>CM033428.1:15470024-20470024 GCA_019425775.1 Rafetus swinhoei | reverse complement strand
CCCAACCTATCAGGTGTGAGGGAGGGAGCCGGGTTCATGTCAGTCCGGACTGATGCTCCTCTTGGTCTTGATCTTAGCAGGACAGAACCTGAAGAACCATACAAGACATCCCTTCTTTTATAGGATTTTCCTTCCATGCAAGTCTATGCATTTTGCCTTGTCAGGCCGTAATTAGTCATTCAGCATCACAATCAATCTTCCTGCGACATAGGCTTATTGGGAAGAAGTGGTTCTCACAGTCATCTGATATCAGTATGCTGATGACCCCTCCTGAGTGTTGTCTTTCAAGCAAAAGTTTGATCAGTTCCCTATCAAGGGATGCTTGCCACTAGCTTCAGGGTTCGTCAGTCTGCCCCGGTAGTCTGCGTCTTCAGTGTGCTTTCACTTAGTTGATTATTATTTGGTGCTTCTGAGTCTCCAGCTCCTCCTCTGACCATTTGAGCATGCAGCGGCCTTCACACTTCTCTCTCCTAAAACATTCTCTCTCTCATTCACACAAATAATACATTTACAGAATTGCAGCATGGAACAAAGGGTACTTCTAGTCACTTTAACAAAAGTTACAAAGTTTTTCAACATTAAACTTCTTTCTATCTAACACTAACATCACTATGTATTACAACATTCCATCCCTTCACTTTAACATGCTAACATCAAACAGAGCTGGAACTAAGCTTTGGCTTAGCTGCCTGGCCTGTCTGAGACCTACATCTTGTATTTAATTTTAATCCAAACTTTTGCTATAACATACATTCATTATAACTGACTTATTATTTACAAAATTCCAATTCCAGTGCTACAGTTTCCACTGACCTTTTCTTAAAGTTGTTTCTTTTAAGTTTCATATTTAAAAGAAGAAAGGAGGTGTAACTATCCGAAGAACTCTTGGTAGTCCTTTAAAATTTTGGTTTTACTCACTAGAAGAATAATAAATATTTTTTTATTTTCTCAAAAGACCTACTGGATGAAGGCCAAGGAGATATTTGCCCCAACCCTCAACTGGTAGAGAAAGACAATGCCATACTGAACAGATCATGACCCCTCTTTTTCTAGGATAGAATGAGGCTGGAAATATTCCAAGCCCTTGATCTAATTAATTGTCTTTCTGTCCCTGGGTGACATGTATACAGAGACTCATTCACTACTTTAAAGTCTCTGTCACTGTATCAGTTTGATAAAAAGGTTGGTTACTAACTATACCCATTGCTTAGCATGGAGTGTATGAAAATGCTATTTGGTCTTGGTTTTAAACCTTCTTTACCTTGTCAGTGATTAAGTCATGGTGGAATGTTAAATACCCTTGTTTCAAGTGGAGAAGGTCAATGTGTCCCCCTTGAGAAAACAAATGTTATGATCTGTATGGTCTTCCCACTGAGTAATTAGCATTAGCATTGATGAAATTGGGAGACCTGGCTTTCAATAACAAGGTTGTTGACATGCTCAAGAGGAGTTGAATGTAGCAGAAATCAATGAGAAGTACTACCCATTTCACATCTTTGTTAATCAAGCTTTAAAGGCTGATTCCAGTTTAGAACAAATCCACACTATTGACAGTTCTCACTCCATTTAGAGCAGTTTGTGTACAGTAACTGATTCACTCTCCCTCCCTTGAAAGCGCTATTTTATTTTTCTCTGCAAAATGATATATGCAAAGAATCATATAAGATTAGTTATTTAGAGGATGTTTGACCCTGGACTTCATTTGCTGTACCTCTCAGTCTCGGTCTCAATAATGAACTGATTTCCACGTACGTTGAAGGGGATGTGTGGGCCCAGTTACTGACCTAAAGGCTATTGATGTTAAAGAGCGAAGAGGTCAGTTACAATGTTTAGCAGACACTTTGAAATTACTAATGAATATTATTGGGCCACATCTTCAGCTGGGAAGAATTTAATCTCAACACAGAGGAGGAGTGCCAGGGGATAGGTAGTTTTATGTGACTGGTGGGAGGGGCACAAAGGGTCAAGTGACACCCCCCCCCCCAGGTCAAGTACCTCACCAGCCTGGGTGCGGTAAAGGGGCGGGACCAGAACCTCTCTTCTTCCAGCCGCACAGACTGGGATGCTACCCAGTACCATTCATTAGCTGGTGCCCTACAATGTTTCCCTCTCATGAGTCACCCTGGTATGCTCTGTGTTAGGAGTAGAGCTGTTTGATATATCCATTTTCTTCTTTCCTCCCTAGTGAGAAATTATGACCAAAAGTTTCTTTGGTTTTTTGTCAGTTTTCCCATGAAAATTTTCTGATTTATCCTCAAAAGAATGAAAAGGCAGAAAAGGTGGAGAAGGGGGCTGACTTTCAGCTCCTCAACTAAAACCTTTTCAGGATTCTTATATAAAGTTCTTCTTTGGGGGCAGCAGATTTGGAAATTATACAAAAATTCAATTTAATTGAAAAACCATTTTCTGTTGAGGAGAAAGAAGGCTGCTATGGAAAATTTCGGCCCATGTTTGTGGGGAGAAATCCTCACCTGTACCTGTTAGATAACCATCTTCCTTGTCATCCACAATCTTACTTTTGTGGAAGTTGTATTGAATGAATACCATAACTTAATCAAGATAATTGAGAGTATTTCATTGGGAAAGGCTAAGTAGATTTAATTAAGTGTGGAGTGTTGTTTACTTTATTATTCAATTGGTTAGCTTATACTGGGTATTTATTTATTGGTCAGACTGGAAGATTTAGTGTGAATTAATACAGAGCACATTTCTACCTTTTTCATTGAAAGTGTTTGATAAGAATTATTTGTCTTGGATTCAGAAGTTAAATATATGGAGTGCAAGTAACTGTTCAAACAATAAAGTTCAAATATTTGATCATGATGAGTGTACAAAAGATTGGAGGGATGGCAAATTTCCTGAAGTGGCACGTGCATGTGATAAGCAAAAGAACTTTTCAGCATTAAGTACCTGGGTTATCCAAAACCACACAATTTAATGTGGTAAAAATATTCTTTCTTAAAAAAAAATCCCTGCTTAGCCTTTTGGTGTGCTAAGAAAGTGCTTTATTTTATCTCTTTTCTAAGTGTGAGACTTCAGGAGGTCTGGTCTTATTTCAGGATGTGGTAGAGAACAGCTGATATGATGACAGTCCCTGGGTTCAATGACAGTGGTAGACCCTTAAAAATGTAATTCTCCCATTTGTTTAACAGTGCCTGATTTTATTCAGATTCATTTTGTGCTCATGTTCTTTGCCTTAATACAGATGGGTAGGAAAGGCGGGCTTTTTTCATGTAACTGACTGGGGATGAGGGGTTTTTGTGTCTATTCTTGACATGTCAAAAGTTATTGATGTAAGATTGTCTTTTGATGCAATCAGTTGTCAGTCTGAGCTGAACAATGAATATTAATTGTGCTTTTATTGCTGGCAGTGCAAAGGGTTGCCAACTTTCTACTCACACAAAACCAAACATCCTTGCCCCACTCCTGCCCTGCTCCTCCTTCACGACCCTGTTCATGCCCTACCCCTTCTATGAGTCTTGCCCCCCACTCACTCCATCATCATCCCTCTGTTGCTTTCTCTCCCCACCCTCCCCCACTCATTTTCACTGGGCTGGAGTGTGTAAGGGGATGAGGGCTTCAGCTGAAGGTGCGGGATCCGGGCAGGGGGTAGAAATGAGGAGTTCAGAAGGTGGCAGAGAGATCAGGCTGGGACAGGAGGTTAGGGTGTGGGTGGCAGAGTGAGGGTTTTGGCTGGGGACGAGGGCTCTGGGGTAGGGCTAGGGAGGAGGAACTTGTGGCATAGGAGAGTGCTCCAGGCTGGGACTGAAGGGTTCAGAGGGCAGGAGAGGGAGCAGGGCTCTGGGTGGTAATAGTCAAGCAGCTCCTGGAAGCAGCACCACCCCCGCAGCTCCCATTGGCCACTGTTCCTGGCAAATGGGAGCTGAGGGGGTGGCACTTGTAGAGGGGCAGTGTTTGCAGTCCCCTGGCTGCCCTTCCATGTAGATGCCTGAGGGGTGACAAAGCAGCTGCATCCAGGGAGCTGCATGGTGCAGAGGCTATTGGGGAGCCTGTCAGCTCTGTTGCTCAGCATCACCACTAACAGGGCAGTCAATGGCCCAGTCAGTGGTGCTGATTGGAGCCACCAGCATTCCTTTTTGACTGGGTTTTCTGTTAATAAAACAGACACTAAGGGCATCCAGAGATTTGTTCTTTATAAACCTAATATGAACACACCACAAATGCAGGGCAGGGAGTAACAGCGTAGTCTGTTTCATCCACATTGCCTCAACAATTTGCTTCAGTATTGACATGGAGAGACCGCATCATTTATTACACTGTAGATGCTCCTTAAGGGTTATAATGGGATTGAATTTCCACTGAGGCCTGTAACAGGCTGATTGACCCTCTGAAGAAACTTAGGGCCAATATTCTCCCTCATCTGGTAATTTGTGATCCCAGCTGGGTGATTAATTAACATGGAGGACCACTTACGAGAGCTGAACTCTGTAAAAGGAAGACAACCCAGGAAGAAGGGGACCTCCTACTCTCTGGCTAGGATAAGTTTTAATTAAGATATGGAACTCTAGCTACGTTAATTGTGTCACTTGAGTCAAAGTATTTTAAATGGAATTTTGGCACGGTCCACATTGCAGGAAGTCGACAGGCGCACACTCTCCCTCCGACTTCCCTTACTCCTCATAGGAGCGAGTGTTGATGGGAGTGCCCTCTCAGTTTGAATTCTCATGTCTTCACTAGACCTGCTAATTTAAACCCCAGAAGATCGACTGAAGCAGCTTCATTCTTCTCTGTAGTGTCTTCTCTGGGAAGACAGGCTGAAAACAAGCAACAGAGATGGAATTAATCCCTATGGTGTACCTTGGGAAAGAGAGAAAGACACAGAGAGACAGTCCTTTCTCTGCTACAATGCTGACCTGACAGGATGAAGCCAAATGCTTGAGAACCAGAAAAAAAGACTGTGTTTATGCATAGACTGCAGGAAAGCAGCACAAGGAACTTGGAGCTAAGCGATGGTTAGAGAAATAACAGTGCATGTGAAGGAGCAGATATAGCAGCTTAATACAGGGTCCCAGGGCTGGAACACAGAGCGGGGGTGGGGGTAGGGGCGCAGGGGGGCATGTTCTCCTACCAGCCCTCAGGAAGGGACATATAAACCCATCATAAGGATTATTGAGCCCTAAGTAGGACTGAAGATTAACCCCAAACACAGGCTGAGGAATGGCTCAAGAGGAAGCACAAGGATCTTTTGTTCTGGGGTGGTTTGGGGCTTCTTTTAGTTCAGGGGTGGCAATAATTTTTGCAGTTGGCTACTTCAGAAACTTTGGTTTGTGGTCATAGACTGGCTCCACCCCTGGAAGAGGCAGGGCCTTGGGCAGAAGGGGAAGTTCCCACTAGGTGCCATGTCCCCTGGTGGGGGGGAGGAGATTTTGTGCAATCCCCCACCCCAGTCTCTCACCCCCACCAACACTCTGCTGGGTTGCTCAGCGCCTAGGGGAACCGCCAGCCATTTTGAACAATTAGGATCTGGGGGGAAGGAGAGTGTGCAAAGTCGTTTGCTGTTCAAAACAGTTGGTGGGTCCCCTGAGGCACCGTGCATCCCTGGAGAGAGCTGCTAGCCACTTTGAACAGTGAATGACTTCACACACTCTCCCGCTCCTGAGTCTCGATTGGCTTGGAGGTGAGGGAGTGGTAGGGCAGGCCGTGGACCAGATCAAATGGCTTGGCAGGCCGCATGTGACTCATGGGCCATATCTTGCCTACCCCGATTTAGTTCTAGTTTTGTAATTGTGGAAGGGGGACGAACATTATGTAATTTGTCTGGAGGCTGTGGTCACAGAAGATTCTGACAGTGACTGGCCAGCGAGGGCCCAAGAATGAAGTTACAGTAAAACCTGCGCTATCTGGAACTTAAGTATCTGGAAAACTGTAGAAACCAGCAAATTTCTGATGCTAGAAAAAGCAAAAAAAAAAAAAAAAAAAAGGAAACTGGCCCTTTAAGTGCCGGGCCACTCCTCAGACGAATGTGCAGCACGTACCTGGGGGAAGGGCGAATGGCAGCTGGAAGCAAGCAGCAAGCATCTTGGCTCCCCCCTCAACTCCTGGCACCCCCGGCAGGCCAGCCCCCCCTGTGGCTCCCGCCACCCCATCCCGGCAGGCCGCCCCCGCCATCTCCACCTCCCGCCCCCCAGCTTCCACTCCCCCTCACCAGGCTGCATCCCGCCCCCCCTCCGCAGCTCGTGGGCCCCCCAGCAGGCCACATCCCGCCCCCTGCATGGCTCCCATGCCCACCCTCCCTCAGATAACCAGAATTTGTAGGTTACCGGCACGCCCTAATTCCCGGGCGTGCCGGATAACACAGGTTTTACTGTATTAGTCAGTTCAGAAATTAGGGCCCCTTGCTGTGCAGCACCTTGATAGTGGGGTCACTATGGCAGAAAAAGCCATCACCTGTATGGCCCCATTATGCTAGGCACTTACACACCTGCATATAAAGAGACTGTCCATACCACAAAAAAATTACAGCTACGAAGGCAGTGTCTTCATGCCTATTTATCATTTGGGCTTCATGTAAAAAGAATTCCAACAAGAGTTAATTGATGGGAATTTGTCTTCTGGGAACTGACCCGAGACTTGTTTTTCTACATAGACTATAAAACTTGATAGTAACTATATTTGGTCCTTGGAGAGGTGGGATGGTTCAATAGCGCTATGCTGCTAATCCATTTGACTTCCAGTCTTCACTCATTGATTTTTTAAAGAAAAACAGATGTGTCTTCCTCAGTTTCTTTCAGAAACTAGATGTTTGTGGCTTGAATTTTTTTACAGAATTCGAATGCTTAAGTGCCCATTCCTAAACGGGTGATTGCATATTGTTTTTTCAAGCCATGCTCAATTTTGTTCACATCAAATGTGGTTTATGTTGTTATAATTCTACTTCCATAAACAGCCCCAGGCAGATTAGCTGACTATTTAGCAAATGTACTTTTCTTTCTGTGTGTGACTTTAAAATGGAGTTGTAGATTTTTATCATAAATTTTGCCATTTAGTTACTGGATTTTAACTCCTTTTGGAACATTAAAAATAGTACAACACATTGGATGTGGAACATGTTCTACATATTACTACAGTTTCAATGTTTCTCCTGTACTGCATATTTCCTTGCTACTGGTTCAAGAATGGACTTGCTGAAATGCACTGGGAAGGGGAAAGACACAGGGTGCCACAAAGCCTGTTGTTCGAAGATGCCCTATCGCAGGGTTGATATGCTCCTCACTCTTAGGGTGGGGGCTGGGTAATCTACAGCCCTGCAGTTGGGCCAAACACAGTGTGACTTAATAGTTTGGGTCTTCACCCATAGTCCCAGCTACCAGGATAACATAGGTGGGCAGCTGGAGTTAATAGTAAGGTCCCATTCTCATTCACAGGGTGAGGGGTAACACAGTCTAGCAGCCTGAGTCAATAGCAAGGGGTGCAGGGTCACCACCTTGAGAGGGAGACCTAACTCTACCCTCTCCATGGTCCCAACCCAAGGCCCTGTCAGTGGCAGGGTTGTTACCACCAGCTCAGCAGAGCTCCCACTGAAACACACCACGCTGTTCCAGTACAGCTACCATTCCCACAGAATGCCCCTTGATCAATTCCTACTGAATTCTCTGTGTCTCTCTGACTCTCAGTTTACCATCTTTCCCCTCTCGGCAGCATCCTGGGCCAGCCTCAGCATCCTGTTATGCAGGCGATTGTTCCTCAGGAACTAGCACAGTACTTCCTTCCCCATGAGCAGTCAGCCCAAACTGAGATGCTCTGATGGCCTTTATACCGGACCTCCAGCTGAAGCAGGGCCTAATGAGTTTACAGTCTAGCTCCATAGTATGGTTGACTTATCAAGATCCTAAAACCTAAGTATGTACACATAGAGAATTTTTTTCAAATTCTCTTTTTGCTAGATGTTGTCTTTATTAACTTAAATAGCCGCAAAACACAGACCGCAGCCTAAACTTTCTCCTAAACTTGGCTGTTCTTTCCTGAAGAAATCTTCTTTTTCTGCCTTATGGCTCATTTTGGAGGAACATAATAGGACCCATTTATATTGGAACATAAGAACAGCCATACTAGGTCAGAGCAAAGGTCCATCTAGCCCAGTATCCTGTCTGCTGACAGTGGACAATACCAGATGCCCCAGAGGGAGGGATCACAACAGGTAATCCTCACGTGATCCCTCCCCTGTCACCCACCTCCAGAGAAACAGAGGCTAGGGACACCATTCCTTCCCATCCTGGCTAATAGCCATTGATAGACCTAACCTCCATGAAGCTATCTAGCTCTTTTTTGAACCCTGTTAAAGATCTAGCCTTCACCACATCCTCTGGCAAGGAGTTCCACAGATTGACTATGTGCTGAGTGAAGAAAAACTTCCTTTTGTTTGTTTTAAACCTGCTGCCTATTCATTTCATTTGGTGACTCCTAGTTCTTATATTGTGGAAATAAGTAAATAACTTTTCCTTATTCACTTTTTCCATACCAGTCATGACTTTATAGACCTTTATCATATCCCCCATTAGTCTCCTCTTTTATAAGCTGAAAAGTCCAAGTCTTTTTAATCTATCTTCATATGGGACCCGTTCCAAACCCCTAATCATTTCTGTTGCCCTTTTCGGAACCTTTTCCAATGCCAATATATCCTTTCTGAGATGAGGTGATCACATCTGTATGAAGTATTCAAGATGTGGGTGTATCATGGTTTTATATAGAGGCAATAAGATATTTTCTGTCTTATTCTCTATGCTTTTTTTAATTACTCCTAACATCCTATTTGCTTTTTTGATTGCCGCTGCACACTCAGTGGATGTTTTCAGAGAACTATCCACAATGACTCCAAGATCTCTCTCTTTTAGCCAAATTAGTCCCCAACATATTGTATATATAGTTGGGATTATTTTTTCCAATGTGCATTACTTTACATTTGTCAACATTAAATTTTATTTGCCATTTTGTTGCCCAATCACTTATTTTTGTGAGATCTTTTTGAAGCTCTTCACAGTCTGCTTTGGTCTTAACTATCTTGAGCTGTTTGGTATCATCTGCAAATTTTGCCACCTCACTGTTTACCCCTTTATCTAGATCATTTATAAATAAGTTGAATAGGATGGGTCCCAGGACAGACCCTTGGAGGACCCCACTAATTACCTTTCTCCACTCTGAAAACTTACCATTTATTCCTACCCTTTGTTTCCTGTCTTTTAACCAGTTACCAATCCACAAAAGGACCTTCCCTCTTATCCCATGACAACTTATTTTACTTAAGAGCCTTTGGTGAGGGACCTTGTCAAAGGCTTTCTGGAAATCTAAGTATACTATATCCACTGGATCCCGCTCGTCCAAATGTTTGTTGACTCCCTCAAAGAACTCTAGCAGATTAGTAAGGCATGATTTTCCTTTTCAGAAACCATGTTGATTTTCCCCCAACAAATTATATTCATCCATGTGTCTGACAATTTTATTTTTTACTATAGTTTCAACTAATTTGCCATATCTGACATTAGACTTATTGGTCTGTAACTGCCAGGATCACCTCTAGAGCCCTTTTAAAATCTTGGTGTGACGTTAGCTGTCTTCCAATCATTAGGTACGATGCTGATTTAAAGGATAGGTTACAAACCACAGTTAATAGTTCTGCAAATTCCCATTTGAGTTCTTTCAGAACTCTTGGGTGACTGTCATCTGGTCCCGGTGACTTGTTACTGTTAAATTTATCAATTTGTTCCAAAACCTCCTCTAATGACAGCTCAATCTGGGATAATTCCTCAGATTTGTCACCTAAAAAGAATGGCTCAGGTTTGGGAATCTCCCCAATATCCTCAGCCGTGAAGATTGAGGCAAAGAATTCATTTAGCTTCTCCGCTATGACTTTATCATCTTTGAGTGCTCCTTTAGCATCTCCATCATCCAAGGGCCCCACTGGTTGTTTAGCCAGCTTCCTGCTTCTGATGTACTTAAAAAAATTTACTATTACTTTTTGAGTTTTTGACTAGCAGTTCTTCAAACTCCTTTTTGGCTTTCATTATATTTTTACACTTCATATGACAAAGTTTATGGTTCTTCCTATTTTCCTCACTAGGATTTGACTTTCACTTTTTAAAAGATATCTTTTTATCTGTCTCTGCTTCTTTTACCTGGTTGTTAAGCCACAGTGGCACTTTTTTTGTTCTCTTACTGTGTTTTTTAATTTGGGGTATACATTTAAATTGGGCCTCTATTATGGTGCCTTTGAAAAGTTTCCATGCAACTTGCAGAGATTTTACTTTTGTCACTGTACCTTTTAATTTCTGTTTAACTAATTTCCTCATTTTTGTGTAGTTCCCCTTTCTGAAATTAAATGCCACAGTGTTGGGCTGCTGAGGTGTTTTTACCACCTCATGGATGTTAAATTTTATTATATTATGGTCTGTATTTCCAAGCGGTCCAGTTATATTTACTTCTTGAACCAGATCCTGCGCTCCACTTAGGACTAAATCAAGAATAGTCTCTCCCCTTGTGGGTTCCAGAACCAGCTGCTCCAAGAAGCAGTCATTTAAGGTATCAGGAAATTTTATCTCTGCATCCTGTCCTGAGGTGATGTGTACCCAGTCAATATGGGGATAGTTGAAATCCCCCACTATTATAGAGTTTTTACATTTGATAGCTTCTCTAATCTCCCTTAGTATTTCATAGTCACTATCACTGTCCTGATCAGGTGGTCGATAATATATCCCTATTGCTATATTCTTATTATTGGAGCATGGAATTACTATCCACAGAGATTCTATGGAACATTTTAGCCCATTTAAGATTTTTACTTCATTTGATTCTACATTTTCTTTCACATATAGAGCCTCTCCCCCACTAGCATGACCTGTTCTGTCCTTCCAAAAAAATTTTTCATACCCTGGTATGACTGTGTCCTATTGATTGTCCTCATTCCACCAAGTTTCCATGATGCCTATAATGTCGATATCCTCCTTTAAAACTAGGCACTCTAGTTCACCCATTTTACAATTTAGACGTCTAGCATTTGTGTATAAGCACTTTAATAATTTGTCCCTATTTATCTGTCTGCCATTTCCTGATGTGTTAGACTCTTTTTCATTTGATTGTGTCTCATCTGATCCAACCCATACTTCCATCCTCTCCTCCTGACTAGAACTCACAGCATCTCTATGGAAGCCAAGGCAGAATCTGTGAAATAACTGCTTTTCTGTGTAGGTTACTAGCATCTGACATAAAGCTGAGGCAGAGAAAGAGCTCTGCAAATCTAAGAAGGTTTCTAGAGCCTGACATGCTGTTGCACTGTACTTATTTAATCCCCACAGTTCAGAGCTTTAGAAAATTGTTGAACATGTTGTAACTGCAGCTGTTTCATAGTGTCTAATTTAAAAAATAATTCTGTACCTCCCAGCTGTTGAGCACAGAAACAGTCAGATCTAACACAGGTTTTGTGCAATAGATTACACAATAGCAGCACATTTTGCTCAGTTATCACATGAAATAAGTCTGATTATGGCAAAATCTCTAAGCAGAATTGAAATGTGTTTATCATTGCTCATTTTTGGTTCTCAAAGTACTAATCCAGTAATGGCCAAAACCATCTCTTATTGGGAAGGAGAGAAATTTATCAGTTTACATCACCAGTGCTGCAAAGGATTCAGATGCAGAGATTTTTTTTTCATTAGGATACTTGAATTATGATCACCTGAGTGAAAGACAACAAAATAGGCAATCTTTGGCAATCAGAGTCGTTCTTGATGCAAATCAGAATTTCAGTGTGCTGCAGAAAATGAATAGAGATGACAAATTAAGGCAAGCAGTGCACAGGGGTAAATCAATTCACAAGGATCTGCTGTTGCCTTGATCCTGGTAAAGTAGACAACGTCACGGGTTTATCATTCTGCATCTAATCTTAATTCCTGCTGCGTCTCAGGCTGTGGTTGCAGTGCAGCAGCTGGATTGGATTAGTGTAGTGACTGCTTGTGCTGTGACCATCAAGGCAACCTCTTCTTTTCTTTGTAAATAAGAAGCTTCATTTTGGTATTGGTATTGCTGAACTGTGTTCTGGGATAAGTTATTGAAATGGTTACTTTCCATCTTCAGCCTAGCAATAAAGATATAAATATGCTGCTTTTCTTTGACCATAAATAGTATTTTAATACAAATACTGTGTACAGGTAGGTGACACGTCTTCTATTTGAAGAGGAGTCTCAAAAACAGATCTTGGAACAATCAATTTAAGTGTATCAGTTTAAAATGCATAAGAGTTAGCCTACCAGGTTCTGCTATAAATAAGAAGTGAACTCAGCCTTCCCTCAACTTACGCTGAATCTCAATAGAATATTTGTAGGTTTGACAATATCCAGAAACTCAAAAGATTTTTCCTCAATTTTTCATGCTCTGGCTGTGTCTGGACAGCTACAAGTGAGGAAATGAAGCAAAGTCTGGACTCAAGGTATTTTGAGCCTGACTAGGAGCTCGTTATGCTGCAAATTGTAAAATGTATCCTCTGAGGTGAGCAAACAGATTTCGTTTTGCTGGCAATTTTGGAAAAAACAAACAATTTTTGAGGGTTGCACCCATTAGCAATTCCCATGTAAAATATGACCTAGCTCTACACAGCAATTCACACGCACTAGCTATGACAGCTGTTCATGACATTTTAGGACAAGAAGCAAACAAGTCTATCTTTCAGCTGAAACTAGCAGAGGAGACATAGATAGCAGAAACTAAATCCTGCACTGGGGAAGAGACTTTCCAGCTAGAAGTGCTGACTTCAGCACTGCTGAATTGGATCTGTTTGCCTAATAGAAGGCATTGATCATAAGTTCCGTATGAATAAATGAACACCTGGAGTCCCCAGTAAGAAAAGCAAGAAGCCAAGCTTTTGTTGCAGTCTTTTAGATACAGCCTGTGCATAGTCTCCTTTCTCATTCAGTTCTTATTTTTGTTTATGATGCTTTCTTAGGTCAACAATAACTCAATTCTGTGATATAGATCTAAAAAGAAAATCCCTCCTTTTTATATTTCTTTGTATTCCCTAACCTGATATATTCCCTATACTTGTTTTTTTCAGGCATATCCCCAAATACAGAAATGAATTAATAAGTATGAGTAGAAAATACAGAAGAGTTTACTTATGTTGGAAATTCTGAGCAGTTAAAAAGAGGTATTTCTCCTGAGACAGCATCCATTACACTTTCCATTAATTCCTCTGGGATTTTCTTCTTTGAGGAAGAAATAAAAAGTAAACCTTTAAGGAGGGAGACGAGCTATTCACTTACAACTGTAAGTGAATAGTTTATGGAATGAGAACAATATCTCAGTAAAATCATTAAACCAAATGATTGTTTCCAGCTGTTTTCCTCTGCACTAATGCCACTATGTGCTTTGGACAGAAAAAAAATAGATTTCATGGACAACACTTTGAAATACTTTGGCTTGATGAGTTTCTCACTGGTGCTGACAGGGAGCTTTTGGACTCAGCACTTCTGAAAGTGTGGCCACTTACATAGAGGCCTACATAGGATACTTACAATGCTCCCAAGTCTGTTTTCTAGGCACTTTGGAAACCACATCCTACAAGCCTAACTTTAGTTATCTTAGGGTATGTCTACACAGCAAAGTTATTTCGAAATAACAGCTGTTATTTCAAAATAACTGTACTAGCATCTACATAGGCCAACTGCTATTTTGAAATTAATTCAAAATAGTGGAGGGCTTATTTCAAAATTGGTAAACCTCATTCCATGAGGAATAGAGCCTATTTCGAAATTGCTATTTCAAATAAGCGCTGTATAGATGCTTATTTTGAAATAGGGGGCCTCCAGCCCTTCCCAGGGTGCCCTGGTGGCACCGCTGGGCACAAACAGGAAAACTCCTCTCCTCCCCCGCCTCCCCGGAGCCCTTAAAGGAGCAGACTCTGGCCACAGTGCCTGTGCCAGCTCCAAGCCTGCCAGCCCAGAGCCAGCAGTTGCTGCACCTGACCCACTGGCCCCAGCATGAGCCAGGCAGCCAGTGCCAGCCAGCCCTCTATCACACCCCGGGCCCAGTCCCCCAGCTCCCAGGAGCCTGCTAGGGGCCGGAGAAGGCGGGCGCCTTCCTGGTCCAGTGCAGAGATCATAGACCTGATTGAGGTTTTGGGGGGATGCCTCTAACGTCCATGATCTCCGCACTAGACAGAGGAACGTGGCCATCTATGGCAGGATGGCTGCCAGCCTGGTCAACAAAGGCCACATGCGAACCCAGGAGCAGGTTCAAATGAAAATTAAGGAGCTGCAGCAGGCCTATGCCAGGGCCACAGGGGGCAGCTCCCAAACAGGGGCAGACCCAGAGAGCTGCCCCTATTTTGACACCCTGGACCGCATCCTGGGGGACGGGATGGTCTGTGCCCCCCCAGGTGGTCATTGACCCCGGGGGCAGAGGGCCTTGAACAGGGCATGGAGGAGGAGGAGGAGGAGGGCCAGGAGCCGCAGGAGCCCAGAGGGAGCATGCCACGCAGCCAGGACCCCCGAGCCGTCCCAGCAGACCTGTCGCCAGTGTCATCCGGGGAGGCAACAACATGTGAGTGCCATCACTCTCCCCTTATGAGGGAGAACAGGGACTGCGCATGTGGGCCTTGCTGACCATGGATCACACAGCAACCTGTGCATGTGCGAGTACATGCTGTACCACCCCTGGGCACGTGGCCCCAGCTGGCTGCCACACAGGGGCCTCGGCCTGTTAGCCACATGAGTGTGTGAAGAGACATGGCATGCTCCTGACCCCGGGGTGGGACACAGCAGGACGCCCTCCCTCCCCAAGCCCCCTCTACACAGAAGCAGGGGACATCTCCCGCCACCCCAACACCCACACTATATACAGCACGGGTGCAGTCCTGGGGCAGCTCCCACTCCCGGGGATAACAGGACATCCCAAACATGGCCTCTGTGCAAGCACATTGGCTCTGATGGTGCGAAGACCTGTTGTCCTCACCTTGCAGAGGGGGGCTGGGCTTCACCTACTATGTCCTCAGGGAGAACTGACCACTTCTCTTGTTTCTCCACAGCCACACCAGATGCGAGTGCAGGGTGCACCACACAACTCGGGACATCCTCCCGCACCCGAGGACTCCGCAGGCCCACCCGTGCAGTGGAGGGGTACCAGCAGGAGTACATGGGGGCACTGTGAGCACTGCACTGCACCCTCGACCACTGGGTGCAGGAAGACCTGCAGCTCCGGCGGGAGCAGCTTGCCCAGGGCCATGCCATCTGCAAGTACCTGCAGACCCTGGTGCAGAGCTTGCTGCCTCCTGCCGCTCCAGGCCCTGCTGCCTCCCCAGTTACTGCTCCTCCTACCACTCCTTCTCCCCCTCCCACTTCTTCCTCCACACTCCCCTGGGGAGACAGTTGTGCCAGCGAGACCCCCAACCCTGAGCTTCTGCTCCCCCTTCCTCCCTTTGCCTCCCCCTGCCAGCTCCCTCCTCCCAGGTTTCCCCCTTCCCCTCTCACCTTCTTTCCCCAGTCTCACCTCAGTTTCATTCCCCCCTACCCCAGTTTTGTTCAATAAAGAGACTTTGTTGTAATGAACACGTGTCTTCTATTGTACAGCAGGAAGGGGGGTTAGGGAGGGGTAAGTGGAAGGACGTGAGGAAGGAATGAGGCACAAGCCCCCAGTGGGGCACACCTGGGAGACTGTTACTGCCTGCAGAACGTGCTGCCAGGCTCGCAGCAACAGGAGAAGCACCAGAGTGCCCAGGAGTGGCTCCGGCTCCATGCTACAGAGTGCTGTGGTGTCCTGAGTGAGGGCAACCAGAGCACGCAGAGAAAAAAATGCTTTGCTGTCCCTCATCGAGGCAGGCAAGCAAGCAGGGAAACCTGAGACCTGGCTGTACGGGGGGGGGTGGTCCCTTTAAGCACAGGCCTCAGATAGCCTCAGGCAGCAGCCACACAAGGTAACTCCTGATATGATCCCCTGCCAGAACCGGTTCCGGCCAGCCTTATATGTGATTCAGTGTCCAATCAGTGTGGAAGCGCTATTTCGAAATAGCAAAACGCTATTTCGAAATGAATTTTGTGTCTAGACGCGTTATTTCAAAATAAGGTATTTCGAAATAACTCCGTAGTGTAGACATATCCTTACAGATTTATGAAGGCAGAAAGGGCAATTGGGTGCTGTGATGTAGTGTAGTCACCACAGGTATGTCTACACTACAAAGTTAATTCGAACTAACAGCCGTTAGTTCAAATTAACTTTCATAGCGTCTATACATGCAACCCACTAGTTTGAACTTAATTCGAACTAGCGGAGTGCTTAATTCGAACTAGGTAAACCTCATTCTACGAGGACTAACGCCTAGTTCGAATTAAGTAGTTCAAATTAAGGGATGTGTAGCCACTTAATTCGAACTAGTGGGAGGCTAGCCCTTCCCAGCTTGCCCTGGTGGCCACTCTGGGCACAACCAGGGAAACTCTTCTGTCCCCCTCCCGGCCCTGGAGCCCTTAAAGGGCCACGGACTGGCTACAGTGCTTGTGCCAGTTGCAAGCCTGCCAGCACCCAGCCAGCAGACCCTGCACCTGGCACAGCATGAGCCAGCCACCCGCTGCCACCCAGCCCTCCGCCTCTTCCCAGGACCAGGCTGGCGGCTCCCAGGAGCCTGCCCAGGGCCGCAAGAGGCGGGCGCCCACCTGGTCTAGTGCGGAGATCGTGGACCTCATCGAGGTTTGGGAGGAGTCCTCCAACATCCACGATCTCTGCACTAGGCACAGGAACACGGCCGTCTACAGCTGCATGGCTGCCAGCCTGGCCACCAGAGGCCACGTGCGGACCCAGGAGCAGGTCCGCTGCAAAATTAAGGACCTGCGGCAGGCCTACTCCAGGGCCTCCCAGCCAGGGGCCGAACCGGAGGCATGCCCCCATTATGAGGCCCTGGACTGCATCCTGGGGGCTCATGCAGTCCATGCCCCCCGGGTGGTGATCGACCCCGGGGCAGAGGGACCCGTCCTGGACATGGAGGAGGAGGACGCCGAGAGCCAGGAGCCTGCAGGGAGCCTGCCCAGGACCCAGGACCCCCGAGGCACCCCACAGAGCACATCGGCTGTGTCGTCCGAGGCCGGGGAGGGCTCCACATGTGAGTGCCATCATGCTCCCCTTATGTGTATGGGGGGTATGGGGGGAGAGGGACCCCAGGGACCGTGCGCCTGGGCCCTGCCCACCAGGGAGCAGCAGCTGGGTGTCATGCAGGGGCCCTGGCCCATTACCCACATGCCAACCTTGCCTTGCAGAGGGGGGGCTGGGCTTCACCCACCATGTCCCCAGGGAGAACTGACCACTGCTCTTGTTTCACCACAGCCGCAGCACCTGGGACTGCAGGGCACACCACCCTGCCTGCAACAGCCACCTGCACCTGGGCCAGCAGGCGCACCAGGAACCTGGAGGACTACCAGCGGCGGCATGTGCGGCTACTGGAGAGCAGCTCCGTATCGAGGAGCACTGGGTCCAGGAGGACCTGCAGCTGCGGCAGCAGAGCTTGGAGGTGCTGGAGGAGCAGAGCCGTGCCCTCAGAGGTCACCTCCAGACCCTGGTGGACAGGTTCCTGCCTCCTCCTGCTCCAGCCCCTGCGGCCGCCCCAGCTCTCGCTCCTCCTCTCACCCCTGCTCCCCCTCGCGCTTCCTCCACACCCCTGTCCCTCCTGCCCCACCCTCCACACCCACTCTCCCCCGACGCCCCTGCACCCGCAGTGCTGCGAGACGGGAGAGCCAGCAGGACCCCCAACCCTGAGCTTTCCCTTCCCTTCCTCCCCTTCCAGCTCCCTCCTCCCAGGTTTCCCCCTCCCTCCCTCACTCCTCCCTCCTCCACCGCAGTTATGTACAATAAAGAGAGATTTTTGTTGGCAAAACAGGTGTTTTTATTTTACATTAGGAAGGGGGGTTAGGGAGGGGAAAGGGGAAGGAAGGGAGGGTGGAAGAAGGCCCCAGTGGGGCATGCAGGGAGAGTTCAGTCCTCCTCCTCTACCTGGAAGCTCTCCCGCAGGGCTTCCCAGATCTGGATGGCCCCCTGCTGGGCCTCCCGGACGGCGGCGGTGCGGGGCTGCACGTACTGGCCAGCCATGCACTCAGCCTCAGCCATCCAGGCTGGCAGGAAAGCCTCCCCCTTCCGCTCGCATAAATTGTGCAGCACACAACATGCTGCCACCACGGGAGGGATATTGTGCTCGGCGAGGTCGAGGCGTGTGAGGAGGCATCGAAATCGGGCTTTCAGGCGTCCGAAGGCCCCCTCGACCATGATGCGGGCCCTGGTGAGCCTGGCGTTGAAGGCCTGCCGGGAGGGGTTGAGGTGCCCCGTGTACGGCTTCATGAGCCAGGGCTGTAGGGGGTAGGCCGCATTCCCCCACCAGGCAGACGGGCATGTCCACGTCCCTGACCCTGATGTGGCGGTCCCGTCCTGCAGCCTCTGGCACACGGAGTAGTTCCGGAACACCCTGGCGTCGTGTGCCTTGCCGGACCAGCCCACATTAATGTGCGTGAACTGGCCCCTGTGGTCACACACGGCCTGCAGGAGGACGGAGAAGTACCCCTTGCGGTTGATGTACTGGGAGGCCTGGTGTTCCGGGGCATGGATGGGGATGTGCATCCTGTCGATGGCCCCCCAGCAGTTGGGGAAGCTGAGGGCGCCGAACCCCCGGATGACTGCGTCCGGGTCGGCGAGGCGGACCACCCTGCGGAGCAGCACCTGGTTGATGGCCTTGACCACCTCCAGAGAGACACAGCAAACCGCGAATCACTGGGGCGCCTGGGTGGCTGGGAGTGTTCGTTCCCTGGCACTGCCCCGCGCCCCACTCCCAGAAGCAACCCCCGCGGGCGGCGTGTAGTACGGCCGGGACAGACTGAACCCTCCCGTGCGGGGCACTTTCACCTCCCCCCCCTTTTCCCTGGGGCGGCCCATCCCCTCCTTGCAGACCCCCTCCACCCGGCCCAGTGGCCGGTGAGTGCCGTACCTGCATGTGCACTGCTCCGACGGTGGATCTCCCCATGCCGAACTGGTTCCCGATGGATCGGTAGCTGTCTGGCATGGAGAGCTTCCACAGGGCGATGGCCACATGCTTCTGGAGGGGGATGGCGGGCCTCATGTGAGTGCCCCATCGCCGCAGAGCAGGGGCGAGCCACTCGCAGAGCTCCAGGAAGGTGTCCTTCTTCATCCTGAAGTTCTGGGTCCACTGTTGGTCTCCCCAGCGCTCCAGGACGATGCGGTCCCACCAGTCGCTGCTGGTGTCCAGACGCCAGATGCGGTGGGGCACGCTGGCGTCCGGGCGCTGCTGCCACTCCTCCACGACCCCCAGGGAGGCCAGGGGGAGAGGCAGGGGGCTGACGTGCACCAGATGGTGCAAGGCAGCCTCCACCCATTGCTGGCAGGCCAGTTGGCACCGCAGGCTCCATGGTGCCAACTGCGGCGGTGTCCCCAATGGGAAGCACCGACACAGGCAGGCAGAGAGAAAAACGCTTTGCTGTCCCTCGGCGAGGTAGGCAAGCAAGCAGAAAAGCTGAGAACCAGCTGTCCAGGGGGGTCCCTTTAAGCACGAGCCTCAGATAGCCTCAGACAGCAGCCACACAAAGCAACTACTGACCTGATGCCCTGCCGGAACCGGTTTCAGCTGCCCTTAAATGTGACCCAGCATCCAATCAGTGTGGGCGCTTAGTTCGAATTAGCAAACGCTAATTCGAATTAGTTTTTGGGTCTAGATGCGCTAATTCGAATTAGCTTAGTTCGAATTAACTAATTCGAATTAAGTTAGTTCGAATTAGTGCTATAGTGTAGACATACCCCCCCGTATAGCTCCCTAGTATGATGCACCACCTGTACAGCTCCCTAGTATGTCTGCTGCAATCTATCTGGCTCTCACTGGCTCTTGTGTGGCTCAGTCTTTGACCCTAATCTGCTCCCAGTAGCTCCTCCTACCTAGATGCTTACCTGCTTAAGGTCCATCTCTGGGTTCCCCCCAGAGACTGACTTGGTCTCTGTTGATTTCTCTCTGCAGGAGAAGTCTGTCTGCTCTTCAGTCTGTCCCCTTCAGGCTCTTTATAATGCCTAGTTGCCTAATGATCCTCACCTAACTCTGCTCCTTCTGGCCAGGGAAAAACCAGTCCTTCCACCACAGGTGCACTAATTGTCTCTTCCAGCCATGTCTGACAGGAGATGGGAGTAAGCCCCATCACAGGGTCTCTTTGAAAATCTATTTTGGAAATCTTTGCCTAAGGTCCCTAACTTAATTCTACAAGTCAGATACTTTTGGTCCATGTGTGGAATGTTCAAAAGCACTAAAATGGCCTAAATTTGTCCTCATTGCCATCCATGCTAAAATGCCTGACTTCAAAAGTAGCAGAGTTAAGTCAACACCGTTTGCTTTAGAAAATCTGCCTTCTGTGTTTAATAGACTATTCTATTTGGTTGTTAATGGAACATCAGAAAGTTTAAACCTGTTCTCATTGGTAGACTGAGGTCTTCCCAGAAGCTCTGCAGGACATCTGAAAAGATATTTGCTATGTGTATTTCTCTTTGCCTCAAAATCATCTTGATAGAAAGCGAATCCTTGGTCTCTTAAACAGTCCTGACTGAAGAGTCACAAAAGAATATATTTAGTCCATAAAAATTGTTGAGAGAGATAATTGAACACTGACCAATGCACTTTAGCTAGCCTAATGGAAAGGCTGAATAATGTCCAAGTTTGGGGGTGCTGAATTACAATGTGCTTTTTAAAAAGTCTTCTCACATAAAGCAGCTCTTATATTCTGTTATAGACGCCCCTGACAAAATCAGGATAACTAAGCTTGCACTGGAAGTGTACATTAGCTCACTTGATGCTTTAACTATATATCAAAAGACTATTGGATACAGCATTCTCTAGCTATTCCAGTCAATAAAAGTCAGAGTGCTATAGTATCTGGCCTTAAGAATGATAAGTTATCTTCCCTCAAATGAGATTTCTGAATGAGAGAAGTAACTACGCAAGGCACTCCCAACCTTGTCAGATCTATACATCATCTTATTACTAGAGGAGAAGTTACATTTAATTGAGGAAATGTGATTGTAAGAAATGAGACAACGTTTTCTTTTTCATGTGGGGCAAGAGCCTCCTTTGCTTCACTGGGTTCAGCATTCCTCTTTCTGGTGGTGCGGGGGGATGGGGGATGGAGAAGGCTTGAAGTAAATCAGTTTCATTCCAGAGTGGGGTTTTGGTTTTGGGGTTTTTTTATATTTACAATGTGGACCTTGGAGTTGGACTAAGGTGTACTCTGTGGTCAAACTGAAGAAACAAATTCATGTTTGTGAATCCTTTCCCTGCCCTTTTTCTGGGATGTTACCTTATGAGTGCTTTCCCAAATAAGCCGTTAGCTTGATTGCTTCCCCTATCTACTAGCTCTGCTGCAGAGTCCCTCCCACCAGAAGAGGGGTTTTCAAAGGTCACATACTGCTCTTAGATGACCTGAAATAACCTAATTTCAGCTCATAGGGGAGCCTTTACCATTCTACAGCTAACATACCTGCCTCTGATCACTCTCTTAAGATATTCAGAATGCCTTTGCCTGAAATGGGTCCTCTTGCTTTGACATGAGCTCTGCTAGCAGAGAGAAGCAATATTATGATGATCACCTTGCAGAACAAAGGGAATCTGATCCCTTATGGAAGCAACTATTATGTTGAAAAGTGGCACTTGACACTTTCATAATGGGAGGAGAACAATACTGGGTATTTCTCAAGAGCGCTAGTCTGTATCTGCAAATCTCAGTGTGCTGTACAGAAAAGCACCATCACATCTATTCTTAAAGATGGAAAAACTGAAGCACAGAGGCAATGTTCCCTCTAATTTTTTCCATCCACGTGTGGAACAAATGTTGTTATGTGAATCAAGGTCTGTACGGATGTGCACCACCAGTAGAAATACATGCTGCTGGCACTTTTTTAATCATCTAGGCAGCATTTGAATCTCTCCAGGGTGGCCACCCATGTTTACAGCTTACAGGGAACACTGCACAGTGTTGCTGCCCTGTAACTTGTCAAACTCAGTGGCAGAACCAGGAAGAGAATGTAAGTCTTCTGAGACTCACCTGCATACCCAATCTGCTTGTGATGTATCTGCTGAATTGTCATCTAGCAGCAGAAGGAGGGAAATTTGCTGCTGACAATTCCGGGGCTGCTCTTCCCATCTTCCCTCCTGCTGAGGAGGATGATGGGTTCTAGGAAGAGAATATTCATCAGGACTTGGTGGGAGTGGATAACAGAGGTAGGGTATCTGGTGCGGTGGTAGGAGTTTATCGCTGTGGCTCATGAGTTGGTAGATCCGGTCTCAGTTCTGCCTTCATGCTGATGGGGCTGGCAGCAGAAAATGTCTTTTTGCAACAAAAATGGAAACACTCATTGTCTGCTGTATGAAAGTTGTAGTGAAAGTGGTGGCATGTCCCCACATTTCTTACCACTTGAAAACTTTGTTGTTCCTCATATTCTACGAAGTTGAGCCCTACAAGTTCTTCACACATTTACTTGGACCATTCATTTGAAGGTCACTGTGGCTATGTCTAGACTGCAGGCTTCTTTTGGAAGAAGCTTTTCTGGAAGAGCTCTTCCGAAAAAACTTCTTGCGAAAGAGAGCATCCAGACAGCAAAAGTACATTGAAAAAGTGATCTGCTTTTTCGAAAGATAGAGTCCACCCTGAATGGACACTATCCGCATTTAAGCTGTGATTACTATGGACAGAGTGGCCACCAGGGCACCAGTGCTTTTTCCCTCTTTCTCTTCTTTTGAAAACTCTCTCTCTTCCCCTTCCACACACACCTTTTTCCAAAGGTGTTGAGAATTTAGGGAGGAACTGGTTGAGTGGAAGTGGAAGGCAGCTTGGGTGAAAGTGATCATGAAATCATAGAGTTCACAATTCTAAAGAAGGGTAGAAGGGAGAACAGCAAAATAGAGACAATGGATTTAGGGAAGGCGGATTTTGGTAAGCTCAGAGAGCTGATAGGTAAGGTCCCATGGGAATCAAGACTGAGGGGAAAAACAACTGAGGAGAGCTGGCAGTTTTTCAAAGGGACATTGTTAAGAGCCCAAAAGCAAGCTATTCCACTGCATTGGAAAGATAGAAAATACGGCAAAAGACCGCCTTGGCTTAACCACGAGATCTTGCATGATCTAAAAATAAAAAAGGAGTCATATAAAAAATGGAAAGTAGGACAAATTACAAAGAATGAATATAGGCAAACAACACAGGAATGCAGGGGCAGGATTAGAAAGGCAAAGGCACAAAATGAGCTCAAACTAGCTACGGAAATAAAGGGAAACAAGAAGACTTTTTATAAATACATTAGAAGCAAGAGGAAGACCAAGGACAGGGTAGGCCCACTGGTCAGTGAGGAGGGAGAAACAGTAACAGGAAACTTGGAAATGGCAGAGATGCTTAATGACTTCTTTGTTTCAGTCTTCACCGAGAAGTCTGAAGGAATGCCTAACATAGTGAATGCTAGTGGGAAGGGGGTAGGTTTAGAAGATAAAATAAAAAGAACAAGTCAAAAATCACCTAGAAAAGTTAGATGCCTGCAAGTCACCAGGGCCTGATGAAATGCATCCTAGAATACTCAAGGAGCTGATAGAGGAGGTATCTGAGCCTCTAGCTATCATCTTTGGAAAATCATAGGAGACAGGAGAGATTCCAGAAGACTGGAAAAGGGCAAATATAGTGCCCATTTAAAAAGGGAAATAAGAACAACCCAGGAAACTACAGACCAGTTAGTTTAACTTCTGTGCCAGGGAAGATAATGGAGCAAGTAATTAAGGAAATCATCTGTAAACACTTGGAAGGTGGCAAGGTGATAGGGAACAGCCAGCATGGATTTGTAAAGAATAAATCATGTCAAACCAATCTGATAGCTTTCTTTGATAGGAT
Organism: Rafetus swinhoei; assembly: GCA_019425775.1. Lineage (NCBI taxonomy): Eukaryota > Metazoa > Chordata > Testudines > Trionychidae > Rafetus > Rafetus swinhoei. The sequence goes on along the minus strand of CM033428.1, from coordinate 20,446,136 downwards.
AACGAGTCTTGTGGATAAGGGAGAAGCAGTGGATGTGGTATACCTAGACTTTAGTAAGGCCTTTGATACGGTCTCGCATGATATTCTTATCAATAAACTAGGCAAATACAACTTAGATGGGGCTACTATAAGGTGGGTGCATAACTGGCTGGATAACCGTACTCAGAGAGTAGTTATTAATGGTTCACAATCCTGCTGGAAAGGTATAACAAGTGGGGTTCCGCTGGGGTCTGTTTTGGGGGCCGGCTCTGTTCAATATCTTCATCAACAATTTAGATATTGGCTTAGAAAGTACGCTTATTAAGTTTGCAGATGATACCAAACTGGGAGGGGTTGTGACTGCTCTGGAGGATAGGGTCATAATTCAAAATGATCTGGACAAATTGGAGAAATGGTCTGAGGTAAACAGGATGAAGTTTAATAAAGATAAATGTAAAGTGCTCCACTTAGGAAGGAACAATCAGTTTCACACATACAGAATGGGAAGCGACTGTCTAGGAAGGAGTACGGCAGAAAGTGATCTAGGGGTTATAGTGGACCACAAGTTGAATATGAGTCAGCAGTGTGATGCTGTTGCAAAAAAAGCAAACATGATTCTGGGATGCATTAACAGGTGTGTTGTGAGCAAGACACGAGAAGTCATTCTTCCGCTCTACTCTGCGCCTGGTTAGGCCTCAGTTGGAGTATTGTGTCCAGTTCTGGGCACCGATTTCAAGAAAGATGTGGAGAAATTGAGGAGGGTCCAGAGAAGAGCAACAAGAATGATTAAAGGTCTAGAGAACGTGACCTATGAAGGAAGGCTGAAAGAATTGGGTTTGTTTAGTTTGGAAAAGAGAAGATTGAGGGGGGACATGATAGCCGTTTTCAGGTATCTAAAAGGGTGTCATAAGGAGGAGGGAGAAAACTTGTTCATCTTGGCCTCTGAGGATAGAATAAGAAGCAGTGGGCTTAAACTGCAGCAAGGGAGGTTTAGGTTGGACATTAGGAAAAAGTTCCTAACTGTCAGGGTAGTCAAACACTGGAATAAATTGCCCAGGGAGGTTGTGGAATCCCCATCTCTGGAGATATTTAAGAGTAGGTTAGATAAATGTCTATCAGGGATGGTCTAGACAGTATTTGGTCCTGCCATGGGGGAAGGGGACTGGACTCGATGACCTCTCGAGGTCCTTTCCAGTCCTAGTATTCTATGATTCTATGATTCTGTGAAAAGAGCTCTTTTAGGAAAAGGCTTCTTCCTCGTAGAAAGAGGTTTACCAATGCCAGAAAAACCCCTCTGTTCTTTTGATTTACTTTTGAAAGTACATGATTGCAGTGCGGATGTAACTCAGGTTTTGTCAGAAAAATGGCTGTTTTTCCGATAAAACTCTGTAGTGTAGACATAGCCTGTGTCACACACCTGTGTGGTGTCTTGCAATGCGGTTTCACAGAGGGACAGAGTTCCACTGTTCATGCAATTCTCAGCAGCCATTTGTACTACTCATAATTTTCATCGAATGCTTTATTTCTCTCTCTCACACACACACACACACACACACTCAGGAATTGCAGCTAATGAACCAGATTCTCAAATGACTGCTCAGAATCTGGCTGGTCAGCTAGGAATTCTCTGGGCCTAGAAGAAGGTTGATGCTATAAAGCTGACTCAGCTTGATCCTTAGCTTAGCCAATCACTCCAACACCTTCCACCTCAGGAATGTGGCAAGTGATTAGAGTTAGTGCAATTCCATCCACATTTCCTTTTCCTCCGGGCATCGTAAAATAGAACTCAAGAAATTATTCATTTTATAAACCCCTATAAATATTTCAGCACAGCTGAAAATTCTTAAAGCCATTTTTCCAACCTCTCCAGTCCTCTATTTAATCATACGCTACATATTGACTACAAAGAAAAGTCAGAAAAAGGCAAATTGCGAACCGTAATTTGCGTATCTTTTCCCACTTTTCTTTCGAAAGAGGCTTTACCGAAATTTGGCGTGTCTACACGGCACCAAATTTCTGAAAAACCTGCTCTTTCGAGCCTTCCCTTCTTCCTCGTAAGATGAGGTTTACAGGGATGGCGAAAGAACACATCCAGTTTTCCAAATTTTTTTCTGAAAAGTGGACATGTTGCTTGGACGTGGCATTGCATTTCCAGGATACCTTCAGTATCTAAAAAAAGTGCTGCAGTCTAGACATATCCATAGTATAACATCTTTTGCAATATATATCCTATGAGGGATCCACAATTTGAAAGTGAAATCCAGCATCACCTTCCTTTTCAATTTATACTTGACTCCGGCCTCTTACAATGTGCTCTTCATTAAACTCAGCTAAAACAGATATCAAAATAAAAATAAGGATTTCCTTCAGTGCAGTATTTTGCAGACACTGGCTTTCCATTGGTCTATGACACAAAACTTCTGTGATTATCAACAGGCAGGCTATCCTGAAGTGAGGGACTAGAAGGGACCTCAATAAGTCAACTAGTTAAGTCCCCTGCTCTCAAGGTAGGGCGAACTAATAACTAGACTGTTCCTAGTAGGTATTTGTCTAAGCCAGGCATTGGCAATCTGTGGCTCCAGACTCCATTTGAGTGGCTTTTGGGGCTGGTCCCTCTCCCAGTAACTTGAGAATTCCAGTGTAGGAGCAGGTGGTGACTCAGTGGCCTGCATGTGGGGGAAGGGATTGTCAGGGGTCTCGGCAGATGGCTCTTGCCAAGCACTAACCTAGCATCTCCTATTGGCCAGGAATGGGGAGCTGTGGCCAGGGGGAGCTGTGACTGGGGTGGTGCTGAGAAAGAAGCAGCATGTGGAGCTATGTGCCCTGCATCCCCCACCAACAGGGCCACAGGGGTGCATTGGCTCCTTCCAGGAGCACTGTGAGGCCAGGGCAGGCATGAAGCTTGCTTTAGTTCTGCTGCGCCACTGACTGGGAGCCACCCATGGTAAGTGCCACCCAGCAGGAAGCCACACGTTAACCCCAGGACCCTCCTGGAGCCAGCCCCCCATTCTCCCTTCCCTCTGCTCTGACCTCCCCTCTCAGGGCCAGCACTCCACACCCATTTCTGCACCCTGACCCCAGAGTCTGCTATCTTTGTGTATGTGTATAAGTAGCTTTTTGTGTGATGCAGCTCTTGAAATATTTTGGTTTAGCACAAAAACAAAAATAATGGCCCTTCTTCTTTGAAAGATTGCAGACCCCTGCTCTAACCTGTTCTTAAAACAATCTCTAATGGCAGAGATTCTACAACCAACCTAGCCAATCTGTTCTAGCACTTTACTACCCTGATTGGATTTTTTTTCAGATCCAACCCCTAAACCACCATTAGTGCAATTTCATAACTAGACCATTCCTGGTAGGTGTTGTTGCTTAATCCTCTCCTCAGAGGTTAAGGAGAACATTTTTTCACCCTCTTGCTCATAACACTTGAAAACTGTTGTCATATCCCCTCAGTATTATTTTCTCCGGACCAAACAAACCTAGTGTTTTCAGTCTGTTCTCATAGGTCATGTTTTCTAAGGCTTTAACCATTTTTGTTGCTCTGGACTTTCTCCCATTTGTCCACATCTTTCCTAAAATATGGCATCTAGAACAGGACACACTACTACAGTTGAGGCCTTATCAAAGTGGACTAGAGTGGAAGAATTATTGTTCATGTCTTGCTTACAACACTTCTGCTGATAAATCCCAGAATAACTATCACTTTTTTAGTGCAACATTGTTGCAAAAGTTGACTCATATTTAGCTTGTGAACCACTATAACCTCCCACTTTCCTTTCCACAGTACTTCCTAGGCAATCATTTTTATTTTCTACTTCTGCGATTGTTGCTTGGTAAGTTGGGTACTAGTCTTTAATGAATTTCATTCTATTTACTTCAGACCATTTCTCCAGTTTGCCAACAGCATTTAAAAAATGTAATGCTCTTTTCTAAAGCACTTACAGTCCCTGCCAACTGGGTATCTCCCGAAAACTTTATAAGTGTACTTTCTCTATGCCATTATCTAAATAATTTATGATGATACGGTATAGAACTGAACCCAGGACCTATCCCGGTGGGACCCCTCTTTATATGCCTTTCCAGCTTGACTGGAAACCATTGATGACTAGTCAGAAAACTGTTCCCTGAGTTGTTATGTGCCCACTTTTACAATAGCTCCATCTAGGCTATGTTTCTCTAGTTTGTTTATGGGATATCATACAGACAGCATCCAAAGCCTTATTAATGTCAAGGTATGCCACATCTACCACTTTCCCCCACGAGGCCTGTTACCCTGTCAAAGAAACCTGTTAGGTTAGTTTGACATGATTTGTTTTTGACAAATCCATGTTGACTGTTACTTATCCCCTTACTATCTTCCAGGTGGTTTCAAATTGATTATTTGCTCCATTAACCTGAGTATTCTAGGATACATATAGCTTAGGCCTTGCTAATCTGAAGATAAACAACTTGTCTAAATAACTTTTAACTTGTTCTTTCTCTGTTAGCCTCAGATTCTATTTCATGTTTACTGACATTCACTAGGTTAAAAGTCCAATCATAAACTATATAAACAAAAAAGGCATTTAGCACTTCTGCCATTTCCAAATTGTCTGTTAGTATTTTTGCCCCTTAATGAGTAATGGGCCCACTCTTTGCTTCTAATATATTTGTAGACTGTTTTCTTGTTACCTTTTATTTCTCTAACTAGTTATCTCTTTTGATGCCTTGGGGAATGAAAGCAAATATCTTTATGAAAGAAGGTCATAATGCAACAAGTTAATACCTACTCATATCAGTACACTAAAATGGCTAAGCTGAATCTATGAAACTAGATACTTTTATTGCCTTTGCAATTTACTGTTGGTTTATCAGTGCTAGGGAACAAAAACATATGTTGACTGTTGATATATTGGGTATCTCAAGCCCATCTTTTTGTCAAGGACCTGTGGACCAACAAAAATTTAAGTACAACTGAATCCAGTTAGCAGTGAGGAGTTAAAAATCAGTTCCAGTAAACTTGCTACAAGTAATTTAAAAAAAAAAAAGTCAGATGTGTACCAGACCATTTGCAGGTTTTTAAAGAGAGACGTTATTTGCTAGCATACCACAGTGATGGATGACTGTGTAGTCTAAACAGTTGTAACACCAATGTAGCCAACAAATTTAAATTTAAATAAAATAGTATCCATGTTGAATTGAGCAGATTTCATAGTATAAAACTTTAGAGATGATAGTAAAATAAAATGACAGCCAGAATAACAATACGGATTGAACCTCTGAAATCTGGGACTCTCTAGTTCAGTGTTTCTTAAACTTTTTAAGACCAAGGAACACCAAACAATATTTTTTTATGAGGAACACCAAGGATTTGTTGTTAAAAAAAAAAAAGAGTCACCTGCCCCTTTAAGGGAGGCCATTTTGAACTCTATTGTTCTCCACGGCACACCTCCGACTGCCTCGTGGCACACCGGTGTACCTCAGAACACAGTTTAAGAAACACTGCTCTAGTTCAACGAAGACCAGAAAGACCACGGATATTGCTGAACCAGAGAGCCCCAGCTGGCCAAGTTCAAGGACTGGGCTGAGGGTTGGGAGTGTGGTGCTAGTGTGGTGGGGAGAACAGCCCCACCCAGGAGTGCACCCCAGGGGCAGCAGGGCCGGCACAGAGGGGACCACAGCCCCGCCTAGCAGGAGGCAGTGGATCCGGAAACCAGAAACACAGCCCCAGCCAGCGGGGGCTGGTAGCACAGTCCTGGCCAGGCTGATATAGCGGGGAGTGTAGCCCCTCCCAGACTGGAGGCAGTGGGAGTGGCGGGGCTGGCAGCACAGCCCCTGGCAGGCCAGCATAATGGGGAGCATAGCCTACCCAGGCCAGAGGCAGCAGAGCTGGTACCCAGGAACATAGCCTGGACTGGAGCCTGGGCCAGAGGTGAGAGCACAGCCCTAGTTGGGGTCAGTGCACTGGGGAGTGTAGCCCCACCCCTGAGCAGGAAGTGCAGCCCCAGATGGCCTGTAGCGGGGAGCAGAGCTAACAGCCAGAGGGGAGCCTTGACCTCCCCTGGTCTGGCAAACTCTGTCATTTGGGTCTGCTCAAATCCTGAGGATGCCGGACCAGAGATGTCCCACCTGTACATATTCCAAACTGACCATGTGAATTTGGAGACCAATCATTTGCGCCCCAGGGTAGTAATGCAAATTAAGTGTGTTAATGAAAATTAACATGCATGGTGAAGTTTTAGAGCTGTTTTAAAACTAGAACTGGTTCTGGATTTGAACATCTTATAGTTGGATTGTTCAAATCTAAGTCTTTGGTTTCATTCCATGTCTACTCCTTCTACTAAAACGGTGAAGAGCTGATTTCATTTTTGAAAGGAGTATGGCTAATCCGAGGCTCTTATCCTATAGTGTCTAAATCTTGAACTATGCAAATAGTGGGCCACCTCTACTCTCTAAAATGTTCTACAGTGCTGTGGATCATGACTAATATCCAGATGTAAAATAATCTAGCAGATCTCAGCATAGTCATTTTTGATATTGCATCAAATGTTAAACAGTAATTCTAGTAGAGCTTGAGCACCTAAGATTGGCATTTAAAAATGACTGAAGATTGTCATTGGTCTCCAGTCAATTTTACAAAATAGCAATCACTACCCTGTGGAAGCTTTACACCAGTAACTGTATAAATTGACTCCTTATTTGGAAGGAGGGCAACATAATGTTTGATCTGCCTCAACAACCAACCTGCTGTCCTCACTAGTGTTTGCAGGGCCGGCCTAAGGGGTGGGCAAGCCGGGCAGCTGCCCAGGGTGCCAACCAATGGGGCGCCTGATGGCAGCTGTAAGGGGCGTGCGGCGTTCCTTATAGCTGCCATCAGGCGCCGCGCACCCGGCTCCCACAGTGCCGGCCACTCCCCATCCCGACGGCGCCGGCCAGCAGCGCTCTTCCACCCACAGCCGCGGGGCCCTGCATGGCCAGGCGCTGCGTGCCAGCAGCAGTGGCCAGGCCGGGCTGGGCAGCACATGCGCCGTGTGCCCTGGGGACGGGCCCTGGGCTGCGCGCCAGCGGCCGGCCCGGGCAGCGCATGCGCTGTGCCCACCGGGGGCGGGCCCGCGCACGCGCCGTGCGCCAGGGGGCGGGCCTGCGCGCCCGGGCCCGGGGCGCCAAAATGGCTAGGGCCGGCCCTGAGTGTATGCCATCTAGAAACATTGGTACTTTATATGATATTATACTCAACTGAAAATGGAAGGCTGCCATAGGAAAAATCAACAGCACAAATTGTGATTGATATGAAATAATTAATTAGACCTACCCCCTGGAGAAAGCACTAAGGCTTAGAGATAAGAGAATCACAAATCTTTTGGTTTGTTCTTTTTAAATGAAGGACTACTATTGTTTAAATTTCTTCTTATTAGTATGCTACATTGACGGTAATGAGATTTTCTTCCTTCGTTTTGTTTGCAAAGGTTAAAAGGGGTGACCTTTCAAGTTACTTAATGAATATGCCAAATACCTAAATATCAATCAAAGGTTTCCTTTAATAAAACATTAGTTTTAATTCCTCTCATTTTATGCAAAGAGAAATTATCAGTCCGTTCAGTAGTTGTGTACTGGAGGAAATTAGGACATTTCTAGGACTGTACTGTTTCACCAGAACACAGAGCTGGATATGTAGTTGCAATCCTACAAGAATTATGTTGACCAATATTGTTGTTTTCCCTCCTGAACATGAATGTGTGTGCATATCTCTTGCTTCAAATGGGAAATGTGTGTGTGTGTGTGAATGAGAGAGAGAGAGAAAGAGAGACCCACTTTCGAATTTATCACATTTTCAAAATCCCTGCGAGGAAGTATAGCCTTAAGGCATTGGTCTGGGACTCAAGGGACCCGAGTCAATTTCTGTCTGCCTCAAACTTCCCGTGTGACCCTGAACAAGTCCCTTGATCTGTCTGAGATTCAATTCCCCTGCTGTGACATGAGAATAACATTTGCTTTCTGTTCATCCTTTGGCTTGTTTTTATTTTAATTGTAAGCTCTTTAGAGCAGATACTGTCTCTTAGTATGTATTCATGCAGTACACAACACCTAATCTTGGTTGGGGCCTTGAGGCAGTACTGTAATACAACTAAAATAATAATTTAAGCACAGCAACACCGCTACTACACACATGTTCTACAAGATTTCTTTCATAACTAGATTGTAAACTCCATAAAATAATGCTAGGTAAGACAACAGATGAGACTTCTCCATGAATGGTTTTGCTAGAGGGTTCATGTCTCAGCCACAATAAAAATAAATAATTCAATTAAAATCTCCAAGTCCATGAAGACTTAACCTTTCACCCTGAAATCAAAAGAGCTTTGTAAGATGGGGAAAAACCTCCAACCCCCTCGAGGTTTGCATGTTTTAGTTTTTAAACTGGGTAAAAGTTTTGCACAAATTCATGGTCCACTGCAGTCCTTTTTCTAAAGCTTATGCCACTGGCAACTTGAACAATGGGTCAGATATCCAACTGTTGTGACTTCCAGCATGGAGCTACACTAAACATATATGGATCTAGGCCTGTGTGTGTAGTGTATTATTTTATATGTATAAAATAATATACTGGTATACCAAACTACATATGAAATCTATCTTGGCTGCTGTATTTACTTTTCAGATACTACTCAGTTAACTAAGCTATGAGTGTTCCTAAATAGTGAACAGTTTGCTATGTTTGTTAAAAGGATGGTTTAAAGAAACAAATTTCCTGGTATAGACATTTTTTGGAGTAGGGCTCTGGCTAAAATATCTAGAAGTGCCTTCAGTGGCTCTACTTATTTTTCAAGTGGCCACTGTGATTAGAGTTACTGCAACTTTAGCAGTGATCAAAAAAATGGAGTTAGATTAATATAGTAGATTAAGCCTCACAGTCATGTGGAGCATACCTTTGGCTACCTAGCAGCGAACCATATATTCTGAATAAAATGGTGTTGCCCTTAGAAGCAAAAAGCCAAGATAGTAGGAAAGTCAAACATCATGTTTTATTCTTCAGAAATAACCTATGTGTAAATCTATCAAGCTCCACTATTCCACAATTTCTTCTTTCTCATTTTACTATATACTACAGTACACAGAGGTGGCCTTCACAGTGGAAATCCATCTACAGGATGCCTCAGGTGCTAGAACAGTTCACCGCTTCTTTGATTGAACTCTGCTAAAGCATAATGAGCTGGAATGCCTCATTATTTTCTTGGCAGTGCTCACTGTAGCTTTCATCCAGGGAAGCCTTTTATCATGGCATTAGAGCCACACACAACACATGCTAGATGAAGAAAATTAGTAGCCTTTGGACAGAAAAATATTGGTACAGCCTCCAACTTTCTTTGCCTATAGGAAAACAGCCACACTTCGGTTTCCACACCTAGGTCCAACAGCAGACTTTGGCTTCTTTTTTTTCAGATTTTTTCCTCACAAGTAGTCAGATTGATGCATTCTACCACAGATTCTACAATACTAAGAATGGGGTTGTGGAGGTAACTTTCTGTAAAATCTTCTGCTTCACTGGGCGGAGGCAGACTCCTCAGAGCATGCAGAGTGAATCTAACCTGTTCTGCTTTAATCAGATAAGTTTATGATCATTACTACTCATTGGCCATAAGTGCACCTTTGTGTATCAATTTTGCATAACCGCTTTCAGATGTCACCAACTGTTAGTGCCCCCGGGAGGAAAGAGCAGGGGAGAGGGAGGTATCTATTTGCAGACTCTGCTCCTTTCAGTGCTAGCTTTTCTTTTTTGACTCAGATTTCTGCAATATGCTTATAGTAACAAAACAACTTCGAATGTGACATTATCCCCTGGCAATCCATAGCTTAGGCTTTCTCCAAACATGGAACAGAAGGAGAACTGTCATGTTAACATTTCAGCTGACTTCCTCCTCCTCCTTTTTTCAGTGTTGTGCTTGAATTCTGCCTTCTCTTTCTGTTCTGTCAGTACATGAACACATGCCTTTCTGTCAGCTGACACTCCTGCATATATTTCTTCTTTGGAATATATGAAACCCTCATTTTTTATAGGGAGGGTTTGAGTCACAGAATGTCAATATATATAAAATATAGGACTATTGGCGAATGAGTATCATTACCGTGTGCAACAACAACAACAAAAAAAACCCCAAACAAACCCTTTCCTCAACTCTGAGTGCTGATTCTGATTTCACACCGTGTAAATCAAAAATATCTCAGTTTAAACCAATGGACTTATTCCTCTGTGAAGTAAGTTAGCACTACTTCCAACAAGCAAATTTCAACACTTGGTTTCTAGTCAAGGATAGTATGAAGTAACCAAGTTTGATGTATGATTGTATTTATTCCAAAGAATGCTTCATTTGACCAGTGAATGCAAAAAGGAAATTCCCTTGTAGGCAAATTTCTACTTCTCATAATGTAGCAGGTTTTGTTATCCAGGACACCACTTCACACTCTTTATATTTAGGAAGTTTTAATGGGTAAATCCTCTGATGTTGTACATAGCCATGTGAATGGTTTGATTAGAGGTATTCTGGGGGAGCATTTTTAGAGGTGGAATCCTTCTTAAGCCTCATAACTTTAAAATGATGCTACCCAATAAATTGAAACACCATGTATGGCCACTGTGATCTCTTATGCAGAGGTTGTGCCTTATGTACCAATGTAGTGCTGGATCTAATCTCCATGTCCTTGATTTCAGCTTCCCCTTATTGGTGATATGGATTGACCTCATTAGCTAGCTATGGGGATACAGATCTTTCTGCACTTTTTCTCCCACTCTATGGCAGAACTACATAGTCTCAGAAACAAATTTCTAAAAGTATTTAGGTGCTTTACTCTCATTGAAATCTGTGTTAGGTGCCTACATACCTTTAAAAATCCATCCACGAGTGCATACTAGGCTCTCTGTGCACATAGAAGGGGTTGAGAGAGGGAAAGGGTAGCTAGCCAGAGACTTTCATTACATACTCCATCAATATCCAAGCCACGGAGGAAATCATAAATAAGCACAAAGCTGCTCTAATTCTAAGCTGTAAAGAAATTCTCAGAAATAGTCATGTCTGCCACTAACAGACAGCAAAATAGAAGAGCTCACCATAGAAATACCAATGACCTCACACAATTATTGTATCAGTAATTGATATCATAGCCCAACACCGTGGCATTTAATTTCAGAAATGGGAACTACACAAAAATTAGGTTAGTTAAACAGAAATTATAAGGTACAGTGACAAAAGTAAAATCTCTGCAAGTTGCATGGAAACTTTTCAAAGGCACCATAATCGAGGCCCAACTTAAATGTATACCCCAAACTAAAAAACACAGTAAGAGAACAAAAAAAGTGCCACAGTGGTTTAACAAACAAGTAGAAGAAGCAGTGAGAGATAAAAAGCCATTGTTTAAAAAGTGGAAGTTAAATCCTTGTCAGGAAAATAGAAAAGAGCATAATTAGGAAAGCCAAAAAGGAATTTGAAGAACAGCTAGCCAAAAATTCAAAAGTAATAGCAAAATGTTTCTTAAATATATCAGAAGCAGAAAGCTGGCTAAACAACCAGTGGGGCCCTTGGACGATCAAGATGCTAAAGAAGCACTCAAAGATGATAAAGTCATAGCAGAGAAGCTAAATGAATTCTTTGCTTCAATCTTCATGGCTGAGGATATTGGGGAGATTCCCAAACCTGAGCCACTCTTTTTAGGTGACAAATCTGAGGAATTGTCCCAGATTGAGCTGTCATTAGAGGAGGTTTTGGAACAAATTGATAAATTTAACAGTAGTAAGTCACCAGGACCAGATAGCATTCACCCAGGAGTTCTGAAAGAACTCAAATGGGAAATTGCAGAACTATTAACTGTGGTTTGTAACCTATCCTTTAAATCGGCTTCTGTACCTAATGGCTGGAGGATAGCTAATCTGACACCAGTTTTCAAAAAGGACTCTAGAGGAAAGCCTGGCTATTATAGACCAGTAAGTCTAACTTGGTGAACTACAGTAAACTATAGTTCCTATTTACTATAAGAAACTATAGTAAATACAGAATTGTCAGACATATAGATGAACATAATTTGTTGGAGAAAAGTCAACATGATTCCTGTAAAGGGAAATCATGCCTTACTAATCTGCTAGAATTCTCTGAGGGGGTCAACAAGCATGTGGACAAGAGTGATCCAGTGGATACAGTGTACTTAGATTTTCAGTAAGCTGTCATGGAATAAGAGGAAAGGTCCTCTCATGGATTGATAACTGGTTAAAATATAGGAAACAAAAGGTAGGAATAAATGGTCAGTTTTCAGAATGGAGACTGGTAAGTAGTGGTGTTCCACAGGGGCCTTTACTGGGACCAATCCTATTCAACATTTTCATAAATTATCTGGAAAAAAAGGGTAAACAATGAGGTGGCAAAATTTGCAGATGATACCAAACTGCTCAAGATATTAAGTCCAAAGCAGACTGTGAAGAACTTCAAAAGGATCTCACAAAACTAGGTGGCTGGACAACAAAATGGCAAATGAATTTAAACACTGATAAATGCAAAGTAATGCGTATTAGAAAACATAATTCCAACTATACATACAAAATGATGGTGATTAAATTAGCTGTTACCATTCAAGAGAAACATTTTAGAGTCTCTGTGGATAGTTCTCTGAAAACATCCACTCAATGTGCAGCAGCAGTCAAAAAGCAAACAGAATGTTAGGAATCATTAATAAAGGGATAGAGTATAAGACAGAGAATATCTTATTGCCGCTATACAAATCCATGATACGCCCACATCTTGAATACTGTGTGCAGATGTGGTTACCTGATCTCAAAAAAAAATATTTTGGAATTAGATAAAGTTCAGAAAAGGGTAACAATGATGATTAGGGGTTTGGAACAGTTGCCATATGAGGAGAGATTAATAAAACTGGGACTTTTCAGCTTAGAAAAGAGGAGACCAAAGGGGGGAGGATATGAGAGAGGACTATAAAATCATAACTGGTATGGAGAAGGTAGATAAGGAAAAATTATTTACTTGCTCCCATAACATAAGAATTAGGGGGGTCCCCAAATGAAATTAATAGGTAGCAGATTTAAAACAAACAAAAAGAAGTATTTCTTCAAACAACACAAGGTCAACCTCTGGAACTCCTTGCCAGAGTATGTTCTGAAGACCAAGACTTTAACAGGGTTCAAAAATTGGATATAAGCCAGAATGGGTAGGAATGGTGCCTGTAGCCTCTGTTTGTCAGAAGCTGGAAATGAGTGACAGGGACGTGATCACTTGATGATTACCTGTTCTGCTCATTCCCTCTGGGTCACCTGGCATTGGCCACTGTTGGAAGACAGGATATGGGCTAAGTGGACTATTCTTATGTTCTTATCAAAATAACTTCTTACCTTGCAACTCAGAATACATTTAAAGAAATGTGTGGAGAGTTTATGGCTTCCTAGGCCAAGTAACTGGGGTAGATGTCAGAAAGGGAGATAGGTAGCAGTTTTAAACCATCATCAGAAATCCTGTTATAAACTACAGTTATTTAACAGCGAGTACTCTTCTCCATTCATTCTTAGCAATTATGTGTTGAATCTCTACCTGCTAGCTAGTATCTATCATTACAAAATCTACCAAATGAGATGGAACAAAAGGAGTATTGTTATGGCTTTATGCCCAGAGAAGATGCCTGAAAAGCCCTGTGCCACCAGGGTTTTGTGACCAGCACTTCACAGAGTAAGCAGAACAAAGGAGCAACTGCTCTGTAGCATATTCCTCTAAGGATCAGTCATAAGTGTGAGTCAGATTATCCACTGCATATTAACTGGCATCATTCCATTGATGTCAATGGAGCTACATTAATTCAATGTAGCAATTCCAGTTCACACCAGATGAGAATCTGACTCTATCACTCGTGCTCTATGCCTGCATCACCTCCAAACATTGAAGAATGGGATATGCTTGGGCTACCTAGCTACAGGCTAGGTGGTAGAGGTGGGAGGAAGCTGGGCAGCACTGTGTCAAGGCAAACCATACAATAGTAGAGGTAGAGGAGTCGTTCTGGCATTAATAATCAAAAACTGTACAGGGTGAGCCTATTGAGCGCTCTGGAACCTTGGTCCCTCTGTTGCAAGTTTTACGTTGTTCTTTGGAATAAATAAGTTTGTTGCAAAAAGATATTTAAAGTGCAAACAAAAAAACACATTGCAGCAATATCCCCTTACCACTGCATGCATATGCTTCCTTATTTTAAAATGTTTAGACATCTCAGAAGAGTAGCCATGTTAGTCTGTAACTTTAATAACAGCTAGTGGTCTTGTGGCACCTCAAAGACTAGCTATAATATAATGAATCATGAGAGTGCAGAACTGGAATTTATCTTCACACCTTTACCCTGGACTAAACAAAGATATTAACTGGATGGCACATTGCAAAGCAAATTTCTCCTGCCATTAACATCTGCCCAGGAGCGCTATACCTGCATGAGCATGGCCCTGTCTGTTGAGCTCCCCACGCCAAACTGGTTCCCAATGGATTAGTAGCTGTCCAGCATGGCGAGCTGCCAGCGGGCAATGGCTACCTGTTTCTGGAGGGGAATGGCAGGTCTCATGTGTGTGTCCCATTGCCTGAAGGCAGGGGCAAGCCACTCACATAGCTCCAGGAAGGTGTCCTTCCACATGTGGAAATTCTGAAGCCTCTGTTGGTCATCCCACCGCTCCATGACGATCCGGTCCCACTAGTCAGAACTGGTATCCAGTCGCTGGAAGCAGTGGTGCATGATGTGAAGGGGAGGGTGGTTGGGGTCAAGCTTCATGAGTAGCACCCGGAGAGTGGAGAGGAATTGCCCCACAATGCACTGGGGGTCCTGTTCCTGCAGGGCCTGGAAGGAAGCCTGCGGAAACTGCAGCAGGATGCACTAAGACATATAAGAGCTGTCGACTGCTGGGAGGGAGGTCCAACTCCATGGCTAGAGAGCTGAGGTATTTCAATGGGCATTTGCTGTGTAGACGAGCTATTTCAAAATTAGCTATTTCAAAATAGCTTATTTCAGAATAAGCATGCAGTGTAGATGTGCCCTAAGGTGCCACAGGACCGCTCATTTTTAAAATGTTTAGGACACTTTCATTTTTTGCTAAGAATAGAAGGTGGTGGCTAATCTGGTTCCCCACACTACTCTTGACTGCCTGGAAAGAAAGCAATCTGGAGCTATGCAATTAACCTAATTTGCTCACAGAATGATACCATTTAGCATTGGATAAATATCAGGAAGTTTAGTGATAATTTGTATTTGTGTTTGCAGAAGAGCAATGTTATGAATTATTTACTGAATGTGATTGTGAAATGCTGGTTGTAATAATCAAATTAGTAGACAATCGGTGATATGCACATGATTAAAAATGTCTGATAGCTTATCACAGCTGAGGTTTGCTCAGTTTATTATCTCTTTCCTTTTGATCAAAGAAGCAACTGAATGTGGACAGTTCAAGCAATATAAATGTATTATGTAAGAAGGACACAAAATCCCTCAGCTGCGCCTGCTTATTGTCCAGCAATTGCTGACACACACAGGCAGTCATAAAATATAACTTGCCAGATATTTGCTCCTGACATGTAAGTAAGCAAAGGCAGATGAAACCTACAAAAATAGCAATGGCAAATATTATGCATTCTAAATAGGTCTCAGTTTAACTGTGCTTATGTTCTTTATTATTTACATTTGCAAACAATCCTCCCAATGGGCTTCTGTTCACAGGAGTATTGGAGAAGTAACTGCTCTTTATGCAAATAGTTGTATTTGCACGATGTTACTTATGCAAAACCAAGTCTGTCCACTATTTCTTATTCACCTGTAGTTGTTAGGGTTACCTTGAAAACAGGGAAACAATACTGTTTGACTTAGATGACCAGTCACACACCTCAAATAGTCAGAAATGGTTTGCTGAAATGTTGTTAACATGAGCTTTTCAGCAAACAGTGAACTCAAACTTTGTTCATGGCAAAAAATGGTGGGGAGAGTGCACGTGTGCAGGATTAGGGGGAGAAATGCAGAATACAGCAACATGTACTCTGACCAGCTCTAAAAATTAGGTTTTGCTTCTAAGTCCTGTCTTGATAGTTCTGCTGCTGTAGATTTGCTGATTGACTGTTCTATGGTGCTCCATGCATAAGGTTCTCCAGAGCGGACTCCATCATTAGCCATAATCCAGATAACTGAAACGCATGAGCAAGAGGAAGGATTCCAATCCCTTCTGGGTTTATGGACACCAACTCAAGTCAAACCTGTGCTGACTCAAGACCATTGTATTAGTAGCAAACATGCTAGAAGAAAACGTAGGGCTTCATTTTCAGAACTACATGGGCAAAGCACTTGTGGAATGATGTGCAAAATTTGCATCTGTATTTGCCACAATTGCACAAACAAATTGTGTAATGGCATCTAAATTTAAATTTGTGTAATGATTTCCAATCTATATATATATAGTTGTGGCAATAGTGCTTATATATTAGGCACAGAGTTATGTGTGTGAGAAGTGCACAACTGAAAATCTATCCCATGTGTGGGAAGGAAAGAGAGATCCCTTCTTGCCTGGATTCTGTTTGGCTTTTGCTATCAAACTGATAGATTTTTATTTAAAAACACATTTAGCAGTCTCTGGAAAATGTGTTGCTGCTTTTTGCTGCAGACATTCTCATTACCCTTTATACAAACTTGCCTTGTCAATTTCATTTTTCTGCAATGGTTTGATTAGGTTAATTCCATCAAGTTTTCCCAACCGAGTTCAAGTTTTCTCCAGCTTTTTGGCATGGTTTAAATCTTTGACATTTTGGCAGTGTCTCTTCCCTTCCAGCAGAGGAATTGTATTATGCCCAGTACTGCATGTTTGTGTAGGAAGAGTTTAACAAGTGCAGTTGCACTACGAGTGCTACTACCAACTATGATTCACAGAAATGTATCTGCAGCACACAGTATGGTCAGCATGATTAAAACTGCCATTAAAAAAAAATCTATAGCATCACAGGTGTCTTTGGGATTTAAAAAGTGTCTCACAGTGAATGTTATTAGAGAATGCTTAGAAAACTGAACCTTAACATTTGCATTATCAATAAAATGTAACGGGCAATTCGCATTATTCTCTGTAGCTATGGAATCTTTTAAAAAGAGAATAACTCCCTAACATCACAACCCTGCCAATATTCTACAGTGTTTATCCATTTCACAGAGAGGAAGCTTTTTAAAGCTCCTGGGCCTGTTATATATATCTACATTTGGCCACTATTTGGTATAGCAACTTCACTGTGTTATTCCTCCCCAATTACGATCAGTGTGCATAGTTTTTCCAACACACTTTGAGCCAACATACTGTATCCCCTCACTCCTTAGGATATGTCTTGTATTGTATCCCCTCACTCCTTAGGATATGTCTACACTACAAAGTTAATTCGAAATAACAGCAGTTATTTCGAATTAACTTTAATAGCGTCTACACAGCCAAACCACTATTTCGAAAGAAATTTGAAATAGTGGAGCACTTATTTTGAATTTGGTAAGCTTCATTCTACGAGGAATAACACCTAATTCGAAATAAGTGCTGTGTAGACAGTTATTTCGAATTAGGGGGCCTCCAGCCCTTCCCAGGTTGCCCTGGTGGCCACTCTGGGCCAAACCAGGAAAACTCCTCTCCTTTGCCCCAGCCCCGGGGCCCTTAAAGGGGTAGACTGTGGCCACTGGGCACGTGTGAGAGCCAGGCCTGCCAGCAGCCGCAGCCCCTCAGCCAGTGGCCACACAATGGCAGCCAGTGGCAGCCAGCCGTCCCCCAGCACCCAGGGGCCAGCCAGGGGCCGTAGACGGTGCGCACTCACCTGGACCGGTGCGGAGATCATGGACCTCATTGAAGTGTGGGGGGAAGGCCCCAATGTCTATGATCTCTGCACCAGTCAGAGGAATGCTGCCGTCTATGGCCGCATAGCAGCCACCATGGCCCGCAAGGGACTCAGGCGCACCCAGGAGCAGGTGCGCCTGAAAGTTAAGGAGCTGTGGCAGGTGTACTCCAGGGCCACCAGGGGCGGCGCCGCAGCAGGGGCTGACACCTGCCCCTACTTCCCTGCCCTCGACTGAATCCTGGGGGGTGGGGCGGTCCGCACCAGCCCAGGGGACAGCGAGCCGGGAGCTGAGGGCCCTGACCCAGGCGCAGCAGGGGGGCCACCACCAGCTGTCCCAGCACCAGAGTCGGCAGGGTCGTCCAGGGAGGCCATATCAGGTAAGTGCCAGCACTGTCCCCTACCTGGGGGGAAGGCAGGGAGGGAGACCAGAGACCAGGAGACCACACAGCCACCTGTGCACATGCGGGCATGTGCTGTGCCACCCTTGGGCAGGTGGCTCCAGCTGCGTGCCACACAGGGGCCGGGGCCCAATAGCCACACATGTGTGTGAAGAGACCCGACACGCTCCCGACCTCGGGGCGGGACACAGCAGGGCGCCCTTCCTTCACACGCCCCCTCTACACAAGGGCAGGGGACATCTCCCCCCCGGCCCGGCCTCACTATACACAGCATAGGGGCACAGGTGCGGTCTCGGGGCAGCTCCCACTCCCGGGCAGAGCTGGACATGCCGACCATGGCCTCTGTGCAAGCACGTCGGCTCTAACGGTGCAGGGCATGGTTGCCCTCACCTCACGGGGGGGCTGGACATCATCCACTGTGTCCCCAGGTGCAACTGACCACTTCTCTTCTTTCTCTACAGCCGCACTAGCTGCTCATGCTGGGCACACCACCCCGCCCGGGACATGCTCCCGCACCCATGGCCTCAGCAGAACCACCACCACGTGGCAGGGGTACAGAGAGCAGCACCTGCAGGCCCTGTGAGCCCAGACCCAGATCATGGAGCAGCAGGCGCAGGACAACCAGGAGTTCCAGCGGGAGCTGCTTGCCCAGGGTCGTGCCATCTGTCACCATCTGCAGGCCCTGGTGCAGAGCGTGCTGCCCCGTGCCAGTCCTGCACCTGCTGCCCCCCCAGCTACTGTTCCTCCTCCCACTCCTGCCCCCCCACCTCTTCCTCCTCAACCTCCACACCCTCCTCCCCATCCTCCCGGGGATGCCGAGGCCCCCTTCCCCGCGGTGCTGGGAGGCAGTTGGCCTGGCGAGACCCCCACCCCTGAGCACTGAGCTTCCTCCCCTTCTTCCCCTTGCTTCCCTTCCAGCTCCCTCCTCCCTGTTTTCCTCCTCTTCCACCCTCTCTCCTGCCCTCTCCCGCCTCCTTTCCTCCATCTCCCCAGAGGTTCCTCCCCAGTTGTGTTAAATAAAGACAGTTTCTATTTTTGAAAATACGCATAGTTTATTTGACATCAGGAAGCGGGGGCTAGGGAAGGTAAGTGGAAGGACGAGAGAGGAATGGGGCACAAGCCCCAGTGGGGCAGACCGGGAGACTGTTAGCACTCCTCAGGGTGGAAGCTCTCCCGCAGGGCCCCCTGGATCCTGACAGCCCCTCGATGGTCCTCCCGGATGGCAGCCTGCAGACAGTGCAGCCAGGCTGCTGGCAACATGTCCATGAGACGCAGCAGAGTCCCCGGGGGCAGGTTTGGTTCCATGTTGCAGAGTGTCGTGGTGTCCCGAGTGAGGGCAAGCAGAGCACTCCGAGACACAGATGCTTTGCTATCCCTCAGCGAGGTGGACCAGCAAGCAGAGAAACCTGAGAACTGTCTGTCCGGGATGAGGGGTCGGGTCCCTTTAAGCACAGACCTCAGAGAGCCTGAGGCAGCAGACCCACACACTAAGTCCGACCCTGATGCCCTGCTGGCACTGGTTCTGGCCAGCCTTCCCTTCGATTCAGGGTCCACTCAATGTGGACGCGTTATTTCAAATTAGAAAAATGCTATTTCGAATGAGTGTTTGTGTCTAGATGCGTTATTTCGAATTAGCTTATTTCGAATTAACTAATTCGAAATAAGTTAATTCGAAATAGTGCTGTAGTGTAGACATACCCTTACAGCTTCAAAAAACATGGTTTGTCTTGGCTTCCTTGGTTTTGTCCTCTCCCAAGCAATTGAACAACATTTAGCAGGTCATGACTCCCCTCGGTTTTTGAGTAGCATCCCCATAGATTCCCTTTAAATCTTTTTTCACCCCTCTTTTCCCCCCAGCTGGGCTTGATGCTATAAAGCAAGCAGTTGCTAGTCCTCTTTTTTTGCAGCCTCCCTGCGTATCTAAACACTATAGAGTCAGCAAGCCCTCAAACATTCTCTTTTTATAAACTTTAAGATACTAGAACTAGAGAGACTAATAACAGCTTGAAAATAAAACTATTAGGAAAGAACAGAAATTAAGCAAGTGAACAATTGGTGGTGTGACAGCTAAGACAGAAACAGACCATAAGCACTTATTCAACAGCTTCTTTTAAAACTGATTAAAACCTGGACAGAGTAGAATAGGATTTTTCCCTTTCTGTTTCTCCTTTGCAAACAGAGATTGGTTCTGGGTGCAAAATTCAAATCCAGATTTCAAACTCCACAATGTGAGGTAAGGTTTGGAGCTGAGATTTATGATTCAGTTTTTATATATTAAATGGTTGAATATATATAATGGTTTTTATATATTAAATGGTTTAGCTCTCCTGGCCTTCATTTTTATATCTGTAAAGTAATGGCTTCTTATTTATATTTGCACTGTGATGGCACCTAGAGCCCCCAATACCATGGTACTGTTCTTTTGTATGTATACTAGGAATTGTCCACCCTTAAATGGTTGGAGGATATCAATGCAGAGGGCACTTTTCAAAGAAGATATATAGGGGTCATTTTACCCATCATTGAAATGCAACCTCTTCTGTGTTGAAAGGAGGGCATTTGAAATGGAATAAAGCAACAACATTCCACAATTCACCAGGATAGAAAGTACGAACATCATTTGTTTGAAACTAGAGAGGAATTTTATATAAATGTAACTGCCATCTTAGAACTTTTCTAGAACACTGTTGCTAATATTCCCACCTTTGCAAAAAATGCCTGGGATTTTTAGTGATTGCAAGTGTAGGGCCTTGGCGTTATACCTCATTGGGCAGCTGGAGAGCAGTGGCTGCTAGCTGGGATGTTCATGTTCCTTGCGTCAGGGGAGGACTGTTTTTTAAATCCTGCTCCCATCCAACTCCCACATGATCCACTTCCACTCCCACTCACTCTCACAGTCTTTGTTGAGTTTTTATTCACTTCTGCAATTACGGCATTGAGTCCTGTGGGATCCCTGGGATCCCCATTCCACTCCATGGCTCTTGCTCCTACTACTTTTTTCATCCTTTTTTTACCCTTGGATCTGTGCCTGGGCTGGTGTCTTGCTCGCCCTGCCATGGTTATGACACTGACAACAAACTACCCCAGTGCTTGGGTGGCCATCGTGCTGCCTGGTCGAAGGTGATGATGGTGGCTTCTAGGTAATCTTCAGTCCTCTTCTTTGAGGGTATGTCTAGACTGCATCCCCTCTGTCGGCAGAGGGATGCAGATTAGGTAGGTCGACATTGCAAATGAGGCAGGGATCTAAATATCCCGTGCCTAATTTGCATAAAAATGGCCACTGTGTTTTGCAGATTCAGCACTTTGTCTGCAAAAAGCAGCAGTCTAGAGGGGGATCTGTCGAGAAAGAAAGGAGGTTTACAGGATCTGTCGAAAAAAGGCTTTCTTTCTCAACTGCTGACAGAGGGATGCAGTCTAGACATACCCTGGGTGTTTTAGCTGAATGTTTGGAGTTGGGGTGGATTATGAAGGTCTTGCGTCAGGATTTACATTCAGCCTCTGAAGTTGTAAGAGGGTGGGATGGGGCTGTGTGGCCCAATGGCCAAAGTCTAGCTAGCTGCCCCATCCTTCAGGCCAGAATGGACCAGTGGGCAGTCATTTCAGCTGCTCTCTCAGTCGGGGCTGTGTTGCCCACTGGCCAGAGTTTATGTGGCTGCCTTCTTCCTTAGGACTGTGTGGCCCACTACCAGAGTCAATATAGCTGCCCTCTCAGTTGGAGCTCTGTGAGCTAATGGGAGAGGCAGCAGAGGTGTGGTTTAATAGCTGGAAGTGTAGTGGACACAGACTCCCTACTCCATCAGGTCCGTGCCCAGGGCCTTGTCAGTGAGGAGCACACTCTTCACCAGCTCAACAGGGATCCTGCTAGGGATGTAAAAGAGTAGTTGAATAGTTGACTACCTGATAAGCTTAGGCAGCAAGAGACAGCAAAGTGGGGAGCAGGAGCCAGTGCTGGGGAAAGCCAGCTTAAAAGCTGTTTCCCCCACAGCACTGTCTCTGAGGTGCGGGGGTGGAGGAGACAGGGGAGGCAGCAGCACTGCGACTCTGCCTTTTAAATGTAGTAAGAGCCACTTGGCTCTTACTTGGGTCCCCTACTGCTGCGGCTCTGCCTTTTAAATGTAGTAAGAGCTGGGCAACTTATACTACATTTAAAAGGCAGAACCGCAGTGGGGTTAGCTCCTGGGGCTGGCATCAACCAGGACTGATTAGTCCCGACTCTCGCTGCTCCCGGGAGCTAACTCCGCAGCGGCTCTTCAGTTTAAATGTAACTGGAGCCAGGCTGCTACACACCCAGCTCCTACCACATTTAAACTGCAGAGCCGCAGTGGAGGTAGTGAGTGCCCCCCCTCCATTGATGACTCGATTAGTCAATGGAAATTCCATCAACTACTTGTTTAGCTGATTAATCAAAATTTAACTTCCCTAGATCCTACCGAAACACGCTGATCTAACTTGTTTTAGAACAGTGTTGACATATTGTCCTCCTGGGCTACTTCCTACCCTGTCTTCCAAGGTCATGGTCCAGGCATTTCTGGGGTCTCTAGTTTCTTTGGCCTGTGCAGCTCAGAAGCTCCACCCTCCATTGGGCTTCTTCGGGTAGCTAAGTGTGTGGCTGGTCCCAGCAGGCCTGGCTTCCACAGTCTGGGGCTGCTGCAGCTCTTAGGCTGAAGCTGGCAATGGGCGTCCTCCCTCCCTGAATGCTTCCTAGACAGTGCAGGGTGAGCACACCCCATCACAAAGAGATGCCATTTGCTGGGCCAAGACTCGCTGCTGCACGACCGACTCCTGAACGTGCTGTTGCTGCTGTGCTGCCTGCTTTTGCTCCTGGGCAGCCATTGGTTGGAACAACCTGCTGAGGCACCTTTAGATGGAGCATCTGTAAATATGGCAGGCTCAGAATCCCCACAATGTCCGTGTGCTTTTGTCACCCAGGTTCCTCTAAGGTGGGGTGCTCCTAGGCCTCTTTCTCCATCTCCTTGAACCTGGAAGACCTGGGTTCCTCGTGGCTGCCTTGACTGGCACATTAATGATCTCTTCCTCAGGTGGGAGGGCAGTTAGCTCCTGTATTTTCATCAGCCAGCCCCAAATGGAGTCTATCTCTCTCCTTTTTCTCTCCCCTCCAGGGCTGTAGAGCAGGGCTAACTGGGCCCAAAGGCTCTGCTTAACCCTTTCTTTGCTGTTGGCTGGTTACTCTGTTTCACCTTCATCTAGAGCAGGCTCTGCAGTGGCACTGTGGTGGGATCCCAGTGGCACAGAACTGTTCTCCAATCCCTCATGGCCCAATGTGAGGTTCTACATCACGTCATGGGCAGCTGAAGAGGCACAGCCCCCACATTGCCTCAGGTTCTTTGTGAAAGGGATGGATGGTGTGAACCTGGTGCATGACCATGGCTGTGACATCCTCCTCCTGCAGGAAAATGAGGATCTGTCAGAAACTTGGGTGCCCCTTGTCACAGAGAGGGACTCACCACTGTGGTGCTTCCAGCTGGTAGCTCTGGGGCTTTGTGAAGGCAAGACTGAAAAACCCTTTCAGGGAGGAGCCTCCACAACTCCCCTTTCCCTTTCCCTAGAGAACCCCATTCCAACAGTTCACCACCCTCCTGGGACAATAGCATGAGAGGGCCATACCTGCATGACCACTGCCCCGATGGTCAATCTCCCCACACCAAACTGGTTCCCGATGGAGTAGTAGCTGTCTGGTGTGGTGTGCTTCCAAACAGCAATGGCGATTTGCTTCTGGAGGGGGATGGTGGGTCACATGTGGGTGTCCCATCACCTGAGGGCAGGGGTGAGCCACTCTCATAGCTCCAGGCAGGTATCATTCCACATGCAGAAGTTCTGGAGCCACTGCTGGTCATCCCACTGCTCCATCATGATCCAGTCCCACCAGCCAGAACTGGTGTGCAGTCACCAGAAGCAGTGGTGCACGGTGTGCAGGGGAGGGTGGGAGGGGTTGTGCTGCATGAGCAGTGCATGGAGAGAGGAGAGGAGGTGCCCCACAATGAGCTGTGGGTCCTGTTCCTGCAGGGCCATGCGGACAGCCTGCAATAACTGCAGCAGGAGGTGTGGCATGGGGTCTAAGAGCCGTTGACTGCTTGGAGGCAGGTATGGCTGGAGTGCTCTGGTGTCTGCAAGGGAAACCAGAGCAGCCAGTCAAAAGGTTTTGCTGTCCCCCAAGGAGGTAGGCAAAGGAGAAGAGCTTGAGACACAACTGTTCAGGGGGGTCCCTTTAAGCTCGAGCCTCAGATATCCTCAGGAAGCAGCTACAGGAAGTGTGTGCTGTGCTGATGCCCGGCCTGAAGTGCTTCCAAGTGGCCTTAAATGTGATTCACCATCCAACAGGTGTGGATGGTCTATTTTGAAATAGCTGAGCGCTATTTCAATGGGCATTTTCTGTGTAGACACTCTATTTTGAAATTAGCTATTTTGGCGTTTCTATTCTGAAATAGCTTATTCCAAAATAAGAGTGCAGTGTAGACGTACCCTTACAATGCATCTACACTGCACCATAACTCAAAATAAGATGTCCAATTTGAGCTATGCAAATTGCATATCTTATTTCGAACTTATTTCAAAATAGCTTATTTGGTAATTTGGCACTGTCTACACAGCACTTATTTTGAAATAAATCGCTATTCCAAAATTTCCCTTAATCTGCGTGGAATGAGGTTTACAGGGACATCAGAATAGTGAGCCCGTTATATTTCGAAATAACTGGTATTCTTTGAAGGTGCGGGATAGGTATTTCGGGCTACTTCAGTATACTGAAATAGTATTGCTGTGTAGATGTAGCCTTAAAGGGCACAATGATTTTCTGCTATTAGCCTCAAGTACAATGGCAGGCACAGTGAATGTGCTATAATCCCTAACATGCATGAAACAATGGGGGTAACAGGAAGCTCAGCAATGAAAATGTATGAAGAAGTGTAAAGAAATATTGCCATCCTCCCCATGCTTAATTGATTTCCCATGAGGCCTGTAGTTTTCCCAGTCCCTCTGTTCCCTAAGAAAAGCTGCTTTCAAGTGTCTGACTGTAAGATTTTCTATGCAGGGATTTGTCTTTTTATATGTTTTCATAGCAGCCAGCACAAGCATTGATGGCAGAAATATGGTTGTTGGGTTTTTTTTACTGCTGTTCTCAAGGGAATCAAGAGTTTCTGTCAGAAAAACCTGGGGGAGGGGGTGGGAAGAATCAGAAAACCACTGAGTTATTTTTCCTGTCTCACTAATGTAATGTACAATGTGAAATTAATATTTGTCATAGTCCCTGGAGTAATTATTCCTTTGACCACTCACAGACTCCTTGAAAGACTCCTCTCCCCAAGATCTCAGGCTTTCGCCATCATGTTTCTTGGCACATGGTCTCACAATTTGCTCCCTCCTATCCTGGGCCTCAGAGGCTGCATCTACACTGCAGGGCTTAACTCAAAATAAGCTACGCAAAGTGAGCTACGTCAATTGCGTATCTTATTTCGAAATAGGGGAGCATCTATACAGCACTTATTTCGAAATAGAGCACTCTTCCTCCAACTTCCCTTACTCCTCATACAATGAAGGTTGCAAGAGTCAGAGTAAGAAGTCCTCCAGCTTGGCAGTATTTTCACACTATTTTGAAATAACTGCTTGCGGTGTAGATACCGACTAAGTTATTTTGAAATTACACTAGTTATTTCAAAATAATGTTGCCGTGTAGACGTACCCAGAATGAAGAATCCTACAAGCCACTGTAATTACCTCAACAGATCTGACTTCAGTTCAGCACCTACAGTCAGGTTCTCTCACCAGTAATAACAAGTTTGCTTTCTGAGAGCATTTTGCTCACTGGTTAAAGTACTATTTATTCAGAACAAAAGCCTTACAGAGAGGACATAAACCCCCCAATTTGCCCCTCTCTCTCTTTTACAAGGTTGTTACCAGTCTTCCATATGAAGATCTTGACAGGATTAAAATACCTCCGGCCATTTTGACAGGTCCTGCCCCTCATGGTCATAATTGTATTATAGTTGTTAGATTGAATGAGTCTGACTCTTCTCCCAGATCAGGATTCTCTCTCTTTGTAGTTTGGAGTTCTTTGTTTGCCAGATCTCTCAAACTAGGTCAATTTACTTTATACTATTTCCCCAAGGAGTTTATCTTCCATAGATGGTTTACCTGCATTATGGATTCAAATTAATTACTCCCAGTTGATTTTAATTCCTACAGAAAACATCTTTCCTACAGAAAGCATCCTCTGAGCCAGGACTATAACCACTAACCAGCCCATAAAGCTAGCTAGCTAGCTAGCTAGATAGATAGACAGACAGAAAGACAGAAAGTTGATGCAATAGTCTTGGAATATTCCATGTGTCCATAGCATCTGTTGCCTCTCAACATAATAGTCTTTGAATGTTCCATACTTCCAAAGCATTGGATCTCTTACAATATTCATGTTGAATTAGCACCTCAGGGGCTTTGGTACCACAATAAAACATGCAAAAAAAGGCCACTTTTTGTTTTTGTTTCATGTAAAAGCTGCAAACTACAAGGATAATTGTGCATTCATTCTGTCTCATTTCACACCTTCCAAAAAGCACAATTGGCATTATTCATTTGCATACTATTTTGCCTACATTTGGGGACATTAATTATCATCAAATATTGCAATTAGGTGATGGAGCAATGAGCTGTGATATGGAACTCTAGTACAGTTAAGACATAATAATGAAACCTGTTAAAATGAAAGCCATTTATAAAGTGATCAAAAACACTGGTTAGGCTATGCAAATGACTTACTAGGTACCAGAAGATAGTTAGCTACTCACCATATGGGGACTAATGGAGCGCAGTGAGTGTAATTTTGGAATGTGTTCATATAATCCATTTTCCTGAACGGGGAATACACACTATACTGCCTGTTGGGGATATTTGTGCAGTAGAACGATGCTCCGGCCTTTGTTTTCATATGTTTGGTGTCTATTATTCATTCATTCATTCATTCATTCATTCATTTATTTATTTATTTTCCCTCCTGAATTAGCAATATAGCACTTGGAAGCAAAACACTCTTCTGCAATAAATATTGCTGTTTTATTTAAGTAACCTTGAGTATTACTGGGAAGTTACACCAGTCAACAAAGGTGTGTGTTTATGAGATTCGCATAAGACAGGCTGATGAGGTATCCCGCTCCCTCCTGTTCTCCCCTGCTGTGCAAATAAGAAATGCACATAGATTAATCACAATCAAGTGCTGTTTGTAGGGACTGAACATAAATCTGAATAGCTTTGCATATATTGTTTAAGCACTAATGGTTAACAAAGAACACATTTTATGGCAATTAATGACTGTCTGGGTATGGGTCCTCAGCCCAGCTGGTCATTAATTTTCTGAAAATTCCTCTATAGAGGTCATTTTCTCTATTATAAATCTTACAGAACACCTTGTATACTGAATGGTGCTGCAGATAAGCTTTTGTTCACTATTTCCATTTTTCCCTACCATTAATGACCATCTTGGAACAAATCAGGATAGCAATGGAAGGGACAAGGCACTTTATTTTGTGCTGTGCCCCTCACCTTGGTATCTAAACAACTTCTTGTGCAATAAGCAATGTGACTAGTACTTGTCATGTGAGTTCTTTCCTCCTTTCTCTCATTCTCTATCTAGAGAGGAATTTACATGTGGATTTAAACAATTGTTTTGTTTGTGTGCTGTGTTTTATGTTTCTCCTGGTGAAGGTAAGATCAAGGAAGTGCACCTAGCACATGCACTAGAAAGCAGGGAGATCTGTGTTAGTGGTTCTTGCACCCTGCAGAAGCTAAGCCTACTATTCTTAGCCATTGCTTTATTTTTTTTAATTGATGATCAGAGCTGACCTTGTGTGGATTCTTTAGTGAGAGG
Source organism: Rafetus swinhoei (assembly GCA_019425775.1). NCBI lineage: Eukaryota > Metazoa > Chordata > Testudines > Trionychidae > Rafetus > Rafetus swinhoei. The sequence continues at coordinate 20,418,042 of CM033428.1, read as the reverse complement.
AATATTCCCAAGTGGCTGAGGGCCATAACTATACAGCTTCCCATACTACTAATGCCAGCTTTTTGGTCTCAGCTCCCAAAAGGCCCATCCTCAATTGGCAAGTCCTCCAAATAGCCATTTTCCTTCTTATTCCCTAAGACTTCCATCCAGTCTCCCATCTGAGGTCATGAGGATTTGTAACCATAGCTTTGGCCAAGGAATATATTAGATTTCAAAGAACAGGCTTGGGCGTAGAGAACTACTGCCTATGCAAATATTCACAGAGGTGCATGCTCGCACAAACACACAGAGGAATGCTCTTCTGTTGTTCAAGATGGAGAATTAGACTGTAAGTTCTACATTGAAAAGTCCAACTTTTACTCTGTGTTTGTATAGCACTTAATATAATGGGGCCCTAACCTTAATGGTGGCGTCTAGGTGCTAGTACAATATAAATAATCATCCTCATTCTCATTCAAAGTAAGTTGTGGTTTCTGAATCAGGCAACAAGTCACATATATCATCTATCAGGCCATCTGGTCAAAGCTGTAGAGAAGGAACAAGGTGGGGTGTTTGTGTTATCTCACTTGAAATCAGGAGGAACATCAGGTAAATTTACCTAACTCTTAACAATGATACATAAAAAGCAGTTGCTTAGATTTCAAAGAGGAACTGGATATTTACATGGATAGCATGATATTCCAGAGAAGTTATAATTAACAATGGCAAGAATTTAGGAAGGGATGTTAAACCTCAGGCTTCATGATTTAAACCAGTCTCTAACTAAAGAACAGGATGGGACTCGAAGGAAGCACCTTATCCCACATCTACGTCCTGTGGAGTCCTACTCTTTCTTGTGAAGCCCCTGGTACTGGCCACTCTTGGAGGCAGGATATTGGGCTTAGAGAAGCTTCAGGTGGATCCAGTTAGGTAATTCCTATTCCCAGTTTGAGTCTCTTTTTTTCAGCAGCCAGTTCAGCCTGTAGCCCATGGTTAAGAATGTGATTTTGGGTAAAGGTTTGCCAATCTGACCAAAAAGGTCCTAGGTTTGTCCTCCACCTCAGACACAGAGATTAAGAGCTGTAGAGCTCTGTGTCTGGAGGCAGGTCTCAGGAATTGCAGCAATCACACTTACACTGTGGGTGATACCAAAATAAAGCAATTTTTATTACACTAGGTATTAAGATTACAAACAAAAACAAAGCCCGCAGCTATGATCGCATAAATGGATTTGATCACCCTTGGTGGTAACATAAATGAAGCCTGAAAATACAGTTGTAATTATCTAAGTATACAGTTGCAGTTACCTAGTATAATACCACACTCACATATACCCTCCTGAAGACCTTAAGGAGCGAGAGGACCAGCCTCCCTTCGCTGGTGGAACGAGGATTTCAGGGAAAGGTGAAAGAGTATGATAGTGGAGGAAACTTAGAAGAGGGTACTAGTACCGTAAAGAAAAAGTTTGAGGAAGCTCTTGGTGAGGAAGAGAATCCCCAGGAAGAGGACCCTGCTGCACAACTGCCATGGGATCTCATAGGTCTTTTTACATTACCTTTAGCCAGTCCCTCAAGGCCAAAACAGATCTCTGCACCCGCAGACTTTAGTGGGTGCACATATGTGATTGGATGATTAAATTAGGACATCCTTTTAAATATGTATGAAAGATCACTTGATGCACTTGTGGACAAGCTCTCCAAGGTGGGACAAATGGGAACTTGTGGTCAAGTACCAACAAATACCACAAGTCACCCACTGCCCCTGTTTTCTTGATAAAGCAGGATGTTCAGTTTGGCTGGGTCATTGTATTTTGAGACTTTTTTAGATGTCTCATGAGATACTGGCCATTTGTGTTTGACCTGACCCACCTGGAAACTTTGACACGTTATTTAACTATAAATCTATAAGAAACATTAACTATATATTTTAACCCTTACTTATAACCAATCTACACTACTGCTAAAGCCAACTTCTTACAAGATAGAAACTCTGTAGGCCCTTGCATTGCTGCTAAAATGGGATAAGATAGTGAAAAGGTTTAGGAAAGTATATAAGTTTATAGGTTTACAGGCCACAAGCCAAAAAGACATTTCCTTCTTTTTGCCTAGATCAGGGCTACTCAACACATGACCCGTGGGCTGCGTGTGGCCCATGGCCTGTTTGTTTACAGCCCACAATGTGGGTTGGGTTTACATGGGGCTCAATACGTGGCCTGCAGGTGGGAACCAAAACAAAAAAGTGTCAATATAATGGTCTCCTATTGATATACTTTTTAGTAGTTAAATTCCTGGACTATCATTGCTCATTAAAAGTGCTGTCATATGGGTGAAAATCGGGTAAATATTTCATTTTATTAATATCATCAGAACTGACTTAAATGTGGCCTGTGCGTTGCGTAGTCTTGTCCTAATCTTTGTATTCATGCTCATCAGTGTGAAAGAAACTATTTGCATATATTTGTATGTATATGCAACCACACTTATGTTGCGGCCCTCAGCTTGTGCTGTGGGTATCATTGTGGCCTCCAGGGCTTCCAAAGTTGAGTAGACCTGGCCTAGATGAATATATTTGGAAAGCTAGGTGAAGATCTGGAACTAGTCATTGCTTTTGAGTTGAGTTGGTTAAAGAAAATGCTAATTTCTCCTAATACGTTAGGGAATGTCTACACTAGCCCCCTAGTTCGAACTAGGGAGGCTAATGTAGGCATTCGAAGTTGCAAATCAAGCCCGGGATTTAAATATCCCACGCTTGATTTGCATCTTCCCGGACGGTCGCCATTTTTTGAAATTTACAAGTCCGGACTAACTGCCCATGTCTACACGCAGTAGGGACCCGGTAGTTCGAAATAAAGCCCTAGTTCGAACTACCTGTTAAACCTTATTCCAGGAGGAATAACAGGTAGTTCGAACTAGGGCTTTATTTCGAACTACCGGGTCCCTACCGCATGCAGACACGGGCAGTTAGTCCGACTTGTAAATTTCAAAAATGGCGATCGTTGGAAGATGCAACTGCCGGGATATTTAAATCCCGGCTTGATTTGCAACTTCGAATGCCTACATTAGCCTCCCTAGTTCGAACTAGGGGGCTAGTGTAGACATACCCTTAGAGTGTTTTTATCTATGTGACTGTCTGCAAGTCCATTTGTTCAAGAACTCCTTCTAAATGGTAAGAGCTAGGGCCACCAAATGTAGTATGCAGCTTTCTCTTCTCCTAACTTAAAGGGCTGCTGTTTGGAAGGTTGTAATATGTAAGTGCCTACTAGGGGCCTTGAGCCCGTAGGGAAGAGCTATCTTGCAGAGTGTTCACTGGCAGCAGCCGTACCACCAAGGGAGTGGCCAGCAGGGCTAAGGCTCTGCCATCTTGCCTGCTAGTACATCCCGTATATAGCCCACCTACCCCAACCTCCCCCCAAAGCCCTTGGCTGCAGAGCTTGGGTGGGGAAAGAAAATGCTCCTGGCAGCTGGGGGTGTTGGAAATAGGCCCCTGGAGGATGGGGGAAGGGGGAATCAAATAGGGGAGAAAAATCCTCCTGGCACCTAGGGGTTGGGCTGGTGGGAGAGAGAAAAACCCATGCCGGATGGAACCTCCTGCCCTGAGCCCCTCCCTACCCCGCACCCTCACTCTCACACATGCCCTGCTCCTAGCCTCCTGCACTCCCTCCCATCCCCAAAGCCCTGCCCTGAGTTCTGCATCCCCACACTGCCAGCCCCCTGCCCTGAAGGACCCAGACAATGCTGGATAAGTCTGCTAGTACTAAATACGTGGCTTACTGCAGATTGCCATAAATATCTGAGCAGCTTCCTCAGTGAGGCCTGTTCTGAGCATATGGAAATCCAGAGAAGAGCTCAAGATAGCTTGTCCTCTCTCTGACAAAGAAACACACTTGAGGACATTGTATAGGCCAACATAATTTCTGTTTTACAATAGGGAGCGGACATACGTTTTGCAGGTGCACTAAGCTGGCACAGTCAAATGCAGAATTTGCCATTAATTCCAGCTCATAAACTCCTGGCATTACAGAAAATAATAATGGAGACAAACAGCAATGAAAGAAAATGACTGTGAGTGGTCAAGAAAATAAATGTTGCAATGAAAATAATCACAAACACCAGGAAAGAAAAATAAAGCAGCAACATCAAGAAGTACCATAGTGTTAAAAGACATTTTCCTAATAACATTAGTAATTCTAGGCATATGTACAGGTTGGTGAAATATCTGGAAAAATGCCAGTTGCACATCATTTAAGTGAATCACTTTTAGCAGATTAGTGAGTATTAGTCTGTTAATTTAGTTGTATGAAAAGTACCTACCATGTTTTGAGTTGCTATTTAAATAATAATAATGTATTAGTTTGGGGCACATTCATGAGCTGCTGATCATCACAGTCATTACACTATAGTTGCAGGTAAGCAGGACAGCAGATTAGTGGCTAGTCCTGTTGCTGCTGAAGTCAAGGGGAACATTAATGTAAATAGGATCAGGTCATTAATATATATTCCTTCAGGAATGTGGTGCTGTCGGCAGAGGTTCGGTATGTGGTCTTAGAAAATGCAGTGAGGTTTTTGGGCCTTCTCATGCTGTATTGTGTTTTTGATGCCATTCAGTGCTTTTGTTTGTATCCTGTAGGCAGCACCTCTGAACCTTAGAAATGATTCCGTCAGAGAGACTAAGAAGGTGAATATTTACTTAGGCCATTTCTACACTAGCCCTTATGTCAGCAATACCTTTGTTGCTTGGGGGTGGAAAAATCCCCAGCCCACCCCAGAATGACATAAGTTTCACCAGCGTAAGTGCTCATGTGCACAGTAGGAGGTCTGTGAGAGATGCTCCACCGCCATCATTGTATGTTTTTATTATGTTGACAGGAAATCTTTCCGTCATCAGCATCATGTGGCTATTTGAGCACTCTTACAGCATCACAGCTGTATCGGTACAACAGTGTCACTGTAAGCTTGTAAGTTTGGACAAAGTTTAGTTTAAAAAAGAACTGCACCATAACTACCAAGCATTTCTCCAACAACTGATTGCTTTACTTACTCCGTTCAACATAGCTTCTTAGTTTATCAGTAGTAGCACCAGCTGGTAATTCCCAATAAGATGGTGTTTGTGATGCCGGCAGACAGGTGCCAAGAGTTGCTATGGCTTTCTGCCTCAGCTGACCACTGAAAAGTCATTGCTGGAGACCAGTTTGTTTCACCTGTGTGTTACTATGGTTAAGATGGGTATTGGACTTATAACAATGTGTTTAGATTTTGTGAAATGCTTGTAAATTGCTGCATGCATTAATCTCGCCATATCTTTATCACATGCTACAAAGTAATATTTAAGTTTGTGCTTGTAACTATAAAATATTTGCTCAGAACCTGTGAACCCAGTCATGAGGGATCATCTCCTGCCCATCAGAAACGCCTAGCAAAAGAGACATCATAATACAAGGAATTTGATAATTGGCCCTACCCAGCCATTAAGAGACTGTGTTCAGAAGGTCTTATCCCATCATCCTGAATTCTGGAAGGAGGAAATAAAAATAGCTGATAAGAAATATTTTCATCTCTTTTTTGTTGTGTGGATTCTGACAGGTCTGGAGCTATGAAATAGAGGCAGAGACCCCCAGGGTTAATCTGTATTAGCCCTAAAAAGACATTCAGAACTGACAGATTAGTTGAACTTTGTCACCTTTTTAAAACCATAGATTGTAACTCGTGTGTGTGTGTGTGTGTGTATGCCTGCTTTAAGCTTGTAATAAATCTCTCATTTATTTTCTTAGTTAATAAATCCTAAGGTAGTTTACTATAGGATTGACTACAAGCATTGTATGAGATCCAAGGTACATATTGACCTGGGGTAAGTGACTGTTTTTTGGGGGACTGGGATTAACCTGAATATTTCTAGTAATAGAGAGGTAGCCATAATTTCTAGTAATAGAGGGCGTTTTAGTCTGATCTTGCTAAAACAAAAGGAAAAACTATGTAGCACTTTAAAGACTAACAAGATGGTTTCATAGGTGATGAGCTTTCATGAGCCAGACCTACTTCCTGAGGAAGTGGGTCTGGCCCACAAAAGCTCATCACCTATGAAACCATCTTGTTAGTCTTTAAAGTGCTACATAGTTTTTCCTTCTGAATATTTCTGTGATCTTTGGTGTATAGGAACCATCTATTACTAAGTTTAGCTTGCTTGGGTGGCTATACACACTGAAATGCCCAAGAGGACTGTTCATGACTCCACAGTAAGACTTTTATAATGCTTTCAGAGTTCACACTTGTTACCAGGTTGCCAAAATATAATGATAGAACGCACAACCAGTCTGGAGTCTCTGCCTTGACTATCTGCCCTGAAATTGGCACTTGTAGTCCTGAGCCACAACAAACAGCATGAAAAAGTTCTCAGTCAATTTCCTCTTTCGAGTGACAGAGTGACATACATAAAGACCTAAGCCAAAGAGTTGCTAAATGATCTCAGCACCCAGAGAGTTTATTGTTCCTTGATATCTTGTACTAGCACCATTGGAAGGTATGTGCAGATATCAAGAAGTTAGGAAAACACTGAAATATGACTCAATTTTTTTAACTTAAGAAAAAAATGAGAAAAATGACTGAACTGTTCTGCAGACCTTTCTTTCACTTATAATATTGCAGCTGACAAGTGATCCTGAGGTTAATTAATTTCATTTAAAGAGAACTATTTTGCTCTCTGTTAATTAACCTTTCTATTAGAGGTGATTGTTCTCCTAACATTCTGCATTGCAGTTGTTCCAGGATTTGGATTGCAATCCCTCATAAGAATATAAGAACAGCCATATTGGGTTGGATTAAAGGCACATCTAGCCTAGTATCCTGTCTTCTGGCAGTGGTCACTGCCAGGTACCCCAGAGGGAATGAACAGAACAGGTGATCATCAAGTGATTCATCCCTTGTTGCCCATTCCCAACTTCTGATAAACAGTGGCTAGGGACACAATTCCTCCCCATCCTGGCTAATAGCCATTGATTAACTTCGCCTCCATAAATGTATCTAGCTCTTTTTTGAGCCCTGTGAAAGACCTGGCCTTCCTCTGGCAAGGAGTTCCACAGGTTGAGTATGTGTTGTGTGAAGAAATACTTCCTCCCTACATCAAAATCCATCCTCCCTACATCATCATCTCATCCACTCATTGAGACCCTGCAGTTCTGCCTATTTACCTGGCCCTGCATATGGAAGTAGAAACATTTCAGAGAATGCTACCATTGAGGTCCTGGATTTCAATCTGTTTCCTAGCAACCTAAATTTAGCCTCTAGGACCTCTCCCCTATACTTCTCTATGTCAACGGTACCTACGTGTACCCAAACTACCAGTTCCTCCCCAGCACTACACATAAGTCTATCTAGATGTCTCGAGAGATTTGCAGTCCTGAGACCAGGCAGGCAAGTCACCATATGGTTCTCCTGGTCATCACAAACCCAGGTGTCTATTTTTCACATGATTGAATCTCTCGTTACTAACACCTGTCATTCCTAATAACTTGGAGTTCCCTTCCCCAAAGAGGTATCCCCAGTGTGAGAGGATACTATAACATCATCTGGAAGGAGGGTACCAACTATGGGATCATTTCCCTCTGCTGTAGTTGGATGTTCTCCTTCCCTGAGCTTTTCACTCTCCTCAGCAGCACAGAGGCTGTCTGACCAGGGGTGGAATGATTGTGCGGTGTCATGGAAAGTTTAATCTATGTACTTATTTTCTCCCTTAGCTCCTCCAGTTCAGCCACCCTAGTCTCCAAACTCTGTGTGCGGTCTTTGAGGGCCAGGAGCTCCTTGCACCAAAGACACACATATTCCACCTGTCCCTAGGGCTGGTAATCATGCGTGCCACATTGGGTGCAATAAACTGGTGGAGCGTCCACATCTCAGGCGTGTTTTTGCACAAGAACAATCAACAGAACAGAGGGCTTTTTGCCGTGTAGGTAAACCTCCTTCTACGAGGCATAACTCCTTTTTGCGCTACAACTCTTGCACAAAAAGACACCTGTGGAGGCTCCGCGAGGGTTTCTTGTGCAAAAAGAGCGTATCCGAAAAAGTACAGGTGCTCTGATGGCCATTCTGTGAATGGCCATCAGAGCTTTCTTGCGGCGCAAGAGTGTCCATGCAGTGTGGACGCTCTCTTGTGCAAAAGCACATCACTTTTGGGATGCGCTTTGAGGTCTGGATGCGCTTTTGCACAAGAAGTTTTTGTGCAAGATCTCTTCCACAAAAGGCTTCTTGTGCAAAAACCCTGCAGTATAAACAAAGCCCTAGAGCAAATTCCTCACACTTCTCTTTATTTCTCTGGTAAGAAAAATGGTACAATTTGCCAGTTACTCCAAATAGGGAACATATCCATAGTTGAGAAAACTTTAAGGCTTGTCTGTGAAGGATGCAAGGATTAGTTATTTAGGGAAGGGTTATGCTGTGTAGAGAATACTGTTGCACATCGTTTCTGACTCTTATATCTATATTTGCATTGAGTCATTAAGTACGACATAAACCATTAACCCACTGGAAGTTGGATCTTTGCTTTATGTGTCAACCACCCTTCCTTTGTATTCCACTAAAAGCAAAACAATACAAAACAAGCCCTACATTTACTTCATTGTGAATATTCAAGTACAACTTATAACCCCATTTAATTTTCATTCTATTGGATTTCCTTTTATAAATTAAAACAATGTGGAATCTAGTGGCACTGTTGTTTTTTGCTGAAACAGGCTAACACGGCTACCCTTCTGAAACCTTTTATAAATTGTTCACAATGATGTTCAGCATGTGCTCAGCCTAATTAATATTTCGGGTGGGGAAGAAAAAAACCCTGATTTTTTTTTAAACTGGGGAAAAAATCTAAATAGATGATCTTGCTAATCATTTTTATTTAGTTTGCAGTTTGGTAGCATTTATCTTATTTTTGTAGAAATCTGGCTGTTATTTTCTCCCTGGTTTCACCATGAAAATTTGCATACAATATGCATTCTGTGAGATCTCAGCAGTGATGAAGCTGACATTGCTTTTTTGAATTGAACACCATATGCTCAGTTTTGTGTTTGTTCTGCTGTCCCCAAAACACTTCCAGATAATCTCACTGGCTGGGTACCTCACAAAATGTTGGAAGGACATTTAGTATACAAACAAAATGTTAGGGGGGAAGAAAAGGTGATAAACATTTTACTTGTGGTAAGAAATATGTAACATTTTATTTTGAAAAGCTCATAGACAAATGACAGTAACTGTTAATATATTTCTCATTGTAGGGGTAAGAAAGTAATATAGTGAAGAGGATAGTATTTGCCTTTGAGTAGTTTTTTTATATTTGTTTTTAGACATTGCTATAAATTACTAAAGACCAGATTTTTAAAGGGTGTTTAGGCACCTAAAGATGGTGATAAATATTTAATGGAATTTTCAAAAATGCCTATGTGAGTTAGGTACCTAACTCCCATTTAGTTAAAGACAGTGGGAATTTGGAGTCTAATCTTTTTGGAACTGAAGAGAAGTACTTTTACATATAGACATAAATGAATGGCTGGCTGGGTTTTTTTAGAATAAATAACAATTAACAACCAAAAAAGAATGTCATGTGAAAGCCAAAATATGGGTGAGGATGATTATTTTAAAACATATTTCTATGGTGGCATTTTTCTAAATACTTTCTGCTAATCTTAAAGATATTTGTGGTTTTGGAATCTGGAGAAAGGGAAATAGAGTCTTTTTCTGAATTTCCTTTCTGAAAATGTAGGCTGGACATATGATTAGAAACAACATCCTTCTGTGATTTTGGTCACCAAAGGCTTTCGATTCTGCAGAAATTACCATGAGAACAATCTCTTTCCTGTGATAGTTTGGTATTTCTAGACCCAGGAAATGAATAGAATTGTGAATATGACAGCCTATCATCCCACTTTTCATAACATTTGTTTATCAGCTCTTGTTGTCTATCCTTTTGGCAGATTGCAGTGGTGTATCCGTAGGACTTCACATTTAGAATGGCAAAGAGTTTACACTTGAGCAAATTACTCCCCTTGTCTGCTGCTGAAGTTTTTATTTTGTGAGTTTGTGCTGTTAGCTGAATTGTATCGGTTTACTGCTTACTGATTCAAAACACCATCTCTATGTTAATTTCATAATATTAACTGTGCAAATCCTGCAGTCCTTAGACTTGACTCCCCATTGTAGGACTGCTTGAATAAGGACAGGATGATGTGGCTCCTACATATAAAACACTTACTAAAGGGCACTTCCAAAGCATAGTTAAAAGGTTGGGGTTCGGTTAATTTTTTTTGCCGATCCATTTAAAGAGGTTCCACTACATGCACATGTAGCTATATACATAGAGCTAATATCAAAATATACTCTACCTTCCAATGTGATGTCTCCTTATCTCCAGGAAGTTATTTCCCTGTTATATATTACTACCGGTTGGACGTCCCTGGTCCGGCACCCTTGGGGCCCAGAGTTGTTCCAAACAAGGGAATTTGCCAGACCAGGGGAAGTGAGGTGTCTGGGCAGTGGCGTAACGAGGAAGGAGAGAGGAGCAGCAGTTGTCCCTGGGCACCACACTAGGGGGCACCAGTTTAGTCCCCCTCTGCTCCTCCTGTCATCCCTCGGCTTGTCTGCTCCTCTTCTGCCTGCCACCGACAGCTGGAGCTTCCTCCCTGCCTCTCTGCCCCCAGCCTGACTCTCCTCCATCTGCGCCTGCAGGTTAGTGCATGCGGGGGCCTGGCTCCAAACTGGAGGGGGTAGGGTAAGATGCAGTACAAGTTCCCCCCCCCCCACCTCCTCCCAGGGTTGGGCTCAGCCATGTGCCAGGTTTGGGACCTTGCCACACAGCAGCGGCGGGGCGGGGGAAGGGGAAAGGGAGCAGAAATTTTGTCTTTGCCCCTGGGCACATAACACCCTCACTATGCCTCTGTGTCTGGGTTCTCCAGGGGCTCCCCTCCTGGCTGCTGCCCTGGGAGAACCCGGAAGCCTGACCTCCTCCAGCCCACTTGCCTGGCTCTGCTGCCCCCAGCTGGCTGCTGGGGCTCTGCTGCTCCCTGCCCCCAGCACTCTGTGATGCAGCAGCTGCTCCTGGGGTTCCCCAGCCTCTGTCCCACATGTGGCAGCAGCTGCTCCCAGGCTCTCTGCCCCCAGGTCGCTGGCCCGGCAGACTGCCACCAACCAGACTGGCTTCTGCTTTCAACCTCTTTAGCTGGGGCTCTCTGGTCTAGCAACATCTGTGGTCCTACAGGACCACAGATGTTACCAGATCAGGGAGTCCCAGATGAGAGAGGTTCAGCCTGTACATATCAAGTGATCACCAAGCCTCCATACCACACATTTAAGCTTGAGAGTCGGAGGGATGATTAAACAATTTGAAATACAATGTACTGAAATTATGGAAACAAATTATGATAAATTACCTTTTGCAAATCCACTGTGAAAGTTTCACAATAAACATTAAACCCCCGAATTTCTTGAGCTTCTTATGATGGTCTAGTGATTGCCCTTTGAGCTTCCGTATAAATCATGAGAGGGACCTGTCACCAAGAGAATGTGAAAAGATTCCTCATTATTTGTACACAATTTTGAGTTCATTCAAACCCCAAAATGCAAACATAACAAGTAGTCTTAGTGTTAATTAAGTTTACTGTTGACAGAAGATGTCTACATTTTACTGAATTATAACTTCACTTGCAGCTGTGCAGTCTTTCTCTTTTGATCAAAATTAACTGGCGTATCTCTGACACTTCTCACTCATTAGCTTCTGAATGTGACTGTATAGGGATGGCATTTGTCATGAACTGTGGTCCACGGTGTAAACCTTTAATTTTTCTGATGGTAAATCATTAAAATTCATCTCTGTACAAATATAGGAAATATCGTACTGATGCTACTTGTGAAAAATGTAACATTGAAAGATTTGTGATTGTTCTCCTGAATGTATGTGACTGTGAATGTAATATCAGGATAGCACATCAAATCAAAATGTGTACATCCATTGACCGAAGGCCTCTGGGGGCATGTCTACACTAGGAAATTATTTTGAAATAACTAAATTTGAAATACTAATTCCTGAAATAACTATTTCGAAATAGGCTTATTGCCCAAGAAGGCAGGAGTACAGATTTGAAATAACTAGCCTTGGTAGTGTGGATGCTCCGCTTATTATTTCGAAATAAGGGGGGGTAATTTTGGAATAATTCCTTAGTGTAGACCAGAGAAGCTAATCAGCCTCAATACTAGTAATTAGTGAGTCATCTCTAGCTCAAGTGGTGTAGTCATGAGCTTTTGGAGCAGCAATCTTGATTGCTAGTCCTAGCACTGTATGTGTGTGACAAAGCTGGTGACAATGTTGTCATTGTATGTATAGCCTGTGATGGATTAGTTGTTTTTCCGTCCTTGCCCCAAGACGATAAATGTGTCTTCCATCACTTCCCCAGACCACTCCACTTAGGAGCTGGAAGTCAACACAACTTCATTCATCTACAAACCACCTTGGGAGTTGGGACAAAATTCAGCCCACAGGCAAAACATCTAGTATTGGCAATTGTGCACTGCACACAGTGTTCAAATACTCAGAGACAATCTAGGGAAACACTCATCCAGATCACGCAGAAAACAAACAGTAGGAAAATGTCATGAAAAACCCTCTAACCCTTTTCTTTCTTGTTTGATAGCGGCATAGAGAACTTCTTTCCCTGTTGCCAGGGGCCCCAGCCCAATTAGTCAATAGGCAACTACATCACTATTGGATCCTTTACAAAGAGAATAGGAAAAATGTTTACCCATTACTCTCTATATTAGCAGTACAGGTTGAACCTCTCTAGCCCAGCACTCTCTGGTTTGGCAACATCCATGGTCCGGCATGCTTTTACTTATCATGGATGTGGCCAAGTTTGTTTACAGTAACCAGTCCTGGCTCTCAGTGCCGTTATTTAACTTTAATTTACCCCTAAGTGTCTTCTGAGAGCCCAGTAAGCAGTGGAAGTGTTGGTAATGCTGCTAGACAATATCGACCTCCTGTGGCTTGGCAAATTAGCTGGTTCAGGCCAGGTCCCAAGGGTGCTGAACTAGAGAGGTTCAACCTTTAGTTATATAGCTAAGATCCTGTTATAAAGAGATCTGTTTACCTGTGTACTGATAGGTGGCAATGTACAGATAACAAAACTCTGGCCAATTATAAGTTATACCTCAAAACATTATTGTGTTTGTGGTTCTATGCATTCAGAAATTCTCCAAATGTATTAAATTGGTTCAGGCCAGTGTTAGTTTTTAACTAACATCATTAGTATGTTAGAGCATATTCACTCCTGTTTAGCCAAAGTAGTTTAAGCACAAAAAACATAGGTCTAGTGCTAAGTTTACCCATACTGTCCCCCCTCCCTCAGGAAAATAACAATCCCTGTTTTCCTATTATGCAGCTGGCTGCCATTAAATAAAATTTATAGCTCCCTTGCAGCTCTGCACTGTCATTTCATTTGCTGAGTAGCTTAAACCAACTCAATGCACTCAGATCTCTTTTGGCAGTCATTACTTTTATTTCTGTATTCTTTAGCTCTGTATGCTCACAAAATATTATCCCAGCTCTGCCATCTGAGGCTAAACTGTGCAATGAGGAATGCAGAACAGTGATACCAGCTTTAAGTGGAATTCAGATGTTTTTAACCTCTTTCTATGTTCCATTTTAACTCTAGGATCTCCAATTGCAGGCAGCATGTTCACTATCATGATCTACTTTTTATGAAGAATGACAATGCTTCTGCTTGCCTAAGTGCCTCTCTTTCATTTAATTTTAATATATATATAGCTCCATGCACACACATACTTGTGTCCCAGTGTAATGATGCATTACGTTGTCATGGATCTGCATGCCTGTTCAGCTGCAGCTAATTAAAGGGTCACTATTGTTCAAGTGGAATATATTGTAAAGTACTTGGACCAGATCAAATCTTGTTACCCATTCTCTGTTACAAAGGTAAGTCAAGAGACAACAGGCTGTAGCCAAAATACTTATGAGCTAGATAAATTGAAACCACAGTCCAGTGGGTCTCTCTAAAGGAGTGAACCTACATAGGTATCTGAATGTATCTAAGCACCTGCTATTTTATTGCTTACTCTTTTTCATGGTGTGGGGATTATCCCACAACAAATAAATTACCAGTTCCCAGAATCCCTGCTGAAATGTGTTCAGTGTTTTCTCACACACTGACAATGGAAATAAAAATGAGCACTAAACTGAATGAGGATCACAGGACTTGGCCAAGACATTTCATTTGCAATGTCCTGCCTTGTTTTCTAAAAAGGAGCCTGGAAATCTAAGCCAAAATAAACTAAAAATCTTTCCCTGTTGGATGGTTTTTCCTTTCCCTCCTAGGGATGGCCAGAGGGTCGTTTCACACAACCGCTGGAGCTGAGTGATAGACTCTGACTGTGAAGCTCTTGATGGCTGTGTCTAGACTGGCCACTTTTTTGCGCAAAATCAGCCGCTTTTGCGCAAAACCGTGCCAGCTGTCTACACTGGCCGCTCGCTTTTCCGCAAAAGCACTGACGTTCTCATGTACGAAATCAGTGCTTTTGCGCAAAAGCTTTGACGCCTGCTCGGGCAAAAGTCCCTTTTGCGCAAAGTGTTGCGCAAAAGGGACCAGTGTAGACAGCTAGCTAAGACTTTTGCGCAAAAGCAGGCTATGCGGAAAAAGCGGTTTGGACGCCGGGAGACCCGTGAGGAGCCCGGACTTCCTGGTAACCCGAGCCCTTAAAGCACACGCAGGCCGCCTCAGACCTCAGGGGCCTGAGGTCTGCCACGCTGCCCTGCTGTGCCCAGCAGCCACCAGAAAGCCCCAGCATGGCAGCTGCCGAGGAGCCACCTGCACCCCAGTGCAGGAGGCCCCAGGGGCCGAAAAGACGGGCCCCATCTTGGTCCTCAGGGGAGCTGGACAGCCTGCTGGACCTATGGGAGGAGGAGGAGGGCCTCCATGAGACCCACTCACGGCGCCGCAATGCCACCATCTTTGGCCGCATGGCCGAGGCGCCGCCCAGCAGCCATCCCGCCCGGACACTTGAACAAGTCCGGGCGAAAGTCAAGGAGCTGCGCCTTGGCTACGTGCGGGCCAGCGAGGGCCGGGGGGCAGGACCAGACACCTGCCCCCACTACGACCGGCTCCATGCCATCCTTGGCCAGCCAGCCCTGCAAGCCCCAGACGTGGCCGTGGACAGCAGCATGCGCCCCCCCGTCACCAGAACCACCGAGGTGGGGGAAGGAGACAGCAGTGCGTCGGAGGAGGAGGCCAGCATTGCCACCCAGCAGGCCCCCTCCAGCAGCCCTGACGTCTCCCGCGCACCTCCGAGGCCGGGAAGGATCCACCGTGAGTCTTGCACTTTGCACTCACAAGGGCGGGGGCGGGGAGGAGCCAGGTGCCCGGAGGGGGAGGGGAGAGCATGTCACCAGGCCACGTGTGCTGCACGCTGTGTAGCAGCAGGCAGCAGCCCGTCCAACCACATGCAGCCTGGTGACTGAGCAGCACGTGGCGCGGCAGGCAGCTGCAGGGCACGCCTGGGACCGTGCTGCTCATACTCATTCGGGCGGGACCAGGGGAAGGGTGGATGCCGGCTGGAACCGGCCAGGGCCCCAGGGTCTCAGCCCAGAGCCCGCACCGCAAGGGTGCAGCACGGAGAATGGCACACTGTCCCATGCCTGGCTGAGAGGCACAGCCAGCTGCTCCTGGGTAAACCGCAGCGCCACAGCCCTGTGAGCGTGGCCCCCACTGAGCCCCTCGTCTGCTTCCCCGAGGGAAGTCCCCGCTGCAGCCACACACGTCCCTGAGCTACGTGTGTGAGGGATAGTGGGAGGAGAAGGGTGGGAGCGCCGGCCGCCCCTAGGGCCGCCTGAGTTTTGCTGCAAGGATGGGACACTCCCAGTCACTCTCCTGGTTCTGTCCAGGAGATATCCCACGCGATGGGGATCTGAGAGCCCAGACCATGTCTGCCAGACGTGCTCCCAGGCACTGTGTGGGGATTCATCTCGCTTTCCTGTCAAATACCATTGATTAGCCCAAAGCCTCACAGCCTCTACCGGCAGGGAGTTCCACAGGTTAACGCAACACAAGCGCCTCCCGCCTCCACGGGCCAGGACACAGACCGGGGTTCCAACATGGAGGAGGACCCTACTCCAGGGGCGGTCCTCTATGCAAACATACAACCCGGGGCGGGGAGGAACCGAGGAGCCCAAGCCACACCACCCCTGTGGTGTCACCTGGGCTCAGGGGTGGGGGAAGGCATGAGGTGTGGGACAGTGGCCGGGCTGCCTGACTGACCCATCCTTTCTTCTGTTCCCTGCAGCGGGACCAACCAGGAGCGGGGGACCCTCCGGTCGGGCAGCAGCAGCACCCCCAGCCGCCCAACCACGGAGGCCCCGCACCCGACACCGGGACCAGCTCCTGCGGCGCCACGTGCAGGCCGTGGAGCGGGTGGAGGCGGCCATCCAGAGGCGCACGGAGGCGGACCTGCAGTGGCGCCAGGGGGCCTGGGCCACCTTCCAGGGGCACTGTGCAGTCATGGCAAACTCTATTGCCAGCCTGTCTGCACAGATCGCCCATGCTATTCATTATGGCATGGCCGCGCCCCATGCCCCATCCTCCCCTAGTAGTGCCCCGCCCCTCCTGTTCCTCCCTCTCCTGCAATAGCCCCTCCTGCCCTCCTGCTTCTGCCCCTCCCGCTCCTGCCCCTGCTCCTGCCCTTCCTGCCCACCTCCCGTTCAGCCTGCCCAAACGCAGTCCACCCCCATGTGCAGCTCCGCCCGCACGAGCGGTCGCACGGGACACCCCTCCCAGGAGTAGCTCTCCTCCCCTCCCAGTTCAAGTCTCCTCCTCCCAGTTCAAGGTCTCCTCCTCCCAGTTCAAAGTCTCCTCTCCTCTCCCCCTTTGTAAATAAAAACCGAGCACGTGTTTATGTTGAAACCAAAACTGTGTTGTTGTGTGTTGGTAGGTAAGGGAGAGGGGAGGAGGGGAGGCGAGGAGTTGTCCAGGGAAACCAAGGCAACCCTACTCCGGGCCTGTGAGAACATGTCCATGAGGGCCTCCTAGATGCGCACCTCATCCTGGTGCACCTGCCCCTCCTCCTGCTACTGCTGCCCACCTCCCCTTCAGCCTGCCCCCATGTCCAGGTCGGCCCTCGCACGAGCGGTCGCAGGGGCCACCCTCCCAGGAGTAGCTCCTCCCCTCCCAGTTCAAGGTCTCTCCTGTTACGCGAGGTAACGTGAATAATTAATTTAGAATGCCGATCACCCTAATAAAATCACGAAGATGACAAATGCGGACTCCAAATTCCATATCTATCACAGGTTTTCTAAAAAAAGGGAAAAATTTTGAAGGGTTATGGGTTGGTGATGCATAAATGAATACCAACTCCGAAGATAAAATTCAACCACAGGACTATATTTGACATGCATAAAATCCCAATCAAGCAAGGGATAGATGACAAAAGAGTAAACACAACACAAAATACATGAAACACAGTCTAGGCGCGGACGGCGACAGTGTGACGCTGGCGCCCATCCTTTGGTCCTTCCGGGCCTCAGGAGAGGAACTGCCAGGAGATCCTCGACGGAGCTGTGGCTGGCGCCCATCCTTTGGTCCTTCCGGGCCTCAGGAGAGGAACTGCCAGGAGATCCCTCGAAGATGACTGGAATCGGGTGCGCTGACTCTAGCCTTCCGCACGAACCTCGACTCTTCTTCCTGTTCTTCGGGACAGCTCGAACAGACGATGGTGGCCTAGACTATCCCTACACCTAACCCTGAACTCAAAGAACACCCTAGCTATGGCCGACGCGCCCGACGAACAAACTCGACGACGGCCGAAATGCTTTGAACCGACGACGATAGCTAATCTAACTAAACCTAAATCTAAACCTAATCCTAATTGGTAGGCATACAAGCCTTCCGCTTGACCTGACCAAACCCTTAACAGAACCAAGAGTACTGTGCTCTGAACTAGACTGCTCAAACATATTTCACATAACAATAACATTCTGCACAACATCCCCTCTCCCCAAACAGTGTGTTGTTGTGTATTGGGAGGTAAGGAGGCGAGGGAGTTGTCCAGGGAAACCGAGGCGACCCTACCCGGGCCTGTGAGAACATGTCCGTGAGGGCCTCCCGGATGCGCACCCCATCCTGGTGCGCCTGGTGGCTGGCAGCTGTGGGGCTGTTCGTAGGCCTGGCCCTCTGCTGCCAGCCATGCGAATGAAGGCCTCCCGCTCCGCTCCACAATATTGTGGAGCACGCAGCAGGCACCTACCGTTGCATTCCGCTCACCCATCTCGAGCCGGGTGAGCAAACAACGGAAGCAGGCTTTTAAACGGCCGAAGGCGAGCTCCACCGGATTTCGGGCCCGGTTGAGGCGGTCGTTGAACCGGGCCCGGTTCTGGTCCGGCCGCCCCGTGTAGGGCCGCATTAGCCAGGGCTTCAGGGGGTAGGCCGCGTCCCCGACGACGCAGATGGGCATAGGCACATCCCGACAGTCAACTCCCGCCGGGAAGTAGGTGCCCGCCTCCAGCCTGCGAAACAGTCCGGAGTTGCGCAGGATGCGGGCGTCGTGGTGCCCTGCCGGACCAGCCCGTAGACGCCCAGGAAGCGGCCCTGGTGGTCCACGACGGCCTGCAGAACGATGGAGCAGTACTTTCTGTTCATGAAATGGGCTGCTCGATGCTCTGGGGCCCGGACGGGATGTGGTTGCATCCAGCGCCCCGCAGTTGGGGAACCCGACGGCAGCGAAGCCGCAACGGTAGCGCCCACGCCCCGCAGGCGGATCACTCTGGGGAGCAGGAGGTCTGATGGCGCGGACGACCTGCAGAAGGGTGCAGAGAAACACAGGGGAACACATCACGTAAGGCAGGGGTGGGTGTGCGCTCCTTGGCCCTCCCCGTGATTCCCTCTGTCCTCACGCACACACACACCACAGCCACCTCGCCCTACACGCCTCCCCAGCAGGCCTGTGCAAGGGGGAACGGGCCGAACCCTGGGTGACCCAGCGTGGAGTCTTGGCTGCCCCTGGGCATGGAGTGCAGCACCTCCCCACCCCATTCCCCACTCCTGGGACTTACCTCCATCACGACGGCGCCGACGGTGGATCTGCCCACCCCGAATTGGTGTGCCACCGATCGGTAGCTGTCCGGGGTGGCCAGCTTCCAGACTGCGATGGCGACCCTCTTCTTGACGGGGATGGGTGCCCGCAGCCGGTGGTGGCTCTCTGGAGCTCGGGGTGAGCCAGGCGCAGAGCTCCATGAATGTCCGCTGCATGCGGAAGTTCCGAGCCATTGCTGGTCGTCCCATTGCCCTAGGACCAGCCGGTCCCACCAGTCGGTGCTGGCGTCCAGTCTCCACACTCGCCTCGGCACCCTGGGGTGGGGGTGCCACAGGGACACCATGGCCTCACTGGTGAGGGGTCCAAACTGAAGGGCCCCTCCTGGTCCTGGAGGAGGAGGGCACCGACCTGGAGCAGCAGCTGCAGGCACTCCAAAATGTCCGACAGGGGCCAGAGCAGGCACATGGCCACCCCTGGTTCCATGGCACAAGACAGAGGGCTAGGAAAAAGCCCTGGCAAAAGCAGTAGGTGGCCAAAGGCAGCGGTGTCCCAAGGTCAGAGGGCAACCACCAAACCTGCTTATGGCTGTCAGTCCTGCAAGGCCCTCTAGCACGGAGCGCAGATAAATGGCTGTCCGGGAGATCCTTTAAGCACGTGTCTGAAATGGCCGCCAGCCCCCGCCCGAAAGGGCTGGTGCCCTTGTGCCCAAAATGGTTCCCGGCTTCTGCTTTTATGCGGAAAAGCGCGCCAATGTAGACGCGCTTTTCCGCAAAAGCGCACCGCTTTAACGCGAACTCGCGCCAGTCTAGACGTTGCTTGCGCAAAATACTTTTAACGGAAAAACTTTTCCGTTAAAACCATTTGCGCAAAATCATGCCAGTCTAGACGTAGCCAAAGTGTAATGGATACAGTGTAATGGATACACTGGATCAATGTATCCACCTGTGTGACTGTTCACCATTGCAAATGAAGGGCTCACAATCTTGCCTTCAGCACAGTGTGACATCAGAATGACTGTCTATCATGCCCAGTGATCATTGCTGCCCATTCCAAATGGCTTGGTGTTGTGTTTGCACCACAGGTGTGCTTATGGAAGGACAGATATTCCATTGGCTGGCTGCACTGACTTTTCCACAGTCCTCCAGAATATTTCTTTCAATGGATAATGCAGAAGAATGCTGCTTAATGTGCTATTCTATCATGAACAGACACTAAAAATGACATTCTGGGGTTCCATGTTTCTCTTTACTATTGATTTCCATGGCACTTTATGTATGTTTAATTGTTTTTTTCTCACTGCCAGGCCAGCAAGCTCAACCTAGGAGATGAGATACAAACTGGGTTCTTTCTTTCTTATGTCTGACCACTGGTAACATATTTTTCTGGACAAGTTATGCCTTCAGGTGCACCTGCAGAGCACAACTATCTTGGTGAAACCTTCACAACACCATTATCTTCACATTACTTCCTGTAACAGCTCTGGTTCATCCCTGTTACCTCCATTGGGTGTGCAGAGAAACAATTAGCTAGAATCTGCCGAGGATGGACAAGGAAGAATAGAATTCAGCTCTTAGTTATACTGGTGTTTCAGGGCTAACAGGTTTAAAAGCAGTAACAAATGTATTTTTATCACTTTAGTCAGCAGATCTGATTTCAAATCCATTGAGTGAACAGATCTGTTGGGTATGATGTTGCCAGTAACATTTTTATATGATCGCTTGGGAAGTACAATCTCAATTTAAGTGTTTCGTGAAGTTTCTTACAGTAATGGATTTCCTGTCTCAGCCAAAGCTAAATGAAGCAACGGGCATATGACATATTCAGCTGACGACTCAGCACTCAGAAGTAATGCATACACTTCTCTGCATCCCTAGCAGACAGATGTTTCAGTTTATACTTCCTGGCTAATCTGAGAGAGGTCAGATTTTCTGGGGGGGACTCACCCTATAGTTATTTTTCAGAGCAATCCAGTCATTATCTTCCTGCTCCATGCATATCCCCTGAGTGGCATGGTGAACAACAGGGCAGGAAGAGCATTCAGTTGCTGTTCAGGAATGGTTTAAAGGAAGGTTGTCAGGATAAAAAACACATATGTATATAACATTTCAATTTTTTTTGACTGTGTCACTTGAGAGGATTAAAGCTGGTAGATTTTTAAAAATTGAATGTATATGTCACTGTTTATGCTTTTTACGCTGCTAACTTGCTGATGGCTGGGTTTGCTGCCGTTTGCTGGTGCAGCCCACAAAGAGGCCAAGGGACAATGGAAAAGGGTGAGAAGATACTTAATGTACCTTTCTAGTATGAACAGCTAGAAACTTCTCCTAAATGAGCTCTAGGGAACCCTCACCAGACTTAAAAAACTTTCATTAAGGGCATAATATCCAGCTGATATTACATCCTAAGCACTGTTCCCTCTAACCTTTGCCATTCATGTGCAAAATAATTTTTTATATGCACTGAGGCATATGCAAATGTGCAGCCACCAGTAGAAACAAAAGACCTAGCTGTGGACACTCTGCTAAGCAGCTGGGTGGCATTTGAATCTCCTTATTGGTTACATAAGCTCTCAGCTTACAGGGAACACTGATGCTAAGTAAATTTGCAGGGCTAGTACTCTCCTTGTTCCTATCTCTAAGAAAAGATCTAGCTATACATATGCTACACCACATTCCAAAATGGGTCCAAAGAGCCAGATCAATCTCCCAGTGGCAACGCCTTACTGCCATGTAAGAGAATGGAGTTTGAATTCCTCTGGCCCCTGGATTCTCTGGCTATCGACAATTACATAATAATAATTAATAAATAAATTCCGTAGAACCTTATAGAAAATTAGACTTCTATGGCACGATGACCATTTGTACTAGCTGAGGTCCTGTCACCATGTGTTGGCAAACATTTCATAAATACTCAAATATCAAGGATGGAGATTAAACTCTTCTCCTCCCCCCATGCCATATTTTTCACTTCCACAATTGTCAATAGTTCTGCAAAGTCAAGGAGCTCTGAAAACCACACTGTAGAATGACCTCCTCTGTATCTACCTTTATCCATCTCCTTTCTAGTCATCACCAAATATAAGCTTTTACAAGTGAGCTGGGCAGCTGCACTACCTGGATGACCATGGAACTAATATTGCTGAACTCCTGCACTAACGGATCATTTTAGATAGGCAGAGGTTGTTATCAGAATTATCATTTAGACACTAATGGACTCTAAGGTAAAAAACAAATATCTCTGACATTTTATTTTCTAGCAGAGTAGCATAGTAAGAAACCTCTTACTTTTCTGTTCCTGAAGTTGCTTGGTAATAGGAGCAGAGCTCTGTAAGAAATTCTATATGCAAATGAGCCATTTTATTTCATGTTATTTTACTCCGTAGCCTCACAATTTTGTTTAATTCACAATTTTAACAAATTGTCATTTTCCCCTTAGCAACTTGTAAAATCTATGCACGTTTTTATTCAAAAGCCACATTCACTCCACATCAGACTCATTTTGGATTGCCAGCAGACTTGATGTTTTTGAAAACTGCCTATTTTTATTTGAAAACTGGCAAGAAGTTTTGCAAAAATTAATCTGTTTTTGCTCATCTTGTTCAAATTGCACAGGATTGTATTTTTGGAAGTGGACTCCAGAGTTGCTATTCTGGCTTCCCAGATGCTTGCAGCATAAGGTTTTAATTCACCTTCCAGTTCCAGAATTCGTGTTCGTACGTTAGGTTATGTTTGGACAAGCTGGTTTTCTTCTGGCATATATAAGGGTCTAGAAAAGACTTCTAGAAATCAAATGTAGTCCCTGCAAATAATGAAGACCCTGTCAGATTTCTTTGAAGTGCTGGAAATAACAGATCCTACAAATCTCTCTCAGCAGAGAAATTGTACTTTTTCAGGTATTACCACTGTAGGGCCTTTCTTGAAAGAATAGTCTTTGCTTGTAAATTCTACATTCTACCTCTAATAAATTTTTGGCCGCATAGTTGCTTTTGTGAAGCAGGTAGTGTGCTGACCTTTTGAGGGAGCCAGTAGGTCGGAGTAGGCAATAGTTTTTGATGAGGGGGGTCACTCTGAGGCTACGTCTACACTGTGCATTGTTGCGCAAGAAGATATGCAAATGAGGTGCAGCGATGAATATTGCTGTGCCTCATTTGCATACCTAGTGAGCCACCATTTTGCGGAAGGGGCTTTTGCGCAAGAAGGAGCTGTCTACACTGCTCCTTCTTGTGCAAAAAACCCCTCTTGCACAGGAGCCATTCTGCCACTTATTTTCAGAAAGATCGGCTCCTGCACAAGAGGGGGATTTTGTGCAAGAAGGAGCAGTGTAGACAGCTCCTTCTTGTGCAAAAGCCCCTTCCGCAAAAATGGCGGCTCATTAGGTATGCAAATGAGGCGTGGCAATACTCATCACCACACCTCATTTGCATATCTTCTTGCA
This sequence comes from Rafetus swinhoei, assembly GCA_019425775.1. Lineage (NCBI taxonomy): Eukaryota > Metazoa > Chordata > Testudines > Trionychidae > Rafetus > Rafetus swinhoei. Next base: position 20,394,568 of record CM033428.1, on the reverse strand, counting down.
CAACAATGCACAGTGTAGACAAAGCCTAAGATTTTGGAAACTGGTTGAGGGCTGCACTTTTCCATGATATTAATGGAAGAGGTGTGGGGTTTGGGATGGAGGTTGGGTGCAGAAAGGAACTTGGATAAGGGACTGGGGTGCAGGAGGGAAAGTGGGGTCTGGGAGGGAGTTTGGGTGCAGGAGTCTGGGTTGGGTTGTGACCTAGGGAAGGAGGTGATTGTGATCTGGGACATGGGATTTGGGTTCCAGATCTGGGAGGAAGCACGGGGGCAAGAGTGGGGCAGAGGGCTTGGGCATGTTGAGTGGGGGGGGGGGCAGAGAGTTGGGGAAGGGAGTGGCTGGGGTGCCAGAGGCAGACTCTGGCCAGGAGACTTACCAGCCAGCAGCCCAACGAGATTGCTTGCCTGCAGAGCTAAATGCTTCCAGAGTTTAAAATGTTTCTCAGTCAGCCAGCCAGCCAACCTGCCTGCCCCATACCTGAACAGGCTGCAGAGCCATGTGACTGTGTGGATAATTGAGCTCGAGGAGAGAGGGGCATGGTGCTTCATGTGTTGCCTGTTATTCAAACAGGCAGCTCCCATTGGCCAGTTTCAGATAATAGGGATTGTGCTGGGGGTTGGGGCAGTGCCTGAAGCCTTCTTCTCCTCCCCTCCAGGATCACAGTTTTGAAAGAGAAAAGACCTCACAGCCACTTTTCTGAATAGTATGCAGGACAGTGGGGCAAGCAGTCCAGCCTGCCTGGGGCTTCCCAGCTGTGTCCACAGGCCGGATCTTGTGGCTTGGCATGCCGGATGCAGCCCGTGGCCATATTTTGCCCAGGCCTGCAATAGGTGATGGCCTTATCTCTGGCACAGCCCACAGCAAGAGAATTCTGGGACTTGTAGTACCTACAGGAACCCTGGGAATTGTAAGTGAGGCAGCAATGCATGCTGAAAAAGGATTAGGGAAATAAAAGAGCTTCCTATCCCACACTGAGTGAGAGATTGACAGGAAATAAAAGTGTAATTTTCCTCCTGGAGGAGCCTGGAAGGGCTGGGTTAAGCTCTATTATAGAGCTGAGGCTGAACAAAAGAGACTGAACCGGGCAAAAGCTCTATGTCTCTTCATAAATAAAACCACCAAGAGGGATAATCTGTGTAACAGTGGAGGATAGTTATTGAAATCAGCTGGGAAACACAGTATGTAGAAGCCTGAGGTCTGGCTGGCAAGGAAGCCCAAGAGACAGGCTGTAGAAGTGGCTGAAGGAAGCTAACTTGGTCTTTGAAGGACAGCTTGCAAGAGTTTCTGCTTCTTCTATGCAGCAGGGCTACAGTCAAATTAAGCTACGTCCATTGCATAGCTGAAGACCAAATAGCTTCATTCAGCTTTTGGTGCTGTCTGCACAGCAGAAAGTCAAAGGAAGAACACTATTCCTTCAACTTCCCTTATTCCTTGTGAAATTAGGGTTACAGGAATCGGAGTAAGAAGTCCTCCAGCTCAACATTATTTCAAAATAAAGGCTTGTAGTGTAGACGTACTCTTTGTTACTTTGGAATAACGTCAGTTATTCTGAAATAACACTGCTATGTTGACATAGCCTTAGAGCAGTATTTCTTAACCAGCAGTATGAATACCCTTCGGGTATTCGAGAGAAGTCTGGGGGGGTATGTCAACACAACTGAAATTTGGAGAAACCTGAATTTTTGTTTTAAGTTGTACAGCATTTAATTATTATTTTTGTACTTTTTACATCCAAAAATGTCATCTGCCTGGCTATGATTAAGTTGTTTAAACAAATGTGTTGCAACGGTAGAAAAAAAAATTGTCTGAAAACTGTAGGTACTGGAGGTACTTATAATTTTTTTTTAAAGAGGTACTTTATAAAAAAAAAGGTTGAGAAACACTGCCTTAGAGAGTCAGAATCAGGACTTACAGAGGAAGGAAGGAGAAATAAATCCCCTTCGCACATTCTTCACTTAAGTTGAGTGTGAGCTGGTCATCACAGAGGATGGATGATATTTAGCTCGAAAAAGAATTTTGGTGTATTCTGCCCCTAAGTGGGGAAGGTCTGAACAGTTGAGCAAAGCCAGCATTTTATTTTAGAGTTTTCATTAGACTCTTGTTTTGGCCCTACAAAGGATGGAGTTTCAAATTGCTCAGGAATCTCACTGTCAGACAAACCTTGTTGACTAGAGGGAAAACTGAGACATTGCCAAAACTGTAGCCTCAGAGGTAAGGTTCTGCTGTGGAAGGCTTATTTTATTACTTCTTTTTTGACTCTCCCCAGCATGTTCTCAGAATCTACATCCCAGAGCTTTATTTGTTTGGTTTTGGCTTTTTAAATACAATAATCAATATTTGTTCTATTATGGAATGGAGAAAAAAAAGCAGGAGGGACATCACTGTGCACAACTAATTTAGCTGGAAAGCATTAGAAACAGTAGGATTGGGCAGTACATACACGCACACAACTCTGATGTAGGAAAGTACTGCTAACCAGGAATGTCATTTAGGTCTGTGGAAAAACTTAAAAAACAACAAATAGTCTAGCAGCACCTTAAAGACTAACAAAACATGTAGATGGTATCATGAGCTTTTGTGGGTACAACCCACTTCTTCAGATGAATGGAGTATCAAAAGTCCAGTTCCAAAATAAATAGCGGATGGGGGGGAAGGAGAAGGAAGGGACATAGATATATGCTGAGACTCCCGAGATCTGGGCTCATTTCCAGCTTTGCCACTGATCTACTGGGTGACCTTTGACAACTCATATCACTTCTCTGTGCCTCAGTTGCTCCATCTGTAAAATGGAAATAATAATATTCACCTTATTTGTAAAGTGCTTTGAGATCTGTTGATAGAAAGCATGCTAGAAGAATGATACTTATTAGTATTAGGTTTAATATTTCTCTAGAGGCCCCTGAGCCCTGGTCTACGCTAGGGAATTATTTTGGAATAACCCCCCCTTATTTTGAAATAATAAGTGGAATGTCCACACTACCAAGCCCATTATTTCGAAATAACAGGCTGGTTATTTCGAAATCTGTACTCCTGCTTTCCTGGGGAAATAAGTTTATTTCAAAATAGTTATTTCAGGAGTTATTATTTCAAATTTAGTTATTTCAAAATAATTTCTCAGTGTAGACATGCCCTGAATGAGGACTCCAGATAGTATGCCCTATCTCTTGTAATTGAACTTGGTCACTGAGGCTACTGAGTGTCATCTCATAACAACTATGATATTTCACTATCTTGCTGATAAGACAACTCCTGAACCCCTCAGAAATCAGGGTGGATTTAGGTCCTAGTCTTACATGTGAACAAACAATTCAGGTGCATCAGTGTTCATAAACTCTTGGCCTTTTTCTACCTCTTTCAAGAGACCCTCTAAGCCCCAATGCCCTTCCCCCTCTCAATGGAGCCTTGAGCTTAGGTTCTGGGAATCAATAAGAAGCCAGAGACTTATATCCACGCAAAGACATTCAGTTCTAAAAAGTCCATTATTACAGAAGATTTTCTACTATTAGGGAATTGATACAAAAGTGAGACATGAGCCCAAGCCACCAGGTATTTGAATTCCAACTCTAAATCTTAACTTGACAGCTTAAGTCCATTCTCTACTAAAAATCATGTTTTATCACTTCACAATGGCTGCTGTAACGATACTCCAGAGCCCACTGATTGCTCAGTTGGCACCTCTAGTTTATCTTCTCTCTATTCTTTCTTCATAAGAATATTCAGATTCTCCGCAAGTGGTTACATTTGAGAAGGTTGGCATCCATTCTATGTGTCTGCACTGAACTACATCAGGAGTAACTATCATTATTAAAGTAAGATGCAGCACTGTATAAAGCACTTCAAGTGGATCTAAGCAGTCTCTTGCACTGCAAGAAAACCCCATCCTTTCATGATACAGTAGTTCTTGTAGGAATAAAATCAGCCATTCTTTCTGTATTCGGATTGAAGACTTTATGAATTTCTCTACAGTAACTCCCAAATCCCTTTCTTCATAAGCATACATTTTTCCATTCAACTGATACTCCTTCAGTTTATTCTCCATTTCACAAAGCTAGTCTATTCTTTGTTTTTCATCACCCACTGTGGCTGGTTTAAAATGAGCTGATTTAAATACTGTGATATTGATTTGGACTATTCTTGGGTTTCTCGTGTCTTTAAAATTCTTTCTCCATCAGGCTGGATCCTGGTCTTAATTAAATGGCTGCCATCTTCAAATGCAAAGATGGTTGTTAGAGAAAGGTTTTGCCACAGCTGTGAGTCTAATCCCCTCCTAAGCTCCTGAAGGAAGACAAACTTTTTTTTCACTATGTACAGACTTGAAAGGAATCTTGCCAGATGAGATGATCTCTCCTATTTTATGTTCATTTTCTTTTCCTTGCCTATTTTTTTTACCTGTTAGCTTTTTATAATTTACTCAGTGTTCCAACTACTAATTATTTTGTACAACTTTATCTTTGCTACACTTTGGTCCTTAAAAAAACATGTTAATTCTTGCCTTTAGTTGCTATTTATTTTCACAGTTGAATTGCATTTTTGTTTCTCCTCCCTTCCCCATTTCCTATTTAAATGCATATTTGTAGATATTTTACTCTGGTGGTTTTTTTCCTTTTTCTGGACAATTATAATTTTCTGTTGTTTTACATCCTCTTAAACCCACATTGTGCTGCTACATAAAGTATAGAGTGCTAGTCTTTAGATACTTTATATACCTAAAGGAACTCCAGCTAGTCTTAAAATTCTTATTTTTTTTAATGGTTGAATTTTAAAGTACTTACCTGAGATCTGTGTGTGTGAAGGAGAGCAAGAAAGCAGGGAAGAAGAAGTGAGAGTAAGTGACATGCAAACACCCGCAAAGTAAAATAATAAATAAGCACCTATTCCACCACCATCTCCCATGCCGTTTTACTTCTGGACTGAAAGCTGAGACTACAACCAGCACTAGTAGCTGTTAGATCTTAGCTACTTATATTTTCACTTCTTTACAGGCAGAAATCAGGGAGATAGGTTGCCACAAAGGGCCCTGCTAATTAGCAAACCAGTGAAGTGTGGAACTGCACAGCAGGCCAGTGAGGTTACGGTAGGAGCACCAGAAAATGTTTCTTTTTTTCTTTTAGCCTTGGGTTTCTTACAAGGCTTTTGAAATTCAGCCTTATTAAGGTCTGACACTAAGCCGAGGGGAGAGGTAGATACACTGGAGGGTAGGAGTAGGGTTCAGAGTGACCTAGACAAATTGGAGGATGGACCAAAAGACATCTGATGAGGTTCAAGTGCAGAGTCCTGAACTTGCAATGGAAGAATCCCATGCACCATTACAGGCTGGGGACTGATTGGCTAAGCAGAAGTCATGCAGAAAAGGACCTGGGGATTACAGTGGACAAGAAGCTAGATGAGAGTCAACAGTGTGCCCTTGGCAAGAAGGCTAACAGTATATTGGGCTGCATTAATAGGAGAATTGCCAGCAGATCAAAGGAAATGATTATGCCCCCTATTTGGCACTGGAGGGGCTTCATCTAGAATATTGTGTCCAATTCCCCCATCACCACTATAGAAAAGGTGTGGACAAATTGGAGAGAGTCCAGCAGAGGGCTACAAAAATGATTAGGGAGCTGGGCACATGAGTTACGAAGGGAGGCTGAGGTAAGTGTGTTTATTTAGCCTTCAGAAGAGAAGAATGAGGGGGGAATCTAATAGTAGTATTCGACTTCCTGAAGGGGGGGTTCCAAAGAGGATGGGGATAGGCTGTTCTCAGTGGTGGCAAATGACAGAACAAGGAGCAATGGTCTCAGAGTGCAGTGGGGGGAGGTCTAGGTAAGGCATTAGGTAAAACTATGTCGCTAGGAGGGTGGTGAAGCACTGGAATGGGTTTCCTAGGAGATGGTGGAATCTCCATCCTTAGAGGTTTTTAAGGCCAGGCTTGATAAAGCCCTGGCTGGGACCATGTTGGTCCTGTTTTGAGCAGGTGGTTGCACTGGATTACCTCATGAGTTTCTTCCTGCCCTAACCCTCTATTATCCTATTCTTGATTAAATCAATGGGATGGAAGGCTGTCATTGATTTGAATAGGATCATGATGGGCCATCAGGTCCGAACTAAGGTGAAAGGGTATTTCTTGCTCCAAAAAGCTTTCAGTCATCCCTCAGATACTCAGATGTTTTGCTTTTCATAGGCCTATTGAAAATCCAGTGGTATGAATCCATCCCTCATCATTCATTTCAGTGACATACTTTGTTTAGTATCTCCCTAGTTTTGCTAGGGATGGGATGAGGGACATCAAGTTTTAACCTCTCTGTTTCTATCCTGCACTTCTTTGGGAAGGACCGAGAAGAGCCACCCTTACAAATACATATGTTACACTATTCAGCAGCATCGTTACAAAACACTTCACTTGCCAACAGTGCTGCTGTACTGTTCTTGGCTATTTTGGAATAGAGTGTTCAAGAACAAGCGTGAATAACAAATTCACTTACTTTCAATCCCAGCAGTGACCATCAAGGAAATACTAGGGGGTGACATTAACACTGATCCTTACTCAGAAACTGAGAGCATATTTTGTGAATATAAACTAGCATGTGACTTCTCTAAATGTTAGTTCTTAAGTGCACTTGTCTGTATCACTTTCTTATTTCTTTTCTTTTTCTGTTCCCTCTGGGTACATCTAGACTACAGGCTTTTGTTGACAGAAGTTTTGTCGACAGATACTGTCGACAAAGCTTCTGTCGACAAAGAGCATCTAGACTACATCCAGTTCTGTTGACAAAGCAAGCCGCTTTGTCAACATGACAGTGTAAACGCAAAAGACAGTGTAGATGCAATAACACCTTCTATCGACAGAACTCTGTCAACAAAAGGCATTATTCCTCGTAGAATGAGGTTTACAGCCGTCGACAAAACTGCTGAGTTCTGTCGACGTTATGTCGACAGAACTCAGCGGCAGTGTAGATGCAGGTATAGTTTTGTTGACAAAAGTCCACTTTTGTCGACAAAACCCTGTAGTCTAGACACACCCTCTGTTTCACTCTCAGGGTATGTCTACACAGCAACAATATTTCAAAATAACTAGCGTTATTTTGAAATAACTTAGTCCACATCTACATAGCAGGCAGTTTTTTCAAAATGTTGTCGAAATACTGTCAGGCTGCAGGACTTTTTACTCAGACTCCTGTAACCCTCATTGCACGAGGAATAAGAGAAGTCAGAGGAAGAGTGCTCTATTTCGAAATAAGTGCTGTGTAGATGCTCCCAATTTTGAAATAAGCTATTTCGAAATAAGCTGTGCAATTGACACAGCTCAATTTGTGTAGCTTATTCCGAGTTAAGCCTTGCTGTGTAGACGCGCCCTCAGACTGCCACCTGATTCCCTAACACTGTCAGTACTGATAAAGGCAAGTTGCAGGTGGCAACTTAGAAATAGCTCTCTTTATACAGCTTTCTACTTATGTGACCTGCCACATTTGAACATTTAACGAGCTAGCTGTAAATTTTCCTCACTGCCTCTTTTGGTTTATGCAAACTGTTTGGTTGCTAAAGATTAAGCCCATACGATGAACTTATAAGTAGAGGTGTAGGTATGTCTACACAGCAAAGTTATATCGAAATAACAGCCATTATTTCGAAATAACTATCCTAGCATCTACACAGCCACTCCATTATTTTGAAATTAATTCAAAATAGCGGAGGGCTTATTTCAAAATTGGTAAACCTCATTCCACGAGGAATAGTGCCAATTTCGAAATTGCTATTTCGAAATAAGCGCTGTGTAGACGCTTATTTCAAAATAGGGGGCCTCCAGCCCTTCCCAGGGTGCCCTGCTGGCTGCCCTGGCCACAAGGTAACTTCTGACCTGATGCCCTGCCGGAACTGGTTCCAACCAGCCTTAAATGCGATTCAACATCCACTCAGTGTGGACGCGCTATTTCAAAACAGAAGAACGCTATTTCGAAATGCATTTTGTGTGTAGACGTGTTATTTAGAAATAAGCTATTTCGAATTAACTATTTTGAAATTAGATATTTCGAAATAATGCTGTAGTGTAGACATACCCTGTGAGAATAACAGAGTCTCTAGCTGTTCCAAAAAATTGCAGGGTGGGGGGAGCAGAGAGAGAAATCATTTGGGAGTCTAAAGGTACGACTACACTGCGCAGCTATTTCAAAATAAGCTATTCCAGAATAATTATTCCAAAATAGCTTATTTCAAAATAGCACGTCTACTCTGCAGGGAAGCCTCAAAATTAGTCCAAGGCAGGTTTCCCTAATGTAGATGTGCTATCTCGATTTAGAGCCCCAGGAGGCACTGGGGCGGAATAACTTACAATGGCCCTGGTGAGGGGCTATTTCAAAATAGCAGCAGTGGAGCATCTACACATGCCTTATTTTGAAATAGCTATTTCAGAATAGGCATTATTCCTCGTAGAATGAGGTTTACAGATTTCGGAATAATCTGTCCGTTATTTCAAAATTATTGCTTTTTCAATAATGGAATGGCTGTGTAGCTACTCAGGGTACTCTAGACTACAGGCTTTTATCAACAGAAGTTTTGTCGACAGATACTGTCGACAAAGCTTCTGTCGACAAAGAGCGTGTAGACTACATCCAGTTCTGTCGACAGAGCAAGCCGCTTTATTGACATGACAGTGTAGATGCAAAGGACAGTGTAGATACAATAGCACCAGTGTAGATACAATACACGACAGAGTTCTGTCGACAAAAAGCGTTATTTCTTGCAGAATGATGATTACAGCCGTTGACAAAACTGCTGAGTTCTGTCGACGTTATGTCGACAGAACTCAGTGGCAGTGTAGACGCAGGTATAGTTTTGTCGACAAAAGTCCACTTTTGTCGACAAAACCCTGTAGTCTAGACACAACCTCACATTGTTATTTCGAAATAACGCTAGTTACCTCGAAATAATGATGCAGTGTAGACGCACCCAAACAGAATGTTTTATTTAACTTCCAATGGAACACTTCATTTCTGATGGCTTTTTTCCGTGTTTTTAATAATAAAGTCACGTTGACTTGAGAAAGAAAAATGTATCCTTTCAAAAATGTCGCTACTGATTTATTTTTTAACAGAAAAAAATTGAATTCTATGTGAATTTGCAAAATGTTGTGCCAACCCAGCTCTGCTTTTCTTCTCTGCTTAAAAAAAAATTTGACTGAATTTTACTAATGACTAGCTGCAAGCCTGGGTTACTGTACAAGGTAAGCACCTATTCATAGTCTAGGTGCAGAGCTTAGCCTAGCAAATGTCAGAGTACTAGGAATTCTCCCCGATTTATATTTTCATTACGTGTCCTGCATATACACAAATATGTCTCAATTTTCTTACTCTGGAGAAGTGAGAACAGTCCCTAAGATGTTTTATCAACACTTCTTTCTCCTTATTCAGAACAATTTCTACCAAAGTCTACAGATGTTGTATACCATGCATTTAAAATAAATTACCTGAAATATTATTTTACCAACTGTAAAATGTAACTTCTGTTATAAAAATGAGGTTTCATATACATGTTTTCTGTAGCTGTATTTTGAAAGAAAAATACTTTGACATATGGTTCAGAGTGTAAATAAACAAAGGTACTTGGTCTCCAAAAATTGGTCATAAATAAATAGTACTTGAGAGTCAGCTTGAGAGCAGGATCGAGCCAGTCTGCTAAGCTATGTAGAATAGTAGGGCTTGATCCTGATGCTAGGCACTTGCATCCTTGGATGGTGGAATCTAAGATACAAACTCCACAAATGGTCATCAGTGGAGACGGACACTAGAACTATCAGCACGAGACCCACTTGATTGAAAGGTACGATCCTAGGTACCTAGGTCTCCTAGCTACATGAAAATAGTTGGCTGGTATTCAGCTCCCAACCATTACATTGAATCGTTCTCTTGCACACTACCAGTGTCTGACTTTAAAGACTGTGTGCTTAGCCCCTGAGGAGAAGGTCCTTTAATTTAGTCAGAAAGGAGTTTTCTGGTCTGCTAAGCAGAAGCACAGAGCTGTTTCATCCAGAATCTCTTCCATTCCAGAAGATGATAGCATTTCAGTTGTATCTGAGCCCAAATCTTCCTTTCATGTCAAAAGCAGTTCTGTTTTGGAGTGATTTCTGGGCTGGATATGCGTGTTTGAGGATGGGAAGAAGAAATTAAATAGGGGAGATAAGAGGGGAGGGAGAATGACCTTTAAGAAATAAAGAACAATACAACCATCGGAAAAATCTCATTTTGCTGCAAGTCTAACTCCCCGACTGATTTTTCTTCACGTTGTTTCCATGGGAAGTGAGAGTTTGTATAGTACTAGGAGATGTCAAAATCCTTTGTCAAAATTCTAATCAACTGAGCTGCCTAGTGGGCAAAGATCAAACTTTTTCCAGAACTTTGGACTGATCCTAATCTTGTCTATGTAACTTTAGCTCAGTTACTTTTTTAATAAGTTAATAGGCATTGTTTTAAAGCAAGTCTGAAGTGAGTCTTGTGAAGCACAGGTTCCGCATTTCCTGCAGGAAAAACCACAGCACTTTATTAATCTATTTTAGATAGCATTTTATCACTTTAATGTTTAAATGTCTCACATTTAAAAAGCAATGCTTGGAATGTGGAGGGGGGAGGGACTCAAACAGCAAAAATCCCAGCTCCCATTTCTGTTTTTTCCCTTGCAGGATTTCTGTGGTACATGTTATCTACTATCTGAAATATCCATGGGTTAGAGGAACTTTAATGAAACACACTATTTACCACTCCTTCATTCATCCACTTTTGCTTCTTTTCAGCAAATGCTATACCATCCTTTTGGTTCCTGGATTTTGTCTTTAGATGTCAGTATCTCTTACTGAGCATGATGAATTCCTGTTCTGTTGCTTTAGTACATACAAATAAGGCACTTTCCCAGCAACAAATGCATTGAGTGGTCATGATGAGGGACAAGCATGATCTGCCAACAGTTAAAAGAAAAAAAATACCATTAATGAAGTTTCTTTTTATGTAAGATGATTTACAGTACTGCAGATTCAAATCAATCTCCCTCTCCCTTCTATGCTCTAAGAGCTCCCATTCCAAATGTAGCAATGCTTCAAGAATGGCAGTAAAAATAAAACCCTCAAAATAGTTTGACTGTTGTCAATTATGGAGTCAAATCATAGAGAAGGGTGATTGGTTATGAGTCTCAGAATAGAAGAAATGTTCTCTGTTTGAAAAAGGAGAAAATAATTGGGAAACCATCGCTGATCTTGTCAAGCCAAGCCATAGGCAGTCTAATTGGGACTGATAATTATTTTTAAATATGTAGAGTGTGTCAAGCGTTGACATAAATTAGCTTTCCTGGAATTGGGTTTTTTGTAAAGGCTGACATTATTAGCAATTGAACACACTGTCTATTAAGCATGAAGATACTTGCAATCTCTGTTTCCTCCTGTCATCTAAGTTTCCCCTTTTTAATTCCTCCCCTACTGTTTGTAGTAGGTTATGTTTGACAGGCTCAATAGGAGAATGTCCACTGTGTTGCTATCTCAAGCTGGGAAATTAGCATCTAAACCATTGGACTGGCATGGAGTCATCTAAAATCCAATAGGACTTCAACAGTTCACAGTGCCATCCTATTTGATTGTGATAATAAGTGTTTAATAGGTAGGTTGTGTAGAGACTTTTTTTTAAACTTACAACAGCAAATGTAAAGGGACAAGTAACACAGTAATCTATTGTCTTTTTGCTTCATTAAAGAGGTAACCATGAAATTAAATAAATCTATTATGTGTTATGAGTGAATGTGAAGTAGTAAAAGAAAAATACAGCACAAGATTTCTTTAGAATGTAAATGAGAGATGCTTCTTCTTATAGAATGAGAGGCAGCCTCCATTCAGGGAGTATATTTGTAGGATTTGTTAAAGTCAGCTAACTGAATGTCTCATAAATAGAGCTGTTCCTAGAAATGTGAGATAATTTTCACAAATAAAAGTTCAGGTCACTATGGTTTATAGGATTATATTATCTGTTGCTTATCAGTGCTTAGACAACCTCCTATTTGTGAAAATATCTGTAATAACCTTCCATGTTGGTCAACAATATGTTTGAGACTAGGTCCCTCAGAACTGCAGCATAAACTTCTACCGCTTGAGCTAAAGGTGCAATTCCATTAAATGATGACAGTGGAAGAGTGCTATGCAGTAGTGGAGTTGCCTCTGGGGGGAGGGCATCACACACTTTGCCACTGAATTACAATGATGTCACGTAAGTGCAACAAAAATCATTAGAGGTTTAAAAAGCGTAATCTGAAGATTGAAATAACTGGTTTGTTTAGTTTGGAAAACAGAAGACTAAGAGGGAACATGATAGCTTTCAAGTACCTAAAATGGTGTTACAAGGAGGAGGGGGAAAAATTATTTTCCTTAAACATCTGGACTACATCTACACTGCAGGCTTCCTGTGCAAGAACGGCCATTCTTGCGCAAAAACTTGCGGAGCGTCTACACTGCACGCGCATTCTTGCACAAGTAAATTTACAGTAAAGCATCTGAACAGAGGGCTTTTTGCACAAGAGTTATTCCTCTCCCCATGAGGAATAAGCCCTCTTGTGCAAGAGCTTTTGCGCAAAAAGGCAGTGTGAACAGGCAACAGGGGTTTCTTCTGCAAGAAACCCCTATGGCTAAAATGGCCATCAGAGATTTCTTGCACAAGAGCGTGTCCACACTGCCATGGACGCTCTTGCGCAAAAGCACATGGCAGTGTGGATGAGCTCTTGCGCAAGACCTGTTGCGCAAAACAGTTCTTGTGCGAGAAGCTTGCAGTGTCGACGTAGTCAAGATGATAGGACAAGCAGCAATGGGCTTAAACTACAGCAAGGGAGGTTTAGGTTGGACATTAGGAAAAACTTCCTAACTGTCAAGGTGCTTAAACACTGAAATAAATTGCCTAGGGAGGTTGTGGAATCTCCATCATTGTAAATTTTTAAGAGCAGGTAAAGATAGACATCTATCAGGGATGGTCCAGATGGTGCTTGGTCCTGGTGTGAGGGCAGGGGACTGGACTTGACCTCTCACGGTCCCTTCCAGTTCTAGTGTTCTATGTAAACAATCTCATGCTGCAAATAGGAAGTACATAATTCATTCATATACAAATCCATTGTCTGAAATTTGTTTGGCCAAGTTAGTCTAGAAGGCTCAGGATAGATCTACAAAGGGCTTAAGAACCAAAAAGAATTAGGTTGAATTGTTTGTTAGCAGTGGTAACAACCAGCTCTACGTATAAGTATCAGGTAATATTCAGGAGGTTGGATGATAGATGCAAATAGGCTTCCTATTTTCTAATGAAAGCAACTCGTGGGTTTTTTAATATGCATGACAAATTTATTTATATGGAATGAACATTTTTGGATAGCTACAAATAGCATAACTAGCAGATATCAAATAGGAATCTCAGTCCAAAAGGCTTTGGTTGTTTCTCCTAAACCCTCCCAGGAAAGGCTGACAGAGCGAAAAAGAAATTCAGAGAACCCAACATGAGAAATCCAAAGAGAAAATAATCTTCATTGTTAACTTTTTATAAGGTTGAACTGTAACCTCCTTTTCAAAAGCTCTACTGTCTGGATCCAGCACTTCTAAGAGAGATGAGAGGGAGAGGGGGGGAAAAAGAGATCTATATATACACACACACACAGATATTTCTCATCAGGTAGGTGCAAGACAGCCAACAAAACATTAAGAATGGACTAAATGGTTAAGAAATGAAACAAGCTTTTGGTTAGCTTGCTGAGATATAAACTACTGCATGTGGCTCTAATCCAGTGGGCCATGCTGTCATGGGCACCTCCTGCTGAATACTCTGGCTACATCTACAGTGGCAGCTTCTTGTGGAAGAACACCCGTTCTTCCGCAAAAACTTGCTGGCTGTCTACACTGCACAAGCGTTCTTCCAGAAGTAAATTTACAGTATAGCATTGTAAAACAGGGCTTCTTCCAGAAGAGTTATTCCTCTCCCCCACGAGGAATAAGCCCTCGGCTACGTCTAGACTGGCAAGTTTTTGCGCAAAAGCGGATGCTTTTGTGCAAAAACTTGCCAGCTGTCTATACTGGCCGCTTGAATTTGCGCAAGAGCACTGACTTTGTAATGTACAAGATCAGTGCTTCTTGTGCAAATACTTTCACGCTCCCGCTCAGGAAAAAGCCCTCTTGCGCAAGAATACTTGTGCAAGAGGGCCAGTGTAGACAGCGAAGAACTGTTTTGCACAAAAAAAGCCCCAATGGCTAAAATGGCGATCGGGGCTTTCTTGTGCAAAATCGTGTCTAGACTGGCCACGGATGCTTTTGCGCAAAAGCACAACTCTTCCGTTAAAAGTATTTCCGCAAAATCACGCCAGTCTAAATGTAGCCCTCTTGTGCAAGAGTTCTTCCAGAAGAGGGCAGTGTAGACAGGCAACATAAATTTCTTGCGCAAGAAGCCCCTATGGTTAAAATGGCCATCAGAGCTTTCTTGCAGAAGAGCATCTACACTGCCATGGATGCTCTTCTGCAAAAGCACATCTCTTGCACAAAAGCACATGGCAGTGTAGATGCTCTCTTCTGGAAGAGTTTTTGCACAAGAACTCTTCTGCAAAAGAGTTCTTGCGCAAGAAGCTGCCAGTGTAGACGTAGCCTCTGGGAATTAGCTTTTTAGCTCTGGAGAACCCCCTTTCAGCTGGTGTCACACCCACTGCTATCTGGTTTTCCTCCACCTCTGCTTTAGGACCCATGGCTCTCCCACACCATGGCATCCTCCCCTCTGGGTACTGCTCTGGCACAGTGCCTCCTCACTCTGGGATCCTCCTACTCTCCCTATGTCCACCTTCTACCAGTGATCCACAGCCAGTCTTCATCTAGCCCCTGCCACAGGGGCAAACTGAAGTCCAAAATGGCCACTCATCATTGGCAAGGGGACATGGATCTGCTGCCTTTGCCTACCCTGGCTGCCTCTCTGCAGTCCTAGTACCCTCAGGCCTAGCTTCAGGCCCTGCGGCCAGGAATTTGCCTGGCCAGAGCTTCCCCAGCCTTGCTGCAAGTCAGGAAGCCTCTAGCTTCCCTGGCAGCTAGGTCCCTCCTGTGCCACAGCTGAAGCAAGAGTGAGTCCAAGTCTCTCCTCCCCTCCAGGAGCCTTATTTATACTGCCCTCAGCTGGGCCCTAATTAGCTAATATCTGTCACAGCTGCTGGCTCCACCATTCCAGCCTTCTCCCTATCCGGGTTTTGACCCTTAAAAGGCCAGTACAGGACAGATGCCCCGTCACAGGCTCTATTCATCTCTTTGTGGTGTAAAGAGAAAAAAAAGCATTACTCAGATGCCAATTCAGTGCCCATTACAAAACACATAGAAGTCAATGGGAGAAAATCCTCTCTATTTCCCCTGGCCAGAACTATCACATTGCTTCTTCTTTGAGGTAAAGTTAGGTAAACTCATTGCTTACAGAGAGAAATAAATATGATGCAAATGACTCTTCTGGTTCTTTCTAACCAGTCATGTTCAATCACTGCACTAAATTATTATTTATCTTCCCTCTGGTCACAGCTGAAGCCACTGGTAGAGAGGAGGAGGTGGGAAGAGCAATAGTTCTTAGCTGTTACAGGAAGGCTTTAAGTTTAGGAATATATGGCCTACATTTACAAAAGGGACTAGGTAATCTGAATTCCTCAATTTTTAGGTGTCCAAACTGAGACATCTTCAAAGAATCTACTTTTCTTGGCACAGCAAAATTCAAATCTGGGAGAATGTCATAGGTGCCATATGACACATGACAATAATATCAACTTTGAAGTTTTCTATTGAGAAGGCTGCTGTCCTTGCTGTGGTTTTGTTTTAGCACAGCACCTATTTCTGAGAAGTACTCATTTTATTTTTAGAACACCTACTGAGGTAAATTGTACAACATCCATTAGGAGGCATGTACATTTTCTCCAAGAGCAAGTGGTTAACACTTGCAAGCTATACAATTTCAACTGTGCAAATAGAAAGGTGCCACCACTCTAATATGTTTGCATCTTCCTGATTCCAGATCCCTTACTACAGCAAGTTAACTCACCATTATACTCTCTTTCTGAACTCTTGGGGCTGTTGGGGCCTGGGAGGATGGAACACACATTTTCTCACTTTCATTATTCTTCCTAATCAAACTGTGTCTTTCTTTTAAATGCCCTACCCCTCCCAGCTGCTGATTAGAATGTGGAATTGTTACTTGCTTTGTAATGTTTGAGTGGTCAGGACAAAGAGGAAAAGGATATGTACAAGTAGGTGTGCCACAGACATAGTAAACAGAAGGCTAAATGAGTTCCTGAGAACCTTTAAAAGCATCTAGTAAACCTTTTGTAACCATAATATGCATAAATATTTAGGTGCATGCTTCTTTGTTTTATTTGACATCCCTGAATCTTAAAGCACAAGTAGATTCAAAGTAGGCCAGAAGATCTCTGAGGTTACATTTCTTCTTCTGAGCTGCTGACAGGTTCTAAAAATTTAATTAGTTCTGGGGAACGTGCCCTGTTACTAAAAGACCTATTTTCCACCCACTTACAACAAACCTTCAAAATGTTTATCCTCTCCTGGATCCCAGGACACAGACTCTGGTAAGAGAAAGCTCTGTATTTTCAGTCAAGACTACAGACAATAAAAAAAAAAAATCTTCCATTGTTGTATGCAATGTTCTTGTAGCTGTGTTGGCCTCGAGATATTAGAGAGACATGGTGTGTGAGGCAATACCTTTTATTGGACCAACAAAGAGCTCTGTGTAGCTCAAAAGCTTGTCTCCATTTCTCTGTAACCAACAAAAGTTGGCCCAATGAAAGCTATTACCACATTTCTCTAATATTAAAAAAGTGATTAATATCTATATGCAGAACAAATATTTATATATTTCACTGTAATTTGTAAATGCATTTAAAAAGGTATCTTTATTTTATTTTGACCGTGGTATACTCTTATTTCAGTGCAAAGATTTGTAACTGGTTGTGATTCTGCCATTTTTGTCTTTGCTTGTTGTATCTTGTTATTGCATTACAAGAATGTTTTCAACTGTGGGGGTTTTATTTTGTCCCATTTAAACCTTAGAATTGAATACCTGGAAACTTTGAAAGTCTGAATCCTAATTACTATCTGAGCTCTATATGAGCTCTCTGAGCTCATGTGTATTTGGATGTTATTTTGTCTAGGTACTGTAGGCTTATAGGATAAGCCATTTAACATTTCTGTAGCATATACCGGGTTGCCAACTTGCATCATTTTGTTACAAGTCTTGTGATATTTAGTGTTCCTTCTTAAAGCCTGGATTCATATGACAGTGGGAATCTCACTTCATTTTTTAAAGTTAATTTTCTGGCCCTCATGGTTGCCGAGAAAAGTTTTTAAATGTGGCCCATCTGCATCTCCTTCTGTGCTTGAGTGTAATCCACTGCCTTCCCTGGAGGTCAGGTGGCAAGTTTTTTTTACATTGTGTTCCCCATTGTAACCTTTGCTTTTGTGTGACCCCCAACTAGTAATTTTCAAAATAAGGAATGAAGCCAAACTGATTTTTCAAAGGTTCAAGTCTCCAGGACAATTACAGATAATTTAACTTAGTGGAGGACTATGAATAACATAATGAGTGATAAGTCCTAGAGGGGTAGCAGTGTTAGTCTGTATCTGCAAAAACAATGAGGAGTCCTGTAACAGATTTACTTGGGCATAAGCTTTTGTGGGTAAAACCCACTTGGTTAGATGCTCACGAAAGCTTATGCCCAAATAAATCTGCTAGTCTTTAAAGTGCCATGGGACTCCTTGTTGTATTTACAATGAGTGATAAAATTAAAAATGTTATTTAATATAAAATAGTGAGCTAAGCAAACAGACATCACACAATAGCCATACACGGCACTTACCTTCACATTTCTATAATGCATTTAGGGATGGCCCATCCCAAAATAAGGAGAATTGGTTTAATTATCTCTCTCGTGGTACCTTGATGGTGGATGGGTGTGCCTAATCAAAAATTAACATGCTACCCTTTTCATAATCAATTATCATGTCTTTTCATGAATGAACATCGAATCTACTTTTTTTGCTATAATTACTTATTTTCTGCTTTCTTATTGACTATTTAATATTGTATCATCTTAATTAATATATATGTAAATGCTCAATAACTACCAGTTTAGATAGCATTTTCTAAAAGATTAATGTTTTATCTAAAACAAACTAAACCCCAAAACAGCTAGGACCAAAAAATGTGAGCCTGAGGTCTCATTGTAATGCCCTAACTTATCTTCAACTTGCCTGTGAATGTCTCTCTTCACTTCACTCGTATCTCACCAGGCCTCACTTGATTATTGTCAAGTATAGATTTTTTTTAAAAGAGTTGTGTGTGTTACGTACATTTCTATATAAACATAAGCAAGCATTATCTCCAAAGTCTAAACCCTCCCTGCCACCTGTTTTTGCCTTCCTCTAGCATTAAGTTTAATTTAAAATTTAAGCTTTCAAATTGTAATTACTAGTGATGTCAGGGCCATCAGTGGTAACTTAAATTTGTTATCTTATTGTGATAATGTCAGGAGTCCACAGTCATTTGGTGGGTGCTATATCAACTAACACCTACAACTAGACAGTTAAAAACCAATGGTACGGTAGGTCCTTAGAGACTAATAAAAATAGTATCATGAGCTTTCATGGGCACAACCCACTTCTTCAGATGACAGTTATTATCCCAAAGATTTCATCATGTAAATAGCTAAGACAGAGAAGACAGGAGAGAGTATTACCATCATCTATATTTTAAAGATGTGGAATTGACTTACTCGGTATGCTCCTTTTTCCAGTGTCACACACAAGCATGCAGAAGAGGAACATTAATTCAGACCTTCCTGAATCCTCCCATACCTCAACTACAGGATCATCCACCACCTCCCTGTGAGTAGGTTACCATAGAACCAGTATACTATGTAAATAAGCATGTTAAACAGTTAGTTAGCAACAGGCTATAGTGAGCAAAACTTTCTTTCAGTCATCCCAAAGTTTTCTACTTGACTCAGATAAATTTTTTGGATACTACTGAGCAAAGAACTTTCAGATAAGAGGGACAATTTTTTCAAAGAGTTCACAAGTAGTTGAGGACTTCAAGTTTACAGCAGTAAGGAACAGGACAGATGAAAGAATCATTTTATTCAGCCCTGGCCAAGAACCTGCTGAAATGAGGTAGCTTATGAACAAGACATAATTGCACATTGGGAATTCTTTTCTTGTATTGACACGTAATAGGTACTGAGCATAGCTGCTTTTTTAACAGTTGCTTTATTTTTGAAGGGCATTCAATGGAAATGAGCTGCACAAGCTATGCTTTCTGTTGCCTTTGATTTAGAGCTGTTTTCTGGTTCTCTTGTTGACAGTTTGATTAGTCAAAGCACAATGCGAAATGTCAAACTTTCATGTTATAAAACTGGTTAGTTGATTTTATTTTTCTCTCCAACATTTTTTTTTTTTTTGCACTGAAATTAAACACTGTTTTGGAAGTTCTTTCTATAGCTTGTACTATCTTCTAAATGCCAGTGACAAAGAAAGGCAACATGTTTATGCATTAAATCTTAAATATTGGTCATGGCTAACATTTAACACACACATCTCTGAAGCAGAACTGAAAGGCTATGTCTACACTCACGGCTTCTTGCGCAAGTACGGCCGTTCTTGCGCAAGAATCTGCAGAGCGTCCACACTGCCCGCCCGCTCTTGCACAAGTAAATTTACAGTACGACGTGGTAAGAGAGGGCTCCTTGTGCAAGAGCTACGCTCTTTTTTAACAGGTGTAAGCTCTCTTGCGCAGGGGCTCTTGCGCAAGAGGGCGGTGTGGATGCTCGGCAGGGATTTCTTGCGCAAGAAAGCCCTATGTCTAAAATTGCCATCAGCGCTTTCTTGCGCAAGAGAGCGTCCACACTGCCATGGGCGCTCTTGCGCAAAAGCACAGCTCGCACATGGCAGTGTAGACGTTTTCTTGCGCAAGACTTCTTGCACAAGAACACTTGCGCAAGATGTTCTTGCGCAAGAAGCCACGAGTGTAGACATAGCCAAAGTGTAAGATGCACAGTTAAGCTGAAGGGGGAGGGTTTAATGATAGAACACTTGATTCTAATTCATACTGTACAGTTGTGTGAGGAAATAACTCTTTTAATCCCATATGAAGTCCATGAACCTTGAGGCCAGGCATGTGGGAATACCTGGGGTTTCCTCACCTGTTTGCTTCCTTCCAAAGCATGAGTAGAGAATGAGCAGAGCTTTGTTTCATCCTTCCTCTCCTCTCCCCCCCTCACCCCACATTTCTACTCACTGGTCACATGCCAGCAGTAAAATGACTGATGTCTTCTAGCAAGGAGGTAGTAGGGAAAGGATTGTGACTCAGTAGTGTCCTATTGTTGAATTACTCTAGGAGGCATTGTAAATCATGCACCATTCCTTGCTTACACCTTTGGCATGTACCTTACTTAAGGCATAATGTAGCCCTTCAAGATGACTTTACTTTGTCAATACTGTAGCTTTACTGGTGATGATATAATAATATCCAACTCTTACATCAGGAAGATAAACTTCGCTCAGTAGTAAAATGAGAGCTTAGCAAATTCTCCTGAGAACTGGAGGGAAAGTGCATGGATTTACTCTGCTTAGCAACAAGACGTTTACTCATATAAAACCACTTTTTATGTAAGTGTTGAGCTTCTAATCTTCTGCTGTCCCTTATGTCAGACTCTCACTTACCTGTGCCACACAAACCATGTTGCTGATTATATTATTTTTTACTATTCCACCAGAACTCAGAGAATAGGATAAGACTTGGTGAATCCAAAAAAAAAAAAAAAAAAAAAGGATTTAAACTCAGTGAACTTTTGATAAGTTATCCGTGATGCTGAGAAGTCCAACAGCGAAACAAATATTCTCCTGTCCACTCTTTCTTCACCCACTCTCCTGTCTGCCTGATATATTCAGTTATGTTGTAATGCAGAACATATGATTATAGCTCCGAGTGGCTACAAAATTTGTATCCACACCTGTGTCCTCAAAATAAGCTGAGGATATCTGCATCCATATCTGTGGATGCAGATACTGTGGACATAGAATAGATATCTGCAGATTTGCAGGGTTCCAGATATGACATTCTGATTGCTTTCTTTACCGTAAAATCTTGAGTATAATGCGCACCTACCTTTTAAATATCAGAATCCCAGAATAAAGTAAACTCTTATCTATAGAGCGCACCCCTGACTTTGCCGTATTTTGTCTTGCCTTTTTGTATTGCCGGGTAATCACGCGTGAGCACACGAGTTTATAGTGCGCGGCGTTCCATGCTCTCTTTGGGATGCCATGAGTTGTCGGCGATCTTACACGACCGCTGAAAAACTGAAAGTTGTTTTGCTATGCTGAGGCTCATGGCAACAGAGCTGCCAGCCATGAATTTGATGACATAGCAGAGTCTAACATTCGGCTTTGGAGATGGCAGAAGGAGCGCCTGCAAGCGCTGCCTAGGATGATGGCTGAGCTAGGTAAAAGTGCTGCATATCCTGAGTGGGAGGCCAAGCTGGTTGAATGGATTGCTGAGCATAGACAGCAAGGCGTTGTTGTTAGCATTGCGGAGGTTAGAATGAAGGCTTTGACCATTGCCAAAACATGCGCTAACACAGCCGGGTTTAAAGCTTCGTATGGCTGGGGCGATCGGTTCATGAATCGCCATGGCCTATCGGTCCAATGCCAAACAACAATCGCACAGACGCTACCCATGGACTCAGACACCAAGTTACTGCAGTTCCAAAAAGTTTATCATAAAGCTACGGAAGCAGCACTGCTACGACCTTTCATTAATTGGTAACGCAGATCAGACACCATTAAATTTCAATAATCCCTACGACAGAACTCTTGAACTGAAAGGTGCCAAGACCATCTCCATTGCTATCACAGGCCATGAAAAGTCTAGGTTTACCGTAATGCTTGCTTGCATGGCCGACGGAACGAAGCTGCCTCCTTATATTATGTTCAAGTGCAAGACAATGCCAAGGAATGTAATCTTCCCGAACACCGTTCACGTGTGTGTTCACCCTAAAGGCTGGATTGATGAAGCTTTAATGCTTGATTGGCTACAGACAGTTTGGGCGAAGCGGCCGGGTGGACTTCTGAGAAAGCGGTCTCTAATAGTTTTGGATGCATTTCGGTGTCATCGTATGCCATCCATCAAGAAAAGGCTTCAGCAGGACAAAACAGACTTGGCAATTATTCCTGGTGGAATGACCAAAATGTTGCAGCCGCTTGACGTGACAGTTAACAAGCCAATGAAAGATTCATTACGCAGGAAATGGAACACCTGGTTGTTGGAAGGTGAACATACATTTACTGCAGGAAGACGTATGAGAACACCAACGCTGCAAGATGTTACCCAGTGGATAGCGGATGTCTGGCTTGAACTTGATCCCGCTATGATAAGGAAGGGGTTTCTGAAATGTAGCATCTCTAATGCTATGGATGGCAGCGAGGATGATGCCCTGTGAATGGAGCCGGGCGATGATGAATTGGCCAAGGGCGAATTACCGGTATGAAAAGATGACAATGATTTGTATTACCTGGATGAAGATGTCGAGGGCTATACCCCGGAAGATATTGCTCGACTGTTCGAGGAAGATTCTAACAAAAGCGAATTCGAGTGCTTCGAAGATAAGTAGACGATCAATTAACATACCGGTATTTGCTTGTTTGCGCTGCAGTGTTGATTTCATTTGTTTAACTTACCTTTTTGAAACTGTGTATATAGTTACTTATCAATGCTAATAAAAATCAACTTAACCTCTGGTGTCCAGCGATTAATTAACTGCCGTGGAACCGCCAAATGAAAACTTAAAAAAAAAACCTCCTATGGATAATGCGCACCCTGGCTTTAACGCTAAAAAAAACGGGAAAAAAGTGCGCATTATACTCGAGATTTTACAGTATGTTAATTTTTATATCACAGAAAGCTGGGCCGCGGTTTAATTGAATGACAGAGAAGAGTTGAATTTTCAATCATAGGCCTGCAAGTTAGAATCTAGTTCTTGATTTAGACCTCCAAATCAGCACTTGGTTCCTAAAATTGATGTTGGGCCTCCTCAGAAGGTCAAAAATGTGAACTAAATGAAATCAATCACAGAAACTGTCTTCTTTCTACAGCGTGTCTGTCAAGTGGAGTAGCTGAAAGCCAAAACATTTTCTGGCCCCAAACTAGAATATTTTAATTTTGAAATACTGTCCTGGTGTCTCCTGGGAGTTGTAGCTTAAAAGCCTCATACTTCCATTCTTCTTTATGGGCCATGCTATTGAGAACTTACAAATATATATTTTTCTTCAGGTTTTGGGACTTTTTGTTGAAGGGAGCAGTTCCAACCAGCTCTGCTATTAATTGCCATTTTTCACATGGAGACGTGGGACTGGCTGCCCTCTCTGAATGCCTAAGTGTGGAAACAGGGTCTACAAGGCTTGACAATGCTGTAATATGCTTGAATGGGAGCACACATCCATGCATTGCACAATGGCAGTCTTCATCTTCATGTGGAGAAAGTATCAAAGCATGTTGCCCACTGGAGAGACCAGAAAAACTATATACAATTCCTAACTAGCAGATTCGCCCATGGTTTACCTGCACAAACATGTGTTTGTCTCACTGGGGTTCCACCTCTAATGCAGCATGTGCGAAGTGTAGTTGACAACAGTCATTTGTCTGCAGTTACTGCTTTATGTTGTATACAAACAGGAAGCTATTGTTTTCACACACATAGCTTGAGAAACAGCAATAATGAGACCTAAAAGGATGAGGGGAGGGCGAATGCTTGACAGTTTAATGGAGATTTTTGTTAAAACATATTTTCTAAATTTTGCTGGGAGAGCAGCTGAGGGTCTCTAAAGATTTCAGAAGTAGCTTTCTTTGGAAAAGATGCTGAACATTGCTGTCAATTTCTAATTGTACTGACAGTTTCAGACACTATGGGTCTGATTCCTCTTTCTTACATCTGTGTAAACTGTGTTGTCTGGCTTTAAAGCCAATGATGTTAAACTTGTATAGAGATTGTACAGGTGTGATCAGAATCAAGCCCAAAAACTCATTTTAATAACATTCTACTGTGTTTGTTTTTATGCAAAACTTCCCCAGTCTTGCAATGATCTAAATCTGTGTTTGTAGCGCAAACCTTCCTCTTAAGAATGTGCCAAATGGTAATCCAAACGAATCAGTTTGGATCTAACTAACAAATCAGTTTGCGATTCTCTCACACCAGGTTTTGGTCCTGGACATTCTAGAGTCGTGATTCTCAAATTTTTGGGCTGGTGACCCCTTTCACAAACCTCTACCGGTGACTGACCTTGTAAATTAAAAACAGTTTTTTAATATATTTAACAACATTATCGATGCTGGAGGCAAAGCAGGGCTTGGGGTAGAGGCTGACAGCTTGTGACCCTCCATGTAGTAACTTTGCAACCCCCTGAGAAGTCTCGACTCCCCATTCTAGAAAAATGCATTTTGGATCCAATCCCATCTTTGTGGTCCTATGTGTTGTCAAGTTATTTGGAAATGTAACCCTGCTTGTAAAAATGACTTCATTATTTGCCAACATCCCTCCAATAGGCTGCATTTTGTTCATAACAGAGTCATCTTCGCAGCACTGGCTTTAATTATTCATGTATGACTTGGTAGGATGTGATTTGGTTGCCTAAGACATATGGTATGCTCCCATTAGATAAATGAAAAAGTTAAACAGGGAACAATTAATAAGAATACTAAAATAATAATGCATATCCCAATATCAATTTTCAGACAAATATCCGAACTAAGCATTGTGACACCTCCAGGTGTATACATTTTCATCAACAAATAACCAGTATCCCTAGATTTGTAATCAAGAAATAGTGATCCCACAAATAATATTGGTGTGGAAAAACACACGCAATGCCTACAAATATCCATCAGCTGCTTTTGGCACTTCTTGACCAGCTCTGATGATAAAACACATTAAGTTCTACTTCAGCTCATGTCAACATTGTTTTAGCTAGGCCTTTGGAGATCAACATGACTAGTCTGTTTTCTTCCAGGTGTATTTATCGTTCATTCTCCTGCTATGAGCCATGAAGCAATTATAACAGCACTTCTGCAGTCTGCAAATGACATAGAAGGATGTGCAGGTGGCTCTGTAAATGAAATCTCTAGACTTTGACAGCACACTTTGCACAGGGAGTTTGATTTAGAAGCACAATATTATAGCCTCTAAGACAAAAATGAACTCATAGTGTAGCTGCACTCTGAAACAGATTTTAATCTTAACTAGCTCAACCATTATCAAAGGATTGCAAGAAACATTCAGAATAACTGAATCTGAATAACTGTACTTTTAAAATTTAGATGTGCTTATTTTTGGGGGTGGAACCATTCATTCTCTAAAGAAGAGTAAACACCCACTATTATATAAGGCTTTCAAAAATTACTCCTGGTTTTCAGAACGTCAAGTTGTGCATGCCCACATGAAGATATCATTGAAAAGGGCTAATATTCAGGAAGTGGGTGCTTCACACTTTCTTCTGAGGTCTTTGTAAGTTGTCTAAATTGGGTCCCCCAAATTGATAGCCACTCCTGAAAATCTTGACCCAAATATTTTCTTTGAACAAGAGCTGCCTAATGAGCACAAAGGATTCTGGAATGACTTTATGAATAGGTATGGAGTTGTTTGTGCTATGGAAGTGCCGGTTGGTGGTGGTTGCAAAATACAAACTTATTTCTGAAAATGTTTGGAAATCCCAACATCTCTAATGAATTTAAGCCCAAACAATTGATCATCCAAACTACATATCTGAGTGAGTTTGTCATTGGTTGCTATTATTTAGTAACATTATGATAGCCCCTTGAAGCCCCAGTCAGGATTCGGACTCCATTGAGCTGGACATGGTGTAAACAGAGGGTCTCTAATTCAAACAGCTATTCTTTGTTTTCATATTCAAAATGTTATGTCATAGTCTGTATTTACCAAGATCAATGGATCTCTGACCTGGTTGACAGCTAAATCTTAAATAATTTAATCTGAAATGCTTGTGATTTAAAGTAGGAAACAGTTTTCCCATCCTATGAAAATGTTCTATTCCACACTGGGAAAACTCAATATCTTTTGATATTTGAGATAAATTCACCCCAACCTGAAATAGTCAAGGGCTAGTGGTTAAAGCATTTACATGCCTGATTTCAGTTTGGTTCTCCTGCATCCAGTGCTTTTTTTGTGACAGTACTGCCCGGTACGCAGTACTGGCACCTCCAGATGCAGTACCAGCACCTCCAGTCAGAGCTCAACAACTTTTCCCTGGAGTACTGGCACTTTTTTTTTTTTTTTTTAACAAAAAAAGCACTGCCTGCATCCCAAGGTAATCCTAAACTATTGGGTATTCTGGGGTGGGGTCTCTCTTGTACTTGTTTTGACCAGAAATTTTATGCTGGGTCTGAAACTTTTTTATTGATACAATACACTCCTGCAAAAATTGTTTGGGTTTGACAAGTCCATACTATCCAACCAAAAAGCGTGATGTCAAATTTCTCAGTCAGCTCTGGTTTTAAGTGACCTTTCACTTATTGTGGACAGGTGTATGGTGAAATTGTGTAAGTGAAGAATACACAAACAACCCATCAATTGAGTTTGGTTCACAAGGTATTTGGTAAATATTTATTCTTTAATCCTGTAATCCCGTTATGTGCAAATGTTTCCAGTCACACTTCCACATACCATTTACAAAATTTGTCTCACTCCTCTCTCCATTTAATTTAAACATTTAAAATTATTGGTTTTTTTGGCATTACTTGAAATCTGAAATTGTTTTTCATGCCGGAAGGTAGAGAGGAAACATAGATTAGGCTATTTATTCATTTGATTTAGCATTAGAGCATCTGACTCACCCAAGTCCCAGGCTCTCAGCTATTATAATGTTGCTGGATTATGTCTTTTAATATGAATTATTAATAATTAAATGAATTTTAAAATGAATAAGAATCAAAATTAATTTAAAGGCATAGGAGGCCTATTGTAGTTATGAAACATACCAAATTGTTGAGGAGAAGCCAACCTATGCTTTTATTTGTATGTTTGTTGTTTAAAAGAACAAAAGGACAAAGTTTCTTTGTATCCCTTCCCCTCCTCCCCCCCCCCAGAACTCATGCATCTCCCCTAACCCCCCATTTTGTACGCCATTACTGTAATGAATTCCTTACTCATAAAGAGCCATCCTGCACTGTTAAAGTTAATGGGAGTTTTGCCATTGACTTCAACAGAGATGTGTTAAGCCCTGACTAAGTCCTCAGTCTACTCATGAACAGTGGGCTAAATGTGTTGAATACAGTTTATTTGCAACACAAAATGCAAGTAGCTCTTCTTCTGAGTCAATTCCCTGCCTTGTATGAAAACTTTGCTCAATGGCATAGGATCTGTAGGCACTTGCTAGAGTTGTGTGAATCTGTGAGAGGAAGGGAAGAGATGATAATTGTGTGTCAAATGTTCTTCCCCTCTTTTATTTACTATGAATTGTCAAAGGGTCTCCATTCACAGTGAAATGCCTCACTAGACCATTGTAGCACAAAAGCCATTGGTCTTATAGTTCCCATTTTTGTCTATTTGATTTGTTACCTGTATGCATAATCCCTAGGTAGGGTTTGCTCTCCGTGAATTGTACAACTGTAATTGCTTTAATTTATTGGTCAGCAGCTATCACTGGGATGATAGTTAAAATTATGCACACCATTTGCAGGAAATTAACATTCGACGGTGTATGGGTTACTAAGTTAGAGTGTCTTTAGTGATCCAAGACTGTATTCAAACTCGGATGCCCTATTTAAACAGAATATGTTAGAGCTGGGTTGACAAAAGATTAGGGAGTTTGATAGTGAATAATGTGGAAAGGTTCAATGCAGAGGTGAAATGTATCTGCATTTGAAATGTGAACAGCTGAGCAACTATGAATGCTTCGAAGGCTATATAAATATAATTTAGTTGATTTCAGAATAAATTAAGGATGAACAAGCAAATGCCATTTTCTATAACAGTTCCAAGGTGGACGCATGGAGATAGTTCTAAGTTATATGTCTATGTCTTGGAGACTCCTGGTTTTCCACGGTGAAGCTGGAGTTTTTCTCGTAATAGTGGTTAAGATACTTTTAGTCATCCCAATAGATTGGTTTCTTGGGTATTAGGACTGCATACTTGTAGTTTTATTCTAATAACAAAAAACATTTCTGCTGCTATAGTCTTTCTGTTAGTTAAATTAGTGCTTACGGATAGAGTCATGGTTGGGAATTTTTCAGACAGTTTTCATCAGAAAACGCTGATTGATCAGAACTGAAGCATCTCATGCAAATAGATCAGTTTCAGTACAACTTTCATTGGAAAGATTTAGCAGGTCCACTAGAAACCCAACAGGCTTTCATATCTCAGATGAATGCTATTGTAAGACCCAGGTTCAAGTTTCTCTCTGCCCTGCCTGATTCAGAGCAAGGATGAGAGCCTGGTGTTCACATCCCAGGTGAGTGCCTTATTGGCTATTCAGGGGTGAGGCACTCTCTTTCTTTTGCATTCCCCACATTGTTTTTATTTTCCTTCTGTGACATAGTGGGGGGCTGTCCACTCTTGTGGCCCTGGGTCCACTCTGGTTTGGCAGTCACTGGTTGCCATTAGTGCTGTGTGTGACCCCTACTGCCCTATGCTGCTCTGCAGAGACTCTGTGTGCACTGCCCAGCATGGGGGTCGTCCCTGAGGGCAGGCATGATGTAGGCCATGGCCTAGCCACTTCATACCTGGCCAGGGGAAGAAGTTTGAACAAAGGAAGGGGTGTGGCTACCTGGGGGGAGTGAGTGACCGGGGGCAGAGAGAGGGGGCAGTCTGAGAACAGACTAAGTCGAGTACTGGGGGGTCCAGGGGCCTGTGTACCCCTGCCCCCTAAGAGGTATAAGGCTGTCTGCCCTGACTTCTATGTTCACATCGAGCCCGTGCAGTGCTATATCTCTGAGAAGCAATAAACGCTCCCTAATCTACTGGTTGGCGGAGTCACCTCTTGCTGTGGATGGGGGTGCAGGGTCGGGAAGCTCCGCGACGTGCCGTCACACCTTCACAGAAGATCCCCCTTTTATTCCAGTGCAGAATGGGAACAATATTCAAAATCTTGAAAATTTTGATGGGACAGGAAATCAGTTTCTCACCCAGGTCTACCAACTGGGGTGATTTTGACCCATTTGTGCGACTTGAAGTCCCACTTTTTGCTCGTGGTTGTACAGTGCCCAGCATGATGGGGTTGTGATCTATAGTCGAGCCCTAGTCCCTACAATAATGCAAATAATACCTGCTGCTCTTTAGTGAAAAGAGCAGGGTCTGAATCCTGCTCCCACTTGACTGTAGGAAAATGGCTCAAAGCTGATGCTAGCTGCAGCTTAAAGACTGGAGACTCCCTGAAGACCCAGGGAGAGGGCGGGTGTTCCTATGAAATTGCTCAGCCTTGTTTGTTAGGGATTGTAAATGTAACAAGGCCTCCCTTGGTCCTGACTCTGCTCTGCTCCAGAAACCGCTCCAAGACCTTCTGGGTCAGCAATCACCAGTGCAGTTTATGTACACAGTGCCATCCTATGACCCGTGCTGGCCTGGGCAGGGCTATGCTCCCCACTACGCTGGCCTGGCTGAGACTATGCTGCCAGCCCCCACCGGCCCTGTTGTTTCCGGCCGGATGGAGCTGCACTCCCCACTGTACAGAACCCACTGTCACTGTAGTTGTTATCCAGGGTGGGGCTGTGCTCCTCACCCCACTGTTCTTTCCACCGCACTGGCCCTGCTACCACTGGGGCTGGCCTCCCAACTACCAGTCTAGCCCCTGAACCTGGCCAACCAGTATGTTGCTGACCAGAGAGTACAAGTACAGCTTGGGGGTTCCAGCCTTGAGGACTCCTTGGCCTCTGGATCCAGGAAGGCAGAGTTACCACATCCTTACCCTTCCCTAGCTTTGCCCTTTACTTCCTCTCCCTGGGCTTGTATATAGCCCCATGCTAACCAGGCTGACAGCTGTTTGTCCTTTGCCAATCAAGGTCCCGCCGCCAGCTCCAGTTTACTTCCTTTAACTGCAGCTGGAGTGAAAACTACATCTACACTACAGGCTTCTTGTGCAAGAACTTTTTGCGGAAGAGATCTTCCGCGAAAAGTTCTTGCGCAAGAGCGTCCACACTGCCATGTGCTTTTGCACAAGAGAGCATCCACACTGCCATGGATGCTCTTGCACAAGAAAGCTCTGATGGCCTTTCACAGAATGGCCATCAGAGCTCCTGTACATTTTCCCATTGGGGTTTCTTGCACAAGAAACCACTGTTGTCTGTCCACACACTCGTAGAAAGAAGAATAACTCTTGTGCAAAAAGCCCCGTCTTCTGACGATCTACTGTTCTTTTTTTTGCGCAGAAACGCTCTTGTAGTGTGGACGCTCAGCAAGTTGGTTTTGTGCAAAAACTCTGCAGTGTAGATGTAGCCTAAAGAGAGCTGCTTAGCTGTTCCTGCTGAGCACCCTGTCACAGGTATTAATCTTTCTTACTTCTAGATTAGAATGACAGTTTACACTACCAAAATTTCCCCTCCTTTCTAGACCACTAGGGAGAAAGCATCTTATTTCTTAACTATGTTTGGATTCTATGCTGGCACTGGTTGACTGTTTTCTTGCAAAGACAGTGAACACCCTTGGGGAGGCAGGAGGAGTTTTTCTCTGTAAAAGGAGGAAATGTTCTGCAATCAAAGGATGACTTTTTGCTTTTGTTGCTTTATTGGCCATGTTGATCTACTTTCAGATTGCTGTTGTGATAACGTTTTCTCTGAGGGATTTAATCTGCAGCTGGCCTTAAACCATTTCCTCTCATATACAATACACTCTTATGTTTCTCAAAGGGCTTCTAGCTTGTAAAATAACCATTGTGGGCCAGCTCCTCATCTGGTGTAAATGATGCGGCTCTGTTGCATCCAGTGGAGCTGTGCTGATGCATAGACATTGAGATGCTGGTCCAGTAGTTGAATATACAGGGCGTCCCCACTATACATCCAAGATACGTTCAAAAAAAGTGGATGTATAGTGAAACAATGTAAAGCAGGTATTTTTTCCCCGGGGCTGATTTCCATTTGCACAATTTGGGTTTTTTTGTGTGACGTAAGAGTGGGGAATGGGAGGACTTATAACACATCAGTTCCAACAAATGTCAACAACGTTCATGTGGAACCAATGTATACCGAGGCGACTTATAGCGGGGATACCTTGTATTTGGATATTATTCTTAACAGATGCATATTAGGTGATTAGCTTGGAGGAATAATAATTAAGTAGGGAAAATAATCATCTAGAAGTATGTGAAGGGTGTAAAAGAAGGAAAGAAATTGGTAAGGGTGGCCCAAGGGGCTAAGTAGGAGTAATAGGTTGAAATTAAGGCAAGACAACAGGTAAACTTACTGTCATGAAAAAAATTGCTAATGGTGACACACATAGGAGATGATAAAATAGAAGAAGTACCATCAGACTTAAGTTTTAGAGCTGAGCAAATCATAACTTGATGGCTTTTCTATTTGTAGAAATAAATGCAAGCAGATTGTAAAATTCGCCTCCACAACTATCATGTTAGGAAGGACTGATTCGTGTATAGACCTGTACTTGGTCCGTTCTCTGATCAGAGATGTCATGCCAAAGCACGTAGCCTACAAATAAGCTAAGGAGCTGGTGAGCCTTTATATTTATTGGTGGTTGACAATGAAAGCAAACAATAAAATTAGCTTTCTACAATAGAGTCCACTCTGACCACTAGCTTGTCAGGTTACATTTCTCTGCGTCCTGGCACATAACTTTATGTTATGGGATGATGTGTCAAGCTGCAATCGTACTGCATTGAATCAAAGCTGTGGAAGAGAGCTTTAGCAGCTTTTGTGAAAAAGACTGTGATCATGAAAAAAAATAAACATGGACTTAATTTACCCCTTCATCAATAACAGTAACTTTACTTTGATGTTGCTTTAAAAATATGCTCTCCCTGCGGTGTTTCCATCACATGATGCTCTGGCTTTTCTTAAGAATTTAGGAGAATTTTGAGAGGAAAACATATAATGCTGAAGAAGATGGCTTTGTAGTTTAACCATCAGCTTTAAGCAGCTTGTCTCCTTAGAACCACTGCTTCTGCTCCCAGCAGCCCTCCATTTTTGTATTGCAAATGCACATATCAATTTACTCTCGGGAGTTTCAGTGATGAGATCTTCACAATCAAACTATAATACCCTCCTCCCTCCCTCCCCAAATAAAACACCTCAGGACATTATTTATACGAATATTATTTTCTCTGTTCAAAATCTCCCCTTCCCATCCTTTTCTGTGGGATGAATTTTCCATGGTTTTATTGCAGGCCAGTAGAATAAGGTTATGGTAGCAGCAGAAGCAGAGTGCTTCAGAACATGACCTAGTGTGATCTTAGTGTTCTAGAACATTGATTGGATGCAATCATTGGTTACTAAGGCCAGAGTCCTAAAACACAGACATAGCAGAACTGGGCTTATCCACACAATGTGTATCCTCTACCAGTAAATTGTAGCATCTCTGATCCTCATATTTGCAAAGTTTTAATGGCAGCAAGGTGAGGTCTCCTGTTACTAAGACTTGATTATTTCTTTGCAAAAACATACAGAAATATATTTGCTAATATATTAAGTGTTATCATGAATAATTGAGTCAACTATAGCTGTCAAAATAAGCAAACAAAATACCTGCAGTGATGCATTACCTTTGCTTTTTTTGAATTGTGATTTTTTGCAAGCAAGTGTATATTAATTCACAGTGGGCCTATAAGTCATTAGTGCAAACAAGAACATTTCAATTTCTACCATTCATCTTGACTCTTCGTATTTTTAGAAAGGTTTTGTTTTGTTTTGTTCCTCCCCCTCCTCCAAGAAAAGAGACTAACAGACTTTAGAAGCAGACCACTATGTTGCCTGGACTATTTTTGTATTTTCACAGCTGGTCTATCATAACAGTGACTTGCACTTGGTGCAAACCTATTAAAATGAATAACTGTGCACCAATCTACTATTCTAGTCATTTTTCAGCATGCAATCATTCATCATAAATGCACATAAAACTGAAATTCAATTAATCAACTCATACAATGTGCCTGTCTCTTGCTATTTTTTCCTAATACATTTTTTCTTAGAATAAAAATGTAATTGTCACTGGAAAATATCAAACCAGAGCCACATAACAAATAGCTATGGATTTGTAATTAAACCCAATAAAGCCTAAGATGAAGTATAAAAGGCAGAGAGCTAAAATCCATTTAAAACTTATTATGAGAAATACAATGCCAGGTTTCTTTTGGGCAGAGCACAACATACTCTGGTTAGTAACGAAACACTGTTATTGGTTTTGATAATGAAATCCAAAGTATGATTCAGTGGACATGGAGTAAACAGCTAATGGCAAGAAAAGACAGTGAAATATTAGCAAGGCCTGGAAACAGAGCCATTATCTTCTATTATAATCAGCAGTCAGGTTAGTTATTTCCCTCTGTATATATGATGCCACTTGGCTCTAAAGAGTCAGGTTGTTATTTCTTGTTACTGAGGGTGCCATGCGATATTGCCTGCAATTTTTATTTTTAGGAGAGGTGAAGGGTATTCTAAAAAAGCTTCTACTGTGGGTGCAAGATGGTAAATATGATGAGTGAACCGATGCCCCAGTCGAACAATGTATCAAAAAAGGGAGGGGGTTAGAATCAATGAGCCAACTCTCCAAAAGATTGAAATTCCGACCAGTATACTGTTTTCAGCTTTTGCTGAGAGTCTGTCTTGTAATCATCTCTGGCTAATAATTCTTTTCATGAGCCCTAATTCAGGCAGTAAGGGTGGGATCCACAAACCTACTGAAGCATCTAAACACAGATTCAATAGCTTCCGTCATTAATGGACTCTTGAATAAAATCCAACTGTTTATTTAACCATTTATTTAGTTTATATCTTTCAATGCTCTTCCTAATTTTTTTTTCATATTAATCCATACATTATTTTCATCACGTTAGTCCCCAGCAGAGCTGATAACTAATGAATCTACCCCACAGCAGGGGGTATAAAATTGACCTTTGGGCCAGCTGCTGTGAGTGTGAGTGGAAATTCATCCTCCCACATTTTATACTGACTTGCTGATCTCCTCCATGTGTCTTCAGAATTCATGCACTTGCATTCCAAACCTGTGCATCTAACAATGTTTTGATGTGCTTGTGCCTCTGCTGTGACACCCATGGTTACCCAGGCCCTGACATTGAAAAGATTCAACTTTGACAGCTGTTCTAAAAGTTCAAAAAGGCTTGCAGGTCAGCTCACAGAAATGGACGGGATGGGATTTGAACACAAGTGAAAGAGGATTGGGCTGAAGGATGAAAGGGTCTGACTGCAGCTAATAGAAAGCAATGGAGAATCAATTTGCCTTCAGTATAGACCTGGTGAAGAATCCATCATTGGAACTATTGAGGAAGAATCTATGTAATTAGGAGATCTTATGGGAATAGAGGAAGGGATCTAGAACTGCCTGGTGATTTGACATGTGTCCAGCAATAATGTGCAAGGTCCAGAGAGATGTTAAATTTGCCAGAGTAGCAAGACTCAGTGCACAGGCTGCTCTGCATCACTACATCAGATTGTGGAGTGGGTCACATGGCTGCCCCATTGCTAAATCGTGGTGAACCCAGTTTGCGAGGTTGGGATATGATGCTGGAAATGGGAGCGGACTAGCAGATCACTGCCAGAATATGACACAGGATGCTGCCATTGGGAGTAGCTTCTGTAATTGTGTTCCTCAAGCAGTTTCACTTGTGTTCATACATTCATGTATTCAAATGCTGTGTGGTGTCTCTGAGTAGTATTAGACAGCTGCCCCATGGCTAAATTTCAGTGACTGTGTTGCATTTGTACTTGTTTGCACCACTTCACATCTCCCAACAATTCTGATGTGAGTTAGAACTATTTAAGAACAGTGCCACAACTAAAGTCCCATAAGGTCATTGTACTCTTTGCAGCCATTGTACAGTGTACTCATTGTACCCTGTCAACTCTCTTCCCCATGAAAGGAGGGACATAATATCTTTGCAGCAAGTAGTCTGTGCAGTTCATCCCATAGGGCTTTAGAAACTACAGGAATTACTTTCTTTCTATCCACTGCTGGAGTTGAGCCACATGACACTTTAAGGGTACATTATTTCGAAATAAGCTATTCCAGAATAGTTATTCAGAAATAGCTTATTTCAAAATAGCACGTCTACACTGCAGGGAAGCCGCAAAATTAGTCTGAGGCAGGCTTCCCTAATGTAGACACGCTATCTCGAATTAGAGCCCCAGAGGCACTGGGGAGGAATAACTTAGAATGCACCTGGTGAGGGGCTATTTCAAAATATTAGTTGTGGAGCGTCTACACACACCTTATTTCGAAATAGCTATTTTGGAATAGGCATTATTCCTCATAGAATGAGGTTTATAGAAGTCGGAATAAGCCACCCATTATTTCAAAATAATGGAATGGCTGTGTAGACGCTCGTGGTGTTATTTCAAAATAACACTAGTTATCTCGAAATAACAGTGTAGTGTAGATGCACCTAAATAGTACAGGTTGAACCTCTCTAGTCCGGCACTGTCTCGTCCAGCCACATCCATGGTCTGGCATTTAGTTTGCTGGATGTCCACTTATCATGAGTGTGGCCAAGTTTCCCGTGGTCCCATAAGGTTTGTTTACAGCCACCAATCCTGACTCTCAGTGTTCAGCTCTAATTTAACTCTTAATGTCTTCTAAGAGCCCAGTAAGCAGTGGAAGTGTTGGTAAAGCTGCTAGACAATAGTGACCTCCATGGTTCAGCAAATTCTCTGGGTCTGCATCAGTCAGGTCCTGAGGGTCACAGTCAACACTATGTAACATCTGTATATAGGATTTTATGCACTTCGAACTGACGCTAGAATTTAGGGAAATATAGTTACCAAAAGTTGAGTTGGGCCAAGATACTGGGGTGAACTCCTCCAAGGATCTGATTCAGAGCACCCTGAAGTCCGAGAAAAGATTCCCTTCAATTCAATAGTTTGGATGAGGTCCCAGTGTCTGTGAAAAGTTGCATAAGAGCTTTAATGACACAGTGGGATGGGCCCTTGGATTTATGTTTCATTCAGAAGATGCCTCTACTAGAACAGCGCTCTCCATCACCCTCTCATGGGGGCACAGGTTCAGTGCTGATCCAGAGGGAAGAGTGCTATGTTGTTCCACCTTCGGAGGGTCTGACAGAATTGTACTACCTGAGCAAGGTGGGGGATGTGGCTCCATGCTCCCAGAAAGGATGGGGCATCCGGCAGAAGGGGCAGGATCAGGGCAGCTGGCTCTTGGTGCCTCCCAGACTACACCATGCACCCCCTCAACCTGCCTGAGAGCTGCCCAGAGCAGCAATTTAAAGGGCTTATGGCTCCAGCTGCCACAGGAGCTGGGAACTCCAATCCCTTTTGAATTGCTGGGCCCTGAAGCAGTTGCCCCCTTTATTCCCTCCTGTCAGCGAGCCTGATAACTTCCTGCAGCAGGCTGGATTTTCCTTAGATGTCTACCATCCTAAGTGCTGGATGTACCTGACCCTAATTACAGCCCACTGCAGTGAGGCTCCAGGATTTTTCCTGATCAATGAGATGCCTGTAATTTGTGCATTCCATGTTATTTACTTTGACAAATCTCTAGAAACGTAATGCCTCCTTTCCAAGAGTCACAGGGGAAGCCATTTCAGCTGAAAAATCAATGTTTCCTCGGATGGCAGATGCCTTTTTCCACATCACCTTCTATGCATGGCGGATCTTTCTTCACTTTGCCTCCACCTCGCTCTCCTGCTCCATCAGGAAACTTCATTTAGTCTGGGCTGTAGTCAAGATCCAATCGCTACATCAGCCTCCCTGGGAGTATGTCTACACTACAGCACTAATTCGAACTAACTTAATTCGAATTAGTGCATCTAGACCTAAAAACTAATTTGAATTAGCGTTTTGCTAATTCGAAATAGCATGTTCACATTGAGTGGACCCTGAACCGAAGTTAAGGCTGGCCAGAACCAGTGCCGGCAGGGCATCAGGTTAGGACTTAGAGTGTGGAGCTGCTGCCTCAGGCTAGCCGAGGGCTGTGCTTAAAGGGACCCGACCCCACCCCAGACAGACAGTTCTCAGGGTTCCCCGCTTGCTTGTCTAACTCGATGAGGGACAGCAAAGCAGTCCTGTCTTGGAGTGCCCTGAGTGCCCACACTCAGCACATCACAGCACTCGGCCATCAGCCCAGGCTGCACTTGCCACAGGCTGCCATCGGGGTCAATCGGGGGGCTGTCAGGATCCAGGAGGCCCTGCAGGAGAGCTTCCACCCTGAGGAGCCTGCAGAGCCACCCCAGTCCTCCCCATCGGGGGCTCGTGCCCCATTCCTCCCTCACCTCCTTCCACTTACCCCTCCCTAGCCCCCCTTCCTGATGTAAAAAATAAAGGACACGTGTGGTCAAAAATAGAAACTCTCTTTATTTAACAAAACTGGAGGTGGGGATTAACCTCTGGGGAGACTGGGAAAAGGAGGTGGGAGAGGGGAAGAGAGAGGGTGGGAGAGGGGAGGGGGAAACCTGGGAGGAGGGATCTGGAAGGGGGAAGCCAGGGGAAGAAGGAGGAGGGGAAGTATAAAACTATGGTACGCCATATCTTCAGTACTGTGTACAGATGTGGTCTCCTCACCTCAAAAAAGATATTTTGGCCTTGGAAAGGGTTCAGAAAAGGGTAATTAAAATGATTAGGGGTTTGGAACAGGTCCCATATGAAGAGAGGCTAAAGAGACTGGGACTTTTCAGCTTAGAAAAGAGGAGACTGAGGGGGGATATGATAGAGGTCTATAAAAGCATGAGTGGTGTGGAGAGGGTGAATAAAGAAAAGTTCTTCATTAGTTCCCATAATAGAAGGACTAGAGGACACCAAATGAAAGTAATGGGCAGCAGGTTTAAAACTAATAAAAGAAAGTTCTTCTTCACACAGCGTGTAGTCAACCTGTAGAACTCCTTGCCACAGGAGGCTGTGAAGGCTAGAACTATAACAGAGTTTAAAGAGAAGTTAGATAAATTCATGGAGGTTGGGTCCATGGAGTGCTATTAGCCAGGGGGTAGGAATGGTGTCCCTGGCCTCTGTTTGTGGAAGGCTGGAGATGGATGGCACGAGACAAATCGCTTGGTCATTGTCTTCGGTCCATCTCCTCCGGGGTACCTGGTGCTGGCTGCTGTCGGCAGACAGGCTACTGGGCTACATGGACCTTTGGTCTGACCCAGTACGGCCATTCTTATGTTCTTATGTTCTAAGCTCAGGGCTCAGGGTTGGGGGTCTCGCTGGACCAACTTGATTTTCATGCAAACCTGCTCCTGGGTCCGCATGTGGCCTCTGGTGGCCAGGCTGGCAGCCATGCGGCTGTAGACAGCCGCGTTCCTGTGCCTAGTGCAGAGATCGTGGACGTTGGAGGCCTCCCCCCAAACCTCGATGAGGTCCACGATCTCCGCACTAGACCAGGTGGGCGCCCGCCTTTTGCAGCCCCGGGCAGGCTCCTGGGAGCTGCCAGCCTGGTCCTGGGAAGAGGCGGAGGGCTGGGTGGCAGCGGGTGGCTGGCTCATGCCGTGCCAGGTGCAGGGTCTGCTGGCAGGCTTGCAACTGGCACAAGCACTGTAGCCAGACCGTGGCCCTTTAAGGGCTCCAGGGCTGGGAAGGGGGCAGAAGAGTTTCCCTGGTTTGGCCCAGAGTGGCCACCAGGGCAAGCTGGGAAGGGCTAGCCTCCAACTAGTTTGAATTAAGTGGCTACACAGCCCTTAATTCGAACTAGGCGTTACTCCTCATAGAATGAGGTTTACCTAGTTCGAATTAAGCGCTTCGCTAGTTCGATTTAAATTCGAACTAGTGGTTTGTATGTGTAGCCCCTATTAAAGTTAATTCGAACTAACGGCTGTTAGTTCGAATTAACTTTGTAGTGTAGACATACCCTGGGTACCAGAGTGTGCGTGTGAATGTGTGTGTTCAAGGGCTGAGCCACAAGAAACACTTTATTTGTTATCATCTCAAATCTTGTGGTCCAGGAATGTCAGGGCAGTGTTGAGAACAGTGGCCTCTCCAGGGCTATGGAGTCAGTGTTGAGAACACATGACTGCAGTACAGGGGAAGTGCATGCTAATCTCCTTCTAAAGAGCATGGTAGGAGCCAGGGTCATTCATATTCTACCACCTCTGTGTGCTGATAATGGCGGGGCATTGTGCCTGGCTTATGTGCAGTGCTTCTACAAGCCTTTCTATCCACCCACCTTCCAATCCAAAGCTGGAGAGAGACAACTGAACCGCATGTTTACTATGCCTTTCTTTTGTGCCCAGAAATTCTTGCCTTAAACCCTTGAGGATATTGGCCTGCTACTATACAGCAGCAAATACCATCAGTAGTTTTATATTAATGTTACACATAAAGCTGCATTAAGAGAACATTAAGGGTTCAAAATCTTTAAATAGCAAGTCCTAGTTTCACCCCTCCAGGCTTCCTGTCCAGTCTCCCTTCTGAACTAGTCCTAGATCTCTTCTTGGTTCCTCATCCAATCTGTTTCCCTCTTTCCCCTACTGGCCTCTATTAACTCTGTACCTCCAGCCATGTGGCCTGTCCTCACTGGCTCCCAGTCCCCCCTCTCTTGCCTCAGCATTCTTGCTCAATCTCAGTCTCCCTCAGGGCCCCCAATCCCTGATTCCTTTCTAATCAGTCCCAGGCTGTGCCCCCCCCCACCCCCATATCAGTTTTCATGCCTCCTACCACTCCCCTCCCTTCCCCCCAGGCAGTTTTATCTCAATCTACTGCCTCCTTCCCCCCTCAGCAAATCCAGCCCTCCTCTCTGCTGGATTTGAATTGAACAGCTTCCTGGTCCACAGTACCTCAGTCCAGTTTGGGGTCATTGAGAACACAGGAGGGACATTTCAGAGAGGTAGCCGTGTTGGTCTGTTTCAGCAAAACCAGCAAGGAGTCCAGTGGCACTTTAAAGCTTAACAAATCTATTAGGGTATTAATGCATAAGCTTTTGAGAGCTACAACTCACTTCCTCAGATGCTGAAGAGAAAAAGAAAGACAGAAAGAAAAGAAAAAGACAGAGATGGGAGTGTGACAACAGTGCTGATTAAATCAGAATGGATGTGACTAATCTCCAAGAGGAATGGGGGGAGAAGGTAAGAGCACCTGAATGGGAAATTAGCTATTGTAATGTGAGAACCACTCCACGTGTTTATTTAGACTTTGGGTTCAGGGTATCAAATTTGCATATGAATTCCAGCTCAGCAGTTTCTCTCTGCAGTCCGGTTTTGGAGTTTTTCTGTCTGAGAATGACAACTTGCAACTCCAAAACTGTGTCCAGAGAGGGTAAAATGCTTCTCTCCCCCCCCCCCCCCTCCACACACTGGCTTTTGTATGTTACTATTCTTAATGTCTGATTTGTGACCATTTATTTTTGCATGGATAATCTGGTTTGTCCAATGTACATGCCAGAGGGGCATTGCTGGCACATCATGGCATATATTACATTAGCAGATTTGCATGTGAATGAGGCTTTGATAGTATAGCTGATGTGGTTAGGTCCTGTAATGGGTAGATGTGTGGACAGAGCTGGCAATGGGGTTTGTTGCAGGGATAGATTCCTGGGTTAGTGCTTTTGTTGTAGGGTGTGAAGTTGGTGGTGAGTATTTGCCCCCCTCCTCACAGTTCAGATGCCTGGACCTACACTTGGCATGGCCTGCAGCAGCCCAAAGCTGCTATTGCAGGGGAAGTCTTGCTGAGCCCTGTCCAGGCATGCCTAATGGGGATGGAATCTTCGGGGAATCTAAAAACTCAAGCTGTCTCTCATGAGCATGTGACAACTGTAATTGCTCAGCAGCTGACCAAATTAGGACAGGCATTTATGGTACTGGGAAAAGGCACATCCCTGACACATTGGCCAGATCCTGCCAAATTTTGTGCCCTTGATGCAAAGCTTGGGATCACTAGCAAGGCCACCCTTATGAATTGCAGTGCCCTATGAAGCCCAAGCACCTGCGCTCCCCAACCCCACTGGGGAAGGGGGCAGCAGCTCTGCAGGAAGGGTTGTGGGGGCAGGAGCTGTGGGGCCAGGCACAGGGCAGGTAGGCTGGTAGAGGAACAGGAGGAAGGGGGAGGGGAGTAGCCTACCAAAGCTGCAGGCTGGGAGATCGAGCAGAGGGTAGAGGATTGGGGCCACAGATGCTAGTAGGTGAAACAAGGGGCCACTGGAACTGGGGGGTGGTAGTCAGAGCTGGGGGCGGCTTGCAGGGAGATTCAACCACCAGAGCTGGGAGACAGAGTGAGGGACTGGAGGATTGGGCCCCGGGACCAGGAGGTGGAGCAGGAGCCTAAGGGCCGGTAGGAGGCAGAGTGGTGGGGTGGGGGATTGGGCTGCCAGGACTGGAAGTGGAGCCAGGGCCAGATGTCTAAGGGATGGGGCCTTCAGGGCTGGGAGGTGGAGCAGGGGAACATGGGGTGGAAAGTTTGGTCTGCTGGGGCCAGGAGGAAGAGCAGAGGTTGGGAGGCCAGAGGACTGGGCTGCTGGGGCTGACAGGCAGAGCAGGGGTTGTAGGGCTGAAGGATTGGACTGCTGGGGCCAGGAGGTAGAAAGGGGGCCAGGGGATTGGACTGCTGGGGTCAGGAGCTGGAGCAGGGTCCGAGGCAGAGTGGTTCTGCAAATTTAGTGGTGCCTTACGCAGCTGCATATTCTGCATATGCCTAAGGACAGCCCTGGGCACTAGAGCACTTTTCCAATCCGCTGGGCTCTTTTTCAATGAAAAGATCACCAGAATTTTTAAAAATGGGCCCAAAAAAGCATTTTTGACCTCCAGACCCATTCTCAAATGGATGAACAATTCTAGCACACAACTTCAGCCTAGCTTCAGTTTGGCAACATTATAAGCAACTGAAATCAGGGTCCTATTTGAGACATTATCAGTAGATGGTGCTGCCAGCCCTGCCTATAATCATCAGCTTGGAAGAAAAACTCTTCCTTTGATGCCCTTTTCTCAATCTCAACCTAGAGAGCTCCCTGGAAAAAAGGGAACTATGGGCCTCACAAAACTTGTTACTGTAGTTTGTGTAAAAATGGTTGCACTCACAATGTTCTGGCTATCTGTCTTTATTATTAGTAAACATAGAGCACAGGCTGTGCTACAGGAGTAGCTGAGAAGCACATTTTACGTGAAGGTATAGGCTGACTGGCTGAAGGATAATGGTCTGTTTGAACATGATGTTTCTCATCATTATTTTACTTTGTATCAAAACACAACATGATGCTACCCTTGATTTCCCTGTCTTTATTCTTGGTGTTTCGAATAACAGACATTGCCTAAACCTTACACTCTTCTATTATTCACACTTTACATCTCTGAGACTGGAAGTGGTCCACAGCTCTGTGCACATTCAGCACAGAGGGTAGGAATCTGGGTTTGTCTGGGGGCTTTTTCATCTTTTCTTTGTCACTATTCCCTTGAGTATGTTGCTTAAAAGGACAAGATTCTGTAGTTCAAATTTTCAAGACCTCAGCACCCTTAGTTTGCACCATGCTTTCAGAAGAACTCTGCTTTCCTTTAGGAGTTTAAATGAGGACCAAATTCTTAGAAGTCCTCAGCATCAATTGTGCGGAACTCCCCATGGCCAGATTTTCAGGAGTTTAGAAGAATGGCTACCTTGGGTACTTTAAAAGACTTAGCATGGCTGTCTGAAAAAGAGCTGTTTTTTCTTGAAAATCTCATCACAGTTTTGGGTGCTGAATTCTGCTGAAAACCTGGTCCAAAATGCACGGTATGGCCTGGATCTTCACTGTGTTACACATCCATCGTTAACAACAGCCTCCATATAGCACTACAATGGTAAAATAATGTCATTAGTCTAACAAGCCAGAGAGTGAAGAGGATGAGAAATGAGTAAGCAAATGTCCTTTCTCACTTAGCTCCCATCTCTCTCAACTGAAAACTGGAATGGCATGAACAGAACTTATTGGAATAATTTGATGATTGCTGAACTGTAATATTGTATTAGCACACTGCTAGTCTGGTGCCTGGTGCTGTTTGAATAACTTTTAGTAAATAAGAATTAAAGTTGTCAGTTTGTAGCACAGACTGCTGCACAGATCAGCAAAGTTCATCTTCCTTGACTAATTCCTCCCTATTCGCAGAGTAACTTGTGCTGTGGTGCATTCATATTAACTCCCCAGAAACATTCTGTGTTCCAAAGTAACTTATTTACTATTTGGTGTTTCACTTACTGCTCAAATAGCACCTGAACTCCTTTGGTAACTGGGTGTTGCTCTGAGAAGTAGTAACGCTCCTGAGTACATACTTGCCATCTGAGTTCCATGAACTCTCCAGAGATTCTTTTTTAACTATTAACAAAGCTGTTTAATATTCTATTACTCCTCAGAATGCCATGTTCTCATCATTAGGATTGTACAGCAAGGAAAAGGCATTGAGAACATCTGCTTGCAACCCACCCTTCTGCTTTTCCAAGCTCGGGAAAGAGCCAACCTCAAGCCCTCTGCTCCTACTCCCTACTACCCAGAAGAGTCAGAAATAGGGTCCTTGCCTCTGAGCTGTCAGAGTGCCTCCATGCCCTGCCACCCTAGTATCAAGGAACATGTGACATTTATGACAGGTGTCACAGCTTAGCCTCTTGTGTATTTTGTTTCCTCTCCAAGTTAGCACAATACGCTTGCTGTGGGGTATTGGAAATGCTTGTGGGAAGCTCTGCTATTCCGGATACGTAAACACAATGGCTACGTCTAGACTGGCATGATTTTCCGAAAATGCTTTTAACGGAAAAGTTTTTCCGTTAAAAGCATTTGCGGAAAAGAGAGTCTAGATTGGCACGGACGCTTTTGCGCAAAAGCACTTTTTGCGGAAAAGCGTCCGTGCTAATCTAGACGCGCTTTTGCGCAAGAAAGCCCCGATTGCACAAAAAAGCCCCAATGGCTAAAATGGCAAAACAATTCTGGGTTGTCTACACTGGCCCTCTTGCGCAAAAGCATTTGCGCAAGAGGGCTTTTGCCCGAACGGGAGCATCATTGTATTTGCGCAAGAAGCACTGATTTTGTACATTACAAAGTCAGTGCTCTTGCGCAAATTCAAGCGGCCAGTGTAGACAGCTGGCAAGTTTTTCCGTAAAAGCAGCCAGTCTAGACACAGCCAATGAGAATAGTAGCTTCTT
Organism: Rafetus swinhoei; assembly: GCA_019425775.1. Classification (NCBI taxonomy): domain Eukaryota; kingdom Metazoa; phylum Chordata; order Testudines; family Trionychidae; genus Rafetus; species Rafetus swinhoei. Next base: position 20,350,289 of record CM033428.1, on the reverse strand, counting down.
TTGCAGGACAAAACTGAACAAACCTGGCCAGTGATCTCCCCTTTGCCACACTTCCTTCTACTGCCTTCCAATGCTGGCTGGGTCATTCAAGGTGGCACAAAGGATGTGCTGAGAATTGGCCTGTACAGTGTAGCGGTGGGGAGCTGGGGAGTGAGGAGCAGTGAGGTGGGAGGAGGCTGGCACTACTGTACAGAGGTTTCCTTTTAAATTAGGAGATAGTGGAACCTACATGAGGACTTTTCCAGGGCGTGGATGAGGGGCCTCAACTGTCCTTTCACTATTTGTAGTGCTTTAAGAGCTTTCTTTTCAAGGTATATGGAAAGTGGAAATGTTCCCCTGACATGCAAGTTGTTTGGTGATTTTTGGAAAGAGGATTTTCCCTCTCACAAGCTGAAGTGGCATCTCGGTCAGAGAATCTGAATGTTAATTTAAACTGGAATTAAAACTAACAGATCCTATTTTATTTCTCTGATACTTCCTGCCAGAGTTGTTGACTCGAGTCCCACGACTTGAACTCGAGTCCGACTTAAGTCGCCTAGGTGACTCGACTTGAGACTCGACTCGGGTTCATTGTGACTTGAGACTCAACTTGAGACTTCCTAATTTTGTTAAATCGATTTGGTGAAAAAATTGTCCGAAAATGCCGATATTGAAGGCTTGTACATTTTTTTTTAATTAAGACTTGAGACTCGACTTGGGACTTGACTCGAAAGTGACTTTAGGGACTCGAGACTCGACTTGAGACTTGAACTGTAGTGACTTGAGACTCAACTTGGACTTGACAATGACGACTTGAAGACAACACTGCTTCCTGCAAAGCTATCTGATCACAGGGACACCATTCTACAGCGGTATACTGGCCAGCCACATGTTACTCGGTAACAATGATGCTTTTCTGTGGCCTTAGAGTTTCCAGCTGTGGAGGGGCTGCCTTCTTAATAAACTGCAGGATATAAGAACATTGACATACTGAACTGCAGGATATAAGAACATTGACATACTGAACTGCAAGGCAGGGGATCCAATTAATTCCTAATGACTTTAACTAAATTGATAGTAGGTGGGTGGGTTTTTTTTTTGACAGCTGTTGTTGAAGTAAGCTATCATCACTATTTCTTGCTGCACAGTAAAATTGGCAATATCTGCTAATAACTGAGCTGGGGATGACCTTGTTGAATTTGTCGTGTGATATCCCAGGCTTACATAAAAGGAGGTGGGATTTAAGGTTTTACTGCTGCAGACTTTGACATTTTAAATTGTGACCAGTGGGATAGGGAAATTATTTTTTTTCTCAGATCTATAATAAACGCTTATGCTGTTCCCTTTAGTCATGCCCACACTGCTGTAACTGCTGAAAGGCAAGTCCTAGGAGTTAAATAATCTGAAGGGGGAGATTTCCAGGCTGGTTTTAGAAGGGATTGGCTTTCATTGGTGACTTTTGTAAGAAATGATTTCATTTGCCCTTGTATGAAATGTAGGGCTTGATTCTGATCAGACTTCAGGGGAGTAATTCTGTTGATCTCACTTGCATTGGGATAAATCCTCTGAGGTCAGAAGTCTCCTAATGTTTTCTTTGCATGGTGGTAGGCCCTGTACAGTTAGTAAGTGTCATGGAGTTTTAATGGCAGATTATTGCTGATTATAGGGTTAACCACTTGATTGCCATAGCGAAATGGGAGATATGCTTGGGGTGGGGAGGGCTCCATATTCCATCCAAATATTATCTGTCTGAGAGTGCAGAGGCCACATGTAGGCCCGGCCTTAGGGCAAGGCGAGCAAGGCGGTTGCCTTAGGCTCTGCGCCTTCAGGGCCCCGCGCTGCCCAGTGCCCGCCCGCCCGGTTGCTCGCTGCTGCCCTGTCTAGGAGCGGCCCGCCATGTGGTACAGCCAACCACAACATGCCATCTTGGGCCCTGCAAACTTTTTGGCCGGGCCTGGCAACATGCATACCTACAGATTCATGTGGAAGGCCAGATTGTTGAGTAAAGCACTGATCCATGAGTATGGAACTGGTTAAAATAGTGTTAAGTGTAAGAGTACATCAGAACTACCTTCATCTGCACTCACTCAGTTTCCCACGTTCCCATTACCTATATAGAAGTTTATGAAGCCACTAGGGCTTAGTCTACACTGCAGGGTTTTTTGTGCAAGAAGCCTTTTGTGAAGAGCTCTTGAACAAAAACTTCTTGTGCAAAAGTGCGTCCAGACCTCAAAGTGCATCGCAAAAGCAATGTGCTTTTGCGCAAAAACACGCTTGAGGCGTGGACGCTCCGCCGGTTTTTGCACAAAAACAGCTGTTTTTGCACAAAAAACTTTGTAGTGTAGACATAGCCTAGGAGTTTTAACTTCAGCTGTGGGGAAACCTGCACGGCCCTGTCTTGACACAAGTATGGAAGTCTGCCTTGCTCAAGGTATGGATCTCTAACAAAGCAAAATCCAGGCCTGTCTCGAGCCTGGTGCCAGTAGACACGTAGGCAAGGCTGGAGGCTTTGAGGCAGGTCTGTGTCTGCACAATTCAGCATAGTGCAGCATGACCATGCCAAAAGAACCAGGAGCAAACTGGTACATTTTATTTCTGAGAAGCAAAAATCAGATACAGCCATAAAATTTGTTAACCACCCACATAGTTTTGCAAACATCCTGAGTAGCAGGATGTAACCCAAATAAGAGCATGTTAGGTATCTTACACAATATGTAATCAATTGTAAATATTATCAGAACAACCAAGTTAAGTATAGATATAGGTGTAGAAAAGCTAATCAGTAGGAGGGATGGGGCAAAGTATCCTCACATACCTTGCTTGCAGCACTAGAAGCTGAACCTGTTCATTCCAGCAGATGCATTGCAGATGCCTCTACGCATGGGGAAAGAACGAGGCCACTTACGGTTGAACTGTGCGTGATTTCTAGAAATAAATACATGTATGTCTATATCTTTAAAGTTGAATACCTTGTGTATTGTCCTAGGTATAGGTGTTCCTATATTGTCTGTTCTAAAACTACTCCATTTAGTGGACTAGATATATGTAATTCTGTATTGTTTCTTTTTAATGTTTTGTGTATAATAAAGTTAGAGGTAGAGCTCCTTCTGGCTCCTTTCATATCTGATATCTCAAACACATGACCTCAGTTGTGTACGTTTTTCACCCTAGCTATGTAGAAAGTTAAGTTATAGCTAAATTCCATTGAATGCTCTGTTCTGAAACAACCATCTTTTTTAAAAGGACCATCATGTTCAAAATAGAACTCTGAGAAGATAATCTTGTGAAGTCTGAGAAGATAATCTTGTGAAGTTGAAAAAAAAAGGGTTTATGGGGAGGGGAGAACCCTTTTACGACTTGTTATGAATAGTGAAATCGTGAGTGAATTCACATTTTGTTTGAATAAGTTTTCACGGACACTTGTTTTGCAGCATTAACAAAGCTAAAATAATGGAAATATAACCTCCTATGTCACTAGGTTAAATTCAGCTAGATAGGCTGATAGCAGCTGAAAGCCGGCTGGGGACTAATGTGAAATGAAAAGGGGTCTCAGGCCAGTATCTAGTGAACAGTTGTATCCATATTATGAAAGTGGCTATTGCAATTATAGGTTGAACCCCTCTAGTCCAGCACCCTCGGGACATGACCGGTGCCAAAACAGAGAATTTGCCAAGCCATAGGATGTCAATATTGTCTAGCAGCAGCGCCAAATCTTACTGGGCTCTTAGAAGACATTTAGGGGTACATTTAGAGCTAAATAACAGCACAGAACACTGAGTGCCAGGACTGGTGACTAACAACAAACTTTATGGGACTGAGGGAAACTTGGTCACACCCATGATAAGTAGACATCCGGCTAATTAAAATGTGCTGGACCAAGGATGTTGCCAGACCAGAGAGTGCCAGATTAGAGAGGTTCAACCTGTATTAGAAAGTGACCATCTCAATGGACAGGGTGATTCAATAGGCATAAGGCCTGACACACAGGGTGTGTCTAGACTACAGGGTTTTTAAAAAAAAAAAGTGGCCTTTTTTTGAAAATTTTTCCCCTGCATCTACTTTTCGAAAGTAAATTGAAAGTAAATTGAAAGAATGGAGCGGTTTTTTCGACACAGAAAACCTTGTTTTATGAGGAAGAATGCCTTTTTTCGAAAGTGCTCTTTCGAAAAAAGATGCTATGTAATGCAAACTGTGCTTTTTCGAAAGAGAGCATCCAGACTGCCTGGGTGCTCTCTTTCGAAAAAGCAGCTTGCTTTTTCAAAAGTACTGGTGTAGTCTAGATGCTCTTTTTTCGAAAGAGGCTTTTTTGAAAGTATCTTTCGAAAAAGCCTCTTTTGAAAGAGGCTTTCAATCTAGACGTAGCCACAGAGTTTCTACAGGTGGAAATTTCAAACTGGGTTTGGGTTTCATTAGTAGTCCTTGCGAGGAAGCTTGTATTGCTACTGGTATTGTTCATGTATGTATATGCTGATAAAGAGGACTCTAGGTTTCTGTACCGTGATGGCAAAATCTTTTCTTTACATTGAGTTCATTTGCACACAAGTAAATTAAAAAGGGGATGCTTTTTAATTATGCTACACTCGGTAATTTACTATAGCCCTGAGCCTGACAATTACACATACTGCGAAGAGTTCCATTGACCTCACTGGAACTATTCACAGTGTGTAAAGTTTGTGGGATCAGGGCCAAAGAGTCCATCTTGCATTAAGGTCTCTATTTCATTCACAAAATCATAGTCTTTTTCATAATGACTAGTTTCTGATTGCTTTAAAATAAAGTGGTTTAGCATTTTACAGCCATTTTTAAAACATATTAAATATCTGGAACCAGACTTGAAATATTTAGTTTTCAGTAACAGACATTACACGAACTACTGTGTATTCTGAATGTCCCGAGATTATGGTAAACTGTGCCATAAAGATAATGAAATCTCAAGAATGCTGCACACAAAAAATCACATACACTTATAAATACACTGTCACCTTCTTGTGATTTTTAGACTAAACCTCCTTCTCTATTATTCCTTCATGTGCCTGAGCATATTTGGTAGGTTTGATGTGGTAATAAAGTCAGCACTTAGCTCACCTAATCTGTTTTACAGGCAGGGTGGCTAGTCTACCATTCACCACTCCAGCAGCCTCCCCCATTTCCTTGCTTACTCTGGTGAGCAGGAAAGATAAGATACTCAAACTCCCAGATACTTCCTTTGCTCCTTTTACAATATGGTGGGCAAGGCCCCCATGTGCAGGAAAAAAAAATCAGCTGACTCCATTGCTTTCACTTTAGGAGGATGGAAAAGCAGTTGTCTTCCCAAAACATTTCTAATCCTTCCTCTTTTCTATTGCTAAAACGCGTGGGGAGTAGAAAAGACATTTTTAATTAACATGTACATCTTGACAATAGAAAGTGCTGTCCATATAGCTGTAGAATTAGGGGACTGATGGATTCACTTGGCTGCTGATTAGAGGTGAATAAAGTGTGCTTCCAGATACTGAGGACTCAAGAACAGAAAGGATGAATCTGCCATGCTTGAGCTAAAAGAGGCAGGTATTCTAGCTAGGGGAGTACAACAGACTCATATCCCCTTTGGATTGAATGCAGAGGAAGACCTGTAACACACACTCATGTATATCGCTTTTTGTAAATCTGATCAAATTATTTGTTGTTCCTTCTCAGAGGACCACATCTTCTCGATAGCTTGTCCAAACTCTGGGAATAAGTGGGGCTAAAAGAATCCTCCAAGAATCTGCCATTCTGTGGCCACTGCTTTAACTTTAGAAAAAAGAAATCTTCCCTAATCTTTAGTTCCATGTCCCAAGTCCAGGAAAGGATGAGCATACATACAGAGCCTAATGAGGAGTCTCCAGGCATCTGTGCATCATGGTCGCAAGGGATACACAGATTTCAGGCATTCTGTCTCATCATGGAATAATGCTGCTTCACTGAGCCAGGGTGCTCTGCACCCATAGAGAAAGGAGACAGCTTGGACCTACACTGAATAGAACCTGGTTATTGGTCAAGTCATAAAACCAAGTAAATAGCCCCATGTAAATGCAACACAAGCTATCAACAACAATACCACACTGGCTCACTGGAGTTGTGTGGAATTATGCATACAAGAAGCTTTCCAAAATTAGTCACACATGTTACATTAACATGCAAATAAACTGACTTCAAATAATACAAAACATATGAAAATGTCTCTTCACTAAGTTTAGTTTTATGCTTTAATTGATTTGGGAGTGTACATAATTGGTGCCTATTCCGATTATTTCTCTGACAATGCAAGAAATCCACAACAATATTGCTGATAATAAACCATTTGAGACTTCAATTAAATTACTAGTAATTCTTAAGTGCCTCAATATTGCATATGGATTAGTTTAATTTTTATGTAAATTCTACCCCGCGTTAGTGAAGTCTAATTGTTTAACAGCAAATTAGGCTAAATTATTTTCATTTATTTTTATGTGGAATTCTTGCTGCTGCCTGTAAGGGCTCAATTCATAATGAGGTTTTTTGCCCCTTTGTATTTGGTGCATAGAGAGGTTTAGATACAAACGTCTATTCCATGAGCTATGGACATGCTGCATTTGGGGCAAACACATACTTTAGCTATTCATTCATTCAGTAGTAAAATGGACCTGTTCAGATCAGAGAGATAAATACCTGAAATCTCTGAAACTGGAAGGATCTCAGAGAAGAGCAACAAAAAACTCAGTTGTTAGAGAGACCAATTTCTGAGTAGAGATGGGCTTCAGATTTTCATTCTTGGATAGCGTCCTCAATAGGGTTTAAGTTTTGGGCTGGTTTGTATCTAGGTTCTAGCATGGATGGTTTGCGGTTCTAACGAGGATTAACCAAATGGTGACTGGAAAGGATACAGGAAGATCTTCAAGATGCTGAAGGGTATAAACACTATGCATGGAAAGGATTTGTTTACAGTTTAGGAAAGGTGCCATGACTTGTTGTCATCTTTTGCTGGAATGGGAGAGTCCTGTACAGGATTTCACTAGGCTTGATTCTTCACTACCCAGTGCCTGGTGTAGTCATATAATGCAAAGTGTTAATATTCTGATTTTAATAAGATGTGGACTTCTTTTACACAAGGCCAAATGATTATACAAGTTGCAAGACTGTGGTGTCATATCCTGTGCCTCTACAACAGTCGAATAGAAATTTACGAAATTAAAAGCATGAGGTGGGGGATGGATAGGGCTGCTGACAGGGGGCACAAGGGGCAGTCACTTGGCAACTTAGAAGAACCTGGGGCTCCCAGCCACCACTGCCATTACCATGGTAGCTGGAGCCTTGAGGCCTTTAAATCACCGCTGGAGCCCTGGGCAGTGTACTCTGGGCAGGGCTGAGGGCTGGCTGCCCCTAGCGCCTTCCCTTCTGCCTGGCTTGGAACCAAACCCACACACATTGCCTAAGGCCGGGTGAAGTCTGTTGCCCCCCCCGGGAAGGGGATTGAAATAAGACAAACTATACAATAAATGTATTCTTCCCTTAAGTTTGGTTCAGAGAGATGGCAGGCGTACTACTGAAATGATGATCTCTTTGTTGTATGCTGTCTGTGAACCAAATGAACAGGGAAAATAGATGTCCTGTAAGTGAGAGTGTATGGTGTTGAATATTTTTTCTAAGTGCTTGGTTATGTTTCTTTATACGTTTGCTTGTTTAAATTATATCTAGCTTGGAGATATAGCTGGAAGAAGTTTTTAAAGAAAAACCCTCAAATATTTAATTAAACAGCCGTGATGTTCCTTTAAAATTTGCCAAGTCTGGTAGGGGGTGTATGTGATGGGTTGTATCACAGGTGTCCCCTTGGGGCTGTCACTCATTGTGCTGGTCATGCCACTGGGTACCCCTCCCTGACCTCTGGGGCACTCCCCCAACCTATCCTGCTGGGCCAGAAGCTCTGGTCTTCCCGTGACGAGGCACAGAGTTGGAGTAACAGCCCCTCCGGCAGTTCAACACAGACTCTGAACCAGCTCAGCTCTGGGAGGGCTCAGCTATAAGGCCATTGACAGCATCCTGGAACACAGCCCGAAATAGTAGCAAAACCTCAAATAAATCCACCTTGCTTTGTATATAAGTTTTACATAGAGACAGTTTACAAATTCACCGTTTCTCAATGAAAGAGGGCTATGCACAATGGTTGCTCTCCCCAAGTAACAATTATTTAAGTGATTTTATTAAGAATAAAAAGTAAGATTTAAGTGATTCCAAGTGAAAACAAGTCAGATAAATAAATTACTACACCAAAATTATAAAACACACCAGCTAACCCTAATACGCTATGGGCACATCTACACTGTAGAGCAAAAGTTGAATTAAGATATGCAACTTCAGCTATGTCAATTGCGTAGTTGAAGTCAAAATAGCGCCAAAAGCCAAATTAAGCTATCTAAACAGCTGAAAATCGAAGGAAGAACACTCGTTCTTTGACTTCCCTTACTCCTTGTGAAATGAGGGTTACAGGAGTCAGAGTAAGAAGTCCTCCATCTCAAGATTATTTTGAAATAACAGTTTACCATGTAGACATGCACTTTGTTAATCAGAAATAACGCTGCTGTGTAGCTGTACCCTAAGAAACTTGTTACATGCAAATTCTTACCCTCACAGTTATTCTAATCATCTCTTTCAGAAGTTAAGCAGTCTCCTAGCTTACGCCCAATCCTTCTCCCTGTTCACTTCGATGTTTCTAGCAGGCATCTTGGGTGACAAGTGAGTGTCTCCTGGTGTTTGGACACTAGCACTAGTGTTTGGTTTCTCCCCTTTCTATCTTTTGCCTACGGCTGGAATGCTTTGTTCTCAGTTCAGACTTCTCTCACTTTGATCCAAAATGGATCCAAGCGTCAGGTGGCCAGGCCACGTGACTTCATAGGACCAGCAACACTTTGGGCTTACAGGAAAAACAAAACCATTCACAGATTGTTACCTTGAGTTTCCATACATTACGTTTCTGTAGTATCAATAATGGCTCTCGTTAGCACATTTAGAATTATAAACAGATCCAAACTTCATATTTCTAACTTCACATACAAGAATGATACATGCACAAAAATAGAATATACACATTCAGCAGACTGTAACTTTAAAAGTTCTGCATATTCATAAGCCAATTTTCATAAAGCATGCAGCGGGCCTGTGAAAGAGTGCATCTTTATTCTACAAAAGAACTCAAAAAGTGTTATCCATCAGAATTCCTCCTATAGGGCTAGAAGAATTTTTATGAGAGAATTATCTCCTCCTTGCTTGGAATAAAGAAGCATAAATTAAGCATGGAGCATCTCTCAGCATAGCCAATGGAAGTGTCAATACAGGGCGGAAAGTCAAAACTAAGGAGACAGAATGGGGTGGGATAACTCACTTAAAAACAAGATATCAAATGAAAAGCCTCCAAATAGCAGGGTGAGGGGACAAGCATCAGTACAAAGAGTGAAAGTGAAAGCAGTTTAATAAGAGACAGCGTAATGAGATCACAAGGTTGCAAAGTTAAAATGTTTCTTAAGAATCAGAGATCAAAATCCATGAATACAAATGATCAAATGTGATTAATAAGAACAAAAGAAAACTGGGCTACAGCAAATAAGACCTTTTTCCAAGTCAGCAAGCATTCACAACGTTGACAGTATTTGTTGTCTATCTAAAGTATGGATATGCCCTCTATTTCCACCATATCTGAGCATCTCACAATCATTAAGGTATTTATCTGTGAAGTACAGAAGCACTACTCTCCTGATTTTACAGATGGAGAATGAAAGGCAGAGAGGTTAAATCCCCTGAGGTCATGATGGAATTTGTGGCAGGGTAGAGCAGTGAAACCAAGGTAGATCACTCCCAGGCTACTGTTTTAGCCACTGGACCATCCCTCCTGTCAACCACCAACACTAGCAACCCCTGTCATCCTTGAAGACAAGCTGTTGCGATACCTCTTTCCCCTTCTCAGCACATTTTTCTAGAATGCAATTCTGCTTTTCAGCAGGGGAGAATTGGAAGAGCCTTGGGGCTCCCTGAGGGACCAAGAGAACCTTTTCCACCCTGCATAGCAATGATTCTTTCCACTTCTACAACATTCTTTGTGGGACCATCTTCAGACAATCTGGGCCTGATGTTTTTCTCACTTATGCCAATTTATATCCACAGAATCATAGAGCTGGAAGAGACCTCAGGAGGCCATCAAATCCAGCCCCCTGCCCAAGGCAGGACAAATCCCAACTAAATCATCCCAGCCGGGGCTTTGTCAAGCTGAGACTTAAAAACCTCTAAGGATGGAGATTCCACCAGCTCCTTAGGTAACCCATTCAAGTGCTTCACCACCCTCCTAGTGAAATCGTTTTTCCTAATATCCAACCTAGACCTCTCCCACTGTAACTTGAGTCCACTGCTCCTTGTTCTGCCATCCCTCACTACTGTGAACAGCCTCTCTCCATCCTCTTTGGAACCTCCCTTCAGGAAGTTGAAGGCTGCTATCAAATCCCCCCTCACTCTTCTCTTCTGCAGACTAAATAAGCCCAAATCCCTCCGCCTCTCCTCATAGGTCATGCGCTCCAGCCCCCTTATCATTTTGGTCGCCCTCCGCTGGACCCTCTCCAATGCATCCTCATCCTTTCTATAGTGGGGAGCCCAGAACTGGACACAATACTCCAGATGTAGCCTCACCAGAGCTGAATAAAGGGGAATAATCACTTCTCTGGATCTGCTGGCAATGCTCCTCCTAATGCACCCTAATATGACATTAGCCCTCTTGGCTACAAGGGCAAACTGTTGACTCATATCCAGCTTCTCATCCACTGTAATCCCCAGGTCCTTTTCTACACAACTGCTACTTAGCGAGTCAGTCCCCAGCCTGTAACAATGCTTGGGATTCTTCCATCCCAAGTGCAGGACTCTACATTTGTCCTTGTTGAACCTCATCAGATTTCTTTTGGCCCAATCCTCTAATCTGTCCTGGTCACTCTGGACCCTATTCCTGCCCTCCAGTGTATCTACTTCTCCCCCTAGCTCAGTGTTATCTGCAAACTTGCTGAGGGTGCAATCCATCCCCTCGTCCAGGTCATTAACAAAGATGTTGAACAAAACCAGTCCTAGAACAGATCCTTGGGGCACTTCGCTAGAAACCAACTGCCAACCTGACATCGAGCCATTGATCACTACCCATTGGGCCCAACAGCCTAGCCAGCTTTCTATCCATCTTACAGTCCATTTATCCAATCCATATTCCCTTAACTTACTGGCAAGAATATTGTGGGAGACCGTATCAAAAGCTGTGCTAACGTCAAGGTATATCACATCCACTGACTTTCCCATATCCACAGAGCCAGTTACCTCATCATAGAAGCTAATCAGATTGGTCAGGCATGACTTGCCTTTTGTGAATCCATGTTGACTATTCCTGATCACTTTCCCCTCTTCCAAGTGCTTCAAAATGGATTCCTTGAGGATCCCCTCCATGATTTTTCAGGGGACTGAGGTAAGGCTGACTGGTCTGTAGTTCCCTGGGTCATCCTTCTTCCCTTTTTTAAAGAAGGGCACTACATTTGCCTTTTTCCAGCTATCTGGGATCTCTCCCGAGCTCCATGAGTTTTCAAAGATAATGGCCAAAGGCTCCAAAATGACATTTGCCAACTCCCTCAGTACCCTCAGATGCATTAAATCTGGTCCCATGGATTTGTGTATTTCTAGCTTTTCTAAATAGTTCCTAACTTGTTCTTTCCCCACCAAGGGCTGTCCACCTCCTTCCCATACTGCATTGCCTAGTGCATTTGTCTGGGAGCTGACCTTGTCCGTGAAGACAGAGGCAAAGAAAGCATTGAGTACTTCAGCTTTTTCCACATCATCTGTCACTAGGTTACTTCTCTCATCCAGTAAGGGCCCCACACACTCTCTGATCACCCTCTTATTGCTACCATGCCTGTAGAAACCTTTCTTGTTATCCTTCACATCCCTTGCTAGCTGCAATTCCAATTGTGCTTTCACCTTGCTGATAACTCCCCTGCATTCTCGAGCAATATATTTATACTCCTCCCTAGTCATCTGTCCAAGTTTCCACTTCTTGTAAGCTTCCTTTTTGTGTTTAAGCTCACCAAGTATGTCCCCAGTAAGCCAGTCGCCTACCCAATTTATACCCTATCTAGCTCCATTGATTTTGGTGAAGTTACACCCTCCCACACCCTATTTACATTGCCCAATAAGCTGTACAGTTCTCTTCCATAGTGATCTTTATCTGTCTATTTTAATTGGCAAGTTGGGAAATGAAAAGTGTCAGGCCAAGTCAGCGTCAGAACCAAATCTAGGACTTCAGCCTCTTAGGGTATGTCTACACTGCAGAGTTTTTTTGGAAAAACATCTGTTTTTCCAAAAAACTTCATTTACGTCCACACTGCAAACACGTTCTTTCGGAAAAAGATCGAAAGAACAGAGGGGTTTTTCCGACATTGATAAACCTCTTTCTACGAGGAAGAAGCCTTTTTCCAAAAGAGCTTTTTCGGAAAAAGGCGTGTGTGGATGGGGAAGAGGGAGTTCTTTTGAAAGAAGAGGAAAGAGGAAAAAGCACAGGTGCCCTGATGGCCACTCTGTCCACAGTAATCACAGCTTAAATGTGGGATAGTGTCCATTCTGTGGACGCCATCTTTTGAAAAAGCTTTTTCGATGCGTTTTTGCTGTGTAGATGCTCTCTTTCGGAAGAAGTTTTCTCAGAAGATCTCTTCTGGAAAAGCTTCTTCCAAAAGAAGCCCGCAGTCTAGACATAGCCGTAGTCCCCTTGTGGTGTCCACTAGACTAAATTTCCTTCTAAACTATAACACCAGCTCAAACTAAAAATGCTGAATGTATCTGAGAGAATAAGGGGAGATGAAAGGGGGAATCCCAATGACTTCTGAAGACAACTCAAAGATCCATTCAAAATTCATTTTAAGAGTATAGCATTATCTCAGACCAGATACTTTCAGACTTTTTACCTTCCAGAGGCATTCAAAATAGTGTAGCTAGTTAATGATGTTACAGTAGAATTTTGCTTTTTTGTGATCCTCTAATCCCTGTTTAGTCCACTTTCTCCCTATTACTCCAGCATTCATAGATGCTAATTCCCTACCAGCTTTTTCTAAGCATCAGTCCACTAGCCGGTTTTATTTGATTCCCCAAAGCTATTATTCACCACTCCTTTTTCTCTTATTGTTGACACTATGAATTTTGTAAGGTTGCTTGCTGACAAATTGCTTAGAAACAACACCTAAACGTCACAAAGCATTGACGCTGACAGCCTAAGAATCCATTGCAGCTGATTCCATTTTATAACACAAATCATCTGATAGACTAGTGGAACAAAATAAGTGTGCCGGTGTCATAAGAGCCACCAGGTTGAAGCTCTGGAAGGTTAGGAACATGAGTGGGAGGAATGTGCCAAAGGAAAAGGAAGTAACTTGTAGTATAGCCATTTAGCTCTCTTACCAGAGATTAAATCTCCACCTGCCAACAAAGGCCTGGAGTCAATTCAAGAGATGACACATGAATGACGAGTCACTTTGTATTGCTGCACAGCCTCACCAGCTCTCCTGCCTCAGGCTCCATAAAGCTCTGTGCTGGCTTGAGAGGCAGGAATTGGGGCTAGAAATCAGGCTACGTCTAGACTACGGAGCTTTTCTGGGATACCAGAGGTATCCAAGAAAAACTCCACCGAGTCCAGGGAACGCATCTGCTCTTCCGACATTTTTTGCAGAAGAGCAGATATACTCTTTCAGAAGCCCTGTCTTCCTCCTTCCATGAGGAAGAAGGGCTGTTCCAAAAGAGGAGGTTTTTCCAAAATTTGGCCCACTGTAGATGGGCCACATTTCAGAAAAGCCTCTTCCGACAAAACTATCAGAAAAAGACACATTAATTGCGGAGTGCAATTTGCGTACCTTTTTCCGATAAAACTCCATAGTCTAGACAGCCTCAATTTGCAGGCTTTAGTTAGCAGAGTAGGTCACAGCTAATAGAATACTGGGCCAGGCTGTCAGAACACACTGGGACAGTAATTGATTCAAGACCCAGGCCCAGTGCAGTTTTGAAATTAGACTGCTAAGAAAGTTGTCCAAAGTTTCTAGGGCTCGAGGGCACCTGCTGTGTCCAGGAATGGCAAGAAGCAATGAGAATGGTGCTGGTAAAGAAAGGTGTGAACTTACTGATGAATGGCATGTTGAAGGTGCTATGCTTTTCCATGCACAAAGGACAACCATACCCTTTCATCTCTAGTGACCTTTACAGTACCTTAGGGGGCAAGTTCGGTGTGTCTCGTTTACATACCTTCGTTTTCTCCATAATAAAGAGGAGGCTTTACAATTGTTCTTTCCTGTGCAAGATCCCAGGCATGCCTCCCAAATTCTTACACCTTTCTGGACATGTGCAGCAAATGTGAATTACTTTCATATTTGAAATTAATGGGAATAACCCAAGTAACTGCTCTGTTTGACTTCAATGGGAGGCTTTTGCATAGACTGGAGAGCCAAATTTGCTCTTGAATTTATCCTAAAACAAATCCATAGCCACCCAAGAACTTCGCATTGTGTTAATGCTGCACCTCTCCCACCCACTATTCATATGTTCTTGCCATTAACAGAGAATTTAGATACTATTATTTAACAGCAATAAGCCTCTAACGAGAGCTAAAGGAGAATCTTTAACAGTATAGCGCCACTGAAAGACATTTAATCAGTTTTGATTCCGTCCAGTGGAAGGGACGTGGGCTTACAGACATCTCAGGTCATTATTGTACTTTGTTTGAGGGGCTGAGGTGACATACTAGATTTTGGATGGGGTAAATCATCTCAGCTTCATGTAAGTCAGTGGAGCTCTGTCAGATAAGGAAGTGATCCGTTACTTTTTGGACAGCTTTTTTATCTTTGGAGATCCAAGTTCCAATCTTATACTGTAAGGGTTACTGTAAAACAATGTTACTATGTAACAATGGGTTATATAGTCCTATGCTTGTCCTTGTTTGTGACCATCTCAGTTCAACCTCACACCCTGGTCTGTCTTTAGGGGAAGCACAGGACTAGAAGGACAAAGGCAAGAATGGTTTTATATTACTCAGTCATCCCCCCCCTCCCCCGCTCCTCCCATCTAGCCAAATATGACTGCCAACACTTCCTTCCATGTCTGGCACTCCAAGAAATTTCTGCACTGATTCCCCATCCTCCCTGCTCACATTCCTCCTTCTCATGCTCAAAGCTTCTCTGCTCATGCCCACATCTCTGCTCTCCTCTCATACAAAGTCTCCATCACTCCTCCACATCCTCTCCACTCACTACTCCCCACCTACACTTCATGTTGAGCCTTTTTACATGCTGTCCCTACACCCTCCTACTTCCTATGTCTTCATTTTCCAATCCCCCTTCTTTTGTGAAGTTTCCTTACACTGCTTTCTTTGTTGATGCAGCTGAGCCTCCTTGTGTACATCATATTTCTCTCTGTGAGGCTACACACCTTTAGTACAGCCACCCTCCCTCGCAATGCAACTGTTCTGCACAGTGTGCAGAGACAGTACTGTCTTAAATGAATAGAATTTCTATATAACTTATTCTCTTAGCTTTGTTATTTGTTTTTATTTTTTCCTTTCTTTTGCTTTAATTATTCTAATGATAATACAACATCTTAAATGTATTAACCAAAACAATGTCAGGGGAATTTTTACTCCAGTAAATGTGCCAACAACAATCATTGCAAATTCTTAAACAATGGCAACAAAATAAGTGCCTGGTTGCTAATGATACCTCATTTGTATTAAAGATGCTTTAGTAGAAGCACAATTTCAACAATTATTTCAAATAATGCTTATCTGCTTTGTCAGATTTTGAAATCAAAGTGCATGCATGGAAAATTACAGGCTATTTTGCTTTACTCAGCAGTGATACAATAATTCCCAAAGCCCAAGAGCAGTGCATTCTTAGGAAGATCATTTCAGAAGATTAGTTACCTGTAGTGGAAATTAAAATAGTATGAATGATGTTGATCCTGAATCCAAATCCACTGTCATATTCAAATGAGCATTTGTAGCCAATCAGAAGGAATGTATTTGAATTTCATGTGTGTTTTAGTTCCCTGAGCTGAATTAAGTTGATTGTTGATAAGTTTTGCATTTTGTTTTTTAGGGAAAGACCTGAGGCAGCCATGGTGAAAAGGAAAATGGTTATGCACAACAAAGTTTAAAACGCTGCCAAGTGAAGAGCTGGTTGAAAAATGGAATGTCTGTTCCTGGAGAAGACTGTCCAAAAAAATCCATTTTGGAACCAAAAAAAGAAGACATTTCAAAATTTCCCACAGCAGGGAAAATCTGAGGAAATTTTTTTGTTTCATATGAATTGAAACATTTTGTTTCAATTAAGCTTAAGAACAAAATTGTAAGTGGGAGCCCAACCAGCTGAGCTTTGGCTGAACAGTGCTGGTATCACACCAACAGGCAGAACCAAACCTAGGGCCTTTGGAGTTTAGTGCATGAGCCTCCACCACATGAGCTAATAGCCAGCTGGGTAGTAGCTAAGCCTGTAAGGTAGACTCATTCTTTCTCTAAGTGGTCTCAGTGCCACTGGATGGGACAGAACACCATACCCACAGGGTGTGTGGGTTACATTGGGAGCCATGAAGCTGGACAGCTGGGCTTCTCAGAATTTCCAGGGTGTCTGATGCACATCGGGCTCCCTGATAAGGGGCCTGGAAGCCCTGAAATCTATAGCGGGGTCTGACTCTGGTGAAGTCCATATAATGAGGCTGCCTCTGAGCTACAAACTCTGGTGCCCAAGCTCCTCAGCAGGAGGAAACCAAGTAGCTGTCTGGGAGTTGTCAAAAGCTCATCATACCCAATACCTTTTCTGAAATATTTCTGTTACTAGGTTTGAATATTGTCAGAATTTGACAGTCTTTGAACACAACTGTTCAGTGAGCCTTCCTGTGACCCCAGATAGCCTTTATTTTAGGGGAAATTATTAGAGCTGCAGCAGTGCTGTGATAACAGGGGGGAAATTGGTTGGTTGGCTGTACTGTTCTGAGCATAGTGGGGTCCTGGCCTATGACTGGGGCCCCTAGATGCTACCATAGTACCGGTAATAAAGTATATATAATTAGAACAGTGTCAGCCACATGAGAGCTGCCCCTTATAGACCCAGCCTTGCTATCCATATTTTCATGGAGATAGTTATGTATTGATCTGCTTTGGGGTTGGAGAGATGGAGAAAATACAAATAAACAAAAACAGCCCTGAAGGAATTGAAAGAAGGAGAAGTGGCTGATTTGCTTTAGGATACTGCAATGTCAAGGGCACGTAAAGAATAAGATGGATAAGCAGCCTTGAGCTGCCACATTGCTGTCTACAACTGCAGGCTTCTAGCAAGACAGTTTTGGGCTTGGCAAAGGGCCATGCCGGGGGGGTTGGGCAGAGCTGATGAGTGACTTCACTGGGCCTTGCAGGGAGCTCCCCTTGTAATAGTCCATGGAATAGGGCAGAAGGGGCCAGACTTGGGGCTGATTTCCCCCCCAGCCAGCCCTTCAGCACCACCATGAAGTCCAGCAGTTATTTAAAGGGCCCAGCCACTGCCAAAGTAGCAACAGTGGTGGCTGGAAGTCCTGGGCCCTTTTAAATTGCTGGGCCCAAGGGCAGCTGCCCTCTTTGCTCCGCCCTCCCCACCCCACCCCACCCCCGTCCCCTGGCAGTCCTGGAGATGGAAGCCATATGCTGCTGCAATAACAGATCTTTGACTGGCCCAGAGCAGATGCCTCATGCTCACAGGGCTCAGGCTGCAGTCCTCTAAAATTGCAGTGTATGCGCTGGGGGCTTGTGCTGGAGCTGATTCTCTGAACCCCTGGGGCAGGGTAGGGTCCCAGAGCCTATGCTCCAGCCCAAGCCTGAAAGCAGCCCAAGCTCTGCAAGACTGAGTCAACTCAGCCAGGTCAGCTGCAGGCCTTTTATTGCAGTACACACATACCCCGAGCCTTTAACTTGGAAGCACTCGAGCTTTTCAGAGAATCTGGCTCAACCCAGGAGTTTTCAGCACTAACACTCACATCTCTCTCCCCCTTGAGCCAAAGAAGTGATTGTGCTCTGTGGTAATCATCCTATCATCCATCTAGCTAAGCCACTAGAGAGGGATGTGACACACATTCTCCCAGTGGGTTACATTTCCCGTTGTTTCACTGAGCTCAGCATTGGAGCACTAGACCTCAGCCATGTTCCTCCTCCGGGCCAGCTGCTCTACTCCCAGAGTTTGGACAAGGGCCAGGCTGCTCCCGATTAATTTCATTATTTATTTGTTTACTTTCAAGGTAAATCAGAAGGACAGAACATCATGCACATTGGCTTCCCTGGGTCGCAGAAAAAACATCAAAGGCCCAGGCTTTGTCAATATTGTCTTTTGCTTGAGGTAAACATGTGTAGAGCAGAGGGACTCCCCCCTCTCTATTTTAGGCGCTTCTGTAGTCCCCCCCATTACCACAGTATCTGAGCATCTCACAAACTTGATTACATGAAGCATCAGAACATTGCTGTGTTGAAGGAAACTGTCAATCCCTGTTTTATAGACACACAGATGGACTAGGTGACTTGCCTAAGACCACAGAGAATGCTTGTGGCAGAACACGGAATTGTACCTCCATCTCCTGAGTCCACAACTAATGCCTTGATCCTAGACTATCTTTCTTGGGCAGGATGGTATTTAAGGGCCCTCTCTCCAATGGGCCAAATGGTGGCAAGATGCCAACTGCCTGCCCACGACATGAGTGTAGGTACACATTTCCAAAGAAGCATGGGTGTGTATTCCTGCTCCAGATGAGATCAAGCCTCCTTGTGCACTGCCAGTGCTAGTAATTGGAAGTTGGAAGTAGGGAATTCAGCACAGAACTCATTACTGGATAAGAGCTACTGACTGCTCATGTCTTCTTGACCTATAGATTAGGTCATCACCAGTGTTCCCTTTAATTTTTTCCATCCACGTGCAGAATAACTTTTGTTATGCGCACTGAGGCATGTGCGGATGTGCACCACCAGTAGACACACATGCTGCCGGCTGTGGGCACTCTGCTAATCAGCTTGGCAGCATTTGAATTTCTGCTGGGCGGCCACCCACGCGCTCAGCTTGCAGGGAACGCTGGTTATCACTTAATATTTTCTGTTGCAAGAGGCCATAAGGATCAGAGTTGCAACAAGTGTATGAAGGAATCAGAATTGAGTTGGTCAGTTTCCTGCCCCATGCGCTCACTGGCAGCTGTGGGATTTTTGGCATGAATATCTCCTGCCTAATACTGACCCTTGATGCACCCACCCCTTAAGGCTGTTAGTACAGGTAGGAGATTATGTATGTATATCAAGAAAATAGATCCCTCTGAAGTGATCCCTTTACATATAGTGCTTGACTTATAGTTCAGCCTTTCTCTTTACAGCTACTATTTATCTGTCCCATATAACTGCAGCCAAAATTGCTGTCTGGATTTCTAACTGCCTACATCTCAAGGAGCTGAATATCTAAATGGCACAAATTTCTCCGGTGGATAATTGCAGGCACAAAAATCACACCTGCAAATTATCTGCACCTGCAAGCTGGAAATGCAGACTAGGAGGCTGGCCTTTACAAAAATTAGCCCACAGTCTGCAAAACCCTTTAGGGAAATCTTTGGAAGGAAAGGCTGTATAAAAGCAAGGTATTATCACTCAAATGCTAGTTCCTCCCACATGCTGATTTCATGTTTTCCCATTATAATATACTTATGTTCAATGATGCCAGAATATGATTTGCCTTAATTTTGTTTTTACTAACGACACAAGAAAGGCCCCCATCTTTGAATGTCCTCTATAAATGACTTTGTTCTTCAGGGGAAGGAACATGCTGGATTATTTACACTGAAGCACCTCGTTATTCCACTATTTGTTCCCAATTATTCCTGACACAAAGCTATTCCAATCTGAGCCCACTCAAACAAAACCAAACAAACAAACATCGCAATATTGCAATTTGCCCTTGAACAGTTGCTAATGATAAATGCTTCCAGGGAAGAAATGAGTCATTATCATTTTGATATTGTTCACTGATTTCTGCAGAGAAGATTCCTGTATACTGCATGGTTCATCTCTTGGGAATTTTAAATGGCCATTTTAAATATTGCAAAACCTTGGGTATGTGGCTTAGGATGCAAATTTCCACTGGGTTTAGCTCAGTACTTTATAGTGTTTTGCTTTATACTTTTTATAAAACTTTTCATAAAAGTTTCTGATCTAATAAACATTATTTAAATTAATTATCAGCTCTTAAAGAGCACATTTGCCTATGGAGGGGAGAAGAGAAGACTTTGAGTATGAGAAAAGTCAGAATATTTACTACCACTAGGATTTCATACAAATGTATAGGGGTCAATGTTCCCTCTAATCTTTTCCAACCATGTGCAGAATTTCTCCATCTATGTGCAGAATAAATGTTTTATGAGTACCACCAGTCAAAACAAAAAACCTAGCTGTGGGCACTGCTAATCAGCTGGCAGCATTTGAATCTCTCCTGAGCAGCCGCACAAGTGCACAACTTACAGGGAGCACTGATGGGGTCTACAGAAATAACTGAAAAAGCCTATAAGGGTTTTATTCATTTATTTCTATTAGAATTCGTGAGGAGGGATATAATTTTCTATACAAATTTGCGGGACAGTTCAAAACACTGATAGAGAAGTTCTCCTTTCTAGTTCATTTTTGGAGCACTTATCTCTAAAGGTTCCTGCTTCCCAAATCTGCACAAGATCTTAGAGGGAAAACAGTTTAACTCACAGTCCCTTGACTTGCTGGTGGCATCGGGTAGTCCCTGAAGATCTGGAAGTAATTAGAGGGGAACACCTTGATTCATGAACCCTGTGGAAGAAGTAGCAATGCATAGTTTCCCAGCACAAATAGCTTAGGCTATGCAAAGAGTATTAGCACAGCTTTGGGAAACTTCTTTGGAAATACAGAACCCAAACCTATCATATGTTTAGTTCTGTCTTGGGTTCTTTACAGACCTCTTGCACAGCTGATTCATTAAATCTATTGACTAATCCTCAAAACAGTCATGCCAGGTGGCTTTTGGGAATTGATCAGCAAAGTCATATTTTTTCCACAGGAGAATAATGAATGAAAAAGCTTTGTTTGAACTGTTTTGGTTTCATACCAGAAGTTTGGAAGAAATATAAGATTTTTTAATAATCTTTTTTAACCAACAAATCCAAAACAGATCAACAATGTAGGCCAAAACAAAACAAAAAATTTTCACTCCAAAATTTCCTGCAGGAAAACCGAATTTTTCTTCAAATTGACATTCTTTCCACACAAAATGTCAGTGTTGATGGAACCATGTGAATCAGTGGGAAGACTTTTCACATGAAAATTTTAAAACATCTTCAATAAATAGTATCCTTATTCTGCAAATGGGGAGACTTCCAAACAGATGTTACTTGACTTGCCCAAGATGTACCAGCACAATCATTTCCCCTAGTGTATTTGGATGCAGGAGGAGCAGAGGGGTTGATCACCTTCCTCTGCAGCCCCAGGGATGGCTTGTTTGCCACAAGCATTCTTTCTCTCTCCTCTGGTGCTTAACTGGCTGGTTCTTCCTTGTGTGCGCATGGTCTAACTGTTCACCATAGATAGGGTCAGGAAGGAATTGTCTGCTGGGTCAGACTGGCAGTGATCGTGATAATTTTTTTCATCTTCCTCTGCAGCCTGTAGGCATGGGTCTCTTGGGTATAGCTGGGTATAGCCCGGTGTATCTCATTTAATCATTTCCCTCCCTTGCAGGGTACTCCAGCACTGGTGCATATCAGTGCCCCCTATTGTCTGGCTGTGGCATGTAGTCTCCAATGTACTGTAATATTTATTCTCTCCGTTAGTTGTTGGGTTTAGTGTGTGAGTGCTAGAGGGTGGCCTATGATACACAGATGATCTGCTGGTCCTTTCTGGCCTTAAATGCTGTGGCTCTTATGATTTTACCTCTCAGTGCCTCAGTTTCCACACTGTAAAATGCCCTTTTTGAGACCTACTCGCACAAAGTGCCACATTAGAGCCGGTGACAAAAAGTGCAGTCTATTATCCAAGGCCCCAAAATCATTGGCAGAACCAGGATGAGGTCTGAGGAGGTTTTGGCTCCCAGTCCTGTGCTCTTGAATGCTGTCTCTCTGATTTTAGGGGGAGACGGGGACAATAACGGCAGAGGACTATTGACTCACTGTGGCTTTAACAAAGAGAAAAAAACTTTGAAGATTTAACCAACGGCATGCTAGAGAGAAGCTGCCTTATCTGATTAGAAAGTTGATTGGATTTTTGTACCTGCTGACATTTGGCAGAAATCCTATCTCTGTAGCCTTACATTCCTAGCTGCCCCAATACATATTATGTGAAAGTGTTTATTATTACCAGTTAAAAAAACAACCTGTGCTATCTTCATTCCCTCGTCTTACATATTGTCTCTTACTTTAGTTGATGCATTTGAACCCGAACTCTTTTATATGGTTGCTTCTCTTCTCACTGGCTGATTCGTGGTGGGCACAAGCTGAATTTTAAAACTCAGGTACAGGTAAACTGGCTTAAATGAATGGATAGGTTTAAAGCCCAGTAGAGATGTTTATGATCATCTAGTGTGGCTTCCAAAGGGGAGATAAAAAGAAGCATTAAGGTCCCTATTTTACAGCAGGAAGGATAGAGGTATACAGAGATTTAAGAACAGATTTTCTAAATTACTTTAGCTTTTAATGATATAGTTAAGGTCAAGTCAAAATTTTAAAAGTGCTTAGGCAGGTTCCATACAAGTCTGTGATGATTTAGGCACCAAACTCACTAGATACTCTTAAACATCCCATTTGGGGAACTCAATCATTGGGCACCTAAATACTTTTTGAAAATCTGGCCCTAAGTGACTTGTCCAAGTTCTCACTGAAAGTCACCAAAACTTCTGGGTCTTTTGGGTTCTGTTCCCCTTGCCTTAACCATGAGACCATTCTACCTCTCAGGACACAAGAAGTAACCTGTGCCACCCCCAAAAATGAAAACCAAATTTTTTCTGACGCTAAAATATTTTAGCTGGTTTCCTCTTTCTTTGGTTACCCAGCTTTGCGCTACCAGTAAATGTGCCAGAATTTCAGGACTGAGGGTGCTTTTGTGGCAATAATGGGAATCGCAAGTGAGAACTTTAAAAAAATTCTTGCTTTTAACAAAAGAAGCGAAAGCCTGACGACCTTATTCCTGCCTGGGTCATGCCCTCCACCGAAGTCCTCAGGATTGGGGCTTGGAGAAAAAATCTCAACAAAGGGAAAAATATGGAATTTCCCTCAACTCTTGTGCTTGCCCGTACCTCCCAAATTGTTCTGTCCCCAAACCTCCCAGATGCCCCAAGCACAAGAGCCAGCTATTTATAAGCACTGGTTCTAGGTCCCCAGAACCCTCTCCCTGCAATTAAAACATTGGTGGGGGTACACTCCCTAAGTGCTATCATGAGTCACCAGTGGCTGTCAGAGATTTTCTGTCTCACCCAGCAGATCATGTAACATTCCCTGGAAAAATTATCTTCCTCACCAAAACCTACCAATCCTGTTCTCTCTCTTCTGACAGACACATACAGTTCCACTAACATATCCACCCAGTGCCCAACCCTGGTCCTCTTGAGCTGCCATGCTTCATTCATTACCTCATGGAGCCACTTCTAGTTGAATCCCCTACCTAGCAGCTGTTCCTCTCCTCTTTATTAGTGAAGGTGGGCAGTTGTCAAGATACATAAAGGAGGGCAGGAAACCCTGGACAGGGTTTTAATCAGGCCACAACTTTAAATATCTGGGACTACCTAGCAGATATAAAGTGTACAGTGCAGATAACTTCATAATCATTCAATATTTACCTGGAGGGGGGGGCTTCCATCTGCCTCCTTTTTCCATCCAGGTCCCCCAGCCAAGCCATTGTTGGGGCCTTACCATCAATCTCTCCACCCAAATAAGGATTAAGGTAGGCTATAAGGAAGGGGGGTTGGCTCCCTGCTGTGCCAGTCATAGGATCCCCAAAACCCCACTGTTCCTGCTTTCATCTGGTCACTGTATCTCTTCCCTAACATCTGTACCTGCCCTGAACATTCACCCCACACTTAACTAAATACCCTCCTCACCTAGGCCAATCTTGTGGTGAGAAGAAAAATGACTTCCTAGCCCCCCTAGGAAGGAGCAGTTAGCGTAATGGCCATGGCAAGTCCTGACTAAATTGGGTATTTCGCCACCACCGTGGTGGTGGTGGTGAGAATGGGGGGAAGGGGAAGTTGGGTGCTGCTCCACTTGATCTGGAGAAAAGGGGCTTCCTATAGGAATCATCCTTTTTCAACTCCTCAGCCTTTCTAGTCCCTGGGGATGAATCAGTGTCACCATGCTGACCCACTCCCCTTCTTCAGCAGCTTCTGAGCCTCTTTTCCATACCCCTCCCCTTAGCAAGCCTGACAATTCCATCCCCACCCACCTGGAGAGCAAGTGCAATCAGGCACTGGGTGGGTGGGGGTGTTAACTGTCTTTGCATAGGTCTGAATCATTCTCAAGCTAATCTTTGCAAGCTGAAAGCTACTGTCTTCATTTTTAAAAAGAAAGCTTAGATTCTCCATGATGCCCAAAGGCTGGCTCCCTTGCCAAGTGTCTGGTGAGAGCCATCTCCAGCTCCTCAGTAGATCAGCAGACAATGTAACAGGATCATCCATTTTAGAAATTCCTTTGAAAAATGAATATGGGGCTGAGGGAGAAGAATGCTATGTGGAGCTCCCTGGGCAGTGCTGAGCAATGCTCCTTCCAATCTTTTGCATCCATGTGAGGATTTTTTCCCCATCCATGTGTGGAATAAATTTTTATATGCACCAAAGCATGTGCAAATGTGCACCACCAGTAGATACAAAAAACCTAGCTATAGGCACTCTGCTAATCAGCTGAGTGGTATTTGAATCTCTCCTAAGGAGCTGCACAAGTGCATAGCTTACACAGACACTGGTGCTGACTCAGGACTTCAACATTCAGCTGAGGACACCTACATCAACTGGCAAACCAAAGGACTCCTGAACTCAGACCTGTCTTAGATAAATATCCAAACTGCAAAGACTTTATGTAATTTTTAGAGGGAAGCCCAATCCTAACTGCATCTTAATTTCACCATCCATTATTACTGGCTGTCAGCTACATAGATGTTTTAGGTACTTGGAGTAACAGCAAACACCCAGATGAAATATATCACCAGCTGCCTGACAACTTCTTTTGATAGCCAAACTCCCATGGATTTTGCTAGAGTTCTCTCCTAAGCAGTATCAGTGATAGGGAATTGCTCTTGTTTACGTTTTATTTGAATGTCTGGCATTATTACATTTTTCAGGTTTCGTGAGCACACCTCCGACAACTTGCTCTGAATCCATTCTGCCACACTTGACAAGTTTTGAATGCACAAAGGGTATCTCCATGAGAATAAATGTGCCGAGATCTCATTATAAATAAATATTCTTGATTGCAATTGGGAAATGCTGGGATCACAGCAGGCCTGATGATGAGCATAATGCTTTGTTTTGTTTTGTAAAATCCATTAGCAGAAGACAAAGCACCACACGGAAGCGGCAGGGCAGCAGAGTGTACCACTACTTGCTCTCCTGCTCTCTGAGAAATGGGTCTTTCTATTTAGTGCAGTGTTTCTTAAACTTTTTAAGACCAAGGAACACCAAACAATAATTTTTTTTTTAATGGGGAACACCAAGGATTTTTTGTTGAGCAAAAAAAAAGGTCACCTGCCCCTTTAAGGGTGGCCATTTTGAATTCTGTTGTTCTCCGCAGCACACCAGTATGCCGCAGAACACAGTTTAAGAAACACCGATTTAGTGGTTTTGAGATCCCTGTAGTTAAGCAACTCACAGGAGTGATGATGTTATTTCTCTGTGGGACATTTTGTGTGTGGGCTGATGTCTGTCTTAGTATTGCCATTAATGCCAGGTACTATCCCTCTTAATATTGCTACAAAAGTTACAAGATCAGCTATCAGAGAGATAATGATAAAGTACAAAAAATGGAAATAACACTTGACGATAATAACACTTGTATGTCACGTAAGCGGATCCCTCTTATAGAACAGCTAATGGGTGACAGAGGATGGGGAATGGAGTTTCTAATTGTTGTGCTATTATATCCTGTGATAGTGAAAACTCCTGATCAGAAATGGAAAATAAATGGTTAACAATTTCTTTCTAAAGGGGAATGGGAAAAAGACTTAGAAAGCCACTTGGACTCAAGTGCTAATAAGAAAGGACATTCATTATCTCAGGGTTAGAGTCATGTAAGCTTGCAGCCCACAAACTAAGAGGGCAGTTTAACTCCTAGAAGAAGGGTAAAGAGCCTTTTTGAATCTCATTAAAATGTACATGACATGAAAGCAGCAGATCCTAGTGTAAGATCATTGAAAAATAAACCCATATTTATTTATAACGGTTGGAAGGATTATAAAGGCTGTACTCTAAGTGATAACACTTTATATTAAGGTTCCTTTTATTGATAGCTTATAATGAGTTAATAAATGATTAATAAATATTTAATAAATGTCACATTAATAGTTATAAATTATTATAGAGTTCATGTGTCAACTAGTTGCTTATTCTGCATAATTACATCTTACCATCTAGTATATATTAATATCTATGATAATTTATTAAACCCTATGACCTATTTATAAATAGCACTATATATTAAAGTATGCCCAAATAACCAAAAATCAATCTTTGTTTAATCTAGGATTTTCAGATAGTAGAGCCTCTATTACAGGTCTTCTTAATAAGGTAGGGGATATTAGTTTGACTTGTAATGCATCCATTACTGTTCTACAGTCTAACTTACAATAGGATGCTAGAAGAACTAATTATTTGTTGGACTAAAAGAGAAAAGGCATTGATTTCATGCAAGTTTCATTTTTAAATCAATTGGACAGTATGTTGGAGAAAAAGCATTTATTTACTTATACCACAAACTCTACCCCTAGAATATAGATGACCACTCAAATGCGAACACACACACACACACACACACACACACACACACACACACACATTCTCAACTTCAAGACAGAAATTAAAATATCTGTAAAAACAAATATAATTAGAGTAGAATTGTTTATGTTGCTTTTTTAAAAAGTGAAACAAATTAGCCATTTGCAATTTAGCAAAACTCACAAAGCTGTGAAGATTTATCAGCTGGACCATGAAAAAACCCGAGTTCCTTCAAAAAAGTAATTAAAAATTAAAATCAGTGCACTTGAATGCCAAATAAAACGGAGATTTGGGCACATAATTAATGTGGAAACAAATGCTTTTATTTGCTGCTGTTTGAAAAGCACATCAGTATGGAAAGTTGGTGGCTGATGGACTACAAAAGCTCATGTTTAATTTGAAAGGCCCTTAATATTTTGAGATGAATGGCTGAGGCTGAATGTACCCCCAGAAAGAACACTGTTTATGAGAGCATGTTGTAAGGGAGTTCGGCTTTTAATAGTTTAAGCATGATATTAAGGTATTTCTTCAGTTTGTTCAGGTTTTTTACTAGTAATTAGAAAATTATGGATGTCCAACTCCCACACATTAATTTGTCAAGTTCTGCTTTGCCATGGAAATTAAATAAAAATTATTTCAAACTCTAGCTGAGATGCAAGTCTTACTGGGTGTGAAAACAAATGTTTTATCATAAATAGAAAGGCAATATTTCATCAAAGAGATTTGCAAATATAAAACAGAAACAAACAAAAAAAAAGCTATAGCTGCTCTTAAATTTTCAGGTCACTAATGGAAGAAAACAGTGATTATTCCTATAAAAAGCAAGTAAAATATACTTCTTATTTGTTTGATATCAATATTACAGAAGAACCCTGACCTCAGTCCTGTTCAGCACCCTATTGTGCTGTACAATCAGACACAATAGTGCTAGAAATCTAAGGCCCTAATCCAGCAAAGTATCCTCTATGCAGAAAGTTAAACACATGTTTAAATGCTTTCCTGAATAGGGGTGGATTTAATCCTGTGCTTAACAGCTTTCCTGAATATGGACCTAAGACCCAATCCTTCAAAAACTTACCTGAAGTCTATGGACTTGTTCATGGCATGTACGTGAAGTGTGTGCTTAAACATTGGTAGGGTCAGAGTCTAAGAAAAAAGCATGGGGTGAGGAGAAGGGTGATGGCATCTCTATATATTTTCTATTTATTGTAGGTTTGTAATTATATAAACATCAGCTATCCCTAATTGTCCCTCAGCTGTCACACAGCAGAACTCAAACACATCAGCTGATTTATTGTAGGTAGAGATGAAAATGAATGTCAGGGAGGAGAGGATAGTACAGATTGAACCTCTCTAATCCAGCACCCTCGGGATCTGACCGATGTTAACCTAGAGAATTTGCTGAACCATGGGAGGTCAATATTGTCTAGCAGTTTTGCCAACACTCCACAGCTTACTGGGTTCTTAGAAGACATTTAGGGGTAAATTAGAGCTAAATAACAGCACAGAACATTGAAAGCCAGGACTGGTGTCTATAAACAAACTTTATGGAATGGCAGGAAACTTGGCCACACCCATGATAAGTGGACATCCAGCCAACTAAAATCATGTTGGACCATGGATGTTGCCAGACCAGAGAGTGTTGCACTAAAGAGGTTCAACCTGTAGCCTTATGCATCAGATCAGAGTTGAAACCACATGACTAAGGGTGGTGTGCAATTTACCTCAAAGATTGGTGGGGTGAACAAATGGATGTTTTTTATGTATATTTCTATATTTATTATATATACTAGCTTATATATTTCTATATATACCAGTTTAGGTGTTCACAGTAACACAGTTGGTAATGGCAAAGTCTCTCCCTCAAATAGCTTACAAATCTATGGGTACATCTACACTAGCCCCCTAGTTCGAACTAGGGAGGCTAATGAGGGCAACCGAAATTGCAAATGAAGCGTGGGATTTAAACACACTGGCCAGAAGGAGTTAAAGCAGGCAGGAGGGAGTCTGTGCAGAGTCCTGGCCAATCAGGAAGAAACTTTTACAGGGCCAGCCAGAGGGTGGTTTGTTGGGGCAACCCTATAAATAAGGAGCTACCCAGCAGAGAGCATCAGTTCGGCCCTAACCAGGGAAGGTGCAGGACCAGGTTCCTAGAGAAGCACTTTCTGGAGAGTACTTGCTGGGCAGGCTCAAGGTGGTCTAGAGAGGGA
This sequence comes from Rafetus swinhoei, assembly GCA_019425775.1. Classification (NCBI taxonomy): domain Eukaryota; kingdom Metazoa; phylum Chordata; order Testudines; family Trionychidae; genus Rafetus; species Rafetus swinhoei. The sequence continues at coordinate 20,321,089 of CM033428.1, read as the reverse complement.
GACTCCAGGCTGATACCTGCCAGGCTGCAGGCCTTGCTACAAAGGCCAGGAGGGTGCAAAGAGTTACAGGGGCAGTGGCCCAGGAACTAGAGGCAGTAAAGGGGCATAGGGGAGGGAAGGACAAGGCTGACACCAGAGGGTCCCTGGGTTGGGACTCAGAGTAGTGGGTGGGCCTGGGTTCCCCCCTTCCTCCTTGCATCACACCTTGCCACCAAGGTGTGGCTGATATAGACTGTGGCTTGCCCCTGAAGTAAGGGGCTAGACTTGGAGGCCACAGTCAGCCATAGTGGCAGCAGTGACACAGGATGCCTGGAAGGGGGATGAGCGACCTCGTTGGTCCTCAGCTGGTCCTCATTGGTCCTCCAGCTCCTCGTTGCTGGTGGGCAGTGTCCCAAAGAGGATGCTGTGGTCTGGGAGCGATGTGGGTCGAGAGCAAGAGCGTGAAGCAATGATGGCTGAGATACCAATACAAAGGAAGCACCATGTTGATGACCAAACTAATTCCCCAGAGCAATCAACAGGAGGCGTTGCAGTAGTGATACCTGCCTTGTGACACATGACAAGAGCTATAGTATTACAAAGTACCGTGTTACTACTCTTCCCAGTAAAGGCAGTGTGGGATACGCAAACTCATATTCCAGTTTTAAGCCTGACAGTCCTGTTTGTAAACATTTTGTTTCCTGTCCAGTTCTGAGACAAAACCAGACATGGTTTTGTCTGGTAACACAGACGGGGGAAGCCATTTTGAAGAGCACATTGCTCCAGTCATGCTGAAGGGACAGGATGGCACACTCTTTAAAAAGGCATCTTGCACATGGCATGACATTTCACACACTGTATAGATGTATGCCTGAAAATATTAAACATGTCTAGTGTTCTGGGGATGCATAAATGACCACCTAAAGTTATGGCCAACTTTTTAACATTGAATTCCCAATAAGATGCCTGCAGTGAGGCGAAACCATGCCAGAGGACAGAAACCAGAAGAGAGATTTCGGCCTTGGCTCCAGTTCTTCCTGAAAGTATTTTCCCTTGACAACAGTGTTGATGTGGCAGCTTGTACAGCATCACCCACACAAAATGCCTTTCAACTGCTTCATTTTCGTATTAAAATATATGTGGTTTCGGAGCTCACCATAATTTAATTATTCTGTTTCTCTTCAGGCTTTTCTGCAAGAACAGCAGCAAAAGCCTGATTAGCAGAAGCAGAGCAAAATACTTGTCTGCACATTGTGTTCTCTTTGGCAGGTCAACTTGTAGAATTTCTTCACTCTGGCAGCTTCTGGCTTTTGTTCATTTTAGCCTGATTTTGAATCACTGGAGGAAGTGAATTTTAAAAGCATACGAAGACCAAATTCTGGGCTCTATTGAGCAGCCTCAGTGGAGTGCAACAGACTAGTCCAGGAGCTTAAAGTTTAAGCAAGTGCTTAAGTTTTTGTCTGGATTTGGGCCTGAGTGCTCAGCAGTTTTGCACCCTGTGTGAGCCAAATTAAATGCTTCACTTTTCATAGCCAAGCTGATAGTGAAAGACAAGCATTTCCAGCATCCATAACACAATCACTGACCATCACAGCTCGAAAAGCAAGTGGCTTTTTAGCCCCCTGAGCAAGAAATCATCCTAAGTTATGTGGTATGGCCAGATACTGACTGCAATTATTTAATGATCTAATGTTCTTTAACAAATTTCATTAGCTCCTGCCTTGCCTACCTTATGGGCCCCATGCTCGTAAGGTAAATCCGGAATGTTGCCACCAGAGTAAAATAAACTATGAGGTCAGAATCAGGCTCCATCATTTTTAGGGGGGGATGTTTGGTGGAGATGTGGGGAGTATTTGCTTTCTTCCCACTGAAGTCAGTGGCAAAACTCCATCAGGAGCAAATGGGTAAAATTCAGACAGCATGCAACATCCAATTAGGGCTTAGGTGAGATATGGTTTGCTTTGGTCTGTTGTGGGTTTTCCTAGGGACTCTCTGTTTTAATCTTAGTAGAGAAATTAAAATATTTTAAATAGCAAGCCCCCTCCCTGCAGTCTCTACAGACTTCAGAAAGGAAGAGAATGAAAAAATACTACTTTAAACTATTTTCCAGGTTTAATTGATCCAGTCTGGCAATCCCTTGCCAATGAGGCTATGTCTAAACTACATTGAGGCTATGTCTAAACTACATCCCTCTTTTGACAGAACACGCGGCCGCCATAATGTAAATGAAGCACAGGAAATTCAAATCCTGGCTTCATTTGCAATTTTCGATCTGCCTAATTTACATCCCTCTTTCGAAAGAGGGATGTAGTTTAGACATGCCCTGAGATTCTAGTGTGAAGGCAGATGCTAAATTAGGCCCAAACAGAGCTGCAACAAGGGTGGGGCAAGTGAGGCACTCACCCCAGGCGCAGTACATTTAGGGGCGCAAAATTAAAAATTGGAAAGTTAAAATATGATTTCATTTATATCTTTACTACCATCTATTTGCAATCTCAATATATGTGCAATTAACAACATGTGCAATTAATAAAATGAATATAAAAAATTAAGAATTTTATCATTTTGGGGGAGGGGGCAGCTCAGTTCAGTAGCTTGCCCCAGGTGTAGAAAATTTTAGTTTCGGCTCTTGGCCCAAACAAACCTGAAATGTTGTTAGTTTGTGTGTGTCAAAGTAATAGTTATTATGGACACCTCAGACACTTTGGGTGTGTCTAGACTACAGGGTTTGTCGTCAAAAGTGGACTTTTGTCAACAAAACTATATCTGCGTCTACACTACCGCCGAGTTCTGTCGACATAATGTCGACAGAACTCGGCAGTTTTGTCGACGACAGTAAACCTCATTCTACGAGTAATAATGCCTTTTGTCGACAGAGTTCTGTCGACAGAAGGCGTTATTGCATCTGCACTGTCCTTTGCGTCTACACTCTCATGTCAACAAAGTGGCTTGCTTTGTCGACAGAACTGGATGTAGTCTAGACGCTCTTTGTCGACAGAAGCTTTTTCGACAATATCTGTCGACAAAGCCTCTGTCGACAAAAGCCTGTAGTCTAGACGTACCCTTTATGAGAAACTTGTTGCATTGTGGGGGTCTGTGTGAAGAGGATTGTGAGGTGTTATTTTACCTTTTAATGTTGGTAATAACTGTAAAATTTTATTTTAGATTAAAACATTAGCTTGAATAGAATTTCTCTTTGATTCTCAGTTGATTTTATTAAAAAAATTTAACTGCATCCATTAAGCCTGAGCAAACGTGATTTCAACAGTTCTGCATGGAGAGGATTTTACTCCCACTTTACTAATAAATTATACATATTGCTGAAAGGATGCAGTGGGGGCCTACATAAAAGGAAAATAATCAATAGCACTGCAGAGCCAAATGTATTTTGCCATTTGCCTAATCTTCATGTCTTATGTCAGAGCCTTTCATTTAATTTTGTCATTAGTATCTAAAACCTGCCAAATTTAAAATATTACAATATTAATATGGAATTTTATAAAATGACACTTAAATCATTTTTTCTTCCCTCTTTTTGCCGTGTTGATTATAAAAATAAAATAAAGAGTGTAATCAACGTTATTGAATCAAATGTTCTGGAAACAATCTCCAAATACTGTTTTTCTTGCTGCAAAGGTTGCCCAATATTCATACATCTTGATTTTTTTCCAATTGTTATTTTTCCCAAAAAAGCAGAAGCTTAAATTGTCTACAGAAATTATTATCTTTGGCAGAGATTTTTTCCCCCCTCATAAAATGAAACATTGCTTTGGTACTTCCCTCCTGCACAAAGTGTTAATTCTCCTACTCTGTGCCTGAAAATCATTTGTAGGCATGAAGGTCATTAATTTTAATTAAATGGAACTTTTTTTTACACTTGCTGGAAAATAAGGATTAGTCTCAATGAGTTTCATTAAATAAACAGAGCAAATTAAAATTTATAATACATCTCTGAACAGATCTGAAATGGTCTCATCAAAAGTTTATTAGCTGGCAAGAGGGAACTGCCTCAGTGGTGTATAGCAAAGGATACGCTATAAAAGTGTTCATAAAGATTTCACCTGTTGAGCAATGTGCACATGGACACAATGTACACGTGCCTCCTCCCCTTGAAGCTTGGGCAGGGGCAGGCAATAAACAACCATCAGCCTGCAGGGTTAGGTTAGTCCCTGTTAGGCCACCACTATGTTTACCTAAGCCTCCGCAGGTATCGGAGGATTGCAGTTCTGGTTGGCCACGAATCACCGTTTGCGGCCAATGTGAGTGGCAGGAAGTGTTGCAGACTCGCATTGGCCGTGAATGGCAATTTGCAGCCAACGAGACCTGCAATCTTCTGATACCTGCAGAGACACAGGGAAATGTTGAGGTGGGGGCCCACCAGAGACTAACCCTGCAGACTGGATCTGGCCCGTGGGCCAGAATTTGCCTACCTCCCTTGTGCTTGACCCATGGTATTATGGGTCAAGAAAGATACTTATACCTGGTCTAAACAGGCTCTTTAGTTTAGATATACCTGTAAAGCCCTTACTGTGGATGCAATGTTACCATTATGAATGCATATCAGTGGTACATATAAGAAGGAAAGTTGGGTGAATTTCCAGTTACAGTGGCCTGGCAACGTCCAAAGGTCTGACATTATCGCAAATCAGTAATATTGAACAGGAATGAATTTACTTAAATTTAGTATTCACATGCTAAATTGGGTGGGTCATAATCCACCCAGGCCCACCTGTGGCTATACCATTAAAGTAGTCATAGAAGCATAGTTTATTTACCTTCCCTTACAGAATTAAGCAGTATAAACACATTTATCCAGCAAAAAAACTTAAAAAACAATACAAAGTCCTACAGCACCTTAAAGACTAACAAATCATGTAGATGTATCATGAGCTTTCATGGGCACTACCCACTTCTTCAGATGAATGGAGCAAGAGGTTCAGAGGTACAAATAAATAGCACAAAAAGAGGGAATGGGCAGGGAAAGAGAAGGGAAGGAAAAACAATCTTGTCAATTAGAATGTCCATGCTAAATGAGACTAATAAAATGGATTGTAAATGCCTGATACTTAACTTTTGATGTAATTAGGGTGTTGAATCTATCCAGTTCATGTTTTCATTCAAACCTTGATTAAAGGTGTCAGATTTGCAGATGAAGACAAGTTCTGCAGCTTCTCTTTCTACCTGGTTTTTTAAATTGCTTTGTAATAGTATAGTCACTTTTAGATCCATTAGTGAGTGCCCGGGCAGGTTAAAATTGTCTCCAACAGGTTTCTCCGTGTTACCATTTTGATTATCCGATTTGTGTCCATTAATCGTTTGTCATAAAGACTGTCCAATTTGGCCAATATACATGGCAGAGGGGCATTGCTGGCCCTTGACGGCATATATCACATTAGTGCATGTGCAGTTGTATGAGTCTCTGATGTGGTGGCTTATGTGGTTAGGTCCTGTGATGATATTGCTTGTATAGATGTGTGGACAGAGTTGACACCAGAGTTTATTGCAGGAGTGGGTTCTTGGGTAAGTATGACTGAGGTGTGCTGCGTGGTTACTGATAAGAATTTGTTTCAAGTTAGGAGGTTGTCTATAGGCGAGGATTGGCCTGTCCCCCAAGGTCTGTGAAAGTGAAGGGTCATTTTCCATGATAGGTTGTAGATTGTAAATGCTGTGCTGGAGAGGCTTAAGTTGGAGGCTGTAGGCGATGACTAGTAGGTGTTCTGTTGTTCTGTTTGTTAGGCATATCTTGAAGAAGCAGATATCTGGCTTTGTCAATCTGTTTTTTCACTTCCTCAGGTGGGTATTTAAGTTTTAAGAATGCCTAATAGAGATCCTGTAGGTGTTTGTCTCTGTCTGTGGGATTGGAGCAAATCCAGTTGTATCTTGGGGCCTGGCTGTAAGTGATTGGGAAATGTGTCCTGGAGGGAAACTAGAAACATGCAGGTAAGTATAACAGTTGGTAGGTTTCTGGTATAAGGTGGTGAAAATGTAGCCGCCATTTAATTGTACTGTAGTGTCAAGGAAGTAGATCTCTTGTGTGGATTGGTCCAATCTAAGGTTGATGGTCAGGTAGAAGGGTCTCCTTCCCGTGGGTCCATATGATGAAGATGTCATCAATATAGCATAAATAAGAGTGCTAGGGGGTGAGAGCTGAGGAAATGTTGTTCGAGGTCAGCCATAAAGATGTTGGCATACTGTGGGGGCATGCAGGTGCCCATAGCTGTGCTGCTGATTTGAAGATATCAATTATCCCGAAATTGGAAATTGTTGTGGGTGAGGACAAAGTCACAGAGCTCAGTCACTAGATGTGCAGTGGCGTCATCAGGTATAGTGTTCCTGACAGCCAGTAATCCATCATCACGTGGAATGTTAGTGTAAAGATCTTCTACATCCATGGTGGCCAGGATGGTGTTTTCAAGAAGATTATTGATGTTCTGTAGTTTCCTCAGGAAGTCGGTGGTGTCTTGAAGGTAGCTAGGAGTGCATAGGGTCTCAGGAGAGAGTCATCATAACCGGATAATCCTGTTGTAAGTGTGCCAATGCCTGAGATGATGGGATGTCTGGGATTTCCAGTTTTGTGGATCTTGGGTAGCAGTTAGAAAACACCTAAGCGATGTCAGGGATTGGAGGGGTGGGGGAGATGTTTGTATAGATTTGTTTCCTACTTGTAGCAAGGAGTTTCATGAGCAGTTTTAGAGATTTTTTTGGTATTCTTTAGTGGGATCAGAGGAGAGAGGTGTGTAGAATCTGGTATTGGTGAGTTGTCTGGCAGCTTCCCATTCATAATCTGTTCTGTTAATGATGGCTACAGCACCCGCTTTGTCAGCATCTTTGATTATAAAGTTAGAATTGTTTGTGAGGCTATGTACAGTATTGCATTATGCATGGCTGAAGTTATATGTCACATGCTGATGTTTGCTGACAATGTCAGCCTGTGTGCGTGTGCTGAAGCAATCCATGTTGAGGTCAAGACTCTTGTTATGGCCATCGGGCAGGGGGAGGGGGTAGTTCCACATAGAGGCCTTCCTCTTGTGAGGTTGGCAGGGGGGATCCTGAGGGTCAGTGTGTTGTTCAGAGATGGTGGGGCAGAAAGAAAGTCCCCGAAATAGGACAGATTTCTTCTGACAAAATTGTTAGGTGAGTTGAGGGCCCCCAAACTGAAATATGCTGAGGGATGTAGGAGTTTAGATAGTTTATTGTCCTTTTTTTTCTGTGGGGAAGTGAAGTGAGCATTGTAGGTGGCTTGTTGGGTTTTTGTAAAGTCCAGGCAAGAGGAAGTGTGTGTGGAAGCTTGGTTTTTTATGAGAGTCTCTATTGTTGAGAGCTCCTCCTTGATTTTCTTCTGTTTATTGTAGAGGATGCTGATTAGGTGGTTCCTAAGTTTCTTTGAGAGTGTATGGCATAATCTCTCACTGTAGTCTTCGGGGTATGTAGATTGTAGTGAGTTTTTCACCTCTAGTCCATTGGAACTGCATTCACATTAGGGGGGTTGTATTGTATTGACTGGACCAATAGGCTGTGTCTACATTGGCACCCTTTTTCGGAAAAGGGATGCTAATGAGACACAGCGCAATCATGATAATCGCGGGGCCTACGGAATAAGAATCTTCTTGGAAAGGGTTTATTTTCCGCAAGAGATCCGTCTGAACTGGCGCTTTTTCCGGCAAAAAGCGGAAAAAAAGCGGCAATATGTTCATTTAAATATACAGGGGATTTTTCGTCAGCAGACTCTAGCATCCCTTTTCCGAAAAAGGGTGCCAATGTAGACACAGCCATACAGTTAGAGATATAGCTTTCATGTACAGAGGTGAATTCTAGAAATGCTAGAAAGGAAACCGTAACACAAGGGATAAAGTGGTGCGGGAATTGGCTGAAGGGACTGGTCTTGTCTTGTTATCTGGAAATTCCTAGGCCTTTCTCTTTTTATTTTTAATGAAAATTACAAATTCAATATTTCTGTAGTCTGGTCCCAGAGTGAAGTCATTCCTTCAGTCCAGGAAGCCCTGGGTGAGTGGCACACAGGAGCATGCATTGTTGCTCCGTGTTCTGTAGGGGGCAGAAGGCTTCAGTCTCTTTGCCTGTCATTTGTGACTGTTTCATCAACTCCAAACTCATTTAATTTTCTTTTTGAAAGACCAACACCCTGATTTCTGCAGGGGTGTAGGCCATGCAGCACAGAGTGCTGCGATGCCTCGCTCCTCTAGGAGCTGAAAATTCATTGTAAAGGGCTTTGGGCACTCAGGAGCTGCAAGACTTTAAAAAAATCTGGGCCCAAACCAAAAATGGTTCTTGATGCTTGGAAGAGTTTTACTAGAAACTTATATACGGTATTAACAGGCTGAGATGAGAGGCACTCATGGTCATGTAGGCCCTTTAGATCTTTTTTTCTGTTCATTTGTTACACTAGGTAATAGAGTTTCACTTCTAAGTACCTAATTCATTTCTGAACGTGTTCCCAGTTGCAGCTTTGACAGCTGCTTTTAGTTTATTTGTTCATTCCACATGTTTAATTACCCAGTGCATATGCATAAAGACTTTTCTCTGTTAGTCCCACATCAGAGTCCTCCTGTCTATAGATAGATAGATCCAGGCAGCTGCCCTGGGGCCCGCACTTTGGAGGGCTCTGGGGTAGCTGCCCCAACTATCTTAGGATATGTCTACACTAGCTCGTTAATTCGAACTAGGTAGGCAAATGAGGCGACCGGAGTGGCAAATGAAGCCCGGGATTTAAATATCCCGGGCTTTATTTATGTTCCCATCCGGTCGCCATTTTGAAATTCACTAGCCGAACTCACTGCGCGTGTGGCAGCGCGGCAGTGAGTTCGGCTAGTGAAATTTCAAAATGGCGACGGACAGGAACATGCAAATAAAGCCCGGGATATTTAAATCCCGGGCTTCATTTGCCACTCCGGTCGCCTCATTTGCCTACCTAGCTTGAATTAATGAGCTAGTGTAGACATACCCTTATAGAACAGGGCTGGGCAATAAAACAATGGCAGCCTACAGGGTTAGTTCCTAGCAGGCTGCCACTGCTATGTTTACCTGCGCCTCTGCAGGTATCGGAGGATTGCAGCTCAGGCTGGCTGCAAATTGCCATTTGCTGCCAATGCAAGAGGCGGGAAGCATTGTGGACTGGGAGGCCGCTTCCTGCCGCTCACATTGGCCACGACTGGCGATTTGCAGCCAATGAGAGCTGTGATCCTCTGATACCTATGGAGGTGCAGGTAAACATGGAGGTAGGGGCCCCCCAGGGACTGACCCTGTGGACCAGATCCAGCCCGGGGTCTGGAATTTACCCACCCCTGTTATAGAGGGATACTCCCCCATGTGGATGGGAGTTCACAGGGCTGAAGGTGGCCCGGGGAAATACTTGGGGGCGGGCGGCACAGGATGGCAGCAGAAGTCCCTGTACTTACCACAGTGGTGGGAGCATAGTTCCCTGTAAAGCACACAGCTACGTGGTGGCACAGGAAGTAATTAAGATTGCTCGCCTCATCAGTGGAGCCATGCAGCATGTCTCCATTCATTAACTACCTCCTCCTGAATCCTAATCTTGTAGATAAGGTGGAAATGGTCAACTGGTGGGCTTTGTGGGGACTCAGCAGAGTTGGGCAGATGGAGTGTCAGGAGACAGATGGAGTGGTGACTCTGAGAGTCCAGCTCTCCCGGGCAGTTCCAAATGCCCTCACTGATTGTGCCTGTAGGAGCAGCACCTCCTCCTTCTCAGCCAACTCCACCACTGTGCCTGCAAATAAAAGCAGCATACTTCCTCCACCGCTCCTCCCAGGCAGCCCCATGTGCTGGGCTGCTTTGACAATAATAGGGCATCCCTCTGTCTCCTCCACCCCCCTCCCAGGCAGCCCCACATGCTGGCTGCTTTTGAATATAGGCGGTGGCACCTCCCTGTCTCCTCCTTCCCCTTCCTCTTTCCAAGTAGTTCCAGCTTGCTTGGCAGCTGTTCAGAGCACCAGGCAGGGGCACTCGGTGGGAGGCTGGGGAAGAAAGTTCTAGGACACCCCAGCAAATTATCTGAAAGAGTTGAGATATGTAAACAGAACTGAAATATTTAAAAATCCTGTTTCCTGAGTAAAAGGGAGCAAAACGTTCTCAGGAGTGTTCAGAAGTGAGCCCATTAAATAACACTTAGCCAGTATCTGAAAACATCTACCCCAACAGCCCAACCCAATCCCCACCTGCTCAGGCTCCAGTGCCTTCAGCTCTTTCCTGACAAAGACAACAAGAGGAGACACCTTTTTAATAAGATACCAAATGGCTACTGGACATTTTGCAATATTAATTTTCTTTTTATTTGATTTCATATTAAATAAACATGTAAAGTCATGCACCTTGTGAATTATCCATTGCTTCAGTGTTCTTTCTTCTTCCATAACATTGGCACACAGCTGCATAAGCGTATATGACCTCAGTATTGGTGCACATGACAAAACTCATTCTGTTCTTGGACGGAAAAACTTAGAGGGAACACTGGGTGGGAGCCCGGGAAGCTTAGATGATATCATGAGCTTGTGTAAATCAGCATAATTCCAGTTACTTCCACCTATTAAAGTCAATCTGAGTTTTATCAGAAAAAAATGTTAAGTTGGGTGTTCATTTTTTTAAAATTTCAGGTCACTTTGCCCATTGCTAATTCTTAAATATACACTCCTCAAAGCTTTTTGGGGTGCTTGTAATGTGACCTATACCATCCAGTGTATAGCTGAAAAGAAATTACCACTTAAAAATTATACGACAATAGGAGTTCCATAGTATAATGCACGTAATGTTTCATTTGATATCAGATTAATAACAAACCATGGATCATTCTGTTCAAATAAGCACAAACTTGAACTTGCTTTTGAGTTTTTTGTCTGTCACTCTGCCACTCATTGTCTACTTCCACTTAATTGCTCCCCTTTATGCATCTTTGCATATCAAGGGTTTTGATGGTTGGGAAAATCAAAATATTTGAATAGTTCAGTCCTACACTTTGGGTACGTCTACACAGCAACATTATTTCAAAATAACTTAGTCCGCATCTACACAGTAGGCAGTTATTTTGAAATAATGTTGAAATACTATTAAGCTGGAGGACTTCTTACTCTGACTCCTGTAACCCTCGTTTGTACAAGGAGTAAGGGAAGTCGGAGGAAGAGTGCTCTATTTTGAAATAAGTGCTTTGTAGACGCTCCCGATTGTGAAATAAGCTATTTTGAAATAAACTACGCAATTGACATAGATAATCCTTAGACAGGATTATCTTTAAAGAGCCTATTCACCCAACAACATCTTTATCTCAGTTGCCAACAATCCATTTATTTCAGTCTGCTAAAGGATAGCTTCTTTAAATATTTCCTTTCCTTTTTCTGTTTGGCATTTGATTAATAATATACAGGGCTATATAAACACTCATGATAAGAAGAAAAAGGTCAGGGTGGCTTCTCATTCTTTTTCATAGAGAATTTTAAAATACCATTGATTCTAAAAGTCTCTTTTGGCCCCATGTTTAAAAAACAGTCTATGTAGCCATCAGCCTAGAAACACAGGCTGTAAATATTTCACGAAAAAACAAGAGGATAAAAAGGGAGCAAAGAAAAGCATTGCAGCAGAAAACAGTTTTTGTTTTGCTTTGAGCCACTTTTGATCTGAGAAACGATTGTGCTATTTAATATTCTTCCCAGATGAAATCTATTTTTGGATGCTGCAGAGGGATTTGTCAGCACCTTAACTGGGGGCGACATCAGAAGCTAAGATCTGTAATTCTGTACCCTCTCCTATGAGACAGTTTCTGAATCACACTGAGCTGGCTAGCAAAAATGGACTCATATCAGCAGCTTAATATTTGTCTCTTTTGCAGGGCATTCATGTCTGCTAGCATCATTAATCTCTGAAGAATGGGGGTGGGGTGCATTTACACTACAGGACAAAGTCAAATTAAGATACGCAACTTCAGCTACATTAATTATGTAGCTGAAGTCGAAATACCGTAAGTCGGCTTTTGGTGCTGTCTACACTGCAGGAAGTCAAAGGGAGAACACTCTTTCTTCGACTTCCCTTACTCCTCATGAAACCAGGACTACCAACATTGACTGGAGTGCCCCTCTCAGTTTGAATTAGCGTGTCTTAACTAGAACTGCTAATTCGAACCCTGGAAGATCAACAGCGGCACCTTCGATTGTTCTGTATAGTGTAGATGTATCCAATATATGAAAATCATTTTCTCACCTCATTTCTCACAATCATTTTCTCATAGTATATGAAAATCATTTTCTCACCTCCTCTATACTGATGTCTCTTGCATCAGCCACCTTGACACTGTCTCCTTTTGTAACATCTTTCTCCAATGTTTTCTCTATTAAAAAAAATTCAACAGGGGGTTTCAAGTTTAGCAAAAGGTCAAACATTCTATTGTAGCCTCAGGACAAATCTGCATGGGTTTATCTTTTTTGTCAGACAAATCTTCTGACTCTTCTGAAGGGACCATGTTCTGAAATGAAGGCAATTAGGTCAGGAGAATGCCATTTTCATGGAGAGATAAGGAGTTCATTTTTATGCATTCAGTCAGAAGGGCCAGAAGGAAAATTCAGGTTTCATCAGGTAGATCTCAAACGTTATATCACTCCAAATGTGTGGAATTTGGTTTTGTTTTTTGTTCTCCCATGAACTGTTTTGTAGTTTGGTGGCCAGATATTTTAACACACACACACAAACACAGTGGCTACGTCTAGACTGGCATGATTTTCCGCAAATGCTTTTAACGGAAAAGTTTTCCCGTTAAAAGCATTTGCGGAAAAGAGCGTCTAGATTGGCATGGATGCTTTTGCACAAAAGTGCTTTTGCGCAAAAGCATCCATGGCCAATCTAGAGCAGTTTTATAAAAAGCCCCGATCGCCATTTTCGCCATCGGGGCTTTTTTGCGCAAAACGGTTCTCTGTTGTCTACACTGGCCCTCTTGCGCAAAAGCATTTGCGCAGAGGGCTTTCAGCGGGAGAGTCATTGTATTTGCGCAAGAACACTGACGATCATACATTAGATCGTCAGTGTTCTTGTGCAAATTCAAGCGGCCAGTGTAGACAGCTGGCAAGTTTTTGCACAAAAGTGGCCGCTTTTGCGCAAAAACTTGCCAGTCTAGATGCAGCCAGAAAGTTTGAAACAAGCATAATACTCAGCATGATGCAACCACTAAAATTGCATTTGCATTCTAGCCTAATAGCAATAGATCCTTGAAATGGGTGGATGCTAGAGCATGTCTCTGGGTTTCCCCACCTGTTTTCCTCCACTCCTGACAAGAGGAGAGCTGTATATATTGGGATAGAGTCTCCGAATAGGAATAAGCTCTTCTGAAGATCCTAGCTGGCACCAGAAGGGCCTGCTTCCTTCCCTTAGCTCTTCTGAAGTCTCCAGCCAAGGCCTGACAAATCCTAAACAAATGTCACTGTCCTACTTGAAAAATAAAATGAGTGTTAAAGCAAATTTGCCTCCTGCCAGTCCCCTTTATTATTCACAACTATACATGGCAACAAATAAAAGATGCCTGGACCAGTACATGTGAAGAAGTCTTAGGCAAAAAGGAACATCAGCACAGAGAGTGGATATCAGTGGAAACACTTAGGAGGATCGAAGAGAGGAGAGAGAGAAGAAAGTATTCTTATATAATAGTAAAACCAGAGCTGCCAAAATTATAGCCCAAGAGATCTATACAAATGCAAACAAAGGGGTTAAGAAGAGCATTAGAGCAGATAAGAAACATTATATTGACAACTTGGCAAAAGAAGCTGAGGAAGCAGCAGTTACAGGAAATATGAAAGGTCTGTATGATTCAACCAAGAAACTCTCAGGAAAATATTTACAACATAACCGACCCATCAAGGATAAAATGGGGGAAAAGATTACAAATGTAGAAAACTAGATGGAAAGATGGGTAGAACATTTTAGTGAACTTCTAAACAAACCATTTCCAGAAGATCCCCCAGAAATCCAGCCAGCTGAAGAAGACCTCTTGGTCGATTGTAGCAAGCCAAGTAAAGAAGAGATAAAGGAAGCAATTCGACTTCTAAGAAGTGGGAAAGGTCCTGATTGAATACCAGCAGAAGCTATAAAGGTGGACATAGATAAATCATCAGAAATACTCCACAGCTTTATTGGTAACATTTGGGAAAAGGAAGAATTACCAAGAGACTGGAGGGAAGGATATTTACTAAAATTGCCAAAGAAAGATGACCTACAAGAATGCACAAATTATAGAGGAATCATGCTTTTGTCAGTGCCAGGCAAAGTATTAAACAGGGTAATTCTAGAAAGACTCAGGAAAACTATAGAGTCCAAGCTAAGAGATGAACAAGCAGGCTTTCATCAGAATAGATCTTGTATAGATCAGATAGCCACATTGCGCATAATTATTGAACAATGTTTAGAATGGAATGTTTCTTTGTATATCAACTTTGTGGACTATGAAAAAGCGTTCAATAGGTTGGATAGGGAAACGTTGTGGAAATTATTACGGCACTATGGGATCCCTCAGAAGCTCATAAATCTCATAAAAAGACCTATGAAGACATAAGCTGTAGGGTCTTGCATGAGGGTCAATTTATAGAACCCTTTAGAATAAAATCTGGTGTTCAGCAAGGTTGTCTGCTGTCCCCCTTCCTCTTTCCTTTGGCTGTTGATTGGATCATGAGAGAAACAACAGCTAATGAGAGGAATGGAATCCAGTGGACCCTGTTTAAACAGCTAGAAGACCTTGATTTTGCAGATGACCTAGCTTTTCTGTCACATAATCAACTTCAAATGCAAAATAAACAGTGAAGCTGGACAAGATTTCACAGCAGATGGGACTGAAGATCCACAAGGGGAAGACCAAGATCATGAAAGTGAATGCAGCAAATAACAGCAGCCCAATTGTCCTGAGAGGAACGACACTGGAGGAAGTTGATACCTTCACTTATTTAGATAGTATTGTAAATAAAGTGGGAAGTACTGACAAAGATATTAAGACCAGAATACAGAAGGCAAGAGGTTCTTTTATTATTTTGAGGAACATATGGAATTCAAGAGAGATCAAGCTACCGACCAAAATAAGGATCTTCAGCTCAAATGTAAAATCAGTACTTCTATATGGCTCAGAATCATGGCAAACAACAAGGACAAACATCAAAAGATTGAAGACTTTTATGAATAAATGCTTGCGAAAGATCATTGGCCTGAAGTGGTCTGACAAGGTTACAGATATTAGCTTATGGGAAAGAGCAGGGCAATGCCCAGTAGAGCAAGAGATTTTGAGAAGAAGATGGTGATGGATTGCCCATACACTGAGGAAGCCACCAACTAGCATTACCAGACAATCCCCATCCTGGAACCCACAGGGAAAAAGGGGAAGAGGAAGGCCAAAGAATAGTTGGAGAAGAGACCTGGATGTGAATGTGAGGAAAATGGGCAAAAACTGGATAGAATTAGAAAAGGTGGCACAAGACAGAGAGGCTTGGAAAGAAATTGTTGATGGCCTATGCTCCCATAGGAGCTAAGGGCAAAGAAGATACATGGAACAGAATATCTCTCCTACACAAAGGGTCATTCAGGATGGCTAATCTGGAACTCAGTGGCAGATTTTCATTGTGGGGCTGGGTAGCCCCCTTATCAGCAGCAAGACTTCATTAAATTGCCCAGCAGCTAAATCAAAGTACTTTCCCTTTAAATGATCTAGGGGTTATAGTGGACCACAAGCTAAATATGAGTCAACAGTGTGATGCTGTTGCAAAAAAAGCAAACATGATTCTAGGATGCATTAACAGGTGTGTTGTGAGCAAGACACGAGAAGTCATTCTTCCACTCTACTCTGCACTGTTTAGGCCTCAGTTGGAGTATTGTGTCCAGTTCTGGGTATCACATTTCAAGAAAGATGTGGAGAAATTGGAGAAGGTCCAGAGAAGAGCAACAAGAATGATTAAAGGTCTAGAGAACATAACCTGTGAAGGAAGGCTGAAAGAATTGGGCTTGTTTAGTTTAGAAAAGAGAAGATTGAAAGGGGACATGATAGCGGTTTTCAGGTATCTAAAAGGGTGTCACAAGGAGGAGGGAGAAAACTTGTTCTTCCTGGCCTCTGAGGATAGAACAAGAAGCAATGGGCTTAAACTGCAGCAAGGGAGGTTTAGGTTGGACATTAGGAAAATGTTCCTAACTGTCAGGGTGGTTAAACACTGGAATAAATTATCTAGGAAGGTTGTGGAATCTCCATCTCTGGAGATATTTAACAGTAGGTTAGATAAATGTCTATCAGGGATGGCCTAGACAGTACTGGATCCTGCCATGAGGTCAGGGGACTGGACTCAATGACATCTCGAGGTCCCTTCCAGTCCTAATATTCTATGATTCTATGAATATGCACATATGCACTGAACTGAGCCAGAGAGCTATTTTGAACTACTCTTAGGAAAGGTCCTTAAACCTGAACACAGAATATCACTGATATAAAATTCTACTTGGCAATTTGAATAAATATTTTAAAGGTCACCAAACTTTCTGCCCCAGGAGAAGTGTTATGATGGTTGTTACTTTTACACCCTTCTCTGCAGATTTTGACCCTGGTCTGAGCTGTGTTGCATGGGAACTCAGGGCTGAGCCCAAAGACGTCAGTGCATAAGAGTGAAAAACTAGCAGCCTGTAATTAAGCAGTGGTGTTTCCGAATGTTCCTAAATTAATTCAAAATCTATTAGGGGCTGAATTAGATCCAGTCTCCTTTCCCTTCCTGCCTTCTTTCATGTGTCTCACAAGTCAATACAGTATCTAGATTTTTCAGTATCTGACTGTTGCATCATCAGCAAGCTGTAGCAGTCCAACTTCCAGTTGTGGTCTCTTCCACCACATGTTTCACCCACTGTATCACTGCTCTACAGTCACACTGAAGAATGGGCTAAGTCCAATTTCTGCATTATGGTCACTACTCTGGCCATTCCAGTCAGCAGCCTGTTGAGCATACTCCAGGGTCTCTCTGCTGGGTTGCAAACAGGTGTGTTGATGAGGGCTTCTGACGTTTGTCACGTTACCCCACAGTGGCTGTGTCACCGAGGAGTGGGAAATCACCAGACCCTGCACCCCCACCAGCAGCCAGATGTGACTCTCAGCCAGCAGGTAGAACAGAAGGTTTATTAGTCCACAGGGCTAGAGCGTAGAACAGACCTTGTTAGCACAGGAACCCGAAGCAGTCAGCACAATTCATTTTGAGGAAAGGGGGTCCCAGAGCCAGGGCCCTGGGCCCCCTCCCTGTACCCTAAGCCAGCCCAAACTAACTCACATACACAGCAAATGGTCCCAGCACTGCAAGCAGCCCCGCCTCCTCCCTTGTCCAGCTTTCCAGGCAAAAAGTGTCACCAGCCCCATACCAGCAGCATCCCAGGGAACCACGAGTGACCCCAGCACTCCCTAAGAGCCTTCCATGGTTGCCAGCACTCCTACTGCTCCTTCAGCTGCCACTGGCCAGGGACACAGGTCAGCTCTGTCCTGGACTGGTGCACAGATCCTAAACCTCATCGAGGTCTGGGGGGAAGAGACCAACCTCCAAGATCCCCACACCAGAAAGAGAAATGTGGACATCTATGGCCGGATTGTTGCCAGCCTGGCTGACAATGTCCACAACTGGATGCTGGACCAGGTCCGCATAAAGGTCAAAGAGCTCCAGTCAAAGAGCTTCCTGGGCTTGGGGCACCTACCCCAAGCCCAGGAAGCAGAGATGATGTTCCTTGGAGCACCACACACTTGCCACTACTTTGAATAGCTGGATGCCAGTTATCTTCCCCCACCCTTCTGTCATCCTGGAGTCTGGCCAGGACATATGGTGTCAGCCTTCAGGAGGGTGGGATTGTAGATGAGGAGGAGGAGGAGGCAGAGGAGGACGGCAGCCAGGCAACCTTGCCCACCAGCCAGGACCTGTTCCTCTTCCTGGAGCCAGACCCTCTCCCTCCCAGAATGTCTCCCAGGCCTCAGACAAACCGGGGAAGGCACTTCAGGTGAGTTCTATAACTTGCCCTATCTTCACTCGAAGGCAGGCAATGGGCTGCAAGGGGCTGGATGCTTCTCACTCAGCCTACTTGGCCTGGGACCCACACAACAGCCTGTGCATGTGGGTGCACATGGAGTGCCAGTCTGGAGCACTCAGCCCCATGATGCTCTCACAAAGGAACCATTCGGTCCTTCTCACAAGACCTTCCCACAACAAGCCACCACTAAGGAGTCTGGGGTCATGGAACCACACAGCAATGCTGCACATGGCATAGGGTCATGGCCGCACTCAGACAGCCTTCGCTCCCAGTCAAACACGGTGATGCAAAGGAGACCAGCCCCCTGTATGGGAACCTGCCGGGGGGGGAGGAACAGAATGGGAACCCAGTAGCACTCTCTCTGGGAAGCAGCATCTGCCACTCACACACATCTCCCCCAACACCCTCTTCCCTCATCCAGCGGACAGGTATAGAAGTTCTCTATCTGAGCAACTCCACCAGTTCTGGACCTGGCATGTGTAGGACCTAATAGGAAGCTGAGCCACCCTTCATCCCCCTCCTACTCGCAGGCTCCTGGCTTGGCTGATATCTTCCCATGCCTGCTTGTCCCCAGCACAATTGTGTTGTGATGCTCCCCTAGGATGTCTGTGACCCTGCTGGAAAGTGCCTGTTTTCTAGGCAACATATGGCCTTGCTCAAAGCACATCGCCATAATGTGTACCAAAACCTTCAGTGTCGGCTCACAGATTAGGGTTAGGCTTCATGCACAGTGTCTCTTGGGATGACTACCCTTGTAACTTTTCTTCACAGCTGAGCCAGCTGCAAGCTTGGCATGTCCTCCACGCCCCACACCATCTGCACAACTCCATGGGATCTGCAGGCAGAAGAAAACCTGCAAGGACCTGATGGGGGGTTGGGAGATGACCTGCCTGCAGTCCCTCGTCTGGGGGCTCAAGGAGATGCGCTAGGAGCGGGCCACTGACCAGGAGCAGAGGAAGGCCACCTGGGACCAGCTAGTATGTCAGCACACGACCATGTGCTCCTCCCTCACCTCGGTGATGGAATGCATGGCCTCATGCATGGAGCAGGCCATCAAGCACCTCCCCACCAGAACACATGGCACTGGGACCTATTAGGCAATCAAAGCTTCCCGACCACCTGGAGTCAGGCGCCACTCCCAGCCCCAGCCCTGAGCCCATCCTCCACCAACTTCTTCCATTCCAGGTTCTTTCCCCAGTCCTTCCCTGTCAGCCGACGGTCAGGGCAGTGTGTGTGTGTGTGTTTCCGAGAAAAGGTTTAACGTCCGTGTCTTTACTGCTAGGACCGGGGTCCCGTCGCAGAGGGTAGCCAGCAGGCCAACAAACGCCCCTGTTTATAGGAAGAGCTTATTACACCTCAGATTTTAGCTGCTAGGATGCAAAAATCCCTTTGCAGCGGGCAGCCTAGGACAGACTGAGAGGTGCCCCAACGGACCTGTCACCTGGGAGTGACACAGATCCAAACGCTCAGCTCTGCCTGTATCTGTCCCTTATGACCGGCTGAAGTTCTTTTAAATTGTGCTTGGTTCTATTACAGCAACTGAAGGAGTCAGGTTAAAACTTAAACAGTTACAGGTTTATTAAACAAGCTTATAAATCATATGGTTACAATGGCTATTGCTCTATTTCTTAACTGCTAGCAAATATAGATCTTAAAAATGGTTACAAAGAAAATAAAGGTAGAAAATAGAAATAATGGTACCAAGTGACGGCTTAATCTTTAAAGAGCTCTAAATTTATGTGTACACTTAAGACAAAGGACCACATCCAGGTACAATTTTTACCCCCTTCTGTGCCTCTCGACTCCAGCGGGTCAAGCCAGGGCCGGTCCCTCAATTCCTAGGAAAGACGAATACGAGGTGGGAGTTGCCGTGGAACCTCGGGAGGTCAAACACCTAACCCAACCAGCAGATAGATGGTAGATTGACACTCAGAGTAAATGTGCTGCTGGACCCATCTTTATACCCATAGGGGCCCGTATCCTCTTTCTTATCTAAGATGCCAGATTGTGTTGGTTCGTCTTTGTGACGCCAGTTCTTACAAGCAAGTTTCAACTTAATTTACACTTGCAAGAGAGATAACTAAATTGTGAGTACTAGACATTTTTTTACTGGGCGAGAGAGATTCCTCCCCCCGCGGACGGCTGTGTGTTCGTATCAATATGTGTTTCAGTCAAGGACACTCCTCTGCAGCCTCTTGGTCAGCAATTGGCGTATCTCTGTTTACAGCCATTCAGGGTTACAGCAGCCTGCCATATCCAGGCAAGCAAAGTTGGATGTTACAGGGGGGGGTTCCTGTCTGGCTACATTCCCCTGCTGTATATGCCCTCCCAATAAACAACTCTATTTTTTCAACAAAGAAGGCATTATTATTTGCTCTGAAGGGGAGGGGAGGAAGGTGGGAAAGCAGGGCAGAGGAAGGAAGGTTTGGGGAGGAAAGGCACACAGAGGAAATGCCAGGGGGCCCTTTTGGAGATGCCCGGGAGAGACTCTCACAGCTGGCCTTGGACAAAACTCTCCCTCAAGGCCTCCCTGATGAGCACAGACCCTTTAGGTGCTCTCCTGGTGGCACTGGTGTCCAGCTGCTTGTATGCCCTGGCCAGCCATTCAGCCTCTTCCCCTGACCCTGGCAGAAAATCCTTCCTCTTGCTCTCACACAGGTTGTGGAGCACACAGCAGGCTGCTACCATGAAGGGGATGCAGCGCTTGCTGAGGTCCAGGTGGGTGAGGAGACTCCAGTACTTTAAATGGCCGAATGCACATTCCACTGCCATGTGGCATCTGCTCAGCTTGATGTGCTCCTTGATAGGGTCCAGGCTGCCCGTGTATGGCTTTATGAGCCATGGGAGCAAGGGGTATGGTGCATTGCCCAGAATTACAATGGTCATGTCCATCTCCCTGACTGATGGTGCAGTTGGGGGAAAAAAGTGCCAGCGTTCATCTTTCAGAAGAGGCATGCACCTTTCCCAACCATCCAATCTTGATGTCGGTGAAGCAACCCTTGTGATACACAAAACCTGGGGCAGCATGGAGAAGTACCCCTTCCTGTTTATGTAGTGTGAGGCATGCTGGCTGGGGACCAGGAAGGGGATGTGCGTGCCATCTATGCCCCCACCCCCAGTTGGGGAAGCCCATGGCGGTAAATCCATCCATGATGCTGTCCACATTTCCCAGAGTGATGACCCTCCATAGCAGCACCTGGCTGATGGCCTTGGCTACCTGCAGGAGCACAGGCCTGACTGTGGGTTTCCCCACGCCGGTAGCTATTCAGCATGGTGAGGTTCCACGAGGCGATGGCGATGCGCTTCTGCATGAGGATGGTGGGTCTCAGTCAGGTGTCTTGTTGCCTGAGGGCAAGGGCAAGCCACCTGCAGAGCTTGAGGAAGGTAGCCTTCCACATGCAGATGTCCTGCAGACACTGCTGGCAATCCCATAGCTACAGGATGATAGGGTTCCACCAGTCTGAACTGGTCTCCCACTGCCAGAAGCGGCGTTCCGTGGTGTCCAGGGGATTGAGGGGCATGTGCAGCAGTAGGAGCACCAGGACCTGGGTGGTCCAGGTTGATCCTCATCCTGCTGGCAATTTGGAAGTACTGCATGCAGGCAGTTTGGCAGTACTGCGCCATGAGGCACAGCAGAAGGCCTGTGAGCCTGGCACTGCTTTGCAGCAGCTCCGGTTCCATGGTGTGAGTGCTGTGGTGTCTGCAAGGGCAACCAAGTACTTTGCATCCGTTTTGTGTCCCACGAGGGGGGAGACAGTGGAGGAATGGTGTGTGAGACGTGGCTGTAGAAAGGAGCCCTTGAAAGCACATGTTGCAGCTCGCCTGACCAAGCAGCCACAGGAAATCTCTGCCCTCCTGTTGCCCTCCCCAGAATGTTTCCGGGGGCTCTAAGTCCGAGGCAGGCTCCAATCAGTGTGGACACACTATTTCAAAATAATTCTGACTAATTTCAATGCTTTCCCATAGCAGGGCCAGCAGGGGAATTAGCTCAAGTGGTAGAGTGCTCACTTAGCAAGTGAGAGGATGTGGGATCAATACCTGCATTCTCCGGTAACCTGCAGGTTCCCTATTATACTCAGGGAGCTGATAGAGGAGTTATCTGAGCCTCTAGCTATCATCTTTGGAAAATCATGGGAGACAGGAGAGATTCCAGAAGACTGGAAAAGGGCAAATATAGTGCCCATTTATAAAAAGGGAAATAAGAACAACCCAGGAAACTACAGACCAGTTAGTTTAACTTCTGTGCCAGGAAGATAATGGAGCAAGTAATTAAGGAAATCATCTGTAAACACTTGGAAGGTGGCAAGGTGATAGGGAACAGCCAGCATGGATTTGTAAAGAACAAATCATGTCAAACCAATCTGATAGCTTTCTTTGATAGGATAACGAGTCTTGTGGATAAGGGAGAAGCGGTGGATGTGGTATACCTAGACTTTAGTAAGGCATTTGATACGGTCTTGCATGATTTTCTTATCAATAAACTAGGCAAATACAACTTAGATGGGGCTACTATAAGGTGGGTGCATAACTGGCTGGATAACCATTCTCAGAGAGTAGTTATTAATGGTTCACAATCCTGCTGGAAAAGTATAACAAGTGGGATTCTGCAGGGGTCTGTTTTGGGACCGGCTCTGTTCAATATCTTCATCAACAATTTAGATATTGGCATAGAAAGTACGCTTATTAAGTTTGCAGATGATACCAAGCTGGGAGGGTTGCGACTGCTCTGGAGGATAGGGTCATAATTCAAAATGATCTGGACAAATTGGAGAAATGGTCTGAGGTAAACAGGATGAAGTTTAATAAAGACAAATGTAAAGTGTTCCACTTAGGAAGGAACAATCAGTTTCACACATACAGAATGGGAAGCGACTATCTAGGAAGGAGTACAGCAGAAAGGGATCTAGGGGATATAGTGGACCACAAGCTGAATATGAGTCAGCAGTGTGATGCTGTTGCAAAAAAAGCAAACATGATTCTGGGATGCATTAACAGGTGTGTTGTGAGCAAGACACGAGAAGTCATTCTTCCGCTCTACTCTGCGCTGGTTAGGCCTCAGTTGGAATATTGTGTCCAGTTCTGGGCACCGCATTTCAAGAAAGATGTGGAGAAATTGGAGAGGGTCCAGAGAAGAGCAACAAGAATGATTAAAGGTCTAGAGAACATGACCTATGAAGGAAGGCTGAAAGAATTGGGTTTGTTTAGTTTAGAAAAGAGAAGATTGAGGGGGGGACATGATAACCGTTTTCAGGTATCTAAAAGGGTGTCATAAAGAGGAGGGGAGAAAACTTGTTCATCTTGGCCTCTGAGGATAGAACAAGAAGCAGTGGGCTTAAACTGCAGCAAGGGAGGTTTAGGTTGGACATTAGGAAAAAGTTCCTAACTGTCAGGGTAGTCAAACACTGGAATAAATTGCCCAGGGAGGTTGTGGAATCCCCATCTCTGGAGATATTTAAGAGTAGGTTAGATAAATGTCTATCAGGGATGGTCTAGACAGTATTTGGTCCTGCCATGGGGGCAGGGGACTGGATTCGATGACCTCTCGAGGTCCCTTCCAGTCCTAGTATTCTATGATTCTATTTTGATTTTAGTTAAATCTGGAGTTATGTCAATTTTAGTTATTTTGAAATAAGTTCTTAGTGTAGACAATCCCAAAGCAGAGTGAATACAATCCCCACTTTGTCACAGGATGCTACTCTGAAGGAGAAAGATGTTTGACCCTGATGTATCAGTATTGATCTAAGGTTGGACCTGGACTGGCTGTACCAGATATGAATGCATGAATAGCCTCTGCAAAAAGATGTTGCAAAATCAGTCATGGCAAGGAACTGTGGGGGGCAAGTGTTTCTTCTGGAGACTGGTAGATCTTGTTATGGGAAAGGCGTGCTGCTGATTTGCACAGATCAGAACAGTTGTCAGCCTTGTCAGCTGCAGGTTACTACCAGCTGCCACTGTCCTACAGGCAGTTTAAAGGGCAATGGGATTTAAGAACATAAGAATGGCCATACTGGGTCAGACCAAAGGTCCAGCCAGCCTAGTACCCTGTCTGCCGACAGTGGTCAATGCCAGGTGTCCCAGAGGGAGTGAATCGAACAGGTAATGATCAAGCGATCTCTCTCCTGCCATCCGTCTCTACCCTCTGACAAACAGAGGCTAAGGACACCATTCCTTACCCATACTGGCTAATAGCCATTTATGGACTTAACCTCCATGAATTTATTTAGTTCTCTTTTAAACCCTTTTATAGTCCTAGCCTTCACAACCTCCTCAGGCAAGGAGTTCCACAGATTGACTATGCGCTGTGTGAAAAACTTCCTTTTATTTGTTTTAAACCTGCTGCCCATTAGTTTCATTGGTGGCCCCTAGTTCTTATATAATGGGAACAAGTAAATAACATTTCCTTATTCACTTTCTCCACGCCACTCATGATTTTATATACCTCTATCATATCCCACCTTAGTCTCCTCTTTTCCAAGCTGAAAAGTCCCAATCTCTTTAATATCTCCTCGGATGGGACCCGTTCCAAACCCCTAATCATTTTAGTTGCCCTTCTCTGAACCTTTTCTAATGCCAGTATATCTTTTTTGAGATGAGGAGACCAAATCTGTATGCAGTATTCAAGATGTGGTTGTACCATGGATTTATATAAGGGCAATACGATATTCTCCATCTTATTCTCTATCCCTTTTTAAATGATTCCTAACATCTTGTTTGCTTTTTTGACTGCTGTTGCACACTGCATGGATGTCTTCAGAGAACTATCCATGATGACTCCAAGATCTCTTTCCTGATTAGTTATAGCTAAATTAGCCCCCATCATATTATATGTATAGTTGGGGTTATTTTTTCCAATGTGCATTACTTTACATTTATCCACATTACATTTCATTTGCCATTTTGTTGCCTAGTCACTTAGTTTGGTGAGCAATTTTTGAAGTTCTTCACAGTCTGCTTTGGTCTTAACTACCTTGAGCAGTTTAGTATCGTCTGCAATCTTTGCCACCTCACTGTTTACCCCTTTCTCCAGATCATTTATGAATAAGTTGAGTAGGATTGGTCCTAGGACTGACCCTTGGGGAACACCACTAGTTACCCCTCTCCATTCTGAAAATTTACCATTTATTCCTACCCTTTGTTTCCTGTCTTTTGACCAGTTCTCAGTCCATGAAAGGATCTTCCCTTTTATTCCATGACAACTGAATTTACGTAAGAGCCTTTGGTGAGGGACCTTGTCAAAGGCTTTCTGGAAATCTAAGTACACTATATCTCCTGGATCCCCTTGTCCAGATGTTTCTTGACCCTTTCAAAGAACTCTAATAGATTAGTAAGACATGATTTCCCTTTACAGAAACCATGTTGACTTTTGCCCAACAAATTATGTTCTTCTACGTGTCTGACAATTTTATTCTTTACTGTTGTTTCAAATAATTTGCCTAATACTGACATTAGACTTACTGGTCTGTAATTGCTGGGATCACCTCTAGAGCCCTTTTTAAATATTGGTGTTACATTAGCTATTTTCCAGTCATTGGGTACAGAAGCTGATTTAGAGGATAGGTTACAAACCATAGTTAATAGTTCCGCAATTTCACATTTGAGTTCTTTCAGAACTCTTGGGTGAATGCCATCTGGTCCCAGTGACTTGATACTGTTAAGTTTATCAATTTGTTCCAAAACCTCCTCTAATGACATGTCAATCTGTGACAAGTCCTCAGATTTGTCACCTACAAAGGATGGGTCAGGTTTGGGAATCTCCCTAACATCCTCAGCCGTGAAGACCGAAGCAAAGAATTCATTTAGTTTCTCCACAATGACTTTATCGTCTTTAACTGCTCCTTTTGTATCTCGATCGTCCAGGGGCCCCACTGGTTGTTTAGCAGGCTTCCTGCTTCTGATGTACTTAAAAAAACATTTTGTTATTACCTTTCGAGTTTTTGGCTAGCTGTTCTTCAAACTCCTTTTTGGCTTTTCTTATTATATTTTTACACTTAATTTGGCAGTGTTTATGCTCCTTTCTATTTACCTCACTAGGATTTGACTTCCTCTTTTTAAAAGATGTCTTGTTATCTCTCACTGCTCCTTTTACATGGTTGTTAAGCCACGGTGGCTTTTTTTTTAGTTCTTCTACTATGTTTTTAAATTTGGGATATACATTTAAGTTGGGCCTCTATTATGATGTCTTTGAAAAGTGTCCATGCAGCTTGCAGGGATTTTATTTTAGTCACTGTACCTTTTAATTTCTGTTTAACTAACCTCCTCATTTTTGCATAGTTCCCCCTTTTAAAATTAAATGCCACAGTGTTGAGCTGCTGAGGTGTTCTTCCCACCACAGGAATGTTAAATGTTATTATATGATGGTCACTATTTCCAAGTGGTCCTGTTATAGTTATCTCTTGGGCCAGATCCTGCGCACCACTCAGGACTAAATCGAGAATTGCCTCTCCCCTTGTGGGTTCCTGTACTAGCTGCTCCAAGAAGCAGTCGTTTAAGGTATCAAGAAATTTTGTCGCTGCATCTCGTCCTGAGGTGACATGTACCCAATCAATATGGGGATAGTTGAAATCCCCCACTATTATTGAGTTCTTTATTTTGATAGCCTCTTTAATCTCCCTTAGCATTTCATAGTCACTATCACTTGTCCTGAGATCCCTACTGTTATATTCTTATTAGAGCAGGGAATTACTATCCATAGCAATTCTATGGAACATGTTGATTCATTTAAGATTTTTACTTCATCTCCCAACACACATAGTACCTATTAATGTGTGGTTAAGGCTGTCTCTAATGATATGGATGGCTGTATTTAGCTCCAAGTCAATGAGATATGTATGCCAACTTCTGCCCCAAACTACTGCACAATATTCTGCTGGAGTAAATACCATGCCAGGGCTAAGGTTCGTAGAAGACTTGCCTCTTCTCCCCAGGAGGTTCCTGCTAGCTTCTTGGCCAGGCTAATGCAGGAGAGGGTCTTATTTTTGTGTGTTGCAAATGAGACCGGTGTGTGGGACTGTGGTCTGGTTAGATCCCTAAAAACATGGGTGTAAAGGGAGTGGATGATCCTCAACACAGCATGTTCAGGATACATCCCTACACCTCCTAGCCTACGTCAACACATTCAAGTTGGTGGGCTTGTGCTACAGCACTAAATATAGCTGGGTATATGTTGTGCTTCAGGCTGGAGCTTGGGCTCTGAAGCTTAGGGATGGGAGTGGGCATCAGAGACCAAGATCCAGCCTGAACCACAATTTAACAGCACAGTCTACACAGCTATTTTTAGCATGGTAGCTGTCAAGGCTAATTCCCCACTCCGGCACGATGAATGCAGAAGTGGGGGCCTGCAAAAGCAACCCAAAAACCTGATCTCTACAGGCTTTGGTACAAAAACACCCCCCAAAATCCTAACACCCGGACTTCAAACCAACCCAAGGGCACCCCAAGCTCTTTTCTCCCAAGATCTTGAAAAGAAAACAGAAAATACAAGTTGCAGACTATGATTGCTGTCCCCTCGTCAGAGGCATGTAGATCCCACAGACAGATTTTCCAGGACACAGAAATGAACCAATACCAGGTTAATTTCAAAAAAGAAAGAACTTTTATTATTAAAACAATACCCCAGTTACAAGCATAGTTGGAATGGCTAGATGGTAAGAGCCACCAATGAATATACTCATGGAGGATTCCCCCATGGGCCAAAAACTTAGTTGCAAAAGAAAGGAAAACCCATTTCTAACAGCACAGACCTCAGATCCAAATTCCCAAACCAGAAAACAATAAAACCTGATGGATTTGTCTAGACTTTACCCTACTTACACATTAGAGCAGGGAATTACTATCCATAGCAATGAAGAGTCTTTTTCTTGGAGAGAGACATGTCTTCTGTCTCCCTCAGTATCTAGAGAGCAAAACTGGCTGAGAGACAAAAGAGGGAAAAACCCAAAAATTTCTTTGTCTCAGTTTGAAATCCCTACCTGCATTTCTACTGACTGACTGCTACCTGGCTAGGTTAACCCCTTAGTCTCCAGGCTGCTGGTCATCCCTCATGGACATGACAGTAGCATAAGCCTGAGTGTGTCAACTCAGGCTCAGAAGCTTACTACCAATGACTGGCCAGTTGATTGGCCAGGCTATTGGTCTGATGGAAGGTTGTGGCCATCATCTTAGATTCACTTTATATAACTCTCCACTGACAACGGTAAATGGCAAGAGCATTAATGTCTTGGTATCATGTAGCTAATTATCCACATCTGAGAGATAGATTTCATTATATATATAGTCTTATATAGTCTTCAAATTTTGGCAGTCTGCTCTACCTGAAACAGGGTGATGTGCTAACAGATCCACCAGAACTGCACCAACATTCTTGCCTATCTTCAATATCTTATAAAAAGTTATCAAACAACAATATCCTTTGTTTTAGCTTCAGAACAGCATATTCAAGATCAAGTAATTCACTGGTATATTTGACAGCAGAATTCATCCTAGTATACCTCTAGTATCAGACTGGACAATTTTCATTGTTACTTCAGGTCCACAGGAAGTTTGCCTAAGTAAAAGTTGAATACTGACTTCAGGGTACACCATGTTCTGTGGAACTGGAATCAAAAGGCCCTTGTTCCCAGTGGGGGGAGGCGGGTTTTACTGATGGGACACCAGGAAAACAGGGAACTCAGGAGTTAAGCTGAAAGCAACTCAGCCACATGGGCAGAGCTGAATGAAGTGTCGCTTGGTCAGCTTTACCTGTGATAAGCTTCACTGTTTGGAAATGAAACTCAAGGTTTGGGTTTATACATACAAGTGATGTTGTATTAGTTGTCCTTGAATTTTTGATCTTATGTTTTTGTAAGTCATTTCTTTTCTTGAATATCAACAGCTGGTGACTGACAAACAGTTTAAAGTATTTGATTTAATGGTTTTGCCCATGATCAACATGCTGAACATGGACCTTCCAACATGCAAAATGTATCTTTTAAGCACTGGCTTCTGGTCTTCTTCACCTGTTGTTGCTCAAGCATCCTCCCCATCAAAGAAGGGAAGAAACAAAATCTAAACAAAGGCGAACCTGTTGGTATTTTATTTGCGGTTACATTTTACTATTGTCACTAAGTTGTCTTTTTTTAATTTTGTGCTTAACTTTCTCCCACTACTACTTAGCAGAAACACATTTTATAGATGTGTATATTTCTATGCACATAAATCTTTTTCTGCTAATAGTGGGAGAAAGCTAAGCAGAAATTTTAAAAAAATCATTATATATATTCTTCATATTTCACTCTCATACACAGACCCACAGAATGGAGAAGAACCAATAAAACCAAAGGTCAGACTAGTAAATATAATTCTTTCAATGTTTAAACATTTTAAATCATCTGTTTAATTAAATATGTAAACTTTTATATAAAGCAGTGGGGAGAGAATAACACTTCAAATAATGATAATAATATTGGGCTAGGCTGACTTGGAAAACAGTTATAGTTTCCTTTTGATTCTTTATGAGGGTCAAATGAGCACAAGAAAATCAAGTGATATTTTCTGCCACTGCATACTATGTTATTGAGAATGGGTGACAATCATTCTAGACTCATGATTTTCTCTTCATTGTTTAGCTGATACTGATAGGAATGTGTCGGAAGAGAGACAATCCGTTTGGGATTGGCCTTGCAAGATGGAGTACATTTTAAAACTCTGCAAGTGTGTTTTTCTTTATAAATATATGCCCTGCTTAATCTAATTACATAAAGTGATCTCCCATATAGACACACACTTAGTCATCCTAGTGTGATAATTCCTTAGTCAGTGCTTTGCAGTGCCATAGTGCCAGGGATCCAGTGGTTTGATTCTGACTCCCCTTCAGGTCCTTGGCCAGGAAGGAGTCTGGGATTCAGGATCTTGAGGGAATTGTGAGGGGTAAATCTTTCAGATCCCTTCATTACGAATGACTCCTCTCTCTACTGGAATGGAGGAGACATTATAGTGCATACCATGGACAAACCATGTAGTGTGTGTGGATGTGTAATTACCATGGTGCAGTCTATAGTGCATTACAGAAGAGGAAGGAGCCATTTGCAATGAATGTTAAAAGGATTCTTTATTGAGAGTGTTGGAAACTGCTATGGCTCTCATCCTGTGCCACCTAGTGTCACCACATAGGATCTCTCTCTGTCCTGGAGTATTTCTAGCAGTTATGGATGGATCCTGCTGCCTATACCGCATGTGTTATTGGTTTATAATTAGTACCTTTCTGTCTGAAGGATCCAAAGTGTCTCACACATTCCATATGCAATCTAGTCTTTTATTGCCATAAAGCAACTAACGAGGATGGAATATGGCCTCTGTTTTGGGGCCCATGATAGAACTATACTAAAGTTTAGGACAGGAAGTAAAGATTACCCTATCCAATTGCAGAAGTGCATGCTAAAATATTCCAAACCCCAGAAAATATCAACTGCATCTTTAGCTGATTTTAAGTTCAGTCAACATATTTTCTGACTGAACACAGTCTCAGCTTCAGCCATTTACTGGCAAGCTAATATCTGCAAAACGATTTAACTTCAATGCTCACAATCTTGTTCAAAAGCATTGACCTCTGTCCAGACCCTCCTTCATGTCAGATAAACCATTCTCTCAGTGAAATACACTTTGACATTCACAGCAAGAAATTGCTCTGCATGCCCTACATTTTGTAGGTGAATTATGGTCTCTATTCTCTTGGAAACAAAATGATAGATTGATTTGAAACTAAATATATTGTGTGCAACTTTCAATGTTTCTCCTTAACTCAGCCTGTAATATTAGTGATTTGTAGCATAAACTTTTTTTGCTTGAATACTTTCCACATTTTGCATGTACAATACCATTTCTTCCCTTCCCCCCCCCCTGCAGCTCAAATCCTTCAGTGTGCAATTACCAGATTTGCAAAAATGCTTCTTTGCACATGTAGACTGATGCAGTTGCAAGTAATTCCATGTCAGTTAAGGAGAAAAAAAAATTTAAAAGATAAAATGAAGATATTTTTCATATGATTAATGTCTGTACTTATTATATAGGTTGAACCTCTTTAGTCTGGCACTCTAGGGACCAGACCAGTGGCAAATCAGAGAATTTGCTGAACCATGTGCGGTCAATATTATCTAGCAGCATTACCCACTGCTTACTGGGCTCTTAGAAGACATTTAGGGGTAAATTAGAGCTAAATAACAGCACAGAACACTGACAGCTTGGACTGGTGGCTATTAACAAACTTTATGGGACCAGGGGAAACTTGGCCACACCCATGATAAGTGGATATCCAGCTAATTAAAATCATGCTGGATCACACCTGTTGCCAAGCCAGAGAGAGTCGGACTAGAGGTAATAATTTGGGCAAGTAACCTGGATATATCTTTCAATGAGCCCATCTGGACTTTTTTAAGGCTTCAAACTCTGTTCCTGTGCTGGGTTTTTGTGGCTTCGCCTCTTATCATGGAGCATAGATACATCAGTGGCTATTAGCCAAGATGGTCAGGGATGCAACCCCATGGTCTGGCTGTCCCTGAACCTCCAACAGAATCTGGGACTGGACAACAGGCAGTGGTGGATCACCTACAAACTGCCCTCCTCTGTTCATTCCTTTTGAACCATGTGGCTTTGGACACTGTCAGTGGAAAGGATACTGGACTAGATGGACCATTAATCTGACCCAGCATGTCCTTATATACTCAGAGATGGGATCATGTAGTGGTGAAGATCCTAATTTCATACTTCAAAGTGGTCCCAATGTCTCCCCCACAATAATCACTAAGTGATAGTTTAACCAGACAGAGCTCCTGCCCTTCAAATGCTAATGCTTACTTGAATGATCAAGTAAGACCTGGATTTTCAATATGGGGCAACAAATATTTTGATCGACTATCAAATATTAGTGAAAAAGGTGAAACTGAGCAGCAAATTGAATGACTGCTCTAAGGCCACGTCGATACTTTCACGCTGGAGAGCAATCGTCTGGCATTCGATTTAGCAGGTCTAGTTGAGACCCGCTAAATTGAACGCTGAAGGTTGCTCTGGTCAGCACTGGTACTCTCGCAGTTGCAAGGAGTAAGGAAAGCCTCCCAATGTGAAGATGGCTCCAGGCTCGGCTTAAGATAAGCTGAATTTATGTAGCTTATTTCAATTTTATGAAGATAAGCTATTTATGTAGCTGAATTTGCATGCCTTAAGCTGACCTTTTGGGTCTAATGTACACCTGGCTTAAAAAATACACCTCTCCACGCTCTTTCCTTTCATACAAAGTCAAAACAGCTAGGGAAAAAACTGAAGAGTAAAATGTTGAGCATCCACTAAAATGTCTTTCTGTTAGGATTCCAGTTAACCAAGTACGAGAATTGACCACTAAAATTAAGTGTAAACTAATGCCCAAAAGCTGACAGGAGAACATGCATCTTGCTGTCTAATCTTCCATCTTGTCTCATTTTTTTGTTATCACCCTTGTTCTCCTAAGCCTGAAATGAATTAAATACTGAACTGGTAAGTAGGAGTAAATTTACTATATGGTTGTCTGCACATGCTGTGGGTATAATTTAACAGTGAAGCCTCAATGCTTTTCAAAGTGGTATCTCACTTAGAAAAATAATGAAATAGATAGCATGCCAGAGGTCTGCAGCAGTACATCAAGATACTTTATAGAGCTAAAGAAAAATATAAAACAAAGAAACCAAAGTGAAAAACCCCCAAACCCTGACAGCCAGAAGAAATGGACTGCCTCAAGCACCATTGTCTTGACTTACATGATTCAGTATGCCTACTCTAAAACCACATTTTTTCTGGAATTTAAAAGACTTGCATAAAGGTGCAACTAGGTTATCATTTAAGTGTCTTCTATTTTCACTTTTTTTTCCTTATGTCTTTTTAAGTGCACAAGTGCTTCTCAGTTATATATCTGGGGGAGGTAATATCTTTTATTGGACTAACTTCTGTTTCCCTCACCTATCATATCTGTCTAATATCCCGGGGCTGACATGGCTACAATATCACTTGATTAAAAATAAGTAAGTACACCATCTAAATAGAAGACCAACATACCAGGTTTAGGGCTAAATTCTGCCAATAATGTGATGTAAAATGCCTGCTATGTATGAGAGGGTATGGACAGCACATTCGAATATTATGGAGAGAAAAAAAGTAATATAAAGGGAGCTTTAGGAAGATTAGACATATGGACAGGAAATTAAATGAGAATGTAATTGAGATGTAAGCTCATAATTATGGGGGGCAAATCAATTAAAACACACTCATATGATGGGAAAGCGAAAGCATCGGCTGGATACTTAATGGCATGATTTTGCCAATTCCTGGTTTGCACAGCAGGATTTTCAGGCATGGAATAGAACCTAACCCTTGGAAAGCAGCAATGCTATAAGAGATACAGGGCACGATAATGGAAAAGAGACCTTGGATGGTAGTGCACAGCCAATTAGACATGAGTTCCCAGTGTAGCATGTTGTCAAAGAAAAATAATGAAAAAAACCAGATCCCTGTTGTAACTCTACTGAAGTCATTCAGTTCCCCACAGACTGAATGCAATCTCTGGGTTCAGTCTCACCAGTGTCTTTTGAAGAAGGATTACCATCTCCTTACCCTATATTATTATGCTTTTGCATATGCAGCCAGCTTCATCCCTGGCATACTCCACTGATTTATAAGCATTCTTGTCAAGCATACCCTAAATACCAGGAAGCTGTGTATTGCAGTACAGTCAGAGAAGTGGAACGAAAATGATTAACGTACTTGAGGAATTTACATCAGAGAAGAGATTAGAGGAACAAAATATCTATAAACAGTGACTAAGTGGCGATGTGATAACCAACTACTAGTATTTGAAGGATGTAAATGCCAAGAAGGGAGCACAACATTTAGGATTTCAACAGCTGCCCTGTTAGGAGCAATGGGATGAAATTAAGAGAGGAAATTTTTCATCTGAATTGTTGGAAACTTTCATAACACCAGGACTGCTGAATGGTCTCCAGTAAAAGCGTGGAAGCCCTATTGCTCAAGGCTATGATTTTTGAAGGTGCCTAAGGGGGACAGGTACACAGAGTACATGAGTGTTGGGCAATTATTATCAGATTATTAACAATATTTAGATATTTCTTCATTCAGTTCTGCAAGTATAACCCAAACTCCTTATGGGGGTGGTGTACTGAAGCCACTTACAGGGAGAATATTGAGTCTGCTCTACAGCCTTAGCTCAGAGTTACATGGCTTGTAGCTCGTGCAGTAAGCTCTAGAATCCCAGGTTTGATTCTTCCTGTAGGTGCTGCACAAGGTCTAAGTCTAATTTTCAAAGGTTAGGTACTTACTGATTTTCCGTAAGACTTAGGCTCCCAATGCTTATGTCATCTTTGGAAACGGGAGTTAGCCATTTAAGTGACTTGGGCCTTGACATGCTGATTGGAACAAAGTCTTAATATCGTTAAAAATCTAGATCTTAACTAACTTAGGCCCCTTTCATAAACTCATTTAAGAACTGATTTGGGCTGCAGAATATAATGCAGGGAACAAACAATCCTGCACTATTTAGGGAGTATGAGCTGATGAGATTTTGTAACTGTTGTCACCATCTGTGTCAGTAGTCAAGGACATTGCCAGCTCTAATAGGTGCACCGACACAATGGACCAAATTCATCCCTAGTGTAAATCCATTATATTCATCGGAGTAATAAAAGGAATGAAGTTGGACCACTAGCTAAGGACACAGACCAGAATGAAGTGCAGCTCATCAGTTCAAAGTGGCAGTAGGCAAAGGTATTCTCAGCAGTCCGCAAGCCATCTTTATTTATGAATCTGGTGCAATCAGCAGCGAACTGCCCATTCATTTCACAAACTGTATTGTATAAGTAAGTAGAATGAAAATATCCTAATTGGCTTCTCCTAGGTAAATCTATTCTTCTCTTTAGTGTCCAGACCTTAATTATTGTGATTGTTTCCAACTAGTGTATTTCAAAATTGTCGCTACTTATGGGTGAATTTGGATTTGAAATAATCTGCCTAATGATTAAACCTTACTAAGTGAAGAGATGCTTAAATCAGGCAGAGTCAAAGAGAGAGATCTGGAAATGTAGGGAAAAAAAGTTGAATAAATGTTTAAAATAAGAAAGTTGAAAGAAATTACAAGGAACAGTCTTTGCAGGATTTGGACCTGACAAGGGATGTAAACCCCATATAGATGAACAAAGGAGTAAGAGTTGTCTGAGAACTCTGTTGGCCCATCTTTCAGCATTTGGAAGGCATGTCAGGCTTGATTTGTTATCAGCTCCAGCTGGAGAGCAATAAAGTTTTCTTCAAAAAGGAAGGAAGTAAAAGCTCCCAGAAAGATCCAGGAAAATGGCGCAGGAGAGAGAAGGTTCACAGGGCCTTACTCTGAGACAAGAACCAGGGGGAAAGCTCTTGGAGATGGGCTAGATTCCATGGTAGGCCCTAAGAAAAGCACAAGACTTCAGAGGAGTCACCTTTGGGGTGGGTGTTTGTGACGGGGTGACAAAATCCCGCACGGCCCCAAGCTAACCCCCGGGGGCAGGCAGCGACCGGCCAACCCCACCCCCACCCCCCGGCAGGAGAAGAAGTGGCGGCGGCCGGAGCTCGCCGCGCGGACGGAGGCTTGACCGGCATTAGCGCCGGCGCCTCGGGGGAGAACCTGAGGAACGCCAGCGCATGCGCCTTAGAGGGCAAGTCGGGAGGGGCCTGCAGGGGTGGGGGAGGAGCGAGCAGCCGGAGGGACACTGGCGCAGGCACCCCGGGAGCCAGCCCGAAGAACGCCAGCGCATGCGCAGTAGGAGGATGCTCGGGCGAGACCTGGGGGGGGCGACAGGTATGGTACAAAAGAGGGAGGAAACACTCAGGAAGGAGAGGACGAGAGAACAGACTGGTGAAGGGTCTCTGGGACTCGGGGAGGAGGCTGACAGGGAGATTGGGTGAGCGGGGGTGAGGAAGCAGCCCAGGGCAGGCGTAAGGATGACTGCCTGCGAGCTGATGAGTTGCGGCGCTTAGCCCCATCAGCCAGGTGAGGGAGAGCAGATATCCCCCCCCACTTTAGGGCCCTGGGCTGGGTCCTGGAGAGAGGGTGGGCCTGGGCCCCCCTCACACCCCAATCGGGGTAAGCATACGAATGGTAGTATAAGATGGCCCCATTATCAGGAGGGACGGGTCGAAGGGCAGGAAGCTGGGAGGAGAAGGGGGACTGGACATCGTGATAGAGACACCCCTTCACAGTGTTCAACAACAGGGAGCTAAGGGAGAATCCAGTGGGACTAAAAGCTCAGGTGGGTGGAAACTGCTTTGTTTAGCCTGGTTTCTGCATTCTTCTGGGGAGGGGAGCTGTGAGGAAAGAGTCTGGGAGCCCACCAGTGTTCCCTGTAAGCTGGGTGCTTGTGCAGCTACTCGGAAGAGATTCAAATGTTGCCCTCATTCTCACTTTCATACTGATGTGCTCTTCCTTTTAGTTTTGCATATGAAGAAATGCCCAGTAAATTTTTTCCTCAGTGATATAAGTTTGTTTTCTGCAGTCATGTGGTCACATTTAATAAATAATACAAACAATGTGCTCCGCGCCACATGCACAACATTGAAAATAAATAAATGATGCCTCGCTCTGCAGGTAGCACAATCAAGTGGTCTGATCCTACAGGATGCTGAGTGCCTCCTGCTAGGTATTGAGCTTCCCCAGCTGCTATTGAAATTAATGTGATTCAATAGTTCAGTCTTTTGTTTGAGACCTGTAGGCCTCAATCCTGGGGTGTCCGAGGGAAAATATTCCAGAGTCATAAACCCTGGCTCCTGTTCTCTCAAGGTTATCACTTGGGATAGTCCCTCAGAGGTCAACTATCATGACAGATGGACGTATGTCCAGGTCCTATGTTAGTGATTGCCTTTTTACTGGCCTGAGTGAATGAGGAATAGGGTGACCTGATAGCAAAGGCGAAAAAAATCTGGATGGGGGTGGTGACAGGCACCTATAGAAGACAAAGCCTCAAATATCTTGTCCCAGTAAAATCGCAACACCCGATGCACCCCAGTGTCGTGTGGTTCAATTTATTTTAGATCCAAGGGAAACCAGGACACTCCAGAGAGACTTAACCACTTTCTGATTTATTACAAGCTTTAAGCAGTTAATATAGTTGTTTAGGTTTTACAAGCCTTAAAAACAATTTAAACCTTAAATACTATAAATTCTAAAGCAATTAATACAGCACAAATCAATACAAAAGCAATTAATAGAATAGCTACTACAATACAATAATAAAGCCTAGTTCACTTACACTTCACCCTTATGCTACCTACAGTACCAGGCAGGAGGTCATGGTTCCTTTGATTCCCATCCGTCAGAACACCATTCACTGATGTAGCTGCTGTGAAGGGCCTATTTACTTCTAGTTACAACGAGCAGGACCTGTGGGTCAATCCTGCTCACTACCTCCCGTTGATTCTTCTTACTAAGCCCATTTTATAGCAAAGCGAGACTTGGCTGTTCTAATAATATTTACCAATTGATTACGTATTATGTAAGATACCTAAAATGCCCAATGCCCTATTAGGGGTACATCCTGCTACTGAGGATATTGCAAAAACTATGTGCGTAGTTAACAGTTTCATGGCTGCATCTGTAATTTTTGCTTATCAGAAACAGAAGTACCAGTACAAGGCTGCCTGACGTGTGTTCTTGACATGGTATCACGTACTATGCTTAATCTGCATTGTTATGCAAAACATTCCTGCCCCTCAAAGCTTCTCCCTCGACCTTGCCTGCATGCTTATGTGCACCAGACTTGAGACAGGCTTGTGTTTTGCTTTTTAGAGATCCTCACTGTGGTCAAGGCAGACATTATTGTCAAGGCAGGGCAGTCCAGACTCCTCTAAGACTCCCCACACCCCCCAACCAAGTTGAGTCTGCAGCGATAAAACATTTGGTCAGGAATGTACCAACTTAACTGCTCTTTAATCGAACCACATGACACCTAGTGGGGAAGATTCCTTTTTTCACCATTCTCCAGATCATAAGAGCCCTGTGCTGGGATTATGTAGGCACTTACATTCTGACATTTCCTTTGACTGGGGAGGGGTCCCTAGTTGTTTGTTTTTGTAATGTGATATGTTCAGGATTTCAGCATTGCCTTTATTGACTGAGGGAATGTGCATGCTGCAGCACATGGCACAAGTAGACCCAGCAAAAGACAGTCATTTCGATCCGTAACCTTTCATTCCTGCTCCTGCCACACACTTGCGCCTAACACAAGCATTCAGACTTAAGAAACCATCACACCACGTACCGGGATGGAAGCTTAGGGTTCTCCAAAGGCAAACGGGGCTCCTTTGCCACAGGGGGTGAGAAAAAAACATTCTAAACTAGAAATGCAGCTTTCCTTGTTGATGAAATGTGACCCGCTAGGCCCTGATCTCAGATCCATGGACATGAATATGAATCTTTCACTGACTTCAGTAAGCACTGGATCAGACCCCAAATTCCCAGTGCATCTCATGGATCCCATTGTGTCCACATCTACATGCTGTTTATTCTTTAACTTACTAGTTTTTCTGATTTTTCTCCTGGATCAGCTCAAACAAACTATAAGGTCAGTAGACTCCCATCAGTGGAGATGACACCAACTGTCCTCTACCACTTCAATTAGCATCCTTTTCACCAAAACGGTAGCTTCCCAGCGCATCTGCCAGTAATGCACAAATTAAAGCAATAATTTTGTTAACTGGTGCAGGGACCTCTGTGTCTCAACCTCTACTTGAAAGCACCCCACAGAAAAATCCTTTTGTTTTTTGTCCTAATGATGTTTGCCTTGTACAAGGAGCACAGATGTGGATCTGTTTCTGTTGTTCTTTAACAGCCTGGCGCTGCAGTTATTCATTGATGTCTTGGGCTTTCATATGATGGTGAGATCTGAATTAATGAGTAACCACTGCAGATGGCTTTGAATGGCTTTTACTAAAATATTTTTTGCAGATTTTTTTGATTAAACATAGAAAATAAAGTAGTATTTAAGATCCTTAGGGGGATAATAACATTACATCAGCTGAAATTAAAGTTAGAACTTGTCAGGCAACTTGAGATTATATCACTAAACCAGGATCTTAGTATGGCCATAGTTTCATTGGGGGCAGGTTTCATGCAAGAACTCAGAGAATGCAACTTCCTCTCTGTGGATTGTCAAGAACATGCTAGTAGTTAAGTTGCCTACTGTTTAAAAAGAACATTCTATGCCACAACAGAACCATAATGCTCATGGAAAGATGGTACATCTTATTCGGAACAGCCAAGATGGATTAAAGTGCCAGTCACTACTGATGTAATATACAACATTCAATATAAAACACTATTATGGATGGAAGAAGTGTGTTTTATAGCACCTGAGAAACGGCATGAAAATGCTTTAGTGGGAATCTTTTATACTCTGTGTGGGGAGAAGGGAGGAATACCCACAGTGCTAAAAATACTGATCATTATAATTTCATATTTTATCCAATATAATCAATGTAAGGGCTAGAAAATGCTTCTAGTTCATGGGATGGAAATATTCAGTGAACCAGCAAGGAATTCAGGATTATAGAGAAGTTCAAGATATTTACTGTGGTTTTTATGTCTTCAGACCTTGCTCTGACACGCTGATGTGGTGCCCATATTTTAACAAGGACTTCCATAAAAAGGTTCTCATTATCTCTGTATATCAGGGGTGCATACACTGCGGGGGGAAGGGGAGAGTTGTCTTCTTTGTTTCCCCGTGTAAACTAAGCACATTCTCATCTTAACTAAAGGAAGAGGCAATAAATACCATGAGGCAGAAGCTCATTTCTGGACAGTATTTGCTAGACGTGTTCCTGGAAAATATCCTGGATATATGGCAGCACATTGTTCAATGAGCATAATTTCAAGAAGAGTGGGTGGGGGTGCAAACTTGTGTCGGTGGATTTTTGGGCACCTACTTAGGAAATCTCTTGCAGATAAATGTCTTTGGTGCAATCTGACCCATTCCAAAGGTAAATAATATGCTCTTCCAAAATATAGACTGAGTCTCAGGAATGCTGTCAGGCATGTCTCCAGAGAGGCAGTGAATTCCACCAGTGGCTGGGAAATCACTCCAACCTTTGGTAGCAGAATTATAGCTGTGGGCTTTTGAGAGCCCTTAAGAGCCTCCTCCAGCACATCACAGCTCTGACACAGCAAGCCATTGCTGGAGTTTCAGGAGGGTTTATTGCAGAAAAGCAGACTGCACTTAGTAGTTACAGTGTATTATAACTGATGGAGTTATGTCTTCTGTGATACATCTATACACACGCACGTGCTTGACTATCAAATCTATTGCTAATTACTAAGATTGATTGCAGAGTATGGCCTCAGACTCCCTCTCACCTATGCTCCATCATGAGTGCATCCATCAGACTAGATGATCTTGCTGTCAGCCTTTTAGAGTAGATTCATGAGGGCTCGTAGCAAGATGTTCTTTCACCAAGCTCCTTCTCACAACCTGCCAGAGCCCCATGTGACTGGCTTTTCAAAGGTGAAAAAACTAAACAATGAATAGTCTTGCAGCATCTTAGAGACTAACAAAAAATGTAGATGGTATCATGAGCTTTCGTGAAAGGAGTTCATCTGAAAAAGTGGGTTGTGCCCAAGAAAACTCATGATACCATCTACATTTTTTGTTGGTCTCTAAGGGTATGTCTAGACTACATGGCTCCGTCGACGGAGCCATGTAGATTAGTTTACTAGACATAGGAAAATGAAGCGGTGATTTAAATAATCGCCACTTCAATTACATCAAAATGGCTGCCGCGCTGTGCTGAACAGCTGTTTGGCGGCACAGCACAGTAGTCTGGACGCTCTGCGGTCGACAAGGAAGCCCTTGTCGACCGCAGAGCGCGTCAGACTACGCGCTGTGCCGCCAAACAGCTGATTGGCACAGTGCGGTAGATATTTTGATGTAAATGAAGCGGCGATTATTTAAATCGCCGCTTCATTTTCCTATGTCTAGAAATCTAATCTACGTGGCTCCGTCGACGGAACCATGTAGTCTAGACATACCCTAACGTGTTGTGAGACTATTACTTGTGCATTAAGTTTTTTCAGTTACAGACTAACATGGCTACCTCTCTGGAATTTTCAAAGATGGTGCAAGATACTTTTTTTTTTCATTTGTTGTTTTCATAATAATGACCCTGGAGCTATAATGTATAGGGATACAGTATTTCCTTTGGCAGTGGGTGGAGGTGGGAAATAGTTTAGTTTGTTGCTAACATTAATTAGGCCTGGAATGCCGTGTTTATTGGCTTGATCATGCACTAGGAGGGCACATTTTAAAAACATTTAGGGCACAACTGTATAGTCTAACTTTTATCACAGTTACTTGATGTTCTTCATTGCTTGCTTAAATTGTCATTGTGGGTCATTTGCTCCTGCAGTTGCATTCATTGCTCACATAGATTAGGTGCATATTAAATTTGGCACATATATTATTATTGTGTTTTCTGCAAATTCTATCTCTGTTTTTATTTCCCTGGGAAACTAGAAATGCAAACGTGTTGGGACAGATCATATTGTCATAAGATTCATTCCTTCACTCTTCAAATTGAAAAGCTGCTTATCATAGAAAATTTGTTAATCTGGATTGTTCTGTGCACAGGCCTTTGCTTACTTCCCCCTGGGCAGGTGTCCACGTTACAGAGAAGGACCAGAGTGGGTACTAACTGGACAATTGGTTGGCAGACTAAGCAGAGAAGCCAAGGTCTGAATGAGTTGCTGAGAGTAAATTCTCCTTGTACTCTTAAAGTTGGTACCTCACTGCCATTGCTGAGGCAAATTGCTTAGCTCAGTATTGTGGGAAAGTGTGCGCCACCACCACTGCCCATTCTATTCTAGCCAGCTGTCTAAAATAGTGTTTTTCAAACTTTTTTTCTCTTGATCCAGTTGAAGAAAATTGTTGATCCCCATGACAAAACATAATTTGACTAGAGTGTGGGCTCCAGGCTGGGGCTGAGGATGAGAGCTTTGGCATGTAGGAGCGGGCTCTGGCTTTGTGGGGGGGAGGGGAGGAAGGCGTGTCAGGCTGGGATAAGAGGAGTTTACCTGGAGTGGCTCCTGGTCAGTGGTGCAGTGGGGGTGCTAAGGCAGGCTTCCTGCCTCTCCTGGCACTGCAGACCATACTGCACCTCTGAAGCAGCCAGTAGCAGATTCCCAGCCACTAGGAGTGCGGAGCCCTCTCCCAATAGGAGCCAAACTTGTTGTTGGCTGCTTCTGCAGTGCAGTCTACAGTGGCAGGAGAGGCAGGTAGCTGCCTTGGAACCCCCTCTGGTCACCTGATCAACCTGCAGCAATGAGATCCAGTGCCTGACATTCTATGACCCAGTATTGGGTCACAACCCGTAGTTTGAAAGCCACTGGTTTAAAGAGAGTGTTCAGTGTATTGGTGCCAGCCAGCACAGCTCCTAAATGTTAAATTCACATGCACAAATTTTTAAAAAGGTTGCCCATTTCCATTGTCCCTGTAGCCCTTCTGCCAGGTAGCAGCCAGGGCCGGGTTCAATATCTAGGGGTTCCTTTTCATCCATCATGCACAGAACTGGCTTGAGCCCCCAACCAGTAGCCTGGGAAATTCACACACCCCTGGGCGCCTCTAAGAGGCAATGCTTCCCCACTCACAAGCACAGAGTCTAAGCATAGAAAATAAACTTTTAATGAAAGAGAGAAGTCAGATGGCATTAACTTGGGAAAACACCACAAACAGAGTTCATAACCAAACCATGAGTAAACGTCCCAGCTCAAGGGGATTGAGCAACGTCCTTTGCCTTTCAGGCTCAAAGTCCAGCAATGTAAGTGTCCCATTCACATGCCCAACCTGTCTCCGTACCCCACTCACAGTTGCGGCCGTTGGTCAGGACAGACAAGAGCTCAGAGGTGATTTTCAGAGCTCACCTCCCACCCTGGGGGTGGGGGTTGGGATAGGAGGCATCTCACTCACTCCATTGGCCACTCGCCACTGCTCCTGCCAGCCACTCCCGCCCTGCTGGCTGCCTGCTGCTGCTTCCGCAACGGGTCTGGGTCTGGCTCCGGGCCAAACCTAGTGATTTCAGCTCTTGGCCCACCACAGAGGCTGGCCAAAAGATTCCCTTCTGCAAGGCTATGTCTACATTGGCGGGCTATTGAGCAAGAACGGCCGTTATTCTGGAAAGCGTCCACAGTGCCCACCTGTTCTTGCGCAAGAAGATTTACAGTACGGCGTGGTAAGAGAGGGCGTCTTGCGTAAGAGCTACGCTCTTTTCTAACAGGTGTAAGCGCTCTTGTGCAGGAGCTCTTGCGCAAGAGGGCAGTGTGGATGCTTGGCAGGGATTTCTTGCGCAAGAAACCCTTATGGCTAAAATGGCCATCAGAGCTTTCTTGCGCAAGAGAGCATCCACACTGCCATGGATGCTCTTGCGCAAAAGCACAGCTCGCACATGGCAGTGTGGACGTTTTCTTGAGCAAGACTTCTTGCACAAGAACCCTTGCGCAAGATGTTCTTGCGCAAGAAGCTGCCCGTGTAGACATAGCCCCTAGAATAATATATTAAAATA
Organism: Rafetus swinhoei; assembly: GCA_019425775.1. NCBI lineage: Eukaryota > Metazoa > Chordata > Testudines > Trionychidae > Rafetus > Rafetus swinhoei. Next base: position 20,277,505 of record CM033428.1, on the reverse strand, counting down.
ATAAAGAGACCCCTTATGGAGTCTGTTTTAGTTCTATCCTTAGAACGGGGAGGGGGGAGAGAAAGAGAGAGAGAGGTTGAAACAGTCTTACTGCTCACGCCTGGACCGCATGTAGCCTGCTGGTTCAAGCTCCTTCCCCCCTCCCTTCCCCCCCCCTCCGAATTCAATGCACTTGAGTCTGGAAGGGGAAGGCTTGTCCATCCAAGATTCTTTACAATGACATTGTCTCTCCTGCAAGCACTGGTGGTCATATTTTACAATTCCTACATTTAGGGTTAACATGGTTTGTGACCCACCCCCCGCCCCACAACAGCCAAATTAGTTACAGTACACAATTCCATTCTAACAATTGACCATCCATCAGGCCTATAGCACTGACTAAACTGAATTTACATAACCACACCCTGGACTCCTTTCAGCTGGCTGATTTCTTTCCCATTCCAGCAGGAGCTGTATTTTCATATCAATAGTTGAATACCTTGCAGGGCTAAACAATTGAGTGAGCATAACCACACCCAGGACTCCTTTCCCCTTTCAGCTGGCTGCATTGGAAGCAATGGTTCAGACCCTGCTTACATCCCTAACAATATAAACATGTGCTGACAAGGGGACACTGGCTAGTATAGATTATGAACTTTTAGGGGGCAGTGTACTATCTTACGGGTACATTGTGGCAAAGTACCTCCTTCACCTACCTCCACCCCTACCCACCAGCAGCAGAGGGACCCTGGAGTAAATCGGTGCCATTCCAGAACATCTTTATCTTATCAAAGGTTATCAGACACAAATATCCTTTGTTCTAGCTTTAGTTGAGGACTTGGATTTCTTTTGATGTTTATAAGGTGGGCAGTGTTCCCTCTAATTTTTTCCATCCATGTGTGGAATAAATTTTGCTGTGTGCCAAGGCATGTGCAGATGTGCACCATACATGCTGCCAGCTGTGGGCACTCTGCTAATCAGCTGAGCAGCATTTGAATCTCTTCTGGGCGGCCGCCCAAGCACTCCTCTTAGAGGGAACATTGAAGGTGGGCCTCAGAGTTGGCCCAAGCAGCACTTTTCAACTGCACCAAAGCAATCAATTCATAACACCAAAAAAGGGAATAACTTTCCCTGCCTCCTCTCTGGGGTGATCCCTTTTGATGCTGGGTTGCGATGCCAGTCCTTCCCCAACTGCTAGCTTAGTTGCAGCTAGCTTAGTTGCTTCCCCTACTGGGAGGAGAGCAGCCTTCCACTCCGGAGAAGTATTTTCTCCCCAAAGCCCATGCTGCAGCTTGTCTTGCCTCCCTCCCTTCCTCTCTCTCTCTCTCTTACCCTCACCAGAAGAGGGGATTCAAAAGGCCACAGGCAGCCCTTAATTGGACTCCTGGGTCCCTAGCTAACCTGAGGTAACCTCTTTTTCAGCTCAGAGGGAAAAGGCTGTTACTACTTTAAGGCCGATATATCTGCCTTCCACCACTCTCTTATAGATGTCTGGCCTTTGTCATAATATATCATATATACCCTGCCTGGGACCTGGTCCCCCATCAAGACTAAAAATCTAAATAAAAACAGTATTCCAGCCCATAAGCCGCAGCAGCAACTACATAGTAACATGATGATATGCCTCAGCTTTGATCCTAGCCTGAAAACAGATAAACTTTTCTGACAATCCATTCCTGGTGAATTTTGACCCACATCCAGCAAAATTAATCAGAATGTGGTTAATGTAAGCACATATATGGGGCTATTTGTGTGCTTAAAGTTAAGAATGTATTTAAGTGCAGGATCAGGGCCTTTGTGCATACAAGCCCCATTAGCTGGGTTGTTGCATGTGAAACGAATTTCATCCAAGGCGAGGAGAGGAAGCCTGTGAGTTAGACGAAGTAGAGTGCCTATTCTTGCATGTCTAATTATTATGCCTGCCACCAAGTTTCCTGAATGTTGGCCTAAGGGGTCGCTGAGCTCAAGTAAATAGAACCTTCAGACCCCTAGGGATAATGGTGTTCGCCTATATCATAATCGAGTTTTTGCTACAGCTTTAAAATGGGGCTTCAAATGCTGGTGGGAGTTAATAGGATTTTACATGTGCTGTGAATTTTCTGAACCTATCTACACTGTTGTTTGACATGCAAAGTGTGATGTTGTCTTTTTATTAGCAGCACTTCATGTCTGACATATCTCCCTACTAGCACTGAGGATAGACATCTTAAAAGCAAATTGTAATCGAAATTCTGAACAGAATGAGATGAGAATTAGCTGCCTGTCTAGTGCTTTTCTATTTATCTCCAAATGTCAGCACTCTGCACGGGAAGTTTGATAGGGAGGCATCTGCTGTTCCAGACTAGAGAATTAGCAAGCATGAGAAATGGGGTTGGGAGGACTGAGAGCTAATTGAATCACATTGCTTGACAAAACTGTGGAATATGCCCATGGAAGGCCAAAAAAGTAACCAGTGTGACTACAGAAAGATTGACAGTCATGATAATTTCCAGATAAGTCCTTTATGCAAATCTTATAGTATCCAATACCTGTGCTACAGCAGACAGTCCCTGTAGATAGCAAGTGCCATGTAAGAAACCAGTCATGTGGTAGCTGAATTGGATTTTGGTTATGTGATGAATGGGGAGAGGGAGGTAACAACATTTTCTGGATGTTCCAGCCATTCAGTTAGCTAACGACTTTTCCTGGTAGTTAACTCTAATGCAGTGGTTCCCAACCAGTAGTTCACAGAGCCCTGGTGTTGCATGATGGTACTGTAGGGGGCAGGGCCGGCTCTAGGTTTTTTGCCGCCCCAAGCAAAAAATGTTTTGGCCGCCTCGGGGTTCAGCGCTGGTCAGGCACAGGTGGCGGGGCTCTGCTCAGAACTGACCAGACCAAGGCAGGGGCACCCCCTTCCCCAAACCCGCTGGCTGTCCTTCCCATCAGCGGTTTGGCCCTGTCCAGCCCCACCCTATGGACAAGCACCCCTCACTCCTGACCCACAGCTCCCACAGCCAGCCCTGTCGGGCAGAAGTCGCCTCCCCTCCAGGCTCACAGGTCTGCACTGCAGGGTCTCTGAGTACAGAGCTGCTGCCAGGCTACAGCAGCGGCACGCGGAGCCGCCCAGGCCACCCTCGGAGTGCGCTGCGCCCAACTTGCTCTGCTCGGGCAAGGGGAAGGGTAGGGTAGAGCAGTGGCACAGGCAGTGAGGGGTGATGTGGTGAGGGGAAGGGTAGAGCAGCGGCATAGGCACTGAGGGTGATGTGGCACAGGCACTGAGGGGTGATGTGGCAAGAGGAAGGGTAGCTAGGGCAGCAGCAGAGCAGTGACACAGGAACAGGTGTGTGTGTGGTAGGGGTGGGGGGGTGTGAGTCGGGGCTGGGCCAGGCACGGGATACTAGTGGGGGGCTGACGTGCAGCCGGGGTGGAGCAGGGACACCCATCCCCAGCGCCGCAAGCTGGGGAGAGAGGCAGGGCACTTACCCAGCCCCAGCATGGGGATGCGTAAGCCATTAGCGAGGGGGAGCGTGGGGACGCCCAGCGCCCGCCCAGACGCCCAGGAGGTCATGCTGAGCCGTGTCCCCATAAACCAGCTCATCCAGCCATGCCGGGCAACGGTCTCTAAGCCCTGCCTCCGCCTCCTTTGCTGTCATAAAGTGTGGAGGGCTTTACGGCTGGGAGCCGCGTGCCCTGCGGGAAGGGGCCGTCGCCGCGAACAGGTTCCTGGCTAGTGGGGCCGCAGACCCCCTGCCCGAGCGGAGCGAGTCAGGCGCAGCGCGCTCCCAGGGTGGCCTGGGCGGCTCCGCAGCGGGCAGTGGCGTCTCCCCCGGCCCTTTAAAATCGTCAGGGCGGGGCCGGGCATTGCTGGGGATGGCTGCTTACCTGGAAATGCCACCCCTGGAAATGTGCTGCCCCAAGCACGTGCTTGATTTGCTGGTGCCTAGAGCCAGCCCTGGTAAGGGGTCTGTGGAAAGTTGGGAGCTGATAGGCTCCATGCCAGCAGCAAGAGAGCCCCTCAGCCCACGCTGCTTCCTGAGCGGGCTGAGGGAGGCAGCTCAGGAGAACCAATGAAAACAGAGTATGGCTTTTGAATTAGAAGCAGGAGTCCTTCCTGTTCCTGTTGTGTGGCCAGAGCAGAGCTCTTGGAAAAACCTGTAAGGAGCCAGGCATGAAGAATCGAGCAAAATCCACGCCTAGGGAAGGACTAAGTCTTGAAACTACGGATATGTGAGTAGAACAAGGAATTTTTAGTCAGATACAATTACGTTATTTCCTTTATTTTGAGGTTTGTTGGATTTCTTTGTGCAGAGCACCTTGGGGTCATATTTACACTAGGAAATTATTTTGAAATAGCTAAATTTGAAATAACTCCCAAAATAACTATTTTGAAAGAAGCTTATTCCCCAAGAAAAGCAGGAGTACAGATTTCAAAATAATGGGCTTGGTAGTGTGGATGTTCTGCTTATTATTTCGAAATAACTCCCCAGTTAGACCAGGGCTCACTGACTGCCTTACACTGTACCTTTGCAAGCTGAATCCCAGGGAAGCAATTCTCTGTGGATTTGATCCTTTTTTCAGTTGCTATGTGACACCTAGCAACCAAGCAATGTTTCACCAAATGTGTGTGGGGTTTTTTTTATTTAATAAAATTCACTCTTAAGAACAGGATTGATTCTTATGCCCTAGAAGGTAGGAGGTTCCATGTGCACATGTTTAAGACTGCACAGTTACTAAGAGAAACTAAAGTTCCATTTTCAGCTGATTTCAATAGCTGGGTTTCAAGCTCTCTTCAAAGGGATGGTTAAAAAAGCCTGAGGGTACGTCACAAGAAGGAATTCCCAAGTGCACCTTCCTAGGTTCTCAAAGGGGTTTTGCATTTGGATTGGCAGTGATACCAAGGTTTTAACACAAGCCTTTAGTGCAGGCAACCTTTTTTGGGTCGGGGACCATTGACCTACAGAAAAATCAGTTAAGGGCCGCACACAAGTGAAAAGCAAAAAAAACCCCACCCTCCAATGTGGCCCCCGACTGACACTCTCCATGGTCCCCTCTCACACCAGAGCCTGTAAAATCTATTACATTTTGGGGTGCGCTTAGCCTGAGGGGCCGGGTCCAGGCATGCTGGGGGCCACATCTGACTCCCGGGCCTTACATTTCCCACCCTTGCTTTAGTGGCAAGGTATTTTAAAGACTCTTGAGGGCCCCTACCTTCTGCACTCAAAGTGCCAGAGTGGGGAACAGCCTTGACAGATTAATTGCACAATGGTGACTTCTCAAATGACAATTCCTTGGAATAGTTGATCTTTTTATTACTTTCTAAAGGTAACAAAGGCCTATGTTGGTACTATGGATGGCTGTAGTTTACATTTGATACATATGGTTTCAGGCTACCATGGACAGGTATGAGAGAGTACACATAAATAAGTTTCCCCTCATGTGGTTTTGTAAGCTAGTGAGACATGAGTAACCATAATAGAGAATGATTGTGGAATAGAGCTGTAGCGGAACTGAAATAACCCACTACCAGAAGTTACTATGGCTGTGTAGGAGGTTTCACTTGAGTGCTGTGGTAGTGAGTGACAATTTCATACTTGTAATGGTATCTCTTGATGCTCCTTGGGACTGCAAAGCATCTCCATTAAAATAAAATTCTCATAAAAAGCTTTGGTGCTAGATATAATGGGCTATATAAGTATTGCTGCTGCATTCTAAATGGCAGAAGTGTTCAAAGTTCTCCAGATTGGGGCTATGTCTAGACTGTAGGCTTTTTGTGCAAGAAGCTTTTGTCGGAAGAGATCTTCTGCAAAAACTTCTTGCGCAAGAGCGCGTCCACACTGCAAAAGCACATCGAAAAAGCGATGCACTTTTGCGAAAGAGAACATCCAGACTGCATGGATGCTCTCTCGAAAGTAAGCACTGATTGGTATGCACAGAATGGCCATAGGGCACCTGTGCTTTTTCCTCTTTCCTCTTTTTGCGCAAAAAACCCTTCTTCCCCGGTCCACACATGCCTTTTTGCGAAAAAGCTCTTTTGCAAAAAGGCGTTCTTCCTTGTAGAAAGAGGAATACCAATTGCGCAAAACCCCCTGTTCTTTCGATTCTCTTGTGCAAAAACACACTTAAGGTGTGGATGCTCCATGAGTTTTTGTGGAAAAACAGGTGTTTTTCTGCAAAAACCCTGTAGTGTAGACATTGTCTATGTTTCCAGTCTTTCTCTGAAACATCATTTATCTTACTAGTATAGCTACTTGTAAGTGATAAGAATATATTCAAATTGGTTAAAATTTAGACATGAACGAACTCTGACTAAAGCATATTGTCATTATTTGATAACATTCTGGCAAATATATAGGTGGTCTACCTAGACTTTAGTAAGGCATTTGATAGGATTTCGCATGATATTCTTATCAATAAACTAGGCAAATACAACTTAGATGGGGCTACTGTAAGGTGCGTGCATAACTGGCTGGATAACCATTCTCAGAGAGTAGTTATTAATGGTTCACAATCTTGCTGGAAAGGCATAACAAGTGGGGTTCCGCAGGGGGTCTGTTTTGGGACCGGTTCTGTTCAATATCTTCATCAACAATTTAGATATTGGCACAGAGAGTACACTTATTAAGTTTGCAGATGATACAAAGCTGGGAGGAGTTGCAACTGCTTTGGTTCATAATTCAAAATGATCGGGACAAACTAGAGAAATGGTCTGAGGGAGAGAAATGGTCTGAGGTAAATAGGATGAAGTTTAATACGGATAAATGCAAAGTACTCCACTTAGGAAGGAACAATCAGTCTCACTCATACAGAATGGGAAGCAACTGTCTAGGAAGGAGTACTGCAGAAAGAGATCTATGGGTCATAGTGGATTACAAGCTAAATATGAGTCAACAGTGTGACGCTGTTGCAAAAAAGGATTCTAGGATGCTTTAACAGGTGTGTTGTGAGCAAGACACAAGAAGTCATTCTTTCGTTCTACTTTGTGCTGATTAGGCTTCAGTTGGAATATTGTGTCCAGTTCTGGGCACCACAGTTCAAGAAAGATGTGGAGAAATTGGAGAAGGTCCAATGAAGCGCAACAAGAATGATTAAAGGTCTAGAGAACATAACCTATGAAAGAAGACTGAAAGAATTGGGCTTCTTTAGTTTGGAAAGGAGAAGACTGAGGCTATATCTACACTGTAGCCTTCTTGTGGAAAAGGTTATACAAATGAAGCTCGGCATGGAAATTCGCTGTGCTTCATTTGCATAATTAATGAGCAGCCGTTTTTGCTCAAGAGGCTTTTGTGCAAAAAAGAGCAGGAAGGAAAAAATGAAGGACGAAATGGCTCTTGCGCAAGAGGGGGTTTTTGCGTAAAAAGGAGCCATCTATACTGCTCTTTTTTGCGCAAAAGCCTCTTGCGCAAAAATGGCTGCTCATTAATTATGCAAATGAAGCACGGCTATATTCCACACCAAGCTTCAACCCGGCAGCACCCCAGTGTCCCCAAGTCAGCCGCCATTGAAACTGACCAGCAGCTGACTCCAGGAAGCCCGAGGCAGAGCAGCTCTGCCCCGGGCTTCCCGGAGTCAGCCGTTGGTCAATTTCAGTGGCGGCTGACTTGGGGACGCCTGGGGCAGAGCAGCTGGGGTGCTGCCGGGTTGGTCCAGTAGCGCCGCCCCTTGGCGCTGCGGAACCAACCCGGCAGCACCCCAGCTGCTCTGCCCCAGGAGTCCCCAAGAACAACTGGGGTGCTGCCGGATTGGTCTCGCAGCGCCAAGGGGCAGCGCTACCGGACCAACCCGGCAGCACCCCAGCTGCTCTGCTGCAGGTGTCCCGATTCAGCTGCTGCTGAAACTGACCAGCAGCGGCTGAATCAGGGACGCCTGGGACAGAGCCGGACAATCGGAAGGGGCGGCTATGAGGGGTCTGGGGTGGCATCCCCCCCACACCACCCTAGACCCTTCATAGCCCCCCCTTCTGATTGTCCGGCATATCTGATAATCTGGCATCCCCTGGGTCCTAAAGGTGCCGGATTATCGGAAGTTTACTGTACTGAGTCCTGCTATGAGGGCAGGGGACGGGACTTGATGACCTCTTGAGGTCCCTTCCAGTTCTAGTGTTCTACGATTCTAAATTTATAAAATAATTTTTGACCTAATAGTATCTTTATGCATAGTAATACTGTCAGAGGTCAGATCCTAGACTTCACTGTTAAACTTAATCTTTGAGGGAAACATTGCTAACACACTTAAATGTTAGTCTTGTAATTTTGTGCACAAAAAGCAAGTTCAATTGTATGCTTTTTTCCCCCAGAATTTCTGAGATTGCATGTGAAACAGGGTAACTGTACAGTTAGGTACTATTAGCTATGTTCTTGCACTGTTACCTGATTTGCATGTGTAATTGCAGTAAATGTATATTTTTAGAAACTTATTTTTGAAAAGTGTTAATCTGAGTCAAAGACAACAACCTCATTTTATTTATCATATAGGATTGCTGCAAAGTTTCAGCTTCTTTGAAGAATATTTATCCTGTGACTTGCATGGCTGAGATGTGATTACTAATTCAGTGTCATGTCTAAGATATGCACTATATGAATGAGAATGTATTATTTTCCCATCCAGAAGGTCTTATAAAAGTCAATAGGGATGAAGTTTAATAGTTCTGTAGAATATAATCTAAAACCTATATAGTGTAATAGGAAATGAGATTTTTCCTTTATTTTGAACTTTTCTCTGGAAGTCTATAGCAGTAGAATATTCTTCTTTCGTATGGTATTTGAAAAGCAATGGTCTGGGATGCTTTGGGGGAGGTGGTGGATCCCCCTTTTGCCACCACTGTCAGCATAAATGGGGCAGTTGCCTGTGATGTGTCACATGTTTTGTACTTCATCATAATCACAATTTTGTTCTTTATTGATTTTTCTATTTGTGGAGGAGTTAACCACAACTGTCCTGTCTAACCCAGAGGCTCTGAGACCACTGATTGTTGGCAGTGGGATTGAACCTGTGACTTTATGGGCTAAAGCCATGCACCTCTGCTGCATAAATTAAAAGTTAATTGGTTCTTAGCTTAGGCTGTAGAGCAGACTTCACTCTCCCTTTCTTCATGGTCTCAGTGTCTCTGGGTTATATGTGTATTGTCTGAATGCAGCTGAGTATAGCCCACTGCTTATGGAGAAGGCAGAATCCTCAGACTGTTAGGTCCAAGAAATGGATAAGATATCTACAGACGGGATACATTTGTGTGTTAAATTTTCTATTTAACTTTCCCTTGAATGATTAGTGTTAAACCCCACTGCAACACAGGAAGAGACTTTTATTAATGTACCATAACAAGCTTCATTACTGTGTAAATTATTCCAGGTCCTGATTTAGTATCAAGTAGTAATCCTGCAAAACAAAAATAATTCTGCTCTGTGAGTAGTCCAGTGTTTAAGTTCAATACATTAATTATAAAGCTTTCTCCTTTGGAATCCTCATAATAATATATCTACCTTGGGTAGACAGCAGTCTACTAACATTTCATTTATTGTACTTGCTCATTTGGGAATCTCATAACTCTTTCTTATAACTCAAATTCATAAAGAGGAGCTCTTTTTCCCTTCAGATTGAGGTATCATACTCAGCAGATACTCTTCTCCCTTCAAGCGTCTACTTGCTATTTGTAGTGTATCAGAATTGGGTAGTATCCCTTTCAATAGTTTGAGCCATCAAGTGGATCTTATTGTCTTCTTTGTTTCAGAAGGTCCCAGAAACCTGCCAGGGAAGTAGTGTGTATATGTAGCTAGGACTTGCATGTTGTATTTATTTAATACACAGGGGGTTATTTGAAACCAAAAGGTACATCTATATGGCAGTGTTATTTCAGAATAACTGACATTATTCCAAAATAGCATTGTCCACGTCTACACTACATGCAGTTATTTTGACAAAATGTCAAAATAATGTCATTAAAGCTGGAGGACTTCTTACTGTGACTCCAGTAACCCTCATTTTACAAGGAGTAAGGGAAATCAGGGAAAGAGTGCTCTTCCTCAGACTTCCTGCTGGGTAGACAGCGCCAAAAGCCAAAATAAGCTATTTCAACTTAAGCTACACAATTGATGTAGCTCAGGTTGTGTAGCTTATTTTGGCTTTAGCCCTGGACTTGCCCCCAGTGTTCCTATGTGGTTCCTTCATGTTATATCTGTGTGAAGAGCAAATACAGAATACCATTGTTATAGCACTTTGTATTTTTGCCTGTGATGGAAGAGACATTTTCCAAAGGTAGTGTGTATTATATCCCTGGTTTTACGTGTCTGAGTGCAGCTTGCCATGCAAATTGGTGAGGTACACAGGAGTATGTGGGTCCTCTGCACCCAGGTGAATTTTCGTGTCAGTTCAAGCACCGCCCATAACTCCAGGGGATCCTTTAACAAGTTCAAGAGCTTCATGTGCACTCTTGCACAAAAGAGACTCTCATGAAGAGCTCATGATTCTAACCTATTGTGTTCACTTACAACTGACAATGAAGTCAATGAGAATAGCGTGTGTTTAGTACATCTGGAATACAGGTCCTTGAGGTCTATCTAGAACAGTGAATTTCTTTCTAACATTTTGAGCTATGCTTCAGGCTGCACATGTCATCAAGCTAATTCATTAACATCTTCTACATGTTCTGATTAAGTGGTTTTTACTTACCAGTCATCTGTTTCTGGTATGAAAACACTGACATGGCTTCTATCTTCTCCATTCAAAGGCATCTCTTTTGCTCAAGAGTGAGGTACCTCGTGGAGGCAAGAATGTGGGGGAAGCTTTTGTTGTACTATGACCTTGTGTGGAATCAAACCTGTAACAACCTCTAGATCTAAAACTGCGAGCCAGTCCTACCTGAGCTAAAATTCCCAGTGCCACTAACTAGGGAAGTAGAAGGCTAATCAACCTCGGTATATGGGTGAGTCTCTATTAGAGGGAGACAGCATGTCACATGGGGCCTGTGTAGGTCACACATAGGCTGTAGCTATTGGGCTGTACCATCACTGTGAACAGGGACCTTGCATCTACAAGGCTGTCGGTTTGTTTCTCCTCACAAACACTAATTTCTCTCATATATACTCAGTTCTCCTCCCCCTCCCCCCATACAATTTTCATTTCCAAGCACCCATGGGAGTCTTTTATTTATAGTGTTCCTTCAAAATCATTTTTTCTCAGTGTTTTTATGATCCTTAGTAACCACATCAGCTGTGCTATTTTTACCAAGTGTTGCAAAGGGCCTGCATAGCACTGAAAATTTTAACATGCCAACTGCACTACTACATAGCCTCACATTTTTATTGTGTCACTGAGCTTGAGCTCTGGCTGCCCTGTAAGCCATAAGGCAGCATGTCAGATGCTTTTCAGATTAGCAAAAAGCCTCAAACCTCTTTCCCACTTGCTAGGTCCTATATCAGGAAATGTATCCTTCATGAGCTTTGTTCTTCTCTGCTGCTAAGCAATATGTCCGAAACTTCTACAGAATCACCTCTGATCTGTCCTTTTCAGCTTCTTCCTTCTACTGTACTAGAAAACGTGATTAAAACACCAGTGTTTTGCGACCCATCATGATAAGTAGGAGAGTGACTCTCCCTTTGCAGACCCTCTGATTGCCCTGGTCTCTGCACTAAACAGCATACAGCTAATCATTCATTCACGGTCCCCACCATCTTCTTGGGAAGTGTCTTTCCTTTTTTCTTTGGTCTCCTCCCCCCACCTGGCTCCAGTCCCAGATTCTGCTCCCCCATAACCTTGGCTCCTTGTCCCCATCTAGGCTATGTCTACACTACAAAGGAAAGTCAGAAAAAGTTATGCAAATTGCAAGCCACAATTTGCTTATCTTTTTCTGCTTTTCTTCCGGAAGAGGCTTTCAAAATTTGGCATGTCTACACAGCACCAAATTTCGGAAAAACCTCCCCTTTTGGCACATCCTTTATTCCTCGTAAAGTGAGGTTTACAGAGATGGTGAAAGAACGTGTCCATTTAAAAAAATAAATCAGAAAAGCAGATGCGTTCCAAGGACACGGCAGTGCTTTTCCAGGATACATCTGGTATCCCGGAAAAGTGCTGCAGTCTAGACATAGCCCTACTCCCTACCATTCTACTCCATTCCATGCTGCCTCCAGTCTAGCTCTTGTCCCCTTTGTGTTCAAATCAGACAGCTTCCTCATCCACTATACTACTACTACTACTACTACTACACCATGCTGAGGGTGAGCATTGAGGGCACAGGAGAGAGGGCACAGAACTCTCTGCTTTTAGTTCAGATGCCTGATCCGAGACCCTGGCACACACTACACTACAGCATCCCAGAGCAGAGGTTCTAAGTAAAACTGCTCAGCCCCAGATTGCAGCATGCCCCATGCAAATGAAATCTTCAGGGAATTTAACTACTAAAATTTGAGAATCTAAACATGTGGAAACTGATTTTTTTTTTTTTAAGACTTACAACTTTGCCAAATTTGTCTTCCCTGTCAATGTCCACACAAAAGGTGCCAAATGTCAAAGGTGCATTGGAGCTTTTCAGAGAGCGTTTGCTAGAGTTTGGGGGTGGGGAAGGTTAAGATAAACAATATAATGTGTTTTCCCCTAGTCTTGTTCTCTGAAATTGCAGAATTATTTTGTGAGAAATTTCAAAACAAAAACAAAAACCCACACAAATAAAACACTGCACTGAAGCAGGCACTGATCATGGAGAAATTTCCACTTCAGTGGTTAAAGTTTAGCAAAATTATATGAAACTGAAAAGAGGGTCTTATAATGACAAATACAGGGTCACTACCAGCCCTTCCAATAAATAATATATATAAAGTGTCAGGAGTTTGGTGCATATTTTGAATATATTTCCAGACCTTTTGGGGATTTCTCCATCGCTAACATAATCAAGTACTGAGGACTTTCACATCCACAGAAGATGATTTCCCAAGTCAGATGCCGGCATACAGACCCTGGAACTAGAATTGTCTCTGTTACAGAGATGAGATTTCAGCCAGAAATATATTGCTTCTATTCTGTTAAAAAAAAAAAGAAAGTAGAAACTAGTTGTATATTAACCCAAATTACTGCTTCTGATTGCTAAAGTTGCTTACTTAGAAGAGAGCTTTAAATGAACTACTGGGAAGAAGTGATCAACTCTAGCAGTATATTGGATTTATTACCTAAATTCACCATTTCCACAATGCCAAATACTGTTCCGAAAGCTGTTTCTCTCATCTGAAGCTCCAGCATGCTTCTTTCCCTACCATAGAGCAAAATCTACTTTTCTAAATGCAGAAATTAACCAGTCTATTAGCAGATAATAAATAATACCTTGCATAACTGATAAACACTCAGGGCAAATAACCATTAAGAATGAACTAGTAAAAAGGGTATGCTAAAGTGGGACCGAATCTGTATAAAGCAGGATTAATTGCATTGAATGTGAAACTGATGTCAGATGAAAATCAATCCCAGTACATTTTGTAAATTAAAAGGGTGGTTTTTAATTTTGTAGCTTTATCGAACTCAGTGTGTCAAAATTTCCATATACTCTAGCATACACCATGACTGTTATAGTCCTTCATACTAAATGAGGAAATATTTTGTGGGCATAGAAATGGAATACAAAATGTAAGTGCTCGTTTGCTTTATCTTTGCATTATAAGCTCTTCCTAAGCTTGGAAGCTTTTTTGTTTCTTTAAAGACGAGAAAAAGGGAAGTTTTCAGACATTTTTTTCCCAACCTACTATAGCTCTGAGATTACAACACAGTATGTCACTTCAATTTCAGATGAAATGCATTGATTGATATGCAGGATTTCAGGATAAAACTGCTGCATGAATTAGGAGGGGCTAGATGTACCTTTCTCAATGTAATTATCTAGCCACCATGAGCATAATAGGAGTATTTCAGTCTTTAACGTATTTCTCCTCACAACACCACTGTGAATATGGAAATTCTAAAGTCTCCATTTCACAAATGGGGAACTGAGGCACAGAGAGACTAAGGCTCTGATTACACTGTCACTTCTGTAAGTATAACTTATGTTGCTCAGGGAAAAACAGCCCTCCTGAGCCACACATGTTATACTGATGTAAGAGCACTTCTCCTGCCAACATAGCCCCAGCTGCTTGTTGTTGTTGGTTTAATTATGTTGGTGGGAGAGTGTAGATAGGCTATAGAGATGCTTATGCCATAAGTAGTTACACTGTGGGCTTTGATAAAGTATTAAGTGATGAAATACATTGTTCAGAAAAGAGTGCATTTCAGGTGACATCTTTTAGTAACTGAATTCATTGTGAAAGTACCTTTATAAAGAGAAAAGAGTCACAATGTATATCAGAGTCCTAAAGCCTTAAAGACCCATCTGGTGTTTCCGGCCCTGCAGGATGGATTCTACAGGACAGCACTGAATTCCTCTGGAGCTCCCAGAGAACAGGCGGTATGGGAAGTCTCTAGGATTATGTCTAATCTTGTTGGCAGTGACATTGCAGCCATACAATTCAGTGTAAACCCTTTCCTGCCAAGCACCATAAGATGGTGTCTTCCACCATGCAATGAGGCTGAGATTTTCAAAGGAGCCACCAGGAGTTAGGTGCCCATATCTGATTGAAATTCAGTGGGGTTGGGTGTGATTTTTGGGGTCACGGATCTCACTGGCTTCCAATGGGTCTTGTACCCTTAAATCCCTTAGTTCCCTGGAAAGACCCTGCCTAAATTCTAATCCACTTTTGTCAGATATTGCAACTGAAATGATTAAAATGGAAAATGAAACTAGGCAATGAACATCACTATACCAATGATCATCCTCCTCTCCTTCTTCACTCCTCCTTGTTACTAGCATCCTTTCAACAAAGGCCATTAAAGGCAAAGAAACTGCCTATGTTTGTACTCCTATCTGGGCTTGCTTTTTGACCTGGCACTTCCATGTAGTCAAAGTTCTGTTTAATGCAGCAAGGAAAATGACGTAAGCTAGTGGAGAAGTCAGGCAGGAAGCTAATCTGCTGATGTGGGGGTTGGGCAGGGGATGTAGCCTTAGGTTCATAGGTACCAAAGGGACACCTTCAAGCAATAAAGCTGTCACCATAGCACTTGGAATTAAATTATTAATAAATTATGCTCGTCAGCTTATTTTCTGATAAGGTTTACCTTGCCTGCCCTTACAATCCCTAAGGCAATTCTCGAGTATGAATCTTTGATTTCCTGGGAAATCATCATTTTCCCAGGAAGCATTCAGCTCCCCACAGGAGCATGCCCCCAGAACATCCTCCTCTGCTGTAAACCATAGTGACACAACCCTAGAAACTAGTGCACCAGCATACTAAATCTGCTGACCATAGTGCCTTATAGCTGCATATTCTGAAAAGGCACTTGAGAGCAATGAGACAGGGTGCTTCTCCAGTACACAAACCATAAAAAAGACCATTTGTACATATGGGAAGCTCGGTGGAAATGGAATGGTACAAATTATGCAGGAAGCATGACAATACCAAGTGGAAAAAAATAACCAAGGTGGGACAACACCATATCATACGGTAAGTGGTTTAGAGCTGCCTCAGGCTACGTCTACACTACGAGTTTCTTGGCAAAAATTATACTAACGAGGGACTCATTTGCATGAGTCACGATCTCCTTTGCATATTTTCTGCGGATCCGTTTTTGCACAAAAACCCCTTTTTCCGCAAGATTGGGATACATAAGGATCTTGCGGAAAAAAGGGGGTTTTGCGCAAAAAGAAAACGTCCACACAGCTTGTTTTTACGCAAAAACCTCAGCGCAAAAACGGATCTGCAGAAAATATGTAAATGAGATTGCAACTCATGCAAATGAGTCCCTCATTAGCATATTTTTTGCCGAGAAAACTCGTCATATAGACATAGCCCCAGTGAAAAAGGTTTTGTGTTAACAGTTACACTAGCAGCAATGATAAATCAGTAGAGGCAGACTTCACTATTGCAGATGTACAGATGACACGGTGCTTAGTTCAGAGGGTTTTGAGCTAAGCGAGGATGAGGGGAAAGAGCTGCTGAAGAAAAGCATACCTGCCATATTTGATCTAAAAGGGAAATAAAGGACTGGAAAGCCCATGGTATAATGCCAGAATTGGCCATGCCTGACCCAGAATCAGAGCATGTTGTTAGCATGAAAGACCAGATTAGTCCTGGCTCTGGGTATGTTAAAAAATAAATTAAAAGACTTTGATACATAGCCCTTGTGTAACTTCATAGGTGCTGATCACATTAAAGCTGTATGTGAAGCACAAGTTGTGGCAGAAACACAAAAAAGGAGAGGGGCAAAGACAGGAAAGGGCCATGAAAACATCCTCCCTTAAAATGTGCAGCAAAGCTGGCCTGGCATGAGAGAAATAAGTGGACACTGAACCAGTCAAAGATAGTACAGTGGCCCTGTATATTTAGGCATTGTACTTTCTTCCACCAGTTTGCCTACTGAAGTTCTCACTTTTGGGGGGGAAATTTGACAAAAGTATTCATTGAAATGTTAAATATTGATGAATAAAGAGGAAAAATCATGAATGTTCACCATTTTCTTATTAATGTATACTTTCATGCTTAATTTTATAGCAGTTTCTCCCTTCAATTTTCATTCATGGTGTGCATTTGCTGAAAGGTGCCTTTAACTTCAGTAGGTGTAGAAGTCACTCAGCACTTTGCAGGAGCTGACTGAATCATGGCAGAACCCACTAGGCATAATCCATGTGCCTCAGCATTATTCCATCAGAAGAATGCATGGAAGTAAAGATGAAGATGTAACCCACACACCTAGGCTATGTCTACACTATAGAGTTTTTTCCAAAAATCAGCTGTTTTTCTGAAAAAAACTTCACTTACATCCACACTGCAATTGAGCTCTTAAAAAAAAAATTGAAAGAAAAGAGGGGTTTTTCCAACACTGATAAACCTCTTTCTACGAGGAAGAAGCCTTTTTCCCAAAGAGCTCTTTCGGAAAAAGGGGTGTGGGGACGGGGAAGAGGTAGTTTTCGAAAGAAGAGGAAAAAGCACAGGTGCCCTGGTGGCCACTCCGTCCATAGTAATCACAGCTTAAATGTGAGAGAGCGTCCATTCAGTGTGGATGCTATCTTTCAAAAAAGCAGATCGCTTTTTCGATGTGCTTTGGCAGTGTGGATGCTCTCTTTCGAAGTTTTTTCAGAAGATCTCTTCTGAAAAAGCTTCTTCCGAAAGAAGCCTGCAGTCTAGACGTAGCCCCAGTATGGTTCACTGTCCCACGTAGTGGCACTTAGACCATTTACAGCCAGAGATAAGAACAAGGGAGCTCTACAGCCTAAGCTAAGTGCCAGCTGGCTTTGTAGCACAAGCTTCAGCAGCTCCTACACTAAGCTCTAGAAGTCCTAGGTTTAAATCTGCACAGTGATGGTTACATAGACACTGATGCTACATTAAATTCTGATGAACATTTTTAACCTGCAAAATGAAGCTGTTTTTAATGCTGATTTATTACAAAGCTCACTTATGCAAATGAGTTAGCAATGAAAGTGATAGATTCTTTGCATGTTTGGAAGATTAGTGTCAATGTACGATAACACATAAATAGCACAAAATGAGTGAAAAAAGGAAATAAATGATAAGACTGAGAATTTAGGAAATTGAAGCTCTGTGTTAGAAAAATAGACTGAAGACTCTTCTTCATAAAATACAGATGAAAGAAGGTGAAATTTTGGGACTAAAGAAAACATTTTGGAAGTCATGTCTGATCCTATGAGGTGTAGTAAAAGCCCAGTGGGGGAGGAGCCCCTTATGTCCCATTGAAATCAGTGGGACACTTGACACCTGTTAAGTCTTTGTCCAATCTCTGTAAAAACCTGTTACCTACTTCACAGGTAATATGCTATACAGGTGAAATGCACCCTTCCAGAGAGGCCCTTTGTAATGCATGGTAACTCAGTGTAGCTCTGTGTCTCCCCTCTAGGGATTAGACCACATACAGCATGTTCGTGGTCCACCGCTGACTTCAAGCAAATGGACCTAGTCTGTCAATTTACATAGTATCAGATTAAAAAACCTTTATACATCATCATCCTTTGTGTAACTCTAGCCCTATTTTGGTCCTGATGCTACTCCCATAAAATTCAAAGGAGTTTAGTTACTAATGACTATGAAGGCAGGCGTTGTAGCTTTTGCTTCCTTTCTGTTTACCTCAGAGCTTAAGTGGAACATAGAATCTTGACCAAGCTCTCTGGATGAGGCAACTTCACCCAAAATAAATAGCTGGTATACAATGGATTAGCAAAGAAATTTAAGCAAGCTTAGTGAAAGCGACATGACCACCAAAAGCAATGTATGCCAAAGGCAAATTGGTGATGGTTCTAAAACTATCAGTACAACATGAATTTACTAGTACATCACAGTGTTATTGTTGTTAGCAGTAGCTGAAAGAGTAGGATAAAAAGGTAAATAGAATGTTAACAATTTCTTTCTGCACTACCCCTCTTAGATATGTTTCAGAAATTATTTGTTTTTTTACAAACCTTGTTTTCATTACCTTTTTATTAAACAAGCCACTAAATATTTAGCTATTTTTCCTGCTTGCTTAATCCCCATGTTTTCATATAGATAAATCTTGTATAATTAGCTGCAGCCTTGGCAAATCGTAAGCCTGACGGGAATGAAATGAAGCATTGCTCTCAGCCGAGAGAAAGTTAAACAGCAGCAAAACACCAGCTTCATGCTTTGTACCATCATTTATAGAGGGTTGAAAAATGAGACCAAGTTCTGGTTATAAAAAGACACTGTGTCTTTCTTCCTGGCTTTAGGGCCCAATCCAAATTATATTCAAATCAATGAGAATCCTTACCTTGACTTCAATGTGTTTTGGACCAGGCTCTTTATTTGCAGCTGTTCCGGTGAGGGACTGTATCATTATGTGCATATAATGCCTCATCCAATGGGACCCTGACCTTGGGTGGGGTCTCTTGGCAATATTGTAACACCAGCAAAAGATTATATGAACTAGTCCCGTTCCCAGTGAACATGTTTCTATATAATAAAAGATTAAAGACCAAAATTAACAAAATATTAAAGTTGCATAGCTAAAGCTCCAACAAGTAACAGTTCTCATTCCATTGCCTTGTCCATCATTAGACTTTAATGATCACCACATTAGTCAGGGGGATGAGAAGCCATGTAAGGAAGAAACAAGTGACTGGCCTAGGGAGTTGATGGGACTAAGGGCCTAATCCTCTAAGAGTTCCAGGGTGGATGTGTCCAGCAAAGCAGACAATAGCCCTGCCTGCCTTCTATCAGCAGACTTTTGATGGAAGAAACACTGTTAACAAGACTAGTTGTCCGGCATGCTTCCTTTAGCACCTGCCAGCATCCCTATTTGGGGAGTGAAATAGATCATCCCTTGAGCACAGCTCTATGAAAGGAGAGAAGTAATTGCACCCTGGATGTTTGTTGACCTTAAGAGATATCTATTACGCTATACATCTAACAACTGAAATAGAAAATCCTAAATAACTGGTGACTGGAAGTATCCCTTTTCCTCTAAATAGTTCTCATGGTTCACATGTTTCTTTATTTTCCATAAACTGCCTACACTATGACACTGTTTGAACAAGTACAAGTAATTATTTTAAAATAGTTATCGACTAGACAGCTTTCTTATTTAGATTTCAAAGGCTTCATAAGATAGATGTCATTAAGTTCTGGCCTCATACTTGCCAGACCACAATACACAAGAGAAGAACATCAGTAGTCATGCTGATTTTGTATCCTACTTCCAAACACCACTTGTAGCATCCACCACTTGTAGCATCAGTGGTCGTGCTGATTTTGTATCCTACTTCCAAACACCACTTGTAGCATGTCTACTAGAAGGATTAAAAAACAGAATATCTTACGTTCATGTCCAACAAAAGCTTGGTGCAAATGAGTATCTCTACACTATTGCCCCGAGAGAGACAGATGCGTGTTGTTTGACACTAGATTAGGTAAATATCTAGATCAATGTTACCTTTCTCTGCAAGATTTTGCCACCTTCGTCCCTTGGGTTTCTGTTTGGCCCTTCCCCTTATTGGCACTTCATTGGTTTGAGGCATCTACTTATGTGTGAAGGGGAACAACCCAAAAGAGAGAAATCAGTGGAACTTGGTTTTAAGCTTTTGAGTTACTGTGCTCCAAACATATATTAAAGCACACAGCCATCAAAACAGCCCAATCCAGAGTTAAGAGAAACATTTCCACTTCAGACCAGCAAAATTCCAGATTTTTAAAGAAAATTTGCCTTCTGCATCTTAACAACAACAACGTGAATTGACTAGGATATGTGACCCGTTTTTATATTGTTACCTAGCAAAAAGTATTGAGTGTACGCATGGATTTGGAGTCAAATCTTCTTGATTGCATGGTATCCCCAGGTGGAAGCATGTGTCCCCCTCCACCCCCAAAACTTGTCATGAACATAAAGGCCTCTGACCTTCGGCCAGCTTTCTGCATCCCAGAACTCATAAGATTTGGTCCCCTTAGAAGAATTGCTATTTCGGTCTTCATATGATCCTTACTAGTGTGGAGTCCATGCTCCCATAAACATTAAAGAAGGTATGCTCTCAAGACTCCTGTGAGGTAGGGAAGTATTATTTCCTTAATAATATGAGATGTGGAAAACCGAGGCACAAAGTGATCACAGGCTTGAATTTTTTCCAAAGTGCTCAGCTCCCCAAACTCCAGTTGATGTCAAAGAAGCCTCTGTCAGACCAGCCTAAATTGTCTTGCAGAAGGTCACAGAGTTTACCACAGAGGCAGGAGTTAAATCCAGTGACAGCCATTCCTTCATCCCTCTCCTTGGTTCAATAGGCAAAATCTCCTACCAAAATCATGGGGCCACATCCTTAGGTCCTTGCTCAATATTTACTCCATGCTTACCCATTCAATAACTCCTATTACGTTCAATGTCAGGTTGCTTGAGGAAAAGATTGCCCAAGGACGTGGGTATGAGATGGAATATCAACAAGGTTGCATTGCTACAGGAATACGGCACCATCACAGATCAGAAAGAAGAAGCAGCTTCATCCCCTTGCAAGCAATATAGAAAATCTAGCAGAGAAATGTGAAATGGCTGGAAGTTGAAGCTAAACCAGTTTGGACAGCAAATCAAGAGTACCTTTCTAAAACAGTGAGAGTAATTAATTGTTGGAACAATTTACCAAGCATCATGGTGGAAGCTCCATCAATGGCAATTTTTGAATAAAAAATGGAAATATCTGAAATATCTGCTCTAGTAATTACGGTGGGGAAGTTCTATGGACTGTCATATAAGAAGTCAAATTAGATTATCACAAGTGGCTCCTTCTAGTCTTGGACTCTATGAAAAACAAATGCATTGAACCCTATTCCAAATGGGCGTAGTCTTGTAGATGATGATAAGAGTTTGTAGTCTCCAGTCAGAGGGTTTGTGGGACCTGTTCTCCAAATGGAAAGATCTCCCTAAGCCTGAAATCTCCTCTGAGTGTTTTTAGTTCCTTGCCAGCTGACAGGTATGACATCTGTTTCCGTTCTGGCAAGGGTTAAAAGCATTCTGTGCCTTTGTTTCCACCCCAGCTGATTGAATTGAAAATGAAAAGTTTCAGAAAGATTAATTGCTTGAACAGAAAAGGGACCATACAATTCAACCAGCTGAACAGGGCTTAAGTGACAATAGTTAATTCTGTTATGTTCCATGGAATTGAGTCTCATGTCGGCTCACACTTGATGCTATGGCGGGTGGGGAGTGAGAGAGAGAGACGACATTTTATTAACAAGGTGGCAGGCTGGTGAAATCATTAAAAGGATGAATAATTTTTCTAAATGCCATTTAGACCCCTCCCCCCTTTTCTAAATCATGACTGATTAATTAATGATGAGAGAGATGAAGCTCATTCTTCTTTTCAAGCCCATTTTTAATGAAAATGAGCAAAATCCTATTCAGTTGGTTTGATGTGACTTCTGTGGAATTTGCCTAAAGGCTCAGTGAAAACTAAATAAAGACTTCAGGACTTAGGACTTGCCTGCACACGCAGCACTGCAGTGCACTGCCGTTGCACTTAATGAAGACACTAGCTAATCTGATGGGAGCGCTTCTCCCATTGGTAGGTATGCCTCCTCCCTCAGGCTACATCTAGACTGCAAGTTTCCTTCGGAAAAAGCTTCTCCAGAAGAGAACTTTCGGAAAAAGTTTTTTCGGAAGAGAGCATCTACATAGCAAAAGCCCAAGGAAAAAGCGATGTGCTTTTTCGAAAGAGAGTGTCCACATTGATTGGATGCTATCTCACATTTCAGTTGTGATTACTGTGGACGGAGTGGCCACTAGGTCACTTGTGCTTTTTCCTGGAGGCCTCTTCTTTCAAAAAAACACCCTGTAATCATCTCAGGCCATGGGCAGCCTGTCTGCCTCGCTACAACTAGTCCCACAGCCCTGTCGCAGTGGTGAACAAACAATAGTCTTTGAGCCCAGCCCTGGGATCAGGGCAGGCAGACAAACAAACAGTCAAGTAACCCAAATGGTTCCCGAGCGCAGGCCTTTCTATAGGCTGAGCTGGGGTCAGGTCTCCTTGCTGGTGGAGAGCTGATAGGCACAGGTGGTTTCTCCCTTTAGAGGGAACCTGCCACCTGAGGGAAACGGGTGGCAGGGGGGACACAGGCCCACACACTCCACTGTGTCCCAGCCCAGAGCCCTAAAAGCAGCAGCTCTGGCTGCCACCAAGTCGGCAGGACTCTTGGCCCCAACATGCTGGTCTATCAGTGGGCTAGTGGGGATCTGGACTGCAACCTGCAGGCCAGCTGAACTCCATGTCCTCAGGCGGCACTAGGTCAGCTCCCCTGGGCTATTTCCCGGTTCCCTGGCTTCGTGTCTGGCTGGCAAGCTCTGTGGGGGCTGAAGGAGCTGGCAGGGTGTCCATAGGTTCTGGAGGTGGCTCAGGTAGAGGTCCAGGGGGTCCAGCCCACTCCTCTGGGCCCAGTCTCAGTCCTGGGGGACCCAGATAGGCCTTAGCAGAGGTCTCTGCAGCCTCTTGTAGTTCCAGGACTCCTGCAGTGGTCGCAGTGGCCGGGAACAATCCCCTGGTCACGGCAGTGGCCTAGTGGCCAACCCAGTTGTCCCGCTGGGGTTGGTGGGGTAAGGCTGTCTGTTGCCTCTGGACCTTCGGCCAAGCTTCCTCTCTGCTCGGCCCGCTGGGCTCCAACTAAGCTGGGAGCTCCCTCTCTTATATTTCCAGCCCCGCCCTTCTGTTTCCTGTGGGTGGGGCTGGGGTGCTCTGGTACCACCCACCAAGGGGTCTTTAGGGGAACTGCCTCCTTACACACCCTCTTCCATGTCCACACACACCTTTTTCCGAAAAAGCTTTACTACTGTAGGAGAAACCCCTCCGTTCTTTCGACTTTCTGTCAAAAGAACACAATAGCAGTGTGGACATACTCTGAGAGGCGGTAGCTATGTTGATGGATGAAGTCCTTCCATTGACATAATGTTGTGTACACTGAGATTTAGGTCAGGATAACAGTCTCACTCAAATCCACTTAATGGGGAAATCTCCTTTTTTCTTTGATTACACACTGTTGTCCCTAATATGTAGGTGCCCTGACATCATTTGGAAAGGACAGAGATTTAATTCACAAGTGTTACTAAAGAACAGCAGTACAGGTTGGACCTCGCTGGTCCTGAACTGGTCCTGAACAAGAGGATTTGCCAGACCAGGGAAAGTCCCTCCCCTTGTGGCCGTGCTGTTCTGGGCTAGGGCTCCAGCCTGCCCCTGCTGCTGCCCCAGCCCCCAGGGGCTCTTTCAGCCCTGCTGCTGCCTGGGCCAGAGTGCCACGGCCCAGAGCTATGCAACCAGGACAGAGTTCCATGGCCATCTGGCTCCACGACTGGAGCCAGGGCTCCACGGCCAGGGCAGAGGGACAGGGATAGAGTTCCATGGCCCAAGCCAGAGCTCCCTGGCTACCACTAGGGTTGGAGATCCCCAGCTGCTGGAGTCAGAACGTGGCTGGAGCTCCGCGACTGGGTTTGGACCAGAGCTCCCTGGCTGCTGCTGGGATCAGAGCTCCCTAGCGGGGCTGGAGGTCCACGGCCGTGGTCAGACTAGAATTCCCTGGACGCTGGGGCCAGAGAGCTCCGCTGGGGTCAGATCTCCCTCCCATACCGCCTGTCCGCCACCTCTCCCACACACACTATGCTCCCGGCTGAGTCGCCAGTGCCCTTTACGGCGCTCCTGCCCCGCCGCCAGACCTCCCTCTTCCTGGGCTCAGTGGTCCAGGAACATCCGGACCAGGAAGTCCCGGTTAAAGGAAGTACAATCCAGTAATGCCCATGGCCAGCAAACTAGGAGTTCAAGAATGCATACAACCCTTTTGGGGGTGGGTGCCAGGCCTCTGAAGCTTCTCAGGGGGTGTTCAACCCCATGTGTGTACTAGTTTGGGAAAAGGGGGTATGCTGTGCCTCCCCTTCCAGTTATATCTGTAACTTGTCCCAAGCCATAGGATCTGCAGCTTCAGTCACTAACAATGTCCTCCTTCCACAGGGCAATTAAGCCTAGCTGCTAGGGTCAATAACAATGCCCTCCTTGCATAGGACAGTGTGGCCCAATGCCCCAAGTCAACAACAGTGTCTTCTTCCTGGAGCGTAGTATGGCCTAGCAGCCAAAGTCACTAGCAACACCCTCTTCACAAGGGACAGTGAGGCCTAGTGGCCATAGTCAATAACAATGCCCTCCTTCCATAGGGCAGTGTGGTGCAATGCCCAGAGTCAACAGACCTGCCCTCTTCACATAGGGCAGTGTGGCCTAGCAGCCAAAGTCCATAACAACACTCCCTTCCCACAGGGCAGCGTGGCCTAGCAGCCAGAGTCACTAGCAATGCCTTCTTCTCACAGGCCAGAGGATCCTAGCGGCCACAGTCACAGAGTCAATAACCACACCCCTTCTTTGCAGGGCAGTCATGCCTACAGGCCAGAGTCAATAGCACCCTCCTTCCATAGGGCAGTATGGCCCAACGGCCAAAGTCCAAAACAATGCCTTTCTCCTGAAGGGCAGTGTGGACTAACAGCCAGAGTCAATAGCAACAGGGTGTAGATCTCCATATGGGGTTGATGGGGAGGGAGTAGAGGGCCCCAGGCCCCAGCCCAGGGCTGTCAGCAGTGGAGTGGACCAGCACTAGCTTGGTAGGGAATCCCACTGAAACACACCAGTCTCCCAGAGTACAACTCCCCACCCTGGGTGACTTCCTACCAGTCTCTCCAGTGCAGTCCTCCTTGGCTCTTCCCTCTGGACTGGGAGCTTCTCCTGCTGTTCCCTGCTAACTGGCCTCCTCATCTTGGTCTGTCTGCAGTTCCTCTCAGCATCTCTGGCAGCACCTCCTTCAGGAGTCAGCCCCAACTGAGTGGCTCCACAGGACTTTATATCTGGCCTCCAGCTGGAGCATGCCCAGCAGGGCTGTAGGGGTGGGGCCTTCTCAGCCAGGTAACCAGATTTAACCCTCACAGACCCAGTACAGGGTTGGTCCACCCTGTCACACATCCCAAGAATTCCTCAGCCTTATAATTCCTCCCCACAATTTTTGATGGTAGTGCAAGGAGCACTGCAGTTCCAGTGGCTAAGCTCACTCTCAGGAAATATTATTTCAGCAGGAATGCTGCATAGCTTGAATGAGCCCTTATCTTTGGTCAGGAGGTAGCCCTGGGAGGGTGCCTACCAAGCTGGCATCAGGAGTACCTGTGAGACACTCTGTCTGGATGGCCAGTGCTTGTATTGGGTGAGGAAGGAGTTTATTTTCCAAGAGCAGCAGTGGTTTTTCTATATATGTTAGAGTTGCTGTGTGAGGAACCAACACCAAACCAATGTAAAACTGGGATACACCAAGATTTAAGTCCTACCAAGCCTCGGAGCTGATTGAATCCTGTTTGTCCAATAATGTATGAAAAGAATCATCCAGTACTCTAGACACTGAATAATTTCCTTTGCATGAATCAACCAGAGCTTGCTCCTCACCCCTGAAGCCCTTGATGGGAATGAGCTCACTCCCACAAAGTAGGGTGTGGTCAAGACCAACCGCCTTGTTCTCCACAGTTTTGTTGTGTACATACGGAAAACCTGAACAGTCTGTTCCTTTGCTCTTTACCTGTCGCTGGTTCCATTCTCAGGTAGCTCTGATTGATCATTTCTATTGACTTGAACCACTCTTTCAGTCCCATTACCATGACTCCCTTGAATCCTTTGCTTTTTCAAGGTTTCTAGATGGTGGGATGTTTAATAGCTTTTTGGTTAGGAACTAAGGATTCAGTTGTGAAATAGAAACTTGCAAAAACAATAGTGAGAACCAAATGTGGAATTTCCTTATATGGAGCTTTTAAGCCATGAATTGTGCAGTTCTACATTCATGTATTTCAATAGGAAGCACCGCATATGATGCTCAGGAAAATATCCTGCATTTTCCCTTAGCATCTTGATTTCTAGCTTATTATTCTGCCACCATTTTTTAAATGAAGTCTTTCAATCTGGAAACAGCAGCAAGAAGAAAGGGCTGCTAAATCTTTAAAATGTAACTGAGCAAAAAATGAATCCATTCCAACAATAATTGGTTTCTGTACATAGAGATAAGCTGCCAAAATAACAAGGCTGGCATTCGAAAAGTTGGCTTGCCTCCTGCAAGAAATTGTGGGCCAATTCCTCAACTGGTGTAAATCAGTGTAGTTCCATGAAAGTTAACAGAGCTGCAGCACTTCACACAGGTAGGGATCTGGCCCTGCCATGTGCCTGACACCTGGCAAATTCATTGCTGCTGATATTTGGAAGATACAAAGACCCTAGTTTGTAAATAACTTTCTGAAACAGTTTTCCCTGAAGACATGATAATATATGCATTTGCCAAATGGGGCCGATTGAGTTTTTAAAGCAATTAGGGAAAAGGTGCCATCATGCCTCATTGCCTTTAAGTTATAAGGATGCAGAAAGAAGTTGGCTGAGCAGATTGCTGGAGAAGCAAATCACAAAGGTAATAAGCTGCATATTCGCTGAAGTTCTCTTTGTGGAGATGCCCAGGGAACCACACTGTTCCATCCTGCTAATGTTATTTTACTGGGCAATAGTTTATCAATTTTCTGGGGTATCTTCTGTCCTCACTTATATCCATGCACCTCACAGATGTCAGTAAAGGTGCTCGGGTGTAAGCGAGAGCAGAATTCAGAAGGCTGAGAGAGTATATCACCAATATGCCAATATGCCAATAAAGAACAATATTATGACTTAATGGCTGTGTCTACACTGGCACCCTTTTTCAGAAAAGGGATGCTAATGAGACACAGCGCAATTGCAAATCCGCGGGGGAGTTAAATATCCCGCGGTATTTCTATGAACATAACTGCCGCTTTTTCCGGCTCGGGGTTTTGCCGAGAAAAGCGCCAGTCTAGACGCGATCTTGCGGAAAATAAACCCTTTTCCGCAAGATCTCTTATTCCTACTTTCAATAAGGAATAAGAGATCTTGCGAAAAGGGTTTATTTTCCGCAAGATCGCGTTTAGACTGGCGCTTTTCTCCGGCAAAACTGAGCCGAAAAAAGCGGCAGTTATGTTCATGAAATACCGCTGGGGATATTTAAATCCCATGATTTAATTGCGCTGTGTCTCATTAGCATCCCTTTTCCGAAAAAGGGTGCCAGTGTAGACACAGCCAAAATGAATAGAGAAATATAGAACTCCACATTTGCCTGCAAAATATCACCTGCCTTGTATTACAAATTGCACTCAGTCTTGTTTGCATGATGTTGGTAGCTATGGCTGAAGCTACTGTCACTAAAGTATCATTTAAAGCAGTCTGAGCCACTTCAGAGCCAACACCAAGGCCACAACTATGTCAGTGGTAGAACTTCAGTACACTGAAGATGCCCAGGTCAGTGCCACATCAGAAGATGGGCTCCAAGCAACCACTGATGTTTTCACCACGGCCTACTGCAGGTTGGGACTGACTCTCAATGCATGAAAGACCAAGGTTCTCTTTCAGCCAATGCTCACCATATTGTTATCCAAACAAACCATCATGGCGGATGAATGTCAACAGCTTCCCCTATCTTGTAAGTTATCTGTCCAGCAATGCTGACATCGATGATGAAATCTGCCACCAAATGTCCAGTGCCAGTGCAGCTTATGGACGTTTATGGAGGTGAGTCTTTGATGACCGTGACATCAAGATGCAGACCAAGACTGACGTCTACAATGCCGTAGTCATCCCAACATTGTTATGTGGAGCAGAAGCCTGGACTCCGTATAGATGACATATTAAAGATCTGGAGAAATTCTACCAAAGGTACCTGAGGAGAATATTGGGCATCACATGGCAGGACAGATAGACCAATGTTAGTGTTCTCACAGAGGCTGATTCCTGCACCATCGAGGAAATAATTGCCCACAGGCAGCTTTGATGATCTGGTCACGTGGTCAGGATGCCTGACACACACTTGCCTAAACAGATTTTCTACACTCAGCTGAGGACCAGAACGAGGTCTCATGGTGGGCAGAGGAAGTGCTACAGGGATGTTCTTAAGAACACCTTGGTAAAGTGTGGCATTGATGCTGATACCTGGGAGAAGCAGGTGAAGAATCGGGTAATCTGAGGACCACCATCAAGAACAGTGCCCGACATGCTGAGATTAAGCGATGTCTCCATAAAGAAGATCAGAGATCCCGACATAAGGAGCGTGCCCAGGCCCGCATCGGCACTGCTGGTGTCGGCACCGATGGAGATAAAGACTTCACATGCCCCCCACTGCCAGAGAGTGTTCCTTGCCAGAACTGGCTTAATTTCTCATCTATGTACTCATCAGTTATAGGCATCCAAGGGGAAATCAAAGGGATCCCAATTTGAGGGATCCCAGAGATGATTTAAAGCAGTCCCTTTGGTTCATATTTTTTCTCCCATTTCCCCCATCCCACCATTCTGTGTCTCATAGAAATTTTACAGACATTCCTGTGACAGAATTCGTGTGTTGAAATTCAGAACTCGAGATGAATTGCCTGGAAGGGTTCTAGAATAACACAGTCAGGGGAGAAGCGAAAAAGGCCATAGATTCCCATCAAGCTCTCCAAATTAAAGGGGCAGCACTTACTTCCCCCACTAAACGCTGACCTCCAGTGTGGAGAGTGGGACTCAGACATTCCAAAGCCTACCCAGTCACACACCTTTTAGCATGTGCAACCTTTATCCATGCTCACCCTTCCCCTTGTAGTCAGGAAGGGCAAGTGACAATGTTCTAGCAGCTCTCTGAAATGGAGCAGGGGTCCCTGGTCTTTCTCCTTTCTCTTGCACAGCTGTGTGGGGGCAGACAACATCTAGCCTCTTGTTTCTAAAGAATTTTGGAAGGACAAGTGCTATGTATTAACTATTGATATTAAAGTAACACTTAAAGGCCTCAAATTATGTGCTTGGCTCTGCGCATACATATGAGAGGCAGCCCTTGATCCAAATAACCTACAATCAGTCTAAATAGAAAAAACAGACAAAGCAAAGAGTATTATACCTGTTCAACAGATGGGAAACTGAGGCACAGAGAGATTAAATTATTTTCTCAGATTCACACAAGAAGTTGATGGCAGAGCTAGGAAATTACCCCTCATCTCCTGAGTCCATTGTCTTCCACACAAGGCCATTTTCCTTCCCATTTCTGCATGATTGCTTTCATTACAATTACAGTAGACTTCCAATAATCCGGAACCTATGGGACTTAGGTGGTGCCGGATTATCAGATATGCCGGACTATCAGGAGGTACTATAAGCAGGTTATATATATACTGTATACATTATATACTGTATATAAAGTGTTCTTAACCCTTTTTATTGTACATACTGTATACAGTATACTGTAATGTTTTAGTTTTTTAAGCCTTTTTTACCCTTTTTGCTCAGTTCAGCTGCTGCCGCTGTTACCTTGTGACTCATTTTTTGACGCAGCTCACTCACTAGGCTCTTGCCATTTTGATGCCGGACTATCAGGAGTGCCGGACTATTGGATGCCGGACTATTGGAGTTTTACTGTATATAGTTTAATTCACTGTGAGTATTTGTTTGATAGTTATTTTACTTTATTTTACACTGAGTCTTCTACTGGCAACTTTAGGACCTGATCCAAAACCTATTTAAACAAAGGGAGAAATGGATTTCTTGGCTCTACGAACCAGGCCTTGGATGCATTTGAGAATCAGACCTATTTCCACTGAAGTCTGTGCTAAAACTTGCACTGAGTTTGAATGAGGGCAGGATTGGACTCTTTGCTTAAGAACATCAGTATATGTAGATGAACATAAATGTGCACACCTAATCTGTGTGTCCTGTACCTAAATAGTTTGCATGGGCCAAACTGCCTGCATGGTCAGGTATATTTGTGTGATTTCACTGCACGTAGATTTAACTGTCACACTTATTTCATCTTACTGAAAACATAGATCCGGTTTGTGCCCGGAGATAAAGTCTCAGTTGGTTTCCAAAATAAAAGGAAAGTAGGCCTAATGGCTGGTTCCAAGAGTATTTCAAAAGCAGGACCTTTCAGGGGAAGTCATTGTATTTCGATATTCATTTGGTTGCTCTCAAATGGGTATGTAAATTCCTGAGGATCTTAATTTGTGAAAATTATGCCATAATGCCATGAAATTTGCTTGCTCATGACCTGGCATGATGTATAATCTGAATGTCCCAACTCTTTGTGTAGCCATTTCTGCAATACCAGATGTCTGAAGAATAGCCTGGCACCACTTCCATGGTCATTAGAGACTGAATAACTCCAAGTTAATTATAAAAGTAAAATAAAATGAAATAATACAAAGCATGTACAATGTAAAGATTAGGGAGAAAGGAGAATATAGTTCTGGCAAAAGCTAGACTTTTGTTTTACATCATTTTGTTAGCACCTGCTGATAATGGATGAAAACAATAGAGTGATGTGCAGACCAGAAATTGAAAGACAATTTGTGTTTTGCTCACCCACTTAAACTTCTCTGATAATAGTTACCAAATATATTATTTGCAGGACACAGGGGAAACTATTTACCTGCTGGAATGTGTGCACTAATTGGTGTGGATGTTAAGAGACTCTTAGGCTATGTCTACACAGCAACGTTACCCTGTTACTATGTCTACACTGACGTTATTCTGAAATAACATAGTCCGCGTCTACACACAAGCAGTTGTTTCGACATAATGTCAAAATAATGTTGAGTTGGAGGACTGCTTACTTCCTCTCTTGTAACCCACATTGTATGAGGAGTAAGAGAAGTCAGGGGAAGAGTGCTCTATCTCAAAATAACTGCTGTGTAGACAGCACCAAAAGTCAAAATAAGCTACTTTGACTTAAGCTACACAATTAGCATAGCTCAAGTTGCATAGCATATTTCAAGTTTAGCTCTGCTGTGTAGATGCGCCCTTGGAGAACAATACACGAACAGTCATGGAAAGAACATTAATCTATCTTCTGATTTATGGAAGGAGGCATCACAGATACATTATGGGTGAAATCCTGGTCCTGCTGAAGTCAAAGTGCCTATTTCTCTTCTGATGCTACATTCAAAACACAGTTACATACTTCAGTTGTTCTATCTCTGATTTAGGTTGGTGTGATTGAGAGAAGAATCATGTCCAGTGTGTCCTAAACTTTGTGACTGGAAAAGACATGAAGTGGAAGAAGGCATAGAAAACACAGCACATGAACTATTCTCTAGATTTATCATGGGCGGCGAGTATAAGAGGCCAGGGAAGGCAAAGTCTTTCCTGGATCTTCATGGCTACTGATATAGCAAACTAGCCACATCCAACTGGCCAAATAGCCACAGGTGGCTAGTGTCTAGCATGTTGGATGCCACAGCCCTAATCTTACCGTTCTTAAAGGCTCCCACAGTAGGCTATTGCAGCTTGCAGACTGGTGACTCTTCCTGAAAGAGGATCTGTTAACTTAAAAGTGAAAAACCTTCTAGCTTGCCAGATCCATTAGCATAACATTGAACCTGTGAAAGAGCCATTAAGTGGTAATGAAACCATTTAACAGACATGTGCCAACCCTGAATTTACTGCAAAAACAGTTGTGCATTGCAATGTCTATTTAAAATCTGCTTAAACTATTTCATTAGTTTATTGCTGAACATTATAAAATCACACCTCTAAAAAAAAATCACACCTTGCATAGATTTTTAGATGCACAATCTATTCAGCTTTAGCCTTAAATGTTTGGCTCTTCAGACATTTAGGTTTTTAAATCTATTTAAAAGACCACCCTCATCTAAAATACACATTTTAATTTGAATTACTATAGTAAAAAAATTGCTTCCAAAGTCCTCCTGTCCTTTTTATCCATCCCTTCTCTCCTTGTCTGCCCCTACCCCTCCTCCCGATTTCCTATGGGAAAAAGCTCCTAAAGGGTCACTATTCCCTTTCTTCCAGCTAGCTGGATAAATGAATTTCCCTTTACATCTCACTACATGATGAACTAGTTTTAAGAGAACCTTCCCCCAAAGCCAGTAACTTACTAAGATATAAAATCTGTTATGCCTAAAATCTTTGGAATCATATTTTTAATATAAACTTATAGTGAAATTTCATAAACATGTCTTATGAAAATCATACAAAATAAATTAGTGTTCACTTTTTCTAAAAGCAATGAACTTTTTTATGATGACTCTGAACCACTCTGACTTAATTTAAAATAATGGCATTGTTTCAGTGAGTTTAAATATGTAGTAATCTGGAATTATTAATTTATGAAAATTTAAGAGTATATTTAAAATATAAAATCAGCTTAGAAATACTGATGAAGAAAATGTAAAACAGAGAAGGGCTGCATCATGTACTCCAATATATTTAATGTTGTATTTACTGTTTCAGGACAACTGACTTGCTCTTACTACAAAGTTTTTACAAATAAATGTCTGACAAACTTCAGGGTATAAAAAAACCCTGTGATTGACATTTTTTATTCCCAAATTCAGTGCTTTTAATTAGGTACCTTCTGCATGTCCAGTCTTCACTATTTTAGAAGAGGCTTTTTCCCCCCTAATGTTATTTGTTATGTTTCGATTCAGGGATTTGGCTGGAAGGAGTGAGCAGAGATGGAGAGGGAAGAGAAGAGGGAGCCAGTGTGGAGAGGGCAGGACATGGGCAGAGTGAGGGCAGAGCTTGGGGGAACAGGGGTGGAGTATGGCCACAGTCTGGGCAGCTTGCCTTCCCAACCAGCAGCTTCACCCACCACCCATGAAATTTACCCTCTTTGCTAACTGCAGAGATTCCAAAATGGCTCAGCCTCCCCTATGCTTGGACATGTTTTCAGGCTTAAGAAAAGTGAGGGTCTCATGAAGAAGTTCAGAATCAATGCTTCTTCCAGTCACCATGTTCCTGAGGACCTCACCCACTTTCTGGCCAACTCTCCTTTGCCACAGAATCTTGGTAAGCTTTCTACTAGCAGAGGCTCACAACCTAAATTATGCCAGTGGATGTAACGTGAACTGGATAAGTGTCAATATTTATACACTCTGTCAGGATGACCCATTTGAAATGTAGGCTCTTCAGGCTTCATTATGAAAAAATATAATGTGTCTCATCAATTTACACCATTTTTAAAACAAATGCCTCAAAAAATTAGACCACCATTAGGTCTACAAAGGGTGATATATGGGACATTATCCATTGCCTTTAATATTGCGATTGGCACTGTGAGAATATTTTAAAAATTGATAAACAGCAAAGATAAAATAATAAATAATTAATAATTATTAATAAATTATTAATAATAAATCATAAATAATTCTAAGAGTTTATAGGATTGTGTTGTAATCATTCCATTCCTACTTTTTGTTTACCTTACAATCATACAATATTACACCAACTTACTGTCACATACAAGGACTCATAAAATTACATGCCACAAAGGTGGTTCTGAGTTGCATTTTGTGTAGGTGATTGATTTATTGGCTGGTTTTACTTTTACAGTGCTATCACTACAAATGCTGTCTTTAATGTGAATGTTCCAACGTATGTTCAAGGCTGTTATGCAAAGAATGATTGCTCTAATGTAGCCTATTAATATTCTGAAATACCAGAGAATATGGGCATACAATAAAAAGGTAATTAAGAAACTTCGCAAGTAGCATAGCTTCTCCACCCTTGGATATCATTTGCGTGGTGCATGCCATTCATGTAGCCCTGATTATGATAGTGTACATTAATAGGGTTACCATATTTGAACTTTCAAAAAAGAGGACACTCCTGGGAGAAAGTGTATCTGTACTAGTCTCTAGCAACTCATGTTGTATTAATGTGTTTTATATATTATATTTATATTATATTATATATTAATACAATGTGAGTTGGTAGAGACTGATACACATACACTCCCTCTCAGGAGTGTCCTCTTTTTTGAAAGTTCAAATATGGTAACCCTATACATTGATACAATAGAAATCAAATTCAGAATGCTCATCTACAGTTAGAGGGGCAGAAATTTGTCCTGAGGAATCTATACAGATTGCTCGAGAAAATGGTGGGGGTTTTTTTCTATTTGAATTCAACTCATTCGCACTGAGATTATATAGTAGGATTTCCTTTTAGGGAATTTCAGCAAACCACTTTGGCAGCATGGACTCCAAAGTTATGAGCGGGTCCAAAGATCTTTGACTCAGAACCTTACCCTTTTGAGGATTTAGCCCGTGCAATTCTATGTTGATTTTTAAATGTGATGTTAAGAACTGTACTATATGCTGTCTGTATCATATCTTGTGTTGGTGCCCATCATCTTTATATATAAATACCTCCCACAAGTAACAACTACAGTGATATTTCGTTCTTTCTTCCCTGATATATGAATGATATTATTTCAGAAAAGTTCTATTTCCCTTATTGATTGAGCGTTTTAATTTTTCTACCTGAACAGTTGCCATGGAGGATAAAAGGTATGACTGCGGACAGGTCCATAAAGAAGGTCTCTCAGGCATATAAAAACAGTTCCATGTAGGACTTTGAAAATCATGCTCGTAAACTTGAATGAACTGGATCTTGTGTTCAATGAAAGTCACTAAAATAAAAAATAAACTAGAAATATAAATAAATAAATCAGTATCAAATCAGAGTAAGCATGCAAAAAATACTGATCATAAAACTGTTTCATTTGCATGGAGAAAAGACTGTTTAAAAAGAATATTCATTCTTGAGAAACACAAACTGCCAAACCCCAGAATACCAAGCATGACAAATATTATACAAGGACACAAGATGCACAAAAATAGGCCAGATGGTAACAGAACAATAAGTACCCCACAGTTCTCTGAAGGAACCACCTCTGCTGCAATTTAATTTTGTGTTGAAGTCAGCCAAGCCACGGATGATGTTTATGGATACAATACTGCCACAACAAGCAGTACTTCCAACCCCAAAATCATCAGGCAGACCCCCACAAAAAATCAGAAAAAAAATCACAAGGTGTTGGGTTCCTTTTTAATTTGCCTTCTAGCTTTCAGGGGTCATGGTTTTTCAGCTCATCTCTACAGCCGTGAAGGCTAAATTTGGTGTGTGAGGGATTTTTGCAAATGAAAGCTGAAATTTTCAGGTAATTGCCTGCCTTTCGTGGAGCTTGGGCTTTAAGAAAAGCACAAAATATTGCAATTTCTGTGATAAAATCATGAAAGTTGTCAATAGTAGGTGGTTGGGTGCCCGATTTATATTTCCTCATGTGAACAGGGCAGATCTGGAGCTGGTAAGATCTGTTAAAACACTGGTCCTTCCCGAGCAGCTTCTGGGAATGGAAAAGCACCTATCAAAGATGGTCAAGAATCTATTAGGTCCATACCCTAGCCCTGATTTACACTTATTTCAAAATAACAAACAGAGCGTCCACACTACCAAGCCATTATTTCGGAAAAAGGGGCTGATTATTTTAACATAACTCCTGCTTTCCATGAGGAATAATGCTTATTTCAAAATAGTTATTTCAAAATAGAAGTAGTGCAGATGCTCCACTGCTGCTATTTCAAAATAACTACTCCCCAGAGTCATTCAATGTAATTACTCCCCAGTGCTTCCTGGGACTGTAAGTTGAGGTAGCGCATCCGCCTTAAAGGAGACTATCTTGGACTAATTTCGAGGCTTCCCTATAGTGTGGACATGCTATTTCAAAATAGTTATTTCAGGAGTTGGGTGTCTGGCCGGTAAGTCTTGCCCACATGCTCAGGGTTAGCTGATCGCCATATTTGGGGTCGGGAAGGAATTTTCCTCCAGGGTAGATTGGCAGAGGCCCTGGAGGTTTTTCGCCTTCCTCTGTAGCATGGGGTACGGATCACAGCTGGAGGATTCTCTGCATCTTGGGGTCTTCGAACTATTTGAAGGCTTCAATATCTGAGATATAGGTGAGAGGATTATTCTAGGAGGGGGTGGGTGAGATTCTGTGGCCTGCATTGTGCAGGGGGTCAGACTAGATGATCATAATGGTCCCTTCTGACCTTAAAGCCTATGAGTCTATGAGTCTATGAGTTATTATTTCGAAATAAGGGCACATCTACACAGCAGGGGCTAAACTCGAAATAAGCTTAAGTCAAAATAGCTTATTTCGATTTTTGGCACTGTCTACACAGCAGTTATTTCAAGATAGAGCACTCTTCCCCCAACTTCCCTTATTCCTCGTACAATGAGGATTATAGAAGTCGGAGTAAGCAGTTCTCCAGTTCGATATTATGTCAAAATAATTGCTTGTGTGTAGACATGGACTATGTTATTTCAGAATAACACCAGTTATTCCAAAATAACGCTGCTGTGTAAACATAGCCTAAGTTATTTCAAAACAATTTCCTAGTGTAGACATGCCCTTATGAAGAATTTGCCCCCTTTCATTACATCTGTCACCTGAGCAGCTGTTAATTCATTGTTGTTTGTTCTTTTCTGGGATGATAGCAAAGTAAATTCAAAGATTTGGACCTAGAAGCTGCAGCTAAGAAACCAGTCTCCAGAAATGAACAGGGACTGCATTTATCCACTGCAATCCCTAACCCTGAATTACTTTCTCTGCACCTGAGTTCCATTCCAAACATACTGCTAAATCTGGCAGAGTATTGGTTGCTTCTCAGGACAGCAAAGGTGGGCTTGCCAGAGAATATATGATTTCTCTGTTCTAAACGGCCACTTGAATTTGTTGGCCTTGCTATGGAAATGGACAAAAACACTCTTCTTCATTAATTCTACCAAACCCAGCTCAGTTTAACAGTTATAAACTTTCTTGTTGTGCAACCTAGGAAGGGACTTCGTCTTTCAAGGCGTGCACTGCTGTAGATCTCTATTGAATTTCTCTCCTTCTCTTGTTCCTGTTCTCTTTGTTTGCCACCTTACAAATACATCACAGAAGCCTGTTCTATGCAACGCAGTGTACACATCTTCTGTGTAACAGTCTGCTCACCTGATGTGGTGTCAGGCACTTGGGAACATATGGAGATAGGGTTTATACTAAGGCGTGAAAGACCAGGCAGAGCAAACATGATTAAAGGGAGCCCCTTTGATGTGTTTGTATCATAGCAGAGTTTCTGGAAGTGGGAAACTGGATGCAGATTGGGATAAACCAAATTTTGCTAAACTGATGTGGAATCCTGTATAATTTATATAATCATAATTTGGGAGAATGAGGCCAAAAGCCTGTAGCCCTTATTCTATCTCTGCCTTTCAGGCATAGCAACTAATGGGGTGGGATGGCAGGCACACTGAGTTAATGCTTCCTTTCCTTGCAGATTCCCCAAATCCTCTTAAGGGAAACATGCAAAGTAAAGGAAGAGCCTGATTCAATCCATTTTAAGCACATGAAAATCTTTCCATGGATATAAGCGGATGGTGGATCTGGCCCTAAGTATATTTTATTTAAAGGCAATAAAATCAATTTTAAAATGATTTTATTCTAAAATCAGATACTTTATTAAAACAGTGTTTAACCATGACACCAGCAATAAGGTTAGAGGTTAGGAATTTATTTTGAAATAGCGTGTAAATAGGGGATGGTTTTTTTGAAGGAGACGGGAATTATCTCAATGATGCAGGCTCACAGGAAAGAGGTCAAGTGAAGCAGGGTTCAACCACTGGAAAGTTTCAGGCTGGTTATGTTAGAAGAATGAATGGGTGATGGGTAATTGTCTTGTATTGTCTCTTGCATTAGAATGCTGAAATACTGAGGTCACGTAAGTGAAAGTTTCCCAGGGATGGTTTTAATAAGGCACCCATTGTCCGCCTTAAGTTTCCATTTTGTGAAGATAAGCAGGTTTGTTGGGTGTAGATTGCCTTCTTTGTTTGACTGCCTCCCTCTGGCAAATACATACCATACATCTCTAGCACAGTACCTTCACATGCAGAAGACAGTAAATAACGACTTCGTGAGGTAACACTTGTAAGGGCATTTTAGCATGTCAATATTTTATTTAGACTTCTCTTCACTAGGGAAACAACTATGCTGAGTTTGAATGAGCTATGCAAATTTAGTTTACAAGAGAGAATAACTTCTACTCCAGGCAAAAGGAAAAGTAGATCAACTTCAATTCTACAAACTTTTAAAACCTTTTTTAGACCAGTCGTGACTCATCTGCTTTGTGGAATCCCAGGCTACGATTTTGGTCGAGAGCAGTGTTCCCTCTAAGTGCAGCGGCACAGCTTCGCAGGTGATTAAACAAACCCACCCAGTCACAAGCTCAAGGCTTCATGTATGGAGCTGACCGACTGGGCGGGGCTGATTAATCGCCTGGGAAGCTGTGCTGCCCCGTAGCTTAGAGGGAACACTGGTTGACAGGTCTGACAATACTGATTGCTTGAATAGATGTTGTTAGATCTCTGCTTTTGTACGTATCAGATTTCTGTTTAAAAGATAGAAAGATGTAAGGGGAGGGGAGGGGAGGGCAGGGGAGTTTACCTGCCTGAAGCCACATGAAGCACAGTACTTCAGCATAACAGCTTTTAAACCAAGCCACTGTTAATTTTAGAGTGGCTGATCCATAATGTAATGAGATCTGTCAAGCACAAGTCATCTCATTGTAACTGAAATATGAATAGACATTCCCCTATAATAGCAATATCTATCTGCTGCCTTCCAGATAATGCGAAAGAGAAGAGGTGACAGGAATGTCCCGTTTCATAGTGAGCAGTGGTCACATTTCATTTTAATATGATTAAGGTCTATTTGGCACTTTAATCAGTGAGATATCTCCTATGCCAAGAGTGTTTATCACTGGACAGGAAACTGCAAGATGATTTTTTTCCCTTCTCCTTCGCCTTTGGATCAGAATGGTCAAAGGGTTTTGGAAGCAGGGGTGTATGTGTTTGCTGAAGTTGGTGTGTGGGGGTGGTGATAAAGTATTGTTTGGAATGTTTCCAGTTCTACTCACCATTTCACCATCTAATGCTGTGAGAAGGAAATGTTGGCATATAGAATGGTTAAGAAAAGAGAACTGGGGAAGTCATTTTGCTTCTTCTAGAAAAGTCATCCTCTTTTTAACCCTGGCCCAAAACCTGTCGGTCTCTTCCTCCACCTGTATTTTCAGCTCTATGCACCCAATCTGTCCAAAATGTTGCTTCATCACCCACATTTTACCCAGAAATCAAATCACTTCACTGGATTCCTCTTTTGTCCACCTGACTACCTACTTGTCCATCTATCCATCTGCTTTCCGTCTATTTGATCCACTGGTAAAGGGGGGAAGGAATAGAAAAGGAGGAAGTCTGTGTGGTGGAGAGGAAGGAGTTTTGCATTTACATGCATGCCTGTGCATGCGCACACTCACATGCATATTTTCTCTTACCTTTATACTTTTCCCCACTGAAATATGCAGTGCGGGTGAAAGTAGAATGAGGGGAGTTATTTTCTTTTTTAAAGCATCCTAATGCTGCTCTGTAAATAAAAGAATAATTTTAAATGATAATTAATAGAGAAATAGAAGATGCTTTGGATGGAATAAAAGCTGACCCAGAGCTGCACCCCTAAACTGGAACTAACCATCTCCAAATCTTCTGAGAAGTAATCTGTTCCCTGATGGCCCTGAACAAGCTCCCCTACTTGTGTTGACATCCTCTTGCTGGAAGTTTAGGTTTTCAGCAAATTTTGAAGTCTCCGTGTTTCCTGGGCTGGCTGGTGTGTACCACCTTGTAAAACCCTAAAAATCTGCTGGGTTTGGAGGCACCTCTCTGTAACATCCTGCTTCTAGCTTCTATTGTTGTCAGGCTATGTGTAGACT
This sequence comes from Rafetus swinhoei, assembly GCA_019425775.1. Classification (NCBI taxonomy): domain Eukaryota; kingdom Metazoa; phylum Chordata; order Testudines; family Trionychidae; genus Rafetus; species Rafetus swinhoei. Next base: position 20,237,362 of record CM033428.1, on the reverse strand, counting down.
GCAGGCTTCTTTCAGAAGAAGCTTTTCTGGAAGAGCTCTTCTGAAAAAATTTATTCCGAAAGAAACCGTTCACACTGCCAAAGCGCATCGAAAAAGCGATTTGCTTTTTCAAAAGATAGCATCCACACAGAATGGACGCTATCTCACATATAAACTGTGATTACTGTGGGCGGAACGGTCACCAGGGCACCTGTGCTTTTTCCTTTTTCCTCTTCTTGCAAAAGAACTTTCGCAAAAAGGCTTCTTCCTCATAGAAAGAGGTTTACCAATGTCAGAAAAAACCCTCTGTTCTTTCAATTTTCTTTCGAAAGAACACGATTGCAGTGTGGACGTAATTGAAGGGGTTTTTTGGAAAAACTGCTGTTTTTCCCAAAAAAACCTCTGTAGTGTAGACATACCCTCAGTGATGCCTCTGAACAAGTTTAGAGCAAGACACTTATCTGCTTACCAGGTGCAGCTCAAGCTTTGAAGATGTTGCTCACTGATAGATCAGGTCTGACAGGATTGAAGTCTTTTCCATGATAACTCTTCATGCTTGGTGTGGCTGGTATACTGCACGAATGGGAGGGAAATAGAACTGGATAGTTTCCATTTATTTTTCCCCACAACTCAAGTATCTTTTGAATCTAATACCAGAAAGGCTTTGGATTATAGATGTGTTCATTTAGAAGTATTTCTATGCCTTTCAACTAGGTGCTAGCTGAAATCTCTGAGAAACAAATCTTTTTTTTTTTTTTTTTTTTTTTGCATAGAATATAATCAAGATTTTTACAAAACCACCAAATTGTTTAATGCTGTTGGAAGTGGTGGCCCCTCAAGTGAGACTGTGTCAGCCAAGTTCCATTAGTCATTAAAATATGATGTACCTGAAATGGTGCAGTCCAACCTGGAAATTATTTCCAGATTGGAAATAAGATGAACATTTTTATCATTTACCAAAGGCCCTGGTGGGTTCTCAATCACTGACAATCTTTAAATCAAGACTGGATTTTTTTTTTTCTGGAAAGGTTGCTCTATGCACAGTTCAGGAGGAAATTTGCTCCAGATTAAGTGTAATAATAATTAATAATAATAAATAACTGATTTACCTCTAAGATAGAGGATCAGGATTGTTTCATTATTGGCACATAAAGAGGACTGCTTGACTTAACAGATAAAATCAAATATTACCTATTAGAGATTCAGAACTGGGGTTATTCACTGAGGGTATGTCTACACTGAGGGTATGTCTACGACTGTTATTTCGAATTAACTTCAATAGCGTCTATACATGCAAACCACTATTTCGAATTTAATTCGAAGTAGCGGAGCGCTTAATTCGAATTTGGTAAACCTCATTCTACAAGAAGTAATGCCAAATTCGAAATAGCTATTTTGAATTAAGTGCTGTGTAGACACTTCATTCGAAATAAGGGGCCTCCAGCCCTTCCCAGGGAGCCTCTGGGCACAACCAGGAAAACTTGTCTGCTCCTCCCCCAGCCCTGGAGCCCTTAAAGGGGCAGACTCTGGCCACAGTGCCTGTGCCAGTTGCAAGCCTGCCAGCACACAGCCAGCAGACCGTGCACCTGGCGCAGCATGAGCCAGCAACTCACTGCCACTCAGCCCTCCACCACTCCCCAGGACCAGCCTGCAGTTCCCAGGAGCCTGCCAAGGGCCGCAAAAAGGCGGGAGCTTGCCTGGTCTAGTGCGGAGATCGTGGACATCACTGAGGTTTGGGGGGGGAGGCCTCCAATGCCCACGATCTCCACACTAGGTGCAGGAATGCTGCCATCTACATCCGCAAGGCTGCCAGCCTGGCCACCAGAGGCCACATGCGCAGCCAGGAGCAGGTGCAGACAAAAATCAAGGCAGGTCCACAGCCAGGAGCACTGGGTGCAAGAAGACCTGCAGTTGCGGTGAGAGAGCTTGCAGGAGCTGCGGGAGCAGGGCCGTGCCCTCCGCGAGCACCTGCAGACCCTGGTGCAACGATTGCTGCCTCCTGCTGCTCCAGTCCCTGTGGCCGCCCCAGCTATCGCTCCTCCTCCCACCCCTGCTCTCCCTCCCACTTCTTCCACCCCCCTCGTCCCTCCTACCCCACCCTCCATACCCACTCCCCCCTGGGGACGCCAAGGCCCCCGCACCTGCAGTGCTGGGAGACAGGAGGGCTGGCAAGACCCCCAACCCTGAACTTTCCCTCCCCCTTCCTCCCCTTGCCTCCCCCTTCCAGCTCCCTCCTCCCAGGTTTCCCTCCTTCCTCTCCCGCCCTCATTCCCCCCCTCTCTCATCCCAGTTATGTTAAATAAAGAGAGTTTTTCGTGGTAACACGGGTGTTTTTATTTTACATCAGGAAGGGGGGTTAGGGAGGGGAAAGGGGAAGGAGGTGGGGGTGGAACGTAAGGCACAAGGCCCCAGTGGGGCACGCCAGGGGGGACTTCACTCCTCCTCTGCCTGGAAGCCCTTCCTCAGGGCTTCCCGGATGCAGACAGCCCCCCGAAGGGCCTTCCAGATGGCAGCCGTGCAGGGCTGTGCGTACTGGCGAGCCAGGTGGTCAGCCTCTGCCATCCAGCCTGTCAGGAAAGCCTCCCCCTTCCTCTCACATAAATTGTGGAGCACACAGCACGCTGCCACTACGTGCAGAATATTGTACTTGGAGAGGTCGAGGCGGGTGAGGAGGCATCTAAATTGGGTCTTCAGCCGGCCGAAGGCCCCCTCGACCATAATGCGGGCCCTGCTGAGCCTGGCATTGAAGGCCTGCCGGGAGGGGTTGAGGTGTCCCGTGTAGGGCTTCATCAACCAGGGCTATAAGGGGTAGGCTGCATCCCCCGCCAGGCACACTGGCATGTCCACGTCCCTGACCCTGATGTGGAGGTCGGGGAAGAAAGTCCCGGCATGCAGCCTCTGGCACACGGAGAAGTTATGGTACACCTGTGCGTCGTGTGCCTTGCCGGACCAGCCCACATTGATGTCCGTGAACTGGCCCCGGTGGTAAGACACGGCCTGCAGGATCATGGAGAAGTACCCCTTGCGGTTAATGTAGAGGGAGGCCTGGTGTTCTGGGGCACGGATGGGGATGTGCGTCCCGTCCATTGCCACCCTGCAGTTGGGGAAGTCCAGGGCGCCGAACCCCTCGATGACCGCGTCCAGGTCGGTGAGGCGGACAACTCTGCAGAGCAGCACTCTGTTGATGGCCTTGACCACCTGCAGAGAGACACACAAAACCGAGGGTCACTGGGGTGCCTGGGTGGCTGGGAGTGTTCATTCCCCGCCACTGCCCCGTGCCCCACTCCCAGGAGCAACCCCCGCTGCAATCCTGGCCATCGTGGGTGGCGTGTAGTACGGCTGGGACAGACCAAACCCTCCCGAGGAGGGCACTTACACCACCTCCCCCCTGTTGCCCCTGGGGCAGCCCATCTCCTCCTTGCAGCCCCCCCTCCTGGCCCAGTGGCCAGTGACTGCCATACCTGCATGAGTACTGCTCCGACGGTGCATCTCCCCATGCCGAACTGGTTCCCCACAGATCGGTAGCTATCCGGCGTGGAGAGCTTCCATAGGGCGATGGCCACCCACTTGTGGAGGGGAATGGTGGGCCTCATGTGTGTGTCCCGTCGCTACAGAGCAGGGACGAGCCAGTCCCAGAGCTCGAGGAAGGTGTCCTTCATCCTGAAGTTCTGGGTCCATTGTTGGTCTCCCCAGCGCTCCAGGACGATGTGGTCCCACCAGTCGCTGCTGGTGTCCAGACGCCAGATGCGGCAGGGCACGCTGGTGTCCGGGCGCTTCTGCTGCTCCTCCACAGCCCCCAAGGGGGATGGGGGAGGGCCAGGGGGCTGGCCTGCAGCAGATGGTGCCAGGCAGCCTCCAGCAATTGCTGCCAGGCTTGCAGCAACACATTCAGAATGAGCACCAGAGTGCCCAGGGACCAAGTGCTGTGGTGTCCCAAATGAGAGTGACCAAAGCACGCAGAGAGGAAAATGCTTTGCTGTCCCTCAGCGAGGTAGGCAAGCAAGCGGGAAAGCTGAGAACCAGCTGTCCAGGGGGGTTCCTTTAAGCACGAGCCTCAGATAGCCTCAGACAGCAGCCACACAAAGCAACTACTGACCTGATGCCTGCTGGAACCAGTTTCAGCTGCCCTTAAATGCGATCCAGCGTCCAATCAGTGTGGACGCGCGTTATTTTGAAATAGCAAAACGCTATTTCGAAATAGATTTTGTGTGTAGATGCATTATTTCGAATGTAGTGTAGACATACCCTGAAATATCCTGAGCTGGCTAATGCAAGGACTGAAAAGTATGTTATGCATTTTTTTTATCTTGATGCAGAATTTCTTGTGCTTGGAAAAATATTCACAAAACTATCAGTTTGGAGTCTAATTCAGCACCCATTAATAAAATTACATACAACTGAGCTAGTACATGGTTGATGGCTTAGGCAGAACAAGTACCACACATGTGTATGTGTGATATATACATGTGTATCAGCTCTGTCTCACCCAGATCTTAGTGGATGCATGCCCTATGCTCCTGGGTCCATTAGCAGTGAACAATCCACCACATTTATAGAGATCTGAAGGCTTGCAGGGAGTGTTAGAGTTGTACAAGTGCATCTTGTCATTTTGAGTGCACAAACATGCTCAGATCCAAAGTCTTTCAGATTTTCTGACCATTACAGCTTCAAGGGTAGAAGAGAGTGAAAGAAAAAGATTCTGAGTTGGTTGCTGGTTGTTATCTAAGTCAGCCAAGGCTCCACCTAAACCTTAATTCTCTTAACACTGGTCCTATCCTATTTGATAGAATGTTGCACTGTTATGATCTTCTCCCCCAACAGCTCTCAGAGCACAAGGAAGGCATATATCAGTGGACCCATTTTACAGCTGAGTAAACTGAGGCACATGCATGCAGTGACTTGTCACATGGTGACTCAATAAAAGAAATGGGGATGAGGATCCCATTAATCATGACTAAAGGTGGGCAAGAAATGGTTTTCCTGTCCTTTGAGCTTTTTTAGAATGATTTTTCCATCCCAAATCAGGACAAAAAGTTGCAATTTCAGATTTTTTCAAACTGATCATCCAAAAAACATAACCAGATCTGGTCAATTGAAATGTTTTGTTTTAAATATAAATGAAGTAAATTTTAAACTTTCAAAACAGAAAGTTATTTTGAAACAAAACAAAAAAAAATCATTTAAAAAATGTCAGGGTATTCCAACATTTTCATTGTTTTTTTTAATCCACGAAGAGATTAATCAAAAGCAACTCTTTCTACTGAACACTGTTTCCAAGAAATCAGTATTTTCTGATTTTAAAAAAGATTGTCAGAAAATTATTGATCGGCTTTTGTCACATCTCCCAGCTCCACCCCATTCAAAGCATTAGACTACTCTACCTGTCAGTATATTTAAACATGTTCCCAGGATTCCTCTTTGGCTGGGATACCCCAGTGAAGAAATTCTCAGCCTCAAAAGTATTTGTGTAGGAATACACTTAGCATAGCCCTGAGTCATAATGCTGGCTTAAACTCTGAAATTACTTTTTAACATTTTTATTATTTTAAATGTGTAAATTATTAAAGAAGTGTAATATTCCAGCGACAGTGAATGGCAGCTGAAATTCAGTTCAGTAATGATACAACTCATTTGTAGAGAAAATCATGCTGTCTAGCAGCTTGGATAATTCAAAACTTGAAATTAAACATAATGGCCAAAATTTCTAAGGTTGGGCGCCTAAAGATAGACACCTAAATGCATATTTTGACACGGGGGCCCTACTTTTAAAGATGTTTAAGTGTCTAACATGCAGCTAGATGCCTAGTGAGATTTTCAAAAGCACTTGTGCACCTAATTCCCACTGAAATCTATAGGCGTTAGGCATCTAAGTGCTTTTGAAAATCCTAACAGGTATATATATCTGCACCATTATGTTCCCTAAGTCCTGACTTAAAGCCTAATGAAGTCAATGGGAGACTTTCCATTGTCTTCCCGCAAGCTCTGGTTCAGCCTTGAGATACACACACAAATGGTTGAAATTGTAGCTGCTTAGAGCTACACTGGTCTTCAGAATGCGGAGGAGCCAGGCCATGATCCTGTCCTCTACATTAACAGCCAACAATGTGGGTCAGGACGGGAGGTTTGAGTTTGAAGGGGAAGCCCTTGATAGCTGAAACCCCTCTCTGTTCAGAGACACGTACCTGCTGCATTAGCTGGTCCTAGTGTAGTTCCTTTTCACATAGGGTACGACTACACAACACTAGCGTTATTTCGAAATAACTTGGTCCGCATCTACACAACAGGCAGTTATTTCGAAATAATGTTAAAATACTGTCATGCTGAAGGACTTCTTACTCTGATTCCTGTAACCCTCATTGTACGAGGAGTAAGGGAAGTCGGAGGAAGAGTGCTCTATTTTGAAATAAGTACTGTGTAGATGCTCCCGATTTCGAAAGAAGCTATTTTGAAATAAGCTACGCAATTGATGTAGCTGAAGTTGCGTAGCTTATTTTGAGTTAAGCCCTGCTATGTAGTCGCATCCATAGGCTCTCATCCTGGGTTTGTGCCTTAGAGGTCTGTGACAGGGTGTGCATACCCCCCAGTAGAACAGGAGGGGTGAAAACCCTGTGGGCGGAGGAAGTCCCGCCCCTTCAACCAGACGGGGCATACTCTAAGTGCTGGGGCAGCATAAAAGGCAAGAGAGCAGCTCAGTCTGGGCTGGCCAGTGAAGGGGAAGGACCTCCAGCCAGAGCTCCGGAGCTGCAATGGCCGTGACCCAGACAGTGGGAACAGAAGTTCCAGGAGACTGCGGCTACTCAGCCCCAGTGGAGCCCCAGGGAGAAACTGCTGCCGGGGAGCTGGGAGACCCAGCCACTACATGGGGCGACACACTAGCAGCACTGGTAGGAAGCAACCCAGAGAGGGTGCAGGAGCAGCCTGTCCTGCCCAGGTACACTCGGTGTGTTTTGGACAGATTCCCCGCTGAGGGAGTGGTAGACCGATCTACTTCTCACAGGGCCCTGGGTTGGGACCTGGGGGAGCAGGGTGGGCCCGGGTCTCCCTGCTGGGGCACTAGCCATCAATCCTACTGACTGCCTACTAGGCCATACTGCCTTGAGCAGAGGGCTGCCTACAGCCTCTGGCTATTAGGCCATACTGCCCTGAGCCAAGGGCTGCCTACAGACTCTGGCCAGTAGGTCATACTGCCCTGCGATAAAGGCTACTAACTGACTGTGCTGCTCCGAGACAGGGGCTATTTAGTGACTTTGGCCAGTAGGCCATACTACCCCGTGACAAGGGCTGCTTAACAGACTCTAGCCATTGGTCCATTCTGCCCTGCGAGCAAGGCTGCTCATGGACTCAGTGTTACTGAGACACAAGGGGATATTTACAAACTAGAGAGACGGCCAACGACCCTGCAGCCGATCAGACGGCGTCCCACCCTGAAATCGTCTCATTTCTGTGACGGGGTGTGCATACGCTGCCACACGGCCCAATAGAGTCTACAATGTTTCTGCTGGCAGAAAACAAATTTAGATCCATCTGCTTCAGCCTCAACAGACCTTCCTTCATGCTTTTATTAAGCAGAGAGCACAGTGTGTTTTGTTCTCTGCCTATTCCTGTTTTGTGGCTTTGTGTTTGGTTAACTGTCTGATACATTCATTCTTCTTTAACATCCGTCTTCCTAGGTTTATGGGGGATAGCTGTATCATTAGCTCTTTCTTCTGCATTTTCTGGCTGCTTTCTCTTATTGATATTTCCTTTCTTTCTTGTATTGATTTGTCTGCAATTCTCTGTATCTTCCTTCCAATACCTTCATGATTTCCTTCTCTCTTTCTCCTGTTCTTGTTTGGTGTGCATCCCTGAGACAGAATGTTGGTTAGACAAACTAGTAGGTGTGGAGCAGAAACATTTAGAATACACCAAAAAAACCCCAAAAAAACCAACGGCAGTCCCTATGGCAGTTTATATTATAGATGTATATCTGAAAGCAGAACAATTATTTGTAGGGCTGGGTTACAATAGTCACGTGGCTAGAACCAGTGCTCATGAACCCACATGATGACATGAATATCTAGACTTTCGTTTTGAAAAAACGTTCTAACCCTTCTCATGGTGCAGAAAAGGCTTGAAAACATAACTCGGCCCCACAATAGCTTGATAATCACAAGAGATGCAGCAACATCTGCCTGAGTCTGTAGACAATCTGACACAATATCTCAGAGGTGTGAGATGCCTCATTCATCTTAGTGGACTATGAACTCTGAAATTTATTTTTGCAGGCCTCTGCTAACATTGCTTGAGAAGAGGACTAGGAACCAGTCTAGATGATAAAATTGCTCATTTTAAAATCAAGTTGGCCAATATGATTTGAAACACTGCTTAATATTTTTCATGCACAAAGTTAAAATATGTTCACTGGTCATGGTGCAATCTAAGTGTTCTCTAGGATTTGGAATACTTAAAACTGATCTTGACTATTTGACCCCTTTACCTGTTGTCTCCAGATCAGAATTGAACCACATGTCTGTGGGGGTAAAATAGGAGAAGCTTATGTTACTGCTGCTGAAAATGTACCTATTATTTGGATAAAGAAAGACTTTGAACTCCAGTGCTATCAGTTTGGCATCTTGCACAAACAGTAATGGATTAATGGAAGTGAGAAAGGAAATTACATTTGTGCCAGCTGCAGGAGTGAAATACTTAATTTCCCCATTAGTCTATCAGGTTAGCTCGTGTAAACAACATAATTAAATTTGTCTATGCTCACTATGCTATATAAATAACAAAAATAATAAATGTAAGGATCCAAAGACAACAAAATAAGATAAAATTAGATAAGAGGCTAGGAGGGAAATAAATTACACAAGCAAAGGTAGACTAATACATCAATATTTGAGATAGGCCCACCACTGCATCCTAATACTGCTAATCTTTGGGGCTGGCTGGAAAATAGAATATGAATCCAGAAGTGAATTGGAGTTGCCCAGCCAGCACCAAAATCCCAGTTCCAAAGACTTTGGAATTCATCAATGGTAGGAAACAGGGAGGGGTTGAAAACTTGATCTGCATTTTCCAGCTCAAGGCCATCTCTTGTTAAAGTTAAGGAGCAATGCTGTATGGAGATCAGGGCAGAGAGCTATTGGTTTAAGGGTAGCAGCTGTTTAGATATGCAGGGATTATTGAAGAACATGCCACCATGAAGATGAGGAATTTGAAAGTGAAGAAATACTCAAGATGTTCAATATTGTGTAATAGTTTTCTAGTGAAAGACCTGATCTTCTGAGGATCTGACCATCTCCTGGGAAGTGTGAGACTTGCAGGCATTCAGAATCTTTCCAGAGTGCTTTGCACTGCTCTGAATTGGGGCCCTTCTTCATTTTTATTTTTACATACTGCCAAAGACTCTATACACCAGAGCTTCTGGAACAGTTTGTATAGTGGAGGTTCTGAAGGCCATTTAACCAAACAGTAAACCCTGTATATGATGGAAACCACTTCAAGCCTTGGCTACGTCTAGACTGCAAACCTCTTTCGAAAGAGGCTTTTTTTGAAAGATACTTTTGAAAAAGCCTCTTTTGAAAAAGAGCGTCTAGACTACAACCAGTACTTTCAAAAAAGCAAGCTGCTTTTTCGAAAGAGAGCACCCAGGCAGTCTGTGCTTTTTCGAAAGAGAGCATCCAGTTTGCATTACATAGCGCCTTTTTTCGAAAGAGCACTTTCAAAAAAAGGCGTTATTCCTCATAAAATGAGGTTTTCCACGTTCTTAAACTGCCACGTTCAATTTACTTTAGAAAGAATGTGGCAGCAGTCTAGAAGCAGGGGAAGTTTTTTCGAAAAAGGCCACTTTTTTCGAAAAAACCCTGTAGTCTAGACACACCCAAGGGAGGGGTGCAGCAGCACCCTTACTTCAGACACATGTACTATAAAATGTCCAATGGAATCATCATACAGTGTTGGATTAAAAGAATACCCTGTATGTGAAATTCTGGCCCTGCTAAAAATGCTGGCTAAATTCCCATTGACTTCAGTAGGATCAAGGGTTTCACCTATGTTTATCATTGTCAACTCATCAGCTAGGCAAAGGCCAGCAATCAACTGGGTTGAAAAACTTTGGAAATACAGGCAGTAATTAATAGAGGCTTGATGTTGAGTGAAAAGCTTAGATCTTCATTTGCTTCATAGTTGTCTGTTCTCAAGAATCATCTGTCCGTGAAATCCTAACTGTGTTATAGTTTGTTGTTTCCTTTTTAGGCTAGGCACTTGCATGAAATATATTGACCAGTTAACACCAGGATGTGGCATAGAACTCTCACCTATTTATGTTCTTTCACCAGTCCTGGGCATATGGATATTTCTAGTAAAGGAGGGTGAATCCAGAATAAAAGGTCATGAATATATGCTTGAATATTTACATGAATTCACTTTGTCTCTTCTCAAGCCTCTTTTGTGTACTCTGTCAAGGTTTGAGTAAATTTTACTAGAAAAAAATAGTAATGGAAAGTGATTACCAAAGTTGCATACACAATTATTTATAGCTGTCAGGCTTTAAATTTGCATTCAGAAGAATTCACAGCTTGAAATGTTGACACTGATTTCCAGTTAAGAAAGACAAACCTTTCCATGTGAGTATTAGACAAATGAAAACTAAGCTACATGGGTTGAATTTTAAAAGTGTGATCAGTGCACAAAGCAAAACAAGGATATCATGATCTATTTGTTGGCATTTCAGGAGCAGACAAAAAGGCCAAATGAGTTGAATTCATTATTTGTTGTGAATTATTTGCGCAGCTCTCATTCTGTGCATCTGAGTACATAAAACAGATGACTGGATCTATATGTGTATATTATAATCCTTTTGTGTAATCTTACGGGCTCTGATTCAGGAAAGCAATTTCAAAGGAACCTAATGAATTCCATGGAATTTAAGCACAGGCTTAAATTTAAGCAGGTGTTTAAGGCTACGTCTACACTGCAGGCTTCTTGCTCAAGAACTGTTTTGTGGAAGAGTTCTTGTGCAAAAGGTCTTCCACAAGAGCGCGTCCACACTGCCATGAGCTTTTGTGCAAGAGATGTGCTTTTGCGCAAGAGCGTCCATGGCAGTGTGGATGCTCTCTTGTGCAAGAAAGCTCTGATGGCCATTTTAGCCATAGGGGTTTCTTGTGCAAAAAATTCATGTTGCCTGTCTATACTACCTTCTTGTGGAAGAACTCTTGCACAAGAGGGCTTATTTCTCGTGGGGAGAGGAATAACTCCTACAGAAGAAGCCCTGTTTTCAGACGCTGTACTGTAAATTTATTTGCGCAAGAATGCGCGTGCAGTGTAGATGCTCTGCAGGTTTTTGCGCAAGAACAATTGTAGGCCCAGGGCTACGTCTACACTGGCAGGTTGTTGTGCCAAAGATATGCAAATGAGGCTAAGCGTGGAATATCGCCGAGCCTCATTTGCATACCTAATGAGCCGCCATTTTTGCGGAAGAGGCTCTTGCACCAGAAGGCGCTGTCTACACTGCCCCTTCTTGCACAAGAAAACCCTCTTATAATGCCGCTACGCTGATTATTTTCAAGATTGCAAGAGGTTTTACCTAGGCGTTTAAGAAAGAAGGCAGTCATTAACTCATGGTGCACCTCTTCCATAAAATAACAGCTCCTTAGGTATGCAAATAAATCTCGGCGATAATTCAACTAGCCTCATTTGACACTATCTCTGGCAAGATCGCGCCAGTGTAGACATAGCCCAAGTGTTTTCCTGAATCTGTGCCTAAGATACTATGCAGATAGGCAGGAAACGAGATTATTCTTCTCTAGCACAGTGCAGAAGGCAGGTAGAATTGCATGTTTCATAGTGCACATCTTTTATCTTCCAGCAAAGCCCCCTTTATGATCGATCCAGTGATTCCCATGTGGAATGATGATTTTGGCTTCCTATTAGTATTTTCCATAGGACAAGCTATGCAATGTGTCATAAGAGGGAGTTCCTGAATGGCTATGATATCATAGCATACTTATTCAGCTATACACTCTGCAGTCGTTTGATCATTGGTTTGTTTTAAATTGCAATAGGTGCCCATTTTGAATCGTGAGTTTAGTCCTGCATGTCAGCCTAGCACTTATTTCAATGAGTAACCTCAGTCCAGCAAATTTTTGCCAATCGACATAATTCTTAGTACAGGGAGGACTATTGAGGGTGGCAAGCACTATGCTCAGAAGTAAGTGTCTGCAGGGTCACAACTGCGATGAATATAAAAGAATGGTTCTCAATACGTTTTCTATGATCTTAAAGGAGATACATGAGACTTCCTCCTATTTGTGGGAACAGCTGACTGGTGAGACAGGGCAGCATCAGTGCAAGAGCAGGAGTAGGGGTGCATTCAAAGTAGTAACAGCAGGTTTGTGAGTTTAGTGACCTTGATAAGCTGTCTTTAAAAAAGAGAGTTTGATTAGCAGATGGAGTTTTCCCTGGGCTCTGAGGGGTCTAATGAATAGGCACATAAATTAGAAATGCACAGATTCAAATAACTTATAAGCAACAGTAAATTAGAGAAGATGGCGATGCTCTGGAAGACACAGGACAGCAGCTGGTTGTTTCAGTCCAGCAAAGTCACCAGGAGTTTAGATTTAAGACTACCACTGCTGAATTGTTATGAAACCACTATGGGTTTTTTTTTCTCCTCTGCATTAGTTAATTTCTCCAGCATGGACAAATGAATGATCATGAGCTCTGGGCTACTGCCTCAAACAAGCAGCATTAAGTGAGAGGAGTGAGAGCGGGAAGTGGAGGAAATTATGGAAATGTAGCATTCAAAGCATTATGTAAATTAGTGTGTATTTGAAATATTATTACTTACTTGATGTCTTGTTGATCTAATAATAGTCTATACCTCCATTATGGAAAAAGAAAAAAATATGCAATATGACACTACTTTATCCTTACCATGTTCCCATGAGTCTATCCAGGCTGTCAAAAAGCTTGATATGCAAATCTAAATATATGTGATTTAGGGGTGTAATGGGCCATGTGAAATCCACAAGAGCCCTATGAACTGTTAGAACACCAGCTGTGATTGCTCATTGCTGCTGCCCGTGGAATAAGGATAAGGCTATCCCGAAGCTGCCAGCTACAGAGCATTACCCAGACCCTACCGACAGAAATTGGAAATTTAAAACTTTAATGTCTTTGTCTCATCCCACAGCTCCCAAATTCATTATTTCAGTGTCTGTAGCAGACTCCGGGCTGGCCTTAGGTCTGGGCAAACTGGGCCCATGCCCAGGGTCCCATAGCCAGAGGTGAGGGGCAACTAGGCATGGATTTTGCTGGGCAAAGGGGGTTTAGGGTACCGGGCTGGGGGCAGGGTGGGAGGACATGCTGGAAGTGCAGGGCTGGGGTTGGGGGTCACATGTGGGAGGAAAGTGCAGGAGTTGGGATGAAGAGGGCGCTGTGCAGAGATTAGCAGCAAAGGGGGCACAATGCAGGGTTGGTGGTGAAGGGGTGCACAGGATGGGAATGCAGGGTTTGGGAAGCCCATGGGTACCAGGGGAAATGGTTTTATGCTGTCATGAACAGAAGAAGTGCTGACCAGCACCCGGTGACTAAGGGGTTAACTCAGGTACCTAGCAAAGGTGTTGGCCAGGGGGCCGGAGACTGAGATAGAGGGTTGAAATTTGGTTTGGATACAGGTTCCCTGCCTGCTTTCTTTGTGTGGGAGAGTTAAACCAGGAGTTGAGAGACACAGCATGATTTAAATCCAGGCAGGACCACCATGCCCCCACAGAATTTAGGGCATGGGAGTGGACTGAACAAAGAAAATTAGAAGCAAGTAAGGGGGAAAGTGAATCCAGTTGTATTCAGGGTAATTTTTCTTTATTTTGTGGTTTGGTTTGAACAGCTCTGTGTGATTCTATGTCTCCCCTCCCTCTTTACCATCTATGCATTGTGCCAGAGTTTTTTTTCCTCTGCTTTAATTCCATTTCCTCAGTTGCTCTGTAACATCTAGTAACTAAGTATGCTTTATCCAGTTTATGTTTTGTTTTGTAATAAAATTCACTTTTTTTAAGGTGATGATTTGATTCTTGTGTCCTGGAAGGTCTCTGTGTGTATCTGCATGTCTCTATCAGCAATCAGAGACTGTAGCTTGTTTTTCTATTTTCTTTTTGCAAGCTCTTTGGGGCAAAAGAGTTTGGGGTCCCCTCAGGAGTGATTTCAAGTGTTCGCCCCCAGTTCTAGGGAGAGAAGCACTTGATGGTGGCAGCAAATTCTCCAAAATCTGTGTATTATGATTCTGGGGGGAAGTTTTTGTAACCAGCACTATAGAGGCAAGGTTTTGAAGCTCTCTTGCAGGCCCCCACCTTCTGCACTCGGAGTGCCAGAGTGGGGACCAGCCCTGACACATGCTCACAAGGGTCAGGGGCACCAAAACACAAGTTCACCCAGGGCTCCATATTCCCTAAAGCTGGCCCAGAGCAGGCTGAGCACAGGGTGCTTCTGTGGTGCTGTGAGCTACAGCCAGAGCTGTCCCATCCATTGGATAGTTTGGGGTGGTCGTCCCAAGCCCTGCACTCTGTGTGCCCCTGGGTGGTGCGGGTGCTGGCAGCAGTCCCACTGGCCCCATTCCGCTCCGCCCTGTCTCATCGACTCCCAGCATCACTTAAGAGAGAAGGGTTGGAGGTTTTGGGGGAGCAGGGCCTGGAAGGGACCAGAGCTAGGGTGGGAAGAGGTAGGGTGGGGTTGGAGGCTTGAGGTTAGAAGTGGAGAGGAGATAGGGTGAGGGTGAAGAAGAGGCAGGGAGGAGCAGGGGCAGGGATTGGGGGCAAGGGGTGGGGTGGGGTGGGGATGAAACAGGGGCAGGGGCAGGGCATGGGGCGGGTGGGTGTCCCAGGCCCTGCATCTCCCTAGGGATGGCCCTGGGTTCAACCCAGACCAGTTGGGGGTTGTCACCCCTGGCACTGTAACTGTGGATGCCTTAAATGTTATGTTGCTGTGGCTCACAGCCTTAACACTACCAGCCAGCATACAAGTATTCAGGTCACACCCTGACCCCCCTCCTCAGACAGGAATTTCCCCAAATCCATCTGCCTGGTTGTATCCAACCCGCTCCTGGAGCACTCACAGAAGTCACTAAGTTAACTGCTCCTTTAAAGAGTCAGTAAACAGCAGCTCATCAATGTAACTGGAGGTTGGCAAACACTTACTTCGACCACAGCACTGATTTGATTTACATTACATGTAAAATAACTTTATGAAACAAAATGTCCTAGCTGGAAGTGATACCAAGTACAGGAAATTACATTAGATAGGGTAACAATAAAATCAAAGTAAAAAGATGCTCCTGAGACTAAAACTTAATTTCAACAAGTTACAGTCTTTGCCTAAGCAGGTTTCTCACCTACGCTCAGTTTAGAAAGATTTCAATTCCTTTGGTTGAAGGATCCATAGTTCTGTGATTTCAAGAGTTCTGGCTCCTTTACTCCTTCATGTGATGGACACCAAAATAACTTTCTGTCCTTGCTTACATTTTCCAAAGATATCTTAAGCTTTTATCTTGGTTCAGGGAGCAGGAGGACCACCTGGGAGCTTAGCTTGTTGCATCTGTGAGGGAGCTGATGTCATTTTGGAGTCCCCTCCAGCCCAGTCTGTTGGTCTAAATCAGGGGTGGGCAAAAGGGCTGCTGTGGACCGGATCCGGCCCACCAAGTGGGTTGACCCGGCCTGCAGAGGCCCTGCCACTCCCCCATTCCCAGGCCAATGAGGGTCTGGGGGCACGGGGAAGCACGTGAAGTCTCCTCCTACCCTGCCCCTGCCCTGCAAAGAGACTTCATGTGCTCCCCCCAACCCCCCAAGCCCTGATTGGCCAGGGGGCAGGGGAAGCGCACAAAGTCTCCTCCCTCCTTGCAAGGGATGCAGCACTTCTAAGCAGCGCACGCTGCTTGCAGGGCAGGAGGAGACTTGGTGCACTCCTCCCGCTCTCAGGCCAATGAAGGCTTGTGGGCGGGGGGAGCACGCAAAGTCTCCTCCTGCCCTACAGGGGGCTCAGCACTTAAAGTCAACTGCCAGCTGCTGCTCAGCTGGCGGTTGACTCTAAGCACGTCAGGGAGCGAGAGACTTCGTGTGCTCCTCCTCCCCCAGGCCCTGATTGAAGGGCAAAGACTGCGAGCTCCCACACCCCCCAACCAATTAGGGTCTGTGGGTGGGGAAGCAGGGAAGTGTCCTGACCCCGCCCCTTCTGCCTGAGGCCCCGCCCTTTCTCGGGCAGCCCAGGGCCACTTCAAAAATTTCTGAAGTGGCCCCTGGTCAAAAATGATTACCCACCCCTGGACTAAAGCATCCCCCACTCACTAGGCTGATGGCTTTGTTACCTTTTAATGTGACTATACCTTAATTGTCTCTGACCACCAGGCTGGTCAGATAAGCAACTACACATTCCTTTGCATAGGACATAGGACTGGGCTTATGTATTGCTTGTGAAAAACGTTTCAAGAATATGAATTTATAAGTCTGTCTACACCCTCTCTATCTATACCACACAATAATTTTCAGGACCAGTGTATTACCAGTTTGAGTGTGATACCTCACATGACACCTTTTAGATGGTGATCATGACAACAGTGTATTAGGTGTCGTGAGTATGTCAGGGCAGACAAGAGTTGCTAACCCTGACTAATGAACTGCCAATGGGCAGGCCCACTAATGGGGGAGGCAAAGAGGGCAAGTGCCCTGGGACTCAGCGATTCAAAAGGGCCTGGGGCTCCCAGTCCCCACTGCCATGACTGTGGCAGCTCCAGTGGTGGCCCCGCCTCCTCTGGCTTGAGGCCCCATCCCTTGTGGGATGGAGCCACCCCCCACCTTGCCAAGGGGCCTGATGAGTCTGTGCCCCCCCTGCCAATGGGCCTCTGTGTCACAGCTCTCTTGGTAGCTTTCAGCAGTGAGGATTGTTATTCAGGACCTGAAATCCCTAGGTGAGCATTTTGTTTATGGCTGCTCTGGTGTAGGGATGTTTGCTTGTATCAGCCTTATCTATTTAAAGAGACAATGACACCGTGCGGATGCTCCCTGGCCTGATTTACAGGAATCAAGGATATGAGGGTTTTGACCCGAACTGCTGTAATGCCGATCAACAAAAGAGAGAGAAATTATGGGATGAATAATAGAGCATTGTACTTGTAGAGTGTGATCCAAAGTCTGTGGGGGTCAATGGGAGTCTTTTCATTGGCTTCAGAGCACTTTGCAACATCTCCTTGAAGTACCTTTCCACTCTGGTCCCTTAGAGCACTTAGCAAACTTTAATTATTAATGAAGTGCACTTCACTTTCTCAGGGTGGGGTAAGTACTAGTATCCCCATGATGTTCATAATTCTTTTAACACAGTGCAACATAGTGCAGGGCTCTTCTCCTGCTTGCCTAGCACTTCCCTAGGAGAAGGGTATAATAATAATAATAGCTGCCACCCTGCGTCAATATAAGAAGCCTTCCATATGGCACATGTCGGGGTCAGACAGAGTTAAGAAAATGCTTTCTCATTCCTGCTTTACAGAGGCGGGCAACTAGCAACATTGTGACTTTATGGATGAGGAATCTGAGGGAGAGAGAAGTGAAATGGCTTATTCCACAGTCAGACAGCAATGGCTAAGCTGGGATAGATGCCAGGTCTTGTGTAGGAGGGGACAACAGACTTGCTGGGACCCTGGGCAAGGTGGGGAGGGCGGCTCTGTGCTCCCAGAAGGGGAGAGCCTTGGGTGGAAAGGGCAGGGCTGGGGGCAGCCGTCCCTCCACGCCGCCTAGAGCATGCCATGGCCCCTCCACCCCCAGCCAGCCATCAACGCTGTCCAAATTGCTCCGGTAGTAATTTAAAGGATATGGGGCTCCAGCTGCCACTGCTTCTGCTGAAGCAACAGCAGCAACTGGAAGACCCGGGTCCTTTTGAATTGCCAAGCCTTGGGTCAAATTGCCCCCTTTGCCAGCAAGTATGGTCTTGTGACAATCTAGCCCCAGGTCCAATAAGTATCCAAACCAAATCTATTCACTTTTTGAGGTACATCTGTCACCAGCCTGGTTTTGAGGGAACATTGCCTAGAGTTGAAGAGGTGAATGAATGAAACAGCTTTGTTTACTGTGTCACTGTGAATAGACTTCTCTGTTTCCTGTGCACTTTGATTTTGTCGTTTGGGTGGCAGCTTATGAATTCCCTTGTTTAGAAGAAGTTTATTATGGAGATTATTCAATGTTATTTTTCTCTCATTCCATATCCTCATGCAGAAGGGGTGCAAATAATTCTCCCAGCTGTGAGTAGCTAAAATCTGTCCTCTTCAGAGCCTCCAGCTTCACTGTGTCTGGAACGTTTAAACTGTTCATTCTTTAAAGTGTTATTCGTCAGCTTAATTAGCCCTAAAGGAAGCACTTGTTTCAAATTAGGACAACAGTTTTTCTGAAAAGGACATAATGACATTAACAATGGCAACTTGTTTAAATAATAGGGCTTTCAGGCTTGGTTTTCAATGAGGCTGAGTGAACTCAACCACTTTAACTCAGTTGGGTTTCTGATTCAGCTGCTGAAAATCACCTGTTTTGTGATAATTCAACTCTGATGAACTACCGGCCCCATCAGCATCATATTAGTACAATTACATTGCATTGTAATGGGTCAAATGTTGTCCCATTTGACCCACAACTGCAAGAAATGATAAATAAGATATGACTTTGAACATAATATAGGCCATGAAACAGACATGTTTTCAAACTCCTATCGCTTGTCCATGCTTACAAAAATGTCAGCAACCAACACTGTCAGTATTCTTGGATGCTCTAGCCTTCCATGTCTGAAGAAATGAGTTGAAATCCTGATAAATCCATAAATAAAAGGAAGCCGGAGTGATCTCAGTTTAATGCACATTTACCTGTTTTGGAAACCTGATCCAACCTAATAAAATTAAGAACCAGTTCTGGAAAGCATGTCTGATTGAGAATGGCTCAGGCAGATTTAAGTCAAATTGGCAAAGCTCTGCAGGGCCTTGCACTAGAAGTCTAGGGATTGCTGTAGGTCAGGATTACAGTGCATTGCCAGCTTGGTATATTATATTTTACTCACGAGCACTTGGGTGCTCGGGGAAGGCTGTGCAAGAGCTCAGAGCTGAAATAGCAGAAGGGATGCTTAGGACTTAGATGCATTGACAGATCTCGCTGTGCATGAAGCTTTCAAAGCACCCACCCGCAGTCCATTGTGCCTGACTTTGCCAGTGATGCTAGTCCCGTACCGCCATGAGATCAAACTAGCTAGAGACATAGGCTATGTCTATACTGCATCCGTCTTCCGCAAAAGCTTATGCAAATGAAGCGTGGAGTAGAATATCGCTGCACTTCATTTGCATAATTAATTAGGGGCTGTTTTTGCACAAGAGCCATTCTTCCTGAAAAAATGAGGAAACTTATTCCGAAATAGCTTATTTCAAAATAGCATGTCTGCACTGCAGGGAATTCTCAAAATTAGTCTGAGGCAGGCTTCCCTAATGTAGAGCCTCAGGAGGAATAACTTAGAATGGTCCTGGTGAGGGGCTATTTCGAAATATCAGAAGTGGAGCATCTACACACACCTTATTTCGAAATAGCTATTTCAGAATAGGAGTTATTCTTTGTAGAATGAGGTTTACAGAAGTTGGAATAAGCTGTCTGTTATTTTGAAGTTATTTTGAAATACCAGCATTGCTATGTAGATGCTCGCACTGTTATTTCGGAATAACAGCTGTTATTCCGAAATAACTTTGCTGTATAGACACACACTGAGAGGGGACATGATAAATGTTTTCCAGTTCCTAAATAGTTGTCACAATGAGGAGATAGAAAAAATATTCTTCTTAACCTCTGATAATAGGACAAGAAGTGAGGGACTCAAGTTGAAGCAAGGGAGGTTTAGGTTGGATATTGGAAAAACTTCCTGTCAGGGTTGTTCACTGAAATACAGTGAATAGGGAAGTTGTGGAATCTCCATTACTGGAGATTTTTAAAAGCAACTTAGACAAACACCTGTCAGGGGATATCTAGGTAGTGCTTTTTCCTGCCATGAAAGTTGGGAACTAGCCTTGATGACTTCTCAAGGTTCCTTCCAGTTCTATGATTCTCTGAGCCACCAAGGTGCAAATTTAAAACCCAGCTCCCACCTCAAATGGCTACACTGAGCACTGGAAAGATGCAAAGAGAAGGGGCGTGGAAGGAAACTATCACGAGGAGATACAGGAGTCATGAGCTGCATCGTAGAAATTAGTTCAGTCCAATTGTTGAAACACCCTACATGGACCTCTCTGCAATCCCCTATGTGGTTGGAAAGGGACTGGAGCATCTAGGTGGTGGTGGTGGAGTATCCCTGTTTTACAAACTCTTCCCCCTCATCTTTGCTGTGTCTAGCCATGTGATTTCCATTCCACAATGGGGATTCCCATGACCCCATCTAGCACATGGGTTCTGCTACCAAGTGACCTTCTGTAGAAGCAGAGGTACCTGTGTTTATTCCTAAATGCATTCAAATTATTTTATAAAATTAAGAAATCATATAAATGGACAAAGGTGATAATATCATAGTGGAGCTCAAGGTATCCACCGATATCTATGTGTGCTTTACATTATGTTAGAGTCCAGTAAATACACAGCTACTTTTCATTTCTCCCATTTTTGAAAGGCTTCTCATTAGTATAACCATTAGCTTTCTGCCCAAAATGGGATAAATGCCCAATGATCACAAAAAGACAGGGGGCACTAGCGATCCACCATTATAGTTAATCCGAAAACTGGGCTGCTCAAGACTTCCTATTTTGCTGCTAAAAGGTAACCAACCCCACAGAAACTGAAGAATAATCTGATCATAAAACTCTCCCGTTGTTGATCACTGAATTCATTTAAAATGCCCAAACAATCTAATTTGTGAGCCATCAAAACAACCCGTTTCCTCAGCCTCTCTGAAATGTGAATGTCTCCCTCTGGCTTAATGTCTCTTGTTGCATACGAGCCAGATCCTTTTCTTTCTGTTTCTTTCTTAAATCAGAGATGATGAAAGCCTTGGGCCACTCAATTCAGATACAGGGACAAACAAGAAAAAAAATAGGGAAGGCATGAATAACACAGTAGGAGAGGTGACCTTCCGTGGTTCCCTCCTACAATGGCCCTTTCTGCAAAGTATAATTTCTGTGTTTATTGCCTGCTTACAAAAGTAATTTGAAGCATATTTTTTTCAGAAACTATTCTGCCTTAAGCGCTAGCTTTTATGGATTGACCACTGTTGTGCGTGTACTTGAACTGAAACCACAACCTCAAGCAGGCAAGGCAGCAGCTTCAATGGAGACCATTTAGAGAAAATTAGATGTTCATTTAAAGAATAAAAAGTGGGGTTTTTTTCTTTTAAAAAATTATTTTCTAACTGAATACTCTATTTCAACCCAGAAAATGCCTTTTCCGTTTCTGGGAATTTTCTATAATTATGAGTTAGCACATGTGTGTGTGTGTGTGTGTGTGTGTCATATATATAAAATTATATAAGTATTCCATGTGCAATGCTCAGTGATTGGGTGAGTCATGCTACAATTTTTATACAGTTCTTTAAAAGGTTAAGTTTTCAAGTCAATATTCTGATTATGTACAGGTTGGCCAATTTTCTAAGTGCACAAAGCCAAATACCTTTACCCTGGCCCCACCCCCCCTTCTCCAAGGCCCCGCCCACACCTACTTCATGCCCTCCCATACTGTCACTCATGCTCCCTGGGCTGAGGTAAAGGGTTGGAACATGGGAGGGGTGAGGGCTCCAGTTGGGGTGCGGGCTCCAGGATAGAACCAGGGGTGGGAGGTTTGGGATGCAAGAGGGGCTCAGGACTGTGGCAGGGGGTTGAGGTGTAGGAGGAGATGTGGGTTGTGGGCTCCAGAAAGGAGTTTGGGTGCAGGAGGGGTCACAGACTGGAGCAGTAGGTTGGAGTGCTGGTAGAGATATGGGGTAGCGGCTGCAGGAGTGGGATCAGTTTTGTCAATCAAGTGTAAGTGTAGACACAGCTGCCTGAACAGCCTGCTGGGGTGGATCCATCTTCCTAGTGACCACCTGCTGCAGCTGAGCACTGCCATATTAATGTGTTCCCATGTAATTCTACCACTCAGGTGACAAGTCTCTTTCTTTACATTCACTAATCTGCATGTTCGAAAGCTGTCTGTACAGGTCACTCCATTATCATAGCCCTTAGCGGCTGTCACTTGCTCCTGCCCACTTAAGGTGCCCCAGTTAGTCTCTGTTGCCCTTTCTGATCCCTGCTCAGCGTGGGTGATCTCTTGAATACCCCTTTGTGTGCTCTGAAACATGTCCATGGAATTGTCCCATTAGCAAAATGGAACTAGTTAGGAAACTATAGTGAACTTCTAGCCAACAGGCTGTAATAACACTTTTCTAAGTCCCGGGATTCCTGTGTCTTTGAGCTACTTTGCACAAGTATGGTGAATAAGGTTTGTAAAGCTAACATACCTATTGTGTTTTCTGTTAAACAGAGATTCCCTTTCCTAAGCTCTTTTATCTCTTCATCTACACAGATGAGCCAGCACAATATTTAGATCAAATGTTTGGCAATTAGCCCTTAAATGACAGTTTATTAATTCATGTGATACTCTTAGCAGTGGTCAGCTGAAGCCAAATGAAGAGTTGCCTGCTATTCATAATGATGTCATCCACTCCTCAGTGGAACTCCCGTTACCATTCATCTTAAATGTACACAGCTATCCTGACCCCAAGTGCCAATCACAGCTGCAGCATTCAACCTGCACTAGCCTGGCATTGCACCTGTGGTTTGTTTGAGGAACAGACTGTGGGACAAAGAAAGACAGCAATGTAAAGCAGCCCTAGTTACTCTGTTAATTATTTTAATGGTGTCTTTTTTAGACTGGAAATACAATACTAATAAGGTTTAATTAATAAATAAATGATTAACATGTTATTGCTATACCTATATGAGTCACCAGCTTAATCTCTTGTTATAGAATCATAGAATACTAGGACTGGAAGGGACCTCGAGAGGTCATCAAGTCCAGTCCCCTGCCCTCATGGCAGGACCAAATACTGTCTAGACCATCCCTAATAGACATTTATCTAACCTACTCTTAAATGTCTCCAGAGATGGAGATTCCACAGCCTCCCTGGGCAATTTATTCCAGTGTCTGACTACCCTGACAGTTAGGAACTTTTCCTAATGTCCAACCTGAACCTCCTTGCTGCAGTTTAAGCCCATTGCTTCTTGTTCTATCCTCAGAGGCCAAGATGAACAAGTTTTCTCCCTCCTCCTTATGCCACCCCTTTAGATATCTAAAAACTGCTATCATGTCCCCCCTCAATCTTCTCTTTTCTAAACTAAACAAACCCAATTCCTTCAGTCTTCCCTCATAGGTCATGTTCTCTAGAACTTTAATCATTCTCGTTGCTCTTCTCTGGACCCTCTCCAATTTCTCTTATTGGATAAGAGGCACTACAGATACCAATGAAAAGATTTCGGCCTGTAAATCTTTTCATTTCAAGTGGTTGTTGGGGATAGAGAATTACTTAATCACTGCCTTCTTTCTTCAGTGTACAAACTATTGGCCAGTAGTCAGATCACTTTGTTACAGTCCAGGCAGGAGTGTAGCATACTTGAGACAATTTTGCTTTTCTTTCTATGAAAATATTAAAATTAATTTAGTATATCAGCATTTGTCTGGCTAGTTGAAATATGCTAGCATGTGGTAAGGAAAAAGGTACTGACCGGTTAATTAACAATCAGAGTATTGGGCACTAGTCCAGGTGTTTTATCAAAAAGGCAACATACAGCTGTACTATAGACTTGGAACCAGACCCTCAGCTACTGTAAATTGGCATCCATCACTGACTTCAATGGGACACTCGCTGATTTATACCGGTTGGGGATCTCTTGGGCTTAAAGAGCAGACAGCTGCTTTCAGATGGACTAGAAATAGTAAAAAGTGTGGCAGTAGAAATAACTAACGTGGTTTTATTTCCACTTGTAACATTGACAGGTACAGGTGTATTTATCTCTGGGCCACATGGAACAAAGCTCAGGCCACAGTAAGCCAACAGAAACAATTTGATCTTTAAATTAAAAAAAAGAGATTAAAAGGACATTTCTAAAAATGTAACTTATAAATTAAGGAATAAATAAAAACACATATTACCACTCTTAGCAGCAGAGATTATTTTATTTAATTTAAAACATAAAACATAATTTAAAACAGGGTGTCCGATGTTATTCTGCAAATAAAATTCCCCAGGATACAACAATAACCTTTGTAAATATATAAGCCATTTAGTATGACCAACCAACTCAATCTCTGATCAATCAGCAGTATATCAATGGGGTACATCTAGACTACAGTTTTTCCGGGATACCAAAGGTCCGCATCCAAGGAACATGTTTGCTCTTCCACTTTTTTTTGTGGAAGAGCAAACGTGCTCTTTCAGAAGCCCCTGTATTCCTTGTTCCACGAGGAATAACGGGGCTTCCGAAAGAGGGTTTTTTCCAACATTTGGCCCAGTCTAGATGAGCCAAATGTCGGAAAAGCCTCTTCCAACAAAAGAATCATAAAAAGCTATGCAAAATGCGGAGCACATTTTACATAGCATTTTCTGAAAAAAAGATGTAGTCTAGTCATATCAGATTCCAAAACCCATACCTCTTAACCACATCCTTCTGTTATCCTGAAATCATTTTCCTAAGATACTGGAAACAGCTGCTCCTCTAATTAGTACACTCTTTTATTTTCTTGACTAAAGTGTCAAATTGTTCCTTTAGAACACAAACAGGAGACACTTTAGAAAATAAGGTCAGAATCAGAATCATCTGCCTCTAAAATAATAGAATTAAATATTTTGACTATCATATGACACGTGACATTATATGATGTGTCCTATTATGCGCTATTGTTGATTTTCTTTAGTCAAGAACATGAGGCACTCAGTGACGCATGCCAATTTCTAAAATAATTAAAGAAATAAAAGTAATACTGAAATAAATACATTTGCTTTGAAATAAAATTTTAATTTTTTTTTCAAATGGAAATTCTGTGTTTCTAGCAACTTCCTCAGCGGCCATATAGAGAACACCTAGTCAACCATCCTCTCTCTTTTATTGAAATGGGAGTAAGATCATCAGATGCTTTCCCTGACTCCGACTCTGGTAGTAAGTGAGGAGATGAGAGGGAGTATCTTAGGCTATGTCTTCATTGCAAAAAAGGTGTTCTTTCCCTCAGGAGTGCTAACTCGATCTGGTAAAACAGAGATGATAAAATCATAGTGGAGACAAACCATAGGTATGTTTTATTTAGATGTATTTACTTGAGATAAACCCCAGCTGGAGGTTAGAGGTTATTCTTGAAGCACACTGAGGTGAAAATTGTGTCTTGTCTCCACTAGGATTTTATATTGCAATAACTCAATGGAAAAACAGACTTATTTTTTACAGAAAAGATTTAGCTTATGGGAGAGGTCAGAGGTCACTTTTGGCCTTAGGGGTCAAAATCGCCATCTTAATGTGCTCAGCTGTGTTTTGTTGTGACCCACTGGATGTGCTCTGATGTCTTAGATTAAGATATGGGGAAATTGTTTTTAAATTCCTTGTCATTGAGTGGTTGGGGTGTGTGGAGGGCAACATTATTAATTTCAGCCTAGGCAACAGAAAATATTAATGTATCATTGGTGGCAGGCTATAGAACTAGTTTAATAGCTTCCATTGGGTCATTATCATAGATAGCAATTAGAAGAAATATTTTGAATTGAAAACCAAAATATGTTGTCACTCTTTTATTCCTAAATCCTGCTTCTTGGGAGTGTTTTTGAGTGAATAATTTCAGCTTCTCATACTGCAATTCTTTCTATTATGGCATTTTCTATACAAAATTATCCGAAAGTTCCAGAGCAGACTGCTGCCTGTATCCACTACTTGTGCATCAGCT
The DNA here is from genome assembly GCA_019425775.1 of Rafetus swinhoei. Classification (NCBI taxonomy): domain Eukaryota; kingdom Metazoa; phylum Chordata; order Testudines; family Trionychidae; genus Rafetus; species Rafetus swinhoei. The sequence continues at coordinate 20,211,458 of CM033428.1, read as the reverse complement.
GAATCTTTTTGCAGAGATGTCTGTGCCTGATGCTGTGGTGTGAGTCAATTAAACATTCTTCTTGGATATTGGAAACTGGTATGGATTACAGCTACTAATTGCTCAGTGACAAACCTTCAATGGCATACTAAATACAAGGCAGAGAGGAACAAAGCTTCACAGCGGAAGCCTTTAAACAACGATACATAATTAGTAGAAACAGAGTGGTTACTTCAACTGGGAACCACATGCCTCCCTCTCATGCATGCTCATCAAATCAACCATTATCAGTTACCTGCTCATGGTTCTACAGATGTACATCAAACACGCAAGCAGTTGATGCTTTGAGATTCTCTCCAATATCAAAGGAGTTAACACAGAATGTGCAGAGTAGCATAGAGTTTTTCTCCTTGGATCAGACTCTTATGGCTTCAGATAGGGGCAACAACAGACTTCACCAGGCCCTGGGCCTCCTGAAAGGGGTGGGGCCTCATACAGAAGAGGCCGGGCTAGGACAGCCAGCCACTCAGTGCCACTCAGACCATACCATGTCTCTCCCAACCAGCCCTCAGCATCTCCCAAAATGCGCTGCATGGGGCTCCGGTGGCAATTTAAAGGACCCAGAGCTCTGGCCACCACTGCTACTGTGGTAACAGGGGCAGAGCCTGGAGTCCTGCACCCTTTTAAATCACTGGGCCTCAGGGGAACTACCCCATCAGCGGCCCTGGCAGTAGGGCTGGGGTTCAGAGCCAATAGTGCTGACATTGTCAAGCATCTTTCACAGGGAATGATACTCCTTTTGGCCTGTCTAGTGACTGCCCAAAGGTAAGTTAAGGAGACCTGAATAATTTTGAAATAAGCAGCAATTGTCTTGGACAATATTAATTTTTCTCTGTGTCCTTTTTCTCTAATGCTCAAGAGTGTGGTTGAACTGATTCTAAAACCATGATGGTTATAGTATTTGCATATGCAGTCACTGTACCACCACTACAGAGTCTAATTATAGCAGGCCACTTTGAATCTAAAAGGTGCCACATTAAAGTAAATCCAAATTCTGTTCTACTCCATATTACCATAGTGACATGGAAATCCATGTGTTTGAGGATTTAGTGAACCCTCAGCTATAATGAGCGAGTAACTGTCAATGTTGTTGCCTATAGACTGTGTGAAATCATATACACAAGTCAGTTCAAAGGGGATTCTCGATGCAAACCATTCAGATGTGTTATTATGAGTTTCTCTGTTGTTTGCTCTAACACTTATTATAGTCTCCAGAATAACAGAGAGCAAACGTCTATGTCTCAACTCAAGTTGAAGGTAGGGTATAAAGAAAATACACTGCAAAAAATAAGGCAGGTTGGGAGTTTGGAGACATATTTTGCATGTAAAATTACTGGGCCAGAGTCTTATCTCTGTTCCTGTAGTGTAAATGTGAAGCTACTTTTTCACTTTCAGTGCAAAAACACTGAGGAGTCCTATGGTACCTTAGGGTGCATCTGCACAGCACTCTTCTCTCAAAATAAGGCACTACTGTATACTGAAATGTCCCTTAACCCTCATGCAATGAGGTTTACAGGGACTTTGGAATAGCGAGCCCTTATATTTTGATATATAATGAGGTATTTCGATATATAACCAGAGCTATCCCGAAATAGCTCCGCTGTGTAGACGTAGCCTTAGAGACTAACAGATTTATTAGGGCATAAGCTTTCTTGGGTAAAACCCACTTCATCAGATGAACTGGAGTGAAAGTTAGAGAAGCAGCGGTGTATATATAAGGAAAAAGTTGCTTGTGTAAATGAAGCTAATCAAGTCATAGTGGAAGTGGATCATTCACATCATTTGGTGAGGAGATGTGAATATACACAGAGGGGAAATTGCTTTTGTAATGTGTTAACCAGTTGAGATCTTTATTCAGACCTAAATCGATAGTGTTGAGTTTGCAAATGAATTCCAGTTCTGCTGTTTCCCTTTTGTAACCGGTTTTTGAAATTCTTTTGTAGAAAGATGGCTACTTTCAAATCCATTATTGAATGTCCAGGGATGTTAAAAGTGTTCCCCTACATGTTTATGTGTGTCATCATTCCTGATGTCTGATTTGTGTCCATTTATCCTTTGGTGTAGAGACTGTCCAATTTGGCCAATGTACATGGCAGAGGGGCATTGTTGGCACTTAATGGCATATATCAGAGCAGTTCATCTCACATCATTGGCTGAAGGATGTTTCTTTCCTTTTCCAATTTTGTCCAGGTTCAGACTTTTGCAAACTTCCGCAGAAATTTCACATGTGACTGCTGGGGCTCTGGCTGCATTTTCCTTAGCAGCACGGGCATTAGTACTTCATGCAGGTGCCACTTCAAATGCCACTCAAAGCTTTGCTTTGAAGGACTAAAAACTTCCCTTAAGAAAACAGCATAGTCATGCATCTGATGTTGTCTTCGATATTATTGTTTGGAAATGATGGATTAGGAAGAGAGGAAGGGAGAATTTCAGCTTAATTCATTTCTCCTTCACAAGTTTGTGGAGTTAAATGGAAGGATGACTCCCCTGCAGTAATAGAGTCAATTTCTGTTCTGACATCTCCCTTCTGCCAACTCACAGGCTGTGGGTGCACCTCAGCTGTATTTCAGTTTGGGGGCTCTTTAGTTCATTGATACCTGTGTTGAATTGTCAAATTATGAAGTGATGGCAATTCAGGATATATATAAAATCATGCAAAGTGAAATAAAAACTGAACTGAATCATATTCAAGCTTATGAAGAGTCAGATGAACTATACTACTTGATTTCACATGTCTCCTTACTTCCAGGTTTCAGTCAAGAGCAGGTGCAGATATGTGACAATTGCCACAAGTAAGACAGTTCTTGTCTGATTTCTAGCTCCAGCTCTGTCAAATCACGATCCAAATTGTTTGGTCAAGAATCCAAGTTTGGAGTGCTTGTATGAAACAAACACATGGGGATGCACCCCAGTACCGTTTAAGCAGCAGTTATGAAAACCACTCTCTGGATTTCTAAGGCCATAACTATAAAACAGCGTTAACAATGATTAATTATTAATGATTATACTTAACCGCTATGCAATTCTTTTAATTTTCACAGTGCTGTGCAAATATTAATGAATTAATCTGCCCAATACTCCTGTGCAAAGTAAATTACATTATTCCCATTTTATGGTCCTTATGAGGTTAATAGCAGGTCTAATTGGACAATAATTATCCACTTAGGACTCTGAAAATGAAGAAATAATACTTACATTGTTTTTACATCAACAGAACAAGGGGACCATAGTTCACGTTGTTGTTATCCCATTGTTTAGACAAGCAGTTTACATGCCAATCAAGGCAAAAGTAGCAAAACAGAGCAGATGAATATGGCACATTGTCTCTTATTACACGGAACATTTGTCTTGCATCACTGACGCTCTTGAAGATGGCAGGGCATTATTCACTTTCCTCTAATATATCTTATGGGATGATTTAAGACCTTTACCAGCTGTATTGTAAACGAGAACCATTTTAAATCTTCACTTTAGGAAAGGAAGGTGGGATATAATTACTGGCACTAACAAGTTTTATTTGATTAGAAGACAAATTGGGCACTACTTCTGCAAAAGAGTGTGACAAAGTTCTGGGAGCTGGGAAAGGACATGATAAAGCAAGCAATCAAGGCCATTCATATGGGTATTGGACTGATATGCCCATTTCTGTTTATTGTTATAGGATACCTTTTGTTAGAACTAAATTCTCCATCTCACCCCATCTTTCACACCATGAACTACTAGGGCTGATCAAAAATTTTCCATCTCAACAGTTTTTGATGGAAAATTGAGTTTTCAGTTAAATGAAGTTGTTCTTGAAAGTGTCTGCTTTCAATGGAAAATGTTGTTGAGTTTTGGTTGGTTGCGTTTAAACAACCCGAACGCTTGAAAACAAAAGTTTTCAGTTTTAGAGCCAAAAACAAAATATTTCAATTTATAGTGAATGGGAACTGTTCCGTTCAGTTACTTTATGTGTGCAGTTTCTTCTATGGGACAGGCTCCCCAGCCAAATCATCTACTATAATTCATTGTGTCCAGGGGACTCCCATCATGAACTGCTTCCCTTCACCTAGATGGAGGTCTATGGTGCACCAGAGGAGAGGTAGTCTGATGAGGAGGCCCATAGGTTTGTGGAAAATAAATCCTGCCAAACTGAGATAATATCTTTTTATGAGGTTATACATTTAATCAATAAAGGTAATAATGTTGACATGATATATGTAGACTTCTGTAAAGCATTTGAGTTGGTACCATATGACATTTTAGTATGGTATGAATTAACATGGCAAGCATGAAATAGATTAAAAACTGGCTAACTAGGGCCGTCAAGTGATTTAAAAATATGACAATTAATTGCGAGATTAAAAATAGTTAAGATTAATCCATTTTAATCATACATTTAAACAATTATAGAATTAGTTTCATTTTTTTAAAATATTTTGGGTGTTTTTGTACATTTTCAAATATATACATTTCAATTACAACACAGAATATAGAGTGTACAATACTCAGTTTGTATTATTTTTATTACAAAGATTTACACTGTAAAAAGATTTTTAAAAGATGCAATCTACAAATGGAAATATGAAAGAGATATGAATGTTTGGTTTGTCTGGCATATAAATACCTTGAAATGCTACAATATTGCCATGTGAATGTCTATTCTCACTTTCAGGTGACATTATAAATAAGAAGTGGCCAGCATTATCTTCCATAAAAGTAAACAAGCTTGTTTTTGTTAGCAATTGGCTGACCAAGATGTAGGACTGAATGGACTTGTAGAGTTTTTACATTGTTTTGTTTATGAGCACAGTTACCTACCAAAAAAATCAACATTTGTAAGTAGCATTTTCATGATAAAGAGATTGCACTACCGTACTTGTAGGTGACCTGACAAAGACAACTTTGTTTATCATTTTTACAGTGAAAAAAAAAAAAGCAAACAGGATCCTCTCCAAGGTGGGACAGGGCCAGAACCTACCTCTCTCCACCACAGTTGGGTCCTTGAAAGCCAGTTCTCTCCTTCTCCAGCTGAGCTGCAGCTCCTCCAGGTAGCAGAAGCTGTTTTTCCCAAGGGAGGCTGATTGCAGTTACTCCTGTAAATGGACTTTTGGTGTCTGGTCAATATTGCTGACTGGACATCGCCAGGTCTGCTTTTCAACCAGACTTTCTAGTTGAAAACCAGACACCTGGCAGCCATCCTGGGCCACTTCCATCGATGCCATTGTGAACCTAGTTCAGCCCTTAATACATAAAATTCATGGCAGATGTCCAGTGCAGTTATTCATTCTGAATGGGCTGGGAAAGCAATAACAAAAGCCTCCTTTGAGTGAGATGAGGAAGGGGGTACGGGCTTCAACAACTGGTACAGTGGAGAGTTATCCTTAGCCCTCATAAAAGGGCGGGACAGAGGGGTCCCAGCTATCAGATGGCTAGGTCCCAGTTGGGGATGATGTGAAAATTATTAAGTAAATGATGATGACCTGCACTTGGGTACACAGAATATTAAGCTGTGGCCTAATTAAACCACATCCATTGCCTTCTGCCTTACTTTCAGCATGGTTTATTAATGATTAAACTGCCCATCTCAGAGAAAAAGCTGTTGGCCTGAAGCTTAATGATAGCGTGTCCATCACAGTATGTCTTCAGCACCTAATGAAAAGCTCTATTTGTGCCTTATGGATAAAGAGATTAATACATCTCCAAAGACTGTGCTTCATGTGAAAACATTTTTCACCTAAATAAAATAGGAAAAAGCCCTTCTGCATTAATGAAATTGATTTTTCTGTTTGTTAATGTCGGAGTTTACAGATTTCCTGTAAGGTCATCAAAATTCCCCAAACATCACTGCAAAGTAATAGGCCAACAAATTATTTAAAAGAAAGAAAAGAAAAAAAAATCCTCCAAGCTCTGATTAGAGAGTTGGGGCCTGGTTTTATCTGGGCCTCAATCTCCGCTCATTGACACCAGCATAAGTCAGGAGCAACTCCAACTAAGTCTGTGATTTTTCAAACTAGGAGTCACAGTCCTGTACTGGGTCGTGGACTGTCAGGCACTGGTCTTATTGCTGCAGGGTGATTAGCAGGGGGGTGGGCTAAGGCTTTATGCCTATCCTAGCACCATAGACTGCACTGCACATCAGAAGTGGCCAGCGGCAGGACCAGCTCCTGGGAAGGAGTGAAGAGTGCATAGGTCTCCGCACAATGACCCTACCCTGAGCACTAGCTCTACACTCCCATTGACTGGGAACCTGCTGATGGTTGCTTCTAGGGTGCAGAATGGTCTGTGGTGCCTGGAGAGGCAAGAAACCTGCCTTAGCACCCTCACTGCACTGCTGACTGGGAGCCGCTCGAGGTAAGCGCCTCCTACCCCAGCTCTGACCCCCCCCCCCCCTTAAGCCTGAGTCCCCTCCTAGAGCCCAAAGCTCTCATCCTCAGTCCCACCCCATAGTTCACACTTTAGTCAAATTATGTTTCATCAACAATTTTCTTCAACTGGGTCATGAGAACAAAAGTTTAAAAACCACTGAACTAAGTCATCGTAGTAACCCCATGGTAAAACTGCAGTGAGAGGCAAATCAAGCCCTATGGTTTTATTGGAGATATTTACAGCAGATCAGAATCAGGATCTTGCTTTTTCATTCTGAATAGATGAATTCCTCAAATATAGTCTCTCCTCCTTTCCCCCTCATCCCTAGCCAGCAGAAGTAGACTGAAAATTCTGAGGGATCATGTCCAGGTTTTTTGTGCTTACTTATGAAAGGAGTAAACTATTTTTACCCAGCCCTTTCTAATTACATGCTAAGTAATTAGACACCAGCATAAGTTAGGAGCAACTCCAACTAAGTCAGTGATTTTCAAACTACAAGTCACAACCCTTCCAATAAGAAGACACATCAAATGTATTTGCACAATCACATTATAGACATTGTTTAACTTTTTTTGTAAAGGTCCATGTGCCAAAAGAAACTCTATCGCACAAAACTAAAGGGTTTAGTTTCTTCAGTGCACGTGGAATTGATTCAGGTAATTAATGGGAGTTTGTTATGGTCTTGCCTTGATATAGCTTAGAGGTCTGAAGGACCAACGCTAAAGCTAAGAAATTCTGCCGTGGCAAGCAGCTGGACTATACAGACGGATAGGTAGCTTTTCTCTATCTCTATGATCTTTGAAACTTAGTGGAGACCGATAATTTGTCTTAATTCCTTTAATTTTAAGGGAGGGAGTGATTGTGGGCATTGCAAGATTACAGTGGTAAAGAGTGGGGATTTAAGCTAAATCAAGAAATAGAATAATCACTCTTAAATTCAAAGGTCACACAATTTCATTCCCAGCAAGTATAAGCTGCTCATAATAAACTCGCAAACACCATTGTACGCTGGTGGGAATAGAGACCTTTAAAGGTCTGATAACAATTGATTCTGACAGCAGAATAGTAATAGATAATTGTAAATATTAATGGAAGACCACATTGTGCTCTGTTGCACCTACATGAAACCAGAGTAAGACCACTGGTTTCCCTGGAGCTACTCCTTATTTACACCAGAATTCATAAGTAACCTCTTTAATATTAATGATAGGCATTCTCAGTACAGCCATGCATCTGATGTCTATTCTCTAGTTTTAGCAGAAAAATCTACATCTCAAGAGAGGAGAGGTATTGTCTAGAGGTTAGAGTACAACAATGGGAGCAGAATTCCTGATTGTCTAATTCCTTAAGGCTACTTATAACAATGCAGCTCAGGTACCTAAACTTGAATTCTGGGGCTGGTAAAAAAATGGGAACAGTATTTTGTGAAAAATGTTGAAGGTGTTTCCTTTTTACTGGGTTCAAAACAGAGCCATTCTCCATTTTTCTGTTGCACATTATAGACCTTTTAATAACTATTTTACCAGAATTGTAACTGAAATAATTTATTGAACTGTGATTGACATAGTTCACTTACCAAGCCCCATGTTTTCTTAATAATTTAAAAATTATTTTAATAAAAATTGGATTCATTTTCACTTATAGTATCAATTAAAATGTCTTTGAAAATGACATAAAAATCAGTATATTCTGATGTCAGTGACTTTTTGTGAAAAGATTAAGTTTTGAAAAATGGCCTTTAAAATAAAGGCTTTTTATGTGGGAAAAAAAAATCAGAAAATTTTATTAGGGCTCCAAAGCCCATGTTTAAGCATCAAAATAAGTCAAATTATGTTTAAAATTCTGAGCCTCTGCCTGATTTCATTCCAATAGCAGTTTGGCACTTAGGAAAATCAGGTCATTTATTTAGATGCCTAAATATGCATATAGATGCCTCAAGTTAGACATCCAAATGTATAAATCTTTAAAATCCTTGCTCTGGCTACTTGGCTAGCTCTGTTGCTAGCTGTGTGCCTTTGGACAGTCACTTCACCTCCTCACGCCTCACTTTCCCATCTGTAATATGAGAGACAATCATACCTACCTCCAGCGGGCCTTTATGAACCTTAATTAAAGGTTGTTGCTCATATGAAAGGTTCTGTATAAATGCAAAAGTATCATTCAGCAAGGATTGTCTTTTTATAATGTCTAGCACAATGTGGCCCCAGTGTTGTTGGTGCTCCTGAGTATCACCATAATGTAAATATTAAATAATAATATTCAAAATAAAATGAAATGGAGACATTTCTTTGACTGCTCTCTCCCTCTCCCATTCCCCCTCTCCCCCATCTTCATGCATATAACAGTCCTTTTCTTCATCATTTATACTGTCACCAGCTTTTTAGTTCTTATTTCCACCTCTGCTAGCATTTAGCTCTCTGTTACAGTCATTTTACATTAGATTTTACGATGTATAAAACTCACAGCGCATGATTATAATTAGCCTATTGTAAAAAGTAATAAAGTAACAATTTTTGCCAAAAGCTTCGGACTGACCTTTGGCATCTTGGGTAGGAGACAAGTCAAGTGGATATCCACAAAGATACATCTTTAGCAAAGTTAAAGTATTTGGCCATTGGGAGCAGTGTTACATTTTCACTAAGCAATGCCACTCACTTTAGAACCACTGCTGGGCCTCAGGAAAATAAGCTAGGTACACTGGGGGTACGTCTACACTACAGTGTTAATTAGAGTTATCTTAATTCGAAATAGTTAATTCGAATTAAGCTAATTCGAAATAACGCATCTATACATAAAATCTATTTCAAAATAGCGTCCACTGAGTGGACTGTGAATCGCATTTAAGGCTGGCCAGAACCAGGTCCGGCAGGGCATCAGGTTAGGACTTAGTGTGTGGGGCTGCTGCCTGAGGCTATCTGAGGTCTGTGCTTAAAGGTACGCCTCCCCCCCCGCCGGACAGCCAGTTCTAAAGTTTCCCTGCTTGCTTGTCTAACTCGATGAGGGACAGCAAAGCATTTTGTCTCTGCGTGCTCTGGTTGCCCTCACTCGGGACACCACAGTTTTCTGCAACATGGAGCCAGAGCTGCCCCTGGGCACTCTGGTGCTTCTCGTGCACACGTTGCTGCAAGCCTGGCTGCACTTTCTGCAGGCTGCCATCCAGGAGGTCCATCGGGGGGCTGTCAGTATCCAGGAGGCCCTGCGGGAGAGCTTGCACCCTGAGGAGCACTAACAGTCTCCCTAGACTGCCCCACTGGGGGCTTGTGCCTCATTCCTCCCCTCACGTCCTTCCACTTACCCCTCTCTAACCCCCCTTCCTGATGTCAAATAAAATACACGTATTTTCATGAACACAAACTCTCTTTATTTAACAAAACTGGGGGGGAGGATGAAACTCTGGTGAGACTGGGGAAAGGAGGCAGGAGAGGGGAGAAGAGAGGGTGGGAGAGGGGAGAAGACAGGGGAGGGGGAAACCTGGGAGGAGGGAGCTGGAAGGAGGAAGCAAGGGGAAGAAGGGGGAGGGGAAGCTCAGGGATCGGGGTGGGGGTTTCGCCGGACCAACTTGATTTTCATGCAAACCTGCTCCTGGGTTCACATGTGGCCTTTGGTGGCCAGGCTGGCAGCTATCCTGCCATAGATGGATGCATTCCTCTGTCTAGTGTGAAGATCATGGATATTGGGGGCATCCCCCCCCCCCAAACCTGAATAAGGTCCATGATCTCCACCCTGGACCAGGAAGATGCCTGCCTTCTCCAGGCCCTGGCAGGCTCCTGGGAGCTGGCAGACTGCTCCTGTGGAGCAGTGGAGGGCTGGCTGCTAGTGGCTTGCTGGCTCATGTTTTGGGGCCACTGGGTCAGGGGCAGTGACTGCTGGCTCTGGGCTGGCAGGCTTGCAGCTGGCACAGGCACTGTGGCCAGAGTCAACCCCTTTAAGGGCTCCGGGGAAGGAGGGGAGGGAGAGGAGTGTTCTTGTTTGAGGCTGGAGTGGCCACCAGGGCACCCTGGGAAGGCTGGAGGCCCCCTGTTTCGAAATAAATGTCTACACAGCCCTTATTTCAAATTAGCTATTTCGAATTTGGCGTTATTTCTCTTAGAATGAGGTTTACCAAATTCAAAATAAGTGCTCCACTATTTCGAATTTATTTCGAAATAGCGTTTTGGCTGTGTAGACGCTATTAAAGTTAATTCGAAATAACGGCTGTTATTTCAAATTAACTTTGATGTGTAGACATACCCTGGGGCTGCGTCTAGACTGGCAAGATTTTGTGCAAAAGCGGCTGCTTTTGCGCAAAAGCTTGCCGCCGGTCTACACTGGCTGCGAGTATTTGCGCAAGAACACTGACCTTGTACTGTACAAAATCAGTGCTTCTTGAGCAAATACTCTGATGCTCCCGTTCAGGGGATAAGCCCTCTTGCGCAAGTATACTTGCGCAAGAGGGCCAGTGTAGACAGCAACATTAATTTCTTGCGCAAGAAAGCCCGATGGCTAAAATGGCCATCAGAGCTTTCTTGCACAAGAGAGCATCTACACTGGCACAGATGCTTTTGCGCAAAATATGTGCTTTTGCGCAAAAGCATCCGTGCCAGTGTAGACGCGCTCTTGCACAAATACTTTTAACGGAAAAACTTTTCCATTAAAAGTATTTGCGCAAAATCATGCCAGTCTAGACGCAGCCTGTGTGTGTGTGTGTGTGTGAGAGAGAGAGAGAGAGACAGAGAGAGAGAGAGAGTGCACACACACATTCTTGGTCTGCTCTAACATATATATGGATGTGTCAAGGCTGTTCTTAAAATTGTTCCAATAATTTATCTTCTCAAATAAATGAAAATCTTCAACCAATGAGGAAAGAGCTATATAACCATACTAATATAAATCAAAGGACCATCTATCTGAAGGGAGATTCATCCTCCTTCCTTACTTGATTTAGCAAACTCTATGGCTGTGTCTACATTGGCACCCTTTTCCGGAAAAGGGATGCTAATGAGACAAGTCGGAATTGCAAATGCAGCGGGGATTTAAATTTTCCCAGCATTTGCATGACAACAGCCGCTTTCTTCGGCTCGGGGCTTTGATGGAAAAAGCGCCAGTCTAGATGCGGGCTTTGCGAAAAAAATAAAGCTTTTCCCTTATTCCTCTTAAAATCAGGAATAAGGGATCTTCTGGAAAAGGCTTTATTTTCCGCAAGAGCTCCGCTGTCAGACTGGCGCTTTTTCCACAAAGCCCCGAGCCGAAAAAGCGGCAGTTATATTCATGCAAATGCCGCGGGGAAAATTTAAATCCCCGCTGCATTTGCAATTCCGACTTGTCTCATTAGCATCCCTTTTCCGGAAAAGGGTGCCAATGTAGACACAGCCTATGTGTGGCACACAAGGAAGAAACTGCATCTTTTTGCTGTGTCATGTGTGTATGTATATAATATGATGGTTGAATGTATATAAACTGTAACACACACAATGGATAATAGCTTGACAATTAAATGGGAAAAATCATTATTTTCCCAAGGTTTTATTCAAAAGTAAGCTCCCTGCCTTGCACAGAGCCCTATCCAGCTCTAATATGCATTTTGCTGTTAATGACTTTAAAACAGAATTGTTTTCCACAGAAGCTTTTGCTAGGTGAGTTAATTGCTAGACCTATTCTTAATTCTGCATCAGCATGCTCTCCATTTTCCTATAAACATCAAGGGAAAGGCACATTGAAAATTCAGGAAAGGCAAAGGTTTGCTTCAAAGTATCTTCTGATGGAATCCTGTTGAAAGAGGGGTTTACATTCTTGGTTTGTCCTCCAATAAGCACCTTTCTCCACAAGGAACCAATTGATTTTTATGAGGGCGTTAGAATTTTGACTAATAATAATCGTTGCAACTTGTAATGTACTGCTGACATTTCGAGATCTATTTTGTGCACTGTAATTAATGTGCTTGTTATAGTGTGTGGATGAAACCCTGGCCCCACTGGGGCTACATCTACACTGCAAGCTTCTTACGCAAGAAGCTTTTTGTGGAAGAGATCTTCCGCAAAAACTTCTTGTGCAAGATCACGTCTACACTCAAAAGCGCATAAAAAAAGCGACGTGCTTTTGCATAAGAGAGCGTCCACACTCGTTGGACGCTCTCTCGCATATAAAGCCACCCAGAACCGGATCTAGCCGGGCTTTAGGTCACCAGTTGCACTCAAGTGCTGTTGCCGGAGCCCTGCAGACACACACTTAAAGGGACACCCCTGGACAGCCACTTCTCTGTTTCTGCTGCCTGCTTGCAGACCTGTTCTTTTTGGGGACGCCACAGCTTTTTTCCTTGGTGTGTGCCATGGAGCCAGAGCTGCCCCTGGGCAGGCGACGGCCCCACATAGCCATGCTGCAGTTCTTGCAGCATTTGCTTCCAGCTGCCTACATCTTCATGCTGGACGTGGACTCGGAACTCCTTCTCATTACCCTCTGCATGGCTGGGAAAGTTCTGGAGGCTGGAGACCAGTTCGGACTGGTGGGACTGGCTGGTCATGGAGCGGTGGGATGACCATCAGTGGCTGCACAACTTTCAAATGCGCAATGCCACCTTCCTCGAGCTCTGTGTCTGGCTCACACCCACCCTCCAGAGCCACGACACCCACCTGTGGCCCGCCATCCCCCCTGCAGAAGCGGGTCGCTATAGCCCTCTGGAAGCTGGCCACCCCAGACTGCTACTGCTCAGTGGCCAACCCCTTTGGGGTGGGGAAATCCACGATCGGGGCCCTCCTGATGCAGGTAAGGAGCTCGTGGACTGCAGTCCCTGCCTGGTGTTGGATAAGGGGGACCCTCGGGAGAGGGGGCTGGGGACTGTAAGGGGTGGAGTGGGGGTGGGGGGAAAACCCTGGCCCTGGGGGCTTGTGCCATCCCGCCCTCACACAGCCCTGCTGCTGGGGGGGGGTGGGCACGGTCTCATAGGGTATGGCTCCTGTGGGGTTGGGGAGGGCAGGAGGATGGGCAGCCCCTGACTGCTGCCACCCACCAGGCCCATCAGGCCGGGATGCACATCAGTCCTGAGGGAGAGGTTCTCTCAGGCCCCCCAGTAACTCTCCCCAGGGCCTCCCCAACAGGGGCTTCTGCCTTTCAGCTCTCTCCCTTGTGCGAAAAGGAGTTATTCCTCATAGAAAGAGGAATACCTACACTGCAAAAACCCCTCTGTGCTGTCGATTTACTTGCGCAAAACCACGCTTGAGGTGTGGATGCTCCGTGTCTGTAGTGTAGACGTAGCCTGGAGTTGGTGGCAAAACTCCCACTGCCTTCTATGAAGTGAAGATTTCGTCCTGTATTTCCTTGGTTCTTTTGTGTGGATTTAGTAGCTTATTATTCAATTAGAACATGATACTGCCATTCTAATCCTCATAAAATAGCATCTCACTATGTAAGGGCAAGTCTACACTATGGAGAAGATCAACCCTTTGGCGGTTGATCTTCTAGCTTTTGATTTAGCAGACCCCTAAATGTAGACCCCTATATTGAATGCTGAGGGCAGCTACTAGCAGCATCTGATACTCCTCATTCTGTGAGGAGTAAGGGAAGCTGATGGCATTGGCTTCCTGCAGCGTAGAAGCCACGGCAGCTCGGCTTAAAGTAAACCAAATCCAGCTATGCATTTTGTGTAGCTATATGGCATACCTTACGCCAACCTGCCTGGTGTAGTATAGACCTGGCCATAGAATTCAATGGAATTCTCTATGAAATAAAGTAAAAAACTCAGCATGAGCAACAGTGTCAGAATTAGGTCTTTATTGGTATCTCTTCAGTCCAATGATTTTCCTTGTTGATGTCATACAATCTCCACTCTACCCATTTCATAAAGTTAGAGGCTCTCGGAAGGGTTTCTCATGAACTCATGGGGAATAAATCCTTAAATCTTCATTTTTGAGTGTGTGAAATGGAGTCAGCTGCTGGGAAGAGATTGGTCTTTTCATGCTAACCATAACATAGGATACAGGTCAGAGTTATGTGACCTTCTGTCACATAGCAGGGAGAGTATATTTCCTGACTCCAGAGTTCACAAGCATACATCTCCCAAATTCCTCTTTAATCTACTTGATATTTTAGAGTTTGTCTGCTTAATCAAGAACGCCTCCAAAATGATCAACGCCTCCAAATGAGTTAAGACCACCAAATTCACGATACAGCTTCTTATCATAACTGAAAGCAACCTAAAGGTTTGGTTGTGCCAGTTTGGGATACGCCTGGAATGGGATCGTGTATCATAAAGCAGAAAAGAGAAAGAAAAACCAAATCAAGTACAGTCCTCAAGACAGACATAACTGAGCAAATGTGGAAGGAGACTGAACCAAGATAAGCCAGAAAAATAGGATGAACTTGGAATAGGACTGCTTCTCAATAAACCTTACAGAAAAGAGCTAAAATGCAGAAATTTGGGCAGTGCTCTGTTTTGGCACAGCTAAATCAATGTTTAAGGTTTGAAAACTAAAAGAAAATGTTATTGGAAACCAAATTGACTATAGCCTTTTTTTGTTAAAACATAGGGTATGTCTACACTACAGCGTTATTTCGAAATAAGCTATTTCAAAATAGTTAATTCAAAATAGCTTATTTCAAAATAAGGCGTCTACACACAAAATGCATTTTGAAATAGCATTTTGCTATTTCGAAATAGCGTGTCCACACTGAGTGGATGCTGAATCGCATTTAAGGCCGGCCGGAGGCAGGGCATCAGATCAGGAGTTACTTTGTGTGGCTGCTGCCTGAGGCTATCTGAGGCCTGTGCTTAAAGGGACCCTACCCCCCATCCCGGACAGCTTGTTCTCAGGTTTCCCTGCTTGCTTGCCTACCTCGATGAGGGACAGCAAAGCATTTTGTCTCTGCGTGCTCTGGTTGCCCTCACTCAGGACACCACAGCACTCTGCAACATGGAGCCAGAGCTGCCCCGGGCACTCTGGTGATTCCCTTGGATGCGTTGCTGTGAGCCAGGCTGCACTTTCTGCAGGCTGCCATCTGGGAGGTCCATTGGGGGACTGTCAGTATCCAGGAGGCCCTGAGGGAGAGCTTGAACCCTGAGGAGCACTAACAGTCTCCCTGATCTGCCCCACTGAGGGCTTGTACCTCATTCCTCCCTCACGTCCTTCCACTTACCTCTCCCCTCCACCCGCCTTCCTGATGTAAAATAAAATACACATTTTTTCATGAACACAAACTCTCTTTATTTAACAAAACTGGGGGCGGATGAAACTCTGGTGAGACTGGGGAAAGGAGGTGGGAGAGGGGAGGAGGAAACCTGGGAGGAGGGAGCTGGAAGGGGGAAGCAAGGGAAAGAAGAGGGAGGGGAAGCTCAGGGCTCGGGGTGGGGGTCTTGCCAGACCAACTTGATTGTCATGCAAACCTGCTCCTGGGTTCGCATGTGGCCTTTGGTGGCCAGGCTGGCAGCTATCCTGCCATAGATGGCTGCGTTCCTTCATCTAGTTCCTTCATCTACTATTCTTTACAATAGTAAAGAATAAAATTGTGAAGCATGTGGAAGAACATAATTTGTTGGACAAAAGTCAACATGGGTTCTGTAAAGGGAAATCCTGTCTTACTAATCTATTAGAGTTCTTTGAAGGGGTTAACAAACATGCGGACAAGGGGGATCCAGTAGATATAGTATACTTAGATTTCCAGAAAGTTTTGACAAGGTCCTCACCAAAGGCTCTTGTGTAAATTACATGGCCATGGGATAAGAGGGAAGGTCCTTTCTTGGATTGAGAACTGGTTAAAAGACAGGAAACAAAGGGTAGAAATAAATGGTAAATTTTCAGAATGGAGAGGGGTAACTAGTGGTGTCTCCAAGGGTCAGTCCTAGGACCAATCCTGTTCAACTTATTCATAAATGATCTGGAGAAAGGGGTAAGCAGTGAGGTGGTAAAGTTTATGGATGATACCAAACTGTTTAGGATAGTCAAGACAGAAGCAGACTGTAAGGGACTCCAAGAAGATCTCACCAAACTGAGTGATTGGGCAACAAATGGCAAATGAAATTTAATGTGGATAAGTGTAAAGTAATGCACATTGGGAAAAATAACCCCAACTATACGTACAGTATGATGGGGGCTAATTTGGCTACGACAAATCAGGAAAGAGATCTTGGAGTTATCGTGACAGTTCTCTGAAAACTTCCACACAGTGTGCAGCGGTCAAAAAGGCAAATAGGATGCTAGGTATTATTAAGAAAGGGATAGAAAATAAGACCCAGAATATCTTACTGCCCCTGTATAAAACTATGGTACGCCCACATCTTGAATACTGTGTACAGATGTGGTCTCCTCACCTCAAAAAGATATTTTGGCCTTGGAAAGGGTTCAGAAAAGGGCAACTAAAATGATTAGGGGTTTGGAACGGGTCCCATATGAGGAGAGGTTAAAGCGACTGGGACTTTTCAGTTTAGAAAAGAGGAGACTGAGGGGGATATGATAGAGGTGTATAAAATCATGAGTGGTGTGGAGAGGGCCGATAAAGAAAAGTTATTTATTAGTTCCTAAATAGAAGAACTAGAGGACACCAGATGAAATTAATGGGTAGCAGGTTTAAAACTAATAAAAGAAAGTTCTTCTTCACACAGCGTGTAGTCAGCATGTGGAACTCCTTGCCAGAGGAGGCTGTGAAGGCTAGGACTATAACAGAGTTTAAAGAGAAGCTAGATAATTTCATGGAGGTTAGGTCCATAAAAGGCTATTAGCCAGGGGATAAAATGGTGTCCTTGGCCTCTGTTTGACAGAGGCTGGAGAGGGATGGCAGGAGACAAAGCGCTTGATCATTGTCTTCGGTCCACCCCCCTCTGGGGCACCTGGTGCTGGCCACTGTCGGCAGACAGGATACTGGGCTAGATGGACCTTCGGTCTGACCCGGTATGGCCGTTCTTATGTTCTTATGTTCTTATGATCATGGACATTGGGAGCATCCCCCCCCCCAAACCTGAATAAGGTCCATGATCTCCGCCCTGGACCAGGAAGGTGCCCGCCTTCTCTGGGCCCTGGCAGGCTCCTGGGAGCTGGCAGACTGCCCCTGGGGAGCGGTGGAGGGCTGGCTGCCAGTGGCTTGCTGGCTCATGTTTTGGGGCCACTGGGTCGGGGCAGTGACTGCTGGCTCTGGGCTGGCAGGCTTGGAGCTGGCACAGGCACTGTGGCCAGAGTCAACCCCTTTAAGGGCTCCAGGGAGGGGGGGAGGGAGAGGAGTGTTCTTGATTGAGGCTAGAGTGGCCACCAGGGCACCCTATTTCAAAATAAGTGTCTACAAAGCACTTATTTCTAAATAGCTATTTAGAATTTGGTGTTATTCCTCTTAGACTGAGGTTTACCAAATTCGAAATAAACGCTCCACTATTTCTAATTTATTTTGAAATAGCAGTTTGTTTGTGTAGACGCTAGGAAAGTTATTTCGAAATAACGGCTGTTATTTCAATATAACTTTGCTGTGTAGACATACTCATAGAGAATGATAAGAGTTTATAGGGATGAAGACCAAGACCCAAAAATACACTTGATGGAGAATTCCTATTTATAAATATATTAAAAAATTAAATAGAAACATTTTAAGAATCCCTTTTTTTAAGAAATCCTAAATAAAAATTAACTTCATAAAAATTACACTGTGTTTTGGAAAAATACAATCATTTAAATAAAGCATGCACGTTTTCCATTTATTTTCTAAAAAAAAAGTACAAACCCTTGATTGAATTAAGAACCTGAGCAACACTGGGTAAATCTCACTGAATAAATCTGCTTGTTTTAAATATTTGTACATCTCATAGAAAGCTCTCAGCACTACTAAGGGTTAGCTGATGATCAGGGACCTATAACTAGAGAAACAAAGTTCTGTGGACAAAGATTTTATCTTAATACCTATTTCTATGTTCTTGACATTGACGGCACTCAGTGGAAACATTTGTTATAGTGCTTTCTTTCCTTGTTTTTTTATTCACATTGTATGTCTAGATAATCAGTTTCCATGGAGAATTTGATCTTAAACAGAGAAAAACAAAGCTGTAAACAAACTGGACTTTTTAAAGGGATTGATCATGGGTGTTGTGCTAGGTTGGTTGACAATTTAGGTTTTGGTTAATGCATATATACCTACACTCCTTATTTTGCTGCATAAGACGTGTTAAACGAACGCCTGAATTATTAGGTAGGTTGTTTACAAAACCTAAAATAAAATAATTGTAACTGAGATGTACAAAAAAAATCCCTGAATCAGTTTTTGGGAGATTTAAACATCTCCTCGGAATTTTAGCAATCCAATATAAAACAGCATTATATTAATGGCATGAGAATTGGAATATGAAATTCAATATTAAAAAATTAAATTACTTAGCCATTTTCTCTGTCTAAAATAAATGATAAGCAAAAAGTAAATAAACAGCATAAAAGATGTACAATAAATAAAACTATTCCATAATTATATATTACTTTTTTTCTAAATGAAATCCAAAAATGTATATAATTCACCATGAATACTAACAGAAATAATAATTTAATAAAACACAAAGTGTTGGCATATGTACAATACATTTGAAAAATATAAAGTAATATTCTGTTAATGCATCTTTCTTGAACATATTAGCCAATTAGCCCGTCATAAGACAGGATTTTCAGGTCTCTCCTCCATGTCGGTCTTCTCTCCTGAGCCTCCGGTCTCTTGCTCCATATCTCTCTCTCTCTCTCTCTCTCTCTCTCTCCTCCTCCTCCTCCTGCCTCCTCTCTCTCTCAGCTCTCCACCTCCTGCCTCTCTCTGTCTCTCTCTTCTTCTCCTTCCCCTCCTGCCTCTCACTCTCTCTTTCTCATCTCCTCCCGCTCCTGCCTCTCACTCGGGGGAGCGCGGAGCCCAAACGGTCGCTTGCACCACTTGCTCCCACGCAGCGGCCCGGCTGAGCGGTGCAGAAGTCAGCTGAGCACCACTGCGGGAGGTGAAGGGGGGCGGGGCAGTGATGTTCATGGCCAGGGGGCAGGGCCTGGAGCTGCTGTCATGCCGTCAAGACATCACCGCCTTCGCTTCTCCTTCACCTTCCACTGGCACTGGCTGACTTCTGTGCCACCCAGCCGACGCCACGGAGGAGCAAGCGGAGCAAGCGGACTTTTTGCTCCCCGCGCGCCCCGGCTGAGTGGCACAGAAGTCAGCCGAGCGCCATGGCGAGAGGTGAAGGGAGGCGGGGCGGTGACATACATGGCCAGGGGGCAGGGCCCAGACATGTACATCACCACTCGCCTCTTCGCTTCCCACCGCAGCACTCAGCTGACTTCGCGCCGCTTCAGCCGGGCCGCCACGGGGACCAAGCGCGCAAGTGGCCGCTTGGGCTCTCGCGCAGCCCGGCTGAGCGGCGCAGAAGTCAGCCGAGCGCCATGGCGGGAGGTGAAGGGGGCGTGAAGTGGGTGGAGCGGGCGGGCGGGCGGTGACGTAAATGGCCAGGCCCCACCCCCCGGCCATGTACATCACCGCCCCGGCCTCCTTCCCCTCCCGCCGTGGCGCTTGGCTGACTTCTGCGCCGCTCAGCCGGGCCGCCATGGGGAGCAAGCGGCACAGTGGATCGCGCTCAAGCCCCATGCAGCACTCCTGTGCTGCATGGGGAGCGCGGACCCCAAATGGCCGCTTGCCACAGAGGGAGCCAACAGCGCCGCCCAGAGGGAACAGCCAGCATTTTAGCGTTACAGAGTCACAGACATTGGGCTACTGTATATATAACTATTCCGCCAATAGAGAAATCAGAATACTGTAGCAATGTTATTACCCATCCCCATTTAATATAGTGAAAATCAAAAGCAGAAAACACAACAGGAATAAAAGTAATAGAACAATAACAGAAAATAAATAACCGGAGACTGTCCTTCCTTAACCCACTTCTCCCCAATGCCTTTCACTCTGTTTTGAAATTGACTAATTTTAATATTTGAAGGTATTTAAGTAACATACGTGAGGATTAGAATTGTTTTAAAGCAATATATGTCCCCAGTTCTGTTCTCAGTTATGCATTCATTTGCCTTTATGAAAATGACAGACTAGTTTCCGAGGTATAACTGAAAGCAGACTTTGGGCTGTGAGCAAGCTAGACAAAAAATGTTAACAAAATTTTGGGAGGGCAAAAAAAGCATTCACTGATACCAAAAAAACATTTTGCTCAATTGTTTGGTTAGAAAAAAACAGTCTTTAAAATGAAATGTTTCGTATCAAAATGTTTGAAACAAAATATTTTGATTTTGATTTTATATGAATTTTCATTTCAAACTTATTTTACAAATGCAGAAACATTGGAAAAATGTTTGAATTCAATTTGAATTCAAAATGAAACATTTCAGTTTTATAGAAAAAATATGTGGTTTGCAGGTTTGGTTTTGACTTTTCACATCTCTAAAAATGTTGAGAATGTTTGGGTTTGGCCTGATCCAAACCATTCTCTTTGCAACATTCTCTTTGGGGAAGGTTAGCATAGCTTTACCACTGAGTTTTCTCTTGAAAGTGCTCCCACACCCGTGAAATGAAGGTGTTATGTGAAAGAGTCCCAGCCCATAACCAACACAGCTGAGCACTTGCAGGGATATCACAGTTTTCTCTTAGTACAATGTATTCTTATCAATAAACTAGGCAAATTCAACTTAGATGGGGCTACTATAAGCATAGGTGTGTGCAGGGGGTGTGCCAGGTGTGCCCAGGCACATACTAATGTCTCAAAAAAAGAGTGGCTTTGCGTTTTAATTTAATCGCATGATACGCTCTTTTAAGTAAAGTTTAGTTGTTAATTTAAAAAAAATTAAGTTTAGTTAAGTTTTAGTTTCTTTAGTTTGTTTGATGAATAAAAATAATGTCCATTATGATTGAGTATTCAATAAATGTTCGCCTTTAAAAAAATTAAAAATAAAATTCCCTGGGTGCACACCCTAATGAAATGTGCTGCGCACACCTATGACTATAAGGTGGATGCATAACTGACTGGATAATCGTTCTCAGAGAGTAGTTATTAATGGTTCACAGTCCTGCTGGAAAGGTATAACAAGTGGGGTTCTGCAGGGGTCTGTTTTGGGACTGGTTCTGTTCAATATCTTCATCAACAATTTAGATATAGGCATAGAGAGTACGCTTATTAAGTTTGCAGATGATACCAAGCTGGGAGGGGTTGCAACTGCTTTGGAGGATAGGGTCATAATTCAAAATGATCTGGACAAATTGGAGAAATGGTCTGAGGTAAACAGGATTAAGTTTAATAAGGACAAATGCAAAGTGCTCCACTTAGGAAGGAACAATCAGTTTCACACATACAGAATGGGAAGTGACTGTTTAGGAAGGAGTATGGCAGAAAGGGAACTAGGGGTTATAATGGACCACAAGCTAAATATGAGTCAACAGTGTGATGCTGTTGCAAAAAAAGCAAACATGATTCTAGGATGCATTAACAGGTGTGTTGTGAGCAAGACACGAGAAGTCATTCTTCCGCTCTACTCTGCGCTGATTAGGCCTCAATTGGAGTATTGTGTCCAGTTCTGGGCACCACATTTCAAGAAAGATGTGAAGAAATAGGAGAAGGTCCAGAGAAAAGCAACAAGAATGATTAAAGGTCTTGAAAACATGACCTATGAAGGAAGACTGAAAGAATTGGGCTTGTTTAGTTTGGAAAAGAAAAGATTGAGAGGGGACATGATAGCAGTTTTGAGATATCTAAAAGGGTGTCACAACGAGGAGGGAGAAAACTTGTTCTTCCTGGCCTCTGAGGATAGAACAAGAAGCAATGGGCTTAAACTGCAGCAAGGGAGGTTTAGGTTGGACATTAGGAAAAAGTTCCTAACTGTTAGGGTGGTTAAACACTGGAATAAATTACCTAGGGAGATTGTGGAATCTCCATCTCTGAAGATATTGAAGAGTAGGTTAGATAAATGTCTATCAGGGATGGTCTAGACAGTACTGGGTTCTGCCATGAGGGCAGGGGACTGGACTCGATCTCTCGAGGTCCCTTCCAGTCCTAGTATTCTATGATTCTATGACTCTATGTCAGAAACAAATCAGTACACCTGCAACTCCCAGACTAAGGAGGAAATGAGGAGGGAAATGGACTCACAGTTGTGTCTCTAAGGCACAAAACCTTCTGAGTTGGTTTATTTTAAGCACCATTCTTTGGTCAGGCTGTGCCTAAGGGCACAGACTAGCCCTGAATCAGTATTTTTATCAGCAGGGTGGTTTCAAAAGGGCAGGCTTATTGGACAGTGACTATAGACAGTCCACAGTTCCTCCTATAAACTGCAGAAGAGAGGATGTTCCACCGCAATCTACCTGAATAAAATTCCAGGTTATGGAATTTTCTGATCTTTTTTTCTCCTTCTTTTTCCAGGAAATACATGAAAATGTCTGCATTTCATTCATTAGAGAGCTTTGTCTGTGAACATCTGAGAACTGGAAAAGGGTCTGGCCATGAACACTGAATCCTATCCCATTGTACATTAGAGTAATACAGATGAGAATTAAACCTAGACCTGTAGAGAGGACACACATGTTTCCTATGTGCAATATTATGCCCTATGCACACCTGTAATCTTTAATATATAGGAGGAGCATTTTAATATTAATCTATAGGAGAGTCCGATATATAATAAAATGTATGGTACTCAGGTGGCATTCGCATATATTCTTGTGACGTAGGAGAGAACTTCATGCTGCTGGCCCATCTCTGATTAGGACTCATTTGAGATAGATAAGTCTGAGAGGTTACTTTCAAAGAGATTTCATTGCTGTACTTCTAAATAACCTTAGCATAATAAATCTGTCTCTACTGTGGAATTCACAAATGTCCCTAGTGTGCAGACACAGCGGTCATTCAAAATGTCATGGTGACAGCAGGAATAGAGCACAGATGCACATGTATCAAGATCACAGGCACCTAATAATCAAGCTAATGAAGCTGTTAACGGAATTGGGTCTATATCTAGAGCAGTGGTGCTCACAGCTTTGTTTTGGTGACCCCTTTCACACAGCAAGCCTATGCGTACGATTCCCCTTATAAATTAGAAATAATTATTTTATATTTAACACTATTATAAATGCTGGAGGCAAAACAGGATTTCAGGAGGAAGATTTACATCTCATAACACCCAGCATAATAACCTTGCAAACTCTAAGGGGTCACAATCCTCAATTTGAGAACCCCTGAGCTTGAGCAAGTCAAAATCTTATGTCAATTTTTTTGAAGATAAAAAAGGAAAAAATTGTCAACAAATGTTTATCATCTGCCCTCTCACCCCCTCTCGCCCCCCAGCATACAACTGTAATAATTTTTTCTTCTTTGGGTAAGTACCCAGGAACGCTGGTTGGAAAAATATTTTCCATGAGACTTTTTGAACAAAAACTATTTGGACTGTTAAAAAAATGTCAGTTTCACAGTGGAAAGCTTTGAATCAATCTGACCTAATTTGAAATGAATATTTTGTATTGTTTTGACTTAAAATGTAACTTCATTTCACCTTTATGAAAAATGAAATGACATTTTACATTTAAACAAGAGATCTGATTAATTTCATATTGTCATTTCAACTTAAAATGTTATTTTGAGATGTATTTTAAACCTTATCTTAAATGAAATGGCAATTAAATGGAAAGAAAATAAAATGTTTCATTTTTATTTCAAAAAGTCAATTTCAAATGAAAATTTATGGTTTGAAATTTCCTACAGGAAAACTAAAGGTTTTCCTTCAAATGGACATTTTCTCTTTAAAATGGTGGTTTCAAAAAAACATTTTCTTTCTGGGAAAATGGCACTAAATATCTCTACCCTTCTGCTAGTGAAAAATAAACACACACAAAGACATTTCAGCTTGCTTTTTTGAGAAGTATATTATAGACAAAACTTCTTAATCACTTTCTTGTGCAACTCTGTTAATCCATAATAGAATGGACACAAAGAATTTGAACTCAGCTAAGTCTGTCTGTCTAATGTACTGCTACTAAGTGGTAAAGGCTGTGTATTTTAATACAACTAATTTTTCAAGTCACTGCTCAGCTGCAATAAACTCCAGACCTGAGTTTCATGGTAACTGCTGGCACCCAGCTGATGGAAACATACGGTGTTGCTCTTTCCACTCATGGTGGTGCTTTGAAAGAACAAGCTGACATTGTCTGACTCTTTGATGAGTCTCCTTCAGGTTTTTAATTAACAGAACGATGTCCAACATGATAGACATTGCGAGTGTCAAGGCACCAGTTTAATTAAAATATTGATTTTAATGAAATAGGCATTTTGAAGGTTCTGCAGCTTGGAGAGAGGGCTTAATTTGTTGGAGGTGAAAAGGATCTGAAGGAAGAAGAGGAATTTGCAAGTGTTATGAAATCTCTGAATACCTGTTTCCATTGGTTGGAAGACCTTGATGGAGGTGCTTACGGTAGAAGAGTTTTCAAAAATGTCTAAGTGACTTAGGAACTTGAGTCACATTTTCAAAACTGAGTCAGGAACCTATATCCAAATGTGACAAAAGGCCTGATTTTAAAAAGTGTTTAAATCCACAATTTTGAATCAGTGGGAATTAAGTGCCTAAAAATGTTTTTTAAAATTTGACCCTAAGGGTACGTCTAAACTACACCCCTCTGTGGGCAGAAGGATGTAAATTAGACGTATTGAAAGTGCAAATGAAGTGGGGATTTCAATATCCCGCGCTTCATTTACATAATGGCGGCCACCGCTTTTTTTCAAAACGGGCTTTTGAAAAAACCCCGGCAGTTTAGATGGGGCATTTTCGACAGAAATGCCCCATTTCAAAAGATCCTGTACTCCTTAAAAAATGAGGAGTACAGTATCTTTCAAAATGGGGCATTTCTGTTGAAAATGCCCCATCTAAATTGCCAGGTTTTTTTTGAAAAGCCCCATTTCGAAAAAAGTGGCAGCCTCCATTATGCAAATGAAGCGCAGGATATTTAAATCTCCACTTCATTTGCACTTTCGATACGTCTAATTTACATCCCTCTACCAGCAGAGGGGTGTAGTTTAGACGTACTCACTGTGACTAAGTCACATTTGAAAATGGGATGTAGACACCTAAGTCACTTAGAGTAAAATTTTCAAAAAGGCCTAAGACTGTAGTATCTAGCAAAGGCACATGTATGGTCCCCATTACCATTGTATCTGAACATCTCACAATTTCTGTTCTATTTATTTTCACAACAACCCTGTAAAGTATCAAAGTATGAATATCCCCATTTTTTACAGATGGGAAACAGAGACTCACCCAAAGTCAAACAGGAGGTCTGTGGCTGATCAGGGCATTAAAATACTATCTCTCAAGTCCTGGGAGAATACCCTAACCAATGGGCCATCCTTTCTCTACAGATGTTTTTGGTTTCAAGATGAAGTGCATTGGAAAAAATTGTTTGTGCCCCTAGAGTCCAAACACTCTCGTGAGTTATTTGAAGATAGAGATCTATAGCTGAGATTTTGGCCTCGTGACATCACTTTTCTAGTCTTCCAAATACCTGCAGCATCCTCTAATTGAAATAGGGATATTAAGTTATGACATTAATAATGTAAAAAGGCAAGAAATCTTTTAATAAGAAGTAATAAGGAGCAATAAATGGTGCTAAAGGAAATCTTGAACTGCTGTCCGTAAACCTGGGAGATTTTGGAACTGTCCATGATGCTTTGCTTCAATTGATTAAAAAAAAATAATAACTACAAGGCTGTAGTTCTTAAAAATCATGTAAGCACAGTAAGGGCCAAATTCTGATTTCAGGTACACAGGTTTATAGCCATACAACTCTTCTGAAGCTTAGAGTTATCCAGATTTACACCAGTGTAAATGAAAATAGATTTTGGCCTTTAGCATCTATTTACTCTCTTTAAAACAACCCCCTAGTTTATTTGTAATAACCATTAGGGAGTTGAATCTGAAATTGATTTTGTGCTGATTTACTAAACACCCTTCACCTGTTCACAGTATTTTTTATTGTGTAATAACACATGTGATATCAAATATTTGGTACAAATTATTTTTTAGTGAGGAGAAATGGTACTGAAGCATTTGTCCTGAAAAGCCCATGGATATATTGATAGATTTTTTTTTTGTCAGAAAGCAAAAGGAAAGATGTGAAGTGTCATTATGTTATAAGCTGTGCTCATCCAGATAAAGTTATAATGGTTTCAAACAGACTTAAGGAGAGAGCTGGGTCAGAGGCGTTATTTGTGGTTCTGTTTTTTGGTTGATTGGAATGTGTGTGTGTGCGTGCACGCATGCACTTTTGTATTTAACACTGGAGTTGTAAAACTAAGCACTCAGAAGATTGGAAATACCAATTTGACTGTGCAAGCTTAATTAGGCCTCCTTGTGTGTATGCTTTATGATACTGACTTTAATATTATGATACTGGCTTTAATTACATACTATTTTCCACAGAACCCCAGCCTTTTTCAGTGCACAGAGTGGATGGTGCTCAGTTAATGAACCAATACTTTTAAATTTTTATTGTCCAATGTGTGAGCCCATGCCTTAGTTACAGCTCACTACTCAAACCCTGCCTTGAATTCAGAATTTTTAATTTCCTCCTGGGCTTTTCTATGGGATTCATCAGTATACTATCAGAGTGCTTCACAAACATTAGTGAAGTTATTTTCACAACATCCCATAAAGATGAGGGGGTATTATTAGCCCCATTTTTCAGATGGGGAATGGAGACACATAGAGATTAAGGCCAAAAATTTAATCTAATTTTGGGTGATCAATTTGACCTGCCTAGACCTGACTGTTCAGATTACTTAGAATGATACAGTATGTCCTATATTCACAACACAGCATCTATTGATTTAAAAACAAAAGCAAACCAATTTGAAAAATAGAATCACATAGCAACTTAACTTGAAGCATTTAGCTTGAATCCTAGCCCAGTCCAATATTTTGGACCATGGGGCAGTGGGTAGAAGATATTGAACTATGTTGTTGCAGTAAGCTGATGTTTGTGATGGGAGGGGAAATAAGGTCATCAATAACTAAATAAGAAATAGGTCAGATCATTAGTTTTAATATTTTACTCATTGAAAAACTGCATTGATTTTCACTGAGCCTCACTAATGTCCTTAATATATAGTTAAAAAGTAGATGATGCTTCATGAAAAAGTTTGGAATTCATTCTGTTTAAAAAACAATTCCACCTATGACAGAAAATCTATTTTTGTTTCGCATCGTTTTTCACGAAGAAGGGCATTTGCATCAAAACATAATGCATCGAAAAAAGCTGATTTCCATTTATGAACTTATTGTCTGCACCCTTTCAGAAAAGTTCTATGAAACATAATAGAAAATGACAGATTTTCTGTAGAATTTACTGATTCACCAAATACAATTTATTATGAAGTTATATTCCTGCTATAGAATTCCATATGGTGGTTCAAAGAAACCTCTGGAAAGTAGATCATTTTTATTGCTGTCTATAGGTGTTTATATTAAATTCTTTAGACTTCTATTATATACTTATTGGGTTCACTCCAAACTAAGTTCTATATGCCCGATCTGGCAAACACTCACTGCAATTGGACTAGCCACATGGAGAGAAAATATCTTATTGCCTCTATATAAAACCATGGTATTCCCACATCTTGAATACTGCATACAGACGTGGTCGCCTTTTTTAAGGGATAACCCTTTGACCAGTAGAGCAGATACAATCCAAATAATCTGAGCAAGACTGTTTCACATTTTAAAACATTGTTTTGCTTACTTGTAACATGAACAGAAACTTCAAATTACTTTTGATTTGTGTTATTATAACCTCCAGTCCTTGGTTTTCAAAATGAGTTTATAAATTAGTCACACATAGGGTACGTCTACACAGCAACATTATTTCGAAATAATTAGCATTATTTTGAAACTTAGTCCACGTCTACACAGCAGGCAGTTATTTCAAAATAATGTTAAAATACTGCAAAGCTAGAAGACTTTAGACTAACTCTTGTAACCCTCATTGTATGAGGAGTAAGGGAAGTTGAAGGAAGAGTGCTCTATTTTGAAATAAGTGCTGTGTAGATGCTCTCAATTTCAAAATAAGCTACACAATTGATGTAGCTCAATTTGCACAGTTTATTTTGAGTTAAGTCCTACTGTGTAGACACACCCTATACGGTTATATAAAATTACTGAATAGTCTGATATTTTTAAAACAAACAAAAACATGCTTGCTTAGCTGGTATCGTTCTATTTATCCAATCTTCTTACAATTCTGTCTATTACTACATGAGTACATAGAAGAGAAAGATGGAAAATACAGCTCTTCATACTGTTTGATCAAGTGTGTATAGCCCCAAACCTGGAACTACTCACAAATGTGTTCAGTTTTAAGCATACGAGTAGCCTCATTGAATTTATTGGAGTTACCAATGTGAATAAATATAAGGGCTGACATATTTGTTTGCAGGATCCAGGTCTAACTTTGTAGGTGACCAGACACCCTAGTGAGAGAAGAGCTGAATTAGATTTTATATATACAGTTATTATGAAACATTCTATTGGAAGTTCTTCTGAAGAATTCATATACTTTATAATTGCCATTATTACACCTGAGAAGCACTGAGTCTTCTCAACACACTCAGTAGCTTCCAGTACACAAAGAGCTCCTCAATTTATGTACTGTTTCAAGAGTTTGAATGTCAATAATAAATTGGTTTCCATTGGATTGGAATCCTACCCTTCCCCGTACATTTCCTTTCTAATCTCAGTAGCCAGGATGGGAAAGACAGTAAACACTGCAATATACTAGATATGTCAGCAATACCTTCTGAGCACTTCTTTGTCATTCCAGACCTGCTTGCAGTTACCCTTACAATATCTTAGTTTAAGAGGTTGTTTTTTTAAAAATTGATGACTGTTCCCATTCTGATGAATAAATTAATATACTATGTTCTTAAGTCTGCTTCTGTTTGTCTGTTTAGTATGGCATTAGAAAGGATAAAACATGCTACCCGTTTCATACTATTTATTTTTTAAAGGGCAGATTTTTTTTTTTTCATTTTTAGAGTGTATAGATTTTCTTTTTAATTAAGAGTAACAGTAAAAACGGACTGCATGGGAAACTCATCTCTGTATGAGACTGACAACATATCAATAATTTAAATGTTTAGCTTCTGCTGGTATAGAAGCTGAAGAAGAAAGAGGTCAGAATTAGATAAAACAATCTGTGTATTTCAGGTTATATTTAGCTCTGTTATGAGTGAATAAAAATAATTTGCTTGCACAGAAGTGAACGAAGAAAAATGGCTGTACCTCCTTTTCTGCTTTCTGAAGACTGAGCTATGCATTTCAGCATTAAGTGACACAACTCAATGCACTGCTTGAAATGTTTCTGAATTATAATCAGTGCTACCCACAGTATCCACATTTCTATGGTAATAAGCTGTTACCTGTTGCCCTCAATTATTCTTGGGTTACTGAGTATAATTTAACAGTTTCAAAATGTAGTCAATTATAGAGGGGAAAAAAACCTAAAGGAAGAAAAGAAACAGAAAGTAGTGAAGGGCCATTAGAAATATAAGTTTAAATAGTCTAAATGAGCTTAACCACGTAGTTTGAACTGTCCCTGCTGCCAACAATGTTATTGCTGTTGCCCCTGGAACACAAAGTTCATTCTGCACTACAAAAGTGGGAATGACAGTGCCATATAACATTGATGGAAATGACTTTACAAAGCAGTATGTCTTTTATGTCTTGGGGGACCTTTTGAATTCAATGCCTGTGAACTCTGGACTTGTAGCCATCAAAACAAAATGGATGAGTCCTTTGTTTCTTTCTAATACGCAGCCCAGTAACGGGCTGAAGCTGTAAGCTCTATTCCAGCCTAGAGTTCAGGGGTGTTTGGGTCCAGGTCTGTATCTAATTTTCTGCTGATAATTGTCATTGGGTTTTTCAGCTACCAAGCACTTAGAAGGAGAGAAATGAAAGAACAAGAATGTCTATGCAAATAATTAATGTATCAGAGAATTGAGTTAAGATGTTGCGCTGTCAAATATAAAATTCAATGCTTACAATGGGTATACCTTAATATTTTGCAGTTTGTCACTAATAGACATATTAGCTCATATGCATTAAGAATGCACTGTTTACTAATTCTACATTGTACCTTCAATCTGAGAATCTCAGGTTTTTACAAATGTTAATAAATTACGCCTGTTACTATCAGACGTAGGTGAATATTATTACCCCAACTTTATGCACAAGGAAACTAAAGCAGAGGTTGCTGTCCAAATTCACATGATTAATGGCAGAGATGGTTTTAATTCCCAAATCTCCTGATTCACTGTCCTCTTTTAATCAGTAGACCAAGGTACTGAACTTATTCAAAACCCAACAGCATGTTTAATTATTTCCAGTGGGCTGGAGATAGAAAGCCAAGGCTTCATACTTTTGTGATCCAGATGGTCTTGCAAAAAGGCCAAGGGTATGAAAAGGGTGAAGTTCATCATGCATTCAGCCTCGCTGGGAAAAATGGTGCAGGGCACTTTAGAACCAGTGATATTTCTTCCCTATGTTTCTTTGGGTGAGGCAATGTCCCCTATTGAACCAACTCCTCCTGGCAAGGGAGACAAGCTTTAGAAAGATATTACCAGACTTGTCATATCCTGCAACTGACAAGGCTGCAACGATACTGCATACAGCTAGGTGTTGTGTGTATGCACAACTGCCTGATTTGCACTCATTATTGCACAGATTACATCCATAATAGGAACAATTATGTGCTTCACAACGTAATAACTTGACTTTGACATTAACTTTCCATTGTGTCCTACCTTTCTTTAAGTTTGATTTTGTAAGTTCAGACAGTGCTGCAACAATCCAAGTTCTGGATGGTTAACATCAGTAGAATAAAGGCCAGGGCTGAGATTTTCAAGAGCATCTGACTGTAAGTGGTGTGCCAAACTGTCTTCAACTTCTTTGAAAATCTTGGTTTTAGAACTTTGCCCCAATTTTAGAAAATGGGTGCCTAAAATTAGACTCCCAAAATGTAGGCACCTAAATAAGCTGTCCAGTTTTCAAAACTACAGAACTCTGAGCCCCTCCTCTGTTGGTAGAAGTTAGTGTAGCTCTGCTGAACAGTCACCCTCCATTTCCAAAACTGTGATGTGAAGGTTCTTCTTTAAAGGGAAGTCTGTAGAAGCAATAAGTTATAGAAGAGGCAGATGAATACAACAGCCCTATCAGATCTGGCCAGGGAGTTTGAAACTCCCTGCACTGGATCATCTGATGGAATTCCCCATTTTCCTATTATTATTCTTTCCTCCATCCATTGCTATCCTTAGATCAGACTATCCAAAGTAGTTCACTGCTGAGTGTTCAGATCTGGACATTAGAGATGAGGGAGCAATGCAAAGGATAAGTGGCACACAGACACACAGGTAAACAGTTTTGAACCTCTCCTCCCCAAGTTGATCTGTTAGGCTCCAGATGCAGCATTTTTTATTTATTTCTGTCTCAGAGTCAGGCCCACCAATGCAAGGGTGCAGAAGGGGCAGTTGCCCCAGGGCCCAAGTGATTCAAAAGGGCCCAGGGCTCCTGGTGGCTGGTGCTGCTACTGTGGAAGTGGTGGTGGCTGGATCCCTGGGCCCTTTAAATCTGAGCTGGAGCACTGTGCTGTATGTCCTGGGCAGCACTAAAGGGTCGGTTGCTCTGGGTGGCACTGAGGACTACCTGGGGGCTAGCGTGGCATGCTCCAGGTCCTGCCCTTTCCACTCTAGGCCCCACCCATTCTGGGAGTGTGAAGTTGGCCCACCTACCCTGCCCAGGGGCCCGAGGAGGCTGTTGGCATCCCTGCTCATAGGAATTGTACCATTAGCACAAAGAGACATGGCAATGTTTCTTTCCTTGGGCCATATTCACTTCTGAAACCCACTCTAAGCAGGAGCTCCCGCATCATTGACCTGTGAAAAATACAGTCTGTGCAGTGGTAAATAACAAGGGCCATAAGAGGTGTGGGGAGACTCATCATCTTCCCAAACTGCAGCACAGCTGGGAAAGTACCATCTTTGTTTACCTCTAGAGACATCCTTTGAAGCAGTTTTATCCAAAATTCTTCAAACAAATTACAGGAGTGGTTTTGTTCTTTGTAATCATTGCTCTTCTTCAAGAAAGGACAAGATGCTACCCGGCCCTATCTCCACTAGAACAGGGAGCATTATCTTGCTTTGCAGCCTGTACTGCATTTAGCTGCAGTAGATAAGTTAAAGCGGGTTAGTGGCGCTCTCTTATTTACATATGTAATGGTTTTGTTCCCTCTGCACATTCTTTGTCACAAGCCCTGACCTCATCTGTGCAATTGCAGACGATGACTGTCATCTGGTATTTGTGTTCAGAGGCAAAACTGACAGTCATGGAGTGCAAACTATAACTAAATGGTCAATAGTTCAGTCCAGAAATATTTCCTCTCAGGCATCATGCAAATAAGTCTTTCACTTTAAAGCATTTGGACAAAATTTGCTGTGATCAATTAAAATGACAGCAGTAAAGTTACAAATAAAATTGGTAGGGGTTAATGAAACCAGATTTTATTAAGTTTGGATCATTTTCTAGGCCAATATCCATTTTAAAACTTAAAATAATGTTGTCTGATTATTTTGCTTTATTAGGGCCAGATATTGCCACACTTATTTAGGCAAAATTCCTATGGACTGCAGGGTTTGGTCTATTGCCTATTGCGGTCTATGATACAGACAACAAACCAGAATCTATCTGCACATCAGAAAACCTGTAGGTAGCAATTTCTACCTTCTTGGCCACCTGTCAGCACCTAGGCAGACTTACCTTGACAGATGCTAGAGAGAAACATTCCAAAGAAATATCTGAAGAATACAGGGTAAGTTCAGAAACAACTGTGCTCTACTCCTAGGCCATGTTTACACTAAGAAATTATTTTGGTGGATGTGATATACCTTAACTTTAGCAAAGCTTTTGATACAGTCTCTTACAATATTCTTGCCAGCAAGTAAAGGGAGTATGGTTTGGATAAAGGGACTGTAAAGTGGCTGGAAAGCTGGCTAGATTGTCGGGCTCAATGGATAGTGATCAATGGCTCGATGTCTGGCTGGCGGTCGGTTTCAAGCAGAGTGCCCAAGGATTGATTCTAGGGCTGGTTTTTTTCAACATCTTTATTAATGACCTGGATAAGGGGATAGATTGCACCCTCAGCAAGCATGCGGATGACACTAAGCTAGGGGGAGAGGTAGATACGTTGGATGGCAGGGATAGGGTCCAGAGTGACCTGGACAGATTAGAGGATTGCGCCAAAAGAAATCTGATGAGGTTCAACAAGGACAAGTGCAGAGTGGAGATGGAAGTGCAGATGGAAGATTCCCAAGCACTGCTACTGCTGGGGAGCAACTGGCTAAGTAGCAGTTTGGCAGAAAAGGACCTGGGGATTACAGTGGATGAGAAGCTGGATATGAGTCAAGAGTGTGCCCTTGTAGCCAAGAAAGCTAATGACATATTAGGGTGCATTAGGAGGAGCATTTCTAACAGATCTAGAGAAGTGATTATTCCCCTTTGTTTGGCACTAGTGAGGCCACATCTGGAATATTGCATCCAATTCTGGGCTCCCCAGTATAGAAAGGATGTGGATACATTGGAGAGGGTCCAGCGGAAGGCAACCTAAATGATTAGGGGTCTGGAGCATATGACTTACGAGGAGAGGCTGAGGGATTTTGGCTTATTTAGTTTGTAGAAGAGAAGAGTGAGGGTGAGTTGATAGCAGCCTTCAACTTCCTGAAGGGAGGCTCCAGAGAGGATGGAGAGAGGCTGTTCTCAGTAGTGATGGATGGCAGAATGAGGAACAATGGTCTCAAGTTACAGTGGGGGATGTCTAGGTTGAATATTAGGAAAAACTATTTCACTAGGAGGATGGTGAGGCACTGGAATGGGTTACCTAGGGAGGTGGTGGAATCTCCATTGCTAGAGGTTTTTAAGTTCTGGCTTGACAAAGCCCTGGCTGGGATGATTTAGTTGGGGTTGGTCCTGCTTTGGGCAGGGGGTTGACCTCGATGACCTCCTGAGGTTTCTTCCAGCCCTAGGATTCTAGGATTCTATTTCAAATTACTAAATTTGATTTATGGACTCCCGATCTAACAAATTTAAACTTACATGTCCTCACTGTGGGGAAGCTTTGAAATTAGTCCAAGTCAGGGTCCGTTAATGTGGATGCGCTACCTCAGACTCAGAGCCCCAGGAAGCACTGAGGGGAGCTATGGGAGCCCTCCCAGAAGCTAATTAGTTCAAATTAGCATCATGAGAGCATCCACACTAACATTTTGGACATTCAGGTTAGCGTTATTCCTCATGAAAAGCAGGAGTACAGAGTTTGAATTCCATGGCCCCTTATTTCAGAATAAGGGGTTTGGTAGTGTGAATGGACTGTTTACAAATTTGAACTTGGGGGGATTATTTCAGACTAAGGTCCTAGTGTAGACCAGGCCCTACTGGAAATAATTTGTGAGGTAGGGCCTAAGGTGGCCAATATGACTTTATAATGGAATAATTTCATTTTAGATAGTTGAGAGTTCTTTTTTTGCATCATTTTGGACTACTGAGTTTTTAAAATGGATGCCAAATTATTGTCATGAGCCCTGATTATCTAAGAGGGTCTTGTGAATAAATAAATGCAGATATGAAATGTCATTACAAATGCAGTTTTAGCTAAGAGTGAGAGATCATAAATGTTAGTTTCAATTTAATCAACTGGGCCTGATATTCAGTGCTGGTGTGGACATCTTCATGGCATTTCGTCAGGTTCATTGGGAGTTTGCACCTGCCTTGTAGGTGACTTTTAGATACATGTTTGTGCAAAAGCCATTGGGTCAGACATGCACACTTTCCCATTAATATTCACAGTTTTCTGAATAACAGACTGATGCTATTTTTCCTTCAGTGATCCAGTTCTTTAAAGCTTTTTTCATTGTTTTAATATCATCAGACCTGTAAGAGACCCAGGAATATATTTCTACAGAGTTATCAACTCC
Source organism: Rafetus swinhoei (assembly GCA_019425775.1). Lineage (NCBI taxonomy): Eukaryota > Metazoa > Chordata > Testudines > Trionychidae > Rafetus > Rafetus swinhoei. The sequence continues at coordinate 20,176,123 of CM033428.1, read as the reverse complement.
CTCCAGGAAGACTGTAGTCAGCACAACACAAAACCAAAATATCCCCCCTTTCCAGTCATATCCCATGGCTATCTAGAAAACTTTGGTAAGAAAAAGTACAATAAACACATAAACAGTTGAATGTAGCTTCCTTTTACTCTGAGATGCTCCTGAAAATGAGACTGCTGAAAAAGAGCGACCCTTTTCAGGAAGGGGCCTTCAGATGTTATGCCTGAGATATGGGAACTGAAGCAACTCCAACTTTGAAAATCCAGACTATGTATTGAGATTGAAGCAGGGGCTTCTGGGAGGAATACCTTCTAGGGCAAAACACACACACCTTAGAAACCAGGGCAAGCCATTTAAACACCCACAATATGGACATACTTCTGCAAAGGGTTAATATGAATTTCTAGTGAGAAGTGCTTTCTGCAACATTGCTCAATAGCGAAAGAAAAGAAAAGGGCTTGTATGGTCATTTGTTGTTTTTAATGCTATGTGAAGAAGCACCAGGTATTCAAATTTGAATGAGAGAAAATGCTCTAAGGTACAGCTCCTACTTCTATAGAAGTCAGCAGCCAAAGTCCACCAGGGCACAGGGTCAGGACATGAACTAGAAAAGATGTTCCTTGTTCCAGTCGAGCCACAGTCCTTTTGGCTGGATGATTTTTTGTCAAGAAGCACCATGGATTGTTTACTCTCAGCATTCCTGGGATGATTTGGAGTAAAATAAAAATAGTAGCACATAATGGAAAAACATGCCTGGAAAAACAGCTGCTGTAGGGTAGGGATATCGGTAGTATGAATCATACATGGGCCTGATTGTGCCTGCAGTGAACAGGCGTTGGCTGGGGGCAGTGAAGAGCTCTATTGCCTCAAATGGAGTTCTAGGAGGCATCATGCCTGGAAAAAGTGCCGGGTCTGCACCTCTCCATGGCCAGCCAGCTCCACTGAGCAGTACAGGAGGAGGAGAAGGAACCATGGACTCACACTGTCCCCTTTCTCTCCTTTCCTATCCTCTCTGCTTTCCCTACATGTGCACACTCTGTCCCGTGCAGCCCTACTGGGATGGGGTATGGTGTGGGGGCAGGGCTTTAAGCCATCCTGCCCCTCTGCAGGACAGCATAGGACTGACTGACAATATAGGCCTCAATAATTAAGCTGAGCAAGTAAAATCAAGACATTAATCAAACCCCCTCTAACTTAAAAACAAGGATATAATTTGGAGTAATATTTTTATTAGTGCAGCAATGAATATGGCTTGAAATAACATCTGACTATGAGGCTACGTCTACACTGCAGGTATTTGTCAGCAGAGATGTGCTCATTAGCATTTGTCACGCTGTCATTTGCATATCTCTGCCGATGCTTTTTGCGCAAGAGGTTTTTGCTCAAAAACAAGCAGTGTAGACGGGTCCGTTTTGCACAAAAAAACCCCTTTGCGCAAGATCTCATATACCTGGCATAAGGGATCTTGCGCAAAAGGGGATTTTTGTGCAAAATGGACCCGTCTACACTGCTTGTTTTTGTGCAAAAAACCTCTTGCACAAAAAGCATTGGCAGAGATATGCATATGACTGCGCAAGAAATGCTAACGAGCGCTTCATTAGCATACTCTCCGCCAACAAATATCTGCAGTGTAGACGTAGCCTGAGAGAATGTGTTTGATTTTTTTATAGAGGTCCCCGTAATAATGAAAGTATTGTCAATCCAGTACACAAGGAAAGGGAACCAGATGAAAGTTTCTCGTAATCATGTAGTCTATTCTCTTTACAGATTACAAAGGAAGACACGGTATTTCTTTTATTAACTGAATCACTCTGACTTATTTCTATATGAAAACACTTGGGGCAGCAGAAGGCATTTTAAGATGAATATTAGGATAAAGACATCCATCAGATCTTCCAAACACATTTAAAGCAGGCAGCTGCAGGATATAAAAAAAAATTATTGATTAAAGGGCACGAGAAAACAAAATTCTGAACAATTTTCTTTAAAAATTATATATGTGTATATATGTGGGAAGAAAAATACTGCTAGATCATTACACCAAAACTTGTAACAAGTCTATATTTCTAAGATTGCATAAATGATCCACTAAAATAAAAAATAGCTGTAAGTGCCAGCATATGCATTCCTAAGGCACCTGAAGCTGTGCAACTCACCCCTCACTATCCACAGGCTGGAAATAAAAATGAAATTGTATATGCTGAAACAGCTCCAAAACAAAAACAAAACAAAACCCAACAACAACAACAACAACAACAACAACAGAGGAACCTGGAGGGGAAATGACATGGAATAGCACTAGACAGAGTGCACAATGAGCAAGACAACAGAGAGGCGTTCAAAGATCGGAAAAGCACTGGATTGGAACGCCAAATTGGAAGTAAATAGAGCAGGGAAATTAAAGCCCCAACTCAGATAGAAGTAGAGAAGGATGTGGGAATTATCCCTTTCATGTAAAAATCAATGAGAAGAGTCCAGAGGGAGGGAATTATTGGACTTACAGCATCTGATCTGGTCACTCACAGATTACCATAGCGATGCTGGATATCTGTACTCTTATCTATAGATTTCTAGTGAAAGCATCGCTATTTAAGTTTCTACAGCATGGATATTTCCAATTCCCTAATCTATAGAACTGTTTTAAAAACAAGTGTAGCTCTTAAAGCATTTACAAAGGAGGAATGTAACTTTTCCCCCATTTTACAGACAGAAAAACAGAGGCACGGTGGGAGAGGGGGAGGCAAGGAACTGGAAATAGGAAGCAAATCTCTTTTGCCCCAATTTAGTGCTCTGTGCACACAGCTTTTTTGCCCTTTTTTAAACAAAAAGAAAACCCTGAAAAGTGTATTTTTAAACAAAGGGATTTTTCCCCTTTTTTATGTAAATTTGGTCTTCTCCATTCAGTTTTTCATGAAAAAAATTATGGGCACCTGGAGAACTAGCCACTTAATGAAATCAGAAATAAAAGCCTAGTAAAACCTGGTTAATCAGTACAGCAAGTTGTTTTTCTTGAAGGTATTTATAAATCTGGGCTGTTTCTGCTCATCCTTACATATAGCCTCCTCCTACGGGAGACTGGTCTGTTATGATACCAGATAACTATTTCGATATAGGTTGTATTTTTAACTAAAAATGCAGTGATACTGGTATAAAAGTGCCTTATATCAGTATAGCTTCTACCAGTAACACTGCATCCATTCTAGGGAGATGTATTGGTTGCAAATAATTACAGTTAAAGAGGTACACAGGGGGCCTGACAGCTTTTGCAGACTGCCAGTCAAGTTGTGGGGGAAGGGGCTGGTTTCACGTCCCAAAAGGGCAGGGTCTTGGACCAAAGGGGCAAGGCCAGGGGCAGCCAGTGCTTAGCACTGCCCGGACCACAACACTGCCCCAGCCCTCAGAGCCGTGCGGAGCACATGGCATGGTGCTCTGTCAGTGATTTAAAGAGCCTAGGACTTTGGCTGCCGCCACTGCCACAGTAGCAGCGACAACAGCCAGGAGCTCTGGGTCCCTTTGATTCACTGGATCCTGGGTCAACTGCCCCCTTTGCTCCCCCTCCCCCCATTGGCAGGTCTGGAGGTACAAGAAAAGTGTACAGGCAAGATCAATGGAGAAAATGCATGAGAAAGAGATTTGGCCCCTAACCCTTCAACAGACAGCATACAGGTTGGAGAGTCAATGTCATTCTGTGTGTCCACATGTTCTCACATGCTAGACCAGAGCCTTGTACTGTGAGCTGAATCCTCTAAGTCCTTCAGCAAAATCATGCTTCTAAGAGTTAAAAAAAAAAATCAAGCAGATTTAAAAAAATAAATAAAATGAAAATTGTTCGGTGTTTTACAAATCACGGGACAGATTTTCAAAAGGGCTCAGCACCTGAGAAGTACCCACTGCACTGACTTATTTTGAAAATCTATCCATAAAGTTCCCAGGATTTTTGGGAAGGCAGGCATCTAAGCATTTGAAAATCTGTCCCCGAGCTCTTTTGAAAATTTATCCCCATAAAAAAAATCCAAAATAGAATGCAAATGACCTGTCCTTTTGCAGGCCAATTTTAATTACTGCATATTCAAAGGGAACTATTTATCATGAGAATAAAAATGTTTTCAACTCCAAAGCAATACGACAGAAAATATTAAGCCTTAACGATTACTTTATGATCAATGGAGGTTGGAGTCAGTCATGTCAGAACTGATGCTGTACATAATGTTAGTTTTGATCATAGTTAATTGATTTGCATTTTTTGTAAAAGCTACATTTTTTCCCCTAAACTTCCTGCATTTCAAACCACAAGGGGAAAAAAAATGAAACCGTTAAAGGGTCTGTGAATGATCTGTCAATGAATACATCAAGCCACAGGTCTTTGTTGGAACTGAATGTTACAGCTTTTAAATATCAATGTTAAATCAAAGTTATTTATTACCTTATCACTTGATAACACATTGAGTTATCATGTAGTTCGGTTTCCAGTGGAGTCATTGAGAAATACTATTGCAGCAATTCAGTAAATAAGTCAATGTCATCCCTTTAGCTCTTCCTTTCTCTCGTTCAAGTCACTATAGGATGCAAAGACTAGCTCGGCTATTAAGTGCTGTTTATCAATTGATGGATTTCTTTGTATTGCTCAGGCTGGTCCTTTAGGCATCAAGTTTGATTTGCTCTATGTGGTAAAAGCAGCTTTTTCCTCTGAACTTTGGCTGGCTGGAGTTACTTGTTTGTTAACCTTCACTGACATCCTTTGGCAAATGGTGACTTGACTTGCTCATTAAATCAATATATATAGCAAGAGAAATTGTTTCCTTTTTCCCTTCCAGCAGAGTAAGTTGGCTGTGGAGTTATGGTCATCTTGCCGTGTCAAAGGAGCATGTTATTTAAACTTGCAGGATGTGATGAACATATTTTATCTTTTGGTTTCATTACCATTTGCAGGTTGCCATGTTTCTAGCTGGGTTCCTTAGGCCCCTGATCAGTTCTGCCTTTATGAACCTTCACACACATCATTTACGGAGACAGCTATATGATCAGACAAAATAAGCTCTAGTCCTGAACATCAGCCCAAAACTAGACCCAAACTCAAACAAACCTTTTCAGATATCCACACCAAAGATATGCTTAACTTAAATTCTACATTTTTCTGTTCCTTTGCATTATCTTGCTCTAGCTACAATTGAGAGTAATTACTAAAATACCTAATAAGAATCTTATCTTACCTTAATATTAGGCTGACCGAAGCATGGAATACTGGAAACACTTAACAGAAGCCTGATTTTACACAGCTTCCAGCTCAGCTTTGTTAATGCAATAGACTTGGCCAGCAGAGTTAAGCAGTTTGTGATGTGAGAGTGTTTGCAAATCAAACTGCCAGATCTCTAGGGCTGTGTCTACTCTTGCACTTGCTCAACAAAACTTTTTTCGTTCCCAGGTGCTTAACGAAGTTTTGCCATGGCAAGTGCACATGTGAACACTGCTTTGTCAGCAGCAGCATCTCCTACCGACAATGTGAAACCCATGTGTTGGGGTTAGAAGTATTTTGTCAGCAAAGTGCTGACAAACAGCGTTTACACATGTTGACTTTAACGACAAGGCTGTGCCTTCCACTATTAGCCAGAGTAAAAGGTGTGGTGGTCTATTAGTCTAAGCCAAGGACCAGCAACCCAGTACTTCTGGCTCTGACAGTGACTCTCTCTGTGGCCTTGAGCATTTCACTTAACCTCTCCATTTCAGTTTCCCTATCCCCAGAATTCTGAGGACATAGCAAGGCTAATTAATCACCCTTTGTCCAAGATGTCTGAAGTTTTTGAACTGTGTTTGGATTTGTAACTTTTGGATGCTTAGATGCCCGGAAATACCTTTGTCTCATTTCCACTCAGCCAGGTTATTTATTGCAGCCTTTTCTTTCACATTACAGATTCATTCATTTGTAAGTTCTGTGTGCTGTGAGGTTCCCCAGTTGCACTGACTCTATTACTTTCAGAATTTACTGCAGGCTGTTGTTCCATAAAGCCCTATACAGCTTGTGTCTTGGACACCGCTCTCTCCATCGGGGGAGCTGACAGCCATGCTGCACCCCTGGGCAAGTTGGGAGGGGCTTGGCTCCGTGCTCCCTGAAGGGGCAGGACATCAGGCAGAAGGGACGAGGTAAGAACAGACGGACCTCAGCACTGCCGGACCAATGTGTCCCACCCTAGCACTTTCTGTAGCTTGCCGTGCAGTGCCCCTGCCTCCCCAGGCAGACCTAACAGCTGCCTGGAGTGCATCGTGCAGTGCTCCAGTGGGGATTTAAAGGGCTTGGGGCTCCAGGGGCTGCTGCTGCAACAGCAACAGCCAAAGCCCCAGACTCCTTTGAATCACTGGGCCCCCAGGCAGTTGCCTGCTTTGTCCCCCAACCCCATTGGCGGGCCTGCTCTCCATGTAGTACTATGATACGGTCTTGCATGATATTCTTATCAATAAACTAGGCAAATACAACTTAGATGGGGCTACTATAAGGTGGGTGCATAACTGGCTGGATAACCGTACTCAGAGAATAGTTATTAATGGTTCTCAATCCTGCTGGAAAGGTATAACAAGTGGGGTTCCGCAGGGGTCTGTTTTGGGACCGGCTCTGTTCAATATCTTCATCAACGATTTAGATATTGGCATAGAAAGTACGCTTATTAAGTGTGCAGATGATACCAAGTTGGGAGGGGTTGCGACTGCTCTGGAGGATAGGGTCATAATTCAAAATGATCTGGACAAATTGGAGAAATGGTCTGAGGTAAACAGGATGAAGTTTAATAAAGACAAATGCAAAGTGCTCCACTTAGGAAGGAACAATCAGTTTCACACATACAGAATGGGAAGCGACTGTCTAGGAAGGAGTACGGCAGAAGGGGATCTAGGGGTTATAGTGGACCACAATCTGAATATGAGTCAGCAGTGTGATGCTGTTGCAAAAAAAGCAAACATGATTCCGGGATGCATTAACAGGTGTGTTGTGAGCAAGACACGATAAGTCATTCTTCCGCTCTACTCTGCACTAGTTAGGCCTCAGTTGGAATATTGTGTCCAGTTCTGGGCACTGCATTTCAAGAAGGATGTGGAGAAATTGGAGAGGGTCCAGAGAAGAGCAACAAGAATGATTAAAGGTCTAGAGAACACGACCTATGAAGGAAGGCTGAAAGAATTGGGTTTGTTTAGTTTAGAAAAGAGAAGATTGAGGGGGGACATGATAGCCATTTTCAGGTATCTAAAAGGGTGTCATAAGGAGGAGGGAGAAAACTTGTTCATCTTGGCCTCTGAGGATAGAACAAGAAGCAATGGGCTTAAACTGCAGCAGGGGAGGTTTAGGTTGGACATTAGGAAAAAGTTCCTAACTGTCAGGGTAGTCAAACACTGGAATAAATTGCCCAGGGAGGTTGTGGAATCTCCATCTCTGGAGATATTTAAGAGTAGGTTAGATAAATGTCTATCAGGGATGGTCTAGACAGTATTGGGTCCTGCCATGAGGGCAGGGGACTGGACTCGATGACCTCTCGAGGTCCCTTCCAGTCCTAGTATTCTATGATTCTATGACTCTATGACAGCTGAGATTTGCTGATGTGCTTAAGCCAACTGTCTCTAGAGTTCATTTAGGGCTGATGCTGGGATTTATTTCAGGCCCCAAAGAAAGTAAAACACAGTCTGTTGGTCATTAGGGCATAATGTAAAGCCCATCTCTTTTATCTGATCTTTGTCAAGCAGGGGAGAAAGAAAAGGGTGTTTGTGGGTTATCTTACAGGGTTGGTGCTTTTCTTTTTAAATATCACATTGTTTTCCACATTCTCCAGGCACATGGAGATTTTGCACTCGGTATATTTTATACATGTAAAGCTAACTCAAGCTGTAAAATGGGGGCAAGACACCCCTCTTTCCCTGTCCGGGGCATGGTTGACAAAGTAATATTTCTCAAGAACTTGGAAGGTGCAAAGTGCTAAGTTACATTATTGGTCCTTAGCAAGAGTCTCAGAACAGTGAGTGTTTAACTACAGGGACAGCATTTGGAACAAGAGTACCAGCCCTAGATGTACATGTTTCTAGGACACATTTATTACATGTTTTGGGCACACAGAGAAAAGCACGTAATTTCAGTGCAAATTACTTTTATTTCAGATGATGGAAATCAGCAAAGGACTCTTGTTGCCAGAGAAAGAGAGGGCAGTACCCAGAAGACAGAATCACAGCATCTTGCCTACATTTACCTACTCCATATACTGTTGCCCAGCATATGTTGTTTTGTACCAACCCTTAATGCTGTAGAGTTTTCAGAGCAGCACGTACAGCCCATGTGTCTGTCCTTTAACATTAGTAGGAGTCATGATGCTCAGATCTTTGTACCATTTAGGATCAATGCATGGGCAGTGGGGGAACCTCATGCTGGGGAAGGCGGGTCCCCAGCTCTAACCCTGCCACCTGGGGCTCCAGTGGGAGCCAAGTCCCTCCATTGTAGGGTCAGCCACCCTTAACCAGAGCATGAGCAGCCCTATCCCAATCCCCCACTCCTGGAGCATGTTGCCCTTCTTCCCCTGAAACACAGGCAGCCTGCAGCCCCAGCCTACCCCATCCCAGCCTCCCACAGCCCAGGAACACAGGGAGGGTTGGCAGCACATGGGGGTAGAGCATGGGTGGGCCAACCTGGCAGTTTGGGAAGGCATTGCCTTTCCTTGCCTCTTATAACCACCACCCATAGATCAATGTCATGTTACACATAGACAGGGGGTTAGGTGTTGGCATTAGCTTCTAGCTTTGCAGGCCTTTTTATTGCTAATGAGTAGATTAGCTAAAGTTATCCTGTGAGGAGAACAGCAGCTAGGAAGAAGTAAGACAGACAATCCTCCTATGTACTGTTAATTAGCATATTTAATATATCTTTGTGCTTTCAAAAAGTTGACCTCCCTCTCCTTGCCTCCCATCTTAAGTATAATGCAGCATTTACATTTTACACAAGGATATTAGGCAACAAATTAGTCTAGAAACTTCAATTAATCCTATTCCGAACTAGGCCCCTGGGAAGAGATAACCAACCAAACAAACTTCTTAACATGTGGATGATTTCCCCAGCCATGCTGACTGGCAGGACAACACTCCTTGGAAAATTATGCCAATCTTAACAGATGCATGGAGAAAATTACACTGTCCGGCTCTGCTTCTCTCATCACTTGTAGAGAGTCTCAATCAGATTTTCACTTGCTTCCAGCAATTAAAGTGAGTTTGAATAATAATAAATCATATAAATTGCTCAACCATGTGATGCTGCCCGTCTAATGATGTTGTGCATCTAGAAGATACGTTGAAGTTTACTAGGCATGCAAATGTATCAGAAAATGAGTGGAAAATGGTAAAGTGCAGCGAAAGTGACCAAAGAACTTTGTAAGGCTTAGGTCTCACTTGGAAATTTCAGGCACAGGACAAGGTAGGACCAGGGCTGGTTTCATTTTTCTGTGGGCCAAGGGCTTTTTATGGAAGCCTGTATACAAGCCTTTTTCCTAACTTAAAACAAAATGGCCACACGTTGTGGAGGAGCCCCTAGGCTCCACGGTGGGGCCAGAAATGAGAGGTTTGGGGTGTGAGATGGGACTTTGGGCTGGGGTTTCATGTTGGGGTGCAGAAGAAGGTGAGGTCTCTGACTGGGGGTGAAGGCTCTGGAGTTGGGCCAAGAATGAGAGATTTGTGGTGCTGGAGAGGGTTTGAACGGGGAGAGGGCTCAGAGCTGGGAATGGGGTTGGAGTGATGGGTGGTTATCTTGGTCAGTTCCTGGTTGGTGCTGCTGTGGTGGTGAAGCAGGTTTCTTGCCTGTCCTGGCCCTGTGCTGTTCCCAGAGGCTGCTGGCACATCCTTACTGTGGCCCTGTGAGGTGGGGAGAAGTGGCTCTGTGTGATGCTTTTACCTGCAGGCATTGCACGCGCAGTCCCATTAGCTGAGATTCTTGACCAATGGGAGCTGCGGGGCAGCGCCTGCAACATCCAGATGGAACTTCACCCCTGATCACTATGAGCCAGTGCTCACAGCTCCAGCCCCATAGGAGAATAAGGTGAGATGGCAGCATGCAGTATTGCATGCCCCTCCTCTCCCCCCCCCCACACTCACACCAGGCAGGGATTAACACACTCACACCAGGCAGGGGTTTTAGTGGCTACAGCCCAGATCCCTGGGCTAAGGGGCCCCACACAAAGATCTGGAGTTTTGCTGGCTTGCAGATCTTTTTGTGGTCCCCCACCTTAGCCTGGGGCCCTAGGCTGCAGTCCCTAAAGCCCCTGTGTTAATCCAGCCCTGGGTAGGACACAGTATGACAGATGATATGGGCCCCTGCTCTGTTCTGATACATCAGTTGTGTTGCAATATCAGAGGAACTAGAGAAAATGAGAAATCACAATTTCATATATGGAAACCATCCATGCATATTTTGAAAACAAAATAAAACTCTAACATTGTAAAATACAATTGTCTCTCTCCAGATCTAAGAGTCCTATAACGCTATGCCCACAGGAGACCAAGAACTAGGAGGTAATGAGGACCTGCAGCTCCCATTGGCTTCAAGGCAATGTTAGTTCATCTACTCTCAAAGTTTAACCATATGAAGCTGAAGAGGGATGATGCAAGTGTAACCCAACTGATAAGGTTTATACATGTACTTGTGCTATTTGCAATATTTAGCAATTACTGGAGTGAGATAAAAGCAGTTCAGTGGGAGAGGAAGGGGAAGGAACAAACATATAGAAGAGTATGTTAGTTTTACCCATGTACATCAATCATTATGCCACTGGTCTGGCCTAGCTATTGAGTCTGAAATATACTATTTTATTGAGTAGGTGAGATGCCTAAAATGTGTTTGATAAAGAAAGTTTATGGACTCTGGAACCTAACTGTGGAAGAGAAGGAAAAATTCCTGCTCCCGGCTCCAACCAGATTATCTGAGCTCAGAAGAGAAAGTATTATTTATTTTAGCACAGTGCCTATCTTATTCTTTTGGTGTAAGTAGAATGCAAAAATGTTGTAGCCACTAACCCAATTCCTTGAGCCATGCCATTCTCACACTCTGTTTAATGTAATAAGGGTTGCCTTTGCAGTCCTAAATTAAACAGATTGATTTATTTAGGCATGTGAGACAAGGAATTTATACATACAGATAGACAGACAGAGCTAAATCCCAAGGGGAAAGCTTGACAGTGAATTCTGAAGACAGTCAGATCAGGACAATAGGGGACTATGATGGATAGGAGTAGCGCTGGCTTTTTCTGAACTTCCCAGCATTTAGGGCATGTCTAGACTACAGCTCTCTGTCGCCATAGGGATGTAAATTAGACATAGCGAAATTGCTAATGAAGCGGCGATTTAAATATCCCGCGCTTCATTAGAATAAAAATGGCCGCCACTTTTTGCCGATGCAGCACTTTGCCGGCAAAAAGCGGCAGTCTAGATGGGGATCGGTCGACAAGGAAAACCTTTTCTGACCAATCCCTTATGCCTCGTGCAATGAGGTTTACAGGATCGGTCGGAAAAGGCTTTCCTTGTCGACCGATCCCCGTCGTTTGACTGCCGCTTTTTGCCGGCAAAGTGCCGTGTCGGCAAAAAGCGGTGGCCATTTTTATTCTAATGAAGCGCGGGATATTTAAATCCCCGCTTCATTAGCAATTTCGATATGTCTAATTTACATCCCTCTGGCGACAGAGGGATGTAGTCTAGACATACCCATAGTGACTGAACGGTTAAACTCAGGTAGCTAGGAGGTGTTGGTGGGGAGCCAGGATAGCCAATGGGAGAAGGTATTGAGATTTGAATTGAAAGATATATCTGCCTGCTGTATTTCTTTGTGTGAGTTTAAGCCAGGAATTGGGGGAATAACATGAATTGAACCAGGCAGAGCTACCATGCCTGCAAAGAATGCTGGGTTTGGAAATGGACCTTGAAGCATGGATCGTGAGTAGATAGGGAAATGTCAATTTAGACACAATCAGGTTATTTTCTTTGTTTTGTTGTTTTGTTAAACTTTTCTGTGCTAAGTCCATGTGCCCCTCCCCCCTATATTGTAATTTTAAGATGTATCCCAGGGGTGGAATTTCTCTGTTTTTAAATTGTTCTTTTTTCAATTGCTTTAAAACACCTAGCAACCAAGTATGCTTTATCAAGTATATCTTTTTGTTTTGTTAATAAAATCACTTTTTCAAGGTGATGATTTGATTCTTGTGTCCTGTAAGCTAATAAGAGGTATGCATGCCTAAGACTGAAAGGTCAGCTATCAGCAATTGCAGTTTGTTTTGTCGTTTTTCCAAGCTCTCTTGTGGTAAAAGATCTTGGGGGTGCCCTTCTGGAAGAAGTTCAAGTGCTTTTTTCCTGGGTGCAAGAAGAAAGGGGTTTTTACTTGGTGGTGGCAGCTATCTCCCAAGGCCAGGAAATCTGTGAGCTTGGAGAGCTTTTAAGCAGAAGCCTATAAAGGCAAGGTATTTTTACGGTCTCTTGTGTCCTCCCACGTTCAAAGTTCCAGAGTGGGGAACAGCCTTGACAGGGACACAGAATGGCTAGACTGCAGAATGGTTCCTAAGAACTCTCCACACTGGTCAGGAAGCTCCTGCCTTAGCAGTGAGCCTCCATGGAAGCCTGCATCTATATCTCCCTTGCAGAAATTCTGTATCAGCAACTGAAGCTCTGGGAATGGGAGGCTGAGAAGATGAATGGACTCATTGTGAGCATCTCAAAAAGTTTCAGGAGATCGATAGACCCATGTTGTGCCATTCAACAACCCTCCCCAAAGTCAGTTGGGGCAGCTTGAGTGGTTCAGAAGACTCTTCTGGATGCACCTATTGCCCCTGAATACTAGCAGGGAGCATGGGAGTGAATGGGTCTTTGGTTTCATGGGCCACTACTGCTGGATGACAGCTCAGATATGAATCCCACTAGTATAATAAGAGCAGACCTTGGCCTTTCCTCATACATGCGTCTCCTACACTACTGTAATCTTTTGTGCCCATTAGGGGAGTGCACAGCAATAGATGCAATTAATCCATAATTAAAAGCATTTGCTGGAGGTATCGTTTTAAATGTTGTGAGCCTACATGTTCAATTTTGCCATTGCATTTCTTTGATCAAAAATATGTTTTTTCTTGGCCACTTCTGGTGATGATCTTGTGTGCACTGCATGATGTGCAAACCTAAGCCATGATAGCAAACTCTGATAGGCCAGAATCATCCCTAATGGAAACCTACTGAAGCCAATGGGGGGGGTTATACATTAGGGTTGGTTTTGGCCCAGCATGAGGACTTCCGGCACACATCAAGAGTCAAGACAGAGCAACGTGTGTCCCATGCCAGTCCTAAGGCGTAGAAGCTGCTAAGGCTAAACAGCAAATCCTATTTCCTTATGGGATATAGGATACAAAATGGCCAAGACTTTTCCAAAACGGTTGCTTGAATTAGCACTATAGGTCCATATTTAGGTATTTAAATTTCCAAAATGCTGAGGACTCAGCCACTCCGAGTAAAGTAAATAGAAATAGCAGGATGCTCAGTGCTAATTCAAATCAGGAGGTTCCAGAGCTTAACTTGAGGTGTCTGTTTGGGAAATCATGACCAAAAATGTTGGCCTTTCATTTGCAGTGTATTTTGTAATTTGGATTGAGATGGTTAAATTGCATTGATCACAGCACAGTTAAAAGCTGATCAGAGCACTTTAGGCTCCCTATTTAAAGATGTGCGTATTATTCCTTTCCTCTGATGTCTACTTCTGTGTGTAACAGGATGTACTGCACATTCTCGATTCAGTGTGACTCAATTTTATTCTCTGTGGTTGCTAACAATCATTTTTAAGCAGAATTTTATCCACTGATGGTTGATAATAGCCCCTAAAAATTGAAATAGAGTTTGTTCAAATCTCCAGTTCACTAGTTATTAAAATATGTCAGTGACTGTCTGCCTTAAATACACATTTTTTAATCCTGAAAATTGTTGTTATATACGTTACAGTCAGGACCTAATGTACTCTTCTTGGGGGGAAAATATATTAGGAAATATATTTCAAACTAGGGCTTGGAGAGTAGCCTAATACATCTTAGCTATAATAACTGCTTTCCCTGACTAGTTGGGTCACATAAGAAGCATGTCACTAAGAACAGGTTGTTTTTTGTTTGTTTTATTTTCTCCCCACACTAATTTTATTTCAGCATGCATCAAAATCTTGGTTTTATAACTTATTAATGATAAATTGATCTCAGGAGATATTGACTCTGTATTTACAGAATGTTTAGACATGCTGGGGGCGGTTTTAAAGTACCAGCTGCTCAGTGCTGATTTACGTACCCAGATGTTCTTATTAGCATAACATTCACATTTGATGGCCTTCTTATCTGCAGCCTCCAAAGTCACAGAAAATAAAAAGCATCACAGGAGATTCATGCTAAAAGAAGCCCCTTCCCTCACCTCTGGAACCGTCGTGTAGGGTGACCATGCAGCAAAGCCAAATAATGCTATTGTGTTATACTTGGTCCGCCCTTTTATTTAGGTCATATCTACAGCTGACACAAGTGTGATCCCATGTAAACAGACATGAGCAGGAGTGTCCCAGAGAAGGAACTTCCTGCAGATGAGATGGAAGAACTGAAGTGGCATGGCAAGCTTCTCATCTGCAACTCATAGCTGCCTGGCATGTGGAGCTGAGTGAAAGGATCTGATGAATTTCTGACTATGTGCCATCCAACCAGATGGGTGAATGTGTCCAATGCCAAAAGACAAGGCATGAGCATCAGCTGGAGGTGGGAGGGAGGATATGGTTTAGAGCTGAATAACAGGCTGGAAATGTGCCAGTAGCTTCCCGTTCTGAGTGCCTACACCTGTGTTTAAGGGGATGTGTCACTACCCATTGCCACAATCTCGCTCTGAGTACAATTAACACTAGACACAAAACGCTTCTCTTGCCAAATGGCTCTTTGGTCTCCCTGTGTAAAATATAGAGCTGATCAGGATGGTGGATGATTAAGGACTGATCAGTCTGCTTCAGGAGATGATGCCTTGAATCGAGGTGGATGAGTAGGGTGGGTGCTTAATCTATTAGTACCTGATATATCCCATGTGCTGATTGATTGCAGTAAATGCACATGATTAACTCAAAAAAAGAATGATTTTAAAAATTAATCACGATTGATCATAGTTTTAATAGCACTGTTAAAAAATAGAATACCAATTGAAGTGTATTAAATATTTTTATTGGGTTTTGCTACATTTTCAAATGTATTGATTTCAGTTACAACACAGGATCACTTTATATTATTATTATTGGTTACAAATATTTGCATTGTAAAAATGATAAGAGAAATATTATTTTTTTCCGATTCAGCCCACACAAGTACTGATGTGAAATCTCTTTTTCATGAAAGGGCTATTTACAAATACAGATTTTGTTAATACATAGATGCACTACAAAACAAAACCATGTAAAAATGTAGTACTTACAAGTCCACTCAGTCCTACTTCTTATTTAGCCAATTGCTAAGACATACAAATTTATTTACATGTCACCTGTGAGAATGAAAGTAAACATAGATGTTTGCATGGCACGTTTGTAGCCAGTATTGGAAGGTATTTATGTGCCAGATACAGTAAAAATTTGTATGCCCCCTAAATTTGTGATTGAACTCCTTGGAGGTGGGGGAAGGGAGGAGAATCACCTTCACCGTAGATATCACAAAATGCAAAGAAGGTACCAATGTAAGACTTTTAAAGAAGGGAACAGCATTCAAACCAAGGTTTAAGAATCTGAAGTGTCTTCCAAAAATCTGAGAAAGACAAGGTAGGAAGCATGCTTTCAGAAGTTTTAAAACAGCAACACTCCAATGTGGAAACTACAGAGCCTGAACCACCAAAAAAGAAAATCAACCTGCTGCAAGTGGCATCTGGCTCAGATGATAAAAATGAGCATTCATCTGCACTGCCTTGGATTATTATTCAGAAGAATCCATAATCAGCCTGGATGCATGTCCTCTGGAATGGTGGTTGAAGCATGAAGGGATATATGAATCTTTAGTGCATCTGGCTTGTAAATATCTGGTGACACTGACACAACAGTGCCATGTGAACACTTTTACATTGTAAACAAGAAGTAGGCAGCATTATCTCCTGCAAACTGTAACCAAATTTATTATCTGAGTGATTGGCTGAACAAGAAGTAGGACAGAGTGGACTTGTTGGCTTTAAAGTTTTACAGTGCTTTATTTTTGAATGCGTTTTTTTATATAATTCCACATTTGTAAGTTCAACTTTCATGATAAAGAGGCCTCACAATAGTATTTGTATTAGGTAAATTGAAAAATACTCTTTCTTTGTTTTTCACAGTGTAAATATTTGTAATAAAAAATACAGTGAGCACTATATACTTCGTATTCTCTGGTGTAACTGAAATTAATATATTTGAAAATGCATAAAACATTTAAAATATTTAAATAAGTGGTATTCTATTATTTTTAACAGTGTGGTTAATCATATTAATTTTATTTAATCATGTGGTTAATTGTGATTAATTTTTTAATCACTTGACAGCCCTAAAGTAGCCTAATTCCAGCATGGATAATAACACACCCAGATAAAACTGCTGGTTAGCAAAGATCAGGATAATGATCAACACTGATTTTTTTAGCTTAATTCCTCTTGGGTACATCCACACTGCACCGCTATTTTGGGATACCAAAGGTATCCCAAAATAGCTACCCCATGTCTACACAAGCTGCCTGTTATTTTGAAATATTTTTGCTATTTTGGCATCCCGGTAAACTTCGTTGCACAAAGGTTAAGGAATGGCTCAAACTAATGCATTATTTCAAAATTTGCTGCTGCATATACGTGCCAAATTTCAAAATAAGCTATTTTGAAATAGATTCTAAAAAAGATACGCAATTTGTGTAGTGCAAATTGCGTATCTTATTTTGAGTTTAGGGTGCTGTGTAGATACACCCCTTGTGTGTAAAGAAGATAGAACTGCATTGCTATTCTTGTGCCTTGGGTTAAGGCAAAAAATCAATTAATAATCAAACAATAATACTTGAGTATTATTCTATTTGAGAAAATAGGATAATGATTGAATGTCAACAGCTGGTAAAGCATACTTGCCTCTGCCTCTTTGTTTACCTCATTTTCTTCTGCAAAAATTTCCAGTTTTGTTCTTTGTCTCATTTTATGTTTCTATAGGTTGAACCTCTCTAGTCCAGCCACATCTATGGTCCAGCAAACTTTGAGTTAGCTAGATATCCACTTATCATGGGTAAGGCCAAGTTTTCCACAATCCTATACAGTTTGGTTACAGACACCAGTCCTGGCTGTCAGGGCATGTCCGCACTTATTTCAAAATAACAAGGCAAGCATCCATACTACCAAGCTTGTTATTTTGAAATAATCACTCCTGCCTGTGAAGAGGAATAAGCTTATTTTGAAATAGTTATTTTGGGAGTTATTTCAAAATAACTTATTATGAAATAACTTGGTAATATAGACATAGCCTCATTTAGCTCTAATTTATTCCAAAATGTCTTCTAAGAGCCCGGTAAGCAGTGGAAGTGCTGGTAATGCTGCTAGACAATATTGGCCTCTTGTGGTTAGGCAAATTCTCTGATTTGGCACATCAGGTCCCGAGGGTGCTGAACTAGAGAGGTTCAATCTGTATTAGGTACAGTCATTTAAGTAGACTTTCACTGGAATAATGAGGAGTACTGTGGCACCTTAAGACTAACAATTTATTTGAGCATAATTTTGTGGGCTGGAAGCCACTTCATCAGATATATGCGGAAACTTCAGTTTGGCAGACAGTTTTGCAACTTCCGATTAATTGGGATATCACGTGAGTGGTCTTTGAGTCACTGCTGATACATCTATTTACAGAAGCTCGGTCCTCTTTACAGTGAGAACAGAGGTGGACTTGAATCAATGCCCTGGATCTGATCATCCCAGAATTTTAGAAATTTTGGATCCAGACTTTATAGTATCTTTAATATATTGCAATGGTTCAGCAGGGCTGATCTGTTCCTTAGATGTTGTACCAGTAAATAATTGATCAAAGGGCTTGGAAAACCAGTTTAGATAAACTAAAAACTTCAGCCAAACTTTTACTGAAAACTCCAAAACCTGAAAAACGTAAATTAACTTTTCTTTTTTCATTTATATATATATGTGAAAACAAAAAATTAACTTTGAAGAAGAATTACATTTTTTCTGAACTAAAATTTTAAATAATGATTTTTCACTAAGTAATGTGAAAGAGCACCTGAAGGAACTTGGAGTGCCAAAAGACACAAAGGTAATTCTGATTTTAGATAACTGTCGAGCTAACCCTTCTGAAGCAGAGCTTGTGTCTGACAAATTTTCATGGTCTTCCTGCCTGCAAATGTCACTTCACTTATTCATCCAATGGATCATGGAATTATTCAAAAGCTAAAAGTCATCTACAGAAGGCATTTTATGAGGAAGCTGATTAACTGTGAAGGGACAATGCAAGACTTTCAGTCACGGTACAGAATCAATGACGCAATCTTGAATGTGGCATGTGCCTGGACTGCTGTCAAACCTGCAACTTTAACCCGAGCATTTAAAGTGGGCAGAAGTGATATTTGTGGAGGGGTCCTCTGATGACGAAGAATTTCAAGGTTTCAACATAAGAGCAAAAAGGGGATACTGGATGTCCTTCAAAATGGCGAGCTCACAAACCCAATCACTGAACTGAAGGACAATGAAGTTGAAGAGGTAGGTAAACATCAATCAAGGCCTAGATGTTACAAACACCCTGACAGACTTTGCAATTATAGTTATATTCTGCTCAGGAAGTCACACAGCTGCACATTATCCAGAACAATTTCCTAAAGAAAAGGCAACCGACTTGCAGGCAGGCAGACATCCGCAAGCTTGTGCAGCTTGTGCTTCTGGTCCAGCACCATCAACATCAACAGCAGAAGTTGTTGATATTGATGACCCTGAGGCAGCAGAGGTGCAGTGAATTACAGTGATGGATACAGTAATACTGTAGAGCAAAAAGTTGTAGTGTATATAGTGTAGTACTCAAGTTAAATGTTGTAGTGTAAAGTATGGGTATTTCATTCATTTTTGCATTGTTAAAAAAATTCATGATTGTTCAGTATGCACTAATAATGTTAAAATTGTAGAGTATATACTAATACACTAGCGTTAAAAGTTGTAGTGTTAAGTTTGGTTATTTTATTTCTTAAACATTTTTGTGTTAAAAAAGCTTGATTAACTGGCCCATTTATTTAACCAGCAACACCCATTCCCCATGCATGCTAGATAACAAAGTTTGTACTATAACTAGGACACCATGAGGAATAAATAAACAAGAAACTATCTTGTACCTGTGAAAAACTAAAATGCCCTAACATTGTACTCCCATAAAAGAGAATTCAGCATCTTACAGAAACCTAAAATAGCACAAAGAACAACACCAGAAATCTTTACAAAGAAAAACAACATAAGATATTGCATACACACAGATGCACAAATAAGAGGAAAACATTACTAAGGAATATCAAAAGAACAAGGAGGATTCCCAAAACACTTTGCTACAAGAGTCTTTAACCACCCCCTATAGAGACAATCAAGGCTAATGGAAACATTAGTACAGCAGAAGTCTACATATCAGAAGAGTCCCTTGAGCAAATCACACCCCGCAATCACAGCACCAGTGGAGCTTTACTCCAACCCTCCTCCCCTCCTCTTGCAGAAATGAGCAAAAGGGTTACAAACAGCAGAGACATTTATGTGATGCTGCCAACAAGCACCCAGCAGAGCTGTTAAAAATTGCTTTCTGGAGAAAACATATGACTCTTCCAGTTTTATGGGCTATGTTCAGATGGCTCTTACTCCTTCCCCATAAATCCAATTTTCACATAGATTAAATGGAAAGCCGTCACAGCCTCTGATGAATAATGCACTGTATTGTCATGCCTCCACTGCATGATGTACATTAAATCAATCCTCTTCCACTCTAGTGTATATCTTTTCAATGCAATGGGATACGCTGCTTGGTGCAATGGTTGCCAGTAAAATCATAACATTTATCACATCAAGATACTTCACTTCGTAACAGTATTTCCTGTTCTAAGGGCAGTAAGTACCACAAACACTATTATAAACGCTCATTTTTGGGAAGGCCTTACCAGATGGTAGGGTTTAAGAGGATCACATGATGAGAAGAATGTGATTAAAACACCAGGAGATATGACAGAAAACAAGCCAAGTCTGCCCACCCGTGAAAGGAATAGAAAGATCAGGGCTGAAATCCTGGACCCGTTTTGGAAGTCAATGTCAAAACTCTCATTGACTTCAGTGGAGACAGAATTTCACAAGGGAACAGTTCCCCCCTACCCCCATGGAATTTGTCACATTTAGGCCATTTTAACCCATGGTTCAACTTGGAATCAGCCTTGAAGGCAAATGTAGAGAAAGAAAAACAAATTCCTTTCCTGAATGATTTTTTTCTGAACATATTTAGCGGGTTTCTTAATTGATGCACTGCTTTCTTGAGCACATTTGCCACGTGCACAGTGATAGCTGTGTTAATGGAGAAGTACTACATGTGAAGGCGATATATATGTTTACTAGGGAGCTGTGCCCCTTGGTCACTACACTCTCCAACCCCCTTCTCTTTGGCTGCTTTTGCTTCCCTGAGAGTTCCTGTGGACACTGATGATGCTGATGATGTGATGACATCATTCTGTCTCCCAGCAGGAACGTTCTGTCGCCCAGCAAAAAAAAACAGTTTTATATAGAGAGAGGGAAACGTTTTTTTCCTGACAGGCAACGGAATGTTCCTACCGGACAACAGAATGACGTCATTATGTCATCTGTGTCAACAGAATCACTCAGGGAAGTGAGAGGTGGGTAGGTGAGAGTGAGAGATTTCTCCCAGTGATGCTTTGATGTCAGGGGAGAAGGCAGCAGCGAGGCAGGGCCCTGGCTCAGTTCAGGATGGCCCATTACAGTGAGTGCTGCTTGAGCACGCAGCACCCACTGCTGGGGGAGCCGAGAGAGCTCGGAGCGGTGCAAAGAGGAGGGGAAAGCCCAGCCTGGCTACAACTCACACTATCAGCAGGTGCAGCGCGGAAAAGCCCTGATGCGGGGCAGCAGCCACACCACAAAGTGCACCTCCCTTATAGGTGAAGCCGAAGCAGAGGGAAACCCCCAGGCACCATGGTCTGCTTCGGGGCGGCCCTGGGGTTGTAAGCGCAGCAGCGAGATGCGGCAAGCTCCTTGCTCATCCTGCTGGCGGCTTCCTCTCTCCTGCCTCTATGTGGAGCAGGTAAGAGGCTCTGGCACCATGGTCGTGCTTCCCTGACGCAGGTTGGGCACAATCGTTATTTGCTGCCTGGTGGCTGCCCAGGCAGGATGCTACTGCAGGGGGGAGACGTTGGGGGCAGAGTAACTGTGTAAAGTGTCCCCCCATGGCCAGAGAGGAATGAGTGGGGAGCGGGTGCTGCTGAGGCCAGGCATGGGGAAGGGCTAGGGGGCAGAGGGTGTGGGGTGCTGCTGGGGTTGGGCACAGGAAGGGGCTGGTGCAGCACAGGGGGCGGGGAGTGTAGTAGAGACTGGGTAGGCATGGGATGGCGCTGGCAGGGTGCAGCAAGTGGGGGGCATTGCAGAGACCAGGCACAGGGAGGGGCAGGGGACAGAGCAGATGGGGGGTGCTGCCGGGGATGGGCATGGGGAGGGGCTGGGGAGGAGCAGAGGGGCCCCCAATGCCTGACCCCTGCAGCACCCTGTCTGTTGTGCCCTGACAACTTCTCCTCATGCCCGGCCCCTGCGGCACCCCACAATCCGCTGCACCCTGCTAACCCATCCCCGTGCCCGCCCCCAGCCCATGCAGTGCCTCCCGCCCACTGCATCATCTTTCCCTCCCCATAGCCACCCCAGCCCCTGCAGAGCACCCAGCCCACTGCACCCTAACAACCTCTCCCCGTGCCCAGCCGATTCAGCACCCCCTGTTCTCTGCCCCTTACCAGTCCCTCCCCATGCCCAGCCCCTGCAACAGCCCCCAGACTGCTCCGTCCCCTGCCCCTCCCCCTTCCTGAGCCCTACAGTGCCCCCCACTTGCAGCACCCTGCTATGTCCACCCTGTGCCTGCCTGGTCCCTGCTACACTCCCTACCCCCTGCTCTGTGCCAGCCCTCCCCATGCATGGCCTCTGCAGCACCCCTCACTCACCTTTCTCTGGCGGGGGGTGGGGGGGAAGAGAGGCGAGGGTTTTGCACACCTACCCTGCACCCAACTTTCCCCCACCCCCGTAGCATCCTGTCCGGGCAGCCCCTAACCAGCATACAATGGTCGTGCCCAACCAGCATCGGGGGAAGCACGATGGTTGTGCCAGAGGCTCTTACCTGCTGCACAGACGGGCAGGAGCGAGGAAGCTGCTAGCAGGGTGAGCAGGGAGCTCCCCGCATCCCACTATCATGCTCACATTCCTCGGGCTGCCCCAGTGCAGACCATGCTACCCGGGGGGGGAGGGGCTCCCTCCCCTTCGGCTTCACCTGCGAGGGAGGCAGGCGGTGCACAAAGAGCCCTTTGTGGTGCAGCTGTGCCCCGCCCTGGCTTTTCCACACTGCACCGGCTGACAGTACGTGCTGCAGCCAGGCCAGGATTTCCCCTCCTCTCTGAAGCTCTCCAAGCTCACCTCAGCTCCCCCAGCAGTGGAGCACCATGCACTCCAGCCACCCCTCAGTGTAATGGACTATTCCAAACTGAGCCAAGGGCCCACCTCGCCACTGCCTCCTGCCCCAGCATCGCAGCATCACTGGAGGAAATCTCTCTCACTCTCGCCTACCCTCCCCCTCCAGCCTGTTGACACTGATGACGTGATGACATCATTCTGTCCCCAGCAGGAAAAACCTTTTTATATACAGAGAGAGCTAGAATCATAGAATACTAGGATTGGAAGGGACCTCGAGAGGTCATCGAGTCCAGTCCCCTGCCCTCATGGCAGAACCACACACCATTTAGATCATCCCTGACAGATGTTTATTTAGCCTGCTCTTAAATATCTCCTGTGATGGAAATTCCACAACTTCCCTAGGCAATTTATTCCAGTGCTTAACCACCCTGACAGTTAGGAAGTTTTTTGTAGAACTCTTTGGGATCCCTGGGGGATGAAAGGAGCTGTAAAACTATAAGATAATTTTCTGGTCTCATTTCTATCAGTGACACCTATGTTGGCCCAGGGCAGCACATGGCATTGTTCCAACCTCATCTAGACTAGGCCTGGGCAAAATACTCTCCGTGGGCTGGACCCAGCCCACAAAGCTGCCAGATCCGGCCTGCAGATGCAGTGGGGAGCCTCAGGCAGACTCCCTGCCTGCTCCCCCCCACACACTACTGAGAAAAGTGCTTCATGCGCTGCTTCTGCCCCGGTACAATCCCATTGGCCACAAACTGGCCAATGGAAATTGCCTATTGTCAACAGGCAGCTTGCGAAGCACCCTCCCCTCAGATTTGTAGATGTTCAAAAACCACATGGCCTCTGCAGCCAGTGTGAGGGCGGGCCAGGCAGAGAGTCTGCTTGAGAAGGTTGCTGGCTGGGAGTCAAGCAGTTAAGTCTCCCAGCCAGAGCCTGCCTCTGGCACTCCAAACCTCTGGCCACCTATCTGATATAACCAAAACCCTCTGCCCCCATCCTGCATCCATATTCCCTCTTACATCCTGCATCCCAATCCCCTGCCCCACGTCACAACCCAAACTCTCTTCCCCACTCCTGCACCCCAGTCCTCTGAGCCAATTTACAACCCCCTCCTGCCCTAAGTCACAGTCCAAACCCCTCCATTCCCTCCTGCACCCTATTCCCCTTCCCCAGGTCATAACCCCTTCTTGCCCAAGGTCACAACCCAAACCCCTGGACCCTAGTCCTCTAACTCAGGTCACAACTGCCTCCTTCACCCAAACTCCCTCCCTAACCCCACACTCTCTCTTGCACCCCAGTCCCTTACTGCATGCTCCCTTCTGCACTCAACCTCCATCCCAGATCCTGCACCTCCTTCATTAATATGGAAGAGTGCGGCCCTTGACCACTTTCCAGATTCTTGAAGTGACCCTCCATCAGAAATTATTACCCACCCCGGTCTAGACCCTCCATGACAAGCTGTCAGTGCCAAACAGGAACTCATAGCACTGGGTGACTTTCTGTACCAACTGTTTCACCTCTAGAGGATTGAAATATGGATTTTTTACATCCTGGTACATAAAAATTGACAGTTTGCCCTTTGATGGCTTTGCCAAGAGCAGGCAGATTTCCTCATAGCCTGAGGAGGTGACAGCTTAAATTTAGCTGCACCTAATCATTAACAACAATAACAACAACAACAAATTCTTTCAGGTATGAATAGTTCACATTTTTGTTTTCAGGAGGTAAAGAAAAGACGTATAGCTAGCATGGATGAATCAGGTATCGATAAAATAAGACCCTGCCCAGACCCAAATGGTTCCCTCATGGCAGTTTGACAATGTTCGACTGGTTTTGTTCCACATTATTTTTATCTCTATGTGCCTGTATACTTTCTGAATCTGCCCAATAAAGCCAAATAACATCACAAAACTAGCTGTCACGAGATGTCCAACCCACTTCTGCGGGCTAATAAAAATCCAGCCAAAGAACACTGACATTTTAGAACATTGATCCAGATTGTATTTTTTGTTGCAGTGATTGCTACTAATAAAACTACTCACTGGTAATTTAGTGGAAGTAAACTGTGAAATGCACAATTTATGATGGCAAATACCTCATGGGATACAGTATCAGAATGCATCAGACTACATGTTTGGGCCCCGGATGTTCCATGATGTGTGTTTGTTCTACTTCAGACACAGAAATCATTCAGTGGGGGCCCTCCAGTGAACACCTAACAGCTAGTGACAATTTTTGGCAAACACTCCTGTCAGCCAAATTAAAATTAGTGAACTAAGGTCTCCTTTTCTGTATCATTCCCCACACGCCCCAATCTTTGCCTTCACAAATCAGTAAAGTCGTGTCAGATATGCCATATTATCTGGTGATATTCACATTGACATCATTTGGGAAGTTCTGCTTTAAAATGCATGGAACACATGTCCCATTATTATTAAAATATTTAGCTTGTTTGAGTTAATGGTTTGGAGAGTGAGGTCTCTTTTCATATTTTGCATTACTAGTTATTTCTGTCTCTTCCACAATATTTTTAACTAAAGCTAGCAAAAGTCGCAGTCCAAACTAAAATGTCATTTATTACAAGGAGACTTGAGCTGACTGTGATGCTCTAGAAAGAAGGAAGATCCACCACGTTTCAGGTATTGGTCAGAAATCTATACGTTGAAATCCTACAGTGGAATTTAAGTTCATCCCAATGTATCCAGTTCAGTTTTGTGTTAGGAAAGTGTTTTGCTGGTAGAGGTAGTTTTCTTCAGATGCATTGTTAACATACCCTCCCTTAAAAGTAGATAATCTAATGTCCAAGGCTTTGTGTGAACTATTGCTGAGGGTATAAAATGACTAGTCACCTGATTTAGCCTGCTTGTCAAAGTGGTTTACTGGAGTGTGGCATGCCACATGCAAGCAGCTACTTGGGGCTACAGATGAGAGCTGGACCAAAAGTAGACCAAAGCAAATGAAGTACTCCCTAAGGAGCATGACACGTTTCTCTGACAGTGGTACTATCCCTCCCTAATGAGGGCAGGGGACTGGACTCGATGACCTCTCAAGGTCCGTTCCAGTCCTAGTATTCTATGATTCTATGATTCTAATGTCCACCATAAACGCACCAGTTAGCTGATGGGTCCTTTACCATCAGTGAGATAGGAAAACCGCCTTTCTCTAGCATGCAAGACTTTTCCAGGAGACTGGGGATGGAGGAAATACATTTGTAATTCGGCCATGAAGGAACTTCAGCAGCATGCTGAAGGGCATGAAGAGCATGACAAGGCACTGAAGATATCCTTGTCACTCACTGCACCTAATGAAGTCCCCAGTTGTAGCAATTCTTTCATACATCTGAAATCAGGCTTCCACAGCCAAGGGACCAGGACTGCCCTGCACGACAGCTTTCTCAGTCAAAAATTTCCCAGACAGGTTTTTTCACAAATCTCATCCCTTTAACATCATCTTATCAAATCTCATCATCATTAATGTCACATCATTAATTCATATCCTGCAGCAATGGGTCCATGGCAAAGAAACAAGTGGGCATGACCTCTTACTGTCATAGTCACAATCCTGCACATATGTGGCCTTGTGACTAGTGGCTGATCACCGTACAGTGGTCAAAAAACAATAAAGAAGAAAAGACTCATTCTAGGAGCATGAAATGTCCACATCCTTATGGACGGAGGAGATGCAGAAAGACCTGAGGGAAGAACAGTACCTGTCAAAGAACTTCCCCACTACAGTATTAATATTGCATCACTGAGTAAGACTAGACCGGCTGAAGGAGTGAGCCAGGAGGCTATTGCACTTTCTTTTAGAAAGGAAAAGCCGAGGATGAAGACAGGATCCATGGACTTGGATTTTAACTTAGAGCAGCTTTCCTGAAAGAATTTCCTGACCTCCCCAGTGGTCCGAAGGAACATCCCATGAAAATTCAATTCCCCTTGAATCCTTTAAGGCATGTTAATGTTATCAGTGCCTAGACATCCACACTGACCAGCAGAGAGGAAAGCAAAGGGCAGTTCTACTTTCACCTGGATCCCAGCTGCATATCAACCTCTGTGAGTGACATAATCATCCTGCTAGGAGACTTCAATGCCAGAGCTGATAGGTAAGTAAGTGACTGAAGAGATATGATAAGACAACGTGGAGTGGGAAAGATGACTAACAGCAACCTTCTCCTCTTGAGTAAATGTGCAGAGCATAGTCTGCTCATCGCTTTAACACCACCTTTAGGCAAAATATTAAATATAAAACAAGGATGCACTCACAGTCCAAACAGTAGTGCCTGATCGGTTATGTTATCACCAGTCAATGAGAGACATCCATGATTTCAGAATTGCCAGAGCCATGCTTGGTGCAGAATGCTGGACAAACCAGAGATTAGTAAGAGCAGTGCTCAACCTGCAGATAATCCCCTGACAATTTAAGCACCCCAAGCTCAACATAGCGAAGCTCAGACACATTGATTAACAGGTACAGTTTCAGCAGTCACTTGATGACAAGTCGTTTTTGTGCCGACCTTTACTGGCAATCCAACAGAAAAATGGAACCATTCAAAGCTGTGATTATTGAAACACCTAATTCAGTACCTCCCTCCCCCCCAAAAAAAAGTGTACACCAGGACTAGTTCAGTTAAGACATTTCCAGACTCCTAAGTGACATGCAGAAAGTGTTTGTTGAATGGAAGAACAATCTGCCTTATATCTCAAAGAAAGTTAGGTTTAGGTATGTACAAAGCAAGGTTCAGTTTGAACTGAGGAGAATGCAGGATGAGTGGTGGGAAAGGAAAGCCACAAAAGGCTAGCATTGTGCAGGTACAAACAATGCAAAGAGGTTCTTTGAGTCCCTCACAGCAGTCTATGAACCATCTAAAACTAGTACAGCTCCCCTTTAGTCAGAAGATGACATAAACCTCATCAAAGGTAAGGAGGGAATCGAACACAGATGTTCTAGACATTTCAGTAGTCTACTCAATAGACCATCCATAGTTGACTGGCATGTCTTTGATCAGTTATCCAAGAAACTCACCAAACCATATCTCAACCTTCCTCCATCAGTTGAAGAGGTCATGAATGCCCTCAAAAAATTGAATGAGAAATCTGAAAAGGACATATTCCAGCAGGACTATACAAAGCAGCAGACCTGAAGGCTTTAAAGGAATTCCACAACATCTTAAGCAGCATTTGGGAGGAAAAAAAGGCCACAAGACTTCTAAAATGCTATTATTGTATTACTGTTCAAAAACAAAGTTTCTGAAGCTGACTGCAGACACTATAGAGGCATTTCCCACCTCTGTATCGGAAAAATATAGCTCTTATTTTCCTGACCAGACTCATTGCAAACATATCTGAGGAAATCTCCCAGAAGTGCTGGTCATAGTACTACAGATATGATTTTTGTCATAAGGCAGGTCCAGCAAAATGTTTACAGAAGAACATGGACCTTTCTGAAGTCTTCATTGGCTTGACCAAAGCCTTTAATACAGTCAACAGAGAGGATGTATGAGTTGTTCAACATAAACTGGGCTGCTCAAGAAAGTTCATACAAATCATTCATCTATTTACTGACCACATGACAGTGAAAGTGTTCTCCAGTGGCAACATTTCTGATGCAGTTGAAATCCGGATGGGAGTGAAGCAAAGCTTCATATGTGCTGCAGTGCTCTTCAACTTGTTCTTTTCCTGTGTCCTCACAATGCAACAAAGGACTTGGATCATGGTAAATACATCTGTTACTGACTCTCTGGCTCCCTCTTTGATCTCCAAGACATAGTGCTGAGACTAAGACACTGGAGAGACTTTAAATTGAGGCACTTTTTGCTGATGTCTGTTCCTTGATGGTCCATAGATACAATGGCCTTGAGTAAATCATTGAGGGTCTGTCTACACTAGCTCGTTAATTCGAGCTAGGTAGGCAAATGAGGTGACCGAAGTTGCAAATGAAGCCCGGGATTTAAATATCCCAGGCTTTATTTGCATGTTCCCATCTGGTTGCCATTTTGAAATTTCACTAGCCCGAACTCACCGCCGCGGGTTACACGCCGCAGTGAAGCATTAATTCGAACTAAGTCCTTAGTTTGAATTAACTGTTACTCCTCATTCCACGAGGAATAACAGTTAATTCGAACTAAGGACTTAGTTCAAATTAACGTTTCACTGCCGTGTAGCCGCGCGGAGGTGAGTTCGGGCTAGTGAAATTTCAAAATGGTGACCGGATGGGAACATGCAAATAAAGCCTGGGATATTTAAAACCCGGGCTTCATTTGCAACTCCGGTAGCCTCATTTGCCTACCTAGTTCAAATTAACGAGCTAGTGTAGACATACCCTGATAGATTCTCTGAAGCATCCAGGTTCTTTGGCCTTATCATCAGTGCCCGTAAGACAGACCTCTTGTTCCAACCAGCTCCTCATTTCAATTCCCCAGGATCAGTTACCTTCATCCAAGATACCCAGCTGAAAAATGTGGATGAGTTCAAGTATTTCATAGAATCATAGAACACTACAACAGGAAGAGACCTTGAGAGATCATCAAGTCCAGTACCCTGCCCTCATGGCAGGAACCAAGCACTGTCTGTATCATCCCTGATAGATGTCTGTCTAACTTGCTCTAAAATATCTCCAGTGATGGAGATTCCACAACCTCCATAGGCAATTTATTCCAGTGTTTCACCACCCTGATGGTTAGGAAGTTTTTCCTAATGTCCAACCTAAACTTTCCTTGCTGCAGTTTAAGCCCATTGCTTCTTATCCTATCCTCAGAGGCCAAGGAGAAAAAAAAAAGAAGTGTCATCCATATAATCTGGAGTGGGCAATAGTTTTTGATGGAATGTTGGAAAGTGGTCAAGGGCTGCACTTCTCTGTAGATGTGGGGGTGGGGTTTGGGACAGAGGTTGGGTGCAGAAGGGAGCTCATGGTAGGGAATTGGGGTGCAGGACAGGGGACTGGGGTGCAGGCTGCCTCCTCCAGCAGCTCTTCCACCCCCAGGTTAATCAGGGCCTGGAGGCTGGGGAGCATGTGAAGTTTCTTGCCCCCTCCCTTCCTTGCCAGGGGCATGTCTCTCTGTTTAAAATGGCTGGCAGCTCCCCTCTAGGCACCGCGTGCCCCTTGGGGAAGGGAGCTGCCAGCCATTTTGAGAAGCCTCGGCATCTCGGCAGGATGGGCTGCGAGCCGAATCAAATGGCTTAACTGGCCAGATCCGCCCTGCAGACTGTATCTTGCCCACCCCTGGGATAAGCACTTCAGGGATAACCTGAAGAGCAGTGTACAGTGGGGTGGCATTGAACTCAAGGAAATGCAGTGTCAAAGAACTCAAGGAAATGGCTCAGAGCAGGACTCACTGGGGGCCTTTGAGAAAATCAGCCTATAATAGGTTTGAGCGGCATCGCCAAAATGGTGTCTGCATGTGAAAGGTACCACAGAGCTGCATCCTCAGACATTGTGGATGCAGACTTCACACCCCTCACTGTGGCTGGCTGTGCGTCAGGGTTCACACCTCGGAGTCATATGCGAAGGCATCGATGAGCTCTGTGTCAATAATGGGCTACCAACAAAATGACTAGACTGCTGTCTTCAATAACCAGTGATTCAAGCAAACAACATTTCTTACTGGTACGGGAAGGGGATGCTCTCCAGCTAAGGGGGACCATGTGGCCTCCTCACCAGATCCTCCACCCTGCCCTCAGCCCAGGACCACCATGCTCTTCCCCTTTCCTCCTTCCCCACCCCATGTGACCTAGGGGAGGCTGGAGGTTGTATGGCAGCTGGAGGAGCAGCTGGCAAGTCTGCTCCTTTCCCCACGCCCACTCCCAGCCTTTGCCCGTCTGTGGAGCTGCTGTGGGGTGGGGCGAGAAGTTCTGTTCCTTTCTCTGCTGGGAGGGGCAGTGAAGAAGGAGCAGTCCTGCCTGTCCCACCCTGTACACAGAGACAGAGCTACATGGAGAGGGCGGGGAGGAAGGAGGGCTGGAAGTTCTGCTCCTTTCCCCATTGGGAGGGGCAACAAAGAAAGCAGCAGACTGCCAGCAGCTCCTCAGCCCTGCCCCCCAGGCCCTATCTGGGAACATAGTGATGCCACAGCCAGTGGAAGGGCTGGGGATGGCCAGCAGGGAATCACTGCAGTTTGCGTACCAGTTTAAAATAACTTGCCGTTATAGTGTATCGGACCGTACCAGCCTGTTTGCACCACTGTCAACAATTATTACTACCTCATTGATCTATACAAACTTTTGGATACTTTGAGTATGAAACACACTGTAAAAGCAATAAAACAACAAATGGTCTGGTAGCACTTTATAGACTAACAAAACATGTAGATGGTATCATGAGCTTTCGTGGGCACAAGTGGGCTGTGCCCACGAAAGCTCATGATACCATCTACATGTTTTGTTAGTCTATAAAGTGCTACCAGACCATTTGTTGTTTTTTTCTGTAACAGACTAACTCAGCTACCTCCTGAAGCTCCTGTGAAAGCAATGTCACTCACAGGGGTGTAGCTAAAGAATTTGATGTATCATGCATTCTCCCGAATGAAAAGAAAAACCATCATGCAGCTAGAAGTGCTATTGGCTTAAGGAAATGACCTGGCTGTTACCTGGTGCTAAAAGTAGCAGTATGATCCCATGAGGCAGTTCATCACTGCATTGAAAATGAGGGAAAAGATCAACTCTCCAACCAAATTACTGTCTGATGTTCACAGGAAATTGTATCATCTAAGGGCCAGCATCTGCGCCATTCAGGTGTCACACGGTGTTTATTTTTCTTAATTTAGTTTGGATCCCTCGAGTCTTTTCAGGTGTTTGTAAAATCAGACAGGCTTTTCATGGGTACTTACATAGGCTGCCAGTCCTAGAAGCTAATCAAACCAAAGGCATTAGCCTCCTATCATTGAAGTCAATGTGAATTTCACCCTTGAGGTCAATAGGCATAGGATTGGGCTTCATTTCATTCTGTATTCTTATTCCTGACTGCTTGTTGCTTGCCTATTTCTAGACACGTTAATAATGTTTCACTCACACAGCTTTGGAAACTGATTTACTCTGGATTTAAATAGATGTACTTGGGAGCAGAAGTTGTCCAAATGTGCTTGTTTACTTAATGTACTGCCACGTGAAGTAGTGTATCTAATGCTTATACCAGGAAAATGGTTGTCAGGAGACCTGAGTCCTTTCCTTGACTACAATGCTATGCAATGTTGGACATAGGCCCAAAATTTCAAACTTGGGTCTTTAAGTTGGTCAGCTAAACCAACCCCGGTGTTGTACGTACACACTGAGGGTACATCTACACTGCACTCTTATTTTGGAAGAAGCTATTTCAGAAGAAAAACTCAGAAAATAGCTTATTTCAAAATAGTGCGTCTACACAGCAAATGCCAATTGAAATAGTGCTGAGCTATTTCGAAATAGAGTGTTCACATGCAGTGGAGCCTCAATCTCATTTAAAGCCTCCCAGAAGCACTTCAGGCTATGGCTAGACTGCAGGCTTCTTTCAGAAGAAGCTTTTTTCGGAAGAGAACTTCTGAAAAAACTTCTTCCGAAAGAGCGCGTCCACACACAAAAGCGCATCGAAAAAGCGGTGTGCTTTTTCAAAAGAGAGCATCCAGACTGATTGGATGCTCTCTTGCATAAAAGGCCACCGGGAACCACTTCAGGCACAGCTTTAGGTCGCTAGTTGCTTCCGAGTGCTGGTGCCGCAGCCTTGCCGAGACACGCGCTTAAAGAGACCTCCCCGGACAGCCATTTCTCTGCTTCTGCTGCCTGCTTGCCTACCTCTTCGAGGGACAGCAAAGCTCTCACAGTGCTTTCTGTGGTTTCCCAGCTTTTTTGGATGCCTCAGCTTTTCTCTTGGTGCCATGGAGCTGGAGCTGCCCCTGGGCATGCAGTGGCCCCAGACGGCCATGCTGCAGTTTTTGTAGCATTTTATGCCAGCTGCCTTCCTGGTCCTGACTGAGCTTGACCCCAAGCTCATTCTGGGAACCCTCTCCCTGGGTGCAGGAGCTCCACTCTGACAACCGCAACCCACTGTGGAGAGGCGTTTCTGGAGGTTCGACACCAGTTCGGACTGGAGGGACTGGCTGGTCATGAAGCGGTGAGACGACCAGCATGGCTCCAAAACTTTCCCATGCAGAAGGCCACCTTTTTGGAGCTATGTGCCTGGCACGCCCCTGCCCTCTGGAGATGCGACACCCACCTGCGGCCCACCATTCCCCTGGAAAAGTGGGTCACAATAACTCTCTGGAAGCTCGCCACCCCCAACAGCTACTGGTCATGGGCAACCAGTATGGCATTGGGAAGTCCACTGTCGGGGCCCTCCTCATGGAGGTAAGTCACTCTGGGGCTGCAGCCCCTGCGGGGGGAGGGGAGCTGGAAAACAGGGTCCCTCAGGAAAGGAGGGGTTGGAGTTTGGGGATGGTGGAGTGGAGGCAGGGAGAAGCCCCATCACCGGGGGGGGGTATGCCTTCCCACCCTCACACAGCCCTGCTGCTGGGAGTGCAACCTCATAGGGGGGTGGCTCCTGGGGTGTTTGGGGGAGGGAAGGGGGGGCGGGCAGCTCCCAAGGTTTCAGGCACTCCCTCTCTCATTCTCTGTGCTTTGTGTTTGTTTGTCTCCTTCTGCAGGTGGTGAGGGCCATCAACTCGATCCTGCTGCGGAAGGTCATCCACCTGAGAGACCTGGACCCGATCGTGGCTGGATATGCCACCCTGAGGTTTGTGAACTGCGCTGGAGCCATAGATGGCACCCACTTCCCAATCTGAGCACCAGAACATCGAGTGGACCAGTATATTAATAAGAAGGGCTACTTTTCTATGGTGCTGCAAACTCTGGTTGACCACCGTGGACAGTTCCTGGACATTTTTGTCGGGTGGTCAGGCAGAGCATGGCTCTGCAGAATCTGGACCTGCAGGTCCCTGTGGTGCACATCCTCACCCTTCTCCATGGGCTGTTCATGCAGTACAGCCCCTCCCACCCTCCCGTGCACACTGTGCACCACTGCTTCTGACAACTGGACACCAGTTCCAACTGGTGGGACAAGATCATCATGGTGGAAGGACACCTTCATGGAGCTGTGTGAGTGGCTTGCCCCTGCCCTCAGGCAATGGGGACACCCATGTGAGACCCACCATTCCCTCCAGAAGTGGGTCACCATCGCTCTGTGGAAGCTTGCCACGCCAGAGAGCTACCGCTTCATCAGGAACCAGTTCAGCACAGGAGATCGACTGTCGAGGTCATGGTCATGCAGGTATGACTCTGTTACTGGGAGGGTGGTGAACTGCTGGAATGGGGTTGCCTATGGGGGTGGGGTGTGGAAACTCCCTCCCCAGGAGGTTTTTCAGTCCTGCCTTCACAAAGCCCTGCTCGGGGATGGGGCAAGGTGGGGGTTGGTCCTGATGTAAGGGGAAAGAGGGGCTGGGGTCAGGAACCTGAGAGCCCTGGCAATCCAATGATTCCCTCTTTGTCTCCTTCTCCAGGTGGTGAAGGCCATCAACACCATCCTGTTGCACCAGCTCATCCTCCTGGGTGACGTGGACCCCAATCGTTGCCAGCTTTGCCACCATGGGCTTTTCCAACTGCAGTGGGAACCTGGGCCCCTGACCACTGTCCAACTATATAAATTGGAAGGGGCACTTTTCCATGGTCCTGCAGGCCACCATGGAGCACCAGGGCCGCTTCATGGGTATTAATGTTGGGTGGCTGGGGAAGGCGCACGATGACCCATCTTCCGCAACTCCAGCCTTTTCCAGCAGATGCACACTGGACTTTTTTGCCAGACCACACCATCAGGGTCTGAGATGTGGACATGCATGGTGGGGGATGCAGCCTACCCTCTGCTCACATGGCTGATGAAGCCCTATACTGGACACCTTGACCAAAGCAAGGAACGTTTCAACCACAGGCTCAGCAGAGCCTGCATTGTTGTGGCGAGTGCCTTTGTCCACTTCAAAGGGGAGGTTCCGCTATCTCCTCACCCGGCTGGACCTCAGCGAGCAGAACGTTCCCCAAGTGGTGTCGACCTGCTGTGTCCCACACAATATATGTGAAAATAAGGGGGAGATGTTTCTGCCAGGGTGGGGGGGGCAGAGACTGAGTGGCTCACCAGAACCTTTGAACAGCTGCGCACAGCTGCCATCCGGCAGGCCTATCGGGCCGATGCACATCCGAGAGGCCCCGGGGGAGATTTTCACACAAGGATACCCATGAGACTCTCCCCCCTGGGCCTACCTACAAGGGGCATCTGCAGTGCCCCAGTGTGCCATTCCTCCCTCCACTCCTCCCTTCCTCTGCCCTCCATTCCCCCTTTCCACCCAGCCCCCTCTCCCCAATAAAATAAAAATAAACCAGACCTTTTGTTTTCAAAGAATAAACTGTTAACTGTTTTTTTAAAATTAGGGGTAAATATAACTGTGGAGGGGAGAGGAAGGAGGTGGAAAAGAGAGGAGGAGAGGTTCAGGGATGGGGCTGGGAGTGGCGCCTGCCTCAGGCAGTCCCACTGCCTCTTGTGCAAGGCCCTTGGTAGCCACAGGAGGGGCTAGAGGGAGATACCAGAGGAGCAGGGGGAGAAGCGGGAAGAGCAGAAGCAGGAGCAGGAGTGGGAGCAAGGGGGCGGCTGCTGGATTGCTCTATTGCAGCAACCATGCAGTCCACGGCAGCTGTGTAGGCTGTGCGTATGCTGTGGGCCTCTTGTGCCAGCTCCTGCCAGGTGTTGCTGCATAGCTCCTGGTCCACTTCCCACCACTGGTCCTGCCGGTGCAGAGAGCACTAGATGCCATGTGTTCCGGCTCCAGGTCCTTATGGGCTTGTCTGTGGCAGTGGCTCCCACAGAGTTGGGAGGCTGGCGTGGGAGGTGTTGCAGGTGCCTCACTCACTGCTGACCCAGCTGTGAAACACACAAAAAAAGGGAAGTCATCCTAGGAGACACTGTGCCTGAACCCTAACCCTCACGGATGTTCCCGGGGGGAGCCTCGGTACCCCCCCATCCTGGGGAAAAGCAGGCATGGGGAGGGGGGTTATTGGGTGGCTTGGCTTTCCTCTGTGTCATGCACACATCAGAACTGGCAGTGGCAGCATCCTCCAGGGAGAGGACTTCTATCACTGCACACTGGAGGGGGGGAGGGTGTTGGGGGGACAGGTGTGTTTGAGCGGCAGATGCCACTTGCTGGGGAGAGTGCTACTGAGGTCCCCTCCACTTCCTTCCCCCCTCCCAGCACGCTCCCCTAGTAGGGGCTCGGTGTCCTCTGCCTCGCCATGCTTGCCCAGGAGCAGATGCTGCCCTGAGAAAGTGGGCATGGCTGTGCGCATGACACTAATGTGTGTGCATGTATGTTCCTGACCTCATCCTCCTTAGTGGTAGCTTGTGGTGGGAGGGTGTCCCACCATGGAGTCAGGAGTAAAGCAGGCCTCTCCAGAAACCCTGTACGCAGGAGCACCAGGGTCCTCTGTGGCAGCCTCATTGGGGCTGTGTGCCCCAAACTAGTGCTTCATGTGCATCGACATGCGCAGGCTGCTGCACAATGCCCAGGCCAAGAAGGCTGAGCGAGGAGCATGCAGCCCCTTGCCACCCGCTGCCTCCCCTGTGTGTGTCTAGTGACAGTCATGGAGCTCACTTGATTAGCCTTCCCCTGTGTTGTCCGATCCTTGGGCGACATCCTGGGAGGGTGGTACCAGCTCCAAGGGTTGGCTGAGCTCCTGGCTGGTGGGCATTGTGGCTTTACTGGCTTGCTCCTCCTCCTCCTCGGCCACAGGTGTGACCTCTGGGAGGGTGACAATGGGTGTCTCCATCCCAGAGTGCACAACCAGGGGGGGAGGGACTGACCGCCCTCCCAGGATGTGGTGGAGCTGGTCGAAGCACTGGCAGGTCTGCGGTGCTGCCCCTGAATGGGAGCTGCACTCCCTGGCCTTGGTACAGGTCTGCCTCAGCTCCTTCACCTTCATCCACACCTGCTCCTGGGTGCAGCTGGGTCCCCTCTGGGCCAGGCTCTCAGCCATCTGGCTGTAGACATTGGTATTCCTGCACCTAGTGCGGAGATCCTGGAGGTTCACCTTGTCTCCCCATATCTCAGTGAGATCCAGGGTCTTCGCATCCATCCAGGATGGAGCTTGCCTCTTCCAGCCCCGGGCAGGGCAGCTGTGCTTGCAGCTGCTGTGATCTGCAATGGCAGTGGGGTAGGCAGATCTGGGTGCTGGTGTGTGGCATGGTGGAAGCTGGGTGTGCTGTGTGCCACACACTGTTTCCCGTGAGGCTGCACCTATAAAGCCTACAGGGGAAGGGGAACTAGAGAGCTCAGATGAGTGTGGACAGAGTGACTACCAGGGCACCTTTGGGAAGCCCTGGAGGCCACATATTTCAAAATAACCCCAACTGCCCTGTCTACACACACCTTATTTCAAAATAGGTATTTTGAAATAGGCGTTATTCCTCATAAAATGAGGGTTACAGGATTCGGAATAAGATGCCCGTTGTTTTGAAATTATTTTGAAGTAACGGTTTTGCTGTGTGTCACTTCGTTATTTCAAAATAACGCTCCTGTGGAGACGTGCCCCTACCGTTTTCAGAGGTGCTGTCCTTACAGAATTTCTATTGCAATGAAATCAGTGAGGGCTTAGCATTGCTAATTATTGAAGGCCCTAGGTTGGAAAATATTGACCAATGCCTTTTCCAAAATGTCTGAGTGAATGTACGATTAACCCAGGAGTTCTCTAGTAAAAGCAAATATACCAACGTCTTTTTAAACCGTCCGTGAAATGCAAAGGCTTTTTATGATACAAAATAATTACAGCAAGCAGCCCAGATGCCAGGCTAGTTCCGGGATGAAATATTGAGACGCCCTGTATCTAGCTAGCGCTGAGTCACTTGATCTCATATGAGTTCATCAAACTTTCTGAAAGACTGGATACAAGAGAAAACCTACATAACAAAAGACAAATTTGGCCAATCTCAGCTTTACTTGATATTGGGTTAAGAGGACCTGCATTCCCAAATCTCTCAAACTGAGGAAGAAACAGATTAGCCAATCAGATGACTTTGCTTTGAATAGCTAGGGCTGGGATTTTCAAAGGAAAGTAAGGGAGTTAGGAGCCCACATCCCATGGCATTTGAGCTGCGTGGTGGGTTACCCAAACTCCAGACTGGAGAGCAAGAGGTTCAGGAACACCCCTAAGCCCAGGCAGCCACACCTGAATATACCTGCAAGCCTGCACCGGCTGAAGGCAGGGCTTTAGAAAGGGAAGAAGAGCTGTTCTGAGGCAGGAAGTGGAAGGGAGCAGGTGGCAGCTCTGAGCAGAGAGTAGTGCCCAGGAGGCAAAGAGACCTGTGCAAACCCACAAAGGAGAAGCAGAGAATGGAGTGAATGGGTCAGAGACTTGATTGGAGTGATTTACTCCATGAAGAAGAGTGGGGAGGAAGTGGGCAGGGGTAGGGGAGAGCAGTGGCTTAGCACCACCAGGTGTTGGGTGAAGCTACCCGCCATTAGGCCCTGGATCAGAACCCAGTGCAGTGGATGGGCCTGAACTCCCCTACCGACTCTGAGAAGCCAATATTACAACAGGAGCCTTCACTTCTGGTGAAAGCCTGTGGGAAAAATCTGTTCAAAGACCCAGACATCAAAGCCCCTGTGCAAAAAGGGACTGGAAATGCTTGGGTGGGGCTGCTGAAGGTCAGACCTGTACTTCGGATCTAACTTACTTTGGATCTGAATCCCATCCCAGGACCTTTCAGTCAGACTGATGATACCATCAGTGGCTATGTCTACACTACAGGCTTTTTGCACAAGAACAGTAATACTTGCGCAAAAACTTGCAGAGCGTCTACACTGCACTCGCGTTCTTGCACAAGTAAATTTACAGTAAAGCGTTGGAACAGAGGGCTTCTTGCGCAAGAGTTATTCCTCTCCCCACGAGGAATAAGCCCTCTTGAGCAAGAGCTCTTGCACAAGAAGGCATTGTGGACGGGCAACATAGCTAAAATGGCCATCAGAGCTTTCTTGCGCAAGAGAGTGTCCACACTGCCATGTACGCTCTTGCGCAAAAGCCTGTAGTGTACACGTAGCCTGCATGTTTAGGTTTTGTGTTAGTCTCTAAGGGGCTGCAGGTCTATTCATTGTTTTTTCAATTTTTTCAGTTAGGCTACATCTACACTGCAGGCTTTTTGCGCAAGAAGACTTTTGCGCAAGAGTTTTTGCACAAAAACTTCTTGCACAAGAGCACGTCCACACCTCAAAACACATCGCAAACACAATGTGCTTTTACACAAGAGAGTGTCCACACTGCATGGACGGTCTTGCGCAAGAAACCTCTCTGGAGTGTCCACACTTGCCTTCTTACACAATAGCTGTAGCGCTAAAAGGAGTTATGCCTCAGAAAAGGAGGTTTATCTACGGTGGGGAAAAGCCCTCTGTTCTGCCGTTGAAGTGCCCATTTAATTGTGCAAGAGCTCATTTGAGGTGTGAACGCTCCGCAAGTTTTTGTGCAAAAACATCTGTTTTTGTGCAAAAACCTTGTAGTGTAGATGTAGCCTTATAGACTAACATGGCTACCCCCTCTGAAACTAATAGCCAACATATTCAAAAGTGAGTAGCCATTTTCATTGCTTCCGTCTTTGGGAGCCCAACCTGAAATATCTTAATGGAACTAAATATTCAAAGGTAGGGACTCAGCATTTTCTGAAAATCAGATGCCTTTAAGGCAACCCAGGCTAGTGAGTGGGTTACACGAGTGGCTCTCCTTTATCAAATTGGGCTGCAAGACTTTCGTAACCAAGACAGTCTCCCAGGATAGGGTAGTGTTGCTAACTGCCCTTTCATACCTAGAATTTGTGGGGTGTGCCAATTGAACCATAACAGAGCTTTGATTGGATGCAGAGGGAGTGCACGGCTCTCACAGTCGTTGTGTGCAATCAGCATACATCTCAGTTCACATGCCCTTCCTTTACGTGTGTGTCACGTTAGAGACACCGGTATAAAAAAACCCGACACAAATGAAAAACCGACAGAACCTGGCAACCCCATGTGTGACCAACAGTAAACAGAATGTCTTGTGGGCCACACACAGAACCATGATGGGCTGCGTGTTGTCCTCGGGCCACAGGTGACCCACTATTGCTTCAAGTTCTCTCAAGTTGAGCCCCCAAAAATGGAGACATTCAAAAGCATTAGGGATCTAAAAATTCCAGGCAAATCTCATTTTAATTTAGGAAAGAAGCAAAGGAGGCATTTGTTTTCAAGGACAATGGAAAGGAGGGTGATGTCACAATAAATATAATTGCAAAACAAAGCTATACGCAGTTTCAGGGTTGTTCTCTGTAACTATGTAGGTGAGAAAAAGAGAGAGACTCACAATAAAACAATCTGGAGTAGAAAGTTTCTGCAGGCACTTTACTCTCCTGAATGTTGACTGGAGGGCACTTACTCACATTAATATTTGGATATGATATTGTCCTTTAGTAAACAGGGACCTCTAAGCTTCATATCTATCTATTAAAAGGAAGAAATCATTTCTTCCCAAGATCAGTATGCAGAAGAAAGAGCCTCTTTGTCTGGAGAAAAGTCTCTGCAGGATACCTATTTCCAGGAACTATGAATGCTTATCCTCCAAGGAAGAAAACGGCAGTGTAAAAACAGAAAGAAGCACCTGTTCACCACTACATATGAGTGTCTACAAAGTGGTTCCTGCCATGAATTGCTTAACCTCCATCATGTTTTGCAGTGTGCAGGGAGGCTGAGTGAATTTTTTTTTCATAATTTAAAATGGAATTGTTTTGGGGAGGCAGAGGGATCATTTTTTTTAACAAACTTCAAGTTTTTCTTTCTTCCCTCAACCATCTCTGTAATTTACTGTCTCTGTTGAAATCCTGCCTCTTTTGAAGTCAATGGAATTTTTGCCATTGACTTTAATGGAGACAGGCTGTCTCCCAGAATCCTTTATTCTGATTGTACCTAAACTATTTACATCTCCTAGTGGAGTGCCTCCTGATTTAAAATACCGAAAGTGTAATCACAAATCAGATGCAGGAGCTACCTCCCAGCAGGAACACTTAGCCAAGATCAAAAAACTAAATGTTTTGCTTCAAATTTATGTTTTTCAATTTATTTTTGAAATGTGAAATTTGCTTAAATTGACCCTTTCTTGCAAACAGTTTTGATTTTGGCAAATCTATAGTTTCTGATTAAAAGACATTTAGAAAATTCCCAACCAGCTCTCATAGGCAGATAACACATGTTTTAGTTGACTATAAATCACTCACTCCTGATAAAAATTCATTAAAGAAATAACTGAGTGCTGTATTTTTAGGGTGTGTCTACACTGCACCATTGTTCTGGAATAATGGCCATTATTCCAGAAAAACTATACTAGCATCCACACAGCAATTGTGTTATTTTGAAAGGAAATCAAAATAATGAATGGATTTTTTTGATGTTGGTAAATCTCATTCCTCAAGGACTAACGCCTCTTCCAAAAAAGCTATTTTGGAAGAGGAGGTATGTGGACATTCCATTGCTGCTATGTCACAATAGCTCCTCACCATGGCCATTCTAAGTTATTCCTCCCCAGTGCCTCCTGAGGCTCTAAATCAAGATAACATGTCCATCTTATCGGAAATGTCCATCTTATCGGACTAATTTTGAGGCTTCCCTGTATATGGATGCTTTATTTTGAAATAAGCTATTCCAGAAGATATCTTCCAGAATAGCTTTCTTCAGAATAAGCTTGCAGTGTAGACATACCTATTAGTAAGAAGCAAATCAGCACAGGGATGAAAATGAATCCAGGGAATTCTTCT
Source organism: Rafetus swinhoei (assembly GCA_019425775.1). Classification (NCBI taxonomy): domain Eukaryota; kingdom Metazoa; phylum Chordata; order Testudines; family Trionychidae; genus Rafetus; species Rafetus swinhoei. The sequence goes on along the minus strand of CM033428.1, from coordinate 20,134,711 downwards.
ACATTCACGCCACACCTTCCTGGTACCTCACACTCACATGATCTTTATTTCTGTGCTACCGTGAGCAAATTAGATAGATAAACTGAAAACATATCTGTCTGTCTATGTACACCTCCTTTTTTTCTCACTCTCCCTTTTGTACATCTAATTTTTCAGTCATCTCATCGGCTAATTGTGTCGCCTTACAGTGAGATAAGTAACCACAGTAAAACCTGCTTATTATTTTACAGGGCTATTTCCAGTCTATGTAGGATTAATTCCTGGCAACCTTACTAAAGGCACTGAAGTCTAGATAGTGTCATGCAAATTTAATGAAGCACAAAACAAGTGGAAATATAATGCAGAAAAGAGGTCAGCAAGATAAATAAATTAATGAAATGCAATAACTCAGTCCTTTACTTTTCTTGAGATGAATTTAAACACAAGCTTGCCCAACAAGTGGCTGGTGACATCATAGTCAAAATTAGGACATGCACAGCCACCTCTAAATACACCTCTGGGCATGTACGTTATAGATGAGGGCACGCAGATCACAGAGAAGCTCATAGTCATATGCTTTTAGATAGCAGAGGAAGCATATTCTGGTTGTTCTTAATAATTAATTGCCATGAATATTTTGCACTTATATGTATTACCTTTTAGCCAAGGAGCGTGAAACACTTTACAAAAGTGGGAAGCTGAGGAATCATTTTATAAAAGGGCTGAGATGCTTGAGAAGTGAAGTGACTTAACTAAGGTCACACGGTGCGTCAGAAATCTTACCTAAAGGTCAGGATTACACTATCAGACTCCATTCATCTGAAGAAATGAATTGTGCCCACAAAAGCTCATGCTACCATCTATGGTTTTTGTTAGTCTCTAAGGTGCTGCAGAACTATGAGTTGTTTTTTAAGTTCTACCAGAGAAAGTCGACTTACGATGCGCAACTCCTGCTACAAGAATATCATAGCTGGAGTCGACGTCCCTTAAGTTGACTTTCTGCTTTCTCAATCAACAGGCTACATGCTCTCCAGGTGTTGGCTGTAAGACTGGTTCAAGCTTTTCGTCCCCTCAATGGTACAGCTACAATAGGCTCCATAAGGAATCGCTTTTATTATTTGAAATGTATTCCAGTGGATGCTGAAATTTCTTGTGGCTGGACTGTGCTCTGGGCCAAGAACTGAAATCGCTGAGGTTTTTGACCAAAGCCAAATCCATCAGAAGCAGGTAGGAGCAGGGAGTGGGTGGCTAGTGGAGAGATGTAACGAAGGGACAACAGAGTGGTGGCAGCACGATGAGTGGCCAGCAGGGCAGCGGCAAAGAAACATAATGAGCAGCCAGCAGGGTTGCGCCAGAGATGGTGAGTGACCAGTGGAGTGAGTATGCTGCCTCTTTACCTCCCCACACTGGGATAGGAAGTGAACTCTGTGGCTGCACCTCTGAACCATGGGTCTGCTCTGACCAAGGGCAGCAACTGTGCATGGGGTGCAAAGAAAGGTTGGGCATGTGAAGGGGACATTTATATTGCTGGACTTAAGAACTTGAGAGGAAAAGGACATTGCCCAATTTACTTGGGGTGGGGCTTTTACTCACGGTCTTGTTTCTGAACGCTGCTTGTGGTATTTTCCCAAATTAATGCCAAGTTATTTCCCTCCCTTTTTAAAAAAGTTTATTTTCTATGCTCAGACTCTGTGCTTGTGCTTTCAGAGGTACCCAGGATGGTGGATGAATTTCCTAGTTTACTGGGTGGGGGCTTAAGCCAGTTCTGTAATAGATGGATGGAGAGGAACCCTAGATATGGAACCTGGCCCTGGCTGCTGCTGGCTGCACCTGGCAGAAGGGTTACATTATTGTTTAATTTGTTTTCAAATACCATTATGGTCTTGAGTAATTAACTGACTCTTGCCAGCTGAGTGGAGCGATTATTTAATTTTCCAGTCTGAAGATGGCAGGTATTTAAAAAAATAGAAAGAAAAAAGAAAAGAAGTGACCAAATTAAGTCTAACCTACTTTCAGCTCTCCAAAAATCAGGCACTGTGGAAAGATGCCTGGCTCAGCAGTAAGATCTGACTCTAGGTTGTATTCATGATAGGGAGACACAACAGGACATTGGTCATTGAGGCGTTGAATAGGAGCTGCATAGAGCTGTTGGTTTGACATATAAGCTGAAGCAAGGGCATGTCTACCCTACCAAGCTTTGTCACCAAAACTGCCTTTTGGTGATAAAACTGTGAGAACATACACATTGCAATGTGATTTTTGTCATGAAAAAAGCCCAGGTTTTTTCTCCTCTCCCCCTTTTACTGTCAACAAACATGTAGTGTGGACTGGGGATGTAAGCAACTAGTCAACTACCCGATAAGCAAAAGCAGAAGTCCCTTGACTAGTCACACCCCCCGCCATTGCCTCTATCAGAGGAAGCAAGGAGGGGAGCAGGAGCCAGTGCTGGGGGGAGCCAGCTTAAAAGCCGGTTCCACCCCCCAGAACCATCTCTGCAGTGGCAGGGGAGGCAGGAGGGCAGTGGGGACTGGGTGCAAGCCGGGAATCAGCTGATTCCCAGCTCATGCCTAATCCCAGACATGCCTCTGATTTTTAAATGTATCAACAGGCTCTTGATACATGTAAAAAGCTAAAGTGCAACAGGGGCAGCGCAAGCTGGGACAGCTGATTCCTGACTCACGCAGGGTCTTCCCACATTGTGCACCAGCCTTTTAAATGTATTTACATGTATTTAAATATATTCAAAAGGCTGGTGTGCAGTGCGGGGGACCCTGTGCAAGACGGGAATCAGCTGTCCCAGCTCATGCAGGGTCCCTCCTGCTGTGCTTTAGCCTTCTAAATGGATTTAGAGCTGACAGGCCAGGAGCTAACCCCACTGCACCTCCCCACTTATTGACTAATCGACGGAAAATCCATCGACTAGTCAATGAGTTGATTAAGCCAAATTTAACATCGCTAGCATGGACACCATGGGTATGTCTAGACTACATGGCTCCATCGACGAAGCCATGTAAACTAGTTTACCCGGCATAGTCAATGAAGCGGGGATTTAAATAATCCCCGCTTCATTAAAATAAACATGGCTGCCGCGCGGTGCCAAGATCAGCTGATCCAGCACAGCGCGGCAGTCTAGACGCGGATCTGTCAGCTGGGGAAGCCTTTGCTGACCGATCCTGTAAACCTCGTTTCACGAGGCATAAGGAAGGGACCTTCCTCGGTGGACAGGCTGCATCAGATAAGATAGAGGCTCAAACGCAACAGGGAAGATTGAGTGAGGGAGGTGATCAAACATTCCTCATAGAGGCTAAGAGGTAGGATGACCTGCGGGGAATGGAAAGGCAGATTAGGAAAAATGCCACTTGTTCAAAGGTTCCTTTCTGCTGTCCAGGTGCCTTGTGTAAAGTTTCATGAGCCAGGGCTGTAAGGGGGAGCTGGGTCTTCCAGGATTACTATGGGCATTTCCACACCCCTCACTTTAATCTTGTGGCCTGGAAAGAAAGTCCCTGCCAGCAGCTTTCTGTACAGAGAAGTGTTCCTGAAAACGCGGGTGTCATGCACCTTTCCAGACCACCCCACGTCGATGTCTGTGATCCACAAGCATCTGCAGCACCATCGAGAAGTATCTCTTGAGGTACTCAGTGGCTAGATGGGCTGGCACTATCATTGGAATATGTGTGTCATCTATTGTCCCCTCACACTTAGGAAAGCCCGTCTCTGCAAAACCGGCCCCTAAGTCATGCACAATTCCCAGAGTCACGGTCCTCCATAGCACAATGTGGTTTATTGCCCTGCACACTCGCAGTAGTTCAGCCCAGCCCCACTCCAAACTGATTTGCAACTGACCAGTAGCAATCAGGAGTCACCAGTTTCCATATAGCAATTGCCACACACTTCTCTACTGAGAGGGCAGCTCTCATTTTGGTGCCCTTGCATCATAGTTCAGGGGCCAGCTCAGCACAGAGCTCCAGAAAGATTATTTTATACCTCCTAAAGTTCTGTATCCATTGGTCTTCATCTCTCACCTGTGTGACAATGCGATCCTGCGAAATTTGGGAATGACTCACCTTAAAACTCTGGAAAGAAAAGAATAATATTTCAGAAAGTCAGTTCATCCCTAGAACAATGAATCATCAAAATAACAATGTGACACAGAAGAAAACAGATATGCTCAAATATCTATCATGTTATACTGCTCCCATCATTGAATTATGGCAGCACTAATGAGGTAACTTTTCAAAGAATTAGGTTTCAAAAATCTATATTGCTTTCATGTTTAATATAGGAGATAGAACATTAGCTTAAAGCAAATAGAATAATAAAACAGGAAGGGACCTAGTCCAGTCCCCTGAACTCATGGCAGGACTAAGCATAGACTATCCCTGACAGGTGTTTTTGGCTACTCCTCCTGAAAGTTTCCCAATGACAGAGATTCCACTATCTCCCCAGGCAATTTATCCCAGTGTTTAACCACCCTGACAATCAGGAAGTTTTTCCTAATGTCCAACCTAAACCTCCCTTGCTGCAATTTAAGCCCATTGCTTCTTGACCTATCCCAGAGGTTAAGGAAATCAATTTTTCTTCCTCCTCCTTATAATAACCATATGTACTTGAAAACTGTTATCACGTCTCCTCTCTGTCTTCTCCAGACTAAAAAATATCTATGAAGAGATTGAACAAAATAGGATGCAGAACAGATGGCTTTGGGACCCCACTTGATATGTCTTTCCTGCTTGACTGTGAACCACTGATAACTGGTCTCTGGAAGTGATTTCCAGCCAGTTTTGTGGCTCCATCTAGGTTGTAAAAAGGCTCTAATAATGTTTTTGAACTTCACCAGGCTGAGGTACAGTCAGTCCAAGCGAGTTCCCCTCTCAGCTGTAGGTTTGTAGCATTCTTACTGATATCAAATTTCACTATTCTGGATAACAGCTTATTAAGAGAAAGGAGAAACCAGTGATCAAGGATTTCACCATGGAAGAAATGTAATGTACTTTGAATTATTTTACACAGAATACAGTTTTCTAAAACATCATTTCCCCTCTACCTGAAAATTACAGCCTTGGCATGTGAATTATTAGGTGGGGAAACAAGAAAGTATTTGCTTGACTATTGAAAAAGAGATTTCTCCGCAATGTACAATAGGGAAATTCATTACAAACATAATGTGACAACAAAGAAAGCAAATATACAGACCCAGAATAAATGGAAAATAGACCCAGTGATAAAAAAAAACCCTCATATTGAGTGGAAAACAACATAATGACGTATCTTGGTCCACTCCATAGAAGAATCACATTAATGCATTTCAGAATTAATTTCTTACTGTATTTTCATAACATTGCCATATTATAATAGCAAAATTAACTTTGAAACCCTACAATTCCCATGTAAAATGTAAGCATATGGCAGTGCAATAATGTCAACAGATGGTAAGAAAGGGTAACCTGGTCTGGGAATTGTTTAAAATGTTTTTAAATATATGCAGGAAACCAGTTTAGGTCTAGTGGTTAAACTAGGAAGTCAGGTTCCAAGGATCTGTTCCCAACTTTGACATATTGTTGCCTTCAATAGGTCATCAAACCTTTCTTCTTCTCTCTTTAAACTGACGGTGACAATATTTGGCTACCTCCATGTGTGGGGCTTGTGAGGTTTAATTCATTAACATTTGCAAAGCATTTTAAGTTCCTTGGATGAAATATGACCTAGAAATGCCACTTGTTTATTTGAGGTTCAGGCTGGTAGATGCTGAGTGTCAACAGTACCGATTATTACCAGGAACAGTCTGACTTCAAATCAGACTTTGATACATTGATCCTTGTTTTACAAACCCAGCTACTCGTCCGTCAAAAATGGCTGATGTAAAACTCAAATCAACAAACAAACAAAATAAGAAGCAGTGCTGAGTGTTTGGATCATTTTATTTGTTATCAAACCCCTGACTACAGTTCACTGAGGTTATATAAATGGTTTCTAGATCCGTTCATATTTTTTACCACTTCCTGGTGTAACAGATGCCACCAGCTCCAGATACACCTCAAATTCTCTAATCTATTACAGATTAACCTCACTGTTCATGACTGAGACATTGTGTAAATTGTCTGGCATAACCAGTGCCTTCCAATGTTCCCCGGGGTTACTTTTCATTTTTATTCCTCGTGAATGTGCACAATTAACTTCAGATTTTATATGAAGAAATATATTGGCTCATCAGCAGCATCAAACCAGTCTTCTGTTCTGAGTAGCTCTGGCAATTGTATTTGAAACCCAGGTACACACCCTTTTCCTGCCACAGAACTTGGGGGCTCATGGTGAATGTTTTCAGTATGTCTCTGCTGCATGAAATGTGAAGACTGCCATATTTTTTAAAGAACAGAGGAAAAATAGCTTTTAACAAACCAAACTGTGTTGGAAGGTTTTTTTGGGGGGGTTGGTTTTCTGCTTCCCTGGTTTCATAAAAAATGAAATCAAACAATTAGATTCAATTTTGACTTCCAACAAGTAGAGTTTATGTTGAGGAGGCATGTTTCAACAGCTGAGATCGATCTATAAATCAATAGCAACTTCAAAAAATGTGTCAGTTTAGGTGAAGAATTAGTTAAACTCTAAATACTGTGGATGAATGGAAGCATGACCAGAATGCTATGCAAACCAAAATCATACACTTTGGGTACATCTACCTGGCACACTTATTTCAAAATGAGCTATTCCGGAATAATTATTCCGAAATAGCTTATTTCAAAAAATAGCACATCTACACTGCAGAGACACCTCAAAATTAGTACAAGGCAGGCTTCCCTAATGTAGATGTGCTATCTCAAATTAGTGCCCAGGAGGCACTGGGGAGGAATAACCTAGAATGTCCCTGGTGAGAGCTTATTTCAAAATAGCAGAAGTGAAGCGTCTACACATGCCTTATTTCAAAATAACTATTTCGGAATAGGCTATATTCTTCATAGAATAAGGTTTACAGATTTCAGAATAAGACGCCCATTATTTCAAAATTATTTTGAAATAACGGAATGGCTGTGTAGATGCTTGCATAATCACTTCAGAATAGCGACTGTTATTCTGAAATAACTTTGCTGTGTAGACATACCCTTTGAGTACTGACTTTAGGGTTGATTGGTTGTTGGTTTGTTTTTTACTCTAATTGCTTCTTCCCACTACTGTTTCAGGGAGAAGACATTTATGAACACAAAAGAGCATCTTTAAAATAATATATGAGGGCCCCTAAAGGATGCACCTCACTTCAAGACATGGGTAAATCTACTGAATTCAATGGAACTATTCACATGTGCTTGAGTATTTTGCTGAATCAGGGCACAAAACAGGAATAATAATAATAATAATAATAATAATAATAATTAATACCTATTCATGAGTGATATAATCAAGTGGTAACAGATCACTGGGGGACTTCACCTTTACTTGTTCTGAGCTCTAGAAGCCCCTACAGAAACTGAATATTGGAGGTTGGAAAGAAATGATTGTTTCCCCTGGTAATCACAAGCAAATGAACCATTAACAGTGAACCAGCTGTTAGCAGAGAAGAACAACAAGGATCTGCAGTGACTAAGAGTGAGCTTAGGGCAATAAAATGCTTTTCATCTTTTTTTTTTTTTTTGCTCTAATTCCTATTTCTTCTATCAAATGAGAGACATGATCTGACAAAAGAATATTAAGATACAGACAAAGGCCTGGATGGTTATCACTGGCAAGTGCTGCTGCTTATGCATAGGAGCATGTCATTTGTTTTGGGGGGATTAAGGAAGAGGTACATGTGGTACATATGGGGTTAGTCACTCATCTCCTGTCAGTATTAACATGAGGAGATGTGATGCATTTCATCAGGCAGTGGGAACAGGTCCAGATGTGGTGTTTCGCCCACAGCTTTAATTTAGCACCATTTTCTGCACTGACACATAGGAACCTTCCTTTGATGGCTGATGTTCTTATCTGGTAGGTGGAGCAGCATGTAAGGTACATACTGGTAGGTGGAGCAGCATGTAAGATACCTGGCTTATTGCAGAACCTGAAGCAATGATGAAGTCAAATTATCTGTGATCCTTTAGAGTTATTTTAAAATTAGACCAGAGTATAATGGAAGGAACATTTTTCATGGCTGTGATTAGTTACAGATCCCAGCCTCCACCAAATCCCACTGTTCTCTCTCAGTTAGTGCTGCTGTTCCTGTTCTCTTTGTGCTTTTTGTTTCTCTTCTCGGCTATTCTATGAAGTACACCCCTAAAATCCTGATTTTTTTTCTGAGTGTTTCATCATAAGTACAATTTTGCTCAGTTTTTCAGACTAGCTAATTCCTGATCCTGTTTGCAAAGCCTCAGCAACATGGGATTTTTGGGGGGGAGCTTTTCAGGATTTACTGTGGAAATTTGCTTTTTTTGCTCAGGTAGACTGCTTCAGGCTGGAGGGGGGTGTGATGCTGTAGAGCTGCTTTGATGGGATAATCAAACCAAAATGTGAGGTGTGGACGAAAAGGGGACATGTCTGTGTTTGTACTTCCAGCTGCTCTGAATGGAAAAGTACAGGGGAAAAGAGTGGCAAAGAGGAAATCCTGGGCAGTTGGTTTCAGAACAGTGATACATTGAAGGCCAAGATCAGCATACCAAAGGCTGCCGCATGGCAGTCGTTATTCATACCTGTGCACGCTCAGCTCTAGTGAAAAGTGGGGCCAGAGAAATGAGACGAAACACAGGGTCTGAGTAAAACATTAGTCTCCCCTCAAAAACTGGCCTGGACCTCTTTGAGGTTCAGGTCCATCAAGTTATTCTCCCTTGCTCTTTCTGTCTGTCTCCTAGCGCGCGCGCGCGCACGCGTACACACACACACACACACACACACGCCATAGCTCCTTGCTTCTCTTCCCAGGAGTTCCCAGTCTCCTCTGCATCCCCAACCAACCTGCTGCCTCTTGCCCCCCTTCCTGCTGCCTTCTACTAGTCACCACTCTTTGCAGTTCCCCCTACCTTTGAAGCTCCATTTGCAGAGTCTAGTGGCTCAGATAGGGTTCATACCTGAGAACGTGTAGTCCTCCCCCTTACATATGCTTCTGGGAGCTCTGTGGGGCTACAGCTACACTGCAGCGTGATTTCAGCATACTGGAGGTACCCCGAAATAGCTATTCTGCATCTTTTGAGCACGCCCATTATTTCAAAATATAACAGGCTCGCTACACCATTCCATGAGGAGTAAGAGACGTTTCAGAATAGCGGTTTATTTCGAAATAAGTGCTGTGTAGACAGCGCCAAATTTGGAAATAAGCTATTTTGAAATTGACTCAAAATAAGCTACACAATTTGCTTAACTCAAATTGCGTAACTTGTTTCAAGCTCTGGGTGCAGTGTAGACACATCCTGGAGGTTAGGAAGCTTGTCTGCTGAAGTTTCTCAGTTGTCTTTACTAAATCCCTTTAATGCTTGAAGATGAAGGTGCAGCTGCCTTAGCACGTTATGCATCTAAAGAGATTCTAATCTTTTAATAACCAGAGGAGGTATTATCCATGCACATCTTAATTCCTGTCCTTCCATCCCAGTACATCTGATTTCTGATGTAGGCAAGCAGCCAGTGTTTTCATTTGTGATGCAAACAAATCCCTGGTTTTCACAGTCCGTCATTTCTAATTCTCTGATTAAAGGGAGGTGTGACGGAACTCCTGCCTGAACAACATGAGAATATTTATTTATTTTTATGCTTTGGAAAAATATAAAACATAATTGACATTTTAATTTCTTGTTTTGGTCTCTTTCCTTTCTCACAGCTCTAAATTAATTGGGGAAAGGCTCCTGACCACACATTGCCATAATTATAAAGCTGCATCTTTCTAGTACTCACAAAAAAAAAATTGGTCCAGGGCTTTGCTTTATTATAAGACTTGAGAGGCCAGGGTTAAAATCCCTTCTCTGCCACAGACTTCCAGTATAATTGTGGGCAAGTCACTTATTCTCTCCGTGTCTCAATTTACCATCTGTAAGATAAGACTAAGAGCATTGCTCTTCCTCACAGGACTGTTGTGAGGTAAAGTGGTGGAGGCTGTGTCAGTGCCTTTGATAGTGAACATCAAAACACGCTGGGCCAACAAGATGCCTGCTCTGGAGGAAGCTGTTTTGCATTGCTGAGGTTCTGCATCCAGAAAGCTGCCCTGAAAGGACAGCTCAGTAGCTTCCCCAGGGCCAGAATAAAATCAGGTGTAGGATTAGACCCAAAGTGTAGGAAGGGACAAAACTCACCTGGTTCTTGGATGGAGTGCCATGCCTATGGGACTGCCGAAGCAAGACTAATTAGCCACAACCTGTATGGTTACAGGGCGTCCCCACTATAAGTCACCCCAGTATACATCTGTTCTGCACTAAAGTCATTGATGCTTGTAGGAACTGATGCGTTATAAGTCCTCCCATTTCCCACTCTTATGTCGCGCAACCCCTCCCCCTCGCATTTGTGCAAATGGGAGTCAGCCACAGGACTTCAATAAGCCCAAGTTTTTTGGAACCTATTTTGGACTTATAGCAAGGACAGCCTGTACTACTTGCCCCCTATTCTCCTCAGCTTCCAAGCTCAGTGCAGCTGTGAGAGCTGTGAACCTGAGGAGGCATTTAAAAGCATTAAAACTGTCCAACCCTCAGTCAGAACTGTCCAAACGACTTGACTCTGCTCAGTGACTCTGGATATCTCCCAAGAACATGATGAATCTAATTCTTCCTGCTCCGACCCTGGCCATAACTACCATCAGTAGGCCTTTTTCCCAGGTATTCCAGCGCGCCTGCTAGTCACAGAAGAAAGCTGGCAATACAAGAGAGTGTGAAAATGAAAAATAGAGCTGAAAAATATTTGCCATTTTTCAAATTTCAAAAAGGGTTTAATTCAGATTTAAATTTGGGGTTGGGGCAAGTGTTTCTAATTGTATCAAACATCTTTCAATGTACTTTACAAAGATGAGTTGCGTATCTTTGAAATACAGCAGAAAGAGAGTCTCACTTAATTAGTAGTCTTAGAAAATGTATTACTTGTGGGGAAACCCCACCAATTAAACGGTATGGTACTTCCTTCTAACCTAATCACCTCATGACTTTACACTCTGAGGGAGCAATGGGATTATATGACTACAGTATTGCAAGGCTGTGTGTATTTTATTATGACTTTGGGAAGTTTAAACATTCTTAAAATTGCATGATAGGCACCTCAGGAAGAAAAGCTCAAGAGGAGAGTATTATGGGATATTGTCCTCTAATAATAAATTTGCTAAGAACTCAACTCATAGTCTTTTTAAAAAAGAACAAATGGAATTTGCTGTTCATAAAAATGTCAATATAATTCTTTGTTTTGTCCCATTTGGATTTTTTTTTTTAATTACGTCTGTCAGCAATTTAGGTCTGAGGTTTATTTATCACATATATTTCTACTGAGTGATATTATTGCTGTACACAGGGCTCAGAATGAATTGCTAATGGGCTTTTCTGTTTACCTTGATGGGTTTCAAGACATGGTGGGCGAGATCTGTAGAGTTGTTATTTGGCACCCAGTTCTAAATCACTTCTGCAGCAATCTGATTCATAAGCTGTTGGTCCAGTCTGCGACGATTCTAAATTGTGCCAGCTGCAATGGCTGCCAGTGGGTTAGTCTGGCAGCTGTGGATTTTGTATAGCTGCTCTGGCCATGGCTCTGCTTGGTGCTGTTCAACACGTGTTGTGTTCCGTTCCACCTGAGAAGTGGCTGCATTTCAGAATTTCACTGGTGACTACAGTGATAGGTCTAGCTTGAATGTGTGTGTTTAGTAGTATCTACACCACAGTGGCATGTCAACAGAGAGTTAATGATTACAAAAGCCCTTTGAGATCCGTGGATGAAGGATATTGAGTGACTACTAAACATTACATTCACTCATATTTTAAACTAAGTTGTGTTGTCATTATTATTTTTTAATTTTGAACTCCAACAATGTGCTCTGTGTTATACATATCCCAAATGACAAGTCAGTTTCTAGCTCAGGGAATTTAGAGTCGAAGGGTAAGACAAGACATAGTGTTCTGGGAGACCCAGGGGACTGAGCAATCATAGTTACTTTTAAATTCTGAGGTAAAATTCAGTTTGGATATCATGTGAGTAGTTTTCAGGAGCTGGTGAAAAATAGCTTTCGTTCAAGAGCTGCACATTTCAGGAGTGGGCAGAACTGAGATGGTGAATGGATTGCCATTTACCCCAGAATTTAATTTCTCTATTACAGAAGAGTTAGAGCTGTAAGGAGCTTTAGCCTAGATATGCTTTTGCTTATAGACAGATTTGCAGACCAAGTGACAAACTAGGGCACACAAGGAGCAGTAATCTATTGACAATGAACTCCTGGTCTAGATTTAAGACCTGCTGAATTTTCTTACCATACAGGAGGTGCATCTGATCTGTGAGGGAATATGTGAGCGATTTCTGAATAATTCAGATAGCCAGAGGTGTTCCTAGGCAAAGGCACACATAGCTCAAACTTACATCTCTTTCCAGATGTCACTGTTGAACCTCTTGTATCAACAGAATCCTTCTTTTCAGAGGACTCAGTGCACATCTATGAGAAATTGCTCTCTGGGAGGCTTTCCAGGAGGACGGAGTACCATGAAAGTATGTTTAGACTGTGCTGTTAAAATCTGACCTAATTGGAGGCAATCCTAAATAACCAAATTAGGATCCAGATTCATAGGTTCTGAGGCCAAATGGGAGCACTATAATCATCTAGTCTGACCTCCTATAAAACACTGGCCATAGAACTTTCCCAAACTAATTTCTAGAGCAACTAGAAAAACTTCTGATCTTGATTTGAAAATTGTCAGGGATAGAAAATCAGAGATTCTGAGCCTCCTTATATTTTAGAGACTGTCTACATCCAGTATTTTGGTTCTGCCTATTAGAGGTATAAGGGCAAGCTGTAAAACTCAGATTCAGATCCAGGTTTGGATTTTTAGCCTTGGTACATTTTTGAGCCAAGGATTTGATATGAGGTCCTTTTCTAATATAACACAGCTGTCTGAGTATCTCTATAAGATATTATCTCCTCAGATTTCCTTATTTCCCAGTGGGCTGAATGTAATAAATAGTTCATGATTTGCCCCCCCCCCTTCACTGTCTTTAGCTGGACAGGAGAAGCACATGATTGGGGTAACATACATGGTATATATTGTATTGTTCTGGATATCAATGAAGTATGTCGTTTAGTACCGAGCCTGAGATTTTCAAATCTAACCAAGGATTTAGACATACAACTCCCATTGTAATGAATGAGATCTGTGTATCTAAATCCCCCAGTTAGCTTTGAAAAATCTCAACTTCAACTACCAGTGCATATACAACTTCTCCACATATTTGTGCAATTGCTGGATTATATCTGTGTCTGGCAACTACATGTACTACTGGATATGGCATTCGGGCAGACAGCTATGATGAACCTAAATTCTTTGCAAACCTTCCATTAATTGTACATCTTTTCTTGGTGCCAATGTTTGATTCCTGGTTTCTTGTAATTTGTAAAAAGTATAGTTTTAGATGTTTGAAAAAACACATTACTCATCAAAAATAATTTTTTATTGAAACTTTCTAGTTAAATCCATACAAAATGGCTGGTTCTCAAACATTTGCTGTATCATGTACATGCAAGAGCTCTTTAAGGTTAAAGGCCAGCATCAAAGGAAAATTCAGGGCAGTGTAAGTCGCCCTGAAATCTACACATCAGAATGCAGGCTATAGAAAGTGGAAGCCAGTAACCTACATTCTCTACCAGGACTGGACCCCTACTGTGTGTGATGGTAGTTAGGTACTGTGATTAGTTTCTGAAAGTTCACCTCTTTCAGCCCAGGACAAGGTTACCATTACACCTACCCCAGAGTGCCAATTAAAAAAGAACCCTGATGCAGTTCTACAAAGACCAGGAAAATAAACATGTGTGATGTGTCATGAACTGCATCCTCTCTGAGTCACCGTACACACTGGGGCATGTCTGCTCCTGCTAGTTGAAAGTATTTGAAACAGGTGCTATATTAATATTTATAATTTCCCACTAAAACATTATTTGATCTGATCGTGTGAAATGCCACACTTGGGAAACTTCCCTCGAGATGGCTTTCAAGTGCCCTACTTCTTGGTGCATATATTAGATACTTTGCCAATGTTTTATATATTAGAGGAGATCGAGATGTCCCTTTCCCCCTCGTCTCCATCACTGGCCAGAGAGGACTGCTTGTTGAAAGGAGCCTGTGTTCCAATAGGCTTCTTAAAAAAAAATCCATCATGCATTTCTAATAATGCCAGCAGGCATGCTTGGGGGCTGGCATTGCCATCAGGTTGGATGCTGTGTGATCCCGGAGGAGGCCTGCAGGACTCAGCAGTCCTCAGTGATGGGAATGATATGACCCTCGCTATTTCACTCTGACAACTGCAGGATATTTTTTCTGATATGAAGTAGCCCCAGATGGAGTTGACTAGAGATGATTTTTAGGCCTATTCCCTGGTAATACGTACGCCTTTGTATGGCAGGCATGACCTTCTGCAAATGCAAGCCCTATTTATAACTATCTGCTGATTCATTTCAGTGTGTAATTATCAGCCTATTGATTGTTTGTCAACTGTGCAATCGAGACAGTCAGTGTTATATTTATGACACTTATATTTAACGGGTGTAGCATACTCTCCCACTCTTCCTTATATAACTTGTTTCCTTAGATTGCTATAGCTTTTGTGTCCAGGATCCTATGTGTTTGTACAGCACCTAGGAAGATGGAGGCTCTATCCTGATTGGGACCTTTTAGTGCTTCTGCACTAGAAATGTGTGATCTGTCACCTAGGTCACTTGGTATTTGTTTCTGCTTTTGGGCTGAATGACAGGAAAACAAGAGAAGAGGAATACCTAACATGTATAATAAATTTTTAAATGCATGCTAAAATTTGTGAGGCATTGCAAATATTTTTCCCAAATAGTCAACAATTGTCCAGATGCTCATAAGTAATGAATAATAGGACTTAATGATCCTTAGGCACCTGCCCTCACCACTGTTATTCACAGAAATATTAATGAACCAGTTCTTTTTATTAGTTCATAGACTTCAGTGCCAGAGAGGACCACTGTCATCAGCTAGTCTTACCTCCTGCCTATACAATCTGTGATATCCCATCTTGTAATTACTTCATCAGGCCAAATAACATGTAATTGATATTAAATGGTTGATCAGCTCTAGGCATAAAAGTAAACTCCCAGCCTCTAGAACCCACTGCCCTCTTTAATTTAAATGTGCACTGCCTTTCTCCAGAATTTGAGATTAAAAAATAAAAGTGAGAAAGCTAAGAAATTAGGAGATAAAATTGCATATCTCAGGTAAGGCTTAGACACCACCCCCCTTTAGAGAACAAACCAAATTTCCTACAGGAAATGGGCATACAGTTGCCATAATGGAGAGAAGATATAGTCCTTTTGTTTTTTATGACCCTGTTCTTACATGAACAAATCTCAGCTTTATGGCAGGTTTGAAACCACTCATGGCTACTTTTTGCTTTCTGTGATGTACAATGGGGCACCTACATCGCATGCTATGGTTTCTGATTGTGTGACTAACCCTTTTTTCAGATTAAGATTAATCCATGGGGAATACTGCTGTTTGGACATGAACAAACCCATTCCCCTGCAAATATGGATATTTGTGTGAAGAACAAGCATTCTTCATACACTGGGGCAGGCGAAAGCCCAGCAGTGAAAACATTCATGAAAAGCCAAAAGCAAACAGACTAAAAATGACCAACTCAAACAGCTGTTCAGAGAATTGGAAAGAAGGTTTGCAGATACTACTATGGAGTACTTGACTGGATCTATTAATAATAAATGATGCTGTTGTCTCTTTAGCACTGAAGGCTGAAGTTGAGGGAACAGGTGAGTCACTCTGTAAGCATACAGATACATCATTTACTTTTCTGAAAAGAAGTATCTGGACATCAGTTTATTGCTTCCAGTACTTGATGACGAGGAATCTAGGCTGGGGGGTGATGATATCATCCTTTAAATCTCTCCTAAAAACTCAGACCTCATACGACAGCTAAAAAAGACAGGGACAAGGCAGTTTATGTTCTGGGACCTCTGCTTAATAAATTCATCATAATCATTGTACTGGTCCCTTGACTTCACCCATTGGATTGTCTTAGTCACCTCTCAGCATATTCTCAGACTGCAGGATCTTTGGGGCAGAGATCATCGTTTTGTTGGAGTAGCGTAATGGGGGTCCTCAAACCCTCCTGCAGCCTCTAGCCATTGTAGCCACATAAGTGATAAATTATAATGAATGCATGTAGTTAGTCGTTGAAGTAACAGTCAGTAGAGCTGGGGTAGAATCTACTGCACTAGCTATGAGAACCTCCAAACTTTGTGTGTGCCTGCAATGTGTACTCTGAGTTAAATCTACCTGTCAATGAAGACTCTTCCCTTCAGAAGGGACTGAAACAAAAACATTGGATCCAAACCCCCCCAGAACTCTGGAGAGTTCACAGTGCAACCTTACTTCCCTTTAAATTATTTTTACTGAAGACAATAACATAGAACACGTTTCACCCAAAAAGCGAGGATGGAGAAGCAAATACATGGGTAATAAAGCAATGGTAACAACTCTGGAGATTTATGCCTCTATTCATTTGTACAAGCTTCCCCCATCTCCATACTATTCTCAGACTCTGCATTAAAATGCCCTCGTAAATAGCTTTCAACAACTGTCTCTTATTATCAGATTGCCCTTCATTTCAGACTCCTATTCATCTTGATTCTATGCAAACCTACTGCTACCACTTTTATTATTATAAATTATGTTGCTCAAAAAACACAGACTGGAGAAGCTGAGGTTATTGTTTGTGCTAATGAAATGAATATGACATAATTTTAAGCCTTCTGTGCTGCTATTTTGTCTTGGGTGTTTATATCCCACTGCAGCTCCCATGTGAGTCTGTGGTGTTTGGAAGGCATAGTAGGTGTTACATTTAAAGGTGCCAACAAATGCCACAGTTAATTCTTTTGAAGAAACAAAGCAAAGGAAAATGATATAAAAAAAAACCCCTCAGATGCTGGGGTGGGAGATCGAACACTGACCTGTGAACAGCGATATGGGTTGTTTCTTATCAAGATTCAGTGAATGCAGCCTGTTGGAAAACCAGGGATGATTCTTGTCCCATCTTCAGGGAACTGGGGCTATTTCCCTACATGGGAGACTTTACAAAATAGCCCTTGTCTGAGGGAAGGGGCCTTCTCCAGTGCTGAGACATTGAGCCAGCAACTTCTTGTGTGGTACCCAGCTGGGAGCATGGGGTTTGTGCAGTTGTGCACGTGTGTTGGGATGGCTCTCAGGCAGGGCTGCCTAAAGTGGGGGCAAAGGGAGCAGCTTCCCTGGGGCTCAGCAACTCAAAAGGGCCTGGGGCTCCCAGCAGCTGTCACCAATACCTCAGCAGCGGGCCTTTTAAATCACTCCCAGAGTGCCTGGATGCACAAGCTCTGTGATCCCAGCGGTACTAGGGCTGGGTGGGAGAGGCTAAGCTCTCAGCCCCACCCCTTCCTCCTGAGACCCCACCCTTTCCAGAACCTGGCAAAGATTTTCATCAGCCCTGCACTCAGGCTACAAGGGCTTGATACTTCAAGGGCACAAGTATGGAATATTGCATTTATAAGAGTGGCCGGGGGAGGGGGGAAGGAGGGTTGTACAGAACAAAGCAAGGGAACAATGTGGGTGGAGCAAAGGTACTCCTGCTAAGGAGCAGGCCTAAGACAGAGAGGGAAGCATATAGTGATGTCCTTGGACCTATGTCTCTTTAGCCAGACCAATTCTCTGCCCGACCTTTCTGCTCTGAGGGTGCCGTCCTGGCCTACAACACAACAGTTCATACTGTAACAATTCTGTCTCTTCTCCCTATTCTGTTCCTAGATTCTTTAACCTCGTGCTCCTATGTACAGCATGCCATGCCCACGTTGTGATGGGGCAGGCCATGCATATGAGATACTTGTGGTTATTTTGGATGCCAACGGGTTTCTATTGTCTCCTGAGGCATGTATGCCAGAAGCAATAAGAAGAAGAAATTGACTCTACATAAGGACTGAGCAGAGATGAAGAGACATGTGCTGGCAGAGTGATGATTAGGATAATCGAGGAGCAGCTAGGATCTGTCTGCCACACCTGGCTCTTTATATGGCTACCAGCCTCACATGCAGAGAGCAGAACAGCAGCATTGTTACATTACGTGGGCACAAATGAGATAGGGTAAAACATCCCAACATGGATAGAACAATTCCACTCCTTTCTCAGTCAATTTCTCAAGTATTAGCAACCATGGTAACTGGAATAGAAATGTAACCAGTGCACTGTGCATTCACAGTTTGACATAATACTACTAATAATAACAAAAACCCTTCATGTACATAGAATATTCATGTTCAAAATAAAAATAGCTTACATCACATGCCTCAGTTACCGCAGTTTGAGAGACATGGTTAAACTGCCAAATGTTTGGTTTAGTCTGTAAAAGGACCCAAAGATTCTACAGTCTGTGAGCTCAATAGAAGTCAAGGGCATTCAGCACCAATCAGGATTAGGCATCTTCCAGGGGTGTCTAGATTAGACGTGGTTGGACAATTTTTATCAAAACTTTTTTTGTTGGAAAAAATGCCATTTAGCTAAAACCAAACTTACCCACAAAATCACATTGCTTTTTGGCAACAGTTCATTTTGGGGGAAAAAATACATTTTGAAAATGTCAGAACATCCCATTTCAATATTTTCAGACTAGAAGGTTTCAATTTCTCATTTTAAACTGCTTGTTTAATTGCAAAATGTACTTTAGTTTGCATTTACAACTCTTTTTGAAAGGGATCAGATTTGAAAAGAAATATTTTGAATTTATCAGAATGATATACTTTAATCTGACCCAAACAGATTTGTTTGTTTTTCTAGAATTTTGTTTAGCAAAACATTTTTATCTCTCCTTCCTCATTCATGGTATAAAAAAATTAAAATCTTACATTTTTCCGTAGCCTGAAAAATCCATTTTCTGACTGTCTGCAGTCTAGACATTAGCCCAAGTAGACTGGAAAATCTAAGAGGAATAGGCCTTTTTATTATATTTCAGCACTTTCAAAATACCCTTAACCCTCCCTCTGATTGAAATCCTGAGATAAAAACATGTGGTTTGTAGCATGACCAGTAGAGTAGCAAACCAATCATGGTTTTGCCCTAGAAAAACAAGGATGGTGTTAGTAAGACAGCAAGCCTCTAAAAGGTTTTGTATTTAAAATGTGACAGGGATCAATTCAATAAAAACATCATCACAAAATTCAGCACTCATTGCTGATAGAGTTGAATTGATGTGTGTGGGAGCAAGCATTTTCCCCAAACACTAGAGATGTCCAATAAAAATAAGCTGCTAAGGGAGTAGAAAAGAGTTGTCTTAATTGGAGATATGCAATGTGAGACTAGAGCTGCCATCGCTGGAGACATCTGGGGCCTTCTTCCATTAGCTTTGGCTTAGGCAGAGTGAAATCATTTCTATCAAAAGGGGAGGGAGCATGGGTAGCTAGAATGATGACAGTTCCATATTGTTATTGAACATCAGCTGTATACCCCACATAAATGCTATGCAATCCAGCCCAGCTTATCAGTGCAGCTCAGGAGCACACAGGCTAGCACTCCTCACTGTGAAAGAGAGGGAAAGATGTTCACTCACCTTTAGCTTCCCCTCCTCAGGGACCAGGTATGCACTAGGCTAGAGCCTCCACCATAAGTTAGAGCAGCAGAGACACAATGGACCCAAAGATCCAAATGTCAGCAATAGATTTCAGTTCAGCCTGACCACCTCTGCCTGTCTCCCACCCATATACATTGAGGCAGGTGCAGGGCCATTTTTCTTGCTCCACGCCACTGCTGGTCCCTCTATTCTGGGATGAGCCTCTATAAAGCTTTTTAGTGCCTATGATGTGGTACAAATTGGCCCCAGGGCAGGATCTGGGCACTGTTTCTTTAAATTTTTACACTGGAGTTTAATGCCTAAGTGAAGTGACCTTCCATAGATAGACACTGGCATCTACTGAGACCTTGATTTTAATTACTATGTCCAATTTTGCACCACTCTTCTGTGGTTAAGGGAAATCCTTAAACGTTGATGGAATTTATAAGGACAGCTAGACATTTTTCTATTAAATAAGTATATAGAGACAAGTTAGGTAGTTTCAAAGAGGATGATTAATATTTCTACAGTTATTTATTCTATAGTGCTTGGAAATGTATCACCAAACTAAAAAAGTCTCGAGTCAATATTTGCTCCCAATTACTGAGATCTAAATCAGGAATATTTTAGATTTGATTTATGCCCATGTAATTGAGATTAGAATTGATCTTCTAACGTGTATAATGTCACATTAATATGTCACATATAAAATTCTGCAACCCTTGCTTTGGCTGAACAGTGCCAGCATCCCAATACTTTACAAATCAATGGGACTCCTTGCTGCATAAGGTCTGACTGAGGATGAGTAAGGATAAGTAAGATGCTGGCCTTAACAGAATCCATCAAAATACAAATGAAGGAGAAAAATATATTCAGGTTTCTTGGATGGGATCTGCTTGTTTTGTCAACAATCATCATTGTTTAAAATTCAGATTTTAATTTCTGATTCAATCAACACCTTTGTTTCATCCTTTCTGCTTCTTTGCCTTTTTATGAAAAAAGAAAATCACTAACAAGATGGCCCAGTTTAAAATCAGCTATCCTGGGCTGGTTTGTCTGTGTCAAGTATTAACTCAATTGCTATCTTGGAGAAACAAACTTAGCTCACGTTTCTCAGTTGTGAAGTTACAAAGAATTCCACTTGCATTTCAAATGGCTGACTGGGTTGAAAAAAGATCCACATCAGTTACTCTTATAGTTAACACTCATACTTCATTTTCCTCTAAATGCATTGGCAGAGTGGATAGCATTTTACCCTGCTTAGCTTTCTGCAGGAACAGGGCATTAGCTAACATTACTCTGGCAAACCTTCAGAGGAAAACAAAACAAGCTAAACAGCCACTAAATTGTTGTGGGGTTTCATTTATTTTCAAACATTTGGAAGAAGGTTCTTGTGTTTGCTACCTAGCAAGGAAGGGAGTACTGGACAAATTCAAAAAGAAAAAAGGGGAAAAAAAGAAACGACAAAGCTGATAGATGTCCTTAATGTACTGTTAATAAGCAAAAGCACATGGCAGGAGAGGGGAGGCTGAGAGCATATGCAAGTACAGATATAGGGATTATAACCTAATTTTTTCAGAGGCAGGACCATTGCCCATTGGAAGATATGAATGGCAGAGGAGGAAGATATAAATAACATAGAATCCATCACATTAGCAAGAGGTTAATACAACATGAAATGCTTCCAGTTCCACGCACAGGGACAGGTAGGCAGGCAGAGCTTGAGAGTCTCAATGCGTGGATGAGACGATGATGTAGAAAGGAGGGGTTTAGATTTATTAGGAACTGGGGAAACTTTTGGGATAGAGGGAGCCTATACAGGAAGAATGGGTTCCACCTAAATCCAAATGAAACCAGACTGCTGGCACTTAACATTAGAAAAGTTGTAGAGCAGTTTTTAAACTAAGGGCTGGGGAAAAGCCGACAGGTGCGGAGGAGTACATGGATCGGACAGAGACATCTGTTAGGGGAGGTTCTATTAGTAGAGATACTTTATGTTCTAGTCAGCAGGAGAGGATGGAAGTATGGGTCGGATCAGATGAGACACAATCAAATGAAAAAGAGTCTAAGACATCAGGAAATGGCAGACAGATAAATAGTGACAAATTATTAAAGTGCTTGTACACAAATGCTAGAAGCCTAAATAGTAAAATAGGTGAACTAGAGTGCCTAGTTTTAAAGGAGGATATTGATATAATAGGCATCACGGAAACTTGGTGGAATGAGGACAACCAATGGGACACAGTCATACCTGGGTACAAAATATATAGGAAGGATAGAACAGCTCATGCTGGTGGGGGAGTGGCACTATACGTGAAAGAAAATGTAGAATCAAGTGAAGTAAAAATCTTAAATGAGCCAAAATGTTCCATAGAATCTCTATGGATAGTAACTCAGTGCTCCAATAATAAGAATATAGCAGTAGGGATATATTATCGACCACCTGATCAGGACAAGTGATAGTGACTATGAAATGCTAAGGGAGGTTAGAGAGGATTTCAAATTTAAAAACTTGATAATAGTGGGGGATTTCAACTATCCCCATATTGACTGGGTACATGTCACCTCAGGACAGGATGCAGAGATAAAATTTCTTGATACCTTAAATGACTGCTTCTTGGAGCAGCTGGTTCTGGAACCAACAAGGGGAGAGATTATTCTTGATTTAGTCCTAAGTGGAGCACAGGATCTGGTTCAAGAAGTAAATATAACTGTACCGCTTGGAAATAGTGACCATAATGTAATAAAATTTAACATCCCTGTGGTGGGAATAACATCTCAGCAGCCCAACACTGTGGCATTTAATTTCAGAAAGGGGAACTACACAAAAATGAGGAAGTTAGTTAAACAGAAATTAAAAGGTACAGTGACAAAAGTAAAATCTCTGCAAGTTGCATGGAATTTTTTCAAAGACACCATAATAGAGATCCAACTTAAATGTATACCCCAAATTAAAAAATACAGTAAGAGAACCAAAAAAGTGCCACCATGGCTTAACAACCAGGTAAAAGAAGCAGTGACATATAAAAAGATATCTTTTAAAAAGTGGAAGTCAAATCCTAGTGAGGAAAATAGAAAGGACCATAAACTTTGTCAAATTAAGTGTAAAAATACAATAAGAAAAGCCAAAAAGGAGTTTGAAGAACAGCTAGCCAAAACCTCAAAAAGTAATAGTAAAAATTTTTTTAAGTACATCAGAAGCAGGAAGCCGGCTAAACAACCAGTGGGGCCCTTGGATGATCAAGATGCTAAAGGAGTCATAGTGGAGAAGCTAAATGAATTCTTTACTTCAATCTTCATGGCTGAGGATATTGGGGAGATTCCCAAACTTGAGCCATTCTTTTTAGGTGACAAATCTGAGGAATTGTCCCAGATTGAGCTGTCATTAGAGGAGGTTTTGGAAGAAATTGATAAACTTAACAGTAACACGTCACCGGGATCAGATGGCATTCACCCAAGAGTTCTAAAAGAACTCAAATGGGAAATTGCAGAACTATTAACTGTGGTTTGTAACCTATCCTTTAAATCGGCTTCCGTAGCTAATGATTGGAAGATAGCTAATGTGACGTCAATATTTAAAAAGGGCTCTAGAGGTGATCCTGGCAATTACAGACCAGTAAATCTAATGTCAGTACTGGGCAAATTAGTTGAAACTATGGTAAAGAATAAAATTGTCAGACACATGGATGAATATAATCTGTTGGGGGAAAGTCAACATGGTTTCTGTAAAGGGAAATCATGCCTTAGTAATCTGCTAGAGTTCTTTGAGGGAGTCAGCAAACATGTGGACAAGGGGGATCCAGTGGATATAGTATACTTAGATTTCCAGAAATCCTTTGACCAGGTCCCTCACCAAAGGCTCTTAAGTAAAGTAAGTTGTCATGGGATAAGAGGGAAGGTCCTTTCGTGGATTGATAACTGGTTAAAAGACACGAAACAAAGGGTATGAATAAACAGGGCTCGACAAATAATTACAACCCGGAAGAGCTGGGTTCGGGCAATCTGCGCATGCGCAGAACGATCTGCGCATGCGCAGATCGCCGGACAGCGCGGCTGGCGAGCAGGGCTGTGAATAAATGTTGGCGAGCCCTGTGAATAAATGTTAAGTTTTCCGAGTGGAGAGAGAACTAGTGGGGTCCCCTAAGGGTCTGTCCTGGGACCCATCCTATTCAACTTATTTATAAATGATCTACAGAAAGGGATAAACAGTGAAGTGGCAAAATTTGCAGATGATACAAAGCTGCTCAAAATAGTTAAATCCAAGCAGCCTGTGAAGAGCTTCAAAAAGATCTCACCAAACTAAGTGTTTGGGCAACAAAATGGCAAATGAAATTTAATGTTGATAAATGTAAAGTAATGCACATTTGAAAAAATAATTCCAACTATATATACAATATGATGGGGACTAATCTGGCTACAACTACTCAAGAGAAATATCTTGGAGTCATTGTGGATAGTTCTCTGAAAACATCCACTCAGTATGCAGTGGCAATCAAAAAAGCAAATAGAATGTTAGGAATCATTAAAAAAGGGATAGATAATAAGACAGAAAATATCTTATTGCCTCTGTATAAAACCATGATACACCCACATCTTGAATACTGCATACAGATGTGGTCGCCTCATCTCAAAAAGATATATTGGCATTGGAAAAGGTTCAGAAAAGGGCAACAAAAATGATTAGGGGTTTGGAACAGGTCTCATATGAAGAGAGATTAAAAAGACTTGGACTTTTCAGCTTAGAAAAAAGGAGACTAAGGGGGGGATATGATGGAGGTTTATAAAATCATGACTGATATGGAAAAAGTGAATAAGGAATAGTTATTTACAATAAAAGAACTAGGGGTCCCCAAATGAAATTAATAGGCAGCAGGTTTAAAACAAACAAAAGGATGTTTTTCTTCCCTCGGTGCACACTCAATCTGTGGAACTCCTTGCCAAAGGATGTGGTGATGGCTAGAACTTTAAAAGGGTTCAAAAAAGAGCTAGATAGATTCATGGAGATTAGGTCCATCAATGGCTATTAACCAGGATGGGTAGGAATGGTGTCCCTAGCCTCTCTTTCTCTGGAGGTGTATGACAGGGGAGGGATCACGTGAGGATTACCTGTTGTGATCCCTCCCTCTGGGGCATCTGGTATTAGCCACTGTCAGTAGACTGGATACTGGGCTAGATGGACCTTTGCTCTGACCCAGTATGACCGATCTTGTGTTCTTATGTTCTTAACAGACAGCCATTTCCCAAAATGCCATATTACACATACTGGGCCTGTGTTTTTTTAAAGCTATAATGAACTGGACAATGTGCAGCAGCATAGGTGCAGGAAGAAGGGATGTGGGGGGTGCTGCAGCACCCTCAGGTTTTGCACCCGGCTTTCCCATGCCTGGGGACTGGCCACACTGGCATCTCCCCAGCCCTGGGTTCTGGCCTCCAGGCAGGCCCCATGGGGTCCTGCTGGCCCCATGCACTTTGCTGTGCCCACCAGGTTCCTGCCACCATGGGCTTTGCTGACCTCCAGGGTCCTACTGGACTCACGGGCTCCAGTGGCCCTCAGGGTCCCACCGCTTGCTGGCCCTACCAGGGGCTCCGTAGCCCACCGGCCCCACCAGCCCTGGGGTCCTGCTGCTGGTCCAGGGCTCTACGTGTGCCCCCAGCTGTGGCCCCAGGCTGGTGTGGTGACAGTTGCCAACTCTCCTGGACTGGATACCATATGCAGCACTGCTGCCCAGTCCATTCAGTTGAGGAGAGTTGGCAACCCAATATCAACAGGCCTAAAGGGGGAAGGGAGCTCAGCACCCTCACCCCAAAAATAATTCCATCGCCACTGTGCAGCAACCCCAGAAGACCAATGCTACACCCCATGGCTATCGCGAGGAAAAGACCTTTCTCTCCTTCAATTAAAATGCAAAGCAACTGTTTCTGCTGCTCAATCCTGTTATCCCGGCAGAAGATAATTGCCAGTAAAGGAACAGCGGTGTCCTGCATAATGATTCTTGTCTCCGTGAAATAGGTTCACCTGGCATATCCAAGGCTTAGAGGGGTCATCATTCTGCTCTGCTCTGCTGACTATACTTGATCATCATACAAGTCACTGCACCATTGACAGCTAGCGTGTAGCTCTGTAAAAACAGAGGTGCTGGAGAGAAACAAGGACTTGTAACTAGACCATGCTGGGCTCACACTAGACTGCGAAAAGCACAGGCATGCTGGTGAAGCATGACAAGTAAAGCCGAACCCACTGCAGCATGCCGTACTAGGCTGAACTCCCTGCAGATAGGGGCTGCTGCCACCCCATGTTGCTGCCTCTGTATCAAAGCCAGCAGGGCAGCAGGCAGCCAGTCTGCTCAGAGCCTCCAACCCAAACAAGGTTCCCCACCCCTGCATTACATCTTACATCCCTAGGTTTAATACCATCTTGTGCCATGGCAGAGAGGAGAGAAAACAGGGTTCAAAACTAGCTACCTTTCGCCTTTTATGCATTAGGTATTCAAAGAGTTAACAAAATGGTTTATATATTAAAGGCTGCTCTAGGATTTTAAAAACCAGAATGGCCCGTTATCGGATAGTTCAGTGTGTTTATCAGCTATAATGCCAAAGGGGAAAATGGTATAAACACGAAGGGCAAAAAGAATTGCCCAAATATGCTTAAAACAAATAAAAAGAAGGAGCAGTTTTGTGGGTACAACACTAGGATGGGAGCCAGGAGACAGATTCCATGCCTTGACTCATTATATGACTTTAGGCAAGTCACCTAAACTCCCTGATACTTTGTTTCCCTATTTGTAAAATGTTTCAGAGCTGTTGGCTACCTTTGTCACAGGGACAAAATGCCTCCCACAGCTCCTCAGCTGTCAGACAGAAAGCCTTTACTTCACACGCAGGTAAGCTCGTGGATAGGCATTTTGATACCATTTCATAGCAACCCCTCTGTAACATAAGTCAGTGAGGCCAGGGGGATGGAGTCTCAGGCTAGGAAAAGATTGGGGCTAAGCAGCTGTGTATGCTGATGACCTGAGTGAGCATGTGGCCCTATATTCCAAAAATGTGCCTTAAGGAAGTATTTATACCATAGCAACATAAACGTGGGCCTACTGTACAGTACGCATCAAGCATATGATTAAACACATATATGTCATCATCCTTAAATGGGATTTTTCCACAGTTTGTCATCTGGATTTATAAATTCTGCAATATTGTATTATCTGTGACAGCTACCAGCAACAACAGATGGTTTGGTGGTATGGCCCCGGCACTCTGAAAATGTAGAAATATAGTCATGTAAATGTTCTCGGGGCTTATTCGTTGCCTTTAAAAATTCTTTGGAGTGCAGCAACCAATGGTTAATTCTGCACTGAAATCTACTGGATTTTCTTTATGATCATCTTTGTTTGTATGGTACCACAGATCTAAAGGTACCAAATTTTCCCTCAACTTCTTGAAATATATGCTCTAGCATTTCTTTCTCAGAGGAGCAACAACTTTGCTTATAAATTCTTCATCTATTCATCTTTGATCTAACTTAAGTCATTATAAGAACTGTTGATTAACCACAGTTAACTCACACGATTAACTAAAAAAATTATTCATGGTTGAAAAATTAATTGTGATTAGTCACACTGTTAAACAATACCAACTGAAATTTATTAAATATTTTGGATGTTTTTCTACACTTTCATTTCTATTACAACACAGAATACAAAGTGTACATTGCTCACATTATATTATTTTAGTACAAATATTTTCACTGTAAAAAACGATAAACACAATAAATTGTATTTTTCAAGTCACCTAATACAGGTACTGTAGTGCAAGCTCTTTAGCATGAAAATGTAATTTACAAATATAGATTTTTTTTGTTCTATAACTGAACTCTGAAACAAAACAATGTAAAACATTAGAGCCTGTAAGTCCATTCAGTCCTACTTTTTGTTCAGCCAATCACTAAAACAAACAAGTGTGTTTACATTTACAGGTGATAATGCTGTCAACTTTTTATTTACAATGTCACCTGAAAGTGAGAACAAGCATTTGCATGGCACTTTTGTAGCCCTCATTACAAGGATTTATGTGCCAGACATGCTAAAGATTCGCATGCCCCTTCATGCTTCGGTCACCTTTCCAGAGGACATGCTTCTGTGCTTATGATGCTCATTTAAATAATGAATGTGTTAATTAAACTTGTGACTGAACTCTTTGGGGGAGAATTGTTTCTTTCCTGCTCCATAGTTTTACCTGCCTTCCACCACATATTTCATTTATAGCAGTCTTGGTTGATGACCCATCACATGTTTGTTTTCAGAACACTTTCATAGCAGATTTGACAAAACGCAAATAAAGTACTAAAGTGAGATTTCTAAAATTAGCTACAGCACTTGGCCCAAGGTTAAAGAATCTGAAGTGCCTTCCAAAATCTGTGAGGAATGAGGTGTGGAGCATGCTTCCAGGAGTCTTAAAAGAGCAACAGTCTGATGCAAAAACTACAAAACCTGAATCACCAAAAAAGAAAATCAACCTTCCGCTGGTGGCATGTGACTCAGATAATAAAAATAAACACATGTCGGTCCACTTTGCTTTGGATTGTTATTCAGCAGGACCTGTCACCAACATGCATGCCTTGTCCTCTGGAATGGTGGTTGAAACAAGGAGAGACACATGAATCTTTAGTGCATCTGTCACATAAATCTGTTGTGATGCCAGGGACAGCAGCGCCATGTGAACCCGTTTTCACTTTCAGGTGACATTGTAAACAAGAAGCAGGCAGCAGCATCTCCTGCAATTGTAACCAAGCTTGTTTAGCTAGGTGACTAACTGAACAAGAAGTAGGACAGAGTAGACTTGTAGGCTCTAAAGTATTACACTGTTTTATTTTTGAATGCAGGGTGCTTTTTTATATACATAATTCTACATTTGTAAATTCAACTTTCAAGAGATTACACTACAGTGCTTGTATTAGGTGAATTGAAAAATACTAGTCCTTTTGGTTTTTTACAGTGCAGATATTTGCAATCAAAAATAAAGTGAGCACTGCACACTTTGCATTCTGTGTTGTGATAGAAATTAATATATTTGAAAATATAGAAAACATCCCAAAATAGTTAAATAAATGGGACTCTATTGCTTAACAGTGCAATTAATTGTGCAATTACTTTTTAAAATTGCTTGACAGCCCTGGAGAGTTGCTTCTGATGAAGGCTTTTAAATGATATTTGTTTGTCTATATGAACACCAATTTCACCTGTGTGTCAGAGAGAAATAGCTTGGTTGCTTTTGAATGGTGGTGCTTGTGAACTTTCACCAGCTTCACGCTCATTCTTATGGACAAATAGCTGTAAGTGACTCTACTAATTATAGGCCCCCAGGAAGATATATCTTCAGTGAAGCTATTACAATAGTAACACACTCTACTTACTAATTAAAATGTGGGTTACATCATTTAAAGATGAAGCACTGTACCCTTCAGGCCTGTCCGTGCTAGCCCTCGGGAAGCTGAACTCTTGTGACATAGTACTAACACATGCCCTTTAAAAGTTCTGCAAAGATCTGATGTTGTTATTCAAAATAAATCATTAATATTTCTAACAAATTTGTCTTTTGACTTATGAGATCACTTAGACTGTTGATCCTAGGTATTGCTGAATTATTGAAATTCAGTTAGACATGGCTAGCGGGTGGCAGCTGCAGATCTGAACTACAATTCATTTTGACCAAGGAAACTGGAATGATGGCTTTCGCTGAGTGCTTCTAGACAATGAATCTTCCAGTATCTTCTCTTATAGGGCACGTCTACACTACTGCGTTATTTTGAAATAACTCACGTTATTCTGAAATAACAAGGTGAGCATCTACACAGCAAGCCCATTATTTCAAAATTATTTCAAAATAACAAGCTTCTTATTCGGAAATCTGTAATTCTCGTTTCACAAGGAATAACACCTATTTTGAAACAGTTATTTTGAAATAGGGTGTGTATAGACAGCCCAGCTGTGGTTATTTTGAAATAAGTTGCCTCCACAGATTCTTACAGCTGTCATGGTGGCCACTCTGTCCACACTCCTCAGAACTCTATAGTTCCCCTTCCCCTGCAGCCTTTAAAGATGCAGTGGTGGGAAAGTGTTTGTGGTGCTCCGTGGTGTGGAGATCCTGGATATCATTGAGGTCTGGGGAGAGGAGGCTAACCTCCAGGATCTCTGCACCAGGTGCAGGAATGTGGACATTTATGGCCAGATGGCTGACAGCCTAGGCCAGAAGAGACAGCCACACCCAGGAGCAGATGCGCATGAAGGTGAAGGAGCTGAAGCAGGCTACACCAAGGCCAGCGAGCTCAGTTCTTGCTCAGGGTGGCACCCCAGACTTACCCCAATTTTGACCAGCTCCACTGCATCCTGGGAGGGGGCCCAGTCCCTTCCCACCACCTTGTTGTGGACTTTGGGCTGGAGATACCCGTTGTCAGCCTCCCGGAGGGCGTGGCTGAGGAGGAGGAGGAGGAGACAGAGCAGGAGAAGAAGGAGGAAGACAAAGAGACCAGCCTGAACATGATGCCTGCCTGCCAGGAGGTCATCCTGGCCCTGGAGCTGGTACCCCTCTCCCAGGATGTCTCCCAGTGATTGGACAAAGCTGGGGAAGGACCATCAGGTGAGTTCCATTACTTTCCCTAGACACACCCGGGGGGAGGCAGTGGACAGTGAGGGGCTGTGTGCTTCTCGCCTGGCCTTCTCAGCCTGGGGATCGCACAGCAGCCTGGGCATGTGGGTGCACATGGAGCACCAGTCCAGAGCACATAGCTACAATGAGGCTGCCACAAAGCAACCTTGTACTTCTACTCACAGGGTTTCTGGAGAGGCCTGCCTTAATCCTAACCCCATGGTGGGACACCTCCCCACCATAAGCCACCACTAAGGAGGCTGGGGTCATGGACACACACAGCAGAGCCACACAGAGCACACATGCATGTCTGCACTTTGGGGGCAGCATCTACTCGTAGGCAAGAGTGGTGAGGACACCAAGCCCCTGCAGGGGAGCACACTGGGAGAGAGGAAGTGGAGGGGACCCCAATAGCACCCTCCCCAGCAAGTGGCATCTGCTGCTCACACACAGAACTCCCCAAACACCATACCCCCCTCTCTTCCAGAGGCCAGAGATACTAGTCCTCTCCCTGTGGGACACCGCCACTGCTGGACCTAGTGTGCGCGCAGCTTGGAGGGAAGCCGAGCCACCCCATCATCCCGCCCCCCCCTCCTGCCCGCAGGCTCCTGGCTTGGCCGGCACCTTCCTATGCCTGCTTGTCCCTGAGGCATAGGGGAGTGAGGCTCCCCCCGGGACATCTGTGCCCCTGCAGGAAAGGGCCCTAGGGTCTAGGCCTCAGATGGCCCAGCTCAAAGTACATCGCCTTCGTCTGACCTTTCAGTGTTGGCTCAGAGATGAGGACTGGGCTTCATGCTCAGTGTCTCCTGGGATGACTGCCCTTCTCTCTGTTCTTCACAGCTAGACCAGCTGTGAATGGGTCACAAGCCACATCTCCCATGCCAGCCTCCCAAGCCCACAACACCCGCAGGTGCCACCAACCCCACAAGGACCTCGAGCCGGAACACATAGCCTATCTCTGTTCCCTACAGCGGTCTCTGGAGCGGCAGGTCTGGACGTTGGACACGAATCAGTAGGAGTGCTGTGCTGACCAGGATCTGCACCGCTCCACCTGGCAGGAGCTGTTCCAGGAGGCCTGGAGCATGTGCATGACATATACTGACGCCGACAACTGCTTGGTTGCTGCCATTGAGCAGTCCAGCAACCGCCCCCTGCACTCGCTCCTTCCCAAGTCCTCCCTGCACCCGCTCCTTCCCTAGTCCTCCCTGCACCCACTCCTTCCCAAGTCCTCCCTGCATCCGCTCCTTCCCAAGTCCTCCCTTCACCTGCTCCTTCCCAAGTCCCCCCACCCACACACCTGTTCCTTCCCAAGTCACTCCCACTTCCACTCCTGCTCCTCCAGCTTCTGCTCTTAGCCCCTCCCCCCCGCCATGGCCACCAAGGGCCACGCACATGAGGTGGTGGGATCACTTGAGGCAGG
This sequence comes from Rafetus swinhoei, assembly GCA_019425775.1. Taxonomy (NCBI): domain Eukaryota; kingdom Metazoa; phylum Chordata; order Testudines; family Trionychidae; genus Rafetus; species Rafetus swinhoei. Next base: position 20,102,946 of record CM033428.1, on the reverse strand, counting down.
CACCAGTCCCTGCCCCATCCCTGAGTCCCATCTCCCCCTTCCTCTCCCTTCTACCTCCCATTAACTCTTCCCTGCCAGGTTCTTTCCCCAGTCGCTCCATAGTTATATTTACCCCAATTAAAAATTACAGAGAGTTTATTGTTCCAAAACAAAAAGTCTTCTTTATTTTATCAGCAGGGGAGGGGTAGGGGCAGGAAGGGGGAAGGGAGAGCAGGAGAAGGGAAGGGTGGGGAGGAAAGGCACACAGGGGCACTGCAGAGACTCCTTCTGGGGAGGCCCAGGGGGCAGTCTCACAGGTGTCCTTGTCTGAAACTCTCCCACAGGACCTCTTCAATGCGCACAGCCCCCTTATGGGCCTGCCCAATGGCAACAGTGCGCAGCTACTGAAAGGCCGTTACAAGCTGCTCAGCCTCTGCCCCCCACCCTGGCAGAAACATTTCCCCCTTATTTTCACAAATATTGTGGAGGATACAGAAGACCGCCGCCTCCTGGGGGATGTTCCATTGGCCAAGGTCCAGACGGTTGAGGAGACAGCAGAACCTCCCTTTGAGGTGGCTGAAGGTGCCCTCCACAACAATGTGGGCCCTACTGAGCCTGCTGTTGAAATGTTCCTTGCTTTGGTCAAGGTGCCCAGTGTAGGGCTTCATCAGCCAAGGAAGCAGAGGGTAGACTGCATCCCCCATGATGCACATCGGCATGTCCTCATCCCCGACCCTGATGGTGCGGTCAGGGAAAAAAGTGCCAGAGTGCATCTGGAACAGGCTGGAGTTGCAGAAGACATGGGCATCGTGTGTCTTCCCTGATCACCTGACACTGATGTCGGTGAACCAGCCTTTAAGGGCCTGCAGGACCATTGAAAAGTACCCCTTCTGGCTGATATAATCCAGTGGTCCAGATGGGGAAGTTGATACCATCAATACCCTCCACCGCAGTTGGGGAAGCCCATGGCAGCAAAGCCAGTGATGATGGGGTCCACACCACCCAGCGTAATGACCCTGCATAGCAGCATGGTGTCAATGGCACTCACCACCTGTAGAAGGAGACAAACAGAGAATCACAGGGTTGCTAGAACCCTCAGGAGTTCCCCGAGCCCAATCCCCATTCCCACACACCAGGACCAACCCCTACTTAGCCCATCCCCCGTTAGGGCTTCATGAATGCGGGATTGACAAATGTTCCAGGAAGGGTACTTCAAACACCACTTCCCCCTTCCCCTCACTAGGGAGCCCAATTCCAGCAGTTCACCACCCTCCTGGGACAATAGCACGAGAGTCATACGTGTATAAGCACGGCCCCAACCACCGATCTCCCCATGCCAAACTGGTTCCCATCAGAGCAGTAGCTGTCCGGCATGGTGAGCTTCCAAAGTGCGATGGTGAACCATTTCTGGAAGGGGATGGTGGGTTGCATGTGGGTGTCCCATCGCCTGAGGGCAGGGGCGAGCCACTCACACAGCTCCATGAAGGTGTCCTTCCACATGCGGAAGTTCTGGTGCCACTGCTGATCGTCCCACTGCTCCATGATGATGTGGGCCCACCAGTCGGAACTGGTGTCCCATCGCCAGAAGTGGTGGTTCACAGTGTGCAGGGGAGGATGGGAAGGCCTGTGCTGCATGAGCAGCAGGTGGAGAGAGGAGAGGTGGTGCCCTGCAGGGAACAGCGGGTTCTGTTCCTGCAGAACCACAAGGGCAACCTGCAGTAACTGCACCAGGAGGTGCAGCAGCAGGTCCAAGAGCAGGCAACTGCTTTCTAGCATATGCATTCCCCAGGTGGCATATGGCCAGTTTGCAAGCAAGGACTCGCTCATTAGCACTGTTTTCTTTTACAATAACTGCTTCTTTCAGCTCCCTCAACACAGCACACTCAGTCTTCTTTTCCAGAGCAGGAAGCAGGTAGAATATGTTTGCACAGTGCCTAGAAAAATGGATCCCTTACGTAGTTACTGTCTCTACGCATTGTTGTATTAATTTAGATAAAACAGAGGGCACCAAAGAGTCAAATATTTTAACCTGACTTTGAAACTGTCCAATATTAAACAAGGTTCAAGATTTGGTATACAGAGACCTCAGCCCACTTAGTATCATGACAAGCACATTAGGAAATTAATTCCAAAAGCTAGAATGTATTGATTGAAACACACACAGAAGGGGAGAAGGGGAAGGGAATCAAAACAAGACAAACGAGCACTGAAACTGAGTCATTACTATGCAAAACTAGGAAATTCCATCTAAGTCCCTTTTTGGAAATGGTGAAAACTGGTTAAAGATTTTTTTATATGGTAAACCCACCTGGTGGGGAAAGGGGGGTTATTTCTGTTGTTCAATTTTGGGATGGGCAAGATAGTTACTTTCCTTCTTTTGAAAATGCCTAAGACCCACAAAGGATAGCAAACCTGGGGGAAATCCTGCTTTTGCTGATGTTCACAGGATGCAAGGTGGCTGGTCAATCATAGGCTTTGGAATAGCAGGTAGGATCCCAGACAAACTAGATCAAGCAGATGATGTCTCTCACCAGATAAGTGAGCTGGGGTACTACCTGCTAACCCAAAGCCTATTACTGACCAGCCATCTTGTATCATCAGCAAAGCAGTATTTCTCCCATGTTTGCTATCTTTTATGTGTCTTTATGCATTCTTTAAAAATAATGAGTGGAATAATCCAGCCACTCATTATTTTCCCCATTAATTAGGCGTAATTTCCAATTGGTCCCTTGATTTCCAGTTTTCTCCTCTTCTCATTTACCAAGCATAACCTTAATACAGTCCTTGATTAGCCTCAGTAAACCCTTGCTGTTTAAACTAATTCAGCCTGTCTCCTCAGACCTTTTCTTAAAACAGTTTTATATACTATGTCATTGTGACACTTCATAACCAGTACCCACTTTTCACAGTTGAGATCACTGTGTTGAGATCACAGTTGTGCCCAATTACCACAACAGCACCAGCACAAATGTACATGTTAAATAATAATAATATGTAACTCTACAAGTATAGTCATACTATTATGATATTGGGTTTGCATCCATATAGCATCTACTCCACAGTCCTCTCTGCCTTAGCAGATAGTAAGAATCAAGAGAACATTCCACTGAGTCAAAGATGTACCTGGAGCAGTCAAGGCCAGAATTCCAAGTGAGTACATCAAACCTAGCTCCATTTAAGTCAATAGCAAAACTCATACAGGTTTCAGTATGACCAGGATTTGGCTCTGAATTTCATAAGAAACCCCTGAGAAGAGAAGAAAGTAAATAAAAAGTACCTGCATTACCACAGCCCCTAACTCAACCCCCTAGCAAACTCTCAGTTTCACATAGTTTCTACTTCACTTTTTTCCTATACACCAGGGGTAGGGAACCTTTTTTAGATTGGGGGCTGCTGACCCACAGAAAAATCAGACCAGGGTTGCACACAAGTGAAAAACAAACAAAAAACCCTAAAACAAAAACAAACAAACAAAAACAAAACAAAAAAACAAACCCTAATTGATGTGGCCCCCAACTGAGAAGCAGAAAGACGTGGCCCCAGACTGAGAACCACATTCCCCACACAGAGCAGAGCTTAGGGGGGCCCAGGCTACTAGATTTTGTGTGCTCCAGCCCCACGATGGGGCAGTGGAGGGCTGAGCATCAGTGCAGACACTCCCCAATGCTGGGAGAGGGAGAGACCCCAGAGCCTCAGGAGCTGGATCCAGGCAAGGCGGAGGCTGCATCCGGCCCCCAGGCCTTAGGTCATCCACCCCTGCTATACATACACATTATGGATAAAGCCCTGTTGTGCATGCATTTTGTGGAGGGGAAACCCAGCTGTTCACAGAATGGAAGATATTTTGTTCAAATGAAGGAAAGAGGACCATTATTTCACCAGATTTACATATTGGTGCCCATTCTCAGCTCTGGGCACTTATCCAATAGGTTCTAATATACAAAATAATAACAAATAATACAAAAGGCTAAGGACTCTGGTGTAAGCAGGTGCAATATCCATTGGTTTCAATGCTTACACCAGGGAGGAACGTGTCCCAACTTCCACAATTCCCCTCACAAACAATACTTCTGTGTCCCACTGTTATAACCCAGAATTTGCTGCAGCTGTTACTGCTGTTGCTGCTGCTGAGACAGATGCTGAAAGAGATTGGCAACATTCTTAGCGCCAGATGCAACATTTTTTTGTTGACAAACTGTTAAAAAAAGATTTACTATTATTGGCCTGTTTTCCCCGCAGGTTCTTTTTGCTACAGGAAATAATTTTAATTCTGTCAGTGTTAAAGACTCGTGGGAATACAACACAGGAGAAGTGAGACTCAAAAGGAAGGGGTAATGTCTTGGGTACTTGTGCATGTCATTTCTGACACAAACATCTACTTATTTTGTTCAGCATTTGTTTCTTTGTGGAATGTGCTAGTGAGCCAGGGCCTGATTCTGCCTCCCTTATTCCACCAAAGAGTCAAATATCTTAACCTGATTCTGAAACTGTCCAATATTAAACAAGGTTCAGGATTTGGTATACAGAGACCTCAGCCACTTAGTACCATGAAAAGCACATTAGGAAATTCATTCCAAAAGCTAGAATGTATTGAAACACACACACAATGGCTGTGTCTAGACTGGCATGATTTTCCACAAATGCTTTTAATGGAAAAGTTTTCCGTTAAAAGCATTTATGAAAGAGCTGCCTAGATTGGCACGACGCTTTCCGCAAAAGCACTTTTTGCGGGAAAGCGTCCATGCCAATCTAGACGCTCTTCTTGCGCAAAAAAGCCCCGATCGCCGTTTTCGCGATCGGGGCTTTTTTGCGCAAAACAAATCTGAGCTGTCTACACTGGCCCTTTTGCGCAAAAGCTTTGCGCAAAAGGGATTTTTGCCCAAACGAGAGCAGCATAGTATTTCCGCAAGAAGCACAGATTTCAGACAGTAGGAAGTCAGTGTTCTTGCGCAAATTCAAGCGGCCAGTGTAGACAGCTGGCAAGTTTTTCCGCAAAAGCAGCTGATTTTGCGGAAAAACTTGCCAGTCTAGACACAGCCACCGGGAGAAGGGGGAAGGAAATCAAAACAAGACAAAAGTTCAGGATTTGGTATACAGAGACCTTAGCCCACTTAGAACTATGCTACTATAGTCTCAATTCGGGAATGCATCCCTTTTCAAGAATGGTACTTAAATCCTATTAACAGCAATAGGACTTGAGCATGTGCTTCAGTGCTTTCCTGAATAAGGGTATGTGTGGGTGGCCCCATTAACTTCATTTACCTCCATGACCCAAAGCCAGATTTTCCCATCTGCTTTCCACAATCCAGCCATACAGTTCTCTGTGCCTGCTAATCTACTCCTGGTGAAAGCTGTGAGAACCTTCCCATTCTTTCTTTCACACAGGTAACTTTCCCATTGGTCTGGTTCACATACCAGGAATGAGCTGTACGTTTGCAAACGGCTCGTGTTCTGGCCAACCTGAAGACCCTTATTTCATGGGCATGTTGACTAGCCAGCTTCTAAACCCTTGTTGATTTACCAGCTTCTAAGCCCTGCCCCTTTCTACCTTTGCCCCACCTCCTTACCCCCATGGCACCCCATCTCCAAGGATATATCTTCGGGTATTACTGAGGGGGCTGGTGCCACACGGCAGGAGTGGCTGATTCCCCCACTCTCCTCACGGCAGCAGGAGCCACAGGGAAATCAACCCCAGGGGAGTGAAGCACAGCAGAGTGAGTACACTCACCCAGTGTGCTCTGCTTACCCCGCCTCCTGCAGAGGGGAGCATGGAGCAGCGCGACTGCTGCCGCTGTGGAGCACCAGACCCTCCAGCAATCCCTGAAGCCATATCTTCAGGGCTGGAGTGCCATGGGGGGTTGGTGGGGTGATGGTGAGAAGGGACAGGGTTTGGGGAACTGTAACGGACAGGCTGCGGTGGCTAAGACCAGATTGGCAGTCGCTCTGGCTGGGAATGGCCTGAGGACTGGGAGTTTGAGACCCCTGGTCTACACTGGGGCTACATCTACACTGCAGGCTTTTTGCACAAGAACGGCCATTCTTGTGCAAAAACTTGCGGAGCATCTACACTGCACGCATGTTCCTGCGCAAGTAAATTTACAGTAAAGCGTCGGAACAGAAGGCTTCTTGTACAAGAGTTATTCCTCTCTCTACGAGGAATAAGCCCTCTTGCGCAAGAAGGCAGTGTGGATGGGCAACAGGGGTTTCTTGCGCAAGAGAGCATCCACACTGCCATGGATGCTCTTGCACAAAAGCACATGGCAGTGTGGATGTGCTCTTGCGCAAGACCTTTTGTGCAAGAACTCTTGAGCAAAACAGTTCTTGCGCAAGAAGCCTGCAGTGTAGACATAGCCTGTGGGTTAGATTAGGCTGGCATAGCTACACTGGTCAGGAGTATAGATTTTTCACACCCATGAGTGCCACACCTATAATAATCTAAATTTTAAGCATAGCCCAGGCCTCAGTTTCCTTCTCACACCAAGGGTTGGTTCCTTTAGGTCAGCAATCTTGTACTGCCATGGGTTGTGCTTTGCCTGTTCTTTGTACTGACAGTTGTCAGATTGGTACTTTTCACCAGCATTAAATACAATGGCTGCTTTTCTTCAAAGAGTCAGATGGGGTTTAGCTGCTCAGCTTTCTAACAACAGAAATCATGTGATTCTGTATTTCCATTCAACTCATTGTAAATATCCATTGATTCACTGAGTGTCGTCTGGCTATATTGTAATACTGTCTTTCTTATACAGACAGGAATCAATAGCAGTATTTACGAGGCCATGATGACCAAAACAACTCTCTCTCTCTATATATATATATATCCAGTTAATGAATGGAGGAAATAATTGTCCATGCAAGATGGTTTCACAAATTTCCACTTGTATCTGGATTTGCTTATTTTTCAGACAAAACATTCAGTTACACGTGTAATTCAGTTCACCTTGAATGTGTCTGAAATCTCTAATCTCTCTTGAACATATTTTCAGCATTTTGCAATGTCAGACGTTGCTTCCAGCTGTAAAAGAAGCTATCCTTTATGCTCCTTTAAAGTAAAACCAATTTAAACCATTTACATCTATAGAAATAGTAGCTCCTTGTGGAGTCCAACACCCAAGAGGTGCTTGTTTTTATACACCATTGGACTATATCAAAGGCAGCATTGTAGAGTAGCTAATGACTGCCTTTTCATGTCAGTTTTTAAATTCCAGTGTAGAGTCTTTATTATTCATACCAATCTGTCTTTTAGATCATCTTCCATAGACACTCTAGATTAAATTTTCTTCATTATCATTACAGAACTAGATGAATAAGTGGCACATCTGTTCATGAAGTGGTTTATTATCTGTCCTGATGAGGTTTTCGATGAATAGTGGAATGACTTAAATATGGAGCAGACAAATGCACAAAGGTTTATGCATAATCTTAAATTCTCAGCCAGTTGTGCTAGTTTAAGAAATCTGATTTTACACTGAAGAGATAATTATTAACTAATGATCTGGATCAATTTATCATGAGGGAAAACTTAGTGTAGGGAAAACACAAAACAAAATAAAAACCTTGCATATAAAGCAGTGCTGACAGAGTTCCCACATTGTTTGATTGTTTCCCATTCAATCACTGCAAAGCAAAACGTTGAGATATGTAAATATTTTATAAACACACCAGTATTTCATCCTAGCCATGTATAGCCAAATTGCATCAATAAATATATTTATCCAGAGGCCATTAACACATTACAACTGTGTGATTTACAAAGAACTGTGATCATTTGTTTGTGATACGGGGGCTCACTGTAAACTGCCCGTGCCTGTTAGTGTGCACAGGTGACTTATGCCATTAGATATGGTTCCTAGAAATACCTCTGGATGCCTGGAAGACATAAAAAGTCACAATAGTGTTAATGCATGGCTGGCTTTGAGTGTACAAAGGTGACGAATGGGCAGGGGGTACAAATGCCAGCTCTCTGTTATGGTTCTGTGCTGTGGTCAGTCACAGTTACAGCCTTTTTGTTCAGAGCTGCAGTTGTCTCGCCACAAAAGGAGTCAGGCGAGCAAAGCTGTGAACTCACCAACCCACTGAATCAGCCAGAGATTAGACACTGCACATTGTCAAAGCTGTCCAGAATGACTTCCAGGGTTTTTATTGCAACATGGTCTTTCTCCCCTGCTCCTCAGAATATGGGCTGGGATTAAAGTTACAGGGCTAGAGCTTCCATCCCTAGTAAGTCTCCTTCATGCTGCCAAGACATCACTGGGGAAGGAGGAGGAGCAGAAAGGTGATGTAACGCTACCTCTGCCCTCCTCCACCAACTAGGTGTTCTGAGCCCTGTTTCGGCACACCTGTGGACTGAGCGCTGCCTCTGTAGGGTGGATGTGATACCACTCTGTATCAGCAGGAGGTTCTTCTAGGAGCTTTTTTATTGTGAGACTATTACATGTAAACAGATTATATGTAAAATATGAAACAATGTAACACGGGAACATTGTATCTTGAGAGGCTAGCGAAAAAAATCACTTGCAGAACATCAGTTGACATAGCATATGATGTTGCCTGGAACAATCAATGAAATTATAGCCTTGTACGACACAGTTGTTTATCTGTTATTATGGAAATAAGGTGCCATCAAAACTGTTGGAAAAAACTTGAGGATTATTGTATGCAGCACAATTTTTAGGTATGACAGCAACATTTAATCATGTTATTCTGACAGGACCTGTTCTTTAAAATGTCATAAACAGCTACTGCGGGTATCTGAAAGACTAGTAATTAATGTTATTTATTAGCTGTTAAGCAGGAAAAAGAATTTGGAGCACTGAACAGCCCCTCAACAATCTGGAATCCCAGGAGTAGAGTAAGTAACATAAGAAACAGAAGGTTGTTTGTTATTAGCATGCCTTCCACCAAGGAGAAGGGAGGGTACATCAGTTCCTAGGAGGTGTTAATACTTGTATCATCCGTATCTATTTATATATATAAATCTGTACTTGAACTTTAGAGATAACCAACAGAAGGTATCCAATTAGAAATCGTCCCCACTGTGTTTCAGCCCAATGTATATCGCAAAAGGAAAAAGAAAAAAAATCTATTCAGAGCAATTCTGGCAGTAAGAGGAACCAACAGGATTGCTGAGCCCCAGGGCAAAGTGGGGAGAAAGGGGGGGCAGCTCTGCATGCCCAGAATGGGCAGGGTCTCAGGCAGAAGGGCCGGGGCTGGGGCAGCCAAACCCCAGTGCCACCTGGATAGCACAGCACCCTCCCTCCCCCATCGCCGCTGGCCCTGAGAGCTAGCTGGAGCATGTGGCACAGGGCTCTGCAGCATGGCATGCAGCACTCCCATGGTGATTCTAAAGGGTCTGAGGCTCTGGCTGCTGCCACTGCTACAGTAGCAGCAGTGGCAGCTGGGAGCCTAGGCCCTAATTGCTAGGCTCTGGGGCAACTGTCCCCTTTGCCCCTCCCTACATCGGCGGGCCTGCTGGCAATTAAACACATATATTTCTGTTCAAGTGCTGAGTAGCTATTCTGCTCTCCATTAATAACATTACCATCCTCGCTGTCCCAATGACACTATGGACAAGGGCGCTATTTAGGGGACTAAAGGGGGGGCAGTAGACCCTCTTGAAATTGGAGTTTGAGCTTTGCCTTTGGGGCAGGAGTTTGTTATAAAAAGAGGGAGGCAGGGTGAATAAGAATAACAAAAGGCTGGGCATTCCAGTAATTGAAGGAGCAGGAAGGAGTGTTGTGCTGCTGGGATTTGCATTTGGATCACTGTGTTAAACTTAGATATGTTCTTGAAAAAGTGGTGAACAGGGACTAATCCAAAGATGACTGCAAAGAGTTACAAAGGGATCAGACAAAACTGGGTGATTGGGCAACACAAGGGCAGATGGAATTCAGTGTTGATAAATGCAAAGTAATGCACATGGAAAATAGAATCCTAACTATAGATACAAAAATGATGGGGTCTAAAATAGCTGTTAGCACTCAAGAAAGAGATCTTGGAATCATTGTGCATCATTCCCTGACAACATCTGTTCACTGTGCAGTGGCAGTCTAAACACTAAAAAGCTAACCAAATATTGGGAATCATTAGGAAAGGAATAGATAATAAGACAAAATACCAGATTGCCTTTATATAAAGTCATAGTATGTCCACAGCTTGAATACTGTATGCAGATCTGGTCACCCCATCTAAAAATATATGTTGGATTTGGAAAGGGCAGAAAGGGTAACAAAAATGATTAGGAGTATCAAACAGCTTCCATATGAGGAGAGATTATCAAGATTGGGACTTTTCAGTTTGGAAAAGAAATGACTAAAGAGTGGGGGCCAGGGGATATGTTAGATGTCTAAAAAATCGTGAATAGTGTGGAAAAACAGAATAAGGAAATGTTATTCATTCCTTCACTAACTTAACACAAGAAGCTGACCCAATTAAATGTATAGGCATCAGATTTACAAAAACAAAATATTTCTTCACAGTCAACATGTAGAGCTCTTTGCCCAGAGATGGTGGAAAGGCCCAAACTATAACAGAGTTCCAAGAAGAATAAAATAAGTTCAGGAAGGATCGGTCCATCAAGGGCTATAGCCAGAATAGGCAGGGATGATGTCCCTAACTTCTGGTTGCCAGAATCTGGGAATGGGCAACAGGGGATGAATCATGAAGATTGCCTCTTCCTTCTGAAGCACCTGGCATTGGTCACTGTTGGAAGACAGAATACTGTGCTAGAAGGACCATTGGTCTGACCCAGTAAGGCCAGTCTGATTTTCTTACATAGAGCTAAAATGTATCTGCCCCCTGCTGTAACTCACTAGATCCCACTCTCCTTCCAGAGCTGAGATAGAACCCAGGAATCCTGATGGGGTCTATCTCTCTCCACAGAGTTAGTAATAAAATAAGAATACATATTTAAATTTTAAGGGTAACCAGTGGCCTTAAGTGACTTGCCACAAGATGTCAGAAAATGTTAGTGTTAGAGCTGAGTGGGTCTAATATTTATTTAAGTTTCTTTCTTTTATATAGGAATTAGATACAGTGCTCCTGTCAGCTAACTGCTAAGTTGTCTGACAAAAAAAGTAGTTTTCCAGTGCCTTAGTAGCCCCTGGAAAGAGATGATGTGTGGGGGGGAAAGGAAGGGGGTTGTTTCCCCTTCCCATTTGGTGTATGGTTTGTACTGAGCATTATGAGTAACACTGCTTAAGCCTCTGTCCTGAGTCCCTTCCCCCCAATGTTCTCACCCTCTCCTCCCCATCACAGCATGGACAGGTCGCACACACACCCCACCAAAATCTGAAATGGTGCCCCTGACTATGGGCACACACAGATTCTCAACTATATAGCATTACTTAAGAAAACATACACACACACAGGCTACCTCTAGACTGCACTGTTAAATCGGAAAAAGATACACAATTTGCAGTACGCAAATTGTGTATCTTTTTCAGATTTACTTTCTACATGGCGCCAAATTTTGGAAAAAAGGGCTTTTTTGAGACATCCCTATGCCTCATAGAATGAGGTTTACAGGGATGGTGAAAGAGCATGTCTGTTCTTTCAAAAAAAATTTTTCCAAAAAAGTGGACGCATTCCTTGGACATGGCATTGCTTTTTTGGGATACCGGAGGTATCAGTCTAGACGTAGACACACACATACACACACTAAAGTAAGGCCTTGGAGAAATGCTTTTATGCTGAAGTGGGTCTCAGCAGAAGTTCTTTGTACCTAGGGTGCTTATATGGTAGCCAGTGCCATAGCAACTGATTTTTTTAATGTGTCTATCCTCACAACACCCCTGCAAAACAGGGAAGTGCCATTTTGCAGATAGGCATTGGGGTACAGGAGACTAAGGCCGCTGGGAGATAGACACCTCGGCACTTTTGCAAATCCCTCTACATCCCTCTCTCTGCACCTAAACGCTTTTAAAAATCTCATTCACAGTGATACAGGCAGGCCATGGTAAAACAGGGACTTAACTCAAGTCTGCAAGGCCTGAGGCTCATGCCCTAACCATTGTTCCTAAAAATTAACAAGTTATCCTTAGTACTTCCTTATTTCCCTCCTTGAACTTATGCAGCTCACTTCACCACACCTGTCAAATCCCTGTTTCTCCTTATCATTTTCTATCTCAGAGAGTCAAATTTGCTGTTCAGCAGCTCCCATCAAATTCAATGGCAAGCATTGAGCACAGAGGAAGACTCAGAATAACTAAGGCAATTTCAACATGACATCACTGAAGGCAAAGCCTTTAAAAGAGTTTGTATGTGTTAAGGTTATGCTGTGTGTAGTTGATCATTTGAAGCCAGTGGGGCGACAGTGATTTACACCCAAGGATTTACACCCAAGGAGTGATTTACACTCCTGCAGAGACATCAAAAGTGCTTTGAGTCCTAGGAGCTATTACACAAGAATACTAGCCTTGGAACGACCAGGCCATCTCTTTTGCTGTTCAGAATTGCCACAGAGTCTTCAGCTTCCATCGAGGCAGACGTAAAGGACAATCATTTAATGTCTGATTTGAAAGATGGGCTATTTACTGCTCAAGTCCCTTCACTCCTAGGACGACACAGTGATGTTACTATTGAGACTGGAGCTCAGGCTTGGTATGGAGCAGAAATTTCCTACCCTTCAGGTGCAGAGTGGCTAATGCTCACAAGTTACATTGATACTTTATAACTGGAACTAACCTAGCTTTGACAATTCTCATAAACATAACATCAGAGAATAAACAGTTCTAGCAACACCCTCACAATCCACCTAGAATATACCACTTCATAGGTGGGATATCAACACCACTTGCCATATTTTTCCCCCAGATTTTACAAGCGTAACTTTATCAGGAAGCCTTAGATGATGTGCTGTTGACAGAATAAGGCAATTCAAGGGCACTCCTGAACCCTGTGGGGTGAAATTTAGAAAGTTTAAAATGTCCAGTGATTGTACTTTAGTGGAATGTGCTCATAAGTTGATGGGTTCTGTTAACAAGTGGGTTGTGCGAACAAAGACGTATGGATGTTTTGCAAAACTGCTGGATTTAATCACCTTGGATTTTAGACATTGTTATGAAAATATTAGAGCAGCTGTCTGCAATAGAAAACCCAATTCAGTCCTATGTGTGGCAGAAACTGCAGGTACGTATACCCAAACAGGGTTTGAGAAGGATGTAAGCCCCAGGGGAAGAATCGTCACCATTCTCCCCAATCTAAAAGAAGAGAAGTGTTTAAAGGTGGTTTAAAGGCCAGTCCCACTTCCCTTTGAAAAGCTCATGGGAGCCCAGAACTGAAAAACTCGTACTCTAAGGAAAGACAAGTGGTATGTCATTTGTGTGGTACACCTGCACACAACAAACCGTTGTGTCAAAATGTAAAAAACAAAACCACCAAACTCAATAAATGGAACACAGGCAAACCACACAAAACCCAATGTGGTGTCCTGTGTACGTATATTATTTCTCTTGTCTCTGAGGGGCTTGATATTAAAACTAATATTAAAGCTAAATATGCGTACAATAATACAGAGTTTATTAGTGGTGCAGAATTTAATTGAGTTAGGTGTGTGGCGTGGAGGGACACTGCAGCAGATATTACTTTGGTAGTCTTGTCAGGAGGAAGGTTATTTGCTATGTGAAAGTTTAATGGTTGTAACAGCATCTGAATATTTTGTAAGAGTGCCTTTGGTTAAAATACACCTTAAATGGAAGGGATTTGATGGTACCAGGATTGTGAGTGAGAGCAAAAACATATTTCAGATCATTTAATTGGGGATGATATGAAACCTTTGTTCAGTCAAGATAGTGTTATAAACCAGTCACAGGAAAGCAGTGATCCTGAGCGTGTGTCTATTAAGGGCAATGATTTGCCTTTGGAGGATTTTTCCAAATGTTTGTGCAAAGGAGAGGTTGTATGTGAATGTCTGTCTAATATTGCAGAAGTGGATCTGGATTTAGATAAAGCAGAGGGAGAATTCATTGGTCTGGAAAATGTTTCTCTAGAACAGATTAAAGTTGATGTTCTAAATGAGGAAGAAAAGGGGAGGGTTTTTTTTTGTGCGTAATGGATCATTGGCAAGCAAGGCTTGTGAAAGAGAACCAGAAACAAGCAGAAGTGTTTTGCTTAAGGCAGCTCAGTAGGATGAGCCACTGTTTGTGGGGAACAACACTTTATCTATTGAAGGAAACACCCTTCCCTATTGTTTGTCTACTGCAAATAGCAGTTTGCCTAATGAAGGAGAATGTATCTCCAGTCCTTTGTCTGTGAAGCAGACAGAAAATGCTTCTCAGATTGTGCTATCTGAAAATTCATGAGTTATCCCAGAGTTGGTTCTGGATTTAATGAAAGCCCAGGAAGGGGATGTTCCTAAGTTTGTGTCTGCAAGGGAGAATGACATTGTAACTAGGTTTCATCCAGTAAGTGTCACAACAAAATCCCAGATACCAGGCAATTCTGTTGCTTTTATTTTGCCTGTTGCTAGTGTGTTGCTGGGTAAGGATATAAAAGCTCTGTCTGATCAGGTTGATAGCACAACCAGGGCACAAGAAAAGCATGAAGATGATTTAATTGTGTTGCCCGCTTGTGATGATTCTCCCGTGCTTTATGGAAATTGGCTTATGAATATAAATATGCATAAATCAAAGATGCTTTAGATAAAATACCTCATGTAAGTTATCAGTTTTAATGTTACAGTCTGCTGGATCTATATATCCTGTTTTGGTGCATGTATCCTTCTTGTATGTGAAGTTAGAAATATGAAGTGTGTGTCTGTTCATAGTTTTAAATGTGCCAATGAGAGCCATTATTGAAAGGCATTACCTGATGGCTTGGTGATCAGCTCAATGATATGTAAACAGCTTGTTTGACCCATAACCCCAAGCGGTGGTTGGTGCTAAAAAGACATGTAACCATACCACCTGGTACTGAAATCCATTTTGAACAGGGTATTTTTCCATTGGAGAGGAGGGGTGGACAGATGTAAAACAAAGTGTTTCCACCTTGAGGGGAAGACTATATAAGAAATTAGAAGCAATCTCCTTTAGTCTTTAGCTAGCCTGGCATCCCCTAAAAGTATACAAAGAACTTTGAAGAGGGCTGGACACCCAAGTCAAAG
Organism: Rafetus swinhoei; assembly: GCA_019425775.1. NCBI lineage: Eukaryota > Metazoa > Chordata > Testudines > Trionychidae > Rafetus > Rafetus swinhoei. Next base: position 20,087,870 of record CM033428.1, on the reverse strand, counting down.
TAAAAGAGTTTGTCTCTGACTTCAAGATTATTCCTGAAATAAGAACAGCTCTTTAGCGTAAGAATTAAGTTTCTTGGTGAATTAGAACTAGCTATGCATTTTCAATTCATTTTAATTTAGTAACTTAATTTGATTTGTCTGTTTTCACTTGAACCCACTTAAATCCTTCTGTTTGTACATAATAATAAAAACACTTTTGTTTACTATCAGGCCCAGTGTAAATAATTGTTACTTGGGGGGCGCAACCACTATGCATATCTCTCTTTCATTGATAAAGGGAGTGTATCTGATAAGCTTTCCCTGTGTAAAACTTTTACACAGAGAAAGATGGATTTATTTGGGGGAGTTGGTCCCATTTGGGGGTTGGTTTCCTGAGTGTTGAGCCCCAGAACTGCGTCCCCTCAGAATTGAAATGGTTCAGTGTCTGCATTGCTCTGCAGGAGGCAGTAACCTTAACTTTGTGCCTTGTGTGGGGGAGACTAGAGGATCTAGCCCAGAAGAACAGGGGGGCGGGGATTCCCAGAGAGCAAGAAGGTGGGCATCAGTGCCACGATCAGCACACTGGGGAACAAGCCCAAGGAGTCTTCTAATAGCATGGAAACTTGTAACAAAGAGGAAATTATTCCTAAACTTTTGTGTGTTGAGCTTAGTAACCTGCACATTGTCGGTGAGGAAAGTTGCAAAGGGGAAAAGGGTGCCTCTAGCCTTTTATCTTTTTATGCAGTCTATCAGCTGGCCTATAAGAGTGTTGTATAAAAATCCTCCTAAGGGAGCAGAGATGACTCTGGGGCTACGTCTACACTGGCATGATTTTCCGGAAATGCTTAAAACGGAACAGTTTTCCGTTATAAGTATTTCCGGAAAAGGAGCATCTACATTGGTCCCGGAGTTACCGTTATAACGATGCGCTTTTCCGGAAAAGCGCGTCTACATTGGCGCGCTTTTCCGGAAAAGCAGAAGCCCGAGCCATTTTGAAGAGGGCAAAGGCCACCAGACCTTTCCGGGGCGGGGCCGGAGCGCCATTCAGACACGTGCTTAAAGGGGTCTCGGACAGCCGTTGGTCTCCTGCTCCCCTGCCTTGGGACCTCTGCCAGGGACTGGCACCCTTAGCAGGTTCAGTGGTTGCCCTCTGGGTTTTGGGGACACCACCCTTTGGCCCCCAACTGCTTTTCCCTGAGTTTAGTTTTTCTGCCCTGCTCTGTCTGCCATGGAGCCGTGGGTGGCCATTTGCCTGCTCGGGCCCCTGTTGGAGCTGTCACGAGTGCCTGCTGCTCGTGCTACAGGCGGTGCCATGGTGTACATGAACCAGGAGGCAGGGATCGCATTGGACTCCCTCACCAGGAGGCCCTGGCAACCGTGTGGCATCAGCACCCCACCGTGAGAGGCCCGTCTGGAGTTTCGAGAGCAGCACCGACTGGTGGGAGCGGCTGGTCCTCAGGGTCTGGGACGACCACCAATGGATCAGGAATTTCCGCATGAGAAAGCGGACCTTCCTGCAGCTGTGCACCTGGCTCACCCCCGCGCTGCAGAGAGCCACCACCCGGCTGCGGGCACCCATCCCCATCAAGAAGAGGGTCGCCATCGTGCTGTGGAAGCTGGCCACACCGGACAGCTACCGCTCGGTGGCCCAGCAGTTCGGGGTGGGAAGATCAACCGTCGGAGTGATCGTCATGGAGGTAAGTCCCAGGGGGAGTGGGGTGGGGGGAGGGTGCTGCACTCCAGGCCCAGGGACAGCCAAGATTCCAGGCTGGGTCGCCCAGGGGTTTGGGCCGTCCCTCCCTTGCACAGGCCCGCTGGTGGGGGCCGTGGGGCGAGGGGGGCCCTGGTGTGTGTGTGTGTGTGTGTGGGTGTGTGTGAGGACAGAGGAATCAAGGGGCCCCAAGGAGCGCGCACTCACCCCTGCCGTGCGTGATGTGTTCCCTTGTGTTTCTCTACACCCTTCTGCAGGTCATCCACGCCATCAACAACATCCTGCTCCGCGAATCATCCGCTTGCGCGTGGATGATACCATGGCGGCCGCTGCCCTCGGGTTCCCCAACTGCGGGAGCCCTGGGCGCCACCCACATCCCCATCCGGGCCCCGAGCATCGAGCGGCCCATTTCATGAACCGCAAGGGGTACTGCTCCATTGTTCTGCAGGCCCTCGTGGACCACCGGGCCGCTTCCTGGACATTTACGGGGCTGGTCCGGCCGGGCACATGACGCCCATCCTCCGGAACTCTGGACTGTTTCGCAGGTTGAAGGCGGGCACCTACTTCCCCGGCGAGACTTGACTGTCGAGGATGTGCCTATGCCCATCTGCGTCGTCGCGCGGACGCGCCTACCCCCTGATGCCCTGGCTAATGCGGCCCTACACGGGCAGCCGGACCAGAACCGGGCCCGGTTCAATGACCGCCTCAACCGGGCCCGAACCCAGTGGAGCTGGCCTTTGGGCGTTTAAAGCCCGATTCCGTTGTTTGCTCACCCGTCTCGAGATGGGTGAGCAGAATGCAACGGAGGTACTGGTCACAGTGCTGCGTGCTCCACAACATTGTGGAGCGCAGCGGGAGGCCTTCCTCCCTGCATGGATGGCAGCCGAGGCACAGACCTTGGAACAGCTCGACACAGCTGCCGTCCGCCAGGCGTGCCAGGATGCGATGCGCATCAGAGAGGCCCTGGTGGACATGTTTGCCCAAGCCCGTAGTAGGGTCGCCTGGGTCTCCCAGACTACTCCCGCCCGTCCCCTACCCTTCCCCACCCCCTCCTTACCTCCCCAATTGTAAAGCGTCGGGTCAAAGCACATCGGCCGTCATCGTGACTGTTCGTCGGGTGCGTCGGGCTTAGTTAGGGTTTTCTTTTAGTTTAGGCTAGGGTTTAGGCCACCATCGCCTGTCCCGAAGAACAGCCACGAGGATTCGGGGTTCGTGCAGAAGGCTCAAGTCAGCGTACCTGATTCCAGTCGTCTTCGAGGGAATCTCCTGGCTGTTCCTCTCCCGAGGCCCGGAAGGACCAAAGGATTGAGGTGGCCAGCAACACTACCCAATTGTCCTCCTGCGCCTAGACTATGTTTAATTATCTGTAGTGTGCATCTTTTAACCGTTCTTGCTTGTTTGTGAGCTATGTAAATATAGTTTGTGGTTTACATTTTACTGAAAAGTCTCAGTATTTATTTATGCGCCACAAACCAATGAGCACTTAAAAAGGGCCCCCCCAGTGATAGAGTACAGATTTTGTTGTCTGCAGTTTGTAACCCTGTTAAATTTAAGTGGCTAATTGGCATCTCACATAATTTCCTACAGTTACTAGAGTAACACGATAACCAACACAGGAATGAACAGAAAAATAGAAAACTGTTTATTTACAAGGGGGGGAGGGGACCTTCAACTGGGACGGGGGGGACCTTCAACTGGGACGGGGGCAGTTACTGGGATGGATGGCCCCTGTGACTGCTCCTCCGGGGGGGGGCCTGCACACGCTGGGCAGACCGCGTAGGGGCAGGCTGCACGGGGAGGTGGGCACGACCACGGGCAGGAGCAGGAGCAGGAGCAGGAGCAGGGGCAGGGGCAGGGGCAGGGGCAGGAGCAGGAGCAGGGGCAGGGGCAGGAGCAGGAGCAGGAGCAGGAGCAGGAGCTGGGATAGGAGGGGGCATGGGCTGTGCTCCGGGAGGGATGGCGGGGGCATGGGGTCCGGCCATGCCATAATGGATGGCATGGACCAAATGTGCCGTGAGCACGTCCATGTTCGTGCGCATCCCTCGGCACTCATTTCGGAACGCAGCCCAGCCCTCCTGCCGCCACTGCAGGTCTCCCTGCACCCGCTCGGCGATGGAGGCCTGGATTGCCTCCACGGCGCGCACATGGCGGCGCAGAAGCTGGTCTCTCTGCCGTCGCCTGTGCCTCCGGGGTTGGCCAGCTGGGGGTGCCGCTGCTGCCGAAGTGTCGGGTCTGGTGCTGGGTCCCGCTGCAGGGAAGAGAAGAAAGGATGGGTCAGTCGGGCAGGCCGTCCACTGTCCCCACATCTCATGCCCTCCACCCCTGAGCCCAGGTGACCCCACAGTTGTGTGGCTTGGGCCCACTCGGTTTCCCTCCTGCCCCCGTGTTGTATGTTGGCAAGGAGGACCGCCCCTGCTGGAGTAGGGTCCCCCCTCCAGTATTGTAAGCACCGGTCTGTGTCCTGGCCCCGTGGAGGGCGGGAGGGTGCTTGTGCTGCGTTCACCTGTGGAACTCCTGCCGGTGGAGACTGTGAAAAGCTTTGGGCTAATCGCTGGTGTTTGACAGGAGCGAGATGCATCCCCACGCAGTGCCTGGGAGCACATCTGGCAGAGGCGGTCTGGGCTCTCAGATCCTCGCGTGGGATATCTCCTGGACGTAACCAGAAGCGTGACTGGGTGGGGGGGTGTCCCATCCTTGCAGCAAAACTCAGGGGCCCTTGTCCCTCCCACTATCCCTCCTGCAAGGCCGGTAGCCCAGGGACATGTGCGGCCACAGTGGGGACTTCCTCGGGAACCAGCCAAGGCACTGGGAGCAGGCGAGGACTGTGATGCTGCGGTTTTCCCAGGAGCAGCTGGCTGTGCCTCACAGCCAGGCATGGGACAGTGTGCTGTTCTCCGTGCTGCACCCTTGGCGGAGGTGCAGGGCTCTGGGCTGAGTCCCTGGGGCCCTGGCCGGTTCCAGCCGGCATCCACCCTTCCCCCTGGTCCCGCCGCATATGTGTGAGCAGCACGGTCCCAGGTGTGCCCTGCAGCTGCCTGCCGCGGCCACGTGCCGCTCGGTCGCCAGGCTGCACGAGGTTGCGTGCTGCTTGCTGCCTCATGCGACGCAGCGTGCAGCTCACGTGGCCTGAGTGACATGCTCTCCTCCTCCTCTGGGCACCTGGCTCCCCGCCCTCCGCCCCCGCCCTTTGGGAGTGCAAACTGCAAAGACTCACCAGTGGGTTCCTCCCCGGCCTCGGCCTCGGCCTCGGAGGAGCTGCTGGAGGGGGCCTGCTGGGTGGTGGCCTCCTCTGCGCCGGACGCGCTGCTGCTGTCCTCTCCCTCCCCCTGCTCGGTGGGTCGTCTGATGGGGGGGCGCTGGCAGGTGTCCACCGGGACGTCCGGGGCTGGCAGGGCTGGCTGGCCCAGGAAGGCGTTCAGCCGGTCGTAATAGGGGCAGGCGTCTGGTCCTGCCCCCCTGCCCTCGCTGGCCCGGACGTACCCCAGCCGCAGCTCCTTCACTTTCGAGCGGACCTGCTCGGCATTCCGGGTGGGGTGTCCCTGCTGCGCCAGGTTGTCGGCCAGCCGTGTGTAGAGCTCCACATTCCGGCGCCTGGAGTGCAGGTCGTGGAGACCCTCCTCCTCCTGCCACAAGTCCAGGAGGGTCTCCAGCTCCCTGGGGGTCCAGGATGGGGCCCGGCGTTTGCGGCCCCTGGGGGCCTCCTGTGCTGGGGGTGCAGGGGGCTCACCAGCTGGAGCTGCCATGGCGCGGTCTGATGGGTGGCTGGGCAGCACAGCGGCACGTGGCAGAGCTCAGGCTGCAGGGTCTGTGAAGCGCTCCTGCCACGTGCGCCCAGCAGCCTCCCTACCAGGAAGTCCAGGGCTCCTACGGGGTCTCATGGCGACCAAACCGCTTTTTTCCGTTTCTTCTGCTTTTCCGGAAAAGCTGTCTACACTGGCCCTTTTCCGGAAAAGCTTTTCCGGAAAAAGGACTTTTGCCCGAGCGGGAGCGGCATAGCTTTTCCAGAAAAGCGGCTGATTTCATACAGTAGATCGTCATTGCTTTTCCGGAAAAGCAAGCGGCCAGTGTAGACAGCTCGCACCTTATTCCGGAAAAGCGGCTGATTTTCCGGAATAAGTGGCCCAGTGTAGACACAGCCTGGATGTAAGGGAAAGTTAAGAGTTTTTGGTGGCTCAGCAGAGCAATGGTTCCGTGGAGAAATGTGAAGATGGGGCTTCTTTAAAGGAGCTCCCAAAGAGGAGAATACTCATGGCGTTTTTTGCAAGCAGTTTACAGTAACTGAGGCTAAATCTACACTGGCACCTTACAGTGATGTAACTTTCTGGCTCAGGGGTGTAAAACACGCACACACACAAACACACACACACACACTGAGCACATCAAGTTACAGTGCTGTAAAACACCAATGTGAAGCTGGCTACAGTACTGGGGCTGTTAGCTACTCCCCTTGTGGAGGTGGTTTCCATGGGGCACTGGGAGATCTCTCTCCCAGTGCTCATGCCATGGCCACACTTTCAGTTTAAAACACTCCTGTGGCATCACTTTAAACCTTCAAGTGTAGACAAAAGCCTGAGAGATGTGGGAGTGACCTGACTGAGGTCATTTCAGTCCCTAACTGCCAGAGTAGTTCAAATGTGTATGGATCCACTAAGTTTCCTGTTGAAAGATCCAGTGTGGATATTTTAGAGAAGGTTTTATGTGGAACAAAGATTGTGAGGGAATGTGAACCGCCCTCCTGATAGCCAAGTGGCTGTGTTGGAGAGGCAGTTTGGGAAGACATTGGGACAGGAATAGCTCCTTGTTGATTCTCTAAGGCTATGTCTAGACTACATCCCTCTTTCGATTTTTGAAAAACCCCTTGAACATGTTAAGAGTGATCCATAAGAATACACTTTATGTTAAAAAGCCTTGTGATATTGATCTTTCAATGATGGTGCCTGTAACCAGTCTTGAAACTTAATGGGAAAAAAGACATTACAGATCTAATATGCTGTATGAGAAGGGAAACCAAGGCTCACCTCTATAATGCTTCCCTGGCTCAATGCCATGATTGCTACAGTAGGGAGAACATTAATATCTACATTGACTTGATGTTAATCGGGTTTCAAACATTTGCCAGAATTTGTATAGAGAAATTAACTATTTTCATTAGTTTATGGCAAGATCACATAAGACATCTGGCAATCACCCTGCAAGAGGAGATCCAACACACTCTTGGTCTAGCTGAGTTTTATTTTGAGTTTGTAAAGGAATTCAATATAATCATTACTGCCATAATTAATCTTACACAGAAAAAGCCTGTTTTAATCAAACATGATTTTGATAAACTATTTCTGTTATACACTGATATTTCTAATATTGGCTTAGAAACTACAGTAATACAGAACCAAGAAAGGGAAGTTATAGTGATGCATTCAGTAGTGTCTGGGACATGCCTTCCTGCATCAATTTTGCATTGGAGGTGTGACATTATCATCTATCTATCTATCTATCTTAGAATGCATCTGTCTGTCTATGAGTTCATTTGTCTGTCTATGAGTTCATTTGTTCAAGATTTCCTCCTAAACGGTAAGAGCTAGGTCCATTACATTTGATATGCAGCTTCCTCTTAGCCTAACTCAAAGAAAGATCAGAGTTTGGCTGTGCCAGGAAAAAAAGCTGGGGGGGCAGGAGAAAAGGTCCCGCTGTTAGGAGGGGGAGAGAAAGCCCTGGCAGATGGGCCCCCCTCCTCTGAGCCACCCCCATCCCTTACTTTGCACTCTCATGCCCTCCACCACCACTCACACATCCCTAGCCCCTTCCCTGAGTCCCTTCTCAAACTCCCACCCTGAATCATGTTCCCACGCACCCTCAGCATCCTCCCCCCCATTCCTAAGGCCCTACCCTGACTCCTGTATCCCCCTATACACACTACCAGCCCCCTGTCTTAAAGGACCCGGGCAATGCCAGATAGGTCTTTTAGTCTTATTAATATGTGATCATATAGATCATTCTTGCAACCACTGTTATACATTTGCAGCAAATCTTGTACAAAGTGTGGCCTTTAAGATGTCATTAGAAAAATTATGATTTACTGAATATTATTATGCTATTTGTATGAATGTATCATTTTATGAATATTAGCTGTGTACCTGTATTTCAAATCATTGGCCCCTGTGGTAAGATCCATGAGGTTTTTAGACAGCCCATTATGAAAACACTATTCAAGTTGAATGGCCTGTCAAGAAACACTTAGCTCACAATGGACCATCTGCACCTAACAAACCTGTACACGTTCAAACTAGGGTAATGGCTTCTGTTGTGACTAAGAAAAATCAGGCATGGACATGTGAGTTGTCCATGTGACTCCAAAGTCCATCTTGTTGTGATTTTCCACTAGCTCTGTTGAGGGTTTTGTTTGAAACTATGGACTTCAAACAAATCCATGTATAGTTCATAGTTTCTTCCCTCTATCTGGGAGAAACTATACAAAACCTTGGAAACACCTCCATTTTTCCTCTTTCCTGCTCCAGCCTTTCTCCAGCTCAAACCTCTGCACTTATGCTAATGGGATTGAGATTTCTCCAATGATTTGGAAGCAACCAGAGACTTAATTTAAGTCACCAGTTTATTCCATCATTGCCAGAAGCCTGAACCAAAAACTTGGCAATTATTGTACGTATTTGATTCCTTTAACCAATCACCTTTTTCTTTCTTTCTTTCTTTCTTTCTTTCTTTCTTTCTTTCTTTCTTTCTTTTATATTGACCTGGGTGTGTGGCTAGTCCTTTAGGATCAGAGGACCCTGTTATTTGATGAGTCTGGTTTTAAAGAACCACTTAGCTCTGAGTCCAGTGGTTTTGGTGGTGATACAAGGGCTAGAATGCCTAAGGACACTGGCTTTGTGACTTACTGTTAGCCAGCGTGGTGAGATACATGTTTACTTTTATGTCTGGTTTCTTCTGGAGAATAACCAATACATTTAGGGGTGTATTTGCCCTATTTCTCAGCAGTCTGACCTGAATTTGGTATTCTCACTTGTGACCCACAAAGGTATAGTTACAATAGGTCCAGTTGGTCTTTATAGTGATTTTGATAAAGAAATGAGAGCTATACCTTGACTTCTGTTGCAGGTATTTTAAATGTAAAATCTATTTCGTACTGATTAGCTTTAGAACATCATAGATGCAATGTGTCACAATGGCAGATACTATACAGAACATTACTCTCCTGACTTCAGAACAATCACCTCTAGTCTTGCCAACCCCTGAAAAGAAGAACATTTATCAGTGCATACTCAGAGAATCAAAATAAAATATTAAAAACATAACTGGTTATCAAGTGAATATCTACTGATTGCAAAACAGCAGAAGGGGAATGTTTTGACTCAAAACCATTATGAATGGCATTTATATGTCCACACCACTATAATAGCTGAATACTTCACATTCTTGTTTAGTGTATTTATGCTCACAACACTGCCCCGAGGCAGGCAAGTGCTATTATCCATGATTTACAGATGGAGAACTGTGCACAGAGATACTAAGGTTATGTCTACACTGCAGGCTTCTTGTGCAAGAACTTTTTGTGCAAGAGTTCTTGCGCAAAAGTTCTTGTGCAAGAGCACGTCCACACTGCCAAGAAACCCCTGTTCCCGCCCACACTAGCGCAAAAAGCTCTTGCGCAAACAGGCTTATTCCTCATGGGGAGAGGAATAACTCTTGTGCAAAAAGCCCTCTCTTCTGATGATCTACTGTACACTTTCTTGCGCAAGAACAGGCTTGTAGTGTGGACGCGCCACACGTTTTTGTGCAAGAACGGCTGTTCTTGCGCAAGAAGCCTGCAGTGTAGACATAGTCTTATGGTGCATCTACACTGCACCATTATTACGAGATAACTAGCATTATTTTGAAATAACAATGCAAGCATCTACACAGTTATTTCGAAATAATTTTGAAATAACGGACAGCTTATTCCGAAATCTGTAAACCTCATTCTACAATGAATAAGGCCTATTCCGAAATAGCTATTCTGAAATAAGGTGTATGTAGACGCTCCACTTTTGCTGTTTTGAAATAGCCCCTCATTGGGGCCGTTCTAAGTTATTCCTCCCCAGTGCCTCCTGGGGCTCTAAATCGAGATAGCACGTCTACATCAGGGAAGCTTCCCTCAGACTAATTTTGAGGCTTCCGTGAAGTGTAGACGTGCTATTTTGAAAGCTACTCCAGAATAGCTTATTGCGAAATAAGCATGCAGTGTAGATGTACCTTCAGTGGCTTGCCCAAGGCTAATGCCTTAAACCCTGGGACCATCCTTCCCCCTGCCTAGCCACATGTTATGGAGCAGTCAGACTGGCAACTCATGAGTTAGGACTCCATGGGAAACTTGTAGTACAAGGAGTTGCACAGTGTAATGATCGGCACCTGCGGTCTCCAAGTCGTGTGAAATTGATGAATAAAAGGATGTCTTTTAATTTAGGATTTGCTTAAGAAGTGGGTTACCCAATGACTCCACACGTGCAATAACATTGCTCTCTCTGGAACCTCTATCTCCTTTCTCAGGCCTACTTACCCAATGGCAATGCAAGGAGATCCTGTACTGCAGGACCAATGTGCTTGTACAGTGCCTAGCCACAATGCACCCTGAATCTCAGTTGTGGCCACTAGGCACAAGTGTAAACCAAAATAAATAATGGTTTATTATTTATAAATAATGTCAATGACCTGTCTTTGAAATGCTCTCAGTCAGCATCACTGCCAGGCAGTGCTGAATGCGTTAACAATACTTGGGTCAGGTTTTCTGCCAGCAGCAGCAGCAAAACAAACAAAAACTGTTGCTGTCTGGATGCAGATGATAAGCTGGTGAAATAATTTCATCCCTAGAAGAGAAAAGATAGTTCTCGTCTCATTTTAGGCGAGAGGGTACGAGAGCATTCACAGGAAGCAGAAGTCATTTGTATGGCGAAAAGAGATATTGCAGTTGGAAAAGCTAGTGTGTTTGATGGGCTGTATCTTCTGTAGAACACTTTGGGCGTCTGGCCGCTTTCCCTCCTCCAATTAAGTGGCCAGTGGAACTGGTGCTTCTTGCCATTTGGCTTTTTTAAATTCCAAGCTTTTGACTTCTAAAGGAAAACTGTAGGCAGTGTTAATCACCAGACAGAGCCACCCCCTCGCCTCCAGCAAAGAGTGTGCAGGAATCACGACCACAACTATTTAACCTCCCCAGTGCCCATATGCCCCTCAATGTTCTCATCAGGGTCTGCATAATAGACTTGAGACTCAATGTTATGTTTGTCAGGAACTGGCAAAGCTGTTGAGCAAGAGTTTAATGCAGGCTGAATGTAGACAGGGCTTCCAACAGCTGTTGTGAGAAGCAAGCCAGATTTGTCCTTCCTTTGGCTAGAAGTTTTCTCTGCTGAGGTCTGAGGCTTTCTTGCCGCACACACACAGTTTCTGCCTAAATAACAGCAACGTCAAGGCTTTTATTTCACTTTTTTTTCTTATAACTAATTCTAGTGTGCTGCTTCCAAATAAAATCCCAAGATGGTCCCTGTTCTGGCTCCTTGCAAGGAGGATGTAGCAGACTCAATCAACACTGAGTAGGCACCAAACAATTTGAGATTAGACATTTGCACTACAACAAATACAGCATTTGATTTCTGTAGTAACTGATCAACCAGAACCATGTCAGAAGGAATACAATTGTTTCTGTATCTTGCTAACAACATTGGAGCCAGTTGGTGCTTATCTTTTAAAGGAAGCCAGTGTCTCAGAAAAATAACATAGGGTAAATGTGATGGATAGCATGATCCCAGTAGGCCAGTCAAAGCCCTGCTGTTGTAAGCACTCCTGCTTATCTAAGTGCATTTCTTTCTCCGCTTATTTACTTAATGTATGTCATAAAAAGTCCCACTGAAAAAACTATTATTCTAAAGTCTCCATCTTTTTCTGAGCAGGTTATTTTATTCATAGTTCAGAGTCTACTTGCAAAATAGAAATCCCAAAGAAGGGATTTGCTGATACTGGGAATTTCTAAGGACCATTAGAAAAAACATAATCAAGGTATTTGAAATGCATTTTCAGAGAAGAGTGAAACAGCGTTAGAGGCTCCCAAGGAATATCCTCAGAACATGAGACTCGTATCTCCAATGGCAGAGATGGCTCTTGCAACTCCATACAACCTTGAGAGCAAGGATGTACTGGGGCAGGGTCTGGGTGGGCCAGAGGTGGATATTTAGGCAATGGGAAGAGTGCAGCTGGGGCATTCTTATCTCCCCCACCTCAATTCTCTGCCCCGGCTTACCTCATGCTGGCCTGCAGAGCAGAGGCACAATTAGGTGAAGCTCTGAGGGTTTTTCTAACTTGTGCCAGGGCTCACACCCGTCCCCACTGTTATTTGAACAGGGGAGACCCAAATTCATCTCAGTTCCTGTGACAGTGCCTTAAACAGCACAGAGTTGAATCAGGCCTTGTGTACTAAGACTGAAGCTGCTATGAATAGTTTACCTGAATGTTTGCTCAAAGTGCTTCTTCAGTACTTCAAGTCAGTGACAATAAACTGATAATAAACTGCTCTGCATGACTATGAAGATGGAGTGCCTGGCTTCTACAGTATTTTGTTAACTATTACCATTAATAATCTTCCAAGAAAGAAATGAAAGGCTCAAAATATATAGCGAAGTGAGAAGCACATACATGAGGGCATTATAATTTTTTCTGTTTCAAGAAACATATAATGTTAGACCAAAAGTTAAAGAACTAGACAAAAGTTGAAGAAATGATTTATATAAATGCTTTTTCTTTTCCAGCATATGCAGTTTAACTGAAGAATTGTCCCATACTTCATAGCACCCAAATATGACACCACATATAGTAGCAGTAATACTAAAAAACCATCAGTAGGACTATTAAAACAGATTATTCTCTAATAATTATGCAAATATTCCTTCAGTGAAACTATAAAAAGTCTTAAAGCTCTTGTATATTGCTATTATAAAGTTAAAAATATGTGGTAAATGAAACTGAAGATCATTAACTTTTTGTCACTGCGGGAATTTTTTCCCCTAGAATTTAAATACATGATCTGGGACACCTTTCAAGGTTTAACTTGGAAGCAATTATTAGTTATAGCTGCGCTAAAATAAAGCTGCAGGATGAAAATGGGGTCTGCCTAGAGGAAAAGTCACAAAAAACTGATCTCAAATGCTTCGTTCTTTAGCAGAAACATATAAAAATTAGGTATTTATGGGAACTAGCATAACATTTGCAGCTCTGATAAGTCAATGAAAAAAATTCTATGGGAGAGGAAGCTTCAGCTTCAGGAATAAATTAATCACTGAATGTAGGTACATAAGAACATAAGAACGGCCGTACTGGGTCAGACCAAAGGTCCATCTAGCCCAGTAGCCTGTCTGCCGACAGTGGCCAGCACCAGGTGCCCCAGAGGGGGTGGACTGAAGACAATGATCAAGCGATTTGTCTCCTGCCATCCTTCTCCAGCCTCTGACAAACAGAGGCCAGGGACACCATTTCTATCCCCTGGCTAATAGCCTTTTATGGACCTAACCTCCATGAAATTATCTAGCTTCTCTTTAAACTCTGTTCTAGTCCTAGCCTTCACAGCCTCCTCTGGCAAGGATTTCCACAGGTTGACTACACTCTGTGTGAAAAAGAACTTTCTTTTATTAGTTTTAAACCTGCTACCCATTAATTTCATTTGGTGTCCTCTAGTTCTTCTATTATGGGAACTAATAAATAACTTTTCTTTATCCGCCCTCTCCACACCACTCATGATTTTATAGACCTCTATCATATCCCCCCTCAGTCTCCTCTTTTCTAAACTGAAAAGTCCCAGTCGCTTTAACCTCTCTTCATATGGGACCCGTTCCAAACCCCTAATCATTTTAGTTGCCCTTTTCTGAACCCTTTCCAAGGCCAAAATATCTTTTTTGAGGTGAGGAGACCACATCTGTACACAGTATTCAAGATGTGGGCGTACCATAGTTTTATACAGGGGCAGTAAGATATTCTGGGTCTTATTTTCTATCCCTTTCTTAATAATTCCTAGCATCCTATTTGCCTTTTTGACCACTGCACACTGTGTGGAAGTTTTCAGAGAACTATCCACGATAACTCCAAGATCTCTTTCCTGATTTGTCATAGCCAAATTAGCCCCCATCATACTGTACGTATAGTTGGGGTTATTTTTCCCGATGTGCATTACTTTACACTTATCCACATTAAATTTCATTTGCCATTTTGTTGCCCAATCACTCAGTTTGGTGAGATCTTTTTGGAGTCCCTCACAATCTGCTTCTGCCTTGACTATCCTAAACAGTTTGGTATCATCTGCAAAATTTACCACCTCACTGCTTACCCCTTTCTCCAGATCATTTATGAATAAGTTGAAAAGGATTGGTCCCAGGACTGACCCTTGGGGGACACCACTAGTTACCCCTCTCCATTCTGAACATTTACCATTTATTCCTACCCTTTGTTTCCTGTCTTTTAACCAGTTCTCAATCCAAGAAAGGACCTTCCTCTTATCCCATGGCCATGTAATTTACACAAGAGCCTTTGGTGAGGGACCTTGTCAAAGGCTTTCTGAAAATCTAAGTATACTATATCTACTGGATCCCCCTTGTCTGCATGTTTGTTAACCCCTTCAAAGAACTCTAATAGATTAGTAAGACATGATTTCCCTTTACAGAAACCATGTTGACTTTTGTCCAACAAATTATGTTCTTCTACATGCCTCACAATTTTATTCTTTACTATTGTTTCAACTAATTAGCCCAGTACTGAAGTTAGACTTACCGGTCTGTAATTGCCAGGATCGCCTCTAGAGCCCTTTTTAAATATTGGTGTCACGTTGGTTACCTTCCAGTCATTAAGTAAGGAAACCGATTTAAAGGATAGGTTACAAACCACAGATAATAGTTCAGCAATTTCCCATTTGAGTTCTTTTAGAACCCTTGGATGAATGCCATCCGGTCCCAGAGATTTGTTAACATTAAGTTTTTCTATTTGTTCCAAAACCTCCTCTAATGACACTTCAATCCGGGACAGTTCCTCAGATTCATCACCCACAAAGGACGGGTGGGTCCCTAACATCCTCAGCCGTGAAGACTGAAGCAAAGAAATCATTTAGTTTATCTGCAATGGCTTTATCATCCTTGATTGTTCCTTTTATATCTCGATCGTCTAGGGGACCCACATTTTTTTAGCAGGCTTCCTGCTTCTAATGTACTTTAAAAACATTTTGTTATTTCTCTGAGAGTTTTTGGCTAGCTGTTCCTAAAAATCTTTTTTTGCTTTTCTTATTACATTTTTACACTTGATTTGACAGTGTTTATGTTCCTTTCTATTTATCTCACTAGGATTGGACTTTCACTTCTTAAAAGATGCCTTTTGTCCCTCACTGCTTCTTTTACATGGTGGTTAAGCCACGGTGACTCTTTTAGGTCTCTTGCTATGTTTTTTAATTTGGGGTATACATTTAAGTTGGGCCTCTATTATGGTGTCTTTAAAAGTTTCCATGCAGCTTGCAGGATTTGGCTCTAGTCATTGTGCCTTTTAATTTCTGTTTAACTAACCTCCTCATTTTTGTGTAATTCCCCTTTTTGAAATTAAATGCCAGAGTCCTGGACTGCTGAGGTGTTCTTCCCACCACAGGAATGTTAAAATAGGGAAATAAAATAGGTAGGGAAATTAGGAAGGGATTTCCCCCATTTTGTAACAATGCACACTAGGCAATGTATTTTATGGGATAGGGTTTAAAAAAAAAACTTATCAACCACAACTGTAAGTACTGGACTAAACAGAAACAAGGAAGCTAATTTATAAGTCTACTTGTAAATAACAGCCCAAAATTAATCTTAGAGCAGCGCTGAAACCTGACTTCTCACTCAATTGACACACCCAAAATTACACCAAGACTCGCACACAGAGCAGTTCTCTATATATTTTATTCAATCCGTGTACAACTCTCAGGCCATGATCCAGCAACATTCTTAAGCAAGTGCTTAGTTTTAAGCAATAGTACGGTCGTTGAAGCCTTAGATACTGCAGTGATGGGAACTTCATAAATACTGACTGGGCTGGTCTGGTAGAGATGCTTGTATTTATTCATTGCATACAACAGATTAAATTATTCTCAACTAAACACTGGGATGTATAGGATATAATCAGCACCCCAGGGTTCCTAGATGTACTTAGTAAAGTTGTCAGGCCGCACACTGAATTCTTGAGGCATGTCTACACTGGCAGCTGAACTGCACTGGCAGTTACAGCGCTGCTCACGGCGCACCGCAGGGAAACCGCTGCTGTGTGTGCACACTGTGTTCTTTGTGACGGTGGAGCGCATCCAGATTAGCAGCTCTTGCAGTGCCACAGAAAGAAGTGCATTGTGGTGGCTATTCTGCTTTGCAACTGCTCCCAGGGCGGTCTGGGAAAGGTTTGCACTGCCGCATGGAGAAGGTAGCGTCACATGATGCATGTTTCCCCATCCCATTGCTCCATGGTCATCCTGCTCCATTGACAACTGGTTTTTAACTGAAGCATGTGGGGAGAGAGGGCAGAGTGTGACAGGGTATATGTGTGTGTACATGGGGGGGGGAGGGATGATGTGTTTGGGGGGACATTGGCATGCTGTTTTGTAAGTTCAAACAGCAGCAGGAAACAATCTGTCCAGAGGCAGGGGGAGAGGGAAACCCTGACATCAGCCCTGTTACCTCCCTCTCTGGCTCTTTGCACAGCAATCTCTCTCTCTCTTACTCGCTCACGCAAACACACACGCAGATACCTGCCTCTGTGGGCAACAGCATGAACATTCCACTCGAATAGTTTGCCCTGTGTCCTGGAGCAGACCAGCACAGCATGCGGGCTGTCCCAAACAGTGCTCTGAAAGGTGAGAGGCGTGTGCCTGTTAGGGAGCCCACCAAGATCAAAACAATGAGCAGAGTGGCTATTGCAGGAATTATGGGACATTTCTGGAGGACCATTCACAATGCAGAGAAGAATTGAAGTGTCCATGCTGACACCCCAGCACTGTAGCCCAGTGGAGGCCGGTCCATAGAAACGAACTAGGCGGTCACCTAGGGCGCCAAAGTTAAACAGCGTTGAGGGGTTTGGGGGGGGGGAGCGCCGATCGCGCGCCAATCACATGTTTTGCCTAGGGTGCCAGTTGCCAGTATCTCGTCCAGGGCCGCTCCTGTTGTAGCCACTGCACAGCAAGCTCTACGCCTCTCGTTGAGGTGGTTTATCAGAAGCACAGCAACCGTGGAGCTAGTGCACACTAAGGGTGTGTCTAGACTACATTCCTCTTTCGAAAGAGGAATGTAAATGAAGGAAATTGAAAATGCAAATGAAGCACAGATTTACAAATTCCGTGCTTCATTTGCATAATTGTATCCAATCGCTTTTTTGAAAAAGGTTATTTCGGAAAAAAGCAGTCTAGACACGGTTCTTTCAGGAAAAAAACCTCTTTTTTGAAAGAACCCTTTATTCCTGAAAAAATGAGGTTTACAGGCTTCTTTCGAAAAAGGGGTTTTTTTTCGAAAGAACTGCATCTAGACTGCTTTTTTTTAAATAGCCTTTTCCGAAAAAGCGATCGGACGCGATTATGCAAATGAAGCGCGAGATTTGTAAATCTGCGCTTCATTTGCATTTTTGATTTCCTTCATTTACATTCCTCTTTTGAAAGAGGAATGTAGTCTAGACGCACCGTAAGAGCCTTGCCATGGACCCCTTGGGGATTACTGTGCCGTGAGCTGATTTACTGCACTGTAACTTGCCAGTTGAGATAAGACCTAAGCAACATATCGGATTTGGTACATTCAGCAGCTTCCACTCAGTTAATAGTGGTGTTTTATTTTCTATACAGTATCTTAAGGAAATTTTACCCATTGTGCATAATAATGCCTCGATACCACAGAGTCAAATGAACAGCTCCTATGTCATCCGCCACTGCCCTGACAGAAAGTCATTGCTGGAGCATTGCTCAGTGCCAGAGACACCCAGCTGGGTGTATATAGAGCAGTCCTGAAGCTGCTCTAATTTATGTGTGACCTTGTACCTCCATATTTTTATGGAAATATTCTTTTGAATAAGAATATAACTAACTCAAATATGCTGTATGCAAAATGTGGCATGTAATTTATCATTGGAAAGCTTGTAATCCCCTGAATGTGTATATTCTATTTGTGTGCATGTATCATTCCTAAATTTGAAGTTAAAAGTATAAACCTGTTTACATATCTGCATGTTCTAATGAAGGCCATTAGTAGAACTCAAGGAACTTAATGACCCAATACTCATGACAATGATCTGTGAATAATCTTGCTTTTCCTTTAAACCTGCACAATGCTTGGTCCTGCCAGGACATGTGGCCAGGTCCCCTGATGCTGAAACCCATTTTGGATGTGGTATTTTTCCACAGGGGTGTGAAAGGATTGAAACTGAACACAAAGGATTCCCTCCTGCAAAATAGGCAGGAAACCAAACAATAGGAGCTGTTGCCAGCAATCAAGACACCACCAGCTTACCGCTCAGATGACTGCTGGAAACATCTAAGACAGAAAAAGAGAAAGGACCAGCCCAAGACAGCAGGTTGCCTAGCTTGTGAGAAAAGATTAGAACTATTGTTAGGATAAGAAATTGCATGTAACAAATGTATTAGAGTATTAAGTTTAGCTTGCATGTTTTGTTTTATCTGGCTTAGTAACTTATTTTGATCTGTCTGTTATTACTTGAAACCACTTAAATCCTATTTTTTATATTTAATAAAATCACTTTTGTTTATTATTAAGCTCAGTGTAAATAATTGTTACCTTGGGAGACAACAGCTGTGCAAATCTTTCTTTCATCAATAAAGGGAGTGAACAACTTATGAGCTTGCTCTGTGTAAAACTTTTAGGCAGAATAAGACAGATTTATCTGGGGTTCTGGTCCAATTTGGTCTGTGCTTCTGGGTTCTGTGTCAAGTCCCTGTGATGGAGCCTTCCCAGAGCTAAGCTGCCCTCAACGTCTGTGTTGCTCTGCTAGGGGCTGTGACCCTTACTCTGTGCCTTACTGGGGGAGACCAGAGGTTCTGGCTCAGCAGGACAGAGTGCCAGGGTACCCCAGAGAGCAGGTAGGTGGGCTCAGTGTTATGATAAGAGTAATGGACTCAAGTTACAGTGGGGGAGGTCTAGGTTGGATATTAGGAAAAACTATTTCATTAGGAGGGTGGTGAAGCACTGGAATGGGTTACCTAGGGAGGTGGTAGAATCTCCATCCCTAGAGGGTTTTTAAGTCTCGGCTTGAGAAAGCCCTGGCTGGGTTGATTTAGTTGGGATTGGTCCTGCCTTAGGCAGGGGGCTGGACTTGATGACCTCCTGAGGTCTCTTCCAGCTCTATGATTCTATAAGCCCATCAAGTGACAGTGTCAAGGGGATCTCTGTGACCCAACCCATCACAAGGCTGTGGGCCTGAAAAGGAGGTGGGAAGCCACCACACCTCCCCCACTTCAGTCATGCATTGAGCACAGTTCCAGACTTAGTCCCAGATGACAACTACTAACACATTAATGTGACAGGAAAGAAATACTCATATGACTACCCAAATGTGTTTTCATGGGGAGAGGATTCCTAGCATATTGTACCATTCCATCTAATTTATTCCAATTGCTAGAATTACCATCTTCTTATTCATTATTCTCATTGATTATTAGTGCTGGAAAAGGTGTATGGCACTTTACCTTTGGACAGATACTCTCCCTGCCCAGACGTACTCAAGGGCTAAAGGAACAAATGTCCATAGTATAATGTAAAATAGGACATAACATTACAGGCAAGTCACAGATGTGGTCATTGTAACGGCATGCTTCCTGGGATAGGTGGGTTCTCAACACCTTCTCTAATAAAATTAGGATGGGCCTTGTCTTATATTCAGTGCAGCTTGTTCTAGTCGTAAAAGGTAGTATGAAATAAGGCATAATGGTGTGACTGGCTATGGATAGGGAGCTATCAGGAGGTTTAGCCTAAAATGAGAGAGAAAAGAAATATTAGATATATAATATTGTGCGTGTGTGTGTGTGTGTGCACTGCCAAACTGTGTAATGTTTAGAAGCTGAAGAGGAAAAGCTTGAAACTTGAGACACTTTTTAATTGTGTCACACAGCATGTTATCTGAAAACATGGTGTCAGATTGGTACATCATGCTTTGTGCAGTTCCACATCACCCCAAAGTATCTATTTGCCTTTTAAGGGCCTGGAACTTGTGGCTGAGTGAAATACGAAAGAGAATGAAGGAATCCATGTGTCACAAGAGCACAGGCTTGGTGCTCACACACAGCTCTGGGAGGACCCTCTTCAATGAGACAACCCCTCAGAGCACATGCATGCTAGTGTAAACCTTGGCTTCATCACCCCCCTGGTATCAACCTTGGAACCGTCAGCACCCTGTTACATGCCAGGAACTCCCCACAGTAAGTCTATCTGAACAGGATACCTGGGGAAGACATCCCTCCCCCCCAAAGGGGAGTCTTGCACTCCCAAATACCATAGGCTACAATGACTCTCAGCGAACGTTGCAAACCAGAAGTGTTTATTAGTTGTCTGGAACACAGAAAGGGAAAGTACTTAGCACAGAAAGCAGGAAGTTACAGCAAAGTCCATCTTGATCAGATCCAGAGCCCTATTTCCCTCCCTCCCCCGCTCCCCACGAGACCAAAACAGGATATTTTCCTGCTTCTAGCAAACCACCCTATGTCAAGTTCACTTGCCTCTTCTCCGTCCTGTCTTCTTCTTCTTGAGCAAACAGGGTCATCTGGCCTTCACATCATCTCTTTGTTCTCCCCCTCATCTCAGCTGGATGGCTTCTTGAAGAGGGTGACTTCTTTGTCCTCAATTTCCAGTTTACAAAATTTCCATCCAATCTGGTCCTATAAGGATCTCAGCAAAGGTCAAACACCCTTTTCCCACCACTGAATTAATCATGCAACACCTAGGGGAAATGGAGGCACATACAGTATTCATACAGAACAATAAGAAAATCCTTCCTTTGTAACACCATAACAATAATGCTACGTCTACACTGCAGACTTCTTGCGCAAGAACTGTTTTGGGCAAGAGTTCTTGTGCAAAAGGTCTTCCAGAAGAGCGCGTCCACACTGCCATGTGCTTTTGCGCAAGAGATGTGCTTTTGCGCAAGAGCATCTATGGCAGTGTGGACGCTCTCTTGCGCAAGAAAGCTCTGATGGCCATTTTAGCCATATGGCTTTCTTGCGCAAGAAATTCATGTTGCCTGTCTACACTGCCTTCTTGTGGAAGAGTTCTTGTGCAAGAGGGCTTATTCCTCATGGGGAGAGGAATAACTCTTCTGGAAGAAGCCCTGTTTTCCGACGCTGTACTGTAAATTTACTTGCGCAAGAATGCGCATGCAGTGTAGACGCTCTGCAAGTTTTTGCTCAAGAACAGTCATTCTTGCGCAAAAAGCCTGCAGTGTAGACATAGCCTAAGAGTCCCCATGTAATGGAATCTAAGCCAGTGGCAGGGTTTGAACATGGAACTTTCAGGCCAGGCCTTGACACTCAGGGTATGTCTAGACTACATGGCTCCGTCGACGGAGCCGTGTAGATGAGTTTACTATACATAGGGAAATGAAGCGGCGATTTAAATAATCGCCACTTCATTTACATCAAAATGGCTGCTGCGTTGTGCTGATCAGCTGTTTGGCAGCACAGCGGGGCAGTCTGGCCGCCCCCGCGGTCGACAATGGAAGCCTTTGTCGACCGCTCTGGTAAACCTCATTCAACGAGGCATAATGAAGCGGTCGACAAAGGCTTCTGTTGTCAACCACGGAGCGTCCAGACTGCCCCGCTGTGCCGCCAAACAGCTGATCGGCACAGCGTGGCAGCCATTTTGATGTAAATGAAGCGGCGAGCGATTATTTAAATCACCGCTTCATTTCCTTATGTCTAGTAAACTCATCTACATGGCTCCATCGACGGAGCCATGTAGTCTAGACATACCCTCAGTTATGGGAGTAGTTCCATTGGAAAGAGGCATGAGTAAGCTCTTAGGTAATTGGTCTGACCACTGGAGGGGGAAGCAACACAGTTACCCTATGGCTATGTCTACATCGGCAGGTTCTTGTGCAACAACAGCCGTTCTTGAGCAAGAATCCACAGAGCAACCACACTGCCCGCCTGCTCTTGCACAAGAAGTTTTACAGTACGGCGTGGTAAGAGAGGGCTTCTTGCGCAAGAGCTATGCTCTTTTCTAATAGGTGTAAGCTCTCTTGCACAAGAGTTCTTGCACAAGAGGGCAGTGTGGACATGCGGCAGGGGTTTCTTGCACAAGAAAGCCCTATGGCTAAAATGGCCATCAGCACTTTCTTGCGCAAGAGAGTGTCCACACTGCCATGGATACTCTTGCGCAAAAGCACATCTCGCACATGGCAGTGTGGACGTGTTCTTGCACAAGACGTCTTGCACAAGAACTGTTGCGCAAGATGTTCTTGCGCAAGAAGCCGCCAGTGTAGACATAGCCTCTGTGTTTCATACTTCCCATTGCCAGGGGAACTGAGCCAGAACAATACAGGCATTCATATCATGTTATGAGCCAAGATTTTGCAAAAGTCCCTTGTCTTTGTCAGCAGGGATTGAATACCAGACATCCAAATAACAAAAATAAAAACCTCTACCGCTTGAACTAAGAGAGTAACTCAACTAGTTGGCAATAGTAGTGGGCTCTTATCCTTTATGTCTGCCACTGGAGAAGGGACACCACAAGCTTAGCCAACTCCCACCTCCAGGGATATGTATTAAAAAAAATTAAACAAGAGCAGCCCTGAAAATTTCCCCGAAGCAGTGCACCATATGTAACCTTGTTTGACAAGTGTGTGAGTCATTTTCAGACAAAACTGGCATGTTGTTAAGCTAAATCAATCCATTCTCTTAAAACAGGACTCCCAAGGCAAAAACTCAGTCTCATACAAAGGAGCTACATGATAGGCTAAATGTTATATAAAAAGCAAGGATGCATGCATGAAGAACATGACAAAAAATGTCTGCTCAGTGGATAATCTAATCAATAAACTAAATCTGCAGACAACAAAAGAGGACTAAATTGCAATCTGTACTGAATTAAAACAAGTGGCAACAGATGGGCATGGAATAATTCATCTCAGAATGACAGCCACAAACAGGAGACAAAAATGGAGAAAAACAAGGTGGACATGTGGGTAGGTGTTTCCTGCAAGGCCTTTGCTTGGCCTGGCTAAAGACACTTTCCCTTCTATTTGTGAAGGTCAAATCTTACTCTTCTTGAGGTCAATAGCAGTTTTACCCTGTGATGAGACTTTCTACTAGTGAATATACTGTAAGGCTGCTGCTTCCAGTCTTGATACTAGAGTTAGAGATAATTGATGGAAGGTGTTCTGTGGCCTATCTGTATGATGTCTGATCATCCAAAACAATTACAAAAAAAGGCTTAAAGGAGTCAGCATCCCCAATGAGCTCTGTAATTAACCATTTAGCTAGGTGAAACAGGTAAGACACTTATGGGTCAGCTGGTCCTGGAACTGCTATGTGAGAGTAGATTTGGGTGTCTGAGGACTTTGTTCTGGTGATAAGCATAGGAGTTCCTTGATTTCTGCAGGATGATACATGTTATGGGGGCGTGAGCATTTCCCCAGGTAACAAACCAGCAATCTCTCTCAATATCCATGCTTGTTTTCCCCTGCACATATTCAGTCAAAAAGTCCATTACGCAATTAATAGAGTGCATTCTGGGAAAGAATGCTGTAATTTGTGTGTGAGTTTCCATCAGGTGAGTCATGTGGGTGCAGAAGGCAGGTATAGGATGCAAACCTTGTACAGGAGAGGAAGCCAGTAAACCTAAAGCGTGGAGTATCATTCACAAAAGTAAATTGCCTTGAGTTCAATCCTCCCTTTAAAAAACAAACCAGTAATGCTGTGGGTAGTGAAGGGTGAACTAGGACAGGTTCCTTGCTTTAAAGAAGCCTTTAGCAACTGGTGGAGGTGATAGACAGATTGGTCCATCCTAAAGCAGCGTGTGCCAGCCTACCCACTTCCTGTGGCTCCCATTGGTCAGGAATGATGACCCACAGCCAACAAAAGCTGCGAGCAGCCATGTCTGCAGACACTCAAGTAAACTAAGCATCTCAGAGCCTGCCAGGGGCTAACCCTGATGAGCTGTGGCCAGCCTGTGGACTGTTTATTTCCTACTCCTGTGCTGTCGGGATCCTAGAAGTTACAAGAAGTAGTTGTACTTGTGAATTCAAAAGTGAAGCAATATATTTATTTATCATGTGACTCTACAATTTGTTATGTAGATCTCATCACAACATATTCTGTGAACAGTCCATCTGTAGATAGAGACATAAAATCAACAAGGAGGGCATGTTGCATTGCAGCTGTTGGTGAAACTCAGCCACCTCTTGGGTAGAACAGAGAACGTGTTCAACACTCCACTGTCACAACGCTCCACAACATCTTACGGTAGAATGAAAAATAACATGTATTTTGAGATTAAATATAAATGACTATAATGAATAATTATGTCACCGTGAGCTCTTTGGGCTAAGTCTGAAAATAACCTCACAGCCTCAACCATTGGTACAAGCAAGCACGTAAGTACTAAGGTGGGATGAAAATGCACCACCCTTGATTCTATTTATTTTTGTTTTGTTAGTATCACTGAACCATACACGTTACACAATGAATTGTATTAAAATTGTAAAATCCCAGCTATTTTAGCTGAATCCTACTAGTAATTAACTGGGACATTTTAATAAGAAAATTTCAAGACAGATAATGTGAAGGCAACATCACAAACAAAATGAAAATGATGCCATAAATAATATTAAAATTCTCTACAAATACACGTAACCTTGCAAGTAGTCTGGAATGCGAAGGAGCTATTTTAATAACAGGCTGGATTATATTTAATTTCTGGGATGTGAATAAATAAATGAATGAAACTGATTTGTCTCCAAAGAAGCAGTCAAGGTCACTTATTCCTTTGAAATCAATGTGTGTGTAGTCCGTCACATACTTGAAGCCATTTATCTCTCATTGTTCATCTGTTGTTCTAGCTTATCTTTGTTTTATCACAAATTATAAACAAGGGAACAAAAAGTTGGGTGGAGGAGAGAGGCAGAAGTTAATAATGTTAGAAGGATTTCATTCTCTCTCCTTTAAAGCTAAAGGCACCTTCTTCTTGCAGGGGTGAAAGTTTGGAATGAAAAGATTAGCTTTGTTTGTCTGAGTTCGTTTGATGAGGACACTCACCCTTCGGTCATTTTGTTGCTGTAGCAGATTGACTGCTAGACACTGAAGTAAATTCCGCAAAATCCGAACTCGTAGTTCTGTGTCAAGTGATGGCCAGTATTCAGTTAGCCTACTTCTTTTCTTTGCATCCATTAGCATCTGTCTGTAGCCTGCAACTCAAGAGAAACCAGAACTGTAGCCCAGATCAGAACTGAGGCAATTCTGGAGGTGGGGGGAGGGAGATTTGTGAACATTCACTTGGAAAACCCCTTGAATTTTCCTTCCTTTTTTCATTGGCTTCCCTTAGATATTTATACAAGAGATTTAGGGAGCGGAGGAGAGATGGGGAGTAATCCTGGGGGAATTCTGCAATTTTACTATGGCTCCTAATGCAACAACTGCAGCATTCCCTTAGGACGAGGGGTTGCTAGAATGTTCATAGACAAGGAAAGTGCCATGCATACCCCATGGCAATATATACTATTATAAATTTGTATTATAGTAGCACCGAGAAGTCTTGTGTAGACATAGAACCCCTATGGACCACATGTTATCCAGGGGCCATAGGTTGCCCACCACTGAGGTAGAGTATAATGAATATTTAATGGCAAATATTCTTCATGACAACAGTGGTCTGTTATTCACAACAAATCCATGGGCTGACATTTGTTTACATTAACATTCATTAAATGGTATCAGAAAATTAGTTTGTGTAAAACAAAGTCTGATTATGAGTGCTTCCTGTGAGAAAAGAAGGTGATAATTGCAGCCTGCATTGTTCAGCTCCTCAAGCTCTAACCAGGGGATGGCAGGCAAATGTAGCAGTCACGGGCGAGGTCTACACTGCACTCTTATTTCGAAATAAGTAATTTTGTAATAAAAATTCCAAAATAGTGCGTCTGCACTGCAAATGCCCATCGAAATAGTCTGAGCTATTTCAAAATTTAGGGTGTGTGTCTAAACGTTGCACAAGGCATAAGGGATCGGTCAGAAAAGGCTTTCCTTGTTGACCGATCCCCGTCTAGACTGCCGCTTTTTGCCGGCAAAGTGCCACGTCGGCAAAAAGCGGCGGCCACTTCTATTCAAATGAAGCGCGGGATAGTTAAATCCCTGCTTCATTTGCAATAGTGATGTGCTAATCTGCATCCCTCTGTCGGCAGAGGGGGGTGTAGTTTAGACACACCCAGAGTGTCCACACTGATGGGACCCTCAATTGCATTTAAAGCCATCCAGAAGCACTCTGGGCGGGGCATCAGGACAGCAGTCACTTCCTGGAGCTGCTGACTGAGGCTAGCTGAGACTCATGCTTAAAGGGACTCCTCTGTATAGTCGTACCTCAGGCTCTTCACCTTTGCCTACCTCCTTGAGGGACAGCAAACTCTTTCCACTGCCTGCTCTGGTTGCCCTTGCGGACACCACAGCACTCCAGCCATGGAGCTGGACCTGCTGCAAAGCACTCACTGTCTCTTAGACCTTCTGCTTCAAGATGCAGATACCGCAGGCTGCCCATGTGGCACTGCAGGAACAAGACCTGCTGCTCCCTGCGGGGCACCTCATCTCCTCTCTCCACATGCTGCTCCTGCAGCACAGCCCCTCCTGCTCTCCCCTGCTCAGTGTTTAACACTGTTTCTGGCGATGGGACGCCTGGTCTGTCTGGGGGGACTGAATCATCATGGCTCCAGAACTTCCGCATGTGGAAGAACATCTTCCTGGAGCTGTGTGAGTGGCTTGTCCCTGCCCTCAGGCAATGGGACACATGCATGCAACCTGGCATCCCCCTCCAGAAGCAACTCGCCATTGCACTTTGGAAGCTCGCCACACCAGACAGCTACCACTCCGTTGGGAACCAGTTCGGTGCAGGGAGCTTGACCGTCGGGGTCGTGGTCACACAGGTATAACTCTCTTGCTATTGTCCTGCTGAAATGGGCTCCCCTAGGGAAGGGGGGGTGTGGAAGCTCCCTCGCTGGAAGGTTTTTCAGGCCTGCATTCACAAAGCCCTGCCGAGGGATGGGGTAAGTGGGGGTTGGTCCTTGTGTGTAGGAAGGGGGGTTGGGCTCAGGGAACACCCGATGATTCTGGAAACCCTCTGAGTCTCTGTTTGTCTCCTTCTACAGGTTGTGAGGAACATCAATGCCATCCTGCTGCACAGGGTCATCATCCTGGGCAACATGGACATGGATCCCATCGTCACCAGCTTTGCCGCCATAGGCTTCCCCAACTGTGGGAGGGCCATTGACAGCACCCACATCCCCATCCAGGCCCCTGACCACTGGGCATTGGATTATATCAACCGCAAGGGGTACTTTTCTATGCTGCTGCAGCCCTCATGGACCACCGAGGCAGCTTCTCGGACATCAGTGTCGAGTAATCAGGGGAAACGCACTATGCCTGCATCTTCAGGAACTCCAGCCTGTTCCAGAAGATGCATTCCTGCACTTTTTTCTCCAGCTGCACCATCAAGATCGGGGGTATGGACATGTCCATGTTCATCACAGGGGACGCAGCCTACCCTCTGCTTAACTGGCTGATGAAGCCCTATACTGGACACCTGGACCCCACCAAGGAATGTTTTAAAGCCAGGCTCAGCACGGTCCGCAGTGTTGTGGAGGGTGCCTTTGGCCATATGGTGGCCACCATAGAGTGGTCCAGCAGACACCTCCCCTCTCCTGCTGCCGCCCCTACCCCAGCTCCCACCCCAGCTCCAGCTCCAGCTCCCGCTCCCACCCTCCCACCAGATGGTTGAGGGTGGTGGTGAAAGCCACACACATGCTCTGGACCTGCTGCAAGAGCTTCTGCCAGATGGCAAGGTGCAGATCCAGGTCTGCATCCATCCTGTGGTCCTGCTGCTCGAGGGACCACTGCAGGGCATGCAGAAAGGCAGCGTGCTCCCAATGCAGGTCTTTCTGGGGTCATCAGCGCTTGTGGGTCTTGCCGGGTCAGGAGACTGGCACGGGAGATGTGTCTCGTGCCTCACTTGCAGCTGGTCCAGCTGTGAAGAAAAGTAGCAAGGGCAGTCATCCCAGGAGACAGGATGTGTGAAACCTAGCCCTCATCTTTGAGATGACACTGAAAAGTCTCGGGTCAGACTAAGGCAATGTGTTTTGATCAAGGCCATCTGTGGCCTAGGCAGTGGGCACTTTCCTGCAGGGCCACAGATGTCCCAGAGAAGCCTCTCTACCCCCACTTCTTGGGGACAAGCAGGCATGGGAAAGTGCCAGCCAGGCTGGAAGTCAGCAGGCAGGAGGGGGGCAATGGGGTGGCTCGGTTTCCCTCCATGCTGCGCAAACACTGAGACAAGCAGTGGTGGCGTCCCACAGGGAGAGAACTTGTATCCCTGCCTTCTGGAGGACAGAGGAGGGAAGGTGTTGGGGGAGGTGTGTGTGAGCAGCAGATGCCACTACTAGGGTCCCCTCCACATCCTTCCCCTCCTAGCAGGCTCCCCTAGCAGAGGCTCGGTGTCTTCTGCCTTGCCACTCTTGTCCGCAGGGCAGATGCTTACCTGAGATTGCGGGCATGACTGTGTGCCGTGTGCAGCACTGCTGTGTGTCCCTGACCGCAGACTCCTTAGTGGTGGCTTGTGTTGGGAAGGTGTTCCACCACAGGGTCGGGAGTAAGACAGGCCTGTGCAGGAACCCTGTGAGCAATAGCACAAGGTTCCTGTGTGGCAGCCTCACTGCAGCTGTGTGCTCCGGACTGGCGCTCCATGTGCATATGCTTCTGTGCGATCTCCAGGCCAAGAAGACCAGATGAGGAGCGTGCAGCCCTTCACCACCTCTCTCCCCGTGTGTCTAGGGCAAGTTATGGAACTCACCTGATGGTCCTTCCCCAGCTTCGTCCGATCCCTGGGCGACATCCGGGGCCGGGAGGGGTACCAGCTCCAGGGACAAGGTAACCTCCTGGCTAGAGGGCATGGTGTCAGTGCTGGCCTCCTCACCTTCCTCCTCTTGCACCTCCTCCTCCTTGTCTGCAGCCATGCCCTCCAGGAGGCTGATGACAGGCATCTCCTGTCCCAAGTCCACAACAAGGAGAGGAAGGGACTGACCCCCCTCCCAGGAGGCAGTGGAGGTGCTCAAAATAGGGGCGGGAGTGGGGTGCTACCCCAGAGAAGGAGCTGTGCTCCCTGGCCGTGGTATAGGTTTGCCTGAGCTCCTTTACCTTCACCCACACCTGCTCCTGGGTGCAGATGTAGCCCTTCTGGCCCAGGCTGTTGGCCATTCTGCCATAAATGTCTGCATTCCTGTGTCTGGTGCGGAGATTCTGGAGATTTGCCTCCTCCCCACAGACCTCAATGAGATCCAGGATCTCCTCACTAGGCCAGGATGGTGCCTCCTCTTTTGCCCCAGGCAGGGGCTTGGGAGCTGGCTGCAGCTGGGCTGGCAGCCATAGGGGCCTCACATGCTGCACTGGGGCCTGCCGTGGCAGAAGGGAGGGCAGAGTAGGGCATTGCAGTGTGGCACAAGCCCTTTCCCCTGTGGCTTCAGTTTTAAGGGCTCCAGGGGAAGGGGAACGATAGAGTTCTGATGAGTGTGGACAGAGTGGCCAGCAGGGCACCTGTGGGAAGCCCTGGAGGCCACTTATTTCGAAATAACCACAGCTGCCCTGTCTACACACACCCTATTTCAAAAAAACTATTTTGAAATGGGCGTTATTCCTCGTGAAATGAGGACTACAGGACTTGGAATAAGAAGCCCATTATTTCGAAATTATTTTGAAATAACGGGCTTGCTGTGCAGATGCTCACTTTGTTATTTCGAAATAACACTGCTGTGTAGACATGCCCACAGTGTCTGGGTTCTAGCCCCATTACTGCCACTGAGTCAAAGCTGAATCTTGCTCCCAATGAAAATCAGTCAATATTTTGCTTTAGTAAGTCCTGAGTAAAGACTTCGACATTTGGCCATATGTGCCAGCAGGACTGGGAACATGGTGAATGGACTCTATTCCCAGTTCTATGACTGATTTTCTGGATGCCCTATGGAAGATATTCAAATTGCTGTGTCTCAGTTTCCCGAGGCACCTCTTTATGAAGGCCTATGAAGCCTACAAGTAAACCCTTGGTACAATGAAAATTTAATGCCAAGTATTATTTATTAATATAACAGATCTCTAATGCAAAATGTATACTCCAGACAACATGTTTATGGTATTAATGTTTTCAATGGTTTAAATGAGTCTCTGATGAAACCATTTTTCAAAGTCTTTCCTCTGGGATCCTGCTAATCTACTTGCAGCTCGATTGCTCTGTTTGGTTTGACCTGATATGCTTTAAAAATGCTGAGCATTTGGGGATGATTTGTCAGCGCTTAGTGAAGTTATCACAGATGACGACTCCTGCTCTGTGAATCAATATCACACCAATAATCCTGTTACAATCCTCTCTAATGTGCAAAATGTGTCTACTGCAAATAATGCAGGACCTGATCCTACTCCCACTGAATAACCACAGTCGATGGGAGTTTTGCTATTGACTTCAATGAGAGCAGGACTGGGGCTTTAATGCTCAACCGTTTCGCTGCTTACATTCTGCAATTTGGTGTGGTTTACAAAGCAGGGTGTATGCTTTAAGTCTTTCCTTTCAGATGAGATCAGGAAAAGAGGTGTGTGTCCAGAGAGCTAGCAGCTGGAAGAATGAATAGTTGGAGTTAAGTGATCTATTTTTCATTCACTACCTGGTTCATGAACACCGATGTATGACACAGCAGAGTTGTTCATCTTGGGTTTTTTTGCTGTCTTCCAGAGAGAAGCTCTGCCTGATAGGGGAATCTACCTTCCTCCGATACTGCTTGACCTCAGGGCCCATTGCAGAATGCCGCTTAGCGTGTCTCAGAATTTGGCCCATTGATGTAAACAAGAATGGGAGGGAAGATGGTCCTGTTTAAGACTTAGGAAATCTTAGTTCTATGTATGATTCTTTTACAGTGTCCACTAATTTTAGTGCCCAATGTGATACACCTAGGGCCACAGGTGAGCAGAGCACTTGCTATTGTCATTCACTTCAAATGACGCTTAAGGATGCTCTGAAAACCAGGATGAAGGTAAAACAAGTAAGTTGAGGCTTTTAGAGTTAGTGGCTTAACATGAAAATGTTGGCTTTACATTTTTTGTGTCTCCATTGCCCCATCTGAAAGATGGTGATCACAATATTAACTTAAATCACAGGGTGACCACAGGATTCACTCCATTAATTTTTTTTAAAATATTTGATTTCAGAGCCTTGCAAGTAAGGTGCTAAAAAAATAAAGCTTGCTGGTATGTAGTAAATGCCATAGACAGCTCAGATAGGTGCCAGGGCTCCAAACTAATCTGAATCTAAGGGTATGTCTACACTTGCACCCTAGTTCGGACTAGGGATGCAAATGCAGGCATTCGAAATTGCTAATGAAGCGGGGATTTAAATATTTTAAAAATGAGGAGTAACGTTAGTTCGAACCAAGGGTTTGGTTCAAACTAACGTGTCCCGGCGCGCACTTCCTGGTTCAAATCAGCTATGATTCGAACTTGCACGCCGGCGAGATCTTGCTAATGAAGCGTGGGATATTTAAATCCCTGCTTCATTAGCAATTTCGAATGCCTGCATTTGCATCCCTAGTCCGAACTAGGGTGCAAGTGTAGACATACCCAAAGAGAGTAAGTAGAGCCCTGCGTGGATACAACATTTGTATTTGGATCCATATCCACAAAAATGAGCAGAGGATATCTGCATTGACATCCAGGCATGTGGATACCCCTGGATATAATGCACAGGACTCGACAATTAGGGCAATCTACTCACCCGTGGTGAGTAGATTTTAGCCCGGCACGGCGCCGCAGTGCGATCAGCACATGTGCAGCGCTGTCTGCGCATGCGCAGCATGCCAAACCACGCAGCTGGCGAGTGGGGGTCGCCGCCGCTTGTCAAGCCCTGATAATGCAGATACCTGAATATTTGCAGGGTTCTAGATACACAATTTGTATCCACAGCCACATCTATAGCTGCAAAAATGAGCGGGTGATAGTGTATCCATATTCATGGATGCAGATACACATGGATATAAAGTGGATATCCACAGATTTTCAGGGCTCTAAGTATAAGGAGAACTGTGTCACTATGTCTCTTTCAGATTAAAAATACCAACAGAAAACAGTGAGCGCAAACACGTTTTAATTTTAATGCTTCCCCTCACAAAGAAAACTCACTGTGCAAAGACCCTCCCAGTGATGCAACCTGCTAGCTTGTGTTAGTAAATTGACTGTTTCAGGTTAACTGGTAGCTTCACACATACCATTTGTCAAAAGAGAGAAATGTGAAATTGTTGTTTTTGTGCTAAATGTTATCTTCTCCCGCCGTGAAGAAAATGTGAGCTTTGCACAGTGTTGCAAGGACCTCTTGCAGTTGCACTCCTGAGAGTGGTGCAGAAAATCCTGACTATCCGGGTATGTCTACACCACATAGCTTTCAGTGACACGTGTCACAGAGAGACAGGCAGTGTGAGCATTGTTTGTCCACACTTTTACAGACAAAAAACTTCCACCCCCTAGGAAAGGCATATGCAGCAAAGCTTGTGTTGATGGGGTGGGGGAGAGGGGTGTTTAAGCACCTGTGAATGACAAAAGCTTTGTCATTTAATTGCCAGTGTAGACAAAACCCCAGTCATCCTAAGGACACACTGCTCTTCCTATTAAACTAGTTTTGTCCTTTGCTCTAAAAAGAAGCACAGCTGCTTTGTTCCACGTGGATTCCAGTGTTAAAATCTCTGTGACAAGTAATGAAAAGGCCCCTTTGTTCACAGAAGTGGGGTCACTAGAATGATAACTTTGATGTCACTCACAATCCACCCCAAGCTATCCTGTGGCACAAATAGCATCTCTCTCCCTCCCATGTCCCTATCGCCATCTCCATCTGAGATGTCCATCTCTCCCCCTCTGCAACTGTGTCTGAATATTTCCTCTGGCTCCTTGAAATCATAATCCACCATCTCTCCTCCCCCTCATTCTCTATGCCTCCTTTGTTGAGATACTATCCCTTCCCCACCAGCTGGGCTTCCCTCTGGTTGCACACCTATCCTCCCAAATTTCAGAGACGTCTCATCAATTGCACATGAGAATGCTACTTCCTGGATTCAAGACCATGAAAGGAAGAATTATTTTAAAAGCCACACTCCTGGAGGTATTTCCTCCAAACCTGGACAAGGAAAAACCTAACATATTTGCTTAATATCTTCTCAGACTCTAAATATCAGATCCACGTCCTTCCTAGCCTAAATTTGGTATCTGGGTTAGCATTTTCTTTTGTCTTGGTTCAATATGTTTCACCAGGCTCTGATCTCTTGTAGTGTTGTGGCAAAGCTAAGGGTTCACAGATAAATATCTGACAGGAAAAAAGTTAAATATATCTAAATTTTCACATTTCCTCATTAATAATCCTATTTTTCAATAGATCTATTGACCTGGAGGATACCAACTAAAAACTGTATATATGCAAGTTACTGCTAGAGTACCAGAGTGATCAGTGGTCAATTAAGTGGGTCTTTACTAGGCTCACTAAATTGACCACCAGTGGCTCAATCGCTGCAACGTCCATCCACCCCATAATGGAAACAAGCCCTGAGACACACACAAACATAGACACCTAAAGTAGGAGACCACTTTGGAAAATGTGTCCCAGGGACATAAAAAGTCATAGCAAAGGCAGGGATGAGATCTCTGGAGTTCCTGACTGACTCTCAGGCCTGAACTCAGTTCACTCTATCATGATGCCTGTCTGAGTGGTATTTTATATGAATATTTAAAGTGACTTTTCAACACTTCTAAAAGCTGTTGACTCACTGATCATAAATAGCACACGAGAGGCAGCAACACATTACTCCTTCAATGCGTCTGACCCATAGACTTTAAGCTAGAAGGGACCAACACAATCAGCTAGTCTGGCCTTGAGAGAGCTGGAGAAATCTCCCTAAAATTGAGGGTTGTTCCAGGACACTAAGCCTATGATTTATGTAATGAAACAGTCCACAATGGTGCCACTTAGTATCATTTTAACTTGCATATGTTGTTCTATTTTATGTTTTTAAAGATGAGCCCAAACCAAACTCCCGATTCAGATGCTCACTTGGCTCTGAATTTGCATCTCCAACCAATTTCCGTAACAGCCTTATCTGAATCCTGGCTCTGACTAGCTCTACGTTTGGGAATGTTCATGTTCAGATCTGGATTTTCTAATCCACCCACCTGAAAGTGGTGTTAGGATATACCACACAGTAGGAAGTCTGGATATGTCCTGAGAGTCAATTCTAAGCTTCACATATCAGCACAGGGGCTTTGGTTCAGACCCTGTAGTGGCTTTCACAACAGGCCTGAAAACAGAAGACTTGACTGTAATGAATAAAAAGGGGATTCTTTATTGAAGCGACTAAGTTCATATGGACTCTGGGGGGTGGTTTTTTTTTGTTGTTGTTTTTTTTTGTCCCCCTAGCTCTTTGTTTACCTAATCAAGAAGCTAGGGAGCCAGAAAGAATAACAGGCTCCATCTGAAACCAGCAGCCTCAATAAAGAATTTCCTGCTTATTCATACAGCCAAGTAATGGGCTGCCTAGATAATGCCTGTAAAGGTTAAACTGTTTAGCTGCCTAAGTTCAAAGAATACGTATGCAGCTTTTGTAAAGGACTACTCAGTGCACCAAAAAATACTGCTGTACGCAGTGCACCTACAATTCTGCAGAGTAGGAGGGAATGTGCCACTCTATTCAACTGCACATCAGAGTGGGAGAAGAAGGGAACATTTCCTAAGGAAACAGGAAGCTCAGGAAAAGGTGGCTCCATGGCTCCAATCCATAAGACTCTGAGTAACCTCTTATGACCACTTTGCTATACAAACACTGGCTCTCCCTAAGTCCTGGTCTAGCCTAAGCAATCAGGGAGGACGCTGATAGCAATATCATAGGCCCAGCTCAAACATGTATGTGGCATGGGTGCTTGTCCACTAGAAACTTGACTGAGATCAAATTTCATTTTATCTAGTGCATGAGTTATCAGATGACGTGGACTATCCATTAGCAACAGTGTTGGATTCAAAGCAATGACATACTCTTGGGTGAAAGGCTCTGTATCTCATAACCAGCTCCCTGGGGGCATCTACACTGCACCATTATTTTGAGATAACTTGCATTATTTCGAAATAACAATGTGAGCGTCTACACAGACATTCAGTTATTTTGAAATAACTTCGAAATACCGGTCGGCTTATTCCAAAATCTGTAAACCTCATTCTATGAGGAATAACGCCCATTCCAAAAAAGCTATAGATGCTCCACTGCTGCTATCTCAAAATAGCCCCTCATCAGGGCTATACTTTGTTATTCCTCCCCAGTGGCTCCCGAGGCTCTAAATCGAGATAGAATATCTACATTAGGGAAGCCTGCCTCGGACTAATTTTGTGGCTTCCCTGCAGTGTAGACGTGCTATTTGGAAATAAGCTATTTTGCAATAACTATTCCAGAATAGTTTATTTCAAAATGAGTGCAGTGTAGATGTACCCTGAGTTCCCCCAGTGCAATTGTATTTAAATTGAGTTGACATCGTTTTTGTTCTTGCTGAGAAAGGTTCCTAATAGCTCTCTCTATGTGGTGAAATTCTCCATAAGTGGGTCATTTTCCTATCATGAGCCACAACAGGAGTTTCACCCATGGGAATACATAGGGTGCCTCTCAAAATTCACCCGCAGTAACTCTACTATTCAGTTCCCAGACACGCAGCTGCCTAGCTGAAGTCCTTGCAATAAATATCTCATCTTGAACCTCCAAGACCTAAAATATAACTCTGGAATGCTTCATCTCAGGGCCACTTTTACATCCGCTGCTCTGCACCATTCACTTTCCAAAACTAAGGCAAGTGCTTGTATGTTTCATTTCCAGGCCCTTATTTCTCTCCTGGTTGAACTTGGTGATCCCAAAGTAATCACAGCAGATTGCTATATTTGTTACTGAGAAACTTACACTGAAATGTGCAATCTGATTTCAACAGGCTCCTTTTGGATTAGAACCATATTTCATTTTTCAAATAAAGTGAGTCTGCTGTATCATTGTGCTGCCAGCTCCAGCGAAGAGAAAGGAAACAGTTCTATTTTTTATGAGATGTTTTTTAATGACTGTTTCCTTTACAGAGGCAATTTTCCTTGTCTAGGAGGCAAGAGATGTACTGGGATATCCAGGACCTGAGATAGTTTTAGCAAAAACTCAGGGTGGGGGGTGGAGGTGGAGAGGGGACACAAAGAAGTGCATAGTAGTTAGGCTCAAAGCAAGCAAATCAGGGGGCAAAAATCATCCAGTTAAATGTTCCCTGAAGCTACCCAAGGTTTAGGCGTGTCATACACACCTTACATAAGAACATAAGAACGGCCATACTGGGTCAGACCAAAGGTCCATCTAGCCCAGTATCCTGTCTGCCGACAGTGGCCAGCACCAGGTGCCCCAGAGAGGGTGGACCGAAGACAATGATCAAGCGATTTGTCTCCTGCCATCCCTCTCCAGCCTCTGACAAACAGAGGCCAAGGACACCATTTTATCCCCTGGCTAATAGCCTTTTATGGACCTAACCTCCATGAAATTATCTAGCTTCTCTTTAAACTCTATTATAGTCCTAGCCTTCACAGCCTCCTCTGGTAAGGATTTCCACAGGCTGATTACACGCTGTGTGAAGAAGAACTTTCTTTTATTAGTTTTAAACCTGCTACCCATTAATTTCATTTGGTGTCCTCTAGTTCTTCTATTTAGGGAACTAATAAATAACTTTTCTTTATCTGCCCTCTCCACACCACTCATGATTTTGTATACCTCTATCATATCCCCCCTCAGTCTCCTCTTTTCTAAACTGAAAAGTCCCAGTCTCTTTAACCTCTCCTCATATGAGACCCGTTCCAAACCCCTAATCATTTTAGTTGCCCTTTTCTGAACCCTTTCCAAGGCCAAAATATCTTTTTTGAGGTGAGGATACCACATCTGTACACAGTATTCAAGATGTGGGCGTACCATAGTTTTATACAGGGGCAGTAAGATATTCTGGGTCTTATTTTCTATCCCTTTCTTAATAATTCCTAGCATCCTATTTGCCTTTTTGACCGCCGCTGCACACTGTGTGGAAGTTTTCAGAGAACTGTCCACGATAACTCCAAGATCTCTTTCCTGATTTGTCATAGCCAAATTAGCCCCCATCATACTGTACGTGTAGTTGGGGTTATTTTTCCTGATGTGCATTACTTTACACTTATCCACATTAAATTTCATTTGCCATTTTGTTGCCCAATCACTCAGTTTGGTGAGATCTTCTTGGAGTCCCTCACAGTCTGCTTCTGTCTTGACTATCCTAAACAGTTTGGTATGATCCGCAAACTTTACTACCTCACTGCTTACCCCTTTCTCCAGATCATTTATGAATAAGTTGAACAGGATTGGTCCTAGGACTGACCCTTGGGGGGACACCAGTAGTTACCCCTCTCCATTCTGAACATTTACCATTTATTCCTATCCTTTGTTTCCTGTCTTTTAACCAGGTCTTTTAACCTTGATGCCCATATGTTGTGGCAGCTGTATTAATGAGATGGGAGAGTGGGGAACTCGGTAATATATGTAGAACTGGTGTACATACATGGAGTGAATTAAGGGATTAGTGATTGACGGATTCTTGTTAAACAAGAGGAGCAAGGACCCTCCATAACAATGATTTTGTTAAAAAGAAAAGAGTTTGTAATTCCCCAAACTGAGGACTTGACTGGTCATCGCACCGCCCCCAGACAGTACTCAGCAGCTCTTAACTCACACCGCATGGCATTGCCTTTCACACTAGCATGTCAACCTGGTTCTTAGTTTTTACTTTCACAACCTTGTCTTGGGAGTGCAAACAGAAATTTGGGATCAAGTATGGAACCTCTCCTCCTTGGGTGGGTTAAGGCAAGGAGTAAGGCTCATGCTAACATCCCCATCCCTGAGTCTTAATTGGAGAGGTATCCACTGAGACCTCAAGGGGCCCCATCCTTAATAAATGGTTGCTGACAAGGATGTGGGAAACTGAAGAAATAAGGTTTGTCAACAAAAATGTATTGTCTCTAGCAGACCGATGAGAATGTTTGCCCTTAGGCACTGGCCTGGCTCTGACTAGAAAAAATGTTGAGTGTTCAATATTTTTTTGGTGGGTTGGTGAGCAAAAAGTCTATTGACATCAATGGATTGTAAGCATGTGTTTAAAGTTAAGCACAGCATTTAAGGGCTTTGCTGTACAAGGATGGCCATATGTATGTGCCCAAGCACTTTGCTGAATTGGGGCACAAAGGAGCTGTCTCTTCAAAGGCCAGGGGCGATCTAGCCATATTTTTTTCTTGTATCATACCCAGCATCATGGTATTTGTGCAATTCTGAGGTCTTGTGGTTTGGACAGGGCTGTAATGCTGACATTTTCAAAAGTAACTTGTGATTTTATTTTAGTGCCTCACCTGCAGTCACCTTAATTGTTTCACTTAAAGATGCCTGATTTTCAAAAGTGCTAGGGGCACCCCACCTCTGAGACTCAGGTCCCTTTAAACTGCTGAAGGCTGAACAGCCAAAAATTACAAGAAGTTTTGGAAAATTAAGGCAATGGAATGTAAAGTCACCTGGTCCGTTTGCTTTGCTCCAACACACAGATGTTGCAGTGGTCACAGGTTATTCTGAGAAAGGGGAATGTTTATTGTGCCTTTAAAAGGTCTCTAGTGACTGCTGTGTTTCAAGCAGCCCATCTGTAAGCATTTCCTGGTGGCTGTAAGAATGAATTAATGAACTAGCAGAAGTGCTGAGACTTCAGTGTACTACCATGACAGGACATTACTTAACTAATGATGTATCTGCAACAAATGTGCATGATCTCAAAGTGCTGACTTGACTAATAGTGGCCCTAGGGTAAGATATGTAGACTATACTCCTGATTTTGCTGTCATTTCAGTTGGTGCGAATCAGGAGTTAATCCACTTAAATCAACTGATTGTACAGTGTCAATATATGAGTGAAAAAAGAACAGAATCAGACCATTAAATCTATGTCCCTAGTCATGTTGGTCTACAGATGAGGAAGGGAATGAGAAGAGCATCCTGCTGTTACCTGGTGGTGAATACAGAGTAATTTTAGAGCTCTTTCCCTAGTGGGAAAGGGGAAAATGTGAGTAGCAAATGGATTTGGGCACTGGAAGAGAAAGAATGAAGAACGCATCATCTACGTATAACTGTTTCATTGGGAGTTGTACCAAAGCAACTGACTACCAGCAGCTGCAATCAGGACAAATCCCACTACGCCAGGCCTTAGAAAAGGGTACAGAGAGCAATGGTTGTTGTTTTCCAAGTCACTGGGAATTTTTAACAGAGATTCTAAGACTCAGTATGGAAGTAAGGAAAAGCGTTGCTGGTGGGCTAGCTAGAGGAAGCTATTAAGTGTTGTGCAACAGCATGTACTGGATTCTTCTGGGGCTGTCACTCTTTTCAATTGTTTCTAGGTCCTGCTCTGGAACATTAACCTTTTCAGCCCAATATGCCTTCAGGTACAATGCCTGATACTTTCAGTACCACCAAGACGGTTGTTCCCATTCCCAGGTCACACATGCAATACCACATGATTGGGTTTTTGTTTGATTGGTTGGGTTTGTTTTTGTTGGGGGTATTTTTTTTTTATTTTTTTTTTTGGTCTTTGGTTGATTTTTATTTATCAATAAAACAATACTACAAAACATGGGAAACATCTGCATTAAATATAGATCTGTAGTTACTTTGCCAACTTTTAACCTGCTGTATTTACAGAGTTGTCTCACCACCTCCATATAAACATTGATCAGAAGGGACCCAATGGATAAGTCACCACCCGCCACATCATTGAAGGGCTGCAGAAAAAATCTGCCTCCCCAGGCATGTTTCATAAGGAATGACAAACTGAAAGAGAGAGAGCGACACAGACTTCAGGTGGATTCTGCGCTAGCTAGAGCCAGCATGGTTGTGTCCCTATTCCCTGCAATCCCTGCGGTAGATCTCATCTTTGCCCTGTTCCTGCTGTCTCTCAAAGCTGTGGGGTGGGGCATGCATTGACCATTCACAGCTGATGAGGTTTCACGAAGCATCCTCAGTCCCACCCCTGAGCCCTGCAATCTTTAGAAAGGATCCTTTTTCACTGTCCATTGTATCAAGCCAATTTCCATGGTTTTAAGTCTCCCCAGTTTTATTGAGGTTTTAGATAGGGCATTAATTTACTGCCATTTTTATTAAGCCTTTAGACAGTTCTGACAGGCTAACTTATTTCCTTTCCTGCCTGCAAGCTGCATCTTGTGGCATTTACTAATATCAGGGAGTGGAGAGAGTAACCGAAGTATTAACCTGTCCCCTTCCAGTCAGAGACCTCCATCTCCATATTATAAATGCTCAGACAGCTTTTAATTTTTGGGGTCAGAGATACATGACATCTCCAGGAAGCTGTCCTGTCTTCTGACAAAGATCTGGACAAGTGACGCATTCGGAGCACTATTCCACCCACTTGCAAGCACCTGTCCAGCCTTTTTCGTGTCCAATACAGGAGAAGATTAAAATGTAGGTTGGATTACTGAGCTTCTATTTCCTACAAGCTAGAAGGACTATTAAGGACTCAGAAAAAAAGAATATGAGAGATGGGGTGGACTTGAACTGTTTGATACTGCATGGTATCAAACAAAAAAACCCTCTTGTGACTCCCATGTACAGTACAACACATCACTGGATTGTGAATACAACTGCAGCTAACTACTGAGCAGAGATTCTCACCTGGAAACTTCCTATACACCTGCCATCCACCCTTCCTCTTTATGGGATCACTACAAAGATCAAAATTCATGTTCCAGAATTACATTGCCAGCATCCAGGGGAAATTGAAAATGGTCTTTACATAGTAACTGCTGGAACAGCTGAAACCTCCCTAGGATACCTAGTAAAAGAACTGAGAAGGGAAAGGATGGTGGAGGGTAGGGGAGTAGGAACAGGGAGCAAGAACCAACGGTACAATTTTAAATGTATTTTATGTTCCCCTTCTCTGAGAATCAGAGTGAGAATGAGGGTATGTCTACACAGCGCGCTTATTTCGTAATAAGCTATTTTGGATTTTTTTCTGAAATAGCTTATTTCAAAAGAGTATGTCTATGTACAGGGAAGCCTCAAAATTTAGTCTGAATCAGGCTTCCCTAATGTGGATCTCCTACCTTGATTTAGAGCCCCAGGAGGCACGAGGGGTAATTACCTTGAATAGCCCTGGGAAGGAGCTATTTCTAAATAGCAGCAGCAGAGCATCCACACTACTGCTATTCTGAAATAGCTATTTTGGAAGAGGCATTATTCCTCGTGGAATGAAGTTTACAGATTTCTAAATAAGCCACACGTTATTTCAAAATTATTTCAAAGTCACGGAATTGCTGTGTAGACGCTCGCCTTGTTATTTTGAAATAACATCAATTATTTCGCAATAACTGTGTTGTGTAGATGCACCCTGAGTGGTGAAGAGTTGGAGTAAGCTCCAAAGAGTCCATTGTAAGGGCTTTCTACAGTGCCCTGGAGAGAGCAGAAGAAGGAGAAGGGAGGCAGAGAGTGGGCTGAATCACAAAAGAGTATTTCATAGTGTTTCCTTTTCCTCCTGATTCGTTCTGCTTCTTCAACATGCCACTGGTCAATGCAAAAGAGGAACTGGGTTTTTGTGTGCACTGAAGGGAATTATCACAAATCTTTTTCTCTTCCTTGAGGTTCCTTACTTGCAGAGCAGGACCTTGCTAATCTGCATTGAGCTAAGCTCTACTACGCATAACACACACATACACAACTCTCCGCTCATTTTAACAAAGATTTGGTAGCCATGATACAGATTCATTATCATTACCATTTTTCCAAAATATACACCAAGCAGCACTAAAACATAATAAAATATTATTTTAACTAAGTAAAACCAGAGTAAATGAATGAATTTGCAAGGCTCTACTGCATTGTGCTTTGAGATTTCTTAAGACATTATGGGAAAACAAAGAACTTTTGTGAAACTAAAACATTGTGTCCTTGAGGGGAGTCCTCTTGTCTTCGTGAATATGACCTGGAAGTTCATGAAAATTGCAGGGATGGGGTGTGGTCATCAATGAGATCCCAAGAACTCAGACATCTTAAAGGAATTTTGGTGGGTATGAATGAAGAACTTCAACTTGTATTCCATAGATGAAACTCTGTCTTGTCTGAAATCCAGTCCCATGTGGAAACACTGCACAGGCCTATGAATAACTTAAAAATAAGGAATAAGTGGGATTTCTAGAAGACAATCATCTTTGAACTCTGAAGAACTGCTGATTGCTACGACTAAACGGGATTTAAGAAAAAAAAAAACAGAGCTGGTCCAAATATACTGTTTCATCACATCTACAACACGTCAATTTTGAATAGGTTTTCAATGGGAAGTTTTTCTGAGCTCCAGGGTTTTCTTGTCACTTCTGTCCAAAGAGAGAGACCCAAATAAAAAACACGACCTTTTCAATTGGAAAACAATGTTTGGCACAATTCCAAAATGTTGCACAAATTGTTTGAAAGGCTTTGCTCTCATTGTAATGTGGACCAAAATTACATTTTGAAACTACACACGTAGCAAAATGAAATTGTCCGCTGGTCAGATATAAAAGTAGCCGTGCAATCCTGTTTCACTGAACCCGCTCCAATTTTTTAGATGATATCCTGATCTCCAGAGAGCTTTCTTCAGGACATCTGATGTGTTGCAGTTTATCATTTAATCTATCAAAATATTTTTGTATAACTACACAATATTTGTCCACCACTTACTTATTGCTATACCGAGTAGAATTTGCTTTATGTTTACTGGGAAGAAATAGTTTTAGTGGATTGAGTGTTCCATTTAATGAACACTCTTTGGAATGAAGAGAAAGGAAAAGTGAAGTCAACTGAGTAAATTATTATTTTATACAATAATACACTCAGCTCTAATGCAGGCCACTCACATCTCACTTTGTTTTCTGTGCTGGCTGCATCATTTTGCTATCTGCTGTAGTATTTTCAAAAATCACTGTCTTACACTAATCCTACATCTTTACTAACATGAATCATTGATTGAATCAAGACTAACTGTGGACAGCTGTTGTCTGGGAAACGGCACATGAAACCATGAAACAAGTGAACAGTGATGGCCGTGCAACGGACTTCCTAGCCTCACACTGCCTGGGTGGTGCAGAAAGTTTGGCCACCTAGCCAGAGATTTCATTTCACAACAATCTACCAACATTTCCTCACCTTTTTTTCCTACCTGCCCTGTTTTCTGTATTCTGCTCCACCACCTCAGCCCTCTGCAGGAGTTGGTTAGTTTAGGGGAAAAAAATCAGTTGAGCTCAGATGGCTATTGGAAACCACACAGGAAACAATTGAAAGGCCACTATGCCCACATTACTGGTTCTACAGAGCTGATACAGAGCAGATAATACACAGCAATAATGTTCTTGACAGAATCATATAAGTTAGACAAGTTAGATCATCAGGCCCATATTTCTACCAAACCATAGTCCTGTATAGCCTGCCGGTTGCTAGGGATTAGCACAATTTGCTGTAATATACAGACTAGAGCAATGCACCACATTTGCACTATATCACACCCTCCGAGACCATTTCACTTCCATTAAACTTCCACTTTGTTTTCCATATGCTTGTGTGGCTTTTGCAACAGCAGCTACATCTCTTCCATGGGGACACACCATTTGCAGAGGGCTGCAGATCCCAGATCCTCTCAGCATCCCTTAAGCACTAGCCATTGGAAGCAACTGGCCTTGCTATCAATGCTAAATAACTACCTGAACAACTCAAGTGACATGAGCGTATAGCTGTCCCTTTCCCCTGCCTCTGTCATATCTAAATGGCTTGCAGCTGTGGCAC
This sequence comes from Rafetus swinhoei, assembly GCA_019425775.1. Lineage (NCBI taxonomy): Eukaryota > Metazoa > Chordata > Testudines > Trionychidae > Rafetus > Rafetus swinhoei. The sequence continues at coordinate 20,044,019 of CM033428.1, read as the reverse complement.
TTAACTAGAATTGCACTAGAATGGGTATGAACTGAGAGTGGGTCAACGGGGGCACATCCATGGAGAGTGAGATCTGAATCAGACCAGAGAATATTGAGCATACCAGGACTGAGCTCCAATTACTCGTTAGACAGCTGTGTAGAAAGGAAAAAAAAATGACAACCACCCCAAACTGTGTGCTGTTCAAATGCAAAAGGCTGTTGTGGGAAAGGATTAAAAATAGTTCCCATTCCTCTCCCGCCCCCAACTTCTGTCTCTAGCTATCTTTACAACATCAAGAGAAGAAACCTTCTAAACCTTCTCTTAAGCACTGCTGAATGCTCGTATGCATTGCTGATCCAGCTATGGAATGTGACACATGCCTTGGGCGGCTGACGAGGGGATCCAACACAGAGAAGATCCCAGAGCTGTTCCTTTTGCTTTGCATCACATCTCTCCGTATGGACCTTTCTCTTCCTGTACTCGATGCCCTACATTTTCCCCATTTGTAATTCACCCATTGTCTTTAATGAAAACTCCTTGTCAAGCCATATTAGAAAGTACAGAAGAAAAATAAATATCTTCCTCCTTAGATGTTTTCCTTTCCTAAGATCTGACAGTTCCAGCTGTAACATGTGGTTTCCCCGTGGAAGTACCATAGAGGCAGGTCATCCGTGTCTCTGATGAGATGAAGTCATTCCCACAAATGCTACTTTTGATATCAGTTTTTCCAGCAGTGGCATACAAAAATGTATGCAGAAGGATTGGCAGGTAATAAGCAAGCTGCCATATCCACGGAGCTGTAATTTTTGGCCCATCTCTAAATGAAAATAGGAAGAATCAGAGTTCAAGGGGAATTGCCTCCAATCTAAGACATAACAGGTAACATCAATTGATGGTAAATTATAGCATAACATGTCAGCAAGTATACATCTTTATATATGACACCTAAATGATACCAAATGATTTATTATGATTAGTGCCATTACAATGTATGTGATTTTTTTAAAATGGGGAAACACAAAATAGTAGCAGATTTGCAACCACACAGTTTCACAACACTGATAGAGGTATGCTTTTGGTAGGTTACTGTTAAAGACTAAAACAGTATCCAGAAGCTATTAATGTCTAATTGCTCTCTTCCTTGCTAGTGATGCTAAGCAAAACTGCATGTTTCTTTGCCAGAAGTGCAGCTAAGGCAGAATGGTAATAGCTCTAGTTATATCTACAATTTAAGACCCACTGCATTTATAAATAGGCAGTTTGTCTGGCAGTTGGACTGAATACGTCCAACAGATGCCATTCCAAGAATGACTACTCCCAGATCACAGGTCTCTCCCCCCAAGCATCTCTTTCCTTCATGATTTTATTTCGAACAGGGAAATACAGCAGGCTAAAAGCTACATGTTTTACATACCACAGTAAAAACAGGTACTGAGTTATATTTGCTAGTCACAGTAGTTTATGTATATTTGCTATTCACAGACTGCAGAATATTGCCAAATAACCTCACTGGTGGGGACTGACAACACGGAGATACATGCATTCATGTGAGACCATAATCAATGATGTCTATACTGTATTAAGCACATTCATTTTTTAAACACCTTCCAGTAAAGTTGAGTCTTTAAACTTTTTAGTTAAAACTGCTTTTTTTTTTTACAGTTACGCACAAAATAACTTGTAAACAATTTGACATGACACTTATGTACAAGTGAACCACATTGGAAAGTAGAAGAGGTAATTCAGTGGGTGCCACTTAATATACATCAATGTGCAACAGACTGACTCAGGCCCAGCAAAGTCATTAAGTGCTTGTATGAGGTCAGAAAATGTAACATGATCAAGGCCCCATATAGATCACAATATCACAGAAGTCACAAAAGGAACACACAGTCCTATATTTGCTGTGGAACTGTTGCATTCAATGTATTTACTCCTCTGTGGTTGTGTGTCTATATAAAACCTAAAGAGGTGAGTTATATTTTTGGGTAACTCAGTACTCTGCTGACAAGGGACAAAATCCTCTTCTAACTGTCCCTCCTGAACTCCCATTTCTCTGAATGTGAGGAACTCTCATTAATTATATCAATGAGAGAGCCACGCATGAACCAGAGCAGAGATTTCTATGTGGAGGTGAAAAAAGAATTTTGCTCATTAAAGCACAAACGGATTAACACCTATTAACATCATTAGGAGTTCTGTTTGTGTTCTAAAGACTGCTTTTTTTTTATTTGTTCCTAGCCATAGATTCAAATTCACAACATCATAATATAAGCCGATTTTGATTAGTGATATCAATGCCAAGAAATATAAATCATGTCTTTTAATGATTTTAACAGGGTTTTCATGTCCCTTTGCAATATTCCACATACAAAACCCCCTTTGGGACATGAACAATCCATGATACGTGGCAATGTTTTATACCATGATTTACATGGGGCCTTATACATAAAGTTTTTGTAAAATAAAGTCTACATGAATACACAACTGATGAATTGGGTGTATTAAGGGGTAAGAAATGGGATTTTTTAGGGCAAAGATGGGGGGGGGGCGGTTAAATTCTGATTATTGCCAATAGCAATCAGACTTTGTTTCACTTTCCACTTCAGCACAATGTGTTGCAAAGAAAAACATCAAATAGACCCCTTAGAAGTGGAATGAAAGTACAAAACCTGCCCCTCCACTGTCACATTGCTATGAATCATTTACACGGTACTGGGAAGTCCTGCATTTACTGATAAGCTAGTAAAAAATACATGGGGCTTTTGTAGATTCATGTGCTCTTCCTTTCTTTCGCTTTGAGTTCTACTTAGCTTATCTAGGTGTGCTTTGATTTATGTGGTTGGATTTATGTGCCTTCAAAAAGGACAAGATTTTTTTCAGATGGCCACCTAAGAACCTGCAGACCACATCCACTTCTTTAGCAAGAGTGCAAAAATCCAAGACAGCCCAGAGAAATGTATTTACTTAGACCAGCGGTGAATTTATCACCGGATGGCTCCCACACTCTAAAAACATGTATGATCAGGACACAATGGAGTACAACATATTCTCATGGTTGGGAAAGGTATGTTATGGCAGCCACATAAGGTATTCAGAATACATTCACTCCAAGGTGCACTTGTGCTATTTACAACAGACCTTTTCAACTATGTCTTAAGCAAATCAGCAAGGCTGCGTCTAGATTGGTGTGATTTTCCCGGAAATGCTTTTAACGGAAAAGTTTTCTGTTAAAAGCATTTTCAGAACAGAGCATCTAGATTGGCACGGACACTTTCCGCAAAGCACTTTTTGCGGAAAAGCGTCCGTGCCAATCTAGACTTGCTTTTCCGCAAAAAAGCCCCGATCGCCATTTTCACGATCGGGGCTTTTTTGCGGAAAACAAATCTGAGCTGTCTACACTGGCCCTTTTGCGCAAAAGCTTTGCGCAAAAGGGACTTTTGCCTGAATGGGAGCAGAATAGTATTTCTGCAAGAAGCACTGATTTCTTACAGTAGGAAGTCAGTGCTTTTGCGGAAATTCAAGCAGCCAGTGTAGACAGCTGGCAAGTTTTTCCGGAAAAGCGGCTGATTTTCCGGAAAAAACTGGCCAGTCTAGACACAGCCCATCTGTACCTAAAAGATCATAATAGAGAACAAGTTAGCTGAAGATTCATTTTGCAGCGCTCTCACAGAAGAGATAAGGCCTGTTTACCACAAGGAGGTCTAGGTAATATAGGTGGATTTTTGCCACATTAAAGGTTATCAGCTTTCCTCTCATTCACTCTCAGACATGCACATTTTTATTATTAATTGAAGTTTTATTTGTCATGCTGGTCTCAGTCAACTCAATGTAAGTTTTGAAATGGATGTCAAAGAAACTTGAATTTGGCCATCATTATGTGTAGAAAATAACTCAAATACCTAGTTTGTTCTCCAAATATTTCAGAAAGGGTTTACTTTACTGATAATTACATTGCAATTTGACTTCATGTCCATGATATAACTGACCACAAATATTCTAACAATGGATGTGCATATCTGGATAAAAATAAAGTATAAATGTCTGAACACAAATGTTGAATCAAATTCAAGCCAAACTAAGCATTTTAGAGCTCAAAAACAGCTTTTCAGTTTTGTTATTCAGTTTCATTTTCACACTCTCCGAATTACCTGACACCAACCAGAAACAGAAATAACAAGAGAAAAGCATAATTTTGTGACATTTCTCACTAAAGCAAAAAAGTAATGGAAATATTACTGAACAGCCTAGTCTCACAACATATCTGGTTCTATTTTTAGACTAAGCCTGAATAGATAAGAATCCAAAAGTTAGCATGCTTAACCAAATGGAATTTTCCGTGCTTATTTTTCACTGTATTTTACTTCTAAATTGACTGCTGCTACCATTAAAAATCGTTGGGAGTTTTTCCTATTGATTTGAACAGGAGTTGGACTAGACCAATGTTCCCTCTAATCTTTTCCGTCATGTGTGGATTTTTTCCATCCACATGCAGAATAAATTTTTATATGCACTGATGCATGTGTGAATGTGCATCACCAGTAGAAACAAAAAAATTAGCTATGAGTGCTCGGCTAATCAGCTGGGCAGCATTTGAATCTCTCTTGAATGGCCAAGCAAGCTCATAATTTACAGGGAACACTGGACTGGACCCTGTGCCTCTGGCAGCTATATGTATACATTTGTAAGTAGCTGATGTGTTACCCTAAGTTGTATACAGAATGCTTTGCTTTTGCTGTCAGTATCTCAGTATATGATCCTTTGTTCTAACCAGAAATATACGTCCTTACTAAGGAGGAAAGAAATGTATTGTTGGCAAAATTTAAACTAGTGACTTTGTACAAGATTTGCCTGGTGATTTCCACATTCAAATTGGAAGAATATTCTGTTGCAAAGGCAAGTTCCCAGGTCAAAGGTGCACAAACCAACCTGGGGAGGCACTGCAGAATCAGTTGATTTTAAAAGTGAAATTGAAAGAAGCTGATGGTCAACTCCTATCTCAGGTATGCACATAAAGATTCTGTGGACCTCAATGGGAGTTGTACATGGGTATTTGAGGGCACAATTTAGCTCCTAATAATTGTTCCCCAAATAGGCTAATTTCTTAAGCCCAATTGGTTAAGCTTGTAAGGAAAATATTGCTGCTGTTGAAGTTAATGAGCCTTTTGTCATGCAGCAGGCTTATTTCTAATGGAAAGGATAGGTTCTTTGCACAAGTGTAAATGCTTGTGCATGTTGCAGGCCATCGGAGACAAACAGGACCTTCATGACTAACTATGAACCTTAACTGCTCTAGTGGGGGGAGGGTTACCTCTTCTTTTCTACTATCTTTTCTTCTTGACTCTTTCAGTTTTCTCAGCCAAATATGCAAGGATAGTAGGAACTATGGCCCAGACAACTGTATGCAACCACATTTTGTATAGTTGGGGAAAACGCTTGAAAGGCCCATGTGAAAGGAAAAGGCTTCTTAAATGTTATGTCAAGATAACATTTCGCTTCCATTATAGTTCTGACAGCTGCAATGGAGGTACATTTCTGCTACCTGCCTTCTGCAGGAATTACTCCTTCACCTTCTAAGTGCTAGGAGTGACCCTGTGCCTTCTAAGTCTATGAGAAAAAACAATTCCATAAAGTGCAGTGCATGTGTATACACACAGATCAAGTCTTCCAAAGTTTATATATCACAGTTCTCAGGTAAGAAAAAAAATCAGCCCCTTTTTACATCTCTCTGTTATCTCTCTGTGTTTATTATGGAGACAAGCGTAGGACCTACTGCTCTGTTCTAAACCATCACTGCACGGAAAGGAACAAAAAGGCCAACGCTGAGATCAGAGTCTTTACAGTGAAGAGAGCTGATATTCTTATGTAAGAATTGTGACTACAGTAATTCCTCATTTAACACTATAGATATGTTTCAGAAAATGACCGTGTTAAGTGAAAACGTGTTAGGTGGGGTCAATTTTCCCATTGAAAATAATGGAAAAGGTGGGGGGTTGCATTTCAAACGGTGGTGTCTGTTGGGACCGGGACATAAGGTTGGGGGAGAAAGGGGACTGGGTTACAGCAGGGAGGAGAGGTGTTTGGCTCTGGGGAAGAAAAGGGGAGGAGAGGAGAGGGGGATTGGGTTGGGAGTATGCCCCTGTGTCGGGTCTGCCGGGATCCACACTGCGTCCGGCGGGGGGAGGGGGGGGTCGGTCGCTGGGGAACGGCGTGGTGAGCGGCAAACCCTCTGCCACTTTGCAGGGAGGTGGGGGAAGCCCCGCGCAGCTACTGGCGATGGGCCGGCTGGGGAAACCCAGCTGCCAGCCTGCAAGCGAGGCTGGAGGAAGAGGGGGCAAGGTGTTTGGCGAGGGGGAATCAGTGGGGAACAGAGCGGCAAGTGGTGAACTCTCCACCGCTTTACAGGAAGGCAGGGGAAGCCCCGCACAGCCGCCGGCAACGGGCCGGCTGGGGAAATCGTGTTATTCCAGGGACGGTCATGTAATTCAAAAAACGTTCCCAAAAAAAATCGTGCTATCGCGAAAACGTGTTAAGCGGGCACGTGTTAAATGAGGAATTACTGTACCATTGTCACACTGAATAACAGAAAAATTACCCTTCCTGGACAATGCCCATGACAGCTGCTAATTTGGGGGTATGTAATTTTCCCCCATTTCTTCTACTGGGGCATTAATGAAAAGTGCCAGAGTGAGCATGCACACCAGCGGCAGAAGTCGTGTAAGCCTAGTCACATATATCAACCCCGCCACCAATACCCACACACAATTAAGGCTAGATTGCGGCTTTATGCTTCAGGCCTGAGCAGTGGGAAGGTCAGCCCCACCCCACACCAGCAGAAGCACCAGAAAGCAGGAAAATCTCGCTGATGCTTTTCAGCATGCACTGGAGGGGAAGCTGGGGAGGGAAGAAGGAGGATTGTGAAGGGAAACAATTTCCCGTGTGCATGAGGCTGCAGCTAATGTGGGGGAGACGGCCAACGTCCCACCTATTTTTCAACATCCTGTTTCCTGAGTAGAGAGCATGAGCAAACAGCCCCTTCACTCTACAAAGCATAGGGTGCACCAGGGCCTACTATTGGGGAAAATCCTTGCATAGCTATGCAAATTGGGATGAGGCTTCTTTTGCACCACCCAGATCCTGAGCAGACAAGCAAGGGCCTCTGACAACCAAACCCCCATCCAGGGGCCAAATTCTTCCCTCAGATACCCATGCGCCTATGAGAAATTAACCCAGTAGAATGGGGATAACATGGGAGGGATAGTTGATATGCCTAATAAACCCCATACCATTGAACAGTCTCTATGATCCAAGGCTGCCCCTCATCTTGCTTTTACGTTGTATGTGTTCATCTATTCGTCTGCTTGTCTCCTATGTTGCAGGCCTGTCAGGGCAGGAGCAACGCCCTCCAGTATTAGCACAGCATTCACTACATTGTGGGTGGCCCTGCAAACACAGAGACTGGGTTTTTCAAAAGGGCCTAAGGGCATTAGGCACTCATTATCTATTGAAAGGTGGCACCTAACTACTTCAGGTCTGAGCCATAGCTAACAAGAACCTGTAGTGAGCACTTTGAAGGGAAAAGTGCAGTCTGGTGTCCATTCCGATCTGGCCATTTTTCTGTGACTTGATTCACTGAACCCAGTCTTGCTAATGTTTTTCTCGCTTTTCATGATTTCTGAAGCTAATATTTCCAGCTGCATGGTTTGTCTTTCTGAGTAAGTGCCTCATTTTAGAGGGTTGCTATGTTGGTTCATCTTGCATTAAGTTACATGCTGCAAGAAAAGGAAAGGTATGCGCTTGTTTCTTCATAGTGGTACAGCACTTAAACTGCCACGCCAGAGACGTGAGTTCCACACCTGTTTCTTAGCTGTGAGGACAAGAAGGGATTGGGGAAACTCTTTGATACTTTCAGGCAGCAATGGGCGGGGGAAGGAGTTTGAGTTGAGTCCTTCATAGCTGCATTTAGGGATACGTCCTATGCAGAACTGTCTAAGCTCCCTCCCAAGGTCACATGTACCCCAAACAGAAGCATTTACCTATGACTCTTATGGATAAAAAGTCTCAGAGGGGTGGCCGTGTTAGTCTGTAACTTTAAAAACAAGTGGTCCTGTGGCACCTTAGAGACTAACACAAATATATAGGATCATGAGCTTTAGTATTTAATATCCACTTCATCAGATGACAAAAAGGATTTCACTAAGGGTGTGTCTAGACTACAGAGTTTTTTCGAAAAAAGGCCGATTTTTTCAAAAAAACTTCCCCTGCGTCTAGTCTGCTGCCACGTTCTTTTGAAAGTAAATCGAAAGAACGTGGCAGTTTTTTCAAACGCAGAAAACCTCGTTTTACAAGGAAGAACGCCTTTTTTCAAAAGTGCTCTTTTGAAAAAAGGCGCTATGTAATGCAAACTGTGCTTTTTCGAAAGTACTGGTTGTAGCCTAGATGCTCTTTTTCTAAAGAGGCTTTTTTGAAAGTATCTTTCAAAAGAGCCTCTTTCGAAAGAGGCTTTCAGTCTAGACGTAGCCTAAGGGACCAGATTCCCATTTTCACCAAGTCCTCATACACCAATCCAGTGGCGTAAGCACTCTTAAAGTGGGTGACTTTACATTGCCAAAGCTGCACGAGGTTATGCCTACACTTAGAGCTGGGGGTGCAATTCCCAGCTTACTCTTATTGAACAAGTGTATTAAAAAAATCATAGTTTAGCCACAATAATTTGAGCAGTAGCTCAGACTTGCCACCTGAGTACAGGCTCATGGAGTTTGCACTCCGACTGATTAGCCTCTCCCATCTCTCGCCACTTCTGTGCTTCTGGGATGACAGTACCTTTTTTAACATGCTAGCTTGGAAAGAGCTAGGCAACTGTGTCTCCAAGAGCTGGGACTCACACCCCTAGCTACAGGTGTAAACATACCCTTAGAATCAGGCCCGGGAAGTCTATACTGATCGTACATTAGTGGAGCAGTCACTCTTTCTAATTGAAATACCAAGAAGCACGACCAGAAATGGACAGCTGAAATCACCAGGGAACAAAGTTATCTCTGGTGGAACTCCATGGTAATCAGTGTGATGAATCTGGTCCCAGGAAAAGATACACTATCCCAGTACTCTATATTAAAACAAAGGAGAATGTATATATATAAGCTTTCTGACAAGCGATTACTAAAGTTTAAGACTCTTATTTCGGTAGTGGTGCAGAATAATAACCATTTCATCTAATACTGAGAATATGAAGGCCACATAAATCAAACTCATTCTGGTGCATTTCATTTGGTCTAATTTTTCCTGCAGATATTAATCATTGTACAGTTCTGTGCAAATTGAGTCAAGTCCATTCAAACTCTGAGAAAGAAAAAAAAGTAGGGCACATTCCACCTCTTTCTGTCCTTATTTTGTAATGCAACGTTTGGTGGATTACAAAAAGAAGAAAAAGTGAAACTCTGAAGCTGAGTATGCCATTCTGAGCTATCGAAGTTGAGAACTTGTCTATGCTGTGCTTGGAAATCTCAAAACAAATTTCTCTGATGCATGCCAGCGAAAGTCAACACTGCTCATTTTTCTTCCTAATTTGCTAATACCATGAATTAATGTTAGCTTTCTTCCTTGTGACTTTCAGAGAGCAAAAGCAATAGAGCAGGAGGATTCTGCATAAGCCTGATATATCAAAACCTTGCAAAAGGGAAGAGGCTCCCATTCCACACTCTGATTTGCCATATGCCAGTTTGGCATGTCTGGCTGATACTGATGGTCAAAACAGAAAAATCACAGTTTCAAAGTCTTAAAGTGTCAGAGACAACAGAGCTGCTCTCTGGTGTGGACATAGCGAGAAAAAGCACCATTTACAAGTTGTATGCCTTGGGAGCCAACCTATTGTTCTTGCTTTGCATTGACACACCCAAGTGAAGTTGCAGACCACCTTTTTAACACAGTGCTATCAAGAGGGATTCCAGTACAGCAGCAGTCAGTAGGGACAAATGAATGTACAAGAAAGACAATTGTTTTTAAAAAAGGAAAAGCAAATCTGTGACAAGCAGAGAGAAGTGTGTGTGCAAGCAGATGGATGTGTGAAGGTGCATGTGTGCACAGGTATGTGAAAGTACGCATGCTTGTGTCTCGGTGTGAGCATGTGTTTTAACAGCTGAATTAGTTTAGTGCCTGATCCTGAGCAGTGTAGAGTTGTCCAATTTAGCTCAATACCTCTCAGATCAAGCTCTTCTTGGCTATCTTTACACATGGCAATAATTAAACATCACTCAAACTAGCATCCCTCTTGCATGTAAAACATCTTGGTAAATTTGCAACTTTAACTTGAGATGACTCCAAGCTACAAAAGCCAGATCTCATATCAGATTTGGGCATTTTGTTCTGGGGACTGGTTCACGCTCCACACTGTTCACAAGCATCTCACCTTTTGCAATAGTTTGAGACATGTCACTTCCCGTTTGCACATGCAATTAGCACCCATAAAACCTGTGCCTAGGTTGCACTTGCTGTTCAATGGTGGACACCTCTACCTACCTGATTGTGCAAATTTGCCCTCACAGTTTATTTTGCAGGTCCAATAAAATGTAAGAGCAAATTATGTGGGAGCCAATTGCACCTGCATATACAGAGACCAGGCTTCAGACTCAAAGAAACTATGTTCAGTCCCAACGTACCTCTGTCCTATGCACATCTGTCTCCCTGGTAGCATTGTGAATTGGGAATGCTAGATAGTGAAACTGAAGTTTTAGAAATGTTACTGATGCTAAACAAGTCAATAGCACCAGTTTTAAAGCCATCATCTTTATTAGTTTCTGTCTCTCTCACTTTATGTCTTGAGACATTGATTGGCATGTGCCAAACTCCCCCAGCTGACCAGCTCCCATCTCCAGCCTGTGGAAAGCTGTGCAATGCATCTCTAGATAATGGCTTTACAGGCTCTTACTGTTACTCTTTTATCCCACCAGCTGCAGTCTATCCCCAGGACTCCAGTTCATTACCTGAGTCTTAACTTTTCAAATCCCATCCATGGAACCTTTGGTTCCCAGTGGGCTGTAGAGAGATACCAGGTTTTTACTGGTTTGCTGAAAGAATTCACTCCAGAATGACAACTATGATGCGTTTAGCTAGGCAAACCTATCAAGGAGGACTATGCTTAACTGTTGTTGGGCTCAGTAGGTTCCTATACTGCTGTGCCTGCATGTGGTATCCCCTCCTTCCTGCAGTCCCAAGGAGCTGAGCTTGCTGATATTTTCCTGTTTCTTATACATTATGGGTAACAAATGGTACTCAATGAAGCCTGCCACCCAGAAGCTTGCTACTGACTACAGAAAGGATGCTGATAAGGCAGCTTCCATGACAGAGTGGGTTTGGTTTCTATTCAATTTTTAATTTCCTTTTGAAATGTATCTAGCTGGAGTGGCGTGGTGCCTGCCATTTTAACAATCAATTTCCTGCCAGTCAGAGCACAAAATGCATCTTGTTAGGTTTATAATTTCTTATAATTGCATCTGTGTCGGATGGGAATGGGAGGCTGTTCTCCTCATTTGTTTGGGCCAAAGACATTTTGGCAGCAGGCTCTGGCAGGCTGATATAAATCAGCTGAGCCTGCTGACTCAGCGACTTGACCCACCATCTCTGGATCCCCCTTTCCAGCTGGAATCTTTCCATAATAACCCCTTTATCATCTGGAAGCTGTGGGGAACAAGTATTGGAACTAAGGAGATTAAAACATACATCGCTGTCAAAAACAAGCAGAATATTTTACCCACTGTTGCAACAGACACCGACACTTTTATAGTGCTCGGCTTCCAACCTCCCCATGCCCCAAAAAATAACAGATGGAGAGAGACAGCCTTCTACTATTCACACCTCATAAAGCTAAAGGGGAAATGGAGCACACAGAGTGCTAACAATTGCTATATTTTTTTTTGAGAAAGTGCAGACTTATAAGGAGAGAAACAGAAAAATTCATAATGAATATACATATACACATTGTATATGTATACACATCCTTCATGACAATTGGCATGGCATAGCTTGTTTCTTTAAATCATGTACATCTGCCCTGACCTCTCCAACTAAATTAATTAAAAGGAGAATTCAAAAGACATGCAGTTTGTGGGATTCGCCCCCTTCCCCGCCCACTGCCTGATCGTGTGTGCACTTTTTCCACTGGCACGAGGTGCATCTGTATGTGGGTCTCTTTAGTTGGTGATGTTGTTGTGCCTTTAGTGTATAAAGAATTCAGCTTCTGTAAAACTAAGAGCTTACAAACAAAAGCATTTTTCATTGTGCTTCCACGACTTGAAAAATATCATTACCCTGTGACTATAAATGTTAAGGTGAAATAGGCAAATTAGTCAGTACTATCAAGATGGATTTGTGTGACCTAACAAATTGTTATGATTCCTTTTATTTCTTTATCATTAAGGATCTTGATCTGTAAATTGTACTAAGGTTATCTTCCCCTGCCCCACCCCGCTCTTATAGATGATACTTTCGTAGCAGTTCAGATTGCCAGGGGTGTTTCCTTTCTGGAAACCTGTCTGGGATTTTGATTTTAAGGAAATCCTGGATGCATTTTTCTAGCTCTTCCTCAATAGAGAGCTTTTCTTTCACTGCTTTTTTTTTGCTAGAGTTGGATTCCCTAGAGCCAGATGTTAGAGTTCGGAGCAGGTCACTTTTCCTTCGGATTTCAGACTGCTGGAGCAACTGTACTGGCCCCTTCTTGACTGGCCGATCTAGAGTCTGTATGTTGGGTTGGCGGGAGACTGGGCCACAGATGACAGTCTCTTGTGGGGAGCTTGCTTCTGATTGACTGTCACAGCTGGAAGTGGATAGTTCATTGCAAGATGTGCCACTTTCCCCCTCCTTATCTCCTTTGCCATTTTTGCAGCAGCAGTCACAATGGGATGAAGACCATCTTGAAGGCTCACCTGAAAGAAGGAACAAAGCACACATCAAAGTTAGAAACAGCACAGACATCTGGGCTGTTGTATGTACAGAGCAGGGTTTTTCTTCATATGCCCCCCAAATAAACTACCACCTATCAAGTACACTTGGGCTAGCAGAAGAAAATAGGGAGGAAAGGAATCTAGTGTAGTGGTTAGAGCAGGAAAAAAAATCTCAGAATTCTGGGTTCTATTCTAAGCTTTGTTAGTATAAACTTGGGTAAGTCAGTATGGCCAACATCTTACACAGATGTAGAAGTGCTTTGCTGGATCAGGATCTTCAGCTTTCTGGGCCTGATTGTTATTAACAATAATATCCCTTTATTCCACTCTGGCAGTGTAAAGGGACAATAATCTGCACATTAAGGCCCCCTTTAGATTGCCACAGCAGGCCAAAAGTGCTTCATGCAAGCAAGAATCTGTTCCTAAGTTTTTCAAAGTATGCATGTGTAAAATGGCTTTGCTACGAGACTGAATTCATGAATGTTTGAAAAGTGCTTTGAGATCCGCAGAAGAAACCACTATATTAATGTAAAGAACCATGTTGTTATTTTCTTAAAAGTGAATGGTTATTGTTTCAGAAAACCAGGAGTAAATCTCTGGGGTGATTTATTTGCTGCTAACTCCATAGCAGTTTACTAACAGGCCAGTCCTGAGATGTTCACTCCGATCCTTCATAAGCATATTCCCACAGATTGTAAATCCTCTGTAAAATCGGTTAGTCTTCAACTTTTCGCCCTTCCCTTCAGCCCTTACTCACATGAGTGGTTCCACTGATGCCAAGAAGATAACCCATGCAAATAAATGTTGTAGGATTTGGCCCAAGACTACTAAACTGAAAAAAAAGGTAAGTTATTAACTGACATAACAAAATGGCGCCAATATCAAAATGGCTGTGCTTCAGCAAAAATCTAGTCTTTAAGCTGCTTCCTGATGCCAGTTCATGGCTCAAAGTGCAAATGGCTCAAAAGCTCATTCTAGTGCTTGAACTTGCAAAGGTTTTGATCTAACAAATAAAGAGTCAGGCCTTAAGAGAACAAAATACACTTGAAGAGAAAGGAATGAAGATATAATTCTTTTTCAGGGAATAGGTATCTTAGTAAAAAATCAAGCTATCCTTGAAACAGCTGAATAGACCTAGAAATTGTCTTCCTTAGGATATTGAAACTGTTCAGATATTGATCAATTCACAAATGTTATTCCCTGTCCCATTCAAATTGCCCCATTAATATTATGTTATCAATTTTGATAGGCTCCAAATCCAACCTATCCTTTTTGCTTATCCATTCATTCTCTCTCTGTGTTTATCTTTTCGTAAAATAAAATACAAAAGCCAAAAAAGTAGCACTCATGAGCTATCTTACAATAACAAAACTGCACACACAACAACTTAGTCTCATGAGCAACCTGACAATGCTACACCAGGCTGAGCAAATGAGCACTCACAGGCAGTCCTAAAACGATAAGGCAGGGCATGCAACCCAGCAATCGTGAGCCTCCCAAAAATATGCTAGGATGAAACCCTGCCTCTATGGAAGCCAATGGGAACTATGTCATTAACTTCAAATAGGATGAGGATTTAATCCCTGATGTTTATAGCCCAGCGCTCACAAAAACCTACAGGTCAAACCTAGGAGAACTCCTCTGCCTCACACTTAATTTGAATAACTTGGCTGTATGCAGAGCACAAGCAGGGACACATCATGGAGACATTTTTATGCAGACACTGTCACTGCTCTCTGTCATTGTCTCCTTATAGTCAAGTGTGCACTGCTTCATCATGTGGTTCCACCATGAACCCTCTCTCTCCCCTGCATATATTGCACTGCTAGCACTCTGGACCACGATGGAATACTCTTATTTGCTGTAAGAGCAAGGACAACCACTCTCTGAGGCCCAGGGCAGGGCTTGTTGTAAGCAAACAGTGAGATCTACATTCAGAAGTAGAATACTTCACACAACAGAGTTCAGAGAATAGAATTTAATTTAGTGGAGCTGACATCTATGTGCATGCACACAATAATATATCCCAACGCACTGTCCTTGGAAATAGGACTTCTTCCGAGGGAAAAGCCAAAATGTTCTCAATGTCCAAATAAAATCCAGATTATAATGCTTCAACAGCCTGCACTTGTATTCAGAAAGATGCTGTCATTATTATTTTACTGTGTAATCACCATAATATTTATACTTTCATTAAATTGAATGTAGCTAGTCATTCTTTTAAAAAAGAAGCAAAGAGCAGCACTAAAGTTCTGGTTATTGCAGACTATATATGTGAAATAAATATGTCTCACCCCATATATACAAAAAAGTTACACAATAATCATATACTGAAAACAAGGGGTCAGCACCAACATGTTGGGTAATTAATACTAGACAAAATTACCATACTTAGAGATGGACATTGGGAGGGGGCTATATCATTCAATGTTTTGAAAAATTACCATGGACCGCCACATTTTTATACACTTGTGTCCATGGATAGAAGTGGTGGGCAACCTGCAGCCCATGGGCCACATGCAGCCCATCAGGATTCTGCGTGTAGCCCATGAGACATTTTGTTTACCATTATCCACAACCACGTTGCCAAGTGCTGCTGGTTTCTGTCCATGTCGATTTTTTCCTACCAGTATTACTGAAGTGACACGCACATAAAACAAGGGCACATGAAGTGAGGTGTGTGCTGATTGCACACACCATTGACTGTAAGAACCGTATTCTCCCTCTTCATCCAATCAAAGCGCTGCTACGGTTCAATCAGCACACACCCTGCAATTATGACGTAGGCAAGCACAGTTAGCAAAACTACCCTATCCAGGGAGAGCAGCTTAGTTACAATAATGTCGCAGCACACTGAGTTGAAGGAAGTCCACTCATGCGGCCCAATCATTAGCTTAGGTGTACAGACACATTGCTGACCCCAACTGAAAATAAGGGATCTGACCGAAAGAAGATTGTCTGGGTCAATATGTCTCTTGACTACAGAATACAGGGAATTATTTCTTTTTTATGTTGTACTGGAGAACTGCCCAATAACCATAATCCATAAGCAAGAGGGAAAGCATTGATAAAAACTGTTCCCAGACCAAACTGCTGAGACAATCATGGATTTAAATGTCATTTGGAACCATCCATCTTCCCAGTAAATGTAATTATCACCTCCAACTAGTGCAGATTGATACCATTATTAAGGTCAAGAGAATGTAATTCAGCATGTTGTAGAGCAGCCTTATATCAGCAACACAGCACTTTATTCCACTCATAAGACAGAAAATGGGGCACGGCATTTAGCGCTGCACACATAATACTTCACATTTTACTCATCCAAGGAAGCTTTTCTGCAATTTACACTGTACAAATGAAACAGAAAGAAAAAGAAAGTGGTTTGTACTGGAAAGATTATGGAGGACAGACAAAGCCTCAAAGCTGCTTTCTGTGCAAGTTGTAGTTAAGTAACTGGACGGAGATGTCATTCTGTTTTCTGTGTCTTTAAATGTAGGACTGTCTCCCTTTCTGTTATAGATGCTTATCCTAGAATCATAGAATACTAGAACCTGAAGGAACCTCAAGAGGTCATGTACGCATAGGACCAAGCACCGTCATTCATCTAGACCATCCCTGACAGCCATTTGTCCGACATGCTCTTAAATATCACCAATGATGGAGACTCCATAACCTCCCTAGGCAAGTTATTCCAGTACTTAATCACCCTGACAGTTAGGAAGTTTTTCCTGATGTCCAACCTAAACCTCCCTTGCTGCAGTTTCAGCTCATTGCTTCATGTCTCATCCTCAGAAGTTAAGGAGAATAATTTATCTCCCTCCTCCTTGAAACAACCTTTTAGGTACTTGAAAGTTGTTATAACCACTCTCAGTCTTCTCTTTTCTAGACTAAACAAACCCAATTCTTTCACTCTTCCCTCATAGTTCATGTTTTCTAGACTTTTAATTATTTTTGTTGCTCTTATCTGCACCTTCTCCAGTTTGTCCACATCTTTCCTAAAATGTGACGCCCAGTACTGGACACAGTACTCTAGTTGAGGCCTAATCAGCGCAGAGTAGAGTGGAAGAATGACTTCTCATGTCTAACTCACAACACTCCTGTGAATGCGTCCCAGAATGATGTTTGCTTTTTTTGCCATTTAGGGTTTCATTTCAGCTGTAGAGTGATTGATATTTTCTCTCCTGCAGACTTTGGGCTAACTTCTCCTTTCCTCTACATCACATGGTTGTGTTCAAGGTGCTTTAACACCAATGTACACCCTGCAGTCATATCTGTCTTGCATCCTCTTCACACACCAGAGCACTCTTAACTCACTGGGCATTGTTGAAAAACATGGGCATGGGGTCTTGCTCCAGTTCCAAAGGGGCCCCTTTTGCCATTGCCCTGAAGCTTGTGTGGGTGTGAAAGATGAGCAAATCACAGTGGTAGCATTTGACTTTTGCATGGTATTCATTTTGCACTGATCTCACTGACTAAACAAAGGACAAGTCAGGGAAGTGATGAATCCGGCCCACTGAATGCAACAGAAGTGTTGCCATTATCTCAAATACCCTCTGTAGCTGTTGCACTGTCAACATTATCTCAGGCCCTCTGCAGTCTTAACTGGGCCATGGCTACTGGGTACATATTAAACTATACAGTTGAATGGAAACTGCAGGTTTTACTTCCAGGAGAAACCCAAGCCCAGTAGAGTGAAACGGGACAAGCTCACAGAATGCTCATGCAGTCTTTAAAAAAATGCACTGCTAACACCTGCTATACCTGTCTTTCAAAGTCTCCATCTTGCTAGCAGCTGTGAACAAAGTTCACATTGATAACAGAAACAGTTGGGAAAAAAACTTTCCCACCCTGGTACTTGCTGTTCCCTGTCAATGATGAAGGAGTCTCTTAGGCTGTGTGGTGAAATTTAATTCACAGACTTGCTTCAAGACTGGTTCTTTATCTAGTCTGAAAAAGTCAATAATGGCTAAATTGATTTTTTTGTATAATTCTCCCAGTTCTGGAAAAGATATTACATACACATGCCTCAGTATAAACTGACCATATGAACTTTGGAGAAACACATTCATGAGCTTTATTGATTTGCAACTCCTTATTGATGTTGACATTTTTTTAACTTGATGACATTTTTCCTCTGCTGCAACTACCTATTGTTTCCTGGTAAGAAGAGAACTGGTACAGAACTCCTGTACTGCATAAACAGAAAATGATTTATTCCAGCAAGCAACCACAAGTGTTCAAAAGGCAGAAATCCATCAGGTGCAAACTAGCTGATAGGGATGTACGTGATTGCATGCTGGACCCTTGGAAAAATATATGAGGAATCCAGTAAACAGCTTTCTTAAAGCAATACGGTCAACTTAAAAACCACATTTCTTTCTGAAAATATTAAGTTTGATACAAGTGAGAGAGATTAGAATTAAAAATAAATTTATCTTTTTTTTTTCTTGTCTTTATTTTGTACATAGTTACTTTCACTGTATTCACCTGTACAGTCAGTAATTTCTCCTCGCTGTTCTGTATCTTCCATAAAGCAGCTATGGAAGGGAAACACAAGTTCAGAAAAAAGCTGGTGTAAACCCATAAAAATTAGCAGAGAAAGCTTGGAAGTAATAGTAGGAGATGTAATTACGGTACTTTTATCTTGTTTGTTTATGTAATTGACTAGATTTCAAGTTGACAATAACTTTGTAATTAAAACTTGTAAAGAGGAAACATTCTGGTGATGCTACTGCTACCTATTTCTTATATTGCACTTTGCCTCAATAGATCTCAAGGCAATTTACAAAGGAGGTAAGCATCAGTACCCCCTTTTCACAAATGGGGAAACAGTGGCACAAAGGGGTAAACTGGCTTGTCCAAGGTCACCTAGCAGGCCAGTGGCTAAGCCAAGAATATGACCCAGGTTTCCTAAGTCCCACAGCTATCCACAGAAGTTAGAACCCAACCTATCACCTTCCCTACCACAGAGTTTTGGGCTTAATGTGTCCCTAGCAATGGAGCTTCCTATAGGAAGCCATTCCACAAATTAATTCCCCTATTTCAACAGCAGCAAGGTTTTTTGATACCAAGCCTGAATTTTTCCTTCCTTGACCTCATCCCGTTATTCCCTATTTATACCCCCACTATCACATTGCAAGCCAAAACCTCAGCTGGTGTAAATGGGCACAGCTCCATGGACAACAATGGGACTATGCCATTTAACAGCAGAGGATCTGGCCTAGATTGGCTGTGAGCATTGCAAAGATGCACAGAGGGGGAAGAGTACCTGCCATGGACATCCCATGCAAGGACTAGAGATAATCACAGATCTTGCACTCAAGGGTTGCTCCCTCCAGCCTTCTTAAAAGTGAGGGGGCAGGTCAACAGGACCACAATTGGAGGAAGCTTATGTGCATATGCGCCCTAAAGGATGAGCCTGTGTGCTCTCCAAATACATCCCAGAAATAGACACAGAGCAGACTGTGTTTGTGGGTATGCATTAAATGATGAGAGAGAGAGAGGATAATGCCAGAAGGGTACAGGAAAGTGGTGGAGGGGAAGTATATTAGCAAGGATGTCATTTCAGGAGAGCAGGGGAGGCAACAGCCATGCATACTGGGACACAGCTTGATATTCTTCCCATTTCCCTGACTATCAGTGAGTGAGGGGAAAGTACTTGGATTCCGTGAATTACTCGTCTGCCCCCTTCCTTCACCAGCCAGGAGTGAAAAGCATGCATGGAATCCAAGTGCTTTCCCCTCACTCCTTTATACCTTTCAAAATAATGGGCTCACTATCCCAACATCCCTGTAAACTCTGTTACACAAGGATTAAGGGATGTTTCAGAATAGCAGTTTATTTCTAAATACAGTAAAACTCCAATTGTCCGGCAACCAGTGGTCCGGCACTCCCGATAGTCCGGCACCAACTGGAACCCGGAAGTGCTCCGGCCAGCCGGACAATTGGAGCTGCTGTGAGCCCCATGGGCGCTCGCGGCTGGGAAAGGGGAGGGGAGAAGAGGGGAAGGGGATTATACCCCTGTGACGGGTCTGCCGGGACCCGCACTGTGACCGGCCGGGGGTTGGGAGGTGGGCGGGGAACAGCGTGGTGAGGGGTGAGCCCTCCACCATTTTGTAGGCAGGCGGGGGAAGCCCTGCGCCGCTGCCGGGAGTTTCCGGGAGGGGAGCAGGCTCCCCACCCCCCAGACTGCAGTAGTTATCGCCGAGCAGGGGGGTGAGATGCGGCGCTGCGGGACCAACCCGGCAGCACCCCAGCTGCTCTGCTCTGCAGCCTCCCCAAGTCCGCCGCTGCCGCTGCTGAAACTGACGAGCGGCAGACTTGGGGAAGCTGCAGAGCAGAGCAGCTGGGGTGCTGCCAGGTTGGTCCCGCAGCGCTGCCTCTCACACCCCTGCGCGGCGCCTGGCAGCACCCCAGCTGCTCTGCTCAGTGCCGCTTCCCAAGTCCGCCGCTGCTGAAACTGATGAGCGGCGGACTTGGGGAAGCTGCAGAGCAGAGCAGCTGGGTTGCTGCCGGGTTGGTCCCGCAGTGCCGCCCCTCACCCCCCTGCTTGGTGATAACTACTGCAGTCTGGGGGGGTTGGGAGCCCGCTTCCCTCCCGGAAACTCTCGGCAGCGGTGCGGGGCTTCCCCCACCTTCCTGAAAAATGGCGGAGGGTTCACCCCTTGCCACGCCATTCCCCGCCCACCCCCCGGACGCAGTGCGGGTCCCAGCAGACCCGTCAGAGCCCCCCACCGGAGTACCTCCTGCTACTCCGGCATATCCGATAATCCGGCACCACCTAGGTCCCAAAGGTGCCGGATTATCGTAAATCTACTGTACACTCAAAATAAACTATGCAATTTGCGTAGCTCAAATTGGATAGCCTATTTTGAGCTATGGTGCAGTGTAGACGCACTCTCACAGCTAGCACAAGGAACTCCCTCCAAACATGAAATTACACTCTCTAGATTCAGTGTAGACTACCCAATATCATAGGGTATTGCTCTGTTCTCCCGTTAGCAGACCCGCCAAAAGGAAGAGTGGGGGACAAAGGAGGCCACTGCCTCAAGGCCCAGAGACACAAAGGGGCCTAGGGCTCGTGGCTGCTGCAGTAGCAAAAGCCCAGGGCCCTTTAAATCATTGCCGGATAGCCATGCCGCATGCTCTGGGCAGCTCTGAGGGCTGGGAGGGTGGCACCACACTCTGGGCAGTGTAGGGGGCTGGCTGCCCCCACCCTTCCACCTGCGGCCCCACCTCTTTCGGGTGTGTGGAGCTGCCCCCTGCCCTTGCCTAGGGGCCTGTTAGATGACTAGAACATCATAAACCAAAATTCTTCATTGACTAACTCACTTTTGGTATGATTTTCCCTATGGAGAGTCACTAATACTGAAATCCCTGACACTATCAGGAGTATCAGGAATGAATATTTTAAAGAGTATTCAGAAGCTATCTGATGCTCACAAATAATGGAACATATGACATCACAAACAACAGAGCACACTGCTGCTACTAGGAATGTAAGGTTGGCAGTCAGTTCTACACATTAATCAGGTATTATATGAAAAAATATTCAATTTTGTTTTAAATTTCCCTCTTTCAACTTCATTGATTGCTCCCTTGTTCTTGTATTATGACACAGGATTATTAGCAATGGCCAATCTTTCTTCTTTATGTCATTTGCTATTTTATATTACTCATGAAAGTATTCTCAAATAATATTCTGCTTAATTCAAGCAGCCCTGTTCTTTAGCATGACCAATAAATTAACCAACTTAACATGCTGAAATTTCTTAGCCAGTTTTATAATAATATTTATAAGGGTGTTCTTGGCTTAGTATGATATTAGATTTGAAACTACTCATGAAAACCAACAAAGAGAACAGAACCAGTCACCAGTTGCTTCTGCCTTTCCATTTATGATGATCACATTGACACAGAGAAGAACCATGACCAAACTGCAGTCAGATCATTTGAAGTATATACCTAATTAAACACAGAATAAACTTTTTGTACATTAACTGAGATCTAATAATTGCTAATTTCACTTAATGAATATTCAGTAACAATGGGCACATGACAAACAAGCTAAGATGAAGAAACTACAAATCTGCTCCGTAAGCAGACCTGTGAAAACAGGCCGTATCCCGAGCCCAGAGGCAGCTGCATGGCTTGGTTGGGTTCCATGGTAGCTGAACTCACTGCATATCCCAAGGGAGGAACCCTCTCGGGGCCTACATCAACACTGCATTGCTATTTTGGGATACCGGTATATCCCAAAAATAGCTATCCCGCATCTCCACAGCAAGACTGTTATTTCAGGCTCACTATTCTGATGTCCCTATAAACCTCATTCTATGAGGAGTAAGGGACGTTTCAGAATAGCACTTTATTCCAAAATTTGGCATTGTGTAGACAGTGCCAAATGATGAAATAATCTATTCTGAAATAGCATCAAAATAAGATATGCAATTTGCGTAGCTCAAATTGTGTATCTTATTTCAAGTTGCAGTGCAGTGTAGACGCACTGTAGGTGTAAGATCTTTACTCCCACTCTAGCCCCTGTAGGACATAGGCAAGAGACCACAGAGGCAAACAGGAGTGGAGTGGGGGGCTCCTAAAGCCCTAGTGCTGGTTGGGACAGAATTTCCCTAGAACAGGACAGCTATAAGGCTGCCTTCTGTTGATCCCCTCACAAGACGTTTCTTTACCCCTCAGAGCTTTGTTCAGGAATCTGTGCCACAGACCAGCACAGCAGCACAGAAGCACGAGGTCTTTACTCAGATTACTTTGAATCTGTGGGGTTCTCCTCATCTTTCCCCTTAGAGCCTTAGGATCTTCACCATTCTGTAGCCCTCTAAACCCTTTCCTCTCAATGGAAAATCAGGCAGAAATTCTGGAAGTGCAATATGTACCCCAAATCAGAATCCTTTGTGTATGATGTGTACTGAGTGGTTTTGGGTACGCCTGTGTATTTAGTTTTATGTCACGTTGGCATAATGCCCGCATGACTGAAATAGTCTCTAACTGCAAATGGGCCGGGCACTGACCTCCTTTTGGCCTAGAGATAAAATACAAAACCGTCCCATTTTCTAAATGTCATTCCAAGGCCCAGGCTGTAGCCTGTTTAACCACAAGAAGGGTGAACAGGGCTGACTTTTTCCTCATGTGAATAATGTACAGATACATAATAACTGAATCATGAAGCAAAAGATTTTCCAAGGTGAGTGCATCATCTATATGAAGTATGAGCACTGGTTGTGCAGGTGTAGCTTTTCTCTCATGCATGCCCAGCAGCTAAGTTTGTTATTCTGCAAACTTGCTTTGTGTAATCTGACCCCTTTGAGGAGTCCAAAAGCTTTGCTTAAATTCTTGGTTCTGACCCGCATTTAGAGCTTGGCTTGTGTGGGTTGAAGTCAATGGACAAACTCCCATTGACTAAAGTGGTGCAGCATCAGGGTTTGGAAATCAGGAATAAGAGATGCGTGGACAAGCCTAGGGAGAGCTCTCCCTTATCTCCGTGTCTTAAGGCAATTTGCTTTCCCTGAAACTCTCCTTTTTAAGTAAGCTCTCATCAGGTAGGGGAATCTGAAATTATGCATGAGAGAAAAGCTACACAACTAGTGCTCATACTTCATGTGGATGATGCACTCACCTTGGAAAATCTTTTGCTTCATCACCTCAATACCAACGATGAGAGCCACCCTAATTGTTGTGTTCCCACCTCCTTTCCTAAGATCTAATTTAACCACTGGAGAGGTGAGGGGCAAAATGGGGAGAAACAGAGGTTAACAGAAGAGAACAGAGGGCCACCATCTCAATAGCCAATTAAGAGAAGCTACATGGACAACAGCCAGTAGAGCTTAACTGACAAACCAGGAAAGACAACCTAACCAGTAGAGACCAGTTTGTGTACTAAGTTAAATAAAACAGACTCTGATTCTGCCATGGGTGAGTTTCTGGAAACAAGGCTGGTCCTGGTTTGGAAAGTAGAAAAATGTTTGGCTCAACAGAAAGAGAGCACTGACTGTTCAATTATTCCATGGAGGCCACTTGACAGCTCTTCTCTCTCTCTCTATATATATACCATACATTAGAGCACTTATTAGATTAGGCCGTCTGTTCCTGCACACCTGCTGGGGGTTGCTTGATTAACTCCATTGACTAGGTGCCTGGAGTCTAATTCTACAATCAGGATTCATTATATTATTTGTAAACAATGACAGACTATGATAAATATGCATTTCAGTTAATTATTCCCTTCCCACGTGCCATATCCACTTTCGCATTTTCATCTGCAAGTCGTGTTTTAGCACCCGGTCTTGCCTTCCTCTGGCTGTGACTAAGTAGATCTGCTTGTGGTAAAAAAGATCAGACAGACCCACACCCATGGACAAAGCCTGAATGCTGCTAAGCATCTGCTGTGCACCTTCAGTTACTATTGACTTCAGCAAAGGCTCCCCTGAACCTCTTAGGAGCTGCCCCCTCAGACAATCCCATGTTTTTAGCTTTTTTAGATTATTCCTTGCCCATAAAAAGATCTCGAAGCTCTTTAAAACATGAATGAATGAAGCCTCATAACTCCCTACCTCCATTTAAGGAAGGACAACATCATTATGATCTCCATTTTACAAAGGGAAGAACTGAGACACAGAAAGAGTTACGCACACACGTGTCAGAAGCAGGAAAGGACTCCTGGAAACTCTGATTCTAAAAACCCCAATCAACTTTTTCTGCCAACTAAGCTGGTTTCATTAAAAATAAGCAATCCATTAGGTGCAACATACAGGCCATACTTGCCTCAGTTTGCTATTGCTACAAACATGTGAAACTGAACAAGCAATTCAAATATATTTAAAAATATGTTAATAGAATTTAATTTATATTTAACGTTGGAAACCATGGGCCAAATCTTCAGCACATGTAAATTGTTGTTATATTAGGTGAGGATGCAGCCCAATTCTTTCTCTCCATTATGCACATTGTTAGTTTAAAATGCTTAGTGTTTTTCAAGGGAAATTTTGAAAAAAAATATTTTTTTAAGTTACACATGTACATGTTTCAGTTTGGAAAAACAAACACTCCCCCTCACACACACTTTTCAAAGCTGCTTTGGGTAAAAAACTGCGGGTTTTTGTTTTTAAAAAATAGATTTTGCAAGCTGCAAATTGTCTCACATGCCTTTCTCCTGCAGGAGGGACCCTAAAGGCTCTTCTGGGTTCAACTGCTGCTGCTGCTGCTGCTGCTGCTGCTGCAGCTGCAATGGGTATTTTAATCCAGGAGCTCAGAGATATCCTAATGTGCACCACACTATTGAGAAGACAGTTTTTTTCTGGGAAAAAATAGTATGGTGCATACTGGCCATCTCTCTCCTCCAGCATAAGGTATGTGGTCATCTCAGTCTCAGCAGTGGAACCCAATGAAATCTTTTGGGTGTCATGGCCACATAACAGGGAAGAGCACACTGCCAGCTCCCTGGAATACAACAGGCAGAAGGCCAGGAGTGGGGCTACTTTGCAAGAGACGCCATGAAACAGGAAATTTATTTTAAATTGGAGGGGAAGGATGACATTGCAGAAATGGCATAAGACTACAAGTATGGAGAACAGGGTACTTTTCTTGGCTTGACCTGTCCTGACTTAGTATGTGACCTAGTAAGTTACCTCTTTGTCCTGGGGAGAGCAATGGGCTGGAAATAGGGAGACCTGGATTCTATTTCTGGCTTCATTATTTACTTGCCCCAGGTCTACACTAAGGGTGTGTCTAGACTACAGGGTTTTGTCGACAAAAGTCCAAAAAACTATACCTGCATCTACATTGCCGCTGAGTTCTGATGACACAACGTCGACAGAACTCAGCAGTTTTGTCGACAGCTGCAAACCTTATTCTATGAGGAATAACACCTTTTGTCGACAGAGTTCTGTCGACAGAAGGCGTTATTGCATCTACGCTGTCCTTTGTGTCTACACTGTCATGTCGACAAAGTGGCTTGCTTTGTCAACAGAACTGGATGTGGTCTAGATGCTCTTTGTCGACAGAAGTTTGTCGACAATATCTGTCGACAAAACCTCTGTCGACAAAAGCCTGTAGTCTAGACGTACCCCAAGGGATAAGTTTGAATGAAGGTACACAACTTCAGCTACGTTAATTGTGTAGCTTAAGTTGAAGTTATCTTAACTTGAATTTTGGTGCTGTCCATGCTGCAGGAAGTCTAGGGGAACACACTCTCTCTTCGATTTCCCTTACTCCTTGTAGAAGCAGGACTACTGACATTGATAGGAGCAGCCTCTCAGTTTGAATTAGTATGTTTTCACTAGGCCTGCTCATTCGAACCCCGGAAGATTGACTGTGGCTGCTTTGATCTTCTCTGTAGTGTAGACATGGCCTTGCTGTGTGGCTCAGCAAGCCACATCACTCCGCTGTGTGTCAGTTTCTGCATCTGTAAAATGGGGGTGCTGGTATTCTGTAAAACTGATTGAGCTCTGTTGATGAAAAGCGCTACATAGCACTGGTATCATTTTTAGTTCATCCCAGCCTTCCAGGGGATTTTGAGAGTGAATTTGTTAATGTTGCAGAGCATGTTGTGTGCCTTGGATGGAAGGCACTATTAAAGTGCAAATTAGTAGTATTATTTCTAGACAAACCAATATTCAGACATGCGCTCATTAAAATGGCTTTTTACACCCAGCTTAGAAATGGAAGGAACTGAGCAGTTTCAAAAGCAGTCCTGCCAAAAGGAATTTAAAAGCCAAAATATGAACCAACTATAAACTTTTCAGTCAAAAATCCATTCACCAGTTAAATGAATTCATTGAATGATGCCTAGAGAAAAAGTGATTAAATGCAAAATGGTAGCAATTCAGAACAATCTACTGAACAAAAATAAATCAGGTGCATGTAGCTCAGGTTTCACTGTAATATTCTTCTGGAAATTGGTACAACCCTTGAGCCAGATTTAGATCTCTCTCTGAATTTGAAGTAACTCCACTGACTTCAGTAGAATCAATCCAAATTTATACTTGATCTGAACATTACAAAGCAGAGATGGGCTGTAATATGCCAGATTCACTTATATTTTTAAAATTCCACCAGCTTCTCTTTCTAGTTTAAATTCCAATCTTAAGTCATAATGTAGGAGAGTGTGCTATGTTCTTTTAATGCCTATATTCACTATGACTTTTCATAAAGTTTTGCAGAGTAGAAAGAAGGAAAATACAGAAAAAATATAATTTGACAAGGAGAAGAAGAAAGTTTAAAATATTAGACATTATAGAAGCCATAATTTTATCATCCTAAGTGGCTAATTTGTCCTCTGTTACATCAAGCAAAATGGTCAGCATCAAAGCCAGTGAAAATGATCAGTTAGTTCAGTGCAGTGACTTTGTCTATAACCCCAGAATCACGGGTAATTGCATACCCTTAAAGTCTACTGAATCCTTAGCC
Organism: Rafetus swinhoei; assembly: GCA_019425775.1. Lineage (NCBI taxonomy): Eukaryota > Metazoa > Chordata > Testudines > Trionychidae > Rafetus > Rafetus swinhoei. The sequence continues at coordinate 20,016,678 of CM033428.1, read as the reverse complement.
CTGCTATTAGGAACGAAAAATTACAGTAAGACTTGATGGCTCAGGAGATTGCTAATGGGATACAAAAATATTTCACCTCTAGCCTCACAGTGCAAATCACGTACAGAGCTATGACTACGCATCAATATTACATGAAGGCTGCTTAACGGCCTCTGTGAAACGAGTTGGTGGTCTCAATTCAGCTCCTAATGAACAAGTACCACTACAGCGAGAAATGAAAAATAATTCAAATATTGGTTTGAACCGGGAGTGGGGTAGGCTTCATTTTGCCTTTTTTTTTTGGAACCTCAGAAAATGTCTTTGAGTTTTGAGAGCACATTTATATTTAATTCCTATTTTCCCCAAACTAGTTCACCAATATTTAGTTTCACTATTTGGGAAACCCATCAACCGTTTATCATGCCTTAACCCTGCACACATCCCAGTCAAGGCTAACTGATTGCGTTTGCTACTCTACCATTATTCCCAGCACTGAAAAGTTGGCTTACTTGGCTGGCAGAAGTTTTAAAGAGTTAAACAGGAAAATATTTCCTTGAGGAAGAAGCTGGCTACTTAGAAAAAAAAAGTTAGGAAACTGCAGTGGAATAATTTCTACCCATTGCATCTTATTTGATCCAAGACATTGAAGCATTCCCGAGAGCACTTCTTTCACAGTGGCAATCTGTCAGAAGCCCAGGTCACTTCAGAGAGCTCTCACTCCTGACATGATTGAGAGGCCTGGTTTTGATGGATTTACTAACGGTGTATTTGGAGAGAGTGAGAGGACGGCTGCTGCTGCGACCTATTTGCAGCCTCAGTCCTCTCAGAATGTTATTGTAAAACCAAGATCTTCCCCCTGAGCTGCCAATGTAGATCTTTGCATTTTGAAATTTTGGAAGCATGATGAATTTACAGAGCCCTGGTGTGTTCACTTGGAGGCTTAAAACGTTGTTCAGTATTTGGGATAAGGCTGTTAGTCACCTCAATGAGACAAAGAGGCCAGCTTGCCTGTTTTGTTTGTTTGCTTGTTTGTTTGTTTGTTTGTTTGTTAAAGCAGGTTAGGACAATTGTGACATCTCTGGGTCAGCTCTTATACATTGTGGTTATATAAATATCTGGACTGAGATGCAGTATCTGGGTGTCTAGCTTTCACTTAGAGGTCTGCTGTCTGTGCTACCCTCTTTTCTTTATCCCCTCCTATCTCTCTACCTGAGGACACCTCATAGAAGTGGTGGAGCTAAAAGACAAAGCAATTCTTGAGAGGCCTGACAAACTCACTACATCCAACATAGTCAGGTGTCTAATGAAAGATTGTGTCATAGTGATCCTCATAATCCTTGTGAGATATACATAGAGATGATATTTAAGGAGTTGTGTCTATGTACTAAAGATATAATTAGAGACTGTCTTAGGCACAGCTGACAGAAAAGTTTCTTCCAGACAGAAGATAAGATGTGTATCTCTCAGTCAGATATAAATTAAGCATTGTAAGTCAATACAATAGAAGCCCCATCTGCATATGGAACTAATACAGGATGTGAAATGAACAGGGAAGAGGATACAGGAGAACAAACACTAGAAGGACATTTCAAAGGTTTACTGAACTATAACTGGGGCACAAGTAAGACATTTTATCACCCTCGGCTTGTGTTTTATGTTTTGTTTTGTATGTGTAACTATTTCTGTTTCCCTAATTATCCTTACTCGCTATCTCTTAAAACTTAACCTTTGATAATAAACATATGATTTATAAAATAAATAAAATAAATATATTTCAGTGCTGGAATGTTATAAAGTACCTGAACCTGAGTTGTGCCAGCCAAGCTGTGTATACACAATTTTATAGGCAGTTTATCTGGTAATTTCTTGGAGTGTCTTGTGGCAGGGGCTGGATACTAAAGGGGGATGCTTTCAGAGAGATATGGGATTTGGGGTGCACCTATTGTTAACCTGCAAGACAAAGTAAGGCCTGACAGAGGTTTGAGGAGATTGTCTGGATGGCTAACATACAGGGTGTGTCAGGCAGCTAGCACCCAGGTAAGCACAAACTATTCTCCACTCACTAATGCAGGAGGTGACACCCCCAAGATCCTGGACACCCCAAGACAGGGTCCCAGACCTGTTTCAATTTGAAAATTTGCTTTGAGACTAAATGTATCAAGATAAAAGATTTAATTAGGAAAACGTGAAGTTGAGAATGATGCTAGTAAGATGGCTTACTCTAGTTCCCATAGAAGCTGTAATATTTCACTGGCCCCTAAATACTTTAACTCCCTTCAAAAAGTCCATGATTAAAGTTTATTTTTAAGATACTGTCCCTGTTTTAGCCTTTTAATATTTTATTCTTTTAATGACTTTCTGCCTCCCTTTTGCAGTTTTTTTACTTGCTGTCTGTGCTAATTTACACATTCTGTCACTACATGAGATGAGATAGTACATAGAATTGAAGAAAGTACTATGGTATCCATCAATACTGTTAAGAAAACAAAAGAAAGATGCTCTATCAGATGCACAAGTTGCAATGCAAAAACCTAGAAATAGTGTGAGCTGCTCTCTTAGTGGAATTGAAACTAAGCTAGGGGGAGAGGTAGATACATTGGAGGGCAGGGATAGGGCCCAGAGTGACCTAGACAAATTAGAGGATTGGGCCAAAAGAAATCTGATGAGGTTCAAAAAGGACAAGTGCAGAGTCCTGCACTTGGGACGGAAGAATCCTAAGCATTGTTACAGGCTGGGAACTGACTGGCTAAGTATCAGTTCAGAAGAAAAGGACCCGGGGATTACAGTAGATGAGAAGCTGGATAACAGTGTGCCCTGGTAGCCAAAAAGGCTAATGGCCTATTAGAGTGCATTAGGAGGAGCATTTCCAGCAGATCTGGAGAAGTGATTATTCCCCTTTATTCGGCACTAGTGAGGACACATCTGGAGTACTGCATCCAATTCTGCACCCCCCACTACAGAAAGGATGTGGATGCATTGGAGAGGGTCCAGCGAGGGCAACCAAAATGGAGCACATGACCTAAGAGGAGAGGCTGAGGGATTAGGGTTTGTTTAGTCTTCAGAAGAGAAGAGTGAGGGGGGATTTGATAGCTGCCTTCAACTTCCTGAAGGGAGGTTCTAAAGAAGATAGAGATAGGCTGTTCTCAGTAGTGACATGACAGAACAAGGAACAATGCTCTCAAGTTGCAGTGGGGGAGGTCTAGATTGGATATTAGGAAAAACTATTTTCACTAGGAGGGTGGTGAAGCACTGGAATGGGTTACCTAGGGAGCTGGTGGAATCTCCATCCCTACAGGTTTTTAAGTCCTGGTTGACAAAGCCCTGGCTGGGATGATTTAGTTGGGATCGGTCCTTCTTTTGGTTGGGGGCTGGACTCGATGACCTCCTGAGACTTCTTCCAGCCCTAGGATTCAATGATTCTATGAAACACTATGAAACAGCCCTTGAAGCCTCTTGCTGGGAAATGCAGATTTTCCACCTCTATTGCTATGACATGTTCCCCCTCCTGCTAATTATACAAACAGCTTTGCCTTGATGACAATTCTGACATACACCTGACCATGATCCACTGCTCTGTTCACTCAGCCCATGATCACATTCCACTCTTGCCTCACTGAAATGACACAAAAATACTTGTTACACCGTATGGTACATCCACCTGCCACAAAATACTGTATTACCGTGAAGTTTTAACCACTGCTGAGCTTATATAATTTAGCATGAGTCACCTATGCCCACACTAGTTCTTAAGTCTCCCTCCAAATCTAACACTTTCAGAAGCTTCTCACCTCTTAGCTGACCATATTGCTCTTACCAATAAGAATGCTATTGTTTTCCCTCGTGTAAGGCTGCCGTGACTCTCTCTCCTTTCATATACCTCCTGTTTACTGTCACATTTCCCAGGCCCAGAGTTTCTTTCTATATGTCATCAGATGGTTTGAATGAGCCCTTCAAGCAAAGGAGCAGATGTCCTGAGCCTCAAGAAAATGCTACTGTTTCATCTGGGATATAGGAAATGTGGTTAAGAAAGCACAGAGAAAGGTTCAATTTCCTCTCTTTGGACTTCATTGAGAACCTGAAGGGTTTTTAAAGCTGCTCTCTCGCTCTCTAAACTCTGCCTCTTCCTGCTCGTGCTGTTCTGGCACAACTTCTGAGTGACAGATCCACCCACAGCAGTGTCAGTGAATATGATAAGCGTATTTGAAATTGGCACATCTCCTATGTGAACTCTGCCTTGATGTTCTAAATGTAAATGATCTCTGAAAGAACTGAGTAAAGTCACTCTACCATCTCCATTCTTAGGAAAGATGAGTTTAAGAAGGGATAGCTAGACAGGCAGGTACCCTTTACTAGATGACCAGAAGAAAAGACAAACCTTAAAGATGGTCAGAAAACCATTTTTTTCCAGGAGGAATTCTGAATGAAAACAATCTGCTTGAACTTTTTTCTGTCGAACATTATCAGTTTTCTCACTGGGAGCTTCAAATGAATTGAAACAAAAATCATTGTTTCAAAGTGACACTTTGAAATGAGATGAAAATTTCTAAAAGGAAACAAAATGGCATCAACTCAAAACAAAATTAAAGTGTTGGGTTCATTTCAAAATGTCAATTTGAATTGACAAAATAGTTTGGGGATTTTCTGTAAGGAAAACAATATTTTGTTTTTCCTCCCCCTCCCCTTAATATTCCATTTAGATGAAATTGTATTTTTAACAGGAAAATTTCCATATGAAAAATTTAAACCAGCTCAAATGCTTTGTACTTTCAGTTAGATTATCCTTTGGCTAAAGTGCTTCCAGAAACCTGAGACAAAGATAAAGACATTCCAAGACAGAACAGCAGCTAAGGTGATCCCAGGATACATCTACATTATGGCAATGACTACACTACAAGCTAGAGTTATAATTCCCAGTTCCCATGTACATATCTGCACTAGCATGCTAAATATTGTAGTGTAGCCACTGAAGTACAGGCAGCAGCACAAGGTTTGTATTTAAGGCAGCACAAGAACTTTAAGGCTGGCATCTCCTAATTTCTGAACACTTAACTTTGCAACCTGCATAACATCTTTATATATATATATATATATATATACGCTTTTCCTGCAGGATGACAGAGTGATCTAATCACGTCAGTCTGCATCCCACAGCCCCTCTCCACTTAGCTGCCCCACCTCCTCCCTTCTTCCCTCCTACCTGCTGCTAACCCAGCAGGGATCTGCAACCTATGGGTCCTGAGCAGTAGGAGCACTGAAGCTAAACTGCTGTTGCTGGTGGGCTTGTGGTGGGGGAGGAGAAAAATCTCAGGGCTCCGGCAGTTGGGGGGTGGGGAAATGGGGGGATTGGCAGAGAAGCCTGTTGCAGGGGGGGCCCAGACTGGGGGACACCCCGGCCCCTGAGCCGGGGCCAGGGCTGACTGTACCTCCAGTAGCCACCACATTTTCAATTGTACTGCTCCAGTGGTGTGGGGGTTGGGGCGGCAAGGCCCATGGTGGGGGGGCATCGGATGTCGCAGGAGAGGCCCACTGCAGGGGGGGCCAGGCCTGGGGGACACACCCCACTGTGGATCTTGCCAATGGCCCCCACCATCACAACTGGAGCACCTTATTTTAAAACTCCAGCACCTGCCACATGGCGGTTGGCTGCTGGAGTTTTAAATTGTGGTCCTCCAGGCTGGGCCTCACCCCCTCCCTCCTAGCGACTGGAGGGGGAGACAGAGCATGGGGCCCTGTGAAGGGTCTGGGGTCCGCTCCCCCTCCGTACCAGCTGCTGTGGAGTAGAGCGTGCCGGGGGAGAGCGCAGGGCTTCGCATGGCCAGGGAAGGTGGCTGAGGGACAGCTGGGGCTGGAGCGGTGGTAGAAGAGGGCCGTGAGCCGCGAGACCTTCCCCCTCACAGTGGGGACTGACGCCACAAGGTCTCCCTCCTCGTGGTGGGGGGGAGCCGCAAGCTGTGCACCCTCTCTCATCATGGCCGGAGGGAGAGAGCCGGGTCAGCTGTGCGCCCTCCCCGCTTGCAGCCAGAGGAAGAGAGCGGGGTCAGCCACAGCATTAGCCTGGTCCAACTGGACCAGCTGCAGCCTCAGCCTGGACTGACCCCCCGGCGGCTGTAGGGAAAGAGCTGGGTCAGCTGCGGGCTCAACCTGGCCCAACCCCGCCCCTCCCAGTGGACGACACGAGACGGCCCAACTCCCTGGCAGTCAGAGGGAGAGAGCTGGGCCTGCTGTGGCCTCGGCCAAGCCCAACCCCCTAGCAGCCAGTGGGAGAGAGCCAAGCCAGCCACAGTCTCAGCCTCAGCCTCAGCCCGGCCCATCCCCGCAGCGGCCAAAGGGAGAGAGCTGGGCCTGCTGTGGCCTCGGACCAGCCCAACCGCCTGGCAGCCAGAGGGAGAGAGTGGAGCCAGCACAGCCTTGGGGAAAGGGGAGTTGAGCCAGCCACGGTCTTGGCCCAGCTGAACCCCCAACAGCCAATGGGGGAGAGCCAGGGCTGACCTGGCTTCAGGGGGGTCCGGTGGCCGGGCGGAGAGAGCCGGGGCAGGCCAGAGCTGCTGTGCCTCGGCCTAGCCCTCTGCAGCGGCCAAGGGTGGAGCCAGGGCTGCCTACCCCCAGAGATGGGGGTTGGTGAGAATAGCAAGCAGGGAGCACTGCCCCCTAGTTACTTTAAAGAAGGAGGTTTTGTGTAATTTAACATTTATAATATATAACATATATATATAATGACATGCAGCATATAAGGTTCAGGACTTTAAAGCAAAGTGGATCAGGTAATAATCCCTACACAGGGAAATAGCTCAAGCTGGCAGAATCCTTCAAAAACAGGAAAAAGCACCACTCAGCAGTGTATAATAATAAATATATCACTAGCAAATCACTATGAATTATGACTTAAATGAAACTACAGTAAATCCTCCTTGGCATTAGGACATAGATTTCAGTACCATGGTCAGCTCACCTGTTCACTTGGACACAAGGAGTCTTCAATCAAAAGGATAACTAGAGTTCTCAGGGTTCAGCTGATCATCAGAGGCAGCTCAAACACTCCCATGGCAAGAACAGAAATATATTGAAACTAGCAAAATCCCTTAGTACAAAGCTGTTTCAGAACAAGAACTTTCCCTGGTTCTTTGCTGAAAAATCTGAGCTAAAGTCTTTGAAAATCAAGGCCTACATACATTTGTAATGCTTCTTCACAAAGAAAATTTTAAATGACACTCACAAAGAGCCCAAGAGCATTTTAGCTTTAACTGGCATGGCTATTCCAAGTTTGTTCAGTGTAACCTCAAAGTGAGTGGGGCTAAAAGATAATGTTCTCTCTAACTTTTTCCATCCATGTGCAGAATAAATATTGTTATGTGCACCAAGCCTTCTGCAGATATGCACCACCAGTAGAAACACATGCAGCTGGCTGCTGCTGGCTGTGGGTGCTCTGTGTATTTGATTCTCTCCTGGGCGGCCGCCCAAGCACTCAACTTAGAGGGATCACTGCCAATGGGTCTGATTCACCACAGTGGCACTCCATAGTTATTTTACCTACATACTCCAATATTTAGCATGCTAGTGCAGATATATATATGGGAACTGGGAATTATACCTGTAGTTTGTAGTGTAGTCATTGCCATAATGTAAGGTATCAATGGAAAAGTTAAGATTTGCTAAATAAGATTATCCTATGTAAATCCCCATATTGCCATTATATTTGAAGTTATGGATACTGGCTATATATCTGTATCCCCACATGTGTTTGTTCCTGGGATAATACCCACCAGGTAAAATCTAGATTAAAGCCAAACTCCTATGTTTGTGGGTGTTGGTGTTGGGTGTTGGAGACCCATTAAGGACACTTAACTCTCACAATAGGAGAAGAAACTCATCCCACCCAGTAAGTCTTCCTGTGAACATCTTAGCTCGGATAAAGCCATTGACTGCCTCTGTGAGTCAGCAAGCCATATAAAGACAAGTGATATGATCATGTGACTCTGGATTGCATCTTGTGCCAGTAACTTTCCACTAGGGTTGCCAACTTTCTAAATCAGGCAAAATCAAATAACTTTGCCCCTCCCCCAGCCCTTTCTCTGAGGCGCCACCCTTCACTCACTACAACCTGCTTCCTCCATCTCTTGCTCTCCCCCAGCCTCACTCACTTTCATTCGGTTGGAAGAGGGGATTGGGCTGTGAGAGGGAGTGAGGGCTCTGATGGAATAGACTGGGGATGAGTGGTCTGGAGTACAGGAGGGAGATTAGGGATGGGACACAGGGTTGGGGGATGGGAGGAAGCGCAGGCTCCAGAAGGAAGTTTGGGTGTGGGAGAGATTTCCAACCTGGATTAGGGGATTGGGAGGGGTCTTGCTGTGTAGGCTCCATCTGGGAGGCACTTACCTCAGGCAGCTCCTGATCTGCAGTGAAGTGGAGCTAAGGCAGGCTCCCTGCCTGCCCTGGCTCCATGTGGCTCCCAGAAGAAGCCACATGTCCCTCTGGCTCCTGGACAGAGGCCCTGGGAAGAGTCATCCCATCCATAGGACAGACTGGGATAACCAGGCCCCATGCTCTGGGAGACTCACACTCCAGGGCAGCCTGGGGAAATAGCATGGGGTCTGGTGCCAGCAGCAGCAAGTAACCTGGTCCCAGCCCACCCCACTCCACTAGCTCTGGAGTCACTTGGGGTGCAGGTAGAAGCCAGAAAGAGGGAAGGGGTAAAATGGGCAGGGGCAGAGCAGGGAAAGAAGGGCAGGAAGAGACAGGGCAGAGGTGTGGGTAAAGGGGTAGAGTTGGGGCAGGAGAGGGTGAAGCAGGGGAGGGAAGAGATGGGATGGGGGGTGGAGGAAGGGCTGGAGTGGGGGGTGGGGCCTGGGAAACAAGGGAGCTTGTCCCGGGTCCCACATCCTCCTACAGCTGGCCCAGAGCCAAGATACTTTGTGTGTTGCTGGTACCCAAAGGCACTGCCTTTGCAGCTCCTTTTTGCCACAGTCCCCAGCCCTTGGAATTCCCATGGCTACCGCTGTGCCTAGGAGCTGGCCATGTCACTTCCAGGGGCCGTGACCAGATGAGACACAGTCATACCTTAAAACATGTTGCTACCTAAAAGCAAATTGTTTCCCTTTTTGCATGCTTTGATGCAAACCCAAACACTATCATATCCTACTGCTGGCTATGTGGTGGATTGTGGCATGTGTACCAATGAAACAGACTTGCTAATCACCACAATAAAAATGGAAAAGCATGCTTTGGGTGATTCTTTCATCATATCGGATTTATCCTCCTGCACATCAATGGGCTTAATATTCAATCAAAACTGATTGAAAATGTGGGTATAAATACATGAGGTGATACAATGGCCCTCACAGACATCATTTGTATTCTTTCCTATACTTTAAGAGAATTATTGGAACAGTCTTAAAAGGTGCTATTCCAAGAGTTATGAACTTCTGTGTAATTTGCAGAATAAACACAATATCTTGTGCATAGGATGAACTACTTTCAGGGTATGAACAACAATTAATTCTGTCATTAAATCCTATGTCAAGTATTAAAATGTAACTATTGTACTGAGAATAGCCAGGAGGGGCATAATTCTTACAGGCTGGGAAATTTCCTTCTACTTTATAACAAAAGCCTAGCTATGAAGTGACTTTTACTGTTCTGTGTAACAAATAGTGGTGGTAGAATCTGAAGGATAAATTCTCACCCACAGGCGAGCATTCTCACCAAGCATGGGGCCAGATTGGTAGATAGCCTTGTTTCTTTGTAAAACAATTAGCTTTTGAGGGACCGGAAAGTGGAAAACAATTTCACAGATTAACAGATCTTAGTGCTGCTCCTGGGTGATGTCAGAAAGTGGAAAGAAACATTTTCCTCCTTCTTCAGAGCCATTCCTTCCCAACTCTGCCATTGATTTGGGCAAGTTACTAAGTCCTCCTGTTTACCCCTCACTCTAGGAAAAGGGATGAAATAATGTCTACCTAGTGCAGTATGAACCTTATGGGAGTTTACCCATCAATATTCCTAGATTCCAAGACCATAAGGGATCATTGTGATCATGTAATTGGCCCTCCTGTATGACACAGGCCATAGCATTTCCACAAAATCATCTTGATTTAAAAATTGTCACTGATGGAGAATTAACCACAATCTTTTGTAAATTGTTCCAATAGTTAATTATACTCACTGTTAAATATTTAAGCCTTATTTCCAGTTTGAATTTATCTTGCTTCCACTGCAAGCTCTTGGATTGCATTATACCTTTCTCTGCAAGACTGAAGGGGCCATTATTAAATATCTGTTCCCCATGTAAGTACTTATAGTCACCCTTTTACCTTCTCTTTGTCAAGATAAATAGATTTGGCTCCTTCCGTCTACCACTATATGACAGTTTTCTAATCCTTTAACCGTTCTTGTGGCTCTGCTGTTTTCTTTAGCATCATTCCTCTGGAATTCTGGGCACCACAACTGGAGCCAGTATTCCAGCAGTGATCACACCAGTGCAAAACAGAGATAAATTTCTGGAGGATAGGTCCATCAGTGGCTATTAGCCAGAGAGGGCAGAGATGGTGCCCCTAGCCTCTCTTTGTTAGAAGCTAGGAATGGATGACAGGGGTGGAATCACTTGATGATTACCTGTTCCGTTCATTCCCCCTGGGGCACTTGGCATTGGCCACTGTCGGAAGACAGGATACTGGGCTAGATGGATTTTTGGTCTGACCCAGTAAGGCCGTTCTTATGTTCTCATGAGGTAAAATAACCTCTCTACCTCTACTCAAGATTCCCCTGCATCCAATGCTTACATTAGTCCTTTTGGCCACTGTGTCATACTGGGAGTTCATTTTCAGCTGACTATCCCCCCAAAGTGCCAAATCTTTTTCAAAATCACTTCTTCCCAGGATAGTCTTCTATAAATATGGCTTACTGTTCTTTGTTCCTGATTACAATAATTATCACATTTATTATCATCATTCACAGTCAGTTCCACAGATACAAAATGGGAAATGACTGTCTAGGAAGGAGTACTGCCGAAAGAGATTTGGGGGTCATAGTGGATCACAAGCTATATACGAGTCAACAGTGGAACATTGTTGCAAAAAAGCAAACATCATCCTGGGATGCTTTAGCAGGAATGTTGTAAGCAAGACATGACAAATAATTCTTCCACTCTACTCTGTGCTAATTAGGTCTCAACTGCAATATTGTGTCCTGTTCTGGGTGCCACATTTCATGAAAGATGTGGAGAATTGGAAAAGGTCCAGAGAAGAGCAATAAAAATGATTAGTGCTCTATAAAATATGACCTATGAGAGAACATTGAAAAAATGAGTTTGCTTAGTCTGGAGAAGAGAAAATTAAGAGAGGGCATGATAACAATTTTCACATACATAAAATGTTATTACAAGAAGGAGAGAGAAAAAATATTCTCCTTAACCTCTGAGGATAGGACAAGCAGCAATGGGCTTAAATTGCATCAAAGGCAGTTTAGGTTGGACATTAGAAAAAAACTTCCTAACTGTTGGGGTAATTAAGCACTGCAATAAATTGCAGAGGGATATTGTGGAATCTCTGCCACTGGAGATTTTTAAGTACAGATAAGACAAACAGCTTTCAGGCATGGTCTAGATAATACTTGGTCCTGCCATTAGTGCAGGGGACTGGACTAGATCGGGGTGACCAACATGCGGCTCTTGAGCCGCATGCAGCTCTTTGCTTAAAGAAATGCAGCTCTTGCTAGTTCTGAGTCGCATGCCCAAACTGCTCATGGCCGGCTGCTCTGCACACACACCCCGGCACCTGCAGGGAAAAGCGTGTGGCAGCGGTGGCTCTGGGATCCAGGCATTGGATTAGAGTGGGGAGGAGGGGCTGAGGGTGCCTCACTCTGGGGGAAAGGGAGGGCATTGGGTTAGAAAGGGTGGGGGAGGGCGGGATGGGAGTACCTGGCTCTGGGGGAGGGGAGGGAGATTGGGTTAGAACAGGGAGGGGGCTGGGATTGCCTGGCTCTGGGGGACGGGGAGGGCACTGGGTTAGAGCAGGGAGCTGGGAGTGCCTGGCTCTGGGGAAAAGGAGAGCATTGGGTTAGAGAGGGGTGCTGGGATGCCAGGCTATGGGGGAGAGGAAGGGATTGTGTCAGAGCAGGGAGACTGGGGGTGCCTGGCTCTGGGGGAGGGGAAGAGCATTGGGTTAGAGCAGGGGGGAGACTGGGGGTGCCTGGCTCTGTGGGAGGGGGAGGGCATTGGGTTAGAGCAAGGGGGCTGAAGCACCTTAAACTCAAAGTCTTCATGGATGCAGAATAAGTCAGCCAACACAGATGTCATATTTAAATTCCAGGGCAAAAAAAGAATCAACATGTACCTGGTTTACACTGTGTTTCTTTTAAGAAAATTCAAAGGCTATTGTTTGCCAAGCTGAAGCAATTATTCTGAGATATGAGTCTCTCCCTTATTGTTTTTGAACCTGTCATATTTGCAGTCTGGGACAGTCCTGAATTTTTAGAACTATAAAAAAGCCATAATCTTCATAAGTAAAAAACAAAAATGAGGAAACCATACCAGAGATCAACAAGCTGGAGTGCAATAGGCACTTCAATTTGTGTTAATTTACTTCTCAGTTCAGCTTAATTTTTAAAAAAATCACAGGACATAATAGGGCAGTAGTGTTAAATTTACAGTACATGGTAAGGATGCTTTTTTTTATTGATGAGAATATTACTATATTTTAAAGGGTTTTTTTTTAATTTGATGTTTGTTCCTTGTTAAGTTCTCCAAAGATGCATGGACTGGCCGTGAATTTTTTAAATGACTAGAGACTTTTTTATTGTTTTTTGTCCGAAATGTCTTGTAATGTTATTTTTATCACTACATATTTTATCTATCGATAGATAGATAACAATAAATATAGAATACGTGGCTCTTTGCACTTTAACCATAGCTATTTTGGCTCCTCATCTCTAACTGGTTTGCCACACCTGGACTAGATGATCTCTCCAGGTCCCTTCCAGTATTACAATTCTATGATTCCATTATTACTGGTTGTATTTACAGTTATCATTTATAGGCCCTGGAGATAGAGGGCATATTGCGCTAAGCACTGTAAAATACATAATTACATATGGTAGTTCCCCAGAAGAGTTTATAATCTAAATACACAAGATAGACAAAAGGCAGAAGAAAGGAAACATCACTGTCCACATTTTACAGAACAAAAGACACAGATAAATTAAATGACTTGCCCTGGGTCACACCGGGAAGCTGTGGCAGAGTCAAGTAGTGACTCCAGAGTCCTAGTGCCTTAAACATAGGACCATCCTTCCTTGCACTAAAATTAACATGCTACTAATTTAATCAGGATCCATTAATTAATGTTCAAATGGTTTGAGATTCTTGGATAAAAAGGGCTAATTAATTCTTGTTTGCTCTCTTGTCTCTCCTCCCTGAACCCAGCACATCTCTCTCCTACTGCCCTAATTATTTCTATATTATTAGAAGCAATGGAAATATTTCCAAAGAAGCATTAAACCTCTGATATATTACTGACACCTAAAATATCAGCCATCCAGAATTTCTTGTCTCCTTTCCCTTCTTTCTAATATACACACACTGACACCCCCTTCGGCTACAGTTAACATCCCATCCATAAAGTCTGTCTCTGATGTGTATATAAATCTGATGAGATAATAGCAGTTCTGATTTTTCAAAGAAAAATTACTAGATTAGCGCAACACCTCAATCCTCCCCCCACTCCCAAATCAATAGAATATTTGGTGAGGAATGATTGAAGGACCTTGAAACTAAACACTATAAACCCATGCCTGAGACAAAGGTGTGCAGATACTGTGGTGATGATGAGCATGGATAAATAACTAGATGGAGAGACAGATCTAGATACTTAGATGGCTCTGTATCAAGGTAGTGTCTGAACACCCAAATAGAATGCAATGAAATGTTACTGTACATTTTATGCAGGGGAATGAGAAAGTGCAAGCTTTTTTGTGTGCGATATACATCCCAGCACTTTGGATATTGCCATTTCTACATAACACTGATACTGATATTTCTAGGAATTTAAATCAGTTCCTGCCACAAAAGGCTTTGGAGAGACCAAATATGACTTGCATTTAAATAAATAAATAATGACCAGTGCCTGGTATTCACAGTACTCTTTTTACCCCACGTGATCCCAATGCTTTTTGCCAACATGAATCAATTCCCCCATCACTCGGATGCATTCACATTCAGGATGGAACACAGCAGCTGTTTCACACACAGTGTCATACACAAGGGAAGGAAGCAGAATATGGTGGGGTGCAATTAAAACTGATAAATAAAATCTAGCATATTGTACATCGATTACCGGGTAGAGCTGAATAGTAGAACTGGAACAAGGATCACATTTTTAATGACCCTTTTAGGTCAAATTTGTCTCTCTCTTTTTGGTTAAAACATTGGAAACTTTGAAATTTTCCAAACAGCTCTTTTATTTTTCATAGAAAGATTTCAGAATTCAATATTTTTTAATGGCTCTACTAAATAGCCATTGATTGCCAAGCGGAAACAGGACAAATGCCCAGTTTTGCTATATAAGTGGGGCACAGAGGAACGTTTGTAGGGTCGAGCAGCAACACCAGGCTGCTTGGGTAAGAAATGAGAAATTTTTGAAATTCCAACTTTCCATTCTTGTGTGAAAACCTATTTTAAAAGTTTGGAATTTCCTGTGGGATGGAAATTCTGTTGCCCCCAAGCCACTCTTGTCCCCTGTTATTACATTTTTGATGTGGAAGCACATTGTTTCCAGAACTATATTTGTTTTATTCAACTTCTACATTTTTCAAATACATTTTTCTATTTTTTGGAGGGACTGGGGATTGAGACTATCACACACAGCAATGAACGGCAGCTGTATTGCTAAAGATAGGAAAGAGAAAATGAAGTAATAATCAAAGGGGATAAGCAAGTTTTCCTTCTCAGAAAGGAATTAGTAACAACTGTGCAGCAACATCACTTCCAACATTACCAGAATAATCATAGAAAGGTACAGAGTTAGACTGACTAGATCACAAGCTAGGATGTTATTCGATAAGCACAGGGCACACTGCATATACCAGGAGATAATGCAAGTTCTCATGCCATCTATTCTAGACACTTCTGCTGCCCATTATCATGCAGATGGGTTCCCAGTCCTCCAGTGGTATATGCTAGAACAGAAGTTTTGGGAGTTTCTTTTCATATTTTGAAATGATGACTGGTCTTTAGACAGGTCAAAGAAACTATATCTCACAGGTTATTTACCAGGAAGGTCAGGGTTCTTTCAGCATCCCATGAACCCTGGCCCAGACCACATCTGCAAAAGAACTTGTTTAGGGTCTGTGATCATCCCAGTTTTACTCACTTCCCTTTCTTACCCCACTCTCCATTCCTCTCACTCATTTGTCTCCCTTTTCCCTCCGTGCTTTTTTTTTCTTCTCCCATTCTACAGCTCCATTCCCTCCCTACTTTACTCCATCCCATTTGTTTCTTTCCTTTCTCTCTCATCTCTTCCCTCTTTATCCTACAACTTTCTTCACTTCTCCTTTCTGCAGCTTTTACTTAGCTTCCTTTTTTCCTATCCTCTCTCCATGACTCCCTTCTTCTTTGTTCCTATGTCTCCTTCTCCCTCACACATTGGAAGCATCAACATCTGCCCATCGATGGGGAACTACTGCTTCTGAAGGTGTTAAACCAATGCAACAGAAAAGATGAGTCACTCGGGGAGAGGAACAGTAAGAGGACAAGGGAAGTGGGAGAAGCTTTTAAAATGTAAACAAGTTATTACTGGCAACTGATCTCAACTAAAAAAAAAAAAAGTTAAACCTATCATGAACATGTTGAAAGAAGATCTGTCCAAATCAATATACAGTGGAGGGGGAACCCCTTCTCGCCAATGTGGATAGGAACTATTTGGCTCTTGCTGGTACTTTCTACGTTGATCTAACTATGGTTCTGTTCACCTAAAATCACTTTCTAGTTGGAGAATCCCATGGCCCGTTTCACTCACTTTCATAGTCACCTTTGTTTGCATCTCTAAAAAGCAAGTATTCTCCTTACAACACCAAAAAATGAAACATTGAGGCTTTAACAATATCACATATTATCCCTATCATAAATAAAAAATTGATTGCCTCTAGGTCTAGATAAGGTAATACTAGTAAAGTGACAATTTGATTTAGATCATTCATTCATGCATGCACAACACCTCAAATTGCTTTTGTATCCACACATGAATTAAAGGTCTTGTGATTGATGAGAGAGCAACATCTAATTGGTGTTTTAATAAATACAGTCTGACTTGGTAATCTAACTAGATTTATCAGCACAAAATGCCCCCGTCTAAATAAAATTACCAAGGTAAAGCTTAAGAACAATGACAAATACCATGTCATATCCTGGATTTGGTAGTGTGTGCATATATTCCACACACCACCAAAATGATCTGAACAAAGTAGAGAAATGGTCTGAGGTAAACAGGATGAAATTTAATAAGGACAAATGCAACGTGCTACACTTAGGAAGGAACAATCCATTTCACACCTATGGAATGGGAAGTGATTGTCTAGGAAGGAGTACTGCAGAAAGAGATTTAGGTGTCATAGTGGACTACAAGTTAAAGATGAGTCAATAGTCATAGAATCATAGAACCATAGAGCTGGAAGAGACCTCAGAAGGTCATCAAGTCCAGCCCCCTGCTCTAGGCAGGACCAATCCCAACTAAATCAACCCAGCCAGGGCTTGGTCAAGCCGAGACTTAAACACCTCCAGGGATGGAGACTCCACTACTTCCCTAGGTAACCCATTCCAGTGCTTTACTACCCTCCTAGAGAAATAGTTTTTCCTAATATCCAACCTGGACCTCTCCCACCACAACTTGAGACCATTGCTCCTTGTTCTGCCATCTGTCACTACTGAGAACAGCCTCTCTCCATCCTCTTTGGAACTCCCCTGCAGGAAGTTGAAGGCTGCTATCAAATCCCCCCTCACTCTTCGCTTCTGCAGACTAAACAGACCCAACTCCCTCAGCCTCTCCTCATAAGTCATATGCTCCAGCCCCCTAATCATTTTGGTTGCCCTCCGCTGGACCCTCTCCAATGCGTCCACATCCTTTTTGTAGTGGGGGCCCAGAACTGGACACAATACTCCAGATGTGGCCTCACCAAAGCAATAAAGGGAATAATCACTTCTCTAGATCTGCTGGCAATACTCCTCCTAATGCACCCTAATATGCCATTAGCCTTCTTGGCTACAAGGGCACACTGTTGACTCATATCCAGCTTCTCATCCACTGTAACCCCCAGGTCCTTTTCTGAAGAACTACTACTTAACTGGTTGGTCCCCAGCTTGTAACTATGCTTGGGATTCTTCCGTCCCAAGTGCAGGACTCTGCACTTGTCCTTGTTGAACTTCATCAGATTTCTTGTGGCCCAATCCTCCAATTTGTCTAAGTCACTCTGGACCCTATCTCTGCCCTCAAGCGTATCTACCTCTTCCCCTAGCTTAGTGTCATCCATGAAACTTGCTGAGGTGCAATCCATCCCCTCATCCAGGTCATTAATAAAGATATTGAACAAAACCGGTCCTAGAACCGAACCTTGGGGCACTCCGCTAGAAACCGACCGCCATCCTGACATCGAGCCGTTGATCACTACCCGCTGGGCCGGCCTTCTAGCCATCTTTCTATCCATCTTACCGTCCATTTATCCAATCCACATTCCCTTAACTTGCTGGCAAGAATATTGTGGGAGACCGTATCAAAAGCCTTCCTAAAGGCAAGGTATATCACATCCACTGACTTTCCCACGTCCACAGAGCCAGTTACCTCATCATAGAAGCTAATTAGATTGGTCAGGCACGACTTGCCCTTTGTGAATCCATGCTGACTATTCCTAATCACTTTCCTCTCTTCCAAATGCCTCAAAATGGATTCCTTAAGGATCCCTTCCATGATTTTTCCAGGAACTGAGGTAAGACTGACCGGCCTATAGTTCCCTGGATCATCCTTCTTCCCTTTTTTGAAGATGGGCACTACATTTGCCTTTTTCCAATCATCCGGGATTTCTCCCGCTCTCCATGACTTTTCAAAGATAATGGCCGAAGTCTCCTCAGTGACACTTGCCAACTCCCTCAGTACCCTCGGATGCATTAAGTCCAGACCCATGGATTTGTGTACATTTAGCTTTTCTAAATAGTTCCTAACCTGTTCTTTACCCACCACGGGCTGTCCATCTTCATCCCATCTTGCGTCACTTAGTGCAAGATAGTGTGACACTGTTGCAAAAAAAAAAAAAAAAGCAAACACAATTCTGGGATACATTAACAGGAGTGTTGTGAGCAAGACACGAGAAGTCATTCTTCTGCTGTATTCTGCACTGATTAAGCCTCAACTGGAGTACCGTGTCCAGTTCTGGGCACCACATTTCAAGACAGATGTGGAGAAATTGGAGAAGGTCCAGAGAAGAGCAACACAAATGATTAAAGGTCTAGAAAACATGACCTATGAGAATTGGGTTTGTTTAGTTTAGAAAAGAGAAGACTGAGGGGGACATGATAGCAGTTTTCAAGTATCTAAAAGGGTGTTACAAGGAGGAGGGAGAAAAATTGTTCTCCTTGATCTCTGAGAGGAGGACCAGAAGCAAAAGGTTTAATTGCAGCAAGGGAAGTTTAGGTTGTATATTAGGAAAAAATTCCTGTTGGGGTGGTTAAACACTGGAATAAATTGCCCAGGGGGGTTGTGGAATCTCCATCACTGGAGATATTTAAAAGCAGGTTACACAGACACCTGTCCGGGATGATCAAGGCAGTGCTTGGTCCTGCCATGAGGGCAGGGGACTGGACTTGATGACCTACTGAGGTCCCTTCCAGTTCTATAATATATGCAGTAAATGTATTTGGGTACAAGATTAAGTGTCTTAAGCAAATACCCAGCAAGCAAGACTAAGGGATGATTTGTTTAACATTTAATTTGTTTTGAACTAGCCCATTTGCACAGAGATAGTAGTGATCTGAACTATTATGGAGTCATGAGAATGTAACATCTGGTGTCAGGTACTGGAACAACTTAACACGACCTACTCTACAGTCAAGGTGCAGTGACAGTACCATGGGTGTAGGGCTAGCCAAAAAAACAAACATTGCATTTCATGAAAAATGCCAAGATTTTGACATTTGATTTCAGTCCACATGAAGATGAAATCAGGACCTTCAAAATGATTTTTGAAAAAAACAGATGGAAAGAACTACTCCAGTGGCAAAGGCACTCACCAATAATGTGGAAAACCCAGATTTGTGTCCCTGCTCAGCCAAAGTCCAAATTTCCTATCCAAAGTATCATTTTGGGGTCTCTCTTTGATTTGACTGTATTTTCACCCTGGATTTGAGAAATCTTCCCAACAAAAATTTCAACAAAACTGATAACTTTTGACAAATCTACATTTTCCAAGGAAAAATATTTCATCAGAAACTTTTCAATTAGTTCTACTTTTCAATTAGTTGCAGCAGAATGTGTACTATCAACCCCATCTTCCAACATTGCCCTCCTCTCTTCCATGTTCTGCTATGATGGGTCTCCAGAGACATAGAATCTTAGAATCATAGGGCTGGAAGGGTCCTTGAGAGGGAATATAGTTCAGTCCCCTGAACTCATGGCAGGACCAAGTACCATCTGAACCACTCATGGGCAACCTAGGCCAATGACTGGGCCACATGAGTGGCCCTCCTTCATTTCAATGGGCTGCAAGATTGTAGTAACCAAGATGGCCTCCCGGGATAGGGTAGTTCTGCTAACTACGCTTGTGTACCTAGAATTTGCGGGGTGTGCTGATTGAACCATAGCAGTGCTTTGATTGGATGCAGAGGGAGCACATGGCTCTCCCAGTCAATGCTGTGTGGTATCAGCATGCACCTCACTTCACATGCTTGCCACTTCACTAATACCAGTAGGAAAAAAAACCAATGCACACACAAACCAGCAGAATCTGGTAACCCTGCATATGGGCAATGGTAAACAAAATGTCTGGCATGCTAGACGTTGAACTCTGATGGGCTGCATGTGGCCCATAGGCTGCAGGTTGCCCACCACAGATCTAAACCATTCCTGACAGTTGTTTGCCTAATCTGCTCTTTAAAATCTCCAATAAAGGAGATTCTACAACCTTCCTGGGCAATTTAACCCAGTGCTTAACCTCCCTGACAGGAAATTTTTTCTAATGTCTAACCTAAACCGCCTTTGCTGCAATTTAAACTCATTGCTTCTTGTCCTATCTGCGGAGGTTAAGAAGGACAATTTTTTTCATTCCTCTTTGTAACAATCTTTTATGTACAGTAGAACCTCGGAGTTACAAACACCAGAGCTGCAAACTAACTGGGGAATGACCCACCTCATGTGGAACTGGAAGTATACAATTGAGTAACAGCAGAGACCTACACAAAAAAAGCAAATACAGTACAATATTATGTTAAACATAAAACGTTAATGAATAAAGGGAAAGCAACATTTTTCTTCCACACAATACACTTTTAATGCTGTATTAAGCCAGCATTCAGTTGTAAATGTTTGAAAAAACAACCATAACATTTTGTTCAGTTACAAACAATCTCTATACCTGTAGTTTTCATAACTCTGAAGTTCTACTGTACTTAGAATCTTAGGCTACATCTAGACTGAAGAGTTAAATTGGAAAAATATTTGCAATTTGTGGTACATATCTTTTTCTGATTTACTTTCGAAAGAGGCTTTTCCGAAATTTGGTGCATCTACACGGCACAAAATTTTGGGAAAAAGTGCTCTTTTGACACATCCTTTATGCCTCATAGAACGAGGTTTACAAGGATGGTGAAAGAGCACGTCTGCTTTTTCAAAAAAAGTCCAGTATCCCAGAAAAGCAACAAAAGAAAGGACTATGCACTTTAAAGGCTAACAGGATGGTTTATTAGGTGATGAGCTTTCATGGGCCAGACCCACTTCCTCAGATTCCCCAGAAAAGCAATGCAGTCTAGACATAGCCATAGAATCATAGAATAGACCTCAGAAGGTCATTGAGTCCAACTCTAAGCAGGACCAACCCTAACTAAATCATCCCACCTAGGACTTTGTCAACCAGGACTTAAAAACCTCCAATGATGGAGATTCTATCACCTCCCTAGGTAACCCATTCCTGTGCTTCACCACCTTCCTAGTGAAAATAGTTTTTCCTAATATCAAACCTAGACCTCCCACACTGCAACCTGAGACCATTGCACCTCATTCTGCCATCTGTCACTACTGAGAACAGCCACTCTCTATCCTCTTTGGAATCTCCCTTCAGGTAGTTAAAGGCTGCTATCAAATCCCATCTCATTCTTCTTTTCTCTTTTGTAGACTAAATAAACCCAAATCCCTCAGCCTCCCCTTGTAGGTCATTTGCTCCAGTTCCCTAATCATTTCCTTTCCTTCCACTGGACCTTCTCCAATGTGTCCACATCCTTTCTGTAGTGAGGGACCCAGAACTGGATGCAATACTCCAGATATAGCCTCACCAGTGCCAAATAAAGGGGAATAATAACTTCTCTAGACCTGCTGGAAATGCTCCTGCTAATGCACCCTAGTATGCCATTAGCCTTCTTGGCTACAAGGGCACACTGGCTGTGTCTAAACTACACCTCTCTGTCAGCAGAGGGATATAAATTAGACGTTTTGAAAGTGCAAATGAAGCAGGGATTTAAATATCCAGCGCTTCATTTGCATAATCGCGTCATGGCGCTGTTTCGAACAAGCGCCATTTCGAAACTGAAACCGCGATTTAGAAGCAGTTTTTTTCGACAACGGGGCACTTTTTTGAAACTGCAGTTTCAGTTTTGAAATGGCGCTTGTTTGAAACAGTGCCATTATGCGATTATGCAAATGAAGCGCGGGATATTTAAATCCCTGCTTCATTTGCACTTTCGAAACGTCTAATTTACATCCCTCTGCCGACAGAGGGGTGTAGTTTAGACGTAGCCACTGTTACTCATATCCAGCTTCTCATCCACTGTAATCCCCAGGTCCTTTTCTTAGCCAATCAGTCCTCAGCCTGTAACAGTGTTTGGGATTCTTGAGTCCCAAGTGCAGTGTCCTTGTTTAATCTCATGAGATTTCTTTTGGCTCAATCCTCCAATTTGTCTACGTCACTCTGGACCCTATCCCTGCCCTCCAACATATCTACCTCTCCCCCTAGCTTAGTGTCATCTTCAAACTTGCTGAGGGTGCAATCCATCCCCTCATCCACATCATTAATAAAGATGTTCAACAAAACCAGCCCTATAACCAATTCTTGGGGCACCCTGCTTGAAACTGACTGCCAACCAGACATCCAGCCATTGATCATTACCCGTCGAGCCCAACAAGGTAGCTAGCCAGCTTTCTGTCCACTTTACAGTCCATTATCCGATCCATACTTCCTTAACTTGCTGGCAAGAATTATGTGGGAAACCGTATCAAAAGCTTTGCTAAAGTCAAGGTATATCACATCCATCGACTTTCCCATGTCCACAGAGCAAGTTACCTCATCATAGAAGGCAATTGGGTTGGTCAGGCACGACTTGCCCTCAGTGAATCCATGTTGACTATTCCTGATCACCTTCCTCTCTTCCAAGTGCTTCAAAATGAATTCCTTGAGGGCCCCCTCTATGATTTTTCCCAGGACTGAGGTGAGGCTGACCGGTCTGTAGTTCCCTGGATTGTCCTTGTTCCCTTTTTAAAGATGGGCACTACATTTGCCTTTTTCCAATCATCTGGGACCTCTCCTGATCTTTACGAGCTTTCAAAGATAATGGCCAAAGGCTCTGCAATGACATCTGCCAACTCCTTCAGCACCCTTGGATGCATTAAATCTGGCCCTATGGATTTGTGTATATCTAACTTTTCTAAATAGTTCTTACTTGAAAACTGTTATTATGTCCCCTTCCAGTCTTCTCTTCTCCAGACTAAACAAACCCAGTTTTTTTTCCATTCTCCCCTCATAGGTCATGTTTTCAAGATCTTTAATAATTTTTGTTGTTCTCCCCTGGACTTTCACCAACTCTTTTCTGAATAGGGTTGCCAACCCTCCAGGACTGGGTTGGAATCTCCAGGAATTAAAGATTAATCTTTAATTAAAGATTATATCATAGGATTAGATCTTCAGGAATATGTCCAACCAATACTGGCAACCCTGTTCCTGGAATGTGGTGCTCAGAACTGAACCCAATACTCCAGCTGAGGCTTAATCAGCACGGAATAGAGCAGAAGAACTACTTTCTGTGTCTTGCTTTCAGCATTCCTTCTAATACATCACAGAATTATATTTGCTTTTCTTCCCCCCCTAGTGTTTCACTGTTAACTCATGTTTTAGTACGGGATCCACTATGAACCCAGGTCCCTTTCTGCACTACTCCTTCCTAGGCAGTCATTTGCCATTTTGTATGTGTGCAACTGAGCGTTCCTTCCTCACTGGAGTACTTTGCATTTGCCCTTACTAAATTGCATCCTATTTACTTCAGCCCATTTCTCCAGTTTATCCAGATCATTTTGAATTTTCCTTGAATATATCAGAGCCCATCCCATATCTATACCTATTTTTTCACACTTTCCTTCCCATGTACACATGCTAGCCCAGGGGTCGGCAACCCTTGGCACAAGTGGCACGCGAGCCAATTTTGCTTGGCACGTGGGGTGGGAGCTCAGCCCCTGCTCTCCTCTCACAGTGGCTGGGAGCCTGTGTCAGTGTTCCTTTAACGTGTGCACCTACGTGGCGACGCACAAAAAATCTCAACCCACACACCTCCGCAGCAGCACTCACTTTCCTCCTGCTCCTGGAAGGTGAGTATCATGGCTGCTCTTGCTGATGGGGAGGGGACCGGGATGGCCCGGGGCTGCTCTGGGAGAGGGAGCGGGCAGCCTGGGGACTGGAGGAGGGGTGTTGAAGCCACAGGTGGCCTGGGAACCGGAGAGGGGGAGTGTTGAAGCTGCAGGCAGCCAGTGCCATGTTGGGGGCCAGCTGCTGCTGTGGCTGAGGCCACATTGTGGGGCGGATGGCATTTCGGGCCTAGAACATGTGGCAGCCAGGTGAATTGCTGCTGCAGCATGTTGAAGAGACAGGCAGGTGGGTTGGGGACCGGAGGGAAGCTGTTAAAGCTGCGGGCTCGTTGGGGACCAGACGGGGGCCGTTGAAGATGCAGGCAGCCTGGGGACTGGAGAGGGGGTGTTGAAGTGGTGGGTGGCCTGGAGATTGGGGAGGGAGTGTTGAAGCCATGAGCGGGCGAGTTGCTGCCTTTGGGGATTGAAGACACGGTTTGGATATGTATTGCATACCCTGAAAAAACTATTGCTCTTTGCATATGCATAGTGCTGACGGGGAAAAAACCTATTGCTCTTTGCATATGCATAGTGCTGACTGGAAAAACTATTTCCTTTTTATAGTCTCCTGCTTCCCCCACGTTCACTAGCCTCGTGTTGTTCTAAGGCAGCCGAAGCCGGAGGGAGGGAAGAAGCAAAGCCATCAAAATAGTAAATTTAAAAAAATTACAAAGAGATCCTGACAGCAGGAAGAATTGATTCTCAGCAACTAATGGTAGTTCCTAAGAAAGCAAAGTTATATGTTCACTCATTTCAGCCTTCTTGGACAGACACATATGGATTTGTTCAACATAAAGATCATGCTGTTTGTGCTCTATGTTGTGAGAGCGTTGTTTGCCCACACATCAAGTGTCCAATGACATTTTCAAGACAAAGCATGAGAAACACTTCAAGGATGAGGCGGACAAAGCTGAGTCAATCAAATGGGCCATCATGAGGTACAAAAAGCAAAGCAGTGTCTTCCCTAACTTCTCTGTCATTAAAAATCAAGTCACAGAGGGAAGTTACAAAATCGCACATTGTGTTTCAAAACATGGAAAGCCATTTACAGACGGAGATTATATAAAGGAGGCTTTTCTCAGTTGTTAGGATGTTTGGTTCAATGGCTTGCCCAATAAAGACTTTAAGTGCTGCTTAAAGTATCAAACTATGAGCCTGAGGTCGGAGAACTCAGCAAGGCAAAGCAAGGCCAAGGATCACACTAAAAGGTAAGACCTGCATCTTAATTTATTTATTAATGAAGCTGCTGTAAGTAGCACTATTATTGACTTTAAAAAGTATCACCAGCACTCAGACCCATACATAGAGGTGAATAAGTCAAATCTCGGCTTGCTTGAAAGGTTGCTGACCTCTGTGCTAGCCCGACATTTAAATCACCTGCACATGACTTTGTCAATCAACTGAGATGCAGCAGAACCCTCTGTAGGATTCCACAACCCCCCTGGGCAATTTATTCCAGTGTTTAACTACCCTGACAGTTAGGAACTTTTTCCTAATGTCCAACCTAAACCTTCCTTGCTGCAGTTTAAGCCCATTGCTTCTTGTTCTATCCTCAGAGGCCAGGAAGAACAATTTTTCTCCCTCCTCCTTGACCCTTTTAGATACCTGAAAACCGCTATCATGTTCAAGAATGCAAAAATTGTGATTTTTGAGGCTCTACCCCTACAGCATATTTTGCTTCTAGTTGCTTTAGACTCATGATTCTGAAGTATTGATTTGATAAAAAATAGTTTTTTATAGTAATCATAGGTGACACATACAACAAACACGCAGCTTTAAACTTCAAGCTTACCATGCAGTATTCATTGTGGAAATCCGCTTTTATTAACAAAGGCAGCATGTATGCTAGCGGGAAGCCCTATTTCTAGGGGAAAAAATTATAAATTGGTGACAGATGGTTACGATAATATGGGAATCTCTGTTTTGGAATTTTTAAAAATTAGGACTCATGAATTCAAAAGGACTCTAGAGATATGGAGTCATCATGTCAGCCCATGTTGTTCCAATTAATAGCAATCAATTGGTAATTGAGAGCTATTTAAAGACTTGCAATTGAACTGAACATCACGTGAAACAGTTTCTTCGGGCTTTTTTCCACCATTAATGATATAACTGCAAAACTCCCCACCCCTTCGCTGCGAAGGAAAGAAAGAAAGGTTGACCTCCTGTATCTCTTTGGAGTGCTTTGGAAATGTGCCACAGAATCTTAAAAGAAATGAAAAGCCATTTTACTTTTACACCCCGGAAAAAAAGGATTAAAATAGCTCACAATTAGTATTTTCCCAAGAACATTGCTTATGTAGCACCTTGACAACATGATGAGCTGAGAATTTGGAAATTTAGTTAGTTTCCAGACCTATGGGAACTAGCAACAGAAATATGGGCAGAAAGGGAAGAATAAGGCAGAGACCAGGTCTACACAGGTGCAGAAAATTGATGTAAGATACACAATTCCAGCTATGACACTTGTGTAGCTGGAGTCAATGAATCTTACATCAGTTTTCTGGGGCAGCCCCACAGAAGGAGGTCAACAGGAAAAACTCTTGCTTCAACTTCCCTTACTCCTTGTGACTGAGGCTTATGGGGGTGCCCTCAGGATTCAATTTAGTGGACCTTTATTAGACCCGCTAAATTGAATCCTAGAAAATCAATTGCAGGAGCGTTGATCCTCCAATAAGTATAGACAAGCTCTACGGGAGTACACCACCCACTGGAAAGGCTTTGCGCCTAGCCTGCAGTCCTTCACCTGGCAGAATTCCTACTGTGGTCAATGGGAAATTAGCTTGAGTAAACACTACAGGGATGAGACATTTGGGGAAATTGGCATAGTCAACAAAACAGGTCATCAGCTAATTAATAATCTCTAAGAATAAGGATGAAACTAAGGAAAAATGTCTTAATTTATTCTAAAAGAAGGGCCCAAACAAAAATTCCAGAAACAATGGGATGAGCCAACCATCCCTAAAACTCCTGATTATGGGAAAATTCAAGCATATAATCTGATCACTGGGACTCAGATCCCACTACCAGTAATATTCAAGGTGGTGTGTTATTATGCAGAGAAACAATAAAGTAACTGTAATACAATAATAACAAATATATTTGTAGAAATGTACACACCGATGCATAATGCTTCAGCACTTAAGCTGATTGCCTGACCGGAGTTCACCCACCATGGACATATGGGTCTAAAGTAACCCAAACCTCTGGCCTTTTAGGAGTCACTGTAAGGCCTAATCAGGCTTTTGTGGGTAGAGGAGCAGGATAGGGCTGATATTTGTGATGAAAGGGGCCACTGGTTGGATTTGATTTACTGTGGGACATAATTTTGTTTCTGGAAGGGCTATATATTTGATCTGATTGTAAATTTATTTTTTAGCAAAAGCTCCAGAACTCCTAGTTTGGGTGATTTTATGATGCAGAAAATAAATAACCCTAGAGCTTTATAATTAGGTAAACACGCAGTAAAGGCCGAGCAGGATCAAGTATAGCAAGTTCATTGCTCCTGTAAAAACTAGCAGTTCAATATAAACAGTCAGAGAGATTCTCATCCAACAGCATTTTTTGTATTTCACTGTGATATGAAATCCATAGGCAGAGCGAGAACTAATACATATAACCAGAGGTGAAAGTAAGCAGGTGCACCAGGGTGCACAGCTCTGGCAAGAGCTGGATGAGCTGCGTCAAAAGTCAACAGGGAGCGATTCAAAGAGCAGGCATGGACCCGGGTTGCAATAAGACAGTACCTGAAAGAAATTTTAAGTTACTTTCACCCCTGCAAATAACACACTTAGATAAGGAATTTCCATTCAGATAGAATCTAAAGCTGGGTTCAACTCACACAAATTATCTGTAGATCAAGACTTACTCTTCAGGTTTTGATTGTGACATA
Source organism: Rafetus swinhoei (assembly GCA_019425775.1). NCBI lineage: Eukaryota > Metazoa > Chordata > Testudines > Trionychidae > Rafetus > Rafetus swinhoei. The sequence continues at coordinate 19,988,958 of CM033428.1, read as the reverse complement.
ACTATTCACCCAGCTGGAGAAGATTATAAAACAGGAAGTCCCGAGTGCTCTTCTAGTCTATTCAAAAGGTCTTTTCTCTTTAACCAAATACATCATTCACTCCCACGCCACTCCCCTCTCCAAAATACACACATACACACATCCCACTCTTCACTAATGTCCTGTTTTTACCATGCCAAACTCCTCGTCCTCACCTGAATAATTTCACCCACAGCCACATCTGTTTTCACATCTATTCTACCACTGTCTCTTTATGCTACTTCTGTTCGTCTCTTCTGCCTTTTCATCTCATATTTTGCCTCAAGCTCTCCCCTGCTCTTGACGCATCCACTCATCCTCCCTTCTGTACTCCTTCAATTCCATTCTTAAAACTGATTTCTCACATGAACCTTTCATAACTGGATCTTTTCACTGTCTCCAGACCCTCACATGACTGCAGAGCTGACATATATGAGGCTATTGAATACTTAGGCTATTGAATACTTGTTTGTTTTCTTATTCAATTTTTATCAGTAAATGTCATTTCACCGTACACACACAAACTGACACAAAATATTTCCACTGATGACAATCAAAACTGACAGATATGCAAAGTAAGAAAAACATTGCTTGAGAGCTTATTCAAGTTTGACTTAGGGATATTTACTTTTAATTTTGGCATGTGATATTGATCATTTGTACTGTAACAGTTAAAAAGTTTAATTTTTGGAATCTCAACAGCTACAGTTATTAAATAATTATTATCTAACCACACACACACACACACACACACACACACACTACCATTGTCTACCCCATCATTTCCCACAGCTGGGAAAACTTAAATATAGATAAACTTTAAAATTACTTAAAACCCATAATTTTGCACAACCTTGAAAATCTAAATTGACAAAAACAGTTGAGAAATGCTTAAAAATGGACATTAACATTTTTGAAAAATAAAAATCAAATGTTGCTAGCCCTCCTCATGCTCCACGCATAGTTAAATTACATAAATTAATAATAATAATTAATAATAACAATAGACAATAAGCTGTTATCACTTTGTATGAGTCACAACTTAGAAAATATGTATGGGAAGCAGAGTTTTCTGCATTTAGAATTAAGATGTGAATGATGGCTGCTGGAATCACAGTCCTGGAGACATGTATACAGTGTTGTTGACAGTCCAGGAGACAGAAATTCTGTTCAAATTTATATCAGGTAAATGCCAGGTTCCCCCCTTGCCAATGCATCTCACCAACTGGGATAAGAGATAGTTCAGCCTAAGGATGTTAAGAAGTGGGTAACTGGCTAATTGTGTAGTCGATACAATTTGTATCGACTACATGATGGCTATGTCTAAACTACGTGGAAGATTCGAAAGAGGTTATGCAAATCTTCTTTCACTCTCACTTTTGAAAGCGGAGCTTTCGAAAGTGAAAGTAGTCTAAACGCAGTTTTTTTCGGCAAACCCTCCCTTTTTCGAAAAGCCGTGTAAACCTTATTTTTTGAGGAAAATCGGTTTTTCGAAAAAGGGGGGAGAGGGCTGCCCAAAAAAATGCGTCTAGACTACTTTCAGAAGAAGGAATTTGCATAGCCTCTTTCAAATCTTCCACATAGTCTAGATGAGCCCGATTAGGTGATAAAGGAAGGTGCTCTGTCCCGGCTTGTGCTGGGTCCAAGAGCTACCCCCACTGTGGCTCTGCAATTTAAATGTAGTAAGAGCCAGGCACACAGGCAGCCCAGTTCCTACTATATTTAAACTGCAGAGTGCAGCTAGGGTAGCTCCTGGGAGCAGCAAGAGCTGGAACTAAGCAGCCCTGGCTCGCACCAGCTCTGGGACTGCTACAGCTCTGCCACTTCTGCCCCCCCGGCCCCAGTGCCCATGGAGACGGTGCTGGGGGGAACCAGCTTTTAAGCCAGCTTCCCCCCCAGCACCAGCTCCTGCTTCTCCCCCACCCCTTGCTGCCTCTGTAGTCACTCGACTAATTGCTTACATCCCTAGTTCAGTCTACATGATATATTCACTTGCAGATAGATCAGGGATTGGGCCATATGAGTGGCCCTATATCTCAGTGGGCTGCAGCAGCCTGTAACCCACTGGGATTTCACCTGCAGCCGGTGGATGGACCTCTCCAACCCTGCTCCTCCCCTCCCAGAGCCTGAACAGCCACGAATAGCTGATTCGCAGCATTCCAGCTCTGGGAGGGAGTAAGAAGAGCAGTGATGGAGCGCAAATCGGGTGAGGAGGGAGGGAGAGGAGTAGGAAGTGCAGGGCTCCAGAACCCCAGTGCACGAGAGGCGCGTGGGGGAGGGAGCAGACAGGGGATCTGCGGGCCGCAGGTTGCCCACCGTAGGGCTAGATTCACAGAGAGATTCAGGCAACCAAATGTCACTTTCGATGCCTAAATACAAAATGTATATCCACAAAACTATTCAGCTGCCGCCTAAACCTGTAGATCCCTATATTCCCTAGACACCTAACTTTCCAATGGTAAAGGCCCCATGTGCCTAAATTTCTGCTGGTGGGCATGCATACAGCTGCTTACGTGCTGACACCCAGTGCTTAGCCCACTCAAGACATGGTGATAGTCACAAGCTAGACATTACCCTGCCTGATTTGCCAGGAGTGCCCAATCCTGTAGGTATGTTCAGAGACAACGCATCAGACTGAGCCCCACAAAAAGACACACCAGAGAAGGTAGCATTGCTACCATCTGCCTTTTACTCAGTAGAACAATGGCTAAAACACTTACCAGGCATGTGGAAGACCCAGGTTCAGACTTCTTCTTTTCCTGATATGACTCAATGAGACAGTAGTTTTTGGGATCTGATACTTGTTCAGTGGGAACAGGTCAGCCTGAGCCACCTCGTTTCACATGGGCCATTAACAGCCTTCAGATGACAGCAGTTACAGAACCCACTGTGGTGTCTGCTGTGGTATCTTTTGAGGCTTGTATAGGATAATATCAGAGAGGATGAAGTTATGTATATTAAGCACTGTCACTCAGTGCTTTATCAGCTGCCTATATGTAATAACTGACAATTAGCTCATTAGCAGTCGCCTTTTCTGCCTAAATCCTGCTCACTTTGCTATAGATTCCCTTCTGCAGCCTGGGACAGCACGGATGCTATTGGCAGAGCTCAGGAGACAGGTGTTTTCTTGATTATCAACAGTGCTGTGATGTATGCTGTTATTATGAAATGAGATGAACCATAACTTGTGCATCTGGATTGTGCTACAACAAGAGGGGAGAAAAATCCCAGAGTTCAGCATATCCGGGGGAAATATCCCTGCTACTAATAAATGAACATTTTCCAAGAAGGCTATTGATCGCAATTGGGACAGCGAAGTTGTGTAGAGAAAAGAATTACATTTGAAATCACTGTCTTTTTCTTGATTAAAACCATTACTAATCCCTTAATTGCTAGGATTTGGTTTTTTTCTTTTAGTTTTATTTTAAATAATCTAATGTCCATTGCTTGCATTAATATGGCACAAAGTGAGGAACTAACCAACTGCATCCGAGGATGGGGAACCATCAATTACAGACCTAGAGGCATGGCTTGTGGCTATAGCTTTTATTGACCAAACAGGGTGTACTCTGCTTCTTTTTCCCTGATTGATCTGAGACATCATTTTTATATCCTCAGGAGTCATCTTTGAGTAGTGTCATAAATTATTTCCATAGTTATCAGGAGTTAACTTCACAACAGAATCTTGATTTACTGCACGGCATGGCTAGCCTTGTTTGCAATGCATTTACCGCATACTCCCTGCTTAGCATCACACAGAATCCTTTGTGGTATTTCCCTCTGGCAGCGGGCACTAATAAATAACTCGTTTCTTTTCAGTAACAGTGCATTTTCAATAGCATCAAACCAAGCCTCGTTTTTCATAAATGACTTCTTAACAATAACATTGTGTGGCACTGGCAAATCGGCCAATTGATCGCAAACACATGGAAGTGTCAGGTGTATGCATCCGGCACCATCAACAACATCCCATAAGAACATGGGCGGTGGAAACGCATCAATTCTCACGGAGCTGGCCCTGCTATTCAGTGTCATACTGTGCTGTATTGCAGGAGTCTTGCTTTTGTTCTCCATACATTTCAAATCAATTGTGTCTAGAGAGACACTTTCATTACAAAGAAAATCAAAAAGTGAAAGGATTTTATATAAGGAGGAGTCCTGCAGGGCGGGCTTTTGAAGAAATATTACTTGTTAATTGAGTGTTTCAAGCAGGACTTTGACAAACTCAACACAAAGCCGGCCTCGCCAAGCAGAGAAGGAAAGAATTCTGAGGTTCCATCAGATTCTGGCTGATGCTGCCAATAGGCCTGCACCTCAGGAGTAATGTTGATGGGAAACGGTAGGTAGCAGTATTCCCTGTAAGCTGTGCACTTGTGCGGTTGCTCAGGAGAGATTCGAATGCTTCCCAGGTGATTAGCAGAACCCCCACAGCTATGTTTGTGTTTCTACTGGTGGTGCACATTCAGACATGCCTCGGTGCACATACAAATTTATTCAGCACATGGATGGAAAAAGATCAGGGAAAATTGCAGGTAGCTCTGTCCATAGATACAGCTGGTCATTTTGCATAAGCTGTTTGGAGCACAGCTTTGTATAGTCAGCCCATTCTTGGGGAAGAGTCTTGTGGAAACTTTTGCATCCTTTTGCTTTGTCCCCCATAAAGGAGCTGCCTGCTATGAAGAGATAAACTGGGCTTATGTGTGACAAACATTTGTCACCGCAGGGAGACTGAAAGAAGGATGTGCCTTAAATTCTGTATCTTTCTGTTTAATGTTGTTTACTTCTTCCTGTAAGTGGTATATTGAACTTTAAAAATAAATGGTTGGTATATCAGCCTTAACTTCTGAAGCAGAGCAATTCTGCGTTATATACACTCATGCGGTAAGAGACCCTCCACATACTGTTTTATTTAAAAAAAAAATCCAGCAGTTCTTTCTAAAACATTTTTAGCACTGGCATCAGGACCAATTAAGTGATCAAATGTCTAAACAATTCTAACCACTCCCAAAGAGCAGTTTTTCTGCTCCAGAAAATCAAGGCTTTAGGGTACATTGAGGGTGGCATTGCTGCTGATGCCGGCAACCTGACAAGGAGAGGAAATGCAAAAGCCCTGTTCGTTTTCCTTCACACAAAGCAGGTCTCTATGTAGGTCAGTCAGAAGCTCTTTCCAACATAGCAAATTAACGTGAACACATTGCTTTCACTATAACTGGCTGCTTCTATTTTTGCAATGTATAAAAAATGAATGTCTGAAAGCAAGTAAAGTCTCCTCTACCTTGTAAATTCTGTTTTAAAATCAGCTTTGTGGGCAGAAGGGAAAGTAGAATTGGGCCCTGTGAATAGTATTTCCATTAAAAGCATCAGCAACACCTGTGAGTCTGATCTGGGGGAGTAAAAAATCCAAGTGAGAGCTGGAGTAAATGACATTTAAAAACCAAAACAAAGGATCTGCACCCAAGTAAGGAAAAGGAAAAACATGAATCTGAAAAAGTCCTGACTGGAAAGTGACGCAGTGTCGGATTCATTTACATCAGCAGTCTCTAGTGTCTCTAACCCCTCCAAGGCCAGAAAAAGAAGAACAGCCAAAAACAGTATGTGTGACTTGGCTGATTTTCAGATGAATGGCTTGGCTGGGCACAGAAGCCAGATCTCTAGACACATGCTAAGTGCAAGGTTACAAATCTTTTCAGCTGAGTAAAGATCAGAGTCACTAACAGGCCTCTCCCTTGTGTACCAGAAGCATTACTGGACAAATTCCCTCTAAAAAGTATTTGCAGGCTTGGGATTCCTTGGTTCTCTGTATTCAGATTCTATACATGGCAAGAAATAGAAAATAAATAACTGAAAACTTAAATGCTTTTGTTTGTTTCCATAAGTAAGTTCATAAGGTTTTTCTGGGATGCATGTTTTGGGTGTGCAGAAACTGCAGAAATCAGCTTGAATAAATGAATATATAACCTGTATAGTGCTCTGAACCTCACCCAGCAGTCAATAGCATCTTTAGTTTCATTAAGGGTCAGGCAAAGGCAGTTTTATTAGGACAATCTGATAAAAACAACTTTGTACTCACTTATCAATAAATCCTTGCACAATAATAGAAAAGACAAGCATGTTTTTATTATTGTTACAAATACAATGTGCTAGAGAACAATATCCTTTCTATATGTCTTTTGAACCATCCAATACAATTTTGAAGTGGGGGGGTATTGTTTTCTATTACATTCTGATAGACGGTTCAAACACTGGCATATAGGAAGCTTCACTTTTGCTATTAAGTATTATAAGGATTTTCCTTAACATGCCTTTTTAGAGGTTGTCCCTTTAGGTTGAATTATTTGTGGGAGATGGGACTTCTGCTAATTATATGGGAGTGCTGCAGACTGTTCTGCTGTTACGGAAAAATCCTATATCATCAAATAGAAAATGATAACTTTTCTATAGGCATTTTGAACCATCTTGTAGAACTGAAGAGAAAGATATACTGATCCATAGGATTCTACAGAGTAATACAAAAACTCTGTACAGAGGTTAGAATTCCTTTTAAACTCTATAGATTTTTAGAGACACTTCCCATTGGTTGCATCCTTATTAAAGATGTAGATACTCTCAAAGGTTATCAATCCTGCACTTTCATGAATGCTCACACAAATACTCTGAACATTTCACAGGCCTTAGAAGATTCAAAGAAGGGAATTTTGTACTGGCTAGTATCCGGAAATGCCTTGAAAATGGTGGGAACACACAGACTAATCGTTCTGTATTTTAGAAGAAAGTTAAATTCAGAACTGAAATAATCTCTTATATTTATAAGAGCCCGCTCCAAATACTATTGAAGACAATGAGAGTCTTTTTATTGACTCCAGTGGGGTTTGTGTCAACATCCTCTAAAAAGAACACACCAGCTGAAGCAATATGCTCTTTTTTATTGTGCTGTTTTTCTATCGATAACCTAGTGCTCTAGAAACTATTATGTCTCTTGCTGCCATCTCTAATAACTTTTAAGGTTGACTCTTAAGGTGAGCTACAGATTTCTTAGAAAACCTCACAGAATAGAAAAAGAGTAATTTCAGATTTAGTCCAAAAATTGTGGTCAGGCCTCCAAAACTGATTTACCAATTTCTTGACCATCCTAGAAATGCTGTTCGGGAGTTATAGGTAATTACACACTGAGTACAATCATTTAGGTTACCAACTGGTTGCTTGTGCAGTTACAGAAGAGAATACAATGTGCTTTTGCAAAGGAAACCTACAGAAAGAAACAAGCCCTAAATAGTAATGGATTACCACACTGTTTACATTTCATTCATTCAAAGTGACTGCAAAGTAGCTTCCTATTGCTCAGCAAAATGAGCAGTGATGCTGGTTCACTCTGTTTGAAACTGGTAGAGCTGCAACGTAGCTGAATTTTTTTGCATCATCTTTATCCTATGTTACATTTTAGATTTGATTATAAGTGATCTCAATGCATTTCTAGACAGACCGACTGACCGAACTGTATTATTTTCAGCTAGCAGTCTGCAAGCATAAACTGAAAAAACTATTTCTATCTCTCTTCTGAAATGGAGCCCTCAGCTCAGTAAAACCCAGCTTGGACCCTGTTCACCTATATTTCTACATTCAGCCCTTTAAAATGGAATGCAGTGACATACTGTGATGTTCAGATACTCCATGTAATGATCCAGAAGAGATGGGGAGATTGGGGACCCCAATAAGGCTAAGTGAACTTATTCAGATAAAAAGAGAACTGACCCAAACTAAACAAAACTATTTCTGAAAACTGAAAACATTTGGGTAACATTTCCCCTCATTATGTTCCATGTTAGTGCTTTTGCATCTAAGGGGAGAACTAAATTAACAATAAATAATATTTTGTCTTGTTTTTCTCAGCATGCTTAAAAAGTATCAGGTCACACTCAAGGTCCTACAAAACTTAGTCTGGTCTAGATCTCAAGCCATGTTCTTCTGCCTCGGGGCTTTGTTAATCTTTTTCAGGCAATTGTAGCTGTGCCCTTTTACAGATCACCATATATGTATGAAATCCCCTCCCTATTATACTCCACTACATCTTCATTCAAATCCCTCCTACAGATTCATTTCCTCCATGATGCTACCAAGACTAATAATACATAAGCCTTAGCATGCGTCTACACAGCAGGGTTTAACTTGAAATAAGCTATGCAAATTGAGCTACGTCAATTGCACAGCTTATTTTGAAATAGCTTATTTCGAAATTGGGAGAGTCTACACAGCACTTATTTCAAAATAGAGCCCTCTTCCTCCGACTTCCCTTACTCCTCGTACAATGAGGGTTACAGGAGTCGGAATAAGAACACCTCCAGCTTGACAGTATTTTGACATTATTTCGAAATAACTGCCTGCTGTGTAGACACAGACTATGTTATTTTGAAATAACGCTAGTTATTTTGAAATAATGTTGCTGTGTAGACATACCCTTAGTATTTTCGTCCATAGATCTCAACATGCTTTACAAAACAGATAAGTATTTTAAAATTGGGGGAACTGAGGTACAAAGAGATGTGGCTTGTCCAAGATCACACAGGGAGTCAGTGGCAGAGACAGGACGGCTCCTTTCTAGTCCCCTTGCCACTGGACCACAAAGGAAATCTAAAATGCTAGATATTACAAAGAAACTTAACATAAGCATGTGAGACATTCCCCGGCATGCCCCCTGTCACTGAAAGCAATGTGTAGCAGGCAGTTCTCCTTTAGTGCCCTCTGCTGACAGACATTTGTGGCCACTTCTTGTATCTCAGCGCTCTGGCTGGGTCACATGGCCCTGGTTCACACTTGGGAGTTATTTCAAAATTACAAGCGGAACATCCACACTACCAAGGCCATTATCTCGAAATAATGGGCTGGTTATTTCAAAATCTGTACTCCTGCTTTCCTCAGGGAATAACGATTATTTCTAAACAGTTATTTTGAAACAGCGTTAGTGTGGATGCTCCGCTGCCGCTATTTCAAAATAACTACTCCTAAGAGTCATTCGAAGTAATTACTACCTAGTGCTTCCTGGGGCTCTAGGTTGAGGTAGGGCATCCACAATAACAGAGCCTGCATCGGACTACTTTCAAGGCTCCCCCATAGCGAGGACATGCTATTTCGATTTTGTTATTGTGGGAGTTATTTCAATTTTAGTTATTTCAAAATAATTTCCTAGTGTAGATATGCCCTGGGAAGCCTGCCCTTTCTGGGGTAAATCAATAGTTCCACAATTAATATTCCTTCAACTGTAAGTTGGTCCCTCACAGGTTTTTACCACAATATCAGGGAGTTTCAGGAGTACATAAACCTTGTCAGAGGGGTTTCAACACTACCTTTCTTGGTGGCCTGGCAGGAGTACACACACACTCCCTGTCCACTGGGTTTTGGTCCAGGGACCCTTGTACAGGCAATCAAGGCCAAACTACACAGACTCACTTTGCTGCCTCCCTGGTCTAATTTCCACCTTTACCTTGTCTTGGGCCTTTACCTCCGGCTTTTCCCAGGTTCCCTGCAGAGCTTTCTACCATGTTCTGCGATTCAGCTGGTTCTACTGCAGAAGAGTTATCTCCACTTCCCTTACAGGGAGTCCTCCTGCTCCCTGCAGGCCCCTTGAGACACTTCCCAGGGTACCCTGAGTTGTGAGGCACTGACTCCCCCCTGCCCTGAGTGAGGAAGCCTTGTTGGTATCAGCCAGGAATCAGCTCTCCACCTCTACTGGCCACACAAACACTCCACTCTTAGCCCATGCAAGCTCTGCTGTCCTTCTGTAGGTTAGCAATAGGCATGCTCCAACCTCCAAGCTGTCCCGTGGAGTGACCAACGCCTGCTCCACTGGAACACAGAATTCAGAGGAACTCCTGCAAACCCCTATACATCCCTTATGCCCTCTGCCAGTTGGCACCAAGGTGTCGCTGGGTCTCACCTGTCCATGAAGGCACAGAATCTTGGGCAGACTTTCCCAGATGCTCTTACCCAATTATCTTGAGCTCCCTGCTATAACTGTACCTTCCTCCAGGGAGGTATCAGCCAACAGCTCTGCACAGCTCCCTGACCTTAGCCAGGCTTCTCTCACTGAGTCACTGCCAGAGATCTGCGAGTCTTCCTAATCAGGCCCAAACTGAGCCAGGTTCAGCCCTTTTAACTCCTCTCCCTGGTGTGCCAGGAAGAGGCTAATTGCTCCTACGAGCCCAGCATGGGCTTGTATACCCTGTCACACTTCATCAGTCTGTTATTTGGGTTTCCCAGTGTGTCCTGTTACCTTGGTGACTATCTGGGGTAGGGTGTCTTGAGTTTTGCATGGCATTGAGCAGCATCTCCACACTCAAGCAATAATAAAGAGGCAGAAATGTTGGAAAGAAGTGTGTTTTTAAAGGGTGGCCGGTCCATTTGCGCTGCCTTAAAGGGTTCAGATACTTTGCATGGGTTACATCAATTTTTTTTGGGGGGGGGGACAGAATATCAATACAGGCCTCTGAATCTTTGAATGTAGTTCTACTAAAGTCACCAGTCTTGGTGAGAAGTATGCATAGGGCAAGGAATACTGTTACTGGAGTTGTCTGCTTGTGACTGCAATTGTCACTCAGCTCAAGCAAATGATTTACTTATTCCAGTAGCTCACGTATCAGCACTTGGAGGTCCTATATTGTTCTCATGGGTCATTAGCTGTTCCTGTTCACATTAGAGAGATCATCTGTGGTCACAAAATGATTCATTCGTGCTGCAACCTGTCATCCACCTCAATACATATTACGGGCAACTTCTCCTTAGTGGATACAATGCCCCACTTCCAGCCACACACTCCCAAAAAATTACATTAAGGAAGGTGCCCCCCAATGGCAGGTAATTTACATAATGTCACCAATCCATCCAGCACAGAAAGGGTACGGAAGGGAGCTTAGTGACATATTGTCTGACATTGTCATGATCCATGAGTGGCAGAAAAGAGACACCCTGTAAGCAGGCAGAGTTCCATCTGGCAAGGGGTTGACTTTAACGAAGAGCCATGCACAATGACAGTAATAGAAACTAGAAAGTCAGATTGGAAAATTAGCTTTCCCAGTTTCACATCTGCACAACGAGGGCAGCTGCCAATCACCGTCTCCAGAGGGAGGCTTATCTGGGTTCCCGACCACGTGCAAAGTCATGTTCCTCTCACTTAAAAAACAGCATGAAAAAAAATGAATCAGTCTGTTAGCTAGCTTTACACAAATGTGGGGATGAGAAACAAGCTGTTGCAAATTGGCACAGAGAATGCAAAAAATTAATGTGAAATGAAAGCTGCATTTTCCTATAAAATAAAGCAGTCACTTAACTCTTCCTTTCTCTTGCAATATTGCAAAGCACTGAAGCGCTTGAACAGCTGCCTGAAGTGAATATTAATGGTACATGGGGCACATACACTTTGCAGAAGCAAATAAGAAACATGGGTGGCTCAAGTAAGCAATTTATTTCCAGTAATACCAACGTGTCCTTCACGTCATAATGCATCAGTAACACATTGTGATCACAGCATAGGGCAACCTGTCATGGCCACCCTCTTTGCTTTAGTGTGAATTTAGTGTGTGCGTGAGGGAGAAGGGGGGTAATCAATCCACAAAGTGGATGTGCAGCGTTAAGTTTCACCACACTGGCTTGCCCAGTGTGCTTTAACACTAAGTTAGAGGGATCACCCTCTAAGAGTGAGAAACGCAGGGCCATTCAGTCTCCGGGCTCTCTGTCAAACTGGCGAAGAGCTGAGTGGTAGTTTTCTTAATGTACTGTACGGTACCTGTCCTTTAGAGACTGAGAGGCTGAGACCCTCAAGTTCTTTCTCATAATAAGGCAATGACTGTCAGCTACTAGTAAACCAGTTTTGCTTCTGAACTTGTGATCTCTCCAACATCCGCTCATATTTTTAAAACTCCTGCTATTTATGTGTAAACCACACATAAGCTGGGTGTGCTGTACTGTCCCATCTAGTGATAGAGATGCAGCTGTGTTAATCTGGTCTAGCTAAAACAGAAGACAGAACTATGTAGCACTTTAAAGACTAACAAGATGGTTTATTAGGTGATGAGCTTTTGTGGGCCAGACCCACTTCCTCAGATCAATTTGTGGAAGAAAATTGGCACGACCATATATACCAAAGTGATACAATCAAAAAAAGTGAACACATATAAAATTGACAAATCAAATTTTAGAACAGAGTGGGGGTGAGGGGGGAAGGTTAGTGTCTGTGAGGTAATGACACTAGGGGTGATATTACAAAGATAGCTTCACCAATTATCACCCCTAATGTCATTACCTCACAGACACTGGGCATGTTGATTTTCTGGACTTCAATCTATTTAAAAATTATTTCTGAACACCTGACTATTTGGACAACCAAAAACCTACCTGCTGCATGACTGCAAGAATTTTTCTAATTCTTAGACAAGAATTACAACTTGCACCAACAGAAAACACAGTAACAAAGCCACCTTTGCATGAGGAAAGAGTATACACTGGCAATGAAGAAGATATACCAGAATGCAACTACACTTGGCTACCATTTAACGGTGTTATTTAGACTTACTACATTAATTCCCACAGGAATTCATTCTTTCCATACATACAGTGCTTCAAATGCTCGATGAAATGTTTCAGGGAAACACACGATTTCAAGATTGTATTCGTTTTCAAAGAAATTCAGACCAAGCGACAGATTGTACTGCTCTTATTCATGTTCAGTAGCTGAGGTAAATGGAATTACTAGCAGGGCATGTGCTACCTCAGTTACATTTGGCCCTAACTTTTGAGAGCATGAGTCCAGTTTCAAATTAAACTGAAACAGCAGTTGGTTTTGCCTCGAGGACCTAATCCAAAGTCCACTGAAATACATGAAAGTCTTGTCATTAATTTCAATAGGTTTTAGATCACGCCCCAAAACTGTGTGAAACTTATAACACAGCTTCAATGTGAAATCAGATGACATTTGTCTGTTTCTGCTGGAGTTTTTCGGGTAACTGAAACCTAAAATTCAAAATGAAACTGAGGAGAGCTTGAACCAGAGGGTCTGACTCCAAAAAACCAAAATATTCTCAGGATCTAATGTAGAGGGGAAATACAGCTGTAAAGATTTCCAATATTCATTACAACGCTTTGTGGGAGTTGGAGGATGGGAGATTTTTCCTTTCTTGATAAATATGTGTCATTCACATTAACAATCACAATAGGTGGCCTCACCTAAATACCCTCTAAGCTGTGTGGCTATGCAGCTTCCTATTAAACCCTGTGCAGGGGTCCAGGGCTGCAGTGGGGTATCTTTTCTCAAGTCCCAAAGCTGCCATGGCTGGGGACAGAGCTGCTGTGACTGATGGAGAGGAATCCCTTCCCCTGCCTTAGCCTGGCACTGCAGCAGTTGGAGCAGCTGTGTGCTGGGAGCTGATGGGGACTGGCCAGCAGCAGCTCCAGCTCCTAGGCGGGGGGGAGGAGCACAGGGATCTGTGTGCTGGCCACAAGACTCTACACTTCCATTGGCCAATGGGAGCTGGGGCATGGTGCTTGTGGGCAAGAATGGCACATGTGGCGTGCCTCAGAGCCTCATGATCACGCCTCACCCCCCGGAGACAGACCTGCTCACTGCAGCCCGTCTTAGTGCTGCTGACAAGGAGCCACCCATCTAAGCCCATGCCCCCACCTCCTGCCCCACCCTGGAGCCCCACAACCTGGAGCCCCCTCCTGCATCCCAAACCCCTCAGCCCCAATCCAGAGCCCACACCCCCTCCCACACTTGAGCTGGCTGCCACAAGCAGGAGTCCCCATTCAAAGCCAAACCCTTAATTAGAGCTCCCCCCACCAACCCTCCAGTCTGACCCCCACCACACTCTGTCCATGTGCGGAATTACTTTTGTTTTGTGACACATCACCTCCATATTGGTGCACATCACCAAAGCATGGACATCCAAAAATTAGAGGGCTTGCCTGTTTTTGCCTAGCTTTGGATCTGGAAGACTAGGCCCCGTGTCCAAAAAATGAGATACTTTGTTAGGGATTACATCTGAGATTCATTGGAAATGTTCGGCAGCGGGGGCTTGTACAGTCCCTGCCTGCTCTGTGCATGTACCTAGCAGCGTCATACATAACAAATGTGCTTACAGTGTCCAAATAAATGAATGAAGAATCAGATATGACAATTCAAACACCTCAGAAACATGACCTTTTCATTAGTCTGCATTTTTATTGGCTGCTTATTCCAGCTTTCCCTGAGGTGATAACCAGGGTAAACAGGGAATGGGCCACAAGTCAAATTACGAAGATACTGAAAAGGTCAGAGTAGCACAGCTTGCTGTTATCTTTCATGGAGCTAAGGCTGCAAGAACATTCTCCTACCTTACTGATCATGACAGCAAGCAGGAAATGTTAATGGAGTGACTCATTCTAGTGGCTCTTTCTGGAATGGTACATACAGTGGCTGTCTCTGGAGCATTCCATTGCTGGAAGAATTAGCATTAGGGCTTTCTGTATATTCCTTTAAAATACTTCTAATTGTATACTTGGTGCCAGATCCTGGCCAAGATGGTTTTAGCAGATGACCCAGGAATAGCTTCCAGCCACCTTTACACTGCCCCAACCCTGAGGCGGCCCCGGGGCCAAGCTGATCACCACTATACACTACAGCACACTCAGGACCCTACGGGACTTTTTCAGCAGTTGGATCACTGGGATATAAAGCCACCCTGACCATATCCTGAGGAATTCCCCCTTCATCAGTGACTGGAGGAAGGGTGACAGAGCAGCTACCACAGATGTCCGTGCTCCTGGGAATTAATCTTAAACAAAGAAAATCCCCAGGGGAGTGAATCACACTTCAGAAAAAATATTTAAAATAACCTAATAAAAAATGAATTAACACTCTATAAAGGGGAGAATCTTTGCACTCTCTGCTGTCTGCTGCTTTCCTCTCCTCCACATCCATTCACTTATGTTCTACTCCCCTGGCTTTAATCCTTTATTTTCTTATGAACTTCCTCTCTTGGGCCACTAGGTGCCATCAGTGCACCCTAATGCAGGACTACCTACAAGAGTATAAAACTATTTCCATGTAAAGGCTGCATACAGTTTTTTGCTGGCAAGTCTGTGTTAGATTAGAAGCAGTAACTTTTCACTAACAAATGCTTCTTGATTGAAAAATCCTCACATTCACATATATTAAGATTTAATAAAGTATTAAAATGTGTGTAACTATTTTGCTGCAGGGATATATGGGCAGTACCATTACTCTCACAAAAATCAATGCTATCTTACAATTGCAGTTACAGACTAGATACTTCAATTTCAGTCCCAATGCACATCTCTCATTGTTATTTAAATCTTCTATATTACCCTTACTGGGTAGGTCTACTTTAGGAAAGTCAGTCTTTCCTAAAGTTGCCTGAAAAACCTGTGATAATAGCAGGCATATAACCATTACAAAAACTCTGTCCTTACATCTTCTCTTCATTTTTAGCACTATGAAAATCATTTAATCTCTCTTTGTTAGCTGAAAACACATGACCCGTTGTTCATGGTTTATTTCCTTTCTTTTGCCACAGGCTTCATGACAAGGTAACATATTCATTGGTTGGCAGGGTGGGGGAAATGCTGCATTTTCAGGCACCACTTTGGGCAGTAAAACCAAGAGCACCTGCAAAGCTCCATCTTGATTGGAGTTATTCTCTCAATAACATCCACAATTCAGGTCCACAAAATGAAAACTGTTTTAGCAGAAGCAATGATGAAAACACATAAAGGGATATATGTGTATCCACAAACACCTGCCCATTTTCCAGGGTTACTGCACAGAGTAGTAAGATCCTGGGAACAATGGGAGTGAATACATATTCTTGGCTGTAATTGTAGTGTTAGAACAAAGATCGATTACCAAACACTGAGAAATCTTCTAATGTTACAGTACTGAGGAATTTATTTATTTATTTTTTATGAAGAGAGATGGATTTCTTGGCTTTATTCACTGCAGCTGTTCAGTACTGGGATGGAATATGATTCTCAAGTGAGTTTCCCTGCTGGTGTAGTCAGTTCCTTGATGGGAACCAAGTAAGGGTTATTTGAAGGCATAGGAAGGGGAGGGAGATTTGTAAAGTCCTGCACCTCTCCTAGTCAACTACTGCAGGAGGGGCAAAGCTCAGTTGATAGTACTGGGCAATATGCATATGTGCCAATGTTTTGAAAAGTTTTGCAAGGGACAAAAGCCCAAATAGGCTGGCGTTCTGTGTTGTGGGGTCCACAGCAATTGGTGGGTTTTACATACATACCTGAGAGGTTTAGGATTGCTTAATACTTTGAAATGTTGACCCCTGCCTGGGCTATGACTGAGTTATGAGAATGCAAATCAAGATGAGTTTTAGCAGAGGCAGCTTTATGTCACCTATCCTCTAATCAAACCTAGAGCTGTTGGGGACCAGAAGAGGACCCAGGGTTTTGATTTTAAGTACTTTATGCCAGGCTCTGACTTTTCATTATGCATGAGTGTAGAATCCCTATCACAATAGGGCCCTTACACACTACTGGTTGAAATTCTCTAGTCTGGCACTCTCTGGTCTGGCAATATCCATGGTCCTGCATGATTAGTTAGCCGGATGTCCACTTATCACAGTGTGGCCAAGTTTCCCAGGATGCCATAAAGTTTGTTTACAGCCACCAGTCCTGGCTCTGTGTTCGGTGCTGTTATTTAGCTTTTATTTACCCATAAATGTCTTTTAAGAGCCCAGTAATGAATGGAAGTGTCAGCAATGCTGCTAGACAATATTGACCTCCCATAGTTCAGCAAATCCTCTGGTTTGGCACCGGTCAGGTCCCAACGACTAGAGAGGTTCAACCTGTACTGCAATACACACCATTAATAATGTAGAGCAACCTCAGGGCTGAGAGTGTCCCTTAAATTATTTCAAACTTGTTTTTCATTGAATGTGCATTTTAATGAAAAACAAGCATCAATGTCTAGAAAACAGGCTAGTTTAAACAAAATCCACAAACACGGAGCTGAGAACTCAGCGGAGCTGTTAGTATGCTCTTGTTACACTCCAAACATCCCATAGACCACCTTCAGCAATGGGATTATTTCATATCCAGTTAGGGTAAAAAGTAATTACAAAAGATTGTCTCACAGATGCTATCTGTCAGTGTCTGGAGAAGAGAAAAAGATGATCTCTAGCAGGCTCTTCTGGTTACTTGCAGCAAGGCCATTGTCTAGGAAAGTAGGTCATGTTTAACATATTTTAACCAACACAATTTTAAACTAGTGTAGACAGTAAAATATTTCAAGTGGTCAAGGTCAAGATAAGGCTCCCCCTTAGGGCGAGCATTTTTAAACACAATCTATTTTCCTAGTCTAGACACGGTCACACAAGGACGAACTGTATTTTGTGTTTTGTGGGGTACTGAGCAGAGCATTTTTTTTCTGGTGCTTAACATACCATTCATTACTAACCATACTAATACATGGTCATCCATCCTGATTCAAAGGGACTGGAAACTACAGACGTGAGGCAATGTGAGTTATTGTGCTGTTATATGAGACTATTAGAGTCAGCAATCTGAACCATACATTCTAAATGCATTCTGTAGGAATAAATACTGCATATACCATAGAGATTCACAGTATGGAGAAATCCTTACTTTTGGCACTGATTTCTGTATGTAACAAATATATCAATGGGTCCATAATAAAACTTTTTTTTTTTTTTTGCGCAACTGACATTTTGCATCCATTGCATTTTCCACTGTGCTCCCCCCAGCCAGCCAGATCGGCTATGTATTTATATTTTGCATTAATGTGATCCTGTATTCCTCACTGCTCTAAACTCCTTGGAAGTCAGTCTGACCTCTTGGTGTGAGGAAAGGAGGAACGGAAGGCAACAAAGTCAGTTAGAACTAAGAGGTAACTTAACTGAGCCGGGGGCTGGTAAATGTTCATGTGTTTTTAAATTTCCATTGAATGCTGCTTGCCTCTCTCTATAATGAAAGATTTCCAGTCTCCACTTGACTGGAAAACATCCATTATGAAGCCATGTAGGCTATCGTATAGTAAAAATCTCCCGAGAAAATAATGCTGTTTTAGTAAGGCTGGGGTTTCAGCTGTTCTAATCATTCTAATTACTTGAAAATGTTTCCTTCTTCCCCCTGCATCCTCTAGGGCCTTTTTGCCTTCAGAACAGCTAAAGACACAAAGTAATTTAGCCAAGTAAAAAGCTTATTAACACATGATGCAGTTCACTGGCACAGGAAAACTAGATTTCCATCCCACCCTCTCCTCAAACAGGTAGACCTCAATATTACAAAGGGGTTTTGTATGGCAAAGAATAACTCAATACAGTCAAAGAGGGAAGGCTGGAGGCAGAAGTTCTGTGTGTGAAGGGAAGTCATATGTTCAGGGTAGAAGAAACCAGTTCAATTCCAAGACACATTTGTCAAGTCAGGAGTCTGGTAATTGACAAATGATAGCAGGCAATTGTGTAAATCCCGTGCTATTAATTAACAGAGTCCTCAGATTACTTTTTCTTTCCTGAGGACCTTGTGTTTTAAGTTGCCAGGCATCACTGAATATGGAAATAGCAGTGGATGCCTATTAATACACAAGGTGCAACTTTTGTACTTAAACGGAGATATCAGGAGGATTTATTAATTATTATTATTAATTTGTATTAATTTGTTCTAATGCCACAACTATAGAGAAATATCATAATGCATAATAATAAACAGAGAGAGTTGGGATGAAGGGAGCAACATATCTATTTTCAGGATCTAAATGAATCATAGACTTCTAAAAAATCAGCCCAAATTGCTTTGAATGTTTCAGGCCCTCTTTTTCTGCAGAATGCCAGTTGTTCATTAGCTGCAAGATCAGTCATAGCACTGAGCCAAGCATCAATATTAGGTGGGGATCGACTTTTCCATTTTTGCAAGATTAATTGTTTAGTAATCAATGCGGCACATTTGAAGCATGGCACCTTGTTATCAATAATCTCCATGCAGTCATAGTTCCTCTGTCTATCCAATCTCTCCCTATCAAGGTTTTGTCACTGAATTTAAGGATAAGGTTGCCTCAGAGGACCACCTCTGCATGGAAATTTGGATGGAAGCTGAACGTTTTAGTCAAATTTCACCAGCCTTACCTCAGCTATTATTGTGGGAGCTCTTGAGCCATCGAATGTATAACAGTGGGAGCCTACAATGCCTGAAAAGGAGTGAGTGTATACAAATTCTCATTCAATCTGAACCCAAGATGGGGTCTGTGGGGTCACATATAATAGTCACAAAGATGAGTGGATTGAGAAAATGAAATCTTCCCAGTGATGGGGGAGCTGTAATTTGTTCAGAGCCCAGGCTCATCATTGGGGGGGGGAAGGGAGGAGGAGGCGGGAGAGAAGGCAACTGCCCCGGGACTGATGATTCAAAGGGGTCTCACCATTGGAGCACTCCACACAGTCCTGGTGGCTCTGAGAGCTGCGGGCGGGGGTGCCGTGCCCCGGGCATTGCAGAGGCCTGGTCCCGCCCCTTCTGCCCAAGACCCACTCCTTCCAGGAACATGGAGCTGCCCCCCTATACACACACACACACACACACACACACACTCTTTGCCCGGGGGCCCACCCAGGCTACTGACACCCCTGTCACTGCTAGTCTAGGGTTCTTACCTCAGCCCTGAAGGAATGTTTTGAAAATACTGTTGAATTTCTTAACATGCTAGAGGAATAAAAACAGGGAGACCCCATAGACCATACAAAATTCTGGGCAGAGCATTCATTTTCAGTTTATTAATTTTACCTCACAAACTGGAGGATGTTTTTTGATATAGGAGCCAAACATATTTTAGGTCAAACTCTGCCATTCATCCTTTGGCAAAATTCATTGGGCTAAATCCTGAGATAATTACTCAGTTCTTATTTCATCTTTGTTAGGGCAAAACACCCAATGGTTCAAATTCTGTTCTCAGATGCTCAGATGCAAAATGAGATGAAATGCACTGAAGTTGTTAGTTTACATTTCTGAAAATCTTGAGAACCTCTGAATGCAAAAAGTGTCGTCTGGGGTAAAGATTCAGCAGGGATTTCTGGATTTGGGACACAGATCATATAAAAAATGGCATGCCTGCCTTTAGAGCCAAAAAAGTGTCTGAGGTAGAACAAACCTAGGTCTTCACATTAACATGCATTCTCTCTACTGAATCACCCTTTAAATTCAACTATCTGGGGATGGAATTTAGCAACAGTTTTACAGGCTTGAAATCAATAGCAAGGAAAGGGAAGTGAGTTGGCTTGTTATTGTACAATGGGAATAAAGAATGACTTCTAGGGACTGAGATGAGACACCCAGCTTCATTTTAGTTGCGACCTATGTCAAGCTTTCTACCCAGAAATAAAAGACTAGTGAAAAAACCCATCAGCCAACATGGTAGTTGCTAACCATAACTAAACACATGGGGCCAGAGTCTGTAAAAATAGAAGACTGACAGAAAACCAAAAAGGAAAGGCAGGTTGGATGTTGTCTATCGTGTTCTAACTATCTGCAATGCTCACAGAGTAGGCGTTCCATAGACTCTCAGTAACAGGGTCAGGCATCAAACTGGTCTATGTACATCCAAAGCTAGCAATGTTATTTAGACATCCCTTCCTTTTGCATATCCCGTGTACTCTGGGCAGGATTAATCTTCAGGGCTCTTCATGGGGCCACAGCTGGCCAGAAGACAGCCATATATTTGTGCAGACAGATGCTGCAATTCCAGAAGGAAGTACATTGCACGGATGCTTGCTTTATATACATCATTGTAACATCCCAAGGTGATCACAACGTGCTAGATATCCTTCTGTACTATACGTACACTATGAAGGGGACACCAGTTAATTGCAACATTATCATGTCACCATACAATGCCATAAAAGTGTATTATTATGAGAATATGCGAACATAGCCATTATTTCTAAAGGAAATAATGACTGGCAGTCTTTATAAGCGTTACAACTGTCACAAGCTCTCATGGGAAACTGCATGAGATCATAGGATTGGGTTTCAGATTAAGCGGTAGTCTACGGGTTTCAGATGTTACTTAGGCTACGTGTATAGTGTAGAGTTTTTGCGCAAGAACTTGTGGAGCATCCACATTACAAACACGTTCTTGCTCAAGAAAAAAGTACAGTAAATCGTAAGAACACAGGGCTTTTTCCGCAAGAGTTATTCAAGGAATAAGCCTTTTTGTACAAGAGCTTTTGCTCAAAAAGGCATGTGTGGATGGGAAACAGGGGTTTCTTGTGCAAGAAACCCCTATGGCTAAAAATGGCCATCAGAGCTTTCTTGCGCAAGAGAGCTTCCACACTGCCATGGACGCTCTTGCGCAAAAGCACATGACCGTGTGGACGCGCTCTTGCACAAGAACTTTTTGCACAAGAACTCTTGCACAAAAAGTTCTTGCACAAGAAGCCTGTAGTGTAGACATAGCCCCCAATGAATGAATGCAGCCTAGCAGTTGCAGGGAAGGGACTGATACTAGAGGAGACACTGAGTTTAAATTTCTCTTCTCTCCATCCTTGTACTTCCTTCTCCCACCCCACTCCACCCAAACACCGCCCAAGAATTTAAAAATACAAATCACAGCAATCTCTCTCTTTTCCCCTTTCCAGAATATGGCAGAAATAGCTTTGCATATTCATAGAGCTGAGTGGGGAGCAGGTCTGGTTTTGTTTTTTGGAGGTCATTTCCCCTTGAATTGCTCACTGATGTGGAAACAGAATTTAGCTGTAGTGTTGTGCTACAGTTATTTCTGCTTCACTTGATAAAACCCATATGTTGCAATCTGAGAGTCTCTTCCAGTACAAATACATTATATTCTAAGAGCATCCATGCCCCCATGTTCGCAAGCTGGTTGTTTCAGAGTTTTTTGGACTTTATCTCTTTGCCCACACAGAAGATTCAAATCTGGAGCACTGAGTTATTTGGAAGAGGTTGAAAAATAAAAGGTATATTGGCTTAACAATAAAAGGAAGGTGATAAGAGAATCTGGCTGCTATTAGCCCAAATCTGATAAATACTTTGGGACTGATTCACTACTATATTATTTCAGTTATGCTGGAATAAATCCAATGGCTTCAATTTAGTTGATTTCAATATAGTTGAACCAGCACAAAATGGGATTAGGACACCAGCGAATCAAGCCCTTGAGTGTAGTGCTGGCTAGAAGAGTGAAAAGATAAACTTGCAAATAAATTAATGTAAATTATTGTAATTAATGTAAATGTGTCAACATTTTCCCGTTAGCTCTATATAAGTTACTGAGTCACAGAAAAACTATGTTTTAGCATATTTAACACTTTTTGTATTAGCTTCTTTCAATCTATTTTGTCAGTGAGTTAGACCTGTTTAATACCAACTTCACTCTCTAAAAATCAGTGGAACCACACCACCATACGTGATGGCAATGCAGTGACGAATGAGGTGCTACAGGTTTTCCACTTCACAGGCCAGACTTGGTATTTTGTGCAGGAGAGAATATAAATCCATAGGCTGTAATCTGAAAAAGGAACTGCTATGACTCTCCAATGATGTGCCAGCTTTACAAAACTACCATATGTAATTTAGCACAAATCAGGGTGGCTGGCAGCCAGTGTTCAAGTGGGGCCAGGACATGAATGCTGCAAGCGAGGATTCCCATGTACTAGTACTAGGAGACCCCAGGATTGGAATTGCAGAGTATACAGCATGTCAATTTGAAATGCAGAACTATGTGGGAGAAGCATGCAGAACACTTACCTGCATCTAACCACTACGACTGCTTCTGTACTTTAGAAAAACAGGGGAAAACCTGACATGTTATCTAAGAGGACATATACAAATCATCTAAATGAACTGTGGGCTCCTGAATTGCAGGGCATATAGTACTGGTACTGGTTGTTTGGGCTGGCAGATGATACATATATCATCCTGCGGTTAATATTTCATTACAGATCTTCACAGTTCATCCCACTTCCTGGAAAAAATAAAATAAGCTGGTATCTATTACAGGAGACAAATCTCTTAATACAAAACATTCAATATAGTGAAATTTTATTTCATGGATGGTTGCATTTCTGCTATGATAAGTCTTATCTTGAGACCAGTATATTACCAAATACTGCCTAAGACAAAGCAATCGTTTGTCTATATTGCAGTCAAGCATAACAAATAGCTGAGTAATATTTTGGCACCGCTCGGTAATGTCTGATGCATTAGCCTCTGACATGAAAAATTTACAACTACAGGTCAGTCTTGCTGCCATTACCAAAGCAAAGACGGCTCGCGCTTGTGATGCTATCCCAGTGACACCTTGCAGGAGAAGGCTTAGCTCTGCTATGCTTTGCATTTCACTTAGATGTCACTGGGATGATTCTTACACATTACATAAATAACAAATTAACATAAATAAACACTTAACCAAGTTGAGCAGATAGGAAATAAAGGCACAGTATTGCACAGTAGTTCCCTTAGCAAGAAAGGGATTTAGAACCAGATTCTCTGTCCCATTCTGCTTCCTATGCACTGCTATGCAGGCATAAAGAGAGCCAGAACCTCTCCTGGGGTGGGGAAAAACCCAATGGGCACACAGGGAAGATGTAGCTAGCACCTATTTTGACTTTTCCCACAGTCACTGGAGCTGAGTGTGAATCGGGGTGGCCCACTGACAGCAATTAGGGGCCCCAGGGCAGAATTCAATGGGTCCCTCAGCTCGGACCACAAGCCCCTTCCCCTCACGGTCTGGAGAAGCCACAAATGTCCTCTCCCCTGTGTCAGAGGAGCCTGGGCTGGCTCATCCCTCCTGCTCTCCCCTCCCCAGACTCAACCTCCCTGTTCTGAGGAAAGCTGCAACAGTATCTCTTGACTAAAAGGCAGTTTTGATATGCCCCATGCAGATTCTGGGGCCAAGTAACCCCACCCCAGAACCTGCATGGGCCATATCAAAAGCGTTTATCAATCAAGAGACACCTTTTGGCAGAGCTACTGTGGCAGCAACCAGGGCCTCTAGGCCCTTTAAATTGCTGGGCCCCTAGGTAATTGCCTCCTTTACCCATCCCCCTCATTAGCAGGCCTGACTGCAACTACCCTCAGCTGGCAGATAGTCCCTTAGGGATTCATGTGGCCTGCATGTACAAGTTAGAGCATCACTAGGACCAGGCTGAGAATCAGGGAGCTGTGACTTACTCCTGTATGGTCTTTCTCCCATCACTGCTTCACAGAGAATAAACTGATAAAAGCAGAGAATGTGTCCCAAATATTTTTCCTGATGTGCTGTCAGTGATATCAGACCCTTGTCAGTAGGACATACAAGGGTAACTACTTTCCAGGCAGAGTATTTCTAGAGGATTACTGCATCTCATGCATTGTTAAAGTCACTCATCTTTTGGCCTTTCAACATCAACCATGCCCCTATGAAAAACACTCTAGCTAACAGAGAGCCAAACTGTAGGGTTCTAGAATGTAAATATATTAACGTTCAATAGAAAGCACTTTAAAAATCTATGGGAGTTAATAAAGAATGCTATCTGAGAGTTTTGGGAATCCCTTAATAAAATTTTATAGTAGAACTATTATCTTCTATTCAATTCTATAGAATTATCGTGCCCAAAAAGGCTTAAAACATAATGTGCATGTGTTAACTGATTTTTTGAATCTAAAAAAAATCCAACAAGGAATCCAGTGGCACCATAAAGACTAACAACTTTATTATGGCATAAGCGTTTGTGAGTTGCAACTCACTTCATCAGATGCATGAGATAAAAGACAAAGGAAACCCATAGTAGGGATACAGAGATGAGTGTTACATCAGAGGTAATTCAATCAGGATGGAAGTGGATAAGAAGGTAAAACTAACTAAAGTGGAAAATTACTTATGGCAATGACTCATTTCCAGTCCCTATTCAGATCCAGTCTGATGGTGTCAAATTTGAATCTAGGCAATACTGAATGCAATAACAGCTGCTTACTGACATCAACGTATCAGGACAGCTCTTCAGCTGGTGTAAGTGGTCATAGCTGCATGAAAGTCAGTGAAGCTATGACAATTTCCACCTGCTGAGGATCTGCTCATATGGTCAAATACTCCAGTCCTTTCTGAGGTAAAACATCCACTGACTTCAATATGAACTTGGTCTGGAACTGCAGAAGTTGAGGCATAGAGAGTCCTAATGTCTGAGTCTCGTTTACAGTAAGGCCAACTTGCACCCCTCTTGCACAAATCCACAGTAGGCACAAATGTAATTAATTCCCACCTTAAGACCTCGTTACACTTTCAAAATGGCATACAAGAGCCTAAGGGCAAGTCTACACTTAAAACTATGCACTTGTAGCTCCTAAGTGAAGACGCTCTAAGCCACTAGGAGAGAGCTCTCATGCCGGCATAGATAATCCACCTTCCCGAGAGGCAGTAGCTCTGTTGATGGGAGAAACTCTCCCATCGACATGATGTTGTCTATATAGGGGCTCAGGTCAGTATAACAATGTTGCTTAGGGCTGTGGATTTTTTCACAGCACTGACCAACAGTTATACTGAGGCTATGTCTACACTGCACTGTTCTTCCAGAAAAAGCTACGCAAATTGCGAACTGCAATTTGCATAGCTTTTTCCGCTTCTTTTTTCGGAAGAGGCTTTTCCGACATTTGGCCCGTCTACACGGAGCCAAATGTCAGGAAAAAAAAGCCTTTTTCAGAACATCCCTTCTTCATTGTAAAATGAGGTTTACAGAGATGCAAAAAAAGCGCATCTGCTCTTCCGAAAAAAATTTCGAAAGAGCAGACATGTTCCCCTGGACGTGGCAGTGTAGACATAGCCAGACACAGGATCTGTAACTCAGGCCTTAATTTAAATGACCTTGAGATAAATGACATATTACTGTAACAGGGTGCTCTCACCTCTCGCAAGTGCCCCTGGCCAAGTGCATTTGCCCACACTCTGTCACTGTTTGTGGTTGTTCTTCGGCAACTCAGCCCTCTGGCCAAGTCTCACACAATTTGTATTTAAAATAATAAGGCAAACCCCTTCCTTGGTACAGGTCCAACAAGGGCCTTTCTCAGTGACTTCCACAATGTCTCTCTCTGTTTGTCCCTCACTCCGGAATGGAGCAGTGTCCCAGGACTCCTTCTCTGGAGGCAACCTCTTCACCCTCTCATGGCCTTTCTGGCCCCAGCCCTTCAGCTAGGTCACTATTGTACAGTCCCCTGCACATTGTCTACACCACTTTCCACCCCAGAGTGGCTAATAGGAGCTTGGGGAGTCCTGGGCCCACCCTCTACTCCAGGTCTCAGCCCAGCGACCTTATAGATAGTGTCTGTCTGCAACATCTCTTTAAATAACTGCAGTGCAGCTATAATTCCCTGGCCCACTTCCTCATGGCCCCAGCACCTTCTTCACCTTTATCTCAGAGCCTTGTCCCAGGGGACTCCCAGCAGCCAGCCCAGAGCACTATCTGCTCTCCTCTAGCTCCAGCAAAGTACTGAACTTGCTCTGGCTCAGCATCTCTCCTTATACCACAATGCTGGACCCTGATTAACTGCTTCCCAAAGAGCTGCTCTAAGCAGCTCAGACCTCTCTACTGCCCTTTTCTGGAGCAGGGTATAGCAAGACCACAAAGTCTCCAGCATGGGGCCTCAGAACCTACTCCACCCATCACAATTATATATCCACTGAATTTATTTCAATCCTCCACACACATATTAAGATGAATATGAATAAATTAATTATAGTCAAATACAATTCACTGAATAACTTATTCAGCAATTTTTGTGATAAAAATATTCAATAAGTGCATTTGTCTACCTAACTGTAGAATAAATACATATTTGTGATGATATGGCTATTTAACTTTAAAATATATTTTCTATGATCCTCATTTCAGTACACAGCTTAGGAGAGCCAAATTAGTAAGAAAGAAAGAAAGAAAGAAAGAAAGAAAGAAAGAAAGAAAGAAAGAAAGAAAGAAAGAAAGAAAGAAAGAAAGAAAGAAAGGCTATGATGAATATACTAAGCCAACATTATATACTGCAGATAAAAGCTGCATGTGTACCTTAAATTCTAAAAATGAACAATTGTTATCTCTTTAAATATTGATTACCAGGATGAAACTGTTATGAAAGCACTAGATAGAGTGCTTAGAACTCAGTGTGCAAAAGAATAGGAAGGATGCAGTAATCACAATGGTATAGATTCCAGCAGTAATCACAATGATATAGATTCCAGCATCACACAAACAATATAAACTGACAGCTCCAGCTTGTCCTTCCTCTTAAACATCTAGGTTTTTAGTTGTACTTGTCCCTTGTCTTCCTCTCACATTTATCTCCTCACCTAGCATGTGCCCAGGGAAGGAGAGTGGAAACAGGGGGAAATCAGATTCACATAAACCTGTAACTGGGATTTGGTCTCCAACCATTTTTCAGTTTTGGAAGGATATGACAGTGTGTGTTAAAGATGTTGTCTGGTTGTTCAAACCTATGTGACATTCAATTACATGAAGTAGGTCACTGCACAGTCAGGGCACGTCTACACAGCAGGGCTAATGCCGAAATAAGCTATGCAACTTGAGTACTCTTCCTCCGACGTCTCTTACTCCTTGTAAAATGAGGGTTACATGAGTTGGAGGAAGAAGTCCTCCAGCTCAACAGTATTTTGACATTATGTCAAAATAACTGCTTATAGTGTAGACGTGGACTGTTATTTTGGAATAACGACAGTTATTCCGAAATAACACTGCTGTGTCAACATACCCTCAGTCTCACAGAACTTCAAAGTGTTTATAGCATTTTCTCATAGATTAATTTTTCTGCGATATATTAGGCACCAGCAAGCTTTTTTTTTTTCTCAAGAACACAGCATGAAGCTTCCTGGTCCACCTACTTGATCCTCAGCAACCTTATTTACTTTGAGTTCACTGTGTGACATAACCAGACAGACAAAAAATGTTATTTGCAAATATTTTTATGTGGAAATGTTGCCTGAAGCCTGCCCCTAGTTCTGTGCATGATAGCCTCTCTTTGGCTACAGTGCTTTGCCGCACCTACCCCAATGGAGGACCATGCATGAAAGAAAAATGTTATGCCTATGTAAATCCTAGAAATGAGACTAGACTCTTTTAAACTGGACCGTTGCAACAATTCCTGCTTCCCCAACCCAGCTTTACAGTCATGCTGCATGGTCAGAAAAGAAGTCAAGGACAAAGCAAGCAGGCATCCAAACACAAAGGCAGATGTCAGTTACATGCATCCAGTACTGTTCACACTGCCAATATAGATTCGTCTTTTGAAAGCCTCAATCTCAATCCTGGGACTATGTTTGGGGGCGTTCATAGCCCATGGACAGATTTAAACAAAGCTAGGCTGCATGACTACTGCATTAACAGTAGTGTAATTGCAGCTGTGTCGGTCTCAGGATATCAGGGAGACAATGTAAGTGAGGCTAGTGAGAGGGGAGAAACTTTCGAGCCACACAGAGATAAAGAACTTGTCTCTCTCATGAACAGCAACTTGCCCCCAAAAAAGATATTACCTCATCCACCTTGTCTCTCTATTTAATTAAAAGCTATCTGGGCTGCTGTTTAGCTGAACCCATTTCTCCATAGTAAACTACAGCCTGCAGTAATTATGCTCTCTTTGCTCCTTCATTCACCCTCATCTGCCCCCTGCAGGTGTGCACTGTCATTGCAGTGGCTTTCATATGAGCTGAAAGGATTTCATCAGCCAGCGGGCGTGCAAAAGCATCAAGATCACCAGCTCCTTTTGCCAGTGGGTGAAAACAGCCCACTAGGGACACACTTAGCTTCCCTCTGAAAGCTAAAATCTGAAATCTGTTCTCGGTCCCTAAACAGGGTTCTCTTGGCTGGCAGTGACAGAAAGTGCTACGAAGCATGAGATGTGTAAACCTGGAACATGGGTTGTACAGTAAGTTTGCTTTCAAGCCAAATGAAAACAAGCTTGAAATGCCATCCCCTATTCCCCACAGTGTGGTAAATCTCCAAGTGGTATTTATTTCCTTTATTTTATTGCTTCGGTATGAGCCTGTTGAGGACATTGGGATTTACACCCCTCTGTGTCATGCTTTAATGTGTGACTTTTGTCTCCAACTGCAGTTCAATAACTGGTAAGAGAACATTTTAATACTGTCTGTAGTTATGTGGAATTTGATTCTCTGGGGATGTGAGGAGGCAGGCAGAGACAGCAGGGTTTGGGGGTATGAGGGATTGAAAAGACAGTTGACAGGAATGGGCAGCAATCAGGGAAGGCTGATGTTTGGGGTGGAGTTGGAGCTGTAAGCTGTACAGGATGCCTAGTGTGGGAGGAGAACTCAGTGTCTCTTCACTGAGACAGTGTATGGAGATTGAAGTGCTCCCCAGCACTGCTTCTGACTCAGCGCACCAAAGCAGGAGCACCGTGGGCAGCCTTGTAAGTGACATTAGCTACTGTTACAAGACGTCTACCATCCTTGGCTGCAGCCATGGGAGAACAGCTATTCTGGTGAGATTTCAAACACATCCAAATCCGAACTGGAAGCGAGGTCCTTTCTGATTTGGGATAAAGCCTGGAACAAACACTGCAGAGGATTCCAATTCAGCAATATCCATTTGGACCCTTTTGAAATTTAAATGCATCCACGTTTCAGCTGCCTGTGTTAGCAAACAGTTACTGAGAACCGATTAACCCATTAATGGGTATTAAGAGTGCTTCACATAGGATTTTTCATGTCCAGAGTGAGGACCCCTCCACACATGACTCAGCGAAGGGCAGAGATTTCTGTATAAAACTGGATTTAAAGAGTAAAGCAAAGGAAACATTTGTAGGCTGTGAAAGCTCCCTAGCTACCTCACATCATTTCCATTACAGCTATGAAACTGACATGCTTTAAGAAAATATAAACTTAATTTTAAAACATTTGGGGAATTCCATTAAGTGATTTATCCTGCATCTGAAGAAAATGTAATTTAATATCAAAACTCTAAACAGTATTAAAGCAAACCCCATGTGTTCAAATTAACAGTAAAATATTTGACACAGAAAATTACTGAAACAGCAAATAGTGTTGTTCTCTAATTATCCTAATGCCATAGATCACCATTTGGGCAAGTATCCCAGCAGGCATTTGCTTGGATGAATAGGTTCAGGGTATTTTATTTTGCTGTTCAATGCTTGTTGCAGAGTATTGTGTGTGCAAAACAGAGTGCTCAGGTGAATTAAATCTGCCTTGTCTTAACCCTTTACCATGTTATCCACTGATTTCATTCAGAGCTGGCATCCTGATTCATGTGAATACAGCAAAACACCACCTTGCAGACTGCAGCGTAATCACTTTCCATATCTCATCTCTTTAACATTACATGTAACATATGGTATTGCAGGAATTAAGCTGGCTAAAAAATATCCTCTTGCAGCAAACGATCGGTGCCATTGTTTCAGCCTAGAGCACTCTGAGGTTATTTATTTAACTGTTCACAGGAAATAGAAGGAAGAAAGAGAAAGTTTTGCTCCGTTGGAGTTTACATCTCTCTCTCTCTCTCATGAATAAGATCCCAATTGATCTAATTAGCAGGAGTGGGAGAGAATTTTGCTTTCCAAGGGTATAGGCACCTTCTAGATAAATAGATGTGTTCCTCATGCGACCATGACTGGGCAGCAGGGGTGGTTGCCTTAGACAAACAAAGCATTTGGGAGGCCTATAAACCAAAGGATTTCTGGATATTCAGAATGTAAATGCTTCACTGACTGGAACCAATGTGAATTGAATGAATAATTGTCTTTTGGCCTTCTGTACTATTACTAAAGAGCCTGGTACTATGACAATTCTGAGCCAGGTTTATGGGCCCCTACCAGCTCCCCTTACAATGGAATCTAGCTTGCATAAAGACGTTGGTTCTTTTCTGGAGCTGCTGCTGAGTTGGATTCAGTACAGCCTGAGGGCAAGACAAAGGTATCTGTACATCACCTTTGTGCTTCCCTCAGTGTGGAAGCATATGCTCAAACAGTCCCAGCGGATGCTCTAATTTATACTGCTTGCAACAGCCGCGAGGAGCCCAGAATAATCAGACGCAGTGTTTTTGCCAGGCCTCCTCCCACAAACAGCTCCCAGCTAGGCCCCTAGTTCTGGCCTACACTTAAAATTGAGGTCAACATAGCTCTGTCACTCAGGGATATGACAAAATCCACATTCTGAACAACATTGCTATGGCAACCCACAGTGTAGCCCAGAGCTGGGCAACTGAGGCCACATGAGTGGCCCTTCTTCATCTCAGTGGGCAGCAAGTTTGTCGTAACCAAGCTGGTCTCCTGTGTTCATATGCCTAGAATTTGAACTGTAGCAACAGTTTGATTAGATACAGAATGAGCGCAAGGCTCTCAGAATCAATGTTGTGCGCAGATTGCACCTCACTTCACCTGCCCTAGCTTTATGTGCATGTCACTTTCATAATACCCGTAGGGAAAAACTATGTGGATGGAAACCAGCAGAATCTGGCAATCTGTGTGAACAAAGGTAAACAAAAAGTCTTGCAGGCCACACATAGAACTCAGATGGGCCATATGCAGCCCATGGGCCGCACATTGCCCATTGCTGGTGTAGACTCAATGCTCAGGAAGGTGGTGTTCCAACACTGACAGAAAAAGCCCTGCCATCAGTGTGGGCTGTGTCTACATCATGAAGTTATGCCAACATTGCTGCAGTGCCATGCCTATGCCCATATAGTGCCCAAAAAGTAGAATGATCTTAGTGTGTTCCTGGGAGTTCTGGCTTGTCTACAATTATCAGGGGATCAGTGCTGCAGCAATCAACCCCCATGGGTCAATTGAGTGGGCCTAGTGAAGACCTGATTAATCGACTGCTGATGTTCCCTCATCAACTCCAGTGTCCCAGCAGAACAAGAACCCTAAGAGAAATTGACAGAAGAGTTTCTCCTATCGATCACCTCTCTCTCCTCACTTTCCTCTCACCTCCCTCCCCCCAGCCTGCAGTGAAGACCCCACCATAACTCGACTGAAGATACATCAACTCCAGCTATGGTATTCACGTAGCTGGAGTTGAATAAATTAGGTCGACATTGCCCTGTAGTGTAGACCTTCCCACAGTGAGAATCACCAGCTCTGCAGCCTCTATAGGCCAGCATATCCTCTGCATAGGTGCCTCATTAATGCCAGTTACCCACTGGGCTCTGTCCCTTTTTGCCACCTTCCAAAATATTAATTAGAAAAACAAGTAAAGAAATGCCCACAGCGCATATTTGGGGGGCATGATGTGACTCCTTTGAAAGTGACAGATATAAGTAATAAGAATATCACATGTGCAGTGGCAGTTCCCCAATTAATATCTGAAGAGATCTGTGATGCTGTAAGACTTAGGGTCTCAGGGTAGCCAATACTCTGCTTCAGGAGACATTTTACAGACCAAGTACTGAGAAGAGAAGAGAAGAGAAGAGAAGAGAAGAGAAGAGAAGAGAAGAGAAATCTCCATCTAGAACTGCTTTGTTTGAGAAACAGAATACTATGTAGGGTTAACATAGTTACTGAGGGTTTATGCTTGGGGAATTGAGGCTTATTAACAAGACATATTGTATAACCTTTAACTGCTTGTATGATACTTTCTCAAATAAATTGCTGTGCATTGAGCAAATTGTATCCAAATTTTCACTGGTACCGGTAGCAATCTGCCCAGCTGTGGGTCATTAAAGATCAATTTCAACACAGCTTTTGTTACTTGCCCAACTAATATTCTTACAAGTTATAACCTGAAGTAGAATTAGATGTGTTAACTGAGAGACAGGGAGAGTATCAGAGAATAAAGGAAAGGGTTTGCTATCCTCCATCAAAACCTACAATAGCTACCTAGCTGGGTGGTCCAATTCATTTCATTGCTCCATCTAGTTTCTTGGAGGAGACAGTTCCTCTGAAAGGACAGTGTGTTCTCCAGGTTCCCTGGGGTGTTGCCTATGGTTAATATCAATTGCTTCATTGCATAAGGTAGGAAGTCAAAAAACCCAAACAGAATTGGTGATTGCAAGCAGTGCTGACATATATT
Organism: Rafetus swinhoei; assembly: GCA_019425775.1. Classification (NCBI taxonomy): domain Eukaryota; kingdom Metazoa; phylum Chordata; order Testudines; family Trionychidae; genus Rafetus; species Rafetus swinhoei. The sequence continues at coordinate 19,955,906 of CM033428.1, read as the reverse complement.
CCAATGGGGTTTCAATTGAAGAACAGCTTACCCTATCAAATTAAAGATTCATCTGTTTATCTCCAGTTGTTGTCATTGAAACAATTTCTTTCTCAAAATAATAATAAAATAATTACTTGTTGGTTTTCATTTTACTGGTTACTACTTTTACTCAAAGCATGCCAGTTACAATCTAATTACAGTGCATGGTTCTGTGAGCACGCCAGACTGTTCTTCCACACGATAAATCATAGTCAGTTACACCAATTATTTAATCGGTAGTGCATAAATATGTAATGACTATGTAATTACACAGTAATAAATGCCATGATAGTTGTGTAAGCCTCAAAAGCTAAAGTACACGTCCCTGGATTTTAATCCTGTCTCCTCTAGGATCACAAACAATATGTGTTTGATATATATACCTCAGTGAGCAGAAAGGACTGAAGTCTGATACTGTGTGCACTTTGCTAAGAACAATTTTCAATCTAATCAAAGAGTCTTTTGATCAGTCCAAAGAGAAAATAGTCTGAATGAGTTAAGAAAAAAATGTGCTGCAGCCAGTGCACCTGGCAAGCATTTTTTTATTTTAGCAAAGCAGTAGCTATGGCTCAGATTCAAGACTTACAGGTGCACACACAGTAGCCTAAATCTTCCTACTATTACTAAACCTCCATGCAATTATAGTATAAAAATGATTAGACTCGGAAACAAGGGAAAGATAAGAAAGGATTCTTATTTTTTCCATTTAGGGGGAGACTGAAATCCACAAAAGACAGTTAGCAGCCCAACTCTTACTGAAAGTCCTACTGAAAGTTGGATGCCTAACTAACCTTTGTGCCCTGAAACATTTCCCTTTCAGTGACGGATGTATTGTGTCCTTGGCTCTTTTCTTAATTTAACAAGAACCATAGATAAGGAAATCATGCCTCTTATTAGTTCCTGTAGTTGCATCTCCAGTATTGCATACTTATATGTTATTACTATAGTGACAGCTTTGTTATCCAGCACTTTATTAATTGGAAAACGTTGTTTACCGGCATTGACCCCCTACCCACAATACTGCAGCATCTTCAGGCACACGTGCGCCTGACTCCCACCTGCCCAGCCGGATGGCTTCACGTCTCTGGCCATTGCGTGGCTTTTGACAGTCAGCACTGATGGATGATGTCATCAGCAGGCACCTCCCTCCCTCTCAGCCTGCCTCAAGCTGCCTAACCCTTTGCCTTCAGAGTATACCCAGAGCTGGCCCGCGTCATTCTTGCGCCCGGCCCCTGGGCGCGCAGCACCGCCCCTGGGCACGCGGCTCATTCTTGCACACTGGGCATGTGGCGTATGCACGGCCCCACCCCAGGTGCGCGGCGCATGTACCCGCCTGGCCCGGCAGCACCGCGCGACGCACCTTACAATCGGGCGCCCCGAGCTATCGCCTGGTCAGCCCATAGCTTGGGCCAGCCCTGAGTATACCTAACCCTTTGCTTAAGTATCCGGCACATTCAATTAACCAGCAACCAGCATTCCCCATGAGTGCTGGGTAACAATGCTTTCACTTTATTTTATTTTATGTATTTCAGGGTCCTTTTGGATAAAAGTTTAAATTTCTGGCAATGAAGTGTACTTAGACAGCAGTGAAAAATACTTTACACTAGAGCTGGTCAAAAAACAAACATTTTTTGTGGAAAAAAATTATCTTTTTCTCTAAACAAAATAAAATTCTGAATTCCAAAATTTTAGTTAGCTCCACAATGATGAACAAATGGGATGTATTTTTCATGCACATGTTTGCAAAAAATTAAAAAGCCTGTTCCTCTCTTAAATTGTACTGTTTCGGCATTCTGTTTGTTTGTTTTTGAACCATCTCTACATTATACCATAGTATTCAAGGACAACTAGTCTGTACAAAAATAGCATTTCCTCCAAATTTCAAAGCAGCAGTCATTTTAGTTCCTGCATTTCAAGCCTCTAATGTATATTTTAATTCTACTGCATGGTCCAAATCCATCCAAGATGTAACTCCACTAGCAAGCATAAGTACTGCAATAGTGACAAGTAGGAGCATGTACCTTGAGCTCTTTTCCTCCTGCATGCACTTGGTCAGCAGTTAGTCATAATCTGGTCCATAGTCAACTGGCAGCAGCCAGGAAACAAATCTGGTATACACTGGCTCACATTAACTTGAACTAACTAAGAATTCCTTTGCCAACACTGTCCATGACCCTGTGCTAATATGTAAAGCCAGGATGGCAGTGTCAGTTGTGCCTCTTTGCCACATTCTCGGAGTTAGCCTAGAGCTTAGGAGTAACAATGGCCAACACAGGGCTCATGACCTCATTTCTACTGAAGGGCAAACTTTTGGATGTAAGCACACCACTCATTGTCAGCACCTCAACCCATCCTGTTTGTTTAGAACCATAATTATATATAGGCCCTTACAAACTGGTCAAATTGGTCCTAAGTGGATTGATTTAAAAGCAGCATTTAGGTCAAACATAAATTCTTATCCACTGTTTTTATTAAGAGCTGACATGATTTTCTTGTTGTTATTCAACATCTTGCTCACCCATCCGGACAGATTCCTACTGCCCACGGCAGTTCAGACCTGTCTTTTGCTCAGCATTTAGTCTCTGAGTATAGAGCACATAAATAAAAATGACTCTTTTCTTCCTCTCTTTTAACTGATTGTTTTCCCCTCATCTGTTCTGCTTGCTTTTCCTCCTGCCCACTGTTGCGGTAATTTATCATAGAATCATAGAATACTAAAACTGGAAGGGACTTCAAGAGGTCATCAAGTCCAGTCCCCTGCCCACACAGCAGGATCAAGCACCATCTACATCATCCCTGATAGATGTCTATCTAACCTGCTCTTAAATATCTTCAATGATGGAGATTCCACAACCTCCCTAAATAATTTATTCCAGTGTTTAACCACCCTGATGATTAGGAAGTTTTTCCTGATGTCCAACCTAAACCTCCCTTGCTGCAATTTAAGCCCATTGTTTCTTGTTCTATCATCAGAGGTCAAGGGGAACAATTTTTCTCTCTCCTCCTTATAACAATCTTTTAGGTACTTGAAAACTGCTATCATGTCCCCTCTCAGTCTTCTCTTTTCCAATCTAAACAAACCCAATTCTCAGTCTCCCCTCATAGCTCATGTTTTCTAGACCTTTAATTATTTTTGTTGCTCTTCTCTGGACCCTCTCTAATTTCTCCACATCTTAGCATTAGCTGGGAAAGCAAGTGAGGGGCAGTCTGTGAAGCTACTGCTTTGTGCAGGCAAGGCCAGTGAAAATGTCCGTTATAAAAGAAAGGCACTGTGGAGTGACAGATGGGCTTCCAGAATTGTATTTGAGCACCAAGAGCAAGACTTTCCATTCTGATCCACACTGCACAGCTCTCATATACCCTGGATCTTTCTATTGTTTCTTCCCTGCTTTTTTAATACACTGATGGATATTGGGAGTGATGCACAGGGAACAATGGTACAAAGTGCATCAGGCACGCAGTGTAATCAGAAAGAGGAATTCTGCCCAGGATCTGAGACAAAGTTCTGGGCTGGTGTTCCCTTGAGGGAGGGAAGAAGGTCATGCATGCAGGAACAGGGCAGAACAGGGACCAAACAGGTCCTTGAGGATTAGACAAACTATACAACTAACAACCTGGGTGATGCTCTATGGTCCCAAAAGGTACAGTTAAAACAAAGGCCTGATCCTTGCAGGCATGCTGCCACGGGCACCAGAGCTAGAGGCACTCATAGTTCTCATTTTTGGAGCTGTGTTAAAGAGGACTGCAGTGTTTTTCATCACATACTCACAGAACCATCCTGGCCAGTACAGGCAGCATGAGTCAAAAACCTTCCACTTGGCTCTTCCCCGGAGCTTCTCATCATTTTAAGCATAGGATCTGGCAGAAACACATACCTTGAATCTACACTGTTGACTCTGCATTTAGAGATGCATTCATTTGAAAGAGAGCTATAGAGTGGACTCTTCAAGTATCTACGGGAGTTAGGTTTCCAACTCCTTTGCAGTGTAACAATCTGATAATTAATATGGGAATAAGGAATCCTGTCATGTGTCTGATTTGGACAGTCTTCTCATTTGTGCCTTCAATTCTACCAGAAACATTTATATGCATTTAGCTCCCAGCATGGACACAAAAGTTTAACAATTTTAATTGCCCGGTTTCTTTAAAATATATTAACCTTCAAAGCAAAAGTTTAATTCATTCTCAGATTGCCACAAGAGGCAAGCAATAAACATGATAAAAAGGGGGGGGGAAGGAAATACATTTTTTCCCCCCCAAAAAAACCATTTTCCTGGTTGGCTGGAAGGGTGGAACTAAATTCAAAAGTAAATTGAAATTTCAAAATGTGAATAAGTTTTGACTGGTTCTATATTAGACTGAAAAATACAGGAACTTTTTAAAAAATCCTCCTCATCCCCTTTTCAAAAGTAAATTTTGAAATTTAACTTTTTAAAAACTGTGACCGATCCTATTGAGCAGTAATACATCTTACTCCCCTTTCCATCTCCCAGTGTTTCATGCATTCTTTTCTTCAGGTAGAATGGAAATTACTGATGAGACCAGCTACAAGATTCAGATTAAAAGCAGACTTCGAGCACTGCAAAGGTCTGGTGTATTCAGATCTGAGGTTCTGACAACCTATTGCTAAGGTTGGTTGGAAAACAGGGATCTGAAGGTTGGTTTGTATTTCAAACACCCCCAAAGTTCAAAAGTATTGAGGCACAAGATTTTGGCTAAGGCCCTTTCACTAGAATGGGGTGTCGCAATAAGCGGAACAGCCACCTAAAATGGGAAACATTTTCTATAAGACCATCTACTGAAGGCATTTTGCGCACTAAAATATAGAAGAGTTTCGTATCACTCTTTCAGAAATCACTTGGTATGGAAAAGGCCCAGCTTCAACCTTCCCAGGGTTTTGTAAATCTAATTTAGTTCCCATTCCTGGGTCGTCCAGGTGGCAGTAATTTCATACGTGTGCTGTTATTATGCCAACAAGCCAAGCTCACACTGAACACTTCCTGGGAGAAGGAGGAGTTCCCTGAGGTGACAAGCTACTTCCCAGTGACATCATTAAAAATACTATATGCTAGTGCAAATACACAGCCACTCAAAAGCATAGTCAAAATGCCAAGAGCAATTACTTAATCTCTTTGATCTGTGCTCTTACAAGAGGCATGGAGTATAATTATATTCTTGCTTTAAATCGGGCTATGGGAAAAAAGGCTTTATTTTGATGTTTTAGTGTTTGCTTCTCATCAATACGTGCTCGAAGGGAACTACAGTAATTTATCCTTCCAATGCCTGTTTCCACATTAAAAGAGAGAGAGAGGAAGAGAGAGAGAAATAGTTGCTGTGCATTTTCAATGCAATTTTAGCTCAAACAACAAGACAAGGATTCAACAAAATGAATCACTACAGTGTGCAAAGAAAACAGCAGCTGAAGTAAATAAAAACCCCAGGGATGCTGACAAAAATGCATTTGTAATCAGGATCTGCTCTTCTATTGTGAAGTAAATCCAGCACTGAGGGCCTGATCCAAAACACACAGAAGTCTTCCCATTGACTTCAGGAAGCTCTGGATCCCATCCAAAAAGTTTGATGATCCAAGTCCAAGTCTTAATTCCCACTAAACTCCCACTGAGATCAAAGGTCTCAGCCAGAATCTGATTCTCTACTCCTTGAGAAGCCATTTATACCAGCACAGAGAGAGTACAAAGTGAGTGTAAACTGCTACCATGCGATGGTGACAATGACAACATCTATAACTTCACCAAGACACAGAATCCATATTTGGGTATACTCTGATGAACTTTGCTGAAAGCAGATGGTAGGAGAGTGTCTGTAGTAATGAGGTTAATGGGAATTTTGCAGCTAATGATTAGAGAACCTACCTGTTATGGTAGCTATATAATCTTTCAGTCACAGTAGTTGCTCCCTTCCGAAACATAAAGGCTGTACTGAACATGCTGACAGGAGTCAATGGAGTGAATTCAGTACCAGAGCTGCAGAAAAGGTATTTCCTAAAGTAGAATCACAGCATCCTTGGGACCTGAACAGTGCCAAACCAGAGAGTTTGCCAAACCAAGGAAGGTCAATATTGTCTCTGAATCTTTGATCTCAGTGGAGTTCATTGTCTAGCAGCATTACCAACACTTCCACTGCTTACTAGGGATGTTAAATTGTGTTTAATTTCCATTAACTACTTGATTAGTCAATAAGGGGGGTATCTGCAGAGCCACAGCAGGGTTAGCTCCCGGCCTCTGGAGCTTGTCTGAGGCTCTGACTTTAAATAGAGTAAGAGCTGCCCAGCGCAGTGGCTCTTACTCTATTTTTAAAAAGCAGAGGTGAATCGTCTGGGACCGGGCACAAGCCAGGACAGCTGGTCCCAGCTCACGCCTGGTCCCCTGCTGCACCTCCCTCTTTTAAATGGAGTAAGAGTCAGGCAGCTCTTACTCCATTTAGAAGGCAGAGGCGCAGTGTCTGGGACTGGACACAAGCACCTCTTCCTCTCCTGCCCCTTCCCCCCAGATATGGTGCTGGGGGAACCAACTTTTAAGACACCTCCCAGCACCTGCTCCTGCTCCCCTCCTTGTTGCCTCTGATTCCCAGCTCTGATAGAGGCAGCAAGTGTGTGGCGGGGAGGAGGGGGGTAATGGAAAGCGACTAGTCGAGTAGTGATTCAACTAGTCACTTACATCCCTACTGCTTACTTGGCTTTTAGAAGACATTTAGGGCTAAATTAGAGGTATATAACAGCACAGAAAACTGAAAGCCAGGACTGGTGCCTGTAAACAAACTTTATGGGACCACGAGAACTTGGCCACACCCATGGTAAGTGCACATCCAGCTAACTAAAATCATGCCAGAGCATGGATGTTGCTGGACCAGAGAGTGCCGGACTATACATGGAAGTACTCACAAACAGCCTGATATATGACTGTACCTCCACATTCACACATCACTACAGACGTCCTCCATGCTCATAATAACTAAAAAATGGATGAATAGAAGATGAACAGAGGAAACCCACTACATCTGCTTGATAATTTATTCCCATAAGCAACTTCATCTTTTATGTGCTTTGTTCTACATTTGTCTTGAACCACCTTCCAAATTCTTTTTTTTCTTTTCTTTTCTTTTCTTTTCAATGCTGCTGAGTAGAGAACTTTTAAAGGGACCCCACTCCTTTAAAGATAAGGCCAAATTTAAATCAGTTGCAACATGCAAGTTCATTGTTGAGCACAAATGCTACCCATTTCTTGATTGATGAAGGAAGCTCACCATGCAGCCAGCTATGTTTAACATAAGAACAGCCCTATTGGGTCAGAGCAATGTTCCATCTTGCCCAGTACCCTGTCTCTAACAGTGACCAGATGGTTTAGAGGGAATGACCAGAACACAGTGATTTTTGACTGCTTTGTATCCAGTTATCCAGTCCAAACTTCTAGCAGTTGGAGGTTTAGGGATACCCAGAGCATGGGATTGCATCTTAACCATCTTGGCTAACAGCTGTTGTTAATGAACCTACCCTCCTGAATATTATTTAATTCTTTTTTTGGACTCCATAATACTTTTGGCCTTCACAACATCCCATGACAACAAGTTCCACAGTTTGTGTGTTGTGTGAAGAAGTATTTCCCTTTGTTTATTTTAAACTTGTACCTATTAATTTCATTGGCTGATCCCTACATTTTATGTTCTGTAAAGGGGTAAATAACACTTCCCTATTCACTTTCTTCACACCATTCATGATTTTATAGATCTCTATCATTCCTCCTCCCCTTAGTTCTCTCTTTTCTAAGATGAACAGTCCCTGTTTTTTTTTAATCTCTCCTCATCTGGGAGCTGTTCCCATCCTCTAATCATTTTTGTTGCCTGTCTCTGCACTTTCTCTAATATTTTTTTCAGATGAAGTGACCAGAACTGCACTCTGTATTCAAGATACGGGTGTACAGCAGATTTATATAGAGGCATTATAGCTTCTATTTTATTCTCTCTCCCTTTCCTAATGGTTCCTAACATTCTATTAGCTTTTTTGACTGCCACTGCACACTGAGCAGATGTTTTCAGAGAACTACCTACAATGACTCTAAGATCTCTTTCTTGATCAATAACAGTTAATTTATAACTCAGCATTTTCTGTGTTTAGTTGGGATTATTTTTCCAATGTGCATTACTGTGCATTTAACAACATAAAATTTCATCAGCAATTTTGTTGGTCAGTCACCCAGTTTTGTGAGATCCCTTAGTAATCCTTCTCACTCGAGCTTTGGACTTAACTACCTTGAATAATTTCGTATTATTTTCAAATGTTATCACCTCTAGTGTTTATCGCCTTTTCCATATTAGATATGAATAAACTGAACAGCCCAGGCTGCAATGCAGATTGTTGGGGAACCCAGCCTTTTACCATTGTGAAAACTGACCATCACTCCTACCCTTTGTTTCCTATTTTTAAGCGGTTCCAATCCATGAAAGAGGACCTTCCTTCATATTCCATGACTGCTTATTTTCAGTGGCACTGGAACAATTTTTAAGGTGGGTATGCTGAGCTGCACCCTCACTTATCCCTGTCTGCACCCCTCACCACCCCAGGTTGGCATCAGTGGAATTGTGGGCCAGGGCCTGGAGCAAAGTGTCAGGACTGGTGGCTAGGATCCCAGGTGGCAGCAGAGCCCCTAGGGCCATGGAGTTAGCTGCCAGCATCTCTGGGCCGGTGGTAGAACTTCCAGCACTAGCAGCTGGACCTTGGAGCCAGGGGCTGGGGCCCCAGGAGGCAGTGTTACAGGCAACTGGGAGCCTGGGCAGCAGTGGGGCTGGCAGCTGGGACCCTCAGTGGCAGTGAAGCCCCTGGCCATGGGCGGGCAGCTGGGACCCTGGTACAGTGCCAGCAGTGGAGATGTTGGGTGCAAAACCAGTGGGGGGGGGGGGAGGGCTGCAGTGTGTCCCCTTATCCACATGCTTGATGATTTCCTCAAAGAATGCTAGTAGATTGATGAGGCACGACTTCCCTTTCCAAGAGCCATGTTGACTGTTTCCAAACATGTCAGGCTTATCAATGTGTCTGATATTCTGTTTGCTATAATTTCAGCCAGTTTGCCTGGTACTGAAGTTAGGCATCCTGACTGTAATTGCTGGGATTACCTCAAGAGTCTTTTCTTAAAATAGATGCTACAGAAGCTACCTGTATAGAGGCTGATTTAAGCAATAGGTTACATATTACAGTAGTTCTGCAATTTCATAGTTGAGAAAGAAAAAAGAGATAGGTTAAAATCCTGGCCCCTTTGAAGTCAGTGGGTGTTTTGCCAGAGACTTCAATGTATTACAAGAAGGCATTGCCTTTATTACATCTTTACTTAGGGCCAGATACTCTATTGCTGTAAATTGTTATAGCTCCATTGACTTCAACTGAGTTGCACAATTTACACAAACTGATGACCTGGCCCTGTGTGTTAAAACCTGCAGTTATCTGACGGTCATGCAGGCTCCAAGGGTGAGCTTTGAAACGCATTTGATATTGGCTTAGCTCTGCTCGTTGACTTCAACGGGAGCAGAGGCAGGCTAATGAAGAACACTTTTGAAAATACCAGCCAGGGTCCACATTATTTTAATATGCCGTGTTGAACTTTATAGGTACTCTAACGGCAGGGAAAAGACGAACATGTCCATGGAAGCAGAGTACATCAGTTTATTTAGTAAGACAGAATTTAGGCAGTATTCCTTCATCTTTTCATCCAACAAAGAAAGAAAGAAAAGATGGAAGAGAGAGATGCTTTAACAAAGGTGTCCATTGCCGTAGGCTTGCTTTCACTGGTTATAATTCCCTGTTGTTATTCAGTTCCTTTTGGTTCGGAGAACTGGGTCGCTCCTAATGGTTCAGTTATTTTATATGAGAGAGTGGAACGGAAAAAAATTGCTCCGTAATAACATAAAGCTAGCTTTGATTGGTATCACACAGCTGATGCCTCACAATGCAACAGTGGCAATTGCCAGCCACTCTATTTGTTTTTACACTAAGGATGCAAATCCCAGGGACAAATATTGCTATATTAGCCATACGTTACAGCCTACAATGACCTTTTCTCTGTAACTACAGATGATCAGCTGCAGGTTTTTATTGCATGATAAAACTGTAGTGGATGTCCTTAAAATATCACCATTTACTGCTCCATCTCAACTTTGTAGGGACACTAATGGCAAGGAAAAGAGGCACATGTCCCTATAAAGTTCAACATGGAGCACGTGCAGTATCTTCCCTGTAGCAGGAGTGTAATAAATATCATTGTCTATGCAAATATTTATGGTCCCATAAATTTATTTTTTATTTTTAAAAGTTCTATGCATGTATATGCAAAATAGGTGCTGTTTTGCGACTCTGAAAACACAACCTGGACACCTGTTACATATATGTGATAAGGAAACTTCCTCTACCATCTTCTGCAGACTTGTACCACATGTTTGTTACAAAGGCCCAGACTTGAAGAACATGTCTGGTTTCAGGTTGCAGAAGAAACAGAATTCTATTCAGATTTTGGCAAGATGCATCACTAAGCTTAATAGGCCCTTAAAGCCAACCAAGGACAACTTCTGAAAGCACATTAACAACATCCAACATTTACTTTTTCATATAGTTTCATCATGAAACCCAGTTTCTATTGGTTTGAAATCAATTCTACCCAAAACTCATGGTTGGTATCAAGACGAACCACAGATTTTCACAAAATTCTAGGTATGGGTAGAAAGATAATATAGGTGTCAGAAAGCTAAGGTAGTTCAAAAAAGCTGTTGTCTGACTTGCTTGCTATGCAATGTGTATCATTCAGGATCATTAAGAATCCACATAAATCCTTGTTCTTTTCTCACCAGGAAAAAAAATCAGTCTATTTTGCTAGCAGCAATAATTCACAAAGTGAAAAACCAGCCCTTGCTTGGACCACTGAGACGAAATACTTGAAATAAAGCATTTCAGAGTCCCTTGACGGTCAGTTCAAATGGGGCACAAGGAGAAAGAGACTATATATGTACACTATGCACAATGGAAATATTATTCACAATAACATGCTGAAGACTACTTTGGGGGCATAGGGACTGGATTGGTGCTGAATTCCCATGAATTCCATCTAGAGATCGATTGCTTTCTAATTTACAGACTGCAAATGCAGATGCTATTCTTGGCTCTCTACCAAATTCCTGTACAGTTTTAAAGTAGCCAAACTTAATACAACTGCAGTAAAAAAGAAAAACATATGCTCTGCATCCCATGCCACCTGTATTTCCTTAATTTTGTTAGTGCTGATAATGATGCTATATAGCTCCTAACCTCAAGATGCTGGAAATCAACCCATAAAAACGTCTTAGCAATAGAGAATAATGAATAGAGTTTTGATTTTACAAATATTTCAGCACTGTCCAAGTCCCTTTTAAAACCCAGGCTCCACTATGTTTATGCCAAACATGGTTTTGTTTAAAGATGTCACCCAATGAAAATGGTGTTGCTTCTGTGACTCCTTCTTGAGGTAACACAATAAAATAAGAAAACTAGAGGAGCAGCAAGACAAAAAAGAAGTTCAGAGGAAAATGTCCCCACACACATGCCTCTCCCCCTTTGTTCATCTCAAGAGAATGTTAACTCTCAAGCATAGGAAAGCTGAAAACCAAAATGCCAATGACACTAACCATCATCATCCTGATTAAATGCATCCAAGAATACTGAAGGAGCTGACAGAATAGGTATCTAAGCCATTAGCTATCATCTTTGAAAAATCATGGAAGCCAGGAGAGATTCCAAAAGACTGGAAAAAGGCAAATACAGTGCCCATCTATAAAAAGGGAAATAAGAATAACCAAGGAACTACAGACCAGTCAGCTTAACTTCTGTGCCAGGAAAGATAATGGAGCAAATAATTAAAGAATTCATCTGCAAACATCTGGAAGATAATAAGGTGCTAGGTAACAGCCAGCATGGATTTGTAAAGAACAAATCATATCAAACCAATCTAATAGCTTTCTATAATAGGGTAACAAGTCTTCTGGATAAGGGAGAAGCAGTGGACATTATATACCTAGACTACATCTACACTGCGCTGTTTTGCGCAATAAATATGCAAATGAGGTGATGCGTGGAATATTGCCGTGCCTCATGTGCATAATTAATGAGCTGCTGCTTTTTGCACAAGAAGCTTTTGTGCAAAAAGGAGCCATCTACACAGCATTTTTTTCAGGAAGAACAGCTCTTACGCAAGAGGGGGTTTTTGCGCAAAAAGGAGCTATGTAGATGGCTCCTTTTTGTGCAAAACCCTCTTGCGCAAAAAGTGGCAGCTCATTAATTATGCACATGAGGCATGGCGATATTCCACACTTCACCTCATTTTCATATTTCTTGCACAAAACAGCACAGTGTAGATGTAGAGGCTACATCTACATTGCGCTCTCTTGCACAAGAACATATGCAAATGAGGTGCAGTGATGAATATTGCTGTGCCTCATTTGCATACTTAATGAGCCGCCATTTTGCGCAAGGAGCTTTTGCGCATGAAGGAGCAGTCTACACTGTTTCTTCTTGCACAGAAACCCCCTCTTGCATAAGAGCCGTTCTTCCTGAAAAAAATGCGGAAGAACGGCTCTTGCGCAAAAGCCCCTTGAGCAAAAATGGCAGCTCATTATGTATGCAAATGAGGCATGGCGATATTCATCACCGCCGCTCATTTGCATATGTTCTTGTACAAGAGAGCGCAATGTAGACATAGCCCTAGAGTTTAGCAAAGCATTTGATACGGTCTTGCATGACCTTCTTATAAATAAACTAAAGAAATACAACCGAGATGGGGCGACTATAAAGCAGGTGCATAACTGGCTGGATAGCCATTCTCAGAGAGTAGTTATTAATGGTTCATAGTCATACCGGAAGGGAATAACAAGTGGGGTGATACAGGGAACTGTTTTGGAACCAGTTCAGTTCAATATCTTCATCAGTGATTTAGATATTGGCATAGATAGTACGCTTATTCAGTTTGCAGATGATACCAAGCTGGGAGAGGTTGCAAGTGCTTTGAAGGATACAGTCATACTTCAAAATGATCTGGACAAACTGGAAAAATGGTCTGAGGTAAATAGGATGACATTTAATAAGGACAAATGCAAAGTACTCCATTTAGCAAGGAACAATCAGTTTCACACATACAGAATGGGAAGCGACTGTCTAAGAAGGAGTACTGCAGAAAGGTATCTAGGGGTCATAGTGGACCAAAAGCTAAATATCAGTCAATAGTGTGACACTGTTGCAAAAAAACCAAACATGATTCTGGGATGCATTAACAGGAGTGTTATGAGCAAGACATGAGAAGTAATTCTTCTGCTCTACTCTGCACTGATTAGTAGGGTTGCCAGATGGTTTAACCAAAATACCAAACACTGCCCCCCCAAAAAAAAAACACCGGGGAAAAAATTCTGTTGTGAGGAGAAAATAAGGGGGAGAGACAAAAAAAAAGGACTTCGAGAATTATTAAGCAAAAAAAACAAAAACAAAAAACAAAAAAAACCTGCATTAAAACAGCATGGCACCTTTCACAGTGTGTGCAGAGTCAGAATAGGGATAGGAACAGAGGAGCGGTTTAGCACTAAGACCCAGGGAAGGCACTGCTTCCCCTTTAGGCTTTTTGCTGGTGGCCATTTTGTTTTCTTAATCAAGCCAGAACACAGCATCCCTGCAGAACCAGGTAAGCAGGGGTCCGGGGGTTGGGGGCAGGGGCTGGGCCCAGTTGCCGAATGTGTTGTAGGGTTGCCAGGTGTCCAGTATTTTCGCCTCTTGGCCGGGAAAAAAAATCAGAAAATACCAGACATTTTAGGTGTTCTGTATTTTCTGAATTTTTTTTACCAGACAGGAGGCAAAAATGCCGGACTGTCCGGATCAATACCGGATACCTGGCAACCCTACTCATTAGGCCTCAGTTGGAATATTGTGCCCAGGTCTGGGCACCACATTTCAAGAAAGATGTGGAGAAACTGGAGAAGGTCCAAAGAAGAGCAACAAAAATAATTAAAGGCCTAGAAAACATGACCTATAAGGGAAGACTGAAAGAACTGCGTTTGTTTAGTTTAGAAGAGAGAAGACTGAAAGTGTACATGATAGAAGTTTTCAAGTACCTAAAAGGGTGTTTCAAGGAGGAGGGAGAAATATGGTTCTCCTTGACCTCTGATGATAGGACAAGAAGCAATGGACTTAAATTGCAACAGGGAAGGTTTAGGTTGGACATTAGAAAAAACTGTCAAGGTGGTTAAACACTGGAATAAATTTTCTCCATTATTGGAGATATTTGAGAGCAGGTTAGATAGACATCTATCAGGGATGATATAGATGGTGCTTGGTCCTTCTGTGAGGGCAGGGGACTGGACTTGCTGACTTCTCGAGGTCCCTGCCAGTTCTAGTATTCTATGATTCTATAATCTTAAAAGTGGTCAGATCTGAGTTCATGTGCCAATTCTCTGGGCTTAGCTAAGTCATTTGACTTCACCCTCCCCCCCATCATTTGCATAATGAGAGTAATAATACTTCACTAGTGTGAGCTGGTATTAATTATATAGCTAGTGCTTGGAAAATTAAAAGTGCTATATGGCCTCATCTAAAGCCCAGGAAAGTCAATGGAAAAATTCTCATTAACGTCAATGGATTTTGGCTCAGAGCCAATAAAATCATAATCATTATCAATATGTTCAGCCTACTCTCTGTTATTCAATTTTGATTTATGCTACAATTACCCTACATGGAACTTCACTACAACCATCTTGAAGTAAATATCTCAAAGACCTTTGCTGTACAGAGAGAGAAGGAGCCAAGAAACATTACATTTTTAGAATCGAGGAACACTTAATAGGTAAAAGATTATTTCATTTTAAAATCTGAATCTTCTACGAATCCATGGTTCCTTTACTAAAGGGTGACAGGGCATTTTGATAAAAATTTTCAATGATTTTTTTTCCCCAATAGAGGCTCTAATCACTTGGAAAATATGGCCAACGAATTCTTGCTAACAATTCCAGTTTTGCACCCTTCGCCTTCTGCAGGGGCTCAGGTGGAGAATTTCCATTTGTTTGTTTTTTTGGTTTTTTCTCTGTAAATGGACTAAGCCAAGGAGTAACTTTTTTTCCAAAAAAGTGGCCTTTTTTCGAAAAAACTTCCCCTGTGTCTAGACTGCTGCCGCGTTCTTTTGAAAGTAAATCTAAAGAATGCGGCAGTTTTTTTGACCACGGAAAAACTAGTTTTACGAGGAAAAACGCCTTTTTTCGAAAGTGCTCTTTCGAAAAAAGGCACTACGTAATGCAAACTGTGCTTTTTCGAAAGAGAGCATCCAGACTGCCTGGGTGCTCTCTTTCGAAAAAGCAGCTTGCTTTTTCGAAAGTACTGGTTGTAGTCTAGAAGCTCTTTTTCGAAAGAGGATCTTTCGAAAGTATCTTACTAAAAAGCCTCTTTTGAAAGAGGCTTGCAGTCTGGACGTAGCGTAAGTCTCAGAGCAGTGGATGGGGTTAATCAATTTCTGCTAAGGAAAGCAATAGGCATGGTCCATTACATTGCAAATAATGTATACATACCATGCTTTACATGTAAGAATCACCTTAATTAAGCTGCAATATACATTTTTCCCTTAATACAGTGAGCATATTTTACTCTCATGGACTTTAACCAATGTATCCCATCAATGGATGGATGCTTCCTCTGTACAAAGATCTGAACATCAGAGATTACGGAGATATTAGCACCACAGATAAATTATATCTTATCAAAGAAGCACTGAAGTACATAATAAAATTATTCTGAGAGCAATTTACTGATGTCAGAGGAAAGAACATTTTACATATGCCATTGAGCTTATGGTTTAAAAACAATATTTCCAAGTACTATCAACGAACAATGGTCTAACAGCCAATCTCTTTCTTCCTTTCTTTCTTTCTTTCTTTCTTTCTTTCTTTGATCATTAAATCAATAACTAGTATGTGGCTGGAATTAATAAGAGTATAGACCAAGCTCACCTGATAAATGTCTAAGCAACACCCAGCATGAGGGAAAGAACTATACTACAAAATCAGTTGGTCACCCTGCAATATGAACAAGAGAAAATACCCCCTGACAATAAGCCATTCTTTGTGAGGACCTCTCAGCTCTGGACAGCTCATACTCCAAATATGTGCTCAAGGCAAGATGTAAAATCTCACTTTTTTAAGGGACTTTTTTCTAAAGGGGCAATGTTTGGAGAGACCTCTTTTTCACTGATTTGATGTAAAGCATAGTTAGTTACTGCCATAGAGAATGAAAGTTACTGCTGAGTCTGTCTCAGTGTTTTGAACTATATTTTTAAAGAAGTGAGAAAAGCGCCTAGAACCTGACACATACACTTTCTTGTGTTCTATTTTCATACATCTAAATAATTGAAGAAATACTATTTTCAGTTACTGGAGACCATAGCATAGCCATGGATTGGTAAGGGAGTTACACCAGGAATAATTATTACCCATTTTTTCTGTGAAGCCAAATAGATCTAGTTTGTTATTTGTAGAGGGGATTTGGGAGTTGAGTGGGAGAAAAGAGGAGCTCATTTTGTTCTGTTTTGGAGGGGGGTGGGTTCTCCTGTTTTCCCTTTGCCACTGGACTCAATGAAACATTTTATTGGCATTCACGATAATTCCTAATTTCCTAGATGCAGGCTTGCAAAACTTACACAGCTCTAAACATGAACCATTGCTTAGTGCTCTACTGGTGATTTACTTTTTATATTCCACAGAGCCAGTGAATAAACTTGGCTAGTGCATTAACACTAACCAAACCCCCCTTCCCCCTGTAAAACTCTGGAGAACTTTTTATTATTATTATTATTATTATTATTATTATTATTATTCTCCAGTACTGGAACCATAAATCCTGCCAGACTGCATAGCAGAGAGAGCCTTGACATTATTATGCCAAAGGTGACCTCAGTGAACAAATCGGGCTAATAAAAAGTAAAAGTTCAATGTCAGTGAGCAATTGGTGTCTTGGGCTGGACAGTGAGGACCAGCTGGGCAGACATTATCCAGGAGGGAAGGAAAAAGCACTTTATCTGCAAGCATCTATTTTTGTGCAGAGGTGGATTTGTTACGTGAGAGAGGCACACACGCAAGGTTCCAAATGAATGGACCCTGTTGGACCAATATTAATGAGTGATACCTTTACTTGTCCTACCCTAGTAAGGCCTAGCCATAGGCATCTAGTTTGCCTAATTCTGGGGGAAGGGTGCCCAGATTTGGTCCAAACAGAGCTGTTCTGTCCATAGGACAGACCGGGGCAACTGCCCCAGACCCCCACACTTTGGGGGAAGGGGGAGACCCATGCTCAGGGGGATGCAGGAGTCAGGCCAGCCTGATGATGGCAGTAACCAGCAACCTGGCTTTACCCTGCCCCACCCCAAAACTCTTGTTGTGGTGCAAAGAGGACGGGGCGGTAGCTGGAAAGAAGTGCGGTGAGGATGGAGGCTTAGGGGAAGGAATGGAATGGGCACAGGGTGGATCCAGGGCAGGAAGAGGCAGGGCAGGGGTAGAGCAGGGAGTGTTGGGGGAACGGGTGGCGTGTGGTCAGAGCGGAGTTGGCTGGGGCATTCACTGATGCTGGCACCAGGCTCCTCACTCATCCTCAGGACACGCTAGGCATTCCATCCCTGGAAAGACAGGACCCCTAAAGAACAGGAACCCCCAAAGCATGGAATGTGGGGCCCAGGGTGGTTGCCCTGTCCATGCCATGGATGGAATGGCTCTGAAAATACAAGACCAAACATTGGTGGAGGCGGACTAATAAGAATCAGGACCACTCCCCAGAAATAACTTTCCTGGACATGCATCTGGGCTTATAACTTGGCTTCATGAGCCCTGGGTACAGCAAAGTCAGCACTTAGATAATAGAAGGCATGATCCAGACCCTACTGAAGTCAAAGGAAGCCTTTCCATTATCTTCAGTGAGCTTTGAATTAGGCTGAAAGGGATAGTCAGCAGAAGATTGAGAATTCAGGGCTTGATTCACAAAGCCAGGGTTTAAGAAGTCTAGAGTTAGATTTGTTCCTCTCCTTCTAAAAGTGAACTCATCAGGCCCACCAACAGGGTGGGGAAAGGGGCAAAGGGGATAGGTGCCATGGGGCCTGGAGTTTCAAAGGAGCCTGGAGCTCCTGGCTGCCACTACTGCAGCAGTGGTGGTGGCCAGAGCCTCAGGTTCCTTTGAAATGTCGCCAGAGTGCTTCTCTGAGAGCTCTAAGGGCTTGCAGGAGAGCACGTTGTGGTCTAGGCGGTGCTAAGGGCTGATTGCCCTTGGCTCTGCCCCTTCCATCTGGGGTCCCATCCCTACCAGGGACACAAAGTTGGGGGCCCCCATACCTTGCTCTGGGGCCTGCGGTGGCTGTTGGCCCTGTTGGAACTCAGTAGTGATGAAAGGTACGAGATTAGCAGCACAGGAAAATAGTCGTGCATTCATTTACAGCATAGGCTCACACAAGCAATGCTAGATTCCTCCCTCATGCCCCCCGTCTCTCACCTAAGGAACCACTGCTCTGGGTTAGAAGGTAGTGTACTCTCCAGGCTCTTTGTTGGTGACTTCGGTGGGGTAGACAACTGTCAACTAAACTGAACAGAAACCACCAAACAGTTTTATGAAGGCCACTACATTGCTAAGAGTGTTCATGCAATACCACCTCCCCAGAGACCTAGAAGGGGAAGACTTCATATCTTATTATTGAATCTAAGAGAAAATACCTATCAGCTTTTCACTATATTTTCACAATTTTGTTCTGAGTTACTATTGCATAGAATAATTTTTTTTTAGACATTTCAGCACAGAAAGTGGCTTTTTTACACCAGTGTTTAATGGATCATTTTTAAAAGTGCCAAATGAAATGTAAAGTCTCAGAGTTTGAAAGTTTTGATTTTCATTTAGAATTTTTCATGCCTTTGTCCAGTAATTAACTCTGACAATCTGTCTTCTTAAGCTGTACCTATTCAGGTGTTTTTAATACACAAAGATATACAAAAGTCCCATAGCAGATATTGTTCAAATGTTATAACTGCTATATATTTGACATCATCTAATAACGTGGTACAGAAAGTGCACAGTCTTTCTGAAATTCCCACCATCACATCTATATTTACTCTACCTCCACCTGCCAGCATTCAAAACAAGCCTCTAAGTACCTCTATTTTGGGTACTTATCTTAAAGCAAATTGAACTGACCCTTTGAATTCTTTGGGTACATTTATCATCCATAATGAATATCCTAGGAACTGAATCCATTCCAAATGAAAATGTTAACATGGTTTACTGGATTGAACACAAACTGGTAGCCATGTGTTCCCAGAGATTCTAATCTAAGCACCAGGTGTGTGGTCCCAGACAAATAATTTAACCTCTTGTGTCTCAACTGCCTGGTAAATGGGCATAAAAATATTTACCTCTCTCAAAGGAAAGATATGGAGACTCTGGGTGCGTCTAGACAGCACTCTTCTGTCAGAATAAGCTACACAATTTGCGCTACGCTAGTCATGATTTTCTATACCTCTGTTGTTTCCTCCCTTAGTCATCTCTTTTCCAAGCTGAAAACTCCTAGTCGTAATCTCTTTCCTCATAAAGAAACTGTTCCATATCCCTATTCATTTTTGTTGAACCTTTTCTGGTACAGGTTGAATCCTTGGGGCCTGACCAGTGCCAAACAAGAGAATTAACCAAACCACGGGAGGTAAATATTGTCTAGTAAGGAGCATTATCAACACTTCCACTACTAACTGAGCTCTTGGAAGACATTTAGGAATACATTAGAGCTAAATAACAGCACAGAACTCTGAAAACCCGGACTGATGGCTATAAACAAACTTTATGGGACTGCGGAAAACTTGGCTGCACCCATGATAAGTGAACATCTGGCTAACTAAAATCATGCCGGACCATGGATGTTACCAGACCAGAGAGCGTGATGGACTAGAGAGGTTCAACTTGTATAACCAAATTAACCAACTTCTGATAAATTTAACTTGATTACATTCTAGTGCACTGGATATAATATTTCACTTCACACTAAGGACTGGAGAAAGGAAATGAAAGCTCAATTTTTCTCAACAGAATAGGTCAGTTCTCCACAGGTTCGATGTGATATGTTATTGACTGGTGCTGTGGGCCTTTTTTATTTTCTTCTTAGCAGATCTTTCATAGAAAAATATGAACTCATTTTTTCCAACTCTCTTTTTCTGATATATTTGCACATTCAAACATGGAAAATCAACAAGGCCAGCTCTCTTGGCAAAGAGAATCACTTCCCTGAGGACCATATTGTATTAGTGAACATGGAGAGATGCAGAATATTTACACTTGGACATCTCCAAGGAAATAGTTTAATGAAGACCTTTTTGTGCTATTAATCAAACCTATTATATCTCTCACATTTTATGACCCTGTGAGGTCTATGACACAAATATTTCCAGTTTCTTTTACTAGTCTGAGCTACAAATGCTGACAATGAAATTTAATAGGGCAGATGCTTAACATTACATTACCTGTGGACAGATAGTTCGCACCATGCTGGAAGGCATAAATGAGAGAAAAATAGCAATGCACAGAGGGAGATGTTTGCTATAGTTTGTGTGTATGACTTTAGCTGTGTGACTTCTCTTATGTGCTTATTTTGTATGGTCTGTGTTTCTTTGACTTGATTGTGGCAGCAATCAAAGTTCATGAAATCATGACAAGCACTGATTACAATGAAATTGAACCCTTCCTGCTGCCAACTTCGTGTAAGGTAAAACTGGCTATTGCAGCCCTTAAGTGCAATAGTGGCACTGTACATAAGGAGACCATGTTAGGGCAGGGTCTGTGCACTCCCTACAAACCCCCAAAGAAGGCATCACACTGGTCTTGCACAGGTTGGCCTATAGGGGAGATTTGGGAGTGGGAGCTACACAGATCCAGTGGTCCAACCCCAAATATAGGGTGAAAAGCTTCAGTAGTTGATGTTCCAGCCCAGTGTTTCTCAAAATAGGCGTTGGGTCCACTTTGGGAAATCCACTTGTGACCCCATGCCACTTTGTTTACCTTGCAGCTCCCATTGGCTCCAGTTCGCAGTTTCCAGCCAAGGGGAGCTGTGGGAAGCAGCGGCCTGGGCCACGCTGCTTCCCGTGGCTTCCCTTGACTGGAAATGGCGAACCAGAGTCAATGGGAGCTGTGAGATAAACAAAGTGGCACAGGCCCACAAGCGGCCTTCCCAAAGCGGGTCCATGGCCCACTTTGAGAAACATTGTTCCAGCCTAAAGATTGAAGTAGCAGCTCTATAGGAGCTGGGCTGCACTCCTTGGTCTGCCAAGGGATTGGAGGTATGAATTGTTCCCCCCATTGCTGCTTGATACCCACCACAGGGTGCCACTTTTACATGCTTTCAGAGGAAGTGTAAGATTAGCCAAGAGACAGAAGCTGACAGTCTGTTTGCTCCTATACTCTCACCAATAAGCTCCACTCCTCACTGCCCCCCTTCCATCAACATGAGCTGCACCCTCATGTGGTTCCCTGCTATTCTCCCTTCTTCCATCATCTTCATTGCTACTTCTCCCAACCAGAGCCCTTTGGGTGTCAAAGAGAACATGGGCAAAAGGACACCTTGCACTGCCAGTCTAGTGCCATGTTGGAAATTGAGCATTTAATCTATTTCTGTCTCTTAGCCAGTCTCAGGTGCATGAGAGTATTTTACTTGTTCTCCTGTGAGCAAACAATTTCCCCCAAAATTGTGACGGACTTTGTTAGAGGCTTTTTGAAAGGTCAAATATATTATGTCAGCTTGGTTTTCTTCATTATGTTGCTGACACATTCAAAGAATTCTAGTAGATTGAGGAGGCACAATTTTCCATAACAGAAGCAAGACTAGTTGTCTTCTTTTTGTTTCATGTTCATCTAGGTTCTCTAAGGATAAATTTGTCTAGTGTGTTTATTTTGGGTCTTTCCAACAGATGCTACTGGCCAGAAGAGATGTCTTGAAGCTGGCGGCAATGGGAATTAAGTAAGAGATCCAATCCATCGGTGGAGAGTCATAAAAATATTTCCATACAAAGACTGCCAATACCCCTCTTGTTCTAGAACTGAACATGCCCAACTCCGAAGGGGAAGAATTACTCTGTAGCGAGCAAAGAATTAAAAAAAAAGCAACATGGTACAA
This sequence comes from Rafetus swinhoei, assembly GCA_019425775.1. NCBI lineage: Eukaryota > Metazoa > Chordata > Testudines > Trionychidae > Rafetus > Rafetus swinhoei. The sequence continues at coordinate 19,933,707 of CM033428.1, read as the reverse complement.
ACACCAGACACTACATTAACCTACTTCCTTGCATCCTAAAAACATATTTGCTTCCCATTTTCAATATTTTATGGAAATGCAATATATACTATAGGGCCTAAAGATTTAATTATAAGCAGCTAATGAAAATCCTGCAGTTCATAAAAGTCTCAAAGTAGCATGCACAGATAGAACATGGAAGAATTTTGCATATAAATGAAAAACGAAGACAGTGTATACTGTAGGTAAAATGTTGAATGCCTACTTAGCTAAATTCATGCAGGTTAATTAACTCCTACTCAAACAATGATTAACATTTCTGTTTTTTTCTCCTCCTGTTTGTTAGTTCAGGCACTGCAGAACAAGTTCATTCAGTGCCCTATTTTCTGTAGTGATACATACATTTCAGTAAATGCTGCCTTATGCAAAGGATTTGCCCTCTTTTGTGCCATTTTGTTTTAGCCTTTTAAAAAGCCCTGCAATGTTCAAGAAAGGTGAAAAAACAAGTGTCTTCAGATATGTGTCTTTCAAAGACTGCCTCTGATGCATTTAATTTATTTTTCAAGGGACAAGAGGCAAGCAATATAGGCCCAAATTTTAGGATCTCTAAAACAATGACTTTTTAATGCAATATATATTTGGCGTGCGATATTCCACAAGATATCAGTGAAGCCAAGAGCTTACTAGGAATAAACAGGGAAGATTGAACATTTATATAGACAACTGGACCACCATAATTACAAAAAAATTTCCGAAAGTATAAACTTTCATGATTTAGGAATCTGATTAATGGGAATTAGGAAGAAACTTTCTCTGTGGGCATCTTCCTCTATAGTATCTGACAGGGGCCATTGTCAAAGACATTAACTAGATTATGTGCCCTATTGACCTGACTTAGCAGGGCAATTCTTCTATGTTACTTAAAATGATTAAAATAATTTCCCTTCCTTAAAAAACCCCCGCCAAAACAGAAACACCATATAGTGAAAAATAATGCCTATTTTTAAACGTAAACCTTCCCATGCAGTTCTTGAAACTGAAACACAATAACTTCCACAAAATTCTGCTAGTTCAGAAGAACTGTGACTACAAACAGGCAAAGTGGCCACTCTAGTTTTGTTATCCAAATCTACTCTATATTTGAGAGAGTTTGTGCATCTGTCTGTCTGTCTGTCCATCTTTCTATGCATTAGTTTGTTCAAGAACTTCTAAACAGTAAAAGCTAGGACCACCATATTTGCTATGCAGCTTCCTTTTATCATATCTTAAAACAAGGTCAGAGTTTGCTTGTGCCAGGAAAACAGGATGTGCCTGGAATGTGATTGTTTCTCATATAATGCTAAGGAAGCAGTCTGCTAGCAGGCATAATTAAACTGCAAAATAACCACAGGGGGGCGGGCACACCTATAAGACAGTGGCCAGCTGGAGGAGGGGCTCTGGATGTTGTCATCCACCATCCATGGATAAAGTTCCTGTGCTGGTGCTGGGCATGGTTGCCCTCCCATTTTGGCCCCAATCCCCCACCACAATCAGAGCCCAAACCATTTTCCCTCTAGCCCTCAGTCCCAACGCTGGATGGGGTAGGGAAGCCTGGGCGACTCATGCAGCCCCACTGCCTCATAGAGCCCACATAGCCCCAGACAGCCTACTTACACTTTCCAGTCCCCTTCCCTGAGCTCCTACATACCTCCTAGCCCCTGCCGTGACTCCTGCACTCCACATATCCTGCCCTGAGCCCTCATCCCCTGCCCTGATTCTTGTACCCCTACATCCTGCCCTCAGCCACCCCACATTTCCCAACCCCCTGCCCTGACTCCTGTAGCCTCTATCCCCAGCCCTGAGCCCCCCACACCCAACCTCCTGAGTAAAAATGGTGTAAAGTACATTAGATTTCTGACAGAGGTGTGGTGGGGGTTTGTTTTTTTAAATAATCTAAGATGTTATTATGAACATCAGAAAGGAGATGTTTGATGGGATTTTTGTTGTGGCAGTGACCCTATAATGTTTATGAGATAAGTTCAACTCCCCCTTACATCTGTGTCAGTCTGAAGTATGTCCCTGGAAACCACTGGACTTTCTCTGGAAAGTTATAAGTGCAAATTAGAGCAGAATATGATACATTCAATATGATCCCTATCTTGTTTTGTCTAACAACACTGATTTGAATGGATTTGGTATTCACTGACACAGGTCCAAGGGCCTGATTCATAGCTCACTGAAGTCAGTCCAAAAATTCCGATTGTCTTTGTGGAATTTGGATCAGGCCCATTGTTCTTATATTTCTGTATGAAATGTTATTGTATTATGTAAAAAAAAAAAAAAAAAAAAAAGGGTTTATAGGGACAAATACTGGAACCTTTGCTGAGATCTGCCTGAGTAACAGTTGAGTAAAAAGTAAAGAAGGACTCAAGCATTTGTCTCTACACATGTTAATGAAGTCTCTGGATTCAATGAGAATTTGTACTGACTAAAAAGTGTAGACAAGAACTTGGTAAATCTTGAGCACCCCTTGCTCCCTTTCAGAGGCTGCCCAGCTGTAGATAGCTACGTGGGAAAAAAAGCAAACTTCACAGAGCAGTTACATCCTCTTCATGCATGTGGGGGAGTGGGAGGGAGCAAAGTCTTGGCTTCGTCCCCTGGCCCCCACAGTTTATAGATTCATAGATTCTAAGGCCAGATGGGCTCATTGTGATCTAGTCTAATCTCCTGTATAAACACAGGAAAGAGAATGTCTACAAAATAACTGATATTTTAACTTGAGCTCATCTTTTAAAATCTAATCTTGATTAAAAGTTGCCAATGACTGAGAGTCCACTCCAATCCCTGATAAATTGCTCCATCAGTTAACTATCCTCATTGTTAAAAATGTATGCCTTATTTCCACTCTGAATTTGTCTGCTTCAACTTCGAGCCAGGGGACCTTGTTATGCCTTTCTCTGTTAGACTTAATAGCCCACTAGCAATATTTGTTCCACATGTAGGTACTATCAGACTGAGACCAAGTCACTCTCTTGCCTTCTTTTCGTTAAGCAAAATAAATTGAGCTCTGTGAGTCTTTCACTTTAATCATTCTCGCTGCTCTTCTCTGAACCCTCCCCAATTTATACATATCCCTGTTGAACTGCAGACATCAGAATGGAAAGAGTATTCTAGCAGCTGTAGCATCGGGATACCAAATACACACAGGTAATAATCTCCCAACTGCCAGTCAAAAGATTCTCCTGATCAGCGTTGGGAAAAGAATGGACAAAGGACCCCCCAGATGATAGACAATACAGCTGCACCAGTGTAACTTCACAACACCAGGTACTATCCTAGTATAGGCTACTCTCCCCACAGCAAGGGGAGAAACAAGAGCAAATTGTGACTCAGAGTCTACTTCTGCAGAAGCACAACCATACAGAACTTGTATCAATGCCATGATTTAGTATCAAGGAGGGACTTCAGAATCTGGCCCATTATGTTTATCCTGTATATGGTTTTAATTTGTACAAGTGTTTCATTAATGTATTTTAGAAATATTAACAGGAAATTGGATTTTTATATCACAAATTAATGAAGTTCAGAATGGGTCAGATTGTGGAGAAAATAATTAGACATTTGTTATAAAACCTAAAGAGGATTGGAAATGGGAATTTTATCGCTTTTATCATGCCCATTATATTAACTCTACACAGCAAAGGGAGCCTTAAAATGAGTTTAAATCTCCTCTGCAGTTTACCATACAAAATAATAATGTCTCAGAAAATGAGGTCTTACGTATTATTCATGATCTTGAAACTGTTATCGTAATATGGAGCAATTATCAACACACACACAGCAACTAGAGTAATTAAAACATCTTAACTAATAAAATAAGGTCGTCAAATCAAAATACAAGATAATTACATTAGAGAGCTACACAGCCAAAAGAAAAAAATATGGAAAATGAATTAAGAATAAACAAATCAGTGAGATAATTAAGCTGAATGGAACTATGTTAATGTTATTGTGGCAAAACAAGGCAAATTTTACGGTTTTTCTCCTAAGGTGGCATGAAAGTTGCCATTGGTAATTGGCATATGTGTTATAAACAACAAGTCTATGATCCTCATTAACTTCGCTATAGTATGACCCTCTAGTCTCTGCACTCATCATAGAGATGATGTATAAAAGTAACAAATTCATGAGGAAATTAACAATTATCAGCTTGTAAGAAAATTCCCTGAACATACAGTTATTTCACCCCTTAACACTTATGAGCCATCAAAGACAAGGTGGCGAAAGAAGCAGCCAGTGAAAATTGTGTAATCAAAGAATTGCTTATAATATAATTGGCACTTAGAAAATCCATACACACAGAATTAGATAGAGAAGTGATATTTTCAGTGTGACAAAAACCAAATGGAATATTAGCATGGCTACAGAAAGATAACTATAGACAAATACTTATGCATTCTACCATACATTCGCTCCTTGACAAAAAACTTATATCTACATCCCATTAGTTTTCCTCATTAGAGATCAGTGAGGCAGAATGTGACAGTGCTGGATTGATATTATTAGTTGTTTGCACTGCAATACAGGTCAGAAGAGAGAATTGCTACTATCTCGGGGTATGATACACTGCAGCTTCTTCAGAAAGGAAGCTCCGTAAAGCTAGGGTGTATGGATCTTGAGTGCATGAACCGAGAATGATGGATGAGCACAGCATCAAATTTTTCTATCATTGAGCACCGTTATAGACACCTGCAATCAACTTTCTGTGAAGCCGGGAGATGGTCGATGAGACGTCTTCTAAAAAAAAACCCATTCTTAATGTGTTAGCTATATGATGTGGCTGTACAAAGGTCAGCAAGAGCTGTCATACAGTTAAGTCATTTTTGGTATTCTGACACCTTCCTTAATTTCTACTTGCCATGTTATATCTAGAGATGAGACCCACTCCACTTTCCCAAATTCAGGAAACATTTGGATCTAGATCAGTTCTTTGTGACTGGCCCCTTTCCTTTAAATGGACTAAACCAATGCTCCATATCTGAACAATCCCAGGACTTGGTGAAAGTTTACATTGAGTTCCAAATTTTGCTACTGCATCCTGTTTCTATGGTGACATTGGGAAAGTTTACAAGCCAAGCCATCTCTGACTATAGAATATGTTGAAGTCTATACAAGAAAAGAAAAGAAAAGAAAAGAAAAGAAAAGGAGACTCCCAGTATAGGTTCCATTCCTGCTGGGATGGAACCTGGGATCTGTAATACCTAAAGTTTAGTCCAAAGTTATTTGAAGTCAATAAGTTTTTCCATTGACTTCAATAGACTTTGGATCCAGTCTCAAGAGCATAGGCCTCTACCTCTTGAGTTAAAAAGTGCTACTCAGAATGACACACGTTTATGACACTATGTGTTATGTACTCAACCCACAGAACAGACCTAAAAACAGGCCTCCCACTGTTCCCTTGATTCCCTTTCTTTGGATCATTATAGGGCCACTCTGGTTACTGTTGAAATGACACAATAGAAAAGTATTACCCCTTTAATTCTCTTTTATTATAGACTTGCATGTACTGAGTGCCTGTATTTCCATCTCCTTTATGACTAGCTGACAGAGTGCACATTTTCCTACTGGCTGCTCAATAACATACCTTTTCTCTCACTAAGATGTGGCCTTTATGGAATATACTATTATAAAGCTATTCATATTCATTATTACTACTTATGCATGCTACCTACATAGGTCTGAGTACACAATGAGAGTAATTTCTCAGTATGATTTCACCCTTTCATCCTATCTCTAGTTACCTTTCCAGTTCCAGATTTTCAACACTCTCATACAAGGAAGAGGCCTACCTTATTTTCACACCTTAGGGGCTCAGACAGAAATAGGAAAGACAGGTGATAAGAAAGAAGGGCAACTTATGCTCGAGGTTAGAGGTTTCCTATTGGGGTGTTTCTTCCCTGTGGCTTTCAAAAACTCGTATTTCTTTCCTATACTCCTATAACTGATATTCCCATTCAAATCTGCAGGAAAGCTTAGTTCTGCACATCACATCGCCAAAGGAGTTCTGTTCAGGCCACAGTACCACACCCATTACTAAGTATAATTAACATACCAACGAGGTATAATTAAAGGGATTTTTTTAAAAAACCCAATGCAACAGATTCTAATCTCATCTACGGCAGTGTGGAAGACAGAGCAATGTCTGGATGACCATTGAACAAGCAAACTGAAACAACTTTATCACTGGGATGAATCCTGTACTTCTCATAACTGACACATTCTTCATTCACCCTGTCAACAGGGTTTTGCCTGAGTAAGAAATATGGGACTTGCCCTATCGTGTTTTCCATTTTCCATCAAGGGTGAAGAGTTTGGATACCACTTTCTCTCTGGTCCTACCAGTCCCTGAATGGCTGTCAGGCCTGCTGATAGGGTGGGCAAAGGGGTTGCAGTTGCCACAGGGCCTGGCAGTACTGGTAGCCAAACATCTAGGCCCTTTAAATAGCTGCTGGAGAGCCACGCCATGTGCTCTGGGTGGCAATAAGAGCTGTGGGGAGGGAATGTGGCATGGCATACTCAGCTGGCTGCCTCAGCCCTGCCCCTTCTGCCTGAGGCCCCGCTCCTTCTGGGATCACAGAGCCACCTCCATCCCACTCCCACTACCTTGTCCAGGGGCCCATGGAGTTTGTTGGCACCCCAGACGTTGTGCTTTAGTCCAAACGTGCAGAGAGCCTACACAGGGGTGCAAGAAATATAACTGTGCTAAAGGAGATTATATCTGCACTTGAAAGGTAGCAAGTCTCCAACTTTTTGCATGCTTTCTTGGTTACAATTGAAAAAGCAGGATAAATATAGGGTGTTAGGAATAGAATGGGCATGTGACAGGGGACATGAGGTTAACTAGAAACACAGCATTCAAATGCGGCACTTTGTTGCACATTCCCCCTCCAGCCTCATTCCTGTTCCTCGGCTGCTGCACTGGTACATGCTCAGGTATACAAGATCTAATTCCTCTGAAATTCCTGTCTTGCCCATCAGTTTTCCCCATGCAACATTCTGCACCTTAACTGCATAGACTAAAAGCACGTATCTTATTGAACTCACCCGTAGAGCGTGGAAAGGTGATTGTTGTTATAGTATGAAAGCTTGGACTGACTTGGCAGGGGACAGGGAACCAGGCAGCATTTCTGACATAGTGTTTGAAGAATCTGGGGTTTGAAGAACCACAGAAAGGGTTCTTATATTCTTAATCTGTCTTGAACCCATGACTAACTGGTCGGTATTCCTGATAAGTCAGTGTATGCTTTAGAACTACATATGGCAGTAAATGTCACATTGGGTATGGTCTTCTGACATGTCATGCATTAATGTGAGTTTTCATATAATTACTCTGTTTTACTCTGTTTAGTTCTCATAAAATATGGAGGAAATTAACCTATGTTACCAGTGAAGAAAGCTCCTCCATAATGGGCCTTTTCTGCTTCTGATTGACATGAGCATAAATAAGGGCCAACTCCATTCAGATCCTTGGAGTTACAATGGAATTAAATTGGGTGTAAATGAGCTCAGACAGAGGCCCTGCATTTTTTTTTCATCTCTAGAAATTACTTTTCCTAGAAGAGAAAAAACTAGCCCTCGTTGATATTGAAACCCTGAAGCGCTGATGGAAATGAAGAGATATGCAACGGAGAACATAACTGAAACATCTTCAAACGCAGGAATGTAGAGCACAAGGTATATAGGCTGCAAGTTAGATAAATCTTTTGGCTGAAAGATGCCCTGAGGGAAATGACTTTAATGGAGGAAAGGCAACCAGAAAAGATGGTAAGATCTGACTTCTGCCTTATGTGGACTTAATGAGTCTATGAATAGCAGAAAAGTAAAGCAATTACCATTCTATAACAAAGGATATTGACTATCGCAGCCCTAGAATCCCATTATGTGCACATACTTATATCTTCTTAGAATAAATTACACTCGACAAAACAAACGTATACCTCTCTTCAGCCTCTTTTACCAACATCCCAACCTTACATTAATCCACAACGTTTCCCACTGGCAACGTATTATATATGTATCATTCATGCTTGTTAAACTAAACCGATACATGCTGAAACAGATATAGGAGTGTATATATTCATACCATTATTTTAGAATTACCTTTTCCATAGGAGTTAATATTATTGTTATTATTATGAGCATTTATTTGGAATCCATCATCTTGGCATGTGAGTGCCCAGTAGATGGGAGCTCTATATTAGGAAACCAGGATACAAAACATCAACTCGACCACAAATAAAAATTCTGGTTGTTTCTCATCCTGGTGCCACATCATAAAACCACTTCTCTGTCGGTCCTGCCTAGCAGCAGCTGCTCAAGAGAGGATCAGAACTAGAGTAGCAAGGGTATTCCAGTGTTTGTAGAGTTGTATAGAGGCTCAAATGTAGTTTAAATAAATATTCACAATTTTCAAAACAATACAAGAATTACTGTTGTCATCAAGGCTACTTCAAATTTTAAAGGTAACAGTGTTCAAAGTAAGGACAAGAATACAACTACTGCATTTTTAAAACATTAAATTTAATTCAGTATAGTCTCATTTTAGGTGGAGATAGATAATATTGCCTGCAGAGATATTTTCTGCATGTGATTATAGCTATCTCAAACATAACCATAGTACCAATTCATAGAAATAAGTTCTTATACATCCCAGTAGTCATTTTCAAAATAACTATACAGTTATTCAGATTACACATGGTCATTTTCAAGTATAGTTATTCCGATTACCCGTGCACTTGCACATGAAAAAATGCACGCACACATTTTACTATGCACCAATCTAAACACCTGGGATCAGATTCTACTCTCAGTCATCCTTGTGTAAATCTGGAGTAATTCTATCTAAAGTCAATGTACTAAATAAGTAGAGACTCTAGTCCCTGACCCTTAAAATGTAACTTTTCTAACTACCATCAGTTTCACATTGGAGATTTGATCCTGGTCCCATTTAAATCTATGGGACATTTCCCAGTATCTTCAGTGGATCAGGCATCCTAGATACCAGTTCTGAGCTCCTACATTTATTTTGTCTGTTGTGGTGTTATCATGAAGCTATTCTCTGCACCTTTATTATCCTTTTCACTGTTAGTTCAGTTGTTTGATAGCATCTTTCCTCTCTTCACTGACAAGAGTAATAAATTATTGAGAGTTATGGGACATGCTGTAGTTTTTTGCTGTCACGGCATTTTACTTTACCTGCCACTACAGTCCCACTTCAGAAGAGTACATTTTTATTTATTTATTTTAATTTCATTGCTGATCAATATAAGGGGAAATGAGGAAAATAAGAGTAGTGCAGAAGATTTTTTTTATTTTCATCTAAAGTTATGTTAAATATATTCAGTTTCTAAAAACTTAAACTGTTCTCAGTGAAAACTGATTTCTTTCATAAAAGTTGTACTGTCAAAACGCTGTTTCCTCAAAGAAAAGAAGGCTATTTCCTTAAAAAACAATTATTATGGAAAATACTCATTGAGCTCTAGAAAATAATCAACATTTAAAGCAATTACTGGGAGGCTGCAATGCTTCCATCTGCTACATGGAAGATTTATGCAGAGGCCATGACCTTCAATTATGTAACACACATTCTACTAGACAGGACTCCAAAATACAAGTAACAGCAGCAGCCAAAGCAGTAGCATGCAGGCCCCTGACCAATGCTTCAGCATGAGTAGATAAGACATGGTATGCTCCCTGCAAAATGTATGACTTTCATTAGATACTGAAAATACTGCACCATTGGTGTTATTAATAGAAAACTCCCTTTGATTTCAGTATCAGTTCTATGACAGGATCAGTGGAAGGCTATGGCCCTAAATTAGTATTCTTTTCTTCTCTGACATGATGCATCCCAGTGGATAAAGAGAAGTGGGCTTGGCTTGTAAGCCGGAGGGACGGGAAGGGACCTATTCAGCAGAGTTGCAATCTGTTGCAAATAACTCACTGCCAATGAAAGTGCTTAATCATTTCCTATTGGTGCACAACAGGCAAACACAACACCTTCAAAAATACCAATCCTACACAAGGCTGCAGCAGTGAGCACAGAGATATTAAAAGAAATAGCACATGGCGATTTTATGCTGGAGAAGGTGTTAAGAGTCCATATTTAAAATAGTGAATTACCTGGCTACAGAACATAAAGCAAAAGCTTTGAAGAACAGTTATTCACATCTGAAGAGGCCTCAAAAATCACAGGCTGTATTATGATTTTTCTTGCCCATTTTGAAAAATAGGCTTAGGGTGCTTGTTTGTGCCATATCTATACACAAAACTTTGAACTGGTTATATTTTTATAAATGGAAAAATACACAAATAACTATTGATATTGTTCCCTGACTTTTAAGAGAGTATTGCTTGCCTTCACTGTACTGCCTTGAACTTGCATGTCAATAATGCTAGTAATTAGCTGAGTATATTACCATCTGAAAGCAGGTATCAATAGCCTAATGAGGTGTATTACATAATGCAAATAATAAATAATACAGGAAGGAAGAAAGGCCAAATAAATGACCCATAGAAATGAATTAGATTTCCTATAAATGTTATTGATTTTCATACTTCACAAAATAATATAACTCATTCTTTAGTCTTTTATTCTAATTCTGTCTCTCAAACAAAGGGAGGTAAAATCAGGACTAATATATTCAATCCTTTTTTAAAAAGTATCAATGATTTGGTGTTTGGGATTTATTGGGATTTTTTAGTTGTTGTTTTTTTCCCCTCTGACACTAATGGATTATAATCAAGAAAATGTTTCCTTCTGTCTACTGAAGCAATGGTAGCATGTCTGATTTATTTCAGTTACCATCAATTAACACGGCAACTTTCTCCCATCCCTAAAATCATTAAAACTGAATCCTTAGAGTGAATCAGTAGTAAATGGAAACAGCTAATTTGAGTCAAGCTTTCACAACCTTTTGATCCTAAGAGCTGGAGATATCACTCGTGAACATATGGGAGTAATCTTGACACTTGAGTAGAAATCATGATCTTGCATAAATTGCACAGTATGTAGCAGGTAGTTTTCCTAGCGGCTGAACTGTACATGCAGAGAAGTGTGGCAAATGGGTCAAGCTATAGCCTGTGAGTTTGGAATATAGGGGTCTCTTCCCAGCTCTGCCACTGATTTCCTATATGACTTTAAGCAAGACATGTAATTACTTTGTACCTGGGTTTGTAAAACAGATATAATACTCACCCATGGCTTTGAGGTTTAATGATCATAAAGCATTATGTATGTCTTTATCTACATAGGTGTGTCATCACAATAGTTTTTGATTGTTATGATGTTTTCAGATAAAAGGATCTTTGTCTAGCAGCAGCAATTTCTTTACTGCTCCTCAAGATGCTTTAAAAAGAGCAATGGATACTTAGACAGAGGCAGCGCATATAAACAAGCGTTATTAGAAAGAACACAAAAAAGCAAAAATTCACTATTACAAGTAATTAGAAGCATGAGAAAATTTAACAAACAAATAAAGGGCAATATTAATTTTTTCTAAAACAATTCCTTATTTTCCATGTTCTGCAGCCAAAACTAAATCAGCATCATCTACTTCAGTGTAGGGATGTAAATGGCTAACGCTTACTGGGTGATGCTTACTGGTTACAGTTAACTGGCAGGGACTGGAGTAGCTCCACGGCCATTATTAATAGGCAATGATCAATCCAGCAGGGGTCGATTTATCATTTCTAGTATATAAATCGACTTCGGAGCACTTTCCCTTCAATTCTGATAAACCACCAGAACGAGTCTGAGGGTCTCTATGAAAGAAAGTGAAGGTAGGTTTTAAAAAAAGAGAGAGAGAGAGAAATGTAGCTGCCAATCAAAACAAGACAAGACACATTAAGCGATTAGCAATGTTCCCTAGACTCTTTCATGGGCAGTTATTTTACAGTTAGTGTTTGCCTGTAACAAGTTTTGCAGATTGGAGATTTCTTTGTACACGATAAATCAGATTTCAGAATTACTTTCATAATAAACGCATAAAGAACCTTGTCTGAAGGGGGGCGGGAAATTAAAACCTACTGACTGGTAGTGCATGTTTTATAGCCTTGCAGCTGCAGCAACAGACAAATATTAGAGATATACTAATATTTCAGTGGTGAAAGTAACTTAAGTTGCTTATAGGTTCTGTCAGGTTGCACTCTCAGGGGCCTCAGGACAAGGGGATGGGGTGGTGTGACATGAAAGTCCTTGTAAGAAATTGGAGTGTGGGGAGCTCAGGGCAGGGAGTGAGTATGTGGGCATGGAGTAACAGGAGTCAGGGAAGGAGTTTGGGGATGAAAAGGCACTCAGCGCAGGAGGCTGGGGCAAGGGGTGTAGGATTCAGATTTGGGTGTATGAGGAGGGGCTCAGGGCAGAGAGTTGGAGTTTGTGCGATGCAGGAGTCAGGGAAGGGGGCTCAGCGCAGGGGGGTGGGTGCATGTAAGGGGTGAGTGCAGAGGGGCCAAAGGGGCCATTCTGGGAGGGCGAGGGGGCTGCAGCCTCACATACCTTCTTCCTCTTCCCTTGACAATCAGGGAGTGAGGGAAAAGTGCCCAGCTTGCTGCATTCCTCTCCCTCCAGGCTGACCAGGGGAGGGACGGAGGAGGAATGCACACAGGCCGTGCACTTTCCCCTCATGGGAAGGGAAAGAAGACCAGCAGCCACCTGGTATGTGCAGCTGCAGCCCTCCCCACACTGCCCTCCTGAAATGGCATCTAGGAAAGATGCGGAGAGCTAGGGCAGACCCAGACGGGGGGCGATGAGGCATGCCCCTAGCCAGGCCCTTTCACCTGCCTGACTGACTGCTGCCCCCCAAACCCTGCAAGAGGGGGGTGCCCTCTGGCTCACTAGGAGGATTGAGAACTGGCGCTGGCCCTAATGCAAACTGAGTTTGAGGTCCCTGGTCTACACTATCAGTTTTGCTGGTAAAATTTTCGTCAGAGGTGTGAAAAGAACATCCCTCTACTCCTCCTTCCCTCCCCAGCAAAACTTTTGTTTTGCTGGCAAAAGTGCTGGCCTGGGTAGCATTATATCAGCAGGAGATGTATCTAAACCAGGGGGCATTTATCACACAGCACTAAAGACTGCCAAGAAGGCTGCAAGGAGCTCTGGGAGATTGAGCAGTAGTGGAAGGTTTAAAATGCACAGAAGAAAGCAGGGGGAGAGAAAACAGAACTGTGGGAGAGGTTCAAAAAAGCAGGACAAATATGAAAAAAAAGTCATTAGATTTCTGTTTGTTGTAAAAATTGGAAATTTACTGTTTTGAAAGTCTAATAATTTTGGGCCCAATCCTGTCAACAGATCTATGTAGATGACCTGATCCATCTGTTCTGAGCCAACTGCAGAAATGGGGCCTTAAACTCAGCAATGCCCAGCCCACTGGGGAAAACATTGCTGTAAGCAATTCAGTGAGAGTACCTATAGCCTGGCACCCTTGAGCCCTTTCTCAAGACGGGAAGATTTAATACCTTGAGCTAAAAAAATAAATAAATTATCAATGATGTGCTATGGTGAAAATGAAGTTGCTTTTCTAATCTATTTTTTACTGACTGACTCTTTATGCCTTTCCTCCCAAGCACAGAAGACAGCTTCACAGAAATACTGTTAAGTACTGAATACTTTTCTAAATGCATCTGGCCATAATTACCATGCAGTAGTGGGCTGGGTGATTTCCATAAAAAGAAATGCATCCTGTGCATTAACATGTTAAATGTATTGGGTGCAGAGACGGTGTGTGGCTTTTTAAATTATTTTTATTTAAGGAAGCATCAGATCAATTCAAGTCACTGGATATTTCTAAGAGGTAGCCATGTTAGTCTGAGTGAAAACAACAAGGAGTCCTGTGGCACCTTAGGGCATGTATTCACTAGGAAATTATTTTGAAATAACTAAATTTGAAATAATAACTCCCAAAGTAACTATTTCGAAATAAGCTTATTCCCCGAGGAAAGCAGGAGTACAGTTTTCGAAATAACCAGCGTGTTATTTTGAAATAATAGACTTGGTAGTGTGGTAAGGGGGGTTATTTTTAATAACTCCCTAGTGTAGACCGGGGCTCAAAGACTAACACATTTATTTGGGCATAAGCTTTTCGTTAATCTTTAAGGTAGGTTTTTCACATAGGACTCCTTGTGTTTATGGGATATTTCTGGTTTCTCATTTCCAATACAGGGAGTGGATTCCATACCACAATGGGGATAACTTGCCTTGTGCTATAGGTAAAAAGAAAGAGCAAAGAAAGTGAAGGGAAGAAAGAACTGTTTGCAGATACCAATTTGGAACCTGAAAAGCAGCATATGTTCTCACAAGACAGGTGATTACCAGTCAAAGGAAGAAAGAATGATGAGAGGTAGATAATAAGCAGTCTCTATAGACAGATGTCTGCACAAGCTTAGGCACTCAGGAAATTTTTATGGCACAATATCCTCACTGCCTTGGACTTCAATTTTCCTAAAATCTTTGCAGAAAGGCATTAGAAATAGACCTGGAAATTGTAATGCTGACTGAAATGGCTAGATCTGTGTTCTGCTTTCAGACTGCAGGATGAAGGGGGTTGTTTTATAGCTAGTGATTGTAAATTACTTCATTTCCCTCCAGGTAAAATGCAGTAGCAAGCAAAGTTCTGGGCACAGCCACAGCTCCCTAAAGGAAAAGACTGAGGTACTAATCAATAAATTGCAGGTTTCTTTCTTTTATACGAACTATAATGGGAAGGAATGAAAACACACATGCTTAAGCAGCACTTAGAGGAAGTGTACATAGGAGAAATGGAATTTTAAGCCAATAAAATAGTCAGATGTTGAGTCTGTGAAAGTTAGCAAATAAAGTTACAACAATTAACCTCTCTTACTACAGATAGGTCAGACTGGTTGGCAACAGCTTGGGTACCTCCAAACAGGAGGGTGCTTCCTTACCCACCAAGTAAGTATTTCACTGCCTGAGACCACCTATTGAAAAGGAGTCAGATCAATCAAGTGACCTGCACCTGTGATTCAGAGCTCCTTTTGCTCCAAAAGAAATTTGCCCTTTGGCTATGTCTACACTGCAGGCTTCTTGCACAAGAACTGTTTGACGCAAGAGTTCTTGCACAAAAGGTCTTGTGCAAGAGTGTGTCCACACTGCCATGTGCTTTTGCGCAAGAGCCTCCATGGCAGTGTGGACGCTCTCTTGCACAAGAAAGCTCTGATGGCCATTTTAGCCATAGGGGTTTCTTGCGCAAAAAAACCCTGTTGCCCATCCACACTGCCTTCTTGCGCAAGAACTCTTGCGCAAGAGGGCTTATTCCTCGTGGGGAGAGGAATAACTCTTGCGAAGAAGCCCTCTATTCCGACGCTTTACTGTAAATTTACTTGCGCAAGAACGTGCGTGAAGTGTAGACGCTCCGCAAGTTTTTGCACAAGAACGGTTGTTCTTGCGCAAGAAGCCTGCAGTGTAGACATAGATTTTGTGAACTGAGTTTTCTATGAATTCTCAGCACTGCCAGAAAACACTGATACAGGGGAGGAGCAGACCCAAAGCACCAAACTGATAAACAACTAGCTCAGATCTTCATTAAAATCAACATTACACTTTAAATATTTATAAAGTATATGAAAGCAAGTTGAGGGGGGTTCATTATTAAACAAGAAAGGGCAAGCCCAGAAATAAAGCCCAACTATAAATAGCTCATTTGTGCTTATTGTCAACGTTTGTAAACCTTACTGGATCAAGAACAATATATTTTTCTAATACAACCTGTAATGTATAACTCACATAGAGTGGTATATTCAAGGGTCACTGACATTCTTATATTTCCTTGTTTTTGTGTGGTTAAGATAAACTTCTTAAGATGGGTTATAACTGAGAGATGTCTCACAAGACTCAGCATCCTAATCCTACCTTTCCAGAATTGACTACCAAGAATTTTAAAAAGTTCTTGCTCTTTGATACACTCTGAAAGATGAGATTCCCAACAATTTGGCGTTCAAATAACTGATTTTTTTAACATAATTTAATCTCATTTTGCTTCAGAATCTCAGGAAAAGCAGAAGGTGGTTTTTTTTTCTCTTTTTAATAAACACAGCTGAAGCTCAGCTCTCTCTTGTGGGGGAGTTGGGAAAATAAACAAAACTCTGCTTAAACACCTTTGCGTGGGTTTCCATGATAAAACAGAAAATAAATGGAGTAAAGTCCCTAATCCTGTAAACCATACACATGAATGCAAAAAGGCTCCCATCACCATAAAGAGTGAGGTCTCTGCCAGCCACACACAAAACAAAGGTTTGAAATGTGCTTCCCTTTAGAGTCAGCTCAGCTCAATAGAGAATTAGGAACTTAATCCACCTAGCTCAACCCTCAATCTACAGATGATCATGCCCCCTTGCCAGACCTCCCACTTATACAATGGTTGAGGGAATTAATTGATTTTTCACAACTGGCTCAGCTCTCCCTCCTTCCTCTACCTAGGGGGAGAGTTAACCCATTCTCCGCCAATATCTGGATGTGCTCTATACATCCTCTCACTGAAGGGATTCATTGAAGAAGGTCAGAATAATTCTGCTCCAGTTGAAAGTCAGTGGCAGAACTCTAAGCCCTTGTCTACACTAGGACTTTATTTCAAAATACCCCCCTGGTCGAATTTATAAGTGGAGAGTCCAAATTACCGCAGAATTCAAAATCTGTACACCTGCTTTTCATCAGGAGTAACACTAATTTATTTTGAAATAACCGTGTGTGGACATGCTGGTGCCGCTATTTCAAATTAATTATTCCCCTGAGTAATTCAAACTAATTACTCCCCAGTGCTTCCTGGTCTCTAAATCTGAGGCGTCGTGTCCTCATTAATGGAGCTTGTCTCAGACTAATTTCAAGGCTTCCCCATAGTGTGGTCACACTAGTTCGAATTTGTTAAATCAGGAGTTATTAAGTCAAATTTACTAATTTCATAATAGTTTCTTAGTGTAGACATGGCCTAATTGATTTTAAGGAGATCAGGATTGGGGCAGCATGTCAATAGCCCAATTTCGGGAATACTTGCATAGAGAACAGTATTGGGTAAACTCTTCCATGGAGTAATACATTGTGGCTTGTGCTGGTGTAACTCAGAGGAACTCCATGGACAGCTCTATGCCCAAATTCTGAGTTTATGTAAATGGCCGCATAAATTACATATAAGTCCCGAGTAAAATCAATGGGCTTGACTTCCTATTTACACTGGTGTGAGAGCATCTAAAACTGATTGATTCTTAAAGTTGAACTCTCTTCTGAGTTTGATGGGTTGCTCTGCTTCAAAGTCTATAGTAAAAGATGTCCCAGATTAAAGAAACTTGCACATCTACAGCTCTTCTTCCATGGATAACAAGCTAAATTTATCTTTCATTTTACAATGTCGCAACTCCATGTAAATCAATTGAGTTGCACAGGTGTACTCAGAATGGTATTTGGCCCAAGAAGTTAAGAACATTCTAGACATTTCTCTTCCAAGAGAGCTACCGTACTTCCTTCTCAAACTGCACACCCTCCACCCCAACTATTTCAGATGTAAAAGCTGTTTTGAAAAGTATATCTAAATTGAGAAATTATAATTTCCCCTCCCTCTCTGCTTAGGCTTCCTAGTAAAATTGTCCATTGTGCAGACATTAGGCTTGGAAACTTTCATCCAGATGAGACCTTCAGAATGTGAGCAAATAAGGAGTTACAGGGAGTAGAGTTCACCGACCCGAATTATTCTGTCACCAGGAACCCATTTGTAATGAATATAAAATTGTTTCTGTGATGTTTTCCTCCTTTGTTTGATGGGGAGAAAAAACTTATTCCTATTGCTCTGGAGTGTCATTTTTCATGTGGTTTCATATGATGCTGAATATCTGACTCAGAGTTTTTTGGTTAGGTTTTTAACCTAGATTATAGGATTATCTGATTGATTCAACTATTTTGGTGGAACACCACCAATACATGTATTTTCAAATCACATTGTTGGCTATCACCAGTGATTCCTCAGATATGCTCTTCCTGTCCTAGTAATGGCATCAGCTGTGATAGGCAGTGACTCAATCTTCCGTGGAGCAATTTAGACTTCATGCTATCTTACCCACATTCCTCTACTAAATGCTGATTTCTGGTAATATACGTGAAGTTTTTCTCTGAGATGCATTTCGAACAGCCCACTGGGAATTTAGCTGAAACAACCGAGACCTCATTGGAATTATTCCCACTTTTACACCAGAAAGAGTGAAAACAATATTTGACCCTCAATTCTGTTGACATTATTAAGTTTATATTAAAAAAAATTAGCATTTTTGTCTACTTTGTGTCATCACTGATATCAGTACACAGTGTGAAAAGGGCACAGAATGCTACTTTTCCAATTTGTCAGCATTGTACATTGTGCCAACTCTACCAAACTGGAGGATGAGATACCATTGCTGTGAATGGCATCCAGTCTGTCCGGTCAAGAGAGTTGGCAACCCTAATTGTTCTACCATTTTGCACCATTGAAAATGTAAACATAAATATAGGACAAGGTGCAAGGCAGTGGGCAGCTGGGTCCTTGGGAGATCTGGGGGCCAAATTCTTGTCTCATTTAGACTTGTGTGAATCCAGAATAACTCCACTCTGAGGCTATATCTAGACCTTAGTGCTTTTCCGGGATACCAGAAGCATCCTGGAAAAGCTCTGCCGCATCCAAGGAATGCGTCCACTTTTTTGGAACAGTTTCTGAAAAAGCGGACGTGTTCTTTCGGCAACCCTGTATTCCTCTCAGTGAGAGGAATAAGGGATGTTCTGAAAGAGGAGTTTTTTCCAAAATTTGGCTCCGTGTAGACAAGCCAAATTTCGGAAAAGCCTCTTTTGGAAAAAAAGTGGAAAAAGATACGCAAATTGCAAATCGCAATTTGTGTATCTTTTTCCGACTTTTCTCTGCAGTGTAGACATAGCCTGACTCCAGGGAATGGAATTATTCTGGGTTTATACCTGTGAAACTCATAGTAGAATTTGTCTCTAAACACTTTTTTTTAAATGTTTCTTTTCCTAAGGCTCCCATCCACTTAGCACCTTTTTCTATCATTTACAATATTTTGCCTGCTTTGCTTTTCACAGCACAAAAGCATTTGGTATGAAAGGAGGGGGAAAGACAAGTGACAGTTGACTACATATGTCCAGGAAAAAAACCCTGAAATTTGTCCTCTTTTTTATATTCTCTTTTAAAATACTGAAATATAGGAGGCAGCAATTACTGGCCTCTTACAGTACAATTTGTCTGCACAGTATCATTCAATATTATTTGAGAGTAATAGTTATTGTTCATGTAAGCACAAAAACAGTGCATGGGGGAAATGACTGGATTCATTTTGTCACTGGTATTCAATTTTGTTTACAAGAATATCTGTACAATATCACTTCACCCATTTTTTTAAATCTATCTTTGAAAATGTGAAAAGGCAATTTCTTTCTTTAAAAAAATCTGATGGCATATGCTGAGCAGTAAAATAGTTCAGTTCTGCTCATCCTCATCAACAAGCATTTGAATGGAGAACAGTTGAGATACAAAGGCCCTGATTACCACATGAAAATATCATAACCATTCAAATATAAGCAAAATCTCATTTGTGAAGTGCAAATATCCCTAATAAAGACTTAGTGTTTCTAAACCTTGTTTGTGGGGCATTAGATGCTCAGAGGAGAAGAATCTGACTTTTTATTCTTTAGGGAAGAATCTGAATTGTTAGATGCACATCAACCATTAATAAAAACCGATGTGTCAACTTAACATCATAGTGTGATGCTATGAAGTGCCCTGTCATTCATTCCTTATTGACTAGAGCTGTTGGAAAAATGAAACAGATTTGCTAATATTTGTAAATAAACAGTTCCTATTTGAATCATTTCAATCTCTGGGACTATATTAATCATTGTATAGGATCACAGAATCATTTGTAAATATTTGAACAATTGATGTTCATGAAAAATATTTGCAAACCTTTAATGTTCAGCTAATTTATTCCCAAAATATATTACATTCTTCCTGTTAAAGCAGTAAGCCACCCAACAGTGGAGCAGAAATACCACCATGTGAAAAATCACACTCCTCAAATTGTAAATAACTGATTGTGAACAGCTGTAGAGAATAGGTTATGAAATACACATAGTGTGGTAATTATTCATCCAAACCATTCAGAATATGAATAATGCAGAGCAGCAGTGGGCAACCTAAACTAGTGAGTGGGCAACATGAGTAGCCCCCTTTATATCAGTGGGCTGCAAGACTGTTTTGACCAAGATGGTCTCCCAGGATAGGGTGGTTTTCCTAACTAAGCTTCTATACCTAGAGTTTGCGCGGTGTGCCAACTGAACCAGCAGCACTTTGATTGGATGCAGAGGGAGCACGCAGCTCTCACAATCAATGCTGTGTGCAATCGGCTCAGACCTCACTTCAAGTGAATGCCACTTTAGTAGGAAAAAAATGCTGTGGATGAAAACCAGCTGAATCTGTCAACCCTGCGTATGGGCAACGCTAAACAAAATGTCTTGTGGGCCACACATAGAACCCCAGTGGGCTGCCCACCACTGGCGTAGAATGTTGAAGAAATCTACAATGGTTTGCCTATGATTAACAAAGACTAAATTCATCTCATTTGTCAAATGCTACTCAATTATTTTATGTTATTTAAAATCTTTAATTACACTCTTAGGTATGTCATAGTGCTGAATTACATTGAGGGCATGAAGCATATCATCTAATCAGCTTAGAAGGGGCTCCTATTATCAGTCAAGGAATGTACAAGTTTTGAATCCTAACTTATTCTTCCTTATCCTGCATCAAGTAGCAGGGTCCTATTATATGGGTAAAGATAATTCAGCAACACGCATCAGCAAGCAGTGCTCTGTGAGACTTCTTTAAATAATTTGAGCAAAAGAGGAGTGGTGGGGTAATGGTATAATGGGAAATTTTCTGCATAAAATAATAGGCTTGGTCCCAAAAAATTCTGAACACTTGCAGCTTCCATTGACTTCATTGATTCTCAGCAGGTGTTCAGCATCTCTTTGGATCGGGTCCTAACTTCGTAAATGATTAACTCTGACCCTTTTTGTTTTTGTCAAATAGGGCTGCAGTATGTGTACTGCAGTATGTGTACTGCAATAGCAACAGCATTTGATGGCTCTGTTTGGTGCTAGCATTCGTAGGAACACAGAAGTTGCCATATTAAATCAGATCCGGAGTCCATCTGCTCTAGTATCTTGTCTTCAATATGCTTCCATTCCTTGCTAAATGAGTGCCTTGATAAGAGCTGGGAGAGTCCCTGAGATACATTTTCCCTGAAGTTCCAGGTATATCCATATAGAGGTAATGCAATTAAAGGGATACTGTTCACTTGAAAATCACATTTCCAACTGAAAACCTTAAATCAATTATTATTACACATAATCGCTAAGAACAGAAATGTTAGAAAAAATTGTTTTCTCTATTTCTTCTATTTGCTTACATAATTCACTGGACAGCATTTTGTGAGGATGATCCATTGTATCTGGAACTGTTCAAGAATTATTCAACAATTTTTTTGCCCTAATATAACTGTTTATCATAACTGAGATGGTTGGCACTGTAATTTCAATGAAATACACAACCTGAAAAAATTGGGGAAAAGTTTTGAAAATGTTGGATCAAAGAGTTTTAGGATTTGAGTCAAAATGACTTTGTTTAGAAAGTTAAAAACATTTAGACTAATGAAAGGTTTAAACAAAAAGAGAGAAAATGGTCAAATTCAAAATGAAATGTTTGTTGACCTGAATCAAATTTTTGAGTTGTCGGTTTGTGAAAATTATTGTTTTTACTTTTCATCCAAAGTCAGAATATGAAAAAATATCAAAATCTTAAAATTGATTATAATATTTACTTTTAAATTAAATTGTCACATTTGCATTTCATGAGAGAAAATCCCTATTAATTCTCCCCATCTCAAAACCCCATGAGACATGGAAATCAAGTCCTACTCAGGACAGCAGAAGTGTTAAACAACAGCTTTTTTAGTTTTACAGAACCCTCAGAAACATCAAGTTCAGCTACAAAGGTGGCCAACAATGTTCCCTCTAATCTTTTCCATCTATGTGAGGATTTTTTCCATCCATGTGCAGAATAATTTTATGTGCACCGAGGCATGTGTGAATGTGCATCACCAGTAGAAACACAAACCTAGCTGTGGGCACGCTGCTAATCAGCTGGGTGGCATTTGACTCTCTCCTGAGTGGCCACACATGTGCACAGATAATGGGGAACACTGGTAGCCAATATATTCCTTCTCTGGGAAGGACCAACTGAAGGGATATTGTGAATTGACATTGAGAAATGACAATGGTGAAATGGAAAACGAATTGCCTCCCACCATCGAGACTGCAGAACTTGAACCTTTTGGCTCCAGACCAGCCAATTTGCAAAGACTAGTTTTTCATTAACTATTCTCCTAGCTCCGCTTATGACTGTGTCTAGAAGGCCAAACAGACCTTGTGATGAGCCTTCTCATAGATACACTATTAAAACTGCGCTGATTTTACCAAGATGTATAAAGCTTTTCCATTTTAATTTCAGCATGTGGATCAAATAATTGTTTGGTTTTTCATATTGAGTCTACGTTTCAGCGATTTGCATTTAAATGTGTTGTCAGAGAAATTCCAGAAATCTTTAATAAGAAGACCGATTTGCATTTTAATGTGCACTTAAAGAATTTCAAGAAATCTTTTCATGTGAATACTGTGTTATCTGAGCAATGTTCACATTTTGAGGGGAACGAGAACTGTCAATTTACTGAGAAGTACAGTTCAAACAAAACTGGCTTTCAGAGATACTATGGTTTTATTGAACTTTGTTAAAAAAAAAAAGATGGGCTTACTGAAGATGTGATTCGGAAGGGAAGTCAAGGGTGACTGAAATGTACTGGTTAGAGAACAAGAGTACTGCAAAGGACTCCAAAGAAAAGCACTGCATGTGCATTTCAAGATGTCAGCTTATATAGCACTCTCTCCACACTGGGACCAAACACACTTTCAGGGAGCTAAGAACACCCAGCAAATTGCAAGAGGCTACCTGCCCCTGGCAGGATCAGGTCCTAAGTGATTAATTTATTGTGATGTATGCACGTAACTCTCATTAATACATGAGATGTTATGCATGCATATTTACAAGAGCATGTAGGCTTGATTCTGCTCTCACCCATGGTTAAGAACTAGAAGAACATCAACCGAAATAAATGGAATTGCACCTGGGTAAAAACCAAAGTGAAGTCAGAACCAGCTCCTTGTGTGTCTTCCATATAATTCTTCCGTATGTCCTGGAAACACTAACCATTAACATGCCCGCTAGTTATTTTGGAAATAGTTTCTGTGCTCAATACAAGTCTTGAGTGATGCCTAGTTCCAAGACACAGTGCAAGCTTGAGGCAAAATCTTGCTGTAGAGATTTCATTCTAAATATTCCTTTGCTTTGCTTTGAGCAGCATGTGCTTGGGAGCAGACTGAATTTCCTGATGGACCAGTTTTGGAAAGGAATTTTCAGGGCACATCCTCTCTCACAATTGAGATGAATGGGAGCATTTAGGTGAAGACGGACCTTACCCAGCAAAAATAAACAGATGGATTGTGAGCTTTAAATGATTTGCTTGCCAGAGTTTGCAGTTTGCTGTAGCTTTATAAATAATTCAGTTAGGTAATGTCTCACCATGAACTGCACTGTAATTTAAAGAGCCAGAAGCTCATTTTTTAACATCAGAAGTGGAAACAGACAGAAGCCTAATTTCTCTATTGTTAGCTTCAAATAAAATGCATATTTTAACCTCCTTTTGAATCTCTGTCACACTTCATCTTTCTCAAACTTATTATAATATTTGAACAGAACTGGTACACTTATTCCTTGGAGTTATAAGGTGACTCTTGTATTGTGCAATCCATCTAGCAATAGTCATATCAGGCAGATACCAACCTCAGGCAAGTTATTAGGAAAAGAAAGTATGGAGACTTGGCGAAGAATTTCTCAACACAAAAAAAGTGGAATAAATACTAATGAAAGCTTGTACAGTAATAAGACTAGGTCAAAAATACCTGCTTTAACCAGCAACAATTTAGTGAACACACTTTCCACTTGTAGCGTTACAGGTCTCAGTCCCCACTCCTTCTTTCTCAGCCTATCTCTGTAACAACTATATTATGAAGGAAGAAAGACACAACGTTCAGAGTATGCACTCTCATCTTCAAAAGAAAGAAAAGAAGACTGCAGGCACTGTACTAATGATGTACAGCTGACCAACATGTGTGGAAGACCAACTGTCTGTTAATAATGTCAGTGCATAACTGTCTGAAATGCCTTATTTGCATTCTTTTTCCTTCAAAGTAGCAGAATATTAAGATATCTCACTGTTATGATGTTAATCACAGGCAAGCAGAATGGCTTTAAAAAGAAAAACAATAATCTGTTCTTCTGATGATCAGTTTGACTTGTCTATCTATGCGAGTATACAATACACTTTGTAAGGCAACATATTACGAAGCAGCTGTGACTTAGTAACTCTTTGCCATGGAAGACAAGATTCACTTTCACATTAGTTTGGAATTTAGTGCAGCTCAGCGTCAAGTAAGAGATCAAACAGAATAGTAATTTCTAAGGCTGGCCAGATTCCTTTATCTTCACTTTTCTAAAACTAAAGTTCTTATACTCTCACCTCGGTAGCAAATATGCTCCTATGCAGAACTGTTGCCATCGTTTAGTTCACTGTATTATTCAGTCATACTCTGGAACCAAAGAAAGTCTCATCAAGTCAACTTTACCTATATGTTCAGAAAGCCTGCAGATGGAACATGAGTCAATCCCTACTGACGTTTGTAATTTAGATTTACAGTAGAACCTCACTGTTACGAACTCCAGAGTGGCAAAATGACCAGTCAACCACACTCCTCATTTCAACAGGAAGTCAATAATCAGGCAGCAGCAGAGACCAAAAAATACAGTACAGTACCATGTTAAACATAAACGACTAAAAAGAAAAAGGAAAGCAGCATTTTTCTTCTGCATAGTAAAGTTTCAAAGCTGTATTAAGTCAATCTTCAGTTGTAAGCCTCTGACAGAACATCCAGAATGTTTTGTTCCGAGTTATGAACATTTTAGAGTTCCTGAAAATCAAGATCAAGCTTCTGCAAACATGCTTAATTCCCGACATGTCTGTAAACATGATATTCTACTGTGTCTCTAAAATTGATCAAGCCACAATTCCAATCTTTGGGAAAATTTGTAGTCAGATCAGATGGTGGAACTTAATTTCACATATAATGCCTTCCCTATATGTATCCCCAATGATTTTCACTCTATGCTGTTTAACTAAAGCTCATTCCACCAGGGAAGTATGTGCTGTTACTTTTTGCATTAAAAACTATAACAAATAGATAAGTATGGGCCATGAACCGTGGGGGAGGGAGATAGGGAGAAAGAAAGTGAGAAAGATTTAGATTTCAGGCCTCTGAAAGTTTGAGACACAATGCCAAAGAATATTGGACAAAGAACATTGTCACAGGATGATTGTCTCCTGTTACTAGACAAATGAGAGGCCAAACTGAATAATTTATCAAGAATATACAATGATGAGAAACCAAGATGTTTATTTTTAGAACACAAGTCATTCTCTGATGACATTCCATCTAATTCACATAACTTCACTTATGGCAAATTGTTTGTTTTGTTTTAATTACTTCTGATGGATGTTAGCACACTACCGTGACAGTTATTCATTGCATATAAAATTTACTAACCTGTTGCACTGTGACTGGATAAAGTACAGACCTGTTTGGGGCCACAAGAGAAACAAGAAAGCTCAAATGTAGCCATAAATGCAACGTTTCCAAGAATAATCAGTTGCTAACCCTAAGAGCAATAGAAGTGTTTCCAATAATTTTTTTTAAAAATGTATACCTAAAGTTTCTTTTTAAACAAATGCTACTCTATGGTGTTTTCAACCCAATCACAGCACCAGGAGCCTACAGATATTTCACCCTCTAAACAAAATTGAAATTTTCATGATTGATTGCTATTGCCCAAGCAGAGAGATATGCAAAGAAGACAACATAATAAACAGCAAAAAGTCAAACTGGACGCTCTTCTGTTTAAATAATCCAAGGTGTAATTAGTAAGACAAGTAAATAGGGTTGCCAGATGGTTTCAGAAAAAATACTGAACAACAACAACAACAACAACACACCAGGAAAATGTTGAGCAAAAAAAAACCACACCGTGGCCCCTTTAAAAACCGCGTGGTGAGGCTTTTTGGCCCTAACAGGCTGCCAGCGGCCGCCTGCCATCTTGCCTCCCTGCACCGGGCTGGACAGCTCCCCGGTAAGCATTAGGGTTGCCAGGCTGCCTCCATATTGAGCCAGACAGGCCGGGATTTTCGCCTCCTGGCCGGGAAAAAAATCAGAAAGTACCGGACATTTTAGGTGTCCGGTATTTTCTGATTTTTTTTTACCGGACAGGAGGCAAAAATAACAGACTATCCAGTTCAATATTGGACACCTGACAACCCTACAAGTAAACATATTTGTTTACAATATCAGGGGCCTGTTGCTCCCATTAACTTCAGTGACAAACTCCCATGACTTTTAAGCTAACAATTTTCCAATCAGATACCAGTGTGTTGGTTGTGTGTGGAGGGAAGGGGAGAAGGTTATATTTCTTACTTGAGGTGAGTATAAAAAGTATCACAGATTACTGCTGCAGCATGGTTGCCAACTTTTGTAAGTCCTCTGCAAGGCTCATGGTAGCTGGTGTTTTTCCTCAAAGCTCCTCCAGGTCTAGTTATATACAAATTTCAGCTTCCATTAAAAAAAAACAGGTTGTAGACCTCCTGGTTGCAGAGAAAAGCATTCAATGATACATGGAATCATGGAATACTAGAACTGGAAGGGACCTCGTTATCGAGTCCAATCCCCTGCCCTCACGGCAGGACCATGCTACCATACAAGTACTAAGAACACCAGCAAGCTTTAAAGTTTACAAACACATAGGCCCAGTCTTGCAAACTGACCCGCTGGTAGGCTCCATAGCTCAGGGCTACTCAACTTTGGAAGCCCCGGGGGCCACAATGATACTCACAGCACATGCCAAGATATGCAAATATATGCAAATAGCTTCTTTCACACTGATGAGCATGAATACAATAATTAAGACAAGACTACACAACACATAGACCCCATTTAAGTCAGTTCTGCTGATATTAATAAAATGCTATATTTACCTGATTTCCACCCATAAGACAGCACTTTTAATGAGCAACGACAGTCCAGGAATATAACTACTAAAACCCATATCAACAGAAGACCATTATATTGACTACTTTTTTGTTTTAGCTCCCACCCGCAGGCCACAAACAAACGGGCCGCGGGCCGCATGTTGAGTAGCCCTGCCATAGCTCACAGAGTACCCATAAAGCAGAGGTGAGCAAAATACAGCCTACAGGCCAGATCTGGCCTAACATTTCTATCCAGTCTGCCTCCCACAGGAGAGCTTTGCATGCAGCCCAGCTGATTAGCAGAGTGCACACAGCCACAGCATGTGTTCAGGTGCCCTTCCCCCCGACCTTGCTCCATTCTGCAGCTATTCCCAGCCAGGACCCTCCTGCTAGTTGTGCAGAGCAAAGCGGAGGAGGGGAGGAAGGGGAGTGCTGCTGTCAGCCTGTACCCCTTCCCCATCTCCACAAAGCAGGGGTAGGGGACACATCCTGGTACAGGAGCTGCTGCTATCTGAGGTCTATTCTGAGGTGCATGCCTTTCTTAAAGAGACAGTGCACTGTTTCAAAGAGTTCTCCAGGAGCCCTCTCTTTCTTTCTTTCCTTCTTTCTTACACAGGCACTCTGCCCTCATGCAGAGCTGGGGAGGGGGAGACAACAAGGCTCAGGAACAGAACAGGAGAGCTTTCCACAAAAGCTCTTAAAGACACCTTTCCGCAAAAGCACATGACACCTTTCAGAAACTTACCCAGCCGCAGCCAGTCTCTGTGTCACACGCTGTCTGTCTCACCCAGTCTGTGTCACACACACATACAATCTCTGTGTTATGAAGTCTCTGTGTCACACACTCTCTCTCTCTCTCTCTAGCTCCACCCTTTTGACTAATGCCCCTTCTGGGGACCTGGAACTGGCCTGTGACGATTTACCAAAATTTGTGGAGTAGCCCCCCTGAAAAAATTATTGCCCACCTTTTCCATAAAGAGATATGCCAAAGCAAGTCAACTTGCAGAATATAGCTGCCAGGCCCAGTCATAGGCCATAGAGCTCACTGCAGAAAGTAACCCTACCAGTGGCAAATGTTTGCATTCACAGTGAGCACACTGAAAAGAGCAGCCTATTTATATCATCCTTTATCTCAGCAAGGATTACATATTTTAATAAAATTCTTGCTTCTGTTTCTCATTCTGTAAAAGAGTTCTACACCAGCGGTAATCTTCTGAAGTCCATTCATGTGTTATTGTGACCTTTTTAAATTTCTAATCAAGTGGGATATTTAAAGGTGCACCCAAATTGAAATCACAGAAATTTACCTTTGGAAGAAGTAGAATAATCTCAAAGTGTAATATGCAAGAGGCCCATACTAACCACACTTGGATCTAATGGAAAAATTTCACTGATTTTTGATATTTTGGTTGGTTGGTTCTGCCATTTTAACTTTTGAAAGCTAATTATCAACAGCAATTCAGGAATATGACTGGAAGTCACAAATTCCATTGTGATTCCTGGTGTGCAATATACAACAAACAAAACATGGGCATGTGCCTGCTGAGAATATTTTGAAGGAAGTACTGAAATTAGGGATGTTAAATTGCGATTAATAAGTTAATCGAGTAGTCTATAGAATTTCCATCAACTACTTGATTAGTCGATAAGTGGGTTGGGAGACGCTCGCTATCCCCCCCCTGTGGCTCTGCAATTTAAATGTAGTACCGGCTCCTACTACATTTAAACTGCAAAGCCCCAGCAAGTGTTGTTCCCAGGGGCGGCGTGAGCCAGGACTAAGAGGTCCCAGTTTGCACCGGCCCCGGGAGCTAACACCGCTGCAGTTCTGCCTTTTAAATGTAGTAAAAGCCTGGCAGGCTCTTATTACATTTAAAAGGCAGAGCCATAGCGTCCTGCTTAGTCCCAGCTCACGCCAGCCCCGGGAGCTAATCCCGCTGCGCCTTTGCCTTTTAAATGTAGTAAGAGCCACCAGGCTTTTACTACATTTAAAAGGCAGATCCGCAGCGGGGTTAGATCCCAGGGCTAGCGTGAACCAGGATTGCTAAGTCCCAGCTCACGCCACCCCCCTGGGAGCTACGCTGCAGCTGTGCAGTTTAAATGTAGTAGGAGCTGGGGCCCCGACTGCTGTGACTCTGCCTTTTAAATGTAATAAGAGTCGGGCAGCTCTTACTACATTTAAAAGATAGAGCCACAGCGCTGCTGCGCCTCGGCAGAGACAGTGCTGGGGGGAACTGGCTTTTAAGCTGACTTCCCGAGCACCAGCTCCTGCTTTCCCCGCCCACGCCCCACGCCCCGCTTGCTGCCTCTGATATAGAGGCAGCAGGGAGGGTGGGAAATGTGAGTAATCAACTTGGCTTCCCAATAAGCCTAGGCTTATCAGGTAGTCAACTATTCAACTACTCTTTTACATCCCTAATTGATATGAGGCTATTAAGGACTAGTATAATGACTTTTTGCCACTCAATTTGGTTCCATGCCCCGAAGAGCTATGAAAAGATTTAAGAATGTTCACCTTCTGGTTAGTATATGCAAGCCCTGCACTTTGATAATCAAGAGATAATCAGACAAGTTCAATTTTTTTCCTTTCCTGTAAAAGAAGGTGGTGCTATATGAGGTGGTGTTTTCGGGCAGATTCATTATAGATCCAGTTTATATTCACATGGTCATATACATAATAGTTCAGTAAAAGCTTAGATGCCATGTATTCAAACAGCTTTTGGCAAACCATGTCCCTTTGAGTTTCTCAAGCTTGATGTGTCTTTAGTATGATGTTGTGTCACCTCAGGGTAAGCAAGTGCATTGCACTGTCCAGTTATTAACTTAGTCAAGTCTATAGGCTAAATCCTTAGTAGCACCGCACCCAAACAAAGTCTAGCCCAATTAGTTAGCAAGGCAAAGGCAAAGCTACTTTTCCGAGCACTCCCTTCACCCAGTCCTGGTGCTGGCGGTGTGGTCTGGGCAGCACTAAGGGCTGACTGCCTCTAGTGTACTCTACCCCTTTCAGGGCACAGAGCTAGGGCCCCCACACCTTCCCCCAGGGCCCACAGTGGCTGTCGGCCCTGCTGCATGGTTTACATCTGGTTACTTTGGCTTTATGCCAAAGGAAGATTCTTTTATGCCAGGGGAATCCTCAGCTACACATCTAGAGCAGTGGTTCCCAACCTGTGGTCTGTGGACCCCTAGTGGTCCATGACGGTACTGCAAGGGGTCTGTGGAAAGATGAAAAATTAGGATCAGGCCCACCACGGTGGGCCCGATCCTTACTTTTCTTTTTTTCCTCCCCCAGGGAAGGAGGGGTCCATGAAATGTTAATAGATTGAAAAGAGGTCTGTATGCTCAAAAAGGTTGGGAACCACTGATCTAGACCGTCCTGGGGGCTTTGCACCTTTCTAGTGTTCCTATTGTGTACCAGGAAATAACTTTATACTCTTCTGCAAGGTTGATTAAATTGACTGTCTGTCTTACAGATTCCTGAGCCAGGATTTACTACTAAGATATCACCACTGCTAAGTAAGCCCTTGTGCCATATAAATGAACTGTCATTTGACTAGTTAGAAATATAAACAATCAAATATCTAATAATCCTTTCCAAAGTAAGTGAGAGTTCTTCATAGATCATATCCTTCTCCCGGAGAAGCACAAAACATACTTTAAGGTTTAATTAACATTTAACTTAATCTTTTCTCATCAGTCACTTCATTTCTTGGGAGCAAGCTAATTAAATGTGGATCCAATCACAATCTCTACAAGCAACAGGCATTATATTTCATTTATCAGTACAAAATGATTTAAAACCACTTTCAGTATTTAAGTACGAAGTACAGTATGACTGCAAGTACAACTTTCGATCACTTTTTCAAACAATATTTTGGTCTCTGTTATAGCCATAGCCTTGTAACAACTGCATCTAAAAATAAAAATAACATGGTATTTAATTAGAGTTGTTATTAAAGCTGAACAAATAAATTTGAGCTAACAATGTATTTATCAAATTTCACTTTCTCTCCCCAATTCCCTTTCTATTTGAGAAATTTTCAGAAGAAAATAGTGAAATTCCCAGATATCTTCATCCACAATTTTTCCATGAAATGGTTTAATGGGTGAATAGCTCAAATCTTCGTGAGTACTGATATTGGAACTCTGCAATTTTTCTGGATTGGCTTCTTACATAAATTACATGGAACTGTTTCTGTTCCTGGGTGGATTTATATAACACAGTTGGAATTTGCAATACTGCATTTGAGTACATCATTTACTGAAAAGCTATTGACACACCCTCACGTGACATACTCACTGGCAATACAGGGAAATGTGGTCTAGATGAAATTACTGTAAAGTGGGCGCACAACTGGCTGAAATATTGTACTCAAAGAGTAGATATCAGTGATTTGCTGTCAATCTAGTGGGTTCTGCAGGGGTCTGTCCTGGGTCTGGCACTATTCAATATTTTCATTAATTACTTGGACAATGGAATGGTGAGTATGTTTATAAAATGTACAGCTGACACCAAGATGGCAGGGGTTACTGGCACTTGGAGGACAGGATTAGAATTCTAAATGAACTTGGTAAATCAGAGAATTCAACAAAGATGAAACTCAATAAAGACAAGTGCAAAGTAGTTAGGATGAAAAAAAAACAAATATAAAAAACTGGCTAGGTGGGAGCATATCTGATTAGGATGTGGGGGTTGCAATGGGTCGCAAATTGAATATGAATCAACAATGTAATGCAATTGCAAAATAGGCCAATATTATTCCGGGGTGTATTAATACCAGTATGGGAACTGAAACACAAGATAATTGTCCTCATTAGTTGATGCTGGTAAGGCCTTATCTCAATATTGCGTCTAGTTTGGGGCACCACACTTCAAAGAAAGAGATCCCAGAGGAAAGCAACAAAAATGATACAAGGTTTAGAAAACTCGACCATGAGGAAAGATTAAAAGCATTGGATAAGTTTAGTCTTCAGAAAAGAAAACGTAATGGGGACCTTATAATAATCTTCAAAGGTGTTAAGGGATGGGGATCAGCTATTCTTCATGTCCAGTGAAGGTAGAACAAGAAGTAATTGGCTTAATCTAAAGCAAGTGAGATTAAGATTAGACATTAGAAAGGGTTTCCCTCCCTCCCCCCGCCATCTATAAGAATGACTAAGTACTGAAATAAATGACCAAGGAAGTTTATGAAATCTTCATCACTGGAGGTTTTTAAGAGCCGATCAAACAGTCAGGGATAGTCTAAATATACTTTTTCCTGCCTCAGCATAGGGGGCTAGATGATCTTTTGTGGTCCCTTTCAGCCCTACACTTCTATGATCATTTGAAATTTTCGTTGAAGGTAAGAATCACTCCTGTGAACAGGACCTTCATAAGGCCTCCACATCACCTACATTTCATATTAGCTCTATGCTGAAGACTTAAGTGGGACTTAAGGGACAAATTCATACCAGTGTCAAACAGATGTGTGTCCACTGATTTCAAAAGTATGTCCACTGATGTGTGACACATTTCATTTTTTACGGTGATGTAAAACATGAGGCTGCAGCCAGAAAGGACCTGCATTGGCTTGGAAACTGGTGGAAGCAGGATAACTGAAGTTAAATTGGGAGGAGGAGTGATGTGTGCGTGCTAAATGGAAAAGGGGAGGAGGTTGTGTCACATGGAATGGAGAGCAGTGCAGCCCAGTACATGGTTTACTAAGGCCATGTCTGGTGAGTGCACAGGGGGGAGGCGACCTCTGCTTCAGAAGTCAGGCCCCCCTTGCTAGTCTCTGGGCTGCTCAGAGGTTCAAGCCCCTTGTCCCTCCCACCCACAGCATCTGGGCCATGTGCCCCTTTTTTGTCTTCCCTGAGATCTAATAGCATAAGTGCAGCTGCCCTAGGCTGCTGTCACTCAAGCAGAGAGCAAACCAAGCACTCATCATTGTAAAGGTATCACTACGTCACATGCAGGGTCATAGGAGAGTGATAATGTTTCAGACAATAAGGAAGTGGAAGATGAGTAGTGGAAAACATGTGACACCCTCACTCCACTGAGAAACAACTGTACAGTTCTAGGTGGAATCTAAGGCCCAGTCCACTTGTTCCGCTTCAGTATTTTCACAGCCAGCTGAGAAATGGCTTCATGACTATTGCAGAAGTCACAATGAGATACCTGAGCATTAACCTGACCACAGCAACAGTAGCTGGGCATCTGAAATCACTAAAGAATTGTGTGCACATTCCCATTCTGCTGTCCCAACACATAGCAGTCAAAGTGGCAAACTCCCCTAGGCTAAACTCCCAAACTTACACAATTCACTGCATGTCTATGTTTGGCATATGCACAATGACAAATAACCATATTAGATATTACTAGATATTGGTCCAGAAGACAATTATTTTAGTAAAAAGGCACAAAAAACCACAACCAAACCCATGATTATCAGCACAGCCCTCTAAACGTGGTGTATGTTAACCTCACACACGAATACAGCTGTTCAGCAAAACATATCTTGTCCTGGCCTTCCTGTACAAAGGAAGGGGATGCAGATGATCAGTGTCAGAATCAAACACATAGTGCAGGAAGCAGCAGGCGAATGAGTGATAACCATTTTACACTTGTTTGGTAAAATGTTTATTACATGCAGGCTCTGTCTACACTGGTAAGTGAAATAGTATTAGCAAAATTAACTTTAAACAAGTCTGGTGAACATAGCTTCGGCGCTAATACACAAAGTACCATAGACGTCACATATCTTGGGAAGTTTTCAGCTTTCCTTTCTAAAATCCATGATGGATTCTTAGACCCTTCTAAGAGAGGCATTTCCAAATTCCCACTAAAAATAAAGCTTTATCTATTATATTAAACGCAGCAACCTAAACTGCTTGCCACTTATAACAGAAATGTGAATTGTTCTCATTTTGCATTTCCCTGCTGCAGGTGCCAAGAATGAATTACTTTATGGCAAGAGTGGATCACTTTATGCCACAAGCCTTTTTTATTAACATCACACTGCTGGCCATATTTTCAGTATAGTGGTTTGACAAGGTATTGCGTCATCACCTAGCAATTCAGTGCTCACCAATAAAACAGACAAGTATACAGAGAGCTCTTTTACAGACAGAATGAAATTTTCTGTATCAACAAATAAGAAAACAGGGAATAGCTTTCTCTGCTAGGATAACAAGTCTTGTGGATAAGGGAGAAGTGGTGGATGTGGTATACCTAGACTTCAATAAAGCATTTGACACGGTCTTACATGAACTTCTTATCCATAAACCAGGGATATACAACCTAGATGGAGCTACTAAAAGGTGGGGGTGCATAACTGGCTGGATGACCATTCTCAGAGGCTATGTCTACACAGCACTGTTATTTCGGAATAACTGACGTATTCCAAAATAATATAGTCCATGTCTACACTACAAGCACTTATTTTGCCATAATGTCATTTTACGAGGAGGAATGGAAGTCAGAGGAAGAGTCCTCTGACTCAGACTTTCTGCTGTGTAGACAGCGCAAAAAGCTGAAATAAGCAATTTTGCCTTAAGCTACGCAATTGACATAAGTCAAGTTACATAGCTTGTTTCATCTTTAATCCTGCTTTGTAGTTGTACCCAGAGAGTACTTATTAATGGTTCGCAGTCATCCTGGGAGGGCATAACAAGTGGGGTGCTGCAGGGGTCTATTCAATATCTTCATCAATGATTTAGATGATGGCATGAGAGTACATTTATTAAGTCTGCCGATGATACCAAGCTGGGACGGGTTGCAAGTGCTTTGGAGCATAGGGTCATAATTCAAAACGATCTTGACAAACTGGAGAAATGGTCTGAAGTAAATAGGATGAAGTTTAGTAAGGATAGATGCAAAGTACTCCACTTAAGAAGAAGTTTTACACATACAGAATGGGAAGCTAAATATGAGTCAACAGTGTGACACTGTTGTAAAAAAAGGAAACATGATTCTGGGATGCATTAATAGGAATGTTGTGAGCAAGACGCAAGAAGTAATTCTTCTACTCTTTTCTGCACTGATTAGACCTCAGTTGGAGTATTGTGTCCAGTTCTGGGCACCACATTTCAAGAAAGATGTAGAGAAACTGGAGCAGGTCCAAAGAAGAGCAACAAAAATGATTAAAGGTCTAGAAAACATGACCTATGAGGGAAGACTGAAATAATTGGGCTTGTTTAGTTTAGAAAAGAGGCGACTGAAAAGGGACATGATAGCAGTTTTCAAGTATCTAAAAAGGTGTCACAGGGAAGAGGGAAGAAAATGTTTCTCCTTGGCCTCTGAGGACAGGACAAGAAGCAATGGGCTTAAATTGCAGCAAGGGAGGTTTAAGTTGGACATTAGGAAAAACTTCCTAACTGTCAATGTGGTTAAACACTGGAATAAATTGCCTAGGAAAGATGTGGAACCTCTATCATTGGAAATATTTAAGAGCAGGTTGGTTAGACATCTATTAGGGATGATCTAGATGGTGCTTGGTCCTTCGGAGAGGGCAGAGGACTGGACTTGATTTCTCGATGTCCCTTCCAGTTCTAGTATTCTATGATTCTCCTACTTATAAAACCAATACTACATGGAAACTGAGTTGAAATCCTGAAAGTGTTTGTGGTGGCCACACTGCTGATTTCATGGATAGTTGCTGCTTTTTCAGCAACAGCATAGAGAAAAGGAGGCTCAGTCCCTTCCCCATGTTCAACAACAAGCTAATTTTCACAAAACTGTATGTATGTGATCTTTACAGAAGAAGTGCACTGCTTACTGCTTCTCTTCTACTCCTTTCTTGTTCTGGGGCAGGAGTAAGTTATTCTCCACTTTTGTGGAGTAGTTTTCTGCCCATTATGAACGTGGCCAATTACTCTGGCCAGCAAGAAGAGACGGGGACAGAGCCAAAACTATTGCCACCCAAAATTCCCTC
Organism: Rafetus swinhoei; assembly: GCA_019425775.1. NCBI lineage: Eukaryota > Metazoa > Chordata > Testudines > Trionychidae > Rafetus > Rafetus swinhoei. The sequence continues at coordinate 19,897,561 of CM033428.1, read as the reverse complement.
TAATTTTTTCCATCCATGTGCAGAATAAATTTTGTTATGTGCATAAAGGCATGTGCAGATGTGCACCAGCATAAGAAATACATGCTGCCAGGTGTGAGAGGCTATGAGCAGTCTGCTAATCAGCTGGACGGGATTTGAATCTCTTCTGGGGGAACCACCCAAGAGTTCAGCTTGCAGGGATCTGCCCACTTGTTCATGGTGCAGAATGGTGGACAAGGTCAAAATCTGAGCTGGGGAACATGGCCCCGCAGCTGCTTAATGAGCCCTGCCCATACAGGGGCAGGGCTGCTTGGCTGGGGGAGGGACACTTCTCTCTCTGGCTATGTCTACACTGCGCCCGCTTTGCGCAAGAAATATGCAAATGAGGCAACGTGTGGGAAATCATTGCACCTCATTTGCATAATTAATGAGGCTCCGTTTTTGCGCCAAAAAAACCCCTTGCGCAAGAGCTGTTTTTCCTGAAAAGAATGCGGAAGAACGGCTCTTGTGCAAGAGAGGGGTTTTGCGCAAAAAGGAGCTGTGTACACGGCTCCTTTTTGCGCAAAAGCCTCTTGTGCAAAAACAGAGCCTCATTAATTATGCGAATGAGGCGCGGAGATATTCCACACTTCGCCTCATTTGTATATTTTTTGCGCAAAATGGGGGCAGTGCAGACATAGCCTCAGAGACAGCAGCAGCTCCTGCTGGCAGAGATTCACTGCTCTGTCCTCAGCAGGGAGCTTCTGCTGTTGTGAGGGAGAAATGCCCTTCTCCCAGCCAGAGAGCTCCACGTGGAGAGCCCTGAGTCCCTGGCTGGGCGGAGCTTATTAAGCAGCTGCAGGGCCATGTTACCACGTAGCTTAGAGAACCTTGGAGACGACCCTTGTGACCAAGTAAAGGGAATAAAAATCTCACCCTCAATGAGGGCGGCATTTGGCCCTTTGGATCATCCCGGAGCTGCAGGAATCAGACAGTAGAACCATAGTTTTAATTGGTGACGTCTTCTATAGTGTGTCTGACTTCCTCTTCAGCATAAAGGATTCTCGGGGGGTGGTAAGCTCAAACATGCCTTCCTTACAAGGAACGCTGTGCTCTCTAGGAGACAGAAAAATATTTTTGATGGTTGAGCCACATGATCACTACAGAATGAGGCTTTCAGGCAGAGCAGCTGCATCCCTACCAAGCTGCCACTGCTGCTCCTTCTCTTTCCTCCTGGCATGTTACACTTCTTCATGCTGCTACCTCTCTGCTCACCTGTCCCCTGGGAGCTGGCTTGCTTTACTGCACAATCTTTTCCAGTGTGAAATGTGATTTTATTTCTGCTTCACAGTCACCTCCTTTCTCTCTTCCTATTAACTGAGGGGATCAAACAGAAGTCGGAGATGAATGGATGCTTCAGCTCTTGCAGCAGGATGCAGCTCGGGTGCAGCAGGCCACACATGTTAAAAACACCTCTTTCCTTGCTAAGGACTACGGTATACCAAGTGCATGGGCCTCACTTTGGGCATCCTCTGGTGTACATCAGGGATTGCACACTGTGGTCTGACTGTGACCCAGTAGTGGTCTAGTGAGCACTTTAAATTGATTCCCAGGATACCTTCACACATAACCATGAAGGATTTGTAAGCCACAGAAGGGTTCTGGGAGGCATCTGCAATGGAGAGCATTTCAGAGATGAGGCCTCAGCAGAGCTGACAGCCTTGCCAGGCCCCTGGGCAACGTGAGGCGGGAGGGGCTCCTCCATGACCTCAGGAGGGAAGGGGCCTTGGGCAGTAGGGGCAGGCCTGGGGCTGGGCAGCCCTCAGCACTGCCCAGAGACTGCCTCACCTCCCCCAGGCAGTGTAGCGCACAGTGCTCCAGCAGCAATTTAAAAGGCCCAGGGCTCCAACTGCCACACCAGTGGTGGCGGCAGCTGGGAGTTCTGGGCCCTTTTGTATTGCTGGGCCCTGGGGGTGTTGCCTCCCTCACACCCCTCCCCATTGGCAGGCAGCCTATAACTGCCCTCATTCTAAGGGGAAAATTCCCTAGCTCATCTCAGTTGCTGAAGTATGGTGCATGAATATTGCTAGTCCTGAATTATTAGGACCTCTCTCCCCCTCATCATTTATCCCAATAATATTTAATGCTACTGAAGACTGTACAAGAAGCTTGCATGAGTGCGGGAAGTTGCTTTCGTACCAGTGTTTCAGTATTAGCTTTCAAGACGAATTTTATACAGATGATGCACACAGCTGTGAGAGCTGGTGACACATTTTCTACCATTGAGGCCACTGCATAATGAAAGGGAAATGCCAACTAGGCCATGCACTTTCTTATTTATGTAGCAGCAACATAAGAGAGAGAAGTAAAAATACTTGCTTTAAACTTCCAGCATGTATACTGAGGTGCTGGCTCTGTGATCCCTGATAGGGCACAAAGTGTACGTCTAGACTGCGTTGCTCTTTCTGGATACCAAAAATATCCTAAAATAGCCACGTCTTTAAAAGCGCCAGCTATTTCCGGAAATAGCAGGCGTGCTATTCCAGTGTCCCTGTAGCCCTTGTTCCACGAGGGTTAAGGGATTTGTCGGAATAGTGCCTTATTTTGAAATTTGGCGCTGTGTAGACAGTGCCAAATTTCAAAATAAGCTCTTTCGATTTAGATTTGGAATAAGTAAGCTACGCAATTTGCGCAGCACAAATTGCATAGCTTATTCCGACAGAAGAGTGCTATCTACACGCACCCAGATAAAGGAATGTATGGCTCCCTACATGTGGGCTTTCTCTGCTAATAGGAAATTTTGTTGAGGAAAGAGAACTCTGCTTTGGTTCATCCTTGAAGTCAACTATTGCCTGATAAAGGAACCATGACGGAGGGAAGGGGAGAGGGGTTGCAGTTTGTGGGCTCAGAGAGGCCAAGTCCTCCTGTATCATTTTGACTACAAAGTGTTAAATGAAGAAAAACTGGCAAAGGAAAAGAGGGGAAGACACCTTTCACGTTTCACAGAGCACAGTGTTTTTGTTTTTGAAGGTAATGTTTCAAGTGTAGCATAAAGCACAGAAGTTAATATTTCATAGCTACTCAATCCATTCATCTAGAAATAGCAATGCAAACTTTCAAATATTTATGCTTCAAAGGCAAAAACATGGCAGATTGAATTAGTGCATTGTACTTTTTTCCTCTGCCACTGACTCATGATTCATCTCACATCAGGTAACCAAAAATAAAAAAAATATATCTTCAATATGGAAGTGACAATGAAGATCAGATGACATAAGTGGCTTTTATATGCAGTATTTTAATGGTTAATTGTCCACAATTTCCCATCACCACCTATGCCTCATTAAGTAATTAAATGCCCACAAGATGCAAACAACAGGTTGAACTGTGTCCTTAAACCACCTGTCCATGCCTATAAATAGCATCTGACAGGTGGCTCACTCTTCTGAGCTATTCTGGAAGAAAAGTAAATGGGCTACATTACCTAAGAATGGGTGGGCTCCCCGTAAATTCTAGCCATAACCAGAATAAATCGGAGGCATAACAATACTTACACATAATAAATTACATCTTATGTTTTATAGCACCTCAAATTCTATAGGACCCCAAATAGGAATCACTCTACCTACCACTGACATGCAGTCACCTCAGGAATGGAGTGCAATAAATAACCAGTGCTGTAAAATTACTTGTAAAGCCTTCCTTTTACAGAAAATTCCCTGGGATCCTTGATGTCCATGTCCTGCAGACGAGCTCTGTATTTATTACGATTTTATGAGTGAGACCCTAACCAGTACATTACATGGAATTCTGCTGATTGAATTTGGAAAAATAATTAGCTGAATCAGCCCGGCAGCCATTTGAACCTGCAGTTTCAAGTAAACGAAGCATTTCAAACCTGAAGTGTAAACCACTAACCATCCCTATGGTGCCGGTATGACAGCTACTAATTACTGTAAAATAATTTGCATGCATTGGGATTTTGGAGGCTGAGTTCTTGGCTTTATTTTACATGTTCTTTTTATTTAATCTCCTTCTACTTGTAACAATGATCTCATAACACACCTCATTCTAGGCCTATTGGATGGCAAAGTGCCCAATAACATTGTAAGATTCCCAGCCTTCTCCTACAGAAGGGATATCAGATAATCTGGTTAGTGACAAGGGTGTTGATTCTTTTTTTCCCCCGTGATGTGGCTGCTGTACCCTGCGCTGATGATGTAATAGCCCCTGCATAAAGGAGCCTCCCTCAGGATGAAGGGCTAGCAAGATAGCCACCTTCTTACAGACTTGGCACAGGATGTAATCCTGCCCCAAGAAAAGATATGTTGGGGGTAGGAATGGACATAACCAAAGCATTGCAGTCTGGCTTGGCGGTGCCCAGAGGTGGCTGTGGGAAGCTGCTTTAATTATAATAAAACCCAGCTTTTATCGCTAGCTCTAAGTGTAATGCAGACAGGCGGAACCGAACATGGCACCTCTGAAGCTTAGTGCATGAGCATCTATGGGTTGGGCTAAAAGCCAACTGTCTCTCAGCTCAGGCTGTAGAGGAAACTCATTCATTCTTTCTGTCAGTGATCTAAGTGCCATTACATGGGACAGTGAATCACGCCCATTAGGTGTGTGGGTTACATAAGCACTTACAGGCTACGTCTATACTGCAGCCTTTTGTCGGCACAGACAATGCAAATGAAGCGCTCATTAGCATTTGTCGTGCTGTCATTTGCATATTCTCTGCCGATGCTTTTTGCGAAAGAGGTTTTTGCGAAAAAACAAGCAGTATAGATGGGGCTGTTTTGTGCAAAAAGCCTCTTTTACACAAAACAGCCCCATCTACACTGCTTGTTTTTTCACAAAAACCTCTTCCGCAAAAGCATCGGCAGAGATATGCAAATGACAGCGTGACAAGTGCTAATGAACGCTTCATTTGCATTGTCTGTGCCGACAAAAGGCTGCAGTGTAGACGGAGCCACAGTGACCAGCAAACTCCGCCACAAAGAAGTGAACTCACTTATGTGAGATCATGCATCAGACAAGGGGCGCCACTTGTGCAGTTTCCTACACCCTAGTACATGCTTTATCTCCTGTATAAAACTGCCTCTTCACTAGCACTTAGAATACTGGGGGGACAAAATCATAATCTGGAGGCACAAAAGCTCCCACTGCTCCTTGTGGGCTATGCCTCCTGAAAGGCTGAAAACTGGAGCCAGAATCTTTTCCCTTCTCTAAGGCCAAGTCTACACTAAAATGTTAGGGTGCATCTACACAGCAGGGTTTAACTCGAAATAAGCTATACAAATTGAGCTACGTCAATTGTGTAGCATATTTCAAAATAGCTTATTTCGAAATTGGGAGCGTCTACACGGCACTTATTTCAAAATAGAGCACTCTTCCTCCAACTTCCCCTCCTCCTCATACAATGAGGGTTACAGGAGTCGGAGTAAGAAGCCCTCCAGCATGGCAGTATTTTTTTACATGATTGAAAAATAACCGCCTGCTGTGTGGATGCAGACAAAGTATTTATTTAAGTAGTTATTTTGAAATAATGTTGCTGTGTAGACGTACCCTTAGATTCACCCAGCTCTGTCACTCAGGGGACTGAAAACATCCATGCCCTGAGCAATATGGTTAAGCTCTATGCTGCAGGGTAACCAGTGGCAGGTCGATAGAAATATTCTTCCATGGGTCTAGCTACTGCCAATGGGGCAAAGAGGGCAGCTGCCCTGGGGCCTAGAAACAACAGCAGCAGCTGGAGCCCAGGCTCTTTAAATCTCCATTGGAGCCCAGGGCAGCACTGAAGGCCTGGCTAGGGAAGGCTAGCACCCATCCCTGTCCCTTCTGGGGTCCCAGAGCTGCCCCCAACCTTGCCCAGCACCTGGCAAAGTCTATTGGCTGCCCTGCCTCTTGGGGAGATGAATTAACAACATCAATGGGCAAACCCCTCCCATCGCTGCAGTGAATGGCTACATGGAAGCCCAATAGCAGCGCAGCTACAGCTGTGCTGCTACAGCGTTTCTAGTAAAGACATAGCCCAAGATGCTGTCTTTATTTAGGCCATCAGGAGAGGGAGGGGAAACTGCATAGGACACACCAAAGACATCTCTTCTTAGGTTTGCAGGGTGCACCATTCACAGTCATTGGCTCCTGCAAACAAGGAATTGTCCAAAGTACAGAGAACTCCCCTCCCTTTTAGGCTCTGATGTCGCTGCCTCACGTTGCGGTGGTCACCAAGTTGTAACCTCCTGCTCAGTTAACTGTCATGGTAACAAGGGCTACCAGCCAAGCATGCTCCTTTATCCGCAGCTAGTCCTGGATCTCTGCCTGCAGCAAATACAGGACTCACATGTTTTCTTTCAGGGAATCAGCTTGGGGTGTGATGCTTTCAGTGCAGATGGTTTCTCTCCTGGAAGCCCAACAGAAAGCATCCAGTCACAGATTTGAGTCAGATGAAGCCCTTATTTTTTAGAAACGTGTATTCAGACCAACCCCCGACAAAAACATCAGTCAAAACAAGCTGCCTTGTCCTGATCCCATGACCTGTGTCTGCTTTTCTGATCTCTCTTTTATTTTGGTACTAGATTTATCCAATGTTGCTCAGGTCCTTAACTCAATTAATTTTTGTTTTATTTAGAAAATACAATGAAAATGTACAAGCTTCATTGAAATCATTGCTCTGGACTGGGGCTGGGGGGTTCAGTATGCAGGCTGCCCCAGGAAGAGAGGACTACCCCGGCCGTCTCACACTGCTGCAATTTGGGGCGAGGTGAGAAGGGCCTCTCCATGGCCGCTACAGCTCTAGTGGGCACAGCCCAGGGAAGGAGTTCATGTCCCCCAGCTGGGGCAGGTCTAGGTTCATCCGTCCCTGCACTCCCCAGGCCGAGTGAGGAGTGCAGCAAAACTATGCTTGCCGCTCGCTCCCTGACAAATGGGAACAGCCAGCAATGTTCCTGTGTAAATCAGCAGAAGGGGGCTGAAGACTCCCCTGCCTTCCTTAAAGGGCAGCCAGGGTGCAAGGCTTGGGACTGGGGTAGCCCTAGATGGCAGAGCATGCTCCCATACAGCCCCTTTCACCTGTCCAGTGATTGTCTCTTTTCTGTATAGTTTTATAAGAAGCAATTCCATCCCAGGCACATTCCATTCTCCTGGCACTACCAAACCCTGACCTTGCTGTAAGTTATGATAAGAGGAAGCTGTATACTGAATTTGGTGTCCTAACTCTTACTGTTTAGGAGTTCTTGAACAAACAGACAGACAAACTCTCTCAAATATATAGTAGAAAACTAGGGACTATACCGGTCTTCATTTTAAGAAAGTACTTAAAGCATCCTGGGCTTCATGAAAAGAAAATCATAATCATAACGATTAAGTTAGAGTTTTCTAACAGTGGGCCCTTCAAAACACAAGTGAACCCCAATCCAGCCCTAACAGCAACCCTCATTTATTACTTAATCAATTAAAACCTGGGCAAAATAAACAGATTTTTAAAAACAAAGAAAAAAGAAAGAAATGTATGTAAGTTCTTGTACTGGCCTGACACTAAAGTCAGCTCCACCCTCTGCATAACCGCTCTGCTGGTTTAAGTGAGCTCTGGATCTGCCCTGGAGTATTTAAAATCTTCATTATTTACCTAATTGACTGTCATATGAATACAAACTTGAGGTCTTTTCATAAAAAAGATAATGAAAATATAACACTAAGATTAGCATTTAAATAGCTACTTAGAGGTTTTGTAAAATTTGTTGATTATTTACTCAAAAAATCTTAATGGCTCATTAGGAGTGAAAATTGCTCTTAGCACTCCTCTAGTAAGAAGGTTGATCTTTAACCTGACAGACCCTAATGACACTGGACAAGCTCACATGGCCCTGTCACTGCATTCAGAATTTAGGAACTTGTAAATTAGGCAGTTGGAAGATCACCCCAATCCCCTGGGCTGAAAATCCAACATAATATGCTTCTGGAAAATTGGGGTTTCTTGAGTAAAACCTGAGGTCCTGTGATTCCATCTGCTTAATGCCAGCTGGGAGGACATGGCAGAGCATAAGTGTCATCCATTCTCAAAGCACGCTGCCCGATTACCCAATCCTTTTGTATCTGTGGTGACTCTAATGCTGCGGATTTATAAGTAATGGAGAGCTGTCAAGCTGATAACAAGGAGAAGCATTGAGGCTGGAGAGGGGGGCAAAGGGAACAAGCCAAATTCTTTTGGACTTTCTGATCCAATTCACAGAAAAGCCAAATAAGGTCCCAATGCAACTCTTGGAGGAAATTGGATTCTGATAGGACTCCTTCAAGGCTCCGTTGGTTCTTTCCCTCTCCCCCCACTCCTCCCATAACAAATTGGGAGAATGGCACATAGCCTCTTTCTGAACTGGAAAGCAGAGCCATTCCCAATATGCAAAAGACTCGTGAGGGCTACAACTCCTCTGTGTTAAAACATTGTGGGCAGTGAGAACGGGTAGGGAGACGTTTACATGTAAAGTGAGATGCATGGGTAATGGGAATGAGCATAAGGAAAGTATAAATGAGCCCATATTACCCATGAAACTGCAACTGTACCATCTGTCCCTGTGTCTTGTTTGCATTTTCTTTCAAGGAAATCTTTTCCATGGCCTTTAATGCCAGGTCTTAATAGATGTGAGACACAATGGGGGTGGAGGAGGGGGAGAATGTTAAGAGAGATAGCTTTATATTATGCTTTATATTTTGCTGGCCCAAGGGTATGTCTAGACTACATGCCTCTGCCGACCGAGGCATGTAAATTAGACATACCGACATAGTCAATGAAGCGGGGATTTAAATACCCCCAGTTAATTAGAATAAAAATGGCCACCGCGTTGTGCCGGCTCAGCTGTTTGTCGGCACGAAGCGGCAGTCAAGACAGGGATCGGTCGGCAAGGAAAGCCTTTGCCGACTGATCCCTTATGCCTCGTGCAACAAGGTTTACAGGATCGGTCGGCAAAGGCTTTCCTTGCCAACCGATCCCCGTCTTGACTGCCGCTTCGTGCCGACAAACAGCTGAGCTGGCACAACGTGGCAGCCATTTTTATTCTAATGAAGCGGGGGATATTTAAATCCCCGCTTCATTGACTATGTCGGTATGTCTAATTTACATGCCTTGGTCAGCAGAGGCATGTAGTCTAGACATACCCCAAGTCATCAGTCCTAAGTCAGAATTTAGGAAGTTAATTCCCTTGTCAAATGACAAAGGTCAATATCCACTGGTTCCAAAGGTTACGGTTTGTTACATGGGGTCCTGACATTATGATCCAAAAGGTTTCAAAATGCACCATTTTTAATGTAAGAAAATGTTGGGCTTTTTTTTTCCTAATTAACGGAGTGGCAGAAAGTGCCTGCAACCTGTAACTTTTCCTCCTGGTGTTTCTTTGATCTTAAAAACAGATGGGGATTTTAAAAATATATTTCCTTCAAACTGGATTTTAATTTTTTCCCCTGCAATGTGACTTTTTATGCTTCACCTCAGGCACAGAAATTTTCCAAAATTAATTAACTGCAGAAATTATGGGTTCATCTAAAGGCTCAATCCTGAAAAGGGCTGAGCACCCTCAGCTCAATTTAACATCAGAAGCAGCAGGATTCTTGTATACAATATCTTGCAGGACGGGACCCTTAATGAGAAACTGGCCTATGCTTTTGCAATAGAATTATGGGCATGACCATTATCATAAACCTTGAAGATGCAGATACTGTATTTTTTTTCTTACTATAAAAACATTGTTTGTGTGAATCCTATGCAGAGCCTAAGTGTTGTGTGGTGATCTGGCAGGGAACTGAAAAAAGAGTTCTGGGTTCTACTCGATGCTTACTGAATGAGCTTGCCATATCATGTGAGTATCCTGTGCTGCATTTTATAACTCTCAGCATTCTGCCAGCCTAGCTACCTCACTAGGTGTTCAGAGAAATGATTAAGGTTTTTAAAACACCTGGATATCTCTACATAAAATGCTATAATTATACAGTACACTCAGAAATTGGCTCCACCTGGTCTGGAGCAGTTTACACCAGCAGTGAACTTGGCCCATGGTTAAAGAGAATGAAAAACAGTTCTTTTTAAAGGTCTCTTCTTAATCTATGTCTCTTGTAACCCTATTTCAAAAACAATATTGGACATCATGGCCCAGCTTCTGCTCCAAAGTAACTCTGGAGTTATCGCAGTGTAACTGGATTCAGAAGCAAGGTTCCTTGCTTACAATAAACAATTTTTTATTTTTCCATTGACCGAAATCTGGTTGCACAAGCCCCTTCTTGGGAATCAGCCCTATGGAGAGATTTCAGCGTGCCTGGTTTTCAGTGACTCTGGCATGGGATTTGTTCTCCTTGGTGACAAAGAGGGCAAATTTCCCCAGGAGAGGAATAAACTGAACACACAACACTGACACCTCCTGAGTGCTACACAACAGTAATTGTTCCAGTCGGGTCTTTTCTTGCGGTTATCTCTGCAAGGGCACCAACAACAGATCCGAGGTGCAAGTGAAAGGGCCTTAAGGAGGGAATAAAAAGGAAAAAAAATAGGCATAGGAGGGGGATGTTTAGATCCCAATGTAATATGGAAAAGAGAGAAGTTACTAGAGCAATTGCAAAAAAAAAAAAAAATCCAAAATGACAACTACAGTGATAATAATAATCATAAAATAATTTGTGTGTAACCTGCTCAATATAAAAATAACTAGCACACAAGTTCACTACTTGGGCCATCTGCATCTCATAAGCATAAGTTTAAATCCTGACACCATCTGTTCAATTGGAATTTTAATACTGTACCAATATGCCAAATCACAATTATGTTAGCAAGGACAGCAGCCTCCTCATTTACCAAATAACTTGCTACCGTACTTTAATGAGATGGGGAACTAGAGGCAGCCAGCTTGGAGCAAAATGAATTGGGTTCCTTGCTGTTAGCCCTGATATGGAATAAACAGACGCATGCTGTCGGAACTCAGGTAACTGCTCTCTCACAGTGGGAGTATGAAAAAGTCAATTTGTATATTATATGAGATGACCAGCGAGAAGATAAACAATTCTGCAGATAGTGGTGCAGTACCATTTATTCCTAGCACCAATAGTCCATAGCGTGTGAAGTCACTTTATGTTATGACTAAAATCACCCACTTATGGCGTTATCAAGGGGATGGAGAGCACAGGACAATTGTGTCTGCCCACTTGTAAATTAAGTCAATTTAGTGTCAGCTACATCTCAATTTCTTCCTTAAATCTGAATCTGTATCTGAATGAAGATCCCAATTCCAATTAGATTAGGGTTTGGAGTCCACTTTCCTAGGTGACTTAAAACTTCAGATGGTACCTGTGGCGTAGTGGGGGTGCTGTCTGCTCTGTGACCCGGGGTTCCCCTGCGCTGGGATGGGAGATTCTCACTGACTCTCCCAAATGTGTATTAACCCAGACACCCAGGCTCAGCCTCCCAGGGAGGGAGACAAAGGGAGGAGAGCGGAGACCAGCACCTGGCTGGGGGGCAGGGCTGGAAGAGAGTTTTAGTTTCTGGCTGGAATCATGGAGAAGGCAGCCTAAGCAAGGGGCTGGGATTTAGGGGCCCAGTCTCCCCCATCTCAAGGGAGGCTGAGGCATCCTAGGCCTGCCCTGTAACCAGATTACATCTGTGCTGTATCCTGGAGAAGCAATAAACTCCCGCTATTCTACTGGGTGGTGGAGTCTGTTCGTGCCACTACGGGGGTGCAGGAGATGGGGAAACCCGAATGTGCCGTCACAGTACCAAAAGCTGGTAAATTGCTGCAGTGAGATACAGTCAGAATCTTATATGAAAATAGTCTCATAAAATTATCATCTTGGATATATCCAAACTAGATCTGAAAAATAGATTCTCACTGGTTTGGGATCTTACCTAGAACCAAAACTACAGTGTGAAGTAGGCTTGGGGATTCCAAACTAAATCCCCTAAAGTTCAAGAGGAGCTGAGAGTTCTGGGTTAAAACCATCATTAATCCCTTTCATTTAGCCCTGGTCTATACTAGTGAGTTATTTCAAAATAACTCCCCTTATTTCGAAACAACAAGCAGAGTGTTCACACTACCAAGCCTGTTATTTCAAAATAATAACTCCTGCTCTCTGAGGAATAACGCTTATTTTGAAATATTTATTTTGAAATAGCAGTAGTATGGATGCTCCACTGCTGCTATTTTGAAATAACCACTCCCCAGAGTCATTCAAAGTAATTACTCCCCAGTGCTTCCTGGGCCTCCAAGTAGAGGTAATGTATCCACATTAAGGAAGCCTGCCTCGGACTAATTTCAAGTCTGTGGTGTGGACACATTATTTCAAAATCATTATTTTGGGAGTTATTATTTCAAAATAAGTTATTTTGAAATAATTTCCTAGTGTAGACATGCCCTGAGAGTTTTGTGAACACCTCTGCAAAACCCACAGGCAAAGTTCAGGGACAACAGGGTCATGCCCGTTCACATACACCTGCATTGATTAATACAGGGTTTGCTTGCCTGTGAAGCAAGAAGAATATCATACCATGGGGCATGCATCAGGCAACTTGTTCCCTGTGAACACATTCCAGATCCTAAATAGAAGATGGATCCTCAAATCTGAATACAAAATTCACCAACAAAAAATTATATTATGAAGATCCAATTCACAGCAAGTCAGCTTCTAAGTGCTCATAAACTTAGAGTCAAACATGTTGCTGGAATCTAATACATACACCTACTGGATATGTGTCAGTAATTTTAATTTATATCTACTATATATTTTAGAAAGTTTATCTGTTTGATCAAGAACTCCAACTAAACGGTAAGAGCTGGGACCACCAAATTGGGTATACAGCTTCCTCTTATCATAACGTAAAGCAAGGTAAGGGTTTGGTTGTGCCAGGAAAATGGGATGTGAATGGAATGGGATTGCTTCTCATGAAACCAAACAGAAGAGAGACAGAATCACCAAATCAAGTGTAGTCTGCAAAATTGACATAACTGAATGAATATTGAAAGAGACTGAACCAAGATGAGCCAGAAAAACAAGATGAACCTGGAATAGGATTGTTTCACAATAAACCTTGCAGAAAAAAAGATAAAAAGGAGAAATTGGGAGTAGTGTCCTGTTTTGTTACAGCTAAAATCAATGCTTCAAAAACTAAGACAATGTTATTGGAAACCAAATTGACTATAGCCCTTTTCTGTTAAAACATAGCAAGCGATAAGATTTTATAGGGATGAACTGAAAAATACACTTGATGAAATTACCATTTGAAAAAATTTACTACAAAAATTAAATGGATAAATTTTAACATTCCCTTTTTTAAGAAATCCAAAATAAATATTAACTTGATAAAAACATCACTGTATTTTTGAAAAAAAAAAGTCATTTCAATAAAGTATGTACATTTTCCTTTTATTGTAAAAAAAGGAATTGAGTTAAGGACTTGAGCAATGTTGAATAAATCTGCTATCTTTTAAATTAATATTGAATTCTGGTAAGTAGGGACTTTATGAAAACTATCACCCTGGGCCCCAGTCCTAATTATGACATTTAGGAGCTACCACAGTACAAACCAGTATTATCAATATAATAAAATATGGCAATTATTCATATTTCAAAAATATAGAGGGTAGCCTGAAGCAGATGACTAAGTTATATTTACAATTACATAATGGTAACGAGACACCTGAAATCCTGCAAACAATTTTCACTGGTCCTAATGGGAGAAGTTCACTGGAAGACAAAGATTAACACTAAATTCTGCAGAATTGGCTAACTATCCCTGCAGAATAACTTTTGGCCTATCTTTATTGTGTATGTGAAATCATACAGGTGATTTAAAATGGAATCAGTTACTAAAAACAAAACACAAAAATAGGACTGTGTTATCTTCCCAAGGATAGATGACCATAACAGTGAATGGGAGAGAGAAAAAAAAAAAGAGAGAAGAGAGTTAAATGTGTACACTTTAAAATTATATTTTTCAGGTCAATGGGGATGTAGAGGCATGCCCATGAAATATAATTTAAATTCTCTCCCTCAAATAAGCTGATGTATATATTTCCCTGCAATTATTTATTTATTGCCGGTCATTTAGCTTTTAGCTTTCATTCAAAGAATGAATTATTGCAGCATTTCAATGTTCATTAGCAGAGACAAGGAAAGAAAGGCCTTTCAGAAGTGGTTTGCCTCAAGGCTTAGTGCCATCTCTCATTTTTCAACCTATATACTGACAATCTTAATAAAAGAAAATCCATAGATGTATTTATATAGATTCAAGTCTAACCCCAATAGCCCTAAGGCCACTAGCAAAACTATCCTATATTCTGGATTCATGCAGGTTCATGACATATGAACTGTATTTTTAGAGGTGCTCAATCTATCTGAAAGCCTTCAAAATCTTTCACCCCGCTTCAGTATTTTCTAACTTTAGATGAACACTCACTTCCACTGACTACAATATGAGCTGAGACTGCTTAAGAAAGCACAAAATTTGGCTGAACAATAACTATTAATGAGATGGGTATAGTCTGGCTCCAACTGTAGTAAAAAGATTAGATCTTTAATCTAAAAAGTTAAGTCCAACATGTTAATATCTACATAATGTAACTTAGCATAGCTCTAGGTCATACAGTAGAACCTCAGAACTATAAACACCTTGGGAATAAATATCATCTGTAATCCTGTAACAATGGAAGTTGTTCATAACACTGAACAACATATTGTGGAACCACAATGATGGTTCTCTCAAAAAAGTTTACACCTGAACACTGACTTAATAGAGATTGGAAACCAAACTATGGGGAATAAAAATGCTGCTTTCCTCTTGGGTACATCTGCACAGAAGAGTTATAACATAGTCCGGGTCTACACTACAGGCAGTTATTTCAACATAATGTAAAAATAATGTCAAGCTGAAGGACTTCTTACTCCAACTCCTGTAACCCTCATTTTACGAGGAATAAGGAAAGTCGGAAGAAGTGTGCTCTTTCTCAGACTTCCTGCTGTGTAGGCAGCACCCAAAGCCGAAATAAACTATTTCGATTTAAGCTACGCAATTGACGTAGCTGAAGTTGTGTAGCTCATTTCGGCTTTAGCCCTGCTGTGTAGACATACCCTTTGGCTGCATCTAGACTAGCATGATTTTGCGCAAATACTTTTAACGGAAACGTTTTTCCGTTAAAAGTATTTGCGCAAGAGAGCGTCTATACTGGCATGTGCCTTTGCGCAAAAGATTTGCTTTTGCGCAAAAGCATCCGTGCCAGTGTAGACGTTCTCTTGCGCAAGAAAGCTCCGAAGACCATTTTAGCCATCGGGCATTCTTGCGCAAGAAATTAACGTGGCTGTCTACACTGGCCCTCTTGCGCAAGAATACTTGCACAAGAGGGCTTATCCCTGAGCGGGAGCGTCGGAGTATTTGCGCAAGAACCGCTGATTTTGTACATTACAAAGTCAGTGTTCTTGCACAAATACTCGCGGCCAGTGTAGACAGGCGGCAAGATTTTGCGCAAAAGCAGTTCCTTTTGCACAAAATCATGCCAGTCTAGACGCAGCCTTTATCTTTTTTTAGTAATTTATGTTTAACGCTCTACTGTACGGTATTTGAGATTTTATTGTATCTCACATAGGGCTTGAGAAATGTGACTGTACGTGTCCCGGTTTCTACATTTCACTTGCAGCTCTGATTTCACAGTTCTTCACTCCACATCGATTAGATCCAAAAGCTCCGCATTCCACCATGCAGGAGAGCGTTTGGATCAATAGCCAACACCCCAGATTCCTTAAGAAGATGTCATGTGGGCCACCACAAAATGTACCTTCAGACACAGGAAACTGATTTAAAGTTCACAGAGTTTGCAGGTGGGATGGGAGCATCTGTTTACCTGCAAACATTACATGGCTGAAAGACAGCAGAGTTCAAGCTGATGTCCAGAGTGACTAAACAGGGCATTTTGAGGGTACATTCTGGAATCCAATAAACCTAACAAAAAACCCTACCTTGTACATACTGTGTGACTGTCGACAGTGCAGAGACAAAAGTCCCTCGTGGAGCTGGAAGTTTTTTGTTGCCAAAAATGCCATATGTCGCAACATTTGTCACGTTGTAATATGAATGCATGGAAGTTTTTGTCATGAAAACCTGTTTTCTGGCAACAAAACGTGCCAGTGTAGACAAGCCCACAATAGCACATACACAAGTATTGAATAGGATGGAATGGCATCCTGAAAAAAATGCAGATTATGGACTAAACTCAGCCCTGGCATAAGCAGATGCAACTCCTACTGGAGTCAATCAAAGATTTGACTGATTAGATTGAGCCTGAATTTGGCCTTAACCCTGTTATTGTTGCACACTAAAACCTTTTTTTTTTTTTTTTTTTTTTACAAATAATCAGTCTCAAAGCTCTCTGCTTGCTGCAGTGGAGTTAATTTTAGAATGGCAAGCTGTGCAATTGTGTGCGACACATGGGCAAAAGAGAAGAAACCCTTCTCAGTTGTACAGACTGGTGCTCATCCAAATGGGAGGTCTGAACTGTTTATCTTGTCTTTAGCAATGAGAGATTAAAGACATGCTGGGGGGAGGAGGAGAAGGGGAGAATCTATCATTTTCCAAGCATTAACATGACTTGGCTGCTAATGCACCACCTGTTAAGTATTAGTATAACTAAGAATGTGAGAAATGCTGTTGAGGAAAAAATACAAAGATTGGAGCTTAAAATGGATCTTCTACACAGTTAAAAGTTTGTTTTCTACACTGGGTTAACTGGTGTAAGATTAGTCTTTTTTTTTAATCCCAAAGATTTTTGTTAGGTAAACTCTGCCATTTCTGAGGTGTAAATCAAGAATTACAGAGATGAAAACAAAGAATGAAAATTAGAGATTGATTCTGGTTCCTTCCTGATCAGCAATTATCTCCACTTGAGTTGCTAGTATACAATGCACACAGATTTGTCATGAGTTGGTAAAAGTGGTCGGCAAATTTCCATGCCTGCTTTATCTTAGAACAGTAAAATGGATTTTATACTAAGTATCTACAAACAAAAATTATAGCACATGTAAAACAAGAGAAACAGACTGTAATATCCATTTCCTTTGTACATTCAAATTTGTGATAATACAGCCTTTCTGGGATGGAATGTAATTATTGTTACATAAAGGGAAATCCTAGTGCCTAACTTACAGAATACCATTGGCAATAAACTCTCAGGTCATGTCTACACTAGGAAATTATTTCAAAATACAGTAGACTTCTGATAATCCGGCACCTTTGGGACCTAGGTGGTGCCGGATTATCAAATATGCCAGACTATCGGGAGGTCCTGGTACAGCTGCATGGTTTAACAGCTGGCCGGGACACAATCTCCCTCCCTCTCCCCTCTCCTCTCTCCTTTGCTCTTCGCTTCTACTCCGTGCTGTAACCTGATCCTCCTCCCCCTCCACTCTCCTTTCCTCTTCCCATCTCCTTCTCCATGCTGTAACCCGATCCTCTCCTCCTCCCCTCTCCTTTCCCCTTTGCTGAAGCAAAACTCTATTCTCCATATTGTAACACGATCCCACTCCCCCCCAACCTTATGCTCGGTCCGGATACAGCCGGCAAGTGTGCTGAGTGGCCAGCTTTTTAATCAGCTGGACAGGAGCACTTGACATTTTGATGCCGGAGTATCGGGTGCCAGACTATTGGAGTTTTACTGTAACATATTTCAGAATACTAACTCTGGAAATAACTATTTTGAAATAGTGTGTCTACACTACAGGGAAGCCTTGAAATTAGTTCGAAGCAGGCTCTCTTCATGTGGATGCGTCACCTCGACTTCAAGCCCCAGGAAGCACTGGGGAATAATTACTTTGAATGACTCTGGGAAGTAGTTATTTCGAAATAGCAGCAGTGAAGCATCCACACTAATGCTATTTTTAAATAACTATTTTGAAATAAGTTTTATTCCTCGTGGAAAGCAGGAGTTATTATTTCAAAATAACCAGCTGTTATTTTGAAATAATGGGCGTGGTGGTGTGGATGCTCCACTTGTTATTTCAAAATAAGGGGAATTATTTTGAAATAAATCTATAGTGTAGTCCAGGGCTCAGTGTTTATCATAACACAAGAACATGAAATCATGTTCTGAGGATTGATTTCTAAAATCAGAACCACCTTTTTGCCTGTGGAGAGCAGAGCAAGGCTGATCATTAAGATCACTCAACTAGAGAAGCAGGTGCATTGATCCTAGCGAAGAACCCACATACCACAGATTTCACTTGAGAAACATAATGAAGTAATGATGATGGGTCTGCTTCCCCCGACTTCCACCAGATTCCATTGAAATTATGATATCCATTGACCTACATTAAGTTTACCCACAGCTAGAACAAAAGTTAGCTTTTCAGGCTATTTACAAATAAATAACATCCCTCAACTTCTGCCTGAATCTTTGGCATCCTTCCTGGCAAATGATTTTCTCTCATAAAATCATTATTGAAAGAAACCTTTTATCAGAACACGTATTTAAACATTCTCTGATTATTTAAAGGTAAACAGAATAGGCTTTTACTGGCCATAACCTGAGTTTGAGGGAAGAATGATATTTTAACTATATTATATACAATTAGGAGCCAAAGGATATTGTAGACAAGTGGCTGCCCACAGTGCCCTCCCTTGGGGAGTCTCAGGGCAGCCCTGCACACAGCCCCACACTTCAGTTTCCTTTCCTCGATCCCAAAATAAACTCAACCCAGGATTTTTTCACTATCAGTCACAACAAGCCTACAACAAGGGTCTGATTTATTAACTTAAAGTTCAAAACCAAAAACAAAAGTTTCCCCTCCAACTGAAAACAGCCCAAACTTCCCTGCTCAGGTCAGAGTCCTTTTTGCCAAAGAAGACTATTCCCATCCCTTCCTGGCAGGAGCAATTCCCTTGATCTCAAGATCTTACCTGCAGGAGCCTCTCTCATTCTCTGCAGTCTCACTGAAGCCTCCAGAGATTCCTAATATTGCACCCACCTCCTGCTCTTTATAAGAAATTGCCTGATTCTCCTGAGTGAGGGCTCATTCTGTAATCAGGGTGGGCTTGGCCCCAGGCTTCCCAGTCCAAAGGCAAGACATTTTTGTTACAGATACCCATTCCATCAGACTCTCATGGACTTCTTGTGTGATTTTCTGAGAGTCACTTAACTCAATACTTCGATTCATCACCTGATGATAAAACTTGTTTATCTTGGTTGTCCTCTCTCTGCGGGGCAGCCTGCATACTGAACCCCTTATCCTTAGCCTCAAGCAATGATTTAAATGAAGCCTGTACATTTTAATTTTATTTTCCAAAAAGCAAACATTTATTGAGTTAAGGGCCCAAGCAATGCCTGGTACATCTTCTAGCTCATAAATATTCAGATTCTTTGGATGGACGTTTCCATGGTCCCAGTGCTGGTAGCAGGGAGGAGGTATCTAACTGAGCAAAACTGCAAGACCAATAGTGAGCCTCCTCAGTTCAGTGGGGTTCTCAGTTCACCACAAGCAGGAGTCAATCAGGGAGAAGCAATGACTGCTTTTTGTACACAGTGTCAAGTGCAGAAATTTATCTTCTGCAAAAATTCATTTAAACATGTGTATCAGTCCACTGTAATGGAGATGCAACAAGTTTAATGTTGGTATGTAGATCTCTCTACCCCATTTGGAAGTTTTGTTTCTCAGGTTGATCTTTTTTGTAGCAAGGGTTGCCAGGTGAACAGTTTTTTAATGGAAAGCCTGGTAGAAAAGGGGACCTGTCAGCATCCAGTCAGACATACAGACCGGACACCAAGGTTATGTCTACACTGGTGGCTTCTTGCGCGCAAGAACACTTCCACACTGCCATGTCCTTTTGCGCAAGAGTTCCATGGCAGTGTGGACGCTCTCTTGAGCAAGAAAGCTCTGATGGCCATTTTAGCCATAGGGCTTTCTTGCGCAAGAAACCCCTGCCGCGCGACCACACTGCCCTCTTGCGCAATAACTCTTGCGCAAGAGGGCTTACATTTGTTAGAAAAGAGCGTAGCTCTTGCAGAAGAAGCCCCTCTCTTTCCACGCTTTACTATAAATCTTCTTGCACAAGAGCGGGCCGGCAATATGGATGCTCTGCAGAAGAACGGCCTTTCTTGCGCAAGAACCCGCCAGTGTAGACATAGCCCAAATGTTTGGTTACTGCAGGCAGGGTTGTGGAGGCACCAGGTCACCAACCCGCTACCTACATCTCATGGACAGGCAGCAGCCCTCTGTGTCAGGTTGCAGCTCCCAGCCTAGCCCAGAACAAAGGAAACCCATCTGGGATCAAAGAGGGAGGTGGAGTGGATCTAGCCAGAAGGAAGGGAAAGGAGAGAGAACCGTGAGCGACAGTGGAAGGTTAGAGGTAGAGAATGGCTGGGACATATGACAGGGCAAGGGGGGAAGAGGCAGGGCCAAGGATCCAGTTTTCAGCAATTAGAAAATTGACAATCCTATTTGTGGCATGGGGGATGCTAGGTGACTTGAGCGTCTGTCTGTGCAGATTCCTTTAATTTGACTTGAGTTCAAAGCTTTTTTAGCACCCATGAGCCTGCTCCAGGTGACTTCCTGCTCGTCATATATAATTAGTCACTTTCTAGATCTGGTAAAGGCAGGAAGTGATCACGTAACAGTTAAAATATTAGCACTTTTTACATGACTACTGATAACAGTGCTTCTTAAACACCTTTTCCCTTGCATTTACTTTCCCATGTCACCATGTTTTATAGAAGATACGTGACAGATTACATGAAAGGGACTGCAGTTAGACATCTAGTGGTGTAAGTCCTAGTCACAAGTACTACTGACTGCAATAAAAGAACTTTTAAAGATTTATGCCATGGATGTGAGAGAGACAAAGAAAAGTTTCCTTGCATCTGCAAAGTCATACATAATAGAACTGTTCCATGTATTTGGTAGCCTGATCTGATTGTTCTTGCTCTGAAGAATTTGCTGGTTACTATGTGGATACATTTGTTTAGATTCTACATGTTTAAGCAACCTCCTAAGAGGGACAAACATGGAATTTTCTCTGCTTGAGTTTCAATCAGTGTTGCTCCTTGAAGTTCTAGAAGTGTTGTAGGGCTTCATTTACCACCTGTACATCAACTGTTTAATTGCAGTGGTGAGGCAGATCATGAATGGCTGCTCGTGTGAGTGGGGGAGTCTAAGGGGATCTTAAGGAGACACTGACTTTGATAGTCAACCAAATTTGGGGTTATTTCATAAATTATCATTTTTATAGACCTTAAAGCTAATTAATACTTTTTTCAACTAGTTGAAGTTTATCACTTGTTGTAACTCCACTGCTCCTTATGTTTTTATTAAATGGGCAGAATCTAGTGTGTGTGTGTGTGTGTGTGTGTGTGTGTGTGTGTGTGTGTGTGTGTGTGTGTGTGTGTGTGTGTGTGTGTGTGTGTCAAGGAAAAGATGGATATGTTTAACCTACACCAAGATACTTTAACATCTACTGGGCCTTTTCTGTTATTTTGACTGCATTTCACCAAGCAACACTAAGGCATGGGTTCACAAAGAAATGGCTCTGTTGCAGATTACTGAACAGAATATATATATAATTGATACAGAGCAGACAACCTGCTTATTCATTCCTAGAATACAGAGGAAACATAACTCCATGTTTTCAAAGAGTTGCATGCCTATAATGTATATTTTAAATACCTAAGGGCATGCAAAACTCCCAAAGCATGTACACACATTGGGGTTATACTAGGGATGTTTGACTGTAAACGACTAACCATTTAATCAATAATTGGTTGCTTATTGGTTTGACGGTGTCACTCACATTCAGTGAAACCTCCTCCCTGGGAGCTGGAAGGGCAAGGTGGCTCCTCCTCCCTGGGAGCTTGGCAGAAAGCTACCTCCACTTCCCAGGAGGTAGCTTCACTGCCACGGTGACACCTCCTCCCTGGGAGCAGAGCTGGCAGGGGCTTGCAGCTCCAGTCCCAGGGAGGCTTCACTGAAGGCTCTGCAGTATAGCTTTATGCTGCACAGCCCACCGCGTGGGTAACCATGTAACTACTGAGATTTTCACCGGTTACACAGTTACCTGAATACACGATTTTTAACATCCCTAGGTTAAACACATTTCGTATGCATACAGCAATGATTTTTCACATCTAACTCACAGATAGGCACATAAATAGATAGACATGCTTAAACATAGGTCCAAAATGTATATTGCACATATGTGGGCATTCCTGGACTAGTGCACAGAACTACTTAGAAAATTATCAATATACCAGGAATAAGCAAATGTTGTTTAGATTATAGGCTCTTTGGAACAAGGACTATGTCTTCCCATCTGTTTATAGTGTCTAGAACACTATGGGTATTATAAAATTAATATTAATTATAACAATAAATCACCATGTACTATTACACAGAGTCTTACGAGCGGGACAAGCTATTATTCCCCAAGTAATAGAGAATACATAAACAAAGATATAGTCTAATGCTGCAATTAACATAATGTAATTTGCTAAGAGATACTGCATAGGCCTGTGGTTAGAAGATACATGGTCTTGATGCACCATTGCTACTCCAGAGAAAGTACAGTAAAGTCTTGAAAAGCATATGGAATATAAAGACAAATAATCTCCAAGAGAGTTGAAAGAGTCTAGTCAAGCACTAGGCACAGTAACTCTGACAAGCATAAAGGCCAAGTGTTCCAGGAGTTTTCAGAGAAGTCAGCTGCTATTTCCACAGGACAAGATTTCTTTTTGCTGCCAGGCAGCTGGATCTTATGAGGCTTAAGAAGGACTGAAGTGACAGTAGCAGGCAAATATAAAACCGGACTATAGAATGGAATCATAGAACTAATAGGTTTAGAAGGAACCCATAGTAGGTTGCCCTACTCCAATTTCTCTGCTAATTTCTCTAATATCTCAAATAGCAACCTCTAGAGAAAACACAACTGTGTTTCAAATTAGGTACTTGAGTAGAAGTAAACTTGATATACTTGCTATGTATAGACATAACAAATCTTTAATAGTAAGCTTCTCTAATCAGCCAGACCACCTGGGGATCTGCCTTTGTCTGTGGAATAGAGCAATAAGTACAGTAATAAAATACTTTAGAAATTCTCTTGGCCAGAACTTCAGCTCCACTGAAGTCAATGGAACAATGCCAATTAACATTAGTTGGAGATTTACTTCTCTACCACCAGAGTTATATACTGGGAGTGAGCCATTTGGTGGAAAGCTGAAAACTGAGTGAATGAAATATTGGATGCAAAAGGGCAAGAAGAGATGTTAAATAAAAACACTGCATGTATGATATCTATTACAGTGAGCTTTGGAAAAGCATATTGTATTGAGGGAAAAATATTTTATTGTTGCTATAAATATAATTGATTGCTATATTAATGTAATTATTTGATTTACTGAATATTAAGGGTTTTTACACAAAATATGAATGGTATCTATGAAGCATAGAAAATAATATATCTGCCAGCATTCGAGGAACAGTACTATATAAATGCAGAGTATTACTACTATTGCGCCATTGATTCTGAAACAGAATTCCCTTTTTACTTCCTGAGAAATTACAAATTCCGAAAGGAGTTCTTCTGAAAAAATCAGAGGCATAGTATGCCCCAGTAATATGGTGCAATATATGAAATTAAAGGAGAGATAATAATTCAGTACTAATCACACATCCTAGATGCTTTTAAAAGTGCTTGGTTTTTTAAAGTTCAACGAATCCATCCCCAACTTAAATTGATGATCATCTCAAAAATTAAATAAAGCCAAAGTACTTGTGAATTAGCACAAATCTGTCAAAATATGGGCTTGATACATAGTAATAGTGCATGTCATAATTATCTTACATTTTTGCCAGTTTTTCATTGAAGTGTGTTTTTAAGCTTTTTCAAGAATTTGTATCTTATCTTTTTATTCTCAGTCCAAACCTCCTTTTTAATCTAGCTTATAAAACATTCATACAGTGAGGCAAAAAAATCCATCTCACTTCAGTAAGGAAAATAATCTGCATGCATGTTAGATGTGCACATTTTTACACATAGTTTGGCTTATCATCAATAATCACATTTTCAAAGGTGTACACAAAGCATACTGTGCTTTCAAATGCAACTTTTATGACAACCTTTGGGAATGTGGCACTTAATATGTGAACCTTCCTATATTACCAATTAAAACTCTGAGCTAAGAGCAGCTCCATAGGTTCCCTTAACAGGGCACATGCAAAACCTTCTTCAGATTCTAATCTCAATGAATTCTCACTCATCAAATTTTCCTCTGAGATTTTGGCTTTGAACAAATTTGAAAACTCAATGCAAAACTCAGTCAGAACCATGATGTTTCATTTATTCTATTTCAGCTTGGTTTGCCTTTGATGTAAAAATATAAATTGACTGAAATGTGCTAGAAAGTTAATTCCTGTTCACTTAAAATCGGGCTCAGGTTTCCTCCAAAGGTTTACAAAATGTGGAAATGTTTCTCTGAGTAAAGTTTGCAGGATCTGGATAGAAACTTGGATAAAATTTGGAACTCCATTCCCAAATCTGTTCAGATTTAGAACCCCCACATGCTGCAAGATTACCTAATCCCTGAAAGGTAGCATGTGATCTCTATAACAATTACCTCCCAAAATCTTCATGTTAACCAGATAACCTCCTTTTCAGGCCCATGCCAAAACCATGGCTGAGCAGGTTTACACATTGCAACATGGGTGGGAAATGGGCTAGATTTTTGAGTGGGCAGGATTTGTAATGTGGAAAACAGGTTTCAAATTATCATGAAGTGCCTGAGGTTACAAAAAAGTAATTGTCAATAGGAGGAACAATATGTTAAGAGACAGCTATAATAAAAAGACAGCTGGTAAGGTGGATTTGTTACAGTGTTTGGAAAGCACAGTCCAGGAAATTAACACCAATCATTGTCCAGTCATTAACACTGAGTTGCCAAATTTACAAAAAAGAAAAATCCTATTCAATAATTTTGTCTCCAGGAATTCAAAAAGGCATTTTAAATCTAATAAACAGAGAGTACCAATAATATTTCCAAGAATGTCTGAAACTTATAAATAAAACAAAAGTTTGGAATGTTTTTGGAATAGTGAGGAACTGAAAAACAGTAATTGTTTCTTAAGCCGTTTCAAACATTGAAATAATTCACATATTGACTCTAGAGAAAATTTCATTTAATGGATACTGAAATAATATGATGAATTCAAGGCTCTTCCATTCCTTCCTGTATAATACCACTGAGATGCCATTTGATATTACTTCATCAGGACTTCTTGCTTTTAAAGCTAACAGGTACATTACAGCACTAAGTATTTCCTTCCCAAGAGTCACTACCAAGCAATGTAAAAACCATCTAGACACTCAACACCTAGAGCAAAGTGCTGACCATACTCACAGCACCAGTATTTCAGTAGTCTCAGGAGCCCAAAGGAAGCAAACAGGACACTCAGCTGAAGCAGAATATTCAGCTGCTCACTAAATAAGGTCATTTTATAAGAGGGTTTTTTTTAAGGTGGCTAGAAACCAAGATGGCCAGGGTTGTTATTAATCTTTGTTATTATTTTGTAGAGTTTTAGCTGCCTGCAATAGCTAATCAATGAGCCACTAGAAATTGCTAATCACTTTGCCAGAAGATTCTGAAAAAGCACAAGAAAATTATTAATATTACCAATTTATGAACCAACTTCCTGAGTCTTTTGTCTGTTATACAGCTGTAAAGTTTAAAACATCAACATTCAGCTTACACATGAAAAGGCACTTATCGGACCAATAGTCAATAAAAAGTGGTCAATGGGCTCACATTCTAATTAAACAGTTTGGCTACGTCTAGACTGGCATGATTTTCCACAAATGCTTTTAATGGAAAAGTTTTTCCGTTAAAAGCATTTGCGGAAAAGAGCATCTAGATTGGCATGGATGCTTTTGCGCAAAAGTGCTTTTGCGCAAAAGCATCCGTGGCCAATCTAGACAAAGTTTTGTGCAAAAAAACCCCGAACGCCATTTTCGCCATCGGGGCTTTTTTGCGCAAAACGGTTCTCAGTTGTCTACACTGGCCCTCTTGTGCAAAAGCATTTGTGCAAGAGGGCTTTTTCCCGAGCAGGAGAGTCATTGTATTTGCGCAAGAACACTGACGATCATACATTAGATCGTCAGTGTTCTTGCGCAAATTCAAGCGGGCCAGTCTAGACGCAGCCTTTATGTTTATGGGTATCTCAACCATGCCCATAACCAGCTATTGACATGTAAAAGTTTTATCACATTATCAAATTATTAGTCATCTTTTAAAATATTTTTAGAAGGCTAATAAAACAAGTTTACCTGTGAAAACCAAGAATAATAGCATGAATTGTGCTAATGGCAATGACATGAGAAGTGCAATACTGTGTCAGAGTATGCTCCTTTTTGCCTAATACAGTGGCTCATCCCAGAGCCTATGGGGGAATGTACAGAAAAGGGCAATTATGGAGTGATTCAACTCTGTCTTCTACTTGCAGCTTTTGGCAGTCAGAGGTTTAGGGTTGTATCAAGCAGGGTGTTGCATTCCTGATTCGCTTGGCTAACAGCCATTTATAGGCTTGTCTGCCATTAACTTATTCAGGTTTTTTTGAGTAACATTTTCGTGCATCACAACCTCCCAAAGCAATGAGTTTCACAGATTAATTGTGTGGTGTGTGAAAAAATACTTCCTCTTATTTGTATTAAACCTGCTGCTTTTTAATTTAATTGGGTGATCTGTTTTGTTTTGTGCAAAAGGGTAAATAACACTTTCCCCATTCTTTAACCACATGGGTCAGGATTTTATAGCCCTCTATCATATCTCCCCTTAGTTATCTTCTTTCTAAGATGAACAACACTATATTTTTGGTTTTTCCTTATGTGGAAGCAGTTCCATTACCCTCAATCATCTTTGCTGCCCTTCTCTGAACACTTTCCAGTTCTACTAAATCATTTTTAGATGGGATGATCAGAACTGGACACATATTCAAGATGTGGGCACACTGTGGATTTATATACTGACATTATGATATGTTTGACTTATTTTTTATCACTTTTCCAATAGTTCCTAACACATTGTTAGCCTTTAACTGAAGTTTGGATTGAATTATCCGCTGTGACTCCTAGATCTCTTTCTTAAGTGGTAACAGCTCATCATTGTTTATGAATATGTAGGCAGAGTTCTCTCCTAACAGCTAGCTGGGAGTGGGAGAGACTTCAGCAGCAAAATGTATTTACATGAATACACCTACTTTGCTTTAGATACCAGCAGATAGAGCAGTGTTGCTTAAAGTGATCAACTTTGGTTAGTGTTGGGTTACAAACAGGGATGAAAGTAACTTAAAATTTCTTTCAGGTACTGTCCTATTGCAACCTGGATCCCTGCCAGCTCTTTAAAGAACTCCCTGCTGGCTTTTGCTGCAGCTCATCCAGCTCTTGCTGGAGCTGTGCATCAGGGCTCACCTGCTTACTTTCACCTCTGCTTACAAATTGCCTTAGTACTGAATACTGGTAGTGAAATGTAATCAATGCTGTTAACAGAACAGGGCTTATCCTGTCCCAGATGAAGCAGTCACCCTCAATTGAAAGGACCTCATTAAGCCAGGGGCTTGAATTCCAGACCCCCGGTGACAGTAAGAGAGGTGGGATGGGGACAGCTGCGGGAGCGGACTCCCTAAGGTTCCCCCCAGTCTGATTTAACCTGTTCCTCCCCACTGTTCAAAGGCTCCATTAGGGGCCTTTTGTTATTTTAGTTGCTCAAAGGAACTGACAATCACTTGTGGTGGAACAATGTTTCTGCTCAGCCTAAGAGCTGAAAATCACTAAGAACTTGTTGACTTCTCAAGAGACTGACCTGCAGAGGTCACAGCAGAGAGGCAGGTGCAGAAGGTGACTGGTGATAGTAACTGTGGCTGACAAGGCGGCTAGTGGACAGGAATCGCGGCTGACACGGTGGCCAGCCAGAGCAAGTGCTCAGATGGCGGAGCAAGCTAGGAGCATCTTCCCCGGATGGGAAATGACTCACAGAGATGCAGTTATGAACCATGGCTCCTCACTGACCAAAGACAACCATCGTGAGTGGGGTATGGTGAGGGAGCAGAGGGGGCACCGAAAAGGAACTTTGGATTGTAGAACTCAAGAACATTAAGAAAATTAAGAAAAACAGTTCCTGTTCGCAAGATAGAAACTGCCTCATGCACTCTGGGGTGGGTTATCCTGCTCACACTTTTATGATCAGGAATCCTGCTTGTGGCATTTTCATTAATTAATATTGGGTGACTTTCCTCCTTTCATTAAAAGTTTCTATTCTGTACTCAGACTCTGTGCTTGAGAGGGGTGAAGTACTGTCTCTCAGAGGTGTCCAGGGGTGGTATGTAATTTTCCCAGGTTACTGGGTAGGGGCTTGAGCAGGTTACATGTTGAATTGTTGAAAAGGAACATTTAAATATTCAAACCGGTCCTGGTTGCTGCTAGCCCCACCTGGCAGAATGGGTACCTACAATTAGGTATATTTTCCTTCATATGCCTTACCAACATTGAATTTCGTATGCCAGTTTGTTGCCCAGTTACCCAGTTTGTGAGCTCCCTCTTCCTAACAACTTACAATCTGCTTTAGACTGATCTATCTCGAATCATCTGCAAACATTGTCACTTCACTGTTCACTATAGCCCTATAGGGCCAGCAGGGGGCTGGGATGGAAAATGAGACAGCTACCTGCTATATATTTCAGAGAATTTGTCTGTTTGTATGCCTGTTTTTCATTGTGTCTATTTGTCCCCCATTCAGGGGGCATGTACCCTTCCCCTGGCTCTCACCTGGGCCCAAGCTCCTGGGGTGAGGGAGGGCTAGGGTTATCCTCTCTCTCCAGGGCAGCCTGCATACTGAGCCCCTCATCCTCACCCCCATCTCCGAACAATGATTTAAATTAAGAAAAACAAAACTTATTTGAGTTAAGGACCCAAGCAATGCCTGCTAAATCTCCTAGTAGTTTAATATGATTGGAGTAGAATGAAGACAAAATAATCAAGTTAGACTCCTTAAAACCAGCACAACAACATTTTTGAGAGACTTGTTTCATGTAATTGCTAAGATGGGGCCTTAAACTACATCTTTAGATGGATTTATTTGTAATCAGATTAGAATAACCTGATCCTAAACATCCAAATAATCAAGTTTCTGATCAACGAAGTGTCTCTAACCACACCATTCCACTATGGCAAAATTCTGAAGAGCATACTATTCAATCTAGATAATAAGTCAGACACAGTTTGACTGACCCTCATACAAATCTGACACAGTGCCCCTGAGCAAGGCCCTAGAAACCTTCTGATTTGATGGCAAGATAAGCAGGAAAACAGATCTGGCTAACAGAGTCGCACCCTCACTAAGGTGCAGTAGTGAGGCCTATTGAGATTTCAATTTTTTTATTCAGTATGAAGGACAAGGAGCACTGCTGAATAAGCTTTTCACCCAGCTGTAGCCCAGATAATCATAGAATCATAGAATACTAGGACTGGAAGGGACCTCGAGAGGTCATCGAGTCCAGTCCCCTGCCCTCATGGCAGGACCAAATACTGTCTAGACCATCCCTGATAGACATTTATCTAACCTACTCTTAAATATCTCCAGAGATGGGGATTCCACAACCTCCCTGGGCAATTTATTCCAGTGTTTGACCACCCTGACAGTTAGGAACTTTTTCCTAATGTCCAACCTAAACCTCCCTTGCTGCAGTTTAAGCCCCATTGCTTCTTGTTCTATCCTCAGAGGCCAAGATGAACAAGTTTTCTCCCTCCTCCTTATGACACCCTTTTAGATATCTGAAAACTGCTATCATGTCCCCTCAATCTTCTCTTTCTAAACTAAACAAACCCAATTCCTTCAGCCTTCCCTCATAGGTCATGTTCTCTAGACCTTTAATCATTCTCGTTGCTCTTCTCTGGACCCTCTCCAATTTTTCCACATCTTTCTTGAAATGCGGTGCCCAGAATTGGACACAATACTCCAGTTGAGGCCTAACCAGCGCAGAGTAGAGCGGAAGAATGACTTCTCGTGTCTTGCTCACAACAGAATCACATTTGCTTTCTTTGCAACAGCATCATTCTGCTGACTCATATTTAACTTGTGGTCCACTATAACCCCTAGATCCTTTTCTGCCGTACTCCTTCCCAGACCGTCGCTTCCCATTCTGTATGTGTGAAACTGATTGTTCCTTCCTAAGTGGAGCACTTTGCATTTGTCTTTATTAAACTTCATCCTATTTATCTCAGACCATTTCTCCAATTTGTCCAGGTCATTTTGAATTATGACCCTATCCTCCAGATTAGTCGCAACCCCTCCCAGCTTGGTATCATCTGCAAACTTAATGCGAACTTTCTATACCAATATCTAATTCGTTGATGAAGATATTGAACAGAGCCGGTCCCAAAACAGACCCCTGCGGAACCCCACTTGTTATGCCTTTCCAGCAGGATTTCCATTAATAACTACTCTCTGAGGACGATTATCCAGCCAGTTATGCACCCACCTTATAGTAGCCCCATCTAAGTTGTATTTATGTTCATAATGATGTATTTATGTTCATAATGATGATGATGAACTGATGGCAACATGGTAGAGGAAAGGGGAGAGGGGGAGTTGAACATCTCATATCCTCAGGATTGAATCATTCTGAGGGCCATTTTGTTATTTTTCTGTTCATTATTATCCTCTTCACTCAAGACATTTAAAATTAGACTGGAGAAATACAAGAAAATATACTAAAGAGAATCATTTGAAGAGGCGGAAACATGGCTAAGATAATGTGATAATCTTTTCTTCTACACCTAATCCCTGTAGTTTTATATTTTCTGAATTTCAAAGTACATTTGCATTGAATTTTGTTTGTCAAACTTTTGCCTTCAAGCTCAAATTATTTATAGTATCTACGCACATACACACTAATTACGTGCTCTTTCAGCTGTATTCATTCACATGAAAAAAATGACCTGCTGCTGCAGTTGGTTACATGAACGTTGGGTAAAATATGCCATATGAATACCATACTGATTATATACATGAGATTTGCACTTCCTGCTAAAGGCCGTCAAGCTAAATTCTAAGTGGATCCAATTACTATACATCTTCCCCCATCCAACCCCACTTAATAGGATATTATCATTAAACTGAAGATAATTTAAGAATAGTCCACAACTATCTTTTTATACCAATGTGCTACCATCAATGTAGAAAAAACAAACAGAGCATTTTATTAAAAGGATAAGGTGAGAATGGGGCAACAGTCTACAACTGTTGCCGTAATGAGTGGAGCCAGAACATGTCTTTAAGGAGAAAGAATCCTGTCAATTAATTTTCTGCCTACAGTCATGTTACCATGGATGTTTCAAAGTTTCCTTTGAACATTACAGCTACTTGAGATGCTCCGTGTGCGTGGCTATGAAGTGGCCTACTCAAGGCCAGGCTTAAGGAAATGTGCATAATTTCCTCAAATTTAAAAGTAACTTTTATGTTTGCTTAGACTTTGGAAAATGACTTGAAAAATAATGTATTTGCATGTATCTCTGCACTAATTATGTGGACAGTAATCTAGTTCGGTGGCTCCCCCAACCTTTTCTTGTTGGAACATTACTGGAATACACTGGGAGACAAGCACCTCCCAAAAATCCCCTTGCACCATATTTGGCAAAGTTATTATTGTCACTCCTGTCAGTTCATTTATTCTCTCTCTCTCTCTCTCTCTCCAGCCTTTTCTGTATTTTCTCTTTTTTTTCCTATCCGTTTTTTTGTGTTTCTTTTTTTCCTCATTAGTAACTCTCCACTCCTCCTCCAACTGAACTGAAGACTGTTGTTTGGGGTATGAATGGAGTTATTAGTTGGTGCCTTCCATGGCTATAATGAGAGCTGCAAGAGGAGAAAACAGGAGCTTAAGAATGGCAGGCTACATTCTAGACTTGCAGCCTTATGCATGTGAGCTGCTCCCACAGCCAGTGGCATGACAGGCCACTGAGAAGCAGAGAGATCTGAGTGCCATTAGTTTTAAAGAAAGTACCTGCTATTTTACTTACAGCAACAGACACTTGTTAGCAGTGGGAACCGAATGGGTATGGGACATGTAGCTTTCCCCAACCCACTTCATATTGCTATTCTCCTCTACCCTCCACCCCTAAGCTACTCTGGTGTACAATCACACAAGTTGGAGCCACTGGGCTAAATGTTTAAACTGGGGCTGTTCAGTTTTCCAACCTCTTCTGTCCTACTCCAGGTTTAAGAACTCACTGATACCTTTGTGAGAGACCCAAAAAGCCAACTGCTTTGACAAGGGTGTAATTTTCGGAACAAGTAGAAAGGTTTACTTTGTAATCTGCTCCTAAAATAAGAAGGGAAATCTGTATGTACACATTGTCTTAAAATTAGAGGGACCCAAACTATATGATTCTGATCGAGTTCCAGATTTTGAATATCCCAAAGTTTAAAGGGTATCCAAATCCTAGCTTTCAGTTCAGTCATTGTAAAGATTGAAAACATTTAAAAAAGGAAACATTT
Source organism: Rafetus swinhoei (assembly GCA_019425775.1). NCBI lineage: Eukaryota > Metazoa > Chordata > Testudines > Trionychidae > Rafetus > Rafetus swinhoei. The sequence goes on along the minus strand of CM033428.1, from coordinate 19,865,069 downwards.
CTAAGTGCAGGGGGTGAACACTAAAAGATCAGGGTTTTTGGATGTAAGGTGTTAATTCAGGACTAGCTGTATGTAAAGTAGTAGTAGTAGAGAAACCGTATCAAAGGTTCAAAGGGTTAACACTCTTCTCACTGGATCAAATTCACTCTGCCATTATAAACTCGGCTTAAACAGCCATAGCACAGGAAAATCAGGGGCTGGAATAGAAGAAAAGAAATCTATACTTCATCCCCAACCACCATCCCACCTTTGAGAAGGAATTGCATCCTCCCTGCGCTGATACTGCAGTCCCTGGATCTGTTTAACTGTGGACCCACTGAACAAACACAGCCTGTTTCCAAATTCCCCTTTGCACTGGCCTATTTGAAACTGGAGTGGAGCCCAGCTGCACCTCATACAAGGGGGAGAGAGATTGCACAGTCATTGCTCTTCAACCCTTCTCAGCAACACAGCTATAGGTTTGCAGTGTTGGATACTTTCTGTGGCCCCTGGGTATATTTCATCCATAGTGAACATGAATCCTGCATTAGCCCTAATGGTACCTACGTCTGCATACATATCCCTTAACATTAACATTACATTTAGTTGAGGACACATTCTGTAGCTGTTAGCTTATCAGGGGAACTTCCACTTTGCATATTTTCCTTCAGTTCAGCTGATTACTTTCAAATGGATTAGTTTCCAAATGCAGGATATTCTTTAGCTACATGTCAGCCATGGACACTGAACTCCAGACATGCGGAACATACATTATTGGAGACCAATATGATTTTTCCCTCAAATCTTGTTTCTTTTTAAAATGAACGTCTTTTGTGTATGTTCCCCATCTCTGAGGACTTGGAGTAGCAGAGCTTTACATTTTCATAGGAAATAGTTAAGATGCTCTGCTAAGAACCTCTTAGCACATAACTAACTAGTTGCTTTATAGCACCTCCCATGGTTTCGGCCCATTAACCTGAGCATAACAGCTTGATGAATTAATGCTTATATAGGCACAGTTGGCAGCTTCTAATTAAATAATTATGGCTAAGCAGCTGCACAGAAGTTGCAATGTCCCACTAGAAAGCCAGCTGTCAATGTTACTGGTCCTCAAAGCTTAAAAAAAAAAAGACTTTTAGAGATTATGTGTGAAGGTTTTTTTCCCCCCACTTTACACATAATCTATATGTATTGCCCGTGTTCTTACATTAGCTCTGTCCATGCCTGGATTATGAGCATGCACATGGGCGGTGGGTATGGTAGGCGGGGGAAGGCATAGAGTAGTGTTGGTGTACTGAGGGGGCAGAGTGTTGCTGCCGCCGGTACCTGCCCTCCCCGTGCTCCAGGGCCAGAGAGGCTCAGGCCATGTACCACCCGCCTTTCCCGTGTTCCAGGGCTGGGGAGACTCAACCACATGCCGCCTGGGAAGGCTGGGGTCACGCACCGCCTGCCCTCTCTGTGATGGGGTGTGGGGCCTGGGCAGAAGGGGAGGGGTTAGGGACTTGCCTCCCCCAACCCTTCCTTCACTCATGAGCATACAGCTGTAAAATCCCAGTGGTTCAACAATGACAATTATTGCAGGGACTGGAGACAAAAAAGTCACAGCAATTTGATCTGGATCTAGATTGAGCAGAACGAGTTTACATTTTGGTCCATGGTTTGGCCCATTACACAGATAGGAACCATTGAAAAAAAAGGCAGGTCTGGATCCAGGTTAGAATTTCAGGCATTCATGAAAGTGAAGTGTGTTCAGCAGTGCCAGCCCGAGCCTTTCTTGCGCCCCGGGCAGCGGGCACACGGCGCAGACGCGGCCCTGCCCCCGGGCGCGCAGTGCCCCTTACAACTGCAATCAGGCTCCCCCATAGGTTGGTGCCCCGGGCAGCTGCCCGGCTAGCCCCCCCCCCCCCCTTAATCCAGCCCTGGTGTTCAGATAGCGTCAGACACAAATCCTGTTGAATCCAATGGAAGTTTTCCCACAGGCTTCAATAGCTTTGGATCAGGCCTGTATTGGTGGATTTGGGAAGCTAGATCAAGCGCATTGCATACACACATTCTCTCCCACTCTCTCTCTCTCTCTCTCTCTCTTTTACTCTCAGATATTTCTAAGGCCCTTATCACCTTGGTGTCTAAGTATCATTATCTATCATCATCACTAATGATCGCAAAACGAAAGCTACTCTCTAGCAGAGTCTGTGAAGGATAAAGTTCTGAAGAATGTGAATGTAAGATATCAGTGATCTTCTGATTGCTAATTAGCATAATATTTGGGTCCTGCTTCAGTTTTTAAAATAGTTGCTATAATTACAGCAAGCTTATAGATTTTTCTGATTTTGTTAAATTTATATAGTATTCACTGCCATACATTTTTGAAATTACACTAACTCTACTGTAGCATCATGTCAGACACTGATTTCAAATATTAGAAACCTCATAATGTAAATCATCCAGCTCAGCCTCCGTTTGAGCTGGTCCAAAGACCTCTGAAGGATTTTACCAAGAAGCCCTACTATAAAACTCATTTTAGATAAATGTATGCATGTCAAAAATACAGAAGGCTTTTTTGTAAACTAAGCTAACTTAATCACTATTACATAAGCAGATCTGGGCTGCCTGTTGAGCTCAGTAACAGGAGTAGTTGGTACTTAGCCTAGTGTTGCCCTGTAGTTTATTATATGTCAATAAACTGCTCACGTTCTGGGCATCTTTCAACACAAACCTTAATCAATGCTTCATGTTACTGGGGCTATATTGTCTACAATAGTTATACTGTGTAGCAGGTGAGACAAGTAGCTGTTATTCACCTTTCTATCCCCCGGCCCTTTGATCTTTGAAAGGATAAAATCCACTTGTGCAAAGGGATGAGGGAAACATTCTCTCCTTTACCTTTTTGAAGCAAAAGTTAAATGGCCTAGCCCACTCCTAGAATATTTAAGTCCCAGAGTTGTGGAATGATTTTCTGATACAGGATTAGAGAATCAAAAATTACCCTGATGTTACCATTGGTAACAGTGTCCCTGGCTGAATATCAATTTAGAAAGTTAATGAGCCTCCTAGAGCTATCAGATCAAAATTAGTACAACAGTGTGTGATCTGATGTGATTCCAGCAGGCCTGCCGCCGGGGGATGGGAGGGAGAGCAAAGTGAGTAGCTGCCATGCAGAACCAGCGCTTTTTGGTTGGGACTCCTGGCCACTGCTGCCATTGCAGCAGCAATGGCAGTAGCTGGGAGTCCTGGGCCCTTTAAATTACCACTGGAGCACTGGGCAGCACTGAAGGGCTGGCTGGAGGAGGCTGGCCTCCAGCCCCAGCCCTTCTGTCCAAAGCACCGCTTCCCTTCCTTGAGTCCTGGAGCTGCCCACCCCACCTTGCCAGGGGCCTGGCGAATTCTGTTAGTGGGACATATCCACCTAGTTAAGAAGGGTCTGCTTTTCATATGGTGTTTCATAACAGCATGTAGCCACCTGCCTGTCTATCCGCTGAACCCTAATTTAAAAGAACATAAGTTCTGAAAAACATCCCAGTTAAAAAGGAGCCAGCGCAACCACATTTTTTCCACTTCCCTGCATGTGAGGGCAGCAGCCTTCTGGACAGATGGCTAGGCTGACTGTGCTTATTATCAAACATCTATTACCTTTGTATTTTGAATCTCATTTTAAGATTTTCTGTAATTAAATCTGCAGTGTGTTTGCAAGGCTTACTACGTTACACGGAGAGAGCACTCAGGAAATGTGAAAGGCAGTCAAATGGCTGATGTACAAAGGCTCTGATAGCAATACCTTTCGATTGTGGGGAGAAAAGGTGCTTTTAGTAGTCTGTGCTGCCACCTAGCCAAGACCACACCATTGAGTTAAGTATTCATTTACATTTTAAAAGCTGAAATGCAAGCATATCTCCTTGGATTTTACTGTATCAGAACAAAACTTCAGTGAGCTGCAGAAACAAAGAAATCAAGCCTGCTAGTTCTCTGAAAATGAAATGCATACCAAATGAAACAGGCTTTAACCAGATAATTATTTTTTTTCTCTACAAATCTCTTGTACTTACGGTAGAAGACATATTCAGTGTAGCTGGACCAGACTTTATCATCTGTGTACTGATTGACAAAAGAAGCCGTCACTGAGGAATTGCAGGCCACCATGTGGAATCCACATTCTGACAACATGTCAAAAGCCCTCTCCAGGTGCTTGAACTTGAGATAGAACCTGGAGGTGTATCTTTCCGGCGCCCTATCTGGGTCTCTACTCTCATTCAAACTTTCTCCAAAGACCTCTTTGACTAGAGCAATCCTTCCACAAACCAAAATCCTCGGGACTCTCCTGAACTTGGCATCAGCTTGGCTCTCTCTGCCCATGGTGCATGACCCCCTGTACCCAATGGTAATGAAACCCCATTTTCGGTCTGAAGGTAAAAGCGATGATGGGGGGCATATTCTTGTGTCACTGCCTTGGGAGACCTCTTCGTAGTCGCTGTGGCAATAGTCATCGGGGCTTTGCTTGACATCATCAGGAGTTAGGAGTTTGACCAAGTCTGGGAGCTGAAAATATTCAGCTTCCCTTTTGAGCCTTCCCTTTTCTGGGAAGTGATCAGGTAGAACCACTTGCTTGTCCCTGAGATAGTCCAGAATGTAGCGGAAGAGGAAACCATCTCTATCAATGAAGAACCTTCCCTTGGCGTCCTTAGCTAGATCATTGGCTGTGTCTTTCTTGGGGGTGAACATTTTCCACAGCAAGGAGTGTGGGATGCCCACCAAGGTGGAATGGCGAGTGAAGTATACTTGACCACCCACATTTAGCTCCACCACCTCTGGAAAGGAGTGTAGACCAGCCCCTTGTTCTCTAGGAGGGAGGTAAGTCCTGCAGTTTCCACTCAGAGCCATTGTATTTTAAAACAAAAATCTGCCACAAGGAATGGCAGGACTATCAATCACATCAGAGTAGAACGAGGCTCCTCTACCAGACCCCCAAAAGGGCTCATAATATTTAAGAAAGGGAGGGCAAAAAGTTAGTTTATTAAAAAATCAGAATTGTCCAGATGTGACTGTGTCACAAAAGCTAGCAAAGCAGCTTAAAACCTAAACAATGGATGGAGAGCAGTAACTTCACGAAATGCAATCAGATCTTCCAATAAAGTCCCAAAAACCAAGATCAAGCCAAGCCTACGATTATTCACAGGTCTGTTGAAGGGGGAAAACAAAATAACACAATTATTTCCCCAAATATCATAAAAGTTAAAATAGAGGGAATGAGGTCAGTTCACATAGCACCCTCTAGTACTGATTTCCAGGGAGAAAAATCAAGATCTTTTTAAAATTAATATTTTGGCAAGTTTTTTTCTCCCCAAGCAATAATTAGTGTGTTTAGTGGAGGGAATACATTTGACAACATTGAAAATAACAATAAAATAAATACTTCAACTTTAAACAAGTGTCTAATTTAGAGCCTTTACAGATGAGAGAAAGAGAGCATCAAGTCTTACCTTGGTTACAGTTAATGCATAGTTCTTGCGAAGGAAAGAAAATGTTCTGAGCAATCAGAACACACGCAGGCACACAGAGTCCAATTAATATCAAATCCAACCCCAGAAAGGGACAGAAAAGGTAAGAAAAGTGCTCTTATGAACAGCCGTCCATATAGATCTCAAGAGTTAAACCGAGTCAAAGGAAAGTTAACCGTGATGTGTAACGATGAAAAACCAATATTTATAGCAATATCTGAACTAGGGAAAAAAAACCAAAACAAAATAAATCCCAATCAGGATCCTTAAAAGAGTTTCAGAAAGGAGGACCTTGGTTTAGATGACTCGCAGAAACCCCAGAATCTGAGAAAAGAACTGATACATTTCAGTGGGCTCCCGAAGTGGTATCCTGCCTGGCAGGAAGGGCAAAGAAGCTCCCATGTTCCCAGTAAGGGTCAGAGAAGATAAGCCTGCAGCAGTTTGAAAGGATGCCCAGGGTAGCTGCTTCGTCTGCTCTTGCTGCCTGAGCTACTGCTCTGGCTGCTGAGCTGGGTGGTTCCACAGTTCCCAGTGCAGTTCAGATGCTGTTGTTTCAGCAGTGCAGGGAAGAAACCATCCAGGGAAATGACTATTACATCATCTTAAAGGAATATGGCTTTGAGAAAACAGAAGAAACTAGAGAGAGACTTTCTGGTTTATTTTTCTTTTTTTATTGTATTTTAAAGAGTTTCAGAAGCTGCTGCACTGTCCAATGATGTCACAAAGAGCTATTCTCAGAGCAGCTAGAGAGCTCCTCCAGGGAAGGTTGAACTATGACTTTCCATTTAATCCTCTGGATGAATACAGAGATTCCAACTGCTACTTCTTTTGCAGACTTCTGTTTTTGAAATTCAAGTAAACTTCTTTCTTATTCTAAGCATGTTTTTTTTCATTCATCTTTTAGCATTACATCTGTTTCCCCTACAACACAAAAATGCATCCACCTCTGTGGCATACAGAAGAAACTCAAATGTGATTTTACTCAGGGACCTGGAGATACACCCAGAAAAATATGATCAAACGTGTGAAGGCTCAAAATGAACATTTCTATAGTTTTACACAATGGGTAAATTCATCTTTCAATTCCCTGATATTGAACATACAGGAACTAATTATAAAAATAATTTGGAATGAACAGAATATGCAAGAGAGAAGCGAGTTTTGAAATCAATCAGAATAGGAGCACAATTTTGCCACTGAACTATAATTTCATAGTTACATTAATTTGTAGGGGAATTCTAAAACAGTAGTTAAAATAATGATAGGAACTTTGTTCAGGGGCTTGTGAGGCTGTAAAAATTAACAGTGTTTGAAAACATTTTAGCTAAAATGTGTTAATTAGGTTTGTTTTACTGGTATATCAGATTTACAGTTGAGCAAACTTTCAAGCAGTGTGATAAATATAACATGTGCCATTCAGCTGAGGGCCTTATTCTGTTCTCACCTGTGATGGTGTAAATAGGTATTAACTCTAGTGATGTCGGAGGAGTCACACCAGTGTAGGACTGTCAGCAAGGCAGGGGAGAATCACGATCATTGTTTTCCAGTATTTCAACCGTGATAGTATTTCAGTTTCTGTTTGGCCCTGTTTAGACCTTAGAATTGACTGCAACCACCTAACACATTTATAAACACCTCTAGCCGCCTACTATATGTGCTAAATGGTATATAGTACAACGTGAATTAAGACTTATTAGCTGAAACATTTTAAAACATTGCTCACTTTCACAATATGGATAACCCCATTGACAAAATTAATATATTTCTTATGACTCTTAAATATGCCTGAAACAATCTCCTTGCTGAACTTATAACTTAAGAAATATTTTACTTTATTATGAGGCAGATTCTGATCTCACTCCATTGGCTTCCACTGAAGTTATGATTTACAGCAGTGAAGGTCACAACACTATCAGTATATTTAAACATGGCCAAAATCATGTTCCAACTAATATATCAAATTCATATCAATCAGGCATTCTGCAGTACCGAAACACTAATTTCAGCCAGCTTTTAATTCACATTTTAAAACTTTTATATTTTTCAATTGTTGTAAAATACAAGTATTTACATGTAAACAGCCTTTTTTAATCACCATCCTGCTAATAATGTCTAGAACACCTTACGCAATCAGGACATTAATAAATGTCTTAATGCTTATTTATATGTAATTCAGCTTATTCAACCAACACATTAATCTCTTGTAGCTTCTATAACTTTTTTCATAGTGCAAGACGCCCGTACACTATATTATTTAGCATGCTTACAGCACCACCTTATGGTTTTAAGATATAATTACAATTACATTATTCAGGAATATGATGGTTTGAAATTCGACACCTTTTGCTCGCTTTCAGCTTTTATCCAGGAACCATGGTTGTTTGTACTATTTTTGCATTTTGTTTTTTAGCTTTTCAAAATTAAGTCATACATTCAAAGAAAATACCTATTTTACATTGTTAGGAAAACAACTTGTGTAAGGAATGCCATACTTTTAATTATATAGGTCCCCAAACAGAAAACATACATTGCAGTCCATTCTCATTCAACAAAGAATTAAGCAAAAGCTTAAAGTTAATAGGACATAAGCACACGCTTAAATGCTTTGTTAAATAAAAGCCATAATAAATGGTATATGCTGTAACTGTTTACAAGCAACGTCACCATGAAATTACATTTTCATAGAAAGGCAAATCCTATGCTTACTGTACATCATCTTTACAAATGCTATTCAAATTTCTCTAAAAGCATGATGAATAAGAGTCTTGGTTTCAAAAATTGAAGGCACAGTTTTAAGCACAACTTCATTTTCATCATTACATTTTGGCATGGTTTAGTTATCTATACTTGCCTTAGGGTATTCAAAGATAATTTGTGTACTCAATCTGAGGTTTTGTGCTTCCAAAAATGGGGTAATCAAAAATTGCTCAAAGTTCCATCTGCAATTTCAGAGGCCACACTGAGATTTTGAAAATGGATCCATATTTTTATTTAAATAAAGTACCAACACAGTGATTTGAAAGATGCACTTTACTGTAATGTATCAAAATGAAAGGGGGGATTTATTTGAATATCTTCTATCGAAAAAGTGAATGACAAATCTAAAGCTAAAGCTGATGTTTCAAAGGTAAGTTAAATCTGTCTATTTTTCTTTAAATGATTTCAGTTGGAGGCAATGGTTATTGCTGGTAGGGTTGCCAGATGGTTTAACCAAAAAATATCGAACACGTTCCCCCCCCCCCAAAAAAAACAGGGGGAAAATTCTGTTGAGGGGGAAAGAAAAGGGGGCAGAGACCAAAATTGTTGAGCAAAAAAAAATTAAATAATAAAACAGCATTAAAACAGCATGGCCCTTTTCAGAGTGCATGCAGAGTCAGAATAGGGATAGGAACAGCGGAGAGGTTGAGCACTAAGACCCAGGGAAGGCATTGCTTCCCCTTGGTCTTTAGGCTTTTTGCCGGCAGCCATTTTGTTTTCTTGGTGAAGCCAGAACACAGCTTCCCTGCGGAACCAGGTAAGCAGGGGATCCGGGGGTGGGAGGCTGAGGGTGTCAGGGACCCGGGGTCGGGGAGAGGCTGGGGGCTGTGCCCAGTTGCCGAGTGTGTTGTAGGGTTGCCAAGTGTCCGGTATTTTCGCCTCCTGGCTGGGGAAAAAATCAGAAAATATCGGCCATTTTAGGTGTCCGGTATTTTCTGAATTTTTTTTACCAAACAGGAGGCAAAAATACCAGACTTTCCGGGTCAATACCAGACACCTGGCAACCTAATTGCTGGATCAAAGAGCCCCTGGACCACAGCGTCCTGGTGGCTGGGAGCGGGAGCCTCAGGGGGCTGGTGGTCAGGTGAGGTGCTGGGTTGGGGGTTGGTTGCAGGGGGGCCAGCAGCCAGAGCCTGGGTGGGGCCAGGAGCAGAGCCAGTCCTATGGCCAGGGGAACCAGCACCTGGAAGAAGAGCCTATCTGGTGACCAGAAGCCCAACCAAGGCTGGGAGCAGAGCTGGTCTGGCAGCTCGGGAGCAGGGAGCCCAGCTGAGGCCAGCAGTGGAGAAGCTTTTCAAATTGGAATTCAGATCTTACTTCCAGAGGACAGCAGCAGAGGGGCCAAAATTGACTTCCCCTGGTCTGGCAAACACCTTTGTTCGGGACCCATCAAGTACCCAGGGTGCCAGACCAGTGAGGCCCAACCTGTATCTCAATTAGATTTCTGGATTTGACTTTTAATTCCAGAGTAGCAGGGGACACCATGGAGGTTGTGCAATCACACATCAGAAGGAAGAGGGATAGGGAATCTTGCATCACTTGACTGCAGTCCCTTCAGACCAATTTAATAGTTGCTATGCCAAGATCACAAAGGCCTTGCCTAGACCAGGATTTAAAGATGTGGTATTAGACCGGTGAGCCCTGGATCACAGAGCTCTGGTGGCTGGGAGTGAAGGCTGGCTGGCAGTCTGGTGGAAGAAGATCCCAGGGGACCTGCAGCCAGGAGTGGAGCCTGGTTTCTGAGTCAGTGGTGACGTTAGAGAGCACAGTGCTGCCAGAGTATGTTCTCTTCTAAGCAGGGGCAATGCATAGGGGATATGAGGGGGCATGTGCACCCCAAACTCTGTGGCAGGAGGGAGAAGGGCCCGGCCAGCAACTGACGGGACCTCTGGGAGATTCAGGAGGATTAGTGGGGGGCCTGGTTCCCGCAGAAGGGATCCATCTCTTCCCCACTCACCAGCAGTGGAACACATTGGAAAAGCCTTGTACAGGCAAGGTAGTGTAGAGTTTAACACATACTAAGCAGTTGGGTTGATGCGTGGGCTTCCAGCAGGATTTAACTCAGTTAGTATAGCACCTGTTCAAAGCAATGTGCCTTGTCTACACTCTCTAGAGTTCTCAAATATGTTAGGTGAAACCTGTTAATGTATATGTTCTAACAACACAGCTTTTATCCTAATCTAGACTAAGTCGATCATGTCCTACAGACTGAGTGAGAGTTTTAGGCTCAGTTCACTACTGGTCAGTAAAAGCTGAGGCAGCTCATTCTGGAGCTGAACTTGCCCCTACTGACCTACCATGAGTAAGATCAGAATTCCAGTTCCAAACTTCAGGGAGAACAGGTCTTGGAAGTACTGCAGAAGCATCAGGCTCACTCTGCCTATTTGCTTTGCACTGAGCATCTCAGTGATAAACAGATTCCAATAAAGAACATGAAGGTGCCTGCAAACAGTCCCACAAGGTACTCTGGCCAGGTTACCGTGTGATTAGTACCACTGGGCTGTGTCTAGACTGGCCAGTTTTTCTGGAAAATCAGCCGCTTTTCCGGAAAAACTTGCCAGCTGTCTACACTGACCGCTTGAATTTCCGCAAGAACACTGACGATCTCATGTAAGATTGTCAGTGTTCTTGGCGGAAATACTATGCTGCTCCCGTTCGGGCAAAAGCCCTCTTGCGCAAATGCTTTTGCGCAAGAGGGCCAGTGTAGACAACGTGGTATTGTTTTTTTAAAAAAAAGCCTCGATCGCGAAAATGGCGATCGGGCTTTCTTGCGCAAAACTGCGTATAGATTGGCACGGACGCTTTTCCGCAAAAAGTGCTTTTGCAGAAAAGCGTTCGTGCCAATCTAGACGCTCTTTTCCGCAAATGCTTTTAACAGAAAACTTTTCCGTTAAAAGCATTTGCGGAAAATCATGCCAGTCTAGACGTAGCCCCCATGTATTTAAGCTCTAAGTCCTTTTGAAACATTATAATCAGAATTGCCTTTTGAAAGGAAGAATTACTTTGGAAACTTAGTCACACTAGTTTTCAAAATGCATTTGCACTTTTCAAATAAATTAAAAATTCATTCCGAGACCTTGTTTCTTTACACAGGATGTTTCAATGCTGTAACATAATACAATTTCTTTTGGTGCAGAGGCTTCCTTAATAAAGCACCACCTAACACTTCACAGCCAAACACAAGCCATCAGCTAAATGCAGCCAGGAAATAATAAACTTCCAAGGTCTCTGAGCCAAATTCAGTGGTGACCTAAATATTGGTGTAAGATATAGGTCAGGTATAAAATTATGTCATTACCTACTCCTGTGTAAAACTGCACTTATCTAAAATCCAGTGGAGAGGAAGCGCAGCAACTATCAGAAGGGAGTACGATAAAGCAAGTACAAGAACCACTCTAGAGTAAAACTGAGTCCTAGCCAGTGTTCCCTCTAAGATTTTCCATCCATGAGTGGAGTGAGTTTTGTCTTGTGCACCAATATTGAGGTCATGTGCGCTTGTTCAGATGTGTGCCACCGTTGCGCCCACCAGTTACTAACAAATATATTCACACACATACACATATAATGTTATGGAAGAAAGAATACTAAAACAGCTCCTTCCCAGTCACAAATAAAAAGAGCAGTTAAACCAGCATTTTCACCCACACATCTTTATTAGTATGGCTGACCCTAAGTGCCAATGTACTGTATTTGTCCCGCAATCTGCTTATTGACCACCCCTGCACTATGTGATTTGTCACCACACACAACACAGAAGGCCTGACAGTCATTCTGAGGGAAATGAGTGCTTTCTAACAAACAAGACTGTTAATAATGAATTGTGATGGTCGCAGCAGGTACAAGAACAATACCACTGGAAGAGCAGCCACCTGCAACGTGGCTCCAGCTCTGGCCCCGGCTGGGGCCACTGGAGGAGCTGCCACCCGCCACGTAGCCTGCAGCTCCAGCCCTAGTGAAGGGCTGAAGCTAGGGCCATGCCCGCGTGATGGTTGCCCTGCTGTTCCTGGATCTGGGCAGCTGCCTGCCACATGGCCCTATTCCAGAGCTGCTGAGCAGCCACTGCCTGGCTCTTCGGAGGAGGTGGGCAGGAGGCAAATTTTTGTTGCGTGCTCATGCAGGCGCGCACCTTAGAGGGAACCCTGGTGCTAGCATCAAGTGCATCTTACAAAGTGACAGGAAAGCTATGCTCAAATCTGGTAAATCAACAGTGTTACATCATTCCTGGAAACACTGCCATTTAGATGTGTTTGTTTTTGTCAAAAAGGCATAACAGCATTAAGGCTTTTTAGAATTAATGGGACTAATGTGTAAGACAAACATTGTGGGTTCCTATCTCAAATAAAGAAACGCTATTTGAAGTAAATAGTACATATTTGCGTATGTCTCAATTATAATCTCTCTCTATAGATACATTTTAGAAATGAAATGTCTGTCCGTTTTTGTCTGTGCAAGAAGTAGGGCCACCACATTTGGTGGGCAGCTTCCTCTCACCCTAACATAAAGCAAGGTAAGGGTTTGGTTGTGCTGGGAACACAGGAAATGCGGGAATGGGGCTGTTTCCACAACATGGAAAGGGAGGGAGAGAGGAGGGATGCGATCCTCACACTCACCACTGGGGGCAGTGAGCAGGGACAGGATACTGCAGAGTGAGCACTTACACCATTCCCACACCAGCATGAGACTGACCGGCTGAGGTCAGGGTTCTGCACACTGCCGGCCAGGCCACCCTCTACCGATAAGATTCCCCCTCCCTCCCGCAGCTACAGGACTGGGCATTACTCCCACCCCCATCACCCTGCTACAGGGTCTGGGGATTCCCCCACCCTGCCTATGGGGGCCTACACACTCCCCTCCCCCTTCCCCACCACTCCACACGGGTATGTGGAAATCCTCCTCCTTCTGTGAGGCCCCCGTGCCTCCTCATAGGCCCTGAGGATTCCCTCCCCCCACCCCACCTGGCTCTTCACAGGGCCTAGGGATGCCATCCTTCTCCCCCCCCCCATCCCATGACTTCACCCACACAGTGGAGATTCCCAATTCCCCCAATTTTTTAGTGCTGCTTCACGCAGGGCCTGGGGATTCCCTGTCTTTTCCTCCTCCCCCTTCCCCAGGCGTACCTTTGCACACCCGAGCGACACCAGGTAAATCTGCTAGTCTACAAGCGTATGTCTAGACTACATGCCTCTGCTGACCAAGGCATGTAAATTAGACATACCGACATAGTCAATGAAGCGGGGATTTAAATATCCCCCGCTTCATTAGAATAAAAATGGCCGCCGTTGTGCCGGCTCAGCTGTTTGTCGGCACGCAGCGGCAGTCAAGACGGGGATCGGTCGGCAAGGAAAGCTTTTGCTGACTGATCCTGTAAACCTTGTTGCACGGGGCATAAGGGATCAGTCGGCAAAGGCTTTCCTTGCCGACCGATCCCCGTCTTTACTGCCGCTTTGTGCTGACAAACAGCTGAGCCGGCACAACGCGGTGGCCATTTTTATTCTAATGAAGCGGGGAATATTTAAATCCCCGCTTCATTGACTATGTCGGTATGTCTAATTTACATGTCCAAACATTTGTTCAAGAGCTTTCCCTGATCAGTAAGAGCTAGGACCACCAAATTCACTATACAGCTTCCTCTTATCGTAACCTAAAGCAAGGTAAGGGTTTGGTTGTGCCAGGAAAATGGGATGTGCCTGAAATGGGATTGTTTCTCATAAAACCATACAGAAAAGAGACAGAATCACCGGGTAGGTCAAAGGGGCTGGCTGGAGTGTGACCGTCTCTCATACAGGACTGTCCCAGCCCTGAACCTCCTCCCCCAGTACCCTTTACAGAGGGTGAGGGGGCTGAAGCTCCTTTCCCCCCACCCCACATTCATACGGAAACTTTGCTGACTATTCCCCTTCATCAGGGAGCTAGGGGAAAGTGCACAGTTTGCTGCCTTCCTCACTCTGGCTGGAAAGCTCAGGGGGCAGACAAACCTGGACCTGCCTCTGCCGGGTAACATTCACCCCTCCCCCAGCTGTGCCTATTGGAGCGGCAGCAGTGAGAGAGGGCTGGGGGAGTCCTCTGGGCAACACCAGGTAAATCTTCCAATAGATATGTATCAATATAACACATTCTAGCCCCCAGAACTGCTTTAAAGGCAAATATACAAACTATAGACAGGAATTAGTTTCTGCACCGAGAGTGTGAAATGTGGAAGCTGTTTAGCAGCACACAGAAACACTATACAATAGCTTAGGACAATAAGTGAAGAATATAGTACCCAGCTAGAACTGAGGAATTTTGAGAGGAAGAATAATAATCTAAGTTGGAATTTGTTTGAGACATTTGAATTGGGAACTTTGATAACTATAAGTGATCATGATCTAATTTTTATGTGATACCTAAATGCAGGGGTGACTGGTGGGAAGGCACAAGGGCCACCGGTCATGTGACCACACACCCCGCCCAGGGAAGGGCTGTAATAACCCCCTCTGCCCCAGGCTCTGCCTCTCCCCAACCCTGTTCCACTCCCTCCCCACGTTTTCCCTGCCCTTGCACCACCCCACCCTGCCTCTTCCTCTCCCCCGAGCAATGTGGGCCAGGGGGACTAGGGAGCAAAAGGATGGCACCAGCAGTGGGGTCCAGCCCCCTGCATTCACTGGCAGCAGCAGAGGAAGTGGAATAAGGTGGCCCCAGCTCACTCTGCTTCCCTACCATGTCTCTCTGCTTCCCACCAGTGAGAGTGGGCCCCAAGAGATATGCCAGGAAAGCAGAGTGAGCTGGGACTGTGTTGCTCTGCTTTCCCCGCTGCTTCTGGTGAGTGTGGGGGAGGGGGAGCAGGGCAGACAGACCCATGTTATGGGTGCCAGGCCCTCCTATTAGTCCTCTTGGCTCACACATTGTCTTGGCCTAACAGATAACACGTTCTAGCAGCACAGAGCTCTCTAACATCCCCACTAATTCAGAAAGGTCTGAGAAGGAAAAGTGCCATATCCTGCAGTACTTGGTGTTCTTTGGCAGTTTCCTATTTCCGTCCTGATCCAACTCAACCCTGCTTAAATTACGAGAGAGGAGCAGCTCACAGCATATGGTGCTATTCCTGGGGAGCACTTACACTAAGCCTTTATGTATACTTTAAAGCCCCTTTATACTGCCAGACCAGTATAAAGAAGCCTTAGTATAAATGAAAATCAGACACCAACTCCTGTAGACAAACTCTAGCAATTGCAATCAAGCCTCCAATCTAAACCTGTGACATTTTATTCACAGAGAAGCAACAGTACTTGAAGGTACGAGCTCTAAACTGCTCCAGAATTACTGTACCTTTAAATCAAATACGTTTTCCCAGAAATGTTTATAAAATGCATAGTGCTCGGTGCTCACTTTCTAGCACTCAGCAGTCTTCACATCACTCAGGGAGCTTTGGAAATGGACAAAGAACTCCAAGTGCTCAATATGACAAGGAATGGTACAGCAATCAGTTGAAATAATAAGTTGCCTATTGATTCTGCAGTATGAGTTACATATGGTAAAAGACTCATCTGCTGAAACTCAGCAATTCTTGTGAACAAGAAGTCCCAGTGCAATCTTTCACTTTGAAGAAGCTACATAAAAAAATGTGAAATGGCAGACTTGTCCCAGAAAAGGGCTTAGCAGCCAAAAAGCTTGAATCCCATAAAGTTCAATTTGTTAAAATATATATAGTAAGGCATTATGAAACTCTAGATTTTTTATTCATAAGTCGAGTACATAATGTATGTCCACCAGGAGAGAGAGAGAGAGAGAGAGAGAGAGAGAATGACTTTCACAACTGCTCAGCATGTGGGCAAGATGTAAAGGAGAGAGAACCTGCAATTGAAATATGGGATGTGAGAAAACATTGTTTCTTCATGATATAAAATACAGGATGTGTACACAACTTCTGCAGAGAAAACGGCATGCTACCCTTATCAACCACCATCCCAAGGACAAACACATCACCCCAGGCCCAGGCTTTCAGAAACTGACAGCAAGAGGAGACAGCATGTTCAATCAAATTCAGTGACTGTCATCCTACATCGGACAATATTTCAGCCAGGAACTGATATATCCTTTGTTGGCAAACCTGTTAGGGTTTTCTTTGTTCAGTTCAATAGCTCAGATTGACATACAAATGGTCCTGTGTGTGTGACTCAACAGTACATCACTGCACAGACCCATGGGTAGAAAGAAACCTCATCCATATTCACACTCACACAAACACACAAAGATTAACTGAAACTATAAAGAAGCTGTCTTGTTTATCATCCAGTTATCCTTTTATAAAGCAATTTTATTTTATTTCTATCCAAAAATATGTCCTTATCATACATCTTATCTGACAAACCCTCACCTGATTTCAAAGTCCTCTTAAGATTTGACCCATTTATCCACAATACAGCTAAAAGGGTTCTGCCTCTTGTCCGAATTTTCTTTTAATTTACACTGGTACAACCTCACTGAAATCAATGTGTATTCAATTGATACAACTGAATGAGAATTTGAGCCTCAATATGTAGTAAGTGTATAGTACATAATGTCATGTTAATATAAGTAGGGCCCTTGTCTTCCAACATGGGAATAACTCACATATAGCAGTGAAAACTCTATGAGGAGATTCTTCCAGGGAGAAGGGCAAGTTTTTGTTTTGGTTTTTTTTTCCTATAGTGCAGAAATGACAGAGGGGAAGGCCATGTTTCTTGGGTGATCATCTGAATCTTATGGGATTGTTCCTTGCCTCTGATTGACTGCCAGGTTCCTGGCATCCTGTGGCTCATGGACACAGGGATTTCCTTCCAACCTCGCTGAATTTCCCCAACCATGCACCCCAACCATCAACCTAGTCACTGGTGGAAAATCTGAATGGAAATTGAAACATTAATTCACACATTAAAAGCATATACAGTATACGATAAAATACTTGTACCTGAAAGCATGATAGGTGTGAAAACTATGAACAAAGACTAGCTTCCTCACGCAGCTGCTGTTTTTTTATGACATTGTTGTCACATTCGTTTTGGTGATACTGACCAAACTAATAATTTCAAATTATTAGGTCTAAATGAATTCTCCCTTGACAGCTACTGATGAGCCAGGAGATTGTGTGGAAAGGTTTCAGGAACAGACAGTATTTACATGTCTCAGAGGGGTAGCCATGTTAGTCTGTATCTGCAAAAACAACAAGGAGTCCTGTGGCACCTTAAACACTGAGGGTGCATCTAGACTGGCAAGATTTTGCGCAAAAACGGCTGCTTTTGCGCAAAAACTTGCCAGCTGTCTACACTGGCCCCTTGAATTTGCGCAAGAGCACTGACTTTGTAATGTACAAAATCAGTGCTTCTTGTGCAAATACTTTGATGCTCCCGCTCGGCAAAAAGCCCTCTTGCGCAAGAGTTCTTGCGCAAGAGGGCCAGTGTAGACAGGGAAGGAATTTTTTGCATAAGAAAGCCCCGATGGCGAAAATGGCCGCAGGAGCTTTCTTGCGCAAAATCGCGTCTATACTGGCCACAGATGCTTTTGCGCAAAAGCACTTTTTGCACAAAAGCATCCGTGCCAATCTAGATGTTCTTTTGTGGAAATACTTTTCCATTAAAAGTATTTCCGCAAAATCATGCCAGTCTAGACGCAGCCTAACAGATTTATTTGGGCATAAGCTTGCCGGGTGACAGAATGAAGTCATCACGTCATCAGCAAAGTAAAGCAGCCAGAGAAAGGGAGGTAGGTGAGCATAGCGAGCAGAGGGCATAGCCCCCTACTGTGTGTGTATAGTCTACTAGTATATCAAAAGAAGGGAGTTACTTATCAAATGTAGGACCAGTGTTAATGAGGCCAATTCAGTCAGGGTGCATGTGGCTCACTCCCATTTACATGAACACACATATTCTGCCTAGGTATCCAGCAGACAGAGCTTTATTGTCCAAGTCATCAATTTTGGCTGGTGTTGGCTTACAAATCACTTTAGTATTGAATGTGGGGGTAATGAAAAGTTGCTATCCTTATTGTATGTGTAAAGAGCAGCAGAACTGTGCTTAGCCTGTCCTGATTAAGGAAGTCACTCTCAATGAAATGCACTCACTAGGCAGGGGATTCAGATGCTAGAGGAGAGAGAGGATGATGACTAGGGTTTTGCTTGAAGGTCTGCCTAAGAGTCTCAAATACTATTTAACCTGCCCCTCTATACTTTTTAAAGATAGAGCTGATTACACTGCATATTTTGTTTTGTCAAGTGACCACCAGAGCTGAAATCATTAATAATCAGATGTAAGTGTGCTTAAACCTGCTGTGGAACAGTGTTTCTGCAGAAGAGACTGCCTAGCCTGCAGTGATCCTTTCCCCACCCCCGCCCGAGAGCAGAAAACACTAAGGCTATGTCTACACTCGTGGCTTCTTGCGCAAGTATGGCCGTTCTTGTGCAAGAATCCCCAGAGCGTCCACACTGCCCGCCCGCTCTTGCGCAAGGAAATTTACAGTACGGCGTGGTAAAAGAGGGCTTCTTGAGCAAGAGCTATGCTCTTTTTTAACAGGTGTAAGCCCTCTTGCGCAGGAGCTCTTGCGCAAGAGGGCAGTGTGGATGCTCGGCAGGGATTTCTTGCGCAAGAAAGCCCTATGGCTAAAATGGCCATCGGAGCTTTCTTGTGCAAGAGAGCATCCACGCTGCCATGGGCGCTCTTGCACAAAAGCACAGCTTGCACATGGCAGCGTGGACGTTTTCTTGCGCAAGACTTCTTGCATAAGAACCCTTGCGCAAGATGTTCTTGCGCAAGAAGCCGCCAGTGTAGACATAGCCTTAGAGCTGGGTGGAATCTCAAGAGACCAACTTGAAGAGGTTACTACGGCTGTTTTTCCGACAAAACTTGAGGAACGTCCACACTGCAATTGCGTTCTTCTGCAAGAAAATCAAAAGAACAGAGGGGTTTTTCTGGCATTGGTAATCCTCATTCTACAAGAAAGAAGCCTTTTTGCGAAAGAGCTCTTTTGCAAAAAGGCATGTGTGGATGGGGAAGAGGGAGCACTTTTGGAAGAAGAAGAAGAAAAAGGAAAAAGCACAGGTGCCCTAGTGGCCATTCCATCCATTGCAATCACAGCTTACATGCGAGAGAACGTCCATTCAGTCTGGATGCTCTCTTTCGAAAAAGCAGATCGCTTTTTCGATGTGCTTTTGTGTGTGAATGCTCTCTTTCGGAATAATTTTTTCAGAAGATCTTTTATGAAAAAAGCTTCTTCTGAAAGAAGCCTGCAGTCTAGACATAGCCCAGGTGATGGCGCAGGGCCATTGTCAATAGAGCAGTAGAGTGAATGATGGCACAACAAACAACGGGTGGCCAGAGTGAATGGTGCAGCTGGATGAATGAGCAAGTTGCCATCTTCATCCATCCATTCCTTCCCACCCCCAAGGTGAACTCACATGAAAGCAGCTCTGAACTCTGAATCTTCACTGGGTGAGTGGGTGCAGTGGAGGGAAAAGCGAGGGGCACATTAAAGGAACATTTGGTTTTTGGACTCTTTTAGTGACTTTGCTTTAGAATGTCAAATTTGTAGCTGGGAAAAAGAGAGTTATTCACCCTGTGCAGTAACGGGGGGGGCCTTCAAGATGTGTGTCCCCGTGCGTGCTCCACTTTGGGTGCTGGTGCGTCCTTGTGCCGGCGACTGGAGATTTTTCCAGCAGTGCTGTGCCACTCATGCGCCATGGCATCTCCTCATGCCGTTGGTGACAGTTAGGCATGTGCAAGGCTTGGCCCCTCTGTTCCTCCTCTACCCCAGCTCTAGCCCTAGAAGACACTCCAAAGCAGGGGAAGGAGGAAGGGTAGTGGAGCATCTAAAAAAAAACCCGTTACTGCACAGGGTGAGTAACTCTCATTTCTTCTTTGAGTGATGTCCCCGTGGGTGCTCCACTCTGGGGGTATGTCTAGACTACATGCCTCTGCCAACAGAGGCATGTAAAATAGGCTACCTGACATAGCCAGTGAAGTGGGGATTTAAATATCCCCGGCTTCATTAAAATAAAAATGGCACGCCGCGCTGTGCGGCTCAGCTGATTAATCGGCTGTGGCGAAGTCAAAGGCGGATCGATGCGACAAGGGAAGCCTTTGTCAACCACTCCTGTAAACCTCGTTCCACAAGGCATAAGGGAGCGGTTGACAAAGGCTTTCCTTGTCGACCGATCCGCGTCTTGACTCTCGCGCTGTGCCGACAATCAGCTGAGCCGGCACAGCGTGGCGGCCATTTTTATTTTAATGAAGCCGGGGATATTTAAATCTCCGCTTCATTGACTATGTCGGGTAGCCTATTTTACATGCCTCTGGCGGCAGAGGCATGTAGTCTAGACATACCCTGGGTGACTACAGACCAGTGCTCATATCGTGGAGATGGGTTTGGAGCCCTGCCATAGATGGAGCAATCATGGAGGCAAGGGCTTAATGTTTGGTAAATGTATGGTCGGATGACCAAGTGGCTGCCTTGCAAATGTCCTCTAAAGGCACATTTTTGAGGAAGGCTGTTGTGGAGGCAACCACTCTAGTAGAATGAACAGTGACGGTATCTGGTGGTTGTTTCTTGTGAATAGTGTAGCATGTGTGGATGCAAGATGAAATCCATTTGGATATTCTCTACAAGGAGATGGCTTGACCCTTGGATTGCTCTGCGAATGATATAAGAGTCTTGTTGATTTTCTCCATGGTTTTGTTCGATCTAGGTAGAAGGCGAGTGCCCTCTGAACATCCAAGGTATGTAGTGCCACCTGAGATGGATAGGTGTGTGGTTTGGGACAGAAAGCAGGTAAGTGGATAGGTTCATTAATGTAGAAAGGAGATGGAACCTTCGGTAGGAATTTGGGGTGAGGTCAAAGGGTTACTCTGTCTTTGGTAAATATCGTGTATGGCGGGTCTGCCATTAGTGCCGCTAACTCCCCAACTCTCCTGCTGGAAGTTATGGCTACCAAAAAGGCATCTTTCGTGGAGAGGTGTAACCAAGAACAGGTGGCTAGAGGCTCAAAGGGAGGTTTAGTTAAGCTCTTGAGGATGTGATACAGATCCCAAATAGGAGTTGGGGGTCGTACCAATGGGAAAGTATTCTGGAGACCAGTAAGGAAGAGTTTAGTGACCGGGTTCCAAAAAATTGAAGTGCTGTCACTGGTTCTGTGGAAGGCTGTTATCATCGCTGAATGAACCTTTACCATATTGGAAGAGAGCCCCGCTTCTTGTAATTCCAATAAGTAATCTAGTATGATGGGGATGGGTGTGGTGTCGGGTGGCATGGGGTGGTTTGGTTTGACCCATTCAGAGAATCTCGTCCACTTGTACAAGTAGGTTTTTCTAGTGGACTCTCTCCTACTGTTGATCAGTATTTGTTTTACTCTGTCTAAGCAGCTGTTTTCAGCATTCTGGAGCCACAAAGGAGCCACGCCTGGAGGTGAAATCTCTCTGGATCGGGATGGAGAACTCTGACATGATTTTGAGTGAGGATATTGTTGTGGGGGAAAGGTGTGAGGATCCACTATCTTTAATCTGTGCAGGTAAGGGAACCAGGTTTGTCTTGACCAGGCTGGTGCAAGGAGAATCACGTGGGCTCGGTCTTGTCTGATTTTTGTGATTATTCTGTGAATTAAGGGAAGCGGTGGGAACACGTAGAGGAGGTGTGGTCCCATTTCAGGGAAAAATCATCTCCTAGAGATCCCTTTTCCTGGGCTGTTCTGGAGCAGAATAAGTGGCACTTTCGGTTGGCTCTGGTTGCAAACAGTCTATGTCTGGTTGCCACCATTTGTGAAATACTTCTTGGAGGGCTCAAGAGTCTATCTCCCACTTGTGGTGATCGGAGAAGATACAGCTGAGGTTGTCCGCCATCATATTTAGTACTCCTGGGAGGTACGTGGCAATAGGGGAGACATGGTGTGTGACACACCAAATCTATAGTTTCAATGCTTCTATACAGAGGGAGGTGGACTGGACTCCACCCTGCCCATTGTTGTAGTACATGCACATGGTATTGTCTGTTGTGACATTGATTGTCTTGTGTGCTATGTATTGTAGGAAGTGATGGCATGCATAATGAACTGCCCTGAGTTTGAGCAAGTTGCATGAGGGATGCATCTGTCGTTTTGGTAACCATGGGGGTTGGTTGTTGGAAAGATATCCCCTGTAATATAATATATTGTAATGTATTATATAATAATATAATATAATGTAATATATTGTAATGGATTGTATAATATAATGTAATATATTATATACCCTCTGTATTATACTGTGCCACAGCTGCAGGCTCCACAATCTCAGCCCTCTCCCAGGGCTGAGTTTAATCCTTGCTAGACCAGTGTGGGGCAGATGCCCCGTCATAGTGTCAAGTATTAGGTCATTGCATAGGTTGATGTCAGTGGCAAGTTAGTAGATGCATTTTTAGATGCTCAAATTTAAGAAGACACATGAGCTGCATCCATGCCCACAGCAGCAATGGCCAGACCCCCCAAGCCCTTTAAATTGCCACCAGAGCATCACTGAGGGCTGGAGGAGGGCCCAGCACTGCAGTTCAGGCAACACTGAAGGCTAACTGTCTCACACCCACCCTTTCTGCCCAAGGCCCCGCCCCTTCTGGGGCATGGCACCAGCCACCCCCCATCTTGCCCAAGGACCTGCGGACGCCGTCAGCTCCCATGGCTGCATCTGTGACAACCCACATGTTACAAAAGTTAAATGCTTGTAAATTGGACCCCAAACAGATGGCTGCTGGTGCATCTGGCGGAGCTGCAAACATCTCTGGGAGACTTGGAGTGGAAGCTTTGCTTACATAGAAGTGTTGCCCTAATCTGTCCTATACACACTGCAGAAGCCGTCTATTCCAACTAGCAGTAGTGAGAATTGCAGACTATTCAAAAGGCATTTAAAAAGCCATACATCTAATGTCTTCATTATATTCTTATTTTCAGTCAGAGTGCAAAAAAACCTGAACATCTTGGGAAAAAATGGAAGAGACACTGAGACTGAAGTTCAAATTATTCCAGCCTAAGAAAACTCACTTTCTTTCTCATGAGTGATCCTTGGTCATTCTCTTCAAATTACTGCAACCATTATAACTGCCTTTAGAAAGTATCCATCAAGATTGGATGGATCTAAAGGAGTGAGGCTGACGGACTGCTTTTTTTACTGTGTTCTGATACCCATTCCCTCGCTTGTAAGTCTACTGTTGAATCCACTTGGGTCATTAAATTATGCCGTCCAGGCATGTGCTACCAAAGGAGTATATCTTTGTCCAGCAATAGAAGCTATATTTGGATCAGAGAGAGATCAATTGAAAAAGTAGCAGATGAAGCAAAGACTTCAGTCCAGAAGTTGACTAATAAAGGCATTAATATTGAATCCTTACATGAAAAGACAAGAAGTGTTTGCTAAGACAGCTGGAAAAATACACAGACTTAGTTTTTACAAATCTGCAACAGTGACTTCTGGCTTCTACTCAGCCTCTATGTAGCTTCTGTAGAACCCCATCCTACAAAACACCAACAGCTGACTGGAGTGGGGCACTGCCAGCAATGGGGCTGCCATATGATCAGGACAGAACAGAGAATTTGAACACAGAGTGGATTATTATACAATGAATTAATGAAGATTTGACTTCAACTTCTTTCATATCATCAATAGTGACTCAACCCGATCTTTGTGCTATGTTTCCTGGGATGAAAGAAATAGGAATTCATCTCTTGTTACTGCCAGTCACAACAGCTACAGTTGAGCATATTTTTTGTCACTGAATAGAATTTTGTGTTCTGAAAGAAGTTGCCTTCTGCCTGACCATGTGAATGAATTAATGAACATAACAATTGAAGGAATGGCAGTGCCAGACACAGAAGAAGCGACCAAAGAAATTCATTAATAGAGTTGTGCAAAATTATAACATAAAAACAAGAAGGATGCAGCTGTAGTGCTTCACAGAAGGCTTAAGTAGCCAAATTTAATTTGTATAATGATTTTAAAATTTTGAATTAATTCTAATACAATGGTAATGAAAGATTTTTCAGTTTTTATTATGGTGCCATACAGCCCATCTTCATCCTCACAGTCTCATCCCTCCCATGAATGCAAATACCCCCCATTTCAATTTCTGGGGGCAACACTGTATAGCTAGCATACAAGCTCGGTTGTAGGTGGCTTGTTTATATGAGGAATTAGAGGAAGAATGGCCAGTGGTTAGAGTGCTAGCCTGAGACTTGGGACACCCAGGTAAAATGCCCAGGTCCAACACAGACCTCCTCTATGACCTTAGGCAAGTCATTTAGTCTCTGTCGTCTGAATCCTCAAATGTATTCAGGCACCTAACTCACACTGATTAGGCCAGGGTGGGGAATCTTTTGGAGATCAGGGGCTGCTGAACAACAGAAAAATCTGTCAGGGGCCACACACAATTGAGAAGCCAAAAAAAAAACCCCTCCCCTCACTGATGTTGCCCCTGACTGAGAAGGAGAAAGACACTCCCCACATTCCCCTCACACACTAGAGCTCAATGGAGCCCAGGCTAGTAGATTTTGTGTGCTCCAGTCTCGCAGTAGGTGCAGGCTCCCCAGTGCTGGGGTGGGGTAGCCCTGAGCCGTGGGGGCTGGATCCAGGCAAGTCGGGGGGCTACATTTGGCCCGTGGGCTTGAGGTTCCCCACCCCTGGATTAGGTACTTAAAACACTATGAGGCTCTGGGCTTCAGTCTCCCATCTGTAAAAGGAGACCATAGTATTGTTCTACTTCTCAGGGGCATTATGAGGGAAAATGCATTAAAGATTTTAAGATGCTCATCTATTACAGCGAGGTTTTTTCTACATTTATAAATACACCTTCATATAAGAGAGGAGGGAAATAGTAGATTCTCTTTTAGCAGCCTTCTTTCAAAAGATTCCTGAGCTCTATTGCCCATATAAAAAAACCCTGTAGAGAATGGAAAGCAAACTTCTAGAGCAGGAACCTCAGGGAGACCTTTTGGAAAAAGGAAGGAGCATGTTGTGATCTAGCACATCCCCATTCTGCAGCTAACTCTTCCCAGAAAGAACTCAACAGATAGGTGCACAAGAGTTTCTCTTCCATTCACTGAGGTATGAAAATTCAATAGCTGCAGTATGTTTTTAAAACACCAAAGTGGCGTGGCTATGCAAGATGGACTTTAAAAAAATCAAATACTTTATTCTGAAATAATTTTAAAAAAAACCCCAAACCCCATATAAATGGCAGCAACTTGAAAGCTAAGGCCTGCATTAGCTTTATATGATGGCAAATAAAGACTGCTTTGAAGGGATGACACTTTTCATACACCTTTGATGTGAGAAAATGGTAGTATAAAAGAAGAAGAAAGTCAGAGAGAAATTACTATCTATCTAGTCAAAAATTAAGAGTATTGTCAATCTGCTATTGAGACTTACTGATAAATTGAACATCTCAGTTTTGCTTATAGGTAAGATAAATATAAAGAAGGCAGAAGCATCTACACTGTATCATCCAAATTACCCAGAGTAAAATCAGTAAAAAATCCAAATTAGCCAATCCAGAAAAAAAACTAACAATAGAGCCTATTAAATAGTAATGAGCTTCTGAAATACACACATGCACCTGAAAAAAAAAGAAACAAAGACTATTCATAACAACTTTCTTGAAATGTGTGCAGAAAGGGATAAAGAGCGGAGGTTTGCAGCACACAACTATCTGTCCTTTTATTTCAGAAATCAAACCTGTGTGTGTGTTTTGTTTGGAAGTATGTCTCGTGACGGAGCATAAAATGAACTTGGTAAAGAGACGATATCCCAATTAAAATTCATATTCTAATTCTCATACATGGAGCAGGAGTGCATCAGAAACAGGGTCTACTCCACTGGCACTCCAGAGCCCGTTAAGAGGACACCTCCCTATCCAAGTATCCACAGAATTCCTAGCATACAACCTAGCTAATTCAGCTGGCTGGATTCTAGGATACGAGCCACAACATGTGGTATGAAGTAGGCATACAGGAATCTCCACATCAGGTAACTTCCAGGGACAGGGTGAAAGAAAATCAAAATAAAAGGGGGGAGTTTACCAATTTTGGTGGCTGTCATCATGGCTCTTGGTGCAACAGCAATGCATTATCATCTGACAGCAACAGGAGGTATCAAAAAAGGACAAGAGAAAAATGTATCTGAAGGAGTTAATGTCCTCATGCAAATTTATGTACAAACAATGGTTTTGTGTGTGTGTGCACGCATGCATGCACACATGCCTATCCTGGTTGGGTCACATCCCCAACTACACCATTTCCTATAAAAAAGCATGAATTAGGAGTGTCCGGGATAGTCCATAGTGAGAGAAAAACAGATATAGAGATTTGGAGGGGAGGTCCTTCCTCAGAAACTTGTGAAATATCCAATTAAATGTCCTGTATCTTAGATTTTAAGACATTTCCAAATGCAAATGCTATCCAAAATCTCTGTGTATTACCTATTATACTATTTCTGCCTGATGGTATCTTTCCTCCATTGGAGAAAGGATGCTGGTGGTGGCAGGTTTCTTCTTCTCTACCCTTTGAGGTGGAATAGCTGTTCCTGTGAAGGTGCATTGGGACTGCACATCATGCTGCTCCACCTACTGGCAAGCCCAGAAACTTCTTCATCTGGTATTAGCTCCTCCCACCTCCGTAAATCCTCACCTCACCAGTCAAGGAGAAAGAGGAACACTGAAGGAGATCCTTCATGCAGAGGCTGAAGAGAAAGGGAACATCTGCTACATTCTATCCTATTCAGGTTCATATACTGCTCTCATCACTGTGGTACCTTTTTAACCTGATACTGATCCATAATCCTACTTTTGTCACTTGACAATACGTGGTTTTTCACGGAATGGTGAAAACACCTCCAATGCACCTAGCCACCTATGCATTTACAAATGAGAGTGAATTTTTCCCTGATCTTTGTAGTGGCCAGATTATGTCCTTAGTAATGTAATTCTGCCTTGTGCAAACAGAGAGAGCTAAGATAACAAAAGCACTACCCTGACCTGTAACTGTAAGCAAAGTCTAATAATCAAATGAATCAAAGTTTAATCACCAAATCACAATTCAGGTGTATACAGACTGAGATTTGGGATGGAGGAAAGGGGGGCTCCTAGCAAAATGTTTAGTGAATTGCAACAAACAAAACTGCAAAAAGAACCCTTATGCTGTGGCTGCTGTGGTGCCCTATCTGGGTTATAATCCCAGCACTGTTATTCCATTCAAATTCCAACACACAGTGAAATTTCTACAGAACTGCTCTTAGGACAGCCAGCATTTAGATTTCATTGCAAGGCATGTATTATAAGGAAGGTTTGACAAAGGACTTCAGTTTTAATACAGTAGTGTCACCAAGAGATCATTAAATATCAGAGAGCTTCATAATAAAACAACTATAAACATATTCCAAAAATGGAAACCCAAAAGCAAAGAAAAAGGTGTGCCTATTTAAAAAATAAAGGCTCACATTTTCTGAAGCACGTGCCCAGACTGCAAGTGCTTAATCCCCAATGTGCATATACAAATCAGATTCACATGCAATGGGGATTGTAAGTGGTGTTTAATTAACATCTTTTCTGATACTTATTACTATGTACCTATTCAGCAACAAAAACCTACAATTATGTTTCATGTCATTATGAATTCTCAGCTAAACTACCTCAGCTGGTGGTTTTCCTGTCTCTGCCCACATGGAACGTTTGTTTTAGCAGTGAATGCCTGCATCTTATTGTACTAAGCAGATCTACCAGAGAGCTCATAAAAAGCCCTAATGTACACAATCTGAGAACATGCCCCTTTGCTCCAGCCAACAGTGAGAAAGGGGAGCAAATGATGACACTGAGGCTTTGTCTATACCGCAGGGTTTTTGCGCAAGAAGCTTTTTGCGGAAGAGATCTTCTGCAAAAATGTCTTGTGCAAAAGCATGTCTACACCTCAAAAGCGCATCACAAAAGCGATTTGCATTTGCACAAGAGATAGTCCACACTGCATGGACACTCTTGCGCAAGAAAGTTCTGATTGCCATTCACAGAATGGCCATCAGAGCATCTGTGCTTTTTGTGATAGGCTCTTTTTGTGCAAGAAACCCCTGTTGAGCGTCCACACACACCTTTTTGCACAAGAACTCTTGAGCAAAAAAGGAGTTATTCCTCGTAGAAAGAGGTATACCTACACCGCAAAAAGCCCTCTGTTCTGCCATTTTACTGTAAATTTTCTTGCGCAAAAACGTGCTTGAGGTGTTGATGCTCTGTGGGTTTTTGTGCAAAAATGCCTGTTTTTGCGCAAAAACCCTGTAGTATAGACATAGCCTGGAAGAAGTAAACAGAACAATTGGCAATGGAATACAAGTTGGAGCTCCCTGGTCTGGCACTCTCAAGACCTGACTGGTTCTGAATGAGGGATTTTCCCAGACCAAGGGAGGTTATTTCTACCCTCTCTGGCACTCCCCTCCAGCCATGGCCTGGCTGCCAGCTTCCCAGCCGGCTGCCCCCCGCCATCAGCCCCTTCACATGTAGGGCCGCAGGCTCTGCCACTGGACAGCCCCGCTATCCATGCTGCCTCCTGGCCCCTCTGGGCAGCTCATCGAATGGCAGTGGGACTGCTGGACTCCTGGTTCCTCCGCTGGCTGTCAGTTCCACTCTTAGGCTCCCAACCCTATTGCCTCCCAGTCCCACCAGGCAGCTGCATTGCTGGGCAGCAGCCCAGCTGTTGGGCTCCAGCTGTGCTGCCGGGATGGAGCAGGGATGCTGGGTTTCTCATTGTGCTGCCGGGCAACAGGCTCCCAGCCTCATTGCCGGGCTCCTGATCCCGCCACTGGGCAGCTCAGCCTCTCAACCACGCCAGGCAGTGTTGCCACAGGATGGTAGCCCCACTGACAGGATCCTGGTTTAGCCACCGCAGGGCAGCACTACTACTGGCCTCCAACTCCGCTGCATGGCTTTCAGTCACCAGCCTCCATTGGGACTCTGGTCTTTGAACATCCATGCTCCTGCCAGACTACGGATGTTATTGGCCCAGAATCCCAGTTTAGAGAGGTTCAACTTGTACAAGATAAAGGAGATCTTTGAAGACAAATTAGCAGCAGGCCAGAAGCTATACAATTTGAGAGCATTCTGGAAATGTGAAGAACTATTCTTGTGTTGTTTAATATTTATATATGTTTATATACAAAAACTGCTCTAAAAGAAAGTTACAGGTGCAAAGTTCAGCATTCCAAAGTTAAGCAATGCTAGAAATAAGGTTGCCTGTGCAAATTCATTCCTCATATGCATATGCATTATACTGTACCTTTTTTAACTGTATGATCACATACCCTTTTTTTCCAGTAGATTGTCTCTGAAAACTTGATCTCTTCTGTTCCTGGCCTCTCCAGCCTGTCTTCCCCCAGGCCTCTCTCAGTTCCTTGTCACAAACTGTCATACCCCCAGTCCCCACTCCTCTGCTGGTTCTTTGCCCCAGTCTTCCATGCACAACCTATCTTCTCAGATCCATATTACAGTCCCCCTTGCCCTTCAGCCACTTGCTCCAGTCCCCACTATAGATTCTTTGAGACTCTCCCTCACCACCTCCAGACCTAGCTCCTTACAGTCCTAGTTTTGGGGTAATTACACCTTAAAACAGCCCTCATGGTTCTGTACAAGGCATGTCCTCTCAGGCCTCCAGCCATCCCCTCTCTAGATAGCACCCTCTCTCTTTCACATTTAAACTTGCAGCCCTCTTGCACTTCAGTTTGTTTATCCCAGCAGATCTGAGAACAGTCCAGCCCCTGTGCTTTGCTTTCTCTCTAAGGCTATGGGACTAGCGTAGGCTAGCAGTTGCAAGTAACCAAATAGCTCCTTCAAATCAGAATACATTTATTTTAGGATAAAAACTTACAAAGAAAACCATATAAAGCAATAAAAGATCTAAATGCATACTCAGGCTTACCGGTGACACTCCCTTCAGTCCTATAGTCCTGCAGGTTCCAGTCCTTCCAATCCTTCCACAGGGTTCCTATCCCTAGTCCCTAGACAAAAGCTTGTGTCTGTTTGTAGGATCAAAATGAAGGTCTTTCTGACCCTTTACACCCCAAAAGCCTTTGTCCCCAGGTCCAGGCCTCCTGGATCTGGTAAAATCAGTCACTGCTCCATTCCCCAGAGGGCAAAGATTCAAAAGCTGGACACCTGCTGAACAAGCCCTCGCATTTTTCCATTAATCATCACCCCATGGTGATTTCAATTCCTGATGAAATCCCACCCACCAGCAAGTCAGGATCATGCAAGCAGACATAAAACATTGATTCAATGGCCTATGAATACTCTACTGGCCCACACCTGCCCAATCTCATACAACAGTATTTAATTTTTCATGCTTTCAAGATCTGGCTCAACCAGACCTTTATAAAGTTACAACCTCATTTGCAGTATCTGTCACACTCACCCCTCCGCAGGGATAGTCAAATATTTTTGTCAAGGTCCAATTTTCTTGTTCAAGGCATAGTCAAACAGAGGTCCAGACTCCAGAGAAATATTTTTCACACCACAGTAACAATAAGTACATAAAAAGATGTTGCAATCTGTTCAAAAGTATCTAATGGTCCGGATTTGTCCCATGGTCCACCTATTGATTGCCCCAGTTCCTCTACATTCTACCACGGGAGGGGCTTTGGGAAAACAGGAGAGAATTTATTTGCACTCAGTTCCTGTGTATGGCAATGCAGCAGCTTTTGATGTAGTGGAGGATCATTTGCAGGGACGGTCCTGATCATCCCCTGCAGCTCTGGACTAGAGCATGCTCAGCTGCAATGTGGGAATGGAAATGGGAGTTCTGACACTGACTTCAGTGGATACAAGATCAAACACTTACTCATGGGCAGTAGAACCTTGCTGCATCAACAATCCCATTCCCTTTAATAAGAACATGAGAAAGGGTAAGAGTATCCAACCTTAAGTGACTTGCCCAAGAGTACTCAAGATAATGGCAGAGACAGGAATAGAACAAAGAACACAGACTACCAACACTGAGCTTTAACCATCAGCTCACAATCTCACCCTGCCTATAAATAACAGAACGCTGTAGACAACATTGCTCAAGGTAATAAGGGAAATTCACTAGATACAAAAATTAGTCAAACACAAACTTTTTTCTTTCTTTAGAAAATTATTTTAGATACATTTTAAAAATAACGTGTAGTGTTAATTTCTCTCCTGATTTATTTTTTCGTATTTTTCATAGTTTTATGCAGGAGATTAATTTTGAGAGAAGTCAATTTTGGCATACTGTAGGCAGCAATTTTAATTTAACCTAATGGAGTTGCATAAAATTACATATAGGGTTCTTTATGTGTTAGGATCTAAAGATTTTATATGTTTTCTAGTGACTCCAAATATTTATATCTAAATTTAACAAGAATACAGTATTATAATATACTGCAGACATGTGTTTATGTAGAAAAGTAATTATAAGAGCTTGGATTTTATAGTGAGAGTCATGCTCAAGGATTCTAAAGTACTTTACAGCAATAAAACCAATATACAAAAGAATCAATTATCCATCAGAGAATTGCTCTCATTTTTGTGGTGGGATACAACAGCTAATAAGTTCTCAAGAGCAACCCCATAGGAAAGGAAGTGAAGGACAGAACTGCATCTAATTGAAACTGCAGAGAACTTAAGAAGGCAGAATGAAAAAATGGAATTTTGTCAGTACATGACCTCTAACAATGGAATTTTGCAAGAAGTGGTGTAATATCTTCAATCATCAAAGTGATTAGGATATAGTTTTGTCTCCATGTCACCTCTAAATGAATATGGCTATTATGTACAAGAGTTGGCTCAGTGCTATCACACAAGGGCTACGTCTAGACTGGCGCGCTTTTGCTCCAGAGCTATGCAAATGAGGCTCAGCGTTGGAATATCGCCGAGCCTCATTTGCATAGCTAATGAACCGCCATTTTCGCGGAAGAGGCTCTTGCGCAAGACGGGGCTGTCTACACTGCCCCTTCTTGCGCAAGAAAAACTACCTTTTGCGCCAAAGCCATTATGCCGATTATTTTCAGGCATAGCGGCTTTGCGCAAAAGCTTCTTGCAAGAAGGGGCAGTGTAGACAGCCCCATCTTGCAAGAGCCTCTTCCGTGAAAATGGCGGTTCATTAGCTATGCAAATGAGGCTCGGCAATATTCCAACGCTGAGCCTCATTTGCATAGCTCTGGCTCAAAAGCGCGCCAGTCTAGACGTAGCCAAGGAGTGATGTGTCCTTTCCAATCATCTATCTCTTTCTGCAACATATGGGGTTTCCTGTGAGATCTCCCATCGAAGTACAAACCATAAGAGCATACCTCGAGAGGGGCTGGGGTGTGGATGTGTGTGGGTGTAGAGAGGCAGCCTCATCTTCTCCTTCCCAACCCCAAATTCCTAACCTGGAGGCAGTGGGACTCCAGCTGTCAGTCTCAGGGTGGCAGCAGCAGCAGCAGCACAGAAGTAAAGGTGGCAATGGAGCACTAAATCTGCTGTGAAAAATCAATGTCAATATCACTTTTCACATTACCACTCCTATTTCTGCCTTCATTTCTGGACATTTGGCCAGCAGTCGCTGCTCTCCACTCTGCTTTCAGAGCTAGGTGCCAGTGTATGTACTTTGGGGAAGGGAGGATGTAAAAAACTAGACAGAAGAGGGCCCTATGAATTCAGTTTGGGTGTGTCTACACAGCAAAATAAGATACGCAATTTGCGCTATGTAAATTGCGTAGCTTATTTCGAGTCTATTTTGAAATAGCTTATTTAATCATTTGTTGCTGTTTACACAGCACCAAATTTCGAAATACAGCGCTATTCCGAAACATCCCTTACTTCTCATACATTGAGATTTACAGGGATGGTGAAATAGCGCGTCCGCTATATTTTGAAATAGTGGATGTGTTCAAAAGATGCGGAGTAGCTATTTCAAGATGCCTCTGGTATCCCAAAATAACTGCTGTTTAGACATACCTTTGAGGGCCACTGATGTGGGTGATTTAAAGCTAGCAGATCATAGCACAAGGTGGTACTACTGTAGGAAAACAATTTCATGCAACTAAGCTGCAAGCTTCAGGAAAAATATGTTAAATAAACATTTATCTATACAAGGTATATAAGCTCTAGGGCCAAATGATGTTCTCCTATGGAAAGAAAACCCCCCTTTAAAGCTAATGAGAGTTCCATTTGAATAAGCAAGCGGGATTTAATCCATGGTTTTCCCCAGTTACACTGGGTGTAACAACACTTGGTTTGGTTTTCCATTTAATGAATAACAGAACAAATACTCTGGGGAGACAGAAACTGTTCACAACAGAATAAAGCCACTTTAAAAAAAAAAAACCACAGCAACCACATACACCTTAATATTAAAATGAAAACCTTCTTCTCTTCTGCTGTTTGTGCTCATACTCCATAGATAAAACCAAAATGTACACATCCAGATGAAAGTTGTTTATTGCAACGAGCATAACAAAGTAAACACGATGAATCTGACACATACTATAAACCCTACAGTATGTGTATTTGGCTTCAGAAGCTAGATTACAAATTAATAAAACCTTTGCTAAGGATTAAATTCATGTCACCCATATGAAGCCCAAGCAAGCTGGCTTCATGAGACGCATGAGGGAGGTAAGCCATAGCCAGATCATGAGGTTACAGCACATGCTTCCAAAGCCTCTCCCGCCAGAAGTTAATATTAGCCTATGGTCTGGAATTGCAATCCCAACCCTTCTACTCTACCTGTGTTGTGTGGAAGATTCACTGGAGTCATATAAAACAGATTCCATGGTCCCTCCCCTAGCCCAGTCTAACACAGACATATTTCACATTGACTTACACACGGATGACATGGAGAACTCTTCCTGCTCATACTTTATGGATAAATGGTGCTCAGTCCTGCCATGAGTACAGAGGACTGGACTTGATGACCTCTCAAGATTCCTTCCAGTTCTACTATTCTGTGATACTGGCACTTTCACTCTCCACCACCCCAGCAAAGGGCTTCAGCGATGTGGCAGGTTTGGGCTGATCCTCCATATCAGAATAATACTGACACATGAACTTATGATGACCAGTATTAAAATTTGTATTTTAATCCCAGCCCTAGCAAAATGGGTCAGTAAAGTAAAGAAACTGCCACACCTCCTGGTGCAGTTACTGCAGGCTGCCCTTGCGGCTATGCAGGAACAGGACCTGCCACTCCCTGTGGGGCACCTCCTCTCCTCTCTCCATGGGCTACTCATGTAGCACAGCCCTCCCGCTCTCCCCTGCACACCATGCACTGTCGTTTCTGGTGATGGAACACCAGTTCTGACTGGTAGGAAAGCATCATCACGGAGGGGTGGGACAACCAGAAGTGGCACCAGAACTTCTGCATGCGGAAGGATACCTTCATGGAGCTGTGTGAGTGGATTGCCCCTGCCCTCAGGAGATGGGACACCCACATGAGACCTGCCATTCCCCTCCAGAAGCAGGTCACCATCACACTTTGGAAGCTTGCCACACTGGACAGCTACTTCTCCATCGGGAACCAGTTCAGCATGGGGAGATTGACAGTCAGGGCCATGCTCGTGCAGGTATTACTGTTGTTCTAGGAGGGTGGTGAACTACTGAAATGGGGTTCCCTAGGGAAGGGGTGGTGGTGGAAGCTCCCTCTCTGGAAGGTTTTTCAGTCCAGCCTTCACAAAGCCCTGCCGGGTGATGGGGTAGGTAGGAGTTGGTCCTGGTGTGCAGGAAGGAGTGGGGAGTTGGGCTCAGAAACCTCCCAAGGGCTCCAGCAATCCTGCGATTCTCTGTTTGTCTCCTTCTACAGGTGGTGAGTGCCATCAACACTATCCTGCTGTCGCACAGGGTCATCATCCTGGGCCACATGGACCATATTGTCACTGCCTTTGCCAGCATAGGCTTCCCCAAATGCAGGGGGTTGGGAGGGTGGCCATTGATGGCACCACATCCTCATCCGGGTCCCCGACCATCAGATTATATCAACCAGAAGAGGTACTTTTCCATAGTCCTGCAGGCCAGTTCTCTAACATCAACATTGGGTGGTCAGGGAAGGCACACACAACCTGCATTTTCCACAACCTCAGCCTCTACCAGAAGATGCACGCCAGCACATTTTTCCCTAACTGCACCATCAGGTTCAGTAACATGGACATACCCATGTGCATCATGGGGGACACAGCCCTCTGCTTCTCTGGCTTATAAAGTCCTACACTGGACATTTTGACCAAAGCAAGAAATGTTTCAATGGCAGGTTCAGCCATTGTTGTGGAGGGCACCTTCAGCCACCTCCAAAGGAGGTTCCACTATCTCCTCACCTGGCTGGACCTCGTCAAGGAGAATGTCCCTCAGGTGGTGGCAGCCTGCTGTGTCCTTCACAATATTTGTGAAAATAAGGGGGAGACGTTCCTGCCAAGGTGGGGGCCAGAGGCCGAGCAGCTCGCAAGGGCCTGTCAGCAGCTGCACACGGCTGCTATCCAGCAGGCCCATCAGTGGGCTATGAGCATCCAAGAAGCTCTGAGGGAGAGTTTCAGACAAGGACACCCGTGAGACTCTCTCCCATGCCTCCCCACAAGGGGCCTCTAAAGTGCCCGTGTGTGCCTTTCCTCCCCCACTCCTCCCTTCCCCGGTTCCTCTCTCCTCCTCTGCTGATAAAATAAACAAGACCTTTTTCTGTTGAAAGAATGAACTATCTGGTTTTCATTTGGGGAATCTAGAATTGGAAAGGGACTGGGGAAAGAACCTGGAAAGGGGGAGGAGGAAGGTGAAGCGGGAGGTGAGTCTCAGGGCTAGGGCTGGGGCTGGGGCTGGGACTGGGACTGGGACTGGCACCTGCCTCAGGTGGTCTCACTGCCTCCTGTCCGGGGCCCTCAGCAGCCACAGGGGCAGGGGTTAGGGGCAGAAGATGGAGGGACAGGAGCAAGTGTGGGGAGGAGGGGGGGACTTGGGAAGGATTGGGTATGGGGGGGAGGTGGCTGCTGGACTACTCAATTGCAGCGACCAGGCAGTTGGCAGTAGTGCTGTATGCCATGCACATGCTCCAGGCCTCCTGGGACAGCTCTTGCTAGGTGGTGTGGCGCAGCATGGTGCTCCTCCACATCTGTGTCCAACCTACGGTCCTGCTGCTCCAGAGACCACTGTAGGGACCAGAGGCAGGCTATGTGTTCCCACTTGAGGTCCTCATAGGGCTGGCAGAACCTGCGGGTCTTGCAGGGTTGGGAGGCTGGTGGGGGACATGTGGCTCACACTCCACTCACAGCTGGTCCAACTGTAAAGAACAAAGAGAAGGTGAGTCATCACAGGAGACACTGTGCATGAAACCTAGCCCTCATCTCTGAGCCGACACTGAAAGGTCTCAGGTCAGATGAAGGCAATGTGCTTCAAGCAAGGCCATCTGAGGCCTGGACAGTAGGTCCTTTCGGGCAGGGGCACAGATGTCCCAAGAAGACAAGCAGGCATAGCAAGGTGCCAGCTAGGCCAGGAGTCTGTGGGCGAGAGGAGGGTGACATGGCAGCTTGACTTCCCTACATGCTGAACACACACTGGGTCCAGCATTGGTGGCGTCCCGTAGCGAGAGGACTTCTATCCCTGCCCACTAGAGGGGGCTAAGGGGGTGTTAACAGAGGTGTGAGCGGCAGCCGCTGCTTGCCAGAGAGGGAGCTGCTGGGGATCCCCCAGCTTCCTCCCCTTCCCAGCAGGTTCCCCTGGCAGGGGCTTGGTATCCTCCACCTCCCCACGCTTGCCCAGGAGTGGATGCTGCCCCAAGAGTGCAGGCATGACCATTTGCTGTGTGTGGCACTGCTGCGTGCATGTCCATGACCCCAGCCTCCTTAGTAGTGGCTTATGGTGGGAAGGTGTCCCACCATGGGGTCAGGAGTAAGGCAGGCCTGAGCAGGAACCCTGTGTGCAGAAGCACAAGGTTCCGCTGTGGCAGCCTCCTGGGGCTGTCTGCTCCAGACTGGCGCTCCATGTGCACCCACATGCACAGGCTGCTGTGCAATCCCCAGGCTGAGAAGGCCAAACAAGCAGTATGCAGCCGCCCTCCACCTCCCCCCGTGTGTGTCTAGGGAAAGTAATGGAACTCACCTAATGGGCCTTCCCCGGTTTTATCCGATCCCTGGGTGACATCTTGGGAGGGGGGTTACGAGCTCCAGGGCCAAGATGACCTCCTGGCTGCTGGGCATCATTTCTAGGCTGATCTCATCTTCCTCCTCCTCCTCAGCCATGCCCTCTGAAAGGCTGACAACAGGTATCTCTAGCCCAGAGTTGAGAACATGGGGGAGGGGACAGGTCTGACCCCCTTCCCCCTCCTGGGATGCAGTGAAGCTGGTCGAAATAGGACCGTGACCTGGGTGCCACTCTTGAGTGGGAGCTGTGCTCCCTAGCCTTCATGTAGGCCTGTCTCAGCTCCTTGACCTTCATGCACACCTGCTCCTGGGTGCAGCTGTGGCACTTCTGGCCCAGGCTGTTGGCCATCTGACCATAGATATCGGTATTCTTGCACCTAGTGAGGAGAACCTGGAGGTTTGCCTCTTTTCCCCAGACCTCAACGAGATCCAGGATCTCTGCACTAGAACAGAAGGATGTCCTCCTCTTTTACCTCTGGGAAGAGGTTGGGAGCTGGCTGCAGCTGTGCTGGCAGCTGTGGGGGGCTCAGATGGAGCACTAGGGTTTGCCATGGCAGCAGGAAAGGCAGAGCAGGGTGCTGCTGTGTGGCACAGTGCTAGCAGGGCTCACATCGTGCCTCAAACTGTTTTCCCTGTGGCTGCACCTTTAAGGGCTGCAGAGGAAGGGGAACCATAGATTTCTGATGGGTGTGGACAAAGTGGCAACCAGAGCAGCTGTGAGAAGCCTTGGAGACCACTTACTTCAAAATAACTGCAGCTGTCACAATAGGCATTATTCCTCATGAAATGAGGGTTATGGATTTTGGAATAAGAAGCCCGTTATTTATTTCAAAATAAAGAGCTTGCTGTGTAGCTCACCTTGTTATTTTAAAATGTTAGTTATTTCGAAATAATGCTACAGTGTAAACATGCCCTAGCTGAGCTCTGGAAGGAAGAGAGTTCTGATGTACTGGCTGGGAGGGAGCTGGGCTCAGGGATTTGTAGGGACACAGAAACAGGAAATGTGCTGTCATAGGAGTTTGACTCTAGTCCTGGGAGAACTTTTGCATGTGTTTGTAACATTACGGACATACAGGTGGAACAGAACCAAATCAAACGAAACCAAAACCGAAACAGAGAATTTGCCAAACCATGGAAGGTCAATATTGGCTAGCAGCTTTACCAACACTTCCACTACTGACTGGGCTCTTAAAAG
The DNA here is from genome assembly GCA_019425775.1 of Rafetus swinhoei. Lineage (NCBI taxonomy): Eukaryota > Metazoa > Chordata > Testudines > Trionychidae > Rafetus > Rafetus swinhoei. The sequence continues at coordinate 19,826,538 of CM033428.1, read as the reverse complement.
ACATTTAGGGGTAAATTAGAGCTAAATACAAGCACAGAACACTGAAAGTCAGGACAGGTGGCTACAAACAAACTTTATAGGACCATGTGAAACTGGGGCACACCCACAGTGAGTGGACATCCAAGCTAACTACAATCATGTCGGACCACAGATGTTGCTGGGCCACAAAGTGCCGGACTAGAGAGGTTTAGCCTGTACTTGCTAATAAGCATTTTGAAATACATTACCAAAATAACTGAAGCTAGTATGACTAAATAGTGTTATTTTGACAAATAATATTTGCAGAATTTTGAAATACTGTACACAGAAATTTCAATTTTTTGGAACAGAATCCCCCCAGGAATAATCAGCAGAAAAGCATGTAGCTTTGACTTCTTCATGCTATCAAGTATGAAAGAAAGGGGGGGAAACAAATGCAGATCTGAGATCTCTGAAATGGAAAATAATTAACATTGACTACATGTTACAAATGTGTATGTTTCTGGGATTCTGGAAACATGATTTAAAATTAGTCTCCAAATGCTTTATTAACCACTTTATATTGTTTATTTCTTTACTAGGTACTGAGACTTGAGACTTTACCATGTCTCTCCTCATGAGTACAAAAAATAAAAATTAAGTCCTGTAATACAAACTGTAAGTTTAAAATATAAATATATAACATTTTATCAGTCTGCAGTATTTGCAGCTCAAGATTAAGTTATACAATATCCTTACTGACATGATGAATTATGGGGAAAATAGTGTCTACATCGCTATTAATCAGACATCTGCAAACCCAAAACTCATCTTCTGATGGACAACAGAAGATTTAAACATGCAGTAAAAACAGGTGAGATATTGATCAAAGAAAACTCTGCAACATCTATCACACAGTATAAAACAAGAGGAAATAACAATTCTGTAAGAACAAAACACATTCTGGTGATATAATGTATTAAAAAAAACACCCAAAAAACAAACAAACTGATGCTGGCAACGGCCCAAATAAAGACTTAAATCTGGGTATAAGTATATTCTTTGCACAGTTCATTAATAAATACCACCATTTCTGGCAATCTCTTACTTGCACGTGTAGTCGCTTCAATTTTCAATAATTTTATTCAGATGAAGAAAGGTTTGCAAGATTTAACCCTTTAGTATCCACAGCAACATCAAGAAAAAACTATATTCTTTGCTCATAAGGAATGGAGAATCTTCTTTAAAACCACTGACATGGTAAGTTTCTAAAATAATTGTATAAAAATCTTTAATCATGTCTTGCCTACTCATGCCTGAGTTACTGCTTATCCATGTTGTAAACCAGCCCCCTCAAAAACTGAAGAAAAATTGAACTTAATACCTCTCAGCAGAAAATGCATTGATAAAAGTTTCTTTAAATTTTAGTCACTAACTATACACACAAAGAAAATCACAGTGCATCATTAGGTATTACAGTGATGCCATTATCTCAGGCTTCTTATTACAGACCAAAAAAATTGGTCTTTAATACACCCATTCAGTTCAATGGGAGTTTCAAAGTCAACTTCAGTAGTAAGCGTTAGAGGCCAAGAATACCAGAATTATAATTCTGCATTAAAAATCTCTATAGGATTAAATTTCTGAGCAATTCCTTAGTGCAGGAGGAGGCTTGTGAGTAAAATGTAATGGGAAAAATTGTAGTTGCAGTTTTCCTGTTGAGTTTTTTGTTTTGTTGGCTTTACTGGTTAGCTTTTGCATCTTTAGTTACAATAGCAAAATAAAAACAATTATGCTTTTTTAGGACAATTTTTTTAATACCAAAACTTGTGATTCAATAAACTAAAAAGCAATGAAATCTAAAAACAGGCCATTTCAAGCCATTATATTTTAAGAAAACCTCTCCATGGACTTCTGTGGGATTCTGCTTATCATTTGATAGCACACCATTTCCCATCATTTCTTTTTAATATGAAATTGCCAATTTTTGAAAAACACCATACTCACAGGCAGAAAGAATCCTTTCACTTGACAGGGTGATTTTTCCTATTACGGTTTGAACTTAGTATAAATAAGTTGGTGAAGTTTTCTGTTTAAAGAAGGCTGCTTATACAATTTCCAGGCAAGGGATTATCTAGTAGTAGGTGCTTGGTCCTGCCATGAGGGCAGGGGACTGGACTCAATGACCTCTAGAGATCCCTTCCAGTTCTAGAATTCTAGGATTCTCTGATTAATTTATACTACAAAAATACATATTGTTATTAAGTGAAGGGTGACTGTTAAAGCAAGAGGTCTCTGTTAATTTTTGTCTCATTAAAAACAGCTGCTGCTTACCAGTGATCAAATGGCAGTTTCATAGCCTATTTGGAAGGAATTAATGACATAACACTGGAAAGAATTAACATAAAATATCACTACAGTTACTAAATGGTATCCTTATTGGCAGGCTCAGGAAAAAATTCCAAATAATTAACAGACAAGGAAAATAAATTAACCTTTATTACCTAGATATGGTTCCACACTGTCACGGTTGAGGAACATTGGTGGTGTTATCATGTGTGTGAAACTTGCTCTGACACAACACAACCTTTACATAGATAGGATTTCTGAGCCTGGTTCTGATCTCATTTATTCTACTGTAAATCAACAATGTCAATATGGTTACATCTGTGTGAAAAGAGTCTCCTGATCAGAATCAGGTTTTCAGCTCCCAGTGATGCAATTTTATCAGCACTTGATACACTTAAAAAAAATAAAAGCAGTCACCAATATTGGCACTGTTGTTCTGGGTCTCTAGCTTCCAATGTTTACACATTAATAACATCTTTGTTTACAGCATGTGACAAGACATTAGATGAAATGCCCAACCTCACTGGTATAATCAACATTTTCATTATGTCTGTGAAAATCTCGGGCTAAGAAAAACTCTCCAAGGGTTCCTATTATGTAGTCTGTCTTGGATCACCAGAAGCTACAGCTAGTCCCGGTAATACTGTATCATGGAAGACCAGGAGTTGGCAATAAAAGGCCACCACTACATTTACCTGCGTCTCCACAAGTGCCAGCAATCGCAGCTCCCACTGGCTGCAGATCACCATTCCTGGCCAATAGGAGCTGCAGAAAGCAGCGTGGACTAGGACACCAATTCCCGCAGCTCCCATTGTCCGGGAATGGCAATCTGCAGCCAAAGGGAGCTGCGATCCCAGTACCTGTGGAGAGACAGATAAATTCATTGGTGGGGGCTGCCAGGGACCGGATCCAACCCACAGGCTGGTATTTGAATTCCCTGCTGTAAGACTAATACAAACTGGCACTTAAATCCTGTTAAATTCTATGATAAACAGCATAAATTTGTAAGATAACACTTTGGGAAGCTGTGGAAAAAGGAACGCTGAGAAGTTCTAAATCAGAAGGCAGGTAATTCATTTTAACATTGTATTGAATATTTTAGATCCAGATTTACTCTTATTTCTTCACCTATTAAATCTTGTTTTCTCCTATGCAGAAATACACAATGATTTTTCCACCTATTATTTCATAAATCTATCTCTTGTATAATATTTATATCTTGTAATAAGTTAATATATTCAGTCATTCATAGAAAATATAAACAGGTAAATGAAAAATTAAAAAGATATATTTTATAAAAATTAGCGCATCTTGAACCCAAGGAGTTAGAGAATTAATTTTCTGAACCAGTGACAATTATTCTTTTAAAATCACGGAAAGGCAAATAGGTATAAGAAGCATGCAAAATATAAGATCATTCAAATGAAAAATAAAACCACCATAAACAGAAAGCTAAACTACTCCCTGAAATAAGCAGAGGCAAGTGGAGGAAAGTCACACGCCTACCCAGAATTTCTGCCAGAGTTTATATTTTTATTTCTTTTTTTTAAGGGGAGTGGATTCAGAATTATAACCTCCCCCCATTAACAGTTACAAGTGGTTTCTGCAGCCACATCTCATTTCAATGCATCAGAGAGAAAGGATACCAGAACCATACATCACCCTATTTGAATTAGCCTCATTAGCGCTGATCTAACACTTCCATTTTTATATGTATGTATAAATCGCTGACTGAACTTCACCAACGAAGTGAGCTGCAGCAGCCCATTAAAGCTTATGTCCCTAATAAGCTTGTTAATCTTTAAGGTGCCACAGGACTCCTCATTATTTCCAAACAGGGAGCTCTACTCGGTTGCAGAAGAGTCTCTCAAGAGAAGTCCCGAAACCTGAGTCATTTAAAACAGGGCGGGCAAAGCACAGGGAAAAATAAACACGAGCCTTGTTGATGCCCCACTGTCCCCCAGGCAATCACTTCTCTCACAGAGGTGATCCCCGGCCCATTTGCAGGTAGATTTTAATACAGCGCGGCAGAGCTCTGGTTTGTGCTGGATGCTTCCTTCCCATTTCACCCCGCCAGGGCCAGATTAAGGCATGGGCTAGCCTGCAGCAGCTCCCAGCAGCCACCAGGGGTGGGGGGGCTGCGTTAACCCCCGCAGCACCAACCAGCAGCGCCCTTTCCCCCACCGCTGCAGGGTCCTGCACAGCCAGGCTCGGCCCACCCCGGGCGGCTCCAGGCTGCGCGCCAACGGCGGTAGCCGGGCCGGGCGTGTGCGTCCTGCCACCGCCAGCCCCGGGTGGGGCCGCGCATGCGCCCTCCCCCATACGTTGTCGCGGGGGCGGGGCCACGCATGCACCCTCCCCCACACGCTGTCATAGGGATGGGGCCGCGCGTGCACCCTCCCCCACACGCTGTCACGGGGGCCGGGCCACGCATGCGCCCTCCCTCACACGCTGTCACGGGGGCGGGGCCACGCATGCGCCCTCCCCCACACGCTGTCACGGGGGCGGGGCCGCGCATGCGCCCTTCCCCACACGCTGTCACGGGGGCGGGGCCGCGCATGCGCCCCCCACACGCTGTCACGGGGGCCGGGCCGCGCATGCGCCCTCCCCCACACGCTGTCACGGGGGCGGGGCCACGCATGCGCCCTCCCCCACACGCTGTCACGGGGGCGGGGCCACGCATGCGCCCTCCCCCACACGCTGTCACGGGGGTGGGGCCACGCATGCGCCCTCCCCCACACGCTGTCACGGGGGTGGGGCCACGCATGCGCCCTCCCCCACACAATTAAACTGTCTGCCCGGGGCGCTGGAATGGCTCGGTCCAGCCCTGCACCCCGCGTACAGGAGACGAGGGGAGGGGGTACCCAACCCCAGCACTGGGCCTGAGGGACAGCGCAGGCCCCTCGCTCCCCGAGGCTACAACAGGCTCCAGCGAGGCCAGAGCTGGGAAAGGAGCGGGCCGGACGCAGCCGGGAGGGGTGGAAAGGGCGTGGGGCGGATTTGTCCTGCCAGTGAGCTGGGCCCCGCGGCTCTGTCTGTCGGGGGAGGGGAGGTTTGCGAGCTGGAGCCGGGCGGGCCTCCGCCACTCCCCCATTCTTTGCCGGCCTCTCACTGTTTCCACCCAGCCCTAACCCAGGGGCGACCAACGCCCCGCCACCTCATTGGCTGCCCTCCCCCCGTTCCCGCGCTTCTCCCACAACGCGCTGCGCCAATCCCCCCCCCGCGCATGCTCAGCCGCCCGAGGACCCGGGAGGCGCCGGGAGTCGTTACGGCGCCTGCTCACTAACCCGCTGGTCCCCGGGAGGTCCGGAACCGCCGCTGCGCATGCTCCGCTCCGCTTGATCCGGAAGTGGTTGTTGTGTTTCGTGACACGTCGCACCGGAGGAGGGTGAGGGGCGGCAGGCGGGGGAAGGGGTTCTCTCAGCGCTGCGAGGAGGGGTTGCCAGGTGAGTCTGCGGAGAGCCACGGGCCGCCGGTCCTTCCACGGGGCCGCCTCCCGGACCCCGAGCAGACCCGCTCCCTGCTACCACCGGAGAGCCCTTCCCTTAGCCCGCTGCCCACCCCGGCCTCCCTGGGGTTCTCCTAGGGCTCCTCACAACAGCGGGTGATCCCGGGTTTGCTTCGAGCCCCTTCCGCCCCCGCGGACCTCCCCCCCCGTCTTTCCTGAGGGGAAACTGAGGCGTGAGATGATTGGCCGCAGGTTACTGCAAGACAGCGCAGGAATTGGGGTTGGGCCCATAGGGATTGGGATTCCTGGGCCGCGAACGTGCCCTGTGGGCAATGGCATCTGCATGGTTTGAAATCTTAACGGTGCTGTAAAACGTTACACACACAGCGAGATGCATACTCAGTCTTTTAAAGTATCACAGTCATTTGCTGAGGGTTCTTGAGTTTGCCTGCTTTCTAGCAAATATTCGGTTTGTTCCTGATCGTGTCAACAGTGTATTAGAGCTATTTGACAGCCAGTAGTCAAAGTAAACATTTATGATACATACAAGCTTTGATGTTTTTATTTTACAGATAGTTTGCAATGTCTGGGTTTGACAACTTCAATACAGATTTCTACCAAACAAGTTACAGCATTGATGACCAGACACAGTCCTATGATTACAGTGGAAGCGGAGAACAATACAATAAGTAATTTGTACATTTTTTCCATTCTCTAACTTGTATAGTGTTTGTTTATCCTGCATACGATTACATTACTTTACATTGCTAACACTTCCACACACAAAACAAAACTATCCTAGATATGAATAGCCGTAATGGATTAGACCGTTGGTCTGTCTAGCCCAATACCTTGTCTTCTGACAGTGGGCAATGCCTAGTGCTTTGGAGAGAATGAACAGAACAGCAGTTATTGGGTATTCCATCCCATCGTCCATTCCCATTCCACAGGTTGACTGTGCTCTGCTTCCTTTTTGTTTTAAATGTGCCACCTGTTAATTACATAGGGTGATATCACTCTGGTTCTTTTATTATGTGAATGAGTAAATGAGGCTATGTCTATGCTACAGAGGGTTTTTTTTTTAAATTGCCGTTTTTCCGAAAAAACTTCACTTATGCCCACACTGCAATCATGTTCTTTCGAAAAAAAATTGAAAGAACAGAGGGTTTTTTTCCCGACATTGGTAAACCTTTTTCTATGAGGAAAAAGCATTTTTCTGAAAGAGCTCTTTCGGAAAAAGGCATGTGTGGACAGAAGAGGGAGTTCTTTCGAAAGAAGAGGAAAAAGCACAGGTGCCGTGGTGGCCGCTCCATCCATAATAATCACAGCTTAAATGCGAGATAGTGTCCACACTGAATGGACGCTATCTTTCGAAAAAGCAGATCACTTTTTCGATGCACTTTGGCAGTGTGGATGCTCTCTTTCGGAAGAAGTTTTTTCAGAAGATCTCTTCCAGAAAAGCTTCTTCCAAAAGAAGCCTGCAGTGTAGACGTAACCTAAGACTTCTTTATTCACTTTCTTCATATGATTTTAGAGACCCTTAACATACCTGCCCTTAATCTTGTCTTTTCCAAGCTAAACAAATCTCTCCTCACATGGAAGCTATTCCATAACCATAGTCATTTGTTATCATTCTCTGCATTTTTTCCAATTTTAATATCTGTTTTTGAGAGAGGGCAACCAGAGCTGCACACTGTTTTTAGATATGGCTCTACCATGGATTTATATAGTAGCATTCTGATATTTTCTATTATTGCTCCCTTTTCAAATGGTTTGGAACACTTAGGTTTTTTGACTGTCCCTGCAATATTTTCAAACAAGGTGGGAAGTGGTAGATGTGAGAAATCTTGACATTAGTAAAACTTTTCATACTGTCTTGCATGACCTTCTCATAAAGTAGGGGAAAACAACATAGATGTGGTGGCTATAAGGTGGGTGCAGAGCTGGTTGGATAACCATTCTCAGAGAGTAGTTATCAGTGGCTCACTCATGCTGGAAGGGCATAGCAAGTGAGTCCCACTGGAATCAGTTCTGGGTCCAATTCTATTCAATATCTTTATCAGTGATTTAGCTAATGGCTTAGATAATATTGTTAAAGTTTGCAGTTGATACCAAGATGGAAGAAATTGTAAGAACTTTGAAAGATAGGATTACAATTCGAAATGATCTGGATAAATGGCCTGAAGTAAATAGGATGAAATTCAGTAAGAACAAATACAAAAGTACCCCACCTAGGAAGAAACAATCAGTTGCATACATGCAAAATGGGAAATAACTGCCTGTGAAGGACTATTGCAGAAAGGGAGCTGGGAGTCCTAATGGATCACAAACTAAATAGGAGTCACCAATGTACCAGCAAAAAAAAAAAAAAAACCCTAGCAAACATTGTTCTTTGCTGTATTAATAGAAGTGTTGTAAGCAAGACATAAGAAATAATTCTTCTGCTCTACTGCATACTGGTTAGTCCTCAAGAGGAGAATTGTAACCAGTTCTGGATGCCACATTGCAGAAAACATAAATTGGAGAAAGTCCAGAGAAGAGCAACACAAGTCTTAGAAAACATGAACCATGAAGGAAGGTTTTAAAAATTGGGTCTGTTTGCTCTGGAGGCAAGAAGACTAAAGAGGGATGTTACCATTTTCAAGTACATAAAAGGTTGTTAAAGGGAGCAAGGAGAAAAAGTGTTCTCCTTAATCTCTAAAGATAGGACAAGAAGCAGTGGGCTTAAATTGCAGCAAGAGCAGTTTAAGTTGAAAATTAGGAAAAACTTCCTGTCAGGATAGATAAGAACTGGAATAAAGGGCTTAGGAAGGTTGTAGAACTTCCATCATTGGAGATTTTTAAGAGCAGGCGCAGAGGAATGGACTAGAAACCTGTCAAGATTCCCTTCTAGTCGTACAATTAATTTTGGAAGCCCTGGCGGCCACAATGATACAACACATGCTGAGGGCAACTTAAGTGTGGTTTCATATACAAATATGTATGCACATGCAAATAGCTTCTTTCACACAGATTAGCATGAATACAAAGATTAAGGCAAGACTACACAACACGCAGGCCCCATTTAAGTCAGTTCTGCTGATATTAATAAAATGCAATATTTACCCTATTTCCACCCATATGACACACTTTTAATGAGCAATGACAGTCCAGGATTTTAATTACTAAAACGTACATCAACAGAAGACCATTATATTGATTACTTTTTTGTTTTGGCTCCCACCCACAGGCCACGTGCTGAGCCCCGCATAAACCTAAACCACACTGTGGGCAGCAAACAAATGGGCCGCGGGCTGCATGTTGAGTAGCCCTGAATTAGATGATTCTGTGAAGTAGCAACAGTAACTCTTGAGATCTGTTTTTGGTGAGGGCGGGAGCTAATTTAAATGCCATTATTTTGTATAGATAGTTGGGATTATGTTTTCCACTGTGCCTTTGTCAACAGTGAATTTCATTGGCCATTTTGTTGTCCATTTACCCAGTTTTGTGAGATCCCTTTGTCACTATTAATAGCCTGCCTTGGATTTAACTATCTTGAATAATTTTGTGTCATCTGTAAACTATGCCATCTTACGGTTTGCCTCTTTTTCCAAATCATTTACGATTATGTTGAACAGCACTGGTTCCAGTACAGATCCCTGGGGGACAGTCCTATTTACCACTCTCCATTGTAGGGATATTAACAGGTGATGCTAACTGGGTAACGGTTAACTGGTACCCGGGGAGCAGCCTCCTGTCCATGGCCTGCCACAGGCAGAGGGCTACTCCAGCCTCACTGGGCCTCTATACAGGGCTAACCAAGAAGCAGCAGCAGCTCTTCTGGTCCCATGCAGGGCTGTCAGCTCTACCGGCCTCATGCGGCCACATAGGGCTGGAAGCAGCCAAGCTGGAGCAGCCCCTGCCCATGCAGCATGCAGGGAGGCGCTAGCAATTCCTGCCCGCCTGTGGCCGGCAGGGGGAGCCACTCTGGCCGGGTTCGAGCAGCTCTTCTCCACCACCCCCATTTAATCAGATTTTACATCCCTACTCCATACTTAAAATTGCTAATTTATTCTATTCTCTGTTTCATGTCATTTAACCAGTTACTGATCCATGAGAGGACTTTCCCTCTTATTCCATTTTGCTTAAGAGTCTTTGGTGAAGGACCTTGTCAAGTCCAAGTGGACCAAATCCACTAAATCACCCTTGCCCACATGTTTATTGGCCCCTTTCAAAAAATTCTAATGGATTCGTGAGGTATGATTTCCCCGGACAAATGCCACATTGACTCTTCCCAAACAAATCCTATTCATCTATGTCAGAAGGCATGTAGGCTTAGAACGGGCAGTTTTTATGTGGGTGGGGAAAAGGAAGAGGGAAGCGAAGTAAATGTATCATTGCACCTTTAAGAGGGTGCAGAAGATCATAGTGCTGCGGAGGTGCCTTGAGTTTTCCTTCCACCGGGTGGAAAAGGAGATTTGCATGGATAGGATACCTTTGTGTGTGGATTTTGAGAGGATGGAAAGAGGGAAAATACCTTTTATGAAGTTATTCATTTTTTCTTAAATGTCTCTGTGCAGTCTTCGTAGTTTCTTTCACTGGTGTGCAGAAATAATTTATTAGTGTTAATTTATACAGTGTACATACACTTACCTAATGAGTAGGGGAAAGAGATTTGTTGAAGAATAACTATTAGATACACAACATAACTATTTTCATGTAACAGTTATAAGAGGAGTTTCTTAGAAGTGATTAGGTAACCTTTTGGGTATCACAGGAGTGATTCTTTGCTGGTGAAATTTTGTAGTATGAGTTTCAGACTATCTGTGAGATAGTGAAATGTTAAAATTGTTTTGTTTTGAAGTGTGTGGATGCATGCACACAGTTCAAACAGCATGTATTCAAAAGAGCAAATTTGACACTGAATTAGTCTTCTGTGACTAGAGTCTGAGGAAAATTTGAGTTGGAAACTGAACTATTACTAAGGTTGTCATCTGCAGCATGTCATGGTGGAAGATGTCACAATGTGTGCTTAATCTCTGAATGTCATAATCTTCATCACGTGTATGCAAAGAGTCGTGTCTCATGTAATTATTATATGGGAAGGGAGAAGGTAGTGAATTTGACTAGACTGTCTTTCAACTCTGTGAATATATCATACAGGAAGCTCAAACAATATGAAGACCTTGGATCTCTTTTCAAGAGTGAGCTCTGCTATGGAATTTAATAAAAGTATAAATTCCTGCTGTCATTTGATAAATTATAGGCGTCAGATATACAACTGAAAGGGCTATATTGACAGAGATACTTTTTGCTAGTTTTCTATAGGCCCAATCTTATATTCAGATTAAATGGGCTTGGCTTGGTTTTGGCCTGAAAATGTTACTATTTGTAAGCTTCTAAATTTTTGTATCACTATGTGATATTTGACGGAGTCCATAAACCCATATAACTGTTCAAGTCACACTTTGCTCTTTGTGGTGAGTTGGGGTGAATGCATTTATGCGGCTACATGTTTAGGGTGGGGGGGGAGCAATTAACTTCACTTCAAGTAGCTAAACAAGATTATATATTGTATACAGGTTGGACCTCCCTGGTCCAGCACCCTCGGGGCCTGACTGGTCCCAATCGAGGGGATTTGCCGGACCAGGGGAGGTCTTTCTCCTCCTGGCCCATGCTAAACCACTGTTCTCTCCCCTCATCCTAGGGTTCCAGCTGCCCCGCTGCTGCCTGGTCACTCTGTGGGCCAGACCTCTTTAGCCCCTGCTGGCCCCGCTGCTGCTGGGGCTGGAGATGCTTGGCTGAGGCTGGAGCTCCCTGTCCACTGCCAGGGCTGGAGATGCACAGCTGGGGCTGGAGATGTATTGCTGGGGCTGGCGCTTCCTGTCTGCTACTGGGGCTGGAGATGCCTGGCTAGGGCTGGAGCTGCGCAGCCAGGGCCGGAGCTTCCTGGCTGTCACCAGGGCCAGAGCCAAACCTCGCGGCCAGACCTCGCTATACCTGGATTTTCTGGTCCAGGAACATCTATGGTCCTGCTGGACCATGGATGTTGCTGGACCAGGGAGTCCCAGTTGAGGGAAGTACATGTACTAAGTTGTTATAGAAAGTGTCTTATCTGACTAGGGAAAGGGTTTTTTTTTAAAAACCTGTGCCTGCCAGTAACATTTTATTGTTGTTCACAGACAATACAGTGGCTATGACTACTCTCAGCAAAGTGGATTTGTCCCTCCAGAGATGATGCAGCAACCGCAGCCTTACACAGGGCAGATTTACCAGCCAACACAAACATACACTCCAACTACAGCGCAGTCATTTTATGGAAGCACTTTTGAGGATGAACCACCTTTATTAGAAGGTATAACTTGTTCTTTACTACTCATCTCTAAAATAACCCCTAACTTTGGGGTAACCTGAGAAGGAAGGAATGTACTTTCTAGTTAACTGAAAATAAAATTAAAAGTCATTGCAGATGTCATGCTTGCTTCTCTTTTCCCCCCAGGCATGACAGCTTTACATATCAGATTCTCTTATTCCTCTCCCATGTGGGACTGTGAAAACCATGCAGATTAAATGAGAAATTGACTGTACATGACATTGTCAAATGCAGGAATAAAAGCATGGATTTTTTTTTCCTTTTACTCTTTTATTACAGGCATTATTTGCAATAATAAATGGTTGCAGTTTTTAATTGATAGTGCCCCTTTAATTATAAATAAGTAATATTTGATGTTTAGAACCCAAATTATAATTTGAGGAAGGGAGTAATAAACATGTAGGATATGTCCTACACAGAATACAAGATGCCAGAATTGATAGATATTGAGAATACTTGGACCGATGACTGGATTTTCCATCTTCTCTCTCAGTCAGAGGTTAAGATAAATTACCTTTCCTGTTGTTAATGATGATGGAAACAAATAATGTATATTCTAATATTAAACTATTCACAAAGTTTACTAATCTATGTAGATAGATGGTGTCCCACTCCTTGAGTTGGTAAATCAAAGCTGTACCATGTAGAGGGTCAATCTTAGAAACAGTCCTGTCCTTGGGTCTGACAGATTGCAGAATTTGGACCTTAGACTAGCAGTCCCTCACTTCTGAGTAGTTGAGAACTGTAGTTGAGAAAGTACACTCACCCCCCTAAAGGGGAGATGTAATATTCTTTGGTCATCTGAGGCATGGCACTTGATTACCTTCTTACCTTCAGTCTGGAGCAGATTTAAAAGTGAGTAGGCAGGAAAAAGGGTGAAAATGGGGGGAAAGGAGAAATAAAAAGGGAAACATCTGCATAATTCTTTTCATGTAACCTGTAGAATTAGGGATCAATTTCGACCACATCTGGCAGAAGACATTAACAGTACTACACCCATTAAAAGTAGCAGATGGCAGCATCATGAATGAGACTGATTTGGCAGGACCAATGGTCTTCTGTCTTGCCTTTGGAGCCACGTTATTGCTGGTAAGCTACAGATTGCAAAATATTAATGTATAACTTAGTTAAAGCATTGAAAATTATCTTTGTCAGGAGGGGGTCTCATAAGATCTCTATGGCCTGAAAGCCACAAAACAGGTCTTTACCAAGGATTTATAGCTCATTAGTACGTGATTTGGGGCCTGAGTCTTTCTGTTGTCCTCCCCCTGCTTTGGGTCAGGCCTGTCAAGCTCAGTATGTAATGTGCCATGTTCCTTTATGTAGTAGGTTCTTTGCACATCACTCTTTTGTAGAATATGGCTTCTATTGTCACGAAGACTGAGGACCATTTTCATAATTGTGGGGGTGAGGGCGGAATCAGATGACTTCCTGTCCTTGGTTTTATAAAATTAAATCTTCAATTTTAATCATATTTCTATTTCTTCTCTTTGTACAAATTAAGATGTCTTGCTTGCTGTAAGAAACATAATTTTAATAGAATAGAATTGTTTTATTTGCACAAATCTATGTTTTAATTTGGTTGCCTTATCCATGGTTTTGGCTCTTCAATTTATACACTGAGTAGACTTTTCTATCATGCCAATTTCTGATTAATTGAAATTTTACTTTGGGTTATTCTAGTATTCTTTGTTTGGTATTGGTGGTATTTAGCTGATTGTCTTTAAGAAAAAAACTTAATGAGACTCACGGTTACTTTTAAAATTATATTGCTGTGGTTGACATTAGACACAAATTTTAATGTCAGCATTTGTAGAGATGATTTACTGCCAATTTAGCAAAATAATGTCCAAAACTGTTAACATTTGCTAATTGGCCTGTTCCTGTCAAAACCTACAGGTGTTTTGCCATTAAACTTAATTGAAATAAGCTTGACGTAAAGTTATTCTTTTATCTACAGGGTTGAAAACAAGCATACTTTTCATCAGGGTTATCAGTGAAGTATAAAGCAATATTTAGTTTTCTGAAGCTTAAATTTAGTATATGGCAAAGTAGGAACAAGCCAACTTCCTTATCATTGTAAATTTCAGTATTTAAAATGAATTTCAACGTTGAAAGCTTGAATTACTGTGCAATTTTTTTGTGGGGGGGGGAGGGAGGAAGAGGGAGCTGGAACATGAAATAGCCACTACATATCGACCACTGTCTTGTCATACTGGAGTCTCCAGGATATCTCTTGCTAATAAAGTACTTCCTTAAGGAAAATGGGGCCCTTATTATTGAGAGGAACACATTTCTGTCTGTAATGGACAGTTCATGAGGTATAACTTTATCCTGTGGATTTTCCAGCATCTCCTGGACTTGCTCATCAACATTTTAGTCATTACCAAGAGTGTTTTGATGACTAAAACTTATCTATTTAATTGCATTACTATTTGTTTTAATTTTGTAACATTAGTCAGTTTAAGGCTCATGCTTGGTCAGAAGACACTATTTTTGATGGTCTAGTCCAGTGTTTCTTAAACTTTTTAAGACCGAGGAACCCCAAACAATATATTTTTTTTAATGAGGAACACCAAGGATTTTTTGTTGGGGATGGAGGGGGGAGTTATTGAGCAAAAAAAAAAGTCGCCTGCCCCTTTAAGGGTGGCCATTTTGAACTCTGTTGTTCTCCATGGCACACCAGTGTGCTGCAGAACACAGTTTAAGAAACACTGGTCTAGTCTGACCTCCTGCACGTTGCAGGTCTCAGAACCTCACTTATCCACCTACTCCTGTAATAGACCCCTAAACTCTGGCTGAGTGGCTGAAGTCCTCAAATCATGGTGTAAAGAGGTCAAGTTACAAAGAATTCACTATTTACACTCGTTTAAATCTGAAGTGACCAGTGCTGTGTGCTGAAGGCAAAAAACCCCAAGGATCTCTGCCAATCTTACCCAGGGGAATATTCCTACCAACCTCAAATATGGCAATCAGTTAGCCCTGAGCATGTGGGCAAGGCCCACCAGGGAAAGAATTTTCTGTAGTAACTCAGAACACCCCCACCCCCACCCCGAATGAAGAAAATAGCCACTTACATGTGTTAGTAGTATGGGAATGAATTGAAAACTAACCTAAAGATGGTCATATAGGCATATTTTCAGAAACAGAGTTAAGACTAGGGGTCTCAAACTCACAGCCCCTGGGCTACCCAGGACCCGCGCAGCTCTGCAATCTGGCCCACATGCGGCTGCCAGCACTAAGGATGTTAAGAGGCAGGTAATCCACTAATTGTGTAGTCAATACAATTTTTATCGACTACATGATTAGTCAATAAGGGCAGGCTTCCTCCGTCCCAGCTCAGGCAGGGTCCAGGAGCTACCTCCATTACTGCTCTGCAATTTAAATGTACTAAAAGAGCCGGACGTGCAGGCAGCCCAGCTCCTACTACATATAAACTGCAGAGCTGCAGCGAGGGTAGCTCCTGGACCTGGTGCAATCCAGTACTGAGCCAGGATTGCTAAGTCCCAGCTCGCACCAGGTCCTGCCCCCCACCTTCCGCTGCTACCTCTATTAGAAGGCAGTGGAAGCGGGTGGAGGGGCAGGTGGGAAGGCAAGAGACAGTGCTGGGGGAACCAGCTATTAAGCCAGCTCTCCTCAGCACTGGCTCCTGCTTCCCCCACCAGCTGCCTCTGATACAGAGGCAGCAAGTAGGGGGGAGAAGTGAGTAGTCGACTCAACTACATGATAAACCGAGGCTTGTCAGGTAGTCAGCTACTTGCTTACATCCCTAGCCAGCACATGAGTCCCTATGGCCTTGGAGGGGGAAGGTTTACCCTTCCCCCTAAGCCCAGCCCCTGCTTTTGCTCTGTCCCCATTCCCCCGTTGCACCTCTTCCCTCAAGCCCACACCCCTAAGGGACATGGCTTTGAGGTTTACTGGGAAATTGGGGTGTGAGGCGGCAGCCGGAGTTGGGTCCCCCTGCGCTCACTGCAGCAGCGAGAGCTGTGGGGAAGCAGAGCATCTGGGCAGGCCTGGGAGATGACGATGGAGCAGAGCAGGCTGCTGTGTTACTCCACTTCCTTGTATCTCCTGCCTCTACAGTGAGTGGGAGGGGACTCCTGCTGCCAGCCCCAGCCTGGCCAGAATCCACAGGCTAACCTGAGTATGGGTGACTGTCCCAGCCATAGGACAATTTGGGGGCCCCTGCGGTAGCCACCCCAAACCATCCTATGGATGGAACACTACACACACTTTCTCTGAGCCACAGGGACATGCCAGCAGTGGCACAGAGCCACAAGCCACTCTAGCCCCACTGCGGTGTTAAATTGCCTTGGGGTGGCAGAAGAGCCTGGGGGATGCATGGAGGGAAGCACACTGGCCGGCAGGCAGGGCTAGGAAACTCCGACTTCTCCCTGAGCTCTGCTAGAGGGAGGTGCCTGCTGGCCTGCTATGAGGATTTGAGGACTGGCACTGGCCTTAAAGTAAATTGAGTTTGAGACCTGTGGTTAAGACAATAGGAAATACACTGAAATGAAAACAGTTGAGAAACTGGTGCAATGTTCCCCCTAATCTGTTCCATCTATGTGTGCACTTTTTCCATCCATGTGTGGAATAAGTTTTTGTGTGCACCAAGGTATGTGTGCATGTGCACCACCAAGAGAAACACAAAACCTAGCTGTGGCACTCTGCTAATCATCTGGATGGCACTGGAATTTCTCCTGAGTGGCCGCTCAAGCGCACTGCTTACAGGGAACACTCAACTTGTGTATGGGAAGATATAGTCTTGGGTATATCACTTAATAATAAAACTGAGGATTCTGTTTATTGAATGTATTGAATTTTTTGCAAAGTCTGTCACTTGGTTGATAACTGCTTCTGAACAGCGCTGGTTTTGGGTCCAGAATTCATGGTGTCACAGCCTGTTTTTCCCTGTAATCTGTCTGTATAGCACTCAGCCATTTGGTAGAGTTTTCTTGATCTGTCTAAAAATTAATGACTTCCCTATGCTTTGAGGCAGAGGTGACTGGTCAGGGGAAACCCAGGGAGCCATGGCCCATGTGACTCTTTCTTTTCCCTTCCCCCCAGCCCTGGGAAAGGCCAGATAACCTCCCTCCACCCAGGCCCTGCCTCTCCCCGTCCCTGCTCCGCCCACTCCCTACTCCTGTAGCAGCACTAGCAACAGGGGTCTGCCTTTCTCCTCCGAAGTCATCGGCAGCAGCAGGCCCTGCTGCTTTGCTCCCCTGCCAGGGAGTACAGGATGGCCTCGCCCTCTCCCCCAGAGTGGCGCGACCAGGGGAGCACAAAAACGGGGCCGCCTTGTTCCTCTTACTCCACCAGTGTGGGGGAGAGAGGGAACCCTTCCTGCGGGCACCTCCTCCTCTGCGCTGGCTGCTGTCCATCTCATCCCACCCATTTGGGGAGTTTGTGACCCCTCGTGCCCTTTCCATCGCCCCTACTTTGAGGGCTGTAATTGGAACACTTCTATATCTGCTAGTCTAATGCAATCACACAGCTGTTCATGGATGCATTCTTAAGCTATGTCTCCACATGGTGACCTAAATGCAATGGAATCAGACTTTTAAATAATGTATTTAAAATTATTTTTGGTCTTGTAAAATAGTTTTGATAGGAAACATGAAACAAACAAGGACACAAAAACCTTTACACTGTACTATAGCTATGCATGGCACTTCACAAAAAACAATTTGCCCCTTGAGGCAAAAATCAAGAATCTGGTAGAGATGGAAAGAGTTGTCACATGCTGCTGTTTTCAGTGCATTGCTAATTGAAATTTTTCATTTAGCTTTTGATCATTACTGCAATAAAGGTGCTGATTTTAAATAAAACACAAATAATCTTCATAGTAGGAACAAAATGCAAATACAGTAAAACTTCAACAGTCTGGCATCCAATTGTACAGCACTCCCGATAGTCCAACATCAAAATGGCAAGAGCCTAGTGAGCGAGCTTCCGCAAAAAACGAGTCACAAGGCAGCAGCTAAACTGAGCAAAACCGGATGGGACCAACTCAGTCTGCCACTGGCATTGTGTGACAATGGACAACGCTTGTGCTACAATAAAAAGGGTTAAAAACACTTTATATACAGTATATACTGTGTGTGGGGGGGGAGAGTATCTCCTGATAGTCCGGCATATCCAATAAATTGGCACCACCTAGGTCCCAAAGGTTCCAGATTATCAGAAGTTTACATAATTGAAATATAGTTGAGTAAATCTAGCAAAGTTCATAAGATTTTGTAGCCCAATTAGAGCTACATGTTAAATAAGCACACTAAATTTGCACCACATTTTGTAACTGAAAACTGGTATGGTAAATGCCTATTGGACATTTCAGCATACAAGTATTACTCTGTTTGTATTGTTTGTTGGATACCATTCTTAATCCTTTTAATCTTTTATCTCCTAAATCCTACTTCTGATTCATTCCTAGGTCAAAGGTTACCACACTTTTATATTTCCATTCTTTTGTAAAATGCAATTAATTAGTCAACTTTAAGATAAAACATGTTTAACTTGTGTTACTCCTCTTGTCTCTAGGCAGGTAAAATTCAGTTTGGGTATGTGTATGGAATTAGTGCGATTGGATGTTTAGGAATGTTTTGCCTGCTGAACTTAATGAGCATGATGGGCGTCTCGTTTGGCTGTGTTGCTAGTGTCCTGGGATACTGTCTTCTTCCTATGATCCTGCTTTCCGGTTTTGCTGTTGTATTTTCTTTGCAGTAAGTATCAATAATAACTATTTATACTAAAATCCTGCTTCCATATATTGTGTATTCCATTGGGAGGGAAGTTCTGTTATGTGGAATTTATACTATATTAATAATTGATTTGACACACAGCATGAGCACTTATTCACGCTTCCTATTTTCAGTTATTAAATTACCTTTAAACTCAAATTATAGTATACTTCTCTCATGTTTTTGAATGATTTGACAAATAAACAAGTTGTATATCAGGATATAGAAAACAAAAATGATTTAATATAGATTAAGTATTAATGTTGAGTCTGGAAAACTAAGTTAAATGCCCAGCATAAAAGAAAATTGCTAACTTGATTACTCCTTATTAAAAGCTACATGTACAGAAGTAAAAAGTAGGGATGTGAATTTTTAACCGGTAAGTCTCACCCTTACCGGGTGAGGCTTAGCTGTTAAGGTTAACTGGTGGGGCTGGAGCAGCCCCTGCCTGTGGTGGGAGGAAGGAGATCTTCCAAGCACCCCACTCGGCCCCCTTTAATCAGTTAACTGGTTAAACAATATGTTAAACTGGTTAGCCAAATACAGGATTTTACATCACTAGTACAAAGAAAGAACTCATTTTTAGTTTACTCATTTCTACACCTTTTTATAGTTAGAATTTCATTTGTTTTTTAATAGTCATTCTAAAACCTTAGAATAAGTAATACATATTTTATATTTACTTACATTCCACATACACTTTATTAAAAGCCCTCAAAGAAAATCCAGTATTAATTTTAAAAACAAGCAACCTTTGGAATATTATAATTTGCAAATATATATATATAATATAAAATTCTGCATACATTTAAGCATATGCACAACTTTTTAATCTGTTCTTATGTTACAGGGGGATGATGGGAATTATTCTTACTGCTGGAATTATTGGATGGTGCAGTTTTTCTGCTTCCAAAATCTTCATTTCTGCCTTAGCAATGGAAGGACAACAGCTTCTAGTAGCATATCCCTGTGCATTGTTATATGGAGTCTTTGCTCTGATTTCTGTATTTTGAACTGACTGTTCTGATTATTGGACTTCAGTGGGCCAAACGGGAAAAAATCAACTTCGAACACTTAATTGGACCAGCAAACAGCGACATTGCTGCTATCATGCAAACTTAACTCTTGAATTGTCTGATGGAGCAACGGAAACAAACATGTCTCATTCACTTGTATAGGACACTTGAATACTATTTGAATTGACCTACAGTGTCTATAGCTTTAAGTTTCTGTGCTTATACAGTTAAAATGTAATGTTTCTCTACCATTTCTACAGCCTTTAGAAAAGTAACTTTGGGGTTTTGGGCGGGGGAGGGTTAGAGGCAGGATAAAGAGGGGTTGTAGTTATATTGGTAGGTTTTTATCAGCAAAAGTAAATGAAACTACAGACATTGCAGTCTTTATTGAAAACAAAAAAAGTCTTTGGCAAACCCAGTTCCTGTCACCTGTATTGCAAAGAGTTTCTCAAGCAAATTGAAAATTGCATATTTTCTGTATTTTAACAAATACTCTCAGCTGTTATTTATAGAAGGTGTTGGTATTTCAGAATTCAATATGCAATTTAAATTGTTTAATTTGAAAACAAATCCTTTAGTCAAAAGTATACCAATAAATTTCAGACTTGAAATGTGAATGTGTTGAGATGTTTATCAAGATTGACTTGCAGGAGCATGTTCTAATAATGCATATATAATGAATGACTCAAGAGTAGACTT
This sequence comes from Rafetus swinhoei, assembly GCA_019425775.1. Lineage (NCBI taxonomy): Eukaryota > Metazoa > Chordata > Testudines > Trionychidae > Rafetus > Rafetus swinhoei. The sequence goes on along the minus strand of CM033428.1, from coordinate 19,805,976 downwards.
TTTTTTTTTTTTTTAAGTATTTACTTCCAGGAAAAGCCTCCCACCATTTTGAAAAACATAATAAAGTGCCATGGTTGTCAGTATTGCAGTTATTGTAAAGGTTATTTGATGCACTTTGATTACATTTTCCCCTAAATAATTTTGAGTGGTGCTGGAGGTGACTTTAACCCTCTTTCTGCTGTATTGTTTAGAATGACCATAAGGACTAGAGAATTTCAACTAGTAAAATGAAATTGGAACGTTCACATTGGAATAAACCACAGCACTTATATAAAACAGCAATATTCTGCCTTCTTTTATTTATTCTTTTGATATGCTTAAATTACAGCTTTTTACTCTGCTTAATCTTGCAGGAAAAGCATAAACTTGTGTTTGATAGTCAACTCAGACTCAGTATTATCATAATTTCATGGAAAAAAGTAGGAAAAAGAGCTAGTGTTTATAGGCTTTTTGCAAATTTTTAAAACATGCATAAAAATTCTTATTCTGAGACTTTGATTATAAAATTATTTGTGGGTAGAGACTGGTTTAAAGATTCAAGTTCTGTCTCTTTTTTGGAAAAATGAGTCGTCCTGTGGCACTTTCGAGACTAACAGATTTATTAGGGCATAAGCTTTTGTGGGTAAAACCCACTTCAGGAATTGTGAGCATTGAGTTTGGAGATGTGAATATCCAGAGAGGGGAAATTGCCTTTGTAATGCAGTTAAGATCCTTATTCAATCCTAAATTAATAGTGCGGTGAATGACCCACATCCACCCTGACTTAATTAGCTTCATTAACACAAGCAACTTCTTCCTTTATATATATAATCCTGATTCTGTAACTTCCACTCCAAATCAGCTGATAAAGTGAGTTTTAGCCACGAAAACTTATGCCCTAATACATCTGTTAGTCTCAAAGGTGCCACAATTTGTATCCTAATTTGTTCTGCAGATACAGACTAACACAGCAGCTACTCTGAGAATTTTTCTGGAAATATTTCATGGTGAAATGGTAAAAGCTCTTACAAATACTGGTTCTTGGGTGAGATTTTGCACTTGCAGTGGTATAAAACTGGAGTAACAGTTGACTGCATTGTATTTACTCCAGCTATATTACAGTGTAACTGTCAGATACTCAGTGTAATCTACTTGTACGGTTCTAATTAAATATATATAGTTTTAAATACTTGATAGGACTGAAAGGGAAAATGACTTCCCATTTAGCATAAATCATTAAAAACTGGTTATGTGTGGAGAGAGGTTATAAAAATATACAACTTGGAAACTTACATTTTGCGTGTTTGGAAACTACAGTTCACTGCTTTGATTAGCTGTTAAACACATTTTTATAACTAAAATATTTTTTAGTACTACTTCACTAGTCTTATACAATGACTAGGGAAGAGTCTTCCCAGAAGGACTGCTGTGTGTAAACATTAAGGCCAAGTTTACTTACGTATTCCAAGTTTACTTGCTTATTAATAGGTGAGACCTATTAATACTACTGCATTTAATAGAAGCAAAACTATATCTATTTAACTTAAGTGATCTACTTTTCCTCTACCCATAGTCTTTATAGTTCAACAGTTTGCTTTCAGGTAATGCTCATATGCCAAGGTAATGCAGTCATTCAAGAAATAACTTCTTGACAAACTGGCTGCCCTTTTGAAACTTTTTGCTGAGAGTTTAAATGTAGTTGTATACAAAAGGGCAAGTTCTGAGTTTGCACAGGTCTTATGTCAGAGCTTTAACAAAGCAATCAGAGATACTAAAAGCTACTACCATTTTCAGTGCAAGCTCTGATCCTAACATTGCAGGTATCTTAATGTTGAATAGTGAGTTTTAGAGGGATAGTACACTGGACACTTGTTAAATCTTCTCCCACTATCGTGGGAAAGTGGATAGAGGCCGTGCCTACACTGGGAAACTTGCGAAATTACTAAATTTGACTTAAGAACCGCCAATTTAACAAATCTGAGCTAGCGTGTCCTCACTATGGGGAAGCATCAAAATTAGTCTGAGACAGACTCCGTTAATGTGAATGCACTACCTCGGACTTCGAGCCCCTGGAAGCAAGAAGTTTGAATTAGCAGCGTCCACATTAACATTATTTCAAAACTACTATTTCGTAATTAGTGTTACCCATGAAAAGCAGAAGTACAGAGTATGAATTCTATAGACCATTATTTCAAAATAATGGGCTTAGTAGTGTTTATACATTCAAATGTGGGGGGTGTATTTCAGAATAAGGTCCTAGTATAGACATGGGCACAGTAACCTCTGGAAATTGGGCCTGCACTTCAAAGGTGCTGAATATCCCCATTTACAACTGCCATCAGTGGGACCTGTGGATGCTCCCATATCCACAGAAAGGAAGGAGAGACTTTTATCCTTTGTTTATCACATACTGTTAATTCAGCATGGCAGAATCATAAAAACTGATTTGAGTGTCTGGTGTATTACAATACAGTTATGCTATGAGCCACAGTAGATGCACATATATACCTTAACGTTGAATTTCTTTTCATGAGAGTAGTTTATCAATGTAATCTTATCCTTTTGGTGCCTTATTACAGATTATCCAAACTAAAATTAGGAAAATCAATTTACTTTCATGTATAGTAATAGCATTTTATTCAATGTTTTATACTTGATTTTCATCATAGATGGAAATACCACAGCTGCCCCAGTGCACAAAGTTCCTACTCTGTTTAATGAAGAACATTATCTGCTGATGGAGCACAATGTCCTGTGTTTCTGCAAGTAAATTAAAATGATTACTTTTTAAATGAGAGGTAATTAAATACAAAACTGTTCCCCTAATAAATTTCAGAGCTCAAATACTTTGAGCACATTAGGTTCTAAAACTCATATTACATTTTTGAGAACTAGAATAATTAATCCTACCTTGAATATATAAACTGTTTAATGTTTGAAAACTAGCATTAAATCTGCAGATAGTTAGCATGAGATTAATTAAGCATTAAACTGTTTGTAAATAGGTTTTCTGACACTGGCACAATAAGAAAATCGAGTGTGGGGGGGGGGGGATTTATTTTTTTGTTCTAGTCTACTAGTTGTCTTAACTTTTTGTCACCCCAGTCTAAAAAGGGAAAACTTAAAAGCAATGAGAGGAAATATTTACCATTTCTATGCTACGCTTTGGCAGATTCATAAAACATAGGTTTTGACATTTTAGAGGGACATTGTCAGAATATAACTCTCTACAAAAACTGTTTTACTAATAGAACCTAATTCACTTTCCATTTTATGATGATCAGACAATGAAATTTAGTCTAATCAATTTCAATAATTCCTGTGAACCAATACCCGTGCAATTGTGGCATATGGAATCATATTGCTACAGCAGTGAATTTTTAAAGTGTATGAATTTAATTTTTTTCAGTTGTAGTGATTTTGTGTTTGATGGGCATTACTTTCAATGTCCTGAATTTCCAAAAAAGTAGGTAACATGATCCCAGTGAGTTCATTTATCCAACTCTCCAAAATGAGCTCTCATTAGGTTCCCTGTGACATTACCTCTTGAATCCTTCACGTACCTTATTGTAGGATATCTTTCACCAATATATAGAAATTCATGGTCACGCATTAATATTTGAGTTCTGTTTTCCCCCACTTGTTCAAACACAAGGCCTGGTCTGCACTATAAGATGAGGTCGACAAAATGTCAACCTATGCATGGAAGTGTCTTCAAGTAAATCTGGCACTCGCTGGCATAAAAGCCTCTGTAGATATAGTAACACCATCTCCAGGAGTGGCATAAGATGATGACCAACACAATTAGCTTGATGCAGTGTCAATGTAGACATTGCATTGCTCACATCAAGAACTTGCACTGCAAATGTTCAAAATAAGATTAAGTTGACCGAGCACCTTTTAGAAGACATACGTTATTATAACTAATCATAGGTAAAACATTTAAATATATACTTACAATTAATGATTACTGCTCTTTAGAAGTGTCTGCTTGTCCTCATCTTGCTGTCCACCACGGGCCGCCCAGGAATGGGGCTGAGTCCCGTGGTGGGGGTCACGTGAGAACGGTGCTTTAGCCCTGCAGCAGCGAAACGGCTTCAGCCCCCTGGTGGGGGCTGCCCAAGAACAGGGCTTCAGACACATGGTGGGGACCATCCCCCAATTGGGCTGAGCCTATTGGTGGGGTCCGCTCAAGAACAGGGCTCAGCTTTGTGGCGGTGAAGGGGCTTCCTGAGAGTGAGGCTGAACCACATAGTGGCGAAAGGACTTCAGCCCCACGGTGGAAGCTGTCCAAGAACGGAGCTTCAGCCCCATAGTGGTGAAAGAGCTTCAGCCTGCAGCAGGGGCAGCCTGGGAACAGGGCTGAGCCCTGCAGCATCAAAAGGCTTCAGCCCCACAGTGAAGGATGCCTGGGGACAGGGCTGCAGCCAGCATTGGGGATTCCAGAGAAAAGGGCTTCAGCCCTTGGCGGGGGGGGGGTTGCTGGCAGTCAGGGCTTCAGCCCCAAGTTCTGGAAAGGCTGGCAAAACTCCCCCCTTCTTCAGGGTGCACAGGGAAAGAGGACACATTACTACCTGGTTTCTCCCCTCAGCACCCTGCCTGGCTCCACATACCAAGTGCTGGTGTCTGCTTTATTGCCAGCCACAAAGAGGAAGCTGCTGCAGTTGCGTTGACTGTGGAACTCAAGGACCATCGGGGGGAGAGGTGAATAAGGGACATTTTATCCTTTTTTAAAAAAAAAGTTGGGATGCCTGGAAGACCGCTTAAATACGGGGCAGTCCTGGTAAAAATGGGATGGATGGTCACCCTATTTAGGATAAGTATTTTAATCTATCACTAATTGCTCTGAACCTTTAAATAAATAGAGGCAGCTGTTATTCAGGAAGCAGTGAGAGAAATAGGAGACATGATTCTGCTGTCTATAGAGTGCTTGTTCCAAAGTAGACCCACACGAGTATCACAGCAGCGTTCTAGGCTTTGCACTTTGCTCAGTTCAAACTGTTTACTATCCATAAAGACTCTGAACGGTTTGGGAGTCTGTTGTGATCATTTTTTTTTTTTTACCCTTTAGAAAGCGCCTGTCGTCATTCCTTCCACCACCACATGTGCACACCACTGAATGTGTGGGCACTATCAACAATATTTTCAGAGGAGGATCATGTGCATGGTGGAACTCACTTCCTCTGACAGGCCACTACAGACTGTGAAGTCATTTTAGTATGTGCAGTAAACAAAGGAGGAAGTGATCGTCTAGTTGAGAAAAAGACTCTATATTGCAAGTGATTTCTAGGGTGCAGCTCTTAACAGCAGGAAGATCTGTGATGCTGAACTATACAAAAAAGGAAAAATGTGAAGATGGACAAGTTGGAAGGGTGCAATAAATTCCAGTTGTATGACATCTTCCACCCTTCTATCTCCCAACTCTCCATCATATCTGTGGCACGTCTGCAAATGTGCTATGAGAACAGCAGACACCTGGTCATGACCCTGCCCGCCTTTTCATACTCTCTTACCTGGCATTGAACTAGTCCTATACTTAAATAATATTTCCCTATGTCATACTGGTCTAGCATCTTTCTAGAATCTACTAGGTGGCTCCCACAACACTCAGCAGTTTGGGCTTAATACTGATTAGAATGATCATTTTTATATTAAGAATATGACAAGCAACTAGTATAAAACAATGTAAACACTATATAAAAGAATCCAACCCAGTTGTTCCCAGGTACTATAAACTTTTGGGATTAACACATTAGCAGGGCATGGAGTTGGCAGGAACAGATACAAGCTACTCTAACAAAACAAAAACATTTAACAAAAATTTAACAATAAATGATTCTCCCAAATTAAGCCTCAAGGAGATTTTGCTCGCCACATATTGATTGGCTTTTTTTCCCTTAAAGGGTTTGTCAAATGAAAGGTTTAAGAGAGACACCATGCTCTTCCTTTGCTGCATCTGTTCAAACTAACCTTCCCAGAGCTCTGCAGGTATTGATTATGCAAGTACACAAACCAAGATGTTTTTGGCTTAAGTGGTGCCGTATAAATTGCTGAAGAAAAGCAGCCGTCTATTCTGTTGCTAACAATTAAGTCCCTCTGATCTAGAACCAAAGATCATTTCTGCTTGTGCTTACCAACAGCAACATAAAATATGTTTCTGGCTGTCTGTTCTATTAACTAGATCAAGCCAAGGGAGAATCTTCTCAGTGACTTCTCTCTTGAACTCTCCCATCCTCATTAATGGTCTTCAGAACAATGGGCAAGACCTTTATTTGGATCAATTCATCTGAATACTTTTCCCCTCTGTTCACTTTTTCCTGTTTTCCACCCTTCCCAACTTCCATTTGGTTTGCTCTACCACCACCACATGCTAGGGAAGGAAGGTAAGAAAACTGGAACCAAATAGTTAAGTGGTTTAGAGGCAACCTGTATTTTGTGTTAGTGTTTTAAAATCCTGATAAAAAAGATACATTTCTGCTCCATTTAAAATACAGAAGAAAAATTATGTTTCCTACACAGTGGAGGAGGAAAAGCAGTATTTTCTGGTTTCCAAAGGGCATAAGTAGTAGCATTACCTTAAAGGCCATTTATATTATCTGAAGATTAAATGTTTGGCATAGACTTCCTTCGTCTTTTATGGCTTTGTTGATGTGACTTGAGTTTCACTTGATGTCTGTTGGGTATTCACTCTGATGTATTTTCACCATGTCTCTTGAATTACTCTGACTTGTAGGAATTATATCATTTTTTGTGTGCATTAATCCCTGTAATTCATGGCACTGCTAAATACTAGCAAGGCTCAGAGAATGACTAACAGAAGGAAAAAAGGAAGTATGCTCATGGTCAGATCTATTAAAGGTAAACCATAAGACTTTACGGAAGAGAAAAGGCAGGAAAAATCTACCAGGTGTTTTTCTATCTATGTTCCTATTGAAAAAAATCCACATTCCATTCTGGGGAAAAACCAAAACACACACCTTTTGTCATGCAGATCTGAAATGTGCAAAATTAGATAATCTTTAGTAGTTGCCCAGAATAAGTCAAACATTTGACAAAAGTTTCCCATTTACCATTAGGCCCTGTCATTTAGGTTTAATATATGAGTCAATAATAGTAAAAAAACCAAAAACAAACCATTATTCTTGTTAAATAGCATATCACAGCCCCACAAAATTGTTTGGAAGTGTTACCAGCTTAGACAGTCAACTCAACTGCACTCATCTTGATTATTGATGGTAATGGAAGAGAGTGATATTTTACTCATCCATCAAAGGACAAAGGATGTTATCCATGAAGATACGTAGGCACCTAAGTCCCATTTTTATGTACCACAGTGATCTGCAAAACTCACACCCAAACTACCACCTAACCCTAGAGGTGTCTAAATTCATGCAGCTCCTAAGTTTCTGTAGTAAAAGTTCCCTAGACATTTATGTTCCTGCCTGCTTTCCACTGACACCTAGATATCCTAACTCTCGCCTAATCCCCAAACTGATTCACTAACTGGGAAAGAGAGACTGTCATCTGCCTAAATCATGTGCTGGAGCCCAAATCAGTAAGTTTCTTTGAAGTCTGCCTATTGGACACCACCCCCACTCCCCACTGGTTATACATAAAATGGCTAAGGAGAAGGCCTTTCTTTATAACCTGTACCCTAGGAAATAAGGTACTCAACTAGGCTGTGAGATATCCCTGCTTCAAGCCCCGCTGCCTGAAGGGGAGAAGATACTTGATCAGGAATCAGCCACCTCAGGTGAGCGTCCTGGCCACTGGAATATAGAGTCATTCTAACTTTCTCTGGCCCAATTCATATTTCAAATAGAACAGGAGAGACTGAGAGAGGCAGAATATTTCAGAACCTAATGGTTAGGGCATTCACTTGAAACATGGCCTTCACTAACAAGCCTAGACACTAATAATATTTAAATCACAGCTGATTGACTGACGTATTAGTAGATGGTTCTGATTACTTATGTCCTTTCATAAGAGCACAGTGTTGGAAGAAAGCTTAAAGTCTATTTTATGAAAGTTATCAAACACAGAATTCACTGTGATAAAAACCAGCATCAATTTCCCGGTGACTACTGACAGCAGTCCTGGAGATTTTAATAGAATATTTTAAGGACATGACATTACATCATATTGTGAAAAAAAAATCTCCCAGAACACCTTCACTCAGAGTTGGCAACCCTAGCTTACACTGAAATACTACAGGTGAAACAATCCTCCAAGGTCAGTGGTTTGGTTTGTTACCATCTGCCTGCTAACATAGTCTAGTTACTGTAACCTCCTCCTCTCTGATAGTCATATCATTCCACGCCCCTCCCCAAATGCCACAGCTGAAATGATCTCCTGATTCAAAGTCCATTGAAGTCTATGAGAGTCTTTTCTTTGACTGCAAACAAGCTTCGCAATAGGTCCTTGGTCTGTCCACACTACTCCTTCAAAATCTCCCTACAGGGCATCTTAGCCATCACAATTCTGGTTGAAAAAATTAAAGAAATTTTGAAAAAAAATTGGCTTTTAAATTAAATTTATAGTGATATATTTATATTTAAATTAAAGGGGGGTGAATTAATTTTAATTAAAAACCATTTTTATAACAATCTGCCAATTTCAGAGCAAATCTTTGACAAAAGTGAGTGTGTTATTTTTCAAAAATGTTGATGTTACAAAAAAGTGTCCAGACCAGTTTGAATAAAGTTTGATTTTTTTTTCTTAATCTGAGAAGACGTGTATAACTAGCAGCTTCCTGGCCAAAAAACATGTGGCGCTGCAAGCGAAGAGTTTGCACAGATGTTGCCTGTGCCTGCACTTCTTTTGTAGACGTCTTTCATAAACATGTACTCACAGTTATGCTATAACCATGCTTCCCCATAAGTTGCTGAGCCAGCACATGTATCTAGAATCATAATTTAGTTTCATATTATGGAACAAGAAATTGAAAAGAAAACATAACCCACATGATCCTTCACTGAGGGCTATATTAAACAGCAGCTCAAGGGGACAGCTCTGGAGATGTCTCTTCAATGGCTTCTCTGTTTAATAAAAGCCACTGGATCCAGTTATGAAATTATCTTCTTTTGTCTCCTTTTGGCATACCTGCTCTTGGTTAGCTTCTCCTAGCCGAGAACGAGAGGCTGCACTTTCACTATAATCCATGTAATCTACTCCGACGTAGGTGAACGTAATAGAGAACAAGTGTGATTTTCCAAATAGCACATCACAAAAATACACTGCAAAGCATAATTTGTTAAGCACCTGGAGAAGGCTCTCAAGGAGCAATGGGAACCTCAGAGAATTTTTTGCTGGATAAACATCTTGGTTGAAAAAAGGAAATTTCATAAGATTTGTGGTGTGTTATTCTATCCAGAAAGAAAAAGAACAATTGACATGAACTTTTGCCTACATCATGAACTAATTCCTCTGGGAAGTTGGAAAGCGCTAAGTTCAATTTTTCCTCCCTTACTTTTTTTAAGCACTTCTATACTTCCTTATACTGTTTGAAACACTAGAAAAGAGGTTGGTTGTTTTTTTTTTTAATATATATCCGAGGCCCAGAGGAAAGCAACATTATCAGAATCTCCCAACGAAGCCAAATCATGCAGATGTTCAGTCAAATTTTGCAGACTCCAGAAGGCTGGAGGGTTAAAGTGAGTCTCAAGCATCCACTCATGGGATAGATTTTCAAAAGGAAAAAATGGCAGATAGGCACCTAAGGCTAGATTCACAGAAGGACTTGGCTATTCCACTGTGGATAAATAATTATTAAAAGGAGCAGGGGAACTGGATCTCTCGCTTCCCATATAAATGCTACGGATTAAAATCTAAACCTAAATAGCATGGCTTAAAGTATTTCACACCACATATTTTAAAAATAAAGTTATTAGGACTTGTTATGTTTTAGATCTCCACTAGGTGGGCCTGCAGCATGTCTGATGCAGTATTGCTCATGCTAAAGCTAAACTCCCATCTACCAAACTTGATCACAAGAAAGCCTTTTGTCCTTCCTCTTCATCTGTACCCAGCTACATCAATAGGAGTTCAATTACCAAGCAGTTAGCTCACAACTTAACCAATTCAGATTTCTATTTCCGGCAAAGAACAAGGGATTCGTTTCAATCGTGGCCTTTCAAATTAGCACAGATGTTGTTGTAAGTCTCAGTGCACTGGGTAACCCTGGTGATGACTGAGAAAGAATTGCCACTTCATGTTGTACATTGAGTGCTCCCATTTTGCAGTCTGAACCAGTTTTTTCTCCATTTCTCTGGGAAGCCTCCTCACTTTCTGCTACAGCAAAGTCAAGAAAGATTTTGATTGGTCTAAGTGCAATTTCCCCCTCCCAGAGTATCACATCAGATATGGGCTTCTCAAACTTTTTCACAGAGTGGATCACATTAAAATTGTCTGGGCACCTCTGCCTCTGTTCATAAAGATCTATTCTCCCCCCTCCTCCTGCTCTCTATTTGCAATTGCTAAGATCCCTATGGCAACGAAAGCAATTGCTTACATGGAAAAGTGACATGAAAGAGTTTTTAGTTTTCAGTTTAGCAGCTGTAAATAATGCAGAGACGCTATCCTGGGGTCTTATCTGTCCCCATTACTATTGGAGCATGTCACAATCTTTTAATGTGTTGATCTTCACAATACACCTGTGAAGAAGGGTAGTGTTATTATCCATATTTAAAAAATGTGAAACTTAAAGAAAAGAAGTGGAGTGATATGTCTAAGGAATCTTTCAAAGAGAAAAGATTTGAATCCTGATCTCCCAAGTCGCAAGTTAATACAGGTTGAAGCGCTCTAGTCCAGCACTCTCTGCTCCGGCAACATCCATGGACCAGCATGATTTTACTTAGCCGGATGTCCACTTACCATGGGTGTGGCCAAGTTTCCCGCAGTCCCATAAAATTTGTTTACAGCCACCAGTCCTGGCTCTCAGTGTTCTGTGCTGTTCTTTAGCTCTAATTTACCCCTAAATATCTTCTAAGAGCCCCGTAAGCAGTGGAAGTGTTAGCAATGCTACTAGACAATATTGACCTCCCGTGGCCCAGCAAATTCTCTGGTTGGGCACTGGTCAGATCCCAATGGTACTGTACTAGAGATGTTCAACCTGTAGTCTAACCAGTGAACTGCTCTACTACCCTGTGACCTACTAGCTCTCCAAGGATGAATTCAAATAGTGCTCTCTAGGGATGCGTCTACACTGCACCTGCAGCTCAAAATAAGCTACACAATTTGAGCTATGCAAATTGCATAGCTTATTTCAAGTTAATTTCCAAATAGCTTTTTTTGAAATTTGGCGCTGTCTACATAGCACTTATTTCAAAATAAATCACTATTCCAAAACGTCCCTTACTCCTTGTGGAATGAGGTTTACAGGGACATCAGAATAGTGATCCTGTTTATTTCAAAATAACGGATGCGCTCAAAAGACACAGAATAGCTACTTCGGGATACATCCTGAAATAGCGCTACAGTGTAGTCGTAGCCTAGGACTCTCCATTAGTAAACATTCCTATAGAACCTTTACTGCTGCTAGCTCTTTTTTACCCTGTGTTCTTTCCTACTTCAAGCTGTCAAACCATTAGCAAGACATCAGTTCAATACTTTTTGAAAAGGCTTAAGCATTGTGCTCTTCGGGGTTTGGGCTTTTTTTTTTTTTTCCTTATTCCTCCTGTGATTTCTTTGCTTCCAGTGTGAGAAATATTGAAGAAAGCAAGGATTTCCTGATATTCATTAGTAAAGGTATGCTAAATTCTGATGAAATGACTCGGAAATTTGCGTAACATCAGGTAGCAGAGACCTTGAATTGGCCTCCCTCTGCAATTTCTCCTCTTTATTAAGAGGTGCTTCACAGATACTAAGTACACCATAGCATTAATAATAATAATGCTGCTTTGCCAAGTAATACTCTACATCACTGATAGTGATATTTTAATGTTGGTTTCCCCAATAGTCCTCTTTCTTTGTAGTAACATAGGAAAATCTAGTTTTCTTCTTGGCTACCTGTCTTATTTTCTCATCTACCAGAACCCCTTTGTAACTGGGTGTAGCAACCCTGCTCTAGGTCTGCAAGGGTTAACCATGGTTACCTGGCCAAGAAAGCCCCTCCCACCAGCTCTGCTGGGCATGCTCCAGCTGGAGGCCAGCTATAAAGACTGGTGAAGATGCTCTGTCTGGGGACTGCTGCTGAGGGAGCAGGTGCTGCCAGAGCTTTGGAGGAAGAGCTGTAGATGGAGCGAACAGTCAGCAAAGAATGGCTGGAGAAGCCCCCAGTCCAGAGGAAAATTATGAAGAAGGCTGCTTCAGTGAGTCTGGCAGGAAGTAGCCCAGGGTTGGGAGTTTTGGGTAGATAGATTCCCCACTAGTGATAGACCACTCCACCGCTGACAGGGCCATGGGCTGAGATCCAGTGCAGAGGGTGGGCCTGGGTCCCCTTACACCATCCCCAGTAACCCCAAGGGGAGGATGCTACAACTGTTGCCATTGACACTAGCTGCTAGGCCATGCTGCCTTGCACAAAGGGGTGTTGATATTGACTCTTGAGACTCTGGCCACTGGGCCCCACTGCCCTGAGGGAAGGGAGCGGTGTTACTGATCCTAGCCGCTGGGCCTGACTGCCTCATAGGGATGGGATGTGGTTATTGGCCCTGAGCCATTGGGACCAATATGCACATGGGGCAAAGCACCCTTTGAGAGGCCTCAGAGGCCTAATGCTCTACCCCTGAAGGGGAAAGGCGTTCCCACCCCATGACAGCCTTGCTTCCCCAGCCGTGAATAAAAACAGCAGCATGTGTCAAGAGCTGATACTGAGGATAAGTAGCACTGTGTGGTTCTATTAAAAAGACTAGGCCATTATCCATGCTCCCACTTCTCTTCCACTACACAGAATCCTTGTTTTGACGTGAAGTTACTATCAAGCTAAATAGTCTTTTAACCTGCGTGTGTCTTCTTATGGAAGGAAGTCTATGAAAAGTAATTTATTGTTATAAGAAGGCCAGGAAAATTCCCCACCCTCAAATCTCTCATCTCTTTTGCCCAAAGCATTAAATAGTTCCCCATCCACAGGGTGTACTTTCCCTTCTTCTGTAGCTTGCAAGCCACAGAATCATTAGTTGCTAAATATATTACAACATGCTATTACACCTTGGCTAGCACCTTCAAGACCTTCACATAGATTTCCTCCCAGCTTTTCTGCTCTGAGGAATCTGAACTATAAATCACTAGAGCAAAATATACTCGAGTGAATCAGCTGAGCTCAACTCCTGGTCTTTTATTTCACATGCTTTCCAGACCCACTGGCAAAGCAGCATGCATCTGCAAGGGTTTTATTTCTGAAGTGCACTTTTAAGTCAGCAGATTTTGATTCATGTGCACATCTACAAAGCGATTTTTAATCATGGGATCAAATCCTGAGGTTTTTACTTGGGGCCCCATCTAGCTCATATAGAAGTCAAATAAAGACTCCTAATGACTTCAGTAGGAATTGGATCAAAACTCAGTTTTTACTCTGACAAAATTCCCTTTGATATCAGTGGGAGATTTACCTGACTCAGAAACCTCAGGATTTGGATCATTACTATAAAGCAGTCAGATAAGTATGTTTATCTCCATTTCATAGAGACAATAGAGACAAACCAGACAGACAATTAAGTAACCAGGCCAAAACCAAAGTGTGAGTCAGTTTCAGGATCAAAAAGACATCTGAGCTCTTCTGCCTTCCCCTTCTGCAATGTGAACTATGCCTCATCTACAGAGCCTTTGAAGTGTTCCTATTCAATTCAAAAGATATATTGACACCAGAAATTGAACTGAATAGGTAAGCTATGCCCTGTCTACAAGGAAAGAGAAAGAAATTCTAATAGCCTGTTAAATTATCCAATAGGGTTGGAGTTCAAATTATAATAAACAAGCCACAGAAAGAAATACTGAAGATTCCTGGCAGGTTATTGGGAATCTTAATGAATTTAGTGCCTTCTGCTTTGTTCAGTTAATATTCACTTTATTAAAACAAGTCAGTCGTCTGATTTTTCAGTAGGTGGTTCAAATGTTAATTGTCAACAAGAGATGATAATCCAGCATCTTGGCAAAAATCTATTGATACTGCAGCTGCTTTATAGAATCGCAGATGGAAGCATTCAAATTCAGGATTATTTTCTTGTTCCACTTGAAAGTTATTAGTTCAGATGAGGTTAGGCACTATGAAGATGGTGGCATCCTCACCTGACTAAAACCATCAACAGACACACATTTCTTTCCATAGCTCTTTCCTGCTTTCATTTTACCACATTCTATCAAGTACTCATTTAGTATCTATTTACAAAAGGCTCAGGTCTGACCTTTCAAGGTCCTCAGTTAATTTTCATTGATTTAAACGAGAGTTGAGTAAATTTAGCATTTCTCAGGAGGAGCCCAAAAGAAGTTTGTCTTTTGGAACAGACAGTTCCCAAGGAGTTGAGTGGGGTACTCTAGAGAATAGATACAGGGTAAAACCAGAACTGTTTGTCTAATTCTCCTCTACTTCATCGCTTCCTCTACGCCCAAAGTAGGATCCCAATGATAGAATCACAGAACTGCAAGGAACTTTGAAGTCATCAAGTCCAGTCCCCTGCACTCATGGCAGAACCAAGCACCATCTAGACCCTAACAGGTGTTTGTCTAACCTGCTCTTAAAAATCCCCAGCGATGGAGACTCCACACCCTCCCTTGGTAATTTATGCCCGTGCTTAGCGGCCTGACAGGTAGGAAGTTTTTCATAATGTCCAACCCTAAACCTCCCTTGCTGCAATTTAAACCCATTGCTTCTTGTCCTATCATCAGAGGTAAAAGAGAGAAAAATGTCTCCCTTCTCCTTTTAAGTACTTGAAAGCTGTTATTGTGTCCCCTCTGTTTTCTCTTTATCAATTAGCTAATATTTTGGTTTGGAAAACCAACATTCTGATACATTTTAAAAATTCTAGACTCTCCGTCCACTCCTGAGTTTGTTTCTCTTTTGTGAATATTATAACTAATGCACAAAGGTGAAATTTATTTCCCTGCATAAAGCACAAATGACTTGGAAGAGTTAGAGGACATGATATCCACCATCCAGCCTGGATTATAGGGCTAATACTAAAGCCCCAGGCAACCATTGTCAGATTAACAGATGGGGGAACACCCCAAAGCACCCTTGCAGTGGGATGCTGGATCAACATAAATTCAGATTACATAGCTGTCCTTTTGTCTGCTTTCACTGTTTATTTCCAACGCAGCCAGCAGAGGGCACTCTTCCCTGAAGGGGCGGAGGCTAATGTGAGTGGATACTTACCCTCAGTCCCACTGCAGATCCCCAAAGTAGGCTTAACAATGGGGAAGGCTTGGCCTGACTGGTCTTCTGAACCTTCCTTTCACTTTAAGGATTGATCTCAGACAATATGTCTACACTACAGGACAAAGTCGAATTAAGATATGCAACTTCAGCTACATTAATTGTGTAGCTGAAGTTGAAGTAGCTTAACTTGGCTTTTGGCGCTGTCAACACTGAAGGAAGTTGAAGGAAGAGCTCTCTTCCTTCTACTTCCCTTATTCCTCATGTAAGCAAGGTTACCGGCATCGACCAGAATGCCCTTCTCACTCTTAACTAGACCACTAATTCAAACCCTGAAAGAGCAACGGCAGCAGCTTCGATCTTCCTCTGTGGTATAGACGTACCCTGATGGTATGAAAACAGAAGTGACCTGACTAGATTTTTGTTGATGTCTCTGAATCATCCCACAATTCAGTGCGACTGGCAACCTCTGCTCAGAAGAACCTTTTACTTGGAACTGCAGGTAGATTCACAGGTCATACTGAAGTGCTTTAGCCAAATTGATTGGATAAAATTGCACAAGTCCCTAGATCATAAAGTACTAAACATTTTCAAAATTCACTAAAAATCAATGCATTTTATTACTAGCTGAATCCCTTATTCCATATATAAAATGCCCTGGGCAGAGTATTTTTAGTTTATTTATTGAAGAAAAATACTAATAATTTGACCTACAAAATGTAAATGGGACCATAATTATGGAACTAATTGAAAATAAATTTAGGGAAAGATGAGAAAAGGGAAAAAGATGGCACATGGGACATCAGTATGTTCAGAGAGCTTACATTTGAACTGTACATGAAATAACTTTCTGCATGACAGCAGTCTCAGAAATGCGAACTATGGATTAATATATTAAAGTTTAAAGAATAACTATTACATTGATGGCCCACTAATCTACACTTAATACGACAGACACAAATGAGGAAAAATTAGAAAAAAACCCTACAATTTTCACCTATAAATCTGGATTTATTAAGTTCAAAGTGAAATTAGCATCAGGTTCCAAGACAGGAGTTTTTAGTAGACAGTTTCTATTCAGTGAATATTTATTGGTTGTGCAAATACGTTCTCCTACAGCACCACTCCACCCCCACCAGTTAGATCCAATGAAGGAGGAGAGGAAGAGCATGGGCTGGGGGCTAGCACACTGTTTCCCATATGTTAGCACCCTGATATTTACCCTTTTATGTAGCTTCCTGGGTGTCCTGATAGCACAGCTCCATTGGAGTCATACTGCCCGTGAGCTGGAGGTGAAGTTCCAGGCACAGGATCACTTCTCACATTGTCCTAACCTCCCTTAAGCGTTTAAGGTCAAAAGGAACTATCAGATCATCTTAGTCTCTCCTCTAGTATATCACAAGCCACTGAATAACAGAAAGCCTAACAATTATACTTGGACCAAAGTATTACAGCCATTAGGGGCAGGAGTGTGGTGTGGGAAAGGGTGAGGGGAGATGTGGGATGCTAGCTCCGGGAGGGAGCTCAGGGCAGGGGCGGGGGGTTGTGGAGCCGGAGGCGGAGGGGCTACGCAGACTGCAGCTTGGCAGTGCTTACCTCAGCAATATGCTGGCCACTTCCAGGAGCAGCATGGGGCGAGGGCAGGCAAGTGGCTACAATCTCCCAGATTGGCTGCAGTAGCCCCCAGGAAATACAGACCAGTTCTGGGAGACTCCCAGTGAAACCAGGAGGTTTGGCAACCCTAGCTACAAGCAGAGGCAGGGGGGATAAAAGTGCATCAATGTCCAAGACTGCTACCAGTGCAGGGGACTGATTAAATGAGATGGTCCTAGCGTGTTACCTGCTTTCCACACTACAGAGAAAGTCAATCCTGAAGGATCTCCCAAACTGCGGGAAGAGGTGGCTTATTTCACCTCCCACATGAGGACAATGCAAGAAAATCTCTGTATGACTGCTCCTGCAAAGCCTTCTTCCATGGGTTTTAAGACAGGAGAGGACTACCTTGTCTATATATGTTAGTGGGGGGAGGGAGGGAATGCAGCAACATTCACATCACTCTGTGGCTGTGTCTACACTGGGCCACTTATTCCGGAAAAGCAGCCGCTTTTCCGGAATAAGCTGTGAGCTGTCTACACTGGCCCCTTGAATTTCCGGAAAAGCACTGACGATCTACTGTAAGAAATCAGCTGTTTTTCCGGAAAAACTATGCTGCTCCCGCTCGGTGTCAGCCGATGGTCAGGGCAGTGAGTGGTGTGTGTGTGTGTATTATACACCCGAGACTTCAACTGCCAGGACCGGGGTCCTTAGCAGCGGGCAACCTGGAAGAGGTTGACGGGCGCCCCAACGGATCTGTCCCTTATGACCGGCTGGAGTTCTTTAAATTGTACTTGGTTCTGTTACAGCAACTGAAGGAGTCAGGTTAAAGCTTAAACAGTTACTATTTTATTGTTACAGGGTAAACTTAGCTGTTAAATGCTACTGCTGTGTTACAGATAACACAGCCACTACAAAAGGACAGGACAGAAATTACACTTAAAACAAAAGTCACTTACAGGTACCATGAAACCCTTTTGGTTCTCTGAGCTCTTATTAAATGCATGCAAAATAGACACCTAGCAGGTATATATTCTCACCCCTGCGTTCCAGACTTGGCGTGGCCAGCGTCTTTCTCTCAATCCCTCGGGAAGAAGTAGGGCGAGGTTGGGCGTCCCACAGACCTCGGGAGACAATCAATACCTGCCAGCAGGTGTAGATGATTGGAGCTCAAATGGGGTGGGCTACTAAACCCCTCTTTATACCCCTTGGGTCACGTAGGCTTCTTCCTGGTCTCAAGTGGCCAATTAGGAAAAATGGCTTTGAATGCCAAGTTTCCCACGAAGGGTGCAAAGCATAATTCACACCTGGGAAAATGCAGACAATGGGCACTTCTAGTATGTGATGGGGATTCCTCTCCTGGGACAGTGCAGGCGTGTCAATTACTGGTACTAGCCATCAGGGCGACGGGAGGCCCCAGGTCGTCAGCTAGCCCATTTACTGTCTGGTTTCTGTTTATGGTAGAGTCAGGGACAGGCAGCACACCTGCGTTCCCAGGGCATCAAAGGCTGACTGCCTTTCTCTTGCTCTTTGGGGGGGGGAAACAAGATGGGGTTCATGTCTGGCTACACTCGGGCAAAAGTCCTTTTTCCGGAAAACTGTTCCGGAAAAGGGCCAGTGTAGACAGCCCAGCAGTCTTTTCCGCAAAAAAGGCCCGATTGCGAAAATGATGATCGGGACTTTTTCGAAAGCGCGTCTACATTGGCCATGGGCGCTTTTCGGAAAAAGGGCTTTTCCGAAAAGCATCCTGCCAATGTAGACGCTCTTTTTCCGGAAATACTTATAATGGAAAACTGTTCCGTTTTAAGCATTTCCGGAAAATCATGCCAGTGTAGACACAGCCTCTGAGAATTTAATTTTTTTTTAAATACGGTTTCCGTCTTTGGTCTGTCACCTGGAACCAGATCCAGAATGCATGTGGCATTTTCTCTGGATGAAAGTATGTTTTGTTCCATTTCCTCTTGAGCTGAAAATGTTTACATGTCACCATACAACCAAATAGGCACATAAAATAGAACTGGTAAAGCTATCGTTCAATAGTTTTTTCTTCCTGCTTTGGGGGAGACAGTACTGGATTTGTACATGTCTAAGGCTATGTCTAAACTGCAGAGCTTTTCCAGGATACTGGAGGTATTCCGGAAAAGTTCTGCTGCATCCAAAGAATGCGTCTGCCTTTCCGAAAAAGATTTTGGAAAAGCAGACGTGTTTTTTTGGCATCCTTGTAAACCTTGTTTTACGAGGAAGAAGGGATGTTCCAAAAGAGTTTTTTTCTGAAATTTGGCCCGTGTAGACAGGCCAAATTTCTGAAAGCCTCTTATGGAAGGAAATTGGAAAAAGATATGCAATTTGTGTACTGCAAATTGCGTTTCTTTTTCCGAATTATCTTTGCAGTGTAGACCTAGCCTAAGGGTGGCATATATTTTCACATCCCTTCTCTTCCCTAAATAAAAGCTTTTCAAGACAAAATCTAATGTTCTACAGATTTCTAGATTTCTTTTTATATTCTTGGTAACGTGATGTCTGATTCTTCTTGCTGGAAAGATATGCTGTGATAGTTTGAGGAATCTATATACAATTAACAGAAAATTCATGCAAACTGGAATTCATATCCTTATGTCTCACGTTATTATGACTTTCTTTTACTGTGGTCTCCCTCAGGTGCCTTATGCTCAGGAGAAAAGTGGTGTTAATGCTGAGTCTTAAAAATTACATATCTTTAGAAATTCAGAAAAGACTCAGAGACCAAGAAAATTTAAGTAGGCCAGAAACACCAATTTTTAATTGTAGGACCAGCCAAGGAAGAAGGAAGGTGGCTGCACAGAAAACAGACCCCATGATTTGGAGAAGTGATAGCTAGTGGGAGGAGATCCTGGACTTCTTAGAGGACAATGACCTAAGCTCAAAGAACACTCTACAACTGTGAGGAAACTGAGGCAGGGAAATGTCTTTAGGTGTTTTATTGTTTTGTGTAGTTTGCAATAATTGCAATAATTGGATTTTGGCAAAGCCTGTGTCTCTCTTTGCTTCTACTATCACATGTCCCTGACCTGTACACCAGAGTGTCCACAAAGGGTGTGTTTAAATGACTGGGGTGTATGTGGAGCACTGGGGATGTGGGGAGAAGAGTCAGTACTAGTAGAAGAGCAGCAAGACTATCAAGTCTCATTTCTGAGAAAGGGCAACAAAGGCTCTGTTTCCAGGAAATGTGCTAAAGAGTCCAAGGAAAAAGGCAGTGCAGTCTATTGAGACCCAAGGAAGCTTAAAGGTCATGGGCCCAGCATGTGAGGCCCAAACAACAGCTTGCTGAATGTCCATCAGGAGGAACTACACCAGGGCTATGGCTTGGTCTCTGTGAGTCTATTTCAAGTCTCTCAAGATCTGTAATTTTTAAGATCCAGCATTAACACCTCACCTGTCTCCTGAGCATAAGGCACCTTGAGTTCTCCATCCCTGATATTTTTTAAACTCAAAACCCTGAGATGCCATATGCATGGTTTGTATGAACAGTTAAAAATAATTTAGGCCAATTTTGCCATCTCACAAAATGGATGCTTTAAAAACTATATCACTTTGCAGAGGCATACAAGAGTAAACAAAGTGAAAAGTGTTTTATATATATATATATATATATATATATATATATATATACACAGTAAACTTCCGATAATACGGCACCTTTAGGACCCAGGGGGTGCCGGATTATCAGATATGCCAGAGTACCGGAAGGGAGGCTATGAGGGGTCTGGGGGGGAAGGGGGTTGGCGGGGAGCTGCGCAGCATGGGAGAGGGCGGCACTGCGGGACCAACCCGGCAGCACCCCAGCTGCTCTGCCCCCGGCTTCTCCAAGTCAGCCGCTGGTCAGTTTCAGCAGCGGCTGACTTGGGGGAGCCGGGGGCAGAGCAGCTCCAATTGTCCGGCTGGCCAGAGCACTTCCGGGTTCCAGTTGGTGTCGGACTATCAAGAGTGCCGGACCACTGGATGCTGGACAGTTGGAGTTTTACTGTATATAGGAATGTCAGGGAAGTGGTTGTGAGAGATCTTTGCCTGACAGCACAAATGACCAAATCCTTCGGCCATAAAATATCTCCGCTGTCTGTAAGAGAGGGCCAAACGGTTGCACCTTGCATCCTGTATTTTTTAGGCAAAAATCTGCAGTACAACTGCATCCTTTTTAACCATGCTAGTCATGTGGCATAAGACATGTGCCATCCACCCAGCGAGTATGGGTTTGAAACCATCCCTCCACTTCATTTCAGGCACTCACTTCTCTCGTTACCTTGCTTTCACTTCATTTTTTCCAGAATATTCAGGAAAAGAACATCAGATGGAGCAGAAGGTGGTCAAATAAGATGTTGATAAACATTGGTAGTGTACTTACCAATATGTGAGAAAGTAATTAACAGGCTAAGATTCAAAGAAATAAAGACTGAAGTATTTAGTTATGTGATGGGTCCTTTTGAGGAGAATACTAATTTGACTGCTACAGGTGAATGCTGGTGTTTTAAGAACTGTACAAATATAGTGTTAATCATAGTTAATTTAATATCTAAGCAGCTGGATATGCTTCCAAGAGTTGTGGCGGGCTTCCTAGACACTACTCTGAATAACACTACAATCTAAATGAGGCTGTAGTGTGTATGGGTAGTTTGATGCAGGGTAACCATGCATTACTCCTTAGTAGAACCCCTCTCTCCCATGCTACACTTGTCTTATGAATAAACAGGCAGTTCTGTCTCTTCTTGGATCATCAATGCCAATATGGCCAAACTGTCAAACTTCGATTCTTCGAGTTATTTGTTTAGAGACATTTAGGTAGCTGATTAAAAGTTGGCTGATTTTCACATCACAGCTCCCACTGAATTTATTTAGAAGCCTAAATTTAGGCACCAGTATGAGGTGGGTTTTTTTGGGGTTTTTTTTTTTTTTGAGGGCCCCGTGCGGCTAAATATTAAAGCTGGGATCATTTTAAATTGGGAACACAGGAATGTTACACGCATCCCTAGTGGGCTGGGGTTGATTTCTTTCAAGCAAGTTGCAAATTAAGCAGATAGAAGCAATGCAAAGTAATTACATTTTTGACTACATGAGGCAAAAGCCAAGTATTGTGATATAAATGGAATCAATTTCAGTGATTTGTCTCTTCAGAACTTTTCTTACTAAACTTTGCACTGTAATGAAATTATGAATACAGCACACTTAGTGTTTGATTTATATAACAGTAATAATTCACAGCAGTTGACCCTTTTCATAACTATATTTACCCTTTGTTTATGGTTAAGAAATAAATAGGGACCTTTGAATATATTGCCAACTGGAAATAAAAGAGCCTAAATATGACTTTTAATAGGAATGGTTCATATCACTTGATTAGCTACGCTTGGCTTTAAAAATCAGTCTCTTTGTCTTTTATAATTTCCAGGAATTCTGCTAATTTAAATGGTCCCTAAACTAAATGCATTTATTTACCATACTGCACTAGATCTGATATGGTGGTCAAGAAATAAAGAAATCTAGTATAGCATTACCAGCCCCTTGAGCCATCCAGATGTTTCTTGTTAATTTGTTCCCAAAATCTCTCAATGGTTTCATTTTACTGCATCTACTTTAAATGTATTCGAATGTATACAGAGTCTGGATCCCATTTTGAAGCCCTGATCCTTCAGCAGAGCTGAACAAACAAACAAAACCCAGAAGAATAATCTTACAATTGAAGGCCAATTATTTTAAAGAATATTTTCTCATTCCATTCTACTAGGCTGATATTCTGTTAGGGTGGAATCTCCAAAGGGATTTGGGTGTTACAACACCAAATGTCACAGTGCTTAACATTTAGGTGCCTAGAAAAAAAAAATCACAGGAACAACTCTGCTATGCAAAGAATGAGGAGAGATAAGTGCCCCTTAGAATTTGAGCCACAAAAGCCAGCATGCCCAATGATTAAGTTTTTATCCCCTCTGTTCCGGAAAGAAAAATGAGCCTGTAGTCCAGTGGTAGGGAACTCATCTTGATGATATGTAGCAGACCCCAGATCCAGTCCCTCTTCAATTATTTATCCCATCAGAATATCCCATAGCACAGTAGTTACAGCATTCTCCTGAAAGGCAAGGAGACTTATTTAAATCTCTGGTTCCCCTCTGGCAGGCATATGTTCTAGTCACCATGTCCTTCCCTCTTCAGTTTTCAGTAGGGTTGCCAGATGGCTGAAACAAAAATACCGAACACTCTCCCCCCCCCCCAAAAAAAACCCCCAAAACCACCAGGAAAAAGTTTTGTTGAAGGAAAAAAAAGGGTGGGGGGGACCAAAGTTGTTGAGGAAAAAAAAAAAAAAGACTCCAAGAACCTGGATCACTGCTAGGGGTTACCAGGTAGTCATTTAAAAAAACAAAAACAAAAAACCAGACCCGCTTCATGGGGGGAGGGGAGGGAGGAAGGACCGGCCAGGAAGGGAGCGGTGCTGGCCGGGAAGGGGGCAACGGGCTGGCTGGGGAGATGGGGGCCAACGGGAAGCAGGGCTGGTTGGGGAAGGGGTCGGGTGGAACAGGGCTGGCCGTGGGATATCGGGAGGGAGGCCCTGGCCGGGAGGGGCGGGCTGGCCGGGAGTAAGGGCGGGAAGCACAGCTGGGGATCGGGGCCGTGAGGGTGGCCAGGAGGAAGTGGGGGGTGGGAAGCAGAGCTGGGGGTGCAGTGGGGCTGGCCGGGGAAGATCAGGAGGGAAAGTGGGGAGAACCGGCTGTCCAGGAAGGGGGGGGTGAGTAAATTGGCCGGCAGGGAGCGGGTCTGACCTGGGCACTTGCTGCCTGTCCCGTGCAGGCTCCCGGCAACGCATGAGTGAGGAGGAGGCTTCCCCTCCTCCTCACACTCAACCGACTGAGGGCTCCCGGCAGCAATCACGGCCCCGCTTCCCAGCTGGGACTCCCAGCCACTGCTCCCCACCCATGCCAGGCTTCCGTCCGGTGCGCAGCTGGAAAAATCAGAAAGTACCGGACATTGCACATGTCCCGTATTTTCTGATTTTTTTTTTTACTGGACAGAGCGCGCAAATACCGGACTGTCCGGTACAATACTGGACACCTGGCAACCCTAGGTGGGACCCAATCCAGCAGGAGTGTTCAGAGACTGCCTATAGATTGGGCCCCACACATGACTTAGTTGGCTGAAAGCCCATCTCCCCTCCCTCCCCCCATTGATGAATCACTCTGGGAGGCAGCAGTGTGTGTGCTGCAGGTTCTAAAATGTAGGTGCCAGGAAAACCCTTCAATGGAGAGTTAGGCACCAAGGGAATTTAGGCATCTTCAGAGTTGGGGCAGCCAAGCAGTTTACAGACTAAAGTCAGCTGACTCAGCCTTGTGGGGCTGAAAAATTGCTGTGTAGATGTTTGGGGTCAGGCCCTGGGACCCTGAAAGGAGGGAGGGTCCCAGAACCAGGGCTCCAGCCTCAATCCAAATAGCTTTGTAGCAATGTTTCAGACTCACAGCCTGAGCCTCATGAGCCTGACTCAGGTGACCAGAACCAGCCATCACCGTGTCACAGGTCTTTTATCCTCGTGCTGACATACCCCATGTGGCTTTGTGGATTGCACCCTTGGTAACTTCACTGCCATATCAGAATAGAGCACTGGAATTGTACTTTAACCATCTCTCACAATAATGACAGGTGGGTCTATGCACAAATTATGTGTCTAATTTTCTCTCTCAACACCAGGAGTAAATCCAAAGAATTCAGCTAAGTTTTCAACACCACGAAAGAAGAACTGGATCTTAATATTCTACATTGTCGAGTTTACCAGCATAAATCTAAGCCTGTATCTACACTTACCATGGTGTGTACAGTACAGACAGTGCATGCCCAGCTAGTACCAGTATAAACAGCAGTGTAGACTGTGAGGCACTGCTTAGGCAAACAAAGAACTAACACTCCAATCCCTCACATACGTACCTCATGTCTATACTGCTAAAACAGAAGTGTCGTGTCCCACTGCCTCCCTGTTGCAGAAGCTTTTCCCTGCCTGCCCCTCTTCTCCCCCCACTTTGTCTCCCACTACAGCATTTCATCACTGGTGTGTAGCCATGTGCTGCAGTGTGGATGCAACCTGTTTTCCACAGTGGCATGTAGCACCACAAGTGTAGACAAGATCTTAGTCTAACTTAGTTATCTGGATTTATTATGACTGTAGCAGTAAGGAACCCCAATCCTGAACAAGTATGCCATTGTGGTAGGTGCTGATAGACACAGACCAAAAAGGCAGCCTGTACCTCAGAGCTCACAATATAAGTATTCTCAGAATGGAAATGATTTAATACCTCTGAATTTAAGTGCACACACATTCAAGAAAATAATGATAATAAAACTACTGTCACTTCATTCTAATATCACTACCATTTTTAGAATATAAATTAACTCTCAACAAGCTTCCTTACTATGACATTTACTTTATGATCTAAAAACATCAAGGATGTCCACAGACTAAATAACGGAAAGTTTCCTTGCTCTTTTTCCATTAATAGACAGATTTTAATGGATTTAAAATATAGAATAGGTCATTTCTTTTCCCCTGTAACTGTTAAATGTACTTCCCTGCAGATCATTTAAACAGACGCCTATATGGAAAACTATTCCATTTAGCACATTAGCCTTTTTTTACTGGAAATATACAGTGACTTTTTTTTTTAATTCCAGGAGTGGGTAAGCCACAAAAGGTCTCAAAATTTCAGAGTGAGGTAAATAGTAAGTCATAATAAGTTTAGCCAATGGCACTGTAAAATACAGGAAAAGAGAGAGAAAGGAAAAATATGATCCCTGACTACAAAGTTATTTAACATTGAAAATTAGAGAACAGTTTTGAAAGTATACTTTTTTAGCTTCCCCGGTTACAAATAAATAATTCCTATACATATATAGTGCATGACTCTATGTAGCAAATTGCTATCCTAAAGGCAATCTTCCATCCCATCCGCCTATCTCTTAAGACAATTTGCTTTTGGACATACAGATTCCTGTATTACTATTAGGAATCACAGCCTATTTGGGACTCTCAGCCTATAAGCAATTACACCTACAAAGACCTTTAGTCATCTCAGTAGGACTACTTTTGTGCATGAAGTTACTCACACGGAGTAACTTTAGGATCAGAATCTTAGCAATGAAATGGAACAAAGAAATTCCACACAAGGAAAGAATCCAGTTATTACACTGAGGCCTGAGAAAACCTAGCCATGAGTTTGGGATAGAACTAGGAACTTGCACAGCTCTATACTTAAAAATACTTGTTCCTTCCCTTCCCATTGATATATAGGAGCAAGAGGTAGACTTAGGCTATGTCTACACTACAGGGGTTTTGTGCAAAAACGGCCATTTTTGCACAAAAACTCGAGTAGCATCCACACCTCAAGCACGTTTTTGCCCAAGAAAATTTACAATGAATCAACAGAACAGAGGGCTTTTGCAGTATAGGTATTCCTTTTTCTATGAGGAATAACTCCTTTTTGCGCAAAAAGGTGTGTGTGGATGGGAAACAGGGATTTTTTGCAGAAAAACAGCCTTTCAAAACAAGCACAGGTGCCCTGGTGGCCATTCTGTTAATGGCAATCAGAGCTTTCTTGCGAGAGAGCATCCATGCAGTCTGGACCGCTCTCTTCCGCAAAAGCACATCGCTTTCCCGATGCACTTTTGCAGTGTGGACACGCTGTCTTCCGCAAAAAGCTTCTGGTGCAAGAAGTCTGCAGTCAAGATGTAGCCTAGAGAGGCACTTTGCCCAGAATATACCTGAGTCTGCTTGTGCCTATAGAGCTGTTTTAAAAGATCAGTTAGCAAGAAACCATAATTGTTCTTTATGTTATATCGATGTAGTTGAGGTGAGAGAGTTGAAAAGGTTGCTTTGTAAAGAAAGGTTGGGCTTGAGAAATATTTCCTCTCAGAAAAGTGAAAGAAACATAAAAACTATGGTCTTTTTCACAAAACATGCTTTTATTACTGATTTAAAAAAAAAACACGTAATAAAGAAAAATCAGAAATCTCTGTAAAAGAGGCAAGTTAACTAAAGCCTCAATTCTAGGAGCTCCACATAAGTGGGCCCTTACTGAAGTCCAATGACGCTCTGCATGAGTAAATACAGGGTTCACTGCAGGATTGGGGTCTGAGTGACATTTTACCACTCAATTGCAATGCAGTTGGCCTTGAACAGACAAGGAAACTCCTCTACATATAAATGGTGCACTACTCAGAGGCATAACCCACTTTAAAAGATTTTTAAAACAAGCTATTTGTCTCAGAAGTCTGAACCTTTAGAAGTATAATTCTCTGTGTAACAACCCCTTATAGTGCATAGACTTGCTCTAGCACTCATTAACATAGAGGGTAAAAAAAGACAATAGTTTTAAAAATAAAGCAGTGTGCATCCCTAGTGATAAGCACAATGCTATAAAGATCAATTGTTTTGCCTTTAAAAATCAAATCAAGGTAGTGGACAGACTAGCTACAGTATGTTACTTGAGAAGGACAGGACACCAAGAAAGATGGAGGGAGATGAGAAGCAGTGTTAAGTCATTTGGAAAACTCAGAGAAAGATCATATCTGACTTTGCTTGTGAAAATAATTGAAAAAAATAACGTATTGCTTGGAAGACTTTCAAGTTAAACTGATACTGTTCTTTCACTTGCCAGGGCAAGTTTTGAAACACTGGTAACATAAGCAGTCTTATTGGCTCTCCTCCTGGCCTCCTAAGAAAACAATGTAGCAGGATAGGCTGACTGAATAAATACTGAGAACCACATTTTGAAATCTGAGCGTTGTAAGTATACCTGCAAAAATGCATATGACCCTGCTGCACCCCAGGAATTTCCATTTGCATACCTAGGGCCTGATTCACCTTTCATTCATGTAAATCAGGAATAATTCCCCCAAAGTCAATGTAGCTACATGGATGGGGAACCATGGCAAGCAAAGGAAAATAAGTATATCAATAGGTACAAAAATAGAGTAAGTAGATGGAGAAGATAGTGTTTAAAATAAATACAGTTCTGTAATGGGCTCCATGTGGGCAGAGCCCTTTGCAAAATCAGGAGCTATATGTAAGCAGTTGCCGGTACCCACCCACTGTTGACTATGTGAGCTGGTGCTTAGAAAAGTTAGCAGCAGGAATGAATTTGTACATTTTTGCAAGATGGGAAGCATGCTGTGTAGGTCTGGGTGGAACAGAAAGCTACTGAGACAATCATTATCAAAAAGTAAAAGTAATAAAAATGTTCATAAACCTAATTTTTGCAACTGTCAGGTCATTAAACCAGCTATTCATCTTTTACTCATTTTCAAATAGCTATTACAACAAGCTACTATTCACCATGAATAATATATGAATGGGATAAGTAACTATTCACCACTGTATTAAAAATTGCCCATGGTTCATGCTATTAAAAATATATTATATTGTGTCGTGCTTGTTAAAGGCCATAAGATCGACTAATTTTGTCATTAAAAATAAAATCCCATTAATTCTGTACATTATGTGCAATACACTGTCAGAAGTATCATTGTCAAACCAATATGCAAAATTAGGATTTGTTCCACAGTTGCAATAACTGCAGACTGCTCTTCCTGGGTGTTCTTCTCATCCCAGGCACCCAGTCCTGCACAGACTTATGTCCATGAGTTATTTTACCAAAATGCAAATGACTATTGATGTCATTGGGCCTACTTCCATGAGGGAAACTAAGTGTACATGTGGTGGCTTAGAGACTTGGCTGGTTTTAGACACTGGCACTTTAAAGTAATGCTTTTTAAGTCACATGGTCTGTCTCCCTGCTAATGATGGATTGTTCTTTACTGTACGTTGTCCAGTTTGCTTATAAATATACTAATCCATGAATTTCTACAATTCCCCTGTGGGATAGAAAGGAAAGGTAATGCATCTCCTGTAGGTATTCAGAAGTTCCCTGTCATATTGTATCTGAGTTTTCTAAACATACATATACAAATATTGAGATAGTTATTGGGGGTTTTTTGTTCTCTTTCATCTGCACTCTGAAGGAGAAATGCCTTTATTGGTTTATAAGATTTTGTTTGGGGTTCATTTGTTTTTATATGTAGGTGTATTGTGTATGTATGTGAAGGATTTATTGGGGGAACACTCATTCTTTTGTGCCTTAAGAGGCTCTGGAATATTCTTATTTGGTTTTCTCCCATTTTTTTTTTTTTAATTTCCAGTTCATATGTTTGTGTTTTGTTGTTTTTTCTTTAACCTGGATCTCTTAAGTTATCCCTGGAATTACATTTGGCCATTTCTTGTTCCTTACATTCTTAATTTCAAAGGAATCATTGCCTGCAGACTCATAGAACCTGGGCGAGAAATACAGATTGGTTAGAATCCTAAAGTCACAAGGCTCTGGATAATAAAAACTAGAGTGTTGGTACCAAGTCTGTATCTTTCCTATCCTTAATACCACCATGCTGAAACTCTAAACACCATTCCCTTTAGATTTCACAGTAATTCAATAGGAAGCTGGTTTCATGATGATCTTGCAAAGAACTTGTTCATTCTAATATACACAGGCTGATGTCTGGATGGCCATATTTCCTATAACTTTAGATTGAAGATTAACAGTCAGGAAGGGCTGGGTTATTTTGGTATATGAAAGTGACATACTGAATGTATTGGTTGACAGAGGCTTAATACATGGGGATGCAATAAAAGTTTCCCTAAAAGGAATATAGGCAGACTAAGTCTGAACACACATGCTACTAATTTAGTCCCCTCTACATCTCTGCCAAAGCAATTCTCTGCTGATTTTCAAACCCTGACTCCTCCCATCATTATTGCACTTTGGAGACCCTACTCGCCGCTCAGCCATATGTAATTATGATTATAGCACATCCTGCTACCTTCATAGTCAGCCTCTCTCAAACCAGAGATGATGAATTATGGGGTGATTTATGCAACAAGCAAATGGCCATTGGAAGTGCAAACCCAGGTCATCGGAAGTGGAAAATTAGTATATTTAACCTTCCCAGGCCCTTTCAGTATTTTCACATTAAACTCCAGAGTTATATTTAAGCCCAATAAAAGTATCAAATAGTGTATGAAATCATGGCAAAAGTTTTCACTTTAAAGCACTATATAACCACGAGCACCAAGATTGGATTTGCAAACTTAGAAAGTGAATGAAATCATGAACATCAGTGACATTCTGCTTACACAGGATTTCTCCTAATGTTTAAAACAAAAACAAAACAAAACAAAAATCTTAGCTCTCATCTTTGTTAAGCTGCTGGAGACTTCTCAAAGTGCACGTGCATTAACACCCCCATTTCATGCATGGGGAAACAGAAACAAGGCAGTAGAGTGATTTGTCCCAAGAACACCAACCACGTGCCAGAATTAGGGCCCAACTCTTGCAGTCCAAACTCTTATTCAATAGTCACACTGCCTCCTCACTTCAAGCTGAGATTGCTTCTGCTTTGGGGTATTGTCTTACCGAAAAAATATAATCCCAGTACAATAAAGGGGACCTTTATCCTATTGCTTATGCATATTGTCATTAATTAATGGCTGCATAGCTCTGACAGACCAAGCAAGTGCTAGAGCTTGGCATCACAAAGGGATTTAGCAGGCATTGCAGTGCTCAGCATCGTGCAGTGCTTGCCTAGAAAAATCACTGGAACTGAAATGTGATGCACAGCAGCTGGGTTAGGTGCCTAGGCTCCCTACATGAGGAGACAGACCTGCCTTCCAACTTGATTGGTACAAGGCAGCACTGTTGGAAGCTTCCTAAGCTCCTTGCACTCTCTGCTCAGCAGTCCATTAATGGGGACCTCTCTCCTGGACTCAGCCAGGTTAGGCTGAGTAGATTCTTGTGGGAATGAGTTAGGCACCTGCCTAGCCCCCACACAAAACAGGAGGATCAGTTGCCCATCCTCTTTATAACTTTTAAGATTACAATACTCACCTAAGCTGTGGGAGACCCAGGTTCAATTCTCCCCTCTCCTCCAGCAAAAGAGAGAATTTGAACAGACATCTCCCACCATTCAGGAGAGGGATCTAACCATGGAGTTATTGCAGTGGGGGTGGGAGGGCATCCCCAGTGTCTTCTGTTGAAGATATTCCACTCTGGACAAATGCAAATATTTGAGGGTGTGGGACTGAACTATGGAATTTCTACCTTTCCCCTGTGTGGGGCAGGTGGGTGACCTGACCATCAGACTAATGAGCCATTCTCATTCTGTCTGACTCAATGATATTTCCATTGTGGATAAATATTAAATAGTTGTTGGGACAGAGTGAGAGATGTCTCTGTAGTCCAGTGATTAGAGAGTTAGGAGAGCCATGGCGGAAACGTCCCTGTTCTAATCATGGTTTGTTTCATTATTCACTGTGAACAGCTTCAACAGGAGAGACTGAAGTGGAAGCCCCACACCAGAATGTCCCATTGCTCAGTGGTAAGATCACTCTCTATTAAGCTAAAAGCTATAAGGTGGGCAGGTAGAACCACCACCACCATCTCCTCTGGGAAGATGCTGAACAGGACCAAATCTGGTAGACATGCTCAAAAGCTGCCCACCATATTGGGCTCTGCACACATCTTAGGTAGATGAATGCCCAGTTCCCCCAGTTTGTAAATCACTCTGGGACTTAAATGCGAGACAGGCATCTGGAAGTCTACAGGGA
Organism: Rafetus swinhoei; assembly: GCA_019425775.1. Classification (NCBI taxonomy): domain Eukaryota; kingdom Metazoa; phylum Chordata; order Testudines; family Trionychidae; genus Rafetus; species Rafetus swinhoei. The sequence continues at coordinate 19,774,441 of CM033428.1, read as the reverse complement.
GGCAGCCATGTGCATGCCCAGAGCCCAAGGGGTTTTGGTGCCCAAGGCAAACTGTGACTTTGGCACCCCTCAATTCAATACAGAGAAAAATAAGTCTAGAATGGCATTTGAAATGTTAATTTTCTAAAATTTTAAGCACCTTTTTCTACTAAATTATCCCAAATAGAGAACAATCATGGTGAAGTAGAATACTATTAACATTGGTTAAAAGATAAATGAATCAAAATGATCGGTAAGAATGATTAAATGTGGAGTAAATAATGCATGGGAAGAGAAAAATTGTGAATTTGCAATGCCATGGGACAATAGAGCATGTAACTTCCAGCAATTGAAACCTTTCCTGGTGAGTTACTGCACATGTGATGACATCATAGTAACATAAATTGGGTAAATTTTATTTTATCATTTCAACGTTCACTTAAAACTATTTAAAAAATTAAACAGAAGGCTAGAACTTCTATTATTTTTTAACATTACTGTATTGCAATTAGAACAGAAAGGCATGTATATGTTAAGTGGTATTTGTTAACATTAGCCATCAGATCTTCGAAAATCAGGGCTTTGCTTTTACTTTAACAGTAATGGTCTACAATAAATACACAAGTTTAATGTTAAGTACTTGTGATTCTCCTTTTACAATCTTGTTAAAAACTCTTACCAATGTTTTCAAGTGCAACACAATACAAATTCATCATGGGAACAGTGTCTTCAGGATCATGGCTTGTCAAATGGCAGAACAGTTGTCAGGGGTCAGTGACTAATCTTCACTAAGTAGCAAGCAATACTGACTCAATTGTATGACTGGTCAACATTGGGCTGCTGAGAATGACTGAACTGTCAGACCCCATCCCCAGGCAGCAAACCCGGATCACACTCTTCTGAAGCTCTGGCATGACCATTTCAACTGGCAATTTACTTCTAATTTGGTGCCTCTTAAAGCCTGGCACCCTACGACTGTGTCTACAAAGAAAAGTAAAAAAAAAAAATACACAAATTGCAAACTGCAATTTGCGTATCTTTTTCCACTTCTCTTTCGGAAGAGCCTTTTCCAAAATTTGACTCATCTACATGGCACCAAATTTTGGAAAAACCTCCTCTTTTGGCACATCCCTTCTTCCTTGTACAACGAGGTTTACAGGGATGGAGAAAGAATGCGTCTGCTTTTCTGAATTTTTTTCGGAAAAGCAGACACATTCCTTGGACGTGGCATAGCTTTTCCAGGATACCTCTGCAGTGGAGAGCTGCAGTGTAGACGTAGGATACAGCTGCAGTGTAGATGTAGCCTACGTGACCACCTAGTTCACCTATATGGTTGGGCCAGTTCTGCCCAAACTTCAATGCTGATAACACAGGAATGAAGTGAATTTTAACACCTATAGGGTTCACTGGGAGTTAGTGGATGGTGGTGGAACATGAGACTTAGATTCTAAGAACCTTTATGGATGCCACTCTATATATTTATTGTTGTTTCCATGGTTTCCCCATTCTTGTCACGACTCCCAGCCTTTATTTTAACAAACCAAGTATCTCTTCCACGTGGACCAGACATGGCTTACAGTCTCACAGCCATGTGCTGTGGCACCACTATGGACAGCCTCTGGTCTTGTGTTTTCTTCATGCAAATTAGCCTGGCATATGAATATTATCACAGAGTCAAAACTAACTGAAAAGATTTTAGGGTGTAGCATGCACAAATATTTAGGTGAATTTGGAATCTTTTGGTTGTCGTTGTTTCCCCCTTTTTCTAAATCCTCCTATACCAGCGGTGGGCAATCTGAGGCCCACAGGCTGCATGTGGCTCATTGGGGCTCTACGTGTGGCCCACAAGACATTTTGTTTGCCATTGCCCATATGCAGGGTTCCAGATTCCGCTGGTTTCTGTCCATGTAGTTTTTTTCCTACCGATATTACTAAAGTGACACACACATAAAGCAAGGGCATGTGAAGTGAGGTGTGTGCTGATTGCACACAACATTGACTGTGAGCTATGTGCTCCCTCTGCATCCAATCAAAGGCTGCTACAGTTCAGTCAGCACACACCACAAATTCTAGATACACAAGCACAGCTAGCAAAACTACCCTATCCCAGGAAACCATCTTGGTTTTGACAATCTTGCAGCCCACTGAGATGGAGGGCTGCCCATACAGCCCACTCACTAGCGTAGGTTGCCCATCGTTTTTCTATACCATCACTGCCAAAGACAGAATACTGTTAAGAGCTGACAAGAAGCTATTTATAGTGCATCACAAAATCTAATTGAATCTACAGATTTAAGAATGATATAAAAGACATTCTTATATTAGAGGGACAAAGTGGATGAGGTAAAATCTTTTATAGGAGCAGCTTCTGATCTACTCAGAGAGCTTTTCCTCAGGTCTTGGAGAGCCAAATAGAAGATGAAACAGATATTTTAGCAAAAGCCAGTGAGCATATATTCTAAAGGACCATTCAAGGTGAAGTGACTCATTAACAAAGGACAAAAAGGGCTGTTCTTATATGCCACTAGATGGTGATCTTTGTATAAAGAAGATGCATATTCGCTACACACACAATTCTGTTTTTATAGCCTACTCTTGTAACACATACTAAACTAGATGATCTTATCTGGGATAGTAATTCCTACATTCTCCTACCATTCCTAAAAAGGATTCTGGTTTCTTTAAGTCTGGTTTCAAAATATGAAAATATTTTTCTCTTGGAAGGTTCAACATGATTTATTTTCAAGCAGGTACAGGACACTGTCTGATGTATAAAGTGCAGTCAGGTCACGTAAGCCCGAAGCATACAATTTCCTCCCCATGAAAAGATGCTCCCTTTTTGCTTAATGAATGAAACATTTACATGTATGCTATTGTCATACAAAGCCTTCTCATAACATTTTTAACAACATAACTCCAAATGAAGCAAGGCAATAAGGTTGACTCCCCACTTTGCATTAGCAAAGAAGCCTTTGCTAATCCTTTTTTAATATATATCTGCCAGTATGTGTGTTCTTGGCATGACCCCTAAACACTGGAAAGTTAATAAATTATGAAATCTCCACCTGATACAACTGAATGACTAGGAGACGTACCACTACCCCAATCACATGAACGACCTTAATAAAAAATGTTTATTGGTAGCCCATGGGTAGCAAAGTCCGTGAGCACAAAACCCTGAATTTATACATTAAAGCAGGGGTGGATAATAAGCAGCCCACAGGACAGACACAGTTCACCAGAGTTCATCACTGGCAGGCCACCAGATGTTTTATTTACCTATGTGTCCACAAGTAAGGCCACTTGCAGCTCCCACCGGCCATGGTACAGTGTTCCCCATCAACAGGAGCTGCAGGAAGCATTGTGGGATGGGTCACCGCTTCCCACAACTCCCATTGGCCAGGAATGGCAAACTGCAGCCAATGGAGGCTGCAAGTGGCTGGACTCATGGATACGCAGGTGAATGAAGCATCTGGTAGACTGCCAGGGGCTAGCCCTGGTGAACCGTGTCTGGGCCACCAGCCGCTTATTGCACACCCCTACATTAAAGGCTCTGCAATTCTCCAGCAGAAGAGAAAATAAAAGACATGTCACTTGAAAAAGAAGTGATAATGATTATCTGGCCCACATTCCACCATGTCCTCAATGTTGGACTCGTTTTAATAGCTGCTACATCTGCTCACACAATAACTGAACTCATTCAACTGCTATACTTTGTTATTCTGAGCATGATAATGGTTCTATATGCTCCCAAACTCTTTTCTGCTCTATCAAAAGCAGGTATTCAGTGAGGGCACTATCTGTGTATAATAGCTTTGTTTATTTTCAACTGAGTCCCCCACCTTCTTTCCTGAGAAATAACATTTCTGTGCCACTTCTGGCCATAATTAATATGCCATACAAGAGCTGACTCAAAGGTAACAGCTTTATAAATACAGTGGATCCTTAAAGTTAGCTTTCAAACAAAAAATACAAGTTAACAAAGAAGACCATCAAAATGCTTTCCATAATTTTAAATAATATCCCCGCTCTTAATAATAGCCCCTTACTTGCTTGAAACCAAAATCAATTTAAATTTCAATTGCATACAGGTTTGTAGGATTACTGAGCCTTCAGGAGTCTGAAGTGGTGCATGCTGTTTGCTTTATTGTGAAATGGTGCCTGCCAATTTGTGATTACAGGTTGCCCAGCAGAACTGGGCTGCTGCTACTGACTTTATTATTTTATATTTTTATTGATATATAAAATATATTTATATAAAACATTATTTTATTTATATATAAAACATCAGAAATTCAGGAGATAGAAAATACCTGGAAGACATTAAACAGGATTTGCAAATAGACATTCAAAACCAATGTGCTGACTGTTTAGTTCTGGCCTGCCACCTACAGTTGGTGACAGTTTTATTTTAAACAATGCATTATTTTTTAACCAAATCCTGTCAGATGTTGAGATCCAACTTCCACTAAAGTCAATAAGGGGTGAGGGTTTTTAACACCTTCCAAAGGCAGATGCACTTACTTTTACTTCAAGGACGCTGAATTGAGACCCTAAAGCTGACAATTTTGGTGGGACATGTTCCTGGAAGTTTCATCACATGATATCATCTTTAAAATAAATATTCATCTTTAATTCCTGGAGACCCCAGGATAATGCGGGAGAGTGGGCAACCCTTGTGATTACATGGCTTATTTTGGCTTGCAGCTTCTCTAATTTATTCTCAGCATACCCAGCATTCTGTCTGGCTCAGCCTTCCCTATACTGTAGCTAGGAGATTGTGTGCTTAATCCTAATTTTTGCTTCTTGCTTCTCTTTCCTTCCTCTGACCCTACCATACACTTCTCCTTTGATTATGGTATCAGGTGCACTCTCTAAACATCCCAGAACAACCTCATTAAAATAGATTTTCTATATGATAAAATGCATGATGTCGTTATGGTAACAAGAATTCTAAATATAGGGCAAAGAATAAGAGATACCACTTAAAGATGCATCAAATTATGACAACTGAAATTTTAAAAATAAATCAATTATGGATTTTTTTAACTTTTCCTATGAAGAGCACTTTGTAAAATCTTATTTAAAACTCATTTTTGTCATTTCCCTGTCACACTCATATACCACACTCCATAACAAATCAGGTATTTGACTTCCAGTGACAGTCAGGAGGCATAATTTCAGATTTTTAATCTCCTGACCATTTCAAACTGGTACTGATACACCATGGTGATGGTTGTCATATGTGTGATTATAATTTTCACCTCTAAATAAAACCTATTAAAGAAGAAAATTATAAATGAAGATCAATGGTCCTCAAGTGGAGAGAGTTTGCCAGTGAAAGCAGCTAGAGCTCCATAATGAGAATCATTTAAAATCTGGCTAGTCAAAGAATTAAAATTATACCGGAGGGTATTGGCAGGGCACAGACTATTAGCAGTAGTAGTTGTATTATGGTAGTAACCAGTAATCCTAGTCAAGGATCAAGGCCCCATTGTACTAGCTCTTGTATAGACATGTAAAGAAAACCATTTCCCCAATCAATTTTATAATCTAGGTAATGGTCAAGATGACTTAACAGGTCTTGTCCATAGATTTTTATAATTCTATGAACTGTGGCTGTCCAGAAATGGATGCCCAGAAATGACTACCTTGACTATTGTGTGAAGAGAGGGAGAGTGTGCAGAAGGCAGAATCCCCCTCTGTACACCAGAGGTTGGTCTTGGCACCAGGAGCCACCAGGAACAGAGACCTCCTGGACTATGACTGGGGAGACGGGCAAACCCCCAGACCCTCGCTTATCACATGGGGCTCTCCACCCTTCGTACTCCCCAGTACATATTTTGGGAGGTGAGGGCAGCCTGGTCGCCTGCCACTTGGGCTTGCTTACCTCAAGCAGGTCCTGTGGGAAGGTGCTGGCCACCCACTCCACACCCCAGACCCTCTGGACCTCTTCATTGGTCCCCTATCCCATAAGCATAGACACCAACTCCATGGGTACTCTGGTGCCAACTCCATGGGTAATTCCCTACCCCACTTCTCTCCAGCACCTCTTGCCCCACTGGTGGCCCTGCACTTATCAACTCATCCCTCCCACCCAGCGCTTCTGGAGCACCATGAATGCTGATCATGGCATTCAAGCTCAAGGAAGGAAGGGAGGATAGAAGGGAGGGAGGGTGGGGGAGGATAGGGGATTGTTCATGCTCAGGAGGCGGCAAGGTGGGGTGCAGCAGGGACTGGAAGAAATGAGGTTGGAGTTTGGAGGAAGGAGTGGAGTGGGGGTTTGGTCTGGAGTGGAGGAGTGGAGTGGGGTTGGGGGCCTGAACCGGAGGATGGGGTTGACCATCCTTCCCAACAAGATGAAAAGTTGGCGCCTATGCCCATGAGCCCCCCTGGCCATTCCACCCATATACGTCAAGTCGGCTGCTCAACCTGCAGCCAGTTTGCTTCTGCACCATACCAAGGGTACATGTGTACATGCTCACGTCCATACTCTCCATTTCCTCACCCTCATGTCCTGCCACAAGACTAAACGTTGGGACCTAATGCTACCTGTTGAAGGTGAGGAACCCCAGTGGGCCACACTGCATTACACCCAGGTCCCGCAGCCCACCAGCAATACTAGCTGGTGGCTCCTTCATGGACTCATGAGCATAGTGTTGACCTGCTGCCAAGGATGTCCCGAGATAGGTACGGGGCCCGGAATGGAAGTGACACCAACCTCTCACTTCTGGGACTGACTGCACTGGCCAATTATGCCAGCCCACGGGGCTCCCCAAAGCACAGGGCCCAGACCCAGAGTGGTTACCCCAATTCACTGTACCAAAGGGATAGCTTTGCCTGGTATGGATCACCCGTGTCCCTTTTGCCATGTGAGGGAGACCCCGGTGCATGTTTACCTTGAGTGCACCAGTTACAACCCCTTTTCCGGCTCCTCCTGGATTTACTTTTATATTTTTGTCTGACTTTTCTCCTCACAGTATTATATATGCACACTCTAGCCATGGCCATCCTCATCAAATTCCTCTTAGCGATGGCCAAAGTGGCCCTACATAGCACAAGCGAGAGGCTTCTGGCTGAGGGGGTTTTCTGGAACTGTAGTGCCTAGTTCCATCCTCTCTCTACTCATATATCCAGGCAGAGATCCTCTGGGTGGTGTCCGCTTGCTCTCTTGACACCTTGGATGAGCATCGGATGCTATCTGGAGTTCTCTGCTTGTTATCCCTTTTGGGTTCCCTGCTTTTATCCCTTTGACAACCACACCTTTTTTGTGTTGTCCCCAATAAGTACTTGCTTTCCCTCAGTGGATCCTCCCTATAGGCTGGGGGAGTAATCCTTTTGCTATGGGCAGACTTACCCACCTCCGAGAACTCAATAGGAAGAGAGACTAAAGCTATTTTTAACTGTCTCTCTCTCTCTCACTAGTTCTCTTTTAGAAAAAGAATGTGCCTGAAATGGAGTGTATTTTTTTTTTAAGAAGAAAGTTCTTGAAGAGGTTGAGGACACAGAATTTAGCAGCTTTATGCTGCAAATCTAAAAAGTGCACTGTATGTCTTACAGAAAAACTGAGTTACAACCCACCAGCTGTCCTGCTTACCACTAGGTGCCGCTTTTGAACTTAAATGGGATGCATGAAATATTATCAGCTCAAGACATACTTGAAGCAACTGGGGGAGGGGAAGGAGAAAGAATCATGCCAAAAATCCTAGTTGCAGCTGCAGCTTGTTACTCTTCATAGTAAAGCTGCTGTGGATGCGAAATCTTACTCATGAATGTGCTAGCTAGGCAAGACAAATCCATTCCCTTCTACTGGGCTGATCTCACCTAGCAGCAATGATCACTGAAGATGATAGGCTAGGGCAAGGATACCATTCAATGGAGCAACAAATTAGCAAAGCCTTGAGAAGACTGTTTGTTCTCACCCTAATCTAACTAAATTATGATGTGAAGTGATCCTGTTAGAAAATTGCACCGCTAACCATAGGCAACACGTGGGGGACACAAGGGGCTGTGTGCCCCCAAATGCCATGGCAGGAAGGGCAGGGTTACAGGGTCGGCCAATAGCCTGGAGGGAGACCAGTGCAGGAGGGTTGGGTGCCCACAGCAGAGATCCATCCACCTCCTGCATTCACCAGCAGCAGCAGGGCAAGTGGAGCAACAGCCCCAGCTCACTGTGCGCCTCCAGCTGTCTCACTCAGGGTGAGGCCTCTGCCCTGCACGCACCCATGGGATGTAGAGTGCCACTGCCGGGGCAGCAAAGTGAGCTGGAGCCACATTGCTCTGCTTGCCCCTTCACTGCTGGTGAGTGCTAGAAAGCAGACCCTGCTTCCAGAGCCAATCCCTAACCCTGCTAATCCCCCAGGTCACATCGCTCACCACACCAGTTGGTGAGAACAATAGCCCTGCTTTAGGGCTTGATCACTTCATCCTTGATCCAGCAAAGCTCTAAACCAGGGATTCTCCAACTTTTGTACTGGTGATCCCTTTCACATTGCAAGCCTTTCAGTGTGGCTCCCTCTCCCCATAAATTAAAACCACTTTTTAATATTTAACACTATTATAAAGTGGGATTTGGAGGGAAGCTGACACCTCGCAATTCCCCTAAGTAATAACTTTATGACCCCCTGATGGGTCATGACCCTCTCCCCCACCCCACGAGAACCCCTGCACTAAACTGTCTGCTTGATTTTAAGCACTGGATAGTCTGACTGACTTCAATAGGAATATACACATTCACAAAGCTAAGCACAGACTGAAGTGAACTGCTGGACACAGCAATCAGGGCTTTGCAGAATCAAGCTGCTAATAATCATGCTAGGGAATGAGGACAAGCAAGTGACATTCTTGAATGTTCTAATGAGGAGTGTTTTACAAATATTACTGCTGTAGGTTTCCACTTGACGGTTCTTGTTATAGTATTTATACTACAGAAACACCAAGGCTATGTCTACACTGCCAGTTTTTGCGGCAGAAAATATGCTAATGAGGGACTCGTTTTCATGAGTCTCAATCTCATTTGCATATTTTCTGCCAATCCATTTTTGTGCAAAAACAAGCAGGGTGGACGTTTTGTTTTTGTGCAAAAACCCCTTTTTCCGCAAGATCCTTATGCCTCAAAAAAGGAGGTATACCGATCTTGCGGAAAAAGGGTTTTTTTGCACAAAAAGAAAACGTCCACACTGCTTGTTTTTGTGCAAAAACCCCTAGCGGAAAAAGGAACGGCAGAAAATATGCAAATGAGATTGTGACTCATGCAAATGACTCCCTCATTAGCATATGTTCTGCTGCAAAAACTGGCAGTGTAGTCATAGTCCAAGAGTCCCAAAGATATCAGGAGCCCATTGTCCTAGATGCTGTATATACATATACCAAGAGTCTACTATCAATACAAAGGATGGGCAAGGGGAAATATTAGTTGCAATTTACAGATGGGGTAAATGAGGAATAGAGATTAAGTAACTTGCCCAAGGTGACATGGGAAGCCTAGGCCAGAAGTAGAACACATGAGTTCTCACAAATCCTTGTCTAGGTGATACTTCTCTTCATGAAGAGGCCAAACAACATTACAAGTATGAGGCTCATATTTGAGGGTTTATCTGAGTCGGGGCAGCCATTAATTTCAATTTTAAGCTTGTTTGTTTTTATTAAATCAGTCTATGCATAGAAGGCCTTTCCACAAAGGCTACTGAATGGCCGGATCTTAATATAACTCAGCACAGTAGAGTTTGTACAACAAACACAATACTTCTCTGTCTTCCTGTACTGCATTAGAACTCCGGGTCACAGCCACCTTTGCTCACACAATGGCTTTCCAAGGAAAGTTCCCTTTTATGCCACTTCTAAAAGTGCCCTTTATTTCAGTATACCCAGTAGTTTGAAAATGTGAGTATTCCTGGATTAAAGGTGCAGGAAGGGGCACTATTCATGAGTAGCACACATATGTCTTTATAGATTAGCCTCTTTCTCTCTTTGTACAAGCAGGTCATGGTGATAAAATCATGGCAAAATTAATTTTTCTATTCATTTCCTGCTTCCACATGAAGTTGATGTTCTTGAATTTATTTTATTCTATGTCAAAATGACAAAGGAGGAACACTGCTTAGTTTGAGAAGCTTTCTTTTCTTCTATCCTACATCTAGCAGTCTCTCTCCACATCTTTTCTTTTCCTGCTCTTCCCTTTCAGTGGGAATTTCCCACTCTCCTCTAGACTATTTGTACTACAGAACTAGGGGAAGAGAGGCTAGGTCTAGACTGCGGCGTTTTGGGGAATAAGCTATGCAAAATGCGCTCCGCATTTTGAGTAGCTTTTTTTGCTTTTTTTTCCGGAAAAGCCTCCTCTTTTGGCAGAGCCCTTATGCCTCGTGAAACAAGATATACAGGGCTCCATGAAAGAGCGGGTTTGCTCTTCCACGAAAAAAGCGGAAGAGGAAACACGTTCCTTGGACACGGCGGGGTTTTTGCAGGATTCCAAAGGTATCCCCCAAAAAAACCCTTGTCTAGAAGTATCCAGCGTGTACAACTAGGAGTGGGAGGGGAAAACAGCTCAGAGCAGTGGTGATATCCAGTACTTTTTGTAAAAAGCCAGGAATTTGTATGGGATATGGTGTGATATTTTATGCCTTGGGGGAGCATCCTGTAAACCCTATATTCTTCATCAATATATAATTGTGATATTGCATTTAAAGCATGCCACGTGAGGTATTGGGAAAAAGTTATCATTGGCTGAAAGTCATTGTTCTGTCTAAATATGCATATCTTTAGTGCACCTGAAGTTATGAGATTTTGTTTCATGGTGTCACTAAAACATGCTGTAAGTTAGGGGTTGACATAGTATTAGCCCCCGGAAAAGAGAGGATCCAAGAAAGTAGCTAGTGATAGGAGGGTGTCAAACAACTATCAATAGCCATTGTCCAGCAAGGGAGTGACAATTCAGTGACTCACATGCATGAGGCCACCCCAAGGGAATTTCTCAACCTTGCCTGGGGTAAGACATGCCTCAGCTTGTGTTCTCCAAGTAGTCCATGGGTATAAGAGTATAAAACAGAACTAAGGGTATAAAACAAAACACAGGAGGCCTATGCTTGGGCTTTCTCCTTCCCCCACCTATGCTGCAAGCAACAGGACACTCAGAAGATTGAAGGTTCTAACAGAGGAGACTGGCCCAGATTTAAGGGACAACCCTGATTATTAAGGACTGCAATATCCAATGCAGTGAGAAAACCTGCTTAATCTAGATATTGCCAAGGCTAATACAGTTGAGAGTTTAGACTGTGTGCTTATATTTTATTTCATTTGAGTAACTGCTCTGACTTTTTATTTATCACTTATAATCACTTAAAATCTATCTTTTGTAATCAATACATTTGTTTAACTGCTTATCTTTACCAGGGAGTTTGTCTGATGTGTCTAGTACCTTTGCTCAGGTTTTACCCAGGCTGGTGTATATCTACTTTCCATTGATGAAGTAGTGAACTAATTAATAAAAGTGCACTGCTCATCTTGCACAGTGCAGGACAGTATATTCCTGAGGTACTAGACTGGGAGCTGGAGGGGATTTGGCTGGTACCTTTCTCTGAGTGATTCATGAGTGACTCAGGGAGCATTCGTTGAATCTAGCTGGTGTGGAGCTCAACATGGGTTCGTGCTGAGAGTTCACAGTGCCTGGAGAGGTTTGCTGCATCTTGCTAGCAAAATATTGTGAGAAACAGCCCAGGCTAGAGAGTTAAGGGGCCGCAATGGTCCCAGACTGCACCTCTAGGAACCTGTCATAGGATAGATATTTAGAATGGCCTGATAAGTTATTGCTCCTGTTTTTGGTTACCCAGTGACCTTAAAGATTTAGTTTCCTTGAACTTTGCATGTGATCATTTGTGTCCAAGGGATAAAGCTCCTGCAAACCATGGCTAATAGCTATGAATGAAACTATCTTCCATGAATTTATCTAGGTCTTTTGAACCCTGTTATAGTCTTGGCATTCACAACATCCTCTAGCAAGGCGTTCCACAGGTTGACTGTGTGCTGAGAGAAGAAAAACTTTCTTTTGTTTGCTTTAAACCTGGTACCAATTAATTTCATTTGGTGCTCCCTAGTTCTTGAGTTATTTACTTTCTTCACACCAGTCATGACTGTATAGATCTCAATCATATTCTCCCTTAGTCATCTTTTCTTTTCCAAGCTGAAACGTCTCAGTCTTATTAGTCTCTCCTCATATGGCAGCTGTTCCATATCCTTAATCAGTTTTGTTGCACTGTTCTGAACTTTTTCCAATCCCAAGATATCTTTTTTGTGATCGGAGGAGCACATCAGCACTCAGTATTCAAGATGTGGGCGTACCACGAATTTGTACAGCAACAATAAAATATTCTGTCTTATTTTCTATCCCTTTCTTAATGATTCCCAAAATTCTGTTTGTTTGTTTTTTTTTGTCAGCTGCTGCACATGGAGTAGATGTTTTCAGAGAACTATCCACAACGCCTCCAAGAGCTCTCTCATGAGTGGTAACAGCTAATTTAGTCCCCATCATTTTATACGTATAGTTAGAATTCTGATTTCCAATATGCATTACTTTGCGGGGGTGGGAAGCGACAGAATTGCCTGATCTGTGGGTGAGGCTGGGAGCAGTCAAGCCCCCATTGTTGCCTGTAGCGCGCCATGCCCCCCCTCAACAGCTCTCAGAGACACCCAGAGAACGCTGCGTGCGTGGTGCTCCAGCAGCAATTTCAGGAGCCTATGGCTCCAGACGCTGTGCCCATGATGTGGTAGCAGTGACAGTGGCGGCCAGGAGCCCCAGGCCCTTTTGAATAATCAAGTCCCAGGGCAACTGCCCTCTTTGTTCCCCCATCAGCTTTGCATTTATGAATATTGAATTTCATCTGCCATTTTGTTCCCCAGTCACCTAGTTTTATGAGATCCTTTTGAAGCACTTCACAGTCTGCTTTGAATTTAACTATCCTGAGCAGTTATGTATCATCCCACTGTTTACCCCTTTCTCCAGATATGTTGAATAGGATTGGTCCCAGTATGGGACTCATCATGTGATCAACTTATGCACTCATTAAGTGATTCATCATTGTGAATCATCATGCCCTATCCCCATGATACAGCCATCAGAATGTCATGTTATCCCTCCCACTTTGTTGCCCTTTTCTAGAAAGACTGTAAGCTCCTTGGGGTAAGGTTTATAGGTTTGGCCAGTACAAGACACCTTGTTTGGACCTCTCTGCACTAATGCAGGGCTACTCAACTTTGGAAGCCCCAGGGGCCACAATGATACTCACAGCACATGCCAAGGACTGCAACTTAAGTGTGGTTGCATATACATGCAAATATATATGCAAATATATGCAAATAGCTTCTTTCACACTGACGGGCATGAATACAAAGATTAAGGCAAGACTACACAACACACACGCCCCATTTAAATCAGTTCTGCTGATATTAATAAAATGCAGTATTTACCCAATTTCCACCCATATGACATCACTTTCAGCGAGCAATGACAGTCCAGGAATTTAACTACTAAAACACGTATCATCAGAAGACCATTATATTGACTACTTTTTTATTTTGGCTCCCACCTACGGGCCATGTGTTGAGCCCCATGTAAACCTAAACCGCACTGTGGGCCGCAAACAAACAGGTCGCAGGCCACGTGTTGAGTAGCGCTGCCCTAATGTAATATAAGAGTAATGATGAATAATGTGGATAACTTTACTGCAAGCAGGGATGTGGTACCGGGGACCATGGCCCCCCACTTTTTGCTAGCCATAAGGGTGAGTGATGACAGGGGAGAAGGCGGAGAGCAGCAAGTAGGGAATGGAGTTCTTGGGGGGAAAAGGCAGCCTGGGAACAGGGCCTTGGTGGAAGAGGTGACAGCGGGCAGGGCCACAGTTTGGGCACCTGTAGCTCCTTCCCCCCATTTTTAGGGCACTTCCACCACTCCTGACTTCAGGCCAAATCCTGCATTATTTTCTCAGGCAAAACTACCCTTGAATAAAATGGCCATATTGTTTCACTAAAGGCTGTAACTTGTCCTCTGTGACTATTCTGAAAACACGTCAAAGGAACCGTAAACTAAACTTAAAAAAAAATCTTATGTAGTTGCCATGTATTTCTCTAAAGACTTGGATTGTGATACCTACTTTTGTTCTATAGATATGCATCTTATTTAAATTCTGTTTTCAGTCTAAAAGGTCAAAATTCCAGGTGTTTCAAGAAGCTACTGTACTTTTACCAGTATCAATCATTGTAAGGTGATAATATGACTGGGACTAGAAAAGCATTACATCAGCATTTATGATCACTCATGTCTTATTACCAGGGCTGCACTAAAACTAGATGAAGCATACTAACTACACCCTTTTAAGAAGAGCAGTGTATTCACTGAAATGTATTAAGCTCAGTTGGTAAGTTTTGCTTCATTTAATTTGCATGATGTCCATTGCTAGATGCTTTTGCCATGAATGTTACAACATAAATAAAATCATTAAAACATCACCGAAGCAGTATAAACAGAGATTCAAAGTTTGCCCACAAATCTGTCCAAGGAAATGTGGAAAAAAATATCTTTGCAATCTATTCTTGGTGCCTAGGAAACTCAGATGTTTCAGATAAATTAAAGTGTTTAATCTATCAAGCTTTACCTTCTAGCTAGAGGCCTTCCTAAAAGAGCAAATGATAAATTAAGGCCCTGGATATCCATAACTGGAAGGAACATACAATTTGATTCCACAGGGGATGAAAGGACAGGTGGGTCATAAATTATGGGAACATGCCTTCCTGGTCAAATGATGATAACCTACAGTTTTTGAGCATGTTTTATCCCAAAGGACACACAAAATAATCATTTCTCCCAGCCCCCACACTGAATCTCGCGGGAGAGGCATAGAAACTATTAACAGTGCACAGCAATACAAAGCGCAGAATTTAGGACAGAAAGTAGGACAAAGATCATCTACCTAAATGAGACAATCAGAGGAACTTTAGATAGGCAAAGGAAACAAGATCATGTCATGGTATTCCTGAAGCTCTACAATACAGACAGAAGAGGCATCTCTAAGGAAAGGAAGTTATAAACCACATCACTAATCTCCTAGACAAAGCCAGTAAATTAGACTGTTTGACCCAGTTTGACTGATTTCATGTCTGGGTCATGTCTGATAGAAAAAAGTTTGATGCAGATAAATCCCGGTTGACAGCAGCTATTATCAACTTTTTCAAGGCAAATGTGAGTACAAGCAGAATTAGATAGGGCAATAAGAGAGACACATCCTGTCAATGTGTTCTCTGACTCAGCAGAAACATCAGGTTACATGTTCAGATAGGAAAGGAATGATCATTCCCAAGTTTTATGGGGGAAAGTATGTGAGCATTAAGATTTACTGTAGCAATTCCAGCCAAGTGAGAGAAAGCAATACAACTTAAAAAAACTATGACGTCTAATAATATACTTTTTATCACCTTAAAGAACCCCAGGTATGTAAAATAATTTGTATGCAAGACCTGTTTGCCTACCACACAAATAGGGAGCAATGTGGGAGTTTTAAAAAACTACATATTCCATATTCCCATGGCTTCTTGGATTCTTCTTCACCAGTGGAGCTACAGTGGAGCAGCTGCACGCTGAAGATCTGCACTCAGACTCCTGTGCCCCAAATTCCCTTTGTGTGTTTTTTTAAACATTCCAGCAACCTGTATTTTTAAAAGCAAGGACTAACACCTGCTGGTTCTCTTGTTCCCCTGCCCTCATTCTCCATTTCTCTGCAGAGAAGTAGAAGAGAATTGGTTTTGCCTAAATTGCAGGCCCTCTATTGTTCTGCTAGGGCAAGGTTTTCATGTTGTTGATTGCCCTTAATGACTGTCCCATTGAGGGTACAGCTCCATTGTGATGACAGCCAAGTTGGCTAGCCTAGGTCAGCTGATCTGAGCTCCTAGGGCTGAGGCTGTGGGGACTCAGGTTGGAGCCCAGAGTCTGGGACCCTCCCCTCTTGTAGTGTCTCCAACCCATACGTGTATTCTGCAGATTTATAGCCCCACAGCGTAAGCCCCATGAGCCTGAGTCAGCCACAGGTCTTTTATTGACCCAGTCAGCCACAGGTCTTTTATTGCCGTGTAGATGTGCCCTCAAGGGCAGCCATCCAGGTACCATCCCCCACTCCTTGCCACAAAATATATGATTCCAGAATACCATAGAGATTATTGCAAGGGCACACGTACAAATAGTTCATAATATCAAACAGAGTCGTAAGTTGTATATAAACAGGCCCCCTCAAACTGTCACATACAATTTCACATACAGTAATTCCTCATTTAACACGGTAGATACATTTCAGAAAATGATCGTGCTAAGTGAAAACGTGTTATGCGGGGTCAATTTTCCCATTGAAAATAATGGAAAAGGTGGGGGTTGTGTTTCAAGCGCATGTGCGCTTGCAGCTCCAACCTGCATTTGTTAGCAGCTGGGACCGGGACATAAGGTTGGGGGAGAAAGGGGACTGGGTTATAGCAAGGAGGGGAGGTGTTTGGCTCTGGGGAAGGGAAGGGAAGGGAAGGGAAGGACAGGGGCGGGGGCTTGCAGCCGGCAGCTGGGTTTCCCCAGCTGGCCGGTCACCGGCAGCTGTGCGGGGCTTACCCTGCCTCCGGAGGTTCACTGCTTGCCGCACCATTCCCTGGCGACCCCCTCTGGCCGGATGCCTCGCTCCCTCTCCTCTGCCCCTCGCTTGCAGCTGGCGGCTGGGTTTCCCCAGCTTGCCGGACACCGGCAGCTGCACGGGGCTTCGTCTGCCTCCTTACAAAGTGGCGGAGGTTCTCCGCTCACCGCGCAGTTCCCCAGTGACCCCCTCTTGCCGGATGCCTTGCGTCCGGCCAGAGGGGGTCACCGGGGAACTGCGCAACAAGCGGCAAACCTCCGCCGCTTTGTAAGGAGGCAGATGAAGCCCCGCGCAGCTGCCGGTGACCGGCCAGCTAGGGAAACCCAGCCGCCCGCTGCAAGCAGGGGGCGGAGGAGAGGGAGCGAAGCATCTGGCCAGAGGGGGTCGCCGGGGACCGGCACGGCGAGTGGAGAACCTCTGCCACTTTGCAGGGAAAGCCTCGCACAGCTGCCGGCCACCGGCCAGCCCTAAGGGAAATCATGTTATTGCAGGGATGGGTCGTGTTGTTCGAAAAATGTTCCCCCCAAAAAATCATGCTATCGTGAAAAAGTATTAAGCGGGCACGTGTTAAGTGAGGAATTACTATACATTCTCCATTTGTGCACAGTAACAGGCATGCAAAGATGGGGTTTTGCAGGAATAGTCACTCATGCTCACAAATTATGTCAGAGGGGTTTTTCCGACATTGGTAAACCTCTTTCTATGAGGAAGAAGCCTTTTTCCAAAAGAGGGGAAGAGGGAGTTCTTTCGAAAGAAGAGGAAAGAGGAAAAAGGACAGATGCCTTGGTGACCACTCCGTCCATAGTAATCACAGCTTACATGCGAGATAGTGTCCATTCAGCGTGGATGCTATCTTTCGAAAAAGCAGATCGCTTTTTCGATGCACTTTTGCTGTGTAGACACTTTCTTTCTGAAGAAGTTTTTCCAGAAGATCACTTCCAGAAAACCTTATTCCAAAAGAAGTCTGCAGTCTAGACATAGCTCCACTCCCCCCCCCCCCCAACCCGGGAGGAGCCACAGCTGGACCAGCCAGGGCTGGATTACTCAATAGGCAGACTAAGCATGTGCTTAGGGCACCAGCAAAGAAGGGGCACCTCAAAAAAATGTGATTTTACAGTATAGTATTGTTTTTATTTTGAATTACATATGGGGGGGGCACCATAATCTTTTCAGTGCTTAGGGCCTCTAAAGGTCTTAGTCTGGCCCTGGGACCAGCACCACCCTTGCCACCACAGGCAGCCCTGGTAAGCTCCCCCCACCTCCCAGCCCCCTTGCCCTGAGGCCCCCACTCCTGCCCTGATTCCTGCACACCCCCTGCCCTCATCATCTCCACATCTCCCACCCTTTGCCTTGATTCCTGCACCCTTACCCCCTGCCCTGAGTTCTGCATCTCCCACTCCCCTGCCCTGAGTCCCCCACCTCCTGCCTTGAATCCTGCACCCCGTATCCCTTTCCTTGAGCTCCTCCCCACACCTCCCACACCCTGCTCTGACTGCTGCCCCTACTCTGAGCCCCCACAAGCACCCGAGCAACACCCGGTAAATTCTCTATTTAAAACATAAAACCAAAATAATTTGTAATTTTCATAAAAGGTTGCAATGCACTGAAGCTGAGCTGGGGAATGAAAGCGCTTTATTTGAACTCTCTGGTCTTTCTACACAAAGCGTTCCTTTCTTGACTTCAGTATGGGAAATGTTATATTAGCTGTTTCCCTCACTTTTAAAACAGTCTCTCTTTTTTTGGAGTAAGAGGTTTTCTAGATGCAAATTCCATGGGGGTTGTCTTTTCATTAAAAATGTCTTTACCACTGCTTTTGTAGCACGGATAAATGTTGTTTTCACTGCATATTTCACCCCTTCTCCCCCCCAAAAAAGCAAAAACCTAAAGAAGCGGTATCTGGAAACATTTAATAAATAATAAAAATTAAGTTCAGTAATAGAAACAAGTCCTGGCATTTAGCTAAACAGCCATGGGAGAAAAAAAGCCTTAATCATTTTATTCACCAAGTTAGCGTGCATTTGATTAAGATCAGCCACTATTTATAGTACAAACTCACAATTAGAAGTGTGAGGGAAGCTATTCCTAATGATGCCTTGCTTTACTTGAAAATGACTAAAACTTGACTGACTTAGGGACAATTCCTCATATCAACCATCCATACCTGAATCAATGAAAAATGCAGGCACTTAGTCCCACTTTGGGTCTGACTCTTCGTTTCTTTTGTAGCATACTGGTGAATCTTTTTCTGTGGCTGACCTTGACTTTTTCTAAATTATCATATTTTGGGACATGTCATGCATTTCTGAATAGCTGTTTCATTTTTTGAGTAACATTAGTTCAAACCAAGGGGTTTGGTTCGAACTAACGTGTCCCGGCGCACACTTTCACTTTCGAAGCAGCCATTGAGCGGAGTAACGCGCCGGCAAGATCATGCTAATGAAGCACGGGATATTTAAATCCCTGCTTCATTAGCAATTTTGATCACCTACATTTGCATCCCTAGTTTGAACTAGGGAGCAAGTGTAGACGTACTTAGGGATTAGCCTGAGTAAGGATCTAAGGATTTGATCATAAATCTGTTATTAAAAGCTATGTTATTAAAGGAGGCTATGATCATGTCACCTGTGTAGCATGTTTTGGAAGGTACAGGTTCATACTGTGTTCAAAGATATGTCATCGATATGGCAAATGTAATACTGCTGCTTTTCTTCATGAGAATAAGGTTGGGAGTGCTACTCTGTGCATCACCAGCTGTGCATCACCAGGTCACGTGCAATTTCAAAATAGAAGGCAAGTTCAGAAGAAACCAGGGCACAGTGGAATAAATTGAAATGGCACTTGGGAACCCACCTCCCGTGGAATGCTTAGAAATGGCAGAGATTGTCCATTAAGGCTGACAGACACAAGTTTAAACAGAGCAATTGAAAAATAAGTCCAGCTAGAATTGTGTTTAACAAAGTAATTATCAAGGACCTGAGCTTGTGTTTTTCAAAATGCACTTTAATTGATTTGTTAAAGGTCAAAGAGCTGACAGTATTATTAATTAAAAGCATATATTTCATTATTATTCAGCAAAGAAATTTGGGATGCTTAAAGCTTCACCTTCTTATCCACAGAAATACACATTTCTACATTAACTCCTTACACATAGTTGATTGCTGTGCTGTTAAATACAAAAGCTAAGGTTGTCTAACTAACACACACACATTTTATGTTCTATTCAGCAGTGCAGTGTTTAGCCCATCTGGTCTATGTGTTCTTCTTGGTTCAGTGCATACCCCAGGTAACAGGTGCTTTGCTTTTCAAGTAATCTTTCAGGGGCCTGATCTATTCTAGTTAATTTCCCAAGGTACTTCTACACGGCAGGGCTAAAGTCAGATTAAGCTATGCAACTTCAGCCAAGTCAAAATAGACTAATTCGATTTCTGGCACTGTCTACACAGTAGGAAGTCTAAGGAAGAACACTCGTCCTTTGACTTCCCTTACTTCTCATGAAATGAGGGTTACAGGAGTTGGAGTAAGAAGTCCTCCAGCTCTACATTATTTTGAAATAAAGGCTCGTAGTGTAGACGCGCACAATGTTATTTCGGAATAACGTCAGTGTAAATGTACTCCCAGAGAACTGCTCCACATGAACTAGTTCTTGAGAAAGATTTAATTTTCTTTTTATTGACAATATATTTATATTTGTCCTCAACCACCTTGGTTTTCATGTCAGTCCATCATCACATCAGGCCATTACACGCTTTCACATTACAATGTGCCGTGCCAACCTAAAAAACAAAAAGTGAAAGCCACATGTTCTAGCTGTTTATGTCCTAGTCCCAAGATACTAAATTCTGTGGGAATTTTCATAGAGTTCAAAGCCAGAAGGGACCATCAGATCACCTCAGTCGACCTTCCAGTTCACCTAGATATCACTGTATTAAACCCAAGACTTGATTAGACTAAAGCATTTCAAAATGAGATTTAAGCTCAGGCCGAGCCAAAGGGTTTGCGGGGCCCAAGGCAGGATGCTGGGAGCGGGGCCCCGGGCCCAGACGGTGGATCGTGAATACTCAGCAGCACAGGGCCCTGAAAGCGTGGGACCTAAGGCATTTGCCTTGCTCGCCTTACCCTAGGGCCAGGCCTGTTTAAGCACCATTACATGGATCACATCCATCATGTCCAACAGTCACAGGGTGAACTGTTGCTTTAGTATTGTTGAGGCCTCAGCTTCACTTGTGCCAGTTTTGAAAAAGACTCAGATGACCAAGAGCCAGGCCTGCCAGGGGATAAAAAAGCAGGCTTGGGAGAGATGCAGGTGTCTACTGTGTATGTGTCCTTACTGCAGCTGGCCAGTGAAGGGTTTATTATGGCTGAAGAAGTGCAGTGGCAAAATGATCAGGTAATACCTATATATTGATGGTTTTGCTGTCATATCCTCAGACCTGTCTGAGCATAGTTAGATGACACAGACAAGAACACTTGTGATTGATCTATATTGGTGCTCCAACTGTTACTAGCCCTTTAGTGTTTTTTCCTAAAACTGTAAGTTGAACCTCGCTAGTCCAGCACTTTCTGGTTCAGCAACATCTGTGGTCCGGCATTATTTTAGTTAGCCAGATGTTCATTTATAGGTGTGGCCAAGTTTCCCATAGTCCCATAAAGTCTGTTTACAGTCCCAGTCCTCAGTGTTCTGTGCTGTTATTTAACTCTAATTTACCCCTAAATGTCATCTAAAAGCCTAGTAAGCAGGGGAAGTGTTGACAATGATGCTAGACAATATTGACCTCCCTTGGTTTGGCAAATTCTCTGGTTCAGCACTGGTCATATCCCAAGGGTACTGGACTAGAGAGGTTCACCCTGTAGTGCAGATATTGTTATCCTTGCATTATTCTAGTGCAGGTTTTGTAATGCTTGCTCTCATTTAATTTTACTGGCAATTTGATAAATCTAATGCAGTATTACAATTGAACCATCTCTTCTGATAACTTGAGTACCTCCCAAGGGTTGCTGCACAAATTGGTGCCCAAAGAACTGCAGGAAATACTCAAATACTATCACCAATAAAAAAAAAAAGCTGTCTTGGGCTCAGTCCTGCAAGGTGCTGAGTCTTTTTGTTGGTTTCCATGGGATAAATGATACAGGCACAAACTAGATGCCACATTTTTAAGAGTTTTTAGATGTCAAAAGCACTTGTGTCCAGTCACATTGATTTCAATGTGACAAATGAGTCTTTAACATCCAGCACTTCTAGAAATCCCACTTGCTGCTTAATTACATCTTTAGCCACTGAGATACCTTTTAAATATCTGGCCCTGAGTATTAAGTCTCATTACAAGTCAATGGAACTTAGGTTCCTAACTCACTTACATCCTCTTGAAAAATTGACCCCTTAAGTTAAGCAGGTGTATAAGGAATCTGTTGTACCTAGCTGATTTGATTCAGGACCCAAAATATATTGCTTCTAGAGAAACCATGCTGTTGTCATGTTATAGACTATGGTTGTTGCAGTTATCTGTCTGCCATACCAGCCCCTACCGTTGGATTCCATGTGCTGCTCAGCTCCCTGGGTCTGGGTTGTGACTAATCCCTGTTCCTAACACAGAGAGGAATCAGAAGAATGGGAGACTAACAGATATCCTCGCCCTGTCTCCTCTATTCCCGAAAGCAGTGATAGGCAGCCATCGGGATTCTATGTATGGCCATGAGACATTTTGTTTACCATTGCCCATGCACAGGGCTGCCAGATTCCGCTGGTTTCTGTCCACAAAGGGTTTTTTCCTCCCAGTATTACTAAAATGGCACACCCATAAAGCAAGGGCACGTGGAGTGAGGTGTGTGTTGACGGCGAACAACTTTGACGGTGAGAGTTGTGCGCTCCCTCTGCAGCCAATCAAAGTGTTGCTATGGTTCAATCGGAACACCCCGCAAATTCTGGGTATGCAAGCACAGTTAGCAAAACTTCCCTGTTTTGGGAGACTTTCTTGGTTGCAACAATCTTGTGGCCTAATGAGATGAAGGAGGGCCACTCATGCAGTCCACTCACTAGCTTAGGTTGCCTATCACTGTCCTAGAGGAAGTAGCTAGTCACTGATGGAGGAAAGTAGGCGGAACAGTTTTATGGAAAGGAGGCTGAGATATCAAGCATTTTGAGATTTCATTGTCTGCTTCTGGGAAGGTGAGACAAGAACTGTGCATTATGCAGGGCAGACTATAACATTCCAATGCACTCCCTAATTAGGGTTGCCAGATGTCCGGTTTTCGCCCGGACTGTCCGTTATTCGGGTCCCCTGTCCGGGAAAAAAAAAGAAAATACCGAACACGTGAAATGTCCGGTATTTCCTGTTTCCCTCGGACAGAAGCCCAGCAGGGACTATTTTCCCCTGTCGCGTCTGGAGGGGGAGTAAGGTGCGCGGGGCCATTTAAAGGCACAGTGCCCCCTTTTTTTTTTGGCTCAGAATTTTTTCCCAGTGGTTTTTGTGTGTGTGTGTGGGGGGGGGGGGGGTGGCAGGGAGTGTTCAGTATTTTTTTGTTAAACCATCTGGCAACCCTATCCACAATTAGAGTGCTATCCATCATGCCAGTGGGCATAATACATGCAAACACTAGAAAATAGTGATTTATAATAAAGTGGCATACCATTATTCACATCTTTGAACATATAATAGTGTATATATTTGGCTCTTCATATGTGAAGCAAATTATTTTCAAAAGCCGATAAAATGCTTAAATAAAGTGTATCAAAATAAAGATATCCTTTATCTAATGAAGAGTAAAGTCATAGATTTTATATGAACATAGATTGTTATATGAATTATCACTTGTATCTGTGGTACATGAAAGTTTGCACATGTAAAATTGAGATGCTGGACATGTTCATGAAATAAGCTTCATATGTGCACATAGGATATTCAAAGCTACTACTGCTTATTGGCACCTCAGCATGTTCTTGGGCTAAAATCCTACAAACATTGGAATACAGTGGTCCCCAAAAAGGATTACTTGCATGCTAAAGTTATTTATTTATACACTTATTTGCAAGGTGAGGGCCTTAGGACACAATCCTTCAAACATGATTCATCTCATGGATGAGCATAAGTCCATTCAGTGTTTCTACAAATGTGTGTAACATTATTCAGAGGTGTCTGCAGGATCAAGGGGCTAGAATGCAACCTTTGTGTTGTGCAGAACACTGACCACATTCTGGGTGCTAAAATAATATTCCATATGAAATTTTCTTAAAGACTTATTAAACCAAAGGTTTATAGATACACCGACTTCTGAACTTGCTCTTGTTAAAAATTTAAAAAATCCATTTCCAGTGAGGCTTTAGCTTAACCATTCAGTGTGGAAGCTTTAAGATCAAAGACTATTAAAAAGACAATTAAGTATTTCCATTACTGAAGGGAAATGATTAATTTGTGATATGGGGAAAATAGCTATTTCAAAGCCTTTGGTACAGTAATAGCTTTGCTGCCTTTCTGCTGCACTGTAATGGGACTCGACTTAATTTTTCTTCTTTGCTGCTAGGAAACTAGCAATAATTGAAAGCTCTAGAAGTTGAAGGCCTTTATCTTGTTTTCTTCTCTAACTTCATGCAATGAGCAGAGTTTTAATCAACCCTAATATTTTTTGCCTTTTGGGGTATGTGATTGGGGTTTAGGGGTTTCCCACACAGTGGTGATAATCTGCAGGGAAGCCATCCCATCTAGTGGCTACAGCACAAGTGCAAGCAACCCTGGACCCTTCCACTCCACTGGGTTCCAACCCAGGGCCCTGGAGGCTGATTTGGCTGTTCACCCATCCCTAACTAGTGTCAACCTCAAATTGTGCCACTTCCTATCTGTCTAAACCCCCATGCGGCCACTGTCCATCACTGAGAATGTTACCTTATAGCTTCCAGCCCTAGTATCAGTCTGAGTGCCCTGGCTCCTCTGTTTGGTATCAACTCTACTCCAGTCCTTCTGGCTTGCCAGCTCCTGACTGAGTTGCCTGGCTGGCCTTAAACCCTGTCTCCAACCTGAACATGTTCAGCAAAAGCAGAAGAGTTGAGCCTCCTTAGTCTAAAGGTGCTTCTCAATCCTCTCCTGTCCAATGAAGGGTTTATACATCCTGTCACAGGGTGAAATGCTGGTCATGTGGAGTGGAGAATGTGTTTCTAACTGGCATGTTACTTTATGTTTTCAGCACAATTCAGTTCTCCCAACCTCCTGGCAACATCCTACCCAGGACTTGTGTAAGTTCTAAGCACTGAAGGTTGCTAGTTACATGCAGCATCCTGAATATTTTGAAAGGTAATGCTTTTATGTCTGTATATATAATTGGTAGCTGGATTTATAGCTGTCTGTTCAGACCTAGCATAAGCAGTTGCAACCAGTCTCCAAATATCACAATGGTTCTGAAAGACAGCTAGAAAAGGGAGCAAGAGTAACTGTTTTTGTAGACCCACATCTGTTTAAACTAAGCCTGAATAAAGTTGTACAAGAAAGTTTTAGGTTGTCTACAGAATTGGATTTAAAACTGCAGCTGAAAATAATTTATCCTGGGGAAAAAAAGAAATTAGTTTTTATCTTATTGAAATTGGCTTATGATATCCTTGAATGCATTCATTCATATTATTCACTGGCTATATTCTACATTCTTGCTCTGCAGATTCTTCATGGCCCAGTTCATCCTATGTATTTTTATTAGAAATGTGTGCTCTGTTGGTTAGGTTGAACTGAACTTATCTTATGGTATTACTTCTGTTCTCGGATTGGATGGGTGTTTTAAACTAAGTACTTGGTATAAATTAGTGATGTTAAGGACTAGTTGACCAACCGATAAGCATTTGCTTATCCGATAGTCTGTCAACTCGTCAATTCCCCCGCCCCAACTTGCTGCCTCTATCAGATAGAGGCAGCAAATGGAGGGGAAGAAGGGTACTTCAAAGCAGCAGCGCCGCACAGCTGAGCTGGGGATCAGCTGTGTGATGCTGTCCCTTTAAAAACGCTGAAGCACCATAGAGCCCAGGGTCAGCTGGGGACTCCTCAGCTAACACCAGGTTCCAAGCGGCATTTCACCAGAACCCAGGCAGCAGGGGAGTCCCCAGCTGAGCCGGGCTCCATGGCTGCCCCTTTGAAACGCGGAGGCTGTGCGTGCTGCCCCTTTGAAATGCTGCCTCTGCATTTCAAAGGGGCAGCCAAGGAGCCCGGGGTCAGCTGGGGACTCCCCAGCTCATCCTGGTGTCCGTGCAGCATTTCCCCATAACCCAGGGTCAGTGCCACTTGGAACCTAGGGTAAGCTGGAGTCCCCAGCTGACCCCGGGCTCGCAGGGCATGCATCCCAGCATGGAGCATGGGGTCAGCGAGGGACTTTGAGCCCCCCCCGCTGACCCCAAGCTCCATGGCTTTGAAATACACAAGAGCCCCCACTGGGGACGCCACATGCAACCTGGCCACATGCAACCTGGAGTCAGCGGGACTTCCCGCTTGCCCCGGGCTGTACGCGGAGTTCTGCATTCCTCCTTTGAAATGTACAAGAGCCCGAGCGGGGGCTCTTGTACATTTCAAAGGAGAAATGCAGAAGTGCCTATCGACTAGTCGAGCAGTCAATGGAAATTCCATCGACTACTTGACTAGTCAATTAACCGCAATTTAACATCCTTAGTATGAATGGTTGTGTTCAACAATCACTTTCACAAACAGTATCAAATATTAGTTTCTTGTGCTGCTACTTTAGATGCCCCTCCCAAGAAATTGTATTCCTCATAGTATTAACTAATCAAAAATTAATACGAAAGGGGCACAGGCACAGCTGAAGGAAACAACTCTCTTTCTAAATACTTTTTTGCCACTAACATGTCAGGAGAAAATATAATCAGTTAAATTATAGATGGTCACAGTTCCTGTGATAACTGCACCTCTGATGAATATGTACCATAGGTGCTTTGACTAGAGGGATGGGGGTGGGGGTGCTGCAGAACCGCCTGACTTAAAGTGGTTTCAGTTACATCCAGGGCTTACAGTTTGGTTCAATGGTTCTCAGTACCCACACTTGAAAAATTGTTCCAGCGACCAGTACCCCTGTTCTCTAGTCATCACCTTTCTCAGGGCAGGATCTGGCAATCCACTCCTTCTAGAGAAGGCCATAAGCTGCAAACTCTTGCAGTTCATTGTCATTATCTCAGTAGGTCTGACTCTAGTACAGCTACTGTCCCATTCTCTCAGGAGCAATGCCAGAGCTAACGAGTGACAGCTACGTTTCATAAAGCAAATCACTTATTCAGAATAAAATCATTACTTATGACTACATCATAAAATTAATATGATGCAGCTTATTTGCAGGTCGAGCCTTAGCAAGCCATCATCTATCTTCCACATGGGATCCCTGACAGGACAAAAATACCTTTAGGCCAGTGTTTCTCAAACTGGGGTCCACAGAGGGAACTCCAGAGGGTCTGCAGACCCTGTTGATCAACTCCTTTCCTTCTCAGTTCCTCCTTCGACCCACAGCTGGGGTTAAGGCAGACTCCCTAGTTGATCTGGTTCCGTCTGGCTCCCAAAAGTGGCCACCATGTCCCTAGGTGCAGGAGCGGTCAGAGAGATTCTGTGTGCTGCCCTGCCCTGCCCAAGTGCCAGCTCCACAGCTCCCATTGGCTGGGAACTGTGAAAAATTGCATCTGCAGGGGTGGTGCCTGCTGGCACAAGGGCAGCGCTCAGAGCCACCCTGGCTGCCTTTGCACCTACGGCCTGCAGAGACCTGGCAGCCACTTCTAGGAGCCACACTAAGCACTGCCAGAACCCCACATCCCAAACCCCTGCACCAGCCCAAAGCCCTCTCCTGCACCCCTAGCCAGAGACCTCACCCCCAGGCACTCTGACCCCTATCCCAGAGTCCTTTCTCACACCCACACTCTCTCCCAGAGAACCCTCTTATACCTCAAGTCCCTCATCTATGGCCCCACCTCAGAGCCTCCAACCCCAGCCGCAGCCCTCACACCCCTCCCATACCCCAACTCCCTGCCTCAGCCCACTGAGAGTCACTGAGTGAGGAGGGAGGAGAGATGGAGCAAGCAGGGGTGGGGCCTCAGAGAAGGGGTAGGGGGGTCCTAAAAAAATTAAATCAAAATGGGGGTCCTCGGGTGACTAAAGTTTGAGAATCTCTGCTTCAGGCCCTTCCTGCAAGCCTCATTGTCACAGAGTCATTTCAGTTCTTGAGTGAGGATGAGTGACCCTTCACCTAAATCCATACTGTGACTTCAACAGTTGGCAGTTTTGTTTGCCAGAGTCTAATCTGTCTATGCTATTTCCCGCAAGGGGTGAAACTTGTATGGACTTGTTATTTATATTATTGAATATTTTAAATAGAAAGGTGGGGTAAAAATATTTAAATAAATAAATAAAATATTATGGACTTGCATTATTTACCCTCTTCTCCTCCTCTCTTTCCCCCACCATACAGGAAACATCTTTTAGCTTACCCACTGAACTGAGAATAGAATCACTATCCAGCTTATAAAGAGATAATTGTTTTTGACTGTTCCACATGTCCAAAGAATTGCATTTGTCACACAGATGTTTATCCTTAACAGTTAATTCACTTTTCCACACAAGTAAAATAAATCATATCCATAACTACAAAACAATTTCCATATGGTGCTTACTTACATTACCTCATTTAACCTGAAAAGAATCAAAGGGGTTTCAGGCCTCTTTACAAATAAAAACTAGGTTTAGAATACTCATAGGAAAACTTAAACATTGGAAGAGGGCAGAGAGAGAGTCAAGCAGTCTGGTCCTCTCAATGGCTTTTTTTTTTTTTTTTTTTGAGCTTGTTAATAATCCTGACAGTTTACCTATATAGAATTGTGCCAATTTAATATTTTTTATTTAATACAAGAGAGCTAGAGGTGGACATTCCTTGAAACATTCTAAAAGATTCCTGGCACTATAGTTGAGAGCCTTCAGGTTAGAGGGTAGAATCCATGAAGGGACTTCCAGGGTGCAACACTACCATCACAGCCCCTAACTTTTACATGCCTAGAAAATCACAACAACATGACAATGCACAATGCTAGGTGGTGCTTCCTTTCCAGTGAAAAGGTAGAGAGTAGCACCTTAGAATGTGATCCACAAAAGCCAGAGGATTCAGCAGCTCCTCACCTAACCTAGCTAATGAGAGATGCTTATGTGCTAAACCCTGCCCCTTTTTCAGAGACAGGCACCTAGATCTGCTATGATCCACCAATAGGAACCCTTCTCTTAGTTTAAGTGCAAGAATGAATTAGGCACCCGCCTCAGTCCACACAAAAGAAGGAGGAGCAGGCACTCTCAGGGTATGTCTACACTACAGAGTTAATTCGAAATAACAGACGTTATTTCGAATTAACTGTAATAGCTGTCTACACATACAAACCGCTATTTCGAAATTAATTCGAAATAGCGGAGCCCTTATTTCGAATTAAGTAAACCTCATTCTATGAGGAATAACACCTAATTTGAAATAGCTAATTCGAAATAAGTGCTGTGTAAACACTTATTTCGAATTAGGGGGCCTCCAGCCCTTCCCAGTTCCCCCTGGTAGCCACTCTGGGCCAAACCAGGAAAACTCCTCTCCTCTCCCCCAGCCCCAGGGCCCTTAAAGGGGCAGACTCTGGCCACTGGGCACGTGCAAGAGCCAGGCCTGCCAGCAGCCGCAGACCCTCAGCCAGTGGCCAGAGGATGGCAGCCAGTGACAGCCAGCTCTCCCCCGCCCAGTCCCCCAGCACCCAGGGGCCAGCCAGGGGCCGTAGATGGTGCGCGCCCTCCTGGACTAGTGCGGAGGTCATGGACCTCATTGAGGTTTGGGGGCAGGCCCCCAACGTCCATGATCTCCGCACTAGGTGGAGGAACGCGCCGTCTACGGCCGCATGGCTGCCACCATGGCCACAGGCGCACCCAGGAACAGGTGCGCCTGAAGGTTAAAGAGCTGCGGCAGGCGTACAGCAGGGCCACCAGGGGCGGCGCCGCAGCAGGGGCTGCCACCTGCTCCTACTTCCCCGCCCTCAATTGACTTCTGGGGGGCCGGGCGGTCCGCGCCAGCCCGGGAGGCAACCAGCCGAGACCGGCGGGCCCTGACCCGGGCACACCAGAGAGGTCCCCGCCAGCTGTTCTGGCAACGGAGTTGGCAGGGTCGTCCAGGGAGGCTATACCGGGTAGGTGCCAGCACTGTCCCCTGCCCGGGGGGGAGACAGGGAGGGAGACCAAGGACCGCGCGTGTGGGCCATGCCTCCCACAGATCACGCAGCCACCTGTGCACGTGCGAGCATGTGCCATGCCACCCTTGGGCTGGTGGCTCCAGCTGCGTGACACTCAGGGGCCATGGCCCAATAGGCACACTCGTGTGTGAAGAGACCTGACATGCTCCCAACCCCAGGGCGGGAACCAGCAGGACGCTCTCCTTTCACACACCCCCTCTACACAGAGGCAGGGGACATCTCCCCCCTGATGTCCACACCCCCCACCTCATCCTCTGCACCCTCCTCCCCATCCCCCTGGGGACGCCGAGGCCCCCTTCCCCGCTGTGCTGGGAGGCAGTTGGCCCGGTGAGACCCCACCCTGAGCCCTGAGCTTCCCACCCCTTCTTTCCCTTGCTTCCCTTCCAGCTCCCTCCTCCCAGTTTTCCCCCTCCCCTCTCCCACCCTCTCTCCTGCCCTCTCCTGCCTCCTTTCCCCCGTCTCCCCAGAGTTTCATTCCCCCTCTCCAATTGTGTTAAACCCAGTTTCTATTTTTGAAAATATGTGTCTTTTATTTGACATCAGGAAGGGGGGGCTAGGGAAGGGTAAGTGGAAGGACGAGAGGGAGGAATGGGGCATGAGCCCCCGGTGGGGAGTACCGGTGTGGCTCTGAGGGCTCCTTGGGGTGGACGCTCTCCTGCAGGGCCTCCTGGATCCTAACAGCCCCTCGATGGTCCTCCCGGATGGCAGCCTGCAGACAGTGCAGCCAGGCTGCTGGCATCGTGTCCACGAGACGCAGCAGAGTCCCCGGGGGCAGGTCTGGTTCCATGTTGCAGAGTGCTGTGGTGTCCCGAGTGAGGACAAGCAGAGCACTCCGAGACACAAATGCTTTGCTGTCCCTCAGCGAGGTGGACCAGCAAGCAAAGAAACCTGAGAACTGTCTGTCCGGGATGGGGGGGTCGGGTCCCTTTAAGCAAAGACCTCAGCTAGCCTGAGGCAGCAGCCCCACACACTAAGTCCAACCCTGATGCCCTTTTGGCACTGGTTCCGGCCAGCCTTACCTTCGATTCAGAGTCCACTCAATGTGGACGCGCTATTTTGAATTAGAAAAATGCTATTTCAAATTAGTTTTTGGGTCTAGATGCATTATTTCGAATTAGCTAATTCGAAATAAGTTAATTCGAAATAACGCTGTAGTGTAGACATACCCTCACTCTTTAGTCAACATACAGGTATAACATACAATTATCACACACAATTAATACAAGTTCCCTGTAAGCTAGGCAACAGCATGGGCTTGCAGCTGTTTAATGAATCCCACCCAGAAGCTACTTTGCATGGTGCTGCCTTACTGGGGGGAAGGGTACTCTTCCTGCAGCAGCACCCACAGCAGTTCCATGCTGAAGATAGAGTTTGCCTCTTCCATCTGGTAAGGAGGGGACATAAGGGGAAGGGGGCAATAAATGGCTGGAGGGTGGGAATAGAGGGGGCGTGTTTGGGGGAATCCTGGCTGGGCTGGGAGAGGAGAGGATTGGTGGGATTACAGCAGCTGGGTTTGGCTGCAGTTTCATGTGTGAAACCTATCACTCTCCAGCCTGCTGGGCTGGGAGGGAAGGAGAGGGGGAGTAGACTGCATGGGGTAGATAGGTGAGGAAAAGAGGGGGTGGGTGGGTGCTGGCATCTATGTGGTGAGGTAGGGGGAGTCTGTTGGATGTTCTGACTCACTTCTGTCTGGGCTGCAACTGCTGGTGCAAGGGAGAGACATAGGACTCTCTCCTGGGCTGGGGAAGCAGGCTGCATGGGGAGGGGGGGTATGCTGATATGCTGGAGTGTAAGGGCATGTGGCTATATGGGAGATGGGGATGCTGCTGTGGAAACTTCATTGTCTCATTAATGCATCAGAAGGAGCTTAGTCAAATGTATCTTCCCTTTTCTTGTAGAGGCTAGAGTGAGGTGGGACTGGTATTAATTACCAATTGATTGGTGACATAATTATAGGATCTTAAATATGCTAGGAAAATATGAGGTGAGGAAGAATAATGTAGCACCCACTGTTAGACTTGTAGAGTAAACACAAAACAGTGACTCCTCAGCAGTCCTAGACCAAAATATTTTTCAGCTACTATCAGGAGGGAAAGATAAAGAGCTTGCTTTTGGCCATGTTGAGTTTGTTTAACAGGAGGCAATCTGCCTGGAGATGTTAGCCTGAGCTAAAAATGAGTTAGTTTGGAGGGAGACAGCTCCAAAGCAGACAAATAAAGGAAGTGG
Organism: Rafetus swinhoei; assembly: GCA_019425775.1. Lineage (NCBI taxonomy): Eukaryota > Metazoa > Chordata > Testudines > Trionychidae > Rafetus > Rafetus swinhoei. Next base: position 19,742,365 of record CM033428.1, on the reverse strand, counting down.
AGAGATTCTGCATTAGCAGATCTTAATGCAGGATCTGACTTCACTTGTATTGGTGTTTTTCTATTGTAAAGCAGTTAGGTTGCTTTTGTAGATAAGGATTATATGAATAGGCCCAGATCATGACATTTGCATGATTTCATTCCAAAGAAAGCTTACATAGGTGTCACTGGCTTAACAGATTTTTTTTGGAGTGTTGTAGATATCTGAAGGCTCTATTTATTTATTTATTAAAATACCCCATGTTACTAATTAATACATGGTAAATTGTTAAAACTGGAAGAACTTTGCCATGGAACCTGTTTATTTGTTTGGCCTTTCAATTAGAGTTGGATTCCAGTCAAGTGATTTCCATTAATTTTAGATTTTGTTTGGGGAAGGGCATTAAGGCCACATATTTTCTATATGATATAGTTCTGGCTCTTATGAGTCAATGGGCATACTAGGTGTGATGCTAGGTGTGTTGTAAGAGGAAGACTGTATTTGCAAGGTCTTTAAAAAATGAACCTGTCTACAAACGCTGAAGCCATGTGTTAAAGTGCTGTTACGGAGCTTCTCCTCTTTGAGTTGGTAACACACAAAATGTGAACGTTTCAAACAAGGATAACTTTTATCTGTGTTTATAGGTCTTTGTTTCACTTGCATAGTGATCCTAAACATTCATTTAAAATACCCATCACCAACCACTTGATGTTTTACTTCCCTTCCTATTTTCACATTTGTGACTTTGTTTCCTGTGTTGCTTTATTACTTATTTTTACTGTTCTATGTTTGTGCACTATTAATTAAATTAAGAGTTGACATCCCAGAGAAAGGGTACGTCTACACTACAGCATTATTTTGAAATATCTTATAGTTAATTTGAAATAAGATATTTCGAAATAACGCGTCTACACACAAAATGCATTTTGAAATAGCGTTTTGCTATTTCGAAATAGTGCGTCCACACTGATTGGACGCTGAATTGCATTTAAGGGCAGCTGAAACCAGTTCCGGAAGGGCATCACGTCAGTAGTTACTTTGTGTGGCTACTGCCTGAGGCTATCTGAGGCTTGTGCTTAAAGGGAATCTCCTGGACGGCTGGTTCTCAGCTTTCCCTGCTTGGTTGCCTACCTCGCTGAGGGACAGCAAAGCATTCTTTTCTCTGATTGCTTTGGTTGCACTGACTCGAGACACCACAGCACTTGGCACCATGGAGCCAGAGCTGCCCCTGGGCACTCTGGTGCTCATTTTGGATGTCTTGCTGCAAGCCTGGCAGCAATTGCTGGAGTTTGCCTCACAGCAGCTGCTGCAGCCCAGCCCCCAGGACCTCTTCTGGACCCTCCTGGGGGACAAGGAGGAGCAGCAGCAGCGCCTGGACGCCAGCGTGCCCCGCGGCATCTGGCGTCTGGACACCAGCAGTGACTGGTGGGACCACATTGTCCTGGAGCACTGGGGAGACCAACAATGGACCCAGAACTTCAGAAAGACACCTTCCTTGAGCTCTGTGAGTGGCTCACCCCTGCTCTGCGACGACGGGACACGGACATGAGGCCCGCCATTCCCCCCTCCAGAAGCATGTTCCCATTGCCCTCTGGAAGCTCTCCACGTCGGATGGCTACCGATCCGTGGGAACCAGTTCGGCGTGGGGAGATCCACTGTCGGAGCAGTACTCATGCAGGTATGGCAGTCTCCAGCCACTGTGTCTGGGGGGGGAGGGGGCAAGGAGAGGATGGGCTGCCCCAGGGAAAAGGCGGGGAGGTGGTGCAAGTCCCCTCCCCGGGAGGGTTTGTTCTGTCCCAGATGCACTAAGGACTGCCTGCGGTGGCCAGGATTGCAGGGGGGGGTTGCTCCTGGGGAAGGGGTGCGGGGCAGTGGAGGGGAAGGAACACTCTCAGCCACCCTGGCACCCCAGTGACTCTCGGTTTTGTGTGTCCCTCTGCAGGTGGTCAAGGCCATCAATAGAGTGCTGCTCCGCAGAGTCATCCGCCTCACTGATGTGGATGCGGTCATTGAGGGCTTTGGTGCCCTGGGCTTCCCCATCTGCGGTGGGGCAATCAACGGGACGCACATCCCCCCCCATCCATGCCCCGGACCACCAGGCCTCCCTGTACATAAACCGGAAGGGATACTTCTCGGTCATCTTGCAGGCTGTGTCTGACCACCAGTGCTGCTTCCTGGACGTTCACATGGGCTGGTCCAGCAAATCACACGATGCGCGGGTGTACCGCAACTCCTCTGTGTGCCAGAGGCTGCACGCCCGGGACTTTCTTCCCCGACTGCCACATCAAGGTCGGGGACGTGGACATGCCTGTGTGCCTAGTGGGGGATGCGGCCTACCCTCTACAACCCTGGCTCAAGAAGCCCTACACAGGACACCTCAACCCCTCCCGGCAGGCCTTTAATGCCAGGCTCAGCAGGGCCCGCATCATGGCGGAGGGTGCCTTCGGCTGGCTGAAGGCCCGATTTAGATGCCTCCTCACCTGCCTGGACCTCTCAGAGAGGAATATTCTGCATGTGGTGGCAGCGTGCTGTGTCTGCACAATTTGTGCGAAAGGAAGGGGGAGGCTTTCCTGCCAGGCTGGATGGCAGAGGCCGACCACTTGGCTGGCCTGTACACGCAGCCCCGCACGGCTGCCAGCCAGGCTGCCAATCGGGGGGCTGTTGGTATCCGGGAGGCCCTGCGGGAGAGCTTCCAGACGGAGGAGGAGTGAAGTCTCCCCCTGGCGTGCCTTATTCCACCCTCGCGTCCTTCCACTTTCCCTTCCCAAACTTCCCTTCCTGATGTAAAATAAAAACACGTGTGTTGCCAAAAACAAACTCTGTTTATTGAACATAACTGGGGTGAGGGGGAATGAGGTTGGGAGAGGGCAGGCAAGAAGGTGGGAGAAGGGAGGGGTAAACCTGGGAGGAATGAGCTGGAAGGGGGAGGCAAGAGGAGGAAGGGGGAGGAGAAGCTCAGGGTTCGGGGTCTTGCTGGTCCACCTGTCTCCCAGCACTGCGGGTGCGAGGACCTTGGCGTCCCTGGCGGGGAGTGGGTATGAAGGGTGGGGCAGGTGGGGAGGGGGGAGAGAAAGAGGCAGGAGGGGGAGCAGGAGTGGGAGGAGGAGTGATAGCTGGGGCGGCAGCAGGGGCTGGAGCGGCAGGAGGCACCAATCTCTGCACCAGGGTCTGCAGGTGGTCATAGATGGCACGGCCCTGGGCAAGCAGCTCCCGCTAGCTCTCCTGCTGCTGCTGCAGGCCTTCATGCACCCAGTGCTCCAGGATGCGGACCTGCCTTCGCAGGATCCCCAGGTGCTGCCGCTGGTACTCCTCCTAGTTCTGGGTCACCCTGCTGGCCCGGGTGCAGGAGAATGTCCTGGGCGGGGTGGTGCACCCTGCACTCGCAGCTGCTGCAGCTGTGGAGAAACAAGAGAAGTGGTTGGTTATCCCCTGGGGACACAGTAGGTGAAGCCCAACCCCCCTTTGCAAGGAGAGGACAGCAGGTCTCCGCACCATCAGAGCCAATGTGCTTGCACACAGGTCATGTTTGGCATGTCTTGCTATCCCCAGGAGTGTGAGCTGGCCCGGGACTGCACCCGTGCCCCTGCGCTGTATATTGTGTGGGTGGGGGGGGGAGGGGAGATGTGCCCTGCCTCTGTGCAGAGGGGGCTTTTGGAGGGAGGGCATCGTGCAGTGTCCCTCCCCGGGATCAGGAACATGTCATGTGCCTTCATATACATACACCCGTGTAGGTAACAGGCCAAGGCCCCTGTGTGGCAGCCAGCCAGGGCCACATGCCCAGGGTGGCACGGCACATGCCAGGTTGCTGCGTGGTCAGCAAGGCCCACATGCGCGGTCCCTGGTTTCCCTCCTCCCACCCCCGCCCCGCATAAGGGGACACTGATGGCACTCATGTCAAGGCCTCCTTGACCTCGGATGACACCGGTGACATGGCTGCTGTAACACCTCAGGGGTCCTGGGTGAGTGCCATGCTCCCTTCAGGCTCCTGCAACTCCTGGCCGTTGTCCTCCTCCTCTTCCATGCCCTAGTCAGGGTCTTCTGCCCCAGGGTCGATGACCACCTGGGGGGCACGGACCATCTGATCCCCCCCACCCAGGATGCAATCCAGGGCATCATAATAGGGGCAGGGATCTGGGTCAGCCCCTGTTTGAGAGCTGCCCCCAGTGGCCCTGGCATAGGCCTGCTGCAGCTCCTTTATTTTTATGCGCACCTGCTCCTGGGTGTGTACATGGCCTTTGGTGGTCAGGCTGTCAGCCATCCGCCTGTAGACGGCCGTGTTCCTCTGTCTAGTGCGGAGATCATGAACATTGGAGGCCTCCCCCCAAACCTGAATGAGGTCCATGATCTCCGCACTGGACCAGGAAGGCACTCGCCTTTTGCGGCTTCTGGGAGCTGCCAGCCTGCTCCTGGGGAGCAGTGGAGGGCTGGGTGCCAGTGGGTTGCTGGCTCATGGTGGGCCAGGGGCAGTGACTGCTGGGTCTGTGCTGGCAGGCTTGCAGCTGGCACAGGCACTGTGGCCAGAGTCTACCCCTTTAAGGGCTCCGGGGCTGGGGAAGGAGGAGAGGAGTTTTCCTGGTTTGGCCCAGAGTGGCCAGCGGGGCACCCTGGGAAGGGCTGGAGGCCCCCTATTTCGAAATAAGCGTCTACAGAGCGCTTATTTCGAATTAGCTATTTTGAATTTGGTGTTATTCCTTGTGGAATGAGGTTTACCAAATTAGAAATAAGCGCTCCGCTATTTCGAATTAATTTCGAAATAGTAGTTTGGCTGTGTAGATGCTAGTAAAGTTATTTTGAAATAACGGCTGTTATTTCGAAATAACTTTGCTGTGTAGACATACCCAAATTGTATAAGCCTGAGGGTATGTCTAGACTACATGCCTCTGCTGACAGAGGCATGTAAATTAGACATACCAACATAGTCAATGAAGCGGGGATTTAAATATCTCCCGCTTCATTAGAATAAAAATGGCCGCCACGTTGTGCCAGCTCAGCTGTTTGTCGGCACAAAGCGGCAGCGAAGACGGGGATCGGTCGGCAAGGAAAGCCTTTGCTGACCGATCCCTTATGCCTTGTGCAACAAGGTTTACAGGATCGGTCAGCAAAGGCTTTCCTTGCCGACCGATCCCCGTCTTGACTGCCGCTTTGCGTCGACAAACAGCTGAGCCCACACAACGCGGCAGCCATTTTTATTCTAATGAAGCGGGGGATATTTAAATCCCCTCTTCATTGACTATGTCGGTATGTCTAATTTACATGCCTCTGTTGGCAGAGGCATGTAGTCTAGACATACCCTGTGTGCACGCCTTTTTCTCTCTTTTCCAGTGTAAGTAATATTGTATTAATATTTGTAAGGAGAGCATGTCTGTTTCCAGTTGACTCATAGATTGCTTTAGCATCCTAAAGCTGAGCTATGTGTGGATAAGACATGTTTTGGTGTGTTTACCAGCTTGAGTTGTTAGAAGGGTTGATAAAATACATGTAGTCCCAGAGTAGTATTAATTTTCTTTTTATTTGATATTAAATAAACATCATAAGCATTGTTCCTTGTTAACTATCCCTTGTTTTAAAATTTTTGTCTTCCATACCTACAAGCTATTTAAAATATATATTTATATCCAGGTTTTTTGTTTGTACTGGTAATGCACATAAGAAAGTTCAACCCGCCCAAGGATGGAAAATATTAGAGGGAATACTGCTTATTACTACAGTGTTCGCATTTTACAGTTGTATTTCAGAAACCCTAGGCTACTACTAAACACTGTTTCTGGCAGAAATGGGCAGCATCAACCAATATACTGTTATTTCATAAATGACGTTGAACGGTCTTGACACAAGGTTGCCAAGTTATCAGCTCGGCGGCACAATGCATTGCTCTGTGGATTTTACAATTGTAGCAGTGGCAATATCACCGTATTTTTCTCTTTATCAGCTGATTAACTATCAGGTGAATCCTAAGTATAATTGGAATATACAACAAAATGGCTATTATTGTAGAATGAAGTACCATGAATTTCTCACATGGTGCGCCTCTTTCAAGAGTGAAAATTAAAGTGAGTGATATTAGAAGTATAGGTGGCAGGGCATTTCTCCCTTATATATTTCTATATAGTCTAATTTAAGGGCCTATAATTATGAGAGAGCCCAGGGCCTATAAACAGCTTAATCCGGCCCTGCATCCCTCTGATCCCCATTGGTGGGCCTGGTGGTTTGGTGCAGTTTCAAAAGAGAAACTGTCAGACAGGAAGGGATTTTACAAATTGAGTAGTTGGTTACAAGATCTGAGGAAAAGGAATCCGGTGTACCTGAAGGATAGGAGAATGGAGAATGGCTGCATAGGAAGCTAAGGGAATTTTAAAAAATTAGTCTATTGCCTCATAAATACCATCGTTGACTGAAACTTTCTAAACACAGCGGGCTAAAATCTGCCTTCAGTTAGTTTTCCACAACCAGTAGTTGTTCAACTTGCATAAGGTCTATGGATTAGTAGTGGGGAAAATCCACTCACCTTATTTTAATGCATCATCTCATTTAAATTACATGTCTAAAAAGCTTATGGAAATGTAAGGAAGCTGCAGAATTTTGGAGCTGACAAAAATAGCCACATCAACAGTTGCTTGAATGGCTGAAATGCTTGCCTAAGAATTAGTGATACATTTGTCTCTGGATACAGTGTGACTTTAGTAGAGTTATGAGAGTGTAACTAAGGATGATTTGGCGTGAGGTGTTAAAAGCATGGGCAGTTAGAAATTAGGCTCAGTAACGTATGGTGCCTGACAGAAGTTGCCAGTGTTAATAAAACATCAAGGCTGAGACAAAACTAGTTAGTGGGCTCGCTCCCCACCCGCCCACCAATAGGGTTTATCAGGCAACAGATAGCTCTGTGAATCAGCAGTCTCCCAATGTAACCCTAGATAACCTTCTTAGAAGTTTTCAGGTTTTCTCTGAAAGCTGTTTAAGACCAGGTCTATAGTATGAGGAAAAAATTGAATTAAGAGATGCAGCTCCAGCTTCATGAATTGTGTAGCTGGAGTTGATAAGCCTTAAATTGCCTTACTGCGGTGTCCCCACTGTGGGAGGTCAATGGGAGAGTTATTGCTCATGACCTGGTGGAGTACTAGAGTCAACAGAGGTACCATCAGCAGTTTATTTAGTGGGTCCTTACTAGACCAGCTAAATCGAAACCCTTAAACGTGCTGCCCGCACTGTTTGAAAAAGTTGACAAACATGGTTCTCAATTCGAAAATATTATAATGGGGTTAATGGGAGGTTGGTCGTAAGTACGGATGGTCGTAAGTCAGTGTGTTCGTAAGTCGGGGAGTGGCTGTATTTTTAAAAAGAAGGGGGGAGGAATAAAAAAGAAAGAAAGCAGATAATTTTCTAGCAGGGATTTATTGTCTTTCTCTTATAGAAGAATTAAACAAACCCACCCAGAGGGTCACTAGGGATGGGCTGTGATGGAATGTCAAAATAAAGTCAAAAAACAGCCTGACTGAAGGTCACCAGATACCTGAGGCCCTGTTTATACTGAATTGGAGATTGATGCTCTGGAGGTTGATCTTTCAGGGTTCAATTTAGTGGGTCTATCAAGGACCCGCTAAAGCTCCCGCTGATGGTGCCCCCATTGACTTCAATACTCCACGGGGTTGCGAGGATAAGGAAAGTCGACAGGAGAATTTCTCCCACTGACCTCCCACTGCAGTAAGTCAAGCTAAGGTACATCAACTCCAGCTATGGTATTCATGTAGCTGGAGTTGCGTATCTTAGTTCGACTTTCTCCCCCCTTGTAGACCTGGCCTCAGATGCTGAGCATCTGCCACATAATCTGTAATTGGCTTTGAACCAAATTCTGTAAGGTGCTGTGCACTTAGCAACTCCAGTGGGTGCTTAGCACCTCTCTGGAGCGAAGCCCTGCTCTTAGAGGGCCCAGTCCTGTGAGATGACAAGCATTCCCCCTTGACTCTCTATAATGTGAGTGGGATGCATGATTGGGCTCTGAATGGAGTAATAACTGAGGGTGAAATTTAACAACCAACTCTTCTAATAGTTGAAAAACATTGACAAAGTCCATATATACTAATATAGAGTGAGAATATAGCCAATCTCCAGCCACCTATCAGTTTAACCCTAAGGTGATGAGTTCCTCCTTAATTTTCTTGTTTCTCTTATTGTATTATCATTTGGTTTTGTTTCTAGCTGAGGAATTACCTCAATGATACATTAGTCTGCTAGTTTTCAAGTGTACCATAAATGCAATCGAGAAAGAGATGTCATTCTACTAGAGCTGCAGAGGTTTAACCTCCCAAAATCTCAGGAACTCAGACAACTCAGCACATAAGTTGTGAAGGGTGCAGTGTTCACATGGGCACCATATGCAATCTGGCCAATTAGAAAAGGACAAATTTTCAGTAAGGCAGCACTGATTAATACCGTGCTATGCTCATCAGACTACCTTGAACAGAAGACTATCTCCCAGGCAGAAGTTACAGGGAGGGGCCTTGCGTTTCAAGCTGTGAGATCTTTGCAGCAGACCTGCAAGAGTAACTATACTTCACCTCATACACTCGGTATGGAAAGCTAAGCAAGTTTATTCTGTTCTAACAGCTGAAGTTGATTTATTGAGAAAACTTGTCAAGAGAAGCTATAATTCAAGCACCACATAAACTCCTGTTGATTGCCCATTGCACACACTGTTAATCAGCTTCATGGGGGGAAAAAAGCTAATTAGAAATATTGCAGCTACTTCTGTAATGAGTCAGGTACTTTGAGCAATGAATAGACATCAAGTCATGGATAGAACATCTTTTATGGGAATAGAACAGTCTAGGCATTTAGAGGGTATTTTGATTTATGGCTAGCTGTTGTAAAACCTAAACTCAATCAGTGATGAATCCTACCACTTCTTGTTTAACTCTCATCAGCTATGTCACATGCAATTTTTAGCTCTGGCACTTGTCTAGGAAATCTGTCTTCACCAGATATTTACTAATCTTAATAACTCTATTTGATGCATCCTCTTGCTTACATTTTGGGGAAATTGGCAATCAAAGGTGAAGTAGAAGTGGCTTTAAGTAAGTGACAATAATATCATACTTTTGGAGACTGATTATGGTGGTCTGATGCATCCACTCACAGCAATAACAGTATGAATAATCTTATTTTTATCTACAGCCCATTATTTTTACATACAGTGTATTTCAATCCAACACATCTTCATTTTCTAAGCCTGTCTATGATCACCAGTACCAGAAACAGGTACACATTTTTGGACTAGAATAAGACAATAATATGAGTAAGATTGGTTCATCACAAATTATTCTTCTACCTCATTAATGCAGTTCTCCTTTCTAAGAATCTTACAGGAAAACCGTTTTCTTTTTAATCATTTAAAATTGGTAGACAGTTGTTTCATATGAACAAATCTCAGCCTATGGATTACTTACTAACACCTTACTGTGAGAATTCTATCAAGGATTTTTAACTTATGTGCAAAACTCCTATTGATTTCAATGGGGAAAAATATGTAACCCATTTAAAAACTCAATATGAAATATGTTGGTAAATGAGAACTTTATATTTGGCTGGGAAGGAAGAAATGAAGAACTGCCTCCAAAATAATCATCTGCAAAAATCATTTAGATGCCCAATACCAAATCCTCCTTCATCTCTGTCACCCTATAAAGGTGTCCCTCTCCCCCCCCCCCCCCCCCGAATAGAATGGTTTGACATAGATACTCTTGGCAGTGTAGCCATGGAATACGTGCTTTTCAAAATAGGTGAAAGGACTTTGCCAGAGTTTAGAAACAAATGAGGAGCTGTCAAAACAGGTACATAGTCTTCTGCACTGATATTGTATGTCCGTCCATCCTATTGGGCATTGGCAACCCATCTCCAGATGGGGAAAACATGTGATTGTGTGGTGATCTCTCTCAGCTCTTCCGCTATCTTCTTTCAAAATCTGTGCATGGCTACAGCTTGTGACTAGGGATGTTAAATATCGGTTAATTGAACAGTCAAATAACCTCATGAATTCTTATCGGTTATTCGACTATTCTATAGTCCCTGGGGGTAAGGCTGGCAGCCAGTGTGCTCTGGCCCCACTCCTGAGGAACCCCCTGCCACTGTATCAGAGGCAGAAGCGTGAGGTGCCAGGCAGGAGCTGGTTCGCGAGGGGAGCCAGTTTAAAAATCAGCTCCCCTTGTGGACCGGCTCCCTGTCACCCTGTCCTGCTGCCTCTGATAAAGAGGCAGCAGCCCCTGTCCAGGTGGGATCTGAGCTCCCGGACCTAGCGCAAGCCAGAACTGAACCAGGCTGCCTGCCCACTTGGCCCCTAATATACTTTAAATGCAGAGCCATAGTAGGAGTAGGTCCCATACCAGACGCAAACCAGGATTGAGACAGGCTGCTGGCCAGCCTCTAAAAAATTAACTGGCACAGGGAAGGGGGGAAATGCATGTAGTCTATAGCATTAAACTATAAGCTTTGGCTTATCAGTTAATCGGTTAACCGACTACACTATACATCCCTACTTGTGACCCTAAGCCATGCTTTTGCGTTTCCACTCACCTGTCCCCACCCTCTCCTCCAACTCTATTGCTTAGAAACTCACTGCGCTGAATATTGCTTGATAGCATGCAAGCACTGCAGAATCACTCTCCATGAAATTTCAGTGGTTTGACAGCCTTCAACTAGTGGAACGATGATGGTTCTGCTGCTTTGGGGATCTTTTGCATCCAGCAAAGGATAGAGCTGGCCCCTCCTTTATAAAACTCCATGGTAAAGCCTTGGAGAATACTTATCACGTGATTGCTACAAGAATCCTCTTCCACTTGTCTGTGTGAGACAACATATGCACATTTGAGAAGTGTCTTGTTTCAAGTCACCTGTTTGTCACATGTGCATTTTCCCTGTTGAATATGGAACAGATACAGTTAGGAAAAATAGGGTACAATATGACCCCCAAATCTACATATTGGTCTCTGCTTTTCATGGAAGTGCAAAGAATAAAAGCTGAGGCAAGGGTAATCAATAGCCAGGGGGCAATCCAGACTTCTCAGACACTCCTGAATGTTATCACAGAAACTGTGACAATCTATAATCTTTTTATTTTCTTAATAATATTGAGGGGGTTTTTTTCTCTGGAGTCTGTACCTTGACCAGCAAATTTGGACCTTGACAAAAAATTGATTCCCTGGTAAAATATGTGGTTGAATCCCATATTCCTACCTATTTTCAGCTGCTATAATGTGCAACAGAATATGTACCTAGCTGCCTGTGTATTGCACATATGCCAAGACAACCTTGCATTCACACTGAAGGAAAATACAGATAGCTAAATGTCTGAGCGATATAGTAATAGTCTGTTCAAACACAGTACCTAGGGAAAGAGAAGTATAAAGTACAAATAATCTTTCTAGCTCTGTCAGAGTTTAAAACCAGATGGAAAGTATCATATTTTGCATTTGGATTATGAATGCACTGAACAACTTACAAGGAGGATAATCAACATTGACAGAGTTATTTGTGAAGCCCTGGTACTGAATAGGCATTGGAGTAGGAGCCAACCAGACCTTGATTTCATTCCCAATTCTTCCATTTACCTGATGCATGACCCTGGGCAATTCACATCCCACTTTCTGATTTCTTTCTCCTTCCACCCTTTGTCTGTCTTGTTCAGATCCTAAGCTTGTTGGTAAAAGAGACCCTCTCATGTGTTTGGCTAGTACCTATAACAATAGGCCCCTGATCTCAGTAATACTACTAATAAAAACCACAATCCTTCAACATGTATCTGCTTGAGTAATGTTTACTCCCATGAATAGACTTTCTGACTTCAACAGAGCTATTCACCTGACTGTGGTTTGCTGGGTCAATGCTTATGTCTGAATCATGGAGCAAACAATGCACAGTGTTGATGACTAGATAATTAATCTAATTTCATGTTAAGAGTGATTATAGGGCTTACTGAAGGCTCAGGAGATTGCTCTTAAAATTAGAATTAAAAGTGAAAGTGTTTGTTTTAAACAATCTTGTTCTTGGCAAATAATTTAAAAGGGTATTTAAGATACTCAGCATTGCCCAGGTCCTGTCTACTATAAATTTGAGAGAGTCTGTCTGTCTGTCAGTTTGTTCAAGAACTTCTCCTAAACAGTAATAGGGAGCACCACCAAATTTGGTATAGAGCTTCCTCTTATCATAACTTAAAGCACGGTCAGGGTTTGGTTGTGCCAGGAAAATGGGATGTGCCTGGAATGGGATTGCTTCTCATAAAACTATATAGAAAAGACACCGAATCACCAGGCAGGTGAAAGGGCAGGCTACGGGTACTCTCCCACCCAGCAGGGCTTGCCATAGCCCCGAGCCTCCCATCCCGTAGGTGCCTTTTAGGAAGGGTGAAGGGTGTTGAGGCTCATTCCTCTCCCCAGATTCATATGGGAACATTGCTAACTGTTCCCCTTCATCAAGGAGTGTGGGAAAAATACAGTTTGCTCCATTCCTCACTCTGGGGAGCACAGGGGGGCAGACGAACCTGGACCTGCCCCAGTGAGGGACATGCACCTCTCCCCCGGCTGTGCTCACTGGAGCTGCAGCAGCCATGGAGGGGCATTCTCACCTGGACCCAAGCTGCTGTGGAGGGCTGGGGTAGTCCTCTCTTCCCAGAGTAACCTGTATACTGAACCCGTCATCCCCCAGACCCTCTCCAGAGCAGTGATTTACATTAAACGTACCTTTTATATTTTATTTTCCAAAAAACAAAAATTGAGTTAAGGACCCAAGTAACATCAAGTAAATTTTCTAGTTAAAAGTAACTAAACAGATAAACTGCATAAACAATCACTGTATATAGGACCTAACCACAAAATGACGGGCCAACACATGCCCCAGGATCAATGCATGGGGCTCTCACCCTTCCTGCCTGAAAAAAAAAATCCTGGATACTCCACCAGTAGCACAGTCTCACCTTTTCTTGTGTCCTGCAGAGGTGTCTCTGATGTTGGGATCTGTAATGCAGGGGCGAGGACTGGATGACATAGTGCTGAGTAGGGAGTACTCCATGCATCAAGTAAGGGATTCTTTGAGGATTCAAGCCTTATGTATCTGAAAGGTATCTAGGCACCTAAACCATTAGTCATGATTTTTACAGCTTTTCTAATGTAAGATATTTTTCAATATATAAATTTAGTGGCCGCAATTTGCCTTTCATTAGTAACTGATTACTCTAGTAAGCAGTAAGGGTACGTCTACACAGCAGCGTTATTTCAGAGTAACTGATGTTATTCCAAAATAACATAGTGCATGTCTACAGTACAAGCCTTTATTTCAAAATCATGTTGAGCTGAAGGACTTCCTTACTCGGACTTCTGTAACTTTCATTTCACGAGGAGTAAGGGAAATCAAAGGAAAGTGTTCTTCCTTTGACTTCCTGCTGTGTAGACAGTACCAAAAACTGAGTTAAGCTATTTCAACTTAAGCTATGCAATTGATGTAGATAAAGTTGCATAGCTTAATTTGACTTTAGTCCTGCTGCGTAGATGTACCCTAAATCTTTGTACTTATCACTTTGCATCTAAGCACCTCGGACTGCTTGAAAAATATTAAACACAGTAACTCCCTCTGAGGAAAATAAATATAATTACTTTTTTTTGTATAGCTAGGTAATTTGGAGCATAAGACAAGGACTGTATTTTCAAATTATATTTACCATGTTTATCCTTTGACAAAATTTAGCTTTTAATAGGAGCCAGAGGCATGTTCAATTGAGGACAGACTTTAACCCGAAAGACCTGATTTTTCCTGTCTTGCACTATGCGTAATCACTTATACCTGTGGAAATGGCCACCACATCACACCATTGACTTGTACTTTTCACTCATTTTTGCATGGGACTTGAATGTGCCTAAAGACCTTTGGCGGTCTAGGAGCTCTTGAGCTAGCAAGTGTGCAATTCCTATTGAGGTCAGCAGAAACTGAGGGCGCAGCATCTCCAGAGGACTGTGACTCAGCTTCTTAGTCCTCACACAATTAAACTGGTACTTAAGCCCTTTGAATTAAAAGGACTTAAGTGCTTGTGTAACTTTTAACCACATGAAGGTGCTTTATTGAACTGAGATGGCCTAAGGCACATATTTAAGTTCTTTACTGAACTGTGACCTAACTGATTAGTTTTGTACAATTCTGTACTGAAGTCCATATCTGAAATGCAGGGAAAACTTACATTCCAATACTTATTTTGACCTAAAAAGATTGTCAAGTGTATATATGGTATTATAGCCATTATACTTGAGTAAAATCTAATTTAAGGTGGTACTCGAACATGAAAGAATGACAAGTGTTGACTGAAGATTTAATAGTTACTTTAAAATGTGTTTGCTCTACTGCTCCTTCTCATTGGAGATTTTATAATCTGTTAAGGAAATACCACCCTTCATATGAGCTGGGAAATGAAGGTCACATCTGACCACCTCTGATGTCAGCCACAGATGTGTGGAAGTTAGAGACAAGGCATTTCTCAACAGACTGTTTTGTCCCAGGGTCCAGGATAAATGTTTAATCAGTTATAGGATGACTTTTTTTGTCACAAAACTCAAATTCTAACGTAATGAAACTTCCTTATAGAATTTCCTGTGGTGCCACAGAAGTATTACCCATCACAATGAGGACAATTTCAAAGTCATGTCCATATGATGTAATCACAGAACTCTCTCAGAGCACTTGGAGTGGAAGAACCCATAACTAAAATTTGAGTGCATGGGCAGAGAGCAAACTTGGATCAGTTTTCAGGTGGACTCAAGACTGAAAATGCTAAAATTCCATCTCCCTCCTCCACCCCCTTCTTTATTTTCATCACATTAATTATTAGGTAACTCACACCCTCCACTTTCAGTGCCTAACTCACTTTTGAAAATGAGATCTAGGGTACGTCTACACTGCACGCTTATTTCAAAATAAGCTATTCCAGAAGAAATACTGCAAAATAGCTTATTTCAAAATAACATGTCTACACTACAGGGAACCCTCAAAATTAGTCTGAGGCAGGATTCCCTAATGTGGATGTGCTACCTCGATTTAGAGCCACAAGAGGCACTGGGAAGTTATTACTTTGAATGGCCCCGGGGAGGAGCTATTTCAAAATGGCAGCGGTGGAGCATCCACACTACTGCTATTCCAAAATAGCTATTTCGGCATAGGTGTTGTTCCTCATGGAATAAGGTTTACAGAAGTCAGAATAAGCCATCCATTATTTTGAATTTATTTCAAAATAACAGAATTGCTGTGTAGATGCTCGCATTGTTATTTCAGAACAGCCGCTATTCCAAAATAACACTGCTGTGTAAACTCACCCCTAGACTCTTAAGACAGCTAAGAAATGCAAAGCTAAGCAGAACAATGCCTAAGTACCCTAAAAAATATGGTCCTTAGTCTCTCTTCCTCAGTTTTTCATCTGTAAAATAGGGAGTAATACTGCTTTTCTCCCATTCTTCATCTGTCCTGTCATTGCAAGCTCTGTTGCTAATGTAAATCTGGTGACCTGAAGAACTACAAGGTAAGAAGCTCTCTGCTTCATCTGCTTTCTACCTAGAATTCCTTCAATAGAATCTGGGAGTCACCATAATGGAACACAAGGCAAAACTGTCTGGGTAGTGGAACTGACCTATTTGGAGGGGAGAAAGGCTCCTACTTTTTAGTAAGAACTCTGCTGAAGAGTCCTATGTGCTTCTCCAGTAAGGATCCTGACCCTGTGATAGAAATGTAGCCGTGTTAGTCTGGTGTAGCTGAAACAAAATACAGGACTATGTAGCACTTTAAAGACTAACAAGATGATTTATTAGATGATGAGCTTTCGTGGGCCAGACCCACTTCCTCAGATCAAATAGTGCTCTTGCGAAAAAAAAAAAAAAAAAAGAGCTCTTGCGCAACAAGGCAGTGTGGACGGGCAACAGGTTTCTTGCGCAAGAAACCCCTATAGCTAAAATGGCCATTAGAGCTTTCTTGCGCAAGAAAGCATCCACACATCTCTTGCCCAAAAGCACATAGCAGTGTGGACGCGCAAGACCTTTTGCACAAGAACTCTTGCGCAAAACGCCTGCAGAATAGATGCAGCCTGAGTGGGCTTTAGTAGATAAGGAAGGGGAAGTGATAAATGTTTGTTATTGGATGTTCACACTGGGGTAGGGGTAGAGGAGGCACAGCCAAAGTAATTAACCTTTGCCGAATTTTGCTGTGGGACAATGTTTTGTTTATTAACTATACCAGAAGATTTACCTGGCCCTGCCCAGGTCCTTCAGGGTAGGGGGCTACAGGTGTGGGGGGTGCAGGAGTCAGGGCAGGGGCATGGAGATGTGGGGGGCTCTGGGCAGTGAGCTGGGGATGTGGGTGGGCTGCCTGATCCCTTCCCACAGCTCTTTGCAATTGAGGCTGGGCTGCTGCCAGGTGGCTCCTGATGGTGAGGTGGGGTGGAGTGCACTGCCTTGCCCCCACAGCTAGCAGCTCCTAAGGGGAGGGCTTCTGGCTGGTGGGGCTCTCCCTCCCAACCAGCACTGTGACGAACGGCTGGGGGCGGGGGCAGGAGAACCGGCAATATGGAGAGCCCCAGCTGGCCACTCTCTTCCTGGTGCAACCACCCCCTTGGGTCGCTCTGAAGTATAACTGTCCCCTGCACTCACTGCTCCCTGTAGTCACTGTGGAGCATAGCTGTCCCTCCTACCAAACCCCTCCCTTTCTGAGTTGTGGTAAATAATCATACTCAGGCACATCCCATTTCCCTGGCACAACCAAACCCTGACCTTGCTTTAAGTTAGGATAAGAGGAAGCTGCCTACTAAATGTGGTACTCCTAGCTCCAAGGGCGGCCCGTGAGTATAGGCAGACTCAGCGGTCACCTAGGGCGCCGCCTTCAACGGGGCGCCCGAAGATGACGTAACGGGGCGCACGGGGCGCCCAATGATTACGTCACTGCCATTGACGGCCGTGCAGGCAGGGGCGCCAATCGCGCGTTCTGTTCTGCCTGGGGCGCCAGCTGCCACAGCTGGCCTCGAGCCGCTCCTGCCTAGCTCTTACTATTTAGGAGGAGTTCTTCAACAAATGGACTCACAGACAGACAGATGGACTCATGGACAGACAGAGAAATGCACAAACTCTCTAAAATACAGAGAGAGATTGATGGAATGTTGCTATATTTCCTTTTTCGGTAATAGTTTTCCTTGTTTCATGAAGACTCGGGGCTTATGAGTAGAGAAGCCTTGTCTATTAACATCATCAACAGAAGGGTATTTAGTAATCCCAGAAATTTTCTGTGGTGGCACAAGGCAGTAGTGCATGCCAGTTTTTTAAGATGGACCCCCTAGCTATTTCAAACTAGTTCTCATTGCTGTCAACAACACCAGGCAACCTTTGGCTAGTGTAGTTATGGTGCCTAACACAACAGGATCATAATCTAAGGAGGCTGTGTGGCCTGTGAATAAAGAACTGGTTGGGGAGTCAGATCTGATTCTGTTTTCCACTCTGCCACTAGCTTTGCTTGGTGATCTTTGGCAAGCAACTTCAGCTCTGTGCCTCAGTTGCCCAGTATGTAAAATGGGGATATCTCCTATGCAAAGTGCTTCCCTAGCTATTAATAAGTTACATAATGCCTAGTTCTTATAGCAACTATAGCGGTTCTACTTTTCCACGTATTAATACAGCTCTTTTGAGTGGTTACCAAATAAGCAGCTATGAGACTTTCCTTGGCATGATTTAAGACTAAATTGTTACATAAGAAGAACTGTCTGTTTAGTAACTAAACAGTACGGCTACGTCTACACTGGCATGATTTTGCGCAAGAACTCTTTTGCAGAAGAGTTCTTGTGCAAAAACTCTTCCAGAAGAGAGCGTCTACACTGGCATGTGCCTTTGCGCAAGAGATGTGCTTTTGCACAAGAGCATCCATGCCAGTGTAGACACTCTCTTGCTCAAGAAAGCTCTGATGGCCATTTTAACCATAGGGCTTTCTTGCACAAGAAATACATGTTGCCTGTCTACACTGGCCTCTTGCACAAGAACAGTTGCGCAAGAGGGCTTATTCCTGAGCGGGAGCATCATAGTTCTTGCGCAAGAAGCACTGATTTCATACATTAGAACGTCAGTGTTCTTGCGCAAGAACTCATGGCCAGTGTAGACAGGCAGCAAGTTTTTGCACAAAAGCGGCCACTTTGCGCAAGATCGCGCCAATATAGACACAGCCTATGATTCTTCAGGACTCTGACATTGGTTGAATGAAGAATCAACTGGATAGGCTTCTGAAAGCTACTACTAAAGAGGCTTTCTATTCATTAAAGTATTTAAGGTGATTCTTTGCCTATATGGGAAGATAAATTACAACTTTTACAACATGCTGTCACAAGGAAAATAAGAAAAGTATTTGCTTTTCAAAAGGTGGCACTGTTGGAAAACTTTATGGGGGAATGGAAACCAAAACAACTTTACCTGCCCCTTCTAGCCTAATGCATTAAAATATATAATAAGCAGAAATGTAAATTTCCAAATTCTTGGAAAGTTTTAGTGAGGATTAAGATAACTATCATCATTCTGAAATTTTAAGTACCTGATAAAATGCTAGCATTAAACAGAAAGATGGGGATAGGTAATAACTTTTTTTGGTGGTATCTTTGTATTAATTATCTAGTATCTTGGGACTACCAAAACTGAATACACTAAATATTAAGACAGGTGATGCGTGTTACTAGAATAAAAAAACATATGACCCATTTACCACATAATCTGTAAGCTTTGGTAAATTCATGCAAAACAATTTTATGCAGGTAAAACACAGTACTGCATAAGACCAGTGCATAATACATCAGTGTTGTCATGTTCTTTATGTGTCGTATGCTTAAGTTATGTCACTACATACAGACACTAGCTGGCTAAGGGAAAAGCTAATTATGTATATGAGCTGACCAGATGGATGCATTTTACTTGACCTCAGTAATGCAATGTCTTGCTGATGTTAGTTTACTTTAATGGAATATATGAACATTGATTCTGATCTTATTTGAAAGAGACTTTTCGCCAGTGTAGTACCATCAATGAAAACTTCATTTACATTGATGCAAGTGATATCAGAAACAGCTCCCTTTTCATTTTAATGGTCAGTAAAATGCTATGTATATTTTTAGGGCAGCACATAAAAAAGGTATTTATAACAGATAGGCCAGTCACTTACTTTTATTTATTCTAGAATTTTATTTATTCTTAGTGTGGTGATGACTATAGTATAAAAGGGTAGCTTTTTTTTTCTAAATTGATATCAAAATGGAATGCCTAGGGACAGGTGTCTAAAGTCTGACTGGCTGCAAGTATTCTAATTTTGTATTCTTGATCACCAGGGCAATATTAAAAATGGCTTATTTGGGATTTTCTATTTCTGATTTAATTATCCTTAATCAAAATCCCCGGTGACTTGTATAAGCTCTGGGAAAGACAGAGCCACAGCATAATTGAAGGTTCTGATGTCATCAACAAAGCCAGTTCCCACATTAAACACAATGAAAAATATATAATCCCTGGTTTATTTCTCCTAATTTCTGAAGAATTAGGAAACAGCTAGATGCCACTTTCACTTCTCCTGGATTATGAAATAAAGGCAAGAACTCAGTTCATAGTATGGTATTTCATTATCAAGCATGGATTAGTTTCTTGTCTGCAATTGATATGATCACAATCTAACTAATTTCATGGAAATCAGTCATGGGCCATGACTCTTCACCAAGCATAGTCAATGAGCTATATTTCTCTTCATGGAAATCTATGTGTGTCCAACAGGGAGGGAAAAGAAAAGAATGACTAAGCCTGAGCTGAAGAAGTCTTCGATCTGATGAAGCTAACTTCTCTGGAGACACTCATGTCAGTGCAAATCTGACAGTAAGGGTGCATCTTCACTGCACTGTTACTCTGGAATAATGGCCATTATTCCAGAAAAGCAATACTAGCATTCACACAGTAATTGCTTTA
The DNA here is from genome assembly GCA_019425775.1 of Rafetus swinhoei. NCBI lineage: Eukaryota > Metazoa > Chordata > Testudines > Trionychidae > Rafetus > Rafetus swinhoei. Next base: position 19,722,401 of record CM033428.1, on the reverse strand, counting down.
TTTTGAAAGACAATCGAAATAACGGAGGGCTTTTTCCGACGTTGGTAAACCTTATTCCCCAAGGAATAATGCCTCTTCAAAAGCTCTTTCGGAAGAGGGAGTGTATGGATGCTCCACTGCTGCTATGTCGAAATAGCTCCTCACCGGGGCCATTCTAAGTTATTTCTCCCCAGTGCCTCCTGGGGCTCCAAATCAAGAGAGCACATCCGCATTAGGGGAGCCTGCCTCGGACTAATTTTGAGGCTTCCCTGTAGTGTGGACGCACTATTTCGAAATAAGCTATTCTGAAAGAGATACCATAAGTGCTGACTGCAGATCTATTTCCTGAACTGGGACAGGATAAACAAAACACTTAAGCCATGTTTACACTAGGAAAGTGTTACAAAATAACTAAATTTGACTTAATAACTCCTGATTTTACAAAATCGAAATAGCATGTCCCCACTACAGGGAAGCCTCAAAATTAGTCCAAGGCAGACTCTGTTAATGTGGATGCGCTACCTCAACTTAGAGCCCCAGGAAGCACTGTGGAGTAATTAGTTGGAATTACTCTGGGGAGTAGTTACTTCGAAATAGCAGCACTGGAGCGTCCACACTAACAATATTTCAAAATAACTATTTCGAAATAAGCATTATTCCCTGAGAAAAGCAGGAGTACAGATTTCAAAATAAGTGGCCCCTAATTTCAAAATAACAGGCTTAGTAGCTTGAACGCTCCACTTATAAATTCAACCTAAGGGGGTTATTTCGAAATAAAATCCTGTGTAGACCAGGGCTTAGACTTTAATCTGTTTTCAGTGTTTAATGTATTTGATATTTGCCTTGCAAAATATCAAACTTTTGAGATTCTCTGTTTGTCTGTTTGGTTTGTTTGTTTGAAGGAGCTTCTAAAAGGTTTGAAATCTAGAAGTCTCTGTTAATTGGCTGAGCCTCAGTCAGGGGGAAGGGCTACCAAGGCTTGAGAAGCCTGTGAGTCAGCGACCAGAGAGCTTGCGAACAGGAGCAGCTAACAGGAATTTTGGAGAGGGAGTTTAGAGGGGGAGGTTAGAAGGTGCTAGTGACTCCTGACCTTCTTTAAACCTAACTTTTATAATAATCTATATTCCAGACATTTAATAAGCCCAGTTTATACTTAAACTTATTCATAAAAAAAAATGGAGACAGAAGCCCAGCAGCAGAGTGGGGGCTATCCTGTTTATTGCGAGTGTCACATGTATGATTACCTGCCCTGTGGGCAGGTGGCGTATGTGTGCACCCGTTGCAGCTCCTGGCCCTCAGAGACCGAGTTCGGGCTTTGGAGGCCAGGGTGGCTGAACTGGAGGAGCTAAGGGAGGTAGAGAGATATGTTGATGTGACTTTCCGGGACACGGTAGTACTGTCCCACCTCCAGTCTGAGAGCCCCAATGCTCTTAAAGAGGATGAAAGTCTCAAGGGAACAGAGCATTCAATGGGAACACAGGGAAACCATCCCGTAGTTGGGACCCTCCTTCCCGAGGATGTTGCGGTATCCTCTCTCACTGAGGATACCTCTGAGGAGGAGGGAATGCCAGTTGTTAGGAAGAGGCAGGTGTTAGTAGTGGGTGATTCGATAGTTAGAAACATAGATAGTTGGGTTTGTGATGACCGGGAGAACCATATGGTCACTTGCCTGCCTGGTGCGAAGGTTGCGGATCTCTCGAGACATCTAGATAGACTTATGTGTAGTGCTGGGGAGGAGCCAGTGGTCGTGGTACATGTAGGTTCCAATGACATAGGGAAGGGTAGGAGAGATGTCCTGGAGGCCAAATTTAGGTTGCTAGGAAAGAGACTGAAATCCAGGACCTCTATGGTGGCATTCTCGGAAATGCTTCCAGTTCCACGCGCAGGGCCAGGTAGGCAGGCAGAGCTTCACAGTTTCAATGCATGGATGAGACGATGGTGTAGGGAAGAGGGGTTTGGATTTATTAGGAACTGGGGACACTTTTGGGAGAGGGGGAGCCTATACTGGAAGGATGGGCTCCACCTAAACCAGGGTGGAACCAGACTGCTGGCACTAAACATTAAAAAAGCCGTAGAGAAGTTTTTAAACTAAGAGACGGGGGAAAGCCGATTGGTGCGGAGATGCACGTAAATCCGATGGAGACTTCTCTTAGAGGAGAATCCATTGATAAAGATTCTCTAAGCTGTAGTCAGAAAGAGAGGAGGGGAGAGGACAAACCATGGGCCAGAGCAGACAAACAACCACATATAAAGGAATCCAATGCATCAGGGAAGGGCAGACAAATAAGCAGTGGCAAATTTTTTAAGTGCTTCTACACAAATGCTAGGAGTCTGACTAATAAGATGGGTGAACTAGAGTACCTCGTATTAAAGGAGATTGACATAATAGGCATCACTGAAACCTGGTGGAATGAGGAAAATCTGTAGGACACAATCATACCGGATATAAAATAAATCGAAAGGATAGAGCAGGCTGGGTGGCGGAGTGGCACTGTATGTGAAAGATAATGTAGAATCAAATGAAATAAAAATATTAAATGAATCATCATGTTCAATAGAATTGCTATGGATAGTAATTCTATGCTCCAATAATAAGAAATTAGCAGTAGGGATATATTACCACCTGACCAGGACAGCGATACTGACATTGAAATGCTGAGGAGATTAGAGAGGCTACCAAAATAAAGAACTCTATAATAATGGGGATTTTAATTATCCCCATATTGACTGGATACATGTCACCTCAGGAAGAGAAGCAGAGATAAAATTTCTCAATGGCTTAAATGACTGCTTCTTGGAGCAGCTGGTGCAGGAACCCACAAGGGAAGAGGCAATTCTCGATTTAGTCCTGAGTGGAGCGCAGGATCAGGTCCAGGAGAAAACGGTTGCAGGACCGTTTGGGAATAGTGACCATAATATAATAACATTTAACATTCCTGTGGTGGGAAGAACACCTCAGCAGTGCAGCATTCTGGCATTTAATTTCAAAAAGGGGAATTACGCAAAAATGAGGAGGTTAGTTAAACAGAAATTAAAAGGCACAATGACTAGAGACAAATCCTGCAAGCTGCATGGAAACTTTTAAAGACACCATAATAGAGGCCCAACTTAAATGTATACCCCAAATTAAAAAACATAGCAAGAGACCTAAAAAGAGTCACGTGGCTTAACCACCATGTAAAAGAAGCAGTGAGGACAAAAGGCATCTTTTAAGAAGTGGAAGTCCAATCCTAGTGAGATAAATAGAAAGGAACATAAACACTGTCAAATCAAGTGTAAAAATAAGAACATAAGAACATAAGAACGGCCGTAGCGGGTCAGACCAAAGGTCCATCTAGCCCAGTATCCTGTCTGCCGACAGTGGCCAGCACCAGGTGCCCCAGAGGGTGGACCGAAGACAATGATCAAGCGATTTGTCTCCTGCCATCCCTCTCCAGCCTCTGTCAAACGGAGGCCAAGGACACCATTTTATCCCTGGCTGGAATAGCCTTTTATGGACCTAACCTCCATGAAATTATCTAGCTTCTCTTTAAACTCTGTTATATTCCTAGCCTTCACAGCCTCCTCTGGCAAGGAGTTCCACATGCTAACTACACGCTGTGTGAAGAAGAACTTTCTTTTATTAGTTTTAAACCTGCTACCCATTAATTTCATTTGGTGTCCTCTAGTTCTTCTATTTAGGGAACTAATAAATAACTTTTCTTTATCCGCCCTCTCCACACCACTCATGATTTTATACACCTCTATCATATCCCCCCTCAGTCTCCTCTTTTCTAAGCTGAAAAGTCCCAGTCGCTTTAACCTCTCCTCATATGGGACCCGTTCCAAAATGTAATAAGAAAAGCAAAAAAAGATTTTGAGGAACAGCTAGCCAAAAACTCTCAAAGAAATAACAAAATGTTTTTTAAGTACATTAGAAGCAGGAAGCCTGCTAAAAAACCTGTAGGTCCCCTAGATGATCGAGATATAAAAGGAGCAATCAAGGACGATAAAGCCATTGCAGATAAACTAAATGATTTCTTTGCTTCAGTCTTCTGGCTGAGGGCGTTAGGGAGATTCCCAAATCTGCACCGTCCTTTGTGGAGATGAATCTGAGGAACTGTCGGATTGAAGTGTCATTAGAGGAGGTTTTGGAACAAATAGAAAAACTTAATGTTAACAAATCTCTGGGACCGGATGGCATTCATCAAGGGTTCTAAAAGAACTCAAATGAAATTGCTGAACTATTATCTGTGGTTTGTAACCTATCCTTTAAATCGGCTTCGTACCTAATGACTGGAAGGTAGCCAAGCGTGACACCAATATTTAAAAGGGCTCTAGAGCGATCCTGGCAATTACAGACCGGTAAGTCTAACTTCAGTACGGGCAAATTAGTGAAACAATAGTAAAGAATAAAATTGTAGAGGCATGTAGAAGAACATAATTTGTTGGACAAAAGTCAACATGGTTTCTGTAAAGGGAAATCATGTCTTACTAATCTATTAGAGTTCTTTGAAGGGGTTAACAAACATGCAGACAAGGGGGATCCAGTAGATATAGTATACTTAGATTTTCAGAAAGCCTTTGACAAGGTCCCCTCACCAAAGGCTCTTGTGTAAATTACATGGCCATGGGATAAGAGGGAAGGTCCTTTCTTGGATTGAGAACTGGTTAAAAGACAGGAAACAAAGGGTAGCAATAAATGGTACATTTTCAGAATGGAGAGGTGTAACTAGTGGTGTCCCCCAAGGGTCAGTCCTGGGACCAATCCTTTTCAACTTATTCATAAATGATCTGGAGAAAGGGGTAAGCAGTGAGGTGGTAAAGTTTGCGGATGATACCAAACTGTTTAGGATAGTCAAGACAGAAGCAGACTGTGAGGGACTCCAAAAAAGATCTCACCAAACAGAGTGACTGGGCAACAAAATGGCAAATGAAATTTAATGTGCATAAGTGTAAAGTAATGAACATTGGGAAAAATAACCCCGACTATACATACAGTATGACGGGGGCTAATTTGGCTATGACAAATCAGGAAAGAGATCTTGGAGTTATCGCGGATAGTTCTCTGAAAACTTCCACACAGTGTGCAGCAGCAGTCAAAAAGGCAAATAGGATGCTAGGAATTATTAAGAAAGGGACAGAAAATAAGACAGAATATCTTACTGCCCCTGTATAAAACTATGGTACGCCCACATCTTGAATACTGTGTACAGATGTGGTCTCCTCACCTCAAAAAAAGATATTTTGGCCTTGGAAAGGGTTCAGAAAAGGGCAACTAAAATGATTAGGGGTTTGGAATGGGTCCCATATGAAGAGAGGTTAAAACGACTAGGACTTTTCAGTTTAGAAAAGAGGAGACTGAGGGGGGATATGATAGAGGTGTATAAAATCATGAGTGGTGTGGAGAGGAGGGCGGATAAAGAAAAGTTATTTATTAGTTCCCATAATAGAAGAACTAGAGGACACCAAATGAAATTAATGGGTAGCAGGTTTAAAACTAATACAAGAAAGTTCTTCTTCACACAGCGTGTAGTCAACCTGTGGAACTCCTTGCCAGAGGAGGCTGTGAAGGCTAGGACTAGAACAGAGTTTAAAGAGAAGCTAGATAATTTCATGGAGGTTAGGTCCATAAAACGCTATTAGCCAGGGGATAGAAATGGTGTCCTTGGCTTCTGTTTGTCAGAGGCTGGAGAAGGATGGCAGGAGACAAATCGCTTGATCATTGTCTTCGGTCCACCCTCTCTGGGGCACCTGGTGCTGGCCCCTGTCGGTAGACAGGATACTGGGCTAGATGGACCTTTGGTCTGACCCAGTATGGCCGTTCTTATGTTCTCTTGGTCTAATTTCTTTTGGGAATAATGTGCTAGGACGTTAGCAAGTTAAACATCCATACCACTATTTTTAGACAAAATAATAATAATGAGGGACATGTGTCTGGCCTCACTTACACTAGGTTTTACATGTGCATTTCCCCATTGGGCCAGATTCTCCCATATTTGTATAGCCATCTTACACCTGGGCAAAGGAAATATAAAGTGCTACCTATTCTGTATTTGATAGTGTTTTATGCCCATCCTGCACAGGAGAGATTTCCAGTTGTTTCTTGCTTTACACTGATCTGAGAAGGATCAGGCCTCTTATAAAATACATTTTTACTAGGAGTAAAATTTCAGACCCTGCTGAATATTTAAAATATCATTTCTTGCAAAAGCCATAAATCTTATTTACTTCTAGCCTTTCCTAATACAAACTCTTTCTGTTTCCTAAGCATAAGAAATACGGTGAACTCCTCTTGGTTACACCAGTGTAAATCCAGAGTAACCACACTGAACTCTGGGATTACTTCAGATTTATATGCATACCTGACCACAGCATTTTCTTTCTTTGTTCTCTGAAAAAACTAACCTCAGATGAGGTCTATAGCTATAACAGCATACTTGACTATGCCTACTGGTATGTTGCTATGCTACAAATGCACTATCTACTTACTGTATGCATGTAGAAAGCTGTCAGATAATGATCTATATGAAACTGATAATTTAAAAATATTAAATCAAAAGAGGCCCCAAAAAAGCTTTACGTAGAAGGATCGCTTGCCTTTCCTCATTTTAAGAAAAATAGCCTTTTTCCCCCCAGAAGATAAAAAGCACTTAATGTTCCCCAAGCAATGTTAATGGCACAAGGCTGGGGATAGTAGATTCAAATTCTGTTTCAAAAGCCTTCCTACACAATACATATTCCCATGCACTTCAGGGAAGAAAACTTCACCATTTGACAAACATGAATCATCTCTTGTGAACAACATCGTGTTTATTGTAAAGGGGAAAAAAATCATCATGCACTTTCACTCGTATTTAAAGCAGTTTCCGATTATAAACAAGATGAAAGCAGTTGGTACCCGTGAGCTACCATTAGCTACTAACATTAGAGGGAGCACTTACACCTCGGGAGAGACATTTACTCAAACGTATTAAGACATATGAGCACTATTGTTTTAGAAGTTTAGATTCTGTTTGTACAATGTTGCAGTACATTGCATTAGCATACTTAATGAAAAGCTGTCTTTTGTTAACATTACCTTAGTATGCCAGTGTGAATTGGGTTACATTTGGCTATGTAATGAGGGTGCCATAATATAATGCAATTATTGTTGTCTGTGTGGCAATATCAACAATGATTTGGTAATTTACCCAATTGGAAATACCTGGCTTTAAACATGAAGGTGTATCTACTGATCACACCGATGTGATAAAACACAGCACCAAATATATTTCAGTTTGTTACTGCTTCTTAGTTCTGCTGTCTCAGCAGAGAATCTTTATTCTCCTCTTAATGCAGTATCAAGGAAACCTGTGATGCCTTCTGGTTGTAGGAAAAACAGCTTGCAGATTACAAACTAATCAACTTGCTTGCTATTCATTTAAAAGCCCCATGGACTTAAAGTGATCAGGCCCTAAAATAGTTGTTGTGACAGGGTTTCTTTTAGCACCTTCTTGTTTGAATTATCACTTATTTGCAGAGTTTTTAACTTGCTTTGCTGTGTGGAAATTTAAAAGGGATGTTTTTCCAGGCTGCAACAATAAATGCTGCTGTACTCTTTAAAAAGAGTTAAAAAAAAGTGTGAAACTTTCACCCAGGATTGCACACTGGAGTCTGGCAGGTCTAATATGGGCTAGTGTGGATGCTAATTGCGAGTTGGTCCGCTGTCACGCAGGAAGTGCAGTGGTTTCAATCTGAGTGATCCACTCAGAGCCATGAATTTGGAAAGATGAGCTTTCCCCATAGCAGTGCAATTAGGGGCTGCCCTTGCTTTACCACAGGGGCACATAATATCTCATTCATTCTTGTCCATTGCATGATTTTGACAGTCATGTGATCCTATTAAGCATTAAAGAATCTGCCCAAAGCTGGGTTTTAGTAACACCTACGGAAGAATTGCGTGCAAGGTGGGCATATTTCTGGAAGAGCTGTAACACTGAATGGAGCCAGTTCACATATATTAGTGGTGGGTATATATCTCTATTTCTTTGAACAGAGGTACTAAGCAGCCGATTAATAAACAATTGAACAGAGTTATTTCAAACAACCAGGATTACTGAAAATCCCAACAGCAAACTCAACAGTGGCTTATAAGAGGAGGAATGGTCCAGTAATTTAAGTACTAGTGTGGATCTCAAGGGATCTGGATTCATTTCTCTCTGCTGCTACGGCATGCTACAACGGCCATCTGTTGCTCTGGGCAAGTCAGCCTCTGTGTCTCTATTCCCATTTCCTATGTGTAAAATGGCAGGATAGTAACCCTGTGAAATAGTAAGGTTCCCTATTCCCTTACCCCAGTGCAGACACTTCCGCAAAGGCACTTCTGCAGAGGCTTAGGAACAAATCCAACTTCTGCATTCCACAAGGCCCATGCAGAATGGATTGCTGCAGTCCTTGCTTGGGCTTTCTGGTCAAAGTGCTAACAGTGGTATCAGTTAGTGACACTTCATCTATCAAAGACAGATCAGGCTTTGAAGAGCCATCATTGTTTCAACTTCTTTCATTGAAGTCACTTCATAACCATCTCATCCCCTTATTCCTCCTTTTGTGCATGCCCCCATATAACTGTTTTACATAGTGGATTTTTTTTTGGTGTGTGTTTCTGGAAGAATTTGGTATCAAAGCTGGGGGAAATCCAACTTTTAGACTGATGCTTTCTGACACAGAAAGGAACCTACTTCCCCAAACCTTGCTGCTATTTGACTGTAATCTACTTTTTTGCCATTCATGAGCATCCATGTGTTATATATCAATAAGGTCCCCTCATGTCTTACCAGCAGTTATGTCTGACTCATTTTTCACTTTATTTTTATTGCTTACTACTATGTTCACTCCTGCATTATAATCCTAGATAATGAAAGGCTTGGAGCCATAAGACTTAGTTTAGACAAAGACTGACAGCCATGTTATTGGTTGAGAAAACAGTAGCTGCTCTCTTCAGCTCCCTGAGAAGAGCAACTGTTAAAAATCCCTTTTTTCTGTATAATCAACATGTCAGGCTGAATCCTGACAAATTATGGGCTAACTTTAAAAGCACCGAGGTTGGGTCAGATGCTTTGCCAGACCTCCCAGAACTATCCTAACTTCCTGAGTCTGCAAAACAGGTCCATGTCCTGGAAAGGGGTGATATCTCCTAGCATGTTCCCAAGCACTGACACAGTGGAAGTCCTCACTCTGCCCCTCTCCCCCCGCAGGCATGGGACCCCTCTGGCTATGGTGGCTGGGTCTCAGCTCCCCCCACACCAGCCTCTGTCTCAAGTCCTCAAGCTCTATCCTCTGGGCTATGCCAGCCCTGACTTTGGCTGGTTAACAATAGGTGCTCCCAAGTCCCTTTGACTTTTTCCCTGTGATATCCAGTCCCAGACACAAGCTAAGATGGAGTGTAGCCCATTGTACCTTAAATCACCACTCCTGTAGAGCACACAATACTTGTAAAAAAACCCAACATATCAAGCACACAGTACTTGTAAAAAAAACAACTTCTGTATGAAGGGATAGACATTTCACTAGAAACAAAAGAGAGAATGTTTGAAACAAAGTGTTGCAGTGCAAAACAATAATTGAACACAAATACAATAAGAACAGTAAATATTAATAAATAAATAAATAAAAATAAATAATTTTTATAATCTAAAAAAAAATTATAGACTCGTAGAACTGAAAGGGAACTTGAGAGGTCATCAAGTCCAGTCCCGTGCACTCATGGCAGGACCAAATACCATCTAGATAATCCATGACAGATGTTTATCTAACCTGCTCTTAAAATCTCCAATGATGGAGATTCCACAACCTCCCTAGACAATTTATTCCAGTGTTTAACCACCCTGACAGTTAGGAAGTTTTTTCCTAATTAGGAAAAAAACCTCCCTTGCTGTAATTTAAGTCAATTGCCTCTTGTCCTATCATTGGAAGTTAAGGAGAATAATTTTTCTCCCTTTTTGTAACAGCTTTCGAGTACCTAAAAATGTGCTATCCTGTCCCCTCTGGCTTCTCTTTTCCAAACTAAACAAATCAAGTTCTTTCAGTCTTTCAGTCTTCCCTCATAGGTCATGTTTTCTAGACCTTTAATATTTTTGTTGCTCTTCTTTGGACTTTCTCCAATTTCTCCACATCTATCCTGAAACATGGCACCCAGAACTGGACACGATACTCCAACTGAGGCCTAATCAGCACATAGTAGAGAAGAAGAATGACTTCTCATGTCTTGCTTACAACACTCCTGTTAATGTATCCCAGAATGATGTTTGCTTTTTTGCAACAGTGTGACACTGTTGACTCATACTTAGCTTGAGGACCACTATGACCCCTAGATCCCATTATGCAGTACACCTTCCTAGACAGTCCCTTCCTATTTTCCAACGCTTCAGAGGGGTAGCCGAGTTAGTCTGTAACTGGAAAAACTTAAACAACAATAAATAGTCTAGCAGCACCTTAAAGACTAACAAAACATGTAGATGTTTTGTTAGTCTTTAAGGTGCTGCTAGGCTTCCTATTTTGTATGTGTGCAACTGACTGCTCCTTCCTAAGTGGAGTACTTTGTATTTGTCCTTATTGAACTTCATCTTATTTATCTCAGACTATTTCTCCAGTTTGTCCAGATCATTTTGAATTAAAATCTTATCCTTCAAAGCTCCTGCAACCCCTCCCAGCTTAGTATCATGCGCAAACTTGATAAGCGTACTCTGTATGGCAGGGTGGGCAATAATTTTTCATGGGGGGGCCACTCCCAAGATTTTGGAAAGTGGTTGAGGGCTGCACTCTTCCATGGTATTAATGGAGGAGATTCAAGGTCTGGGATGGAGGTTGGGTGCAGAAGGGAGCGTGGGGTAAAGGATTGGGGTACAGGAGGGAGAACGGAGTCTGGGAGGGAGTTTGGGCAAAGGAGGTAGTTGTGATCTAGGGCAGGGAACTGGGGTGCAGGATTTTGGGATGTGATCTAAGGTAGGAGGGGACTGTAATCTCGGGCAGGAGATTGGGATGCCAGATCTGGGAGGGGGGATAGGTGCATGTGGAGTAGTGGAGCAGCAGTGTGGGGCAGAGGGTTGGAGAAGGGAGGGGCAGAGGTGCCAGAGGCAGGTTCTCGCCAGGAGACTTACCAGCCTGCCTGCCTCCCACAGTAGGGATGTAATAGTATAGTCAATTAACTGATACGCAAAAGCTATAGTTCCTATAGTTCAGTTGGCACATCCTGCAAGTTCTAGGCATGGAAGCACAGTTATCAAAACCACCTTATCCAGGGACACCATTTTGGGTGCAACAATCTTGCAGCTCAATGAGATGAAGGAAGGCCACTCACGTAGCTCACTCACTAGCCTAGGTTGTCCATCTCCAGTTTTGATTGTTTATAATCACCTCTGATGGGTTCCCATCGAAAGTTTTGGAGCTAAACAATTAAGCCTGGCATGTCATCAATGAAAAAACAGGATGTGTGGGGGGAGGACATAACTCAATCCAGTTTGAATGGACCATCACTGAGCCATATTAACACCTGAGACTAACTTTTACCATATGTCCCTAATGCATACTTTTAGTATAAATACATTACCTCCTTAAATTACCCAGAGATACATCTCATCATGATTATGAATCTTGCCAGGTTATGCACTCTTGGCAGATATCTGGTATGTTATTCTTCATGGCTAAAATATCTTGTGGGACATGTCTGGTATAATGAGCTTGTCAGGTCTGAAAAGAGTTCTTGGCAAAGAATAGGGGACCTTTTGCCAAGGGCCTCTGTCACACATGCACTGTCCAGGAAATTCAGTGGGGGTAACACGGAAGACTGAGCTGCTCTAAGTAAGAATAAGCAGAAAGTTTCTCCAAGTTATGCTTCAGTTGCTATGGTCCCTTATGATGTATGGGAAGCAAAGTGCTGCTGAACTGTGGTTATTCTCTGTCCTGTTCTCTCAATATAGCCCCTGTGCTCAAGTCTAGGAGAGGCCACTGCAGAATCATTGAGGCTACGTCTAGACTACATCACTCTGTCGGCAGAGGGGATGTAAATGAAGCACTTCGAAAGTGCAAATGAAGCTGGGATTTAAATATCCCGTGCTTCATTTGCATAAACACGTAATAGCGCTCTTTTGAAAAAGCGCTATTTCGAAATTGAAACCGCAGTCATGAGGTTTACAGGATCTTTCGAAAAAGTACCCTGTTTTTGAAAGAACCGCGTCTAGACTGCGGTTTCAATTTCGAAATAGTGCTTTTTCGAAAGAGAGCCATTACGTGATTATGCAAATGAAGCACGGGATATTTAAATCCCAGCTTCATTTGCACTTTCGAAGTGGCTTCATTTACATCCATCTGCTGACAGAGGGATGTAGTCTAGACGTATCCTGAAGTAACCCTGCATCAGGAAGCAGAAGTTCCTTGAAATGAGGTTACTTTCCAAGGCCTGTTTCTGACTCTCTTATACTGCTGGAGGGGTATAAAGAGGCAGAGTTGCAGTGGAGAACTAGCCTTCCTATGTTTATTACATTAAAAAAAGCTGATCACTGTTGTTGGACCTGCTTTTCCTCTCCCTTACATTGTTAAACCAATACTATAACCTCCTTGACCCCTCAATTTCACCAATGTAAGAGATAGAAAGAGGTCAGTCTCATTTCTATGTTCATAAACTATCTTTCTGGGTCACCATAAGTCTCAATTATACAGAGGTAATTATAGAGCGGTGGCACCCTACTGATCTGCTGAAATGTCAGATTAATCAGTTATATTTGCCATTTCCTAATGCCTAAGAAGGCAGTGGAAATCCTAGTTCTATGGGTTTATCCATGGTTTATTTACCAATGACTTAGGATAACACACACATATGTATTTAACGTCAAACCACAGTGAACTGGTATCTTAGTAACTGTTGTTACTGAAGTTATTTGCAAACATGTCACAGCATCTTTTGCATAGTGTTGAGATTTCAGATGTACTTTATTTTTGTTTGGAGATATTTTAAAGAAACAGAGTAGCAAAATGATGGCACATTAAAGAATGAATGTACCTTTTACTGCTATTCAGTGGGATTTGTTTTTCCATCTAAAGCTGACATTTATTGTGAAGTGATAAATTTGTAAGTAGTTTGTATTTGAAGAAACCACACAAAAATAAACATAACATAAAAATATTATTGGTGGTGATTATACCAGGAAGTAGAAGTAGAATAAATATGGTTTATGATTTGATGGTAAACATAATCGCAAACAGCAATTACTATCTGAAGAGCACTGAGATTTTGTGATGAACAATTATGATACAATTAAAATATCAGTTCTGAAGAAGTTCTTGAATTTATTTTCTTCTGACAAATAAATAAAAATCTGTTCCCCTGGTTCCACTCTGTATTTGCTTTAACATTTGGTAAGCTCTTTAATTATAAATATCTAATTCCTTATTCAACATTCATATTTCTAAATGAAATAAATGATCTATTTACATGCATCAGTAGGCCATCTGGTTCCATATGAGAATTTAACAAAGAATCTATTAATTGTCATCCATGTTTATTCATCATTCTTAATTCATAATTCCTATAAATAATTTAATCCTAGGACCTTTAGCAAATAAACAAGCTCCAGCTTCCATAGTTCATGTAAATACCCAGAAAAATAAAATACTCATTTCATGGATATATACACCACTATAATTTTTCGACCACTGGATAAGCTACATTTATCCTGTGTTTAATGACAGAATGATTACAACCATCATCCAGCACAGGAGATAGAGGGGTCCACAAAAAAGGATTAGCTACTACTTAACATTATGGAAGACAGGTACTCCTATAGATTCTACTGAATATTTAAGTTTATAGTTGCTATCTAGGTGAAATAAGGCATCTATCTCTCAATATTCATTATTAGATTTACCTATTGTTTCTATTCTATAATTGTTTCTAATTAAAAGGTGGTGCATGTGAATGCTAGATGCCTTCCAAAACAGTAGTTGACTAGGTATCAGACATGACACAAGGGTCATAATAATATTGTGAATCAGGGCATAGAGGACATCAGTAAGATAAGGTATGCCTCAATGAGGGTTACTGCATAGCCTAAAGGAGTGCTTTTCAGAAGAAACGGATGCCTTTACTACTTGATATAGTTATCTAACTCCATATAGGCATTGTGCAAGGACGGGTCTTAAGGACTGATTTGAATGAAGAGATGGTAATGCCTTGAGAATTAGCTCAGGAAGATAATAGCATTCACAGGGATTAGCGTGGAAGAGAGCACAACCATGGTTGTGGGAGAAACATGCAATTGGCATATCAAGGCTGGTACTAGTAGTAGATTAGAGGAGTGACAGTCTCAGCATGGAGGGCAGAGTTTTATGGAGGAAGTTGGAGGCGATGAACCAATGGAAATAAGTTTGAATTTGAGGTGGTCCTGCAGGAGCAGGCACTAGAGTGATTCAAAGTAAATGTGTCTGGTCCAATCAATGAACAAAAAATATGATTTGAGCCTGGTGCATTCTGAATGGGCTGAAGGAAGCAAAGTCAGCATCAGAAGCCACACAGTGGGAAATGACACTAATCAGGATGAAGACAGTGGTGAAAAAGCTTTGGAGGAAAGAGGAGGAGCTCAGTTCTGGCCATATGAAGCCTGAGGCTAATTTTGAGACTCCCAGGAGAAGAAGAGAGATGGAATTAGATGGAAGGCAACAGGTCAGGACTTTAGTGGTAGACTTGAGTTTCCAACTCAGCAGTAGTTGCTGATGCTATAGAAGTGGAGGACACTATCACCAGAGATGCTGTATTATGAAAGGTGCAGGGTGACTACATGTTAAGGACTTTCATGATGGAGGGTCAAACACTGCAGAGAGATCAAGGAGGCTGAGCATGGCTCAGAGATCTTGTGATTCGGTTAGGATGAGATTGGTAGACACTCTGCTAATTATAGTGGCTTCAGTGGAATGGAAAAGGCAGACCGTTTGATGGTGGGAGGACCAAAGATGGAGCTGGGAAGTAGCTAGGTGGCCACAAACCTACTCAAGAGTGAGACCATAGCCTATCATATTGATCGGTGTTGTCTCTTTGTTTCCTTTAACTTCCCTATAAGTCTGTGGGGATCCATCTGTCGTTTCTTACACTTTGACTATAAGCTCTTTGGGGCAGGGACTCTCTCTGTTCTGTGTTTGTTCACCTAGCACAACGGAGCCCAACAACAATACATGCTGGTGAAGAGCTGGACAGAGAATTCTTCAAAGAAGGAGGAGTGGGAACAAGTGAAGGGAAAGGCCTAAAGTGGCAGGAGTTGGAGAGGAGAAGCACAATACATACTGGATTGTTCTTTTGAGAATACTTTCAGGTGTGCATGCCTAAAAAGGAGGCCATCCTCACAGAGTGGCTGCACAGGCAATATCTATGGGATATGCAACTTTCTGAGAGTACAAGAAGATGGGGGAAGTGGGAGATGAAAAGTACGTGGATGGTTGTGCTCTTCATAGTGAAAATTTGAGGGCACCCAAACCATTATTTATCTCTGAATCCAGCAACCCATGGTCAGACGTGATAGTTTTAGTTCCCTACCACCGACTGCATATACCTTGCACTGTGACTTTCAGTGTGAGTATCTTCAGGCTGGAAAATGTGATTCATTGGTGCTATGAAGTAATTTACAGAGTGATCTTCTCTCGCTGCTTATCTTCTGGAAAAATACACTTTGACATGTCACCAGGTGGAAAGGTTGGACACCCACTTTCAGTTATGAGTGAGAAGTGTCTTCTTATTTTCACATCTCTGACTTATAACAATACACCCATTACCTGAGGTACTACAGTCATTATATTTTCCAAAGACAGCATTTGTTAAAGTATTATGAGCTTCAGATCCAGCATTAGTCTCCACAAATGCACCTAATTTTCACGATAGATGCATGCAGGTCCCTTGGAAATAATACAGCTATCTTAATACCATACCAATCATTTCCCTCAAGTTCTTCCAGCATGCTGTTATCTTTCTAAAGTCACAATTCAGAGATGAATAGCAGGCGAGCCAAAGTCTCCTTGTCTAGTTGGCTAGTAAGCTGATTTCTGGGGCAGAAGATGGTAGGGAATTGATAATAGGCTGTAATCTTTCACCTCTATATTCACCAATTCAAATTTATCCCAACTCAGCAGTAAATTCTTCCCATTTGTTGATGATGATGACTGGAAGTATCCTATGGGAAAAATAAGAGAGATGACATTGCCTAGTGGATGGCACACTAAACTGGCACTTGGATGACCTAGGTTCTATTCCTTGCTTTGTTGCTACTGCATGACTTTGGACAAATAATTTCACCTTCCTGCCCTCAGTTTCCCCCTCTCTAACATGGGGTGGGGACAAGAACACTCATCTCCTTTTAAGATGGAATACATTGAGATCTGCTAATGCATACAAGTGTGCCATAATGAAAGTGAGCAATAAACTGTTGAGCACATTGTGCAATTGTTATAATGCCCTACTGCAGAACTTACCTGTGTGTTAGTCTGACATCTCAGAGTGCTGGTGTAGATGGGCCTATGACACAGAATTAAAGCCTGGATTTGCATCTGCAGCTCCTCAAAGACTGGATGTTCAAACCTGTGTTTTGATTAGGCCTAGCTACAAAGCTAGGACCCTCCGCCTCCCCCCCGCCCAACATTTAGATCTATTTTAGTTCAGGTTTTTAGTTAAGGTTACAAATGCCACCAACATTCATAGTTAATCATATCTGGGGGCCCATCTCCACAAGTGGACAAAGTGATGGTTGTAAACTGTCATCTGAAGAAGTGGGTTGTGCCCACGATACCATCTACATGTTTTGTTAGTCTTTAAGGTGCTACTAGGCTATTTGTTGTTTTTTATGTTTTTCCTGTTACAGACTAACTCAGCTACCCCTCTGAAGCTGATGGTTGTAATGTTCTTTTTTTATGGAAGTCACCCCTGTTGACTGTATACAAATTAGACTAATCACACACATTGCCAACCTGTATAATTTGGGCTTGTGCAGCTAGGTCAAATGTTGTAGCACAGTAGGACTCTGGGTGCTATCTAAAACAATTAATAATAATAGTAACACAGCATATGGCTGCAGATCATTCCATCCTTACATGCGGGTGTAGGAACAAGTCCTGGTAAAATAAAGGCATTTTTTTTTGAGGGCTCATTTTTATTTGAAATCCAGGAGAGGCTCAGTTGTCTGTTTTTTTACATTATGGGCCAAGTTTTCAAAACGGTATTTTGGATACACTTTCAGAAAGGTACATGAAACTACAAAATCTTTTGCACTTTTTCATGAAAAATTGGTAAAGATGCAAAAAGCTATTTTAACGTGTGGTTCCATTTGCGGATGCAAATGTGCATTTGCTCATGCAAAAGGTTTCCTAAACACTTTTGTGGGTACACGTGTTTCACCTTGCTTTGAACAAGTTGTCCTTGTGCAATTTATTAACATTTCTAATATTTCAGAGATCTCAAAAAATATAATTCAACACACAAGTGACTTGTGTCTATTAGGAATGTTAGCTATTGGTTAATTGAACAGTCGACTAACTGCATGAATTTTTAGCGGTTAGTCAACAATTGTATAGTTCCCGGGGGTGGGGCTAGTAGCCAGTGCAATCCAGCCTCACTCCTGAGAAGCCCCCTGCCGCCCCATGCTGCTGCCTCTTTATCTAGTTTTCTAACAGAGGCAGCAGTTCGGGGTGCCAGACGGGAGCCGGTTCACAAGGGGAGGCAGTTTACAAACCTGTCCCACGCGGACAGGGGCTGCTGCCGGAATAGCCTCTGCCTGTAGTGGACCTGGGCTTGCTGCAGGCAGAGGCTGCTTTGTAAAGGCAGCAGTACGGGGCAGGGGAGGGGAGAGAAGGGCAGGTGGCACTGCAAAGCCAGTGTTGGGAGGAACTGGCTTTTAAGCCAGCTCCCCCCAGCACCAGCTCCTGCTTCCCCTCCCCCCTTGCTGCCTCTGATACAGAGGCAGCGGGGGAGCAGGAATGTGAGTAGTCAACTAGATTAACTGATAAGTCTAGGCTTATCGGTTAATCGACTACTCATTCACATCCCTAGTGTCAGTGGAGTAGAGCAGCAAATTCTTTTGCAATATGTAGCACCAATATGGGTGTTCTAAAATGGTATTTTGGTTTTCTCTTTGAATGTCTTAAACTCAGACTACCAAATACCACAATGACTTCAAGCTATGTTGACAACACTGTAGCTCAGGCATTATGACAAGAAGAGAACCTAGAAGCCAAACCCTTAACTGGCATAAATCAGCATAACTCAACTGACTGCAACAGAGGTTCACCAGCTGATGTCCAGGGTTAAAGTATAAACTCAGATCTACTTGTAAGTGTATATTTATACTTGTACATTTTGTGTAAATGTGTCTGATGTAAGATGTAAACAGGAGCTACATTTTAGAATATAGATTCCCGTGGGGAAGGGAAATGACATGCTCTTTCATGCCTTGTACGCATGATTAAAATATTCTTCCATTCCTAGTCCTCCCTAGCCCCTCTATCAAGAATTTGTGAGAAGCGCTTCTAGCTCTCATTAGAAACACACACTGTGTGAATGCCATGATTTTTTCCCCCCTGTGCCTTAAGGTAGAGGTGCTGTTTCTACATTTGACACATTAGGCTTTGATGAAATGATGAGCTGGGTTTATGGCCCACAAGAAAATTCAAACAGCTTCCTGAGACAAGTATGCACATGTTTGCAGTTACTGTTCATCCATAAGTTTGCTGTAGTCTAACTCTCTGACTCCTGAGTGATACCTATAAACTACTGTGCAACAACCTCATTCATCTGTCAAATGAAGAATCAATCTAATCGGACCACAAAAGTACATATTCTGTATAGATCAGGCCATCAGATATTAACAGCTGAAATGTTACCGTATATTTCGACACAGCTAACAGAAGTAATGGAAAATATTGATTTCAAATGCTACTGCTTAAAAAAGAAGCATATTTTAACCCTCCCCTTTCTCTCTCTCCTCTATTTGGCATTTTATCTCTCCTATCAAAAACTTTGCAAGCACATATGTAATAATTACTGTAACATTAATGCTTTCCCTCTCAGGCAGGCTAGATGAAGAAACTGAGGCACCTCAATACTGTCCACAGCTCCCCTGACTACAAACGAAAGAGAAATAGCCAATACCAGTCTGGTGCCAAATACTGATGAAAAGATAACTAGTTGGTATTGGAAGCAGAAGAACTAATGTAAAACAGAAATTATATTGCTCCAGGATGCTGTGTGTTGCTTAGTGAATTGCTTTATTCAGTGAAGCTTTTCTAGAAGAATATCTCAGTAAATTATATAAATACTGTACGCAAATGCTATAAATTATAGTTTTAGCATATTTATATTGTTCCTTCTGTTAATATGTGTAATGTAAATAAATGCTAATAGTCTCCAGTGTGTCCACTACACTTTCCTCAAAGCAACGGAAATAAAGCATTAATAGAAAGCTACATCTTACTCATAGTTGCACTGCTGATGTTATTTGAAGCAAAAATGCTATCCTTTCAATGTGTTATGCATAGAGCTGTCTGGAAAAAAAATTGGACAGAAGAGTTTTCCATTAGAAAATGCAGTTCCATCAAAACTGAAATGCTTAAAAAAGCAGGTTAATTTTTTGCAAAATTTCATTGGAGGGGAAGGGGGAGAAGAAGGAAGTTCTGACAGTGAAATTTCCATTTTGACATTTTTGGACCAAAACAAAGTTTTATTGAAAGAAAAAAAGATGAAATGTTTTGAATTTATTTTGCATTAAATTCTATATCTTTCTAAAGTTTGGGGTGACGTTAAGATCCAATTCCATATTGCCCAATAGTTTCCTTTCTATAGAATATCATTGCCCTGGCACATCTTTTATGTCCAGCATTAAGCAATTAACTTTTGCACCCTCCATGCATGGTTCTTGTTTGTGCATTTGTCACTAAAGGAGCGGTATCCAAATCTTTTCACAAATGCGTGGTTGTACATGAACCAAAATTGGAAAACAAGTCTGGTTTTGAATGACACAGAACTAAAACAAGAGGGAGAAAATGGGTTCAGATATGAGAATTCATACCCAAACATATTACATCTTAAAATTCAAAATAGGGACTGACAAGGACTGCTGGTATTTGATTATACTTGCTGCTAAGCACCTTGGTTTTATTAGGGATAGATGAATCAGTTTGGATAGTCTAAGGAAAGGTTGACTTTTACTCAACCTGGAACTTTTTTGGAACATGAAACCCTTTGCCTCATGTTCTTTCCAGTCTACCCACATATTTTAGCTCTTACAGCTCTACACTCCACAGTTCCAGCCCATATCAAAGACAGATGCAACACTGCCATGATATTTTTGGCACAACTAGAAGCAAATAAGCAATCAAATATTTTACTAAGCCAAACTTGGAAGTAGGTTTTTTTAATTTCTCCCACTACTGATTTCATTTCATTAACGATACAAATAAATGTTGCATTGTCTAGAGTTTGGCAAAGATATCTGCTTAGTGTATATACAAACTATGGTATGGGACTTAAGTGCATGAAAGTAAGGATGTCATGTTTGCAGGTCCTGTTTTGCCGGCATTACTGTTCATTACTCCTTTCTGGTACTCATTGAAACCAGTGAAACAAAACATACTCATTCTGTATTTGTTTCTAATTCAATTTGATGCCTAAAACAAGCTTCATATAAGAAGTTTGACTATGCTCATTGTTTATGCTTGCTCCCTCACTGTTTGAGGTTAATACTTCAACAGCACATTTAGAAACACTATGAATGTGTCCCCACCCATTCCCCATTCCAACCAAGATCACAATCTGAAAATATGCCCAACCCACTTCAGCACAGTTTTCAGATTAATAAATGCACATATCCAGCACTTATAGCAATGGAACATTACGGATTCTCACCTCCCCAGAGGAAAAACAAAGCATGTATGCATTTGTTAGCACAGCCAAATGCATCAATGTTTTCAAGTGATTAGCGATGGATACAATGTATGCTGATGCATCTGTGACTCATGTTTAGTCTGTAATAACCAACTCCCGTTGGTGGAATAAATTAAATGGATCTTGTTTTTCCACATTTACATGTCCATCAGATACGAGAGGAGTTGCTCTCTCTTTTTTTAAAAAAATCTTAGTTGTTAAATTACAGTTTACCACGATACACTTAGAACACCAACTTTAAACATATATAAAACTGAAACCTTTTAAAAAAGGGATTTGTACATAAAATGTCCCCTAATAAAATAGGGATAAACATATTCTAGTTTGTGCACTATAAATAGGAAGACAAATTATTATTTGGCTCTTGTGAGCCAATTCTATTAAGATTTAAAGTAACATAGATGCTGGAGGCTTAGGGCAGTTTAATAAAGAGTAACATTCTCCTCTGAAGGGAAAAGAGCTTATTTTTCTGAAAGGTGCTATTTCCGATTATATTCTTGGAGTGGCCATCTCTAGACTCTAAATCTGCACCCACAACTTTTTGCACATTCAAAAAATCTGCAAAACTCAGAATTTTGGCTTGCAGACATCTATGTGATTGGACAACACTACATAGTATTATGGATGCAAATTTGAGGCCAGCTTCTGTAGCACATGCTCCCACGGATTTTAAATTTGACTTCTCAGGTCTATTAAGAGCCTGAAATTTTATTTCCTGACCCTACACTCATTACAGGGTTTCAAAGGTTAATACCCTGTCATTTTACAGGACAAGTGGCCATGAACTTCTTTGGCTACTGTTACAAAGTCTCCACATGTTTGTAAAATGGCCCTTTTTTGTGATTTAGGGAATGTGTATCAAACTAATTCTGGGGCCAATTTCTGTCCACACTTCAGGAACACCTTGAACACCACTGATGACTGCAACAAGATTGTAAAAGTGTTTGGGCTTCCTTGAGTCAGTTCTGCCCCAGCTACACTCAGACTGGGTAAGTCCCCTAAACCTCTACTAGGTTTGCCAACTTCCTAGTAGCAGAAAACTGAATATGCTTATCCTGCCCCACTGATTCCATTGCCCCCTCCCTCGCTCACTATCACTGGGCTGAGAAAGCAAATTGGGATGTGGGCTGGGGAGGCTGTTGGGATGTGGGAGGGGCTTTGGAGCAGCACTGTGAGGCTAAAGCAGGCTCTCTATCCCACTCCCAGGAAGGAAGGAAGGAAGTGGTTGGTGATCCAGTAGGTGGGGCGAGAGGGCAGGCCAATCGCAGCTGCAGAGTTGCACTTTGGGTGCTGACACCACTGTCAGAGATCCCTTCCAACACACACCTGATGCTTAGACATGCCAGCCACTTCCAGCCTTCCTGGGAACTGGGTAGGGAGTCTGCCTTACCCCATTTTGCTGCTAAACTGGACTTTGAATGCCCCATCAAAAACCAGACACCTGGCAACCCTAATCTCTGTCTTTTCCATATGCACCAAGAAACAGAAAGAGCAACCTACACAGGGTACTGAGAGGCTTAATATCAGTAAAGTGCTATGAGACCCTTTCATGAAAGCTTTTATCAAAGGGGGTGGTGTTATTAATCGTAAAATTCATTAAAACCAATTTAATTCTCAAGTGTGCGTAACTGGTTTTTAATTTAATCAGTGTGTTCTCACACAAAGCCATGCAGCCTACATATAGTTGCAAAAAATACACAAATTAAAAACGATACATTGTGTCCTGCAGACACAACCTGAGCGCCACTGCTGAGCGTGCTAAACTGCCTCCTTCCCAGACTACTGTATAGACAGCCTTGAGAGGGCAGATGTGAGTTTGTGTAACATTTGCAATGGGTTGTTGCAAGCTCCAGACTGTCTTTTAAAGTTTAATGAACACTGGACAAAGCAGATCTCTGCCCATCTTCTGGGCCCACTTTTGATTGGTTTCTTGACAAGCATCTTTGCTGTTGTAGCTTGCTCCTCTACAGAATGTAAATGAATGCACTAAACATCTGTTCATGGCATTTTCATTCAAACAGAAACAAGACTATTGACCTTGTAAGGGGGCAGGGTGGGGAAGACAGGACCCCGCAACACTGAAGTGTAACTGTCACGGCTCAGCATAAGGCATTTGTCAGACACTATGGGCCATGAGTATGAAAAAATATAACAGAAATAAGTGTTTGAGAACTGCTTGGCATAGCCTGTTAAGGGGAAGGTGGGAAATGGACTGTGATCTAAACACTGAATAGTTTAGCTTCCTGTAATGCATTCAGATTGAGTCATTCCAGTACCAGGTGGGTGTCTTTATTTACAAGATCACTTCTGGGAAGTTTGCTTCCTGTATAGGCCTGGAATATTTTAACTGAAAATATTCTCATGGCAAATAGTTTAAAGTAACATTTAAATATACTGTTAAAACAGGCTCTCTTTGTGAATTCTGATTCTAAGAATAGCATTTTTGAAGACTTATAAATATATTAAAAAAGTCATCTAAACATTTTTTACAGCTTTTTTATGTAGGTTAGGATTGTGATCATCCACATTCTGCCTTGTGCTTACATGAGGTTCTTTCCAGTGCAAGTACAGTCTTCATTATATTACAGCTGCATGTTTCAAATGTCCTCCAAGATTGTGACAACCTAAGGATTTCAAATAATACACTTGCATAAGCTGTGTTTTGAAATATGCCATAATGCAGAGAAAGGAGCCAGAACTTTTGTTTGTTCATTGCTTTACTTCACCTCAGCAGAACAATTTTCTGATGAATTAGTGGCATTTGACTAGTGCAAACTGAAGCTTTTTCAACAGGATTTTGGTGTATATGTGTGTGTATTTTTTAAAATACAAGTGTGACACCTCCAAAGTAAGAAGGATGAAAGGACACCCAAAGGAACACGAGAATGATGTCCTAGGGTATGTCTAGACTACATGCCTCTGCCGACCGAGGCATGTAAATTAGACATACTGACATAGTCAATGAACAAGGATTTAAATACCCCCGCTTCATTAGAATAAAAATGGCCACCGCTCTGTGCCGGCTCAGCTGTTTGTCAGCACGAACGCGGCAGTCAAGACGGGGATCAGTCGGCAAGGAAAGCTTTTGCTGACCAATCCTGTAAACCTCGTTGCACGAGGCATATGGGATCGGTCGGCAAAGGCTTTCCTTGTCGACTGATCCCCGTCTTGACTGCCACTTCGTACCGACAAACAGCTGAGCCGGCACAGAGCGGTGCCCATTCACACAGGGACATTGCTGGCTGTTTCCCCTCGTTCCCTGATGAGGGGGAAGTGCACAGTTTGTTGCATTCCTCACTCTGGATAGAGTGCAGGCAGCAGATGAACTTAGACCTATCTCACCCCTCTCCTGACTGTGCCCACTAGAATTCCAGAGGCTATGTAGAGGCACTTGTCACCTGG
Organism: Rafetus swinhoei; assembly: GCA_019425775.1. NCBI lineage: Eukaryota > Metazoa > Chordata > Testudines > Trionychidae > Rafetus > Rafetus swinhoei. The sequence goes on along the minus strand of CM033428.1, from coordinate 19,698,094 downwards.
CCCCAAGGTGCTGCAGTGAAAGAGGGCTGGGGTAGTTCTCTTTCCCTGGGGCAGTACCCCCCAAGTCCAGAACTGTCCAGCCCCAAATCTCCCATCCCCACAGGCACCCTTTAGGAAGGGCAGAGGGGTGAAGCTCTCCACCTCCAATTCATATGGGGACATTGCTCGCTGTTACCCTGTCAAAAGGTAAGTGCACATTTTGCTGCATTTCTCACCCTGGCTAGGGAGTGCAGGCGGCACACAAACCCAGACTTTCCCCAGTCCAGGGAACCTGCACCCCTCCCCAACCTGTGCCCACTGGAACTGAAGCAGCCATGGAGAGGTGCTTCTCACCTTGCCCCAAGCTGCTGCAGTGAGAGAGGACTGGGGTAGTCCTCTCTCCCTTGGGCAGCCTGCATAGAACCCCTTATCCTCAGCCCCTCCCCAGATCAATGACTTAAATCAGTGGTTCCCAACCTGTGGTCCACGGACCCCTCGTGGTCTGCAATGGTACTGCAGGGGGGTCTGTGGAAAGTTTATCTGGGCCCATCGCGGTGAGCCCGATCCTGTCCTTTCTTACTTTTCTTTCCTTTTTCCCTCTCCCCCGGGGTGGGGGCTGTAAAATTTTAATAGATTGAAAAAGGGGTCTGTATGCTCGAAAAACTTGGGAACCACTGATTTAAATAAAGAAAAACAAAAATCGAGTTAAGGACCCAAGCAATGCCAGGTAAATCTAGTGTATTTACTATTAACGATTCCTATTGCAGTAGCACTTAAAGACTCCCCACTCCAAAATTGAGATTGGGACCAGTTATGCCAAGTACTGTACAAAGACATCTAAAAAAATAGTCCCCATAAAAACAGGCCCTTATACATGATGTTTCTGTTTAGGTACTAAAGGACGAGAGGACAGACAGGTGACGTGAATTGCTGGTGGTCACGGAGCAGGCTGTAGTGAGGCTAGTACTAGCACCCAGGACTACTGATTCCCAGTATAGCAGCCTATCCAGGAATTGAAACACTTTCACTCTCTAGAAGGTGACACATTTGTTCAGTGGACAAGCAACGGGCTTTAGTCACTCACTCTTACCAGCCAGCACCCTTCAAGCTCATTTAAATTAACTTTCAGAAAAATAATAAACTTAATGGCCAAACTAATTAATGCAGTGGAAAGCCTATAGAAGTCCTTTTGCCATCGACATTAATACCGAGTAACTTCATTATGATTGTTATTAAAATATATGTCAGAGAAATGAATAACGGTTAGGTCATTATTTTAAAGTGTTGTCACTAGATCTATAAAAGCTAATGAGTCAATTCAAAGAAAGCAATTCCACATGTGCATGTATTAAAACCTGCGGAGAATCCAAACTGCTCTGAGAAAAATAGCCTGGAAGGGAACATAAAAAAGATGTTTGATTGTGACTACTGTCTAGATGTGATAGGATCTGTATAAAGGATGCTTAATTACCCCCGGTTCTAAGAATTCAGAATGTTCAGTAATAATGAAACTTGGGTTGAGAAACTGGTTAGCCTGGAGACATTCTTTATGGTCTCAGAGAATGTCAGACTTGTCCATACTGATTTACACCAACTAAGGATCTGTCCCTAGATTCAATAAACACAGGTTTTGCACTGTGAGGGTTGGACCACTTCTGAACAATGTTTTATAACACTTCCTCATACCCATCTTCAGATACTGAAAGCCAATGACATAACATCTTTGTACAGTCAGCTCAGTGTGACTGAAAATGCCAGATTAGTATCACAGAAAAGTGAAATGCTCGTTATCCACAAAACAGACATGGTCAGGTTAGTAACAATGCAAATTTCTTCCACATTATACTGTACAAATCTTTTATAGCTTTGTGGATTTTAAGGTCGGAACCGTTAGACCTATGGGTGATGGACCTATTCTAATGGGGTTGCCAGGGCTGCTGTTAGACTTTGTGGGATCTGGGGCTGAAATCTGAGCCCCACTGCTCAAATCTAAGCGCCGCCACCCACTGCCAAAACCAAAGCGCAAGGGTTTCAGTCCTGAGTGGCAGAGCTCAGGTGGACTCATGCTTTGGTTCCCCCCCCCCCCCCCCCCGCCTTTGGGGTTGTGTAGTAATTTGTGTTGTCAAAATGGAGTCACGGTGCAATGAAGTTTGAGAACCTCCTGCATAAATCATGCCACACAATTTCACCCAGTGACTTCTTCACTGAGCCCAGTAACCTGTTTAATTAAAGCTTGCCCTTCAGCTCTGATCTGGAAAGCAAAACCTATTTGGAACTGGATCATGACATTATCATCTGGCCCCAAGCAAGGGTTAGGGGCTGTTTTGCTGCCCCTGGAACAGCCTGAGAGAGACTGTGGCTTCATCCTACTGCCCCCCGCTGTTGCTTTTGAAAAGGGAATAGGCTGTTGAGGGTTGGTGTACTAGATGACATAGGCTTTATCTAGTTACATCAGCAATGGGCAACTTTTGATGGCAAAAAAATGCCCTGTTTTGGTGACAAAATGAAATCACCTGTGAGACAAATAATTTTGCACAAAACTTTTGTTGACATAGTGCCAGTATAGGCATCATGCTTGATTTTTACTGCTTTAATTGGCCTCCAGGAGGTGTCCCACTATGCTCAGCGGGACTGCTCTGGTCAGTAGTTTTGATTTCCACTGCCCAGTAGCCAGATAAATAAATAAATAAATAAATAAATAAACACCCACCCAGCCCTGCCCCTTAGAAGCCCTGGGACTATTTGAATTTCCATTTCCTGTTGGCTTGGCGTGAAGGCCTCATTGCATCTTCCTAGGTGACCATGGTGGTTTATCACCATATATACAATCTCTCACATGGACCACTGCAGAGCTGTTGGATCTGATCAGTATGTGGGGAGTGAAGCCCAGGTGCTCATGAGTCATAGATTTGATACTGACAGGCCCATTTCTCAAGGCTTGTGTGAAAAGGGCTATGAATGGGACATGCTGCAGTGCCGAGTGAAGATAAAGGAACTGAGACAGGTGTACCATAAGGTGAGGAAGGCAAATCATTGTGCCTGTGCTGCACCTAAGACCTACCAGTTCTACAAGGAGCTAGACAGTATTTTTAGTGGTGACCCACCTCCACTGCCAAGAGCCCCATGAATACTTTGATGGGGAGGTAGTGAAAAGAGAATCTAATCCATAGGACAAAGTCATCGATGAAGAAGTGGAGCTTGGCAATATAGAGCTCCCAGTAGGGTCACCTGGTGAAGCAGGCAGCCAGGAACTGTTTTCCACTCTGGAGGTGTCTAGCCAGTCTCAGCTGTTTCTCTCTGGCAAGCAATAACTAGGAGAAGAAATGTCTGGTAAGTGGCTGTAGTTTGTGTAGTGAGGAGGTGAGTTCAAGGTATAGAAATGTACAAGGCTGGCTGTGTTTTTGCATGCCAGACATTCCTCTGTGCAGCTAATCTGTGCAGCAGAACAGGGTGTTGCCATGCAGAGATTTTACAGGAACCCTCCAAAGAGATCTCTAAGAAAATTTCCTGGATGTACTCAGCAATCTTCTACTGAAGGTTCTTTGGCAGGGCTATTTTGTTCTTTCCCCCATTGTAAGCAACTTTCCTGTATTATTCAGCAATCACTTGTGCAGGGACCATAGTGGCAAAAAGGAAAGCAGGCAAACAGGCCAGGGCAGAAGCCACAAGCATGTAGGAGATGTGTCCTTGCTTATTCTTAGAAGCAAGAGGCCCACTAGAATTGACTTGTCTGTGGAAAAGTGTGGGAGAATTTTGAGATTCCCCTTTTCAAGGTCCATGAGAAAGTGATTGTTACATTAGCACAGCTGTATTTTACTGAAATGTTTCAATGCTGTGTGTCAACTTAAGAATGATGCTTCTTGTGCATTGTTCCCTGTGCTTCAGTAGCTGTGGCTTTGAGGAACACCGCATGCACACTGGCTTTCTCCACCAGGGAAGAAAGTGCCCAAGATGGAGAAAAGAAGACATGTTCTGGTAGGTACTGCACTTTGCAATGCAGATAAAAGGGAATGCAGGGAGAGAAGCTGAAAGGCAGGATGGGAAAGAAAATCAGGAGTTTATTAAGAACACCGCTGAGCAGATGATTAAAGTCATGGAGGAGCAAATGCAGATGCTGAAATCCTTAATAATGCTGCGGACTGAACAGATGCATTCTTGCTCTCCCCTGCAGCACATTCAGAATGCACATTCAAACGCCACCCGCACAGTCCTTTCCGAGACTTCTCGGTTTCCCCTTCACTCCTCCCCCTCAGACAACTTTCAAAATGACAGCTGGACCTACACACAACTCTGAAAGTCTTCCCTGGTACCTCCTTTCCCACCAAGCACCTTTGTGTGTGTCTGTGCTGTTTCATGTGCAATAAAAGCAGTGTTTTTGAACACTAAGCCTGGTGTGCTGTGGCTGCACCACCCAGGGTGCAGCACCACAAGCCATTTTTGTCACTACACTGGCAGCATCTAGACCTCCACCCTGAGCCGGCCAGTCTCTTACCAGTGCACTGCACCAGGATGCACAGCCTTACATTTGCCTTTGGACACGGCCTTACAATATGTTGGAGAAGGGAGGGGAAGGATGCTACCTACATTAAACTTCTCCTCTTCCTTACTCTGGTTTAGGGGCCTGTGTATTCTGGTAGAGTTCCCACCAGTTTCATACAAATCACATTCATTGTACAAACAACCAAACATCTCTTTGTTAAAGTAATGCACATTGGAAAAAAATAACCCAACTATACATACAATATAATGGGGGCTAATTTAGCTACAACTAATAAGGAAAGAGATATTGGAGTTATTATGGATAGTTCTCTGAAAACGTCCATGCATTGTGCAGCAGCAGTCAAAAAAGCAAATAGGTTGCTAGGAATTACTTAAAAAGGGATAGAAAATAAGACAAAGAATATCTTACTGCCCCTGTATAAAACCATAGTATGGCCACATCTTGAATACTGCATACAGATATGGTCTCCTCAGCTCAAAAAAGATATTTTGGCATTAGAAAAGGTTCAGAAAAGGGCAACTAAAATGATTAAGGGTTTGGAACGGGTCCCATATGAGGAGAGGCTAAAGAGACTGGGACTTTTCAGTTTAGAAAAGAGGAGACTGAGGGGGGATATGATAGAGGTATATAAAATCATGAGTGGTGTGGAGAGGGTGAATAAAGAAATGTTATTTATTTGTTCCCATAATATAAAAACTATAGGACACCAAATGAAATTAATGGGTAGCAGGTTTAAAACTAATAAAAGAAAGTTCTTCACACAGCTCACAGTCAACCTGTGGAACTCCTTGCCAGAGGAGGCTGTGAAGGCTAGGACTATAATAGAGTTTAAAAAAGAGCTAGATAAATTCATGGATGTTAGATCCATAAAAGGCTATTAGCCAGGGGGTAAGGAATGATGCCCTTGGCCTCTGTTTGTCAAAGGCTGGAGATGGATGGCAGGAGACAAATCGCTTGATCATTGTCTTCGGTCCACTCCCTCTGGGGCACCTGGCACTGGCCACTGTCGGCACACAGGATACTGGGCTAGATGGACCTTTGGTCTGACCCAGTATGGCCATTCTTATGTTCTTATGTCCTGAGGGAGACCCAGGCTTGGTTGCTTCTGGGTCTCATTACCACAGCCTCATCTGCCCCACACCCAAACTACCTCTCCCCCCTTGGGGCTGCCTCCAGCTTTTTTCATTCAGAGTAGATTCTAAAGAGCTGATCCTGCATCACCAAGTCAGGATTCCAACACTGCTAACAGACTTTGGCAGCAGGAACATCCTGGAACCCTCTCACAGGTCCTGTTTCCTCCCTTGGGCTGGCCTTTCTTGGGTTCTCCATTCCATGGTTCCCAGCCACTGCAAGCAGGCTTCAGCAGGTCCTCCAAGCAAGGATGGCATTAGACTCACTTGGGCAGAAAGCCAAAGCCTTGATACACAGGGCTGAAGCCAAAGCCTGAGCAACTTATCTTCCCCTGTGGCCAGTAACCCCAGGCAATTAATTGCCATTCTTGCTACCCTTAGTACCAGTCCTGGCTTTTATAGGCACAGGTATGCCATGGAGTTTTTTGGAGCTTGGATGGAGGTGGAGGTTGTGGGGGAGTCGTAAGAAAGAAAAAGGTTGAGAACCCCTGCTTTAGCTTATCAAAGGGCTGCTCCTGTTCATCTTTCATCAGCTTGACCCTCAACAGAAGAGAGTGTTCATAAGCAGGCTTCCAATGAAAACAGATAATGCAGGAACATCTTCAGAGCAGAGCAGAGGTGATACTCTCTTTAAAATATGCAATAAAGGACAATTGGAATATGAGGATCTGATCGATATTTTTTTATTTTGCGTGTTGTCAGATAATGCAAGAAAGTTTCAGAGCAACACCTGACTAGGGAATGAAAAAAATCACTAGAGGTGTAGAAAATGTGGTAATGGCTTCAAAGAACTTGTCTAGATCATTTTTTAAAACAAGACACTTAGCTGGCCCTGACACTTTTTTAGCTGTAGATATTTAAGGTATCTCTAACCAAAGAGAGCAGGACAAATCTACACAGTGCACATTTTACTGATAATATATTTACTAATTTAGCAGCAAATTTTAACTCTGAAAATCCTGGCATTTTCTAGTCTGCCAGCAGAATGACTGCTTAGTAGTTCAGCAGGATATAGCTAATATTTGTGGTGTGTCTGAAATTTGTGGCAGAAAAAAGGTCTTGGTAATCTTGACCAGTAAGGCATAGCATAGTCACTAACTATTTCTATGACTGTATGATTGAGTCATTTAATAAGATCTTGCCTGGTGTTTCTTGGTGGTTTTAGCCTGGGGCTAATAGAACCACTGGGCCTTGTCTGTTTCCAGAATGCTCAATAAAGAATCCCCCTTTATGCTTATTGGAGACAAGTTCATATCTTCCCTGCCAGGAAGGTCACTGCGGTCTGAAGTTTCCCTGAGGGCCCCATACTGGCTGATACCAAGAGAAACAATGCCAAAATACTTACAACTCAACTGGAAGAAGGAATTATTTTAGAAATCTGGTGTAAAAAAAAGAAAAAAGGAAAAAGAACCAAGACTATCTTGAAAATTTCAACACTTTTACAAGCAAGATGTTTGGACACTTAGATCAGCTTCTGAAAAGCGTTCAAACTTTTGGTTTCTTATCTGAGCCAAATCCAAACTCAGGGGTCTCAGACAAGGCAAGCATGTGTTTTCTTGCATGCAAATACACATTTAGGCTATGTCTACACTATAGCCTTTTTTCAGAAAAAAATTACGCAAATTGCGCTCCACAATGTACATAGCTTTTTCCGATTGCTTTTCCGGAAGAGGCTTTTCCGCCATTTGGCTCCATTTAGACAGGGCCAAATGGCAGAAAAGCCTCCTCTTTCAGAGGAGCCCTTCTTCCTTGTAGAACAAGGTATACAGTGCTTCCCGAAAGCATGTTTGCTCTTCCGCCAAAATAAGCTGAAGAGAAAATGCATTTCTTGGACGCGTGGAGTTTTTCCGGGATACCTCTGGTATCCCGGAAAACCCCCCCAGTCTAGACCGTACCCTTACTTTGCCTGCACACTTCCAGATGTGTACTGTTCATGAGTTTCACTCACAGTGTCTTGATAGAGGTCTGTTAGCTATCTGCATGTGTAAACTTGGTGGGCTAGACTTCAGTGTCTACATAAGCCCCAGCTTCCATGGAAAGTAGCTGAAGACCCTGAGTTCAGTCTGGAAAGAATTTCAGCAAGGATTGCACAGTGTCAGCCCCTACATTCAAGTCCCAAAAGAAACTAAAGAAATGAATTTACTTAGATAACTTTATAAAAATCTTATGATGAAGAAACAAATAATCTAATTTTTACCATGTAACTATTTTATAACCCACAGACGTTGTCTTCACAGTTACAACAAACAAATTAAGAGAAAACCAAAAGTAACATTTGAACAGTTCAAGCCACACAAAACACAGTAAGAAGAAAATGAGAGGTCCCAACAGGTCCCAAAGTCTCAGTTTGTGTGTCTGATCATCAAATCTGCACCATATGCTGAGTCAAAACCTTCTCTCCACTTGCATGTAGGGATCCTCAGTTGAAGTACAGCCTCTTCCCCTGCTGTGGATCACTGCTAGACAGCCAGCTAACTGATTAACTAGCCAATTAATTCACAAAATGAACAGACTTAAAGAAAACTGAGTTACAAGAAAATACAAAACCTGGGAACAACAAAAGAGAAATGACTCTTTCCCCATTACTATGTTTAAAGAGGAGCTGTAGAATCACACTGCAAAAGTAACTAGAACAGTTAGGCTGTGTCTACATTGGCACCCTTTTTCGAAAAAGGGATGCTAATGAGACCAGTCGCAATTGCAAATCCGCGGGGGATTTAAATATCCCCAGCGGTATTTGCATTTACATATTGCCGCTTTTTCCGGCTCGGGCTTTGCGGAAAAAGCGCCAGTCTAGACGGGGATCTTGCGGAAAATAAACCCTTTTCCGCAAGATCTCTTATTTCTACTTGCAAGTAGGCACATGCACATCATATATATAGTAGCCCAGTGTCTGTGCGTCTGTAATGCTGACGTACATGGCCAGGCCCCCTGGCCGTGTACGTCAGCGCCTCGCCCCCCCTTCCCCTTCCGCCGTGACACTCTGCGCCGCTCAGCTGGGCCCCGGCAGGGGAGCAAGCAGTGGCAAGCAGCCGTTTGGGGTCCATACTCCCCATGGATGGGGAGCGCGGACCCCAAACGGCCGCTTGCCGCCACTTGCTCCCCCGCCGGGGCCCAGCTGAACGGCGCTCACGCTGCGCCGCTCAGCTGGGCCCCGGCCGGAGGGGAAGGGGGGCCGGGCGCTGACGTACACGGCCAGGGGGCCGGGCCGTGTACGTCACCGCCCTCCTTCCCCTCCCGCTGTGGTGCTGAGTGCTGCGCCCCTCAGCCAGGCCCCGGTGGGGGAGGGAAACGGGGGACGGTGACGTACATGGCCCTGCCCCCTGGCCGTGTACCTCAGCGCCCCACACCCCTTCCCCTCCCTCTGTGGCAGCTGGGCTGAGCGTTGCACGCTCAGTCAGGCCGCTGGAGGAGGAGGGGCGGGGCGGTGACGTACACGGCCCCGCCCCCCTTTCCCTTCCCCCACCGCCCGGCTGAGGGGCGCAGCACTCAGTTGAACGCCACAGCGGGAAGGGAAGGGGCGGGCGGTGACGTACACGGCCAGGGCGGGGCCGTGTACGTCACCGCCCCCTTCCCTTCCCGCTGTGGCGCTCAACTGAGTGCTGCGCCCCTCCGCCGGGCCGCCAGGGGAGCCAGCAGCGCAAGGGGCTGTTTGGGCTCCCCCGCGGCAGGAGGAGAAGTGGGGGCTGGGTGGTGACGTACACGGCCCCGCCCCCTGGCTGTGTACGTCACCGCCCCGCCCCCCCTCCCTCGCAGCAGCCCGGCTGAGCAGGCAGCACTCAGCCGAGCGCCACGGCAGGAGGGAAGGGGAAGGGGAAGGGGGGCAGGGAGAGACGGAGGGGAGAGAGAGGCAGGAGGAGAAGGAGAAGAGAAAGGGAGAGTGAGAGGCAGGAGGGGGAGAAGAGAAAGAAAGAGACGGAGAGAGAGGCAGGAGGCGGAAGAGAGCTGGGGGGGAGGCAGTAGGAGGAGAGAGAGAGAGAGACAGAGTGAGAGAGCTCAGGAGAGAAGACCTGAAAATCCCGTCTTATGACGGGCTAATTGGCTAGTATGAATATTAACCTTCAAGCAATTGGTAATGGACTTGCATATGCTTACTCAGGTCCTGAACCTGCAGTTCTGAAGTTGATAGGAGCCTTGCCATTGACATGAATGCATGCATGATCAAGGCCCTACCTCACATCGGAAAATCAGAAAGCAAATATTTTCAAGATGATATTTTATTGTTTCATTATTACTCATTTAGCACTGCATAGAATTAAAGGGGAGACATATTGAATTCAAGGCGGGAGTGCTGCTCCCTTTCAAGTCAATGTGAGTTTTGCAGTGGGAATCAGTGGGAATAGGTTTAGCACTCTCTTTGAATGTATTTAGGAAAAGTGGACTTTAAACCTAACTGAGATTAAAGAGGTACCTTAAATACCTCTTTAATCTCAGTTAGGTGCATCTTCTCCACATTTTTTTTCCACAGAGTGAATATACACACCTAATAAGGATATCAGACTGTAACTTACTATTGCCTATCCAGCCTAATAATGTCACCTGTGTTCTCTGGCATTTCATTGAATGTCAGAGCTTTTTTCATTAGCATAATGCTCTTTGGAGAAGGGTGTTAAATCAGAGATTGATGTGGTCCCTGTCTTTTTCCTCTCCAGTCCCATTCTCTTTCCCATAAATAGACTGTAAAAGTGACCAAAACTAGGGTTGTCAGGTGTCCAGTTTTGAACCGGACAGTCCAGTATTTGAGCTTTCTGTTTGGGAAACAAATTGAGAAAATATAAATGAGAAAATATAAATTTTCTAAATAAGATGTAATGTAGATTGTGATGTAATGTCATGTGTGTCCAGTATTTTTGTTGAAACCATCTGGCAACCCTAACCAAAACATAATATCTTTGTCATTCATGAAGACCTTTTTCTTCCATCCCTAATCTTAATTTCAATGATGGTTACATATAACCTGCTTTATAGAGAACAAGTGTGAGTACATTCTAGTGAAGCAACAAGACATCTTTCTAGAACCTATTTTCCTTTCTCCTGATCCTTATACAAGAGTTTCCAAAAGACCTTCAGATAGTTAAACACACAATTCTCATTGTATTTTTGTTTATGTTATGCCACTTCAAAAATCCCAGTCTTAATTCCTACCACCATTGTTTCCTTACTCAAGAGAGGCAGGTGTTTCTGGTACCTTTTTGTACAGTGGCATCCACTGCTTGTATTAAAATTAATACATCGGTTCAATTTCAGAGTATGCTACAATTTAGAAGAGAATCAATTTGCAATTCTCATGCTGATCATGTGTGTGCTGAAAGGATTTTTTTTTTTAATGGCTAGATGCCATAAAAATTCCATTTTAAAACATTAATTCATAAACCAATTGATTAGCTTGGAAATTCTCTGTGAAATCCTTCTTAGTATAAATTTGGAGATGGAGTACTATATTATTTATACACAATGGAAAAAGTTTAATCTTACTTTAAGTGCATAGTTTGATGCATTCTTAATTGTACTGCCCTTACGATTCTTCCATTATGTACTTTGAGACAAGATTTGAATTCAGGGGGAAATATTTCCATAATTTATGCATCTATCCCAAATAGATCTATCCATGAAACCCACAGACTTTATACTAAATCCATTACAGCACCTTCAAGTAAAGCAGTAAAACTTTTCTTTAAAATGGAAACTTTTAATAGAACTTCAAACCCTTTGGGATGTTTCTTTTGGAACTATTTTGAAGTCTTAAGCATGACCAGCCAGCACAGTGCACTGCCATCTGTCTGTCTAGTGTCCCAGTTAGAACCAGTCAAATTATTTGCTGCAAATAACATTTAGTCCTTTCTTCTATCTTGATATCTCTGTGGGTATTTGCTATTTGTAAGCTTTCACTGAACACTTTATGTGAGCAGTGTTAAATAGGATTCTGGAAACTATTCTTTTTTTTTTTTTAAACCATTCATGCATTCTTATGTGTGCTGTGTGATTGGTTACCTAAGCAACAAGTTCATGGACAGAATTAAAATACAGATGGGTCTCATACACAAGGCAGAACCATGTATTAACTATGCAATGAATCAGTTTGTTAAAAACCTGATCTCCATACACAGGCCCGCTGACGGGGAGGGGGAAAGGGCAAAGGGGATAATTGACCAGGGGTCTGGTGACTCCCGGCAAACACCTCTACTACTGCAGCAATGTCGGTGGCTAGAGTCCCGGGCCCTTTAATTAGCCACCTTGTGCACTCCATGTGGCCCTGAGGGCTGGGTGGGGAGCACGCCATGCTCCGAATGGGGTGGAGGGCTGACTGCCCCCAGCCCCACCCCTTCATCTTGAAGCCCCACACCCTCCAGAGGTGCAGAGCCAAACCCTCCCTCCCCCATGTACAGAGGCCCTCGCAGGCTGTTGGCTCCCCTGCCTACACATGGCTCATTTTGCACAGGACAGATATTTAGGTTGGTTTAATAAAACCTATACAGTTATTGTATCAGTTCTTACGTTCAATAAAATCAGTGAGTTTTAGGTAGGCAAGGTGCCAGTATGACTCTACAATCTCCTTATCTTCCAAGTCTGTTAATCTTGAATTAGAATATATGTTGCTGATTTTGTACATGCAATCCTTTCCCAAGTAAGTCTGTAGAAAATTTCTGGTTGCACAAGTAGCTACATGCATCCCTTTAGAGTGCAATTTTATTGTTAAAGAGCACATGAGAACATGTTTAGAAATAACAGCTTGTGCAGCAATTTTCTCTTGTGACCCTGTTGGTCGGTTTCGTAAACAGTTAAAGGTATCCCACTGTGCCTTTTAAGTCACTTATCCAAAGACCTGGGAAGTGGTTCTTTTTCACATTTCTAAAACTTCTGTTGTATTTCTAACCTTTCATGAAACAAACAAGAGTCTAATGCTCCTTGTCTCTGAATAATTGTGGTCTGCTTGTTCAGATTTTGACTTCTTTTCTCTTGAATAAGCACTTTGATATTGTGCAAAGATTATTATTCTGCATGCTGAAAACTCCCCTAAATTCACTTAATAAGATATCACTCAAAACTAGCTTATTCTGAAGAATTGCCACAGCTATGACATAATACTGTCTAGATCCTAGGCTATGAATATATAAATGTTATTTCTCCTTGGAAGGCATAACACTGCCAAAGAGGAGAACTTACGGTTGCTACTTTTTGACTTATAGGTGTTAGCCAGGAAATGGAATTTGCAATAATGCTATGGAATGTATGCAAAAACTAGCAAAACCTGCTGCTAGCCAATAGTGATTAAGCTGCAGATCTTTCTGTTATGGGCGATTTACAACCACCCAAACCTTGAGAAGTACTTGTCATTCACTAAAGATCTGTTTTGCATTTATGCTTTCCTTGTAGAAAACCTTCTTCTTTCACTCTGCTTATAAACCCTTCACTGTAGCCAGGTATGTTACTGAGTTACAGATATATAGTACGGTCACTTGACAGGCAGAATTGTCTTGCTTGGTATTATTTTAAAGAACATGTTTTAAAAATTTTCAGGAGTCTTGGAAATCACTGTCTCTTCCAACCAGTCCAGTGTGTGTCTATCCCTATGTTTCCACTAGTAAATATTAAGGGATGCTCTAGGGCAGGGGGTTCTCAACCTGGGGTACATGTACCCCCAGGGGGTACGAGAAGCTTGTCAAGGGGGTACGGGGAATATTTGGTAAATAACTAGATTATCCTAATTGAAATATTCCAAAAGTAGTAGTGTTAGTGAAAAAAGTTGTGGATTCTAAAGTCTAGAATTTATTTTCTTTCATATTGAATAGGGGATATGGGAAGGTTTACTAAAAGCCAAGGGGGTATGGGGACCGAAAAAGGTTGGGAACCCCTGCTCTCGGGGTATTTAATTAAAGATTCAATAATGCAAGGTGCTGAATACCTCTAAGTGTTGCTTCACACAGAATAGGATCATGGTTTAAATCAGGGGTAGGCAATATATGGCTTGCAGGCCAGATCTGGCCCACCAAGCTGCTGGATCCAACCGGTGGGCCACCCCACCAGTATCCTGAGGCACAGAGTAGCCAGCTGCTTCAGAGCAGCTCCATACCACTTTAAGTGGCTGGCTGCTTCCTTTGGCTCTCTGCTCTGGGCACCGGGGGGAGGGGAGGATGAGGCTTTGCAGAAACTACTAGCCAATGGGAGCTGAGAGATTTTGCTGGGGACAGAGGCAACACGTGAGGCCTCCCCTCCCCTGGTGTCCAGAGCAGAGAGCCATTTTGAGCAGCTTGTGGCTGTACCAGACAGGAAACCTGTCTCAGGCTCCTGCGGGGCTGCTGGCCGGGAGCCACCTAGGTAAGGCCTCCTGGCCATAGCCTGCTATGGCACTCCAGCTCCTCTCACCCCTCAACTCCCTGTACTAGGTCACCATCCCTTCCTGCCCCAGGTCACCATTCACACCCTCTACACCCCTCTCCCTTTCTCCCTCAGGTTACAACTCCCTCCCAGATTCTCACCCCCTCTTACACCTGTTTCCGAGGCCAGAATCCTCTCCTGCACCCATACCCCCGCCTGGACTCTGCCTCCCAAGCTCCTGCCCCAGATCACAACCCTCTCCTTCACCCAAACTCCCTCTCAGAAACCAGACTCCACACCCCCTCCATAGAAAAATGTAGCCCTTGATCACTTATCAAAAAATTGGTGTGACCCCCATCAAAAATTATTGCACAACCCTGGTGTAAATCATTACAAGGCATGTCTCTCCAGGAGATAAATTCCTTGCAACAAACCCCGAAGGTAAGATGCAGTAAGGAACTATTAAAACACTGAACTGAAAACAAGGGTTGTCAAGAAAGATGGCTTGTGTGTAACTGCAGAATATTTGATGCTTCATTTGACTTCAGAGGAGACACACCTTGGTGTAGGTGTGAATTTGACCTAGAGTGAAAGAGCTCAAAAGAAATATGCTAGCGCAGAAGCCAGAAAAAACTCTATTTTAAATTCAGCAAAGACAAACCTGAGTCCAAGACTTTCCTCACACTGCATCTTTAATGTTTATGGATGAAAGTCTGTTGTGGAATGATGTGAGGTGAATCTAGAAGTTAGAGAAATCTAGTTGCCCATTAAAGAAGCATTGGACCATCATAGGAAAGTAGCCATCTTGAAGTTGGATACAAGTGAGCCGGAAAATAGAAAGGTAATGAAAAGCAAATATTACCCCTTTTCAATGCTCTTTGACTCGAAGACAAAATGATTTAAAAGCTAGCTGATAAAGGAAAGACATAGATGCTTTTCAAAGATTTAAAATAGCTAAAGTGTGTAACGTATCATAAACAGATTTGGCAAACTGGAGGACAGGTACTGGTATTACAAGTCAAGGTTAATATTACACAAAATTTCTTTGTAATGCCAGCAAGGCATGGACTGTCTCCAATCAGAGCCTGTGTTTGTAAGGTGTTGAGCATAATGGAGTCTTGATTCTGACCAAAGCCTGGAGATAGTGTAATGAATTGTAATAAACATGTTTGTATCTAATAGAATTGTCTTTTTATCCTCATCCTTCTCTAGGCTTCCCAGTTTCTGTTGGATGAGCATTCCGTCTCACAACTCTCCTCTTCCCTGTTTCTTTACTCTTTTCAGAGGATGACAGCATCTGAGGGTGCATCTACACAGCACCCTAAACTCAGAATAAGATATGCAATTTGCGCTATGCAGATTACATATCTTATTTCAAAACTATTTTGAAATAGCTTATTTTGAAATTTGGGACATCTACACAGAGCTAAATGTCAAAATAACGCGCTATTTCGAGCCATCCCTTATCCCTCGTGCAATGAGGATTATGGGGATGGCGAAATAGTATGCCCATTATTTTGAAAAATATTTCAAAATAACGGGCGGCTTGTGTAGATGCAGGGTACCTACTTCGGAATACCTCCATGCAAAATAGACGTACCCTGAGTGAATAGTTGGAATTATAGAGACCTAGAGTATATTTTGGTCCAAATGCAGATGTGGTATAAGTTGACCCTACTCCATTTGACTCCAATGGGACTTGCACCAGCACTTATGATTGAATTTGATCTTCTGTTGTTCTAAAAACTATTTACAAAATGGTAGAATATACTTTATTTCATCTTAAAGATGCAGCTGTGCACTGGGAGTGGCGGGGGAAGGTGTAATAGGAACTCTTGAGTGACTTAGCTACGAAGAAGAGAGGCAAGGTGGCAGCTTACTGCTCTGTCTCAGGTTTGGGTGATGAACCAAGGCACCTACAGGAATGGAGCAGTGATGTGAATCACAAGACTTTTGGTTTAAGGCTCTTCCCCCGATAGTTGTATTATGCAGCTTCTTGTTAGAAAGATATTTTGGTTCAGATGGTTGCGGTGAATCCAATCCAAAGTGACCACTCTAGGGAGAGGAGAGAATCTCTGATGAATGGGAAAGAAGCCATTTTACAAAGAGGCAGTAGTGGCCCTCTCTTAACATGAAATATTGTTTTGGTGGAAGTGGTCTCCGCTAGTTGTCACCAAAAATATCTTTCCTTTCCCATTAATCATCTCTTGGCATGAGTCTGTCAAGATAATCTGTAAAGATTTATCCACAGGTGTCTGGACGTGCCATGTCAGAGAGGTTAGATCAGAGGTGGGCAATAATTTTTTGCTGGGGGCCACTTCAAAAATTCTGGCTCCAGGCTGCACCAGAAGAGGCGGGGCCTCAAACGGAAGGGCCAGGCCAGGATGCTTCCAGGCTTCCCCAACCACAGACCATGATTGGTCTGGGGGTTGGGGAGCCCCTGCCCCCTCCCCCCAGGTTCCTGCTAGGCACCCATTCCCCTGGCAGTGGGGAGACTTTCTGTGCACCCCCACACCCAGGCTAATCAGGACTTGGGGGCGGAGGAGCGTGCAAAATCTCCTCCCACCCTGCTAGGAGCACCTGGTGCTTCAAAGCCATGTGCTCCTGGCAGAGAGGAGAAAACTTTGTGTGCTTCACCCCACCCCCAGGACGTAATTGGCCTGGCGGTGGGGGAGCAGCAGGACCTCCGTAGACTGGATCAACCCACTTGGTGGGCCGGATGCAGCCAGCGGAGGCCCTTTTCCCCACCCATGGGTTAGATAGTATCTTAATCCTGGAAAACAAAAATCTTAAACCAGGGAAAGGTGTTAAATAGACTCTTCTGATGCCATTACCGTACTGGAGAATTTCTTGCCTGCAAAACCAGCCTGTCTACCCATCCCTCTTTTATTATACCTCTTTTTTCAATATGTACACGTAATTGCTAGAGTCAGTTTTTATTTGTCCTAGATTTTCTTCCGGAAAACTTGGTGGTGGGTGGGTTGGTGGTAGATTTAACTCCTCTTCTGCCTGACCTATTCATAAGGTAGAGGGTGGTCGTTCGTTCTGTTAGCCCATACAGTGTTTTCTTCTGTTTTCCCCACCTATTTCCATTTTTAAATATATTTACAAAGCACACTTCACTTATTACTATGATGTTGCTTTTTTTCTTCTAATGCTGCTCATGCAGCTTTTGTTATCTGGTGCAGGTAGCCCTGCTGTCAGTCTAGTAAAAGCAGTTTAAGGTCACTGACCTAAGGGCAACCTGAATCTCTGGTTTGTCTGTCAGACGAATATGGGGTTGTCCAATTTTTGTGTCTATTAGCCACGCACACACTTTCCTAAGTGTAATATGAGACTGTAGCAGGGATGTGCCCAACATTCCATTCTTCTCTCCTTCCAGGGGTAGCAGCAGTCCTCAGTCCTTACATCCACCTGAGCAGCCAACCTTCATCCCAAAAGTCTAGCCCCTTGCCTCAGGGGCAAGATGTAGTCTCTAATGGCCATGCCTCAGGGTGGCAAGGTGCAGTGCTAGTGGGGGTGAGGCATAGACCCAGGGACCCTCTGGTGGCAGCCATCTACTGCCCTCCTTCTCTGTTCCCATTCTCCAGGCCACTTCCCCATGACCCTTGCACCTTCTCAGCCCTTGTATCCAGGCCTACAGTCTGGTGGGTATCAGGCTGGAGCTTCTCCCTAGCTCCCCTGAGCCTGCCTAGCACTGCTCTGCCCAAGGTGTCACCGGTCCCCTCTCCTACTGGGACACAGCTCCTTCTTCCCTGTGGGTAAGAGCAAGCATGAGCTACCCTCAGCTCTGCAGCCTTTTTATAAGGCCCAGCCTGGCAATGATTGGCCAACTGCTCCTCACCTTGATTGGCCACTTTGTTTAAAAGCCATATGCCATTGCACCTGCCACTTGGTGCTTCAGAAGTTTTAAGGGCACCAAGTCATTAAACTGCACTTTGTCTGAATTCAATTTTTTTTGAGCAAAACTGCTGGAAAATAGGATTCTTCCTAGCCTACCTTGCAGTGATTGCACACAGATAGAGTAAATGTAACTGGGCCCTTGGGAAGCCGCTCCCAGGGGGCAAGGCTGCAAAGAGCTCCTGTGTGACCCACCCAAGGCCATTCACAGTTGCAGCACCTGCTCATTCATGTGCCATTTTGGGGTGTAAAGTGTGCCACAGGGGGATTGGAATGCTACGGAGCAGCCAATAGCATGGCGTCCCCACACAACTACATTAAAAGGAGAAAGCTGCTCTGACCTTAAGCATGGTGCAGGCTTCACTTTTCCCATATGTCCTGAAGAAGGTAAGGGAGGATCCTTCCCCAAACTTTTTCATTGGCGGTGGGGGAGGAGTAGTTCTCCACCAAGCCCAATGCCACCCTACATACCAGCCATATAATCCACCCTTGATTTGTACAGCATATGGTCATGCAACAATCTTCAGTTCCTTCCCCACCCACTCCTGAACATGCACACTTTCACAGATTCACCAGTCAGCATTCCCTTGCTTGTTTTTTTGCCTAAGAATGGGAGAGTTTTGCCATAGTTACTATTTGCAAACACCTTTTCACAGCTCTCTGTGATTACCCAGAAGGAGGAACAAATTTGACAATGCGCAAGACTCAGTTTGGGATTCTAATTCTCTCAATAAATCCTGAAAAACAAAAATCTTAAACCAGGGAAAGGTGTTAAAACAGACTCTTCTGATGCCACCAGTGTACGGGAGAATTAGCTTAGAGTTAGTTTAAACATGTTGGAAAATCTTCTCTGGTCTTTCTGCCAACCATCATCGGGAGCCAATCTAAATTCATGAACTCAATGCTGTAATTACATTTTGGAAGACTCCATCCAAACAGGCTAAGGCAGAGCGCTGTTTCCTGCATTGTATTACTTCTGTTCCCCTTTTTAAATAATAATCATAGTGCGCAAAGAGGCTTAGCTTTGGGTATGGCACAGGGACAGACTACACAAGGTGTTGTTTTGACAGCTTTGCAGCTGCCATTGGGCCCATCATGTGGTTAGACTGCTTATGGACTGTCTAGACAACTTTGCCTTCTAGAATGCCATATCCATCTGATTCACATGTGATTCGGAGGAAGGGATTCTTTATTTAAAGTGTAAACTTGCTCCAGGAAAAAAATCACCCCTGGGATTCCTTCTATAAATATCCCTCTTTAAAGAAAGTTTTGCTACATATATTTCCATTCCTACCAATAGGTACATTTTAAGCATTGGTATTTGGACACTGAATTTCTTAAATAAAGAGTGAAAAAATGGCTGAGTCTCTCTGAAAAGGTCCATATTTAGCAAGGGTCTACAGTTGCATAAACATGATGCCATTCACCTGGTGTGATTCCCTCCTTTAAATAGGTCAGACTTCAGCTTTTCCATCAATGGGTGAGAGAGAATCCCTCTGAAGCCTTGCAAAGCAGAAACTGTATATTTCACTTGGCATGCATAGTGGATATTGGTGTTCTGTTGCTACAGCAAACAAGTGTCTTCCAGGCTTTATAAGTGAGTTGAGGGGGGCAGGTGTTGAAAAAATTATGTATTTTCAATTGTGGTGTTTGGAATTAATCCATGTACCCATAGTGCTTTGCTTGGAACTAAGACACCATAGTCTAAGAGTTCAAATACAGGCCTGTAAGAGGGGTGACATTGGGTTCTAATCCAGATTCTGTTATTGACATACTGTAATCAATTCCCTTTAATCTTTCCATGCCTTGGATTCCTTACCCAGTCTGTAAAATGGGCATAATATGACTGGCTTATCGCTGAGGAATGTCATGAGGGTTCATGTTTGCAAGTACTTAAGACATGTAAATTGCAGTTTGGTCTTGTTATTTTTACCATAGTTGTTTGGATTTTCCTGCAGATATAGTAAATAAGAGCAATTTCTTTAAGAAGAAGAATAGAATTTCCCCAATTTTTCTGTGCATGGACCTTTATTTATTTATTTAGCTTCTTTTCAATGGTTCACCTTGGATCAAAGCTGTATTGCGGTTCAGCGTATAATCCAGCTGATCACCACAGAAACACCTGGCTCCATAGATGCAGGTTGTCATGCAAATCCTATCAGAATCAGTAGGAATTTTAAAAAATAACTAAATTTCTTTGGGGGGAAAAAAACCCAGAATGTTTGGCAAAATCAAGTTTCCACCCTTATCTATCTTTTTGTCTGTTTTTCCCATAGCAACTGTCACCAGAGTATCTAAGGCCATGTCTACACTAGGAAATTATTTCAAAATAGCTTATTTTGAAATAATAACTCCCGAAATAACTATTTTGAAATAGCATGTCCACACTACAGGGAAGCTTTGAAATTAGTCCGAGGCAGGCTCACTTAATGTCGATGTGCTATCTCGACTTAGAGCCCCAGGAAGCACTGGGGAGTAATTACTTTGAATGACTCTGGGGAGTAGCTATTTCAAAATAGTAGCAGTGGAGCATCCACACTACCTGTATTTCAAAATAACTGTTTTGAAATAAGCATTATTCCTCAGGGAAAGGAGTTGTTATTTCAAAATAACCAGCCCCTTACTTCGAAATAATGGGCTTGGTAGTGTGGATGCTCTGCTTGCTATTTCAAAATGAGGGCAGTTATTTTGAAATAACTCCATAGTGTAGACCTGGGCTAAGTGACATACCTCCAGAAATAGGGGTTAAAGACCTCCAGACTTTCAAATTATGTGGACAATCCTGCGTTAGAAAACTTTTTTAAATGGTGTCACCAATGCTCAGCACACGTACATGTGCTCCACTGTAGAAGGGCTATGTAAAGATTTTAATATACATCCTCTTGTTTATGCAGGGTGCAATTGGAGCAGCTATGTAAGCAAATGACTGGTGATCTAGATGATCCTGGTACAAATCCCTGCTTTATCTGATTCATAGGAGAGATTTTTTACATCCTAGGTCATGCTGACTCAGGTAAAGTAGGGGCTGAAATTCCCACCTCTGAGGTCAGTGTCCTAAGCATCCAGCTAGACATCCCTTAAATGTTGCCATGAAATGGAATTGTGTGGTAATAGGTGCTGGAACCTATTGGGTGTGATTCTGGTGTGGGGTTTGACTCTGCAGCCCCAGCAAGAAGTGGATTCCATTTTATACAGGGTTTATTGTTTGGCTTAATGGCTCTCAGCACTCCCACTGTAAAAATTGTTCCAGCCCTGCTGGGTGAGGTCAAAAGCCCACAGAAATCAGTGGGAGTGTTTCCACTGACTTCAGTGGGATCAGGTCTCTGAATCTATCAGCCACTTATTTCCATAAAGTGTTAGGCTAGATCAGATTGAATAGGGTAAGTGAGCAGCAGTGTATATAGTTCTAAATATTACAGAGAACTATTTTCATTCCTGATCAGACAAGTTATCATGTGAACTTTCTTTGAAACCAGATATTTCTGGGGAAAATCCAAGCTCTGCAGATTTTTCTCAGAGTTTTCTGCACATTTCTATTGACCCTGCTGTTTACCACTTTAATATGCTGTTGAGCTTAATAAGTTAACAAACATATTTGAGAGAGACTTGGAGGGTCATGATGACATGTGGCAATAAAACGTAAGTTCAGAGCCAAGAAAATCAAAAAGAAAATTCTACACATTTTTGGGGAAAAAACCACTCGTCCTGCTAGCTTTCAAATGATTTTATTTTTAAAGAGAGAGAGGAGAGAGAGAGAAACTCACCAAATTTCTACTGCCCTGACTCTTGGCCCTTTGGCAGCAATGAAGTGATTATAGAGATGGGCACATTCTAATTCTGGTTAAAGTCCTCTACTGCTGATGCTAGCCTAAGCAGGAATACTTCTACCCTCATGGCATCCCATTTCTTTTGAGGTGAGAAAAACAAAGAAGCTAGAGGGTGGAAAAAGCAAAGGCTGCAGTGTGTAGTTTGAGTACTGTTTTTGAAAAAGGCTTATTTAGCATTGTGAGGGCAATTGGTATATTTGTTAACCTTACAGGACAGCTCAGAAATATCCTACCATAAAAAAATTCAGCATTGAAAGTCAGCACAACAGCAAACAACCACCAAAGGTGTCCTCCCTACCCCTCCCGGCAGAGGTGCTCCCTCCCGTACCAGGGGAAAAAATTACTTTCACCTCTGGATGCTCCTTGATGACCTGTCTGATTTTGATAGTCCTTCTGGATGGCGTTTAGTGGAGATGATTCCCATGTCTAGGCTCACTAATTCAGAGCATACATTTTCAAAGTTATAAAGCAGAACTTACGTATTTTCCTATAGCTTGGTATACTGACATTGTAAGTGAGACTAATGTCTGCAGCAACTGACAAATGTTTCATAGTGTAAAGACTCAATACATTTTTGTTAGATTAATACTTATTTTGAGCACAATTAACATACAGGTGAACTGGTCTGGTTGCCAACTATAAGCCTGTTAATTCTTGTCTTGGCAAGAGCTGGCACCTGGTTTGCCAGCATCACAACAAGAAGATAATTTCTTCAATTGTTTAGGCTTTTCCTGGTCCATCCCCCTTTGCACAATGCTGCAAGATTTTGTTTAGCGTCTCTTACTAAATATTGACGTCTTCCCTAGCTACAACATGTAACAGTTCATCAATGCAGGAAAAATTAACAGGTCTGAAATTCTTAATCCAGGCACTACTGCCAGCAATCAACCACACTCTATCAGTCTAGCCTGACAGCTAAACTTAGTTCAGTTTGTTTATTTTTATTATCCCATTTGCAAGACAGAATTTAAACCCCAAATGATGAAGAATTGTTTCAACAATAATATTCAACCATGGAGTGAAAAAGCCATGAGAAAGAAAGCTGTTGTAAAATAGCAGGTTATCAAGACCAAGGGAAGAAAGATAGTAACTTATTTTGACTTAAGAAAATTAACTCCCGAAGTGTACTTGCCCTTTATATTTCGTTTTAATCCCATGTATCTTTATCAGTGTTAATAAATGGATTTATATTGGACACCAAATGTTAAAATTACCTACACTTGAAAGGCCTGTCTATGAAATGAATCGAAATAGATTCTCTGTGGAAGTTACTGCAGTGCCAATAAGGATTAATTAAAACTCAAGTGTTCTTTATTGCATGTTAATTGTGTAATTGTTATTCAGTCAACCTTCTTGATTTTTGTGTGTTAAACAATCATAGATGCATTTCACCCAGTCTCACTGTTTATTTAACCAATTAATTAAGAAAGGGGATATTCTGCATTTATTAGCATTTTAATGAATAATTGTATTCCCTATGGCCCAAACATCTACATATGTTCAGTTTTTGTGTTCAGCCCCACTCTCTCTTAAGTGACAAACATTCCTAATTGTACCTACTACAGACTAAAAAGACCATGTCCTTAAAATACTCAGTACAAATGAACTTCACTAAAGCTAGCCCATGAAAACTATGGGATGAGTTCTGATCTCAGTAATCACAGAATACTAGAAGTGGAAGGGATCTGGAGAGATCCAGTCCAGTCCCCTGCCCTCATGGCAGGACCAAGCATGGTCTATATCAGTGTTTCTGAACCTTTTTTTTAAAATAAAGTATCCCTTTTTAAAATAAAATAAAATAAGAAGTATCCCCAGTACCTACAGTTTTCAGGCACACAAATTTTTTTCTACCATTGCAACACATTTGTTTTAACAACTTAATCGTAGCCGGGTGGGCGATGAAATTTTTGGGTGTAAAAAGTACAAAAATAATAAAGTGCTGTAAAACTTAAAACAAAAATTAAGTTTTGTCCAAATTTCAGTTGTGTTGACGCTCCCCCATACTTCTCTCAAGTACCCCTAAGGCAGCGGTTCCCAACCTTTTCCAAATGGGGACCCATTTTGACAATTCAGGAAGACTTGGTGACCCAATGCAATTCAAAAACGGGGGGAAAGGAGGGGCAGAGCCACCTGGGAAGACACTTGGTGACCCTTTTGAAATGTAATGGCGACCCATATTGGGGTCCTGACCCATAGGTTGGGAAACCCTGCCCTAAGGGTACTCATAACACTGGTCTATATTATCCCTGATAAATGTCTGTCTAACCTGCTCTTAAATATTTCCAGTGATGGAGATTGCACAACCTCCCCTAAGTAATTTATTCCAGTGTTTAACTACCCTGATAGGAAGTTTTTCCTAATGTCCAACCTAAACCTCCCTTGCTGCAGTTTAAACTCATTGCTTCTTCTCCTATCCTGTGAGGCCAAGGAGTACAATTCCCCCCCCCCCCCCCCCCCTCCTCCCTGTGACACCCTTTTAGATACCTGAAAACCCCTATCATGTCCCCTCTCAGTTTTCTCTTTTCCAAACTAAACAAACCCAATTCTTTCAGCCTTGCCTCATAGCTCATGTTTTCTAGGCCTTTAATCATTTTTGTTGCTCTTCTCTGGACCTTCTCCAGTTTCTCTACATCTTTCCTGAAATGTGGTGCCCGCAACTGGACATAATACTCCAACTGAGGCCTAATCAGCACAGAGTAGAGCAGAAGAATGACTTCTCATGTCTTACTCACAACACTCCTGTTAATGCAGCCCTTTTTTTTTTTTTTTGCAACAGCATTACACACAATACTAAGAACAATCCAAAGCAACTCCACCTTGCTCAGTTGACTTGCTCTGAATTTATACTGGTATGTCTCAGATCAGAATTTGGACCAAATGGTTTAAGTGACTGGAGTGTGTGTCATAATCAAGAAGGAGAACAATATGATCTTCAGCTCCCTTAACTCCATTCATCTGAAGAAGTGGGTTGTGCCCTTGAAAGCTCATGACACCGTGTACTTTTTTTGTAAGTCTCTAAGGTGCGGCAGGACATAGTTGTTTTTTAAGTTTTTGTTTTCAGTTACAGACTAACATGGTTGCCCCTCTGAAACTTTTGAAAAGATTTGTTTACTATGGTCATTAACTGATTTATAAAGGGCCTTCACATTTTGCATATGAATGACATTTTGGTGTGCAATTTAGCAAGGTGTTGCATGAAGTAAAATTTTGACCTCTTTAAGATCAATGGCAAAACTCACTGACAGTAGCAGGCTTAGGATTTCACCTCAAGTAGTTAGATATCTAACTACCAATCTGACTATAAAATGGCATTTTCATGCACAAATCCAAGTTTTAGGACATTCAAAATTGCAAAAACAAGTGCTTGGACATGCAATTTCATGTGGAGCAATTTGGAGGTTGCAGTGAGAATTTAAGTCAATGTTTTTTTAATCAAAATAAAATCTGATTCAGACCTTGCTGCTTAACCCTCTTGTCTGCCTGACAAGTTTTTATGCATGTGGGTTGCTTAAACTAAATAGGAGTGGGCATTTTGTTTTTCAGGGGAAGTGCTGTGCATTTCTCTGGTGCCTATGTTTTAAAATGCTGTTGTGCCCGAAAATTTGTATTCTAAGATACCGCTGGTCAAAGAGCTAAACCATTAGGCTCCCAGAGCTTATTCAAAACTACAATAAGCTTCATGATGGATACTAAAGGAGCAAACTCTAGTATAGGGTGGATTGGAAAAACTCACTTTATTTATTTCATTTGCCCATTGGATTTGGATGAAAAGCAAGTTAGAAAGCTGCCAGTACTTGCATACTTGATTCAGTTGTTTTCTGTTTTGTTTTCAAGTGGCAGGGGAGGGGGAAAGAGAATGTCTGTGATCCTAGGGAAATGGGAAGGCAGATTTCCACACTCAGTTAGGGGTTTTTCCCCGCTTTGGTCATATCTCCACTGAGTGGCTGCAAGTCATTTATTGCCTAGCAAGCTTCCCTCCCCATATTCTTTAGTTGGAAAGGTCATTGTTGTTCACCCCCATTTTATTTTCCGTTCATTCTGAGCCTTTTAAAAATGCTGTTTGCTATTAGGGCCTGGAATGAAAAGCTAGCTAGAAATTGGCAAAGCCCTGTACCCTCAGGAAATTCAAAGTGTTTGAAATGAAGGATCCAGGCAGGGTTGCTGAAACATAGCTGCACTGTATAAAAGGCACCAGCCCAGTGACCTGGTGGTAATGTTTTTGCCAAGAAAGAGATCTGGCTTTGATTGCTGTGTTTGGACCCTTGCAACCCTGCCTGCTAGTAGCTGGGAGCGCTCTGAAGTTGGCATGCTCAAATGCTTTTATTTTACAGTGACCCAAAAGTATGCTAGATGCCTTGCAAAATTATAGGGAAAACTTAAGGCCTGCCCTGAAGAATTTCCAATCTAAGAAAATGGATCCACAAAAAAACAAAGGGAATGGGCAAGGCAAGATGATTCCAGCAAGACTGGGAGCAAGGCACACATCTTGATAAAATCTTACAAGGTTTTTTTGCTACGGAGTGACTTTAGCTGCTCTCTTACTTGTGTTATGAAAACTTAGGGTATATTTATTGGGGGAGGCACTTATTGGTGCTGAAGTAGAAGAGCTGACTGGTGGGAGGAAGAAGACACAGTGAGGGCTGAGAGTGGAGAGAAAGGAGAAGATGAAATGGAACACAGAAGCTGGAATGGGAAAGGAATGATGGGTGGAAAGAGCAGAGAAAATATTATGAAGGCAGGAGGCTGCCAGTTGGAAAATATCCCTCTGGAACCAATGCCCTGGATGGCTACCTCTGGGGCCAACGCTTTCTGGGTCTCAGTCTGTGTGGCAAGAGGTCAGATGGAAAAGCCTCACTTACCTTTCTGAATATTCAGCTGCAGCTAGTGCTGCCTGTTTTGAGGAACCTCGGGCTTTCCAGAGGCTGCTCCCTAAAAGCTGTTCCTGGCTAGTCAGTGCTGCTTCCCCTATGGATGGGAAATGGCTGGGCCTGGTATATGGGCAGGCTCTTCTGCATCCATCTGGGTTTCTGGGAGGTTCTAAATTATTCTGCCTTCTTTTGGCTCTGGCTGATGCTGGCTGCAGGGGAATGAGCTCTGGGGAGCAGTATTTGTATCACTCAACAGTACTTGCTTTTACCAATCAAAGCTAGCACTGATAAGCTCTGAAAGCAGAGTCCCATACCATGTCTCTCAGAGGGCTGGTTCATGATAGCACTGCTGGGTCCTCAGAGGGGAGGCTGGAAACAGTGAACTCCTCAAAGGTCAGTGAGGCATATAGGGCTCATTCACATGAAGCCCCTCCACACTTCCAGAGTGGCGTGAATCAGGCCCATAATAGATCTGTTGTCTCATAATCTCCTTCAGGATGTGTGGTGTAGGTTATTTTGGGGGGCGTTGAGGGGGGTTGGCCTGTAAGTGAGCCAAGATATCAGGATTAAGAGAAACAGGGCAGGCAGCAGGCACTGGGAACCAAACGAGTGCTTATATAATCTCCCCCTGAGGCATTCAACACACTGTGAGAAGGAACAGGAGCACGGACAATGCCATATAGAGCACTACTAGTGATATTTTTGTGTTTTTAGAATTTAAACTTAATGTTTCTATCTATGCCCAGTCAGGGAATGTTGGGAAGGACCAAAATAAAATAGCATCGTGTTTTGAGATGCATTCCACCTGGCCACAACAAGAGAGAGCAGTCAGCTTTTTGTGTGTCTGAAATGGAAGCAAAGTGAAACTTTTTTTTTCCAGTGTCTGTAGATTTTACTTTTCTTTATCATGCCCTGCCACTAATCTGGTGTGCAGAATATTTTTAAGTCTAAATATAAAATAAAGCTCAGTATAGATAGCAGAGTGAAAAGAGGAAAAACTCCCACCATGACATGTTAACATACTAGGGAAGCTGCTTCCATGGGATATGCAGGTTTCAGCACCAGAAGGTAGCTGATATTCCCACTGTTGGCACTGGGGTGGGATTTCCAAATCATAGTATGGCTCTACTGCCATTGAGTTTTACCACTGGCTTGAGATCTCACAGGATCCATTAAACACTACCACAGGACTTCACTGTCCTGTCCCATACATCCCCTGCTGAGCTCCCTTCTCTAATGAATAACCCATAGAAAAGCTTAGCTAATAATTTTTCTAGTAATGCTTCTCCCAGATCTGCTAGGGTATGTCTAGACTACAAGGCTCCATCAACAGAGCCATGTAGATTAGTTTACTAGACATAGGAAAATGAAGCGGTGATTTAAATAATCGCCGCTTCATTTACATCAAAATAGCCAGCTGTGCCGATCAGCTGTTTGGCGGCACAGCGTAGTCTGGGCGCTCGCGGTCAACAATGGAAGCCTTTTTTGACCGCTCCGGTAAACCTCATTCCACGAGGCATGACGGAGCGGTCGACAAAGGCTTCCGTTGTCGCATCGCGTGTCCAGACTACCGTGCTGTGCCGCCAAACAGCTGATCGGCACAGCGCCATGAAGTGGCGATTATTTAAATCGCCGCTTCATTTTCCTATGTCTAGTAAACTCATCTACATGGCTCCGTCGACGGAGCCATGTAGTCTAGACATACCCCTAAAGTCTTGCATCTGTACTTAGTGTCATACATGGAGATGCCAAGCCTTGTGGTCTTTCAGCTGCCTACATCTTCTTCCAAAGACAACTGCCTAAGCTTGGAAAAGGAGGGGGAATAGTGGCTGCACTGCTGAGACCCCGAGCAAACAACAGAGGAAGGTTAGTGTCAGTGCACTACTGTGGTCTGATCCAGTTCTGTACAACAACTAAGAGTGAACCATCAAACTCTGCTTGTGGTTTGGTTGCCTTCACCAAAATGAAATGTTGCTTCTCTGATGAGGTATGCAAATTCCACTCTAGGCAACACAAGCTTAATGAGCTTCCTGCTCTGCAACACCTGTAGGGGTATGTCTACACTACAGAGTTTTGTCAGAAAAACAACTGTTTTTCTGACAAAACCTGAGTAACATTCACACTGCAACCGTGTTCTTCTGAAAGTAAATCAAAAGAACAGAGGGGTTTTTCCAGCATTGGTAATCATCTTTCTACGAGGAAGAAGCCTTTTTCCGAAGAGCTCTTTCAGAAAAAGGCGTGTGCATACAGGGAAGAGGGAGTTCTTTTGCAAGAAGAGGAAAGAGGAAAAAGCACAGGTGCCCTGGCGGCCATTCCGCCATAGTAATCACAGCTTACATGCGAGATAGCGTCCATTCAGTGTGGATGCTATCTATTGAAAAAGCAGATCGCTTTTTCAATGTGCTTTCTTAGTGTAGACGCTCTCTTTCAGAAGAAGTTTTTTTTGGAAGATCTCTTCTGGAAAAGCTTCTTCCAAAAGAAGCCTGCAGTCTAGACATAGCCTAAGAGATGTCAGACTTGGTAGGAGGAGTTTAAAAGCCCATATAACAGCAGAGTAGAGAGGAGAACTTCTCTCTGATCTTCAGTTCCTGGACTGAAGGCAACAGATCTTTAGATGACTGCCTCTAGTGGTTCCTCCATGAAGGAAGGGAGGGCCAGATGCAGGCTACATTATTTCTGCTTTTTAGCTATTGGGGCCATTGCTTTACAGGGTACTCTGAAGAAAGAGAGTTTTACCACCGTTCTGGGAAAGTGCATTTGTGGTAGCTTCTTTTCGTGTTCACTGAAAATCCTGAAAAGGGCAGATTGTTCAGGGTTCAGCTGGAGGGCTCAGCTTCTTACAGCTAGTCTGGTATTTTGGAACTCCTCATAGAAGAGCGGAGGACCAGATAAGCACAAGAGCCTAGTCTAGGGGACATCCTAGGGATGGAATCGGGTATTAACCTATTAAGTGCGCAGTGGTATAAGTGGGTAACTGTAGAGCCAACAGCTGAACCTACAATGTGCCTGCTGATTTACTTAGGAGTTGTTTATTGGAAAATATCTCTGTGGGAAAATCCAGACATGGAACAATTGGGAAATATGAGGCAGAATTTTCAGAACCTTGTGCAGGAGAAATTGTCAGTTGAGATGCATTAAAATGGTTATTTTGCCTCTTCTGGCAGTGCAAGGCATTTTCAAAACAGGGGTATAAGCCCTCAGTGCTCAGGCGAGAACAGGGAACAAAGGAGTATGAATATGGCATAGCCATGAACAAGAGCCAAGCCTACTCACCTTACAAGTTCAAAAGCCCTAATATGGATTCCACATGCACAAACAAGAGATACTTCTCTAGTGCCTCAGGCTTGCTATCTTAGCAACACAAGCTGAGGCCTCTTCCCAGCTCTGGTGCCAAGAGGGTGCCGTTTCGGGAGAGCAGTGGGGGGATGCAGGAGGCAGGAGCCATGCATACTGGGACACAGCTTTCTTTTTTTCCCTTTCTCCTGATGATAAGGAAGTGAGGGGAAAGTACTTAGATTCCGTACATGCCTCCTACACCTGGCTGGTAAAGGCCCAAGGGGGCTGGGAGTAATTCACAGAATCCACATACTTTCCTCTCACTCCCTTATCATCAGGAGAATGGGAAGAAAAGCAAGCCACATCCTGGTACGCATGGCTGCTGCCTGTCCTGCTTTCCCGAAATGGCGCTCTTGCTCGGTTCATGTTTTCAACTTTTACTTCCCTTTGCTACTATCCATTACATTTCTTGCAGGTCTAGTCTGTCTCCCTCTCCTTTTTTTCTGTCTAGTTGACAGACTGGATTTCTCTCATCCAGCAAAAAGATTGGCAGTGAACAGATGGTTTTTGAACAATGTGTAATCTTACCGCACACAGGATAATGTGCAAGAGGAATACACTGGAGCATCCACCTATAAAACCAAGGCGGCTAAAACATTTCATTCACCACCAAGAATGGGCTATGGGTCTGAGTTACATTTACCCTAAGGTCACTGTGCACCATGCGTCAGGTCAAGAGGGCTCAAAGTAGTGTAAATAAAGTACAAATAAATTATTTGCATTACTGTAAGGCCCCTGGGCATGACGCATGGTGCACAGTGACCTTAGCGTAAATGAGAACTGCAGCCTGTATGTCTTCTTATCAACATTTTTGTCCTTTGTCCAGGCCCCATACTGGCAATAAGAGAATTAATGAGAGCCTGTGGATCCAGCTGGCCCCACCCTACTACCCCTGCAGCATAGGAGATAGGATTTCAAAGAAGGAGGCCTGACCCAGTTTGAGGCTGACTAGGAAGGAGAGCGGAGCTCTGTTCCAGGAAATCTGGCTGCAGCCTAGAGACTGAGCTAGCTTCATGGTCCATGAGCTTCCTGCCAAGGGATAATGAGACCCAGGGAGACTGGCTGAAGCACTGACTGTTTGTAGTCAAGCCCTAAGTACACTTGAACCTCAGTACTCCGACTGTCCCTAATCCGGGAACGCCTGTGGTATGGAGGAGGAAGTGGGTCTGCGCGGTGCTGTTCCTCCTCCCCACCTGGGGGAACGGCAGTGCTGAAATACATTTCCCTTGGGCTTTTCCCCACCGCTTCCCATAGCAGTAGAGAGCTGTGCCTGGAAGCCATGGGGGGTAATGAGCCACATGGGCCCCTCGGAGCAGGGCACCAGGTAAGCACCCCACCTCTATCCCTCACACCCAGACAGCGCCCTCCCTGACCTGGCAAAATCTTTAATCTGGCATACCTTGTTTCCCAGGGTTGGCAGATTAAAGAGGTTGAAGTGCAGATGGGTGGGACTCCACAGAGGGCTCATTGGACAGTCCTATTTTGAATCGTGAGGAGTGGTTCTGTTTGTTTCTTTCAGACCTTAAAGCCTAAAAAAGGGGCAGGACTACAGTTAGCCTTGGCTGGATTCTAAAGCATGGCTACCTTGGACTGCACAAGAGACAGTGACTTAATAGTGGAGAGCCGAGGCTGGGTGAGTTATACCCTAAGGGGGCACCACAAGGGCCCGCCTGGTTGCAGGCCCCTAGTTCAGCAGAGTGCAGAAGCGTATGGTTCATTGTCGGCACATGAATAACTTAACCCCATTCAGCAAGGCACTTCAGTACAGAACTAAGATCCATTGATGTCAGTGAATGTTAAGCACATGCTCAAGGCTAACCATGTACTGACTTTGCTGACTCGGGCTTTGCTGACTCCGAGCCCTATTGCTAAACAGAGAAATTTAGCACTCATCTTACTGTGGTTGTACACTCAGGCAGGAGCAGCAGAACAAAGGGGCAATGGGGTTGCCTCCCACAATGGAAATACTGTGTGGGCTCTACAGCATGTGACCTTGAACACACCCCGTAGGCGTTGGAGCAGCGAGCATTGGCCCAGGATTGGGCTTCGGAACAGGGAGTAGGATCCAGAGGGGTTGGAATGCGCTTGGGAGCAGGTAGGAACAACTAGGACCTTCCTGCCTAATCTGTAGTTAGATGCCTCCTCCCCCACTAACTCTCAGTATTTCCCCTCATTCTCCCACCTTGCTCTTTGCACCCCCATTTGCCCCTCCCTGCATTGCAGAAGGTTCATAACATTACCTTTTAGGTCTCTTTTGCAATTCCTCAGTGTCCTCTTCCCCTTCACCCCAATTCCAGGACAGCCTTTCTAAATCTTCCTTTTAGATTAATCTTTGAATTGCTAAAGTCTTTATTAACTCTGATGATTTCACACGTAGCTTTCTATTTCTTTTTAAAAAATCTTATTAAGCATTATACAAATAACATCATTGGCAATGCCTCAGATCACTGATCAGAGGAAAATAAACATGGCAAGAATATAAATAAATGCATACCGAGCATGAAAAAACAAAAGACTTTGCAAGTATCACCGTGAATTTCAGGTGCACTGTACATATTTATGCAGGGTTAATACTTTAATCTTTGCAATGATCTGGAGGCTATTCCAGACAATAATTAGTCTAATGAAGATGGAGGCCTAGATGAAGATAATCTGGCTAAGCAGAATGAATGTCTCAGCTGTCGCTGAATGGAACAATTCTCTTTTTGTGTGTGCGTGCACGCATGTATGTGCACGTGTGGGAGCAGCAGTTTTACAACACCTGCCCACAGTAACCAGAGTTATCATCTCATAATCTGAGTTCCAAATGGATGTAACTAAAATAACAATTTAAACTAGACCACTTGATCAGTTGAAAAGCATAAGGATGGATATATTACAGAGCTCTAGAGAGAATCAACGCTTATGCAAAGGATTGGCTATCCCAATTAAAACAAATGTCATGGGGAATTACAATAACACATCACAATAAAAGAAATTTCCCTACACTCTGTACAAGAACTTGTGCTAATTTAGACTTGGTTGTTGTTAAATATATCTTCCACATAGCACACGCATGCACAGAGCTAAAGAGAGTGCCAGACCTTAGAGGCTTTCGTCATCCTGCCCAACAGATGCAAGTCGACTTCCAGTGGATGACGGATCTTTCACTACTATAAGCAGTTTTCTTAGCTCCCAAATACTTACCAGTTCCCATTACAAGCTACATTATCTGGTGTGTAAGAGAGAGAATTATTCTCACATTTAAATTGGGGGACAGGGAGGAAGGTAAATCCTGGTAACTGTGCATATTTCTTGAAAAGCAATCAGAATCAGGCCCTGGGTGTGTGAGTGTGTACAATAGACACATACAGGGCATTGTCTTGTGCCCAGCTTTTTGGTTTTCCTTCGTTCCTAAAATGTAGTGTTGCTTTCCAGTTAACTAAACATTGTTTTTAATTACATCTCTTTGGGAATGAAGATTTACAAATGTGAATTAGTTTTGTTATTACACAGCTAAAGAAACAGTCTGGGTAATTTGCAAAATCTAAAACTGTTCAATTGCTGGCATTCCTATTCAGTAGTCTGAGCTGTCACAGCAGATATATCCAACTTAACTTGTAACATTGAAAGAAATGTGTACTTTTTATATTTTGAAGGTGTTGGAACCTCACGAGATCTTGGCAGAATTTAACGTCTCACTGGCTTCTTGTATGGCTAATCGGCTGATCCCTATGAATTTACCATCTACCCAACAATTTTTCTTTCAATGCCTTTGGTGGAGTTTAAAAAACAAAGAATGGTTGTTTAGTTATGACCATGATACCCACAAAAATCCTGAAATATCCAAAGTCTTACATTTTTTTTAAATGTCTCTCATAGAACCAGTGACTGGATTATTGTTATTTTATTACAAAAATAAAAACATTCTTCACTTTTAAATAGTGCTTTTTATGCATCGATCTCATAATGGTTTGCAAAGGAGGTGAGTATCATTTACCCCAATTAACAGATGGCAAATCTGAGGCATGGAACGGTTCAAGACCATTTAGGAGACTTGTTTGTTCAAGACCATTTGTTCAAGACCATTTAGGAGACTAGTGGCAAAGCCAGAAATAGAGTCCTGGTCTAGTGTCATATTAGCTAGGCCACACCGCATGGGCATCCAGTATAATAGGTGGGGGGAGGCTTAGCCTTCCAAAAGTGCTAGCATGACCCCACCCACACTCCACCCCAGAAGTTTTGGGGGCGGATGTTGGTGTCCCCAGCACCTGCCCTCCCAGTGATCCTAGCAGGGGAGGCTGGAGTTGCGTGCTGCCCTCCCTCCCTCCCTGTGCTCCAGAGCCAGGAAGTCTGGGGATGTGTGCCATCCGCCCTCCTCTTCCTTCAGGCTGGGGAGGCTGGGGCACACATGCCTACGCACCCTCCTCCCCATGGTGGTGGGGGGCTGGGAGGCAGCTTGGCTCCTGTGGGGGCAGGGCCTCAGTGGAGAGGGTGGGGCTGGGGGTGAGGTTGGGGGCTTGCCTCCCCCAGCCCTACCTTCACCGACTGCCCATGCCACACTGCCTCTCATACAAATGCTATTTGGTGTTAATGTATCCCCATCTTTGATAAGTCAATGGTTTGTACCCCAATTGGTTGTCCTCTACTCTGTTAATTATTCCCCTAATCGTTTCAGTAGATATTCAGCTTGCTAATTGCTCATGAACAGTGTTCTTCAAAAATTTGGAATTTATTATTTATGTTATGTGAATGGTCATATGGTATTATTTCTGCTCCCTGATTTGATGACTGAAAGTTTATAAAGTGGAGAATAACATATTTTCAGTGGAGGAATCTTCTGTGTTAATGTTCATGATACTTTTGGGAGACATGAATGTTTTATTACTAGGTGGTCGTCAGAATACTTGCAAACAAATAATCAAATCCTTCAAATCAAAGTGAACCAAATGCCCTGCTTTTGTATGCAGAAATATTCCTGAATCAATTTTATTAACTATTCATTCACTTCTGTCTCTCTATGACTCAACTAGCAGAAATCCATTCTTAGCTAATACCATCCTTTTGGACAATCCATATCTAAAATGGAGTCATGTCCAAGCAAAGACAACTTTTAAGTCTATTGGCCTTGACAATGCCCTTTCAAGTTATTAGCTGAATTAATCAGTCATTAATGGGTGCAAAACATGAAGGTTAAATTCCAGGTAGCACTAGGAAAGATGTTTTCAATTCATCTCTGGTTCTGTTTATTCATTTAGAGAAGATGGAGTTTATTAAAAGTTAGTACTTCATTTCCAAAGTATCAAACAAGGACACTTTTTAATTTAATAAATACAGAAACTACTCATAAATAAAATGAATTACCCTTCTTTAATAATTTCCTTGAATTTGCAATGGCAATTCTTAGAAATTTGGCTTTGAAATCACTTTCATCAACTAGATTAAGGATGTTGAGTTTTTAAGAGTTAGAATATGCCACTCAGACGAGTTTCAATCCTTCATGTTTTCACGGGGGCAATAGGGTTTCTTGTCTTTATCAGCACTGGTTAACATACAAGTCCCTTAAATGTAATAACTAGCAAATATACAAAGGATTTACAATATAAGGCTCACAGTTTAATCCCTGTAAACTGGAATTTACATGTACACTATCAGTAAGTCAGCCAGCCATTGATCAAAAGTCTAGAATGCCATTTTCTTTGTGTGATGTATCTACACAAAACAGTGGGGAAAAAATATGAAGGATACGGTATGCAAGAAAAAAACGCTCCAGCTGGGATACTTTTAGCAGGGCTCCAATGGGGGCTGGTGAGAGAGAAGTATCCTGTGAAATTCTGATATTGATTTATTAGCCAAAGATACACACTATTGTTTCTGTTTCCTGAATGAAAGTGCCTTTGCTAATTTCAAGTAGCCTACATGAGCCTCTCCTTAAGGACCTGAACACTGCCAGGTAAATGTGCTAGTATTAAATATATTGCACTACTGCTGGAAGTGTGGGAGGTTCAGGAGTGAAGGTTGAGGGAGTGGGGAGGGGCTCTGGGCAGGGGACTGTGTAAGGGGGGAGGTTGGCAGGGGACCAAGTACCCCCGGCCCGAGATTCAAACCAGGGATGCTTGCTCTTCCCTTTCCTGTACTTGTCAGGAAATGAGAGCAAAGGAGCAAAGTGCACAGCTCATCTGCCCCCTGCACTCCCTAGGCAGAGTGAGGAATGCAGCAAACTGTGCACTTTCCCCTTGCTCCCTGATGAAGGGGAACAGCCAACAATGTCCCTGTATGAGTCTGAGGGTGGGGAACTTCAGCCCCTCCCCCTCAGTCTCTTTAAAGGGCGCCTGGAGGTGGGAGGCTCAGGGCTGGGCAGATAGGGAGGGGGGAGCGTTCCCAGCCAGCCCCTTTACCTGCCGCATGATTCTGTCTGTTTTCTGTATGATTATATAAGAAGCAATCCCATTTCAGGCACATTCTATTTTCTTGGCACAGCCAAACCCTTATCTTGCTGTAAGTTTTGGTAAGAAGAAGTTGTATACTGAATTTTGTGGTCCTAGCTCTTGCCATTTAAGAGGAGCTCATACACAAACAGACAAACTCTCTCAAATATAGAGTAGATCATGCTGGAATATCACATGTGATAGAATAGCAGAGTGAGGGCTGGTCTACATTGGAAAATTAGTTTGACCCACTCTCCTGAGCAACATAGTTAAGCCAACCTAAGCCCTTGTATATCCTGCACAATAATGACAAAAGAATTCTTTGTCAGTGTCATTATTGCCTCTTGGGGATGCAGATTTCCTATGGGGGAGACGCCTTCCTATTGCTGTAGTAATTGTCTACACCAATAATGGGCAACCTAGGCTAGAGAGGGGGCCGCAAGAGTGGCCCTCCATTGTCTCAGTGGGCCGCAAGATTGTTACCAAGATGGTCACTTGAGACAGGGTAGTTTTGCTAACTGCAGTTGTGTAGAGTTTGCAGGGTTTGATGATTGAACCGTAGCAACACTTTGATTTGATGCAGAGGGAGCACATAATCTTACAGTCAGAGTTGTGTGCACACAGCAGGCACCTCACTTTATGTGCCCTTGCTTTGCGTGCGTGTAATTTCAGTCATACCGGAAGGAAAAAAAACTACATGGACAAAAACTGCAGCATCTGGCAATCCTGTGTGTGGGCAATGGTAAACAAAATGTCTCAGGGGCCACACACACAGAACTTCCGCAGGCTGCAGGTTGCCCAGCACTGATCTACACTGCAGCACTACAGTGCTGCAGCTGGGCCACTATAGTATTTCAAGTATACATTCTGCCTCGGGTTTCCACCAGCATACATTAGACTTATTTCCCTTGCGGCCACAGAAGTTAGTTGCTTGCTTTCATGTTAGTAGAAGATGTGTCCAAAGGGTTTTACTTCTGAGAAGGACAATAATCTAAGCACCTCTCTGTGCCAGCTGGCAAGGTGTGCAGGGGTTAGAGAAATGTTATCACTCTGGTGTGTACATTCCAGTTCACAAGGCATGTCTTGTGAGATCGCAAATGAAAGCCAGTGTCACTGTGAAATGCACGTGTAGAAACTGTGTAAGGAGTTAACTGTGTCCTTACACTGAAAGTATGTTCTCAGGGGTTGTCGACACTTAAATACTACTGCAGTGCTTTAGTGAAGACATTACATACACCGACAGGAGGGCATCTCACCTCGGTGTAGGTATTCCACATCCCTGAGAGGCAGCAGCCAGAGCTATATCTGCATGACAGCCTGTGTCAGCTTAACTTATGTCACCCAAGGTGTGAAAAATCCCACACATATACCCCGGCCAACATAATTACACTAAGTAGTCCACAGGCACGACGATTTTATTATGGCATAAGCTTTCATGAGTTGCAACTCACTTCACTGACATGAGTGCTCGTGAGCACAGCACTATGTGAAATAAAACTTTTTTAGATAAGAAGTTAACCTTTTAGTTGAACTTAGTCTCTAGAAATCTTTTTATGAGTTTGGGTTTATATGTAACCATTTGCCAATATTCTTACCACTACTTAAATACAGGAGTGACAGAAGCCCCCTAAAAGTGGGGGGGGGCATGGACACCCAAATCACAGCATGGGCTCCTGTCCCTTGTGCTACCCCTTCCCCTAAAGACCTCCCAGACCATGATCCCCACCCCTGTTCGCTCCTCTTTGCCCCTTGCCCTGTCCCTCACCCTTATTGCAGTAAAAAGTGGTCTATGCCCTTGTACCCAAATCACAGTATGACTCCCACCTTTTGTGCCATCCCTTCCCTTAAAGCCCCCCATCCTGTTGCCACTTCCGCCCAGATTCCACCCTCTCACTCGCGCCTCTCTGTCCCTTCCCATCTCTCCCTTACATCAGCAAAAAGTGGTTTCTGCCTTTCCGCTTTGAAAAACAAAGAGGCTATCACATCCTGGGAGTGTCCCCCTCCAGCGCCCCTGCTTGAATCTCTCTCTATTCTTAGGGCAAGAAGCAATGGGCCTAAATTGCAGCATGGGCGGTTTAGAATAAACTTCCTAACTGTCAGAGTGGTTAAGCATTGGAATAAATTGCTTAGGAAGGTCAGGGATGATAGGCTGTGCTTGGTCCTGCCGTAAGGGCAGGGGACTGGACTTGATGATCTCTCAAGGTCCCTTCCAGTTCTAGTGTTCTATGATTCCATAATACTCCTCTTTTCACCAGTAAGCTAAGTAAAATGAGGGTCCTTAGCTGAATCTCACAAGCTGATGTGGGTTGTTCCTTTGGGAGCAACATGCCTGCTGATTCTGTGAATGTTCAGTGGAAAAGGGCTGGATGCTGCAGGGAGTGTTGAGTATTGGCAGTAGGGGGCAGGTCTCTCTTGTTACCTGTACAGAGAAAGCAAAGCCTCTGCAGTGAGGTGCCTCCCAACCCTGGGTACCCCTGTGGAGCATCACACTATACCAACCAATCAGCTTTTTTTGGTTCAGTGATCCCAGAAGTGTGCCAGGCATGGGGAGAGGAGAACCACAGTGTTTCTAAAGAGCAGTTGGTAAGGGTATGAGTAGCTAAGCGCTCATGTAACTTACAGGCTCCGTGAGTGGCTGTGCCAAGTTGTTTTGGCTCCTTTCTCACTTTGTATGCCTCAGTTCTTGTTTTCAGGAGCTGTGTATTTAACTCCACAAGCACTGCAATAAAAAAAAATCAACCTAAATTCAATCAACAGACTTCTTAATTAAATGAGTTCTCATAACTGTTTACAAAGAAACTATTTTTACAAGCTGCCAGAGCCTTATGTTAATTTGTGAAGCTGGCTGGGATTTTACAAGTGTAGGTCTCATAAACATGACAATAGCAAGTAAATAGTATTTCCTTCACAGTCCAGTTCACATCCGTTAATGTTGGACAGTGATGGTGTTCATTTTGTGACTCAGGTCAAGGCCAGCTACAGCTACAGAAATTTGAGCTACATCATAATATTTACTCTCCATTTGTTTATTAGTTTCATGTCTGGTTTGACCAACTGACCTTTGCACTTAATTAGTGCATTTCCTTGAGTGCTCCAGCTGGATTGTGGGGAGAGATTACTAAAAGCCGCATTCAGCATCCTGCTTTTCTAATGTTTGCAAGCAGACTGCTAATTATATAACGGATTCAGAATGCACTGTGTAAGCCCTAACTTTCCACTGATTCCCACAGAATGTTAATGGACATCAGCAGCACGGCAGGTGCAAGGCAAGAATCAGAAGATAAGGGATTAAAATCATCATCCAGGAGAGCAGTGGTAGGCTTGCAAATAAACCCCTGGAAGAGATTTATATTTTATTCATCTTTATTTAGAATGTAATAGTAGTAATGCCTGGCTGTTGTACAGTGCTTTTCACCCCCAATGCTCAAAGTGCTTTATGGAGGAAGTATCATTAACCCCATTTTACAGATGGGGAAATTGAGTCACGGGAAGTGCTGGCTTACCCCAAATCAGCCACCAAACCAGCTGGAGAGCCAAGAATAGAATTCAGTCCTAGTTTTCTCCAATGCCACATTGCCTCATGAACCAACTCCTGCTTCCTTATTTGAGATACTTGGTGGTGCTACTCCAATGCTCTTCCTGTATGTGCATGCCTTCAGCCAAGTACACCTTGCTGCTTAATCATCCTCCTTCTTTCCTCACCTCCCCCTCTCCCAGCTCTTTGTCATCTTCACGCAAATTGTAAGCTCCCTGGGGTGGCCACAGTGTTTTTCCAGGTCCTCTGAGTACAGTCAGTTTAAAAGGGCTGGCTGCAGCTCATGATGGGATGGGAATCTGTGGTAGTGACTACAGGACAGTGTTCCCTGTAAACTGCGTGCTTGTGCAGCCACTCAGGAGAATTTTGAATGTTGCCCAGCTGATTAGCAGAGCACCCGCAGCTAGGTTTTTTGTTTCTATTGGTGGTGTACATTTGCACGTAGAAAAATTTTTTCTGCACATGGATGGAAAAAAATCCACACGTGGATGAAAAGATTAGAGGGAACATTACCATGGGACTCAGCCCTGGACTTGGAAGGAATGTGGGACCAGGGATTCTTAGGTTGTAATTCTCACACTGTCACTCCTGGCAATCACTTTAACCTTCTGCTGCATTTTCCCCATCACTGAAATGATAATAGTTGGAGGCTATGTCTAGACTGGCATGATTTTCTGCACATGCTTTTAACAGAAAAGTTTTTCTGTTAAAAGCATTTGCGGAAAAGAACGTCTAGATTGGCAAGGACACTTTTGCGCAAAAGCACTTTTTGCGGAAAAGTGTCCGTGCCAGGCTAGATGCGGTTTTGCGCAAGAAAGCCCCGATCACCATTTTCGCCATTGGGGCTTTTTTGCGCAAAACAGTCCTGAGCTGTCTACACTGGCCCTCTTGCACAAATACATTTGCTCAAGAGGGCTTTTGCCCGAACGGGAGCAGCATAGTATTTGCGCAAGAACACTGACAATCATACATTAGATCGTCAGTGTTCTTGCAAGAAATTCAAGCGCCAGTGTAGATAGCTGGCAAGTTTTTCCGCAAAAGCGGCTGCTTTTGCGGAAAAACTTGCCAGTCTAGACACAGCCGGAGTGTCTGCCTCACAGGCCAGCTCTGAGATTGAATTGAGTACAGTGTATATAATGCTTTAGCCCCAGGTGAACAATGCTTTGGAAGTGCAACAGATGTTTTTATTTGCCATTGATTCTGGAAACCACAGTCCCTTTTATGTACCCCAGCCAGGCTTTGGTTTTATCGTCCCATTGATGCTGGTTTTGCTTGCCTTATGCTGTGACAGAAGGGGATCAAAGTCAATGGCATCCCCACCTCACCCCCTCAATAGTCTTCTGCAGTATCAATATGCTCTAGCTCATATATCTATACATCTACCATTCCCTGTATATCAACTGCAGTACTACCCGTATGCATGAAAACCTAAATGGTTTGGTTCTGTTGTGATGTAAAGCCCCAATGATAAAGACTGAAAGAGAATCTGGAGGGATGCTTGTAGATTTGCCAATAAGTCCCATACCTGAACATGTGCATTTTTAATTTGATCCATATTGAAATTAGACTTGTACCTTTTTCCTATGCAGAAAGCCAACACTAATGTATATCTAAATTGATGCTACTTGAACAGTATAATAGCACATTTAACAAGTCAGAGAGAGGTGGAAGCAATCTCTCCCTCCTTCAGAAGTTAGCATTTTCCACAGGATTTCTGGGAATAAAATAGACGAAAATCACTGAAATTTCACCCTAAAAATGTGTGTGGTGAACACTGGACAAGGTTCGGGAGCGTCATTATGGAACTACTCCAGCACTAGCAGGAGTCAGAAACAGAATGGCTACATTTATACTGCAGACTTCTTGCGCAAGAACAGCCGTTCTTGCACAAAAACTTGCAGAGCGTCTACACTGCACGCACGTTCTTGCGCAAGTAAATTTACAGTAAAGTGTCACAACAGAGGGCTTCTTGCACAAGAGTCATTCCTCTCCCCGTGAGGAATAAGCCCTCTTGTGCAAGAGCTTTTCCACAAGAAGGCAGTGTGGACAGGCAACAGGGATTTCTTGCGCAAGAAAGCCCATGGCTAAAATGGCCAACAGAGCTTTCTTGTGCAAGAGAGCATCCACACTGCCATGGATGCTTTTGTGCAAAAGCACATCTCTTCTACAAAAGCACATGGCACTGTGGATGCACTCTTGCACAAGAATTTTTGGACAAGAACTCTTGCACAAAACAGTTCTTGTGCAAGAAGCCAGCAGTGTAGACATAACCATTGGCTGTGTCTAGACTTGCAAGTTTTTGCGCAAAAGCGGCCGCTTTTGCGCAAAAACTTGCCAGCTGTCTACACTGGCCGCTTGAATTTGTGCAAAAGCAGTGACGTTCTAATGTAAGAAATCAGTGCTTCTTGCGCAAATACTTTGACGCTTCTGTTCGGGCAAAAGTCCTTTTGTGCAAATGTATTTGTGCAAGAGGACCAGTGTAGACAGCTAAAAAAAGTGTTTTGTGCAAAAAAGCCTCGATGGCTAAAATGGCGATCGGGGCTTTCTATAGAAATCCGCATCTAGATTACACGGACGCTTTTCCGCAAAAAGTGCTTTGCGCAAAGCGTCGTGCTAATCTAGATCTTTCAAATGCTTTTAACGGAAAAACTTTTCCGTTAAAAGCATTTGCGGAAAATCATGCCAGTCTAGACACAGCCATTGTGTTTAGTAACCATGTGACAAAGTGGAAGATAATCTATTCTCCCCCCTTCTCTGGCGCTTTTCACCCTCAGCCCACAGTCACTGTGGCAGGGTCCTCACTCAGGCCCGTTGGTCTGGGACATCTTCTGGTCCACAAATCAGCCAGAGATGCTTCTGGTGCAGTCACCCTTGCTTTTATTGCCGTTCCCACCACTTTCTATGTACAAAGCTTACAATCAATTTAACCAGCTCCCTCTATCTGTCTGGGCACACACTCTCCCACACCCTAGCTCCTTCCTTCTCCTTATGCCCTTGCTGGCTGCCTTCCTCTGCCTTATATAGCCCTCCCCCAGTGAGGCCCACAGCTGCTTGTAATAGCCCTTCAGGCCAGGGCTTGCTCAGCTGTTTCCCCTCAGCCTCTTTAGTCAGGCTACAGTGGCAGAGCTCTGGCTTAGCCAGAAGTCTGTCACAGACCACCAAATATTTTCTTCTTTTAACAGGGAGTGGTGCCTCTACTCCTCCCTGTCCCGTCCCCCCTCCCCCCCGTCCCCCCCCCCCTCAGATAGAGTTGAGTTTCAAAGTGGCACACTTCAAATCACAGGAGCTAAAGTCCTCTTCTAAGCAGCTAGATGATATTTAAGAAGCCAAAGAAGAATTAGCTCTTTGGTTTCTGTATTACCTGTTGCTTAGTACAGTGAATCTCTGGCTGCCAGTAACTACTCTGCCAATGGCTGAGAAACTAGAAACAGGATCAAACTGCAAAAATTCAGAAAATCCAGAACTGGTTATCAAGCTTGCCAAATTCAAAAGGAACCAGGTTAGTTGGCTGGTTTGTTGTGACCATCCAAAATATCAGGTACTATGGCCTAAGACAGGGGATAATGAGTATTTCTACATAAGACTGTGGATGTCAGGAGCTACTGCCTGGGATTAAGGTCCCTGGCCACAAGGCCTCAGTGCTCCAGCTCAAGAGGGCATCACTGTGGACTCTAGGCCTATAGGCCTCGCTGTCCTGAGGGAAGGCCATCTCTGAGGATTCTGGCCACTAGGTCTTGCTACCCTGAAAGGCTGCTGGGCTCTACTATCTTGGGAGGTAGGGTGGCTATGCAGACATGTACTATTGGGAGTTGCCACCACTGGATGGGGGCAGTTATCCCCACTTCCCTTTCTGTGGACTGATGCCTCCAACTAGAGGGTAAGTCAGTATAACTAAGTCATTTAGGGTGTGACTTTTTTACACCCCTGAGGGTATGTCTACACTAGAGTTTTGTCGGAAAAACAGCCGTTTTTCCGACAAAACCTGAGTTACAGCCACACTGCAATCACGTTCTTCTGAAAATAAATCGGAAGAACAGAGGGATTTTTCTGGCACTGATAATCCTTTTCCTACGAGGAAGAAGTCTTTTTCTGAAATAGCTCTTTCGGAAAACGGTGTGTGTAGACGGGGAAGAGGGAGTTCTTTCAAAAAAGAGGAAAAAGCACGGGTGCCCTGGTGGCCACTCCGTCCATAATAATCACAACTTAAATGCAAGATAGTGTCCACACCGAATGGATGCTATCTTTTGAAAAAGCAGATCGCTTTTTCGATTAGCTTTTGTGTGTGGACGCTCTCTTTCTGAAGAAGTTTTTTCCGAAGATCTCTTCTGAATAAAGGTTCTTCTGAAAGAAGCCTGCAATCTAGACATAGCCTGAGTGACATCGTTATACTAATATAGCTCTGAAATATAGACTGATCTATGATTATCTTTTCCAGACCTGAAGAAGAGCTTTGCTTAAGCTCAAAAATTTGTCTCTTTCACCAGCACAAGTGGATACAGTAAAAGATATTATCTCACCCATCTTGTCTCTCGAACATTAATAACAAGCAGCATCAAGAAGAGGGCTGTAAGGTCAGGTTGGCTTGGTTAGCGGCCAATGATGAAGAGTAGTAGTTTAGAT
This sequence comes from Rafetus swinhoei, assembly GCA_019425775.1. Taxonomy (NCBI): domain Eukaryota; kingdom Metazoa; phylum Chordata; order Testudines; family Trionychidae; genus Rafetus; species Rafetus swinhoei. The sequence goes on along the minus strand of CM033428.1, from coordinate 19,653,675 downwards.
GACATACTACTGCAAATATTAAAATAATCTTACCTCATTTCTTCGAAGTGATCCAGGAAGGTGTTCCAAATATACAAATCTTGGGTCTTTTTGTTTCAATGGAGTGCCCTTGTCACAGCAGAACTAAGTACAGGTGTTGGTGAGCCCCTTTCTGTAAGCAGATGGTGTATCAGATATCAAAGCCTGCTATATGTCACTTTTGGCTGACCAGAAAGCTGTAACAATAAATTTTCTCAAATATTTGTCCAATGTGTGAGTTTATTTATTGTAAGAAGAAGACATTGGGGGGAACAAATCAAAGGAACATCATTCATCTTGCTTACAGTGATTCTCACTGTCCTCCAAAAATTTTCCCCAAAGAGCACAATCTATTCTAAGAATCAATGTATCATCTGATAGGTGCCATCTGGAGAACCTAGATAATGCTCCATTATGGAAGGAAGTCTATTTTACAGGAATATAACCATGATTGAATCATTTTTACTTATCACTTACAGGTCCTTACATACTGTATGAATGTATTACTGGTTTGCTGAAATCGATCTTGCTATTTGTGATGAGTAGAGTTTGGATTTAGACCAATCACCTACATTTATTTCCTACTTGTCATTCTTTTGAGCTGGTAGTTTAGGAGAGCAGAGGGCTTATAATCAAAAAAGGATTTTTTTCCCCTATGGGATATTTAAAAAGGAGGTATTTTAGCAGGAGTATTGAAAGGTTCACATGTGGTATCCTCAAAAAATAGTGACCAATATGTATTGGAGGTGGAAAAGTATTTGATTCTGAATGTAATTTATATATATATGTATGTGAGTCTCACTGGCAATTCTACTTCATCTGTCCAATCACCAGTCTTTCATTTTTTAATTTTTCTCTACATATTATACAAATGGTTTATTAACTTATATTAAGTATGCATTATCAGTGCCATAGCAGTCTTTTAAAGGCCTTCTTTTTATCATGATATTCAGTGTTTACTTCGGACAATGCCTGAGTATTGTTGTGGTTACTGTATGGACCTCTGTGTCTAGAGATGTTCTGTTCCAGCCTCTGCCTGAGGTGTCCTGTGTGGCTGTGAGCAAGTCACAGAAGTCAATATTTTTAATTGATTGCCTAAAAATCAGGCTCTTTAATCTGTATTCAGTAGAGCTGGTCAGACCCCAGAACTCCCATTCTGTAGGAAAGTCTGAATTTTTTTTCTGTTACAAAACTTCATCTCTAGGAAGAAAAAAATCAAAACAAAATTATGTTTCAACCTTACCAAAACATTTCCTCTCTCCCTGGCAGGCAGTGTAGCAATTCAGCAGCAGAGTGGGACAGCCCAGAAGCCTCCCACCTGGGCTTCTTCAGGGCTCTAGGAGCTGGATGGGCTGTCAGTAAACCAGGCAGGCAAGTTTCCATCAAAAGTTTCAACAGAATTAATGTGTTCCCACAAAATGTGTTTGATTCAATTGAATCAACATTTTCTGCTGGAAAACTATTTTCTATTTGCTATAATATTCAGGCACATAACTATACAGATTGATTACAGGTGTAAAGCACCTGCAACTTCAGTTAAAATTAAAAAATAACTTTCTGTGATCTTGTGAAATCAGCATTTTCTGTCCAGAAAAAAATAATACATTTCTTATGCTGCATTAAAGCTGGAGAAGAAGGAGCTGTTTTTCCCTACAAATCTAGGATCTGGGACTCATGACAAAAATAAATGACTTGATTAGATGTGTATCTTACATTTAGGGGTTTTTTATACCAAAGGAATCTTTTTTAAAATAGTATATAAACTAGGCTTATCTCTGACTACAGTGGAAAGGTTTGGCACCAAAAGTGCTGTCAACGTGCAAAAGTCACCTAAAGTCGCCTCCCATGGTCGACAATTCATGGCCCCTGTCAACAGACAGAGCAAAGCAGTGTGGGTAAGCATCCCACAGTGCAGTGTTGTGGGAAGGCAGAGCTGATCCCTGCACTTCTTGGGATACCCTCTGAGTTCATACACAGCATTCTCAGCATCATGAGTAGCTCTGTGAACTCTCTGTGCTGAGGAATGTCAAAGCAGCACAGCAGTCTTTCCAGCCCTCCCTCTGCCGCAGCAGTCTGCCTGGTGCTGTGTTTCTAGCAGGACAGAAGAGAAGCATTTCAATGATTTGCTCTTTGTTTGTTCCCCAAAAGGAGTAGTTCACTCAGCTATCAAATAATTCCCAGAGCTTTGAAAGGGGAGGGGTGCACACCTGCAGGGCTGCAGAGATCACAAAACACTGAGCACAGCCATCAGAGCAAGCATTGTTGTCTTGACAAAACAAACAGAGTCCACACTGGCTCTTTGTCAACAATAAAGGGAGGGGAAAAGGCAAAAGTCTCTCACAAGGCTGGAAGCTTTTTTATCACCAAAACTGGGTGTTTTTCCTGACACAAAACGCTCTCACAAAGGCAGTGTTTGGTAACTAAACCTGCCAGTGTAGACAAGGCCTGAGACTGGGCTACTAAAGCTGGTACTACAAGGTTTCTTCTTCTGCAATCTGGATAGAAGTATTATAAGAAGTGAATTGCACTTCCCACAGTGTTAGTAGCCTTAAAGTGTAAATAATATTTATACTTGTTCAAAGGTGCTAAAAACTTAACAAAATGCATTTGAAAAAACACTTTTACAGAAATTGCAGCTCTTGTCAGCTTTTGACTGGGAGTAGTCCTCTCTGTTATTAGAGTGTTAAATCCAGTAATGGCTTATAACAGTTATTTTAAAAGAACGGGGGGGGGAGGGGGAGGAGAGAAAGGGAATCATAGGCTCCCTGCTTCAAATTGAAAGACAGGAGGAAAAATAATAAAAACAAATCCATTAATTATTTCTTATTGCCTTTATTTTCTTGCCTTTCAAGCAACCTAGGAAGTTTTACAACTAGAAAATAAGTAATAGCACAAAAAACAAAAGTGAAACCAAGATTTTGAATAAACTACAATCATCCCTGAAATAAAGTTTTGCATTTTTACTACCAAAATGCTTCTGCCAAAAAAGCCCTTTCAAACCTCTTATTTTGCATAGACAGTTTTTGAATAGTACCTGCTTTGCACAAATGCTGTGAAGATGCTATCTTTCATTTCTTCCAGCATTCAGAGGTCAAGACACTTCATCAGATTAAGAGATTACAAGATTGCTGGAAGATTGGTTAAGGTCACCTTAGAGTTTTAGAGGATGGATTATCATTCAGGGATTGTTAAATCAAAGACTCATGCATTTCTGGAGCACTCAAGTCATTTCACATATGGACATACATACTGTAGAATGTAAGAACTTTATCTAAGCAGTATTTACAGTTGGCTGTAAAGTAAAAGGCTCTTTGGAAGTTTGGAAGCAGACAGCAGTTTTACAACTTTTGCAGAGTTGGGAATTTACTTTAGAAGTTAAACTGTGTAGGGCACAGTGTGCAGCACTGCATCTGCAAAGGAAGCCAAATGCAGCAAGTGGTGAGTGAGATGAATCATACTTACACTCATCTCCCAAACCACTTGACATAACATAAAATTCAAAATGAAGCAAATGGGCACAGAAGACTAAATCAAGTGATTCAAAGTGGTGGTGGTGGGGGGTGGAAGATCTTTAAATAAATTATAAAGAGTCTCAGAAGTATCTAGCATCCTTTTATTTAAAGAATACATTTGCTAGTCTTCAAATGCATGAATTGTAACACGCATATATTAATTAAAGCTGGTCAAGATTTGAAAAATTGCTAAAATAATTCACCTGTATGTCAGATTATTTTTCCCCTCCAAAATTTCCCAACCAGCTGTAATATTAAGCATAATCTGGAGGAATAGCCTGTTATTCATGTTCTAAGGGCGTGTTGGGCTGAATCATTCTTTTTACTCAGTACTTGAATGTACAATTAAATGCATCAGATAGCAGTGCTGACAGTGCAGTAGATGGCAGTAGATGTGTTGTGTGTGTGTCAGCACTGAATGAGTGCCCCAGCCTGGTGGCAAGCAGAAGAGACCTCTTTCAGAAAATCCTTGAATGTGAGTTCAAGTGCCCCAGAAATATTGGGGAGAAATAATCTATTGGGATTGAGTGGCCCTTTCTCTCATGATCAGTGTCTATGTGATTGCAACAAGACAGTTATGATTTTCTGTTTCTCTCCCTAAGTAACCTAGGGTGCGTCTACACTGCACCGTTATTCTGGAATAACGGTGGTTATTCTGGAAACACAAAACTAGCGTCCACATAGCAATTGCATTATTTCAAAAGAAAATTGAAATAACGGAGGGCTTTTTCCAACATTGGTAAACCTCATTCCACAAGGAATAATGCCTCTTCCAAAAAAGCTCTTTTGGAAGAGGGTGTGCGTGTATGTGTGGACGTTCCACTGCTGCTATGTCAAAATAGCTCTTCACCAGGGCCATTCTAAGTTATTCCTCCCCGGTGCCTCCTGGGGCTCTAAATTGAGATAGCACATCCACATTAGGGGAGCCTGCCTCAAATAATTTTGAGGTTTCCCTGTAGTGTGGACGGTCTACTTTGAAATAAGCTATTCTGGAAAGATATCTTCAGGAATATCTTTTTCCATAATAACCTTGCAGTGTAGACGTAAGTTAGTACATGTTAGTAGTTTGGCCCTAATAGTAATAGGTCATTCATCTGAGGTGATGGGAATGGTGATGATCTCATCTTCAGCTATTAGAATGACATAAATTATCCAGAGTCAGAAGTTACCCAGGGTCAAGAAATGACCAAGAGTTCCATTGTGGCAGATCTGTGGAATTTGTGGGTTTTATGTTTCCGCTATTGAATCTGACTCAGCCTCCTTCCAAAACATATTACCAAATATCTTTGATTTGCCTGAAAGATACAAAACCCTCAAAGAATGAAATGGAAAATAAAGACTGCTGAGTCCGATTAGATCATTTCTGCTAGGGTGAATCTAAGCAGCTGCTGGTGATGATGTTTTATTACTTGTAGTGCATAAGAGATGCCAGGGATGAAGCAGAGCTCTGCTTTATCAGGCACTGTGCAAATATATAACAAAAAGAATGGTTGCTGCCTCAAAGAGCTTACAGAGAGATGTACAACAAACATAAAGTAAAGCGCACAAGATAATAGTGAGCTGATGGACATGATAATCAGCATTCATCCTGTGCACTCTTCCAAAGTTAGATCCACACCACAGCAAATTACAGAAGTTTTTCACTTTTTTCCCCTTATTATTTGGATGCTCAGTGAAAAAGATAGCAGCACCTTTGACCCCTTTCTGACCTCTCAGTGCACTCTGGGTGATAGGCCTTATGCCTTTACCTCTCCTGATGTAGCATCATGCAACTTTCCGACTCTTAGACTTGGTACCCCATGATGAATCATGCTTACTTCAGAAGGTTTGACTGGGTCCCGCTGAGTGCTAATATTCCCTTCAGGGGCTTGCGACAAGTGGAAAATCTAGTAATAGAATCCTAGAGCTAGAACAGACCTCAGGAGGTCATTGAGTCCAGCCCCCTGCCCAAAGCAGGACCAACTCCAACTAAATCATCCCAGCCAGGGCTTTGTCAAGCCAGGACTTAAAAACCTCTAGGGATGGAGATTCCTCCACCTCCCTAGGTAACCCATTCCAGTACTTCACCACCCTCCTAGTTAAATAGTTTTTCCTAATATACAACCTAGACCTCCCCCACTGCAACTTGAGACCATTGCTCCTTGTTCTGCCATTCATCACTACTGAGAACAGCCTCTGTCCATCTTCTTTGGAACCTCCCTTCAGGAAGTTGAAAGCTGCTATCTAATCCCCCCTCATTCTTCTCTTCTGCAGACTAAATATGCCCAAATCCCTCAGCCTTTTCTTATAGGTCATGTGCTCCAGCCCCTTAATTATTTTGGTTGCCCTTCGCTGGACCCTCTCCAATGCATTCAAAACTTTTCTGTAGTGGGTGGCCCAGAACTGGATTCAAGTAGTTGCTGGACAACCTTTTTAAACCAAAGTATTGTTTAATCTTTATAGTTGGGACAAGGCATAAAATACATGAGCAAGGTTTTAGACATTCTTGCAGCTATTTTGTAGTTTTAGGTGTCCTAAACCCTTCTTCCCTGTAAGGGAACCTAGCTTCTTAAAACCCTTCTGCATGGATTTGTCCGTAGGTGTGAATCTGTTTTTTCAAAAGAGTCCCCCAAACCTCTTGAATGAGAGAGAATGTCCTTTTAATTGTTTGTAGTGGTTTGATTAGTTAGTTCCCGGTATTGGCAAAGTAAGGTGTTCAACTTGACTGGAGACCAGAGGCAGGGGTGTCTCTTTGCCACCCAGGAAGTGCATGTTGAGGTTACGGCTGTCAAACAATTAAAAAAATAAATTGCAATTGATCACACAATTAAAAAAATTAATCACAATTAATCGCGCGATGAATCGTGCTGTTAAACAATAATAAGAATACTGTCTATTTAAATATTTTTGGATGTTTTCTACATCTTCAAATATATTGATTTCAATTACAACACAGAATACAAAGTGCTGATCCCAGGCTCCGCCGCTGTGTTTCAGAGGGGCAGCGCTGCGCAGAGCCGAATATCAGCTGTGTGGCGCTGCCCTTTTGAAATGCCACTGCGGCGTTTCAAAGGGGCAGTGCTGCACAGAGCCCAGGGTCAGCTGGGGACTCCAGCTGACCCCGGGCTCCGCGTTGCGCTGCCTCTTTGAAACATGGCGGTGGTGTTTCAAAGGGGCAGCACCTCACGGATACTGGGCTCTGGTGTGCTCTGCCCCTTTGAAACACCAACGGGTTTCACAGCTGATCACAGCTGCCCCTGGACTCCATGTGAAATGCCTGCGATTAATGCACATTAATTTTTTTAATGTGTTAATTCTACCCTGCGTTAATCGCAGGCATTAACACGCGTTAATTGACGGCCCTAGTTGAGGTATGTCTTATCTCAAAACATTATTTTGCTTTCCTTCTTGGGTTGTTTTTTTTCTAATAGGCTGCTCTTTAAACTAAACCAATGCATTCATATCGTTAACATCCTTTGCTACAAGCAAACGTACAATATTCAAAAATTAGAGAGCAGCACCATGTCCTTCATAGTTTCCTCATATCCTCTTTCTTTAACGGTTAATTTATCCTTTGAATGATTTCCATTAATGTAGTATTTAATCAGAGAGACATCAATCAAATTACAAATATTATTTTCCTGATATCCACCCTGGAAAACCCTTTGCATCTGCTATACTTCAGAGCAACTGTCTGAGCACACAATTAAGAGTGATTTTTCCTCTTGGTCATAACTGTACCGATATTTAGTTTGTAATCATTGGAAACTAAGCGTTAGCTTGGCTTAAAATGTGTCAGAGTGGGAGGTTTAAATGTATAACTTCCTCGTGAGTACTATTTAACATTTAAATTTAGGTTTTTCTCTGTGGGCGATGTTAAAGAAGTCAAGTGTCTGCAATACCGGTGGTATCGCACTGAATGTGACCTTTTAGCAAACTGGGCATTAGCAGTCTGCTGTTGAGATCTCATTGCTTCTCTCATAAAAACTCCTGAAATTAAAGCTCTGATCCACCTTCTGGAAATAATGTTTTATACATACTCTAAAGCTGCACCTGGTGGATATGCGGGAGCACTGAAGTGATATAATTAAGTTTAATATTAAAGTGGGTCCTAAGAAAAATTCAGATTAGCAAGATTTCTTGTATTACAGAATGACAGGTATTATGTGATGTTTTAATGTTTTTATTATTAACTATGAAATATAAGTCTGTAGAACAGTGCTTCTCAAACTGTGGCCCATGGATCACTAGTGGTCCACAACTGTCCTGCAGGTGGGCCGGGGACTTGGGACTCATGCCCGCCCCCTGTAGCGGGGAGCCTGTTCTTGTGCTCCAGCCCTGTCTCCCCGCCTCCACGCAGTTGGAGTGCAAGTGCCAGCTTTCTGCTGCAGGTGGGGGAAGCTTTATAAGCTGGATCTAGCTTTCAGGGGAAGGAAGCGGTTCCATGCGCTCCTGCGCCCCCTTCCTGCTCACCTGGTGAAAACTGCTTGCCTGGAGGCTTTCCTACCATTCCCATTGGCCAGAATCATGGCCAGGGGGAGCAGCAGTGGGGTGTTGCCTGGGAGCAGCAGGAGGCATGGAGCCAGGTAAGTGCCCTCCATCCCCCTCATGCCCAGACCCCGCACTCCTATCCCCCTCATGTACCCCCCTCATGAACCCTCTTCCTGCACGCACCCTTCCACCCAGACTCCATATCCCTAAGATCTCCTGAACTCATTTTTGTCATCATGGGTGCTTGGCTGGTGGTTTGTGTTAACTGGGATGGGTTGCCGGCCAAAAAGTTTGAGAACCACTGCTATTGAAGAATACTAAGGTAAATCTGTTCATTATATTCCAACAGCTATTGGAATCAGTGGAGACAACCCATGGTATATGACCTGTAGACTTCTGACAAATGTTATGTAATTGAGGTCAGTAAATAAAGACCAGTTTCTTACCAGTGCTCATGTAAGACACACCTTTATTCTAATGTGAGGCAAATCATTGACAAAGGCAATATTACTAAGACTAAACCAGTTTTGCTAGGGAGACTATTTCAAACAACTCAGGCTCTGATTTAATTGGGTTCCATTTTAATTAGCTAATTATGCTGTTTAACTGTGATGAAAGTATTTGAGAAGCTAGAGAAATTCTAAATAGCAAAAATTTTAATTAACTTACTGCTATATATTACTACTTTTCTTGTTAACTAGTGGGTAATTGACCATGCATCCAATAATAAGATTAATTCTCTTGTTGATTACTTCACTTGCTGGATAAGCAAATGCCTGCAAGCAATTAAGTGCCAATTCTGAAGGGAAAACATACATATGTGAATTTGTTCAAAGTGATTTTATGGCATGCTTTGGAGAGATCTTAATGCAAATGCAATACATTGTCAAGTTACTTACAGGACTTATGTGGAAGAGCAGAAGAAGCAGTGATAGTATGTAATCTTTGTTTTCATAATATTGATGGGCTTTCAAGAGCAAAAGAAGATAGAGTAGGGAAGATAGAGTAGGCTCCATGATATGGCCACTGACCAAACAGAAGACATGGAAAAATAAGAAGGCAGTGGTGTGAAACACACATTTAGCACCTAGAAACCCCCATCATGGAGCAGGACTCCACTGTGCTAGGTGCTGTACAAAGATAGCATTGTCATACCTGCATGGATTTCTTTGTGTTATCTGCAGGCATGTCTTGGGCTATGTCTACACTACAAAGTAAAGTCAGAAAAAGATATGCAAATTGTGGTTCGCAATTTGCGTATCTTTTTCCGCTTTTCTTCCAAAAGAGGCTTTTCTGACATTTGGCCTGTCTACACGGGACCAAATGTCAGAAAAAACCCTCCTTCCTTGTAAAATGAGGTTTACAGGGATGTCGACAAAACGCGTCCGCTTTTCTGACATTTTATTTCGGAAAAGTGGACACATTCCTTGGACGTGAAAGAGCTTTTTGGGATATCTCCAGTATCCCAGAAAAGCTCTGTAGTCTAGATGTACCCTTGGTGTAATCAGTGCGATATATGGCAAGTGTAATTTGAGAAAAGACTAATAAATGTTTCTGACACCATAAATAATCCTTAAGTGGCCTAAAATAAATCCTTGGGGTGATGGGTTGGATCACAGAGATCCCCTTGAGAATGTCAACTGATGAGCTGATCAGAACACTGAGTCCACCTACTTGCCCTCCTGGTTGCCACAGCACCATGTCCTGCTTAGTCAGAAGTTCTGGTCTCACTCAGTAAAGGCACAGAATTGGGGTAACAGCCCTGCTCCTGGCAGAGTACCACAGATATTGAGAACAGCTCAGCTCTGGGGCTTGACACAGCACCTGGATACACAGCACCAATGTGATCAGAACCCCAGATAAATCCATTTTACTCTGTATAAAAAATTTACACAAAGAAAGCCCATAGAGTTCACTCCCTTTATTAATGAAGAGAGAGATGCACAGGGGTTGTTTCTCCCAGATAATTATTTACACTGGGTTTGATAAACTAATTTTATTAAATATAAAAAGTAGGATTAAGTGGTTACAAGTAATGACAAAAAGATCAAAGTAAATTAGTTTAGTAACTAAACTAAACTAAACTAACACAAAACACACCAGCTAAGCTTAATATTCCAGGGCCATGTCTACCCTAAAAAACAATTTCAAAATAACCAAATTTGACTTAATAACTTCTGATTTTAGAAAATCGAAATAGTGCATCTGCACTACTGGGAAGCTTCGAAATTAGTCTGAGGCAGACTTCATTAATGTGGATGTGCTACCTTGACTTAGGGTCCCAGGAAGCACTGGGGAGTAATTAGTTAGAATTACTCTGGGGAGTAGTTATTTCAAAATAATGGCACTAGAGCATCCACACTACCACTAATTCAAAATAACTATTTTGTAATTAATGTTATTCCCTGAGAAAAGCAGGAGTACAGATTTCAAAATAAGTGGCCCCTTATTTCTTCATAATGGGCTTGGTAGTGTGGACACTCCACTTATAAATTCGACCTAAGAGGGTTATTTCAAAATAAAGTCCTAGTGTAGACCAGGGCTAAGAGACTTGCTACATGCAATTTCTTACCCTAACAGTAGTTTTAATTATCCTTTCTCATAAGCTAGGAAGCCTCCTATCTTGGGCTTGATCCTTCCCTCTGTTCAGGCTCAGATGTTTCTAGCAGTCATCTTGGTGGTACCCAGTGGGTTTCTTCCAACTTCCAACTCCCCCTTTGTTTGGTTCCTTGCCTATAAATTTGCCCAAGGCAAGAATCCTTTGTGTTCAGCTTCAGTCCTTACACACCCCCATGGAAAAGTACCATATTCAAAATAGCATTTCGCATCATGTGACCTGACCACATGCAGAGCCGGACCAAGGTACAGGCCAGCCGGGCTACCGCCCAGGGCGCCCCATTGTAGGGGGTGCCGTGTGGGTCTGCTGGGCCAGGCGGGGGCAGCACCACGCATGCTCCGCATGCCTGGGGTGGGGCCGCGCATGCGCCGGGTGCCTGGGGGTGGGGGGCACTGTGCGCCCGGGGCACGCGAATGGCTCGGGCCAGCCCTGACCACATGTCTTGACAGGCCCAACTATAGTACAGGCCTGCAGGAAAACAAGTGTATTCACAGATCCTTGTCTTGAGCAGCAGGCCATTAAGTTCCTTAAGTACTGATTGGACATCCCTGGTCTGGCACCCTTGGGATCTGACCAGTCCCAGACAAGGAAGTTTGCTGGGTCAGGGAAGGTCTGGGGGGACACCAGTCTCCTCACTGGGCTCCTCTCCACGGCCTCCTGACCCTGCAAGCTGAGACAGTCCTCTTCCTGCTCCACAAGCTGCAACAGTCCCGCCAGAGCCCTGCTGAAAGTCCCAGTGCCCTCCCCCCTTCCCCGGTCCAACAGCAGCCCCCGCTACCCTACTGGAGCTCCCAGCAGTCCTAGTCCCCCAACATCCGTGGTCCAGCAGAGTTCCAGACCACAGAAGTTCAACCTGTACCACTAATGGCTTTCACTAGCCCACCTAGATTAATAAACAGGTTTATACTACATATTTCTAACTTCAAATGCAGAAATGATATGTGCACACAAATGCAACGAACATATTCAGGGGATTACAAGCTCTCCAATAATAGGTCACAAATCCCCTTTTGCATAAAGCATATTTTGAATTATGCATATTCATATTCAAAACCACATTTGCATAAAAATATGGGGGTCAGGGTCACATTCAGCTTTTCAGGATGTTGCCTGCCAGTTCTCTTACTAATATTTTCTGGCACACTCAAGTCTGTGATTGAGCTGACTAGGCCATTGATCATACGCAATGGTCAGGCACATTTTTTTCATCTGCATGCCTTTCTGTTCTAACTAAGCCTTTTCTTCACCACTTGCTTGGACTCAAATCTTAGCAGAGGGCAGAGAGGATTATCTCACAGAGGGCATGTCATGTGGGATATAAGATAATAGGTATAAAGCCACACATGCTGTTTTGTAAAGCAGCCTTCTATTTACTTAACATTCACAAACCAAGTAGCAAACTTGCCCCATCCTCACTTTCTTTGTGGGAGTGAAAGGAACTCGCTAATTCTGTGCATTCAAAAAAAAAAAGGCTTATTGAACAAACAGATTTTAAACTGGCCTCCGTATACGTTGCTTTAGGAGACCCATTGGTCTCTGAGGCAATATGGGAAGGGGATCTTGCACGTCTCTCATTTGTTAAGTGTTCCTCTTTTTAAAAGCTTTCACTACATTCAGGTAGCCCCAGGTTGGTCCAAGAACTGCAATTTAAATAGCCTTTCCATCTGTCATGGGCATAGTTCCCATGAAGGTGTGCACCTGCATGGCCACACACAAAAATTTCTTCCCCCCGCCCACCTCCTCTGGAGAGCCACACAGCAGCACTTGCATGGCAGGTGGCTGCTTCGGCACTCAGGGCTGGCTAAGACGGCATGGTGAGGGAGCCGCTGGGGTGGGGGACCGGGACCTGCTACTGCTGCGTGGTGAGGGGGAGGGCTGCTCCAGTGGTTTGGGCTGCCAGGTGGGTGGGGGGTCTGGAGCCTGTTCTGGTGGCTGGGGCCGGGAATTGGACATTGCATGGCCGGGGGGGGGGAGGAGTGGGGTCTGCTTCGGTGGTCTGGAATGGGATATGCTGCATGGCTGTGGTGGGGCAGGGTCTGCTCCAGCAACTGGGAATGTATGTGTTAATAAATTGGGTGCCACAGTGACACACATCCAAACCAGCGCACATGACTTCAGTATTGGTGCACATGCCAACACTCACTCAGCTTGTGGTTTCAGAATCTTAGCGGGAATGCTGGTCCTGGGTAGCAGGTGAGCCATGCCTTAGACCCATTTTAGTTCCTCCTGAGTGCTCTCTTTGCAGGAACAGCATGTTAACCTGAGTGGCCCAACTGTGTTTGGCTCTTTTTCTCCAGGGACCTGTGACAGGCGTTAACTAAAGTAACTCTAGAAAAGTAACATTGAATTGTCAAAGGAAACACAGTGTTTAGGGCTCTGTAGTGTTAACCCATTTTCCTGAATGCTTAGTTTCTTCCAAAGCTTAACTTCTCTATCCATAGCTTAGGAAGGTCCAGCTTTTTCTCATCTGTGGGGGAGCGGACCAGCCTGCTTGCTGCAGTCCCTGTGTGCCTGTCAATCTGGATGTCAGTTTCTTCTGACAATTCACTTGGCCTCCCTTTCCTTCATCTTTGTCATCTGAAGAAGTGGGTTGTGCCCACAAAAGCCCATGATACCATCTATATATTTGTGGTTAGTCTCTAAGGATGCATCTAGACAGCAGTGCTATTTTGGGATACTTCCAGTATCCCGAAATAGCATTTTCAGCATCTTGACAGCACACCCATTATTTCAAAATAGCTTTCAAAAGAATGGGCGGATATTCCGACATCCCTGTAAACCTTGTTCCACGAGGATTAAGGGACATTTTGGAAAAGCTCTCTATTTCAAAAATTGACACTGTGTACACAGCACCAAATTTCAAAATAAGCTATTGCAAAATTAACTCAAAATAAGCTATGCAACTTGCATAGCTTATTTCGAGCTAAGGATACAGTGTAGACCATTGTTGTTTTTTAAGTTTTTTTACTTACAGACTAACATAGCTACCCCTCTGAGACTTCTTGACACTGTTATCTTTGAGGTTTAGGATCCTCCTAAATGTTGATTTGAGAAGAATAAAAGTCTCTCCATCCCCTTGAGACAAGCTGAGGGCATCCTCAATCAATAGCTTCCCCATTGTTTCCTCAAGGAGCCTTATCTTTATTATGGTTTTGTTTCCTGTTGGCGTCTCCGATAACAGCCTCCTTTGATTGAATTCCTGGCATTCATGGGTGTCAGTATCACAGATAACCTTAGGTGAGGGGCATATTATATTTACAAAAAGTACTATACTCCACTCCTTATTTCCCACCCTCTCCTTTCTTTTACAAAGGCAGAAACACTGCTACTGTATGTATTCTATGAGGATCAGGGCAGAGAATGTTCTGGAAGAAAACCAATAGAGAGCAAAATGGAAACCTAATTCTTCCCAACTCTTCCCTAAAAAGCCACACTCTGGTAAGTGGATGCTTTCACCTTAGATCAATGAATAGAGTTAGATATCGATGCTGACATATTTTCTAATGAATCCCTAAGTATTTTAAAGGAAATACAGTGACAGCAAAATCTAGTCTCATCAGCAATCAGATCTGGCCATTTAAAATTGTTTCCTGGGCAGCTAATTCTAGGCATGTAGGCTATCTAGTGGTGAATCCCACATTGGAGAGGAGAGGAAAGAAAGGAACCCTAGCATCATAGAGAAGAGATGTTTATGAGACGCTTCTCCAGCCTTATTATGAATTTATTACGAATAATGGCAGTGGTGACTTTTTTGTCTTCTCTGAGGTGATGACGAATGAGAGGGGCTATATGTTTATAGATAATTCAGCCACACCTAAACCTCACCTGAGTGCAGCTGTGCCGGGAGATGACACAGAGATGTACGCCATGCAGCAGCCAATCATGCACCCTCTGTGCAGCTTCTATAAATCTTGAAGTTCTTAACCCTCCTAAATAAGCTCTACTTGGAAGATGTTTGAATAGACCAACCACAATGTGACCCTCATTTGAAGGGATTCAGTGGGAAAAGGCCCACTAAATGGATCATTAAAGAGGAGGAAAACGGCTTTAGCACAATAATGTTTTATCTACTTTTGTGCACTTTTTTTCTTGTTTTAATAGGGTTTCTTGCATTTTAATTCCCAACTATAACTTGCCCCTTACAGAATTTTTTTCCCCACTATTCACCATCAAAGGTTCAAACCAGGCCAGTGAATAATACTGATACAGCAGTAGCTTTAGCACTATTAGATTCAGTAACATTGTTGTTATTCAGTAAAGAGATACAATAAAGATTTAGCTTTCTGAGGCCAGGTCTACGCTCTATAACTACGTTGCTTAGGGGTGCGAAAAATCTACAACTCTGAGTGACTATGTTACATCGACTCAACCCTCTGTGTAAACAGCACTACATTGAAGGGTTAAGGTCTCCCATTGACACAGTAGCGGCTTCACTAAGACATTGCTGTAACTCTCTATGTGAGGACAAGCCCTGAGTTGTAGTGTATCTAAGGGTATGTCTACACTACAGTGCTATTTCGAATTAACTTAATTCAAAATAGTTAATTTGAATTAAGCTAATTCGAAATAACACATCTATACACAAAAGCTATTTCGAAATAGCATTTTGCTATTTCGAGTTAGCACATCCACACTGAGTGGACCCTGAACCGAAGTTAAGGCTGGCTGGAACCAGTGCCGGCAGGGCATCAGGTTAGGACTTAGTGTGTGGGGCTGCTGCCTGAGGCTAACTGAGCACCGTACTTAAAGGGACCCTACCCCCACCCCAGACAGACAGTTCTCAGGGTTCCCCACTTGCTTGTCTACCTCGATGAGGGACAGCAAAGCAGTCCTGTCTTGGAGTGCCCTGAGTGCCCGCACTTGGGACACCACAGCACTCGGCCACATGGAGCCAGAGCTGCCCCTGGGCATGACGGTGCATCCCGTGGGGTCGTTGCCATCAGCCTGGCTGCACTTGCTGCAGGCTGCCATCTGGGGGGTCCATCGGGGGGCTGTCAGGATCCAGGAGGCACTGAGGGAGAGCATCCACCCCGAGAAGCCCTCAGAGCCTCCCTGGTCCTCCCCACTGGGGGCACGAGCCCCCATTCCTCCCTCACGTCCTTCCACTTACCCCTCCCTAGCCCCCCTTCCTGATGTCAAATAAAAGGCACGTATGTTCAAAAATAGAAACTGGGTTTATTGAACAAAACTGGGGGATGAACCTCTGGGGAGACTGGGAAAAGGAGGTGGGAGAGGGGAAGAGAGAGGGTGGGAGAGGGGAGGGGGAAACCTGGGAGGAGGGAGCTGGAAGGGGAAGCAAGGGAAGAAGGGGAGGAAGCTCAGGGCTCAGGGTTGGGGGTCTCGCCAGACCAACGTGACTTTCATGCTAACCTGCTCCTGGGTTTGCATGTGGCCTTTGGTGGCCTGGCTGGCAGCTATCCTGCCATAGACAGCCATGTTCCTCCATCTAGTGCGGAGATCATGGACATTGGGGGCATCCCCCCCAAACCTGAATAAGGTCCATGATCTCCACCCTGGACCAGGAAGGCGCCCGCCTTCTCCAGCCCCTGTTAGGCTCCTGCGAGCTGGCAGACTGCTCCTGGGGAGCGGTGGAGAGCTGGCTGCCAGTGGCTTGCTGTCTCATGTTTTGGGGCCACTGGGTCAGGGGCCCCGGTGGCCACTGCTGGCTCTGGGCTGGCAGGCTTGGAGTTGGCACAGGCACTGTGGCCAGGGTCTACCCCTTTAATGGCTCCAGGGCTGGGGGAGAGGAGAGTAAGTTTTCCTGGTTGTGCCCAGAGTGGCCACCAGGGCTCCTGGGAAGGGCTGGAGGCCCCTATTTCGAATTAAGTGTCTACACAGCACTTAATTCGAAATAGCTATTTCGAATTTGGTGTTACTCCTCGTAGAATGAGGTTTACTAAATTTGAAATAAGGGCTCCACTATTTCGAATTTATTTCAAAATAGCGGTTTGCCTGTGTAGACGCTAGGAAAGTTAATTCGAAATAACGGCTGTTATTTCGAATTAACTTTGTAGTGTAGACATACCCTAAGGTACTTGCAGCCCTCCGGAGCAGGTCCGCTGATGGGAGGAAGGGAGCAAAGGGGGCAATTGCCCCAGGGTCCAGTGATTTAAAAGGGCCAGGGGCTCCCAGCCATCACTGCTGCTATTGTGGTAGCAGTAGTTGCTGGAGCCCCAAGCTCGTTAAATTGCCTCCAGAATGCCACAAGGCACTCTCCAAGCAGTGCTGAGGCAGGGGTTTGTGTGTGTGTGTGTGTAGTCTGGCCAGTGCTGAGGGCTGGTGCCCTGGTCCACCCCTTCTGCCCTAGCCCCACCCCTTTTGGGAGCTTGGACCCGGGCCCTCCCCCCGCATTGCCCAGGGGCCCAGCAAGGTGGTCAGCTCCCCTCCCCCGTAGCCATGGAGCTTTATTTAAAATTGCTTAACCAGAAGACCTACATGTTCAAAAATATCCAGTGACTTGGGGGCACTGCATGTTCTGAACACTCGCAATTTGTGATACGTAAAAAAGATCTGACTTTCATAAAAGTGCTCAGCACCTCCCCTTTGAAAATGAGATCCTTTTAAAATGTCATGAGTATGCAGCCAAAAACTGAAGCACTCAAAATCACCTTTTTGCAGATATAGGCCTGAAAGAATACATTTAATCAAGAATGGATTTGATACAGTGATTCATTCTCATGGGTTGTAACATACAGAAACATTCTCTCTGAGCTTTTTTCCCCAGGACGTTCTGCAAGCAAAATATATATTTGCAACAATACTGCATACCTTTTATTTATGTGTTTAACTTCTGTCCTTTGCATTACCTCATTGTACTGTGTTGTTTTTTGTACGGCCCATTAGTATAGTTTTATCATTAATTGTATTCTGTTTTTGTAATATAAAAATGCTTGATGAGATAAGGAATAACAAATAACAGGAGATAAATATGGATTATAGTGAGTCTGGTTTTACTTTCTAATGTAAATGTACTTTCTGAGGTGTTTGTTCCATTGCTATCCTTGGAAAAGTAGTGCAGAAAGAAAATGAATGGTGAATGGGCAACTTTAAAAGATCAGATAGCATACTGACTGCCAAGGAATATACTGTACTAGCAGGTGAGGCCCATCATTGACCGGACAAAGTCATTTTGAGTAGATTACACTTATAGGAAAGTTCAAGGAATGAAATATATGTACAGTAAAACTCGGTTGGTCTGGCATCTGATGGTCCGGCACTCCTGATGGTCCGGCACCATCAGGAACCCGGAAGTGCTCCGGGCAGCGGGACCATTGGAGCTGCTCTGCCTCCGGCTTCCCCGATTCAGCCACTGCTGAAACTGACCAGCGGCTGAATCGGGAAGCCGGGCAGAGCAGCTGGAGTGCTGCCGGTAGGTCCCGTAGCACTGCCCCTCGGCGCTGCGGGACCAACCCGGCAGCACCCCAGCCGTCCCCGATTCAGCCGCTGCTGAAACTGACCAGCTCTGCCTCGGGCTTCCCGGAGTCAGCCGCTGGTCAGTTTCAGCGGCGGCTGACTTGGGGATACCTGGGGCAGAGCAGCTGGGGTGCTGCCGGGTTGGTCCGGTAGCGCCGCCCCTTGGCGCTGTGGGACCAACCTGGCAGCACCCCAGCTGCTCTGCCCCAGGCATCCCCAAGAGCAACTGGGGTGCTGCCGGGTTGGTCTCACAGCGCCAAGGGCGGCGCTACCGGACCAACCCGGCAGCACCCCAGCTGCTCTGCCGCAGGCATCCTGATTCAGCTGCTGCTGAAACTGACCAGCAGCGGCTGAATCGGGGACGCCTGGGGCAGAGCCGGACTATCGGAAGGGGGGGCTATGAGGCATCTGGGGTGGCATCCCCCCCCACACCACCCTAGACCCCTCTTAGCCCCCACTTCTGATAGTCCGGCATATCTGATAATCCGGCACCCCCTGGGTCCTAAAGGTGCCAGATTATCGGAAGTTTACTGTAATAGAATTTTTTATTAATGTGCTTGCAAAAGGGAAGTAAAAGAATAGTTTTAAATTTTAGGATTTCAACTTCAAACATTATTCATTTTATTGAATAATTACCATACATAGTAAATTTGAATCAGAAACTCGTCAAGCTTCCACTAATCTTTCCATAACTAATTTGAATTATTTTGTTAAAAAATTCTTTGTATTAAAATGGCAGTTGAATAGGCAACTTGATTTTAATTTTGTTAGCAAATATTTTTATGAATGCTAATCAAACAAAAATAATTATTTAAACCTTCCACCCAGCATATTCCAGTGTAAAAAGTAGTGCATTCAGCTAAATTAAGTAGCTAATTTAAGTGGCAGGTATCTGTAGGTAATGGTGAAGTATGACTTTGTTTTGCACAAACAAACAAACAAACAAACAAACTGTTCAGAACATATCATAGATGTTGCAACACTTTTATCATGGATTTGCAACTTAATTTGGAAGCTTTGATTTAACTGGTCATTACTGGGTGAGTTTTATCCATGGAAGGTGGTATATGTCATGACCGTTATGAGAGGGTTATGCCAGGGCAAATGAAACAATCATATTTTGCAGTCCTCAGAAGAGTTCCTGTGCTTATTCTTAGCAGAGCTGTGCAGAGGCTGCTCAGTTGCTCCGGGGTGGGGCCATGAGGCGGGCAACTGCCCCACCCCAGGAGCAGCTGGGCAGTCACCATGCGGCCTTGGCCCTAGCTTCAGCCCTTCCGCGCGGCTGGAGCTGCAGCCAGGGCAAGCCACGTGGGGGATGCCAGAGCTGGAGCCTGGACTGTGGTACTAAAAATAGCACTATGGCCCCTACTCCAGTCCTGGCACATGGGGCAGCCACCCGCCACATGGCTGTGCACCGGGACTGGTGCCAGGGCTGCGGTGCTATTTTTACTACCACAGTCAGGGCCCTAGAAGTCGCCATGCAGCCCTGGCCCCAACTGGTCCTGGAGCGGTACAGCATGGTGGGCGGCTATCTCATGTGCTGGGAGTGGAGTCAGGCTGCCTATGGTGCTATATTTAGTTGGCACTCTTCATGCCAGCCAGCCCCATGGGCGCCACCTGCCAGCCGGGCAAACCCCACAGCCAGCACCTTCCCTCCCCTGGCCCAGCCCATCCCCTAGGGCACAGACACTATGTTTGGGCTGGGCTCACTAGGAGGGGCAGGGCAGTAGGGGTTTGGGTGGAGGTGTAAATGCAAACCACTGCTGCACAATATTGTAGCATTTCTTAAAGACAAGAAATTAAATTATGTGTCATTTGTTTTGTTGGTTTCCTAGTGGCTCTGAAGTGAGATGAGCCATGCTCTGTTTCATATATAATTCAAACATCCCCCTGCCCTCTTTTTGTCTGGCAGCTTTAGCTATTTTTGTGATCCAAATAGACCTTCCGGTGTGAAGAATGGAGATTTAATAGCACAGTAATAACTATGGAACAAAATAAATTTAGGAGTTTTTTTATCTGACTTATTGTGCTTATTGCATTTATAATACAAAATACAGACCTGTTCAACTGGAGGCTTTGCAACTAAGGACATGGAGTTAGTGATCAGACAGCAGTTGTCTGTAGCTCAGAACCATCAAGGTAAATGGTTGCATAATGTATAGAAATGTTACTCAATATCTGTTTTAAATAAAAGAGGACCATGAAAGTTCTTGCCCTATGAGGACATTTATCAGTTCTTGATTTTATATATAAAGGTAGAGAAAATATATTTCTCTGAATACTTTGAATCTCTTTGTTAGAGGATATACAATGAAGTAAATACCGCAATACATCACGCTTTTTAGTTAAATAATTTCCTTAAAAACAATTTATTTAAAATGACAGATTTAAGAACCAGATCCAAAGTGCAATGAAGTTAATGGAAAGATTCTCATTAACTTCAAGGAGTTTCAGAACAGGCCTTAAATGTCCTTTGTTTTCTTGTCTGCTTGCTTTTTTTAAAATTTAAAACTGCAGAAATTAAACCCATCCAGCGTGTGCTTAAACTTTACACAAATTCCTTTGATAACCTTTCCATGCTAATACATAATTCTTTACTTTGAAGAAAAATAAGAATTCTTGTAGTTGAGTTGATCGCTTGAAATAATACAATCAAGTGACTGAGCCCTCTGGCATAAAGCAAAGAATATTATTTGTTACCTTTCTTATACATTATTTTTATTAATAGACATTCAAGCTTTGAAGAATGCTTATAAGTGGATCAAATCAGACAATTAAGGGAAATCTGTACTTGACTCATGAGAGAGTTTTAGCTCCGATTTATGTGTCTTGTGTGCAGAACAAGCATTCCATGTAACTACATTTTCTAAGTTGGCTATTTATCTGTAATAAAAAGAATTGTCTAAAATTATACTGGATTGACTTCACTTCTGATACAAAATAAAATATAGCCCTGAGACACACTGTCAATGGATAGAAATATTCAATACACTGTTGTCTAGGTGTGCAATAGAGTGTGTATACTACACAAGCTCAAAAAAGGCCAATTAGCAAAGTGCTCTAAAAGGAGAGCCAGATTTAATTGAGGAGGAAGCCTGCTGGGATAGGGTCTGGGAGAGGACTATAAACAGAGGACATTGGCTACTGAAAATTTTTCAGTATAAATTTACTTTTTATTTGACTTCATATTAAATAAACATTTAAAGTCATGCACCTTGTTACATTATCCCTTGTTTTAGTATTCTTTCTTCCATAATATTTAAAAAATATTTATAAGATGTTTGTTAATACCTTGGGTGCCCTGGTGGCACACATCTGAAGAAATGCACATGATCTCAATATTGGATCACAAGACATAATCCAGGGTGCATTTAGACAGCACCCTTC
Organism: Rafetus swinhoei; assembly: GCA_019425775.1. Taxonomy (NCBI): domain Eukaryota; kingdom Metazoa; phylum Chordata; order Testudines; family Trionychidae; genus Rafetus; species Rafetus swinhoei. Next base: position 19,632,258 of record CM033428.1, on the reverse strand, counting down.
TGTCAGAATAAGCTACGCAATTTGCACTATGCAAATTGCATAGTTTATTCCGAGTCTAAGTCGAAAGAGCTTATTTTGAAATTTCAAAATAAGGTGCTATTCCAACAAATCCCTTAACCCTCATGGAATGAGGGTTACAGGGATGCTGGAATAGCATGCCTGCTATTTTGGGAAATAGCGGACGCTTTTAAAGATGCAGTGTTGCTATTTCAGAATATTTCCGGTATCCCGAAAGAGCAATGCAGTCTAGATGTACCCTCACTCTGCTCATGCATGGAAAATCTACTTAGGATACATCTAGACTGCATTGCTCTTTTGGGATACCAGAAGTATCCCAAAATAGCAATGCCGTGTCTTTGAAAACATCCCTATTTCCCGAAACAGCAGGTGTGCTATTCCAACATCCCTGTAAGCCTCGTTCCACGAGGGCTAAGGGATTTGTTGGAATAGTGCCTTATTTTGAAATTTGGCTCTGTGTAGACAGTGCCAAATTTCAAAATAAGCTCTTTCGACTTAGATTCAGAATAAACTACGCAATTTACATAACACAAATTGCGTAGCTTATTCTGACAGAAGAGTGCTGTCTAGATGCACCCTTAGAGAGAACACTGGTCCTCAGCAGGACCCCTTCCTATTCAGGGGTTAGTGTCTTCACCTGTATCGTTGAGTCCTGGTCCACACGGGAATTTGAACCAGTTTAATTAACCATTTTAACAGGTTTGGGAGGTTGTTCCAATTTGGACTTCACTGACCAGATCAAATGATATAATGTGTACTATTATCAAACAGTTGCCTTGATTTTCTTCTTCACCACTCAATTTTGCAAACACGTTTAAATGAGGATGAGGTATTTTTTCGTTGCCTTACTTATAACAACAGGGTTGGAATTTGGGAACACAAGTGAAGGGAGTGGCAGTTTGTCAATATGATAAGTGCCAGGCCACAGATGAATCATGTAGTAAGTTCAACAGAAGGACAAAATGATACATGAGTTTATTTTAATTGTTTCTTGCTGAATATGAACTTCACTTCATATTCTTCAGTGACATAGATTCTGTGATTGACAATGGGGCAATCTTGTAGCCCAAGAAAAGGAGAAAGCAGGATACACAGAAGGTCCATGTTCCTTGTGTACTACCCAGGAGCTTCCTCCAACCTAGCATGCAAGGAGGAAGTAGAAGACAGGGAAAGGTCAAGCAGGACAGCTGTAGGTATGATCAGGAAAATAGCCAGCAAACTTCTGTTACACTCTTTGGAATTTGATTCTAAAGTTTCAGTCATTACAGGAATGTATCATTTTACACATTGAAAAAACTTAAAAAACAACTAATAGTCCTGCAGCATCTTATAGACTAACACAAAATGTAGATGGTATCATGAGCTTTCATGGGCACAGCCCACTTCTTCAGATGAATAGAGCAAGGAGTCCACAGGTACAAATAAATAGAAAAATTTGTACCTCTGGACCCCTTGTTCCATTCATCTGAAGAAGTGGGTTGTGCCCATGAAATCTCATGATACTATCTCCATTTTTTGTTAGTCTCTAAGGGTGTGTCTAGACTACAGGGTTTTGTCGACAAAAGTGGACATTTGTCGACAAAAATATACCTGCATCTACACTACCACCAAGTTCTGTCGACAGTAAGTCGACAGAACGCAGCAGTTTTGTCGATGGCGGTAAACCTCATTCTACGAGGAATAACGCCTTTTTTCGACAGAGTTATGTCAAAAAAAGGTGCTATTGCATCCACACTGTGCTTTTTCAAAAGAGAGCGTCTAGACTCTCTGTCGAAAAAATGGCTTGCTTTGTTGACAGAACTGGCTGTAGTCTAGACGCTCTTTTCCGACAGAGGCTTTGTCGACAGATACTGTCCACAAAGCCTCTGTTGAAAAAAGCCTGTAGTCTAGACGTACCCTAAGGTGCTTCAGGACCTTTTGTTGTTTTTTAATTTTTTTCAGTTACAGACTAACATGGCTACCTCTCTGTGACTTCTACACATTGAGTTCACATTGCACCTGAACCTGCATAAGCTGTCCTCCCTTACAGTCATTGGGGTGCCTTGTCTGAGTAAACAATATTGGCACTGAGTAAACAGGGTTTGCATGATAAAACCTTTGTTAATTGGAAAATTACAAGCGTCAACTTTTTGCTTTCAGTCCAGGGTTCTTCTCTTAGTTCCTAAGGGCCTGTGAGAGTCTCAGAGCTCAGTGCTATCATTCTCACAATTTCCAAAGCCTGTAATGAAAATGAATGACAATAAGGAGGCAGGGGAGGAGGGAGTAGAAGAGAATTATGACATGTACAGGGGGGAAATAACTAAATCTCTCCTCTCTTGGGCATATTAATAAGGACCAGATAATGTTCAGCATTCAGCTGTTCTTGTCACAAAGGTAGTGATGTGTTGATAGGGTTTCCAGGTGTCCGGTATTGACCCGGACAGTCTGGTATTTTCGCCTCCTGTCCGGTAAAAAAAATCAGAAAATACCGGACACCTAAAATGTCCGGTATTTTCTCTTTTTTTTCCCTTGCAGGAGGCGAAAATACCGGACACGTGGCAACCCTACGACACACTCGGCAACTGGGCCCAGCCCCTGCCCCTCCCCCTCGCCCCCCCCCCGGGCTCCCGACACCCCCTGCCCCCAGACCCTCTGCTTACCTGGTTCCGCAGGGAAGCTGCGTTTTGGCTTGATCAATAACACAAAATGGCCGCCGGCAAAAAGCCTAAAGAAAGAGGAAGCAATGCCTTCCCTGGGTCTTAGTGCTCAACTGCTCCCCTGTTCCTATCCCTATTCTGACACTGTAGGTACTCTGAAAGGGGCCATTTTGTTTTAATGTTGTTTTATTATTTTATTGATTGATTGATTGATTTTTTTTTTTTGCTCAACAACTTTGGTCTCCCCACCTTTCTTTCCCCCCTCAACAGAATTTTTTCCCCAGTGGGTTTTTTTGGGAGGGCGGGGTGTTCGGTATTTTTGGCTAAACCATCTGGCAACCCTATGTGTCGAAAACATTACAACTTCCACTGGAGGATGGGGTAGAGCTTTGCTGCAAAGAGTCTCTTGAAAATTGATCACTTTGCATTTTAAAAGAGTTTTGGTTCATGCAAAAAAATGAATGTCAAAGGTCTCTTACCATTCTCCATTCATCTTAATAAGAGAACAGTGTTGGGATTAGAAACTTCAGATCAAGCTCATGCTACCAGTTAAATACCTGCTGCTGCAATTTTTATCTTGCCAACTCTTCTACTTATTTACAGTTAAGACTAGAGAGAGTGATCAATGCACTCCCACACTTACATCATGAGTTCAATAGTTTGACTCAAACATTATTAAGACTCTGACCCTGCAAACACCTACTTACAGGCTAACTGGACTCATGTAAACAGCCCCATTGACACCATATGAGTGCAGTGTGAAGTACATATGTAAGGGTTTGCAAGAGTGAGACCTAGTTTTGTAGTCCCCTTAGGAAAAATAGTATAGAAGTAGCTCAGATTGGGAACAGAAAAATACTTGTGCCACTAAACAAGAGAGGAAAATGGAGCAGAGACTAGAGAGGGATGAAAAATAAATACGGAGTGACTGGGAGGGCAGAAAACGGAAAGCTCTTTGAGGATTGCCTCAAAAAGTTTACCCCATACCACTCAGTCAAGGGTAGGACTTACCATTCCAAAGAGCAAACAAGGGGTTTGAATTCCACACCCTTGGGATCTTCCTGTTCTGCAGGAGATTAGAGCCATCTGCATGTGGGCTTTGCTCCCAATCTCCCAGCTTCTCAGCTGTTTGTGCTCACAGCATCTCCTGAAACATCCATCCACTGAAGCAGTGCATTTTGCACACAGCTGGGATGGTTGAGGTAGGTCTCCTTATCCCAGATGTCTCCCAACTTTTCCTCACACTCACTCCACATGCACTTAATCAGGCCCACAAAACTACTACAATAGAAGTACCACACTACCATGGTGTGGGAGGGGCCAATGCCTCAGGGTTGGCACCTACACCCTCCATTCAGCCAGATGCAGATCTAGATATGTCAGGTTGCCTCCACACTCAGATCAAGGGGACACAATCTGACCTTTAATTCAAACTGATCCACCTGGATTCCTTCTACCAAACCACTGAAATAATAGCTAATAATTTAAGAGCCACTCAAGTAGTCATCTAGGGGCCATGTTGTCAGAGCACCATCTTGGTTCCAAAATTTTTCTTTGCCCACTGTATAGTCAGAGCATATTTTTATCCTCTTACTCTATTATTCTCACCTCTGACTGATAGCCCTGTAATGGGGACCTTTCTGCAAGTTAAGAATTGTGCTTAGATGAAATATCACTATTTTCCATAGCTTGTTTCCTTTCCCTTTCTGTATTTATTGTAATCTGAGTTGTTAAATATAATAAGCCCCAAAACTGTATTTCCTGAGAGTTTGATTTTTTTTAACCTGAAAAATTAAATGTAAAATCCAGTTGTGTGGAAAGCTGTTTAAAGGACCTAGATAGGTATTTAGGGTCTGTTCAATGAAAGAATCTAACCTGATTTCTAATACAATAGAAAAGCTGGATTCAAGTGAATGAATATCCAATATGATAAAGTAAACAAAAATAAATTGCAACGAGCATCTAACAATATGGATGAATTTTCTCTACATATTTGCTTTTTTTATAATGTCAAATTGTGGTAGAGAAGCTGTAAAGTTTCAAACACAGTAGGAAAGTGGGAAGAAGAAAATCTAATAATTTGGAAAATGTTGCAGTGATGTAAAGAATACCATTATGGGACTCCTATGAGCATTTTTGTTCTTTCTTTCTAATGCTACAAAAGTAAATTGCGAGAGAGTAGTGAGACTCAAGGCCTGGCTGGCTGTTGTTATTTATTATTACTGTAACAACTACAGGCAGCACACTGGATCAGAGCTCTATTGTACTAGCTGCTGCACAAACATCAAGTTCAAGGTACCTAATGCAAAAAGTTTAACATGTCACTAAGATAATGAACAAGTGAGTGTACCTTACACTTGCAGGAAGCATTTAGGGCATGTCTACACAAGGAAATTATTTTGAAATAACTAAATTTGAAATAATAACTCCTGAAATAACTATTTTGAAATAAGCTTATTCCCCCAGGAAAGCAGGAGTACAGATTTCGAAGTCACCAGCCTGTTATTTCAAAATAACAGACTTGGTAGTATGGATGTTCTACTTGTTATTTCAAAATAAGGGGGGTTATTTTGAAAAAACTCTCTAATGTGGACCAGGGCTTAGAAATCCATAATAAAGGCATGTATTTATACAGGCCAAAAGAAGGTTAAAGTCTGCCCCCTCTGACTTTTCTAGCCATTGCTGATGAGCCCCTTGAAAGACCCAACGGTGAAGTCAAACCTACATCTTCCTTGTGATTGTGGGGTTTTTTAAATGGGTGTGTTTTGTAGGCTGCAGCACACACTGAGGAAAATTAGTGGATGCTCAGCACATATGGGCAGCCAAGCTTCCCCCTCCCTCGCCCTGTGTCTCTCACCTGCTGGTGGTTCTGCTGACCAACTTCCTCCCTCCCACACCTTCCCAGCAATTCTGGGGCACAGAGAACTGCTGGTCTGAGGCATGAAGAGACTCTCTGGGAGGGGAGCGAGGAGGAGGAGTTGGCACAGATCATGCTTGGGGGAAGAAGCAGGGCAGGGACAGGAAGAGGCAGAGCAAGGGCAGGGCTTGGGGTCAGGATGAAATGGGAGCTGAGCAGAGCGGTAGGGGTGGCAGATTGAGCACCTTCCCCCCCCCCCCGGGGAGAGGGGGGAAGTTGGCACCTATTGGGCTGTTTGTATCAGATACTGTAGAGTACCTATATTATTGTTCATGTTTGTATCTATACTGATTATGCTGTTCTTTAGTCCTCATATCTGTGTATGTTTTCCTTCTGTACTTTCTTCTTAATAACACACACAAAACCTGAACTGCCTTTGCTTTTATTGTTGTTTATGAGTCTTCCAATATTTCCTGTTGCTGTGTTTCCTGGCAGAATGCATTATCTATCCGTCATCGACTGGGTTAGAGACACACAATGAATAATGGAAAGATGTTTTTCTTTTTTCTTCCCATCTTAGAACAAATGGCAATTCTATTCATTATTTAATTACTAGAAAAAAAAGTTGTATAGAAACAAGTTTACAGCATAAATACACATAATGTGTACATAGAGAGATATCAGAATATATTTATGAGGACAAAATGTACTGCTTGTTACCTGAGCACTATTGCCTTTGAAGACACTGACCCATTGTTTCATTCAATTAACTTGAGGTTTTAGTGTCCTTGATTATAACATCACTGCTGGATATAACTTTACTATTTTCCTTTCCTCAACTACTGTGTGACCCTATTTGAATATCAGCTATCAGGTACCATTCATATACAACAGAGTTAACTTGTATGTTTAATTATTTTTTTTGTCTTATATTTCAATGAACAAGTATTAAGCAGCATGTGTTATGCACATGTTATGGCTTTCAGCTGGAAGGAAAGTATTAACCAGAAACAGTCATGTTAAGTTACAATACAGAGTAATGCAATCAAAACTCTTCACTGATATTTTATATTTGATATGATTTATTTGCATTACGTTGGTGCCTAAGATACACCATCACTCCTGCTTGCCTCATTGAACTGAAGTTATACTAAATACAGTCATATAATTATACAGTGAAACCTTTGTTATCCGGAACTCTGTTAACCAGAAAAATCTGTTAACCGGCATTGCTCCCAGCTACAATACTGTCACATCTTCAGGCGCACAGGCCTGGCTTGGTTTACCATGATTGGCTTAACAATTTTTTATATAAGAAGTACTAATCATATTTAACTCAAAATAGAAATGTGAGACCAACTGCCTCATACTACAAAACTACCAATATTAAAAACTTGAGTTTTACTATTATTTTCCATTGTTTTTTCCTAGGTTGATGGGACTCTGAGATAACCGGAATTTTTAGATAACCAGAATGCCCTAATCCCCGAGCATGCTGGATAACACAGGTTTTATTGTATAAGGGTATAATTCTGCTAAGATATTCTATTGGCATCAGAATGAGGTCAAATCTCACTTTTGGCTGGGGCGACCAGATAGCAAGTGTGAAAATCAGGACACTTTTTTGGGGGGCAGGGGGCAGGAGTGTACAGTTGCATATATAAGACAGAGCCCCTAAGATTGGGATACTATCTGGATGTCTGATCACCCTACTTTTGGCCAACATATATTGCTATTGATGAATTTTCTTAACCTTCACAGGGCTGATGGCAAGTCTCTCGGAGCTTCTAATCTCCACATGGGAGGGCCTCCAGGGCAGTTCAGTTCCTGCTGAGTTTAGGAGTTCCTGTACAGCTCATCTGCACAGTTTAGTCCTACATATTTAGTCTGTGACTGAAATCAGAGAGTGTGGTATACTAGCAAGTCTGAGAGGTAAGGTGTTCCACTTGCCACACACAATATGGAAAGACAGAGCAAAAAAATGGCCCCTATACCATAATCTCTGAGCACTTCACATTTTTTAATATTTTTATCCTCACAACTCCCCTGTGTCATAGGCAGATGGGGCACTGGGGCACAGAGTGCTTGACTTGCTTGTGGTCCTCCAAGAAAAGGGAATTGAACAGAGCTGGTAATTGAACTCAGGTCTTCAGTTAATACCCAAAATACTGCATCCTTCCCCCACCGCCATAAATAATACAAATTAGGAGGGATGATTATGGAATTATCCACTTTGCCTATTTGAATATTGATCTTCCAGCTAGGGCTTGTCAGTGGATAGGCACCTCCCTAGCAGAATCTATTCCATATAGGCAATCAAGTCTCCTTCAAATAGTAATTAATTTCTGTCACTGGGCTGGATGTGAACAAGTGACATAGAGGGAATAGCTCAGTTTCCACTTACCACAAGCCATCCATTTCCCTAGCATAGTCTTGTGTACAGTTCAGTGACTGATGCTGCATCTAATGTGAATGCTTTATGCACTAACTTCATGTGAGGGAGGGGAAACCATGAGCCCAGCAGCTCAGGATTTTGTAAAATGAATTAAATCTGTCTCCACAAGGCATGCTGATGATCATAGGAAGTAATAGTTTTAGTCAATGACTTTTTATCAGATGGAAAAATTCAGTCACTATAGCCACGGAAAAATAAGCAAAAGATCTCCAATGGGTTGATAATTATGTAGTTTATCAAGCTCACTCAGATGGTTTATGACAAAATGGAAGCAGACAGCAAAGCAATTGGTGTCAGGGCCAGCCCAAGGGTTTTTGGCGTCCAACTATGACTTTGGCACTCCCCACCCTCCACATTCATACTGATCTCCAGCTGATTTCTTTTTATCTGCCATGTTGTTAATTTTCTGAAAAAATTTAAGAAACTGTTTCAATTAAATTATCAAAATAGAGAACAGTTATAGCAAAATAGAATACTATTTACATTAAGCTAAAAGATAAATGAATCAAAATGATCAGTAAGAATGATTAAATGTGGAGTAAATAACACACACAGGAAGAGAACAATTATGAATTAATGCCACAGGACAATAGAGCATGTAGCTCTCTACCTACTGAAATCTTTCCTGGTGAGTTACTGTGCATGTGATGACATCATAGTAACATAAATCTGGTAAATTTTATGTTATCATGTCAATGTTCACTTAAAACTATTTAAAAAATTAAACAGAAGGCTAGAATTTCTATTACTATTCAACATTATTGCAATTAGAACAGAAAAGGCATATGTATGTTAAGTGGTATTTGTTAGCATTATGAGTCAGGTGTTTGAAAATCAGGGCTTTTGAACAGTAATAGTCTACAATCAATACACAATCTTAATTTTACTGAGTACTTGTGATTCTCTTTTTACAATTGCGTTAAAACCTCTTACCAAATTGCAACACAATACAAATTCTCCTTGGGTACAGCGTCTTCGGGATCACGGCTCGTAACATGGCAGAACAGTTGTTGCGGGTTGACTGACCTTTGCTAAGCAGCAAGCAACACTGACTCAACTATATGACTGGTCAACATCGGGGTACTGAGAATGACTGAACTGTCAGACCTCGACCCAGGCAGCAAACCCAGGTGGTGCTCTTTTGATGCTCTGCCATGACACATTTTTAACTGTACTTACATTCACAGCCATGCTCTGCATCTTACAAATATTTCAGAAAGTTAGTTTCTTTGTTTGTTTGTTTGTCTTGAAAGACCTCTGAAACGGTAAGAGCTAGAAACACAAAATTTTGAACGGATACTACTGATTTCCTAACTTAAATAACTGGATTGGCTATATCTTGAAATCGGTTCCCCCAGAGCCCCAATTGGGCCCACTGCTAATTAGCTTTTAGTAGCGCCTGATCATAGGCATTTGCTGGACTCTTCTGTTAAGCGGATCACATAAACTGCAACTACGAGATCCTTTCCCTATGATAAAAGAAAAAGCATTTCCAATAAAATATGCTATGTTAATGTAATTGACATAGTTCATTCATCACACCTTTTACTATATTTTCCCTGAGAGACGCTGGGTATTTCTGCTAGTGTGAAATAAATAATATAACTCAGCTTCTGACACGGCAACGATGAACTGTTTTACATTATTTGATATTTCTGTTTATAAGAGATTACATACTAATATATCTTTTTAAATAGAGAAAAAAATCACTTCTATCTAATTTGGTGCCCCTTAAAGTCTGGCATCCCTTAGGTGACCACCTAGTCAGTGGCGGCCCGTCCATAGGCGCGAACTAGGCAGTTGCCTAGGGTGCCAAATTAAACAGCCGTTGAGGGGTTTGGAGGCGGGGGCGCCGATTGCGCATTTCGCCTAGGGCACCAGTTGTCGGCAGCTTGTCTAGGGCCGCTCCTGCACCCAGTTTGCCTGTATGATCAGGCCACTCCTGACTGGTGCAATTCTCTTGAAAGGAGAGAAACATTTGTCAAACTCATATTGTATCTACCAAGGCAAATTCTTTGCCATCAGAATGATTTTAGCAGATGGGTGTACAGCAAAGAAGGAAGATTTCATTCCTGAAACTGAGAGCTGGGCTAAACCTACATAGATCTGAGGGAAATAATGAAGAGAGATGAAAAGTTACACAAGATAGGTACTACTTCCTCTGCCTACTTCCTTCTTTATTACAAGAGTTCAAACTCAATAAGTCAGTAGACACATAACGGATTGATTCCTGGATTCTAAGAGTAAAAATGGTCTTCATTCTGAAAGTAAAATGAAAGTAAAAATGATTTTCTTAATGGATCTTTTATACAGATCCCTTTTCTCCATAATGTATATTTATGTGCCTGAATAAATATACATGAGTACCTTTATTCACAAAACTAATCCCACTGAATTTAATAAGCCTGCTCATGTATTCAAACTTATTTCACATTTGTGTATGTTTACAGGAATAGGGCTTATGTTTTGAAGACATTTTTGGTGTTTAATGAGCTAAATAAATACTGCAAAGAAAGCCCACAAATATTTGTTTATTTTTAATGCATTTTCCTTTAATGTGTACACATCATTTTATGTTCACATTCCACTTATAGTCTCATGAAAGAAATTTGGGCTCCAGTGAATTTTTGTGTGTGGCTGTTCTACTTTTTGTTGTTGAATCATACTTCTTAGAAATATTGTCCATTTAAACAAAGCTAGGTAGGGAGATGGAACTTAAGTAGATCTGGCACAGGAGTGAAGGGAATTTTTGTTTTTGTTTTGTTTTATGTTGGATATAGGGTTGTTTTAAAGCCATTATTCATTTTATAATTGAAAAATTATACACTGTGCATTCAGACATGTTTGCTTGTTCAGTATGGATGCATCTACACAGCACCCTAAACTCGAAATAAGATACGTAATTTGTGCTACACAAATTGCCTATCTTATTTCGATTGAATTTTGAAACCAATTTTTGAAATAACGCGCTGTTTCAACACATCCCTTAATCCTTGTGGAAGAAGGGTTATAGGGATGCCAAAATGGTACACTCTCGAAATAGCGGGCGCATTCAAAATAGTGATCCCAAAATAGCCACACTGTGTAGACGTACGCTATGGGGCATAGACAAGTTTAAGTGATTGTGGGGACATGAGTGATTGTGCTGGATATACACTCCAACCTGACTGACTGGGAGAAGGGTCCATCCAAATGCATTTGAAGGAAGGGGCTTGATCACAAAATAGTCTGGTTGATGATGGCTGAGTGCACTGGGCACTCACAAACCTGACTGGTTGATTGGGGCAAGTGAACAAAAGCCTAAGGTTTTGACTCACAAAGCAAGGAAATGAAAAGTTAAGTCTCTTGCCAATGCATCCGTACTCTCTACTCCTCTACCACGCACCTTCCTATTACAATAACTGACATCGCAGGCCACCTACTGCAGCTTTAGTTCTCAGGAATGCCACCCTTTTATCACCTCCAGAAGGGTGCTTAATGTACATACCATTACCAAACCACCCAGATCCAACACATTCAACTACTGCACCAACCAGACACAACTACTAGCACTATGGGATGGGGAGGGAGAAAGTAACCTGCTAAAAAGCTGCATGCAGAACAGTGAAAAGGTTGTGATATGTGGCCTATGATACTGCCAGGAATGATAGCTTTGGTAATGGTAAGATACGTGCTTCTGGGTAGCAAAGCTGCTACTATTAAGGAGCTTAATTTTTTTTTCATTTATTTGCTCTCTGTCAAGTATGGGCTGTGTGCGTAGTAACCCTAATGGCTTCACAATGAAATGTTTTAATGTATTTGGAGAGAGAGAGAGAGATTCAAGCCATGAATTTTGGATTTGGATCAAGATTTGAGTATCCCTAAAGTTCAAGGTCTTCCATGCCAGATTTTCTGGTCAGAGATATCTCTAAAATGAGAATGTTTTTGTAGTCATCTTTATGCAACAGACTGTAGTTAGTGTATCGAATCTGACTTTATAGAATGTTTAGGAGAATTAATGTGCAGATGCAAATCATGACTTTTTAGGAGTGTTAGATACATATGAGAGACAGGGACTGGTTTGAGGCTACATCTAGACTGCAGCTTCACTTCCAGTATCTCGGAAAACCTATGCCGCGTCTAAGGAACGTGTCCGCCTTTTCAGAAAAATTTCCAAAAAAGCGGATGTGTTCTTTCACCATCCCTATAAACCTCGTTTCACGAGGAAGAAGGGATGGCTCAAAAGAGAAGGTTTTTCCGAAATTTGGCACTGTGTAGATGCGCCAAATTTCGGAAAAGCCTCTTTTGAAAGAAAAGCAGAAAAAGATATACAAATTGCAGTATCTTTTTCTGACTTTTCTTTGTAGTGTAGATGTAGCCTGAGTCTAAAGACAGACAGAAGAGGTGGGATTGTTGCTCTGAGTGTAGAGTTTGCTTTCTGCTTACTGTATACTGCTTGTGCAATTTGTAATTCTTTTATTAGCAGTCTTGAAGTAAAATCCTGCTCAGGATATCTTCCAAATAAAAATAGAAAGTCTGATCTTAATTCTGTTGAATATATATAACTAAATCATAAACAAATAGAGTGTGTGTGTGTGTATGTATATCTATCTATCTATCTATCTATCTATCAATACAGCTCTATGCCATTGTACTTCTTTATCCTCTTTCCTTTGTTAGAAAACATGCAACACCAACACGCAGAACCAAATCTGGGCTCTCTGGAGCTTAGTGCATGAGCTTCTACCACATGAGCTACAAACCAGCTGGCTCTCAGCTAAGGCTGCAGAGCAAACTCATTTTCTTTCTGTAAATGGCCTAAGTGAACCATACCCAGCAGGTGTGTGGGTTACAAATGTACCTATCAAAATTGTCGTAGTAAATGTATATTATTCTCCACTGTTTTTGTAGCTCTCTGTTCTGCACATTTTAAAAAATACCTCCTAACAATGTGTTTATGATTTAGAGAAAGACACTCTTACTTATCTCTCTGTATCTATGTATTTAGATAGATAGATAGATTATTATTGAGAGATTGGGACTGATTTTCAGTTCTCAGAAGCAATTGGCAGCCAATTCGTGAGAACATTTTTGTTCCTGTAAATGATTCCAGATGATCACTACTGTGGATGAATTTTACAGCACTTGGGGTTCAATCCTACAAAATGCTGAACAATTTATTTCAATTTCCATTGATCTCAGTGGGAACTGAGTTACTCACCGTGCCCACCAATTGCTCAATATCTTGTAGGACCCAGCCCTATGACGTCTAACTATGTCATTTGTGTGAACATTGTCAAGTAGTTAAATACTAAAAAAGGGAACCCCAACTCATTAAGGGGTATAAACATGGAGGCTGAATTAAGGCTCTGCTGGACATCAGGGCCATCGTCTCTTGTAATTTTTGTTGTCCTGTATTGCATGAGGTAGTCTTAAAACTTCTTTAATAAATGACAATAAAATCTAAAAGAAAATTAGGAGGAATAAAAAGGTTAGAAATAAAATCATTATCTATTTGCATCTGTCAAATATAGTAGTCTTAAAACCTGACATATTCTCAAATGGCAAAATCCTATAATTAGTCTGTTGGAAAGAGAGAAGTCAGATAAAAGGTCAAAAATATTGTTTCCTTTCACTGAGAATACTTGTGATAAGACAAGGTAGAAAGTCCCAATTGCTTTGTCAGTCACCTCTTCCTTCCTGCCAAGCCAGGAGAAAAAAAAGAAACATCCTCTCTCATAAACCTTTACTAAATAGCAGCACCCCCACACCATCAACCTTTTAAAGAGGAATGTGCCTAGACTGATAATGTGTAATAACAGCTTATTATTTAAGAACAAAAGGTCACATGTAAAAGGGAAAATGAAATTTCAGCAGTCTGCCTTCTCCTAATACATCATGCCATATGGTCCTGTGTACAAGAAATCTCTGTAGTCATGTTGCCTACTGAACTTGCTATCACTTACTCAGATAAGCAATCCTTACTTACTGAGCTGTTCTTACTGAAATCATAAGAACGGCCATACTGGGTCAGACGAAAGGTCCATCTAGCCCAGTATCCTGTCTGCCAACAGTGGCTAATACCAGATACACCAAAGGGAGGGAAAACAACAGGTAATCCTCACGTGATTCCTCTCCTGTCATCCATTTCTAGACAAACAGAGGCTAGGGACACCATTTCTACTCATCCTGGCTAATAGCCACTGATAGACCTACCCTCCATGAATCTTTCTAGCTCTTTTTTGAATGCTGTTAAAGTCCTAGTCTTCACAACATCCTCTTGCAAAGAGTTCCACAGGTTAACTATGCAGTGAGTGAAGAAAAACTTCCTTTTGTTTGTTTTAAACCTGCTGCCTATTAATTTCATTTGGTGACCCCTAGTTCTTATATTGTAGGAATAAGTAAATAACTTTTCCTTATTTACTTTTTTTTCCACACCAGTCATGATTTTATAGACTATCGTATCTCCTTTTTTTGTGAAAAGTCTAGAAGAAGAGTTTGTAGTGTTGCACTTAGGTAAAAAACAGATGAGGAATTATTGGTGTAATGCCTCTGATCAGTGTGTCTGGCAGCCTCGCTGGGCCCCTTGGAAAGGTGGGGTGGAGCGATGCCATCTCCACACCCCCAGAAGGGGTGGGGCTTCAGAGAGAAGGGGCAGAGCTGGGCCTTGCCTCCCTGAGGCAGCCTCAATGCTGCCCAGAGTGCGCTGTGCCTACCTTAGGCAGCCCTCAGTGCTGCCTGGAGCACACTGTGTGGGGCTCCAGTGGCCATTTAAAGGGCCCAGGGCTCTAACCACTGCCTCTTTCACAGCAGTGTTGGTGGCAGCCAGGAGCCTCAGGCCCTTTTGAATCACTGGGCAGTTGCCTCCTTTTGCCCCCTCCCCCATTGGCAGGCCTGCCTTTGATGGGTCTGAAATAATTTATTATTGGGGAGGGATGAATCAGACGCATGCTGCCGACTACTGCCATAGGAACCATGAATGCTAGCCACCCAGGTAGAGCAAAACGCATTTTAAACACAACAGTGGTGGATTCCCACAAGGAGGCTCATTACTAGTGAGTAGCTTTTGTGCTCAGAGAAATGCAAGAACTGCAGTAGCATTGGGTGAGTGCACCATAGGCAGCAACATGGGCGAGGTTCTTGTGCCTGTCATCCCTTGCAAACCCACCGCATGCCAGATTCCATCTGGCCCTTTCAGTTGCTGTAGCCCTGTGTCAACTTTTGCATTGATCAGTCTCTGCATTTTTGTGTTTGTCTTTCTCAGCAACAAATGTGACCAAACCATTCCTGGAAAGTCTGGTCACATTAAAGTGCCTAGAGAATTTTTCACCACTTCCTCTTCCTATAGTGAGTCCTGTGCCTGCATCACTATTTGTTAAAGGGAAGACAGAAGTCAAAATCTTACTAGAAGCATTGATTTTTGTTTCAATTATAAATAATGAATGGGGAGAATAGCTTAGAGCTTAAATATCTGAGGTGAGAATATGTAGAATTACAGGGAGAAAGAGGGTGTGGTAGAAGCCAAACTTTAGGCATGGGGTCAAATTAATTCCTGGACATAATGACACTCACTTTTATGTTATTACATTAGGGATTAACATTCCATGAAATGGAAGCCTTTTGGTTTCATCTCTCTACATTCCCACCTATACCATTCCAGAAAACCAGATTTGGTTTAAGTCTGCTCTTTCAAGGAGCGGAACATCAGATGCAGTCTAGGCCCTGGTCTACACTAGGTAGTAATTTTGAAATAACTCCCCTTATTTTGAAATAACAAGTGGAGCGTCCACACTACCAAGCCCGTTCTTTCGAAATCAGGGGCTGGTTATTTTGAAATCGTAACTCCTGCTTTCCACAAGGAATAATGCTTATTTTGAAACAGCAGTTGTGTGGACGTTCCAGCACTCGGACAAGGCTGGGGAAGGTCCATCAGTTGGTTTCATTACTTTCCCCAGACACACGTGGGGGAAGGCGGTGGGCAGCGAGGGGCTGCAAACTCCTCACTTGGCCTGGGGTCACACAGAAGCCTGTGCAGGTGAGTGTACATGCAGCACCAGTCCAGAGCACACAGCTGCAATGAGGCTGCCACAAAGGAACCTTGCACTTCTGCTCACAGGGTTCCTGCACCTACCCATCACAAGGTACCACTAAGCAGGATGGGGGTCATAGACACGCACACAGTAGTGTGCACACAGTACACGGGCCTGCCCTGACTCTCGGGGCAGCAGCCACACCTGGGTAAGAGTGGCGAGGCAGAGGACACTGGTCCCCTGCCAGTGGAGCCTTCCAGGAGGGGAAGGAAGTGGAGGGAACCCGAGCAGCACCCTTCCCAGCAAGTGGTGTCTGCTGCTCACACACACCTCACCCAACACCCTCTCCTTCTCTCCCTCCAGAAGGCCTAGATACACGTCCTCTCCCTGTGGGACACGGCCACTGCCAGACCTGGCATGTGCATGGCACAGAGGGAAGCCAAGCTGCCCCATCTCCCTTCTCCTCCCCAGGCTCGTGGCCTGGTTGGCACCTTCCCATGCCTGCTTGTCCCAGGGGTGTGGGGGTAGCAAGGCTTCCCTGGAACAGCTGTGCCCCTGCAGGAAAGGACCCACTGTCCAGGCCTCAGATGGCCTTGCTCGAAGCATATCGCCTTCGTCTGATCCAAGACCTTTTGGTGTTGGCTCAGAGATGAGGGCTGGGCTTCATGCACCCTGTCTCCTGAGATGACTGCCCTTCTCTTTGTTCTTCACAGGTGGCTGAGCTGTGAGTGGGGCACAAGCTGCATCTCCCACGCCATGCTCCTCACCCCATGAGACCTGCAGGTGCTGCCGATCCTGCAGGGACCTCCAGCGGGAGCAGATAGCCTGCCTCCATTCCCTCCAGCAGTCTCTGGACCAGCAGAAGAAGAGGTTGGATGTGGACCTGGAGGAGCACCATGCCAACCGGGAGCTGCATCACACCACCTGGCAGGAACTGTCCCAGGAGACCCAGAGCATATGCGTGGCATACAGCGCTACCACCAACTGCGTGGTCACCACAATTGAGTGGTTCAGCAACTGCCCCTCCACACCCGCTCCTGCTCGTCCCCATAGATCCCCCCCAGAAGTGGTAGAGCACGGTGTGCAAGGGAGGGTGGAAGGGCCTGTGCAGCATGAGCAGCAGGTGGAGAGAGGAGAGGTGGTGTCTTGCAGGGAGCAGTGGGTCCTGTTCCTGCAGAGCCACAAGGGCAGTCTGTGATAGCAGCAGCAGGAGGTGTGGCAGTAGGTCCAAGAGTTGGTGACTCCTTTCCAGCCGGTCCAGCTCCATGGCTGGGTGTGCTCTGGTGTCTGCAAGGGCAACCAGAGCACACAGTGAGAAGGATTTACTGTCCTTCCAGGAGGTAGGCAAAGGTGAAGCGCCTGAGACACAACTGTACAGGAGAGTCCCTTTAAGCACGAGCTCCAGCTAGCGTGAGGTAGAAGCTACAGGAAGTGACTGCTATCCTGATGCCCTGCCCAAAGTGCTTCCGGGGGAGCTTTAAATGTGTTGCAGGCTCCAGTCCATGTGGATGTGCTATTTCAATATAAATCTGCACTTTTTTTTTATGGGGATTTGTAGTGTGGACGTGCTATTTTGAAACAAGCTATTTTGGAGGCTTTTTTTGGAGGCAGTATAGACATAGCCTTAGAGAGCCTGCCTCAGACTAATTTCGAGGCTTCTCTGTAGTATGGACACGCTATTTTGAAATAGTTATTTTGTAAGTTATTATTTCAAAATAAGTTATTTTGAAATAATGTCCTAGTGTAGACATGCCCTAGGATAGCACATTCTTCAAGTTTGGGCTTTTGCAAAACTTTTTTCTTAGCATCAGTGCCATTTTTTTTCTACTTGATTTACATTTTAACCATTGATCTCCAAAGCTGAATTCAAAAATGTTTTTTCGACCAAAATGGAAGCTGGTGCCTCGCAAACAGTAAAGATTCACGTTTAGAGACAATTCTTACCATGCTTCTAGAATGACCAAGGAATAAAATAAAACAAAGCAGACAGCAGTGTCCAAGTCAAACAAAACTCCTCCTTACCTGAAGGTTAGAACATTTTGCGATCACATGACATGCTGCTATCATCCTTACTTATAAGCTTCCATAGTTTTTTGCTTGAATAAAAACTGCAAAAGTGGCCATTAGGTATTAAAGACTTAATAAGAGTGTGAGAAATAAATAAGCAAAGGTAACAGTCAAACAGTCATTTATGCACTTCTTATCACTCTCTGATAACTCCCTTTAGACACATGCTTGACGTGAAGCATGTGCTTAAAGGCTTTATTGGATCGGGACCAGAGCATGCTTATTATAATCTTCCAAGGTTTAATATTTGAACCTATTCTTTTGAGAGGAGTAACTGCTGCAGAATTATTCTCAATATAATGCCTTTGAAAAGAACCACTAGGTCTTTAAAACTCGCAGTTGAGCAAACACAGAGACAGGTAGAAGGAACTTAATTTAGAATCTGAAGGAGTTTAACTAAACAACTGTAGGGTTCCAGGAGTCTCCACTATTCCATTAAGAAAACAGCGGCATCTGCCAAGTGGGAATAAAGTGGGGGACTTTTGGGGCAGGGGGATTTATTTAACCTATCGCCAATAAGCGAGAAGTGGTATTAAAGTCCCTAATTTGGAAGGAACTTCTTGTGGGCATTTCTATGCAAGTGCAGGATTTTCCCTTACACTGTAAGTTCTACTGCTTTCCCCGAACCAGAGTTTCTCAAACTGGGGTCTGCAGACCCCTGGGGGTCCACAAGTGTACTCCAAGGGGTTCTCTTGTCCCACTGATCAACTCCTCCCCCTTGCTCCCTGGACTCCTCCCCTCACCCCAGTGCCTCCTGCTCATGTCGGAACAGCTGTTCAGTGGTGCGCAGGAGGCACTGGGAACAAGGAGGAGAAGTGGAGACAGAGTACAGTTGGGGGACGGAGCAGAAAGAGGCTGGTAAGAGAAGGGGCAGGAATGGACTGGGGGTAGTATGAGGTGGGGCGGGGTGGGGCATTGGGGAAGAGGTGGAGTGGAGACAGGGCTTAGGGCTAAGATAGGGCTTGAGGGACCATGAAAATTTTTAAATCAGAATGGGGATCCTCAGGTTGCTAAAGTCTGAAAACCGCTGGCTCAGTCCAATTGTAAATGAATCAAGCCATACAGTTTACCATTTCTTTTAGGAGATGATCTCACAGCCAACTAGATCTCAGCAAAAAGTAGCTTTAGATAATATTTCACTTCTGTTATTTCATTCCATTACTCACATTTATACTCCACTAGGGCATCCGGAGAAACAGAGGTGGGAAAATAAGGGGTCTCTGACTAATGTGAACATTTTTCAATTCCATCTGGCTGAAAAGCTTTCTCAGCCTTTTGATTTTCCATGCTAAATGGAAGCACTAAAAGCCCAGAGATGTGGAGGACAAACATACTGATGTTTCCACAAAACATAAATGTCAAATGTATTTATGGCCCAGAAATACATACTGCATGTAAGAAACCTAATTAAGCTCCCAAAGTCATCACTTACTCACTGTTACTTGTGTCTTTCAAAAACATTTTGAATGTTTTACTTTTAACATGGCAGAGACCACTTATAACATTTTAAAAGACTTCTAATAATATCCATCTTTATTATGGGGTTTTTCTTTTATTCTTTAATCTATGGGGGGGAAGGGGAATGTGTAGATGCACTTAGGAAACATTCTTGTGTCTTCCCTATTCCCTCAGACCAGAGTAGGCCAATTAATAACAGGACCGTAATTGGGTGTATGAACCCCACGCAGGTGAAGCAAGGGTTAACCAGGTGCTCTGAACACAGTAGGTCATGCCCTGCTGCCCCCGCCTCTCCGGCATGCTCCCTCAAAAGGGAGCAGCTCAGCTTTAGTCTTTTGGACAGGGCAGGAGAGTAGCTGGATGTTGCAATCTCTTGCAGAAAAGCTGCCAAGGCTCCCAGACCCTATGGTCAAGCTGCTGCAAACCTTTCATCCAGGGGGCTTGAAGATCCCTGGAGAGTAGTCTGAGAGATCTTTGAGGGGGACCCCAAGACAGACTGGTGGCCTCTGCAGAGAATCCGAAGCCAGGGCAGGAAGTGGCCCAGGGAGCTGGCACAGGAGTGCCTATCTCCTAGACCATGCCCAGTTCGGGTAAGTAGATATCCCGATTTATAGAGACAGCCCCAATATGGAAGGCTTTGTCTTATATAAGTGCCTATTACCCCCACTCCCATTCCGATTTTTCGCACTTGATACCTATCACTCTGCACAATGAATTCTTGTTTCATTTGACCCTAGGTTGGAGCAGGGAAAGCCTGGGTTCCCCTTTCTCCAGCTGGTGTCTCTTGCCACCGGGCAACACAGCCACTGAATCCTACCACTACACCAGGCAGCCACTGGCTCTCTCTCTTGGACTCAATACCTCCTTTGACCAACATAATTCCTGGCAGAGAATAATCTTATACTATCATTATTCAGAGCTGGAGACACCGTGAAAATTTAATTGACTGCTGGCGCCCTGAAGAAAGCCATGTCTGAAACCTTTTCTGAAAAAGGTATATGCTTATGAAAAATGTGCCTCTATTATGCATGATGAGTAGCTACTAGCTATTCTAAGGGAGATTAAGCTAGTTTTTCACTGTCATGTTTTACATGTGGGGGATGCTAAAGGCCATGCATAAATCATTTCCAAATTGAGCTGTTTATCTATAAATGCAGAACAAATTTAATTAATGATTAATAGCAATCGGAGCACTTTCTATGTACAGTAACAGTGCATAGTTTCATTCTCCAAACATTGTAAGCCACTGGTTTGAGCACTCGCGTTCTAATAGCTGTAATGACTGCCCAGTCTACTTCACTAAGGAGAACAGTTAAGCCTCAGAACGTAGGGGACTCGCATGCACCTACATACATACATTCATTTGTAAAAATGTATCTACCGGTATCTGCCTCTGCCCACACCAACAAAAATATGGGCTGCATTATCATCTGCCCTGGCAGGGACACACAAGTCATCGCCCTGCACAATGGCCCACACAAGGGATGTTCACAAAGGCTGTCACTGTGAGAATGAGCAGGGACTGTTTGCCCTTTGTGCCTTAGAGGTCAATCCATTTGGAAAGCTCTCAGACTGAGACCCCCCCAGGAGTCCCCGCTGGCTCCCAAAGCAAGGTCCATGTGTCAGGAGATGCAATCTCTCCTAGTGCTTCTTTAGGGAATGTGTAGCTCCAAAGTGACCCCTAGACTAGGACTGTTCAATTTTTACAATGAATCTAGCCCTATATGTGCCAGGTTTTGTGCCTGTTTACACTGGTATAAATTGAAGGTAAAACTGTTCCAGACATATGCAATGTAGTTGTAGCCATATCACTCCCAGGGTATTAGAGAGATAAGATGGGTTAGATAATATCTTTTATGGGACCAAGTTCTGTGGTGCTTTCGAACCATACACAAGAAGAGCTTCACCATGCAAGTTAGTCCAATAAAAAGTTTACCTCATCCACCTTTCTCTCTTCCAGAAGGGTGATTCCCAATATACACTGGGGTACCAAACTGCTTACACCACCACACTGAAAAACCAATTATTTGCTCAACTCTAGTTATAAAGACCCAGCACCTTCCAGGATGGAGCCCTCGATTAGTTTCCATCAGTGGCAATTTTTAAATGAAGACTTAGGCCATGTCTACACTACACTTATGTCAGCAAAACTGTTGGGAAAAAAGACCCACCCCCAAATGACGTGAATTTTGCTGGCACAAACGCTCACGTGCTGGCAGGAGATTCTCTTCTACCACTGTTCATTGTGCTGGTTTTATGATGTTGATGGGAGAGTTCTCAGCCATCACTGTAACATGGCTACACAAGTGATCTTACAGCAACACAGCTGTATTGGTACATCAGTGCCGCTGTACACTTGTAAGCATAAATGTGGCCTGGATGTTTTCTGCAGATATGCTATAGTTCAAACAGGAACTGATTGGGGTAAGGAAACTCTATGACCTGTATTTTGCAAGAGGTCAGTGTAGTTGATCACAGTGGTCTCAGAATCTGCAGATTTGGTTGCTATAGAGGTTCCCAACCATCAGTCCATGGACCAGTGCCGGTCCGCAAACCGCTGGCTGCCGGACCACCATGGCTCTGGGGGGATGGGGCTGTTGGGAGAGGCATTGGGAGCTGTTAGGAGAGGCATATCCTGCTCCACCTCTCAAGCTTTGCATGTGGCAACTCGTCATGTAAGCCCTGATACAGCCTAATGGAAGTCCTAAGTTTTGTACTGGAGCAGTGACCACAGAGCAAGTTACTGCTCAGCTAACTGGTACACTGTAGATTCACACGCTGGCTTATGGTGCAATAACTTACCAGGGAGACCAGCCCTGAAAAAACTCTTTGACAGCCTTAGTTTGGTTGGAGAGCCCACTTGAAATGGGAACAGGCTTTTTCCTCAAAGGAAAGAGACTAGAATTAGTCAAAAACAGGATAAGAACAAAAAAAACTTTAAAACTTTATTTTGATTGGCTCTAGTCTTAAGTTTGTGGCCATGAGTGACCTTGTCTTACCCTGTGGCACTGGGGTGGTGAACGTGGGCCTACCAAGTCACACTGCTAGTCACACTTTCTCCAAGCAGTGCTTTCGCTGCAAGGTCTTTCAAAGAATGAGAAAAACTCTGGCTGGCACAGCTACCCCAGCACACATTCTGGGAAGACAGAAAGTAGAGAGCCAAATCTCCCCTTATTTCTACCTTTCTCCTCCATTTAAGTGCTCTGAGATATGTTAGAACAAGGCATGCTTTGACAGCTAGTAGAATGCCTTTCACCATAAAATATTAATTATGGGCTATCTGAACATAGATTCATAAGTATATAAAATCAGATGGGACCTTTGGATCATCTAATCTGACCTCCCATATAATATACAACCCATAGAATTGTATCCAGTTACTTGAGAACTGAGCTGAAAAAGCTTGTGTTTTGCCTAATGCATATCCCCCTGAAAGGCATCCAGTCTTGATCAGAAGACTTCAAGAGAAGAAGGACCCAACAC
Organism: Rafetus swinhoei; assembly: GCA_019425775.1. Lineage (NCBI taxonomy): Eukaryota > Metazoa > Chordata > Testudines > Trionychidae > Rafetus > Rafetus swinhoei. The sequence goes on along the minus strand of CM033428.1, from coordinate 19,609,275 downwards.
TTTTGAAGGTCCTTAAGAGATTTAGGTACCCAGTTCTTTTAATTCTCTTAGGCTACATCGACACTGCTGTGCTATTTCGGGATACCTGAGGTATCCCGAAATAGCTATTCCGTGTCTTTTGAGCTCACCCATTATTTCGAAATATAACAGGCTCGCTATTCTGATGTCCCTTTAAACCTCATTCCACGAGGAGTAAGGGACGTTTTGGAATAGTAATTTATTTCAAAATAAGTACTGTGTAGACAGCACCAAATTACGAAATAAACTATTTCGAAATAACATTGAAATAAGAGACGCAATTTGCATAGCCCAAATTGCATATCTTATTTTGACCTCCGGTGTAGTGTAGACGCACCCTAAGGCTCCTTTGAACATCTCAGCCAGACTATGACTGTTATATACCAAAGCCTTTTAGGGCTGATATATTACCATCAGCAGTGCCATGTGGCTCAGTACTTGGTTTGTCTGGATTTTCTTTTTCCTTCACTGACAAGCTTTTCTAAAGCGTTTAGTGTGAGGACAAAGATGATCTCAGGTTCCAGAGCACTTTCAACAGGATTTATTTTTTAAATCACATCTTTAAAGGTTGATGTGCCTTGCCCAGCTTCTCTGTACCATACCTGCTTCTGATTCCCCCACCTGTGCTTCTAATCTGTTTTCCAGATATTGGTAAGGATTCTCTGCAGCACTCCAAGAAGTTAGCAGCAGCCCTGGGAGCCATTCCAATTTGCTCTGCCAAACAGACATCCTGAGCATTAAAACTTGCGGTCTAGGATTACTGTCAGCGAAGATTTAGACTATACTCATGTGGTCCAGAAGCTGAGATGACACTGAAGGTATCTAGACACAGTATGTGCCAGTTTAGCAGGATTCTGGGGGTGCACGGAAAACAGCTCTGGTAGGTTTTTAAATATGTTTTATGTAAGGATTTAAAAGTACCCCATGCATGAGAGGCAGTGTGTTCCAGTGCACAAGGGCATCAGACTAAAAGTCAAGAGGGCTTGTGTAGTGGGGAGGCAATCCCACTCTGGCCAGATGAATTAAAGCAGGCTGGAGGGAGCATGTGCAGAGCCCCAGCCAATGGGCAAGAGGCTTATAAGGCACCAATAAGAAGGTAGCTTGCTGGGGCAGCCCTGGTTATAAGGAGCTGCTCAGCAGAGCAGAGAGCAGTTGGGTCCTGAACAGGGAGGACAGCCTTTGTGGCATCATTTTGTGCCATCTCCCTTTGTGCCATCAGTTTCTCCACCTGTAAAGTGGAAAGCAACTTGAAAACTGTGGTATGGGTGAGATTCTCCTGTGGTAAGGAGGGAGACACAGCATTGGGCCCCCTCAGTAGAGGGGCTGTACCGGGGGGTTTTCTGAACACCCTTCATACTCTGACTCATTTAGTCCAGGGTAGAAGAGCTAGAGTTGCAGCCGCAGGGGTCTGGAAAAGAACCACTTTCTGCAGACTAAATGAATTTCAGCCTGAGCTAAGTAGTAGTGTTCCTATGCATGGAGCTACTGACCAAGGTGATGGAATTTCCATATGAATTATTGGGCTCAAAGGGAAATACTCTGATTTGTGTGAAACCTTCTGGTCTTAAACTCTGTGACTCTCTGACAATCTATGAATCTCTGTGAAACTGGGGGTTACATTAATATCTACTAACCAGAACTGGGCAAATGATTCCCTATAAACAGTTTTTGTGATGAATTTAGTCCCTTTTTCTATTCATGAGTTACTCATCAAGGGTATGTCTAGACTGCATCCCCTCTGTCGGCAGAGGGATACAGATTAGGCAGGTCGACATTGCAAATGAGGCAAGGATTTAAATATCCCATGCCTAATTTGCATAAAAATGGCTGTCGCGTTTTGCCATCTCAGCACTTTGTCGGCAAAAAGTGGCAGTATAGAGGGGGATCTGTCAAGAAAGAAAGCCTTTTTCGACAGATCCCTTATGCCTCCTGCAAGGAGGTTTACAGGAGCTGTCAAAAAAGGCTTTCTTTCTCGACAGATTCCCCTCTAGACTGCCACTTTTTGCTGACAACGTGCTGAGTCGGCAAAACGCGGCAGCCATTTTATGCAAATTAGGCACGGGATATTTAAATCCCTGCCTCATTTGCCATGTTGACCTGCCTAATCTGCATCCCTCTGTCGACAGAGGGATGCAGTCTAGACATACCCCCAAAAGGTAGAATTTTACTGATTTCTTTACTACTTAATAGTTTCAGATGTGAATGTATTTCAACCTCTGGATTGCTCTCCGTGAGCTGTGTCTCATATACTCCCTTTTCATAAGAACTGGTTGGTTTCCTACGTTACATGATGAAGTTTCTGCCTGCTGATTAGATGATTCCCAGATCTACAAAGGGCTTTCAGTATGTCCTCATGCATATGCTTCCAGCATGAATGCTCATGCCTGTAAACATTCATGTAACTGTTTGCAACACTTTCTCTTTCAAACACTTTTGTGGACAGAAATTCACTCAGACAAGTGTTCAGAGAAAGCAAATAAAAAGGTTTACTGATAGCAAATGTTAAGGTTTCATCCAAATATTCATAATTTATACATTGCACTATTCACCTAACACTAATACTACCAATGCAGAATTACTCTGCTGCTTTTTACAAGACTTCTACTTGACAAAAACTTTTGCGCTGTAACATGTTAACCTTCCAAGTCCATAGAGCTGAATAACAGATTTAAATGGAAGATAGTATTTAAATGTTGTTTTTAGGAACTTTCAGAATACAAGGATGCTGACATTTGGAATAATAAGCCTAAATCTTTGCAGAGTGCACACATGATTTTGCTGCTCATTTTGATATATGTGTATGTGTGGGCACGCACACATGCAGAAATCAGAAGGTTTTGAATAAGTAGTGTGATGTACTTACAGTTTTGACTCCGATGCTGATGGTTTTGCTGTACTCACTACTTCCTAAATGTTTCCTGGCAATTAACTGCATGCATGAAAATTCAGTCCCGCCAGCTGAATAAATAAGAGTTATCCCTGGAAAGATGTTCAGGTAAGTTCTCCATGAAGATAGATGCAGACTTTTCATGCCTATGTGTAATTTAGCATTTGAAGTTAAAAAGCCAAGCACAATAATCATTCGTCAATTTTACCCACACAAACAGTTCAGTATTGTAGTATGTACATAATTTAGGAATAAAATGGTAATATTTACCAGTGTCACTTTCAGGGAAAATAATTACTTTCAGAGCACATCTGTGTGTATACATACACACAAACATGTAGCATTCAATTGGCCTGGTTTCATATATTGAACAGAAAAGAGTTCATTGTAAAAGTGTTTACATTTTGGTTCCTATGAACCAGAGAAATCTTTGGCTTTTATTTGCATCATTAAATGCATCAGGTACATGAGATCATCTCTTTCCATTGCCCTGGACAAAAACTAAGGCGCAGATCTTCAACTTGTGTCAATTGTCACAAATCCGTAGGATTCACTGGGGCTGTCACAAGTTACACTGGTGGAGTTTCTGTCCCCAAAAGTGCTGTAGTGTCCCTATCCATCCAGTTACTTCTTTTTATGCCAATCTTTTTATGGGTTTTGATGGACAGGCCTGGGTTCATCTTGATCCTGCCTCCAGCTTAGCATAGTGCTTCTTCCTTGTTTTCTTTTCCTGTGAATTTATGTGGTGATGCCTCCATGCCCCTTGCTCCTTTCTTGCTCTTCAGGCTATTTTTAACTTCCCTTTGTGCATGTGTGTGTATTTTAAAGGTAGCTTCTTATATATAGGTTTTTATAATGTCCATTACTTTGGTATCTGAAGACACCTAATTATCTCCCTACGTGAAGGAAAGGGAAAGGCAGCAAGTAGAGGAGAAAAGGGTACAATGTCCAAGTTGAGCAGTGATGACAAAGATAATAGAAATGTGATGGGATTATTTTCACAGTCGGCGCCCCTATCTGTGTCTCTCTGTACGACCTCTGTAATAGAAATAGATAATCAACTGAAAAATTTTTTCCTCTAGATCTGTAAATCTGCCACAGTTGATGGCAAGGTTTCTCTACATACTGTACTTAATGCAGTTCAGCCTCTGGGGGGGAAATATGATTCATTTGATTCAAAGTTAGATGCCGTTACACTTGGAAGGACTACACTGCATTCTCCTGGAGAGTCTGCTAATAAATCTCATAGGCTTTTGCGATAAGGTGATGGAATCACAAGCTCAAGCCGAGCACTTGAAATCACTAACAGAGGCATTGATTGAAAGCACCAATACTGCAAGAAGAATGTGAGTCTGTAAAATTTAGCAGTGTCATGCAATATTCATATTCTGAGTATTCCTGATAGCATAAACGGAAATGGGCTAACTGGTGGGGTTTCCGGGTTAGTGAACTCACTTCCTGATTTCCCTCTCACCCTTTTTCTAAGTGTTTTGTATATTTCAGTCTGGTCTTCTCTAAATACTACTGTAACTGTCTGTGTTCTCAACCCCGGGGAAAATTCCCTAAATCTCTCTCTCTCTCTCTCTCTCTCTCTCTCTCTCTCTCACACACACACACACACACACCCTAAATCTCTCCCCCTCTCTCTCTCTCTCTCTCACACACACACACACACACACACACACACACACCTCTCAACCTGAGAATAACAGCCCTGAGGTGTGTTTCCAGCAGGGTAGCAGCAACACTGTATGATGTCAGGGCCAGCTAACTGGCATTCTATTCACTGAGCTGGTATCAAGAAGACCAGGAAGCCCAGCTCCTTAGAATTAGTGAAGAATCCAGCCCCCATCACGGCAGAGCAAGCTGTTCCACCCATTCCCAGAAGCCAGGGACAGTGAAGTTTCCCCAAAATGTGCAAAGAGGCTAGAGGGCAAAGTACCATCTCTACAGCTAGAAATGGTTTGAAGTGCTGAGGGAACTGAATATGAATTCCCATGGGCAGACAAGTTGGAAGCCACTGATCATTATCCATCCTCTCTATTTCCCAAATGTGCTGCTGTCAGAATAAAACATGAGAGAAGACACCTGGAGTAGAATAATGGTAAAGATGACTGGGCCTTGTTCCAGCAAAGAAGAGGACAAAGTGATTTCCCTATGCAGGAGAAATGAGTGTGAGACAAGGTTTCAAAAAGGAGATACGCTGTGTATTGGATAAGTCAAGGTAATTATGAAAGTGACTGGGCTTCAGAAGATGTAGGCGTGTTAGGTGCGACAGGATATTAATTTATGAGCTGCAGGATAAAACCTTATGCCCACAAAGAAAGAAAATTGCACAAGTGATTGAATCACCAAAGCATAAGAAACAGTTTGGATCCAAAGTCTGAAAGCATAAATGAACAATCATGGGAAACTATAAAAGGCGTCCTGGGGTAGTAGGAAAAAGCAAACCCAGAAGTGTGCAGGCTGTGAAAGGGGCTTGAATGTCACATGTAGGATGCTGATTCCCCCTTCCCCATTCTGAGCTGGATAATTATTATTTGATCTCTAAAGAAGGCTGCTTGTTGCTTTCATAACAACAGGAAATGTAAGAGAGAGAGGGAAAAAAATCTCCTTACGTGTTTTCATTGAGCTTCATGCTTTAAAATCCTGATCGCTCATGTAGACAGAAACAAATGGAGACATTCCAATCCAAAATGGGATGGGAGGTAGGTAAAATAGTAAAGGGGCGGCATAGCTGCCTTCCCAAACATATAGCAACAGCATGAAATACTTCACTGTAAGGCCTTGCTTTAGTACATGATTTCCCTATAGATAGCCCCCCAGGTTACACTAAGATACAATGGTAGAATGAGCTGATGAAAGCTTGTGTATCTGCTGCTATGTCTGTTTTTTTTTAGATAAACCTAGGATTTGGGATGTCTATCCAGCATCTTTTGCCAGCAGTCAATTCATCTTATTTATACTCCTGTCTGTGTTGTTCTATTTTCCTGTGTGTGTTGTCCTATACCAACCTGTTGGGTAAGTACCAGAAGGATAGCAATGTACCCAGGCTCCAATCAGTATGTACCCTAATTAATTTCTTCTCCAAAACCCACTGTTTGTGACTATGGGCCCAGACATGAAGTTTTTGCACAAGTTTAGACCTTGGTCCCACAAGCAGAGCTCGAGTTATAAGGCTTTGCCTGTAAAATCCACTGTATGCAGAGTGGGTGAATATTCTTCTCTCCTTCCCAGCCAGCTAGTGAAACAAGGGCACATTCACATCCAGGGAAAGAGAGAGTGCATAAGCTGCTGCTTGCTCTAATGCTGGGGACTGGAACAGTGTACGCATGCTTAGCACGGAGCTGTTGATTATATTGTTTTTTTCCTACTGAGTCACAGAGAGTTTGTATTTAACAACCACACTAACTCAGCTGTGGGAGCCTGCTAGGGGCCACTCTCTCAGTCTGTGCTGCTGCCTGCTACCCAGAACTCTGCCTTCCAAAACAGAGCGCAAGCACACTTCACAGCCTTAGTGATTCCATGCCTTGGTAACACTGTGCTGCATGCAGTACATTCCCCCTTCAAGGGTGAGTAGCATCGAGCAGGTGCTGAAATCCACAGCACAGCACACAGCTTTCTCCCACTAGCTCCATCGCACAAGTATCGCTGCATTCCAGCCTGGCTACATAGCAGAAACACTGCACTTCCCACTGTATTTTGGACTTTGCAAACTCATGTAATGGAGGAGGGCCCGTCCATCAGTGTGATAGACCCTTTAATGCAAGCTTATGGTTGGCAGTAATTTATGTTGGAATATATGAAAAAAAATCACCCTTTTTTTCCCCCAGTAGCAGAACTGGTAAGAAAATTGTAGGTTTCACTATAAAGTGAGCAGAGAGCAGTAGTGGCTGATGAGACTTTCCAAGATGGGCTATATATGGAGCCCGAGCAGAGGCTGAAGGTGTCTCACAGAGCTAGCACTGAGAGACTCTGGAAGGAGAAAGCTCCAACAGGGTGAGTTTGTTTATGTGAGGAGTGTGCAAGGATCTTATCTGGAGAGGTTTCTGGGTCAAAGGAGGGATGCTGGGGCATAGTAACAAAATGTAGAAATCTAGTATGAAAATAGTGTAAGTTTCCAGAAAAGGAAGGGAGGAAATTCTCCTGTTCTCAACCCCCAGTACGTTCTGTGGAAGCTAGTCATAACCATGGTGGAGAGCCTGGGACCAGTGCAGCCAAAAATCCATCCAGGTTCAATTGAGCTTGGACCTTTTTGTTTAGTTACCCTTTGATCTTTGTATCCTGGCCACTGGGATGAGTCAGAGCTCAAGAGAGTAACTGGGAAGAAACTTCTGATGGAGAGGAAAATCACAGATGGCTCTGATTCATGTAGTTCTAAAGGTAAACATTTTACAACACACTTTCTGCTGTTCGATCCATGAAATAAGGCCAATATGTAAAACCAGGCCAACTGTGCTGAAGAGGCCATTTATTCTATTGGACGCTTGTAGCCAGGAAAGCTGTTTGTTTATTTGCATGGTGATATCCAGAAGGTGATGACGGTCACATTGGCCAAAGGGCATAATAATAGCTATTTACTGGTATTGCGGTAGCCCCTCAAGACCAACCGAGATGGGGATTCTAGCTGTAATAGGCAAACTCAGAATGAGAAACAATCACCACCCCCAAAAAAGTTTGCAATTTAAATAAGCCACCTCCTGACTGAAAGGGAAACTGACACAGCAGCTAAAGCCATGAGAAGAGGTAAGTGATTATACGCCAAAACTGAAGACAGCAGGAATTCAGCTTAAATAAGGCCTGGACCCCGCAGTTGTGTTGGTGTCGCCAGTTAGGTCAGTGGGAGGAGCTGGAGGAGGATGAATGTTGAAACGGAACATACTACTCTGCAGGACTCTGGGGGAGAGATTTTAAAAACTCACTATAGATGCTGGAATCTACAGCAAATACTTCTTAGTAAAACAAGAGCCTGCTGGAGCTGACACGGGCCTTACACATAGCTCATGGTATGATGGGGGTGGCATCAGAGAATGATTACATCCTATTTATAGACTCAACAACAAAAAATAGAAACCAATGTCTGACTCTGTAAGCTCTTTTCCATTGCCTTCGCTGAACCAGGACATCACTTTAAAACTGTGTGACTTTCCTCATTGCTCCCACTTGCATGAATCCCAGAAAAGGCTACAAGGAAAAGCATGCTAAGTCAGCTCTTATTCGTACGGACTTGTGACTAAAAATATTCTACAGTTACATATTTCAGAGTTAGGGAGAGCAGGCCAATTTGACATTGGAGAGAACAATACTCATATTCTATGAGACTTCTATCCATCCAACTGTGACATTAAACACAAGGAGCTATTTTCTGTCTCAGCGTAAAGGCATTCTTGACAAATTTTTAGTCAGAGGAATTCCAGCTCTGATCATTCCATTAATGAAAGCTTGAACTATATTAAGTTATTTAAGAGAACTATATTATGTTCAAAGTGTCTAATCCACATAGAAATTATTACACATTAATCATTTGATCCTTTGTTTTTCACTTCAGCAAAGGCTATGGCCATAAAGTCACTGAGGAAAAGGTTAAAGGAAGGATAGGTCAGAGTTGCCTGCCTCAAGGTAGTTAGTCTGGCTCAGTGAATGAGGGGCTTATTCCTTGGCATACTAGCAAAGGCTAAGGCAGGCAGAGAGGAGTGGGGCAAAGGAGATAAAGAGAGAATTCCTTGTTTTTGTTAAAGACAAGGTAGGTGAGGTAACATCTTTTATTGGAGCAACTTTTGCTAGACTGTACCTGTGAGACTTATTGAAGTAAGGGAACCTTTAACAACTAGTTAATTTTGCCCTTTGCAAATAGCTAAATTAGCCTCATCACCTGTAACACTAATTATTAATTAATTAATTACTTCAGAAGATGTGACTGTTTTGGGAATATGGCTGGGTCAACTCGTGAGTATCATTGCTTCTCGCAATCCATCAGACCCACTGAGCTTGGAAGCACTTGGGAAGTGGAGACTGAGAGTGTGTCTACACTGCACCATTATTCCGGAATAACAGCCATTATTCTGGAATAACAATGCGAGCGTCTACACAGCAATTCTGTTATTTCAAAATAAATTCAAAATAACGGACAGCTTATTCCAACTTTTGTAAACCCCATTGCATGAGGAATAATGCCAGAAATAGCTGGTTCGAAATAGCTGCAGTATGGATACTCTGCTGCTGCTATGTTGAAATAGCTCCTCACTAGGGCCATTCTAAGTTATTCCTTCCCAGTGCCTCCTGGGGCTCTAAATCGAGATAACGTATCCACATTAGGGGAGCCTGCCTCGGACTAATTTTGAGGCTTCTCTATAGTATGGATGCTCTATTTTGAAATAAGCTATTTTGGAATATATCTTCTGGAATAGTTTCTTCTGAAATAAACGTTCAGCGTAGAGGTACCGTGAGTTCCATATAGCAAACTGGTGAACATCCATTAGAGGGGGGAGAAAGTCAAGACTCTAATAGCAATACCTAGAATCCAGTGGTGACAGATTAAAGTAGATAATAAATATGATAATCTGCCTACTACCCAATAATAAGAAATGGAGTGTGATCTTGTTTATGTATGAACTAGAACCTTCAACCAAATCACAACTCTGGTTTTTGGGTTTTTTTCAGGCTTGGGAGTGCATGTTGGAAGATTTTTTTTCTCTTTGATGTGCCTCTTTACTTCCTCATCTCAGCAAAAATTCTGAAATACCACAGGAGAGGCTATTTTTGAAACACCTCCAACCTGGATCAAGCCAAAAAATCTCCCACAAGTCTGTTCTTGTTAGATTCCAGTTCTATATCCAGATAAAACAAGCCCAAGTCTCCAAACTGAGTTTGCTTTACGTGCAAACACCGGGCGATACCTTGGACATCACAATGTGTCTATTAAATCAAGGGCTACGTCCACACTCGGAGCAGGGGATGTAATCCCCTGCTTGAGTAGATATATTCACATGAGCTCTCACCAAGCTAGCATTGTAAAACTAGAAGTGTAGCTACCAGTAGCATGGTGAGCATGGGCTGCCCACTTACCAGTTCAAAGCTGCCAGGACCATAGAATCACAGAACACTAGAACTGGAAGGGACCTCAAAAGGTCATTGAGTCCAGTCCCCTGCCCTCATGGCAGAACCCAGTACCATCTAGACCATCCCTGTTAGATGTCTGTCTAACCTGCTCTTAAAGATCTCCAGAGATGGAGATTCTGCAACCTTCCTAGGCAACTTATTCCAGTGTTTAACCACCCTGACAGTGAGGAAGTTTTTCCTAATGTCCAACCTAAACCTCTCTTGCTGCAGTTTCAGCCCATTGCTTCTTGTCCTAGGATCTGTGAGTACATCCTAGGGCAACTAGCCTGTGCCAGCATTTGCACATGCTACTGCAACTACCCTACTATTTTTAGAGCACTGGCTCATTCACAGTTAGCACTGGTATGTCTACTCAAGCTAGGAATCACACTCCTAGCTCCAAGCAGGGCCGTAACAGGAGGGACAAAGGAGGCAGCTGCCCAGCGGTCCAGTGACTGCTACTGCAGCAGTGGCTGGAGCCCTGGGGCCTTTAAATCACCACTGGAGCTCTGCACAGCGTGCCCTGGGTACCCCTGAAGGGCTGGCTGGGGGAGGCTAGTCCCAGCCCACACCTTCCACCTGAGGCCCAGCCCCTCCCAGAGGCACAGAGCCGGGCCCCTTACCACCTTGCCCAGGGCCCAGCAAGTCTCTCTTCAGCTCTGGCTCCAAGTGTAGCTATAGACAATATATAACTTTCTGTGTCACCTCCCCATTACAGTTCGACTTCTTGTCCTTTAAAGCTAATCTACAGCTGTCTCCTGTGATTGCCTGGGATTTAAAAGCTCCTCACTTTAGTCTGCAGTTTACAGAACTGATTTGTACCTGAAGGCAGCTGTTTAATGGAAACATTCATTTTGCATTTTCTGCCACTAATATTTTAGTGGGATCAACATTATTGAAGCTAATTAGAATTCAGCAAGAACTGATTGTTTGTTAGACAGAGGAAAAATGTTCCATGGAGCCTGGGGTTTGGTAAAACTATTTCACATAATTAAGTAATCCCACAGCTTGGCATTTTATCCCTCTCGTTATCATTGCGCTTTGTTAATAAGTTTTTAATTGCAAATCATCACTAAGACAACACATTACACTGTGTTTAATGATCAGCAAAAATACTTACGATAACCAGCTTAGAATCTGGACCTCTTGGAAAATACAAACCAAGCTGTGTCTGTTACAGAGCTTGGCACTGCAATCATTTTTGCTTGCTTAAAACATAGTGATTTCTAGTTTTAAACAATCTAGACTGTCTGCACAAATACTTGGCTGATGCCTCCAGGAATAGGCAGAGAGTAGATAGTAAGTATCCTGTGCTCAGAAGAAGAGGAGATATATCCTGTTAATGTTTTGTTTTATTCTCTTGTTTCTCTGCACAGCTTCCTGGCTTTGAGCCACTGTAAATGAATACATCTTCAAATCCAGAAACATTTCCTTAGCCCCCCCTCCTCCCAGTCTATTACCAGTCCAGCCATTTACAGTGACAGTGTAGCCTATTGGATAGCACTTAAAGAGAGCTAGGTTCTGTATCTGACTCTGCCAAAGCTTGTGGGGTGACCTTGGGCAAGTCACTTCACCAGCCCAGCCCAGGCCTAAGTTCCCCCCTCTATAAAATGGGGATAATAACACACACATCCTCTGTAAAGTGCTTTGGGATGTTCTGATGAAAAGTGCTATGTAAGAGCTAGTTGGTCATCTATGTGTCCTCATCTAAAGGTTGCCTCCTTTGAAAACCTGGGCCAAGATTTAAAAAACTTGGTGCCTGGAGCTCAGGTTGTAAATACATATTTAAAACCCTGTCTTTTAGGTCACTTTTTTGGGAGCCTAAATATGGACTTCCAACCTGTTTCCATTTCTGCTAGCTCCCAAAGAGAGTAAATATGCTAAACTGATTCTTTCATTCAGATCACCCTAATCTATCATAAGATCAAACTTGATTTAGAGTAGTACAAAATAGGTTCCACAGTCAGTCGCTACTCAGTACTGGTTCATATTGATCTTTCTTAGTCTTATGACCTCATAGAACAGCAAATATTATAGGCCTAACCAACTCACTGTTTTACCCTGGTTTCACTCTGGTAACATAAATAGAGTCACGTCTGATTTCCACTGCTGTAAGTGAAAGACGAATCAGCCACATGACATCATGGCTATGACTGCGGCATATTTTAAATTAAAAATCAGGAGGCAGTCACGGTAACTTTAGTAAAACCTATGGGGTTTTTATTTTAAAAATACTATGAGAAATGCAGAGGGGCTGTAGGAGATGATTTGGATCTAGAGAGCAAGCCCACTCCACATCCTGCAGCTGCAGCTCCTGCAGGTCCTGTGCTCCAGGGCTGGGCTGGCTCTCTGCGTTGGGCATTTTAACCTGCCATGCAGTCACAACACCATTTTGATTTGGCCCTGCCAGCCCACTGTAGGCCCACACCCCAGGTTGAAATTCTACTCACTCAAATTTGGGGCAGTCACATCTTCTCTGACATGATATGGTGTGGTCGGCCCAAGAAGCAATGGGCTTAAATTGCAGCAAGGAAGGTGTAGGTTAGATATTACAGAACACTTTATATAACTGTCAGGGCTGTTAAGCACTGGAATAAATTGCTTATGGAATCTTTGTCTAACCTGCTTTTAAAAATCTCCAATGACAAACACCTGTCAGGGATGAGCTAGATCAGTGGTTCTGAACCTTTTTCGGTCCACGTACCCCTTGGTCTCAGCTAAATACATCACGTACCCCTCTCGGTAATAACATTTTTTTATAACTTAATGTGAATAATCAAAACTACAGGTATCTTATAAGACATAAATATCAACAGATTTTCGTTTTAAACAAACTTTATTTTAAAAATAAAACACTAAAAATTGCACAAAATGTCCGTTTACAAATGGACAAACCACGCTAGTCTCACTAATGCGAACATTGCTGCTGCTTACTATTAACCAACATTTCTATCCTAGGCATCGTTTTTAAGAGAGCCACACGCATATCATGTTCTGTATTTAATTTGTTCCTCGCTTTGGTTTTTATCGAGGCAAGCACCGAAAAGCCCAACTTGCAAAGGTAAATTGTGACAAATGGAATTAAAACTTGGTAAGCTCGTTTTGTCAGAATGGGAAATGCCTCACCGAGTTTACACCAGAATTGGTACAGTGTCATTGATTCGAAGCCAACGCAAAGTTTTTGATTATTTCTCAGTTTGAGAAGTTTGTTTTTTGCCAGGTCAGTATCACTAATTTGTTCAAGAGACACTATGAAAGCACTCTTCACCCAAATGTCAGCTGCCAAACCAGTTGGGATAATTCCATCGATGGCGATTTTAAGGTTTTCCAAATGTATAATAATACTTTTGTGAACTCATGGTTCCATTGGAATTGGCTGTACTGGATCGGAAGTGATTTCATCAAAGAGAGGAAAACTGGTGAAGTTACCACAATTCACTCTTCTTCCCCAGAGAGTTAATTTCTTTTGAAAGGATTTGATCTTCTCTTCGGCCTCCAAAGTAATCATATTACTACATTGGAGTGAAATGTTCAGTGAGTTTAGGATTCCAAATACATCTGCAAGGTGATTTCCTCCACCACGTGTTTGAGGATATCTTCTGACATGTCCTTGATTTGATCATGAATGGTACCATTTGATAATGGGATCTGTGCTATTTTTGATTTTGCTTCTGTACCACACATTAATTCGACCATTTCGATGGCACATGGTTTCACCAGGGTCTTGGCGATAGTATGGGGCTTTTTTTCTTTGGCGATCCGTAATGCCACCCGATAACTAGCCTCCAGCGCTGGCTTCTTCATGGGAGTAAATCCATGCTGGACGAGAGTGCCCTGTGATTCAAATCATGCTCGTTTGATTTTAAAAACAGCCTCTGGGTCGTTAACATTTTGAGGATGAACAATCTGCAGATGTTCTTTAAGTTTGGATGGCTTCATATACCTATTACTGAGTACCTTTGAGCAAAGAAAGCACGGGTCTCATTAATAATAATATATCAAGAAAATGCGTGAAAAAATGTTCAAAAAAATGTAGCAGTACAAATAAACATAGTATCTACTACCGTGTGAAGAAACCACTAAACATAATACACACCTTTAAGTAATCCACACTGAATTTAAAAAACACTTGTAGAATACACCTGTACGTGCCTATGTCTGTCATTAATAAAGAGCATCTGACAGTTATTTCTGCGACAAGTGACGAAATAAGTCGACTAGTACAGATTACTTTGCCAACGTCGGTAACTGCAACCATGCATGCCCACAGTTGATGCTACGCATCGGATCAGGCGAGAGATTCAAAATAATTAGGTAGATGTTTACGCTATCACGAGTCAACTATATTACTCACTATATTATTTTCTTAAGAAAATAATACAAAAAACTTAAATTAATTTGTTTTTTTACATAATTTTTTAGTAGTGTATGATTTTTTTTATTGAAAAAATCAATAAATTATCTATACTTGAACCTCACGTACCCCCTGACAAGGCTTCACGTACCCCTTGCGGGTCCATGGACCCCCAGTTCAGAACCCCTGATCTAGATGGTACTTGGTCCTACCATGAGTGCAAAGAACTAGACTTGGTGATCTCTCTAGGTTCCTTCCAGTTCTGTGATTCTAGGTTTGTTCATTATGCCTTGTCACCACCCATAGATGCTCTTAGAGTTTCTACAGTCTCTGATGTTTTATTCAGTATGAAATGACAAAGCTGGGACTTCTGTGATTTAAAAGCTTGCAAAAAAAAGGCTGGCAAACAGGATATATGAATTTTAATTCTGCCTCTGCCACTGAGTTGGTTGTGACTTTGAGCAAGCCACTTGCCTCAGTTATAAAATCCTTCCCCACTTTTTGTTATAGCACTTTGAGGTCTATGGTTGAAAAGTGATATGCAAATACTAAATTACTAGTTCAATTTTTGCATATGTTCACTTTCTTTTCCTGCTCACAGCCAAGCACTGCATGAATTATGATTGCCTTAAAGACACTCAATGCTTTCAGTATATTGACACTATTTATAAGAGCATGATGTCCTTTATATCTCCTATTTTAGTTCACTTGTTTCTAGGGGAAAATCAGAGCATTGGTCACATCACATATGTGCTCCTCCTTTAAATTAAAAAAAATTGTAAGTCCACTTTTAAACAATGCAAGGTAAATTATAATCACTTTAAACCACTCTCAGGTCATTGCTACTGTAAAAAAACATTTCTGAGTCTTTTGGCTGAAGCTACATTATAAGCAAATAATATGTGTGATTGAGATTAACTGAGCACAATATCAGATATCTGAAACAATGCTGGATTTTATCAGATATTTTCCTTAACTTACATTGTATTGCTGATTATAAAATGTGTTTACTTCTTTCTGATTAATTGTAAAGGATATTGCCTTTTCCCTTTGCTGGATTAAGAATTTTGCTTTTTCCCCCTTGCCTGAGCCTTCCTGAGTGGTATTTGAGAGAATAAGTGTCTGTTTGCATCCATAAAGCATCTACTCTGTTTCAGCCATCTTTAAAATGGTTCCCTGTTTGGGGTTTGTTTCAGAAGAGAGTATAATTAAACCAAGGTTGTCTCCCTGTGAATGCAAAATATGGATACAATTAAAAATCAACATTTTACATCAATTGTAAATCAGGTTTATCTGGTGGTGGGTGTTTTTTGGTATGTTGTTGAAAATCTTTAATGATTTGTACATTCCCTCCTTGTCCCCTCCCCAGCACTAAGACATACATAGTACTGGTGGAGTGTTTTGTTTGTTTCCCCAGAACCATGATCTGATCCTTTTAAATCCAAAAGGCCACTTTAAATAACTTAAACGAAGCAATGTGATTTAAACAGCAGCTTTCACTTGGCCTTCACCAGTTGCTACTCTGCTTGCTTTTCATTGATAGAAGCTGAATTATGTCTACAGGTGGTGAATGATAAACAGTGTTCTCAGGAAAGGATAAAAATTCATTGAGTTGCCAAAGATGTTTAACACTAATAAGATACACACCAGGAAGACTGCAGTAAGCTATTGTTTAGACTAAATTGTCCTTTGGTCTTGATAAATAAACCCCAAGAAACAGGTTCTGCATGGTGCTCTGGGGTGAGACTCCTGTCCCGTTTTAATTTGACATGGGTTGATTTAATATTCTGTAGTATTTTATTCTACGTTCACAGTCATGTCACATTTGTCAACAACCTTGGCCTTTTTTCCCGTTGGTGTTGCCTGCATCCTAAAGGGTATGTGAGTGTGGATGGATACACACACACAGAATCTTAGAATCATAGAATCCTAGGGCTGAAAGAGACCTCAGGAGGTCATCGAGTCCAGCTCCCTAACCAAAGCAGGACCAACTACAACTAAATCATCCCAACCAGGGCTTTGTCAAGCCGAGGCTTTTATTTTTCAGGTTCTTTTACATGAGAATACCCTTCTTGCCTATTGAAGAATTCCATAGCTATACTTCAGGCAGCCGTGTGAACATCCAACTGCGCTACAGCTGGTTGCAACCTTCACCCAAAGTTAAACAAGCCATGACAGTATTAGGCAGTATCAGAACTCAAAGAAGTCACCCACTCTGGACTGAGCCCCTCCCCTCCACCAAAATGCTGGGATTGGCTAGCGAGGGAAGTGCCTCTGCTGGCCTGCTCCACCCATTTTAGGGCCAGAGTGGCAAAAGAAAATTGGCTGCTGATCCGCTGACTCTATGGGAAAGGAGTGTTGCTCCAGACCAGACTAAAGAATTGTTAGCCACCCACCAGATTACCACTGGCAGGGTGGAGTGTCACTACAGAATGGAGAGGGAGAGTTGGCTATTGGTCACCTGGTTCAGTCTGGCTCAGTGAGCTGGTACAGAGGTTTTGTTGAGTGCTGGGGTGCCAATTGGGTTTATGCAGGCAGAAGAGAAGAGGAGCTGGAAGCTCCTGCAGAAAGGCCTGAGCCAGAACAGTAGAATCTGGTTGGGAAGCCCGTGAACAGGGGTCAGCAACTTGAGTTTGTCTCCCAGCAACTGTGACTTCAGCAAAGAGTTGATTTGTATTCTGAATGCAACAGCAGTCTGGGATGTGCTGTTTGGACTTTTAACCTGCTGAGAGCACATGGATCTCTATATTTGGTGTTTAGAGGGCTGAGAATATTGTTGCTGGGTTCCATGTATATATAACTCCTTATATATGGGGTCTACTCCTAGAATGGTTTCTCATACTGAGAGCTTCTCTTGTTTAGATAAAAGTGTCCATACCTGGGCCTGGCACCTTTTTTTCCAAAGGGCTTGACCCTTAGTTAGGAGCAAAGAGGGTTGTCTAGGTGCATGGTCTAGGATCTGAGAACCATCCTACCAACCCGGGGCTCAGAGGTGACTAGAGGATAGTTATGTTTTGTAGCAACTTCCCTAACTGTAGACGTTTTTTAAGACAAAACTATTCAAATACATTATTAAAAAGGGAATGGTTGACATGTCCATCTTCATATCCAAACCTAAGTTTTTCCAAGGAGGGGTGTCTGTAGCCTATAGTTAGGGTACTGATTTGGGATATGCCAGACCCAAGTTCAGGTTCCTGCTCTGAATTAAGCCAGTACCTTAATTGCCAGGTTATAGAATGGGCTTTCTCTTCCTTTAGCCAGCAGAAATTTTTCTGAAACCAATACGTCTCAATGAAACACTTTGGTTTCACTGACATTTATTATTTAACATGTTCTGACAAGTTCCCCAGTAGACACCCAAAAACAGGTTACAACTGAACTGATTTCTGCCAAGTTATAATCTTAAATACAATCTAATTCTAAATATAAAGTTGAATCTTAAATATAATGGCCCAGATACTGGCTACTACTATAGTAGTCTTACATCTGTCTGTCAGCACAGCTGGTTTAACCAGTTACCCTAGTATCAGAGGGGTAATCCTGTTAGACTTTATCTGCAAAAACAATAAAGAGTCCTTTGACACTGTTGGCATGTCTCCATAGTAGGGCTAAACTCAAAATAAGCTATGCAAATTAGCTTAAGTTGAAATAGCTTATTTCAATTTTTGGCGCTGTCTACACAGCAGTTTTTTTGAAATAGAGCACTCTTCCTCCAACTTCCCTTGTTCCTCGTACGATGAGGGTTACAGGAGTCAGAGTAAGAAGCCCATTATTTCTAATTTATTTCAAAATAACAGGTTTGCTGTGTAGACGTGCACTATATTATTTCAGAATAACTGATGTTATCTATCTTATTCCGATTGTATTTTGAAATAGCTTATTTTGAAATTTGGCACGTCTACACAGTGCTAAATTTTGAAATAACACACTATTTCGAGACAGCTCTTAATCCTCGTGGAACAAGGGTTACAGAGATCCCAAAATAGAGCACCTGTTATTTTGAAAAATATTTCGAAATAATGGGCAGATTGTTAAGACACGCGGCAGCTATTTCGGGATACCTCTGGTATCCCAAAATAGCCATGCTGTGTAGATGTACCCAACCATATTCTTTTGGGCATAAGCTTTCTTGGGCATAGACCCACTTAATCAGACCCACTTTTTGCCCAGGAAAGCTTTTGCCCAAATAAATATGTTAGTCTCTGAGGTGCCACAGCATTCCTTTGGCATAAGAATTTTCAAGGCCAGGTGGCATTGTGACGGGGCGTACCCACCCTGCACTGTTTGGGGGGGGGTTAACCCAGTCCCGAGAGCAGGAGAGGCCACACCCCCTTTAGCTTACTGGGCATGCTCTGGCTGCACTAGTATAAGAGAGCTGTGAAGCTCAGTTGGGGCAGGCGGCCAGAGGGGAAGGAGCTCGTGAGTAGCCCCAGCCTCAACTGTCTCAGGAGCAGCAACCCTGGCAGCGGCAGCAACCACCCTGGCAGCAGCAGCAACCCCGGCAGCAGCAGCAGCCACAGCGCCCCAGCAGCAGCCGCAGCCAAAGCCGCCACAGGAGCAGCAACCCCGGCAGTAGCAGCAGCAACCCCAGCAGCGGCAGTAACCCCGGCAGCAGCAGCAGCCACAGCCGCCCCAGCAGCAGCCACAGCCAAAGCCGCCCCAGGAGCAGCAACCCTGGCAGCAGAGCCACAGCCCCAGCCACCCTAGGAACAGTAACCCCAACCTCAGTAACCCCAACCTCAGCGACAGCCCCGGTCAGTGAGGCCATCCGTGAGACACCAACCCTCCAAACAACACCACGAGGTCTGCAGTGCACCCTGAGAATGGTAGGAAGTAGCCCCGGGTGGAGGATTGTCCTCTGGGAGTTCATCGTGCTTCGGTTGGAACCCCCACTGAGCCGGCTGTGGAATCTTCCACTGCCAACAGAGCCCTGGGCTGGAACCCGGTGGAGTGGGAGGGCCCGGATCCCCCTACTTTCCCCAGCCCCCACAGTAACACTGCTCCCAGGCTCCTTGGAGGCTTACTTTTGAACTAGGCCTGCAGGGGCAACCATTCCCTGAGAAAAGAAACTGTACTTTGGGACTAGGCCGGCGAGGCCGTACTTACTCTAATAGAGGAAGCTGTACTTTGGGACTAGGCCGGCGAGGCCGTACTCACTCTAATAGAGGAAGCTGTACTTTGGGAGTACTGACAGGGGGTGCCCTGGGGACGAGGACACCCCTTGACAGGCATCAGTAACTATTTCGATATGGACAATAGAATTGGAGATGTGACCAGAGAGGGACTTTGGCTGCCAATTCTTGAGTGCTGCAAGGATGCCTCAAATAATGTTATCAAGAAGGACAATTCTAAACTAACCCTGCTTCTCAGGATTAGTCTGCTGTCCTAAAAATTGGAGCCTACTTGCCTTAATCTATGAAGCTGCAGGTGGCTCCAACAGGAAAGTCCTTATTACCTATAACTTTATATAAAAGATTGTTTTGCTTTGCACTGCAATATAAAACACCACCCACACACAACAGCGTTTGCAAGGGTTTATTGCAGATCTTGGGACAGATTATTAAAAATGAAACCTGTAGTTAAAAACTGTTCTATGCAAACAGTAGCTTGAAACAACCCCAGACATGCCTTTTCGTCTGGATCCGCAACTATACAAATAAATAATGTGACTGTATGATTGATATTTCCTATCATATAATCTAAAATATACCTGTAAAAATGTTACAAGCAACAGTTAACACATAGATCCTTGTGTGAAACATTCTAAACGCTGGATATAAAAATGCACTTAGTGGAATCAATATGTGGTTGATTCTATTTTTTTTATAACTTGGGCATGCTACACTTTAATTCTCATGTTATCTCTCCTTGTGCAAAACAGAGCTTTGCATTTTTAAATATAATTCCTTAATCCTTTCTGGAGGGAAGGGGAGAGATATCACTCTCATTCTATTTAACACTGTTCCTCAAAACTACTTTTATAAAAAAAATAAGTGCCCAAGTGCTAGATACCACAACTAAACACCATAACCCTTCTTCATCTTCCCTCAGCCCATCTCCATAGGGAAAGCCTGGAACGGTACATAAACCTGCAGCATGACTTAGGACACATCTAGACTGCGTTGCTCTTTCGGGATACCGGAAGTATCCTAAAATAGCAACGTTATGTCTTTAAAAGAACCTGCTATTTCCCGAAATAGTGGGTGCGCTATTCTGGCGTCCCTGTAACCCTCATTCCATGAGGGCTAAGGGATTTGTTGGAATAGTGCCTTATTTGAAATTTGGTGCTGTATAGACAGCGCCAAATTTCAAAATAAGCTTTTTCGACTTAGAGTCTGAATAAGCTATGCAGTTTGCATAGCGCAAATTGCATAGCTTATTCCAACAGAAGGGTGCTGTCTAAATGCACCCTTACATGTCAACATTCAGCTGCTGTCAGACTCCAGGGGTATGTCTACACTACAGCGTTAATTCAAGTTATCTTAATTCGAAATAGTTAATCCGAATTAAGCTAATTCGAATTAACACATCTACACACAAAATCAGTTCGAATTAGCATTTTGCTAATTCAAAATACCGCATCTACACTGAGTGGACACTGATTTGGATTTAAGGCTGGCCGGAACCAGGTCAGGGGTAGGGCATCAGGTCAGGAGTGTCTTTTTGTGGCTGTTGCCTGAGACTATCTGAGGCTTGTGCTTAAAGGGACACACACACACACACACACACACACACACGGGCAGCTGGTTCCCAGGTGTCCCTGCTTTCTTGCCTGCCTCACTGAGGGACAGCAAAGCATTTGTGTCTTGGAGTGCTCTGGTTGCCCTCACTCGGGACATCATAGCACTCTGCAACATGGAGCCAGAGCTGCCCCTGGGCACTCTGGTGCTTCTTGTGAACATGTTGCTGCGAGCCTGGCTGCACTTGCTGCAGGCTGCCATCCGGGAGGTCCATCGGGGGGGCTGTCACTATCCAGGAGTCCCTGCGGGAGAGTTTCCACTCTGAGGAGCACTCAGAGCCTCCCTGGTCTGCCCCACTGGAGGCCTGTGCCTCATTCCTCCCTCACGTCCTTCCACTTACCCCTCCCCCCAACCCCGCTTCCTGATGTCAAATAAAATACAAGTATTTTCATGAACACAAACTCTCTTTATTTAACAAAACTGGCGGGGGGGGGGGGGATGAAACTCTGGTGAGACTGGGGAAAGGAGGCGGGAGAGGATAAGAGAGAAGGTGAGAGAGGGGAGGGGGAAACCTGGGAGGAGGGAGCTGGAAGGGGGAAGCAAGGAGAAGAAGGGGGAAGGGAAGCTCAAGGCTCAGGGTTGGGGGTCTTGGCAGACCACCTTGATTTTCATGCGAACCTGCTCCTGGGATCGCATGTGGCCTTTGGTGGCCAGGCTGGCAACTATCCTGCCATAGATGGCCGCATTCCTCCATCTAGTACGGAGATCATGGACGTTGGCATCGCCCCCCTCCCAACCTGAGTAAGGTCCACCCTGATCTCCGCCCTGGACCAGGAAGGCGCCTGCTTTCTCCGGGCCCTGGCAGGCTCCTGGGAGCTGGCAGACTGCTCCTGAGGAGTGGTGGAGGGCTGGCTGCCGGTGGCTTTCTGGCTCATGTTTTGGGGTCACTGGGTCAAGGGCAGTGACTGGTAGCTCTGGGCCGGCAGGCTTGGAGTTGGCACAGGCACTGTGGCCATCGTCTACCCCTTTAAGGGCTCCGGGGAGGGCCGGGGAGGGAGAGGAGTGTTCTTGCTTGAGGTTGGAGTGGCCACCAGGGCACCCTGGGAAGGCTGGAGGCCCCCTATTTTGAAATAAGTGTCTACACAGCACTTATTTCGAATTAGCTAATTCGAGTTTGGTGTTACTCCTCATAGAATGAGACTAGTGGGGCGCTTAATTCGAATTTAATTTCAAAATAGCAGTTTGCCTGTGTAGATACTATTAAAGTTAATTCGAAATAATGGCTGTTATTTCGAATTAACTTTGATGTGTAGACATACCCCAGTTTACTATATGCAGAGTGTGCCTTTAAGACATAGGTGGGAAATAGGAGGAAGGGGACATGTTTCAATGAGAGCCGAGAAATCATTCTGGCAGACAGCCAAAATTCCTCCAGGGGTGGCTGGGAGACAGTGAGGGAAGGAAGAACTCTGCCATCCTCTTGTAGGGTGCAGTGCATAACCCTACAAGCGCCCAGTTTCAATTTCTTTAACGTGGATTTCAAGCTGCTTTTATAACAGGACAGTGTTTTTCCTGTAGGCTGAATCTTGCAAGGTCATTGAGGCTGTATGAGTTGGTTTTTCTGTGTAATTAAATATTTAATACTGCAATCTGAAGTAATTGGCTTAAAGTAATAATGGGGTGGTGTAATTATTTTCTCTCGAGCAGTAGATCAGGAGCTATTTCTCTCATATTGGGAGACACATGCGGCTTATTACACCAGGCTTTAGTATGAAATGCTGAAATCTGTTCATCTTCAGGAACGTATAACTGGTTTTTCCTGCTTTTCTCTTATAAAATATATTAATACCTATTTAGGAACTGCCAATTATGGTTTAAAAGGAGATTTAGGAGCTAAACAATACCAGGTGCTGGATTTTCAGCATTGCTAGAAACAGGAATAGAAAAAACAAAATGCAAATGTGGCTGGTATAATGAGAATGTTGATACTGCATGGTCCTGTGCGTGTCTGGGTGTGAAGCACTGAGAATGCAGCAAATTCCTCACCCCTTCTCCCTAACTTCTAATACCAAGGGTCATATTTTGCTTTCAGAGCCAATATATCCTAGACTTGGCACCTAGGTGATAGGGTGAGGAGTGCATTAAGAAAGGTTTAAGATATGTGTATGGTTTAAACAAGGAAGCCTCAGCACATGGTTCTGTAGCTAGCAAACCAACTTTCTGTCTTCCATAGAATTGAATACATGCCATATGACCACGCCTAAAATCAAACTGTACTCATCCTATTTGCTTTACAACATGTTTTGTACAAAGAGAAAATTTTCCATTAATACCTTCCTCAATAAAAGCCAAAATCAAGCTGATGACTAAACAGGAGAAGGAAAGGAGTAGTCTAATCCTTAGCTTGTATATGAATGTGTATGTTTATGTACAGCCTGATTCTCTTCTCTCATTTGCTGGTGTGACTCCAGGGATCCACTCCTCCGTCTTCAATGGAAATGTATTTTAGGCACAAATTCTCCCTGCCTCAATGAGAGAAAATAAAACCCAAAGATTTACTTTCAAAAGGTGATTTCGGAGGATCTAATTTCCCTGCAAGAAAAGAGTGTGATAGAGCTAACTGAGTAGGTTATAATAGCAGTAAAAACAAGGCTGGAATTAGCGGCTTGAGTTAAAGCCTACATGTGAGCCTGAGACTGAATTTGAGCTGCAAACCCAAGTTAAAAGCTGAGTTGCTGTGTCTTCCCTGTAATTTTAATCCAAGTGGAGAACAATTTTTCCCAGTGAAGTTAGTACAGTGGCTTCATCAGATGTTATTATGTAGAAAAGGAAGAGTTGTTCCTCTCCCACTATGAACACACTTAATAAACTATACATTTTAATTATAATTCAACAGTTTGCCTTTATTTACCAGGCTGATAGAACATGCAAAAAATTACCAAGAAGAGAAATTCCAGTACTGGGCTTTCATATTATTTCTATTTAAAAAGACAGAACAGCTTTTGTCATGAAAAATAAACATTTAATAATTTTATAGTTGCTAAGTTAGCATTTTTACTAATAGGAATGATATATGAAGCTGTCTTATTTTAAAGCAAAGAAAACATAACCCTCAGCAACAATCTGCTTGCTCTGGTGAAAGCATTTGTAGTTAGAAGGTCTGGCTAATACAGTGCTGTTAATCTTCTGACCATTAAATTAGATGGGCTCGGTTAGTTCCCACTGGTGACTAATCTGAAATTCAATTAGCACATATTTAAGATGAGGCTGTAGAAGACCACAGAGAGGGGAAATAGCGTGTTATGATAAAGCATACTTGGATTGCATTTTAAAGAGTAGGGACCTGGCTCTTTACTCAATTACAAGGGTAAACCAGCAGTAACTTGAAGAAGGAAATGGAATTACACTAGCGCAGGGGTTCTCAAACTTTGTGATACCACGACCCCCCTCTAAGTTGCTCACGACCCCCTGAGGGGTTGGGACCCACAGTTTGAGAAACACAGCACTAGCATATAAGTAGAATCATATCAAAGACCCCTCTGTACTAGTATGTTTAATTTTTTTCCTGTTTGAGCTATAACATATTATCAATCATGACTTTCACCCAGAATGTGAAGCAAACCACACTAAAACATGTATGGAGTTCAAAAGTAACTGGATTTTTAAAAAAAGAATGGTCATGATACCTCTGAGTCTTCAAGTATTATGAACTGATGCCTAAAACTGAATATCAAAATACTGCTTTCTGCTGCATGTCACCCAACTAAAAAGATCAATAACTAGAAGTCTTATGAGATAGCCAGGCTAATTATGCAGACAGTTCAGGTAAGTATCAAGAAGTTCAGGTAAGTATAAGAAGTATAAGAAGTTCAGGTAAGTATCAAGATTTCAGGGTGTTTTTGTGGAATGAACTTCCAAATCCTTTAAGGGTTCCCCATAATTATTCACTTTACCCATCACTGAAATGTAGCCTCTTCTCATCAAAACCAGGGGAAATTTATGGAGCCAGAATACAATTTTTAAAAACTGGAATTTGGATTAAGCATGTGAAGTTCAGTTAAGAAAAGTACCACTGGGACCTTCCACATCCTCCGGTTATCAGGGCTTGTATATTAAATGTCAGTAGCACCACATCGGAGATGTGGTTCACTATTGACTCAGAGGCCAGAGTATGTCCCACCACATTCCCACACTAATTCCTGAAGCACCTGGGATTTTCCTTGGAATTCTCCAGTTGAAGTCCTCTCCTAGTCAGACTCCTATCCTGACTCTGCTTACACAAATCATTGTCTCTTTAGCTTTTTCTCTCCTTCTCAGTATGAATGTTCCATAACTATAGTCAGAAACATACCTTCATAAATTCAAACAGATCTTTTTGTTAAATCTTCATTGGTTTATCAGCTCAATCAGCCACCTCCAAAAATATGGAAGATGTTTAATTTGTCAGTTGTTCCGACATGGATTGGAGGATGGTCAAGTAATGTTGAATAGGGATGTTTTAGAGCATGTCACCTGATCCACTGATGTAGTATTTTTTTCCCAGCGAAATCTTTGCAAGAAAATATATAGTGTGGAGGAATAAGATGCAGATATTACGGTCAGGACAGTAGTTTTGCTAGTACATGAGAAATATAGTAAACAAACCATTTTTTAAAGGATGGCTTCCAGTTTGTAATCTTTTGATTTTTTTTTTTTTTAGTTTGTTTAAATGCTAAAGTGTGTTTGCTACTTGAAAGCCTATAATATTTGCACTGCTGATTCATGACCATTCAAGTTTTAATATGTTAAATGTTCATTCATAAAAGTTGTATTTTTCTCTGGTTGTTTTTTTCTTCTTTTCACTTGCTGAATGAAGAAAGCCTTTTAGATAGCCTAATGAAAAATATCATCTTGAAACGACTGTACTCCAATGTACTGTTCCAGATCTTAGGTCTTCAGTGAAAATATCTTGCTTTCAGTCTTCACACTGATTGTAAAACATATGATCCTTACTACAATGTTACTGAAGCAATATAAAGAAATACTCTTAATATGTAATGTTCAGCATTAGAATGATCATTAGAAATATGAAAAACAACGAACAGTCTAGTAGCACCTTAAAGACTAACAAAACATGTCAGTGGTATCATGAGAAAGCTCATAATACCATCTACGTTTGGTTAGTCTTTAAGGTGCTACTAGACTATTTGTTGTTTTTTAAGTTTTTCCTGTTACAGACTAACTCGGCTACCCTTCTGAAGCACAGGAAATATGGTCTGTCACAAGAATATTCTATGTCTATAGGTGTGTGTGCATGTGTAGTTAATAGAGTACAGTGCTAGCAGGTGGTCACAAGAATATGCAGAATGTACTTCCTGTGTCTTGAATGCTCAAGTGTTGTGCTGTGTAAATGAATTCCATTGTGAAGGCTTTTACATCAGCTCTTCAGTGCTTATACACTTTATCTGTGTGCCTTGGCTAGGATTTTTCAAAGTTTCCTAAGGGAGGTGCCCAACTAGAATTCAAAGGGAGTTCAATTCACCTAACTTCATAGGGCTTCTTTGATAATCATAGCCCAGGGGAAAGGGTGAAGAAAATGCTTTTTTGTTTTATCATTACTATGTATATAGTGCATGGTGCATAAATGTGCATGGTGCTTAGATTTTTTTTTCATTGATTAGCTAGTTCTGCAGCATCTCAGGCTGTTGGAGTCAAATATGATTCCACAGAAACTTTACAAGCATCCTGCAACTGCAGGAGATGGTCCTAGCCTCTTCCCCTGGCTACCTCCCTTCTTTTCATCTTTCATTATTAACAGACTTTATTGAAATGACATCCCAGTCACACTTAACAGATACTACATTTTACATCTAAAACACACATTGACCAGAAGCAGAAAGAGAGCTCTTTCTGAGCCAATATTTAGCACTCCTCATTTGGCAATAGATGGATGATGTCAAAAAAATAGGAAAGAATGACTCCTTCATCTGCTCCTTGTGGTTGTTCATTTCACTGGGGAAAAGAGATGGAGTTCTGTAGCTCCCCGTTTTACTGAAACCAAACACTAGTAGAAGAGTCTATTAAAAACTCACTAGAGAACCCACCCTTCAGATTTTAATACCCAGATTTATATCTTGTCAGCTAAATCTATTCATGTATATTGTTTATAAATGGTCTAAATTTTGAGAAAAAACCAACAAAACCCACTCAAAATAATCCCCCTTTAGAGAGCTGGTAATGAGTCAGAATGGAAGTAAAAGGCTCTCTCAGTAAGAGAGGTGGCTGAAAAGGAAAAATAAACTTAGAAAATGAGAGTGGAAATTAGAAGTTAAAAACTGTGAGAAAAGGGAGCAGGGAACAAAAAAAAATACAGAGAGCAAGAAATTCACTGTGTATTATATAACAGATATATCTGAGCTGCTTAAAATGCTGTGGAGAGCATTATAAAAACATTGAAATAACTTTCAATCCACAAGTTTCAAAATATAAAATTTATGTATTTCAATTTTTTCTTAAATTCTAGACACAAACTATTTGGTTTTTCTCCTCTTCTCCTCTTCTCCTGAATTCAGCCACCAATGATGGGGAATGAAAAAAATATTTTAAAAAGGCAAAATTAGACTAAATTATCAGAAGAGGAGGTTAAAATGTCATGAAAAGTTCCAACTTTGGAAAAGGGTCATTTGTGATTAAAACAAACTTTTCAGCTAGCTATTATATAGGTGGTGCTTATGCCATATGCCTCTCTCTCACTTCTCCTTCCCCAGCTGTATTTCTGCAGTTCTGTTTCAGGCTGTGGCTTAAATCAGGAAATGCAGAAATAGATGCAAATACAATATACAGAAAGTTAATGAGATGGTCGCTGTCATGGCCAACAAAGTAGGGATTCTACCAGTGACTTCCAGAGCTAAAACCATGAGCTACTAGAGATTGGACCTCCTTGGTCTGGCACCCTCGGGACCTGAGTGGTCCCAAACCAGGGAGTTTGCCAGACCAATGGAGGTCAATGCTCCACACTGGCCACTGGCCCTCTTCCTGGGCTCCCTGTCAGGCCATTGGCCTATTCTCTGCTCCTGGTTCGGCAGGCTTGCAGCCAGGGCCCCCCCTACCACTGGGGCTGCAGCTTCCCAGCCCAGGGCCCCCTGCCGCCAGCCTGGTTCCAGGCTTCCAGAGCTCCTAACTGGCAATGGCCACCATGGGTTTCCCAGTCACTGCCAGCAGCCCCTGCTGCTGGCTGGGTCCAGGGCTCCCTGCTGCCACTGACCTCCTGTCACTAGCCTGGTATGGAGTTCCCAGCAGCTGCAGGACTCCTTTGGGTTTCCCAGTCACTGCTGGCAGCCCCCTGCCATTGGCACAGCTCAGGGCTCCCAGCCACTGCTGTCTACCCAGGCTGGGATTCCTGGCCACTACCATCCCCCATGGGGTTTCCTGGCTGCTGCCATCACAGCCCCCTGCCACCAGTCTGGGGCTCCTGACCACTACCAACAGTTTCCTGCCACCAGCATGCCCAGAGTTTCCCCAATTGCCACCAGCAGTCTCCTGCCACTGGTCTGGCCTGGGGCTCCTGGCCACTGCCAGCAGCATCCTGCCACTGGGAAGGTCTGGGGCTCCCAGCTGCTGGATTTCCCGCTGGCCCCTGCTCCCAGATACCGGGGCTCTTTGGTCCAGCAACATCCAGCGTCCTGCTGGACCACAGATATTGCTGGACCAGAAAGTCCCAGATTTGAGAGGTTCAACGTATGCAGCATGAGCTTGTTAGGTGGAGCTGTAACAGACACATATCCTCTGTGGATCAGTACTGAAAGGGACCTGTAACATAACAACCAGTGGATTATATGAATCAAACTTGTTACTTTAAAACATTTCTAGTTGGGTTCCAGTTTTGGTTTGTGGTCTAAATATAAATTCCAGTGCTTTCCAAACTGGTTTATCCATCCCTCATCCTGCTGTGCTGCTTCCCTATCCAGAGAAAAGAATTTGTGTGATCCGTGTAGAAAGGACAATGAGGGCATGCTTAGTCACGGCTTACCTCAACCTCTGTCATTTACATCTGCAAGTGTTTGTGTTAGTAACAATCCTTGCAGCTAGGTAAATGTGGCAGAAGGAAAGTTGCCCAGGGAAATGAAATATTCCTATTATTTTAGCTCAGTGGGGCTATGTCTATACTGCAGAGTTTTTTCAGAACAACGGCCATTGGAGCAGGATACACTTAGACCATCCCTAGCTATCATGTAGTGCCTATGGTGGGACTATGTCAGGCTGGAGCTGGTTAGAGCAAGCCCATCTTGCATTAGTACTAGAGCTGATGCAGGGAATCTGTAAGCCATTGGTACTTCTCTGGCAGCATCCTTTCCTGCTGTACCTAGCTGAGCACAGCAGAGCATCTGCTCCCTTATTAAATGCATGATGTTAGTCTTGATTCTCAAGGACTTTCACAAAATTAGAACATGCTACCTGGGGTGCCATGTCTCTGTGTGCAGCTATGACTGTTCAGGATAACCAAGTTCCTGAGTATCTCTGAGGGCAAGAGTCATGTGTGCAGGTGACAGAAGGTTTTCAAAAACTAGCCCACACTTGTGGAACTGGCTTAAAGGGGTTAAAAAGACTTGCAAGGC
Organism: Rafetus swinhoei; assembly: GCA_019425775.1. Classification (NCBI taxonomy): domain Eukaryota; kingdom Metazoa; phylum Chordata; order Testudines; family Trionychidae; genus Rafetus; species Rafetus swinhoei. The sequence goes on along the minus strand of CM033428.1, from coordinate 19,579,644 downwards.
ATCTTTGACTTCAGAGAAAAAAAGCAAAACTCACTTCATTTTCCTCCAGCTGGGAATGGGGTGATAAAGCAACTGATCCTTTAAATCCAATCTGGCAAGGTGCCCAGACACCCTCATAAACATGGTAAAAATGCATAGAATACCAGAAAGAGAATCTTGCCTTACTCTGAAATTTGTGCAGACCCTAGAACCATGGAACTCTAATCTTGATTGGGGCTTCTTGGTGCTATTGTGGTAATAATGATCCCCAAAGCCATCAGAACCAGGCAACTGTCCAGAGAAGTACTGACCAGTTATAGCATCTAAGGCTATGTCTACACTGCATCCCTCTTGTGCAAAAGCCTATGCAAATGAAGCTCGGATTAGTATATTGCCGTGCTTTTTGCATAATTAATTAAGGGCCGTTTTTGTGCAAGAGGCTTTTGCGAAAAACACCCTCTTGTGCAAGAGCCATTCTTCCTGAAGAAATGAGGAAGAATGGCTCTTGCGTAAGAGGGAGTTTTTGCTCAAAAGAAGCTGTGTAGACGGCTCCTTTTTGCGCATAAGCCTCTTACGCAAAAATGGCCCCCAATTAATTATGCAAATGAAGTGCAGCAATATGCTAATCCACGCTTCATTTGCATAGGCTTTGCGCATGAGGGATGCAGGGTAGACGTAGCCCATAAGTGAACCCATCACCTCAAAGGGTTCAATAACAGCACCTGGAGATATGGAGTGACAGCGACCTTGGTGGTTGACTGCCATATTAACTAATTGGGAAACTTCAGTGTTGCAAACTGCCCTTTAGAAAGAACAAACATAGCTGTAGAAGCAGAGGGTCCAGTAAGACTCACTGTGGCATGGATTATTTTGTAAGCAGGACAAGGACTCTTCTAGCATTTAGCTGAAGAAAATAAGGACAATTCAATAGGAGTTATTAGGGTAGAAATCAAAACAGAAGGCAATATGGAGCATATGGCATTTTTACTTCTCATGTCAACATGTTATCCGAGCACCAAAGCACAAAAAGTAAGAGAAAACCTTGCAGCTATTATGAATTGTATACTCTCATCTTGTTTGGGGCAGGGAGAGAGTTGAAGGTGTCCAGACTGCTCTTCCAAGGAATCTAATCATGCAGAAACAGAGCTGGTCTCAGCGGTGATTAATTATTCTTTGAAAGAGAGGAACTACTGAGTTTGGGAGTCACTCAGAGAGTGCTTTTGTATTTATTGATTGAACTTTGAGATGCCCTTTTGGTGGTAGTTTGTTGACAATTGCCTTTTATCATTTCAGCTAGCTGTCTAGACACAGAATTTTTGGGTTGGCTTTCTATCTCTTGTCTGCAGTTTACTTGAACTACAACATAACTATTGGGGCCTTAAAAATTGTAGTTAAAAAATTAATCTTAAAACAGAATTGAAAACGTGTTTCACTGGATTTCAGCTAATGCCACTTAACAATATTTCTTATCACATAAACATTCTACTTTTAATAGAAAATCCAAATCTTGAACTGTCTTAGGGTTGCCAAGTGTCCGGTATTTGAGGGTTCTGACCAGGAAACAAATTGAGAAAATACCGGGCATATAAAATGTCCAGTATTTTCTAATTAGGTAAGTTTAATTATTATTAGGAGTATCAGTACGTAGTTGCATACTGCCTGGCTAGTAGACACGTTCACACTGTGTGAGTGTGTCTACCAGCCAGGCAATATGCAACTACGTGAGGGGGGGCAAGGTTGGGGCGGGAGGGAATCCCCGAGGCCAGACTCGCTCGTGCTTCGCTGGGACCGTGCGCAGGACAGACAGCATCCCGGGATCTGCGTGCGCCGGATCAGTCCTGCTCTCCGCCGGCCGATTCTCTCTCCCCGCTCCCTCCCCCGGCCAGCGCCGCTCCCTCCAACCCTCTCCCTGCCAGCCCTGCTTCCCGCCAGCCGGTTCTCCCCCCTCCTCCTCCCGATCTCCCCGGCTCGCTCCGCTCCCCCAACCCTCTGCCGGCCAGCCCTGCTTCCCTCTGGCCAGTCCCCCGAGCTCCCCGGCCAGCCCCACTGCCCCTGACACCCCTCCCCATTCCGCCCCCACCTCCTCCTGTCCAGCTCTGCTCCCCTTCTGGCTAGTTCAACCCCTCCCCCACCTTCTGAGATCAAGTGTGTCTGGTACTTTTTGAAGCCACCTGGTAATCCTAAACTGTCTGGATATGAACAATTCAGGGATCTAGTTTGTTCTCCATGGCTATGTCTATATAGCAGCGTTATTTCGGAATACCTGACATTGTTCCAAAATAACACAGTTGGCATCTACACTACAAGCAGTTATTTCGACATAATGGCAAAATAATGTTGAGTTGGAGGACTTCTTACTCAACTCCTGTAACCCTCATTTTACGAGCAGTAAAGGAAATCAGAGGAAGAATGCTCTTCCTCAGACTTCCTGCTGTGTAGACAGTGCCAAAAGCTGAAATAAGATATTTCGACTTAATCTAATCAATTGCTTAGTTGCGTAGCTTATTTCAGCTTAAGCCCTGCTGTGTAGACGTGCCCCGTGTGATTTGTGGAAAATATGGACACACAAAGCTTTTGAGCTGCTATCACTCCCTCTCCTTTCACACCATCCAACTATAGTAGAAACCTATCCTAATTTTGCCAAAATATATGCAAAACAAAAATCAAAATAACAAACTACTTGCAAATTTTTGGAAATGGCTCCCTCGACTAAGAAGTGGGATTTGTATTTTAAAACAACAAATAAAATAAGTATAATTGGAATTGCATTTACAAATCATTTTTATAAAGATGCCACCTTTTATTTCTTTAGCATTTCCTCTGGCACAAATCCATCTTTGCAATAATGTTTGCCAACCCATTTTAATTGTGGATAATTACATTTTTGCAAGTTTTAGCTTGCTAGTCTACAGTAAATATCTTTTGACTTTGAGGGTTAAAAATAAAGCTATTTGTGGTCATCATTCTCATGTTAGCCTTGATATAATTAACTACTTGTAAAAACCCTTAGACAGGTGCTTATATTGCTTCCCAATTAGCATCTCTTGAGTTAGGGCAGAAAGCATTTTATACTATGCTCACTGCTTTGAAATGGTTGATTTGAGAGACTGTCAATCTGTTGCTAAGCAGTTAAGTGACATCTCACAGTAAAGTCCTCAAGGACAATACAGAAAAGCCAGAATTTTTTCCCTTCAGTTTCAAACTTTTTCCCTCACCAACATCCCTTAAGTCATTGCACCAATTGCTCCTGAACAAGAACTGGCTGTTGCCAAAGCAATACTCTGTTTAACAGCACAATGTCATCAGTTGATGGGAACTACAAATTTTGGAACAACTTCCAGGGCATGCAGCAGACGTGTGATGGTTTTGTTGTAGTTATTGTTTGATTTGTTGTTTGCTCATTTTTAAAAGCAGCTTGTTTTGCAGTCTTTCTGTGTTTTTGCTTCACATCCACTTGAGCGAGGTTACAGATAGCAATCAGGGCAACCTTTGCTGTTGAATGAACCGCTGAACTCAATTTGTTGATGGGTGTCATAATTTTATTCATTTAAACAAAATACGAGCACCAATTAAGAGAACCTGCCCAGCAACAATTTCTGTTCCGACAGTGAAAATGATCTTTCTAATCATGTTGCTAGAAAACTGTCGGAATGGATGGGTATAATCTATATGTTCTCACTTCCTTTTTTCTGTACCCCTCTTCCAGATGTGTTGTGGTGCCTTGATCACAGCCTTGTACTCTCTCTCTATAGATATATGGCAGAAATATTTCCAAAGACATATTTCTGCAATGTAGAACTAAAGCTTCAGAAAAGTGGTGCATCCTTCATATTCGTGAACAACAAAATGGCTGTATCCTCTTTTATTTAAAAAAAAAATTACAGAAATGGCAAAAAAAACCCAACCAATCCCACCCTAAAAGATTTCAACACTTAGCACAAACATATGGAAAACAGGCTTTGCCACAAAGAGCTAACTTGTTGGCTGCTTTTTTCAAATTAAAGTGTAGCCGTGACTAGACAACTGAAATGGAATTGGGGAGGGAGGACAAAAGCAGCAGATATAAAATTATGCAATTACATGCCTTGCACGGCCAAAGCATTTGAAAGTCTGTTTGCTTTATTATTTCTTTAATTGAGCAAACTATCCATGACTAGACGACCCTGCAATCATAGGCTGACTTCTTCTTGGCACTGCAGCACGAGAGGGTCTTGAAAGGCTTTCATCCAACACCCCCTGGTTTCTTTTCCTAAATCTGTGGCCACGACTTCCATATCATGATAGATGGCACTGGTAGAATTGCTTATGATTACAAAGTTGTCTGATACTTTGTTATAAAATGCTCTTTTCATTTGCTTAAACTTGGACCAAACTTCCTTGTTTTGGGTTGATATTTTCCATGCTGGATGCTTCTTCAGGCTGAATTATCCTAGAAAACTTCAGCCAAAGTAGTTTGGCTTCTGAGAATGAGGCTAAAGGAAAATTGTTTGCTAGAATTTTTTTAACATGGCTCAATCTTTTAATTTGAGGAACTTTTGCACCTCCATGCTTTAGAGCAAAGTATGTGAAATTTGACAGGGAGATGTCATCAGAATGTGCTTTTTGTCATCCTTTGGACAGTCTGCCCTAATGTAATGAAATTACATGCCTCTAAATTTCAGTTTGCACATACACAGTGGAGGTTTGCTTGAGCATCAGCCAAATTCCCTGAAGACTTTGTATCAGAACTGAGGCCATGGAATTTGGCTTGCCCGTGTTCTCAATGTGTGCCTGGAACACAGAGGGGAAATACTAGATTTGAATGGAGAGAAGATAAAAGCTGGATCTGGTGGTGGGAGAAGTAGAATAGGACAAGGCACCTGGGCACAGGCAACTTAAATTCTGCCATTTCCTAACTTTTTGAGTGCTTAACAGTTCAACTTTGCAACCTTGAAGGGATTTTTTTTCGGTGTGTAATTATGTCTATATGGTACTTAAAGTGTGGGAGCTGCTTCCAGATGCTGGGTAGACATGGTGAACCAATGGGAGTTGAGAGGGTTCAGGTCAATCCCTTAATAGACAACATTTAGCATGAGTCTTGTTCTACTTTTTTAATTAGGAATTTCTAAAAGTATATTTACTATCCCCCGTTTTCCCACATTTGTTTTGATGTAAGGGAAGAATTAGACGTTTGTTTTAATGAGGAAATAGAAGGGGAGAATTTGAATATGGGTGAACCTTGTCACTAGGAGTGATCCTGATATAGAGGCTACATAGGACATAGAATTGGAATCATGAGTGGGAGACTGAAAGTGAGTAGGACCTTTTATTTGCAGAGTCAGCATGGCTGTTATATGAAGGGGTGGGGAACCTCCGGCACACCAGCCACATGTGGTTTGTCAGGGTTAATCACTGGCAGGCCACCAGACGGTTTGTTTACCTGAGCATCTGCAGGCACGGCAGCAGTTCACCAGTCCCAGCCAATGGGAGCTGAGTGGCTTGGGCCACTGTTTCCTTCAGCTCCCATTAGTCAGGAATGGTGAACTGTGGCCACTAGGAGCTGCAGGGCTCTGTGCCTGAGGATACTCTGGTAAACAAACCATCTCATGGCCTGCTAGTGGCCAACCCTGACAAACTGCGTGCAGCCAGGATGCAGGAGGTTCCCCACCACAATTTAGCCCCGGAGATAAAATGTGTGTGTAAATTATCTGTACCATATGTGATTCTCTGCATATTAGAATGATTCATTCTCTGCATGAGACATGTTCATGTTTCCTTTTGGTTTCACTCATGAGAGCCTCCTAATTAGGAAAGAAATTGGCTTTGCATGCTATACAAAATTTGTCTCATAGACTGACCGCCAGAAAGCCAATCATGATCATCTAGTCTGACCTCCTGCACATGGCAGGCCACAGAACTTCACCCTCCCTCTCCTGTAATAGACCCTTATCTGCTGGCTGAGTTACTGAAGTCCTCAAATCTTGATTTAAATTTTCAAGTTACAGAGAACCAATTTACTCTAGTTCAAACCAGCAAATGACATAGGCCTCCTGCTGCAGAAGAAGGCAAAAACTCGGAGGTCTCTGCCAAGCAGGCCTGGAGGGAAACTCCTTTATGACACCATATATGGTGATCGGTTAGACTCTGAGCATGTGGGTGTGACCCATCAGCCAGACACCTGGGAAGGAATTCAGGATATGTGTTCACTGCAATTAGAAACCTATGGCTGGCCCATGACAGCTGACTCAGGCTTATGTTTGGGCTGCATGGCTATTTATCACGATATAGACTTCAGGGACTGGGCTGGAGCCTGGGCTGTAGGACCCTTTAAGATGGGAGGGCCCCAGAGCTGCAGCTGGAGACTCAATATCTCCACCGTACTGAAACAGCCCTGAAAGCTTAAGTCTGTAGGCACAAGCCAGGTGTAAGTTTTTAATAGCAATGTACGTGCATCCTCCAAGCCCTCCCTGTCTAGACCCCAGTCTTCAGTTGTAGAAGATACATGCTATTAGCAGTCATGGATGGGCCATATTCCCTTTTAGGCAATCTCATCATACCATCCCCTCCATAAACTTATCAAGCCCAGACTTAAAACAAATTAGGTTTTTTTGCTCCACTACTCCTGTTGGAGATCTGTTCTGAATTTCACTCTGATGGTTAGAAACCTTCATCTAATTTCAAACCTAAATTTATGGATGGCCAGTTTGTGTCCATTTCTGCTTGTGCCAGAATTAGCACTTACTTTAAATAACTCCCTTTCCTCCCTGGTGTTTATCCCTCTGATAAATTTATAGAGAGAAGTCATATGTCCCCTCATCCTTTATTTTGTTAGGCTAAACAAGCAAACTCCTTAAATCTCCTCTCACAAGGTACATTCTCCATTATTCTGATTATGTAGTAGCCCTTCTTTGCACCTGTCCATTTGAATCCATCTACGCTAAACATGGAAGACCAGAATTGCTCACAATATGCCAGTTGAGGTCTCACCAGTGGTTTTTTATAATGGTAACACAACCCTATTTTTATTGGAAATACCTAGCCTGGTGCAACCTAACATTACAGTAGCCTTTTTCTCTCAGCTACATCATATTGGCATTTCATAGTCTTCCTGGGATCAACCTAGATCTTTCTTCTCTTTTGTCACACAGTTTCATCCTATTTCTATTAGTTTGATTTTCATGGTTGACTAACTCTCCTTTTAATGACATATCAGTCCTCCTGCAATAATAGCTTCTTGTGTCATCACCAATTTTATTTGCTCACTCCACTTTTTGTGACAGGGTCACTATTGAAAATGTTAAATAAGATTAGTCCCACGACAGACCCTGAGGAATTTCCAGCCTGACAGGTCTTCTTTCAGCATGAGCTGTGGTAGTCTCCTTTTTAAGCAAGTTTCTTCCTTTCAACCATGAAAGCGCCTTTAAAAACAACAACAAAGATACTGGGAAAACTTACTTTGTAACAGGAATTTTCCACACAGCCTCAAAACTTTCCAAAATAATAATCCCTTCAAAATATTGCTTCAGAACATCACTATTTCTTTTAGCATGATAGAAATGTTTTAAAAGTGACTCTCAGAAATGAAAACAATCCAACCTACCAATCTATGGAGCCATTAACCCGGGTGCATTTCACTCTCTAAGGATGCAAACTGAAGACTAATAATTAAAAAGACTTGAAAGAAGGAAGTGAGAAAAGGGAGTGAATACTAAACTTGCTTCACTTGCCTGGTTCACTGTTATGTTTTGCAATGAAGTTTCTAATAAAAAGGCAAGGAAAAATGTCAGCTCGCCATGCACATCTGACATTTGGATAACATGGTCATCAGTAGTTATTTTATTGGTGGTAAGCAACCATGGAACTTGTTTTTTATTTTGCTGCCTGTTAGGTCTCTTTTTACGTTTTTGTATATCCCAGTACAATGATTATAAGTAATAGTGGGAAAAAAACAATAGAAAGGCGTGTTGTATCTTATGTGACCATGAACCCTGTTCTTCAAATATCTCGTCAGGCTGAAAGCTCTTCTTTGATCCTAACTGGAAATGCAGGGGAAAATAAATAAAAAAATGACTCTATGCTGGCTCCCTCACATACCTTTGAAAGGTTTCTCAACCTTGATCTTTGCCACCATTATGCATGTTTAGAGGGCAAATGAGGATTTAGCCGTGACTGTTTTGTCCTCTGCTATTTGTGTCCTGAAAAAAGAATTGAACCCGGTTTTCAGCATGGAACACTCGTGTACTACATTATTGTTGTGGATCTTCAAATTGCTATGTACTTCCTATGAGGTCCTGTCTGACATTAACTTTTATTGTCTTCAGTGGGAGTTAGAATCATAGAAATGTAGGGCTGGAATGGACCTGGAGAGGTCATCTAGTCCAGCCTCATGTCTGAGGAAGGAAGAGTAGGAAGTGTGGATCTCCAGTGCTCATAAGACATGGGAGAAGGGGCAGACAAGGGGTCCCACAAGTGGAACGCCGGTGGGCTGCAGGCTGGTTATCACTGGTTATGCAGCCCACTGAGACGAAGAAGGGCCCCTCACTAGTCTTGGTTTCCCATCGCTATTCTAGGATCTTTCCAGGTATTGAAATTAGACAACTTTGTCTATCATTCCCTGGGTTCTCTTTCCTCTCTGTTTTTAAATATATAACATTTTCCCTTCTCCAGTTCTCTGGGACCTCAACCATCCTCCATGAGTTCTTGAAGATAATTGCTAATGGTTTGGAGGTTTTTTCAGCTAGTTCCTTAAGCAGGAGAGCCTATAGCTGGGGGCCCCTGGGCAAGATGGGGGGGAGCGCAGGACAGCTCCATGCTCCTGGAAGGAGCGGGACCTCGGGTGGAAGGGGCAGGGCTGGGGCAATAAGCCCTCCTCCCCACGTGGAGTGCGCCACTGCCCCCCAAACCTCAGAGGCACTCGGAGCAAGCGGTGTGGCACTCCAGCAGGGATTTAAAGGGCCCGGGGCTCTGGCCACTGCTGCTGTCACAGTAGCAGTGGCTGGGAGCCCTGGGCCTTTGAATCACTGGACCCTGGGGCAACTGACCCCCTCCCAACCCTGCACCTGTCGGTGGACCTGTCCTTCAGTATGCTAAGCTGCTATTTAGGGTCCTAACTGGGCTGGGTCAATCACCCTGCATTCATTAGGCATCCACAACTTGTTTTCTGGAATCTGTTTCATAAAAAAAAACAACAACCCTAGCCTTTATGGTGGCTCAGAGGAGCCTAGAAAATGTGAAATGAGCATGAACCAATACACTGATCACTGTTTGTATTTGCAGAAAGCCTGAAGCAACAGCTCAGGGAGGTGTGAACTTCCCCTTCACTTCAGTGGAGTGGTAATACTCCTACCCAATGATAAGAAGGTTCATATTAAAATTAACTATTTCACTACTATCCAAACAACAAAGTGGATCACAATCTGCATAGTGTACTGAGAGCAATGTTATTTGATTTAGGATGGCTTTTGGGAGAGGGCCACTAGTATTTTATTTTATTTTATTTTTGTCCCCAGTATATTCTATGGAGTCATAAAGCTAAAGGAATGGCATATATGAGCCCCAGCCAGGGGCTTCAAATCCCACAGAAGCCAGCAGGGCATCCAAGCCAGCAGGACATCCAAGACAGCACCTGCCACTTCAGAGCAAGAGGGCTTAGGTCAGCATCAGTGGTGACTGTGGGGTCAGGCAGGTTCTCCCTTGGTAGCTGACCTTCCCAGTGCAGGCACTTCACTGAGAGCTGAGATTCTGATGTGGCTGGTAGTGCTCTATCAATAAGCCGGTAGATGGCACTCAGGAATATGTAGCATAGTTCCGGGTGTGTAGGACCAATAGAACATGGTGTTGTGCACTGCAGATGGCTTCCTTTGGTGGCTCTTTCTCTTGACAAGAGCTCTAAGAAGATGCACATTGTGTTTCCTCCTCAGTGTGGCCATGCCCAAGGTATACCTGAGTCCTGCTGAGGAGAAGCCAGGCCTGAGGAACCCAGGAAAGCCTATGTGCAGATGTTCAAAATACGATCCTGTACGGGTGGAGCTTGGGTGAATACCATGACTTTCTTTTTTCCAGTTCAAGCCCCAATTCCCTATAGCTGGGGGAACGCTTCTCAGAACAGCATGCTGTTTGGCTGTGCTCCTCAATGCATTAAATCGATCACTTCCAGTTCACGTCTTAACAATAACCCCAGGGTTTTTTTTTTTACTGTGGATGCTCAGGTGCTTGTGCAAAATGCATATGCACCACGTTGTGCCACTGTGATAATTATATACAGAGCTGGCAAGTGAGCCACCTAAGGTAAATACAAGCACTGTAACTGCACGTGCAAATTAAGCATGTGCACCTTTAGACATGCACAGGTGGAAAATTCAGAGTTAAAATTAAATCTATCCACAAAGCCTGCTTATGTGATTTACTAAGGTAACCTTGTTGCACGGAAGAGCAAGATCTTCATTGCAAGACACAGTGTAATATTGCCAGGCAGAATGAGACATCTCTGTAAGTGCCCCAATGTACTTTGTCTAGTGCAGTGGTCACCAACAAGTAGATAGGGTGATCCTGATTGGTTTGGTCTGGAGGCTATCAAGTGCCAGTACTTCAGCTGCCCCTTCCTCTACTCCCTTTTTTCTCCTGCCCCCTGCCCTTAGAGCTGACCCATGGGAGCCTCCTGCTTGCTGGGCAGGGTGGAGGAAATGGAGTGAGCAGGGCGGGGCCTCAGAAAAGGGAGTGGGGCAGGGTCTGGGGCCTCAGAGGAGAGGTGAGGAAAGAGGTAGAGTAAGGCTATTAGGATTTGAGGTCGATTCTGGACTGCATTTAAATTCAAAACGTGATCTCGTGCTTTAAACGGTTGGAGGCCGCTGCTCTAGTGCTACCACTAGGTTATACTAATACAAAAAACATCATTGCTGCAGAGGGATAATTTGTGTGGGATCAAAGATTCAGGGTACTGAAATATTTGAAAGGGAATCTTACTGTGAAGCTACAATGTGTTTTTACCTCCCTTGGCCCAGTGGATACCATTTCTTCTGGCCATTTTTGTGCCTAGGTTTGTCACCTGAATTCTCGCTGTCAAATGCAGATGCATACTAAGTGAAGCCACACAATTTGCTCCAAGTATTTATCACCAGGCCTGGTAACATAATATTTGTTGAATAATTTGACATATGCTAATATTTTTAAAAATATTTATTTGACCAATTTATTTTTCACATTGTTCACCCAGCTTTCTCTGTCAGTATCACCAGGAAGAAAATTGCTGGGCAAAACAGTGCTCTAAGTTACATTGATTTAGTGATGAGTGTCATCTTCTTGAGTTTTAGTAATTCATACTCATTAACCTGGACAATATTATTGCATTTTTCAGTTCTTAGACCAGCATTTAAGGTGTACAAGCTGTTCCTATTAACTTCAGGCTGGCTGATAGCAGTTGTCTTTTGAAAGGCATAAAGCTTGAAGTGGAGAGAAAAATCTTTGAACAGTTATTGGAAATGGTTATTTTTAAATTAATTATTTGGACAATATGTAAGAAATAAATAATTACATACCTCTGGATTGCTTAGCCTTATGTGTCACTAAATACTCTGGGCCTAATTCTCATCTCACTTATTCCAGTTTTACCCTGAGTGTAACTCCACTGATTCCAGTGAAGCTACTCCTGATTCTACACTGAGAGGAGAATCTGGTTTACTTCAGTGACTTAATTCTGTATGATCCGGATGACGGGGCTATGGAAGTGCAATGGGGCTATACAAACCCCACACTGGGCAACACAGAGTTAATAAGCTAATGTGGGGTCAGGTGGCCCCACCCTGCCACACTTGTGGGATGTCCAGACAGGTGATCTAAGTCCTTTCTTATAGGGTTGCCAGGTGTCCGGTATTGACCTGGACAGTCTGGTATTTTCACCTCCTGTCCGGTAAAAAAAATTCAGAAAATAATGGACACCTAAAATGTCCGGTATTTTCTGATTTTTTTCCTGGCCAGGAGGCGAAAATCCTGGGTGCTTACCTGGTTCCGCAGGGGAGCTGTCCAGCCCAGAGCAGGGAGACAAGATGGCAGATGGCAGCCTGTTAGGGCCAAAAAGCCTCAAAAGTGTTTCTTAAAGGGGCCATGCTTTTTTTTTTTCTCAACAACTTTGGTCTCCTCCTTTTTTTTCTCAACAGAATTTTTTCCCTGGTGTGTTGGGGTTAAGTGGGGTGTTCAGTATTTTTGGTTAAACCATCTGGCAACCCTACTTTCTTAGCGTAATTCTGGCAGTACCCCTGACTACACTGACATGGTAGAGCAGCTGGACACCACAAAGAAGAAGTCTGTGTGAGGAGTGGGGTCTGGCCTAAGAGGTCACTCTGGGGTAGGAATCCCAATGACAGGTGCAACCTGTCTTGCACACTCGCACTTAAATCCTGTCCACAGGCAGTTGCTTTCTACTAGAACAGTAGCTAAAATGGTCCAGGGTCTGCTGAGCCTTCCACTGAAGCCTTCCTTAAACATTATTTGACACATTTTTTGTTGTTTTTATCCTTATATTATCTTCTCATCCATACCACATTTGGAGTTCCTCCAGCCACACGCAGCTGTTCCCTCTCTAAAATTACATGTAGTACAGACAAGTTAATTTTGGATTTTGTCTCTAATCTGGCATGAAGGTCTTTGTACTGCGGGATATCACTGGCAGACTGGGTCCTGTGGGGAATGGTGAAGGGGATTTGCTCAGGTATTGATGGCATCCATGGAATGAGTTCAGCTCAATGACAGTTCTCAGCAGATTTGCTCCTTTTATTGGGAGATTCAGGCAGGTAGACTGAAAGGGATTCCTCCTAGGAAAAGATTGGGTACAGCTGGCAGAGCAGGACTCTAGCACAGCCACCATACCTACAGGACCCTTCCAGCGTGGTCTGCTTGGGAATTTGCACCAGTAATACATTTACTTTGGAAAAAAGAATTAAGACTCTACAAACTCTCCCTGAGTATCCTTTTTAAATAAGTCTTATCCAGTCTGGTGGCACATTGCCCTGCCTTCCAGAAGACTGAGGGTTAGCATGTGCTTGGATATTCCCCACCCATCGCCTGCTGCCAGCTGATTTGGAGAATGTTATTACCATTAGCTTTGAATAGACACATTTCCAGTGATGCTGGAATCTAGAGGCCATGGCAGAGGACTTGCGATTCTAGTCAACCCACACAGTTGGGCTACACCTGGATTGGTGCCAGACAGCTACATGCATAACTAAGAATGAGACCAAAATGAGGTTTAAGCAATTACTGTGAAATCAAGCTTAGAATAAAACCCTAGTGTTCAGAAAATGACTGATTGTGCAGGATAAGTGTATGCATTGCTTAGAGATGTTGTCTTGAAGGCTGACTTAGCAGATACTTAAATTAATCAACTAACAACAAAACTGATGCAGGGATGAATGTTAATTTTGACTTTTAAAACCCCTAAAATCTTCTCTGTGTTGCCCTTGTAAGTTGGAAACTTTTTCTTTTTCCTTTTAAACATGCAAAAATATACCTCATTCTCTAAATTTGCTTCTCCAAACACACTGGAAGGCAGATGCATTGCCAGCTTCTCATGATCATAACCACCATTGGCATGACAAATGCAAACCAGATACTGCACCCTTTCAACTTCCTATCCCATACAAGCCAAATGCTCTTCAGACTTCCTCGATCACATCCCATTGCTTTTCTTTGCAGAGACAGACAACAGGAGTTAGCCTAATACCATAGAAGCAGCCTCAGCATAACTTAATGCAGCAACTAAAATTCAAACATGAATGCTTTATTCTCCTCTCTCATACTATGGCAGAAAAATATTGCATCTGGTTCCTGCAAGTTGTGGTTCATGCAAATCTAAATGAAATAATTCTGAAATATACTTTGTACACATTTTCTTATGAAACCTATTTCCCTGACATTGTTATGCTCCTCTTTAATCTGGGACATGCACAGAGTCCTTCAATATTAAATGTTATTGTTGAAAGCAAAATATGTTTATCCTGATAGCAACAATGGATGGCCCAAAACCTGCATTGCATGCCCTGTTGGCTACTTGCCATTAGTACTTGTCCAACACACCAAATAGCCCAGCTGGAACGCTGCCCATTTGGCACATAATTGCACATTAGCAACTTCCTCTTTGTAAAGTATAAAGGAGGTAGCCATGCATGGGTTCCAGGTTTGAGGTACTGAAACCACATATGGTCAAAGGCCAAACCAGTGTGTGGGTGTAGAACCAGGAAAAAGCTTGCATGCTTTATTTAAAGAAGATTTCAATCTTGTGGAAAAGAGTGTTGTACATAGTGAATATTTGACATCCAAACGATTAGGAGCAGGCTTTTTATCTGTCTTTTTAACTCATGGGCAACTTTTTGGAACATCCGATGAACATCCGATGAAATCAGTATCACTAGTAATAGAACTATAGTAAGGTTAATATTTCCTAATAGAGATGCCCTCCTCCCCCAGAGCTCACCCCACTTTCCAAACCCTTGCAGTGCTGGCTGGCTGGGATTAAACAGAACCTGTATGCAATGCAATGTGCAAACCTGCCTGATGAGGTTGTGTCAAATAAAGCCACCTCTGGTTTTCTCCATCTCTACTAACTTGATCTATAAAGCAATTATTATTGCTTTCTCACTTCGGTTACCTAGTCCCACCATGATGCATTCCCAACTCTGTAGAAAAGACATCTGTTCTTTGGATTGGGGCTGTTCCAGTCACAGGATCCTTTTCAGAAGATGAAATCTGTTGGCTTAGGTGAGATTGGGGAACCTGAGAGGAGAGGAAACATCCGTGTGACTTCCAACAAGAGATCTATTTTTAATTCCAAGTAATTTTCCGCACTCCTTTTATGACAATATAACTCTTTCTCTGACACTTGTGATCGCTCAGCAAAGGTCACTGTAGAATAACATAAAGCTCCTTGCCCATCTAAGAACTAATCTCACAATCCCCTTGAGTGCTTGTAAACCTCTCGCCCCATAATAATAACTCAGCACTCTCTCCGCAAAGCAATTTGCTAACATTGATGATTTCATTCATCACACTTGGGTGAGGTACGTAAATGTCATCTTCATTTTGAGGTGATGAGGTCAGATTTTCAAATCTGCTCATGGGGGGCAGATTTTCAAAAAGTGCTCAGTATCCAGCAACTCCCATTGTTTTTTCCCTTCTTGCCCACTCTGTATGGGAAACCTGGGTTTATATGCTGACTATCTACCCTTGCTTCTTGGAGTGGCTACATACATGGAGTGTATGTATATGGGGAGAGAGAAGTGATTTTAGTAGTACAGGTGCATGTCTTTTAACCCTAGAAATGTCAGTCATTATGTGATTTTTGGAAAATCAGTTAGAGCCAGATTTTCAAGAGTTTAGCATCCAAAAGCTCTCAATGGTTTTTAATCACATCTCCCTCTGTCTCGCTCATTGTATAGATATAGATATATTTAATGTATACACACATACCAGTCACTGGGCACTGTGCTTTATAAAATATGTTTGTCTACCTGCAGGATAAAATTATTGGTGAGTGAATACCTGTCATTGCATCTGAGACATCACTTAATTTTCCCATTTAGGAGAATTTCTCAGTTTTGCTTTATAAAACTGGGCAGCTGAATTTAAAACTGCTGCAAAATTTCATCCAATTTCAGCTACTCCTTGAAATGTCACCATCTGCAACTTAAAACACCATTTCGTTTTTTAATTTTCCAGCGTCTCCTCCTTTCTTCCCAGTCCCCACTCCAAAGCAAGGGTTTTTGCCTTCTCTTCCCCTTTCCTCCTGTCCTGAGTGCAGATGCTGTTACTCACAAGGAAAAGGCTAAGACAGAGAAGTATCTCCATGGAAGCAGAATTCTAGTTTAGATGCTGATGTATCAGTGTTTTGCCTCTCATAGGATGATTATGCTGGCACTTTGGCTTTAAGGAAGAGCAAAATAATGATGTAATCAGATGGAGAGTTGATTAAAGCACATCTACTGGTACATATTTTAATGCATTTTCGTATAATGGCATCTTATAGCTATATATTCCCTGCTGGAATTCATTATTCTGTGGATGACATCTCAGTTGGCAGCTGTGGAAATAATTAGGTTGCCACCTAGAATTGTGACCTCAGTGGGAAATAAGCAGCAGAAGTAGAGGAAATATTAAGCCACGAGGATCCCGTTTTTACACAGATTTCATTAGGACTGAGGGAAAAGTTGAGACCCTGGCCTGCAAAACAGAAGCTTTCTAAATAAGTTCCTGTCCACAACTGGCTGTGAGCCACCAACTGCTCTTTGATACATGTGTGCTTTGTTTATGCAGCCTGTCAATGAAACTGAAAGATGGAAGAAGCATCTAGGTTGATTGTAAATATGTTTGGCCTAATACACTTCAAGTACTGAGGTAGAAAAGAGGAGTCAGACCTCGTTCTCAGCAACTCTGTATTTCTGCCATGCTTATTATGCATCTGGCCTTGTGTCTATGGATAAGAACTTCCTAAGGCCATGTTTCAGAGCAGCTATTCCTCTTCTCTTGTTCCCCCAAATCCTGTTGTGGGGGGGAGAGGATTTACAATTCTGAAGTCTGTTGGTGCTAGTCCCAGGTGGGGCAGAAGGAGGTCTCTGGAGGGATCTAAAATATTTCTTCCTCTCCCACACCAGGAACTGATTTGTTTTGCTATGCATCATCCAGCTGAAATTTGCTGATAATTTGGCTCAAATTTGTTGAAAACTTCATGAGTCGAGTTTGAGTTATTGGCAAAACCCAAACCCTAGAAGGTTTTGCTTGATTTTTCTTATGAAAATGACAAATGGCTCCCTCTGAAGCATCAATCCCATCTCTGGCTGGCACCTTCAACTTTGGAAGTTGCCTTCATTTTCCAGAGAAAAGTATGTATGCTAGGTATTTTTGGAGAGCACATATTTAATCTCCTGCAAAATGCACAGTGACCCATTTCATTCCCTATATTCACTGTCTTTACATTTCTCTCAACATTAGCCACAATGAACAGAATTCCTAGCTTGTTTAGTGTCTTCATCTGTGTGATCTAAAGACCTCTAACCAAAACTACACTGCACCTTTCAGAGAAAGTAGCATTCAGCTTGGAGAAAAGTGACTGCGCAAAGAAAAAAGTTTTAGAATGGCTCTCAACTCTGTGGAAGTGAAGTTAACATGTTATTTTCTCTGGATAGTTTTATTTTATGTTGTTTAGTTTCTGATAAAATGTGGACTTTGCACCATGTGAAATGTATTTAGACTCTTTGCTCAAGTGAAAAATGAGCCCTTATCTGCACCAGGGTTAAAGCGTATGGGGGGGGAGCTGAAAGAATCTTACAGGCTGCCAATGGAAATAACTGCTGGAAGATTTTACTGTGCATTTTAATTGAAACCACATAAAGCATATTATGAGTTCTTTCTGAGGGGAAAAGTGGCAGAAAGGACAGGGTGACATCAGAGAGGGTGTAACAGCAGGCTACAGTAAGTATTTATGCTGTCTGTAGGCTACGGACTTGACTACATTGTGTGATAAAGCACTTTAGATCTGGGTGATTTGGAAATCACTCTAATATGAGTTGCTGGTGCACTTTAAAAGATACCTACTTCCTGTTAACAGGACCATGTTAACATGAGGCAGGGACCTTTTACAGCACAACTACAAGGTCTTTCATGGGGCAGTTAGAGCTCAACACCTAAGAGCAACTTACAGATCTCTCCCCTCTAGAGCTCTTTGCCAGGCATTGTAGAGAAGTCCTTCATCTCTGTGTGTATGTGTGTAAATACATGGAGAAAATCAGATGGCCTATACTGAGATGGCCTATATTGCTAACCGGTGGTGGATGTTCTCCTTTAGGTGACAAGGGAGGAGCCTGTGTTTCCTCAGTCCTGATGTGCAGCACAGTAACAACTACGAAGTCCTTGGTGGCCAGTGATTTGTTACAGAATGATTGCTGCCTCTGTGAGCACAGAGTGGGCATGGAATAGATAGTGCTGGTTTGGTGCCAAAAATACAATTGCTGTAGGTAGCAGAAAAGTATAAGTTAGTTATTGGAAGAGGAGCCACCAGTTTAGATACAGATAGAGGATGTTTTTGGTGACGGCTAATATGATGTAGCGTCACTGACCTCGATTTCAGGCAGTACTTGTGGACTAAGGGCTACATGCAGGGAACTCCAGATCAAATGAGCATTAGTTGCAATGTTAGTAGCAACAATCACAAGCTGGGTGTGAGTCCAAGGTAAATAGCAAAGTCGAAACAAGGTAGAGACTGCTGACTCCACTCAGAGTTAATGCCATTGCAACTGGAAAAACTATTCATTTCATTAAATGGTAGATGCAGATGAACTGGTTCTGATGAAGATACTGCTGACTGAGATCTAAGTTGATGCGATTGGTTTGTCCAGTAAAAAGTGACTAATTTCTTCAGATATAGGGTAGCGTTTACTAGTTCAAAGGCAAATACCACATCAAAAAGCAGAGAATCCTGATACAGAAAGAGGTTATTAAGGACTAAAGCTGTTTGAAAATGCAGAAAAAAATGTTGCAAACTTTTTTTTAATGCTTTGATGAAATGTTGACTTTTCCAAAAGCATAGGCCCCTTGACAAGCTGGCCCAACAGCAGATCCTTGTCAAATTTTTTTTCACAAAAAAACTTTAATTGAAAAATTTATCTCTACTCTTGTAAAAACGCGCTTAGAACTTGCTAGCTCTTATGTGCTTAGTCGCATTTACCAGCTTGGGGTAATGGCTCAGCTAAAGACAAGTGATGCCAGGAGTGTGTAATTTGTATAACACTCTAATGTGCTGTGCTCTAATTACCCTTATAGATTCGGCTCGTGTGGTCTAAAAGATCCCTAGTTCATGTATCTAGGCACAACAGCATACTCTACCTAGGACAGGTAGAGTGCAACACATTAGAATATGTTACAAATCACATCTCTCTCATGTGCTATGGAACATCATGCAAGTATTAAAGCTTTATTAAACTCTTACCCTTGTCTCCATTAAACTGCCCGTGGCACCTCTTTATAATGTCTACTCTACTTCCCATGATAAATAATAATCTACTGTCTCCTGCAAACCAATTTAAATCCTAAACCAGGGCTGTTGTAATGATAACAACCCTGCAGAGTTAGGTGATGCAATGGGTGGTTACTCAATAGCATTTTATTTTCTAAATCTGTCCACAGCTGCAAAAATGCATGTAGCAATTGGTGGGAGTAAACATGTCTCTTCCTAATCCTCTCTTGTCCAAACTAGAAATACACTTCAAAGTTCAGCACATCTCACTCCTCCAAAGAGACAGGATGCTTTAAGACAGGACTGAGATGCAGGGATGAAGGTGAGGAGCCCAGATCTGCACTATTCTCAGCTATATTCAGCAGAACTAGTCAAAACAATTCAAACGTCACGGTTTTCTAGGTTAAAGAAGTGAGACGTGTTTTTCACATACATTTGCCCATTTTTCAACCAGCTCTGACACCTTCTTCCTACTGAATAGAAGCTCCAAAATGAAGCAATGCTGCCTTTCTGTGCATTTATGCCTGGACAAGGATGATAGCATTTCTGTTATGCCACTCAGTTACCAGTGGGAAACTGAACTGTCTTCACGATAGTTACCATAATATCAGAGCTGTAATATGAGACACAGAACAGATAGAAAGTATACATAATCACAGACATTAGAAACTAGTAACACAGACATTAGTAACTAGTTCTTAAAAATTAGCCATATTAAACTCCATTCACCAGCCCTTGCCCTCTATATTACATCAGTCCATCCTCTCTTTGCTACTGTCTACATAAATAATTTCCATCTCTTATAATTCCATCTCTCTCATTCTGCTCCATTCTTCACAAGCCTTTTTCCCTTTGTGCTTGACCAAGTTGTTGAACCCAGCTCTCTAAGCAGTGCTTCCCTCTTCCACTAAACATTTTGGAGCTACTTTTCCATTTGTCTGAAGGATAAAAATGAGGGACTGTCGAAGCATCGCTTAAAATGAGATGAATGACTTTCCTATTGTATGTTTGACTTTTAAAATGTAAGAACAACCTTTTTATTTTACTTTGATCAGCAAAGGCTGTTACTGCACAATGCTAAATAAATCAACATCATCACTTGGGTAGTAACTTATAATGCTGAGGAGACTGGTACTAATATCACATTTTAAAAAATGAATGTTCCTTATAACTGGCTAATACAGGAGTGAGCAATAAAAGGTGGTGGTTCACCATGGTTAGCCTCTGGCGGGTCACTGCTGCTATATTTAGCTGTGTCTCCACAGGTGCAGGTGATTGTAGCTCCCATTGGCTGCGGCTCACCATTCCCAGCCAATGGGAGCTGCAGGAAGTGGCATGGACTGGGTCACCGCTTCCTGGAGCTCCAATGGAGTGGGAACGGCAATCTGTGGCCAACAATCACCTGTACCTGCAGAGGCTCAAGTAAAGATAGTGGTGTCGGGATGCCCCGGGCTAACTCTCATGAACCGGATGTGGCCTGCAGGTTGGAATTTGCCCACCCCGGGCTAACATCTTGTTATTGTGATAGGCATGTCACCAGCATGAGGAGCAGTGACTAATCCATTTTAAAGGGTGCTACAAAGGATAATTCCATCCAATCTTCCTTAGCAACTGAACATTTTATCCCACTAATCCTTGAAGAATTACAGACCCTCATCTCCCATTTGCAAATCACTGTTACAATACAACTCTTATTGATTAGCATAAATGTTAAAGTACTGCCAGGCTGCAGGGTTGAATGGCTCGCTCCGTTCAGTTTCAGAATAGGATTTCTAAAGTGGATTGCTCATGTTTAATGCACCTGAAATATTTTACCTCAATGTTAGGACTGTGGAAGCATTGCTATTCCCTGTGATCATACAAAAGAGATTTAGGTTGACATACTGACCCCTGTTTAGAATTTAGATGTCATCCTTCAGGCGGTATAGTCACAGAGGAGAGAGATGCAACGAAGGAAGTGCTGTCTTGCCAAAGCTTCATCCCCAAAGATTCAGTGGGACAAGAAGATAAATAAGTTGATGTTTGCAGATAATTTTCTGTCTCTCTCTTCACTTCCCACATCACAGAAAATAAAGAAAAAATTATACTAACTTATAATATAAGAATGGCCATACTAGATCAGACCAAAGGTCCATCTAGCCCAGTATCCTGTCTGCCAACAGTGGCCAATGCCAGGTGCTCCCAAGGGAATGAACAGAACAGGTAATCATCAGGTGATCTATCACCTGTTGCTCATTTCCAGCTTCTGACGATCAGAGGTTAGGGACACCATTCCTGCCCATCCTGGCTAATAGCCATTGGTGGATCTATCCTCTGCAAATTTATCTAGCTCTTTTTTGAGCCCTGTTAAAGTCCCAGCCTTCACAAAATCTTCTGGCAAGGAGTTCTACAGGTTGACTGTGCCTTGTGTGAAGAAATATTTCCTTTTGTTTGTTTTAAATCTGCTACCTATTAATTTTGTTTGGTGACCCATAGTTCTTGTGTTATGAGAAGGAGTAAATAACTTTCCCTTATTTATTTTCTCCACCCCCATCATGATTTTATAGATCTCTATTATATCCCCCCTTAGTTTTCTCTTTTCCAAGTAGAAAAGTCCCAGACTTTTTAACCTCTCTTCAAATGGCATTGAGTGGTTGTTTTCAGAGAACTATCCACAGTGATTCCAAAATGTTTTCTTGATTGGTAACACCTAATTTAATCTCTTGTCATTTTATACATATAGTTGGCATTATGTTTTTCAATATGCATTACTTTGCATTTATCAACATTAACTTTTATGTGGACATTTTCATGATAAAAAGGCTATTACCTCATATACATAAAAAACCATGTGTACAAGCCTGAGGCCTAGAATGCCTACAGGAATGAAGAAAGAGGAAAGCCAGCTGTGGCTGGCTCTGTTTACATGAATTGTAATGTTTACACATAATTCCACCTGAGTGTAGCTTTAGTTGGGACTTGTGTATGTTCTGATAAGGGTATGTGATAATAGACTATTTATTTATCCTTGCCATGAAAGGGCCTAGAGTTTATGCAGGCTATGCCCTGGGTGAGAGGTCATCCTGATTGCATGGACAGATGGGTGGCTGAATGTAGCTCATGCTCAGCAAGTAAATAGGGGAAAGGGCTGTGGAGTGTTATCCAGCATCCTTGGATAGCTTTGCACTGAGTTCTCCACCTGGAGATTTTCTTTCCTGTGTGGAGGAATCTGCTGGGCAGCAAGAAAAGCAGAGCTGAGCCTACAGCTAGTCTGGAAGCAGCATGGAGTTGATTTCATGTCTGAGCCCACACAGGCTGGTGGAAGAAGGACTGAAATTGCTGGACTGTGCCTGACAGTTGCACAGTGGAGCAAGGCCCAATTTTCTTTCATTGACAGGAGCAAGTCAATGGAAGAGAGCCACCACTAGATGCTCTTGACCACCACTGTAACTAATTTGACCCATCAGGGGTGTTTTATGTGGGTGGGATTTGTGTGGAACAGAATTCCATATCGCCATGAGCTAAACAGTTGTTATCTGGGTTGGGAGGGGGGGTGTTTAAATTGCTGGTGTTTTGATGTAGGTTTCTCAGTTTCTCTTTTATGAAAATAAAAAAGATATTTGTGTTCGCATGCTCCCATGGACTCTTGAGTACTCTGCAAGTGGGAGGGAAATGTCTGCAAAGGGTGGTTTTATTTCATTTCCCAGAGACAGGAATAAGACTATAAGGCTATGTCTAGACTGCACACCTTTTTCGACAGAGGCTTTGTCGACAGATACTGTCAACAAAGTCTCTGTCAAAAAAGAGCATCTAGACTATGATCAGCATTGTCGAAAAAGCAAGCCGCTGTTTCGAAAGAGAATCTAGATGCTCTCTTTCGAAAAAGCACAGTTTCTATGCAATAGCGCCTTTTTTCGAAAGAGTGCTTTTGAAAAAAGGCGTTATTCATCGTAAAATGAGGTTTACTGCTGTCGATAAAACTACCACAACTGCGGTAGTGTAGACGCAGGTATAGTTTTGTCGACAAAAGCCAACTTTTGTCAACAAAACTCTGTAGTCCAGACACACCCTAAGTATGGACATACTGGGTTAGGACCAATGGCCCATCTAGCCCAGTATTCTGCTTTCTGACAGTCATCTGCACTGCTTCCTTCATAGGGAATGAACAGAACAGAGCAATTTTGACTAGAGAACAATCTCCTGTCCTTTAGTCCCAGTTTCTGGCAGTCAGTGGTGTAGCCCGCCCCCCACAGCTTGGGGTTGCATCCTCAACCATCCTAGCTAACGGCAATTGGTAGACTGATTCTCTATGAACTACTCTAGCTCTTTTTTCAACCTATTTATACTTTTGGCCTTCACAACATCCCCTGGCAATGAATTCTCACAAGTTGACCAGCATGATGTGTGAAGCTGTAGTCCCTTGTTTGTGCTGCCTATTAATTTCATTGGGTGACCCCTGGTTCTTGTGTTACCATGCATAATTTTATAGTCCCCTATCATAAACCCCTTAATCATCTATTTTCTAAGATGAACAGTCCCAGTCTTTTGTCTCTCCTCGTATGGAAACAGTTCCCTACCACTAATCATTTTTGTTGCCTTTCTATGTATTATAGGTTGAACCTCTCAAATCTGGGACTCTCTAGTCCAGCAACATCTGTGGTCTGGCAGGAGTGTGATGGCTGAGAGCCCCAGCCTGGGTCCAGGCAGCCATGGCCAGTAGCTGTGGCAGGGCCAGCGGTGGCTGGGAAACCCTGGCCAGGCCAGCAGCAGAAGGGCTGGCAGCAGTCCAAGGCAAGGCTGGTTACTGTGAGCTCTGGTAGAGCTGGTAAGCCTCAGACAGGCTGGCGACAGGGAGCCAGCAGTGGCTGAGATGCCACAGCTGGGCAGCAGGGAGGCCAGTAGCTGGGAGTCGTGCTGGATGAGGAACAGAGGCCAGTGGCTGGGGCTGGCAACCAGGAGTGGGCAAAGGGCCCAGTAGGGAGCACAGGAGCAGGGCTGGCAGCCAGCAGAGGAGCATTGACCTTCCCTGGTCCAGCAAACTCCCTGTTTCAGAGCCACTCTGGTCTCTAGCTAGGGTATGTCTACATAGCAAAGTTATTTGGGAATAATGGCTATTATTCCAAAATAACTATGCGAGCATCTACACAGCAATTCTGTTATTTTTTAAATAATTTTGAAATAACGGATGGCTTATTCCGACCTCTATAAACCTCATTCTACAAAGAATAATGCCTATTCTGAAATAGTTATTTCAGAATAGGGGCTGTGTAGACACTCCACTTCTGCTATTTTGAAATAGCCCCTCACTAGGGCCATTCTAAGTTATTCCTCCTGGGGCTCTAAATCGAGATAGCACGTCTACACTAGGGAAGCCTGCCTCGGATTAATTTTAAGGCTTCCCTGCAGTGTAGACATGCTATTTCAAAATAAGCTATTTCAGAATAATTATTCCAGAACACCTTATTCCGAAATAACTGTGCAGTGTAGACATAGCCTCAGTTACTGGGCCAGGGACATCCAACCTGTATTTCAAATTCTAATTTGAATTTGATTAGAGATGGGGCAACCAGAATTGTACTGAGTATTCAAGGTGTGGGCACAGCATGGATTTATATAAAAACATTGTGATATTTTTTTTTTCCCTCATAGTTCCTAACATTATTGGTTTGGTTTTTTTGACTGCCATCTCATCTTGACCAGTTGTTCTCAGAGAACCATCCTTAGGGACTCTAAGGGAAGGAGCTCACCAGCCAGGTGTGAGAGGAATGCACGGAATGCAAGCACTTTTCCTTCACTCCCTTAGCATCCGGGGAAAGGGATGAAAAGCTAGCCGAGTCCCAAAATGGCATCCGGGGGGGGGCTTCAGCCCCTCCTCACCTTCCTTAAAGGGTACCTGTGGGGTGGGAGGCTCGGGGCTGGGGTATTCAAGCTTTTTTCTCTACAACCATCACCTGCCTGGTGATTCTGTCTCTTTTCTGTATGGTTTCATGCATTCCTGTATGAATCAGGTAGGGGCAGCTACAGCCCCACCCTTCCCTCCCTAAATGGTGCTTGGGGCTGGGGCAGTCCTGGATGGGGGGCACCCCCAGCCAGTCCCTTTCACCTGCCTGGCGATTCTGTCCCTTTTCTGTATGGTTTTATGAGAAGCAATCCCATTCCAGGCACATCCCATTTTCCTAACACAACCAAACTCTTATCTTGATTTAAGTTATGCTAAGGGGAAGCTGCATAGCAAATTTTGTGGTCTTATCTCTTACCGTTTAGGAGTTCTTGAACAAACAGACAGATAGACACATGGCTAGATGGATAAACTCTCTCAAATATGTGGTAGACTAGCACCTCAGTATCTGTATCCCTTGTTAGGTTTCTTGGTGTCATGGACCTGTAACAGGGAATAAAAGATGTTTGGGGCACCATGAAAATGTTGTAGTTTTTTTGGAGGTGCAGTTTGTTATGGGTCTGATCCAATCCCTTTTAGCAAAACTTTGAGCATGATATTATCCTTCAGTCATTTGCCCAGTAGCTCATCTTTGTTTCTTCCAGAGGAGAGGAACCTTGTGATTCCCAACATAGTACCAGCTGAAGAGGTTTATAAGGCTACATCTACGCTGTGGAGCTATTTCGAGATATTGGAAGTATCCCGAAATAGCTATTCCACTTCTTTTCAGCATGCCCGTTATTTCGAAATCTAATGGGCTCGCTATTCCGACGTCCCTGTAAACCTCATTCCACAAACGTTAAGGGACATTTCAGAATAGCGCTTTATTTTGAAATTATTTCAAAATAAGCTATTTTGAGACAAGGGTGCACTGTAGACTCACCTTAACATGGCTTGACTCATGGGCTGCGTCTAGACTGGCATGATTTTGCGCAAAAGCGGCTGCTTTTGCGCAAAATCTTGCCGCCTGTCTACACTGGCCATGAGTATTTGCGCAAGAACACTGACTTTGTAATGTACAAAATCAGTGGTTCTTGCGCAAATACTCCGACGCTCCCACTCAGGGATACGCCCTCTTGCACAAGTATTCTTGCGCAAGAGGGCCAGTGTAGACAGCCATGTTAATTTCTTGCGCAAGAAAGCCCGATGGCTAAAATGGCCATCGGAGCTTTCTTGCGCAAGAGAGCGTCTACACTGGCACGGATGCTTTTGCGCAAAAGCAAATCTTTTGCGCAAAGGCACATGCCAGTATAGACACTCTCTTGCGCAAATGCTTTTCACGGAAAAACTTTTCCGTGAAAAGTATTTGCGCAAAATCATGCCAGTCTAGACGCAGCCCAAGTGTTTGCAGAATATAATCACAGAACATAGCTTTTAGACACATTGACATTCTAGTACTTATCAAAATAGTCTTTTTCACATGGGGGAAGTTTTACAAGAATTTCTCATTGTAGCACTGGACAAATACAGGGTGGGAGTGTACATGGGTATCTCTGAGCACAATTTGGACTTAAGGGGTTATCTTGATAGTATTTACAATGTCTTGGCTTATGCTATCTGCAAGCGTTTGTTTGTTTTGTATTTTTGCTTTAATTACTAATATTTCTAACTAAGATTAACTGCCAACACAACCTATCTCCTCTGGTCTTGTATTTTTTGGGGCATAAATCCACTGCAATTCAGTGAGTTTAAGGTTAGAATTTTTCCGTTATTGACGACTGCACATGTTCCAATAGCATGTCAGAGCCTCATCTCCTTCCCTCTCACCCCGCTGTGAGTATGGCTTAGTCAGGGGATTTGAAAAATTGGGGCTCTTTCTATTGGCTTTTTCAGTTTTGAGCCTTTAAGATTTACATGTTCCATCAAGTCTAGAAACATACTTTGTGGGGTTTGTTTTCATTATTTTAAAAAAAGTTTCATGTAATAACATTAATCCAAGAGCTGTGATTTTATGGAAATACACAAATTTTACAACTCTCATTAAACTCATGACAGCTGGTATCACTGATTCTCTAATTTCCACCTCATCTGACCTAATCCCAACTGAAGCTTTATTGCCTGTATTACTCTCCTCTGCTCTAGAAAGATGAATTCAGCCATAAATTCCTAGCTGTCACTTGCTACTAGGATACTGTAGGAAATCAGCCTCCAGGTTTTTCATTTTTTTCCTAGTGTATTACTTAATTATTTATTATTAATTGTTTTATTAATTACTTCATTTTATTATTTAATCATTTTCAAATTGGAGTGCTAGGATCTAGCCTGGTGGCTTCCACTAATATCACCAAAATATCATGTCACATAAATCAAAGCCCAGGCATTACTTCTGAAAAGTCTATGGGTATAAAGAATCATAGAAGTCTCTAATGAATAGAGTTAAGCAGGAGGCTACAAATCCCACCCCCTTCCCACTCTATTCCCACTGCACAGCCCCTTTCGCTTAGTTAGAAGCAAACACAAACACATACTCCATTCTCAGAGTAGTTATTAATGGTTCACAATCATGCAGGAAGGGCATAACAAGTGGGGTTCCGCAGGGGTCTGTTTTGGGACGGGTTCTGTTCAATATCTTCATCAACGATTTATATGATGGCATAGAGAGTATGATTATTAAGTTTGCAGATGATACCAAGCTGGGAGGGGTGCGGGTTCTTTGGAGGATAGGGTCATAATGCAAAATTATCTGGACAAACTGGAGAAATGGTCTGAGGTAAATAGGATAAAGTTTAATAAGGAGAAATGCAAAGTACTGCACTTAGGAAGAAACAATTAGTTTCACACATACAGAATGGGAAGTGACTGTCTAGGAAGGAGTACAGCAGAAAGGGATCTAGGGGGTCATAGTGGACCACAAGCTAAAATATGAGTCAACAGTGTGACACTGTTGAAAAAAAAGTAAACATGATTCTGGAAGTGTTGTGAGCAAGACATAAGAAGTCATGCTTCTGCTTTACTCTGTGCTGATTAGACCTCAGCTGGAGTATTGTATCCAGTTCTGGATACCATAATTCAAGAAAGATGTGGAGAAGGTCCAGAGAAGAGCAACAAAAATGATTTAAGGTCTAGAGAACATGAGCTATGGGGGAAGATTGAAAGAATTGGGCTTGTTTAGTTTGGAAAGGAGAAGACTGAGAGGGAACATGATAGCAGTTTTCAAGTATCTAAAAGGGTGTCACAAGGAGGGGGGGGCTTAAGCAATGGGCTTAAACTGCAGCAAGGGAGGCTTAGGTTGGACATTAGGAAAAACTTCCTGACTGTCAGGGTGGTTAAACACTGGAATAAATTGCCTAGGGAAGTTGTGGAATCTCCATTTCTGGAAATATTTAAGAGCAGGTTGGATAGGCATCTATCAGGGATGATCTTAGATGGTGCTTGGTCCTGCCATGAGGGCAGCAGACTGGACTCGATGACCTCTCGAGGTCCCTTCCAGTTCTAGTGTTTTATGATTTCATATGCTGGAGCTTTTTAAAAAAATCTCAGAACAACTTCCTTCCATTGGCAGCATGTTTTTATGTTAACACACAGCTGTGTCCAACTACACTGGCTTTGTCAGGGATCATAATGGGTCCATTCAAACAGTTTTGCCTAAGCACTGATTTGGCCCCATGAATGTGATGACTGGGCTGTGGGAAAGAAAGGTTGCACAGAAGGAGAGAGGCAATAGATCAGTCAGAATGCATGGAAATTGCAAATTCCTGTAAGTTATTAGCCACCTTCGGAAAATTTGAATTTTAGAATCAAATGACTGAGTTTCCCTCTGGAACAGCAAGTGTCCATTATTCCTTCCAAGGGAGGCTTCCAGGCCAGGCACTGCCATCATTCACAGGGAATGGTTCCTCACACCTTATGTCTGGGACAACTCCAGGTTAAAGGACCTGCTCAGCAGGTATAAAGTTGGCAGAATTAGCTCATTAAAACCATTCCTGACTTCTACCTTTTATTCCCATCACCTCTGAAGAGCAAAATAGCAGTAAAAAAAAAAAAACCTTTCAGAGCCATGTACATGGTACACAGAAGGCAGTGTCAGGCTTCAACAAATATTAGAAAAGTAAGTTTGGGAGATGAATGCTTAAATTGGAAAATAATTATGGTCAGTGGGCTCTCATGCCTTTTAGCATTCAGCCTTTGGTGAGGGGTGCTGTGTGGGTGCACTGTCTCAAGGAAGTAGCAGGGGCCAGTGTGCATGGTACTTATCTGGGCTCCCTGTTTTCACCCACACTCAGTCCGAGGAAGGGATTTCCCACACTCCTGTAAGGGGTAGCATAGTTTTTCCTTCCATTTGACCAGCCAGCTCCACTGCTCAGCCCACGGAAGCCCAGAACCGGGGCCCTACTCTCCATTTTGCCCTCATTGTGTCTCTGCCAGAGTGAACACATTGGACACTCTCCCTGGAGCACCACAGCTGCATTGTGGCCAGTGTGTGCAAATGGGTGTGCTCTTACTCCCACCTACAGCCCTGCAGAGTCCCATGGGAGCATGGCATCATCTAGCTCAGTGAATCTATGGCGCTTCCTGGTGAAAGAAAAGCGCTGTTCTGTGGGGTTATCCTGTGGGATCAGAAATGTAATTAATGAAACTGGAGACTGTGCTGCTGCGTCAGGAACGGTGACAACTTTAGTTCTAAAGGATATTAAACTCTTAAAAGATTAGGTAGGAACCTAAATAATAAGACGGTGAGATCTAATCTCAAGGTTATTGGATTTCCAGACTGCTTGTATGCCATGTCTGCTGTGAAAAATGAACTGTCAGCACTCCCCAAGCATGCTAGAAAGAATGCCTAGAGAACAAGGCCACTTGCTGTAGGCATCAGAAGGCTGCTCTCCCAGAGATAAGGCTGTAATAATCCAAACCTGCAGACAATTAAGCTCTAAAACACTGGGGACTCGGTGATACCAAGCACCTTCTTGGCCTTGCATCTCCATTGTATGTTGTAAACCAAGGAGAGCACTGAATTAAGAATACAAAGCAGGGGAAAACTAGATTTAGATGGGACGAAAATAATTCCTTTTGACAAAAGATGGATGAAACCCCAATCAGCCAACAGTTTTCTGTGAAGCTTTGAGAATGGCAGATCATTTTACACAAATGGAAAAAAAATCAAAATGAATGTAAGAGTGGCTTCCCCACTTCTCCCCCCCCCCCCACCCCGCTCCACCTGCCATTGGTATTCAGACAAAAATCCCAATGATTTGTGTTGACACCCAGTTTAAATTTAAGGTGATCGTTAAAGAGGGGAGAAGAGGTTTCTTTATCCATCATGGCGTCACTACAAGACAGTGTTAAAGTTACTTTATTCCTTGTCATGCTTTTCACCTGTTCTGATTTAACTTTAACATGATTTCTCAATGTCAAAATTTGGAGTTGGGTTTGCATTGCTTGTTTTAGTGATAATTACATCATTCTTCCAATGACTTTTTACCTCACATTACTGGTATAGTCTATCTGCCTGTGACAGAGTGTACCAACCCTGCACTAGACTTGGGCATGCTGGGTATGCTCTAGCTGGAGGCCATCTATAAAGCCGGGTGGAGCAGTTCAATCTGGACTGACTGCTGACAAGAAAGGAGGTGTTGCCAGAGCTTTGGAGGAAGATCTGTGGATGGACCGAACTGTGGCAGCCAGTCAGCTGGAGAAGCCCCCAGTCCAGAGGAAAGTGGTGAAGAAAGTTGCTCTGGCAAGTCTGGTAGGAAATAGTCAAGGGCAGTTAACCTCCCTAAGAGCTCGGCATGTTTTTCATGGGTTCCCTGATGAGCTAGTGGTGGGCCACTCCATCAGTGCTAGGGCCCTGGGATGGGACCTGGTAGAGAGGGTAGGCCTGAGTCCCCTTAACCCATCAATCCCTGAGGGAGTGCTACAACTGTTGTCATGGACTCAGCCCTGTGTGAATGGGTGTTGATATTTAGTTTGTGACTGCGGCTGCTAGACCTCACTGCCTTGCAGGAAGGGAGTGATTGTCGACGCCAACCACAGGGCCTCACCGCCCTTCAAGCAGTGGCATGTTTTTACTGACAATGGCTGTTTGGCCGGACTGCCTCATTGGGAAAGTGTGTAGTTACTGGCCCTGAGCCATGGGGTGAAGCACTCTTTGACAGGTCTTAGAGGCCTAATGCCCTGCTTCTAAGGGGACTGGGCGTACCCACCCCATGACACTGCCTTACCTCCAGTTCAGTGTAGTATTGTTTGTTTGTTCATTTGTTCTGGGAAAACATTCACAGGCCAACACTTCCAATTTTCCCCAGGGAAAACTCAACTCCCACTCAGCTCCAGGCCTCTACTCCCGCTCCACCTCTACCCTCCCTTGCTTACCCCCCTGCATTGCCCCCATTCCACCTCTTCCCCCAAAACTCCCCTCCGCCTCTTTCTTCCCCCTTCCTGAGCACACCTGATCCTTGTTCCTTCCCCACTCTCCCAACACCTCCTGCATGTGACACAACAGCTCATTTGCAGCAGGAGGGAGGTGTAGGGAGGGAGGAGAAGGAGTTGATATGCAGGGCTGAAGATGAGCAGGAGACCCTGAAGGGGTGGGGGAGTTTAGCTGCCAGTAGATGCTAAGCACCTCCAGGGCTGGAGCAGCCACTGAGCCAGTGCCTATGAATATATATTTAGAGCATATAGTGAGATTTTGTTCAAAACCACCTGAGGAAAAAATTGGAATCCCATTAACTTTAATCTAAATCCCACAGGTGGCTTTGAAAATCTATTCCATAAAGTAGTGTATATAGAATTTATTATTTCACTGGTTAGTGAAGGTGCCCATGTGTGGTACCGAGGTCCTAATTGCAAAATTACCATACATTTATGGCCATACATTATATCTGAGACTGCCTCAAACTTTTGTTGTTGTTACAAATAATAATACTTATTACTGTAACCCCTCAGAGACCTGGTCATGGACCAGGACACCTTTTGTGCTAAGCGCTGTACAAACACAGAACAAGAAGACATTTTCTCCCTCAAAGAGCTTTCAACTTAAGTATAAGACAAGCTGTAGCAGAAGCCAATAATAGTCGGCATGATATGTGTTGGGATCAGCACAACAGTGGCCTGTCTGTTGTCATGTTGTTTGTAGGGAGGCAAAAGGTAGTTTTAAGGACGGTTTTGAAAGAGGGATAATGAAGTAGCTTTTTAGATGTTCATGGGTTGCTCCTCCCAAGCCTGAGGGGCATTTGGGGGAAAGCAAAAAGGGGGTATATGTGACAACGTAACAAGAACATAAGAATGGCCATACTGGATCAGACCAAACATCCACCTAGTTCAACATCCTGTCTTCTGAGAGTGGCTGATGCCAGATGCCCCAGAGGGAGTGAACAGAACAGGTAATCATCCAAATCATGGCTCACAAGTCATGTAGGCTTCTACCCTGCAGTGAGGTGGTGGGGCTAGGGGCTTTTGCCTTGTTGGGTGCACCTGCTGGGACTCAGGACTTCAAGAGGAGCAGGTCTGAAGTCCCCAAGCCCTGGCAGGTGTAACCCCTCCTGTTGGCTAGACCAGTGTAAGGTTATTCAGCATAGGGGAAGCCTTGTGACTTCTTACACCACTGTGGGAGGCTAGGCCTGAGGCTGCTTGGTGTGCTCTGCGTTGTGTATGTGTGAGTGCACCTCAGACCAGACCCACTCAGACAAACCACCAGGAACAGGCTTTATTCTGTAAAAAACATAGGACAGGAAAACAGTTCAGCAGCCCCTCCTCTCAGCATGCAGCCTGTGTGCTACTTCTAGCACAGTCCTTGCTGAGACCCTGCTGGGGACAGAGGGCACATCCTGGTAGGAACCAGGAAGTTCTCCCAACATGCTGCAGTTTGTAGTCCACAACTTGTCGTTTCCAGGGCTGCTGCTGAAACACACTGGACCTTGGGCTACACAGGTAACCCCTGTGGGGCCAGAGCCCAAAGGCCCAGCAGGCCCACCCCATCTCTTGACATTCTGAGGATTGTCGCATGTGGCTTTGAGGGTCAGTAAG
Organism: Rafetus swinhoei; assembly: GCA_019425775.1. Classification (NCBI taxonomy): domain Eukaryota; kingdom Metazoa; phylum Chordata; order Testudines; family Trionychidae; genus Rafetus; species Rafetus swinhoei. The sequence continues at coordinate 19,546,816 of CM033428.1, read as the reverse complement.
CTTGGCCACCGTGGCATAGGTTGTGAAGGTGTTTGAAAGAGAATACAGACACCTTAGGTGTGATGCAATAGAGAAGAGGGAGCCAATGGAGGAGATTTTAAGAGAGAGGTGCAGGCCCGCAGACTGGGGGGCAAAGAGAGCAACTGCCCTGGGGCCTGACAATTCAAAAGAACCTGGGGCTCCTGGCTGCCAGCAGGTCCTTTAAATAGCCAGTGGGACCCCTTGTGGCACACTCTGGCCAGTGCTGAGGACTGCCTGAGGGAGGTGTGGTGTGATCCCGATGGAACTGAGGCTGCCTGGGGGAATCTAGCCCAAGCCCCGCCCCTTTCACCTGAGGCCTTGGCCCTTCCAGGGAACAGAGGATCCCCCGTCTCCCCCCTCGTCTTGCCCAGGAGCCCAGTCAAGATAGGATGGGGTCACTACAACCAGGATAAGGATCAGAGGAGGAGAGTAGATAAGAAACTTCTATGTCTGTGACAGGGGAGGAGGAGGAGAAAGTTGTAGGAAGAGGAGTGGGAAGTGAAGGCAAGCCAAGGGGAGGGATAAAAGATGTTGTTGCCATTCCACTAACATATGGTAATGTTTCTCTCCAAATAGTCTAGTGGAGAAAGATTTATAGGCCTACTATTCATACACTTAAAATCCACAAAATAAATAGCAGAGCTTTATAATGTTATCTGCAAACAAAATGCTTCTCTAGGTCAATTTACTGTACAGAATGTGGTTAAAGCAAAAAAAAAAATTGTAAACTAATATTTTTTGGCAAAATACAAACCTCTTTTCAGCGTTTATACTAATAGTTATGACGGTGGGACTCAGCCAAGCTGTTTGTCTGCCGTTTCATACCTTAAGGCCTTCAGTTCAGATTTACAGTTGAATAATGTATGACTATTCCAAATTCATACAAATCATGTCAAATCAATCTGATAGCTTTCTTTGATAGAATAACGAGTCTTGTGGATAAGGGAGAAGTGGTGGACATAGTATACCTAGACTTTAGTAAGGCGTTTGATACGGTCTCGCATGATATTCTTATCAATAAACTAGGCAAATACAACCTAGATGGGGCTACTATAAGGTGGGTGCATAACTGGCTGGATAACCATACTCAGAGAGTAGTTATTAATGGTTCACAATCCTGCTGGAAAGGTATAACAAGTGGGGTTCCGCAGGGGTCTGTTTTGAGACCGGCTCTGTTCAATATCTTCATCAATGATTTAGATATTGGCATAGAAAGTACGCTTATTAAGTTTGCAGATGATACGAAGCTGGGAGGTGTTGCAACTGCTCTGGAGGATAGGGTCATAATTCAAAATGATCTGGACAACTTGGAGAAATGGTCTGAGGTAAACAGGATGAAGTTTAATAAAGACAAATGCAAAGTGCTCCACTTAGGAAGGAACAATCAGTTTCACACATACAGAATGGGAAGCGACTGTCTAGGAAGGAGTATGGCAGAAAGGGATCTAGGGGTTATAGTGGACCACAATCTGAATATGAGTCAGCAGTGTGATGCTGTTGCAAAAAAAGCAAACATGATTCTGGGATCCATTAACAGATGTGTTGTGAGCAAGATACGAGAAGTCATTCTTCCTCTCTACTCTGCGCTGGTTAAGCCTCAGTTGGAGTATTGTGTCCAGTTCTGGGCATCGCATTTCAAGAAAGATGTGGAGAAATTGGAGAGGGTCCAGAGAAGAGCAACAAGAATGATTAAAGGTCTAGAGAACATGACCTATGAAGGAAGGCTGAAAGAATTGGGTTTGTTTAGTTTAGAAAAGAGAAGATTGAGGGGGGGGACATGATAGCAGATTTCAGGTATCTAAAAGGGTATCATAAGGAGGAGGGAGAAAACTTGTTCATCTTGGCCTCTGAGGATAGAACAAGAAGCAATGGGCTTAAACTGCAGCAGGGGAGGTTTAGGTTGGACATTAGGAAAAAGTTCCTAACTGTCAGGGTAGTCAAACACTGGAATAAATTGCCCAGGGAGGTTGTGGAATCTCCATCTCTGGAGATATTTAAGAGTAGGTTAGATAAATGTCTATCAGGGATGGTCTAGACAGTATTTGGTCCTGCCATGAGGGCAGCGGACTGGACTCGATGACCTCTTGAGGTCCCTTCCAGTTCTAGTATTCCATGACTCTATGTTTTTCCACAAAAAGGTTATAGTGTAGACATAGCCATCGATAGTGATACAGTTCACTCACTTGCTGTGTAACAAGCTCCATAATAAAGATACAAAATGCTGTCAGAGTAAGCTTAAATATAAAATAAAATATAGTAAAACTGATATTTGTGTGAAGCTAAAGTTCAAGAAAATGTTACCAAACAATGAAAGTAATTCAGGTTAGATACTAATATGGTATAACATAGCAACCTAGGTCAGGAAAGTCTGGTGTATGTAAATGTCTTAGTTAGCCTAAGGAGTTTCCTTAACTGAGCTTGACCTCCAATAATCTTAAAATAGGATGCAAAGTTCTGGTGCAAGGCAGAAGACTTGGTATGTTCAGAATATTCAACCAGCCAGCTGTGATTGGCTGAGCATCGCTACTGAGCTTAGAATTCTAGAGGTGGTCAAATGTGATTGCCATAAATTTTGTCACATTTTTGTCAAACACAAATATTTTCATTATTTGACCAGCTCTGTGTTGATGAATGGCACTCTGCAAATAATATTCATGGTGAATATTTTTTCAGAATATTTTCCCATTATTCATCCTACTCTAGTCCTCTCTAATGTCTCTAAGTACCTCTTAATGAATTTCTAACTATTTATATCCAGATGATTGTGAAAGTTAAGTTATTGATTGGAAGTATAATGTACAGGGAATGACTGTAAAAACAATCTTTTAAGGATGTCCCTCACTTAAGACATCCAATCCATGCATACTTATCATTCCTCTCTTATTATTGTAAATTATTTATATCAGAAATAGTCATAAAGTTGCATTTATAGAAAGTGTGATTTTGTTGAACAAATGAAGTGTTGTCATATTCTTTTCTGCCTCACACATACAAATCTCCATAGTTTGAGGGAATAGGGATTCAAAAGCAGAATCAGTCTTAAAGATCTTTGAAACAAAAAGGAACTACTCTTCATAGTACCATCTCACAGAGGGCTGTAGAACACTGTTGAAAACTTGTGAAAGTTCTTAGAAAAATAATCCTGCAAATGTTACTGTGTTTCATGAAGCTATGGATATAATTCTATGTAAAGCAAATATACGATATGCATTTTATTCCAAATATATTATATGTATTTTATTCCAACCTCTGCAACTGGACCTAAACTAACAAAAATTTGACCCAGAACTTACCATTTTGGTTTGGTTCCAAATTTTACATTTTAGATAAAACCAGAGATTTGCTTTTCAATCATTATTCTTCATTACTAGTTGGCATCTGACTTTTGTGCATGAAAGAGGACTGGCTGTCCTCCCTCTTTTAATTTATTTAGGTCAAGTGAAACATCTGGTCATTATTATGAGTCCTTATAGATATACTGGTTAGAGGTTCCCTGGCCAAAACTGGAAGAGATCATTTTAAAATCTTCTTCAATTCCATTTTCACAGTAAAGAGGTGCTTCTTTGGAAACTGAATACAATTCTGTACATATTTTTACACGTGACTCTTAGAATTTTCTTGCACACTATTAACTGCAAAAAGGTAATAGAATCAGAAGCTACTTGTAAGCAGATATTTCACAATAATCACATACAAAAATGCAACATTACTATCAGTTGAAAACTAATGCAATATGGGATTGTAGCAGAAGAAACCAATTGAATGGACTTTCCATTACAAATAAGGTAGGTTTATGCTCTTTCAAGTATTTGCTGCTTTGCTTCACTCTAAAATGCACCATACTTTACCCTGTGTTCTTAACCCTTTTTTTCTTCCAGATTTAACTTTTACTGATGTTGCAACTCATTGCAAAGCAACGAGAAAAAAAATCTTGAAAGCTCTCTGGGCATATCTTTTGTATATGCTAAAAGCACAACCTGAAAAGAGCAATCTATGAAACTGCTCAACCCCCTTTTTCTCCCCTCCAAGACTGCATTTATTGGTGTTTCTTATGTATCCTAAATATATAGTGCACTGGATTTGTCCGTTTTATCTGTTAGCTTTTGTATTCAAAGCCTTTGTCAACTTCCATCTTCAAATATCTGAGTTTGCTCGTTGCAGTGGTACCTAAACATTTTTAGTGATCGATATATTTAATTTGCCTAATTAGTATTTGTACAGATGCAGTGTAAACTCACAATTCTTCTGTGGCTGCAAAACATCTATGTTTCATCTCTTCCTTGAATATATTTCCCAGGTAGAGAAAACAAGTTGACTGAATGTATAGGTGTTTAAGTGTGACACAGTTCCAAAAAGACTGTCTCTGTCTACATTTTGTGACAGACCCAGACCAGCTGTCTGCCATTCACTGACCTATTGGATTCCGGGAGGTGGGTGGGCATAAACCCGCCCACATCTAAAGGACCTCCTCTAGCCTATGGACTGGAACCCAGCAGACGCCGCTCAGTGGAACTCTGCCCGGATGTGTGAACAGATACAGAAGCAGAAATAGGCCCCACAGTCGCAATCCCCTCCCTCAGCCAACCTCTGCTCCCTGGTCTTATAAACTGCCATCTTGGCTCTAGCCAGAAGGAGTCTGACAAGGAGATCTTGTGACTTTGTGGGGCTGTAGATGGGGTGTGCATAAATTAATAGGGGAAGGAAGAAGTGCAGCCAGAACCTCAACAAGAGGTTCTGAAGGAGCCAAAAGAGGGGCTGTACCTGGCACACTCAAGATAGATGTGTGCCAGAGTTTCCTTCATGCCACAGAAGGGGCAAGTGTCATGCTCATGGCACCATGTAGGAGTCTCCAGCTGATGTCCCCGGCAGGCCACAGAACCAAGGTGGAATAAAGGCTGGCCCACTGGGGCTCCCCATCCTGTACTGGAGGTAAGAGGTCCCACCACTTGTGATCTGGGCAGGACACGAGGGTGGGGAAGTGAAATGTGTGAAGCACAAGCGTGTACAGATGACTTCTTGATGCGGTTCGAAAGGGGGACCGGCTGCAATATGTGCAGCTAGCTCAGATGATGATGAGGAGTCAGTAGAGAAGGCACGCAGGACCGGGGCCCAATGGAGAGATCTGGAGGGTCAGGGTGAGGGGTGGGTGGGGTGCGTCCTGAGGGTGGGTGGGGTGCGCCCTCTTGCATTACCCAGTCGAGGTAAACCCAAGCAGCAAAGCGGCCCTCACCTCCTGAAGTACGCACCGGGTAGTACGAAGGGTGGAGAGCCCCATGCGCTGGGTGAGAACCAGAGGATCCACCCAGTCTCCCCAGTTATAGTCCAAGAGCTCTCCAATCCTGCTGACTTCTGCCAGGACCAACCTCTGGCACACCAAGGGGGACTCCACCGCCTGCACACGAAGATGGGGATTGTGTAGCAGGGGCGCTGCAAGGAGGTCTGCCCCCACAGTGGCTCCCAAGGACCTGGTTGCCAAAAGCAGCTCCCAGGTCCGGAGGAGGTCCTGTTAGAAGGCCGGCAGCTCAGAGAGGTCTCATGGAAGACCTCTCAAATAAAGGCGCTGCCAGTCATATTGGAGCCCTTGGAAGTGGCAAAGGAAAGCGTGCGCTAATGTGCTCCATGCCGATTCAGCACCAGTGCCCCCCCCCCACTAAGGATGTTAAAATGCGGTTAATTGACTAGTCGACTAGTCGATGGAATTTCCTCCATTGAAATGTACAAAAGCCCTTACTGGGAGAATACGGAACTTTGTGAACAGCCCGGGGCCAGCGAAGTCTTGCTGACACTGGGCTGCACATGGGTGCCTGCTTTGAAATGCAAAAAGTCCCCAGCGGGGGCTCTTGTGCATTTCAAAGCCATGGAGCCTGGGGTCAGCGGGGGACTTGCAGTCCCCCACTGACCCTGGGCTCCATGCTACACTGCATGCCGCGGGGAGCCCAGGGTCAGCTGGAGAGTCCCCAGCTGACCGCAGGCTCCACGGCTGCCCCTTTGAACCACTGCAGAGGTAGATGATTAGCTGCTGATCAGCTGTGCAGCGGGCTGCCCCTTTAAAATGCCGCCTCTGAGGCAAAGGGGCAGCCGTGAAGCCTGGGGTCCCTATGGCTCCCCACGGCATTTCCACGGAACCCGGGATCAGCTTAGGAGTCCCCAGCTGACCCCGGGCTCCGCTGCCCCTTTAAAACGGGTGGAGGCAGCAGTTTCAAAAGGGAAACTGCCGCACAGTTGATCAGCTGTTCCGCACAGAACTTCCCCGGGACCCGGAGTCAGCTGGGGAGTCCCCAGCTGATCCTGGGTTTTGGGAATGTTGAGAGCCCGGGATCAGCTGGGGGCTGATCCCGGCTCCACGACTTCCCCTTTGAAAGGTGCACAGGAGGCATTTTAAAGGGGCAGCCACAGCACAGCTGTGCGGCACTGCCACTTTGAAGTACTCCATCGCCCCCTTTTGCTGCCTCTATTTTAGAGAGGCAGCAAAGGGGGGGGATATCAATGAGTCGATTAGTCAAAATACTATCTGATAAGCAAATGCTTATTGGATAGTCGATTAGTCTTTTACATCTTTACCCCCCACGCAGGGAGAGACACCGGAGCAGTACTGTCCATCTCTGCAGTTGCTCACCATCCCTGGCCTCCAAACCCTGCCAGTTTTCCAGCAGGGAGGGATGCATGGCAGAAAGGAAAATGCCAAAATAGAGCAGCGGACCTGCGCTCCAATGGATGGCCTGAAGCATGGGTGGGAGGGTGCTCAAGTGATACCCGTGGTCCAAGACGTCCCAGAACACACAGCAGAACTCCATGGTCAGCCCATCCATACCCTGGGATTTATTGGTGGGCCTGAGACAGAGGGCTTCTGAGAACTCGGCTAGAGAGAAAGGAAGCTCCAATCAATCCTGGTCGCCCACGCTGACCATTGGGAGTTTGTCCCAGAGAACTCTGCGGGTGTCAGTGTTGGCTGGATCCAGGGAGAAAAGAGGCTTATGAGGCTTGAGCCCTCTCGCACATCTCCACTGGATCCGTGAGGGGGGGGTGCCATCCTCCACCAGAAGACAGATTATGTGCTTTTTTTAGCCCCTCCACTTTTTCTCCAGGGCATAGAAGAAGCGGGAGCCATGATCCATCTCCCGGAGGAGATGGCTGCGAGAATGAACAAAGGTGCCCCGGGCCCAAAGGTCGTCAAGGGCCCAGAGCTCCTCCCACTTCTCCCAGTACATTCTGCAGAGGGATGGATTTCTGGGGCTGGTGGCCAGACACCTCTCCAGCTCTAAAACCTCCCATTCTGACTGCTCTATCACTGCATCCTGCTGCCAGCTGGCCCCCCAGGTGTAGTCACGGCAGAAGAGCTACGTGCGCACCTTCCCCACATCCCACCACCGCTGTGCCAATGGAAAGGTGCACCGCTGCCCATGCCAGGCCAGCCAGAACTCCTGAAAGGATGCTATGAAACCCATGTCCTTCAGCAAACTATTGCTGAAATGCCAGTAGGCAGCCCCAGCCTCTCCGAAAAGAGGCCATCATGGCCACCAGTTGGTGGTCCGAGAATGGGGCTGGCTGAAGTGGACTGGAGGAGTGGGCCTGAAAAAGATGATGACAAGAAAGATAAATGCAGTCCAAACTGTAGTGAAACAGCCGTTGACCCTCCACCCAGACAGAGATGAACGCAGTGTCCTCCTCTGGGTGGTCGTCGCACCAGACCTCAACCAGGGAATATTGATCTGTTATCTCCCTGAGGATGTCTGCGGCACCCTGCATTGGTTCCCATGCATTCCCCGTTCCTTGAGAGTACAGTTGAAATCCCCACCTAGGACCAGGCACTCACAAGGATTTAGGGAGCCAAGGAAGTAGATGCCCATTGGAAAAAGCAGAGCCTTTCTGGCCTGGACGTCAGGGCGTAGATGTTAAGGAGGTGTAACATCAGCCCCTCCACCTGAACCTGGAGATACAGCAGGTGACTCTGCACAATCTCGGTGGTCCCCAGTACCTTGGGCCGTAGGTTCATGGAAAATGAGCTGACAAGTGGCTGAAATAGAACCTGTCCCCCATTCCAGCTGCCAGCTAGCCTTGCGGCTGGAGTGGTGTGGGTCGTCTGCAGGAACATGACGGAGTGCCCCCCTTCCTAAAGGAAGGAGAGCACCCACACCTGCGGAGGCCCAGCCTGCAGTCCCGAGTGTTCAGAGTGGCCACAGCGAGTCTGAGGCTAACACTGTCCACCAGTAGCACGAGACCCACAGGCTATGTCTACACTGGCAGATTCTTGTGCAAGAACAGCCGTTCTTCTGCAGAGCATCCACACTGCCTGCCCGCTCTTGTGCAAAAAGATTTACAGTAAAGCATGGAAAGAGACGGCGGCTTCTTGAGCAAGAGCTACGCTCTTTTCTAACAAGTGTAAGCTCTCTTGCGCAAGAGCTCTTGCGCAAGAAGTCAGTGTGGACTCGTGGCAGGGGTTTCTTGCACAAGAAAGCCCTATGGCTAAAGTGGCCATCAGAGCTTTTTTGTGCAAGAGAGCGTCCACACTGCCATGGATGCTCTTGCGCAAAAGCACATGGCAGTGTGGACGTGTTCTTGTGCAAGAGTTCTTGCACAAGAACCCGCCAGTGTAGACATAGCCTCAGCAAATAGCTGGAGCTTTGCCACAATTTAAATTTTGGAAGAATTTTCTATTTTAAGAGCTGCCTTTGTGGATATATTGCAATGAAACTTGCCTGACATGATGTAAATTGGGCAGCCAAAATAAAAAGACATTTCTCTACACATGGCCCATATGCATTTCCTTTACCTCATCCTACATACTGCGTCAAGCTAACGAAAGTCCTGAGTCTTTAGAAAAGAAACTTTTCCAAGCACCCAGATTTCAGTGGTCAGACTCATTTATTCAGGATAGTCAGACATTATGCACAGCCAGGATTGCTAGGAATTTTACAGCAACTGTAGGGAGCGATTATACAGCTCAGACCCTCACCACTTGAGCTAAAGGGGGTTCTTTCAAAAGGAAGAATGGTACTGAGGAGGGCAGTAGGTTGGGATTTCACAGCCCAGAATTCAAGCCCCTTCTTTATTATGTATCTCCTATGTGACCTTACACTTGGGACAGTTTTCCATCTATAAATGCTTCATTTTCTCCCAGGGGGTATTGGGAGAATATAGACATTGAAAGATGCACAGTCGGTATGGTAATAGGGGGCATATTGTCTAGGTAGATTACATGCTATTGAAGTATAAACAAGTTTGGCAGAATTTGACTTTTTTAATAAGTACTAGGGGGCTGTGTCCCCCTCCCCCACTCACTACACTCGCCAGCCCTCCCCCCCACCCCGGCCTGCTGCAGCTGGATCACGTCCTCCTCTTCTATCCATGCCACAGCAGGAGAAGCTGCCACCAGCCCTCCTGTGGCCAGATGGGGGCTGGACAGCAGGGCCTGCCCCTGGATTGGGGCTGGGGATAAGATGCTGTAGCCAAATGGGGGCTGGGCCCTGATTGTACATGGTGTGTAGCCAGGGGACAGGAATGGGCTGGGAATGCAGTGGGGGGAAGGGGTGTGTGAGGCACTGGGGATGGGATGCAGGGTCTGGGTGTGAGGAGCTGGGGAAGGGGAGCTTACTACTTTTGGTACCACACACTGCTCCCAGGCATCGGAGGCTTTCCCTGCTACTCCAATGGGGAAGCTGCCTCTGGCCCTGCTTCTTCTTCCAGGTCCGGGGTCCTGACTCTGCATGACCCAGTAGGGAACCACTGTTTGCCTCAGGCTGCTGCCTGCCTCTCCTGTCTGGCGCTCCAGCCTTGTGGCTAGGGTTGCCAGATGGTTTAACCAAAAATACCGAACACCCCCAAAAAAAAACCACGGGAAAAAATTCTGTTGAGGGGGGAAAAAAAGGGGAGACCAAAGTTGTTGAGGAAAAAAAAGTTAAGCAAAAATAAAATAAAATAAAATAAAGTGCATGCGGAATCAGAATAGGGATAGGAAGAGGGGAGAGGTTGAGCACTAAGACCCAGGGAAGGCATTGCTTCCCCTTGCTTCAGGTCTTTAGGGTTTTTGCCATCAGCCATCCTGTTTTCTTGATCGAGCCAGAAGGTAAGCAAGGTGTCCGGGGGCTGGGCTCAGTTGCTGAGTGTTTTGTAGGGTTGCCAGGTGTCCGGTATTTTTGCCTCCTGGCAGGGGAAAAAACCCCAGAAAATACCAGACATTTTAGGTGTCCGGTATTTTCTGAATTTTTTTACCAGACAGGAGGTGAAAATACCGGACTGTCCGGTCAATACCGGACACCTGGCAACCCTACTTGTGGCCGTCCCCTTCCCCCACAAGATTAGAGCGCCAGCACTGGCTTCCTGCAGGGAAGTGAGGAGAAAGCTCCAGTGCAGAGCCTCGGGGCTGGCTTGTGGGAAAGTTTGCGCATTGCTCCTCCCCTCCCCAAAGCATTGCACGTGCTGCCCCACAAGCTGGATCTAGCATGGAGCCTTGGGGCTTTCTCCTCCCCCCCGGGAAGCTGGTGCTGGCGTTCTAATCTTGTGTGGGGTGTCAAGCAGCTACGAGGCTGGAACACCAAGCAGGTGAGGCAGGCAGCAGACCGAGGCAAGCAGCAGCGGCAGTTCCCCGCTATGTCACAGAGCATCAGGCCCCCAGACCTAGAAGTAGAAGAAGCGGGTCCAGAGGCAGCTGCCACTCCGCCCCCTGACCCTCCCATGGGGTTTTTTGGGGAGACTGCATGGTTCAGCAGATACGGCACTAAAGTGGGCATCATGAATTGTAGGTTCCGTTCCTGCCTCTGACCTACTGTGTGACTTTTGGATAAGTGTATGGTCCCACAATTAGCTGTGAATCAAATTGGAATAGTTTTATTTTAATGTCTTGTGCAAGCTCTGAGTTACACTACAATTATATCTACTTGCAGATGAGGAAACTGATTCTGTTTTTATCCACAGTCATAGAGTTGATAGTACAGTTGGGAATAGATCCAGAGCTCTGGCTCCTAGTAGCATACCTTATTCATTATGCTATACTCTTCATTACTGTCTGTCTTTGGTATGCAGTTCCAGTCTTTTTCCTTTCTTGCCTTTATCTCTCAGTTTTTACCAGGTGGCCATGTTAAAAGCTTTCCAACTTTTTATCCCACTTAACCCTTTTAATCCGCACCGTATCTAGTTCATAGCTACTCTCAAATACAGAAATCTTATTTCACATTAAATATAATCTACAATTTGGTATTTTGATCTAATAAGTTGGAATATGCTTAAGGAATGAGATTGAAATATTAGTTTTCTAGGTTTTATATCATCAGCCCTCTTAGAGGTAACAATACATCAATTATTCCTTCTGCATAAATGATTAGGCTGTTTTACACCCTTTGTGCAGTCACAATTTGTCTGATTTACAGAACCACCTTTTATTCTCATATCTTTTTAAAAAAATTCTGCTATAATACTCCAAAATTAGCCGTGCCATTTAGTATGTGTCAGATTTTTGGAGAAATTCATACTAGCATTACTCCAAATCTAAGTTTAAATAAATGTGAGAAGTTTGTTTTGGGAGGAGATAAGATGCAATGTGATGATTCTTTCTCCTTCAAACTCTAGCCCTCATTATTAATCACCATCTCCGTCTTTCTCATTTTCAAGTAGTGCTCCTCCTCTGCCCAGCATTTTGGAGCCTGTATTCTAAGTGGGTTCTTATTTTCCACAGGCCCTGGTGGAACTGCATCGTTATATTGTATACTCTAATCTTCCTAATTACATGTAATGAGTGTTTTGGAGTTGGCAGAAGTACATCAAGACCTAATAATAAAGCAAATGACTAAATCCAGTCTTCCCATTATGACCTATTAGACCACATCGTTCGCAACTATAGGAAATAAAAATGGACATTATTAAAATCTTCCTGTGCTATCAAAGTTTTTTCATCCTCCACCCTGCATTGTATCTCTGCTAGCCTCTCCACAATACTTTCAACCACAGTCACAGATCTTCATGATTACAATGGAGCATATGGGGCCAAATTCTCATCTCGCGGAAGTTGATGACTTACCTGCCACTGTGGTCTTTGGGACCAGGATTTATGCCATAATGGAGCTGGATATAGGGCCTAATCAAAGGTGGTTATGCCACTGAAGTCAGTGGGGCTACGTCTAGACTGCAAGCCTCTTTCGAAAAAAAGCGTCTAGACTACAACCAGTACTTTCGAAAAAGCAAGCCGCTTTTTCGAAAGAGAGCACCCAGGCAGTCTGGAAGTTCTCTTTCGAAAAAGCACAGTTTGCATTACATAGCGCCTTTTTTTTCGGAAGAGCACTTTTGAAAAAAGGCATTCTTCCTTGTAAAACGAGGTTTTCCTCAGTTGAAAAAACTGCCACGTTCTTTCGATTTACTTTTGAAAGAACGCGGCAGCAGTCTAGATGCAGGGGAAGTTTTTTCGAAAAAAGGCCACTTTTTTCACAAAAACCCTGTAGTCTAGACACACCCCAGGGTGTTGAGAATCTTCTACAATCAGTCCTTGTCTTTCCATGACTCACTGAGAATAAACCAATCTAATTCATCGGGGGAGGGAGAAGGAGCATAGAGTTTGTTTTGCATTGCTCTAGTGACATGATTAGAATATACTCCATTATTTGGGTCTGTGACATTATTGGATTTTGAAGTGAACATGCAGATTGTTACACCCAATGTTGTGTGTTTGCCCCAACTTTTGCTACAAAGCAGGCCAAGTGAGGTGTCAATTGAAAGCTTATGCTTTGCCGATTCTGTTTACAAATATCATGCATGCATATGAATAGTATATTTGCTTCTGGGACATATCAACAGGCATCACCCTCCTATTGTGAAGGGCATCTACTCAAGGGAATAGCAGTACTTCTGGACAATAGGCCGTAAGGGTGCAATCCACATCTAAGGAATCTCTCTGTAAACATGCAGCCCAGCAGATAGGTGATGGTGGTTTGCTTAAAAAGGACATGGACAGCTGACTTGCTCATGTGACAAACTCCATTTTGGGAGGTACCTGTATCTGAATTCACATAGAAGGTGGTAGTGTTGGGCAGGGGTGGATGAGAGTTTTGCGGGGCCTAAGGCAACACAATTTCACGGGCCCCCCTTTGGAGAAAAAATAGAAGAAAGACATCCCCCCTGTGCCCACTCCTCCAATAGCCCCACTCTGATCATGTGAGCTACCCCTCATCCCCTCTCCTAACACCTCCCTCTACACACCTGCCCCGCCTCTCTCCTCTGGTGCTGGTCTCTCCCCTCAGGTGTCTGCCCTTCTGCTTCACCCCCAGAATCCCCTGGCACCTGCACCTTCCCTACCCCTGCACCCTCCTGGTGCCTCCCCCTTCCCTCACTGCCCCTGCACCCTTTGCCCTCTTTTTACCTCACGCCCACCCCCTCACCACCCTCTGCCCCCATTCTCCTCATGCCCCTGTGCCCTCACACATTCCTTGCTCCATCCCCACCTTCCTCATGCCCACTCCTCCTTTCAAGCCTTCTCCCAGCTTTAGCCCCCAATGCCATTACCCCCTCCTCTCCCAGCATCACCCTGTCCTCCCTCCCACTGACACCTTCCCTCCTGCCCTTTTCCTCATTGTCTCCACTTGGCCCCCTGGCATTTGTCTCTCCTCCACTGTCCCTTGGTGCCTTCCCCTTTCTTCTCTGACCTGCCCCCTCCCTCAGCACAAGCCCCTTCCTCTGCCATCCACCTTCTGCCTTCCAGTTTGCAGGGCGGCCGCGACCACAGCCCAGGCTCCAGCCCACGTGCCGAACTGAGCGGTGCAACCCTGGGCCGAGCGGTTTTAAAGTCCCGGGCCGTGACGTCACGCCACGCCTGGGCGTCTCCCCTCTCAGCTGTTGCGCGACATTTCAGCACGCCGCGCATGCACTCCCTCGGCCCCACATGGCCCGTACTGGCCGGCGCCAGGGAATTTAAAGTGCAGGGCTGTGGTGCCCTGTCACAATCCCCCTCCTCCTCCAGCAGCCGCCAGCCAGCCCTTCGGCGGACGGCCCGCTGGGAAATTCCTGGTATCCTGCCGGGCCAGTCCGCCCCTGGCGCTGGCGCGGGGCCTATTAAAGCGCAAGGCCTGGGGCAGCCACCCCGCTCACCCTGCTCTATATCCGCCGCTGGTGTTGGGGTAAAACTGAGCAGGTGTCTGTGCACGATCAGAGCCATGCACCCCTTTACAAATTTCCCAGTTAGTTACAGATAACACAGAAGAGTTACATTCTCACTTGCTTTTGTATCCTCCTGAAAATCCACTTATAACACTGTTGGTATGTGGTCTGACTGTAGTGGGGCAGATGTTTCATCAGGCTAATGTCTTAACCCAGGACCAAAGCGAGCAGGGGTGGGAAGCAGAGCAACACAGCTGGGGTCGGGGGGGAGTGGAACATGCTGGAGCCAGGTCACTCCACTTCCCGACACTGCCTCTGGTGAGTGTGGGAGTGGGCCTGGCGCCTGCTGCTGGCATCAGACTCCCTCTGGCCTGCTAGTCCTGTGGAGTGCATTGCTTGGGGGCAGAGGCAGAGCAGGGGCAGGAAGAGGGGGGCCTGGGGAAGAGGTGGGGGGGCCTGGATCAGAGGTGTTAGTTGTCCCAAGGCTCCCTAACCCTTTAGGGCCAGCCCTGAGCGCAATCTTACTTCTGTGACAGAAATTCTCACCTTTTTACCTTCTACTCATTTTGAATTTACAGAATAATTTATTTGGTGATAATTCTTCCGAGCCTGTGTAGATTACAATCTTTGCACTACAGTATCTGCCACTAAGCAATGAGAAAAGCCTAAAGGCTATTAATTCTGTATTAATAATACACTTGGCATTAGAAATGGGCTCAAGTCATAAAATGTGGATCCAAATTCGCCTGAAGTTCAGACTGTTGAGTCAGGCTCAGAATTTGAATGCAGAGAGGGGACTGTGCAAAAGTTAATACACCCCTAAGTTTTTCCAGTGTTCCCCACTGGGAAGACTTATCCTCCTTTTTTTTGGTTTTTCCGCTTCCCATTCCCTTTCTACCCCTTTCCACAGAGACAAAACCTGCAAAGATATCCAGCAAGCAGGAAGGAATTAGCCAGGCAAGTAGGTAAACCCAACAGCTAGAAGTCACTGTCTGTACAATGCAAGACTGTGTTTATTCCACCACTACTCATCCCGGATTAGGTGCACCACCCTTTGGGGAATCCAGAATTATTCTAATCCTTTGTCCAATTCAAAATCCAGATGGAGGTGGTAGATTGAACATGCGCTAACAATTAATTGGCTTTTTGTATTGAATGCCAACATTAAATTCAAATGTTGCATTGAGTTCCAGATCCCCAGCTGCCTCTCTCCATCATTCCAAAACTGGCATCTCACATTTAGCAATGCAATTCACATTTCTATTCTAGCTCTTTATCTGCCTCTCTTCACCACCACTAGTGCACCTCTCTTCCCGCTATCCAAAAACTCCCTTAGCTGCACTTTGAGGAGACTTCAAGCCCTTTGGTCCCATATCTGGGTAAACCATTCCTCCCACCATTCCCAGTGTTAAGGGAAAATCTCTCAGAGGCTCGTCTTTGTGAAGTGCCATTTGGAAGCAGAGGCGTGACCAGATTGAGAGATCATATATTAGGCACTGAGTGGTGGAAATTAAGTGTTAACAATTCTGCTGTTCCTCACAGGAAGGGGAAAAAAATGGCCCCAGTGAGATTCAATCCAGCTGATCTTTCCCAAAGACAATTATAGCATGCAAATATTTGTAAACTGCACATTTATTTTGCACCCTTCAATATATTTAAACAAGCACTATCCTGCTCCTTAATTCCCTGGCTCCAGCTACTGCTGGTTCCTAGCAGAATTAGAGAGATGCTTTTTTTTGTATATGTTTTATGCCATACTCAAGTTGGTTGCAACGTTCAACAGCTTTACAGGTAAAATCAGATTCTGGGGGAGAAGCAGCTCCCTACCACAAAGTACGGTGATATCTTATTTAGCTGTGTTTATAAGCTGTGCACTTGGGTCACTACTCAGGAGAAATCCAAATGCCACCCAGATGCTTAACAGAGTGCCCATAGCTAGGTTTTATGTTTCTGATGGTGGTGCACATTCATACATTCCTTGGTGCACATAACATTATTCTGCACATGGATGAAAAATGTGCAAATGGATAGAAAAGATTCCAGGGAACACTGCTCATTACAGACTATATTGTTCCATTCTGTGTGATGTCAGCTGCTACTTCCGCCTTACTCTTTATGGTCATGTCTACACTTGAAATTATTTTGAAATAACTACATTCAACTTAATAATTCCTGATTTTACAAAATTCAAATAGCATGTCCCCCACGGTGGGGAAGCCTCAAAATTAGTCTGTGGCAGACTACATTAATGTTGATGCACTACCTTGATTTAAAGCCCCAAGTAGCACTGGGGAGTAATTAGTCTGAATTACTCTGGGGAGTCATTATTTCAAAATAGCAGCACCGAAGCATCTGCACTAATGCTATTTCAAAATTAGCATTATTCCCTGAGGAAAGCAAGAATACAGATTTCAAAATAAGCAGCCCCTTACTTTGAAATAATGGACTTGGTAGTGTGGACACTCTGCATATAAATTTGGGTTATTTCAAAATAAAGCCCTAATGTAGACCAGGGCTATGAAGTACGAGGAAAAAATATACAAAATAGGATATGGGTCGGTTTGTTAGAGAAGTAATCTTCTTATAAATATTTCCAAAAGTTTTGTTTGTTTGTTTGTTTGTTTGTTTGTTTGTTTGTTTGTTTGTTTGTTCCAAAGATCTCCGAAACAGTAAGAGCTAGAAACACCAAATTTTGAACAGATACTACTGATTTCCTAACTTAAATAACTGCATTGGTTATATCTTGAAATCGGGTCCCCCAGAGTCCCAGTTGGGCCCCCAGACCCACAATAGGGCCACTAATTAGCTTTTAGTAGAGCCTGATCATAGGCATTTGCTGGGAAACACTAAATTCTGATTTCCTAACTTAAATAACTGGATTGGTTATCTCTGGAAATCGGTTCCCCCGGTTCCCCCAGAACCCCAATTGGGGCCACTGATAATTAGCTTTCAGTAGCACCTGATCATAGAAACACAAAATTTTGCATGGATACTACTGATTTCCTAACTTCAATAACTGGATTGGTTATAGTTCGAAATCAGGACCCCCAGACCCCCAATTGGGCCACTAATTAGCTTTTAGTAGCGCCTGATCATAGGCATTTGCTGGACTCTTCTGTTAAGCGTATCACGTAAACTGCAACTACGAGATCCTTTCACTATGGGTATGTCTACACTACAAAGTTAATTTGAAATAACAGCAGTTATTTCGAATTAACTTTAATAGCAAATTAACTTGTTTAACAGATGAACCATTGGATTGCTTGGCTTGTCTGTTACAGAATTACACGTCTATTGGCCATGAGTGCACTGCCAATCCCACCCTTTCTGAGTATTAAAGAATCACATGAAGAAAGCTGTCTGTAGACAGATATGTTTCACAGACTGAGCCTGTTTTGCTCAAAGGGGCATGATTCTGCATCTTTATGTATCCTGAGACTTCCACTACCTATGCATTGTGGTGAAAAATACAGGATTGGATCTGAAACTGATAAATTCCATAAAGCCAGGTAGTTAAATTATCATCTGCCCTGAGCAAAAGGTAATATGTAGCTGAGTTGCTCCAGAAACATAAGGGAATTGTGACTCTGTCATGCCTTGCTCCAGGGTGAGAAGTAATCTGCAACTGGGTATAGCACAAGATCACAAGAATGAGAGGTCCATTTCTGTCTTTTAAGGAGTAGGTTTTCAGTTCCCAGAGTCTTCATTGAAGATCCATGTACAGGTTGAACCTCTCTGGTTCATCCTCGGCCCCTGACCGGTGCCGAATCAGAGAATTTGCCAAATCACAGGAGACCAATATCGTCTAGCAGCACCACCAACACTTCCACTGCTTACTGGCCTCTTAGAAGATATGTAGGAGTAAATTAGAGCTAAAAAACAGCACAGGACACTGAGAGCCAGATCAGGTGGCTGAAAACAAACTTTATGGGAGCACGGAAAACTTGGCCACACCAATGATAAGTGGACATCTGGCTAACTAAAATCATGCCAGACCACAGATGTTGCCAGACCAGAGAGTGCCAGACTAGAGAGGTTCAACCTGTAGTGCTTCTAGGAGAAGGCAAACAAATACCTAGCTATCCAAAGGCTGTTCCAATAAGGTCCTTGATTAATGGCCAATAATGAAAAATTTCCACGATGAGGACAGCTGAAATGAACCATAAGGAGGCACAACTGCAAAGCCAAAGAGGATTTGTCTAATATCTAAGCAGTGTTTAGATGCTGCACTGATAATACCTGTAACAGATTATGTCACCATTCACCCACTTCCACTTCCCAAAACTTCAGTTGCACTGGCCAGTAGGATGATGGTCAGGACACACTAGCAAGTCTGCCCATTCCATTTCTCTGGCCACCACTTCCCCTCCACTTCAGTCAATGGCTCCTTGTGGGGGGCCTCTTTATCCCTGTGTGATGGTCTAACAGCATATCACAATCTTCTCTGAATTAACTCCCTTAGTCCTGGCCCTAAATCTTGCTGTTTTATGCTGCCATATATTCTGGGGCATGCTACAGGGGAATCTTAGCCATGTTTTGCAGCAGGAAGTGGACATTGCTATTATGTCAGACACAGCAGAGGTTTCTCTTGGATTCATGTTAGTACCACGTGAGCCGAAGGGACTTTTGCAACCATAAACTGGGATTTATACACTCAAAATGCCTTCCACTTGGTGTTTACCATGTCCTGTCTAACCACTTGCCTGTGAGCTGAGCTATCTCTTTTACACTTACTGCCATGGCAACCATTTTTTGTTTGTTTGTTTAGCCTTCCTGTCATTAATTTCACTCATGGTTTATAAGTCCCACTGTCCACATTAACAGCTTCTGAGTGTGGCAGTCTTAGTATTGTTGCTGCATTAGCCTAGCACTAATGAAACTGACAGCAAAATTGCAGCATTTTGCTGGTTATAATTACGTCTATCTACTCTATGCAGTGTAGAGATGAAAGGCAGAGGCCCCATCAGGCCAGCCTTCTTGAATTCATCAGCACCATTTAGCTCTCAGCATTTAACATTTGCTTAACAGAGATAGCTAAGATTCAACAGATTTTTACTATACTTAGTCCAGGGACACACCACGACAACTGTTGACAAATGTTAATATTTTAATAGCCCACTGACTGATACTAGACCTGTGTGCCACTGTCCAGTGATCAAAGCAGGAATCATTTATTTTTCTCACATAGGGTGTGTCTAGACTACAGGGTTTTTTCGAGAAAAGTGGCCTTTTTTCGAAAAAACTTCCCCTGCGTCTAGACTGCTGCCGCGTTTTTTCAAAAGTAAATCGAAAGAACGCAGCAGTTTTTTTGACTGCGGAAAACCTCGTTTTACGAGGAAGAACACCTTTTTTTGAAAGTGCTCTTTCGAAAAAAGGCGCTATGTAATACAAACTGTGCTTTTTTGAAAGAGAGCATCCAGACTGCCTGGGTGCTCTCTTTCAAAAAAGCAGCTTGCTTTTTCGAAAGTACTGATTGTAGTCTAGATGCTTTTTTTCAAAAGAGGCTTGCAGTCTAGACATAGCCATATTCTGAGCATATAAAGTCTGAGTTTGATCAAACTTAGACTGGATTTCATATTAGTATAATTCTCTTTCAACAGGGCTTTTGTTCCTGATCTGCACCAATCTAGATGAGATCAGAATCAGGACCAGACCATCATAAACACTGATTATGGGATGGACAGATGCCTGGGTCTGGCTCAGCTCTGTTGGTGCAGGACTCAGGGACGGAAAGTAAAGAAACTCTAAGTCACTATTCTGCTTCCTCAATTCTTAGCGCAACTAAAGGCCTTAGGGCTGCTATTAATTACACCATCAACATGAGCATTTCACCAATCAGGTATCCCTGGAACACAGTGTACCCTTCTTATGCCCTGACGTGGTCTTGCCCCACTCCCTTTGGTGGAAGCCAAGATTAGGTGGCATAAAGTTTGCCACACCAGCTTTATGACATGTGCAGTTTCCCTATAGCAGGAGAATCTCCAGCTGACCCATGAGAGCACCTTTTTGGATTTTTTTCACTATAAGTACGGCTAGACTGGGCCAAATGTTGGAAAAAACCCTCTTTCGGAAGCCCCCTTCTTCCTCGTAGAACGAGGAATACAGGGGCTTCCGAAAGAGCACATTTGCGCTTCCACAAAAAAAAGCAGAAGAGCAAACGCGTTCCCTGGACGCAGCGGAGTTTTTTATCCCGAACTCCCCCAACCCCCGCAGTCTAGCCGTACCCTATAGGACAGGGCTGCAGAGCTTATCTTATACATATTGGGGGAGGGGGTTCCCCATAATTAGGTGAACACCATATTAATATTACTCAAGTGCCACTTTGTTCCTCTTAAACCTTTGTCTTTTACAGTTGATTTTCCTTTTAGTTTCAATTTGATTGACTTTTTTGGTTTTTAAATGAAAACCATGTTGCTTGTTTTTTATTGTATGGAACTCCAGAAACAACTTCTGTATTTTCAACCTTATTACTGTGGAACAGGCATTTGATAAACATATCTGTATGTTTTCCTCTCCTGTTAGCTGTCCATCTCTGGCTTATTGTCATTATAGATTGGCAGAGTACAAATACACACTATCGGCAGGTACTGCCAATGTACCTACCGTGTGAGTCATCCAACTTGCTTTGCACCCAGTTCAGCTGAGACTCACCAACATGTAAGGAGGTTTCTAAACACTCATATCCAAATGGCAATGCATTTGGGCAACTCCAGGATCAAAGGCAATGGGAAACTGAGATCTCACATGGGCCAGTGGGTGATGCTGGAAGAGCAACTACAAGGTTAGGTCAGCCTCACTTAACTTTGGCTATGCACTCTTTTGTCATCCCTGTAAACCTTCTTTTATGAGGAAGAAGGGATGTGTCGAAAGAGGAGGGTTTTTCCAAAATTTGGTGCCGTGTAGGTGCGCCAAATTTTCAGAAAAGCCTCTTTTGAAAGAAAAGCGGAAAAAGATACGCAAATTACACCTATAGGATTTGCTTAGGTATGTCAATAGAAAGCCAGTGGGGATATCTTGTCTATATCTGTGTTTATTTACCTTGCTAAGTTACTTACTAGCTCTGAGATGCGGAATTGCTTTAAATTAATGTGAGAGAGCTGAGGATTCCCTTCTTTTATCTTCCCTTTTTACAGCCCCGCCCTATAAGTGCATTGCAAACACCATCTTTCCAGATGAAGAAGACTGGAAGTGTTTCTTTTGATGACTGTTTAATAACCAGTCAGAGCCATCATTACCCATATGCAGCTGTATAGGGCATCTGGGTTGTAATGTCCACCCACCTGCCTCTTCCTGTCCCTGTTCTGTGGCTCTGCTTCCTACAGGGAGGATCTAGTTAACTTAAAAGTGAAAGCCTGCCAGAGCTATTAGCAGAAAGAGACATTCAAGTGGTAATGAAGCCATTTAACAGGTATTTGCCAACCCCAAGTATGTCCTGTCAGTTTCTAAATTCACTGAACTCAGTCTACAGAACCTGCGTTTAAAATTTGTTCTAAAAAAATATTTCATAAGTGGGTTGCTGAAGATCACACAAGATAAAATCACATCTCTAAAAAATAACTGCCCCTCCCTCCTGGCTGCCATCAGATATAGGAGCACCAGTTTAATAGTACTATGTAGGGCCCCCATATATCCTAAGGATGGCCCTGTGGCCGGGGCACTGTTGAGCCAAACCAAACACGCCCTTCCAGGGATGGCTGGGGATTTCAGGACCTGAGAATGCTTTCCCTGTATTATTCCTGCCAGTCTATGCCCAGGAACAGATATGCCACTACCTTCTACTTTGGTCGTGGGATATTCTGTTGTGGGAGAGGAGTGCTGCTTGTGCTATAGGTGTAGTTGGCTTTATGGGTTTATGTTTTGGTGCTTCTCTTTGTGACTCTGCTGGGAGTCTGTGTGTGAACAACTATTTAATTGTTTCTCTGACTTTACATAATGAAATAATTCTTTGTGGGATGCCACACTTGGGGACCCAGGTTTATCTTAAGAGCTTCCCTGCATATGTGTGCAAGCACCTCCTTAATGGCGATTGTGTTTATAATATACTTAATTTACACTGTAGATAAGTGGACAATTAGATCCTGATAATCTCTGAAATGCTGATTTTATGCAGTCAGGGCATGGTATATGGTTTCATGGTGCACAAAATGCATAAGACCCACAGGGAGAAAATGGAAGAGGGTTGGTAACATTAAGAAGCATCAAGGAAAATGAAGCAGGGTGGGGGAGGGTGTTTCATGAGTGAGTCTTTTGGTGACTTAGAATGTCACACAATGGGAAAGAGGGAAGCAATAGTCTAGAACACAGAGATCATAGAACCAGTGCTGAATTACAGCAAATAGATGGGTACAAAGATAATATGGCCATCTTAGTAATATGACAAAGTATGTGATGACAAGATGCACAGGCTTGCAACTTTGCCAACCCTGGGCCTTTCATTTCAAGGTTGGCAATCAAGTACAGTGTTGGGATACCAAAGAACACACTCCAGCTCTTGTCTAGGAATTAAATTTAGGAAGGGAATGTTATTAGTATTTATTTGTATAGACCCAATAAGGTGCTTGGTGATATACAAACAGAAGTACAGTTCCTGATTGTAAGAGACAGGAGAGAGATTTCATATTCAGATGCATAGTATGATCTTTTGTAATGACATGGATAAAAATCAAATAGTGCATTGCCCAGCTGATATACATCATAACAAGACTGGGCAGGCAAGTAATGAGAGAAGGATCTGGGATCCAAGCAGTCAAGCATTGCTATAGAGAAGAATTGGGATTCTGAGTTACAGATACTAGGAAGTCAATGCAAATCACAAGGGCTTGCTTGGAAGGAAAGTGATTTGAAAACACCATCTTCACTCTTGTTGCTTATTACTCACTCAAAGTCATAATCCACTGTGTGTGACATTGGACACAGGAAACAAGTATAACATCACAAACACAGAGTCTGTTATGACTTCAAGTGAAGAAAAAACAAGAGAACGTGAACTCTCAACAGTCTGATTTTGGTGCCAATTTCTTGTTTAGCAATAGAGAAAGAAAAACAAAATCACTAATATATAAGCCATACGCATGTGTTAATCAGAAAGTAAAGTATTTCTTAAAAAGTATCCATATCGTATCATCAACTCGCTAACAGTTCTTTGGCGAGAAGAAGGGTTATTTGAGGGATTAGAGGGGAACAAATAGCTAACCCCAATCTTAAAAAGAAAAACAGGAAAGGAGTAAGGAAATTATACACAAGTAGGGTGATCTCAGGAGTAAACGAGTCTACAGAAATTAATAGAGGACGATGTCACACAGCTGCTGGAAGAATTTGAACTGAACTTTTTTAAAGTCCAAAGTTTTAAAAATAAAACAAAGTCTAGCCTGAAAAATCTGCTAGGAATTTCTATATCATGGAGGAAGCAAGAAGGGCTGACTCAGTAGGTATAACCTGCGTCACCGTAACAGCCCGCTGGTTTTTAAGTCATGAGTAAAGGACTGTAGGGCATAATCCCAGAATAGGTAAGCAACTAATAAAATAACTAGGCACAGACTGTGATGCAGACTTAAGTGTTGTCCTGAAAATCAACCAATGCAGAAACAAAACCTATTTGTGTCCTATACATGAGAAGGAAAAAACAATATTGTATTTGCTTGCAAAAAAAAAACCACCCCACAATGCAAAACCAAAAACTTCTCACCCAGGCTGAGTGAGTGGATGAGTAGAATTTTTCAAGGCTGATGTAAAGGTAAAAAACTTTTTGGCAGAGTAAGAAATGTGATGATTCTGACTGGACATACCATCAGGATGTTACTCCTCAATCAGCCCATGAATGCTGTAGAGTGATCTATCTCGCACTGTGAGGCTGATCCTCTAAAAAGGCTTTGGAGGTTTCAGTAAGGTCAGGGACAATAGGAAATACAAGGGAGGGAGGGATTGATGGCTTGCTTTCAGCGGGCACAAAAGCAAAATTGCCTATTGTACGCTGAATATTCTATTGTTCTGCAGAGCTGAGTCCTTACAGAGAATGAGCTCGTTTCTGGGGCTTGGGCCAGCCAGTGTCCACAGGGCTTGGCAAGGTTATTTTTCAGGCTGGCAGGTTGCTCCAAGTTATATATTGCATTTGTTCTGAGAGGTAATCCTGTGCTAGGTCTAGTGTTGAAACCAGGAGATGTAAAGGACTAAGATTAGGGTTGGTCCTGGCAAAAGCAGCTCCAGCCTAGCATTAGGACTGGAGCTAGAATTTAGCCCAAGCATGGGCATAGGTCTACTTCAATCCTTAACTTTCAATGAAATACTAACAATTCCGAGAAAAGTGTGAGCAGGATGAACTCTTCATAGTACTTAATTCATTCACCAACTTTAGCTGTTTTGCCCTTGCAAATTATCCAGGGAGGTATGCTGACTGAGTTTTTAACACCATTTCTTAGACTTCCTGTGAGTAGATAGAGCCCTACACCTCAGTGGAGATCCATTGAAGATGATAAGGTTCTACATAGGCCCGTGGGTACTCTTATGCAAAATATTTTACAGGATGGGACTTCAATCTTTGTTTAAAACAGTTTGAACATTTTATCCTACAGATTTTCCCTAAACTGATTTGGTTAGTTTTGATTGGGCATGCAGATCACATGTTACTTTGTATTCCCTATTTAGATTTTGGCAAAATATTCAAGTTCATAAGGGCAAGACATTCTTATTGTAAACCTCCTCTAACATTTGTTTATGCATTCGCCCTTGCCAATGTACTTGGTCACCAAGGGTGCGTCTAAACAGCAGGGCTTAACTCGAAATAAGATACGTAAATTGAGCTACGTCAATTGCGTAGCTTATTTCAAAAAAGCTTATTTCGAAATTGAGAATGTCTACACAGCACTTATTTTGAAATAGAGTACTCCTCTTCTGATTTTCCTTACTCCTCGTACAATGAGGGTTTCAGGAGTTGGAGTAAGAAGTCCTCCAGCTTGACAGTATTTCGACATTATTTCAAAATAACTGCCTGCTGTGTAATCGGGGACTAAGTTATTTCAAAATAGCACTAGTTATTTCTAAATAATGTTGCTGTGTAGATGTACCCCAAGATATTCGCGAAAAACAAATGCACAATGAGCACAAACACAGGGGAAGCAAATTTGCACTCTAGATGAATATTCATGGCAAAACTTTGAAGCATTTGCCCAGTTCTACTTATTTTTGACTTACACTTACAATGTGCTCCACTAGCCGACTGAATAAATCCTTCTATTTGTTCAATAAACATATACTGATTTACTGGAATTCTCTGGTGAGTTTCCAATACTTACTCGGCTTTGAAGTGCTGTAGTTGATTTGTTTACTCCACCCACAAAAAAAATCTCTCCCTCATTAAGAACAGTCCCAAGAAAAGAATCCTTAAAGACTCTTTATGACATCTCCATTGCCAAATCAGTAGCGGTAAACTGGTCCAGAGAATGCTCTACTTTTTGCCTACAATCGCTGTGTGTTTTCCATTGTGAAAGATAGCATCTATCAAGCATGATTGGAATTACATTTCAATAAAATTCATTAAAAAAAGAGACAAGGAGGAGGGGAAATAGTTCATACCATATCCTGTGGTTGTAAATGCAACTTCTTCTGCCAATCTCCAGAATATCAGACAGGGCTGAAAATATTAGAACAATGGCCCAGTCATTCTGAATAATCTATGAATAAAATCAGTTACTCTTTACTCAGTTCCAGCAAGTTATTTTATAGCAATTTGCATGAGGCCATATAAGACATGTTTTCCCACACTCAAGCCAAGTTGTGCTGAAAGGAGTAATAATAATGGCTGGTAGTCATGATATACTGGATTCTTTGGAGGGGTAATCGGCTTCAATTAAGGTTTTTTTATTTAAAGGTGAGTTTTTTACTCATTTCTCTATAGTATGCAACTAACAAGTGATAGCCAATTTAGCCAGATGGCAATTTATTGCCTTACTTTAGTAAGCCCAATGTTCTTATGTAAAAGCTATCAATGAACACATCATCTAAAAAAAAAAAAGTACTAATGCCCCAATCAACACACATGCAGACCTCTGCTCCTATTCAGGGCCCTATTGACTTCAGTGAGATGCGGAGTATGCTCAGTGGTACAACAGCACACATCACATTGTGGGATCAAGACCTAAGTTATCACCATTTTTGGGTCTCCAATGTGTACTTTGTAGTATGTCTGTAATGACTTGTCAGCTCATTGTTGCAGAGAATGCATCTTTTATGTCTTGTACAGCACTGAACACATTGATAGTTCTTACCCAATAAAAAATAATTTCTTGGGAAGCTAAGCCTTGTAATAAGGAAAAGCTGATGATGGATAAATACCAGTATTTTAAGGTGTTTAGATGCCAAAAGATTCAGATAGGCAGTTGGTAGCATTTTCAAAGTCTCCTTGCTCCCTTTGCTACCTTGGTACTTTTGAAAATCCCATTGGATGCTTATCTGTTTTATTTCAGCACCTAAATACCTTTTAAAATCTGGCTCCACAAGAATATCCAGCATCACCAAGCCAATCTCTCTCTATTAGAGGTCAGAAAAACACTTTACATTAGGGCAGGTTATCCTACATCTACCAACTACAGATTTCTGACACCTTCTTCTGAAGCATCTGGTAATTATCTGGTAAATATTGCCAGATGTCAGACACTGGATTGGGTGGACAGCTGACCTGATTCAGTATGGCAATTCTTAAATTCCCACAGTCTAGTAGTTCCTATAGGAGACCACAAGTCAGGATTATTGAGTTCTATTCCTGGCTCTATCGGTGATTGTATAGGTGTTTTATGGAGCACATTAGTACGGTGTTTTGAGCAGATATTTTTAACTTTTGTCACTGAGTGTCCATATCTCTAAAGTGGAAAGTACATGTGACTATCTCACAGTGGTGTTGTGAGAATTAACATTTGCACATGCTTTGAAATCACTGGCTGCTGGAGAATATGAGTGAGATGTATAATGATTAATGAAGATGTGTAGCCTGAACTGAACAGATACAAATTCAAGACAGAGTGGGTTAAGGCAATGTTTTCCTCTGTCGTCCCTTGTCTTTCCTGAAGTGTAGCAGGATCTGTTGAAAACATACAACACAGTTGGCTGGTGAGCATCCTGGATGTTGCAGTGAATAAAGGCAGAATGTGGAGTATAAAGCATATGTGCACTTTAATATTCATAAATTAAAAAGCCAATTCTGTGGCTGAGATGAATACTAAGAAGTTTAATTAAAAACAAAATAACAATACTCTGTTACCGTAGCAGCAGAGAAAATGTAGGTAAACATCCTTCTTTCTGAAAAACAATCTTGTTCCTAGTGAATCCTACAGCCTCCTATCCCCAACATCAATGTATCTTTTTGTTGAAGTTTTTTTTAAGCCATGTTTCCTGTTGATGAGTCATTTAAGCAGTTGGCTGAAAAATAAATTATTGAGATCCTGAAAGCTACGAAATTAAGGATTACAGATGTACAACTGACGTAAACCAACTAATGATAGGTTGAGAATTTAATAGGAACATAGGAATTTAATAGGTATGACTGTGTAACACTAGAAAACAAGCATGTGACAGACACTTTGTTTCTTTACTTGGTTATTGACAAATTCCACCTCTTCTAGAGCTCTACGCTCAGTTGCTAAAGAGAAGTGCTGCTACTGCTTTGTTACTATAAGTTCAAAACACATCTGAATGTGACACAACACAAAATGGTACAGAAGGTCTGATTCAAAGCCCACTGGGTTTTGAAAGCAACAAGAGTCTTTCAATTGATATTAATGGAATTTGGATCAGACCATTAATATAATGGTGGGGGATACCCCACTGTTTTATAAATTAGTTGGAAAATAAACATACTGATACAAGAAATTTTTATATTAGCTGTTCCTTTTTTGACAAATATGTTTCCAGGTTCTGGATAGCCATGTGTGTGGATGAAGTTTAGGACTGGACAGCTTGTTGCTATTAATTCTAGCCTTTCAAGAGTCACTTTTGGAGGGAATGAAGAGGTATATTCACTGGAAGAAGCAAAGAAACAATTGGCAAAAACTATCATGGGAACCGATATGCATTTTTATGTTTGTTTGTTTCAAGCCTCCCTGTGCTGTAACTAGCTAATAGCACAGTACTGTTAATCCTTCCTGCTGTACAACGATGGTACTTAGACAAATTAAAATATTAATAACAATATAATAAATAATATAAAAGTGCCACTTTGCACTTTTTGTTCCTCAGGGAATCTGTTTTCTGACTTGTATACATATACATGTGTGTACAACACATGTTTCTGCAGTATAGAATAAAGAAGAAATATCACATTTCCACAGGATTTTTACCAACTACTTCACTGACCTGCGCATAATGTAATAAAGGATGTTACTAACTCATTAGCAATTAGAATCTCAAGTATCATCACTGTGTGAATGTTGTGGAGTTTTACTTAATAAAACTCTTGCTCTTATGTTGGGCTCCCAGAATTGGAGGCTTCTGTTGAAAATTTGCACCACAGTAGATTTCATGAAAATCAGCTTGGAGTTGTGTTCATATACATGGCCTAATCGTTATCCTTTATTTTTACATAGCTTACTTTTTTTTAAAATGACTTAACTCTACAGATGTGGATTCCCTTCCCAAATACATTAATTAGAACCTCAGTAGGAACATACACAATTTGCACGTTCACTTACGTGTTTCTAAGAGAAACACTAGAATAGCAGGAACATTTTAGCCAATTCATAGGCCCTGGCATTTCCCAGTACAGTCTGGCTTTCCTATTAGGAGCAGTTCTGACAGAAATTTTCCTTTCCAAGTTGGGACAATATAAATAAAATAAATATATTTGTTATTTCACTGATGTGTTTGGCATCTGAGATAGTTGAGGAAATAACATTCCAGATCATATTAACAGGTAAAATACTTATTAGATCTCTTTATCTTTAAGTAATGAGGAATTACCCAAATATCTCTCCTCCCTCTATACTTCATCACTGGTAAGTCAGACCAGATCCTCAGTACATAAATTATATAGCCAAATTTCAAATCTAGTTTATTATTCTGCATATGAGAATGAAGTGGATACAAAGGTTATCAACCATCTCCTAGGCAAACCACTCATTTTTAGGTGGGAACAGGGCATGTTCAGATGTATTCAAATTATTGCATTTTAACTGCATTGAGGATGATGCCCTTAAATTTACATTCTTAGCAGAAATTTGGATAGATAAGGTTTAGTCCATTACTGTTCAGCTAGGCCTTCTATTCAACATGAAGTGACAGTGTTGGGGCTAGCAGATGATATGGCAGCAGCATTGAGTGCATCCAGCCTTAATCACAAGAGGGCATCTTTCCCGCTAATGCATGTGTTGGAGTCAATGGGATTTTTACCACTGAGTTCAGTGAGACCAAGATTTCACCCACAATGTGTGTATTAAAGACATGAAGTTTGCAAAGACTTCAAGGGGACCTGAATGCAAATTCAGGGGCATTGTTTTTCACGCAGTTAAAATGCAATAATTTGGTTACATCTGAACATGCCCTGTCAAATTCCCACCTGAAAATGAGTGGTTTGCCTAGGAGATGGTTGATAGCCTTTGTATCCTCTTCATTCTCATATGCAGAATAAGCATAGGATTTCATAGAATCATAGAACTGGAAGGCACCTAGAGAGGTCATCGAGTCCAGTCCCCTCCCTTCACGGCAGGACCATGCACTGTCTAGATCATCCCTGACAGATGTCTATCTAACCTGCTCTTAAATATCTTCAATGATGAAGATTCTACAACCTCCTTAAGTAATTTATTCCAGTGTTTAACCACACTGACAGTCAAGAAGTTTTTCCTAACATCCAACCTAAACCTCCCTTGCTGCAATTTAAGTCCATTGCTTCTTGTCCTAGCATCAGAAGCCAAGGAGAACAATTTTTCTCCCTCCTCCTTGTAACACCCTTTTAAATACTTGAAAACTGCTAGCATGTCCCCCCTCAGTCTTCTCTTTTCTAAACAAACCCAATTCTTTCAGTCTTCCCTCATAGTTCATGTTTTCTAGACCCTTAATCATTTCTGTTGCTCTTCTCTGGACCGTCTCCAATTTCTCCACATATTTCTTGAAATGTGGTGCCCAGAACTGGACACAATACTCCAATTGAGGCCTAATCAGCACAGAGTAGAGCAGAAGAATGACTTCTCGTGTCTTGCTCACAACACTCCTGTTAATGCATCCCAGAATCATATTTGCTTTTCTTGCAACAGTGTCACATTGTTGACTCGTATTTAGTTTGTGGTCCACTATGACCCCTAAATCCCTTTCTGCACTACTCCTTCCTAGACAATCACTTCCCATTCTGTATGTGTGAACCTGATTGTTCCTTCCTAAGTGGAGTACTTGGCATTTGTCCTTATTAAACTAAACTCTGTTTACCTCAGACCATTTCTCTTATTTGTCCAGATCATTTTGAATTTTGACACTATCCTCCAAAGCACTTGCAACCCCTTCCAGCATGGTATCATCTGCAAACTTAATAAGTGTACTCTCTATACCATCCTCTAAATAATTGATGAAGGTATTGAACACAACTGGTCCCAAAACAGACCCCTGCAGAACTCCACTTGTTATGCCCTCCCAGGATGATTGTGAACCATTAATAACTACTCTCGGAGAATGGTTATACAGCCAGTTATGCACCTACATTATAATAGCCCCATCTAGATTACATTTCCCTAGTTTATTGATAAGAAGGTCATGTGAGACCATGTCAAATGCCTTACTAAAGTCTAGGTATACCATGTCCACCACTTCTCCCTTATCCACAGAGCTTGATATCCTATCAAAGAAAGCTATCAGATTGATTTGACATGATTTGTTCTTTACAAATCCATGCTGGCTGTTATCTATCAACTTATTATCTTCCAGATGTTTGCAGATGAATTCTTTAATTACTTGCTCCGTTATCTTCCCTGGCACAGAAGTTAAACTGACTAGTCTGTAGTTTCCTGGGTTGTTCTTATTTCCCTTTTTATAGATGGACACTATATATTTGCCCTTTTCCAGTCTTCTGAAATCTCTCCCGACTTCCATGATTTTTCAAAGATGATAGCTAAAGGCTCAAATACCTCTTCTATCAGCTCCTTGCCTTGAGTATTCTAGGATGCATTTCATCAGGCCCTGGTGACTTGTAGACATCTAACTTTTCCATGTAATTTTTAACTTCTTCTTTTATTATAACTTGTAAACCTACCCCAGTTTCACTAACATTCACCATGTTAGGCATCCCGTCACCATCCATCTTCTTGATGAAAACTGAAACAAAGAAGACATTAAGCACCTCTGCTATTTCCAAGTTTCCTATTATTGTTTATCCCTTCATTGAGTAAGGGACCTATCCTGTCCTTGTCTTCCTCTTGCTTTTAATATATTTGTAGAACATCTTCTTGTTACCCTTTATGCCTCTAGCTAGATTTAGCTTGTTTTGTGCCTTTGCCGTTCTAATCTTGCTCCACGTATCTGTGTTGTTTGCTCATATTCATCCTTTGTAATTTGACGTAGTTTCCACTTTTTATACGACTCCTTTTTTATTTTTAGATCATATAAGATCTCCCATTTGATCCAAGGTCGTCTCCTGCTTTCTATCTTTCCTATGTAGTGGAATAGTATGCTTTACGGCCCTTAATAATGTCCCTTTAGAAAACTGCCAACTCTCTTAAGTTGTTTTTTCCTTAGTCTTCTTGCTTCCCATGGGGCCTTACCTACCAGCTCTCTGAGTTTACTAAAATCTGCCTTCCTGAAATCCTTTGTCTCTATTTTGCTGTTCTCTCTTCTACCATTCCTTAGAATCATGAACTCTATGATTTCATGATTGCTTTCACCCAAGCTGCCTTCCACTTTTAAATTTTCAACCAGTTCCATCCTATTTATTAAAATCAAATCTAAAGAACAGCTTCCCCCCAGTAGCATTCTCAACCTTCTGAAATGAAAAATTGTCTCCAATGTAGTCCAAGAATTTATTGGATAATCTATGCCCTGCTGTGTTAGTTTCCCAACAGATGTC
This sequence comes from Rafetus swinhoei, assembly GCA_019425775.1. Classification (NCBI taxonomy): domain Eukaryota; kingdom Metazoa; phylum Chordata; order Testudines; family Trionychidae; genus Rafetus; species Rafetus swinhoei. The sequence continues at coordinate 19,514,688 of CM033428.1, read as the reverse complement.
TGGATAGTTGAAGTCTCTCATCATCACCAAAACGTGTGCTTTGGATGACTTTGTTAGTTGTTTTAAAAAAGCCTATTCCACCCCTTCTGCCTGGGTAGGTGGTCTGTAGTTGACCCCTAGCATGCCATCACCCCTTTTAACCTAAGCCAGAGACTCTCAACAAGTTTATCCCCTATTTCCATCTCTACCTCAGTCCAAGTGTATTCATTTTTAATATATAAGGCAAAACCTCCTCCCTTCCCCACCCCCCCACCTATCCTTCCTGACCAAGCTGAACCCTTCTATACCAATATTCCAATCATGTGTATTATCCCACCAAGCCTCTGTGATACCAACTATGTTATAGTTGTATTTATTTATTAGCATTTCAAGTTCTTCCTGCTTATTCCCCATATTTCTTGCATTTGTATATAGGCATCTAAGATACTGATTTGATTTTGCCGGCCAGTTTTGCATTGTCCCTCCTTTATCTCTGCTATTATAGCCCATGCTCCCTCCCATTTCTGAGCCATCTCCCAGGTCTCCATGTTTTTCATTTACCTGTGAGCTTTGGTCACCTGCCCCCATGAAACCTAATTTAAAGTCCTCCTCACTAGGTTAGCCAGTCTGCATCCAAATACTCTCTTCCCCTTCCTCGAAAGGTGAACCCCATCCCTGCTTAGTGTATTCCCGATAGTACCAACCAGTCTTAATTTTCATGGATGACCACTTTCTGGCTCTTTTGACATGGGAAGGAGAGTAAGAAGAGTGTAGATCGTGCTGCTATGTCAAAACATTTCTTCATTCATACTGAGGTCAACAGAGTTCTTATTGGGTAAAATACTTGCTGTTCTACCACTGAGATTAAAGAAATCTGTCAAGCATTAGAGGGTTCTGATGAAGAATATTGTTTTGCTGCCAGAACGGTCTACTGATGGCTGGGTATAATGATCTCTTGTGATTGATCATTGTCATATTGAACCTCTTCCTTGGCTTCATCTTCCCACATCATCATGGTATTCAAGTGACACTTGAAATGAGAGAATGGATTAGTGATTGAAATCTTGTTCTGAGATGGACTGGTGTGGCATAGAATGTTTTTCATATCTTACAGCGAGGTGGTCCAGGAAGTATCTGTAAAATTCAATCTAATCACAGCAGCTAGATAATAAACAATCTGCTTAATTTGAATTATTTGTATCTGGTGACCAATCTGTGTTTATTAATGCAGTGATCAGATCACTGTGATTCAGAATGAGCTGTCTGCTTCCATGAGAGGGGAATCAATTCTTAGGTGGACTTATGTAGATTTTTCTTCATCCTGAGTTTCACCAGCTGGTGCTTCCTGTTCTGCTGAATGCACTACAACTTACACAGCTGATCATGACAGTCCCTTCTGACCTCAAAACCAATGAGTCAATAAATTTGCTCCCACTCTTTGCTGGATAATGCATTGGGGCACTTACCGAAAATGTTTCTAAATGCCTCCTTGAAGGATAGGAGAGAGGCAGCTGTCAAAAACTGTGATGGGGATGGTCATAGTCATAGCTACTGGTCAGAGCCAGGGGTCAGCACCAGAATCAGGATCCCAGAGCAGGGTTGGAGTGAGGCTACAGTGAGAACAAGGCTTGAGGCATCTGTTGCTATCAGGCAAGGAGAAATTCCAAGCCCTGAAGTTGCATTGAGCAGACTGAGCTACTGTTCCTCCTGTGAGGTTTATGTACCTGCCATTAGAGTCACCAGACTCTGGAGTCACCTAACACAAGAATGACTCATCAGTGCATGTGGCTTAATCAGGCTGACTCATCACCTTACAGCAGCTTCTGAATTATCACCCTGTTTCAAATCTCTCATTACTGAGATCTCTGTGGCTGCCATCCCGTGGACCACTCCATTTTCTCCTCTGAAAGCTCTTCCTTTGCCTGCTGGAAATTCTACTTTGTAAATGGTAGGTAAATTGTAACACTCCTCAACACAGAGTGACACCAATACTTTGAACAGCACTGGTGGGCTCAGCTAAAGGGATCGACCTGTCCAGCTGATACTCTTTTGTTCAAACTATTAAATAGTGAAATGGAGTAAAAAGAACTTGCACTTGAAGCAGTTTCCCTAACGAAAATCTTTAGTGTAGTATCAGGAACCCGTTGCTTAGCTGAATCGCAGGGGAAGGTGAAAACATTCTGACTCTGTTCAGAACTCAACCATTTGCTAAAGGATAATCATGATGAAATTGTTTATGGCAGGAAATGCCTGCTCTTTACAGTTGCTCGTAGCTATGTGGGCAATGAGTTTTGTCTATATTAATGGCTTTCGTGTCAGTAAATGATGATAAAAGCTAACTAAAAAAAAAAGTCCCCCTGAAGAAAGCTATGCAAATAAATTACTGGGGAGTGTGGTCATTTGAATATCCTGAATAAGTTATATTTGCAGAATTATTGGCTCTCTTGGGATTCTTCTAACATTGTGATTTGTATGTACTACACTAATGCATAACTAGCTGTCTGTATGCCTGGAACACTTTTTTTTCCCTTTATAAATGACAAGATTTGATTTCACATCAGAGTCAGTTTAATAATCTAGTCCTCTGAGATCATTTTAATATTATGATAACGCTTGTGATATTAGCTTAGTCTGTCATTCCCCCAGCCTTCTGCATGTTAGCTTCTCCTGCTTGGTCTCATCAGAATTATACTTGTTTTTATCTGAGCATTTATCCTATAAACATTTTTTATAATCCTTTAGGAAAATTGGGCAACAAATAAGATTTTTACATCAATCTGAAAGGTGGTGGTTTCTAGTCCTGAAATGTGGTGGTTTCTAGTTTTCATTTTGTTCACTATATGCTATCCCTGGTGACGGGGTCAAAAAGTTGCTGTGGTGTTTGTATGCATAGAACTGTGATAATTCTGTGTTCTATACCTTTTCATCTCTAAAACCACTGCTGTATTCTGAGAATAGAAGCCATTCTGTGTTCATTTCAGTGCAGACCGTTCCAAAGGAGACCAACACTGTATCTTCCTTAAGAGGAACTTTCCCTCTATTCTTTTTAGTTTTGTAGTTCTTTTCATCTTTTAAAAATAAATGTCGACTAGAAATATATTCTTCCCCACCCCCTCGATGTTGTTTATGGAGAAAATTGTTCTCTCTGAGTTAGTTCTTCTGCCCAGGAAAGGCCATAACTGCATAATGACAGAGGTGCTCAGTGTGGTCACATGACTGGGTAGGGTCAGCTGATAAACGGCCAAGGAAGGTCAAAAAGGAAGAGATCTGTAGGGAGCAAGAAGGACTGGAAATGGACAGCAGGAAGCATAGGGAGGATTTCTGCAGTGGACCAGGGAGAAGGTGTAGGAAGAGCTCAAGGGAAAAGCCTGGAAAACGCTGAGCACAGAAGGACCCAAAGGGAGAGGCTTATCTACTGGCAAAGATGACTTTGTGGCAGAAGATTCTGAGTCATGCATTTAAGGCAGTAGTTCTCAAATTTTTGGCCTGTGGCCCACCTGGCTCAATGCAAACCTTTCTGTGGACTACCAGTTGCTAATGGAAACTTGCCGTTAATTACATAATTACATCCAAGTCTTTTTGCTAGTGCTGCAATGAGGGAGAATGGTTTAATTTAACCAGTAAGAAAGGAAATATTATTAAATAGATTAAGCGCTTTAAGTTTATCAAACTTCATTTTAAAAAAAATAAAATAAAATATTAATTTATGTCCGACACAAAAGGTTTCAATGTTTCCTTTATAGCAGGGGCAGGGAACCTTTTTTGGATTGGGGGCCACTGACCCCAGAAAAATCAGTTGGGGACCACACAAGTGAGAAGCAAAAAAACTCCTCCAACCCCCCCCCCCAACCTCACTGATGTAGCCCCCAGCTGAGACACCTCACTCCTCTGGTGCTCCAGCCCCATGGGGTGAGGGGGAGGGACACGGAGTACTGAGGTTCAGGGTTTCCCATGGGCTGGATTTACTCTTCTGGAGTTTTGGAGTTAGTGGATTTTGTGGACCCCCCCAGGATCTGGGGTGGGGACAAAAATGAAGGATTCAGTGTGTGGGACAGGGTTGCCAGTGAATGGGATAGGGATGGGGTGCAGGATCTGGATAAGAGGTGGGGTACAGGAGGGGTGAGGATGCAAGGTCTGGGTGGGAGGTGGGATGCAGGAGCAGGCTGGGAGTAGAGTGTCTTGCCAGGGGGGAGGGTGAAGGAGCAGCTGGGACTGGAATGAGTGGCCAATGGAGAGGGTTCAGGAGCAGGCTGGGGGTACAGGGTCTTAGAGAGGAGTGTTGCACGAGCAGGGTAAGAGTGCGGGCTCTGAACATTAAGGAGCAGCCGGGGAACTTACTTGCCTTCGTGCCCCATGCCACTCACAGGCATTGTCACTCAGACACGGCTTCCTGCTGCTCCCATTGGTCGGATTCCAGAGGAGGAGGAGGAGGAGGAGGGAAAGCCTCCAGGCAGTGCGTCAACACGCTGCTGTTTCCCTAGCTGGGGGAAGGAGAGGGGGAGCAGCAATATACGGAGCCGCTTCTGGCTCAGCTTCACTCTGCTTCTTCCACAGGAGGCGGATCCAGTGGGGAGGCTTGGGGCTCCCTCCCCCCCTTCCCCTCAGAGGGAAGCCAGTGCTGGTGCTCCAACCTCATGGGGCGAAAAGAGGCAGCACAAGGCTAGAGCACCATTGCAGGCTCCCTGCTATGGAGAGAGGGATGGAGGGTGGAAGGGGGGCTGAGCTCGAGCCACGGACCACCTGGAAGGTGGTCACAGACCACCAGTGGTCCACAGACTGCAGTTTGGGAACCACTGATGTAAGGACAGATAGCTTGGGGAGCCTGCATGCTGGACTAACCACCTGTAGTTGTTGTTTTAGATTTAAAATGCCTCGCCAAGGCTCTGGACACCCTAACAAGTGACCAACACTGCAATAAATGCAAGGAACTACCAACAGCATTAAAATAATCATTTCAGTAAGGTGCTGACTGAGAGAAACCCTTTCCATCCCTTTGTCTTTGTGGGAAGCATACCTGCTGCAAGAAACCTACCAAACAGATGTCTTTGGTAGTGTGCACAGAAGGTCACCAGATGTGGGCTATTTTGGAAAAAGTGCCTGGGAGAGGGGAGAGAGAAGATAAGCAAATTTTGGAGACTTGGAACCCTCACAGAGAATGCTCTGCCTGCCTTCCCTTCTCTTATATAATGATGGGGATCCAGCTCTGGCAGCCCCCTTTTCTGTCACCGCCTATGACAGTGATGTGACAGAAGGAAGGACTATTGGAGCTGGTATTAGCATGAGGCTGTTGAAGGTTTAGTATTGTGGGACTTTTTCTTTATCCTGAAAGGGATGCAGTTAAAGCACCAGACTGTGCCCATCCACAAGCACTCCTAGTGCTGGAAGAGGAGAACTGAGGCAGGGGATGTCCCAGGTACCAAGTAGGGATGCAAAATCCTGTTTAATTGGTTAACTAATTAAACAGGAGTGAGCGGGGGAGGGGCTTCTCTGGAGCGACTCCCTCGACCTGCTGCAGTCGAGCTGGAGCAGCCCCCCCACAGCAGATGGGCTGGAGCGCCCCCTTCCCCAGCAGACAGAGGCTGCTCCAGCCAAGCTGGAGTGCCCTCCACAGAGCTGTGCTCCAGCCCTGACCGGTTAACCAGTTAACAGTTAACATTTCTAGTACCAAGAGTGACTGTGTCACCTTTGGTTTTAAATATTTACGTTCCTGGGGGGCATCACACTAGTATTCCTTGCTTTTTGATGTTGGTTAATTACAATAACACTATGAAGAGCTCTTCTTTTCTTTTGCCCTTTTCCCTGTATAGCAAGAGGGCAAGTCTTCACGTCTTTCTCGGCTAATCTCAAATCAGGAAATTCACACCTCTATCAATCTAACTGTTCTAGATGCTTGGAAGTTCTAGATACCGAAGCAATAAGATGACATAAAAATCTCTTCATCATCCCAGGAGCCACCCAAAAATGGCTTCAACAAAACTTCCATTTTCATTTAGTCCAGCTTTAGTGTAATAGGTACAAACTTGTGTTGTTCACCAGGAATCACATGCCATCTTTATCCACCTTCTTTTATATTTGAATTTACAGAATTATTGGACCCAAGACAAAACTTCTCCATTTGAATGTATTTCCAAAATGTCCGTCTTATCAAACCACAATTTAAAATTCTCTTCCCTTACACCCAGTTCTTGGGTAGCACGGTCAGTGTCATCTGCTTTCATAGAATTATCTTTTCACATGAAAAATTCAGGAGGTTTCTCCTTATTGCTTTGCCCACATGTGTGTAGCAACAACAGAAGACAGGTGTGAGGAAACAGTAACTGCTTGAAATAGGAGCCCAAAGTGACAGAAAGTCTCAGAGGGGCAGCTGTGTTAGGCTGTAACTTTAAAAACAGCTTTAAAAAAAAGTGTAGTCCGGTGGCACCTTAGAGACAAAATATATGTATAGTATCATGAGCTCTCATGAACAAAACCCACTTCTTCAGATGAGATGATCTTGAGTCATCTCACCTCATAATCATCTCATTGGAAGAAATAGGTTTTGCCCATGAAAGCTCATGATATTATACAGGACTATGTAGCACTTTAAAGACTAACAAGATGGTTTTTTAGATGATGAGCTTTCGTGGGCCAGACCCACTTCCTCTGATCAAATAGTGGAAGAAAATAGTCACAACCATATATACCAAAGGATACAATTTAAAAAATGAACATATATGAAAGGACAAATCACATTTCAGAACAGAAGGGGATGCGGGGAGGTAAATGTCTGCGAGCTAATGGTATTAGAGGTGGGGAAAGGTAAATGTCTGTGAGCTCACATTTACCTTTCCCCACCTCTAATACCATTAGCTCACAGACATTTACCTTTCCCCGCATCCCCTTCTGTTCTGAAATGTGATTTGTCCTTTTCATATGTGTTCATTTTTTTTAATTGTATCCTTTGGTATATATGGTTGTGACTATTTTCTTCCACTATTTGATCTGAGGAAGTGGGTCTGGCCCACGAAAGCTCATCATCTAATAAACCATCTTGTTAGTCTTTAAAGTGCTACATAGTCCTGTATTTTGTTTCAGCTACACCAGACTAACACGGCTACATTTCTATCACTATTCTTCATGATATTATAGATTTATTTTTGTTAGTCTCTAAGGATGCGTCTGCACAGAACCCTTAGCTCAAAATAAGCTTCGCAATTTGTGCTATGCATAGCTTATTTGGAGTGAATTTCAAAATAGCTTATTTCATAATTTGGCACTGTCTACATAGCGCTAAATTTCGAAATAGCTCGCTATTTTGAAATGCCCCTTAACCCTCGTGGAATGAGTGTTACCAGGACATCAGAATAAGCCACCTATTATTTTGAAATAACGGGCTGCTTCAATTGATGTGGAATAGCTATTTTGGATACTTCCAGTATCCCAAAATAGCTCCGCAGTGTAGAGGCGCCCTAAAGGTGCCACAGGATTACTCTTTAAAAAAAAAGTTGCTTTCAAAATGAAAGAAGGCAGAATATCCATGTAAGAGGCAATTGTGTTCAGATCATTTTGCCAAGTAATAAAACCAATCTGCTCCTGACTCACTACTGTTACTATTATTTATTTGTTCATTCATAACATTTTGGAGAAGACATAGGAGATGAGATACCTGGCAGCACTCAATCTAACTCTGATATAACACATAGAATAGCTGTTCCAATTTGAGAGTAGTGTTCAGATCACATGGGTAAATATGGCTAAGACATATTCATATATTACAATTGCTAATGCTAGTTTATAATGAATGAGAGGGGGGCGGTTGATGAGAATGGAGCTATCTTCACTGTCTTTTCCTGCCTGAGCACCATGTGGAGGCCATCAGTGGACATGTTAGTGTGGGAAGATTTCACATAAGTGATTTTCAAGGAAGACAGGTGAATGGAGAAGTGGGACTATTGCTGAAGGCATTTCCATACTGTTAAATGTCATGTAAAGTGTCTAGAACAAGTACAGAAGATGCTCAAAGGAAAGGGGTGCACTGAAATTGTCGAATACACAACGTAAATAGTAAACCCTAACTGGACTCTGGCATCTCCGTTGGAAGCACATTTGGTTTTTGTTATGAAGAATATGAGGCAAACAAAACAAGACCCTAATTCTATTCAACCCAAGAATGTTATAAACCAGGGCTGTACCTGCATGATTAAAATATTTGAGCAGCAGCCATATTTGGACGGGTTGCCTCCTTAATGAATTGATTCTCTTGAAGATGAGCCAGAACTGAAATACAGTAGGGTTATAATTACTAGTATATATACCCTTCAGACTCCCAATCTCATGCCATTGACTCCTACTACATACAAACTCTCAGTTAACTAAACAAATTTAATGTTGCCCAAGCTATTTGAATAATCAGGATCCCACTGAATAGTTAGTTTATGGCCCAGTAGCTAACTAACCTAATCCCCCTAGAGTATGAGAATATATGGGTAGTCAGATCTGATCTTAATTCCCAAAAGTAATACCTTCTGAAGTACGGTACATAGCTCCAGGAATAACTTAATTGAATCTGCTAAAGACTGTTACTTTGCCATGATTTGTCTGTATCTCTGGAAATCAGGCATCAACCCCATGGATTTCTTAAGTCAGAATGGATCAATTAGATACCACAAAGTGTTTGAGGTTCACTAATTAATTTGGTCTGTCTTCAAATACTACCATCATCATTTTGCTGTTTAAAAGAATCTATCATTCGATTCTCATCATGAAAAAGGGATTTAGGTGTATTAACTAATTGCTCCTCACAACATCTGCGTAACATACGCATTCTCCCTCCTGCCCATTGTCCTTATGCATAAGTGGAGGCACAGAGAGGGTTAATGACTAGCCAAGGCCCATACATGGAGTAATTGGTAGAGCCTTGTTTAGAATGTAGAAGTTCTTGGCTCTCAGTCCCATGGTCTAACTGCTAGATCCCTCTGAAGCGGCCGGAGATCAATTTCAATAATGCACACACGGGCACACCCAACTGGTTTTCTGGCACTTCGCCACCTTATCAGCAATTTGGCTCTACTAGGTGAAGGCCTGTTTTGCAGGACTGTTGTGTTTTTGATTAGATAAAGTACAGAATATCTTTGTCCCCCACCTCAAGTAAGCTCTGCTTTTCATCCATTCCTTTTCACCAGTTGGTGTAAGTATAAAACAAGATCCTTTGTACCTCTTCTGTTTGAGCAACTCCCTCACATGCAGAGCACAGAAGTCCAGAAAAACATGCAGGAACAACTGATTTTTCTAATGCTTATGTAACCCCTTTTTTATCCCTGGGTTACTAGGGAGCAGGCCATGCTCAGCTGTGTGCCTGGGCGCGTGATGTTTTTAACATAAATGGAGATCCTGAGTACCCCAGTGGTGTTGGATAGTTGGGGATCCCCTATCCACCCCTTTTTCTGCTGTCCCTTGCCTCTAAAGGAATATAAAAGGGCAATGCTTCCACCTGGCTAGATCCACTTAACGGTGTGTCTTGGGAGTCTCCAGAAATAAACTTATTCCAGTAATAATCTGGATCAAACTCCAAAACAACGATTACAAATAATATACATCTAATTGATTAAATTAGAATTAACACACTTTTTTAACAATTTAAAGAAACAGGGTTTAACAGACTAAAAGAGAATAAAATCAATTAACAAAGTACACAGAAATAAAAGAAACATCTCTAACTGGCATTTACACTGCCACCATTTATCCCACCCCAGAGTGTGCACTCCTCTGGAACTCAGAGTCCCACACACTTCCTTGTGTGGGTGCACTTGAAGATCTGCAGCTAGAGTGGAGATAGCACTGTGCAGGTTGTGTTTTTGTCAGTCCAAGCAGCAACAACTGCAAAATCCCTCTGACACTGGAGCAAACCCCACCAAAAGTCAGCAGCTCTGGTTCACTGGGCAGATCAGTCTGTCTCTTTTTGGACTGAGAGTCACTTTGTCTTCTGTGCGGGCAGCACTTTCCCAAACAGCCACAGTTACTCACAGTACCTTCTATGTAGGCCTTTATCAGTCACAGTCACAGCCACAGCCAGGGTCTCTCTTCTTCAGGGACAATCACCAACAGCGCCTGAAGAAGCCAGCTAGATAAAAGCCCCAGCAGGCTCTAGCTTCCAGCAGCAGCTTTTGGACTGGAAAAGGCTCCAGCAATCTGACTCCTCTCTCCAAATTAGAGCCCCCCAACTCTCTCCCTGCATTGCCTGAAAAAACAACAGTTTCCCTCCTTTTTCTCAAGGACTCATGGGAGTTGTAGTCTCTAGGGCTAGATTGCCCAGGGAGGTTGTGGAATCTCCATCTCTGGAGATATTTAAGAGTAGGTTAGATAAATGTCTATCAGGGATGGTCTAGACAGTATTTGGTCCTGCCATGAGGGCAGGGGACTGGACTCGATGACCTCTCGAGGTCCCTTCCAGTCCTAGTATTCTATGATTCTGTGATTGTAGCAGCAAGGATCCTCCCAGTAAAAGTCAGAGGCTCCTATGGTACAGGGAGCCTACATTTACTATAATTGTCACCCAAGGATTTCAAACAATTGCATTACAAACAAAAATTAACTTAATTCACCGCCATCCCTTTCCTTATACCTCAACTTGTAAGGGAGTAAAGTATTAACCTTGTGACACTGTGCCCCCATATATTTTATGGAAATGTGTTTTTTGAATATGAATGTGCATAACTCAAATATGCTTTATGCAAAATGGGGCATGTAACCTATCATTCAAGAGCTTGTAATCCCTGAATGTGTATATTCTATTTGTGTGCATTCTTGTATGTGAAGTTAGAAATATAAAGTGCAAACTGCTTACTAATGTAGATCTTCTAGTGAAAGCCCTTAGTGGTACTTAAAGAACTTAATTGCCCAGTGCTCAAGACAATAATCTTCAATAGTTTTGTTTGTCTAGTAAGCCTGGATTGTGATTGGTCCTACAAAGGCACATGAGGATTCCACCCGGTGCTGGAATCAACTTGAATTTTGTACTCTTCTGGGTGCGGGTGGGGAAAGAATTGGACAAAGGATTCCCTTCCTGGGGAAATTTTATTTAAGAGATGGGGAGCAAACAATGATTGTCTTCAGCTGGCTTCATACAAGAATTTTGCCTGAAATAAGAACTAAAATGAGGAATTATGTTTTATAACAATTTCTCTTAGTGTATTAGGCTTAGCTGGCATGCTTTGTTTATTTTACCTTAGCAACTTACTTTGATCTGTCTGACACTACTTGCAACCACTTAGGTCCTATTTTTATACTTAATAAAATCAGTCTTGTTTATTATCAAACCCAGTGTAAATAATTGTTGCCTGGGGTGGATCAACAGCTGTGTAACTCTCTCTCTTTCATTGACAAAGAAAGTAAATTTTATGAGATTTCTCTGTGTAAAACTTACACAGAGCGAGATGGATTTATTGAGGATTTTGGTTCCTATTTTGGGACTGTGCTCCTGGGTGCTGTCAAATCCCTGTAACTGAGCCTCCCAGAGCTGAGGTGTTCTCAGTGTCTGTGTTACTCTGCTGGGGGGGCTGTTACCCTAACGCTGGGCCTTTGCTAGGGTAGCTTCTGGCTCAGCAGGACAGGGTGGTGTGGTGTCCCAGGGAGCAGGTAGGAAGACTCAGTGGTATGATCAGGTGACAGTAGGATTTAAATGGTTGCAAGTGATTACAGACCCTCTATGACCCAACCTATCTCAAACCGCATTTCACAAAGGGGGGACACTAAAGCAAGGAGGCTATGTGATTTGTCCAAGGAGAGGTCCTGTATCCCAACCCCTTCTCTAACCACTTGATAATGTTGCCTTTTGGTTATAAGCTATTAAAATATAAAAAAGGATGCAATCCTAGCCCCACTGAAGGCATGGATTGCTGTTGAGTTCAGCCTTTAGATCAGGGGTGGGCAATAATTTTTTATGGGGGAGCCATTCCAAGATAGGGTTGCCAGATGGTTTAACCAAAAATACCAAACACCCTCCACCCCCACCCCAAAAAAAACACCAGGAAAAAAAATCTGTTGAGGAAAAAGAAGGGGGGGAGACCAAAGTTGTTGAGCAAAAAAAAAAGAACCCCGACAGCAAAAAATTTAAAAATTAAAAAATCAGCATGGCTCCTTTAAGAAAAGGCTTTTTTTTTTGCCAGTGGCCATTTTGTTTTTCTGCTGCAGCCACAAGAAAAGCCCCTGCGGAACCAGTAGACACTGGGGGGCCCGGCGGGAGGTCTAGGGGCTGGGCCCAGTTGCTGACTGTGTCGTAGGGTTGCCAGGTGTCCGGTATTTTTTCCTCCTGTCAGGGGAAAAAAATCAGAAAATACCAGACATTTTAAGTGTCTGGTATTTTCTGAATTTTTTTACTGGACAGGAGGTGACAATACCGGACTGTCTGGGTCAATACCGGACACCTGGCAACCCTACTCCCAGATTTTGGAAAGTGGTCGAGGGCTGCATTCTTCCATGATATTAATGGAGGAGAGGCAGGGTCTGGGATGAAGGCTGGGTGCAGAAGGGAGCTTGGGGTAAGGGACTGGGGTGCAGGAGGGAGAATGGAGTCTGGGCGGGAGTTTGGGTGAAGGAGGCAGTTGTGATCTAGGGCAGGGGACTAGCCTGCAGGGGTTTGGGATGTGACCTAGGGTAGGTGAGTATTGTGATCTGGGGCAGGAGATTGGGGTGCCAGATCTGGGAGGGGTATGGATGCAAGAAGGGGGCAGAGGGTTTGGGTATGCTGAGAGGACAGAGCATTGGGGAAGGGGTGGTGTCAGAGGTAGGCTCTGGCCAGGAGACTTACCAGCCTGCAGGCAAGCTAGCCTGCCTACATGCAGAGCTAAGGCTTGCAGTGCTTAAAACATTTCCAAGCCAGCCAGCCCACCTGCCTGGCCATGTGCTTGTGTGAATAACTGAGCCCAGGAGAGAGTTTCTGCCCAGAAACTGGCCCATGGGATTATGCTGGGGGCGGGGGCAGCTCCTGAAGTTTTCCCCCCTCCTTCCAGTTTTGAAACAGAAACAGGGCCCAGCAGCCGCATTTCTGAGTGGTGTGCGGGGCTGTGGAACAAGCAGGGGAGCCTGCTGGGGGCTCCCCGCTGCCTCCATGGGCCGGATCCAGTGTCTTGTTGGGCTGAATCTGACCCGTGGGATGTATTTTGCCCAGGCCTGCTTTAGATTCATTTTGCAAATATCAGGTATGAAGACGCAGTCATCTGAAGAAGTGGGCTGTGCCCACGAAAGCTCCTGATACCATCTACATGTTTTGTTAGTCTTTAAAGTGCTACCAGACTATTTGTTGTTTTTTAAGTTTACCAGATGTGAAGTGTTCAAGCTGCAGGGGGCAATGTGAGCTGCACAGTTATGGGATGAGGAGTCGGCAGCAGGATGCTGAGGGAAACTTCCTGATTTGGGATTACACAACTTTCAGCAAACATACAGAACAATTTGCCAGGATTGGGGTAGTTTGGCTTCAAGCCTTGAACTCTGTCTGAAGTATATGGGGAGAGTTAATCTTCCAGACGTGCTTCCTGTTCCAGATGACGCTACAACCAGTATCTTCCATGTTTGCATCAGAATGGAGTTGACAGAACTGACAAACCAATTTTTATTTACAATTTTTTTCATGGCTGCCATTTCTGTATTTGCTACAAAAAAGATGGGATCTGATTGCTTATATCCAAGAAACAACTTATTTGCTTGGTTTTATGTTTATGTTTAATAAACTGACTTTCTCTCTCCATTTCCTTTAGACTGAAACACATTTCAGCTTTCCCTTCAACAGAGGAAAATTCCATAGGCAAGTCCAACTCCTCAGCTCTCTCTTAACTTGGGGAATATGTCTGTGCCCATCAAGACAGCAAAGTAAAAGCCTGCTGGGTATGGAAAAGCTGAAGAAATATTTACAGAGCTCTTCAAGCTCAGGCCACATGCAATTACTTTCTTTGTTGTCAAAGAATTTAAACATGCAGCCGCTGACCTGTAAATATTTCCAGAAATCTTCTCTGGCTAAATAAAATTCCTCCCAAAATTACTTCACCCTTTGGCAACTACAGACATGAATGCATGCTCTTCATTGAATGCCCTCCAGGAGAATTCTTGTGGGGCTTATACTATGTGGTGCTGAGTGCCTAAAGGAGTCGAGGGCACTCACAGGACCTCTACTAGGCATTCAGCAGCTTGCAGGATTAGGGCCCTACAAGAGAGCCTGGAAAATGTCAACATTCTTTGAGTTAGCAAAAATCTTACTGTAAAAATTCTTCTCATATCTTAATCCCTCCCTCTTCCAGGAATGCGTCCCCCTCCTGTTCTGGAAAGCCCAACCATGTTTAGTTATGCTTGAAGCCTCAAGAAGTCAGTTCCCAAAGTCTGTGGGTTTGGGAACCAGGATCCAACTTTTCACATGCAGTTGAATATTGATTCAGCTTCATCATTTTCATCATTTTTAATTGTCTCAGAGGATTAGCCGTGTTAATCTGTAACTTTAAAAACAATGAGTAGTCCCGTGGCACTTTAGAGACTAACAAAAATATATAGTACCATGAACTTTTCTGGTACTTTCTCACTTCTTCATTTATCTTTTTGTCCACATATTGAAGGCAGGAGTAGGTAGGTCACTACAGAAAGTAATTTTCATTCTTTTGGCATTCACATCTTCTCATCAACTGTTGGGAATGGGCCACATCCACCCTGACTGAATTGACCTCATTAGTATTGGTCCTCAGGATAATAATGTAGCACAGCAACCTTTGCATGTGTCTCTTTGCAAATCTTTGGCATCTTTGCATGCCAAAATGAAGTTTCCATTTCATGCATCTGATGAAGTGGGTTCCAGCCCACAAAAGCTTATGCCCAAACAAAATTGTTAGTCTTTTAAGGTGCCACAGGACTCCTCATGGTTTTCTTTTTTTACTGAAACTTAACATTCTTCTCAAATGTCCATGAATACATAATATTTATTGGGCTAGTGTCTCTGCTGGTATAAATTAGCATAGTCTATTGAAGTCAAGATGAACTTTTGCAGATTGACATACGTCTGCTCACTACATCAGTGGAGGATCTGGTATGCAATTGCTCCTGAGTTTCTGGACGCCATTACTAAGTTGATCAAACTGTTATCTCTGGGTTCAGCAAAGCCTGGGATCAGGCTCGTGATTGCTGTAGTGAACAGGGGAGTTGTTCTGTCAAACTGTGAAGACCATTCTGAGATGGTCTGCGGTGTGCCTGTTATAAAGATTGCTTTAGGAGTTAATGAAACAACCTACAAAATGGGGGGAAACAGTATGCTGGTTCACTTATGGTTTTGTGAATTGTAACTGATGGATGGCATGCAGAGTCATGCTACACTGTCGAATACTGAGGCCTTGTCTTCACTCCACAGAAGACTGACACTGCCGTGATTGATCATCCAGAGTTTGATTTAGTGAGTCTAGTTAAGACTTGCTAAATCAAACTCAGAGGGCACCCCCACCGGTGGCCAGTACTCCTGCTCTTGTGAGGAGTAAGGGAAGCCAACGGGAGCATTTGCTTCCATCAGCATCTCGCTGTGGGAATGGTGCCAAACTCAACTTAAGGTAAGCCAACTTCAGCTACGTATTCTATGTAGCTAGAGCTGCGGACCTTGAGCCAACCTTCCAGGTCTAGTGTAGACTTGGCCTGAGAGTCAATATTACAGAACTGTGAAGTAGAGTCTCAATTCAGAAAAGCATCCCTATTCAAGAGGGAGCACGTGACACAGCTGAGTCTCATTGAAGTCAATGGGACGTAAGAAGGCAAAATGCATAGGTGCTGCAGTTTTGACACAAGGGAATGCACCATGGTCCCTTTGCAACGTTCCTGTTAAACCCTGGGATGCTGCTGAACTGCACAGAGTACAAGTCAGGAGATGCTCTGAAAAGTGACTTAGAGATCCTGTCTGCACTCTCCTACTCCTAGGGCTGCTGTACACCGGGCTGGTTTGCTGCTCCTACATAGTCTGGAGTGCAAAGGCCACAGGGGACTCACAATGCAAACATGGCAAGACTGGTTGGGAATTTTTCAACAAAAGCATTTTTTTAACAGAAAATGTGAATTTGTCAAAACCAAAACTTTCCGTGGAAACATATTGGTTTTGACAAAAAATGTGTTGGGAAAGTTTCTTCAGCCTAGGCTGGAATTGCTGGAGGGGAGGGGGGAGAGAGAGAGAGCATGCAAGCAAAATACCTTAAAATAGCCAGTAAGCCCAGTGGTTTGGGCACATAGCTGTGATGTGGAGCTCCCAGGTTAAAGTCCCTGCTTCAAGTCATGCAGAGCAGCAGTGACTGGGCAGACGACAGACTTCGCTAGGCCTGGGCAAGGGGGGTGGCAGTGATTTATAGGGCCCGGGAATCCAGCCAGCCAGGAGCCCCAAGCCCTTTTTAAATTGCTGGGCCTCAAGGCAGCTGCCTTCTTCCCTCCTTCCCCCCACATTGGCAAACCTGAGCAGTGATTGCAACTTGGGTCTCCCACACCTTAAGCTTATGCCCTAACCACTGGGATACTGGTTTGTTTGAGGTGGGGGGTTTGTTTGTGTTGTTTTTTAAAGTCTAGTCTTCATCCCAATATGGAACAGAAACAAATGTTGAAACCTCAACCATTTTTGATTCCTGGAAATCTTATTTTCTGACCAGCCCTACAGGCAGCAACCCATTTCCTGCAGGGATGCCTCTTTTTTTCCATCTATGTAGACAGCAGGGAGACAGCGTGAAAGAAGAGGCTCTGCACCACTGGGGCTTTGTCTACACTATCTAGACCCTGATTGTTTTTGCGCAAAAACCTCTTGCACAAAAAGGATCGGAAGAGACTATGCAAATGAAGCACGGGAAAATGCTAATGAGCACTTCATTTGCATTGCCTCTTCCGCAAAAAAACATAGTGTAGACATAGCCCTAGAGAATCACTCTTCCTCTGCGTGATCATCCCTGGGTCATTTAAACTGGTTGTAGGCCAAGGCTCTGCTCGTCTCATGCAAAACAAGAGAAAGTGGGACTGTAATTTTATTTCAAGTACCTGTGTTAGGGTGGAAGGGCTTTTTCCACAGCAAATCTTTTTTCGTGAGAGTACCAACATATTCAGTTCAGTCTGGTCATCATTGTTTTCACAAAAGGGCTAGTTGTCTGTCTGTTTGTCTAGAGGTATGAACAAATGGATAATAGCCTCTTATCAGATTCAAGTTTAAGAGGAACCTTAATAGTTTCAGAAAACTGATCCTATTTTAGCAGTTTCATCTAGTGGGTCATTTAAAATCAGTTTTGTCTCTCAGCCAGTCTATCCATGATCCCATCAGTCTGGAGTGTCACTGGGCTTCTAAGCATGCACTGAGCATTCCCAAAAGGATATTATGCTAAAAATCTATTCTTGTTTCCTGGCAGGTCTGAGCGTGTCAGCTGATTTCATCAGACATTTCCAGTTAAAAATCATGCACACAAATGTATTTATCGATGTTACTGGATAACAAATGAGTTTGGACAATGAAACCAATTACGGGTATTTTGTTTTTGCTACTATGCAGTTTCACTTTCAGTGCTGTGGTGTTTGGTTTTCAGGCATTTCGGGGGAACAATTTTTTAAATAAACATCTGATTTCATTGGAATTTTTATTGTGGGAACCTTCTTCTTTGGCATAATAAAAATGTCCTGTACAATATTTAAATTTGGTCAAAGCTTAAGATGTCAGTAACCATTACATTTATCTGTCATGACACTGTTAATGTCATCTTTCAATTAACTTTTATTCAAAGAAGCCTAACATTTTCCTACACTGTGATCTGAAGCAGATCAGTGGAAGATTGCCTTGATCCGGTGCCCATTGAGGACAAAAGGAATCTTTCCATTGGCTTCCATGATATGTGGATTGGACTCTTTTTGTGCCTTCCACTTTACTCACATGTATTATTACAAATACTTGTTTATATTTCATTGGCAAATTTAAAGAAAACAACAACAAAAACACTATGATTATTAGTGGGAAAGCTGTCCTTAATTCACCATACCGTGTCTTGAGATTTTAGGTAGAGTACACAACATCACGTTTGCATCAGACTCCTACAATACCAGGGTGCTACAGGGCAATTTCCAAGCAAACAAGGTTTGAGCCAGTTCAGGATGGAGATTCACCTCTCAGTTAATGTATTAGCTTTAGTTAGGCCTAGTCTACATTACACCCCTGCTGTCAATCTACCCTACACAACTTCAGTTACGTAAATAGCTGAAGTCGACATACTTACTGCTGTGTCTTCCACACAGTAAGATCAGCGGGGCTGCTTTCCTATTGACTCCAGCTACTCTTCTCATCCTGATGAAGTACTGGAGTCGACTGGAGAGTGCTGGATGGTCAGTTTATCACATCTAAAGAAATGCGATAAACTGACCGCTGGTGAAGCGATCATTTCAGCTTCGCTACTGTGTAGCGAAGACAAGCCCAGAGTACCATCAACGCCACATTCTTTATATATATATATATATATATATAACTGTCGCTCTCCGGTTGTGAATAGGAATAATCAGGGGTTTGTACCCATGTGCTACATTTAATTTTAATTGTTTGTTAGAACAATTTGTGCTCTGTAAAGAAGAAGCACTGTGTAACCACCGTCAGGAAAGAAACGGTGCATAAATAGGTTTGTTCCTCAGCTGCAATAGGTGCAGGACTGTGTGCTGCAGGAGTGTGAAGTGAGCCACCCTGAGTTCCTATCTGGCAGCCTCACGGTGAATGGCCATTATATATGATATAAACTGGGGGTAATCTCCAGCCCAGGGACATAGATCTTCTGCTGAGCCAACACAGGAGCAGTTAAGGCTATGCCAACCCTAGCACTTTTGTCAGTATAACTTGTCACTCAGGAGTGTGAAGAAAACCTGAGCAACATAAGTTACATAGACAGAATCACAGGTGTGGACACCAATATGTCACTGGGGATGCTCCCTGGCTGACACAGGTATCCCCATTTGTTGGAGTGGCTTGATTACATTGACAGGAGAGCTCTCTCTCGTTGACATAGAGCAGCTATGCGGCAGATTGTGCAGCATCACAGTCATGACTGTCAATGAGGGGGAAGGGCCAAAGGAAACAACTCAAAAAGCGATTAAAAAGGGCCCGGAGCTCCCGGTCCCTGCTGCTGCTACTGCGGCGGTGGTCAGAGCCCCAGGACCTTTACATTGCCACTGGAGCCTGGAGCAGCACCCTAAGGGGTCACTGGTGGGGGGCGCACTGTGGTCCAGGCAGTGCAAAGAGCTGCCTGCTGCTAGCTCCGCCCCTTCTAGAGCCAGCCCCACCGCTCCCCGCTTGCCTAGAGGCTCAGCATTCTGTCCCCTCCCCTCCGCTATACATGTGTATCCATGGCCCTAAGAATGGAGCCAGCTGTTGAAAATGAATATGAATGAAATCTGACTGTAGTGCAACATCCTTAGAAAACTGAAACCTATCTGGAGCCAAGAGAGCGAAGACAATGTACGTATGGCGACAAAAGTGTTATTATTTTCTATGGTTTATTTACACCAAGGGAAGCTTCTTTTTGGCCATGCAGGAGTGAGGGAAAGAGTGAAGATACAAGATTTTTCAAAAATTATCTTTGAGATTTTTAATAGCAAAATTAAGAAATTAAGCAAAATTAAGAAATCCATTAATGTAATAGGGATGTAAGTGACTCACATTGTAAGTGACCCACATTTATAAATGAGTCTGGCAAACTTTCCAGACATGTGTCTTTATGAATCTGACCTCCCGACGACAACTGCCATGAAGAATGAATCTACATCCAGGGCTATATTAAGAGTGGCTTTGCTCCCTAGCTCCTCTAATCTGTTGCACATCTCTCTTCCCTGTCATAATCTAGCCTGATGCCCTCAACCCTTTCCTAGCCCTAAAGAGATGTTCATGGATGCTCAATAAAAGGACCAATGTTACAGATCCTTTTATTACAAAAATCAAACAATAGAAGTAAGAGAGGAGAGTCCACTATGGGATTGTAAAGGGGGAAAATGAGGGAAATGAACAGGATAAAAATATCTTTACAGATACCTCCCCCGCCCCCAATCACTCACGTGTAATCCTACTGCTTAGGCAGGAGTTCCATTAGTATTTCCTCCACCCTGAAAGACATAATGGTCAGGTACAACCAGCAAGCATTGTCTGTGCCAATGCGCCAAATATGGGCATAACACAGTGATAAACTGCAAGGAAAGAATGGCTTAGGTAGCTAACAGCTGATGCAGCACTGCCCAGTGGTCCCCTATAGGCTGCATCAATACTCGGAGCTAGGGCTGTGATTCCCAGCTCATACAGATGTACTTGCGCTAGCTCTCATTGAATTAGCATCGTGAAAATAACAACAGTGCACAGTCCAGATGGGATTGTTCTCAAGGCAGCAAACTCATGGTGCCTTTCTTGGGCTATCAGAGCTGCAGCACTATTCTTAGGGCGTAGACTCAAAGGACATCTAGCACGGGTCTGCCTACAGGAGCTGGAATCACACACCTAGCACCAAGTGTAGATATACTCCTGCTGTCCTCTCAACACAGAATAAATGGAAGCTCTAGATGGTGTCATAGGGTAGCTGGCCCCTTAAATGAAATGGGGCCAAGATTTCCTGTTTCCAGCCAAGTGGGGCCTACTTTGGTACAATAAAGAAGGCAGGGCTGCCCCTGGGAGTTATAAATAGGAGACAGTCCAAAGGCACAAGACACTTCCAAGTCCAGAGCCCTGAGAGAGAGAAAGCTCAGAGAAAGAGCCTGAGCTGGGAGCTTCAAGGATAGGATGTCCCTGAAGGAGAGAGTGTAAGAGTTCCCTCTGTGAGCAGTGAAGCCGGATTAGGCCAGGGAAAGCAGAGGCAGGAAAGCAGTCAGGCTGTCACCTTCAAACTTCCCCAGGCAAGACTCCTATAACTAGAGAGGGCTGAGAGCACCACAGGGAGATGCCTGTTTGCTCGCTGAGCCAGAGAGCTGGAGCATGAGGTCCAGAGAGGACTGAAGGCTGGGGAATGATGGAAGAGTGGGCCTGCTGATATCTCAGGGCAAGAGCTAAAACTGTATTCAAGGATGATGTGACACAGTGGATGGGCATCCCAGCTGCAGGGCATGGTGAGAGACAGCAAAGTCGTACCTGAAAGTCCAGGTGGGGAGAGAGATACTAGATCAGTGCTTGGTATGCTGATGGACTACTGCATCCTGAAGACATTTTGCACAGAGGGGAAAAACACTTTCTTACCAGCTCTAATTACAATAGTCAATGTTGACTCCATATCTGGATGTGGATCTAAATATCCCCAATATCCACTTGTGTTCAGATCCAGTGTTGCAATTCTCTTAAAACATGCATTAAAATTATTCCAGCAAACTAACCCTTCAGTGAATTGTCACTTTTCCATTTGAATGAATGGAATTGGACTATCCCTAAAATACATCATGATGCCTCTTTCTGGGTACACAATTGTTATAGAAAAGGTTCCTGCAGCTCATTGGACATCACTATCTTGTTCCCCCAGCTATTCCTTAGGAGTAGCACAGTAACATTGAAATCATTGCCTTGAATAGTTTTTCAAATATTTGTGTGGCTTAATACCTTTTAAATATTAATTTCGATAAAACAGCAAGTAAATAGGTATTTATAGAAATCTTTATACACGTGTTTAAAATTATAAAACCATTAACTGCAGAGGCTATTAATCTTCGGTAAAGTCAAACGTATCCTTAATCATATTCAAGTCCACATATGGATCCCATATTGTCTTAAATATTTTTGGATGTCCTTTAACACAAGCAATATATTCCAGTGGAATCTAAGCATTCATTTATTTACTCTATTACAACAATCATGGGTGGAATTTGTTATCCAACTTTCATTTAGTATTTTTTCTCCCCTTCTAATTATTGCAACACTCTTAGTTCTGAAAAAAAAATGTAATTCGCTTAATACTGAATTGTATCAAAAATCATCCCTCAGGGGTGTCTCAGTTGTAAAGATAATTTCTGTGCTGATTTTTATATCCCATGCAACCCCAATGGAGTCAAATAACAGATGTAAAAAAATTTAAGTCACTAGAATTTTAAGGAAAAAGCACCTTAACATTCTGTTTAAGCATATGATGGGATTTAGGTACATGCTTAAGGCTTTTGTGTTGGATGTAATTAGCAAACGCTTCCTTAACTTGGGTCCTCGTATTTGCCCTACTGTCTATTTTCTCAGTGACTCAACTTCCATTTCTTGCACTAGGAACAGGAACAGGGCCAAAGCTTAAATAACTTTGGTCAATTAACAGAGTAAGTCAGTTGGGTTTAATAGGTTTTCCTGCCAATATTGAAATCAGTTCTGGCTTATGTTTCCCTCTAGCTGTAGGATACTGTTTTCTACTTATTGGCTATGTTTTGGAAATGTTAAATCCCTCAGTGACAAATATTTGATATGAATGTCATTCGAGTACTACCACAGCAACCAAGATGACGTCAACACAACCATGCAATGTTTCCATACGTAATAGCCAGAAGAGAGAAACTATGAGAATGTGAAACATATTTTCTCAATTAGGTTGAAATTAGAGCAATTCACTTTGGGTTTTCACTTATGTTTCCTATTACGATTAAGGTTCCTCATTCAAGGATTTTTTAATGTGTGTGATTCTTTCACAAATTAACCATAAAATTTTGTAACAACAAATCCATAGTAATTTGGTAACTTCACAGTTGTGTCTGCTGTACACCAACATTACTCAGAACTTTGGGGAATCAGTCTGGTCAGCCTGTAACACACAATCAGCCATTTCTACTTCATCTAGTGGATAGCAGTGGTCCAGGAAGGTGAAGCAATTAGCCAGAGTAAATGGAACTGCTGTATTTGCCACAGTGTCATTGGAATGAAACACAGAGTAGTTAGAAGTCCTGTCTTTCCCTACAATGCCACCTGGAGGTGGGAGTGTTGGAATTCCCCTCCAATTCTAGGAGAAGAAAGAGCTATATTGTTGTGGGAAAGGAATATGGGATCCCTGTACTGGTGAGACAGAAAGGTCAAGAACCTGTCTAGCAGGAGAGTAAGCTTGAGATGGGGAGGTTTGAAAATCTGTTTGTTTGTGAACTTGTTTTGATAGCACTCAAGCTAAGTCACAAAAGTCCACCACTTCTGTAAAGTTGCTTCTTCAACCAAAGAGTAGTGGGAGCTGGAGGACCAGCAGGGAAAGACAGGAAGTCCTCCTCCCATCCAAGGGGAACTGAAGCAGATCTGTGACTAGAAGCCAGGAGAGGGAAGCCGCTCAGTAATGAATGTAATAAAATCGTTCATCATGTGTTTAAGTGCTTTGCTAAACTAGGACTCAAAGAGCAAATTCATTTTGTAGAGTTCAAAATGTTTGATATCTGGGTGAAGGTTCCTGTTTACTTTAAAACAATGATTTTCAGCTACCATTAGATAACCCATTTTAGTTATATTATCGGATATTAACTTCGCCTCCTCTCAACTCTAGTTTTCTCTGTTTGTCCTGTCAATATCCTTCTGACTGTAGGTACATTCATTAGTTCCGGGAGAACCCATTTTCCTAGAAATAAGATGGGTACTGCTTGGGAATGCTAGCCTATGTAATTCCTAGAATGACGATTCAAACTCTTCTTTGCAGCCCATTAATCCATACTGCATGAACACACAGACCATAGAGTTCCTTGCCCCTCTGAATGTTTATGTTAGTGAATTTATGGATAGAGTATTTGTGGAGATGTGTTGGGACTCCTCTTAAGATATCTGTAGTGGTGAAAACTTCTCTAGAGCAGCGATTGCTTACTGTTGAAAACATTGTGTCTGAAACACCTCTGGACTCTAGGAATCTCTTATTCCAAGCTAACCTGGTTCAACTCAGCTTTTAGCTGCCCCAGACAGATAAGAGTTCTTTGCAATTTAGGATGTAGGTGTATTTCAGATTAGATCTTTCAACATGGAGGCGTGGATGTTTAGGATCCCAAGGTACTTTCCAGTAAGGCATGAACTTGCCCCACTGTACCTCATTTTTAAATGCTCCCTATAGTGGAGTCTGCTACTTCCTGTGCACCCCTCAATAGGCTTCTTAAATGAAGCTATTTATATGATGAGGGCTTTTCTCAGAGAAGAGCAACAAGAATGATTAAAGGTCTAGAGAACATGACCTATGAAGGAAGGCTGAAAGAATTGGGTTTGTTTAGTTTAGAAAAGAGAAGACTAAGGGGGGACATGATAGCAGTTTTCAGGTATCTAAAAGGGTGTCACAAGAAGGAGGGAGAAAACTTGTTCATCTTGGCCTCTGAGGATAGAACAAGAAGCAATGGGCTTAAACTGCAGCAAGGGAGGTTTAGGTTGGACATTAGGAAAAAGTTCCTAACTGTCAGGGTAGTCAAACACTGGAATAAATTGCCAGGGAGGTTGTGGAATCCCCATCTCTCGAGATATTTAAGAGTAGATTAGATAAATGTCTTTCAGGGATGGTCTAGACAGTATTGGGTCCTGCCATGGGGGCAGGGGACTGGACTCGATGACCTCTCGAGGTCCCTTCCAGTCCTAGTATTCTATGATTCTATGATAAATTCCAAATGGGCTTTTCTTGACTGCTAACCATCCTCTTCTTGGGGGAGCCACATTGATTTACATAAATAAAGCTCAATGTGCCAACCCACAGTCCAAGGGAGGTTACTCTTGCTGGGCCATTTCTAGGCTTTTAATGCTTGTTGTCTCAGTAGGGAAACTGCCTGGTTTCTTTCTCAGTACCAGCAGTCATGGATTTGGTTGGTTCATAGCTTGGGAAGTCCTTTAGGATTCCGAAGGATGAAAGGTGGTATAGTAATTTTCTGGAGGTGGGCCTCATTTTATACAAATCTAATCTCCCCAAGGTTCAGAGGAGTCTGGGAAAGGATTTTTTGTTTGGGTCCCCCATCTATACTAATCTGTTATATTTATCTGGCCAAACACTGAGGTCCTTTCTAGGTTGATAGTTCCATGCAAGCTGGGACAGACTCCTTTTGAAAAGGAATCAAACCAAAGGAAAGAGTTTAAGACTCATTATTGCTGAGGGAACAAAGAACTCCATACACTAATATTAAAACCATGTTTTATCATATGCTGGAAATGGTTACTCTTCTGATGTAATTCTGAATAAAACCCTTTTTTGGTTATAGCTTCTAAATGGAAAATAATCATTAAATTCTCCTGTGTCAGATTTGTGACAAATAGTTCTCCCAATTCTAATCCATTTCCTCAGTGATGATAATACAGAAGGAGCCAAAATTCACTCAGTCGCACAAACCATATGAATGATTCATAGGCTCTGCCCTTAGTATTATACACAGAAACTGTATTTATATGATGAGGATATTATATAAATACCATGTTCTGTTAATCATACATCTGTATTCATTTCAGCTTAATCACGGGAAAAGCAATTATTCCTCTCTATCACAGTTCTCTTTAATGATCTCCTAATGTGCCAGAGATAAATTACTCAATAAACAAAATGCTTAAATTTGTTGGCAATGACCAACAATGTATTGCATTTCACTGGCCCTCCTCTAGCCCCCTGTGGAGCAGCTAGTGGAATCCGGACAGGTTCCAATGGGCTAGCACTGGCAAAGCAATAAATACACTAAAGCGTAAACATATGTAATATAGAAAGATCTCATCATCCACCACTGGTATAATACATCTGGGAGCACATTTTTGATCTCAAACCAGATTACTTGGATAACTTCAGAATGGCGAAAGTCTGAAGAAAAAAAAAAGAATAAGGAGAATAAGACAAAGTTTGAAAGAGCCAAAACACACATCAAAGCGTAGGTGCTGGAACTGGAATCCTGCCACATCCCCTGGCTTCAAGTGGTTTCCATCATATCCAGTGTTTATAGTTGGGTGCAATGGTTCTCAGTCCACCCTTCCCCCGCTATAAAATTGTGCAAGCGCCCTGATATCGAAGCA
Source organism: Rafetus swinhoei (assembly GCA_019425775.1). Lineage (NCBI taxonomy): Eukaryota > Metazoa > Chordata > Testudines > Trionychidae > Rafetus > Rafetus swinhoei. The sequence goes on along the minus strand of CM033428.1, from coordinate 19,488,800 downwards.
AGGTTTAGAAGACAGCTTGCATGGTTCTTGCACATGCAGGGGAAAATCCTCCTCATACTATTTGGAGCTGCAGTGGGTGGAAGGGACCTTGGCAATGAATCCGAATACAGACCATGGAGGGTGGGTGGGGTTTACATGTTCCTGTACCAAGTTGATTGCCTGCTTCTCTCCACAGCTTATGTGGAGAAAATCAGAGCACCCACTGGTGTGCCAAGCTAGCAAGCCGTGCCTTTTATAGGCAGTAGATGCTTCCCCCTTCCTAGTGCACTGTTAAATGTTCTTGCAGTGTATCGTGGAGGAGAAGGAGGGGAATACAACTCTCTATGCCTCTTTCCCCCATTAATGTAGTAGAGGGCAGGATTTGGTCTTCAGGCAAATGGTCAGACTGAAACTGATTTTACTATGAAATAGACCTTGAGCAGAGTCAGGCCCTATACTTGTGCCTTTGTACCATATGCTACTAGTGAATTGAATAGGGGACACAGCAACTAAGGTCTCAATCCTATGAGAGTCTGAGCACCTACTTTAATGTGTGAAATGACTTTGGCTTCCATTGAACCTATTGGGTGCTAAAGGCTCCCAGCACCCTAAATAGCGCATTCCACACGTTTCTTTGCTGTCATGATTTTGGCTGATAGCTAAGACAATTTTGCTCTGCATGAAAGATCTACATGGGCCATTTGCAATTACATCATCCCCAGTGGTCTCTAAAGTAGCTCCAGGCAAAAATGAGTGACTGCTGTTCATGTTTGTCTCCCACTGGGCTAGCACACAAATTTCCTCAACTTATTTCCATCTAGGGTAGTGATCAGTTGGCAGACGGAAAGATTTCTTCTTTAAACATCATCTGCTCGACAGTCAGCTCTAAATGTGAAGATTATCATCATTCTTTTAGCATTTCCTGTTCAAGAGAAATGCAGTAAACACTTCACATTGTTGCTAATAATACATGACACACAAATCCAGCCCCGTGAAAACCTTTCCAAAAGTGCTTTTTTTAAAACAACTTTTTTGGTTGCATGTATCAATAGGGTAACTGTGCGGGTTCAAATATCTAAAGTTTGTATCTTGGCAGACATTCTATATATCTGAGTTTATTTCAAGTGAGAATTGCCCCTTACCCTCTGAAATGTCGCACTGTTAGGCTGAACAAAATGGATGCAGTTTTTCTCCCTAAGCACAATTTAAAATGGCCTTTAAATTACTGGGTTTAATATTATGCCTAAAGCTACTGACTGATAAAGTATTTTACAGAACACTAATCTGATCACATCTGGGAGCCAAAATTTGATTTATAATATTTATCTATACAGCCATGGTTTTGGGGGGTTTTGTTTTTTGTTTGTTTGTTTTTTGCTTTTTAAATCCTGAATAAATATAATTACTCTGCCAGTTGTCCTGTGTTCATACATAACATACATAGTATAGCAAAAAGCTCCACAATTATGCACCATTGTGTATGTACAAAAGTGGATGTAGGTGTTTGTGTGTAGCATAGATTTCAGAAACTAGATGTAGAAAATAGATTTCAGAGTAGGCTTCTAACATGGAAGGAGTGGGCAGAGAAAGTACAGTGCAAACAACAAATATTTTCAAGTGTACAAAACATAGACTGATTCCTATCCAGTTATTTTTGGGATCCACATTTACCACTTCTAGCCAAATAGAAGAAGGATTTTTTTTTGTTTGTTGTTTGTCATGTTACCAAGTTTCCTTTTTACCCTTCTTGCAATCACCATTCCTATTATACACATATCTCTCTGCTAGTTGCCCACAGAAAATGACTTGTAATGGCTGGCTGCTGGTGCTGCTGTCTATCCTTGCGTACCTCAAGAACCTGTCTGACCAGTATCATTGTTAAAGGAGTATCTGCAGGGTGACAAGAATTATTATCTTGATGCTTGATTTTAGGTGATACTTCGAACAAGCTGATCCGACACCTGTGTTTACTACATTACTACTGTATCTGTATTTTTGTTTGTTTCCAACAATTTAACTCTTTACCAAACCATAGCACTTCTGGGCTCTATTCTACAATCATCACTCAACTAAGTAGTGCCTAGGTTAGCAACAGTCCCTCTGAAATTAATGTCATGCAGAATATAAGGTGCTACTCAACTTCATCCAGGGAGGTACAATCTGATTCTATATTTTTGTAAGCCAAGCTACACTCATTGTTCTTTTTCCCTTTCTCCCTAGGGCACAGAGTTTATCTTCTACAAATGTAAAGGGTTTAATGTTTCCTTCATAGTCACTTTTAATCTAAAGCAATCAATTAATACCCAGTCCATGTTCAGATAAGATTCCTATTGAAATCTATAGAACAAAAATTAAAGTCCTGTAGTATTAGCTACTATCATAAGCATCTTAGGCAATTCCCATCTGTGTATTTATAATACATTTGGGAAAATTCATTGATGAAAATGTAGCTTATACAGGTTCGACCTCTATAGTCTGAACTTCCATAGTCCAGCAACATCTGTGGTCCAGCATCCCTTTGGATGCCCCTGGACCGGAACAGTCATGGGAAAAAGCTAGGCCTCATGCTCAGCCACCCCTTCTCCACTCTCCCACAGCTTTCAGGGTGCCACAAATAGATCATTTGCGGTGCTCGAACTCAGGAAGGGAGAAGGAGGAGCAGGGCCAAGGGAATGCTCAGGGGAAGAGACAGGGCAGCTGTGGAGCCTCATAACTGAGGGCCAGGAATGCAGCTTAATGGCTGGCAGTGAGAGCCAGGAGTGCAGCCCCATTGGGGTAGGAACACGGACCGGCAGCTGCAGGGCTGCATTCCCAGCCCCAGCCTCAGGACTCCCCAGCTACCCTGCCTCTTCTCCCACATGCTCCCCCCAACCCCATTTGGTCAATGCTGGCTTCTCTACTGCCATCAGCTAGGAGCTCCACAGCAGATAGTAGCAGAGGAGATGCCATTGACCTCCCCTGGTCTGGCAGATTCCCTCATCTGGGACCAGTCAGGTCCTGAGGCTGCTGGACCAGGGAGGTCCAACCTGTATGACATGTGCTAGTGTTCATAGGTAGAATGATTGATAATGTTCAAGGGGTAGAAACGCCTGCTTGTAGTTTACAGTCTTTTCTTAGGCTTGCACTTGAACACCAAATGCTGTCACTGTATGTCAACTGACTTAATAATATTTTCATTACCTAGTAACATCATTTTCAGATCTAAAGAATCCCATGACATCTATCTTCCTTGTCTTCCAGTGTCTTCCCCGGCGGGAACATTATGCAGTTTCCATTGCTGCTACTAATTGCTTACCTCTGTTCCGCATCAAAGTCTGATCACCCTGACACCCAGGTATTTATTTTATAAACATGAAAAGAGCAGAATTTCTTTGTAAGACTCTTACGAAATCCATCTTGTTGAACAAAAAGCATTATTCTAACAAGTCTGGCCTTTTAGCATTAATTTGTTTACTCTTGATATAAGTAGTATTTTAAATTTAATATGGGAGAGAAGAGAATTGCATTATGGTCTGACAGGTGCTTTTGCTGTTGCTATTTGCTTTGGTAAAGCTAGACATTGCTTGAAAAAAAGCAAATTAGTCCACAAAGAAGTTTGCTCTGCATGCATTGACTGAAAGGGGGAGGGTTTTTTAAATTATGTTTCTCTTTTGGAAAGCGAGATCTAATATTATCTCATTTTAATGTAGCTGTACTATGGTAGTATCCACAGGCCCTGCCTATGATTGCATCACAGGTAGGGTGACCAGGACCATGGGCGGCCAGCGAGTTATATGGGCTCGTGGTGCCCATGCTCCAGCAATATTCAGAGCCGGGGGCTCTGCTCCACCAATATTTGGAGCTGGGTCTCTCCAGCCCTGCTTCGAGTGGGCCCCGGCCCCCCCGCGCGCCCTCCCACCCCGGCCCCAGAGCGTCTCTCCGTCGGCCCCATCCCGTCCCTGCCGTGCGCAACTTTCACTCAGCTCCCCCTTGCCAGCTGCTGCTGCCATGCACGGCGTGCTCAAACTGCGTGTTCAAACAGGTGGGCGGGGAGATGCCCGGGCGTGACGTGACATCACGGCCCAGGACTTTAAAGGTGCTCGGCGGCGCATGGGGCCGCGCAGCTGAGTTGCAGGTTCAGGGTCTTCTGGGGCGGAGCGCAGACTCCGGCCCCGCAAAGTGGAAGGCAGAAGGTAGGAGAGGGGGAAAACTAGGGGAAGGGCTGGGAGAGGAAGGGGCTTGTACGGAGAGGGGCTAGACGGGGCAGGGGGAGGTGCTGGGAGAAGGCTTGAAAGAAGGGATGGGCATGAGGAAGGCCGGGATGGAGCAAGTCATGTGTGAGGGCACAGGGGCATGAGGGGAACGGGGGCAGAGAGTGGTGAGGGGTGGGCATCAGGAAAAGAGGGCAAAGGGGGCAGGGGCAGTGAGGGAAGGGGAGGCACCAGGAGGGTGCAGGGTAAGGAAGGTGCAGGTGCCAGGGATTCTGGGGTGAAGCAGAAGGGCAGACACCTGCAGGGGAGGGACCAGCACCAGAGGAGAGAGGCAGGGCAGGTGTGTAGAGGAGGTGTTAGAAGAGGGATGAGGAGGGGTAGCTCACATGATCAGAGTGGGGCTACTGAAGGAGTGGGCACAAGGGGGAGAGAAGGGCTGGTGGAGGGGGGCAGGTTGCAGGAGGGCTGAGGGCAGTGAGAAGGGCAGGAGTCAGGACAGCAGAGGAGAGTGAGGAGTTGGGGGGGGCAGCAGGCACCAGAGGAGCTGATGGAGCAAGGGGAGGAGACATGGCAGCAGAGAGAAAAGGTAAAGGTTTAAAAATATTTATTAATAACTTGGGTGCCACAGTGGCATATCCAAACAAGCCACATGAACTCAGTACTGGTGCACACACAAAATTCATTCTGCTCATGGGAGGAAACTCTTAGGCTATGTCTACACTGGCGGTTTCTTGCGCAAGAACATCTTGCACAAGGGTTCTTGTGCAAGAAGTCTTGTGCAAGAACACGACCACACTGCCATGTGCGAGCTGTGCTTTTGCACAAGAGCATCCATGGCAGTGTGGACACTCTCTTGCCCAAGAAAGCTCTGGTGGCCATTTTAGCCATAGGGGTTTCTTGCAAGAAATCCCTGCCGAGCGTCCACACTGCCCTCTTGCGCAACAGAGCTTACACCTGTTAGAAAAGAGCGTAGCTCTTGTGCAAGACGCCCTCTCTTACCACACTGTACTGTAAATTTCCTTGCGCAAGAGCAGGCGGGCAGTGTGGATGCTCTGTGGGTTCTTGCACAAGAACGGCTGTACTTGCGCAAGAAGCCACGAGTGTAGACATAGCCTTAGAGGGAACACTTTCCCCAGCCTCTCTGCCCCCGAGTTAATGTCACACACATTGGGTTAATGCAACTGCAGGATAGTTGCATGGGGGGGGGTTGGTGGGGGCCAAACTAATCCCTGTTGGTAGGAGGATGGTGAGAAAAGCCCTTGGAGAGGGGTGACATGACACCTTTTACTTCTGGTCATGTGTCCATCTTGCCCCGAGCGTGTTATCTCCAGAGGTGTGGCTAATGGGAGGGGGTCAGGGGCGTGGCTAATGGGAGGAGGTCAGGGGACATGGCTAATGGGGGGAAGTCAGGGGGCATGGCTAATGGGGCACCACGAAAAATTATACAAACCTGCCACCCATGACCAGGAGACCCAGTTGAAAAATGACCCTGGCAGCACCAACTGGGCCATTAAAAGTCCGGTCAGTTGTGCTGCGGAGCCAAGGCAGGCTAGTCCCTACCTATCCTGGGGCACTGAGGTGCATCCTGGAAGTGGCCAGCAGATCTGGATCCTGGGGGAATGGGAGCGGCTCAGGGCTCCATGTACTGTTGGCCCCACATATCCAGTGACTGGGTTCCTGGCCAATGGGACTGGGGGGGCAGTGCTTGTGGGCGAGAGCAGTGCGTGTGGCACACTGAGGAGCCTCCTGCCCCATCCCATCTCTCACCTAGAAGCTGGATCTGCTGGCCACTTCCAGGGCGCAGCGTAGTGCCCCAAGACAGGCAGATGTCAGGCAGTCTAGTCTGCCTTAGTGCTGCTTACCAGGAGCCGCCCAGGTAAGCCTGAGTCCCAACACCTATCCCAGCTCCCCCAACCAGAGTCCCTTCCTGCACCCCAAACCACTCATCCTGCCCTACTCCAGAGCCCATGATGCCAACTGGAGTCCTCACCCCCTTCTGCACCCGAACTACTTGCCCCAGCCCAGCCAGAACCCCCATTTGGAGTCAAACTCCCATTTAGAGCCTTTACTCTTGCCCCAGCCCAGTGAAAATGAGGGTTTGGGAGAGCAAGGCACTGAGGGAAGGGGAATGAGTGGGGCAGGGCCTCAGGGAAGGAATGGGGAAGGGGTGGGGACATCGGAGCAAGGGCAAGGCTAGAGTGTTCAGTTTTTTGCCAGTAGAAAGTTGGCTACCCTAATCACCGGATCTACAATCTGCAAGTATCTCTAGCTGTTGGAATATACCTGCGCCTGAAAACTCTTACATACATCATCCCTATTCAGGCAACTGGGCCCTCTGACTGAGGTTTTGCAGGTTCACGTCCTTATTCCCCAGCTCTGTGTTCTGGACAGTGCCAAACACATCGTTGGGGATCAACAAGTAGTAATCATTTACGCGCTGTTTGTATTGCCTGGATTGACAGGATGTTTCTGTCACTTGAGGAGCTGTTAGTTGGATTTGAATCTAAAATAATCCTGCCTAATGAGAACAGATTGTCCAAACAGACTATGTACAGAGTGCAACAACAGTTGGGTTATTCTGTTTGCCCAACTACTTCTTATTTGGATTCTCCCCATTTGGATTCTCTCAGTACGGTCCAATGATAATAATATATTTGAGAACTTCATGAGGTGGCAGACAGTGATGATGAATGGTCAATTCCCCTCTCCAGGAACATACTGCCTTCCAGAGATTTCACATAAAAATAATCTAAACTCTCCTGAGGGGGGAGGCTCATAAAATATAAGATATTTGGAAGTTTGCACTTCTGGGTGTCCCCAGATACTGTAGATGAATCTTTGCTAATAATCTCTTCATAACATCCTTTCATGAATAATTGTTAAAGATACAGGGTAAAATCTTGGTTCCATTGAACTCCTATTGATTTCATTAAGATCAGGATTTCACTCACAAACCTTTTTGAATTGTGGCACACAATATCCCACTGGCCATTACCGACATTTATACCCGTTTTGTGTACTCAACATAAAAAGTAATCTGAAATTTTTGAGTTCTCCACTTAAACCTTTCTACATAAATGTATGTTCCTTTCTGTGTTCCAAGTGACTGGTCTGTATAGTAGTGGGTAAATAATGGTGATAGCTAGCTTATTGACTAGGTGAGTCAATGAATCTGAAAGACAAGAATTATTTAACAAGCTTGCATGCCATTCTATTGACAGAATTGAGACCTATTGTACTTGAAATATTTAGCAACTGTACATTGTGATGTTTTTTTGAACACTAAAACTTCCTAAGAGAAGGGAGAGCTTGCAAAACCTTTCCTCACAAATAACTGTTCATCTGTATAGTCCCATTGAAGTGAGGCGGTTATGCCATTTGTTGAAACAACACAATGGGGTGCAACTTCAACAATAAATTCTTGTCATTCTATTGCATAGAATACCCTAATCAATAACCTACTAAATATTCCTACTACAGTAAAAGCTTTGTTATCTGGCACTTTCATAGCCAGAAAAGTCAATTAACCAGCATCTGTCATAGATGGCAATATAATTCCTCCTTCTGTTAACCAGAAAAATTCCAATAGCCATCTGGCATCATTTTTGTACATATTCTAGTGCTTGTGGAAGTCAGGTTTGTAAACTTATGGCAGTAAAGTTTGTACATGACATGCTTCTGCGTATAATACCATTATCAGATATTATCTAACCCATCTTGCAACTATGGCGAGCGTACAGTGAAAAATGCATGAACCATCGGTGTACAGGTCGAGTAACCGGCATAATTGATTAACCAGCAACCTCCATTCCCCATGAATGCCGGATAACAAAGCTTGTACTATATTTGGCTGAACTTCATCATTTAACAACTCTGTGGGCTTGTCTATACTGGGCATTAGTTTGTCTACAGGGATATATATTCTAGTGCACACTGGGGTGTCACTTGCTAACTGATTTGTGTGGATTCTGCTGCCACACATTAGAAGTTCTTCATTGTGCATGAATGTGGTCCCATTTCAAACAGGACTGCATAAATGCATACAAGTGGAATTCTAGTGCACATCAGTACATGTGGGCCAGTAAGTGCATAATAACGCCATGCAAGCTAGAATTTACATCCCTCTAGTGAGGACTTATGCACCATGTAGTGCTTGTGGTACTTATGGTAATTTACTGTACCTGAACGGGGCTACTTTCATGACCAGTTATCTGTGTGAATAAAGGATTTACAATCTGTTCCTTTTGAGAGATTACAGTCTTCAGAAAACTGGCCCATGGAGACAAATGTAATGTATTGAGCTGCATACATATCATCATTTTTTGTTCGTGAAAATAAACTCTTTGTATTAATTAAAGTCATGTACTGCCTGCATGGTATATAGAGTGGGCTTCATCATGACATTCTGCCAATGCATCTCAGTCCTTAATTGCTACAAATCTGCTTTTCCACATAATAAGCTTCATTTGAGCAATGAACCTTGATGTTGCCAAAGTGTGTGGTAATTCCATGATGTGAGCAAATGTCCCTGATACTATTGGTCTTCCATGAGTCACTGAGGCCCATTATTCTTGTGATTTAAATTACATTTCATATCGTATTGTGTAGGTTTTTTAGTCCACAATTCTTAAAGCTATTCTCAACCCTGCACCCCTGGAATCTAGTGGCAAGGCCTCTCCCCCCACCCTCTATCGACTTAAGTAGGAGCTGGATCAATTTGTTAAATTGAAATGCAGTGTCGTTGCCCAATCTTGCAGTGGTTATTGATTTCTAAATCACATTGATCTGAAAAGCTCGTTCTAGTCCCAGAATCAGGCACAATAGAATCAAGATTATCAAGTTCTGTATCTGGATTGGGAACCCTGGTATGCACAGTAAAGACACTTGGACTGAGGGAAAGCAAAACTTTAACCCCTTTTAATAGCACAATGAATATAGATAGAAAAGCGCTGAACCATTTTAAAAAGATAGCGAAAATTGAAAGTTAGCGGGATACCAATACCATTCCTCATATTTGTACTCCTGTACTCACACTCTACCTTGGGGTGATAAAAGACAAAAGTCTACCCTTTCCCTGGCATGCCAAGTGAGTCCAGTGGTCCAGATCAAGATCAATCAACAAACTCTTCTTACATGGTGGTCTGGCCTATTACAGGGTCTATGACATAAGCTGTCATAAACATTCATTCAAAAGCCTAGCCTCCCTTGTTTATGTCCAACTTTCTCACCCTCGTAATGTTGGGGTGCCTCTATCAGAGAGGTTAGTGTGGCTCATTGGGGTTCTATGTGCAGCCCATGAGATATTTTATCTACTGTTGCCAGTACTTGAGATTACCACATTCTGCTGGTTTTCATCCACATAGGTTTTTTCCTACCAGTATTACTAAAGTGACACGCACATAAAGCAAGGGCACATAAAGTGAGGTGCATGCCGATTGCACACAATATTGTGAGAGCCATGTGTTCTCTCTCTGCATCCAATCAAAGCGCTGTTACAGTTCAATCGGCGCACTGCAAATTCTAGGTATGCAAGCGCAGTTAGCAAAACTACCCTATTCCAGGAGACTGAGACTGTCTTCGTTACAACAATCTTATGGCCCACTGAGATGAAGGAGGGCCACCACTCACTAGCCTAGGTTGCTCCTCACTGGGTTACTATATTAATAATTTTATCTTATTACCATACATGAATTTGTTGCCAAAAGATGTTTACGTTGAAGCATTTGGCAACATTTTATCCTAACACAGCTAAGTATCAGTTCAATGTTCATGCACTTACCCAGTATAAACTTCCACCTTAAACATATCTTTCCCAGTTCCCCAAATCTCAGGTGACTGTCAGGCTATTTACCTATGCCAGAGTTCACAGACTTCAAACCCTAACTGATAACTATACTAACTGCTTAAGTCAATGTCTTACAGAATATAAGCTTGCAGGTTCCTTTGTATTGCTACTGAGTTAAATAAAATGCTAACACTAGCTGTATGGGGTACAGTTTGTGTCAGGAGATACTGCAAATAGTTTACCATCATTAGTCTTTCCCATCTTCCTCCCACTGCCCAAGAAAATAAATCTTTTACAAAGTCCTAATGCTTAAAATTTTCCACTCTTTTCCCTCTGTTCTTCAGAGCAGTATAAAGAGGCCTTACTGCAGCTGTGAATGTAACTTATACCTGCATTATGATTACTTCATACTGTTGTGCCATGTCTACACTAGGAAGGTATTTCAAAATTACTAAATCCGACTTAATAACTCCCGATTTAACAAATTCAAACTAGCGTGTCCATACTATGGGCAAGCCTCGAAATTAGTCTGAGGTAGGCTGTGTTAATGTGGACATGTTACCTTGGACTTAGAGCCCCAGGAAGCACTGGCTAATTATTAGTTCGAATTACACTGGGGAGTAATTTTTTTTCAAAATAGCAGCACCAGCACCACTGCTGTTATTTTGAAATAACTATTTAATTAGCATTACTCCTGATGAAAAGCAGGAGTACAGATTTCTAATTCCGCCACCCATTATTTAGAATTAACGGACTTGGTAGTGTGGACATTCTGCTTATAAATTCAACCTTGGGGGGTGGGGGTGGGGGTGGGGAGGGGGATTATTTTGAAATAAAGTCCTAGTGTAGACCAGGGCCTAGACCTAGAGTAGTAGAGAGGAAAACCGGGCCCACTCTATATTTCTGTAAGATGCCCTCTTTGTCCAATTGTGGACATGTATGATGACACAATTCTAAAACTATCTGTCCAGTTCATTGGAGACTAATTTACCCAGGCTTTTATCTGTATAAGAATAGGTTTCAAGCAACCTGATGGTAGATTTGCAAACTGATACAAATTACAAACTTAGAGCCATTGAAGTTAGCAGTATATAAGGAGGTCCATAATTACACAAAGTTGTCCTCCAAATGTGGAGTAAAATGTATACCACTGCTCAAAGAGTTCATAAAGGCATCTTTTGTTTTTTCATTAAAACCGTACAAAGAAGGAGTATGAAGAAACTACCTTAATTGCATGTAATGTAATTTCAGCAATGGATGTTAAAGTTAAGGCTTGGCTACCCTTGTTGTGCCCAGACCTTACATATCATTTGATAGCATATCAAGTTCCCCAATGTTCTCCTTTGATAGAGGAACTTGTGAGCTGAAATACCTGGGGATAGAATAGTTCATTTTTGTTGTTGTTGTTGTTGTTTGTTGTTGGGGTTTTTGGGGTTTTTGGGGGGAGGTGGTTGCACTTTGGGGAGGTTGCACTTTTGGGGAGGGGCTGGGAATGCTTTACCCAGCCTCTTCACACCATTCTTTGCATTCTTACTTTTCTATATCTTTAGTGGTATTGGGAAAACAGTTGCAAAATTTGAATTATTTTTAATAAAAAGGTATTTAAAAATGCAGACTACTGAAATGAATAGGTAACTGCACATTTAGATTATATAAATAATATCCATTGTAATTCACAGAGGCCAGAGGAAGGGGGAGAAGAAAGTCTGGGCTGAAATGTCAATCATTTGGCCAGCTGACTCCACTAATCTCTAATGTGTTAAACTATCTAAGTTCTAAAGCTATTCTATTGAGGTAGTAGGTTATACAGAACGTTGTACAAAAATTAGGAAAATTGAACCAAACGTCTTCTGTCTTTCCTCATTTTAAGCTGCTCCCCAAGAAGGACTCTTCGTGGTTGATTGTCTTCCCTGAGGACTATTGCTGGAGTTCACCGTAGCTTCATTTCAATGGGCAGATATGCCATAGCAATATGAGTTTTGCATCTTGCTCTGAAACTGCCCAGACTCAAGTTCCACATCCAAGTACCCTTCCATGAGAATACCTGGCCAATGGCCAATGTGGGTCTCAACTGTGAACTTACAGGTTGGTTGCCGATCTGCAATCAAGAGAAGAAACTAGGAGCAATGATTGAGATCCCCATGACCACACCTAAGCTCTAACCCATGTGCTCTAAACAAAGTAAGGCTGTTAAAGCTATATATTTCATTGAAAGTAGGTAAAACGTTTTTCTGATACTTGTTAATTTCTCTCAGCATTTAGAACATATATGTGTGATTCAGTTTATCTGTGGCCATGCTGTAGTCATACAAGGGCTCTTAACTACCATCTCCCTAATAAGTATTTGAAAGTAACTAATCTATTTTTGTAGTAAATATATCCAAGCCTTTTGTGGAGTATTTACAAAAACAAATCCTTTTTATTTTTCACTAAATCATACACACTCTGTCCCTAAAGTCTTAGAAGCCCCAATGACCTTTGAGACTGCCTCTTTGGAAAAGGCATTCTTTATCTCAGCAATGGAATATTGACAAGTAATGAAGAGGTTGCCATGGCAAATATGCATGTTTTATAGAATTGCAGAGAAAATAAGTACATCAAACCCATGTAAGTTGCTGGTACATATGTTATTGCTGCTCAAGGCTGCAGTAATTTCTCTTTACTAAAATATGTTTAAAGTTCTTTTTGGTTAAAAAGGCATACTGGATTATTCATTATATGTAGACAAGCCCTTCTGAAGCTGATTTTACTCCTTTTTCTGATAGGATTAGCAGTGAAAAATGTCCACTTACCCAAACTAGAAAAGGAAGAGAATACTTTATCTACATAAATTTACCTATAACATACAAGTATTTACATCAATAGCACTTTTGTTTTTTATTTTTTTTCTCAATGTAAGGAACTATGCCATGCCTACAATAGTAGCACTATAGCCTGAGAGAATCTTAACGTTGACATTCTTAATAAATCTGCTTAAAATCTGCTAATTAACTTTAACAGCCTGAGATTTACATTCTGACAACTGAAACACCTTTCAGACCGCCTTTAAAAAATCTGCTTAACCCTTTATGCTCTCAGTTATAGCTGATCAAAATGTATCAAATGAAAATATTTGTAACTAAATTTGTTTTTTAATGGAAACTTTCACAACCCTTTTTTAATGTTCCAGTTGTAGCCAAATTTTCATATGAAAAGTAAAACGCAGTCCATGCTCACCATTGCTACATGTAGAGCTATGAGCATAGAAAAATCAACATGGTGAGAAACTTACAGCTAATTGTTACACGGGGGTTTCAAACTCAATTTAACTTAGGGTGAGTGCCAGTCCTCAAATCCTCCTAGCAGGCCAGCGGGCACCCCCCCTATGGCAGGGCTCTGGGGGAGGAGATGGAGGTCTCTGACCCCTCCATGCATCTCATGGCCCTGCCTGCTGGCCCACGTGCTCCTCCCCATGGGTCCTCTGGCCCTGCCCACTCCTGGTGATTTAAAACCCACCAGGCATCCCATCACTACCTCTGGCAGCACAGCTGGATTAGAGCAGCTTCCTGCTGCCAACTCCATGCAGCTGCCAGCATGTCCTTGTGTCCTGAAAGATGTGTGTGCAGAGTCATCCCATCCATAGGTGTAAGCTGTGAAACTACTAACTTAAACCTGTTGTGAACCTGACTAGTTGTTAGTGATGCCAACTCTCCTGATTTCATCACAGACCTCCTGACAATTGGGGATTATTTTTTTCTGGGAAGCCCCAGACACATTATTAGAATTAAGCCAGATCTGGGACTTCACTAGCTGATGCATCATGCACCGTTATCCACTGTGATCTCTCTGACTTGGTAGATTATGCTTGATTGTGGGTGCACGGAATTAGGGGAGAATCCCAGCCTTCTTTCCTTTTCCTTTCTTTTCTTTTCTTTTCTTTTCTTTTCTTTTCTTTTCTTTTCTTTGAAAACTTTATATCTCGTGGTTTATGGAGAAAGGCTAGAAAATGTGTCTTGAGTTCAGCCAAAGACTTCAAACACCAGATATCATATAAAAAGATCCTTGAGAGTATTTTTATCTGTGATTTCAAGAAAACGTTTTCTTTTGGGAGGTGGGGAAGGCTAATTCGTGAGTTTTGATCTCTTGGGGTTGGCAATACAGTACATGCAAGCTGACAGTGTCTCCCCCTGTGTCCAGAAGCCCAGACAGAGACCAGGATCCTACAAAAGACATGAAATAGAGTCCTCACCCTGATATCCCTATGTCCTTGTGCTAGGGTGCCCTCTACTCCGCTAACATTGTACTCTCTCACTGGGATTCTGCCTGCCTCTCTCTTCCCCACTAACATCCAAGCATTCTTGCTGAGATTCCCTGCCCCGCCTAGGGTAACCAAAAGTGGAACCCACTGGCCATGCCCCGCTAGCTGCCAAAGCGCATCAGCTCAGGCTGCTCCCTGGCCAGTGTGGTTTGCATCACGGTAGAGGTGGCCAGCACGGCTTCCCAGACCAAGACGCTTCCTCTGCAGCCAGGACTATGTGGACGCTGGTGGTCAGGGTGCTGCTAGGAGCCATGTATGCAAGTGAGTACCCACGTGCCGCACACTCCCTCCACCTTGGGGCCAGCAGCTGTGCGGGCCTGATTAAATAACTTTTTCAAACTATTTCGTGGGCCAGATTGGGGAAGTGCTTGGGCTGTAGATGACTCACAGGCTGGGCATTTGAGACCCCTGTTGTTACAGATTTACGGTCTAGTTTTTAAAGTTTAGAAGCAGAAGTGCATGTATGACTAATTGCATATGCAAACTGGAAATTCAGAAGTACATATAATCAGATCTGGTTATTTGTGCATGCCGTTATCTATTTTGCATATGCAGTTGTAATTCTTAGTTGCACATGCATTTTGCTTATTAATTACATGCCTTGACTCTTGAAATCTGTCCGTTACTATTTCCAAGCACACATGGTACTGTGCTGGTATTTCCTACCGGACTTTGTGTCTAAGTTACCTTTTAAAGCTGTGGGATAGTTTAAAACACTTTGGTACATTTTGAGTAACAAAGTATACATTTACATAAATGATCAAAGCAAAAAGTAACCTCACATCCAGAAACCCATGTTTTCTGACTCATACCATCACATTCTTTTTATTATTATTGCCATTTGTTCAAGATTATGATAATAGAAAGACTCTTTGCGGTTCAGTGTTCCCGCCTAGCACACACACATAGGGACACCTCCAGTGCATTGTAGGTCATTTTGCTGACGTGTCAAAATGTTTAGCCTCACAATCAGCCTGCCTTAGAAAGAACTGTGATGTTCACCACTCCAGGCTAGGGATGGAATAACGTAGTCAATTAACCGATCAACCGATAAGCAAAAGCTATAGCTAAGCTTAATGCTCTAGACTACACACATTTCCCCCCGCCAATAAATTTTTTAGCAGGCTGGCCAGCAGCCCAACTCAGTCCTGGCTTGTGCCGGGTCTGGAACCTACTCCTGCTGTGGCTCTGCATTTAAAGTGTATTAGGAGCCAGGTGGGCAGGCAGCTCAGCGCAGTTCCTGCTCATGCTGGGTCCAGGAGCTCAGACTTCCCCCTGGTCAGGGGATGCTGCTTATTAGAGGCAGCAGTGCAGGGTGCCAGGCAGAAGCTGGTCCATGAGGGGAGCCAGTTTAAAAACCAGCTCTCCTAGGAGACTGGCTGCCTATCGCCCCACGCTGCTGCCTCTTATATAGAAACAGCAGCATGGAGTGGTAGGGAGCTCCTCGGGAGTGGGGCCAGAGCGCACTGGCTGCCAGCCTTGCCCCCAGGGTCTATAGAATAGTCAAGTAACCAATAAGAATTCATGAGGTTAATCGACTATTCAATTCACCGATATTAACATCCCTGCTCCAGGCCGTATCCCTCGCATATCCATTAGTGGGCTCCAACTAAAGCAAGCTGAGAATTTTCGCTCTCTCAGCAGCATTTCCACTGATGGATTTCTTGACAAAGAGATCATGCACAGAATGTAGAAAGCTTCTCAGTCACTAGAAAAGCTACGCACCAAAGCCCTAAAATCCCAACACATCACCTTTGCAACAAAAATAAAACTGCATAATGCTTTTGTGCTCACATCTCTCCTCTATGGCTGTGGGACTGGGACACCATACAGTCATATCAAACAGCTAGAGGCCTTCCAGTTCAGTCTCTGCTCAACATTATGGGAATCAGCCTGAAAGACAAAATTACCAACCTGGAAGTTCTCCAAAAGTCAAGTGCTGCCAGCATTGAGGCCATGTTGATAAAAGTCCAACTATGTTGAGTTGGACACATCATTAGGGTGCCTGAACATTGACTCCCCAGAAAAATTTTCCATGGAGAATTGGCACAAAGACACCAGACTCAAGGCTACCTGAGAAAGTGCTACAAGGACAGCATCAAGATCTGCATACATTTTGTGGAATAAAGCTGGTTGGTCTCAAGAAGACTACTTCAAATAGATCTGCATAGTGATTTACAACATTCGAGATTCCCAAGCCTTTTAAAAGGACAGAAATAATAATCAACTGTTAGCTACCAGGGAAAAGCATTGTTCCACTACTATAGCTACCAAGACGCTCACCAATGATTTTGCCCAATCTGCTCACAAACATGTTTTTCACACTTTAGACTTTAGAGTTGCTCCAGAATCTACAAAAAGAGCAAGAAAACATCATTGTTGAATCAATGGATTATATAAGGAACCATCGTATGCTTTTTATTATTATTGCCATCATTTCTGAGTTTGTTCAAGGCTAATTACTCTAAAATAATTTCTGATTTTCATTTAAATTTAAATTTAAAGCTTTATAATTTCCCTATATTAATATCATTCAAAGACTTCCCTTTGTTTATGGCACAGAATTTCTGCAGGTTTGTATTCCACACAGTTACTCTAGGTTTCGTTATTGTCCTTTGCTAAATCTGGCTATGTCCATAGTTTGCAGCATTGCTTATTCAAGGCTATCTATTTTTAGCTCATTCCTGAGAGTTGCACTGAGTAGCTCCTTAACTAGGTTTAGGATTTTCTTTTCTGCTTCATTATCTGTTCTAAACTCACATTGATTCCTTCTGATGACTGTCTTTCAATATATATGGAAAACATACGTGTACAGATACAAAAGTATGTGTGTGTGTGGTGCTTATCCTGCCTTTTATTTACTATTACTCTACATTGTTTATAAAGTCCACAAAAGATCAATTAAGCAATTAGTTTACTATTCACCGGTAGACGTTGTGAACTATTTCATTTCACAAATTGATTATAATTTAATTGTTTATTTTCAGGGACCTCGTTATGTTCTCTTCCTCCCCCTCCCCAGCAGTCCCTGGAGTGGTCTAATAATACAGCCAGTAAAAGTATCTACTTTTTTTCTCCTTGCTCTCTGTGTTTGACTTGTCACACAATATTTTGAATTTCTACTCCACCTTCTGTTTGAGAATTTCTTCAGCCCTTTACATATAAGCCTCAAAATCCTGTGAGGTATGCATTGGCCACATTTTACTACTGGAGATCTGCAGCATGGAGACTGGAGCGAGTTCTCACAGCAAGACTGTGGAAGAACCAAGAACAGAACTCAGATTCCCTGGTGTGCAGTCCTTTCCTTTACTACACCCTTCTACACTTTTAAAATATCTCACTGTGAGTCATTGCTCTTCGTAGTTCCCATCATAGGGTATGTCTACACTTGCAGCCTATTTCGGAATAGGGCTGCAAATGTAGGCATTCGGAATTGCAAATCAAGCCCGGGATTTAAATATCCCATGCTTGATTTGCATCTTCGCCGGCGCCATTTTTGAAATGTACAAGCTCGAATAACTGTTCGCGTCTACACGGCAGTGAACGGCGTTCGAAATAAAGCCCTATTTCGAACTACCTGTTAAACCTCATTGCAGGAGGAATAACAGGTAGTTCAAATAGGGCTTTATTTCAACGCCCGCTTTCACTGCCGTGTAGACACGGCAGTTATTCCCGGCTTGTAAATTTCAAAAATGGCGCCGTTGGAAGATGCAAATCAAGCACGGGATATTTAAATCCACATTTGCAGCCCTATTCCGAAATAGGCTGCAAGTGTAGACATACCCATAAACTACCTCTTGTTTTTTCTGTACGTCTAAAAATTGTATTTAAAAGGGTTTTTTTGTGTGTGTTCTTATCAGTGCATATGTGTGACAAGATGTAACAACCTCATAATATAGATGAAGTGATTAACAAGTTTATTTAGACCTAGACAGGGGGCTGCCAGACTTGCTGGGCCCCTGGGCAAAGTGTGTGTGGGGGGGGGGGGGGCAGCTCCCAGAAGGGGCAGGGAATCAGGCAGAAGGAGCGGGGCTGGGGCAGGCAGTCCTTAGTGCCATCTGGAACATGCCACATACTCCCCCAGGCATACCTCAGTGCCTCCTGGAGCTAACCTCCCCGGCCCCAGCAGCCCTCAGAGCCACCTGGAGCATGCCACAGGGAGATCTGGGCCCTTTTGAATCACTGAACCCCATGGCTGTTGTCCACCCTGTTGGCAGGTCTGGACCTAGACAGCTTTGCCCCACCACACTTGCAAAGCCTTCACAGGCTAAAGGAGGAGTTTAAATAGAGAGCAGAGTGCAGCCCACTCACAAGCAGCCAGAAGGAGCAGCATGGGAGGCCCAGATGCTTATTGATGGTCTTGTGCAGTGTTCCCCAATTGGTGCTCTGCAGAACTCTGGGGTTCTGCAAAGTGAAAGTAAGGGTTCTGTGAGAACGCAGCATTCCCCCACCCCTTCTTAAAGAGACAGAGTCTATTTTGCTGAGGGTTTTTTGTTTGGTTGGTTGGTTTTTTGCTCGACCAATTCTGGTGGGTTTTGTTTTTGGCTTCTGTTTCCATCTTTGCATTGATGGAAGTGCCAGTAGGGCGGTACAGTGTGGTATACCATGCCAGCAAGATATTTATATAGCTGGTATGGCATACTGGAAAGAGAAGCAATAGAACATAGGGCTGAAGTTCCTCCAGCACAACTGTACCACCCCCAGCCCTTCCACACAGGGTCTCTAAATCATCCATCCATACAGCAGCCAGCTCTGCCAGAGGACAGGGCTGGAGACAGGGCAAGGGGAGGTACAGAGGAGGAGCTGTGGCATGGAGCTGCCCAGTAGCCCCATGTTCTGTTCCTTTCTCCACTGCAGCTCCCAGGAGTGCTCTATGGTTCAGAGCTTTCCTGAGAACCACAGTGGGGAAAGGAGCAGAACCTTCAGCCCCACCCCCTGCCCTTCTACAGGGTCACATCTCCTCCAGCTCTCAGCAGCAGCTATGCCAGAGGACTGGATTGGGGTGGGGGTCTGAAAGCAGTACAGCCATTAGAGGAGCTGATGGTGATCTGCTCCGTTCTCTGCTGCAGTTCCCAGGAGAGACCTGCTCTCTTGGAAAGCACACCGGGGAAAGTTGACATGGGGTAGCCCCACACTGGCAGCTTCTTCAGCTCGGCTGCAACAAGCTCAGCTGTGCCCCTCCGGCCCTGTCCTCCAGTGGGGTTGCTTGTCGTAGAGATGGAGGAGACGGGCTGGGGTGGTAGAGCTGCAGGCCAGGGGCCACCCAGCAGCTCCATGTTCTGCTTCTTTCACCACTGCAGTAAAAATGTCTCTATTTTAGTAGAAATCTGCCTTGATAACATATAAACAACTCACCCTTGCCAAAAGTAATCATATAAAGAGTCACTTTAGTAATAGATGCGCAAGCTGAAGAGGTGAAAAAAAAAGCTAAATGCATGGAAAACCCTGGGATAAAAAACCTTGTCATATGTGGGGCCTAGATCTGCCAATGTAAGAACACTATAGTTACCAACTGAAGACCAAATACCTTGCATGCATATTCTGACTTATCCCTCTGACTATGTGTACACTACGAGTTTTACCGGAAGAGGCAATGCAAATGAAGCGCAAGAAAATGCTAATCCGCGTTCCTTTTGCATTGCCTCTTCCGGCAAAACTGGTAGTGTAGACATAGCCTCCTTGTTTAGAAAAGTGAAGTCAGTGACATTTTGGCTATCCGTTTCATTTGGATCAGTATCTGGCCTCAGATATGCAAATATGGGATAAGATCTCCTTTGAATGTAAGAAAGCAGGTTATAAGCCTTCCTCAAAGTTCACCTATAAAAATATCACCAAATAGGCCTGTTTATAATATTAACTGTTTATAGCTATGGATAAATACACTGGACCAACCAAGCATATAGCACTTTGAAGCAGATCTGGCATGTCTTACACGCTCTGTAATATTCCACCATCACAACACTGAGCAGCATAAATGTAAAAAATGAAAGGCGGGGCTTACAGATTATGGAACATGACTTTTGGGAGTTTTCTTCCTTTTGATGCTGAGTATTTTCTATTCAAGAGATAATCTGAAATTAAAATTTCCCAGGAGCCTAAGAAAATTTGGTGCTCAGTTCTTCAGCATGCACCATAGACTGTAGTGTTCATTTTATGGTTCGGAACAACTTAAGACCATAGCTTTGCATACTACAAAAGACTCAGATATGGGCATCTTTATAAAAGCCATATCACAGTGGCAATTCTTGCTCCCCCAGGAGTCACACTGCCCACCCAAAGCTCCCTTGGAATAGCACAGTTTTATAGTTACCCTTCCTTAGGGCTGTGCCTTTATGACATACCATAGATCTAAATGAGGTGATTAGAAGGGAGAGAGGGGGAAGAGATTTTGCGAGAAAAGGCACTTGCGTAAATTTCATAAGGCAACTGG
Organism: Rafetus swinhoei; assembly: GCA_019425775.1. Taxonomy (NCBI): domain Eukaryota; kingdom Metazoa; phylum Chordata; order Testudines; family Trionychidae; genus Rafetus; species Rafetus swinhoei. The sequence goes on along the minus strand of CM033428.1, from coordinate 19,468,119 downwards.
AATTTGACTCTAAGGCTTTGTCCACACTTACAATTGATCGACAAAAAGTTTTGTGGTTCACAGGTGCTTAACCCCCCCTCCTCCAGGAATTACAAAAAGTTTTGCCATGGCAAATGCAAGTGTAATGCTGCTTTGTCTGCAGACAGAGCGAAAGCCGCTCAAGGGGGCTATACATACTTTGTCGGCAAAAGAGTCAACGGACAGCATTCACACATGCCAGCTTTCAGCGACAGGGCTGTGTCAACTTTGCTGCCACATTTACTATGGGAAGTGTTTTGAGAGGAAAAAAAACCTTGCTCTGAGAAAATAGGGGGTGATAATGAGTCCAGGCTTTCACTGCAGAGTTGGAAATTTACTGGCAAAAAGAAGGTATAAGGTGGAGACAAATCTATTGTGTTGATTTTAGTATGTTAGTCAGAAAGAAAGCACAACTTACCCAGATGTTGGAGCAACCGCAACAACCGAAGTAGCAACCAAATAAAGAGTATTTGCCGGTTCAACAGAAAGAGTATTTACAGCAACAAAGTATCCCCTACAAGATTATTAGTTACAGTACAAAGAATAATGTTTTCCTCTGCAATAAGAGCAGCCTGTGGATATGGCCGTAGAATCATCTCACATATACCCAACCCACTTAATAGGCTGCAACAGCAAACAGAAGTCAATGGAAAATTACAGCATGAAATGGGGCACCTGTCTAAGCCTCCCCGTGCCAGAGGGAATATGCCACTAAACTCGCAAAGTCTAAGGAGGGGCTACCCATAACTCAAACCCCAGGCCTAAGTGCTGCCCTGCTCAAAATCTGAATCAAAAAAATTTCCATGAAATTCTATGTTCTATGACAAGGATAGTCTGAGGAGCTAACCATGAGCTGGGTATTTCTGTTATGGCCATTTGTAGCAAACAAGAGTGTGACATTCATCCCTACATCGAACGACAGGCTATTTGGTTATTCAAGGACCACAGCAAAAATAATCCAGGTCTGGAGCCAACAGATAATAAATAGGCTAGCATATTACTATATTATTTATTAATAGCCTCATCTCAATAATTAATCCCACACAAAATAAAACATTCGTGCTGGAGGTAGCTACTTTGGTGCAATAAATTTCTTCCTTTAAAAAAGAACCAAGACTATACTATATGGAGCTGGTAACTACACCCATAATTTGGGCTGCCCCACACTTCATATAACACCCCATTGTTTATAAGTTTGCTAAATTGTTAAGGCTGAAACTTTCCATTTTGGGTATTTACCTCAAGCTGAATTTTTATGGAAAGCTTCAGCAAAAATGGTTCAATCTTTTCGGAAATAAGAGTAAGAAAAAAAGTAATTTGGTGATGTTAAACAAGTTCATGGAGAAGCTTAGGCACCCATTATGCTTGGAAGGAGGTATTTTATTTAGCAGGGATGTTTACTTGGATTCAGGAATTTACTTTTGCTATTCCCTTGAAAAACTACCAAAATCTGACAGAATTAGAAGACTTTGAAAAATTGCAGTTTGCCCATGCTCAGTACTGACTTATTAGAGTTTAGAGACACAATGTGGGTGAGGCAATACCTTTTTTTTTTATCATCTTCTATTGGTGAGGGAGACAAGCCTTTGAGCTACTTTTACCCTTAGAAGTTGGTTCAACACAAAATATTACCTCGTGCACCTCTGTTCTAATAATCTGGGACCAAAATGGTTACAAACATTGCATACAACTTGGCAGTTAAATTCTCCTGAGACTAGTGTTGGTTCTGAGCATGCTCCATCCTTTGATTTCAGGGGCTGAGCAGGAACTACTTTTCTTGTAGTTACCGCTATGATGTTGGTGGAAAGAGAGATGTGTGCTTTTAGTGCTCCAACTCCTGGCAGCTAGATTGCTAGGATGCCTGACTAGAATGCTGAAGGGATAAGAGCTGTCCCTGGAAGATAGCAGAGGTAGTAGATTCAGACAAAGTATCTATGGAACGGAATAAGGGAGGTCAGGAAGATTGGGAGCTGGGTTCAAACTGGAAAGTGGAGGTGTGGGGGCAACAGAAGGAAGGAATCCAGGGAGTAAAGACTGAGATCAAAGGAACAGGAGGAGGGCAAAGGAGGGACTTGGACTCACTGGGAAAAAAAATATAGTCTGATCTGGAAATATCCTCTACAAAGTGCATAGGTCTTTTTGCCAGTTCACTGCTTTCTGTGAATTGTGGGTGTTGTGCTTATACCAGCTTTCTACCAGTGTAACACTATTGCTTCCTGTGAAATGTATCCTTGTTTTTTATTTTGTGTCAGCATGATCATGGTTTCATTTACACATTATTCAGGGCAGTGTGACTTTTGCTGTTGCTAAAGGATTCTATCGCTATTGCCGGGCTGTACAATGAACCTCCTCTTTGGTTGGTTGTTTTGTTTTTGATTAATGTGGTTTTGTCCAATGTTGCATCTTTTTGCCTGAGATAGGGTTTGTCTTACTGAGAATTGTGGGAGATCGCCTGAAGTGGGACATGTGTAGTACATGAGTTGAAGTCTCTTATCATTAGAGAAACTGCCTCTCTAGGAAAAATAGAAAAGGAAAACCAAACAGGAGATTAAGCCAGATTTGTAGTTCTGCTATTTTCCTAAATAGAGATGAAGAAAAATGCCCATGAAATGGGGTAAAATGGCTAACAGTTTGGTGGGGAATTGTTGGAGGGATGAGGGCTTAAAGGAAACATGTAATCTGATTAAGCAACTTAATTGCAAGAAGACGGAATAATGTTTGAGCTGTATTATGCCCACTATCTAGTTCGGAGACAAAAGTAACAAGCCCAGCAGAACTATTAAGCAAGCTCTTATCCTGTTAGTGGCAGATTCTGGAAACTAGAAACTGTTGTGCAATGGGCTCTGTGGGTTTTCCAAGAACATTTGGGAGCTGTAGAAAATCAGTTTTGTTCAGACCCCACAGACATGAGCTAAGTAGAAATGGATCTTTTGGAGCCGAGAACCAACAGTTGTACCCTATTGTTGTGGTGGTGAAGTGATGTGCACAACATTCTGGAAGCCCACGGACGAGAATTCTTTTGAAAATATGTTAAGGGGTGCCCAGTGCCTCTGCATGTACAACTTTTGCATTTTGGGATGTGCCCCACGCAGTGTCACTCAGGATTCTGAGGTTTTTTTCCAGCAATCTTCATACTTCAAGCCTCAATATCCAATATCAGAGAGAATGTAAATATGCAGCCACATAGGTAGTTACTTCATATTGCTGGCTGCAGGCCAAAACTAACTATGGCCCATGCTGAGTTTGTGTAAGTAGGTAGAGACAAACACTGAGGATAAATAGGAGGCCCAGAATAAAGAAGTTGTGAGGGTGTTTGTATATTTAACAAAGTATATAACATATATTACTGTTGTGGAGCTTAGGCTTTGTAGTGTAGAGAAACCCTTTTATCAGCACATCTGTTCCAACATAACCCCCCTAGAATAGATGCTGTTTATGCTGGGGATACAGGTTGAACCTCTCTAGTCTGGCAACATCCATGGTTCGCCATGATTTTAGTTTGTCCACTTAACATGGGTGTGGCCAAGTTTCCCATAGTCCCGTAAACTTTGTTACAGCCACCGGTCCTTGCTTTCAGTGTTCTGTGCTATTAGTTAGCTCTAATTTACCCATAAATATCTTCTTAGACCCCAGTAAACAATGGAACTGTTGGTAATGCTGATAGACATTATTGACCTCCCATGGTTTGGCAAATTCTCTTCTTTGGAACGAGTCAGGTCCCAAGGATGCTGTACTAGAGAGCTTCAGCCTGTATAACCTCCCTGAATAATGTTAGATATGCCAACAGAAGCACCAGTTCATGCAAAGAATAACAAGATCCCTCCTTACAAGACTGGCACAGAAATAGAGTATAGTGAGAATAGAAAGAAGGGAAAAATGATGCTCAGAGGAAGACAGAGTAACCTCTTAAAACTTATTGTGCATTCATTTATCACATTGAACATAACTGTTATATTTAATAATACTAATATGTATTAATACTAAATAAAAATCCTCTTTCTATGGATTTAAAAGATTATCAGATGACTATAGGGTCATCCAACTGTTACTGTGGGAAAAATGATCTTGCATTAGTCCTTCTCCTGCCATGCCCATTCTTCAGTTATACAAACCAATCCATACAGTGTGACTACCTATTGCATTATTGAAAGCGTGTAAATGAAACCATCTGCAGCATATGCCTGTACTGGGAACACAATGCAATTTAAGGCATAAAACTTGGAATAAAAAACTGCAATTTGCTTGTGGTTACACTTTGTGAGTGAGGGTACATCTACCCCACAAGATAAGCCATGACTCAGATTCATGTGAAAATCCCATTCTGCTATGCAAAGTTCTATCTAATTCAGGCCTGGACCCAGGCCCCAAGTTCCCACAGCGGTGGAAAGGTTTGAGGTCAAGTCTCCTGGGAGTTTGGGTCCTTTGCAATGTGGACACAACTCAAGCCCAGGCCCCATAGACTTGGAGCCTGTGAGTCCACTCCTGCAATCCCACATTCTCCTGGGACAGTGTCCTTTGTCCTTTCTATGGCAAGATTGCCCAGTCAGCTCCCAGGAAATAGAGGTCACCCCTCTGTTTCAAGTACAGCTTGCTCAGTGTTTAACTTTTCCTTTGCCAAGTATGCTGCTTCTTGGTAATGGAGCACAGCCAGATTTGAGTTCATTGCTGGTGCAAGGTGAGCATGCAGGCTGACTTTAGCAGGAGTTTCAAATGCCCAGGCACCCCAGCTAATAACAAAAAAGATGGCAGCATTAGGGATTCACTGCCCAATGCAGGGAGCAGACTAAGTAGCTCAAGAGTGACACTGGAAAACCAGAGATGAGAACTGCACCTCTGGGACCTTGCCACCATCAGGCCCTTTTTACGAGGCATTTGAGTGGTTGCTGGGTATTGCGCTGTGTACTAAGCCACCAGTGCTACACTGCAGCCTGGTTAGCTGGGACAATGACCTTCTCACTTCTGAATCCAGTATCGGGATGGAGAGGAGTCAACAAGCACCTGATGAGGTTCACACTGTGCCTCTTGTACCAGAACAGTCCTTGAGGAGGCTTGGCTGCTGAAGCAGCTGCAGCACATTATGGATCACTACTAGACAGAGCTTTCTGATGCTTCCTCGGAAGAGCTGCCAGCCCAGAACCAGCATCAGAAATACCAATTTAGCCCCTGAGCCTGATATGGTCTGTCTCTGTGGTATTAACGTATGGATGGGAAGGATTTCCAGTTTATTACTCAATGCAAACTTTACTGGTAACAACCTGAGGGGAAGTTTTGCTGCCACCTTGGTTTTGAATGATTGTCGATAAAATAGGTAGGTTTGACAAACTTGTAACAAGCAGTGTAAAATCTTTCTAAAATTGCTCTTTTGGGACACCAAACTTTTTTTTAATAAATCTAATTTGTAGATATTTAAGAAATCAATTTACCTAGCACCTTGGGGTCCAGATTTCCCAGTAGCAACAACAAACATGAAGTATTGAATTCGTGTACACCACTGTCTGGAAGGTTATAAAGCAATCATTGTCTCCAGTATGGTATTATCTTTGTGGATAGTAGATTATTGTAAGTGTTACACCAGCAGAACTGAGTTCCAAATGGTAGTTATAGTTTTTCAATGGTCTATTAGGATATGGGAATGTGTAATTTACAATTGATGTGCAGAATTTTCACAGCATAAAACAATTTTAATGCACGTTAAATAAATAAAATTTATTCTGTGGCTTGCTTGGTTTTCTCTAAATGACTTACTGATCATCTATGTAATTGAGAATGAAATGGGCAGGTAAATGAATTTACTGTAGCAGTCTTAAATTGTGATAGTAGATTTTCAAACTAGCAGACAAAGATATAACAAGATCCAATGTCTGGATGCTGAAGTGACAGAAATTTGGGCTAGAAATAAGACATGAAATGTTAACTATGAGGATAATGAACAATTGAAACAACTTTACCAGAGTTGTGGTGGATTCACCATTTCTGGAAATTTTTAAATGAAGATGGGATTTTTTAAAGGATATCCTCCAGTTTGAACAGGAATTAGACCATAGGACTTCCCTGAATTGTGTTATATAGAAGGTCAGACTAGATGATCACAATGGTCCCTTCTGACCTTATAATCTATGACTCTCACAATGACTTGTTTGCAGTAAATTCATTATAAATTACCCATAAAGTACATATATTACACTGTGGCTGTCGTTAGCACGCCTATAAATATTCATTCCCATTACAGGCAGCCATTAAACTGAAGTGTTACTTCTTTCCAAGCAATGCTCTTACAATTAACACCAGCAGAATTTTTTGATTCTTTATCTCTTTCCTGATCTGAGAATAATTTGACCCACTTAGTCTCCCAGAAGTAGATCTGCAGAGAGTTTTCTTTTCTTTATAATTAATTCCACCTTAATGTCGCTATATCCCAGAAGAAAGCCCATGCTTGTGTCACTGAATCTTCCAAAATAAGAAGAATGCTACCTTAATATCATAAAGGAGATCTGCAAAGGAACAAAAGAGCTTGTGCGCTTTTAATGTCTTTATGATGTATGTAAGAGGGTCCTTGGCTGCACCCTCTCTCTCTCTCTCTCTCTCTCTCTCTCGCACAGTTGCGCCCCCTCTCAGGGCCACTCTCTTGCGGGGGGTAGGGGAACCCAGGCCCGCCCTCTCTCACGGGTCCCAGCCCAGGTCCCTAAGGGCCAGGACGCCACGGTCTGGTCCGGCTGGTGGGGCTCCTGCCGAAACTCACCAGCCCTCGGGCAATATGCAGGCAGCTCTACCCTGGGCTACTTCCTACCTCCCCCGCCCCCCTGCCGCAAGTCCGGTTCATGGTCGCAGGGGTGTCCATTCACTACCCTCACCTTCCTCCCTGAACCCCGCCCCCCCAGGCATCCTTCCTCTGCCTTTTGAATTCCCCCGTCTGGCGTTTCTGCCTCTCGCACCCCCCTCTGACCTCACATCGCCCTTTTGCCCCGCCCCTTGCATCCGCCGTGCCTCCGTCCCTCCTCCCCCACACCATGGGGGCCAGACGCCCACCTGTGCTCCTGAGGCTGCTGCAGCTCAGCTGTGCCGCAGTGCTAGAGCAAGTGGCACAGCTAAGGGTTTTTGCAGCCGCCTCCCTGGACAGTACGGGGATCAGCAGAGCTTCGGTGCGGGGCGATCTCGTGCCGCTGGAGTGGGGCAGAGTCGCTCCATCACAATGTACTAGAAGATTTACCCAGCATTGCTCAGGTACTTCATTCAGATAAGTTTTGTTTTTCTTCATTTAAATTATTGTTCTGGGGTGGGGCTGAGGGGTTCAGTATGCACCATGCCTGGAAGTGAGGACTACCCCAGCCCTCTTTCACTACAGCAGCTTGGGACCAAGTGAGAAGTGCCTGTCCATGGCTTCTGCAGCTGCAGCAGGCACAGCTGGGGGAAGGGTGCATTTTCTCTGGCAGAGGGACAGGCAGACACACAGACAAACAATCACACAAACAGCCAACTCTATGAAATATATAGCAGAGAGCTGTCCCTTTCTCCACCCCTGCCTCCACCTGGCCCAATGTGGGGATAGCTGTCACTGCCCCCATCTCTGGCCCCTTGCTGCCCCCTGTGGTCATTTTACAGTATAACTGTCCCTCCTTCCACAACCCTCCTTTCCATTTTGTGAGAAACAATCAAATTCCAGGCACATCCCATTGTCTTGGCACAACCAAACCCTGACCTTGCTTAAAGTTATGCTAAGAAGAAACTGCATACCAATTTGGTGGTCCTAGCTCTTACAGTTTAGGAGGAGCTCTTGAACAAATGGACTCACAAACAGATGGATGCACAAACTCTCCAAAATATATAGCATATAAAGAAGGTTTGGAAGGGGATTTCCCCCCTTCTAAGCCTTTGTCTACACTGCCAAATTCTGTCAACCAAAGTTATGTGCACACCCAAAAATCAACATAATAAAAATAGGAAACCACACTGGGAGAACATCATCGACAGTGTGAGAAATGCGCTGTGGGATAAAGAGCAATAGCTACAGAACTGTTGGGCAGAAAGCAATCTTTCTGGAACTGTGTGTGGAGCTAGCCAGAGCCCTGTAGCACAAGGACACCAGAATGAGAGCTGCCCTCTCAGTAGAGAAGCATGTGGCAATTGCTGTCTGTAAGCTGAGAGCTACTGGTCAGTTGCAAATCAATTTAGAGTGAAGTTGACCATTGGGGCTGTGTTAATGCAAGTGTGTAGAGCAATAAATTTCATCCTGCTATGAACGACCAAGACTCTGGGAAATGTGCGTGAAATAGTGGGCGGCTTTGCAGAAATTGGTTTCCCTAAATGTGGAGGGGCAATAGAGGGCCCACATTTTCCAATTTTGGCACCAGACCACCCTGCAACAGAGTACCTCAATAGGAAGGTGTACATATGCATGGTGTTGCAAGCACTTGTAGATCAAGGGGCATCTTACTGATCTCAACATAGGGTGGTCCAGGAAAGTACATGATGCACACATCTTCAGGAACATCAGAAAGCTACAAGAGGGGACTTTCTCTCACAATCACAAGATTACAGTGGGAGATGTTGAAATGTCCATAGTGATCCTAGGAGATGCACCATACCCATTATAGCCATGGCTCATGAAACCTTATACAGGACACCTGGACAGCAATAAGGAGCAGTTTAAACAATAGGCTGAGTAAGTGCAGAATGACAGTTGAATGTGACTTTGACAGATTAAAAGCATGCTGGCAATGTTTTTATGCAGGATAGTCCTCAATAAGGATAATATTTCCATGGTCTTAGCTGTGTGCTGTACTTTGAAGCTAAGGGTGAAATGTTTAGTCAGGGGTGGAACATGGAGGCACAGTGCTTCGCTGCTGGGTTTGAGTAGCCAGAGACCAGGAGTATCACAGAAGCCTAGAGGGCAGCAATTCCAGTCAGGAGCACTTCAAAGCAGCACTTTGACAACAAGCAGTAAAGTGTCTATGTCGGAGGCACTTCAGTATTACATTGCATGTAGTTTTCCTAGGATACAATGGTGACTTTGGCCTGTACGTCCCAGTCAGAAAATGATTAAAATGTCTGTGCATCTATTGGTAGAGCCTGCAATCTGAATTTGTAGAAAACAAAAGAAGGATGATTTGTCATTCTAAAATTTTGCCTTTATTCAACAAGCAACAGCACTATAAAACACACCAACACAGAGACATAAGAACATAAGAATGGCTATACTAGACCAATGGTCCATCTAGCCCAGTATCCTGTCTGCTGACAGTGGCCAATATCAGATGCCCCAGAGGGAGGGAACACAACAGATAATCCTCATTTGATCCCTCCCCTGTCACCCAATTCCAGACAGAGGCTAGGGACACCATTCCTCCCCATCCTGGCTAATAGCCATTGAGACGCTTGCTGGAAAAGAAGGGACTTGGAAAGGGCAGACCTTCACAACTGTATGTAGGCCCAGCTATCGTTGTGAAAGGTGTCTGAGGGTGTGACATGAAGGAGAAAGCAAGGAGCCCCAGAAATAGAAAGGAATATAGGGTGGGGAGAGTTGTGACTATTAGGGATGGCAGTGTTAACCAGTGGCCTGACTGAGCTGGAGCAGAGCCCTATCCGTTGCAGGCGGGCCCCCAGCTCGGCCAGAGCAACACTTGCCCGTAACAGGCCTGACTGGGAACTTCTCTCTGTAAAAGCCTATGTACAAATGAGCCCCAATGATCTTTTATCAGCCGCAGGGGCTTATTATTCAATTTACTACCTAGATGAGCTTCTTCATTTTAACTCAGCTCATCATGGCTAGCTTGAGCCTGGACTCTCCTTGACGTAGCCAGCAACTCCATGACACTCTGCCTTCCCAAAGAACTTTAACCCATCTCATAAAAGGAATTAGGTGCAGATATTGTGTTGCTAGAGGACAAAAGTGCAGGTTTCTATCTCAGGATGTCTACACTGCCAAAAAAAACCCAACCAACCTACAAAACCTCTAGGTATTCTTAACTTGGGTTAGCTAATTGGTGTTAAAATAGTGAAGTCATAGCAGCTTTTAACTTCAATTAGCAGCTCACATTAAAGCCAAAGCCACAAAGGAGCCTGGAGCTTAGTTTAAGCTTCTAATGTGTGTGTGGGGGAGAGAGGGGAAACAAACCGGCACATCTTCAGTGTTATTTAAACCTTCCTTAGCTAGCCCAAATTGAGACCACACTTTTTTTTTCAGTATAGACATTAAGGCAAAAGAGTTCAAGATGCCACAAGAACAAACAGTTAGATTTGCAGCAGCAACAACAACAAAAAGGAATAAAAAGATGTGAGGACATGCAGGCACTCAGAGTGCAGATGAAGATCACATGGTAAATGCACATAAAGAAAAAAATAAAGCTGCCTTTGGAGGGACTCCAGCAGTCCAATTCTTTATAAAAGTTCTCTGCATCTGTGCACCAGTGCAAAGTAGGTGTAAATTATTACCATCCTATTTCAGAAACATTTTTCATTCACATGGCAATGGAGAATCTAACCCTGTATGCGCACTAACGGAGTAACAGAGAAAAGCCAAAAATTTAACCAAAGAATCCCAAAGCACCGTAAACAGCCTGAATAAAAATACCTTTCCCTCTCACTAGCACAGTTTTAATTGTCTTAGCTTTTGTTAAGGTATCATTCAGCTAGTTCTCCACCATCATCAAGACTTTCAGGCTGAACTTCTAGTGTAAACCGCAAGGAGAGAAAAAATATCTTTTCTTGCGCTTTGTCTACACTACCAAGTTTTGTCATCAAAAGTTGCCTTTTGTTGACAAAACAGTTAGTGTACACACACTGTGATGTGACTTCTGTTGGGGAAAATGCCTGGTTTTAGCAACAAAATACATCTATTCTGACAAGAGACTTTTGTCTTTTTCCTCTACATTTGCATCAACAAAGTGCCAGTGTGGGGACTATGCTTGATTTCATTGCTTTATTTGGTCTCCCAGATTGCTCTGGTCAGCAATTTGAACTCCGTTTCCCTGCAGCCAGTTAAACAGCCATCTGCCTTTTCCCCTTGCCCTAGGAACTTTTGAAATTCCATTTCCTGCAGGCTCACTGTGGAGAGGTCTCATCACAGGTGAGGTCCCATGCAACGGTGGTGGGTTATCGCACCAAACGCTCTCTTGCTTGGACCACTGCAGAACTGCTGGAGCTGATCAATATATGGGGAGAAGAGGCTGTGCAGGCCCAGCTGTGCTTTGACTCATAGGGTTTGGGATGCCTATGGTCGGGACAAGCTGCAGGGCAGCTCAAAGATAAAGGAGTTGGGGTAGGCATACCATACGGTGAGGCTACGTCTACTCTACGAGTTTTCTCGGGAAAAAATATGCTAATGAGGAACTTATTTGCATGAGTCGCAATCTTATTTGCATATTTTCTGCTGATCCGGTTTTGTGCTAGGGGTTTTTGTGCAAAAAAAAGTCCACACTGCAAAAACTCCTAGCGCAAAAACGGATTGGCAGAAAATATGCAAATGAGATCGCGACTCATGCAAATGAGTCCCTCATTAGCATATTTTTTGCCAAGAAAACTCGTAGTGTAGACGTAGCCTGAGAGAGGTAAACTGTTGCTCTGGAGCTGCACCAAAGGCCTGCAATTTCTATAAGGAGCTGGAGGCAATCCTCAGGGGTGACCCCACCTCCACCACCGAGAGCCCCATGGATGCTTTGGAGGGCACAGGTAGTGGAAAGTGAACCTAATCTGGAGAACGAAGTTATTGATGAAGAGATGGAGTTTGATGAGAATGTGGAGCTCCAGGCACGGTCACCAATGGGGCAGGCAGTCTTGAGCTGTTCTCCACTCCTGAGGTGCCTAGCCAGTCTCTGGGGAGTGGGAAGCAGGAGATGAGGTGCAGGGTATGCAGCGGTGGCATGTGTAGTGCAGAAGGGTGCTCAGGGTATATAAATGTAGGAGGCTGGCTGTGTGTCTGTGAGCTGGACATTTACCTGCACAACTAATCAGTATGGCTGAGCAGGGCGTTGATGCATCCTAAGATCTCATGGGAATCCTTTAGAGAGATCTCCAAGAAAGCTTAGGAGAGATACTTGTTAATCCTCTGATGCAGGTTCCATGGCAGAGCAGCTTTGTTTCTTCCCCCACTATAGGAAACTTTCCTGTGCCATTCTGTAATCACTTGTGCAGGGAGAGACTAAAGCAACACATGGGTGAGCAGGGAGGAAGCCACACGCTCGCAGAAGATGTATCCTTGTTTCCCAGCTTACCCTCAGCTGTGAGCTGTCTGCTAGAATGATCATTGCCTGTGAAGAAGTGTGGGACTTTAGAATTTGTCCCTAGAATGCTACTTTGCAATTCCTGCAAAGACTGTGTGCTCTCTTCTCCAGGCGGAGGGCTCCCTTCCCCCACTAACACTCACCATGCTTTGGGTGTTCACAGAGATGTGTGCCTGGCTGTGGTCAGTGAGATAGTGATTGCAATGTTGCAAACGGTGTGTTTAACTGAAATGTTGAAATGCTGTGCTTGAATGTAGCAATCCTGCTTCTGTGCTTTGCCCCCTATGTTTCACCAGAGGCGACTTTCAATGATACCCCACGCACCTTGGCCAACCATCTCCACCTGACAAGAAAGCGCCCAAGATGCAGCAGAGAAGACATGTTCCAGGAGGTGCTGTGGTGCTCCATGGCAGAGAAAAGGAGTGCTGGGAAGTTGAAAGGCAGGACAGAAATGAAAATCATGCATTTGTTAGGGACACAATTGAGCAAATGATTAAAGTAGTGGGGGAGCAAACAGAGATGCTCAAGTCCTTAATATTGCTGCAAACTGAGCTCGACCTCCATTGCAGCACATTCACTAGGGATGTGCAAGCCCATTTAATCAGTTAACTGGTTAAACGTTATGTTTAACTGGTTAATTGCTTAAATGGGATGGACGGGGGGCTGCTCCAGCTAAGTGGACTGAAGCATCCTCTGCCTGCAGTGTTGCAACCTGCTCCATTCATTAGGAGGGCCGTGCAGACCCCTGAATCCAAGAGAGAGACCAGAGACCAAGTTTCAGATCACAACCCCCAAAGAGAAGTGCTGTGCAATTCCTGAGCCAAGGGAAAAGACTCTATTTCAAATTTGTTTTAATTCAGTGAATTAGAACCCCAGCAGGGGAATTTTGTCTTGCATTCTTTTGGATGCTGTGGAATTTTTAAGGAGCCCTGAGAGAAGGGAAGCTGAGGTGTGGGGGAGGGGCATTACAGAGCATGCACTCCTTGTGACCTATAGGTGTTGACACAACAGAAAGTCAACCCATGGAACTCCCTGCCAGAGGATGTTGGGAAGGCCAAGATTAGAACAGGGTTAAAAAAAAACACTAAATATGTTTATTGTGGATAGGTCCATCAATGGTTATTAGTCAGGATGGGTAGGGATAGTGTCCTGAGCCTCTATTTGCCAAGAGCTGGGAATGGACGATGGAATGGATCAATTAATAGTTATCTGTTTACTCCATCTGAAGCACCTGGCATTGGCCATTGTTGAAAGAGAGAATACTAGACTAGATGGACCTTTTGCTCTAACTCAGACTGTTCTTATGTAATGCATTAGCCTCCTGAAGTGAATTGATACAGAACCTTGGACCCTTCAATCTGGACCATGCCATATAGCATGGCTGCTTCCTGAGTTAATTCCTTGTGGATCCAGTAACATTTCCCCAAGTATGCACATATAACAACACGTTATTTTTTTTAAAAGGTGGGGAGAATCAGGACAACCAAGAGAATTATAGACCAGTCAGCTTAAATTCAGTACCTGGCAAGATAGAAGAGTAAATAATCAAACAAACAATTTGTAGTCCCTATAAGAGAAGGTGACAGGTAACAGTCCACATGACTTTGTCAAGAACAAATAATGTCAAACTACCCTAATATTCTTCTTTGATAGGATAACAAGTGTTATGGATATGGGGGAAGTGGCGGATATGATAGATCTCAAATTGAACAAGGACTTTTGATACAGTCTCATATGACCTTCTCAGGAGCAAACTAAGGAAATATAGCCTAAACACACCTACAATAAAATGAATTCACAGCTGATTAGAAATCCATACTCAGAGAATAGTTATCAATGGTTCACAGTCAAGCTATAAGGACCTATTAAGTGGGATCCCACATGGATCTGTCCTGGGTCTGGTTCTATTCAATATCTTTGCAAATGATTTGGATAATGGCACAGAGAGTACACTTATAAAGTTTGCAGATGAGACCAAGATGGAAGGGAGTGCAAGCTTTTTGGAGGACAGGATTAGAATTCAGCATGATCTGGACAAACTGGAGAAATAGTCTGAAATAAATAGGATGAAATTCAATTAGGACAAATGCAAAGTGTGACATGTAAGAAAGAATAATCAACTGCACAAATACAAAATGGGAAAGACCTGCCTAGGAAAGAGTTCTGCAGAAAAGGATATAGGGTTACAGTGGATCACAACTGAAATATGAGTCAGTGCAATACTGTTGCCAAAAAAAGCAAACATTATTATAGGCTGTATTAGCAGAAGTATTGTAAGCAAGACATGAAAAGCAATTCTTCCTCACTACTCAGCACTGATAAGGCCTCAGCTGGAGTATTGTGTCTGGTTCTGGGCACTGCACTTCAGGAAAGATGTGGACAAACGGGAGAAATTCCAGAGGAGAGCAATAAAAATGAGTAGACGTCTAGAAAACTACAAGGAAAACCTAAAGAAATTGGGGTTGTTTGTTCCTGAGAAGATAAGACTGAGTGGGGAACATAAGTCTTCAATTACATAAAAACTTGTTATGAAGAAAAGAGTGACAAACTCTTCTTATCTACTGAGAACAGGATAAGAAGTAATGGACTAAAATTCCAGCAATGGAGATTTAAGTTGGAGACATTAGGAAAAACTTCCTAACTGTAAGGGTAGTTAAACAATGGAACAAATTATATAGGGAGATTGTGGAATCTCTGTCATCGGCAGTTTTTAACAGCAGTTTAGAAAAACACCTGTCAGGGATGGTCTAGATAATACTTAGTCCTGCCTCAGTGTGCCTGACTAGACAACTTATCAAGATGCCTCCAGTTCTATATTTCTATGATTTTGTGACAGGTGAGCAATTATGACTTTGTTTTCTTTTCCCTGCACTGTTACATTTCCAGTTTGCAGTCTGCAAGGGCAGCTGCTATTTTCATGGGCAAATTTGCTGTTCAGTGTTAGTGTGTCGCCTGTCTTCATTCTCTTAATATTCAATAAGTCATCAGTTTTTCTACTTCCCTATGTTGTACTGGGAAATGCATTCCCTGCGACATGCTGAGAGCCTTTTCTAGGGTGCTCCTTACTGTAGCATCTAGATGGTTTAAAAAAAAAACATATACACCGAAATTAAGTCTAGGATTTTCAAAATGGCAGAAAAGAGTTAAGTGCCTTAATCTCATGGACTTTCAAAAGGCTCTTTTGAAAATCCCCTCCTAAATTAACTAAATATAGATTAAAAAATACATGTTTACTCTTTGTGGATGGGGAAAATATAACAGCCTACGCAATGGTCCCCTTTCACTTTCACCTGCTGCACCAGAGTGTCCCTTTTTATCTTGTTTTTGCATCTCTCCACATTGTATAGTGGCAAAGAGCATTCGGTACTAAGGAAGAAAAAATTGCCTCTTTAAGAACTAATATACTATGTGTGTAGTTCTGTGTTCTGTTCCATTTGTGCTTATCAGAGGGCATTGGTTAAGGTAAGTGGCAGATTGAAATGACTGCAATGTTTCCATTTGGAAAACGGAGTTGCTTTAGCCAGCTACATAATAGAATTTATTTTATTTACCATTAAACACATTCCATCTTCATTTCAGTCCAAAGATGAGTCCAAGAGACAGCTCTATCAGCTAAAGTACAGCTATCACTGTTAAGAATGTTAGTCTTTCTTTTCAAAGCTGGGAAAAGAAGAAAAGAGAACTCTTGTTAACCTGAAAGTGCTTGTGTGTGCTGAGCTGAACAGCTCTACTGGGTCAGAGGTGATTACAAATTATAGGTGGGAACTAGGGTCCGGATCCAAGAAGTGTGAAGAGTAATAGTACTTTAACCTAGCTCTGTAGGGCTACCAAACAACCAACAGACTCATACTGCCAACTGGTAGCAGCTGTAACCTGGCTGCTCTCTGTGACCCAGAATTCTCAGCAGTTGAATGCCACAGGAAGTTCCATCTTGAGTTATCTGATTGACAGTTGTCTTAGCCATCCTTGAGGGCCACCTTGATTTTATATAACAGTGTTTCTTAAACAGTCAGAGGCGACCTCAATAACTTTCCCCCAACCCTTTTTTTCCTCAATAATCCCCCGACTCTTTTCGACCGACTTTTTTTTTTTTTTGGTCAACCAAAAATCCTTGATGTTCCTCATAAAAAAATTATTGTTTGGTGTTCCTTGGTCTTAAAAAAAATTAAGGAACACTGCTATATAAGCTCCTGGAGAGAGGCTTCCATGTCTGTTCAGCTTCTCTGCCTTTGACCTCCTAGCACTAACCTCACCTATGACTTGAATCCTGACTCCTGATTGACCCTGGGGCACCTCAACACTGATCCTGATACTAACCCCCAGCTCAATTCCTTACTCAGACTATGGCTTTGACCTTCAACTTGACTCCAACTCCAGTTCTGAGCCTGGCTTCAGTTCCTGGTTCCTAAGGTCCTGCCGCTAGTTGTGCCTACCTTCACCTAGGATCCAGACAGCAAGTTATTGTGCATAGAGGTAAACAAAGGTGAATGTTACTTGTTAACCCTGTCATTGACATTGACTTGCAAACATTTCTAACATTTGTATAGGGATTTACATCTGTCTCTGTGTGTAGCTTCTGGTCATGGACTAAAATCTGTATCTTGTGTTACTTTACACTTTACTTATGGAAAGAAGTGTGTGTGGAGATAAGTGGGAGGGTTGTATAATCAGGCCTGTTGATGGGGCGGGCAAAGGGGGAAAACTGCTCTGGGGCCCAGTGATTCAAAAGGCCTTGGGGCTCCTGGCCACCACCGCTGCTTCTGCAGTGCTGAGGGCTCATTCCCACCAGCCCTGCCCTTTCCATCAGAGGCCTTGCCCCTTCTGGGAGTGAAGAGCCAGACTCCCTCCACACCCTGCCTGGAGCCTCAGCAATACTGTCAGCCCCCCTGTGTATAACCCTCAGTTACATGAGTGAAACTAAAACTCAATTTGTCTCTGAACTATACGAAGTCAGACAGAGAAGAAAATGGGAAGATAAATGTTTCCAAAAAGCCAGGTAAACAGAACTTGAAACTGTCTGTTTAACAAAAGTGTGTGTGCAGTATTATTAACAAATATATAATATTACATAATTCCTTTCATCCTGAAAGATTCCCAAGAGCTTTAAACTGAACTAGGCCGTGCTGTCGCTAATGATCATACACACTTTTACATCTCATCCAGTAGACAGCCATTCCAGCAGTACAGCACTCCCTATCTTTCTGTCAAACAACTACCGCTTTCTTTTGTTGGCCTTATATATACTCATGCCTCTGTGAACTCCACTTCAGTTCATCTGATGAAGTGGGTTTTACTCACAAAAGCTTATACCCTAATCAATCGGTTAGCTTCTGAAGTGCCACAGGGCTCTTTGTTTTTGCAGATTCAGACTAGCACGGCTACCCCTCCGAGACATATCTTTCTGATGTATTGGATCAGTATTGACTGAGAAGGAAGAACCTCCCCTTCTGAATCAATATTGCCACTTTCTTCAGCCATTTAGTGTTCCTTTGAGGGCTGCCATCCAAATACTGACAAAGCTCCATGCTTGTTTATATGAGACATAAAACTCCAGAATAATATGGGTCTGGCATAAGCAAAATTACGTCATTTTATTTGCAGGCAGAGACACAGAAAAATTATTCTCAGCCACGTGCAAATCTAACATGATTAAAAACTGAGTTCTATTTGGGCAAGGGTGGGGGGAAATCTGTCAAGGAGAATCCATTGCAGATCCGTGGCACTGTGTCTGGGGTAAAGTTGTTTGTAAATCTCATTGCCATGGGATCACATTACAGAAAAAATATGCAGTAGTATATTACTTGTTAGAGTTTTGTTTTGACATTGGTTTTACACATTGGCATAAAAAATCTTGGAAATTATAGTTTATTTGCTTTTAGCTTTAAATTAAGGACCAGATGTTGCAAATATTTATGCATGAAAGCAGTCGTGTTTAAACTCACTGGGACTCTTCGCATATATAAAGGTTCTTATGTGCGTAAGTGTTTATGCCAGGACTCTAACTTCCTTTCTCTGAACATTTTTTAATATTTTATTTTTAATATACCAAACATACAGCCATGCCCACCCTCCCTATCACAGGAAAAACAAGAGATGGGAAGAATTCTAGGTCAAATGCTGAGAAGTGCTATGTGTCTGCACTTTCCATTAAATCTGTTTGAATTGCAGATGCGTGGATGGCACCTTTCAAGATTTGACTTCACTGGAACTGTTTCCATCAGTGCCCAGTTATAAGTGCACCTAAATCAGGAGGTTCTGAGGCTCATAAAGTGCAGGGTTTTACTGGATAAAGAGGTGTCTGTTCAACTCTTTAATGAGAGTGGCAAAATGAGTCTCGATTCTTCATTTAGTTGTCACATAACTCAAAACAATATCTGTCATCATAGCTTCGCTTCATGGAAAGCAATCTGAAGCAGTAAATCCAACAGGAAGATAGTAAATACCAATGAAATGGATAAAGTGAGAGAGATATTGCAGATTGTGTTCTGTCTCACTAAGACAACATATGGGAATAGTTTA
The DNA here is from genome assembly GCA_019425775.1 of Rafetus swinhoei. Taxonomy (NCBI): domain Eukaryota; kingdom Metazoa; phylum Chordata; order Testudines; family Trionychidae; genus Rafetus; species Rafetus swinhoei. The sequence goes on along the minus strand of CM033428.1, from coordinate 19,449,367 downwards.
GACCATCAAGTCAGCCCATATGTATCTACTTGCCCAATATTAGTGAGCACAATTTTGTGAGAGCTAGATGAACTAGGTGCTGGGATTAGTATGCCGAATGGGCTGGATACACAGTGGTCTTTTTGCATTTCCTTTGTCTTTCTGGTGTATTTAATGCAATGGTTTTTGTCACTCAGGCCTGGTCTACACTAGGATCTCAGTCTAAAATAAGCCCCCCAAGGTTGATTTTGTAAGTAATGCATCCACACTACCAAGCCCGTTATTCTGGAATAAGGGGCACGGAATTCGAACTTTGTAGTCCTGCTTTTCACGAGGAGTAATGCTATTCCTGAACTTGTAAGCCCGAAATAACATTAGTGTGGATGCTCCGGTGCCACTCATTTGAACTAATTGGCCTCCAGGAGGCCTCCCGCACCTCCTCAGTGCTTCCTGGGGCTCTGAGTCCGAGGTAGCGTGTCCACATTGACGGAGCCTGCCTTGGACTACATTTGATTCTTCCCCATACTGAGGACATGGAACTTTGAATCTGTAAAATTGGGTGCCCAGAAAATGAATTTAGTAAATTCGAAATAATCTCCTAGAGTAACTCCCCTCTAATTCCCTTGTGGGTCAGACCCCCTGTTTGAAATATGTATAATATACGGTAAAAGCACACAAATGACCAGATTTCAAGAGGGGGAACCAGATTGTGCAGTCCATGGCCATGAATTTGGTACAGCCCTAATTATGGCCCTCTATTGATCTGAAATAGGCATCATTTGAGAGAGTGAAGTGGTAGTGGAATAACATTCAAGCTCTTCATTCAATACTGGTGATTCAAGGCATGAAAAACCTACTTTGTAAGGGATAGGAATTACTTCATCGCCAATGTTGTTGGACAGTCGTCCCTCTGGTTAAATGAAAGAGCTTTAGGAAATCTATGTGAAAATGCTTTTTTTTTTTTTTTTTTTAATGTGCTAACCAGTATATAGCTTGATGAGATGCAATAGCTAAGTTTTGCAAGGAAGCACCCAGGAAACAGCAAATGCGGTTAATAATTACAGGAAGCCATGCACCTTGAAAATAGCATAGTCACAAGCAAACAATACAATGCCCATATGCCATGATTTTTTAACAAAACACTAGAAAGGCCAATAAATTTGTATGTAATTTTAGAAAATCTAGCAAGGTTTCTTTAAGTAACTAAGCAAATATATTCAGAAACTTTTGAGTTCCTGCAATTGAAGGGACTCTGAAAATTGATTCCCTTTTCAACCCAAATCTGAAGTATTCTCAAATTAACTAACAAAAATAAAAAGCATAGTGCAGAATTACAGGTTTTTTTAAAGTTAACCTTTCCCCCCCACAGCTTACTACTATGGTCATCTTTATAAAATAAGTATCAGTGACAATTCCTTTCCTCAGCTGATTGTAAAATCTCAAACATAATGCAATGGGGTGTGATATGTAATTTTAAAAAAGGTATATCACCTGTGCATAGAACACATATAATTTTTTCAGCAGTTATGGGTGTCCCCAAAAAATGACACATCTGAAAATATACAATAGATAAAATATACTATTGATATATAAAAGAGCATAATAATACAAAGAATGCAAGGCTTAGTTCTCTCCACTAACACACAAGGTTGCACTGCTACAATAGATTACATGCCCATTGTCTAGTCCTGCAATTTGATACACACAGATTGACCCTTGTAACATTGCAGGATCCTGATCAAGTCCATGGGGGTCCATGTGGCACAGGGGCCCATCTGTCTAGATCAGACTGCAGAATCATGGTTGGGAGGGGGGTGTAGTTGAACACAGGAACTAACTTTACAAGCTATGTATTCGTGCAGCTACTCAAATGAGGAGGGAAGGGAGAAAGGTGATGAGGTGGCAGTATTCATCCAAACTCTACCTATATAAATCACCAAAATGAGATGCTGTTCACAATAGTTTGTACAGGTGTTGAAAATATCAGATAACTTGACTCCTTGAAATAGGGATGTAAGCAACTAGTCGACTCACCGATAAGCTCTTGCTTGTTTTTTTTTAGCACTATTGACTAGTCGCATCCTCCCCTACTGTGGCTCCACAATATTAAGGGACTGGGCAGCCAGCATGCAAAGACGTTGGCTCAGTCCCTGCTCCCATGGGTCTCTGATCAGTCTGCATAACTTCCCCCACTCCTGCTCTGCATTGTAAGGGACAGGGGAGCTGGCACGTGAAGACGCTGATGAGAAACCAGGGACCAAGGACTAAGGAGCAGAGACCGAGGCTATGGCTACACTACAGAGCTTTTTTGGGGAAATGGCTATTTTTCCGAAAAAACTTCACTTATGTCCACACTGCAATCACTTTCTTTCAAAAAAAAATCAAAAGAACAGAGGGGTTTATCCGACACTGGTAAACCTCTTTCTGTGAGAAAGAAGCCTTTTTCCAAAAGAACTCTTTCGGAAAAAGGTGTGTATGGACAGGGAAGAGGGAGTTCTTTCGAAAGAAGAGGAAAGAGGAAAAAGCACAGGTGCCCTGGTGGCCACTCCATCCATACTAATCACAGCTTAAATGTGAGATAGCATCCATTCAGTGTGGACGCTATCTTTTGAAAAAGCACATTGCTTTTCTGATGGACTTTGGCAGTGTGGACGTTCTCTTTCGGAAGAAGTTTTTTTGGAAGATCTCTTCTGGAAAAGCTTCTTCCGAAAGAAGCCTGAAGTCTAGACGTAGCCTGAGCCAGCATCTTTGTGCACTGGCTCCCCTGTCTCTTATAGTGCAGAGCGGTAGTGGGGGAAGTTAGGCTGGGACTCAGCATGAGCCAGACTGAGCGCTGGTACTGCCTACCCTCAGGGGCGGCCTGTGAGCCTAGGCGAACTAGGCAGTTGCCTAGAGCGCCGCTGGCCCGGGCACCCGATGATGACGTCACGGGGCGCCCCGTGATGACATCATGGCCATTGACGGCCGTACAGGCGGGGGCGCCAATTGCGCCACCTGCCTGGGGCGCCAGCTGCCACAGCCAGCCTCGGGCCGCTCCTGCCTACCTTTATCAACTAACTGATTAGTTGATAAAAAAATTTATCAACTACTCTGTTAGGAAAGTAACTGCATTTTAATATCCTGACCTTGAACTTGACTTTTTTTATCAGGGGAGCTTTAATGTGCACTGGGATTCTGCTAGGCTCCTCAGATTTGGCTTTTTGTTGTTGGGGGAGGGGAAATAAGTGCTATCTCCCAAATGAAACCCACTTGTGGCACCATGCGACTTTACTCACAGTAAACTTTTTAGATTTGTGGACATATGTCTCCTTTCTTAAATGAGGGATGAAATGGTTAATAATTTTCATCACTGCATTATCACTGGAGTGGCAGGGCAGCTCCCTGCCTCAATTAGGAAGAGATTAAAGAGGGCCTCAAGGCTCAAGCAACCCTCTCCGGCTGCAGCTGTAAAACTTGTCAGTCCTGAAGAATGTCAGGTCCTTAAAAGAAAAGATCCTGGGTAGACTGAGTGGCATTCAGGTGCAAACAGATCTGGTGACAGAACTCCCTGGCTCTAGGAGCTGTCTGTTGGGAAAACTGAGATCACCATCCCTCTGAGTCTTTTCAGGAAGCAGAGGAAGCAGCTTTTCTTTACTTTCAGTTTTGGAGTGCTGAGATTCAGCTTTGGTTGTTTGGACATAGAAGGGCTAAGAAGCCCCAACCTTCCTCCTCAGCACCATTGACCTTTGCCCTGTGTGTGGCAGCAGGGCCCCAGCTCTTTTTTCTTTGAGGTATTCTGCCATTTTTCTCTTGGACTACTTTAACACACACAGACAGACCCTCCAAGAGTTGCAGCAGAGAGCCAAGTCACAACCCACTGTCCAGAGAAGGATGTCCAAGAGAAGTTCTCCCCTCATCCCATAGGAGCACCACCAGTGACATACAGCGTATTACAATTGGGCATCCATATTAACTCCTCACTGAGATGGGGCTCATTAAGAAAGATTGTTCCAGGCCCTCTGATGACTCTCACAGACATGTCTGGTTACATTAGTTCACCTTCATTTTTTTTTTCCTTTGCACCATAACAATTAGAGACTTTTTTTTTGTTTTGGTAAAAAACTTAGTGAAAGAGTGAGATTCTAGAGAGCAAGACAGCTTGTTGAGCGAGACACTTGATGCAGCGATGTACTGGTGGAATTTGAGCACTGCATATAGTGTGATTTCCTTGGTCTCAGTACAGCCACTTGCTTTGGCAACACGTGGCCTGAAGGTCCAATGCAGTCAATCGCCATGTTACTGCAGCTTGAGCACAAACCCAATTATCTGAAGATCTAAAGCTAATGAACAAGTGTTTTCTGTGGGTTGCTTGGAACAAAGAAGACAAAAGCATGAGCAAGTATTATGGCCATTTCCTTCTGTTTTTCTTTAAAAAGAGAAAATAAAATAAAAAGCTGATTGGTATGCAAATTAAATTCAGCTTCCTGGCAAGTTGCTCATAATGGCCTTCAGAGTTGCAGAGTTTACACATTATGGTTGAAAAGTAAGGGCAAAGCCCAGCCACGTAAAAAGTGTGAATAACAATCAGTTACCTAGTTCATCACAAGAGGCTCAAACTGCCTCTCATACCAATCCTATGAGAGATGGCCCTGAACTACTTAGTTCAAATCCACCTCTGAACTTTCCTCACACTTGGGAATGTTTGCATTTCAGGTTTGGGTTTGTTTTGCCCTTATCATAATGATATACATAAGCCATAGATTTCAGCTCTATCTGCTAAAACTATTTCTCAGTGCCTCTCAAAAATGTCATTCCCTCAAAGTCATCACAACTGAGGTTGGGGAGAGCTATACATGTAGTTCCCAGAGTCCATCAGTGGTGCTCTGTGTGTTGGCTAGGACAGGGATACAGGACACTTAGGGTATGTCTAGACTACATGGCTCCATTGACGGAGCCATGTAGATAAGTTTACTAGACACAGGAAAATGAAGCAGCGATTTAAATAATTTTAAACCTCATTTCACGAGGCATACCGGAGTGCTCGACAAAAGCTTTCCTTGTCGACCGCGGCGCGTCCAGACTGCCCTGCTGTGCCGCCAAAGAGCTGATCGGCACAGCACGGCGTCCATTTTTATGTAAATGAAGTGACGATACCCTTAGGGTGCATCTACACAGCAAAGTTATTTCAGAATAACGGCCATTATTTTGAAATAACTATGCGAGCGTCTACACAGCAATAATATGATTTCAAAATTATTTCAAAATAACGGGAGGCTTATTTCAACTTCTGTAAATCTCATTCTACAAAGAACTAGCCAATTAGCCTGTCATAAGACGGGATTTTCAGGTCTCTCCTCCACGTCGGTCTTCTCTCCTGATCCGTCCGTCTCTCTCTCTCTCTCTCTCTCTCTCTCTCTCCTCCTCCTACTTCCTCCCCCAGCTCTCCTCCGCCTCCTGCCTCTCTCTCTGTCTCTCTCTTCACTTCTCCTCCTTCCTGCCTCTCACTTGGGGGACCGCGGAGCCCAAATGGCCGTTTGGGTGCCTCACTCCCCGTGCTGCATGGGGGGCACGGAGCCCAAACGGTCGCTTGCGCCGCTTGCTCCCACGCGGCGGCCTGGCTGGGCAGCGCAGAAGTCAGCAGAGCACCACGGTGGGAAGCGAAGGGGGGCCGGGCGATGATGTTCATGGCCAGGGGGCGGGGCCTGGAGCCGCTGTCACGCTGCACGTCACCGCCCCGCCCCCCTTAGCCTCCCACCGTGGCACTTGGCTGACTTCTGCGCCGCTCAGCCGGGCCGCCGCGGGGGAGCAAGCGGAGCAAGCGGCCGTTTGGGCCCCGCACTCCCCATGCAGCACGGACTGCTCAGAGGGAACATCCAGCATTTCAGCAACAGCGCCGCCCAGAGGGAACAGCCAGCATTTCAGGCAACAGCGCCCCCCAGAGGGAACAGCCAGCATTTCAGCGTTACAGACTCACAGACACTGGGCTACTATATATATGATAATGCCTATTCCAAAATCAGAATAGGGGCTGTGTAAATGCTCCACTTCTGCTATTTTGAAATAGCCCCTCACCAGGGCCATTCTAAGTTATTCCTCCCCAGTGCCTCCCAGGGCTGTAAATCGAAATAGCGCATCAACATTTGGGAATCCTGCCTCGGACTAATTTTGAGGCTTCCCTGCAGTGTAGATGATATTTTGAAATAAGCTATTTCAGAATAACTATCCTGAAATAGCTTATTCCGAAATAAATGTGCAGTGTAGACGTAGCTTTAGGGTGCATCTACACTGCAGGGCTTAATTCGAAATAAGGAGCGTCTACACAGTACTTGTTTTGAAATAGAGCACTCTTCCTCTGACTTCCCTTATTCCTCATACAATGAGGGTTACAGGAGTCGGAGTAAATCCTCCAGCTTCACAGTATTTTGACAGCATTTCGAAATAATTGCCTGAAGTGTAGATGAGGACTAAGTTATTTTGGAATAGTGTTGCAGTGTAGACATACCCTTATTCTCCTCAGAAGGCACTGAGCATGTTTCAGTAGTGTTTGTCTGTAGGGGTGTCCTACTCTAAATAAACTAGGAATGAGTGCAGCAAATGCACTTGAACATTCCTACCTCCCATTGCAAAGGCTAGTGGGAAGGATTATATCACCTCCATGAAGGCCTTTCTTTGTAATAACCTTCCAGCTTCTCTATCTGTCCCCCCCTCTCCCCCTCAGTCCCTTACCAGTCTTGCCATTGTTGATGCAATTCTAGGCACCCCACAAGGGGAGGAGGAGGAGGATACATTATACCGGGCAGGGGCGGATATAGGGCAGGGCGAGCGGGGCAGCCGCCCCGGGCCCTGCGCTTCAAGAAGCCCCGCGCATGCGCCGTGGCACCACCGCGCATGCGCGTTGCGCCACCGCGCATACGCCATGTCAAAGGGGAGGGCCCCGCGAAATTGTGCTGCCTTGGGCCCCGCAAAATCCTCATCTGCCCCTGATACCGGGGTCCAGAGTCCATGGACCCCACACTGCAAACTGTGGTACATGTGTAGGAGGAGGACCTGTGCTATAAGTTTATACTGGGCCCGAAAAAATTATGCTGGGTCCCTGGATGCAAAAATTTTCTCTATGTCTATGGAACAGATTTCCTATACCTCTGTGCTTTACTGACTCTCCGTTTCATTTGCAATTTCAGATTAAAACAGTTAGGCCAGATCCTCAAGATTTTGTAAGTTGATGTAGCTCCATATTTTCCATAAAGCAGCTACATTGCTTTACCCTATCTGGGGATACATCCCATCTTATCACCCTTACCTTGGCCTCTGAACCTACCTTGGCCTCTGGGGTTGTTTATTATAAAAGTCAGTAGCCTTGTTGTCAAATTGCAAGCCGTGACACCGAATACTTTCTCACACAAATTACTTTGATCACAGCAGAATAAAACGTAAGTAAAAGTGACCTCTAAACCACACCGGCGTCCTTCAAATCTGAACTAAAAAAGATTAAAATAGCTGATCAGAAATGGTGAGGGCTACAGTTTAAGAGTCTGGTTAATTAATTTAACAAATCACTCAGTCTAATGTTTCTGCAGTAGAAGTCAATAATTTAAGAGGTCAAAAGCTTTGGGCAAATCTATAATAATGGCTCAGCTACATTGGCCCTAATCCACTGCATCTGGAATATCCTTTTGGGGTAGGAGGGTAAGATCCTCTTCTCTGCACCCAGATCCTCCCAACATTATTCACTGTGTCAGTTCAAAATTCTAAATTAAGTTTCTAGCAGTTATGGGTGTGAACAAATGCTCAGCAGGTCTGTATATTCTGGTCCATGGTTTAGCATCTGCTCACACTAAGGCATTAGCTTGGCATTATTTCTACATGGTAAGTATTTTACCTTTTGACAAAGGCAAGTTACAAAACTCAGTTATTGATTAAATTATGGAGAAAGCAGCAATGGAAAGAAAGATGTATTTGAGGTTGTCGGTTTCTATATCTTTGTTTAGATCAGTTTGAAGGCACTGCTCCTTAACCTCACTAAAGAAAAGAGAATTTTAAAAAGGTGTTAATTGTCATCAGAACAGCTGAAAATGCATTGGCCAAACTATTTTCATTGCATACCTATCTTCCATTTTTAACCTTGGTCACATAATCAAGAGTGAAAATCATTATCCATTTCATTCATATCTGTAAAGTTTATGGAGCCTACTTTAAATCTGATTATAGCTCCTCATCTAATTCAAACAAATTCTGAACCTGGAGCTAGAATGTATGCAGCTAGCTCAGTAGTTCAGATTATATTGTTATTTTGCCTTCCTAATTGAATTTGTACATTGATGTAATTCTGCTTTATTGGCAAGTTTTTATTAAGTGTTTCTGTAATGCCAACAGTCTACCATGTACTTTTGAAAACTCTTGCATTCTAAATAGAATCCATAATTTCTGTTTTCTAGCCCAAGCAGTTTGCCTTGGATATGTTGTATACCTTATTTGGGATTTAACCATAACAAAGCCCTTTCTTAATAAAAGGCTGGCTAAAATGCCATCATTCTGGGATATAACAGTTGAAGATTATAGTATGCTACATGTCATGTGACAGGTAATTTCTCCCAGTTTTGATGGACAGCCCAATTTGATCAATCATATTGATGTCTTTAAAAGTAGTTCTTTTTAATATACCATATCTGGTTCTCCCATAGACACTACCACTAATTTTGGTTATCTTCAAGAATTCCCAAAGTAAGCTTGTAACATTTTTGAAGCAACAAGGAACTAATAAGGTTTCAATCCACAACACTATGATTTGCCATTTTGTTTTTCAGGTAATTAGTTGAAATGGTCTGTTTCAAAGACACAGGCAGTGTTTCTGTCCCCTCTGGTGTTAGAAACCTAGAGCAAAGAGGTTTTTATTCCCCTTTTTCTAAGGATTTGGATTGTCTTCCTGTCCTAAATCTTCTGTTCCCCACCCTCCGACCCTCGGGTGCAGCCTGGGACCATGGGACCACTGTGTCCCCATAACTCTCCCCAGCCTGGCTGTCTTCCACAATCCCTCCAGATGCTGTGATCACTCAGCATAACCACATATGGAGATCCCAACACCCAGCTGGATTGTAGGAATGTTCCCAGAGCCACTCATGAATCACACAGAAAAAGGCACTGTACTTCAGGAACAGACTAATTTATTAATTGCTTCACTACTTCAATGGAGAGTGGACATGCGCCACTCAATGGAGAGTGGACATGCGCCAGCCTTTGTAAACTTGAGCAGATTTGCCACACACTTCATACAAACTCACTGGTAAAGATAAACAGTAAAAGATGTTTACTGACTACAAAGATAGAATTTAAGTGGTATTATGCGATAGGCAAAAAGTCAGAGTAGTTACCACAAGAAAATAAATGATAAATATGCAGTCAGAATTCTCAACCCTATTTGATTTGGCAATAACTAGATCAAGCAGTTTTTTTCACCCCACTGGATATTGCAATCCATAGTACACAGATTTCACCCTTGAAATCTGGGCCAGTCCCCCCAAATTGGAATCTTCTGTCTTTTCAGTGCCCTGATTGCTTGCAGCGATGGTGGGTAAAGGAGAAAGGCACAGCATGGACCTCTTTTTGTGTCTGGTTTGTATACCCTTAGTCCATGTCCTTGGAGAATACAAGTCTGGGCATGTCTGGTGAGCACAGCTGAGCCCCTGAGTGAGCAATTCCCTTCCTGTGGCTTCATGCAGCTGAGTCCTGAAATCATGGCTCCCTTGTTGGACAATGGCTGATGATGTCTGTTCAACAGCACCCACCCGTGTGTTGGTTACCTCCCTTGTCATTGTATCTGTGGAGCTAGTATCTGGGTACCTCCCAAACCCATAGCATGTCACACCATCTATATTCTCTATGTATAGAGAGACAGGGGATACATCTGCATTACTCCTAAGCTATGGAGGAATACAAAAGGTGTCATTCTGCTTGCTTTCAGTTTCATTCATGTGAACAGGAGACTGCATTCTATACCCTCAAATATTATAGTAGCTGGTTTGGCACCCAAAATCAGTTTGTTTCTATGTTTCATTAAAACAAACTGTATTTAAAAGGAGCCCTTCAGCTGCTAAGCATCACTAGTTTTACCATGTTAAGACCTACCATTCAGGAGGTGTTAAAGAGATACCTATCTTACAAAAGCTGACAGCATTAATAGGCAATTGGAAGTCCTTGCAACATATAGTTAGTTATTAGTCAGACAATCTGAGAGATGTGGGTTTTTTGCCATCTCCAGGCCTCTAATTTTCTTGTCTCTTAACCCCTGCTCTTCAAGCATTGTTATGCTGAACTGTACCAACTAGAGTTCTGGTAAAGGGAGTTTAAATTAATGATTGTTTTCTTTTGCCATCACTTCAGGTCTTGGGCTTCATTATGTAGTTATATGTAGGACATGTCCTGACCTTTCCTACAAGCATACAAGGATCACTAGTGGCAATATGTTCAAATCTGAAAATTCCAGTTATTTCTACACAACTGTGCATAGAGACCAGAATTTATCTGCAGCTCTGTACAAACCCTTCCTTCCCCCGCTGAACAATACCAAAAGTCTCAAAAACAATATTAATAATTATCGTTATTCATACTTTTCTAGTTCCTTCCATCTGAAAATCTCACAGTCCATTACAAACATTATTGATTTAAGCCTTGTAACAGCTCTGTGTAGTAAATAAGGTTTAGAGGAAACTAAGGGACAGAGAGGGTAAAAGTAAAATTTGTAAAAGCACTTGAGTAACTTTGGAGCCCATGTGCTTAAATCACTTTAGAAAATGAGATTTCAGCTCCTGAAACCCCCCTAGAAAGTCAACAACATGGCTGAAAATAGAACGCAGATCAAATGACTCCCACTCCTCAGCCATTCCCATTCACCATATTCCCTGCATGTTTAAACAGCTCTTTTTTTTAACTTTTGCCTGATCTGAGATAAGTTTAGAACATTCATTCTGCCTTCAGGAATCTCTCTTTTTTTTTCATCTGTATCACTTGTTTTCCAAACTGAAACAAATTACTTCAGAGCTAACTGATGAATCACATATCCACTTGTTAGTCTTCTCTTTGAACATAACCTTTCTCTTCTCTCCCTTTTGCTGTACTAACTCATTCATCAATTTTCAATGTTTCATATAGCCGCCCAGGTCCTGACCTTACAGCACTTGCATACCCATAACTCTCACGGGCTACGTCTACGCTGCAGCGCTATTTCAGGATACAGAGGTACCTCCATATACCGAAATAGCTATTCCACGTCTTTTGAGAGCGCCCGTTATTTCAAAATATAACTTGCAATTCTGACGTCCCTGTAAACCTCATTCCACGAGGAGTAAAGGACCTTTCGGAATAGCAATTTATTTCGGAAATAGGTGCTGTGTAGACAGTGCCAAATTTTGAAATAATTTACTTTGAAACAACATCGAAATATGATACACAATTTGCATAGCTCAAATTGCATGTCTTATTTTGACCTACGTGGGCAGTAAGCTTGGTTCTCCACTGTCCTGAACTTTGTGCAGTCCTTTCTGAATACACAGTAATGTACCACCGTACCAAGCTACAACGGTGATATTTCACATTGAATTTGTCCCCACTTGGTGGAAAAAGGTGGACAATCAGGACAAAAATGAGTTTTAAGTGTGTAATAACTGTGTATATAAATAAATAAGTGTATACGCCCATTAACTCTTAAAAATGGGCAAAACTGTGTCTGAAAGGAGGTGGAATCTAGTTGTTTGAGGTCAGGAGAAGGAGCTTTGATATTACATTACTCCCCCTGGGCAGGAGAATTGCCATGTGGTGTAGAGCTGGGAAAGGCATAATTTAATGTTACTGAGCCATAGCGATGCTGAAATACCCACATGGAGCCATCACATGTCCACACTAAATTACAGCAGGTGTCAAGCTGAATTCACTAACAGTTGTATAAATTTGGTAAATATTGTGGCCCTCTGCCCCCGCCCCCACCAGCTGTGCCATGCCCAGTAGGGCTGCAGCTCAAAACTCAGCACACTGCACCTTGGTCCCCATTTTTCATGTGGGGAATCTATGTTACTTACCTCCTTCTAAGTGCTGTTGGGAGAACGTAGGGTCTGATTCTGCTCCCACTGAAGTCACTGGGTGTTTCCCATTGCTAAAGGAATCTAATATTTTACAGTGCTTGGAAGGTGCTATATAAAGCCAAGTATTCTTAATTTGGAGGAGACAATGTGATGGTTATTTTGTATTTGCTGGGCAGACCAGAGCAAATCGTCTAGAAACCAATCACTTAAAAATATCCTCAACTCTGTCAGTTTCTCTGGGATTTTTCTTTTTGCTTCAGTTTATCTTGCACTCCACAAACATGTCAATTCCCAGATGGTGTGGAGCAGAAATAAGACAGTCAATATTTCCCTTTGCTTCTCCAACTATATCAAATGCAGGTTGAGAGCACTCACTGAATAATTTGAAGTGACCAACAGTAGATCCAGGTGGCAGAGGATGGATACCAAGCAATATAGCCATAAAAGAGTAATGCTGTGAAGACAAGAGATTTAAATACTTTGGTTTGTATTTAGTGATCTGGTTTGTATTTAATAATCTCTTGTAGGAAAATGGTGAGCTGGCAGTGCTTGCAAATTAAGACATGCACAAGCTTTGATTTTCCCTATCTGAAGTAAAGGACACAATAATAAGTAGCGCAGACAGTGGATTTTTGATAGTTTGTGTGGTCTTTGCAGCCCAGAGATGTTTCTGCAGGAAATGTTCACAGTAATTCACTGCAAATAACTCTGGCCCTTTCTGCTTTTACAGTAGCTTCATAAATCACTTCCCTTGCAGCACTTTTGCATTACATAACCTCTCACATTGTGACAGAGTGGGTTACTTGAAAATTAGCCAATACGTTTCACATACTGCATGAAAAACAATGGAGCAATATTTTCTTAATTTTTTCCAAAAAGATTGCTATTAAACATTGACCTCAGGAGCCAACTCCTGCAAGCCCTTCTGGCAGAGTAATGCACTTGATTTCAATTGTATCATTAGCCTAAATAAGGAGTGGTAGGCTCAAGCCCTAAATCCTTCTGCTTCAGTCTGTAAACATATAAAACTACCATTGGTGACAATGAATAGAGTTCAGAATCTATGGTATCTGTATGTAGGGCCAAATTCTTCTCCCATTTACACTAGTGTGAATCCAGACAAATTCCAGTGAAGTTTGTGCAGTCACTATGGATTCACAGGTGTGTAAATGAGAGCAGACTATGGCTTGGAGACTCCAGGAATTAAGGATTAATCTTTAATTATTGATTGTCGTGATGATGAAACCTGTAGGAATACATCCAACAAAAATTGGCAATCCTATAGCGTAGCTCTACAGCACAAGTGCCAACTCTGGGGGTGGGGCACCTATCATTAGCCAAGCTCCCCCTTTCTACATCCTTCCCCCCCAATCTCTCACCTGATGGTGGCCCTTCTAACGAACTCCTCCCCCGCTCTTCCAGAACTTCCAGAGCACCATGAACTGCTGATTTGAAGGGTTCAGAAAGGAGAGGGAAGAGGCAGGGCAAAGGTAGGTGGAATCTGGCAGAGGCAGGGCTTGGGGGAAGCGATGAATTTGGGGCAGGGCCTGGGATGTGGGTGTGGATCGAGCAGCTGTCAGCCAGAGATAAAGTTGTCACCTATGCCATATATGCACATTTAACTTGCTCTTTCTCTTTTAAGAACAGTAACAGAGAGGTAGCCATGTTAGTCTGATCTTGGTAAAACAAAAAACCCCAGTCATTTAGTACTTTAAAGACTAACAAGATAGTTTATTAGGTGATGAGCTTTGTGGGGCAGATCTGAAGAAGAGGGTCTGCCCCACGAAAGCTCATCACCTAATAAACTATCTTGTTAGTCTTTAAAGTGCTACACAACTGCTTTTTTTCTTTTAAGAACGTCAGCTTTGTTTCCCCACTCCACATCTTGCCACTTGAATACAGTGTAGATGTCAAATTTGTCAGCTTCGTGTTGTTAAACATTTGGTTATAGATTTACTGGCATAAATCCAGTTGGCTATATTGACTTCTGTGGTGCTGCCTGGATTTATGCCACCTGAGTATCTGGTCTTGCACATTTTCTATTAATATATTTATTTAGACAAGTGTATATACACACATCAAACCAGCATGTATCCATATGCTCTTGACACCGTGAATATAATTTAAAAGTACCAGAAAAATAAACACCCAAACATAATAAATGCAGCAGTGTAATTGAATATAATCTGCGCCCTGCAAACGGAGAGACCCAAAAGACCGAATTACACCCCCAGACTCCTTTTCAAATGTCTGAGGGGAAAAAGCTTTGCAGAGTGCCGTGAAAGTCCCTGAATTCAGTCTAGTTCAGACCAAGGAGGGAGGAATCATAGAGCACTAGAACTGGAAGGGACCTCAAGAGGTCATCGAGTCTAGTCCTCTGCCCTCACGGCAGGACCCAATACTATCTAGACCATCCCTAATAGATGTCTATCTAACCTGCTCTTAAATATCTCCAGTGATGGAGATTCTACAACCTCCCTAGGCAATTTATTCCAGTGTTTAACCACCCTCACAGTTAGGAAGTTTTTCCCGATGTCCAACCTAAATCTCCCTTGCTGCAATTTAAGCCCGTTGCTTCTTGTCCTATCATCAGAGGCCAAGGAGAACATTTTTTCTCCCTCCGCCTTGTAACACCCTTTTAGGTACATGAAAACTGTTATCATGTCCCCTCTTAGTCTTCTACTCTTTTCTAAACAAGCCCAGTTCTTTCAGTCTTCCCTCATAGATCATATTTTCTAGACATTTAATCATTTTTGTTGCTCTTCTCTGGATCTTCTCCAATTTCTCCACATCTTTCTTGAAATTCGGTGCCCAGAACTGGACTTAATACTCCAATTGAGGCCTAATCAGTGCAGAGTAGGGCAGAAGAATGACTTCTCATGTCTTGCTCACAACACTCCTGTTAATGCATCCCAGAATCATGTTTGCTTTTTTTGCAAGTGTCACACTGTTGACTCATATTTAGCTTGTGGTTCACTATGACCCATAAATCTCTTTCTGCAGTACTTCTTCCTAGACAAACACCTGCCCTGTCCTTGGTCTTCCTCTTGCTTCTGATATAGTTGTAGAATGTCTTCTTGTTACCCTTCATGTCTCTAGCTAGATTTAGCTTGTTTTAGCTCGAAGTGAATTGTAAAACTCTGGGTCCGTCTTTTGCTACCAACCTTGTCTCATCGCAGTAAAGATAAGTGAGCTGCCTTCTATAAGGTGATGAGACAACATGGAAAGAGAATGGTTATGCTATAAACTGGTGGGGTTATCCAAGAGAAAGAAGTCACCAGCAATCTGCAATGATTCTTCAGAAGAAGAGAGTCTTTATAATTATACATAAATGCAAATTACAAGAAGAAAAAATAAACAGCCTTAAAAATCACCTTTGGCCACAAGTTCACGCAGACCTCTGAATCATGGTGCATAGTCCATCTCATATGCATGGACTGAGCACCTACCTATATAAAACATGTGTGGGGAGAAAGGGAAGGAAAACTGGAGTTAATCCCTTCCTCACTGGGGACATGATGCTACCATGTACCATCACATTAGTCGTATAGTACATTTTTTTTATGCTGACTTCTACTGGAGTTACTTACTTTACAAAGTATGCAATAAAGCAGCTCTTCCCATGCAATAAAATGTTAATGGATTCCCCTGCTGCGAGCCATGCTTGCTTTGTCTGCTGACATTTGACACAAGTTGAAGATTGTATTAGCCAGTATGATATCTTGTAATTATATAAATTATTTCCTTGAGATGCGCGCCCAAAGATGTGGTGATATGTGCACAAACGTTTTGAAAGAAGGAAAGGATTCTGATGTTTCAGTTGAGTTACACTAAGGGGTTCTTCTTGTTTTTCCCACAAACACCCTCCCTCCCCCACACACAAATACACACTCACTTCTCCCCAAGTAAAGATAGCTTTGCTGAGCGGCAGTTGATTTTTGCACTGTTTTCCTGATGGAAATATTAGCAAAGGAAATAACAGATATGGAGACCTTGAATTCATAGAATTCCTTCTTTGTTGTCTGGCATGCAGCCATAATCTGAAATCTGCTAATTTATTTTTCCCTTCTCTACTAAGTCTCCAACATTTGTATAGTAATCACTTTTCTGTTGTCACTAGTTTGTAAGACTTTGTTGTTGTTGCTCAAAATAGATGAGTTCAAGGGCTGACAATTAAATTGTCTGCCTTTTTCAAATTGGTGCTTCAAAATCTTACTCAGAACCAAAAAATGTTTGACTTCACTGAAAAACAGTGTGCCATGATGACTATGGTGCAAAGTTCATTGTCATGAGTATGGAAAAGAATTATATCTGTTGTTGTTATTATTATTATTATTGTTATTATTATTAGCAGCATCAGAGCATCCACACTACAGTTTTTTCATAACTACTTTTTTGGAATTAGCGTTACTCCTGGTGAAAAGCGGGAGTACAGAGTTCAAATTCCATGGCCTGTTATTTCAAAATAATGGGCTTATTAGTGGGGATGCACCACTTATAAATTTTACCTTGCGGGGGTTAGTTCAAAATAAGGTCTAGTGTAGATCAGGGCAAAGTCTCCTCTTTTCTAAGATGAAAGTTCCAGTCTTTTAAATCTCTCATTGCATTACTTTGCATTTATCAACATTGAAATTCATCTGCCATTTTGTTGCCCAGGCACCTAGTTTTGTGAGATCCTTTTGAAACTCTTTACTGTCTGCTTGGGACTGAACTATCTTGAGCTATTTAGTATGATCTGAAAATTTTGCCACCTTACTGTTTACCCCTTTCCCAACATATAAATATGTTGAATAGGATTGATTCCAATGCAGTCCCCTGTGGGACACCAACAGTTACCTCTCTCCATTCTGAAAACTGAGCATGCTTATGTGCCTTGCTGAATCAAGTCAGGACAGAATCTGACCTTCATTCTCTGGGTTGCCTCTGTTATCCTTGTAACATACATTCCAGCTTGTGCATATTTATTTCAATAGGTATAACAAGTTATCACATCGTTTTAGATAAAAAAAAAAAACAGAGGGAATGTGTCTCTTGCATACAGTATTTTCCCCTGAGTAGTTCACAGTTGTGTGGGAAGTTGCAGGATTTGCCCCATAACAAACATATGACATACATCATTTATATTGGTGAATAACTATCAGTTTGAAAAGTTCCACTCCCTCCTCCTTACCCAGCTGCAAAAAAAACAAAAACACAAACACAAAAAACAAAAACAAAAAACCAACACCACAATGCTTCTTGGAAATTGACTTGCTAAGTTTCAAAGTTTAAAATGTAGTTATTTATAGTTTCCTGAGCCCTTCCCCCCAAAACCTAAAATTCAAATACTGTTCCTCTCCCAAAATCACTCTGATTCACTGAGACCATGAATATAAATTTTCAGTTTGAAATTTCTGTTTTCTGACAAAATTACAACTGCTTGAAAATAGCAGTTTTGGTGAGAAACCCTTTCTCAATCACAGTGCCTAGCACAATGGGATCCAATCCATGACAGGGGCTCCTTGGCCCCCACTGCAACCCCAATAATAAAAGTCAGATGGATCTCATATAGAGCTGGTTCACTAGTCTATTCTTAGCCCTTAGTCATGATATGAGTCTTCTGAGGGTGACTGTAGATGCCCTTGAAAGCCAGACTTTCCTAGCATGATCCAGCACTTCAGATTTAGCAGAGGAATATATTGATAAGCAGCATGTGTGCTTGATGGTGTAAATTCAAAAGTAGATTGAGTCTCTCAGAGTCCCCTTGCCAGAATAGGTGGGGCATTTTCAGGCAGCGTCAGAGATGTAGATTAATGTGCGTCTGTGTGTTATGCATGCTGCCAGCACTTGTTGGAAGCAGTTAGATTTTTATAAAATGTCAAGCTGACTGGCTGTGGCACAGATACCCATGACCACTCCCATTGCACAAAGCTCTAATTTATCTTGCTTTATTTTTTCAAAGCAACCTTTACCATAATTCTGTCTCATTTACAAATTTACAAATTGTGGCAGCTTGAGCATCTATGATGGAAATTGGAATGTCCGACTCTGGGTCTAAGGACAGTGAGATTATTTATTCCTGCAATCAAGTTTTTAAGAAGCATTCCAATTAACACATATGTGATTATAGCAAGCTCTTGAGCAAACTGTGTTTGAATTGCCACTCTGGGAGTATTTAATGCGACTGTAATGATATAAATCACCCATAGGTAAATTAAGCTATTGGAACAAGAGAAAGACAATTTACAAAAATAGAGAAAACTC
The DNA here is from genome assembly GCA_019425775.1 of Rafetus swinhoei. Lineage (NCBI taxonomy): Eukaryota > Metazoa > Chordata > Testudines > Trionychidae > Rafetus > Rafetus swinhoei. The sequence goes on along the minus strand of CM033428.1, from coordinate 19,431,095 downwards.
TGATCCAGCCTTGCTGTAAAAAAATTTACATATGGAGAGCCTGATACTGCAAGATACTGACTGTCCTGAACTCCCATTCAAGTCAATGGGAGCGCAGCAAGATGGGTCAGCATTTTGCAGGATCATGCTTTCTGCCTTTTTGTAGCACCCCACATTGCTGCTGAATTCAGGGAGAAATCTTGAATGCCCTAAGAGATGCAGAATAGGAAGCATATATTCCTTTGAGCCTGTACATGGAAAAATGCTGATGACTGTGGCATTTTTTAAAACAGTGAATTAGAACCAGGTTCTGACGCTTGGCCCTAGTCTACACTAGGGTATTATTTTGAAATAACTCCCCTTATTTTGAATTAACAAGTGGAGTATCCACGTTACCAAGCCTGTTATTTTGAAATAAGGGGCTGATTATTTCAAAATTATAACTCTTGTTTTCCAGAAGGAATAATGCTTATTTTGAAATAGCGGTAGTGTGGATGCTCCACTGTTGCTATTTCAAAGTAACTTCTCCCCAGAGTCATTCAAAGTAATTACTCCCCAGTGCTTCCTGGGGCTACAAGTTGAGGTAGTGCATCCATATTAAGGGAGCCTGCCTCACACTAATTTCTAGGCATCCCTGTAAGTGTGAAAACACTATTTCAAAATAGTTATTTCAAGAGTTATTATTTCGAAATGAGTTATAAATCAGATGTTTCATAGCTCTTTCCTATTTGGATTTGAGAGAATTTTTTTTAAAAGTTATCTGACATTTCAGAAAATACACAGTGATCATAATATTTTCTCTCACTAGCTTTTTCTTCTCCTACATATTACTTAGAAACCTGGATTTTAAAACTGCATGATGTTGGCTTCTGAATTCCTTTTCATTAGCAAATTACTCACTTTAGAATTCCACTTTAATGTGACAGGTTCCAAATGTATTAAACTTTTCCTGAAATTAGTAACTCAGAAAGATAGGACTGGCTTAAAAATAGAACAAGTAAACATCTATTGTGTTCCTCAAAATTATTATTCACATGCAGATTACACCATGGCACACAACTGTCTATTAATTAACAAAGCAAAGGTTAAAGGTGGCTTGATTAGTCTATAAGTATCTGTAGTGGGGACAAATATTTCACACTGGACTCTTCAGTCTAGCAGAAAAAGGTTTAACAAGGTCCAAAAGCTGGAAGATAAAGCTAGACAAATTCAGACTGCAAATAAAACAATTTTTTGAGTATAGTTATACATTGGAACAATTTACCAATGGTTGTAGTAGATTCTCCATCACTGATCATTTTAAAATCAAGATTAGATGCTTTTCTAAAAGATATACTCTAGGAATTATTTTTGGGAAGTTTTCTGGCTTGTGTTATACAGGAAATCAGACTAAATAATCATGGTGATCCTTCTGACTTAAAATTTATTAATTCAAATATCCATTGTATTTACATCATTGCTGGTTTTGAATTAATAGAATCATAGACTCATAGAACACTAGAACTGGAAGGAACCTTGAGATGTCATCAAGTCCATTTCCCTGCCCTCACAGCAGGACCAAGCACCTTCTAGATCATCCCTGACAGGTGTTTATCTAACCTGTTCTTAAATATCTCCAATGATGGAGATTCTACAGCCTCCTTATGTAATTTATTCCATTGTTTATCCATCCTTGCAGGAAGTTTTTTCCTAATGCCCAACCTATACCTCCCTTGCTGCAATTTAAGCCCATTGCTTCTTGTCCTATCATCAGAGGATAAGGAGAATAATTTTTCTCCCTCCTCCTTGTAACACCCTTTTACATACTTGAAAGTTGTTATCATGTCCCCTCTTGGCCTTCTCTTTTCCAAACTAAACAAACCCAGTTCTTTCAGTCTTTCCTCATAGGTCAATTTCATGTTAGTGTTCCTGTTACAATGCTGTACTTACTGAAGCATTCCAGATTCTTCCAGAGAAATGTATTATTTTATGAGCTCTCCAATTTCTAATGTATGTCTACATGTGTATCTCTTTTATGCTGATGTTCCTGCCTCCGGATCATTGGTCCTTCCCTCAGTGCTCCCCTCAATATAAGCATATTCAGAGTTGGAACAGAGCATGCAGGGGTTATGAAAGCCTCCGTACATAGCTAATTCATTCTTCTCCCTACCCATACAGTATCAGTGAGGGTTCTGCAGCATAAAGATGCTTGTATGGCCCCTTTGCCAAGGTCTGAGTTTCATCTCTTCTGAACTCTATTCTATCCAATACTTTCTCCCCATTGCACCTTATCAATTTTACATTAGACATTGAACCACAGGAAAAATTAGCTGTGAAATACAAAGGTGGCTGTTCTTGTACAGGCATCCTGTAATTAGCTCAAGTTTTCTTTTCTTCACAGCAAGATCTTGATGCACAAACAGAAAAATTTCCTCTTTGCTGCATGTTGTTGCCAGATGTTTCCACAAAACTTAAAAACAACAAAGTTATTTGTGTGCACTGATGTATATGACTTCATCTCTAATGACTTCTTGAAAATGCTGCTGCTCCTCTACCTCTGTTAAACAAGCTAATTCTCTTCCGTTTTTTATAAAGCATTTCTATTGTCTCAATTGACACCACATTTCAACCATTTGTTATTTTAGAAATATGCGTCTCTGTTCATCCTTCTGTGAGTCTGTTCAAGAACTCCTCCTAAACAGTAAGAGCTAGGGCCACCAAGTTTGGTATGCAACTTCCTCTTATCATAACTTTAAGCAAGGTCAGGGTTTGGTTGTGCCAGGACAATGGGATGTTCCTGGAATTTGATTGTTTCTCATAAAGTGGAAAGGGAGGGTCTGGTAGGAGGAACAGTTATACTGTAGAATGACCACGGGGGGAGAAAATGCCCCAGCAAGAAGCCTCTGGCTGGTGGCACCCACCACCTTGCTCTTCCTTGGGAATCACTGCCAGTGCTGCATAGACAACCCAGTGGGCGGGGTGCACAGTTCCCACTACCCTGGGCCACTCTGACCCCCTGCTCTGAGCCCAACCCACTCCTCTGAGCTCCCCTCCTCCTAACTCCCTGCCCTGGCTCCTGCAATCCCACCCCTGACCAGAGCTCCTCCTCGCTCCCCAACCCTCACTCCTGAATCCTCTCCACATCCCTAACCTCTCTTCAGCCATCCACTCTGATTCCTGCAACCCGCACTCCTGGCCTCCTGCCCTGAGACCCCACAGTCCCAAGGTCCTGTACTGACTCCTGTACCATATAACCCCCCGCCCCACACACAAACACCACTAGCCCCCTGTCCTGAAGGACCTGGCAATGCCGGGTAAGTCTTCTAGTCATACTTTATTCAACTCTTCAGAAAGCCTCTTCAGTAGAAATTAAACATTTTCAGATTAATCTCCAATACAGTTTAGATGTCTTGTTTTTTCTACAAAGGAAGTGCAAACAAACAAAGACAAAAATACCTTAATGTTTTGACAATACAATTTCTAGTGACTGCTACATTCAGCACTCAACATTGTTCTTGTTGCTTCAGTAAACACTTTGGGCCAAATTTTCCTAAAGCTAGTCAATGGATATGTCAAGTTACACCAGATCTATGTTGTGTTTCATTAGCAAGGTATGAATTTGCATTTTGTTCACTCTAAGGTTATGATGACTTTGGTGGACAGGCTCATCATGTTCAGAGTTTTGGCATTACTTGGATTTTATATTTGGTTATATGATGAGATTTTAAATTTCATTGAGAATATTTTCCTGTCTCTGAGCAATTTCATTTTCCTGTGATCTCACTCCTCCATTCATATCTGATCCTGCCATTGAAAAAGGTTCAGGACCTCACAGAATTGAACCCTTCACACCAGCATAACTACCTAGCATACACATTCTCCACACTTTGCTACTTTTTTGTTAGTGTAGCATGTGTTAGCCCTTTCCCTAGCTGGTTAAGTTCAATGCCAGACTTCCTTCCCAGTGAAGCCACAAACCACCTCCCATTAAAGTTCATGGGAATGAGAGTTCGAATGATTTCATTTGGAGCTGAATGTGTCACAGGGATAACTAAGACTTCAGCATTCAGTGATGGCAGATAGAACAGAGTACAGGGTTTCTGGAAAGCACATTCTAGAGAAGGTGAACTTTCTAGACCTCCCTGACCTGGCACCCTAAGGACCTGACCAGTCCTGAACAAGAGAGTTTGCCAGACCAGGGAAGGCAAGTCCGGCCCCTCTGCTGAGGGACTCTGGGCCCTCCTGACATCTGTCAGAAGACTCAGCTGGGGTCCACTGTCTGCCTTAGACATTGGACTCCCAGCCCTGCTCCTGGCCACCAGTCTTCTGGCTCCACTCCCAGCCACCAGGGCTCTCTCTGGTCCAGCAACATCCATGGTCCTGCTGGACCACAGATGTTGCTGGATCAGAGAGTCCCAGACTAGAGAGGCTGAACTTAATTTGTCAAGATGTTGTAAGGTAAAATGTGAGTGATTTATTCTTTTCAAATATGATCTATTACAATTAGCAACTTGCTTCAAAGTTCAAGTTCTTAGTCTTCTAAACTTCTGAGTAGCACTTCTAAACTTCTGAGTAGTAATTCCTGATATTTGCAAATATTTCATTAGAAAAAGTTTGGTTTATGCTGCGTCTGCTGTTTTGAGAAAATGACCATAATGTGTCATTATGTGTTCATTCCCTATTCTTTTTTTATGTTGGTATGTAGTTCTTGGTTTTCAGCATCTGATTTTTCATTCACATTATCATTACCTCTATTAATTGCAGAAGTCAGGAATGTCATCTGTGGCCTAGCTGAATGCCTTATCCATTGTAACCTGAAATACTATTAAATCAATCTCTTACCTAATAATCTTCTGTCCTATCTGAACGTAGACCCTATCTACTGAAACTTGACTCCCCCACCCTAATTATGAGCTGCCAATCCATTCTCTGGTTTTATAAAGGTTTTGGAGCAGATAGTTAATATCTTGTTTCATGAGCCTCTCAGTATATTACATGGAAAACTTCAGGATTTTCTATCCTAGTTCTGAGAATAACTTCTGTTCTTCAGTGGTCTCCATGTTTGTTATCCATTTGTCAGTTTTATTCTTATTACTTCCTATCAACAACCTGTAACTAAAGAATTTTCCTTCAGTACTTAAAGTTACCAGTAGTTATATGGCAGCATTTTATTGATTTTCTATGCTTCTAGTGTGGGTGTTACATTTTTTCCCCAATATAATTTTGGGCCCTCTTATCTTACTCAGTTTCCGTTGACACTGTGCATTTTTAAACTTCAAAATTATGTGTATTATGATCTACGATCAATCATAATACATATAGTTTTGAAATTTAAAGATAAGGTTCTCTTTAGAGCCCAGAATAAAGGCTGGAGGAGACAGATCTTCAGTATATTTGTTTTGTTCCTGGTGGCACACAGTGAAGTTCTTTTGTGCTGGCAGAAAGGCCTTTAATATTTAAAATGTTATAAATGCACACATCTTTTTTTCTCTATAGATCACAGTTATATGTGTAATGGTCAAATGACTGTCTAAATGAAATACTACCTACCCTCCATATATTATAATGAATTTTTGTTTAATGCCCTTATTTATTAGGCTGTTAAGGTTACCAATCTCTATCTTTCAAATATTATTATACTGCAAGTCTTATTATCCCAAAGAATGTATAGTCACTTACTGATACTTTTTAACCTAATACCTTGACAACTGCAAATCATTCTAATCTGTGGAATATTGTAACAGCTCATGGAAAAAGTTTGCATTCAGCAGATATTAATATTTTTGGATAGTCACCAGAGTGAGGCCCCAGACAGCATTGCATCAATTTTGAGAGGTTTCCAATTCTCTCACATAAAGCTATAGACTGACTTTTTAAAGTCTCTAGGCCAAATTCTTCAGTAATGTTTATGGAGTTTTTCTGGTGTAACTGGAAGCAGAATTTGATTCAATAAGAAGACACTTCATGGGGAAGCCACATTGGTCCTCTGTGATCTTGCTTCTGTTTTTTTACTTACTTTTTGCCCAAGCCATTTACTACCTCCTCCTTAAATTGAAACACATAAGTTTGTGGAGAGATTTTCCCTCTTATTCTGATTTAAGTCTTTTGCCACTTGTGGTTGGTGTTCTATGTCTTTGAAAAATTTTAAGATGAACAAAAACAAACTCCTTTTAGTTTAAACTTTTAAAACTGCTTTTATGTCATTCATCTTAAAATTACATTTGTATGAAGAGCGTTATTTTGTCTAAATTTGATATAATGACCATGTAGAGAAATTAGGATACATATACACTATAAATTCCACCTGAGGATTTAAAATCAAATGAGCAAATTTCACCAAAGTGAACTCTGTTTAGGCTCATGGTAAATAACTAAAATATGATAGCTTTTGTGTGGCCTATATGAAATGAGTCTTAGTAAAGCTCCTAGAAGAGTGGCATTCTTATCATAAAAAAAAAGCAGTATCCCAGATTAAATGCATTGGCAACCCTCGTTCCAATTTTTGGTTGGACGTATTTCTTGGAGGTTTCATCACATAATGTAATCTTTAAGTCCTGGAGACTTCAGGACAATCCTGGAGGATTGGCAACCTTAATTGGAACCCATATGGATGATCTCAATGGGACAGAGAAGCCAATGACTGACCTGAATCACAGTTAGAATGGTGCGTATGTGCTGGTTGCTTTTACAATAGAGCGTTTCCTCAAATTTCCTTTCATGGCACTGCCGTTATTGCAGCTGCTAACAGTGGTGGTCATGCTAGTCCTCTGGGTCAGATATGAGGTACATTGATAGGGCAGTGTTGGGAAGAGGTTCAGTGCAGGATTGATCAGAAAGCTAGATACACTTGTAAAATGCAAGAATAGCATTGTTTCTAATCTGACCACAAGACACTTAAGTATATTTTCAGTTTAAGTGTAAATTAGAGATGGCAGAGTGGTACAAAAAAGAAGAGTACCATCTTCAGCAATTAAACTCACTTGTAGGTGGTTTACATTTCAAGTACCCAAGCCTTTCTGTATTATCTGGATCTGCTGTAGCCACTGCTCACATACACTGCACAGACACACCCTGTATGCTGTCACACCTCACTTGAACTATGTTTAGACTAGAAAATAGGAAGTGTTTGAAATTGTGTTTAACAGATTTTAAGGCCAGCAGGCACTATTTTGATAATCTAATCTGGGGTCTGGGCCCTGTTTAAGGGTCCTAGACACCATTTGACTATTTCTGTCTCTATGGTTTAATAAAGGAGCTAATTTAGGCTCAATTTATAGTCTTGTTACATGCTTCAGAGCTGAAATCACTGATACCTAGGTCTAAGTATGAGACCTACTTTGGGACAGTGTGTCTGATGCAAGAAGGCCACTTAGAGTACATCTACACTGCAGCGCTATTTCGGGATAATTCTGGTATCCCAAAATAGCTATTCCACGTCTTCACAACATGCCTGTTATTTTGAAATATTTTTCAAAATAACAGGCGTGCTATTCTGACATCCCTGTAAACCTCATTCCACAAGGATGAAGATACATTTTGGAACAGCGGATTATTTTGAAATTTGCCACTGTGTAGACACCGCCAAATTATGAAATAACTTATTTCAAAATACATTTGAAATAAGCTATACAATTTGTGTTGTGCAAATTGCATAGCTTATTTTGAGCTAAGGGTGCTGTGTAGACGCACCCTTGTGTGCACCAGCAGTGAGGCTCCCCCATGGACAGCTGGAGCAGGAGCCGATGAAGGGGGAAGCTGGCTTAAAAGCCGGTCCCCCTAGTACCATCCTCATGGGGGGGTAGAGGAGGCTATGTGTGTGCTTTATAAATGCATTAAAAGCTGCCAGGCTCTTAATAAATTTAAAAGGCTGAATTGCAGTGGGGTTAGCTCCCAGACTTGCTCCCGCTGCAGTGGTTAGCTCCCGCTGCAGCTCTGCAGTTTCCCCCCATTATCGACTAATCGATGGAAATTTCATCAACTAGTTGATTAGCTGATTAAACACCATTTAACATCTCTAGTGCACACCTGACCTTAGAGGTGCCAAGGGGATGGTATGTAACTGTCCCAGTTCACTGGGTGGGGGGTTAAGCTGATTTTCTATTCTGTTATTGAAAAGGAACCCTAGCTACTGAAAACAGCCCTTGTTGCTGCCAACTCTGACTGGCAGAGTTGTATATATTACATATAAATTAGTGAAGACAAGGTTTAATCTAGGGTTGACAATGACCACCCAATCTGCACAACTGTTTTAAAGTGAAAGTCAAAATGCATTAGCTAATATATTTTTCTAGTTTAAAGAGGGTTTAAGAAACTTCTGTGCAGCGCTCTGAAGGAGAACAAAGGGACAAATCATGCATCATTTTTCTTAATCACATTAGATCTCTCATGTGAGTTAGACAAGAAGCTAGGTGAGTAAAATTTGGAAGTATGATAGCTTTATACTTCTGCCTCTCTGGAAGGTGTCCTGTGCATGAACCTGTAGGCTCTGCTCAAGTTCAGTCTCAGTAGCATTTGTAGTTAACAGAATCATGAATTTTTCCTAGCACCATTATACACTGGAAACAGAATGAGAGATATCCAAGTGGAGATGCAACACATTTTTCTTCTGCTTTATTGTATACAAATCTGTTAAAAATGAATTTGTTTTAAAATCTGAATCCATGTGCACTGCAGTGATTAATATTAATATTAATATTTCACCTAAAAAACCCCCATGAATTTCTACTTTTGCAGTAGATTTGCAACTTTCTAGCAAATTGTAAGCTTTATGAACAGTGACCTGATAACAAATACTCTGATGTTTAAAAGATAATAAGCAAGGCATTGCACCACCTTGCAAAGGAATGCCTTGCTATGTTGATCATATTATATCACAGGAAATTACATTCAGATCTTCTTAAATGTCTTAATCACTTTAAAATGAGGAAGAGATTCTTTAGGCACTGTCCTACAGTGTTGTATAATATTACTGAGCGATACATTCTGTAAAGCAAGTTAAAGTTTATTTCTTCTGGATAAATAGCGAAATATTGGTATATGGTGTTTGTATTGTTCACTTCAAAAGGAATGTCCTGCACACTACAATGCAAAACCAGCTGCAAGGGAGCATTTTAGTGCACTGTTTTAAACATGTATCTTCAAAGGACAGCTTGGGGGTAGAAAGAAGCAGGAACTGGGGCAAAAGACACCCTCAAGAGAAGGAGTGGCACCACATACTATGGTGTCCCAGTTCCCTCAAGCCAGCAGATACCCTTCTACATCTACTCTGTGTTTTTGGATTCTGGTTTTTCGGAGATGAATCTGTGAGTGTAGGACAACGCAGTATGGTGCCTATATCAGGGTATCAACTACGGTTGCCAACTTTCTAATAACACAAAACTGAACACCTGCCCCCTTCCCAAGGGCCCAACCCTACTCACTGATTCCCCCTGCCCTATTGGCTCACGCTCCCCTTCCCTGGTTAGGCCAGGGGATTGGGGTGTGGGAGGGATTGAGGATGCAGGCTCTGGAGTGGGTCCAGAAATAAGAGTTCAGGGTGTGGGAGGGGACTCTGGGCTGGGATATGGAAGAGGGAGAGGTCGCTGGCTGGGAGTGTGGGCTGTAGGGAGGAGCTGGGGATGAGAGGTTTGGGGCGTAGGAGAGATCTCTGGGTTAGCGGGGAGGCAGAGGATTGGGGTTTGGGGTTAGGGCATGGGCTTACATTGGGTGACACCCAGTCAGGGTTGCAGAAGAGCTAAGGAAGGCTCTCTGCCTGTCCTGGCGCCACACTGTGCCCTGGAAATGGCCAGCAGATCTGACTCTTAGGTTTAGCCCAGGATCCGGGCACTGCTCCTGCGCATAGGCACCATCCCTGCAGCTCCCATTAGCCATGGTTCCTGGCCAATGAGAATGAAGAGCTGGTACACAGAGAAGGGGCCGCTCACGGGAACCTCCTGGCCCTGCTCTGCCTAGGAGCTGGACCTGCTAACTTCTTGGGGGTGCAGTGTGAAGCCCGGATAGGCAGGGACTAGCCTGCCTTAGCCCCCAGCACTGCCAACCATACTTTTAATAGCCTGGTTAGAGGTGCTGACTAGAGCCACCAACAGCTCTTTTTGACAAGGCATTCTAGTCGAAAACTGGACACCTGACAAGCCTAGTATACATGCATCAACAAATTGAAGTAGATCTTCTATGTGAAGCATCAGATAATTAATGGAGATGACCCCTAATTTCTCTCCAAGTTTCAAAGTTCTCCACATAGCCTCTTCTGTGATTTATCTGTTTAGGATCTCATATAGCACCCATCATTGCATGTGAGTGCCTGGTGACCTTTGAGCACCTGGTAACACATTCCTCCTAAAACTCCTTCAATGTTCCTGGATATTTTATTAATAGGAGTGTTGTGAGCAAGACACGAGAAGTCATTCTTCCGCTCTACTCTGTGCTGATTAGGCCTCAATTGGAGTATTGTGTCCAGTTCTGGGCATCACATTTCAAGAAAGATGTGGAAAAATTGGAGAAGCTATAGAGAAGAGCAACAAAAATGATTAAAGGCCTAGAAAACATGAGCTATGAGGGAAGATTGAAAGAATTGGGCTTGTTTAGTTTAGAAAAGAGAAGACTGAGAGGGGACATGATAGCGGTTTTCAGGTATCTAAAAGGGTGTCACAAGGAGGAGGAACAAAAATTGTTCGCCTTTGCCTCTGAGGATAGGACAAGAAGCAACAGGCTCACATTGCAGCAAGTGAGGTTTAGGTTGGAAAACTTCCTGCCTGTCAGGGTAGTTAAACACTGGAATAAATTGCCTCGGGGGGTCTTGGAATCTCCAACACTGGAGATATTTAAGGGCTCATCTACACTACTCTAGATTGTTGAAAGGGTATATGCAAATTCTGCAGGAATTTGCATATCTTCTTCCGATTTCACTTTCGAAAGCAGAGCTTTCAAAAGTGAAAGTAGTTTAGACGCGGCTTTTTCGTCAAATCACCCCCTTTGTCGAAAAGCCGTGTAAACCTCATTTTTTGAGGAAGAGCAGCTTTTCGACAAAGAGAGGAAGTTCACTGAAAAAGCCATGTCTAAACTACTTTCACTTTCGAAAGCTCTGCAGAATTTTGCATATCCTCTTTTGACTCTCTAGCGTAGTCTAGATGAGCCCTAGAAGCAGGTTAGACAGACACCTAAGGCATGATCTACACAGTGCTTGGTCCTGCCGTTTGGGCAGGGGACTAGACTCGATGACCTCTTGAGGTCTCTTCCAGTTCTAGTGTTCTATGAGATTCCATGATTGTATCTTTGTTCTTCTAAAGCTTTTTTGCTGGAGGGAAACACAGGGCATATGTTTTACTTTAAGTTACAAATCCATCGCGTCATTCTCCAAAAGTGTAAAGGCCTGAAGTGCAATGTCATTACATATGTGACAGTCCAGAATAGATAAAGATTACACAGAAATGTCTCTAAGAATGCTTTAGTTCAATACCTGTAATGTAAATTATTGTGAAATTAAGACTTATTGTATGTGTTTACACTGCATATTTAGATGTGTCTTAACATCCACTTGGAAAATGTGACATTTCAAAAACATTTGAGATAGTCTGTTTCCAGAGTTGAAAAGCCTTTAGCTACTTGTCAATTTTTAGCTAAGAAGCCCTCCACCTCCAAATATGTCCACCCAGAATCTAAAAGCATTGGGGAGATTAATAATTCTTTGTTTTGTGGCCACATCTGTTAAACATCTTTAATTCAAATATCACTGCTTATGCTTACAGGGCCTGATGTGTCTTGCTAGTGAACAGTATATGATTCAAGTCCAAGAACCATTTCAGCATTTTCCTCCAGGCTTTTTCCCTGCTCAAAAGTCATTAGTCACCCGTGCTCACAGACTTAACCATCACTTTTCTAGAGAAATCAGAATAGATTAAGATGGCTTTTTGACTTACTGTACATACACAAATATTCCTCAGATAACCCCAAATGGAGGCACAAGAGCAAGGTGCTTTAGTTAGGTAAAAGTCAGCTTCTGCAATCAAGAGTAAATGACCAAATCTTTCCATTTTTACTATAAATGAAAATCAGTTTTTAAAATCTAAAAGTGGTAGGCAAAGATGTCATGAACCACTTAGGGCTTCAGCTTTTAATCGGTTAAATAAATGGAATCTTTCTCAACATGCTATAATAAACATTCCTTTTCATTTAACAAGAGTAAGCTTAAGAATGAATATTGTGAATATTAGGATAGAATTACAGGTGCCTAGATACCACGGTGTTTAGAGCCCTGTAAGGACCTAGATCAGTGAGGGACAACCTAGGCTAGTGAGTTGGCTGCATAAGTGGCCCTCATTTATCTTGGTGGACTGTAATATTGTTGTAGCCAAGACAGTCTCCCGGGATAGGGTAGTTTTGCTAACTGCGCTTGTATACATAGAATTTGTGGAGTGTGCTGATCAGTGTTCCATCTAAGCTGCATGGCAGCACAGCCCTGCAGCTGATTAATCAGTCCCACCCAGTCAGAGGCTCAGGGCTACGTACATGGAGCTGACTGACTGGGCAGGCTGATTAATCAGCTGTGGGGATGCGCTGCCGCACAGTTTAGAGGAAACACTGGGGCTGATTGAACAGTAGAAGCACATCGATTGGATGTAGAGGAAGCACATGGTTCTCACAGCGTTGTGTGCTATCAGCACACCCCTCACTTGTTTTTGTGTGTCCTTGCTTTAAATGTGTGTCATTTTTGTAATCCCAGTAGGAAAAAAAAACGCTATGTGGATGGCAATCCTGTGTGTGGACAATGGTAAACAGGATGTATCTTGTGGGCCACACATAGAACCCCAATGAGCCGCAGGTTGACCACCACTAAACTAGATGGAGAGAGAGAAGGATGGCCAAACTTTTCAAGGTGATTACTGAGTTTCTGTGTTTAACTTAAAACAGTTTAAAGCAATGTACATTAAAACTAGGGCTCTCAAGTATTAAAAATTGAATTGTGATTAATCACATCTTAAACAATAGAATACCAATTGAAATTTATTAAATATTTTGGATGTTTCTTACATTTTCAAGTACATTGATTTCAGTAATAACACAGAATACAAAGTGTGTGAACACAGAATACAAAACAGAGGTTACAAAGATAGAATTGTGTACAAATAAGCCTGCATTCAAAAAACAAAAACAAAGTAATAATTTAGAGCGTACAAGTCCACTCAGTCATATTTCTTGTTCAGCCAATCACTCAGGCAATACTGCCTGTTTCAAGTGACACTGTAAACAAATGAGAACAAGCATTTGCAGGGCACTGTTGTAGCTGGCTTCACAAGATTTACGTGCCAGATGTACTGAAGCTTCAACCACAATTCTAGAGGACATGCATCCATGATGATGATAGGTTCTGCTCAATAACAATCCAAAGCAGTGCAGACCTACACATGTTCATTTTCATCATCTGAGTCAGAAATTACCACCAGAAGGGTGATTTTATTTTTTGGTAGTTTGGGTTCTGTAGTTTCCACATCAGTGTTGCTCTTTTAAGACTTCTGAAAGCATGCTCCACACATCATCTCTCTCAGATTTTGGAAGTCATTTCAGATTCTTAAACCTCGAGTTGAGTGCTGTAGCTATTTTAAGAAATTTCACATTGGCACCATCTTTGCATTTTGTCAAAACTACAGTGAAAGTGTTCTTAAAACAAACAACATATGCTGGGTCATCATCTGAGACTGCTATAACATGAAATATATGGCAAAACGCATGAAAAACAGAGCAAGAGACATACAATTCTCCTCCAAATAGCTCAGTCACACATTTAATGAATGCATTGTGTTTTAAGAAGCATCATCAGCATGAAAGCTTGTACTGTGGAATGGTGGCCAAAGCATAAAGGGGCACAATAATGTTGCATACCTTGCAATGCAGGCTATAAAAGTGACAGAACACCTGTTGTTATTTAAATGTCACCTGAAAGTAAGGCACTGGGAGCATCTGTCCAGTAAATTTCAACTAATTTGCTTCTCTTAACGACTGGCTGAACAAGTAGGACTGAGTGGACTTGTAGACTCTAAAAGAGGAAACACATTTTCTAGAAACGTTTATTGTATTTTTTCAGGGGCTAGTGTACTCATGGGATATTGTTTAGCATCAGTGTCTTTCTTTAACCTTTGTTTGTCTTTTGTAGTTTCTTATTAGCCTGTGTCCTGCATTTGCAGTGAGATGAACTTAATGGTCTAGAAGAAGTCCAACTTCTTGAATCTCTATAACAAGGTGAACAAACTTTAGCTGCTAATTTGAAGGGCATAGCCCAGTATGTGTTTTATTATTTTTTGCTATTTGAGCAATACCCCTTCACTATTTTACCCTCCACTATTTTAGTTTACCTGGTCAGAATGTATTTTAGCTACATCCATTGAAGACCATCCATTTGTATGTAAAATTCTACCTAAATCAGTTTCCCCTTTTGGAGATTCTGGCATTTCATGAATGCAATGGTGTCGGCAGACCTAAAGCCTCTCAAAGATACACATCCAGGGGATATGTGGAGAAGTGAAATGTTGGTCTATGCTTCATCATTGTTCCCTCCCATTGTGATTGGCTAAGCCCTCCCACAGTTGCTCATCAGCAGCCACAGCCAGGGAATTTATGCAATTCCCATCTGAACCACATAAATTCCCATGTGGGAGTTCAATGCAGAAACATGGCCAGCCTACAGAAGACAGAGCTAAAGTGAGAGGACAGTGCCCTGCTTCATTCCAGTCCTATTCCCCAAAACAGTTTGGAGTAACTGAAAGGAACATCTGTAGGGTCTCAGAGGAGAGAGAATGATTCTGTAGAGAAGGGGGCCATTTCTAGTAGAAAGGGAGCTACCCTACTTAATGAGAATGGCTAAACTGCCATTGATTATGAGGGGACAGATCCTCAGTCACTCCCCCAGTCTCCACTCTCTTTACCACTTTCTTCCCTCCTCTAATCTTACCCTTCACACTTTTTTTATCTTCCTCCTCCAGCTTTTATGCTCCATACATTCCCCTCCAAGATCTGGACTCAATCTCTTCAAGTTTTAGCACTCCAGACTTGTCCCCAAATTTACCTCATTGCACTGCTTATACTGGACTCTCTTCAATGCTGCCCCTTGCTGCTAGGAGAATTCAACAGATAGTGCTGCTACTTTGAAGAAATGCTTTTTAGTGCTACCTAACGGTAGAAACACATTAGGACTTAAACAGCATCCGTCCACCATCTATCACCGCAAGATCTGTTAATACACTGCAGGGGACAGGCTTGACTGGTAGCTCCAAGAGGAAAAGTAGGAGCTGTCCAGAAAACAAGCAAAAATTGAACAGAAAATCTGTTTAAGCTGAGAGGTTGGATGAGGGTGCAGCATCCAGGATCAAATGTCAGAGACAGTAGTGGCACAAAGAGAGTGTGATTTGGTTGCCCTTAGCATTGAGATTATATCTAAAATCATAGGAATGGATGAGTTTGTCCAGGAAAAGACTGGAGGAAGAAAAGGAGGGGACTGAGGACAAAACCCTGAAGGACAGGAAGAGGAAGGGGAAGACAAGGGTTGGAACCACTGGTGGAATAGCTAGTAAGGTAGGATCAGAAGACAAGGCAGACACCACAAGAAGGGATGTGTGTGAGAATATATGAAAGAGTAAGAAGTGATCCCCCCCTTCCAAAAGTAGCTGATAAATGAAGAGCAGAGAGGAGGACCCAATGTTCCCATAGCTAGAGCCCTACAAATCCGCAGATATCCGGGGATCACTTCTGTGGATCGCAGGTTAGAAGGGAATACAAATTGTGTATCCCCACAGCAGGACTCTACAGCTGCTCTGGTGACAGGCATGCTGGAAACCCGTAACTAACATAGATCTAAAACCTTCCCCGGTGTAACAAGGAAAGAAAGAAGTGAACCTCCCCTTGTAGCCTTCCCCTCCACCTTTCTCCGGTCCCCCCCCAAAATGGGTAGTGCCAGGGATCCGCCACACAAATTCCCTCAGTGGGTGGACGGGAGTCTCTGCTGCTCCCCCAGTGCCGCGGGCGGAGTCGCTGCCACCTTCCTTCTGGCGGACGGGTCTCCAGAGCGCATAACCGGGCCCAGCCTCGCGGTCCCCCGCACCCTCTTTCAACGCTAAAGTGGCAAGGGAAAGAAACGGGGCAGCCCCGAGAACCAGCCCAGCGGCCCGAGTCCTGCGCAAGGCCAGCCCCGCCCTGCCTAGCCCGAGCCCCCTCAGCCGCGCCCTCCCCCCGCCAGCCCAGCCCCACCAGCCGGGCAGAGGAGGCCCCGTCCAAGCGCAGGGAGGGGGCGCCTCTGCCTCGGGGAAGCAGAAGGAACTTGGGGGAAGCAGCAGGAAGGGAGAGTTCGCGGCCGGGGTGGGGGAGCCGGGCAGGGGAAGGAGCGAGCCAAGCGGCACGGGCCCTCCCAGCGTCTGGGCTGCAGTTGAGCGGCTCCGCCAACAGGTTGCACCGTTCCCCCTCGTCCGCCACCGACTCGGCCCCCGCGGCGCCGTGCGAGCAAGCGCGGGCTGCCTTGTCTCCGCCGAGCGAGCGCTTGCCTGCCGGAGCGCTCCCGCCGCGCGTCTGGGAGGAGGAGGAGGTGGTCGCCGCCGCCGTCCTCCATTTTGTGGCGGGGCCGAGCGCCGCCGGAGTCGCGGGCTGCCCGGGGCAAGGAGGGGACGGTCCAGCCGGGTGCGAGGCGCAGACTGGAGCGGGCGAAACCTGCTGGAGGCCGCCAGCGCCCGCCGCGGAAGGCGGGAGGAGCTTCTGAGGGAGGCAGGGCAGCCTCGGGGGCTGTTCCGGCCGGGTGGGATTTCGGGCTCTCCGTTCGCAGGGGCGCCCCCCTCCTCAGCTCGCCCCTCACCGCGCCTCCTTCCGCACGCCGAGTTGTTTATTCCTCCCCGCTCGCTGCCGCTGCGGGAGCCATGGACGTGGGTGGCTAGTGGCGCCAGCGACCCCCTCCCGAACAAGGTACGGGGAGTTTGGCCGGGGACTCCGAGCTCCGCAGGCGGGGTGGGGGGCTCCCGTTGGGTGAGCCCTCAAACTTTTCTGGAGGCTGTGGGGAGTCGCTTCCTCGGGGGAAAAGAGGGGTAGCTCCGTCAGCGCCCCCCGCCGAGTCTGTCGTAGGCGAGGCGCTACTGTGCGTGGGGCCGGTCTGGGACGGGGCACCCGTTCCTTTCCTTTGGGCCGCTGTCCTGTAAATCGCCATCGGTCCATCTGGAGGTGGGACGAGTTGGGGACTTAGCCGTGCAAAGCCCGAGCCTGGTCCCACGCCTTTGAGACCCGATAAATGCTTCTTGGGGAGAGGTGGTGAATGCAGTAGAAGGTTTTGTATTTGAGCAAATTATTTCCTCTCTGAAAATTGTGTGTGTGTGTGGGGGGGTGAACCCCTCCGCTCTGTTTGGCTTTATTGACTTATTTGTACTGCCCGATGTTCCTGTGGTCGATGAAGGGTTCCCTGTCGACAAACAAACGTGGCTGCTGCTTAGTCTTTTTCTGGGGGGCGGGCAAAGAAAGGGGAGAGCCAAGAGGGGTTGGAAAGCGCTCGAGTTGGCGACTTTTTGTAGCAATAGCTGATGTTATTTGGCAGAAGTGGGCGTGCCAGTAGACAGCTCAACAGGTCTCGACACATTTCTCCTGTGAAAACTGCACTTCGTAAAAGGGGGTTTATTTTAGTTCGAGTCTAAATATTTGCAGATCCCCCTTTTCTTCCCACAGTTAAACCGAATGGTGCAGCTAATTGCTGTTGGGGTTTATTTTTGTTTTGTTTTGTTTTGCATGCGGGTTATTTTGGACAGTTTGTTGGGTAATGATATTGGATTGTTGCAAACTTGTCAAATGCAATAACTCCAGTTCTTTTCTGCTCCCCTTTTCCCACCTCCTCTGCTCCCACGACCACTAGAACCTACCTCCTCCCGGCCCGCTTTATGTTGTGGCGTCTACTTTAAATGGCCGAGGAGTAGTTTATTGTTGCTCGTAACTTTTAAAAGGGAGGATGTTGCTGAAGGACTTTTTTTCCATTTTGCACACGCTGTTTTGGTTTCGAGTTTGATGGCAGCTGTCAGGAAACAGGCGTGAAAATACATTAGGCACCATTTGTATGTGTCTATACGTACATAGTCTCACCTGAACACACTGTGAGGGGAGGGGAAGCTAGAAGATTCTTCTGTTCAATATTAAATCTTATTTTTAACGCTTTATGTGAACTTTATTTGGACATAAGAAAGTTCACGCTTTTAACTTGGGGGGGAGGGGTATCAACACGATTAAATTTTAACCAGCATTTCCTTAAATTGACATTTGAAAATATAGTTGCACATACAGATTCCTATTGATTGTTGACTGAAGGCTGAACTTTCTGTGTACAGAAAGGAAAGCATGAACTTCTTTATACAGCCATAGCAGCAGCAGGGTGGCTTGTTTTACTGATCAGTATGGACTGCAGAGTGTGGAGGGTCTAAAATTTAAGATAGATGTAAGTTTATTGTGGACATTTTAAGAAACCATACCATGCTAATTATTTCAACACCCTAAGTAAAGAGCACAGAAACTGATCATAAGCACAAATTTTAAAGGACAGTACACATGGTTGAATTTTACATAGTGTTGTACAGAATCAAAATAAGACCTTATTTTTCCTTTAGATGTTTATTGGAAGATCAGGAAATGAGGTGTTTTTTTTAAGCTTCCATTTTGTGTTTAGATTTCAGGGTATGTAAGTTACACTTTAGAATTCTTTAGGAAGAGTGATCATCTGATCTGAAGTTAGTGAACTTTCCATTTTATATATATATATATATATATATATATATATATATATATATATAAAATGTGGGTCACGGTAGGTCAGAGTGGTAGGAAAACATTGAGTTATATGTCTAGGCTGGGAATGGAGAAACTGGTTGGAGGATTCTAACATTGCATCTACCCATACCAGCAGTTACATCTGAACTCCTATAGAGGAGACTGATTTGGAAAGGGAGGTTGTAATAGAAGAAAAATACATGTGAAGCCTAATGATTTTTTTATAAAAACATATTTGAGCAATTGTAAATTAGTGAATTGAAGGCATTATTAATCTGATACTCCTTCAAATAGGTGAGAGGTGGAATTGTGAAAAATGAATATTGAGAGGGGAAGTAATTTTGCCTCTGTTCACCACTCTGAACCAGAGTTCAGAAAAGCTTTTGACTGTTACGGTTACCAGCAATCACATTTGTTCAGTGACTGCAAAAAAAGTTACATGTGTGTCTGTCTTAAAATCAGTCTTCTGTGGCTAAACTAGCTTCACCATACTGCTAATCTGTGTTTCTTGTGTTTTATCTCTGTGCTAACTAAATAACTGTCTTTCTTCTTTTAATAGCCGGTGTTAAAATAATGGACCCCAAAGAATCACTAAGCTCCTTGGATGGGGAGGAAGCAGGGGAAAATGTGCACTTCTGTGACAAAGGAAGGACTGTGATGGACTTTCATCCAACCTTCAGGGGTGGAGCTACTGTCAGGGCTCCTGCATCTACATCTCCCCTGCCTACATCTTCTCAGTCAGACTCTAAACAGCATCCTGTTTTGGGTGACTTTTCAAAAGGACTAGTAAGCAATGCTCCTCAGCCGGATCTTTCCAAGGCAGTGTTGCTCTCGATGGGACTGTATATGGGGGAGACAGATGCGAAAGTGATGGGAAACGAACTTGGATTTCCACAGCCGGGCCAAATTGGCATCACTTCTGGGGACACAGACTTCAGGCTCTTGGAAGAAAGCATTGCAAGCTTGAACAAGTCCTCTAGCCTGGCAGACAGTTCGAAGGGGACAGTATCTGTTGGGGTACCCCTTGAGCGGGATTTCCCAATTATGGCTAACAGCAATCTCCCTTTAGGCCAGGCTGGCACTAATGGTGGCAACTTGAAGTTGTTTTCTGAAGACCAAAGTACCTTTGATATTCTGCAGGATTTAGAATTGCCATCAGTGTCGCCAGGTAAGGAACCAAATGGGAGCCCATGGAGACTAGACCCATTGCTAGATGAAGGGGACTTGTTGTCTCCTATGACAGCAGATGAATCGTTTCTCTTGGAAGGAAATGCAAATGAAGATTGCAAGCCTCCCATCTTACCAGACACTAAGCCTAAAATTAATGAGCATGGAGATCTTTTACCCAGCCCCAAAATGCAGATGCTGCAAGTGAAGACAGAAAAGGAAGACTTTATTGAACTCTGCACTCCTGGGGTAATAAAGCAAGAGAAAATGGGCCCAGTTTATTGTCAAGCTAATTTTTCTGGGTCAAACCTAATGGGTAATAAAATGTCTGCCATTTCTGTTCATGGTGTCAGTACTTCTGGAGGACAACTGTATCATTATGACTTGAATACTGCATCTCTCTCACAACAGCAGGACCAGAAACCAGTTTTAAATGTCATTCCATCTCTTCCTGCTGGTTCAGAAAATTGGAATAGGTGCCAAGTATCTGGGGATGACAATATGACTCCCTTGGGAACTCTGAACTTTTCTAGCAGGCCTGTTTTCTCTAACGGCTATTTAAGGTAAGAGTAATTTTATTTTTAATTTTATTAAAATAGTAGATATAGCTATTCAGCATTGCAATTTATATGTGCTGATTTTTAAGAAAAATTGGTAATCTTTTTTCTCTCATTTGTGACCTATGGTTTTTATAGCAGACTTTATAGCAGGTTTTCTTCTATACATAGTATAGAAGAAAAGTGATTTTATTTGTTCAGCTATGGGTGTAAGAAAATTACTGGTATCCTGTTTATAAAAGCACGCAGTAATATAGATGACTTAAGGAGAAAATATGAAGACTCAATAGAGATCTGCTGCACAAAATGATTCATACCAATTTGTAAGCGTATGCAAAAGCCATTTAACTTACTCTAAGTAATTAAATGGTTTAATAATTTTACTCTCTTTTTTTTTTTTCTTTTCAATGTTATTCTGAATGTTCAGAACAAAAATAATTTTATTGATGGAGACGTTTGTAGAGTTAGATTTTAAGCTGAACTAAGTTTACCTTGATGTTGTATTTACGATACCGTACACAGGACAACAAGATTCCAAGTATGAAATCTGTAGCAGTTTGTTTAATAGTAACATATAAAAGATACAATTATTTGCGATAAGATTCAGCTGTATCTCACAATCCAATATTTGCAAAATTTAACTGGAACTGAAACAGCGGAACATTTTGATTCTGAAATAAAAATAATTATTTTCCTAAAATTGATACCAACATTCCAAAAGTTATTTTGGAATGTCCATTTTTAAAATTGTTTTCTTGAATTAAGGTCTCTAATAGCAGGGAAATAATACTTTCCACTTCTGGATGAGAGACATAAGAGAGAAATGGATGGCTGCTCTCTCACACTTTCTCACCCATTCATGCCCCAAGAGCTCAACCTAAGCTTAGTAGGGACACCTAATAATGGTATGGCTTCAATAGTTCTTTATTTCTTAGACAGTATGTATTGAAAGGAACATTTGTTTTAGGTATCTGTCTCAATGAATTGTCAGCTTTTGCTGAATTTTTCTGTAGTCTGTTTTAGAAATCTGCAGCTGTTGGCTTTGCATAAACACTTTTTATGAAGAAAGCCATATTTTTGATTTTTGTTGGAATGTTTTATTTTATTACTCTGTTATTTTCTGCTATTTACAAGTTTGTGGCTGGAGAGCTTACTGGCATGCGGATACAGCTTTCAAGACCTTTTCCATTCACATTGAAGTGATACACATTATAATTTGCTTATAGTGAAGTTTTTTGTTTTTGTTCAAGTATGCATAGCTAACAATGCTGGAAGTGATCCTTTGTTTCTGGAATTCATTACCAATATTGGATATTTATCATAATTGTCTTTTTCTTTTTAAGAGTTTTACAGCAATTTGTAGTATAAAGAACCTGGGAAATTTTCAGAACTACTAGAATTATGTCAAAATGGAAATACAGCTAGCTCTATGAAAATAATATAAAACTTTAAATAAAGTATTTTGTGGTGATAGCCTTTAAGACATCTGTTCTAATTCCTTGCATGGTAAAAATAATCATAAGTTGCATTTTAAGGTGTTCAGTAACCTATAAGAAACCTAATTAGAAAAAAAAAGTTTCAAATTTGGGATTTTAACTTCAGTAGACAAATACAGAAAAAAATCCCACTGTGAAGATCCACGTGAAAATAATAATCTATAAATTAACACGATGTAAAACCAACCTTACAAGTTTTTTCCCCCACATCATTAGTGGATTTTATATATATTTGTCACTTTTATATTGCAAGGTGATTTAGTTAAAGATGACTACACTTTGGTTGTCACAAGTATTAAATAAGTTTATGAGAAGTTAATTAGTTGGATGTATTTATTTCACATAACCACCATTTTATGCGTTATATTTTTGTCACTAGATTAGTAGCTTTAGTGTTATTTTTCTAGTAGTTTGTGTGTAGAATCTATTTAGTCCAAATTAACTAAGAAAATCAGCATTTCATATTTGTTGCTGCTGCTACAGTGAGGCAGACTTGAGAAACATATTTAAAAGTTAAAATTGGGAGATACTGTTTCACTAATAAAACTCCATCTAAGGGTCCAGTGGAGCCCTTTGAAGGATGAGACACATAACAGAATGCAGAGTAGATTAAGCTAAATCAAAGCAATGTAAATAACTGATTTTAATTGTTTTCTGTGATTTGAATTTGTACTTTCTAGTTATTTGCCTAAAGAGAGTTTTTAGTTGGTAACCATTAAAAGATGTTGTTTGCAACGAAATATAGCCTTTACCATAAATTTGGTGCTTCTTTTTGCTAACAAGGAGAATGCAAATCTATCACAGAAGTTATCATCCATATAAGCAGTTTACATATCTTAAAAGACTGTTCATAATTCAGCTTCATAATTTTTACATTTCTGTGTTAGAAAATGCAAATGATTTATTTATTTACTTGTGATTTGCATTGAGCTCAGTTTGGATAGAAATTCAATTTAAAATGCTGTTTTTGGCATTTACATTTTTTTTATTCGATAAAAAAACCATAAAAGTGTTCATACATACATAAGAAAAAAGTTTATCAGAACATGTCTTGCATTTAAAAACAAGCATGATTTGTAGTTTGTGACCTGAACTGATTGTTTCTGATCACCATGTTCTTCAAGATTTTTGAATTAATAGATCTCATCCTCTTACACCTAATTTTTATACATAGTTTGGAAGAGGAAAATATTTTTTTTCTGCTTTTTTCAACACCCAATTGGTTTCTTAACTTTGAATGGACTAGTCATTGAATTGAACTAGATGAATAAACTGAATATTCTCTCTGGACCTGCAGAAGAGACTATTGCTCTCAAAAACTAATTAAGCATTTCCGCAAGCTCTAGTTAAAGTCAGACCACTGAACTGGATTTAAAAGTTGTCAGAAAACCTACTCCTTCATGTTTTTATACTTAATTTGAATTATTAAATAGAAACAGGCCTTAATAGAGGTTGTCAGTTTTCAAATTTAATTTTAAATAGTTGTTAAATTAACCTGTATATAATGAGAAATCCAGTTGCATGTTTTTAAATGACTGATTTTTTTAATCCATCCTGCCAGATAAAAAGCTATAAGGTTGTAGCTAAGCATTAGCCTTGACCAATGACATCTTTAGAACAGAACTGGTAATATATCATTGTACAAAAGATAAATGGTTTATGTAAAAGTGCTGACATGCCTATCTCCCACAGGACTTCATTACCTGTCATTAACTCTTTCTTTCTGCATTCTTTGAGATGATGAATCTTCCCACAAATGAATTTAATTGAGACATAGAAAGGAAAAAGAATTTTTGAAACCAGTGGCTGGATTTTGGTCAGTAAACCTCAAACCTCCAGATGTATTTAGGGGGAGGTGAGGATAGAATGCTTTCTTAAGTCTGATTTTAAAGAGACAATTAAAATTATGAATCCAATCCAGTTGTTTTGTGTTTTGCTCTATTTTTCAATTGAAAATGAGACTGTTTAACTGTTTTGTATTTCAAAATAGTCCTTTAGTCTCTAATGAACTGTAGGCACAGTTGCTATTAAAATAATAGAAATCCTGTTAAAGTGTTCTCATAGGTGTATAGTCCTAGCTTTTGCTGGTTTAAAATTGATACTTTATAGACAAGACTTGCCAAAGGTTTTAAAAAAAAGCAACCAAAACCAAACTGGTGTGGCTGGTCACCTGCCACAGAAATAACAGTTACCAAGGAGCCTTTATTCTTCTTATTTCTCATGAAACTGGTTCCTTTAGGTCCAGATTGAGATTTTGGCTGTACTTACTATGTTGATGCATTGGAGGAGAATTGCTAAAGTTACATTCCAACAAAAATGCTTTGTTAGTGCTTTACTCTATGGCTTGGTCTACACTTAAAACTTCTCACTTTCAGTCAGAGTGCGAAAAGACCACACCACCATAGTGACATAGCTGTGCTAACATCAACCCCCGTGTGGTTGCAGCTATACTGACCAGAAGAACGATTCTGTTGGCATAGTTAATGTCATTTTGGAGAGGTGGTGTTCCTAAACCAGCAGACAAATTCTTTGTTGAAAGGGTTATGCTGGCATAGGGTCTTGTGTAGACGCATCCTCTTTGATTTTGGCATTACTAATCTATTAAGTATTGACTAACATATATGGAAAGGCAAGTTTCTCTTTTGGTCAGATCATGGTATTTAATCATATCATTTAAAGAAAACACTTAATGTTGACATGGTCACTAAGCTTGTAGTCTTGAACCGATGCAATGCAATTTTTAAAATATTTCAACTTCTTAGTATAGCATAGCATATTGTCTTACAAGGGGTAAGTGGTAATCAGGATTTGGAAAAGTCCATTTGCCTGTGGAGAATATAAAGCTTTCGAAGGTGAATGATGTCAGTTTTCTGCAGAATATAAATTTTTTTTAGCCCTTATTGTTATGAAAATAACCTTCCAAATGTGCAATGGTGTAACTAATGAAGTGTTGGATTCCTAAGTTTACAGACAGTTTTCTCCTTTGAGCAGCAGCAGCAGCAGTACAGATGTAAGAGACCAGTTGACTACTTGATAAGCATATCGGGTAGTTGAGTAGTGACTTGACTAGTTGCTCCCCTCCCCCCACCCTTTCTGCCTCTATCAAAGAGCCAGAGCTAGTATTGGGGGGAGCCGGCTTAAAAGCTGTCCCCATCTCTGGGTGGCAAAAGAGGCAGAGTCCCAGTCTCCCCCCAGCGCCGCAGTGCCTCTGCTTTTTAAATATATTAAGAGCCATGCGCAGAGGTGCAGCAGGGGAAACTGGAAGCAAGCTGGGAATTAGCTGTCCCAGCTTGCTCCTGGTCACCCCCAACTGTGCCTGTGTGTTTTAAATGTATTAAGAGCCTGGTGGCTCTTAATGCATTTAAAAAGCAGAGGCCCAGCGGGGGGAAGGCGAACCGGGGACCAGGAGAGAGCCGGCAACCAGCTGATTCCCAGCTCACCAGGTCCACCAGCTATGCCTCTGCCTTTTAAATGTATTAAGAGCCACCAGGCTCTTAATACATTTAAAAGGCATAGCTGTAGTGGGGTTAGCTCCCGGTTGTGGCTCTGTAGTTCTCCCCCTTATTGACTACTCAATTAGCTGATTACCCACAATTTAACATCCCTAAGCAGAAGCAAAGCTTTCCAAGCTGTAGTACAGCAGCTTTTCAACTACTGATGTTGAGAAGGCTTGCTGATGGTAGTAAAACTGACAGGAGTCCTAAGAATGGCCATACTGGGTCAGACCAAATGTTCATCTAGCCTAGTATCCTGTCTTCTGACCAGTACCAGCAACCAGTACCAGCTGCTTCAGAGAAGATGAACAAAACAGGTAATCAGGTGATCCATTCCCTGTCACCCATTGCCAATTTATGGCAAACATAGGCTATCGTGGCTAATAGACCTTAATGGATTTATCTTTCATGAATTTCTTGTTATTTTTTTTTAACCTTATTATAGTATTGGTCCTTCACACCACCTTCTGGCAAAGAGTTCCACAGGTTGACTGTGTGTTGTGTGAAGAAATACTTCCTTTTGTTCATTTTAAATCTGCTGCCTGTTAATGTCATTTGTTCTAGTGTTACGTGAAGGAGTAAAATAACACTTCCTTATTTACTTTCACCACACCTATCATGATTTCATAGACCTCTAACATAACCCCTTAGACATCTCTTTTTCAAGCTGAAAAGTCACGTTCTAATTAATGTCCCCTCATTTCCACTATTTTGCGGCTTTTAAAAATTCTGAGCATCAAGAAAGATGAGGTGTAGCTATTAGCTGGGAAAGAAGAATCAGAAATCAGACTAAAGTGGAAAAATCAACCGTAAAAAAATGGAAAATGGATATAAATAATTGAGAAGATGCATCTTGGTCTCTTACAGAAAAAGTAGAGTGAAACTGGGAGGAAATCTATTAAACACGGTTGGGTGAATAGTATTCACTAAATATATTTTTCAGGTAACTTCACTGAATAATTCGACATGTTTGTGTGGTATTTCACTGGCTCAAATATATGCCATAAATAGCAGTGAAACTTGTTGCACAACTTTCAACAAATACTTTGTATATTTCATCTCCCGCTAATAAGAAGTTAACTTACAAAGTCATTACATTGACAATATTACAATTTAATCCACTACACAACTGTTTTATTCCTTTCAGATGCAGGAGACTTGTCACTGTGTGGCACAGTATGTATGTGTTAGGAGGGTGAGAGAAAACAACAACACAGTATATTTCATCCTATCTAGTAGGCCTGAAGCTAGAAATTTATAATTTTAGCCTTGCTGGCAATGTTAATGTAATAGTCCTAATATTGGTAGTGCTTCTGTAGTTATGCCTTGGATCTGCTGATACATCCAGTGCTGGAAGACTTTAGGAGAGGGGAGAGAAGAAAGGTAAAGGAGGAGAAGAGGCCAAAGACCATAATCAAAGAAGGAAGAAATGGATCTGTGCTTTCCATTAGGGACAGTTTCTCTGGTCAGTTGTAGCCAAGAGGTGTTGCCTCCAAAAACAAACATACATACTTGTAGATATTAGCAAGAGAAAGGAGTAACTGGGAGAGAGCCGAGTCACCTGACTTTTGGTAAGAAAAGAAATTGGGATCTTTAATTTAAAAAAAAAAAAAATCCATTCTCATGTTTATCTCTAGCAAGTCTTCTCAAATGAACTTTCTCTCTCTTTCCTATTACATCCATCAACTGCTGTCTGTCTTTTTGGTGCCTAAGTTCTGCTGCTAGCTGCCTGACTCTTCAAAGCTAATTGTTTCAGGAAATTCAGTTTCACAATATGAGAGGGGCTTTTAGAGTAATTAGTGCTAAAGAGAGACCTAAAAACATCTTTAACTAAAGTGTTTGGTGGCTCACTGGGTTTTCAACTTTCTATTTAGATAGCTTGCAGTATATAAAAATCCAAGCATGTACAGTGAGTGATGTGCTTGATAATGGAAAATGTGATCCACCATAGGATCTAAGCAAAAAACTCACCATGTTTTCATAGAAAGTACTGCATGCACCCCGCTGTGTCAGAGTTAATTTGTAGTGATATTTATGTCAGCAGCCTCATAGATTCTGGGATTTTTGAATGAAAAATGAAAGTAAACTGTTGCACAGAGATTTACATGGATTATACAAGTGTGTGTGTGTGAGTGTAGCCTTTAAAATGGGTAACTGATAATGTTACTGAAATGTATCCTTTTATTCAGAGGTAAATTTGTTGAAAGGATAGATTTACTGCACTGTTTAGGACATCTACAATGTTTGTCTTGATTATATGAATTTGTGGAATAAAATTATGCACTTGAATCTCTTTAATCCTGCAATCCTGGGTTAGCAGGGTTTTCTGGATTAAAGATTTTGCCCGGCCAGGGAGACAGTGAGGGGGATGAGGGTAGGGCGCTTACCTGGTGCTCCATGTCCCCCATCGCTCCCAGGCGTGCACACACACTTACACCCCCTTGCCGCTATGGGAGCAGTGGGGAAAAGCCTCCAGTAGAGCGTGTTGCTGTGCTGCTGTTTCCCCGGCTTGGGGAGAGGGTGAGCGGCAGCACAGAGAGAACTTCCATCTATGCCTGCCCAGGTCTGTACCACAGGTGTTCCCAAACTAGGGACATCCAGAGTATGGAGGGTATAGTATATTTGTATTTCTAGTTTTAAGAAATACTGTGATTTTTTTTTTTTTTTAACCAAAAATGGATTGTATCAGGAATTTTTTATAGCATGTGACTTTTAAAATATTATGAAACTCTGATCATGTACATTAAATGATCAGTTATGCAAGATTAAATCCATTTTTAGCTCCCTGTGCTTGATATGTCCAGTTGTACTAGGAGAGCTGAGTAGGTTTATATGAAAAGCTGTGTAGGTCTGATTAAATTTGTTACATTTCATATGATTTTCAGTACAGTTTTCTTTGTTTAAGCCCAATTTTAATTATAGAAAACAATCTGGTTTTTTTGCATGCTGTGTTGTTTATACTTCAGCTATTTTTAAAAACAGTAGATTGAACTTTACTGCTTAGTTTTACTCTTCAGCTGGGGATAGCCATAAAACTACAGTTTATACAAGTAAATAGGATTTGTTTAGTTTTTCATAAGTCAGTTGTGTGAAGCAGCAATTACAACAGCATATAAAAGTACTATATTAAATAATACTGTCTTTACACTGTGCAGTTTAACTGTTTATTGAATGCAGACAAGCTTTCACTTCTACTTTTCTTATAAGTTTCATGTGTATTCTTTAGGTACGGTGTGGATTTCTAAAAAATTGTAATTTTATTTTCCTTTACTTAAGTTTAACCAAAAGTAAGTTTTCAATTTTTTAGTGCTAGTGCTTCTTGCAGCAGAATTAGAAAGATTACATCTAAAATTCTTAAATAATCATTTTTTGTATGAATTACAAAGTCCTCTCTTATATTCTCACAGGATAATATCTAGAAGTCTAGGGAATTTTTTCAAATTTGCCTCATCTGATACAATACCATTTAATTTAAAAATAAATATTAGGGTATTTACCATGTGGTTTTATTTTGACTTCCATTCTTACTTGGAAATTGAGCAGTGTGATAGTATTTGGATTCACCTATTTAAAAAAAAACATTTAAAACCACCTAAAAACAAGGGTTTAAAACTAGTTTTGGTAGTGTTGACTAATATTATGCACCATAAAACTTGTAACAAGCAGAATTTAAGGTATTGCGTTTATTTAGAAAAATACGGAATGTGCTGTTAACTTGTATACAGTGAACATGGATTTGAATCAGTTCAGTCCATAGCATTCATATATTTTATACTGGAGTAATTTGGGCCAGATTCTGCCATGTTGACTAGTATCTTATTCTTAGAATAGTCTCAGAAGAAAGATATTACCAAATGTGTGTAAAAGTGGTGAAATCTGGCTTTTTATAAAATTACTCATGAATATACCAACAGTATTTTGTTTTGAAAGTAGGTAGGACTTATATTCTGAGGTATCTTTCACTGGATTTTCAAGGCTACAAGCCAGATCCTGGCTCTCAGTATTGTTCCTTTGTGATGGTCTGTGCAGAGGATCACCGAAGTTGCATATCTCAGTTCTTGGGGAATCCCCAGATGTCATAACACTGGCATGCCTGTCTGAACTAGGTTTCCTCCTGGTACTTCTGGGATAGGGTATATGTCGGTGCACCTGCTGCAGGGTTTGTGGCTAGAATAAGTTGCGCTTCAGTGATAGTTGACAGGGTGGCTCCTTTGGAGCCACTGGAGCTGGGTGCAGTATTAAAGTTGTTGTGACTTACTCTAGGGGCCAAATAATGTGCTGGCAGCCTCAGAAATAAGAAGGGAATTTACCTTAACCTGTAGTCTAAGCGCCATAAGTAATCTAAAATATATCTGTTTATCTTTTAGTCTGAGACTTGTCTTGCATATGACAGGAGTTACTGTTCCTTCTGATGTTTGTGTATTACTGTATCTTTAGTTCCAGCAGTGTTCTTATCACTGTACAAAACAGTGTGTCTCTGATGTGCAGCATTTATAATTACAGTTTTCTGTTGAGGTTTTAAGCAAGACAGGGTGGGGTACAAGGACAGAAGACTAAAAATATAGAAAAGTAGCCCTACTTGCTTTTTTGGCTATTATTTTAAATTTATGATGGCATAGGATAACTCTT
Source organism: Rafetus swinhoei (assembly GCA_019425775.1). NCBI lineage: Eukaryota > Metazoa > Chordata > Testudines > Trionychidae > Rafetus > Rafetus swinhoei. The sequence continues at coordinate 19,401,026 of CM033428.1, read as the reverse complement.
TCAGGGAAGGGAATATGACATCTGTTTTTTAATTTATTGTTTTCAGGGAGTAATTTAGAAGGAACCCATACATTAAAGCTAATGAGTGACATGTACAGAGGAAAATAAAACTATCATCTCTTCGACATAATGGAAAGGAAAACGACAAATTTGAGAGTGGATAGTAGTCATCTCTTTTGTTTGTCAGTTAATATGAAATGCTCTAGCATAGACTATATAGTATTTCTGTCATTATAGGACAGAATCACTGTCTCTGATAGTTTTATTCAATGGCAAATAACACCAGCGGACCATCTCTAATTAATGTTAAATTAAAACATTCTGTAGTTCTTGTGCTGTTTATCTAAGTTCTTCACCCTTTTCCCTTCAGTACAGTACTGCTTTAAATAAATTTGCATCAAGATAAAGCCCACAAGGAATTGCAATGAATACATTTTGGCTAATATCTTGCACATATGTTAAATATGAGTTTGTCTTGAAGAAAAATTAAAATTAGTGACATTAAAATTATTTAGCTAGTAAAAGTAGAAGTCATTTTACACGGGGAAGGAAAAGGGCCCATCAGTATAAGAGTGTCAGTTTAAAAACATAACTCTGAATCCTGATCCAAGTTTTGAATTCCAAACTTGTTATAAGTTTGCTCTTGATTCCAACTTTTTAAATAGTAATGAGACACTTTTTCAAAAACAAATGCTTTGAATTCTTGTTCTTTGTTTGGCTATGGCTAATAAAATACTGGATGGGTAAGATAACTCTCCATTGGTCAAACTGTTAATTCATAACTTTTTAAAAATAATGCTTGCAGTTGTACCCTTAGTGGGGAAAAATAGAAATGGAACTTAGGGTGTGTCTAGACCACAGGTTTTTTTTGGAAAAAGTGGCCTTTTTTTGAAAAAACTTCCCCTGCATCTAGACTGCTGCCACGTTCTTTCGAAAGTAAATCGAAAGAACGTGGCAGTTTTTTCAACCTTGGAAAACCTCGTTTTACGAGGAATAACACCTTTTTTCACAAGTGCTCTTTTGAAAAAAGGTGCTATGTAATGCAAACTGTGCTTTTTCGAAAGAGAGCATCCAGACTGTCTGGGTGCTCTCTTTCAGCAAAAGTACTGATTGTAGTCTAGATGCTCTTTTTCGAAAGAGGCTTTTTCAAAAGTATCTTTCGAAAAAGCCTCTTTTGAAAGAGGCTTGTAGTCTAGACGTAGCCTTAAACTCTAAGGGTTTTGGATAAGCCTTCTCACTGTTTCTGTTTGTCTTTAGCATCTGCTGTTCCTCTCAACAAAACAACACTTGTAAAGGCTTAATTTCAGTCTATTTTATGATTGAAAGCAGAATTTAAAAATGTAAAAGTTCATTTGGTCACCAAGATGTGAAAGCTGCTTTTGAAATGGTCACTTGTCCACAACATGATTTCTCATGTGTTAGCTGAAACTGTGAAGCACATATGGAAAACTCTCATCGTATCTTGAAACTAACACTGTGCTATAGAAAGTAGGTTTAAAACTTGCAACAGCCCTGGTTATTTTTTCTTTTGTGTTACATATTTGCCTAGGGATGGATATTATTGCCTTGCTCTTGTTTTGCTTTTGGAAACCAGATGTTCCACTTAATGATTTTTTTCCTGGTGAAATATTTAACATGCATAAATACTGTCCAAGAGTAGATATGATTACCTTAATGTAGGCCTGATCTATTTTACAGAATTGGGTTGGTGTAATCGGCCTTATGTTAGTGTCTAAACTGCAGCCTTGCTTCTACCAGCGTAAGTGCACTACTACACCAACATAATAACTCCAGCTCCACAAGAGGTTTAGGGCTTATGTCAGTGTAGTCAGGGCAATACAATGTCCATGTAGACACTGTGTTACTTATATCGGCTGTTGGCTGTCATTTTTTTTCAGTTTCATAGCTGGTGCGGAAGCCATGAAATTGACAAAAAAGCCTGGCTCACAGCTCGGGCTGCCACCCATGGGCAAGTGGAAGGGCTCCCTGTTGCTGGATGGGCTGCCGCTCAGGCTCCCTGTTTCTTGCTTCCCACCAAAAGCCTGGCTATCCCCACAAAGGCCTGCATCCAGAGCCTAAGGGAGGCTGTTGGTGAGGAACTCTTCACCTGGAGCTTAGGTGGCAGATCTTTGTGAGCTGAGAGCCTCAGTGACAGCCTGATTGTTGGCAGGGAGTTGCATGCAGAGCTGAGAGCATGGATGCTGAGTGCCCCATGCTTCCCCTCTTAAATCAGTGGAAACGCTCCATGTGAGAATGCGCACCATGGACAGAAGGAGGACATAGGTCAACTTAAATTTGTAATATAGACATACCCCTAAGTGACTTATCAAGCTGCTTGTAACTGATGTTAGTTGGTAAAGAAGTTAGTTATGAAGGGGGAGGTGGTTCTCATGTGAGTAATGGAGATTTAGTTAACATCTTTCACCACTTCATTTCATTTGAGGAATTGTTAGATTCACAAGATTTTGCATAGTGAAACAGAATCTGTGTTATTGATAAGTTGGTTCCTGAAATATATTTCTGTCTGTGTTGCCAAAATATCAACAAAGGGCTCCTTTACCTGTGTGCATCAGCAAGTGAGACACAATTTAAACAGTGAGGTCCCCCAAAGATCTGTACTGGGAGCTATGCTGTTCAATAAATTTGTAAATGATTTGGAAAAGTGGGTGAATAGTGAGGGGGCAAAATTTGCAAATGATGCAAAATAATTCAAGATAGTTAAGTCCAAAGGTGACTGTAAAACTTACAAAGAGATTGCCCTGTCACAAGAAAGAGATACTAGAATTTGAAAAAGTATAGAAAAGGGGAACACAAATGATTAAAGGTGTGGAACAGCTTCCATTTGAGGAGTGATTTAAAAGACTGGGAGTATTCAGCATAGAAAAGAGATAACAAAGGGGAGATATGGTAGAAGTCTGTAATATCATGACTGGGTGCAGAAAATGAATAAGGAAGTATTCATTTAATACAAGAACCAGATGTTATGTCATGAAACAAACATAAGGAAGTACTTCTTCCCACAATGCACAGTCAATCAGTGGAACTCATTGACAGGGGATGTTGAGAAGGCCAAAAGTATAAGTGGGCTTTAAAAAGAATTAGATAAGTTTATGTAGGATAGGTCCATCAGTGGTTTTAGCCAAGGTGGTAGGAACTCAACCCCATGCTCTGGGTGTTCCTTGCATTCTGATTGCCAGAAGCTGGGACTTGGTGACATGGAATGGATCACTCACAGTTGCCCTGTTTTGTTCATTCCCTTTGAAGCTTTTGGCACTGGTCACGCTCAGAAGACAGGACACTGGGCTTGGCTGACCGTTGTTCTAACCCAGTATGGCTGTTATTCTATAATTACTCCCATCCTCCTCAAAGAAAAGCACTTAATTCTGTGCTTTTGTATCTTATTTGACCCTAGTCTTCGTCACGATTATAAAATCAGTTGTTAATACTCTCTGACTTTGATATTTCTAGTATGTTCATTGTCAGATAAGGAGAATTTCAGCCGTCCAGCCCTCTTTGTACAGTCTGGGAGCTGCCACTCAGCATCTTTGGCATTGGTGGTGTATCTCTTTATCACTATGGGCAGAGGATGAGTATCAATGTTTATACAGTTGGATATATCAGACCTCACCCCAGTATTCACTCCAATCTCTCATACGGAGTGCTGCTAATTTGCTTTCAAGATTTATCGGGATTGGACGTTGTACGTCATATTCATTTTCCCTTGGGCAAATTCCACATGTCTTGCTGGGTAATGTCTTCTCTCTACCAAAAATCTTTGTGTGGAATGCTACTGAGCTTAATTCTATCTTCACTCCATTTCATCATACATTGGAGCCTTCTCATGTTTCTCAATACCATCAGTGTACCAATATATAATGTCTTCTTTCAGGAGATATATCTAGTATTGTCATTCATCAAGACACTTTTTCAGCCTAACTGATGGGTAATGGACGAGTTGGAGAGATATTGAACTAGCCTTCTGATTATTTAAATCAAGGATGGGGAACTTCAGGCTGGCACTTCAGTCCCCCTGCCACCCACCCGCAGGGCTGGAGCGCACAAAATCTACTATCCTGGGCTCCCCTAGGCTCTGGTGTGCAAGGGGAATGTGGGGAGTATCTTCTCAGTCAGGGGCTTCTCACTTGTGTGCGGCCCCTGACTGATTTTTCTGTAGGTCAGCGGCTCCTGACCGAAAAAAGGTTCCCCACCCCTGATTTAATTATTGGACTTGTTGCAAGTATGGGACATGCAGAAATGTAATTTAATACAGGGGTTCTGAATTTTTCTCTTGCTGAGGGCTACCTCAATATGCTATACAAACTCTGAGGCTCAACAGGGTCAGGTTGGGATCCAGGTCTGGGGGATGGCCGTTGGGGATAGGCATAGTTTGACTTCTGTTTTGTGGGGCAAGAGCTGGTGGAGCTCAGGCCAGCTCTGCAGAGCGGGCACCTCAACAGGCCACCCAGCCTCTCTGGGTTGTGGAAGTAGGCAATCAAACGATATAACTCAGAGGGCTGACTCAGCTTAAAAAGTTTAAAAACAGCTCAGGGTGCAGGCAGCGGGTAGCTAGGAGCTGTATGGCAGGAGGGTTGCCTCAGAACCTATCAATAGATTCCCTATATATACCACAGCTAACCTCTAACAATCATAATGCAAGAAGTGATGCTTCTCTCTCAAACTCTTTCTGAAAGAATTTCAGTACTTGAGAAATAGGATATGGCTCAACTTGAGAAATAAAAAAGGTACCCAGAAAGAGAACTTCCACAAATTCAATTTAAATAATCCTCTTAGTATTTCAAATACGTTCAGGAGCCTATTGATAGGTTTGTTTGTGCAGCGATAGGCCTGCTTGCAAGTTCTCATACCAGTCCCAGGCCTTAATTTTAATACTCCACTGGCTATTTTTCTTCTCATTTTGAGCCCCTCTCCTTCGTCTCCTTCAAATTCTAAAAAGGGTTGCCAAACAAAATCAATGGATTTCTCAGCCAGTAATATGGTAAATTTTTTAAAAAAGTGTTCATAGCCAAAGGTCTCTCTTCAAATCACTGATAGTCGAGCCACATTCTATCAAAGCAGTGAGCGATGATAATTTCCTATGCAGTATGAAATTTTTGCCAGGCTGCCTTATACGCAGAATCTTGGAGGTGATAATCCAAGGGAACTTGGTCTAATTTTTTGAATATTGTAGTCCCGCTTGGGATTTGTGGGCTCTGCTAGATGTAACCTGTGTTCCAGGTGAGTGAAGCCAAAGCAGAAAAAAAACCCTAGTATGACGGTATATTTGGATTTCTCTGGTGCGCTCTCATTTAGAAAGGTCATCCAGTATTTAGTTATGGTGTTCTGAAATGGGTTTATTACTAGCTAAAGAAGAAAACACCAGCTGCAGCATGAGTTTAAGGTTGGGTTTGAAAATGCTCATTTCCGGGTGAATAAAACTACTTGTTGACTTGCAAGGAGGAGGTATAGCCATGTTCCATAATTGATGGAGTTCCCACACACAAAACTCATTACAAGATAGAATCAGAACTTCCTTTACATTGTGTAGCATATCGAGAGAGTTTCTTTTTGGTTTTCCAGCCTTCGTCCTCCAAATCTTGACAGTGCATACATCAGAACTGAAATTCTGATGCACCCTAAAGTACTAAGCTACTTTATGGCTGAATACTGTATATGGGTTATTTTAATGGTTTTCATAGCACAGGTTTTCTAACATTCTTTAATGTGAAATCCATTTATAGTACAATATGGGTTTATGTATATTCATATTTACTTCAGGAATTAATACAGTTATGAATGTTTGTGTTCTGGGAGTAATACAGATATTGGGTATCCATACCCCAACTGAGGTGGAAATTAATCAGTACAGCTGGAGTATCTAGCATGACAGAAGATTTAAATTCTGTTAGTAGTTGTCTTCAAGTTCTCATTGTAGCAGGAATGTCAAGGCATTAACTTCGTGTCAACTTCTCTTGAATGACAAGTAAGTCAGCACAATTAGAATCCTAGTTAGTATGTATAGAGTGTGCTAAATAGAGAAATCACAATGGTTGATTTTTCAAATTAAAATGGTAGTTCTGAGGAGATGGATTAATGCACTGAAGACAGGGGAGGTTGTCAGTGTTTTGATAGATACATTTCTTACATGTTTCTGTACTCTATTATATGTATCTCACTAGTGGTGTTTATATATTTCTATATACCCATTAAACAAATGTGTAAGAAACCCCTGTTGTGGTGAGTGGTTTCTAAAATATTGCTTAGTTATAGCAGGCATTTATTTCTCCTTCTCCCACTCAGTCTTCTAGAATTTTTTCCCATTTCTTCATCTTTTCCGTGGAAGGTCCAATGTTGCACATATCCTGCCTTAATTTAAAAAAAGGGGGAGTACTGCCAAGGGACATCTATTTGGTCTAACTTTAACACAAGGGTTTATGTGGGAATTCTTTCATTTCTGCTGGAACTGGAAAACAGGCTGGGAATACTAATATTTGTCTGACTAATTTGTCTTGTAGATAGCATGTAGTAGTAACCAAAGGACCACTTTCACAAGTTCGTAGGCTGCATTCAGTGCAGTTCTCACATGAAAATCCAGAAATAGAAACAAACTTTAAATGCTAATTTAAACTCTCAATTGAAGATTTCTGTCAAATTATGACATTCTTGGTTGTTGGTATTGTATATTACATCTCCAGAGTCAACCAGCGTTTATCAAGATCTCACTTTTAAATTAATGGGATGCTGAAACATTAAATGTTAACATGCATGAGAATTTAAGTGCAACAAGCTGCTATAAATTCAGTGATATTAAAATGTATCTTTATTTTTTAAAACTGTAGCTGTGATTTTTGTGTCTTTTATCAAAAGAATCCTTTTTCAACTTTTGAGACCTCAAAGGAAAATGACCTTTGTAAAATTTATTTGTAAAAATAGATTCAGTAAAGGACTATGTGTTTTAACTAAATTTCTCTGTTTTAAACTTTTTCAACATGGGAGATTGGGAAGTGGATGGAAGATTGACTTAAAAATATAAGTATACATCCTGTTTCCTTAAGCTCCAGTTTTCATGAATATTGAATTCAGAACAGGGGAGTACCAATCAGTTGCAAGACGGTGACCATTGTAAGTGTACAGTTTATTGTTGTGCCATACGGATATAGGTTGAAAACACCGTTTAGTTTTATTCTTTTTAAAGAAGTAAATAGAAAAACAAACCTGGAATGAAATATTGGCCCCTCTAAAGTAATTGGTGCATTGATTTCAGTGGGGTCAGGATTTCACTGCTGAGGGAGCAGGTTAAATAATGTAGACTTGAACTAGAAACAGTGCCTGATTTCATATTGGACAATATACTATACCAGTGTTTCTCAAACTATGCTCCGCAGAGCCCCAGGGCTCCGCGAGACATCTTCAGGGGCTCCGCGAGGTTGACAAACTGGAAACATCGATAGGTACAACACATACAATCTGGGCCACTGGGGCTCCACATAAATTTTTTACGCATGTAAAGGGCTCCGGAGCCCAAAAAGTTTGAGAACCGCTGTACCATACAGTTGTTTTAAGTACTCGGGGACTTTACATTTTTTGTTGCATGACTTTTAATAACATTATAGCATTCAAGAAGGTTAAGCAGTTGCCTTTCACAGTGTGGCAATATTCAAGTCAACATGCAGTAGTTTGGATAAACCTAGGTCATAAATGAGAAATACATCATAAAACCACCACTTGTGGAATATACAGTGTCGGATAGGACTGCTTGTTTGAATAGACTTATTGCATAGTTTATAATTTTTTCTTAATTATTTAAATAGTGAATATGACCTTGAAATCAAGTGGTTGATTTCCACAGGTTCTGAGTACTCACTGCACCCATTGCTTGGCACTTCAAAAAACTGGACCAGATACGGGTTTTCATTTTTGTCTTATTTCAACAAACTTTTGTCTACCATTTTGAATCTATTTCTGGATATTCAAATGGAGACCTCTGCTAAAACTTTCAGTGAGACCAGTTTCTATTTAACCTCAATACTCTTCTTGTTCACAAGAATGTGGAGTAGTTGGGGAGAGAGGAGGGACAGTGCAGAATATACATACACGTTTGTGATCACAAACAAACTCAGTTCCCTTGGCTAGGAGTTGGCAGTTTGCCCAGATGTAAAGCTGAGATTTTCCTCTCTTACCGCTCTCTATTCAAAGTTCTGATATATTTTTGTCACCCCAACAAAGATAGGAGGGAATTCTTTTTTAAAGAGAGAAATCATTAAATTTTTCAGCTGCTAAATGTTGAAAATCTGTTTACTGAGGATCCAGTGATGTTTCCAAACCCTGTAGTAATCCCGTTGCTTTTTCTGTCTTATACAGAAAACATACAGCAAACAAACTGTGGCCCTGAGCTTGCAATGAGATCCTCTGCCTCCAGGGTGTTAACTATAGGATTGATTGTAGCACTGTAAAGCATAGAAATCCTTACTAACCAATCCTGATGCAAGTTTAGCGCTTCTACACATTTGTTTCATTTCAGAATTTTATATACTAATAATTAATACATACATAAAATTATACTTTGTGAAACTTAACTTGAAATATTTGCATGCATATTAATTAAAAAAATGAAATACTTTTAAAATGTCATCTGCCACTGGCTTGCTTGGGCATCTTGCTTCACTTCCGGTGCCCCAGTTTCCCCAGTTGTAAATTGGGTATAGTGATGTTACAGTTTGAGGATAACTGATTGCATTTTCAAATCTGAAGTCTTAAGTCCAGAATTACTCCACATGGTGTGGAATAGGGAGGTAAATGGTTAATTGGTATGGGCAGGAGCAGCTCCCTGTCCGCCCTGGGCAGGGGGCTGCTCCAGCCCGTCAGGGCCTATTGCAGACAGGGACTGCCACAGACAGTCAGAACAGTCCCTGTCTGTGGCAGGCTTGGCCTGAGCAGAGCACCACAGGCAGGGGTTGCTCTGGCCGGAGCAGCCCTGTCCATGGTGGGCCAGCTTGGCCCACTGCTGCAGGTTACATGCTTGCTCTGAGGGGTGGGCTCTCAGGGAGCCAGCTGCAGAGCCAACAGCAGAGCCTTCCTGGGCACTGCAGGCTCTGAAGTATAAAGCTTTATACTGCAGATCCTGCAGTAAAAACAGTTACACGGTTACATTTTTAAACAGCTTTTCACATCCCCTGTATGGACCAACCAAAGCTGATACCTTAAATGTGATTACTAAATTCCTTAACCATCATCCACTTAGGTTGGTATTAGATGTCTATGTATACTAAACAGCTGCTGTCACTGTTTACTTAGGGTTGGAGGTTCAAAATAAAAAAGACACTCTTCTCCATACTAGTGAAAGGCATTTTTGTTTCGTTATATGTCTTTAGTTCAAGGGGAGTCATTTATCGTACTCTCTCAAGTATTGCACTGGGTTTACTTTATTTCTGAGAGCAACAGGCTGCTTTGTAATACAGTCTGTGATATTATTTACTATTTAAAACTACATTAATCAGTAGTTTGCTGCTGCATGTTTTGTCTGTTCCTGTGCTAGATACTCTTTATGCACATTTTTACAAACGCTGCTAGATGTGTCAATTTTTAAAGGGTTTTTTTTTTTTTTACTAATTTCTGCAATTGTGGTGTTCTAATAATGATGAAACTTACTTAGATAACATAGATAAAATAAGAACCCTGCAGTTTAGTGCCGTATTTTCTGGTGTGTTTATTATTGTTACCTTCCAAATCATTGCCAATTGCATTTAAATGCACTGAACTTTGTAAAAACTAGAATATTAAAAGTTTCAGTAGATAACTGAAAATCTTTTAAGACATAAAATGCTAAAATCCATAATGGATTATCAGTGTAGACTTAAAAGTTGCAAGAAAATGTATTTGATATCACTGACATAATACATATAGAGAGGTAGCCGTATTAGTCTGATCTTGCTAAAACAAAAGGAAAAACTATGTAGCGCTTTAAAGACTAACAAGATGGTTTAATAGGTGATGAGCTTTCATGGGAGTGGGTCTGGCCCATGAAAGTTCATCACCTATTAAACCATCTTGTTAGTCTTTAAAAGTGCTACATAGTTTTTCCATCTGTTTTGACATAATACAGGTCACTTCTGTAGAATTTTTCATCTAAGGATCTTAAAGTACATCATGAACTTCAATGAGTTACGGTTCACAACATACCTCTGAGAAAGTATTTACCTACCAGCTTATCAGTGTGCAAAACAGGCAGGAGAGATGAACTGATTTGCCCAATCATAGGTCTGGAAAAGACCTCAGGATGTGTCAATGTGGTCATCGAGTCCAGACACCTGCCCAAAGCAGGACCAGTCCCAACTAAATCATCTCAGCCAGGGCTTTGTCAAGCTGGGACTTAAAAACCTCTAGGGATGGAGATTCCTCCACCTCCCTAAGTAACCCATTCCAGTGCTTCTCCACCCTCCTAGTGAAATAGTTTTTCCTAATATCCAACCTAGACCTCCCCCACTGTAACTTGAGACCATTGCTCCTTGTTCTGCCATCTGTCACTACTAAGAACAGCCTCGCTCCATCCTCTTTGGAACCTCTCTTCAGGAAGTTGAAGGCAGCTATCAAATCCCCCCCTTACTCTTCTCTTCTGCCGACTAAATAAGGCCAAATCCCTCAGCCTCTCCTCTTCGGTCATGTGCTCCAGCCCCCTAATCATTTTGGTTGCCCTCCGCTGGATCCTTTCTAATGCGTCCACATCCTTTCTTTAGTGGGGGGCCCAGAACTGGACGCAGTACTCCAGATGTGGCCTCACCAGTGCCAAATAAAGGGGAATAATAACTTCTCTAGATCTGCTGGAAATTGTCCTCCTAAGGCACCCTAATATTCCATTCGCCTTCTTGGCTACAAGGCACACTGTTGACTCATATCCAGCTTCTCATCCACTGTAATCCCCAGGTCATTTTCTGCCAAACTGCTGCTTAGCCAGTCAATTCCCAGCCTGTAAGAATGCTTGGGATTCTTCTGTCCCAAGTGCAGGACTCTGAACTTGTCCTTGTTGAACCTCATCAGATTTCTTCTGGCCCAATCCTCTAATTTGTCTAGGTCACTCTGGACCCTATTCCTGCCCTCCAACATATGTGCCTCTCCCCCTAGCTTAGTGTCATCTGCAAACTTGCTAAGGGTATAATCCATCCCCTCATCAAGGTCATTAATAAAGATCTTGAATAAAACCGGCCCTAGAACTGATCCTTGAGGTACTCTACTTGAAACCAACCAGTCATCGAGCTGTTGATCACTATCCATTGAGCCCGACAATCTAGCCAGCTTTCTATCCACCTTACAGTCCATTTATCCAATCCATGCTTCCTTAACTTGTTGACAAGAATATTGTGGGAGACCGTATCAAAAGCTTTGCTAAAATCAAGGCCACATAGAAACTCTGGGGCAGAACTGGGAAGAGAACCCTTGATCACATGACTTCTGTTTTTATGCTTTAGCCACTAAATTTTGTTGCTTCGTATATTTCAGAGAAAATATGAAAATCATTTCCTCCTTCACTTACCATCCTCTAAATGCAGCAAAGGCTTGCACTGCTAACAACTAAAGTAGTGCAGTAAATGTAGCTCTTTGTATGTCATTGAAGAACTTTATCTTTGCTTTTACTGTACTTTCTCTGTCCTGTACTGATGGGCTGTTTGGTACAGTCTTTCACCTTCCTTCCAATCACTTTACGTAGCATCACTCCACTCCTTGTCCATCTTTTCTCTTCTTCCCTAGCCTGCCCCTCCGTCCCTTCAGTGTCCATTGTTACTTCCCACTTAGCTTATTTCCATTTAGCTTATCTCCTCCTAAGTATACTCATGTTTAAAAAAAAGGAAAAGAGAGAGAAAAGTGAAACTAACAGCTGTTTGCCACCATCATATCACTGTGTTTGTGTATTATCCTTCTTTTTCCTTCAAGGTGACTGTCTTGTCTATTTAGATTGTAAGTTCTTTGGGGCAGGGACTGTCTTTTTGTTTTGGGCATGTATAGTGGGCAAAACATGGCCAGTGGGTAGATTTGGATCTGGCCTGCCACGGCCAATGGGAGCTGCAGGGGCAGTGGTTGCAGGTGTTTGCAGCACATGGGGCAGGGGGTAGCAAGTCTCCAACAGGAATACTGCTCAGACACACACGTGGTGGCCCCAGCATCTGGCTGTTTTGAGTGGTGTGTGGGGCCGTGGCAGGGAGATTGAGGCCTGAGGGTCCTGCTGGACCGATGGCTGGGAACCAACCTATGGGTAAGCACCTTCCAGCCTGGACCTTGTCCTTGGCACCTGACCCCCCTCCTAAACACCAACTCCCTGCTGTATGTCACAACCCCTTTCTGCATCCAAACTCTCTTCCTGACCCTGACCTCTTTCTGCAACTCGGCCCCAGGTTAGAACCCCTCCTGAACCCAAACACCCTCCTGCATACCAGTCCTCTTCTCAGAGCTCCTTCCTGTACCCAAACTCCTTCCTAGACCCCACATCCCTCCATTAATATCATAGAAAAGTGCAGCCCCCGACCACTTACCAAATTCTTGGAGTGGCCCCCCAGTCAAAAATTATTGCCCACCTTTGTCTAGTGCAATAGGTTTCTGGCCCTTGACTGGGGGACCTAGGTGATATAATGATGCAAACAGTAAATTATTGTTTTAAATGTGTGCTATTGTAGATGACAGTCCTGTAAGCTGCTTCAGGAATAGCGCACAGTCTTAAAGAATGGTCTTAGCAGGAAAAAGGACAGGTTCAATTTCCTCTTAAAATTGATGTGTAGTCAAACGCAAGCCACAAAATAATTGATAGATGTCATAATGTGAGTTGTGTAAATACATGAGGAATTATTTTATTTTAAGGTATAACAGTTATGTAGGGAAAATTGCCATTGTGTGTTCTACCAAAAATTAAATATGGAATTCTTTCAAAAATCTCAGCTATAGAAATTTATTTTGTGCAATCAGATAGCAGAACTCCCTCCCAAGATACTGTTGCCAAGTTTAGTACCAAGAACGTAAAAATAATCAACAGTATTAGTTTAAAAGATCATCTCTTCTCTCCCAGGCTGTGTTCAGCTTCAGTTTCTCCTTTATTGTGCTACTCCTAAATCTTTTGTATGCAGCACATTTCCCAAGGAAAGCCTGGAAATATTTGGATAATGGCATCCTATGTATAATATTATAATGCAAGGCTGTAACCAGTTAAAGTACAGTGGATAGAGAATGTGATAATAGGTTGCATCTGTGTTTTATGTGGATCTGTATTTCTCCCTTGTTGTGGGGTGTGCCTGCCCGTTCCCCTTGGGGGGGAGGGGTAAGTGTAGGGCCCCTAACACCCTTCAGGTGGTGCTCAACCCTACAAGCCTCCTAGTAGCTAGCATACCGCAGGGCAGTATGGCCTAGTTGCCAGAGTCACTCACTAGCAATGCCCTGTTCACAAATGGCAGTCATGCCTAATGGCCAGAGTCAACAGGTCTTTCCCCTTCACACAGGGCAGTGTAGCCTAGCAGTCAGAGTTAATAGCAATGGATGTGTGTCGCCTCATGGGTTTGATAAGGAAGGGGGTAGGGGAACCTCTCTCCACCGAGTTCCAGCTCAGAGCCCTGTCAGTGATTGTGTGGACCACCACTAGTTCAGAGGGGAATCCTACTGCAACATGCTGAGCATCTGGATGAACAGCATATTTATTAAATATGATGGAGAGAAGAGTTAATCTGAACCTATATTTTCAAAACAGAGCTAAATACATTTATGATGGAATTGGGCATATTTGGAGGTATACTTACTAAAATGCTTTGGAATTTATGACCATTTTCTCTCAATTTCAGAAGATCAGCATGACTATGTACTGTTCCTTAAACAAATGACAATAGTTTCACAGTTAAATAAAAAAAATGCAAAGGACATACTTAGTTTTTTGTTATTACCCCAGTTGACATTGGCTACTAGTAGATAGAATAGTCACTGAAAGGCACATTCAGATTACTTAAAAAAACCTCAAGCTATCCAACAGTTCTAGCTTGCTGGATACAAAAGTTCTGTAAAAGCTATTATCACTTCACTTGTTTGGTTTTCTACCAAAGTAAACTGAAGTCGGCATGAATTACTTATACTGTAGTGCACTGTGTAGAATCTTGTATTGTCTTGAGTCAGCTGTTAAATTTAAGTTCATTCTCAGTTTTCTAAGAGTAGAGGATGTGAAGTATGCCTATAGAGGGGAAATTAGTTAAATGAAGATGCTGGCTGTCAGATGAATGGTCTATCAGTAAAGGATGATGCAATGTATGAATAATCTGAGATCATTTAGGAGTGTAATATGTATTTACAATGCCTTCATTGTCATATCTTAATTTGTGGTGAGAATTTTGACATGATCTTACACATTCTCTTAAGCAAACTGGGAAAAAAGTGGTCTAGATGAAATTACAGTGAGGTGGGTGCACAACTGATGGAGGGGAAGTGACTAGTTGACTAGCCTGTTGTCTATCTGATAAGCATTTGCTTATCAGATAGTCGACTAGCCATTCACATTCCCTTGATCATAGTCCCCTCCTGCCCTAGCTCACAACCCAAACCCCTGTAATCCCTCCTGTACCCCAATTCCCTGCTCTAGGTCACAGTCGAACCCCCCTGTACCCTAGTCCAGTGCCCCAGGTCACAACTGCTTCCTTCACCCAAATTCCCTCCCTTACCCGAAGCTCCCTTTTGCACCTAATCTCCATCCCAGACCCCGCACCTCCTCCATTAATATCATGGAAGAGTGCGGCTCTTGACCACTTTTCAAATTCTTGCCGTGGCTCCCAGTCAAAAATTATTGCCCACCCCTGTTTAAAGACTATAATCATGAAGAGGTGTAAAGAGCCAGAGCCATGATGAGTTGCTTGGGACCAGAGCCGCAGTGAGCTGACAGGGGGCCAGGGCCAGAGCCATGGTGGGCCAACAGGGGGATGCATAGGAAAGGGGTTCTATCCAGCCGCACTCTGCCCACAGCTCCGCCTGTAGCCCCACACTCATGACTATGGCCCCACCTGTCAAAATATTGAGCCCCACCTGTTGTTAATATTGTTGGCTGCTTTCTCCTCTGTCTTTATACAAGGCCTAGCACAATGGGGTCCTGATCTGTGAGTAGGTCTCCCTAGGCACTATAATAATACAAATAATAATAACGCTCACATGTTAGCACTTACATTTCACAATTTCTATACCAAGAAAATTTACTGGACCTGAGACCATTGTAAAATGTATTCTCATAAACAAGTCTTAGTTAAAGAGCTCTAATACCTTTCAACTGTAGTTCTGAGCATGAGAGGTGCATATTCTGCTTTAAAGCTAGTTTTATTAATGGGCTAACCATTGCCCACTGTTTGTAAACACATTTTTTTGGATCCTGAGAAAAAGCATTGGCTAGTGATAAGAAAAAAGGCTTGGTCTAAAAGGTTAAGAAACTGTGCCAGCCTCTAGGGTAGGGTGACCAAATGTTTCAATAGTATTGGGACTGTCTCAGTAATGCGGGCTTTGTCTTGTATATGAAAAAATACCCCCTCTTCCCAAAAAAGAAAAGTGTCCTGATTTTTCACATTTGCGATTCTGAATGGCAGCATTGTAAAGAACCTCCTGAGTCACCCAATTCACGCCGTCATGCCGTGAACTGTGCTGTCTTAATACAAGCTACACCATCCTTAAAAGTGAAGGTATGTTGTAATAATGACACAATACAATGCTCTCAGTGTACTGCATGTGGATTACTCCTCTCCTAGTCCCATATATTGGGGAATGGAGAGATCCTCTCTTTCTTTTGGAAGAATAGTAATACAATGATATACACTCCCAGTGGAAATAAAAATTTAGTTGAGACATTAGCGATAATCCTACATTATTCAGAAGAAACTATTAAAAGAAGTGGACCATGAGTGTAGCAATTATGTAATTGCCAGCAGGTGAGACCCGTCATTGGCCAGGCAAAGTCATTTTGTAAAGATTACACCAACAGGAAAGTTCAAGAAATGAAATGTATATAATAGAATTTTTTATTAGTGTACTTGCAAAAGGGAAGTAAAACAACAGTTTTAAAATTGTAGGATTTCAACTTCAAACATTATTCATTTTATTGAATAATTATCATACATAGTTAGGGTTACCAGGTGTCCGGTTTTGAACCGGACAGTCCAGTATTTGAACTTTGTTTGGGAAACAAGTTGAGAAAATATAAATAGCCGGTATTTTCTAAATAAGATGTAATGTAGATTGTGATGTAATGTCAAGTGTGTCCGGTATTTTTGATAAAACCATCTGGCAACCCTGTAAATTTGAATCAGATACGTGTCACGCTTCTATTAATCTTTCTAAATTTATAACAGTAAAATTTTTCTTTTCACTAAAATGACAGTTGAATAGGCAACTTGATTTTATTTTGTTAGCAAATATTTTTATGAACTCTGATAGTAATGACTTTTTTCTCAATGAAAACCAAAAATAATTATTTAAATCTTTCACCCAGCATATTCTAGTGTAAAAAGTAATGCATTCAGCTAATTTAAGTGGCAGGATTGTTTATGCAAAATTTGGTATCTGTAGGTAATCTCAAAGTATGACTTGGGATAAACAAACGCAGTCTTCAAAATCTATAATAGATTATATCCTTATATTTAATAAATTGATGTATTAAACAAAGGAAGTATGATCTGTAGTTAGAGAATCAAACTTATTGTCACCACATCTTCCAGGGCAAGATGTCATCCTCTTGCCGTGGAAGATGAAATCTGCTAGTTATTTAAAAAAACAAAAAAAAAAAAAAAACACCCCACCAACACACACACAAAAACCTCTTTCCTGATTTTTCAATTCCCAATTGGTTTCATAATTTTAAATCAATGAGTCATTGAACCGAACTAGTTGAACACAATGGAAATTAAGAAAAATACTTCTTCTGGAGCTGGGGAAGAAGCTACTGCAGTCGAAAGTTAGTTTAGCACTGTAATGGCCTCTGGTTTTAGTTGCTTAGCCAATGACTTCCACCAGTTGAGCTGTTTCACTTTCTTTAAAACTTGATCACAAACATGTTATAGTTTAGTATTATTTTATATGTAATTTAAATTATTTAATTATAATAAATTTACATTATAATCAAGGCTGTAATAATTTCAAGTTTGATTTTTCAATACTCTCTTGAAAGAATAAATATGTATTTAATTTCAATTTTAAAAATATAATTTTTGGCCCTTTAAAAAAGTATCCATTTTTAAATCTGCCCTATCTCCTCTTTTGCTTCAAATCCCGGCGCAAAACATGGTTTACCATCTCTTCTACTTTGCTTCCCAATCTCTGATATTCTTTGCCAGCCTTGCTGGTCTTGACATTTTTTTTCTTATCCTGATTTGTCCTTTGTATTCTCTTTTGCGCTGTTCCTCATGCATTAAATCATCTCTCATCCTATTGTAGTTGTCTTTCCCATTCACCAATCTGCTTCTCATTCATAGTCCCCTTACAGGCCTTCTTCTTCTGTGAGGCTCGCAAACATTAATCTATATCAGTTAGTAATACAAATTATACCTAGCCATCACCTTTCTCTTTTTATCTAGTATGTTTGTTCCTCAGATTGTAAACTACACTGGATAAAGACAGCTGTGTTTTCTGTTATGCAAAGCATCTTCACTTAATAAATATTAATAGGAAAGTGTGACACACCAAAAAGGATTTTTTGTTTTAATAATGCTGCTCTCTTAAATACTACATTTTACGTAATCTCAGTAATACAGATGTAGTTAAGGTATTTGGATTTATCATAGTAATTTCACTCTTTATTTGATGTTGTGTTAAGAAGATACAGTGGCTATCATTTAAAAAAAAAAAAAAAAAAAGCACATGCCTGGATAATACAAAGCCTTTAAGGGTACTCATGGGAAGGAAAATGTTTTTCAATATGTATGTATCAGAAAATGCTTTAAAAATTCTTGAAAGGTTGTATCATATTTTAATTTTGCTTAGGAAAGTGTTTCACATGAGGAGCTTCCCAAAAATGTTTCATAACAAGCTTGTCTATATCTAACCTTTTTAAATGAACTATTTGTGTCCGAGGTTCAAAGGAGTATTTTTTCTACCCATCTGTATTGTATTTCAGCCTTCAAAATAGTACTAGAATTGGTTCTTCAAACTCCTGATTGACTTTCAAGGTATTTTTGATTCCCTGGAAGAGCTGCTTTTACCTTATTTTCTCTGTTTTATACGTGTCCCAAAATCAGGTGAAAACTTTTTATAGGGAAAGAAAAATTTGCCTTCACTCAAGGACCTCTATACATGAGGAGTGAATATGGATTTTAAAAAATGATTAAAATAGTTTGTATTTACTTTCCAACTCAGCAATATCTTTTATCCAACTTAATCATCTTTACTATTTGGATATGTCTTTTCCCAAGAAAGACAAAGATCACAAACACATTATAATTGAAGTTAAGAGAATTCCATCTGAAAGTTCATTTCTTTGAAAAGGAAATGCATGGGATTTCATTTCAGAGCCTGGCCCAGACCATGAGAAGTTGAAGACTTCTTCTATAAGAAGTGTATCAATGGTTGCTACAGTATCCAAAGCAACGCCTGGAGAAAAAGATTTTGTCCTATGGACTCCTTAAAGTAGAAGAAGTCATCTTAGTCTTCTGAGACTCAGACTAGTTCTCACACATCCCCAAAATGGGACAACTTGTCTAGAGTCCTTCACTAGATGGACATTAATCAGTGTGGTCTGAAGTGGCGCCATGAAGACTTGAGCCTTCATTTTTGCTACCAGAGCCTACATCTACTCCAGCACTGTTGAGTTTGATATCACTTGTAACATTAGCACTATCTACCTCATCTGCTTTGTCAGCACCATTTGGATACCACTCAGCATATTACCAATGAAAAATTGATCAAGGGGCTAACGCGTTCTTAAAATTGTGATGAGCATTTATAAATGAGAAAGAAATACAGTTGGATAATCTTGTGTCTGTGTATATGGGATGGTGTACCTAGCATGATTAACAAATACAGGGGATTCCTTACTCTTTTGTCAGAACAGCTGAACTGCCTACTTTTGAACTTTCATAGCATTGTGCATCTAGAGGCACTTTGTGTGCAATCTTGTGGAACCAAACTTGGAAATATAATGGGGCTGATTGTTTGCGTTGTCAATTGGATTCTTGCCTGAGCCCTTAATCATCGTCAATTTCAGTCACTGCTTGAGGAAGTAGATTCTGAACACCCCAATCTAAGAATGCACAGCAGTGTTTACTGGTTATCTCGTAGCAAAATTTTCTCTCATTTTGCCACCTGTATCAATGAACTTGTCATTTTTGGATATGAAGGGTGTCAAACACACCAAGTTTTCAGACCGTGTTTAGTTACTCAAGTTTTACTATCTCATCTACATTACTGGTCATTTGAATGAGTTGATCCTTAAGCTACAAGGGCAAAGAAATACCGTCCTGACTCTGCAGTAGGCAGTGTATGGATTTGAGTCAAAATTGACTGTCTTCATCAAAGATACTGAGATGGGTAGACTGGCACATTTTGAAAGATTACAAATGTTTTGTGATTTGCAGCAGCTTGCCAGGTTTGTTTAAGTTGACATTCAAGTCTAGTTTTGTTGACATTTGCAAACACAGTGCTCTGTTTAAGTTTATGATTTGTCCACATAAAGCATCTGTTGAAGAACTGGATTTGACAGTCATTCCAGGCATCCCAGTCAATGGTTTGGAAATGAAAATAGCAGATTTCAAGGAGTCAGAAATCTGGATGGAAAAATTTGTCAAGCTGAATTCTGATTTAGAATATCTTGCTCGACAACGTGCAGATTGGCAAAATTGCACAAATGGGCTGACATGAAGAAATTGGAGCACGATGGTAATCTGATTCTGCAAACCTGGAAAGATCTTTCTGTCACATAGAACGCCATGCAGAATGTCAGCTTGGCCTTACTTTCAATATTTGGCTCCACCTATATGTGAGAGCCGGCTTTCTCTCATTTTAATTACATCAAAGGTAATTTGCACTCAGGACTGACAGAAGACAGTCTGAATGCATGCATGAAGCTGAATTTGACCAGTTATGATGTAAACTTCAAAGAAATGTGCAAAAAGATGCAGCAGCAGAAGTCCCATTAAATAAAGTCATTTCATTTATGCTATTATTAATCATCATGTCAATTATCAATAATATTAAGTTGTATTTTTTCAGACATGAAAATGGGCACTCTTATTTTGGCTCTTTGTTGACCACTTGTTCTGAATTTTGATGTAGTTTTGCTCTTTGGTTTGAAAAGGTTGCCAACCTCTGGTATATAGTGTAGGACTTTGATGTGGTCCACTTTCTGTGAGAGGAGGATATATAGTGTGGATGCCCCCACCCCTCAGAAGAGGGGAAGCCAATTTTATTGGGGACAGTCTGGCTAGAGTAATCAGCGGGATATTAAACTAGTAACAAAGTGGAGCTTAAAAAAGAGGGAAGATGTGAACACTTATTTGGCACAGAATCAGGATATTGAGAACAAAATTGATCAAGGAACCAAAGGACATGGATTAATTGCCTGTGCATCAATTTTAGGAACCTGGGTGATAAACAAGAGGAATTGCAGTTACTCATTTATTATTATAAATTGGATCTAGTTGGTATTGCTGAAACCTGGTGGGATGATTCACACAAGGGGAATATTAAAATCAGTGTTTCTAACTGATTTTTAGGTATGATTAAGTGGGAAAAAGTGGCAAGGGAATGGCACTCTACATTTTAGGGGAGCTGTACTAACACAAAGGGAAAAGCTTTTATTCCTGTTACTTTTTTTTTCTTTAGGAATTAGGAAGTATCATTAGGGCCACTTTAGATTTGAGAACTGACCAGATTAATCCTGGAAAAATTCCTCCGATTCATTGTTGGAAACACACGCTGCCAGTACACAATATTGCTCTTTGATTTATCTTCAGTCCTGAGTGCATTCACTATCTGTATGAAGCAGCAATAGCAGAGATCTACTGTCTTTTCTGGGGCTGAAATTAAATATAGAGACACTGAAATTATTACCATCTCAATGGATAAATTTCACAGGGGCAGATCTGCCACTTTGTCAGATTTTATCCTCTGTGAAAACCTCAAATCTGACCTAAAGATAATAGTATGTTCTTGCTGTCAACTTTTAGGGTATTTGTCTTCATGCATGTACATGACTCAGCATTCTAGACTTGACTTCAGTAATGACAGTCCAAGGAGACTCTCTGGGCACGTTAATTTTGTGTACCTGGAAGTGCTCAACTCCCTGGATAGGTGGGTGGATCCCCAGAACATCTGCAAAAGGATACCTTTCTCACCTCCAGTCCCTTGTAAGAGACGCATCCACCCCAGGTATTCATCTTGGATAACTTCAAGTTCAGGTGTTATGGTGTCATGCTGCACTCTGATACTGTAGTGATGAGCACTTTCAAAAAGTCTGAGGCACTTGTTGACTTGCTCCTCATACTTTCTAAAATCTAGGGAGATACCCTACTTAAATATACAACTAAGGCTATGTCTACACTGTCACTTATATCAGTACAGTTTCTGTTGCTCAAGAGTATGAATAAACCTCTGTCCTTGAGTGGTATAAGTTACCCAGTCTAAGTACCAGTGTGGACAGCACTATGTTGGTGGAAGAGCTTGTTCCGCCAACATAACTCAATGAGGATGGGTTAATTAGGTCAATGACAGACATGTATAGCTTTGCTATTATAAGATGTGCCTAGGACATCTCCCAAAATCTTAAAGAAGGTGAGTAGCAAGTCAACAAATATCTACAAAAAAAGAAATTTAAAAATACATCTTAAATTGATTACTTCTCTGTTCAAGTTTAAAAGGTTAGGGCTTGCTTTGAATGGTCAGAAATGCAAAGGAGGAGAAAACGAAACAATGTCTGAGCTGCTAGTAGTTAAGATTTCTGGTAAACCATACATGTAACTTTTTATTACAGTGTTGTGGTTTCATGGTAGGTATACTACTTAGTTTCTTATGTTAAGTCCTTGCCACAAGGAAAAACACAAGGCAAAAGAAAAACTCACCACACGCAAGTAGTGGAAAATAGAGCATATTAAGTTGCTTCTTAAAAAAAAGATGCTTATGTTCTGAATATTAAATGAAACTGCAATTGTAAAGTTAGTGGAAAGAACGCAATTAACTACATGAATTTATCGAATTCTTATATACTATCTAAGCAGAGTCAGAATTTATTTCTAGCTGAGACTGTCCCATGAGCACATAACATTGTTCTAGTTGGTGAGGAATTGTGAGTGTAAAAGTGTAAAGCTCCTGAATCACGTGCACTAACCATGGCTTACAACTCCTCCAATCTATCCCTATAGCACATAATTTCAAAAGCCTCTCACAAGCAGGTAGATGTTAAACAAGGACAGTTCCTAATATAGGTAGGCCATCACAAGGTAATTAAAAAAAGGTGGAAAAAAAGAAAGTGTAGATTTTGTCTGTACTGGGGAAATTGACCTGTATCGCTGTTGTGTGCACAGGGTCAACACTCTGTTTTGCAATAAATAATCTTAGTCTACAATAATTATTTTGCCCACCAAGCAAAATATTTAGTTTTTGCTTTTCATTCTGGTACCTCTCATTGGAACACTTTTTGTTTTCTTTTTGTTTCTTGTTTTTCCTACTTCCATTTCAATGATAATCTGCATCGGAACATAAGAATGGTCATACTGGGTCAGACCAAAGGTCCATCTAGCCCCATATCCTGTCTGCTGACAGTGGCCAATACCAGATGCCCCAGAGGGAGGGAACACAACAGGTAATCCTCCTGTGATCCTTCCCCTGTCACCCACCTCAAGAGAAACAGAGGTTAGGGAAACCATTCCTACCCATCCTGGCTAATAGCCACTGATGGACCTAACCTCCATGAATCTATCTATCTCTTTTCTGAACCCTGTTAAAGTTCTAGCCTTCACTGCATCCTCTGGTACCACCAAACCAACATTAGAGCAGAAGTGCTCATGCACTTAAGGAAGGTTGGTAGTAATTGAATGCCTACTAGGGATGTAAAAGGTTAACGGGTTACCCTGTAATCATTAGCCTTACCTGCATACTTACTGGGGTAACTGGTCAACCAGAGAGCTCAGCCAGTGGGAGCAGCCTTCCCTCCCATGGCGGGCTTCGCTGGCAGGATCCCAGCACTGGCAGGGCTGGATCAGTCTCCTACTTGCCCTCCCCAGCTTCCAGGACCCTGGCAGCGGCGAGGCTGGCTAGGGCTGGAGCAGCCCCTACCCACGGCAGGCCTAGCCAGGAGGACCTTAGCAGTGGTGGGGGCGGCTGGGGCTGGAGCAGACCCCCTGCATGGCATGGTGGGATCAGCTGGGGCCACATCAGCCCCCGACTGCCCATGGTGCAGTGGGCCAGCTGGGGCTGGAGCATCTCCCTGAATGTGGTAGACCTGGCTGGCAGGACCCTGGCAGTAGCAGGGCCAGCTGGAGCAGTCCCCCTCCCACCCACCCACAGTGGGGCTATATGGGACCAGAGCAGCCTCCTGCCTGTGCCCAGCCCAGCCAGCAGGGCCCCAGCAGTAGTGGGGCTGTCTGGGGCTGAAGTAGCTTCCCACCTGCAGTCTGCTGCAGCAGGGCAGTCTGGGGCTGCAGCATCCCCTGATCTGCTGGGTGCTGGCCAGCAGGAGTCTGATTGCAGGGACCCCTGTCTGGAGCAGCCCCCACCAGAGGACCCAGCTGCTCTGCACCAGTCCTCGGTTAACCGGTTAAACAATTGAAATTACATTGTTTAAATGGTTAACATTTTAATGGGTATTTACATCCCTAATGCCTACAATAGTGAATTCTGGAGAAAAGGAGGTAGGTGTAGAAGTTAAAATAGGAAAAGAACAAGTTTAAAAATTACCTAGACAAGTTAGATGTCTTTAAGTCTCTAGGGCTTGACAAAATGTATCTTAGAATACTCAAGGATCTGATTGGGGAGGTATCTGAGCCATTAGTCTCTATCTCTCAAAAGTTGTGGAAGATAGGAGAAATTTTAGAAGACTGGAAAAGGGCAAATATAGTGCCTATCTTAAAAAAAAGGAAATAAGGACAACCCATGAAACTACAGACCAATCAGCTTAAATTCTGTGCCAGGAAAGATAATGGAGCATATAATTAAAGAATCCCTCTGCAAACATGTGGAAGATAATAAGGTGATAAATAACAGTCAGCATGGATTTGTAAAGAGCAAATCATGTCAAACTAACTTAATAGCTTTCTTTGATAGGATAACAAACCTTGTGGATAAGAGTGAAGCGGTAGCCACTGTATATCTAGACTTTAGTAAAGCATTTGATACAATCTTGCATGAAGAAAATACAACTTAGATGGGGCTATTATAATGTGGGTGCAATGATAACTACTTGGACAGTAGTTATCAATGGTTCACAGTCATCCTGGAAAGGCATAATAAGTAGGGTTCCACAGGGATCAGTTTTGGGCCTGATTCTGTTCAATATCTTCATCAACAGTTTTGTTCTGTGATGTCCAACACAGTAGCCATATGTGGCTCTTTGGTGGTTGAGTATAGCTAGTTCACTATAGTAGTAGTCACTATAGTGGCTACTGCTTCAGAACTGGTTGAACACCATGGGTTTAGATAATGGCAGTATGAAAGTATGCTTACAGAGTTTGCGAAAGATACCCAGCTGGGAGGAATGTTGCGAGTGCTTTGGAGCAGGGGTTTTCAGACTCTGGATTATGGCTTGTAAGGGCAAGTCACTAGCTGACCATGAGGTGCTTTGTTTACCTGCGCCTCCACAAGTATGGGTGATCGCAGCTCCCGTTAGCTGCGGATCGCCGTTCTTGGCCAGTGGAAGCTGTGGGAAGCAGTGTCTCGGTCCACACCATTTCCCATAGCACCCGTTGACCAGGAACAGAAATCTGTGGCCAGGGGGAGCTGCAATAGCCCGTACTTGCTGTGGTGCAGGTAAACAAAGCATCTCATGGCCAGTTAGTTGCTTGACCTTACAAGCTGCGATCCTGTGTTTAAAATAGAGGTGTAAAATCCTGGTTAAGCAGTTAGCATTGAACCGTTAGTTTTTCCACATTGGGGGTGGGAGCGGCAGCAGGAGCCAGCAGCCCTGCATGGGGTGGGAGGAGTGGCAGGCTACTGGCTCCCAACTTCCGCACTGGGCTGGAGCAGCCATCTGCCCACAGCAGGCCACTCCTGGGTACTGGTTAACTGTTTACATGGTAAGCATCACCTTACTGGGTGATGCTTACTGGTTACCCATTCACATCCCTGGTTTGAAAACCCCTGCTCTAGAGGACAGGGTTATAATTCAGAATGATCTGGACAAACTGGAGAAATAGTCTGAGTAAATAGGATGAAGTTAAATAAGGACAAATGCAAAGTACTCCACTTAGGGAGGAACAGTGAGTTTCACACATACAAAATAGGAAGTGAGTGCCTAGGAAGAAGTACTGCAAAAAGGAATTTAGGGGTCATCGTGGACCACAAGTTAAATATGAGTCAAGTGTGACACTTGCAAAAAAATCATTCTGGGATACATTAAAAGGAGTGTTGTAAGCAGGATGTGAGAAGTAATTCTTCTTCTCTGTTCTGCACTGATTAGGCCTCAGTTGGAGTATTATGTCCAGATCTGGGCACCACATTTCAAGAAAAGGCATGGAGAAATTGGAGACGGTCCAGAGAAGAGCAACAAAAATGATTAAAGGTCTAGAAAACATGACCTATGAGGGAAGACTTTGAAAGAATTGGGTTTGTTTAGTTTGGAAAAAAGAAGACAGAGGTGGCATGATAAAAGCTTTCAAATACCTAAAAAGGTGTTAGAAGGAGGAGGGAGAAAAATTATTCTCTTTATCCTCTGATGATAGGACAAGAAGCAAGGGGAGTAAATTGCAGCAAGGGAGGTTTAAAATGGACATTAGGAAAAACCTCCTAACTACCAGGGTGTTTAAACATTAGAATAAATTGCCTAGCAATATTGTGAAATCTCCATCATTAGAGATATTTAAGAGCAGGTTAGATGAAAGAATTTCGTGGAACCCCTAATAACAGTCTTATATATGGAGCTGAAAAAGTAGACCACAAATAAGTAAGGATAATAATAAACAAATTTTAAAACATATTTAAAACAAAAATCACATTTAATGGGTACAAAAAATAAAGCTCAAAAACTAATATGCATTATATTGGCAGTTTCAAATGCGAAGAGTGGTTTTTCTTCTTTTCTTGGCAAATTCTTTTTATATTTGGTTTAATACTGGAAAGTTGGATTTGCATATCTGGTGTGGCATTCAGTCGATTTCTGTATTTCGTTTTTGTTGCTGTGTAATTCGAGAACCCAGTTTCGCACAAGTACATGCTGGTGAAGGGTAACAACTGATGAATTGCACCTCTTGATAAAGCTGAATATTCTTGACATAAGCCGCCCCAAAATGTAATCAGAGAAACCTCTTTAAATTTTTGTATTAATTGGCCGTCTGAAGTGATTTCAATTAGGTTTTCATAATCTTGCATAGAAAAACCGACTGGCTTTTATGTTATACTTAATGGATTTTGAATCCAGTTATTGTTGTCATTTATGGTTGGAAAATACTTCATGATGTTTGTGTATAAATCGCAAAGATGATCTGCAATATCCTGGCCAGGAGGAAGGGTACAGGAGAGAGCTTGGGACAGGGTGTCTGGCCACAAGGCAGGGTACAGGAGGGGACTTGGGGCAGGGTGTCAGAGCAAGCTGGGAATGTAGGGTCTTGGCAGGGGGAAAGGAATGAGTGAAGGGGATTTGAGCGCGAGGTTTGGGCTTGAGGGTGATGCTTACCTGGCTTGGCACCCTGCTGCATCAAGGAAAGCCTCCAAGCAGCACATTTTTGTTCCCCCAGCAGGGGGCAGGAGAGGGAGCTCAGTTCCCTCTCCCCGGTGGAGCAGGGATCCCAGCCCACTGCAGCCCCAGGTCAGGTTTCCTGCTGTCAGGGGAGGGGTGTAGAAACCCCGACTTTCCCCGCCAGACCAGACTCTGCTGCTTCCCCAGCAGGGTGGGGAGGGGTGCGGGAGAGAGAGCGCGGCAGTGCACGGGGGGCAGCGAGCCCGAGTGCGTTCTGAGGGTGGGGCAGTGAGCCCAAGGGAGGGCAGCAAGCCCAAGCACATCCTGAGGGGGTGCAGAGCCCGAGCATGCCCTGGCTAGGGTGCGGGGGGGAGTCAGCGAACCTGAGCAGAGTTCCACAAGACCCCTGCTGGAGCACAGGTTGCAGTTTAAAAACGCCGAGGTCCGGGAGCGGCTACTCAGCGCCTTGGACCCGGCCACCTCCCCCTTCCGGCGGCAGCCGCCACTTTAAAAAGCTGCCACCTGCATACATGGAGGAGGGGGCCTGCACCGGATGCCCCGTGGGACAGGGGCAGTCCTGTGTGGTGAGGAGGGGGCCACACCGTGCGTGGTGGTGGGGCCACCGCAGTGGGTGGTGGAATGGCCAGAGCCACGCGCTGTCAGAAGCCCACCCCCACCGGCACAGCTCCAATGAGAGCTGCCTATGGACGCTGCAGGGGGCCGGGGCGTAGAATTTTCTCACAGAACCCTTAGATTCACTTCGCGGAACCCATTTGGGAAACACTGCTTTAGAGGAACAGGTGGACTGTATTATTTCTCTGAACTGTCTAGGAGAGGGGACATTACAGACCACACTGTTTTGGGAAACCTTGAAATGGTAGTGTGGTGGGGTCACCTTGCTGGTTGTAACATAGGCTGGTGAAAGCAAGAGTGTACACAAGTTGCTGGGGTCATTGCTTCTGAACCACACACTCAAGTGACCTGCATGCATGTAGGCTTGTTATGAGTGTCTCAGGCAGTGAGCTACAGCAGCAGGGCGTTATAAGGCACACAGTGTTGCAGGGCAAGTGGTGACGCAACCCCTTACTAGTCTGGATTGCACCTATCACCCCATAAAACTTTATTAATAGCTTATGGCTTTAAATGTTATAATTCACTCTCTTAAGATGATGGACATTTAGGAATATTTTTCATTTACTCATAAATCACTTCTATAAATCAGATATGTTCTATCATTTATGCTCATGAAGATTTCAAATATAAAATAATGATCATGGGATCTTTGCATTTAACCTGTTTAATAATAACCCGAGGAAACATAAAATCATCATTGAGTAAGATTTCGTGTGGCATAAATATTAGGAGAGGAGTAAATAATGAAAAGGATTTGTCACTGAGACTGGGTGATCTAGCTTTTCCAAATAGCCATAGTTGCTAAAGGTCTATTATTACTTTTCCATGTTTTCCCATGTCTTCTGCACAACTCAGAAGCAATTATTTGACAATTACCCTTCAATTCAAGTAGGGCCTTATTCATAAGAAAATTTTACTTTTGAAACCTGTATCCTGCCTTTGCTTTTATGTATTTTGTTGTAGTTCTAAACAAGCGTGAGTAATTAAACATCTCCCATGATCAAAGTTCTGCCCATCTTATTGGCATAGTTTGTCTGTTACGGCAACATTCCAGCATTATAACCATCTATATTGATTGTCCTTAACGTCTATTTTGCTTCTGATTTGTCAGCCAAGACTTTGATATCTTACTTCCAAAGATTTTAACATTATCCTCTACTAATATTGCCAACTATCCCCAGCTTTGTTATACTATACCCCCTTTTGTATATGATGTACACTTTAAACTCATAATTTTTTCTTTGTTAAAACAATGTCAAAGTTATACCGACAATGTCATTAACTCAATATCTTTTCTCTGAAAGATTTCAGCACTCTGTCTACCCTCTTATATTGATACTTAACTTTTTTTTCCTAGCTGTACTTCATTTGTTTTCTATTTCCTATAGTTTTAAAACTGATTGCATGAAGTCTGGCATTTTGGTGGGGAAATGGGATGGGGAGATATATTGATGAGTTTTTTTGGAGTGGACATATACAGACCCCTTGCATCAAATAGTTAGCATTATCCTGGGCTCCAGCCAGTCCCCATCTAAATCCCCTTCTCTCATCACTAATCTAAAAAGACTGTCCAAGTAATTTTCCATATGTGCAGCCAATATACAGTAGGTTGCATTACATTTAGCTTCTCTACATTCATGCATCTTAATCAAGTTTCCCATAATTGGAATTCATACAGTAGAGATATCTCTTGGATGGAAAATCATTAGCATGGTTTGTGATTGCTGCACTTCAACATCTTATTTTTCCTTTGAAATTGGGTGCTTTTCCTAATTCTTCTTGAACTGAATGAGAAATTCTTCCTCATCCAGGTTTAACCTCTTTAGTCCAGCACCCTCAGGGCATCACTGGTCCCAAACCAGAGAATTTTCCAAACCGTGGGAGGTCAGTATTGTCTAACAACATTATAAACACTTCCTCTGCTTACTGGGCTCTCAAGAGACATTTGGGGTAAATTAGAGCTAAATAACAGCACAGAACACTGAGAGTCAGGGCTAGTGGCTATAAACAAACTTTTATGGGACCGTGGGGAAACTTGGTCACACCCACAATAAGTGAACATCTGGCCAACTAAAATCATGCCGGCCCACAGAAGCTGCTGGACCAACGAGTGCCAGACTAAAGAGGTTCAGCCTGTAATCATAATACATTTTTGTAGGAGAATGACTATTCAAAATCACCTTGACTCTCACCTCTCTTTTGATTAATATAGGTGTATCTGTATATGCTTGTTAATTGCCAGTTATTTTTGAAAATTATGACCAAGTCTTAAATACAGTATCTGTGAAGCATAGAGATTGAATGAGTTCAAAAAATGTATTGGATACTTGTGTGTGCTCTTCTTAAATTGTTAGCCAAACCACCATCATCTCTTCATTCAAATTCCTCCTAAAAACTCACTGCTGTTGTTGTGGGATTCACCAGAAACGAATGAATTCATACAACATACGATATTTGTATTTAAGTTTATATTTGGGGTGTATGTATGAAAAAAATAAGGTGGTTATTAAACAGAAGGTCTTAAATTTGTATTTTAGCATGCGGATACAGGTAACACAAGTTTAGTACCATACAAGATATGCTGAGTTAATCGTGTGATATAAATTAAATAAATAAATTAATGGAGATTGCCTATCTCCTAGAACTGGAAGGGACCTGAAAGGTCATTGAGTTCAGTCCCCTGCCTTCACAGCAGGACCAAGTACCATCCCTGACAAATTTTTGCCCCCAATATCTAAATGGCCTCCGCAAGGATTGGACTCACAACCCTGGGTTTAGCAGGCCAATGCGCAAACCACTGAGCTATCCCTCCCCCCTACTATTGAAACTTTGCTCTTCACTCTCCATACCCTTTTTTTGTTATTTAATCTTGCTCAAAAAAAGTCTAAAGTAGACTTTTTTGGGAGTAAATGCTTTAGATAAAATTTTCAAATGTTCCTAAGTTCCATTTTCAAAGGTTATTTAGGTTACCTACTCCCATTGGCTTGTCAGTGGTATTTAAATTAAGGATGTTAAGAAGTGGGTAACACCTTGTATCGACTACATGATTAGTCAATAAGGGAAGGCACTCTGTCCAGGCTTGTGCTGGGTTCAGGCACTATCCCTGCTGCAGCACTGCAGTTTAAATGTAGTAGGAGCTGGGTGTACAGGCAGCATGGCTCCTATTACATTTAAATTGCAAAGCCTCAGCAGGGGTAGGTCCCAGACCCAGATGAGTCAGGACTGGGACTGCTGCACCTCTGCATTTTAAATGTAGTAAGAGTCACCCTGCTCTTACTACATTTAAAATGCAGAGGTGCAATGGTCTGGGACCTGGCGGGAGCTTCCTCTCCCCCCCTGCACCACAGAGATGATGCTGTGGGGAACCAGCTTTTAAACCAGCTCCCCCCAGCACCAGCTCCTTCTCCCCCCATCCCCACTGCCTCTGATACAGAGGCAGCAAGGGGAGGAAGTGAGTAGTCAATTCGACTACCTGATTAGCCTAGGCTTGTCAACTAGTTGATTGCTCAACTACAGTAGTTGCTTACATCCCTAATTTAAATATTTGATTTTTATCTTTTTCCTCCTTATTTGGCAGTAGTCTGCAACAGACTCTCTGTGTGACTTTGAGCACTTAATGCCAGATTTTTAAATATATGTAGGTTCCCAAATACCTTTTAAAATCTGGCCCTTAGTGTCTCGGTGCCTTAGTTCTGTAAAATGGGGATAATGATGCTCTCTGACCTGTTGGAGTGTGGTGGAGATAAATACATTGAAGATTGCTGGTATTTGAATACTATGGAAATGGAGTTTGTATGAATACCTCTTACTATTTATTTTTAAATGACAACAAATGGATTTGGACCACCGTGTTTAATTAGAAAATCCATATTTCTGCAGCTATTTACGGTGCACTTATTTTTCACTCTGGAAAAAAGAGCGAATTGCTTGGTGTCTGCTTGATAGTTTTTGATGCCAGAAAGTATAAACATGGCTTTGATGAAATCTATAAGATAAAGGCTTTGAGCTTAAGATGTGATTGAACGGGCTAATGTTAACTTGCGAAAGCTTGTTTTGCTGACTTTATATTTATTGCTATGAACTTAATACATAATTTGGTTTATCATATTATCAAAAAACTGCCATAAGCACAAGTGAGGCAAGGCCAATAAGTTGCTGATGACAACATTATTACTCTGGTATAGCACCATTGTTGTGGTATCTGCTTGCCATTTCATGGATTCAATCGTTAAGATATGAAGAATTCACAGTTTTTTCCTCTAGATTATTTTCATGATTTTTTTATAAACAGTTTCTGTTTTCAAGTTTATTTGCAATTTGTGCAACCAATTTCTTACTTTTGTATATGTTATATTCATATTATACAAAGCAGAGTTTCCATAATGATTATAGTGCTTTTTATACAGTACTAGAAGATTTATCCATTATTGCTCAGGTCTTTCAGAGCCAGGGGTGTAGGGACGTGGGGGGTTCAGGAGTCAGGGCAGGAGCTTGGAGATGTGGGGAGCTCAGGGCAGGGAGCTGGGGATGTGGGGAGTGCAGGAATCAGGGTTGGGAGTGAGGAGGGGCACATGGGCAGGAGTTGCAACATTTGAGGGGGCTCGGGATGGTGGGTGGTCAATGGCTTCTCCCCAGGAGAGGAGGGCTGCTGCAGGCCAGCACCTGCCCCTCGGCACTTGGGCACTTGCTGCCCCCACTAGTCATTCTGGGGTATAACTGTCCCTGCTATGATACCTCCTACCTTTCCATTTGATGGGCAACAGTCACATTCCATGTACATCCCATTGTCGTGGCACAACCAAACCTTTCCCTTGATAAGAGGAAGCTACATACCAAATTTAGTAGTCCTAGTTCTTTCCGTGTATGAGGAGTTCTTGAACAAGCAGACTCATGGATGAATGGACAGACAGACAGACAGACAGACAGACAGACAGAAACTCTCTCATATATATAATAGACTTCAGCTTTGAACTGTGTATCTGTGTAGGGAGTTAGCTCAGTTGTTAGCATTTATCTCACAATCTTTTCGTGAGTGGTTACTCTTTCTATGGGGTCTCTTGATTTGATTCTCTACTTCTTCAAGTGATTGCTCATGTCCATTCCATATGCATGCACATGTCGTTGGAAGTTTTTCCCTTAGCAGTACCCCTTGGGCCAGCAGGAGAGCTCCTTGTACTGGCGCCACTATATAGGCTAATATATACCCCTGCTGGTCCACCTCCCACCCCCTTACTGCTCGTGATGGTCATTGGAATATGCTCTGCTCTTGCGCTGCAAGCACCTCTTAACAGCTCTCATTTAGTTTGTTCTCATAGATTAGTGTTCCTGTTAATTGGTTTTGTTGTCTTTTGTAAATATTTCTTATCGTAGGTAGTTTACTCTGGTGTTGGGGCTTGCTTTCCGTTCCCAGCACCTGCTGTGGAGCATGCCTGGGCCCCAAAGCTTCAAGCCCTGGATCTAGCGCTTGAAGCCTGTGCCCTGTGAGAATCCTCATGAAGCCTGCCTAAAGTGCTTCAGGGAGGCCTATTTTTCTGAGTCCTGTAAGATTTGCAGAGGGTTCAAGCCACGCACCAAGCAGGGGTGTGAGTCCCGCTTGAAGATTCTGCTGATGAAGGTGGCTCTCTGTCCGGCACCAGCATTGGACCCTGCACCGGCCATACAGAGCACACTGGCTTTGGTGAACAAGGCACCTGGCCACTTGCAGGCCTCTCCAGCACTGGGAAGGTGGTGGCATCGATCTCAATTCCTGGTGTCCCAGAAGAAACAGAGACTGAGCAGAAGCAGGTCTCTGTTGCGGCACGTGCCACCAGTGCACCCTGGGGAGGGGCACAGGGCACCCATGGGCTCCATACCTGGACCTTTGAGGTTGGGTCAGCTTCATCCCAGCCCACACCAGGACCCCAGCCTGGTGGAAGATCTGGAGCTATCAATGCTGGATGCTTTTGAGGCTGCGAGAGACCTCATCGAATTAACCTCGTCCCCGGTCTCGGCGTCAGCCTCGAGGAAGGAACAAGACTCATGACGGCACCAAACCAATGCTACAGCATGGAATGCCCCAGCACCCGCCCAGAGGGGACACCACAGGTCCACCTCGGTGCCAACAACTTCAACACCGGCACCACCTCATTTGGTACCAGCTCTGGCGCCGACCACTGCACTGGTGACTGTACCAACCTGAGCACCAATCTCCTCTACTGTGCCGGCACCGACCCAAGCCAGGCACGCAGCATCACCTTTATCATCGGGACAGCCGTTGGGGCTTGCTATGCCGCCGCATCCTCCTCGATATTGTGGGAAGCCTGAGTCTATGGCTAGGCCTGCCCCTAGCCACAGGTGATCAATTGCCACTGCCACATCACTGCCCTGGTCAGCCTCTGAGTACTTCACCAACTCTGAGGCCGAGTTGGTCTTCTTACCGCGGGCTTCCAGGTCTTGGCACCAACCTTACTCCCGGCTCCAGAATCCTTCCAGGCAGCCTCAGCAGCAGCCCTGGCCACCCCAGCCCGCACCTGTTCAGTTGGCATAGCAGTCATGGCCACCGCAGTGGCAAACACTTGTTCAGGGGCCCTTTTGGACTCCCTGGGCCTAGCCCAGTCACAAGGTGCAGGACCTTCTAGGCCAGAGTCGGTCTACTCAGGCCCCAGGGCTCCTCCCTCAGCCACACCGCTGGTCCGCCACACCCCTACGT
The DNA here is from genome assembly GCA_019425775.1 of Rafetus swinhoei. Taxonomy (NCBI): domain Eukaryota; kingdom Metazoa; phylum Chordata; order Testudines; family Trionychidae; genus Rafetus; species Rafetus swinhoei. The sequence goes on along the minus strand of CM033428.1, from coordinate 19,366,905 downwards.
TGGGACAGTCCTTGCCTATGGGCCAAATGTCACCCAGGGCGTCGGGGGTCAGTGTTTTGCCTGCAGCCCAGGCCTCGACGGTGGCCTCCTCCCAGGTGACCCCCCCAGGCCCGTGACCCAGAAGATGTCAGTCTGAAGGGCTCCTCATCCTCTTCTCCAGACGAGGCCCTGGGAGTGGCCCTCACGTCGATGCCATCCATGGACTTGGGAGCATACCAGGACCTCCTTCGCCAGCTGGCTCAGAGTGTGGAGGTGCAGCCGGAGAGAGTGTCAGAGGACTCTGACCCGACAGTCGACATCCTGCAAGCTGACACTCCTACCAGACTGGCCTTACCTCTTAATAAAACTGGCTAAGATCACGAAGACCTTCTGGCAGACCCCCAGACTCCATTCCACCAACTGATAAAAAGGTGAAGAGATATTATTCTGTGCCTCAAGAGGGGAACGAACACCTGTTCTCCCATCCACCCTCAGGTGGATGTGCAGTTGTCAGGCAGTAAATCAATGTGAGAGGCAGGGGCAGCTGGAACCGACCTCGAAGAACAGAGATGCCAAAAAGATAGACCTTCTGGGTAGGAAGGCCTATGTCTCAGGAGGGCTGCAGCTCCTCATAGTGAACCAGCAGGTTCTGCTTAGTCACTATGCCTATAACACCTGGATCGTGATGGGCAAGTTCACCAAACTTCTCTCTCAGGACTCCTGGCCTGAGTTTAATTCCCTCTCCACGGAGGGCAGGGTGGTCTTCCATGTTGCCTTGCAGGTGGCCCTGGATGCAGCCTACGCAACCACCGGAACTATGGCCTTGGGCCTAGTACTTCATTGCAGCTGATGGCTGCAGGAGTCTGGGGTACCCCCAGAGCTTCAGACCGCCATTCAAGACCTGCCCTTTGAAGGACTGAGCCTGTTCTCGGAGCAGACCAATTATCAGGGCTTGCCAAGCGGCGGCAAGCCCCGCTCGCCAGCCGCGCGGTTCAGCACGCTGCACATGCACTGACTGCACTGCGCGGCTGTGCTGGCTTGTAATCTACTCGCCACAAACAAAAAAGTTTGTTTTTTATGTGTTTATATTTTTGGGCTGCAAAAAGCAGTACTGAAAAAAAAGGGTTCCAACTAAAGTAAAAAGTTTGGGAAACCCTGGTCTAACCAGCTTTCTGTCTGTCTTACAGTCCGTTTATCCAATCCATATTCCTTAACTTGCTGGCAAGAATATTGTGGGTGACCATATCAAAAGCTTTGCTAAAGCTGGCACTGGGGGTTTTGGGAGGACCAGAAATAACTTATTTGGATATTCATCATTTGATTAATGAATATGCAAATATGCAAATGAACATTACCGGTCCTCCAAAAGTTCGTGAATGGATTTACTGGTCCCCGTGTCAAAAAGTTTGGGAACCCCTGTTCTGTTGGACTGGAGGGGGTCAGGCACACACTCCTGAAGATGCTGCAGTGTTGTGGCTGGCGGCAATGCTGGTTAACAGAGTTTTCTGTTTAACAGAGTGCTGGATAACAAAGCTTTCACTGTATTGAGAAAATTGATGATGATATTTTGATTGCAAAATATTTATTGTTGGTGATAGGTGAGCCAGAAATAACTCATCCTGCTATTTAGAGTCCAGGTAGAACTTGTAGTTCTTCCAGTTAGGAAAAAATAAACATCTCCTTACATTGTAAATGAACAGATTTGATCAGGGGGTCACAAATAAGTGATTCCCCCATTATTTCATTTTTATGATGTCACTCCTTGGAATGAAACACCTACTTTAAGCAAAAAGAACAGCATTAGAATGTCATAGATTGAAAATAGAGGAGTTAAACTTCACATAAAGGTAACTTCATCTTGCCCAGTCCTAGTTCCGTGTGTTTTATAACTTTAGCTTGAGCTACCCTCTCAAGGAGTTGTAGTCATTAGTTACAATTACCCTAGAGTGTATATTTGCCAAATAAACTATGACCGGACCACCAACCCCAAATGAATGCAAATAGCCTGTACAGGGATTGAGGATTTTTCTTTTTGATTACTGGTCCAGAGCTTTTAAACTTCTGCTGGCCCTGAAAGTATCTATACTTACCTGCCAGAATACTACAAGCTTTGTCTGGTTGAGAGAAACTGGTCTTTTGAAACATGAATGCCACTTAATAATTATGGGGGTTAAACAATATTTGTGTTACTGAATGTTTTATTTTGTAAAATTTGGAACATTGAAATATGCTGAACTAATCTGCTTAAATAACAATAATAAACTATATATATATTTGAATCTTTGTAATTACAAACCAGTGTGTATGAATGAATATTAATTCTGTAAAGTGTCTCTCTAATGACAAGTGCACACCGTGTGCCCCACAGAGTGGTCTGTGTATTAGGCATGCCATCTATCTTGGTAGCACCAAGCAGTAACTAGAAGTGTGCTGTCCTCCTAACAGGAGCAAAGTAGGTTCCATAGTATGTTTTCCTGCTTTACATCATGGAATCTTGTTCTGGACATATTGAAGTGCAGAATATACCCTAGGCAGTATTTCTGTTCCTTTATTCATTGGCTAGTTCAGGAATAACTCTTGTAAGGACAGTGGGGGTTTTTTTTTAATCCTTTTAGGTTTAACATATATGCTATTGTTTAATACACACAAGTGTGAGCGTGTATATGTGTGAGAGAGAATTGAAAGGCTTTTGAATCTCCCCTTACTTTAAGAACAGAGTGCCGTTTTTGTCTTGCAGCAGCCAGTAATGTAACTAACAGCCATGCAACTGTATTGTCAACCCCAAAAGCTCGAAAATTATGAGCTGGGCTTAAACATGGAGTTTTGCTTTGTTTTATTTTTTTAATTGGATTATCTTTATTTGATTTCTCATGTTATAATGTTCATACTTTCAAGCTTCTCTCTGCAGCCATGACTGCTAAAGCTTTTAAAAAATGAAATCAGAGATTCCTGTGAAATCAGAATCTAGCTGCTTGGGTTCTAAGAAAAACATTGATTATTGAGAGTCTTGAAATGAAATTACAAAAGTAAGCAACCGAAAAGGAGATATTCCTTGCTGTGCTCTGGCTAGTTACCTACTCCCTGCTTGGGAGCACATAGTCCTGATCTCAAGGAAAGGAGGAATAAATCTTCTATTTTGCTTTCACGCATATTTCAAATATAAATAAAAAGCTTAATAACAAACAGAATAAACATAGCCTTAAAATTCCACATATATCTTAAAGTATAATCATTACCCTTTAAATATGAGCATACACAGCAATGTCTCTTAACAACACACTTCCTACTAATACCTAAATATTATACCTCTTCTGGGATACAGGTTTCCTATTTTTAGCTTGATTAAAAAAAAAAGATGTGTAGCAAACTGTTTTGTTAAGTGTTAGCCCACATTAATATGGAACTGATTTAATAGGGACAAGTGTGGCACAACAGCTCTAAGATGCTAATCAATCCTGAATGTTTGAATCATTGCTATGTTCTTCTTTTCTTGTTTAGTAGAAACCTGCATTCTTGTTGGATTCATGGATTCATTTTTTGTATATATGATTAGTGGACAGCAAGTAAACAACTTACTGTAAATAGGGTCTTTGCCAGTTGGCATTCAAGTTATTTTGAAGCTTGTGACTTGCATTTAGGGTTAGGAAAATGTCTTAACTCGTTCATTTCCTTTCAGATGAAAAAACTAAGATCAGCAGCATCCTCTGGTTAAACTTGCTAGATAGCATCTCTGGCATAAATACAAAATCTGAAGGGTGAAGATAGTCAAATAGTGATGTGCAGTATTTTTGTTCTGAAATTGTTTGGAAGCTGCATATGTTTATTCAGAAACCTTAAAAGGACAGCATTGAGGTTGGCAAGCCTAGAAGTTGCCTTATATTGAGAATTATCTCATATTGATTGATTGATTTGATTTTGATGTGTTCTGCTTTTTACACCTTTCAGGATTGCAGGGATATAATTGTACCTTTTCTGAGACTTTTGACTTAATGAGAGATTCATAATAAACTGATAACTTGGGCACATATCTTTTATATACTGCTGATTTGCTTAGTTTTATTATAGTGAGACACAGTCTTGCATGCATTAGAAATTATCTATCAATATAGCTATATCAGCAAAACTTTCTTGTGTAGGTGCAGCTTTTAGAAGTTCCACAAACAAATAAGCAAAGCCCTTTATAACTTATTTTGCCTATGTAACTGGGGCTTTTGCCAGTATAGATATAGATATATATTTAAAAAAAACCCTAACAGACATAGTTATGCTCACAAAACTTTTAATAGTACAGTAGGCTTCACAGTTATGACTCTTGTTTTTGCGCTGAATAACAAGGAGGTTATCTCTCTCTATGTATTCTGCATTCCAAATGGTGAGCGCTTGGGTCCCAGATGACTGTAAAATAGGCCATGTTATTTTAGGCTTACTAGCCTTGATAGTGTCCTTTGATCCTAATATTGTGCGTACCTAAGAGTTAAATCTGTTTGGATACTGAAATACGGCCTTTTAAGGTGAACTGTATATCACTAATGCCTATGTATGTACTATGCATACATGCTATTACTTAAACAGAAATATTGATACAATCTATTTTTGCTCCTTTATTTAGTTTGCTTTCAATAAACATTATGTGCTAATTGAGGTTAGCAGGAAATTTGTGAATGTCTTGACAATTAAACTGAAATTATGTAAACATTCCTTGGGAATGGCTTACTTATGCCTTCTATAGAAATTTTGTTTTCAACTTAATGTAACCCCTCTTTATAATCTAGGGGCCGGGAGGGAATTTATTTTAACGGTGGTTATAATCCAAACAATATTGTTTCAGAACAGTATGCATTACAGGCAAGTATTTTGCTTAATTTGCATTTTTATGATGGTGGAACTAAATAGAATAAACAAGATAGTTATGCAGAAATGACATTTGCTTGGCATTAATCATGGAAGAGACTCATTCTGAAGTCTGGAAAAACAGAAAAGCTTTACAAGCTGAATATGTTTTGTGAACTTGTAGCTAAATTTTAGAAGGCTTAGGTGGGAATAGAAGAGGTTCCTTTAACATCCTCTGTCCACAAAATAAATAAAATTACAGGATAAATGCTTCACATTTTTCATTTGGCAGAGAATGAGGAAGAAGGACCTCTCCTCTAAAGTCACCTGGGAAAAGATTTTTCATACTGTAACTCAGCATTGAATTGTCTGAGGGGAATGTTAAAGTAATTTATTAGACATTTTTGTTTGTGAGGAATATTTCTAAATGTTCTGAATGTTGTTTTCATTACATATATTTTCATGTTAAAACACTTACAAGCAAATAGTATGCACTCCCTGTTGTATACTTCCTGGTCCTTCATTACAGTTGGATTGTCTTGTACCTTTTCAAGGGACAGAAATATGTATATGGTTAAGTAGGTTTATACAATGTTATAGGAAAGAAAAAAATATGTCCACTATTCAGTGGCTTCAAAAAGATGCAGCAGTAAGTTTTTTTTTTTAAATGAAAGTTGAGAGTCTCATGTATTCCCATGAGTCCATGGTTTAGGAGTGTAAGAAAAATGCTTATTACTGCAAAAGTTGTGATTAAAAACTTGAGAATTGTGATAAAATTGCAAGTTATCAGTACTGGGAAATAGGGAGGTAAGTGACTAGTTGACTATCCGATAAGCATATGCTTATTGGATAGCTGACTAGTGACTCGACTAGTTGCTTCCCCCCTTTTGCAGCTTCCCCCCTCTTGCTGCTGTATCAAAGAGAGGCACCAAGTGGGGGGAGCCAGTTTAAAAGCCAGTTCCTGCCAGCACCATCTCCGCGGGGAGCAGGGAGGCAGAAGGTAGGGGCAGCAGAGGCATAGCAGTGGACCAGATGCAAGCCGGGGCAGCTGACTCCATCGACTGAAATTCCATCGACTAGTCGATTGGCTGACTAAATGCCATTTAACGTCCCTACTGGGAAATGCTCACTTAAACAGGCCATCTACAATTGAGGTGAAAAACTACAGACCTTTTTCTCTATTTGCCTTTTGTCTCTGTGCATTGCAAAAGAAAGTTAGGTGGAAGTTGCACTCTTCCATTTTATATTTCTCAGTAAATATAACATTAATCTATGTTAGTAGTTTTAATGATCTCAGATAAGAAAACTTGTCATTTTAGTATTAACATTTTAGATTTCTTTTCCTGATGCCTTGCCACTTTAATAGCTGTTGAAACTAAATTATGTAGTGCACCACTAAATGGCTAGTGCTCTTACCCTATCAGAGGTGCGATCTGTAAGATGTAAGCACTTCTGAGAGCCATTAACATCCTGTATGCCTGTTAAAATCAGTGGGAATTGAGAATCCCCCTGGGGCATCAAGTTCTATCTGATTGCTTCCTACATTTAAAAAATAAAATACAAATAAATAGGAAAGGAAAAACAAAACAAACAGGTTGCTGGATATGTATTGAATATACATCGAAAGTGCAGGGAAACATTCCTAGTTCACTTAAATAGCTGCTTCCGAAGTACACCAAGATTTGTTAGCAGCTAAATATAGTGCAGGTTGAGGCTGACTAATCAAATACCCAGCTAAAGAGGCTTTTTATATTAGGATGATCCTAACGTAAACTTACACTTTTACAAATGGCTGCTTTACATATATAGATACAGAAACAACAACGTATAATTTACTTGTTGAGACCTGAAATATTTGTAGTCTCAAGGTAATTTGTATTCTCAAAGTAGACTTTTAATCTTCAACAAAATTCATAACTTCTTGGCTATTTCTTTGAATTTTTAGCTCCTCTAATCTTTTTACTGATCACGTCTGAACTGTGGAAGTTATTTTGTTTGTAACTTTGGAAATTGATTCTCTCTCACACTTTTTCACAGGCTCAGCAAATTGTGAGAACAGCTGGAATATAAATGGATTAATAATTCTAAACATCATAACAATTGTGTTTAGTTCAGGCTTCATTGTAGCTATGAAAAATTAGTTAATTTGTCTCCTCTCTCAACTAGACTTTGTTGTTATTAAATAACTAATAAGTTAAATATATGAAATGCTGCTTTTAACAAGTTAGAAATTAAAAGCATTATGTCTGTTTACCGTGAAATGGTTCTATAAAGATGAAAGGCAAAATGTGGCTTGTTGGGTGCAATCAAATGTAGCACAGATTTACAAGTACTGCCTAATCGCCTACCTAACATTGCACTGCATGTACAACCATAAATTGTTTTAAGTTAATCCCTCTTAAAACAAGCACTTAACCACAGGCTTTAACAAGAGCTTAGTGGAACAAGGAGTTAAGCCTGAGACCACTGCTCACTTTGTTCCTTGCCTGAAGACTTTCTTGTTTATCAATTTGATATTTTTAATGTTTCTCAGATGGATCATACTGTTAGCTGTTTAACAGAAACATTATGCCTATGCCTTTATGTCGTCAGTTCAAAGGCTATATATATATTAGCAAAATTTGACACAAATGAGAGAATCATATATGATTCCTTGTTATTAAAGCTTCTTCTGTGACTGTATGGCATCTGAATCTATGATAGATAGTTAGACTCTGTATGGAAAATGAGTGGCATACACTAGTAGATAGAACTATTCTGACACTGACTTCCTTTACAGTTTTAGGCTATATCACTTAACTCTTTTGTCTCAGTTTCTACATCTTTTTTTTTTTTTTTTTTTAAAGTCTAGCTCATAGGAATGTTGTTATAATTGGTTAATTATGTACTGTTCTTTGAAAATGAACAGAACTATAGAATGGTTAAGTGTTTATATTTTATTAACATCCTGTACTTTAGACTCCAGTAATATTTAGTGTTAGCCAATTATGCTTTATTGACATCAGTGTTGAAAATCCTGAACAACATTGCAATCTGTTCTTTGACTGACTGACTCTTTTTAAGCTTCTTGATCTATTACTATGAGACAACTGCCACATTCCTAAACTCTCAGCATCTCTTGAAGTCCATATGCATCTTTGGTAGAGATTCATGGACAGAATGGGCATTAGTACCAAGCAAGTGCCATACATCTCCTAATTAGGGATTTTAAAATGCATTATTTGTGTAAACACGTAACTGCTGAAAATTACACGTGCGGGGTGTTCCTGCTCCCCACAAGCACCAGCTCCTGTCTTCCCCTCCCCCTGTATCAGAGGCAGCAGTGAGGGGTGGTTGGCTTGACGGAAGCTGGTATCAGAGGCAGCAGAAGAGAGTGGGGCAGGACAGGCAGCTCCACAGGAGCAGCAGCATCTTGGAGGGGCAGTTATGTGTAACTGTGAGGATTAACCAGTGAGCCTAGGCTCATTGGTTAACCAGGTACTCAGATACACATTTACATCACTACTCCTAATGCCCTGCTCTGAGGGCATATAGGGTTGCTCTCTCAGTTCCTTATCAACTGCCTGGCTTACATTGGATTGTTTGGCATGCCTGCTTTGCTGTTGGTTCAGCTTGCTATTTTTATTTCTGGTTGAGGCTTTATTACTACTTGGCTTAGTTTTGTTAGAGTAAATTGTCATTATATTTCATTTTTAGGGTCTTTCTTCCCTCTTTCTCTCTTCCCCCCTTCCCCAAGGGTCTCTTTTCTCTGTTGTGGGGACGTGCCCTGATCATTGGGATTCATTTGTTATCCTGGTGTGCAACAGGTGTTCCTAGTTTGTTTGCTGCATTTGGGACATGCATATCCCCCAGAAATGTTATTTTTGTATAGCTCTTTAAGAGCAAGTTAGAGTAACTGGAATATAACCTTCATACTCCACATAATGAATCTCTCCCCTTCATTTTGCTGTGGACCTGGGTCAGGGAACCTTCATTGCACATCAGTTTTCCAGGGAACATAATGCCATGTCTGCAGCCTTTGGTACCTAAATCCTTCAGTATTGTCAAAACATGGCTATAGTAGCAAAAGATACATGCTGCAAGACTCCACTTTTACCAGTACAAGAGCTATCTTGCTTATACTGATGGGGGAAAATAACTGAGCATGTAATAGACTTGTTCATGCTCCTCTGTATGAGGAACAATGGATGCCACCTCCTATGCATTATGGCCCCCCACAGTGGCTCTATTGGAGCCGTTGGACTGCCTACCAACAATAGTTTTCATGAGCCTCTGGTCTTTCTCATCAAGACAACCAGTAATCCCATATGTTCCTCCTCAAGCCTTTGAAGAACAGAAATCTGCTCAATAAGCTAACATTTGACAGATGAGGCTGTTATACCTTCCCCACTTTTCATGACCATGACTGTAAGCAAGTTAAGGAACTTATGAAATGGGTTGCACACTCACTGCAGATTCCATTAGAAGAGGTCCAAAAGTCTCAGCTTAAACTCCTGCATTTTTTACAAATGTCATCCTCTACACACAGGGATTTATTTATGGGCAAAATCATTCTCTAACTTTCCAAAACTATGTGGCAGACTCCAGTAAATGTATGATCTACATGTTAGTGTGCTGATAAAAATTACGTACAAGCCATGATGATGTGATGGAAAAGGAACTGAAAGTGGTTTTCCTGTGCAGCCCTATAATTCTTCAGTAGAATGCCTGAGGTGTATGCTCAGGCTGAATGGGCACTGCTACTAAAAGTGTCTCTGGTCATGAGCACATATGTCCCATGGACTTTTGAAATGGAGCAACCATACAGACATACATCTCGAAGAATTCTAGTTACTGGACAAGGCGAATAATCTCCCCATCACATTTGGAAGACTTTCTTTGCAACCACAAGGGCTACAAACTCTTACGTGCCAAACAAGTGTATGTTGTACAAGCCTCTGACAGACAATTTCTTTTTTGTTTTGTGTGCATACAGTGCCATTTAGGCTGTATCAGAGGCAGTGAGGGAGGGGACAGGAGCCAGTGCTGGGGTGGGGAGTAAGCCGGCTTAAAAGCCAGTTCCCCCTAGCACCATATCCATGTTGCTGTCTCAATCAGAGGCAGCAGCGCAGGGGGGTGTAGTGGAGGCTGCTCAGGCAGCAGCCTGTGTGCTGGCCCGGGCTGTCAGTGGGCAGAGGCTGCTACAGCAATAGCCTCTGTCCATGGGGGGTCCAGGATGGCTCTTACTACATTTAAAAAGCAGAGGTCCCGGTTTTGTCCTGGCTCACACCAGTCTGGAACCTACCCCCACTGCAGCTCAGCAGTTTAAATGTAGTAGAAGCCTTAAGCTGCAGCTCCACAGCGGGGATAGCTCCTGGACCAGTGTGAGCTGGGACAGAGCACCTTCCCTTATTGACTAATTGTGTAGTCAATACAAAATTGTATCAACTACAGGATTAGTCAATTAGTCAATTACCTGCCTCTTAACATTTTTAGTGCCATTCACAGTGGGGTCTGCTCTGGTTCAGAGGCTCCTAGACACAGCGTAGTACAGATAATATAGTTATTAATACATAGTTATTAATACATTAGCTCATTGTACTAGGAGTTGTATAAACACAGAACAAAAATATTATTCCTTTCCCAAGCATCTTCAACCTTAGTATTATAAAGCAGTATTATAAACATTATAGCTAATCACTATAGCTAAACACTAATCACCTAATCATTGTGTGTGTGTCTCTCATTTATTTATTTATTTATGGCAGGCATCATGGTAAAGGAGAGGGGTTCTTAGATTTTTTAGAAGGAGGCTAATGAGGCAACTTTGTGACTATTTATGGAAAGTGCCTTCCAAATATGAAGGAGCAGTCTGGAAGAAAGCACAAAAATTTGACACGTGAGCCGTTCTGACCAAGAAACAAGGACTGACAACTTGATAACTGGAGAGATGATAGATAATGGGGGGTCTGACTGTGAAGAGCCTTGAAAGTGAATACAGTCAGCTTGGTTTTGATGTGATAGAGAAGGGCTAGTCACTGGCAGGTTTGAAAGAGATGGAAAACATGGTTTGAAGCAACATACTAGGAAAATTAACTTTGCGGTAACATATTGAATGAAGATGAGTGCGGCAATACTAGAAAGGATTTTGCAGTAATCAAGATATAATGAGAGCTTGAACAAGAAATTTAACTATGTGGATTGATAGGAAAGGCCTTACAGATATTATGTAATGATATCTGTATCATTGCAATGAGGAGTAACGGTAGTTCGAATTAGGAGCTTTAATTCGAACTACCTAGCCCGTGCCACGTGTAGCCGCGGGCAGGTAGTTCGAACTGTGGGGCATTTAAAAATGGCGGTGCCCAGGAACATGCAAATAAAGCCCAGGATATTTAAATCCCGGGCTTCATTTGCACGTTCGAATGACTACATTAGCCACCCTACTTCGAACTAGGGTGGCAGTGTAGACATACCCAAAGATGACCACCAAGGTCAAGGGATAGCACTGTTGTCCACAGTTATAGAGAAGAGGAGTAGCAGTTGACTTATCTCCATTTTTAGCTGGCAACTTAGACCTTCCTGATAGGGACTTAGACCTTCCTGATAGGGATGTAAGTGAGTAATCGACTAACTGATAAGCCTAGGCTTATCGGTTAGTTGAGTCAACTACTTGCATCCCCTCCACCCCCCCATATCAGAGACAGCAAGGGGAGGGGAGCAAGAGGCGGTGCTGGGGGGAGCTGTGTTAAAAGCCAGTTCCCCCCAGCACCGTCTCCTCAGTGCCGCCTGAGTCCCCCGCCCCATGCTGCTGCTTCTGTCAGAGACAGCATCATGGGGAGAGGGGAGGGTGCTCTGGCAATAGCCCCTGTCCAACGGGGTTTCTAGCTCTGCACTGGGACCCCCCGTGGACAGAGGCTGCTACCATGAAGCAGCCTCTGTCCGCAGTGGCCTGGGCTGGCCATGGGCAGACGCTGCTCTAGCAGGCCTCCCACCCCCACATTCCTTCTCTCCCCCGGCACTCACCCTCCCAGCTCCACACTGGAATCCCCTGTGGATAGGGGCTGCTGCCAGAGTAGCCTCTGCCTGCAACCAGCCAAGGTTGCCGTGGCCAGGGGCTGCTCTGGCTGGGCAGGCAGCTTGGCTCAGTCCCGGCTCACATCAGGTCTGGGACCTACCCCAGCTGCATCTCTGCAGTTTAAATGTACTAAGTGCCGGGCTGCCTGCACTCCTGGTTCTTACTGCATTTAAATTGCAGAGCCACAGTGGGGTTAGGTCCTAGACCCAGCACAAGCCAGGGCTGAGCGCTTCTTTCCTTATTGACTAATCATGTAGTTGATAAAAATTCTATTGACTAAACGATTAGTGAATTACCTGCCTCTTAGCATCCTTTCTTCATGAGACATCACAGTGACAGGCCAAGATTTTAGTTGGGACAGGAGACAGGTCACTCATAATGTACATTCATGGCATAGAGGTGATACCTGAATTTTTTTTTGAGGAGCAGTTTATTTAAAGAGCTGCAGTTGTGATAATTACAGTCATCTAAATGTAAGGCGTTGTATTGCTATTGCTTAATTGGTGCTGCTGAAAAGAACCAATCCAAAATTAATTAAACTAAAATAAATTAAGGCCACTTTAATTTGAATGAATTTCTGTACAGTGGTTTTATGCTATTTACCTAATCTCATTTATAGTTGTTGTGCTTAAAAGAAGTACCTGGGATCTTTTTCAGGGGGATAAGGCAACATGCCACATTTATTGAACATACATAGGTCAATCAATACTTTATCATATGCATATGCTACATTACACTCATGCACTCTCACTCTCACACACACACACACGCACACTCCGTCTTGTTGTTACCAATAGTTGCTCCCCTTAACTGCACTGGCCAGGTGAGTTAGATGGGGGGGGGTGGAGCCGGGCTTCTGCCGATCCGGATCGATGCTCTGACGTTGACAAGATGAAAACCTGGGGTCCCTCTGCAAGATGCCTTGTATATATCCCTCTCATGCAGCCAGTCATCACCTCATCTTTCTTAATGCTGCTTCAAACAGGGTCCTTTCGAGGGCAGGCACTTGCTGCTTGACTCCCAAGGCCATCTATATGTCAAATCTTCTTTCCAATGAGCTCACTTCACAGGTATTGTCTTGGATCTGGCTCTCAGCCCCTCTTCACCCATGCAACTGCTGCTGGAGGTGCTCAGCTTTCATTCTCCATTCACACCTCATTCATTTCGACAGGGCAATCAATAAAAGGGGAGAGATCTATTCTACTTAGAAAAAGACATTTTTCTTTACCTTAACTATTCCTAAAGCCTATAACATAAAGGGCTTGATACAAAGTTTCTATGGAGAAGACTAGATACAAGGTTTCTCTTAACACAAGGGACTATAAGAAAGTTTAACATGAAGATATATTTAAAAGGACAGATATATAGATGTGTGTGTGTGTGTGTGTGTGTGTGTGTGTGTGTGTGTGTATGTATGTATGTATATAAAGGACTTACAAAGTTTCTCTTAATACAAAGTTATATAAGAATGATACATGGCTATATGGAAATGTTACAGCAATTTATCCATATAGTCACAGTTTTAATTATTTGGATTTTTCTGAGCTATCAATGTAGGGATGTGTCTAGACTACAGGGTTTTGTCGACAAAAGTGGACTTTTGTCGACAAAACTATACCTGTGTCTACACTACCGACGAGTTCTGTCGACATAATGCAGTATCGTCGAAAGCGGTAAACCTCATTCTACGAGGAATAACACCTTTTGTCGACAGAGTTCTGTCGACAGAAGGCATTATTGCATCTACACTGTCCTTTGCGCTCATTTCATGTCGACAAAGCGGCTTGCTTTGTCGACAGAACTGGATGTAGTCTAGACGCTCTTTGTCGACAGAAGCTTTGTTGACAGTATCTGTCGACAAAGCCTCTGTCGACAAAAGCCTGTAGTCTAGACGTACCCTAGATGACCTCTTGAATAGGGAAGAGGAGGGAGAGTGTGTGTATTTTATTTCAAGGCTTTCAAGTTACTAGCATCTATACAACACATAGGTCTTGATTAAAATAAAATTGTTGATATAACTTTCCCCTTTTGTCCACCAAAAAGTTGAAATGCTAAACTTTTTTCACCATTATTTCTAAATTTTATTTTTATTAATAAACCACAGCAGAAACAACAGAGTTGTGTGTCTCTAATTTAACAGTATATGTACATAATTTAAAATAGCAGTGTTGTAAATATACTTTTGTGTCCATATTTAATAAAAGAATATATATATTGTAATGCACATTTATTTAACAATCAGCAAGACAAGATGAATATCAGAATCTTATTTCTAATTACATATATAAGCAGCACGTTTAGATGTCACAATGACTAACTGTCAAACATGTTAATTCTTGAACAATTGATGTTCAAGAGTAGCAGTCTTTAATTTGGTTGGCTTATTCCTATTTGTGTGTGTACATGTGTGAGAGAGGCAGACACACACATAGAAATTGGGTTTTAAAATTTATCTTTTCCCCTTTTTTTTATAATTTGTCTTATTGTGGCTAAATGGTAACACTTATGAGGAAATTTTCAGAAGCAGGATATTTCACTTTTCATTACTCAGCAGCCTTATAAGGCAAGTATCATTGGGAAAGGGTTATGCATTTGTATCTCCTATTTTCCCTCATGTTGACTAAATTGTAATATGCAAAAGGCAACTTTTATGATACAATACTATTTTTTGCTTTTTCTGTAACTTAGTAGCCACTGGAAACTTGCTTAAGCAGAATTCCTGGATCAGTTGACCATTGCAGTCATCAAGTAGTATGAAACAGCCTAGGAAGTGGTTTTGGTGTCCTGCTGCCACTCTTATAGATGCCCATATATAACTGTCCTGGACCAAGGGCAGAGGTCAGCACATTATTTTGCTTCCCCCGGAAGTGGATTGTGATAGTCACATATGCCTCTGCTTACCTCTGCTCTCTGGGGGGAACATTTCTAGTGGCAGCTTTCAAAATGAATACTATGATCACAAAATATTTTTGAGAATGGTGAAAGCTATCTAATCGTTCAAAGTGTATAAAACTTGATGATAATGTGAGGCGGTACAGTTCTGAAATGGTAGGGGTTGATGAATCTTTTCTGTTACTCTGTAGAGACCAAGGTGTAGATGATCAAGGATGAGTGTTAACATTGGCCTTATTATGTACTTTTGTTAGAGGTCTGAACGAGGGAGTAAACAACACACTAATGAGATTCACAGTTGGGAGGAGTTACAAACACATAATAGGAAGAGAGAACACAAAGGACATCGATTAACAATGTGGTCAGGAAATAATGACATTCGGCATGGGAAAAGTGCAGTCTCCTCCTCCAGTTTGAGAATTAAAAAATAATTTGAAACATCCAGAAGAAATCTGGGACGCAGAACCGAAGGAAATATTGAATGGCATAATAGACAAGATGGCTGCGACACGCAAGCTGAGAAAACAATGGCCTTTTGGGCTTCATTCACAAACATGCTCTCTTATGAAGCAAGGACACAATAGTACAACTTCATATGGCTGAGGGGGAGATGCATTAGGAAAATAGTCTCCTGGTGGAAAAGGGGGAATCTCAATAGTTGGGATTCTTAAACAGGACATGACACGGGAACATGTATTGAAGTGCCAGAATATTGATCATAAAAGCAAAATGGATACAAAGTGGAGAACAAACAAGCGCAGAACAAGATAAATGTGGAATTTAAATTAATTGTTTCAGTAATGGGAATGAATGTGAGGAGGAAGCTCATTTCAAGGAGAACGGGGCCTTAGGTCATATTTAGGGTCAAATCTTGGCCCTATTGAAGTCAATGGGAGTTTTGCTCTTGACTTCAGTGGTGTGAGGGTTTCACTTTTGGGCCCATTGGCCTTCCATGCCTCATTTATATATGTATGTATTAGGGATGGATATTAAAGACTAGTCAATTATCTGATAAGCAAATGTTTATCGGATAGTCAGTCAACTAGTCGATTTCCCCTCCCCCACTTTGCTGCCTCTATCAGAAAAGAGAATTAGTCATTTCCTATAGGTGGATTTCTGTTTTTGCGCAAAACAGTAGTTATGAAAATTCATACTACTGTAGTTTTTGGCTTTGATTATCTTTTCTCACATAGCAACCATCTGGATTTAAAGTGAATCATAGAAATGGGTCTTTAAGAACCATGGGAATCTGATCTTAGAACTTTGGGTGTGTTTTCTCTTAGTTAATAGATGGAATGGGAACCATAAGGAGACAATCCAGAAATCTAGCCAGGTATTTAAAAATAAATCAATTTTATGACTTATATAAGCCACAAAGGCTAGGTCTACGCCACATGGGAAGGTTGAAGTAAGATACGCAACTCCAACTACTTATGCAGCTATTGTTGACGTATCTTAAATCCCTGTCCACGCAGCAGAAGGTCGACAGGAACAAACGCTCCAGTCGGCTTCCCTTATTCCCTTCAAGGAGTTGGAGTACTGGCACCTATGGGGACACGCTTTGAGTTTGATCTAGTGGATCTATTTTACACCCGCTAAATCGAACCACAGATGATCGGGCCACAGCAGTGTCGATCTTCCGCATAGTGTAGACATCCTCAAAGTGCTTTTACACAATAAACTTGTTTTTAAAAACCAACACAGCAGATGAGAGTCAGTGTGATATTTAATAGAGTGGTGTATGTTCTTCTTTCCCCCACACTGTCCCATAAGTGATTTAAATTGTTTGTATTATTGCCATTTCCTGGGAGAATTGGAGACACACACAAAGCTTGTTTTTCTCTTTTCTCTTCTCTTTGCCTTTTTTTTTTTTTTTTTTTTTTTTCTTTTTTCCTAGCTTGGGCTTGTACTACCGAGTACTATTTGTATAGTACCATAAATGTACACAGAACTTTACAAATTTGAGAACAGAAAAAATCTTAAAGTTAGTGAGTATGCAGAATGGGCTGCTACAGCAATTCCAAAAGTATGAGTTGGTACCAAGAAATAAAATCAATTCATAGTATCTACAGAACAATAAATGTATAACTGTTGATGGAATTGAAGCAAGTACTTAACGTGAGATGTATACTTCATATAACTAGGTTTGGGAAATCAATTGATTTAAAAATCAGGTTTTTACAGAAATACAAACTGGGAACTGTTTGTGATATAAGCAGTAATATTTTTCAGAGTATATTGAGAATAGTGGTGCTACGTCTAGGCTGTGTCCCTCTGTCGACAGAGGGATGTAAATCAAGCACATCGAAATTGCTAATGAAGCAGGGATTTAAATATCCTGTGCCTCATTAGCATAAACATAGCCACCACTTTTTTTTCTTTTTTCGGAAAAAAAGGCAGTCTAGATGCGGATCTGTGGAAAATAAATCTTTTTCGACAGATCCTGTATTCCTCAAAAAATGAGGTTTACAGGATCTGTCTAAAAAGGCTTTATTTTCGACAGATCCGTGTCTAGACTGCCGTTTTTAAAAAAAACCTCCATTTTGAAAAAAGCGGCGGCCATGTTTATGCTAATGAAGCATGGGATATTTAAATCCCTGCTTCATTAGCAATTTCGACGTGCCTAATCTACATCTCTTTGTAGATGTAGACAGAGAGGTGTCGTCTAGATACACCCTCATAGACTATTAGCTAAATTCCTTAAAACTAAAATGTATGCAAAGTAGCGATATTAAAAAGGCACATTCCATTGAAATGACAGTGTCTGCAAAACCAACATTTAGAATTATGCCATTTTTTAAAGTAGTCACTTCAGCAAATGCAATGGTTTGATCATACCAGGAAATACAGAATGGTGGCTAAGGTAGAACGGCAACCAAAATGATTAGGGGGCTGGAGCATATGATCTATGAGGAGAGGCTGAGGGAGTTGGGTATGTTTAGTCTGCAGAAGCAAAGAGTGAGGGGGGATTTGATAGCAGCCTTCAACTTCCTGAAGGGAGGTTCCAAAGAGGATGGAGAAAGGCTGTTCTCAGTAGTGACAGATGGCAGAACAAGGAGCAATGGTCTCAAGTTATGTGGGAGAGGTCCAGGTTGGATATTAGGAAGAACTATTTCACTAGGAGAGTAGTGAAGCACTGGAATGGGTTACCTAGGGAAGTAGTGGAGTCTCCATCCCTAAAGGTGTTTAAGTCTCGGCTTGACAAAGCCCTGGCTGGGTTGATTTAGTTGGGATTGGTCCTGCCTAGAGCAGGGGGCTGGACTTGATGACCTTCTGAGGTCTCTTCCAGCTCTATGGTTCTATGATTCTGTAACTGAGAAACACTGATTTCTAGATGGAATAATCTTCTGTCATGATGCATTGTCTATATTTTAAATTTTAATTTGTGGTTTTTAAAAAAAATGGATTTAACTACATGCCTCTTAGAAGATCTATTCAAAAACCTACAAAGACTTAACCAACATATCTTAAAGAAATTTAAGCTACAGTGGATTAAGACGGCTTTATTTCTGAATGAGATCATCCATACAAATTTTGCTTTAACTGATGAGCATTAGTTTACCCTGTCAGTTAATTTTGTCTTAACTTTCCTAAGTGTCATCATGTAAACAGTCCCTGAATATGTCAGGACACTACAGTGTTATGACCAAATTGCCCAACACTGTATTTTAATAGTGTGGATGGGATTTTAATTTGATAGTAGACCTTGTACTAAATAATAATAAGTCTATTTGACCACCACGGAGCACACAGATGTTTGCACAAATGTTCTTGCACTTGTGTGTGTTTGATGGCCTGCTTCAATTTCATACAGCATAATTATCACCATCTACCCCGGTATCCTGTCTTCAGAGGGTACGTCTAGACTACAGGCTTTTGTCGACAGAAGTTTTGTCGACAGATACTGTCGACAAAGCTTCTGTCGACAAAGAGCGTCTAGACTACATCCAGTTCTGTAAACAAAGCAAGCCGCTTTGTCGACATGGCAGTGTAGACGCAAAGGACAGTTTAGATGCAATAACGCCTTCTGTCAACAGAACTCTGTCGACAGAAGGCGTTATTCCTCGTAAAATGAGGTTTACAGCCGTCGACAAAACTGCTGAGTTCTGTCGATGTTATGTCGACAGAACTCGGCGGTAGTGTAGACACAGGTATAGTTTTGTCGACAGAAGTCCACTTTTGTCGACAAAACCCTGTAGTCTAGACACACCCTAACAGTGGTCAGAGGCAAATGTTTCAAAGGGAGAGAACAGAACAATTATTTAGTGATGTCTCCCCAATTATCCAGTCCCAGCATTTGCCAGTAAAAGGCATAGGGACTCCCAGTGCATAGGGTTCAACCCTTGGCCTTCCTGGCTAATAGCCATTGACGGATGCAATTCTCCAAGAATTTTTCTAATTCTCTTTTTAATCCAGTTATAGCTTTGTCCTTCACAACATTCCTTAGTAATGAGTTCCATATGCTGACTGTGCATCGTGTGAAGAAGCACTTCCTTTTGTTTGTTTTAAACCTGGTACCTATGCGTGTATTGGTTTCAATGGCACTTCAATATGAAGCACATAATAATTCTGAGAGTAGTTAAAGTTAATACTCAGGAAAAGTGTGTGTGTTTCTTTCTACACACAGAGAGAGTTAATTTTGGTTTTTGTTTATAAATTTTAGACTTTTATTTGTTTTTAAAGTGGAGTCAATAGTTTTTGCCCCTTATTATAAAGATGATAGTATTTATATAATTAGAACTTGCAAAAGTGCTTTTGAAAAAGGAAATGTATATAAAATGAGAATTTTTTATGAAAGCTCACAGATACAAAGCTAATTTTAAACTTGACCATTTCCTATACTTTGGGCAAGTGATGTCTGGAAAAATACTTGTCCATAGCCCATGAGTAGATGACAGAGATGTAATGAATCATGATGGTAATCTGACCAATTATGTTTTTGTCAAATGGAATAAAAGCAGATGAATAATTTACTAAACATAGATATAGTAATGGAAATTATACCCTTAACTCTGTGGAAGTGTTAACAAGTATAATTATAGCACTCAAGTGGGAGACTTGAAATTAAACTACAAGTGCATAGAATACACAAACTATGGACATACTGTAAGTTTGTGGCAACATGGTTTTTCTTCATAATATCATACCAGCTTGTATAGATTTTGTTGCAATTAAATACCTATTACCGACTAGGGATGTAAAATCCTGTTTAATTAGTTAACCAATTAAACATTACATTTAAATTGGTTAACTGATTAAATGGGGGTGGGCAGGAACTCTACTCTAGCCCTCTGGGCTTGAGCAGCCCCTGCACCGCAGGCAGGCACTACTCCAGCCCGCTTGC
Source organism: Rafetus swinhoei (assembly GCA_019425775.1). NCBI lineage: Eukaryota > Metazoa > Chordata > Testudines > Trionychidae > Rafetus > Rafetus swinhoei. Next base: position 19,346,803 of record CM033428.1, on the reverse strand, counting down.
TTCCAACCCCACTCTGGGCTAGGAGCCCACATAGGCTGGGCCTCTATCTGCCCACAGCAGGCCAGAGGTAGGGGTAATGATTAACTGGTTTACCCATTCACATCACTATTACAGATTTTTTTTTCCTTTTTAAATATTCCCTGTTCAGTTTTACTATCCATACAGGTGGCAGGACACTTGCAAAAATTAAATTGGGTATTAAAGACAGAGGTTTTGTAAAGCTTTTTGTTTGCTTATTTGGAGAAATAAGTTTCTGGTGCAAGTGGCTGAGATTCATGGTTTGAAATAAACATTCACGAAGAATTGATATGAAATAACTTCTGAATGTACACATTTCACAAATGGGGACTTTATTTAAATATAACTTAAAGTAGATTTCACTGCAGAGTAACATGGTGTATCTCAGAGAGCTTAGCAGCATGCTCTCATTTTAGCATTTTCTTGGTTTTGTAAGAAAAGCATTCAATTCACCCAGTGATCTTGAGTTTGATTTTTCTACCTTCTCTTCAAGAATTAGCATCTTCCTTTGTGGAAGGTGAAGAAGTGTATTTTTTGTCACCTATTTCTGGAACTTTAAAACTCTGTTTATTTTTTAAATGAACTTATTTCTCATGATCTACACGAGCTACTTTCAAGTGTGTGAGCTGTCAATGTACAAATTTACCTTGTGCTTTTTTACTAGTGCTCCTCAATATTGACCTCTAATGCCTATTGGGAGTGTTTTCAATCATCCATAGCACAGTACTAAAATAATGAGAAAACTTTATTTGTTTTCCAGCAAAATTTACAATCTTGTAAATCTTGTGGGTTTTTCAGTTTTTGAAACCAATTCTCTCCTTTCCAAATATATGTAAGATATTTGAAAACTCCTGACATTCTTTCTATAATGCTTTCCTTAATTGTTTCTACAGAAATTTTCCATAAGCACTGACTTTCTTTGTTTCCATTTATTTTAAATATCAATCCCTATCTAAAGACCGATGGATGCAGAATTAAATTTGAAATTAAACTTTACGACTTTGGAGACAAAAATCTACTAATGGTAGACTTGTCTGAAATTAGAAAGAAAAAAAACCTCCGTTTCACACAAGCAGACATGCTGAAAATCAATACCTAGGGTACGTCTACACAGCAACATTATTTCAAAATAACTTAGTCCGTGGCTACACAGCAGGCAGTTATTTTGGAATAATGTCAAAATACTGTTAAGCTGGAGGACTTCTTACTCCGACTCCTGTAACCCTCATTGTATGAGGAGTAAGGGAAATCAGAGGAAGAGTGCTCTATTTCTAAATAAGTGCTGTGTAGACACTCCCAATTTCGGGAATAAACTATTTTGAAATAGGCTATGCAATTGACGAAGCTCAATTTGCATAGCTTATTTCGAGTTAAGCCCTGCTGTGTAGACGCACCTTAGAGAGCATCTTCGTTGTTAGACCCAAATCTGTATCATAAAATGGCTAGATCTTTCAGTCTGTCATAAAAAGAGGTTTTTTTTAAGAAGCCAGGGTTCCAATAAAATGCTTGTGTTTCTTAAAGAAATAAAAGCTTATTTGCTTAATGGACTTCCTTTGTCTCCAATTGGTGATTTTGTTGCATATTTTAAAAGGCAGCTGAATTGTCACAGGGCGCTAAGGATAAGTGCTTTAGTAACCTTTCCTTAATGAGGGAAGTTGCATCACTAGTTTCATTCACTGCTTACTCAGACTTGGCAGTGCAAGAAAAAGTTGAAACTTTCTCCAGTTATCGTCCATCAAATCGGAACATAATTTTTGACATCACAAAAGATACTGAATGAACATTGACAGTTTTTTAAAAATATTTTAACAGTCAGTAGATAACCTCGAAGAACTATGTTCCAGTAGTGAATGTGATCGCTTTAAGCTGTAACAGCCAAAAAATAGATGCAGATTTAGAGGGGACTGTTTTCTGCATGTGAATCTAATTTCAAAATGACTGATTCTTCATGATGTTTACTAGGGTTTTTTAAGACTTTTAAATCAAGTTCAAATTTTGAAAAATAATAATTAGTCCAATGTAACATGTCAGTTGAACATCATGTGACTCAATGGATAGTTGAGTCATCCTGGACTTGCAGTGGGGCCAACATCTAAAATTGACACACATTCCTTATCGCCTGATTGCCTTCCTCACTGCTCACCTTTCTGGAAATGGAACCCAGAATGGTATCCTAGGTTAACGTTCCATAATGGACTGGTTTGCATGTAAATTTAGTTTAACTGCAGCAGTAACCAAAGAGCTCAATTGAGATAAGCCTGTACTAGGCTTTGTGCAGACAGATGGAAGATGTGGTTTCTGCTCTGAAGAGTTTGCAGTCTTGACTGCAATGCCTTTAATTTTTATTAGTACCAGTTTTAAACAGAGTAGTAAACTACCTTTTAAATAGCATGCTCTGCCACTCTTTTTAAACCATTCTTTAAAAAAAGCCCAAAAATTGCAACATGTTTTCTGATCTTTATTATTTATTTTTGCTTTTATGGCTCTTTTTAGCAATGGAAGAAGTGATTGTGCTGTAAAAGTTACAAAATAAACACAGTGAAAATATAGCATACGTATATATTAACTTCAGTTAGTAATCCAAGATTGTTGCTTATAAATATGCATATTTGTTTCTGAAATGAAAGAGGAATGAGATTTCCAAACTGACAATGTCCCTTTTAAAAAACTCTCATTATAAAGCAGTGAAATGAGAAATAAAGAAAACTTTGTTTTCCATACAGACTCAGCTTCCTTTTGCTTAAAATGAACTTGCTTTGTATACTTCCTTTCTATAAAAAAACACTTCGTTTTCAGGTTGACTGTTATAAGACTTCTTTAAACCAATGCATTAGATTCTCATTTTCTGCATTTAGCATTACAGCTGAACTCTATAAGTCATTTTTCTAGGTGGCTCTCCCATAACTACTAGGGAGCCTGTTTTATGATTTTTGAGCACCAAGGGTTGGCAATACTGCCGATCTGATTGTAGGATCAGAATCTTAGCATACATATGTACTATTCTTGCTGGGTTCTTCAAAGCATTGACAAGTGCATAAATAAATTTGTATAATCCTGTAATGAAGTTTGACAGGTTTATGTAGTTCTCCAGGGAGAAGCAGAAATGGTGTTGATGTCCACAGCCACAAAACTCAGTTTTAATTGAAGCCAAAATTTTACTCAAGTCTGTACTCTGTAGGATATGGTGCAACTAACCGCTGCTCTCAGTTATGAGATTGTTGTTGTTGGTAGGCACTCTTTATCCTGCTGAAGTGAGGTTTAATTAACCCAAACAGTCGGGATAGATAGATTTAAATTTGCACCTTATAAAACAAAGGTCAAAAAGGAAGATCAATACAGGTTGAAACTCTCTTAATTGGATTCTCTGGTCCAGCAACATCCGTGGTCTGGCATGGATGTTGCAGGACCAGAGAGTCCCGATGGAAAGCAAGCAGTAAAGATCCCTACGAGGCCTGCAGGGCAATGGGCTGCCCGCAGAGAGCTGACGGTGAGGCCTGCCAGTGCATGGAAGCAGAGCTGACACATGGGGTTGGGAGACGCAGTGTGTGGCTGCCCACTGGGGCTAGGAGCCCTGGCATGCAGTGTGCACGCGTCAGGCCTATTCACGGAGCTCTGGCAAGGCGCGAATGCACCTGCTCAGGAAACCCCAGAGTGCGGCACGTGGGGCTGCCCAGGGAGCCCCAGTGCGTGTGGCTGTCCGGACCCCTGGGACGCACCAGTGCCGGGCTGCCTGGCGGAGCGGGTCGGCAGGGCAGTGGGGCCAGCATGACTTGAGGATCTGGCTGGGAGGCCAGCAAGCAGGACCAGGAGGTGGCAAGGGTCCAAAATGACGACCCCCCCCCCCCCCCAGTCAAAATCCCTCATCTGGGACCAGTCAGGTCCCAAGGAGTGCCGGACCAGAGAGGTCCAACTTGTAGTAAATATATTTGTTCTAACTGCAGTAGCTTTTCTTCTGCACAAATGCACTTGAGTGTCAGAAATCTGTATTATTTTTTTAAGTCCGTTCTATTTAAGGATGTGTGCCACAGACTTCAGTAATAGATCGTGTGAAAATTCATTCTGAAGATACTTGTACATCTGTGACCCATAGCTATGACTGTTTTTTGTTTGTTTTTTAGACAAAATGTCTCCAGAAAGTAAGACATTAAACTTTTATGGCATGTGTACTGCTTGTGTTCATTTGCAGGGGTTTTTATAATCATTTCATAGAATAAATGGTCTAAAATTATTTAAACTTATCTAAAATTAAAACATGTTATTACATTCTTGGAACATGGGATAGGAATCTCTAAGAGTTTAAAAAAAAGAAAATCTGTGATTCAAGGGGAAAAAAAATGTGTATAGTTTCAAAGAAAGTAGTTTGGAGAAGTTTAAGTTCTCGTCCCAGCAGCTGGAGGTGAAAACCCAAAGAGCACAGAATATCCAAATTAAAATTGGAGAAAATGAATTTAAGTGACTAATGTATGTGTGTGTGTCATATTTATTTTTCATCAGAAATATAGAAAGGGGGGAGCAGAAAATCCACATTCTGATTAAATGAGAATACAAAATGGCTAAAGAAATTGTTTCTACTTTTGGGAACTATGATTTGTAGTCTCTAAACTTTGTTGATTTCTGTTGTTCACGTATTTTGATCATATGTAAGTCTCATACTGGTGAACTTTGATAAAAAATTTTTTTTAAATGTTGCATCTCGCTTACACAGTATGGCATTGGGCTGTAGGGCAGAATAGCAGTTCTGTGGGAAACCAGAACTGAGAGAAACTATGCTCTTCATATTTCCAATGACAGACAGATTTTCTTCTTGTGTTTCTCTGTAAGACTTTCCTGCATATGTTTATTCCCTCCCTTTTAAAAAAATTAGTAACAGATTGTATTGCTTTATTGTATTGTTTTTGTTTTACATGCACGCATCTTTCCATATGAATTCAAGACACAAGACTTACTATGCAAATAAGTATGTTGGAGTCAGTGGTTGGGTTTTTTTTTTTTTTTTTTCATGTTAAGAAAGCATGCAGAATTTGGCAATTTTATAATTTCTACCAAGTTTGGACAGTAACTTTCTGACATTTATCATAAGAGTTCACATTAAAAATTTTAATAATAAACAAAGAATGAATTGTTCTTATCTTTGTCCTCCTTCCTCAATTCCTTCCTCTTCTTGTTACACTTCATGTGATAGTGTTTACTACACACATGCAGTGAAAGTGTTTATAGGAGACTGAGAGGCCAGTTTACTAACTTTTGGAGCACCTTGAGCAGGGGTGGGCAAAAGGGCCTCCGCGGGCCGGATCCGGCCCGCCAAGCAGATGGTTCCGGCCTGCGGAGGCCCTGCTGCTCCCCCCTGATTTGCCTGGGGGTAGGGAAGTGTGCGAAGCCTCTTCCAGGGCATGGGTGCCTAGTGGGAAGAGGGGGCCAAAGGGCTTCCCCAACCCCAGACAAATTATGGTCTGAGGATGGGGTAGCCTCACCCCTTCCGGGGTGACCCCCCGGGCAAAAATTATTGCCCACCATGACCTTGAGGGTGGGCCAGGGCCAGGCTAAATTAGAGCAAAAGACCAGCTGGCCACTTAGCTGGGATTTTTTTTCCCATAGAGCACTGGGAGAGACAAGGGAGAGTTCCTTCTCTGTGGGAAGCAGCTTGAAAGAAGGCTGAGAAGGAGAAAAGAGCAGATAGGCTTTTCTAGAGGTTACTGAAAGTCCAGCAGGAGACAAGGGCTGTGAGGAGCTGGGAATGGGATTGGTAGAGAGAAAGAAACCAGTGATTAGACAGGACAGTCTAGAGCAGGGATGGGCAAGAGGCAGCTAGCAGGCCAGATGTGGCCCACCAAGCCATGGGACCTGGCCCGCGTCCACCTCAATGGAATCCTTGGGAGACAGCAGTTCATGCTCTGCTCTGGATGCTGGAGAGGGAGGCTTTGCATGCTGCCCCTCCTCCCCCAGCAAAATCTCTCAGCTCTCATTGGCCAGTTTCTGGAGTTTAGGAGCTGAGAAATTTTGCTGGGGGCAGGAGCAGTGTGTGAAGCCTCCCTCCCTCTTCCCTCTACCCCATGCCCAGAGCAGAGCCATGTGGTGCAGGCAGCCCGTGAGCCTGGGATTGTAGCACCCAGCCTGCCTCAGGTTCCTGCAGGGCTGCTGGCTGGGAGCTGTTTAGGTAAGTACCTCCCAGCCAGAGCCTGCCTCTGGCACCCCACTCGCTCTGCCCCTCAACTACTTGCCCCAGGCCACTACCCAAACCCTCTGTACCCTCTTCCCCCTTCTTCTAGGTAACCTCTCCCTCCCAGACCCTACACCCTATTCCCCTGCCCGAGATCATCATCCAAACCCTCTGCACCCTCTTCTCCCAGGTCACAACTCCCTCCGAGAACCTTCACCTGCTCAGAGAACCCCACCTCCAGCCCAGAATCCTCTTCTGTACCCATTCTCTTTACTTGGAGCCTACACCCTCTGCCCTAGGTCACAGCACCCTCCTGCACCCCAGTCCCTTACCCCAAGTTCCCTTCTGCACTCAACCTCCGTCCGAGACCCTGCACCCTGTCCAGAGAAGTGCAGCCCTTGATCACTTGCCAAAATCTTGGCGTGCCCCTCTCCCATTAAAAATTATTGCCACCCCTGGTCTAGAGCTAGTGGAGGCACACCTGTGGCAAAGTGGCCACTCTCTGAACCCAGCCAAGCTGATGATTTTTATATACATTTCTACTGGATTTGGTAAAAGACTCAGTGGCCTCAGAAGGGGCTGGGTTTTGTGAAGTGGTATGGCTAGAGAACCAGGATTCTCTTACAGTTAGATTTGGCTAAAATATAGTGAGGGAAATTGAGGTAAAGATGCTGCAATGCCACATCCAGCCAGGAGGGATCAAGTTGGCAGCAGCTTTGCTATACTTGTCATTTAGATTGTAATTACTTGGGGGCAAGAGCCATGACTTTCTGTGTGTTTGTACAGCACCTAGAAAAATGAACCCTGATCCTGAAAGGGTGCTAATGTAACACACTCATCTTCTGGGTGTTATATATCCCAACTAGTAGCCCCAAGACTACTTACAGAGAGAATATTGAATCTGCTCTACAGCTTTAACTGATAGTCCTTTGGATTTTAGCTCCTGTGGTAGAAGCTCATATACTAAGCTATAGATGTTCCAGGTTTGATTCTGCCCACAGGTAACCAGGGTCTGTTTGCATTACACTAACTCAATGCAAATAATAATAATGAAAATTTTTAGATTCTTAAAGAATGTTCTTATTCACAATGAGGTCCACAGATCCAGGAGATTGAGTATGCTGCTGCTGTATGCAGTCTTGGAGGCAGACCAAATCTGGTAACCTGAGACTCCAAGAGTTCCTCTTTGTGGGTGCTCCACTGTTGGTGACAGGTCATCCAGTGCCACAGATTGGAGTTTTGCAAAGCAGTTGGGCTGTGCATGTGTGAAAAGGCACTTTGTGGTGTTCCCCCCTTAGCACCTCATGCACGTGGTCTGACCCCCCCCCCTTCAGTTCCTCGCTAACCGCCGTTGGTCGCGGATAGAACTTCAACCTCTCATCTCAGGCGAACTTACTTCAGTGCTTGGTTCTTAGTTTGTATAATTAGTTGTAAATAGTTATCTGTGTAAATAGTTTCCCTTTGTTCTACTTTGTTTATCTGAACAATTCCAGGGAAGAGGATTGCCTTCTTTTTAGAGAGACACAAGCCTTGCACATATCTCAGAACCTTTTTACCTCTATCACGGAACACTCTAAGAGTACACCAGTTTCGACCCAGCGCATTTCAAAGTGAATATCAACCTGCAGAATCAAATGCCATACTATTTGCAACGGACCCTTACTGAATCCACTGAGAGCACATTCCACCCATGCTATTGCGGCTTCTGCGGCCTTTTCAAACAATGTCCCCCTTAAAGACATTTATCGTGCTGCCATGTGGTCAACTGACCACACTTTTGCTAGATACTATGCGATTCTTCCTCAGCTAGCATCGGACTCAGCGATGCTCCTCCACCACCAAACAGTGACTTCGATTCCCACCATCTGAGTTAGAATACTGCTCTGTAGTCACCAACAGTGGAGCACCCCTGGGGACATCACTTGAAGAAGAAAAGGGAATTACTCACTTCGTGCAGTAATGATAGTTCTTCGAGATGTGTCTCCCCATGGGTGCTCCATGACCTTCCCTTCCTCCCCTCTACTTAGCTGCTTGGGCATAGAGTCTTGTGCCCCATTGGGACACACATCTCGAAAAACCATCATTACTGCATGAAGTGAGTTAACTCCCTTTTGTTGCTCCACCTTCAAGAAACCACTAAAGTTTTCATCTGCCTCTGGAGCCTTTAGATGTTGCCCTAGAACCTTGATATATGCATACAGGCAGAACACTCTGTTGCCCTAGAAGCTTGATATATGCATACAGGCAGAACATTCCTTCCTGCTACAGAGCAAATTTAAAGAAGAAAAAGAAGTGCGGGAGAGAGGCATAACATCTCCTGGCTGTTGAGGTCTGTCGTTATCAACATAGAGGGTTCCTTTTCTTCACAGATTCTGGGACTCTTTGTACCCTTTTCACCTTTGCATGGTGCAGTGTGGTAGAAGGGTTGAGAAGGAAAACCAGATGTCTCTTACACTTCCTCTGTTGATTACATGCCTGTGTGGAGAGATCTGTGTCTGTTGAGAGAAGTTTGGATCTCCATAGAAATGCTCAGATAGGGAAGGATTTCCTGGGACCTCCCCCCATCTCAAGAAGCAAAGCTCATAGGAAGCAAAAGCAGCACCATGGAAGAAAAATCTCCTGGACCTTGCACAGGGATGACAGCATCAGCCCCAGGATCAGCAAGAGCTGGCTCCCCCCCCCTTTCTCTCCAATAACTTAAAGCACTGTATCAAAGGGCCAGGAAAGCTTCCACCAGCCACTGAAGCCTGGGCTGAAAACCATGTTTGAGCACAGAAGAGCTGCTCAGCCCATTCCCTGCAGCCCTGTGACCGCAGAGAGTTGGAGCCAGAGCCAGGAGCTCTCTCTCTCTTCCACAGCATGTGCAGCACTACAGTGGCTCAAAGCTATTTCATGCCAGCAATATTAAGCCCAGCACTATCTCCAGGTGTAGCAATGGGCCAAGGAAACCCTTTGAATATGTAGGATTTGAGTCTATTCCTTTTAGGTATTGTCAGCCTATCTCCAAGCTACATCCAGGAATCTCACTTGAGCAAAGCCTGGAACACTGGGATGTCCCCTTCTGCACTCAGTCCAGCGCAACATGCCTCTTGCTCGTCCTCTCCAGGGAAACATTCTGAAATTTCTCTCTCTTGAGGAGGTAGATCAAAGGGAGGCATGTGAAAGAGATCTGTCAGATGCACAGATGCCTCCAGTTGCCCCACCCTAAATCATGTACACACACAAGAAAGTCCCCCATCCCCTTCATCTTCTGAAGAGTCTGATGTGGTGATTCTTCTGGGAAGCATGCTAGAGGCACAAAATAAAATCTGTTTCCTTCAAACTGCATAAATCCACAGAGTGCATCACGGCAGATAATCTTCAGCACTTTGTTCCTCAGTTCATCCTTGCAAAAAATAGCAGGTTCTAAACATAAGCTGTTTCCTAAGCATACACACACATTAACCCACAAAGATAATTGTCCCAGCTTACAGGAAGAAGGCAAGGAATCCAAATCATACCAAAAAATTTAAATAATTAAATATTTAAAACTAACAACTCAGAACACATAGAGGAAGAGTGCACTAAATATTGTGAATTTTGAGAATTGTAGGGGCTGTAGAAAGGCTATAGCTATATACCCCTTCTCATAAGACCTTTGAGTATGTGATAGTGGGATAGGGATTTTCCTGCTGACTGGGAAAGTATCCGGCTGTTGTCCTCAACTGCCACTGCAGGTTCCTATGTCATAGCTATTGGCTTTCAATCCCAGCTGCCATTGTGGGTAACTAGGCCCTAGTGCCCTGGTTATTGCTTCTAGCTTCTGTTGCAGGTTGCCATCCTATGCTAGCACCATCATCTCCTTCCCCCAGTAGATGGCTGTGGAGTCGTGAGGGACAGCAGTTCAGGTATGGGAATCAAGTATCAGAGGGGTAGCTGTGTTAGTCTGGATCTGCAAAAGCAACAAGGAGTCCTGTGGCATCTGACGAAGTGGGTCTTTGCCCATGAAAGCTTATGCTCCAATACATCTGTTAGTCTATACGGTGCCACAGGACTCCTTGTCGCTTTTGCAGTATGGAGAGTTCTCTTCAGCAGTTAGTGAGTTCTTTTCTGTTCCCTTTCCTTCCCTCCCTCCTTATTAGGAAAATTTCTGTCTGAAAGAGTGGCCTTTATAGGCAGCCAAGTCCAGGTATGCATAATCTCACCCTTCCTTCAAGAGCGACAACTGTGGGGATGTCAGGCCAACAAACATAAATAAACAAAACAGAACTGTCATATAACACCATAGGTATGTTTACGCAGCAATAAAATACCTGTGGCTGGCCTGGATCAGGTGGCTAGGCCTCTTGTGGCTCAGGCTGAGGAGCTAACATTGCAATGTAGACGTTTGGGCTTAGTGTGGAGCTCAGTCTCTGAGACCCTGTGAGTGGGATGGATCTTGCAGCATGGACCCGTCTTAGGCCCAATGTTTACACTGCAGTGTTTAGTTTTACCGCCTGAGTTAATTGACTGAGGCTCTGAGACTTAGTGCTACAGTTTTTCTATTGCAGTGTAGAAATACCCTGAGTTCTAATGTGGATGAACAGTATTACAAGTAGGGATGTTAATGGTCAACCCAGTGGCAGTACTGCTTTTAAGCATTTAACCAATTAAACTGGATTTTACATCTCTGCTCATTTGCAAAGGACCCCCATCTCCCTGAGCTCTCAACCACTGAGTGGAACAACCAAGGGCCAGCAAGGAGGAAAAGTTACTGTAGCGGGCTCCACCTGTGTGCTGGGTTCAGAGCCTTTGTGCAGAAGCAGGGAACCAGGCAGACTTGTTCTCCAACATTCCCCAGGACTCCTGCTCCACTAAGGCAGGGAATGTGGGGGAGCCCCCAAATACCATAGTGCACATGACCCAAAAAGTCTCTAATCTGGGTCTGCAAACTGCTTCCTATTCAGATAATATAACAAAATTGTATGCTCTAAAGGGAAGAGACTTGTCTTCCTGTATTTTAGTGTGGCATCAACATAATGAGGGCCCAGTTCTATTCAGAGTTCTGTCTATTGTGCAGTACAAATCTTTATTATGATAACTTTGCATGTATACAGTACAGCATCTATAGCTGTAGGGGTCCTTTTTGTTCTGTATCTAAATTGCATTACAATCTAATTAATTAGAAGAAAAAAGAATATGTGAGGTGTGTAACTTTAAAACGTTCTGCACAGAACACGTTTTATTAATTTTTGGTATGTGATTGGTACAGTCAATACACTTTGTTCTTGCTCCCTTTGCTTGGCCACTTTTAATCAGTATAACATTTAGAAAATATTTGTCTGCAGGAATATCATTCTTTCAGTGAGTCCAATGTTGTAAGATATTTATAGAACAAACTATTGGCAGGTCCTTAAAATATCAACTTTATGATTCATGTTTTGGCAGGTAATTGACTTTGTGTTCTCTCATGAAATACAGTATTATAAAGTTGGTAAACTAAAAATCTGTTTCCAGAAAAAAGTATGTTTATTTTGTATATGGAAAGTGTTACCAGAGTTTTTCAAAAAGAATATTTGCTTACATTTACATCATAAAATGGGACACAAGGAGTTCCAAACATTCTTTGGTTGAAATCAGAATTTGTCTTTTCATAACCCCTGTCTTGTTCATGTAGGTTTTTGAACCTGGCTCTACCTACTTCAAACCTCACTACACTTTTTAAGCAGTGGTGGTCCTCCAGACTAAAGACTGCCTTATGTGCTTAACTTCATGCACAAAGTACATTGAAACCGAAGAAGCTACATGTATGCATAAAACAAGAAGTCCTTGCAGTATTGAAGCTTAAAGGTCTAATCCTTCAAAGCATCAAGATTTTAAGAAGCTCCAAGATGGCTTGAGTCCATATTTTAACTTAAATGCTTTTTAGAGGCAGGAAGCTGCTTTCTGCTATCTGTGACTCTCTTTCAGGTCATTCAGTAAAGGAAGTTAAGGATGCACAATGAACAGAATTGAAAAAAATGAATTACATAGAAATCCTTGCATCTATGTAGTATTTTTTCTGCTTTACAGTAACAAATTAATACTACTAAAATATTAACATATAATTGAATTACATTTGTCTTAAATACTGCAAGACTGTAGTACATTTGAAATCATCAGAGCTCTACCTAAGGTTGCAGCTGCAACAGCAATTACGATTTATCCATTCCAAGAAAGCTCTGGCTGTGCCCTTGAAACCTTTACATTCTGGACAGTATCCAAACAAAAAAAAAAATCACATCACTCTCTTGCTTTAGATGTTTCTTTTCCACTCCTGTGTGAGCTCTAAAATGGTAGCAGACGCCATTTTAAAGAAATATAGAAGAATGTCTCTAAAACAAGTGGTTCTGAGGTGAGTTGAAACAATGCAGTCTTTTTAGAGTGTAAACAAACTCTAGTATGCCTATTTTTTCAACCTCTGAGCTTGGTAAATTAATTAAAGTCAAAGCCGAGACCCTGTGCAGTAGACGACCATTCTCATCCTTGTTAGCATTGAAGTGTAGTGCTAAAGTAAAGCTGGTCAATGAAAACCAAATGGAAAAGGGGCCTAGGAAGAGCCTGCTTTTCAGAAACAAGTGTACATTTTGAAAGGAATTTCACAGGATGCGATGAAAAACGTAGTAAAACAACAGTAAATTCACAGGGAAACTACAGCACTTGAATTGTCTGGTTTTGCTTTCATCCCTTGATCTTTTGACAGAAGCCTGTACAGAGATAGGCCATTCTTTATTAATTCGTTTGTATATTTACACTCCCATTGCCTGTTGTGTCAGGGTACATGTATACTAACAGAAAGTCATTTATAAGAAATGTAATAAACTGTAGGTGATAGTCGCTGAAATCCCTTTTGGTGGGATATCATGAAAGTAAAAAACTCTATTATTCTCTTTCCTTATTTACGCTTTAGGAAACTTGAGGGCTAACTCTGCTAATTACTTATACTTTCCAAAAAATGGGAAATCTTGTAAACTGGATCATTCTATTTATGTGTATATACCATTCCCATACTGTAGCATTTGCATCTCAATTCCCTCATTTTGTTTGGACCAGGGGTCTACCCTGGGTGCAAGCTTTATGCTATCACCACTGTTTCTGATTGCTTATTTTAACAAGGCCATTTGGCTCTCAGATTTTTTTATATGTCTGTTTGTTTTATGCATTCTAGGAGTTATTAAGGGATGGTAAATATGTATTATTAAGAAAATATTATTGCTGCAATGATATTTATTTCATCCTGTCCTTGGGATGCTTAATAAAGGAGAGTTGGGGTCTGTTTTCCAGATTCCAGTTGAACTCTGGGATATATAGACTCAAGCATCTCAGTCTCAAGAATCTGATGGGTTCTTTTGCAACAAAAGTACCAATCTCATTAGATTTTATTTTTGCCTTGCGTATAAAAGCATATGGCTGTTTTATAATCTAAAGTTCTTTAATTCTGTATACTGCAAAATGTAAACCTAAATGGTGTGTTTTGTATTTTGAACTTTATTTTACATTCCTTTAAAACTGTTTACATTTTTCTGTATCTCCTTATTGTTCTGTAAGTTATGATGTCATATACTGGTGTGAGAGAATCGCTTTCTGCCATTAGCCTTGTACTGTGAGAAAACAAATATTTGGCATTTATATATCCAAACCTGACCTTCAGATTCCCTGCAAATGACTCACAAGGTATGTGGGCGAAGGGGAAGAAGTATGATTTAACAAGCAAAATTTAAAAGAAACTTTGACACTCTTAAATACAATTTTGCACTGAAGGTGTTTAAGGACTTCTTATGCTCAGATACCAGCTTTTAAGTATTCTAGAAAAGCTAAAATTAGCTACTGTCATATTGTTTCCATTGTGGAGAAATGCATAGTCCTCCCTTAAATTCCCATTATAAGTTTGTTTCTATATGCCTGTGCTGAGTTTGTTATTATATAAAAGGGTTAGAAGCATAAGGAAAACTTGTTTAATACATTTACACCTGAGCAATGACTCATAATGCAAAGACACTTTAAAAGGTAGATAAAAAAGAATGCAAAGATTATGAGGGCTATTATATAGACACAGTAAGTAGATTATGTGACAATGAAGCGTATATTTCATTTAAACCATCATACCATTAAAATTGATTGCACTTTGAAACTGCCAGATACTATGTAGCTGTAAATTGTATTCATCAGGCCTCTGAAGAAGAGGTGGATCCTGAAGGAAGGAAGCATGCATTAATCTAGGATGTGTTTCTGTGTTCAGAAATGTGGCGTTTCAAAGATGAAAGCTGGACATTGAATTTTCTTTCACATACTTTGGGTGACAGGTCAATAGCATTTTTAATAACTTACAGTGTTTGATAAAGGAACAAAACAAAACCTAATGCAAAAATAACATGTCTGCATTTTATTTTTGAAGCCACACTTTAGCCATTAGTGATAAAGTACTTCATAGGTTAGTGGTGGGGGAATTGTGCCAATTTTTTTATTTATAGGTTTTATTTATAGGTTTCTGCAGTTTTACTACTGGACTGACTTGTTCAGAGACATTGGTTAAGTACAGCAGTTTGATATAACTTTTTTTAAAATTGTTGCAGTCTGGTCAGGAGTACCCTCAGAATCCAAAATATCTCTTTTTATCAGAATAATCTATCTTTTGGGGAGGAATCTTTAAAATTTAAAATAGATAATTTTTTATAGAGCTGCTACAGAGCCAGGTAGTCACTGGGGATGTTAAAAAGTGGGCAATTGGGTAACCATATAACTGCTGAAAATTTCAGTGGTTACATGATTACATGCACCCGCAACGCAGGGCAGCAGCTAGCTCCCTGGGAGATGGTACATGTAGCTCAGCCCGTACATGGTTTCTGAGGGCTAGGAGCTCTGTGCACCGAATGCACACCTACGTTACCTGTCCACAGGGCAGGTAATCATACATGCTACATTGGGTGCAATAAACAGGTTAACCTCCACTCTGCTTCTGGGCTTCTGCCTGCATTCTCCCCTATAGCTAATTAGGTTATCGATTGGGTTTTTATTAAAATCAGGTAGTTTTGGTTTTAGTTTAGTTTAAAAGTTTTAAAGAATGGCAAGAGTACCTCGTCCCCTTCCAACTCCCCCTCTAAACTCCCTCACTAAACTCTCTGTTAGCTGCCCCTGTTCGCAAAGGAGGTTCTTTGAGGGGGTCAACAAGCATTTTGGACAAAAGGAATCCAGTGGATATAATGTACTTAGATTTCTAGAAAGCTTTTGACGAGGTCCCTCACCAAAGGCTCTTAAGTAAAGTAAGTTGTCATGGGATAAAAGGGAAGGTCCTCTCATGGTTTGATAACTGGTTAAAAGACAGGAAACAAAGGGTAGAAATAAATGGTAAGTTTTCAGAGTGGAGAGAGGTAACTAGTGGGGTCCCCTAAGGCCCCCTGGGACCAATCCTATTCAACTTATTTATAAATGATCTAGAGAGAGGGATAAACAGTGAGGTGGCAAAATTTGCAGATGATACCAAACTGCTCAAGGTAGTTAAGACCAAAGCAGACTTCAAAGAGCTTCAAAAAGATCTCACCAAGCTAAGTGATTGGGCAACAAAATGGCAAATTAAATTTAATGTTAAATGTAAAGTAATGCACATTGGAAAAAATAATTCCAATTATACATACAATATGATGGGGACTAATTTAGCTACAACTACTCAAAAGAGAGAGTTCTTGGAGTCATTGTGGATAGTTCTCTGAAAACATCCACTCAGTGTTAAGCAGCAGTCAGAAAAGCATATAGAATGTTAGGAGTAATTAAAAAAGGGATTGAGAATAAGACAGAAAATATCCTATTGCCTCTATATAAAACCACGGTACTCCCACATCTTGAACATGGCATACAGATGTGGTCGCCTCATCTCAAAACAGATATATTGGCATTGGAAAAGGTTCAGAAAAGGGCAACAAAAATGATTAAGGGGTCGGAACGGGTCCCATATGAAGAGAAATTAAAAAGACTACGGGGGGATATGATAGAGGTCTATAAAATCATGACTGGTGTGGAAAAGGGGAATAAGGAAAAGTTATTTACTTATTCCCATAATATAAGAACAAGGGGTCACCAAATGAAATTAATAGCCAGCAGGTTAAAAACAAACAAAAGAAGTTTTTCTTCACTCAGCACACAGTCAACCTATGGAACTCCTTGCCAGAGGATGTGGTAAAGTCTAGAACTTTAACAGGGTTCAAAAAAGAGCTAGATAGATTCATGGAGGTTAGGTCCATCAATGGCTATTAGCCAGGATGGGTAGGAATGGTGTCCCTAGCCTCTGTTTCTCTGGAGGTGGGTGACAGAGGAGGGATCACGTGAAGATTACCTGTTATGATTCCTTCCCTCTGGGGCATCTGGTATTGGCCACTGTTGGCAGACAGGATACTGGACAAGATGGACCATTGGTCTGACCCTGTATGGCCGTTCTTATGAACAATAGTAGATTAGTAAGGTATCTGCTAGAGTGCATGTTGACTTTTCCCAAATAAATTATGTTCATCATGTGTCTGAAAATTCTGTTCTTAACTATAGTTTCAACTAATTTTCCTAGTACTAACGTGAACACTTGCCAGTCTGTAATTGCCAGGATCACCTCTAGCGCCCTTTTTAAATATTGGTGTCACATTACCTATTCCAGGCATTAGGTACAGAAGCTGATTTAAAGAATAAGGTGCAAACCAGAGTTTATAGTTCCACAATTTCACATTTTAATTCGTTCAGAATGCTTGGGTGAATGCCATCTGGTCCCGGATAAACTGTTAAGTTTATCAGTTTGTTGAAACCTCCTCTAATGATGCCTCATGTTGAGACAATATCTCAGATTTGTCATCTCTTGTTTTTGTCATCAGAGCAACCAATACTTTTCCTTTAAAAAACCATATCACACACCTCATTATTCAAATTAATTGAGTTAATGTAAAGCCTCCTTTTCACTTCAGTCAGTTTTCTCCTAACAACTGTTAGGCATCCTGATGAATCTTAGTGATAGAAACAGGAAGATGATGTATTTAATAATGTTATCAAGGCATATTTAAAAATGGAAGCGTATTTATGCACGCACACACAATTACACATGTATATGAACATGATACTTACACACATTGTGGTCAGATCTTTCAAACTTAGTTTTGTAAAGGTAGACTCAAAAATGCATCTGTGCAGTGAATTGGGGAGGAAAAAACAGTAATAGTAATCATGTAGTTAAAGCCTTTATGATAATACCTACTCAGAAGGGGATCAAATTAACTTTGCACAAGCAATCCTAATTCTGGTGCTTCCTATCTTTTGAGTGTTTAACTCTGAAACCTTGATGACAATAATGGTGATTTAGTTTTTTGTGTATAATTTCTAAAAAGCAAACAGAAAAAAACAGAAGGTTCATTATGTATCATCACATAACTCACAGGGGTCATCAATAGGATTGGGATCTTTAGATCCACTACTTAAATCTCTGCTGCTTGTGCTAACACCATAAATTATAATACTATACTAGTAGGTTGTTATCCTCTGTGTGAACCAGTATTAGAAGCAAACGAAACACTTTGTTGGTGGGTTTCGTAGATGTTTGCTGGTAGCAGAGAAAGAGTGTGGCTCAGGAATCCCAGCTTCCATTTCAAGCTCTGGAGGAAAGTGTTCTGTAGTAAGCACTGACTTCACTGACCCATCCCCACCCAGCCAGTCCCAGTTACCACTCCACTGGGTTTTTGTCTGTGTCTTCTCGCCATGCCATTCCCAGTTCTCTGTCCCCACTGGATACCAATCTTAAACCCTCTTTTGGGAATCTTTATCCAAACTCATTCCCAGCATCTTGGCTCCATGTGAAATCTGTTCCCATATTCCATATCATTTTCCCTAGGTTCTTCTTTTGTTCCTGCTGTGTCAATATCAAGCAGCTTCTTCCTTTAAGTCAACAGCAGCTCATTGAGAGCACATAAGACACAAGTTCCCTGCTCTCAGGATCAAGACCCAACATGACCCAGAGTAACCGAGAGCTGCAGTTACAGAAAAAGTTCTGCTGATCCCCAGTCTGGAGTATGCTCAGTACAGAAGAAATGTTTGATTTGGCTGCTAAAATCAAGACACCACTAAGCATGCTCAAAGTGTAATGTTTTAAATATATATGACTTGGCCAAATTTAAGCAGATTTTTATCATGGAAAGAGGAAAAGCCACATCCCTGAATCAGACTATACCTGCCAAATTTCAAGCCCCTGCTCCAAAGCATGAGAATGCTCAAGTTTCTGAAAGCAATGATCACCAAAATTTTAACATGGGCCTATTTTTCCTTAACCTATTTCTCAGATATAGTTGAAAAGTTTTGACTAAAATCTTCCAGAAACATTGAGCCTGACACAGGCACCCAGCATGGAAAACTTCAGCCCAAACAGGTAAAGTTTGCCAAAAGTAACAGTCAACTGAAAAGACAGGCTGGTAGAAAGAGTTGGGCAATCCCTAATAGGCAGTGATACCATCCCTGCCTATAATTTATCTATTTAAGGTGAACATTGTCTTTTAATCTATCAAAATGGATAACAGTAATTTTTTGTCCTTTGTTCCATTCATGAGCAAAATTGCACATCTTTGATAATGAATAAACAGTAACCGCAAAAGTAATAAACAGTATCACCATAGTTCACCAGTAAAACATTACTGAGATTGCATTAAAGACTCTTGACTTTTTTTAATTGGCAAGGAAAAATTGTGTTGAGTATTCTAGTTGAGATTATTTTTAATAATGTAAATTAACCTGTTTCTGACATTTTTTTCATATTTGATTTGAAAACTGTATTTCTACTTTGCCACAATATGAAGTACATAATTATTAATTGTTAAGGTAATGCAGGAATATGTGAGCACTCTTCCTCTGACTTCCCTTGCTCCTCGTAAAATGAGAGTTACAGGAGTCGGAGTAAGAAGTCCTCCAGCTCGACATTATTTTGACATTATGTCAAAATAATTGCTTGAAGTGTAGACGCGGACTATGTTATTTCGGAATAATATCACTGCTGTGTAGACCTAGCCAGAGGCTGTTAAGTTGAGAGCCTATACAGAGGCAGTAGTGTGGGATAGCAGGGGGCTCCCTGGGAGTAAGGCTGTTAATCGTGTAACCGCTCAGAATCATCTTCTAGGGTACCTTCTAGGAATGTTAGAAATTGTGTATTTCAATAAGAACGGCTATACTGGGTCAGACCAAAGGTTCATCAAGCCCAGTATCCTATCTGCTGACAGTGGCCAATTCCAGATGCCCCAGAGGGAAGGAACACAACAGGTAATCCTCACGTGATCCCTCTCCTGTCATGGACCTAACCTCCATGAATCTATCTATCTCTTTTTTGAACTTCCTTTTGTTTTTTTTAAACCTGCTGCCTATTAATTTAATTTGGTGACCCCTAGTTCTTATATTGTGGGAATAAGTAAATAACTTTTCCTTATTCACTTTTTCCACACCAGTCATGATTTTATAGACCTCTATCATATCCCCCTTTAGTCTCCTTTTTTCTAAACTGAAAAGTCCAAGTCTTTTTAATCTCTCTTTATATCGGAGAGATTAGAAAGACTTGGATTTTTCATTTAGAAAAGAGGAGACTAAAGGGGGGGATATGATAGAGGTCTATAAAATCATGACTGATATGGAAAAAGTATGACTGGTGTGGAAAATAATCGTGTAACTGCTAAAATTCATTCGGGAGCGGGTTTGACACGGTTAACTGGTACATTAACCGATAAGCACTCGTTTATTGGTTAACCGGTTAATGACTACTCAGCAGATATCCCTAGTGCATTGTTTAGCCTGTTTTCTATGTTTTAGCTGTTTTCCTTAGAACCACTCCTATCCTTAAACTATTAAGCATTTCATTTAATTGCGTAATTTAATTTCTTTTAATTGATAATGTGTAACTCATTATCATAAATGACTTTACTTTCATGTGGCTTTTGAGGGGAAAATACAACCTTTAGAATGACAGCTGTCTTCTTTAATTTTATATTTTGAAGAATAAGAGATGCATTTAGATTTCACCGTACATATATAACTTCACCTGTATGTTAGAAAGTCCAAATGATAGAGGTGCAGACTAGTAGCCAAACTGCATCTTGGAGACAAATGCATATCTTTCATTGTATGCTAGTGTAACATGCTCTGGTCTTGTCAACAAGTTGACATTATGCAATGTCTTTCATTGTTTTTTTTAAACAAGCAGTAGATAGAATTGAAAACACGACTAAGTTTAGAGTGCTAAATCATCAAAACATCCAAAGTCTTTGTGCACTGGTTGTTTGTTAATCATGTTTACAATTATTAATTGTTTACAGTGGTTCTCTAAAAGGAGTATTGAAGATGTTTACTTTCACATTGTCACAATAGAGATTTTACATTTAAAAAAACAAATTTGAAATATTTTTAAAAGAAGTGTTCTGGTCAAATTGTAGTGTTTAAATGCAGTTGGGACTAAAAGTACTATAACCATATTGAATCAAGGAGATTTTATAATTAAGACTTGAAAGAAACAAGGATGGACTGTTGTATTTAAAAGCATTAAGGGCTTTTGTCAGTAGCAAAGAATTGAATTGAAGGAAGGTTTCCTGCTTCAGTGAATAACTTTATCTGTCACATCTTTCTTCTAAAGTTTTCATAGTTAATTACAGGTCTGTCAGTTTTATGAGCTTCGATGTTTCATATCTCTGTTTTAATATTCTAGCAATAAGATTATCTGTTTTTTTGTATAACTAACTCCTTATTCTCTTATGATTTTTCTTCCCAGTCTCCTGGGGGCTCCTGACCAGTGTAACTCTGATGGAGCCAAATGGATGTTAGTCTCTTTTTCTAATTGTAATAATGTTTATTAAATCCTTTCATGCAAATGTATCCACTGGCATTGTGCAGTGACATTGTAGTTCACAGAACCAAGAGTTTTACTGCACCCTTCTTTGCCAGTATTTGGACTCTGAGCTTGCTTTGAGAAATCTCTGGCAAATCATTAACAAAAAATTGCTGTTAGATAGAAATTAGCTTTTCAGAAATAAAATTATTTTTCTGCTCTTTGCAGCCAGTCTTTATTTCTGTCTTTTTTCTTTCTTTAGCTTTGCCTTAAAGAGAAGCAAATGAACTCCTATGTTGATGTCATTTTAGCAGTCCCGTAGGAAAGTGATTATTATTTCATTTGTGAGGTATCTTAACCCTACATATGAAGTGTATGTGTTAAATGAGATATAAATGAATGGAAGTTTTTTCCTGCAAATGAAGTTGCGTCTAGGATCCTGAAATACGAAATAATAATTTTCAGGGTTTGTGAATATAACTCTACAATTTAAAACACTTCTTTGCCTTTCTGAATGTATATTCCTGTCTCCCTATCACCTCCGTTTTTTCTTCATTTAATTAGAAAAGAGTCAGAGTTAACTAATATTGGATATGGTTAAAATATGATTCTGCAATGAAAGTAAAATTCTTTTGCTCAGGTGGTAGTGTTTCCTTATGCTGCTTTACATTAAGAAATTATGAATAAAGATTAGGGATGTTAAATTGCATTTAATCAGCTAATCGAGTAGTTAATGGAATTAAGAACTGGCGGCTCTTAATATATTTAAAAAGCAGAGGTGCAGCGTCTGGGACCGGGCGCGTGCCAGGACAGCTGGCTTGTTCCCGGTCGCTCTGCTCTGCCTCCCTACTCCCCCAACCCCCTCGGAGACAGTGCTGGGGGAAACCGGCTTTTAAATTGCTTCCCCCCACAGCACTGGCTCCTGCTTCTTCCCCCCCCCCCCCCCCAAGTGCTGCCTCTCTCTGATAGAGGCAGAAAGGAGGAGAAGCAACTAGTTGAGTCACTACTCAACTACCCAATAAGTATATGCTTATCAGGTAATCGGGTAGTTGACTAGTCACTTACATCCCTAGTAAAGATTTATGTTAATCACTAAACTAGGGATGTTAGATATCAGGTAATTGAATAATCAAGTAACCGCATGAATTCCTATTGGTTATTCGACTATTATATAGCTCCATGGGAGCTGGGGGCTGGCAGCCAGTGCGCACCAGCCCCACTCCCAGGGAGCTCCCTGCCACCTCAAGTTGCTGCCTCTCTATTAGAGGCATCAGTGCAGAGTGCTAGGCTGAGTTGGTCCTCAAGGGAAGCCAGTTTAAAAAACCAGCTTCTCACACAGAGGCAGCAGCACGGGGTGGCAGGCAGCCCCTGACTACGAGGGGTCTGAGCTCTCTGTGAGATATGGAGAGCCTCTGTCTGCGTGGAGCTCAGACCTCCCCCCACCCCACGGACAGGAACTGCTGCCATAAAGCAGCCTCTGCCTGCAGTGGGCCCAGGCTCTCTGCAGACAGAGATTGCTCTGCGGGGAGCTCAGACCCCTCCTGTAGACAGGGGCTGCTTTGCAGTAGCCTCCCTTTTCCCAACCCTCTCCCCGTGCTGCTGTGTCTGATAGACAGCAGCTGGGGGGGCAGGTGGCACTGCAGACCTGGTGGTGGGGAGAACTGACTTTTGAGCCAGCTCCCCCCCAGCACCAGCTCCTTCCTCCCTACTCCTGCCCTTGTTGCCTCTGATATAGAGGCAGCAAAGGGTGGGGGGGAATTGTGAATAGTTGACAAGATTAACTGATAAGCCTAGGCTTATCGATTAATCATATAGTTGACTACTTGTTTACATCTGTACACAAAACTAGTTTGTTAAATGTTTACTAAAACTGCATTTTGTTGTCTGAAATTCTTTGGTTTTCATTTATTATGTTCATCCTAGTTTCTGTTTGTGTGGCAAACAAAATACAATTTCACACAATCTCGGAAAAGGCAGCATCTGGTAGTATTTCATAGAGTCAGGAAAGGTTGTCTTTATCTGATGTAGGCTAGGTTGTAGGACAGGGGTGGCCAACCTGTTAGAGACAAAGAGACAAAATAGTGGTGGGTAGAGTGCTCACGGGGTGGGAAGTTGTTGAGGGGGAAAAAAAGAAAAGCCGTGCCAGAAGAAAACGGGGGGGAAAATAGGTCCCAGGGCATACCATCACAAAAAAAGGGAAGAGGTTAGAGGGGCAAGCTCTGGGAGGGAATTTGGGTAAAGGAGGAAGTAGAGAAGAGGATGCTCAGAGAGGGGGCGCCAGGCTGGAGAGTGTTGGGGGCAGGTGGAGGGTTGGGGTGCTGAGCAAGCTGCAGGCTTGTGGCTGTGAGGGTGCAGGAGTTTGGGTAGGGGTGCATGAGGGGCTCAGGTCAGGGAGGCTGGGAGTATGATGGGCTCAGGACACAGGTTTGCAGTGTGTGGATGGTGCAGGAGTGTTGTGGCTGGGGATGTGGGGGGCAGGAGTTTGAGGATGTGAGAGGCTCAGGACAGGGGGTTCCAGTGTATGATAGTTTCAGGTTTGGTGTCTGAGGGGTTGCAGGAGTGTTATGATGCTGCGGCCAGATGGGGGTTTGGCCCCAATTAGGGGCTTGTTGGCCAGGCTTCATTTTTAAATAAAATATTATGTCCAACACAAAACGTTTCAACATTGTCTTTACTTATGGGAGGGGCTGGGAACCTGTTATGAGTCAGGGGATACTGACCCACAGAAAAGTCAGTCAGGATCACACAAGTGAGATGCAAAAAACAACCCCTTTAAAAACATAGTCATACCATTCTCTATGAAAATTGATAAATGTTTCTTTAAAAGTAGTTTTGTCATAAATTTCAAAGCTTTAAGAAAGGAGAAGCTAGGCATCAGGTAACTTGATAATCTTTTGGTACTCAAATCTATTTTAGGTAATGTAGTAGCTCCCATTATAGTAGTGTCTGAGCATTACCCAATCTTCCAAGAATTTATGCTTGCTACACCTAGCATGAAGTAACGAAATAGCATTATTATCTTCATTTTATAGATACTGACATGTCCACACTGGAGAACAAAGTGCATTTTTACAACCATTATTTCTGACCTTTTAAAACTACACTTTTTTTCTCTAGTGGAGTCAAGATCTAAATTACTTTCCCAGGATAATGTGTAGACTCTGGGATAGAGTTGGAAACTAACCAAAGTATTCCATGTCCCAAGTTAGTGCCTTGTCCCAGGTTAGTGCCTTACCACACTGGACTTACTGTCTGACATCTCTGTGGAAATCAAAGTAGTAATGCTTTTCTTCTCTCTACGAGATCACACAATTTTGGGGATTTTTTTTAAATCTGCTTATTTGATGTCTGCAGTATGCTTGGCACAGCTAACATTTGTCCAGTGCTGGCTCCACATCACAAGGATTTTACAGTCTAAATCAAACTGGCAAAATTTCTTTAATTGTGAATAAATGTCTCAGACAACTGAGTGGTTGAAATGGTGAAACTACGGTATATCCTTATGTACAGACATCATACTGTCTAAAAACAACAGCAAGCAATGCCATCAGAATGGTATCTTCTTCTCATGAACTTGCTTGAAGAAGCTCTAAGTCACTAAATATTTGTGTAGTGTCAGAACTGGAGGAGTGAAGATAGTTTGAGATATACAAAGAACGGTATTAAAAGTCTGGTCATATATATGATTGCTGTAGGAGACTATTAAATTTGGATATATTTTACACACACGCGCACAAACTGTTTGTTGCAAAGTCCAGCACCAAAATTTTAGGTGCTGTGCAACCTTAATTCAGCACCTTAGTGCATATTCATTTTGACACAGTCTTTAACTAAATGATCAGATACTATTTCCCCCACCCCTCCCCCCACACACAACCGGTGCACAAGATGCACCTGCTCCAGCAATGAATCAGAGTTGTGTACTGAAGGAAGCTGTTATCTATAGAATCCCTGCCTCATATGATTCACATTTTGGAAGAAGCATAGCAAATGAGAGAGAGTTGCAGTAAAACAGGGCACCTCATGATTAAGGTAGCTGAATGTCATCATGGAGAGCTGGAGTTTCTCTTCTTAGAACTCTTATGTGGTGCTAGTCAAGTCACTAAAAGCAAACTGTTCATTATGAATTTTCCTAATTTTATGAGTGCCCAGTTAGAGAAACTGTAGACTCTTTTGCAAAAGTGCTGAGCATTCACAGCTGCAGCTAAAGTAAATGAGAAATGTACTTAAATATAGAAAGTACTATATAATATTAAAGTATTCTGAAAAAGCAAGTCCTAGGTTTTTTGTATTTGTCACCCAAAAATTAATAGATACTTTCTTATCTTAATCTTGTTGAGCCTCAGCTCTCTGTCTGTAAAATGGTGATGACAATACCTGTTTATTTCACTGGGGTGTTTTTAATATCAATGAATGTTTGTGAAGCACTCAGATTCGGTAGTGGTGAGTTCCATAGGAAAACTTAAGTGTTCATAATAGTGTTGAAATAATGTGAAGTAAAAAAGGACTAGGGCTATACACTGAATAATGGGAATAAAACAAAAGAAAATAGCTGCTTATTAATTGAACACCATCCATTCTGCTCACTTAATGAGGCAGGGTCACTGGAAAAAATGTGTGATCATGTGATTGCCAATGCATATGCACAGGTAGACCAGTTTAAAGTTGCACAATCAGTCTTAATTCCAGCACTTTCTAACTTTAGTATTTGACTTTGCAGCCGTAATCTTTGTACCATCATTTGTGTAATTTCCTACATTCCTAAAAAAGCTAACTGAAAACACAGAAATTTCATCATGTGACATCACGTTCACATGCGTGGCCATCAGCAGGATTAGATTCACTGCACAGATATCTTTAACTGAATCTGATGGAGCAGCGCATGGTAGTTGTTATGTTGTCACCCTAAATGTGGGCTAGCACTGGTGGTAGGAATGAGATATTCATTGTTAGTGGCTTTCTCAGATATTTGCTAGCAGGATTTGAGATTCTTAGGTTCCATGCTAGGCTCTAGAGGGAAGTGTGCTCTAGGGGGCAAGAAGTCTTCTGCCCATTCCCCCAAGCTTGATTTCTTCTGCCCTGTCCCCTCCAACCTGTCCCTTTCCCAGTTTCAGACCAGCACCAGTCTTCTCATGTAAACAATCTCAGTGTCCACTGTTCAGACTTCTTGTCCTAGTCTCTCTTGCCCAGCCAGTCCCATTTCCCCTTCTCTTAGCTCTTCTTCCAATCTGTCTCTCCTGTCATCTCCTCCAATTACCAGGCAGTTTCTCTTCCCTTCCCTCTAGTCCCTTTCTACTCCTTTCCCTCTTCTCTGGACCAGATTTTGTTTCCCCTGCATTGGAATCATATGCCTTCCTCCTTTCATTGTTTGAGTCATGGCAGAGCACACTGAGAATACAAGAGGGACAGGTAGGTTCCCTTCTCCTGTCTCCACTGGCTGGAAGCAATAGTTAGGAGATGGTTGTTTTGAATGTTCAGTTGATTTGCAGGGATGGTTCACGTGCAGTGTAGTCAATACTAGAAGATGGGATGGGATGCAGCATGCTTAATGAAAGCAGAATCTTTGGAGATTTTTGCTGCTAAAATCTGACATTTCTATATTAAACCTATGCAAACTGCCATTTTTCAAAGGCTTATAACTTAATCGAATTTGGTTGTAGTTTCATGGGTGCAGCCAAAGACACATTCCTGACACAAGTCTGTATTCCAAAACAAGAGGATTTTAGAGTATTTCAAAGAAGAGTTCCTTAAAAGTATTTTAACATGGACAAAACAATTTATTTTTCCTTCGCCTAATTCTCAGAAATAGCTGAATCATTGTGGCTGAAATTAAAAAAAAAAAAAAAAAATCCTGACGCAGACATCCAGCATGAACAATTTCAGCCCAAATAGTGTAAAATTTGGAAAAGATAAAAGTGACTGAAACAGAGATCTCACAATAGGAAGAGATAGGCAACATTAGTTATAGACATTGCTACTAGCCCTACCTATAACACCTGCATCAGCTAAATAAGGCCAGCTTCAGAATTATATCAACAGAATCATTATTAGATCAAAACCCAACCTGCCCATTTGATTACCAGCACGCCATGGCTGTTTATGGTAATGCTGCTTGTTATACTACGCTCTTTAGAAGAACTCCCATTCATTCAGGGGTAAGGCCAATTACCTAGTTAGGATACCTTTTTGTATTGGATCACAGAACTCTGAAATTATTAACATGTATGCTAGAAGATGAAAGAGATTTAGTTGTGGTTTTTTTAATTGTAGATTATATGGCTTTTTGCATAAATATAGTTCATTTGGAATTGTCAGTTCAGGGCAACTGCACCTGTGTTTCCCATTAGTAGGCACCTAGTCAGGCTTCTGGCCTCTCAAACAGTCACATCATCCTCCCCTCTCCTCCCACACACACTTTCTGTTTGGAGTATTTCCACACTGAACATTTCCCTGCCTTAACTGTGTTATTTCCAGAAAACAAACAAAAAAAGTCTGCCTACGTAGGTCTGCCTCTCTTCTCCTCTCAGAGGATGTGGAAATTACACTGTGTTCAATTTATTAATTGTCAGTGTATTCTTAGAGTAAAAGCATTACAGAGCAAACATATTAGAAACAATAAACAAGCTATACACATGCTAATAATCTTATCAGAAATCACCCTTCCATGAGAGAGCCTCTGGTAAGAGCACTCCTTCAAAACCCCAAATCCAGGAATTCTCCTTTGGTTGCAAGTTCCTTCAGCTCAGATCTAGCATTCAGTATCAGTAGGCCAAAATGCTTCCAGAATTGGCTTGGAATTTCACTTTATACGCATTGTCCCAGAAGGTCAGTTATGTCTATTATGTTGGTCAGCATATCTTTCGAAGTTTACTTATCTCCCAGAGATAAGTTTGAAGTTTATTTATCTCCTCCTAAGGAAGTTCCATACAATCCCACACTAGTGCACAAATATTTTTCATTTTCCATGCAATGGACCCCAAAGTTTCAATAAGATTTAACTTAATAATGTTTTCCCAGGATGTTTCAGGGTACTGTCATATGAGTCGCAGAAATGAATTAATAGGAGGATTGGAGGGACGCTTTTGAAGAATTCTTTGCCATCCATTGCAGAGGATGTCGAGGAGATACCCACATGAGACCTGTCTTTTTTGGGTGACAGATCTGAAGTACTGTCCCACACTAATGTCAGTAGAAATTTTAGAACAAAATAATAAATTGAACAATAAGTGACCAGGACCAGACGGTATTCACCTGAGAATTCTAAAGAAACTCAAATATGTCATTGCAGAACTACTAACTGTAGTATATAACCTATCACTGAAACAAGCATCTTTACTAGATGAAATGAAGGTAGGTAGCATAATACCATTTTTTTAAAAGGGCCCTAGAGATGATCCAGGCAATTATAGGCTGTTAGCCTAATTTCAGTACCAGGTAAATTGGTAGAAACTGTTACTCCTGTGCCCCTGCATTCCCTCCTCATTGATGTCCCTGCACTGCACTCCCACTCAGGTACCCAATGTGTCCATGCACCCCCACCCCAAGTTGTCCCCCCCAACTATTCCTTCTGAAACCCAGTGAGTGAAACCACACACCCTCCAGCAATCTCATGTACCCCATATCCCATGACTTCTCAAAGGCAGCTTCTTTCTCTTCCTTATTTGCAGCTGGAGCTACTCCCATCTGGGAGTGGCTACTCTCTGTTTTGGTGCCACACCAGCCCCTAGGTAGCAAAAGTGAGTAACCTTAGCACCTTCCCAGAAGAATGTATTTTCTGTCTGGGGAAAAAATAATTCTGACACACATTTATTCTGGCATAGGCAGTAGTGCAGAATTTCCTGAGGAATAAAACTATAGTAAAGACCGGAATTATCAGATACACAGATAAACACAATTTGTTGGGGAAGAGTCAACACAGAAATTGTAGAAGGAATTCATGCCTCACTACTCTATTAGAGTTATTTGGTGGTGCTGTTAAGCATGTAGATAAGGGTGATCCAACTGATACAGTATGCTTGGATTTTCAAAAATAAGAAGTCTTGTGGTGTGGACAAGATCGGGTACGCAGGCTGGATTGAGCCTGCCAAGACGTTTGATCTGGCCCACAACCGCCTGGCCGCTTCCTGCACCCCCAGGCCAATTAAGACCTGGGAACAGGGGAGCGCACGAAGTCTCCTCTCCCCACCAGAGGCCAGCCATGCCTAGAGGGAACCACCAGCTGTTTAAAACGGTTGGCGGTTCCCTGTAGGTGCTGCGCACCCCTGGCGGGGTGGAGGGGGAAGGGGAGAGAGACTGCATGTGCTCCTCTGCCCCTAGGCCAATTAGGGCCTGGGGATGGGGGGGGGGGTACACAAAGTCTTCTTCCCCCCCCCCACCAGGGACTAGTGGCACCTAGAGAAAACAGCCTGCAACCACTGCCAAAATTAGTGAAGTTGCTCCCCTGCAAAAATTATTGCCCACCCCGTTATAGACTAACAGATTTATTAGGACATAAGCTTTTGTGGGTAAAACCCACTTCATGAGATGAGTTGGGGTATGTCTAGACTACATGGCTCCGTCGACGGAGCCATGTAGATGAGTTTACTAGACATAGGAAAATGAAGCAGTGATTTAAATAATCGCCACTTCATTTACATCAAAATGGCCACCGCACTGTGCCGATCAGCTGTTTGGTGGCACAGCAGGGCAGTCTGGACGCGCCACTGCCAACGAGGGAAGCCTTTGTCGACTGCTCCAGCGCTGCCGGGTCCCCGCAAACGGGTGCTCTAGCCTGGCCAGAGCAGCCCCTGTGTGCAGATGGTGAGGGAAGGTCCTCTCCTGGATCAGTAACTAGTTAACAGATAAGAAATAAAGGGTAGAGATAACTAGTTTGCTTTCACAGTCATGCAAGATAAACAGCCAACCTCCTGTTCTGTGTGATCCTTCTGAAGCTCTGGTACTGGATGTTGGAGACAGGATACTGGATTAGATGAACCATTAGTCTAACCATGTGTGGCTGTTCTTGTGTTATCCTGTCTGCAGAGAAAATGACAACAATAAGGGCAATGTAGAAAGAGAGCACATTTTAATGGGCTAACCAGTTCTAGGATAATTACGTGGGAATTATTTCTTCAAAGGATGGTAAGAAAAGTAATCACAGACAAGAAATTCAAAGAGATGAATATAAAGCTCATTGGTCAGCAAGTGCGAAAGCTAATGAGCTTATCTCTGGAACTGAGAACAGATCTACACTTAATCTTATAACTATTCCGGGATCATTTGTAGCATTTTAATGTGGCAATAAGAGTTTAGTGCATTCTTGGGCCCTGTTTGTGATATGACAGGAAAAAAGCAACTTCATGCAATGGAAGTTAGCTACATAAGAAAACAAGGAAGCATGGGAGTTTTGATCTTGCCTGTGTTTGAAGACAGTGGTTCCTTTGATCTGGGAGGTATATCAAGATGATGCAAAAGGAAGCATTCTCCCCCCATGTCCAAAAATGGTAATAGCAGTGAATACACTATCAAATGATAGACAGTTATCTTCTCTAAATGTATTTCCCTCTCCTCTCCCCACCCCGAGAAAAGGTTGGTCTGGAGGGAAAGAATTGTTCCACCAGGCAGTAGAAGCCTTTGTTCACTTTTCAGCTGTCACAGACTTTTTGTGAGAGCATAGCAAAATTATTTGATTGCTTGTTGCCTCAGTTTCCCCACTGTAAAATTAGATTAATATTTAACTAACCTATTGAGGGTAAACATTGGAGGCATATACTGATGATGAGATCATATAATTATATAGTATAGTCACAGACTACCTTATTATATTTTCTGTATTACATTGGATAATATCTAAGGCCTTTCACATCATTCACTTCTCCAAACCCTAGCTGCCTTGGCCCTCATTGACATAATTTGAGGCAATGAGGGAAAGCGGTTTCTTCTGTGTATCCAAGCCATTTTCTAGTCATAGATCTCCCTCTACCTAAGATCAGAAGTGAAGTTTTCTTTCTGGGACTTCTATCAGTAATTTCCCCAACTAACATTGCCAAGACCCAATTCAAGTACTCTTTGATGAAAGAAAGTATTAGAAATAGAGAAAATAACCACGTGTCACTGAAAAATATGAAAAAGTTGGCTAATTTGGTTTTAACCTTTTTTAATAAAAGACAGTGTGTAAGGTGCCTGAAAATCTTATATGACATAAGGTTCTTATTTCTCCAACACACAAGCTGAAAGATTTTTTTTCTTACTTTAGTGTTTAGGTCTCAGATGTCAGTCATTCTAACTGGAGTCCCTGTTTTGTACATCCTGGTTTGTCTATTTCAGTTCAAGTGTTAAGATTCAATTAGTGTTGGTGAAACTATTAATCATCATATTTTCTGTGAAAAAGGAGTAAGTGCTCTACTTAGTGGAAAGGAGAGCTAATAATAGATGGCATCAGTGTCTAATGCCTATTTTGCTTTATTCTTCTCTAAAAGGGTTAATAGTGACCAGATATTTAGACACTTAATGCTATCAAAGGGGAAGGAGGGAAATAACATATTCAAGAATATTTAGATAAGTTAGATATAATCAGGTTGGCAAGGCCTGATGAAATTAGTCTAGAGTACTTGAGGAGCTAGCTGAATCAATCTCAGAATCACTAGCAATTATCTATGAGAATTCATGAAGGATGGGACAGTTTCCAGTAGATTGGAGAAGGGCAAACAGTTGTATTTGTCTTTAAATATAGGAATAAAGAGAAGCTGGGGAATGATATACCGGTCACCCTAACTTCGATACCTATTGGAACAAATTATTAATCAATTTGTAAGCACATAAGGATACTAATAATAGCTAACATGGATTTGTCAAAAACCATTCATGCCAAGTCAACCTAATTTCCTTCTTTGCCTGGGATACTGTCCTAGTGGGTAAAGGGGAAGCTCTAGTTGTGATTAATTTTGATTTTATTAAGGCTTTGACACAGTCTCATCTGACATTCCCATAAGCAAAGTAGGAACATTACTGTGAGCTGGGTGCAAACATAGTTGAAAGACTGTATTCAGAGTAATTATCAAGGGTTTTCTGTCAATGAGGGGGTATTCAGGGCGGACACACAGGGGTGAGGCCAGAATTTTATATTAATCAATATTTTCATTAATTAATTGGATAATGGAGTGGAGAGTATGCTCATCAAATTTGCAGATGATGCTTAGCTGGGAGGCCCTGGTAACATGTTGGAGGACAGAATTAGAATTCTAATCAACTTTAACAAATAGGAGACTCAATCTGAAATCAACAAGATGAAATCCAATAAAGACAAATGCAAAGAACTACACTTAGGAAGGAAAACTCAAATGTACAACTACAAAATGAGGAATATCTGGCTAGGCAATAGTACATCAAAAAAGAAACTCGTGGTTACAGAGAATCACACTGAATATGTGTCAACAATGTGATGCAGTTGCTAAAAAGGTTGATATCATTTTGGGGTGTGGTAAACATCATATGTAAAACATAGGAAGATCGTTGTCTTGATCTCCTTGGCACTGGTATAGCCCCAGCTGGAATATCGTGTCTAGTTCTGGGCTGCCCAGTTTAACAAAGATGTGGACAAATTGGAGAGAGTCCAGAAGAGAACAATAATTATAAAAGATTAGAAAACTTGAATTATAAAGAATGGTTAATGTTGAGAAAATGAGAGTGAGATTGGGGGAAGGGGAATCACCTTTAAATGTGTAAAGGGCTATATAAAGTGGACAGTGATTAGTTGTCTCCATGTCCTCTGAAGATGCAGTAAAAGGTAATGGGATTAATCTGCATCAAGAGAGAATTACATTAAATAATAAGAAAACCTTCTAAATATAAGGTTAGGTAAACACACGCATAGGCTTCCAGTGAAGGGTCTTGAATCTCCTTCATTAAAGGCTTTTAAGAATAGGATAGGCACACACCTGTCAAGGATGGTCTAGGAATTCTTGTATGTTGTCTCAGTTCAGAGGACTGAATTTGGTGATCACTTTTGAGGTCCTTTCCAATCTACATTTCTTTGAGTCTGTACTTGACAAAAAAATGTTTAGTTTTGATTTAGACTTCTGCATTTATTGCCAAACTAAATTCTTTTTTGGTATGTATTCCTGGAAGTATCATCACAAATATTCTTTAAAGATTAAGCTTTAATTTCTGGAGACTCTAGGACAATCCTGGAGGGTTAGCAACCATACGTGCTTGCAGTGGAACTGCAGGTTGGACTTCCCTGGTCTGGCACCCTGGAGGTCTGAGTGATTCCAAATGAGGGAGTTTGCCAGATCGGGGGAGGTAAATTCTGGCCCCTTTGCTGATGGATTTCAGGCTCTCCCAGGGTCCATCAGCAGACCCAGCCAGCTCCTCTCTGGGCTTCGCACCCCACCCAGCCCCGCTGTCAGCCCGGCCACCGGATTGGATCCCCTCCTGGCCATTGGCTGAATGGACTCTGCTGACAGTTATGGGGCTGCTCCCTGCTTCCAGACCTCCAGGGTCCATGCCAGTCCAGCCCTGATGCCCCCACCCGGGAGCTGTTGCTGGTCTGGTCCCGGCCCAGTCCGCCAGGCTGAGCACTCCTGCTGGGCACCAGTAACAGTACTGCCCCAGCACCAGCTGCAGGGCTCCATGCCCTGGGCTAGGGCATCACTGCTGGTCCAGCCCCGGCCACCAGGCCACCTGTAGTGAATTTTAAATAATCTGCTGATAGCTCTCCATTCTAAATGCAAATGCAAGAAAACAGCAACCTATGATTTTGTGAAGGCTGAAATCTTCTGTCATAGACTTATTTGTGCATCTTACAGTCTTCATCCACTAAGATGATTTAAAGCACTCCAGAGAAGCATTATGAAAGCAAATAGTGAAAACACCTCACTCAAGCACCATGTGTGAAGATGTGCAAAGTAGCTACCTTCTTAGGAAAAGTGAAATGTGGAAGTTAGAAAAGACTAAGTGTCTAAGTAGCAATCACAGTTTTAGAAAGGCTTGAATGCTTCTGTAGATGATAGTAGATACAGACACTCATAATAGCAGTGATTCTTTCAGGAACTTCCCTTAAATATCACATTTCCTGGTCCTATGTGCTTTTATTGTTAGAAAAATATTTACCAATAGTGAGAAAACTGCCAAATATCAAAAGTGAATATGAAAAGTAACTCTGTTCCATGTACATTTTCCTTCTGTTTCCTGGATTCTCTGAATGGACAGTTGTACTAAATGTCATCTTGACCTGTTAATGAAGCTGAACATTTTCTCTACAATAGGAAATGAAGAGAAATTGTTGAGCATGGTAGGGCGTGGGAGGTTTGGTACTAAATATAATTGTCTTAATGAGAAACATCAAGTATCCCACTGAAAAATATTAAGATGAGGGAGGAGGGAAGATAATCTTGATTTGTCTGTTGTTTGAACAATGGTTTGTAGGTGATTCTGCAAGGAGGGAAGTGATACACTTTAGGCTGTTGGAGGTGTGCCGCAGAGAACAACAGAATTCAAAATGGCCACCCTTAAAGGGGCAGGTGACTTTTTTTTTTTTGGCTCAACAAAAAATCCTTGGTGTTCCCCATTAAAAAAATATTGTTTGGTGTTCCTCGGTCTTAAAAGGTTTAAGAAACACTGCTTTATAATCTATCCTTTAAAATGTGCAAAATTAGCAAATTAATGAGTATTTAAGAGATGGTGTAAAACTATTAATTATATATTTTTCATGATTTCTGCATGATGTTTTGACTCAGACTCCCTGTACAGTGAACAAAAATGAACTACAATAAAAGCGATCATATGGGTTAAAGTCTTTTCCTTAAAGAAACTTTTCCTCTCTATTCAGTTTGCCAAAATGTTTGTGTTTGAGATAGAAGTTATGGTCTGGGACTTGAAGGATGGATAGGGGTTAGGTATAAGAAAATCAACAAATAAAATTAGGAAACCAAAACAGACTTGAATAAACAAAAAATGTGTATTTTCTCCATTAGCTATTTATGTGAAAAGTTCTATATGTTCCCTAACACTAATCAAAGCTTCCTGTAAGTATTGATCCCTACCACTAAACATGTTTGCTTCCCTGACTTTTCAGTTAAGTTATTATGCATCATAAAGGTACATTTAGTTTTAGTTTTATTTTGCTCAAGACTTTCCAAATCCATTTAAAAAAATCATGATATGCAGAATTTAGCCTTGTGTTTGTTTGATCTTATTCATTTTTCTCTAACAAGAACTTGGGTCTGTTCTTATTCATCATTTGATAAATAAGCTTTACAATCCTCTACATTGGATTTTTGCTTATTTTTATTACTCTTTGTTTGGGCACACTAACTTATTCAATAAAGAATCCTACTTTCATACCTATATTGCAGTCTTTTTCAGATGTTCTAAGTAATTCTGCATTTTGTTGTTTGTCTCAATAGAATCTGTTTCTGACTAGTTCATACTCTTTGTGTGCATGGATTTTAATTTTTCTCAGCCAAATTTCCAGATGTTGGGTGGCTGCAATTCTTTAGCTATTGATATTAATCCAGTAAAAGAGGAAAGTTGTCAAACTCTTTCTTAATATAAGCTTGTCATGGTTCTGCTAATTTTTGTTTTCTTATTATTTTTGTATACAGCCTATAGGACAGTGGTCACCAACCTGTCGATTGTGATGGCACTGCCAGTTAATTGCGAGGCAGTGTTCCCAGTCCCATCCCCCCACCCGCAACAAGGTGCCTGCACTAGCACTACAACCTCCCACCTCTTGCAAAACTGGAGCTAGCTCCAGCTTCCTGCAGTGTGTGTGGGGGAAAGCCCTGAGGCTTCGCACCAGAGCCGGCTTTTCAGGAAGTGCACGCACGCTGCTCTTCCCCTCCCCACAGCAGCGTGCACACTTTCTTGCCTTCCCTTCCTTCTCCATGCTCCAAGGAGGCAGGGTGGGAGTGGGAGTGGGAGTTAACATAGCGGCAGAGGATCTGGAGTGGCTGGATTTCTTAAAGATGCCGCACATATGCGTCTTCCAGAGCTTCCTGCAGATCCTGCCCGAGAGAACTGTGTCCCTGGAGACCCCCAGGTACCAGTCAAGCTGCCCCTACCTCCTCTCCCCTGGCCAGACCCCCACCAGCAGCCTGGCCAGACACTATCCAGCACCCTGTCCCCTCCCTCTTGGCCAGACACTTACCCCCAGCTTGCTCCTGTACCCTACTTCCCACCCAGATTCTGCACCCCCAACCCTATCCCACTCACTGGCAGCTCTGTCCCATACACTGAATTCCTCACTTTTGGCCCCACTTCAGAGCCTATGGGGCCCACAAAATCCACTAACCCTAGAACCCCAGAAGAGTTAATCTGGCCTGAGGCCTTGAACCTCAGTCGTACCCACACACCACCCCTCCTCAGGGGAGTGAGATGTCTCACTTGGGTCCACATCAGTGAGGCGTGGGGGGGTTTGGAGGGTTTTTGGTTTGGTTTGGTTTTTTTGCATCTCACTTGTGTGGTCCCTGACTGACTTTTTTGTGGGTCTGTGACCCCTGACCCAAAATAGGTTCCCAGCCCCTCCCATAAGTAAAGGCAATGTTGAAACGTTTTGTGTTGGACATAATATTTTATTTAAAAATGAAGCCTGGCCAAGAAGCCCCCAATTGGGGCCAAGCTCCTATCTGGCCACAGTATCATAGCACTCCTGCACCTCCCATGCACTCCAACCCTGAGCCCATCATACACCTGAACCCCCTGCCCTGAGCCCCTCACAGCCCCAAACTCCTGCACCCCCATATCCCCAGTCTTGTTCCACAACACTCTTGCACCATCCACACACTGCAAACTTGAGCCCCAAGCCCATCAGACACCTAACCCCCCCTGCCCTGAGCCCCTCATATACTCCAACCCAAACTCCTGCGCCCCAACACTCTCCAACCTGGAGCTCCCTCCCCAAGTCAGCATACCCTTCTTTACCTCCTCCTGCACCCAGGCTCCCTCCCAGAGCTTGCACCTCTCACCCCTTCCCACACCCAAATCCCTCATTCCCACCCCAGAGCCCACGCCTCCTGTCTCAACTCAGTGAGAGTGAGTAAGGGCTGGGGACAGCAAGTGATAGAGAAGAGGGGAATGGAGAGGGCCTCAAGGAAGGGGTGGGGTCTTCAGGAAGGGATGGGATAGATCTTGGCTTGGCCTGACATTTAAAGTGATCTTGGGTGTAAAAAGGTTGGAGACCACTGCTATGGGATAACAATTATTAAACTATCTCTTGCTGATGACCCAAAGACAAACGGCTGTTGTGTTTGAACAGGAGACACTGAGCCTGTCAGCAAAGCTCTCTGAATACAAATTTGCAACAAAATGCATGTTAAATGCAGTTTAGTTTTCTACAGAAACGTTAGGTGAAGTGGAAGTGTTTGTGAATTATACTATTAAGCAGCTAAGGGATCTAAAGCAATCATCCTCAAAGTTTTAATTGTTCCCTAGAAATGGATACAAAGGACCAATGCAGGAACTGCATAGACCTCTTCATTGTTATTCAGAAGTTTTGTATTTATTATTAGTTGTAGTATTAGTATTGTTTATTTATTATTATTTGTTTGATAGTCTCTGGTTGTTTTGGCTGCAAAGCACGTATAACTGATGCAGCACTATCTGCTGGAGAGCCTGGAACAGTACCTTTTATGTATGAATTGTCCCATATATTTAGCTGATGCTAATTCAGATGCAAATGGAACTTTTGATTTTTTCACATCTCCTTAAAATGTGTAAGAAAGTAGAAGTAGTATGAAGATAGATAAGTGAATTATGAAGTGGAGGTGGGCTGATGTAGGACTACCTTAGGCAAAGAGGAGGGGAGGAAATGAGGCTGAAGATGCATAAATTAAGAGATTAGGCCCTTAACAATTCATTGAGAGGGCAGTGGTACATAATTTTTTTTCACCCTGAAACTCAGCATTCAGCACTTTGGGAAATACCGATCTAAATCAATATTAATAAAATTGTGTATTTTACAAAATATGGGGACTTACTAGGGATGTAAGGGAGTAGTCGACTACCCAGTAAGCATATGCTTATTAGATAGTTGAGTCGACTACTCGCTCCTGCCCCCTTGCTGCCTCTGTGTCAGAGGCAGCAGGGGAGGGGGAGCTGGCTTAAAAGCAGCTCCCGCCCAGTACTGTCTCTGTGATGGAGGGGGCAGAGCTGCAGCATCCCATAGCCTGCACAAACCGGGATTAAGCAGTCCTGGTTCATGCCGGCTCGAGGATGCTGTGGCTCTGCATTTTAAATGTAGTAAGAGTCCACTGGGATCCTACTAAATTTAAACTGCAGAGCTGCAGTGGGGTAGTGAGCACCCCCCTTCTGGACTACTCAACTAGCTGATTAACCGCAATTTAACATCCCTAGGACTTACAGTAGAAGATTAAAGAACATTCCTCTCTTAATCCTCCAATTCCCCTTCCTCTCCATTAAGGATATCTGGGAACTCTGGTATTGTTAACCGTCTTAGGGCTTGTTGATGGGGTAACAGTCAGTCTGGCAAAGCTTGATTTATTGAGTCTACTATAGATGAAATAAATTGCCTGCTGATTGCTCTCCCATTAAATCTGGTATGGTATTTTAACAAAACGCCAAAGGGGAGTTGATGGGAAAGTTGCCTATCAATGCACACAGCGGACACACCGCAATGAGTAGATCTTCGTTCATTGACTTCACATACACTATTCACATAGCTGAAGTTGTGTGACTTAACTCGATCACACACACACACAGCAAATCTGCCCCTAGTTTAAGTTCCTGGACGGAGTGGATCCATTACTTCTGATAATATAGGGGTTAATTTTCAGTATGATTGAAGTCTAGAAAGCAATAGGAATTTTCTCTTGCTGACTTGCTTGTTGTGGGAAACTATTTCAAGATGTGAAGTTCCATCTTGAATTTCTGTGATTAATTAGTAAACTGGAAAAAGGATATTGTTTTCATAATGACTCTGATATAAGCAATACAACATTTTAATACCTACATATCACTGACTACATAATCTGTCACAAAGATGATAGATTTCACAGATCTAAAAATGAATAACTTACAAAATACACTATGTAAGCACATTAGAAAAGTTATTTAAATTTGTGACTCCTCTTGTGCCTATTAATGAAATGTGTTTGACATGTTTTTCCAAGAATTATGACTGAAATTTCTTCCCTCCCATTTGTTTTTTAGTCCTGGAGTGAGATCTGATGCAGGCTCTTCTCCATCCACCGCCTCGACAGCAACGGGACCACCTCCCAAACTTTGCCTGGTCTGTTCTGATGAAGCCTCTGGATGTCACTATGGTGTCCTAACTTGTGGCAGCTGCAAAGTATTCTTCAAAAGAGCTGTGGAAGGTAGGATGTGTTTTGAAGAGTTTATTATCTGTTTAAAATGATAAAATACATTTACAGCCTAATGCCTCTGCAGGCATCCTTGCTGCTCCCTAGAGCCCTATGGTAAATTAACTATTTTATCTACAAATGCTAATACCTTTATGTATTCCACTGTGGGTACACAGTGCCCAGAGTAGGACAATTTTGAGAGCAGTGTCAGTTGATCTGCTAATGTTCCCTCACTATCCTCAGTGCTTTCAACTTTCCAACTGCATAGGTAAAGAGCTGAGCTGACCAACCACAGCACCAGTTCCTTCCAGTTACCGCATGGCCTAGTTCAACCCCCCCCAGTGTCTGGGTCTTTATCTTCCTTTGTTCTTCAATCTGTAAAACTATATAGTAAAGAATTTTACTCCATAGTTTTAATCAAGTTTTATAATTGGATAATTCTTCCTATTGGGAAATTACCCTTATTGCCTATGCTCCTTCTCAGTTATGGTCATCTGTGCTGCCTGTACTGGGTTATCTTATGTCATGCTGCGGTGTGATATCTGGTGCATTTTTCCCAGTAGTAATATGAAGCACGGGAATTTGTCTTAAGAAGCACTTAATGGAGAAAGCCAGGAGACTACAGTCAGATCCAGGTTAGAGTTCAGTAGCTTAATTCAGCAAGGATTGTGCTTCCTGCCAAGCTGTCTCAAATGAGCAAGGGAATGTACTCCCACAGTTCCTTTGTTGGGGTCTTGTCAAGAAGGCAGGGAACATTCTCACAAACATGAGAGCAAATCCTCCTCCAGGTTCACCTCTAAGAAGTTGGATACAACCCTGCATAAATCCACAGATATTCCTGCTCAGCCCATTAGGACATTGAACATCCTGAGTCTCATGATTGTGATAAGAAAGTCCATAAATCCAGGGTTCTGTCAGCACCAGTCCATGATCTGGCCGCATTGGTTCATCTGGCACCGATTAAGCCCAAAAACTGGGAATTGACAGAACCAACAAAGGACAGCCAGCAGGAGCTTCAAACACCAATAATATCAGCTTTACCTTGCTCAACTGTGGCACAGATAATATTTGCTCAGGCTCTGTTGGTTCAGACAGAAAGTACCCCTCATGCTCCAGGGATAGCAAGTCTCATGTTCCAACTGATGATTTTTTTGCTTTTTCTGATTTCCCCCATCTCTATCACTATCAGGCATTCAAGAGCCGACACCACCACTGATTCCCACACATCCTAGCACTCTTCTTCCAGACCTCCAGTGCAATAATAATGGATAAGAAGGAGTTAATTATCATCCATTCCAATTACGCAGATGAACTTACCCCCTTGCTCAACCCAGATCCTTTGTTCCTGCCCCTTTTCAGGGGCCATTCTCATGAGAGAGTCTTAAACAAGAAGTAGAGTCCTTCTACCTCAAGGAGCAATAGAGCAGGTTCCTCTTCAGTACCACAGAAAGGGTGACATATCCTTTAGGACAGTAAT
Source organism: Rafetus swinhoei (assembly GCA_019425775.1). Taxonomy (NCBI): domain Eukaryota; kingdom Metazoa; phylum Chordata; order Testudines; family Trionychidae; genus Rafetus; species Rafetus swinhoei. The sequence continues at coordinate 19,306,037 of CM033428.1, read as the reverse complement.
CCATTAAACAGCTGTCACCTTCATTCTCAAAATCTTCTCCCATTTGAATAATATTTATCAGTCACCCGCAATGGAATAGACATAGGAACCATCCATCAAAGAAGAAGAGAAAGTTACTTACCTTATAGCAAGTGAAGATTCTTCTAAAGGGGGAGCCCGCAGAGATCCACTCTAGCCCGGCTGGGCTGGAGCAGTCCCCCTGCTCTCCACAACCAGGCTGGAGCTGTCTCCCTCCTACCACTACAGGCAGGGGCTGCTCCAGCCTGGCTGAAACAGCCCCTGTCTACAACTCCCCACCCCACCACAGACACAGGCTTCCTCAAGCCAGCCCCTTCCTGAAGCAGCCCCTTGCAGGCAGGGAGCTGCACCAGTCCCCACTGATTAACCAGAACCGGTAATCTTTCATATCCCTGATCTAGTCTATGTTCTTAGTAAAATAAAATTGAGTTGAGTATATTTACATTTCTATAATGCACTTTCACTGACCCTTATGAAAGGGTTTATTGCTATTTTGGCTTAGTATCATTTGTTTTTGTTTTGGTTGTGTTATTGGTATCATCTTTATGTAAATTGTGTGTGTTAATATGTGATAAAACTTATATAGCATATGAGAATTTGAATGTCAAAAGTTAAAATGTATTGTATGCCAGCTATGTGTGATAACATCGATTTCCATATAGGATATCTTAAATGATTCCATAATGGTATTATAGCAGTTTTTCAATATTTGCTATAAATAATGTTCATCAGCCTGTTGTATTGTATGTATGTATGTAAAATGTGTGTGTGTATATTTTGAGATCAGTAGATGACAGCATTGTGATAAACGACTATCAAGATTTCTCCTTGATTTCAGGGAGGTAACAATTAGAGAAAGAGAGAGAGAGAGAGACGTAGGCTTGATAAGAGCTTGCAGTGTGTAAGGCAGCTCAACCTCTCTCCCAACCCCCAAAGCACCCATGGCTGTGTCTACACATCTGTGTTATTTCGGAATAATTGATGTTACTCCAAAATAACAAAGTCTGTGTCTACACTACAAGCAGTTATTTCGACATAATGTTGAAATAATGTTGAGCTGGAGGACTTCTTACTCTGACTCCTGTAACCCTCATTGTACAAGGAGTAAGAGAAGTTGGAGGAAGAGTGCTCTTTCTTGGACTACCTGCTGTGCAGACAGCACCAAAAGCCAAAATAAACTATTTTGACTTAAGCTACCCAATTGATATAGCTCAAGTTGCATAGCTTATTTCGGCTTTATCCCTGCTATATAGATGTGCCCATAGGATTTTGGGCAACATACATAAGCATTATGTAATAGAACAAGTTCTTCTTCCTTGCGTGACAAGCAGTTGGTGGAAAAGATTTTTTTATTTAAAAGCTTGCCATAATTCTCACACACTAAGAATAATGTCAGTCTTGCGTTGGAAGAATCAAGCTGACTCTTAAAGGGCAGATGAAAAGGTTTGGTGTCTGATGGCTCTAGCTTGCAGCAATTCTTACTTGTTTTAAGGTGAATCATTCTAGCTAGCTGCCAGTCTTTTACAAACAACGCTAACATGAGTGGACATTATTCTCAACCTAAATACCTCTCAACATAAGGCAGGGCTGGGCAATTATTTTTAATGGGGCACCACTCCAAGATTTTGGCAAGTGGCCAAGAGCCACGCTTCTATGGAGGGGGCGTGGGGTCTGGGATGGAGGTTGGGTGCAGAAGGGAGCTTATGGTAGGGGACTGGGGTACAGGAGCAGGCGTGGGGCCTGAGAGGGAATTTGGGTGAAGGAGTGGGTTGTGATCTGGAGCAAGGGCTTGGGGTCCAGGGTCCAGGAGGGGATATGGGTGCAGGAGAGGATTCTAGCCTAGGGAAGGTGCTCTAATAGGGGGTGCAGGGAATGAGAGAGTGTTGTGACCTGGAAGAAGGGCGTGCAGAGGGTTTGGGTGGTATCCAAGGGAAAGGGAATGTGGTACAGGTTCAGGGAGCGGGTATGGGTGCAGGAGAGGATTTTGGCCTGGGGCAGGTGTGTAGGACGGGGATGCAGAGTCTGGGCAGGAAATGTGACGTGGGAGAAGGGGGAAAAGGGGTACAGAGGGTTTGAATGGTGGTCTGGGGAAGGTAGTTGCAGGGGAAAAAAGGGGTGGGATGCCAGGGGCAGGCTCTGGCTGGGAGGCGCTTACCTAGGCACCTCCCAGCCAACAGCCCTGCAGGTATCTGAGACAGGCTCTCTGTTGAAGTCTAGGTTGTGGTGTCTGCTCCAGGCATAAGAGGGGGTGAGGAGAGAGAAGGCTTCACATGTTGTCCCTGGCTTCAGCAAAATTTATCAGCTCCTGTTGGCTGGAAACTGGCCCACAGGAGCGGAGAGATTTTGTTGGGGCCCAGGAGCATCATACAGTCTCTCTGTCCTGCAGTCCAGAGCGGAGAGCAGCCTGCTCTTTCATGAGTGAGTTGTTCTCTGTGTAAGGGTTCCGGTGAGGCAGCCACATGCCAGATCCAGTGGCTTGGTGGGCTGAATCCAGCCCGCTGGCAGCCTCTTGCCCACCTCTGACCTAAGGGCTTCTCCCAAAGAAACAGTAGGATCCAAATCAGTTTCACACAGATATATGGGGCTTTGATCCTTGAAATTAAACTTGCAGTCCAAAACAGTTCTCAGCTCTCTTAATGATATAGTGAGAAGCTTTTGTGAAAACCTGAGGCTATTCAGAATTATCAGGAAACCTGAAACTGTTGAAATTTCTTATGTGCAACACCAATATTAAGGTAGTGTGTGCATGTGCAAACAAAAACCATAGATCTAAATATATATTTTAAATTGTCCACAGATGTGGAAGAACATATATTAAAACAAAGGATAATTAGCAAGGAGCAATGCTTATGATTATTTAATATGAAATCAAATAAAAAGAAAATTAACACTCCCCTTGGCTGAAGAAATAGATTGTGCCCAAGAAAGCTCATGCTACTATTCATAAATTTTTGTTACCCTAAGGTGCTGCTACAGGACCATTGTTTTTTAATTACAACTCCTCTGAGACCTTGGAAAACATGTATAATCATCCTTTGTAACAGACAGATGCATGTTTCAAAGATCTTGCAAATTAAGTTTCACCCTACAAAACAGCAAGCATCACACCTAGTACTTGTTACTTCTGACTCATAAGAGCCAGAATTCTACCAGATAGCAAAGATCTGTCCTTAATGCAATAGAGTTTACCATGTATTAATTAGTAACACGGGATTTAAATAAATCATTAAGATCCGAGTTTTCGATATCTGCAACACTGAAAAAATTTAGTTAAAAGAATCTTTTTCTTTCTTACCTTAACCTATTAAAACAGGAGTAGGCAATAATTTTTGATGGGGGTCCACTCCAAGAATTTGGTAAGTGGTTGAGGGCCACACTCTTCCATTATATTAATGGAGGAGTTGCAGGGACTGGGGTGTGGAATCTGGGAGGGAGTTTGGGTGAAGTAGGGGATTGTGACCTGGGGCAACAGACTATGGTGAGGAGGGAGTGTAGGCCCTGGGAGGGGGTTGTGACTTGGGGCAGGAGTGCAGGGATTTGGGCTGTGACCAGGGATAGCAGATTGGAGTACAAGGTCTGAGAGGGGGTTGTGACCTGAGGAGAGGTGTAGGAGGAGATGCAGTGTCTGGGAAGGTGTATGGGGGCTGGAGCAGCGATGCAGAACATTTGGGTTACATGGGGTAAGGGGACATAGGGTTGGAAGAGGGAGGGAGAGAGGGAGGGACTGGGGTGCCAGCAGGTTCCTTAGTCAGAGTCCCTGCCTTCCAGCCTGTGTATGTACTCAGGGGAGCTGCTGTTTCTTGTTCTGAACTGAATGCTGTCATACCGGGGGATGAAGGAGGAGGGGCACTTCACATGCTGCCTGTCCTGCCAAGAGGCAGCTGTTATTGGTCAAAACTGGCCAATGGGAGCTACTGGGTGTTGGGGGCAACATGAGAAGCCTGTCTCCCCTCCCTCCAGGCTCTCAGCGTTTAGAAACACGTGGCCCTGCACCCAGCTTTCCTGAGTGCTGAGACTGTGTGGGGCAGGCAGGGAGCTGGCTGAGGTTGGATCCGGTCCACAGATCATCTTTTGCCCAGCCCTGGAGTAGAGGCTGGAGCCAGCTTCTTCATTTATAGCTAGCAGCAGCAGGGCCAGCCCACAATATTTTGGCACGTGAGGCGGGGAGCTCAAATGACGCTCCCATGTCCCCTCGCTTGGGCCAAAACTTTGAAAGGTCTCAATTCTGCCTTCTTCCTGTTCTACTCCTCTCATGGCACTCCACTATCTCTGTGCATCTAGAGCAGAGAGAATACATATGCACCAGCAGCAGACACAATTTTCTACACTCTGAAGCCTAGTGGCTCCCCGCTCACAGTCTGGCACCTGAGGCGGCCGCCTCAGTTCCTCATGGTAAGGCTAGCCCTGAGCAGCAGCAGCTGCTGCTGCTTCTGCTCCTTTAAGAGGGCAAGTGCCCCACCTCCCTTCCCCAGCCAATCAGTTAAGCTCCCTGCCTGTGTGAGGAGATATGTACCTCTGCACGGGGCTCAGAAAAGGACTGCACATCCATGCGGTCACGTGACTTATAGGGAACCTTGGTCCTGACAGACACTATAGAATGGATTACAGATTTTTCAAAAGCTGAAGCAGTCTCTGATGCACAAAAAGAAGAAATACCACTTTGCAAATTGTAGCTAGAACAGGGGCTGAAGTGACATGAGTCACTGTTTTGAGTTACCTCGGAGCTCTCCACATGGCCTCCAGCCAGTCCTGACTGGAATTAGACCTCCTGTCTGTTGCCACAGTCTTTTATTTTGGGGGCATGTGGCTACCTATACTTTGGTAAAATATGTTGTCACTGTCCAAAGGGGATACTCTGTGAAGTTGTGCAAGGATCGTAGAACAAGATTGTTCCATTCTCAGTATCTAGCAACTCCATAGAAATGTCAGAACTTGGATAATTTCATTCATCATCTACTTCACATTAGAGGCATACAGCCTATTCCACCTGTTGTTTCTAGTCACAATCAGGAATACACAAAACAGAGCTCTCTCTAATATGTCTGAATAAATTATTAAAGGAGGCTTACCTCCATTTCCCATTGTACTGTTCCACGAAAAACTCTTCTGGTATGCACATGAATCGCAATTCTTTGAAGAGCAGGTGTGTCTTCCCAAATTTGATTCACCTTTACCAGTCCTAAGACACTTTTTTTTCTTATCACTGGTCTTTATAGAGAGAAAAAGTGGGAACACACACAGAATGATGCATTTTCTGGAGTAGTTCCTATATTGATATCTTCTATATAGCCATCAGTACATACATTCACCAACTTCTTCATATTTATCATACAGTCTTTAGTTAGTGCTTTTTCTGCTCCTCTCCCCGCCCCCAAAGAAGATTTCTCCATGTCTTAGTGCCAAAGAGAAGAAGATGGAAGATATGTAAAATTTCCTTTCTTCAGATAATAAGGTCCACAGATCTAGCCCAGACTGGAGACAAATGGGTCATTCAGAGTAGAGATAGAAATTGAAATACAAAGAGTTGGATTTGTTTAATGAAAAAGAATTTCTCATCCTCTCTGCTCTGGGTGAAATTGTTATGCTTTTTTCCTCAAATAATATTTAGCCCAATCCATAATTTAGGAAACTACAATTGAATTGTTCTGTCTATGGGAGTTCTCTCAACTTCCAGAAGATTCTCTGGGTGATTCCTCCCAGTGATTGACAGGTCTCGTTCTGCCTTCAAACTATAAGCAGACTGAAGTACGCATTGTAACTGATCGGTGTAGCTTACTGCCTGAAGACAGGTATGAACAGAATTTTCCTAGTATGGAGTGCAGCTTAATTGGGATATGTGGGTTGGGCCCACAGGTTGAGGATGTAACAGATTGCATTAGGCCTGTACTCAGTTGTGTCACCTAATTTGGGTTTTTACTTCCATTTTGTATCATACCTTGTGTCCTGTATCTGGTGCCAGCTTGAACTGGTACAGGCGACACCTGCACTTACGACCTACTTGGTTCCTGGAGAACCGACGTAAGTTGAGGCGTCGTAAGTCAAACCCTTATTTCCCATAGGCGCAATGTTATAAATAGCGGTTCCGTTCCTGGAAACCCATTTCTTACCCTAAAAATACAACCAGGCTGGGCACTACTGTAACAAAGCCAGCCCTAGCTCCCAGCCTTGCCCACTGCGATTCCCATGAGGCCATGCAGCGGGAGAAACAGCCACCTGCTTTGTCTCCTGGGAGTTGTAGTCCCCAGCGCGCTGGGCTTGAGAGGCCACGCTGGGTCGGAGCAGGGCAGTCGCTAGGGACAGGCCATGCAAATGTCCCAGGCCCGCAGCAGCACTTCATCAGGGCCTGGGACAAGGCCCTGGCCTGGCAGGGCACCAGTTCAAACACTGCCCACTGCTGGCCAGCACTGATACTGATGCATGGAGTCTGCGTCATATGCCATCGTAAATGCAGGGGGTCATAAGTCGGGTGGTCGTAAGTCGGGGGTCACCTGTATATGTGTAGCTTGTGTTTGATGTATAACACGGCTAGAGAAGGAAGAGGTGTTTCTTACTTAGTGGAGAGCTGACATTAGGAAGAGTCATCTAAATGGATTTGCAACTACATATAGCCTTTTCTGTGGTAGATTTGGTTCCTCTTTTTGCATCCAGAAGGATACACTATTATGTAGCTTAACATACAATTATTTGGTGCCTTAATTTTTTTCTTTTTTTATTTGCTAGAAACCAGATGATTACGTTTTTTACTTGTGATTTGTGTCAAGCTCTATTTGGATGGAAATTCAGTTTAAATGCACTAAAACAGCATTGTATCGTACATTATTTGAATTAAACTACTTAAAATGTGCCGTATGCATAAGAAAAAAAGTTAATAGAAAATGTATCAAAATGTGTTTTATATTTAAAATAACTGATTTATTAAGCAAAGGAAGCATGAACTATAGTTAGTGAACTGAACTGTTTATTTCTGGTCATCATGTTCTTGAAGATTTTAGAACGAGCAAATCTCATCCTCTCAACCAGTCATTGACTTGAACTAGTTGAATAAACTGAAATAGAAAAAAATCTTCTTTCTGGATCTGCTGAAAAGATTACTGGCATTGAAAGCTGGTTTAATACTTCATAAACTCTAGTTTCAGGTGTTTAGGCAGTGACTTCCATGAGTTCAGTGGTCTGACTCTTTAAAAACAAAACAAACAAAAACTTGGCAGCAAACATGTACTGCTTAATATTTTTATTTAATTTAAATTATTTTAATGGATTATACCAAGTTTAGGCCTAAACAGAGGTTATCATAATTTAAAATATAATTTTAAGTATTACATTTTAATTAAACAGTATTTAAATTTAAAAATCTGATGTACAAAAAAAATTAAACTCATCAATTTTTATCCAGACTGCTGCCAAGAGAGGAGAGTGTAATCCAGAGCTATTAATAGGGTTGAATTACTACCCAGACCTAAGGAGCTGTAGAGAACATGGTCATCAATGTTTAGACCTCCTCACAGCAGATTGGTGTCCATTCAGGGGATAGGACCAACCTGGACTCTGACAGAGAACTTCTTTGGTGTCATGCATGTACTCTGGTTTCTCTTCAGATCGTATAAATCTTTCACCTTTCTTATACTGTAAATTTAAAAGAACAGAGCCAAATTTTGAAAAGTGCTGTGCACCCAGTGGTTGCCATTGTTCTAGCAGGAGAATATGGGAGCCCTTTTGAAAATCTGGCCCACAGTGCTATGGACTTGTTTCAGTTTCCTGGAACTGCTTTAAAAAGGGAAGTTTAGTTAGCCAGCTTTAGCTTTGTGACACTCCTGAATGAACTATGAGGAAAAAATATGACATGACAGGCCCTGTAATTTAAATGTCATTAAGAATATGTGGCGTAAAGGTCTGTTTTTGCTGTACCTTCCTTTTGTAATCCTTGCAGATTACTGACTGTATATTTATGAAATAATCTTTATCCTTGTACAGTTTGATTAAATGGTACACCAGGCAGAATCCTTATTTTAAGTGTATGAGAAACTCACATACATTACATCTTCTTTTTAGAGCATTCCAATAATAGCGCTAATTATTAAATGTTTATATTATCGGAACATTTCATGACGCATTTATATAGACCAGCATTTCTCAACCTGTTTACCATTGTGAGCAACATATGTGCACATCCAATACTACCTGTATGGCCCCCGAGGACATCATATGGGCCACAGCCTTGTGCTGACTGGGCTGCAGGTTGAGAACCACTGATACAGACTTAAATGAGACTTTATTTGACTCTGTTGTAAAGAGCTCATGCTCTGCATTGACAAAGTAAAGGGTAAAGGAGGGGCAAATAAGTTGAAAATCCTGATAGTCTCTTTAGTTGAGAAAAAGACAGTGGAAGAGGGTGCGGTAGAGACTGGCAAAGACCCAAATGGAACAAGTGGGTTTTGAGGAAGTATTCAAAGGAAGATGAGTATATTGAAAGGTGGGAGAGGAGTGTCATTTCAGAAGAAGGGAAAAGCATGAGAAAAGTTACACAAGCAATAGTGGGAAAGTGTTGGAATCTCAAGAGACAGAACCAATAAATTACATTGTGGCCTTTTTGTAAACCAGCAGATTTGTTTAGTCTATTCTGATATCCAGAATCAGTGTGCCCGGTGTGTGGTTGATAATGTAAGAGTGGTGAGATCAACAAATCTTTCTCTGTTCCCATCATGGTCCAATATAGCACTGCATATGAAGTATTCATTTCTGCAATAAGCGTTCTTAAAAATGTTCTGAATTGATCTCTGATCATTAGCTACCTTTTCCAGTATATTGCTTGAACTGCTTTTGTCTAGTTACAAAGGTGACTGACAAGGGTCTTTTTTAGACAATATCTCTGTACCTTTGCATAGCTTTGCTTTGTATGAAGCAGAGCAGTTTGGAATCACCTTTCTTCCTTTCATTACACAATTATTGGGGGAGGGGGGGATATAAAAACATAGAAGCAATTAAGCATTCCAGCTCAGAAACGAATGAGAGTGAATCACCAGTGGTATGTTCTACACTAGTTTCCTGTTCAAACTAGGAGGCACAATATTCGGTTGTAATGAAGTTCGGGATTTAAATATCCTGGGCTTTATTTGCATCTTTCAGCTGGCGCCATTTTAAATCTTAGTCCGAATCCAACTGCCATGCCACACGCGGCAGTCAAACGTTAACTCAACTAAGTCCTCACTTCGAAAGTTAACTGTTACACTCCACGAGGTGTTACACGAGGTGTAACAGTTAACTAACCAAGGACTTAGTTCGAGTTAACGCTTGACTGCCACGCAGCCGCAGGCAGTTAGTTCGACTAAGGGGATTTAAAAATGGCGCCCGGATGGGAAAATGCTAATAAAGCCCGGGATATTTAAATCCCGGGCTTCATTTGCAACTTCGAATGGCTATATTAGCCTCCCTAGTTTGAACTAGGGGACTAGTGTAGACATACCCTAAGAGTGTAGCCATTTAAAAAGGTAAGCGCATGCTTATCGGTTACCCAAATGGTTATACGTGGCTCCCAGTCCAGCTCCTGGGGAGCCACCTGCTGTCCTGTAGAGGCAACAGCACAGAGCGACAGGTGGGAGCCAGTTTAAAAGCAGGCTCCTGCCATGCACCAGTTCCCGGGGAGCCAACTGCCACCCTGTGCTTCTGCCTCTATATCAGAAACATCAACACGTGGCAGTGGCCAGCTCCCCTGGAGTGGGGCAGCAGGCAGGAGCTAGTGCAACAGCCTGTGTGTCCCGGGAGCTGGCTTAAAAGCTGGCTGCCGCTCCATATGTAACCATGTAACCACTGAATTTTCCAGTGGTTAACAGTTAACCAATTACAACATTTTAATATCCCTACGAATCACTAATCATAGACTGCAAAAGAGAGTGCATCAGCCCCATAAGTGGTGGTGTGTCAAAGGCTACCTAAAGGCTACCTACTTGGAACATCCTCTATAATTGTTCTGCAGCATTCATATTCTGAAAGCAAGAAAAATTACCCTTTTGCATCCTATCCCAGGATTTAATATTTCTTTCTACTCTGCTGATTTGCAGCATTTAGTTGTACATGTATCTGTATCTGTATAACTATGGATAGAAATACATACACACATACTTAAATATTTGATAATGAGGTCAGGTGTCCGGGTTGTGATGTGTCTATTTACTGCTTTCATTTTGGATGGAATTTAGTGACTTAGGGTCCCTGTTGCTTCGTTTTCTCCAAATAGAAAATTTTTGGTATTTATACAAAACGGAATGCAAAAAGCTCCCTTCAAGAAATCAGCTATTTAAGGAATTAAGCCTGAGTGAAGCCACTGTAAGAGTCTTTGTACCCCAACCCAAATTATACAAATTAACCTGACACACTTTAATCAAACCTTTTTTCTACTAAGTAGAGAGATTTCATGGTTCAAATATCAGGGAAAGCTGAATGCTTATTTTTACACCAGAAACTTTCCAGACTACCCTCCCATAAGCAAAATATCTATTACTCCAGAAAATGGTCATACACTCTGAAGACTTTAAATGCTATCCAGTTAAATGAGTGTGAAATCTATTTCCTATACACTTGATTCATTCTCAGAGAAAGTTGCAAAAGGAGTTTTTACAATGAAATTACTTCCTTAGTGCAACATAGAACAGAGAGGATACCAGTTACTTCACAAAACAATTTGTGCCTATTTTTAAACAAACACTCTGGAATACCTTTGCCTGGTTGCTGGGTGGGGCAGTAATGGTGATACGTTGTAGCAAAACATATTAAATTAACAGGTACTTTTAGAAAACTTGCTGAATAACTAATGCAAAAGTAAAAAGCTTTCTTCTCTTTCCCACTTGCAAATTGCAATACAGGTTGAGCCTCGGTAATCTGGGACTCCGTGGTCCTGAAACATTCATCATCCAGCAGAATCATGGATGTTCCAGGACCAGAGAGTCCTGGTGGAGGGCTGGCAGCTAGGCTCCCTGCTGCTGGGCTGCTCGGCGCGCCACAGCTAGGCAGCCAGGCACAACCTACCAGGGCTACCTGGTGGAGCCAGGATTTCCGTGCTCCAAAGCGGGGCTCCCCGGCATGGTCAGGAGCTCAGTGCACAGCAGCGGGTCTCTCTGGCAGAGCCAAGAGTTCAGTGTACTGCAGCGGGGCTTCCCAGCATAGTAAGGAAGGAGGTGGGGGGACCAGCAAGGCTGGTGGCTGGTCCAGGGTTAGGGGGAGCTGGAAGCAGGGGAGCCATATATGATCTCCCCTGGTCCAGCAAAATCCCTCATCCAGGACCAGTCAGGTCCTGAGGGTGCCAGACCAGGGAGGTCCAACCTGCCGTTGAATGGTATGTGAAAATTCCCAGGACAATGAACAGGACTGCAATAATCCATTATAGAGAAAGCTGGATTCCGTTCTTACTCATTGACTACGAGATCTAAGAATTACCTTTTAATCAGCCTATGTGAAGTCATTAGGCCAGCTGAAGAGAGACCAGCTTCTGGTGTCTATTTTAGTTTTCAGACTGGATAAGAAGCTGTCCTTTAATGACAGTTATTTCTGAACAGGAAAAGATCTTTAGACAATTAGTCACACGTAAAACAGTTAAAAATAACCAATATACTGTAGTGTTTCTCCTTTTTAGCTGCTGAGAACTGCATCATGGAGAGAAGCAACTCTTTAAGTTATGTAGTTTAATTTTCTGGACTTCTGAGGTCAGCTTAGTTTTCGATCCATAAATACCAATAATACCATAAATACCAAGGGATTTAGTCTAGCCACTTCATAAGCTCCAAAACCCATGATCCCTTCCTCCATGTTTTAAAAGTGGTAAAATCAGTATATCCTGAAGTATTTTAAAATGAACACTCTCAAACTGGCTTTGGTAATATTGGACGACTTTAACCACAGAAATGAAAAGCTACATATTGCTGTTTCAGAAATGATATTTTCCTATAAGCAAGAAAGTTAGATATTTGAAATGAACTGGTCTATTTTTTTAATTTTAATTATCAGATTTATTTCACGGAGGTTATATGGAGCAGTTAGACTATTCAATAATTTCTCTTTGTTTCTAACTTTCCTTACTGAGAATTATAATCTTAAATTTTTGTGACTCTATAAGAAGGTATTTTTATAAAAAAAAAAATTAAAAAGATGCAGTAGGGGATGACTTGTGATAAATTTCAGAGAAAAATAGTTTAAAACCCGACTAAATTGGCCTTAAACAGAATTTTTAAACATTTTAGCGGGTTCTTCGTATATCTTTCCTAGGAAATCTGTGGGGTGATGGGAAATTGTAGATACCAAAATTACTATACCAAAATCTGCTAAAAAGGAGTGTGGTGATTCAGTACATTGTATACTTCCTCAATTTCTTAACTCTAAGATCAAAATGAACTGGACAAATGTACCCACTATTTTAATTATAGGTGTTTGTTTTTCTTTTGTAAATACAGGACAGCACAATTATCTATGTGCTGGAAGAAATGATTGTATCATTGACAAAATTCGAAGAAAAAACTGTCCAGCCTGTCGCTACCGGAAGTGTCTTCAAGCTGGCATGAATCTAGAAGGTAACTTAATGTACTTGAATGGATTGTTTGTCTCTGAACCCCATATGAGGATCATTTAGTTTTAAGATGTAAGCAGGCATGTGGGCAACTCCTTAACATATTTAAAATAGTTATTCATTATTGTATGGTATACTTCCACATTCTTATTGGCAACAATTAAAATTTTCTTTGCATTCTTCTTCTAATCTTTATAGCTCTCCTTCAACATCTACATCTCTTACGATACTCCGTCTTTTAACAATCTGCTGTAATATGCCATTGCACCTATGTCCTGTTTTTATTCATAACATATTCCCATGCACAAAAATTAGGATATTCATTCCCTCCCACCAATACCCACAGATATGCCTTGCCATCTTTCCTTCCCTGAACCTCAGTCAGTGGCATCCTAGCCATGGGTGAGATGGGAAATGTAGAATGCTTGAACAAAGACATTAACGGGATGTTCCATTATAAAACCAGACTTCCATACATTTAACACCTCATTCATATCAAAAGCTAGGTATGGGACACTTCCAGCCCACTCAATTAGTCTCATTAGCACTGGCACTTCAATTGCCAGAGTGTCTCTGTCTCTCTCTCTCTCTCTCACACACTCACTTACATATATATATATACACACACACACACACACACACACACACACACACACACACGGCTCGACAAACAATACAATCTAGTTGCCCGTGGCGAGTAGATTTCAGCCGCACGCCCCGTTCATTCGCAGCGCGCGCATGCACATTGCTGCTCTTGCGCATGCGCAGTACGGGGCTGGCGAGCGGTTTTTGCCGCCGTTCGTCAAGCCCTATATATATATGTACAGGGAATTGCACAAAGAGAATAAGCCTGGGAAGCTACATTGCCATCTGATGGTGCCATCAGACACCATCAGAGTATAAATGCATTTTCATATTTTTCAAGCACACTTCTACATCCCTGATTGCTATTCTAATGGGTGAACAAACACCTTAATGCAGAAGTCTGGATGTTCAAAGGTGATTGAGTAAAAAAAAATCAGTGATGCTATTGAATTTTGCTGGAGTTAATTGATAATTTTCCTCAAAAAGTAACATGAGAAAATTACCACTCTTATTATAAGGTTCAGTATATTTAAGGAGTGGAGTAACATGATTGGCTGAACAGAATTAAATGCTCTTTAGTATACAAACAAATCTTTAAAACTGGTTGTGGACAAAGGCTGATGCCTTAGCAGCCTCTGTCCATGACTAGCCTGGGCCACTACAGACAGAGGCTGCTTCGTGGCAGCCTCACCCACTCCCTCCACCGCCAGAAGCCTCTGTCTGCAGGGAACTCACATCCCCCATGGATGTGCGCCGCTGCCACCCCATGCTGCTGCCTCTGCTGGATTATTTCAAACACTAAATCCGCTAAATCAAACACTGAGGGCATCCCTGTTCATGTCCTGCTGTGGAGCTGCTGGAGAAATTTGGCTTACAGAAAATTAACTTCAGTTATGTTATTTACGTAGCTGGAGTTATGTATATTTAGTCAAGCTTCCTGTTTAGTATAGACCTGCCATGATTTTTGAAGATTGAAATAATCCAGCAGATTTCAAATATTGGGGGCATTGTTTTTAAAAATGATAATTTCTTCTGGGTTTAATAAACTATTCTGTAAGCTTGACATTATTATTATTTACATTCTTCTCACACCAGTGTTGGAACACAGTAGAAACTAGACTCTTGCATCCATCTCTGTCACCAGCTGCTGCTTCTTTCTATTCAGTGGCATTGTGATGGTCTGTTCTATTCTGCCCTCCATGCGAAGGGTGGTTCTTAAGGTTTCTTGTAGGTGCTCCTATTTCCTTTCACAGATGATTTACTCTTGACAGCTGTAACATTATTTATATCTTGTTTTCAAGTTCAATAACTTTAAAAAATTGACATTTCCAGGGTTCTCAGTGAGTGCTATGGAAAGTTAAATCTTTTTTCTTATTTTCCTTATTGTGACAGAGTTAGAACAGAAGGCTATAAAAAGCAGTAGAAGGAAGATATATAAGCCTCAGACTGAGGAGATCCCTGCCCCCAGAGTAACAGGGAGGGGCTGGTTTAGAACCCAGCAGAGGCAGTTGGGGCAATGGAACATCTGGGGCTAATTGACCAGGCCTGCAGAGTCAGGCCAGCCTAGGCCAATTAGGACACCTTGGTGTAAGAAAACCAGTTCAGACTGGTTATAAAAGAAGCTTTGCCTACAGTTGTAGAGTGCATGCAGCTGGGAGGAGAGCACCATTGGGAGTAGGAGGAAAGGAGATCACAACTAGGACAAACTGGAGACAAGGAAAATGCTGGGGAAGGTGTGGGGGAAATAGCTCAGGGGTCTTGGAGCTGTATTCTAACAAGTGTCGGGGATTCACAAGAGCAGCTACTATTATAGGGCCCTGAGCTGGAAACGGGAGTAGACGGTCGGCATGGGATTTTTTGCCCCCAACACCCACCTCCTCATTTCCACTCAGGAAAAAAGGATTGTGGAGTTTATTCTTCATTTTACCACACGGTAGCCAATGATGAAAAGAGCTTAACAAACAGCAAATTAAAGCTCTGGATGTGGTGCCTAAAATTGTGAGCTGCTATGAGCCTCTGAAGCAAGCAAATCTGCCAGGAGGAGCAGGACCCACCGAGTTTTCATAGGAGCTTTGTCACATTACATGAACTTGAACATTCATGTAATATTTTCAAAAAAGGCTAGTGGGATTTTTTGAGGTGAGGTGGGGTTGAAAGAGAGGCTTGCCTCTCTTTCTTCACACCCCAACTGTAAACATTTTAAATAAACTCAGTATTTTTAACAGGACAAGTTGTGAGCACTCCCTAAATATCAGGCCACTTTAAGGTGTCTCAGTTTGGACTTCCAGAAATTGAAGCAACACAAATCACCAAAATGTGTCCAGATAATTTAAGATATAGTTGCCATTTTGTACTGGTGCATGGATATTCCTTGTCTCTGATTTGGGTAGACTTATTACTTTATTACATATGGCTACTGTTGTATTTTTAATTTAAAAAGTGTTTAGTACATTGTCCGTAAGCAAGTAACTGGCTTCTCGAAGCTTACAGGATATAAAGCATCTGCAGCTTAGCCTGCCAATTTTTGCTCTCCTTATGTTTTACTTTTTATTGCTGTTAATTTTGGTTTTGCTTGTGTTGTGAACGTTTACTCAGTTTTAGCAATCAAACAAATAAAAAGTACAGTATGTGAAAGGGAATATATGCATATTGTGTATTGAAAATTTCAGGAGGGCAAGATTGTTTAATTAATGTCAACTACTGAGACAGTAGTAATTATAACTGTTATAAAGTGGGTAATTTACTAATTATTTTAGGCCTTAGACTAACTATTAACTTCAGACCATCATCTTCATCCATTTAAAGTTTGTGCTAGTGTAAGCCATTGTAGCCTGTGGGAAGTCAGTGTTAGCTATGCCTGTTAACTTGAAGTTTTGCCAAGTTTGTCTTCGAGTAATGTCCCAGTGGGTGCTCTACTGTTGGTGACGGGTTGTCCTGGAGCCACAGATTGGAGTTTTGCATAGCAGTTGTAAGTTGGGCCACGCATGTGCGGTAGGTGCTTCGTGGCCTTAGCGCCGTGTGTGTGCAGGCCAGCCCTCACTCAGTTCCTCGCTAACCATCCTTGATTGCAGACGGAGCTTGTTTCATGCCTCATCGTTCTAGTCAGAACGGAAATAGTTGGCGCAGGGCAGATGGTCACCACAAGAGTCCAGATTGCACATCAACTTTCTCAAGTTCAGGGCTGTAAGGAATGCTTGCATCCATTTCGCCCCCAGTGTTCACTACCGAACAGTTCGTATCCTCATGGAGGCAGACAGGGAGGTGTGTGCTCCCGCTCATTGTGCACAGAAGCAGTTTGCTTGTGGAACTGGTGCATCCGTCAGCAGCTCACACTCACAGCATCTTACCTACCTGGAGTGCGACTATCGCGGATACCCTCAGTCGCAATTTCTCTACTGATCACGAGCAGGAGCTCCATCCTTGGGTCCTTTCTTCAATCTTCCAATGATGGGATTCCCATTGATCTTTTTGCATTGCATCTCAACGCCAAGTGCCTGCAGTTCTGTTCCCAGCGGGGACTGGGCAACAGATCCTGGTGGGATGCCTTCGTGATAACATGGAATGCACCGCTTCACTATCCTTTCCTCTGATCCCCCTTATCCTGAGGGTTCTGCGCAAGATCCAATTGGATGGGCCTCAAGTCATCCTGATAGCTCCCTCCTGGTTCAGGCAGACCTGGAACCCATACCTCCATTGGATGTCCCTACTACCTTCATATCATTTTTCAGACCACCATGATCTACTCTCTTAGAACCGCAGTACAATTCTACCTCCTCAGCCTCACACTCTTCACCTCAGTGCCTGGTTTCTGTCTGGTTCTATGATTCCAAAATTCTCTGCTCCAAACAGGTAAAGACGTCCTCTTCCATAGCAAGAAGGGCTCCACTCACACAGCCTACCTCTATAAATAGAAGCCTTTCTCCTCCTGGGGCACGCAAAGACAGATCAACCCTGGAATCTCTCCACTTCATATCCTCCTCGACTATATTCTCAAACTAAAGGATGAAGGTTTGTCTACTTCGTTTCTCAGGGTTCATCTGGTGGCAATTACAGCCTTCCACAAGTCAGTCGAGGGATTCTCAGTCTTCATGTATCCCATCACCAGGAGGTTCCTTAAGGGGCTCCAAAACTTATATCCACCTGATGGATATAAGCCCATATGGGACTTGAACTTAAACTTACTGACACAGCCTCCCTTTGAGCCCATGGCAACCTGCTCCCTTTTCTTCCTTTGCATGAAGATAACATTTTTAGTCACTATTACTTCTGCACACCCTTCTCCCCTCTACTTCAGAGTACCTATCTACTCAGGCACAGACGAGGAACTGAGAAAGGGTCAGGCAGTGAACACGAGGCACTAAGGCACAGACACCGCAAGGTGCCTACCGCGCATGCACAGCCCAACTGACAACTGTTATGTAAAACTCCAGTCTGCAGCTCCAGGATGACTCATCACCAACTGTGGAGCCCCCATGGATGCCCATCTCAAAGAACCAATGTTATTGCACAGGGTGAGTAACTTCCTTTTTTGGTGTTACTAACGAAATGAGAAAAAACTATGCCAAATCAGGTTTCAGGCTATAGCTGCAGGCTCAATCTTGAGAAATGTTGAACACCTATAGTTGCCATTTAAATTAATAAGGATGCTGAGAACTGAGTACCTCCTGGGAATAGACACTAATGAAGGTATGGTATGCTATGCTACCCCAAGAGACCATCTAGAGAAAGTATTTTCTTTCATTCTAGATCTTTAATATGAATAAAGGGAAAACCCCTACTGATTGGGGAAACTTTTACAAAGAGTTATATTGGAATCAGTCACTCTAATGTGTACAATCGTCTTAAACAAGAAACAGTAAAAGTATTTGGAAACAAATTGGTTTTAATAGCTCTAAACTGAAAAGAGACTATGATACTTGGGAAACCTCTATAGTTGTCACAAGAATTTGTGAACAAGAGGGCAGTAGGTCCATGAGATGATATCTATATGAAGACACATCTGTGTAAACATTTGAGAGACCCTATACTATATATCCTGTATAAAAGATACTTGTTTAAAAGCCTTGTACTGAAAAAAAATCATTACCTCAACATTTCTCTTTTGCATGGATAATATTTGCATGTTGTTATAGGCAGCTTGCTTGATACTTTTTGCTATAAGAGACCTTGTTTTCTGTTGATTATTGCTTTGCCAAAGTTTAGCTATTTAGGCTGAAATTTTCCATGAATATTTGTGAACATTTTAAGCCAAAATGTTTTAGTCATTTCTAAGAATAAGGCTAGGAAAAATGTATTGATTCACCCTTATTAAAAAGTTAGGTGCCTTTCTTCTAACATCCTTATACCATCTGACTTTGGAAAAGAGGGCTTGAAACTGGACAAGTTGGATGGCCTTTGTGTAAAGGATGTGCCTTTTGTCATCATTGTGAAAATGTGCCCAATTTAGCCAAATTGTAAGCCTTTGAAAAAGGCTTTCCCTTTTCACACTCATTGTAGAGACTTGTGTCAATTTTAAGAATTTAATCTCAGAAAGATGTCTTCTCTGAGCGTACTAGAACCTCTCTTGCTGATCAAATTTGCCTGTGTCATTCTCTCACACTTCTTACATATAATAGGACTTTGCATGTGGATGCTCCAGCTCAGGACTACGGGGACAAATCCAGACTTTCCATGTAACAACTGCTCCCAACTGTCTGGAGTCTGGGTAGAACCAGACACTGGAACTAAGAGCAGGGAGCCTCTCTTTTTCCTAATCTTTCACTAACTCCCTCTTGGTGAGTTGTATATATTAAGTTGATTTACTGCAGTAGTGTAGACAAACCCTGAGACATACCCTGAGTCTAAGAACCAGAAGGCGAGGAACAAGGGTTAAGGAAGGTTAGACACAAGATAAGAAGTGTGAGGAGAACAGGGAGTGGCTTCACAAAGAAAGTGGGACAACAAGCCAGGCAGGAGGGAGAGTGGGACAAGGAGCAGAAGGGAAATAGGAATTATCTCTCTGAGATTAGATGAGGAACCTGGAAAGGAAAACTGCTAGGCAATGAGGTGGAATCAGACAAGTCGTTGGGAGAGGAGAACTGGAACTGGCTGGACCAACAAGAAGTTGGGACAGGAGTAAGGAAATTGGAATTGGCTGGGCAAAGTTCATCCTGTGCCCTACAGAGGCAATGGTCCCATGAAAATAGTATGTATTCATAAAGTAAAGATTGTAATATAATATGCAGGGGCAAGCCGAAAATTAAGATTGTATATGGAACCTGTAGTTGAGTGCTTGACGGTGCAATTGTAATAACATTCTTTTAATGTAATTTTTTTTAGGATTAAACTATAGTAAAATGGTTGAAAATTGTAATGTGTCAATTTCTTGAAATTGTTTCAAATAAAAAAAATTTATGACATCTGTTTGTTATTACTAATAGCTAACTTTTCAAATATTTCCATTATTTCTCCAATCCATCTCTTTTTATGAAGTTATTTATGAATATTTATTTCTATTATTATTAACGCAAATATCTGTACACTGGAAGTGTGCTATGGTTGGACTCAGATGAAAAAAATGGGAGAAATTGTACAAAATCTGTTGAACCATTCTTGAGATATTGGAGAGTTGGAAAAATATACTTTCTTGATTGTAAAAAGCTATTGTAACATTTTCCCCCAAAGTCTCAAAAACTGGACATGTGAATAATACTGAATATTGAGGATCATGTTCATAACAGAATAGGGAAAAACAGTGTATCAGATAACCAAATTATAAATGAGAGAACGAGTGATTCTCTGTTCAGAAGTGTGTTATCCTTTTCACACATGAGCAGTACCTAGCTGCTCCCCATTATTGCTTTATTACTTGTTCAGCCTGGCAGGCACAAAGGTTGCTGCTGCTGGAATAATTTGCATGAGAAAGATTACAAATACATTGTTGATTTGCTCCTGGATAAATCCTCCAGTAAAGCATTGCCTCTGCATCTGGGACTGTGGAAAATCCTGGTGTAAAAACAATTTGCAGAATTTGTAGAATTAATTCTAATACTAAGCTTTTCTTTAAACAGACACAGACAATTTAAAAACCACTTTTCCGTTTGAAAATTGTATTACCAACGCTCTGATATCAGAATGGCAAAATTGTAGGAAATGATATATTTCTCTTGTTTACTTTGGGCAGTTGTGTTTTTGCTAATTTCACTTTTTTGTCCAGATAGTCACTTAGGGCCTAATCTGTAATTGCACTCACCCACTTGCCTAAAACAGAGATTTTGAACCTCTTACTCACATTGATGAATTATCTACCTGAGTAGTATTGCTGAGATTAGTCAGGTAAGTAACTCTACAACAGCATAAATAATGGTTAAAATTCTGGCCCTTTTTGGACGATCAACTTACTACATTTGTTTTGAGGTTTTTAAAGAACAGGGGAGAGAGAGTTTTAAAAAATGTGATTGTAAACTACAAAGAGGATTCTGGCTACGTGTAGTGTATTAACATATTTTTCATTTAAAAGATTTAAAAGGGTTTGTTTTTTTTTCCATTCCCAAAATACAGCCATCATGCTAAACTTTTGCATTTTCTGACTTTGTGTTCTATTTCAGCTACTGCCTTATAATTGCTGTAATATATTTGTTCATTTAATTTTAAGTATATATTACCTCCAAAAATTTGAAAATGTAAAATCACTAAGTTATCTGATACATTTTCTAATAATGCATTAGTTATCATCAAGGCACTAGTTGGCAAGGAGACATAAAAAAATTATCTACTCATGTTGTGTTTTATGTCTCTTCCCCCTTAGAAGTGGCATTCTTATATGCTGTTGATATCTAGTAGGTATCCCAGTACATACCAAGATGCAGATTTCAGAAAATAGTTGTTCATTTCCTTTATTGCAAAAAAATATTTACGCAGTCTGCAGTCAAAAGGGAAGCAGGAGACACTGTTACTTGTGATGTTACCCAGTAGTCTTTCTATTTTAGAGCTGACATCTCTGGCAATATAACGTTTATGCTGTGTTTATCTGGTATATCATATGACTATTATTTACTGTTTAATGACTGCAGTAATACTTTGTTTGCAGAAGGGTTGCCAGAGAAAAATCATCTTCTCTTGCCCAGTGCCATCCCCAAAAAATGTTTTGCCTGGCTCTGAATATTCAGTAGCATCCTATTTATAAAATGCAGTTTTCCTTTCTTCTGCATGTTTTCTGTAGTTCACATATTAAGCCTATGATAAGTACCCAATCCTGAGAACGGTACTAAGAAATCTCATTGAAATCCACTGGTCACACTCAATATGGTTCATTGTCTACCTTGTTCTGTATCTCTGGTACATTAACTTGACTTCTCCTTTCTTGGAAATCTCTGAGATAAATCAGTTTACAACAGGAAGTTAGCTTTTGCTGTTATACATTTTTACAAAAACTTCTGAAAACATATTTTAAGTTAACAGTGATTCGTCTAAAGAAAAAGAGAGTACTTCTATGTAAGCAGCACTTCCTATCTTGTATTTTTATTACTATGTAGACTCTTTATTTTACTTAATTTACATGTAATTTCTAAAAATTTCCCTAGCTCGAAAAACAAAGAAGAAGATCAAAGGAATTCAGCAGTCCAGTGTGACAGCAGCCAGAGATGCTTCTGAAAGTCCAGTAAGCAAGACCATAGTTCCTGCATCTCTACCACAGTTAACCCCTACTCTGGTTTCCCTGCTGGAAGTCATTGAGCCGGAAGTTCTGTATTCGGGCTACGACAGTACACTACCTGACTCAACGTGGCGTATAATGTCAACTCTCAATATGTTGGGAGGACGGCAAGTGGTAGCTGCAGTAAAATGGGCAAAGGCAATACCAGGTAACATAAGAGAGATTTGATGAAAGGGTTTTTGTCCCAAATCATAGTATTTAATCTTTTACTTTGTTTCCTTTAAGACCTTTCTGGACTCACTCTTATTGATTAATATCTTAGCTCAATTTTGTTTCAAATACCTATCCTCAAAACAGACATAATATAGACCCAAAATCTCTTTTTGGTTTCTTTGGGTTACAACATGAGGTTAAATTAACTTGGACTGTTCAGTCCCAGGGGGATAAAACAAACCCACCACATGAATAGTTTTTTAAAAATGCTAACACAGAAAAAGAGAAATCTTCCTGGTTTTGTTTCCACAGAAGTTTTCAATGTAGTGCTTCATTGTTAATTTTTAGCAAGAGGGTCCCCGTCATTCAGGAAGCCACCCATTTCCTAATCCCTTTCTCCTTTATTGAATTGGCCAGTATTTTTTTGTCGTCTTAGCCACTTTGTCCTCCACTTCCTCCACTTTATCCATCCTTCCTACCTGAATAGAAAGTCATAGCCACCTCTAATCTCAGGCCAGAAGTAAAACCTATTTACCAGAGCTGCTTCCACAAAATTGAGTGTGTTATGTGGAACTCTTAAAGGAGAATTGCAAATATACTTCCCATTTGTAGAGTCAGTAAGGATGCTGTATTTACAGCTTGCTTTGGCCTTCTGTCACATTAGAAAACAGGTAGCTAAAATGAATCCTCCAGTTCCGACATCATTCATGGCATCCTATTGTATGGTCTTCGGACAGACTGATAAAGTGGTGACGTTGAGCATTTGGGGGTGCTATAAACAGGAAAACTGACACACCTGCTTCTGCTGTGTTTGGCTATAGCCAAGTGCTATTGGCCACTTACCTGTTCCATAAGTAAATCTAAAGAGTGACATACAATATACACACAAGTTACAACATAACTTGCCCTCTCATTTTACAAGATGGTCTCATCTGTTTTGAAAAATATGCCTATTTGGAGTTGCAAGGAAAGATTAGATTCAAACATAAATTTACCCATGCCAGTGGTAAGAACATAAGAATGGCCATACTGGGTCAGACCAATGGTCCATCTAGCCTAATATCCTGTCTGCCGACAGTGGCCAGTACCAGATGCCCCAGAGGGAGTGATCACAACATGTAATCCTCACGTGATCCCTCCTCTGTCACCCACCTCCAGAGAAACAGAGGCTAGGGATACCATTCCTACCCATCCTGGCTAATAGCCATTGATGGACCTAACCTCCATGAATCTATCTAGCTCTTTTTTTAACCCTGTTAAAGTTCTAGCTTCACCACCCTCCTAATGAAGTAGTTTTTCCTAATTTCCACCCTACACTTCCCCCACTGCAACATGAGACCGTTGTTCTGACAGGCTGTTCTCAGTAATGACAGATATCTCCATCCTCTTTGGAACCTCCCTTCAGGTAGTTAAAGGCTGGTATCAAATCCCCCCTCACTCTTCTCTTCTGCAGACTAAACAAGCCCAGATCCCTCAGCCTCTCCTCGTAGGTCATGTGCTCCATCCCCCTAATCATTTTCATTGCTTTCCACTGGATCCTCTTCAGTGCGTCCACATCCTTTCTATAATGGGGTGCCTAGAATTGGATGCAGTACTCCAGATGTAGCCTTACCAGTGGTGAATGAAGGGCACAGGATTATGTTTATTTACTCTTGTTTCTTGCACTGCTGCAGAATTGTCCTCCATTTGGGATATCACAGTTGGTTGCTGTGGAAATGTTTGACAGTGAGAGGATGATTACCTCAGACACAAAATATATAGGGTTACCAGTGTTGCTTGGATGTATTCCTGGAGGTTTAATCACATGACATAATCTTTAATTCAAAATTAATCTTTAATTCCTGGAGAATCCAAAACAGTCTTGAAAGGTTGGCAACCCTAAAAATAAACAACACAAGCAAATGGAACCGATAAGGAACACAGATTATTTTGTTAACCCTAGTACCTAATGTGATGACGCGTGTTGGGGTCCCCTGACTCCTGCACCCCCGTAATGGCACGAACAGACTCCACCGGCCCGTAGAATGGAGGGAGTTTATTGCTTCTCCAGGATACAGCACAGCACAGCACAGATGTCATCTGGTTACAGGGCAGGCCTAGGATGCCTCAGCCCCCCTTGAGATGGGGAGACTGGGCCTAAATCCCAGCCCCTGGCTTAGGCTGGTTCCTCCATGATCCCAGACAGAAACTACTCACTCGTCCAGCCCTGCCCCAGCCAGGGCAGCATTCCCCTTCCTTTGTCTCTCTCCTGGGGTAGCTGGTCAGACAGGTTGAGCATAATGACTCATCCCCTGTCCTTCTGGGCTGTGGTACCGATGGCAGCCAGTGGGGGTTACCACAGAGCCAACATAGAAACCAGCCAGGTACCCCCACTACGTCACACCTAACAACATAAATGGTGAAACAGATGTTTAGAAAAGAAGATAAGCTGTATCCTGAAGTTTTCACTTTGGGAGAGATTTGTCTGAGCAAAGCTTGAGTGAAGGCTACAGGGCTTGACCCAACAGATTTGAAATGAGTTATAAACATCATTACTAATGTTTATACAAGTAGCAATACAGAGGGGGGGTTCCTTCAGTGATGGCCTGCCTTTATTTTGAAGTAGACCTGATTAAGAGGCTATATAATTTGGTCATATGTTAATTCACCTGATATTATCATTTTAAAGAGTTATGGAAAATAGCACAGCAGTGACCTTTTTGGGGGATGTCAAGTATCTGATGGAGTTAAATAAAGTCAACTCAAATCTAAATTTGATAAGGACTCAGTGTGGCAGAAAATCTTGCTAAAAACAACCAGGGCTTGACATGATCTACCACCATAGATTAAAAGCTGCCTGCATTTTAAATCTGTTCTGGGAAGCAATTTTAAAATATACCACATATCTTCATTATTTAGCATTTAACAACATAAAATACAGAAGTACTTGATTATATCTATTTATTGCAGTTTGACCCAATTTGTATGTCTTCAAGTCTCCATGCACCATAGTAATTAAAAAGAAAAGAAACACATGCTGCTATGTATTAATAACACTTTATTTGTATTGATAATTTTTAATAGCGGGTGAGACAAATCCCTGTCAGAGATGGTCTAGATCAGGGCAAGCTAGCTGGCTGGGAAATGCTCTGTTTACATGCACCTCCGCAGGTATGGGTAGTTGTAGTTCCTGTGCCTGTGGATTGCCATTCCTGGCCAGTCAGAGCTGTGGGAAGCAGTGTCCTGGTCTGCACCACTTCCTGCAGCTCCCATTGGCCAGGAATAGCAATCCGTGGCTAATGGGAGCTGCAATCAGCCATACCTATACTGGTGCAGGTAAACAAAGCGCCTCATGGCCAGCTAGGCTACGTCTACACTACATGCTTCTTGCGCAAGAAGCCTTTTGTGCAAGAGTTTTTGTGCAAAAACTTCTTGCGCAAGAGCACGTCCACACCCTCAAAGCACATCGCAAAAGCGATGTGCTTTTGCGCAAGAGAGCGTCCACACTGCCATGGACGCTCTTGTGCAAGAAAGCTCTGATGGCCATTCATAGAATGGCCATCAGAGCACCTGTGCTTTTTCCCCATAGCGGTTTCTTGCGCAAGAAACCCCTCTGGAGTGTCCACACTTGCCTTTTTGCACAATAGCTGTAGCGCAAAAAGGAGTTATGCCTCGTAAAAGGAGGGTTACCTACACTGGCAAAAGCCCTCTCTTCTGCCGTTTAACTGTTGATTTACTTGTGCAAAAGCGCATTTGAGGTGTGGACACGCCACAGGTTTTTGCGCAAAAACCTTGCAGTGTAGACGTAGCCCTAGTGACTTGCCCTTACAAGCTGTGACCCAGAGTTTGAAAACCCTGGTCTTGATGGTGCTTGGTCCTGACATGATAGCAGGGGACTGAATTTGACCTCTCCAGGTTTCTTCCAGTTCTATGATTGTTTGATAGATTTGAAAAGGAACATTTCCTAAGCATGATGTGTTCATTGCCTATACTCTTATATTTTGTATTTTAGGTTTCCGAAATTTACATTTGGATGATCAAATGACCCTTCTGCAATACTCATGGATGTTCCTGATGGCTTTTGCTCTAGGATGGAGATCATATAGACAGTCAAATGGAAACTTGCTGTGTTTTGCTCCAGATCTGATTATTAATGAGTAAGTAGTGTGAGTCATTTTCCCTGCATACTAGAGCTGTATTAAACTCTCTGAAACATTATTCCGCCATAAGAATATCTTGAGAGTAAATCCCACTAATAATGTATATCACTAGGTAAGAAAATTGTGCAAAAATCACTGTTGTACTGATATTGTGCCTACAAAATCAGTTTCCTTTTAGTACATGATGTGTATACTTTTAAATACATCAAATGAATAGTTGCCTTTGAGAGCTAGCTTAAAGTTTGTGTTTTTGTCTAGAAGAGCATGGGGGAAAGTGCGTCAGTGGATGGATGGATTCTAGATTGCTGATGCACCTACATCATTCATTACAATAATTAGTCCTATAGGTTCAGAAAAAAATGATGCTAACGTAATGTTTCTCTAAAAGTTCTTCCTTGAAAAAAGATTGGCAAATGGTGTAAACTTTTAAACAATCATACAATGCTATCATTGTCCCTGAACTGATCAGTGGCAGTCTGGATGCTGCTATATAATTAAAATGTTGCTTAACTTGAACCCATTAAAAAGAGAATTTTACAAAACTATGTAAAGAATTGCGTAGCTAATAGGGCTGTCAATTAACGCATGGTAATGCCTGCAATTAATGCAAGGCAGAATTAATGCATTTAAAAAATTAACATGCATTAATTGCAGGCGTTTACACACGGCACTGCCCCTTTGAAATGCCGCTGCGGCGCTTCAAAGGGGCAGCACCACAGGAGCCCGGGGTCAGCTGGAGTCTTATTATTGCTTAACAGCACGATTAATCACGATTAATTTATTTAATCACTTGATAGCCTAGTAGCTAATCATGCTTCTATGTCACCCTAATTGTACAAGTCAGCCTGTGGATTGTGTTCGTAATTCCACATCTGTTTTGTTTCAGACTCCTTAATAGGAATCTATTATAAAAAGTGCATATTGCAGAAAGTTGCAGATTGCAGACAAATTGTGTGTCCAGGAGAACACTCTTGGCAAACCAGTTTTGTCTATTTTCGGAAACATTTGTTCTTGTGCATTTTATGAGTAATTTTCTAGAACATTTGGATTTTTTCTCTTGCACTTATGGGTTCTCAGTCTCTTCTGGTTGCTTTCTTGTAAATTGCGAGCAAATCCATTTAAAACCACGGACAGTCTGTGGCACTTTGAAGACTAACAGATTTATTCCAGCATAAGCTTTTGTGGATAAAACCCACTTTGGCAGATGCACCCATTTAAGTGGAGTTATGCTAGCATATAACATTGTTCAAAAAGAAAATCAGGCAAATACTGCATATAATATAAAAATAGTATTAAGCTTTAAATCTAACATAGTTTTAACTTTTTAGTTTTTGATATTTTGATTATACAATCCAGAACAATATTTGTGGTTTTAAAATCAGATTTGTGTGTACACACTAGATTTATTTTAAATCATATGTTTCTGTTCTGTGGGTAATGTTTTCAGAAGACTTAAGAACTGTTACAAAGATATTTTACAAGTTTTCTAGTTCACTACAGCACTACTCAAACTCAAATGACACTACAATTTTTTGAATAGTAATAGAGATGTAGCCGTGTTAGTCTGGGCTGGCTGAAACAAAAAACAGGACTATGCAGCACTTTAAAGACTAATCTTGTTAGTCTTTAAAGTGCTACAATTTCTTGGTGTATCTAAAGATACTTAGGGGTTTTTTTTTCAGTATTTAGTTTAAATACAGCTAAGCTATCTTGTGAAATGTAGTACGTTGTTTTTAATTTTTTTAAAAGAGATTAAAAAAATCAAGCTGTTCCTTGAAGCTATGTCTAGACTACAGGCTTCTTGAGCAAGAAGCTTTTTTCGGAAGAGATCATCCAAAAAACTTCTTGCGAAAGAGAGCATCCACACTGCAAAAGCGCATCGAAAAACCAATGTGCATTTTTGAAAGATAGCGTCCAGACTGCCTGGACACTATCTCACATGTAAGTAGTGAATGCTATGGACAGAATGGCCACCAGGGCACCTGTACTTTTTCCTCTTCCCTCTTCTTCCAAAAAAACGCCCTCTTCCCCGTCCACACGTGCCTTTTTTGCGAAATAGCTCTTTTGCAAAAAGGCTTCTTACTCGTAGAATGAGGATTACCAATTGCGCAAAAAGCCCTCTGTTCTTTTGATTTTACTGTCTAAAGAACACGCTTGAGGTGTGGACGTAACTCAAGTTTTGTCGGAAAGACAACCGTTTAGTTGCTGGGCAAGTCTATTGGAAAAAAGATGTAAAATATATTAGATACTGAACAGATTACCATGGCTTCAGGGTTGACCTTTTCGTCAGTCAAGTAGATAAACTGATTTAACATAATATTTATCTATTTAGAATCTAATATATAAAGGAGAATGTTTGTATGTTTGTGCTCTAATAACTTGGACACTATTATAAGACCTACCGCAACCAAACTTTCCATGGGGTAACCTTTCCTTCAGGAGAAGGTTTTAAGGTACTGTGGGAGGATGTGACGGGGGCCCCACTCCCCCTCCCACTTCTCCCTCCCCACTAGCTCTGCGGCAATGCACTCCCAGGCCGCCACTGGTCTGGGCCTGTGGCGCTTGCACAGAGGCAGTGTGCGGAGGACTGCCCTCACAGTGCAGGCGCGCCTCAGCCGGTGTGCAAACCGGCGGGCAGATGGACCCGGGGATACCAGGGACGCCGGCGTGGAAAAGGGCGCTGACGGTTAAAACCAGCACTGGGCCAGACACGAGGGGAAGAGAGAAGGAGGAAGGGGAAGCGGGGTTGGCTCTTTTGCACGCTGCCACCCCCCTTCCCCGCCACCTCCACAACTGCTGGCCTGTGCCCCACACAGACAGCGCCCCGCTCCGCCCCACCCCTCCCCTGCCACCTCCCTAACTGCCAGCCTGTGCCCCACACAAATGGTGCCCCGCTCAGCCCCATCCCTCCCCCGCCACCTCCCTAACTGCCAGCCTGTGCCCCACACAGACAGCGTCCCTCTCCTCCCCACCATTGCCCGTCACCTCCCTAACTGCCAGCCTATGCCCCACATAGACAGAGAATCTGATTTTCTTCCACCACATCTGTCCAAGTACCACCCTATCTAATATATAAAGGAGAATGTTTGTAAGTTTCTCTGCGCTAATAACTTGAACACTATGGGTGTGTCTAGACTACATGGCTCCGTCAATGGACTCATGTAGATGAGTTTACTCGGCAAAGGGAAATGAAGCGGCGATTTAAATAATCGCCGCTTCATTTACATCAAAATGGCCGCCGCGCTGTGCCGATCAGCTGATTGTCGGCACAGCGCGGTAATCTAGACGGGGATCTGCTGACCCCAGAAACCTTTGTCGTCAGGTCCTGTAAGCCTCGTTTCAGGTCCTGTAAGCCTCGTTGCCGAGTAAACTCATCTACATGAGTCCATCGACGGGAGCCATGTAGTCTAGACACACCCTATAAGAGCTACCGCAACCAAACTTTGCATGGGATAACCTTTCATCCAGGAGAAGGTTTTAAGGTAATTTTGGACCCGATGGGGGTCTCCCCCTGCCCCCCACGGCACCTGCAGCCCCGGGCGTGAGTTGGGGTGCCCCTCCTGCGTGTAGCCTTCCGGGACTCACCCCCTCCCGCCCGCGAGTTTACATAACCGACCCTCTCCATCCCCACCCCCGCCCACCCGCTGGGCATGCAGTGCCCCACCCCATGCGCACAACGGCTCGGGCACCCGCCCTGCAGCCCCAGGCGTGAGCTCGGGCACCCCTCGCATATGTAACCTCCCCTCCACCTGGGGTCGCTCCCCACCTCCCACCCTCCCCCCCTCCGGAAACCAAAACCCATGCCGGCCAGCCTTTCTGCTCAGCTCACTGGCCTTATCCGAGCAGAAGGAATCCGTGTGTCTGCTGCAGTGCAGGGCGGAGGGGCTGAGTTAAACCCTCGATGCATTACACTGCTGTGAAGCCAGCTGGCTATGTTCGTACTGTGAGTGGGGCTCTTCTGTATCTGGTTCCAGCCATCGGGGTTAGATGTGAGCTCTGATCTTTTGCTTGCCAAGGCAGGGCAGGTGGATCCCTGAGCCAACCTTGTAAAGAGAAGTCCCTTTGCTACTGGCCGCATGACTGTGTACTGTTCTCCTGGGGGCTGGCTGCTTGGTCTTGGGGGGAGGACGTTTCTGCTGCTCTCACAGGGCCAGGTGTGAGCCAGGAGCCATCAGCCCCCAGGGTCTGTGGCTCTGGGGGTCCCCTGGCTCAGGGTTCCCTCCTTTCCTAAATTTTCTAAATTTTGTTCCTCCGGTTTCCCAAGCAATGCCGGGTAAGTCCAGCTAGTACTAATTTATATTAATATTTTCATCTTAATGGTTCTAGAGGCACGAAAGGATTTATATCAAAAAATCAAAACAATATCCAAAATTCAGTGTGAATCCTGGGCCAAAAACTGTTAGGGAAGGATAATAGTGGTCTGACAGATACCCATTCTGCTCTTTTACATTTGTGAAGGCTTTTATCCTAATAAGTTGAATGGGTTAAAGGTTTCTTAAGAATCTTGCCTGCCTCTGCCAAAAGTTCTTGCCTGCCTCTGACACATGAGCTTAATCTTCCCTTGGGTAAGAGGTGATGGGCTCATATCTCAGATATTATGGATCAGGAGACCATGTAAATATCTAACAGATGAATAGTAACTATGATAAATAGTATTTGAATAGTACTGTGCACTTTCGGACACTAATTCACCTATGCTCTTTTTAGGTAAGCAATATAATCATGTAGAAAACACGATTTTGTGCATCTATGTTAAACTGTATTGTATTTAATTTTAAATAAAGCATTATTGGGGTAGGTGATCTATATTGATTTGTTGAACTCTTCTGAAGATTCAGAGGGATAGCCGATTTAGTCTATAACTGGAAAAACTTAAAAAACAATGAATAGTCTAGCAGTACCTTAAAGACTAACAAAACATGTAGATAGTATCATGAGCTTTTGTGGGTATAACATCTGAAGAAGTGGTTTATACCCACAGAAGCTCATGATACCATGTACATGTTTTGTTAGTCTTTAAGGTGCCGCTAGACTATTCGTTGTTTTTTAAGTTCTTCTGAAGGTAAGATTTTAGATGCTTACATTTTTTATTTTTACCCTTTCATTCAGGTTTGAGTCTTGTTGGATTAGAGAACTTGGGGAAGGCGGGCTTGTGTTTGAAAGAAAAGCTAAAGCATAAATAGGGAGGCTAATTTAAGAAACTGCTGTTGCCCATGTATTTAAGTCAATCAGAACCAGTATATGACAGGTATTTGTGGTATTTCTAACACCATTTTGTTTCTTCTAAATATAATATAATATTCTGAAGTTACCGGACAATTTGTAATTTGCTTGTAAGGGCTGCTGCTCTGTGCCTTCTTTCGACTTTAGATGAATCTCAGTGGGACCATCCCCTTTGGCTCCTCTTTAAAAACCTGTCTAGGTAGTAGAAATTGTCAAAATAGTCCACAGTAATTATTACAGGTAACCTTCCATTGTTGTGGCTCCAATGATACAGCAATGATGGGAAAACTGCCTTCTTACCATCATGGGCTGTGTCTACATTGGTGCGATCTTGTGCAAAAGCGGTTGCTTTTGCGCAAAAACTTGCT
Organism: Rafetus swinhoei; assembly: GCA_019425775.1. Classification (NCBI taxonomy): domain Eukaryota; kingdom Metazoa; phylum Chordata; order Testudines; family Trionychidae; genus Rafetus; species Rafetus swinhoei. Next base: position 19,274,309 of record CM033428.1, on the reverse strand, counting down.
GCCTGTCTACACTGGCCGCGAGTTCTTGCGCAAGTACACTGACGTTCTAATGTATGAAATCAGTGCTTCTTGAGCAAGAACTCTGATGCTCCCGCTCAGGAATAAGCCCTCTTGCACAACTGTTCTTGCGCAAGAGGCCAGTGTAGACAGGCAACATGGCTTTCTTGCACAAAAGAGCGTCTACACTGGCATGGGTGCTCTTGCGCAAAAGCACATCTCTTGCGCAAACGCACATGCCAGTGTAGCTGCTCTCTTCTGGAAGAGTTTTTGCACAAGAACTCTTCCGAAAAAGAGTTCTTGCGCAAAATCATGCCAGTGTAGATGTAGCCATGTTGTCTAAACCTGTCCTAAATTAAATGGAGGCACTAGAGAATTCCTAGTGCAGTATATTAGCACCTAATTTGAAGAAGTCACTTTCTCTGTTTTATTCCCAGACAAGAAAACAATAAGCTTTAGAGACTTATTCCAGAAGTAGTGAATACTCCTGACATTAGTTGAAGGCAAAAGCAGCTGTGGGTGCTTTTGAAAATTAGGCCCTAATGCATGTGGATTTCAGAGGTGGCATCACTATGCTAAAATAACGCCCAGGATCAATGGAAGTCAAGATGAGCTAATTGTATAAAAACATTTGATCTTAGGTGTTTAAGCTAATGATTCTGAGGACAAACTGTCAAGACACTAATTAATTGTTAGCTTGCTTTTTCTAGTGTGCACTGTTCCTTTTTATAAATTACCGTATGATTGCTTGTTGGTTGCTTTTAAGCAAATACATTTTCATCTTTGCCATCAAGAAAATAACTCAAAACCATGCTATAGCTTTGCTTTTATTATCAGTCACTTCAGCTTCTTTATTGGCTTTGTGCTTCTTTACTGGGTTTGTCCTTTTTGTAGGTTTTTATTCTTATTACAATATATTTTGTGACCTTTTAAGTAAAATTTTTGTGACTGACTTGATTGCTTGAAGTAGTCTGTAAATTTCAGCCAGAACAGTTCAAGATTCAGTTTTCCTATGAAAAATGTGAAATTGGCTTCTCTCTTATTCACAAACTAGAATATCATCCCCTATGTAGCATATAAACTGTTGCTTGAAATATAGAGCCACTAAACTTTTTTATCATTATTACAATTTTAATGCCAATATTTTGTAATGGGCCAGAAGTGCCAGTGAAGCTATGAAAGTCAGTGTGGTTTTGCTCATTTATATTTACTCTAATTTTTAGGTTTTGATCCCTAATACTGGCTTTACAATTGGAATTGTGTCCATTGCATAAGAAGTTGTGCTATTTTACAGGGTTAATGCCACCCCACACTGCGAGTCCGGAAATTTGTATGTATCCTCATCCAGATTGTGCCACACATTTGCTGTGTAACCTTTGACACTTAAGGCCAGATCCTTTACCATTGAAGCCAGTGTGGCTTTTGAGTTCCCTGTGAGCAGAAGTGGCCTATTAAACTATGCTTCAGTTTTCCTGTATTTAAGATGGTTATAATAGCCACCTCACTCTAGGGTGATTTGAGACTGGTATAATGCAGTTAAACTACTTTGAGATCCTTGGAATTTCTGTCCAGTCCTATCTTTATTTCATGATGGGAACCAGTAATTGTTTTATTTTATGTATAATTGGCCATTTGTTTTTCAAATGTCTTTTCGTGTGCTCATTCCATTTCATTTTTGGTGTAAATACTTGTCTTGTCCTTCGTAATCCTTTATCATTTCTTTAAGTAATTATGTAAAAGCCTTGAAGTTTTTTACCCTTCTCACTTTGTTTATGCATTAAAATGTTTTGAATATGTCTTTGTTGAATAGCTGTAACCTTCATGTGGTTGATTATTCTGGTACTATTGGTAATAGGATGAACACCATCTAATGTCCTAAACGGTGCACAAAATCCTTTATCGTTGAAAGCTGCTATTTAATATAGTTCTGTAAGTATGCATGAAGCTTTACAGACAAGACAGTGTATTTCAAGGAGCTGACAGCCTGAACGATAAATTAACAGCATTGGTTAATTTTCAGACATAACTAATTTATTTCAATTATTTAGTTATACTCTTGAAATTTCCTTTGCATGCACAACTTTGTTAATTTTGAGCAAGGCATGTATATTGGGAGAGAGGCTTGTGGCATTGTATGTAACATTAGATTGGCACTTTCTGCCTAACTTCTTATTTTCAATATGTTACATATTGCCCAAAATTTACCTTCCTGGCTGAAATTTCTCAAATGATATTTGTCAGTAAATTGCAGATATTCTGAGCAGGGCCGGATTAAGGGGGGGGGGGGCTAGCCGAGCAGCTGCCTGGGGCACCAACCTATGGAGGGCACCTAATGGCAGCTGTAAGGGGAACTGCGTGCCGGGGGCCGCGCGGCGCCCCGTAGAGCTGCCATCAGGCGCCGCGGGGCCGGGGGCCGTGCGGCGCCCCTTAGAGCTGCAATCAGGCACCGCATGCCTGATTGCAGCTGTAAGGTACGCAGCGCGCCGGGGGGCGGGGCCACGCATGCGCTGTGCGCCTAGGGGCGGAGCTGCTCATGCATCGCATGCCCGCTGCCCGGGGCACAGGAATGGCTCGAGCCGGCCCTGTTTCTGAGCGAAGCATGGCAACTATGGAATAATGCACAAAAACAATACATTACCACTATAATATAGGAAATAAAGAATATCATATTCAACTGAGACTACAAGGATAACTTCGAGCATTGTAGGCAGAATATAATTAACAAAGCTAGAGATTTTAGCTAGGACATCAGGGTAATATCCCTATAACTGCAACAAAAAAAAATGTCTTGGGATTTTAAAAAAACACAGGTGGCCAGGGCCACCTTTTTACTTGTGACCCAAAAGATGGCATCAGTTGAAACACAGCATCCCTTAATACAGGGGTGGGCAAGAGGCTGCCAGGAGCCAGATGTGGCCTGCCAGGCCACCAGAGCCGGTCCACAGCTGCCTCACTGGAACCCTTAAGCACAGTGCAGCAGCAGCTGCTTTAAATGTGGCTGCTCCATTCTGGGAGTGAGGAGAGAGGCTTTGTGCTTTGTCTTGCCCCTCAGCAAAATCTCTCAGCTCCCATTGGCCAGTTTCTGACCAATAGCAGCTGAGATATTTTGCTGATGGCAGGGTTAGCCAATGAAGTCTCCTTCTTCCTCCTCTCCCCTCCCCACACTTCACCCTACTCAGAGTAGAGCCACCTGGAGCAGCTTGTGACTGAAGCCTTCAGGTTCCTGCAGGGCTGCTGACTGGTAGCTGCCTAGGTAAGTGTCTCCCAGCCAGAGCCTGCCTCCTACCCCACCCCCCAACTACCTGCCTCAAGCCACCACCCAAACTCTCTATACCTCTTTCCCCTAGGTCACAACTCCCTCTCAGACCCTACACCCCCTCCTACATCTTTCCCCCAGGCTAGAATCCTCTTGCTCCTGCCCTGACCCTGCACCCCATTTCCCTGCCCCAAGTCATCACCCAAACCCTCTGCACCTCCTTCATCTAGGTCATAGCTCCCTCCCAGGCCCTGCACCCACTCCTAGAGCCCCTCCCTCAGGCCAGAATCCTCTTCTGCACCCATACTCCCCTCTGGACTCTGCACCCCAATCCACTGCCTCAGGTCACAACCCCCTCCTTCACCCAAACTCCCTCTCAGACTCCACACCCCTTCCTACACCCAGTCTCCTACCCCAACTTCCCTTCTACACCCAACCTTTGTCCTAGACTCCAGACCCCGTTAGTAGAAATGTGACCCTTGCACTTGCCAAAATCTTGGAGTGGCTCCAATTAAAAATTATTGCCTACCCCTGCCTTAATACCATGCTGGGACTTTGGTCCAGTACTAACTGAAAGGGAAGACTACTGTCTGTTGAATAGCTAATACCACTTTCCATTGAACTTAGTTGTGTTTTGAAGGTCTCACATCCAGGTATGAACTAGGCTCCACCCTGTTTAACGTAGGTAACAGAACAGACTCACAATCCCAGGTAGAGTGATAAGTTTCATTAAGACCTGGTCTTAATATTTCCAAGTCTCAGAGGAGTAGCAATGTTTGTCTATAACTTTAAAAACGACAAGTAGTCCTGTGGCACCTTAGGGTGTGTCTTCACAGCAAAGTTATTTCGGAATAACGGCTGGATTATTCCAACTTCTGTAAACCTCATTCTGCGAAGAATAACGCCTATTCCAAAATAGCTATTTCGAAATAAGGTGTGTATAGGTGCTCCACTTCTGCTATTTTGAAATAGCCCTTTACCAGGGCCATTCTGAGTTATTCTTTCTGAGGCTCGATATCGAGATAGCATGTCTACATTAGGAAAGCTTGCCTCGGACTGGTTTTGAAGCTTTCCTGCAGTGTAGACATGCTATTTAAGCTATTTCAGAATAACTATATTCCAAAATAATTCTGCAGTGTAGATGTAGCCTTAGAAACTAACAAAACTATATGGGATAAGGGGAAGATTGCTCGAAATAAAATGTGCTATTTAGTATTTAAAATTCTGTCATAGTGTAGCATGCACACAGGTTTTATTAGCATACCATATAGTGGCAGAAATTTATTAATTGTTTGTGAATACTGCCACTTTAGGGTGTGATTCAGAGAGGTAAAGACAATGTTCCCTTTAAGCTTTGCATTTCTGCAGCTGCTCAGGAGAGATTCCAGTGCCACCCAGCTGATTAGCAGAGTGCCCACAGCTAGGTTTTTTTGTTTCTACAGGGGAAGGGGCTGCAGAGCTGTGCTAGTCACCACTTCCCGCAGCTCCCATAGGCTGGGAATGATGAAATGCATCCGCTGAGAGCTGCCGGGGGGGGCGGGCTTCAGATGGTCAATACCAGCAGAATGTTTTGTGACCCACAGATCACCCTGGTGGCCCTCAGGTTACTTATCACTGATCTTGATTCCTAACACCCATTGAAATAAAAATGTCTTTACCCTTCCCTTCCCTCCCATAACCCCCCCAAAAATTAAGAAGGCCTGGGAAAGGAGTACAAAATCAAATTCTAAAAATCGTTCCCATGTGATAAGCATTAAAATATTAATCCACCAAAGAATATGGTTAACAAATGTGTCACATTATATCTTGAAATGTAGAAAGCCACATCCAAGGTGTATGTATATTGGCTTACAAATGCACTACTATGGCATGTACTTATATGACCCATTTTAAAAGCTGGGGTGGAGCTTGGCAGCCCAACATATCCTAGCTCCAGAACATGTTTTAAGATTTTAGCACTGTGAAAGTAAAATTTTGCAGTGCTGTATCATTATTGTCAAAAATTGCCTTGCAAAATACACTTTATATCAGAGCCCATATCAACTTATTTCAACTATTGTCTTCAATTGTCCCAATTGTACATGAATCATACGAAGCAACAGCAAATCACATGCAGCTGTGGCATGAAACAGTTTTAAAAGAGGATTTTATAAATCATATCTTAAAACTCCTATTCTCGTTTGCCTGCTCACCAACTCAGTAACTCTCTGTTCTTAATTCTGATGTCTGCTCCTCTATTTCATTTTCTCCACAATGTTATAGCAATGCCCCATAAAGCATTACTTAAGTGAAAAGAAAATTCAGTATTTTGGCTTTTTGAAATGTTTTTAAGAGGCAAGTTTTCGTATTCCCAGAACAGTTTCTTTTAATAATATTTGGTTGTAAGTTAGACTATTGAATTAGTACAGTCTGTTGTTCAGAGTGTCAGCACCTTGTTTACTGATTTTATTCTTTCATTGATTTAAGAGAGCTGAGTGACTCATATCAAATGTTGAAAATCACATGCCTTTAACTCTCTTTTGCTTCCCACACAAACCTCGTATGCCCTTTAACTGTAAACTTTATAGATTTTAACTTACATTGTATAGTCTATGTAAAGTTTACTCCAAAATTCTATATATTTTTATTAAGACCAGTCCAAAGAAGGTAATCTTTAAAACAGACTTTTATGCATTAGGATCCAGTTCTTGCTTTTAGAGACTGGCCCATTATTTTATGTTTGAAACACACAGTGTATCTCTTTACCATTTGTTAAATGGCATGAGATTGGCAGTTGACTAATTACTAAGATAGTTGATTGTTAAATAACTCCCCAGTTTGTTTCCTTGCACTGTAGATGATCAAAAGAATGAGACATAATTGGTTCATAAGAAATAAGAAAATGACCTAACTCTCATCAATTTTAAAATCACTTTCTAAGCAAGTACTCCATTATAGGAATCCAGTTTGAACCTCTTTATTCTGGCACTCTCTGGTCTGGCAACATCCATGGTCCGGCATGATTTTAGTCAGCCGGATCTCCATCTATCATGGGTGTGGGCCAAGTTTTCCATGGTCCCATAACGTTTTTTACATCCACCAGTCCTGGTTCATAGTGTTCTGTGCTGTTATTTAACTCCAAATTACCCCTATATGTCTTCTAAGAGCCCAGTAAGCATTGGAAGTGTTGGTAATGCAGCTAGCCAATATTGACCTCCCTTGGTTTGTCAGATTCTCTAGTTCAGCACTAGGCAGGTCCCAAGGTTGCCAGATTACAGAGGTTCAACCTGTAATGAGTAAATCTGTTACCTAGTTAATGTTCTTCTTACAAAAACAGACTTACATACTGAAAAAGGAAAAGCACTCTTTGGGTATGTCTACACTACAGTGTTATTTCGAAATATCTTATTTCGAAATAGTTATTTCTAAATAGCTTATTTCAAAATAATACATCTACACACACAATGCATTTCGAAATAGCATTTTGCTATTTCGAAATAGCGCGTCCACACTGAGTGGACTCTTAATCGCATTTAAGGCTGGCCGGAACCAGTTCCAGCAGGGCACTGGGTCAGGACTTACTGTGTGGGGCTGCTGCCTAAGGCTATCTGAGGTCTGTGCTTACAGGGACTCCCCCGGACAGCCAGTTCTCAGGTTTCCCTGCTTGCTTGTCTACCTCGATAAGGGACAGCAAAGCATTTTATCTCTGTGTGCTCTGGTTGCCCTCACTCCGGACACCACAGCACTCGGCAACATGGAGCCAGAGCTGCCCCTGGGCACTCTGGTGCTTCTCTTCGACGTGTTGCTGTGAGCCTGGCTGCACTTTCTGCAGGCTGCCATCTGGGAGAGCCATAGTGGGGCTGTCGGTATCCAGGAGGTCCTGCAGGAGAGCTTCCACCCTGGGGAGCACTAAGAGCCTCCCTGGTCTGCCCCACTGGGGGCTTGTGCCTCATTCCTCCCTCACGTCCTTCCACTTACCCCTTCCTAACCACCCTTCCTGATGTAAAATAAAATACACGTATTTTCATGAACACAAACTCTCTTTATTTAACAAAACTGGGGGGGAGAGAATGAAACTCTGGTGAGACTGGGGAAAGGAGGCGGGAGAGGGGAGGGGGAAACCTGGGAGGAGGGAGCTGGAAGGGGGAAGCAAGGAGAAGAAGGGGAGGGGAAGCTCAGGGCTCAGGGTTGGGGGTCTCGCCGGACCAACTTGATTGTCATGCAGTACTGCTTCTGGGTTCGCATGTGGCTTTTGGTGGCCAGGCTGGCAGCTATCCTGCCATAGATGGCCACATTCCTCTGTCTAGTACGGAGATCATGGACGTTGGGGGCATCCCCCCCCAAACCTGAATAAGGTCCGTGATCTCCGCCCTGTACCAGGAAGGTGCCCGCCTTCTCCGGGCCCTGGCAGGCTCCTGGGAGCTGGCAGACTGCTCCTGGGGAGCGGTGGAGGGCTGGCTGCCAGTGGCTTGCTGGCTCATGTTTTGGGGCCACTGGGTCAGGGGCAGTGACTGCTGGCTCTGGGTTGGCAGGCTTGGAGCTGGCACAGGCACTGTGGCCAGTGTCTACCCCTTTAAGGGCTCCAGAGAAGGGGGGAAGGAAGGGAGGTGTTCTTGGTTGAGGCCAGAGTGGCCACCAGAACACCCTGGGAAGGTTGGAGGCTCCCTATCAGATATATAGTAGCCCAATGTCTGTGACTCTGTAATGCTGAAACGCTGGCTGTTCCCTCTGGGCGGCGCTGTTGCCTCCCACTGTGGCGCTCGGCTGACTTCTGCGCTGCTCAGCCAGGCTGCCGTGCGGGAGCAAGTGGCTGTTTGGGGTCCGCGCTTCCCGTGCAGCACGGGGGTGCTGCATGGGGAGGGCGGGGCCTGGACGAGCGTGCATCCCCGACGGAGACAGAGGGGTGTGGAGAGAGAGTGAGAGGCAGGAGGGGGAAAAAAGAGAGAGAGAGAGAGAGAGAGAGAGGCAGGAGGAGGAGGAGGAGGAGGAGAAGAGAAAGGGAAAGTGGGGGGGGGAGAAGAGAAAGAGAGATGGAGAGAGAGGCAGAAGGCGGAGGAGAGCTGAGAGAGAAGGGCGGAGGCAGTAGGAGGAGGATAGAGAGAAAGAGACACGGAACGAGAGACCGGAGGCTCAGGAGAGAAGACCGACGTGGAGGAGAGACCTGAAAATCCCATCTTATGACGGGCTAATTGGCTAGTTTCAAAATAAGTGTCTACACAGCACTTATTTCGAAATAGCTATTTCGAATTTGGCGTTATTCCTCGTAGAATGAGGTTTACCAAATTCGAAATAAGTGCTCCGCTATTTCAAATTTATTTCGAAATAGCGGTTTGCTAGGAAAGTTATTTCGAAATAAGGGCTGTTATTTCTAAATAACTTCGCTGTGTAGACATACCCTTTAGTAACAGTATAATTGCAATGAAATTACTCTGTAGTTACCAAAATCACCTGGGAAAAGAACCCAGGAGCCCTGACTCTTGGTTGGTTCCCTGCTCCATCATTGGTACATAATCCTTTTTCACTTTCCTTCTTCCCTGTGCACACTGAAGCAGCTGAGGTCATTTGATGCTCTCTGGCCAGGAGATCTCATAATGGAATGTCTGGGACCTGCTCCCAGACTGTTTTCCAGAGTTGAGAACTCTCTGCTGAATTAGTTTTCGCGTTGTTCTGACAGCCTGTCTGTTGCCCTTCAGGACACAGTGCAAAGCTCATCTGTTTACTTAGCCTTGTCTGAAGGGGGGATATGCTTATACTATAGCTTTTGGTAGAGAGTGCATTTTATGTAGCTTTGGTAATATTAACATTTGTGTTTGACTTTGTACAGGCACTCAGACACGTACTGATGGGGTATATTTATAATAGATAAAAATAAATAATAGACTGGCTTGTTTTATAATATTTATGTTAACCTTCTGCCCAGGAATGGTAATACTTTACAAGAATAAAATTGCTGAACCTTGTCACAAAATGTGTTTCAGTTACTTTAAAGTTAAAGAATATCACTTACATTTCTTTTTGATACCTGAAAGAGACAACAGAAAATTAACCAAGCAGATTTATGTCAAGGTCTCACAGAAAAGTTGAGTCTCTTAATGTTTATTTACAGACTCATATGGCCTGTTGCCTTGTAAGAATACGGTGTATACTTTCAACTGCTGCTTGTTTATTAAATTCTTGTATTAGTCTATAGCAGGCCTGGGCAAAATACTTTCCACAGGCTGAATCCGGCCCTGGGAGGCTCAGGCAACTCTTCCCCTCCCCCCCACTGCTGAGAAAAGTGGATGGTGCCGCATTGCGGGGCTCTGTTTGAACAGCTATGAGCCCGGGAGAGGGGGGAAGGCTTCAAGCACTACTGCCACCCCCCAGCACAATCCCATTGGCTGGTTCTCGGCCTGTCTCTGGCACCCTAATCCTTCCCCCCCCCCCAACCCCCATAACCCAAACCCTCTGGCCCCACCCCACATAAACCAAATCTGCCCCATATCCTCCCACATTCTTTTTCCCCTACCCCACATAACCCAAACCCTCTGCCCCCCTCCTGCACCCAGCTCTCCTCCCAGATCCTGTACCCCAATCTCCTGGCCCAGGTCACAATCCAAGCCCCTTCACCCCAGTGCCCTGCCCCAAGTCAAACCCCCTTCTGCCTTAGGTCACAGCCCAAACCCCTTCAGCCCCATATGTACCCTAGTCCCCTTGCCCAGGTCCCAACCCTCTCTTGCCCAAGGTCACAACCCAGACCCCTGCACACTAGTCCTCTAATCCAGGTCACAACTTCCTCCTTCACCCAATTCCCTCCCAGACCCCACACTCACTACTGCACCCCAATCCCTTATTGCAAGCTCCCTTCTGCACTCAACCTCCATCCTAGACCCCGCACCTCCTCCATTAATATGGATGAGTGTGGCCCTTGACCACTTTCCAAATTCTTGGAGTGGCTCCCCCATCAAAAATTATTGCCCAACCCTGGTCTGCAGTTTCCAGGGAAATATATAGGAAAAGAAAAATGCCACAAATGTCATTCTTAATACAGTTTTAAAAAGCCGTTCTTGTTTCTTACTGTGCAGTCACCAAAATCTTAAACTGCTCATCTCAATTCATATTCTTTCTTGGTTTCAATCAGGTTTTTTTATGAAAGTTCCTGGAGTTCATTTCGTTTACATGAAATATTGGAAAGAGAGCTGAAAAAAGATTCTAGGTGTGAAAAGAAATGGGAAATTTCATATGCAAGTCCTAGTTTTGCTTCTGGGGGCACTGGTGGAATTCTGTGCCAAAAAATTAAAAATTCTGCACACAATATTTTAAAACTTGCAAAATTCTGCATATATTATTTGTCAAATAATACACTATAGTCACTCCAGTTTCAGTTATTTTGGTAATTACTTGCAGAATACTTGCCAGCAAATATGTCGGTAACAATACAGACAACAAAAAAGGTTCTGGATTTTTTTTTTGATTCCTTATTAGGTACATTATTACAAAACTGAGTAATAATACATTTAAACTGCAATACAGAAGAATATTTCCTACACCCCTCAAAACTGCAAAAGCTTGGAGGAGACTGGTAACCGAGGAGTCGGGGAGAGTGAAGTAATTGCTGGGAAGGAGCCTGAGAGTGAACATGGAGAGTTGTTGGCTATGGAGAGGAGAGATATACAGCAGTTGTTGGAGAAGTGGGAAGGTGTTAGGGAGATGGGGAGCTTCCCCCCCATGCAACCCCTGGCTGACCCTTAGCCACTTCCCACTCAGCCAGGCATATTTGCCCCTGTCCCCATGCACCCACACTCCCCATTCATTTAACCATATCTGTATATATCTCCATGGCTATGTCTACACTGCAGATACCAAAGGTATCCCAAAATAGCTATTCCGTGTCTTAAAAGCAAGCCTGTTATATTGAAATACAACAGGTTCGCTATTCCAGTGTCCCTTTGAACCTCATTGCATGAGGGTTAAGGGATGTTTCAGAATAGCGCTTTATTTTGAAATTTGGCATTGTGTAGACAGTACCAAATTTCGAAATAAGCCATTTCGAGGTAAGGGTGCTATGTAGACACACTCCAAGTGTCCTACCTCATCCCTGTATAGCCCTGCACTCCTCCTGCCATTCCGTCCATGGCTAGATACTGTTACACCACCAGCTCTTATACCCCTAGTATCCCCCCAAACTTTTTGACACGGGGACCAGTAAATCCATTCACGAACTTTTGGAGGACCGGTAATGTTCATTTGCATATTTGCATATACATTAATCAAATGATGAATATTCAAATAAGTTGTTTCTGGTCCTCCCAAAACCCCCAGTGCCAGCTTTAGCAAAGCTTTTGATATGGTCACCCACAATATTCTTGCCAGCAAGTTAAGGAATATGGATTGGATAAATGGACTGTAAGACAGACAGAAAGCTGGTTAGACCAGGGTTTCCCAAACTTTTTACTTTAGTTGGAACCCTTTTTTTCAATACTGCTTTTTGCAGCCCAAAAATATAAACACATAAAAACAAACTGAGAAAATACCAGACATATAACATGTCTGGTATTTTCTCATTAGGTAAGTTGTATTATTACTAGATGTATCAGTTTGTAGTTTCAAACTGCCTGGCTAGTAAATGTGCTCAGGCTGCATGAGTGTGTCTACCAGCCAGACAGTTCGCAACTACTCGAGGGAAGGCGGGTGTGGGGGGGGGGACAATAGAATCCCCGGGCCGGACTAACTCATGCTTTGTGCTTTGCAGGAGGGAGGGGGAAACGGGGGCAGCGCCCCAAGATCTACATATGGCCGGGTCAGTCCCACTCCCCACATGCCGATTCATTCCTCCCCTCTGCTCCCCCCGCTGCGCCTCTGGCCAGCCCCACTTCCCCCAACCCCCTCACGGGCAGCCAGGTCCCCCCTGCTTCTCCTCCCAATCTCCCTTGGCCAGCCCCACTGCCCGCCCAGCCCTCCTTCCAGCGGCCGCTCCCCATCTTCCCGACCAGCTCCCTGCCCCCAACCTCGCACCCCAGCAGCCCTGCTTCCACCAGCCCCCAATCTCCCCAGCCTGCCCCGATTCCCTCGTCCAGTGGTGCTTCCGGTGGCCAGCTCTCCCCTCCTCCTGACTCCAGAATCCCCTAGCACCTGCACCTTCCCTTAGCCCTGCACCCTCCTGGTGCCTCCCCCTTCCCTTACTGCCCCTGCCCCCTTTGCCCTCTCTTTCCCTGATACCCACCCCCTCAGCACTCTCTGCCCCATTCCCCTCCTGTCCCTCTGTGCCCTCACACATGACTTGCTCCATCCTGGCCTTCCTCATGCCAACCCCTTCTTTCAAGCCTTCTCCCAGCACCTCCTCCTCCAGCCCCCAATGCCCTTCCCCTCTCCTCTCCCAGCATCACCCTGTCCCCCTCCCACTGACACCTCCCCTCCTGCCCTTTCCATTGTCTGCACTTGGCCCCCTGGCATTTGTCTCTCTCTCCTGCACCCTGTCCCTTGGTGCCTTCCCCTCCCCCCGCCCAAGCCCCTTCTCCTTCCACCCCTCCCCCTCCGCGCAAGCCTGCCACCGCTGCCGCCTCCTCGCCTCCGCCCAAGCCCATTCCCTACCTTCTGCCTTTCACATTGCGGGGCCGGAGGCCGCGCTCAGGTCCCGGAGGCCGAACCCAGAGCCAGCGTGGCCCCGCCACGTGCCTCCGAAGACTTTTAAAATCCCGGGCTGTCACGTCACATCACGCCCGGGCGTCCTCCCCGCCCACGTGCAACGCCGCACATGGGCAGCAGCAGGCGGTGAGGAGGAGCCGCGCATGGTGGGGACGCCCTGGGGGCGGGGTGGGAGGACGCACGGGGCCGGGGCCAGGCCCGCACCAGGCAGAGCCGTGGGAGAGACCCAGCTCCACATATTGGTGGAGCAGGGCCCCCGGCTCTGTAACTCGCCAGCACTTCCGGGTTCAGGGGCGCGGGGCCCGAATCGGCCTAAGGCCAGCCCTGCCAGCAGCCACCAGGCATGCTGAGGCCCGTAGTTTGGGAAACACTGCACTAGACCTTCTGAACCCCAGTCTGTCCATCCCTCCCACATCCCGGGCCTCCTCGCTTTGGCTCTCTCTGCAGCTGGCTGTTCTGTACCATGAGGCAGCTGCCCTCTCTTCTGGTTCCTGGTGTGCAAAAGGAGTAACTGCATTGTGATCCCTCTCATAGCTTTCCTTTGCCTTCCTGTCATATTTATTTATTCTGCAGGCAATGAGGGTGTGGATTTTCAGGGGACATTAATTTCAATAGGATATAGACACCTCACTCCCTGGGACCCATTTGAAAATCCCCTCTTAGGGTGTGTCTAGACTGGCAAGATTTTGCGCAAAAGCAGTTGCTTTTGCGCAAAAACTTGCCAGCTGTCTACACTGGCTGCTTGAATTTGCGCAAGAACACTGACGATCTAATGTAAGATTGTCAGTGTTCTGCGCAAGAACTCTGACGCTCCTGCTCGGAAAAAGCCCTCTTGCGCAAGTGTTCTTGCGCAAGAGGGCCAGTGTAGACAGGGAAGGAATTTTTTGCGTAAGAAAGCCCCGATGGCGAAAATGGCTGCCGGAGCTTTCTTGCGCAAAATCGCGTCTATACTGGCCACGGATGCTTTTGCGCAAAAGCACTTTTTGCGCAAAAGCATCCGTGCCAATCTAGACGCTCTTTTGCGGAAATACTTTTAACGGAAAAACTTTTCCGTTAAAAGTATTTCCGCAAAATCATGCCAGTCTAGACGCAGCCTTAGTGTGGTATTTCATTTCATTGTACCCAGTGATGGATCACACTGTTAAATCTAAGATTTAATGCCAGTCTTGGGAAGAGAAACCTGTCGCAAAACTACTGAATAGAAAATGTGTTTTGTTACCTCAAATGAAATCTCAAAAGTTGCCTTTTGGCAACCAGTAGGATTGCTAGTAGGAGTGTGTGGCCTGGCTTAAATAAGCTTCTATTGTGAAACTGGATTTCTCTACCTGAATACAAAGTGGAATTTTAATACTTTTTTTCCCCACTTCGTTTTCAGGCCATCCTCTAGATCCAGTTATCAGATCAGTAGTCCGAAATAAATTCACCAGTTGTTGAAAGTGGAGATTCCTCTGTTGAAACTTTACTGCATACAATAGGAATCTTTTGTGGGATTTTTCTCTTCCCCCTCCCTCCCCCCCCCTCCCCTTTTTTTTTTAACCTCTTAGATGAAGAAATGGAGAGCCAGATCTTTTACTTAATTGATTATTATGCTGTTGTTTTTCAGGCAGAGAATGAATCTACCATGTATGTATGACCAATGCAAACATATGCTTATGGTTTCCAATGAACTATCACGGCTTCAAGTGTCATATGAAGAATATCTCTGCATGAAAACCTTGATGCTTCTCTCTACAAGTAAGTGGACAGTTACAAAATCTGTGTGAAGAATGCATCTTACAAATATTATGAGATTGTGTGTGGGTAGGTGGATGCTATGGCAGGTATCTCTCACACAGTGAAAGCTCAAAGTTGAGTTTCTTTCTGAACACGTGCGAAAAATGCTCCTCTTCTAGCATGACTGCATGCTGCTATTACAGAAACTGCTTCTGCTGATTATAACTAGACATATTATTAAATTGAAACTATCCAGTGGTAAGATATTTGTTTCAAGAACACACAGGGAAAATCTTCAGAATGTGCAAAACTCCAAGCTATTCCATGAGTAGTTACCCTCTTTTTTCCCCTGGCAGAGGAACCTAGTGCAGGCTTTGCCTTCTAAGCCCAAAAACTTGGACAAAGGTTATTTTGAAAGGAAGCATTCATAATCTCTCAGCTCCACACTTTTATGTGTGTTGTGGGGTCCTTTGAAACTGAAGTTATGAGACAGCTCTCTGCAAACTCCTTGATTGTTTTGGATATATAGTATAAATCTTCGGGGATGTGTACCCAGTCATTTTCTAATTCTCTAGACACCATCTTATAGATGATGTCCGTGCTGCTATTCCATACAAAATAATGGATCTGCTTCAAACCCCAGGCTAAAGGTAAATTTTCAGAAGCACCCATGTCCCATAGATGTTTCACTTTCGAAAATGAGACTTCAAGTAACATTGTCAAAAGAACTTTTGCTTGAGAATTTTTGGCCTCCAAGAAAACTTGCAAGTCAGAATCATCATTCAGGTTTGAGGAAACGGCAACAGTACTCTTTCTTATTCCATGTACAAATGGCCCACAAAGCAGCATTGGTTCAAACTGATACACAGATCTCACTTGCTGCTGGTGAGATTGTACTAGAGGATAATTTGGGCATTAACCCCATTTTACAGAGGTGGTACAGAATGGTTATGGTCAGAATTACCCATCAGTGTTTGATGTCCAATTTGAGACACCTGATTTTTAGAGCTTGTCTCATGGCAATTTGTATGTTCAAAGTACAGCTCCCATTGACTTCAGTTGCAAAAGATAAGCACTTCTGTAAATTAGACTACAGGATTTCAGGTCAGGTACCCAAAAAACGATAACCACTTAGTGACCACCTGTGAAGAGTTTGGTTTCAGTGACTTGCCTTGCATCACATTGTAATTCTTTGACAGAAGCAGGAGTAGAATGCAATTGCCCAGGGCAGCACTGAGATATCTTTGCTATGAGACCATCCCTTCTCTTCTTGTAGTTCATGTCTCATTCATTTTACATCTTCCAACTTCTACAGACACGTGAGGCAGGGGTCCTAGTGACAACAATTTTCTTCACTGTATAGCCCTGATTTATCTATGGAGCGGGTCCAGACTGTGCACTGAATGAGGGATTGGTGGCAGGGGTTAGGGAGAATATAATTGAAGACTGGATCATGATGCATTTTCACAAGCAGGCAAAATTAAGCTTGCACAACCTTAACTCTAGCATTTCTTATGAGTGCTTGATTTTGTAGTCTTAAAGCTTTTACCTCTGAGTGTGAGGGAGGAGGCATATAAAATGTCTTAGATTTTTAAAAAACAAATTGAAACAACCTAATTCCATCATAAGGGATCATACTGACAAAGATGTGGATAATCAGCAGTTTTGCAACATTTATATTCACCATGCAGATATCTGCCATGTGGAATTATGTAGTAACTGATAGCAGTAGTAGGTTGTCAGTCTATGTGGACCATCACAGACACTTTGCAGGTAGTTTCAAAGATGTCTGCCCTTCTTGAAACAAGCTCTGCCCACTCAGTCCCAGTTCTCCTACCACAAACACACTGCCTCACCCTGTCTGATCTATCTGTCTCCTACCTCCACCCCATTTCCACTCCCCACTGAATACCAGTCTTAAATTTTCCATCCTGGCTGCATTACCCCCCCTTAACTCCCATTCCGCAATCTCATCTACCCTTTGCTCCTTCCCTCCCTTTCCAGTCTCATTGCCCTCTTTGCCTCAGTCTGCCTTCTAGCCCCATCTTAATTCATTCCCAGGCTCTTTCTTCCTAATCTACTCTCCACCATCCATCCAGTTCTTATCTCTTCTCTGCATCAAATTGAGCAGCTGCCTTATGCAGGCTTCCTGAGCCCACCATAGGAAGAAGCTTTCAGTGCACAGAAGAAAGAAACTCCCTACACTCACTTCAAGTGCACAGACCTGTACTTCAGTTGACCCAAAGACTCCAGAAGGTACAATTGCAGGACAAATCCTGCTTAGGCCCAGGTATATATTAAAATGTAAATCCCAGATTGTATTCCCCTTTGCCAATTTTTGTCATGTAAATAATGTGAAGAGAACATTTCTATAATGACATGTATCGTAGAACCAGCTGAGATCTGTAACATCTTAAAAGTTAATTTCAATGTTTCAGTTCCCAAGGAGGGCCTGAAGAGTCAGGCTCTGTTTGATGAGATTCGTATGACGTACATCAAAGAGCTGGGGAAAGCCATAGTGAAGAGAGAGGGGAACTCGAGCCAGAACTGGCAGAGATTTTATCAACTGACTAAACTTTTGGACTCCATGCATGATGTAAGTTTTTAAAATGTGCACTACATGCATTCTGTATAGATAAGTTTGTGTAAAGGTACTATGCCCTTATAACCTGAACTTATCAGACCACATAAAATGGTTAAGATAAAATAATTTGTTGGACACTGTTAGCGTTAAAAAAAATAGAAATGTATTTGTATTTCTGTCGTCTTATAGGCAACACCTCAGAAGATTATTAGAAAGTCATTAGAGGATTTTGTTCTTTTTCGGTTTATTTACTCTGTGCACTGCACAGAATTTTGGTAGACGGTCTCAGGGGCAAATGTAATAATACTTTAAACTACTTTTAACTTGTGTTTTGAAATTGACCAGATTTAAAATGTATTGTGTCTCTTTCTAAAAAAAGAGTAACACAAAAATGTTTTAAAATTTATTATAGTAGTTTTTAACCTATCATATCATTACAGAAAGACATAGTAGTCAATATAACATTACAGCCTTTAAAATATGAATGTTTTAGCTAAATTTTAAAATAGTTTGGGTTTATCCCAATTTTAAAATGGTATATACAAAACCTTCATTATAGCAAAAATGAATAAAACTGAAGAAAGCAGTGGGGGGAGGGGAGGTTGGTGCACTAGTGTGAGACTAAACCTTCTCTTTGTCAATTGTAGGTGGTTGAAAATCTTCTAAACTTTTGCTTCCAAACGTTTTTGGACAAATCCATGAGTATTGAGTTCCCAGAGATGTTGGCAGAAATCATCAGCAATCAAATACCAAAATATTCAAATGGAAATATCAAGAAGCTCTTATTTCATCAAAAGTGACTGCCTTAATACAAAAAGATTGCCTTAAGAAAATGTTATATAGCTTTTTTGTACAAACTATCAGACTTGTTAATTTTGTCTTGCAACGGTGTTTCTTTTGTTATTATGCACTACATATGGTTTACAGAGGGCCAAGACTTAAACTACAGAAGCAGCGGATTGCTCACATTGAATGATTAGAATGGGGAGGGAGAGGAAAGGAAAGAAAATTAACCATTATATGCTAGGAATTGACTTTCTCCCCTTTCCCCCAGTGCAACATCCATGGATGCACCAGTACTAGTGGTGCCGAGATCTGAAGCTGACTTATGAGCATTCTACTAGTAATTACTGCAGTTGGCTGGATAACATTTTCTGGTTTTGTTTGTTTGTTTGTTTGTTTGTTTTTTTCCAGTAAAATGGTTTGGGTTTTTTGTATAGTTAAGGTAGCATTTTGATTTATGCATGTAACCTGAAGAAAGTTTACAAGTGTATATCAGAAAAGGGAAGTTGTGCCTTTTATAGCTATTACTGTCTGGTTTTAGCAATTTCCTTTAACTTTATATACCGTGAACTAGGCTTGCTCATTTTTTTCGTACATAATTTTTGTAATACTTCAAAATGCCTATTGTACAACTATTTTTTAAGGTGGGGCAGCTTGTAGCTTTCCTAAATGACCTCTAGCCATTAATCCTTGAGCATATTCATGTGAAAATGGGTTGGCTTTTGTAACTTGTTTTAATTTTCAAGATGATCATACAAATTTGGCTTTTTTTTAAAGGGTGGAGGATAGAGTATTCTCAAATCTAACCCAAGTAGACATGAATTAAACACACTTTTGGTATTTATGAAAATGTGTTGCAAATATAGATTCATAGACAATTAGCCCAGGCTATTTTATACAAAAAATGAACTGATTTTTCATATAATACAACAGCCATAAGTGCAGTAATTTTGGGCTGCATTAATGTCAAGATCAGTCCTGACTGCCCATCAGGAAACTTTCACAAAAAATATGCATAGCTTAAAAAATAGTTCTATGTAGAGAAATTCACATTTTCCATACACGTAAATGTTTCATCATACAAGTTGATATGGGAAAATAGTCTTGGCTTATGAGACAGACTTGTAATTGTGCCTAGTATTTTTTAATATTTATTGGTTTTTGAAGGGTTGTTTGTTTGTTTTTCAATTAGACCTTTACCTTGAAGCAGACAGTAAAACAGATCAACTGTACTGACAAATTATAACTTGCTGGGTATACAAACCTCAAATCTGAGTGTGCTTAGTCACCCATTTTCACATTTTCATCTGTCACTGATTGGTTCATCTTCTTTTCCTGGAGAGCAGGAAGGTTCCGCTACTGATTTTGGAGTTTAGAATTGTGTGTCAGACTTCTGTCTTTGTAAAGCCACATCCCTTCATGTCAAATTACTAGTGTGCCATAAAATTACCATATGTATTGTGAACTTCTTGTCACCATTGATAATGATGTTTTAAAAGGTTGAGAAGCTGTGGTAGCCCTTTCTGTGTGCACCTTAACAACTTTCTGTATAAACATAATTTAAATACTTACTAAGCCACCCTGAAATTAGATTTTTTTTCAAAGTGGCCCAATTATTTGTTTAATAGAAAATAGACAAAAATCTGATTGATAAAACATGAAATCCCTAATATATTTTTATATTTAGTTATAGTTTCAAATATATATAATTGGTATATTCACTAATCTAAGTCTAATCAAAGAAGGGAAGGACTACTGCAGCTTTAAAAGCAACTTATTGAATGATTGCTAAATAGCTTGTATAGTGTAAAATAAGTGATTTTTAGATGACAGATTGCTTTACCATGACACATGATTTTAGTTTTTGTAGGGGTCACAAATATGCTGAATGGTAACCCATGCAATTTGTGGTTTTTCTGGAAATATTAATACTGTGGCAGAATAGGTGTTAGATATCCAAAGAGGTACTCTTTTCTCTCTCTCTCTCTCTCTCATTTGTTTATCTTCTTAGGAAGGAAGAAACCCATATTGAGTAGGTTGATTCTAGGGCTGAAATTTACATTCATTAGATCACTGTATAGAACCACAGCTTGGAACTCGGAACCACCCATGTTTGGTTACCCTTCACATTCCAATAGTAAACCTTCACACTTTGTAGGTTTACTTGACCTCCACTGCAGAAAAATGTAAACTGAAAAGATGTATGTGCATCACTGAACTTATGGGGTTAATTTCATATACAGCCTCACATGGAATAGCAAAAACAGTTTGAAAAAATTGGCAATAATGTGCTTACAGGTACCAGCAATATGTAAATATAGAGCATAGATTGTTCACAATACACTAATATATTTCTAGTGTTCAGCAAATGTTTGTTTCCAAGTGAATAGGAAACTGCATATTTGTCATTTCTTAAATTTGTTTTTTGAATGTTATACCTATTAAAAAGATGTTATATTCAGTACTTTGGAGTAAAATATGACATTTAATAAAAATCATTCTGTTCTCTCTGAATGATCTCTAAAGAATATGTACATTTTGTAACAGTTAAGCTAAACCTCGAAAAGTATTTTAACTATTGTTGGCAACCCAACTTGATGAAAATAATTCATGCTGTTTGAGGTACAGTTAGGAGATTAATAGTGTTTGCTTTTAAAAAAGGCTCTTCAATTAAAAGTATGAAATTGAAAACTTTTTATTCAGAGAGTGATCTAAAACTTTAATCTAAGACACTCCAATGTATTAATCTCTTATTTTAGTCTGAGATACCTCAATTAGAGTTCTCAAGAAGTTTCATAGTGTATGTGGACAAAGGTTTGTGCTGTTATTTGTTTGCCAATAGAAAAGTAATTGAAATGAAAATGAACAAAATAGTATTGCCTTGTGAGAATAAGTACATCAGAGGAAAGAGGCTCTAACCCCTTTTATCTGTATGCCCATGTATTCATTGTTGAGTTATGGATTCAAAGAAGAGAGGAGACTGTGGTGTTGGAAGAAAAAATTCATTCTGTATGTGCTGTTAAAGTCTTAAACCCACACCATTTTAAATGTGTAATCATTTAGCAATCAGTGAAATGTACATGTTCCCTGCATGTTTAGTTTTTTAGCACTGGGAAAACCTATACTTTGGATAAAGCAGAGAGAATCTTGATTTCTGTCTCTTCAGTGCCTTATCACATAGTGCATACATCTGACAAAGGGACATTTGGACAGCCCTAGAGATACATGCTGTATGTTATAATTGCACATGGAAACTAAAAGGAATGGCCTTAGATAGGATAAGCCAGAGCATGAGATGGCGAGAGGAGGAACTTCAATTTTGTACAGTGTTTTTGTAAAACAAAATTCTATTTAAAATCTGTTAAGAGCTTTGCAGCTGGTTAGAGAGCAAGAGTGTAAGTGCCAACCTAGCTTAAAAAATAGCCTCTCTAGTCTCTCAAAAATTAAGTGTTGAGAACAGGAAAAGAGGAGGAGAAAGTGCCTGGAGCAGTGGCCCAATCCTGCTTCACTTAGTCTCATATGGAACTGTTTGTGTGAGTTTTGACTGCAGGAGCCAACCAAAGGAGAGAATGTTTAAAAGGATTGTGTTATATACTGGTTGAGTGGTTAAAAGCGCTACCATTTGTCAAGTTCAAAGCCAGATATTGATGCACCATTAGTGTCACATAGGAACACATTTTTCAGGATAGGAATAGAGCCTCTTTACAATATTTTTTTTTTTAATACTTGGAGGGTTTTTCTTCTGATAAAAGGCTGTGTGTATGAAAAGATACCCCAACCCCAGACTAATTTGCTTGAGAGCATAGATTCAACAGTGTGTCATTATTCTATTTTGTATATTAAACAAAAGATATATAATGGGGAAAGATACTATATTATACTGGTGTATGGCATATTAAAAAGCTTTTTTCATTATTTTTATCACAGTAATTTTAAACAGTGTAAAATTAAAACCAGTGACTCCCGTTTAAAAATAAAAGTTGTAGTTTTTTATTCATGCTGAATAATTCTGTAGTAACAATTCTGTAGTTTTCACCTACTCAGTGAAATGTTGGACTGTAAAATCTTGTGTGGAACTGTTGAACATTTATTTTTCATTTAAATTTGCTGTTCTGGTAATACAAAACCACACATCTGTACAGAAGTTGCAGTAAATGTGAACCATTTACAGCAATGCCAAAAAATGGACAGAAATCACATAATAAAATTCTGCTTTTTTCATTAAATGGTTCCAAAATGCTTTGGTAGAGTTATTGTTGTGTATCTGACAAAGATTATTGAAGCCTTTTAACTCATTCTGTTTATTTTATTCTTCTCCATTCACCACACACAGATGAATGAACATTGTGTTGTTCTAAAGCCAGTCTCTCCAGTAGCGAAGTTATGGCATGCAAGGGGTTCTGGTTGCTAAAACTCAAAATTATGTGAAATGTGCAGCCCCTCAGTAAAGCTAAATTAAAGTCAGAAAAATACAAATTAAAATGAATACAGGAAAAGCAAATGGATTTGGAAATAAAGAGTATCTGGCTGCTAGTATTACAATTTTTCTCATGAATTTGAAGTTGTAAATGATGTAAAGAAAAAGTCCTGGCTGTGGGGGCTGCATGGGAAGCTTGCAAGGGTTAATGCCAGGAGGAAAATCAAAACAATAACTACTGAGCACTTATTTATTCTGCATATTTAAGATGCATGCAGAAAGAACTGTGAATAAATTCTTCAGCAAAGCATTGTTTACAATATAAAACTGTTTAGGCATAGTTCCAACATATTTTGAATAGTCTGTTTGCACAGCAGTAATAAAAGGGGGAGCAGCAACAACTTAAGAGATAAGCCTGCAGTAATTATACCATTACAACAGTAATGACCAAACCCTTTTCTTGTGTGATCTATATTGTGGTTGCAGGGTAAAGTCCTGGACTGCGGTTTATCCCAGGGTTGTTAGTCTCTGAGACGCACTGACCACTATTTATCCATGCGTGGTTGTCTATTGTAATTCCCATGAAAGCCTGTCCCTTAAGATGAAATGTGACACTTACTGCATTATACTGAGTGTCTGGCTCTGCTCCCTTTTAACATCTGCAGCCGCAAGAGAAATCTAAAGTAAAAGAGTATAATTGCACTGTCTGGGGCTACATTTGAGAGAGGTTTTATTGCTGTGCAAGGCCCCATTATAAATACTGGTCAATAAAGGTCTATAGTAGATTGGGATCTCCTGGTAGATCCTGGAGCCTCTGACAAGTGATCCTGGTTGGTTTGGCCAGGTGGCTATCAAGTGCCCACACTTCAGCTGCATCTCCCCCCTCTGCTGTGCTGCTCCTGTTTTCTGTGCAGGACGTGGGAGGAGGGCACTGATGGCAGAGTGTTCCCCTTCCTCCACTCCATATCCCATCTCCACTAAGAGAGAAGACAGGACAGGGCTCCGAATGAAGGAAGCTTGCTGGCAGCTGCTCCTAAGTCTGAATGTGCTCAGCATACTTAAAGGGGCAATGCAAATCTCTGTCATTCTCACACACTGTGTGTCTGTCACTCACACAAACACACTCTTACTCTTCTGATCTAGTGCATACTTGTGTTGTTACTACTTTTACTTCTTTCAAAGTGTGTTTACATTTTTGACTGTTCTGTGCAGTTCATAATCATTTATCCATTATACTTCAATTTAATTCTTTTGAGTAGTGAGTTCTAAATGTCTATGTTGCGTCTGGAGTAATTATCCCTATGGTAATTTTTTTTAAATACATATATATATATGTAGGTGTGGTGATTCACATCTGCATATTACCTCGATTTTGGTGCACATAACAAAATTCATTCCCTCTAATTTTTTCCATCCATGTGCGGAACACTTACCGGGAATCTCCCGGAATAAGTTTCTATCTCCAGGAAGCTCATGAAGCCAAATCAGGAGATAGGCCGCTAAGAGTCTGGCAACACAGCAAGGCTAAGGCAGATGACCTCCTGCCCTGGCCCTGCACTGCTCCTGGAAGTGACCCCTGAGATGACCAGGAGGAGGTATCCATATACTGCCCTTGCCTGCAGGCACTGCCCCCACAACTCCTATTGGTTGGGAATGGGGAACTGTGGCCAATGGGAGCTGTGGAGGTGATGCCTTTAAGTGGTGGGCAGCATGCAGAGCCATTTGCTCCTCCCCCCATGATTTGATTCTGGAGATGCCGACTGCTTTCAGGAGTGGCACAGAGCCGGTGAAGGGGTGAGCCTGCCTTAGCCCTACTGTGTCACTGACCGGGAGCTGCCTGAGGTAAGAGGTGCCCAGCCAAAGCCCGCACCTCCTGAAGCCCTGCCCCACCCTTGACCGCCCTCCTGCACTCCAACCCCCTGTCCCAGACTCAGCCCAGAGCCCCTCACGCACTCAAAGCCCAAACTCAGAGCCTGCAGCCCACTACTCCTCAACCTCTTGCCCTAGTCTGGGGAAAGTGTATGAGACGGGAGAGGGCATAGAGTTACCAGGGCAGGGCCTCGAAGAAGGGGTTGGACAGGGGCAGGGCCTCAATGAAAGGGACAGAAAAGGCAGCAGGACAAGAGTATTTGGGTGTGAGGTAGATTCCAGATTGCACTTAAATTGAAAAGTTATCTTGCACTTAAAAAAAGGTTGTAGACCACAGAGAGGTCCTACCTGATGTTCTGGGAATGCTCACTTAGGAAAACTTGCTGTTTAGTGCTGAAAAAACATCTTTACTCCGCTTGTTGACAAATAATAAAAGTACTCCTTCAGTTCAGACTATTCTAAGCAAGAGGCTGCCATAAAACTCACTTCCTAGCATGTGACCATAACTGTTAAAGATTTAAAGCTGCAATATTAAGCAGTGAATAAAATTGCTCACAATATTTTTTTAAAGACAGCCAGCACTTTTGCCCCTCTTCCATGGCAGTGAAAGAACAGCACTGTAATAAAGACTGATCCCAGCATAATAGGAACAAGATTGGATCAAAGGTTATAGACAGATTGTAAAAATTTAATATTTGGTAAAGGACCAGTGGAAGACATTTTTAACAGCATGTTCTTCAGTAAGTGACCAGTGTATTTCAGAGCTGAATTCTAATCACAGTGAGATATTCAAAAGTGTCTATATTTAGTGTTGCAAGATGGTTGAAACAAAAATACCGAACACCCTCCCCCACAAAAAAAAACCACAGGGAAAAAATTCTGTTGGGGGGGGAGACCAAAGTTGTTGAGCAAAAAAAAAAAGGACTCTTAAACCAAAAAACATTTTTTTTAAATAAAACAGCATGTCCTCTTTAAGAGTGAGTGCAGGGATAGGAACAGGGGAGCGGTTGAGCACTAAGACCCAGGGGAAGCGTTGCTTCCCTTAGGTCTTTTGGCCAGCAGCCATTTTGTGCCAGCAGCCTTGGGGAACCAGGTAAGCATGGGGGCTGGGGACCGGGGGGTGGGGTGGGGGGGAGGCTGGGCGCTGAGTGTTTGTAGGGTTGCCAGGTGCCCGGCATTTTCACCTCCTGGCCAGGGAAAAATTCAGAAAATACCAGACATCTTAGGTGTCCGGTATTCTCTGAATTGTTTTTACCGGACAGGAGGCAAAAATACCAGACTGTCTGGGTGAATACCGGACACCTGGCAACCCTATCTATATTGGGGTGGGGAACTGTTTTTGGCTCGGGGGCTGCTGACCCACAGAACAAACAGTCAGGTAGAGCGGGCAGGAGGGGCTGGAGTGCCAGCACAGGCTCCTCGATGCTGGGGGAGGAACACTGAGCTCGGGGGCCATATCCAGGCAAACCAGGGACCGCATCGGGCCCCTGGGCCTTAGATACCCCCCCCGGTCTATATGTTGCCTGTAGGCCAGGGTAAGCCTCTCAGGGTATGTTTGCACTGCAGCTGGGAGATACGATTCCCAGTGTAGGTAGATAGCTGCTGTATATTGTCTGTCCACTCTGGCAATCACACCTCCTAACTGCAGTGTAGAGATATGTTCAAGCACAATGCATGATGTGGAACATTACTGATACTCCAAACGTACATTCCACCAAAGCTCGATGAGTCCCTTACGTGTATTGTTGAAAATTACTTAATCAGAAATAATCATTATTTTGAGCTTATAGAAAACTTATACTAAATGCAGAAATCCCGTCTTAAATTCCCTGCATCAATATCATTTTAATATTCCCCCCATTTTGTCCCTTTACCACACAATTGGCTATGTCTCCACTCCAGCACTATTTCAGGATACCAGAGTGCCCTGAAATAGCTATCCCACGTCTTTACAGCAGGCCCATTGTTTTGCAATGTGCTCGCTATTCCAACGTCCCTGTAAACCTCATTCCATGAGGAGTAAGGGACGTTTCGGAATGGCGGGTTATTTCAAAATTTGGTGAATATTCTATTTCGAAATAAGACTGAAATAAGATACGCAATTTGCGTAGCATATT
This sequence comes from Rafetus swinhoei, assembly GCA_019425775.1. Taxonomy (NCBI): domain Eukaryota; kingdom Metazoa; phylum Chordata; order Testudines; family Trionychidae; genus Rafetus; species Rafetus swinhoei. The sequence continues at coordinate 19,247,970 of CM033428.1, read as the reverse complement.
TTGCTGTAGAATATTTTAAAAACAATGAATGGTTCTGCAGCATCTTAGAGACTAACAAAAAATGTAGATAGTGTCATGAGCTTTCGTGGGCACAACCCACTTCTTCAGATGAATGATGCTGAACTCCTTTCATTCCTCAGAAGAAGTGGGCTGTGCCCACGAAAGGTCATGACAGCATCTACATTTTTTGTTAGTCTCTAAGGTGCTGCAGGACTATTCACTGTTTGTTTTTTCAGCTGCCATCTAACATGGCTACCCCTCTGCAACTGTAGAGTACTGTTTCTTTAAATTAATACTTCCCAAACAGGATATGGAGATATGTGACAAGATTCCTGATGGCATTTCTAACCACTGTAGTTTGTTCCATCTAAATGCAGCAATTTATCTGTAGCAAATCAAAGTGTTTCCACCCCACTTCACTATGGTAATTTCATGTTAATCATTGCATCTGTGCAATTCCACATTGGTCCAAATTAGCTGCTCAGTGTTCTGGGTAGATATCCCATGCAGTTCTGCTCAGCACTCGCTTTTTACAAGGGGCATTCTAGAATGCATAACACAAACCACAGGAATTCTGACACTTGGGGTCAAATTACCAAAGTCCTATGATTCCTTTCTTGGCATCTATTCATATTGCCAGTACCACTTGCAAACTTCCATCAGGCATCATAGAGGGCCTGGAACTGCATACCATGCTCAAGATAATTATTAATATAAACAGGATAAGAACAAAAGAGCAGCCATAGTGGGTCAGACCAAAGTTCCATCTAGCCCAGTTTCCTGTCTTCCAACAGTGGCCAGTGCCAGGTGCTCCCGAGGAAATGAACAGAACAGGTAATTATTAAGTGACCCATCCCTTTCACCCATACCCAGCTTCTGATAAATAGAGGCTGCGGACACCATCTCTGCCCATCCTGGCTAACAGCCATTGATGGACCTATCCTTAGTTCTTTTTTTAAATCTTATACAACATCCTCCGGCTGGGAATTCTTCAAGTCGACTGTGTGTTGTCTACTGTGTACAAAAGCAATACGTTTTTGTTTGTTTGTTTTAAACCTGCTGCCTATTAATTTCATTTGGTGACCCCTAGTTCTTGCGTGATGGGAAGGAATAAATAACTTCCTTATTTATTTTCTCCAAACCAGTCATGATTTTGTAAATCTCTATCATATCACCCCTTTAGCCATCTATTTTCCAAGCTGAAAAGTCCCTATCTTATCATTCTCTCCTCACATGGCAACCCTAATCATTTTTGTTGCCCTTTTCTGAACTTTTTCCAATTCCAGTGCCTCTTTTTTGAGATGAGACAACCATATCTGCACAAAGTATTCAAGATATGTCTGTACCATGTATTTATATAGAAGCAATATGATATTTTCAGTCATATTATGTATCCCTTTCTTAATAAGTCCCAACATTTTATTTGCTTTTTGATGGCTGCTGCCCTTTGAGTAAATATTTTCAGAGAACTATTGACAATAACTCTAAGGTCTGTTTCTTGAGTGGTAACAGCCAATTTAGATCCAATCAGTTTATAAGTATAGTTGGAATTATGTTTGGCAATGTGCATGCATTAGTTTGCATTTATCAACATTGAATTCCTTCTGCCATTTTGTTGCTCACTTACCCAGTTTTGTGAGATCTTTTTGAAGCTCTTTGCAGTCTGCAGTGGACTTAACTATCTTGAACAATTTTGTATCTGCAAATTTTGCCACCTCACTGATTACTCTTTCTCCAGATTATTTTTTAATATGTTGAAAAGGTCTCAATACAGTCCTCTGGGGGACACTGCTAGTTACTTCTCTCCATTCTGAAAATTGACCATTTATTCTTACCCTTTTATCAGTTACCAATCCGTGAGAGGAGTTTACTCTTATCCCATGACAGCTTACTTTACTTCAGACTTTTCATGAGAGACTTTAATCAAAGGCTTTCTGGAAATCTAAGAATGCTATGTCCTCTAGATTCCCCCCCCCCCCGGCCCCTCCGTCTGCATGCTTGTTGACCTGCTCAAGAATTCTAGTAGATCGGTGAGGCATGATCTCCCTTTACAAAAACCATGTTGACTCTTCCCCAATAAATTATGTTCATCTGTTCTTTACTATAGCTTCAACCAGTTTGCTTGGTACTGAAGTTAGACTTACTTGCCTATATATTTGCCAGGATCATCTCTAGAGCCCTTTTTAAAAATTGGTGTCACATTAGCTATCCTCCAGTCATTTGGTACAAAAGCTGATTTAAACGATAGGTTACAAACTTCAATTAGTAGTTCTGCAATTTCATATTTGAATTTCTTCAGAACTCTTGGGAGATTGCCATCTGGTCCTTGTGACATCTTACTGTTTAGTTTATCTATTTTTTTCCCCCCAAACCACTTCTAATGATACCTCAGTCTGGAGACAGTTCCTCAGATTTGTCATCTAAAAAGAATGGCTCAAATTTGAGAATCTCTCTCACATCATCAGCTGTAAAGACTGAGGCAAAGAAGTCATTAAGTTTCTCTGCAATAGTCTTATCATCCTTGAGAGCTTCTTTAGCATCTCAATCATCAAGTTGCTCATTGGTTGTTTAGCAGGCTTCCTGCTTTGGATGTATTTAAAAAGAAATTGCTATCACTTTTTGAGTTTTTGGCTAGCTGTTCAAATTCTTTTTTGTCCTTCCTAATCATATTTTTATACTTTAATGCTACTTTCTATTTTCCTAACTAGAATTTAACTTCCACTTTTTAAACTTTGCCTTTTTGTGTGTCTCTGCTTCTTTTATTTTATTGTTTCGACACAGTGGAACTTCTTTTGTTCTCTTACTATGTTTTTTTAATTTGATGTATACATTTAAGTGAATCTTTATTATAGTGTCTTTAAAAATTTTCCAAGTAGCTTGCAGGGATTTCACTTTTAGCACTGTACCTTTTGATTTCTATTTAATGTTCTCATTTTTGTGTGGTCCCCCTTTCTGAAATTAGTGTTGGACTGCTGTAGCATTTCCCCCACCACAAGAATGTTAAATCTAATTATTTGATGGTCACAATTACCAAGCAGTTCAGCCATATTCACCTCTTAGACTAGATCCAGTGCTCCACTTAGAACTAAATCAAGAATTGCCTCTCCTCTTGTGATTTCTAAGATTAACTGCTCCAAGAAGCAGTCATTTAAAAGATCATTTAAGAAACTTTATCTCTGCATCCTGTCCTGAGGTGACATGTACCCAGTCAATATGGGGATAGTTAAAATCCCCCATTATTATTGAGAGTTTTTTTATGTTTATACTGTCGCTAAACTCCCTGAGCATTTCACAGTCTCTATAACTGTTCTGGTCATTTGGTCAGTAATATGTGCCTACTGCTATATTCTTATATTAGAGCTTGGAATTACTAACCAGAGAGATTCTATGGTACAGTTTGATTCATTTAAGATTTGTACATAATTTCACTCTACACTTTCTTTCACATACTGTCCACTCCCCCACCAGAATGACCTGTTTTGTCCTTCTGATACATTAATCCCAGGGTCCAAAATATGTCTCACTGATTGTTCTAATTCCACCAAGTTTCTATGATGTCTTTTACATCAATAGTGTCATTCAATATGAGGCACTCTAGTTCACCCGGTTTATTAGTCTTCTAGTGTTTGTATGTAAGTACTTTTAAAAACGTGTCCTTTTTTAGCTGACTGCCATTACATGATGGGATTGAATGGGACTTTTTTTTTCATTTGTCTGTTTCTTGTCAGAGATAACCTGTAATTGATCATCTTCTATCCTCTCCTTCTTACTGGGACATAATCTCCATTAATAGATCCTCCCCTAAGAGATGTCTCTGTCTAATCCATGTGCTTCTACACTCCCATTGGCTTTCCCCCAGCCCTTAGTTTTTGACCTTTTTAATGGTAAAGGCCAGCATTCTTGTTCCATTTTGGTTTAGGTAGAGCCCATCCTTCCTGTATAGCCATGATGGGCAACCAAGAAGAGTGAGTGGGCCGCATGAGTGACTCTTCTTGGAAGCAGCCCACAGCCCTTCGGGGCTCCACCTGAGGCCTGTGAACAGCTGATTCATGGCATTCCAGCTCTGGGAGGGAGGGGGAGAAGCAGGAATGGAGCATGAATCAGGTGATTTGTGGCACTCCAAAAGTGCTGGGAGGAAGGGAGAGGAGTAGGAACTGCAGGGCTCCCATGTGTGAGAGGAGAGGGGGGCAGATAGAGGGTCCATGAGCCACAGATGGATGTGGCCAATGGGCTGCAGGTTGCTCTACAGGCTCCCCCTTTCCCAGAGTTTCTGCAGTTCTTAATAAGTCTAAAGCCCTCCTCACTCCATCATCTCATCCACGCATTGACACCCTGCAATTCTGCCCGTCTGCTTTGCCCTGCTCATGGAACTGGAAGCATTTCAGAGAATGCTACCATTGAGGTCCTGGATTCCAATCTCTTTCCTAGCAGCATAATTTGGTCTCCAGGTCCTCTCTCCTATCCTTCCCTCTGTCATTGGTACCTACATGTACTACAACCACTGGCTCCTCCCCAGCACTACATATACCTCTATCTAGATATCTCAAGAGATCCACAACCTGCACAATGGGAAGGCAAGTCACCATACGGTTCTCCCAGTCATCGCAAACCCAGATGTCTATATTTCTAATGATCAAATCCCCCATTACTAACATCTATCTCTTCCTAATCACTCAAGTTCCCTCCCCCACAGAGATATCCTCAGTGCTAGAGCATACCACATCATCTGGCAGGAGGGTCCCAACTATGGGATAATTTCCCTCTGCTCCAGTTGGATGTTCTCCTTCCCTAAGACTTTCACCTTCCTCAACAGCACAGAGGCTGTCTGACTAGAGGTGGGACCGTTCTACTGTCCTGGGATGTCTCATCTGTGTACTTCTCTGCATCCCATGGTCTCTAAAGCCTGTACATGGTCTCTGAGAGCCAGTAGCTCCTTGCACGAAAGGCACACGCATGCCACCCATCCATAGGCATTGGGTGCAATAAACTGAATAGCCTGCATGCTATTGCTGGGCTTCTGCCTGCATCCTCTTTATACTCCTGGAGCTTATTACTGTCTCGAAGGGATTTTTTTTCTTTTGTAGATCAGCTGGTCATGGTTTTAAGTTTAGAGAATGTGAAGAGGGCCGAGCCCTTCTCACACTCCCTCACAAAACTCCCATTCGCCAGCTCCTCTGGTCACTCAGGAGCAGGCTTTTTAAAGTCCTGGCTTTCCTGAGTAGGCCTGTCCCTGGTTAAGGGTTAATGGCTGCTAAAGGGCTTAGGCATCAAAGCCTCATTAACAAGCTCTCATACCTTGTGTGTCATGAAGCTGATGGATTTAACTCTGTTGTGGTGTATGGCTAACTGTGGAGGAGGAACAGCAGATGAAATCAAGCAGATTTTTCCTCTAGAGCAGTGGTTACCAACCAGTAGATTGGGCTCTACTGGTAGATCATGAATCCTGACAGATGCTCCTAACTGGTTTGGCCACGTGGCTATCAAGTGCCGGCAGTTCAGCTGCCCCTCCCCCCACTGCCGTGCTGCTCCTGCCCTCTGCTTTGGAGTTGCCTCCCGGGAGCCTCCTGCTTGCTGTGCAGGGTAGGAGAGGCAGTAGAGAGCGGTGCTGATGTCAGGGTGTCCCCCTCCTCCCATCCCTGTAGCCCATCTCCACAGAGTGAGCAAGGCAGGGCCTTGGAATAGGGGAGGGACTTAAAGAAGGGGTGTGGAAGGAGGTGGGGGCAGAGTATTTGGGTTTGAGGTAAATCCTGGATTGATTTAAATTCAAAAAGTGATCTTGTGCTTAAAATGGTTAGAGGCCGCTGCTCTAGATTATGTTTATGGGGCCCTTGTATTCAGTGGACTGCCATTTCTGTGGTCAGCCAAGCAGCACTGATTGGAGGGAGATGGTAGTGATGCAGAACTGAGATGACCAGCAGTGGTGGAACAAGTGGAACTTCACTGGAAATCTCCTCAGAGTTCATTGTGGAACTGCTGGAGCAGCAAGGGACTAACCCGAGAATTCTCCCTCTGAGAAGTGTACCAGCCAGTTACTAATGAGGTTGGTGTTGGTAGATCACCTGTCAGGGCTGTTGTCACGGTGGTTTCTGATGCTATGAGGAGAGCACTTCTGTGCCAGGTTATAAAGCTCGTCAAAGCACAGAATTGATGGCACTGCAGGAACAAGGGTTTCCAAACTGAATAGGGGGCTTGTGGTGGGACACAGATGCCGATTATCTTCCCTCTTTTTCCCCCAGCCAGAGATTTTATCCACAGGAAGGGGTATTTCTTCATGGTATACTGCAAGGCCAGGTTGATCACCACAGAAGATTCAACAATACTAATGTAGAATAATCTGAAAAGGTCCATTATTTGGCATCTTTAGATACTCAGGCCTGTTCACTCCATTAGCACCTCCATTATTTTGTTAAGTCATTAAAAGGTGGAAGATGGCGTGCAAGCCATCCTAATGGTTCTTAACAACCTCTTGTAACTATTTGAACTATGTATTCGCTGTCTCTCTTTTTCTTCCTCCTCTCCCCTTTTTCCTTCTTTCCCCCTCGCCTCTTTCCCTTATTTATTCTTGGATCTGGACGTATCTGGATCTGGTCATTTGAAGAAGTAGGTTTTGCCCACGAAAACTTCTGATACCATCTACATCAGGGCTACTTAACATGCTGGCTGCGGTGCAGTTCGGTTTACGGTGCGGTTGGGGTTGATATGTGTTTTAGTAGTTAAATTCCTGGACTGTTGTGAAGCCAAAACAAAAATGTAGTCAATATAATAGTCTTCTATTGATATGTGTTTTAGTAGTTAAATTCCTGGACTGTCATTGCTCATTAAAGTGCTATCATATGGGTGGAAATCGAATAAATATTGCTTTTTATTAATATCAAAAGAACTGACTTAAATGAGGCCCATGTGTTGTGTGGTCTTGCCTTAATTTTTGTATTCATGCCTGTCAGTGTGAAGCTATTTGCACATATATTTGCATGTATATGCAACCACACTTAAGTTGCGGCTCTGTGCTATGAGTATCATTGTGGCCCCCGGGGCTACCAAAGTTGAGTAGCCCTGATCTACATGTTTTGTTAGTCTTTAAGGTGCTACTAGACTGTTTGTTGTTTTTTAAGTTTTTCCTGTTACAGACTAACTCAGCTACCCCCTGAAGCACTTGTACAAGAGAAAGGAGAAGTTTAAATTTTACCCTGAATAGTTACAGAATGTTGGTGGAGCATGCTTTAGGGCTACAGAAGGATGGAAGAGGTTGCATGTTTCTTACCATTATCTGTCATTTGTAATAGGTACCTGCTGTATTCTGCACAACCTCTGTCAGATCAAGGGAGAAGCCCTAGAGGAAGGAAGGAAGCAGGAACAAGAGACTTTCTCAAAATTATCTGTAAAACTGGCCAAGTTGTTAAGAGACCAGGACGAGGAATACATTGTGCTCAATGTCAGGGGATTCTTGTGGCTATTGAATATGCTGCAAGCAACAAAATGTGTGTTGGTTTGATTTTATTATGATATAATAGCATGGGAAGGTGGTCATGCCATTTATGGGTGGAGATATTCCCTAGTTAAGATTTTTCAGTCAAGTTGTTAGAAAATATAGTGCAAACTTCAGAACAACGGTATTGAGGCATGGCCACAATAAGAGGGGGGAGGGGCGGGCTCACAAACTCCTGTAGGTGATGTGCTTGAAAAGGTTCTCATTCTTCTAACTCTTATGGGGTTGAATGTACCAGGCAGGACCTGTCACTAGGCTGATTGAAGGGGAGGCCCCAGTATGTTGTATTCTCTACATTTTGCATAATATTGGAATGGTGGGAGTGCAAAGCTTCACTTGAGAATCAAAAGTGCACCCCATTTCTGGCTTTGGGCCTTCTATTATGATGAAGTGAATACTTCACGGGACAGTTTGTCTCTAGCTTTTCATTTTCTTTCCGAGATTTGACAGCCTCTCGGTGGGTAATAGCTTCCCTCTTTATGCAATTACAGGTGTTAAGAGAAACCAGAAAAATATGTAATTACTTCTTCTCCCACTCCTCACCAACAATGATAAAATGCTTCTTTTCCCACCATGTTGCCATACCATTCCATCTTCTCTTCCCACTCTGTTTCTCCCTCGGCATTGCTACAATGTCTGCCAATTATTTCCTCCCGCTGCAGCCACCCTGTACTGGGAGAGGTGAGTGAATGGAAGGGGATGTCCTGGGTGTCCGTAATTTTTTTTAAAGTTTGGGGACCGTAATGTGGGAGATTGAGTGCTTCTTTTCTAGGATGCGTGTGGTGAGGAATGCAGGGGGCAAGTTCCTAAATGCATGAGCACATCTGCAGGCTGCCATTACACTCAAGGGTGTAAACCTGAAGCAAGGCCCCAAGAGAAATATTCAAAAAGAGAGTGGGCAAACTGGGAAGACATGCAGTGCTGTTATATACCAGGATGCTTTCCTTCCCCCTCCCATCCTCCACAGCTGGCACAGGACTCAGAAAACAGTAGCTATATGGGGCAACTCTGAAAGATCATCCTTGTCATGCAAAGTTCATGCCAAAATTGAGCACTGTCTTTGCCGTAGCTGGTGTCTCTCTTATGACTCCTACAGATCAGCATAAAGTGCACTGCAAAAGGCAGTAATTATTCTCTATTGAAATGTATTCTAGTGCTTGAAAATGTCTCTTCATTTTGAAAGGTCTTGTCTGATTTGGGGCATTTAACTCATGAACTGTAAACTTCAGTAAAGGCTGAATGTACTCATGGAACTAGGCCCCAGTGACTATTACTATCATTCGATCTCATGCTATGACACAGATGACTTTTAGGCAATATATTATTTTTAACCCTTATCGTGCCAACATCCTGGGTGAGGAAGTAAGTCCGCAATGGCTGGAATGGGGAGGGAGTGTAACCAGGAAGCCTCTAAGAAAAAACCTGGCTCATGGTTATGAGATTAGCTTCTGCAGAGCAATAATTATATAGAGCTCTAAGTTGCTGATGCAGATGCCACGTAGAGCATACTAGCTGGAAGGGGGTTAAATGCTAAGTGTGGAGAGAGGCTTCCAGCTCCTCCAAACATGCCTCCCAATAGTCCATACTCAAAAAGAGTAGTTTAAAATCCCCTGATACATTAGTGTTGTAATACAGCACAGCACACTTACTGGTGGAGCTCCCTTGGCTTCCGGTATAGCTGTCCTACCCAGTGGCTTTGGTGCAGCTGCCCACGTGGATTCTTATGTATTTGTCCACATCTGCAGAGTCTTGCAGCTTTTGGACCCTGACAATGCTCTACCAGGTCCAACTCCATGGCCTGTGTGGGACCAGGGGAATAGTCAGTGAACTTGGACGCCTTAAACTCCAGTCATCTGAAGAAGTGGGTTGTGCCCACAAAAGTTCATGATACCCTCTACATTTTTTGTTAGCCTCTAAGGTGCTGCAGGACCATTCACTGTTTTGTAAGTATTTTCTATTACAAACTAACACAGCTCTCCCTTCTGAAACTTTTGATTTGTGAGGTGGTCTCCAGGCTCTCTTGTGTTTGTTGTGTTCTCTGTGGCGTAATCCACTGTACGGAGTTTGGATTTGGTAGGATTGCTTGCAAAAATGCCGCCCAGTTCCTCATAATGTGGGCTGAGAGCAGGGGTGTTATCAGAGGTGCTCTTATGCTTCTTTGTCTTCAGTTATGGCTGCAGGAGCTCCAGAGTGTTGGTTCTGTGGGTGCCCCCTCACCTTCATTTGCTCTGGCAGTGCCCTGTTGGTGCCTGTATTGTGATAATGCTTATCTAGATGAGTCTGGGCATGTATATGTCCAAAGGAGACAATCAAATACAGGCCCACGCAGGTGGCAGAGGGAAGATGTGGCCGCTGTGATAGCTATGTGACCTCACTATTGCCTTGGCCAAACTCCAATTGGAGTAATGATTTTTGGCTTTCCTAAAATTGCCCCTTGCAGTTTCCTATCCTCAGTCGGTGTAGTGTTACTGAGCAATGTTAACGAAGCAGCACATTCCAGAGGTGCCTCGAACAAATGCAATAAAGAGTTTTATGCAGCATATTGGGTCTTTTCTGTGAAAGCTGTCACATGTGGTCTGCAGATCTGTAGATAAATCTTTCAGGTGCTTTGAGGATAGGAAAGTGCAACTATATACAAGACTGTATATTTTTTATTCATGGTAACATTTTAAGACATTAGTATGAAGTAATTGCTTACTTCCATTTAGATCTGAATATTTCTAGCTAAGGCAGCATTCAGTTTAGTGCATATGAAGGTAATTTTTTAAAATTACTAATCATTTCCCCTGACATCGGGTTTAAAAAAATCCTTCCTACATGGTAATTGTTTGAAAATAATTAATAGTTACATCTTTAACTTGATGGAAGGGGAGAATAAACTTAATTGACCTAAATTACTTGCACTGGTGTTTATATTTGTAAAAACACGCTATAGATTAGTGTGCATAGATGTTCCTATACAATGCATCATAGGTTTGGCATCACTCCAAATCATAATTAAGGATGATTTCTAAGCTTTCATCATGAACCTATGTGTTTGGCGAAGGAAAAAAAAGTCAAAGAGTGGAATCATTCTGATTATAGGCTTCTGTTGGTTCAAGATTAAACCAGGTGGAAAAATGTGAAGGGAAACTGCTGATGCAGCATTTACTGCAGCTACTAATTGCATAGCTAATGTGATAGGACAGCCGTTATACTTTCTGCTTGATCTGGTACAGGCTGAAAAAGCAGCATATTGTGTCCAATTAAGTGAAGTGGGCACCATTACTGAGTTGGCTAGAAGTGGAGCTGTGACAAATAGTATCTAAGCAAGTGTGCGCAGGTTCCTTCCCCAATTTGCTGCAAAACATAGTCCTCATACTACCTAGAGTCAAAACCTCCGGTCTTCCTGGGAGAGGTTGCTTTTGTTAGATAAAACTCATTTCTAATCTTCTCCCTAGGCATGCAAGAGTCCAAGGATGCCTACCTAAGGGAAGTCTTGCTCACACACTACATCCTCTAGAAAGCCAGTCCCATCTCCTTTGTCTGGCTGTCTTTAGGGCGTGTCTTCACTACATGGTGTATTGACGCTGTGGTGAGCAGTCTGCTGGCAGTCAATTTACCGTGTCTACTTAGACATGATAAATCGCACTCTGAGTGCTCTCCTGTCACTTCCAGTACTCCACCAGAATGGGAACAGTTGCTGGAGTTGACAGAAGAGCAGCCCCTGCCAACCTTACCGCATACAAGACACCACGGTAAGTATATCAACTTCAGCTATGCTAGTCACATCACTGAAATGGCATAGCTTAGAGCCACAGGGGGCATAGGAACAAATTAAAACCCCAGGACTTGGACACCACATTATGGGATGAAATGTTCTGGCCACAAAGTTTCTTCTGAATGGCTGTGGGGTGGGAGTGGTCACTTTTCACCAATATGTTATTTGTATAATCTCAGTTCACCCAATGGTCATTAGAAGATGTCCCCTCTAGTGGAGAGGAGGATGGTTATATGTAGAGAGTACATCACCACAGCATGACTTTTATTAAAACTGTGGCACTCCAAAAAAACCCCAAGATAGATGGTAAATTTAGTAATTTGGCACAGCAAAAGCCAAATCTTTTTAAGGCACCAGAAAGCTGAGATCCCAGTGAGAGTGATTTGTGTTTAAAATCTGATGGTTCAGTGTGAATTCCAGCATTAGCTCCTTGGTCACAGCTGAAATGGGCTCTAAATATCTGATATGGCAATACCCATTGACATGTAGGGCCTCAAGGTCTTTGATAATCTGGACAAAAATAGGTGAGTTCACACGGCCCTACAAGATCTAAGTCATTGGTACTTGAGCAGTATCTGTTTAGCTGACATCAGCTGGGGGATTGTGCAGGAGTAATCATACCTGAAAGCCTTCCCCATGCCTCTGAGACCAATAGAACATAACAGTAGCCCCTTTCGGAAATCAGCTGTATCCAAACAGCCCTCTTATTTGAAAGGTCACACACAAAGAGGCTGTATTTATACTGGACTTATGAGGGTTTTGTTTCTTTTAAGTTGTTGCAAAAAAGCCTATTTTTTCCCCTGGTGCTGTCTTAAAAATATCAGCAAGGTGAGGTGTGGCCTTTTCAGGTTTTACAGTGGCATCTCTGGCTGGGGTCTCCAAAAATGGCTAGCAAGTGTTCCCACATTTAAATGCAGGGATAGCTTGGTTAGAGATTCAACCCTGCCCCACCCCCCTTGAGAAACATGAAACGCTATTAATGTTAGTTGCAGTGATGTGGTAGCCATGTTTGTCCCAGGATAGTAGCATGACAAGGTGGGTGAGATACTCTCTTTGATTTGACCTATAGAGCTCTTCTTCATGTCTCCACCACGGTGCTCTGGGAATGCAATCGAGACCAATGAGGGGCTGTGTCACCACTTCCCCTGCGACCCTGGGTGCAATGCAATGCTTTGCTGCTCTAGCTCCCAGCTTGGGATGCTCCCCGTCAGCCTACAAGCATGCAGGTCACCTGTGGTGCTAGACGGCCCTGGTTCAGCACCTTGACCCCAGCAGCCTGCCCATAGTTCTGCTCTGGCTTCCACCAGCCTTGCTGACCCTAATGTACTACCAGTCCCAAACTGCTAGTGAACTTTTTGTTTATCTTATGCTGTGTCTCTCTTGCTCCTCCCTTCTCTTGAGAGGCCAAAGGATGGGCCGAGCTGCTGCCCTGAGCCACCAAACCTCACCCTTCGCTCTGCTCTTCTGAGCAATGAGCAAGATTTGTAAAGGTGCCTAAGAAAGAGGTCCAAGTCCCACTGAATGTCACTGCACTGCCCCAGCAGCCTGGAAGGCAGGCAGGCCTCATTCCCTGCCACTTCTGCTGCCCATGGAAAGAACTAAGAAATCTGTTGAGATAGGCAGCTGTCTATATTGCTAGGCCTAGAGCAGTCTCTGGCTGCCCATGGCTAACATTTGGGCCCCAGGAAATGTGTGCAAAGTCCTGCTCCCAGGCCCCCCCGGCCCTAGCTAACAGCTCTTCTCTGGGTGATGAGCAGGGTTTGGCTGCTGGCCTGCCCACACTCCAGATGGATGCCTAACTACGGCTATTGGGACACTCTCGTATCCTTGTCGTTTGTGCAATGCCCTAGTCAGTCTCTGCGCTCTGAGAACACCTACTGGATTGGGTCCTGCTGGGGCAAGGGGGACAGAGGCACCTTGTTTGGGAATGGCTCAGGGGCCTAGTGTCGTAATGCCTCAGTCTTTGTGTGGTACTAGCCCTGGGTGCCTCGCTGTAAATTATCTCACCCACCATGTTAGCAACCTGTAACTCCATGTCCCTGCCCTTCCCTCCTTGCCTTTGCTCTGCTCTAAACAAGGCCAGAACCCCTGGCCTTACAGGGGAGTGTTCTCATTCTAGTACAGCAGAGCTGAGCGAGAACACAAGAGGATGAGCTTTCCAGACCCTAGAGCAGCACAATGAAAATCAATGCATTCCAGGCTGAGGTTCTGACTAATAAACAACCCAGTTCTAAAAGACAGCGTAGTTTTAATGCAGCCATGGGGAAAGGTGACTCCTCAATCTGTCCAGAATTTCCAGCGGACATGTGCTTTTTAGCTGCCCCATTGGGGGGGGGTTTCTCCTTACTGGGTGATGCTTACTGTTAACTGGCAGCCCAGCTGGGTTGGAATAGCTCATGGTGCGGTGGGTCTGACCTGGCCAGAGCAGCCCCTACCCGCAGGATCCTGGTGAAGTGGTTAACCCCTTAGAAGTAACGTTTAACCAGTTAACTGATTAAACAAGATTTTACATCCCTAATCAGGACCCCACTAGCACACAGTTTAAAAGGGTTGGAGGTGCGGGGAATGGGTGCGAGGAATGCATCTTCTTATAGTGAGAAAACAAATGACCATCTTAATAAGGACAACTGTCTACCCTGCAGTCAGAGGCCCTGCGCCTTAGGCAAGAGAAATGGGCATTCAGTTACTGTGCCATTCATACATGTCTAATTAATTAACTTAGTAGAGACATATTACATTAATTCAAAGATTATGGTAAACAGGCACAAAAAAGGCTGTTCAATTATTAAGCCCTGTCATGCTGTGATTGAAGCAGTGCAATGTAGCCAAGATGAGCAGGGGCCAGTGTGAGGGTGGTTATTAAGTATTTCATTCATAAAGCATTCACATTGCCCATGTGAAATAAATAAAAAGGTGAATCAATGCAAGGCAGCCTAGGGAGCCAGGTACTATACAAGCAAAAGCAACAAGGAATCTGGGAAGCACGTTTGGGATAACATAAAGGGGGTGAAGTAGTGGGAAAAAATCACTGCTGGAGCAGGGAGCAGAGTTTGCTGCCACTGACGGTAATTACAGACCCACAAGCATTGGAAGAGAAACACGATCAGCTCCTCTGCCTTTCAGCTACCCTTTAAAGCTGTGCTACAGGATGGGCAGGGTCATCTGTTGACAAATGAGTGCAGGAGGGGGAAGTTGTTACTGTAGCTAAAAGAAGCAAACACACCCAGAGTCTTGGGGCTTACAGTTTGTGCCGGCTCCAGCATGTTTGTTTTCTCTAGCAATAGCACCATTCTTCACAGGCCAGAAATGGTTTTTACTGGGGAGGGGGACGAAGGGGTGTCCTCCCCATACATGCTATCCGGACAGAATTTCCAGCAGTGGTTTAGATGTTCCATTCTGAGGGGGGGTGTCATTCCCCACCTTTATATGGTGAGTGTGCAACACTGTCCGAAAAATGACCTTTGGCGCCTTTAAAGTATGTAATGTTGAGCAAGCCGCAGCATTTGAATCAAGGTGTGAGAGTTAAAGCTGCAATCAGATGGCTAAACACCTTTGCTGGGGCAGACTCAGTGGTACGCCGACCAACTTTCAGTGCCAGTGGAATTTTCAGTCCCACCTTATTCACCGGGCCTCCCCATATGTGCCCTGCAAGCGGCACAGCAGCCATTGCGTTTGGAGATGCTCACTCTAGCCAGTGCAAATCCTGAGGTGTGGTGGGGAAGGGGGCTACACTAGGCCCCCTCAAAGGGAGTCAGCTGCCTAGTCAAATGGCTTTGAGTGTCTGAGCTAAGACTGAGGAGTTGACTCATTGCTCCCCCACCCCATCCAGGCTTGGTGGGAGCAGCAGGAAGCTCACACTGGCCAGAGGTTGCCCTTTCAGTACTGTGGCTGCAGCTGCTTCACCCACAGGCAGCAGTGCCCCTGAGCAAGGCCAGCAGTGCACTGAGCCTGCCCGACACTGCTGTGGGTAGCAGATTATCATCCAGGAAAACAGGGCCTGTGCTCAGGGGCGCTGGCCAATTTGGGGAAAAGTGCTGGCCCTGCTCCTCCTTTTCCCCCAGAGGCTGCCCCCTGGCCGGGCCAGAAGACAGAACCTCTCAAAGGGCGACCATATTTTTTCCTCTCCCTTCACCCACCTGCACAGAGCTGGCCTGAGTCCTTCACCCTTCCGTGGTGCAGAACTGGATTTAGCCCCTCTCTTGCATACAAGCTAGCCCGAATGTTCCCTGCCTCCACTCACCACAGGCCCCCTTCTTCCCTGTGCACGGCTGCCCCAAATCCCACTGCTCCCCCCCTCCCCCCCATCCCCTTTCTGGCAAAATGGGGCATTTGGCCCATTTGCACTTGCAAATACCCAGCTCTGCCAAAAACCTCATGCCATCTGGGGCCAAAACGGGCTGCGGAGGCCTGGGGTCCCCAGACTTTTTGGTAATATATTCACCAGCATCCTCTGTAAGCTGTGGGCTTGTACGGCCACCCAGGAGAGATTCAAATGCCAGCCAGCTGCTTAGCAGCGCGCTTACAGTTAGGTTTTCTGTTTCTTTCACCGAGGCCCTGCCGCACCTTCTCCCTCCCCCCCCCCAAGTTGTTCAATCTCCAACCCCACCCACAGGCACTTGCTCCACCAACCTACTACCCCCAGGACTCACCTGTCCTGCAGGTTGAGCTAGGTTGGGTCTGACCAGCACCCACCCAATTGCAGCATGGCAGGAGTCAGGCTCCAAAATGGGTAGCTGAGGAAAATGGGGCCGAGCATGGAGCAATTACATCCCTGGCATGAGGTGCTGAGGGGGAGGTGAAATCAAGACACAGCAGGATGTGTCGGGGGCGGGGGAGGCAGGGATGTGGAAATTGGACCCAAAAAAATGGGGCCTCGCAGTACTGGGAGGGCTCTGTCCCCAGAACTGAGCCATCGTTACCTGGTTCCCTTTTGGACACCTGGGAACCCATGAGGGACAAGGAATAACATCCCTGCCAGCACTTCTACCAGCTCCCCCTTTGTTTCCAGGGACGGACGCTCTCCCACAGAGCTGATGCTCCCTGGGAGGCCCCAGTGAGGCAGCGATTCCTCAGTGCTGTCAGACAGCCATGAGGCATCAGGGACTGGGCAGGGCTACAAGGCCATCATCCCCAGCTGGGGGAATATAGCGCATTACCCTGATGCTGTGAGGCAGGGACTGGGGCAGGCACTATTCCAGCTACCAGATGTAGGCCCTAGGTTATGGGAACACTGGGGCATCACCTCAGATGGGTGGGCAGGGACAGATAATGGAGACAGGGGGAACTTACCCCTCCCAGATGGTGCAGAAGCTGGTGGGTCGGGAATCAGCTCAGATACAGGATAGGGACAGTGGGGGGCCAGGAGATTCTCCCTTAAGAACAGGGACATGAAGGACCCATGGGAGGGAGTTCTCTCCTCATGCTGTGCCACCTACCCCCTTCCTTTCCAGGGCAGGGTCTGGGAGCCAGCAAGGTTCCATGTGGGGGCAGGATATAGGGGGAGCCTGTCAGTCCCTCCCTGGGCTATAGCAAGCTCCAGGCAAGTATGGTGGCATGGTGTCTTGAACTTTCTGACTCAGTTTTGCCACCTGTAAACTGGGCATTGTACCCACCTTTGTAAAGCACAGTGCATGCAGTGTCACTACCTTTAATTGGCACTGTTTTCTTTGTAACAACTGCCCTGTCCAGTGCTGCAAATAAAAACACCATTACATTAGTAGCCTAGCATAGCTCCTACCCACTGGTGGGTGAAGCAGCAGCTATAGCTTTCTGTTTCAGCGGGGGCTTGCCCTCATTCAAACAAATGAATTAAGATGCTCTTGCCACATGCTCAGTTGGACTCAGACAGCTTTGGGCCCCATCGTTCTTTCTTTACGCAGACAAAACCAGGAGCATTGCCCAGGCAACACAAGGCCAAGGGAGCTCTCTATAAAAGGAGGCTGGAAGGAAACCCAAACGCTACACCCACCGTGGAGCTCCAGGAATTGCTCAGATGCAGCAATAGGGTTGCCAGGTGTCTGGTATTCACTCGGACAGTCCGGTATTTTTGGCTCCTGTCTGGTAAAAAAATTTAGAGAATACCGGACACCTAAAATGTCCAGTATTTTCGGAATTTTTCCCTGGCCAGGAGGCGAAAATGCTGGGCACCTGGCAACCCTACAAACACTCAGTGCCAGGCCTCCCCCCGAGCCCTCCCCTGGCTCCCAGCCCCCATGCTTACCTGGTTCCCCAAGGCTGCCAGCACAAAATGGCTGCTGGCCAAAAGACCTATGGGAAGCAATGCTTTCCCCTGGGTCTTAGTGCTCAACCGGTCCCCTGTTCCTATCCCTGCACTCACTCTTAAAGGGGACATGCTTTTAATGCTGTTTTATTTAAAAAAAAATTTTTTTGGCTTACTTAGAGTCCTTTTTTTTTTTTTGCTCAATAACTTTGGTCTCCCCTACCCCCCCCCCCTTTTTTCCCCTTCAACAGAATTTTTTCCCGGTTTTTGGGGGGGGGGAGGGGGGGTTGGTATTTTTGTTTGAACCATCTGGCACCCCTATGCAGCAGGGAAGAGCCCACTTTCAAGAGGCAACATCACAACTGAGCCTCTGCTTCCAGAACTGAAGCAGACAGCAGAGGCTATGTCCCACCTGCGCTAGAACAAAGGTTGGTTGAACTATTCAAGTGTCTCCCCTCAGGCTGGAGGAGCCCTGAGAGGGCCCAGCCTCTCCCCCGCCTGCTTGGATAAGCCTCATAATAGCTGACCGTGCCTCGCCCTTCCCCAGACCCTAGCGGATGACTCTTGGGAAAGTTGCAGCAGCATCTCTTGATTCAAAGATGCTTTTGCGCTGTCCTGTGCAGGTTTCGGGGTCCAGTAACCTCACCCCAGAACCTGCATGGGGCACATCAAAACTGTCTTTGCATCAGGAGACGCTTTCCCCAGGGCAGGCAGAGGTACTGCAGCAGCAGCAGCTGGGGCCCCAAGCGCTGGTAAATCGCCCAGGCCCACAGGCAATAGCCCCCATTGCTTCCCCCCGGCTGGCAGGCCTGTCATTAAGCAGGGAGAATCCAGGCGCAGCAATATGCCTACTGGAGAAGGCACTCTCCAGTGACTGTTACATTATTAAACATTCTTTCTGCCTCACACTGGCCATTTTGTCCCTAAACGATCATCACTTTGAATAAATCATGAAAACATGATATTCGCGCAGTGGCTTGAACTGAGTTTTAGAACAGGCAGCGATTTCCCAGCTTACACACCCTCTGTGCGATGGGGTCACGGTGCCGAGGAACACAATTACACTGAATAGGGGATTGCTGAAGTTTAATATGAATGAGGTGCTTTTTGCTGATGGCCCCTTTGGTCGACAACACACGAGGCAGGTGCGTGGTTGTTTTTCAAGCCTCTCTGTTATTTGAGTCTCCTCCTCCCAAACCAGCTTAATTTAGGACAATGAAATTTTGCACGGTGTTTGACTATAACATGGACTAATTCCTTTTTTTCCTCCCTATACTTTTGAGAAAAAGTCAAAGCCTATGCAAATGTTTGAAATGACGCAGTTCAACAGAGCTCCACACTAGTCATAGCCAATGTTCCCTCTAATTTTTTTCCATCCATATGCAGAGTAATTTTGTTATGTTCACTGAGGCATGTGCAGATGTGCACCACCATTAGGAATGCATGCTGCCAGCTGTGGGCGCTCTCCTAATCAGCTGGGCGATACCTGAAGCTCTCCTGGGTGGTCACCCACGTGCACAGCTTACAGGTTCATAGCCAAACAAGGAGAACCTATGAAGTGAACCACAACTCTTGCAAACCAGCTCTTGCAAACCGGTATGGTTTCCAGCCAATGGGAGCGGCAAGGATTGTGCTGGGGGCAGGAGCAGTGCCCAAAAGTCTCCCCCTGTCCAACGTGTGGCATAGACAGGCATAAGGCTCCAGCAGCCAGCTGCTTTGAGTAGTCTGGGGCAGCAGCAAGCAGGGGGCCTGTTTGAGGGTCCTGCTAAGCTGCTGGCTGGGAGCCACCTAGGTAAGCATCTCCCAGCCAGAGCTTGCACTTGGCACCCCACCTCTCCTGCAGCCCAACTCTCTGCCCCAGGTCACCACCCAAACCCTCTGATTCCCCCTCCCTTCCTGCCCCAGGTCACAATCCCCTCCTTCAACCAAACTCCCTCTCCAACCCCACATATTCTCCTGCACCCTAATCCCCTACCCCAAGCTCTCTTCTGCCATCAAACTCTATCCCAGACCCTACAGCACTTGACCTCGTACCAAAATCTTGGCGTGCCCCCACCCCATTAAAAGTCATTGCCCACCCCAGTCCAGATGGTCTCTCAGATGTTGTCGCTCCCTTGACCCAGCTCACTGGCTATGGACCATTTGTTTCGGCTCGTGACTAATGGGACTGGTCCTGCTTTGGGCAGGGCGCTAGACTTAATGACCTCCTGAGGTCTCTTCCAGCCCTATGATTCTATGATAGTTCTTCTGTAAAAAACAGCAGAGGCACTAGCTGAGAGAAGAGAATCTGTACACTGTATTATTCAGTCTGTGTGTGGCTCAGGTAAACACAAGCTATTGTCCTTTTGCAGTAATGGCTCAAATCTGAGTTAAGAGATTATTTACGATGTCATATCTCTAGTGTTAGTGTTCTGCTTTAGGAACAGCATCATTTTTGCTGGGGCCAGTTACCATGGGATATACTTTTCATCCTGGTATAAGATGTGAACCCTGAGTCCCCATAGCAATTATGGCTTAATAAGCCACCATCCCATTAGTGTTCCCAGATTGATAAAATAGGATGGAATTGGGAATAATAACTGAAAGATATATCAAAGCAATCAGGGGGGTTGTAACTATAATAGTTGTCAAAGTATTCAGAACAATTAGCCAGCCCAGATAGTACTGTCAAATTAATTACCATGGCTATTTTTAATATTCTCTAATTCTTCAGTTTTCATCTAGCAACAGTTAGCCAGCAGCCCAGGAGAGATGGAGACTTGGCTTTCGGACTTCAAGAAGGTGATTTTAAAAAGGCTACAGCGCCAACCCTGTGGCATCTCTTGGGACCCCAAAACATCCTGTTTGGTCTGAAAGAAAAGGAAAACAATCTACAAACACCTGTACATACTTTAAGGTGCAAGGGGAAGCCACATTCAGATCTCACCAGTCATACATGACCCAGCACAAGTAATAGCTAAGATCCCACTAATTCACTTGTAAAGCTCAAACATTCCTGTTAAACCAATTGTTACTGTAGGACTTGTTACGGTAGGACCCCAGCAGTACCAATGCACTTTTGCTGAACTTATTCATGTAACCTGAAGTTTATCTAGACACACATAGCTAAGCAGAAGTGAATGTGGCCTAGTGTTTACAAGAGGGAGCTGGAATGTTACCACCCCCAAGCATTTAAAAAGTAGAATTAAAAAAAAAAAAGGAGAGGATTGAGAAAACATTTAAGGTAGTCAAAGGGGTAACATGATCACATTAAGTAAAATGAAACTGCGTCTGGTATCTAGAAAACTCTTGTTAACAGGGAGATCATTTAGATTATGGAACTGTTCCAATGGAAAGGAGGCCCAGTTCTTTAGAACTAGACTCAGTATAACCTTGGGGAACCCAATGTAGGAAATAACATTGCATAGGTAGACATTAATTAGATTTCTGAACATGACTTTTCTCCGACACTCCTGAGAATAATTCACATTCTGTCAATAATGGATCATTCACACATTGTGCTGGTTTTCTGTCATCATCATCTTGGGGTTTGTGTGTGTGTGCAATTACACACACAATGACTGGGTAATCCAGTTCAAAACTAAGTCTTTTTCATTCTCTGCCATCCATAGTTCTACTTGATACATGAATACATTTTAACCATGCAGCTTATAAACATGAAATGTGCACACAATTTGACCTGGCATTCATTATGCATATGGCGCTTCATAGCCCTATGTAGGACTCTTCCCTTTAGTCTGAGGTTCCAATGTCAATGACTCAGTCATACCAGGAAAATAGCAATTAAAAACAGAGACATGGGCCAGTGTTGCAAACTCTCCCAAATTCATCCCAACAGCTATGTGTGTTGTTTTTTCCAATGCCTCCGCACCTGATATTAATAAACAAAAAGTGAGTTTCTAACAGTCATGACTGTAGAGGAAAGCCTGAAAATGTGAATCCTAAATGTTCAAAATACAACACAGAAATCAAGTAAAAACCACCTCAACCTTTTTACCTTTTACAATTGCATGATTTTTCCGAGGCCTGACATGATATTTGGCTGCTCTGAGGTTGGCAATATTCCACATACCCATCTGAGTAGGTTAAATCTGGATTTGCGCTGGTAACGAGTTAAGATAACTGATAACTGTTTATGCTTTTACACATAGTTTAGCTAGGATGACTGTTCTCCATTTTTGCATCCTGGTTTGTTTATTTTGCAGCAGTTTGCACCGTGTTCCACGAAGAAATGCTTCTTCAGCGCATCATCATAAGGTTCCAGTGGTCTAAATAAAATGGAAGAGATCTCCAGGAAACCAAGGTTCCTCTCAATTCTCCATGTTGTTGGGCAGGCCCTTCCTATTTTTTTATTTGGGCATTATGCCACTATCTTCACAGAGAAAAACTCCAACTGATTTTACCAGTGCTATGGCTAACAGATTAAATCTGTTCTAAGAGTGTCTTTGCACATAGTGGATTTGAAAGTCACAGAATTCCCAATTTGAATATAACTACTGTAAGTAGATAGTCAAGACAGAAGCAGACTGTGAAAAACTTCAAAAAGATCTCACCAAACTGAGTGATTGGGCAACAAAATGGCAAATGAAATTTAATGTGGATAAGTGTAAAGTAATGCACGTTGGAAAAAATAACCTCAACTATACGTACAGTATGATGGGGGCTAATCTGGCTACGACAAATCAGGAAAGAGATCTTGGAGTTATCGTGGATAGTTCTCTGAAAACTTCCACACAGTGTGCAGCAGCGATCAAAAAGGCAAATAGGATGTTAGGAATTATTAAGAAAGAGATAGAAAAAAAGACACAGAATACCTTACTGACTCTGTATACAACTATGGTACACCTACATCTTGAATACTGTGTACAGATGTGGTCTCCTCACCTCAAAAAAGATATTTTGGCCTTGGAAAGGGTTCAGAAAAGGGCAACTAAAATGATTAGGGGTTTGGAATGGGTCCCATATGAAGAGAGGCTAAAGCGACTGGGACTTTTCAGTTTAGAAAAGAGGAGACTGAGGGGGGATATGATAGAGGTATATAAAATCATGAGTGGTGTGGAAAGGGTGAATAAAGAAAAGTTATTTATTAGTTCCCTTAATAGAAGAACTAGAGGACACCAAATGAAATTAATGGGTAGCAGGTTTAAAACTAATAAAAGAAAGTTCTTATTCACACAGCGCGTAGTCAACCTGTGGAACTCCTTGCCAGAGGAGGCTGTGAAGGCTAGGACTATAACAGAGTTTAAAGAGAAGCTAGATAATTTCATGGACATTAGGTCCATAAAAGGCTATTAGCCAGGGGATACAAATGGTGTCCCTGGCCTCTGTTTGTCAGAGGCTGGAGATGGATGGCACGAGACAAATCGCTTGATCATTGTCTTTGGTCCACCCCCTCTGGGGCCCTTGGTGCTGGCCACTGTCGGCAGACAGGCTACTGGGCTAGATGGACCTTTGGTCTGACCCAGTACGGCCATTCTTATGTTCTTATATGTTCTTATGAGAGAGAATTGAGTAAACAGAGAACCAGTTTGCTTGAGCTCTAACTTGTCCATTTTGCAATGGTAGGATAATCCTTCTGTTGGTGCTATCTGCAGGACTAGGATTTCAATTTATTGAAGAACACAGAAAACTCATTTGTGGGGGGGGGGAGGGGAGGGTTGTTTTAAAAAGACATACCCAAGAAGCAGCATTTTGATTCCCGGGCCCAAAAATATTTATTATACATTATGAATATAACAAAATTAATAAGCTCTAAAAAGGCACATGTAACATGATATTTACAAAATTTAACAGACTGCCAAATACAAGACAAACATATGAAGCACAATATCTTTTTTCCTTCACATGCCTATTTATATAGCTATGTATATTTACCGTATTGTGCAGACAACTGCATGACCTAGCTCTACAAAAATGCCAGATTCCGCAAACAGATTTATTTAATAGTTCAAGGAGTGCCCTTCTTTTTTGAATTACTGTTACAAGACCAGTCTTGACAGCACCAGAATAAAAGCGTGAAGAGATGGTTTACCAGAAGCAAAGTAAAAGGAGATAAACGCTCTAGATTATAAATCAAGCTTGGGCCCCCATCTTTGTACCATGGTTTTATCGCTGCACTTGCCTAGTAAATATAAACTTCAAGTATTTTTCAAATACTCCAGTCCAAGGATTTGGGATAAATTAGCTGGAAGAAAAGATTACTTGGTGTTTTCTTGGTGTTATATTGTAACACTGGCCCACATCCAGGACACATCTTGCATCAGGTATGCTGGAAATAATCTACATGTGAACAAAATTAGACTAAGGGATTGCATGCTTGCCCAAGAACTGTCCTCATTCTGGAGAAAAATAATATCAAACACATTAGAAAATGATGATCATCCATGCTGTGAAACACTGATCCATAGCCTTGCTATTTGATGTTGTTCACGATACAGATTTGAGAAGCTTTTTTAAATTTTATTTTACCAATCAGCTTTAATTTTTAAAATATGACATGACCCTCAAACAGTTTGTTGTTTGATTCCATTTGGAACTTATCTTCATTTACCTAGGACTATATCAGATTTAAATTACATTCCAGCTTTCCAAAAATATATATAAATATGTGTAAAGCTAAATTCGTCCTTTGGTTAATACAAATATTTACTTCAAATGGTATTTTAATATTTCTCATGAGACTGCACAGAACTCAGCCAGCCAAGAGTATAAATGAAGATTATAAAATTCACATGTGGAGAGGGACATTAAGAGCGGAGGAATTTCAAATCCTGGTGCCACTAAAAAGCTCTCCTCACTCAGCCTTTGCAGGAAACATCACAGCAGACTTTAAGCACAAGTGGGAACCCACCAAAACTCCAGATGATGACATGCCACAACTTCTCTTAGCCCTGCCTCCTGATTTAACAATAGCACTAAATGTTTTTAACAAAAAAGAACAACCAATCAAATGTGATATCACAAACAAAGTGGTTTACTATTGGACACTGTCGAACATTAAGAGAGCAGGATTACTTCAAAAAAGTTTCCTCCCACAAACTTTTTCTTGAGCCTGTGGCATTTTCACTCAGCCTGTCCAGCTTCTATCAAGAAGGCCCAACCCAAGTGAAGCATCTGACCTCCAGGAATACAAACTAACTGGCTCGCAGTCACCAAGTGCACATTTTTCCATGGGAGAGTCCTGAACGTTTGCATCTGACAAGATATACAGGCATTAAATAACAATATTAGACACATAGTTTTGGTTGTACAGTAGAATGATTCCTTCTCCCTCCTCAACCCCAGTTTGAGTCTTTGGTCTGCTGCCGACATGTGCAGAATGCTAGTAGAATTTAATCACTAAAGGAAACTAGCATTAAAATAGTGCAGAGCA
The DNA here is from genome assembly GCA_019425775.1 of Rafetus swinhoei. Classification (NCBI taxonomy): domain Eukaryota; kingdom Metazoa; phylum Chordata; order Testudines; family Trionychidae; genus Rafetus; species Rafetus swinhoei. The sequence goes on along the minus strand of CM033428.1, from coordinate 19,223,132 downwards.
GATGGGGAAAGAAAGTCTGTGCACTTAAAACTCATGTAGCATATAGCCGGTGACAAAGAAATATCCTGAGACAAAGAAATGGACAGTTTTGTCTTTGAGCGAATACATTTTTCAGTTTGGTTTCTAAGGCTCTGTCAGCACTGAATTAAAAACCTGCGGCCCGCCTGTGCCAGCTGATTTGGGTTCGTAGGGCTTAGGCTAAAGAACTTAACTGCAGAATAGGACTTCCTGTGAGGTGGGAGGGTCCCAGAACTTGGGCTGTAGCCCAGGCATCTACACTGCAATTTAACAGCCCATAAACCCAAGTTTAGAGTCTGTTATTGTATCTGCTTTCTTAGCAGACCTCTCAGGCTACGTCTAGACTGCAAGCCTCTTTCGAAAGAGGCTTTTTCAAAAGATACTTTCAAATAAGCCTCTTTCAAAAAAGAGCGTCTAGACTACAACCAGTACTTTCGAAAAAGCAAGCTGCTTTTTCGAAAGAGAGCATCCAGGCAATATGGATGCTCTCTTTTGAGAAAGCACAGTTTGCATTACATACTGCCTTTTTTCGAAAGAGCACTTTTGAAAAAAGGCGTTCTTCCTTGTAAAACGAGGTCGAAAAAAGTGCTGCGTTCTTTCGATTTACTTTCGAAAGAACGTGGCAGCAGTCTAGACGCAGGGGAAGTTTTTTTTTAAAAAAGGCCACTTTAAAAAAAAAAAAACACCCTATAGTCTAGACACCCCCCCAGATTGTGGATGGAGAAAGCCCCTAAGTGTATCTGTCCATTACATTCCCTCCTTCTTTATATCACAGTAGCTGAGAACGTTGCCATAGAAAAGGGGATCGAAGAGACCAGTAAGAATGTAGCAACATCAGTGCAAAGGCCTGGCCAGCAGACTTGTGTCCATGCTATAGGATATTATTTCTTTGTAATACTGTAATGCCTACCCATCCCAGTCACAGACCCGGACCCCACTATACAAAATAAGATTCAGATCTGGATTTGAAATACCCTGAAATGCAGACAGATGTTTGGCCTTGGCTCACGATAAGAACTTCCTAAAGTCTGGGATGTAAAGACTCTCAATTTTGGATCAAGCCCCTCTTTAATGGAAAGTAAACCTTTGCTAAAATTAAATAGTTTTTGTTTTGTGTGAAGCATGCACAAATAGGTCATGCACACATGACTAATTACTATGAAGAGAAACACACTGAGATTCATGTACCCAACATTAGCTAATTCTGAGAAGAAACAGCGATCAAACTAGCAACAGTGAGAATGCAACTGATTTCTGATCATCTGAAGTGCTTGTGAAACTTGAGGTAAATCGACATAACGGAGGTGGCTGGAATCTGGTATTCCACTGGGGACTCCATCCTGCCATGGGCTGAACACTTTAGCTCAATCCATCAAAGTCTATAAGCACATGCTTAACTTTAAGCATGTGCGCAGATCCATTGAAACTGTGGCTCTGATGTGCAATAAGCTTAAACCCAAGGTGTCCCCTTAATATTGATATGATACAAATATACCAGTGCACTGGCTTTTACTCTTTGAAGCAGGCTTGAGCAAATCTACCAACCAGCAGATTCCACTCATCTGAATGTAACCCTGAACATCTGTTCTTTCCTTTGGATCTAAGAGACAATTTAATTGGAGGGGACGTGGCTGCTCCTATTGCAAACGCCAGTCACAGGAAAGCTATTTTATGGAAACCCACCAGACCTTAGGCAGAGAACAAATGTCCATCCTCTGCCTTTTCCTAGGAAGGGAAATATAATTAAAACTCAGCATCAGAGTCACAGGATGGGATTTTTTTTCTATAGTGCGTCAGCAAGTTTTCGAGCACAGGTGCTATTTTCAAGCCACTTTTGTCTAAGGTTTAGAAGTGAGCATCAGCTTTATTAGCTGAAGGGAGGGTTTATAATAGGTAATCGCTAGGAGCTGTTTTCTGGGCAATCAAACTGTTGTGCTAAATTACAAGCTGCTTTCTCGTTCTTGGCTTTCAAATATTCAGTTCACCGCCCACGGAGTAAAGGAAAGCATTTTTTAAGGGGGTTTCTATTCCTTAAATGATAAAATAAGATCCTAATTAGCACAAGCCTACAAGATATAACTGTTCTGAGTTTTTGATTCAGTACAGTAATTCAAATGCCACACACTTTCTAATCATAACACAGCCCCTTAGCAATGGGCTTGCTTTTTGCAAATGTGACTTTCCCCACTTTTGCAGCAAGCAATTGGTTTATATTGATACGCCACTGAACTGGGCGAGATTCAGCTCTACTCTGTATGTGTGTGGGGGGAAGGAGGGCAAAACTGCCTTGAGAACTATTCAAAAAGAGTGAGATTTCCTAGCAGGACAGTGGCTCTGGACACCTTTAGTTCACCCTGTACACACAGCATCCTGAATCATCAAACAGCTGAAAAACCTCAGTTATTACAGCCTCTAAATAACTCCCCAAAACATACCACATAAAAGGTCGCATAATAAAGGTGCAAAACTGTTACAGCTCAGAGCTACCATTCGTGTTGCAGTGTGAGTAGTTTCACTGGAATACTGCATTCCACTCCAGGATGTGTTTGGTTTGGGATTGTTTTTTTCCAAATGAGAGCTAGGCAAAGCCTTGATGGTTTATTATGCTCCTTTTGCCACCTGGGGCACTAAGGCCATTCCAACTGTGCTTCATTTTCCTTATTTCTCCTTCCTCTGCAGTATCAAGCAGCACTTAAAGAGAGGCAGGTGAGCAGAGCAGCCTTTGGAATGGCTAATTTTAGTTGTTCTATTATCCTTGAAGGTCCCCTCTGGCTGGCTCGTTGAGTCTCTCTAAAGCTTTGTCCTACTCTGCAGGGGATACATCATCTCCAGACTATTCCAATGTATTGTATAATTCTTGGCAACGCTGAACTCTCTCTCTGGAAAAAAAATAGAAAAAAGCCCCACTCCTCTTGCTGTAGGTCAAAAATCAATCCAGCTAACCAGGACCTATCTGCAATCCAAACCCAATGTGCTGACCAGACCTTGTAAATTTTTATTCTACAGTGACAAGAGAGCCACAAACTCTACTCTAACCTGAAGGGACCGCCCCTCACTGCAACATGAACCCCTTTCTGCGCTGATTTACAGGGAGATCACATTCTGACAACATGACCGCACAGCAGTCACCATTAACACCATGACAATACGTGGCTTACACAAATCAGCATAATCTGAGCCTCCACACTTGTGCAGGGGAAACAACAGATGGTTCAGCCATTGCGGTTCTCATTGTTTAACACTGCACCCTTCAGGTCCTGATCAATAGAGGAGCTGAGGGATTCAACTGGTCTGGGAATGTCACAGCCTTACTCTGGTGGTGGTGGTTGTGGGATGGGATGTTTGTAGATGAGTAATTAATATTGCAAATCAGATTGAAGCTGGCACAAGTGCAGCAAAGCTTGCATTAATCTGACTTTTTTTTAAAGTCTCTCCCTGTAAGACACGTAATTCCCTTTATTAGATGGGTGCAAATATGGCTAGGAACAGGCACAACAATAACAGCACAAAATACCTAGCAGTGGCTGTGGGTCTTGATAGCTGATTGAAATAACACAACACATGCTTCCAAGGCCATCTGTGTGAACAGTATGAATAGCACCAGGTGTCTAACTATTTCTAATGCTGGTGTCCCCTCCCAAACAGCCCCATGGTGACTTTTCACTTCAGAAGTGGTAAAATTGCAATCCAGATGTCCTACAGTTTATAATTCCTACCCCAAAGGGATTAAAGAGTCAGGTGTTTGGCTGTGTGCTTCTCCCTTACTCGGTGTAAACAAATTACTCTGTATGTGTTGCGTTGTGTGTGGACATCTGCACTCCTCCACTACACGTATTTTCATAATTTACTGTATTTTAAAAACATTTGGCAAGCGATTTTGGAAAAAAGGGAGAAAAAGGATCATCTTTGTAAAATTGGACAAATCAAGTGAATGACTCAGCAAGAACATGTTGCCAAACTGTGACTCATCAGAAATGACCCGACAAATTCCCATGCAGAAGTCATGAGATCATTCCTAACATGGGGAAATAAATCACTCGGCCCTAGTATTGTATGGTCCTCATTTGCCCTACAGCCTCACCTACCATATGGTATCATAAAGACAGGGAGGTAAATAAACCACTTAAGCTAAAGTTTGCAAAGTTGAGTGCATCCCCTTTGGTGGACTGATTTTTTCAAAGATTCTTAGCCCCCACAAGTCCCACTTAAGTCAAGGCAGTTGATCAAATACAAGCTTAGGTGACTAAAGTTAGACACTCAGGTTTGAAAAAGTTGGCCATTAACTGCAAACCGCTACTAAAACGCTCCAAAGATTAGAATTCCTGCATCTTATACCCTGATTCTCTTTGTAACAGACAGCAAAAATGGTTAAGCCCAATCTACACTAGCCGAAAATGTTTAACTCATTATGAGCCAACCATAACTGGCACCTACTGTAAACAAGTCAGGTGTAATCAACACACAAAGCTGTAGTTGTGTTAGCAGGGGTTGCCTAAAAAGCCACTGAAGTTTCAGGTTACTTCAGTAACTTGTTTCCTGTTCCTGGTGTTCACGTCATTTTTGGCCATGTTAATAAACCATTTTTTAAAAGAACTTTGTGAGCTGCGGCCCTGATTGTGAAGTTTAAAAAGTTCAGTTAACACCCCCTTATTTTGCATTTTCACATTCTCTTTTTCATTTCCACTTCCATTTCCATCCGGGAGCAGAAGTGGAAATGTTGGACTGCTGTAAAGTTAACCTCTATGGTGTGCCCTGTTGGGACTCAGTAAGTAATAGAAGTCTCATGACAAAGTGTGTTCTTGTGAGACTCCATCCGCTCAACATTCACATGCTATTTGGGGGCTTATCTGAACTGATTCCTATTTGCCCAACACTGACTATGGCTACGTCTAGACTGAAGACTTCTTTCGGAAGAAGCTTTTTTGGAAGAGATCTTCTGAAAAAACTTCTTCCGAAAGAGAGCGTCCACACTGCCGAAGTGAATCAAAAAAGCGATCTGCTTTTTCAAAAGATAGCATCCACACTGAATGGACACTATTTCACATTTAAACTGTGATTACTATGGACGGAGTGGCCACCAGGACACCTGTGCTTTTTCCTCTTTCCTCTTCTTCCGAAAGAACTCCCTTGTCCCCGTCCATACACACCTTTTTCCGAAAGAGCTCTTTTGCAAAAAGGCTTCTTCCTCGTAGAAAGAGGATTACCAATGCCAGAAAAACCCCTCTGTTCTTTCGATTTTCTTTCAAAAGAATGCGATTGCAGTGTGGATGTAATTGAAGTTTTTTCGGAAAAATGGCCATTTTTCAAAAAACCAAAAACAAAAACAAATCTGTAGTGTAGACATACCCTGTGCAGCTGGGTTGACAGCATCCTTCTACCAGTTGGTTCTCAAGTGAGGACCAATCAACCAGGAGCATTAGTATCACAGCATTGTACTTGGGCTCAGCAGAGGTTGTGAAATGAGAATGCAAGCAATCACAATGCTAAGCAAACTTCCTGTCTATGCGAGAGAAAAAAAAAAAGCTGCTAGTGGCTCTCAGGTAAAGGATACTTCCCAAGCAGAAATACAGGTTAGTCTCCATATGTCTGTAACCTGTGAACTGTGTTCTAGTTGCAATCACTGTGTGACAGCTATACACGATGAATTAAAGTTGCCTTGGTCAGAAAATTCTTCTGTAGTGTCTATTTAATAAGCAAAACACAATTCCAGCTGAAAATGATTTATTGTGCATGATCACACAGAAGGCCTTGGAATTGGGAGTCTTGTATTACTTCAATTACCTATCACAATTACATGCACATCCTGGGATAAGGAACAGAAACTGGCATTTGATTCCTCTCAGTCTGGGAGTGATATAGGGCAGCATATACTACCTGCTGTTAGAAATGAGTGGTTAGTAGCGACTAAGGAGTGGCAAGGAAATCCCATCAAGTTTTTCCTGAGTCCAGAGGAATGGGTCTTGAGGGACTTAAAGAGCAAAATGGAAGGCTCTTGAAGCCTGAAAGGCATACAAACCCCCCTGTCAGAAGAAAGATACAGTGGGGCTACAGGATCTCTTTTCTCAGGCCAAGTCTACACTAGGGGGCAAAGTGAAAATAAGATAGGCAACTCCAGCTAAGTGAGACAGATAGTAAACTGCAGTAATGCCTTAGACCACTACAAATTATGGAGTTAATAGTGCAAAATATTGGAGACGCAACCTGGATTTCCCTAGACACTAATTAGTTTGACTAACCATGGCGTCCCCACTGTGAGGGGTTGATGGGAGAAACTTTCCTGTCAACTTCCCTTACTCCTTGTGACCTGGTGAAGTACTGAAGTCAATGAGAGTGTGATCAGTGGTCGATTTAGACCCTTACTAGACCCACTAAATCAACCCCTGGGAGATCGAGCTCGTAGCGTCAATCTCCTGGTAAGCGAAGACAAGGCCTTGGAGAACTTTTGCACAGGGGAGTTCAGCCTCCCCATCACTGGTTGAGTTTTGCAGCTGGTAAGTGTATCAACCGTCTTTCAAACTGGACATTGAACTGTATTACTTAGAGTTTAAAGAGCCCTGCATCTCTGACTGACTGTCCATACCTTACAGACTCCAAGTGAAAGTTGCTCAGAGACTGCTTTGGAGTCAACAGCTCCAAAAATTAGTTGGGAGCAAGTGGCTTACATTACACTTCCTCTGCATTTTCCCATTGCAAAAGGAGCATAATTAGCTTCCAGATTTCCAAGCAAAGGAATTTTAATAGCTTCTTGTCTGGCACTGGTACCCTAATGGGAATTTTTCCTATAGATCTTCTGATCTGAGAATCAGTTGCTGTCCTACAATACAGTCAGAGCCAATGGTTGAGAGGAGTGGCTGAATTGCTGCAGCACAGGGATGAGCTGGGGAAAAGAGGATGTGTCAGATAGACAGTAAACTTCAGTAATGCTTTAGACAACTATAAAGTACGGCATCAATAATGCAAAGTATTGGAGATGCAACCTGGATTTCCTTAGACACTCTAATTAGCTGTGTTTTATTTCTTCTAAGCTTCTGTGTCACTTTTTTATTTCTCAACATTCTTCTTGCTTGACTAAACCAATTATAACATCTTCATTTTTAACTGATCCTTTGTGGCAAAGCCCCATACATTTTAATAGAGAATTAATGGAAAATGATAACCTTTCTGTGGGACTTTTAATACGACCAACAGAAGTCTGCTGAAGGGATTTCATTCTCTATTAAACAGTACATGTTGTAAAAGTAATTTCTATGAAACCTTATTGGTTCACCCTTACTAAATTCCACAAGACTTTTTCTTATGGGAGGGGAAGTTCTGGGAAGAAAACTGACAGAGAGTTGTCTCTGTCAGTTTTTAAGCCCAGCCGGACCCTGATTTCCCTAAAAATAAGTTTTTTAAAAGTGTCAAGTAACACAATGACCGCAAGGCAGGCACTATGTCTGATACATGTGCAGAAGTTTCTGCTTAGCCTGTTCTTGGCTCGAGAAAGAGCTTTAAATGCTGTCACCTGTAATCTCCCTATTAAATGTCAGGTTACCATCGGCTGCACTGCAGAACTCAATGGAACAGTTTTGGCTTGCAGGCTACTTGTGACCTAGAAAGTTAGCACCAAAACAAAACAAAATAAAAACAAAAAAGATAGGAAAAAAGGAAATCTTACTGAAGCTCTGTCTTCCTCCTCCCACGAGGAAGAAGGGCTCTTCCGAAAGAGGGGGCTTTTCCTAAATTTGGTCCAGTGTAGACAGGCCAAATTTTGGAAAAGCCTCTTCCAAAAAAACTATTGGAAAAAGGCATGCAAATTGCACTCTGCAATTTGCGTACCTTTTTTCAACAGTTCATTGTAGTTTGTGCATGGGGCGCATGCTGAGAAAACAGTAAATTAAAGATCACTGCAGAAGCTCACTGGGGTACATGTTTGACATGATTCAGAAAGAATGAAATGTTTGCAGTCAGCTTAACATGGAGATTGTTGTGGTTACCCCCATAAATGTCTTCTGAATTTAAAATATGACCATCCCAGAGTGGTGAGGAGAGACAGTGGTACTGATTAGTGTAGCTTTGTAGCATGCAATGGAGTTGGCAACCTTTGAAAAGAAGCATATTTTACATAACAGCTTCTTTGCTGGCAAAAATCAAAAGATTGCTTCAAGCTTCTAGTTCATTCTTTCCCCAAGAAAGGAGCTTAGCAGCACCATGCAGAACAGATATTTAATTCAAAATCATATTGCCAGTCACTTTTTGTCGCTTGTTACCCAAACCTACCAAAGAACAGAACATAATGCAGTTGCTAAAGGAGATTACACTGGAGCCAATACTGAGTGAATCTGTAAGAACTTCTGTACCAGATTCTAAAAGTTAAAATAAAAAGTTACGCCCACATAACATACAATTTTAGAGTCACTACAGCCTACAGCACTGGATCTGAAGTTTAAATCAGCAATGTTTATGGGAAAGTATTTTTCACGGAGGTGCCATTTATAAGGACTTTATTAATATTTATTACTTTATACAGCATTATAGCAGACTTGAAAAGAATCTTCATTCATGTATTAAATATGCACCCGCATTACTTTTAACACTCTCCATATCTCATTAAATGCTTATAAACAGCTTTGCATAATATCTGTTAAACATAAAATCTGGAACATTCTTCTCAAGATATTAAAGGACGTAGCTGTATATTGTAAATAGTTGGTATAAATATTAATAAAGCTTTTCAAAATGGCATATTTACGTGGAGCATTTTATTCTCTCTTGATATTTCCTTCCTTCCTCCCTCCCTTCCTTTAATGGCTCACCTACAGTAAGCTATTGAAGGAAAACGACTGTGATTAGTTATAGTGGTTTATGCTGCTATTTAGGCCTTAAATCTCTGGCAAAGCTCCCATCAGGAGGGAACATTACATCTGACTAAAAAGAGCTGAATGGGAATCTCTGTTACCTAATATTTAGAGACAGATTCTGAGACCCTTACTCAGACTGAATATTGCCTTACTCCAAAAGTAGGACCATTAACTTTAACTGAGCTTCACACAGAGTGAGGCCCTTGGGCCTTTCTGAATTTGGGCCTTACAGGCATTAGGGATTAACTCCCTTAAGGCCTGATCCAAAGCCCATTGAAATCAATGAAAAGACACCCCCTTGACTTTCATGGATCCAAAGACCATGCCTCTAGTCTTACCTGCATAATTTAATTTAAGGTGATTTTAAGGTCTTTGCCCAGAGGATACTTTATTTCTGCTTTATTACATACTTAAGGTAAAATCCTGGCAACAACTGAAGAGATTTCCCACTGACTTCAAAGGGGACAAGATTTTCCTGTTTTGTTTTGACAGATATTACGGCAATACGTAGTAAAAATGCTAAAACAAGTTTAAAATGAATAAATGAAGGACAGAATATACATAGCTAGACCTGCTGACGGGGACGGGGGGCAATGGCCCTGGGGCCTGGCACTCCAGCTGCCACCACTATGGCAGCAGCAGCCATTTAAATCACCATGGAAACAATGCTGCAGCATGCTCTGGGCAGCTGGGAGGAAGACGTGGAGCCCCCAGTGATACAGATTCTGCTCAAGGCTCTCCCCACCTTGTCCAAGGGCCCGGCGAGGCAATTCAGCCCACTGTCTACAGCAGCAAATTTGAAAGTCCCTGCTTTTGAATAACAGCTCTTACGCCTTTGTTGTTCACTACAAATAGGTCTGGGTGAAAAAATACAACCCCTCCTCTTCACTTTAAAAAATTGAAACTTGACAAAATTAATCCAGCTTTATTGTTTCCCCAAGAGGGGGAGAAATTCATAACATGTTCATTTTACAAATTCTGATTTTTAATCTTCAAATTTAACAAAATTTCCCCCAGCTCTACTGCCATAATGGCAACTTCCAATTTGATGCTTTAATTAATCTAAATTAACCTTAATTAACCTAAGTGGTTTTATGGGTATAGCTTTTATCAGTTCTGCAAGTGAAATAAGCTATAGTGACAAAAGCACTGGTACAACCACATCTACACGGAGGCATTTGCTGGCATAGCTATGTTAAAATTTACACCCTTGACATCAATATGCAGACAAAAGACTCTAGTGTGGACTAAGCGCCCAAGTACAAATAGAATTTAGGCTACTTCACTTGAATGGTTTGGAAAATGTACCCTATAACATTAAAAGGAGGTTTTTCATATTGCAATGCAGTTTTCCTTTAAAAGCTAAAACAAGAAGAGGTTCAAGATATGAGCCCCATTCTCGAAATGGTACTGTGTGGGCAAACTCTTCACCTGATCAGAGTTCCACTGATTCTAAGGAGCACCATATGGATGCAGATCTGATTTTAGGACTGGGATCATGGTATGGAAACCGCAGACAGCAAACAACCATCATATCGGGCCAATGAGCTAAGTTTCCTCTCCTTTCCCTCCTTGTACTAGGACCCAAAATGGACGTGTGTCCTGGGCACTCAGTAAATATGGGTTCCTCTCTCTACAATGTGCACTGGTAAGCGATGATACCAATCAGCAAGTCACACAAAACAAGTGGTATTTATCATAAGCTGCATCTTGCCTTCCAGGAAGGAAATGCCGGCTGCACAGTTACTGACTGACATAGGCAATGAACATATGAAATTAACATGACATTCCTGATTGATATTATAGGCATTCTATAGGGGATAGAGAAGATTTAATCTAAACACCACAGATACCACTGATCATTTTGACACGACCTGTATCTAGCAGTAAAAAAGCCAATGGGTTTCTTTGCTGGCCATTGAATCCATTTGAGCAAGAAGAGGCATATATTTAAGAGCAGTTGCCAAAGCCTCCAATTGCATGAGTCCCATTCACTTTAATGAGACTTTTAGGCAGGGTCACTGAAAAGACCTGTTTACAAGAGATTAATACACAGAACCATCTTATTTTGTAAAGTACAGTAACTCATCATGGAAACAAATTACTTTCAGACAAGTTGCCTTGAAAAGCAAATGGGTTTGTTTTAGTGTTTGAAATCTTTCAATTTTTTTTAATGGAATGTAATGTTGGTGAATATGCCAGTGACTAGGATTGGTGGGGGGAACCCAAAGAAACAAAATTCCCACCTCCTTAGGTGAGGGAGGGGCCTCAGAACCCAGAAATCATCTGCGAAAAGAGGACAAAACTGAACAAACATGCCTGACTGACAGTCATGGAGAATGAAACCCTCTGTCCACCTACAGAACAGGTTCAACATAGAAAATAGCAGCACACATTATAACATTCTGCTCACAATGGGAGGTGTCTTTCACCTCTGAGTTGAGAAGTTGGTTCACTCTCTCTTGCTCATGCAAATTCTTTGATTTTTCTTCGTTAATGTCAACACAAAGGCCAAGGCCTGTAGTAGTGAATATTGCAATACAGACTCCCGTTCACTGGGATATGGATGAAGAACAACCAAATAATTTCATTCAGGATACCAAACAGAAATCAGCTGGTAAAACATTTTAGCTGCTAGTATGTGAGGTGGATTTAAATCAGCAACTTCTTGGTGAAACCACCTCTTCTCTATCCCATTATAAATCCCCCTCCTCTCTCCATTTTATCTTCTTAATTTGATTACTTTTCAAATCAGAAAATACTATAGGGCAGGTTTAGTTGCCAGTAATTTTTCTGGCAATCTAATCAGTCGTTCAAAGAAAGTATGATCTTGTGGTATCCAATTTACAGACAATCACACGGGGTAGCTCACTAAAGTAACCCAGAACAGGCAGGAAGCAATGACTTTTAGAAGCCAAACAGTGAAGAGAGAGATTTAGCAAAATAACTTTTGTACTTTGCTTTTTCTTTTTAAAGTTGGATATGCTGGAAATCTGCTTTTTCATCTTTAACTCTTTTTAAATATTTTTTCAACGATTTCTAGCCTTTTTTTTTGGATGAAGCAAAGGCAAGCAAACTGCAACAAAGCTAAGATATGCTATCTCCCATCTCTGTCACATACAGAGGTAAAGAAAATCCTTAGCTTGGTTTCACTTTGCTAAAGAAACACACATGGAGATGTGGGGGTGTTATCTCTCCCACACACAGGGTTGTGATGGCATAACACATAGTATGTATCATATCTTTTATGTATAATATATTGTACACACATGCACACAAAATGGCAAGAGGAAGGGCATGTCCTTCAAAATACAGGCAGTTTAATTAATGTAAATCAAATTAAAAAGTGAACAAAAACTCAATCCAGCTGGTTGGCAGAGTAGGTGACAAAACAAAGGAGGGCAGGAAAAGGTTCACATGTTTAAAGGTTAGACTGTGTGCCTGTGTACTTTGTCCTGTAAACTGGTTTCAAATATCCATGGAACATCTAGCAGCTAGCTCAGTACAGCTCTGCTAGAAATTAAAAACAGAGCTTTCTCTCATAATATATCAAATGATCCTATTTACATGTTACTTTTGCAACAATAAAAAGTAAAACACTCAGCAATTCAAGCACTCATGTTCTTAAAAAATAATTAAAAAAGAAAATAAATCCAGTCCCTCATTCCCATCTCTGTGTGATAATGGGATGGTTAGAAAAATAAATTCCTCCGGCCAAGGCACCAGCTTCTCTCATGATTTTCTATTATAAAATGTTGTAGCACTTGACATAACATCAGGAAAGTCTGACTTTTCTTTTTTGAATATCATCTGAGCTGCACTAAGGACTGCAAAACGCTTTGTCGAGAACGTGACAAGAATGGAGTGACATTATCCCAAACCAAAATACTCAGCAGAGGAGGCTTCAACATTTTCAAATGGTGGGAGGGAAGAATAAAAATAATTGGAAGGACAAATTGTTTGTTTTCCTTAAACTTTGCATTGGTTAAATGAACAAATGCTTATAGAATTACAAAATATTTACTTTGTATAATCAGTATACTGCATGGACATGGCATCACCAGACTGCAAAGCAAGGCTGCAAGCAAAGACGCCATCTATAAAAGCAACCGCAGCGAATGGCGAATGTAACCCAAAATGGACATAAGAATGGGCCGGGAATTCAATGAACATGGGTTCCTCTCTTTACAATGTGCATTAGTAAGTGATAGTACGAATCAGCTAGTCACGCAAAACAAGTGGTATTTATCATAAGCTGCATCTTGCCTTCCAGGAAGGAAATGCCGGCTGCACAGATCACAGATGTTTACCCAGCATAAATCTAAATCTAAAAAAAAAAAAAGTTATGAGAGGTTTGGTCCAAAATATTCTCTCCTCCATTGTGCTGATGCTCATCAGATCGCTGCAAATTCACAGCTGAGACAGGGCTCGCCCCACAGAGATCATTCAACTCCTTTCGTCTTTGCTTTCGCCATCAGAAAACAAGGGCGTTTAAAAATAATAGTAAGCAAGTTGGGCTATCGTCAGTACTGGGGAATGGGAATAATAGATGTTTGTCAAGGTTGGACTGAGTCCCGTCAAGGATGGCTCAGGGCTGTGCAAACTGCTGCTGCAGAAATGGTTAGTGGTTGACGTATGTAAACTGTACCTTAACCTCTCCCCTCCCCACAGCTACGTGGAGGAGAGACTGCTTTCCTGTTAGCAAAGAAGAGTTTTGTTTTGGCTGATTCGACAAGGAGGGGAGAATTTGTGAGGAAGGAATGGCAAAAGTCTCTTCGCTCCCATATAAACCCCTTCTTACAATGAGAAATGGTAGCTTAGGGTCCAATTTGCCCACCCTGAATTGTGCTAATTGCACTCACCGAAGCAGTTCCACTAAAGTCAAGGTTGATATCGGGGGGCTACTCATCTGCATCAAGGGTTTGCAGAATAGGGCCTTGAAATGGGTATTAATGCTCCTTTTGAGCTCCTGCACTTTCCTGTTCCTCTCACTGATACAATGGCTCAACAAAAAGGAATAAAAGTTGAGAACATGGGAGCAGTGGCTATAGGAATCACGTGCCTTTACTAGAAGTTGGAAGAGTTGAATGACCTCCTTGGAGCCTCTGACCACCCCTTCTGCAGTATACAATAGATCACCGAAGGAGACATACACATGCTCATTCATATAAACATTAATTTCAATAGGAATTGGAAAGTCCTTCACCCTGCATTTCAGTGGCAAAGAGCAAATGATCTGCAACACTCTAATCAGCAGTTGTCATGGATACCATGTAAAGATCAGCAGTGTTGCTTTATGTTATAGGAACTCCACGTAGTTTTCAGGGATTAGTCCCGTCTTCCCATTCAGGGTTCCTTCCAACCAGCCAGGCTCCTGAGATGCATGAACTGAGGAGAGAACAGAGGGTATTAATATCAATCTTACAAGGCAGATTTTCTAGTGGGAAAGAAGTAACGTTTTTACCCACAACCAATCTCCTGCAGTTATGGCAAGTTTTGGATTTTCCTGCAAAGAGAAAGCAGCTTCTCTTCTCCTTATTGTGGTTTGAAGTTCTCTGAGACAGTGGTGGCAACGAGCTATTTCCTGCTCTTGCACAAGAGACTGGCTTTGGAATCACTTCTCTCTTCGCCACAGAGGCAAAATGCAAATTTCCGCTGTAACTGCCAGGACCTGGGGCCATTGACTTTGGATGCACCTACCCCAGGGATTCACTTCGATACTGTTTCCAAAATCCCTTATTCGTTTTCCTCTAGCTCCAGAGCCTGGAGTCAAAAGCATCTGCTTAGTGTCCTCTACTCTCCCCCTGCAGCTGTTTGATCTAAAACCCTCTCTCCATTTCCCCTGCTCTCCTGACCATGGGGCTGCTTCTCCTTTCTCCATCCCTCCAGACTCCCGAAGTTAAACTGCTGAACACCAAAACCTCAGGTCTGAAAATCCCACTCTTCCCACTTTTCCCGTTCTAGATCTTTAGGTCTACATGTGGGCCCCCCCCGGCCCAGCATCCTCAGGACCTGAGAGGCTCCGAACCACAGAGTTTACCAGACCAGTCCTGCTGGAGCTGCACTCCCAAACTTGGATTGAGGCTGCTCTCCTTAAAGCGCTGACCCCGGCAGGGACTATGCTCTTGCCACTGGCCCGGACTGCACTCCTGGGCTCCAGTCAGGGCTGGACTCCTGGGTGCTAGCCCCACAGCCTCCAGCCTGGGCAGGGCTAGCTCTCCACTGTGCCAGTCCCCAGCAGGACTGTGCTGCCCGCCCCTGCTGGCCAGGGATGTGCTCCTGCCCCACTGCCTCCACCTGGGCCGGGCTGCGTTCCCTGCTGCCGCCAGGGCTGTGCTCCTTACCACCAGCCCAGCCCCTGAATCTGGCCAGCTGGGGCTCTCTGGTCCAGCGATATCTGTGGTCCAGTTGCCGGACCAAAGAGTCCCAGATTTTAGATGTTCAACCTGTATAGTATCTCCCATTTCCCCTCCCGCAGGAGCCAGCTTGTCTAATGACTTCTCCTCCCCCCTTCCCTCAGGCTATACATAACTGATTTCCCTCTCTCTCTGGACCCAAAGGCCTAAATCATTTCCCTCATTTTGTCCCTCTAGATCCAGGTCTTCCTCCTCTCTCCCGTCCAATGCCGTAGTCTTAACAACTCCTTCTCTGTCTTCCGTCCTCTCACACGCTAGGGTCTAGAACTCTTCCTATAGCCACACTTTCCAGCCTTGCTTTGGCTTCTATTTTGTGCATGTGTTTTTAACATGGCATAAAGAAATTATCTCTCTATGATGACAAGAGGATTAGATGTGCCTGGTCACAGGCCCTGGCCAGCATAAAGAAAGAAAGAAGGATGATGAAGCAGCTATTGCTGTTTGTGTGCTGATAATATAAAAACTGCTCTCAGGAGAAAGCAGGGCCTTTCTGTCTTTTTTAAAATACTGTTTTAATTACAGAAACTTATTTTCTAGGGAGGGTAAGAAAACTAAAGCTCTTACACATGCTGCTGTGTGCCTTAACATGACTTCCTGGGCTTGCTACAGAAAAGCATTCCCTCCTCCAAGTTCTACACTGATTACAGACTCAGGGACAAAGTCAAGTACCCAGGTAAAGAACAAGCTTCCCAGTAATGATCAAGGGCATGGGTTTTTTTTAAATGAGGAGGGCAAGGAGAAGAACATGTTTAGAAAAGATAATGGACTTAAAATATCCCCAAACTTTGAACTATGACTTATTTGAAGTTCAAGACGTGGTTAGCCACCCTGTCATATGATTCTGCACTTCCTGGTCTGGGCCTGTACCAACCTCCACAAGAAAAACTACTATGTTGTCTAATAAAGAAACAAAACATTGCAGTAAAAATGAAACACTCTGAGCAGTTCCTGCAGAATGCTGGAGTATCTCCTCTCCATACGCACATAACACCCGGGTATGGAACAAAGTATTGGGAAAGTGCTTATTTTACAAACAAAGGTTAAGCTGATGCAAGCACAAAAGTATTCTGTGCTCTGACATAGTAAATTATGAGATGATGACATTTCAGAATGACCTGAATTTCCAGTAACATAATTTCTGGGGAGAACACCACAAAAGGAAGAAAAACTAACTTGTGAATAATCTTCCAAAACTCTCAATCACCAACATACTAAGTTATCCCCTGCTTGAAATCTCAGTTCATTAAACCCCTCCTAAATCTTCAAACAAAGTTACGCTCAGCACTACTCTTCGAGAGACACCTTGTAGGGAGACATACCTATTGGGATGCTGGAGGAGGGGAGAAAAAGGGTGTGGGGCCCTTAGTGGATGAGGGAGGTAACCTAGGGTGTGTCTAAACTACACCCCTCTGCTGACAGAGGGATGTAGATTAGGCACATCACTATTGCAAATGAAGCAGGGATTTAAATATCCCACGTTTCATTTGAATAGAAATGGCCATCGCTTTTTGCCGACGTGGCACTTTGCGGCAAAAAGCGGCAGTCTAGATGGGGATCGGTTGACAAGGAAAGCCTTTTCTGACCGATTCTGTAAACCTCGTTGCATGAGGCATAAGGGATCAGTCGGATATTTAAATCCCTGCTTCATTTGCAATAGCGATGTGCCTAATCTACATCCCTCTGTCGGCAGAGGGGTGTAGTTTAGACACACCCCTAGTGACAGATCATGTGGGAAAAGCTGAAGTACTCAATGCTTTCTTTGCCTCTGTCTTCACAGACAAGGTCAGCTCCCAGACTACTGCTCTAGGCAACGCAGTATGGGAAGGAGGTAGGCAGCCCTTGGTGGAGAAAGAACAGGTTAAGAACTATTTAGAAAAGCTAGATATACACAAATCCATGGGTCCAGATTTAATGCATCCAAGGGTACTGAGGGAGTGGGCAAATGTCATTGCAGAGCCTTTGGCCATTATCTTTGAAAACTCATGGAGATCAGGAGAGATCCCGGATGACTGGAAAAAGGCAAATGTAGTGCCCATCTTTAAAAAAGGGAAGAAGGACAATCCAGGGAACTACAGACCAATCAGCCGTATCTCAGTTACTGGCAAAATCATGGAATCCATTTTGAAGCGGGAAAAGTGATCAGGAATAGTCAACATGGATTCACCAAGGGCAAGTCATGCCTGACCAATCTGATTAGCTTCTATGATGAGGTAACTGGCTCTGTGGATATGGGAAAGTCAGTGGATGTGATATACCTTGACTTTATCAAAGCTTTTGATATGGTCTCCCACAATATTCTTGCCAGCAAGTTAAGTAAGTATGGATTGGATAAATGGACTGTAAGATGGATAGAAAGCTGGCTAGACTGTCGGGCCCAACGGGTAGTGATTAATGGCTCAATGTCTGGTTGGCAGTCAGTTTCTAACGGAGTGCCCCAAGGATCAGTTCTAGGGCTAGTTTTGTTCAACATCTTTATTGATGACCTGGATGAGGGGATGGATTACATCCTCAGCAAGTTTGCGGATGACACTAAACTAGGGGGGATGACACTAATCGTTTGGGATCTCTCCCAATACGTTGGAGGGCAGGGATAAGGTCCAGAGTGACCTAGACACATTAGAGGATTGGACCAAAAGAAATCTGATGAGGTTCAACAAGGACAAGTGTAGAGTCCTGCACTTGGGACAGAAGAATCCCAAGCATTGTTACAGGCTGGGGACCGACTGACTAGGTAGCAATTTGGCAGAAAAGGACCTGGGGATTACAGTGGATGAGAAGCTGGATATGAGTCAACAGTGTGCCTTTGTAGCCAAGAAGGCAAATGGAATATTAGGTTGCATTAGGAGGAGCATTGCCAGCAGATCTAGAGAAGTGATTATTCCCCTTTATTCGGCTCTGGTGAGGCCACATCTGGAGTATTGTGTCCAGTTCTGAGCCCCACACTAGAGAAAGGATGTGGACGCATTGGAGAGGCTCCAGCGGAGTTCAACCAAAATGATTAGGGGGCTGGAGCACATGACCTATGAGGAGAGGCTGAGGGAGTTGGGTCGTTTAGTCTGCAGAAGCGAAGTGTGACGGGGGATTTGATAGCAGCCTTCAACTTCCTGAAGGGAGGTTCCAAAGAGGATGGAGGGGGCTGTTCACAGTAGTGACGGATGGCAGAACAAGGAGCAATGGTCTCAAGTTACAAGTGGGAGAGGTCTAGGTTGGATATTAGGAAAAATTATTTCACTAGGAGGATGGTGAAGTACTGGAATGGGTTACCTAGAGAGGTGGTGGAATCTCCATCGCTAGAGTTTTTTAAATCTTGGCTTGACAAAGCCCTGGCTGGGTTGATTTAGTTGGGGTTGGTCCTGCTTTGGGCAGGGGGCTGGACTTGATGACCTCCTGAGGTCTCTTCCAGCCCTATGATTCTATGAAAAAATCAAAGAGCTCAGCATCACTGATTTGCTATCTCTGGCACTAAGTCTTCTAAATTGATCATGGCCTCCCTTTTCAGCAATGTGTCTATCTCCAGCAGGCAGCTAGGAAACACCTGTCCCTGCTAGAAACTTTGGAAGTTGCTCCCTCAGACACATGCGGTATATGTGATTAAGGGCTTCTCACTGTCTGAGCTTGCATTTGGTTGCACTGAGTAGAAAAAGTGCAGCTGCAGCGTGTGCATACATGTGGTTTTTCCCCCACACTGAGGGTTTGACAATCTTAAAATTCTAGGTATCAGTAAATGGGCCCAAGATAATGCTTTTATTGAAAGTCACATGGGTTCCAGGGACTATTCGTCTCTTCCTTTAAAAATGACTAACATTCCTGAAACAGCAATTAATTTCTCTCCAGATACTGTCCGATAAAGCATGATACATATAGTAGGGGCTAGAGAGCATCTCAACAATCCCTACTAACATTTAAAACTAGAATACAAATAGAACAGAACTTCTGCATATTTACAGCATACAAATCATAGCATCTGGCAGCAGCAAGTAAGATGGTTTTTAGGTGAATTTAAAGGGACAGAGGCGAAAAAATATACTAACATTTTAAAAAGCTTGCCTAATGTTAATCATCTACAGTCCACTTTGCATAAGTGCTGAGTACCCACAATGCCTGTTGCAGGCCATAGGATCTGTGGATGTTCAACAGCCCATGGAAATAGGGCCTAAATCTCTATTTAGGGACCTAACTTTAGAAAACCAAGTCTGAACATTAGATTTAATAAAACTATTGATCGTATTTCCTAATCTGTGTCATGAATACTTTACAGTTAATGCTTTGTAATCTCTTCCTGCTTCTCCTTCCAGGACTGTCTTCTTCTCTAGTGGGCAACCCCGTCCCATTTAGCACTATACTAAGGGCACAGTACTTACAAACCTCCGATACCTGCTTGCCACTCAGGGTGGGAGCCAATGCTTTAGATTATTAAAACGGAAATAATTTTAATATTTCTTACATTTACATCTTGACACATGCTATAAATAGGAAGGATGGTACAATATCTAGGGCACTAGTCTAACACCTAGGAAACCTGGGGTTAATTCTGTGCTCCACCACAGGTCTCCTCTGTGACCACTGGCAAGTCCCAGGGGATAACTGAGGCATAGCATGCCTAATAAATAGTTCTTTACCTCACATGTGCATTGTGCGGATAAACGAAATAAAGATTCTGAAGTGCTTTGAGAAATGCTGGGAATCTTGTATGGCAAGTGCCGCAGAAAGCTTATTAAATAAAAAAAAATGGTCTTCCATCAAAAAGATTTTTAAAAAATTACTTGAACACACTGTTGTTAATATTAAGTTTCCTAAAAACTTCATTACCATAATAACTGATTCTGGGACATCATCCACCAGACAGTGTCTATTTAATTTTCTTCCCTGATTCCCAGTGACCATATGTTTAATCTGTTGCAGTTATTAGGAAAACACTAAGTGATTAGGGAATTCTGTGTATTTTTTTCTTGAGTGAGCCATCCATTTTTATCTAGTAAGTACCAGATATTTAAATCAAACTTGCCCCTGTTTAGTTGCTGCATTTTATCATAAATTCAAAGAGGGGGACTCTGTTAATTATCAAGAAGGGGACAAAAAGAGAATGTGGCAGCTGTTTCCAAAGTGACAACATACACAAAAATAAAATCTAAACCAGTCTGGGTAGTGGCAGAAAATCCTTTTCATATAAGGTAACTTTATCCAAGACCAATATTGAAGAATTCCATTGAGCATAATATTTTGACTTTTTTGTGTGTGGAGAAAGGAGTCTATGTTTCTTAGGAGCAACTCCCATAAACAAACTGGTTGTCCAGCAGTGTGTAAGAGAAAAAGGACATGCACATTACAGTTTAGAATAAGATACTCATTTCTCCTTTTCCATCTAATGCATAAACCATCTGCAGTGTCAGAATGCAGCTCTGGTACAATATTCAAAAGCTAATCTGTCTCTGTCACATTCACCTAGATAGCTGCTCAGCAATAGTAACCAGTCAGGAAACTTGACACTAGTTTTTGCATCTGAACACACACACACACACACACACACACACACACACACACACACACACACACACACACACACACACACACACACACACACACACACACACACACACACACACACACACACACACACACAGGCATGTGCTTAACTCCATCTCTTGGTAAATTGGCAAATATCTTTTAATTGCATGTACTCGGTATATCGTATGTAGTCTTTTTATTTAAAGCAGTGGTTCTCAAATTGTGGGTCAGGACCTCAGAGCCCACTCTGAATAGGGTCAGAAGGGCTAGTTCAGACTAGCTGAAGCCTAAAGCCCGAGGATTTGGCCCTGGGCATCTGGGCTCAGGTTACAGGGCACTTGCATGGGGCTGAAACCCTTGGACTTTGGCTTTTGTCGCCTCTTTGTGGGGTCAGTCATTGGCCCCTCCTACCTAGGGCAGAGAGCTTTGGGTTGGTTTAGTCATTCCTCTTGATGGTGGGTCATGTAGTAATTTTTATTGGCAGATGGGGGTTGCAGTGTGATGAAGTTTGAGTACCCCTGATACAGAGAACTGGGGCACATACATTTCAGGAAATATTATACCTATCAGCAACTAGCAAGAAAACATTGGGTTAGAAGAGAAAGGCAACTTAAAAGCAGAACCAGCTTTTTCAGATTAAGGGTATGTCTACACTAGCCCCCTAGTTTGAACTTGGGAGGCTAACGTAGGCATTCGAAGTTGCAAATCAAGCCCGGGATTTAAATATCCCGCGCTTGATTTGCATCTTCCGCCGATCGCCATTTTTGAAATTTACAAGTCGGACTAACTGCCCGGCGTCTGCGCGTAGGGACCAGTAGTTGAAATAAAGCCTAGTTCGAACTACCTGTTAAACCTCATTCCAGGAGGAATAACAGGTAGTTCGAACTAGGGCTTTATTTCGAACTACCGGGTCCCTGCCGCGTGTAGATGCGGGCAGTTAGTCCAGACTTGTAAATTTAAAAAAAAAAAAAAAGGCGACCGGCCGGGAAGATGCAAATCAAGCCCGGGATACTTATATCCCGGGCTTGATTTGCAACTTCGAATGTGTACATTAGCCTCCCTAGTTCGAACTAGGGGGCTAGTGTAGACATACCCTAAGAGAGGATCCATTAGCTTGATTTTCAACTCAGCGTAATGCTGCAATGGAGTTAATGGTGCTCCCATGTGAAACATTACGCTAAATTTTTACTTAGAGCTCAGATTCCATGTTCCTCAACATAGCCCTGAGGATCGCAGCAACCCCTCCACTTAATTCTCACCCATTTATACAAGGTGATGATGCCAGTCTGTTCTCCACCGTAAAATGAAGCGTGATTCAGTAATGTTCCTGCTTTCAGTGCATTAGTGGACTATCTGGTGCTAACCAAAGGCAGGGGCAGTAGTTTGTTATAATGACACCTAGAAGATAGCAGATTATAAGCTTCCAGTGTTGTACTTCTGATTGCTTCTCCTCCCCTCTTGTGCTCCCCCAACAATTCTCCTTCCCTCTAAAGGATCCATCCTGATGAATGCTGAGCACTTCCCATGAGGTGTGGTGCACCCTCAGTCCCCACCATAGTGGGCCTGATTTTCAGAGGTGCTGAGTCCTCCAGTCAACAAAAGCTGTCGATTTTCAGCGCCTCTGAAAATCCAACCCCTTCCCTCTCTTTCACATCATCTCTGTAAAACCTTTCTTCTTTTCTCAAGCTTTCCATGTTCTCTTCCCCTTCTCCCTCTGTGAAGCATTTTGTATTACATTACACAACCCATGCTTGGGAATTAAAGACTCACCATTGTCAAATATGGTGCCTGCTGTGAAGGAGAGCTCTGAGTCATGTTCTGCTTTGCAAGCATACAAGGCTCTGGCTTTCCGGAATGGTGAGCTATGAAAAGAGAAAGTATTCAGCATTAAAAAAAACCCCTCTATTAAAAATATCACACAATTTCCTTCCCCACTCTCACAGGGGAAATCTTGAAGAAGGTGGCAAATGGCAAGGCTCAGGGCAAAAAGGTTACCAAGTCAGGGGAGAAAAAAAGATAGAAATATTGCAGATAAAGTTGAGCTCTCTCAGAGATATCACTTCCTTCAGAGTCCCATTTCACCACGTTGGAAATTTCAGTGAGAAAAAAACTGAAGCATTGAGGAACAACGCATGTACAAAGTTGCCCAATACACTCAGCAGCACTAAATCAGAGGTCACTGAAAGAGTTTCCTGTCCATTAAAAGGGAAAATACAAAAAAGGTCAGAATAAGTTGGGAAGATTGCGTGTGTCACTGAAAAGAAATATCTCACTAAAAACCTAGTTTCTATTTGGGGCAGAGAGGCAGGCAGCAAGAGTAGCCACTCACTGATGCTGTAAATCAGTCAGGGTGGTTCACTTTTAGCATTTGCCCAAAATTACTGTTGAGTTCCTTTCTAGCTTTATCTGCCCTGGTCTAGTTCCTCTGCACCCACAGAGGAGCACTTCAAAAAACAGAACAATAAGTGGCTTCTATTAATAATTTGCTGCCCTTCTTCAGGACCTACCACTTGAGGGTCTCAAAGCGCTTTAGAAACATTAAACTTCAAAAACTTCCTCTGTATTACCTACACTTTGCAGTGAGGTAAACTGTATTATATTCATTCAATAAAGTCTGTTGATACTATTCTATTTAGTCTGAATACTGATGACCTTATGACAGAATTTTCAGAAGCATTCTTACTCCATGGCTAACTTCACACATTCAGCAGATGGCCTGTCAATGATCTGCTGCACACCATCTATTGGTCCCCTAGCTGGTCATTCCCTTCTAGGATGACCTGTCACCATTCCATCCACATTAGCTTTCTCCAGATTATTTCCATCTCCATGCCTGTCATGACTTAAGTACGCAAGTTAATTTCCTGACAACAGGTTTGCTTTTCTCCAAAAATTTTACATCTTCATTGCTATTCAGGAAGCATGCAAGAATCTTCACAAGGAAACATCTCAAAGGCTTTGATCTTCCTCGTAGCAGCAGCAATATTTCCCCAGGATTCACTTCCATAAGCTGCTATGGAAACAAATAAGCTTTTCAACAGTTGAACCTCCAATGTAAACTGAGGCAGAAAGTATTCTCATTCAAAAGCCAACCAGCAATTCACTGGTAAAGTGGGGCACAGAATGCAGGAGTCATGTGACTCTGGCTCTTGCTTCAACCAGCAAAATATAAGTTGTCTCAGATTTCTAGTCAGGTAGGGAAGAATTAGCTGAGTCTTCCACTTCTGTCTTAAGGTTAAAGAAGACTGATCAGTAGGAGCTATGACAAGCTAAGATTTATTTTTGTATTTTAAGCAGAATACTACATACGGTATAATTAATGCAACAAGTTTTGCAGCTTTTGAAAAAAAGGAAACTGGGAGATTCCTCCCATTTCAGAGAGACAGTCATGTTGGAAGTTGTATGCTGACATGGCCTTAGATGAAAAATCCACCAAAAAAAATGGATTTTCCTGCCCAAATTGGGCGCACTGGAAGGAAAAAACCTTGTGAAGTTGGTTTGGCTATATGCATCAACTTGGGAAATAGAATGTTTGTTACCTGCCCAGTTCTTTACTACGACTCACTTCTCTCCCAGTCCAAGACATTCAGACTGTGCCTCTGCTTATACAGACACCAGCGACAGCACGTACATGGCAATAAACTGCTTCCAAAGCTGTATGAAAACTTTAAACTGATATCAGCAGATTCAGAAAACAATATACAGTAAAACTCCAATAGTCCGGCATCCAATAGTCCGGCACTCCTGATAGTCCGGCATCAAAATGGCAAGAGCCTAGTGAGTGAGCTTCGGCAAAAATGAGTCACAAGGTAACAGCGGCAGCAGCTGAACTGAGCAAAAGGGTAAAAAGGCTTAAAAAACTAAAACATTACAGTATACTGTATACAGTATGTACAATAAAAAGGGTTAAGAACACTTTATATACAGTATATAATGTATACAGTATATATATAACCTGCTTATAGTACCTCCTGATAGTCCGGCATATCTGATAATCCGGCACCACCTAAGTCCCATAGGTTCCGGATTATTGGAAGTCTACTGTACCTTACTGAACTGAGTTCAGTGTTCCTTTTTATGAGCATTACTCTGATGGAGACTTGGTGACCTCCTCCTCAGGGGAGAATCAACATCATTTTGGCATTTAGATTTGAACTTCTTGTGCTACCCAACCCTGAGGGGCTTTATGTACATTGCCTGAACAGATCAGGGTGTATTCCTTCCGCAGTTGGCCATGGAAGCCATGAAGACCCAACCTGACTATTCTTCCCTGCAGGAAACTCATGCTCTGTGGCTTCCCTGACCTTGCAATGCTCCTTGTGCACAGAGTGCAACCTGAAAAGCTTGCATCTGGGATTTCTGTGTGTGTGTTGGGGGGGGGGGGGGGGGGGTCTGGATTGGGGGGGTCCTTCATTTGCTTGGGTTTCCTTTTGCCACTGAAAGACTAGAATCGCTATGAAGTTTCACCACTTGACATTGCATCATGCTGAAAATTGTTCCGGCTGCCTGTGAGAACTTCAGGGGAAAACCGAGGCAGGGGGGAATAGCAGCATGGTGGGCCACAACAGGGTGCTGTGGAAGCCAATCTCAGACAGACTTCTTCGGTCACTTCCTGCAAGGTGTCCGATGGTGAGGTCCTGATGTGTATTATCTACAAAATGAGTCATTACCCTAATCCAGGGTATTATCACAATTAACACCTTTATGGACAATCTGGGAACACAGGCCAGATGTAAGGATTTCCAGTAGATTGTTGCAATTCCCATAGGTGAAGTAAAGAAAACTTCAGTAGCAGGACCTGATTAGCCACACTAGATATGGGTGATGTTCCTAGCCTCAGCCAGAAGCTGGGAGTAGGTGACAGGAGATAGATCACTAGATGAGGGTGGTGAAGTACTGGAAGGGGTTACCTAGGGAGGAGATGGAATCTCCATCCTTAGAGGTTTTCAAGTCTCAGCTTGACAAAGCCCTGGCTGGGTTGATTTAGTTGGGATTGGTCCTGCTTTGGGCAGGGGGCTGGACTTGATGACCTCCTGAGGTCTCTTCCAGCTCTATGAGTCTCTGATTCTATCTATGATTACCTATTCATCCCCTCTGTGGCACCCAACATTGGCCACTGTTGGAAGACTGGATACTGCGTTAGATGAATCTTAGGTCTGACCCAGTATGGCTGCTCTTATGATTGGAATATGCAAATCAGTTCCTTGGTGGAAACATCGGGGTGTTTTCTGGAGAGACTACCATGATAGTAGGAGATAGAGCTTCCGTCCTGAATTCCATCTTCTCTGTCAACTTAATTATCTGCTTGAGCTGTAACTGCTCTTGATCTTTTTCTTGTTTTTTTTTTCTCCTCTCTCTCTCTCGCCCT
The DNA here is from genome assembly GCA_019425775.1 of Rafetus swinhoei. NCBI lineage: Eukaryota > Metazoa > Chordata > Testudines > Trionychidae > Rafetus > Rafetus swinhoei. Next base: position 19,196,985 of record CM033428.1, on the reverse strand, counting down.
GGGTTCCATGTTGTCTGAGGTTCTGTTCAACACAGTTTGATGCTCCTCATCCTCTCTCAAGATTAATTTTAATGATAGATCTCATCTGTCTCTTTGCATAGTCTTTTGGAAAGAAATCCTTCTTTTCAGGATTTACCATGTCCGTTGCCAGGGATAACACTACTCTATCCTACTTTGCTTGAAGAAGAGATGCACATCTGGAGTCGAGGACATGGTAGAATTCCAAGGCTTGCTAAATGAACCTTTCCCCTTTGTCTTTTCCCCATGACGTCTCTGAAGTAAAATGGCAAATTCTGTCCTAATATTTGACCTTAGCTTGCTCATATTCTCATTTTTTGGCTGGATCTCAATGATTGGGCCATTAAATATTTTTTCTCCTAAGGCTGAAAATTCCTCAGGGGAGGAGTTCATGGAAGGAGATATATATCTGCAACACTTTTGGTGCTTTCTGTGGTGTTTTGCTTGTGAGGGAGAAGAAGAGGACAGTCAGCTCTGTCTGAGGACTGTTAACTCTCCTTGCCTGGTCTTACCTAAGGGGTAAGGAGAGGGATGTTAAGCCCCAGACTTCCCTCATTATTCAATATATATTTGGAAAGAAAGCATAGGGAAACACCCAGTGTGACAAAGAAGAATGCTCTGTCCTTGTGTAATTGTCTAGAGAGAAATCTTAGCTGGTGTGGGATGATGCAGAGGCCCTAACAAACCATCCTAATTGAGAAGAGCAAAGGTTTGTTGACTGGGAATGACTGTGGTTCTTCAAATGGTCTCCTTGCAGATGGGTGATATAGAGGCAGCAATGCGGGGTGGCAGCAGCCCCTGTCCAGGAAGGCGGGGGTGTCTGAGCTCCCGAACCCAGCGCGAGCCGGAACTGAGCCAGGCTGCCTGCCCACCTAGCTCATAATACACTTTAAATGCAGACCTGCAGCAGGGGTAGGTCACGGACCTGGTGTGAACCAGGACTGATCTGGGCTGCCTGCCCGCCTGGCTCCTAATACACTTTATATGCAGTTAATCGACTACACTATTACATCCCTAGCAGGGAGTGGGAGATCCTGCTCACGGCTGTCCCTCAAATCAGTTATTGAAGCTGGGATTACAGAGAGATAAAATGAGAGAGGGAGTGTTAGGGCGTGGCCAAACCCTGGAGGTCTAAAGACAAATCTGAAGAGTTTCTACTATTTTGTTGTATGTTTACCAGCAGAGTAATGGTTTGTAGCAAGGGAAAGAAAGTGCGTTAATGTGACAGCAGTGATTGAAAAGCAAGGTAAGTGGGTAGAAAGAAATTCTGAAAAATGCTTAGGCAACCATGTAAATGTAATTTTCTTTCCATCAGTACCATTAAAATGGGATTTCTGATTTATCACACAAGGGTGAATTGTAATCTGTATTCTAAACACGGAATATTTGGAAGTTTAGATACAATGAATCTAATTCCTCACAGGGCAAATGGACATTCTTTGAAAGAACAAATCTTTTACATAGGCATTGCAAGAAAATTTGTAAAAGCATGCTCATCAAAAAAGAGCCTTTTCTGTTAACCGTTTGCATTCAATAAAATAAGGAAACAAAACAAGATTAATACTTTCCCAGAGAAGCCCAGGCTCCTTCCCAAAACTACAAATGAAGTAGGTTTATTTGTCTCATGAGGGTTCATTATCATCCGTCCTACCCCAACATTCTGAGGTTTGCTTTAGGATTTCGAGTTTTTGCAAAGCAAATCTTGGTTGAAACTGTCTATTTTCTTCAGCGTCTGACTTGAAACAATCCCATTGGCCCAAATTTGATTAAATTGGGTATGGATTCACCCAGAAGTTTTGCAAGCCTCTTCAGGAACCAGGTCAAATTCATAACTGCACCTCAGACAGGGAAAGTTTCACGTAGCTTTGTGATTTCAGTGACACACTTTGGCACAGCTCTGAGGCTGACACATTTCCAAGTTTCCCCATCCAGTTTCTAATTGGCTGCCAAGGATGGGGAGTGGCACTGTGAGACAAACACAAACTAAAGGGGCTATGTGTCTCTGATTCAGGAGCCATGTAGGACTCACCCAGCATGCAAATCTTTGTGGAGGTTATACAATTAAAACAAAGGTGTTTTCCTGGTAACTACCCTGAATTATTTAAGTTGTTGCTATCGTCACAAAATAAACTCATCTGCTTGGTCACCTTTAGGTATCTGCTTCACCCCCCCCCTTTTTTTTGTCCTCACAGCACCTCAGTGCAAGTTGCTACTATCAGGACTCCTGTCATTTCTGCTGCTGCAGCGCCCTTCAAGGAGATAAAAAAGCTTGGATCCTTCTGATCACTCATTTTTAATTTCTGCCTCCAAGCATGGCAGAGGGCCAAGAAAGCACTCAGTGGAGTTTTCCCAATGTGCCCTTGTACAATTTATAGAACAAGGGAGTTGTCCTCACGGAAGAGGGGCTACTTAGCTGATATTACACCACTGTTAGGCCTTAGCAGGCTTCCATCAAAACAAATAAATAATCCTGCTGAATAGACAGGAGTTAAATGTGGCATTTGTAGGTTGTGGGTGAGGGTAATTTTTCATTTTTCCCTTTAAGGAACAGCACCCACGTTCTGCATCTCTCCCTGAGATGGAAGAGAGATCTCTCTTCATACTGCTCTGCAACATTCATGCACTAATGAATACTAATTAAAGGGCAGGAAAAAAAAGCAAAGACAATTCCCGGTTAGGCTGTTCTTAAAGGAATTAATATGGCTTTTTATTGCAGCTTTTATGACCCACTTGAAGAGAAGGGGCCTGTTCAGAGGGCAGTTTTCTGGAGGTCATATTGCAAATCATCAGAGGATGGTTATTGCTACCTCTGGGTCACATACTGCAGCAGCACAGTTGCCAGTGACGGGCTGGGGTTCTGCCTACTAATGAGGGTTAGGTAGTAAGGCATCAGTGCTGCCCTATAATCCAGCACAGCAAAGCAGATCGGTAGCCTGGTTAACCAAACCACCTTGCCTAACCTAGGGTAGGGAGAGGGGGCAGGAGAAAAGGGGATGTGGTACAGATGACACATCTGTAAGGCAAACTGACTGCTTCTAGCTCCTGTACCTATTACAAGAGTACACAAATAGATCAAACGATGTTGCACCAAATCTCATTTCTTTTACAAGGAGAATATTCTTTGCAGTTCCCTACCTTCCATAATACGATACATTGCCAAGGTACTGCTATACATTGCATATGTCTTAAATGCAAAATATACTAATCACAGCAGCCAATAATAATACTTCAAGTTCTCAAGGCTACAGGAAATGGCACATCCCAAAACAAGAATGCTCTAGGAAAGTACTTTAGTAGTTGAGACCATGCAGCAATTTTCAGTAGTCAGAGGCACAATGATGCTAGGCACTTTAGAAATAACCTCGGTAGAGCATTATATATAGGGCCCTACCAAATTCACAGCCATGCAAAACACATCACCGACCATGAAATCTGGTCTTTTGTGTACTTTTACCCTATACAATACAGATTTCATGGGGGAGACCAGTGTTTTTCAAATTGGGGGCCCTGATCCAAAAGGAAGTTGCAGGGGGATCATGAGGTTATTTTAGGAGGGTCCTGATATTGCCACCCTTACTTCTGCACTGCCTTCAGAGCTGGGCAACTGGAGAGCATCTGCTCTAATGTTGGCCATGTGCCCAGCTCTGAAGACAGCACCCTGCCAGCAGCAACCCATGTCATCCTTACTTCTGTACTACTGCTTTCAGAGCTGGGTGGCCAGAGAATGGCAGCTGCTGACTAACAGCCCAGCTATGCCAGCAGCAGCACAGAAGTAAAGGGTGGCAATGCCACACCATGCAATCATTACTTCTGCACTACTACTGGCGGTAGCTCTGCCTTCAGAGCTGGAGTCGTGGCCAGCAGCTGTTACTTTCCTGCTCTGAAGGCAATGCTGCTGTCAGCAGCTGTGCAGAAGTAAGGTTAGCAATACCGCAATCCCCACACAATAACCTTGCAACCCCCATGCAACTTCTTTTTGGGTCAGGACCCCTACAACTATAATACCATGAAATTTCAGATTGAAATATCTGAAGTCTTGAAATTTACCATTTTAAACAGCCGATGATTATGAAATTGACCAAAATGGACTGTGAATTTGGTAGGGCCCTAATGATATAAGTCCATATTCTTCCACCTCAAAGGCTAATAAGATTTTTAAACTATCCTTCATGGTCATGTGAGAGCTAAGTACCAGAGATGCAGACATAGTAAGACAGATAGCCATATTACATAATTTTATTCAGTAATTTGCACCCATATAAATGCAGTGAAAAAGGTGATTGGGCTGGGGGGAAATATCAAGGCATTTAACAATTCTTAGTGTGTGCCTTGCATAACTGGGAGGTTAGTAAATATCTTACCTGTTGAAGAGATGCGTAAACTGAGGTTCAAGTAAATTAAAGGCCTTGGCAAAGGTCACACAACAAGGCAACAGTAGCAGTAGGAAATAGACCTAAGGTCATGATATCTAGTTAGCTGTCTGCTCTGTCCACTGAGAAATTCTCCCAATTTGGGAGAGAGGAACTCCTGATAGATAACTGTAAGGTCATCTCAAACCATTCCTCTTGGCTCATGGGATGTTTGGAAGTTTCCTCTCTTGCTGCATGAAGGTAGCTGAAGACCAATGAAGGCTGGTAACTAAAATAACAAGCTAAAGCTGGACTGCACTGGAGGGAAATTGAGGAAGACACAGACAAACACACACAGAAAGTAAATAAAAATATAATTGTAGCAGCAGCAGGAGCAACAGAAAACCAGAACAAACCCTGCAACAGACCTGATGGGGGATGAGTCGCTGGACGTAGAGGAGGTGGGCATAGGACTTGATGGCGCAGAGAACAAGGGCCAGGACGGTGAAAGGGGTGATGTTGGGCTTGGATTCTGAGTGCTGCAAGACAGAATCAGAAAGCTGATCAACACAAACCCCCCCACAAACAAACCAAACAGCGAAAGACATTCCAAAGCCGTCCAACCATAGTAGGCACCTGGGGAATATTCACAGCATGAACAAAGCGACAAAATGGAACACTGAGACCTTGGGAAATGGTTTCAAGGCCAGATCTGCGCTATTATTCTTTTGCTGGCAAGCCTGTTGCTTTGTTGTATGGAACGACTACATTCTAGGTTATAGAGGTCATCTCCCTGCGCACAGCTGCTTTCTTTCACCAGCTACTTACCTGCTTTGTTTTATTTCCCCCATTGTTGCCAGAGGCTGTTGATCATATTTCAGGACATTAACGATGTCCGTAACCAGCTTTTCATTCTTCTTTTTATTTTGGTTGTTGTGGTGTGCAAGTATGAAAGGCTGTTCTCTGGGCTGCAATCCACAATGTCTGAAAACAATTTCCTGTTTACATTTTTAACTAAGTGGGCCTTACACTTTGGAAGCCCAGAGGAGTTCATTATCTGAAGGATGGCAGGGAAGTTATTTTACTCTACTATCTGGCTGAAGAAAACTAAGAAGGAAAAACTGCCAACGAATATGCCCCAAATCCAATAACTTAGGTACCTATGAAAAAAGATCCTTCATGCCAATACTGACAAGCCATAATAGAACACATCTTCTACATATGCTCTGGGACTAACACAGATTGCTGACACGAACTCCTCAGGGATAGGAAGAGTCTTTCAGAGTCTTTGAGCAAGCGCTGGGGTCATGCCAAGCTCCCAGAAGGGGCGGAGCCTAAGGCAGAAGGGGTGGGGTTAGGAGCTAGCCTCCCCTAGCCAGCCCTTCAGCTCCACCTGTGGCTGCGGCCATGATTTAAAGGGCCTGGGATTCTGGCTGTTGCCTGTGGCAGCTGGGAGCCCCAGAGCTTTTCAAATCACCACGCTCCAGAACAGCTGCCTCCTTTGCCTTCCTCCCTCCGTGCCCCCGTCAGCGGTCCTGGACCTCCTCCTCTGTTCTGAGAGCAAATGAAAACTACGTTTTAAGTATAACTTATTTTGTGAAATCAGAAAAAGGCTACTGAGGAAAGCATCAGTGCCCTATCTAATGGGATTTCTGCCAGTGCAGCTAGAAGACCGATTACTCATCGTCTGGAGCCAAACACAACTGGTCTATAGCTGTCAAACTTATAAATGATCAGCAAGCCTCAGGAGCCTCTGTTGGGATGCCAGCATGAACCAATCTATCATGATGCAATGGGTTTGCAGGTGATGTGAATGGGGGATATGCAGGTAATAGAGTCAGCTCATTATTTTTGCATTGCTTGCTTTGATTCTTTTCCTCCATTGCCTTTTTAACTGGCTTATGTTGAAATTTACTCTTTTCCTCCACTCTATAAAAGAAATCAACTCTGCCAGTTCTCCAATTTCATATATACTGATTCAGTACTTCTCCCTGAAGTAGTAGCATCATAATGCAGAATGAAGTGGAACCACCTTACAGCAAATTCCGATACAGTGAAAGTCCTTGTGCAGAGAACTGTAGTAAAACTTCCTTAACTGTTTCAGTACCTGTGAAGGGATCTAAGTACGCTTGTAACAATTGTACTTAAAAAAATGTTCACCACTTGGAGTCTCAATAATCTTCTACCCTTCCAGTCTATTTGGTGTCTGAATCATATTGTGTGTCTAATTTAGATTGTAAACACTGTATTTTGTACAACACTGAGCACATTACAAGGTGGGATGCTTTGTAAAGATTTTCTGCTTCAGCCCCCCCCCCCCCTCCATGAGGTCAAAGTGTTCCATTTGGTCCTTGATACGCAGTGAGGCTTGCAAGCTAGTAAGCATGCAGCCAATGGCCTATGGATAACCACCAATATTGTAGACAAATATAGTACTTAAAGGGAAGCGTCAAACTCAGGAACACACTGGAGGAGAGGATTCAATGCTAAAATAAAGTTAGAGGATGACGTTAGTAAGATGTTCCAGTCTTCTGAGAAGGGCTCAAAGGAGTTGAAAATCGATCCCTTTTGAGTAGTTAAGAAAGATGTGGGTCGGACAATAGAAAAGGCTGATGGAGTCTCCTTGCTTAAATAGACTTTCCCCTCAGGGTGAGAACCCTTTGTTCTACACTCCCCATATCTATGGAAAAATACCAGGTTCAAGATGGATTCCAGTACTAGGTAGCATGGTCACATGTTTTTCCTAACACCAACTACAGCTTGGGCTTACAGGACAAACATACCATTCACAAGTTGTTGGTTTGAGTGCTGAGTCATTAAGTCTGGGAGCATCAGTAATGGCCTTCATTAGCATATTTAGTGTAGGTTTGCTAACTGCGCTTGTGTATCTAGAATTTGTGTGGTGTGCCAACTAAACCGTAGTAGCACTTTGACTGGACACAGAGAGAGTGCACAGCTCTTACTCTCAATGTTGTGTGCAATCAGCATACACCTCACCTCACATGCCCTTGTCGTATGTGCATGTCACTTTAGTAATACTGGTAGAAAAAAACAATACAGACAGAAACCAGCAGAATCTGGCAACCCTGGAAGTGGGCAACTCTAAACAAAATGTCTTGCGGGCTACGTATAGAACCTCGATGGATTGCATGTGGCCCTCAGGCTGCAGGTTGCTCACACTTCTCTAGCCCAGAGTTTCTGTTTCTTATAGGACTTGGACTGACCCAAACTCTGTAATGTTTTAGAGTGAGAGAAGTCAACAGGATAGACAAGATGTTTATTCAGTTTCAGGTTATGTTTCAAATGCCATCCTCCCATCAAAAACAAATCAGCAGTTTCGGAGACAGGTTAAAGGATACCGTGGAGTAAACTGTTGGTATCGTTTCTTTCCTTTGCTTGAGTTACTCTTTTAATAGTTTGAAAATAAAATTTAACTCCCTCTATAACATGCCTTCCTCTACTTGGGCAGCCCTTGTTCCTTTCCCTTGAGTTCACAGACAAGCCTGTATCCCCTGTCACCATTCTGAGGTTCTTATGGTTTCTCAAACTCCTGTTCTGGGGCCAAAAGGATCTACAAATTCAGCACTTCTTACTAATGGGACACTTGCCTAAGCACCGAAGGCAGTTGTCCTGCGGGTTGCTGACTGGCATAGGACTCTGGCAATTAGCACATGTTTTAAAGCCATGGGACCAGGGCTATACTATACTAACACTAAGAGGGAAAATATTTACTAGTGAAAACTGGTAATCAAACAGTACAAAGGCTACAGAGAGGGCTGAAGCAAGCAGTTCTATGCACTGTCACTGGCAGCAAAAAGGACATGAGGAGGGAAAGGGACCAGCAGCGCCCTATACTGCGGAGCTGGGAAAATTCTTGTGGCACCTGTGCATGCGACGAACACATACATCTACACTGAAAGGACATGGGCAAGCGCTCAAAGAAGAATATGTTATTATTTTGACTTTACAGTAGTGGACAGGACACATTTTTAGACTACTACTACTTTACACTTACATGGCAACTTCCAAGAAAGGCTCTCAAAGCACTTTAGATGGAGGATACGATACTACTGATTGGTGAACCAAGGTTTAGAGAAGTAAATGGTCTTGCTCTGGTGAGCCAGTAACAAAAGTTGGACAAGAACACTTGACTCCCAGCCTCTGCTTTGCCTCCAACCCCTTCACCAGGCTGCCTTGCTGCCAAACATTCTGCAGTTTCAGAAAATGTTACTGGAAAATTTCTATTTTATGAAAGACCTTTTATTTACTAGTGAATCTGTTAGAATTCCAAGTAAAAAGAGTTCACCACAGGACTTGGGATATTTAGGAATGTGTAATTAAAAGCATGTCTCTCTATGTGCTATATTGGACCTATACACTTTTTTATAATTAAACTCATATTGAAAGAGTGCAATTCTCATTAATCTTAAAGACAGCTGCGTCACTGTTATATATTTCCACATTAGCCACTTACTCCACTGCATTAACGACAGTATAAAATATAATCAATAAGGCTCTCAGAAAAGAGAGTTATTTCTGTTTAGTTATTTTATTTTAAAAAACAGAATAAGAACCACATTTCTCAGCCTAACCTTTTGTCTAGGAAGTGTTATGGTAAGCTGTTTGGCCAGGCACCCGCTTTACAGTATGTCCTGGTTAGTACAGAAAACACTGTTGGTGCCCATCAATGAAAATAATAATGAATGAAGATATGTATTACATTACAAGGAAAATTATCCCATTTCAACAGAATTATACAAGACTCTTCAAATGGAGTTGCATCAGGGTTGATTTTGGTCCAAGTTGGCCAAGTTATCTCCTGCTCAGTCTTATAAATAATTTTGAGTAAGTATTTACAGAAAACCTCTTCATGAAGTAGAGATTAGGTTTTTAGGGTTGTAGAATGTGTCATCCTTATGTTCATACCTCCCAGCTCTGTGATCAAGATACCGGGCTGGTGCTGTGGAGGTGCAGGAGTCAGGGAAGGGCAGTGCCTTGGGGATGTGGGAGGGCAAGGCAGGATGCTGGGAGAATGGGGGTGCAGGAGTCAGGGGGAGTTGAGAAGGGGCTCAGAGCAGGTGGCTGGGGACGTGGGGGAGTGTGAGAGTGAGGAGGGGCTAAGGAAGGGGCCATCTAGCAGGGTTTTCTCTCCCCGCAGCAGCCAGGAGCTTTTTCTCCCCCCTGCCCTAGCCCTCCTGGCTGGCAGGGGCTTCCTGCCACCACCACCCCAAATTTCCCAGCCAGCAGGGGCCTCCCCCTTCTTGGCCCTGCTGCCAAGAGCTGGGGGAAGGAGCAGAGTTTGGGACAGGTGGCTACTCCCTTGGTCAGCCTCTTCTAACTTGAACAATCTATTCACTGTCTTTTTTCTCCCCTCCCTGCCCCTTCCCTTATTTATTCTTGGATCTGGACTTTTAATACTCCAGTCATCTGATGAGGTGGGTTGTGCCCATGAAAGCTATCTATATGTTTTGTTAGTCTTTAAGGTGCTACTAGACTATTTGTCGTTTTTTAAGTTTTTACTTGGTCTGGTGGAAGGCAAGATGATGAGCCCCAGCCCTGCTGGCCACTCTCTTAGTGGTGCGACTGCCCCCAGCAGTTATTCTGCAGTATAGATCTCCCCTCTGCTTGCTGTCCAGAGTGGACATGTACTCTCGGTATCATGTCCCTCCTCTCTGTGCCCCCTCCCTTTCTATGTTACAGAAAACAGTCCCATTCCAGGGACTTCCCATTTTCCTGGCATAACCAACTCCTGACCTTATTTTAAGTTAGGATAAGAAGAAGCTGAATATCGAATTTGGTGGCCATAGCTCTTACAGTTTAGGGGGAGTTCTTGAACAAACAGACTCATGGACAGACATATGCACATTTCTAAAATATATAGAGATATATTTATTTTTTCCTTTTAAAACTTACTCTGCCATATTGATTGAATATGTTCAGTGATGCAGCCACTGACCCTCCGCTTTCCCTACGTTTCTTTGACAAGTAAGAATGGTTGAATAAACACACTATTCTGGGATCTCTTTGTATCTTGGAAAGTGGTTATTTTTGTATGGACCGATTTCCTTTCTCTGTCTCACAGGAATCTCAGAGGCGGTGGTGGGGATTTGAAAATGCTAACTGCTGTTTGAAGTTAACTGTACATTTTAACTGTAGTTCAGAAAGTAAAATTCCTTCTGAGGTTTATTTATTTATTTACCCTTGTGTAACTTGCAGGGAGCCCTTCTGGTTTGGTACATAGTGGGAAATAAAACAGAAAAAAAAAAGAATGGCTAGGAATCCAAAAATATCAAAAGCTGGAAATAAAAATCTGACTAACAGTAGCTGAAATTAGAATATCTAAACAAGTATATTAACTTTTCGCAAATAGCGGCAGGAGAGGGAATTCTGAGAGCTGGCAGTCCAAAATATTCCACTGCTTTAGAGATTTCTTTCCTGTTCATTACATGTCTTCTACTTGGGCAAACTCAAAATGTAATAACAATGACCCACAACAGTGGAAGTCCATGGCAAAACAACAGTATATGCACTGACAATGTCATTTTTGAAGGAACAGGAATGATTCTTGGCATCCACTGACTTTCAGTGAGCACTCTATATCAAATGCCTATAAGCCCCTTTGAAAATTGCACACTATAAGCAAAAAGGTATGATTAGAAATGAGTAAAACTGTAGCAGAAGGATTTTCAGCCCAAATGTTCCTTCTTTATTCCCATGTCTGCTGTACATCTGATTATTTTCCCATCCTGGTGTTTAATTTGCAGCCTACGCAAGTAAAAAGCCCTAGTTTTATTTTCCAATTTTGATCTAATTTCCAGCTGCTATCTCTAGATGCCACCCCCATCTATATCCTGTCTCCCTCTTCCTCCCCCTACCCTGCCAGTCTACCTACCAGTCCCTCTAACATTTACGTGACACAGCTCAAAACTTGCAGCAATTTACGGGTCTGAATAATTCTCCCCAGCAGGATTTCAAGAGAAAATTTCACCTCTTGATTCATTTGGCTCACAGGACAAGATCAGTTCTGCTGGCAGAAGCTTTCCAAACGATTTTCTAGGGAACTCAGGATTCAAATGATTGTTTCCAGCATAAAAATACCTTACATGTGAATGGGAGCACCTATCAATAAATGGAAATCACCTATCAATGGATGAGCTATATAATACCCTCAGTATCTCCATGCTGTGTTCTCTCTCAGTACTTGACTGTATAAAAAAAACCAATTTCATCACCATTCTATTCCTACAAAACAAAGCTGTTAAGTTTCAGGCTCTCTCAATATAACAGCCAGAGGGCAGCTGCAGGGTAGTTAAACTTTGTCAACAGAGGGCCATGTTAGCAAGGACAAAGCTATTCTACATTAACAAAATGGACCTCAAACCAGCTGACCTAAGTTGTAACATAGAGATCATGACTCCAGCATGCAATACTGCATCTTGATCAGGGTATGCTTCACAAATTGCAATTCCATAATCTACCCAGTCTGCACCTCCATGTTAAACATGGCATTGCAAAATCCCTCAGATTGTCACTGCTCAATCAGTCATTTATGCAGGATACAAGGTTTTCTCATCTAAAACAAAAAAATGCCTTTTAAAAACATTAGTCCATATGGTACCTTAAAATGTAACAGAGGTTAAGCTTAATCCACCCCTAAGGGATTCCTCCCCAGGTATTATCTAGCAATATAGTTATTCAACAGGAAAAAAAAAGCACCCCTAGATGTCAAGAGTAGAGAAACCAGTAGCCCAAGGATTCAGTTATCACTTTCCAAACAAGTTCCACCATAATAGCTTCTTCAACAGTAGCCTTTACTACATCTATATCTATGGCTACATGTATACTACCACTGGGATTAATACTCCAAGATTGATGCACCAGTGGTCGATTAGTGGGTTTAGTGAAGACCCACCTAATCAACTGCAGATTGCTCTCTAGTCAACCCCTGATGAGAAGACTAAGGTAAGTCAATGGGAAAATTTTTCCGATTGATCCCCCGTGATGCAGACCTTGTCAACTCTAGCTACATTTATCACATAGCTGGAGTTGCATGCATTAGTGGTCACAGTAATGTAGACACAAACTGTTTCTCCATAAGTGTAGTCCATTTGCCCCTCCCTTTTAAAATATTGCTAGTTGAGCACTGCATCTTCACATTCTTCAAGATGACTTTCACATTGGTTTGCCTTGTTATTTTTTTCTGATTGGCTTATTTTTTCACATTCCTATATGATACAGGTTGTATATCTTTCTCTGCTTTGCTAATGAGCCTTTAGCAATGCCGAGAAATTTCATTAACATTAAATGCAAAGTAGCACAAAATGCACTTGAGTGATAAAGAGACTGGGTCGAATCCTCCTCCAAATAGCACATCTGTAAATATGGGAGTCATCCTGTGATGTCAACAAAAGAAAGAAAAAAATATTTTTCTTGGTCCATTCTATAGAAAAACACATTTCATAGTATTTACAGGTCATCTTGGAAGTCTGGAATAAATGTGCTGTCATCACTAGCTTGCTAGCACTTTCCATCGTAGATTAGTGAAAAAGCTGAGAGGCATAGATGGAAAAGTGACTAATTAGAGAGAGAGTGTGTGTATCTTAAAACAAATAAGCATTGTGGAATGATTTTTGTGTGTAGATCCCGTCCATGATGGAAGTCTTCTCTTGTCTCTCAATTGCATCTTGTAGCAGGGGCGACACAAGTTAACCATTTTCTGCACAACTAAACAACTCTGTAGCATCACCACACCATCACTAGTTACAGGAGAGTATGGATTAAGTAAACCTTCAGTCCTCTGCTCATACAACAAGCATACACATATACACACACTCTAAAGGGGTGCAGAGTACACTCTTCCTCCCCAAATCAGACCTCACCTTATGGACTCTGACTCCCCCTTCCCCACCACCAGATGGACTGAATATTCTGCCAGTTAAACTAGAGTAGAACTGGAGTATGAAGTCAATGGAAATACTCATATGTAAGACCTCTGGCTTCAGGACTAACAGTTGTGTCTGGTTTCTTCCCACCACATAGCCTAGATTCCAAATACCCTGACTTGTTCTACCCATTTTCTTTAAAGTCGTATTTTCTGCTGTATGAGTAACTAGTGTCCCCACTCTGTCTGCCCAAAAGGCTTTCAGTGGGACTAAAAATCAAGCTATGTTGCACATTCTGTGTTAAACTAAATGCTTTCAAACCCTATTACAGACATTAATTATTAATGGAATGGTTGTATGTGCCAATAGAAAACCATACTGCACTTTAAGAGGGATGGATTCGTAAATCAGGGGTTAGCACCGTATTAGCCTCTTTTTTCATTAGTGGCTTCTTCTAATGCACAAGGTAGCGCTCCAAGGTTTAAGATACATTAGTGATCAACATGTTGTACTCATGGCATATCCCTCTGGGTATCTCTCCTTTTAGATGGGACATTTGGTCTACCACTCAATCCACTATTACTTTATTTCATTCAGAAACAGCTTCAGTTTTCAGGAGTAACTTTAAAAGTAAAATCAATCAGCAACTAGGAATCCTTGCCAAAGCTCCACTACTGTCCTATCGGTTATGAAGAAAACTAAAATCCTCCTAGAATCTACAGCTCTTGTCTCATTCCGATGGTCATCTTCCTGGGACCAAACTTCTCAGAGAAACACATTCTGCACACTCTAGGCTACTCTGGCCCATTGAGACAACTTTGCAATACACAAATGATGGAAAATGGTCTTCACATAGCTGGAGATGGCCAGTGGAGAATTCCTCCTTTGCAGAGAGACTCTCTGTCAGGGTAAAACTGGTAAAGGGGGAAAACCTGTCTCCAGTGTTAGCTATCCTCGCCCTCAGCATAGTGAACTGGAGGGGAGAGCTCCATGAGATCCTCTGGTTGTATATGTTCTCTACTAGACGATCTAGCCTCTCTTGCCACATTATGATACTTCAACAATGTTCCAGGTAGAATTAATATTCCTGTTGGAGGCCCGTGTCAAGTCTCAGGGTCACTCAAGCCCTCTGTTAAGAGCTTAAGTCCCTAATATAGCCTGTATATCATTGAACTGGGGGTGAATTTCATCCTAGTTTCTTTCTTCTGCGTATCAAAGAGACCTATGATATTGTGCAATAATTGTGTAAGATGTGAAATAGGGCACAGTCCTGTGAAAACAGACCAGAAAAATACTCGACATCAGGTCAAATACAAAAGTAAGGTCGTAGATACATGCATATGTTTTTTCAATTGCAAAACACATTAAATACAAGCTAAGATGCTAGAGGTTTCATCTCTGAAGCCTATGTACTCAGTATGGGCAATGTGACAGCAGAATGTTAACTGGCTTGACTATTTAATGAAATGGGTATCAGAGGGCAAATTAACATTGGCTGGTACATTCCCAATGCCTTTGTGCATTTCATTTAATGAGTTTAAGTTCAGTCTTGACTTTTATCATTTTCTGAATTCTCATGATCCACTCTGTACAAACCCTTCTCAATCAATGCTTATTGGGGGCTATGTGAAGAGAGAGACTATACCAAAAGACTGATGCTATTAGAGAGCATACCGAACAAATTCACAGTTATTGAACCTTTAAAAGTATTATGAATTGCTTTACTAAAAGCCTGTCATATCACAATGTGTAATGTGGATGGAAATCCAAATTACATCAAAAATATTTTTTTAAATATGGGGGAGAGGCGGAAATCACAGCTAAAAGAAAAAATGTACTTTTTAAATTTGCTTTAATTTTCTCTCTCTCTCTCTCACACACACACTTTCTATCTATCTTTAAACTGAAAGGGGGGAGGTTATTAATGTGAAGAATATACTTTAAAAAAAGAGCCTATTGGGCCTAAGCTGCACAATACTCAGGAACATGGTGCGACTCTTGGCAAGTATGTAGTTCACTTAAAAATTATCTGGCATCAGCATTACACCACTACTGCTAACAACAAATGTTTGATGTGGGTGCAGCTGCAGAGGCATTAGCTGGGTAAGGAACTCAGAATATAACAGCAGGCAACAGGGAAGAGAGCAAACCATTAAAAAGAAAAAAATCAAGCAACTGGCAGTGGTTCTTATGCTATTGATAATTTCATAGCTTAGCACTCCCTTGTCAACTGTGTCTGCACATCAGCTTGTTCGCCACCATAATGCAGCTGAATTGAAAGCATACAAGGGCAAATTAATTGGTGATCAGGATCCATTACAATGACAAAAAGAACCAATGAGATTATATTACCTCCATTTTATGTTAAAGTGATGGTGTTAGAGCACCAACTAATTTATGAACTTAATTAAGCACAAGGATCTTCTTTCAGAGCGAGACAGGATGTCTTTGTGACTGAACTGTTCTATTTTTCCTCCTGCCCCTTTAGGGGAAATTGTCAGCATTTTACTGAGAAATCAGATCCAGCCTAACAACAAGGCTGTGTGGCAAAGAAAATTGGGAGGAGGAGGAAGTGTTTTAGAAAACTGAACAGAATAAGTGACAGAACCTGGAAGGTGTTCTCAATCTGAACCCAGCTTATGCTCCTTATCATCTGTCAGCTCTTTAGCTCATTCATGACTGGCAATTGCCACTGGTGAGCAAATAGGAAGATTTTATGTTACAGCATTTTCTGGACCTTTGTGGTGCAGACAGGAACTGACTCCTCCTTCAGAGAATAGGTGCACACTACTCAAGGAAGGACTGAAACTGGGAGAAGTCTAGGCTAGATACTAGGTTTTGAACGGCAAAGAAGGAATCAATGAACATGTGCATACAAAGGTGCTCTCTGTGGTGATGATGATACAGATACAGAGGTAACAGATTTGTTTCATTTACTAGCCCTTTGCTTCCAGAGATCTCCATTCAAACTCTGATTCAGGGCATGTTGGGAAGACTCTGCATTGGGCGAAGACGGAGATGCACTTAGATAGCTGGACTGGGAGTGAAAGCTTTATGGTTGCCAGATGGCATACAGACAAATACAGGATGAAGCTCCTGCACAATCAAATCTCTTCAGGATTTAGATAAAAAAGGAAAAGCAAAATAAAACAGAAAAGGTTGGCCAGAAGACACAGTTAGGTTAAGATCCACGCACTACTTAATTCACCTAAACATTCATTCGGACAACAAAACCACACACTGTTCCATAAACTGCCTTAGGAAAGGCTGTGTTATAGCATCTCTGCTTCCTACTCCTACATCAATTTCCCCAAAATGCCCTTCATGTATTTTCAATATGATTTTATTTGGAAGTAACATTCCCATTAGCCAGCGTTTTGACACTGTGTGCCACAGTCAGTCTTTGTTGAAGCAGGCACTGGTTTGCAGTCCTCTCCACCCTAATTACATGAATTAGGAAAGACTGGATGTGAGGTCTATGGATCATCTTCCTTCAGCTTTCTCAGAAGCTGCCTTTTTAATTGTATGTAATAGTCAAGTTTAAGGAACTCCTTATAATCAAGAGGCAAAACTGTGAAAACTCATAAGCAGCAGAAGCAGGCTTCGAAGTAATTGCAAAAATACAGAAAACTGTCAACAATGTGAGGACATTAGCTATGCATCAGATTGGCTGTGAGCCTGCAGGCCTAATACTGGCAGCAGTGTTCACAGGAAGGTGTTCGTGGTCAATGCTCCATTTATTCCCACTATGAAAAGAAAAGGAGCTTCTCATATTAACAAAAAGGGACTCTTAGCCTGAAGCGTCACCTTTGGTCTCACTAGGTAGGTAGATGTTCTGAGACTCTTCTAGCATAAGAGTTGCTGTTCACATGGAATCCTATGCAGAACTTTTCTCTCTGCCTTGCAAAAAGGACATTCCTCATTAGAATGCCTGTATTAGTGATGAAATTTAATGTACGGGGAAAGAAGAGGTGGCTTTAAATCAAGCATGGACCTTGAAAATGAAAAAAGGTTAAAGCTTTAACATGTATTTGTGCCAAAATCAAAGGGGCGGGAAAAGCCCACACAGCAGAAAAACAGATATAGCACCCATGTTCTAGACTTTTCATTCGGTGCACCTAAAACAGCAACTCACCATGTGTACCATTGCATAAAGCTAGCATCCTTCCAGAGACTGGGTATTTCCTTTTGACCAAACAGCCTTAAATATCTCTCTCCTCACATGAAGGTTTGCAATTCCCCTTTGCCCTCCCAAAACAAGACCCTTGGTTTTGTGACCTAAAAGCATCTCTCTTTTTCACGTCTTAAAATACCTCACAGTAGCATTAAAAAAAAACAACCCAAATGAAACACCTCCCCGATTATTTAAACATGGCACAGGGCAGGATTATGTAAAATACATGTTGGGGGAAAAAACCTATTGTCACCACTGTCTGAGCCTCAAACTACATGTCAACAAAACCTACTGAGTATGCTGCTTCTCTTTTTCTTTAAATGGATTTAAAGATGTTTGTCATGCTCTTTGGTTATTAATGTTTACCGGGTTTGTTCCCTGTGGGCACAACTGGGATGCCTAAATTAAAATGTGTTTAAAAAATAAACAGAAACACAAACACATTTATAATAAATAGGTTTTCCTGGAAAAGGAACAAAAAGATCCCTCTAATATTCGTGTTATTTATAATAATCCAAACAAGAGAATGGGTATATCTGGCCTCTTTTTTTAAATAAGAAAAGTCAGACATTTTTGGTTCTGTTTGTAAGATACACAGCATCATTCTTCCTCTGAACCCAAAACCAAGACCTGCCTTGCCTCTGCTCTATATCAAGAAATGCATCTAAACCAGAAAGCTTTACACTGAAATTGATTCACAACACAATTAGTTAAATACTTAAGGAGGAGTCCCTATGTACTTATTTTTATATAAGGTCTAGAGGTTTAGTCTACTGGCTTTGTTCTTTGTCTTTTTCTCTGGGAAACTCACGTACAGAATCACATGAAGCAAACAAGAGGGGGTGGCCACAACCTTGGCCAGATGGGTCCCTGGGCTCTAAGCCCTTATCTCCAAACCCCTGTACACAGTTTTCTATAGGGACAAAGTGAAACTGCGCCTTCATTCAGTGTTCCTGTCTAAGGTGGTCTCTCATTTTCATATAAACTGGGACATCTTTTTGCTGGTTTTCTTTCCAAAACCTCATGTTAGCAATAAGGAGTGGGCGCTCCACTCCCAGGGCATCAGATATGCCCTAGTATTCAACATTTGAACACACAAAGCCATTCAACAAATCAACACACCTCTTTACTGGAAGAGTGGAGAAAATGAATGGCCATCGCCCCTTGGCTCAGCGCCTACCAGTGTGGATCAGGATGTTATGAACTAGCCAAGATTCCAGCCCCGACCATGACGGCCCACTCCACAACAGCACAAGCATCTTCAGTGGTGTTCTTCATACAAGTCCCGGTTGCAGGCAGCGACAAGGTCCATCCATCTACATCTTCATGTCTTACTACGCTATCACCCAGCAGGCTAGACATGATGTGGCCTTCAGTAGGGCGGTTCTGCAGTCAGCAACCAGGTGAACTCTGACCCCTGCTCCAAAGAAACTACTGGCAAGTCACCTAATAGAATGCACATGAGCAATCACTGGAAGAAGAAAAGATGCTTACCTACTTCTCATAATTATTGTTCTTTGAGATGCATTGCTCATGTTCATTCCAAATCCCGCCAGCCTCCCCTCTGTCAAACTACTCCAGCAAGAAAGAACTGAAGAGGTAGTAGGGCAACAGCGTCCTATATAGTCTGCCATGAAGGCGCCCCTTTCATGGGGCACAACAGCCAATGGCTACCACTAAGGGAAAACTTTCCAATGATCGTACATGTGACACCTATTGTAGTGGACAAGAACAACACATCTCAAAAAATAACAATTACAAGAGGTACATAATCTTTTTTTTGGTCCTTCCCATCCTCCAGGGAGGCATTACTTCTTTTGAAGGGCATGCCCAACTTTCTAAGGTTCAAATGTTTCACTTGTCAGGAAGCCATCCTGGTTAGCTTCCTGCAGCTCTCCTTTTCTTAGATATGAAATGAATGGAGATTGCCTATCTTCTAGAACTGGAAGGGACCTTGAAAGGTCATTGAGTCCAGTCTGCTGCCTTCACACCAGGACCAAGTACCACCCCTGACAGATTTTTACCCCCAATGGCCCCCTCAAGGATTGAACTCACAACCCTGGGTTTAGGAGGCCACTACTCAACCCACTAAGCTATCCCTCTCTCACTGAATTTAAACCTAAATTTAGACTGCAGCATGCCCTGATCAGAAGAACTGGAATTGAGGGGAAACCCTCCCACACGCAAAGCTAACGAAATCGAACTATAGCTACAAAAGATTAAACATAGAACTATATACAACTAACTATGGGATTCCATTAAGCAAGCACTTGTTAAGCGAGAGTATGAAGAAGCTCCAACAACCATTGCTGGCAGTAAGAAGGAACTGAAGGTGTGGCAGATTGGCAGTGTCCTATATATTCTGCCATGACAGCACCGTTCCAGCGGGCCCCACAACCGACCCGATGGGTACTGTTAGGAGAAATCTTTGATGACTGCACACATGGCGCACACATACACCTATTGAAATGCATACAAGCAATCACCCGAAGATGACCTAATCTCACACCTAAGCCTAAATCTAACTAACTCTAAACTATATAACCAAGCCACAACTGGCTAGAGAAGAATTACTGCATTAATATAATATTCTCTCCATGCTAATATATAATATTCTCTCCAGTGGGTTTGAATAGAATTCCCCCTGCTCGCTATTTCTTGAAGAGAAAAAAGGTGATCAACTAATAGATGACCAAATAGTACATCATTTTACTCTTTGCTGCACAATAGGACACAGCTTAGGAGTAGTAATAGTTTGTGAATCTGTATTAGAGTCTTGTCTTTGTGAACAAACAATTTTGCTTTCCTAGGCTTCATGATCTGTAATGATCCTTTCAAATTAAAATTTAGGCTAATCTCAAGAAAAATGTGTGAAAATAGATTTCCCAAAGAAAGCAGTACTTAATGTATATATGAAACTTGAATAGACAAAGTTCTGGAGAACATACTGCAAAGAAAAATCCTTGAATTGGCAGAGGCATGGACGAAAAGATCTCCATTTTTACGTTAAAAACCCCAAAAATTTTATATTACAAAAATATCCTTGACAAAGGATACCAATGAGCAAGAGAGAGTATTACGGTCTCTTAGATTATGGGTAAATTTCTTCTAGAATTCATCTCCCAAGACATGCAGAAAAGCATTAATATCAAGAGGGGATAAACAATGAGAAGTCCTGTGGCATCTTATAGACTAACAGATTTATTGGAGCATAAGCTTTTGTGGGCAAAGACCCACGTCATCAGATGCATGTAGTGGAAATTCCGATACCACTACATGCATCTGAATTTCCACTACATGCATCTGACGAAGAGGGTCTTTGCCCATGAAAGCTTATGCTCCAATAAATCTGTTAGTTTATAAGGTGCCACAGGACTTCTCGTTGTTTACGCAGATTCAGACTAACACGGCTACCCCTCTGATACAAGAGGGGATGTTTATTTCTGGAAGAGAGAAGGCAAGGGAGTGTTTACAAATTAACAGTGCAAATGAAAAGCAAACTCAAGTGGTGAAAGGATAGGTGGACAAACAAATGGGATTTTTGCTTACATATTACTTTAACTGATTTTTTTATCCTTATGACACCAAAACTATGAAAAATGTATAAATTCTTCATTCCCCATTTTAAAATACACATTCAGATAGCCATTATTATTCACTAACTAATCCATGATTCCTCCACTAAAAATTTTTACAGTTAAACAAATCAATTATCCTTTATAAGAGCTTCTTTCATTTCTTTTTAACTGCACAGCTTTGTAGTTTGCATGCTATTTTTTTTTAAAAAAGCACATGATCTTACTATACAAAAGCTGTGTTCTCCTTAAATAAGGTCTCAATTGTTTTGTCCTGATGCACAGATTTTTTTTTCCATTTTAAAAACCTCAATTCTCCTCAGGGTTAAATCAGCCCAATCCATCATTCTAAAATGGAATTGGACAGGCATATTTAAAAGGAGAATTTAGCACAAAGTCACCAGCAGGTCAGATTTGCACTTAATTATGTTGGTTGGTAAATATGGAAGGGATTATTTTTTAAAAAATGCTCTATTTTCTGTGGGTTTGTCTTAGCAATGTGGTCAAGATATGCATGCAGAGAAATAAATAGGGGCACAGAGACACTTACCTGGCCTCATTTTGGTTCAATCTAAAATGTCAATCCCTCTATAGATCCATCTGGCAGTGTCCTATCTCCTATAGAGACACCCTTCATCAAATGGGAGAAGTTGATAATTGACCCAAAATCTTTTCCCGTCTAATTTGCCTGTGGCCAGTTAAAGTCCAATAATGGCTTAACACTCTCACCCAGCCCTGCCACACCTGCTTATTCAACAATTTGCTCCATTGGTATGTTTCAGTTCAGAGACATACCCTCTCACTTTAATGACTAGGGACAAATTCTGACTTCCAACATGAGTGTACAACTACTACTCAAATCAACAGAAGTTTTGTGCACATATTGAAGAGTAGAATTTGCTGTCAAAAAGCAAATAATTTTATAACTTTTTTGTACAGCCATCATCATTCTATGAGAACTATCTGGAACTTATTTCTTCTCTTGCATTAATAGGTCAATTGAATTTTAGCTGTATTACTGGTGATGATGGATGAAGTATAAAGAACTCAGCTGGATTCAAAGAGCACATGTTGAATAGTGGCACGTAGAAAACCCATTTAATTTTCTATACTGAGCAGTTTTGATCCATGAGTCAGAAATATAAACATGGACTCCTATGTTGCTATTTTTAGTATCACCAATTGGGGTACAACATCAATTTAAGCACTAGATCAGGTTAGTTTGAAGCATGAATCCTAAATATGAAGATACTTTGGGATGAACATAAAGATCATTTGTGGGAGCTAAATAGGCTATGTCTAGAATGCAGTTTCTGAAAAAGCGGAGAGGAATGAGGGATGTTCCTAAAGAGGAGTTTTTTTCAAAATCTGGCCCTGTGTAGACGGGCCAAATTCTGGAAAAGCCTCTTTTGGAAAAAAAAAGCAGAAAAAGATACGCAAATTGCGTTTTGCAATTTGCATATCTTTTTCTGACTTTTCTCGGCAGTGTAAACATAGCCTTAGAGGATGACTGAGGTGAGGGACAGGGGAGAGATGGGAAGCAGAATTGGATCTAGATACTGTTCTTAATTATGGTAGCTCCCAAGGTCCTCACGAAAATCAGGGCCTCATGCTACTGGGTTCTGTAGAAACATGTAAAGAAGCAAGTTCTGTCCTGGACATTTTACAATCTGACATAAAATATAATGGTCAGTCCCTTACTTAGATATGGTTCAAGTGGACTATTGAGATCAAAATCAAGATCATATCTCTCACTTTAATAAGAGTTCCTGCTCTGAACAGGAAATGTACCGCACTTGCTCCGTAACTCTTCAGCAATTCTATGTTGTGAAAGAAGCAGAACTTATACTGGGCAATTCACGGAACTATAATTCAGTCCTAAGGTTCTGCAGACCGTATGACCCTGTTTGTATGTCAGAGATGCAGTAGTCAGTTGGGCTCTAGATTTTATTTATAAACACTCACTGGATGACTTCGTTTTCCCACTTCCTGCACAATGCAGAAGTGGTCTGCTGTGAAGAGTTTCTTTTTTTCCCAAAAGTCAACAACATGGTGTTACCTTGTAACTGCAATAGTTAAATATTAAACCTGTTATTCACATTTAAAGGTGTGATGGTACATAATGAAAAATGCAACATTCATGAGAACCCCATCCCCTGACATTATTTGTACACTTCACAGTTCTAAACTCAGATTATTCATTTTTTAAAACGACTGATGGAAGTAATCGTTTTAGCTGCAATAGTATATTTTCCTTGCATGAAATTAAATACCAACAAACTGTCCTCATTTCAGCCCCTCTTGCAGAAGTATGCATGCAAAGGAAGAATTTGTTGTTCCAGTATAAATAAAGTATAATGGGGATTGAAGTCCATTGATTAGGGCAAGGGGTTTAGAGTAAGGATTACTGGATTCTCTTCCAGGTGCAGCAGTTATTTGGGCAAATCACTAAAGCCTGCCTGCCTGAGTTTGCTTATCTGTAGAACGGATACAACATCTCACGGATTTTGTAAAACTAATGCTTGCAAATCATTGAGCCCCCTTGGATAAAAAATGCTGCACAATCACAAATTATTATTGAAATATTAGATAATGCAGATGTGCTGCTGCTTGAAGGGAGTGGATATTGTGTGGGAACCAATAGGCTTTGCTTTGATGAAGAGGTTTTCAAAACACATTAAAACCAGCCCCCAGCAGGGGCTGAAGGAAATATAATAGCACAATGATGTGATACACTGTCACAATGAAAGAAGGGCAATAAACTCTTAATGGCGACTCTACCACTATGTGGATAGTCCCAGCTGATAAAGTTCATGACAGGCTGTTTTCTGGGCTAAACGCAGAGAGAGAGAGAGACAGGTGACTTGTTCTCCCATTTTACAGAATGGCTAGCATACAACCAGATTTACACTTTATTCCTGCAATACATTTTTGATGAAGACTGTGTGTCCTAGTTTGTAAGGTGAAAGCTTCAAACAGGAAGGGATGTACTTTTATCTACCTATTATGACAGTGCTATCATATTCCTGTTTGCATTGTGCTTTCAGACCCCAGACCACAAATGGAAGAAGTTACTTTATCATTAACAACAGAAAGAAGTTTGGAACTATTTTGGTTCCTCTCTGGTGTGACTTAATACAGATTGTGCTATCCCTTCTATTTCTTAACTATATGCCTTTAAAAGGAGGTTATGTCTACACTGCAAAATAAGCCTACGGTGCTGAGGCTCTGAGCCCACATCAATTGACTTGGGCTTGCAATGCTAGGGATGCAGAGCTAGTAGATCCCTAATTCACTACCTGTTTGATTTATCCTTTCATTTAAATTAAACAATCAGTTTGTGATCACATGATCCAAAGTTACTTCCTACCACCAGCTCTTCTATCAATTCCCAGCTATCCTAATTTAACCTCTTTTTACAATCTTTCCCCAAAGCAATTTTGACCGACATTGTTTTGTCTATGCTTCTTTAAACTGTTTACTTCATTAATGTACAGTGAGTGCATCTGCTCCATGCACCTTTACCTTTATTCCTATCTCTCCTAAGCATACCCTCCAATGCCTGTATTCCAGTCATGCCTGCTATCCCACAATCTTTCCTAATTCCTCTAATATCTGATTTGACCTCTTATACCACTATATACCAGTTCTTACATTTTATTGCCCAGACTCCTGGCATTTGCCTACAAGCATTTCAGGTGTTTTTTGGGACGTCACCTAGTTTTCTAGCACCAATACTCATGGTTTTGCATGCTAATCCTGCTATAATTTATATTTGTGTAACCTCATTGCCTATAGTAGGTTGACACAGCTCTCATAGAAGACAGAATTTGGCTCCTCAATAATTCTGTTGATGTGGAACACAGAACAGGAATTGCACATCTGTGATACACAGAACAGGGTTCATGTTTCTCCTAGTAATGCTGGTCCTAACAAGTGCACAAAAATACTAACACTTATTGCTAGAGAAGATTAGACTCTGAACAAGCCCAGCGAGTAGATCATTTTTACACAAAGGGTATGTATACTACAGAGGAATATCGAAGCTGTCGATCTTCCAGGGTGCAAATTAGCAGTCTAGTTAAGACAGCTAATTCAAAGTGAGAGGGGCACTCCAGGCGATGTCGGTAACCTTGCTTTCATGAGGCGTAAGGGAAGTTGAAGGAAGAGAGTTCTCCCTTCAACTTCCTGCAGTGTAGACAGCGCCTAAAGCCGAGTTAAGTAAGTAAAGCAATTTATGTAGCTGAAGTTGCATATCTTAATCCGACTTTGTCCCATAGTGTAGCCATACCCAAAGCCAAAAAAGCAACTTACAAAACTTTACTAACCTCGCAATATTCAAAAATCTATTTGCATTTCCTGTAGAGGCCTTTGTTTTGTTTTTTCGTATAATTATGTTCTTCCAAACAATATTTTCTCAACCTGCTTGATAAAATTGTGATGGTGAGGTCACTTTTTTGTCATTAGGTTGTAATGTCACAACACAGGTACATGACTCCACAATAGGATAACTTTATTGGAGAAACAGGCTTATAAGGAAGAAAGACCATCTTCAAAAATATATTTCTTGCAGCAGCAGGAAAGAAGTGCATGGGACATTCACCTCCAAGCATAATTCCTCCTTTCAAATTAATACTTACAACCTGGGCGATTGACAGACTTTGCCGGGCCTTGGGCAGAACTGGGGCTAGCTTCCACCAGCCACACCTTCAACGCTGCTCAGCGTGTGCCACCCAGTGCTCTGGCAGCAATTTAAAGGCTCGGGACTCTGGCTGCTGCTGTTGCTGGTGTAGTGACGGCAGAGGCTGGGAGCCCCAGGCCCTTTTAAATTACCAGGCCCGGAGCAGCTTCCCCTTCCCCTCTTCTCTCCCCGATTGAGGGGCCTACTCCCAACTCCCAACAGGTAGACACTTCCAGGTTTGGTTTCCCTCCACTGATAGCCAGAAAATATTTCTAAACCCAAAGAAGAAACAAGGATGAAGTACAGGAGGATAAAGTCCATCTTAGAATACATTGGGATGGTGTTTATGGGAGATCAGAACTCACAGTATTTGAAAATCCAGTTCCCCTTCCTCCTCAATCCTCTTAAGTTGCTAACGGTTTCAATGTCCCAGCCACAGGGAACAACCAGTCGACAGAGTATATTCTGAGAATATTATAGGGATGAGCTCATCATTGAGGCCTTTAATGGTGGAAGAAGGCAGAGCAGAAAAGCCTGTGTGATGTGTTAATGGGGATGGTTTTGTGGAGACTTATCCTGTCCATGTCAACCAAGAAAACATGCGGGTGTCCCCTTTGGTCAGATTAAGGCACTTAAACTCTCGCATGGCTATTATTTAACCCTTGGTCTGCTGCTCTTTTCTCCCTGTATGCACTGAGGAGAAAAAGTAACTGTAGTTGGTCATCAAAACAAATTATGACGGAGAACAAATTTCGCATTTCTCCCCGTATGCCAGAATTCCTAGGGCAGATAAGAAGTGAATCTGGGATGAGAAGGGGAATCCTATAAAAGGCTGAAGCCAACTTGCTACTTACAGGACTTTAAGCTACTAAATATCTTACAGGAAATCTAATAGCAGGTCTGAATTATATGTGCCACAAATAGCAGGAGTGGATAACCTCATGTTGTGGCGGGAACTACACATGTATCCAAGACAGCACTGAGAAGAGGTAAACAGAGCGCACAGCTCAGATGACAACCTCCTTTGTATATTAACTAGGACTGCAACTGTTGTGGTACAAAGTGGTTGCCTTACACTATGCCACTGTGAAGGTCTCGTTAGGACATGGTATCGCCCTAGAACGGGGACAATTTCAGAGACTATTTTAATGCCCTGGACAGCATTATGAGGTAGGACTGGAGGCAGCCCGATCTGTTTTATTCCACATCTATTTTAAGACAGAACAGAGAAGCTTTAGCATCATGAAAGGCCAACCTGCAATGACTTCCACTTGTACTCATTTAGCTCCACTTATTCTTCGATTCATTGTAATGCTCAGTTAGTTAATGTGATTTTTGCCCTCACTTCCAATGGTTGGGATTTTCCCAATGCCACTGTCGGACTGGGAAGAAAAGGCTATTAAAACAACCTCAGTATACAAAAACGGCAAATAGCACTCATTTTCTTAGATTGGTTTTTTTCCTGGTAGGGTGAGGATGTTAATAGGCGTGAGTGAGTACTCTTGTTGCATGTGTGCGCTCTGACTGTGAGGTTGCTAGGACAACTTCTAATTGTTATTGAATTACGTGGGCAAAGTAACATAGATCCATTAAGTACAGGAGTTAAGGCTGCCTCTGGGTTTTCTTAGCCTACACTCTACCTTAAATAATAAATAGCACTTTTAGGGGGGACTCGGTGGCTCAGGGGATTGACTCTGAGATGTGGAGCTTGTCTCCTTTTATGCCACTGGCAGAGCTCCAGCTTACACTGATTGAGTAATGAGCGTGTGTTGGCTTTTCGATATCTTTCACCATGTAAACTGAATAGATCTTGGTCCAGTTCTTAGTGGAGAGGCAGGCAAAAAAAACAAACAAAGAAACAAAAAAAACAAACCCTACAGCTGTCTCTCTTGTCATTACTGGTGGAGAAATACTAAGCTACCATGCAAGGCCCAGAACTGTCTTCAGTTTGAAGTAGGAATGTAAAAGAAACCCTGTTCATAATGTACCATTAAAAATCTTAGAAATGCAGGGTGGCAGCCAGCTCCTTGGGTACCACCGGCAGCCAGGAGCCAGTGCACGCTGGGAGCTGGCTTATAAGCCATTGGCTCCCCGCGCACTGGTACCCCACTGCTGGTCCCGCTCCCAGGGAGCTGGTTGCATTGTGGTCTCTGCAGAATAAGCTTTATACTGCAGAGCCTGCAGCATGGGGCGAGAGCGGGCTCATTAGAAGGAGAGCTGGCAGCTGCAGCCTATGCGCACACAAGCTCCCAGCTACGGGCCCCATTCTCAGGGAGCCAGCTGCCACCCTACACTGCAAGCTCTGATAAACAGCCAACAGCGCAGGGCAGCAGTCGGCTCTGCAGGAGCAGGGCCGGGAGCTGGCGTGCAATCATCATGGAAACAGATAAGCATCAGCTTAACTGTTTAAACGGTTATACTCTTATATCCCTGGTTTGAAGGCCATAGACATTGACAGGGCACACAAGACTAGCTCAGAGGGAACTTCAACCCCCAGATGTTTTGAAACGTTTTAAAAAATGTGACTTTACTTTGTAAAGTAAAAATAAATGGAAAATAAAAAGCAAGTTATTTAAATCCCCAGTCTCCGGCCACACACTTCCTCTTCTCAATCCCTCACTCTTCTCCTTCCCCCTCCCTAACTGGGGAGGAACCTTTGAAAGTAACCCAGCAGGCCTTAATTGGCTGCAGGTGCTGATTAGTCTTCTGCTTCAGGCATGCTCTTAACTAGTCTCAGGTGCCTGCCTGCCTTGATTATGTGGCTTCAGTCACTGGCAGTTTATTCAGGAAATAGAAAATCATTCACCCAGTTCCCTGTATGTCTACCCTCCACCAAACTATTGTAGCCAACTGCCCCGGGTCTGTCAACTTCTACAATAAAAATGAGAAAGTGAGCAATTTTTTGTATTTTTATGTCTGGTTTTGTAAGCACGTAGTTTTAAAGTGAGGTGAAACCAGAGGGTGCGCAAGACCAATCAGATTCCTTGGACGGGGTACAGCAGGCTGGAAAGGTTGAGAACCACTGGCACAGACAACAATATTTTTGGCATTTTCTAATGTTTTGGTGCTTGGTGTTGTAAGTTTTAGAATATTGTTTTAATGCAGCTTTTCGAGTAGCATCATCTTGACACCCCTAATGGTTCATCAGCAGGGGTGGAAGCTTAGATCTACCTCAAAGGCCTCTGCCACCAAAGCAACCACAATAGAGCAGCATAAATAATAGTAGGTTGTTGCTAGAACGGGATGAGACATTTTGCCAGCGAATTTCACAAATATTTGTGGACAGAAGACAAATGGCAAGACTCAGGATTCTTGTGTTCCAATTCCAGGCTCTGGGAGAAGAGTGTGAACCAGTGGGCAAGGCTCCCCGGCCCCCCCCCAGGCATGATTTCTTTTTTTTATATCCTCTCCAATCTGTTCTTCCCTGCTCCAGCTCCTTGGCCCAATCCCGTTCTCCTCAACTACCCAGCCCCAGTCTCCACTCCTCAGGCTTCTCTCTCATCCAAGTCCCACTCTCCTTGCACAGCAAATCCTAAACTTGCCCCTCTGAACTCCCTGTCCATGTCCCAGTCTCCACCTCAGACTGTGTGCGTAGCCCTTCCCAGTTTCATCCCTAAACCACCTAGCTCTGGTTCTCCTGCTTCCTGGATCCTCGTCTGATTTCAATCACGCCCCCTGCTTACCAAATCCCAGGTTCCCCACCCCAATTCCTAGACCCCATTTCTTTCCTTTCCTGCAGGTCCAGCTCTTGTCCCTTCTTCACGTGAACCAGTGGTTTTCTCCTTCATTGCAAAGGGGTCATGGAGAGCACAGGGGAAAGAGTCTCTCTCCACTCTTAGTTCAGGGACCCAGTATGGCCCACAGCAGCTCTGAACTGCAATGGCAGGGAAAGTACGTCTTAGCCCCAGGCTCGAGCATATCCTATGCAACCAGAATACTCAGGTGATTTAGTTGCCAAGCTCTAAAAAGTCCCCAATGAGCAAATGAGAACCATGATTTTTCAGGGGCTTGTAACTGAGCCTATGCTAGGCAGATTTTTACAGGAATAGTAGAACAATCTCTAAAACTAGCATTAGAAAAGGCGCTGTAGGGAGCAATCCTAATGGTACGATAATAGGTCTTTTCCAGCTCTTACTTCATTACAGATGATGAAAATTCTCTTTCATGATGCTCTGGATGGACAGCACTGGTCAGGTTCACAGCACTTTTAAAGTGGCCAGGAAAACATCAGACAAAGCACAGACAGACGAGTTCTGTGTCCACAATTACAGCAGAGTTCAGTTTAAACCTACAACCTCCCCAAGTGGCATCTGTGTGTTGCGACAGTTCATGTTGCTGAACATGGCAGTTCTTTCATTGCCTAACATGGTACATATGCTAGTCTCTGTTCACAAGCAGCTTACTGCCAAACTTGCTGTGACGAGCAGCTGCTATAACTTCTGGGGGCTGTCCCAAAAACGGCAGGGGGGATTCATCCTGGGTTTCCCACAGACTTAAAAAAAAATATTCTGAATGGCTGGAAGGCTTTGGAGACCACGTGTTCTGATTCTTCCAGCTGAGCTGATCCTGTGCCAACATCATAGCAGGAGAGCAAGGGAAAGTATGTGCCCATTTTGATATTCTCTGAGGAGAAACACCAGGGCAGTCCAACTGTCCAGGATGGAGCCCTTCTCCAATGCCTACGACCAAGGTCAGTGAGGAATTACTTGAATAACACCACTCCTCAAAAAATGGTTAGCCATGAGAAGTTGGTCTAAAGTTAGCATGAAGATGCGCCACCACCTCTTGGAAAGCAGCAGTTCAGTGGTGCTGCAGTCAGGGAGTTTACAGTGCTAGTGTTCATATTATAATGTAATGCCACGCATACGCCCTTCCTAGCTTGGGATCAGGACAGGTGTTCCAAAGAGAGGTCTCCCGGTGAGATGAGGGTGGAGGGCAGGATTTGACAAAAACACAGACAGATGCATAACACTGTATTGTCACTATATCAGCCAAGCATGGAGAACTAAAGGAAAGCAAAAAGTGCACTCTTACTGTCCTGCCTAGGGACATCACCCAGCATGTGATGCAACTGGAAAACTGAGTGGGAATTGTATATCTTTGATGGTGAGCTAGTTACATTGCCCTCGAGGTGTTGGAGAGCAGACAAGTATGGGATGAGAGATACCGCCCTCCTGCTACAATCTACTGCAGCCCTTACACACACAGAGATGCTAGTTAGGCCTTCAAAACTCACACCTGGGGTCCTGTCCATCTAACAGCAAAGTCTGCACCACCCTATCAGTGATAGCAAGTGCCTTTGTGAGAGCTCTCTCATAAAGACTGCCACAAAATTTAGGAGAAGCCCTGCTGAATTGTTGGAATTGAAAGTTTTATTCTTTTTATATTTGTATTTTAGGATTAATAATGTAGCAATGTAAGGTAACATATTATCACATTTAATATTTTACTAAACTAAGCCCTTTAGTAAGATATATATATATATATATTTTTAAAGTTTAGTAAGTAAAGAGACAGGATCTCATATTGTGTCTATGTCAATGAGATTAGAGGAGTGTTGAAGACCCGAGCCTTCAGTGTGAGCTGTTTTAATTACAAAATTTAGTAAGGCAATTTACAATGCTGTTTGTTTTTGTTCAATATAAAACTTTGCTGTTTGTATCTCTGTGAAAGACTGTTTGTATGAATGAGATACGGTGTGAAGGTCATTGTTAGAGCCAGATGGTCAAAAGAGAAGGGGGAGAATGCGGGGTAAAGACAAACTGTAAGGGGATGTCTAGACTGCATCCCTCTGTTGGCAGAGGGATGCAGATTAGGCAGGTCGACATTGCAAAGGAGGCAGGGATTTAAATATCCCGTGCCTAATTTGCATAAAAATGGCCGCCACGTTTTGCTGACTCAGCACTTTGTTGGCAAAAAGCAGCAGTCTAGAGGGGGATCTATCGAGAAAGAAAGCCTTTTTCAACAGATCCTGTAAACCTCCTTGCAGGAGGCATAAGGGATCTGTCGAAAAAGGCTTTCTTTCTCGACAGATCCCCCTCTGGACTGCCACTTTTTGCAGACAAAATGCTGAGTCGACAAAATGCGGCGGCCATTTTTATGCAAATTAGGCACGGGATAGTTAAATCCCTGCCTCATTTGCAATGTCAACCTGCCTAATCTGTATCCCTCTGCCGACAGAGGGATGCAGTCTAGACATACCCTAAAAGACAGACTCCAAAGAGACATATCAGCGTCAGAGTAACTATCAGTGCGTACCCATGGCCAAGGAGTGATCGGGTTGGCAGATTGACAGCTTTAAAGTGAAGCAAGCACCCCTAAAAGATGATTGATTACAGGATGAGCTTTGGAAATGTTTTGGGAATGATTGACATCAACAAGATAACACGCCGGTCACACACTGACACAGCGGAATCCATAGACTTCAACAGAGAAAAGGATTATAAAAGCAGGGTGCCTTGCTACGGAACTTGGGGTTCATCTTGCCACCAACTTCAGAGGAGCATCGGATCGTGCGACCGACAAAGGCCCTGCTCTCCCTCTGTGATCGGTCTAACCGGCCACTAGATTGGTACAGACTCTGGACTGGTAACTATAACATCGTCTGGCGGGACTGTGTGTGTATGGTGTTTGTGTGTGAGTGATTGAAAAGCATATGCAACTGTTGTATTCTCAATAAATGCAGAGTACTGCCTTTTCCCCTATAAAAGATCTCGTGTGCTTCGTTTAAGCATAACAGAATGATGTCTTGGCATAAAGGAAGAAGGTCTTGTACCTTGACAGATCATCAGCAGATGTGCCTAGCAAGCTGGCATGAGTCTCTCTAAGGGTACGTCTACACTACAGTGTTATTTTGAAATATCTAATTTCCAAATAGTTAATTTGAAATAAGATATTTCGAAATAACGCATTTACACACAAAATGCATTTCGAAATAGCATTTTGCTATTTTGAAATAGTGTGTCCACACTGATTGGATGCTGAATCGCATTTAAGGGCAGCTGAAACCACTTCTGGCAGGGCATCAGGTCAGAAGTTATTTTGTGTGGCTGCTGCCTGAGGCTATCTAAGGCCTGTGCTTAAAGGGACCCCCCGGACAGACGGTTCTCAGGTTGCCCTGCTTGCTTGCCTCTCTCACTGAGGGACAGCAGAGCATTTTTTTTTTTCCTGTGTGCACTCTGGTTGCCCTCACTCAGGACACCACAGCACTCGGCACCATGGAGCCGGAGCTGCCCCTGGGCACTCTTGTGCTTCTTTTAGATGTGTTGCTGCAAGCCTGGCAGCAGTTTCTGCAGGCTGCCTCACAGCATCTGCTGAAGCCCAACCCCCAGGCCCTCTTCCGGACCCTCCTGGGGTAGGTGGAGGAGCAGCTGCAGCTCCTGGACACCAGCGTGCCCCGCCGCATCTGGCGTCTGGACACCAGCAGCAATTGGTGGGACCACATCGTTCTGGAGCGCTGGGGAGACCAACAATGGACCCAAAACTTTAGGATGAAGAAGGACACCTTCCTGGAGCTCTGTGAGTGGCTCGCCCCTGCTCTGCAGCGACGGGACACGCACACGAGGCCCGCCATTCCCCTCCAGAAGCATGTGGCCATCGCCCTCTGGAAGCTCTCCACGCCGGATAGCTACCGATCCATGGGGAACCAGTTCGGTGTGGGGAGATCCACCATCGGAGCAGTGCTCATGCAGGTATGGCAGTCTCTGGCCACTGTGCCGGGAGAGGAGGGGGGGTGCAAGGAGGGGATGGGCTGCTCTAAGGAAAAGGGGGAGGTGTTGAAAGTCCCCTTCCTGGGAGTGTTTGTTCTGTCCCACCCACGCTAAGGACTGCCCGTGGTGGCCAGGATTACAGAGGGGGTTGCTCCTGGGAAGTGGGGGAGCGGGGCAGTGGCGGGGAGGGGCCACTCAGCCACCCTGGCACCCCAGTGACTCTCGGTTTTGTGTGTCCCTCTGCAGGTGGTCAAGGCCATCAACAGAATGCTGCTCCACAGAGTCATCCACCTCACTGATGTGGACGCGGTGATCGAGGAGTTTGGCATCCTGGGCTTCCCCAACTGCGGGGGGGCAATCGATGGGACACACATCCCCATCCGTGCCCCGGACCACCAGGCCTCCCTGTACATAAACCGGAAGGAATACTACTTCATCATCCTGCAGGCTGTGTCTGACCACCAGGGCCACTTCGTGGACATTAACGTGGGCTGGTCCGGCAAAGCACACGACACGCGGGTTTACCACAATTCCTCCATGTGCCAGAGGCTGCACGCCGGGACTTTCTTCCCTGACTGCCACATCAGGGTCGGGGACGTGGACATGACTGTGTGCCTGGTGGGGGATGCGGCCTGTCCCCTACAACCCTGGCTCATGAACCCCTACACGGGACACCTCAACCCTTCCCGACAGGCCTTTAATGCCAGGCTCAGCAGGGCCCGCATTGTGGTGGAGGGTGCCTTCGGCCAGCTGAAGGCCCGTTTTAGATGCTTCCTCACCCACCTGGACTTCTCCGAGTGGAATATTCCACACGTGGTGGCAGTGTGCTGCACAATTTGTGCGAGAGGAAGGGCTTCCACTTACCCCTCCCTAACCCCCCTTCCCGATGTAAAATAAAGACATATGTGTTGAAGAAAACAAACTCTCTTTATTGAACAAAACTGGAGTGGGGGGGGAAAGGAAGGCAGGAGAGAGGAGGCGAGAGGGAAGGAGGGGGAGGGGTAAACCTGAGAGGAAGGAGCTGGAAGGGGGAGGAGAAGCTCAGGGTTGGGGGTCTTGCTGGCCCACCTGTCTCCCCACACTACGGGTGTGGGGGCCTTGATGTCCCCGGGGGCGTGGGGGGGAGGGTAGGGAGGAAGAAGTGGGAGGGGGAGCAGGAGTGGGAGGAGGAGCAGTAGCTGGAGAGGCAGCAGGGGCTGGAGTGGCAAGAGGTACCAATCTGTGCACCAGGGTCTGCAGGTGGTCGCACATGGCACGGCCCTGGGCAAGCAGCTCCCACCAGCTCTCCTGCTGGAGCTGCAGGTCTTCATGAACCCAGTAGTCCAGGGTGCGGTGCTGGCCTCGCAGTATCCCCAGGTGCTGCCGCTGGTACTCCTCTAGTTATGGGTCAGCCTGCTGGCCTGGGTGCAGGAGCATGTCCCGGGCAGGGTGGTGCGCCCTGCACTTGCAGCTGCTGCAGCTGTGCAGAAACAAGAGAAGTGGTCAGTTATCCCTGAGGACACAGTGGGTGAAGCCCAGCCCCCCTCTGCAAGGCGAGGACGGCAGGTCTCCGCACTATTGGAGTCGATGGGCTTGCACACAGGCCATGTTCAGCATGTCCTGCTATCCCCGGGAGTGGGAGCTGGCCTGGGACTGAACCCATGCCCTGTGCTTTATATAATGTGGGGGTGCGGGCGGAAGATGTGCCCTGCCTCTGTGTAGAGGGGGCTTCTGGAGGGAGGGCATTGTGCAGTGTCCCACCCCAGGGTCAGGAGCATGTCATGTGCCTTCATACATACACGCGTGTGGGTAACAGGCCAAGGCCCCTGTGTGGCAGCCAGCCGGGGCCATGTGCCCAAGGATGGCATGGCACATGCACAGGTTGCTGTGTGATCCGTGGTCAGCAAGGCCCACGCGAGCGGTCCCTGGTCTCCCTCTCCCCCCACATAAGGGGACAGTTATGGCACTCACATGTCATTGCCTCCCCGGCCTCGGACAACACCGGTGACAGGCCTGCTGGGACGGCTCGGGGGTCCTGGGTGCACAGCACGCTCCCTCCAGGTTCCTGGCCCTCCTCCTCCTCCGTTTCCTGGTCAGGGCCCTCTGCCCCAGGGTCGATGGGCACGGCCCGCCCCGCCCCCCAGGATGTGGTCCAGGGCATCAAAATAGGGGCAGGGGTCTGGGTCTGCCCCTGATTGGGAGCTGCCCCTATGGCCCTGGCATAGGCCTGCTGCAGCTCCTTTATTTTCATGCGAACCTGCTCCTGGGTTTGCATGTGGCCTTTGGTGGCCAGGCTGGCTGCCATCCGCCTGTAGATGGTTGCGTTCCTCCTTTTAGTGCGGCAATCATGGATTGAAGGCATCCCCCCAAACCTGAATTAGGTCCATGATCTCCGCACTGGACCAGGCAGGCGCCCGCCTTTTCCGGCCCGTGGCAGGCTCCTGGGAGCTGGCAGACTGGTCCTGGGGAGCAGTGGAGGGCTGGCTGGCACTAGCTGCCTTGCTCATGATGGGGCCAGTGGGTCAGGTGCAGCGACTGCTGGCTCTGGGCTGGCAGGCTTGGAGCTGGCACAGGCACTGTGGCCAGAGTCTGCCCCTTTAAGGGCTCCAGGGAGGCGAGGAAGGATAGGAGTTTTCCTGGTTGGGGCCAGAGTGGCCAGCAGGGCACCCTGGGAAGGCTGGAGGCCCCCTATTTCAAAATAAGCATCTACACAGCGCTTATTTCAAAATAGCAATTTCGAAATTGGCACTATTCCTGCTGGAATGAGGTTTACCAATTTTGAAATAAGCCCTCCGCTATTTCGATTTAATTTCGAAATAGCGGCTTGGCTGTGCAGACGCTGGTGAAGTTATTTTGAAATAACTTTGCTGTGTAGTTGTACCCATAGATAGTAAAGATTAGAATTCTGATAAATAATTTTATTTAGAATCTTTAAAATGATCAGGATGAGGCTCAGAAATGTTATCAGCTGCTGCCTTTCCCTGCGGTAGTAGGGGTTTCTCTCAATAGGAGCAGGAAAACATGACAGCAAAGCCACAGCTGAGCATTTTAAAGAGCATTTATTTTTGGGGCTTTAGCTCTCTCTGGTCATGGCCTACAATGGCAGCCAGCCTCACAGCTACTCCTCCCATGCTCTGAGTGAGGCAGGAATTAAACTGGAGAAGTGGAGGGCGTGAGGTTCCGGGGGCAGGGGTGCTCCTCAAAGACTGGAGAAATCCTGGTTGCTGACTGTCTCAGCAAATGAGGTGGAGAATCCCAGCAGCTGTGCTGTCATAGTCTGAGCTGCAGAACTAGAGGGACCAGAGCTTGCCCTGATATTGAACATGCTAGGAAGGCAGAACTACATGCTGTTTATCCAACACACTTAAATTTCACCCGCTAACCCTCTCAAAGGGAAAACGTGGAAGCTCGGTGGTTACTGTTTGCACTTCAGTAGGGTTAAGAATCCAAAGCTGGGGATTTCAGCAAGGACAACTCTAATGCAAAATGTTTAGATAAAAAGTATATAAGGCTCCAAGGATGCAGTCCTCCTTACAAAGAAATTAAAAGTAGGAGAGGAGAACCTGAAACCCCAGCCAATCTGTCACATCCAGTATTTCTCGGTCAGAGTTTATTTTAGACATTTTGGTATAAATTATTCAGCTTTGCAGATACACTCCCATATACTATATCTTGACCCACTTTTACTCTAAAGCCCACAGGAAGAGGCTTACTGATAAAGGTTAGGTAGAAAGACAGCAGAAATTGCTGATAATTACCCATTCATACAAAAATACTACTACATGGTCCAGCTAGAGCAGCAATGAGCAACCTAGGCTAACGAGCAGGCCGCCTGAGTATGCTCCACCTCAGTGGGCCGCAAGACTGTTGTAACCAAGATGGTCTCCTGGGACAGAGCAATTTTGATAACTGTACTTTCATACCTAGAATTTGCAGGGTGTGCCAACTGAACTGTAGCAGTGTTTTGACTGGCTGAAGGGAGAGGACCCGGCTCTAACAGTAAATGTGTGCAATCAGCACTCACCTCACTTCATGTGCCCTGGCTTTATGTGTGTGTCACTTTAGTAATAGTGGTAGGAAAAACACAACAGAAACCTGCGGAATCTGGCCACCCTGAACGTGGCAACGACAAACAAAATGTCTTATGGGCCACACGCGGAACCTTGATGGGCTACATGTGGCCCCGTGGCTGCAGGTTGCCTACCATGGTGCTAAAGGCACTGTATCTGCAGGATATAACTACTGTTTTCCCCCCATCTTCCCTCTCCATTTCATCCCTATTATTTCCACGACAGACTTGTGACTTGTCTTCAATTAGAACTGAGTTACTTTTACCAAGTCTTCATATGTTCGTATGGTACCTTGCATAATAGGGCTCTATGCAAGAGAACTTAGGAACAAGAAATAAAGAACCCAGAGAATTTCAGCCTTTCCTATGAAGTAGCTGGAACACAGACTGCACTGAATTTACCTTTACTGCACACAGGCTTGCCAAAGGGGGGGGAGGGGCATGGCAGGTCAGGGGACCCCTTTGAATTGCTGCTGGAGTGTCTAAGTGCCTCTCCACGCGGCTCTCAGGGTTGTGTGTGTGTGGGGGGGAAATGCTGTTATCCAAGGGGTGCTATGGGCTGACTGCCCAAGGCCCTGCCCCTTCTGCCTGAGGCTCTGCCCATTCTGGGGGGCAGAGCCACACACACACCTTGCACAGGGGCCTGTGGTGGCTCTTGGCCCCGCTGATTGCGTAACTTTACCATAAGGATTCACTCATGTAGAATTTGTTTTTAAAATGTACGCATTACAAAAACACTGTACTGAATATCTTGAAGAAAACATGGTTTCATGTGTGCAAATATTATTTATGATTTTAACATACAGGCAGAGCTAGCAAGCAATTTAGTTTGGTAACTTCTTTTTCAGTTGAAGTGCGGCTGTGGAGGATACTCTTTTGCTGATGTTTTTGTTTTAAAGGGCCACCTAAACAAGGCAAAGGTGAAGAAAAACTAGAAAAATCTCTTCTTGGGGCCTCTATAGCATCAGGGACTTAGCTTTAATTTGTCTGCATCCCCTGCTGAGTGTCTTTGGGCATAAGAGAAAAACTTGCTGACTCATGAAGTACAGCTACTGCTTGGAGTTTTTTTTCCATAAAAAACACCCTGATCCTAATAAATAAATGCATTCATGTAATAAAAACTGGATTCTCCCTGCTTTCAGATTGGCAAGTTTGTATAATCAGAGAAAGGAAACACTAAAAATAACTAGTTTCTTTTTATTAAAAGGAAACTAGTTACAACAATAATGAACATGAAAAGCACTCCGTAAAAGTGGCTGCAAATGTAATTTTCTAACCTCACCTCCTATCCCCTAGCACAGTGGTCCCCAACACGGCGCCTGCCTGGGTATTTATGTGCGCCCGCCTAGTGACCAGGGGCGGCCCGAGCCATTCTTGCGCCCTGGGTGCATGCGCGGCCCCCATCCCGGGAGCGCGGCGCATGCGTGGCCCCCGCCCCCGGCAGCCCCAAAAGGTTGGGGACCACTGCCCAAGCACAATGAAGAAAGCTGGGGAAAGCAGTGTGAGTATTCTAGAAGTATGTGAAAATACAGGGTATTAGAGCCAGTACTTTTTTTGTTTATTAAAAAAAAAAAAAAAGATGCCGGTACTCCAGGGGAAAAGTTGTTGAGCTCTGACTGGAGGTGCTGGTACTGCGTCCGGAGGTGCCGGTACTGAGTACCTGGCAGTACCATCACAAAAAAAACACTGATTAGAGACATGCCTGGGCTCTCAAATGGTGTCGGATGGAAATATAGCTTTTAAAGTTGAAGCAAAAAGGTCTTTGTAAATAAAAGTCACAAAAAGGCTAAGGTCCCAAATTATTTACAGAATGTTCATGTAGGGATTTTTTTAAATTACAAATACATGTTAAAGCAATCCTTACAGTATCAACCCCTCTTTTACTTACCACGACAAAATAAAAAGAAAATCAAGTAAACTTTAAGTCATTTATTTATTTATTTACTTAGGCAAAATTCCCATTGAATTCTACAGAAGTATCATCATAATAAGAACCTCAGTATATTTGGCTCAGTAAAAGCTAGTTGTTCATACAGCTGTTTGCATCATAGGATCTCAAAGTGCTTTACAGATATTAATTTACTGAGCCTCAGATCCGTCCTATTTCTTAAAGATGTCATTTTATCCAAAACTGAAAGATAACTGACACTTTTGGAAAAGGAAGCAGCTGTTCAGACACTGTTCTTTAATGCTACACAGTAGGTTAGGAAGGGAATGGGAAAACACTATAACCAATTGAAAACTGCTGGGGCAATTAGCGAGGCAGAATGTAATTGTCCAAGTTAGAATTTGGGAGTCACATAAAGATGAATACAATGGCTTCCCTGAAAATGTAGCATGAAATCTTAGTATCTTAGATTACCACAAGTGAGGCTGACTGGTTTTATGCCTTATTTGAGTACTGTGCCTTGCAAGACATGTGCTCAAGGTTTCTTATTTCCCCTTGCAAGAGTTAATGATGTGACAGTTCTAAAGCAGGGCAAGGAGAGATGATGAATGGGTGTGCCTTAGTTCTTGCAGGTGAGCTGGGAGAGTCTGAATTCAAGTTTTTGCATGTAAGGGGAAAAAGGAGCTTTTTAAAGATTTTTGTCATATATCCCAATTATCTGCATTTTTCTAAGTCTGCATATGTGTTCAGTTACTGATTTTGAGACAGCTGTGCCTACTGCACAGCAGAAAGCTGTAGGACAAAGAAGCGAATTAGTGGAATTTTTTCCAGAATCTGGCTCCCCTTCAAAATTTCAGAGACATCACTCCATAATCTAAGCTATTGACAGGCACTGTGGAATGGTCTCAGGGGGCTTAGCCCATAGGTGTATCCCAAGGACTGCAATGAGTCCAATAAAATGCCACTCATCCACGCAGATTACTCATGTGTTTCCAGGAGTGATTTGCCTGGAGCTTAAGGGATAGACAAAGTAGGGACAAACATGAACACACTACTTTTATAGCTGGTAAGAACTTTGCATTTGGGACTATTCCTATAATGGCCAGAATTTGGCTGTTGGAGTATTTCTGCTGGCTGCAGTGTACGTCCAAATTTAGCAGCTGTTACGCTGTGATGTTTATGTGGCAGTGTTGTAAAGGAAAGCCAGTAATTGAGAGCTCACACAACACTCACCAGTGTCACCAGGCAACATAACATGCAGGGATTTTAACCAGAAAATATGTGATTGAAAGTTTTTAAAAGCCTAACTGCAGGCCATTCCCAGATCCAACCTGCCAGCACAGTTAGCACAGGATGCAAAAGGGCTGGCAGAAAATTTAGAGAAAGGGCTGGAACTATAAGTGGAAAAGGAAAATGGCCACAATGGAGAAATCACAGCTCCTGTGAAGAATATAAAACCAATAAAGCTGTTTAATGACCGTCGAGTTTATTAATTCTGTAGCTTCCATTCTAGTAATGCTAGATTGCAAACAAGTGCGAACCACTGGCCCAAGTAAACTGTAATCTGTCTGAACTGGAACAGGCATGTGGAGCTGTCAGGGCCTGTAGTCAGTAGAAACTGTTTTATCGTGCCCATTAAGCTACAGTTCTCCATGGGGTCAATAGTTAGCTAATGATTGTGAAGGACAGGGGGGGAGTCCCCCCTCCCATTTAAATAGCCGGTCATCCCTCTTAACGATAATAGCTGAAAACACAACCCCTGAATGGGATCAAGAGAAGCGAGATAGTAATTACTGTCTCTCAGTAAATGGTAACTTCCATTTTTTTCAGTTGAAGTGTGTCTGTGGTGGATTCTCTGTTGTTTTTGTTCTTGTTGTATTTGTTTTAAAGGGCTATCTCTACACAGCAAAGGTGAAGAAAACCAGCACTTTCAGAAAAATTCCTCTCTCCTTGGGGCCTCTATAGCATCAGGCACTTCGCTTGAGTTTGTCTGCACTCCCTGCTGAGTGTCTTCTGGCATAAGATGGAAACCTACTGACTCATGAAGTATAGCTACTGCTTGCAGTATTTTTTTCATTAAAGAAAAAAAAAAAAAAACACCCGACCCTAATAAATAAATGCATTCACATAATAAAAATCTGATTTTCCCAGCTTTCATCTGGCAAGTTTGTATGGTCAGAGAAAAGAAAAACTAAAAATAACCAGTTTCTTTTTATTAAAAGGAAACGGGTTACAACAATAATGAACAAGAAAAGCATTTAGTCAGAGTGGCTGCAAGTGTCGTCTTCTAGCATCCCACAACATAGAAAACAGCGTGTGTATGCTAGAATATGTGAAAATACAGGGCATCAGAGCCATCCCTGGGCTCTCAAATCATTGTTGTATTGAATGGAAATATAGCTTTTAAAGTTGAGCCAGAAAAGCCTTAGAAGATTAAAGCATGGCCATCCAAAATGATGCTACAGTTCATAGAGGAGGAAACTGGCTGGGTCTCCAGGTCTCCCGAGATAATGTCAAGAATTAAGAGGTTAATTTCTCTGTAGGATTTCAGAAATAAAATCCAGGGTCACCTCACATGCCTTGGTACAAGAGCCAGCATCTTACTGATGAAAGTACAGAAGGAATGTTCAGACTTCACTAATATTTCTCCAAGAAACCTTATAGCTTTCATCAAATTAAAGCTAAATTAGACTTTGCAAGAAGCCAAGATAGCAACTAAAACAGATACAAGTTCGATTTTCACTTTAAATCAGACCTTGTTTGTACTTCAAACTTGAATCATTGTTTTAAGGCTGCAGACTGGCCACTGAAACATAAAGGGCTGCTTGGATTTCAGCAGGTAATTAAAACCTTTGGTGGGACTGCAGGTATGACAACAAAAAATGACTTACAACCTGTGTGTAACAGAGGGAGAATAGAAGAGAGAGCTGTTACATGTATAGGGTGCATTTCATCATTTTGTATGGGGAAAGGCCTGGGTGTCATAGAGGACACTTTTTTGAGCTGGGGAATGATTTGGTCTGCAGGGTCTAAGGAGCTGTGTATGTGCACCTATTTCTTAGCTGCAGTTACAGCCAATCCTAGCACAAGAAGAGGCCTGGCAGCCCCTGTGCAGGAAGTACAAACTTTACTTTTTCCTACTTTCAAACTTTTTGTTGTTTGTAAAATCACTTGGGATCTACAATTTTTCTGTACCAGTTTTGCCCTCTTTTGTTCTGCTTTTCACCTGTGTTCCTCGTTTGGCACAAAACAAACAACACTGGGTTGCCTGCTTCCTTTGCTTCCTTCAGTAATCTCAACACTATTCCAGGACAAATTCATTCAAATTATAGGAAGTCCAAACATTTGAAAGTACAGCTAAGGCACCAAAGCAATTAACTCTAACCCACTAGCTCTAGAAACAGGGATTAGTTGGTCAGCTTGTATTCCTTCCACTGGATAGTGCCACATTAACAGAACAAAAAGAGTGCCTTCATTAACAATGGCCATTATCGCTCTCTTTCTTTAATTTCCTAATAATTCACTGCTGGCTTTGCCTTTTTAATGAGATATTTCAGCACCAGAAAAATCAAAATAGGTCAAAACGATCTCTCTTTAAAACCTCTACATTGAATCAAATGGTCAAATTATTAATCTCAGCCAATGCCAGTACTACCTCCTGAGCAAAATTAACTTTTTCTACGTGAGGGGAATATATAATCCTAGAGACTTATGGCTGCACCTGTTGAGCAAGGAGTTTCTTGCTATGATATAATTCCTGGGGGTGGGAGGGGAGGTGTTTGTTTTTAAGAAAAAAGTTACTTCCTTTCTCCCCACTCTTGTAATATTAGGACTCCTTGACTACACATTTTGATTCAGTTGCTAGTCAGGATAACAAGTCACCATGCTGACAGATATTTGATGAACTGTTGGCCAAGGGTATGGTAGCTCTAATATCTCTGAAAGACATTTGAAATATGGTAGCCCTGGCACAAGGATGACAGGGGGGAGTGGAGAAAGAATTTTGGGAGAAGGGAACAAGAAATAATGAGTTAGAACTGAGATGGCATTCATAAGATTAAACAGAATTAGCTGGATTCTTGAAGGCATGTTGAGGGAAAGATTCCCTGATGTCTTCATTGTGACAAACACAGCAATTCTGGATTAGGTAAATTCTAGGGAATGTGGTGATTCTTGCACCACTGTGGCAAATATTGGGAGCTAACTTCTGCTTCCATAAATATTAAAGGATTTACTGCAAAATCCAAATTAGCCAGCATTTTAAAAAGATAAATACCATTTTATAGAGAAATTACTTGAATACCCTGCACATAGTAATAATTGCAAACTCAATGCAACACTAGCAATGTGCTGAATCTTCAGAGGGGTAGCCGAGTTAGTCTGTAACTAAAAAAACTTAAAAAACAACAAATAATCTAGTAGCACCTTAAAGACTAACAAAACATGTTCTGAACGTCTGGCATCGACAATCATTCTGTTCCCAACAAAGTACAATTTGTAAACTATGTCATACTGGAGCTGGAGAGATGAATTCTGCTACTGCTTGCTCAATTTCTTCCCCAGTGGCAACCAAGAGCACACCTCCTTGTTCTCATAACTCTCATCACTGACAATCAACGCTGGATTTTCAACATGCAACAACAGAATGCTAACTGCAAAGGGAAAAACACTCCAGACCCGCCAAAAATAGCATACAAATTAGCGGGGTCCTTTTCTTTATAAATTGCCAGCTTAACCTCACAATAACTGTATGGGCTTCTTAGCAGCTCTTTTCTCAGAGAGGCAGCATTGCTTCAGCAGCTGGGATACCAATCTGGAAAGCAGGTGTCCAGGGGATTTCATTCCTAACAGGGACTGTTCCTTACCATGTGTGAACCATGTGCATGACACAAGTGGGCTCTGATCTCAGTTGGGGTCTCTAGTTGCTCCAGTAGTTAAAATAATAAAATAAAAACAAGATAAGCACCATCTTTTCCTTAAAATGACCTAAACAGGTTTTCCACCATTCACACACTTCAGTGAGAAAATCAGGGTATGCGAGCAGCTTGGACTGCAGACTTGTTGGAACACCGTGTTATAAAAAGAAACAGTCAAAATACACATTACTTCATCGAGCAGCAAGCACGTCCCAGAGTAAAATAACCCTAATGATCGAGCTTGCTTTATACAGCACCAACTCATGTATACAGAAAAAAACCTAAGATGTTTAAAAATCCATGTTCCTTCTCCACATTAAGCAAGCAAACGAGCCTTTCTGTACATGGTGTTCCCTCCAACACATCCAAAAGAGTAAGCTGCTCCCTATAACTGAAAGCAAAGATTAAACACCATTAGCCCGTATTGGCTGGTAAAAAGATCAGCATATAGAAGAGAAAGGGTTGGTAATTAAATTACTAGA
Organism: Rafetus swinhoei; assembly: GCA_019425775.1. Classification (NCBI taxonomy): domain Eukaryota; kingdom Metazoa; phylum Chordata; order Testudines; family Trionychidae; genus Rafetus; species Rafetus swinhoei. The sequence continues at coordinate 19,152,263 of CM033428.1, read as the reverse complement.
GTGCTGTCAACAGAAATTAGCAACAAGATTTTTACATGGGATGGCACATGAGGTTAAAAGCAAATATTTAAAGGCAAATTAATACACCTCAAACAGTAAGAGCTCTTAGTAAGAGCTAAGAATTGGAAGAAGAGAGTTGGTTTGTGCAAAGAGGACTGCACCACATCCGCTACATTCACACAAAACCCAAGGCACATATGGTGACATCTGAAATAAGCATTGGCACCAAACATCATCATCAAATACGCATAGCATTCTGAACTGCTGCGCCAGCCAGAGTGACCACAGCTGACTGAGCTGCACTAGGAATCACGTACTGAAGTTTTCTGATCTCGTTCAATCCTGCAAATCCATGAATCTTTGGGCAGCCTCACAGGCAGTGCCACGTAGGGTTAGGGCATGCACCTGTTTGGGAGCATGACATGCTGGGTTATTTTTGTCTATCCGGGTAACATGGTCAAAGAGCACACAGTACCACTTTTGAATATAATGAGCAACTGAAGGAAGGTCAGATTTCTAGGAGATTATGCTGTTTTGCACAAAATCAAACTACTTTATACTCAGAGGCTGATGGCATAAATGGGTTTCTGACCCATAAAGCAATATGAGTAGTACATAGATTGTAGAGAAATTTTGTGTATGTGGAAAGATGTTTCTACCTCATAAGCAAGACACTGGCTTGATTCAGGAGGCAGCGAAACATAGTAGTTGAAGTTTGCGGTGACTGTGTGAACTCTGCTTGCAACCTACGTAGATGAATTCATCTATACTCTCCACATTCTTTGGGTACATCTAGACTACATGCTTTTGTCGACAGATACTGTTGACAAAGCTTCTGCCGACAAAGAGCGTCTAGACTACATCCAGTTCTGTCGACAAAGCAAGCCTCTTTGTCGACATGACAGTGTAGACACAAAGGACAGTGTAGATGCAATAACGCCTTCTGTCGACAGAACTCTGTCGACAAAAGGCATTATTCCTCGTAGAATGAGGTTTACTGCCGTCGACAAAACTGTTGAGTTCTGTCGATATTATGACGACAGAACTCAGCAGCAGTGTAGACGCAGGTATAGTTTTGTCAACAAAAGTCCACTTTTGTCAACAAAATCCTGTAGTCACACACCCCGAAGTGTGAAATGTCATGGTACTTGACAACCTCTCCCACTAGAGTTCTGGTAGCCCAGCTCTGAGATGATAGAACTTGGTCTTCTGCCATAGGATTCAACTCCATAATGCAAGTGGCCTTTTGGTGATCATGAAGGGTCAGGCTGAAATTCTCTGACTTCTCCACAAGCAAACCAATGTAGTCTTGGCCTAATCTTGGATGGTTGGTGAACACTTCTTGATCAACCTTAAGTGACATTTGGAGCTGCAAGTCCTAATATCCAGTTGGTGGCTTGACAGAATACTGCTGAGGTGAGAATACATCACTACTGCACACTGCAGAAACACATAAAAAACCATGCACACTCTTGCACCTGAACCAATGTGAAGAAGGTGCAACTGACATAGGAGAACATCGGGAATGCCAGCTCCTTTCAGTGAGAGCCAAAGGACAGAATCAAAAGACACTCTGATGCACCAAACAGCAAAATCTAATTGCTGTGATAATTATGCCTTAAGGGATGGCTGCATCTTTCCAATCAGAACATGAAGAAAAACTCAGGCTACTAGTTGCCATGCTCAGTGTGAGATCCTTTGCCCTTTTACTGGGACACTGTGATGTCATCTTTTCCTTCTGCTGGTACTCTGCCTGATGCCCACACTTTTAAGAATAGCTGATGCATACTGATGCTCACTAGTTGCAAGGCATGTAACAGACGAGACCTCAGTGACAGACCATGTCAAAAGGCAGGTGGCGGTGTCATTTGGGGAACCTAAACCAAAATTATGAAGGTCTGATACCCACTTCAAGCACAGCCAGTCACAGGACTGGAATTTTCAAGCACAAGCAGTGTGTTATGGCGGAATGCATCTTTTTCTGCAGGTTATCCATTGGTGTTCAGGCCACAGTGACAGACAGATGTTTATGATGACGTTGGAGCTAAGCATGGCAAAAGTATGGAGAAATGGGTTTCCAGGTGTTAAGGTCTGTCCCAGAAGTTGTCCAATAGCGAGCTTCAGAACATCACATAAGAAAGCTTGGCTTTCTGCAGAGTACTTTGATTTATTTGTGAAAAAAGGCTATAAGTTGTCTAATAGTGGGCGCCTTAAGTTTAATGTGGACCATTGGAGTGGAGAATGATTGCTCCATTCACAGCAACTTGATCGCTCTGTGGCAGACCTGGTGACTTGGGGATGCTAGTGATTATGATCCTATAACGAGTGAGTTCTTTGACAAGAGCTGTCCAGCACCCAGTTCTATTCAGTGTTGACAATTGGAATGTACCTCTGGGGCTACGTCTAGACTGCAGACTTCTTGCGCAAGAAGCTTTTATTGGAAGAGATCTTCTGCAAAAACTTCTTGCACAAGAGCGCGTCCACACTGCAAAAGCACATCAAAAAAGTGATGCGCTTTTGCGCAAGGGCGTGTCCAGACTGCCTGGATGCTCTCTCGCGAGTAAGTAGTGATTGCTATGGACAGAATGGCCACAAAGGCACCTATGCTTTTTCCTCTTCCCTCTTCTCACGCAAAAAAATCCTCTTCCCTGTCCACACACGCCTTTTTGTGCAAGAGCTCTTGCACAAAAAGGCGTTCTTCCTCGTAGAATGAGGATTACCAATTGTGCAAAAGCCCCTCTTATCTTTCAATTTACTTGCGCAAAAACACGCTTGAGGTGCGGATGCTCTGCGAGTTTTTGTGGAAAAACAGCTGTTTTTCCACAAAAACTCTGTAGACATAGCCTGAGAGTAGTTTTGAACTTCCAAGAAGTTGGGGTCATCGAGGCTGCACTTTTTCTATGGGGGATTTGGATCATATCTGTCCTATGTACGCAGAACACATCCCTCCTCTGAGAGACAGTAATAGCATGAGCTTTCACTCTGGTGCTGTCGTCTCAGTCTGTTCTGGCCAGTTGCCCCTTCATTACACTATACCTCTTTGGGACATGTAAAAGGATTTTGTTTTTGAGAACAGCACCCCCCCTTCTAAGAAACTCTTCTGTCAGATGACACTGATTCCTGAGGTTCCAAAAATATATTAAAAACCGTCATTCAATGGGTAGAATCCAAAGAATCTCTTGGAAGAGAAATCTCTGAAAAAAATGCAATTCCCCACTCACCAGCAATTACATACAGTCCAAGCTGGGATTTTGCATAAAGTCTTTTTGGTCCTTCATGATATCCCGTGCACTATACATCTCAAGGATAAAGTATTGGAGAAAAACTTTGCTTAGTGAAAGTAACCAATCACTAGCTCACCCTTTCACCTCCCTAGATCACATATTGTATATGGCAGAAAAGACTTCAAGAAGAGACCATCTGTGATACTATGACCCCTTCAAGCTCCAGTGCATTGTGAGGCAGAGACCAAGTTGGTTTACAAAGTCCCACCCAAGGTGTAAAACAACAGATCCTCAAAACCTTATTTCATTCGTCAGATACCTCATTCATGATATCTGTGTTCTAGTGATGAGAATCAACAGATGGAGGTAAAACATATTGACAGAAACCAGAACTTGGAGTTTAAAAAACATGTGCATGATAGCGTGTGCGAGCTTAGTCTACGCAGGGAATTACACAAATGGTAGTAAGTGTATTTTTTTGCCTATACCAAATTCTACAAATGTGGGTGTAAAACTTTATACAGAATGATATAACGAAACTAGAGACATTTCCACCTAGCTCAAAAAGCTCTCCATACAGACAGCAGCCTTGTTTTTCAAAACTCTATAGATAAAAGCTCTCTACTGCTGACAAATTCATACACTTCCCAATTTATCAAATCCTAGGTTGTTTATCAGAAGAGTAGATACAGTGGTTAAAGTAGCCGCCTCATCAGAACTAGATCAGCGGTTTTCAAACTTTTTTTCTTGTACCCAGGCTAAAGAAAATTATTGATGTCCATGACCCAACATAATTATATCTTTTGACTAGACAGAGTGCAGGCTCGTGGGTAGGGCCAAGGATGGGGATCTTGGGGTGCAGGAGGGTTCTCTGGGTTTGAGGAGGGCTCAGGCCTAGGACAGGAAATTGAGGTGCAAGCTAACTTCTGGCGGCTCTCAGCCAGCAGCGCACCAGATATGCTACGGCAGATTCCCTGCTTGTCCTGGCACTGCAGACTGCACTGCACCTGAAGCAGCCACCAGCAAGTCAGGCTTCTAGGCAGAGGTGTGCAAGCAGCTCTGCATGCTGCTCTCACCCACAGGCACTGCACTGCAGCTCCTATTGGCTAGGAACTAGCCAATGGGAGTTTGGAGCCAGTGCTTGGGGAGCCATGTCTCCCCCCACCTAGGAGCCGGACCTAATGCTCGCCACTTTCAGGGCACAATGCAGCTTGCAATGCCATGACAGGTAGGAAGCCTGCCTTAGCACCCCACTGGTCACCTGGTGACCCTATAGCCAGGCGACCCAGTGCCTGATATTTCATGACCCAGTACCGGGTCGTGACCCGTACTTTGAAAACCACTGGACTAGATGACCTATTGAGAAGGGATGTTAGCGTATATTGGTTAAACATTTAAACGCATAAGCCTAGGCTTATCATTAATCCAAATGACTCCACATAATCCTCCCCTGCCAATATTTGCCCACATAGACAGTCTCATGGGGGGCAGAGGGGAATCAGTGCTTAGGGGGAGCTGGCTTAAAAGTCAGTTCCCCACGAGCACCGTATCCCACGGAGCCATCTAACCCCGCCACCCCAGCCCCACACAGCTATCAGAGGCAGTGGGAGGGAGAGGATGCTGGAGCAGCCTCTGTCCAGCAGGAGCCAGTCTGCGTGGGAAGCTGATGTTTAAACTGACTCCCCTCATGGACCAGCTTCACGTGCCATGCGCTGCTGCCTCTGATACAGAGGCAACAGCACGGGATGGCGGGGGGCTCCCCGGGAGTGGGGCCAGAGCCAGGAGCACAATAGCTGCTGGCCCCACCCCTAAGGAATGCTTCAGTAACTGTATAACCGTTAGCAATTCTTGCAACTACATGATTACTAAAATACATGATATCTAACATCCCTACTATTGAGGTCCATTCCAGACCCATATTTCTATGATTCAGTTCCAAGGGACCAGAAGGTTTCATAGCAAAGTGGAAATTTGCATCCTTTGAAGTGTACAGCAAGGAAGGAGTGGAGGGGGTGAGAGAAGAGGGACTCTTCCTTAGATCTCAGAAGGTCACAGCATGACGCCAATGCCATTCTTGTCAAAGCACCCTACTCAGTTATTCTAAAGGGATGTCTGTTGACATGATTTATAAAGTGGCATATAGAATGCACACTAAGAAACACAGAAAAACTGGATGATACACTAAACTTGGCTTGGGCTTGTAAAAGTTCCACAGTGTTGGGTTTAGACATTCAGACCCTGTGGGAAGGAGAAGTTCTGTGGGAAAATATTGACAGATAAGTAAAGCCCAAAAGGAAGGAAATTCTCTTCAACAGCACATGCCACAGCCCAGCTGTGACTGGCCTGAGGGACTTCACAATAACTCAAGCCCTCCCCTGGGAGTCATCATTAAAGCTGCTATTTTTTGCCTTGAACTTGCCTGATGAGGGAAGTAATAGCAGAAGCAATGGCGCACATTTGGCCAGATATCAACTATACTGACAGAAATCTTAGATTTTAACTAAGCTGGAATAAAACAATTTTATTAGTGTTGTGTTACACTGTTTTATTTAACACCAAATGCTTCACAACAGTGCAAGCAACAATGCAAAGATCTACTTGAAAATGGTGAAAGTAAGTCAGACATTCAAAATAATTACAGCAAAGTAGCCAACAGATATAAAAACAGTAACTAATTCTAAAATTTAGATCACATTAAAAATGCAATCCATATAACTATGCTCTCCTAAAAAAACAGAACTTTAAATTATATTCTTCAACAGACTGCTTTGACTCAGACTAAGACAGGGCCCAAACTGAAGACGTGTAGGTTAGCTGGGCAGAAACTCTCTGACACACTGACTATCATTGTACTTACAGCGAGGTTGGTCGACTGGGTTTAATTACTTCTAGGTCAGGGTCACTTGAGTTCAGGTTGGGTTGGAGAGTGCTATTGGAGTGAGGGAAGCTGTTTATGTTCGAAGAGAGGACAGATTCTAGACTGGAGTTGATGATACTGTTCCTCGTCTCCTCTGGAAAAGAAGAAAAATACACATTACTATCCTTGAGTAAAATCTGTTAAGTTGTTAGACAGTAAAGAACAGACTTCTGCAAGGAAGAAGAGTCCCTGTTAATAGCTGACGTCTTTATGTTGGTCCCAGAGAAGTACTCTGGGTATTCAGAAGTTTCTTCACCTGTACTATTCTTTAAAGCTGAAGCTATTTCCAGAGGTGAAAGTAAGCGGGCGCACCCCGATGCATCGCTCTGGAAAGAGCTGGCTGAGCTGTGGCAACAGCCAGCAGGGAGCTATTTAAAGAGCTGGCAGGGACTCAGGTTGCAATAGGACAGTACCTGTAAGAAATTTAAGTTTCTTTCATCCCTGGCTATTTCCCATATAGCGCCATAGTCCAAAATGAGATATTGACATAAATAAAGAAAACTTTTCCAGGCACCTAAATGTTTCTGAGGGCACATTTACACTGAAATGAAAAAACAGTGTTTGGGCTCATGCTAGCTGACTTGAGCTCATGTTAAGGGGTTGTTTAAATGCAGTATTAACATGCAAGCTTGGGCTAGAGACCAGCTCTTGGAGCCTATGAGGTGGGAGGGCCCAGGCTGCTTCTATTGATGGGGAAGATAGTGAGATCATGAAAAGAGGTCGCAGAAAACACTTCTTTAACAGTTAATCTTCCAAAGGAGTGTTTTTCCATTTGCATGGTATTCAAGGCTATGAACAAAGCTAATGAAAGTTTCTATGAATCACTTATTCCTGGTCCTTTCTGATCAGAAATCTCTGCTGGATTGGGGAAGGGGGGGCTGTAATGTGCATCTATATTTTTATACACAGAAGAACTCGGAACAGAACAGAAATCCAACATAAACAATATGAGTGGAACACCTTGGTAATATACAAAGTTAATCTTGGATACACAACAGGAAGAAATCCTCTGCAATGCTGTGAAATATCTTAGAAACAATGTTGTCACAACCATAATAGAGCATGGCATTGAGTGACCTCTTCATCACCACTTCAAAGAGAGAACTATATTAAAAAAGGATTTATGGAGAAGGGCAAAAAGAAAACGTATGCTACACATCCTAGAACTCTGACTCAAAACTATCAACAGCTTCGCTCAATCTTCCAGCTCAGAGACACATACACACTTTGTTCATCTGTGCTGCAGGTAACATTTTTACACTTTGCAACACTGGATTAGGGCCTCGGTCATTGTATCTAATCAGAGGAGTTTATTTCTTGTTATTCTGCAATTCTGGCATTCTTGCAAATAAATGTATATTTATTTAAGATACATGGAATTGGATGTGGTGACATGTTTAGGTCATTACCATTAGAACCAACACAAAAATTTGAGTCAGGGGAAATGTTATAATCTGAAATCTAGCATAGGCCAGCCTGGGGATAGGCAGAGCCAGTTGTATAACCTTGCAGCCAAACCAGGCACCCAAGAGATGAACCCAGACCAAGGTCTGTGTTTCTCCAAGCATTTCTCTACAATGTTCTTGATACCGTCTACATTTTTTGTTAGTCTCTAAGGTGCTGGAAGACTATTCGTTATTTTTTAAGTTTTTCCAAACTTCACATTTGTTTGCTGAGCTCTGCTTTTGTGAGATGGACCTTGGGAAAGTTATTTAACTGCTCCTTGTCCACATTTACCCATCTACAAAATGGTGATAGCACTTTGGTAAAGCACTTTCACCAAAATCTCTCAAGTATAATCACTGCTATATTTTCATTTATACATTTCTTTAAATCTCCAATTGTATCATTGCCTTTGTTTTTCAGTAGGAATTTTACCCAGCTGGCTTCAATGGAGCTATTATGGACTTACACTAGTGTAACAGAGCAGAATGTGGCCTTTATGATATTAATGCAAGACTCCTAAAGATCTGGAACTTAGACAGCAGGCCACCAATGGTGCAGCTGCACTGGTCAGTTTAATATCAACATCCCTATTAAATATAGAGAGCTCTCACTGTCATGGCTCCCCATGTTTTATGAAAATTAACATGCATAAGTTGAACACATTTTAGGCAAAATGCATCATGTGACATTTTTAGTGAATTACTCAATGTATATATTCTATAACTGTTCATGTATCATTCTTGTATGTGAAGTTAGAAATATGAAGTGTGAATTTGTTCATAATTTTAAAGGTACGTCTACACAGCAACATTATTTCCGAAGTAACTTAGTTCGCATCTACACAGCAGGCAGTTATTTTGTCAAAATAGCGTCAAGCTGGAAGACTTCTTGCTCCAGCTCCTGTAACCCTCATTGTACGAAGAGTAAGGGAAGTTGGAGGAAGCATGCTCTATTTTGAAATAAGTGCTGTGTAAATACTCCCAAATTCGAAATAAGCTATTTTGAAATAAGCTGCACAACTGACGTAGCTCAATTTGAATAGCTTATTCTGCTGTGTAGACGCACCCTAAATGTGCTAATGAGGTCCATTAGTGACACTCCGGAAACATAATGGCTTGATATTCAAACCAACAATCTGTGAATGGCTTTGTTTTTCCTGTTAGCCTAAACTATGGTTGGTCCTATAAAGACATGTGGTTAGGCCACCTGATGCTGGAACCCATTTTGGATCTTGTAGTTTTCCACTCAAGGTGAGGAAAGTTGGAAGTGAACACAAAGAATTCCCATCTTGGGCAAAGGGGATATAAAGGTGGGAAACCAAACAATAGAGTCAGTTGCCAAGCGCCAGGAGGGCCCTCCCTTCCCTTTACCACTCTAGATGCCCACTGGAAACATCTAAAACTGAACAGGGGGAGAACTGGGCTCAAGTTAAGAGGCTCCCTATCTTGTGAAAAAGATGATTAGAACTACTGTTGGGGTAAGAATTTGCATGCAACAAGTTTCTTAGTGTATTATGCTTAATTGGCGTGTTTTGTTTATTTTAGCTTAGTAACTCACTTTGATCTGTCTGTTTTCACTTGCATTCACTTAAACCCTACTTTTTATACTTAACAAAAACACTTGTTTATTATTGCGCCTAGTGTAAAAGATGGTTACCTGGGGGAAGGGAGCAACCACTGTGCATTCTCTCTCTTCCATTGGTAAAGGCAGCTGATCTTATGAGCTTTCTCTGTGTAAAACTTTTATAGAGAGTAAGATGGACTTATTTGGGGGTTTGGTCCCTTTTGAAGGTTGTGTTCCTGAGTGGTGTCATGGCCATGCAGCTGAGCCCTCCTACAGCTGAAGTGTTTCAGCATCAGTGTTACTCTGTTGGGGGCTGTTACTCCGATTCTCTGCCTTTGCTGGAGGCAAGCAGAACTTCTGGCCCAATAGAACAGGGTGGTGGGGTGCCCCAGAAAGCAGGCAGGCAGGCAAGCAGGCACAGTGGTATGATCAGCACACCAGGTGACAGCCCCAAGGGGACTTCTGTGAACAAACCCATCAGACTCAAAATGGGCAGTTTTCAGAGTGATAAAATTCACCCTGTCTACATCAGCAGTGCTTGCTGTCACTACAATACATAAACTATTTTTTCTAGCATAGATGGATGCTTTGTAGGAATTCGAAGGCAAATGAATTCTGATACAAGGCGTCATAGAGAAGATAGAGCAATGTGATAAATTAGAGGGAGAAGTAGCAGCCGGGAAGAGTGTGTCAATCCTTAAGGGCTTAAAATGTCTCTACAATGCTCTAATATTCTTCATGAGGTCCACTGAGTGCAGTCATTATATAGTCCCATTGTCTGGACAAGTTTGGGTTTGGGATGCAAGTTAGTGAGCTAAAACTCTATCTGAATAGAAATATTGTTTTGGTATAGAAGCAACTGGAGATGGGGGTGGTGAAGATGTCTTTTAGATATATTGGCATTTGGAAAAAGTCCAAAAGGAGCCAAAAATGATTAGGGGCATGAGATTGACAAATGGGGTGCTGTAGTCATCATGAACAGAACAGATTACGAACAGGAGACTGCCAGACTAACCAGCACTGGATTCTACAGGCTCCTTTCCTCTGAACCCACCAAAGAATACAAGAGAAATGAAAAGAAAAGAAAAAGAGAAAAGAAACCCTAGACAATCTCCTCATGAAACTCCCTGCTACTACTCGGGACCAAATCTAGAAAAACACCCACGCACCCCAGAATCCCCATGTAGGAGTTTTCTATCTGCTACCCAAGATCCATAAACCTTGAAATCCTGGACGTCCCATCATCTCAGGCATTGGCACTTACATCAGGATTATCCAGTTATGCTGATTCTCTCCTCAGACCCTATGCTACCAGTACTCCTAGCTACCTTCAAGACACCACTGACTTCCTGAGGAAGCTACAGAAAAATCAGTAATCTTCCTGAAAATATCATCCTGGCCACCACGGATGTAGACGCTCTTTACACCAACATTCCACACGATGTTGGATTACTTACTGTCAGAAATACTATTCCTGATAATGTCACTACACATCTGGTGACTGAGCTCTGTGATTTTGTCCTCACCCACAACTATTTCCAGTTTGGGGACAATTTATAACTTCAAGTCAGCGGCCCAGCTATGGGCACCCGCATGGTCCCACAACATGCCAGCATCTTTATGGCTGACCTCGAACAACATTTCCTCAGCTTTCACCCCCAGCACCCTTACTTTACTTATGCTACATTGACAACATCATCATATGGACCCACGGGAAGGAGACCTTTGAAGAATTCCATATGGATTTCAACAACTTCAACCCCACCACCAACCTTAGCCTGGACCAGTCCACACAAGAGATCCTCTTCCTTGACACTACAATACAATTATGCAACGGACACATTTCCACCACCTTGTACTGGAATCCTACTGACCGTTACACTTACCTACATGCCTCCAGCTTCCATCCAAGACACATTTCCCAACCAATTGTTAATAGCCAGGCCCTAAGATACAACTGGATTTGCACCAATACCACAGACAGAGATAAACACCTACAGGGTCTCTATCAGGCATTCTTAAAACTTAAATACCCACCCGGGGAAGTGAAAAAACAGACTGACAGAGCCAGACAAGTGGCCAGGCATCAGCTTCTTCAAGATAAGCCCAACAAATAAAACAGAACACCACTAGTCATCACCTACAATCCCCAACTTAAATCCCTCGGGTACATCCTTAACAATCTACAACCTATCCTGGAAAATGATCCCTCACTCTAACAGGCCTTGAGAGACAGGCCAATCCTCACCTACAGACACCCCCCTAACTTGAAACAAATGCTTTCCAGCAACCATGCATCATGCCTCATACATACTCACAGAGGAACCCACCCCTGCAATAAACTCTAGACACACATCTTACACAAGCGACATCATCACAGGACCTACCCACATAAGTCATCACATTAGAGGCCCATACAACTGCACATCCACTAATGTGATCTATGCCATCAAGTGCCAGCAACACCCCTCTGCCATGTATATTGGCCAAACTGGACAGTCTCTACGACAAAGGATTAATGGACACAAATCAGATATTCAAAAACGCAACACACAGAAACCTATTGGGGGAACATTTTAACTTGCCCAAGCACTCATTAATGGACTTAAAGGTGGCTATTCTCTTACAAAGCAATTTCAGGAATCAACTAGAGAGAGTCTCTGCGGAACTGGCCTTCATAGGCAAGTCTGATACTATCTTGCACAGCTTGAATAAAGACATGATCTGGACAGGTCATTATATTCAACACCTAAGCAACATCAAAAGCTAAGTATTGGGCACTTACAGCCTACTCTACTAGCCTCATTTAAACGGACACTTTCATTGACAGTTTTTTTTCTCCTCCCCTCATCCCCTTTTTCTGCTTTATAATTCAACCTCTGTGCCATATCTGACATCTGAAGAAGTGGGTTGTGACCACGAAAGCTTATGATACTATCTATATTTTTTTGGTTAGTCTCTAAAGGTGCTACCGGACCACTGTTGTTGTTGAAGTTTTTTTAGTTAAAGACTAACACGGCTATCCCTCAGACTAATAAGATCAGGATGCTTCATCTTCGGAAAGAGACAACCAAGGGGAGATAAGATAGAGGTCAATAAAATAATGACTGCTGTTGAGAAAGTGAATAAAGAAGGGTAATTTATCCTTTTTAATCGAGTGGGTAAGTCCGTGAACTATAACTTGGATTAACAAGCTAAGGCAAACAGGGGCTATTAAATCATCAGCTACTACTTTATGTCTAATAAGCAGTAATGCACAAACTTTTTTTTCTCCATCTTCATAAGGCAAGATGACTAACTTTCCCGTTCAGATGTGGATATCACTACAGTTAGCCTTGCCTGGATTAGCTCCACATTAGAATACTTTTTACTCGGCATGGGACTACCCTTGAAAAGCTATTAGCAAGCAAAATACCTGAGTGATGAAGCATTTTACATGTACATTTATAAATTGTATTCACTTCATGTCTAGGTTTTATTTTAATCAATAAAAGGCTTTGGTAGTTTGGGTCCTGCTTACCATAGAGACTTTCTTTCTTTCCAGCCTGGCGCTATGATCATCTGAAACGTTCAAGGTCTTCAGTTCCTGAATTCTCTCCTTATCTCCTCCCCACCCTCTTGGTCTGACAGTTTAATGACTTGAAGAGCACAATCCATGGCCCATACTGTTTCCTCAAACATTCATTGAATGAGCAGAATCTTAATCTTTTGTGGGATGGTAAGTTTTTCAATTTATTTGGTGACAGTCAATTTGGATTTATTTAAAGTATGAGTTAAAATTGGGGATGCAAAATCCCGGTTAAACGGGATCCTGCAAGAGGATGGGGGGGGGGGAGGGGGCTGCAGCCCAGCCCCCCCCACAACACAGTGGGCAGCTGCAGCCTGGTCAGGCGGCCAGTTAACCAGTTACCAGTAAGCATCACGTTAAGAATGATGCTTACCTAGTAACCAGTTACTATTGATATCCCTAATAAAACATTTATTTTTTTAACGTTTATGCTTCTGATAGGTGCACTATACACACTAACAGCAAAGATTATAGAGGGCTGAGGAATCCTTGCCTGGAAGACAAACACCACATCTTCATGTTTTCTCTTTAGAGATTATTGTGAGGGTTTAAAACAGTGTCTGGTTTCATTCTTGTACATATAGCATCATAAAACTGGTATTGTTATTAGCATTCTCACCCTATTCATTTGATGGCTGCATGTTATACTTTTCTGAAAAAAACAAAACCAACTTCTGGAATAAAACCTTTTTTAAATGTTGTTGTATTATTAATTACTATTATTATTGGCTTGTATTAATGTAGTACCTAGAGGCCTCAGCGAAGAGTCAGATTCCTGTGCTAATCACAGTGAAAACACACAAAAAACAGTCCTGAAATTAAATTGCCTGCAATCTAAACAAACAGGCCAGAGAAAGGCAGAAAGGGATTAGCAAAGGCACAGAAAGGTTCAATAGATTCCAAAGCAAGAAGAGACCATCAGATCATCTCGTTTGACCCCCTAGATAGTAGAGACAAATTAAAGCAAAGTGATGTTACTTGCCCCAGGCCACAGAGTGGTTGTAACAGAACTGCGAACAGAACCCGAGTTTCCTGACTCCCAATCCAGTGCCCTTTCCACTGACCACACAGTCTTCCCATGAGGCTGTAACTAACCAATTTAATACCACTAGGAAAGGACAAATGCCACAGAGGTCCTGACATCCAGCCTTTCTGCAGAAGCCACTGGCAGCACAGCAGAGCCTAGTGCCATTGGCTATCACTGTGAGAAACCTCTGGTAGTTCTATCCACCTGTCATTCCCCGTCCTCTCCCCCTTCCCCTCGTTCTTCGCACTTCTGGAAACTATGAGCCATTTTCTGTTCCCACCTACCCTAAATCTAGACTCTATTGCCATTAATGAAATAGGTAAGTGTCCTTGTGTGTGTTGTAAGAAAGGAGCGTTTGGGAAGGAGGAGTACACTGGTCGGTACTTTTAGACAACTTAAAGCATCGCTTTGGTGTAGCTCAGAAGGAAATGAGGATGGAGGAGACAAGACAGAGCACAGTGATGAGTACGTTGGGATCTTATCCCATCACTTTGTTTTCAGCACCATTCGTTCCCATTAAGGGTATGCCTAACTGCTGCAGTTCCGGTGTGACTCTAGCGTGAGTAGACATACTTGTGCTTGCTCTCATGGAGTGAGAGCATTAAACAGAACACAGCTGCAGCAGCGAGAGTGGCTAGCTGCCCTAAGTACTTACCTTACATCGAGGGACATGTTCTCAGGGGGCTAGCCCCCTGGCACTTGTGCTGCCATGACTGCACTATTTTTAGCTTGCTAGCTTGATGACAGCTGGCAGGAATAGTTCTCAAAAGCATAGACATACCCTACGAGAGGTTATGTAATGATGGATTACAAGCATTTTCTGAAATTCAGTTATGCTGACTGTAGCAGGAGGGGGAACTCTTTGTAATGAGGGGTTCATCTACCGAGGAGAGACGAGGGGACAGCAGTAAGACATTGGTGTAACTGTTCCATTCCAGTGGCATTAGGTTAGCATTGAACTGGAAATAAAGGGGAAATAAGTCATATTTAAGGATTTAAAAACAGGCTGCCAAATATGATGACGCACCCCCATTATTTTTATGGATATATATTTTAATATGAATATGCATAACTTGAACAGGCCTTATGCAAAGTAGGGCCAATAATCCATCATTCAAGGGTCTGTAATCCCCTGAATGTGAAATTCTGTTTGTGTGCATGTGTTAATCTTGAATGTAGCAGTTAGAAATATTAAGTGGAAACGTGTTTTATTAATTCTATGTCTTCCAGTGAAAGCTATTAGTGGTACTTAAGGAACTTAAAGGCCTGGTACTCAAGAAAATGATCTGTAAATGGTTTTGTTTTTCCTGCAAGTCCAAACTATGGTTGATCCTACAAAGACATGTGACCATGCCACATGGTCCTGGAATCCATGTTGAATTTGGTATTTTTCCATGGGGATGGGGAGAATTGAACAAAGGATTCCCACACTGGGCAAATTCTATTTAAGGAAAGTAGAGCAGACAAGGACTGTCTTCAGCTGGATGTTGAAATTGCCTTGATATTCTAGAGGATACACATGAAGGGACCTGAAAACAAAGAACCCCGATGAGGGGAGAAACTGTTAGACCCAGTCCAGAGAAAAGATCAGCTCTGACTTGAGGGATTTTTACCTGAAATAAGGACTAGTGTGAGAATTATGATTTGTAACAATTTCTCAGAGTATTAGGCTTAGCTGGCATGTTCTATTTATTTTGGCTTAGTAAACTTGCTTTGATCAGCCTGTTTTCACTTGTAATAATTTAAATCCTATTTTATACTTCACAAAAATGCTTTTGGTTATAATAAAACCCTGTGTAAATAATTGTTTGGGGGACGGGAGGGAGAACAGCTGTGCATCTCTCTCTTTCATTGATAAAAAGGGTAAACCGTATGAGATTTCTCTGTGTAAAACTTTTACAGAGAGTAAGACGGTTTTGGTCTTATCTGGGGCTGAGCTCCTGTCCTGAGTGCTGCAAATCCCTGTAGCTGAGCCCTCCCAGAACTGTTATCAGCATCTTTGTTACTCTGCTTACCCCACCTTTGTGCCTTTGCTGAAGGAGACCAGAGCTTTTGCTCTAGCAGGGCAAGGTGTGTGTGTGTGGGAGGGGAAGGGGGGGGGGCGCGGAGGGGTGCCCTAGGGGGTAAGTAGATGGACTCAGTAGTATGATCAGCACACCAGGTGACAGTCTCAAGGGAACATCTGTGGTCCAACCAGCCACACCAAAGTCACGCCAGATTCCAGCATTCCTTCATCTCTGGTATTGTTATTCTTTTTTAAATGGAATCTCCTCACAGAGTAGATCAGGAAAGGTCTGTATTTCATTATATTCTGTACCTGGACCTAAGTGAACTGATATGGTGGTAAGCATGGAGGGGTGCAGGTATCTGCATTAGCAGATCATCATTTCCATCATGGATCTTGTTACTTTCAGGCACTTTCTACCCAAGGCTAAGCTATGAAAATAAGACGCCTGAACCTACCAAATCTGGGTCAATTGACTGGATAATTTAAAAAGGGACTACCAGGAAATACTGAAATAATTCCCAGCCAGGGAGCTGAAGATGTTTCATCTAAGTAGGCTGGGAGAAGGAATGTGTTTTCAGTGTTTTTAAATTCTTTCCCCTTTTTTAAAAGACCAAAACTCTATTTTGAACACATTCTTCTGAACAGTGTAAGTTAAGGTTTCTTCACTGTGACCGTTTATTTTGGCCATACAGCTCCAAAAATGAAATACTAAATACCCTTAAGCAAATTCTTTTCTGTTGTGCAGAAGGCAGAAAAGTCACTTTACAAAGTGCCTGTCTGATTCAGAGGGCACTTGGTGAGTCATGCCTGGAAAAGTTCTAGTTCTGGATTGCTGGATAATAAACTGTACAGTAGCTTAGTCATGGCATGCCCAGAGGTTACAATAACACACACTTGTGTTGAGCAGGCTTTCCTTGCAGCACTCCTTGAACAGCTCATAACAGACAGCTATGATTTTGTTCCATCTTCCCAAGATGATAAAGCTCCCATTAATAAATCACACACACAAGTTCTCTTTTCAAGCACCCACATGTAATACCCTCCTGGCAATGCAAAAAACTCTGAAATGCAGCCCAACCATAAGAGCGTTTTGAATTGCATGTTTTCGACAACCATCTCCCTCATTTAAAACAACACACAGACACACACTGCGACCACTTCAGCTTAAACTCTGCAGCAAGTCTCATTTCACAGCATTTCTTTCCAGCAGCCAATAATGCATCACCAAGTCTGATTTCACATGGCTTTAGCTAGAATCCTTTGTGATCAAGGATAAAAACACATTGCAAACAAAGATTCAGCTGAATCTCTCCTGAATCTCCTTCTTCTTGTAGTCATGCTTCTAGTAACTTTTTGCTTTTGTAGAAGTCAATGCAATGACTGTTGGATAAGAACAGGGCTACAGGATACAGGTGATCCACAAAAAGCAACACATACGAGAGAAGTACTTGCTAGTACACTTGCTAGTACATTATCTATGAAGTGAGGGGGGCTGGAAACAGTAAGGAATGAAATGCAATACTGAAACAAGTTTCCTATATTTTAAAGCCACATACTCTGCTTCTGGTTCAAATGCAGCCAAGGTCAGTAGCAAGCAAAGATTCAGAGAATAATAGATTTTAAAGCCAGAAGATACTATTATTTTAATCTAATCTGCCTAACACAGACCAAAGGGCTTAAAACTGTAACTCCTGAACTAAGCATAAGAGTTTGTGGCTGAATTAGAGAATATATTTTAGATAGACATCTCATTTTGATTTAAAAGTTTCGTGTGACAGAAAATCCACTACATCCTTTAAATTGTTCCTGTGGTTAAAACGACTTTAATGTCAAAAATTTGCCTCTCATTTCCATTTTGAAGTTGCTTAGTTCTTCAGTTTTCATCTGAAACTTCCATGAGCACCCCCACCTGGCCCAGTGTGTGTGCCTGCACTGCCTCAGTTTATCAGCCTCTTTTGGCTACTCAGCCCTCCAACTGAGTCACACTCTGTGTGAATCACTCAGGCCCCTTTTGGAGTACACACTTAACAGAGACCCATCTCGGTGTACTCTGTAAGTGTCTCGCTGAGTCTGTTCCCCCACTCAGATGGAGAGTGGTGCCTCATAGAGACGGGTACCTCGCTCCTTGCCTTAGGGCTTGTACCTCAGTCCAGAATACTTCCTTACATGGAGCTCTCCATGGTGCTGCTGCTCCCTTAGCCAGCCAGTCACCCATGGTCTTCTCTCCTTGAAGGCTCCAGTGACACTGATTTGACTCTGGTCCTGCAACTCCTTTTATAGGCCTTGCTGGTTTCTCTAGCCACTCTAGCCTCCTTGGAAGACTTCTTTATGGTTTCTCCAGGGTAGGGTGTGACCGGACCATGCCATCACACCAGCCATTACCTCTTATTATGTCTTTATCTCTAGATTAAAGAGCTCTCCACAATTCAAGATCATACTTCTAGACCACGATCACCATATCTCCTCTTCTTTTTGATGAAATAAATAGATTGAATTTCTTAACTCTCTCAGTGTAATGAACGCCTTCCAATATTCAAATCATTCTGGATGCTTTTCTCTGAACCTTCTCCACTTTTTCCAATATCTGTTTTGAAGGGCAGATTCCAGAAAGTGACAGACTATTCAATGCTCTTAGCCCATTTTCCAATAGATGGTTGACCACATTAACAAATTCACAGACTTTGCCAGTTGTGTTCCCTGTAAGGTGGGTGCTTGTGCAGTCATTCAGGAGAGATTCAAATGTCACCCAGCTGACAAGAAGAGTGCCCAGAGCTAGGTTTTTGTTTCAACTGGTGGTGCACATTCACCCATATAGGGGTGACCCTTCTAAGTTAAAACTCTGATATTTGGGATGAACTGAACCTCTTCTGAGATGAAAGGACTAACCATCTAACATCTTTAACAGACATTTAAAAAAAACTGGAGGGGAAAATCTCAGCCCATCTTTACTTTGTTCATTGGGTTTTTGGAACCAGGGATGCTCATGGAATGCAACATGATTGCTAATGCATTGGAAAATGGCAACACACACCTTCATTCCAAATAAAACAAACATTCTTCTAACACCTCTGTTCTTTTAAGGACTATGGACCAAATCCTTAGCTACTTGTAAGGAAAAGCAGCCCGAAATGTGGCATTTAATGACTCTCTTGGCACAGGGGAAACCTCATATGGCATAAAGCCAGTATTAATAGGCTACTCTTTCCCTTGGAGTGTATGGGGGGCATGTCAGGCAAGGAGATCAGTGTAACTGGAATATCTTGGGTTTCTGCTGGCCATGGAATCATAGAACTGCCTCTATGGGATCATTTGTGCCACAGGAGCCCTTAGGCTAAATTAATGGAGGACATTTAAGCTCCCAGAGTAGAGCTTGCCAGCTACCAGGTGATCCAGCCTTACACAGTTAGCAGGAATTCAGCTGGGCTCAAGTTCATGCACCTGTCTGGAGCTCTCCCTTCCCTACATCCCCCTCCCCAGGCTGAGAAAGCTGGAGCATTTGGTCCCAGGAAAAGGAAGAGGGGGAATCTCAGGTCATTCTTCAAATGACAGGTGCATCAGAGTTGATTAACACCCAAGGCATGCAGTCATGCCTCGTTCAGCAGGAGGAAGGGTTACCATGAGAGAGAGCCCCTGAGGGTGGGTGGTGATAGAATAAAGGAACATTGGCAGGAAATTGTGGCTAGATCAGGAAGAAATATGTGAGAATACCCCTCCAAAAGGAAGAGAAGTCCTGCTGTAATGTAGGGAGTGTACTGCTCCAAGAGACTGGGATTTAGAACTTGTGGATTCCACTTTAGGGTTTGCAACACTTCTGTACATAACACTGAACTAATCATTTAGGGAAAAATTTCCATGAGTGGCCACTGATTTTGGACACCCAACTTGGAAGCTGTACTTTATTTTCAGAGATGCTCATACTGGCCTGTAAACAGATGTCTAAAAGCCATTTGGCCACCCAAAAAAGGAGGCACTCCAAACTCATAGTCACTTGAAAACTCAGGCAGAGAGGCCAAAAATATTCAAGCTGGTGTGAAATTATATTTGTTTACCTGTCAAAATGTAAGGGACTTTCAGTTTCCTGGACAAGAGAGTCAAATACTAAATAGTAGTAATAGTAATGGATTAATGGTCTAGAACATTTTTAAACTGAAGTTGGATATAGTTCTAGGAGGGATGCAAAACCTGATCTCTGAAAATTTTTTTTTTTTTTAAAGAAAAACATCTACTGGTGTCCAAAAGCATGTCTTTGAGGCTACGTCTACACTGTGGGTGTTTTGTGGAAGAGGAAATGCAAATGAATCGCTCATTTGCATATCTTGTGCTCTCATTTGCATATCTTCTTCCAAACCTTTTTGAGGAAGAGGTTTTTGTGATAAAATGTCCTGTGTAGACGGGGCCATTTATCGGAAAAAAACCCTTTTGCGCAAGAGCCTGTAAACCTCATTTTTTTGAGTATAAAACTAAATGAGATGGGGAAGGGATATCTACTTTCTACTCTGCTATTTTTATGCAGCTTTATTTCAAGCACCTGAGGTTAAGTGCCGAAGGCTAGACAATCTTTATCTCTCTCTATTAATATGATGTTTTAAAAGCCTGGGCCTTCTCATCCTATAAGATACGTATCTCTCCTACTGAAGTTAATGAGTGAGAATCCCATCCTGTGGTGTGAGAAGTGAGCCCCATCAGTCATGATAAGAAATCCCGCGAGCAGATAAGAGAGTACAGCATCATAACTCAACTCAATGCACATAGCACTGGCATACTTACGCTTTTCATTGGGCTGTCCTGTGTGGAAGAGCGTTAAGGGTCTCTCACTGCAGGAAGGAGGCTTTGAATCAGTACTCTTCTTACGAGATAGCAGCAGCTGCGAGTTTGGCGGTAGCGTCTCCGGTACAGTGTTAAATATCTATAAATAAAAGGATGGGGGTTTGGTGGGGGATTTTATTTATTTTTTAAAGAAAGGCCAAGTGTTGCTATGGAATAGGAAATGAGGTGGGGAACAGGGAAGACCCAGTTATTAGCACAGAGTCACAATAATGAAAGCACCAGCCTTTGAAAATAAATTGTTTGACAAATCACCTTTATAGGGAACAGTCAAAGACATGTTAAATTCCCTCCCACCCCAATCATACTCCTTTCCTCTACTCCTCACCAAAGCCTTTTTGTTAGTAAAACCCGAGTAATTCTCAAAGCCTCATAACCCTTCCCATGTAGAAGGTTGGCTCATGCTTAGCAGCTGGCTGTGGAAGTGACATACAGAAAATAAAAATAAACAGATATCTATAGATTAAAATATGCTTGCTGTGCAGCTGCTCCCCATAGGCTGGCAGTTCACAGGGTATAGTGAAGCCAACCAGCTTGTGAATTTCTTTGTAACTCCCAGGCACAGCTGTCTGAAAACTGAGTTATCTTTTTGTCCTAAAGGGAATGGAATTTTTAAATGGGATAAATTGAAACAGCAGCTTTTCTGGTGCTATTTGTTTCTTTTCTGTAACCCAGGGTTCATACCGAATTGGGGGCCCTCAAAGCTATTCTTTCTAGAGCTCCCCAAACGAGAATGCATTAAACACACATTTCAGTACCATTTTCTGCTCTAGCCCTCTGGGCCCCAACACTTCAAAGACAGAGGCTGTACTAGGAAGTAAAACTGCACAATACTAGGACTGTAGTTTGCCAGAGGAAAATGGGTATTTCAAAAACACCTCACTCCCCACTCCTCCATGAATGCAAGAGAGTCAGCCAGGACCCAGCTATAATAGAGCTTTCAGATGTGTCCAATCCCCTGTATAAAAGCTAAAAAATTCTGGCTGCCAATTAAAATGAATAGCTGCCAGAAATTCACTGCTTTATTATTTTGTGTGACAAAAAACAAAAACAAAACCCAAACCCAACAACAACAACAAAAAACAACTCCACACTAATTTTTAAAAATAAATGTAAAAGCACAGAAACCTTAATCAGCTATTTTAATGTCACATCCCTCCTGAAGTTTTCAAAAAGCAGGGTCTGTGGTAAATGTTAGTGCTCAGGGTCCTTTAAGAAGTGGTATTTAAATTATTCCAATCTAACTGGACAGCTGGTAGTAAGCCAGACTTGCAGATCATCTATCTTGGTCAGTATAATTCTTCAGAAGTCTTGACCAATAAGTAATGCTTTGGCTAGCCAAGTGCCTGGTGATTGCTGCACTCTATGTCCTTGCACATTCAGGTGGCCTGATAATTTAACTCAACCTGTTGAAGTATTATTATGCATGTCAGTCTGAGAATGGCACAGATTTGGTTCTTAAAAAAAGAAGAAGCGTATCACCATTTTCTATTGCAACTTTTTCAGGGGGCACCAACCAATAGCCACTTACCCATACGGATAATCAAGTCCTCTGAATCACACAGCTGATATGCATGTCAGTCTGAGAATGGCATAGATTTGGTTCTTAAAAAAAGAAGAAGCGTATCACCATTTTCTATTGCAACTTTTTCAGGGGGCACCAACCAATAGCCACTTACCCATACGGATAATCAAGTCCTCTGAATCACACAGCTGATAGTACATCAACCAAATTCCCTATCTGCAGATACAGCTCAAACAGAGAGCGTCTATATTATAGGCTAAATACCAAGTAAAGGAACAGGAAATGCCAATTACTAACTTTGCAAAAATTCTTTCCATATTCTGGGCCAGCGATGAAGGCCCTGATAAACGAAAAGCTGCACTTGAATGTAAGTAGTTGGACAAACTGCAACACAGATCATGTATTTCTACTTTAACGCTCCTTTTCAGGATCTGCATAGCAAACTCACACAAAGCCAAACTGCATGAATGAATGTGTATCAGCTGAAGGAATGCCAAGCCCTGCTTGTTTGTGTGAGTTAGCTCCCTTTCAATACAATTGCTCTCACAGGTAGCTTGGTGCATTTTATGGGCTATTCTTGCTTGGTAGAAGAGACCAACAGCCACTGACTGTTCTGGGTAGCTTGACACACATCCCTTCTTTCTTCTGACTAACTCACACAGTATAGAACCCAAGCACTGGGTGTGGATCACCTAATATTCAGACACATTTCCTTTTAAGTCTAAGTTTTAAATACTCCTATTCAATTCAATGAGAAAAATGTAGTCCAACACTGGTATAACTTGTCACATCAAACAGAAAGACTGATACTTTAAGTAGGATCCACTAAAGATTCCAGTTTCTTGTATTCTAGGTCATCTGACCCAGAAAACAAGATATGTGGGACAAGATGCTATTCTTACTCTGCTCCATTAGGGATTTTTATCTACAGAAGTGGTAGGGCTAATGGCTAGTTGCCCCAACAGTAGTTCCTTAATCAAAACAATTGTTTAACTTCCATTCTTTTTCACCTGTATTTTGATTTCTCATCAATACAACTCTCAGCATGGGAGTTGTACTAAAAAAAACCAAACAAAAGGAAAAAGAAACCACTATTTATTAATTGGATTATATGTGACAGTTTCTCACAGAGATGAAAATTAACTTCTAACAAAAAAAGCCAAACAAAACAATCAGTCACATGCTTCAAAACAAATATGTATGTAACTTTTGAGTAAATAAGGCTCAACTGAGACTGTGATTTTAATTTTGCATGAGCCCATTATAAACTAATTTAATTAAACCTATAAAGCGTGGCATCTTGTTCATGATAATCTACCATAATTTTGCATTGCAGTTAAAATTTTTAATTGATCTTAATGTTTGCCCAATGGGTGATGTGATATTTATTCACGTAGTCTTGTGTTTATAATTTCAGTAATGCAATTTTGCAGAATTAGAGATCACTGCAGAAAAGAGGCTACAAGTTTTCAGATGCTTTATCAATTTTATCATTGTTTCCTTTCCATGTAATCCACTCCTTGCAGATTGCTAAATACATATTTACAGAGTGGAGTGTATCTGATTTCATAGCCTACATGTCATTCACTGAGTTAACTTCAGTGATCCAAAGTTCAGTTAATACCCTCTCCATTGGTGTTTCTGCTATTTTATACACTTTTTTGTTATTAAACCAAAACTTCTTTTATGAACATTGTCTTCCCCCTCCCAGCATATTTTCCTTCATGTACCAACTTCAAAGATTAAGAGTTGCTGGCCCTGCAAATGCCCACATTTTAGCAGATCAAGGCAGTTCTTTTATATACAATTTGCAGCTCTGGGTAAAAGCAGGATAATAGCATGTAGAGCTACTGTTAATGATCACAGCTTAATCACATGGTTGTGTGTGATTAATTTACTTAGCTCAGCCAGGACTGACTGACATGACAGTCTGTAGTGATAGCATGACATCAAATCTTGCTGAAAGAAGAAACTAAACGTTTTCTTCGGGGCAGGTTATATGACTGAACATTCATTTCTGTTTGCATTTTGGGAGCGCTGATTCTCTCTTGTTAGAGAAACTGAAATACATACTGTAAGTTCTGAAGACCTCTATTCAGAAGCACAGGAAGGAGAGCTTTGATAAGGCTGCTCTTTCAAATTCTAAGAGAATTGGGCATGTTCAGATAAAATGGATGACAGAGGGGGAAACCATCTGGCACAGTGGCACTTTTATTGAAATCCACTATGACCCCTTTGAGCATCATGTTCATGTAGCACAAACTAGAAATTAAATGTAGCTTACAATGAGCAAGAGAGAAATCAATAAATAGCTAAATTTAAGAAAGTGCTGGTGTCTGTTTCCCATCTCCTCTTCTAGTCCTTTGTTTCTTCAAGGCCTGAAGGCAAATAATTTGCTCTATGTTTGACTGACATTTTTGATACCCAGAAATTGTCTCACGTGTTGTGACATAGCAGGGATTTTGTCGACTCATGTAGTCCATTGTGTTTACTCTGGTTTTGCATTCACTGTTTGCTTTGTTGTGTTTTATGTGATCCCTACTGTCCGATGCTGGTCTGCAGTGGCTCTATGTATGTCTGTGTGTGCAGTGCTCAGCGGGGGCTAGGATCTCTGGAGGAGAACTCCTGAAGGCAGGTATGTAGGCAATGGCCCAGGCCAGCCTGACACCTGAGCGAGGTGGAGGATTCAGTCAGGTGACACTTTGCCCGGGAACCTGAACAAAGCAGGAAGCGGGGTGGCCTGGAGGCTGGATGACCAGTTGCTGTGAGTGTGGGTTAGTTTTAGGCTAGCTGGGGGAGAAGGGAGCCTAGCTGGCCTGGGGTCCAGGGCAGGGGCCCAGAGCTGGGCCTCTGGACCCCCCTAAACCCAAGATGTGCTGTATTGACTACTCCTGGTTCCTGTAACAAGAAGTCAGAGCTATGCTGTATCCCTGTGAACCAATAAACCTTCTGCTCTACTTGCTGGCTGAGAGTCACATGTGACTGCGGATGGGGGTGCAGGGGCTGGTGACTCCCCCACACTCCATGACATGTCTTTAGCAGAAAATGTGGAGACATTCCTGCTGCTATACTCAAACAGGGCATTTTCCATAGCCGAGATTAATCCTTGCATAAAGGTTTATAAAATGTAGCACTCACTCAAAATCCGTTCTCCACTAAGTAAACCTGTGTTTTATTGCTCAAACATACAGGCTCTAATTGACACATAGAGAGTCAGTTAACAATGAAAGCAAGGGAGTGGCCACCAAGATTTGCAAATTATAATCATAGCTCTGCTGGTCTGTCTTTTTGCAGCACATGTAGACATACCCAAGCTTGCTTTAACCTGGTATAACAATTGTGAAGTCACACTAGCAGGCAGAACACCATAGAACAAACATCTCACAGAGAGAATGGTGTCATAGGGCCAAAGGCCATGGAAAGAGCTCCCACTGCAAAGGATGAATGAGCACCTCCACAGCATGTGTCTGTCATCAGCAAGATAGGTTTATACAGGAATGGCTGCTACATGGGTTAGGTGGGGGAAAACCTACCCAAATCTCCAGAGAAGTGAACCAGCTGCTTTCCCCTGGTTAAATTGAGGCACAATGGAATGTTGCCGAGGCTAGGGTCTCAGATAAAATTGGGGAAACTGAGGCAGTAAAGGCATACTGCACAATATAGGATTCCTATTCACTTTCACACCTTGGTGGCATCCTCAGGATGGGTATTTTACTTTGCTGCCAAACTTCCTTCAGAAGAACCTCACGCTCAGGACAAAGGCAGATTCATCAGAAATGTATTGGTGGTAAGGGGAAGAATTCAGTCTACTCAATGAAGTCACTGAACTGGTGTAACCGTATCTTGCTCTCCAATTATGGAGGCTGTAGGATTATTCTCCATGCAGCTAAATTGCCTCAAAAATATGAGCCCAACAAGGACTGGATAGAGGCAAGTTACCGCAGCTATCTCCAGGTGAAAAGAAGATGCAGACTGACTCTTAATGAATACTTCACAATTTGCTCAAGCAATATGACAGGCCTCCTGAAGCAGCAACGTAACAACCTGCTAGTGGCTATTCAAACTGGTAGACACTATGGATAACTATTTTTTTATTAAAAACGATGAAAGTAATATTAAATAGGAGAAGCGCTTTGCTTACCTGGGGGAATATAATGTAATGCCAGACATTTGTCAATTGTCAGAAACTTTTCATATAAATTACATTTTCCTACTGAATGTACTGTGTCATAATCAGTACATGTCAGGTAGATAAAAGTCAATGTTGTCCTTTTATTTCAAATTGGATTTCTTCATATTGTTATTTAATGTATGTTAATGCTTTCTTTTTTAAAACAGACCTGGTTAAAATGAAATCTGAATTAAAAATATGTTAAGACCTAAGCTTATAATAACCTCTTAAAATAGTGAAATAAAAAATATGCTGAATCCATAAAAGCCTCTATCATCAACTTGTAATTAAAGTTGCTTTTCTCTATGAATTAAAAATCAGGGGGAAACATCTACATTTTTTACACCAAGTTTTTATGTTTATTTTATATGGCACAATAGGTCATGTACTGTGTTAAGAGCTTGATCCTGAGGAGACTGTGCTAGTGAGTGCAAGAGAGACTGGCAGAGTCATCACAGGCATTGAGAGCCAGCCTCTAACTCCAGAAAATAAAAATCTCATGTAGCTCATCAGGATCACTCGTATTTTACCACTTCTCCCTACCAGAGCTCTGATTGGCTCAGATTGCAAATTATGAATATTTTTTACTCCACCCACATGGAATCTTACTCTCCCTTTCATGTGAAAAAAAAATGATCTGCCCGGTAACCACCAGCTCTTGTTTTTGGTTGGTTCTGGGCATTTGCAGTAACAGCTTTGCTCTATCCTTGCATGAGTACACAGATATAGAAACAAACAGAAACGCATTACATTTCTCAACCTCCTTCCCCTCTGTCGCTAAACAAAATGCTGCAGAGCAGAAGCCATGTGAGTTACATGAGCAGAAGTTTTTAACAGTTACTTCCTTTGTTTTTGGGGGGGGGGCTGTGGTGGGGTGGGAGTGTTATGTAACAAGGGAAGAAAGAGCAAGGTATGCATCCAGGAAGGAGAAACAATCATGTCAAAGCAAGGGGTTGTGGGAAGAAGGGACTAGTTTCTTTAGAGAGCAGCCTCTAATGTTGATTTGAACACCCAGGAACTGGGGAGCAAAAAGCCGGCCATGACTACAAGTCATGAAAAAGGACCCTATTGGAGAATGTTTTCAAGAAATCCCTGTGCCTTTGGATCAAAAAGGAACACAACACATGTAAACTGCAACAAAGAGATGCAAGGCCTGGCTATCAGAAACATTGTGCAACATGCTTCTCAGAAGGGAATGATTTTGAAGATGATGATGTGGATGAGTTTGAACAATTAGAATTAACTGGTTAATAAACTTTTTTTTTCATCAGTCTCTTGCTGAAAACGTGCCTTGTCTTCTTTTGCTCGTAACTGATAATTAAGATAATTAGAGAGATATGGTGGGTGAGGCAATATCTTTCACTGACCCAACTTTGGTTAATGAAAGAGACAAGCTTTCTAGCTACACAGAGCTCTTCTTTAAGTAATGTGGGCAAGCTGCCGCCCATCGACTGAACGCAGCCCATCGGGGTTCTGTGTGTGGGCCACAAGACATCCAGAAGCAAAGGCTAGGAGCTATTGGACAGATCATTATTATTTTTCCAGACTTATGAGCTTGTCTATTTCACCAACAGGAGTTAGTCCAAAACCAGTATTTCCTTGCCCACCTCTCTCTTATATCCTGGGACCAACAAAGCTCCAACAACAAATGCTGCAAGCAACTTAGATTGTTGTCCTAAATTTGTGTTTTGGGTGGTTTGCTTATGTGTGAATTTCTAAATATGACAGGTATGTTAGTCTGTTGTAGGCGTATTTGTCATTTACACTTTTACACTAACTGATGGGCTTCTTAAATGATTGCTTAGCCCTCAACAGAATCAAACGTCCTAGGTGAAGATTTCCTATTTAAAAGTTAAAGTTTTATTAGCCATTATATGTTAAAATTTATAAATAAATATTTTTCAAGCTGACTGGCATGTTGCAAGAGCTATGGATTTTAATAGACATAATTATTAAATCATAAGTATTATCTATTCCTCCCAATAAAAGATTGTAGAATAAATGCTGTAATTTAAATAGCGGTACAAACAGTGCATTTGGAGGTGTCTTCATTTACAATTTCATTTTTTAAAAGCTGTGCACTGCATAATAGTGAGAGCGTGACTTTTTTTTACATGATTTTGTGTGAGAGTCTATGTTGGATATAAGGGGTTATGAAAATCATCTGTTATGTCTATAACTTCAGTCATCTACTAGTACCGCCAGCTGTGCTACAACTAAACATACTTCAGACAGTAAATTACCTGTATTAAAAAACAAACAAACAAGACTTCATCATCCAGTAAATGGATGACTTTGTAATTAGGACCAGCAAATGACAGCAAGACTCCATAGATGACAAGATTGCTTAATTCATCATTTATGCAACAAATTTTCCTTTTCATCTTCTTCAGAACAAGTATTTCCTTGACATGATTCAGTCTTTACAACCAGGCTACATACCAATGAGCAGAGCAAACACTGCTAGAAGGTTGCTGGATAGAGTGTATGGAGGAGGAAACTGAACAGTCTGCAACACTGGTGTGAAATTTGTTAATCTGAGTCTTGATGGGTGGACCAATGTATACAACGATCCAGAAATATGTGTGTACGGGGTGCGGGGGGAGGAGGAGGTGAGTGACAACAGAAGAGGGGGATTATCTCTCTGACAGAAACAACTGATCCAACAGGAAATGCCCATCCAGCAGAATGGAGGAGCATTAAAAGCTATAACAAACTGAACAAAATTCAAGCATGTAACTTTGTTACAAGGATGCAAATCTAGCAAAGTTCAAATGACATCTAAGAGAAGATAATGAAGAGAACTTGAAACATCCCATATGTGCACAGTACTTATTTTGATGCATCTTTTAGCCAAAGATTTAAGTACAACTCCAGCCATAAAGGAAATTGTTGCTGAAATTGCAAAATACTTCCATTAACAACCACTTTGCTTCAGCTTCACTGAATTAGTATGTCCCCCCCCCAATGTAAGATGGAATTCAGCAGTTGATTGTTTTGAGCTATTTATTAGAAATGGCCTATTCTGGTGACAAATTAGGCAGCAAAAGTCGTCAACATTGCATTAAAGAGAAATATAGATGATATGCTGAGTATACTGAAACTTATTTCCATAGCCTGAGACAAACTGCACAAAGACTGCTGCTGTATTGCTGATGCTGTTGAAATTTGGAAAAATCTTCACAAAAAACATACAACAAAGTGAAGCTGCAGGCTGCAAAGAAGCTTCACCTCATTTTCATGTTGATATACTAACCCAAAGTGATAACACAGATGCCTAACTGCCAAGGAAGATGCCAACATCAAAACATTACAGGGGTTGGAGGTGAACTATTCAAATAGTGCATGTTTGCTGCTGCTGGTGTTTTAAAAAAAGTCTCACCACTTCACTGGTGGAGTTTGTTGAAGTTGCTAAACCAGCTTTTTGACAGAAGCAGCCTCTTCTGCAGGCACAGAAAGAATATTTTCTTCATTTGGACAAATTCAGTCAGAATTGAGAGATCAGTTGGGAGCTGAAAAACAAAGCACGAAAACTTGTCTCTCTTCCAGACTAAGAATAAAAGCAAGGGGAAGAAAGAGAGAGAGGATGAGATTTACTCATTTGAAAAGTTTGAAGGACAAAGTCTATTGGAGACAGTCTTATTTTCAAGAGACTTAGGTGAGTAGGAACTTAAGCTCCAGTCACTTTTTACTTAGGTGCATCTGAAATTTTTCCCAGGCTGTCCTGAAACAATCACCCGAACTCACTGCTTATAGTTAACCCTTCAGTTTAATACATATTTAGTTGTAAATGTGCAAAAATATTTTAATAAATAAGTGTATTTATCCATGTTTTAATAAAAATAAATGTAATATGCTGTTTCATGAATTTTATTAAATCCGTTATCATCTAAACAGTTTGACAAAAAATCATGAGCAGAAAGTTAAACAGCTTCTAAATAAGCAATATAGCATTTACCATTTCCTAACACTAAAAATGTTAATAAGATTCTGAAAATGTTAAGCTATATCATAGCTTAAATACATTTACATATTACAGTATACCCTCCTAGGTAGCAAAAACAGATGCCAAATCTCGTGTAAAGACTCAGTCCCAGGATGTTACAGAAATAAGGTGGGTGAGATGATATCTTTTATTGGACTAGATGTCTTGCTCATAAAGAGAAATTGGTCCAATAAAAGATTTTACCTTACCCACCTTGTCTGGGTGGTTCTCAACCTATTTACCACTGTGCACTGTATATGCAGCTCTCTCTCTGTTATGTGGGCTGAATGGATGGGCAGGAGGATGTTATATGGGCTATAGCTATGTGTAAATTGGGTCACACGTGTCCTGCAGGCCAAACGTTGAGAAACACTGTCCTAGTTAGTTGTAATACAATGGGTTTTAATGGCTGGATTAACCACTGAGAATGCACCTTTTTTTAGAAAATAACAGAAATGCAAATGGAAAAGTGAACTAAAATTGATTATTCAAATCAGTGGTCCCCAGCCTTATTACACAGGAAGGCCACCCAAACTCATTTTTCTGTGGGCCAAACAGATTTTGTCACATGTGTTGATTTATATTTTAAGTTCAACTTGTTTTGTATGTGTTCAGTAGATTGTTTCTATGTACAGTATTGTCTAGTTACACACTTGTGTATATTAAAATGATGAAAACATGACAACAAAGTACACTCTGTTGAAGCATGCTGTGGGTCCTATGACACATTCTGGTGGGCCTTGTATGGCCCACAGTCTGTCACTAGGGCACACCAATTTAAATTGAGGCTTTTCACTTGACGCTTTAAATAACTCCACATGTGAATCCCAAGAGAAAATCAATATAAAGCAACTGAATAAAAACCTGCCCTTGTACTTGTATAGTGCTAGTTACCTAATTATCTCCCTTGGGATGGCTTTTATGAGCTGTCATCAATTAATATACTGTAAGGTGACAACTGTAAAGAAGTAAATAATGTGGCAAAGTAATGTGGCAAGGATGCGACATTTTAAAAAAGTCTCTCCCCCTGTACTACCATCTTCCTCCCCTAGAGGTTAATTCGCAATGAATCCATGCTAAATGGTGACAATGACTCAGTCATTTAGTATGCAACTTCTTTGTACTAATGGCCCAAATGCGATTCATTTTTCAATGAGTGTCAGTTCGAGGCTTAACATTTAAAAATCCTCCCAAACAAGCATTTCCATTGACAGCTTTAGAGATCAGCTGTCAGTTATGTTGGAAAAAAATCAATAGCACTAATGAAATGCAAACCGGCCAGACAACAACCCAACACACACTCCCAATATCTGCCCCCCCAACACTACTCATAATGATCCTAAAGTAGAGCTGGGCAAGATGCAGACTGGGGGCAAGATGCAGCCCGGAGCCCAGATCCGGCCCGCAGACTGCATCTGGCCACTTTCTATTTATAACCTGCTGCCCATGCCACTGAATTTCCAGGCGGTGGCTCAGGCAGCAGGATCCTATTTAAATGTCTCCCGGCTCCCTGTTACGGTGCTAACCCAGCAGGCGCTGTAGCTGCGAGCCCTTTAAATAGCTGCAGCAACCCCAGGTGCCTGCCAGGCAACACGGTAGCAGCAGGGCCTGGATCCGTGAGCCCTTTTCTGTGTTTATATTTGAAAGTCTCCAGCCCCAGACACCTCTGAGGGGAGGCTAGCCCCCAACCCTGCCTCTCCCACCCCAGCTCCTGCCCCTTCTGGTGTGGAGCTGGCCCATGACTACCTATCAAAATTCACTAAGTGGCCCTTCTGCAAAAATTATTGCCCACCCCGTCCTATAGCCTACAAAAGGTAGGGGCCCAGGCAGAGACAGGTGCATCTTGGAGGTGAATGCCTGGCTGCGAAGATGGTGTCGCCAGGAGGGCTTTGGCTTCCTCGACCACGGGATGCTATTCCAGGAAGGACTGCTAGGCAGAGATGGCGTTCACCTTTTGAGGAGGGGGAAGACCCTATTTGGACACAGACTGACTAACCTAGTGAGGAGGGCTTTAAACTAGGTTTGACGGGGACAGGTGAGCAAAGCCCACGGGTAAGTGAAGAACATGGAGACCTGGGAGATGGGTCGGAAATGGGAGGGAGAGTGGGCTATAATGGCAGAGAGAGAGGAGGGTCAGGGCAAAACTGGGAGGCAAGATCAAATCAGTATCTTAGATGCCTATATACAAATGCGAGAAGTATGGGTAATAAGCAGGAAGAACTGGAAGTGCTAATAAATAAATACAACTATGACATTGTTGGCATCACAGAAACTTGGTGGGATAATACACGATTGTAATGTAGGGATGGAAGGGTACAGCTTGCTCAGGAAGGATAGACAGGGAAAAAAAGGAGGAGGAGTTGCCTTATATATTAAAAATGTACGCACTTGGACTGAGGTGGAGATGGACGTAGGAGACGGAAGTGTTGAGAGTCTCTGGGTTAGGCTAAAAGGGGTAAAAAAACAAGGGTGATGTCACGCTAGGAGTCTACTACAGGCCACCTACCCAGGTGGAAGAGGTGGATGAGGCTTTTTTTTAAAACAACTAACAAAATCATCCAAAGCCCAAGATTTGGTGGAGATGGGGGACTTCAACTATCCAGATATATGTTGGGAAAATAACACAGCGGGGCACGGACTATCCAATAAGTTCTTGGACTGCATTGGTGACAACTTTTTGTTTCAGAAGATTGAAAAAGCTACCGGGGGGAAGCTGTTCTAGATTTGATCCCAACAAATAGGGAGGAACTGGTTGAGAATTTGAAAGTGGAAGGCAGCTTGGGTGAAAGTGATCATGAAATCATAGAGTGCACAATTCTAAGGAAGGATAGAAGGGAGAACAGCAAAATAAAGACAATGGATTTCAGAAAGGCGGATTTTGGTAAGCTCAGAGAGCTGATAGGTAAGGTCCCATGGGAATCAAGACAGAGGGGAAAAACAACTGAGGAGAGTTGGCAGTTTTTCAAAGGGACATTGTTAAGGGCCCAAAAGCAAGCTATTCCGATGTGTAGGAAAGATAGAAAATATGGCAAAAGACCGCCTTGGCTTAACCGCGAGATCTTGCATGATCTAAAAATAAAAAAGGAGTCATATAAAAAATGGAAAGTAGGACAAATTACAAAGGATGAATATAGGCAAACAACACAGGAATGCAGGGGCAAGATTAGAAAGGCAAAGGCACAAAATGAGCTCAAACTAGCTACGGGAATAGAGGGAAAAAAGGAGACTTTTTATAAATACATCAGAAGCAAGAGGAAGACCAAGGACAGGGTAGGCCCATTGCTCAGTGAGGAGAGAGAAACAGTAACAGGAAACTTGGAAATGGCAGAGATGCTTAATGACTTCTTTGTTTCGGTCTTCACAAAGAAGTCTGATGAAGGAATGCCTAACATAGTGAATGCTAGTGGGAAGGGAGTAGGTTTAGAAGATAAAATAAAAAAAGAACAAGTTAAAAATCACTTAGAAAAGTTAGATGCCTGCAAGTCACCAGGGCCTGATGAAATGCATCCTAGAATATAGTGCCTATCTATAAAAAGGGAAATAAGAACAACCCAGGAAACTACACACCAGTTAGTTTAACTTCTGTGCCAGGGAAGATAATGGAGCAAATAATTAAGAATATCATCTACAAACACTTGGAAGGTGGTCAGGTGATAG
Organism: Rafetus swinhoei; assembly: GCA_019425775.1. Taxonomy (NCBI): domain Eukaryota; kingdom Metazoa; phylum Chordata; order Testudines; family Trionychidae; genus Rafetus; species Rafetus swinhoei. Next base: position 19,118,348 of record CM033428.1, on the reverse strand, counting down.
GGAACAGCCAGCGTGGATTTGTAAAGAACAAATCATGTCAAACCAATTTGATAGCTTTCTTTGATAGGATAACGAGTCTTGTGGATAAGGGAGAAGCGGTGGATGTGGTATACCTAGACTTGATACGGTCTCGCATGATATTCTTATCAATAAACTAGGCAAATACAACTTAGATGGGGCTACTATAAGGTGTGTGCATAACTGGCTGGATAACCGTACTCAGAGAGTAGTTATTAATGGTTCTCAATCCTGCTGGAAAGGTATAACAAGTGGGGTTCCGCAGGGGTCTGTTTTGGGACCGGCTCTGTTCAATATCTTCATCAATGATTTAGATATTGACATTGAAAGTACGCTTATTAAGTTTGCAGATGATACCAAGCTGGGAGGGGTTGCGACTGCTTTGGAGTATAGGGTCATAATTCAAAATGATCTGGACAAATTGGAGAAATGGTCTGAGGTAAACAGGATGAAGTTTAATAAAGACAAATGCAAAGTGCTCCACTTAGGAAGGAACAATCAGTTTCACACATACAGAATGGGAAGCGACTGTCTAGGAAGGAGTACGGTAGAAAGGGATCTAGGGGTTATAGTGGACCACAAGCTAAATATGAGTCAACAGTGTGATGCTGTTGCAAAAAAAGCAAACATGATTCTGGGATGCATTAACAGGTGTGTTGTGAGCAAGACACGAGAAGTCATTCTTCTGCTCTACTCTGCGCTGATTAGGCCTCAGTTGGAGTACTGTGTCCAGTTCTGGGCACCGCATTTCAAGAAAGATGTGGAGAAATTGGAGAGGGTCCAGAGAAGAGCAACAAGAATGATTAAAGGTCTAGAGAACATGACCTATGAAGGAAGGCTGAAAGAATTGGGTTTGTTTAGTTTGGAAAAGAGAAGATTGAGGGGACATGATAGCAGTTTTCAGGTATCTAAAAGGGTGTCATAAGGAGGAGGGAGAAAACTTGTTCATCTTGGCCTCTGAGGATAGAACAAGAAGCAATGGGCTTAAACTGCAGCAAGGGAGGTTTAGGTTGGACGTTAGGAAAAAGTTCCTAACTGTCAGAGTGGTTAAACACTGGAATAAATTGCCCAGGGAGGTTGTGGAACCTCCATCTCTGGAGATATTTAAGAGTAGGTTGGATAAATGTCTATCAGGGATGGTCTAGACAGTACTTGGTCCTACCATGAGAGCAGGGGACTGGACTCAATGACCTCTGGAGGACCCTTCCAGTCCTAGTATTCTGTGATTCTATGAAAAGGAAACAGTTTCACAGATGAAAGAAGTGCTGCATGAGCAGGGGGGCTGACGGAATTGCTGAGCCCCTGGGCCAGGTGTGTGTGGGCCGGGGAGGGAGGTGGTGGCAGTGCTGCACTTGGCAGGGCATTTGGTGGAAGGGGCAGGGATTAGGCTAGCTGTCCCCCTCCCCAGCTCTTCAGAACCACCCAAAACATACTGTGCAGGGCTCTGGTAGTGATTTAAAAGGCCCAGGACTCTGGCTGCCGCCCCAGTAGCAACAGCAGCAGCTTGGAGCCCCAGGCCCTTTTAGATAGCCCAGCCCTGAGGCCGCTGCTCCCTTCCTTCCCCCTCTCCCTCCATGAGTTCGTTCATGAGGCCTCAAACTGTTACTGAACATTTCGGGTCCGGTGGAGTTAATCATCCTGCGCCTAAAAATCAGACCAAATTATCAGCCTCGGATAATTACTGGACTTGGCTTCATGATCTGCCACCGTTTTGAGCAAGAGACACAGTTATGACTATTCTTAGATACTACCTCTTTGTCATCCAGTTGAGGAAGTGGCCCCTTAAAGTAGTTTTCAATGCGGTTACCAGTTACCATCATGACCTAAAACTGTGCAGGAGTGGAAGCAGAGCAGTTGCCACATTAACAGTAAAAAAATGCCCTCTCAGCACTCCTTTCCCCGTCACCCCCTCCCCAAAGATCCAAAGGGCAGCAGCAAGACAAAGGAAGTGTGGGAATACACAAATTGTGACAGAGATGACGGAGGTAGATACTACAGTGATAGGCGCTCCACAAATACGGAGGACAGTTTGCAAATGGTGTCATCTCACTATGAATGGTCCAGGCTGATCTATGAACAAATGACAGACGGCAAGCATCAATACAATCAGTTGTTGCCGGATGGACATAATTGACACATCTGAGAGAGGCATGTTGTTGTCATGAATTTTTTTTAAATAGGGTGATAAGAATCTGCTAATTTCACCATCCTTGAGTAGTAGGAAACAAGGAGGACTCTAACCAGCTCTTTTCACAGAGATTAGAATTCCAGTCTGGAAAGATGCAGTCAGTCAACTGAAATCTGCCATCAGTTCCTTACAGAGGGCCAGCCAATGGAGCATTCAGTTCGCACAGGGAGAGACTTAGTTCAGACAGAATCAGTCAATTTCTAGAAGGATGTTTCATTAAAGGATTCATAGGAGGGTTTAATAAATCGTGACCAAGAAAGGGCAAATAAAAAGGTCCGTAACGCTGCCCCGCTGCTTGTGACGCAGATATCAAAGCTCTTCCCTGCAAGGGGACAGGGAAGGGCTCCAAATATTACACTGTTTTTGACTTAGTAGTAATATTTAAAAAAATTAGAGATGACTGTATGAAATACAATAAGATTCTTTGGCATGTCTTACGAGATATTGCTGAACCTTGCAGCAGTGGAGGCTGCTGAGTGACAGAGGTATCTATCTGTAGGGTTATATACTTGCTATTCACACTGCTTGCTGCTCAGCTTAGGCGATTTCATAATTAAGTGATCATCTCTGTTTTGTTCCAAGTAAAAAAAGGAAAGAAAAATAAAACAGCTCCCTTGTGCTGAATAAATGCAAAGGTGTTTACATGCCACGTGACAGCAATTTCTCAGAGAATAATCGGAGTTGCCACTGCTTTTCCCTTTTCCTCCTCACCACATTGTTTCCACATTTAATGGAACATCACTAACAATCTCCCTCGGCTTCCTGCATCTGCTTAGAGAGGCAGGTGAAGGTCCCCCGACTTAGTAATATATTGTGAGTGGCTGACGTGTCAGATGCGTGCGAGCACTTCTGTGAGAGCTTTGGAGAAAGAATAAACTGTGGGCGTCTTTCTAAACAGAGTATTGTCATGCTAAATTAGCCTGGGTCTGTAGCAACGTCTGCCTTGAATCATCGGTGGATACACACAGGGGTGATACAGCAATCTGTTTAATTCAGACAGGTTGAATACTCAGTGGCAAATCCTGTGTATTTCCAAGTTCTGAGCCTTCTATTAATGGTGGCCCGCTCATGAAGCAGTTACAGATACCTATCTGTGCCCAGAACACTGAACTGGGAGCTGAGAATTTCTTGCATGAGAGTACAAGGTACTGGGCATCTTGCATAATGGGACACCAATATCATGTACTTCAGCTTATTAGGATGTCCAATGACCTGCCACTCACCTCCTCACCCACCTACCCATTGCTCACTTCCCCATTAGTCTACTCGCTGTCCATTTGGCACCTCAACTCCCTGTCTGCCACTCTCCTCTTCACTGTCCACCTGCCCGCCTCTTTAATCTCCCTCCCACCACTCGCCTCCCTATTTGCTTCCTCATCCCACTCACCTGCCCACCTCCTGCCACACCATCCTGTCTGCCTCCTCACCTGAATATCGGGACAAATGGCATCCCCAGCGTACATCAGTTGGGACAAAGGGCTAAATATTGGGGGATAGTCCTGATGTATCGAAGTGAGGGCCCCGCAAAACATTGGGACTGGGGCAGTCTCCATGATTAACCCTACCCACGAGATGCTCTGCATGCAACCTGGCCATGGCCAAACCATGCTACAATGGCATACGTCACAGACCAAAGATTGGGGTAGAGTACAGGAAAGTTTAGTCTCTTTTCTTCATTCCAGTCACCCTGCAGACGAAGCAGAACTTCCCAAACCAAAAACCAACCAAAAAAAACCAAACCCAGAGACAAAACCACTTTTTGGCAGTTTGACGCTTCTTTTACATGACAAGCATCTCAGAATCTTTTAGTTTATTTATCCACACAAGATCCCTGTGAAGTAAGGAAGAACTATTATGCCCCTTTCACAAACAGGGAACTGAGAGCCTCAAAGTGACTTGCCCATGGTCACACAGGCAGTCCGGTCAGAGCAGGGATTTGAACACAGGGGCTCCCAACTCCTAGACTAGTGTCCTGATCACTGATTTCTCAAAACTAGCAACATTATTTGCCCAAATTAAAAGATAACAAAAGGGAACTTTTTAAAAGGGTCAATGTAAGAGGCTCAAGTCAAGATAACCAGGAAAATAAGTTACTAGCATTGTTGATTATGTGATTTCAGCCCAACAAAAGCTCCATTTGGAAATACCATTCCATTTCCTATGCTTCCTCTCTGCAGTTATGGAATTCTTCAACACTATTTCTACCCGCAAAAAATCAGCGCCCCCATTTGGTATGTCAACACAGCAAAGAAAAATCCACAGCTGGCCAGCCTATTGGGAGATCAGAACTTTTTTTTTCTTGGGACTGTTTCACTGTTGTGTAGACTCTTGGATTTGGACCAGAGGCTGTGTTCCCGGACACTGTGCAGTGGGAGAGACCCAGGGCTTGGGCTCCAGCCTGAGCCCAGAAGTCTAAACAGAAATAAAACAGCTCCATAGTCTGAACTCTGTGAGCCCACCATGGTTGGCACAAGACAACATTAGGTTTTGACTACTAAGGCTTCAGTGTGCCAGGATTTCATCCTACTATTTAACTGGCAGTACAATGCCTTCATGGGAAATTTCAGTTTGAAATAATATGCTTCAGCATGTAAAAGAGATCAGAACCCAATATTATGTGTTATTTGTATTACTGTAGCTCATAGGAGCCTGATTCATGAAGCACGGCCCCATTATGCAAGGTGCTGTACAAAACCACACACAATTACTTCTGGATGCAAGATACCGACGGCAGCTATGAGCCAGATTAGTTTTGGATAATGACCTTTGCAAATTTTCCTTTAGCTAAGAGAAGTGATCTTCTCTCCTGCAATGCTGAATACTAATCATCTAGAGAAGGTGGTTAATTGAAGAATGTGTATTGGGGTTGTCATGGAGACAAATTCTTTATTACAAACTTATTAAAATTCAGACGTACGGGGCAAACCTTACCTTTTCATGGTTTTCTATTAAAATCTCAATCACAATATTCTGAAACTTGATGTCCATAATCGCTGCAACAGTTTCTTCTTGAGGTCGAAGCAGTGTTGGTCCAAATACCACCCCCAGATTAGCAACAGTCATTAGATTCTGTTTGTGATTAGCAGCAACACTGCAAGGAAGGGGAAAGAGTAGTTAAGAGAAACAATCAGAATAATCCCTTCAACTCTGGCACAAATTTTACAGTTGTTTACATTCCTGAAGCTCCTGATGAACTCCTTCCAGGCTCAGCCAGGTGGAAAACTACAGACTTAGCTAGAGCATTACCCCTGTATCTTCAACCTCTGGAAGTTGATTGATACCAAGAAAACTCAAATAGTTTAACCCTTTTCTGGCTGCTAAATACTAAATGGCTGAATGTTCCAATCCACAACCTACTTCCAGAAAAGCAGTTTGAATCATGTTTCAATTCCTCCTAAAAACAAGTAGTTGGACCTTTGCCATGTGCTCTTCTCACCTGAATGAGCAATCTGTAATACCCACATTTCAAGTCCTTCTGTCCTATTTAAGCTTTTGCCTCCACCCAATGTCAACATTATTCCAAACCAATCCAAACAATTGGAAAAGATTTTGCTGTTGTCACTGGAAGGAATGTGGCGGGGGGGAAGAATGTACACACAGACGCACAGAAATGCATACACACAGTATTTTCCACCAAGTTGGAGAACCAGCTTACGTAGCGATGTTTCTCCAGGATTCAGACTAAGACTAATATTTGTTAATGATTGATGCTTATGAGACACATCTCAGGTAATTTATTGATGCCCAAACTGTTTCCTTCCATCTCATGTTGGCAGTGGCACCGACAACCTCTGCGGACCCCCTGGGCAAAGAGGTGTGTGCTTCTGCACTCCTGGTGGCCCTTTGTGCCACCCAGTGCGCACCACCACCCACCCCTCAGAGTCACCAGAAACGTGCAGCATGGTGTCCAGCAACATTTAAAGAGCCTGGGATTCCAGTAGCAGCAGTGGTGGCCGGGAGTCTCAGGCCCCTTTGAATAGCTAGGCCCTGGGGCAACTGCCTCCTTTGCTCCCCCTTGTCAGTGGGCCTGTCAGTTGGTTTGATCTCTCCTTTGGAATCAGCTTTCAGAACTTCCTTGGCTATCACACGTGGAGAATTTCACCACTGCTTGCTCCTGTACAACTTGCTTCTTCCTCCTGGTACACATATTATGACTCCAGACATCTGGGTGTCTCACAATTGTTCTTACTACCAGTCCTGCATGCTGTGAGCAGCACTTCCACCAAACTCCAGGGGTCTGTTCACTAACACCAGAGAGAGCAGCACCACCACTTTAACAGTAATGTATTCATTATAAATTTCTCTTAATGGCGAACAAAAGATTATCCCTTTTCTAGTGATTACGATGTATGATTTATGAAACACAATTCACGCAATTATCTAAATATATACCTACATAGATCCAAGTATATATATGATACAAAGTTACCTATATAGTACACACATAAATGAACAAAATGCCAAAATAAAAAAAAATAGAAAGCCACTTGGCTTGGCACTGCAACACAAAAATAGTTCATGGATCAAGATTACTTGAAATGGCTAGTAATTCTAGATATCTTCCTTTTTAAATGTCCAGTTTCTGACAGCATACAGGAATCTGATTTTTCGTAAATATTCATCATTTTTTTCCCTAAAATCAGGGTCTCTTAAGGTGTTTCTAGTTTCACACCCCAAAATTGAAGCACCCAAAATCACTGGTCATATTTTAAAACATTGGCCTGCTGTTTTCATAGCCACATTAACTATGCTGTCTTGGTATTATCTCTGTTAAACTGTATATTTAATTGCATAAACTGCATGTACAAGACCGTTTTAGATCACAAACAACGTGGAACTACATTCATACACATACCCACTTGAACTTGAGTAACAACAACTGTAAAAAGGAATGTGCACTCTGGAAAAGTGTGGATAATGGCATCACAATGATTAATTCCCTAAAACATTCATTGGGAGCTCAAACTCACATAGCCGGCAATCAGTCCATAAAGCCACCAATTGTCTGACTCCTGGCATTGTCTGCATAAGAATGTAAAACCATATTTATATCTAACAAAAGAAGATTATTAGCTAAAGTTGTACGGTGATGATTCAGAAAGTGCCAGATGGAATACAAAAAGGACAGCCAAGTGACTAAAGACCGAGGCTATTAATTACCTTAGACTCTCTAATTATAGGTAAACAGTCAACTAGGCGCTTTATACACACAGCTGGCATTTGCTGTTATCAGACACTTTTTTTTTTATAGAGCTGTGATTGCTAATATGCTTTACCTACACTCTTTGTTAAGGCTAGATCAAAATGATTCCACTGGATATTTCCCATAAATTCTGACCCTGTTGAGCAGTGTTCCCTGTAAGCTATGCGCTTATGCAACTGCTCAGAAGAATTCAGATGCCACCCAACTGATTAGCAGAGCACCCACAGGTAGTTTTTTTATTGGTGGTGCATATTTGCACATGCCTCAGTGCACATCAAAATGTATTCTGCACATGGATAGAAAAAAATCCATACATGGCTGGAAAAGATTAGCAGGAACTATGCTATCGAGTCATGTGCTTGAATTGCTCAGATTACGTTTTGTATGTGAAAATTCTACCTCTCTATTATCCCACTTCTTAATTAATCTTTATGGACTATTCTATCACCCTTTCAAGAGCTTCCTAATTTGAAGACTTCCGTCAAGATGAAGTTCACTGAGCTTCAAACAAAATTTTTACATAATCATCCTTCCCCTTTTCTTCTGTGCTTCTCTGGTATCTGGAAGAAGCCACAAGTCAGGCTGGTTACCACTGAGCAATTCTAGATTGCACAATAAGAGCTGTAAATTAGAGAGTGTGACCAACTCTATTCTTCAACTAGACAAGAAGTGTCATCCCAGATGTGTGTTCATTTTTTCCCTTTCCAGGACATCCAACCCTGACAATGCTCTACGCTGAAAATTTGAGTGAAGGTAAAATTTTCAAAAATACAGAAGTGACTGAAAATGTCACTTAGATGCCTTTGAAAATTTTACCCTTGACTTCCCCTGCTATCAGGAAGCACTGAGTATTTTAATCACAGGTCTGCGTGACTGAGAAATTTCCTCTACAAGCATAAATACTACACTGCTGTGGGAGCTAACAAGGCTTTTGCACTGAACCATGGAAACGCTCAGGTTCCTGAGATAATAAACTGCAATGTAATATAAGGTGCCCCTTACCAGCGAGCACTGGCTGTGGAAAAGGGCAATCACATGTTACTGATTCAGCCTATAGGAGGCTCTTTACTACCATAAGGGTTTTATTAACCAGAGCCAATGAATGGAAATTGACCCACCCAAAGAGGAATCAAAATGGTTCATAAAAAAAAGTAGTTCCGTTTCAGGTTTTAATGTGAACAAAGTCAAAACAAAAAGTTCCTACCCACAAAAAAGGAAGAATTCCAAAGTAGAGAAATAAGATGATTACAGTTTGATCACAGCAGTGCTCTGTTTGATAAGTAGAGAACTTGCCTGTGCTATCTCCCCCCATTTCTCTTCCACTTTTCCAACTTCAGGGAACCACCCCTCAAAATACATTTCTTCCTATATTTAAAAAGAACTTTGGAATTAGGAAATGGCCATGAAATGCCAGTACACTCGCTTCATCTTTCCTTCCTCTTCCTGCCAGAAAGCAAGAATAAGAGAGAGTCACGCACAGTGCAATACAGACACTGGCATTCATAAGTGTGCAAATTAGAAAGAAAATCAGCCAACAGTATTTGTGTCCTTTAGAAGTCAAGATGGTGCACAGCAAAGAGAACAAGGCAATATCTAGGGAATGAGACGCAGAATCATAGAACACTAGAACCGGAAGGGACCTCAAGAGCCATCAAGCTCAGTCCCCTGCCCTCATGGCAGGACCAAGCACCATCTAGATCATCCCTGATAGGTGTTTATCTAACCTTCTCTTAAATATCTCCAATAATGGAGGTTCCACAACTTTCCTAGGCAATTTATTCCAGTGTTTAACCACCCTGACAGTTAGGATGTTTTTCCTAATGTCCAACCTAAACCTGCCTTGCTGCAATTTAAGCCCATTCCTTCTTGGCCTATCATCAGATGTTAAGGACAATAATTCTTCTCCCTCCTCCTTATAACAACACCCTTTTAGGTACTTGAAAGCTGCTGTCATGTCCCTTCTCAGTCTTCTCTTTTCCAAACTAAACTAACTCAACTCTTTCAGTCTTATTCATAGGTCATGTTTTCTAAACCATTAATTATTTTTGTTGCTCTTCTCTGGACCTTCTCCGATTTGTCCACATCTTTCCTGAAAAGTGGTGCCCAGAACTGGACATAATACTCCAGCTGAGTCACAGAGTAAAGCAGAAGATTGACTTATCATGTCTTGCTCACAACACTCCTGTTAATGCATCCCAGAATCATGCTTTTTTGGGGAGGGGGGGAGGGGGCAACAGTGTCATACTGTTGACTCATATTTAGCTTGTGGTCCACTATGGCCCCTAGATCCCTTTCTGCAGTACTCCTTCCTAGACAGTCACTTCCCATTTTTTGTGTGTGAAACTGATTGTTCCTAGTATGTGGAGCATTTTTAGTTTGTCCTTATTGAACTTCATCCTATTTAATGCAGACCATTTCTCATTTGGCCAGGTCATTTTGAATTACGACTCTATCCTCCAAAGTACTTACAAACCCTCCCAGAGTGGTATCATCTGCAAACTTAATAAGCGTACTCTCTATGCCATCATCTAAATCGCTGATTAAGGTATTGAATAGAACTGGTCCCAGATCTGATCCCTGAAAGGAAAGGAGGGAACCAGGATTAAATTTTGCCCCACACCTCAATACCTATGACTAAAGCAATCCGAATTCACACTCACCTCTTCACTACAGGACTCCTGCCATTCTATCTCATGTGATTGTCTTGGATACTAGTATTCTCTCTCCCTATGGGTATGTCTACATTACAGCTTTATTTCGAAATAGCTTATTTCAAAATAACGCGTCTACACACCATAAAATGCATTTCGAAATAGCATTTTGCTATTTTGAAATAGCACGTCCACACTGATAGGACGCTGAATCGCATTTAAGGCTGGCCAGAACCGGTTCTGGCAGGGCATCAGGTCAGGAGTTAGCCTCAGGCAGCAGCCACACGAGGTATCTGAGACCTGTGCTTAAAGGAACCCCCCTGGACAGCCAGTTCTCAGGTTTCCCTGCTTGTTTGCCTACCTCGATGAGGGACAGCAAAGCATTTTTTTCTCCGCATGCTCTGGTTGCCCTCACTTGGGACACCACAGCATTCTGCAACATGGAGCCAGAGCTGCCCCTGGGCACTTTGGTGCTTCTCTTGGACGCGTTGCTGCGAGCCTGGCTGCATTTTCTGCAGGCTGCCATCCCAGAGGTCCATCGGGGGGCTGTCAGTATCCAGGAGGCCCTGCAGGAGAGCTTCCACCCTGAGGAGCACTAAGAGCCTCCCTGGTCTGCCCCATTGGGGCTTATGCCTCATTCCTCCCACACGTCCTTCCACTTACCCCTCCCTAACTCCCCTTCCTGATGTAAAATAAAATACACATATTTTCATGAAAACAAACTCTCTTTATTTAACAAAACGGGGGCCGGGGGAATGAAACTCTGGTGAGACTGGGGAAAGGAGGTGGGAGAGGGGAAGAGAGACGGTGGGAGAAGGGAGGGGGAAACCTGGGTGGAGGGAGCTGGAAGGGGGAAGCAAGGAAAAGAAGGGAGAGGGGAAGCTCAGGGCTCAGGGTTGGGGTCTCGCCGGACCAACTTGATTTTCATGCAAACCTGCTCCTGGGTTCGCTTGTGGCCTTTGGTGGCCAGGCTGGTAGCTATCCTGCCATGGACAGCCACATTCCTCCATCTAGTGCGGAGATCATGGACATTGGGGGCATCCCCCCCAAACCTGAATAAGGCCCATGATCTCCACCCTGGACCAGGAAAGTGCCCACCTTCTCCAGGCCCTGGCAGGCTCCTGGGAGCTTGCACACTGCTCCTGGGGAGCAGTGGAGGGCTGGTTGCTAGTGGCTTGCTGGCTCATGTTTTGGGGCCACTGGGTCGGGGCAGTGACTGCTGGCTCTGGGCTGTGAGCTTGGGCTGGCACAGGCACTGTGGCAAGTCAACCTTTAAGGGCTCCGAGGAGGGGGACGGAGAGGAGTGTTCTTGGTTGAGGCTGAAGTGGCCACTAGGGCACCCTGGGAAGGCTGGAGGCCCCCTATTTCGATATAAGTGTCTACACAGCACTTATTTTGAAATAGCTATTTCGAATAGCTATTATTCCTCGTGGAATGAGGTTTACCAATTTTGAAAAAAGATTTGGCTGTGTAGATGCTAGTAAAGTTATTTCGAAATAACGGCTGTTATTTCGAAATACCTTTGCTGTGTAGACACACCCTATTGCCCTCTCCTCTGCCACAAGTGGAACATGATTTATTCCTCTATTTTCTTGCATCCACTGGTGCCTTTAACACCACTGTCTCCCATCTAACATAAAAAATGGCATTCTCTCCCCTCTTTCGCTATCTCCTCGCATACATGAAGCACCACAGTCCATATCTCCAACTTGCCTCATTGCTATTCTGTCTTGTTGAAATGAATGGGAAAGGGGAGTTTTGAACTGTGCACATAAACATCATGTTCCTCCAATTCAGTAAGGCATCAGTCTGAATGCTACATTGCACACACCGTGTGAAACAGTTTCACAGTGCAAGCTGGAATATACACAATCATCATGATGTGTCTATAGACTTCCAAGATCTTGAAAAGTCATTCATTCCAATTTTATTTGTACCCAATCCCCTATCAAGAGTTTCATGCTAACACTAACAATAATGGGATTTTTTCAAAATAGATACATTCATGGAGGATAGCTTCACCAAGAGCTATTAGCTACGATGGTCAGGGGTGCAACAGCATAATCTGAGTGTCTGTAGACCTCTGACTGCCAGGTGTTGGGACAGGATAACAGAGAATGGGTCACTTGATGATTGCCCTGTTCAGTTCATTGCCTTTGAAACATCTGGAATTGGTCACTGTTGGAAGACTGGATACTGGGCTAGATGGACCATTGGTCTGACCCAGTATGGCCGTTCTTTTGTTCTCTGAATTTTCTAAGTTCTAGTAATGTCTGTATTTATAAAAGTACAGCACTCTTATTTGGATTTCAGACCCACATACAGTAACTATGAGTCCAGCTATTCTGAGTCCAAACAGTTCTGAAAGCACTTGAAAAGTTTCACAGCATTTTTAATGGCCCTCTTAGTTTAGCAAACATTGGTGCATTTCTAAAAGTGATATGGCTCCAAGTCTTAGAAAATAAGCTCTGTTCATTTCTCATTACTGCTATCATGTAATTATCATGTAATTTATTACACCTCAGTGTAATAAATTGCTCTGTCATTGCATTATTACTGCCAGGTGACCTTACATGACTATGTTAATTATTATAGACTGAATTATTAATGACTTAACAAGCATATGATCCTACAGAATAAAATACATAATTGGCTTGCACTGCAATGACTGTTATTTGAAGTGACTTGACTAAATTTGCAAATGTGTAACGGCAATGGTATTGACTAAAATTCCAATGCCACAGCCTGCAGGAATCTATTCATTATTAGATTCTTTTAAAGCTCAAAGTCTGAATTACAGTTTTGTAACTGAGCAGCTTTTGTTCCTTCCTTGAATAAATTAGGCTGCCACATGAAGTTCTGATCCATAACACAGGTACTATTCCACAAGAAAAGAATTCTTTACAACTCTAGGTTATGGAAGCTATGCTACAAAAGTGTGATTCATCTTTTACATACTTGAGTTCCACATACTTTATTTATATGCTCATTTACTGTAAATTATACCTCTTCATCATATTCTATGCTAGAAAATAATACCATAATCTCCAAAGATGGGGCATTCTCATCCCAAGGTACATTTAATATTGATCTTGGTTACAAATGCTTTTATTTAGGCATTGATAGTTCTGTCCCTGTACATCCAGACCCCATAGTGTCCCTGCTAGTACTTGCTCTGTTTTTCTTTTAACCTCTTGTTCCTTTCTGACCCATTACATTTTGAAAGAAAATGTACTTATATTCATTTACATGGATAGGCTTTCAGTGCTTTCACATTCATGCTTTATCCCCAATGCTCGTGAAAGTTATTTCAAATATGAATAATGAAGACAAATTGGTAGATGATGTAGAAATGCTCTAAACAGCCTATTGATTTGTATCCCACTGCATGCTGGACTACCAACTGACTTCTGGGCAACTAGACTTTTGCTCTTCCAATTTTGAAAGATAACATTAACTTCTTAATATACACCTACAGGCAGGGTCATCCTTAGGATGTACGGGGCCCTCCACAGTACTGTTAAACTGGTGCTCCTATGTCAGGGGTGGGCAATAATTTTAGATGGGGGGGCACTTCAGAAATTTGTGAAGTGGCACCAGGCTGCCCTGGAAGGGGTGGGGCCTCGGGCAGAAGGGGTGGGGCCAGGACACTTCTGTGCTTCCCCGGCGACAGACCCTGACTGGCCTGGGGATGGAGGGAGCACATGAAGTCTTTGCCCCAATCCCTCCCACAGAGAGAACTGCCAGCTGTTCTCAACAGCTAGTAGTTTCCTCTAGGCGCCTGTGCCCCTGGCGGCGGGAGACTTCGCATGCTTCCCTGCCCCCACATCAATCAGGGCCTGTGGGTGGGTAAAGCACAGGAAGTCTCTTGCTCCCTGCACCTGCACTGCAAGGGGGCACCACGCTTAGAGTCAACTACCTGCTGAACAGCAGCGGGCGGTTGACTCTAAGCACCGCGTGCCCCTTACAGGGAAGGAGGAGACTTTGAGCACTCCTTCCCCCCCCCCCTAGGGCAATCAGGGCCTGGGGGAGCACAAGAAGTCTTCTCCCACCCTGTCCCCACCCTGCAAGGGGCACGCGATGCTTGGAGTCAACACTGGCAAGGGTTGACTAAGTGCCACGTACCCCTGGCAAGGGAGGAGACTTTGTATGCTCCCCTGTCTCCAGGCCCTGACTGGCCTGGGGGCGGGACAGCAGCAGGGTGTCTGCAGGCCAGAACAATCCACTTGGAAGGCCGAATCTGGCCCGTGGAGTCCCTTTTGCCTACCCCTGCCCTATGTCCAATTGCAACAAGAGAGACAATTTTTTAGAGATGTGATTTTGTAATCTTCAGCAACACACTAATGAAATATTTTGAATGCAAATTTTAAACTCTGGTCCTGTAGACTAACACAGTGAATTCAGAAATGGACAGCATATACCTGGGGTTGGCAAACATCTGTTAATGTCTGGCTTTTTCACTTTTAAGTTAACTGGCTCCTCCCTGGAGGAAGCAGAGCCACAGAAGAGATTGGTGGGTAGACTTTCAGATCCAGTGCCCCATATTTTCAGGTACCCTATGCAACTGTGTAATCTGCGTATGGGTAAGGACAGTATCAGCAGGGAAAATGAAGGTTGGATGGTTCAGTGAAGTGATAATAGACAATGGAGCCTTAATCCTCTAGGTCAGTAATTCTACTCCAACCTATATTAGTAGTGACCAAAACTCAGACAGGAGATGACAGTTCAGTGGGTTCTTTGAAGTGAATTGAAGGTCTGAGCCTACCCAATGGAAAGCTATTCGGCAAACTTTGTATTCAGAGCACACATGGGGGGGAAACTAAATGGGCAGAATGAATAAATATTCCCATATATCTAGAGGTGTTTCTCTCAGGTCAAGGTGGGAGTATGTTAGGATATTAATGTGAAATTGTTGATATTCGTGCTCCATTAGTCCTGCAGTTGGCCAGAGGACTTAGTTTTCCAGGGCTATCAATCCAATTCTTTGCATTAGCTCTATATTCACCTTTCAGAGAAGGTTTTTGTGTTAAATTAGATTATGAATAGATTGCCTGGTTACTGTATAACACGTGGCATGACCAGGCGCAATTTAACACAAAGTAATGATCTGCCAGGCTTCTCTGCAGAGTGAGCACGCAGGAATAGTAAATATTTATCAGCTGGGCTGACTTTAAATCAGTATTAAATAAAGATGGGAAAGCCCAGTGGAGTTTGTGATCTGGCAAACTTTACAAGTTGTTTCTGCTCCATTTTTTAGTTCACAAAATCTCATTCTAGTTTTATAAACTCCCACTTCCCAGGCAATATTTATTTTCCCGTATTTATTTTCATGGACATCAATTAAAGACCGTGTTTGTTTACCTACATATAAAGAAACCTGTTGTAAGCAAAGAATGATAAAAATTCAGAGAGAGAAAGAGAGACACCAATTCTATGCTGCTTATTGATTTCTGCAGGAATAGTGCTAAGACCAGACATGTGACCAGAGATTTTGGAGCAAGGGCAGCTGGTGAAATGCACTAAATTTTAATGTCATGCATACAGTAGAATGCATTTAAAAATGTACTACCCTAAGGATTCAGGGCCATGAGCTGGCAACAAGAGTAGTATTTATTGTTGACAGACATGGCTGTACTGGTACATTACGTTACTTTAAGTTAATGCACTTTTCTGACTCACTCGGATCACTGGTAAGCTAGGTAACTTCCCCTATTGTCACCAAGTGGCTGGCAATTGATGAATTTCAAAGAAAAGGAAATTATGGCTCAAAGGTATACCACACTGCAGTTCTATGCTGGTATTTTCCATTGTTGGGGGGGGGAACCCACAACATTTGTAGCTATCATCTCAGGTATTTTTTCTCATTGAGAGAACAGCTCCAAGGAAGCATTTGTCACTCTCAGATGTTTAAGTCTACACTATATCTGCTTTGGCACTTGGAACAAAGCTGTTGAAAGCTCAGAGCTTTGGGTTAGGGGCAAGGGTTACAGACCTACTAGTAGCAATGGTGCAGAGCTATTAGCAAGCACCATATTGCTGGTGGTCAAAATGCCCTGGGTGCACGATGTTGCTAACACTTTCCTCAATATCAAAAGCCAATATAAGATTGTGACGTAGGAGAAGTAAAGTGAGATGATCCAAGACACTGGTGGCATCTTCCTCAGGCTCCTTATGCTTGTGGCAACTTACATATGGCAAGAATTAACCGTAAAGGTTAAAAGACAAAAATCACACAGCATGCAGATGACATGTTTGATGGCAGAAGCATACGTAGATTCCCCAGTAGCTTGGGGTTCTCATCACAAGAAAATAACTTAAGTGAAGAACATGTAATAATGGGATGATTTAGTTAGGATTGGTCCTGCTTTTAGCAGGGGGTTAGGCTCGATGACCTCCTGAGGTCACTTACAGTCGTAGAATCATAGGGTTGGAACAGGTGCAGGAACAATGCAACCTAAGCAAGACTTACATTCCCTACAAGTTCCCTCCACAAGTAAGCTTTTAGTATGGAAGGGAGGATGTGGCCCAGAACTCCACAAGGGTCTGAGGATTCTCTTCTATTGTTATTTTCATCTCAATGAGAATATGCAGTCAAGTTGCTTTCCCACAACACTGACGTGCTCCTTAGTTGTATCAATTTAATTTGGCTCTGACACATGAGAGAGGGCTGCTGCCGGATATCAAATTGGTGGCATTTTCTGAATAAAATCTAATAAGTTCTCGGAACTGTTCCTGGGTGTATGCAAGTCATCCCCGCACATTACTGAGTTTAATTGGACTATGACCATTGAGGACTGTGTGGGTGGAGAGACTGAAGAGGGAGAAGTGACTGACTTAGTTGCATTTGCTCCTTCCTTTTACAGAATACAAAAGTCTGAGAGCCTGGGGGAATAAGAATCTTGAGCTTTAAGTGCTACAAGATGTGTCACCTCACAGACACCCAACAAGATTACACTGATTGCTTATCTGGAAAGCCAAATAGGCACCCAATACTCCACATCCAGTAAAGGAAACTGATTTTTATTCTCTGAGGAAACCAGAGGAAAACAGTCACAAAACAGGCAGTTGAGGATGCATTCTCCCTTTGATCTGTGTACAAAACCTTGAACAAACATTCCTGCCATGCACAGGTGCAGGAGAGTGCAGAACCAGGAGGAAGCCGGTCCTGTGTTCCCAGGGATCTTAAGTCCATCACCTGTGCACATGGCCCAAGAGCTCAAAAGGCACATTTGCACAACCAGAAAGCCCTTTGAAATAGCCTCAGCTCTCGAGTACACAATAAGCATGAAGCTGACTAAATAAACTGTGAACGTGACTAGTTAAGTTCCACTGTCCAAGCTGAAAACAAAAAGCAAACAGAAGGAATCATGACAAGCAATATTTTAAAAAATTGTTCCGTCTTCTTATCCTATTTTATCCTATGTTCTTAGGCTCTGCCGGTTACCTGGGCCTTTTGAGTGACTACTGGGGGTGAGCTTTTCCTGAGAACTGTTGCCGGGAGAAAATTATGTGGATGAAGATGTGGACGTATATGAAGAAAAATGTGGATCACCTTTGCAAATCATCATTCTTCAAGACCCCCTCTCTCTATAGATGCCTTAAGAGTGATTTAACAAGTAAATTCCCAAGCTGCTTGATATGCTGGATATTATTAGAAAAAAAATCTTAGCTAATCCTTATGGCTTGTTTAATTAGCTTAATTAGATTTAGAATCTATCACCCAAGTATACTGTATAGAAAACTGGAGTAAAAGAAATCTAGAGTTGCCAGTTGCCAGTGAGTGTCATTTTCTTATTATATACAACAACAGAAGCTTTACCCACTGTTGCCTGGATCCTTCAGGGCAGGGGGACTCGCGGTACTCAGGGGAGGGGTGGATGGTGGCCCCTAGCTTCTCCCCAGGGCAGTCCAGGGCACAAGTAAACTGCACCACTTTTGGGCCAGCCTCCCCTGGGACACTCCAGAGTAGAACAGCCAGACAGGAAACAGAAGGGGGGGGGGGGGTGTCATTCTCCCCTCTAGGACTTGCTAGCTCCATTTGGAAGTCACAGGAGACCATCTGTGGAGGCTGATCCAGGAAATGCTAACTCACCACAAACTGCTGCTTTGCTAGTTTCTCTCCCTACCCTGCACCACTTTTTTTTTAAAAATTAATTAATTAATTTCATTAATTAATTTGCTGGTGTGTCCAGCTGCAGACCCTTCCCTCTGACATGAGAAGGGAGGTAGGAAGTAGGGATGTGAAAGATTGATCTGCTAACCAGTGAGCATCCCCCTGAACCGGTGGGGGATGGAGCAGCTCCCCACCCACTGTGGGAAGGGGGCTGCTCCAGCCGCGCAAGACCCGCTATGGACAGAGGGTGCTCTGGACTGCCAGAGCAACTCCTGCCTGTAGCCATGGGGGGGGGGAGAGGTGGAGCACTCCAGCCCAGCTGCAGCAGGCAGGTGGGCCACTCCAACCCTCCTGCGCATACCCTCTTTAATTGGTTAACCAGTTAAACTTTATGCTTAACGGGTTAACCAATTAAATGGGATTTTACATCCTTAGTAGGAAGAGTCACTCTTCATGGCAACACCCCGGCTGACTGACTTTCCAGCATATTTGGGGCCCTGTCCCAACATTTGCACCACACCCTAGTGAATTCCGCCAACTAACCATTGTCTTCAAAAGGTAAGCAACTATGAGAGCCAATAGGTTAAAAAACCTATCACATGAATAAAAGGTGCTAGAACAGTGGTGGGCAACTAGCAGTCCAAGGGCTGCATATCTCCCGTCAGGGTTCTATGTGCGGCCCATGAGGCAATTTTGTTTACCACTGCATGTGTGTGGGGTTGCCAGATACTGCTGGCTTTCATCAGCACAGGTTTCTTCCCCTTCCCCCTCCCACACCAGTATTATTGAAGTGACATGCACATAAAGCAAGAGCACATGAAGTCAGGTACATACTGATTGCACACAACATTGACTGTGAAAGCCATGTACTCCCTCTGTATCCATTCAAAGTGCTGCTATGGTTCAATCGGCACACCCAGCCCGTTCTGGGTAGGCAAGTGCAATGAGACCTTCTTGGTTACGACAATCTCGCAGTCCACTGAGATAAAGGAGGGCCACTCATGCAGCCCACTCTCTTGCCTAGGTTGCCCATGGCAGTGCTAGAACATCTTGACCAACCAACCAGACACTGCATCTTGAGAGTTAAAATGTCATAAAGTACCCTTTAATTTTTTCCCCTTTTGACTTCACCCTCAAATTTCTCATTCAGCGGGGGAGCAAAAAGAGGAAGAGGAGATGGGTTTTACTCTGAGCATGTCTACAAATTGGACCTTCCTGGTCCGGCATCCTTGGGACCTAATTGATCCCAGATGAGGGATTTTGCTGGACCAGGCGAGGTCATTTCTGCCCTCCCCCCACCCCCGCAGGCCAGCTGAGCCGCGTGCCAACTCCCTTCCCGCAGTAGCCACGTTGCCCCCTCCCCCCACATCATGCCGGGCTCCCAGTCCTCCAACTCCTGCAGTACGCTGGGACTCTCTGATCCTGGAAATCCATGGTCCTTCCAGACCACGAATTTTGCTGAACCAGAGAGTTTCAGTTTACAGAGGTGCAACCTGTACTAGATTTCTTGCTCCAGCAAGAGTTCCGTTTTCTTCCTGGGCAATCTTGACCACAGCTAGACATTTTGATTCACTGCTAAGGAACAAGTGTTGCACATCACATTAAGGACCAACCAATGCATGGACCAACTCTGAAATGCAGTAACTGAAAGCTTGATTACAATGTGACTACCATCTATGCTGGAGTAAAAACGTATGACCTCCAAATTAAAAAGATCTGCAGATCTCCTCTGAGTCAGGTTTACAAGGAAATACAAACAAGCCAGCCATTATTAATAAAGGCTGAGAGCCAGATCCATGGGCAAGATGAACCTGATAGAGGGCCCAAGGTGCAGATGGGGTGGTGGCTTAGGGAGACTTCTCCACTCCTCTAATTCTGAGCACTAGTTTAGGTCCCATCATAATTTACAGCAGAGTTGCCTCAAATTACACTGAGTGGAACGCCATCTCCAAGAGGGCCACTCCACTAGTCTAGGATTGATGGAGGAAGCAACACATGCTCTAGCAGTGTGATCTATGCAGGAGACGGCACAGAGGAGCTGGGAATGAGGAGTAAACCGAAGATCTAATATTTTTAAAAAAAGTAAAAAAAAAGAAGCAAACTTCTAGTTTTATTTCCACCAGGGAAGCCAAGAGAGATGAGTAAAAAAATCCTCATTTCCAAGCTACCCCGAAGGCTGGGACTTTTCACTTGCACTGAGAGATTACTAATCATATGTAATGGTCCAGAGGCGAGGGTACTGCTTCCTGGCTCATGGGAGTGTTATGAGTTTTGATTTATATTAGTACTTGAGAAGATAGTCCCAGGAAAACAGTCCATTTAATGCTATGTAAGTTCTGTTGTCCAGGACTCTGAGGAAGCTAACACTAAAGGCATGATAGCTGCTCAGTTTCTCAGCATTTAACTCATTACCTTGCAAAGCATTTTGAGATGTGAGACTTATGGAGGGTGCCGCATTACACAAATAATATTCTGTGCGCCACTGCTTTCTTGTGAGAGCAATGAGATGCGTTCAGAGGCATCAAGTAAAATGTCTATATCCCAGCTACAGTACCACTTCCATACTGGAGCTAGACCGGTACCAAAAACACACATCCACATTTCTCTAGTATAGACGGAATGTAGGTGTCAATCATTAGTAATCTCATACTAACCAGGTTCTGACAGCATCCAAGAACAAACCGTAAGTGAGGGTGATTCTTATTCCCCAGACACACCCCAGATGACCTCTTTTCATACCAATTGTGTACAAACCATATATAGTGGGGACATAAATGAGTTACTGCACCTTCAGAGTTACCATTACATTCCTGTCCCAACAAGAGAAGGCCACCTCTTAAGGTAAGCAGATACCTCATGTTCTCAGTGGGTATATATCAAATGGGCAAGGAACTTGCAGAAGTTCACCATCTGTGGTATAATATAAATAAAAAACCTCATCTGGTCATAGTTCAGAATACTACATCTGACAACAGCATTATTGTAGTGTTTGGAATAAAAGATCCACCATTATTGTGTAGAATAAAGTAGTGTATTCCTAATAAAATATTTATTATTGTAGGAGGAAGAATTGCCCACCAGAAGACTATTATACTCACTTTTATAAACCCTGCCTTAATAATGAAACATAAAACACCAAAATTAATAGATGATCAGGAAAAATCTTGAGAAAAAAGTTGGCATGAAAATAAAACACATTAACCCTTATTGTTCTTGTTTAGCATTTATTTACTGCCAGGGTGGGAAACCTTTTGGGTCGGAGGCTGCTGACCCTCAGAAAAATCAGTTGGAGGCTGCACACAAGTGAGAACCAATGTGAGAAGCCCCTGACTGAGAAGGAGAAAGACACTCCCCACATTCCCCTTGCACACCAGAGCCTAAGAGGTAGATTTTGTGTGCTCAAGCCCTGTGGGTGGGTGTCTGGGGGGAAGGTGGGAGGGACTGGAGCCCAGGATGGGCTCCCCAGTGCTGGGCTTCAGGGGCTGGATCCAGGCAAGCTGAGGGCTGGATCCAGGCAAGCTGGGGGATGGATTTGGCCCCCAGGCCTGAGGTTCCCCAACCCTGATTTACTGCTTCAGTTCACTTCATTACTTGGCTTCATTCATCAAGATCATTTCTCTTTAAAAAAAAAAAATAGCAGCAATGATAGAATCCACCCATAGCTGCTTCTGCTTATAGTTGTTATTGCTAGCTCTCTGGACTGCTATATACTACTGGAACCACACAATCAACTACAACACTAATACCTGTTGCCATAGCAGCAGCTCCCCCCCCTCTTTGCAAGGAGCATATGGCAAGCCACAACAAAAATGAAAAGCTATTATGTTCTATGACCACTGCTCTTCCCAACCCCCCTCCCGAAAGAGAGTCATCTTCTGTATACAGTACACATAATATTGAAAACTAAATTATCAACGTTTTAACGCTACTGCTCAAATAAGAAAAACCTACACATGCAACTGTGAAATGGAAAAATGTGAAGAGCAAGTATGTGTTACAAACATCTACAAAACTGGTGAATAACACTGAAACCTGGCTGAAGGACAGAAAACAAATAAGAGAGGGGGATTATTTGCAATAAATGAGCTTTCAAAAAGCACACTCTGAGAACAGGCTCTGATCTTCCAGCCAGCACTAAACACAGTGTAAAGCTTTCCAGGACTCTCCAGCCACAGTCTCGTGTAATTAGTAATAACTGAACTGAGAGTCAGCTCAGAAGCAATGAGAAAAAATTACTCTATCACATTATCTTGCACGTTAATGCAAGTGAATGACCAAAAGACCCTCGTAACAAAAAAAACGTTTCTGTGGCCTACACAGCTATTTTCTTCTCATTATTTTTTACGAAAGACATTATCTTGGTGCATATTCATCATACGCTCACATCCTTGGCTTCCTTAAGCCCTCTGACCTGGAAGTTTTTGCACCTACAGTAACAGAGACAAGCAGATCCCAATCAAACTAGAAACTGTGGTTAAAAACAATAGGAGAAAGCCTGGTTTGATTTAAGCCAAAAAGAGTTTTGCATTGCACTAGATTTCAATGGAGCTAGGAGTTCATCCTATATTTTTGAATTTCTCGTAAGCCCTTATTCAAAACACAGACGTGACACATTTCTGAAATCACTGACAGTCAATGAATAGATTGTGGAAGCTAAATATTTGTGTTTCACTCCATGAATTCCATATCAACCAGCCAGCATACTCTACAGCTCAAGTTACTGTAATGGTCTACACTAATGATGGCAGGTGAAACGGTCTCTGTCCAACACACAAACCAGTTAACCTGTGAGATCTGGTAGGCTGTACAATCCCATAGTCACTTGCACAGAATGGTTTTCAAATGAGGAGGGTCTTCATTGTTCTACTTCCCTTTTGCTATGGACTAAGCTTCAAACAATTTAACACCAATTACCCATGTTTAGAAATGGCCTGCAGGCAGGTCAGCCATTAAAACATTCCTCCATTTGGAAGACAAAATAAAATACAAGTTAAATACGTTAACACACATCCTGAGAGACCACTCATGTGGCTGTCTTTAAAAAAAAAAAATCCACTGGGAAAAGGACCCCATTCTACCCAAAGCCTCTCAGTTAAACTTCCTAATTGATGCATTTAAAATGTAGCAAGCTTTCAAAATGTGGGCCGCTTCAACTGACGCAGCTGGCCTTACCCAGCAGACAGTCTATACAGACACAACTTTTGCTAGTGATGAAGAATGGGGAAGAGGAGAGATAGGGACATACTCTTAAAACAAGTACTCCAGAACAAGAGGCTGCCCCAACAGGTTTTTTAGGTTCTTGAGCAAACATGTACAGTACTAGGCAGAACAATGCAATTTCTCCTCAGCTTTCGGATATTTTTTGTTTTCCTCACTGTACCTGTTGACTCCAAAAGCATTGTACTGTCATGTGTCAGCTAGCATTTAGGATCTGGTTGCATCTTCTGGGCATTAAGAGTTTATTTTTTCAAGTGTGGTGAGGGAAGATCTAACATGCACAATAGTTCCAATGGACTACCCTTAAACCTATTTAATACAGCAACCCTGGGAAACAGGATATTTCCGGATTAAAGATTTTGCTGGGCCACGGAGGGCACAGCGGGATCTGGGAATGAGGAAGATGGGGTGGGGCACTTACCTGGCGCCTTGCTCCTGGGGGCACATGTGGCACCACCCCCGCTGCTCCTGCAGGAGAACTGTGTGGCTGCATTGCTGCCCCCTCCTCCCTCCCCTCCCCACCCATAGCTGGAAGGAGGAGGAGCGGTAGTACACAGAGCCACTTCAATGCACCACAGGCAGCGGGGAGTTGCTTCAGGCCAGCTGGGCTGCAGCACCCACAGCGCAACATGCCCGGCTGGGTTAGAGCAGCCCCTTGCCCGGTCGCTGGTTAACCGTAATCAGTAAGCACCACCCAGTAAGGTTGATGCTTACCAGTTAATCATTTACATCGCTATCCCGGATTAGGGACACCTGGAGTTCGGAGGTTCAAATGGATTGCAAGTCACCAGCAGAAGAGGAATCTGTTGACTCCGCTTAGATAGTTCTCTCATACAAGGCTGCTACACGACAAGGAAAACTCATGGTTATTGCTAAATAAGATATAAATGTGGCCTATAATGACTTTTATACTTCTAAGATCCAAATGAAAACATTTGTGAAGGAAGATCAGAGTGAGACTTCAAAGCTCATAACTGACGTCTCCTCTGCACCTTGTTTGCTAACGACAACACCAAGCCCTAAGTTCCTCATTCAGCTTGAATCCCATTTTACTTAAGCAAAGCTGCAACATCTTCAGGTGGAGTTTGTTTGAGAAAGGGATGAGTCGGGATCTCAACATTTGGCTCCCAAGCAGTAGACCGTTCCACTCCAAAATGTGATTTTAGACTCAAGGTTTACCACAGCATTCTGGGAGGATGTGGTCTTTAATTGTTTGCATAATGTCCAGGAATGTATTCCATGCATAACAACTGCCACCAACATTGCTCTGAATTTGTGAAAGTTCCACCATACAAACAACCAGAACCTCTGTGAAATAGGTAAGTAGTAAAATATTCTCTGAAGGGGGAAAAATAAAACAAAGGAAGCTGAAAAGTTGAGAACCAAAACATGCAAATTCTGTTAATGTTTAAAATATATGAGAGTTTAAACAAGCCAGGCAGCTGAAACGGTTCCCCACAAGAGGCACTTCAAGGGGAATGTATCTGGACCTTGATGTTCTTTGTCTTTTTATAACAGCTGCAGGTGGTTTCAGTTAAATGCCATAATTAAATTAGCCACACAATGTAGTCACTCTAAGATTTCTAACTAATCTTCACATGATCTCCTCAACCTCTGCCCCTTCTCCAACTTTGAAACAAACCCTAAACCCACACAAACCCAAACCTGATGGGAGAAGAAGAGAATGCTCGAAGGATTTCATGCCTCATACAAAGATGTGAATGACAAGCTGTATGACAATATACAGCAAGCTTCAGTTAAGTAATTGCTTTCATATCCATCCTATCATGCTTCCACATTTCTCCTCTTTCTATGGGTGCTCATAAACTCAAAACATGAAAATCAAAAGCATTATTTGTATCTTTAATGGATTTGTCTCCAATTAGCAAGTACCCCAAGGGGATGGTTTGAAATAATTTCCTGGAATGACAGGTTTTAAACATAAGAGAAACACAACCCTTTACCCCTCTTAGTAAATAAAATAATTTCATAGGGCTTACTACACAGAGGTCTTTCAGATAGATTCTTAAATACTTTAATCCAGGGTGGTGGACATTCATGAGCCAATGTATCTTTTGCAAGGGTTCTCTTGTGGCAACAATCTAAAATTTCCCTACTTCACTGTTCTTCATTTGAACATACTAATTCTATTTCCATAACCCATAGATGTCTGTACTGCCACACATATAATTTGCATTGAAGGCACAATATAGATATCACTTATTATTTGTTTAGATCAATTGCCTCTGATCATAATCACTGCTCTTAGATGCAATTTTTCCACTCCTTTCTAGAAGAAGCATTCAACTCTGGCTTACATAAGAACATAAGACCAAAGGTCAGACCAAAGGTCCATCTAGCCCAGTAGCCTGTCTGCCGACAGTGGCCAGCACCAAGTGCCCCAGAGAGGGTGGACCGAAGACAATGATCAAGCGATTTGTCTCCTGCCATCCTTCTCCAGCCTCTGACAAACAGAGGCCAGGGACACCATTTCTATCCCCTGGCTAATAGCCTTTTATGGACCTAACCTCCATGAAATTATCTAGTTTCTCTTTAAACTCTGTTATAGTCCTAGCCTTCACAGCCTCCTCTGGCAAGGAGTTCCGCAGGCTGACTACGTGCTGTGTGAAGAAGAACTTTCTTTTATTAGTTTTAAACCTGCTACCCATTAACTTCATTTGGTGTCCTCTAGTTCTTCTATTATGGGAACAAGTAAATAACTTTTCTTTATTCACCCTCTCCACACCACTCATGATTTTATATACCTCTATCATATCCCCCCTTAGTCTCCTCTTTTCTAAACTGAAAAGTCCCAGTCGCTTTAACCTCTCTTTATATGGGACCTGTTCCAAACCCCTAATCATTTTAGTTGCCCTTTTCTGAACCCTTTCCAAGGCCAAAATATCTTTTTTGAGGTGAGGAGACCACATCTGTACACAGTATTCAAGATGTGGGCATACCATAGTTTTATACAGGGGCAGAAAGATATTCTGTGTCTTATTTTCTATCCCTTTCTTAATAATTCCTAGCATCCTATTTGCCTTTTTGACCGCCGCTGCACACTGTGTGGAAGTTTTCGGAGAACTATCCACGATAACTCCAAGATCTCTTTCCTGATTTGTCATAGCCAAATTAGCCCCCATCATACTGTACGTATAGTTGGGGTTATTTTTTCCAACGTGCATTACTTTACACTTATCCACATTAAATTTCATTTGCCATTTTGTTGCCCAATCACTCAGTTTGGAGAGATCTTTTTGAAGTTCTTCACAATCTGCTTCTGTCTTGACTATCTTAAACAGTTTAGTATCATCCACAAACTTTACCACCTCACTGCTTACCCCTTTCTCCAGATCATTTATGAATAAGTTGAACAGGACTGGTCCCAGGACTGACCTTTGGGGGACACCACTAGTTACCCCTCTCCATTCTGAAAATTTACCATTTATTCCTACCCTTTGTTTCCTGTCTTTTAACCAGTTCTCAATCCATGAAAGGACCTTCCCTCTTAGCCCATGACAATGTAATTTACACAAGAGCCTTTGGTGAGGGACCTTGTCAAAGGCTTTCTGAAAATCTAAGTATACTATATCTACTGGATCCCCCTTGTCTGCATGTTTGTTAACCCCTTCAAAGAACTCTAACAGATTAGTAAGCATGATTTCCCTTTACAGAAACCATGTTGACTTTTGTCCAACAAATTATGTTCTTCTACGTGCCTGACAATTGTATTCTTTACTATTGTTTCGACTAATTTGCCCGGTACTGAAGTTAGACTTACCGGTCTGTAACTGCCAGGATTGCCTCCAGAGCCCTTTTTAAATATTGGTGTCATGTTAGCTTCCTTCCAGTCATTAGGTACAGAAGCCGATTTAAAGGATAGGTTACACACCCCAGACAATAGTTCAGCAATTTCCCTTTTGAGTTCTTTTAGAACCCTTGGATGAATGCCATCTGGTCCTGGTGATTTGTTAACATTAACTTTTTCTATTTATTCCAAAACCTCCTCTAATGACACTTCAATCCGGGACAGCTCCTCAGATTCATCACCCATAAAGGATGGTGCAGATTTGGGAATCTCCCCAACGTCCTCAGCCGTGAAGACTGAAGCAAAGAAATCATTTAGTTTCTCCGCAATGGCTTTATCGTCCTTGATTGCTCCTTTTATATCTCGATTGTCTAGGGGACCCACTGGCTTTTTAGCAGGCTTTCTGCTTCTAATGTACTTAAAAAACATTTTGCTATTTCTTTTTGAGTTTTTGGCTAGCTGTTCCTCAAAATCTTTTTTTGCTTTTCTTATCACATTTTTACACTTGATTTGACAGTGTTTATGTTCCTTTCTATTTATCTCACTAGGACTGGACTTCCACTTCTTGAAAGATGCCTTTTTGTCCCTCACTGCTTCTTTTACATGGTGGTTAAGCCAAGGTGACTCTTTTTTAGTTCTCTTACTATGTTTTTTAATTTGGAGTATACATTTAAGTTAGGCCTCTATTATGGTGTCTTTAAAAAGTTTCCATGCAGCTTGCAGGGATTTGGCGCTAGTCACTGTGCCTTTTAATTTCTGTTTAACTAACCTCCTCATTTTTGTGTAATTCCCCTTTTTGAAATTAAATGCCAGGGTGCTGGACTGCTGAGGTGTTCTTCCCACCACAGGAATGTTAAATGTTATTATATTATGGTCACTATTCCCAAGTGGTCCTGTAACGGTTATCTCCCGGACCTGATCCTGCGCTCCACTCAGGACTAAATCGAGAATTGCCTCTCCCTTGTGGGTTCCTGTACCATCTGCTCCAAGAAGCAGTCATTTAAGCCATTGAGAAATTTTCTCTCTTCTTCTCTTCCTGAGGTGACATGTATCCAGTCAATATGGGGATAATTAAAATCCCCCATTATTATAGAGTTCTTTATTTTGGTAGCCTCTCTAATCTCCCTCAGCATTTCAATGTCAGTATCACTGTCCTGGTCAGGTGGTCGATAATATATCCCTACTGCTAAATTCTTATTATTGGAGCATGGTATCACTATCCATAGCGATTCTGTTGAACATGTTGATTCATTTAATATTTTTTTTCATTTGATTCTATATTATCTTTCACATACAGTGCCACTCCGCCACCCAGCCGGCCTGCTCTATCCTTCCGATATATTTTATATCCCGGTATGATTGTGTCCCACAGATTTTCTTCATTCCACCAGGTTTCAGTGATGCCTATTATGTCAATCTCCTCCTTTAATACGAGGTACTCTAGTTCACCCATCTTATTAGTCAGACTCCTAGCATTGTGTAGAAGCACTTCAAAAAATTTGCCACAGTTTATTTGTCTGCCCTTCCCTGATGCATTGGATTCCTTTATATGCGGTTGTTTGTCTGCTCTGGCCCATGATTTGTCCTCTCCCCTCCTCTCTTTCTGACTACAGCTTAGAGAATCTCTATCAATGGATTCACCTCTAAGAGAAGTCTCCATCCGATTTATGTGCTTCTCCGCACCAATCGGCTTTCCCCAATCTCTTAGTTTAAAAACTGCTCTACGGCCTTTTTAATGTTTAGTGCCAGCAGTCTGGTTCCACCCTGGTTTAGGTGGAGCCCATCGTTCCTCTATAGGCTCCCCCTCTCCCAAAAGTGTCCCCAGTTCCTAATAAATCTAAACTCCTCTTCCCTACACCATCGTCTCATCCACGCATTGAGACTCTGAAGCTCTGCCTGCCTACCTGGCCCTGCGCGTGCAACTGGAAGCATTTCCGAGAATGCCACCATAGAGGTCCTGGATTTCAGTCTCTTTCCTAGCAACCTAAATTTGGCCTCCAGGACATCTCTCCTACCCTTCCCTAAATCATTGGTACCTACATGTAACATGACCACCAGTTCTTCCCCAGCACTGCACATAAGTCTATCTAGATGCCTCGAGAGATCCGCAACCTTCGCTTGTTTCATCACAACCATAGTTTGGTAAATCAGGATGGTTTAGTACTAGTATCCTTCCATAGAAAAATCAGCGATATTTTCTGCTTAAAGTAGTTTTTGATTGGCCTTCAGTTGTCTGTATTGAGGTCTCATTGAAGCAAATGGTTTCCTATATGTGACTGGAAATCAAGAGGTCTGAATTCAAGTCCCAGCTCTGCCATTGACTCGATGTGCCACTGGGCAAGTCACTTTACTTCTCTGTCTCCATTTCCTTATCTGTTAAATGAGGAGATAGCACTTACCTCAGAGGGATATTGTGATGAGTCATAAATTAGTGTCTATAAATGCATTTAAAAAACCCAGAGACCTTGTCTCTACTCCATGGAAGATCAACACTGCCACGATTGAGCCTCTGGAGTTTGATTTAGCAAGTCTAGTTAAGACTTGTTAAATCAAACTCAGAGGGTACCCCACCAGCGTACGATACTCCTGCTTTTGCGAGGAGTAAGGGAAGCTGATGGGAGCATCTGCTACTGTCATCCTCCCACAGTAGGGATGCTGCCAAACTCAGCATAAGGTAAGCCGACTCCACCTACATATTCTACGTAGCTGGAGTTGAGTACCTTAAACTGAGCTACCGGGTTTAGTGTAGAGCTGGCCAGAGATAAATAGGCTAAATACGCAAAAACTGTTACTTCTGCTTCTCTACTTCCTCTTGCACTTTCCCTGCTGCCCCCACTTTGATACTGTAATTGAGATGGCAAGAGAAAACAGATATTAGTTATAGAAAAATACTAATAAATTTGCTGTTCCTTCTTCGGCCATCTTCTTAATCCCAAACTCTTTAATTTTCTTGGGGTTCAGAGTGCTGCAGGGTGACTATACACTCCTGTTGGGCACAGAAACCGTACCAGCCTCTTTGTTGTACTATATGCCCCATCCCCTTTGCTGGCTCCATCTGGCTCCTACTCCTATACAAATTTATCTGGCTGGTTTTCAAAACCAGAGTTCTTAAATCTCGCAACCTTCACCATCATTAAAACTAATTAAAAATGCAATTAAATAAAAAATAAATGGTAGCAAAGCATTCCAATTGTGCACCAGCGCTGAAATTCCTGGCAAAAGAATAGAGACTTACTATGCAGGGAATGGAGTATTTTTGTATACTGAATACTCTGTTAGCCAAATCAAGAATACTTTTTAAAAGCAGTTTTCTCCACAGTGAGCCCTTAACCTGGATACTCCTAAAAATATCACAGGCTGAAGTGCTACTTGCTAACTCACTACATGGGATGTAAAAAGATGCTACTCACCTATGAGTTCCATAGGCAGGAGGGGAGATGTGGAAAGGAAAAGTTATAATTAAGGATGTTAATAAGAGGGTATTTGGCTAATCATGTAGTCGATATAATCTGTATCAACTACACGATTAGTCAATAAGGGGAGGTGCTCTGCAGAGCCACTGTAGGGGTTGCTCCCAGAGTCAGTGTGAGCTGACTAGTCCCGGCTCACACCGGCTCTAGGACAACTGTGACTCTGCATTTTAAATGTAGTAAAAGCCACTGGGTAACACATAGAAATCTGTTGGAGAACCTTTTTAACTTGCTCGGGCACTCATTAATGGATCTCGAAGTTTCCATATTATTACAAGCCAATTTCAAAAAACAGCTTGAAAGGGAAGCTGCAGAACTTAATTTAATTTCCAAGTTTGATACCTACAATAGAGGTTTAAACAAAGACCTTAACTGGATCACCCGCTACATTCCACATCCTAATGACATCAAAAAAGCCAAACCCCAGGTACTTAAGAGTACTTTGAACCTTCTCCATCAGCTTAATTTAGCATGGAAACTCTAACTGACTATTCTTTTCCCATTTTTCTCCTTTCCTTTCCCTTCCCAACCCCTCTCTTTCTCTGCTATTTATTTTTACCCTGGACCCCTTAATCGCCATTCATCTGAAGAAGTGGGTTGTGCCTACAAAACCTCATGATACCATCTAGAGTTATTGTGAGTCTCTAAGGTTGTGCAGGACTACTTGTTGTTATTTAAGTTTTTTCTGTTACAGACTAACACGGCTACCCCTCTGACACAGTTTATAGTTTCTATATGCAGTTATGTAACTAAAGCAAATCACATCAAGTGTTTAGTTCTGCAAATGGTTTTTGGCCAGCTCCCATGCATTCCATTGTTAATTGCTCTCTGGATTAATTTTGATATATTATCTCCTTGAATCAAGAGAATAAAGCCACTAATGTTATATAAATAGCTTGGGGAAGGAGAACAATCTAAAAACATTAACACTTATAACTACTCTGGTGCAGTGCTATTGAAAGGAAAATCCCTGGTAGATACAAAGGTCAATGTGGCAACTTTCACCAAGAGATTATAATCTTACTCCAAGAGCAGATGCACCTGCACATATTCAGTGATCATCCTGAAGATCTGACACAAATGTAATTGTTTTGAATTTACACATGGAACTTCTCATACAAAAATACCAAAAATTAAAGCTTGCTCAGTGTGGGAAGCCCAGTAGGCTGCATGTTCCAAGAAACCAGAGATCCGATGTCTACAAATCAACAAGCACCATGGGCGGTTGGTGCAGCTGGGGCTGGGGAGGCACCTCCCACCCCCTCTGCTAAGGCTCCACACCTCATGGGGAGGTGAGTAGGTGGGGCACCAGGGAGGGGAAGAGAGGCGAGGGGATGCATGCACACAGTACAGCTCCCAGAGCACCGGGGGAAGGGAGGAGGTCACATGATTCCAGTCCCCCCAGTCAGAAGCACGGGGAAGGCGGATGCTGGAAGCAGCAACACTCCTCCCCCACAATGCCTACAGTAGGTGTTCAGGGGGGTGGAGGAGGAGTGTGGCTGTGGATGTGCCTGGTGGTTTGGAAAGGCAAGACCTTCCCCTGCCTAAGCCATTGGACACTTGTGACAAGCACACAGCAACATATGAATTGCCAGACTGGATCAGCCACATGGTCCATCCAATCTAATACCTTATCTCCCACAGTGCCAGCGCTAGATGCTTCAGAGGAAGATGCAAACAACCCTGCAGTAGGCAGATGTGGGATAATCTGCCCTCAAAGAGATTCTCTTCCTAAATCCTGGCAGCTAAAGGTTTGCTTAAACTCTGAAGCTTTTACGCGTTCTACATTTTTAAAAAATATTTACTATAAAAATGCTGAATATTGTTATCCATGTAAAAATCCAAGTCCTTTTTAAATCTTACTAACTATCCTGTGACAATGAGTTCTACAGTCCAAGTATGCATTGTGAGAAACATAAATTTCCTTGTTATCAATTTTAAATCTGTCACCTTTCAATTCCCTTTCATTGTATCCTTTGTTCTTCTGGGGTGAAAAGTTGTTCCCGATACACCTGCTGACTACCATTCCTAATACCAGGATGGGCACAGAAGCAAACAACACTGAAGCAATCTAATGAGCTGTATTAATCTATGTTTGAATTACTATCGCTTCTAATCGGGTGATTCTCTTCTAATTCCACAGTAGGAGTAAGCGAGATCATAACCTGAGATTTCTCCTAGGAGTTAACCACAAACACAACCAGAGATCTGTCCAGGGCATTAATGTGTCTCAGTTCAAAAGGATTAGGACATGAGTATCTTGCAAAATTAAAGTTTTCCACTGAAGTGAGAAAGAAACCACAGCAACAGAAGGAGGAAGGAACTCTGTTTAATTTTTTCATGCAAGGGCCAGAGAGTTAGTTTGATATTTTCTTCTGTTCACCAGATTGGGAAGAGAATGTATGAAAAAGAATCATCTGAAAGGCTCCAGAGAGAAGTGGAAATTTCCCACCAGTCCTAGACCAGAATGGCCTTCTGGTAGTAGTGCATAAAACCAACAAATGAACAGTTAACCAATTAGCTGCACAAACGGCAGACATGAGGATGAGGTTGCCATGCTAACAAGAAAAAGCCTAACTGCTTGCTGCACCTTCAGGGAAAAAAACCTCTGAGATAAATGCCTACAACAATCCATCCCCTCCTGAACCTGCCTTTTGGTGACAAAACAGTGAGAGCGTTTACACTACCATGTGACGTATGCAACTTTTGTCCGGAAAAACACCCGGTTTTGTCAACAAAAACTTCCACCTCTGAGAGAGACTTTATTGTCAACAAAGAGCCAGTGTGGACTTTGATGTTTGTTTTGTCAAGGGAACTGGATTCCACCAGTATCCCACAATGCTGTCCTGATGGCTTTGCTCAGTGTTTTGTGATCTCTGCTGCCCTGCAAACATGTATCCCTGCCCTTTCAAAGCTTCAGGAAGTATCTGATAGCTGAGAGAGCTGTTCTGTTTGGGGAACAAACAAAAAACCAAATCATTGGAATGTGCCTGTTCTGCTGCTGCAGGGGAAGGACTGGAGAGACGGCTGTACTGCTTTGACATTCCTCACCTCACAGAGCTACGAGGGAATCTTAAGAAGTGCAGGGAGCAGCTCTGCCTTCCCACAATGCTGCACTGTGTGATGCTTACCCACATTGCTAGCTCCCCCTGTCTACAAAGATTGCAAAGCAATGTGGCCATGAAATGTCAACAATGGGAGGCAGAAAAACTGGTTTGATTAGTTTTCACTTTTGGTGACTTTTGCATGTCGACCGCACTTTTGTCACCAAGCCTTCCCAATATAGACATAGCCTTAGTCATTTGCTGAATGTCTAGAACAGGGCTACTCAACTTGGGAAGCCCCGGAGGCGATAATGATACTCACAGCACATGCCAACTGCCGCAACTTAAGTGTGGTTGAATATACTTGCAAATATATATGCAAATAGCTTCTTTCACACTGACAGGCATGAATACAAAGATACAAAGGCAAGACTACACAACACGCAGGCCCCATTTAAGTCAGTTCTGCTGATATTAATAAAATGAAGTATTTACCTAATTTCCACCCATATGACAGCACTTTTAATGAGCAATGACAGTCCAGGAATTTAACTACTAAAATGCATATCAACAGAAGACCATTATATTGACTAGTTTTTTGTTTTGGCTCCCACCTGCGGGCCGTGTGTTGATCCCCACGTAAATCCAAACTGCACTGCGGGCTGCAAACGAACGGGCTGCGAGCCACGTGTTGAGTAGCCCTGGTTTAGAAGTAAGTGCCATACTTAATACCCAGGGGGAACATGGCCTCCACCAAGATATCTA
The DNA here is from genome assembly GCA_019425775.1 of Rafetus swinhoei. Lineage (NCBI taxonomy): Eukaryota > Metazoa > Chordata > Testudines > Trionychidae > Rafetus > Rafetus swinhoei. Next base: position 19,083,871 of record CM033428.1, on the reverse strand, counting down.
GCTTTGCCCAAAAGCAGGCCTGCAGTGTTGTCCCTTTTTCTTAAGTGCAAAAAGCATATATGCTCCCCCGGCCAAAGATACGACTACACGGAAAACCAGTAGCAAATGCTATATTATATTTGGGCACGCTGTCCTAGAAGTATTTCTTGCCAATGACCCTTCTGTAAGAAAATTACTTGCGACTTTGATAAAAGTGTTTGGAATTAGTTTTATTTCATATCCCATACACTTATCTTCTTTCCTTCTACCATAACCCCACACTAATAAGTTAAGGCACGTCTAAACAACGTTCTATTTTTCGAAAGAGGATATGCAAATTCCACGGGAATTTGCATATCTGCTTTCGAAAGTGAAAGTAGTCTGGACGCAGGTTTTTTGGGGAAAAAAAACCACATAAACCTCATTTTTTAAGGAAGAGTGTTTTTTTTTTTTTAAAAGAGTTTTTTTCCCCGAAAAAACCGTGTCCAGACTACTTTCACTTTCGAAGAAAGCTCCACTTTCTAAAGTTAGATTGGAAGAAGATATGCAAATTCCCACAGAATTTGCATATCCTTTTTCAAAAATAGAGTATAGTCTAGACATAGCCTAAGTGAGCCATAATGTAGAAAGACTTAATTTCCTGTCTTTCCTGACATCAGAGTTGCTGTCTTACAGAACTAATGGAAACCAAAGCTAAGAACAATCTGTGCTATGGATAATGAAAACTACTGTGTTGGTTAGAACAAGAAAACCAGAACACACTATTGTACCAAAAGCATAGGAAGCAAGTTTCCATGGGCCAGGCTGTAATTGTGACACATTAAAAAGAGATTTAATTCTACTAAATATATGTACACACACTTCAGACACAATAAATTTAAATGTTTTGCTATTTCACAAGAAAAGGAAATAGATGCACAGCCCAGAGAAAATGGCCAGTCTGTTACCTCAGGCAGACAGGAGATGTTGCATAAAGAAAGACAAACAGAAAGGGATGATATGAGTCACAAGGGAAATACCCTCAAAAGCACCTCAGGAGCTTAGGATAAAAGGTGCTATAGAACTGCAATGTATTTATTAATGAGCATTTCTCACCGCTACAACAACAAAAAATTCTAAGACATAAAAATAAATGGATGAGACTACAAACAATCTGACTCCTGAAATGAAAATGGATCAAATTATTTCCGTTCTGCATCTCCAAAGCAATTACAGCTTATTTAAACACCTTTAAGGGGAGGTGTGTGGGCAGAGGGGAGGCAGTGAAATCTGGTTCCAGAGACCAAGAGGTGCTGTCATCAGCACAGTTGCTTGGATACCTGGCAATAAAGGACTTGACTATACTCCGCTTTGCGCTGGTTTAACTAAACCGGTAGAAGAAAAAGCTTTTTGATTCAATCAGTATAACCCTCTACTGTTTATGCATTTAGAAGACTATAGCTAAGTGTTTAAGCTAGGGCAAAAACCTCAGTATAGAAACCAACCATAACAAAAAGGTGTTAGGCCCACAAGGCATTTAAATTGCTGAAAGCCTTAAAAGTTTGCAAGAAAAAGCATGTTGCTAGATGGCACTGGGCTTGTGGCAGTTTCTTACAGAGTGGAGGATAGCACATTAACTGTTGCCTCTCCCCTTCCCCCACCCCCAACTGAAGAAAAATCCCAGTGTTTTCTAAAACATTTTATATATATATATATATATATATATATAAATTAAGAATTTTAAATTCAGAGTGGCAAGGAGCACCTTCTAGGAAATAAAGGTTCTACAAGGAGACTTCTTAATTCTAGCTGATTTTACATGAAATGTTTTTAATCTTGTTCTGCAGTTTTGCCAAAAAAAAGTTTTTCCCACAGATTTAAAATAATTTTAATTTAAAGCACACATTTGTGTTTCTATGCATAACAGCAGTTGGCCCTTCCAAAGGAACAACTGTACGGTATCAAAACTTATGTCAGACTCCGAAATGAAAAAGTACGGGCGGAGAAGATCAATTTTATTTATTCTGACCCACCCCCGCCCTCGGCCATACCTCCTCATCGTACGTTCATGCCACTGATGAGACATTCCAGGGCTGCTACTTGAACTAACAGGACTTAGCCCTAGTACAGTTCTAACACTGCAATGACCTACTATGTAAGGCTACGTCTAGACTACAAGCCTCTTTCAAAAGAGGCTTTTTCGAAAGAATTGAAAGAATCTTTCGAAAGAGAGCATCTAGACTGCAACCACTTATTTCGAAAAAGCAAGATGCTTTTTCAAAAGAGAGCACCCAGGCAGTCTGGATGCTCTCTTTCAAAAAAGCCCTGTTTGCATTCAAGAACGCCTTTTTTCGGAAGAGCACTTTCGAAAAAAGGCGGTATTCCTCATAAAACGAGGTTTACCGCGGTCGAAAAAACCGCCGTGTTCTTTCAATTTAATTTTGAAAGAAGACGGTGTCAGTCTAGACATAGGGGAAGTTTTTTCGAAAAAAGGCCTCTTTTTTCGACAAAAACCCTGTAGTCTAGACACACCCTAACAGACATTTCCACATAACTAAAAGAAAAATGGGCTTCCAGCCACATTGCCAGAGAGAAACAAATGTCAAATGCCAGTGCTGAAGTAGAGGTTGGACTTCCCTTGTCCAGCACCCTCGGGACATGACCGATTATGGACAAGGGGATTTGCTGGACCAGAGAGGTCTCTTTTTTTCCATGCTGCTCTGCTGCCACCAGACTAGGGCGCCAGCTTGGCCCTACTACTGCCCCAGCCTCTTAAGGCTTTTTAGCTGCAGCGGGGGTCAGAGCGGCACAGCCGGAGCTCCGCAGCCAGGAGTCTGCAGCCTCAGCCAGGGCCAGGACCAGAGCTCCATGGCTGCCTCTGGGGTTGCAACGAGGGTTGCCAGGTGTCTGGTATGTGGTCTCTGTCCAGTAAAAAAACCAGAAAATACCGGGCGTCTGGCAGGGGGAGCGGAGAGCATGGGGATTTAAAGGTGCAGTGCCTCTTTTTTTTTTTTGTGCGGGTTTTTTTTGTTTGTAATTTTTTTTTTAAAGTATCTGGCAACCCTAGTTGCAACTCCCCTGCTGCTGGAGCTAGAACTCCTTGCCATGCCGCGTCCCTCTCCACTGACATTGGGCTTCTGGTTGAGTCACTCATCTCCCTCTCCCCATGATCCTGCCCCACCACCAAACCACCCTGTTCCTGGGCTCTGTGGTCCAGGAATATCCAGGGTCGTTCCAGACCGGAGAGTTCTGGTTAAGGGAGGTACAACCTGTACTGCTCTACTTTTATTTATTTGGAAAAAAAATCAGTTAAAATGTATCCACCAAACTCTAAACAGAATGCAAGGATTTCAGAATCCTATTTGAATTTGCAACATTCTATTTAATTGAACTGTTCTTAGCCTAACTTAATTCCGCCACAAACCCAGGAACCCGGCATACTTGCTCCTCTGAGGAAAAAATGTGAGCTGTAACAGATGGATTAAACAACAGAGAGTCCTGTAACTCAAACAAGTGCTCCTAAGAATAGCTTTTTTGTATTCACCTTTTATTTATTAAAACACTTTGGACTTCAGTTAAGTTTCTTTGCTCAGCATGGTTTATTCTTTCACACCAGCTTTGAAACAAACCACAAGCCCTTTTTTCTGGTCATCTAATTTCATTGTAACTTCTACAGGCCTATCTGTGGAAATGCTAGTTGATACATTCCTCTTGACATAGACCTTTGGTCTGAACCCAGCCTCCTACAGAGATACTCCTGAGCTAAGCACTACAAACATTATCTTTCCTTTTCCACTTTCTTTTAAGTGATCACCTAGCCCAACAGCAAAAGCCACCTTTGCCCCAGGTTTGAAGAGTCTGTTTCTATACAAAGCAGGTGGGGAATGAAAAATGGTATTCTACACTCAAGTACCACTTGCCACATCCAAAGCACCTACCTCCCGCAATCAAAAGTCCAGCTCTGTAAGGGCCACTCTAGCTTAGATAAGTGTTTGGGCACTTCCTAGGTAATGCTCTACCTCACACGTACTCAGAGTTCAAATAGGAGACTGATTTTTAATTTTTTAAATTAATAATTGCCATTTCAAGCGTATTGACCATATTAGACATTTTATTAACAGTAGAACCTCATAATCCCCATTAATTGCTAAGAGTCCTAGTGAAAATTAGGGAGAAAGCAAACAAAATAGCTCAGGAGGGAGCCTACTAATTTATTTGATCAATGCAACTTACATGTATTTAGAGATGTTTATAAGGAGCTAGCAAAAAGGTACTATTTAGTGGGTATTGTGAAAGAAGCAAAAATCTCAGTAATATGGGGCCTTATGCCACACTCTATTTCATCTTTGCTAAGAAATTGGGAGAAACAATGGCCCACTGCATATGCAAATTATGCAGTGTATGGATTAGCAAAGTAAAAATTATTCACTTGCATTCTGTGCATCAACAATGGAGACGGGATGATTTCTTCTACCCAATGGAAGGTAATTTTTTTTAAAAAGAATTTATCTGATCTGTATCTCCTAGCCCTAAACATGGTCATTATTCACTTTCCATAAGTCACCCCAGACTCCACTGTGCATACTTTCCATTCTCTTTCCATTGCCTCTCCCCACCCCCACCCCCCACCAATGTCTGTCCCAATCCCAACTATCCTCTGCAGACACTAAGTAGAGGATAAAGCTTAAAATCAACTGCACACCTGATTATCCCAGTAGAGGTTACTACTTGTCCAGTCAATAGTCTCAGCCGTGAGGTCACAGATAGGCCAAAGGGACTAGGGAATGTTAAATTGCATTTAATCGGCTGATCGAGAAGTCAATGGAATTTCCATTGACTACTCGATTAGTCAATAAGGGGCAGAACTGCAGAGCTGCAGTGGACTTAGCTCCTGGCCCTGGGAGCTAACTCTGCTGCGGCTCTGCCTTTTAAATGTATTAAGAGCCACTAGGCTCTTAATACGTTTAAGAGGCAGAGGTATACCGGGGCGACTGGGCGCAAGTTGGGTATCAGCTGTCCCAGCTCATGCCCAGTCGCAGACTCTATAGCATCTGGGACCAGGCATGAGCCGGGACAGCTGATTCCCGGCATGTGCCCGGTTCTCCCCTACCCCACTTACATCCCTAAAAGGGACTGGAATTATGCTCCTCTAACCCTAGAGATAGTGCCTCTAGAACAGAGAAGAAGCATTGTTCAATATATGAGCTTCTCTAGACAAAGGACAGACAAAGCTTCTCTCCCACAGCAATATACCTTCATATATGAGGCTAACAGAAGGACTGTAATGAGTGCAGGCTATTTGATGAAAGCATATAACCCAAGGAAGGGCAAAAGTTTTCGATGGGGGCCACTCCAAGAATTTGGAAAGTGGTCAGGGGGTGCACTTTTCTACTATATTAATGGAAAGGGTGTGGGGACTGGGATGGAATTTGGGTACAGGAGGGGGCTTTGGGTAGGGATTTGGGATACTGAAGGCAGGGTAGGCTCTGTGAAAGTTTGGGTTCAGGAAGGTTCTCACCTGGGACAGGGGTACAGGATGGGAGGAAGTCTGGGAGAGAGTTTGGATGAAGTAGGCGGTTGTGTCCTGGGGCAGGGGTTTGGGGTACAGGACGGGGTGCCAGATGCAGAGTCTAGCCAAGAGGCACTTTCTGTAGGTGGCTCCCAGCTGGTGGCTCAAAGGGACACTCAGGCAGGCTCCCTGGCTGCTGCAGTTGCACGCACCTCTCAAAATGTCCAGCTGTTGGAGCCAGATTGTATCTGTGCATGCATCCTCGCAGAGAGAGGGGCAGCGAGTCCCTACATGCTGCACATGCTCGCTAGCACTGCCCTTGTTTCCAGCCTACAGGAGGCTGCGAGGATGACGGTGTGGGTGGGGACAGGGTGCAGAGACGCCCATTTCCTCCAAGGGGCACATACTGCACAGAGTCACACACTCTGGCCCCACCAGTCAGCTGCTTTGAGCAGCATGTGGGTAGGGTTGCCAGATGGTTTCAGAAAAAATACCCAACAACAACAAAACACACCATGAAAAAAAAAAAAAGGCCCCCAAGAGTTGTTAAGCAAAAAAACCCCAAAACAAAACAAAAAAAACAAAACAAAAAACCCACTGTGGCCCCTTTAAAAACTGTGTGGTGAGGCTTTTTGGCCCTAACAGGCAGCCAGCGGCTGTCTGCCCACCATCTTGCCTCCCTGCACTGGGCCGGACAGCTCCCCTGCGGAAACCGGAAAGCACTAGGGTTGCCAGGCTACCTCCGTATTGAGCCGGACAGCCTGGGATTTTCGCCTCCTGGCCAGGAAAAAAAAAAATCAGAAAGTACCGGACATTTTAGGTGTCCGGTATTTTCTGAATTTTTTTTACCCGACAGGAGTAGGGTTGGCAGATGGTTTAACCAAAAATACCAAACAGCCCCCAAAAAAAAAAAAAAAATACAGGGGAAAAAATTCTGTTGGGGGCGGGGAAAGGGGGAGACCAAAGTTGTTGAGAAAAAAAAACAGCATTAAAACAGCATGGCCCCTTTCAGTGCGTGCAGAGTCAGAATAGGGATAAGAACAGGGGAGCGGTTGACCACTAAGACCCAGGGAAGACATTGCTTCCCCTTGGTCTTTAGGCTTTTAGCTGGTGGCCACTTTGTTTCCTTGATCAAGCCAGAACACAGCTTCCCTGTGGAACCAGGTAAGGAGGAGGTCCGGGGGCAGGGGGTTGGGCCCAGTTGAGGGGACCCCGGGGAGGGGTGGAGGCCAGGGGCTGGGCCCAGTTGCTGAGTGTGTCATAGGATTGCCAGGGTTCCCCTCCTGGCAGGGGAAAAAACCCCCAGAAAATACCAGACATTTTAGGTGTCTGGTATTTTCTGAATTTTTTTACTGGACAGGAGTCGAAAATATCGGCCTGTCCGGGTCAATACTGGACACCTGGCAACCCTACATGTGGGGCTGCAGCAGCCACAGAGCTTGCCTAAGGTCTCGCTAGGCCAGATCCAGTCCACAGACTGTATTTTGCCTGCCCTTGCTGATTGTGTCTCAGGAACTACCAACAGAGTAACCCCAATCAAAATAGATACCTTCTTATTTATAAGCAAAACAATACAGCTATCTATTAATATTAGCAAGCGCATACGGGCAATGCTTCCTGGAATTGAATGAATGCCTTTGCACGCCCTTTTAGTTCAATATTCCAACTCAAAAAAAAAAAAAAAAAAAAAAGAGCAGCTGTTAGAGCAACTTCCCCTCTTTCCTTGGGAGGAGCTGTGTAATGGGAAAAACTGCTTAGAGCTATTTAATCCTTAAAAATAACACATTTCTACCACACTTTTTTGTTTGTTTGTTTTTAAATCCTTTCTCTCGCTCGCTCTCTCAACAAAGTTCTGCTAAAACAGCACAATGCCCATTGTGTTCTGCTGTTCCCTCTGGCCCCCAAATACCACAGTGAATAGATAGGAGTTCTCCTTTAAATAAAACAATGACCACTAAAAAAAAATAATGCAAAGCACTGAAGCAGTCATAAGACTCATGGTTTAATACCTTGTACATATTTGGCTGGTGGAAGTAGTTGGAACTCCCTCTCCCTTGGCTTGAGCCAGTAAGCGTCTGAGGTTCTGAAAGTACGATCTAAACCAGCTTTTCTGCTTTTTAAAGGCCTTGTTCTGGTTCCATGCAACAGGCACAAATGTCATAAGAAGCCAGCTGGAATCTTTTTGGAAGCACATTTCAAGTTTGTTAAATAAGTTTTTATGATTCCCCAACTTTTTATTTACAGGCTGCTTAACTCATTCCCATATTTCCTCAAGTCCTCACTAATCTTTCCTCTATGAACAATGAAGCAAAGGCCAGGTATGATTTCCAATCGCTGAAGCTGGCTCAGTCACACTCCGGTGGTGTTGTCACTTCTTTGAATTCTAACCAATGAGCTTGATGGTAATTATGAGGGCAGATTATAGGGCAGCCCTATCACTGAAATGAAAACTTTTCCAAACCCTCTGCCCAAAATGTTTCAAGGTGACCTAAGCACCGTCAGTGAGAGAAATCAGGCTGCATAGAAACAATATATATGATGTGGATTTGTAGCCTACCATATTACTTTGATAACTCTGATTACTTTATAAGTTTGATTTGCTTTTAACCCCTTTTATTCTGGCCCCACTAATGCAACCCCTGAACAACTATCACCTATTAACATGTCAGCAGAGCACCTGCATTGTACCTTGCAATGTCTCAAACAACCATATAGCAAAATAGTAGTTAATGAAGCACCACAAATGTGGAATGATCATATATGCCAGTGAGAAAGTTTGAATTTCCTCCCTACTGCACCTTCCCCTTCCCCCTTGTCCTTTTTCGCATTAATGCTTCTTTCACACATAGGTTTACAGTTCTCATTATGCAGTCAGATCTGACTCAAGACCACATACACAAGAAATGTTTCTAGGACTATTAACTTTTAGAGATGATGGAAAAAGAGATCATATCAAAGCCATGCACTTACTTTGCCAAGTGGTTCATAAGCATCTGCAGCATCTGTCTGTTTTTTTCTGGGAGTCGATGCACAAGGTTGTGGATTTCTGAGATTCTGGATTCTTGATTCTCCAGCTCTACATTGGGAAAAAAGAGATTATTCCATCTGCTATCTGCTCCCCCCCTTTTTTTTTAATACTAAAAAAACACCCACATCAGGACAGAAATTCAATCAGACACAGGTGTCTTGAATAGAGCTGGGCGGGAATGGTTCAAGAAGCACTGAACTTAGGGAGAAGAAAATCCAATGCACAACTACAAAATGTGGATATAACTGGCTAAGTATTGCTGAAAAGGATCTGATGGTCATAGCAGATCACAGAGTTAATATGAGTTCAACAATGTGGTGCAGTTGAGAAAAAAAAAATTCTGGGTAGGGATTTGAACGACTGGGTAGGGATTTGAACGATTAGAACGACTCTATCAGAAAGAGGCAGAAAGGGAAGGGGAGAGGAGGGAGTGCTTCAAAGCAGCAGTGCCATGTGGAGCCCAGGGTCTGTCTCTTTGAAACGCCGCATGCAGCCCAGGGCCAGCTGGGAGTTCCCAGCCGGCCCTGGGCTGCATGCGGAATTTCAAAGAGGCAGCACTGGGTGGAGCCCAGGGTCAGTTGACCCTGGGCTGCATGCAGCACTCCCACTTTAAAACACCGCAGGGAGCACGGGACCAGTGGAGGATTGCTTGAGTCCCCCACTGGCCCCGTGCTCCCCGCAGTGCTTTCACCTTTGAAGTGTAGCAATAGCCCCGAGGCTGTTGCTACACTTCAAAGGCAGAGGTGCCCTTATCGACTAATTGAATATTCGATGTACATTTTTAACATCCCTAATTCTGGGGTGTAGTAACAGGAAAGTGCTATATTTAAAACACGGGGTACAAATAAACAAAATTCCTAACCAGCATGGGGGGAAGGCACACGAGTTAAGGGGGGGCCATGTGACTCTGCCCGGCCCCCAGCCCAGGGCCCCCCCACAATCTTCCCTTCCCCATCCCATGTTACCTGAAGGGGAAGGGGGGTGGTTGGTACAGCACTTGGAGCAGAACAACCAACAGCTCCTCCTTTCCCAGGGGGAAAGGAGTAGAACTCACAGCTCTACCACTCCATGGATCTGTCGCGTCTTTGTACGGGGCTGAAGGAGTGTGGGGGTGGAGGGGGAAGAGAGGGAGAATTTGGCTCCTTTCCCTATTGGGAGGAGCAGCGGGGAAAGGAGTGGAACACCAGAATTCCTCTGGCTGCCGTCGCACTTCCAGTCCCACCCCACCCCAGATCCCAGCCCTGTACAGAGAGACCTGGCAGCTCAGTGGAAGGGCTGGGGATGTCCGTCGTCACAGAGTTTTTCCAGTACATCGTATTGGCTAATATTTACTATCTGGTACGGTGTACCAGCCCAGCCCAGGCCACTTGAACCGCTGATAAAGGCAGTTGTCCTTCTTTCCTGGTATTAGTGAGGCCTCAGTTGAAGTAGCGTGTCCAGTTTGGGGTGTCACACTAGGAAAGATGCAGACAAATGGGGGGGGGGGGGGGAAGATTCCAGAGGCTGGCAGAAAGAAACAAATTTAAAAAAAAATAGAAAAAGAAGAAAACCAGACTTGTAAGGAAAGATTAAAAAACTGGTCATGTGTAGTCTTGAAAAAAAGGAGAACAAAGGGAGCCTGATAACCATCTTTACATATATTCTAGTCTGTTATGAAGAGAATGGTGATCAACTGTTGAAGTAGAACAAGAAGTAATTGGCTTAATCTGAAGGAAGGCAGAGTTTATCAGGTTAGCTGAGCATGGGTACAGGCCTTCCAAGGGAGGTTGTGGAATCCCCATCACTGGCATTCTTAAAAACAGGTCAGATACTCCTGTCAGGGTTGGCCTACGTTTATTTGGTCCTGCCTCAGCCTAGGGGGCCGGACTAGATGATCTTGAGGTCCTTTCCATCCATCCATAGCTATGCTTTTCATGACACTAGGACAGAAAAATATGTTTTTCCTCCCACTTCCCACCCACCAGCATCTAGACTCATTTTCTTTACACTACACCCCACAACAGCATGCTCCTTGCATCTTAATTCTAAGTAGGGATGTGAAAGTGTAGCTAGGTACACAGTTAAATGATGAGCCTGGACTCTTAGGTTAACCTTTATAGTCACACACAGGCTCCTGGCACATGCAGGGAGCTGTACCCTCCCCCCACACTGCTGCTTCTGTATCAGGCACAGCAGCGTGTGTGTGTGTGTGGGGAGAATAGGAAGCAGCAGTACATGCAGGAGCCTCCTGTCCGCCCTCCCCTGTGTGTAACTGCTGAAATTTTCAGTGGTTACATGTGGTTTACTTAATTAAATTCATTTTAATATCCTTAATTCTGCTTTACAACATTTACCATAGTCTGTCTATGCATCAGAAGTTCAATGGGAGAGAGCTGGGTAGAGGTTACATTCATTTGCTTGCAAAGGAATTTTTCTCTTTAGAAGGTTGTGACAAGCTCACATGCACAAACTTACTTGCTGCTTTGATGAAGCTTCTTTGAAACTGGTACATCATGAGTGGCCCAGGCAGCATTCTGGAACAGGAATAGCAACAAATACACCTTTGAGCATAAATAATCACTAAAATGCAGCTTGGAGTCAGCTGTTACCATAAATTCATTCTTAAATTATTAAGGGCACAGCTAGACAATACCAACTCTCCTAACTAGTTTCGTGTCATCAGAAAAAAAAAAAATGTACTATACAGAGGAGACTTTCCTCTCTTTAACTGAAACAACTACTACAGCAGAATTAACACAGGATAAGCCTCTCTATATTCTTTTAAGTGTGTGTGTGTGTGTGTGTGTGTGTGTGTGTGTGTGTGTAACCTCCCTATATTCTTGTGTGTGTGTATGTCTGTGTAAAATGAAATACTACAACAACTGAATGTTAAAATGTGTTACAGAAAACAGCTCTAAAATTTTAACAATCATCACCTTCATAAAGAATTTTCCACATCCATCCATTTTTGTGCCTTGGGAGTCTTAACACTGATTCTGAGGGAAAGCTTGTGTAAATTCTGGTGCTGATGAAAGTGAAGGTCCAATAACACTGGCTAGAGCAGTGTTTCTTAAACTTTTTTTAAGACCGAGGAACACCAAACAATAATTTTTTTTATGAGGAACACCAAGGATTTTTTGTTGAACAAAAAAAAAAAAAAAAGTTATTGAAGAAAAAAAGGTCACCTGCCCCTTTAAGGGTGGCCATTTTGAATTCTGTTGTTCTCCACAGCACACCTCTGACTGCCTTGCGGCACACCAGTGTGCCGCGCGGAACACAGTTTAAGAAACACTGGGCTAGAGCTATGCATGGCACATGGTAGTGCTGTGCTAACTCTCCATACAGATCTTAAAATGGACCACAATCCTGCCCTGCAGATTCTCTGATAGTTTAGTCATAGGGTTCCTCACAGTCTGAAGTGTATAGATTTGCCTATAGACCTCAGCCCTGAACTGTGAAATGGCCTGCTATTCTAGTCCTGTTTCTCACATTCTCAGTCTTCCCTATATACCTGATTCCTCTGCTAACAGTTCAGAAACTCTCAGGAGCAAACACTGCCATCCATGAAAAAAAGTTGTGTGATGGCTTTTGTTTCTTTCTTCTGTGCTTTAACAATACAAATGTGGTAGGTAGAAGTACACTGTTCATAACAAAATATCTAATGCTACCTGCAAACTAACAGGTAACCCTCTTTTTGGATTAGGAACCATAATTGTAGTTTATGGATAGTTCATCCTATCTTTAATATTAATTGTCAATCCATAATTTGATGCAATAGAAATGAAAATTAAGGATCAGAAGGAGACCACAATCAGAAGCTTGTAGAACCTACAAGTCCACTCAGTCCTACTTCTTGTTCAGCCAATCACTATCACCTGAAAGTGATAACAGGCTACTTTTGTTGCTGGCATTGCAAGGCATATTTGTGCTAGATACGCTAAATATTCATATGCTCTTCATGTTTCAGCCACCATTCTAGAGAACATGCTTCCATACTGATGTTACTTGATAAAAAATGTGTTAATTAAATTTGTGACTGAACTTCTTGGAGGAGAATTGTATGTCTCCCGCTCCACAGTTGTACCCACTTTCTGCCATATATTTCATGCTATGACAGTCTCAGATGATGACCCAGCACATGTTGTTCATTTTAACAACACTTTCCCTGGAGATATGACAACGTTATCAGCGTGGCCACACAGCCTCTAGAATGATGGCTTAAGCATGAAGGGACATATGAATCTTTAGCACGTCTGGCATGTAAATGTCTTGTGACACTGGCTATGATAGTGCCATGCAAATGCCTGTCCATAACTTTCAGGTGACATGTAAACAATAAGCGAGAAGCATTATCTCCTGCAAATATAAACAAAATTATTTGTCTGAATGACTGGCTGAACAAGAAGTGGGACTGAGTGGACTTGTAGGCTCTAAAGTTTTATACTGTTTTATTTTTGAATACAGTTGTTTTTTAACATAATTCTCCATTTCTATGTTCAGTTTTCATGATAAAGAGACTATACTACAGTACTTGTAATGAAAGAATTGAAAAATACTATTTGGGTTTTTTTTCAAAAATATTTGTAATAAAAATATGTATAAAGTGAGCACTATACATTTTGTATTCCATGTTGCAAAAGAAATCAATGTATATTTGAAAATGTAAAAAAATGAAACAATATTTAAATAAATGGTATTCTATCATCGTTTACAGCCCGATTAATCACACAAATAATCACACTAATTTTTTTAAATCGCTTGACAGCCCTATTTATGACCAAATAACTAATAATCTCAAGGGGGCACTCAAAAAGAAATAACAAAATGTTTTTTAAGTACATTAGAAGCAGGAAGCCTGCTAAAAAACCTGTGGGTCCCCCTAGACGATCGAACTATAAAAGGCGCAATCAAGGACGATAAAGCCATTGCGGAGAAACTAAATGATTTCTTTGCTTCAGTCTTCACGGCTGAGGACGTTGGGGAGATTCCCAAATCTGCACCGTCCTTTGTGGGTAATGAATCTGAGGAACTGTCCCGGATTGAAGTGTCATTGGAGGAGGTTTTGGAACAAATAGAAAAACTTAACGTTAACAAATCTCCGGGACCGGATGGCATTCATCCAAGGGTTCGAAAAGAACTCAAATGGGAAATTGCTGAACTATTATCTGTGGTTTGTAACCTATCTCTTAAATCGGCTTCCGTACCTAATGACTGGAAGGTAGCCAACGTGACACCAATATTTAAAAAGGGCTCTAGAGGCGATCCGGGCAATTACAGACCGGTAAGTCTAACTTCGGTACCTGGCAAATTAGTCGAAACAATAGTAAAGAATAAAATTGTGAAGCATGTAGAAGAACATAATTTGTTGGACAAAAGTCAACATGGTTTCTGTAAAGGGAAATCCTGTCTTACTAATCTATTAGAGTTCTTTGAAGGGGTTAACAAACATGGACAAGGGGGATCCAGTAGATATAGTATACTTAGATTTCCAGAAAGCCTTTGACAAGGTCCTCACCAAAGGCTCTTGTGTAAATTACATGGCCATGGGATAAGAGGGAAGGTCCTTTCTTGGATTGAGAACTGGTTAAAAGACAGGAAACAAAGGGTAGGAATAAATGGTAAATTTTCAGAATGGAGAGGGGTAACTAGTGGTGTCCCCAAGGGTCAGTCCTGGGACCAATCCTGTTCAACTTATTCATAAATGATCTGGAGAAAGGGGTAAGCAGTGAGGTGGTAAAGTTTGCGGATGATACCAAACTGTTTAGGATAGTCAAGACAGAAGCAGACTGTGAGGGACTCCAAGAAGATCTCACCAAACTGAGTGATTGGGCAACAAAATGGCAAATGAAATTTAATGTGGATAAGTGTAAAGTAATGCACATCGGGAAAAATAACCCCAACTATACGTACAGTATGATGGGGGCTAATTTGGCTATGACAAATCAGGAAAGAGATCTTGGAGTTATCGTGACAGTTCTCTGAAAACTTCCACACATGTGCAGCGGCGTCAAAAAGGCAAATAGGATGCTAGGTATTATTAAGAAAGGGATAGAAAATAAGACCCAGAATATCTTGCTGCCCCTGTATAAAACTATGGTACGCCCACATCTTGAATACTGTGTTCAGATGTGGTCTCCTCACCTCAAAAAAGATATTTTGGCCTTGGAAAGGGTTCAGAAAAGGGCAACTAAAATGATTAGGGGTTTGGAACGGGTCCCATATGAGGAGAGGTTAAAGCGACTGGGACTTTTCAGTTTAGAAAAGAGGAGACTGAGGGGATATGATAGAGGTGTATAAAATCATGAGTGGTGTGGAGAGGGCCGATGAAGAAAAGTTATTTATTAGTTCCCTAAATAGAAGAACTAGAGGACATCAAATGAAATTAATGGGTAGCAGGTTTAAAACTAATAAAAGAAAGTTCTTCTTCACACAGCGTGTAGTCAGCCTGTGGAACTCCTTGCCAGAGGCGGCTGTGAAGGCTAGGACTATAACAGAGTTTAAAGAGAAGTTAGATAATTTCATGGAGGTTAGGTCCATAAAAGGCTATTAGCCAGGGGATAAAATGGTGTCCTTGGCCTCTGTTTGTCAGAGGTTGGAGAGGGATGGCAGGAGACAAATCGCTTGATCATTGTCTTCGGTCCACCCCCTCTGGGGCACCTGGTGCTGGCCACTGTCGGCAGACAGGATACTGGGCTAGATGGACCTTTGGTCTGACCCAGTACGGCCGTTCTTATGTTAGGAAACACTATGATATTGGCACTAACATTCCTCTCCACTATATCGGTTTTTGCTGGACTAGTGCTTCAGTAAATGATGTTACATGTCACACCTATACAATACTAGAAGATAACCCAACCGTAATAATGGCATTAGTTTTCATGTGGTTAGACTGTGCCTACATGAAAGTTCTATGCCTAAATATCTAAGAAAGCCTTATCAATATTCACGGTCTTTTTGGAAACACAAACACTGAACTTTCTGCCACTAAACGATCAGGAAAACATATCTGCCAGACAGCAGCACACCGGCATGCACTGAATCAAGGGACAAACTCAGTGAGGTTCACTTATGGCTTTACCATTTGTACAGCATTCAGTAAACTCTCAAAGATCTGCCCAAGCATGCATGGGGTTCAATGTTAAAGGCAAGGTGGAGTCTTTAAAAAGCAGTGTCTTAGTTGCTTTCAACTAGGAACGTGAAAGTTAAACAGTTAAACGGGTAATGCTTACTGGTTCCAATTAAGTGGTAGGAGGCTGGGGCAGCTCCAGCCCCACAGGGCCCACCGCAAGCAAGCCTGACCCCTCCCCACTGCAGGCCATGGCATGCCCCTGCTCACCCTCCCCCACAGGTTTCACCAGTGATTCCCAACCTTTTTCCCATGGAGGAAACCCTAAAATAATTTTTCATACCCCGAGGAACCCCTACCTATGAAAACGTTTGCTTGGCCAGAAAAAGTTGACAGCGGGGAGCGCGTAATTCAATTACTGCTAAATTTTTTCAAGAAAATTTATTTGTAAAGAGCTGTGTGTGTGTGTGTGTGTGTGTGAGCGAGCTTACATTGTAAGAAAAAAAATTGGAGTATTTTTTGTCTTTTTTTGTATTATCTAATCTTTTTTTTCAAATATCTTCCCCCTCCTGCCTCACTGTCTTTCTCTTCTCCTCCTCCTGCCTCACTCTCTCTTTCTCTTCTCCTCCTCTTCCTGCCTCTCACTCGTGGAGCCCAAATGGCCGCTTGCACCCGTGCAGCAGCACAGCTGAGCGGCACAGAAGTCAGCCAAGCACCAGGGCGGGAGGTGAAGGGCGTGACAGATGCTCCAGGCCCCGCCCAGCATTATTTATTCCACGATTTCTCGCGGAACCCCTGATGATGGTCCGCAGAACCACAAGGTTCTGCGGAACCCCGGTTGGGAAACACTGGGTTACACGCTGGCTCCTCGACAGGGAACTTTGGGAAAGGAACTTCCAGGAAAGCGGCTTCGCTGCAGGCTCTGAATTATAAAGCTTATTGCTTTATACTGCAGAGCCTGAAGTATGTAACCAGTTAGTAGTAGTTACATGGTTGCCTTTTAAAACTAATTTTTTCATCCTTATTTTAAACTCCTTCTCTTGTCAAGAAACTTGGGTAGCAGGTGAGTTTACATATTTATGAATAGATATAAAACACACAGGAGACTTTTCTCCTTACCTCAAGTAATTTTTCAATGCACTGGTGATAGTCTTTATCTCCCACTCTGCACAGATCTCTGTTTCTGTTTCAGAGGCTGTTTTGGGATCTAGGGAAGAAAGGCAATGAAAGAATGAGGAGCCCAAAGAGATCACATTAAAGAACACAGTCACCTCCAAAGTTGCTACTGTAGGGTTATCTCCGAAGGAAAATCCCCCGGCCCTGTTTGGAGAGGTTTCTGAGAAACTACCACCACCAAGAAATACTTGGAGCCTTGCGAGCTGTTCCAGTTTACATGGATATGGATGAAGACAGCAATTAGAGGGGGGACACTAGGACTCACTTGCATGTGTTCAAAAGCAAAAGGAACAGGAGCTGATAACTCCTAGGTCAGTGTTTCTCAACCAGTGGTACAAGTACCCTTAGGGGTACTCGAGAGAAGTCTGGTGGGTACGTCAACACAACTGAAACTTGGAGAGAACTGAATTTTTGTTTTAAGTTTTACAGCACTTTATTATTTGTGTACTTTTTAAACCCAAACATTTCATCACCCACCCAGCTACGATGAAGTTGTTTAAACAAATGTGTTGCAATAGTAGGAAAAAAACTGCGTCTGAAAACTGTAGGTACTGGGGGTACTTTTTTTTTTTTTTTGAAAAAGGGGTACTTTATAAAAAAAGATTGAGAAACACTGTCCTAGGTTATGGGACCAATGATTTTGTTTCAAGCATGATAATAAAAAGGTTTCAAGGCACCGCTGTGCTTAGGTACTGCAATGATGGGAGCAGAACAAATATCAGACTAGATACACACTGTTTAATTTAGACTTTGGGGCACAATTGCAGTATAAACAAACAACAAAACAACAACAGTTATAAGAACAATAGCAGCAAAGCGTTCCTAAATGACAGATAAGTGATTTGAGTACACAGTAGTACAAATTAGTAGTGGGGAATAGACAGTGACCACTATTAGCCAGGGCTAGCTGTATCATACAATTAAAGCAGGCAAATATTTGCCTAGGGCAACAAAATAACAGGGACAATATGACATTCAGTAACTGTGTGCATGTGACTGGGAAAGGCAGGTATTTGTATGCTTGCCCAGGGCAGAACCACCACTGGACCTGGCCCTGGTGGCAATTGAGGGGGGAAATATTACACATGTGCTTTAGCCACTTTATTCTGCCAGTGGAGTAAAAGAAGGAAACAAAGTTGTCACACCCAGCACTAAGAAGCAGGACACTGGCAAAGCAGCATGTCAGCAAATTATCCACTGTGTCACTTGACCTTGTAGACTCCAGCTTACAACACCAGAAACCTGCTGTCAGTCTGGCAAAAGCACTCTCTGGCATTTGCTGCTAGAAGGTGGAGGGAGAAAACTCAGGCCATAAAGTTCCCATTGGCTTGCAAAAGCAGAAACATCTGCAAATATCCTCAGGGGCCCTGCTGGCAGAATTCAACTGCATGGAAGCTTGTACATGATCAACTTTCTCTACAGCTATACGGGTGACAAAAGTGGGGTATTCTTGTTTATTTTGATGAGGAGAGAAATACCAAAATTTGTTTTTAAATATTGTACAGCAATGAGTCAGGGAAGCCAGCTCACACTGGGCAGGTTCTTGGCTTAGAAGAATCATACTTTGGTTTGTTTTTTCACCTCTGGCCTCTTGATGTCATTCTATTAGTTTCCTACATCCTCTTCTCAGCAGACTGTTCCTTGGCATCCTTAAAGATTTTTTTAAAAATGTCTGAATCATTCCGCCCTATCCCTGGAGTCAAATGCAGAGATTTACAAAAACGTCTGAACTTCCACAACATGAGCAAGCTCTGGAGATTATGTCAAACATAATTGCAAATCTCTTAATGCTAGGGGCAATCCGGCTCAAACACCAAGACAACAAAAGACAGAGCCTGGCTCTAAGTGAGCAGAAATTGGCAAGTTTTACATGTGCAAGCCATTGCATGAACCACATTTAGTAAACCAGCTATTTAGCCTTTGCCTATGCCAGGTCTCCAACCAACCAACCATTATGTAACATTACAGAGAAAAAAAGACTCA
The DNA here is from genome assembly GCA_019425775.1 of Rafetus swinhoei. Lineage (NCBI taxonomy): Eukaryota > Metazoa > Chordata > Testudines > Trionychidae > Rafetus > Rafetus swinhoei. The sequence goes on along the minus strand of CM033428.1, from coordinate 19,065,172 downwards.
AATAACAGTCGGGCTATAGGGCTTTTTATAGCAATATGAGGCAAGTCTCTCAGAGCTTAAGCACATCCATTTTAATACACTATATTTCCAGGTCAGCCTGTCCAGAGACTCCCAGGCAATCTTTGTTTTCAGAAAGGGCTGCCAACTTCTGCACCTCCCTGCCGATCTCTCTGGTATGCTGGGAGATGATGTCTTCTGATCCTACCTGGGAACAAATTAAACTCTGCTGGCAGGCAGTGCTGTGGGTTCATATTCACATCAGCAGTTTCCTTTCCCACGCTGACCCTTGCTCTCTACACACCTGCTCAGTGCAGCTTTAACTTTGCCCTTTACCTTCTAATTCCCGATGTTGCAGCTGCCCCCTTTGCCCAAGAAGAGTTGGTTTGGATTCAGGAGCTGGTCCAGGCAGTCACTGGGCTCAACACTTAGCAGCCCAGAAAGTGAGATGCCTCAGTGAGGAGGGGCAGCCAACACCTCCAGCTTGGCAGTGCAAAGCACTAACCACCCAGCCTGTCCCAGGACTGTTTTTAAACTTTATGAGTCCCAAATGCAAACATTCCTTCCCATGCCACCATGAAGGCACAGAAGGAGAGAGGATCCATTGCACCCGTTGGAGAGGGGAAGAAAACCACTGCACAAACAACGGCCAGATCAGAGTGAACCAGCAGCTCACCTTTTATGTCCACATGCTCATTTTCCCAAGCTTCTCCAGCTATGTCGTGGTGAATGGCTACTCTCCAGCTCTTTCCTCTGGCCACAGAGGCATAAAAAAAGTCTTCCTCTGGCTGGCACAGACACACATGGAGGGAATCCACTGATGCTGTGGATAGCTGCCTTCCTCCAGCCCACAAAGACCAACTTGTCCACTTTTACCTCCCTGCCAATGGAATGCTTTTTCCCCCAGTGGTAGCTCCCCGGGCAGACTGAATACAGCACTAACAACAGAGCCTGTCTCGTGGTTCTGCTACAGCCCAGCAAAGCAAAAATGTAATTAGCAGTGAAACCGGGGGCAGAGGACCCAGTCATGCAAGATCCTGCAGAGTGCCCTCGACGCCTTGTTCCATGTTCACAGAGGCTCAAGACCTCGCAGGATCAGGCCCTGAACACAAAGGGAATGTTGGGCACAGCTGTTTTCTTTCTGGGTTCTCAGCTCTCTGACTGCCTCTGTGTCCTCTGGCCCAACAACCTGCTCAGCCCACCTGTAAAGACTGCCAGGTTTGTCTCCCCGCACTCCAACTGGGCCCAGGAAAAATGCGGAAGCACCTTGGCACATTCAGAAAGGATTGGTCAACAAATGGCTGTAAATGGCTCTTCCGCACCCTCTGCTGGATGATTTCAGGAGAGGCTTTACCAGGCCCCATCCTCCCCAACCCAAAACAGGCTTGGCATCATGGTGGCCAGAGCAAGAGGCCATCCCTGGGGACCCTCTTGGCTCCTCAGCAGTGTAAACACACAGGATGAAGTTCTGCACTACGCTTTACAGAGGCACAATATAAACTTTGCAACTGGGTAGAAGGAGTTGGGGTGAGGGGCAGCGTCTGAAAGTCATTTTGTATCCTGCTAATCCCTAGGCTGCTGCAGGAGCTGAAAATGACTCAACCCAATCTGCTTAGAACTTCTGCCATGCACAGCATCCACTCCAACTGCACACCCTGGCATACCCCTGTGCTGGCATTTATGGGGTGAAGGCGCTCACAATGTCTGTGTCCAGGGAAATTATCTCATTTATTCTACATTTATTTTTAAATACTGCTTACTCCTCTCCTTCCCCTAATCTCTTCCAGGGGCCTCCCTGCCCTTTGTGTACTTCTTTTAAAAATTCACTTAAGCAAACAAACAAACAAACAAAAACGTGCAGCTGTTCTGCATAGAGTGAATACGAGGCTTTAGCCAGCAAGATGTTTTCTTCCCGAAAGCAAGATCTGAAACAACTGCAGAGGAAGTTGTGCTTTTAAGAATCTGGAGTCATGCTGCCTCTTCTCTGATCTCTGTAAGCCTCCGACCAGAGCAGGTAGCTAGGGGTTATTTCGAAGTCACTGTTTGTAGTCAGAAAATACTTAAGGCAGTATTTTATCAGTTTCTGTGCAAGCTCTGGTGAAATAGCCTAATGCTATTACAGTAAAATAACTATTGGAAAAAAAGGCAGGAAACATTTTTTCTTCCTGAAGATTTCTAGCATTTTGTACTTCAGTGCTATAGGCCCAAAGGATTTCTGGAATTGGTTACCATCAGGTGTCTGTTCAGTGTCATATGTAAATGGAGCAGTCACTTTCAGTTCAGTTCCTAGCACACAACTGTCCATGTTCCAAAGATCACCATGACAACTGTCACCGAGAATTAAAACCAAATGACACTAAAATCCACCATCATATTTGCATTAATTGGCACTATCGGTGGTTACCTAGGTAAAAGCTCAGGTATGCAATCTGTAGGAGTGAGTATCATGGCTCCTCCAAATAACAATCGAAAAGCATTGTCTGGTCACTGTTTCAGAGGGGGAAAGCCATGAATAAGTTCCTGTTGCAGGCACAAGTATGTGCTTCCAATTGCTTTTGTGCTTGTTTATATTCCGTTTAGGAGTTCATTTATTGTCTAATTTAATTCTCAACCTTTTAACTATTGGAAGGTGAAATTGAGTGTATTAATTTCCTAACCATTGAAGAATGATAAATAAAACCCTAGGCCTTGATTACAAGCTCAGGACACGGATTACACACAACTCAGATATAAAACTAGAAAGTGAGCCTTGATCTGCCATTGGTGCAAAAGGTGCAATTGCTTCTCATGCAACTAAAAAAGTGCTTGCCAGCCAGCCTGTAGGAAACAGACTCCTAAAGCATATAATGACTACCAAAGCCAAATATCACACTGCTAGGTGCAGCTTATTCCCCTCTGTCATTTCCCGACTTCAACTCAATGGTTGCTTTTTCTTGCACTCATGTATAATATATTCCTGAATAGTAAAACAATAGGTTAAAGTTGTAATTTTGAAAGCAACTGAAAGTATGCATTGAACAAGAGTTAGGATTTCCTTAATGACAATGGGGTTATTTTAAAGAAAAAACACATTGAAAGGGATAGTGAAAAAGATACATTATTAATTAAAAAATCACCCAGTCATTACACAAATTAACACAATTCTTCCTAATCATTTTCAGTGTGACTTGCCATCTGACTTGCTTTTTGAAGAAACCATGTTTATTGGTTAAAAATAACTTGATACAGTCAAAAGTAGCAGACGGTAAAGATTTTTTTATATCAGTGCCTACACAGGTGTTTAGAGACGTCTAAGCAAGATGAATGTACAAACACAGCAAAGATGAATGCGAACAATAATGGAAGAGAGAAGCACGAACATTTCTTCTTCCAAAAACCCCTTATCAAAACAGAGTTGGAAGAGGTCAACTTGTCTGCCCCCCTTCCCGTCCCAGTGCAAAATCCTTTTTCATGCATATTTATGAGTGTTTTGTCCTGCCTAATCATAAACATCCCACCGCCTGGAGTTTCTACTGCATCCAAGCTGTTATGAATACACTGAATGAAAGGACAGAGATTGTTACTATGATTTAAAGGATCATGTGGTCATCTGAAGAAAAACAAGGCAGCCCCAAACACAACAGATTCCAAGATCGGCAGAAGTCGGGAAGTGGGTTTTGTTTTTTGGTGCAGACAACAGCAGTGATGACTGAGAGAAACTGTAGGCATCATCTCCAATCCTGAGCCTGCCCATCCAGGCATACAAGCAACTCAACAGCTCCCATGGGGCAGTGAATCAAGTTATCTGGGGCTGCCCAACTGCTGCTTGATGTTAAGTTAAATGACTGAGAATGATTAAACCCTGGTAACAACAAGCTCTATGATGGAAATACAGTGAGATGCTTGCATACAATGGCCCAGCTGCTCTCCAGAGACTGATTCTTCCAGCTGGTGTCTGAAATGCCCATTAGCCTATCCATCGACATCATTCCAAAAGTACCGCAGAATGCCTTCAGTTAATTTCTGGGAGACATAAGGGGGAGGGAAACAGTATCAGCCACCAGGCTGCCTTTATTTCAATTCCTCACCACTTTCTCTATGATAAATCAAAGCTGCCTGGGATACAGTCTGTGACGAGGTACTAATTCTAATTGCCACTTTGGTGACATAGAATGGTTCCAAAAACAGCCATAAACACTTTTCATCAAAAAGGCCAATGACTCTAGGAAGTTTCACTCACCACTGACTACACTTCCACCCCCTGGCCCAGACCAATAGGATCACTCAGTATGTTATTCTCCACCATATACCTTAATTAGGAGCTTCTAAGGCAGGGATTTTCAAGGTATGGGTCATGACCCGGTACTGGGTTGCGAAATGTCGGGCACTGAGTCACCTTGCTATAGGGTTATCAGGTGACCAGCGGGATGCTACAGCAGGCTTCCTGCTTGTCCTGGCACCGCGGACTGCACTGTGTCCTGGAAGCGGCCAGCAGCAGGTCCAGCTCTTAGACGGGAGAGCCACAGCTCCCCAAGCACTAGCTAGTTCCCGGCCAACAGGAGCTGAGGGGGGGCAGTGCCTGTGGGTGAGAGCAGCATGCAGAGGTGCTTGCACACCTCCCCTAGAAGCCTGATTAGCTGGTGGCTGCTTCCAGGCGCAGAGCATCCCACAGTGCCAAGACAAACAGGAAACCTGTGGTAGCATACCTGCTGTGCTGCTGACCAAGAGCCACCAGAAGTGCACCCCATTTTCCTGCCCTAGCCCTGAGGCCCCCTTCCCTAAACTCAGAGACCTGTCCTGCATCCCAAACTCCCTGACCCTGGTCCTACCCCAAAGCCCACACTCTAGTCAAAAGATAGAATTATACTGGATCACAGGCATCAATGATTTTCTTCAACTGGGTTGGGAGAAAAAAAAGTTTAAAAACCACTGCTCTACAGAATAGATATTCATGTTGGTTCTATTACTATACTGCTCATGCACACATGTGTGTGCCTCTTAACAATACAAAACTTCAAAGCCAGCTGTTCTTGGAGATTCTTAATATAAACACTTCACAAATGCTGATGACCTAAGCCCCAAAAGAATCCTGACAGAAAGGGACACCATTCCCCCAACAGGGAAACTGAGGTGCACCCAAGGAAAAGGATTTGTCTGAGTCCCAGCGCAAGAGCGGGGCAGGAACTGTGTTTGAGTCTGATGCCGCTGCTGCCAGTGCAAATGGCCATCCGCAAATACCTCCAATCCGAGCACACAGCAGCACAGCACATTCTGTAGAAAAGCCTCACTCCAAAGGCCTTCTCAGGGGCATACCATTTACACCAATCGCTGCTCTCTGAAACCTGATCCACTTGCCATTTAATCTCTATGGGAGTCACTAATGCTAACCACATTCATTTCTAAATATAAGGGAACCTGAAGTTGTAAGCAAAATCTGGTTCCTTTGTGCATGAGGTTTTGATCTGAATAGTCAATATTTGAGCAGCATGTTGCTTTTACTTTAAACACATTACTAAACAGGCAGTGGGGAAGGGAGGCAGAGACAGAGCTCAGTTTGGCTCTTCCTTTACAGAAAGCTTGCATCAGCCTGAAGGCTGGAACGCAGCAAAGATACGCCCCTTGGGTTCTGTTCTTAATAGGAGGTCAAGACATGCCCTTTTCCAGCCAGACAATAACAATATTGAAGATCAACAGGGATTAAAATAAATGACCTTGCAACACCTACTTGAGTGACACCCCTGAGCACCCAGCCTGCCAGCACGCTTAGGGCTCATTACTATTCTTCTGACATCAGCGGCTAATGAAGACATGGCAGGCAAGACACAAACACTGACTATATCACCACACTGTGAGGCACGAGGCCAAAGATTGAGTGTCTTCAGCTACTAAGGAGATGATGCTTTTGGAGGGTGGCCAAAACCTTTGATTCCTCTCAGCACTAAAGAACCCACAAAGGACGAAATCCAGCCATCTGTTACAGCCAGGGAATCTTAGACTGAAACGGATACATTTGAGAGAGTGGAACCAAGGCTGTGATTGGGCCCACTGTGTGGAGAAAATAATTCCAAATTCTTTGGTAGTGTTCAATATGACACATTCTGGCTAAAAAACAAAACAAACGAAAACCATCCAAAGGTCCTGGCATATCAGATCAGGTGCCCTCAAACTAATTGCTTATGTTTGGCAGTGGCCACTACCTAATGTTTTCTTTTTTGAGACAGGCTGGCAACTGCATGACCTGTGAACTAGATCCAGCCCAGATGATGTCATTACATAGCCCAGAGGCCATATTCCAATTCTCCATAATCTAAGATAAACTGTCATTGAAACAACAGTCCTTGTGACTGAAAAGATCCAAATGGTGTGAACAGAGTGTAAGGTTAACTGATGAAATGCCATGTGCCTTGTCTGCCCATATGGTTGCCAGGTGCGCAGTTTTCAGCCGAACAGCCAGTCAAAAAGAGACCCTCCTCAGACTGGTGAAAATGAGAGTGAAGGTGGGGGGAAATCAAGTGAGTAGGGGCAGGGCCTCAAAGAAGGGGCAGGGCAAGGTTGTTTGGCTTTGTTTGGTCGGAAAGCTGGCAACCCCAGTTTGCAGAGAGACTGAACAATGACAAAGGTGTGAATGCATCTGTCCCGTTAACCTCACTTTCAAGCACCATTATGAAATTTTAGTGTCAACATAAGACGATCATTTTAGTGGTTAGTCATAGATCATGGGAGTGGGAATGAAGTAAACAGGGATGGGAATTGGACAAATAACGAAATATTCGGTTACGAGCATCTACTAGTGAGGGACAACTACTAATTCATATTGGGCCTACTAGCCACCAAATAGCATGAGGTGGGGTTGGAACGCCGCCTCTCTGACTGTGTACAGTGTTCAAGTGCTCTTTTCATATATGCCTATGGTGTTGCAACTCTGGAGGGTATTAGATCTAAATGAAGTTTTTAAACTGGTTTAAACAGGGCTGAAAACCACATGCTTTGGCTTATAGCAAGTTATCTCTTTGGAAACCCACGTGGAAACTTCCTTCTGTCGTGGCTTTGTTTCAGAATCCAGAGCAATCAGGCAAAAAACAAATTTAAAAAAACCCCTAAACTGCTCTCTCATGTGAGCAGCTGTATCTGTTTTAAGTTTTGCTGAACTTTTGCATAGATGTCAGCCTGGCCCTTGAACTCTTTGCTGCCTGCTGTACACTGCTACTGCCACATGAACAGAGCCAGCAACAGGGATATGTGGCATAGTTAACTGCCTGAGACTGATGACTTCTAACGGGTAGCAAAGTGAGGAATGTTTCTGCCTGGATCTCAAAGGGGCAGCAGCACTAAATGTGGGTCAGCCATGTACTGCTCATGTTGCTGGCTGATAGGATGTGAATGGGATCGGGGGACTTGCAACCCATATGTTTCATGGCACAGCACATAGTGGAGAAACACCCCTCTCTCCCACCCCCAAACATACACACTAAATGAGATTTTGGGGCCCTGCTGAATCTGCACTGACCTCTGAAGAACTGCACCTTGCTATGAAGTCTTCAGCATTCAAAACTCCCATGATTTGCAGCTCTCCATACTTCACAATGAGAGCAATGGAACTATGAAGGCAGAAGGCAATCTGCAATGCACAAGGGCTTAGCACAAAGGAGGAACGAAGAAGGAGATAGTGTCACATCACCAGGCTGTCTGGCATGCACACAGAGAGGAAGAGTAGCCTCGAACTTCAAACGGGCAAGTAGCCTTGAACTTCTACATGGGAGAGATGTTTGAAGGCCTGTCTAGGACTCTGTCGCAAGAGTACATTTTCAAACACTGGGTTGAGCCTCGTTGGTCAGACAGAGCCCTAACGATGTGTCATCCCCCCTTTTGCCATTTCCTTTAGCACATTCATCTACATATAAACATGCTCTTTCAAAGGGTTTTATTGGGGGGGGGGGGGAACCAGATGAAATTATGGAACAGCCACTGCCCTGCACAATCCAACAGCAGCTACACCCACTACATTCTCACTAGCTATCGCCATCCAGTCAATCTAGACTATTCCCGTCACACTCTGACCAACTGTTCGGGTGGCTGTGTTAAAGTCCGACTGAAAACGGGGATTCTTTTATGACCTGCTGTGGGGGAAGTTAACAACAAGAAAGGGCATGTGGGGGCAAGAATAAAACAATGCTGCTAGCAGTAAACATAGCTGGACAGGAAAATTAGGTCTAAAGGGAGAGCAACTAGAAGCATGAGCAACATGAAATAGAAGCAAAACTTGAGAGACAGCATGTGGCAGGTACAGGAATAAAACTGAACATACGGTTCAGCTATTTTTTTCCTGAAGGTTATAGGCTGCATTTGGGAAGACTGCCAAGACTTGGGAGCATACGAGTGAGGCACAAGCAACAGACCAGGTGAAACGAAAGCTCCTTTAAGTGAATGCCCTATATAATTCCTAGTGTTCCAATCCCTGCACTCTTCTGACCCCGCACAGACCATGTTAATGAGACTACATTTCACGAAGTGGAATTCCCACCCCAGGTTCTGGTATTTCGACAACAGCCTCCATCACCGGGCCTGGTAATAAGCTGCTTCTCTCTAATGCAGATTTGAGACACTTACCCATTAAGATACTCAATAGCTTTTGAACTCTGGAGTTTACTCCAACAATTCGGTAGAGCCCTTGCTCATTGATCCCTGGGAAAATAAAGAGGTTACTTAATTAGGAGAATGTTAAAAGAACTATTAACATTTCTTTCATTTTCTTGGCTTTGCTAATAGCTGCAGTAATTAAAGCTTTCCACCAGCTGCATGCTACACTCTCAGCCCAGCTAGTGTAGAAAGGGTTGAAATTTGATTTTAATGCCTGGGTTTTTATGTATTTATTTCAAGAAAGTGTTGTCTCCTGATCAGCTCAAGAATCAGAGGATAGTGGTGCCTGCTCTCCACACTGATGAAACAGGAAAGAAGGAAAGCACCAGAAACAAATATCATTTGATTGGCAACAGGTGGGTGGGTTGAGGAATCTGATGTTAAGACCTGCTGGTCTGGCACTGTGTCTTTCCAAGCATTAGCAGAGTGTACAGCACAATATGGTTCTGATCCAAAGGACTGCCCATGCTAGTACAGAAGTAAGTAAGTAAATAAATGGCAAACATCACAGAGCTATTTTGCTGTCACAGACACCAGTCCAAGGACCTGACTAATGGAAGCTGAATGACCCTCCTGGCTTACTGAAGGGAATGAGAGTCGAGGGCATTTTGACCTCTGCAGGTCTAAATATCCTTGTTGGCTTTATTTGCCTTTAAAAAAATAAACAAACTGTTTTAATCACAGCCAGGCTGTTATCTGAACAGTCTGGATTATGGACAGCAGGAAAATATCAATAATGCAAACTACTTTTCTTCCTTTAGGGAGCTGCAAAACTTCACCAGCCTGCAGCTTTTCAGTAACCACTGCACACTCTACATCCTATGATCAGCGCCTCGGCAGCACTGCAGAATGGCAAATGCTCAGTTCCAAACACTACTCAATGTCCTGAATTCCCTTACAGGTTGGATGGAGAGCTACAAATTAGAACTATGGACTGGGACTCGGAAGACCTGGGTTCAAGTCTGGCTCAGTCACAAGTTTCCTACGTTACTGAGGGCAAGTCAGTTTCTCTTACTTGTGCCTGCCCCATCTGTCAAATGGGAATAATATTTCTCTACTTTACAAGGGTGTTAATTACATTTATTTGAGAGGGGTGCAGATACCACAGTGATTAAAACTACAGTAGACTTCCAATAATCCGGCACCTTTGGGACCCAGGGGGTGCCGGATTATCGGATATGCCGGAGTATCAGGAGGTACTCCGGCAGGGGGGCTGTGATGGGTCGGGCGGGCGGGCGGGGTGGGGGTGGAACAGCACGGCATGGGGTGAACCCTCCGCTGTTTTGCAGGGAGGCGGGGGAAGCCCCGTGCAGCCGCTGGCGACAGGCCAGCTGGGGCTGCAAGCGGCAGCGGCAACTTGGGGAAGCCATGGGGCAGAGCAGCTGGGGTGCTGCTGGGTTGGTCCCGTAGCACCGCCCATCACCCCCCTGCTCAGTGCCCGGCAGCACCCCAGCTGCTCTGCTCCGCAGCTTCCCCAAGTCCGCCGCTCGTCAGTTTCAGCAGCAGCAGCGGTGGACTTGGGGAAGCTGCGGAGCAGAGCAGCTGAAGTGCTGCCGGGCACTGAGTTTCAGCAGAGGACTTGGGGAAGCGGCGCGGAGCAGCTCCAATTGTCCAGCTGGCCGGAGCACTTCTGGGTTCCAGTTGGTGCCGGACTATCGGGAGTGCCAAACCACTGGATGCCGGACAATTGGAGTTTTACTGTATTTATATACACCTGGTCTACATGTGGAATTTCATGCAAGAGTTAAAATGCATGTGTACTCACTATCCTGTAATTATGTATTTGCACATTAAATTATGCCCAAATTAGATTTTAAATTAAATTCCCCCCTTATTTCAAAAATCTTGACCAACATTTCTTGGTGTGTCCTTCCATTTCTGATATCTGCATGTGTTCTACAGTTATTCAAGGTAAAGTACACGCCCAGCTAGAGCACCATGCGAGCCTATAATGAAGTATATCGAAAATGATTCTGAGGGTTAATAAATCATCTCTGGGTGCAAAAAAGAGAAGGCAAGCACAGACAATGCTAAAAACAGATGTAAGAGTTTCCCTAAAAACAAGGCCATCTGGTGAATTAATATACCTCTTGTTTCAACAGCATGTATGCATTTCCTGATAATGCTGAATCCGATATTATCCAACTGGGCAGCTGAAAGAAAAGAAAAAAAAAATTGACAAAACACCTAGCAATGGGGATGATTTCACAATGAGCACTCCATTCATCCAGCAGAATCACCTCTGAGATTGAATGAGATATTGTATTGCTTTTTAAAAAAATAATTTTGGAGGATGCATTTGATGTCCATGAAAGGGAGAAACTAACGCACTAGCTTTTATCAGGAACAATACAAGCAAGCACATGGCACTGCTAATAGATCTCATTTCAACCCCCTATGATGTTCTAATCCTGGGTCTACCCACAGATCTGCTAAAGCATTTTGCTCTTGATCTGCAACACCACCAGTACTAGATCCCCACAGAGATGCCAGATTGTGCTCGTGCATTCATTCAAGAACGGGATGCTATCTCTTGTAATGGGTATCTGGCAGGGAGGTGCCACTCTCTCTTTTTAGCCATAAGCCACATTATTTTGGATGACCCATCTCTAAACATTCCATGAGTCCCCTACCTTGCTTCCTAGATCAGTTATTTCCTTCCTAATCAACATCTGGCTAAAACATAAATCACTGCTGCTGGAGGGACGACTTGACCTTGAGGTTTCCTCCTATGTCAGACTTTTGCCTCCCTAGATAAGTGGGTGGGGGTTGGTTCTTTTGATTGATTTTCAGGTTTTGCTGGGGGGTTTTTAATCGTATGGTAGTTTGGTCCATTTTGTCCAGTGCCCTATAAAATGTGCTAAATAAACTGGCGCTGTGCAATATTTTTCCTTTACCACTCCCCCTGATTTTTCAAAACCATACCAAAGACACAGCTGATTCATGAGAATTGGAAAGTTTGTTGGTTCCCCACACCTTGCAAGATGCAGCCCCCCTTACTAATCCATTTGACCCTTCTTCAGCCATCTGCTGCTCATTTGTTTTCAAAATTCTGCACTGATCCCATTACTTACATGAAAATGGCAAGAGAGACAGGGACAATACAACAGAGACAATACGACTTCTTCAGATTTATTTCTCTGGGAAAACTTGCTGAAATGCTGAGCCAACACACACAGCGAATTTGAAGAATGTTTACATTACAGGACATGCATACCAGCTATGAAGTCTATAGGTCTTGCTTCATGGGTCCTTTAACATAAGAACGGCCATACTGGGTCAGACCAAAGGTCCATCTAGCCCAGTATTCTGCCTGACAATGGTGGACAATACCAGATGCCCCAGAGGGAGGGATCACAACACCCCAGCTATTCCAGATACAACACATCTCTGGGGTACTGCGTTTTAGATTAGGCTTCTGATAGAACAAAAGCGTTCATCTGTTTTAAGTCCATTTCAGAACTCTTCTGCCACACTGCTCCATAAACATGGGGTAGTCAATATAAAATACCTTGGATCTAGCAGGCCCGTTACTATCCTGACAACCTTTCACAGCAACAAAATTATAAACAAAAACAGTTCTAGACAAACCAGGGATGCCCAGCTAGTGATTTGGAGTGTGTTAGATTTCAGATGCCCAACACAGGAAAAAGGGTCCTGATTTTCAAAATGGCCTCCCAAAATTACTAGTAAAAATTTAGTGTAATGTTTTTTGCTGTCAGCATAGCCTACCCTAGATTCTCCTCATCCCTTCCATGTGCTGCCTTTCCCCACTCACGTGCAGCTTACGTTCTGTCCATGTTTGACACTGAGAACAGGTAGGTTATAAATGCATTTCTTCCATCCCTCTCACAATTTATTCTCCTCCTGAGCCTACCACACCCCTCACTACTGACCAGGTTACCACTAAAGCGTGCATAGCAAGACCTTTCAATAGTGTTTGCCAAGACAGAGTGAGAAAGCAGAATCGATCCTTTCAAATGAAAGTGACAGAGCATAATTGCCCTCAAGCTGTCGAGTCAGCTCTTTAGACTCCTAGCTGAGCTCTGGATCAGGAAAGGTCAGGGATTTATTTGCCATCTTTGTATCCTTATGCTGTCCAGAAATATCTAATTAAATAAATACCTCAGCAGTATTATTTATCCTTTGACTTTTAATGAGCCCCATAAAAAAAGCTTGATTTCCACCCTCCCTCCCAGAAGCTTCTTTTTATCTCAGTTGTTTACTCACTGACTTAGCTGAGAGCTGACATCTCATAGCTGCATCTGGAGCTACTAATGCCGTGATCCCCAACACCCACGCCATTCGCCCTAGACAGCTCTGTGAGCTGCAGCACTAGGCTTTAACCAGATTTCCTTCACGTCAGCAGCAAATTCCCCATTTAGATTCTGCCTGCGAGGCTCTGATGGTTTGGAAGTAGTGGTGGAATGCACCCGTGTGATGGAGTCTGATGCATTTTGAGCTACCACAGTGAGCTGCAGACAGGAGTTGGAGAGTAATGGCAACAAAGAGAGTAATCCCTTCGAGCTATCTTGGCTACACAGAGAGCCTCTCAGTTCTGTATAATAAGGAGTGTTCTTCCTCGTATGTTCTCTATGCTTGCATTGCTGCTTATTTCCATGAGAAATGCAGAATTGCAAAGATGAAGGTAACCATGTCATTGAATCAACAGGAATCAAGCTTCTGCTCTAATCATTCACTCATGTTGAGCCTTTTACTTGGTGTCTGGGCAGTGGCAAGTTGAGATATATGGTATGGGGAACCAAACTAATTTCAGGGGAAATGGCTTGCCTTGAGTGTCTCCCTATGCCCCATTTCAGTGGATGGATGTGGGCTGAGCATACACAGTCACACTCACACAAACAACAGTATTATCATAGAAGTATTTAAATGCACAACTGACCAAGGTATTAAAGATTCACCCCATAATCTGGCAAAAAGATATTTTAATCAACATTTGACAAGCATCACTATTATTCCAGTTTTTCTGCTACTAAATACAAACTACTTATCCTGTTTTATGCAACTTCTTGAATCATCCAATTTGGACCCATCTCATCTTGAATTTTTGCCTTGTACATTATTTCTACGTAATCCATAATTCCATCGTTCAATGCTGACAACCCAACTATCTGAGCACAGGCAAAGGGGTAGAAACCAGCTTCAGGCTGATTTTGCTGAATCCAGACTTACTAACATCACACCACACCAGCGACACAAGATCAAATGGATTCCTCTGCAGACTACATAATACATCTTTGTGTGCTATAGCAAAACAAAGACCATATGTAAGAGTTTTATGGAATTATTAATGGAGGGAGAGAGAAATTAGAAATGGAGACCTGGAAAAATGAGGCTTTCATTTGAGATTTCAAAGATGAAGTACTGATGAGATGCCAAGATGACAGGGAGGAGGAGCCGCAGAGCAAAAGGCTCTCACATTGAACACATTCTCACAACAGTTGGATGAAGGACAGAGAGCAGGCTGCTGTGAGATAAGTGAAAGGAGTGAGGTGGGTATGCAGAGAGCATAAGGTGCTTCTCGTGGACGTGTTGCTGCGAGCCTGGCTTCACTTTCTGCAGGCTGCCATCCCGGAGGTCCATCGGGGGGGGCTGTCAGTATCCAGGAGGCCCTGCAGGAGAGCTTCCACCCCGGAGAGCACTAAGAGCCTCCCTGGTCTGCCCCATTGGGGGCTTGTGCCTCATTCCTCCCTCCTTCCACTTACCCCTCCCTAACCCCCCTTCCTGATGTCAAATAAAAACACATTTCTTGCCAAAAACAAACTCTCTTTATTGACCGAAACTGGGATGGGAATGAGGGTGGGAGAGGGGAGGGGGAAACCTGGGAGGAGGGAGCTGGAAGGGGGAGGCAAGGGGAGGAAGGGGGAGGAGAAGCTCAGGGTTGAGGGTCTTGCCGGACCAACTTGATTTTCATGCAAACCTGCTCCTGGGTTCACATGTGGCCTTTGGTGGCCAGGCTGGCAGCTTTCCTGCCATAGATGGCTGCGTTCCTCTGTCTAGTGCGGAGATCATGGATGTTGGGGGCATTCCCCCCAAACCTGAATATGGTCCACCCTGATCTCTGCCCTGGACCAGGAAGACGCCTGCCTTCTCCGGGCCCTGGCAGGCTCCTGGGAGCTGGCAGACTGCTCCTGGGGCGCAGTGGAGGGCTGGCTGCCAGTGGCTTGCTGGCTCATGTTTTGGGGCCACTGGGTCGGGGCCGGCAGGCTTGTAGCTGGCACAGGCTCTGTGGCCAGAGTCTGCCCCTTTAAGGGCTCCAGGGCTGGGGGGAAGGAGAAGGGTTTTCCTGGTTTGGCCCAGAGTGGCCACAAGGGGAAACTGGGAAGGCTGGAGGCCAGCTAATTCGAACTAAGCATCTACACAGCGCTTATTCTGAATTAGCTAATTCGAGTTTGGCGTTACTCCTCGTAGAATGAGGTTTACCAAACTTGAATTAAGCGCCCCGCTATTTCGAATTTAATTCAAAATAGCGGTTTGCTTGTGTAGATGCCATGGAAGTTAATTCGGAATAACGGCTGTTATTCCAAATTAACTTTGCAGGGTAGACATACCCAAACTCCTTAGGCCTCATCTTCACTCCATGAAAGATCGATGCGGTCACGATCAATCTTCCAGAGTTTGATTTAGCGAGTCTAATTAAGACCAGCTAAATGAAACTCAAGAGTGCACCCCCGCCAGCATCTGGAACTCCTGCTCTTGCAAATAATGGGTGCCATATTTATTCACACTGTCACTGCATTAATCCGCTGTGGGAGCTCTCTTAAGTACAAACTGTGCTACCAGACCAAGTCTTGATCTCACTCTTCAGTGGCACAAAGCCCAATCTGAAACCTACTTAATCATGGAAGGAACCAGTAAAACCTTGCTTTGTCACTGTGTGCCTAAGGAACCATCTGTTAACATTCCTGGTCTCAAAACTAATATATTGCAGCTCCAATTCAAGCTCGGACAATGCAAGTGATACTAATTGTACCACACAGAAGCAAGGCAATGACAAAGTTAGCAGCACTGCATAGCCCACCTAGGTATCCAATTACCTGTCACTGCACCCTCTTGTATCACTTACCACCTCTATATAAAAACAAAACTGACAGGTATGTCAATCTTGCCTTTCAGAGGGAAAAAATTGTTGGGGCTGAATCATTTTCTATTTATCAGCAGCAGTGGCTGGCACGGGCAGAAAGGAAAGCCATGCCACCTCGGACTGCTCAGTCAGCTGAATGTCAGGCCTATCAGATGAAGGAGCTCAATGTCAGAAGCAAGTATGAAATTCCCCAGTAGCGTGTATAGCCCTTCTCAGATTCAGCAGGGGAAAACATTCTATTTATAAGCCACACACCGGCAGGGATCCTACAGCAACAAAGGCCTATGATCTCAGGGGGTTTTCATCTTAGCTACCGGCTGCCTAAAAATGGCAACAGGACGCTCATCCTCCTGCCCTCCACACTCCAGCCCCCCTCCCTTAGCTCATGCCCTTAATAAAGCTGCCAGTGATCTGTTCGAAGAGTTGGACACACCAGTGGGAGCTAAGGAAACAGACTGTGTGTAAATAGTGGTAAGTGGCCCAAATGAATGTAAAGGGCACAGACTGCCCCTGAAGAGAGTTCCCCCCACCCCTGATTTATTGGGGTGCTGTGTATGGAAACAGCCTACGCCAGACACTGCAGAGACAAGGTAGGCTTTGCAAACTCAGTGAATGATGGAGGAATTAAACCAAGGGAATGATGAAGAATTAGAGAATGCAAGTGACCATGGAAAGCTTCCCAAGGTCATATGACTTGAACTCTACCACTGCCCAGATACAGTGTATTTTAAAAGCAATCATAAAAACTGCAATCGTTTTGCAACCTGATCATTTATGGGAGGTCACAGGCCCAGGTTAAGGTTCTGACTGATCTTTGTTCTCTTCCCCCTGATAAGCTGTAAAATGGAGATAATTGCACTTGGCGCTCCCCTAGAAAAGGTATCATATAAAGACAAAATACTACCCCTTCGCACAGCCCTCTGTGAACATGAAGCACTAAGTCAGGGCTGGGGGTTCATCATTTTGCTTTGCACAGAAGCATAATAAAAACACCAAGTGTGATAAAAACTGCATGCAGCCAATAATCAGATAAGTCAAAATGCAGGGGTGAGTTCGTGTCAGGAAGAAGGAAGTGGGAGAGTGGAGAAGCAAGAGCAGAGAGCAGCTGCAAGAAATATTCCCTCACTTAGTGTCTGTTGTATCAATAGTGAGAAGTGCTTCCAGGCAAGTGTGAGGACAGGCCTCTGTCCCAGAGAGCTTACAAATGAAGTATTTACTTGTTTTTAAAAGAGTTGGCAGCAGTGTGCCCAGTTACTTAAGGTGCATTTAAGAGCCTGGACAATAGGCTAGCCCAAAGCTATTTGAAATGGCCCAATTAAGGGTTTTGAGACATAGGAAGTCAAAGGTAAGACAAGGTGAAACTGCTACTCATAGGAGCTCTCTTCTGACTCTGGGATGCATGGATTGTCTGGGCTGGGCTATGGGCATTAACAAGACTTTATGAGCCATCTTTTTGGGGCTCTCTTTCAGTGATCTGATCAGACAAGGTCTTCCCAGAGTCTCTCCTGGCACTGTCCAGCTCAGTCCTCTTGTAAAAAAGGTTCGTCTACTGGGTCATTCCATTGGTAGTGTTGGAGAGAATGAAGGACTGGTGTGGTTGATTTTTAATTTAAAATATCAGTAATATTTTTAAAAACATACTTGATTTTTATAATAATCCCCTTCCTATAGCTAGCTCTTACTTCCGCCAAGTGCTTTACAAACCGAGGCAGATCCTCATCGCCCCAACACAACGGATGAAGAAACCTGAGCGTCACATCCTAGTGCAGATGAGACCAGAATTACAGTCTCACCGCCCAGTCCCTTTTGTCTCATTCAAACTCTTCCATGATGACTGTCAACTATAAGCAACAGACACGGCCGCATCAGTAATTATCGCATGCTGTTATGGCATGCAGGGCAATTCCTATTCACAGCACCTCCTACTCACAATGCATCATTTTCCCAAGCAACAAGATCTTGCTCCAAGAACAATACTTACTGCCTTCACTCTGATTGTCTTTGTTCGAGTTGTAGACCTGGAAAACAGAAGGAAAGCCTTTAACCTTTGGGTTAAATAAATGTTCCACATGCTAGAACAATTGTAATGTATTATTTACATTACAGAAATGCCTAGAGGCCCAACCAAAGATCATAGTTCCTCAGCGCTAGGTGCTGTACGTAGTAGGAGACAGTCTCTGCCCACAAGGGTTTACCACTTAAACAGAAAAGAGCAAGAATAGGGGAAAGGCAGCATTGCCATCTCTAGTTTTTAGGGGGAGCCAAGGCATAGTGAAATTAAGCAATCTATACAAGATCACATAAGATGGCAGAGCCCCACACACTGGTGTCAAATCCAGTCCAGTATTTTAGGCACAAGACCGTCCCGTCATTAAAAACCTCTGTCTTTAGTGGATGGCACATTAAGTCTTGGTCACTTTCACATCACCAAAGATGTATCTTGATGGGAAAAAAAAAAAAAAAAAGGGAGGGGGAGGTTCAAATCCTGTTAGCTTCACGCAGCTGAAATCCCTGTCCAGATGCATGCTAGCACATACGAAGCTCTGTTGGTTGCCTCTGTTAGTCAGAAGGGAGCCTCTTGTACTGCCCAGTCAGCTAACATATCATGATGGAGGTGCAGCTGGTCCAGATTTAGCAAGAAGTATTGTGACTTGGCTCAGGAGGTCATGGTGCCCCTCAGAAGTGAGTACAAGGTTCACTCAGGCGAGGGGGCGGAACTGGATGGGAAGAGGTGGGGCAGGGTGGGGC
The DNA here is from genome assembly GCA_019425775.1 of Rafetus swinhoei. Lineage (NCBI taxonomy): Eukaryota > Metazoa > Chordata > Testudines > Trionychidae > Rafetus > Rafetus swinhoei. The sequence goes on along the minus strand of CM033428.1, from coordinate 19,046,706 downwards.
CTTAGGGGAAGATGAGGAGTGGAGGTGGAACCAGGAACACCCCTTGGCAATTTTCAAAATCAGCACCTGTGCTGAGCAGCGGCAGCAAGTGGAATGGGCAGATAACGCCTGGGCACTAGGAATATGCCTGGCCTGGGGGCCTGTTCCAATGTTGGGGACTGGGTCTCTTCCCCAGCCCTGCCTGCCTCTCCTGCATGCTCCCCACCCAGACTCCATACCAGAGTTCAAACCCTCACTCCTCCTGCACCCCCTCCTTTACCTCAAAGCCCCTGCCCCAGCCCAGAGCCTCTCCCCCCCAGTACCCAAACTCCATCCCAGAGCCTGCACCCCCTGCTCCCAAACTCCCTCCCAGAGCACCTGCTCCTGCACCACCCACCCCGTGTGCCAGCCCAGAGCTGGCACCTAGCATCCAGACTCCATCCCAGAACCCCTCCCACACCTAAATTCCCTCCCACAGCCTGTACCCGTCCCCCACACAAATTCCCTCCCAGAGCCTTGGGCAGGTGAAGGGGGTGGAGGGAGGGGTGTGGGTTCTAGGCACCACCAAACCTGCTGCCTCTGGGTGCGAAGTGGCACTACGATGCCAGGTTGCAACAAGTGGAGTGCCAGGACAGAAGCTATCAGAGCGGAGTGTGTGCAGGTTGGATGCGCTCTCCAACCCCCTCTCCCCACCCTCAGATCTCCCTTCTGCACCAGGCCAGGATGAGGGTTGTGGTGCTGAGGCAGAGAGTGCTGCTGTGGGTGGTCGCTGCCATCCCAGTGGCGCGAAGAAGAGGAAGTGGTGGAGAAGGACGCTGATCTGTGATTTTGAACCATGGGTTAAAGGAAAAGGAAAAGGAAAAAAAAAAAAAAAAAGCAAGCAAGCCATTGGTGGATCATCCTACTAAAAAGCTTGGGAGCCACTGCTATAGCACACTTCACTCTCCATTGTTCATACTAGGCAGACAGGCAAGAGCCCAGGAGAACCAAAAAGTGTGTGCGCAAACTCTGAACCAACGCTGCCAGCTGTGGAGCTTTCCTCTGGCCGGGAAATAAGCTGTGAAGCTCCTATGCAAATGAGACAATGGTTCAGCCACATCCCAGAGCAGATGTCGTCCCAATTCTTAACCGCTAAGGAAGCAAAGTATTGAGGGGCCTTCCCCCCACTTGACAGACTATGGACAGCAACATGACAGTCACCATGAGGAAGGGAAGCGGGGGGAGGAGAATTCAGAGGGAACCCAAACCAATCTCAGGATGAGACATTTATTTTAAGAACTATCCTGGCCTCCCTTGCCCCCGACCGATATATCATGGCAGTGGGCAAATGTCACACGCACACTATAGTCGCCTGTGGGCCGGAAGTCTGCCTACTTACTATCAGTGCTCTGATGTGGTTACTTCACTGCAGTCACGCTCCAGAGCTCTGAAGAAACCACAAGGCCTGTAAACTAAACTACAGTCTCGCCTTCAAAGGAACAGTAGAGTTCAAAACAAGACACATATGTTATTAACCCAAAGCAAGAATACAATAGTACTGTTTGGTGGCTCCTGTCCTTTCTGCCTCCTCTCCTTCCCCCTCCCCCACCCAGTTTCCTACCATCCCCTGCCAAGTATGTCTAAATTTGAACTGTAAACTCCTCGGAAGTCATGACCTCAGGTCAAATCATTGCCCCACTGAAGACTAAAAGAAAACAGACAGTGACTTCAGTGGGGCCGGTACTGCGTCCTTTGTCTTGTGTCTGAAAATCACTATGCGCAGTGATTGCAATTGGACAAGCAATAATGCTTCACACCTTGAAAGAACAAAAGAAAAGGGGTTGGGGAGCATGCATGGTCAAAGTCATCTGACAAAAAAAACTAACCTGCACTCAGTATTGCTCTCCCAAATGGCTTCTGGATCTTGGAGGGCTCCCCCTTAGAATAAACACACCTTCAACACACAGCAAATGCCTGATCAACGGGCAAGAGGCTCCAAGGGGCACATGCAACCAGCTGTGCAGTGGCTAGGTCATTAATCTGGGTTTGATTGGAATCAATGAGCCAAGGAGAATGAGCTTTGTAACATAACCCACAAAGCACAAAGCCAGTCCAGCCTACCAAGGGCCATGCAGTCGAGAGGGTGTGCAAGGGGGTGTGCAAAACAGAAGACCAATAACTTTGTGGAGGATACAAGTCCTTCAGAGCAAACCAATTTCTATTAATTCATTTTCTTATCTTCTCTCCCCTCCCCAGCTAAAAGGTCAAAGGGAAAAGGCAAATTTTCATTCTTATAGAGGGGCACATGCTCTTATTTCTTCGAAGACTTGGGCACCAAGACTGAGACCTGTGATGAGTTTTAGTAGAGAGGAAATTAGGACAAGGCCAACTGAGCTACACTGAAACTCTATGTACTGAACCAATGGCTGCAATTAAGTACCAATAACCATCTTTAAAAAATCATTTGTCTTTGTGTTATATTGTGTTTTTCCAACATTGTTCTTTACACATAGTTAAGCCACTTAAATTGATGCATCTCCAGGGAGTGTAAAAAGAATACCAAGTTATCATTCCTAGAATTCTTTTGCTGGTAACCCTTGCCACTATTACATGGGCCTTACTGAGAAATCCCAGTAACACTTCTAGGAATTAATGGAGCAACAAAGAACTGAGAGCCTGACTGGGGACAATGTCTTTTTTTTCCTGCTAGGATCCAAGCAATTTTGACTACGCATTTCCAAACAGATATACTTCTCAATCTCTCCCTCGGGGCCACCTATTACCATAGAATCCAGGCACTGCGAGCTAACTACAGTATGTGATACTTGAAAACTAGAGATTCCTTTGGCAAGAAAGAAACTGTTTTAAAACATGTTAGCGAGGGGGATTACTCGACACACACACACACACAAAAAAAGCTGCAGTCAGCAAAAGTATTGTTCTCCAGGGAGAGCGTGCATGGCAAAAAAAAAGTAAAATAAGTGAAGACAAACAGGAAAGTGAACAGAAAAATGAAGACTGATTGTGAAGTCTCTGACTTTCCCCATAGAACCCCTCCCTCTGTCTCCAAAGAATCCACTCTGGCAAGCATCTGTAATGGGAGGAGAAAAGAAAGAAGAGCTGGAGGTTAACCCCTTGCTCACTGGAGGTCGAGCAGCTCTCTACCCCTTGCCTATGAATCCCAGAGTTGAAATATGTTCAGTTTTAGTGCACAAAACCACCTATATACGCCAGGTGACACCGTTCTTCATGTGTCTTTTTTTAAGCTATAAATTTACTTTCCTCATGCAAAACGACTTATCCACTTTTCTATTTTCCACCCAGATTCATGGCTGTCCAAATACACATTTCACTGGATCCCACATAATCAAAGCTCCAGAGGGAGCTTTGTTTGCCTGCATGTGTTTCTTCCCCAAGTCTGGTCTTATAAGACAAGGATGATAGGGACAAACTAGTTTTAAAAAGCTTCACAGGTGTAGCAGAGTTCAGTTTTTCTAGTTTAAAAAAAAAAGGGAAAAGAAGGGGAACAGGTTTCTGGGATATGTCCCAGACTCGCACGAGCATGACAAACTCTCGTGCTAAGGACAGAGAGCAGGATGATGCAGCACTGAAAGTGGCTCAGGCTAGCTTGGAACCAGGGTGTAGGGTGGATCCGAGCGTGGGTGGCTAAGCCTGAGCCTTAGCCAATGCCACAACATCCTCACTGGCTAGAGCTGAACTAGCACAAGTTTATCCCGGCTGGGAAGCTCCCTCCCAGCTGCAGCATACACATACCCATATAGTACACTGGCGCTATTAACAACAAGGCCTCTGGATAGAGTAAAAAGGGACTTTTGTATTTCAGTTTGTCACGCAGCTATAAAATGATATACAGCCAATCCTTCATCCAGCTCATTGTAAAAAGAAATTCCTCTCAGTGCGTTAATCCTTTAAGCCCGATTCTCTAACATTCATGAAATATCCTTTAATTCTGCAAAAAGCCACTGTGCTTAAAAGGGAATTCCTTGCCGTATGATTAGATTTGGCCTGTAATTCGCAATCAGATATTTTGGGCCCCTTCGCTGTTGCAAACCCCATCTTTCTCTTTCTAAAAATCCCTGAACTCCACACAGGAAAACTGTCCTTTTCCCCAGGAAAAGCTATGGAATATGTACAACTCCATTTCATTTCAACTTCAGTATGAAAAATTCTGCGTTAGCCAAAATATTAAGCGATGTGTTCAGCTTCTCCCACGCTGAACAGGCACATCTGCTGGAAGTGCCAAATATTCTTTGAAGAGAGGTGCTTACTACAAGAGCCAGTTTTCTAACTTTAGAAAGAGTTCTGTTAATAATTATTCAAAAGGTCTAAATGTTGGGTTTCATTAGTGCCTTAAGGACGCTTATCTGCCCCCTATCTGAAATGTCAAAATAGTGCATCCAAACCTGTGCTGGCATTAACTAATATAAGCCCCCCTTGGGATCTTAGCATAGCAACCCTTTCTCTTGCCCAGATCAGTTTTTAGATACCAGAAAATATCATTCTCTTTGAACAAGCTCTGCATAGTTGCAAGCAAGCTCAGGGCGTTTAAAGCTAACTGTGTATGGCCAGATGTCCACTCATAGGGAATGTCGAATGAAGATACTCAACTCCAGGTATATTAGTTACGGAGATGGAGTCAATGTACCTTTTATCATGTTTCCCCGCTGTCCCCACACAGTAAGTGCTCCCATCAGCTTTTTTTACTCCTTGCACAAGCAGGAGAACCGGCAGCTGGTGGGGGTGCCCTCTGAGTTCAATTTAACGAGTCTTAATTAGACTCACTAAATCAAACTCCGGAAGATCAATCACAGCAGTGGCGATCTTCCATTTAGTGTAGACATGGCCTAAGTGAAAGATGGCTACCAGATGGATCTATTAAACTTGCATGAAGACTCCAGCTGAATTATGTGGTAGAGCAAATCAGCTATGTTTTGAGTTGGTTGATCTGTGATAACGCAAGATACCACACATTTATTTTTTTTAAAGCCAGAACTCAACATGGCCTTTACTGTTCCAGTACCAAAATGTTATGTTCTATACAGCATAGATGGTAATATATAAACTAAGTAGATTGTTTTGCCTTCAGTGATCTAAACTGATCCAGGGCAGATCTAGAAAAATAAAGGTCCTTCGCTGGGGCAGAAGTGCAAAAGATACATGTGATAGCTGTCCAGGAGACCGAACCTACATTACAGCCAGGGCAAAGCGGAGAGATGTTTTTGTAAGTGGTGAAAGTTAGATTTATGTAGATTGTTAGACCTATTTATAACCACTTGGTGATAGTGTAAGGGAGTCTAACCAAGTGTAACAAATTCCTTCCACTTCACCAGCACTGAAATTAAATGAGATGTACTATTTTAAATGTACAACTTCTAGCACCTTCTTGGCAACTGCTTTTCCTGCTATACTCCTTTCTCCTGACCCTTTCAATGTGTGATTAATATCATTTTAAACACCTTCCAGTTTCATCTTTCAGTTTGGCCTCAAGCTGCCAGTTTAAGCGACTGATTATCTGATTTAGAGTTTAAAAGGTTGCAACTGTCTGAGGTGCCTGTGAGCAACAATTGCTAAGGGCTCGACTTACCTAAAGGCTTAGCTCAGCAAGGCACTCATGCATGTTTAAAAGTGTTTGACTAAGTCCATGCACCTGGAGACTTGAATAGTCAGATCTCTTGATGGTCAGTTATTGTACCTGTTTGTGCTTGCAGGATTTCGTTATTGTTAGCCGCAAACATCCAAAATCCATGAATCAGAACTGAAATACGTAAGAACAGCAGTGGGCAAATACCAGCCCATGGGCCAGATGTAGCCCCAGGATAAGGGTTAGGCCCTGACAGGCCATCACTGCTGAATTTTCCTGCTCCTCCGAAGGTACAGGTGCTTGCAGTGTTGGCTGCAGAGTGCTACTCTGGCCAATGGGAGCTGCAGGAAGTGGTGCAGACCAGGAGACCACTTCCCACAGCTCCCATTGGTCAGGAACGGCGATCTGTGGCCAGCGTGCGCTGCAATCAACCACAACTGCGGAGGCAGAGGTAAATAAATAGGCGGTAGCCTTCCAGCAGCTTACTTTGGCAAATTGCCTCCATTTTATGCCCACCTCAGCATCAGAACTATGGGTATGTCTATACTAGCCCCCTAGTTCGAGCTAGGGAGGCTAATGAGGGCGACTGAAATTGCAAATGAAGCGCGGGATTTAAATATCCCACGCTTCATTAGCATGTTCCCGGGCGGTCGCCATTTTGGAAATTGACTAGCCCGGAAGCACTGCCCGCGTCTACACGCGGCAGAGAAGGGCGATTCCGAAATAAACCCCTTACTTCAAATTACCAGTTAAACCTCATTCCATTAACTGGTAATTCGAACTAGGGAGGCTAATGAGGGCGACCAAAATTGCTAATGAAGCGCAGGATTTAAATATCCTGCGCTTCATTAGCATGTTCAATGATCGCCATTTTGGAAATTGACTAGCCGGAAGCACTGCCAGCGTCTACTGCAGCGGCAGAGAAGAAGCGATTCTGAAATAAACCCCTTACTTGTTACCAGTTAATGGAATGAGGTTTAACTGGTAATTTGAAGTAAGGGTTTATTCGAATATCTTCTCTGCTGCGTGTGAAGCCGCGAGCTAGTCAATTTCAATTTCAAATAACAACGCCGAACATGCTAATGAGCGCAGGATATTTAAATCCTGCGCTTCATTAGCAATTTTGGTCGCCCTCATTAGCCTCCCTAGTTCGAACTAGGGGGTTAGTGTAGACATACCCTAAGAGATTGGCTTAAAAAAATCATGACACTTTTAAAAATGTAATAAATTTGGGGTTCTGTTTTCTTTCCGAGCCTATGGCGAAAGTAGGGTTGCTCTGTAATCATTTATGAATACCAGACTGGGACGTGGTTATTGGGATATTCACGGTATGAAGGGGTCTGCGCAGGTTAACAGCAGGCCACTAGAAAAGAAATAGAAAGCAGAGCAAAGGCTCACCTATCTACCCCCACATAAAGGATGCTACAAAACCATTCACTCTGATCTGCCTCTGACTTCGTCCTGAGCTCATCAGATGAGATTGCCAAAGGGTCGTTGCTCATGAATTGAGAGAATGAAGAACTTTGGTCAGAAGTCTCTCTCTGTAGGAAAGGGGGCAGAAGAGAATTATGGGGGGAAAAAACAGCCTGACACACACAGTGCATAAGCTGGGATAATCAGGGAAGTGAGGCTGGCTTGGAGTCTCTACCAAAGAATGGAAGGATTCTACGTGAGACAGGCATGCATATAGACCAGTGATAGGCAACCATGAATGTTGAGTGGGTCGCATCTACCTGTGGCCCGCAGACCCTCGTCTGTCCCTCTCCCCCATGTGCCTCTTGTGCACTAGGGCACTGGAGCCCTGCACTTCTTATTCTTACTGCTCTCTCCCAGAGCTTGAACAGGCTGCCCATCACTCATATAGACCATTTTTAAATCTTTTTCTCTCATGTCATGCTTTGTTCCTACTGTTAAGACTAAACAATACTTTGGTTTAAGAAACAGACTGTGTTTGGTCACAGACCCACCACGAAGGGAAGAACTAAGCACCAAACCCCCATAAAAGCAGAGTCAATACACAAGGTCTATCCAGTGTTCAGGGTATTGTCTACAAGAGGGAGAATCACATGATTCCACTGCACAAACGTGAAAGGCGTGAGGCCTGAAACCTGTGGGATTGCACTCAGAGGGGACAGCGGTTCAGCTAGCCCAGTAACCAGGACCAAACTTTTAGATTACACTCGAGTCACATTTTCAAGCTTTTCTCTGCAACAATGAGGGATAAAAACTTGTTTTTCTTTTTTAATCATACATTTGACAAAGTAAGGCATCAGGGAAAAGCACCCCAAAACACAAATTTGTGATAAAGTCTTTAGATTTGGTAACAGGGGGTTTACACAACATCAAGAGCCAATTTAAAAAAACAAATCAAGCCTGAAAGACTAAATGTATAATTTTACAAATTCAAAAAGATGTAGAGTTGCTGGGTATGCATTAGATTTACTAGATACGGAAATTGACCCAACTGCTGTCCTAGTGAATATTTTTGGATATTCTGTCTCCCGCAGTACATTAGCTGGAAATAAACAGATTTGCATTTTCACAGGATAAAATAACTACAACTATTCAAGCATATTGCAAATGCTTCTGAGTTATTTTCTCTATTGATAAAATACCCTGGCTACATATGTGATAGTTTTAACTCAGAAAAGTTCTTCAAGGTAATCAGTTCATGAAAAATAAAATAAATCAAAACTTGGATAGGAACAGGAAAGAACCATCTTTGTTTATATGCCTCACTTTCCACTACTGTCTACTTCCACAAGCTACAATGTTTGGCCAAAAAAAAAAAAAAAAAAAAAAGTGTGCTTTTGGGATAAGAATCTGTGCTTTATATCTTATCCTGTGGAACAGATTTAGTTGGTGAAGCTATAAGTCTTGATCCAGAGGTTAAAGAATCATCTACAGGCACATTACTAACAGTCACAATGCCATAATGTCTTCCCTAATTACTCCCATCTGATTGAATCTCAAGATCCAAGAGGAATCCATTAAGAATTTCAGAGCTGGTTTAATACAAGTGTAGAAATCCACGGACCATTGTTAATATGCAAATCCAATATCCAACTATTTGTAGTAGCTGTATTTCTCACCTTTGATTTCTGGAAACAAACCCCTTTATCGAGACTATAAACATAAGCCAAAATTTTCAGACTTTGGTGCCTTAAAAGCAATGGTCCCAAAACCATATTTTAGCAGCTAATTATCAGAGTCCCACGTTGTCAGAAGCGCTGAGGAAACCATGTTCACTTTCAGTTTAATGAAATCTGCATCTGCTAAATTCCTCTGAAAATGTGGTAATGTTTATTTAGATTCCTAAATAAGAACTTTGGGACCAAGATGTGAAACTTTTGGGCCTCATTTACAAATGAAGCTTTTTTTTTCTTGCATATTACAGGTGGAACTGTAACAATTCCAAAGTCAAATGCACATAAGGTAAAATTAAAATCCCTCTATTCCACATTTTAATTTGGAGACTAAATTAAACCACTAATTCAATACTTAACATAATGACTCAAGAGAACAACTGAATTTTCTATAGTATGTGTTTGCTAAAATATTTTGCTAACTTTTGTAGCGGATACACTTTAAATATGCACACATTAATAAGCCTGAGAAATTAACATACCCACCCTTTTTCTTTGAAAAAGCCTTGCAGCACCTTAGAGACTAACAAAAGATGTAGATGGTATCATGAGCTTTTGTGGGCACAACCCACTTCTTCAGATGAATGGAGTTTAAGGTGTCAGTCCAATTTCCAAATAAATAGCACAGAGTGGGGATGGCGGGGATCGGAGGGGGCAGGAGGAGGAAAGAAAAAAAAAGGGGAAAGAAATTGTCAATTAGAGTGTCCATGCTAAATGAAGCTGATAAGAATATTTAGTACCCACTCATGAGGATGTGGAATGTAGCAGGCCATCCAGCCAATGTCTTTGTGTAGACTTCTGTTGTAAGAATCAAACTTGTAAATGAAATTAAGTTCTGTAGCTTCCCTGTCAAGCTGGCTTTTGAAATTGGTTTGAAATAATACAGTGACTTTGAGATCCATTAATGAGTGCCTGAGCAAGTTAAAATGTTCCTCAGCGGGTTTCTGTGTGTTGCCTTTTCAGATATCTGATTTGTGTCCATTAATTCTCTCTCGTAGAGACTGTCCAGTTTGGCCAATATACATGGAAGAGGGGCATTGCTGGCACTTGATAGCATAGATCACATTAGTGGATATAGAGTTATACAAGCCTCTAGTGTGCTGGTTTACATGGTTAGGTGCTGTGATGATATCACCTGTATAGATTTGTGGACAGAGCTGGCTTTGGGGTTGATTTCAGGGGTGGGTTCCTGGATGAGTATGATGGTGTGCTGCGTGGTTATTGGAAAGAATGTGTTTGAGTTGTCTGTAGGCGAGGATTGGCCTGTCCCCCAAGGCTTGTGAAAGTGAGGGTCATTTTCCAGGATAGGTTGTAGATGGTTGATAATGTGTTGGAGGGGTTTAAGTTGGGGGATGTAGGGGATGACAAGTGGCATCCTGTTGTTTTCTTCGTAGGGCCTACTTGAAGTAGCTGATGTCTAGGTACTCATCTGGCTCTGTCAATCTGTTTTTTCATTTCTCCAGATGGGCATTTCAGTTTTAAGAATGCTTTATATAAATCAGGTAGGTGTTTGTCTCTGTCTATGTGACTGGAGCAAATCCAGTTGTATCTCAGGGCCTGGCTGTAAACAATTGGTTGGGAAATGTGTCTTGGATGAAAGCTGGAGGCATGTAGGTAAGTGTAATGATCGATAGGATTCCGGTATGATAGTGGAAACATGCCCGTCAGGTAATTGTACTGTAGTGTCAAGGAAGTGGATCTCTTGTGTGGACTGATCCAGGCTAAGGTTGATGGTGGGGTGGAAGTTGTTGAAATCCCTGTGAAATTCTTCAAGGGTCTCCTTCCCATGGGTCCATATGATGAAGATGTTGTCAATGTAGTGTAAGCAGAGTAAGGATGCTGGGGTAAGGTAAGTAGAGTAAGGGTGCTTCAAGACACCATTGAATTCCTGAGGAAACTACAGAATATCAGTAATTTTCCTGAAAACACCGTCCTGGCCACCATGGATGTAGAAGCTCTTTACACCAACATTCCACATGAAGATGGATTACTGTCTGTCAGGAACACTATCCCTGATGACAGTACTGTACACCTTGTTACAGAGCTCTGCGACTCTGTCCTCACCCACAACTATTTCTAGTTTGGAGACAATTTATATCTTCAAGTCAACGGCACAGCAATGGGCACCCGCATGGTCCCACAACATGCCAGCATCTTTATGGCTGACCTCGAACAACATTTCCTCAGCTCTCGGCCCCTAACACCTTTACTCTACTTAGACTACATTGACAACATTTTCATCATTTAGCATGAAAAACTTAAACAACAATAGACTAGCAGCACCTTAAAGACTAACAAAACATGTAGATGGTATCATGAGCTTTAGGGGGTACAACCCATTTCTTCAGGTGACAGGAGTATTAAAAGTCCAGATCCAAGAATAAATAAGGGAAGGCGGAACAGAAAAGGGGAGGGAGAAAAAAAAAAGAGAAAAAAAGAGTGAATTAGATTGTTCTTATCAGCCTCTTGTAACTTAAATAATTTGCACCTCTATAAGTACACATTGGTTGGTTGGTTGGTTGGTTAAGTCATTAAGATGTGGAAGGTAGTGTGTGAGCCAGCCAATATCTTTATTCATTCCTCTCTGATATCCATCAAACTTGTAAATAAATCATGTGCATTTTCCTCGGCATTAAAGAAAAATACATTGTGCATCCACTATTTGCAATCTGACGTATACCCGACTCTCATGCTGACTGAGAACAGATCACAGAATCACACTCTAATTTATGAAAACCACTTCACCCCTAAATACATGAAACCAAATAAGTATGGTTGGAATTCAGCTGTGCCTGGAAGTTGTGCAGGATGAAGGTGGCAACTCGTGGGCTGCAGGTGCTTAAAAGAGAAGTAAACAGAGGATGAAGAGAGGAACTTGGGAGAAAAAGCATTCAGTGTTTTAACTGCTTATTTCCTTTTTTTATGGTTCATGCCAATGAGTTATGAAATCTTGAAACTTGCACTCTCGAGATCACGAAATGTTTTTGTTATATAACATTACAAACACACGCCTATATACATATCTATTATATATATACCACTGTTGTTTTAGAGTTAGATGTCTGTTTACAGACTAGATCAGATAAAATTTGAATGGGTCAAGTTTTGGCACTCTTGACTGTGCCTAAATGGAGAAGAGATACAGAAGATGGATTCTGTATTCTGAGAGATGGGAAAACAACAGTGATTTATGCAAACAGCTATATGTGCATCTCAGGCATTCTTTCTTAAAGATAAGAAGTGTGGGAAATCATCTTTGTGGGCACACTTGACACAACCATAGAAGTTAGAAAAGGTCCAGCACTTGGCTCACCACAATCTCAGAAGGAAACGACCAATTTGATCATCTAGCCAATGCCCTGTAATGAAGGATTTGTCTTACAGTCAATACTTAACCTTCTACCAGGCTTTCTGTTTAGACTACAACATGCTGTCAATGAGGCGGGCCCTGCCAGATTCTCTCAGCTTTCAAAAAGGAGCTTAGTGTTTTTAAAGCAGTCCGCAATAGAAGGAAATGCTGCACCATTGCACAATTTCCTTGTGATTCATGTTCAGATATCCTCAAAAAAAAAACCTTTCAACTTGGTAGATGAACAGGCAAAAATAAATATATAAACAGAAAGGGTGACCTTCCCCAAAACAGCTAGCATGTCAGCCATTTGCAGACAGGTTGCAAGGGATGGGCCGGAGGGAGCGCGCTGAAGTTTACCCATATGTGTTTGAGCCCCTTTCTATAAGGATTGAAAAACAAAAAGGCACATTAGGCATGAACTTCTGAAATTCACGTCCGATTGTGACAGTTTGGGGATTCTAAGTATAACATATATATGAAATACTGCATCACTGGATGCCTTACCATTTGCTGTAAAGCCTGTGTTGAACAGGCAGTTTGTTAAACCTTGATGGCAGGGATTCAAGCGGGAGCAGCTGAAAAGAATGGGGTATCTGTAGCTTAGGGAAACCTGTCTGACCAATTCCGTCTGAAGAGCGTGGGTATGAAGAAGTAGAATTTACACAGGAACAGAACAAAGATCAGCTGTTCCCACTGGGTCTTAAAAAACATAAAGCCTGAGAGGACATCCACGAATGTTTCCCACCAACAGTTTGCTCTCCAACACCTGTTTGCAATGGGAAGCCTTTAGGAGGATGAGGCTTTGCAGTACCCCAGACCTTTCTAGGAACAGACAACCTGTTCAATTATGTGAAAGCCCTGCACCCTGCAAATGTATTAGAACTTCTCCTCGCGACGTATAGGGAAGAAGGCTGGAATCATAAAAAGCATATTAGGCCAGCTGGTAAAACCTGTTAACATGAAAAGGATTTTAAAAAGAGAACAGGATTCCACAGTGAATTATTTATCACGTTCTGTTTTTAAGGGATGATAGGGCACCACTACCTCTGTTTCACAGGAGTTATCACCAAATACACGTTATTTCACAGCAACTCAGCACACCATTTAATAGGAAGATGGCAAAATAAGCTTTAAGTTAGTTTTTAGCACAGAGGAGTGGCGTAGTTACGGTCTGTACATAACACAAGGATGTGCCACTAAATCCCTTAAAAACTTAGCCCTAGTCTATAGGTAAAACATAGGTCAATCTAGCTATGTCACCCAGGAGTGTCAAAAATTCACACCCCGAGATACACAGTTACACCAACATAAGACCAAGTGTAGATTGGGGATGTAAGTGACTAACTGACTAGTCGACTATTCAATAAGCAAAAGCTTATCGGATAGTCAACACACTAGTCAACTCGTCGCTTCCCACCTCCCTTGCTGCTTCTAACTGAAAGAGGCAGCAAGGGGGGGGGGAAGAAGGGGCTGTGCTGGGGGGAGATGGCTTAAAAGCGGATTCCCAGCTCCAGCTCCGTGGAAGGGGGCAGGGGCGCAGCTGCAGCTGTCCAAATTTGAAATGTACAAGAGTCCCCAATGGGGCTCTGGTACATTTCAAAGAGGAAGCACCGCATAGACCGTGGGACCAACGGGGGACTCTGGAGCCCCACAGTGTTTCAATCTTTGAAATGCACAAGGGCCCCTGCTGGGGCTCTTGTACATTTCAAAGCGGAAGCACCTGCATGGAGCCAGGGGTCAGTGGGGGACTCCCCATTGGCCCAAGGCTCCACACAGCACAGCCCTGCTGGGCTGTTGTACATTTCAAAGGCAGAATGCCATGCTAGTCCTTATCGACTAATCACATAGTCGATGAAAATCCCATTGACTATTTGATTAGTTAATTAATTGATATTTAACATCCCTAGTACAGATACTACCACATCAACAAGAACTCTTCCATTGACGTAGCTACCATTTCTCAAGAGAGTGGATTTACAATAGCAACAGGAAAAAGTCTTGTCACTGTAGCAAGTGACTACACTACTGTGGCATAGCTGCAACTACGCCACTGTAGTGTGTGTAGAGTAGACGTCCTTATGATAAATCTATGTGCTTTTATAGCTTCTTGAGACAGACCAAGTGGAGGGCTGCCTGATGTCTTTCCAAATCCCGTTGAGGAGGGAATGTGCCTTGATTCCAAGGTACAAGATTCGACAGGTTTCATAATCCTCTTGTTGACTTCTAGCATTCAAGGGAGGGCCACTCATTAGGAAAAGCTGACCATTAAGTCCAGTATCCCTGGCAACTCCTTATTTCCTTCCTTCCTGCCTACTGTACAACACAATACTAGCATGCTGAAGTTCATGCATCTTCCCCCTCTTCAAATGCAGATTTTAATCTCACGTGATGTTTCCATTTGATAATCAAAAGTGAAACATCTGGGGGCTTGATTCCGCAGTTTATGTCTTGCTCTGCTGTGTGGCAGTGCTAAACTAAAATGATGGTTCTCATTAAAAATTAGCCTGCATTTTATTACAAGTGCAGGCATTCCCAAGTGCATCCAAAGCTGAACTTGGCTGGGCTACCTGCCAGCCATCTGGACTGCTTAGCTCAGCTCAGTTATATAACTCATTATGTTTTCTACCTAAAGAAAAAAAACTACTTGGGTCAAGCTGTCAACCTACCCCGTGTGAATGTCAAAGAGAAATCCAGCAGTAGGCAACTGAAAGCAAAGGAAAGCAACTAGGCACAAACAGACATACAGTAGCCTTCCCCCATAAATAATTAGCTAAAGGTCGACTGGTTAAGAAAAAACAGATCTTTGAATCTGTTATGTCATAAAGCAAAAACTTCACAGAGCAGCATTTTAAATGAATGTCAATGGAGCAGTAGTGGAAGATGCAGATACATGTGGAAAATTTAAGTGATTAATTAAAGGGGGAAACCTCTACTTGTTTAACAACTTCCCCTAGGTTTCCTAGGATGTACAAACAATAGCGAAAAACACCACTTCTTCTCTTGACGTCCAGCCAAAATCCACACCCTCCCATCCTACCTTTCACTGTATTCAGTCAGAGCAACAATACTACGCTAAACAACAACTGGGGACGTTAAAAACGCATTTTTTAAAACGTGTAACCGCTGAATATTTCTGGGAGTTGGTGTTCGTGGGAAGTCACGAGCTCCCGCCTACCCCCCGCTCCCACCTACCTCCTCTGCTGCTGCAGAGGTAGCAGTATGGGGGGCAGGCAGCTCCGTGGGAGCCAGTGCTCACCTTACCTCCCCTGCACTACTGCCTCTGTATGAGGGGGCAGAGGTGGCAGCTCTATGGGAGCCGGCACGTGCAGGGAGCTGGCTTAAAAACCGCCTCCCTCCACCGCAGCCCCCTCTGCCGCAGATACAGGTTCATTGGTTAACCGTGTACACGTTTACATCTCTAGCAACAAATAGCTTAATTTTGAATTATGTTAGATCGTCCTCATTCAAAAATGTCTGAATGCACACATCTCTCTCATTCATTCTGCTGTAAAACATCTTTTTCGGTGTGATAATTATTCCCACCTGTTAAAGGTTGATAGGTACTTTGACTGTGAGCTAGCTTGGGCTCTTTTTTTCTGTGTGTTTGCACAGTGCCTCAGTGGGGGTGCTGTAGCCCACTCCTGCATGGAAAGAGTTATAAGCAAGCCAGAAGAGGAGCTCAGACTCTTGCTCCAGCCATGGAGCAGGAGGGACCTAGCCACTTGGGAAGCTACAGAAGGGTACCTGGAATAGAGCAGTGCTGAGGAAGGGCAGGCAGAACAGGGGAGGGTGAGCTCTGGCCTGACCCAATTTCCAGGCTGCAGGCCTAATACAGGGGCCTGAGAGTACTAGAATTGCGGGGAGGCAACCAGGGCAGGAGAAGGCAGCAGTTCCACAGCCCTTGCCAATGATGAGTGGCCATTTCAGACTGTAGTTTGCCCCTGAGGCAGTAGGTCACTGAGGGAAGGTGGGTATAAGGGACTGAGGTTCCCTGGGAGAGGACCCCAGAGTGTGGGGGCACTGCCGCAGGGCAGTACTGTGAGGAAAGGGCACCGCTGGTTGGGAGGACATGCGGCCTGAACCGGCCAGCACAAGGCGCTCCCAGGCTGAAGGACTAACTCCCAAGAAGACCAGCAGGCGGTGCCGTGCCAGTGAGTCAACCCTGTTACAGCCTCCCACAATGGAATCCTGCTCTACGACTGGAGATTCTAGCTTGGGGCTAGGAGGGCAGCCCCACAGACAAGGGTAGAGGGCTAGGAATGCATCCTGGTGGCTGTGGGGCTTGATGTGCTCCCATGGGGATGCACTCTTTGGCCCCCGGCCGCAGGGCTCCATAGCCACCCTCCTGCCTCTTCCTTCAAGTGCTCTTCCCTCCCCAACCCCCAAGTCCCTGCTCAGTCAATGCCGGCTCCTCCACTGCCACCCGAGCGGAGCCCCACAGCCAGCAGCAACAGAGGGGATGGCATTGACCTAACCTGGTCCAGCAGATTCCCTGGTTTGGGACTGGTCATGTCCCAAGGGTGCCATACCAGGGAGGTCCAACCTGTAGTTCGGAGAAGTAGCAGCACTAAGTGATAACAATCCAGTAACTAAAGAGAAAATAAAATGCAACCTCTCCCACCCTTCTTTTCTATTGGCTCATTCGTGTCTTCCCATCAGGGCTACCCTCATCACCGGAGAAGCCTTGGGGAAGATCCAACAGAGAGGTACTAATCAAAGCTGAACAACAGAATCACTCTCTGACCTGGAGTTAAGACTTTTATCCTGCCTGGGCCTCAGTTAGTCCATCGGGAAAAATATAATCTAAAGCAAGAACAGCAAAACCTAGGAAAATACATTGACCCTTTAAAAATTAAGTTATAAAAATTTTGCGAGCTTCCATCACTCAAATTACAACCACTCTATACTGCCTGAGCACTACTGGAAAGGAGAGGCAGCTACTAGCTTTCAGATAGCCCACAAACCAAGACTCAGCAAACGCTACTAGGCTCAGTGAAATCCCTGCTGCATACAAAACCATTAAAGGTTTTGACAGACACATTTGAAACACAGTGAGCCAGTTAGATGGTTCCCCCAAGGGAAATGTATTTGAATAGATTAGTGCCAGGCAAGACCATTATTTTCCTGAAATATGTGTAGGCATGCATCATGTTGGTATCTGGGTCCAGGCCCAAAATGAAACCACCACACTTTCTGTTGTGTGAAACAGGGAACAGAAATAGTGCTCTCTCCCATCTCACAGCCAGCCATATAAATATTTTATCCAAAAGATGTGAGTTGCACGGTGTTCTGTACCTCAGCAAACTTGAGCTCTGGGTGAATTCTGAAAATGCAACTGCCTTTCCGTCCTCAAGAGTGTTGGGGTGTATAAGGATTAAATAAGGGATTTTGGTAGCGGTGACCATGCATGGTAAGGCGGCATGGCGCAGGCAGACCCTGTTTCTATTGATTTACAGACTTGCTTTGATTCCTCCTTCCCTGCTTGCTTGGGATAGAAAAGCTACAGCTGTACCCAGGATGTGACTTTTCATGAACGATCTGTGTGTTAACCATGCTATCCTCCTTACCCCCTTATCCATTCCCATTCAGGGTCACATCTCTTTTCCCCCTGGTAAGTTGCTAATGTAAGGAGTTTTGTGATGTGAGAACTGCTATCATCAACTAAAATGCTGTAAACAGTAAACAGGGGCGGGTATAATTATATTCATCACATGGTTATAATTATGCATTATATGGGTGTTCACATTACTAAATTAGGGCTTTACGGGAGATGTAATTGATACGTGTAGGTGCATACTAACTAAGATAAAAAGGGGTACCTTGGTTAATTTGTTGCTCACCCCCGAGAAAGAACGAGTATCTACCCCATCCGCCTCTGGGTAACCTATTCTTTTCTAACAAAGAACACACATCCAGGAGGTGTCCGTTAATGCATCTTGTGATGCGGCACAAGCAGACCAATCGTCTCTCAGGAAATCTTGTCTCGACAGATCTATCACTTTGAAATGAACCCAGAAGCAGATGGAAAGTGCAGCTCACAGATGTAGCAGGTTCCAGCCGACCCACGTCACCAAGCAAGTGAGCTGCCACATTCTGCACTGACTGGGGACTGGTCTATCCCGAATACTTTGGTCGAATTAGCTACATCACTCGGGGCTGTGCAAAATTCTAGACACTGCCTCCTGGGGAAGTGGATTAACTGCAATAAGAGGAAAACCCTTTCAGTCACCGAAGCAAGTATCTATACTACAGAGGCAGAGCTGCCTCTGCAGTCCTCATGGCACACATATACCCTGAGTATCTGCTGCACATTCCCCCTAATCCAACTTCAAGATGGCAAAGGCAATGCCAACTATGGCAATGGATATGTAAAGCTGAAATCTCAGCTTACAGTGGATGGAAAAGGCATAGGGGACACCATTCCAACCTGAAATTCCACAGCAGCTGTGGATACAAAAGGGCCAGACACAAGAGCACCCAGAGCCTGCAAATCTCTCGGGGGGGGGAGGGGGGCAGGAGGGGAAGGGGGGAGAGGGACGCTATCCGGGAATCTAATCTTTTAAGTAGGTATCGTCTGGGACCTGAATATCTTTTGTTACACAAGGAAAAACAAACTTGGTGCACGAAGCTCAAGCAACTTGAAGATAATGGCTTATACACAATTTAATAAACTAGCAAAAACTGAAGCAGCACTTGTAAGAGACTCATTATTATTCTTCCAACACCTAAAGGTGCCAGTCAAGGACTGGCCTCACGGTGATAAGGATAGTGTTCTGTCTGTGCATCACTTAAGAGCTTGCAATCGAAATGTGAAGATACAACAAGTGGGTTTAAACAAAGGACAGGAGAGTGAGTGGAGGAGGAGAGAAGTAAGAGCATGGGAATACACAGAATAGTCAGTGTGCAACATGGTGATTCCTGAATCTGGTTAGACCAGCGTTTCTTAAACTGTGTTCCGCAGCACACCGGTGTGCTGCGAGGCAGTCAGAGGTGTGCCGTGGAGAGAACAGAAAAAATTCTGCTCCCCCGCCTCCTGCAGAGCCCGTAGACAGCTCCCGCTGCAGCTGCTCCTCCTCCCATCAAGCCCGCAGGATGGCCCCTGTTCCACAGAGCCTCCGGTGCTGCGCAGCCTCCTCCTCCTCCACGTGTGCAGGCAGCCGCTTTTACAGCGGCCTCTGCTGCTGGGAGGGGGAGGAGTGACCAGAGCTGAGGAGCCGCTCCCGGACCTTGGCGTTTTAAAACTGCCGCCTGAGGGGAACCCGACTCAGGCTCCGCCACCCCCCCTTGGGCCGCGCTCGCGCTCTGTTGCCCCCCATGCGCTGCTGCTCTCCCCCGCGCCCGTCTCCAGCCTGGCGGGGAAGTGGCAGAGTTTAATCTGGAGAGGACGGTCGGGGTTTCTACTCTTCCCCCCACCGCCCTGCCAGCAGGAAGCCTAGCCTGGTGCTGCGGCTGCAATGAGGAGTAACGGTAGTTCGAATTAGGAGCTTTAATTCGAACTACCTAACCCGTGCCGCGTGTAGCCGCGAGCAGGGAGTTCGAACTACCGGGCATTTAAAAATGGCGGCGCCCGGGAACATGCAAATAAAGCCCGGGATATTTTAATCCCGGGCTTCATTTGCAAGTTCGAATGACTACATTAGCCACCCTAGTTCGAATTAGGGTGGCTAGTGTAGACATACCCTTGACGAGATGAGGGTGAGGAAACTTTCAGTAAAGGCGTGTGATTCATTTTCCATATAGAAGTTGGTGTTCCAGAGAGAGAGAGCAAATGTGCCTGCAGTCAAAGCCAGAGAAGTGGATAGGCAGGAGCTACATGAAAAGAATTTTTCAATTCACGTAAAACAAGTACTGTACTACAATCTCTATCACGAAAATTGAACTTATAAATGTAGAATTATGGACAAAAAACTGGATTCAAAAATAAAAATGTTAAACTTCACAGCCTACAAGTCCGCTCAGTCCTATTTCTTGTTCAGCCAATAGCTCAGAAAAACAAGTTTGCTTACATTTGCAGGAGATAATGCTTCTCACAATTTGACCTGAAAGAATAGGTATTTCTATGGCACAGTTGTAGACAGCGTCTCATATTCACTTGCCAGATGTAAATACTGTGCCCGGAAAGAGCAAGGCCATGAGTGGGGGGGCGGGGGCAACCCTTAGAGCTGCACAAAGCACACAGTGTGGCACTACAGCAGTAATTTAAAGGGCCCAAGTCTGGGATCTCATTTACAACCAGTGTCCCAGGAGTAAAATGTTGCTGATACTATCAAAATCCTGAGCAAGTTAATCCTCTCCCTGATCATTTTGCTATTACTATAATATTCTATCTTCAAGGGTTATCACCGACCCTAGTCTCAAACAAAGGAAGTTTTAATGTACAACTGGAAGGCACTCAGACACTATGGTAATGAGTACAGTATAAGGACCTACACAAATAGATGAGTGACCTTTGAGAAAGCAGAAATAATGTGTGATCAAACCAATTCACAACTTCCAGTTAATTTTGGTGTGATGTGGGGAGATTGGAAATTTGTATCGTTTATATTCAGCCATCCACACCATGGTGTATTGGGGAATTATGACTGAAGCCCTTCAAGTTAATTTATTTTTCTGAATGAGCCAAAATTATAGGAATGCGGGGGTTTGAAGCATTGGATTGAATTCAAAAGACACATTAATTTCCACTGGGAAATTACTGTTTCACCATTTTGTGTAATTAGAAGAGGAAAATGAAAAACAATTTCAGAAAAGAATTCCCAGCAGCAAAATTTAGGGGAGGGGGATCGCAGGCTATGTATTGGACAGGAACGCAAGATTGAGTTTTGCTGTTTTGTTTTGCTATAAAACACAGAAATGGTGTAACACTAAATTACTTTTCTAAAACTGGCTCCAGCACCACTGAACATCTGTCAGACAGAGGGCTGTGGTCTAGAAGTCAGAATCAGGGATTAGAAGTCAGGTGCCTTCACATGTATTCCTCAGTCTGCTAGGGATCCATTTGATAGAAATTTAGGCAAATCACTTAAAATCTTTTAGCCTCAAGTTTCCTATCTGTTAAAGGGGTTGGGGGGGAGGGGAGTCACGTGGGGAGTCACAAGGTACAATTAATGGTTGCAAAACTTCTGAGATCCCTGGATGAAAAGGTCATTAGATATAATTGTACAATGAAATGGTCTTTTATGGTGATGCTCAGAGGAGGGTGGGTTGCCAGGCATTAATACACTTAAGCCTTTTCTATGTGAGTACTTCTAACAGAACTATAGTACCAATACTACTGAGCAAATACAGCCAATGGGGCTGGGCTACATCGGCTGGGAACCAGGAGTTCCAAATCTCTTAGCATGGAAAAGACCTTGGAGCCAAATGCATGCGGGTAAGGCTTGGGAAGTTCATACATCCACTATCTCTGTGCACTGGTCCTACAAACTGAAACAGAAAAATCAGTTTCTAGGGTCAACCACTTGGCACCGCTCACAAGTAATGAACAAAATTTACATTAAAGAAGAATCACAAACCTTCAACAGGCAGACACTACTTTTCTGCCGCAAAGTGGCATTTGACAGTCCTTACAATAGAGATGCTTTTTAAAATATAGGATGAAGAGAATAGGTACAGCTGGCAAAGCTTTGCAAAAGGGGAATGGGGAAGTTAGCAAGGAAGGACTGGTGGGCTCTTATGCTGCATAGACTCAGAGACAGACAAACATTAGAATGTTGCAGCTCTAATTCAAACAAAATCATTCTGGGGAGCCAGTGTCCCCATCAGCACTCTCACAGGCCAGCACCCTGTTTCTAGGACCCGCTACCCACCTGCAGGTTCCATGTATCCTACCCCCATTCTGTGGGCTAGAAGTAAGGTCCCTGGTCATATGGGGCACACTAGACCTACATCACAGGGACTGAGGAGTTAAGCATTGGCCAGGCCAATCGAATTCAGCATCAGAGAGATTTCCAGTGTGCTCCCTCGACACATCCCCCAACACTTTGCACCAAGAGGTCATGCCAAAGAGATAAGTCCGTGTCTTCCACAGTATCAACTTGATCTCATTTCAGAGGCACTTCAGAAACGTGGGGGGATTTGTACTGTTTCTTTCACAACCCCAGCGAGAGGAGGTGAGATTTATTAATATGGTCACAGCAGATCACCATGGTAACATGCAATCCCAACAGCGACCGAATCCACAGTCACTGAGCTCTCTGTGCTGCCTCTGAACAGACGCCGAATGGATGGCTCCATGGAATGGGGCAGAAACGAAGCTTAGTAACACGGGGTAAACTCTGTACAACCCTCTCCCTGCTCCATGCTGGAGCAAGCAAGAAGAAATGGGGTGAGGAAATGGAGACAGAGAGAGGGAAGAGGAGAGGGAAATAGACAAAATAACAAAAATGGGAAGGGGGTTGGGGTTTAGAGGATTTACGCCTGCCCTGCCTCCGTTCATCAAAAATGCTACCTGGCTTGAGAAATGCCAGAAGCTCCTTTAACCTGACAGTACGAGGGAAGAGACCAAAATATTTTCCTTAAGAGGAGCATGCTGTGGTTTGGGAGGTGTCGGGGGGAAGGGACTTTTGGCTTCTGTGCTGCAGAAGATGGACTTGGACTGTTGCTTTTTGGAAGCAATGGGTTTAGCTGGAACAGCAGGAAAGGGGGAAGAGCAGAAGAGGTCTGAAGAGTTTAGGTGGGGCAGGGGAGGAAGGGAAACGGGACAGGTCTGTGCATTCGGTTACTCTTGGCACCACTGAATCAGTGTGAGGGCTGCTGGTTCTCTGGTGCCCCTCTGAAAATCCGGTAGTGCAGTGCACTGCGCAGATAGACACTCGGGATTCTCCTGCTGCTGCGGCTGTCCTTCTGGCTGTCGAGCTGAAGGGGCTGAGAGAGAGGGGCAACAACTTGCTGCCCAACAGCATCTCCACGCCTCCTAAGTATGCTCCAAAAAAGTGAAAGCACTGTGCCAAGAGACCTTGCCGCATGCAAACAGCTGGAGGGACTGAGACAGGGGCAGGGTGATGTGAGGAACACAGTCTCCCTTCCTTTATCCTCCTTGCCTGCCCGCCCATCTCCACCCTTCTTTCCTCTCACAGCTGGGCACGCTGCCTCTCGCAGCCGTGCCAAGCCACCTCTGGCCTGGACAGGGAGATCCCAGCGATTAACTCTAGGGCATCCTGCATGGCCGTTAGATCATCAGGTTTTCGTGCAAGGCATTTTTTTCCACTCCCCCCTCTCCTTTCTATATGGCCGAGTTATAAGTCACTGAGAACAGGGGAATGGCAATAGGCCAGTTGCTCAGCTGGAGAGCCCAGCTCTCCTTTGGCTCCAGGCACAAGTGCAATGAGCCTGTTGGTCTCAGCTTGCCATCTAGTGGTCAACGGCCTACATGGCAATCCACCACACCCACATTTTTTCTTCCTCTCCATTTTGTGCTTTCTCTGGTGGAGAACCCCTCCCACAGCATGTCAGCCCCTGCCTCTTCTACTGGCCTTCCCTTCCAAGCACTGAGAGCAACGTGGCATCCAGCTGCGGCAGTCTTAGTGGCAGAGCATCTGTTGCGCGCTGTATGCAAGATTGGCAGAGATTTATACAGTGTTTTGCTCTTGATTCTGGAAGGAGTAAGCTCCGGAGGAACAGACTTCTGTGCTAGGCAGGCTACTTACATTCCTGGAATTGTTAAACAGCTGCTCAGTCACCTCTCCACTTCTGGCCTGAACACACATGCGAGTCAATAAGAGCATGCGGGACACTAACACCACAAAGCAGTTTACTCTTTGGGTCAGAGTGAGATGCTGTTTGAAAGGGCTGTCTGAAGATTACACCCATGAACATCTGTAGGAGGAGCAGACAGCACAGGCAGAGTCACTTTGGAAGGGTCAGGATGGATCTTGCATGCAGATGGCATGAGTCCTTTGAAAGAGATTCCAGGTGGATCAGTGGAAAAATTATGCTACATGCTAAACATGAACCTGCTTCTATAGCGCTGTAAGTGGCTCAGCATTTCTGTTTTTTTTTTTAAATCAAGCCTTGTGGCCTCCTTTAAGGTGCTTAGTGCTCTCAGCTCCCACTGTCTTTGCCAAATTTGAGGGTTCTCAGCACCTTACAGGATCTGGCACCAACAGAGACCAGGCGCTCACTAAGAGATTCAGCATTCTTTTATGCCGCTCAGCAGCTACACAACTGAGGCTCTGCGTAGGTCTCCAATGCAGCTGGAGGTGTGACGCAGCTCAGGTAGGCACACCAGTGCTTGCTTTAGTCTAACAAGAGTGGCTGAAAATAGCAAAGATGCAGCAACACTGACGTCGGCATGGGCTAGCAACCCGAGTCAACAGCCAGAGTTCCAGCTGTGCTTTTACAACTACTGCTACTTTCAACCACGCTAACTAGATTAAAGGTAGCAGAGGGTATCTACATAGCATAGGCATACACCGTGCATGCCTGTGTGTATGTGCATGTGCACTTGCGTGCAAATCCAGATTAAGCAATTAAGCATGCATCGAAGAGGTGTGCTGAGAACAGTTGAAATTCTTCATGCCATTTGGCTATTGATAGTGGATTTACCATATCCCCGAGCAACAGGCTCTACTAATCAGGGTTAGGTGCACTGGATCAACTTGAAAAAAAAAATTGACCCAAACTGGGAATCTAATAATCCCAGGAGGTCAAAAGAAAAAGTCAGCATGGGTTAGGTTTGAATGGATGGACTAGATTAAGGGACTCAGTTCAGCCCTAACCATTACTGATCTTTCTAAAGTTCTCAGCATTGACAAATGGGCACTGATTTTCCACAAAAGCTCTGTGCCCATTTAGGAAGCTGAACAAAATAGCAAGACGTGCTCAGAATGCAGCAGATAATGCAAAGGGGAGGTTACCCTTTTGAAAATCTGGCTCTAAAGTCTATTATTAATTCTCTCAGTGAGTTAGCCTAGTGAACTTTTGGAAGGGTGTCAGAATGGAACTGCTGAACCTTTTGATGTTTGCTCATCGCTAGTTTTCATTCATTGCATAATGGATTATTTATTAATTAATAACGAGTATCTAAAATTGTGCCAATGCTTGCCCTCCCAAGCTGGCAAATTACATTACAGAATTAAAGAGAAAGAAAAACAAAAGGAAAAATGGACCAAAAAAGACCTGTGTTTGTAACTTAATTTAATTGTGCTACACTAGGAAGAACACTAAGCAAGGATTGGCACTGATTGCCTCAGGGTAAACAAGGAGATAGCCTATTTCAGGGTACAGCAGTGTCGACCAATTCCAAGTAGTGAGCCCTACTTGAAATGACCAATGTAAATGTCTCTCAATGTGTTTTATTTGCCTTTCCTCCCCCTTCCCACATTTTTTTTTTGATAGGACTATTAAGATAGAGCTTCTCAAATCCTATCTATATCATATTTTGTCCTCTAGAATTCTAGGTTGATACATTCCCATTTTAAAAACACAATTTTGCAGCTATAAATTGGTCAAGGCCATGCTATGAGTAAATCTAGCTCAGCAAGGATGTGACTTATGTTTCACACTCCTAAGCATTTGCTTGCACCATTGGACTAAGCTTGTTTTTAAGAGACAAGGTGGGTGAGGTAATATCTTTTATTGGACCATTTTCTAGTGGTGAGAGAGGCAAGCCTTCAAGTCACGCAGAGGTTTATCAGTGTCGGTTGCAAGATATTAAAGAGATGCACAGTTTTTAACACCAAGTTCCAAACACTTCAGGAAAGTTGTGGAACATTTCAGGATGTGTTTATATGAGGATGGTTGTAAAGGCTCTGATTGTTAGTGTTTTGGAAAATATTAACAAGATAATGCCGACCCTATGACCTCTCTTCTGGCTGGTGTGCTCAGTGCAGGATTGGCAAGAAAAGCCCCAATCTTACTAAAATGCTTATCTTGTTTGCTCTGTTTTCTGCCACAAAGCAAACAGCCTAATTTGTGCCTTTTTAAATCCTACAACATATCACTCTCACCTTTGTGAGTATGTACAAATTGTATCCTTGTTTCTGTCTCCCATAAAAAAAGCAATCCCCCAAAACATACAATTTAATATTTGACCAGGGAGACCAGTACACTTTAATGCTGAAAAAATTCACAAAAAGTCAGTTTAAATGCTCTGTGATCAGACTCATCCTATGCCTACCCTACAGCCTGAATTGGCCCACTAAGGGTACATCTACACTGCAAGGCTATTTTGGGATACCAGCGATATCCCTAAATAGTACTCTGCGTCTTTTGAACGCGTCCGCTATTGCGAAATATAGCGGATGTGCTATTTCAGCATCCCTGTAAATGTTGTTGCATGAGGGATAAGGGATGTCTCAAAATAGTGTTTCGAGCGCTGTGTAGATGCGCCAAATTTCGAACTAGCTTATTCTGAAAAATAATCGAAATAAGATTTGCATAGCACAAATTGCGTATCTCATTTCGAGGTAAGGGTGCAGTGCAGACACACTCTTAACAGTCGATTCAGCTGGTCTAATTAAGACCTACCAAATTGACTGCAGATCATTCTACCTCAGATGAGACGAATAAGAGTCTCCCATTAGCTCCCTGCAGATCGGAAAAATAGATAGTATTGGATATAATTCCATGAACAAATTTAGAAGCCTAGTGTCTAACAAGATCTCATAGTAACCTGAGCTAAGGTACATCAATTCCACATAGCTGGAGCTGCATAGCTTAGGTTGACTATCTGAGGGAGTGCAGATGTAACCTAAGACTTCTTTCTTTCTAGCCTCCATGAATGACAGAAAACAAAGGAAACTTGTGATTTTTAGTATAACTAATTACTTCAGTGAAAACTAATAGACTAAAGACATATCTATCTGGCTGTTGCTCTTAGCACTGAAGGTATGGTAATTCTTTTCAATTCATTAGCATATCTTAGCTAATAACTCACATTCCACATTTAGTCTAGGTTAAACAGTAGCACCACATTAGTTTTTAGTATTAAAATGGAATGAAAACAAAATTCAGCTGAATACACTTTAATCTTGTTAGACACTAGGCTTCTAAATTTGTTCATGGAATTATATCCAACACTATCTATTTTTTCCGATCTTGAACTTTTAGAGCAGGAAAAGAGACTGGAAGTGAGATCAGCTTCTTTTCTAGATCAGTAAAATAAAGCAGGAAAAAAAGAGCACACTTGGAATCACAATGTATAGTGCTAGGAGTCTAGGGGTTAAACTTACTTATTGTGCAAAGCAAACTTTGTCAGATGCGAGGCTTACTTCACATCATGGTGTCATAAGACAAATCCACAAACAAAACAAATTTACAACCACATTTCCTGTAACTTTAGAGCTGGGAAGGAGGTGGATCAAGGACAAGGGATCTACCTTGTCCACCAACATACAGCACTTTTCACCACTACAGCCTTATGATTGCAATTCTCTAAAATGAGGATGCAAGCGGTGTACATGGGTGGCCAGCTGCAAGCGCTATGAACATACCTCAGGCATAGCATCTCCAAAGCAGATAACCTACGAAGGTAGTTGTACTAGACTAGCAAGCAACCTGGACAGATGGGCATTACAGGGAAGAAAAATGAGCAGTGGGCAGTACGAAGGACTGATTTTGAATTAGTTCACCTAAATCTAGGGCCACCAACAGGAAATCTGGGCTGCTCTGTATTATTTATTATTTTATAGCACATTTTGCACATGTGGCATTTGACAAACAAATAAGAAACACCGTTCCTGACTAGAAGTGCTCACGATTTATAGCACCGATCCTGTACTGAGGTCTTAACACTGACCCTACCACAAAGGAATCCTCCATTTTCTCCACCACTTGTGAAGCCCATTTGCTGAGCTACTTTGGCCAAGCAGGAGTGAACACAATCACAAGATACAGGCTGCTGATGAAGGGGGTGAAGCCCTCTTACTGAAACAGTGAAACAGAGCCCAGCAGGTTCCAGAAAGCCCTGCAAATCACATGCTGCATGTTCTTCCTTTTCTCTTGTTGGTGTACTCTCCTGTTAATACAACCCAGCAGCACAGGAGCATATTTGAGCTAGTTTAGCCTACCAACGGTTCACAGGAGGAAAAATTAGCCAGAGCCTTCAAGCCATCCATGCACTGGTAACACAGCATTAAGGATTAAATAATTATTGTGCCGAACCAGAGAGCTGCCCCACAGATACAGTTCTCATGGAGGTTGGCAGGCTCAGTGCGACATGCTTCACAGCAGACAATCTGCCTCAGGCCATGAAAAAAAGCCTTTTGATTCTTCTCAAAAAGTTATTCATTAGTGTCCCTGCTTACCGGTTCCCGGCCATCCATAGCCTCCATCCAAAGCCTTCTGTCCTCTTCAGAAAGTGCTTGCATGGTGATCACACCAGGCCTGTGGAGAAGAAAGAAACACTGCAGTGAAAAAGAGGTATTAAAAAAAAAAAAATCAAATTCATCAGGTGAGCCAGGCAGAAGAAGATAAATTTAGGATAAGGTTTGAAAAAGACCCCTTAGTGCGCCACACCTGGACTTTGAAACATATTAAAATTAATCCTCAAGGCATCTACCCAGTGTTTTACAGGAGAACTAATATATTATTGGAATAGGATATTTGACAACAAATTCTTCTCTCGTGTAGCCTGGTGCAACTCTAGTGGCTTCAGTGGTACGGCACAGTTGTAACTGACAGCAGACCATGGGCCATGGAGTTTGCTGAAGGTATCCAATAAACAAGAAGCAAGCTGGTTTCAATAATGAATACAAGGACATGCAAGGGCTCACAGTAGCCTAGGCACAAACACCAGACAAAAACTGCTGCTTCATTGGAATGAAGCTTCAGTGAAACTTTCACCTTGAATTATGAGATATAAATATCTCCACAAACTTCCTCAGCTGCATATTGCTACTACAAGTCCAACTTTATACGCAGCCGCACTAGCGATACTTTAGGTTAAAAGAAAGTTTGATGTCAATGTCCGTGACAGATTGATCACTCATTCAAATTCATGGATTGATGCTCTCCAGCCTGGGAACTCTATTTTATTCAGTATAGGCAACCAGAAGGTTTTGCTGGCATTCACCCCTCTACCACACCCAAACAAAGGGAAATGCTGATCACTTAAGAAATTAGCATGTTGCCTCCTCCAATGAGCAGAGGAGTAGAGGCAAAAGGGGATTTTTGTGTACTGCTTAGTATAAATCCTGACGAGATCTGCTGGCATTGCAACAGCAACCAGACAGGATCTGCAAGTAACTCACGAAAACTATTAACAAGTGCTTATCTGGGCATTCCTCATTTACCCTGGAACTTTTCCATGTAATGGAAGTACTGGGTTTTGGTTTTTTTGGTAAGTACAATCCAAGTGAAGCTTCTGTCACTCAGGTACGTACAATCTTTGAACATAGAAAGCAGAAAATTCAGATCTCTTCTTGCTTTTATACTTGTAAATTTACATATTTTCTATTCACTGTACTGCAAAATGCCCCTTCCCCATACCTAGTTCTCTTCTCTTTCCTTAGGCCAGGTCTATAGTAGGGGATAAGTTCGAATTAAGATATGCAACTCCAGTTACATTAATTGTGTAGCTGGAGTTGACGTTAGGGATGTTACATTTCAATTAATCAAATAATTTACATTGACTAGTCAATAAAGGGGGGGTGCTTGCCATCCCACTGCGCCTCTCCCTTTGAAATGTACAAGAGCCGCCCGCATTTGTACATTTCAAAGAGAGAGGCGCAGCAGCAGGGACACCTCTGACTCCCCTACCCCGCCCCCTCCCCAGAGACAGTGCACCAGCTCCTGATAGAGGCAGCGGGGGGGGGGGGAGAAGCAACTGGTCAAGTGACTACTCGACTATCCAATAAGCTTATGCTTACTGGGTAGCTGACAAGTCACTTACTTCCCTAGTCGACGTACCTTGATTCGAACTTTGGCGCCATCCCCATAGCAGGAGTTCAACAGGAGAAATGCTCCTGTTGACTTCCCTTACTCATCGCAAGGGATATCAGCATCAACCGGGGGGGCACCCTCAGCATTTGATTTAGCGGGTCTTTACTAAACCTGCTAAACTGAACACCAGAATACCAACCTCTGGAGCGTCAATTCGCAAATAAGTATAGATGTGCTGTTTTCTTTCCCTAATCACATCCACTTTACAAGTAGCTCTTTCCCCCATTTAATCCGGACACAACCATACCCAGAGGCTAAACTATATGACAACAGTTCTATGCTAATATTGATAAAATCTCCTGAACATCTGAAATTGCTTTACAAGTAAGGGGCTCCTTAACCTCATTTTAGAGATTGGAAATAGACACAGGTGAACTGGACTGCCTAAGTCACATATAGTAACCTTCACTCTGGCACTAGCACCTGCTGCAGCCCTTAGATGCCAAGGCGAGGGCAGCTTGAATTGAGAAGGGGCTTAGAATCCACCTGCAGTCAAAAAAGCTTTTAGAGAAAGAGATGAGTCAAGATGCTGAGCTGCCAGATGAACCAGAGGCTGGGTAGAAAGTGAGGTAATAAAATAAAAGAATAGGAGAATAAGGGGACTAGGAAGTGACACAGAGGAAAGAAGGAAAATAGGAAAGATTTCAGGTAAGGAGTATCAGAAAATTAAAACCAAAACCTGCATATGTGAGCAGGCACTAATAGAGAACAGAAACAGAGGAAAATAAAATCTACAGACTTGGACTGTCAAGGGAAAAAATGAAAGGAAATATAATTGGTGAAAAAGAGAACTGGTCGAAGAGCTGTTAGATGAAACCACATCTGAAAACAGTAAACAAGAAGCCTGAAGCACATGAACAGAGAGAATAACTGATTGAACTCCAACAGTGAAGTTTAAAGATGGAGTTCAAAGATGCCTGGTGGACCAGTGAGGGCCCACGAGGTGAAGAAACCCAGCTTGTGGGTAAGCTATGTGAAAAGATTCAAGAACAGAGAAAGTTGATTATTCTCCAAAGTGAGACAGTATACTGTTAAGTAATATCTTTTATTGTTACCAAAGCATTTAGTACTAACTGCCCTGCATGTGCCAGTTCACGTAAGGGTAATGAGTTGGTAAGCTATAGTTTATTATTTTAAGTAGTAAGTTTTTGCTAATGCTCTTTATTTATTTCATGGTACAATTCTGGGGTTTTCCCTTATAAAGTTCTAACAGTTATAATTATACCTTTTGTCTTGTTTGCCTCTGCCTTTCCTCACAGTCAGCGTAGCCTAGCTTAGCCAGGTCACCACACATGCAACAGAGGGCAGGCTGGGAACAGAATCACGTCTGCAGATATCCAGCACAGTGCTCTATCCACTGGACCACACTGCCTTTTAAAAAAAAAAAGACTACTGGCAAAAGACTTTCACCAGTTGTTGCTGCTGGTTTTTTTTTTTTTTTTTAACTACTGGCTCCCTTTGTAGGGTTGAAACATGATTTGTTAATACAATGCACAACTAGCATAAGGCTCCCCACTATGTTTGACAGCATGTAGCATGCCCAAGAACTTGGATTAATTCTGCATTAGAGCAAGCAACATATGATGTGTGCTGCCAAGACCAGGGAGTGGCAAAGAGATTTGTGGAAGTGGGGCATGAAGGTTTATTTAAACAGGATATAATTTAATAATTTGGTTTTTAATTTGATCCTAAAAATCCCAAAATGTATCCTTCCAGAAGCGG
Source organism: Rafetus swinhoei (assembly GCA_019425775.1). Lineage (NCBI taxonomy): Eukaryota > Metazoa > Chordata > Testudines > Trionychidae > Rafetus > Rafetus swinhoei. The sequence goes on along the minus strand of CM033428.1, from coordinate 19,015,043 downwards.
CAACTGCAAACAAATCTGAAATGGCGCCAGTCACTGTCAACTTTTCTGTTCTGTATCAATATCCCAGTATAGTGCATTGCGGTTTCCAAAAGAACATCAGGGAAGCCAAGTCACATGCTACCTCATTGGGATTCAAAAGAAGTAAACAGAGAGTCTAACAACTGTGCTGCTTTCATTAAGCCAGGTTATGGGGAACAGGCCTCATTCCGAATCAGATGTTGTTTGAGATAGGGGGAAAGCACCACCCTATGCACCTACAGGTTATTTTCAGTCCCGTTACTACTATAGCTCATTTTGCGTGACTGAAATGTATTGCTTCCCTGACAACAGGAAAAACACAACTGTGCAACTGCCAGAGGCTGGGTGAGGAGCTGGAATGAATCCAGAAAAGTGAGCCGCAACACCCCTGGCAGGAATATTTGGGCATCATCACTCATCAAAATCTGACTCCCGTATCTGTATGCATGGCAAGTGCTCCAGCCCCAGATGAGAAGGAAAAACTCATTTTGAAGGACCATTGTTCTCAGCAGCAAAATACAGTTTGTGGTGAAGAAAGTAAGGAGCACACTGACTTCACAAGCGTTATTCTGGCTGCTGGCAAAGAGCATTCAACCCACCATATACCGTCCTCTTGGTATTAAATCTCCAGTACAGATGAGGGCCCTGAACACCTAAGTTTCCAACATGCCCTGCTTAAAAATGGCTCAAAAGGTGAATAAAAGTTGCATGATTGTTATGAAGTCTGTTTGGCCCCTGATAATAGCAGGACCTCTGCTTGCCAATAAAACATCAGAAATTCCATATTTCTGATCCTTTTTCTTGCAGCTTTTCTGGCACCTATAAACAAGGAGCACAGAACCAAGCACAAATTGTGCAATTAATTCCCCCAACCCAGACATTGCCAATAGACAATTCACCAGGGACTCTTAGACACAAAGCAGATCTACCCAGTAGTGGACACAGGCTGTTCAGGCTTACAACAAGTTTAGGCCCAAGTAATCCAGGCAGAATGTATGTTATCTTTGTTAATCCCCTTGGTGACTCAGTCACTACTCACAGGCTTAGTGCTTTGGAAGTTTACCTATTTTCAAATGGAGAGAAAACCACTTAAGCTTCACTCCATTTGGAAAAGAAACACACTGGAAACCCTACACCCATGCTATCAAAACTGTGTGTCTGGTAGACAAAAGGATTTGATGGAAACAGAGGAATCAGTATCTAGTGGGTGGATAATTATTAACAATACTAGAAGACTTATTCAGCTTGCCCAGGTTGGCCTGGGGAGAGGAGGGAGGGGGGCGCCTACGCAGGCCCATCCCAGTGGTGCTCCCTGGCTGACCCGGGGGCAGGGAGGGGGCTGAACAGGCCAGCCCCAACAGTGCTTTCCATATCCAGTCTGGGGGTGAAAGGGGGACCATGCAGGTGCTGGGGGGCGACAGGGCTGTGGCTCCTGTGAGGTTGGGGGGGCTGCACTGCCCAGCCCTGGTGGTGCTCTGGTGGGGGGAGAAGGCAGTGGTGGAGTCAGCAGGGCTTTCCCTCCCAGTCTAGCATTGGGGCTGGGGGAGGGGTTTGGGGCAAGGAAGGCCACTTACCTGGGCCAGTGGCCGGCAACATGGGAGGCCCTGTCCCTAGCTGGCCACTCCCTCCCTGGTGCGGCTGCCCACAGTTGTCACTCTGCAGTATTGCATTCCTCCTGCAAGCCCCTCCCTTTCCAGGCACATCCCATTTTCCTGGCACAACCAAAACCTGACCTTGCTTTGAGTTAGGAGAAGAAGCTGCATACCAAATTTGGGGGGCCTAGCTCTTACTGTTTAGGAGGAATTCTTGAACAAACGGACTTGCAGACGCATGCACAAATCTCTAAAATAGATATAATTTACTAAGTGTTGACAATGAACCTTCTGCTAGAAACACATTTATGAACTGTGGCAGGTTGGTACCAACCTCTCCCTTGATGGGCAGACATCTTATCATATACTTTTTCTAAATAAGAGCTTAAGTGAAGGGCAAACCACTACTGAGAGTGCTCATAGGGCTGTATTCTCAGCTAGATGTGTGAGTGAGAGAGAAACAAAATACGACAATTTCAGTCTCTCACCCAGGGAAGCTTTTTTTAAAAAAAATATGAAAGTGAAATTGTTCATTCATGAGGAGCCTGTGTCCAGACTCCCCAGAATGCTTTAGTAAAGTCTACGCATACCACGTCCACCGCTTCTCCCTTATCCAAAAGGCTTGTTATCCTATCAAAGAAAGCTAACAGATTGGTTTGACATGATTTGTTCTTTACAAATCCATGCTGGATGTTACCTAGCACCTTATTTATCTTCCAGATATTTGCAAATGAATTCCTTAATTATTTGCTCAATTATCTTTCCTTGTACAGAAGTTAAACTGACTGGTTTGTAGTTTCCTGGGTTGGGGTTTTTTTTTTGTTTTTGTTTTTTAAATAGATGGGCATTATATTTGCCCTTTTCCAGTCTTCTGGAATCTCTGCCAACTTCCATGACTTTTTAAGGTGATAGCTAAAGGCTCAGATACTTACTCTATCAGATCCTTGAGTATTCTAGGATACATTTCATCAGGGCCTGGTGACTTGTAGAAATCTAACTTTTGCAAATAATTTTTAATTTGTTCTTTTTTATTTTAACTTCTAAATCTACCCCATTTCCACTAGCACTCACTATGTTAGGCATCCCGTCACCATCAATCTTGGTGAAAACCAAAACAAAGAAGTCTTTCCATTTCCAAATTTCCTGTTATTATTTCTCCCTCTTCACTGAGCATTGGGCCTGCCCTGTCCTTGGTCTTCCTCTTGCTTCTAATACATTTGTATATTTATGTTTTGTTTATTTTGGCTTAGTAACTTACTTTGATCTGACTGTTTTCACTTGCAATCACTTAAATCAGAGCTACTCAACATGCGGCCCGCGGTGCAGTTTGTGGCCCGTGGTGCAGTTTGGGTTTACGCCGCAGGGCTCAATACATGGCCTGCGGATGGGATCCTTTGAACATGGCCTCCAATGGGAACACACTCCACAATGGCGAGTCAGTATAATGGTCTTCTGTTGATATGAGTTTAGTAGTTAAATTCCTAGACTGTCATTGCTCATTAAAAGTGCTGTCATGTGGGTGGAAATCAGGTAAATATTGCATTTTATTAATATCAGCAGAACTGACTTAAATGGGGCCTGCGTGTTGTGTAGTCTTGCCTTAATCTTTGTATTCATGCTGCCAGTGTGAAATAAGTGGTTTGCATATATTTGCATATATATTTTCATGTATATTCAACCACATTTAAGTTGCGGCCCTCGGCATGTGCTGTATCATTGTGGCCCCCAGGACTTTCAAAGTTGAGCCTCCCTGACTTAAATCTTGCTTTTTATCCTTAATAATACACTTTAGTTTATTATCAAGCCCAGTGTAAACAATTGTTACCTGGGGGCATTGGGAAGCAACCAGTGTACATCTCTCTCTTTCATTGATAAAGGCAGCTGATCTTACAAGCTTCCTCTGCATAAAAAACTTTTATATAGGAGTAAGATGGATTTATTTGGGGGTTTGATCCTCTTTGGGGCTGTGTTTTTTGATGCTGTCAACAGCTTTATACCTGAGCCCACCCAGAGCTACTACTCTGGTTCAGCATCTGTATTGCTCTGTTGTTACCTCAACTCTATGCCTTGGGTGAAGGAGACAAGAGCTTCTGGTCCAACAGGACAGAATGGTGGGGTGCCAGAAGCTCTGGTAGTCTCAGTGGCATCAGCAGCACACCAGGTGATAGTCTCAAGAAGACCACTGTGATCAAACCCATCACAGCTAGAATTACAGTTATTCAGGAACTCCTAATCAGGTCTTATAAGGACAATACAGGCTTTTCATGCCACACGCTCGCTTATGCATGGGATCAGAATTGATAAAATGTGTTTTCTCTGCCTTTAAGCAGATAACAAACTCTGGGTATTTACTTCAAAGTCATACATTTTAAGAATATGGGGCAGGGGACTGTGAAACAATAACAATACTATTTATATTTCAAATGCTTTTGCGTTTTCCCTACACGCAATTCATTTGCTGAAATACACATTGGGGTGCTTTAGTATACAGAGATGCCTTCCTGATTGTGGTGCATTTTAAAAGATGTCACCACATTACTGTTTTTCTTGTTATTTGTATGGTGCCAGCAGCATGCTGGGTATTTTACAGACAAGTCTGAAGACAGTCTCTCCTAGGGATGTAATAGTGTAGTCGATTAACCAATAAGCAAAAGCTGAAGAACAGAGACTATCTTTGGGTTTTAGTTCTTACCATCACCTGGTGGGAAGTGATCCGGGGGGCAGCTGCATGACACGCCAGGGTTCAGGACTTAGCTGCTTACCACTGGGATCTGGACTAGAGTCCAGTGGAGACAGTGGACTTGGGGTTCTCTATGGCTGTGTCTAGACTACATCCCTCTTTCGACAGAGGGATGTAAATCAGACACTTTGAAATTGCAAATGAAGCGGGGATTTAAATATCCCGTGCTTCATTTGCATAATCGCGTAATGGCGCTCTTTCGAACAAGCGCCATTTCAAAAGTAAAATGGCGGTCTAGAGGAGCACAGGATCTTTAAAAAAAGTCTGCCATTTTCAACAGAACCACATCTAGACCGCGGTTTTACTTTCGAAATGGCGCTTGTTCGAAAAGGCGCTATTACACGATTATGCAAATGAAGCGCGGGATATTTAAATCCCCGCTTCATTTGCAATTTCAAAGTGTTTAATTTACATCCCTCTGTCAAAAGAGAGATGTAGTCTAGACACAGCCTATCAGTCCCTAAAGAGGGACAACTACAGAGGCTCAGCCATGACATGGGGAATCTAGCTGGGGGAAAGACCCTCAAGGTAAAAAGGTCTGGGACATGAGTTCTTAACCAAACTGGAGGGCCTTGGGGGCCCTCTGGACTCCGTCCCTTTCAGGATACATATAAAGACTTGAATAGAGGCCGGACTGTAGGGGAGAGTCACTGGAAGGAGAGACCTCAGAGCAGTGAAACAGTAAGAAACGGGGAAGCTTGGAAGATAATCTGCTATAACCCTGCCCAATCACTAGGCTGCTTCAATGGTGAGCGTTTCCCTTCACAGGAAGGTATCCCAGTACAGCAGTATACATTTAATATCTCTATTTGCCACGACAAAACTTGAAGTCCATGTAAATTCTTAAGACGATCTCAGATTGTGTTGATAACGAGCAAGGTTTAAAAGATTAAATATCCAGGGAAGATATGAGGCACCATATCAATGTTAAGACCAAAAAAAGTCAAAAGTTTAATCCAAAAGGTCTGGAAGGGGCGGGGCAGAAGTTGCTTTTCTTCTTCCAGAAGACTAAAGAACGAGAGCAAGAGGAAAAAAGATAAGAGCTCTAACTCCTGTAGCCTCTTGTCATGCCAAGACAATATAAGGAGCTTTATAAGAGACGTAAAACAGCATAATAATACAATCTACAAGGCTGAGCAAAGAGTTGAATGTGTGGTCAAGGCGTCTGCCATTCTGATTTAAGCAGTGACAAAGTGACCTTGTGTTGGCACAACATACCTCATACTGCTATGTCAGTTTCAGGAGTCCTCCTCAGGTCAAAAACATCACCTCTCTAATCAGCAGAGTCCAGAGGCAGGGCAAGTCCCCAAAACGAAGGATGGGGGAAGAGGGAGAAAAAGCTACAAAGGAGGAGGGATTTAACGCCTGAGCTCTTGAAGGGTCAACTCCACTGACACCATAAGCAGAGGTCTCACCTACTGCCCTGCTGGAAAAATTGTCCCATGAATGCAAAACACCACAGGAGTCTGAAGGGCAGTTCCTAAATGCAGTGAATATGTTCTTCCTGTGCAGAAGGGCAAGGTGTGCTGTACATCGCCCTAAGGCCACCAAGAGCAAGGAAGAGAGCAGGTTACTTTCACTCTGCACTGGCCAGAATGCGACAGCCCCAGTAATTTCTTTCTTTCAAAGGTCACTAGCAACGCGATACCAGCAAGGGAACAAGTACAAACTGTATTGCCTGTGGCATGGGGAGAATCACTGAAACTCAGTAGAAATACAGCCTATTTGATGCTGTTTCAGCAATTATACAGCACAGAAAGCAACAGCCTTTGAGAAAGCATATGGCTATAACTTATAAGACAGGGGTGGGGAACCTAAGGCCCGGGGCCCCCATCTTGCCTGGATCCAGCCCCTGAGGCTTGGGGCTCCCTCCTCCCTCCCAGCATTGGGATGCCCATGCTGGCACTCCAGCCCCCCCCATCCTCCTGTGGGGCTGGAGCACACAAAGTCTACTAGCCAGAGCTCCCTTAGGCTCGTGTGAGAGAGGAATGTCTTTCTCCTTCCCATTCGGGGGCCACGTCAGATGAGTGTTTGGGGTTTTTTAGTTTGTTTTGTTTTGTTTTTGCTTCTCACTTATATGCAGCTGACTGATTTTTCTATGGGTCAGTGGCCCCCGGAAAAGATTCCCCACCTTGGCTATAAGGGATGCCTGCATGCTTCAGGAGTGCTGAGGTACCAGTTGTTTCCAAGTCACCAATACACGGGCCTTTTAGCAGAATGGTGGCAGACACTGCAACAACGAATTGCACGTGGCATGGGGAGAATCTGGACAAATGTAGCATTCAATTAATCAAGGGGGCAAACCCCGAATACCTGGGCAATTATCAAGCCAGCCAACAGCAATGCCCCTTCTCCTAATGCTCCTTTTTAAACACATCTATGCTATCCCTGCTTTATAAACCTGATTTAATGCAAAAACTACAAATAAGCATTAGCCAACACCAAGTTGTACATCACCTGGCACAATGTATCTGATCAGCCAAACAGGATTGCACCATTTAAGGGGCTCACTTCATTATGAATATACACAATGTCAAACTATGCCTTGTTTGCTTCCCCACAAACAAAAATCAAAAGTATTAGCATGTGCCATATTAGAAACATTTCATACTTCATTTTGCTCCCCCAAATATGCACTGTCTTCTTTGGGAACTTTGGACTCTTACTCCCTGCCAAAGAACAGGAAAAAGGCAAACAGTACTCATTTGGAAGCTTTCTATCACAAATCATACACAGACATTCATTTTTAAAGTATTGATTAAACTTTATTGCTGGAAAAGGAAGGAACAGAAAATTGACAGTAATTTTCATGGTGGTTATTTTGCAAAATACCATGCATCATTGCAACACAGGCACATTCCCACAATAAATTGCAAATTAGACCAGTTTCCCAAAATGCAATGCTTACAGCACTACTATTTTCACACTGACCATAACATAACATTGGGAAAAAAACCAAGACTGCCACCTAGAGACGGTACCAAAATGTTACACGTGAGATGCAGCTTAGTTCTACTCTGCCTGTTAGTGGTGATTTTAGCCAATCTCTTTCACTGTGGCTACACCAGTACCTTTCTCTTAATATTTTAATACCAATAGAAATTTTAGAAGCACTCAGATTTCACAACAACAATGAGCTATAAATACTTAAGTAGAATATGAACTTTCCTCTGTCTCTAAACGCTTCTATGGCTGTTATCACCAATATCTGAACAACAATCATTAAGGGCACAGCTACACAGCAGGGCTAAAGCCGAAATAAGCTACGCAACTTGAGCTATGTCAATTGCATAGCTTAAGTTGAAATACCTTATTTTGGCTTTTGGCACTGTCTATACAGCAGGAAGTCTGAGTAAGAGCGCTCTGCCTCCAACTTCCCTTATGCCTGGTAAAATGAGGATTACAGGAGATGGAGTAAGAAATCCTCCAGCTCGACATTATGTCGAAATAACTGCTTACTGTATAGACATAGACTATGTTATTTCAGAATAACTGATGTTATTCTGAAATAATGCTGCTGTGTGTAAACATAGCCTAAGGGATTTTATCCTCCCTACACCCCAGTGAGATAAAGATGCATTACCCCATTCTACTGGTGGCAAAAGCAGCATAAAAAGATTAAGTGTATTGGTCATGATTTCATAGGAAAGCCTGGTGCTGGCTGAACCAGGATTTGAACCCAGCCAGCTCCCCTCTACAGTAACAGGAAACTTGGAAATGGCAGAGATGCTTAATGACTTCTTTGTTTCGGTCTTCACCGAGAAATCTGAAGGAATGCCTAACATAGTGAATGCTAGTGGGAAGGGGGGAGGTTTAGAAGATAAAATAAAAAAAGAACAAGTTAAAAATCACCTAGAAAAGTTATATGCCTGCAAGTCACCAGGGCCTGATGAAATGCATCCTAGAATACTCAAGGTGCTAATAGAGGAGATATCTGAGCCTCTAGCTATCATCTTTGGAAAATCATGGGAGACAGGAGAGATTCCAGAAGACTGGAAACGGGCAAATATAGTGCCCATTTATAAAAAGGGAAATAAGAACAACCCAGGAAACTACAGACCAGTTAGTTTAACTTCTGTGCCAGGGAAGATAATGGAGCAAGTAATTAAGGAAATCATCTGTAAACACTTGGAAGGTGGCAAGGTGATAGGGAACAGCCATCAGGGATTTGTAAAGAATAAATCATGTCACACCAATCTGATAGCTTTCTTTGATAGGATAACGAGTCTTGTGGATAAGGGAGAAGAGGTGGATGTGGTATACCTAGACTTTAGTAAGGCGTTTGATACGGTCTCACGATATTCTTATCAATAAACTAGGCAAATACAACTTAGATGGGGTTACTATAAGGTGGGTGCATAACTGGCTGGATAACCGTACTCAGAGAGTAGTTATTAATGGTTCACAATCCTGCTGGAAAGGTATAACAAGTGAGATTCCGCAGGGGTCTGTTTTGGAACTGCTCTGTTCAATATCTTCATCAACGATTTAGATATTGGCATAGAAAGTACGCTTATTAAGTTTGCAGATGATACTAAGCTGGGAGCAGTTGCGACTGCTCTGGAGGATAGGGTCATAATTCAAAAATGATCTGGACAAATTGGAGAAATGGTCTGAGGTAAACAGGATGAAGTTTAATAAAGACAAATGCAAAGTGCTCCACTTAGGAAGGAACAATCAGTTTCACACATACAGAATGGAAGCACTGTCTAGGAAGAAGTACGGCAGAAAGGATCTAGGGGTTATAGTGACCACAAGCTGAATATGAGTCAGCAGTGTGATGCTGCTGCAAAAAGCAAACATGATTCTGGGATGCATGTGAGCAAGACACGAGAAGTCATTCTTCCGCTCTACTCTGCGCTGGTTAGGCCTCAGTTGGAGTATTGTGTCCAGTTCTGGGCACCGCATTTCAAGAAAGATGTGGAGAAATTGAAGAGGGTCCAGAGAAGAGCAACAAGAATGATTAAAGGTCTAGAGAACATGACCTATGAAGGAAGGCTGAAAGAATTGGGTTTGTTTAATTTAGAAAAGAGAAGATTGAGGGGGGACATGATAGCCGTTTTCAGGTATCTAAAAGGGTGTCATAAGGAGGAGGAGAAAACTTATTCATCTTGGCCTCTGAGGATAGAACAAGAAGCAATGGGCTTAAACTGCAGCAAGGGAGGTTTAGGTTGGACATTAGGAAAAAGTTCCTAACTGTCAGGGTAGTCAAACACTGGAATAAATTGCCCAGGGAGGTTGTAGAAACCCCATCTCTGGAGATATTTAAGAGTAGGTTAGATAAATGTCTATCAGGGATGGTCTAGACAGTATTTGGTCCTGCCATGGGGGCAGGGGACTGGACTCGATGACATCTCGAGGTCCCTTCCAGTCCTAGTATTTTATGATTCTATGGTTCTCTAGTCCCAAGACAGTGCCCCATCTACTGCCATGTTTCCTTGTCCAATCCCCCTTTCCTCCCTCATGCAAGATACACACAAGCTGTCATGTCATAACAAAATACATTAGTAATTAAAATGTTTTGCTCACATAACACTTTCGAACCAAGAAGCTCAAAACACTTTGTAGAATGCCTAAACAAGCCTCGGGGAAAGTTTGGGAGGAAGTAGACAGTTTCTATTATCCCCAATGCACAAACAGGTAAAGTAATTATATAAAGTAACTTGCCCAGGGCCATACAGTGAGTCAGTGACGAAGGAGGAATGGAATTCTGGAATCAGGGCCATCCCTAAGCATACACAGAACATGCAGCTGTGTGGGGCACCATTGCCCCAAATTTCTTGGTGCCCTACGCAGCTGGGTGTTGCATATGTGGCAGTGCCAGCTCCAAGTCGCTGCTTGCCAGCCGTCCAGCTTGCCAGCAGAAGGGGAAGCTGCTGTTTGTCTGTAGCTAGCTGCACAGCTGTCCCTTCTGTGCCTCGGGCCCACAGCTCCAATCGTGCCACTTGCAGACTGGCATCTACACCTCCGACCTGATCCTCCACCAGCCTCCCTGCCCCTCTCCTACCTTCTGCTGCCCTGGCCCTGGCCCCCAGAGTCCTGAAGAGCAGCCCCCATATGGAGCAGCCTGTTCCCCAGTGGTGCACACACACTCCCATGGGGGAAGTGATGCAGGTGTTCAGGCTCTGTAGAGCACATGATGTGTAAGGACAGTTCTGTCTGGAGGGCACAGACGTCAGCGGCAGAGGGGCAAGTGGGATACCAGTGCAAGGTGCACGTGTTAGCAGGACATCCCAGCACAAGGACATGGGGATGCCAGGGTGAGGACTCAGTTTCAGGTCTTTTATAGGATCCTGGTTTCTGTCTAGGCTCCTGGACACAGGGGATGATACTATCAATCATTTCTCATTGTGGTTTTTTGTTCCCTACCAGAAAATAATGATGAGACAGGCATTTCCATGCTTTACTTAGGAGGGTTCAGCTTCCAACTGATAAATCCTATCAGGCTACAGAAATAATCCCTATCAGAAGATGCAATTTTAAAGAGTCATGCACTGGGTGTGAGTGTGGGATTTCTACAAGCAGCCATCCGCAGTGAACCTGCACCAGCCATTCTCCTGCACAGAAGCTGAAATCATGTTATATACAGAACACAAAGACACTAGAAGGATGTGCAGTGTCTATGCCACATACAAGGAATTTTCTAAAACACAGGCTGAATTTCTTTTCCTTTAAAAGCAACAGGTAGTCCTGTGGATTCATAGGGTATGTCTACACTTGCATCCTAGTTCGGACTAGGGATGCAAATGCAGGCATTTGAAATTGCTAATGAAGCGGGGATTTAAATATCCCGTGCTTCATTAGCAAGATCTCGCTGGCGCGCTAGTTCGAATCACAGCTGATTCGAACCAGGAAGTGCGCGCCAGGACGCATTAGTTCGAACCAAACCCCTTGGTTCAAACTAAAGTTAATCCTCATTTTTTGCATCATTTTTTGAGGAGTAACATTAGTTCGAACCAAGGGGTTTGGTTCGAACTAACGCGTCCCGGCGCGCACTTCCTGGTTCGAATCAGCTGTGATTCGAACTAGCGCGCCGGCAAGATCTTGCTAATGAAGCACGGGATATTTAAATCCCCACTTCATTAGCAATTTCTAATGCCTGCATTTGCATCCCTTGTCCAAACTAGGGTGCAAGTGTAGACATACCCAGAGAGATTAACAAAAATATAGATAGTTTGTTAGTCTCTAAGGTGCCACTGGACTACTTGTTTTTTAAGTTACAGACTAACATGGCCACCCCTCTGAGACATCTTTTCCTTTGTTATTGATACTTACCTCACTGGAACAGACTCTGCAAAATGGAGTGATTTGATTAAATTCTGCACCATACATTGAATTAGTGCTTCATCTTGCAACAAGCCCCTTCCCCCACTGGAAAAAGGAGACAGCTGCAGGGGCTAACGGTTTCCATTCACCGAGCATGTGATTAAGAGATAAAAGAAACATACTGCTAAAATGGCACCAGAATTTTCCCACAAGGCCCAGTAGATCTGTGTGTAATGCACATATTGCTGCTGGTACGGCCATTTGCACAAAGGGATGTGCACAAGTGGGGGAGGTCTAGGTTGGATATTATGAAAAACTATTTCACTAGGAGGGTGGTAAAGCACTGGAATGGATTACTTAGGGAGGTGGTGGAATCTCCATCCCAAGAGGTTTTTAAATCTTGGCTTCACAAAGCCCTGGCTAGGTTGATTTAGTTGGGGTTGGTCCTGCTTTGGGCAGGGGGCTGGACTCGATAACCTCCTGAGATCTCTTCCAGCTTTATGATTCAATGATTCTATGACTCCTTGGCTGGGCATCAGTATATAAATCAAAGCCTATTCACTCCAAGGCTGTGCCCCCTTCCACTGGCGTGAGAAAAAGACGTCTGCCCCACTCACCGATCCACTGCTTCCACGTCGAAGCAAAACCTCTTCTCTATCGAGTCGGTTTTCCGTCGTGTGCAGGATTTGAGGGTGACTGCTTCATCTTCGCCCTATAAGGATACAAGACTGCTAGATTAGCTACAGAACAGAATTGTGTCCATTACATATACTCGGCCTACCAGAATTATGCTTAAGATGTATTAACCCCCAGAGGGAATTGCTTGTGGGTCTAAACATAAGTTTTGAAATATCCACATGCCCTGGAATTCCAGCATTTAAATCTCTGCCAGCTTGATTTGTTTTTCCATGCTTGGTGAGTAGATATAGTTCCAGTTTTCCATGTGGGTTCCCTTCAGAAAACATTTTTATAAGACTGTAAAAAGAAGGGTCTTATTTGTCCCATATAACCATCACATGCCCCACAGCTCTTGTAAAACAGGGCAGCTTGACCCACTGAGCAAAGTCACTCTTCCCTTGCTGTACTTTGTACTGTCAGGTTGGTGGTCACCCTTCACCCCTTTTATTAGCTGCTGTACAAAGTGTAATGATCGGGGGTGGAGGGAGACGTCCATGTATGTATACCGTGTCCAGGTGTGTATACTGCCACGCCCTGCTAGATGGAACCAGTGTTCCATATAGTGTTTACTTAAAGGAAATTTTCCTTTAGCTCCGGGGTTCTCAAACTTCACTGCGACCACCCCTTCTGACAACAAAGCCTACACAAGCCTGAAGGGTTTGAGCCTGCCCAAGCCACTGAGGGTGGAGGGGAGATGCAAGCCAAAGCCCAACTCCCTTCACTACAAGCAGGGGGCCCAGGCCCTCAGGCTTCTGCCCGCAGCAGAGAGCCTGTAACCTGAGCCCTGCTGCCCAGGGCTAAAACCCCCTGGCTTCAGCTTCCACACTGCATGGTGGGGCTCCAGCTGCAGCCCTGGGCTCCAGCAAATCTAAGTCAGCCTTGGTGTTCCAACCCAATATGGGGTCCCAACCCATAGTTTTGAGAACCGCTGCTTTAGTTTGAGTGGTCAGTGTGTGTACTGATTGAGCAGGGCCATTCCAGTTCTGTAGACAGGACATGGGGAATAAACAAAAATTCATGGCCCATGACTTATAAATACCCCTGACTAAACATTAGGGAGTCTCAGAGAGGTAGCTGTGTTCATCAGTAACTATAAAAATGAGTAGTCCTGTGGCACCTCAGAGACAAATAAAAGTATATAGTATCATGAGCTTTTGTGGGCAAAACCCACTTCACAACCTGAAGAAGTGGGTTTTGCCCCCGAAAGCTCATGATATGAAATGCTTTTGTTAGTCTCTAAGGTGCCACAGGACTACTTGTTTTTAAATATTGAGGGGTGAGGGACAGGACACTGCTCAAGAGGTGGGGCAAGCGACACAAAGGGCCAGGGCAAGCAACACGATCTGGCTGCCTCAGGATTGCTGCTGGGGAAGGAGCCCAGGGCCAGCAGCATCAGATGCCAGGGGGCCATCTCCGGGACCGCTAATCATGCAGGCACCTGGGCCAGCTATACCTGCTGCTGCCTAGGCAATTCCTGAGACAGCTGCGCTGGCCATTGCAGAAGTCACAGAGCTGACTTTTCGTGCCTTTTTCACACCTCCTTGACCGATCATGCTGCACAATCACAACACTGACATCCCCCTTTCCAGAAAATGTATTAGGGGCCTAGAATAATATTGTGACCAGTCTCAGATATCTTTATATCAGTATAACTGCATTTCACTAAAGCTTGTGCCACGATCACTATATCAGTGGGAAACCACACCCATAACTGACCGTTGTACCGGTAAGATTGTCAAGTGTAGATCAGCCCACAGTGACTCTGCTAAAACCAATCCTGTAGTTTATTAGAGACCTTGCAAGTCTTCCCTCCCTCTCAGGCATTCTAGGAATCTTTCCGAAGCAGATAACAGCAGAAGCAAGATATGTGACCTCTAGTGATCTCTGTTGTAGGCTGTGGAGGCTCTGCCTGTCATCAGCCTGTTGCCAGCCTCTTGGGAAACCACCTCAGGCCATGGCTGGTGCCAAATATTAATCAGCTGAAAATTGCTTTCTCTCCAAATGGCATTCTTTGAATAGCACTTCCCTGACAGCATTGGGAAAAGCCCTGAGGCTAGCTTCAGGGAAAAGAGCTTAGGGATGGGACACAAACTAATGCTGCTGACCCTCCTGGCAGAAGCCTTGCAGTCAAAGTGGAGAGTTGATTAGAACAGGCTATTGGTTCAGTTAAAGCAGGAAAAAAATCTTCTAAGTTGGACAAGTCCTAAGTGGAGTGAGTATCGCCTGGCCAAGAGTCACGCTAGAGACCAGGGAGCCATGACAGACAGTCCATTCTATCTAGGATGGAGTGTTTATAAAGAGCCATGGGTGCCAGTCAGTCAACATACTAATTTCAGGGGATATGTTGTGTAGGGGAGCTGACTTCTTGTGGTCAGGCCACCCTTAAATAAGGGACTTAAGTAGGCACTTTGTTGGGTTAAAGAAATATAAATGCACACAGTGATGAATATATCTGGCATTGGCCACTGTCAGAAAACAAGATACCAAGCTAGATAGACCATTAGTCTGACCGAGTATGGCCATTGTTATGTTGTTGAGTTCTGACACATACCACATTTAGGCCACTTTATTTCTGAGAGCGTCCACATGAGGGTTTAACTAATCTACTTTGAATTCTCTCCTTTAGGCTTTGTCTACCCTTGTAAGTTTAAAGCACAGCCATGGCAGCACTTTAACGCAGCAATGTGGTCATGACGCCAGCTCTGAGAGACAGAGAGAACGCTCTCCCCAGAGAATCATAGAATCCTAGAACTGGAAGGGACCTCAAGAGGTCATCGAGTCCAGTCCCCTGCCCTCATGGCAGGACCAAGTACTGTCTAGATCATCCCTGACCAGTGTCTAACCTGCTCTTAAGTATCTCCAGTGATGGAGATTCCACAACCCCCATAGGCAATTTATTCCAGTGCTTAACCACCCCAGGAAGTTTTTCCTAATGTCCAACCTAAACCTCCCGTGTTGAAATTTAAGCCCATTGCTTCTTGTCCTATCCTCAGAGGCCAAGGAGAACAATTTTTCTCCCTCCTCCTTGTAACATCCTTTTAGATACTTGAAAACTGCTATCATGTTCCCTCTCAGTCTTCTCTTTTATAAACTAAACAAGCCCAGTTCTTTCAGTCTTCCCTCACAGATCATGTTTTCTAGACCTTTAATCATTTTGTTGCCCATGGTAAACCACTTCCACAAGACGAGCAGATAACAGCACTGGGAGCCTGTTTACACTGGTGCTTTACAGCGCTGTAACTTGTTGTACTTGGAGATGGGGGTGGAGGTGTTTTTTCACCTCTCTAAGGAGAAAGTTATAGCGTGGTAAAGTGGAAATGTAGACAAGATCTTAATTTGGATTAACTTTCCCGAGCATCCCCAAGTAGACAAGTCTTTAGTGTCTGCATATGTGGATTTATTCTTCAATAGCTCTTTGAAGAGGCAAGTTCTTACTCAGTTGTTACTCCTACTGAATGGAAATCTACTGCTCAATTACATTCTCAGAGTAAACAATGTTATTTTCCCACCATGATGATTTCAGAGAGCTTGTTAGTACCCGCAGAGATGTGATCTACATCTCTTTAAATCAGCACCTTGAGGCTGTCTTTGCAGATTAGTATTTTGAGCCACCCTCTCCGTGACTAATCAGCTAGTGCTGTGGGTGTGAGCCAGAGAGAGGAGGTTAATAACTCCTTAGGGTACTGCCTGGAGGGGAAGGCTTCTGACTGAAAGGCAGCAGGGGCCTTTCCAACAAAAAATCCTCTCACAGGGAATCCTAGGGGGTCCATCTCCAAAGGGTAAAAAAAACAGACTTCAGAGTGTCATTCTGCTCAAAGTTTCTAGCAGAGGTCAGTGGGAGACAAGAGAATGAGAAGACTGGATAGATTCCACCAATGAAATCCATCAGTGCCAAGGTTTTGGCGGCGTCAGGGGCTCCTTATTGACAAACACAATGCACTCCATGGCCAGCCTTTGTTGGGCCAAGAACAAGACTTACCCCAGTATCTCTTCCCCAGAAAATCACCATTAGGGTGACCCCAGTATAAATGCATGCACGCTGACTTGTATTTCCACTCACCCCTTTTCCTCCAGATTTCTGGTCAAATGGTACCATGGTGATTCGTTTCGATTCCCTCTGATACGTGCAGTAATGCTTCACCCAGGAAGTCCCAAAGTGACCTATAATATAATTGAAGTTTTGAGACTTCTTGCAATTAACTTTGGCCTACAAAGCAGTCATGTTACCAAAGCCACACCTTTAATGATAAATTAAACACCCTAAGAAGAACAATACAGATTTCTGCATCCATAGCTCTGAAAAGAATTCTACTAAAGTGAGTAGAAGCATCATCGTCCCTGCTGCATGGAGGGGAGAGCCGACATGCAGAGTTAAACCAATCACTGGCAGAGTCAGGAATAGCACCCAGGTATACAGGCACTAGGGGTGTTAGCTACTGGTTAACTGAATAGTCGACTAACCACGTGAATTCTTAGTGATTAGTTGACTATTCTATAGACCCCAGAGGCAGGACCTGAAGCCAGTTCAATCCAGTCCCCTCTCGGGGAGCCCCCCGCCATCCCGCGCTGCCTCTCTCAGAGGCAGGAGTACAGGGTACCATATGGGAGCCAGTCCATAAGAGGAGCCAGTTTAAAAATCAGTTCCCCGAGCGGACCAGCTGCCCCACGCTGCTGCCTCTGATACAGGTTATCCCTGTTCGTGGGGTAGGGTCCAAGCTCCCCATGGACAAAGGCTGCTGGCAGGGGAGTTACCATGAAGCAGCCTCTGTCCGTGGCTAGCACCAGCACTGCTGTGGACGGAGGCAGCGCCGCAGGATGTGGAACAGCCTCTGCCTGCAGCAAGCTTGGACCTGCTGCGGCATGAGCTGCTGCCACAAAACAGCCTCTGCCTCCGGTGGGCCTGGGTTCACTGCGGGCAGAGGCTGCTTCATGGCAGCCTCCTCTGCCGCCCTCCTCCCCACACCGCCTCTTCTGACAGAGGCGGCAGCAGCAGCGGGGGAGCACGCAGCGCTGCAGAGCTGGTAATGGGCGGGAATGGGCTTTTAAAATGATATAGAGGCAGCAAGGGGGGGGGGATTCAAGTAGTCGACTAGATTAATCAATAAGGGTAGGCTAATTGGTTAATCGACTAGTCGACTACTCGTTCGCATCCTGACTAGGCACCCATATCAGTGCCCATCTATTGGACCAAGCAGCCTCCCGCTGACAGAGCTGGTAATTTGCAAATGAGTGAAATAAGCAGCGAATAAGCTACAGAAAGACTACAGGACAGACCTGGTAGCATTGACCGGGTCCATCTTGAGCCACTCCTTTATATTCTCCAAGCTTGGCCCCTTCCAGTTTGGGGAAGCTTCAAGCAAGGAGGCATCAGCAATTTCACTTGAGCAAATTACACCTCAGTCTGCCGTGTCAGATTTCCCCACTATCATCAGCCTCCGTGTCATTTCAGATTAATCCTAGAACATATCATTTACTCCCTCGCCTTGCAAGGCAAAATGGGCATTTAGTAACATCCTCACTCTTATCCCACTGTTCAGACTCCAGAGCTTTTTGCAGACAAGTTTCTCGTTGTCAAGGAAATGAGAAAGGAAGCATCTCCAGCCCTGGTTCAGCAACCCATGCTTATATACAGCAAAGTACCAAAGCCCACTCTTAAACACTTTGCTAAATATGAACGGACGTAAGCATGTGCTTGGCTTAGCTGGAAGTCTCTATTCCCTTAACTCAGTTTTTTAAAAAGTTACTAGTTATGGTTGGGGTTGGCAGTGCTGCCAGCTACTCGCTGATTTTTCACTTTTGCCCAAGAAATCACCAATTGGAAAATCAGAGATTTATATATAAGTACTTATCTACCCCCATCACTATAGTATCAGAGCACTTCACCATCTGTAATGTATTTACCTTTGCACGCCTCCATGAGGCAGGGCACTGCTCTTATCCCCATTTTACAGGAGAGGAGGGGAAGTGGGAGGTTGAGTCACAGAGCAGTCAAGTGACATGCCCAAGGCCACACAAGGAGCAGAGCAGTGAAGTGAACCAGTCTCCTTAGTCTCAGGCTAAAGCTTAGCCACTGGACCATCCTTTCTCTTCACAGAAATAAGAGATAGAATTGACTCAGTAGATCATTTAGGAGTCTTTCCTGACCAGAAGATCAGGCCATTAGTAGCTGGATTTTAGACCCTCTTCTTACCAGAGCAGGGTCTTCTCTATTTCCGAGATCTTTACTGCTGTCTACACAGAGTGGTAAGACATCTTGCTGAGAAAGGCTTTGAATCACATGCGTGTCTTGGGGAATTTCAAAAAGTCACATGGCCCGAGCAAAATGCTTAAGGGGTAGAAACCACCTCTTCAAGTTAGTACTGTGCACAATTTTCAGGGAATGCAAAGAGAGCATGCCAAGGAGCTGACTGTTTCAGCAGGAAGAGACTGACTGCCTCATCGGGTGTAAAAACTAGGGATAAACGACTAGTTGACTACCTGATAAGCATAGACTTATCAGGCAGTCAATTCACTACTTGACTAGTCACTCTCTCCCTCTTGCTGCCTCTGTTTCAGAGGCAGCAAGGGTGGGGGAGCAGGAGCCTTAAAAGCAGGAGCTTAAAAGCCAGTTTCCCACAGTACCATCTCCATGGCGGGGGAGGCAGAGGTGCAGCAGGAAACGGCACGAGCAGGGACTGAAGCAGTCTCCACTTGCGCCGATCCAACTGCTACATTTCAAAGGCAGAGGCAGCACAGCGGGAACCCGGGGCGAGTCCCCCCATTCAAGTAGTCCCCACTCACCCCAGTTTCCCCGCTGTGCGTCTGCCTTTTAAATGT
Source organism: Rafetus swinhoei (assembly GCA_019425775.1). NCBI lineage: Eukaryota > Metazoa > Chordata > Testudines > Trionychidae > Rafetus > Rafetus swinhoei. The sequence continues at coordinate 18,995,933 of CM033428.1, read as the reverse complement.
AGTAAGAGCCTCACGCTACATTCAAAATGCAGAGGAGCAGTTGGGATAGCGAGCGCCCCGCCCAACCCCTTATCGACTAATCAAGGAGTTGATGGAAATGCCACTGACTACTCGATTCGCTGATTAATCGAAATTTAACATCCCTAGTAAAAACCCAGCGGGCAGGTAAAAGTGTGGTTTGCCCTGCAGGATACAGCTGCAGCTCCGTAATGCAGAGTCGTCAGGGGAAGCTGAAAGAGATGGAGATAATCTCCCAGAAATGCAGGACATGGGCCCGCCGACAGGGCAGACGCTCCTGCGGAGACCTGCACAAGCGGCTACCCTATGCCTGTAATTCAACCCAACTCGAGAACTGACAGGATTTGTTTCCTCCTCTACTTTCCCCACCGTTTGCCATTTCACACGGGCCCAGGCTCCCATTCCCCACTTTCATCTCCTCTCGAGTGGCAGCACAGAAAGCAACTCAGTAACTACAAGGCAATAGCACTTACGTTTCTCCTGGACATAGAGATAGCCCTCCATTGTGTAAGGGCTGATGTTCTTGTGCTCATGGGGATTCTCCTTCATCTTCTTCATCAAGGACTCCACCTCCGACCGGGTTCCTTCAAAACGATTTCTTGTCTACAATATTTAAAAACTATATTATCCATTACCCATGTTTCCACAGAGCTTTCAATACACATAGCACTTCCTACGTGCCAGCAAATAAATTTACATAGAGGGAACAGTGGCCAACTTTATTTGATTCACATTGTATTTCTTTGCCCTCCTTACATCTAGGTGTAAACTCTCACAGTCTCTGCAGCCCTGCTTCAGCAACACATGCCAAAGCCCACTGACTTCAGTGGGACTTACCTTCATATTTAAACACTTTGCTGAATATGAATGGACTTAAGCATATACTTGCCTTAATCGGGGGTCTCTGATCCCTCAACTCATAGTTTTTAAGGCTACTAGTCATGGTTGGGGCTGGCAGCACTGCCAACTATTCAGACTACCCAATGCTTCCCATTAGAACACCCTGTTTTCAGTTACTTTTGTAACTCTCAAACTTTAACAGCTTGGGCTGAAGTTTTCTAGGCCAGGTGTCTGCCTCAGGCTGACTTTTACTGGAAAATTTCAGCCAAAGTGATTTGGCCATTTCTGAGAACGAAGTGGGGGAGAAAAGCACATTTTGGACATGCTAAATTCTGTCGGGGATGTGCCTTTTGCCATTCCTGTGGAAAAAAATCATTCTGATTTGGCCAGGTCATAAGCCTTAAAACAAGAACAGTCTGCACATGCTCAGTAGAGACTTGCTAGAGCTTCAGCTTAATTTCCTAAAGATCTCACCTTCTGTATGCAATCCCTAGACTGGGGCTGAGCAGGTTTTCCCTGCAATTGCACCTGCGGGTCTCTGTGGACCATGCCAGTTCCAGGTCAGGGCAATGGAGCCTATCGGTGCTCTACTCAGTCCAAGCAACATGGAGAAGAAAGCTGCCTGAACTGAACACACAAGGCAGGCCTTGCCTTAGGGCAAGGCGAGCAAGGCGGTTGCCTTGGGCCCCACGCCTTCAGGGCCCTGCGCTGCCTGGTGCCTGCCTGCCCGGCCATTTGCTCACTGCCCTGGCTGGGAGCTGCCCGGCCACGCAGCTGTTGTCAGTGTGTCACCGTGAGCCCTGCAAACTCTTTGGCTGGCTTGACAGAAGGGACAAGAGCAACACCTAAGGCTGTGGGGTAAGTAAATTGGATAAGGAGCCGGGGAGGGAAGGAGAGGGAACCAGATGAACAGGGGAGAAAGACATGACAAGAAGTTAGGGCGCAAGGGGAGAAATAGGACTAGCAGTGGCAATCTGAACCCAGGCATTCACCAAGGCTTGATTTTGCAATCATAGTAAGATTTTTACCATCATTTCTGAGAGTGAGAGCGAGAGCCATTATAGCATTCTGGGTAGACAGGGAGGAAGGAATTTGAAACTTATTTTTTAGTCAAGGACTGTCATCTCCTCTACTCCTGGTGCCTGGCCCTGACAAGGAGGCAGGAAGTCAAATCAGATCTCTTGCACAACCCAGAGCACTAGAACTGTGCTATCCTTGGACACCCATCACACCTCGTTTGGACAGGTACCTGAATGAATTCTATTCAACAGTGTCAAGTAGCGTTTGAGACCCAGGCTGGTAAGTGACAGACCACCGGGGGCCTCAGTTACTGCAGTGTTTGCTGAAAACAGCAGCACCACACAACAAGAGATACACGCCGCGGTCATTCATCAAATGGTTTCACAAGGCTGTATTTAATTTTCTTGGGGGAAGTGGGAGAGTGAAATGAGCACTGGGGTGTGTGAGGTCTTATGTGAATTTTCTGATGATTTTGTTTCAGAGAAAATTAAGCCAATGCGTATCCTTTGGAGAAAAATAATAATCCTAATAAAAAAAGGCAAGCAAGCAATGCACATCTGACCTCCCAAACACAGGCATTAGTCCACCTGCTGGATATTAACCACATGCCTGGCTGTCAGTGAAGGGGGTTGTACAAGTTCTAATTTACAGAAATCCCAAGATCTGCTGCTGACCCGAAAAAGGGGCGCAATTCTTAAAATAATTCTTTGCAGTACTCTCTGCACTTGCAATGCCCCGGGGAATACATTGCTATTTGGGCTATGCATGTACTGTAGTGTCATCCTCAAAAAGAATGAGAGAGAAACCTTCTGTTGAGTGGCACACAGGAAAGCTAATTATATAGAGAGGAAAATGTGAATTCTCTGTGCAAGACAGAGACAGACAGACATACACACGCACACACACTTTCCCCTTTACATAGACTCACATTCTGTATGCTGATTGTCAGTTCTGTCTTGAAGTCGCTGAAGTCCTTTGCGAGTTCATAGCCATGATGATAGAATGTGAAGAGCCCCTGAAGGAATGCCAGCAGCTGCAAAGGATCACATGGATCAATACACGTCAACTTTTTCAAACTGACAATGTCACCAAATGGATCAACATTTTAGAGGGGCAGATATTTGAAGCATAAATGGAAACTAATAAATTAGTTAACTATCAGTGGCAGTTGGGCATTTATCTCCTATGGGTGACTTTGAAAAAAGTTTCCCTCTACACTTTGGCAGGTGCACAGACAGAATTAAATCCTTTAGGAGTACTTGTAGGGTGGAGTAAAATAAACAATGAGGAATGAGGGAAGAAGAGAGCAAAGACCCGGATGAGACTGAAGGAAGTTCCAGAAAGTAACCTCTATTTTCTCTCTTCAAGATCAGAGAAAAACCAGGAAATCTGGAATATTGTGGAATATTGTGCACATATTTCCACAATATTGTGCACATATTTGGCCTTATTGTGCACATATTTCCATGAGATTTCCAGGAAATCTAGAATCTAATATGCCACAATTTACTGAACAAAACAAGAGCCTAGCTAAACAACTCTTACAGAATACCAAGCTGAGCTCTTCTGATAGCTAGGCCTTCTGCTTGTCTAGTAAAAAATCCTACCTAGAACCCCCTCCTCATCCTTGAATAGTTTACCTGTCACTTTTTTGAGAAGAAGAGTCATGCCTTGTCTAGGTTAATCAGGCAAGAAGCAGCTAATGCTAAGGTTGAAGCTTCTATCACTGAGTTATTCTTCTCTTGAAGGGATTGCAATAGCATGTTATCAAGACCCTCAGAGGGGCTTCAGCAAGCATAACACCTGAGAACATGCAGAGCCAAGTCAGAATTTTTCTACTTAATTTTTATTCCCTGTACCATCTCGAAGTCTATTTTTCCTCCTCCTCTTTAAGCCTCAGTTCACTTCAGAACTTCAGCTAACCCTGCTGTGGCTCTTAATACATTTAAAAGGCTAAAGCACAATAGGGGACTCAGCGCGAGCCAGGAATCAGCTGATTCTCAGCTCACACCTGGTGTCGTCTCCCCCCCCCCCCACCACCCCTCCCGTGGAAACGGTGCTGGGGGAACCGGCTTTTAAGCTGGCTCCACCCCAGCACCGGCTCCTGCTCCCACCCCTTGCTGCCTCTGATAGAGGCAGTAAGGGGAGCAGAAGTGACTAGTCGAGGGACTAGTCAACTATCCAATAAGCTTTTGCTTATCGGATAGTCAACTAGTCGCCTACATCCCTAATTAGAGCCTGTGTAAAATTTTCACCTGAAATTTCCAAGAGGGCTATCCCCACTTCTGCATTCTTCTTTTTCACTCTGTCTCGCTCAATAAGTGTCTTAAGGGTTAAAATTCCAGCAACCTAAGGAGTCTGGTCATCCACTAGAACACACACTTCCTACTCGGGGTTATTGCAGTTATTGTTTGTCATACAGTTCTGGCATAGCAAAGATACCAGACTTTCCATTTAAAGAGAAAAAAAACGAATGTCTCAGACAAGCCTTTCACACATTGGACCTCTCTAGTCTGGCACTCTTGATCCAGCAATATCTGTAGTCTGGCATGATTTTAGTTAGCTGGATGTCCACTTCTCATGGGTGTGGCCAAGTTTCCCACAGTCCCACAGCCACCAGTCCTGGCTCTCAGTGATCTGTGCTGTTATATAGCCTTCCTTTACCGCTACATGTTTTCTAAGAGCCCAGTAAGCAAGGGAAAGATTGGTAATGCTGCTAGACAATATTGGCCTCCCATGGTTCGGCACTGGTCAGGTCCCAAGGGTACCAGACTACAGAGGTTCAACCTGTATACTGTAAAGTAATTTAGTGGGCAGCAACATTCAATAGGATAAGAAACTTTGAACATTCAACTTACAGGTTCCACAAACTCAAACATCTTCCTCTCCTGGACTTCTTGCACCTTGAAGACATACTCGAGGGAGACTTCATAAAAATGCTGTCGAACCAGGTCCACTTGGCTGTCTGCCTGTGAGTACCATGTGGATTAGAGAGGAAATACAGTATAACTACTGATTGAACATTTGGCTTCAAGATCATGAGAAAGTTGGGTCTAATGGGGATATGTCCATGCAGAATGTAAATTACCGGTAAGCACCAGATACCAGAATAGATGGCATGGAGATTACATACAAACCTAGTTTGCATGAAGACACTCTTTCTGCATCTGAAAAACGTGTATTTCATTATTTTTGTGCTCTTATGTCCAGGACCGCTGGATAGACACATATAGTAAATGCAATAATATACATGAAGCCCGGGAAGTACAAAGTAGCTCCCCACAGCTCTTCTGCCCCAACCAACAAATCCATGATGAAAGAAGCCCCTCTAGTAACTTTCCATGGAAATATAAGTGCTCAGAACCTGGTGTACATCTTGCACTTCACCGTGAAAGCCAGTGAGCTCCAGCTTTGATGAACCAACAGAAGGAAAGTACAACAGAGAGGGATTCTCCTCTGGCAATGGTTTGACTCCAAGGCTAAGAGCACATGACCTGAGACCATTCTTAGCTACCCTGATGGTGCATCCAGACACACATCTATGTGCCAGCATGGAACTGTGACACTCCTATGTGAGACACCACCCTCTTTCCTAATATACAAATATGCAGAGAAATTAAGATGGCCTTCAGAGCTCTGCTCCTAAGAACCTGCTGACCTTTTCCTTTGTGTTTCTTCCCAATGATCAGCTCCCAAACTGTGGTGACAGCCACAGAAAAATAAAATGACTCAGTAACTTTGTAATCAGATGTAATCCTTTGCTGTCCTCCCTTCTTGAAGGACTACATAACACTTTAAACTTCACAATCAGTACCTTGTGAAGTAGTTAAATACTACTGCCCCCATTTTACGGAAGGGGACCTGGAGGACACAGAGGCTTTGGCAAATTTGCAGGTGTTTCTACGCACCACAGTCCCCACTGAAATCACATGTAGGTGCTAGAAATTGAGAAGTGGGGAAGGGTTATGAGGTCCTCAGAAAACCAGCAGAAGAACTAGGAATCCTGATTCCCAGCCCTATTCTAATTATATTTTGCCTTACAAAGCATAGGGATTGTTAAATTAAATAAATTGCAGCCCCTTTCTTTCCTTTGCCTTGGCTGTGCAAATACAAAAGAAAAACTTTCAGAGAGATCCAGAAGCAAATGGCAAGAAAGGCCTGTTAAATCATTTAGTCCGTCCTCACTCAGTGCAGGCTGATTTCTTTGACCTTGACTACACTAGAAAGTTGTGTCACTTTATCTATGCCAGTACAGTTAAGTTATGTACTTAACCGCGTGAATGCAATTATACTGGTATCAAAATGCTAGTGGACCCATTTATCTTGGTATAGCTCAGTACACACTGTGGGTTGTACCAGTTTAACTACATCAATTAAAAATAACCACAGTCTAATCCCACATGGCCATACACTAGCGATGGGCAACCAAGGCTAGTGAGTGGGTTGCATAAGTGGCCCTCCTTCATCTCAGTGGGCAGCAAGATTGTCATGACAAAGATAGTCTCCTGGGATAGGACAGTTTTGCTAACAGTGTTTGCATACCTAGACTTTGTGGGGCATGCCAGTTGAACTGCAGCAGCACTCTGATTGGTGCAGAGGGAGTGCACAGTTCTCACAGTCAATATTGTGTGAAATCAGCACGCACCTGACTTCACATGCCCTTGCTTTATATGCATGTCACTTCAACAATATTGGTAGGAAAAATAAACTACGCGGACAGGAACCAGCAGAACCTGGCAACCCTGTGCATGGGCAAGAGTAAACAAAATGTCTCACGGGCCACATATAGAACCCCAGTGGCAGCGGGCCACATGCTGCCCAAGGGCCCCAGGTTGTCCATCACTGCCATACAATGTGCCCAATAGAGAGCCTGATGGTTGGCTGCTTTTACTTTTGCAGACCATTGTTGGTAATCAGGGGCAGATGACAGTTTTTGCGGGGCCCAGGGCAGCACAATTTTGCGGGGCCCCCCTTTGCCACGGCGCATGCGCAGTGGTGCCACAGCGCATGCGCGGGGCTTTTTGAAGCGCGGGGCCCGGGGGGCGGCCGCCCCACTCGCCCTGCCCTATATCCGCCCCTGTTGGTAATTGCTTCCTTTTTAATAGGAATGTATCCCTATTAATCTGTGACAAAGCCATGAAATGGGTTATTTCCACCATGACTAACATGTAACATTTGTCAGATATGTCCATAATGCAACGACTGACATAGTTAGCAAAGTGAGCTCTGCACACCAGAAAATGTGATGCAGTATACTGGACTTGCCAGGAATTGAATGGCAAATTAGATTTACTGTGCTGTTCAAATTGTACAACAGCCAAAGTGGTAGAGCAACAGAGAATTCCCAGGTTCTCTCCACCTTCCCTTTACTGTAACCATTGTACACATGTAGATATTTCACTCTCCCAGAGGTTTTGGCAGTAAGAGGAAGTTGGTACAAAGTGAAAGGATTCCCAAATAAGAACTACTGTCTCTTAGTAGGTATGGGCCCCATAATACAGCTATATAGCACAGCAAGGTACAGCACACCCTCTTCTCAAGTTACCACCACACCACCAAGGGCGTACTTTTCAACATGCATCTGTCGTTGCTCTGGTTGATTTCGCCTTTCTGAAACCCCAATTCACAAGCTAAGAAAATACGTTGTACAGCTTTTATATGCCATGGAGAACCAGAGCCACCATTTTCAAACTGGGAGGCCTAGCGTTAGATGCCCCATTCCAATTTAAGGTACCTAAAGGTCTGAAAATTTCAAAGATGTTCAGCTTACACTACTCCTAGGTGAAGTTTCTTGAGACTGATGGGCGCTGTGGGTGCTGCATACCTGTGAAAATCAGGCCTTTAATTTGGGTGCCTAAACGTGGAAAGAACTGCCTTACTTTTATGCAAGCAAGTCTGAAACATGGGTCTCTGCTCACTCAGTGTTCTCTTCATTTCTTTGCAACAGAAGTTTACCACAAAAGTCTCCACAAGATGGCACTGGTACTCAATGCTGCATTTCTACAATCCTAGCTCTTTATTTACGCAATACTAATAGCTACTGACACTAGGCTTTTCCTTGCAGAAAGGTATGCTAATGCCTGAGGAACACTCATTTTAAACGGCATAATGCGTTCTTTATCACTATGTTTCCTCCCCTTTCTAAAACAGAATCCTCCCATTCCAGTGCTGTACAGCGCTGAACATGCAGTCCTTCCAACACGGAACATAAAATGGCAATTGGGGAGCAACTAGATCATCGGATGTAGCAGCCTAATACAATCGGACCCTAATCAATAAACCACAACCCTATTGAGGCCTGAGGGCACTGCTATAAGTAATAGCTAATAGACTATCTGTGCTACCCAGCAGGGACAAACTAAGGAGGACTTACAATTAGCTTGTGGAGCTACATGAATCAGGAGACATATCTGGATAATTATGGGGATTTATTGGGGGGGAGGGGGAAGTTTGGTTGACTTTATATTTTAAAAAGGCAAGTCATTATTATGTATTGTTTGTATTATCATAATGCTTGGGCATCCCTGTCATGGACCACGATCTTATGTGCTAGGTGCTATACAAACTGAATAAGAGAGACAGTCCCTTCAACAAAAAAACTTCCAACCTTCAGCCAAGATCTCTTCCACTGAAGTCATTGTCTAAGGCCAATAAGTGGGCATAGCCCTGGGCAGATGAAAACCAGACCCTAGGCTTGCTCAGAGAGCACTGAAGCTCACAGAAGTGGCTTTGGGTATGTCTACATTGAGAGAAAAACCCGCACACAGCGCGCCTCCCGTACAGCGTGGGTCCACAGACTCAGGTTTGTGATACAGCATTAAAAATTGCAGTGTAGACATTTCAGCTTGGGCTGGAACTCTGGCTCCGAAGCCAGAGCTCCAACCCCAGCTCAAGCCAGATCATCCAGGCAGCTATTTGTACTGCCATAGCCTGAGCCATGCAAGCCCGAGACTGTGGACCTGGATTCTAAGGCTCTCCCCTGTGGCTGGGGGCGGAAGAAAGGTACAGGGGAGGAGCAAGGAGGGAGGGAAGGGGCCATTAGCTGGTTGGTTTTGCAGCATAGATGGACTTTTACTTAGTGTTTGGCACAGGAAATTGTTAATAATTAGATGGCTTCTATCCTATTACAGGGTGTTATGCAGTTTTGAAATGTTAATGAATTAAGCTCACAACTTTTCCTCTTTTTGATAGGCACTAATGGGCCCATTTTATGGGCTAGGAAAAGGAGATACAAAGCAGGGAAATAACTTATCCAAGTTAATACAGGATGGCTCTTGCAGGAATAAAACTCTAATCTCCTGATGTTCTGTGCTTTTAACCACTGATGGTCTCCTCCCACTTAGCCATGGTCTTTTTGATAATCTCTTGCATTCACTTTACCATAAGCGAGAAACCCCCTGCCATTCTCTATCAGCATGGGCCTGTCCATTTTACAGCCACGCAGTGGGTTCTGCTAGCTGTAGACAGAAATCATGATAGCATCAAACTCGGGAGACTGCCAGAAGTTGAAAACCTGCCCTTGCTCTCACCTCTTGAAGCTGGGATTCTTTCTTCTTAGAAGAGAGGTTTAAGTGTTTTTCTAAGACCCCACAATATTTCTCTGTCTCCTTGTCATACTTCTTCTTGGCATCCTACCAAAAAAACAATCATCATTAAATAAATGTTAGATTAAAGTTTAAACCATGAAGAGCAGTCACATGACACTGGCTTCTTAGGACCCCAACACCAAGTTACTGTATTACTGCTATTACCACTGCAGCTAGGAGTCCTCGTCGTGGGCCAAGGCCTTAATATGCTCAACATTGTTCAAACACAGAACAAAGACTGGCTGGCATTCTAAACACCAGAAACAATCTGCACCGTCCTTTGTGGGTGAGGAATTGTCCCGGATTGAAGTGTCATTACAGGAGGTTTTGGAACAAATAGAAAAACTTAATGTTAACAAATCTCCGGGACCGGATGGCATTCATCCAAGGGTTCTAAAAGAACTCAAATGGGAAATTGCTGAACTATTATTTGTGGTTTGTAACCTATCCCTTAAATCGGCTTCCGTACCTAATGACTGGAAGGTAGCCAACGTGACACCAATATTTAAAAAGGGCTCTAGAGGCGATCCGGGCAATTACAGACCGGTAAGTCTAACTTCAGTACCGGGCAAATTAGTCGAAACAATAGTAAAGAATAAAATTGTGAAGCATGCAGAAAAACATAATTTGTTGGACAAAAGTTAACATGGTTTCTGTAAAGGGAAATCCTGTCTTACTAATCTATTAGAGTTCTTTGAAGGGGTTAACAAACATGCGGACAAGGGGATCCAGTAGATATAGTATACTTAGATTTTCAGAAAGCTTTTGACAAGGTCCTCACCAAAGGCTCTTGTGTAAATTACATGGCCATGGGATAAGAGGGAAGGTCCTTTCTTGGACTGAGAACTGGTTAAAAGACAGGAAACAAAGGGTAGGAATAAATGGTAAATTTTCAGAATGGAGAGGGGTAACTAGTGGTGTCCCCCAAGGGTCAGTCCTGGGACCAATCCTTTTCAACTTATTCATAAATGATCTGGAGAAAGGGGTAAGCAGTGAGGTGGTAAAGTTTGCAGATGATACCAAACTGTTTAGGATAGTCAAGACAGAAGCAGACTGTGAGGGACTCCAAGAAGATCTCACCAAACTGAGTGATTGGGCAACAAAATGGCAAATGAAATTTAATGTGGATAAGTGTAAAGTAATGCACATCGGGAAAAATAACCCCAACTACACGTACAGTATGATGGAGGCTAATTTGGCTACGACAAATCAGGAAAGAGATCTTGGAGTTATCTTGGATAGTTCTCTGAAAACTTCCACACAGTGTGCAGCGGCGGTCAAAAAGGCAAATAGGATGCTAGGAATTATTAAGAAAGGGATAGAAAATAAGACACAGAATATCTTACTGCCCCTGTATAAAAATATGGTACGCCCACATCTTGAATACCGTGTACAGATGTGGTCTCTCACCTCAAAAAGATATTTTGGCCTTGGAAAGGGTTCAGAAAAGGGCAACTAAAATGATTAGGGGTTTGGAACGGGTCCCATATGAGGAGAGGTTAAAGCGACTGGGACTTTTCAGTTTAGAAAAGAGGAGACTGAGGGGATATGATAGAGGTATATAAAATCATGAGTGGTGTGGAGAGGGCGGATAAAGAAAAGTTATTTATTAGTTCCTAAATAGAAGAACTAGAGGACACCAAATGAAATTAATGGGTAGCAGGTTTAAAACTAATAAAAGAAAGTTCTTCTTCACACAGCGTGTAGTCAACCTGTGGAACTCCTTGCCAGAGGAGGCTGTGAAGGCTAGGACTATAACAGAGTTTAAAGAGAAGCTAGATAATTTCATGGAGGTTAGGTCCATAAAAGGCTATTAGCCAGGGGATAAAATGGTGTCCTTGGCCTCTGTTTGTCAGAGGCTGGAGAGGGATGGCAGGAGACAAATCGCTTGATCACTGTCTTCGGTCCACCCTCTCTGGGGCACCTGGTGCTGGCCACTGTCGGCAGACAGGCTACTGGGCTAGATGGACCTTTGGTCTGACCCAGTACAGCCGTTCTTATGTAAGAGGACAGGTGGGGGAAAGCAAGGCAACAGGAGGCAATGCTGCTCAGCATGACCAGCCGCGGTCTCAGCATAGCAGCAGCCTCACTGTGGTCAGCTGAGTGTGGAAGAGCCATTTCCAACAGGGAGCACAGTTCCAATGTAACACTGTCATGTCAAAAGGAATTGTAACCAACGTATCTATGAAAACTATGAGGAGAAATAACTAAGCACTTCTTAAAAAAAGCAAGAACAGTCGAGTTCACCATGCTGCAACACAGAAAGAAAACACATACCAAAAGCCTGACAGCAGCTTACGGCTTAGGTGCCTTCTTCCCTTGGCCCAGTTTTTCTCTGGACCTGATGTGGTCAGTCAGTCAGTCTCGTTAACAAAGGTGAAAGTTAACTGTGGCCACGCATCCACTTCCACAAGCCACAACGAAATGGCCTGAGACCCTCACTTGGTTTCACAACTGGCCACTGAGCAGTTAATGGATTTCAGCCACTACTAAACAGTCCGATTTATATCTTGACCTAGGAACGGAGACTTTCTACTCATTCCTAAACTCCAAAGGTCATCAAATATCCAGTCTCCAGAGTTGATCCAGAGACATTTCAGGCACTCAGTGCCACCCATCGGCCACACCCCGCCAAGAATGCTAGCCCAAGCCTATCATCCAACACTCTGCCCATCAGAGTGACACCTTTAACTCGGCATGTGTCCCTCAGTAGGACAGAACTGGAAGCTTCAAATGGGCCCATCGACGTCTCCCCACTTCCTTCCATTTTCCTCCCTTTCTCTCTCCTTCTACTTTCCTTCCCTTGTCCCCTCACCTCCACAGTATGTTTAGGAATGAACCTGCAGCACTGCAGCAAAGAGGTGCATTCAAGGGGCTTCCCCTCTCATATTTATCCCCTCCGCTAGACCCCGGCTCAAAAGACCCAGGAAACACTAAGCAGAGAAGACAGCTGTATTGTAAGTTTTAAAATGCCGATGATTTTTGAAGACCACGTTAGAATTAGGGATGTAACCGGGAAGCCTTACTAGTTCCGGTTAACCAAGAGAGGCTAGAGCAACTCCCCACCCGCACCAGGCACAGGGCTGCTCCAGCCAACTGGCCAGAGCAGCTCCTGTTTGTGGCAGACCCAGTCTGCCCCTCCCCACACACACACTCCACACAATGGCTTCCCAGCTTCAGTACGGGACAGAAGGTGGCTCCCACCTGCCATCCTGCACTGCTGCCTCTGTATCCGAGGCAGAGCACGGGGTGGCAAGCGGCACACCAGGAGCCGGCTTCAGCGTGGGGTGGCAGGCGGCTCCCCGGGAGCCAGTACATGCAGCTTCTGTCTTGCACCAGCTCCCTATGAGTTGCCTGCCACCCCACGCTGCTGCCTCTGCATACGCAGGGAGCCAGCTTAAAAGCCAGCTCCTGGTGTACACCGGCACCCGGGGAGCTAGCTGCTGCCCCGCGTGTAACTATGCAACTGCTGACATTTTTAGTGGTGATGCAGTTAGCCAATTACACCCATTTTAACATCCCTATGCAGGAAACAGCAGTATCACCTCTCTCCGCACTGTAAGCACTTCCCAAGGACTCTGCCACCTCCTCTGGCACTGAGAAGATACCAGAGGAATCTTCTGAAGTTGTGAAGGATTTACAATTCTGATTGAATGCAAACCATCACACTTTGGCTGACTATCCTAGCCCTGTCCCTCTTTGGAATAAATATTCCACTTGTTACCCCAACATAAAACAGGTAGTCCAACAGGTGCACCGACAGCAGACACCTTGCTAAGGCACTGCTCTGAGAGACAGGGCAACCTTCTCCACAGAATCTGATATTATTAACGCAATTTAATATTAACGCATTATTAGTGCATTTTTCTGAAGGACCTTTTTCAGCTACAGACATCTCCCTAAACTTGAAGCAGCATAGGAATTGCCATACTAGACCAAGCCTGGCACAACAGGACTCTAATCTAGCCGGGGCCCAACACACTACTGTAACACAGGTAATGAAGCTCATCCACAGTAGGTTCTATTTCTTGCAGGCAGAAACAGGTTGTTATAGTAACAAGAGCAGCAGACAGAAGAAGCAGCTGCAATTTTAATGTCAGTGAAAAGACAGGAAAGAGGCAAAAAGCAGTGGTTGTACTTCAGTAGCAGCCATAAGAGATACTGACTGATTCAGAAGTCATATATTTGAGATTTGCCCCATTTAGCAAAGCTCTTCTAATTAAAACTGAATATGTTCAGGTTACACAGTTGGGATGGAGAAAAAAACAGGGATAAAACTGAAACCATTCCAGTGATGCATACAGTTATGTGGGGAATAGATCTAAAGTGTGTGTGTGGAAGGGAATCAGTTGAGAACTTCATCTAAGCACTGCAAACTTTGCTTGAAATTTGAAGAAGGAAAAAAAAGGTTTGCTTCGTTTTGTGCACTTGGTCCTCGTCCCATCCCACCTACTTTCAGACAGGGTCAGAAGTACCAAAGTACTGTATTCGGGGCTAGAAGTCTCCCAGGAATGACCCCACCTCCATAGCAGAGGTTTTAAACAGAAGGTATGAAACTTCTGGAAACTATTCCCTCCCAGGGATGACCTCCTTGCACCCCTGTGCATTGAGTATACAATACTAGTCAGTATGTACAAGCCCCGGAGATGCTCAACCCAAGCTGGTCATTGTTTTGCATATTTCAACCAAGTGTCATTTGAGAGAGGTGGCCAGGGGAAGAATGAAGAAAGGAGTTCGCTACATTTTTACACATTGTCAGGCATTTCCACTTCTGAGCATGGGCAGAGATTACAGTCACGTCACAGGGCCTGGAAGCACAGCTGGCCTACCTTAGCAGCACCGATTTGCTCCTTGCGGAACTTCTCCAGTGGAGTGATCAAGACCTCACCAGCATTCTCAATCTGATGAGATAAAGGCACAGGTTATCAGCGTCTCTCCAGCACGGTCTCCTCACACCCGCTTGGTTCATAACTGTTTCGTGTCTGTTTAATTTAGGGTTTTAAGATCTTCAGGCAGCCATCTGCCCTTCCTATGTGTTTATACACATTTCAAGGCAACCTAACCTGGTTTAAACCTATCCAACATCTAAAAACAAAGAACTACTTGGTCTTTGATCAGAGGATCTCAAGACACTTTGCAAACATTAACTCCTGTGAGAAACAGGATCACTGCCCTGCTTCACAAATGAATAAACTGAGGCACATGGGAAGGGGGAGGAGAAATTTGCTTATCATATGGAGGAAAATCATTGCACAGACAAGTATGCGGTCAGTATTAAAGCCAGAAGCCACAAAACCCAAAGCCCTAAATCAGTGGTTCTCAAACTTTTTGGTCTAGCCCAATGCAAAGCTTTCTGCAGACCACCAGCAACTAATGGAAACTCAACGTTAATTCTATAATTACAGCAGAGCCATTTTGCTAGTGCTGCAGCTAGGGAGAATGGTTTAATTTAACCAGTAAACATTAATCATTTCTATTAAATAGATTAATCCACTAACCATGGAACCCCAGAAGAATTAATCTGGTCTATGGGAAGCCCTGAACCTCATACCTTTCTGTCCCTCCCTCTACCCATGGGGCTGGAGCACAAGGGGAACTGAGGTGTCTCAATTGGGAGCCAAATCAGTGAGGGTTGTGTGGTTTTGGAGGGTGAGGTTTTTTTGTTTGTTTGTTGGGGTGGGATTTTTTTTGCTTCTCGCTTGTGAAGTCCCAGACTGATTTTTTGTGGGTCTGTGGCCCCCAACTCAAAAAAGGCTCCCCAACCTTGCCATAAATAAAGACAATGTTGAAAGCTTTTGTGTTTGTCATAAATTAATTTTTTTCTTTATTTAAAATGAGTGTTGGTAAACTAACATGAGAAAGTTAAAGCACTTAATCTGTTCAGCAATTTATATCAATGTTTACTTTCTTACTGGTTAAAGTACACCACTCTCCCTAGCTATAGCACTAGCAAAATGGCTCTGGTGTAATTATATAATTAACCATGAATTTCCATTAGCTGCTGGTGGTCCGTGAAAAGGTTTGCATTGAGTTGGGCCAAAAAGTTTGAGAACTACTGAATTAGGGCTTTGGGTTTTGTGGCTTCTGGCTTTAATACTGACCGCATATTTGTCTGTGCAATGATTTTCCTCCATATGACAAGCAAATTTCTCCTCCCTCTTCCCATGTGCCACAGTTTATTAATTTGTGAAGCAGGGCAGTGATCCTGTTTCTCACAGGAGTTAATGTTTGCAAAGTGTCTTGAGATCCTCTGATCAAAGACCAAGTAGTTCTTTGTTTTTTAGATGTTGGATAGGTTTAAACCAGGTTAGGTTGCCTCGAAATGTGTATAAACACATAGGAAGGGCAGACGGCTGCCCTGAAGATCTTGACCCTAAATTGGACACAAAACAGTTACTAACCTCACTCAGTCATTCTTGAGGCAAGCCCATCTCATGCGAAGAGTCCACATTTCAAAATCAATTCGACACTCTCACCAGTTTCTATTCACAACCAACCTCAGGCCCATAAACCTAAAGCCCATTTTTACTCTGCTGCCTATGTGAGCACAGGACAGGCCTCTCTCAACATCATGACGACCCTGAACTTTGCCAACCCTCCCCTCAATTAAAAAATGATATAGAAGGAGCAGAAGGTTTAACTCAGAAGCCACAAGCCTCAAAGTCCCTACCATGCGCATTCGTTCGTCTTCAAGATTCCGGAGAACGGTGGCAAATTCTTGCAGGGATTTTGCTGAAAGAAACACCACCAGGTTCACGATGTAAAATACGCCATAAAGTCTCTAACATTAAAAGTAATTTGGGCTACACATTACAAGCATGTAACAAGTCTGATGGATCAACCTGGATATGAGAGGGTTATTGTTGGTTGGCTAGGGGAAGACAACGAGAAGGGCAGCAGATGCTCCTTTGCACTAAAGCAAAAGGCTATGTTTTGTTACCGGGATCACAACATTCGGAGTCCAACTGAATGGATCCTCATCTCCTTCTGTTTGTCCAGACAGCAGTGGCCAGGAGGGCTTTTTTCATCATTGCTTAGCAGGAAGGTTGAAGCCTTCGCTTTTGGGTCAGGACCTTCCTATATTTAACCAGGCCCTTCTCCCACCAGATTCACAGCTGCACTGCTGTAAAACATGAAGGGGCTAATGGCAGGGTATTGCCAATTAAAAGCCCTGGGCCCTGGACCTCTTTCCCTTAGCTTGAAGAGATTCTAGTTTCTCTGGGCTTCGCACAAGGGTTGGGTTAAAAGAGCCATATTGTTTCTACAGACTGGGAAGAAATTTAATGGAGCTTCTGGGCCCACTGAGACTTCACATGCATTTCTATCACTTGTCTATGAGCCCCTCGGTCTGATCAGCTCGTTCCAGAATTATGAAAAAAAGAGATCCCTTTAATGTAGCCTTGCCACTTACCTATGCATATTTCATCGTCTGTTTCTGCATCTCCTATACACCGGAATTTAAACTCATTTAGGGAATCTGCAAACTTCCGCTTTGCTGAAGACAGATCTGTTGAGCAGAGGGGGAGGGAGGGGAGAAATCAGGGGTATTAAGAAGTATGCAACAGTCAGCCATGTCCCTTCAGCCCTGGATGCTGTCAGATCTCCCCCAGACTCAGCCTACTTGCCTTGATAGTGATTGAGTGAGGTGAACACCCCTGCCATCCAAGAGAAACTCCAGGAGTAAAATCCTGGCCCCATTAAGGTCAGTGAGAGTGCTGCCATGGTCTTCAAAGGGACCCACATGCTGAGTGGCATTCCTCCTTGTGAGTCAGGGCTAAACCAGTGCACCTGGACTGCAGAAAAGGAAAGATGGCAGCCCAGCTGGCCCAGCAGAAGTCTAAACAGGTAATGAATTGCATTTTGCCTCCTATTCTACTGTAAACTGTAGCACTGTTCATCAGCTGCCAAATTCACCCCAGGCAATGACAGCATTTCAGTGGTGGTGGTGGGGGATGTGAATCCACTAGATAACTTGCTACATCTTACATGGCATGTGATTCTTTTCGCTGAAAGCTGTCTTAATAGTTAATAAATACACCTGTCTGTTACTGTACCATTCACAGCTTTTAGTCACAATCTAAACCCCTTGAAGTTAGCACTTGGAATAGCCTGCTGCTTCCAAAATGGTATTTTCCAAAGATCCTCATAAGGGTTGCCAAATGGTTTCAGAAAAAATACCGAAAAAAAAAAGCAAGGCCCCTTTAAGAAACGCATGGTGAGGCTTTTTGACCCTGCCCGCCATCTTGCCTCCTTGCACTGGGCCATACAGCTCCCCTGCGGAGCGCGGTAAGCACTAGGGTTGCCAGGCTGCCTCTATATTGAGCCATACAGCCTGGGATTTTCACCTCCTGGCCAGGAAAAAAAAAATTAGAAAGTACCGGACATTTTAGGTGTCCAGTATTTTCTGAATTTTTTTTACCGGACAGGAGGCAAAAATACTGAACTGTCCAGTTCAATACCGGATACCTGGCAACCCTATGTGCCTCGGGAGCACAATGTCATCAGGCTCTGGGTGCAAAATATGCTCCAGAATCATGTAGGGACTTTGGAAATCCTGTCACAGTCCCCAGATCTAAATGTAAGCACAGGTACACACAATAAGCAAGATGGTCGTCCTAGGAAAGTGAACACATAATCCAGGCTTGGGAAATGATCCAGCATCAGAAAGAGAGACCAGCAAGCAGCAAAACCTGCCAGATATGAGATGAATGGAAGGAAAGACAATCACTGCTCTTGTGAAGGTCCTTTCACCTTCAGAAAGCAACAGAACATCCTGGTTAAGTTCTAGTCCAGGAAATGCATATTTGTGACTCACAAAGATTTCAGTTGGGACCATTTGTGTTTCTTTGGCGGGGGAGGAGCAAAATGCAAAGGGACTTTTGGAAGCTGTTCTGGTCATCAGGATAATTACCCACAAGCACATGGCTCAGCTGTCTGGAAGGGACATGGGAACAAAACGTTTACATTTTTAAAGGATACTCCCAAGACAACAATCTTTTGCATAAAAGTCTCTGTACTTGTTACTAAAAAGCCCTTTACTTTCTCATCCTTTATGTAACTGCTTTGCCTTTTTTTGGGAGGGGGAGGGAAGGGGGGACACATTGCCATTTCCACAGAAAAACTAGAATAGCTCGTGTATTTGACCTAAGTTGCATGACAACATCCCCTCAAGACCAAGAAGGTATCTTAGAAATCAGACCCTCCATTCTCCAGATTTCAAAGAGGCTTATCTGCAGAAAGGTCCTCTGTGGCACAAAGCAGCCTTTTCCTCTCCATACATACAGCTTTCGCTATATACGCACATCTTTCATCCCCCTACGTGCTGCTGCCATGCCACTTCCAGGCTCCACTTATTGGCCAAATTGGTCCCTCATCCCGTAAACACTGTCAGCAACAAGCCCTGGCATCCCATTCCTCTTCTCTCTCCCCACCCCGATACCCTGGGTTTATTTAGAACAGCACCAATGGAGGAATCCAGCTGGCTCCTCATAGATCCAGGATCACTGCAGAAGGCCTAGGGGGGATGTAGTTCCATTAGTTTGTATGCATTTTCCAAAGAAGTTTCTTGCCTCCCTGGGTTTTTTTTTTTTTTTGGGGGCAGTTGGTTTTATTTGAAAAGAGGACTTTGAGGAAGGGTGGAATGGACAGGGGCTGTGCTTCTATTCTTCCAGTTTTGTTGCTCGACAATATAAAGACATCAGGGCAGAGTGGCAGTACATTCAGGGAGCACAAGGACACACCGGCAGCATCATACACCATGGTGAGAATGGCCTCAAATCTTTCTTCAGGAACTGGAAAGTGTAGAGTGCTGGGAGGAAGCCTCTCCAATTAACGCATTGCCAGGTGAGCATGGCCGCCAACTCGCAAGTCCCTACCTAAACTGGACTAACTGGGACTCTGAAATCTTGCTTTATTAAGGGCCAATGTAGCAAATGGGTCGGAGCGGTGGGTGTGCACATGTGGGCATGTTAATTTTCCCAGAAAAACATGGTTAAAAATCTCAGTACTCAGAATCCTGAGCTCTGATTATGTTGAGGCCTGCTGTATTGGATTTCCAGGGTAGTCACATAAGCCCCTGCCCACCAAGAGTTTTGATTGTTTTGCAAAACAAGCCTTCTGTTTCGGCATCTGATATACAAGACGGGGAACTAAACACTTGCTCATTTCCCTGCCTCCTGCACCCCCCACTGCCTAGAGTTGGTGGTGGCTTGTGAGGGTTGAGTTTGACTGGATCACTGAGGATCTATGCCAATCTTCTGCTTTCCTAGTTAAAAATAAAGGAACTAATGTTAATTACACAAGGAGCCATTTCCTGTTTCCAAGCTCAATGCTGACCTCCGGGGCTGCTGGTTTTGTTTGCAGCATATTTTTCTGTACTCGTCTCTTTAAACACACCATGGGCTTAACGACATCCTGACTATATTATGTGCTGCAGATCCCCAGTCAAAACAGATTTACTACAACATCATTCACTCCCCCAGCTTTCTGGGCAGGATCCAAAAGCCACATTCTGCCCTGGAGAGGAGGAGTGGAGAGCAGCTGGTGAAAGAAGCTGGCAACGAGCCACACACACACCAAGTCCAGCTCACACATTTCAGCCCATTTCAAACCATCAGCGTAAAACATGACTGAGAATAAACTAAGGTTAAATAGAGTTCCATTTCAGCAGCATCCCATTGATATGGCTACCCCCCACCTAAATAAGTAACATGTTTTGTACAAGAAACTGGGAGCCAGGACAACTGGGTTCTTTTCCTAGCTCTGCTGTAGCAACACAGGATCTATCGTTATTATAGGAAACTGTATCATGTCCCCAAGAGCTCCCAATCTGAGGAGATCACAGAGCTCCATTTCCTCTCCATGAAACTGCACGGGATAAGAACAAGTGGCCAACTGTACACTAGGGATGTGAAAGGTTAACCAGTTATAACCACTAAGCATTACCCTTAATGGGTGATGCTTACCGGCTCCTGTTAACCGATGAGGGCTGGAGTAGCTCCTTGCCTGCACTAGCAGGGGGCTGCTCCAGTCCCAGAGCGCCTGCTGCAGACAGGGGCTGCTCTGATGCCTCTAACTGAGGCAGGCGGAAGGGGAAGGGGACAGGAGGGGAACACTCCAGCCTGGCCTTGGCAGGCTGAAGGGCTGCTCCAGCCCAGTCCCCAGTCCCCCCCCCCCCCCGTGTCTCCTTTAACTGGTTAATAGGGATGAGAATGACTAGTCAACTGTCCAATAAGCAAATGCTTATTGGCAGGGCTTGACAAACCCCGGCGAGAGCCACTCGCCAGCCCCGCACTGCGCATGCACCAGACCAGCACTGCGCATGCGCGAAGCGCCGGTGAACGGGGCGCACGGAGTGACCGGCTGAAATCTACTCGCCACAGGCGAGTAGATTCAGTGGTTTGTCGAGCCCGGCTTATTGGATAATCAACAGGCTAGTCGACTAGTTGCTCCACCCCCGCCTTTCTGCCTCTTTCTGATAGAGGTAGCAAGGGTGGGGAAGAAGGGGGTGCTTCAAAGAGGCAGCGCTGTGTGGAGCCTCACACCAGACCCTGGCCTCCACATGGCGCTGCCGCTTTGAAATGCCATGTGCCCAGGGTCACCAGGGGATTCCCTCACTGACCCCGGGCTCCATGCGGCGCTGCCGCTTTGAAACGTCACGGTGAGCCTGACACACGACTCCCCATGGCGTTTCAAAGTGGCAGCACCACATGGAGCCCGGGGTCAGCTGGGTACTCCCCTGATGACCCCGTGCTCCCCACAGCGCTTCTGCCTTTGAAGTGTAGCAACAGCCTTGGGGGTGTTGCTACACTTCAAAGGCAGAAGCGCCCTTATCGACTAGCCAATGCAAATTGCATCGACTATTTCATTAGCCAAATAATCAAAATTTTACATCCCTACTGGTTAACCAGTTAAACATAACGTTTAACCGGTTTTCCAATTAAATGGAACTTTACATCCTTACCATTCACGGGTGGCACCTGTGTTGTCGCTCTTTTCATAGTCGCACTTCATGACATGACAATGGGAAGCGAGGGGGGGGGGTTACAGGAAACCAACACATGGGTGAAAAACAGCTGACTCAAAACTGAACTGTGGCAACACTGAAGTGATGCTGCTTGGATGAAGGAAAACATTTGAGAATTAGCATGGATATCCTCTTCCTCCTCCTCCTCCCACTGAAGGCATCCAAGGATCATTTAATGAATGAGGGACCAGCTAGGGAGACCATATTTCCCAAAAGAAAAATGGGACACTGACTGGGCACGGTCAAAGCCCCTCCCTCCAGTCATTCAACCACCTGATTCTCCCCACTCCTCTTCACAAGCTGGGGCTGGCCCCAGTCTTTCACCTGAGACTGGCTGGCTCATGGCTGCCATAGGTCACTTGAACTGCACCAGCCCCCCCCAACTCCAAACTGTACCTCTACCCCACGCCACACTTTTTTGCCAAAAGAACTGAGCATTTATCCTGTTTACTCCTGCCAACTGATCCAGCTGGCAAGAATACATGGCACAACTGCCCACTCTTTTGGCAAAAGTCGGGACGACCTGCACTGTGCTTAAAAAAGGGGCTGCCCTGGCCAAAATGGAATGTCTTCCCAGCCTAGGTCCGGCTCAACTCCCACTCCTAAGACACTCGGAACTTTGCCACATAAAACCAATGTACCAGGAAAATGCTTCAGCACTATAGAAAACCCCAACACCGATCAGATAGCTCAGGAAGTGGGGGACAAAATGTAAACAGAGACTTGGCCAAGGTCTTTCCTTAGGTCAGCAGCACATCCAATATTAGAATTTAGTGACACCTTAGCGTATGTCTACACTGCGGGACGAAGTCGAATTAAGATACACAACTTCAGCTACCTTAATTGTGTAGCTGAAGTCGAAGTAGCTAAACCTGGCTTTTGGTGCTGTCTACACTGCAGGAAGTGAAAACAAGGTTACTGGCATCGACGGGAGTGCCCCTCTCACTTCGAATTAGCTGTCTTAACTAGACCGCTAATTCAAACTCTGGAAGATCGACAGCGACAGCTTCAATCTTTTCTTCTGTAGCATAGACAAAACCTTACAGACTAACGTTATTATACAAAAAAACATGAGCTTTTCCGGGCAACACCCATTTCCACAGATGAACAGAGATTCTGAGGAAGTGGGTTATGCCCATGAAAACTCATGACACCATATATATTTTTCTTAGTCTCTAAGGCAGAGGTGGACAAAAGGGCCTCTGTAGGCTGGATCTTGCCTGCCAAGCAAGTTGATCCAGCTCATGGAGGTCCTACCACTCCCCCGCCTCCAGGCCAATGAGGGCCTGGGGGTGGCGGGGGAAGCGCACGAAGTCTCCTCCCACTCCGCCCCAACCCTGCAAGGAGCGCACAGTGCTTAGAAGTGCCATGCACTCCTGGCAGGGCAGGAGAAGACTTCATGTGTTCCACTGCCCCCAAGCCCTGATTGGCCTGGGGGCAGGGAGGGAGGGAAGGAGCGCGCAAAGTCTCCTCCCACCCTGCATGGGGCTCATCACTTAAAGTCAACTGCCAGCTGCTGCTCAGCTGATGGGTTTACTCTAAGCACAGTGCTTCCTTGCAGGGCAGAGAGCGGGAGACTTCATGTGCTCTCCCTCCCCAGGCCCTGATTGACCTGGGGGCAGCAAGGGGGAGCACATGACATCTCCTCCCACCGCCAGGTGCACAGATACCTAAAAGGAACCACCAGCTGTTCTGAACAGCTGATGGTTCTTTCTGGGGCGGGGGGGTGCAAAGACTTTGCAAGCTCCCCCACAATCAGACCAATCAGGGTCTGTGGGTGGGGAAGCATAGAAGTGTCCTGGCCCCGCCCCTTCTGCCTGAGGCCCTGGCCCAGAGCCACTTAAAAATTTTCTAAAGTGGCCCCCAGTCAAAAATTATTGCCCACCTCTGTTCTAAAGACTACTCGTTTTTCAAGTTACAAACTAACACAGACTACCCCTCAGACTATTGGAATTCAGGAGTTTCTGAGACTCCAAGCTCTGGATCATCCCTGGCTGTACTTCTGAATTCTGACTGAGTCAATACATTCACACGTAGCAGTGGCACATGCTGCCCATACGTAACCAAACAATTCCCGAAGGCACAGCTAGCTGTATCTGCTATGTTAGGTGCAGATGTGTGAACCACTGCAGCGAGGCTGGCTTAAGGTCGGACCACTGTTGCACTTGGCTGCTCATTTAAAACATTCTTTCTGGCATAAGATACATAGAAGTGCTTCAGAGCAAAGAAACAGCCTTCAAAGACCACGCCTGTCTTTTGCTACACTTCAACAGTCTCCCACAGTGCATTAAAAATAGACAGAGGATGGCAGGCAGATCATTTCCACCAGGCAGAGATAAAATTAAAATTGCGCACAGCAACTTGCTAAGCCACACGATCAAATCGCAAAAAAATAAACTAGGCAGCTAAATTAGAGAGAACCCTGAATGTACCAAGAGGGCTATGCAGATGGGGCTAGAAAGCGAGGGACAGGGAAGGGACCACTGTGCACATCTCATCTGTTAAAAAACTTCTCATGCAAAAAAAAGACAAATGCGGTTTCCATTCCCCTTTCTGTGTCAATACTTAAAGCAACACTGGCAGACATGTTTAGACTCCTAAAATACAGGTTTTCTTTAAAAAAAAAAAAAAAAAAAAAAAAAAAAAAAAAAGAACACCATTTAGAAAATGTAAGATTAACAGAAGGGTTTCTATCCCCATCATTTTAAAAAAAGGAATGAAAGCAGTTTGCTTAATGTACAGCAGAGGTGCGCAATAATTTTTGCAGAGGGGTCACACCGTGGATTTGTGTAAGTCGTCACAGGCTGCGCTCCACGCTTTACTATATTAATGGAGGGAGTGCAGTCTTAAGAGAGAGTTTGGGTGCAGGAGGGAGCTCTAGGCTAGGACAGAGACAGAAGTTTGGGTGCAAGAATGGGTTCTGACCTAGGGCAAGGGGTTGAGGTGTGAGGCACAGGCTTTGGTCGGGAGGCACTTACCACAGGCGGCTCCTGCCCCATGGTGCATTGGGATGCTCAGGCAGGCCAGACAGAAAGGTTAAATGGGCTGGATTCAGACCCTGCACCATATTTTTTCCTTCCCTAGTGTACAGATTTCCTTTGCATTTTTTGCAACACAACCATTGCAACACTGTGATCGCACATGAGAGCCTGAAAGTGAAACTTACTAGTCTCCACTGGCAGAGTTGAAGATTGATACAGAATGTGAGCAGAAAAAAGTAAAAAGTAAAATGTGATTTTTAAAAATACTTTCCCTTTTAATAATTTATGGTGCTCTTCACAAAAATATGCATTATGTGACCTGAGGTAATGGCCCTGAAACAAAAAGAGGCGAAGAAGTGGCTGAATGGCAGATACAGAAAAATTTTTAAAAAAATCTCCAAAAAGCATTAAAGGTTTCATTTGTTCTGGTAGATACACAAGGATCTTTTAGCACTTGCTATATAAATTGGTCAAGGACACCGAGACAAACCTCAAAACATTTGGAGGCCAAGTGAGTTTGGTCTCTCAGTATCACAGAAGGAAACACAACATGCTTTATCAAAAAAGCAAACAAACTCTGAAATAAAATGCGTGTGACTCTGAGCCAAACTGAGCTGGGTTGCACTTCACCACATCTTGATAATTATTAGCTCGCTCCGTATGGAAATTCACAGCTTGAATTCTCAGAGGCAGGTCTGAATCATTGTCAGTCTGCAGAAGAACACACGCACGCATATCCTGCCCCCCTTTTCCCAGCCACCTCATTCAATTTTACTTTTGAGTTTTGCTGATGAGCAAACCCAAAATCCCAGGGATGCTCAAATGAAAGTGCTGCACCTTGCCTTATATTGGAAAGAGAGGGAGGTACATGGTTAACCAGTTAGTCTCACACTTAATGAGTGAGGCTTACTGCTTCACTGGTAGGGACTGGAGAAGCTCCTTACCCACCCTGGGCAAGGGGCTGCTCCAGCCCCAAGGCCCACTGAAGGTAGAGGCTCCTCCGACCGGCTGGCCAAAGCAGCCCCGGTCTGTGGCAGGCCCACCTGCCCCCCTTCTCCTGCCACAGGTTACACACTGGTTCCCTGGGATCAGCGAAGCCTCCCTAGGAGGTGGGGCTGGAAGCCATTGCCGGCCCGCTTCAGGGGAAGCAGCTTCACTGCACGGGCTATGCAGCATAGAGCTTAAATAAGTTTTATACTGCAAAGCCTGCAGCGTGTGTAACTGCTAGGATTTGTAGGGGTTACATGGTTATATTTTTTAAACAACTTTTTACATCCGGGGGTGGGGAGGAAGGGAATAAAATCAGGCATGACCACAGAATTCTACATCAGTTTGACTCAAGTCTGGCTCACACACGAGGTTGGCAAGCCTTGCAGAACCTGGATAGAGAGATCTTAATTGTTAACTAAACCTGAAACTAGGCAACATTACAAGCAGAGCTTGGAAAGCTTCAGCGCTCGATCTATCATCATCATCTATGAACTGCATGCTAACCCCAAGTTCTCAGTCACCACTAGGTGGTGTCCTGTGACATGCCAGATAACACATGAAAGGAATGCATTTGACAGCAGCACAAATGGACTTTACAAAGACAAAAGTGCATCCGTAAGGGAGGAATTTATAAGGTTTTTTTTTACATGGGTTTGATAGGAAATATTAATAAAATATCGGGCGAGAATAATGATATAGTCTGTTCAAGCACATTCAAGAATCCAGTTTTGTCAGTTTCCAGCAACCGCATATTGCAAATTCTCTGCATTTAAACCCCTTGGTATCCCATCCCCAGAATTCTGATACATTGCCAGAATAATGAAGCTTAGTGTTGGAAGCAAAGATTCAAATACAGCCACACTGTAGTATATCACTTTATTTCAATGGCCCAATAAATATTTCTAAATGTATAACTGCCTGTTTAATGAAATTTAAAAAAAAAGACAAAACAAATCAAGAATGAGGTAAACAGGCAGTATTGTTCGCTGCAACAATATCCACTTGCTTAGTTTTGGTATAGTGTCTTGTACACTGGTAGAAGGGTGAAGAGAAAAAAAAAAGAATGAATAATGATCAGATGTGCTCCCTTTCCTAGCACCCTTTCTGCTCCCTCTGTACTTCACGGTGCAAGGTTACAATAATGGAACTAGGAAAGGGCAAGGTTAGGGAAAGAGATTGCATGGTGGATAATTGGCTTTATCCACAGGCTAATACCAAGCAAAATAGCCTCTGGATAGGTTCTGAAGTGAAGCAAAGAAGGGTTTCCTGAGAGATGGGGGAAACAGATGAAAACATCAGGACCTTCCAAGTGGGATGAGCAAAACTAAAAGACAGATCAGACTACAGAATGGGGTGGGGAGAACAGGCCAAGGCAATATGGCCTCCAAGGACTTTCAGAAGCATTTGAGAAGCAAGTGTAAGAAATGAGAGATGTTATATCCAACCCCTGCAGTACTGTAACTACAGGGAGACTAGATGCTTTGAAAACCTTGATAAAATCTTGAGCATAAGAATGGCCATAGCAGAGGTCAGTAAAAATTCCCTTAGTCAGATGCTACTGAAGTAGAGACAAGAAGCACCACAGGGAAAGGTTCTTCCTAGTCAGCCTTAGCAATTGGCAATTCTGCCTTATAAAGTTTAATCCTGATCAGTACAATCGTGGGTGTTCTTTTTCATCTAACCCTTTTTAATATCATGTTAAATTCTTGACCTCTTGTGGCAATGAGTTCCACAGATCAAATTCTGGAGAGTGTAAAAGAACCCTCTTAATTATCTCATATGTGTGTTGCCCTTTCATTTTCACCATGGTCCCCTCATTTTGGTATTTTAATAAAGGGCCAAGAAGAACTCCTAGCTTCCCTTCTCCCTACCACCTGTGCCTTTACATATTTCTAATCACCACTTCCCTTCTCAATACTTTAATCTCCAAACTGTAAATGCACCCAAACACACCCTGTCCTTTCACACTGTAATTTCACAGCAGTGCTAGGATGATCATTCCCGGAAAGTAAACTTGACAGAAAGCAGGCTCAAATACGACACAATGCAGGCCTGACCATGTAACTATGGCAACTAGTAATCCAAATAAAATGCCCCTTTAAAAATGATGTATTGGCTCATTACTACAATATAGTGTTACAGGGTGAAAATTTATGGTAACAACTACAGTAGCACTTTCCTTTTGGAGAGCTTCAACCTTCCTGGAAGGAGGTTTACAAATAAAAAGCCCTGCCAAAAAAAATTAAAGAGAATCCAAGACACCAGGAGAGAAGCTAGATGAGCCGACATTAATGTAACCTAACCATTTATAAGGATCATATGGTCAGAGACACCTGGGCAAGGCAGCATCAGACTGTGTATGTCTTGAGGATAATGCTATAAAACACTTATTTCCTCATTACATTCTACATTTTCTCTGCCATTAAGGGGGAAGGGAGATGGTTGGAGAAGACTATGGGGGGAGCCATTAAGAGCGGGGAGGTCTATGCCGATCAGGATTAATTCACAAAGAAAGGCTGTCTACAGACGGCAAATAGTTTCTATAAAACAAGACTATAAATATTATATGGAGTGCCTGCCAGAGTTTTGAAGGGGACTTTGCCATTCAAACATGAGTAAAAATAGTCTTTGAGGTGTAGCCATGTTAGTCTAACTTTAAAAACGAGTAGCCATGTGGCTAGGAAATTATTTCAAAATAACTCCTGAAATAACTATTTTGAAATAGCATGACCACACTACAAAGAAGCCTAGAAATTAGTCCGAGGCAGGTTCCATTAATGTGGATGCACTAGCTCAACTTAGAGCCCCAGGAAGCACTGAGGAGTAATTACTCTGAATGACTCTGGGGGGTAGTTATTTTAAAATAGCAGCAGCAGAGCATCCACACTACTGCTATTTCCTCGTGAAAAGCAGGCGTTATTATTTTGAAATAACCATATTTTGAAATAACTAACTTGGTAGTGTGGACGCTAAATTTGTAAATTCGAAATAACTCCCAAGTGTAGACCAGGGCTTCAAGACTAATACAGGTATGGGATAATGAGCTTTTGTGAGTAAAACCCACTTCATCAGATGAGTTGGAGTGAAAATATTATATAATTCTGTAACAGCAAAAACCTGTCAAGTGTAGGACCCTTGTTAATGAAGTTAATTAAGTAAGCTGGATGGATCCCATTCATAGCTATTGATTTGAAATGTGAATGTCAAAGGCATGGGACAGTTAACATTAGACAGTTAACATCTTTATTCAAACATTAGTGCATTAGACAGTTAACATCTTTATTCAAGCCCAGAGAGACAGTGTTAAACATGCAAATGAACTCCAGTTCAATCTCTCTCTGTAACTGAATGACAAAATTCCTTTGTAGAAGAATGGCTACTTTTAAATCCATTATAGAATGGCCAGGGAGGGTAAAGTGTTCCCCCCACAGGTTTATGTGTTTTCCATATCTGATTTGTGTCCATTTATCCTTTGTTGAAGAGACTGTCCAGTTTGGCCAATATACCTGGCAGAGGAGCATGGCTGGTACTTGATGGCATATATCACATTATGCACAGGATGTGCAGTTGTATGAGCCCCTGATGTTGTGGCTTATGTGGTTAGGTCCTGTGATGGTGTTGCTTGTATAGATATGGATAGAGTTAGCAATGGGGTTTGTTGCAGGGGTAGGTTCCTGGGTGAGTGTATCTGAGGTGTGGTGTGTGGCTGCTGCTAAGTAGAGTTGCCAGATGGTTTAACCAAAAATACCAAACACACACACACACACACACAAAACACCAGAAATAGGTGTGGGGTGGGCTCTGTCCCCGAGGCAGAGCAGAATGTAGCCGCCTGCCAGCTTAGTGAATTGTTTCCATTATTCTTAGTGAATTCTCCCAGGAGTACAAAGCAGTTGTAAAAATGTTAAGGTTGCTTTACACTGCCAAAGTGGTGTAAAGGAGCCTTATTGTAAAGAACAGTATGGCTGTATAAATGCTTATGGTTTGTTAGTGATTAGAACTGGTCTAAACTTTTGGACTGAAAAAAATTCCTAAATGTGTTCCATGAATTTTTTTGCTACTGACCTTTATGGAGACAATCAGTAGTCAATGTAACTTTTGGGTTTGAGTTCCCAGCCCTCACTTGCTCTTCAGTTGCCTGTGATGTCACCCTGGGCATGTGGCTGCATAAATTTGTTGACTAATAACTAGAAATAAAGAGCTTCAGGGGGTAGCCGAGTTAGTCTGTTACAGAAAAAAAACAACAAATGGTCTGGTAGCACTTTATAGACTAACAAAACATGTAGATGGTATCATGAGCTTTTGTGGGCACAGCCCACTTCTTCGGATGACTGGAGTCAACTGAAGAAGTGGGCTGTGCCCACGAAAGCTCATGATACCATCTACATGTTTTGTTATTCTCTAAAGTGCTACCAGACCACTTGTTGTTTTTTTAGAAATAAAGAGTCAATATATTATTATTAGATAGAGAGGGTTTGGGAATTTCCTCCGGTGCTCCCCAATCCCATTCGTCATTATACTGTCGTTTAAATAAAATGACCAAAGTAATTGAAACAAGCATGATCATATTGTGTTCTTTTAAGAAATAAAATGTGTAGACTTTAAAAATATTGTGCACACAATTTTTTGGCACAGAATTTCCACAGGAGTAAGGTCCTTCTGGGGTTCACCCACGACTATAGTAGGCAAAACCTCTTTGGTTAAGAAGCTGCCCAAAGGGAACTTGCAGATGGAAATGGCCCTTTCTCTGTTGGAAATGCCAGACTAGAATGTGATATCCCATCCCTGGGCTGTGTGCATCTGGCTCGGTCACTGCAGGACTGCCCCTCAACACAGCTTGCACTCCTTGGACTGTGTGTGTCTGGCTCTGACACTGCAGGTCTGTCTCTCAACACAGCTTGCTCTTCTTAGCTCTCTCTCCTTCTCTCAGAGAGACCCAGAAAATCCCAGCTCACACAGAGGACAGTACCTGGCCTCCTAATTTCCTCATTGGCCTGTCCAACCTGTCAATCAGGCTGAGCTGGAGTGTTGGCCTCTTTCCATTGTCCCTGGGGTCTGTCAATCTCAGGGCCCTGATTTCTCATGGACCCTTCCCCTTTTGGTACTGGGAGCTGGCCAATTCCCACTGAGTTTTAGTAAGGGGCTAACAGTCCCCCTACATACAGTTCTACCCATAACAAATCACTGAACAGTATCTAAAGAAACCTAGCCATCAATGCACTAGCCCTGCCCTCTTAAGAGGCGATGCAGTTTCTTGGTCCTTCCCTATTTGTACAGCCCTTCCCTTGTCACCTCCTGTTCTAATCCTAATTGTAAGATCTTCAGAGCAGAGTTTCCGCCTCTTCTCTGATGTGCACATGCAGCTGTGGAGCTAGTAATGAAGACATTTTGCCTGCATACTGTTAGAATAAGCTTTGGGAAAGTGGTGTTTATCCACTGCACAGGAATCCCATGGCAAATAAGAAATACCCATGTGTATTATGTAAGG
The DNA here is from genome assembly GCA_019425775.1 of Rafetus swinhoei. Lineage (NCBI taxonomy): Eukaryota > Metazoa > Chordata > Testudines > Trionychidae > Rafetus > Rafetus swinhoei. The sequence goes on along the minus strand of CM033428.1, from coordinate 18,964,985 downwards.
TTTCGTTTGGATTTACAGTTGCACATCACACCAGTGATTGCCTACAGGCAGGGCATTTCACCAAGGATGAATCTGACCATATGCCAAAAGTGGCCCCTATTGGACATACAGCTGTGTGAAAAGCTCCTATCTGGAGAGGAGCCAAGCGTGGCCCCCGAAGGGTTAAAAGGGCATGCCATCTGATGAAGTTGTCTAATACCCACTCATGTTCAATGAATTTCTGTGCACCACAGAATAGGAAAAAAATATCCAAGATTTCCCTAGACACTGCTTGAAACTGAGAATGTTAACACACTAAAATAAATAAAGCAAGGGACCAAAGAGGCCATTTGCAGAGCCAATAGATTTATTGTTTGTTACTGCACCAACTTCTCCCAACCGCAAGGTGTTTTACAACGGATGGGGGAAAACAACAAGCACAAATCTGTCAGAAAAGAGCTGGGTGCCAGATCTGAGGGAAGGATTTCGTCAGCAAGTCAGGAGCTGGCAGGCACACCACACCACAGTCTTTGAACGCCTCAGCAGTGTCGCCTCTTCAGAAATTCTGAACTATTGCAGTGAGAGCTAGACCCTGCTCTTCTCTTCACAATTCAAAACTATCTGCACATTTCTTGCTTTCACTTGGGATGCAAATTATTTACCGGGGGTGGGAGGGCAGGTTGTAGACAATGGTATTTATACTAAGCTGCCCGTAGTATATGTTAAGCTTTCTGCTTTTTAGGAATAGGTACACACCCCTTCCCCATCATATATCAGTACTCCACATGGGAGGCACAGTAAAATAAAGAAAAATAAATGCCTGTACAAAAGAGTTACATGGTGCATTCATCATGAACAGTGGTTCCATGGGTGCCCTGAGGGTTCTAATGCATAAAGCCCTGTGCAGATACAAAATTTGTTTCTGTATCCATATCCATATCTGCAAAAAATGTGCCATGGATATCCACATCCACAGATGTGGATACCTGCAGATATAAAGCGGATATCCACAGATTTGTGGGGCTCTGCTAATGCAGCAGTTTTACTTGGACCCTCAGGGTCAGGTCTTGTTTTGCACCAGATCAGCTGAACAGAAATACTGAAACCCATCACAATGCTCTGCTATTCGAGTCACTGCCACTGATCTTTTACAGTTCTTTAATTACATAAGCAGCCAGGACTATAAAGCTGTTATTTTACAGAAACACTCCAATACAAACACAAAGTCAGCAACTGAACACAAAAGATGCCTCATGCCCCAGCTTTCTTCCAGCAATGACAGAGAGAGAGAGAGAGAGAGAAATGCATATCAAGTGCGGCACTCCAGCTACACCTAAGCACACCGAAACCTTACAGCGGCAACAGACTTTCAAAGCCTTGTAAAATTTAATTGCGTTTTAATAACCCCATCAAATCTGGTTCTTTCTCCCCGCCTTCTGCCCCAGAAGGGAAGCACACAGAAAAGCTGGGGAGTAACTTTTAAAAAATCCTCTTTGTTTTGTTCCCCTTCTATCTTAATATTCTTGTTATCCTCTTTTTATTCCATGTGGCACGTGCATCTCGGAAGGGGTGGAGTAATGGAAGGAAACAAGACAGGCTGTACTTTTATTTTTTTTTTAAAGTAATTGTTTCTCTTGTCTTCACCACCTGGGACAGGGCAAAAGCTGATACCCAGGCTGTATCATGCCCTTTAATCCAGAAAATCCAGAGTGTACACTAGAACAGTTCTGGCTTTGGTCTATTCTCTTTGTTTACAAGGGGTAAAGAAGTCACACAAACAGCTGATTCGTTTCACAGAATGGGTATAAGATTACAAAGATCACATGGTTGCAGCATTTGGCTCTGATGGTAGCACAAAGAGAATTAAAATATTATGAACCAGGTATACACTTGTACAAACAGAGCAAATGCTAAAGCACTCCATTTGAAAGGTTTCCTTTTAACCCAAGCACTAAAGTTATTCAGGTACAGTATTTCCCATGTAAAGCACATAACTCCTCCCCCTTATGGGGGAGGGATAGCTCAGTGGTTTGAGCACTGGCCTGCTAAACCCAGGGTTGTGAATTCACTCCTTGAGGGGGCCATTTAGGAATCTGGGGCAAATCTGTCAGGGATGGCACTTGGTCCTGCTGAGAGGGCAGAGGACTGGACTCAATGACTCTCAAGGTCCCTTTCAGTTCTATTAGATAGGTATTTCTCCAGCAATGTTTAGACACAGAAAAGGAAATTCACCCTTAACTTTGCAACTCTGGCTTCTCAGTTTGTGTCACAGTTTTGTTTACTGAAAATGTGTGTGCAGAGTTAGAACTAGATGTAGGAATTAGATTCTTGGCTTCCTTTCCCATCTCTGCACCTCCTTGTAAGACCTAGGAAAGCCACTTATCCATGTGCTAGTGTTCATCCATTAGTAAGATGGGATATTATTACATATCTTCCAAGGCAGCAAGACAATCAGCTAGTATGTATGAAGCACTTTGTGGAAAGGATGAATTTCACCTCTTCTGTTTGCAAACAGATGACAATCTGCTTGAACATATCTCAGGAATTCCTGCATAAAACAGCTGATCTGTAGTGTATTTGTGAACTCTTCATTATGGCCTATTCCATGTTAAAAGTTCTACTTGTTTTGATTGTGTACAGGTTACTTGTTAGCCCTCCCTGCTCTCCAGTGGCGGGCATTTGAATACCTCATGTCAGGCTTCCAACACAAAAGTTTTAATACAAATCTGAAACTTGTGTTCATAGAATAATAGAACACTAGAACTAGAAGGCACCTTGAGAGGTCATCAAGTCCAATCCCCTGCCCTCACGGCAGGACGCAGTACCATCCAGACCTGTGGTCACCAACCCGTCGATAGCTAGGCGTTCGGGGGCCCCCATTTCCTCCCACCCTCAAGAAGCCCCACTACCTACCTCCAGCGACAATGGAGGTAGTGCCGGCTTCCTGCGGGGTGGAAGGAAGTCCGGCAGCTGTGCACCACTTCTGGGGTTTCAGAAAGTGCGCTGGCTGCTCTCCCTCCCCCAAACAGCCGGAGCAGTACCACAACCCAGGTCTGTGGTGTGCCGGGGACTTGCAGCGCGTGGGGTAGGAGTCCCCAGAGGAGGCGTACGCCAGGGCTTCCCTCCTCTGGGGGCGGGAGGGGATAGGAGTCCCAGGAGGAGGCGCATGCCGGCGACTCCCTGTCCCCTGTTCCCACCCCTGTCCCCTGTCCCCAGCACCCACTGGCACCCTGTCCCCAGCACCCACTGGCACCCTGTCCCCAGCACCATGTCCCCTTCTCTCACCAGCACAGTTGGGGCCACATTAGTGAGGCTCGGGGGGATTTGGAGGAGTTATTTTTTTGCATCTCACTTGTGTGGCCCCAACTGACTTTTCTGTGGGTCAGTGAAACACAGGTTTCCTGCCCTTCTCATAAATAAAGACAACGCTGAAACTTTTTGTGTTTGACATAATATTTTATTTAAAAATGAAGCCTAGCCAAGCCCCCATCTGGCCGCAGCATCATAACACTCCTACATCCCCCCAGACCCTAGATCTGAACCTATCATACACTGGAACCCCCTGTCCTGAGCCTCTCACATCCCCAAACTCCTGCACCCCCACATACTCAATCTTCTGCCACAACACTTCTGCACCATCCACACACCGCAAATCTGTGTCATGAGCCCATCATACTCCCAAACTCCCTGCCCTGAGCCCCTCACACACCCCAACCCAAACTCCTGCACCCTCACATCCACAAGCCTGTGACTTGCTCAGTACCCCAACCCTCCACCTGACCCCAACACTCCCTAGCCTGGAGCCCCCTCCCCAAGCCAGCATCCCCTTCTCCACCTCCTCCTCCTGCATCGAAATTCCCTCCCAGAGCTTGCACCTCTAACCTCTTCCCACACCCAAATCCCTCATTCCCACCCCAGAGCCCACATATCCTGTCTCAACCCAGTGAAGGTACGGCTAGACTGCAGGAGTTTTCCCGGGATTCCAGAGGTATCCCGGAAAAACTCTTCCACGTCCAGGGACACGTTTGTTCCTCCGCTTTTTTTAGCAGAAGAGCAAACATGGTCTTTCAGTAACCCCTGTATTCCTCGCTCCATGAGGAATAAGGGGGCTTCTGAAAGAAGGGTTTTTTCTGACATTTGGCCCAGTCTAGTCAGGCCAAATGTTGGAAAAACCTCTTCCTATAGAAGAATAAAAAAAAAGCGGCAGTGAAGCCATACCCTGAGAGTGTATAAGGGCTGGGGATAGCAAGCGATGGAAAGGAGGAGAACAGTGAGGGTGGGGCTTCAAGGAAGGGGTGGGGTCTTGGGGGAAGAATGGGACGGTAGATCTTGGCTTGTTCTGATATTTAAAAAGTGATCTTGGGCGTAAAATGGTTGGAGACCACTGGCCTAGACCATCCCTGATAGATATCTATCTAACCTGCTCTTAAATATCTCCAGAGATGGAGATTCCACAACCGCCCTAGGCAATTTATTCCAGTGTTTAACCACCCTGACAGTTAGGAACTTTTTCCTAATCTCCAGCCTAAACCTCCCTTGCTGCAATTTAAGCCCACTGCTTCTTGTCCGATCCTCAGAGGCCAAGGAGAACAATTTTTCTCCCTCCTCCTTATGACACCCTTTTAGATACCTGAAGACCGCTATCATGTCCCCTCTCAGTCTTCTCCTTTCCAAACCAGACAAGCCCAATTCTTTCAGTCTTCCTTCATAGCTCATGTTCTTTAGACCTTTAATCATTCTTGTTGATCTTCTCTGGGCCTTCTACAATTTCTCCATATCTTTCTTGAAATGTGGTGCCCACAACTAGACACAATACTCCAACTGAGGCCTAATCAGCACAGAGTAGAGCGGAAGGACTTCTCGTGTCTTGCTCACAACACTCCTGTTGATGCATCCCAGAATCATGTTTGCTTTTTTTGAAACAGCATCACACTGTTGACTCATATTTAGCTTGTGGTCCACTATGACCCCTAGATCCCTTTCTGCAGTACTCCTTCCTAGACAGTCGCTTCCCATTTTATATGTGTGATTGTTCCTTCCTAAGTTGAGTACTTTGCATTTGTCCTTATTAAACTTCATCCTATTTACCTCAGACCATTTCTCCAGTCTGTCCAGATCATTTTGAATTATGACCCTATCTTCCAAAGCACTTGTAACACCGTCCAGCTCCCAGCTTTGTTCCATGAATGTTTCTATGAACATTCCTTTCAGGAAATTCACTGCGCTGTGCGCCCCTTATGAGAGGCAAGGGGGACGGGTTTGTGAGCTGCCCCCACCCCCAGCGCAATCACAGCAGCCCCCATTGGTCAGAAAGGATGCACAGCACAGAGAGGCACATGGCTCTGGAGCTGGCTGCTTTGAGCGGCCCAGGGCTGCGGCAGGCAGGGAGCCTGCCTGAGAATACCAATGGTCCATGAGCTAGACCCAAAGGCTTAAGGGGCCAGATCCAACCCCCAGGCCATATTTTGCCAAACTCAGCACAGGGTTGTGCTCACTCATTTGAAGTTACGTTTGCCACCTGACAGGTTTTTATCCAGACAGGTTTGGTTTTTGGCTCATGTGTCCAGGTGCCATGTAGCATTGCCAGATGCCTGTTTTTTTTTAAATGGAACGTCTGCAAAAGCGAACCTTGCAACCTAAACGGCACCCAAAGCAAAAGTCCAGTTACTGTGGCGTGGGGAAAGGCACTGGGTCATTAATCCACCCCAGTGCCTAGTCAGCTGGGGCCACCTCTTACCTGCAGGTAGGCTCCTTGGGATGACCCAGTAAGTGGAGGGGGAAGAGGGCGAGAGTGATGTAGGTCGGGCCTGGGGAAAGAGGCAGAGCATCAGGGATCTGGTTACCAGGGATTAGAAGAGTGGCAACTCTATCCACTCTTCAAGGAATGGCCCATTGCTGTGTTTGCATTTTAAAGTTCTCCTTTTCCCTCAGCATTAAGCAGAGCAAAACCAGGAACCAAGACACAAACTACATCATCTCCATTCAATAAGCTCACAGGAGGTTTATAAACAGCTACTTGTTGTCCCAAGAGGACAAACCTCAACCGCATGTTCCTATTTCTGAAGACCATTTACGTGCATGCAGCTTACACTGGAGAAGTCTTCTTGCATGTAACTATATAAAACAGGTCATCAAGATAATCATTCGCCCACAGTGCACAGGGATCCACAAGCTCTGTGTGCAGATCTCGCAGAGATGCTGCCTGACAATTTGAAAGGGAATCTATAAATCTAGCCGCACAATAACCTACAAGGCATGCCGATCCTCAGACTGATGTGGAGGACTTAAAAGTACATGTTGGACCTCCCTGGTCCAACATCCTCAAGATCTGACTCATCCTGAACTAGGCATTTTATCGGACCAGGGGAAGTCATTTCTGGCCCCCCAGCCCAGCTTCTCCTGGCCTGCCGGCTCCCCACTTGCCACCAGCCCTGCCAGCAGCCCGCTGCAATGCTGGGCTCCTGGCCCCACCAGTGCTGCTGTGGCAGCCCCAGTCCCGCCATTGGGGCTCTCGCCCTACCAAAGCAAACCATGGCTGCCCTGCTGCCGGCTCAGCCAGACTCCTGCAGCAAGGCTCCAGGCTGCCAGTCCCCCTGCAGCTAGTCCAGCTAGGCTCCTGGCCCCCCACAGGCTCCTGCCTCTGGCCCACCACCAGGACTCTCTGGTCTGGCAACATCTGTGGTTCAGCAGGACCACAGATGATGTTGGACCACTGAGTCCTGGTTTAGAGAGTTTCAACCTGTATTAAAATCAGGCTCCCGTTGCCCATGACAGGATACAAGCACAGCAAACAGCACATCAAATATTTCTCTGCTGCTGGACCTAGGGTCCTTTCCCAAGCTTGTTTAAGCCAATGCTTCCCCTCCCACACACACATGCCAACAAAGCAATCTGGAATTACCTATGGGGCTATGAAGAGATCAGCCATAACCCACCTGCAGAGATGGCTTTGATAAAGATAAATGAGAAGTCCCACTTTTGAACCAGGGACACCCCTGCTCTCTCTGGCATGGCCATGTTCCAGAAGGAACCACCACATGAGTCCAAACCAGGCAGGTAACCATCCCTCAAATGTCATTTATAGATGGGAAAGAGACCTAACTAAGCCATCTTACCCGACCCTACGATAGTGCAGGATTCTTCTATACATATCCGAGTTTTACATGACTCGGACAATGGAGCTTCCACCACCCCTCTTGAGAGATCATCTCATAGCCTAACATTTCAGTGAGAAGCTTTTCCTGATTCAGTTCATTCCCAATTCCTTCCCTTTGCTCCTAGTTATAACCCACCCTTTCCCCTTCATATATCTGAGGAGTGTTTGCAGGCATTACAGCGGTGATGGACCATAGGGATGCAGTTCAACTAAGCTCCTTCCCGGAGAGACATTGACAGCTGGAGCATATGGGGTCTAATGAAAGGCTGGCAGCCTGAGCAGATTTACAGCAAGAAGTTTTTAAGCCAAGTTGCAAACTAAAGACCCTGTATTCCAAGGAGTGAGCGATAAGAGATTATCCCCTGCCCGCCAACTGCTTTTTCCACTTGTCTTTCTTCCAAGACAGACAGACAACTGGCTTATAACCACAGGGCACAGCGCTAAGAGCTATAACACACAGCCATACAGCCCCAAAATTAGGCACGAGAAGGGCATATTAAAAACTCCTGTGGAGAAGATCTGTACATGCTACAGCAGTAATGCTCCTGCTAATTATAATCATTTAGTAAGAAGGAGGTGAAATGGCCCAGGAATACTTTGCCTGTTGAAGCTCGTAGAAGGGCTGGGGCACAGTAGCAGAGGTGCTGGTCTGAGAGGCGGAGGGCATGCACAGCCCCCATGCTTCACTGCAAGGAAAGAAGCGGTGCCCTATAAATGAAGCATCCTATGCTTCTTTTTTCTCCCATTACAAACCCAGTTAGGAACACTCTAATGCAGTGTTTCTCAACCAGTGGTACGAGCACTCGGGGTACTTTAGAGCAGTCTGGGGGAGTATGTCAAAACAATTGAAATTTGGAGAAAACTGAATTTTTGTTTTAAGTTTTACAGCGCTTTATTATTTTTATACTTCTTACATCCAAAAATTTCATCACCCGCCCAGCTATGTTGTTTAAGTTGTTTAAACAAATGTGTTGCAATGGTAGAAAAAAACTGGTGTGTGTCTGAAAACTGTAGGTACTGGGGGTACTTTTTCCCCAAAAAGGGGTACTTTATATTTAAAAAAAAAATGGTTGAGAAACACTGTTCTAATGCAAGGCACTATGGAGATACGCTAGTTTTTCCCCCACCAGGATGGAAACATGGTTTGAAATCCTGGATTAGCTAACAAGTTTTGGTGCTCACTTCCTCCTTCCTCAGCTAGTCAGATCACAAAACACACCGTGCCAGTTGCGCCCGTGGAAAGAAACTTCCAGAATGTTGCAGAGGGTCTGGAATTGAGGCACACTGGCAGCAGTCCAAAGGGAGAAACATGCTGTGCAGCGGCACTAGTGCCAAACCCAAACACCATTTTGTATTTAAAGAACTAAAATGGGTTTCTCTGCTTTAATACTAGTTTCTAAGCTTGGAAAAGTAAAAATAAATGAAAAAGTCAGTTCTCACCCAAAAAGTGATTAAAGTTATTGTTCACAGCTCTCATCACTGGCTCTCTAACGCCTCCAGCTCCTGGAGTCAGGTGATTGTGAGGATCTCTAAGCTTTCGTTTAAAAAAAAAAAAAAAAAAAAAAAAAAAAGGGACGAAGAAGTTTCCTGCCTTCATGAATGTGGCGAGATCTTGAAATTGTGATCTGAGTGCACCCTCCAGACTCAGCAACTATAAGGCACATAACAACAACTCCACAACATTTTAAAATCAATTTTGGGGGATGGATTCACGTTTCCAAAAACTGGGTTGGCAACAGTGAGCTGCTATGTGGAAGTGCTTCCTTCCTGGACTGCTGCTGTGATACGTTCACTTTTTGGGAGGTGGGAATGGGAAGGGAGCAAGGGGTGTTGCTGAGAGAGCGCCTCCAACTGAGCTACCTTAGTCCTCCCACACTCCAAACAGGCACCTCAATTTAGACAGTGGTCACTTCTGAACATTTAATGATTAAATACAAAGAGTTAATGGATCCATCCTCTACTTCAGTGGTCCCCAACCTGTTTGTGGCCAATAGCACATTCATGTTTTCAGAACAGTGTGGCCAGCACCAACAATTTTTCAAGGCTTATTTTGTATTTGTACATTAAATAATATAAAAAACATCATATTTAATATTACATAATATATGAATCCATAAGATAAAAAAGGTAATTTTACATGTAAAAGGTATGAATTAAATTATTCAGCAATTATTTGGCCCCCCCTTTGGAGGAAAAAAATAGAAAAAAAGGCATCAAATGCGCAAATTGAAGGCTATTTTCATATTAAATGTGAATTGGGTAAATATGATAGAAACTTAATTTAGCCAGATAATTTTTATTTTAATTATATTGTAATTCATTTTTAAACAAAATTCTGCATTAATAAAAGGGGGATGTCCAAACGTTGAGCAAAAAAAGCACCCTCCCCCCCCACAAAAAAAATCATGGCACCTTTAAATCTCACACTCCCCATCCCCACCATCTACTGCCATGTCTCCTCCTCTTGCTCCATCAGCTCCCCTGGTGCCTGCTGCCCCCCAACCTCTCACCCTCCTCTGCTGTCCTAACTCCTGCCCTTCTCACTGCCCTCAGCCATCCCGAGACCTGTCCCCCTCCACCAGCACTTCTCTCCCTCCTGTGCCCACTCCTCCAGTAGCCCCACTCTGATCATGTGAGCTACCCCCTCTCCTAACACCTCCCTCTACACACCTGCCCTGCCTCTCTCCTCTGGTGCTGGTCCCTCCCCTGCAGGTGTCTGCCCTTCTGCTTCACCCCCAGAATCCCCTGGCACCTGCACCTTCCCTTAACCTTGCACCCTCCTGGTGCCTCCCTCTTCCCTCGCTGCCCCTGCCCCCTTTGCCCTCTTTTTCCCTGATGCCCACACCCTCACCACCTTCTGCCCCGTTCCCCTCATGCCCCTGTGCCCTCGCACATGATTTGCTCCATCCCCGCCTTCCTCATGCCCACCCCTTCTTTCAAGCCTTCTCCCAGCACCTCCCCTTCCCTCTAGCCCCCAATGCCTCCCCCTCTAGCCCCTCTCCTCTCCTAGCATCACCCTGCCCCCTCCCACTGACACCTCCTCCTGCCCTTTTCCTCATTGTCTCCACTTGGCCCCTGGCATTTGTCTCTCCTCCATGCTGTCCCTTGGTGCCTTCCCTTTCTTCTCCTGACCTGCCCCCCTCCCCTCAGCACAAGCACCTTCCTCTCCGCCCCTTCCCCCTATTTTCCCACACCCCCACCTTCTGCCTTCCAGTTTGAGTCTGTGATTGGGCCCAGCCCCAGCTGCTTCCATGACACCAGACCACATGCCGGGCCTGGAGCTGGGCCGCGCAGTTTTAAAATTTAAAGTCCCGGGCCGTGACATCACGGCACACCGGGCGTCTCCCCTCTCAGCTGTTGCACGGGCGTTTGAACACACCACGCATGCGCTCCCTCGGATGTCTTATGAACCTGGCGTCTCCCCTCTCAACTGTTGCGCGGAGGGGGTGCGCGAGACGATCGGAGGGAGCGCATGCCGCCGCGCAACAGCTGAGAGGGGAGACGTTGGTTTGCAAGACATCTGAGGGAGCGCATGCGCAGCGAACACGCCGCGCAACAGCTGAGAGGGAGGCCACTTTTTTAAAACACCGGTGCGGGCACACAAATGCCCCGGCGGGCGCCATGGCGCCTGCGGGCACCACATTGGGGACCCCTGCTCTACTTGCATTTAACAATACAACAAGAGTAGCTCCCTCCATAAGTGTTTCAAGCTCCCTGCTTGACAATTAGGGCAGCAATTCTCCCCTTCTCCTAACCCCCCCTCTACACCGCACATACACACCTTGTCCTGCATGTGATAAAGGGGCATGGAAATAACCACAGTGAGGGGCAGGGTTAAATGCCCAAACAGTCCAGTCAAGAGCTTACTTCCACCCCTACTTGCAGATTCAGCCTGTTACTCTGCTCAATCTTCTATAATGTATTATGAAGGGTTAATTTTACGAGGTTCCTAGTAAACACAAATCATTGTCTTTCTTTCATCAAGCAGAACAATTAGGATTTAGATAGGCGTCACAGCAGGCGCCTGCCTTCTATTCCCAGCTTTGCCACAAATTACCTGGCCTTAATTTTACATTAGAAATGTTCAGGAGAAAAATCTAATCTCTGCTCATCTTGACGGGTGGTAGCAGCAGTTGTACCCCTGATGCAGGCAAGACTCCAGCACCTGCTGGCATATTTAGCCACTGTGCTTCTTAACCCCACTCAAAAAACCTGTGCAAAACCCCCAACACTGGGAGAGGAAGCTCTGTTCAGCTAGCCTCCTGTTGAATGGAGTTATGTTGACAGGCGGGATTTGCCTCTCAACACAGCTACCGCATCTTAGGGAGGTGAAATAGCTTCACTGACAGGAGAAGCTCACCCATCAACATGGGAGCATCTTCACTGAAGTGGTACAGCAACATAACTGCAGCGTTTTAGGTAGACCTGCCTTAAAATTGGTATCAGCAGGGTCCTTCAGAAGAAGCTAGAAAAGCATGGAGCATGACTGCTTTGTACAACTCAAGTTACTTTCCCCTTGTGTTTGTTGTTCATACACGACAACAAACCCAAATCGGATCTCAATTCATGTAGCTAGTCCATGTCTCCATAGCTCAATGCAACACACTGTCAGCTCCAAACAACAATGAAACCCACCCCTTAGTTACCTCGATATCCCAACGGCAAGGCTATCAGTGGCAAAGCAAAGTCTCAAGGAAATATGGAATTTTCTTCACTCCCTCCCCTGTCCACTCTCTGCCCGGACAATCATGAGCCAAGAATTAGAAGCAGACCCAGCAAGTGAAATGGGAAGGGCCAAGATGAATGAATTTCTTGAGCTTTCCACAACATTTTAAAAACTTTAAAGAGATGATAGATTCCAGTGGAAACTTAAAAAACTAAATAAAATCCACTTTAGAAGAGCATTTCTGGCTAGAAGAGCCAAGTGATTGTGCTATGTATAGAGGTGGGCAGGGGGTGAGGAGGAGGATTATTGCTATGCAACTGGGAAACAAACAGAAGCTTCAAAAATGGTGCCATTAAGTGCAAAATAAAGGTTTTAAAAGTTTTAATTGTCTCCAAAATGTGAGCTGTTTGGGATGTGTCATCTCCATATGCAACTACAAAGGCAAAGAACCCTTCCCAAAGTCCACGGTAAGCAAGGGCTGAAGCTCTGGGCCCTAGCAGACTACCAGAAATACGTCCCTTGGGCAAAGATTAACGCACTTTGAGCAACTGCATCCAGCAATTTCATACTGTAAAAACAAACAGTGCTTGGAATAAGAGATCACTATGGAAGCCCTGCAAACAACAGTAAAGCTCTTAGCCTGGCATTGGGGAAATGAGCACAGTGGGTTTTGGCTGCAGAACCACACACTTTCCAGCTCCACATTCTTTATTCGGGGTCAGAATTCCCCCTGTCCAGCTCACTCATGCTGGGCATGAGCTTAAATACACTGGTAAAAGCCACCTGATTCAATATGCCCTAGATTTTTCTGGCCAGGTTGATGAGGAGACAAAAAACAAAAACAAAAAACCATCACAAACACACACACACACACACACGCACGCACGCACCCCCTTCCCCAGCAACAAGGAGACACTCTGGCTCTTCACCAGATGCCACTGTTTTCAAAAATGAGATCAGCCAGAAGAAAATTATGGCTGACAGTTTGTAGAAGCTAGGAAATCCCAGGCCTCCTAAAGTTTCCTTTTCAGCTGTCTTATTTAAAATTGTATTAGTTTAAAAAAAAAAAAAAAAAAAAGATCCAGGTTCAGCTGCCATAAAACAGGGCAAATTTTAAATCTTCAGATGAGGAGCTTCACCAGAGCATCCAGCTGGAATCACACAATTTGGGGCACAGCATTGGGCCAGGCAGGCATCTTTAACATGTAGTTTAAAAGAAAAGACAAAAATTGCCACTGGAAATGCAACATGTGGGAGAAGAAAGGACCCACCGCAAGAGCTGGTACATATAGTTGCAGAAAAGAAGTCATGGTGTAATGATGTTGAAATGGCCAGTTCCAGGCCTGTAGATACATTTGAATGCTTCCTGTAACCTAAAGAAAAAAAATATCTAACCCATACTCACAGTATTTCTGTACTTCCTGTCACAGAAAGTTGCAGTTGGTTGCTCAATAGCCTATATGTAATACCCACAGGGACAACAGGAACTGAAAGCCATTCAAGCCTGAAGCCTCCTTTCCCTCCGTGTATGCAGAATGGAAGAAGGATGTGGAAACGAGGTGAATTTGAAAAACACGTCAGAGCACAGAGCAGCACTGAAAGCTTCCACTGAGCAGACATCCATCAGCCAGGTTGGTCCACAACTGCCTTAAATCCAAGCAGTTTATTTGCAGTGACTTTCAAAATACAGCCACAAAGTAAATGCAATGCAAGGAGGATCTCCACCCTCTCCTTTGTTATAGGGCCCTAGGCGAGGTCACAAGGAATGAGGACCAAGGGATGTGAACTGTGCTGCAATTACCTGAGATTCTAGCCAAGTCTCAGAGGGGTAGCATGCCTTTAAGGTGCCACAGGACTCCTTGTTGTTTCTGCAGATGCAGACTAACAGATTTAGTGCCCACAAAAGCGGGTGCCCACATAAATCTGTTAGCCTATATGAGTCTAAACTATTTAGAGGACAATATTAAAATATTCAAGGAGTGAGTCACTTTTGTTTTCCATGAGATCATTTTTATGTACTAAGATGGTTTAAATGTTAGAAGATACAGCTCTTACTTCTGGTCAGCAAACAACAAAAATTACAATGGAACACACACATGGTGCAGTTTGCTTTTTCTTGTGTTTCATTTTAAAACTGTCCAGGTGGCAGTCTTGGGTGCATGGGGAATCAGACATGCAAATCCCACTCCAGCATTTTCAGGAAAATCTATGCACCTAATCCACATGCAGCCCTGCTGTCTTGGAGCTGCACTGCAAATGTCTAGGGCAATGGTCCCCAAACTGTGGGAGCCACAGAAAAATGTTCTGGGGCTGAGACAGGTCCTGGGTCAGCCCCTATGGGGAACGACCATGCAATTACCACCCTCACTTCTGCGTTGCCTTCAGAGCTGGACTCTGAAGGCAGCAACTGCAGAGCTTCCTACAACCGCAGGAGGTACAAGTGGATCTGATCTCCCCTGTGCAGCTAGGAGCATCTCAGCTAGGGGCTCCTTGCTGCTAGTCCTGGCCAACTTGTGAGGGACAAGACTTGTTGGTTCACGCACGCCCTGTCCCCCACCCCACCCCACACACACTTCTTGCCTCTGTCCTTCCCCTGCCCAGTGGGAGCTAGGAAACCGCCTCTGATGTTGCACTCTCAACAGCCCAGGGAAGATACAATCCAACTCCCCAAGTCTCCTCCAATTGCAGGAACCTCAAGTTGCTGCCCAGTCCCAGACAGCGTCCTGCAGCAGGAGGAGGCACCTGGAAGTAGGTCTGCTCTGGTCCCTTCCTCCCACCACCAGAGCAGTTTGCAGGGAAGGGACAGCACCTGTCCCTCCCCCGCCCTGTCAAAGCCAGGAGGCTCCCTTCAATGCAGTGGTCACCAACCAGTAGATCGGGATCTACTGGTAGATCTTGGAGCCTCTGACTGGTTTGGCCACGTGGCTATCAAGTGCCAGCACTTCAGCTGCTGCTGCTCCTCCCACTGCTGCGCATCTCCTGCCCTTTGCCCTGGAGCTGTTCCCCCAGGAGCCTCCTGCTTGCTGGGTAGGGCAGGGGAAGGAGAGTAGGGTGTTGATGTCAAGGTGCCCCCTTCTCCCACCCTGTATCCTGTCTCCACAGAGCAGAGAGGGGGCACAACAGGACTAGGGATAGAGAAAGTTTGCTGGCTGCTTTAGGGAGAGGTGCAGGGCTAGGACAGGGGTGAACCTGCCATAACCCCACTGCACCAGCACCCAGGAGCCACCTGAGGTTTGCATTGCCCTGCTGGAGTCCACATCCTGAACCCCTACCCAAGTCATGAACTGCCTCAAGTCCCTGCCCTAGTCCTGAGCCCCCATGCATCCAAACACCCTCCTGCACCTAGAACCCCCTCCTGCAACCCACCTGCCTGCCTCAAGCCCAGCTCAGAGCCCCTCACACTCTAAATCCCTTAACCCAAGACCAAACCCTGCACCCCAACCTTCTGCCCCACCCTGGTGAAAGTGAGTGAGTATGGGAGGGGAGGGAGGGAGCATGGAGTGAGCAGGGGCGGGGCCTCAGAGAGGCAGAGCAAGGAGCACAAAGGAGACGGGGCAAGGGTATTTGGGTTTGAGGTAGATCTTGGCTTGCACTTAAATTCAAAAAGTGATCTCGTGCTTAAAAAGGTTGGAGACCCCTGCTTTAATAGGACGCACCTAGGAACAAGGAGACGTCAGATTTTGTGGGGAAGGGCTTATTTCTCAGGTCTGTGATGTGCTTTTCATGGCCATGAAATTGGTAGGGCCCTATCTATATACTATGGCGAAGGATGCTCTAGACATGCTCAAGATAGAGGAATACTTGGCCAAATCAAACTCCCAAAGCATTGATTTATGCAGTTTACCATAATTCCCGCCTCTGGGGGACTGGGAAGAAATGCAGAGGCAGCCACTCATCAGGAACAGCATTAACAGATCTTTTAAGGAAACCTTCTTAAGCTAAATGTGAGGATGAAAAAGATTCATCGTCAGAACACACGTCAATGCACTTTACACTCAGTAACTTAAACCCTGCAACACCCCCGTGAGACAGGCCCATATTCTCTCATTCTACAGGTGGAGAAACACAGACATAAAAGAAGCTATGTGAGCTGCGACACCGTCACCTGAACCAGTAGCAGATTTTGGGAATGGAACCGGGACTGTTCTGCTGCTGGTCTGCTGCTCTGACCTCAGCAGACCATGCTTTGTCAATGGAATCTATGGAGGAATGAATGGGTACATTTTTAAAAAGGAAAAGGATCCCTATGCATCTACACACCCACAAACACGTCAGCTTGTTTATTTTGAAAGATTATATTTGTATGTTTTAAAAGGGGCAGCTAAAATAGGGAGTGAGGAAGTTTATGGAGTCTGAGAAGGGGGCTGGAAGCAGAGGAACCCAATGCACAATGGACTGTTTGGCTCTCCAAGTATTTATTATTGCCTGTTGTAAGCTAGCAAGTCTAAGCCTTCCTGGCTCTGTCAGGGCTGATTATCTGGCTGTGTAAAACCCTTTAGAGACTTGCAAACAGCTCATATACACTACCAGATCCCTCATGAAAATCCCCTCTCAGCTGTTCCCCGGTTCATTGCTAGAGAGTCACTACAAGACCCAAAAAACATACAGAGCAGCTGGGAAATCTAATGGGAAAAGCTGCAATGTACTTCTTGGAATGTCTTAATAGTCATCACCTTGGCAAAGAGACAAGAACCCATCAAGAAAAAATACAACCATACACTTGCCAATAAAACAGGGTCCAATTTTCATCAGTCATCCCACAACCTCCGTTCCACCAGTAATCCCAACAATAGGCCTGTAGCCATCATATCCTTTATAAAACAAAACATTATAGTCATGACTCAACACAATCCTGTGACATCTTAAGCTGAAACAATAGGGTTGTTACTGGAGCTTCTTTAGTATTAAAGGACAAATCCCTGCTTCTTCTCAGGACACCCAGCATAGCCTCAGCTAAGTTTCCCAACTGGACCATAGTGCCAGAAGAATATCATGGTGTCATTGAAGGTTCAAGCTACCTTCAGATGGTATTTATATTTCCCTATCACTGTAGTATTTGAAGACCTCTCAATCTTTACTGTATTTATCCTAAGTATGTTAAGTATAGGGTAATTAACTAATCGAACAGTCGATGCATTTTGTATCGACTATTCGATTAGTCGATTGGGCACCTCATCTTTGAAGTGCAGCAACAGCCTTAGGGCTGTTGCTACACTTCACAGGCAAAAGCGCCGCAGGGAGCCCAGAGTCAGCTGATCCTGGGCTCCATATGGCGCCGCCGCTTTAAAATGCCGTGAGGAGCCTGACGCCAGGCTCCCTACAGCGTTTCAAAGCAGCAGCGCCACACGGAGCCTGGGGGGTCAGCTGGGGAGTCCCCCACTGATCCTGGGCTCCACACGGGGCTGCTGCTTTGAAACGCTGCATACAGCCTGGAGACCCTGTGGGGTCTGCACGCAGCTTTTCAAAGCGGCAGCACCGCGTGGAGCCCAGGGTCTGGCCCAAGGCTTCAAGTGGCACTGCTGCTTTGAAGTACCCCTTCTTCTTTGCCCTCCCTTGCTGCCTCTATCTGATAGAGGCAGCAAGGGTGGGAAGGAGCGACTGCCTGACTATCCTGTTGACTATCCGATAAGCATTTGCTTATCAGACAGTAGACTAGTCAACCAGTCCTTCACATCCCTAATTATCCTCAACCCTGCTGTGGGACAGGGAAGCGCTATTATTGCCATTTTACAGATGGGGAACCAAGGAACAGAGGTTAAGTAAGTTGCCCAAAGTCAGTTCACAGAGCTGGGGACTGAATTCAGGTCTCCAAATCCTAGGTGTGGGCCCTAGTTACTGGCCCATCTTTCTCCTGATTATTATTTACTGTTTATCTCACTGTAGTGCTTGAGCATCCCAGTCAGGGACCAGGGCCCCACTGTGTTACGCACTGTAAAAATACAGATTCCCTCCTTCCTGAGGCATTACACTGGCCTGTGTTGTGGCAAGAAGTTGTGGGTGTGGGCTGTGGGACACAGTGGATTAAGCCATTAAGATGGCATGAAGGAGGAAAGGGCAGTGCTAATGGTAACAAGACGCACCAAAGGCATCCATGGAGGCTGGCTGGAGTTCTGTGGCAGCTTCGGAAATCTGAACTCTTTACCACTATCTCTGAGGCCCAAGCCAGTACTGGCTGAAGCCAGCGCAACGGCCTGGATAACATCATCCTGCACTGCACTGGCATAGGAGCCCTTTCACAATCAATAAAATACCCCAGTAAGTAAAGTTATTACAGTTCTTCTGCCTTCCCCTCCCCACATTTTACTGCTGGCCAAACACTGTCCATTGGGATTAATCACTCCTCTGCCCCAAATCCTATCAGCAAAACCCTCCTGGCCACATACACACTCAAACATCCATCCCCACTTCGCTTCCGTGCTCCTAAGCGAGCTGCAATGGTGTTTTAGAATCCTGCGCAGCGTATGGTATGTGTTGCACTTATCCCCGCCCCTGAAGAGGGAACTGCAAGCCTGAGCACCCAGAGGGCTGGAGTTCTGGGACAGGGTGTGTTTAAGATAGAGGGAAATCTGAGGGACCAGCACCAGTCCCAGAGATAGGTAGGCAGGCCCAAGGGGTTGAAGTTCTCAGAAGGGGGTGGTGCAGATTCCCTGCTTAGCTCCAAGAGTGCCCCTTGGAGACTGACCTAAACCCAGCAGCGGTGTCTGTTCAGAGGCTCTGGAGGCTTGAAGCACATTGGGATTCAGCCGCTGGATTCCCCACCCCACAGCAATCTGGAGATTGTGCAGGTAAGGGAGCTGGATTAGATCTGCGACCCGGCGTGCCCAGGCACTACTCCAGCACTCTCCACACACCCTTGTCTATTTAGAAGGGTCTCTCCCACTTGGTTCCCCCACATGCTTTCAGCTACACTCTGCCTACAAGGCTGGAAAGGAGACAAAGGATTTTCTCTCTGAAGGGCTCATTACCTGTCAGGAGATCCTAGTATCACAGGGTTTGGTCCTGCTGGTCTAGATAGAACCACACTGTGATAATAATGTTCCCAAGGAGCCCTGCTGCACCACTGTAAGGGCATTAATCACAACTGAAAGGAATCCCTTCTCCCTAGCCCTGAACAGGAGGGCAAAAAAAGCACCTGAGGAATCCTTGATAGAAACACAGCTCTGTGCCCTGAAGAACGCTGAGGATGTAGGGAGATGGGGAGGGGGGATGAAAAAGGGGCAGGACACTGTTCAGAAAACAGCAGGTTAAACATGATTGTTTTATGAGTGTTTTCCATTAGACTTTTTAAACACAAGTTACAATATTGGAACCAACCCCTTCATGCCAAATGCAAATAATCAGAACCAAATGTGGATTAAATACAGCTCTCCCTACATCCCCATCAAAGGCTGAACATTGTTCCGCGAGAGAGAAAGGTGAAGAAAGGAATTGGAAATCTCATTCAGTAACCTGTATTAATTGCTACCAGACTCCGCAGCTCTCCGAGACTCAAAGCAGAGAGAAGGGACAATAGCAAACACACCTGCAGACAGGTAAGTAGAACAGGTGCTGTACTGAAGGGAAGTAGCAGGCATAGTGGTTCTAAGCTGCTGAGGGTATTTATAGGACCTGCTGCCTCCCCCTCAACCCTTTGTGTCCATATCTCCTCCACAGACAGACAGATCTGCTGGGCTCCTAGCAACTTTGCTACAACAAAGGCATTGACTAAGATGAACTAAGGCTTTCAACATTTTGCAGCACTGGTGTTTTATTTCCTCAGCAATACCCCTGCCAGCTGAATCACCACCAGCTCCAAAACAAGGAAGGAGAAACGTTATTAGTAGCTCTCTGCCAGAGTCTCCAAGGCTCAAAGCTGGAATAGAGAACACTCAGCTGCATAATTCTCCACTGGCAACTGCTGTCATCTAGAAGGGATGGCCTTGTGACAGAGGTACTTTGAAACTAGTAGACAAGAAATCTCAGTTGTATTCCCAGTTCTGCAACAGATCGCTTAATTTCACTGTGTTTCAGTTTCCCCATCTGCAAGAAAGAGATGATAATTTTTCTTCCCTCACAGAAGGTTTCTTAAGCTAGAGTCACTTTGCAAAATGTTTTGAGATTACCTCATAGCCAGCACTACATAAGGGCAAGGTACTCATCCCCATCCAACCTCACCCACCCTGATGATTAAAGCAATCAGATACAAAATATAAAGTATTCCATGAACCAGGCTCTTCCATTCAGACCTCAGTAGCAGTCACTGAAGTGTTTTAACATAATAGCAGAGTTCATGGAGCAAGAATCACAACAGAAGGGGATTCTCCTTGAGAGAAAGAGAATTTTAAACACACTGGTCTTAAAAATGAAGTTCAGACCTCTAATGCGATACCAACCATAGCGTCTTCCTAGACTTGTTAAGTTTACAGGGCACCTTTGGTCTGAGGGTTCCCAGAGCACTGCATATAAATTAAACCTACACACTATTCACCACTTAATCACAGATACTTCTAAAGTTAAGCCAAAGTCTCTCCAGAGCATACCGCTTAAAAACAAAAAGTGTACAATAATGTAGCCATCAGAAAATCGGTGGGGAGTTCCCCACCCTACATCTGAAAGCTATAAAACAGAGGTATTTGATAAAAGAGGGGAAAAAAGATGGACACATATCTATATAAGGGGTAGGAATTTCTGACAGAGCCCAGGATTCGTTGGTCTGAGACATTGTGTAAACAGAACCAAAAAAGAGACAGTTCTAAACCATTTACAATTTAAGGAGAACTTAGAGAGTGAATGTACACAAAAGTGACATTTTGCTATGGGGCACTGAGGGGAACTGTCCGTCCTAGATAAAAATAACACTAACGTCCGATAATGCGTGGTACATGTAAGAGGGTACCAGATTCCTTCTGATGGGGTTTTGTGGTGAAAGCTAAAATCGGCAGCAAGACAGATGATGTGTTGGTCACCACACTGCCATGGTTTTATCAAAGGGCCCTTCAGGTGTCTGCTCGTATACTCAGACCTCATCTTCTTTTACTTGATGGTACAAAGTCTGAAAAGCAAGACTGAGCAAACAGCCTAAATGTTCTAGCAGATCTGCAGAGTGACTCGCTGGGGTGGTAGGCCTATGAGGGACCCTGGACAAACAAGTAGCTCAGAGGGGCTGGAGGGAGCAACAGAAAATAGCTGCTGAGTTTTTCCTTGTGCCTGCTTAATCACTGGTTTGTGAAAGCCTTAACTTTCCAGCAGCTTCCTCTGCTAAGCTCAAAGATGCAAGTTAGAAATTCTCATGACGTCTTCCCTTTGTTCTCTTTGACCTGGCAACTCGAAAGGGAGACTGTAATCCTTCCCGTTCTCTTCTTGAAACTTCATTACTCAATTCCCAGGGCTCAAGGGGGGAAAGGAGAGCAAATGGATACGTCATCAGGCACGGCGGTGCATCCAAGCTGCAGAGCACAGAGCTGGGCTTTACCAGGCTACAGTACAGACAGGAGCCAGAACCTGAATTACACCCGCGCCCTCTTCTCTCTAGTGAATTCCATGTAATTCTTCCCTTTGCAATTATCAAGCCCAGGCTGCTTTCAAAAAGAAACCTTCACCACCAAATGGGGGCACTCATGAACAACCCTTCAGGGTCTCAACCTGAGGAGTCTGAAGTGTTGCTTATGGCAAGCACTGGTAAGCAGGGATTCACAATCTGAGCTGGACCAGAAAGAGCAGTGAGGCAGACCAACATGAGGCAAAATCCCTGCGGGGGTGAGCAGAGCTGCTTTACTTGAGTACAAACTCAAGGACTCAAGAGCAGGAAGAAATCTACCTGTCCGTCCTCAAAACATACTGAAGGGCCCAAAGCTTGGACACAAGCTGGTCCCATTCAGCCTTAACTCAATCTTGTGACCGAACATAAATCTTTTTAAAAGGGGGCTGAGAATATTTCTCCTGTGGAAGCTGGCTGTCCAAATGCCTACAAGAAGCATCTATCAATAGATAACTGGCAGCTGCTTCCTCTTCTAGATCTGATCTCTTCCACACACTCCATCCTTACCCTTATGCAGCCCCCCTCCCACCACCTCATCTGGTCTTAGCTTTACTAAGCAGCTGCTGTCTCTGGGCCCTGCTCCACCTCGTTTATGGCCCACAGTTAATCTCACCTGGGAAGGATGCTTCCCTCACTCACTCCCTTCCTTTCCTCCAGCTGGACTCCCAACTGCCAGAGCTAGTAGTGCTTTGAGAAGCTTTCTTCAGCCTCCTCTGCAGGCCCATGCATCGCTGGGCCCTCTACAGGGATCCAGATTTTCATGTTGAGCTTTGGCAAGGCACTTCTGTCGCGTCTCCACAAGCTACGCGCACAAGGAAAGAAGCTGCCTCGCCCTCGCCCCCGCTCCCGCCCCCGCCCCTTGCTGTCCATTCGATTGCTATGCTCATAGTTCTGGCTGGCTGAGAAAAGCCCACAAAGCTAAGAAGGGTCACAAATGGCAGCGTACATCACCTGTAAGGGGATCCCACTCACTTCTGTGGGCTTTCACCACCTAGTCAGTTCTTTCCAAAATTGCCTGGGTAATACGGTTGCCACTAGGGATGTGAAAGTGTAAACATGCACACGGTTAACTGATGAGCCTGGGCTCATTGGTTAATCTTCACCATTCACGCAGCCACTCCTCTCACCCCAGCAGTGCTGCCCCGGTATCAGAGGCAGCAGTGCAGGGGGCAGCTGGAAGCCAGTGCACATGGGGAGCCGGTTTTTAAGCCAGCTCCCCACACGCACCCACGGAGCTGCCTCCCTCCCACCTCCCTATGCTGCTGCCTCTGATACAGAGACAAGGGGGCAGGCATAAGCACCAGCTTCCGGGGAGCTGCCTGTCCCCTACCCCCACCCATGCTGCTGCCTCTGAGGTGGGGGAGGCGGCTCCGCAGAAAATGTGCTGACACAAAGGAGCTTATGATCTAAGACACAGTCAGGCTAGAAAAGACAGGGAATCCAGAGGTGGGAATGACTTACTGGGTTTGACAAGCCAAGGGAAGAATTTAGCTAAATGAAGCCGATTTATCTGATGAAGTGTAAATATTCTGTGTTGCAGGAGTGATGTGGGGGGGGAAGGGGAGGACTCTGACCTAATGAAGCAATTCATATGGGAATCTGGTATCCAGAGCCTGGTGCCTAAATCAGTGTTTATAAACAGGTGAATATACACTAACTAGCAATAATACAGGCAAGGGTCTCTCAGGGCTGGACCCACCCCCCAGTGAAGTCATTGTTGGGTCAGAGTCATTCAATACAGTGTCGGCTTTGGGGATTTAAAAATATATCAAAGCCCTTTCTTTGGTCACCCCACTACAGCTAAAGCAAGGGGTTATTAGTAGTTTCAATGAACTCATACTCACCTAGGTCAAAGTGAGTGAAAAATCAGAGATTAATCCCAAGATGCTGTGACACGTAAGTAGCAACAAATTGTTTTGTTAACTAACTCCTCAGCCAGGCATTCAGAGCGCAATGAGATTTTTAGTACTGCAGTGAAACTGTTGCCAAGAACAGCCTTCCATTCATCACGATAAAAATACCAAAAGCAGAAGAACGTCTCCAACTATCTCCAATGGGAATTTCTCTCACTGCAGCACATATGCACATGAATAATTGTTTTTTAAAAGACTGCATAGAGACTATACATATGTAAAGGTGGAGGTTTAACAAAGTGATAATAAAACAGTATTAGGTTTGAAGAAACTCCATGGCACTTGAATATTGTTTGTGATGGTAAAGGGTGCAGTACAAAGACAAACACAGGAGCTTTTTCTTCAGAGTATACAACCTTTTATGTGTCTGCCTCATAAGACAGGACACCCTGGAAAAATTCAGAAAAGAAAGGTAATTTCAATAATTTCTTGTTATTGCACTGGGGAGGGGGAGGAGGTTTGGAATAAAGGTAGTCAGATTCTCTCTCGTTATTTTTGGTTTGCTTTTTTAAAATATAGCCAATCTTGAGGAGGGACTTCTCAGCAAACTGCATGGGCAGGTATGTGAATGGAGACAAGGCAAAGCAAGAGAAGAGAGAGAGGAGAGAGACAAGTTTGGAAGCCCAATTTCTCCTCGATTTGTCTCCCTGCTTCTTTGTCCTACCAACTTTGGTAGAGAAAAGCAGCAAAGAGGAGCTGAGTAGGCTCATAAAGAGGAGAGTTTCCAGACGTGGAACAGGTGGTATCTTTAGTGTGATTACAATTTAATTTTTTTCCTAACTTCATGAGTTCTGCTGATGAGTTCTATAAAGATAAACTATCCAGATTTTAAACAAATCTGCCAAAAATGCCTTAGTTTGCCTGTATATAGCCAGGGTGGAATTAGACAAGGTTGAAGAGCCAATCCATCACTCCAGTGCAAATCTAAGAGATATACTGTCATTCTCAAAAGGTAAGCAGTTTAGGACAACCTTTTTAGCTCAGTTGAATTGTAAGTCAAGTCCAATGGCTTGAGTTCAAAGGTCAAACCAAGGAGCGATTTGATCTATGATTCTATGTATGAGGGTCACACAAAATCCTTGAATACCAGAACTGGAAGGGACCTCGAGAGGTCATCAAGTCCAGCCCTCACGGTAGGGTCAAGCATAAGGTGACCATATTTCCCTATGCAGCAAGAGGCAGGGGGGAGCTGTTGGCACTTGGGCCTTCAGCCCGGGGCTGGGGGGGGGGAGGAGCCAGCAGCGCTCAGGGCTTCAGCCCCCCCCCCCCCAAACTGTGGGGAAGGGAGGCACTGGCGATCAGGGTTTCAGGGCTGCAGAAAGGCTGCTAGCATTCAGGGCTTCAGCCCTGCAGCGGGGGTGTGCAGGGGAGGAGGAGAGAGCAGTCAGCACTCAGGCTCCAGCGGCTGATAGGGTTGCCAGATGGTTTCAACAAAAATACCGGACACACTTGACATTACATCACAATCTACATTACATCTGATTTAGAAAATACCGGAAATTTATATTTTCTCAATTTGTTTCCCAAACAGAAAGCTCAAATACTGGACTGTGCGGCTGAAGCTCTCGGTGCTGGGGCTCCCCACCACCCTGCCCCACTGCAGAGATGAAGTTCACCCCTGCAGCATACTGACTAGGGAGGGCAGACGAGCTGCCGGTGCCTGGGGCTTCAGCAGCTGCAGCCCTGAGCGCTGGGGGCTCCTCCCCTGCAGGAGAAATACGGGACAATGTGCCTGGTTTTTTTTTGTTTTTTTAAAGTCGAGACGCTGGCAGGGGGCCTTAAATAAGGGACTGTCCCTGTAAAAAGAGGATGGATGGTCACTCTAGCCAAGCACCATCTAGATCAGGGGTGGGCAAAGGGACCTTGCAGGCCGGATTCGGCCCACCAAGCAGGTGGCTCCGGCCCGCGGACACCCTGCCACTCCCCTTCCCAGGCCAATCAGGACCTGGGGGCAGGAAGCACACACAAAGTCTCTCACTCCCTGCTCCCGTTCTGAAAGCACCATGTGCCCCTTGCAGGGCGGGGGCAGGGAGTGAGAGACTTCATGTACTCCATCCGCCCCCAGGCCCTGATTGGCCTGGAGTTGGGGGAGAGCTCGCAAAGTCTTCTCCCGCCCTGCAAGGGAGTGGGTGCCTAAAGGGAACTGCCAACTGTTCAGAACAGCTGGCAGTTCTCTCTAGGCGGTGAGAGGCCAGGGGTAAAGAGTTCATGTGCTTCCCCACCCCCAGGCCAATCAGGGTCTGTGGGAGGGAGAGCTAGGATTGCCAGGTGTTCGGTTTTGAACCGGACAGTCCAGTATTTGAGCTTTCTGTTCGGTGAAACAAATTGAGAAAATATATATGTCCAGTATTTTCTAAATAAGACGTAACATATATTGTGATGTAATGTCAAGTGTGTCCGGTATCTTTGTTGAAACCATCTGGCAACCCTAGGGAGAGGACAGAAGTGTCATGACCCCGCCCCTTCCGCCAGACCCTTCCAGGGCAGCCCGGGGCCACTTCAAAAATTAGCGAAGTGGCCCCCCATCTAAAATTATTGCCCACCCGTGATCTAGATCAAACCTGATAGATGTTTATGTGACCTGCTCTTAAATATCTGCAGTGATGGAGATTCCACAACCTTCCTAAGCATTAAGAGCACAGAACTGTAGGCAGTAAAGTTTGTGGTCAGAATAGATATTTTATTGTGTCAATGTTTTATATTAAAATAGAAGTAAATCTGAAGGAAGTTACACACAGCTGAACACTAATTCTGCACTGGCTAATCTGACAGGTCTTTTCCAACTCTACCTTTTATGAGCCTGCTTAAAAATCTCTCCTGTGACAATTAAAAATATAATTTGAACTGAGGGCTAGGTTCTCTTTTGCCAGAACATGACTATATATTTGTTTTAAAAGGTTTGAATACATGTATTTATATTGGCTGCAGAACCTTTTTCTAAAAAAAATAAACAAGTGTCAAATATGCATGCAGGCCTAAAAACTGATTTTAACAGTAAAGTTTAAAAGGCCATATTCCACTGGGAACTATAAACTGAATAGCCATGTGAGGTAATTGGCAGAGATGCAGGATGTTACTATAGAAACCTCTTCATCAACGTATTGGACTCTCTTTTACAATAGAATTACATTTAATCACATTGAAGATGGAATTTTTGCATTAGCAAGTAAGCAAAACAAATAAAAACTACAACAGAGATGCTACAGCACTGCCAGTTCCTTAGTCATCTGACAAGTCTAGTTTAGTCTTGCTTTTGAAGGATGCCTCATACTAAGTGTTCTGTAACAGATTGTAGAAGGGCAGTGAGAGCAGCAAAGGATCTCACACCAAAACATCTGCTTTATATACAAAGTGGAATAACCTGCCAATCTGTGCAGGTGAGAGGTTGTGTGATATGCAAATTAGAAGGGTTTCTAAAAATCCAGTTTCAATTTACTACCCCAAGTTAAAACAAAGCAAGCAAGAGTTAAGCCATTATAAATGCCTCTGCATAACATATCTAATTTGTTAATCTAGTTTAGCTACTGCACTTTTCTAGTATGATGGTCTAAACTACAAATGCATGATGGAAATACATCTATTCTCTTCTTGCTAGGACAAAAGGCTCTCAATCTCTTTACAATGTATAGAAACAAATATACTTAGCCTAAACAATTATGCAAATACATGTTTTGCATTTTCAAAGGATTCTGCAAGATCATGGAGAAAGGAGATCATGACCTGGTTTAGACAGTAGGGAGCTGCAAACCAAAAGTGCAGAGAGTACAAGTGAAATGTAAATCAAATGTTGCTATTAGTCAAAAAGGAAAAAAAGACTGACCATCAGACCATGGTTGGAAGGCTATAGTGCAGAGCTGGGGCAGGTGGACTGGAAAGGGAAGGAGTAGGAAGGGATGTCACTTAAAGGATGAAATAACTAATGTTCATTTCCACCTTCTTGCTATTGAAGCAGGTCTGTCAGGCGAGGACAAGAAAACGCCATGAGAAAGGGGGAACTGTTCTGCTTCTGCTGATACAGAGCCCACCAATACTGGTATTTATTCCCTAGGGCCAACAAGCTTTACAAGAAGCAGCACTTTTGGATGCCTCCATAATAACAGACTTCAAAACACAAAATGGGCTAAGGGAATGGGAGGGAGACAAGGTTACATGAAGAGTCAAAACCGGATGCAAGGTCTTCTACCTCTTGCAGTGTCTCCTGCAGAGACCCAAGCATCTCTGCCTGCCACGTAAAGTGGAGTCTCTACAGCCAGATGACGTGTACAGAACATACTGATAGTCCCAAACACCACAAGCTACAGAATGAGCCCTCGGGAAAAAGAAGAGACACAAAAAGCATCTGATGCTAATTAGACATAATACAGATTTGCATTCAGATGACACACTTCTGCAGAAACGGACACCAAATGAACAAATGCTCTCAGTATTAACTCTGTAGAGCTCCAAAACTGCCCAGCTAACAAGCCACATACTATTGTCTCTCTCAAGCTCAGGAGTCACATCCTGTCCATGCTCCTGTTAGTGTTGATCCTAGAGCTCCTACAGAGAAGCTGAACATATCGTACTGAAGGCCAGTCCTCAAAAGGTGCGGAATGCCCTAAACTCTCACAGAGTTAACTTTCCTACCCTCTGTAGGGCAGACAGTGCAAGGGGACAATAACAAATGTATGGGACAGGTCTAAGAGTCCATGACATCTAAAAGGAGGGCAGCGTGACAACCTGTTAAAAAAAGCCACCGAACTTCCTAAGAGTCATCACATGACCCGAACTGTGCACATACAGAGCACCACAAGCTGGAAAGTTGCAAATAAATCTGCACCCACCAGAAAGTAAGTGGGTCACATATTAAACAACCATTCTGAGAGAAAACCCCTACTTATAGCAAATGAAACTTTTGCCATCACAAGAGCCTGGGAAGGCTGGTGTACCTGGTACCAGTACAACTTATCAGCCTGTGTGCATCACCGTTACCCTCCACGGGACGGGTTGTCAGCCGCTGGTGGAACTTATATGCTGCAGGTAATGAAATATCTCTCTCTCTCAGCTTAGGTGACAGGGGCCTGTGTTTCCCTGGACCAGGATGTCCCAAGTTCCATCCATCACACCACATATGTGGCATCTCACCATCAGCTATGGGATCTCTAGACACACACCGGGTGACATTACATCAGTGGTTCTCAAACTGTGGGTCAGGACTCCAAAGTGGGTGGCAACCCCATTTTAAAAGGGTCACCAGAGCTGGCTCAGGTTACAGGTCCCCCAGCTCGAAGCTGAAGCCCTCAGTCTTCAGCTTTTCCTCTGCCCCCAATACAGTAGAGCTCGGGCTTTGGCTCTCCCACCCAGGGCACTGGAGCTCGGGTGGGCTCAGGCTTCAGTCCCCCGCTCTTAGGGTCCTGTAGTAGTTTTTGTTGTCAGAAGGGGGCGGTGCAATGAATATTGAGAACCCCTGTATTACACACATTCATAAAGTACAAGAGAATCAGGCCACATTTAATCTGACCATTATCAAGACTATGCTCCTATTGGTTTTGGTTATAGTTTGTATGTGGCTAGAATGGTTTCGGTGTGTGATTCTGGCAGTTTTTTCTTGAGATCTTGCTCCTCAATTGGAATGGGGCCAGCTAGTCCATCGCAAGATGGTATCGGAGAAGATCATTTCCCCCGTCCTCACCTAAGAGCTCCAGCGGGACACAGGAAAAATCAGGGTTCAGAAAGCAGAATAGCACTTAACACAATAAGAGTTCCTTCCTCAAGCGTGCAGATCATCTGGAGGGAGAATGGTGCATAAAGCTGAAAAGATTCACCGAGAACCCTCTACTCCCAACCCTGTCTCAGAGAAAATAGGACAAGCAGTCACCCCCCAGAGAGTCTTTCTGAACTGTTGTACCAGATCTGCTTTGGAGCAAGAGTGCAATGTGTAATGCTTAAAACAAAATCCAACCAATTCTTAATATTCTTATTTAAAAGTATTCTGTAAACAAGCCCTAATTCCATTTAAACACAGCGGGGTTCTGCCAGGATGCAAGGACTGACCACTTATGTGCCTTCATTTGTCCCCCTCAGTTCCCCCAAACACAATTTTTATTCTGCTATTCATTTCCAAAGGCCGCGGTGTCCCACCGGTTTGAAAGCTATAGCAAACTAGCCACATTCAACCTGCCAAATAGCCATGTTGTTCAAGCTAACTAGCCACATGTGTTGGACTTAGCGTGTTGGACATCACGGTCCTGAGGAAAGCTGAGCTCAGACATACTGGGTAAAAAGCAGAAATTGTGGTGAAAAATGGACTCTTCCCAACTGAACTGAGGCAAACGAAAAATGAAGTGACCTGTGAGTTAGTGCTCAACTGGAGGAAGAACCAGGATCTGTCTTGGTTCCTAGTCAGTCTTTTGCTCTAGCCAGAGCATGCTGTACTGTGGTTTCGGCAATACATCACAGCATGCCTTAGTTCACATATAAAGAAGATTAAATATGACAAAAAGTTTGCTAGAGGGACAGAGGCTCTATCGCTGGATGAAAACAACTATTGACTAGGTTCATGTAGCAGAGCAGAACTGTGTAACCCACAAGACATGACCCATTTCTCTAACATTTTAAGAGAGAAAAATTCTACACTTCCCAAAAACAACAAACTTGGTAAGGCCTGTAGACGGATCTCCTGGGGGCAGCAAGAACTGAGAACCAAAGATTTCTGGATTGTACTCCCAAGTCTGACACATGACTTCTTTGTGCACCACTGTCCACAAAGTGTTCATATTGCCAGTTATTTATTTTGGGAGTAGTTGCAAGACCGTGGTACTTTTTATGAAGCTTTGTGAGATGTTTGGATGAAGCGCACTGGAGATGCACAAACGAAAATCCAAGAAATTGCCTGAATCTTTTTTTCTGACTAGCTTCCCGAACAAGAGGACGTTTGCCCATTGCTGGTCTCCATGAGCATAAGCATGTCTCCCAGGCGGCAGTGAGCAGAGAAGATGCTGCAGCTCAGCAGCAGAATCCATATTTAACATACAGATTTTGAGCAGGCTAGAAGAGGGTAACCCAAGCAGAAGCCGGAGATACATTTTTATTGAGCAGAGTCATTTTGAAGCTCAGGACTGCTTCCACAGAAGACAAGCACAGAACAGAGATGTCTAAGAATGAAATGGGAGCTGAACCAGACCCCCCCACACACAAGGGATGTAACAGTGTAACTGTTCAAATGGTTAGCCATAAGCATGAGCTCGTCAGTTACCATAATGGCTATACACCAGCTCTTGGCCCCGCTCCAGGGAAGCTAGCTGTACTGAAGGCTCTGCAGTATAAGCTTGCAGCATGCAACCACTAAGATTCTGACTGGTTACATGGTTACTTAATTAATTGCTTTTTAGCATCCCTACTCCACACACACACCCCTTGTTTTCACTCTCCCCCACCTTAGGAAGCAGCAGCAATTCCACCTCTTCATTCTCCCTCTTGCCTCTTTTTTTTTTTTTCTGACAAGACCTCATTAAGCTGACTGCTGAGAACAAGCAGGAGCAGTTTAGCTGTGGAAGGAGGCCGTTTGAGAGGAAGGAAGGAAGCCTTCTCAGGATTCAGGAATTGCCTGTTTGAAACCAAAACAAGGGACATCTGCAATTAAGAGCTATTGAACATTAGCAACTTCTTACTTCCAAGTGACACTGCACAATAGTTACACTAGCAGGTAGCTTGCAGACCTATGGAAGGCTTCATCCTTACATGGAGAACTGCCAATGCCACAGCAAACTCGACAGTTACTCTTGACCCATTTTAGGAGGTCTTAAAATTATCTTTTGGTTAATTATGGTATTAGACAGTTTAGTTTCAATCATGTAAGCGGCATACAGGCCAGGTTTTCATACTGCAGTTGCACATACGTGCATGCACACAATCACGGTAACAGTGCATGCAAACAGCTAACTGGCACTGTTGCACAGAAAGAAATATTAACCTAACCATACAACTATGTTCACTGAATATAAGTTCAGTGTTTATTATTGGGCAAGCTTTGTGTGTGTGGAGCTCTGATATTTTGTTCTCTGGTTTATGAAGTACCTGTCCACACTAAGCATTTAATAAAATATAGTAGGGATGTTACATTTAGATTAATTAGCTAATCGAATAGTCGATGCAATTTGTATCGTTGCCCCAGGGCTGTTGTTACACTTCAAAGGCGAAAGCGCTGCAGGAAGCACAGGGCCAGAGGGGGATTCAAGCAGTCCCCCACTGGCCCCGGGCTCCCTGTGGCGTTTCAAAGCGGCAGCATCATATGGAGCATGGGGTCAGTTGGGTCCCCAGCTGATCCCAGGCTCCATGCGGTGCTGCCACTTTGAAACACTGCGGGGGGCCCAGTGTCAGGTTCCACTCAGTGTTTCAAAATGGCAGCATGGGGGGGGGGGGAGCAACTGATAGAGGCAGCAAGTGAGGGAGGAGAGCTACTAGTCAACTAGTCATTCACATCCCTAAAATATATACCAATGTTAAAAGCAAGAAAGTTGCATTTTCTTCTTTTGTCCTAGATTGTTCTCTCTTGTAAGTCTCCATTCATTAGGGACACAATTCTTGTCAAACATAAAAAGGCCAAAGTAGGACAGGTCAATTTACTTGGCCTACAACTTAAACTACCCACAGGTTTAAAACTTTCCATCCACAAGCAAAAGTGATGGATGAGCTGACCCCAAAAGGAAACAAAGAGGAACTTTTAGTCAGTGATGGGTCTGTACCGAAAGAAATTCAGTCTTCATATTAGTGGGGAGAGCAGGTGAGAAAGTGAATTTACAAAAAAGCAACTAATTTCCAAGTTTTGCGCTTTTATTTTTACTTGGGAGAGAGGATGGTTTCTTCTAGTTTAAGCTGCTTTTCCCCATAGATCACGGAAAGTAAGAAGCTCCAAGCTTAATCAGTCTTTCATCTTTCCTCAATCTATAAACAATTAGAACACGTAACAAAAGGTTCTGCTCTCTGGAGAAGAGTATTGTTTGGAGGAGGGGCATATGCAGACGCCACGGCAGCCCAGAGTCCCATGGCAGCCCACAGTCCTGCCGCTGAGATGCCTGGCCCCCTGCAGTAGACCACTGCTCAGCCACCAGGGTTCCCAACCCTGCCAGCCCTACTGGGGCTGCACCGGCCCCTCTGCCAGGGCTCCTGGCCCCCGCGACAGCAGACTGCTGCCCTGCTGGCTTTCTGGCCACCCTGCCACCACTCAGCTAGACTCCCAGAGCAGGGCTCCCAGCCACTGGCCTCCCTGCAGCCACCCTGGCTGGGTTCCTGGCCCCTGCAGGACTCCTGCCTCTGGCCCTCCACCGGGGCTCTCTGGTCCAGCAACATCTGTGGTCCTGCCAGACCACAGATGTTGCCAGACCAGGGAGTCCCAGTTGAGAGAGGTTCAACCTGCACCTCCTTTGAAGCAGCAAAGAAACCAACCAGAGAACTCTAGAATGCACCTTATGACCACGTCTGAGTGGCTGAATATTGAGCCACCATATGGGGGAGAGAACCATCACTTAAAAGTGGCTGAATGGTCTGTGGACATGTTGGCCTAAATTCAGACCCTGCTTCAGCATATGGCAAGCCAGCGGGACTTGGGCTGCTCCAGCTCATCAGCACAGTTCACAGTGAAGCCCTCTGGCCTTCCTGGTGAACTTTTATTAGCACTTGCATATGCATTTCTATTAAGGAAAAACAAAAACCATAAAATCAGTTTACACAGCACAGATCTTATCACATAGCGACTGAGCCCGTTTTAGGATACTGACTGCTATAAACACATCAATGTTAGTTCCCTTCTGAGAAACACCATGGAGGAAAGGGAGTGAATGGCAAAGTTTTATATGGAACTGGCCCAAAACATACATGTCTGTAAGGATTTGGGAGTGGGGTAGGAGAGAAACTGTTTGGGGCATTTTGAAAGCTCTGGTACATTTTGAAAGTCTGGTTTATTGACTTATACTTATGCACCTATAATACTTTAAACCTTTTACCATAAACCAGTCTCTCATATAGGGGGAGGGATAATACAGGTCTACCTGACACAGGGTGATGTCAAATAGCTTGTAATAACAAAAGCTTTAACTGCACAGTCATCATCATCACCATCTTTCCGAAAAGGTCACTAAAATTTCAGCTCGGTCTGCTCACTGAAGTGGGACAAGCGTGTGGTAGTCTCTATCCAGTCTAAATTAAATGGGATCCCACAACTTTTGTTTTCTACTCCTTGTGTGTGTGCTCTCCCTTTCCCCAAAAAAAGTCTGTCACCCTTAAAAATCTAGGATTATTTTAGGGGAGAGAGAGAGAGAGAGAGAGAGTGAGTAAATATTTAATTTCCAGATTTCTCTGACTTTTGGGGCACATGTTTGAGAGCACTGACTAACATCTTGGAGGACACTTGATATACAACTTTAAGGAATACCAGTCCTGCCAAAGCTGACCACTTACTGCTGTTCCCAAACTGCTCTAATTTAAACTCCAAGAGGAATTTTCTTACACCCATGGGTGTAATCAACTTTCCCGGCATGCAGAGCCCCAGAAACCAGGCTTTATGAAAGTGACGAGGGAAGGTATAGCTTGAAGCCAATACAACTCACCACAAATGTGACTCCCTCTTCCATGCCACTTGTGCAGGATGCTGAGTCCCCAGAAGGTGTTAAATCACAGACCCCATGACCTTATCATGACACCAAGTTTACACAGCACTAGAACAGAAGCCCTATCCTGACTGTCCAAATGCTGCAGTGTTCCTCATATACAGAGAAGTCATCTGCTGACTGATGCCAACATAGACGCTAATCATGGAGGCATTTGCATGGCCCTGGTGCACCAGGATGGATCTGCCTCACAAGCTTGAATTGCCTTGCTTCCATGTTTCTATCCCTTGCAAGCTTCCAAGGAAGGCATGCATTTATGCCAGGGGCGGGCAATAAGCGGTCTGCAGATGGATATGGTTCACTGGGGTAGCCCATAGAAGGACTCCGGACACTTTAATTAACTGTGTGTCTGTAGGCAGGGTCAAATTGCGGCTGATGGGAGCTGCGGGAAACCGTGGAGACCAGGACACTGCTTCCTGCAGCTCCCATTGGCCGGGATTTGTGATCTGCAGCCAATAGGAGCTGCGAGCAGCCAGACCTGCAGATGTACGGGTAAATAAAGCATCTAGAGGCCCACCAA
Organism: Rafetus swinhoei; assembly: GCA_019425775.1. Classification (NCBI taxonomy): domain Eukaryota; kingdom Metazoa; phylum Chordata; order Testudines; family Trionychidae; genus Rafetus; species Rafetus swinhoei. The sequence goes on along the minus strand of CM033428.1, from coordinate 18,930,591 downwards.
GGGCTAACCCTGGTGAACCACATCAGGCCCACAGGCTGCTTATTGCCCACCCCTGGTTTAAGCTCACAGAATTCCAAACGTTGCTAAAAAGGGATTAGGTTCTTATCTAGTACAAATCTATATGCTTCCATTGAAGTCAATGGAGCTACACCAATTTAACGACAGAGGATCTGACCTTACAATTCTAAAAGCCACCTCCATTGGTAGCAGGTAAGTCCACGCAACAAGGCACCATGTCATGAATGAGACAGGTGTCAGGTCTGCCAAGCCAGAGGAAGCTGGTCTGGCACCAGCATCATAAGCAAATCCTTACCCCTGCTTGGAGCCACACACCCTGGAGTTGTGCATTTGATTGGGACTGCATTCTTTTTAAGAGAAGATGGGAAACAGCACAGATGGAGCCATACAGCGGAACACTCCATCAGGAGGCTAAACCCTCACATAAATCTTCCTATATAAGTCAATGGTTTATGAGCATTTATACAGCCCTAGTGCCACAGCATCCCATGGCCGACAATGATTATAGCTCCCCAGTGCCATGAGAGCTGCAGAAGAGGACACAGAGAACCATCGCTGATCTATTCCCCACTACAACATCAAGATTTCCCCTTTAAAATTATGTGAGCATTTATCCTCTCCCCGCCTCCACATTGCCCATATAAATCCATTTATGAGCCAACCTAAACCACCACTGATCACCTCTGCATGGAGGTTCCTGTCTTTGCTCTGCATTCACACGGAAAGTATGGAATATTTTCCATAGGTGTCCAAACAGGATTTCCACAAGTGACTTTTCCAAAACTAAATGGTGCTGTGGCCTTTCCCGTTTGGTGTATAAAAAGAGTTATTTATGGAGAGCAACTAAAGTGTGTGATGAGCTCAACAACATCTTCATTTAGGGACATGGAGCAGAGAGAAAACAGAATGATTCAAGAAATTAAAAGCAGATGCCCAGAGATCTGCATTTGGACAGATTACAATGTTCCAACAATATTTATGACCCAAAGAAAAGGAGGAGGAAGAGAATTTAAAAATCACACATTGTGCACTGCATGGAGCCCTGATTTCTTGAAAACATTTTGCATTAGAAGTTTTACCTGGCATTGCTTGGATCCTTAATTTTTGTGTTTTGGAAAAATAAAATGAAAATGTGCATGTTTTATTTGAATCATTCCTCTGGGGTGAGGCTGGGGATGAGGGGTTCAGTATGCAGGCTGCTTCAGGGAGAAAGAACAACTCCAGTCCTCTCTCACCACAGCAGCTTGGGCCAGGTGAGAAGTGCCTCTCCATGGCTGCTACAGCTCCAGCAAGCATATCCAGGAGAGGGGTGCTCACTCCCTGGCTGGGGCAGGTCCAGGTTCATCTTCCCCCTGCACTCCCCAGCCAGAGTGAGGAATGCAGCAAACTGTGCACTTTACCCTTCCTCTCTGATGAAATGGGACAACCAGCAATGTTCCCATACAAATGGGGTGGGGGAGTGTCAAAACCCCCAACCCTCTCTAAAGGGCATCAGTGGAGTGGGAGGCTCAAGGTAGGGCAATCCCTGAGGTGGGGAGCAGCCAGCTCCTTTCACCTGCCTGGTGATTCTGTCTCTTTTCTATATAGTTTAATGAGACACAATCCCATTCCAGGCACATCCCATTTTCCTGGCACAACCAAGCCCTTATCTTGCTTTAAGTTCTCTTAAGAGGAAGCTGCATACCGACTTTGGTGGCCTTAGCGCTTGCCATTTAGGAGAAGTTCTTGAACAGGCAGACAAACTCTCTCAAATATATACAGCTGTCTATCCCTGTCCAGCCTTCTGAAGCAAATAACCCCAGTTCCTAGCAGGAGGGACACTAGTTTGTGGGAAGCTATAATAAGGGAGAGTGTTTGTTCCAGGACAATAAATAGTAGTCTGAGCTGGAAGACATCTATTTAATCCAAATCCTTCTCTCTGCAAGGCCAGGATGTAGTCCCCCTCCACTGAGGATTTTTACTTATATTACATTGTCTCTTAACCAAAAAGACAATCAGTGGTTTAGGAAAGCAAGGAAGGGATATTATTGTGCAGCTTTCTGACTATTCAGGAAGTTTTTGCACTGCTAACATACCTCTTAACAGAGGACTTCAAAGCACTTAATATTTATGAAGGGCTGTAACCTGCAATGTGGGGATGGGAAAATTATCCCTATTTTACAGATGAGGAAATGGAAATAGAAAGAGAATGGGGGGAAAAGGTCTGGGCCAAATGATTTAACTGGGTCATAACTGGATCTCCTGCCATGGCCCATTTTGTAATCTGGCAGACTCTTTCAGAAGAACATCTCTGACTGCTTGGCTTGCACTGGCCATTAACAAAGCAGTGCTTTTCAAACTTTTTTTTCTCGTGACCCAGTTGAAGAAAATTGTTGATGTGAGTGTAGGAGGGAGTTCTGGCTTGGGGAGGAGAGGTGAGGACTGTGGCAGGAAGGGCTTACCTTGAGCGGGCTTCCAGTGCTAAGGTAGCTTCCTGCCTCTCCTGGCACCCCAGGCCATGCTCTGCCCCAAAAGCTGCCAGCAGCAGGTTCCCACTAATGGGAGTGCGGAGCTATCACTCAGGGTGGGGGCAGTGAGCGGAGCCCTGTGTGTTCTTCTCTCTCCCCCCTCTCCCCCCCCAGGAGGCAGGCCTGTTATGGGCCACTTCTGGGGTGCAGGCAGCCTTAGCATCCCCCCTGGTCACTTGATCACCCTGCAGCAACCAGACCCAGTGATTGACATTCCACAACCCAGTACAGCACCACAACCCATAGTTTGAAAACCCCTGACTTAAAGGATGTTTTTATACAGTGAAGACTTGCCCAGCAAATGAAAATAGGTTGCGCTGCTTCCCCACCCAGCTACCATAACTGGCCTCCCCGGCCCCCTCCCATCCCCCCCCAATGTTTATTTCTGTTCACAGCCTGGTATCATTTTAAAGCAGAAATCCCCCAAAGTTCCTTATAACCTATAATCTTGAAGTAACTGCTGATGTCTGGCACGAGGCTTGCTAGCAGCCAAACCTCTGCGCATTCAGGCTGTGCACTGTGGAGATGAACAGTACAGTCATACAAAGGACTTGTCAGACACAATAAAACTACAGGCACTGGAAATCAATACGGGAAATCATTTAATTCTGGGAGGATGTATAAGCAATTGACTTGAGCTAGTGTCTTGGGTAGAGATGTAAAAAGTTGTTTAAAAACAAGTAACCGTGTAACCACTCCCGGGGAGACTTTGCCTGTGGACTCCGCAGGCGCTCCTTGGGAGCCAGCGAGTAACCTGCAGGGGGTAGGGAGTAGCTGCCATGGACAGGGCAAGGAGGCAGCTGATCCAGCCCTTACTGGATAACTGGAACCAGTAGGCTGCACCCATTAATGGTGAGGCTCACGGATTAACCATTTACATCCCTATATATTCAGCACACTTTGAAAAACAGGGACACTAAGGAATTGTAACAGCAAAACAGATCTAGTGAGAGGTAAAATCTCAAGAAGTTGGGAGACTAGCTGATTTAGGGAATGATGAATCAAAGGCTACTGCTGGCCTACATTAGCTCTAAAATAGACGGCGCTAGGAATGAATGGTGAGTGAACACCTGCTGACTGTTCCGTCACTAATTCGTGTCAGTGCTTTCACAATCCCACTCCTTGTGGACAAATAACCATGTTACGGAGAATCAATGAAAACTGGTACTCTTGGTGACACCAGAGCAGCACTAGAGGGTGTCAGCACGGGAGCCAAGCTCTCACACAGCGGTAAGCCTGCTGGGGCAGAGGTGAGACACACTGAAACAGCATGCATTGCTACACCTGGTCTGTGGATAGAAGACTCCACTCTGGTGCCAGAGCCACACTTTGGGAAATGTAAGCCAGAATTATCAGCTTCTATATTTCAGCCCTGGCCTAGCAATCAGAGTAATTGCCAGACAGTGCTCTGTTCAAAGAGACAGACATGGCACCCAGGCCTACAACTGATTGGGTTCTGAGAGAATTTTTAACATGACTGATGAGAATAAACGCAAGAGGGTATATTTCAGGGTCGGCATATTCATTTTTCCTATTAAAGAAGACAGATGTATAAGGCCAAAACTCAGAATCAAGGTTCCTCCACCCTTCCCAGACACCAATGAAAGAGGCTTATTGGGTTAGGCTCAGAATTACATTTACTCAACTGTAAACTTCAATCATGTGAAGATTTCTCACATTATCAAAGACACAAGGAATTAAGATATTGCTTTTCCTGCTTCAAGATCCTCTTTTGCTCCCACACTGTATGGTGTAAAACACCATTAGAGGAAGTGGGCACAAGGTTTATGTTGTACACGGAACACACAGTTTACATGGCCTGAACCAACACCCTTTAGTGAATGGACATTTTTCCACTGCCTTCAATGGCAACACAATGGTGCTTCTGGGGCTTAAAATATGGCCTGGGTAAAAAGAGGCATTCCATGCACATATATCTTAGGAGTTAAGTGCTGTTGCCTCCTAACACTGGGTTTAGAAAATTCGAGTAATCCCAAGAGTAATAGCCGCACAAGCACATGACCAACACTGCCGTTAATCTGACAAACGTGCCTATATGGACTTGCAGCTAGAACACACATTTAAAGTGTCTCTGAGTCAGCATCTCACCTGCCCAAGACTTTCAGAGTATTTTTATAATAAAACATAAGAACTCACTATTCAGAGCTCAAGAAGTCCCTGATGCTAAATTAACAAAAGTAATAATTAACTAGCAGCTTCGCTCCCACCCCCCAGAACCCTCTGCACCCCAATCAAACTCTACCCTCTGCACCCCAATCAAACTATAACCATGATCTATTGGTAGGTTTGTTGTCTTAACAGACTCTGCCTGTCTCCAGTAGGCAGCTTTCTAGCTGAAGAATAAGAAACAGATTTTATGGACGTGTACTGAGAGTTCTTTGGTTTCTCTTCAGTTTTTATGTGTTTATTCATAAACGTTCAGGTGTAGTAAGGTGAATAAGTAAAAAAGATGCTGCTCAATTATATTCTACTCTGGAAAATATAATTTCTCTGTGACGATTTTTTCTTTCAAGATCTGAGGGAGAAAAAAAAAAAAAAAAAAAAAAAAAAGACATGAAGTGATCCAGATAAACTTATCCTAATACTTTTCCAATTGCAGACTAGAATCACATTTCATTAAAACAACATGGTTTTGTCGAGTCACTTTATCAATATGAAGGATGTTAATTCAAAAGAAATTTGATTCTGAATAGCAGAAAACTGAACGTTCAGGACAAGGAGCCAAAGGTAGTTACTCTAGAATAGTGTTTCTTAAACGGTGTCTGCGGCACACCAGGCAGGAGGTGTGTCACAGAACAACAGAATTCAAAATGGCCACCCTTAAAGGGGCAGGTGACTTTTTTTTTGCTCAATAACTTTCCCCCAATTTTTGGGGGGGGCTCAACAAAAAAATCCTTGGTGTTCCTCATAAAAAAAATATTGTTTGGTGTTCCTCGGTCTTAAAAGTTTAAGAAACACACTGCTCTAGAACACTTGTCAGCTCCAGTATCATGCAATTCATAGTTCTGTTTATTACAGTGGAGGATTTTTTTTAAGTTGTTTTTCTAAAGAGAAGCCTTCAAACCAGACACCATGTGCAGACGCCAAGTGAAGACATGGATTACTCAGACAGTAACTATGCATTTGGATTAGTTTGTTATTAACACTAATTAGTTAATAGTCGGCCCAGCAGGGAAGCTACTTCCATTCAAATAAAGGGCGGGGGGTTGATGCACAGGGATTTTGTATGAAATGAAACAGACTTAACAGACTTGTGCTCTTTTGCATCCCACATCTGTGACAACCTAGGACAGTGCATCCAATAAAGGAATCTACCCACTATCAATTGAGAATACAGCCTGGGCATCTATATTTGCCAGGAAGCTGCAAGTTAAAAAAACAACATGTATGCGAAGGGATGTGAAAGGTTAACCAGTGCCGGTGCCAGTTAATCAGTGAGGGCTGGAGTAGGAGCCACAGGAAGGTACAAAGCAAGAAGCTGCATGTTTAACCAATTAAATGGGATTTTACATCCCTAGTACGTGACCAAGATAAGTGAAACAACAGTGTACACAGCAGCCATTGTTCTGCCATAACATTGCTTTCTGGGGTTTGATGTCAAGGTGGCAGCACTGTGACTAAAGACACACAGACAATGTGATCAGGCATGAGACAAAAACACCACATACTGATCGATGTCGTCGGTACAGTCAGTATTGTATTCATACAGAGAGCAGGTTTCCATTGATGCAGACCCCGATGCTTAACCCTACCTCAGCTATGTCATGTCAACAAGAAATGCATGTGAGTCATTTCAAACAGTGCTAACCACAGTCACGCAGCAACCCCCGGAATCTGCAAAGACAACGAACCAAAACAGCCAACTCACGCTGCCGTGCATTTCCTTATCATCCCCCTTCCCAACACACAGCCCAGGTCTCACTGGAGCTCACCCATAACATTATCCACAGCTTCAGGGATCTCTGCACAATGCTCAGATCAGTCATAATCTTAAGATTTGAAAACCTCTATTCAAACCTCACTTCACCTCAGTCCATCTCTACCTTCATGAGTCTGTTATCCAGGCAAGCCATCCATCGATGCACATTAGTGGCATCTAGGATGACAGAAAATGTTTCTAAGATGCTTTTCCCTGCATAAGAGGAAAGACATCATTCCATTTGCTACTGGTTACTAGGGATGTTAAGTTTAGATTAATTAACTAATCAAATAATCAATGGGATTTCCACTGACTATTCAATTAGTCGATAAGGGTGCCAGCCGGGCTCTTGCTACAGTTCAAAAGCAGAAGCCCCATAGGGAGCGCAGGGCCAGTGCTCCCTGTGGCGCCTGAGCCTTCAAAACATACAAGAGCCCTTTTAGAATCGCAGCAGAACCGGCATAAGTGGAGACTGCTTCCGTCCCCACTCTCACCGTTTCCCACTGTGCCTCTTTCTCCCCTGGCCCCTGCAGGAGACAGTGCTGGGGGGGGAAAACCGGTTTTTAAGCTGGCTCCTGCCAGCACCATTTCCTGCTCCCCCACTTGCTGCCTCTCTCTGATAGAGGCAGCAAGGTGGAGGGGAGGAAAGCAACTAGTCACATCACTAGTCGACTAGTCACTTACATCCCTATTGGTTACCACCAAAAAAATATTAAATGCAATTACAGCTAGGGATGTAATAGAGTAGTCAATTAACCAATAAGCAAAAGCGTATTGGTTACTGCTATGGACTACACGCATTTAAATGTAGAGCCCCTACCTACCCCCTCTGTGACTCTGCATTTAAAATATAGTAGGAGCCAGGCAGGTGGGCAGGCAGCTTGGCTCAGTCCTGGCTTGCACCGGGTCCAGGAGCTACCCCCGCTGCAGCTCTGCAGTTCAAATGTAGTAAGAGCCAGGCACTTTAACTTCCCTTATCGACTAATCATGTAGTCGATAAAAATTCCATTGACTACATGATTAGTGAATTACCCGCTTCTTAACATCCCTAATTTCAGCAAGAGTGAGCTGGACACTGGGGATGTGTACACAGGAAAGAAAAACCTGCTGCTGACCTGTGTTGGCCACCTCAGGCTGCAAGGCAGTTTCGCTGCTGCGTAAACTTCTAAGTTTAGGCTATAACTCAAGTTCTGGGATTGCCCCATCCTACAGGGTCCCAGACCTCAGGCTACAACCCAAGCCCAGAAGTCTACAATGCAATGAAAGAGACCTGCAACCCAGCCCACATTGGCCAGCATGGGCCAGCCACAAGTATCTAGCTGCTGGATACACATAGCCAATGAGGCATGGTCTATTCAACATACTTATGTTAGTATAACTACATTGTTCAAGGGGTTGGTTATACCACCTAACTCCAGGTCTAGACAGTTCCATGTTGTCAGGAAGGCTTTTCCTATTGATACTGTCATAGGCCCCTTCGCATGTTTTATGAAAATTAGCTTATGAATATGAATAGGCAAAACTCAAAGACGTTTTAGGCAAAATATACCATGTAACATACCATAAAGTTACAATTTCCTGAATGTTGTATGTTCTTTTTCTGTGCACGTATTAATATTATATGTGAACTTAGAAATATGAAGTGTGAATCTGATTATAAATCTAGATGTGCTAATGAGGGCCATTAGTGATACCCTGGAAACTTTATGGCTTGGTGCTCCAACCAACAACCTGTGAATAGTCTTGCTTTTCCTGTAAGACTGGATTGTGGTTAGTCCTGCCAGGACATGTGACCAGGCCACCTGTTGCTGGAACCCATTTTGGATCTTGTACTTTTCCACTAAAGGTGAAAAAAGTTGGAACAGAACACAAGAATTCCTGCTTTGGACAAAGAGGACATAAAGGTAGGAAAACAAACAATAGAGGCAGTTGCCAGATGCCAGGACACCCCGATTTAGCACTCAAGATGCTCGCTACAAACTAGAGATGTTCGATATCTGTTATTTTAGTAATCATGTAGCCGCAAAAATGTTTAGTGGTTACACAGTTACTAAAATGCTCCCCAGGGCTGGGGCCAACAGTCAATGTGCTCCCGGCTCATGGCCTCACTCCTGGGGATCCTCCTGCCACCCTGCACTGCTGCCTCTGTATCCCCACACTGCTGCCTCGGTTTAAAAATCGACTCCTCACCCAGACCAGCTTCCACCTGCCACTATGCCACTATGCACTGCTCCCTCTGATACAAAAGCAGCAGCACAGCTCTCCCCCCCCCACAAGCTCCCCAGAAACAGAAGGTGCTACAACGCCCCACCTGCCCCCCCCCACACACACACACACACACACACAGCTACCTGTGATACAAAGGCAACAGTGCACGGGGAGGGCAGGCGGCTCGTGAGGGGAGTCAAGCTTGAAAGCCAGCTTCCCGTGTGTACCAGCTTCTCCCTGCCCGCCCTCATCTTCCGTGCTGCTGCCTCTTTATCAGAGGCAGCAGCATGGAGGTCGGGGAGGGGGTTTCCACAAGATCTGGTGCCCATAGGGAGCTGTCTTAAAAGCCAGATCCTCCTGAGTACCAGCTCCCATCCGCTCCCTGTGCTGCTTCCTATTTGGAAAGCAGCGGGGAGAGGAGGGGGAGGAGTATAGGGCGGGGCAAATGACTCCATGGGAACCAGCACCGATCGGGAGCCAACTTAAAAGCCAGCTCCCCACAGGCAGCAAGCGGGGAAGAGAGAGAAAGGTGTGTAGTCGACAGGATTAACCGATAAACCCAGGCTTATTGGTAAATTGTTCAAATGACTATACGCTAACATCCCAATGGAAACATCTAAGACTGGACGGTGGAAAGCATTGGGCCCAAGCTAGGAGGCTGCCTAGATTGTGAAAAAAAGATGATTAGATCTACTGTTAGGGTGAGAATTTGCATGGTAACGAGTTTTAGTGTATTAGGCTTAGCTGGCATGGGTTTTTTTTTTTCTTAGTAATTTACTGTAATCTGTCTGCTATCACTTGCAATCACTTAAATAACTTTTATACTCAATGAAAAAACACTTTCATTTATTATCAAAGCCATTGTAAATAACTGTTGGGGGAGGAGGGAAGCAACTGCTGTGTATCTCTCTCTTTCACTGAAAAAGAGTAAATTTATGAGCTTTCTCCGAGTAAAACTTTTACACAGAGTAAGGTGAATGTAGCTGGAGTTTTGGTCCCTTTCAGGGGTAGTGATCCTGGGTGTTGTCAAGAGCCTCTGGCTAAGCTGTTTCAGTGTCTGTGTTGCTCCACTAGGGAGCAACTAGGGAGTTGTTACCCCCAACTCTGTGCTTTGGCTGGGGGAGACCAGAGCTTCTGGCCTAGCAGGATCTGGCCTAACTGGTTAACTGATTAAATGGGATTTTACATCCCTACTTCCCACACTCACAATAGCCCATAGAACAGGTTTAATATAAAGGGAAAATGCCACATGATAAAGTCAGGCTAGAGACCAAACCTGAAATTAACTGTGTGGTCAATACACCAATAACCAAGCATGGAATTTAAGAGGGCTAGTGATTCCAATCCAGTCACCTGAAATAACAAATTGTCCTGGGAGGTTATCCTACTGGAAGGCAGAGCAGTAGAAGAGCATGCTAACAACTGTTCACAAGGAGATCACTCCATTGCCATGGAAGTGAGGAGGAATGCAATTCAAGTGGTATAACCTGCCCTTCCAGGCAGGGATCCTGTCTAACGGAGTGACCTGTGTGATCGGTATTCTACAGATTAGGGTTCATAAAGGACCATGCTGCAAGAGGATGTGTCTGCTGAAAGCAAAGATTTGTTAGGAACCATTTTTGTTATCCCTATTTGCTAAGCAGCATGAAATACCAACAGCCTTCAAAAAACCCAACTGTCCTTTTCCTGATTGTATGTGGGAATTTTCCACCTTCACCAAGTGTTTCTGGTTTACTATTGCCTGCCTCATAAAAGTGCTATAAAAACAAAAGACACACAAGGGTCAAAAGTGCAGTTCAGAAGAGAATCAGATTTCACTCTTTCCCACAAATTAGAAGAAATTTCCCACCCAAAGGAGGAGAAACATCAAAAACATTTACTTTCATTAAACAAACAGGAAGCATCTCCACCAAGCCTCAGATGCTGGAAAGCACAGTCAAAACTGCTCAGGCTGCCCTGCCAAACTGATGATTCAGGGCTGATGAAGAGAGATGCCAGCAGCAGATAAATGCTTCTGGCAACTGCTACCAGAGAAGTTGTGTATTCATATTGTCCCGATTCTAAATCTCCCAGCATGAGCTAACCACATGTCTCAGAAACTCCTGAACTCCCATCTCAACCTCCTATCTGTGCTGCCAAATCCGAGCACTGAAAAGAAAAAAAAAAAAAAACATTTTCCAACACACCATGGCTTCCTGAAAAACAGGTAAAGGAATTGGAACTCACCCCAAATCTATTAAGGCATGAGATCCAAGCGCTACCAGATAGCAACACCGAGCCCACATGGCAGTGAGGATTCTAAAACCTTCCCGACTTGTATAGATCACTGAAAATGCCACAAAAAAGGCAGAGAACATTTTTTTTATTAACAGAGAGAATTAACAATCCCTATAGAGGGAGATTTAAATAAAGGGGATGATTTATCTAGGTGTCTAACAGACAAAAAACACAACTGTAGCCATTACTTAGTGTTTACAGTAAATCTAGCGGGAAGAAAAAAAAAGAAAACATTTCAGATTACTAGAACGTTTTAGATTCCTGATAAAAGTCTGCCTTTAAGGCTGAAAGTTCCTCCCACCCACCCAGGTTTAAAAGCGCATAGCACAGTAGCTTAATCATTCCTCAGCTAGAATTGATTGGAGGCAATATTTCGACTGTAGGAAAGTGTTGAATTTTTACAGATCTTACAGGTAAGAGGCAGCATTTCACTTTTTCTTCTCATTAAAGCCTCTACAGCACCTTAAATACAGCATTGTCCACACTTAACAATTTAAACCGCAGCCATGGCAGTGCTTTAAACTGAAAGTGTGGCTACAACATGAGCACTGGGAGAGAGCTCTCCCAGAGCTCTATGTAAACTGAGGATGTTAAGTATTGGGTAATAACTAATCGACCAGTCAATGCAAAATGCAACGGCTATTCGATAAGTTGATAGAGAGCCTCTGCCTTTGAAGTGTAGCAATAGCCCTGGGGCTGTTGCTACACTTCAAAGGCGAAAGCGCTGCCCAGGGTCAGCGGGTGAGTCCCCAGCTGATCCCGAGCTCCATGAGGCGCTGCCACTTTGAAACTCCACATGCAGCCTGGGGACACCCCAGCTGGCCCCGGGCTGCAAGTGGCTTTTCAAAGCAGCAGCGCCGCGTGGAGCCTGAGGTCTGGCCCCAGGCTTCAAGCAGCTCTGCTGCTTTGAAGTACCCCTTCTTTCCTGCCCCCCTTGCTGCCTCTATTAGATAGAGGCAGCGGGGGATGAAGGGGAGAGCGACTAGTCAACTAGCCTGTTGTCTGTCCCAGTGTTTCCCAATTTTATTTGACCATGGAACCCCTATGGTTGCCTTAAAAAACAAAGGTCCCCACCGTGTTTCGTCAAGCCAAGAACAGCCCCACCACTGCGATTCTCTTTAAAAGGGGGTTGGGGAGTGCTGGCTTTTTGCAGAACCCTTGCTTTCGCTAGTCCTTCACATCCCTAATGTAAACCACCTCTGGGAGGGCAGTAGCTAACAGTGTTCTGAGTACAGCTCCCAGCCCTGTAGCCTTGTTTACACTGGCGCTTTACAGCACTGGAACTTCCTGCGCTCAGGGTGTGTGTGTGGGGAGGAGGGTGTTTTTTCACACCCCTAAGCCAGAATGTTACAGAGCTGTAAAGTGCCAGTGTACACTTGGCCTAAAACTCCAAAACACTTTGAAACTTTGCTGTGGTGAAAAAGAAGCTGACATACAACTGACCACAGAGAAATTAACAACACTAAAATACTGACCCTGTATCCCCGGGAGAGGAACATAATTCTTAAAATTTTTTCTTCCATTCCAATTGTGAGAGAGAGAGAGAGAGAGAGAAAGATCAAGGGGGATTGGCTATGAGTAGAAAGGAGGACTGGGATAGAAAAAGATGTTATTTAATTCTTATACCCTCAGCCCATGAGTATTTTACCAAGCCAAACACTGTACAAAAGAGACTCCTATAAAACATGATCATGGGATGTATTATGAAGTTACACTAGTGCTTGACCTGTTGATTGAGTCATTTGCCCCCTGCTTGGGGACAACAGTCGATCAAAGAGGACTTTGTATTACAGACTGGCTTTTTCAAGTATTATTTTATGGCTAGTTCAGCTGGGTAGAAGGAGCTGTATTAGAAGTCACTGGGATGTACTCCAATAATAACAGACAATGAGCCATTCTCCTACTTCCTTCTACTGAAGGAACTCTACTCCACCAAAAGAACCTAAACCAGTCAAACAAGTCTTTGGAACAGAGCCCTTAAAGTCAATGCTACCTTAGACATTGATCTTCGGGAGGAGGAAGTGCAGTTATTAGACACTCCAGATGCACTTGATCTGGAGGAGCTTTAGCCCAGAGTGGAAATCCCCTCATCCAACCCCTTTTTTTTGGTTTTGTGTTTGCACGTCAGCAACTGTAGAACTATTTGCAACTTGTTTTTCGGAACAGGTTCTTGGGAAATGTTCTTCCGCTTTTAACTGTGCTAAAAGGCAATACACATTTGCTCTTCTCCACTACCCTGTAGATGCTGCTGCTCACCACAAGCTTAATCTGGGCAGGCAGGCGCTACTGTTGTGTGTAGTAGATTTACTTTTTTTCACTTGGAGGACAGCTTTACTCACAAGCCTGAACACACACACACAGTGTGTCTCTGTCTCTGTCTCTTCCCCCCCCCATCCCCCCACCCCAAACATTCAACTATTGTGGTCTCTCTTCCACCAGACTTGTTTTACTGCTTCATATTAACCCTTGCTAGCCAAACATCAAATGCAACATACAACTAGCGAAGGAAAGAAAGTTCTTAAGAACATAAGAATGTCCATACTCGGTCAGACCAAAGGTCTATCTATCCCAGTATACAGTCTTCTGAAGGTGGCCAATGCCTGGTGCTCCACAGAGATTGAACAGAACAGGTGATCCACCCCCTGTTCCCAATCCCAGTTCCTGAAAACAGAGGCTAGGGACACCATGCCTGCCCATCCTGGCTAGTAGCCATTGATGCACCTGTCCTCCATGAATTTATCTAGCTCTTTCTTGAATCCTGTTATATTCTTGGACTTTACAACATCCTCTTGCAAGGAATTCTATAGGTTGACTGGGAATCAACTCAAATTCTGTTAACACAGTGCCCACACGGCAGAGCTGAGAAGTGATCTTAGGCAGACTCATGATTTCTCAGGATCTCCATTCACCCATCTGTAACAGATCTGTCATTCACAGAAGTGATTGTCTTAATTAGTGTTTGCTAAGCACTGATAACTAGAAGACACTAATGAAGTATTAAGTAATTTGTTAGCTCTTGGGCACAATTATGTTTTCAGCTGCTGAAGAAACTACATTGCCCATGATACTTATAAAAAAAATGAAGCTGACGTATTTTTCTAATAAACACATGCATTTGCCATGCAAGAATCTTTAACAGACTGCTTTATACGTATGATCAGGCATTCCTGATTCCCCAAGAACCCTGCAGTGCAAAAGGGAGATTTCAGAATGCAAAAGCTACACTTCCAAAATCAGAAGTTGGAGCCTGTGAAACCATTGCATTGGTGCACACAAACTAGATGCATGCACATGTTCCCCACCCCACCCAGGTTAAGAGGACTGTATTTCTAATGCAATAGATACAGCAATGTTGAAGTAGCTTGGGAGTCTACTGGTTGCTCTAAGTGCTCTAGAGCAGTTTCTGAACCAGTGGTACGAGTGCCCTTAGGGGTACTCGAGAGAAGTCTGGGGGGGTACGTCAACACAACTGAAATTTGAAGAAAACTGAATTTTTGTTTTAAGTTTTACAGCGCTTTATTATTTGTGTTGCAATGATAGAAAAAAATGCTATGTCTGAAAACTGTAGGTACTGGGGGGTACTTATATATTTATTTATTTTAAAAGGGGTACTTTATAAAAAAAAAAAAGGTTGAGAAACACTGCTCTAGAAGAGGGTAGGGAAACTTTTTGGGGTTGGGGGCTGCTGACCCACAGAAAAAAAAAATCAGTCGGGAACTGCACAAAAGTGAGAAGCCAAAATAAAAAAAACCAAAAAGGTTGCTGACATGGCACCTCACTGAAAGACATTCCCCATATTCCCCTCATACATCAGACAGGAAACAGGCTTCGGGAGCAGAGTCTGAGTAGGAGTGAGGGGTGCAGGATCCAGGCAAGCCAGTCCATATGTTTCCCAGCCCTGTTCTAGGAGGACCAAAGCATCTAGTTAGCAACTTGGAAACGGCACACTCCCTGGCTTGGGACAATTGGGTGCCAGTGTTCAAGGGCAGAGTTTCGAGAGGGTAGGGGGGCAGCAGCTGTGCGCACCAGGACGCAGCTTGCTTTTCATCCCATTCCCTGGACTAATCAGGGAGCGAGGGGTAAGTAGTTGCATGCCGTGATTCAGTGATTCCCGGCCTGTGGTCTGCGGACCCTGCAGTACTATAGGGGGTCCACATGGAGCCTCACAGCCAGCACGTCCTCCCACCCGCGTTGCTTCACACGGCTCGGGAAACAGCGTTGCCTGAGGGACGTGCAGGCTGCAGGCACAGCTCTTTTGTTTGGGGTACGGGGTCCATAAAATTGTAGTAGATTGAGAAGGGGTCCATATCCTTGAAAAGGTTGTAAGCCACTGCCGTGATTTACTCCTCTGCCCTCTCCCTTCACCATCCAGGTGCGAGAGGCATTCACCGCATGCAAGTACTTTTCCCTTCCTCCCAGATACAGGGGGGAGGGGAGGGGGAACAGGATGACAAGCAAGCCGCATCCCAGTGCGCACGATTGCTTGCCCCCCCACCCCTCACACACACACCCTGTGAAGCTCCACTCGCGGTGTATCTCCCACCAAAACAAAGCAGCTTCCTCCACAACAACCATGACATGTCATGCAATATGTGCACTAAGATAGCAAGTACAATTGGACATCTGTAGGTTAATTAAAGCTCTCAAGGCGGGATCTCCTTCACTAAATGCTTTTTCAGCAATGACAGGCATCGCCTATTACACGGTGTAGCCTTTTCTCCTTTCAAGCAGAGTTTGCCCTCGGGCCACTCACCAGCTGTTAGGCACAGAACATTTTCACTGGCACACAATGTGTGTATCCCAAACTTTAAAACTCCATTAGAAGTAATGAAAGCCGCCAACAAGCCCTGAGTAAACTCTCTTGCTTACTGAATTGGATGCTGTCACACCGTCTCTGTAGGCAAGGGATCTGGACACAAGAGGGCGAAGTGAGCAGCCTAGTCACAAAACAGACTGATCAATAGAACTGTCTGAAGATGTGAAGGGCAAACAGTGTATCTGAACCACAACACGCGTCTGCCACTAAAGAACAGAAATGGTCAATCTGCCTCACTTACACATCAAGTTTCCCCCCAAGGATGAAATGGCCCTAGTAGAATGGGATTGTAAAAATTCATCCCCAAAGAAGAGCCTCTACCGGAGCAGACTGGCAATCAAAATAGGCCCAGGAAATGGGTTGAGAATGGCCCACTTTTTCACAAAGAATTTTTTAAAAATTTACCCTTTGACCCCCATTAGCCACACCCTTGACCCCTATTAACCACACCCCCTGACTCCCATTAGCCAGGCCTCTGGAGGTAACACTCTTGGGGCAAGATGGACACATGACCAGAAGTAAAAGGTGTCATATGACCCCTCTAAGGACTTTTCCCACCATCCTCCTACCAATAGGGATTAGTTTGGCCCCCACCAGACCCCCCCTCATGCAATTATCCTGCAATTGCATTAACCCAGTGTGTGTGACATTAACTCGGGGGTGGAGAGGCTGGGGGAAGTGTTCCCTCTAAGAGTTTCCTCCCATGCGCAGAATGAATTTTGTTTTGTGCACCAGTACTGAGTTCATGTGGCTTGTTTGGATGTGCCACTGTGGCACCTAAGTTATTAATAAATATCTTATAAACCTCTACCTTTTCCCCTCTGCTGCCATGTTTCCTCCCCTTGCTCCATCAGCTCCACTGATGCCTGCTGCCCCCCAACCTCTCACCCTCCTCTGCTGTCCTGACTCGGACTCCTGCCCTTCTCAGTGCCCTCAGCCATCCCGAGACCTGTCCCCCTCCACCAGCACTTCTCTCCCTCCTGTGCCCACTCCTCCAGTAGCCCCACTCTGATCATGTGAGCTACCCCTCCTCATCCCCTCCCCCCTTCCTCTACACACCTGCCCTGCCTCTCTCCTCTGGTGCTGGTCCCTCCCCTGCAGGTGTCTGCCCTTCTGCTTCACCCCCAGAATCCCCTGGCACCTGCACCTTCCCTTACCCCTGCATACTCCTGGTGCCTCCCCTTCCCTCACTGCCCCTGCCCCCTTTGCCCTCTTTTCCCTGATGCCCACCCCTCACCACCCTCTGCCCCCATCCCTCTCATGCCCCTGTGCCCTCACACATGACTTGCTCCATCCCCGCCTTCCTCATGCCCACCCCTTCTTTCAAGCCTTCTCCCAGCACCTCCCCTCCAGTCCCCAATGCCCTTACCCTCTCCTCCCAGCATCACCCTGTTCCCCTCCCACTGACACCTCCCTCCTGCCCTTTTCCTCATTGTCTCCACTTGGCCCTCTGGCATTTGTCTCTCCTCTACCCTGTCCCTTGGTGCCTTCCCCTTTCTTCTCCTGACCTGCCCCCCTCCCCTCAGCACAAGGCCCTTCCTCTCCTACCCTTCCTCCTATTTTTCCCCACCTACCTTCTGCCTTCCAGTTTGTGGGTCTGGAGTCTGTGATGGGCCCCAGCTGCTTCCGGGGCTCCAGACCACGTGCCGGGCCTTGAGCTGGGCCATGCGGTGCAACTGTGGGCCGAGCACTTTTAAAGTCCCGGGCCATGACGTCACACCACACCTGGGCATGTCCCCTCTCACCTGTTGCACGGCGTTTGAGTGCGCATGCACTCCCTTGGCCCCACAGTGCCCTGTACATGGCCAGGGTGCGGCACCGGGGAATTTAAAGTGCGGGGCTGCAGCGCCCTGTCACAATCCCCCTCCTCCTCCAGCAGCCTCCAGCCGGCCCTTCGGAGGACAGCCCACCGGGAAATTCCCAGTGCCCCACCAGGCCAGTCTGCCCCTGGCCTCTACAATACTTTCTCCAAAAGTCCTAGTTTAGCTAAGAAACGATGCGCCTTCCTGACTGAGCAGTTGTGTCTAACCTGCTGTAGAACTGGTTAAAAAAAAAAAACACAAAACAAACAAGCATACAAACAGAAACCTCACAAGTCAGCAATGGGCAACCAAAGCTAGCGAGGGGGCTGCATGAGTGGCCCTCCATCTCAATGGGCCATAAGATTGAAATCAGTCATGTGCACTAACCATGACCCCAAGAATAAGATTTACCCATGATTATGACCATATATCAGTTAGCCTTTAAGGTGCCACGGACTCCTCATAGGTTTTTAAAATAAAACTTGAAGCAAGCGTTTCCCAGCCCCCCCCAACAGGCCAGCCATCAAATACCAACTTAAAGTCTGCCAGATGGCACATACGTGGAGAGTTTCTCAAATGAAATTAAGGATCAGGTGTTGCTCCCCCCTACCCACAAGTAAATAGTTGTGTCAGGTGACCAAAGGCTGCTGTGTTTGCCGAGAAGGAAAGGATACCACCATTAATACAACCAGGCTTTTTAAACATACAAAGTTCCTGGAACCTCAGGCATGAGATTCTAAGTGAGAGTTTGAGCTACCTGTTTGTGACTTCCCCAGGTGTACTTTGTAGAAGTTTATTGGATCCAGCCCTTTTCATTGCTGTTATCACTTATCAGGAGAATCAGAATAATATACCTCCCTTAGACACACCCTAGGAAACATTCCTAATGAAACCTTTCCCTCCATTACAGTCTCCCTCACGAAAAAACAGGCAAACAAACTCTAAGTAGTAGGTCTAAAGGTTTTGATCAGGCCCACATTTAACTACAAACTCCAGAGCCCAGGATCCTTCTGGAGCAAAGGAAGACACTCTGGGGAAAGTGGAAGGAAGCAGCAAGAAAAGGTTACAGAAAGGGCAGAAATTTCCTATCCACAGCAGGGAAGCCGGCTTCCTAATGTAGCTGGTATTTACAGTGTTCCAGTTCAACAGCAGCATATTCTTCAAATGTCCATGCATCACAGAGCAGGATAAGAAAGCAGCCCTGTAACTCAGTGGAATTTGGAGTACAAAAAGTACTATCACCTTCAACATCCTCAAAAAATGTTCTGTAACAGCCCAGCTCCTCTTTCTCTCAAGGAAACGATAGTTGGAGAAAGCAGGAGAGATGACTTGGCTCACCAATTCCTCCACAGGGGTAGAGGGAATGGAGACTCATAGGTGGGGGCGGGGGGAAAAACAGACTCCCCCTCTACCCCCACTACTATAGCCATAAGAATACACAGGGACTTTCAGAGGATCACCAGCAATCCAACAAAAGGAGAGAGCTATTATTTTTCCCAAAGATCATGCCAAAAACACAGCTGGAATCCCTGGTGCTCTTTCAAAATATCACAACTGCACACGTTGAGGAAACTGTCTATTATTCTAAACTGTCTATTATTCTGTCCTTCAAAGCCTCTACCCACAAAGACACCAGAAGAGTCTCTGGTATAAATGGCACCAATTCCCATTAGGTTACATCTACTCTGCACGCTTATTTCAAAATAAGCTATTTCGGAATAGTTATTCCAAAATAGCTTATTTCTAAATAGTACATCTACACTGCAGGGAAACCTCAAAATTAGTCCGAGGTAGCTTGTCCACATTAGGGGAGCCTATCTTGATTTAGAGCTCCAGAGGGCACTGGGGAGGAATAACTTCAAATGATCCTGGTGAGGGGCTATTTCAAAATAGCAGCAGTGGAACATCTACACGCGCCTTATTTTGAAATAGCTATTTCAGAATAAGCATTATTCCTTGTAGAATGAGGTTTACAGATTTCGGAATAAGCAATCCGTTATTTCGAAATAACAGTATGGCTGTGTAGATGCTCGCATTGTTATTTCGAAATAACGCTAGTGATCTCGAAATAATGGTGCTGTGTGGATGCACCCATTAGGGATGTTAAAATGTGTTTAATTAGGTAAACGTGTAACCACTGAAAATTTCAGTGGTTACACGTTTGATGGCATACATGATTACACTTTCATATCCCTAATTCCCATAGCTAAGAAATGAGCTGCCCACAAGTTTCAGTTCCATCGCCTTCTTTGGCTAGTGACTTTCCATAGAAAGATTATTTCTATGCACTTTAGGTTTACGGCTCCTCTGAATGACATCTCACAGATGAAACCCATCACCTCTACATCCCCCTCAGCATGAAGTTATTGTGACCGAATGCGCTTACTGCACTGGCCTTTCTGCAAAAAGACAGATGTTACTCACTCATTTGCTTGTGCACAACCTGTCAATAAAACTCACAGGTATGTCTATATGGCCAACCTGTGTCATCTGACTTAGGCGCATGGGGCTTCTGGGCTGTAAAATAGTCATGTAAATATCTGGGCTCAGACTAGAGCCTTCCTTGCAGGGTCCCAGAACCCGGGCTCTAGTCCAGAACATCCACATCACATCACTATTTTACAGCCTGCAGTAGACATTTTCTAGTGAAAAACCAGGATTGCAATAGATGAAACCAAACTAGTTTTCTCCACTGGGATTAATACAACACAGGCTTCCCAGTGGAATAAGTCAATCTGTTCCCACCAAACGACAGAAACTCAAGGAGAAACATGTTCCTCTGAGGTTTTTTTCCCCTGCACTATACGAAGTCTATAAAGCTGTAGATATTCTCCTTATTCCTTCCCTCTCACCCACACACGGCCCAATCTCATTCTCATGAAGCAGAAGGAAGTGTGGGTCAAACCATGCTGCACTCTTGTTTTGCAATACTTATTTTTTTTAAATGGTTGCTAAGCAACCAATATTTGATGATGGCATCATTCATGGAAGATAGGGCTTCTGCTAGAAATAGCAACGCACAGATATTATTTAAAAGATACACCCGAGTTCATTTCACAGGATAGAAGACGGGATGATGATTGATAAAGAGGCGTGTTCTGAGGTTTCTCTTGCACTTTCCTCCACAAGATAATGGAGTATGATTTACTGGAAGCCACTACAAGAGGCCACACAAGCAAATGAATGTGCTGATTGTAACAAGTGAAATATACCAGAATAATGCCACCTCTCCAGCTTCCACACAAAATGAATGACTATCCTGAAACACACTGAGTAACAAAGAGCTTGCTACTCTAACTCTTCTTGCCCATCCTTACTCCATGGATTGCTCTCACCTTTTTGGAGATGTGAAAAAACTAGATTGCAACTTCTTTGGCACAGGCACAGCATCTATGGACATGGCTGAGAGTTCTGAGCGCTGTGCATTTAAAATATTACTGTTACTTATTTTTTTATTTATAATTACATTTAGAAGCCCTTGTTTTATTTTCTAGATTTTTACAAATCTACTTGTCACCTCGCTAAAGATAAACAGCCCACTTTTTCTTCTTGGGTTCTTTACACTCACCCTGCGCCAACAAAAGCGCACTTTTGGCTTGACAAAAAAATTTGTCAAGCTGGAAACATTTATGAAGAGGAAAGCTGAAAAACAGCAGCAGCCAGGCAAAAGTCACACATTCAATAACCTAGAGGGACGGTTCCTTTATCTGTACCCCACACCCGCTCATTGAAGCTGGTGTACAAAGTTCACTTCCCCCTCCAACTAGAGGTATTCTGTGGAGAGCACTAAAATTAACAAAGGGCAGAAGTCAGCAACAGACATGATAAGCAGCTGCTTCAGGACACAAACAGCTCCCAGATTATTACAGGTTACAGAAGGAAGACAAATGTTCCTTCTTTAGGTCCATATAAAGATTTGGGGATTGGGTTTTTTTTTTTTAATTAAATGTTAAACTAAGCCACTAGACCACACCAAAGAGTTGGGGCATTAACTGGCTGAACCGTGACAGCCATTAATTTGTGACAAATGCCATGTCTCAGTTGCAATTAAAGGCAGAGGAAATGGCATCTGTAGCCTTTTTCTGATCGCTCATATTTCACACTCACATTCCTCGGTCCCATATGCAACGCAGCTTCACCCATCATTCAGCACACAGAAACCATATGGTTTGGAGGCATGTGTACTTAGCAAAAACTGGAATGAGAAATTAGCTTGGCATTAAGAGAGGATTGGGAGGAAGGGAGGGTAAAAAACCACAGGCCACACGTTCCACCCACCACAGCACCTTCTCCCACTACAATTTTACAGTACAAGCACTGATCTATCTTATGTACTACTGTAGTGGTAATGCCTCACAATCTTTAATGTATTTACCCTCACAACATCCCTGTGAGACAGGGTGTGCTATTATCCCCATTTTACAGATGGGGAACTAAGGGGCAGGGTAAGTCACTAGCCCCACATCACCCAGGAACTTTGTGGTACAAAAGAAAATTTAACTGTCTGTTCTTCCAAGCCTCAGGCCATGCCATACGTGCCCAGCATAAGGCTGATCACACAAAAGTGATCATTCAGGACCACACTGCTCCAGAAAGTGCAGAAAGCAGGTGCAGCTTACTAGTTCCATGAAGGAATGCAAGCCAAGAAAGCAGGCAAACAGATTCAGTTCCGCTGGTAGCCGATCACTGTGACAGCGAGCTCACATGCACGGAGCATAAAGGGAGGGATGATTCATAAAAAGAAGAGCTGAAATGAACAAGCTGTGCAGATTTCAGTACAAGTTCCCCCTCATTCCCTCCCACTTCCCACCCACAGCAGGTCATGCTAAATCTAGCTGTCATTCTGCACGTGAAATTTGTTCTCTTGCTTATCCTTTAACATGAACAGACCAAACAAAACAAAACAAAACAAAATAGAATAAAATTAAAAAATAAAATAAAAGTTGCAATGGAAAAAAATTAAAAGCAGCATGTCCTCCTCTTGTATCAGCTATTTGACAGATATCCTCCTTTTTTGCCTCAAATTCTCCATTTGTAAAATAATGCTTATGAGGTGTCTCTTTCTGGAGGGGCAATTTTTAATGATCACAGAGTGTCGGAAATAGTGGTGGGCCGCATGTGGCCCATTGGGGTTCTAGATTTGGCTGTGAGATTTTTTTGTTTACCACTGCCCATGCACACAATTGCCAGATTCTGCTGGTTTCCGTCTGGATACATTTTTTTCCTACTGATATTACTAAAGTGACATGCATGTGAAGCAAAGCATGGGCTGACGGCACACAACCAGTAACTATGACAGCCATGCGCTCCCTCTGCATCCAAAATGCTTCTACGGTTCAATCGGCACACCCTGCAAATTCTAGGTATGCAAGCCCAGTTAGTAAAACTACCCTATCCCAGGAGACCATCTTTGTCACGACAATCTTGCAGACCAACGAGATGGAGGGCCACTCACACAGCCCACTCGCTAGCCTAGGTTGCTCATTGCTGGTTCAGAACACGTAATACAACGCTGAAGGATTACTTATATAGAATGCATTTCAGATACCTACAGAGAAGATAGCCATCATTTGCTTTTTTACTAGTAGGATACTGCCAGTTTCCGCCCCAAAAAAAAAAAAAAAAAAAAAGGTATGAGGAGCAGCACTGGGGTCCAACTGCTACAATGTAAACAGTTTTCACCTGTAACACCATATACACACAACTGTTTTTAGAAATAACATGCCAGGGAGCTGACTGCTGGGAGTTGGCTGCTGCTTTTAAGCCAGCTCTTGGTGCATACCAGCTCCCAGGGAGTCAGCAGTCGCCCTGCACTGCAGACACCGATACAACTGCCTCCCTGGGAGCCTGCATGTAACCGTTACAGTAACTAATAAGCTCATGCTTATTGGTTAACCATTTAACCAGTTCTAGTATACTAGGGATGTTAGATATCGTGTAATTGAATAGTCGTGTAACTACATGAAATTGTAACAAAATACAGGACTATGTAGCACTTTAAAGACTAACAAGATGGTTTATTAGATGATGAGCTTTCGTGGGCCAGACCCACTTCCACTTCGTCTGGCCCACGAAAGCTCATCATCTAATAAACCATCTTGTTAGTCTTTAAAGTGCTACATAGTCCTGTATTTTGTTTCAGCTACACCAGACTAACACGGCTACATTTCTATCACTATTCTACATGAAATTGTAGCAGCTATGCAACTATTTGATAGTACGTAGGCAAGGGGTGGCAGCCAGTGCACTCTCAGCCCCACTCTCGGGGAGCCACCCTGCACTGCTACCTCCCTATCAGAGGCAGCAGCGTGGGGTGGCAGTGGAGCCAGTCCACGAGGGGAGCCAGTTTAAAAGCCAACTCCCTGCGCAGACTAGCTACCTGCTGCCCTGAGCTGCTGCCTCTGATACAGAGGCAGTAGTGCGTGGTGGCAGCAGCCCCTGTCCGTGGGGGGACCGAGCTCCCCATAGACAGAGGCTACCCCATGGGATGCAGAGCAGCCTCTGTCTGCAGGCAGCTCAGACCCACCACGGACAGACACTGCTTTGCGCAGGCAGCCGCCCCGTCCCCCCTCCCCCGCTGCCTCTGATAGAGGCAGGAGCATGGGGGGTGGGGGGGGGGGAAGGGAAGGGAAGGTGGTACCACAGAGCTAGTGTTGGGGAGGAACCGCTTTTAAGCCAGCTCCCCCAGCACAGGCCCCCAGGGGGTGGAGGAGACAGGAGCCACTATAGGAGGCAACAAGGGTGTGGGGGGGACAGGCAGGTCTGTGGAGCCAGCTCCCAGAGCACATATTGCCTCCAGCCTACCTCCCTCACCCTCCGCGCTGCTGCCTCTCTTTCTGAGGCAGTAGCGGAGGCAGGGAGGTAGTGGTGAGCTGGCCGATCCGGTGCTCCTGGGAAGCCGGCTTTTATACCAGGTGCTCACAGGCACCAGCTCCTGATTCAGAGGCAGCAAGGGGTGGGGGGGGGGGGGCCGGGGAAAATGTGTGCAGTCAACAAGATTAACCAATAAGCCCAGTCTTTCCTACTGCAAAAGCTGGCATTTTATATTCTTTGAGGCCATGATAATTAAAATTTTCATTAACATACTAAACTACTGTGAAATACCCTCTCACCCAGCCCCTCCATTCTTCTACATTCAGACATGTGTCTCACTAGCAAAAAGGAATCATGCAATCATGTACTTAGGAAGGCAGGGAGAGGGGGACACTGGACATTCAATGGTTTAGGATATTGGGAAGGCCCTACCAAATTCATGGTCCATTTTGGTCAAATTTCAGAGTGATAGATTTTACAAGTTGTAAATTTCATTATTTCAGCTATTTAAATTTGTGGTGTCAGTGTTGTAATTGTAGGGGTCCTGACCCAAAAAAAGGAGTTGTGGGGAGGTCCCAAGGTTATTAGGAGAGGGAGGGGTTGTGATACTGCCACGTTCACATCTGCACTGCTATTGGTGGCAGTGCTGCCTTCAAAGCTAGACAGCCAGAGAGTGGGGGCTATTGCCCAGGAACCCAGCTTCTGCCAGCAGCAGTACAGAAATAAGGATGGCATTGTGTATGGTATTGCCATCCTTAGCCCCGCACTGCTGCTGTCAGGGCTCTTGTTATCAGAGCTAGGTGCCCACACACCAAGCCACCACACACCAGCCATGCAGCTCTGAAGGCAGCACAAAAGTAAAGGTGATAACAACATGGACCTTCCTCCCCTCTCCCCACTCTCTTTTAGGTTAGGACACCTCCCCCATTTCAAAAACACAGGTCTCCAGTGTTCCCTGTAAGCTAAGCACTTGGATGGCCACCCAAAAGAGAGTCAAATGACACCCAGCTGAATAGCAGAACATCCACAGCGCCCACAGCCAGCAGCATGTGTTTCTACTGGTGGTGCACATTCACACATGCCTTGGTGCGCATAAAATTTATTCTGAACATAGCTGGAAAAAATAAGAGAACACACACCGCTGGTCTCCCCCAGTGAAATCTGTAGAATAGAGGGTAAAAGCACCCACAAAAGCTCAGATTTCATGGTCTGACACACATTCTTCATGGCCCTGGTTTTGGTAGGGCCCTAGATACTAGATAAGAACTTTCATCAGCCTACCCCAAATGTGGTTAGTTCTTAGTGGCTTGGGCTTCCTATCAAGCCAGTTGGAAGGAGGTAAACTGAACCAGATCCAGCAAGCATACATTTCAAAGAACATATTTCCCTTCCCCCACAGCAACAAAAAAATATCACTATCAGCTCATTCTCTGGTAATACAGGCCTTTCTATGAAGTTCTGCGCAAAATGCCCATTCGTTGCACCAATGTGTAATTAAAGCCCAATCAAAACATGTTAAACAAAGGACTTGCCACTTCAGCACAACTAAACTCACTCCATTATGAGGCTGCTTGCTTCCCCTGCCCCTCTCAGAAGAGAGGCACTCACAGCACAGGAGTTAATGATGTCTGAAGGTTACTGGTTTCCACTGAAGGGGAAAGAAGATAATGAAGCTTCTTAATTACTTCCCTATGCCACTGAACAATGAAGACTCCCTACACTTACTAAAAGAACTAGAGCTGTGTCAAGTGCCCCATCTGAGTATAGGGAAATAAAAGAAAAATACAGATTTCAGTATATAGGCAGCAAGGAAGAGTCATTTGGAATGACAAAGATTACCTCAGGAAGAGGAGCCAGAATATGCAGATTTATCACGTCTGTCACTCAGCAGATTCTAGCCCAGCCATAGAAATAGGATTTCCCTGCCAACATTTTGACTGCTGTCTGTGAGGAGACACCACCAAAGTCCTCAGCACCATGGAATTTGGCACAGGAACATTAATCAATTGATCCATCTAGTGTTATCCTAGGTCCTGCCACAATCACTGCTGGATGTTTCAGAGGGAAGATGCACATGAGCTAGAGTTGGAGATGCTTTCCTAAGCCATGTAGTCATTTATTTATACCTTTAAGCTGAGCAAGGAAGGGAAGCAAAGACAATTATCACTTTCAAAAAAGCAACTGTCGATGCCAGAGTGAAATACGTAACTCTTACCTGTATACACCCTGGCCAAGCAGAACTTCATCATAGCAGAAGGGATGGTATTCTGATCCTCTTTCTCCAGAAGTACAGTAATTCCTCACTTAACACGCTAGATGTGTTTCAGAAAATGATCGTGCTAAGCAAAAACGTGTTATGCGGTGTCAATTTTCCCCATTGAAAGTAATGGAAAAGGTGGGGGTTGCGTTTCAAGCGCACGTGCGCTCGCGGCTCCAGCCTGCACTTGCTAGCAGCCAGCCGCTGAGCACAGGCAGCTACCTGGGGACCGGGACATAAGGTTGGGGGAGAAAGGGGACTGGGTTACAGCAGGGAGGGGAGGTGTTTGGCTCTGGGAAAGGGAAGGGGAGGAGAGGGAAGGGGGATTGGGTTGGGAGTATGCCCCTGTGACGGGTCTGCCGAGACCCGTACTGCGTCCACCGAGGGGGGCAGGGGGGCGGCGGGGAATGGCGCGGTGAACAGCGAACCCTTCGCCACTTTGCAGGGAGGCGGAGGAAGCCCCACACAGCTGCCGGCAACATGCCAGCTGGGGAAACCGTGTTATTTCGGGGACGGTCATGTTATTCAAAAAACGTTCCCTAAAAAAAAAATCGTGCTATCATAAAAACGTGTTAAGCGGGCACATGTTAAACAAGTAATTACTGTACACCATTTGAGCTGTGGAAGCAACTTAGCAGTCTGGGGCCTAAGTGGGACATTCAAATTCCATTCAGTAGAGGGCAGTAGTATACCCGCACACCACTTCATTGCCTTACAAAATGTTGGCAGGTAAATCCCATTTCTATGGCTGTTCTAGAGTCTGCTGAGTGACAGACATGATAAACCTGCATATTCTGACTCCTCTCCCGGTGGTAATCTTTGTCATTCCAAATGGTACCTCCTTGCGCCCTATATTCTGAAGTCTGTAATTTGACTCCTCCACGGAAAGAGTGAAGAATAGGCAAAGTACCATTAAATATCCAAGCTCCCACAACACTGTCCCCAACATCAAAAGTATCTTTCTTCCCAATCCATGTGGCTCCCATGCAAGGTTAACCCAACTGCACATACCTATAGCACACTTTGCCACTGATTAGAGAGGAATTGTGGAAGGACAGGGGGAGATGAATGGAACACAAGGACCAAAGCAGAGGCAGGTAGAGAGCTTCCAACAGACAAAATAACTGCTATCAAGCTGCTAATGGGCTCCCCCTATAATAATTTAAAATGCAACAACTAAAACGAACTTCCCATGCTTCATAGATCCTTCTGCAAACAAGTAGTAAGTTGCTCCCTACTGGCTTTAATGAGAGGCCCAAGACTAGATCTCGCTATCTCTGTACAACAAAATGTTGGCATGAATGCAGAAATCGCATTGTTTCCAACCTGCAACTCATTACAGGATCTTGCACTTAACTAAAAAAATTATCCCAAGTTAAAATCCAACTACGTGTTTTTCTTTTTTATTGCAGGTCTGGCGTTTCAGTAAGCACAGATCCAGAAATGCAATAGCAAAGGATTCCCAGCATTGGATGTGACATGTACAGAGGTGCCATAACTGTCCCAGAGAAAGTGGGGAAGTTTTTGGGGAATTTATAACTACTCTTACTTCGTGGAAGTCTGCCTGAGAACACCAGAAAAGGGGGAAAGCAGTCCACATGGACAGGCAGAAAGAGAATCATGAAGGAAAGGAATTACCTAAGGAAGCTGGGCATTTAACTCCCGCGGGCTCCAGCCTAAATGATTACATTAGAGTAGATAGAGAATATCTCTAATAGAGACAGTAAAACCACTGTGCATGTTGGAATTTAATCTAAGCAGTGTCTCTCCTCCAGTTTAAACAAGTTATTTCTTTGGTCATCCAGATCCTCAAAGATACACCAACTGCAACTTCAACTCAATGGTACTCCAAAAAGAACTGCTTCTTGAAAGATCTACAGTGTGTGCTGCAACTTTTGAATACTTTGTTTGTGTAACAAAGCTTGCACTTCCAAAGGAAGACAACCAAGTAAGCAACAGCGTCCCGTGAAGGAAGACATACACTTCATGGCTGTTCTTGTTGGATCAGTGGCAGGACTGTCTATAGTTGCAGAATCTCCATTAGCTATTATCATATACATCCCCATAGCTGTGGAATAATCTCTGCACTGAATGTGCCCTAGAGCCTCCCAGAAAAGGAAAAGAATTATTCCTAGCACTGATGGCCATCATATTTGAGACAGAAGAAGATTGCAGCATCATTTCCATGCCAGATCAGTGGAGTACAAAGAGGAAATTCACTAGCAGAGATTGGAGGCAACTCATTTTAGAAACAAAGCCAGAAATAATGTGTTTTACATCATGAACTGTTCTTGTGGTTAGCTTATGTGAGCAACATAAACAACGCAAGCCAACAATGCTGGAAGGATTTACAATATCCCACTACTGATTCATTTTCATTGTCAATTAAAGATCTTCAGAGACTGAAATGGTGTGATCCCTAAGGGTTTCCTTTACAAGAACTGTTCGAAAGACTTAAATTACAACATTTGCACTGCAGATGCTAAAATGGAAAAAGCAAGTCTCTTTCCACTATCTCCCTCTCCCTTTCTTTCAGAAGCAGCAGAATGCCAAACCAGCCATCAGGCTGATCTCCATCTTCCAGATTTTGAAACAATATCTGTGCTCTAAATCAAAGAGAAAGAGAAGGGACACAAAAATCCAGAACCAGCCAAAAGAATGTAGAACATTATAATCATCTTCAACTCCATTTGGAAAACGTCAGTATGAATGGTTCAGAGGAGCAGCCACAAAGTTGGGAGTCAGGAAGTCCCAAATTCTAATTGTGCCTCTGCCATTGATTCACTATGTGGCCTTGGGACAGTCAGTTCAGCTTTTTTTTTTTTTTTTTCCTCCAGTTTCCACTTTTGCTCACCTACCTCTCAGAGAACTTAAGGGCTTGCAGATTAGTTGGTTTAAGTCTACACATTGCTCTGAGCATAAATAGTATTTTTATTTAGCCTGAGGGCTCTTTTCAAGCTATTAATGAGATTTTAGCAGCCATTCCAGATTTCAATAACAGTGATCAAAAAGGTAGAAATCCTTCATGAGCCTCACATTTGCTCTAAACATAACTGAGCTTAGTTGACTTAGCAGGTTAACTGACAAAACAAACAAAAAGGAAATCCAATGTTACAGAGTGTTGCAATATCTTGTGTAAGAAACTTCTCGGGAGGGGAGGTTAGTCTCTTCGGTCTAGTCTCTAGAAAGTGCATTATGATTTTGTTTTATATATAGTACCTTTTGCTTCCATGATCTCTTGAATCTTAAGTAAACTTACTCTGAATTAAGCTAGAAACTGATCCTGAGTTATAGCATATAAACTGGTTTATACACTGTTCCCCTGAGGACCACAGAACTGGTATTTCTGTGACTCTTCAGTGAAGAAGAGGCTGGACACTAAAGGGGGATGCTTCAAAGGGATTCCAGGGCTTAGGCGTACCTATTGTTAACTTACATGGCAAAGTACAGGCTGGCATAGCTCAGTGGAGAGTATTTGGGTAGCTAACAGGCTATTTGGGTCAGGGAGCGGACACCCAGGTAACCACAAGCAACTGTCCTTCAGGCAGGAGTGAAAGAAAGGTAACAAGGTAACTCACAGTCCTTTGTGCCGGGCACATACCCTAAGAACGTTCACAGTCTTTCCCAGCTCTATGTCCTTTTACGGAATGCTGATCCTTTGGGCCCAACTCTGACATCTTCCATCAGGATGTCAACTCCCTCCTGAAGCTCATCTGCATTTGCAATCCAGAGATGGACAACAGATACCTCCCCCTGTAGTCCATTTCCAATCTGGGTTTCCTCTCTTTGCAGAAACCACACAGTACCACCCACAGCTGCCTGGTACTCTTTAACTGGGCTTGGTCCACCCTTCAACTGCAACCTCTCAGGCCCACATTAGCCCTGCAACTCAGGTTCTGCAGACCTCAAAGGGCCTGAAAAAACATAGATCAACAAAAACCTCAGTAAGCTACCAGGGCCATAGTGCACAGATAACATAGGCATGCACACAGACCTGTTAATTGCCTCAACAGAAGACCAGTTCTCTCATCTATCCCTCCCTGGAGACCCTAGGGCTCTAGTTCAGTGTCCTCTGAAGATGTAAGATCTATTCTTCATTGAAAGCATCACAAGCCATCTTTGTAACATTATTATCCTATCACTGCCAGCAGCCTACAAACACTGTGTTCCATTGGTGCATCCAGACACTGTTTTCTGGTGCAGCAAATATAGAATCAAATTCAGGTGGCCATGGTAACCCAGCATGGAACACAGGCTTCTTCACCCTCTGGAAAGCACACCACGCTCTCCCTTCCCTTGGCTCACGATCTTTAATCTGTGCTTTTGCTTCTTCTTAGGTGAAGAGGTGACAGTGTTTACCTCCCCCATGGAAGAGTAAAAAGGAAGGGCCAATTTGAAAGTTAATCAGTTAAAAAAAACAACAAATAATAATACTTTTAAACGCCATTTCAGATCTGCCCACAAGTCCACCTCTCCAACTTTGTGGTTTTCTGCAGTGGGGTGTGAAAGGCTTGCAACAGAAAAGCTGTTGAGTGATTAGCCTGGTTTGCTGTAAAGCCCACTCTCTGCAAATGCAATCAAATGTATACAAATGTAAGTGGGAGGGAGGGGCTTGGATAGGATTTCCAGTTACAGGACTCTTAGGCAACACAGCCAACAGGCAGAAACCAAGTTTTACTCTGAAGTGTGATTTTTACAGTGATGGCTCCTGTCAGTGTTTGTAAACCCTCAGCTGACAGGCATGCTATAAATAGCACCATGCTAGAGTCTCTCCCAAGCCCAGGATGCCGCTGGCTCTAGAGGAAGAGAAACAAGAGTGTTTCTAAGAACAAGGGGGAAGACTTCACAGCTGAACAGACAGTATTTTAACTCTTTCCTTCAAAGTACTGGAGGGTTTTCCATTAGTTTATGCTGGGCTTCTTTGCACTTCCTGCCCTGAAATCAGGCAGACCATGGGCAGCATGCATAATAGGTGGGAAGATGGACAGTGCCTTCCCAAACAGCCTACCTCCAGGCCAGCATGCCTCCTGCTCGGACTCAGGATGGCTCGTGCTTAGCAGAGCCACACTGCCAAGTACTCTGGAGCTGGCTGCCCCAGAACCAGGACTAGGGCACGGCGACTGTGCTGCCCAGCCACCCGAGCACTGAGGCAGGGGGCATTGTGGCCACTGCACTGGAGCTGGGACTTCACTGCCAACCCCCAGGTCTGGCTGTCCAGCACTGGGGCCAGAAGTCGCAGTTGGGGTTGCTCTGGGCTCCTGCAGGAGAAGGGGGACAGAAGTGAAGGGCAGGGCCTCAGGAACAAGAGGAGGGGCCAGAGGCTAGCCTAGCCTGGCCACCCATGAGGCAGGCTATTTTGGTAGCAGTGCCACTTGCTGGAGTCTGGCATATCTATGGGTACATGACAGCCTGGAATGTATTTCACCTTTTAATTTTTACCACATAGCACTTGTGGTTTTAAAACAATCATGTTTTACCTAACCTGTTCAACACCCTCACTGCTCCCTCGAGGCTGAGAGCCTTCTCAAATTCCAGGAGGAACAAAGGTCAGTCATTTCTCTTGACTCAGGTTCATACTATAATCCAGTGTTTCTCATCCAGTGGTATGAGTACCTTTAGGGGTACTTGAGAGAAGTCTGGGGGTACATCAACAATTGAAACTTGGAGAAAACTGAATTTTTGTTTTAAGTTTCACAGCACTTTATTATTTTTGTACTTTTTACACCCAAAAATTTCATCGCCCGCCCGGCTGCAATTAAGTTGTTTAAACAAATTTGTTGCAATAGTAGAAAAAAAAATTGTGCATCTCAAAACTGTAGGTACTGGAGGCACTTACCCCTTTTCAAAAAAAAAAAAAAAAAAAAAAAAAGTACTTTATAAAAAAAAGGTTGAGAAACACTGCTATAAACAATCATTCAGTAGCTAGTTTCACATAAGAACGGCCATACTGGGTCAGACCAAAGGTCCATCTAGCCCAGTATCCTGTGTTCCTACACTGACCAATGCCAGATGCGCCAGAGGGAGTGAACAGAACAGGGAATCTTCAAGCAATTCCTCTCCTGTCACCATTCCCAGGCTCTGACAGAGGCTAAGGACACCATTCCTACTCATCCTGGCTAGTAGTCATTGAAGGACCTAACCTCCATGAAATTATCTAGTTCTTTCTTGAACCCTGTTAAAGTCCTGGTCTTCACAACCTCCTCTGACAAGGAGTTCCACAGGCCAACCATGCACTGTGTGAAGAAATACTTCCTTTGTTTGTTTTAAACCTGCTACCTGTTAAATTCATTGGATGACCCGTAGTTCTTAGTTGCACAAAATGCTCACTCCTTCAGGCATCTACAGCTTGCTGGTTTATTGCACGGACACTGCTGGATCTGGAGTTCTGGTATTCTACAGATTCTTCCATGCTCACTTCCACCTGCTGCAAGGTGATGGTGAGAGACCCAGACTGAAAACCTTTTTATTTTGGGGGGTTGGCTGCTGCTCGTGGTGTATGGACGGTGGGCAACTCAGCACAGAGATGAGTACAAGTCTATAAACTGGCTCTGAAGAGCCATTCAGCAACAAAAGTCCCTTAATCAAAGATTCCTCTTGCCTAGATCTCAGTTACCTCGGATTCTATTCAGGAAGAGAATCTTGTTCAAGCTTGGTTAATTAAAAGGTGTTTCAATGACAAAGAATTCTTGCATAAACAATGAGAATTTCTGTGGCACCTTAAAGACTAACAGATTTATTAGGGCATAAGCTTTTGTGGATAAAAGCTCGTGTCCTAATAAATCTGTCAGTCTCTAAGGTGCCACCAAACTCCTTGTTTTTACAGATACAGACTAACACAGCTACCCCTCAAAGAATTCTTGATCGATAATTGTGAGAGACAAAAAGGCAGGTGGTGTAAAATCTTTTATTTCACCAGCAGCAGCTGGTGAGAGAAGTTTTTGAGCAACATAGAGCTCTTCTTCAGGTAAGGTAAGGATCACTCCTGGGCACAAAAAACAACTGTGTTATTATTCCTCACTGGACTCCATAAACAGGAAGAAAAGCTTTGGTCAGTGTCAAAATGCTAGCTACCTGTTCTCACTTTCCTTCCCAAATTTAGGCCAGGTCTACACTATAAACTTGCAATCAGTAAAAATCCACACCCCTGTACAGTGTTCCCTGTAACCTGTGCAGTTGTATAGCCATCCAGGAGAGACTTAGCTGATTAGCAGTGCACCCACAACTAGTTTTTTTGTTTCTGCGTGATGCAGTTATCCCACCTTTCCGTGTACACACAAGTGTGCTTGTCCCACTGGCATAGCTACTGCCTCTCGCAGAGATGGATAAAAACTGTGCCAACAAAGTTTTCCCATCAGCATGGCAGAGTCTTCACTGAAGTGCTACAGAGATGCCACTGCAGTGTTTTAAATGCAGATCTCCCCTTATTCAGTTGTAGGTGTTTTGGTTACTTAAAGGCATAATTCCACCAATTAAGGGGAAGCAAGGGAAATACTACACCTACGCTCCCAAAATAATTAATTGTGTCAGTCACATAGTCATTTTCTACTATAGGGCGATCAGTAACATGAACATAAGAAAGATTAGGGGGTTGGAGAACAAAAACAAACAAACAAACAAAAAATCACATTTTACACAAATACTATGATAATATTTCTTCATTGCCACACACACACACTGGGTTAAAAGTTCTGCACCGACATTTTCTTAATACTTGACTAATAACTGATTGAGTAATTTTTCTCAAGATTTAATAATTTGAATTAAAGAGACCAGGAAATCTAACAACTTTCTAGACAGTTTCAATTTCTCATGCCTTAGCTGCCATTATTGCTGCAAGCCTGCAGGTGAGTGGGTTGTTTTGGTGGGTGTTTTTGTTTTTGTTTTTGAATCATGGACACCTGTGATTGGATAAATGCTTGGCTGTGGTGGTAGGAGAGGAGCAATTTAAAAATGGACCTCAGTCCTATGATATTTGATCTGAGAGAGAAGAATGCAACACATCATAAATCAAGCACTCCACATTTAAGTAAGAGTTAGCAAGAAAGTGGCAAAAGGACAGGTTACACCTCTTCTGGGCACAGCTGTGCAAGTGGACTTGTTTCAGGCATGGAGTCATGTCTCTGCTTGAAGCAGCAGGTAATCAGTCTTCTGTTCAGGTAACCTTGCTATTTGGGAGGCATACACAAAACAACTGAACTGCAACTAGAGCAGCAGAGTTAGAGAGGGGGGACAGCACACAATTAGGCAGGGGAAGAAAGCTGGTTAACTTCTGTAGCTATAAAGAATCAGTCAGGAAGTGAAGGGCAGACCAAAAATGGGGAGGTGGCAGGAGGTAGAAAAGTCAGAAGATTCCTGCCTAGAAGATCATTTTAAATTATCACTGCTCTCAAGAGCTCAAGTAGCTGGTTCCAGGGCCAGGAATTTCAGGATCTTAACATCCTGCATCCAGATTACCGAAGAGATTGTACACAGGTTACCAAGACCTGCTGGGAATGGTGAACCAGGA
This sequence comes from Rafetus swinhoei, assembly GCA_019425775.1. Classification (NCBI taxonomy): domain Eukaryota; kingdom Metazoa; phylum Chordata; order Testudines; family Trionychidae; genus Rafetus; species Rafetus swinhoei. Next base: position 18,895,447 of record CM033428.1, on the reverse strand, counting down.
AGGAGTCCTACAATGCACATCTGAGCTGCTCTCTTCTCTCATCTCATTATGGCCCATTCTTGGCATAGTTTTCTTCTCTGTCAAGCAAAATATAAAATCAGATGTCCTTCATGTGCACATACAACAGTGCCATCTTCTCAGAGCTCCTGCTGACCTAGGGCAAGGGGCCACAAGAATGTTACAAACAGGGCAGGCAACACGAAGATAACACCAAAGGCAGCTGCTGCCTAAAAAGAGGAGCCACATAGAAGGTAAACTAGTTATCAAAACAGAGGTTCATTCTCCAGTGAGAGAATTTTAGCCCCCACAGTGCTGGGCCGCTAGAGAGACATATCACATCTCATACTGGGACAGATGGGTGCAAGAGCAGCTGCTAACCGGATTTCAATTAACTGCATGTGTTTGCACACAACAGGGTCGGGCCTACTGGCTGCCTCTGGACAACTCAACATACCTGTGGGGATTTCAGATGAAGAGCATCTGTTCCACTCCAGTCAAAGTTTACAGGCACTCAAGCAGAGCACCCTGCCAAAAGACCAATTAAAAGCATGTGCTCTGTTTAATGATTGGAAAGCAACTGGATTTCTTTAGACAGACCTCCAGCATGTGGAGAGTGATCAGAACTATTGCCCCAGCTGTTGTAGACAAGAGGGAGGAAGAGGCATGCCAATATTGCTGATCTTAGTCAGAGGGGGGCCATACCTGCTCCCAGACCCATAACCAGACAAAGGGGAATAGAAGCCAGTGGTCTGAAAGGATCTATACTCTGGTTCAGCACCAGCATGCACTCAAGATATGATTTCCTACAAGTTCATAGTGAAGGAGAAGAAAGTATAGACAAACTGTACAACATTATTGTGACCTGGTTTCCCACCAAGGACAACTTCAGCAGGAGTGCTAAATACCCTAGTGGCAGGCACCTTTTTATCTCTCTGGAAACCCCTTACCAACTTCACCCCCAAGAGAAGTGCGACAGTTAGAGTTCAGTGTAACAACAGTAATATCCGGTATCAATTTCAACCAAAAAATAAGAATGGCCATACTAGGTCAGACTAAAGATCCATCTAGTCCAATATCCTGTCTTCCAACAATGGCCAATCTCAGGTGCCCCAAAGGGAATGAACAGAACAGGTAATCGTCACGTGATCCCAACCATGGCTCCCATTCCCAGCCTCTGACAAAAAGAGGCTAGGGACACTATTCCTACCCATCCTGGCTAATAAGCATTGCTGGACCTATCCTTCATGAATTTGTCTAGTTCTTTTTTGAAGAACTCCTAATGAAGTCCTGGCCTTCACAACATCCTCCGGCAAGGAGTTCCATGGGTTAATTGTGCGTGCTGTGAAGAAAACGCTGAGAGCTTAGAAGATAATGTTTCCCTGCAGCCAGGAAGCATCACAGCATCAAAGAGATTCAAGTGCTTCACTTCAGTGTCCTGAGTTGAGGGCCCTACCAAGAAAAAAGCAAAAGCACAGGACAGTCCTGTGATAATTCCAGACGAACAGGACTTCTAACGTAGGCTTGCAGTCTCATAAGATTTGGCATTAGGAGCCACTACCTTCCTCATAGCAAAACCTGGGGGTTGGGTTTTGGGCAACCAGAGGGCTGGCACTCTCCCTCCCAGAGATCATAGTTTACACCTACAGGAGTCATTTAGTTGTTGCAACTTTTGGCAAATAGTGAAAGAACTCATTGATTTGGGCTCCAGATCCAAAAAGATAACCTAGTGGACTTCCCGGAGGCATCTCCTTATGAGAAGAGGACACAGTGCCTAACCCTCCAAGGGACAACTGCAAACCAGGTATCAGGGCCCTATCTTGGGGGAGCACCCTGCCAATAAGGGATGTATAATCTTGTTTAATTGGTTGACTGATTAAAGGGATGGCTGGGCGGGGCGGGGCTTGAGCCACAGGCAGGGGCTTCTCTGGGTGGCTCCCTGCCTGTGACGAGCCCGGGACTGCTGCAGACAGGGACTATGCCAAGAGATTGGAGCAGCCCCTGTGCATGGTATGCCCTGCAGGGCTGGAGCAGCCCCCTGCTCCAGCCCCCACCGACTTAACCAGAACTGGTAAATGATGCTTACCAGTTAACTGGTTAACTTTTCACATCCCTACTGCCAATGCACTTGATGGCACTGTTGGCTAGCAGTCAAGGTCCCCCTCTTGACTCAACCCCTGACAGGGGAAGAGATGTAATAGCTACTCCAGCACCACAGTATTCTTTCAGCAGCAGAAAATGAAGGGTGGGGAGAATAACCCAGTTTAGATCTAGTGAGACAGACACCACAGGGAGGGAATAACAATGGTGATGATGAAAGTTGAAATAAATGGGCCAGCTCCCACAATGGGCAAAACAGAGAAGTACGGAGAGCGAAGCAATTCACTAGTGTCTTTGCGTTGCATTAGACCTGGTAATTAACAAGCTTCCTATTGTTCCAACATTGCTTTTCAGCCTCTGCTGAAGGGAAGCAGATTCATTTTCTGTTGTCAAGTACAGAAAATGTAAAACTCACCTTCCTTCCAGGAAAGCAGAATGAACTCCATTTTATTCACCAGAATTCACCCTGCAGGGCAAGAAGTGTTAAATTTCCAAGGCCAACACTGGGCCACAGCAGGTTCAGGGTTGTTCCCAAATATGTTGGTTTATGCTTGGTGCTTTTGGGCATGAACCTCAGTTTCCAACGAACTCTGCGCAAAACACTATCCCAGAGGGAACGAAGCCAGGCATGGCATTCAAGCCCCAGTCCCAGAGCTGAAGACTAAAATTTCACAACAGTTCATCTGCTAACAGCAAATAACAATGCTGCTTTCAAAACAGCCAGTCACTCACCAGCCTGCGTGGACACACAGACTATACCCTGCAACAGCATTTTCTTGCTCACATTTCATGTGTTAGGCATTGTCTACACCTCCAAGTAGAATGGAGTGCTTTAACACTGCAGCGTGGTCACAGCTGAGCGCAGGAGGAAAGCTCTTCCAATACTCTGGAAAACCACCTCCACTAGAGGAATAGCAAACAGCACGGGCAACCTATTTACACTGGTGCTTTATAGCATTGTAACTTGCTGCACTCAGACAGGTGTTGTTTCCATATCCCTGAGCAATGAAGTTACTTGCCAGTGTCGACAAGCCCTAACTAGGGTTCATCCACACTGTGGCGTTATTTCGAGATACTTCCAGTATCCCAAAATAGCATTTTCCGCATTTTGACAGCGAGCCCATTATTTCAATGTGTAATCAAAATAACGGGCGTGCTATTCCGACGTCCCAGTAAACCTAGTTCCACGAGGATTAAGGGACTTGTCGAAATAGCGGTCTATTTTGAAATTTGGCACTGTGTAGAAGGGAAGAAACAACAGAAGTATGAGAAGAGTCTCTTGGATGCCACCATAGCTCCGAGCCCTTAGGTAAACATGCAAGAAGCTTGGGCTGTCAAAAATGTTATCCCACTTAAAATTTTTAAAAAAGTGTAGCAGTGTTACGGAGGCAGAGATCCCAGCTGCCATTTCACTAGAGCAGGGATGTTTAAAAATAATAATAATAATATCCTAGCGGTTAGACGGCTACAGAACAACCCTCACTGACATGGCCCCCAACTGATTGTGAAAGACACTTCCCACATTCCCCTCCCACACCAGAGCCTAGGAGGGCCCAACCTAGTAGATTGTGTGCTCCAGCCCCATAGGCTACGTCTAGACTACATGGCTCTGTCGACGGAGCCATGTAAAATAGTTTATTCGTCATAGTCAAAGAAGCGGGGATTTAAATAATCCCCACTTCATTAAAATAAAAATGGCCGCCAGGCTGTGCCGACGATCAGCTGATCCGGCACAGCGTGGCAGTCTAGATGCGGCGCGGTCAACAAAGGAAGCCTCGTGAAACAAGGTTTACCGGAGCGGTCGACAAAGGCTTCCTCTGTCGACCGTGCTGCGTGTAGACTGCCGGGCTGTGCCGGATCAGCTGATCGTCGGCACAGCACGGTGGCCATTTTTATTTTAATGAAGAGGGGATTATTTAAATCCCCACTTCTTTGACTATGCCGAATAAACTATTTTACATGGCTCCGTCGATGGAGCCACGTAGTCTAGACATAGCCATAGTGTGGTGGCAGGGAAGGGCCATGATTTAAACTGTTACATTCTTACATCCCTACTCCAAAGCATGTGTGTGCACACCAAGTCATTCTTCCCTGTCTGACCTGAAATGTGTGGGGTAAAGCAGCTTCCTTTGCACAAGAAAAGTCTTTTTTATATTCTCCATGGTGCTGGGAGCCTTTGAAAGATTCTGATCAGTTGTGATATGTTTGGTACAACTCCATGTGACTGAATTTAAGACTCGGTCTGAAAGCAACAAAAAGAAATTCATCATGTCTCTCAAATATCTCGGGACCAAGACGGTTAACTAGGGATATTAACGGGTAACGGTTAACTGGTACCCCGGGAGTAGCCCAGTTCTGCTAGGCCCCCCATGTGGAGCCAGCAGGAGCAGCGCAGCTGCCCCCATGGGGGGGCCGGTACTCACAGGGGCAGCCCCCGCAGCAGGGCCGGAAGCGGACAGGCTAACACAGCCCCGTCTGTGGCAGGGACTGCTCTAGCCTGACCTCAGTGAGCCAGGACGCTGCTCTAGCCCTGCTGGAGCGTGACCCCCCACCCACCTCTCTCTTAATCAGTTAAACTCTGTGTTTGCACTGCCTTCACCAATTAGATGGGCTTTTATATCCCTATGGCTAATCTACACCTCATACAAGAAACAAAGGATACTATCAGAATGCCACGATTGCCTTGTTATTAGCGTCTATTATTAATATGGAAGAGAGGTGCTGTACGGTGTAAGAGATGTGCTTTAGCAACTTCACCCAAGAGGTTGTCAGTGTTTTTTGGATTGACAGGTACTATTTTCCATTTTAGTTCAAGGAAGCATTTTCTCTATGGACTTTCTCTGTCAGGGAGTGACTAGGCGTCGCCTTGAAATACACCCATGCACTATCTAGGTATTTATATGGGCTCACAGCAATACCCAGGCACCTTTGACCAACTGCAGACGCAGCTAGTGCAACCTACACAGACCAAGCTGGACGCAAACCACTGGGTTCTAAGATCAAGTACCAGTTAGGTGATAAACCAGAATTGTACTGCATCCAACATGTGCAATGCATGAAATTAAAAAAAGAACTGTTCTGAGTAATTCCCCAACACCCATCCCAGTCCCAACTCCTCCTGCCTCACCTGCTGTTGCAAGGACAAAGATCAGGTCTCAAACTCCATGCACTCCTTTAACCATCTTCTGCCTTAAAGTGCTTATGAATCAAGGCTCAGCCTCTTTGGGTTGTAGGAGCCCCATATTTACAGAGAAAAATGGAGGCAGAAAGGTGATCTGACCTGTCCAAGGTCTCTCAGGAAGCCTCCGACAGATCTAGGACTAAACCCCACATCTCCTTGTTTCCAGCATGTTATTTTCCAGCTACGTCTGCTCGAACTTTCTGCATTTTTTTCCTATGAGAGGTAGATCTAGCTTGGCAAATCCAGCAATTTCCCCTCCACCAAAATAAAAAAGAAATAAATTAGTCACTATCTTAGCGACAAGATCAGACACCTCCTATCCCCCGCACAGCCATGAAAGGATGCAACACCAACACTTAAGAGAATACTGAGTGAAAGGAAAGCGATGCTGGCAGAGACCCAAACTTCCCAATCCAGCCATCATGTTTCCAACTGAAATGGAGAAGGCGAGAAGGGGGTTGGAGAGGAGCTATTCCCAGTGCCTGCAACCACATAGCTTTGCCAGTTAACCTGCATCAGCTCTGCCCACTCCACGGTATCCACTCTTTACAGTTCATTATTAATGCCACTTTAGATCTTAGCATTTGCAAGGCTTTCTGAATAATTTATTCCTGGTGTCACAGAGAGGGACATATTTTGATGAAAACCAGGCCAATGAAAGTATCAGGAAGAAATAAATTGAGACAATGAAAACCAGGTCAGATCCTCCCTTACTTAAAAAAGGGAAAACCAAAAAGTAAGAAAGTCCTCACTATAGAAATAGGCCTCATACACTGCAGGATTCTTAATGAAGCTAGTCTTCAGCAAAAGCTAGATTTTTTTTTTAAGCCACATGCATTCGCCTAAAATTCCTTCTGTGCTTTCAAACATGGTGAAAATTGGTGCAACCTCAGCAAAGTTGATCACGAAATCCATAAGAGAATTTTTGTTTAAAAAAATATATATATTTATTTATGGGGAGTGAGAAAACTTAATTATACCCATTTAAATCATCTTTCCTGACAGATAGACCAATACAGTGACATGGCTGATTTTAACAAGCTGGCTGTGTAATGAAACTAGCTGAGCAAACCTGGAGTAAAAAAGAGTTCTTGCCCAGGGCTACCTTGTGGCCTATATACAAGTCATATTAGCGGCAAGGAATATACCATTCTTTATTTGGGACTAACATTTTGTGGGCTGTGCTCACAAAAACTCTTGATACTATTTATATTTTTTTTAGTCTCTCGAAATAACCGCGTCTTAACAGCGTCTGTTATTTTGAAATAGCGCCATAACGTGAATATGCAAATGAAGCACGGGATATTTAAATCCCGGCTTCATTTGCAATTTCGAATGTCTTCATTTGCATCCCTCTCTGGAAAGAGGGTGCAAGTGTAGACATACCCTAACGTGATTCAGGACCATTGTTTTTTTAAGTTCATTCACAACTGTTCAAGCAATGCTGGCAACTCAGTAAATCTCCTACACTTCTAATCTCTGCAGGTGAGAGAAGTATTTGACAGGAGGATATGGATATAGGTATAAGGTGGGGGGGGAGATTAGGTGGCTATAACAAACACTGCATAGATACTCAACCCTGGTCATTTATTGCCATCAGAAGAGTCAACATGACACATACCTTGTGTCTAAACTGAGTGAAGAAGATATGAAACAGCCAACAGAAAGGGAAAGAGGATATTATCAAGCAGATATTTAAATAGTTTTATTACATGATTGCACTATTGTACTTAAATCCCACATCTACTCCTTTTAATTAGCTTAGTTGATTGTTCCCAAATGGATCAGGTTGGTTGTTGTTCTCATCCAGATTGGCTTCACAGCTCATCACACACTCATTGCAGCAACAGGTAACAAAGGAAAACAACCCCCATAGAGTCAGCGAGTTTTAAGGCCAGAAGGAACCACTGGATCATCTACTCTGACCTCCCTTATATTACTAGCCAGCAACCTCACACAACACCAGCATACTAAACCCAGCAACAAAACTGAGATCAAAGAAAATGAGACCCATAGAAGACTAGACTGTTACGTGTGATGTGAACAGGTAACCAGTTACCCGGTAAACATTACCCTTACTCGATGATGCTTACCGGTAACCAATTAACTAGTGCCCAGGAGCTGCCTCCCTGCCCACAGCACACTATGGTATGGGGGCTGCTCCAGCCCAATTGGGCCCACCTCTTCATGGGGCCCACAGAAGCTGACACCCCACAGGAACATTTAACCGGTTAACTGATTAAATGGGATTTTAATCCCTACTATTAACAGCAGTCAGTTGCATGGGCCTGAGTTAAGGCCCAATGAAGTGAATGCAGACTCCCCTCACCTTTCCACTAAAGTCACTTGGAGATTTTGCCACTATCTTATTCAGGGCCAGGATTTCATCCAAGAGGTTTACTGAAATGAAGCTAGGAGGGAAAAAACACCTGCGGCATAAACAGTGTTCTCTCTAATTTTTCCATTCATGTGCAGAATAAATGTTGTTCTGTGCACCAAGGCATGTGCAGATGTGCACCACCAGTAGAAACACATGCTTCTGGCTGTGGGCGCTCTACTAATCAGCTGGGCGGCATTTGAATCTCTCTTGGGTGGCCATCCAAGCACTCAGTTTACAAGGAACACTAGCATAAACCGTTCTTTCCTTCAAGACCAATTCACATTCTTCCCAGCACAATTTAGATAGGAAGAATTTGCAACTTTATCACCAGATGTTGTAACTCATCCTTGTTGACAATGGACCAAAGTCATCTTAGCTGCCTTGGAATTGGTGTCACTTTCAATATGCCCAAGAATTAATAGCCAAGAACATATAACATCTTGGAGAAGCCCACATATGCAGATGCCAGTAAAAAAAAGCAAATCACATTAATTCAGTGTAGTGTAAAAATGGTGTCAGAAAGCATGATCCTGACAAGAAGAGAGAATGCATTCCTAGATCAGTTCTCCCTTAAGACAACTATGCTTCCACTAACCCAGAGAAATTTCAAAGTTACAAATAGATGTTCCACTATTACACTGCAAAAAGCTATGTTGGCTTCAAAAACATAATGCTGGTTTATCCCCAAATAACATGCTGATACTCAGCAGGAAAATGCTCTTATGAAGCCAGAGAATTACACAGGCTGCTGTAATACATAAGGTCTCAGATCTGCATACAGACAAATTTGTGAATGCTTACTCTCTGACAGACAGACACACCTAAAGTGTAAAGAATTTCCAAGGGGCATCCTGAAACACAGAACCTCTGTGGTAATATTACAAGCATAAAGGAGCAAAACACCTGTACGCTCAGAATTTGAACTGAGGGGAAAGAGCACAAATAAAACCCAACAGCTGCAACTCAATACTTAAGGGACCCCTCCAATGACAAGCCACTATGCAGGAGCCCTAGATAAGAATGTCACCTGTCCTGATTTTCAGTGGGTCACTCCATCTGTGTTTGGGAATCCCAACATTCCTGGGGCATGCAAAATATTATGCTGTAGTGTCAAGATGCAAGAACATGACATCATCATGATGCTGCCACATATGACTGTGATCTACAGGAGCCACAGGTGTGGAGGGTGGATGAAAAAGGGTTCATCCCTTTTCTTCTGTCCTTCCCCATTTGATTTTTAAAAACAAATAAAAAATAGAGTATATTTAGATAAGATACGTAGACAATATTCTTTTAAGAGTGCACAAGAGACAATAGCCAGTGGAAGTAGCCATAATTTAGGACCTCTATAGTATAAAAAGGTAAAGTCTTCAAAAGAAACCTTACTTGTAGAGCAGTGGTTCTTAAACTTTTTGGCCTGCAGCCCATCCTGCTTAAGACAAATATTTCTGCACACTGCCAGCCAACCACCCATGATGGATAAAATGAGTTCAGGATGGGGTGGTAGCGTGGGATCTGTCTGGAAGGTTGAGAACAGAAGCGGGTTGGAGGTGGGGAGTCTGGGCAGGAGGTAGGGTACAGGAGTGGGCTGGGGGTAGGGAGTCTGGGCAGGATTCTGGCCAATGGAGCAGCGTGGAAAGCCACCAGTTGTGCCGTTTCCTGCATTGCCATCTCCTCAGCTGGGGTGAGGGAGGGGTAGCAACAGCATGTGGAGCCATTTCCTCCCCCGATGAACTGGATCCAAACAGCGAGGCTTGGGGGTCCCCGCCCCTGCTGCAATCTCATGGGGAGGAAGGGGATGCAGGGCTGGAGTACCACCACTGGCTTCCCACTGCTGGGTGTGGGGGGGAAAACGAGCCCATAGCCTACTTGCAAGACAGTCACAGATCACTAGTGGTCTGCAAACCACACTTTGAGAATCACTGGTATAGAGATTATATTAACAATATAGCACCTCCGAGACTAAATTTAATATGACTTACTCCTACCTATGTAGATTAAAACCTAACTATATCATGTCTATATTAATCAGGTCTGTAATATGGGTCAACACCACAATTACACCATTAGGTCCCAACTATACAAAGAAATCTAAGCCTGATATAGGATATGATCAGAGTGGGGGAGCTAGGTTATGTCAAATACCATCCCCTAAAATTATTTTTCAATAAAGGAGAAAATTAATCTGCCAAGAGTATCCTGATTCTGTCCACTTACAAATTTTTTAAAAAAATAAGTGCTGGGATAAGTTAATAGTCTTAATCTACAACCCAGTTATACCACAAATTGTGTCCTTATTATAAAATTCACCACTTGTTTCCTCAAACTGCTTTGGGACAGGGGAAGGAATGGGACCCAGTGCTAGGACATGTCAAGTTTGAAATAAATCAGTAATTGTACAAAAAAAAAAAAAAAAAAAAAAAGGAACAACTGACTTCATAATGCAAAGCAGCAGGTGTTAATTTCTTTCAAGAGATGGATTTCATTATTGAATCCACACTTCACCATATAACAAGATGTATTTTTAAAAAGTAATATTTATGAAGATTTAAAATTCAAAAGCAGGTGCCAATATATTTCCTTATGACAGACAAGTCTCGTTACTCAGGTATATTCCAGAGTTTCCCTACATTTTTGCACACTCTGTACCGTAGAACCTGAATCCTTTCCTAAAAATGCCTGCATTGCCACTAATAGGAATGCCCATAAACATATTCCTCCTGAACTGTTGAGAGAACAGACCTCAGATTAAAACCAGTTTGATTTTACACCATTAGGTACTTTAAGAGAAATCGGGAAAAGGACACACACTAGTGTACAGCTTTTCCATTTTGAAAAGTAAAAGTAACAGCTTTATCTAATCAACTGTCTTTTGCTGCAGTCAGATATGTAAGTCACATGTCAAGTGCACAAGTCATGAGCAGCAATGTACAATGGATAAAGTACAACATCCACATTGAGAGGAGTTAAACATTGCCGGTATTTATGAAGCATGACCAAGTGGCACTTAACCTAAAGATGCGAGCATGAGGATTTCAAAGTTACATTACACCTACACACTTCACAGGTGAGGATCAGTCTGTACAAATCCACCATCACCTCAAGGGTCAGTGGTTTTATGGTTTTTTAATTCCTTGAGGAAAGGAACTTAAAATAAAATAAAAAATCGTTGTTTGTGCGTTTGCTTTCCTAACTATTTAACTGGCAACATCTTTTGGGGAGGACACAACTGTCCTCACACACACACTTTATTACAAGAAATCCAGCAAATAATTTCAAATGGAAGAGGCAGCTTTGCTAAGAGTGAAAGCTATGAGGAAAGATAAGTGCTTCCTTTTAAACAACAAAGCAAATAAGCCTACCGGCAAAAAGTATAACCGCTCTCGTTTTTGGGAAGCTGCTTTCACAATGGCCTTGCCCAGCAGAAATATGCTAGGACTTCCGAAGGGAAAAGTCAGTAGAGACCTATCCCTTTTTCATTTACATAAAAAAGGTGAACGCTAGATAATCTGCAGCTCACCTGCAGGACTGCATTTTGGAAGAGGCCCCCCAAGACATTCTCATTCAGAGTTCTTTATCTCCCCCCAACACCGGTGCACCACACCCCAAACATGACCACCAATAGAAACATTTGCTACTAGTTAAGCTATAATACTGTTTCTCAACAGTTGTAAGGCATTGATATGAAAGCGATCATATAAGATAAATACTGACTCAGCTATTTTTCCCACATCTTACTGTTTCTACATCCACTACCCTCTCCTAATGCTTGTACCTGTCAGCCAATGCCCACTGTTAGTCCACCATGCGTGGCAGCGGACCTTACAAAGGCATTCAGGTGGCACTGGTCAGAGATACATGCGATTTGGGATGCCTTGTCGGGTTTAAACCACCATCATACCTCCCCCCGCCCTTCAGAGTTCTGACACGCCGCCACTTACTCTTGAGAGCTGCAACGAGCGTCTTCCCATCTTTGATAAGCTCCTTGATGAATTTGTTGGTCTTGTCCAGCTCAGCTTCATGAGATTTCAGCCTCTCTCGGAACTGGGGGCTATCCAAGCAGCAGTCACTAAATTCCAAAGCAGGTAGTCCCATGGTTTCTTCGCGCCCCCCTCCAACAACCCCTTTAAAAAAATCCCACCGAAGAAGCAATTCCCACCAGTGCAACCAAATATATTGTAAAGCAAAAAGAAAAATACAAGTATATGCCTTAGTCTCTTTGAAAAGAAAACGAAACTATCCACAGGAAAGCACCACTCTCCTCCCACCTGGTGTCACGGATTTCCAGGCACCTTAGAGGGAGGGAGGGGAATCAATTAATTAAAAATAATAAGCAGGTCAGAGGAGTTAATGAGGCTCAGGATTTGCCTTGGGATCCGCCTCAGATGCCAGGGGGTGGGAACAGGAGCAGCAAAGAGGAGTGGGGTCGTGCTGCAGTAGCAGCAGTTGCTGCTGCCTGGGGATTGTTCATGGCGAGAGCTTCCACGCACGCTGCAAACCCAAGGGTGCCTCTTCTGCTGTCTCCCAGCCCATTCAATGCTACTTGCTACCTAAAGTTCCCCTAGCTGAGCGAGAAGCAAAGAAGGAGCCCAGCGGCCTCACTCGGCAGCAGCTGCTCGTGAGCCCAGCCAGACCTGATGGCATCCGGGACCAATCGGGACGCTTCCCTTCCCCGTTGGAACGTTGTGTATCATTTTTCCGAACGCGCTTCCCATTGGAACGTCGGGTATCTTTTTTTCGAACGCGAGGCCTCCTCTTGCGCCAGCCGGAGCCAATCGGCTCAAGACCTGCTGGGGGCGGGAGGGAGGAGAGATGCCCCAGCGATGATAAAACTGCCTTGGAGGGCGTGGCCAGGACTGTGTTAAGCCGCATGGAGGGGAGGGAACCCCCACCGTATCTTAAAGGAACAGCTACGGAGACCGCAGAAGGAGTGGGGGAGGTGTTGCGACACGAACAAGGGTTATTCAAGGACATTTCTCTGAAACCTGTTGCTATAACTTCGTGAGGGAACAGAGGAGACCCCACAAGAACAGTATAGGAGTTTAGAGAGGGGGCACGTCCTAGGCTCTGGTGTGATTCCTTAATGCTGCTAACCCCTGCTCAGGAAAAGAGGACTTTCCTTGTCAGTGTTCTACAAAAACTTTCTTCATACCAACCCTCTATTATATTGGTTTTAAATGGAACACTGAAAGGCAGGACACCTGGCTCTGTTTCTACCTCTGCCAATGGGCTGCTATTTGTGACCTTTGGTCAATCATTTCACTCCACTGACTCGATTTCCCATCCCATCCTTCCTGTATCTGGATTATCTACATTGTAAGACATGCTGGCTAGCAAAGTTCCTGTGAGCTATGACATACTGCAATTCATTTTTATTCTTACAATTTTCATTTAATTTTTTCTTCACAAGTTTTTCAGGTTTTGTCAATAAAACTTAAACCCTAAAAGTGTGTGTTTGGTTTATTTTCAACTGAAAACAGAAAAATTTTTGATTTTGGTTTTTCTTTGACTAATTGAAAATTTTTGTTGAAAACACTTCAAATTCAGACTTTTCTGATGAAAAAGTCATTATTTCATCAGAAAGAGTCTTAAACAATACATTTTGATTAGCTCTAATTATGAGCACTTCGGGGCATCTATTACTATCTACTACTCTGTCTAGTACAATTGTGCCCCAATAGTACTAAAACATACACATTCTGTGGATTAGTAAATTCTGTTATTCTTTGTATTTATTTAAAGATGGCAATGTGCTTGGGGCTGTATAGGGCACACAAAGAAGCCCTTGTCCAAAGAATTTGTAGTCTGATAGTGACACATGTAGAAGATTCAATGCATTGGGAAAGCCAGAGCTGAGGATGATTTGCTCAAACCATTATTTCAGGCCTATTGCTATACTACAACAAACAATTTTTGTGTTATGATTCTGTAGCTGTGATGACAATACTCATATTTTTAAATGTAGCTGTCACATACTACAGCTTTGATCCCATACAATGGCAATGGTTCAGCATTGAAATCCAAGCAGTAATGGTACTAAGCATATGCAGACTTCAATTGATCAACGCTGCAAGCAGCTCAAAGGGGCCACAGGTTAGTATATGTCCCAAAATGCTGCTCATTGTATTTAATGTGGGCTTTTTAGCAAGTGTGCTAGTATATATAGTGTTGATATATTATTTTTTTGTGTGGAAATAATGCAATTAGTAATTGTAAGTGGAGGAGGGGAAATATTCCTCATTAGGGTCTCCTCACTGTAGGCTAGCATTGCCTCTGATCCAAGACTGTAGTGAACACTTTTACTTTTAGTAAGTGTAATTTTCAAGAAAAATATGCAATTTAATGGGTCAGCTTATTCTTCTATTCCTTGCTCTGCCACTGCCTTATAATGTGGATAGAGGCAAGCCATGTAACCATTAGTGTGTTGGTTATTCCACAAATGGAGATGATAGTATTTCTGAGAGGTATTGTGATGCTTAAATCATTAAAATTCATCTACAAAGGAAAAAAAATGAGCATGTGTGCTTTCTTATATCTTTATTCAGTAAAGAAAGCATAAAATTAAAGGGTCTTTCTTTCTTTCTTCCTTTCTTAGAAATTCAGGTCCTCTGTAGCCTGGAAGACTTCATAGCCCCTAGGGCTCCATACAGGCAGACTCTTCTGTCTAAGTCCAAAGTACACTGGCCTTTTGCCTTATCATGTCAAAATCTCATATTGTATTTTCTGTCCATACACAATTCTAGGTCTTTTTCACCATTGCTGCTTTCCAATTACACATCTGGGTTTGAGATTATTTCCCCAGATGTATGAACATAAGAACGTCCATACTGGGTCAGACTAAAAGTCCATCTAGCCCAGTATCCTGTCTTCCAATAGTAGCCAATGCCAGATGCCCCAGAGGGAATGAACAAAAACAGGTAATCATCAATTGATCCCTCTCCTGTCATCCATTTCCAGCCCCTGACAAATAGAGGTTAAGGACACGATTCCTACCAATTCTGGCTAATAAGTCTTGATGGACCTAACCTCCATGAATTTATCTAGTTCTTTTTTGAACCCTGTTAAAGTCCTGGTCTTCACAACATCCTCTGGCAAGGAATTCCACAGATTGATTGTGCACTGTGTGAAGAAAAACTTATTTTTCTTTGTTTTAAACCTGCTACCTATTAATTTCATTTGGTGACCCCTAATTCTTATGTTATGGGAAAACAAGTAAATAACTTTTCCTTATTCACTTTCTCCATACCTGCCATGATTTTATAGACCTCTATCATATCCCCCTTTAATCTCCTCTTTTCTAAACTGAAAAGTCCCAGTCTTTTTAATCTCTCTTCATATGGTTTCCGTTCCAAACCCCTAATCATTTTTGTTGCCCTTTTCTGAACCTTTTCCAATGCCAATATATCTTTAACAAGACATGAAAAATAAGACCTTAATTTTTGAAGACAATTTGCCATGAAGGGTGGGTGATTTAACAGATCAACTCCACAGAAAGAACTTCCATGGAAGTACCATAATATGCGAGCAGCCCCACTCTGTCTCAGCAGGCTGGGAGTGTAGGTTCAATAAACCCCCTCTACATATGTCGTACTCAGCTAGGCATGTAGGATCAGGGACAAACAAGACAATGCTGTGTAGCTATATCACACAAATTCAGCTACTTTCATTTTCAGTTGAATATGTTTAATTTGCATAAGACAATATTATGCATTTGATACACCATGTCAAAAGGGGTAGCTGAGTATACTTCCGGAACACGCTGTGAATTCAGAACAAGCATTGCTATCACAGCCCATTCACCTACCTCTCTATTGAAGGCTGCAAGCCACGAATTCCAACCCACAAAGCAATCACTATTGTTAATTCCTTTGTCTTTGACTAGCCTGAGATGTATGGAGGCTTATTATCAGTTTGAAACAGTGGTAGTGGCCCTATGGCATTCTCTCTTTTACTTCTTTCATCAAATGACAGAGCCAAATTCAAGTTTAATTCATCCCAATTTAAGCCTGCTGCATTTAAAGGGATACTGACATATTTTTTATACTACCAGAACAACTGAGAAGAATTCCAGGGTCTGGGATGGAGGTTGCGTGCAGAAAGGAGCTTGGGGGAAGGGATTGGGGTACAGGAGGGAGAATGGAGTCTGGGAGAGAGTTTGGGTGAAGGAGGCAGTTGTGACCTAAAGCAGAGGACTGGGATGCAGGATTTTGGGATGTGACCTAGGGTGGGAGGGGCTTGTGATCTGGGGCAGGAGATTGGGGTGCCAGATCTGGGAGGAGGTATGGGTGCAGGAGGAGGCAGAGGGTTTGGGTCTGTGGAGTAGGGGGGGCAGCAGATTGGGGAAGGGAAGGGCTGGGCTAACCCTATTGACAGTCACAAGATGTGCACTCTCAGCACTGAGTAGTGAGCTCTGGAATTCCCTTTTCGATGAGCCTGAAAACATTTGGTGTCAGAGCTCAGCCAGGCTCAGGAAAAGGAGGGATTTTGAATTCTGGCAGTGCTACTGTCTTCCCCTGTGTCCTTGAGTAGCCACACCCCTGCCTGAGTTTCCCTCTCAAGTGAAATAGAAGTAACAATTACTTGCCTACCTCAGGCATAATGTAAAGTTTAATTAGCTAATATTACATAGCTTATGTTTCACATTATAAAGTAGTAAGTATGATTATTGCTCACTTTAAAATTTTCTATAAATGGTTTAGTTTTGTCTACAATGGGCCAAAATGCCCCACCATTTTTTATTGGTTTTGTATACTTAAAGTACTATTGTTCTAAGTACTTTCATGTTAATATGTTGATGAGACCAACACTCATCAAATGACTAACATGGCAGAACTTATAATAGTTGGATAAATGCAGTAAGTGTTACTGGGACTAAAAGCTGAATTCTCTCTCATATATATATATAATTTTAGAGTACATCTGTCTATCTGTGAGTCTGCTTATTCAAGAACTCCTTCTAAACAGTAAGAGCTAGGGCCACCAAATTTGGTATACAGATTTCTCTTAGTCTAACTCAAAGAAAGGGTTTGTTTGTGCCAGGAAAAGGGAGAGGAAGGATCCGATACACACAGTGGCCAAGAGGGGCAGTAAGTGCAGAGGGCAGCAATACTGCAGAGTGATCATTGGAGTCAACACAACTGAAACTTGGAGAAAACTGTATTTTTGTTTTAAGTTTTACAGCACTTTATTATTTTTGTATTTTTACACCCAAAAATTTCATCACCTGCCCAGCTACGATTAAGTTGTTTAAACAAATGTGTTGCCATGGTAGAAAAAAATGGTGTGTATCTGAAAACTGTACGTAGTGGGGTACTTATATATTTTAAAAAGGGGTACTTTATAAAAAAAGATTGAGAAACACTGAGCTACAACACTAAGAGTGTGGCCAGCTTGGGGTGGGACTTGCCATCTTGCCTGCCACTAGACTGGGTAAGTAGGCCCCCTGCTCCAAACCCTTTCCCATCTCTGGCCCTTGGCTGCAGTACTAGAGAGGGGAGGGAGAAAGCCCTGCTTGGTGGGGGAGGAGGAGGGAGGGAGGGGAAGGCCCCTGCCAGCCGGGGAACTGGGGATAGAGAGAGAAGGCCCCTATCAATCAAGGGAGCTGGGAGTGAGAAAAAGGCCCTGCTGGGCAGGAAGACTGGGGGGACAGAGAAGGCCCCTTCCAGCTGGGGGAGGGAGTTAGGGTGGAGAAAAGGCCCCTGCTGGCCAGGGGGGCTGGAGGGGAGAAAACACCCCACTGCCAGGGAGGAAGAGAAAGCCTCACTGGATGGGACATCCCCCCCCCCTTGAGCCCCTCTTCACTCCCAGTCTTCATTCTCACCCCACATCCCCAGCCCTCTGCCCTGAGCCTCTCCTCCACCCCCCACTCTGACTCCTCAACCCCTATGCCCTCAGTCTCCTGCCCTGGCCCCACCCACATCCCAAAGGCCCTGCCCTGACTCCTGCTTCCCCACCGCACCGCTAGACCCTTCTCTGATGGACCCAGGCAATGCAGGGTAAGTCTTCTAGTATACAAATAATTACTCCTGGCAGCTTGGGGGCAAGTAGATCTAGTGAATATTTCCTGATGTTTATCAACAGAGGTATATGAGGAGTCATTTAGAGGAACAAATGCCAGATGAGGCATTTTGTAAATAAACTTTATATTTTAACCTGTTTTTCTCCTATATGGGGAGATGATTTTAAATGAAGTAAATTTGTAATACACAATAGTAGTGGGGACAGTGGAGAGAGTAGAGTATAATCTGATATCACACAATCACAAGCAGCAAAGCAAACAGTGCAAACTCATGCTGTAATTTTATGATGGGGACAGGAATAGGACTATGCCGACTCATCGTTCTGTGTGAGCAGTGACAGGATTGGAACTCACGCCTCTTAGCAGTCAAATCATAATGCTTCCTCAGTGGTTCTGTACCATTCCTTTTTTCCTGCCTTTTTCTAATACGAACATCAGAACAAATGTATTATATTTGAGTTCCCAGAACATTGATGGAAGAAAGAGGAGTGCAGGAACAGGAGAGGAATACTAGCAATCAGTTCCAAACCAGCTTTGTTGGGATCATGCATCGAAACTCTGTAGCAGACTGCCATGTAGGAAAAAGAACCCAAAGCTTCTAAATCCATCCCCTAGACTTTTGCTAACTGCTTGTGCCCGAGGCATACTTACATGAGTTCTTGATGCTCCAGTAACCTTTCCATCTAGCATAGCATCAAGCCACATTAACTTAATGTTTTTGGTTCTGATCCTGCTCCCACAGAAGCCAATAACAGCATTCCTTGTTGAATGACACTACAAAGGGATTCAGGTCTGAGCCCTTTATTAGGACTAAATGAGTATTCTGCACTTTTCCTGGCCATTTACAGGTTATTACTGAGTGACACAGACAGACATGAGGGGAGAAAGGGCAGATGTGCAGATACACACAGATGTGTATGTGCATGCATGTACATGGCTGCTTAGACAATTTTTACCAACAACTGTCCAGAGATATTGAATGCTGTCACATCTCTTCCGAATGTCTGGTGCCAGCAAATTCAGACACAGCAGGCAGCATGGCAGTTTCACAGTCTGCTCTCATTTTCTGATCTCACAATGCAGTCTTCATTGTCAATGATCATAAAAAAAATTAGGTTGGGAAGAGGAGGGGGATGTGCAGGCAGACCTAACGAGTTAAAACCACACCGTAATTTTTTTTTGAAGCTGTGATGATGGGTTGGCTGTCTTGTAACCTTTTTTAAACTCCAAGAGGCTGTCCGGGGCATTCAGATTTCAGAAATGTGGAGCTGAGTGAGCTATTTCTTGGAATGATAGCCACTGAGCTGTGTTCGCTTCTTCACATTCTGCTTTTTATGTGAGCATATATTGCACTCCCTGGCTCTCTCTCACTTAAGGAATTTTTTTTTATTTAGCAGGGCACAGATGAAGCATTGTGTATATTGCAATATGTGTCCAAATGATATATGAAGCCATAGCAGTGAATGTGTATGAACCCCCTGTTATGAGTCAAAGAGAATAGCTATTGCACTGATAATCATTGTGTTGGTACTTTGCTGTCTGCGGCCCATCTCACTGTTCATTGACTATGGATTCTGAGCTCCGAAAGAATCACTGTGACGTACTGTATTCATCAGGACAGCTGCCTGTCCAGTCTCCACTTTTTTTATCGAGTGCAGGTCATACTGGCAATGTGCTTTTGACGTATGCTATCAAACCTCACAGATCTCCTTCCTTGTGACTTCAGCAAACAACCTTGGAGACATCTTCTGCATCAGGGTAGAAAATGTTTCTTCTACCATTAGAGATTGATGAGCTTTTGCTTTCATATGCAGGTGACACAGCTCTTGGCAATGGGCTATAAGCACCTTTCTTTTTGTCTTGGAGTCACTTTTTTAAGCAGACAGGTATATGGCTTCCCATGGAAGAGTCTTCAGCATATTCCTCTTTCTTTTCCTCTTCCATCCCCGCATCCTAACCTACTTCATCAATCTCAGGTTTGCAGGTTAGGGCTTTGATTTGAATGGGAATCTTGGAGCACTGTGAAGGCAAATATCAGCTAAGAACTACAGCATTGAAATAAATGGGGCTCTCCATTGGTGCAGAGTGCAGCCCAGTTAGAAGAGCTTGTGAGGATTGGGCTATGGTCTCTAGAATATGAATTATTCTTGGGATTCAGGATCTAGATTATATTCAGGGATGCTTCTAATGCCGCCCACACCAGGCATGGTAGCACTGTACAGAGGTATATTAAAATGCCATGAATATGTCTGTGGGCTTCAGCACAGGAGCCTCCTCTACAGAGGTGAAAATAAGCTGGCACACCCCAATACACCACTCCAATAAGAGCCAGGTGGGGTGCTTTGCTGCAGGAGGAGTGGTGGCACGCTGGACTCTCGGGGCTCTCCTGAAGGCTGCCACACTAAGGAACAGGCAAGTGAAAGGAGGTGGCTGGGGATGCACCCTCCCCACCAGTCCAGGACTATCCCAGCCCTGACGCCTCTGCATGGCACACTTTAGGGAAGGCAGGGGAACTGAAGCCCCCACCATTCTTCGCAATGTTGTGTGTTGCTTGCTCTTCCCCTTCCATCACTCTCAGGGAGCAAGAGTGTCCCTGCCTTCCTCTTCCTCCTGGCTGTGCAGGGAGGGGGCAGAGGAGTGAGCGACCCACGCTGTGCACTTTCCTCTCACTCCCTGACAGTGGCGGAAGGGGAAGACAAAGCAACAAGCAGCGTTGATAGGAATTGGGGTAGGAATTTAGCCCCCCCCCTTTGGCCCCCACACACCCAAACCCCCAACCCTGACTCTTGCACCCCCCATGTACCCAGCTCTGACTCCTGCAACCCCTACCTCTTCACCGCCTGCCCTGAACTCCCCACACTTAAATTTCATACAGATACTATTGTATTATAACACCCCTGTCATGAGTTTCTCCCCCGCCCGCAGGCGAGAGGGAACAATACTATAGTCCCTGTAAGAAATTTAAGTTACTTTCACCCCCTTCTCATACATCTCATACCACAGATCTTTTTATTCATTTTGGACATTTTTTGGACATTTTTTCCTTAAGTTTCACCATTGGCTGAAGAACTTGCTTCTCATTTCCCCTATTTACTGTCGTGCCTTGGACAATTCTATTGTTTCCCAGCTCCAAGTATAGTATTCCAGCTATTGCTCTTGCTGTCATCAGCATCCGTCTCTTTTCTTTCTTTCACTGATGGACCACAGTTACTACTTATACCCAGCAGCATTGCCACATATTTTTATACATACTGCTGATTACTGGCTTGCTTTTTAATAAGTACTCTCGCTGCTGCTTACGGCCAAATCTAACTCATTGCAGTACTTACAGCACATTACAGCTGTGCTTTGGGGTTCTCCCTTTTAGTTGGAGTGAAGAAAGGAGAATCCTGGGATGAGCCAAGTACTCTGTGACTCTGAGGAAGTTGCTTGACTGTCACGTGCCTCTTTCAAACCCTGCTGGAAAAATTGGGAAGATGGCAGGAATCTGAGTGAAAACACGGCATCTGAGCCAAAGTACCCTGGGAATAATATATCACTTTTCTTTCATTTTCTTGGCAGATGTCAAATAAAATAAACTGAAATCAGCCTCCAAAACCAAATAACAGAGAATTTGTGGAGCGAAACACAGAATTGCTTACTATTGTTCAAAGAGCTTGGATGGCAGGTATATTGCCTCTTAAGAAGATGAGAATGGCCATACTGGGTCAGACTAAAGGTCCATCAAGCCCAGTATCCTGTCTACCAACAGTGGCCAATACCAGATGCCTCAGAGAGAATAAATAGAACAGGTAGTCCACAAGTGATTTCACCCCTGTCACTCATTCCCAGCTTCTGACAAACAGAGGCAAGGGACACCTTCCTACCCAACCTGGCTAATAAGCATTGATGGACTTATCCTCCATGAATTTTTCTAGTTATAGTCCTGGGCTTCACAACATCCTATGTCTACACTCGTGGCTTCTTGCACGAGAAATATGCAAATGAGGCTAAGCATGGAATATCGCCAAGCCTCATTTGCATACCTAATGAGCCGCCATTTTTGCAGATGTTCTTGCGCCAGAAGGAGCTGTCTACACTGCCCCTTCTTGCGCAATGCGCTATGCCGATTATTTTCAGGAATAACAGCATTGTGCAAGAGGGTTTTTCTTGCACAAGAAGGGGCAGTGTAGACATCTCCTTCTGGCGCAAGAGCCTCTTCAGCAAAAATGGCCGCTCATTAGGTCTGCAAATGAGGCTCGGCGATATTGCATGCTTAGCTTCATTTTCATATTTCTCGCACAAGAAGCCGCGAGTGTAAACATAGCCCCTCTGTTTCCTATTGTGACGGGACGTCTGCCGTGCACTGGCCCTTTAGGGGGTTAAAACGCAGCCCTGGAGAGGAGTGGAGCTGTGGAGCCAGCAGCTGTGGCCAGTATGAGCCAATTAGGGCCTGGCAGAGGGCAGTATAAATAAAGGCTCCTGGAGGGGCAAAAAAGATTCATTCTTGCTTTAGATGAGGAGCAGGAGGGGCCTAGCTGCTAGGGAAGCTAGAGGCTTCCTGACTTAGAGCAGGACTGGGAAAACGCAGGCAGAGTTGGGGAAGCTCTGGCCAAACAAGCTCCCAGGCTGCAGGGCCTGAAAAAAAACCTGAGGTTACTAGGGCTGCAGTGAGGCAGCCAGGGGAGGCAAAGGCAGCTGGTCCATACCTCCTTGCCAATGAGGAGTGGCCATTTCAGACTGCAGTTTGCCCCTGTGGCAGGGGCTAGATGAAGACTGGCAGTGGGTCACAGAGGCAAGGTGGGCATACAGGACTAGGGGTTCCCTGGGAGGGGGAAGACCCCAGACTGTGGAGGCATTGCAGTAGAGCAGTATCCAGAGGGCAGGATGCCACAGTCTGGGTTCTAACACAGAGTGGCAAAGGCAAAAATAAGTAACAGTTGGCGAGACACCAGTCAAAAGGGGGCACTCCAGAGTTGAAAAGCTAATTCCCAAAGTGTCTAGCAGCAGGTGCCCACGGTGGGGAGTGCCTGCTGTGTTACACCTGTCCTTTTACCAGTTATCAATCCATAAGAGGACCTTTCCTCTTTGCTTAAGAGCCTTTGGAGAAGGACCTTGCTAAAAGCTTTATAAAAATCTAAGTACACTGTATCCACTGGATCCCCCTTGTCCACATGCTTGTTGACTCCCTCAAAGAATTCTAGTGGATTGGTGAGGCATGGTTTCCCTTTACAGAAACCACACTGACTTTCACCTTTGGGCTATGTCTACACTGGTGGCTTCTTGCACAAAAACATCTTGTGCAAGGGTTCTTATGCAAGAAGTCTTGCGCAAGAAAACGTCCACACTGCCATGTGCGCGCTGTGCTTTTGCACAAGAGCTCCCATGGCAGTGTGGACACTCTCTTGCGCAAGAAAGCTCTGATGGCCATTTTAGCCATAGGGCTCTCTTGCGCAAGAAATCCCTGCCGAGCGTCCACACTGCCCTCTTGCACAAGAGCTCCTGTGCAAGAGGGTTTACACCTGATAAAAAAGAGCATAACTCTTGCGCAAGGAGCCCTCTCTTACCACGCCGTACTGTAAATTTCCTTGTGCAAGAGCGGGCGGGCAGTGTGGACACTCTGCAGCTTCTTGCGCAAGAACGGCTGTACTTGCGCAAGAAGCCGCGAGTGTAGACATAGCCTTGAGGTTTCAACCATTGCACCAGATGTAGCTACTCTGCTTCCCTATTTAAAAAAACAAACTTGACATTATTGTCTGGGGCTAATGCCCATCCACTCCCATGCTCCCCCTGGCTGATGCAAAAGCGGCTTTATGGACCATAGAGAGAGACACACATCTAGCTATTAGCTGGAAGGGAAGTTGGCCTCCTTTTTGTTCTGTTTGTCAAGCACCTTGCACCATTGGGATGACTGTGGCTCCTAGGAGCTACTGTAATACAAACAGTAATAATTAATAATCAGGGGTGGATGATGGAAGAAAGAGAGAGGCTGAGCCAAAGAAGCTCAGAAGAACTCTCCCATTCCTTGTCTCTTCCATTTATCCCTCAACAGAAAAAGATGTTCTACTGACATGGAAAAATCCCACTGCACTATGGATGTGAGGGAAGGGATTGTTCCTCTACACATGCCAGGCCTGATCTTCCAAGGTGCTGAGTACCCTCAACAACTTTAATGGGTACTAAAGCTATTCACCTTTTTCTGGCTGTCAGATATCTTGCATGTAGCTTTTTAGTAGTTTACACAGTAGCTCACATGGCACATGCATTCCAGTGTACCCTCTGCCTACATTAGGGTAATGTGCTCAGGGAGCCTTTCTGTTAACACTACGTTGTTCTTTAAAAGTCAATTTAATGTTCCTTTTTCAGTTTAGCGCCTATCTGGTTTCATGGAGCTGCACCAATAACTGTTAGCTAACCTCAACCTCCCTTCAGATCCCTGCTAATGACCTTCTGCTTTAGCTTGTCTTTCTGTATTTGGGTTACAGCTCAGCTCTGCTGGCCCCTCTCTGCTTTCTTGGAGTGCAGATGAAGGAGAGGGCTTTTGGGGTTTACTTTGGTTTTTTCACATTCTGAGTGCTGCCATGGCAGAAATTCTAATCCTTGGCCCAGCTCCACCTGACTCAAAATAGACATCTGCAGCTATTTAGTTTTAATAGAATTGATTTACTAACCCAATTGCTGCTGTCTGCAGCTAGGCTTAAGGTATCTGTGTTTGTTCATGTTGTAAAACAATCCCCCGTATTAGCTGGAAAATAATTGAGGACTAGGCTGAGACCCAGCAAACTCATTTTCCACTTCTGCTTTGAAACCAAGAGTAGAACCCAGCTTTACTGCAGTGGAGAACTTCCACAGCATGCAGAAATGCTAATAAAAGGGCATGACAAATAATACATGTAGCACCTTTCTGGCAAACCAGAGCCCCCTTGCTGTTCATCGGCACACCCAAAACTCTGATAAAAAGAGTTTGTGAACCAGGAACAGGAGGTAGCACTGCAGTTGTTTTGTGTCATGTAGCTGATCCCTAATTTTAATAAGGCCTTTAGGAAGCACTACTGGGTGTAGACATTTCTAGATAATGGCTAGTTTAAAAACACACCATTTGGGGGGCTCCAAATATCATGTTTTAATTAACTTTAGTACTTTATTGAGATTTATGGTAACTTATCATCATTAAGCCGAGACCCCAGGAAGGGCCCTGTGTAGCTCAAAAGCTTGTCTCTCTCACCAACAGAAGTTGGTCCAAATAAGAGATGTTACCTCACCCATCTTGGGACCGACACAGCTACAACACTGCATACTTTATTAATGTCAAAGTTCTGTCCCCTAAACCAACCCTTCCCTCACCTGCACTCCACTATCTGCCAGACTTTCTTCCTTAGGTACAGTACACCAGCCCCACAAAATGTACTGAAGTCAGGTCCCAGTATCAGGATTCACTCGGAGCCCTGATTTTCTCCTCCTCTGAGTCTCCTCCACTGTGCTGTGCTGTCACCTTCCACGCTGACGTCAGCATTCCGCTTAGCTTCTACTCCTGCTTTTTTTTTTTGTCTTGGGCAAACAATGTATACTCTGTGTGTTTCAGTTTCTCCATCTGTAAAAGGGGAATGGTGATATCAACTAAGTGCTCTGGGCTCTTTCTACTGAAGTGCCGTGGAAAAGTAAAATATTTTTGTTGTTCTCATTGTTGGTTTAATGATTAATTTAGACCTGCCCAGAGCCTGGACATAAAGTCATTTAAGTGATGATCTTTTCACAAGATTCTAGAGGCTTAATTGGCCAGTAGCATAAGTCAGTGTTTGAGTCAAACAATAATGACTCTTTTCTCATGTTAAAACACCATGCGGACCATAAAAGTTACACAAAATCACACATGCAGAGCTAAGATATAATTAGCAGGATGCGTGGTTATAATATGGCTTAGGTGTTATTACAAGGCAGGAAGACTGGGCGGCTGTAACCAGCTGAGCAATATACAGTTGCCCTGAAATGCAAAGGGTACTGCTATTTGCTCAGAGATCTAACATGTCCGGGGGCTTTAAATACATGTAGCAATACTATGTAGCTGGAGCTATGCACCCAGAGACTTCACTGCTTCCATGTATATTTGTGTGCACATATAATATCGTCTTTTGGGCAAAGAAAGGATTCCGTCTGCATACTTCTGTCACAAGGTGTCAGGCCATCAGGGGAAGGAAAAGGCGAAGTGTCTTCTTCCGGTGACAGTGGCTTCTCACCTTTGAGCTCACAAGGTCTAGCAGCCAGAGCCACGTGGCCTCTGGGCCCAAAGTTCATGGTTAACCTGTGCTGGTCTGTGTGGGGTTGATACACTCTGTGATATTCTGTAGCTTGGGGGAGCACCTAATAGTCCCCATATTCCTCATTTGCATATTATTGTGATATTGCATATAAAGCATGTTATGTGAGATATCGGGGCAAAGTTCTATCTGAATATGTTTATGTGCATGTCACAGGATGGGTACGCCCGGCCCCCTTAGTGGCAGGGCACTAGGCTTCTAAGGCTCCACCCTGTGTGCGTCTCAGTCCCAATGTCTCGGGGCCAATAATTACACCCCATCTCCAGTGAGGCAGTCCAGCCTAGTGGTCACAGTAATTAAAACACCCTCTTCTTGAAGATTTGTGAGGCCCAGCAGTCAGAGTTAGGCCCAGGGCAGACTCGGTAGCAACCCTCCCTACTCTCAGGGCAGTGAGGCCTAATGACCAGAGTGAGTGGCAACACTCATTCCTCTCAGGGCAGTAAGGCCTAGTGGCAATAGTCCCAAAATCAATATCAACATCCCTTAACACAGGGCAGAGTGGTCTAGTAGTCCAAGTTACTAAACACAGCTGTTGCCCCCGTTGGGAGTTAATGGAGGTGTGGTAGGGGGACCAAAGCCCACCCTCTCCATTGTGTCCCAGCCCAAGGCTTTGTCAGTGGTGGCATGGCCCACCACTAGCTCAGTGGGGAATCTGCCCAAAACAGGCCAAGCTCTCGGGGATCTAGCTCCCTGCCCTGGGCTACTTCCTACCAGACTCACCTCAGTCACCTTTTTCGCCACTTACCTCTGGACGGGGGAGGGGAGGCTTCTCCTGCCTCTCCCCACTGACTGGCCTCTGTGGCTCTGTCCGCCCACTGCTCTTCCTCCCGAGCTCTGGCAGCATCTTCTCCAATGCCGGTCAGCCCAGAATGAGCTGCTCCATCGGCCTTTATATCTGTCCTCCAGCTACAGCATGCCCATCGGGCCTGTGGGGGTGGAGCGCTCTCAGCCAGGTATCCCTGGTTAACTCTTGCCAGTCCAGTGCAGGGTTGGTACACCCCGTCATAGAGCATATGAAGTGATGAGATTGTGTTGTAGGGCTATCACTAAAAAAGAGGCTGAAAGCTGGGGAATCAGCCCGATATTAGCACCTCAGACACAACAGCAAGGAAAATAATGCCCCGGAGGGTGTCACCAAGGACACCATTATAGGAGAGCAGGACGGGGAGGACAGCAGGGGTTCAAATATCTCACTGTTGTTACTGTGGGGCTGCCCAGAGGTCTTGACAGTTCTTCTCCCTACCCACCCCCTAGGCCCTGCTGGATTTCCGTGGAGCAGAATGATAATTATTTATTAATATCCAGCTTCAAATAAACAATTTCAGGACAACAGAAGGAAAGGACCATTCTCCTTTTACCTGTCTTCACAAACAAAATGACATCAGTGCCACAGGTCTAAGAAGGGGGGTTCTTGATGACTCAAAAAAATAAAAAATATAAAAGAATGACAGAAGAAGAGAGGGAGTGTCATGCTTAAGGTTTGTGTGAAACATCACGGAAGACAGAAGATACAGAGTTAATGGAGTATGACCCCGGTTTGCTGTCCATCCCTTAATCAGTTCCACAGCCCTGGCTCTCTCATGGCCCTGACAGTATCTTGCAAACCCCAGTTTTCTCTCCTTTAACTTCTCTTTGCCTCTTAGTGCATCACAGACACTGTCCTTCTAGAACAGAAAGAGCCAGAACAATGGGGCTTTCTTAAATGGCACTCCTTAACCCCTTCCAATAGAAACATTTGTGCCACATGCAAACACCCCACATATGACTTTTATACCCACATGTCACTTATGAAAAAGGGCTCATAGGAACCCAACATACTGTATACACCAGTGATCCCACTAGCCCAGTATTTGGCCTCTGACACTGGCCTATAGGGCTGCTTCGGAGGCAAGAGTAAAACCCTTGGGATGTTTCTACTTGCACAATAATGTGACACTGCGGGGAATCTCCTTCGAATGCACTTATGATCGAAGACTAGAGGGTGATTAGTAATCATGTATGAAAAGGTGCTGGTGAGATGAAAAGGCAACCCCATTCATATGGAAAGATGGAGACCCTCTCCTTAGAATCATCTGTTCATCTCTGGACAGGTGTGACATGAGAGAAAGTGGAGACCTTTCAGGGGGATTAGACACTGGGGACTATGTCTCCATGTACAGCCAAATGCACGAAGAATGGATCAGAAGTGGGTTCTCAGTTGAATGTGGAAGTGAAATTAAACTATGGACAGCTTTGGTGGAAAACTCCAGAGGAGTAGGAAGACTAAGTAGAAGAGGATCCAGCCAGTGAAATAAGAAACTACTAAGCCTTCAGAAATGTCCAGAGAAGGCGTGTCTAACAATATGGGTAATTATAAATAAGGCAAAGAATCATTCAGGACAATCAATAACTGTCATTGGCCAATGGCAAAGGACAAGTCCATCTCTTGCAGCTCTCACGTTCCTCAGGGGTGACTAGAAAGGTCACCCAAAGACCAGCTAAATAACTTGTATTGATCTCCTCTAGAAATGCCAGCTGACTAATGTGGCTCTGTAGTGATTTCGGTCTTAAAATGATGGAAGAACACTGCAACACATCATAACATGGGAAAAAGGGATTGGAGAGGAACAACAAAAGAGCAAAGAGTGGGAGACTGAGAAGAACCAGGGATAGAAATATCTTCATCACTTTCTCACAGAAGGTTTTGTTTGACATCCATCTTGGGCATGGCATGATAGTAACAGATAACCTCAGGATGACACATTCAAGTACAGACTACTATTCTTATCCACAGTGTGATTGTGGCTGTACCACAGTTGGGACACAGAGGTTTTAATTTGCTGCACACTTCCCTCGGATAGTGGCAACATAGCCTCATGCCAGGAGACCACAGTATGATGCCCCCAAAAACTTGCTTACAAGGTGCGTCCTTATGATGGGTTAAACCCACAGAGAGACGCTTCTGAAATCATTGTCTACTGTGGCCAGGCATCTGATACAGCTAAAACTGTGGCCTTGAAAGCCAGACTTATGCTAGGCAATGAAAACTGTTGCAAACTGATATTGCCATCCTCTCTGCTACTTATGCAAAGCTTTCAAAACTGTCATGGCTTGGAGGAGACCCACAGCCCTGTGTTCCTTGGCAGTCCTTTCCTTCCCAAAGGACTATTTCAGCTTTTTTCAAACTGCACACACAAGAAATACGTTTGGCCCTAAAGACTCTCTGAAAGGAATCAGGTTCTAATAATCAGTGATATACAGAGCAGTAGCTAGCTGATTGGTCAATAGTGTGTGTTTCTGTAACAGCTCAATTTTGTTATTATATGTTTATCATACAAGAACCATGGAATCAGAAACATAATATATGTTCCATGGCTTGTAAGCAAGGGTGTATCATTAAGGAGTCAGAGAAAACGGATTGGGACTCAGAGCTACTGGCTTCTTCTGTTCCTGCTTCTGATTCTAATCTTGGATAAGACATTTTGGTCTAAATTTTCAATCATACACTAATTTTTGGGAAACAATTTAAGACCCCTCAAGCTTGATTTTAAGAGCAGCTTATGACTCACCACTCTCATTCAAGACCCCAGCTGTCTCAAATTAGGCACCAAAAATTTGAAGCACTTGAATTTAGGAAATGAGGCCTGACAATCTCTGTAGTTAAATGTATATACATTGTATTGGGGTCAGGCTCCAGAAAGCAATTCCAAAAATGTCCATTGGAGGTACAGGCGTTTGAAGAAACCCAAAACCTCAGCCAAATTAAAATGGAGTAGTGGTTTTTTTAACATTATAACACGACAATTAACTTGAGAGGAATGTTCTCCAATATCCACATAACTGGAAAAAATTACAAACCACCATAATGCCATTTTAAAAATTTGTTTCCAGGAATTAGAACCAGAAGTTCCCAACCCAAGCTCCAGTTTCCTAGAGGATTTCCAAAGATGTCCACAGCGCAAAAGTCCTGACACCACATATAAGATGGATGTTAGCACTGAGCCTAGAACAGTGGTGGGCCATCTGATGCCCAAGGGCCATATGCAGCCAATGGGGGTTTTGTGTATGGCCTGTGAGACATTTTATTTGCCATTGCCCATGAACAGGGTTGCCAGATTCTGCTGGTTTTCGTCCACATAGTTTTTTTCCTACCAGTATTACTAAAGTGACATGCACTTAAAGGAAAGGCATGTGAAGTGAGGTGCATGCTGGTTGCACCCAATATTGTGAGAGCCATGTGCTCCCTCTGCATCCAATCGAAG
This sequence comes from Rafetus swinhoei, assembly GCA_019425775.1. Classification (NCBI taxonomy): domain Eukaryota; kingdom Metazoa; phylum Chordata; order Testudines; family Trionychidae; genus Rafetus; species Rafetus swinhoei. The sequence goes on along the minus strand of CM033428.1, from coordinate 18,865,236 downwards.
TGCTGCTACGGTTCAATCAGCAGACCCCACAAATTCTAGGTACACAAGCACAATTAGCAAAACTACCCTATGCCAGGAGACTGTCTTGGTCACGACAATCTTGTGGTCCACTGAGATGAAGAAGGACCATTCATGCGGCCAGCTCACTAGCCTAGGTTGCCCTTCACTGGCCTAGAACATTCATAAATTCAGTTCCTCATAGCTCTGCTCAGTCATCACGTCAGCTACATGGACCTTGCTTGTCCCACTTAGCCTCATTCACCTTGGAATACTGATCCAGATTTTCCTCTCCCTAAACAGTCGTTGACTCTCAATCCATCCTTCAGCTCAGGCCTGATTCTCCTCTCACTTATAAACCAGTGTAACTTGATTGGCTTCTAGGCAGTTCCTCCAGTTTTTCTTAAGTGCATCAGGACCACTGTCTTTCTCCAAAAAAATCCTTCAGAGAAAGATAGCACTGCCTGCAAATCCTATGGCAATCCCTATTAACAGTACATAGACTCTGCTCTGAGAGACTGACAAATTCACACTGTATAATGGGCAAAAACATATCATTGTCTCCAAACACCCCTGAACTTTGAGAAGAGATTCAGAAACTGGTTCTGGATCCAACTCCTGCAGCTTGAGCTAGCAAATTAATTTATCTTCTCTCTTAACTGCACATGCTGTTTAGGCTTAGACTACAGAGTCCAAATTTCAGCCCTAAATTCCCAATTTGCAAACCAAGAACTATATGAATTGGATCTTTGACTTTTATTCCCTTTGCCAATAGTAGCATTGATACATCCTTTTTAGCTCAGGGAGCTAAGTCATTTCACTGTCACTCTCCACTAAAAATTCAGAGATCCAATATACCTATTCAGTTTGGGTACATCTATACTAGCCCCCTAATTCGAACTAGAGAGGCTAATGAGGGCAACCGAAATTGCTAATGAAGAGCAGGATTTAAATATCCCGTGCTTGATTAGCATATTCCCGGCCGGTCGCCATTTTGGAAACTGACTAGTCCGAAGTAACTGCCCGCGTCTACGCGTGGCAGAGAAGCGGGATTCCGAGATAAACCCTTTAGTTCGAATTAACTGTTAAACCTCATTCCACGAGGAGTAACAGTTAATTCGAACTAAGGGTTTATCTCGAATCTCGCTTCTCTGCCGCGCAGACGCCGGGCAGTTACTCGGCCAGTCAGTTTCCAAATGGCGACGGTTGGGAATATATGCTAATCAAGCGCGGGATATTTAAATCCCGCGCTTCATTAGCAATTTCAGTCGCCCTCATTAGCCTCCCTAGTTTGAACTAGGGGGCTAGTGTATACGTACCCTTTCTTCCTGCATTCCAAAGAACTGGAGAGTTAAAGAAGACTCCCCAAAATGTAGAATAGATTTCTGTTGTGCCTAGCAATTCTGGTGCCCACAGAGCTGGTTGTGAAGTAAACCATGATACATCTTAGAAGTGGAGGTCACTAGAGAGACAACAAAATCAGAAGACCAAGAGGAATTACAGACAGTGTGAACTACAGAGAGAGAGAGAACATAAGAACGGCCATATTGGTTGAGACCAATGGCCTGTCAAGCCCACGATCTTCCAACAGTGGTCAGTACCAGATGCTTCAGAGGAAGTGAACAGAATAATGCAATTTTTTGTCTGATCCAGCCTCTGGTCCCGTCCTATCTTCTAGCAGTCAAAGAGTAAAGATTCCAAGAACATAGAGCTGTCCGTGACCACCTTGGCTAAAAACATCCAATATCCTGGATGAACTTATCAAATTCTTTTTTTTCAACCTGTGATGGCCTCCTCATCCATGCTTTATGAAATTGACTTATGGATACCAATATTTATAACTCAAAGATGCTTTGGGCAAAATACCTCATGTAACCTATCAATTTTAATGTCTCAGTCTGCTGGATCTGTCTATCTTATTTTTGTATATGTATCATGCTTGTATGTAAAGTTAGATATATGGAATATGGAATGGTTTATGGGTTTAAATATGCAAATGGAAGCCATCAAGGGTGTTTCCCTCAAAGTCTGGGTGATCCCTTTTGTCCTTTAAGTCTTAGCAGTGATTGGTATTAGAAAGTCATGTGACCTCCCTAACTGGTAGGGTCTGACCAGGTAAATTTTCCATGGAAGGAGAGAATGTAAAATAGAATTCCTGTCTGAAAGGGAAGCTATTTAAGATGCAGAGTTTTTCAATTATTGGTGTTTTCTTGGCATGCCACTCCCTAGAGAATGAACCGAAGACCCCATAGGAAAAAAGATCTTCCCTGGTTTGGAGGCTTAGCTGGAATAAGAACAGCATTAGGGTAAGTTTGTAATAAGTGTTAGAACTAGCTATGCATTTTCTGTTATTTTAAATATGTAATTCACTTTGCTCTGCCTGTTTTCACTTGCAACCACTTAAATCCTACTATTTGCAGCTGATAAAATCACTTTTATTTCGTATCAAGCCCACTTTAAATAATTGTTACCTGGGGGAGTAATCAACGTGTACATCCTCCTTTCACTGTTAAAGAAGGCTTACCTGAATGATTTATTTGGGGTTCTGATCCCATTTGGGGAGTGGTTTCCCTGGAAGCTGGGCCCAAAACTGCATTTTCCACTGAAGAGTCTGAGTGTCTGGACTGCTCCTTGGGGAAGGATGGTGATCTCAGCTCTGTTCTTTGGCTGGAGGTGACCAGGAGATCTGGCCCAGCAGGACAGAGTGCTGAGAAGCCCCAGAGAGCAAGGAGGAGAGTGTCAGAGGCTTTGTCGGCTCTCCAGGAAGCACCCTGAAGGGGTCTTCTGTGACCGCACCCTGTCACAGAACCCCATTATAATGTTGGCCCCCACAACATTCCCTGAGTTCAACAGGTTGACTGTATGTTTTGAGACAAAGAACTTCCATATGTTTGTTTGAAACCACCCTTGGTTCCCCTGCTATGTGAAGGGGTAAATTTGCATCCTTAATCACTCTCTCTATGCCATTCATGATTTTATAGACCTCTGTCATATTCCCCCTTAACTGTCTCTTTTCCAATCTGAAAAATTCCAGTTGTCTTAATCTCTCCTTATATGGAAGTTGTTCCAGGCCCCTAATCATTTTTGTTGCCCTTCTCTGTACCTGTTCCAATTCTATAATACAGGTTGAACCTTTCTGGTCTGGGACTCTCTGGTTTGGCAACATCCATCGTCCAGCAGGAGCATGGATGTTGCTGGACTAGAGAGCCCCTGGACCAGAGAGCCCTGGGGGCTAGGAGTGGAGGGCAGCTGGGAGTCCAGCAGCAGAGAGGCCAGCAGACAAGAGACTCTCCAGAGGGCTGGGAGGAGCGGAGCCAGTTCCATGACCAAGGGACTTAGAGTTGACTCTGTCCTGTGGCCATTGGGCCTGGTGGCTGAGAGGTCGGGAGTGGAGCCAGTGTTGTAACCAGAGAGTTGGTAGCCTGGAGCCCAACCAGAGGTCTGGAAGCAGAGTCAGATACTGGCTAAGGGGGCTGGGAATGGAGCCAGTCCCACAACTGAGAAGATGGGGGGCCGGAGTGGAGCCTGTCCCATAGCTGGAGATAGAGAGCCTGGCCAGGTTGGCAGCAGGGATGGTGGGCCCAGGGGAGAGCCCGTTGGCCAGCAGCAGAGGGGCCAGAATTGACCATCCCTGCTCCAGAAAACTCCCTCATTTGGGACCAGTCAGGATGCTGGACCAGGGAGGTCCAATCTGTTTTGAGATGGGGCAACCACAACTACATGCTGTACATTATGCAGTATCTAGTGGCATTATTTGGTCTTATTATCTATCCTTTTCCTAATGGTTCCTTAACATTGTGTTAGCTTTTCCACCACTGCACACTGAGCAGATGTTTTCAGAGAGCTATCCACGATGATTCAGAGATCTCTTTCTTGACTAGTCATAGCTAATTTAGATCCCGACCACTTATTCACTTTGTATGGGCCAGGAAATGAATTTGGGATTTGTTTTCTTAAGCTAGGAACCAAACTGCTGAGCTGTTCATCAGGAAAGGGGCCAGCTCCATTTTCCTCCAGTAAACCAACAAACAAAAAAGGGATCAGCGGCTAAAAACAAAACATCTTTTGTCCTGTGCAAAGGACGCCTCTTCTGAGCTGTCTCCACACCCTGAAAGGATTAGAAGCATTTAGCTTCTCGTCTTTGTTCCAATAAAACCATTTGACAACAGGCCTCCTGCTGTGCAGTATTAGAGAACAAACTGAAAGCTTGACATTGAGAGGGGTAGGGAGTGGGAAAATTGCAGGGTGTCTAGTCAGGTGCAGGGGACTTAAGTGAACAGGACCAGTAGCTTTTCAATGAGACAATGCACCTACAAGGATGGGCAATGTATGAAGGCAAATCAGTGCAAGAGGTCAAACCTCACACCTGGGAAAGAAGGAGCAGCCTCTCCACAGAAACCACTGAGTCACCTATACTCAAAGGACAAGTACAGTAAAAAAAGGAAAAATGGATACATACCTTTTTTTATGAATGGTGCTAGTATTTGCAGGATCTCTGTCCATCTTCAAGAAGGAATATGCAGGTGTTGAACAAGTGCACCTGTGACAGGAAACTGGAATAATTCAGTGCAAGCAGAACAGGAGTGTCTGTGTAGTCTGTCGAAAGGACAAAACAGATGTGCACCTGCTATCAATACATGACCCAGTGTCAGAGGTGGCATCGAGCAGTGTTTCTTAAACTATGTTCTGTGGAACACTGGTGTTCCATGAACTCGCAGGTGTACTGCGACCTCTTCTTTGTTTTTGTCTTTTTTGTCTGACCATATTTTTTTTTGAAGAAAATTTTCATAGGTGTTCCGCATAAAAATATGTTATTATTTGGTGTTCCGTGGTCTCAAAAAGTTTAAGAAACACTGGCATAGAACACCTGAAGTCTTCATGGAAACTAGAAATTAATAACTGCTCTGCATATAAGCTCGGGGACAACACGGTAGAATAGCAGTCAAGGAGAATGGAGAGAAGATATTAATACTGACAATTAGATCATATTGATCCAGCTGGGGAATAACACTTAGCACTTTTAGGAGGCTTTTTTGCAGATCTCACACCACTCTATAAAGGTGAGTAAGCATTATTACTCCCATTTTACAGATGGGGAAAATTGAGTCTCAGTTGGATTTCAATTTGGGTTACACAAAATGGAGTGGACTATCCCAAGATCAATAACCAAATTAGTGGGAGAGGCTGGAATAGGATCCAGATTCCTGGCTCCCAGACTGCTTCCCTATAGACTAGACCATGCCATTTTTAAAAAAGCCTAATTCCAGTATCAAAGGAGTTTAAAGAATTTTTAGGATGATGGCAAATCCACCGGGTTTCCAACAGGAAGAACAGAGATCTAGTGATAAAGCTCAGCAAAGCAAAGGAAGATATGGAGTAGTGAGACGCAGAAAGAACGTCATGTATATTAATCATTCATGAGCTTGGTTTTATTTTGTATTTTGCTTCTTGCGAGCATTTCTACTGTTGGAGGCAGAATACTGGATCTCCTCATCAAAGACCAGAGCCAATATTTCTCTCTTTTCTCTTATGTAAGAATCACAGACATTGTGACAGTTACCAAAATCAATACAGGCTATACTGCACTCATATTCCATGTGTGGACAGCTCTGTGACATCAAAATGAATTTTGTGGTGAGCTCAAAGATACTACATGGTTCTAAACTAGAGGTCTCAAACTCCTGGCCCCAGACCATCCTCCAGTGACCCTTGAAGCCCACATCCTCGGCAACAGGGTGCCATGTGGGGGAAAGGGCAGGGTGATGGTGGGAAGGGAAGGGGCCATTATGGACAGGATTCCTGGGCTGCATTGCACAATTGCATTGACTGGAAGTGGCCTGTGGGCCGGGAGTTTGAGACTCCTGCTCTAAACAGCTCATTTGCCCCCCTCTTATTCTGTTGGGATGGATCCATTGGAAACAAAGCAAAAGAACCAAGATTTTCAGTAATAAAACTAAAACATTTACCTTGCATGCACGCCTGACAAGCAGCTTCATTGCACATTGTGTCTGAGGTGTGTAGCTGTCGAGATAATGAGAACACATAGCTATCCCCTTCATCTAGATTCCTCTGCTATTTTGTCCTCTCAAGGTTATTGCATAAAATGTCCTTTTGTGCTAATGTATACATCAGCAAATTGAGCCAACAGGAACTGTGTACAGTAAGTAGATCTGCTGTCTTACATTAACCTTTTAATAGCAAACTCATTATAGTGTGCTGACATTTAGGCAACATTTGCAAAGGACACACATTTGTCAAGCAAGCAGTAAGATACAGATAATAGAAATATTTTCATCCATCAAAACAATTACATGATTTGTGAAACTGAAGTGCCTGACTTCCAGGTAAAAACACATAACGTATCCTGCAACTATGTCAGGGAATGATATCAGGGGATTCACTAAGCATCAGTCTTTATCACATCAGGAGTGGCTTTTTAACCATCGTTGCATGTAAGTCAAATTTTAAAGAGGCCAGGAACTGGTTACAGAGCTCTGCCTGGCTGAGAGCTCCATTTCCTCAGAGGCCCAGCCAGCATCTGTGATCTTCTGCAGACAGAATGGCAGGATCAGAATGTAGAGAAGGTATTTTCTTCCTGGGTGGCTGTGTTCCTAACTAGCACACACAGATCTTCAAAAACAATGAGGCTCCTGGGGCACATTAAAGACTAACACATTTATTTGGGCATAAGCTTTTGTGGGCTGGCACCCACTTCGTTACAGGCAACTGACAAAGTAGGTTCCAGTCCACAAAATCTTATGCCCAAATAAATGTGTTAGTCTTTAACATGCCATGGGACTCCTAGGTGTTTTTGCTGAAATAGACTAACATGGCTACCCCTCTGAAACAGATCTTCAAAGAGTTTTCAGAAAAAGACTGGCTTCTAGCAGCTTCTCACTCACCTCTGTCTTACTCATTAAAATTCACATGCCCCTTTTTCTACTGTGTCAATGGCTCCCAAAAGCTCCTTCTCCCCCTTTAGTGAAACACACAGCGGCCACTAAAACTAAAAAGAGCAGCAGAGCATACGATGGTTTCACTGAGGCTACATCTAGAATACAGGCTTCTTGCGCAAGAAGCTTTTTTCCGAAGAGATCTTAGGCTTAACCTTAGGCTGGGACAAGGAGGCTAAGAGCTCATCGATATTGGCAAGTTACTGCGCTGTAACATTCCCACACATGGGTGTGAAAATACATTCGCCGAGATCTGCAAGTTACAGTGCTGTAAAGCAACAGTGTGGACAGTGCTTCAAAGCTGGGACCTATGCTCCCAGCACTGTTAGCTACTCCCCTTGTGGAGGTGGTTTACCTAGAGCACTGGACAAGCTCTCTCTTGCCACAAGCACACTGCAGTGTTAAAGCACTGCTGCAGCAGAGATGTAAACTTTAATGTGTAGACGAGGCCTAATTTCCCCATTAGAGTATCATTCTCTTATCTAAATTACTTTAGAACTCCTCACGTAGCACTCCAGTTTTATGTCAAATCTCTACCAATAAAAGTCTCATTCTTCTGAAAAGAGTTCTGAACAACTGTCTGTCCGTATGCCCTATTTACAGGGTAAAACATGCTTCCTTTCACCTCCATTATTTTTTTTCCAGTTCAAGTGACAAAACTTGGGAGATCTCTGGCATTTATTCAGACAGATTTGGCAGCCTGTTCATGTTCACTTGGCCTGCAAGATATAATCTGAATTTGGGAGTCTCTTGCAGTAAGAATGTTACTTATTACATAACTCAACATTTGTTACTAATGGATGGGACTGACGTGAGCTGTGTTTATTACAAAACTGTTTGTTAGTACGATTTACATTCTTTTCCATTGTTTTCATTTTTGTGTACTTGATCAGTTTTTTGCTTACTGTGTTCCTAACAGTTGGATGGAGTTTTTCTGTGGATGCATTTCTCAAGGGGGTTAAAAGAACGTAATGCAAAGATTACTTGAAAGAACAAAAAGAAAGAACATTTTCAAAATGATTTTTGAGTTTTAATCTTCCAGTAATTTAATTTGTAGGAAGCAGGGAGTGGAGCATTGAAGAGAGAACATTTTTTGAATAAATCAGGATTACTTAACCATGCAAATGTAGTGATCCAATTTAGGCATGACATTGTTATAATTTATTATATCACCATCACAACTCTATCAAATGGGCTGTCATGGCTAATTCTGACTGATCCTGTAGATTATCTGGATTTAATAGGTGTCCATTTCTATCTTCTTTGGTTCTAGGATTTATTGTAAGTGTCCAGTGGTTGAAGCACAGAATTGTGAGTCCAGTGATCTGTTATTATTGTCTTTTATACGAACTTCCTCTGCAATATTGGTCCAGTAATTTAACCAGTATAAGCTTAATCATGCTCCCACTAATGACAGGCACAAGTCCTCTGGGCATTAATTTCCTCATTGGTAAAATGGACATGATTGTACTTGCCCATTGGGATGTTCAAAGGCCTCATTTGCTAACATTTTACCCAGTGCTTGGATGATCCTTGGGTGAAATGGGCTTTAGAAGCACAAAGTATTAAGCATGGCCTGTGTGTGTGTGTGGTGCTGTTGATTCTTAACAGAAGGTGTGGTACTTGTGCCTAGATATTTACAATTTAAATCAGACTTGGTCAGTGCAGTTCTGTTGCTCAGAGTGCTTTGGATAAAGACCGGCTGAAAATTCAGGACATTTTTTCACTATGGGATGTATGGGTGGGAAGCAATCAATCCAGTGGAGGTCAATGTATCATGTCTAGCATAGACATGATAAATCCACTGCCAAATCGCTCTCCTGTTGACTCTGATACTCCACCAGAATTAGAAGAGTAAGCGGAGCCAATGGGAGAGCATCAGCTGTTGACTTACCACTGTGAAGATACTGTGGTAAGCAGACCTAAGTACATCTACATCAGCTATGTTATTCACATACCTGAAATGGTGTACCTTAGGTTGACGGCCCGCAAGTATAAACAAGGCCTCAGGAGTTAGAATGTGAGCTCTCTGGAGCAAAGATTGTCTTTTTCTTCAGTATTTGTACAGTACCTTGCACAAGAGGATCCTGGTCCATGACGAGATCCCAATAAAACAAACAATAAATAAGCACAGATATCATGGGAAGGGTTATTGTTGAATTAAGTAACATTTTTTTAAAATGCAACTACATGTATAAATGGATGACCACTATGAGGACCACCCATTAGCTTCTGTGCTGTTCTCAAGGTACTCAATAGCTCTTTGAACTAAATGCTGACTGTATAAGTGGCATTTATGGGACTAATTAGATCCGCAGCCATCAGAGGTGCTGGAGAAGGAACTGCCAGCTATTCTTATTACAGTTATACCGCTATGGCCTTTGAGGAGTTTGAATGTTTTAGCTCTCTCAGCTTTCCCCATTTTTTTCCTGCAATTTGATCACATTTTCTCATGTGTGTGGTATTTTCCAGCAAGAGTCCTAAACCTTGAATCCCTTGTGTGCACCTTCGCCATGGAATTCTGTAACCTCATAGCAGTGGATGGCCAAAATGTTCTCACAGGACAAAACAGCTCATAGCGCCATATACCCACCCTCGTCTTTAACACAGACATCTGCTTAAATTGGGATTTGGAGTCTCTGTCTGTATAAGGAATTGCTCCTAAGAAGTGCTGAGCATCCTCCTCAGAGGACCAAAATGGGAATTGCAATTGCTCTGCACCGCTCAGACTCAGGCCCCAATCTGGTTCTATGTACGTTTACAGGGAACAGACGCTGGGGTCTTGGTGAATAGCCATCACATCTCCACAGCAGAGCCCAGTCTGGGTGCCCTTGCCTTGTGGCAGTGTCAGGATGTCATCATCAATTAAACAAAACGCCCACGGTGACCTGAACTGTATGACAAGGCCAATCTGGACAAACTGATGCATTCTAGGGGAGAGAATGAAATTCTGCTGCTATAGAAGAGAGGTTTGCAGACTCCGAGAAGGGCGCTGTAAAAAACGCCAGAGACAAAGGCAAGCTGCGATTTTCTGGGTTAACTGCCTGGATGCCAGTGGAAGGGAAAAGACAGAGTTTCCTTTGTTCAAACTCCTTATGCCTCTGTTCCAGGAGAATGGATTGTAACCAACTTCACATTGTGTGAATGGCCTGGCTGACACTATGTGCACAAATGACTTAGCTGAGTGAAGACAAAATAAGGAATTCCTTGAGATTTTGGACAGTGAGGTATCCGCTGGAACAGCCACCAGTTGTCTGAAGGCTGCAATTTTGTTTTTCTCGTGAAGATCAGATCAGAAAATGCAATTGAATTATGTAGTCCTTTCAGGCGGGACTGAATGGTAGATGCCAAGAGTGCTGAAACCTCACTGGACCAAACTCTCTCTCTCTCTTCATCCTCTTTCCCAAGAGTAGGAAAGCTGCTCTCCCTTCCAATGCCAGAAAATGAGTGAGTCCTAGAGGAACAAGCAGGTGATGCAAAGGAACAGGAGACTCAATTTCTGGAGAATTGGCCTGAAAGGCACAGAAGAGGCAGGCAGTAAAGTCAAAAGCTGAAAAGGTGTCATTCACAAAGCCATAGAGACATAAATCGACATGAGTGGTCAGTTTTCACTGCAGGGGATTATTTCAATAGAAGCAAAAATATTTCTATGATGTCTTTAATTTCATCTAAACCACTAGATTTAAACATACATCTGCAATGTTTGCATCCAGACATCATGGCATCAAGCTGGTGCATGAGAGCCTGAAAGTAAAACCCACTGAAATTAAGTAGTTCATTGTCATTGTCCAAGATGCTGATAATGAAAAACAAAAAATTCAACTGTCCGAACTTGTAAGAAGTGAGTTTATAACTAAAAGAAATCTTTCGAATCTAATAAAATAGATTTAAAAAAAAATAAACTTTTTGATCAAAACCATTCAGACACATTTTAATTGAAGATCAGTCTACTGGTTAACTCACCAATCTGTTCTAATGCCTTGAATTATTATTGGTTATCTTTGTAACCTAAAGCATACACAGAACAATTTGTACTGATCCTTGAAGTGTCTTAGTGCTAGTTCATAATTTGTTAATGCTGAGTCCTCCATGTTCTGTGCTCACCACTCTACAGTCCCCTCACTTGTCCTACAACTTTGTAACCTAATTAGTGGGAAGGTGAAGCTAGGTTTTAAAGAAAAACAATAATTTCTAAACTAGCCAATATAGCACGAGTCTCAAACTCACGGCCCGCGGGCCGTCTATGACCGGAGCATTTTTATAATCCAGCCTGGGAGTCCCTGTGGTGTGGGGGGAGTGTGAATCCATCCCTCGCCCCCAAGCCTCACCCCTTCCCACCACCATCCTGCCCTCTTCCCTCATTGCACCTGAGGCTCCTGCTGCTGCAATGAGTGCAGGGGGCTGGACCCCTGATGCAGTCCCATGCCAGGTCTCCCCCCCCCAGTAATCCCTGAGGCTGCATCAATTGGGGGAAGGAGTACAATAGGAGGGAAAGGGCAGTGGTGGGAAGGGTCAGGACATGGGGGATGGGGACAGACATGCCTCCCTGGACTGCAGGGACTCCCGGGCCAGATTGCGAAAATGCTCCAGCTGTATATGGCCCATGGACCATGATTTTGAGACTCCTGCAATATGGCATTGAGATGAGGTGGACTAGGCCCCCCTGCTGGAGGTCTTTTGGACCTGCCACATCCTGCCTCAGAAATGGGCAGTAGAAAGGCAGCCAATCAGGGTCCAGCAAGCTAGCATAAGGAGAGCCCCTGGGCCAGAGCAAGGTCAGTTCCTTGCTAGAGCTGCAGGAGAACAAATGGTGCTCTGGGCTGGCTTCTGTGACTCCAGGACAAAGCCCTGACATACAGGTGAAGAATGTGCTCAATCCATGAGGAAGTGGCCCATGGAATTATAGCAGCAATACCCTTATTTAAAGGACATTGTAGGCAGCTGCTATCTACAGGTTTCCTGGTCACTTTTCATACCCATTGGCTACTGGATGAAAATGCCTGGACTTTGCAGCACTCCAGAAATGGAACTAAACTGTAGTGGCCCAGCTGAAGAGCTGGGACTAGAAAGGCCCTGAGAAGGTAATGACCTTGCCTCCAGGGAAGGAGCCCTAGGGCACTGCTCTATTCTGGAGCAAGGACAAACTGAGGTAGATATCACAAAGGGAACTGAGAGAGGCCATTGTTGGACTTGTACCCTAGAAGTGGTTTGTTTTATTTCCACATTCAGACAGTGTGTGTTTCAGCCAGAGGGCTGAGTCACCGAATAGCCACCACTATCAGAGACAGAGAATGCAGGCACCTGCTCTCAGGTAGGGGGTGCTTGTGAAAGGCAGGTGCACCCAGTTACAGGCATATCATGTGAAGTGTAAATGCATCCTGCAAGGGAAGTGTTCTGTAGGCCAAAAGTCTGTTCTTAATATGACAACAACACTCTGTAAGTTTACAAAGAGGAGAGGCAGCTCCTGATGTAATACTCAGTTAAGCAGGAATCCTATAAGCTCGTACAATTTCAGGTACAGTTCTGGGCTTTCCCTCTGGTGCGGTGAACAATCATGCTGAATAGAATGGCTGTTCCATAATACTAACAGTTGTCCAGCCGATACACAATGCAAAGCAACAAAGACATTGTTATATATGAATTAAGCCAGCAACTGAACAACAGTCCCCGGTAATCGGAAAGCAAGTGCACTAACCTGTTAGATTACAGAGCCCCACCTTTCTTAATTTATCCTAGCTCCTTTCTAATAAATAAGATACTGTATATTATAATAGGCAATTCTCTTACGTATGCCATTGAAAGATGCTTGACTGACAATTTGAAGTCCTCCTGTTACTTGCAGGACAGTACAGTGCTAGCAGAAAAGTTTCTACTATGTTGTACATTCTATTACATTGCATATTAGGGATTCAAAGAACAGCAACCTACCAGTTACATAGAACACAGAGCCTTAAGGATTCCTGGGCCCTTTCACACTATGCAATGCAGAAGAAAGTCAAGATGACCTTGCGACAAATTTGGTGTGAGTAATTGGTCACAATGCAACCCCAGACTGTTGGCTCCTTGATAATTCAGAAACTTTGGTGTGACTGTGATGAATGCCTTGGCATAGGTTTAAATGTGTATTCAAGGAAAGAGACATCTGCTAGCTGTTAATACAAGTGGCACTGTAGTCCCTGTTTAGGTGCCAACAAGTAATGGATTATAAAATGTATAAGCTAATCACAGAACAATGGAAAAAGACAAATAGAATTACCCTGGTCTGGTTTGTATTGTAGCATACGTGTTTTGCTCAGAAATCATGAGGAACTGGGTCTTCCTAATGAGAACCATCATTGTTTCCTGTCACTTTCCTCACACATCCTCAGTTCCTTTCAGGCCCAACCCTATTCTTCTCTAGCTGCTCCAAATCAGGAGAGGATGAGCTGGAGCCAATAGGCCAGGTCCTAAGCTGGTATAAATTGGCATTTACATTGGTCAAGGATCTGTCCCAGTGGAATTACTCAAGATTTATACTGTTGTAAAAGAGGCAGAATTTGACAGTAAAAGATCAAAGTTTCTACAGACCCCGCAGAAGTGTCTGAGGAGCTGTTGCTATGTTTCCTCTAGTGGTTAGAGCTGAGAAGGAGAAAGGAGTCCTGCATGCTCCTACCTAACCTCACATTTTTGGGGGAATTTCTCAGGTTGTCTTCGGATATCAGGACTTGGAGAGGCACATAGCTATGGATACTGCTAAAACACTGCTGCTATCTCTGCAGCTAGAAAGGGACGTTGAATGTGATAGGGGAAAAGAGAGAGAGAAAAAAGAAAAAGGGTTAGTCTTGTCCAGGGAAGCTGCAGCTCTTAAGTTCCTCAGCTGTCTGGATTCACATGATATAATCATATGTCTTACTATTAAAAAAGAATACAAAATTACATTTCTTTGGTGGCAGAAAGAAACCAGGGCATGGGAACAGGTGTCATCTGAGGGAACACAGGATTTTCAGTTTCTTCTGTAGGCTGATAGTGTGGGATTTCTCTGCTGCTCATTGTGTGACCTCAGTTTCCTCATCTGTAAAAAGAATGCTTACCACAGGTACCAAAGGGGGTTGCATTGACTGAGGGTTCAGGGGGATATCAGAGTTCTTTTTACACTTTTGTCAATTGCTTGCTGGATCACAAAGGCCCAAATGTTCAAAAAGGTCCAATAGGGGGCTTCAAGTTTCATTAACCGATATTTGCAATGTGCATCAAGGCCTTCCACTGTAGGGCACTATGAATGTGCCAGCTATTCTTATTGCAGCACTGTCATGAAAGCAAACCTGAAAAAGCAGATGGAGCTCTTTCACTGACATGAACACACCAGAAAAATATCACATGGAAGTCCTCAATTCTAGTTATTTCTGGAGCACTTCCACTTGTTTGGGAGGCAGACAATGTGCACAGAGCTCTCCCTTGTGGTAAAAACTCTGACTAGCCAGACTGGAGCTTTTAGACCAGAATGTGATCATCTTCTCAGATTCCCACGCCAGAAGGGGCACATGTGATCACCTTATCTGACCAGTTCCTGTGCAGCACAGGCTCATAGAACATCCCCAAATTAATTCCTACAACGTAGCTTTGAGGAAAACATCCAATTGAGATTTAAAAATTGCTAGAGATGGAGAATCCACTATGACTCTTGGCAAATTGTTCGAATGGTTAATTACCCTGATGGTTAAATCTTTACCCCCTTATTTCCTGTCTGATTTTGTCTAGTTTCGACTTCCAGCTATTGGATTGTGCTATACCTTTCTCTGCTAGAAGGAGGAGGCCATGATCAAATATTTGTTCCCTGTGTGAATACTTATCAAGTCACCCCCTTAACTTTCCTTTTATTAAACTAAATAGTAGGGATGTGAATGTTCAACCAGTTAACCGGTGAGCCTTATGCTCAATGAGTGAGGCTTACTGGTTAAGGTTAACTGGTGGGGGCTGGAGCAGCTCCCCGTCTGCCACAGGCAAGGGCTGCTCTAGTCCTGCCGGTGCAGCCCCTGCCTGCAACAGGGAGGGAGGGGGGCTGCTCCGGCCCAGGGGCTGGAGAGTGGGGGTGCTCCAGTCGAGCTGGAGCAACCCCCCACCTGCCCTCTCATTTAATCAGTTAATCAGTTAAACAATATGTTTAACCGGTTAGCCAATTGAACAGGATTTTACATCCCTACTAAATAGGTACATGTAGACAGGGATAAAAGATCAATAGGTTGCACAGCTATGGGTAGCCCGTGCTAACCGACTTGTACTCACAGGGCTTAGGCTGAGGGGCTGGAAAATTGCTGTAGCCCAAACTCTAGTATCCTCCGCCTTATAGGGTCCTAGAGCTGGGACTCCATCTCAAGCCCAGATACATGCACAACAATTTTCCAGTCCTGTAAGGCTGAGTTAGCTGACCCAGACCAGCTGCGCATCTTTAATTACTGTGTCTACGTATCCCAGCAGGCATGTTTTCTAATCCTTTAGCCATTCTGTCGCTGTTCTCTGATACTGTAAGGTCCATTTTATACAAAGCCAGTAACACATGGCAAACTGTTCCATATGTCCTTTATGTCCTTTAAAAACATCATTTGACACACTGTCTTTGGACTACAAGATATATCCCATCTGTTAGCCCAAATTTGGACATTATCACTATTTATTGCACGGTATGATAGTATATTAAACTGAGGTTTTAGGAAATCATAGTCACATTAGAAAAATGTTTACTAGATTCCTCTGCAACTGTTGAAAGTCAGAGGTGTTACACGTGTGCACTGACAGGCTAGTTCAGTGGGGCTCAGACCTTAATAAGTGACAATGAAATACAAATATTAATAATCATAAGCCTTGCCAGGCGAAAGGTTACTGGTTACAGGCGAAAGGTGCTGATATTTTAACCCCATTCACAGCTACTATACAGGTGGCCCCCAACTTGCGACGTGATCAGTTCCTGGAGAAGCGTCGCAAGTTGGGGGTGTCATAACTCGAATCTGCATTTACGATAGGCACCGTGCACCGTCATAAATGCGGGCCGAGGACATAAGTCGGGGGTTTTGGCCCCTTCCGCACTTACAGAAATGGTCGTGTGTGTGTGGGGAGGGGGGGGTTGCAACTCAGGCTGTTGTAACATAGAGGTTTGCTGTATATCCACTCCGGGCTTTAAACAAACAGTCTGTCACATAGATGAAATGCTATATTGGACAAGTGCGTTTCTCTGCTGTTACTGCAGGAGTTGATTAGCCTGCACCTTGGATTCTGTAGAGAAGATAGAGTGGTGTAGTGATTGCAGAAAATACTGGGATATCGGAATTCTTATTACACTTTTGTCAATTGTTTGCTGGATCATATAGGCCCAAATGTTCAGAAAGGGTCCACTAGGGGGGCTACAAGTTTCAATAACTCTACATGAAACATGGATAGGCTGATTTTCAGAAACTTTGAGGATTCACAGTTTCAGCTAAGGGCAATGGGGCCTGCAGATGCTGTCCCTTCCTCCCAGCCCCCCAACCCCTCCCCCCCAAAAACCCCGGCTGTCAATATCTCAAGTGGGCCTCTCAAAATAAGCAGACCTTACTGAAAACTTGCGTTTTACAATCACTGTGCCATTTGTAAACTAGGGAGAATACTAAATTACAAGGGTGTTGTGAGAAATAATGAATATGTGTTATAGAGCTGGATCTGAGCCATAGACCTGGATCCAAACACCCTTGAACTTGGGGGGGGAGTTCACATCCAGCTGCAAAATTAATGGCTAGTCCGTATCCACATAATGATCCCATTGAAAACTCTGATCCCAAATTTATGATTTCAGGCCCATATCTAATTTGTCCAGGTCTTTAAGATCCTCCAGTGGCAAGGACAATATAAGTATAAAGCAATAGTAGCAATAATAACTATTATTTATTACAAACCTAGTAATTTTTGGACTTTCTGTGAAATTGAGCAGCTTGCTGTCAAAAAATCCTTCTCTTACTCAGTTTCATTTCCTTGGGCTGATATCTTCATACCTGCAAAATGTGTTCAGACTATTACTGTGAATGCCACTGGATTTGATCTTAAGCCATGCTGAGCATTGACACTCCCACAGAAGTCAACAGAAGTTCAACAGCAACCAGTACAAAGCCCTAAGTGCCCCAAAATGCTGCGAGAAGATGCTTTGCACAGATCCCAAGAGCAAAACTTTTCTGATAGGCTTATTCTTTTTAGGTGACAAACAATGTTACCTCTAATTTTTCCATCCATGCGTGGAATAAATTTTACCATCACTGAGGCATGTGTAGATGTGCACCACTATTAGAAACACAGCTGTGGCTGTGGGCACTCCGCTAATCAGTTGGGCAGCACCCGAATCTCTCATGGGTGGCTGTCCAAGTATAGAGCTTACAGGGAACACTGCTAACAAATCTGAGGAACTATCCCACATCAGGTGTCATTACAAGAGTTTTTTGGAACAAATTGATAAACTAAACAGTAATAAATTACAAGGACAAGTTGGTATTCCCCCAAGAGTTCTGAAGAAACTCAAATGTGACATTGCAGAACTCAAATGTGACATTGCAGTGATTCTAATCATTAAATCAGTTTCTGTACCAGATGATTGGAGGGTAGCTAATGTGACACCAGTTTTTAAAAAGGACTCCAGAGGTGACCCCAGCAATTGGAGTTCCATAAGCCTGACTTCAGTACTGGGAAAACTGGTTGAAATTACAGCAAAGAACAAAATTGCCAGACACACAGATGAACATAACTTGGGGAAAAGTCAGAATTTTTTTGTAAAAGCGTCACTAATCTATTAAACTTTTCTGAGGGGGTCAACAAGCATGTGGACAAGTGGGATCCAATGGATATAGTGTACTTAGACTTTAAGAAAGCCTTTGACAAGGTCCTTCACAAGAAGCTCTTAAGCAAAGTTAACTGTCATGGGATAAGAGGCAAGGTCCTCTCATAGACTGGCAACTGGATAAAAGAAACAAAACGAAGAGTAGGAATAAATGGTCAGTTTTCAAAATGGAGAGAGGTAACTAGTGGTGTCCTCTAGGGGACCAATTTCTCAAAACTGGGTGACTGGGCAACAAAATGGCAGATGAAATTTAGTGAAATTTAATAAATGCAAAGTAATGCATATCGGAAACCACAATCCCAGCTATATACATGAAATGATGGCATCTAAATTAGTTGTTAGCACTCAAGAGAGAGATCTTAGAGTCACTACGGATAGTTCTCTGAAAATAGCCACTCAATATACAGTGCAAATCCAAAAAGCTTCAGAATGTTAGGAATCATTAAGAAAGGGATAGAGAATAAAATGGAGAATATCTTTTTGCCTATATAAATCCATGATATGCCCACATCTTGAATACTGTGTGATGTGGTCGCCCCATCTCAAAAAATATATTGTAATTGGAAAAGGTTCAGAAAGGGGCAACAAAAATGTTTAGACGCATGGAACAGCTTCCAAATGAGGGACTTTTCACCTTAGAAAAAAGATGACTAGGGGTGATATGATTGGGATCTATAAAATCATGACTGGCATAGAGAAAGTAAATAAGAAAGAGTCTTAACACAAAATCTAGGGGTCATCAAATGAAATTAATAGGTAGCTGGTTTAATAAAGAAAAATGAAGCATTTCTTCATACAATACACAGTCCACCTGTGGAACTCCTTGCAAGAGGATATTGTGAAAAGAACTAGATAAGTTCACAGTAGATAGATCCATCAATGGCTATTAGCCAGGATGGGCAGGGATGATGTCCCCAATCTCTATTTGTCAGCAGCTGGGAATGGGTGACAGGGGATGGATCACTTGATAATTACCTATTCTGTTCATTTCCCCTGGGGCAAACCTCATACTGAGAGCCTTCATCCCACAAGCATATCTGCTGCGGCTGCCCCTTGTCCTTCCTCCCCTGCCCCCCCACTCACTCTTCCCAGAGCGCCTTACAGGGATGCTTTGCTCCTTCCCCCAACCCCAGTCACTGCCAGGGCCAGCCTTAAGCCGATTCAGCCCCCGCGTAAGGGGGCCCCATGCCCCTGCACCCAGAAGTCGGCTCCCTCGGCTTTGCTCGGCTCCTCCCCGCCCTTACCTGCACACACTGCCGGCTGCTCTGGCTGTGCGTGCCGTTCGCAGGTGGGTGGGGAGACGCCCGGGTGTGACATGACGTTACGCCTGGGATTTTAAAACCGAAAAGTGCCATGCCGCGGCCGCGGCGCATGCGGTTTGCAGACCGGCCCCGCAGAAGGCAGAAGGTAGGGGAGGGGGAGAGGCAGGGGTTTGGATGGGGTGGGAGAGGAAGGGGCTTGTATGGAGGGGAGAGAGGAGGAGGCTTGTCCGGAGGGGAAGGCACCAAGAAGCAGGGTGAAGGTGAGACACATGCCAGGGGGCCAAGTGCAGACAATGAGGGAAAGGGCAGGAGGGAGGTGTCAGTGGGAGGGGACAGAGTGATGCTGGGAGAGGAGAGAGGGGGGGAAGGGCGTTGGGGCTAGAGCGGAAGGTGCTGGGAGAAGGCTTGAAAGAAGGGGTGGGCATGAGAAAGGTGGGGATGGAGCAAGGCGTGTGAGGGCACAGAGGGGCAGGAGGAATGGGGCAGAGGGTGGTGAGGGGGTGGGCATCAGGGAAAAGAGGGCAAAGGGGCAGGGGCAGTGGGAAGGAGGCACCAGGAGGGTGCAGGGCTAAGGGAAGGTGCAGGTGCCAGGATTCTGGGCGTGAAGCAGAAGGACAGACACCTGCAGGGAGGACCAGCACCAGAGGAGAGAGGCAGGGCAGGTGTGTAGAGGAGGTGTTAGAAGAGGGTAACTCACCTGATCAGAGTGGGGCTACTGGAGGAGTGGGCACAGTGGGGAGAGAAGGGCTGGTGGAGGGGGGCAGGTCGCAGGAGGGCTGAGGGCAGTGAGAAGGGCAGGAGTCAGGACAGAAGAGGAGGGTGAGGAGTTGGGGGGCAGCAGGCACCAGGGGAGATGATGGAGCAAGAAGAGGAGACATGGCAGCAGAGAGAAAAGGTAAAGGTTTATAAAATATTTATTAATAACGTGGTATGCTGCCCATGGCCAGTTTGTCTGCGCCCCACGCTGCAGTTTGGGTTTATGTGGGGATCAACACGTGGCCGGCGAGTGGGAGACAAAACAAAAGTAGTCAGTGTAATGATCTGTTAATATGTGTTTTAGTAGTTAAATTCTTGGACTGTCATTGCTCATGAAAAGTGCTGTCACATGAGTAGAAATCGGGTAAATATTGCATTTTATTAATATCAGCAGAACTGACTTAAATGGGGCCTGTGTGTTGTGTAGTCTTGCCTTAATCTTTGTATTCATGCCTGTCAGTGTGAGAGAAGCTATTTGTATATATTTGCTTGCATATGCAACCATACTTAAGTTGAGGCCCTCAGCATGTTCTGTAAGTATCAGTGTGGCCCCTGGGGCTTCCAAAGTTGAGTTGCCCTAGCTCATCCCTGACAGGTGTCTGTCTAACCTGGTCTTAAATATCTGCAATTTAAGCCCATTGCTTCTCATCCTAACCTCAGAGGCCAAGCAGAACAATTTTTCTTCCTCCTCCTTATGATAATCTTTTAGATACTTGAAAGCTGCTCTCATGTCTCTTTTCGGTCTTCTCTTTTCCAAGGTAAACAAGGCCAATTTCTTCAGCCTTGCCTTATATCTCATGTTCTCTAGACCTTTCATCATTTGTGTTGATCTTCTCTGGACTTTCTCCAGTTTCTCCACGTTTCCAAAAAGGTGGCGCCCAGAACTGGACATGATACTCCAGCTGGGGCCTAATGTAGATGGCTCATTCCCTGCCTAGGGAACGTGAGACTGGGTGGGTTAATTTCCAATCCTCCTGTTTATTCTTTTCCTAAGTTAGGAGGGCACAGTAGTTCTTATGGGGGTTGGAGAGGGGATGGAAGCCAGATCCAAGATCAATGAGCCCTGGGAAGTGGGCCCATTGAAAGGAGACTGGACCTGTGGATGTCTTGGGGGTCTGCAACAAGGGCCTGCTTTGGGAAGCCCCTTCTTTGGAGGTGAATGTGGCAGCATTGAGACACCACCCAAAAGCAGGCACCACAGACACTAACTGCAGATTCATGGGACGGCTCTCACAGATCTTGCACATGCATAAGATGATAGATCTGCAGGAGGGGGTGCAGTAGCGTAGTGAGGGGGCTGGAGAGGTCAGTTGCCCTTGGGAGAAAAATAATATAAAATTTAGTTAAAAATAGATGTCACACGTTTTAAAAGGAATACCATATCTCCTGCCTTTTGTCTATTTTTGTCTCTTTAGGCCCCCAGTTAAAATTTTCAAAAGCACTTGAGTGACTAAAGTAATTTTTGAAAATTGGACTTGGAAATCTAAGCTCAGATTTGGTAATTAAGCTCCTAAAGAGACAGTTGCCAACTCGGATCTTCAAAGATATCTATCTGATCTTTACACACCTTTGAAAATCTGGTCATAAGTGTCCTAGTCAGTTCTGAACGTGAGATGTAGGAGCCCAGTCCTAATTCCTTCAGGCTTTTTTTTTTTAATTTGAACATTTATCTACACTAATTCCCTCCTTTCTCTTTCACTATCCAATAAATGCATGGATCAAAATTATAGGTGCTTTGTGAATATGCTGACTTGAGAGTGGAAAGATTTCATATTGTCATGTATGATTCCTGGTAACCCAGCTCAAATATGAAAAACTAGGTTGATACCTGTTCATATAAGGAACTGTTGAATTCAGTTCACCATTTGCAGTATCTCATTAGGATGTTTAGTGGAGAAGATATTGGGTTTTTTTTAAATTTATACTATGGGCAAAGCATGGGCTCACAAGAATTCCTCCATTGTTTTACCATGAGTTTCAAAACATTTGGTGTTTTTCTAAAGGCCTGGAGTCAATTGATTATGTAGGAATCTCAGCTTTCATTTAAAAAAAAGTTCTCTATACTTCTGGGCCTTACAGCTAAGGAGCAAAGCTTTAAAACATGAACCCTAAATACTCAAGAAACAAAAGGCCAATAAAAATCCAGCATGTTTTATTTTTTTAAAATCTTATGATTTTTAGACTAGACCATTCTCATAACTTTGTGTAGGCGTTCCTTGTGATTTTTGGGTTGGCAATACTGCTCTTTGATTGGTAAATTTAGAGAGGTCTCTCCCTTCAGTTTCCCTTTCCACCCTCCTTTTTTGTCACAGGTCATCAGAGAATCATAGAGACAATGGAGAGTAGGGTGAGTCCATGACTATGGTTAATGACTGGTCAGGGTGACTAACTATTATCAGCCAGTGGTCTGAATGAGCTATCTACTGCCATCTGTTAATCAACTGTAGGAAAAGGCTTGAGCAGACCTTATTTATATAGACAACTTACTTTGCCACAGAGATCAGTAGACACACTTGCTGTCTCAAGGTGATCAATTTTGGCTCTTTTGGGTTGAAATTCACTTAAGACTTGGAGCTGGGAGAATGAAATGTTGTTATCCATACTGTATGATTAAAAGACCTGAACTTAATATGACCTGGCTTAGGGTCTACCATAACTTGAACACTAAGCAGAGGATAGTGAGTCACATCTAACTGAAAGTCACAGAAGATGGAAACAGGTTTTATTTCTGGTGGTGTAAAGTCTATTTGAGAGTCCTCAATTATATCTGACACTTTACATCCGGGCTATGTCTAGACTGGCATGATTTTGCAGAAATACTTTTAATGGAATAGTTTTTCCGTTAAAAGCATTTGCGGAAAAGAGCGTCTAGATTGGAACGGACGCTTTTGCGCAAAAGCACTTTTTGCGGAAAAGCATCCGTGCCAATCTAGACGTGGTTTTGCGCAAGAAAGCCCCGATCGCCGTTTTCGCCATCAGGGCTTTTTTGCACAAAACGGTTCTGGGTTGTCTACGCTGGCCCTCTTGCGCAAAAGCATTTGCGCAAGAGGGCTTTTTGCCCGAACGGAGCGTCATTGTATTTGCGCATTGAAGCACTGATTTTGTACATTACAAAATCAGTGTTCTTCTTGCAAATTCAAGCGGCCAGTGTAGACAGCTGGCAAGTTTTGCGCAAAGCAGCCGCTTTTAAAGGCAGAGCTGACTAGAATCAGTTAAGAGTCCTTGTCTTGTCTCAGTGATCGCAGCAAAAATCATTGATAAAATTTTGTGTAGACTGACCTTGGACTCAACATGCAGGCAGTATGTTGAAGGGCAGTGCAAAGGAGGCAATGGTGGTGAGGTACCATATTACCTAGTGAAATCATTGCTGCTGAAATCACTAAGGACTGGAATTTGACCACAGAACTGACACTTTCTTAACAAAGACTCCATTTTTGCTATTTAAAAAGTAAATCAATGTAACAGAAAACTGCAACGCTCTCTGGTAACTTTTAAAAATCAAACTTTAAACTTTACTGAAAAATTGGATAGTTTGCAATTGCAAATATTTGACCTACACTTAAGGCAACTGATTTAATTTTGTGTAAAATTTTGCATAATAAAGGATGGCATTTTTTTTGAAAATGTTCAATTATATAGATATACATTTTGATCAGATCTACTTGATGTGATATTTGTGTGTGGTTGTGGTTTGTTGTGTTTTTTTTTTGCTCAACAAAAAATCCTGGGTGGGTGGGAGGGGCCCGCCAAAACAGTTCGAATTGGGTCCCGCACTTCCTAAAGCCGGCCCTGGTCACTGCCCCCAGGGAATGTGTGTATATGGGCAATGGGTGGGTACAGCTGACAAGTTGTGACTTTTCCTCTTCCCCCTCTCCACTGCAAACTGTGCCAATGCTTCACCATGCTCACTTGCAAGTGTATCCTCAGCCCCCTCCCCTTTGCCAGTTCATAAGCCCCTCTGGACCAGGGAGTCTTTCTGTGTTTGGACAGTGTCCAGCACAATGAGGGCCTTGGGTTCTCCCATAATGGAAATATATCTGACTGCTGTTACTAGCATGTGTAGAGAGAGGCAGCAGGAACACGATGGATTGGGAGAGCATGGGCCTGAAGGGAAGCAGGGATTTCCTTAAAATCTTCCAGAATGTGGAGTGTTGAACATGGGCCCAGCCCCCTCTTCACATTTACTTTCCCAACTCACCCTCCTCTTGTTCTGCTGTTAACGGGCCTGCATGAGTAAGAGAAGCAATTCCACAAATGCCACTGTCTTTCCCTGTTTCAAACCCTTCAGCATCTGCCAGGAGTCTGCCAGCTCTAAGCTTTCACAGTGACCAAACAGCTTTGCTCCTCCCGCCCCACCTTGGTACTTCAGGCAGCAAACTGGTAGGATGCTGGAAGGAAGCAGTGCAGCTCATTAGACAGCAGCTACCTGTGTCTGACAAGTTGTTGACCTTTATTCCTTTCTCCCAAGGAATGGCCTGTCAGATATTTGCCTGTTTCCTGTCAGCAGGAAGCTCAGCCCATGTGTATATGACTCTGGAAAGTCTGGAGTGCCCACAACACCTACTGAAACCACCTGTTGAGTACTTTGCAGTCTGGCAACCACCCTTTTTAAAGCTGCTGCAATGTGCCTAGTACAGCCAGTTCCCAGCACCTGTGGATTTCCTTGTGCAAAACCAATTTCACAAACACTCTCATACCATTTAGAAGACCTCAAGCAATCCTGCTTCGTCCTACTGAGGCCCTGCAGTAGGCACAGTACACAGAGAATACAAAGCGAATGTGGTTTATAGTGAAGTGGCAAACAGGGAAACTGCATGTGGAGGGAGAGCTAGTCCCACGTGAGTTCAGGGGGATGGACAAATTGCAGTTCCATACACCATGAACCATCTCTGACCACAGCGCAGCTGTTCAGGGAGAAAAAGGCGCTTTGCTGCAAGAGGTTACATCAGACAATGGGAAAGAATTGGTGAGAACACTGCTCCTAGCTGAGGAGATTTTAACCCCATCATCATAGCAGCTGTTCAAAGCTCTGGGGGTGGCAAACTGGATGAAATCCATGTCCTTTCACCTGGGCTCAAGTCCAGCCTCATAATAGCTCTTGTGTCAAGTCCAAAAAAAAGAACACATGAGAGGGGGAAAAAAAAGAGTAAAGCAAACGATTGTCCGTATTTCCTTAGTTTGTCCTATGTGGGTGCGGATGTAGCAACCTGAGCTTCCAGGGGCCCCATTATCTCAGGGTCCTACCTCATTCTGCAAATCCTGGCACTCAGTCAGGGATGCCAGATTCTGACTGGTACCCGACAGAGATCTGGATTTGATAGTGGGGTTGGTGATACTATTTTCACTCGGAGCTCTTTTTTGCGAGCTTTTCTCTGTGTTGTCTCCTTTCAGGATTCTCTTGGCCTTTGGTGAAGAAGACCAATTGGGAAACACCCTCCTCTCCCTCCCCGTCTTAACACAACACCTAACCCCCCCAACCCCATTATAGGCAAGTCAACAGTATTGCCTCCTTTAGGGAAACTCTCTCCCTTAGCTGTTGGAAGGAACTCCCTTCCTCCCACAGTTCCAGCCCTGCTGCTACTTTTCAGCAGTGTGTGCTGACCAGAGCAGAAACCAGCCTGCAAGTGCCTCTGAGCTGAGAACCAAGGTGAGTGTTAGAGAACCTTAGTCCCCTCAGGGGCTTCTGAACTCTTGGGCTCCCTACTGGGCATCCGGCCTTGGCACAACAATGGGGAAGCTTGCTGGTGGCTTTGATGTTTACCCCGCCCCCCCAGATGATCTGCAATGGTAATTATTGAACTCCAACTGATGCTTCAGGCTGGGCTGGGTGTGTATCACAGAGGGAGCAGTCTGGGTTTCTCTTGGTCTCCGCGCTTAAAATCTGGAGTCACTTTTACTCTGCTGCTGCAGAAAACTAGGATTTCTAAGGGGGCAGAAGCTGGAGAAGGGGGATTTCTCCATTTCATTTCTGTCTTCAGGTTGTATCCAACTGATTTGCACTTGTTAAGCCATTTGACCATTATAGCTCCAAGGAGATTGTGAAGCCAACCCGTATTACAAGGGGAGTGCTGTATAAGCCACTTTAAACAGCTCTGCAGGAAACTTATATTAGTTGGAATGGTTTCTGTTATTGCTTCTTCCTGGTATTGTTTTGGGGGTGGGGAGGAGAGAAAACGGGGGGGACGGGACCAAATCACATACTCCCTGTGTTTATGTGAGAATGAGAACAGGCAGTCACACCCACAGTTTCCTGCAGGGAGAAAGTGGCTCTTTAGTCAAGTGCTTACAGAATTTCCAAAGAGCCTAATAAAAAGTACAGTATTTATGGGGTGCTGAGATGTGTCCCTGTGGCTGAGCATGTCAAGAAGAGGACATCTGAAGCACCAAGCAGGGAGGGTTTATTAGGGATGCCTAGGTCAGGAGTTAATCACAGGAAGATGAAAAGAGGGATGGGGAGGGTAAAATAGTCATGCGGTGCAGTGAGGGTTTTGCAATGTGTGTGTTGGGGCACAGTCTGAAGGGGAGAGACGGAGGGGAGTGGTACAAAATGTAAATTCTTTAGGCACATGTAAACATACACATGCACAAACACACCCACACTTTATCTACCTGACAGTATGTCTAGACAGATAATAAGAAAGCAGTATAGAAGGGGAGCTTAGTAATAGCTTGGGACAAGTTATTTCCAACTTTACTGACTGTCTGCTGTTGAGTGACTGTACAACACCAGGAAGCCTCCCCACTGCACTCCGAACTCCATGCTGGTGAATATTCTCCTGTCCTAAAGTGGTGCAAGCTGTTACTGTTTGCTTTTAATGGTTGCTGTACTCTACCCCAGAGGTGGCTGTACTTCAGGAGTGGAGGAAATAATGCCTGAATACAGTATACAGAGATGATAATGCCTGCAAAACTCTCTGGGATGAATAGCTCACTATTACATTCAGCGCTAACACATTTTTAAAGAGCATTTAATTAAAACATGTTAGCTAACACTTTTGTTAGTCTGCAGACAAAGCATCGGTGTATTTCCAGTTAGGACTGGCTTTCCAAATCCTTAGGCCATGATCACACTAGGAATAAAGGTATATTTTAACCATATGTTGGCTAACACTTGTTAACTAACACACACTGAAATCCTAGTGAAGACAAAGCAAGTTGTAATTTTAACATGAGTTAGTTGGTCAAAACCCCTTGACCAGCTAACCAGTTAAATCTGCACTTTGCCTTGGTTGTAGCAAGAGTTAAATGTGTTAGCATGCACATTTTTCCTTGAGGAGGTGAGGCCATAGAGAACAGCAGCTTTCATGGAATTTCCACTAGGGCCAGATATGCTACAGTTCAGCAAAAGAAACTTAACCTCTGTGGGCTTCCAGCAAAATGTGGCAGGTTAAAGGGAAGTTCCTGAGCACTTCTCCAAGCTTCAGCTCTCTTGAGGCCAACCTATCCCTAATTGAGAGGTGCCGGGAGGATCATGAGAATGCCTCCATCACAATAGCACCTTCTTCCAGAGATTCTCTTCCCATTCTCTGTCACCTGAGCTGCTTGAAAGCAAAGCAAGAGAAAGCTCCACATTAGACACCAGATCCTGAGAGTTCCATCTGCAGTCATGCTGCTCAATCAGACGGTGCTTCAGTCCCCGACACTCAATATCGAGGCTTGTTCCACCCTTCAGTGAGGCTACGTGGCCTCCCTCTGGACCGCATAGAGAGAAACCATTTTACTCCTCCTGTTGGGTGCAGCTAACTCTGCCCGACCATCTCATCAGAAGTGCAAGGGTGAGGCAGGAAGTGTAAGAGTAGAGCCCTGATATGTGAGGGCCCTGGGCTGGGACCTAGTGGACTAGGGTGGGCCTGGCTCCCCCTGTCACTGTTGCTGCTCCACACCTGGAACTGGCTGAAAAATCACCTGGGCCAGAAGGCCTGCATCTGCTTGTTGGTGCTTGTTCCAGTAAGGAGACTGAGGACTCTTTGCTTGCTGTGTCCTGCCCAGAAGGCTGGAGCCACAAATTATTGTTTCTTGCCTAACCATGAGGCTATAGGTCAAATACTGTGCGATTACTCAGGACGTCTACTATCATGCCCCCCCCCACTTTATGAAAATTGGCTTATATTAATATGCATAACTCAAAGATGCTTTATGTGACATACCATTTTTTAAGTTACAATCTGCTGAATGTGTACATTCTATTCCTGTGCATGTATCATTCTTGTATGTAAGGTTAGAAATATGAAGTGTGAATCTGTTTATAAATGTAGGCGTGCTAATAGGGGGCATTAGTGATACTCCAGAAACTTAATGGCTTGGTGATCAAGATAACAATATTTAAATTAGAACAATTAGAATTAGAACAACTGTTAGGGTAAGAATTTGCATGTAACAAGTTTCTTAGTGTATTACAATTAGCTGGCATGTTTTGTTTATTTTGGCTTAGTAATTTATTTTGATCTATCTGTTTTCACTTGCAATCACTTCAATCCTTTTTTTTATGCTTAATAAAACATTTTTGTTTATTATCAAGCCAAGTGTAAATAATTGTTACCTGTGGGGGAGCAACCACTGTGCATATCTCTCTTTTATTGATAAAAGGGGCTGATCTTATGAGCTTTCTCCATGTAAAACTTTTATACAGAGTAAATGGATTTATTTGAGGGTTTGATCTCTGTGTACCTTGGGTGCTGTCAACAACTTTATAGTTGAGCCCTCCCAGAGCTGAGCTGGTTCAGCATCTGTGTTGCTCTCCTGGGGGAAGGGGGCTATTACCCCAAATCTGTACCTTGGTGGGGGGAGACCAGAGATTCTGGATCAGCGGGACAAAGTGAGGGTATATTGGTGGGGTCAGTGGCATGATCAGCACCTCAGGTGATGGTCCCAAGGAGACCCTGTGATCCAACCCATAACTCTTACACCCTAAACATTTCGCTTTTACTCCAACCAGAGACTGGGGTTACGAGACGATGGGGCATGTGCTTGGTCTTCTGTTGAAGATTCTAAGTATGGAGCAGGCAGGTCCACGATCACAAATCAGGCCAGGGTGACAATATCTGGCCTCCTTCTGGACCTCAGAGGGAGGAACCATTATACACCCCAAAGGTCCAGATTAAATGTATGCATGGAGACAAATGAATCTGGAATTTGATAAAGGCTAGAATCTGGCCCTTTCTATGCATCCAATAAAAGATCCACTCCTAGGAAGAAGAAAAAATACTCCTTTTCCTTTAGCAGTTTTTCTGATCCTACTTCACCACAATCTACTGTTTCCTTGGCAACAGCAACCTCAAAATAAACAGACGCCTATTAGGCTGTGTCCAGTAGTCCATTCAGTTTAACCATCTGCCCAGAAGAAAATCTGATGTGATTTAATGTGATTTACTGAAATCCTGCTGCAGTGCTGACCGACTCCTGGCAGCTCTGCAATGCAGATCAAACAAGTCACTTGCTCCTCTTGACTAGCCCTCTTGTGTCTCTCAGGTGATTGTCTCACATTTATTTTTAAGCTCTGTCATCTTGATGCATGGTGTGTGCATGTCTGTGTGTTTCTGCCTATCAGGAAACAAGGCCCCAGGCTGAAGGAGTTAATATAACACAGAAGCCTCCAGTTCATGCAGCGATTTCTGGATTCCCCGCTAGCACCCTCTATGGAATGATTTAAACACCCTGATGTGCATGTTGTCCCCTCCCCACAGACGGAGCTGCAGGAGCCAGGGAACAGGAGAATCCACAGCAGACAGGGAGAACTGCAGCAGAGTGAAACTGCACAGGCGTCAAGCGGAGGAAAAGCCTGCAGCCGTGTTGCTGAACCTCCTTCTGTCCAGTGCAACAGCAGAGGGTTTTTCTGCCCAACAGAACACAAGTCCAGCTCTCAGGAGTACGGAGCTGCAGGTAAGCTACCACCCTCCCCTGTGCGAATCCTAGACAAGGCGGCAGGCGGAGGATGCAAAGAGAGTGAGGTGTGTGAAGGGGAGGCAGAGAGGTGAGGGGAAAAAAGGAGGAAAGTTGCAGTAGGTGATGCTGTGATTCCTGTCAGTGCTGCAGGCTTGCAGGAATAATGAACATCTGCAAATCTCCAATGCTACAGCTCAGTGTATAGAATGGCACAGACCGAGCACACACCCTCCACTCCCCTTCCCCTGCCCACATCCTCCTTTTCATACCTGACATTTTTATAGCACATTCCATCGCAATGCCTGAATACAGCTGGGAAACCAGCAGCCACCCCTGGAGGGAGGGAGCAGACAGCACGGGCACATTGTACAACACTAGGGCTGCAGGCATTCTGGCCAAGTAGAGCAGGGTAAGCTGCCACAGTTCTTACAAAAAGCATCCTGGGACCTTTAAAGGCCACTCAGAAGAGCCAGGACCATGATCTCATCTGAATGCCACACAACTAGTAAACAGCACAGAAGACAATGTATCCAGCCCAGGAAGAGGGAAATCAATCTGGTCGGGAATACAAGTAGTTACTGTGAGTCAGCATGTTTCAGCACTGATACTTATACCACTAAGTCCTCCACTCCAGTAACAAGGACCAGGTTGAAGTGTCAGAGTGGGATTTCCAAAAGCCCTTTTGTGAGTTATGCTAACTAGCACTTGTGCCCTTTACTCACACGAGCACTTTTTGAAAACCACAGCTGAGTCTGTAATGGGCTGGAGCCACCTGCCCCAGATCGGCAAAATGCTTCCTAGAGCTCTCACAGGAACAAGGATGCAAACTCTTTACATCCCCTTTACACAGGGGCAGCATGGGCTTCCCCTATGGCTGGTGTGATTAATGATGCTGCCAGGGGCACCGTTTCCGATGGGGGAAGGTAAACTTTAACCATGATTCCAAGAGCTACTTAGAGTATTCTAGGGTTGTTGTGGTTGTTGTTTGGCAAATAATAAATTAGAAATTAACCAACAGGAGCACTGTATCTAATTTCAATATAATTAAAGAAAATATACATAAAAACCAATTACAACTATCATATATATAGTAGCCCAATGTCTGTGAATCTATAACGCTGAAACACTGGCTGTTTCCTCTGGGCGGCGCTGTTGCCTCCCACCGTGGCACTCAGCTGACTTCTGCGTCGCTCAGCTGGGCCACGGAGCAAGCAGTGCAAGCGTCGTTGCGATCGCGCTCCCCATGCAGCACCGGGGTACTGCATGGGGATCACGGGGCCCAAACGGCCGCTTCCGCTGCTTGCTCCCGCGCGGTGGCCCGGCTGAGCGACACAGAAGTCAGCTGAGTGCCACGGTGGGAGGCAACAGCGCCGCCCAGAGGGAACAGCCAGGGGGCTGGGCCTGGACGAGCGTGTGTCTCTGACATCAGGAAAGGGCGCCAGATTCAAAAGGAGGAAAGTGGAGCAGACACAGAGGACGCGGAGGAGACAGAGAGGAGAACAGAGGAGGCGGAGAGGAGGCGGAGGACAGCGAGAGAGAGAGTGAGAGAGACGCAGCAGGAGGAGGAGAAGAGACGGGAGGGGGAGAAAAGAAAGAGAGAGAGAAGGAGAGAGAGGCAGGAGGCGGACGAGAGCTGAGAGAAAGAGAGGGCAAGGCAGTAGGAGAAGAGAGAGAGAGGCGAAGGGGGGGCGGGGCAGTGACGTACACACCCAGGGGGCGGGGCCTGGACAAGCGTGCATCCCCAACGGGGACAGAGGAGAGCGGAGAGAGAGTGAGAGGCAGGAGAGGGAGAAGAGAAAGAAAGAGACGGAGAGAGAGGCAGAAGGCGGAGGAGAGCTGAGAGAGAGAGGAGGAGACAGTAGGAGGAGGAGAGAGAGAGAGAGAGAGAGAGACGGAGCGAGAGACCGGAGGCTCAGGAGAGAAGACCGATGTGGAGGAGAGACCTGAAAATCCCGTCTTATGACGGGTTAATTGGCTAGTATTTTAAGATTACTTGTAAGGGCAGAACAGAAAACCACGCCTGAAAAGTGGAATTCTTCTAACCTCCAGCAGTGAATGTGTAAATGAGGGATTGTTTGAATTCAAGAACTAGCCTTGCAAGATAATAAATTTCCCACTGAAGTGAAGAGAGCACCTTGCAGGCCTGCTGACGGGGTGGGGGCAAAGAGGACAGCTGCCCTGGGGCTCTTTAAATCATTGCTGGAGCACTGGAGCCACTGCAGTAGCAGCAGTGGCCAGAACCCAGGGTCTTTTAAATTGCTGTCGGAGCTCCGAGGGGCACGCGCCAGGCGACACTGAATGACTGTCTGCAGGAATCTAGTCCCAGCCCTGCCCCTTCCACCTGAGTCCTTGCCCTTTCTGGGGACAGAGCCAGCCCTCCCATCTTGCCCAGTCTGTCAGCCATCCTGGCACCGTGAGGTGGTGTGTTATGGGGTCTGTGGGACTAAGCTGAGAAAAATCAGCAAGATTAACGTGACTGGTCAAATGTCATACTTTACATATGTGTATAATGATTGTCAGATTTCTACTGCACTAATAGCCCTATGTCACTTAAAAACTAGCCCCAAAGTAGCCCATTTATTAAAACAGAGTTTTTTAAAAAACTTATTAGGCTATACCTTTAAAAAGAATAACTATCTAGAGTATAATTAAATGATGGATGTTACTAGCATGGATATATAATGAACACATTTTGGCAGTCAAATCTTAAAAACTGTCCAGATTGGCTTAGATTTATGTTCACAGAAGGGTTTATACAAATAGTTGGTAAATACAAAGGAGTAAGTTGGATTTGATGCTACTCAAGCTTGTGAGTCTCTGCCACACCCAAAGAATTAGAACAACAGGAGATAAGAATAATTACCCGCTGGAAGAGAAGGAGATACAGCAGACAGCTGTAAAATGGCTTCCTGAGGTCAGCAGTTGAGGACACACAGGTCCTCCAAAGGCATTCTGGGAAACAGGCCAGAGGAAAAGGCAACCCCACTCTGGGGAGATTTGGTGAAATTCAGGCATTCGCAGAGTAATCGGCGTTTCTGGGTCACAGCCTATGGACCTGACCCAAAGCCCACTGCAGGCAAAAGAAAGACTCCCACACATGAAACAAAAGACAGGATTATGCAGCACTTTAAAGTCTTTTGTTTCAGCAAGACCAGACTAACACAGCTACATCTCTATTACTATCCCACACATGAGTGGGCCTAAATGGTAGAATGAATGGCCTCAAAGGGGTACTGCCATTCACTACAAAATTAGAAAGTTAGAAAAAAAAGGGAAAGGTTTTATGTAATTTAAACAATATTGTTGGTGGCAGCAGCTTATGTTTGTTTCTTTGCTGCCGGGAAAGTTTACAGAGGGTCTATTCTGCAGCGCAGCTCTTGCAGCCTGAAACTTCCAGAGTTGGGCTGGCTGTGAGGATAATTATTCCCTGAATGTGATCCTGTCCTGGCTGAGCAGCCCCATGTCTACTGGTGTCACAACGGGCTTGCTCCTGCCTTTTTAATATATTGATTTGTGAAGCTGAGGGGCAGATCATGATGGAATCTGCAGCAAACATCTTCAGATCCTCCTGCTGCCACTCGGTATGTTCAAGGAATGAAAAACTGCGGCAGAGGCTCCCAGCCCTGTTATCAGCTCTGCCAGATACACCAGATACATTCTTATTTGCTAAGCAAATATTCCAGTTGGCAGGGGGGAGAGGAGCAAGTGGTTTCCAAGTCCTACCAGGTGGTACAAGTCTTGTGGGAGAGGAAAGCCAGGAGCCGCCCAAAATGGCACCCTTACATTCTGCCCCCATCCATTCTTTCCTGAACAGATGGTGCCCTCGGGCATGATGTCAGGCAGTAGGGTTGCCAGGTGTCCGGTTTTGAACCGAACAGTCCAGTATTTGAGCTTTCTGTTTGGGAAAAAACTTGAGAAAATATAAATGTCTGGTATTTTCTAAATCAGATGTAATGTAGGTTGTGATGTAATGTCAAGTGTGTCCGGTATTTTTGTTGAAACCATCTGGCAGCCCCATCAGGCAGCGGTCGTATACTCCAGAGCACGCAGAGGCTGAACCTGTGGACAACTCCTGCAAAGTGGGTGTGGGCTGAAGGAGACTCAGTTGTGCACTTGTGCTGGACCAGCCACAATAAATAGCATTAATTAATGTTTAATAGTTAACACTGAGAAGGATTTTCTAATGTCAGGTCCTGAGTTCCGGGAGGGAAGCAGAAGAATGAGGGCAAGAGTCTGGAGTGGGAGCAGAGAGGCCGGCGCATGGAATATGAGGCAGAGAGAGAACAAGAGACAGCCATGGGTGGAGTCACAGCACAACACAGAGGAGATCACAGGGCTGGACAAAGGAGAACAGTAGAAATGGGACAGTGAAAGGCCGAGCAGGGAGAAGATTCTACTCCTCCAAGGCAGAGAAGGGGAAATGAGAAGCAAGAGAAAGAAAACAGTGGAGTGAAGTGAGAGGAAAATAAAGTGGAGATGATGGACGGAATATGTGTTGGGGCTAGCAGGGGGAAGAAAGGAAAAGGGAGAGAGGTTAGTTTATGGTGAGTAAGTTTGACATAGTTTCTCTCTGTACTTCCCTGGCAGGCACCCTGTCTCTGCATGTTGTGG
Organism: Rafetus swinhoei; assembly: GCA_019425775.1. Taxonomy (NCBI): domain Eukaryota; kingdom Metazoa; phylum Chordata; order Testudines; family Trionychidae; genus Rafetus; species Rafetus swinhoei. The sequence goes on along the minus strand of CM033428.1, from coordinate 18,830,944 downwards.
GATGAGATGGGGCGGTTATTTGGCACACAGAGGTTGTTAATTAATATTGCAGGCTCTTTTGGATTCAGTAGCTAAATGAATAGGAGAAAAGTCAAAGAAAATAACAAACTTCACCATTCCCAGTGTTATCTACATGCACACCAGCCCAACATGCTGACTGATGATGGCAAAAAGATTTCTTTCTCTTCCATTCTTTTGTTGCAAAAATCAGGGCAACAGGGCCTGCTAAAAGTGATCTCCTTGGCCCTTCTCAAATGCCTCAGGCCAAGCCAGCCCAGCCGACAGCAGTGCAATGAGACAAAGCAAAAAAAAAAAAAAGGTTTCACCAATACTGCTCAAGCAAAGCAACTCGGGTAGCCTTGAAGCCTCATGATTCTTGGAAGGGCCACATGTATGGAGTTCCCAGAATCTACGGAAATGTCTGTGCACACAAAGGTGTAAAGTTTAATTGGTTTCAAACGGCAAGACACCACTTAGTGATAAGGCAGCACAATACTTAACTGATTTCCCTTAATTACTGAATTAGTTTCCTTCCTCCAGCCACAGATATATGATTCAGCCGTTTAGGATACTGACTGAATATGTGGCATGGATTAAACCTAAATCGACTTGGATGCACCAAACTCTCTGGCCAAACCTATCACTTCGGAGCCTCCTGGAGAGTCTTTTTTTCCCCCCAGCCCCACCCCTGCCCATGGGATAGATTCTCTCTCCCATCCTCCGTAAATGGACTCAGGCCTGCCTCCCACTCCTGATCCCTTGCTCTTCCTCCCAAATGAAGGCATTCAGCAAACAGCTGGCTGCAGCTTCTTCCATTTCTGTATTCTGTATTAGTAAAGCTACAATTTAGTCATGGGTTTTTTTAGTAAAAAGTCATGGACAGGTCACATGCAATAAACAAAAATTCGCGGGCTATGACCAGTCTGTGATTTGTACTATAAATACCTGTGACTAAATCTTGGGGCAGCCTCTACTGAGGAGTCCAGGACCTGTGGCATCAACTTCTAAGGGCCACTGAGGCACGGCTCTGGGGCCTGCAACACCAGCTGCTGCTCAAGTGGTCTCTGAGGTGAGCTGCCTGGGGCTGCTTGTGAAGTGGCCGGTGTGTGCAACTAGCACCAAAGCTGCTCCAGCAGCAGCTAACATGGTTGTCCCCTGAGTCAGCTACTTGGACCACCCTAGGGTCAGCCAGCAGCGTTGGCTGCTGCAAAAGTCCTAGAGGATGCAGAAAGGGAACCGTGCATACCAGATAGGAATGCTCCTGTCACTCTGCCACTGGCCTCACTGGTGAGGAAGACTGCATCTCATGTACTCAAGTACTGAAGTGCCTGCCCTGAACTGGGCCTAAGACAGGATGTGCAGCTCACAAGCTGGATGGACATGAAAGACAGGGTGTTTTCAAAGCCAATATAATGTACAATCAAGATGGCTGAATGAACATCCTCACAGGTCCTGCAGGGCTTAGCTGTCCTCATTATACAGCATATTCTGTCCTTAGGTGAACTTTTAACAGTGGTTTTAATGGTCTTTCGAGGTCTTTATCTATGCCCCTACCATATCTGCATCAGGGGTGCAACAAGCTGCTCTGGGGGGGTATGCAAGATATTACTTTGGGCCCTTCTCTCCTCTCACTGCTCAGATCTTGAGCATTACTGCTTAGCTAATGTTAATTATTTTACCCCAGCTTCTCAGTGTGCTGAAGAATGATTAAATATGTTTGCACAGTTTTAATTGCACCTAGTATTTTGCAGGGGTGAAAGTAACTTAAGTTTCTTACAGATACTGTCATATTGCACCCCCTTGTGGGGGCACCCAGGGCAGAGGTTTGGGGAGGGATGTGATATGACAGTACATGTAAGAAATGTAAGTGTAGGATGGAGCATGAGGGGCTCAGGGCAGAGGATAAGAGTGTGAGGGTGAGGGGCTTAGGGCAGGGGGACTTGAGAGGTTCAGGAATAAGAGCAGGGGGCTCGGGGTGGGTCAGGGCGGGGAGCTGAGGGTGTTAGGGGCTCAGAGAAGGGAGGTTGGGGGTCAGGAATAAAGGCAGGGGTCGGGGTTAGGAGGATCAGGGTAGGGGAGATGTGAGGGGAAGCAGGAATCAGGGCAGGGGCTTGGGGTGGGAGGGTCAGGACAGGTGGCTAGAGGGTGTAGGGGTGAGTGTGGGAGTGGGGGGAAAGGCACCATTTTGGGAGGGTAGAGCAGGGGGTGAATTGGAGTTCTGCCCACCCTGCAGCCAGCTGGTTCACTTTTCCCCTGCCAATCAGAGAGCGAGGGGAAGTGTACAGCTTGTGTGAAGTCTCCTCTGCCCCTCCCCGGGCAGCCAGGAGTGAGAGGAAGGCGCACACGCCGTGCACTTTCCTTTTGCTCCCTGACAGTCGGGGGAAAGAGCACCAGAGTTCCAGCTACACGCAGCTGCAGCCCCCACCCTCCCCTAAAGGGTTCAGGGTTAAGATGTCCTGAGGTTGAGGCAGCCCCGACCAGGGGGGCGCACATCCCCAGCCATAGGGTTACCAGATGGTTTAACCAAAAATACCGAACAGCCCCCAAAAATAAAAAACAAAAAACACTGGGGAAAAAATTATGTTGAGGAAAAAAAAACCGGGGAGACCAAAGTTGTTGAGGGGAAAAAAACCAGTGTGGCCCCTTTAAGAAATGCTTTTGAGGCTTTTTGACCCTAACAGACTGTCAGCAGCCATCCGCCATCTTATCTCCCTGCTCCGGGCCAGACAGTTCCCCTGCGGAACCAGGTAAGCACCCGATATTTTCGCCTCCTGGCTGGGAAAACCTCCGAAAATACCGGACATTTTAGGTGTCTGGTATTTTCTGAATTTTTTTTACTGGACAGGAAGCGAAAATACCGGACTGTCCGGGTCAATACTGGACACCTGGCAACCCTACCCAGCCAGCCCCTTTCACCTACTTGGTTGCCTGCTTCTTAACAAAGCAGCCTGCAGGAGAGCCCCAGGAGCCTGGCTGGAAGCAGCTGTAGTTGCATCTGAGCACCCCAGCCTGTCGCTTCCCGGCTTTTCTGGATTGGGCCCCCCTGTGGCCGGGGGACGCCCCCTAGTTGCACCCCTGATCTCCATGCCTATGAAATTGCAGCCACTTATATTGCAGGGATGCAAACCCTCTAATATGCTGCCGTTACCCTTTGATATTTTGTATTGATGATCTCACTCCTGTGGTGGGAAGCTTGTGTCCCTAGACCAGTGGTCACCAACTAGTAGATCTTGGAGCCTCTGACAGGTGAGCCTGACTGGTTTGGCCAAGAGGCTATCAAGTGTGGGCACTTCAACTGCCCCTCCCCCCACAGCTGTGCATCTCCTGCCCTTTGCCTTGGAGCTGGCCTCTCAGGAGCCTCCTGATTTCTGTGCAGGGCAGGGCAGGGAGAAGAGGGGTGCTGATGTCCAGGTGCCCCCTTCTTCCACTTTGTATCCTATCTGCACACAGCAAAGAGGGGGCACAACAAGACTTTGGGGGGGGGAAGGGGGAGTTTGCTGGCTGCTTTTGAGAGCAGTGTAGGGCCAGGGTAATGGGTGAACCTACCTTAGTCCCACTGTACCACCACCCAGGAGCTACCTGAGGTAAGCAGTGCCCAGCTGGAGTCCACAACCCTACCCCAGTCATGAACCCCTTCATGCACCCCAAACCCCTGCCCTAGCCCTGAGCACCCGTCTCACACTCCAGATCCATTAACCCTGCGTTTCTCAAACTGTGGGTCCCGACCCCCCGGGGGGGTCGCGAGCAACTTAGTGGGGGGTTGTGTTATCACAAAGTTTGAGAACCCCTGCATTAACCCAAAATCAGATGAAAGTGAGTGAGAATGGGGGAGGGAGAGTGGGAGGAGGGAGTGAGCAGGGGTGGGGCCTTGGAGAAGGGGCATGAAAGAGGCAGGGTAAGGGTATTTGGGTTTGAGGTAGATCTTGGATTGCATTTAAATTCAAAAAGTGATCTCGTGCTTAAAAAGGTTGGAGACCCCAGCCCTAGAATAATGAGAGAGCAAATCAGTCAGCATTGGGCCACTAGCCAGGGGCCACGGGGAAGAGCTGGGAGGGAGAACAAGAACTTGCCTCTAAAAGCAACCTTTCAAAGGGATTAGGTCAACCATTGCTAATACTCTTTGTCTGTGTGAAGCAGTGTGGATTTAATGGAAACCTCCCGCATTCAGACTCAGGCTGCCTCTGTTTTGTTTATTTGAGTCTGACACTGAATGTTCTGGGGTAACATTGCCTTTCCGGGAATGCACATAGCACAGTCTGTGCTATCCTCCTGTGGCCAGCTTTGTGCTGAAATCCCATCGCTGGATTACCTTGGCTAGTGCCCTCATTCCTCCCACCCACACCAGCTTCCTTGTTGGTTCTGAGCATGAGTGAGGAGAGCTACCTGGGAAGTGTCATATCCTGCTGTGCTGCAACAGACTCCTTCAGGCTGGATGCAGAACTCAGCAGAGTTCATGGTGGAGATGACTCATGTGGTGGTACTGGGCTACTGAATGGCCCAGGACAGCACAACCGGAGCATAGAGCTAGTCACCTTTATGGCAAGCGTTTCAGCACAGGAGTGACTCAAAATGGTTACTATTTGCTATTCATCATCAACCATTCTGTTAAGTCCATAGTGTACGTGCAGCCACCCCACAACATGTCCTTCGGCAGAAGGGTCAATGACGGAATCATGGTTATGGAGCGGAAATGATCTTCTCCACTCTGCGGTGGGAGTGGGGGTCCATCCAGGTTAGGGCCGTGGCATGGCCATAGAGCGCTGTTTGCAACGTCGCTTTCTGTGCTGTACATGTTCTGGGAAGACTTTAGATGCCAGGGCTGGCCAGTAACAGCTGCTCATTTCACACCATGTTTGCTTTTCTCATATTTTTGTTTCCACTAAAATCTGTGAATGGGTTCTAATGTTCATGAAAAAGGAGGATGGAAAGCAATGGCTGGTAGCCAAACTGAGTGCTGACAGGTGCTGTATAAACTCACTCACAACATCTGTGAATACACCTCAATTCTGGCCTGCAGCACCTCAGGATAGTCCAGCCTGGAACATCTCCGGGAAAAGGCAGTTGCCTCTTCTCACCCATGTTGGTGGTTTAAAACCTGCAGCAAAGGTAACTTTTCAAACTTGATACCTCAGATGCAATTTACATAGCAATGAGAGCTCTAAATAGGGCAAGTCTCAGAGGGGCAGCTGTGTTAGTATGTATCTGCAAAAACAACGAAGAGTCCTGTAGTGCCTTAAAGACTAAGGGTACATCTACACAGCCCCCCTAAACTCGAAATAAGATATGCAAGGGTTACCCGGATGCTGAAATAGTGCACCCATTATTTAGAAAAATATTTTGAAATAACGGGAGGGTTGTGTAGATGCGGGGTAGCTATTTTGGGATACCTCTGGTATCCCAAAATAGCCATGCAGTGTAGACGTACCCTAACAGATTTATTTGGGCATGAGCCTTTGTGGGTAAAAACCACTTCGTTGTCAGAAGACAAAGTGGTTTTTATCCACAAAAGATTATGCCCAAATAAATCTGTTAGTTTTTAAAGTACCTTATTGTTTTTGCTAAATAGGACAGTAATCAGGAGAACATGATTGACTAAGGTAAGGTCACAAACTCTATAGTGACTTTAGTCATAAGAAATGTATTTGCCATTCTCTCCTCTTACACAAATGTATGTCACTTAGAATACTTTATACAGAATCGAAGCAGATTACAAACACTTATTCAGAAAGGTCTGGTTACTCTTTGGCACCCAATTCAGTGAATACAAATATATCATCCAACAGAACATTTTACACTCCTAGGCTTGCAAATGTGAGGATTATATTAACTTTATGGATGGGAAAATTGAGACCTAGAAAGGTTACGTGATGTGTCCAGTGTCACACAGTGAGGCAGTGGCAGACCTGGCAACAGACCTACATTCTCCTCAATTCCAGCCTCCTGTTCTAATGATGAGACTAGGATGCTGCTGCAAGCTGATGAATGTTCCTCCCTGTAAAATGAGAGCGTGGGCAATGTGTTTACTGTGGTGAACAAGCCATCATGACCCTGTTCTGCTAATGATCTGCGGTAGAAGAAAATATTGGAACCCATGGCTTTAAATGTCGCCTGTGCTAAAGCCTGGAATGTATTTGTATTTAAATTAACTCACCATGCTGAGTGGGAAATGTAGACTCGGAGAATTCCACTCCTCTGCCCTCCGGGTGAGTGGGCTCATTGTAAGAGGGAAATACAGTCCCTTCTAAAGAAATTCTTTGGGTCACGCGTTTGACACACTTTGGGCTGAAGCCAGCTCTCACTGAACTCAGTGGGAATAGGACTGGGCTCTTCTTTAGGGGCAGAATCCAACGAAACAACTTCCATCCCTTTCTCTGCATTACTTGCACAACAAACAATATGTGGGGGGAGAGACATGTAAAAGCATTATTAAAGAGATGCCACAATCTTCAACTGCAAAACCAAATGAACCTATAAACAAACCTCTCCTTAAAGGAATAATTAAATAACTCAAAACTCATAACTTTTTAGCTAGGAAGCAATAACTGATGTTTAGATTAATATAATGATTATCAGCTGTATGCTGGCCCACTTCCAGTCTCATTCTCCGGCCGCATGGGCAATCTGTGCTTGCAGGCTGATGCAGGGGTTTCACTGTGTGCCATTTACAGCTGGAGGGAATCTTGTAGCAAACTATTCATTCCTCTGTCTTGCCATGAGATTTTTATGTTTAACTTGCATAGTAAAACGCATTGCAGAGCTGCACCCATCGTCCCCCTTGAGCTCTGGATCCAGACTGGAAGGGATAGTTCTACTCCTTTGTGTGGCTTGAAAGTTCTCAGTGCACCCTCTCCTCTCCTCTCCTCTCTTCTCCCAAGTCATTTTTATTCTTTAGGATGCGTGTGCCTGAATTTGGCCAAACATCCGAGGATTCCCCAGCCTAACACGTGAAGATGCTTAATACTTAATAATAATAGTAATATTACACATGAATGGACTGGTTTGGATAAAATAAGACTCATTGCCCTAAAGGGAAGCCAGCACCCAGTCCCCAAAACACAAAGTGGGTTTATTTTTTGGAAGTTTGAAATATTTCCACTAAAATTTAGTAAACATTATTTTTCTTTTTCTTGAGGTTTCTGCACTTGTGGGTTTCTTCCACAACGGGTTTGAGAGACCGCATAAGGTTCTTTTTTTAATGCTACTTCCAACCTGACTGGAAGCAGTGGAAATCTTGACACAAAGTCTATTCTGCTTCCTGTGACGTTCTCTCCACAGGGGTTAAATGAGCTTCGACGACTTACACCTTGTCAAGATCTGACCCTCCAGTCTTGGACAGTTGGGGATGCACAGTCAGGTGCTTACTTACCCCACACCAAATCACAGCAGCTCTGCCCCTCCTTGGTTTAGATTCATGCATGGTTTATGCAGTGGATGCTTTCCCATAGGATAACATAAATGTGCAAATTGACCTGTCAGCTCTTGGGGTTCCCCATGTGTGTGTACAGCACACAGCACAAAAAGACCCCACACCTGACCCCTGCTGCAATATGAATAAGTTGTTCAGTAGAGGTGGGTGGGTAATATAGCTAGAGCAGAGTTATACTGCATCCATTTTGGGGAGTGATGAGGTAGCCTCTGAAGACAGGTGGTTGCCTATTCAGGGTGGGTAACTTCTTGTCCAGGTTCCACTGTACCCCAGAACTCTATCTACACACGCCACATCCAGTGAAACATTTAAATTACATGAAGAGAGCCAGCTTCAGAAGTCATATTTCTAGTATTTTGCATAATTCCTCTGAGAGTAGAAATCAGAATTCCTCCAGTTGAAAATTGGCAGTGTGAAGTTATTTATTAGGAGTCCTTTGAGGGCTAAAATATATCACCCCCTATACATTCAAAATTCGGGCCCTCATTTGGGAAGTCATGCTCCGCCCTGTGTCTTTGAAGCACAAGCCTCCTAAACACACACAGGGTGTTGATCCGACTGCAATCGGAGGCTGAAGGGGCATCTTTCACAACACTCAAACCATTATCCCAGAGCTTAAAGATGAACTGAAAGCTTCTCTTTTAAAACTCAGTGAATTAAGTTCCCTTTTCATTAGCAGAATAGATGAGTGACATACAACTCATTTGCACAGTCCATTTTAAAACTTAAAAGTGTTGAGGCTCACATCCTCCCATGACCAAGCCGTAAGTTTATGGCGTCATGTTTTCCAATAATAATAGCAGTCAATGTCACGAACACTTTGCACAACTCCTCACTCATTTTTAGATGTCAGCAATGTCACCAACTGCTGTAGAACAAACCCAGAACTCTGACCTCAGATCTTTCAGTTTCCCTTTGGCAATGGCACAAGCATGGCTCTCCACCTTGTACAAGAGCTACAGGAAAACTTTAGGCGTGAGATTCAAATTCAATGAAATCCCTGAATTTCAATACAGCTGCTGTATGAAGTGTGAATGAAGCAAGAGGAGGAAGCAGTTTCTGTAAAACAAATTCATGGGAACATGTGCCTGTTCTAGGAGCTGATATTACAGTATTATTTCCATTTAGGCAGAATGAAACTATCACGAGAGAACTCTTTTCCCCTGAGTCTGGCACCACTAGAGCATGCTATCCATCTCCCGTGCTTCTGGATGTTGGAAAGGCTTGCAGGAAAGCCTTCATACCAGATGTACTAACTGCCCAGAGACCTTCCAAATGAGACATACACTTTAAGTCTTCACCACTTGTGGTAATTACAGGTCTTAGAGCACATTTCCTAAGAGTGGGGGTGTTCGGCGCAGTAGTACCGTGGTGAAATACCAAATTTAGATAATTACATACTAGCCTGTCAGTCTCAATTACTTCTGCACTGCTATGTGCTATTCAACCGCTGCATCCTCCCAGTGAAGTCAGTTGCTTTGGGGGTCTTTGATGTTATTTTAATATTTTTCTTCTAATCACCACACACAATACAGAATTCTACAGGAAATTAACATGAAAAAAGAAAGAGGTGCCTCTTTCTGGAGGGAGTGGGGGTTGCAAAGCAAGCGAAACAGTGAGGAAGGGTCGAGATTAGAGAGGGCTCTGACCCAAACAGCAGGAGTGAACAGCCGCAAACTTTGGCTATGTTATTATTTTTTTATTAGGGTGGTATCTAGAGGCCACAATTGCACTTGGGGCCCCATAGTGGTAGGCAGTGTACTAACACATACAGAGAGAGTGTCATTGCCACAAAGAGCCAACAATTTAAAATGACAAGACTGACAAACGAGAAAGGGAGAGAGAGAAAGGAAGTAGTGAAATGGGGAGCTATAGGCAGAGAGTTTAAATAAATGACTTGTCCAAGGTCACAAAAGCAGTCTGGTAGAGCTGGAAATTGAGCCCCAATATCCTGGGTGCAGGCCAAAGCCTCAAATGCAAGATTATCCTTCTCATTTCACCTCTGGATCAGAACTTTGTCATTCAGGACACACTGCCGCCAGAGATAGGGTTACCAGGTGGCTTAAAAAGAAAACACCGGACACACTTGATCTCAGATGGGGGGGAGGGGGAAGCGGCCAGTGGGAAGCAGGGCTGGCTGGGGAGAGGGAGGGAGAGGGGGGGCAGCGGGGCTGGCCGGGGGAGATTGGGGCGGAGGGGAGACCGGCCGGTGGGAAGCAGGGCTGGCCGTGGGAGATTGTGGTGGGGGAGAACTGGCCAGCAGGAAGCAGGGCTGGCTGGGAGGGGGTCAGGGGGAGTGGGGCTGGTGGGGGCAAGCAGGGGGAGAGAATCAGCCAGCGGGGAGTGGGACTGACCCGGGCGTACGTAGATCCCGGGGTGCTGCCCGCCCCCCGCACGGTCCTGGCAAAGCACGAGCGAGTCCGGCCCCGGGGATGCCCTCTAGCCCCAGCCCTGCCTCCGCCTCTGCCCCCTCGTGTAGTTGTGTACTGCCTGGCTGGTAGACACACGCATGCAGCATGAGTGTGTCTTCCAGCCAGTCCAGTTCGCAACTATGTACTGATACTCCTAATAATAATAAAACATACCTAATTAGAAAATACTGGACTTTTTATATGTCCGGTATTTTCTCAATTTGTTTTCCGGACAGAACCCTCTAATACTGGACTGTCTGGTTCAAAATTGGACACCTGGCAACCCTAGAGATAAGCCTAAAAACAGATGTATGACGGAGTCTGGGTGTTTAGGTTTGAGAGAGAGAGAGAGAGAGAGAGAGAGAGAAACGTCTAGACTACTTTTTTTTTCCCGAAAGGAGATATGCAAATTTGGTGCTAATTTGCATATCTTCCTCCGATCGCATTTTCAAAAGTGGGTCTTGTGAAAGTGAAAGCAGTTTAGACACTTTTTTTTTTTTTTTGGAAAAAAAACCCTTTTTCAAAATAATTGCTCTTCCTAAAAAAAGGAGGTTTACGCGGTTTCTTGAAAAAGGGTTTCTTTTCCCAAAAAAAGTATCCAGACTACTTTCACTTTCGAAAGACCTGCTTTCGAAAATGTGATCGGAAGAAGATATGCAAATTAGCACCAAATTTGCATATCTTCTTTCGGGGGGGAAAAAGCGTAGTCTAAACATGCCCTAGATGTACCCTAGCTGTGTGGGTTATGTAAGCACGAACCCTAGCTCTCATTAGCACATGGAGCCTCATGTCCTCCCTGCGCCTAGGAGCTAGACTTGCTGGCTGCTTCCGGGGTGCAGCACGGTGCCCCAGGACAGGTAGGAACTAGCCTGTCTTGGCTCTGCAGCACTGCCGACCGGCCTTTTAATTCCTTTTCATCCAGGTGACTCTTGGTCACTCTACACTATTTACATGTAGCATTTATATTACACTTTACAGTCATCTGAAAGCTGTGCAAACCTCACAGAAATCCTAAGGAGCTGTAAGCTCATTTGATGTTTTCAAGAACGGGTTTGTTAAGGAAGCAGAAGCAAATCAAATGCCACACAAGGTACACAGGAAGTTTTTCTTTCCCAGAGGATGAAGAACATTCCTCTGACTAAAACCGTCTGTCTGCAAACTCTGTGCCACATAACCAGCTTCCTGTCATAATAAGATGGTGTTTTGACATTCTGGTTGTCTAGAGCAGTGTTTCTCAACCAGTGGTATGAGTACCCTCAGGGGGTACTTGAGAGAAGTCGGGGGGTACATCAACACAATTGAAATTTGGAGAAAACCAAATTTTTGTTTTAAGTTTTACAGTGCTTTATTATTTTTGTGGTTTTTACACCCAAAAATTTCATCGCCCACCCAGCTACAATTAAGTTGTTTAAACAAATGTGTTGCAATGGTAGAAAAAAATTGTGTCTCTGAAAATTGTAGGTACTGGGGGGTACTTCTAATGTTTTTAAAGGGGTACTTTATAAAAAAAGGTTGAGAAACACTGGTCTACAGAAGGGATGTTTAGAGACACTTGGCATTACCCAATCGTGTCACAAGGCAAAAAGCAACCCCGCAGACCAGGCAAACTACTCGTTGGCAGCTCCCAAATACACTCATATTAGTTTTCCCCAATTGAGGATATATTTTCCAAAGAACAGACTGCAAAGTGGGATGATGGAGTCAATGGATCTACAAGCCATACTACATATTGCACAAGGATCCAGTGATTAATTAATAGGGACATTTTTGTAAGAGTAAATTTTGAAAGTTTGGGACTATTTTTATTTTATACAAAGGGATATCCACCCATAATAGAAATCTGTCTGCAGAGAGGTGCATGTGTATTTTTTAAAACCAGCACAGAACTAGGAGACAGGAATGGCTGCGCTGTAATTACAGTCACAGCTCTGCCACTGACTTTTTGTGTGGCATTGGGCGAGTTCCCTAACCTTTCCTCAGTGTATCCCTCTGTTAAATGGGCAAGATGTTGGTTAGATAGACTGTTTCACAATAATGTTAATTAATATTGTTAATCCTACATCCAACACCAGTGTGTATATTTTAATGCAGGTGTCAAATTTTTCAGTGGTAGCAGATGCCAGGGCTGTGGAGATCAGCTTCTCAGTAGAAGCTATATCTGGAATCTGCTTATGTTCTAAGCGTAACTTGCTTTATTTATACATATACACCTGCCCTGAAATGAAATGGCCAAACAGCATGCAGGCAGTATCTTCTTCCAGGAACTTCAGCCCAGCACCAAAGCCTCGTTCTCAGGGAGCAGCTCTGCCTCAAAAACTGACTAATCACAGACTATGGCAGAAAGAAAATTCTCCTGCAGTGCACACAGCAACCTATACCCGGAATCTTGTATAAATCAAGAAACCACCACCACGACCAGCATTTCTTCCAAGACTAAAAACTTGCTCACATGCTAAGACACATGCATTGTGAAACTCTGTAATAGCACCATCTGGTGATGCCTTAGTTTCTCCATTTATTAAACAAATGGTGTTCCACTGGGGTCTGTTTTGGGACCAGTTCTGTTCAATATCTTCATCAAAGATTTAATTATTGGCACAGAGAGTACGCTTATTAAGTTTGCAGATGATACCAAGCTGGGAGGGGTTGCAAGCGCTTTGGAGGACAGGGTCATAATTCAAAATGATCTGGACAAACTAGAGAAATGGTCTGAGGTAAATAGGATGAAGTTTAATAAGGACAAATGCAAAGTACTCCACTTAGGAAGGAACAAGCAGTCTCACTGCAGAAAGAGATCTAGGGGTCATAGTGGACCACAAGCTAAATATGAGTCAACAGTGTGATGATGTTGCAAAAAAAAAGCAAACATGATTCTGGGATGCATTAACAGGACTGTTGTGAGCAAGACACGAGAAGTCATTCTTCCGCTCTACTCTGCGCTGAGTAGGCCTCAGTTGGAGTATCGTGTTCAGTTCTGGGTACAACATTTCAAGAAAGATGTGGAGAAATTGGAGAAGGTCCAGAGAAGAGCAACAAGAAAGATTAAAGGTCTAGAGAACATGAGCTATGAAGGAAGACTGAAAGAATTGGGCTTGTTTAATTTGGAAAGGAGAAGACAGAGGGGACATGATAGTGGTTTTCAGGTATCTGTCACAAGGAGGAGGGAGAAAAATTGTTCTCCTTGGTCTCTGAGGATAGGACAAGAAGCAATGGACTTAAACTGCAGCAAGGGAGGTTTAGGTTGGACATTAGGAAAAACTTCCTAACTGTCAGGGTGGTTAAACACTGGAATAAGTTGCCTAGGATGGCTGTGGAATCTCCATCTCTGGAGATATTTAAGAGCAGGTTAAATAGACATCTATCAGGGATGGTATAGACCAGTGTTTCTCAACCAGTGGTACGAGAACCCTTAGGGGTACTTGAGAGAAGTCTGGGGGGTACATGAACACAACTGAAATTTGGAGAAAGCTGAATTTTTGTTTTAAGTTTTACAGCGCTTTATTATTTTTGAACTTTTTACACCCAAAAATTTCATCGCCTGCCCAGCTACGGTTGTTTAAACAAATGTGTTGGTCTGAAAACTGTAGGTACTGGGAATACTTATGATTTTTTTTTAAAAAGGGGGTACTTATAATTTTTTTTGAAAAAGGGGTACTTTATAAAAAAAAGGTTGAGAAACACTGGTATAGACGGTACTGGGTCCTGCCGTGAGGGCAGGAGACTGGACTTGATGACCTCTTGAGGTCCCTTCCAAGTTCTGGTGTTCTGTGATTCTAAAATAACTATTAGGTACAATACTTTATGGTAGTGTTGTGCAGCATAGTTAATATTTATAAAAACCCTCTGGAGATGCAAATAGCTGAATGCAATCAGTGTTAAGTACACTTGAACCTCCATAATCCAGGTTTTCGTGATCTGGAAGCTACCCAAGGCTCGACCCCGGCAGGGGAGGAGGAAGCAGTCATGCACATTGCGACTCTCCCTCTCCATCCCTCAGCTGGGGAATGGCAGCGGAGCAAAGTGCTGGTCTAGAGGCCCTCCCAGACCGTGCACACTCACCTCCAGCGCACTTCATTGTGGTAAACACCCATGGTCCAGAACATTCTATAATCTGGCATAGCCTATTTCCCAGGGTTACCAGATTAAATTCACTCAAATGTATTATTATTTTATCACAGTGTGCCAGCATAACACAAGCTTGCAGTCCAATTTGACAGTCTGGCTTGTTTATTTTTGGTTTAACAAGATGGAAAAACCATACTTTTTAAAGTCTTATCTAATAAAAAAAGTAATATTTTAAGACCCCTTGCATTCCTGTTTGCTTTCTCCATCTAGATTAAACGGAACTCTATGCTTCTCTGAGTATAGTGGTGTTATCCAAGCTCCCCCTCAATTTGTGCCCTGCCTTTCTTGGCTCCCTACACAACTGTTTTTGTAAAGAGTTGTGTTATCCAAGCTCCCCCTCAATTTGTGCCCTGCCTTTCTTGGCTCCCTACACAACTGTTTTTGTAAAGAGTAAGTGCCATGATTCCAAGTCTGCTTCAGGCCTCCTGAAGAGCCTTCAGCAGTACTTGGGCAGAGCTGGGAAGAAGAGCAGACAGACCAGAGAATAACATGAAGGCTGGAGAACAGAAGTGGTGACTGGGGTCACTGCGTGACAAGACCAACACGACTGTCCAGGCTGTGTGTGAGAACAAGGATGCCCACTCAAGGAAATTAGTGGCTGGTAACTGCAGAACAAGGAAAAGGAAAGCCTTCTTCATGCAGCAAATCTGTGGAGCTCACTCTCTCTTGGGAGTTACTGTAGCTGGGTGAATAACTTCAGGTCACTAGCAATTCTCATTATTGCTTCAATTTAAACGTCTTACAAGACGCTTATCCCATCTCTATGCATCTGGACATGAACTATAACTACAATGTGAAGTGCTGAAAGCAAAAAAAAATCAGCAAGTTCCTCACCTCCTCCACCACAATATAAAAGAGTCAGTCAGCAAGAAACAAGGGAATTACCATATTGAGTTTTCACAGCTAAGGCATGAAATCTCATGCTTCAGTGCATAAAGGATTGTCACAATGGTCAGGAAAGGTTTGGCCCAACTGGTCAGGCACAGTATGGAGTTGGGGAGAGGAAGAAACTAGTGAAAGTCTGACAGCTGTTATGTTGGGTATCTGGGAGTTACAGGTTAAAGCATGAGGCTTACCACTTGAGCTACAGGCTCTGTAGGTGGGGACTATAACAGACTCACGTCCAGACAGCACTCTTTAAGAGAATAAACCTGAAAAAAATATTGCTGAAGAAATTAACACAAGAGCAGCCCAAATCAAGGAAAGAAATGACCAGCTCTAAAAAAAGGAAGGAAGTGGTGTTTGCAGTAGAGGTGGACCTAGTCTCAAGAAATTTGGACCTGACCTTGTCCAAGAACTGGGAGTATTTGGATCCTGGGATTTCATTTAGTACCACCTTTATTTTGTAGCTTTGGGCTTATGCAGCTGTGTGACCAGATTCAGCAAGCATCCACAATGGAAAAGAGGCAGGCACTCAAACACCCAGTAGATTTTAGAGCATGGTTTCTGCTCTTCATCTAGGCTATGTAGGGCAGTAAGCAAGAGGAGGCTGATTTTTTTTCCTTTTTTTATTGGCAGTATATAGCTCTGCCCTGCCTATATGCCACTGAGCCAGCTAATGTTTTATTTAATGTTAGATAATGTTTTATTTAACTTGACATTCCCACCCTCTCAGAATAAGTAAGCTTGTGATGAGATGGCTGGCCAGTACGGTCAGAGCAGACATGACAGAAGCTGTTATTCTAAACATGAATAATTTGATAGTATAAAACTATGGTACGCCCACATCTTGAATACTGTGTACAGATGTGGTCTCCTCACCTCAAAAAAGATATTTTGGCCTTGGAAAGGGTTCAGAAAAGGGCAACTAAAATGATTAGGGGTTTGGAACGGGTCCCATATGAGGAGAGGTTAAAGCGACTGGGACTTTTCAGTTTAGAAAAGAGGAGACTGAGGGGATATGATAGAGGTGTATAAAATCATGAGTGGTGTAGAGAGGGCCGATAAAGAAAAGTTATTTATTAGTTCCTAAATAGAAGAACTAGAGGACACCAAATGAAATTAATGGGTAGCAGGTTTAAAACTAATAAAAGAAAGTTCTTCTTCACACAGCGTGTAGTCAGCATGTGGAACTCCTTGCCAGAGGAGGCTGTGAAGGCTAGGAATATAACAGAGTTTAAAGAGAAGCTAGATAATTTCATGGAGGTTAGGTCCATAAAAGGCTATTAGCCAGGGGATAAAATGGTGTCCTTGGCCTCTGTTTGACAGAGGCTGGAGAGGGATGGCAGGAGACAAATCGCTTGATCATTGTCTTCGGTCCACCCCCTCTGGGGCACCTGGTGCTGGCCACTGTCGGCAGACAGGATACTGGGCTAGATGGACCTTTGGTCTGACCCGGTACGGCCGTTCTTATGTTCTTATCTTATGTTCTTATGTTGATTCTAATGACTAATCCTCATGACAAAGATTAGAGAAGAAGCAGGAAAGGTAATTGGCACTAGCTGGAGATCTAATATGACTGGTAGGCGGTACTGTACTACCTGACCGCATCTTGTGAGAACCATGAGCCAGCCTCAGTCTCAAAACTGGTACCACTACACTGAGGGTGCTGGCATGACACTGGTGCTGAATTTGGTCCATTTGGACTATCTTCCCGTGACAATGTGGGGATTATATTCACTTTTTTTGCTTTTTTATGTTTCATGTGATTTTTACTGTCCTGTAGTAACCGCATGTGTATACCTCAGTTTCCCTGGGCACTGCACCAATGCCTAGATGTAGATGAGAATTTCAGTGTGATAGTCTCCCTCATGTACACAATGGCTGATGCTTTCTGTAACCTGAGCCTGGGAAAGGGGTGTAACCAGGTGCCACCTTTTGCCCAAGAAGCTGGACAAAGGCTGGGGGCAGAGCTGGCTTCAGGGCTAGGCTGGGCTGCTGAGTTATTCTCGCTGGCTTGGAGTGCAGAGATGGGGGGCAGGACTCTTGGCTCTGAGCCCTCTCTCCCCAAGATGGATTGTACTGACTGCTTCTGGTTTCTTTGCTGACAAGTCTGTTCTATGCTGTGTTCCTGTCAAGTGATAAACCTTCTGTTCTACCTGCTGGCTAAGAGTCACATCTCATTGCCGATGGGGGTGTAGAGCCCCATGCCTTGGTGACACTTCCTAAGATTGGTTTCCCCCTCAACCTTCCATCCAAAGATTTGCAATTTGCTTGCAGCAGCCTAGTGACCTAGGGAGCATGAATGACTTTGGAAGGTCTTTTGCTTAAAAAGGTCTAGTTTGCACCCTGCCTTTTCTTAATTCAGACTTTTACTTTCCTCCTGAGGCTAGAAATCTGGGAGTCATTCTTGGCCTTGGACTCTTTTCTTCCTACATTTCCTTGGTCAGTAAATCAGACTGTCCCACCTCCTGATTAACATTGCCAGAATCTGTCCTTATATTAATCTTGCTTTTGTGGAAACCCTTATTCAGGCTTTCAGTGTTTCCTGGTTTGACTATTACAATTCCCTCTTCTAAGTCACTACTCTCTAAACTGCAGGTGCTCCAGAATGCTCTGGCCAAATTGCTTCCTTGCCATGGAAGTGAAACCATCATTCCCCTCTCCTCTGCTAGAAACCACTGCTGCCTTTGTAGATATCTCTGACCCAGCTAAAAAATGACCTTGTGATTTACAGCATTCTCCAAGACCTCCCCACATCCTTCCTCTCTGACCTCAGGCATCCACCTACTCCTCCAGGCCCTTATTCCTCACTTTAAATCTTTGTCTTCTCTGCCCCTCCCTTTGACTTCGTGAGTGTGGGAGTCACTCAGTTGTCTGTGCTGATCCATCTAGCTGGAAATGTCTCCCTTCACTTCATTCCTTAAAATCTCATCATAAATCCTTCCCCTTCTCTTTAGCATACAATTAACATGCTCTCTCTTTCTCCGAAGCAGGTTGTGTTTTAAGGATGCTACATGAAATTAAAAAGTTTTTAAACCAAACTTACATTTGGCCAGCTGTTCTACATGACTTGGCATTATTCACACTCCACCTGGTAGCATTTTCAACAGATAGGTAGGAGTAACTAATAGGCACTAAAGGCAATAGACTGAGTGGGGAGGTGCAGCTAAGCTACCTAATGGCCATTTGGGGCAGCAGAGTGTTTGAGAATGAGGGGCTATGCTCCCTAATGGCCCATAGGGACAAAAGAGAGCAGCATATGTCCAGGGCTGGCCATGCTACCTACTGACACTTGAGCCAGCAGAGGGCATGGAGAGGATGGAGCAGCTATGCTTCCTAACAGCCACTAGGGGCAGCAGAGAGCAGGCAGCAGGCTCACCCAATTCAGCCTCACGAGCACGTGGAGAGATCATTCCCCAACCTTACTTCCTTGCATGCACCTCTTGGACTTTGTGAGGGAGGGAAAGCAAGTGTTGTGCAGCCACTATTCCCAGAACAGGTGGGCTTGGTTCTGACCTGCATGCATGGGCTGTTGCTCCTGAATCATCATAGCTATCTAACCATCTAAACTGAGTGGGGTGGGGAGAAGGGTAGTAACTCACTGTTGATAAAGGCCATCAGCAGATTCCTACACTATAGAGTTCCTCTGCTCAGTGGTAGCGTGACCAACAGACCACCACCACGATCTGAGAAGTATTTCCTTGGGCATTTGCCAGGCGTTTGAGTGGCCCTCTTGCATACTTGAGTAGGAAGTGGTTTGAGACAGTTGCTGTGTTCAAAGATTATAGCGTTCGGTAGCTAGAACATTTATACCAGCTGATTACTGGTGTTAAGAGGAGATAATCTAAGTTTCCTAGTGCAGTATGTCCCATGTAAAGTTGTTGAGTTCTCAGTCATTAGGTAGGTAGACGAAGACCAGAAGCCCAAGAGGCACCCACTTGTAAGGCAGTCTTCCAACTAAACTTAGTGTCACTAGTTTATAATTTGCCTGGGGGCAGCCCTTGAATTATATGCTGGACCCATTCTGCCATTTGTTTTCTTGGCTCCAAGAATGAAAGCAAGAGTGTTAGGCTATTAGTGCATTCACCCATAGGTTCATACCCCACACTCTCCAGGTGTCTCTCATGGGTATGAAAAGGGAGATCTTCATTCCAGCATACATATAACTAATACATCACTCCAAACAGATCAGCCTGTGTCTCTAGGAAAGAGAGCTTTCTGCACACTGCTTACATCAAATACAATTTACAATCCATAAAACCCCCAGAAGGCAATGCCCATTTCTGGAGTTAAATGCAGACTAGTTTGTTTTGCATTCTGCACATCTGGCCCCAAGTACTATCTGGGAAAGCCACCTCGCGTTGCAAATACCCCACTGCCTGAACAAGGAAATATGTTTGGATTGCTTTGTAAAACCATATAACTGAGTAACTTCATGATGTCTATGGTTGTGTCTAGCACCCTGATGTGTATTTTTATGGTTCCCTTCACTCCAGCCCATCCCTCATCCAAGTATATCAGCTCAAAGAGTCACCCCTGTCTTAAGCAAAGACTTTACATTATTCATACATGGGTGAATTTTGCCCCTGTCTACACTTTAAGTCTATGCACCATTTCAGTCTCACTTAAACCCCATTTTTGAGGACTTACTTAGAACTTAAATGGTGTATTGGCCTTACATGGGCTCTCTGCCCAGGGGAGAATTTCATCCATATATGAAACTGGGCGTTCTGAATAAACTTTCATATATGAACTAGCCTATTAGGTATTGCAGGTTGTGTCATTTGTCAATCAAAAGGTAATTTCCCCTAGATTTACCCTCTTTAGTATCACTGGCTAAATAATGGGGAAAGCTATTCACAATTACCAAGTCAGTAAAACAAATGCGAACTTTCACAATGAGCATTATTCACAAGGAATTATTAGACTAACGCTAGTGGCAGGTATGAACAATCTCTGTACAGGTCATATGCCAGACAGACAAAACTGGTGTAGGTTGAACTTTTCTGAAGCTCTTGATCTGTTTTTTGGGACCATAAATCGAGCTCAATTTATACCACTTGTTTTTCCTATAGTTTAAATCTGTGTTTAGCTTTTTAAAAGATAATTTCATTAAAAATAAAGGTTAGCAAAATCCTTCCTTCTCACATTAGAAATTTCCTCTCCCAAATAGATTGTAAGCTCATCAGTTGCCCTACCTATGTTTTTAGTACAGGCCTGGGAAAAATATGGCCCACAGGCCGGATCCGGCCTGCCGAGCCACCAGATCCGGCCCGTGGATGCAGCAGGGAGCCCCAGACAGGCTCCCTGCTTGCCTTGCCCCACTAGCATGCCCCTGAGCAGTCCTGGCTTGTGCCAGCGCTGGAAGCCACCCACGCTGAAGCGCTGCATTTTAAATGTAGTAAGAGCTGGGCTTGCATAAGCCCAGCTCTTACTACATTTAAAATGCAGAGGCGAAGCGTCCTGGACCAGTGCGAGTTGGGACTGCTCAGCTTGTGCCTATTGGGTAGCCGACTAGTCAACTACTCGCTAACATTACTACCCCAGACCCCACTTTCCCTCCTGCACCCCAGTCTTTTACCTCAAGCTCCCTTCTGCACCCAACCTCCTTCCCAGACCCCGTGCTTCCTCCATTAATATCATGGAAGAGTGTGGCCCTCAACTATTTGCAAAATCTTGGAGTTTTAGTGCACTTACATATTTATACACAACTTTAATTATTTTTCATTAGGCTCTTTTCCCTTCTTGCTCCTTTTTTCCACAGTTATAATTTGGGTCAGCTTTCAGAATCACAGTACTAGACAGAATTCAATATTAAGCAAAAGTAGTTTGCCCAACCCTAACAAACACCAATGAGTGTCATTTTGGAGAATTTTTGAATATTTAAGGACACACTTAATATGTGGCACTCCTTTAATTCTAAAATTGAAACAGTTTTCCTGGAACACACTCTTTCCTCAGATGAGTAGCTATAAAAGTGAGTTTGTGTGCACGTAAGTGTTTGCATCTAGCTCAAAATCCATAAAAAAATTTTAAGCAATAGAAACAATTGCTTAAAGGACTCGGACACTGGAGAAATATGAATTTTGTAGCTAACGATTAATTCAGTAGCACTTTGCAATGAGCTTTTTGAACCCTAGTGATTGAGTTTGGGTGTGTATGATTCTCATTTGCGCTTTTTACAAGCAAGGCTCCCACAAAGATACATTCAATAGCACAACTACTGTATCTTTGTAACAGAACATTCTTTAGCTCTGAAGTGACTTTTCCTTCCTGCCTTCACATGAATCTTAAACAATATTACAGAATGAAGAGCTGAGTGGATCCTTATCAAAAGTTAGTTATGTACTAGCATTGTTTTCCTATTAATGCCTTATTTTTCAAGTATGGTTATCCTGCTGCGCCTGTAAATTTAGCCAGGGGCGCCCTCTTCTGGGATTTTATTCAACTGCTACCATAACCGCATCAATAAAATCGCTGAATAACATCAGGCATTCTTTCCTATTCTAACTTAAATTTTTCATATTTCAAACACACTTTACCCTATCCACCAACCTTCCCTCCTTCTAGGTGATTTTTAAATTTTGGTTTATATTTTCAGACTCTCTGGTGGGGTTGCATATTTACAAGTCTTTCCCCAGTGATGGTTAGAGTTATATTTGTTTGAGTTATTAGTTTGTTGTGGTTAAAGTCTGAAAATAATTGGGGATGGGACAAGATTTTTAGCCAAATAAATATCAGAAGATAAATCCTAATTTTCGAAACACTGGGATTTTATTTTACTGCTGTTCCCTTTTGGCGCCCCACTTTCCCACTGACGGTCAGAAGCAACCGTAAATAGTGAGTTTCAGCAGAAGTGCTAGAAGTACTAGGGATGCCAGTATGTGGTTTGGATCAAGCTCTTCCCTTCCGACATGTCTTTGTGAATAGATGATGTTCATGCCTTAAAAAATGTCAGCATTTTAAAGGTAAAAGATATATATTTACCAAGATGTGAAGGCTGCTGCCAAATGTTCCCATTTTGAAATCTCTCACTTGATTGCCAGTGAAAGCTCATAGTAATAAATAAATAATGCTTAGAGCACCGCAGGAAAAGAGCAAGTCTCTTAACAAATATTAATTTAGTTTCCCAATAGAACTGTAGGCAATACCAACACTTTGTTATTTGCACGAAGCTCTAAATGGCTTGTGAGCCTCCTGTTTAAGAGAACTGCCCACTCCCATCTCTGTTATACTGCCCTAGGGGGTGCTGGAGCCCTATGACTTTAGTGGGGAGTGACTGACAGGGCATTCTCCATGAGCCACCTTGAATTTTAGAATTTGTCCCAGGTGAGTTTGACATGAATGGCCTGAACTGACTGACTTCCAGGCCATGTTGCAAAGCTTCTCACTTTTGTCCTGCTCTTGAGGAGTGGGGTGGGGATTAGGGATTGATCTTTCATTGTCCTAGTTATTTTCATCATGACTGAATAGTGAGGTAAAGTCACTGGATTTAGTTAAATAATGTGGCTTCACATTTGTACTTGTGTTTGTATTGTAAGGGAATTAGGACAACCCAGGAAACTACAGACCAGTCGTCTTAACTTCTGTACCAGGAAAGATAATGAAGCAAATAATCAAGGAATCCACTTGCAAACATCTAGAACATGGGTTCCCAAACTGGGGGGCGTGCCCCCCTGAGGGGAGGGGTGTGAAGAAATTCCAGAGGGGGCATGAGGTGACCCAGCCCCCCGGTCAATCTCCCCCCCCAAGTTTTGCTGCTATTTTTGCTATATATTTGCTGCCCCCTTTTTTTTTTTTTTTTTGCTCAACATGTTTTGCTGGGGTCGGGAGCATGAGGGTTTCTCAAAAATCAAAAAGGGGGCGTGATGCTGAAAAGTTTGGGAACCACTGATCTAGAAGATAATAAAATGATAAGTAACAGTCAGCAGGGATTTGTAAAGAACACATCACATCAAGCCAACCTGATAGCTTTCTTTGATAGGCTATCAAGCCTTGTGGATAAGGGGGAAGTGGTAGATGTGGTATATACCTAGACTTTAGTAAAGCATTCCATATAGTCTTGCATGACTTTTTCATTAATAAACTAAGAAAATACAACCTAGATGGGGGTGCTATAAGGTGGGTGCATAACTGATTGCATAACCATTCCCAGAGAGTAGTTATTAATGGTTCACAATCATGGTGAAAGGACATAATGAGGGTGTTCTGCAAGGATCAGTTTTGGGAGTGTTTCTGTTCCATATCTTCATCAACAGTTTAGATAATGGCATAGAGATTACACTTATAAAGTTTGCAGATGATAGCAAGCTGGGAAAGGTTGCAAGTGCTTTGGAGGATAGGGTCAAAATTCAAAATGATCTGGACAAACTGGAGAAATGGTCTGAGGTAAACTGGATGAAATTCAACAAAAACAAATGCAAAGTACTCCCCTTAGAAGGAACACTAAACCACACACATACAAAATGGGAAAGGAAAGGAAATGTCTAGTATTGGAGTACTGCAGAAAGGGATCCAGAGTCATAGTGGACTACAAGCTAAATATGAGTCAACAGTGGGGTACTGTTGCAAAAAAAGCAAAGATGATTCTGGGATTTGGTAGTTCTTTTGCTCTAATCCACACTGATTAGGCCTCAGCTGGAGTACTGTGTCCAGTTCTGGGTGCTACATTTCAGGAAAGATGTGGACAAATTGGATAAGGTTCAGGGAAGAGCAACAAAAAATAATTTAAAGTCTAGAAAATATGATCTGTGAAGGAAGATTGAAATAATTGGATTTATTTAGTCTGGAATGGAGAAGATAAAGAGGGGACATGATGACAGCTTTCAAGTATTTAAAAGGTTATTACAAAGAGGGGGATAAAAAATTGTTCTCCTTAAAGATAGGACACGAAGCAATGGGCTCAAATTGCTGTTAGGTTGGACATTAGGAAAAACTTCCTAAGTGTCAGAATGGTTAAGCACTGAAATAAATTGCCTAGGGAAGTTGTGGAATCTCTCACTGCAGATTTTTAAGAGCAGTTAGACAAAGACATGCTAGGAATAGTCTAGATGGTGGTTGGTCCTGCCATGAGTGCAGGAGACTGGACTTGATGAGCTCTTGAGGTTCCTTCCAGTTTTATTATTCTCTTTTTGCATAAATGCGTAGTTCTAATATTATGCCTAAATAAATGGGAGCCTTCGAGAAATGTTCATTTAAATGGGAAATTAATTGAAATAAATATAAGGCCATTACATGAAAATCTCAACGTACTTTATAAACATCTCACTAAGTCTCTCAAAACCCTGTCAAGCCAAGCATTCTTATACCCTTGTCTAAAACATAATTGAAGACACAGACTTGTTAATGCCCATCACATACCTACAGTCACACAGTGATGGAGCAAGGGCTACAGCTGTGACATCCAGTTGTTTGCTGTGGCCATTGGGCAACATTGCCTCTCAGTGCTTTTTCTCATTTACAAGATTATATGCAATGGCAGGAGTTGGCAATAATTTTTGCCTGGGGGATACTTCAAAAATTTTTGAAGTGGCCCCGGACCACCCCGGAAGGGGCGGGGCCTAAATGGGAAGGAGCGGGGCTACCCTTCCGCCAGACTATGATTGGTCTGGGGGTGGAGGGATCCTCTTTGCCCCTGCTTCCCACTAGGCACCCATACCTGGGAAGAGGCTTGGCATGCTCCTTTACCCCCAGGCCAATCAGGGCCTGGGGGCAGGGGAGCGTGGGAAGCCTCCTCCCACCCAGCAAGGAGCATGTGGCCCTGCAAGGAACCTTCACGCAGCTCCCCCGGCCCCAGGTCCTGATTGGCCTGGAGGCGGGGGAGCGCACAAAGCCTCCTCCGCTCTCCCCCCTCCTGGGAGCTGCGTGCGGCGCTTCAAAGTGCCACGTGCTCCTGGCAGGGTGAGAGGAGGCTTCGCACGCTCCCCTGTCCCCAGGCCAATTAAGACCTGGGGGCAAGGGAGCGCTGAAAGCCTTCTCCGCTCTGTCCCCGCCCTGCGATCCACCCACTTGGCAGTCCAGATCTGGCCCGTGAAGGCCCTTTTGCCCACCCCTGTGCAATGGTGTTGTCTAACTAGAGCACCTTTCCCACTTGCCCTTTCTCTTAAAATCTCACTCATTGCCTAGGAAGTATGCATTGACTTCTTGAAGTGATTTGGAGCTAGAGTTATATGTGTTTACAGTTATGGAATCAGCTTTCTCATTACATTAAGAAAGCTGAATTTTTCTCTGTTTTTAAATTAGGACCAAAGAGGTGGGTCTGAAATATAAGCACCTGAGCACTTTTTGGATAGGGCTCTGTATAAATATATTTGACTATTAGGACTGTAATATCATCAAGTGCTTAAAAGTAGATACAGCTCATTTGCTATTTGCGGGGCTTTATTTTATTTTGGTTAGAGGGTTGATACAGGGTTATTCAGTTTTTTGAAAAATATCATCCTCTTCTGCTTTGGTATGAAAATCGAGCACCACTGTTTCAAACAGGGCACTGTTTTGCTTGGAGTCCGTGCAAGAGCAGCTGCATGAGTCTGTCTCTGTGCAGCCTGTGATTTTAATGTTTTTTTGGGGGGAGGGGTTTCACTAATTTTGTCACATGAAGGCTAGACTCAGCATGTGCCTCTCAGAGCTTCAGACTCCTCTTGGCGCTGTCACATCTGGGGCAGAGAAGGACCAGGGTCAGATCCAAAACTTTCACCAAGATCTGATGGGTCTCAATCCTCTGTTTTGTCTGTCTCTCTCTCTAAACTGGGATGAGGGGAGTAATCCAACATCTGAGTGCAACTGACATTTCCCAGTGCTTGGAAACCTTCCCAATTAGTATTCAGCCAGAAACCTGCATAACCAACTGTATTTTATCTGCATGGCAGAAAGAACATTCGTTTCAATCATTTTTTTACTTAGAGAGATGCTGGGTGACTTCATGTCTGTTCAAATAACCAACACAAGGGCCATACATGGATATTTTGAGGGCTTAAGTAGGTTTTAGGACTAGGGCTAATTTTCTTCACAGGGATGTCACCCTTAGGAAGGGTAATTTCCACATCCATCTTGTGAAACCTGAGATTGATAATAAACAATAATAAATTCAGGTGGAAACTAGGCTTGTTTGGCTTTAAATCCCTGCAACAGCATTTGCAACCCAAATTTTACAGCTTCAGGCTTCACAACCTTAAACTGGCCATAATCCAAAGTGAAATTTACCAGTCTATTTTCATTGTCCTGGCTGAGAGAAATGCAAAAAGGAAACAACCAGTTAGCACTAACACACAAAAATTGATTTTTAAAACTTTAATTTTTAATTATGTTATTGTTGAAAATTAAAGTCTAAGGCTATGTCTACACTGCAGGCTTCTTGCACAAGAACTTTTGGCACAAGAGTTCTTGCGCAAAAGTTCTTGTGCAAGAGTGCGTCCATACTGCCATGTGCTTTTGTGCAAGAGTGTCCATGGCAGTGTGGACGCTCTCTTGCGCAAGAAAGCTCTGATTGCCATTTTAGCCATAGGGGTTTCTTACGCAAGAAACCCCTGTTCCCGTCCACACTAGCCTTTTTGCGCAAGAGCTCTTGCTCAAAAAGGCTTATTCCTCGTGGAGAGAGGAATAACTCTTGTGCAAAAAGCCCTCTCTTCTGATGATCTACTGTAAACTTTCTTGCTCAAGAACGGGCTTGTAGTGTGGATGCTCCGCAAGTTTCTGCGCAAGAATGGCCGTTCTTGCTCAAGAAGCCTACAGTGTAGACCTAGCCTAAGGCTAGGTCTACACTACACCCCTCTGTCAGCAGAGGGATGTAAATAAAGCACATTGGAAGTGCAAATGAAGCAGGGATTTAAATATCCCACGCTTTATTTGCATAATCACGTTCTGGCGCTGTTTCGAACAAGTGGCATTTCGAAACTGAAACCGCAGCTTAGCCACGGTTCTGCCGACAGCAGGGTGATTTTTCGACAGATCCTGTACTCCTCGTTTTTTGAGTGGTTTTTGAAACGAGGCTTAGAGGATCTGACAACAAAGGGTTCTGGGGTCGGCTGATCCCCGTCTAGACGACTGCACTGTGCCGACAATCAGCTGATCGGCACAGCGCGGCAGACATTTTGATGTAAATGAAGCGGCAATTATTTAAATCACCGCTTCATTTCCCTTTGCCAAGTACGCTCATCTACATCGCTCCATCGACGGAGCCATGTGGTCTAGACACACCCACTGCAGGGCCGGCCTGAGCCATTTTGGCGCCCCGGGCCCCAGGCGCGTGGCGCCGTCCCCGGGGCACATGGCCCCGCCTCCGGGCACACGGCTTATGCCAGGCCTGCCCCCGGCTAGCCCACCCCTTAGTCCGGCCCTGACCCACTGTGAATATGTAATACTGTGCTTTATGAAGGCTGGCAGGTCACTGCTTAATTCTTGCCTTGGGAGAGAACAGGACAGTAGGAGTTGAACTAAACTCAGACTTGCTAAGGTGATAATGAATTGCAGGAGAAACTGCATCTTAAGTGCATGTCTTCACTCCACGGAAGATCGCTGCTGCTGCAATTGATCTTCCGGAGTTTGATTTAGCGAGTCTAGTTAAGACTCGCTAAATCAAATTCAGAGGGTGCTCCCACTATCCAGTACTCCTGTTCTTGCCCGAAGTAAGGGAAGCCAATAGGAGCGTTTGCTCCTGTTGGCCTCCCGCTGACAGGACACTGCCAAGCTCAGCTTAAGGTAAGCCAACTCAAGCTACGTATTCTATGTAGCTAGAGTTGTGCACCTTAAGCTGAGCTGCTGGATCTAGTGCAGACCTCGCCTAATCTTCTGTCTGAAGCGGAAGGAAGACAGGTGACTGCCCTAAGAAAGGGGACAGCTAGAGGCCTTAGATTTGATGGGGTACCCTCAGAGAGGCCATAAGAGAGTCAGAGGTGCAGTTGCCTCTGGAACTCTGACCCCTGCTATACTGTTCCTGTGACAATACTTATGAACTGTAGTCTCTCACTGGAAGACATTTTCCTCAGCCCTCCCCATCCCCCCCAACCCCGCAAACATAGCACACGTAAGGAAATTCTTTGGAGTTTTCACCTATATCTTATTAACTTACTAAACATTGCAACAAAATAATCTTAGGGTGCGTCTACACTGCACTGTAACTCGAAATAAGATACACAATTTGAGCTATGCAAATTGCATCTTATTTCGATGCTATTTTGAAATAGCTTATTTCATCAAATTTCGAAATAAAGTGCCATTCCAAAACATCCCTTACTCCTTGCAGAATGAGGTTTACAGGGACGTCGGAATAGCAAGCCCAAAATAACAGAATAGCGAGCTCCAGAATCCCAAAATAGTATTGCAGTGTAGACGAGCTTAAAGGCAGGCTGGAAAATGGATCTTGAGCTGTTGTCCCAAGCAACTACAAAATTATACTGCAATTATATTGTGCCATTATTAGATACTAAATGAAGAAATAGGCTATAGAGATAGAGAATATGGGGCAGAATTCTGCCAGACAGTGTTTGCTGGAATTTAACATGACAAAGTGCACAGTCCCTTCTACAAACCTCCTAGCACTAGCCCAGTTAACACACTATCAGGGTCATCCTTAGTACTGCGTAGGTCCCCATAAACCCTATTAAATTAGTGCCCCGTGGCCAATGGCAGCCAGGGGAGGGCAGTTTTTTAGAGAAGTGATTTTATAATTTTCAGAACACACCTAATATATCTGGAACCACTACACCTGCTACTACACTCTGGGAAGCCTGACTGTTGAGTAATGATCTGTCTCTTGATGGTGAGCCACACGTTTAGGATGTTTGGATTATCTCTTGGATTAGAAACAAAAATTTACATTCCACCACTCCTGACGTAGTGGGCAGGGGAGTTGTTTGAAATATTGAA
The DNA here is from genome assembly GCA_019425775.1 of Rafetus swinhoei. Classification (NCBI taxonomy): domain Eukaryota; kingdom Metazoa; phylum Chordata; order Testudines; family Trionychidae; genus Rafetus; species Rafetus swinhoei. The sequence goes on along the minus strand of CM033428.1, from coordinate 18,802,237 downwards.
ATATTTTTAAAGCAAATTTTAAACAAAGGTCCTGTAGACACACACAGTAAATTCAGAAACTGAAGCTAAGTCTACACTGGCACTTTACAGCACTGTAGATTTTTGGCTCAGGGGTGTGAAAAAACACACACCTCCCCTGAGTGCCACAAATTACAGCGCTGTAAAATGTAGTGCACTGGGAGATCTCTCTCCCAGTGCTCGTGCTATGGCCACATTTTCAGTTTAAAGGGCGGCCCTCACTGTACTTTAAACTGTTAAATGTAGATAAAGTCTGACAGTACATACCTGGGGTTCGCAAATGCCTGTTAAATGGCTTGATTACCACTTGAATGGCTCTTTCACAGGTTTAGTGTTCTTCTAATAGGCCTGGCAGGTTTTGTCACTTATAAGTTAACTAGACCCTCTCTCAAGCAAGCAGAGCCACAGATCAGGGATAGGAAGAGGTGTTTGGGTGGACATTAAGACCCAGTGGTGCCCTGAATTTTGGGGTACTCTACATGTCTGCGTATTCTGCATATAGGTAAGGACAGCTCAGCACCCTATGGATTTCCAGAGTTGTAAATTAATATTGAGTCTATGGCCAATCTAGAAATCAAGGAGTCCTATTTGGAACAACTCCACCTGCTACAACACTTGGGGAAGCCTGACTGTTGAGTATTGATCTAGCTCATGATGGTGAATCACATGTTTAGGATGTTTGGATTATCTCTTGGATCAGAAACAAAAATTTGCCTTCCAACACTCCTGACCTAGCAGGAAGGGGAGTTGTTTGAAATCTGGATCCAAACTCAGCTCATGATTTTGCAGCCTGTGCTAAGTTTGTATGCTTATCTGGACTCCAGTAGTGGGAAGTGTTTACAGTTGCACCTCACGCCACATGAAAATTCCCCATGTTCATTATGAAATCAAGACTTGAGTGTGTCAGGGAGCCAACCTGCTGAGGTTCCAGAAACCTTTGTGCAAAAAAGGGAGTGGCCAACAGTTGAGCATTGCCATTAGCAGAGATGTGTGGTTTCATGGAATTTTGATGGAGAAACCAGGTGAAACTTGGCCTTTTTGACTGAGATTTGGGGTTTGTAGATGGATGAGATTTCAGTGGGAGGGAGGGGTTTGGATACACCCCAAATGCCAGATCAAGGTCTTTGCAAAGGAACAAAATCCTTGGGCTGGAGCCTTTCATTTAGCTTCTGTCTCCATTGTATTGGACAGAACCAGTTAATGGACAAGCTCTCAACCTAAAACAACTGAGCACTTATATCTTCATCCCCAAATAGCCAGGGACGGAGACAGAGGAAATGGGAGATAAGCTCCCTGGAGAAAGGCAACTGTAAATGGAACCTTAAAATACAACTATGAAGCCCCTGCTCCTGGCCTTGAGGTGAGCTGTGTGCTCCCATTTGCCTGTTTCTGGGAAAACCAAGCTGGAGGAAGTGGCTAAGTGGTGAGCGAGTCTGTCTGTGGGAGGTGGTTTGGGAGGGATCTTACTGCCAAGGCAGCCACACCTGCAGTGAGACACTAAGCAAACCTGGAGCTGTATTGTTTTTGTGGTCTGACATTTAGCCCTGTGTGCTGCAAGGTAATTGGAGTACGGGTGGAAGGAGGGGAAATGGTGACATTTGAGAGTATGGCGACTGTTTTGCCTCCTTAAACCTCCCTGCTTGGAGATGTGCTAGGGATGAGGGTGTCAAGAAAAACAGCCCTTTGTACCTCTATAGAGCCACTGCTTCTAGGGTCCCCAAGTGCTTTGCAAATATGATCACATGAGGGATCAACAAAAAATCATTTCCTTAACAAAGGCCACCTTCTGTCAAACAGCTGTTCATTTTGCTCTACATCAGAGGCTATTTCAAGGCAAGCAGTATCATCAGGTCAGAGGCTGTCTCCTCCAGGCAATGTCCCTGTATAGTTCTCATTGTATTAATTCAGTCATGCCCTTCTAGAGCCCAGAACCATAGGTCCAGCACTGCATAGTGCTGACATTGAGACATGTTTCCCATGTCTTGGGAAATGAAATCCCATGACCCCACACAGCACAACAACTTTTAAGAAGGCCACACGTTAAATCAGTGTCAAAGCTGGGATTGGAACGTAGGGCTTCTGATTGCCACTTGTATGCTTTAGCCACTAGGCCATACTGCTGCATGGAGATAAGGGCTATGAATCCTTAGTGACCTGCCTCATGTGCATTAGGGACTCACACAGGGTACCCAGTCAGTGTGACTTACTGTGTTTATCAGGAAAGAGTGCACTGGCCTAATGGAAGAGGGTTTCAGTTTTAAGACTCTAAATCAGGGCTACTCAACACGTGGCCCACGGCCCGTTTGTTTGCGGCCCAAGGTGCAGTTTGGGTTTACGCGGGGCTCAACTCGCAGCCCGTGGGTGGGAGCCAAAACAAAAAAGTAGTCAATATAATGGTCTTCTGTTGATATGCGTTTTAGTAGTTAAATTCCTGGACTATCATGGCTCATTAAAAGTGCTGTCATGTGGGTGGAAATCGGGTAAATATTGCATTTTATTAATATCAGGAGAACTGACTTAAATGGGGCCTGTGTGTTGTGTAGTCTTGCCTTAATCTTTGTATTCATGCCCGTCAGTGTGAAAGAAGCTATTTGCATATATTTGCATGTATATGCAACCATACTTAAGTTGCGGTCCTCGGCATGTGCTGTGAGTATCATTGTGGCCCCCAGAGTTTCCCAAGTTGAGTAACACTGCTCTAAAACATTGTTTTTCCTCCTAAACCCTGTAAGATCAGAATCATCCATTTTGCAGGTGGTGAAACTGGATACAAAAGAGCTAAGTGTGCAACAACCCTGCAACACCAAAAACTGTCCAGAACCCAGCTAGCTATGCAGCAACCACAAACCAATACACACAGCCCACTGCTCAAGGGCTGTAATAAACCACTCACTGTACACAGCCCTTTACTCACGAGCAACCTACAAACAACCAAACATATGCTAGTAGGGAATATAGAGATTTCAGTTCTAAGATTTAAAGAGCTTATTATAAACAACAGGAGTAAACAAGAAAAAAAAACCCCTCTATTTCAAAATGACTGATGATACCTCAAGGTACCTCAGGCCTTTTAATGCTGGTTGGACTCTTAGGCTCTGTGGCTCGGGGGTATGTCAGCAGGGGAGGAGACTCATTTTGTTGTGGTAGGTCCCTGCCTATAGTTTGGTGCTGTCTGTTGTCCATAATGAGCAATGACACTTTCTATTTTAGATCAGCAATGATGACAGCACCAACTGATGTGGGTTTCAGGCAGAGAGCTGGATACACGATTACTCAGAAAACAGGCAGAGCAAGCAACACTTATTTTCCCCTGGCTCCATAAACCAGAAGTTATTTTTCTTCTGGGCTACGTCTAGACTGGCATGATTTTCCGGAAATGCTTTTAACGGAAAAGTTTTCCGTTAAAAGCATTTTCGGAACAGAGCGTCTAGATTGGCACGGACGCTTTTCCGCAAAAGCACTTTTTCGCCATTTTCGCGATCGGGGCTTTTTTGCAGAAAACAAATCTCAGCTATCTACACTGGCCCTTTTGCGCAAAAGGGACTTTTGCCCAAACGGGAGCAGCATAGTATTTCCACAAAAAGCACTGATTTCTTACAGCAGGAAGTCAGTGCTTTTGCGGAAATTCAAGCGGCCGGTGTAGACAGCTGGCCAGTTTTTCCGCAAAAGCGGTTGATTTTGCGGAAAAAGTGGCCAGTCTAGACACAGCCCTGGAGTCTAAAGGTAATATAAACCCAAACTACTAGCTTTTAGCTATTTCCAGGCGCAACTGCTACAAAGAGCAATTAGGCTCTTCTCACAGAGAAGCTTGGCTGGCATTTGTATGGTATCACCTCGTCAGATATGCTGACCAGGCTCTGAGGCAAGGCATTCATAGGTGTTTTCCTCTTGATTCCCAAATAGCCTGAGACACCACCAAGAAATCCCTCCCGTTAAACTGTTCAGAGTAGACAGCCCGTGCCAGAAACAGAACTGGGAAAGGTACTTGCTTTGTTAGGAGACTGCTGCTCAGCAGGGTTTACTGACTTGCTTGCCACCAAGTAGGAAAATACCTTTCATTCTGCTTATGGGCAATGACGGGCAGAATCATGGAGCTTGGTTTCAAAGGAACAGACAGTGGAGATTACTCTAACTTTAGGTAGCTTGCAGTGCAGAATCTGATGCATAGCGAGTGCCAGGGAGGGATAATGGGTCTGTGACAGAACGATTTGTATTCCTTTTCTTAAAAGGAAGGGTAAACCACATAGTGGTTTGCAAAGAGAAGGGATCCACAACTTGCATTCAGTGTTATCTGTTATTTGTAGTAGCAGCAACAGTAGCATTAACCAAGGTCAACTGCCTTAGGATTACAGGAGATAATTTTCATGTGCAAGCAGGGCACTGCCTCCTACCCGGGAACTGACAATTTCCATTCTCTCTGAAGTTCAGATGGCAAGCAGGCACCTCAATTAATTGACAGACCCAAACCCAGAACCCTGGATCTCAACACTCCTGACCATCAAATTGTTCAGGTCAGTCTTTAGGGACTACAAAAGGGCCAGGCCCTGCAAGATGCTAGGCACATCTCCAGCATCTTGCCAAATGGGCCTATTTTTGTTTAATAACCACTGTTAATTGTTGGTTTAAAAAAATGTCTTTTTTCTTTTTGGAGAAAGGGGGGCAGGGAAGCAGCTACCAAGCGCTCCTTGGAAGAATCTTAAGGGATAATGAAACCATAGTCCAAGGCAGAGAGGTGTCCCCTTTCAGGCTGCGGGTGCAATGAATTTTCTGTTAGAATATGTCACTTTACAGTTTTTTCGGAAAAAAGGCTGTTTTTCTGAAAAAACTTGCAGAGCGTCAAGTGCGTTTTCGCGCAAAAAAATCAAAAGAACAGAGGGGTTTTTCCGGTGTAGGTTTTTCTCATTCTACGAGGAAGAACGCCTTTTTGCAAAAGAGCTCTTTCACAAAAAGGTGTGTGTGGATGGGGAAGAGGGTTTTTTTTTTGTGCAAAACGAGGAAAGAAGAAAAGGCACAGGAAAGAGGAAAAGGTGCCCTGGTGGCCATTCTGTGCATAGCAATCAGAACTTACTTTCGAGAAAGCGTCCATGCAGTCTGGACACTCTCTTTCGCAAAAACGCATTGCTTTTTCAATGCGCTTTTGCAGTGTGGACGTGCTCTTGCACAAGAAGTTTTTGCAGAAAATCTTTTCCGATAAAAGCTTCTTGCGCAAGAAGCCTGCAGTCTAGACATAGCCTTACATCCTTGATTGGCAAAACAGGGCTTATGCTCTGCGGTGTCCAGTGTGTTCTTTCCACAAAATAGGCCTCAGAAATTGGGTATATATTGGGAGTCAGCAGGCAAAGCCCTCACATGAGAAAATGGGATTGGCACAGGTAGCTGAGATATTTGTGTGTGTTTGTTTCTTTGGTTTGAACTCAAAAGAGGCCACATGGAGCACCCTCCTTCCCACATCATCCCCCTTTCCCCCTCAGCCTTCTGGAGCTGGAATTGCATTTTGGCCAATAATCACAGTGAAGGAGTGAGTGTGTGTGTTGTGGGGAGGCTGGAAAGAGGGGCCAAGCAGGCACAGGTGCCTTTAAAATGCAGTTTTTTACTGGAGCTCTTCATACATCATCATTCCCATGGGCCTTTCCACTGAACTGGAGATTAATGCCTAACCCCTGCAACTCCACACTCCGGTCAGATTCACAGCTGCTTCTTTGCTGTGCTGGTTTCAGGAAAGAGGGAAAAGGGGCACAGTGGTGTTGGGTAGCATAAAGGGGCTGCAGCACAGGAAAAAATCTGGGGCAGAAGTCTTGGATTTTCACAGTGCACTGATGACAAGTTGTAGAATCTAGGCTTGTAACGGCAGGAGAGCACTAGGAGCTGTTAAGGAAGGAGTGGCAACATTCTTGGGAGCTCTCTAGATGGGAACATGGTTTTTGGCAATGCAAATGCATACCGAGGACGTGGCCCTGGCCCTCACAGCTATACATTCTGGGTCTCCAGGTCTGCCGAATATCCTGTTTCATGGTTATGGGTGTTCATAAATGTGCTTGTTGGGGGTTCCAAGAAATGTACTTTGGGCTGCTCAGTCCCTGCAGTATTTGGGCATTGTGGGTTAGCATCCTTTGGCTCTAGGGATGTGAATGTTTAACCAGTTAACTGTTGGGGGTTAACTGGCTCCCCCCTGCCGTCCCGGAATGAGCAGCCTCTGTCCGTCATGGGTCCAGGCACCCCACAGGCATGGGCTACTCTGACTTGGAAGACGGAGCAGCTCCTGCCTGCAGGGCACCCCTGTTCTAGCTCCTGATAGAAGCAGCAGTGTTGGGGGCAGGCGGCACTGTGGAGCCGGTGCTAGGGGGAACCAGCTTTTAAGCCATCTCCTGCCTGCCCTTCCCTCCTCTCCCCCCTCCTCCCCCACCGCCCGCTGCCTCTGTAGGAGGCATCAGGGGGGCAGGCAGGTCTGTGGAGCCTTCACATGCAGTGGCTCCCCATACATATCGGCTCCAGCCTGCCCTCCTCACCCTCCATGCTGCCCTCCTCACCCTCCATGCTGCTGCCCCTCGGGGGCGGGGTGGGGAGGTGCAAGAAGATCTGGTGCTTATGGGGAGCCTGCTTAAAGGCAGCTTCTCACAGGCCCCGGCCCCTGCTCTTGCCCCCCCTTGCTGCAATATTAACCAATAAGCCCAGGCTTATCTGTTAATGATGTAGTCAGCTACATGTTGACGTCCCTAATACATACCCACGATGCATTGCTCACACTGTCGATGATGGTGTCCCCAGTGTGGTGTCCCCAATCTGTTGACAGAAGAAGCAAATGTGAACATGCTGTGGCGATTTTTGTTTTGGTGATTTAACTCTGTAGTGTAGACAAACCCTCTGCTGTTGCAGGGCTGGGAGCGGCAACACTTAACCACCTGTAAAAAAAAAAAAAAAGTGGGCCTAAGTCTTTGGTAGCAGGGACTTTGTCTGTTTATTCAAACAGCACCCAGCCAAAATGGAGCCCCAGTCTGGGTTGGCTGCATCTCTGAATGCTACAGTAAGATAAATATTTAGGTACTAACAAAGAGCAAACCTCAATTATTCCAAAGCAGGCTCAGAGCCACATTCCAGCTTGGAGAGACTGGCTGCCCTGTCCTCAGCAGGGAGTTGCTGCTGTAGCTGAGGGGGAAGTGCCCCTCCCCCAGCCAGGCAGGACCATGCGTGGAGCCCCTCACCCCTCACTGGGTGGGTCTGATTAAGCAGCTGTGGGGCCGTGCTGCTGCACAACTTAGAGGGAATCTAGGTTCACGCCGTGTCCTTAAATATTGGGGGGGGGCGGAGAGGGGCACATCCACGCTGACTGAATTGGCCTCGCTAACACTGGTCCTACACTTGATTCGTAACTCCCTTTTTTGATATACTAGTATATACATATATTATATACACCCTGTCTCTTTAATTTTCACTCCAATGTAGCTGATAAAGTGGGATTTGCCCACCAAAATTTATGCCCAAATACATTTGTTAGTCTTTAAGGTACTACAGGACTCCTCCTTGCTTCTGTGGATGTTGTGGCTTGGGCTATAGCTCAGACTCTGAAATCCAAGGGAATGGGCTCTCAGTGAGTTTGTTGACGGGAGCTGGAGACATGCTGCTGTAGGTTGCCACTCACTGTGTAGATGTACACTTGAATGCAGCCCGCTTTGGCTGAGCCCTGCATCCCCTCTCATTCCTGGAATGCCCCGGCACCACTGGGGGGAATTTCCTAAGGTCAATACCCTGTGAGCAGCGGAAAGGGACTTGCTCTGGGTCCAGGATCTAGCCGAATAATAAAAAGAATAATTAGAGCTTGACTAAAGCTTCCGGCCAAGGAAGGAAATAACCGACAATGACAAGAATTACCACCAGGTGTCGCCATTTCAGGCAGCTTTGTAGAGTTTAAAAAAGGACAAGCAAAACCACAGTAGCAACAAACTAAACAAAAGCTAAATTAAATGCACACAGATGTAGTTTGTTTACCTAGGTCCCCTCTTCCTGCTACCTTAGCCACTGAGTAATTTTGTTAGTAATGTGGGTTACAGTAAACACATCAAAGGAGAGGAAGAGAGATAACCTTCCCATGTTCAGGTTTATATTTCCACGCAAATATGAGAGAAAAGCAATGATCATTCAAAGAAAATATAAGCACTGGGAGGAAGGGAACGTCTCACTGACTATGCAGCAGCCCTTGAGGTCTGATTTTAAAAGAACAAGCAGAGCAGCTTTTTTGGTTGCTATATAAGAAGGCTTTGCTGACTTCCAATTTTTAATTCCGGTTGACTTAAAAAAGTTGCTGGGCTTAGTCAGAGAACAAGAGGGCTGATCACACTCTTAATTCTACTCTCTTGCAAAAATAAGAATTCTCAAAAATGTGAGGATAGATGGATTCTTAGCCTGCTAATGTACAGCATGGTTTTATTATGTTCCATCTAAAAAAGACTCAGAGTCTTTTTAATGCAAAGATCCACCAAAATGTGGGCTATGGCCCAGAATGTTTAATGCTCTGATTAAAGAAAATGCCATGCAAGAGACACATTTATGAATAGAATACATCAGTATGGATGTTGACTGCCTCATCACGTTGGAGTAGTATAAAGCAATTAGTGAACTTTGAAACTCCTTGGTAAAACCTACTCCTTCCTGTGTATAGCGGGAATTCCCCCCTGTCTCTCCCTCTCCTCTCCCCCGGTAAGAAACAACCTATTTAAAGGATTCCAAGAATTTGTGATGCAAAACATTTTAACAATTTGGGGGAAATTTCTTCCAGCATACTCAGACTCCTTGGATCTTTTTTTCTCACCATGACCATTGGAGAGGTGACATTCAATTCCACATTAGTAAGCAAACAGCATTTCAGGAATCTATCAGGGCAGACAATGGATGGACTGGTGCCAGAGCCCTGAGTACTTTTAAAATATTTTACCTGTTGTAACTGCTTCCCAGTCTCAAGGGAGAGATAAACAACCTAGGAAGTGACTGGTTAATCCCTCTGCCCTGAGTGAAAAAGAGGAGAGGGGGAAGGAGGACAGAGGTAGATGTATGATTTGATTATGCTAGACAATGCAGTAATGCCACAAGGGCCTCGACACATTGCTATAAACATTCTGCAACTTATTTGTTTTAATATGATTAGCAGTGATTCTCTTAGGGTCCGATTTCAAGTCCATTAAAATCAATAACAGTCTTTCCATTTATTTCAATGAGCTTTGGACTGGGCCCCTAATAATGCTGTTGTTAGCCTTCCACACAGAAGTAACCTAAAAAACAAAGCCTGGTTTTAGATGTCCTCTTTTACCTTGAGGCAATGGATTTTTTATTACCAGGCTGCTGCTGTGAACAGAAGATGTAGGAGGCTATTCTCCTTGCCCTATACACACAACTCCACTTAATGTCAACAGGAATTGCAAGAGCATATAAGGAAACTGGTCCAAAAACAAAGAGGCTGAATACTGAATCATGGTGCAGCATGTGAGTGTTTACTCTAATGCTGCATTTGCATTTCTGTGGGTCAGGAAAGCAGGCAGCATCCCTTCTGGCAAAGTAGGAGTCAAGTTGCCTTTACACAGTGCTTTTGTTTATATGTGTGAAGTTATCCTCCAGTCAGGAGCACTGTCAGGGAACAAACTTTACTACTGTACACAGCAGCTTCTCAACAGAATTGTCTCACAACTAGCAACCCAGTATCCCTCATGATCTGACTGACTCGACATTCAGTTAAACAGGTTGGTAACAGTGCCATCTAGTGACCCTTCCTCATACCAACATTTGGTTCTCAACTGGAATATATTTTAGAGAGTTTGTCTGTCTGTCCGTCCATCCATCTGTCCGTCCATCCATCCATCTGCCTGTTCAAGAACTCCTAAATGGTAAAGGCTAGGACCATCAAATTTGGCTTACAGCTTCCTCTTGTTATAACTTAAAGCAAAGTAAGGGTTTAGTTGTGCCAGGAAAATGGGATGTGCCTGGAATGGGATTGCTTCTCCCCCATTGCCAGCCATGTCTGCTCCGTGCTGCGGTCAAAGGGGGGCATCTCCCCCCTCCCCAGCCATAGCATCCAAACCAGAGCTGCTCCAGAGCTGCCACTACCAAGGGACAGGTGGTCCTTCCATGGCTCCCACCCAGCCTAATCTGGACCTGCTCCAGCTGGGGGACATTCACCCCTTCCCCAACTGTGCCTGCTGGATCTGAAGCAGCCACGAAGATGTGCTTCTGACCTGGTCCCAAACTGCTGTGGTGACAGAGAGCTGGGGCTGTTCTCTGTCCTCGAGGCAGTCTGCATACTGAACCCCTCATCCCCAGTCCTGCCCCAATAATTTAAATGAAGCATGTACATTTTCATTTTATTTTAAATCCCCCAAAAACTAGGGGGCTGCACCCCTCTAGTCGCTACACTTGCCAACCCCTCCCCCCCCCCGCCACCCCAGAATACCAGGGAGAGGGAGGCTGTGCAACTTCTGCCCCTCCTGCCGGAGCACCAGGGAGGGAGAAGGCCACGCCACTCCTGCCCCCCAGCGCTGTGGAGGGGGGAGGCCATGCAGTTCCAACCCCACCTTCAGAGCTCCGGGGAGGCTATGCTGCTCCAGCGCCCTCCCAGCACCGAGGAGGGGGGAGGTTGTGCGGTTCCAGCCCCCTCCAGCTCCAGGGAAGGGGGAGGCCACGTGGCTCCATACACCCTCCCAGAACCGGGAAGGGGGGAGGACATGCCGCTCCTGCCCCCCAAACACCAGGGAAGACCAGGGAGGCTGTGTGTCTCCTGCCCCGCTCCCCCGAAGCACCAGGGAGTGGGGAACCTGTGTGGCTCTGCCTCCCTAGTGCTCGGGGGGCCGCGGAGGGGAGCATAGTCCCGCAACCTCCCTCCTTCTCAGTGCTCTGGGGGAAGCTGGAGCTGCATTGCCTCCCCCCTTCCCAGTGCTGGGGGGGCAGGAGCACCAGGGAGGAGGAAGGCCGCACTGCTCCTGTCCCCCCAGCACCAGGGAGGGGGAGGCTATGTGGCTCCCGTCCAGCTCCCTGAGCACCTGGGAGGGAAGAGGCCACACTGCTCCTGCCTCGCCACCAGTGAGCGAGACTGGGGAGGCCATGTGGTTGCCACCCCCAAGCACCAGGGAGGGAGGGAGGGAGAAAGAACGCTGGTCAGCTAAGGGGGGACGTGTTGCGGGACACAGAATGACGTGCTGATGTCACTCTGTCATCCTGCAGGACAATTTTTTTTAGAGAGAGAGAGAGAGAGAGAGAGCGAAAACACAAATTAATTGAGTTAAGGGCCCGAGCAACTCCAGGTAAATCTTCTATTTACATATAGGGCTGTCATTAGTGGGCGTTAAAGCCTGCAATTAACGCAGGGCAGAATTAACGCGTTAAAAAAATTAACTTGCATTAATCGCCGAGGTCAGCAAACCAGCATGAGGCGCAGTAATGCAAACTGCCACCAGAGGGCGCATGGAAAAACCAAGTAGCCAGAAAGGAGGAAAAAAACTGAAGAGGTGATTCCAGCACCAGAGGAGAAGTAAACAAGAAAAGTAAAGACCCTGACACCCGTGCCTTTTCCCCGCCCAGGTGACCATATTTTTTAAAATAAAGCAGCCTGGGCGGGGGGGGGCAGAAGGGGCTTGCCCAAGCTGTCCCCCACCCTGCCCCAGGGCTCGCCCAAGCCACCCTCTCTTTGCCTCCTGGGGCTGGGACTGACCCTCCCCCCACATCTGATTCTGGGGCTGAGCTCCCCCCTCCCGAACTCTGCATTGCCAATGGTGGGATTTAACCCTCCTCCCAGCCCACGGGCTGACCCCAACCCTGAGCGCTATGTCACCTGCAGTTGGGGGCTGAGTCCCCCCAAACTATGCACTGCCCACGGCAGAGTCTATCCCCCTCCAGCCCTGTGTTGCCCTCAGCTGGGACTGAGCTAAAAAAGGACTCTTTTGAATAGGACACAAATATATTGATTATATAGAAGAATTTAAGTTCCGCTTTCATGGTAGAATTTGCACTACAATACTTCAGTGAGGTAAGTTGAAGGGTTTTTTTACAGTGTAAATGTTTTGTAATAAAAAATAAATATAAAGTGAGCACTATACACTTTGTATTCTGTGTTGTAATTGAAATCAATATATTAGAAGCTGTAGAAAACATCCAAAATATTTAAATAGACAGTATTTATAGTATTGTTTTACTGTGCGATTAATCGCACAATTAATTTTTTTAACTGCTTGACAGCCCTAGTTACATACAATATACACATACCAAATAGCTAGAATAAGCATTAGCACGTTACTGAATTAATAAACAGTAACTGGCCTGGAATGGGAAATGTATGCCCATTTCTTTAAAAATGTATTAAAGTTATGCTTTCCATGGTTTACTACCATTCTAATGCTCGGGCAGGGTGCTGGGAAGAGAACAAGGTATTATTTTTCAAGAGGACTAGAAAAAATGGTTAAGGATCTTTTTATGAGATGAGATGAGGAATAGTTCTTCAAATGTCACCTGGGGAGAACAAGCCCCTGGAAGAAGTCAGGGGAAAAAAAATGAAGAAGGGAGGGGAAAGGTGAGGACAGGAGAACAAGCCCCAAAGGACTGAAGCAGAGCTCATGTCCCCTTCCTGCCCTCTTTATCTTCAGTTTTAAACACTTCAGTAAAGCTGGACTATGAGTTGGATCCACATATCCCTAAAGCTAACGTTACAGTTCAGGCTCATATGCAAAAAGGCCCAACCTGCAATGCTCACATCTTGGGAGGTTCAAATCCAGGATTCCAGTTCATTTCTAATATTTCCAGATGGAAAAAGGATCTGGAGAATGAAGCCCTTTTTTATCGACAGAGCATGAGAAGTGTCACTTTGAGCTTTCGCAATATTCAGATTTAGAATTACTGCCCTACTCCAACCCCTGGTGTAGATTTGTCAGCAGTTATGCTCCTCCTCAGAGAATCTTTTCCTTTTGGACCATTTCATTCTCTCTGTGGGGCTTCAAGTAACTGCAGAAGAGAGATGTCTCTTAGTTCAGCATCTTGGATACAGTTTTCTATTCCACTCCAAGCTATTTAATCATTAAGAGGTTAGGCCTTTACCCAGCAAATTAAGGCCTTTTATGTTGTCTTTGGTTTGTGTCCACGCTCACTCTTTCGTTCCCTTAAAAACCTAACATATTCTTGCCAAACATATAATGGTAGGGCCATGAGTGGGACTGTGTGTGGAATACCAACTACATGGTCATAAAAGTATGAGAACAGCATTAGTGGCTAGAGAAGAGAGACAATGGGAGTGGAAAACAGTATTCATTCAACTTTTCTTGTGGAGTCAAAGGCAGCTGGCAAGCAAGAACAAGTACTAAAAATAGGAGTAAATCCTTAAAGGAATAACATGAAATTAAAGTAACAATTCCAGCAGCCGCTCTGTTAAAGCTATCCATAGATGCACTTGGACCTCTAGACAATCAAGTACATAAAGGAAACATAGTAGTCTGTAATTCACTTATTTTGGCTACTGCAATAATTTGCTGGGTTCCTGTTTTGAGCTTCCAGCCTTGGGAAGTGAAATGATTTTAGATTCATTCCCAGTGAAAAAAACAGCCTCCAGCCCTACACATAATTTGGAATGATTCATTGATTGATTTTGTTCAGAGAAAGCTTCAGAGAGAATTGGTACTACAAGCTGAAATACTTTAGTCTTATCAATAAAGGGTGGCCTCTCACAGAAGGATGAAAAAGGGGCCATCAGTGGTTATTAGTCAAAATGGTCAGGGATGCAGCCACATCCTTAGGGTGACTCAAAACCTATGATAGGCAAAAGTCAAGAGATGAAGGCAGGGGAGGAGTTCTATAAAATTGCCCTGTTCTGTGCACTTCCCCTAAAGCTGTGGTATTAACCGCTGTCACAAGATCGGATACTGGGCTAGATGGACCTTTGTTCTGATCCAATATGGCCATTCTTATATCCTTAGACTCTTACCCAACAGTCCATTAGCTTCCCTTAGAGCACAAGCAAGAGAAGTTGGATTTGCCCTTAACTGTCTTATTCCTCAGCAGCGGATGAATCCCTGGTCTGGGGCGGCCAGCCCCAGCATTGCCCCATCTACCCAAGGCTCCGCCCTTTCCACACCCACCAGAGCCCACCCTCCACTATGGCTGCTCGCCACTAGTACCTTCCATGTCTCCTAGCCTCAAAACAGTGGGTGGCTGGGTAGCATGACCCTAGCTCCACTGGCCTCAGAGTGCTGGAGAGCTAGGCAGCATGGCTCCAGGATCCCCTGGACCCGGAGTGCAGGCAGCACAGCCCCAGTCTCTCCAGTCCCCAGAGAGCCAGGCAATATGGCCCCAGCCTCCCTGGGCTGCATCACCCAGCCTGACCCCTTACCAGCATGTCCCCCTAGCCTTGAAGGCACCCCCACCGAGCCACAAGCCCTAGTGCTGGGTAGGGGGCAGCATGACTGGAGTGGCCCCAGTGCCGGGAGGACGTGCACCACGCCCTCCCAGCCTGCCTGCCCCAGCTTCTAGCATGGGAAGAGCAGGCAGGAGGAGGTGGAGCATGGGCAGGGACATGTCTGGCTGTTATAGTCCTCATCCCCCATGGTCTTATTGCTGCTTTAATGAAGCCACTGTATGGGGCAGGAGAAGCATCTTGTGCTATCCCATGTTACAAATATCTCATCTTCAAAGGGGCCCATTCCGGAAAGAAGGATTACACTTCAAAGAATGGCACCGGGCTTTCATACAGCCCAATTGCTAGAACACATGTGAAGCAGGAATCCTCTCTGCTGCTGTGAAGCTCTGTTGGCTGCCAGAACACTGCAAGTTCAAATGTGCTAGTTACAAGCGAGCTGTTGCTCTCATTCGTTAAAAGAAACAATTAAAGTGACAAGAGGCAGTTACACAAGTCCATGGTCTTTCTTTGGAGACCTACAGAGGAGCAGTTTTGGCCATGTGGATGGGGCAAAGCTTTTGGGAGAAGGCAGTTTGACAAACAGGGCACCTTCTATCACCTCCACAGAACACCCCATTAGGCTTACCAGGAGAGGCACCGATGTAACATATGGCAGAACTGAGCTGCAGTTGGTTTCAAAACCAGGGGAGAATCAAACTGCCTCCAGTGTGGTTTTGGAAACATTTGCTTGATAAAGGAACGCTTCCCAGGCTTTGCTCCAGAGAATGTAACTTATAAAACAAGTTCAAAACTATCCTGGAGGAACAAGGTTTAATACGCTGCTGAGGCTCAGCATTACATTTTTGTGTTTTGAGTGCTAGTGATTTAGTACCTAAGCAAAATGTCATGAAGGGAGAGCGAATGCTGTGAACTGATGATTGCCAGAAAGTATTTCAGCCTTGGAGAAGACAGAAGTTATCCGTCTAGTCCTCTCTTTTTGCTTCCAGTGTTTTCCTCTCCTGGGGAAACTTTCTCCCCTCCCCCAAAACAAACACCACAAAAGGCCATATTTAAGAAAGGAAACAAAACAAAAAAGCCTAAAATGAGTGTGTCTACCAGAGCTGGTTGAAATGTTTTGTTCAAGACTTTTTTTGATTAAATAACAAGGCTTTTTCATCCAAACAGAAATTTCCTTAGGGCATGTCCATTTTGGACAATTTGCCATGTTTTTGTACAAAAACAACCTCCCCCAACCCAATTTTTTGTTTTTTTGGGAACCAAAAACTGAAAAATTGGGTCAAAACTTTTTTTCCTGAGATGGTAGTCTCCCTTTCAGAAATGTGATCCAACACCCTTTAACTATGCTTGTCATTCAGATACAGCTGTACATTTGAGCATTTGAAACCTGTAATCAAGTATTCAGAGGTCAAATACTCAGATTTGCACCTGAAATTTAAGTTTTAATTCTAGGTGCTTAGCTTCTCTCTGCTTGGGCTGTAAGTTTCATGAGACAGTGGCATGTGCTTTACTAGGTATAGTGCAACTCTATCTCCTCAGTAATGCATTAACAGCAAAATCAACACTAAACAGGGGGGCTATGTCTACACTGCAGGCTTCTTGTGCAAGAGCACGTCCACATTGCCATGTGCTTTTGTGCAAGAGATGTGCTTTTGCATAAGAGCATCCATGGCAGTGTGGACGCTCTCTTGCACAAGAAAGTTCTGATGGCCATTTTAGCCATAGGGGTTTCCTGCGGAAGAAACCTCTGTTCCCATCCACACTAGCCTTTTTGCACAAGAGGTCTTGCGCAAAAAGGCTTATTCCTCGTGGGGAGAGGAATAACTCTTGCGCAAAAAGCCCTCTCTTCTGGCGATCTACTGTAAACTTTCTTGCGCACGAACAGGCTTGTAGGGTGGACGCTCAGCAAGTTTTTGCGCAAGAATAGCCATTATTGTGCAAGAAGCCTACAGTGTAGACGTAGCCATGAGGTTTAGTTATATGGTTATTGGAAAACAATAAAAATAAACCCTCTAAGTTATATCTATGTTTGAATTACAGCATGTTCTGTCCTCTTTGGACACACACACAATTAATATATAGTATATAAAACACTGGTTGCTTGAAATAAGTTTCTAGACCAGAAAAGTTCAGATAAGCTTGAAATAGCTTATAAACTATTGGTTTCTTATCCAAATCAATCCAGAGACCCTTTTGAAGTTGGCCTATCACTAACATGAATAGATTTGTGTCTGCAAATCAAGTTGCCGCTGAGTGTGCCATGTACACTGGAAAAAATTTAACACTGGGAAAACGTGAGCCAGATAAGCCTGTGCTGCACTGTAACTTCAGCGGGGCACAACTGCCAAGCAGTAAAAATAGACCAAGCCTATAGTAATCAATGCAACTGCCTAGGTCCTTGGACTTTAGTTGAGAGTTTATGGGCTGTGGTATCTGCTAATCTAATGCCCCGGTCTGGAGAATTATGGGCCTTGTCAGCATCTCCACTGTGAAGAGCATTGTGGTGTCTGATTCTGATGCAGTTCAAATCATAGAATCATAGAATACTAGGACTGGAAGGGACCTCGAGAGGTCATCGAGTCCAGTCCCCTGCCCTCATGGCAGGACCAAATACTGTCTAGACCATCCCTGATAGACATTTATCTAACCTACTCTTAAATATCTCCAGAGATGGAGATTCCACAACCTCCCTGGGCAATTTATTCCAGTGTCTGACTACCCTGACAGTTAGGAACTTTTTCCTAATGTCCAACCTAAACCTCCCTTGCTGCAGTTTAATGCCTTTGGTTTTGAACATTAAATTTAGCTAAAATGGGTATCAGCAACTCCTCCTATGTACCTTTAAAAGCAAAAAGAATGTGAGACACTGATATCAGAATGTAGCAAACATGTATTTCCTAAAGCCCCTTTCCAGGAGTGCTTCTTTGCATAGCATGTGAACTCCCAGAATTGTTTATTCAGAATGTCTTATGAAAGGTGCCAGATTATCAGCATGGGTGACCAAAGTCCTCTATCCAAGGAACAGGTACAGCACTGGAGATATACCAATCTCATAGAACTGGAAGGGACCTTGAGAGGTCATCAAGTCCAGTCCCCTGCCCTCATGGCAGGACCAAGTACCATCCCTGACAGATTTGCCCTAGATCCCTAAATGGCCCCCTCAGGGATTGAACTCACAACCCTGGGTTTAACAGGCTAGTGCTCAAACCACTAGGAAGGGCAGGACAAATGTTCTGTATCCCCACCCAGAAAAGCCAGTTTGAGGGTATTTCTTTCTCGCCAGACCCATTGAATGCCAACCCTGAGCTGGGGTAAAACTGCACCTATTTACACTAGCTGAGGATTTGGCCCTTAGCCTTCATCATGTTTGCTAAACCTTGATACCAAGGGTGGCGATTGTTACAATAATGTGACAGAGTCACTTGTGCAGTGAACACTGGGCCCAACCCAACCACCTCGCATTATCTACTGTAGATCACCAAGCAGGTATACCTCCTCGTCCTGTTCACCTGAGCTCTCTCCAAACTGGTGCTCAAGAAGTGAGAAGGATTCAGCTCCCATTACCAGTCCCCTGAGGTACCCAATTCCTGTTCTGTTACCAGTTGTGTGCTATATTATTGTGGCGGTCCAAAGCAATATGTCCTACAACATCGTACTCAGTGAGTGTTGCAAAACTTGGTCAGAATAGCTTAGGAGCAGAGTGAGAGTCATTAACTCTAACAGGGGCACCGACAGCCTCCACCAGGCCCCTGGACAAGGTGCAAGGAGAGCTCTGTGTTCCCAGAAAGGGCGGGGCCTTAGCTGAAAGGGGCAGGGCCAGGATAGCCAGAGTGTGGCATGCCCCTCCTCCGCCAGCCCTCAGAGCCTCCTGAAGAGCACAAGGCAGCACTCTAGCAGCGTTTTAATGGGTCCAGGACTCTAGCTGCCATTGCCACTGCTGCCCTTTGAATCGTCAGGCTCCAGGAAGATGCCCTCTTTGTCCCCCGCCCGATCAGCAGGCCTGACTGAGCTTCCTACCTCTTGTGGGTTTTTTAAACAGTGTTTTGAGCATTTATCCATTGAGCAAATCACCTGCAGAGGCTGGGCTGAGCAACGGTCAGCAACTCCTCTGGCCTGTCTAGGATCCTTCCCTGCCCTGGGGGCAAGAAATGTGCTGTGCACTTTGTGGCCATTACTGCTAGAAGCCTGTTACATTTCCTACAGACTGGAAGCTGTGCCACTGGGAGAGACTGAGAGATGGCTGAAGGGGAAATAACAACGTTCACCGCCCTGATCGAAAAATTCAACCTTCCCCTGGGGAATTACAAGAAGCCCAAACTCCTATATTGCAGCAATGGAGGCTACTTCTTGAGGATACTTCCAGATGGCAAAGTAGATGGGACAAGGGACCGAAGCGACCAACACAGTAAGTAAATCAGAAATGTGTTCAGGACACATACTTGGCTTATTAGTCATATAAATATGCTCTAAATTACAGCCCCTTTTCTCTGGGAGGCTGGCATTACACATCAGCGGCTTTTCCAGCCCAGAAGGGATAGGTAGAGTATTTATGCTCTCTGCCAGGTTCTTTCTTCTCCCCATGGCAACACACCATCCAGAGGTTCAGCATGTGAAACACAGTCTGCTATCTGTACACTCTTCATAGATATAGTATGTACAGTACCTCACCTTTGTAAAAACATGCAATATGAAATTAGTCATTACAAAAAAAAATCACAACCTGACCACAGCAAGAGAAACTGACATTCTAACTGAAGCACAGTTTACACAGTTAGTTGGCAACTAGAAGAAAGGGGTTTATCCACATTCTGCATTGCAAACCCAGCAGTCAGACATAGAATCTTTGCATTTACCTCTGTCCAGAAGATTCAGCATGGTAGTAGGGTTGTTATGATGTTACAGCTTTGCCTTTTTTCAGGTTATATCATGCTCTGGAGTAAGAATTAAGGCCCAAATTCCTAAGCATGTGGAATGTATTCTATCTGTATGCCTTGCACAGGATTTTTCCTTAACGTAGCAAAGTGCAGTGCATTCCCGAAGGACAGGCAAGTTTTAACAGTGCAAAGATTCAGCTGAAAAAAGTTATTCTGTGATTTATCTTTTTTTAAATGCACTCATATTATACTTTCTCAAAACAAGGCTTGCTAATTCTATGCTGAGTTGGTTATGTGCTATATATGCATATTTGTGCCCCTGAAAACACAGCCCTGTTCTGACTACCAACTGGTGTTGCAAAGCATTAGGAGAGACTTTACCAGTTATTGATAGAAGCCTGCAAACTCGACCATGTTTGTGGGTTGTGGATCCAAATTTTCTGTCCACGCAGGGCTCCATTTATCAGAGTCCTCTCTGGGCCTGTCTACACTAGGAAATTATTTCGGAGTAACTAAATTCGAAATAATAACTCCCAAAATAATAAAGTTAAAATAGCATGTCCCCACTATGGGGGAGCCTCAAAATTAGTCCAAGGCAGGCTCCATTACGATAGATGCGCTACCTCAACTTAGGAAGCACTGTGGAGTAATAACTACTCCCCAGAGTAATTCAAAGTAATTTCGATATAGCAGCAGCAGAGTGTCCACACTACCACTATTTCAAAATAACTATTTTGAAATAAGTGTTACTCCCTGAGGAAAGCAGGAGTACAGATGTTGAAATAACCAACCGGTTATTTCGAAACAACAGGCTTGGTAGTGTGGACGCTCCACTTGTTATTTCAAAATAAGGGGGGTTGTTTCGAAATAACTCCTTCGTGTAGCCCAGGGCTCTGTGACTGGATTGTTCCCCTTTCCCCCATAACTTGCATCTTCCTAGGATCGAGACAGGAATGAGAACCACTGCAGGCCACAGACTTCTCCAGCAGATGAGACAGAAGGGGGCCTGTTCTGAGCCAAGCTAGCAGGAACAGAGAGAAAGTCACCATTTGTCTTACCATTTCCATATTCCAATACATAAATGCATCTTCTGATGTGAACGAGCATTTTCATACATTTGAATCTCTCCTAGAAAGGCAGCCCTGTGAGCTGAAAAGCTCTTTTTAGTTTACCGTCAAATCGCTCTGTCCTAGCGTTGATCCGTCAAGAATCCTTCTTCCCTTTGAATCACTGCTAGAGGTGGGTCTGAGCTGCACTATTCAGAACTGTACTTTCCCAAAGGTTCAGTTTGTTCAGATACAGTTTCTCATCAGGCCAGCAGCAGCCAGTAATCAAGCAACATCATAGCATGGTATTAGAGCAGCGACGGGCAACCTACGCTAGAGAATGGGCTGCATGAGTGGTCCTCCTTCAGCTCAGTGAGCCACAAGATTCTTGCAATCCAGATGCTCTCTCAGGATAGGGCAGTTTTGCTAACTGCACTTGCCTACCAAGAATGTGCTGATTGATCCGTAGCAGCACTTTGATTGGCTGCAGAGAGAGTACACGGCTCGTACAGTCAATGTTGTGTGCAATCAGCATGCACCTGACTTCATGTGCCCTTGCTTTATGTGCATGTCACTTCACTATTATTGGTAGGAAAAAACCTATATGGACGGAAGCCAGTGGAATCTGGCAACCCTGCACATGGGCAACAGTAAACAAAATGTCTCGTGGGCTACACATAGAACCCCGATGGGCTGCATGAGGCCCCCGGCTGCAGGCTGTCCACCACTGCATTAGGGGATGTTCTGCTGCTAGGAGTGG
Source organism: Rafetus swinhoei (assembly GCA_019425775.1). NCBI lineage: Eukaryota > Metazoa > Chordata > Testudines > Trionychidae > Rafetus > Rafetus swinhoei. The sequence continues at coordinate 18,781,168 of CM033428.1, read as the reverse complement.
TCATTTATACAGGTTTAGAAAGACCCCAGGGCACATTAACATGAGTAATTACGGTCTGCTTACTCAAATTCCCCTGCTGTGTCAATGAGATGCAGGAACATTCTTCATAGTCCTTAACTACTATGTGGCCTTGCTGGGCACAGTCAGACAGCTGGTGCATTTCACCCCCAGTGGCAGATGCATTTCCGTTGGGGACAAAGGAATCCTTGGCTGTAGATTGATCAGAATAGAGTTGAAGTTTGTAAATTGTTTTGGGATCCTTTAGCATGAAAACGCAATCAATGATTACTATAGTCATGTTTTTTTCTGGATGCTTCGCTATGATTATTTAAAGCAGACCTTTTTTTAACCCACAGTTCTTTTTAACAAGAATTACATTTTGCAGCTTTGTGGTGCTATCGCTTTTTAATGGGGAAAGAATCACGGAACTATTTTTACACCACACCTAGCCATGCAAAGATTACAACTGTTGTCCACGTCCAGTTATATCTAGGCAAGGGTTAAATAGAGGCTTTTAATGCATTCCTGACATTGAGCTGATTTCTGTCACACTGGCAAATAGGTCTGAGCTCCCATATCCCATGGCTGTGTATATTTGGACACTACCAAGATGGTATAAAATTACTATTTTCTTTATGAATCACAAACAGCATGTATGCCATGTGACTCCTGTTGTTTCCACCCATCTTGCCATATAAGTTTCTCTTACCCAACCTCTCCCCATTGCAAGCGCTCAACTCTAGAGTCTCCCTACTGCTTTCCGAATGAAGCAGATAACTATGCATTCCACAGTGTGCTGGCCTAGGACAGCGGTTCTCAGTGTGGTCCAACCATTTTGCAGGTGGACCGTGGGCTCCGGGCTTGCCCCCCTGCAATGGGGAGCCTGCTCTGACGCTCCAGCCCCGTGCCCCTCTCTCCACATGGTTAGAGTGCCAGCACTGGCTTCCTGCAGGAGGGTGTGAGCCTCGTGGGCAGGATAAGGCTTGCGGGAGAAGGAAGCAGCTCCATGTGCTGCTGTTCCCCCTAGCCCTCAGTTGGGGGAACAGCAGTGTAGGAAATTGCTCACCTGGAGTCTTCCCCCCTGCTCCCATTGGCTGGAATCACAGCCAAAGTGAGCAGTGGGGGGCAGTGCCTGGGAGAAGTGGGAGGCACAGAGCCAGATAGGTGCCCCCCATCTGCCTCCTGCTGAGACCCCGCACTCTCACCCCGCTCCTGCATCCTCCTGTCCTCAGCCTGCTCCTGCACCTATATTGTCATCAAGAATGGTTGGCTGATGGTCTGTGGTGAGCGGGGTGGCTGCAGGCCAAAAAGTTTGAGAACCACGGATTTAGGATAAGAGACCTTAAAGAAACAAACCAAAACAAACCCAAAGTGTTGTCTACTCAGTATAGGGACTTAATGATTTCATACAACGATTAGTAAGTAAGAGTAAGAGGTTCTCAGCACTCTTGTTTAGGAATATTCTCTCTCCACACGGCTGTTGCTGGTGGCTGCTACTTTTCAACCCAGGCATGGCTGCATTTCAGAAGTCTAAACATTTTTGAAGTGCACTTTGGAGTTCTTCAGAATGAAAACTTGCATACTACTGTAAGGCATTGTTGTTCGTGCTTTAAATTCTCATGTTTCTCTTCTTCCATGTTCAGACTACATATTACTGTACTACTATTGCTGCTTTGTAAAGTGCTATGGGATGTCAAGCATTATATGAAAGTGTTATATGAAAAAACAAATTCTGTGCTTCTCTGACTAGAAGGGATGGATGTTTGGATTCTTCTATAGCTGCCCATATTAGAGTCAACTGGGATACCTCAAAGCATTTTTCCTTACATCTCTAAGGAATCCAGACCTTCTGGATAAGCAAGACCCCTAGGTCAAATCTGTGCCTCTGGCCAACTTGGGCTTGATCCAGGACACAAGAAGAGCCTCCTCTGGTCTCTCAGCTACCTTTCTGCTCCCTCAGAGTGTGAACCTAACGTCTGCTACAGGTCACGCTAGCAGTAGTAATTCTTCTGGGATCATCCCACCAGCTGGGGATTGTTGGGGTGCAAAGAAATCCTGATGTGCCCCCTCTGCCAAGAAGAGTGAGATTGGAGGGCGTAGAACTGGTTACACAGCTCTATGCCACCTGGGGTTTCTCTGACAGCAAAATAATCCCCAGATGCTACCTTAAGGGAGCTTTCTGGTTGCTTTGCATTAACTGAGCAGTGGAAAACAGCCAGATAGGGAGACTGGGGCATGAGAATTTGGTCCCAAAACTCCAGGGGATTCCTCAGCCCATAGCCTTTAACTGCTCATAGTTGAACTAATCTGGAGCTCTGCAAAATGACTAGTTCTGTTAAACAGCATTGAAACACCAAATAGACAATAGCCGTGTCAGGAAAAAAGATGGACTGAAATTCCAAGGAATCAGTGTGGAAGTTCCTAGCTATTAGGGTTATTCACTTACAAAATGCTTGGGAGGGGTTTTTAAAATAAATGTTGGCAGGGAACTGGATGGAGGGCAGGGCTGGGAAAAGGAATCTGTAGCCCAAGCCTCTTGCTTAAGGTGGTCTGGGATTTAAGAATTGTAATGCTGTGCGTCTCTTCATCAGAACACATCGTCTCATTGCTCTGATTTCAAAGCAGGGACCTTTCCTGTTGCATGTGTATATTATGTTAATGAACATTTACTGGAATATCACTGTAGTTGAATCTGGCGTAAGGGCAGTGTTGGGAGAAACCAGACGTGCTTTACAAATTCTAAGAAAAACACTGAAAAAAACCTCAGTGCTCTATATTTTGTGTGTGTGTGTGAAAGCCAATCTGTGGCAGAGTTTTAATTCTAAATGCCATTTGCACACATACACACACGCACCCTCACAGAGATTGAGTGAAGGTGACCTCACTCTGGGTAAACATAGCAAGGGACGGGAAGTCTCTAACTGAGAATAAACTAGGCATGGAACCTCTGTGAAATCCTGCTCAGAAGAGGAAGTGGGAAAGGCAATACGGGGGGAGTCTTTGGAAGGCAGGATCATGCTCACAATATGTACAGGGCAAGGCGCTGGAACTGCCTTCCCTGTCATTTTGGCACTGAGATACTGTAGCTGGGATTATGTCTGGGTAGTACTGTGACCCTCACACACAGAGCCAGGTTTGAGTCTCACAGCAAACATTAAGCTAAGCCATTTGCCAAAGGGCTTCTTAGGAATATAGGTTTTTAAGCCTAAAAGCTGCTATATATTCCTTTCATATTAAGTGTCTGAGCTAAACCACTGAAGGCAGAGGAGTTCTGAGCTCAGTGGCCAATTAAATTGACCTGACAACTCTTCATAAGCATGTGCATATAGGAACATAAGCTTATGATCCCCTAGAAGAAATCACACCCTAATCACTGGCTTATTCTGGGACTCAGCCTGTCGTTTCAAGTGAAGACTGTGGACCCAGGCCAGTTCACTCAAGTTAGACACATGGGGTTGGGACAGGCAGGACAACCCTGGAACTGGATAAACGAATGCCAGCCAAACTTTCATACACTGAGTGAATCACTCTGGCCTAGAGAACTCTGTAACTTAGGAACTCGGGGAGGCCTATGGCCATCACAAGTTGCTAACCTGGGATGTGGACGGTGCCACTAGCGATCAGCGTGGCCTTTCCCCTTTGCGTTGTGTATTTTTACAAAGTCAGATTGAGCTCTGGTGGCAGGGGGCAGCGATGAACAGTGTAGAACAAGGTATGGCCTGGTCAGCAGCAGTGTAGGCTTCCCCCAGTGGCCTCATCGCCGAGCTGGGGATCACTTTTTCAGGTGAAAAGCAGTTCATCCTCTAGGCTCATTCAGCCCAGTCTCTCTGTTGAAGCTGCCAACAGGCATGCCAATGCATTCCAGCAGCAGTGGTGGTTTGGTGAAACAGATACTTACCCACTAGGAACTAACATGTAGCAATCAACTAATTACCTAGAGCCCACCACACAGCAGAGACTTTTGAGTGCCAGCCTCCAAATCAGGAATAGTTCTGGGAAATCGGTTACCTTCCCACCCAGACCTTTGCCAGCTCTAAGCATCAAGCATGTGCAGTCCTTCCTTTGACCCGTTCCTCCAGCAAGGAATCAGAACAGGCTGCACTACAAGGAAATAGCCAGCTAATGCGGCAAGCTCTCCGCCAGGGTTCATTCATGACAGGCTGCTGGAAACATGTTGCATGTCGCCAGGGCTGCTTGCTGAAGGATGTAGGTTTGCGAACCTTTGCCAAAAGGAACCTAGTGTCAATGAGCTACTAAACTTGGACATCCTGATAAAAAATATTTAGAGAGGAAACTCCTTAAAGGGATAGATGCCAATGGAATATAACCCTGGGAAGAGAGAACAGCTCTGTGTGCTGAAAGTTGTGTGCTTAGCAGGTTCCATGCCTCTATATTTTAGACATACTTACGTGGGATGAGAATTCACCCAATAAAACACACCCTCAATGTGCAAGCAGGCTGGTGACCTCACCTGGCCAGACTTCTCCCTTTGGATGTTATTCATATGACTAGTAGAAAGCACTGACTGACAGGGAGCAGCCAAGAATCCACTGAAGTGAATGGACTTGTTTCTCTGGAGTGTTATAGTACCAGCAAAATAATCCACACTGCTCAGAAACAATAAGGTCATCCTCAGTGCCACACTGAAAACAGAGAATATTTGGTCACAAGAAAGTGAAGGGGAAGAGACAATCAGTAATTTATCAGGGTTTTTCTGCCAAGAGAGCTAGTGGTATGTGTGTTTGCAAATGCTCGCTCATGCACAAATCACAAAAGGTGTGAAATTTGAGGCTAGTTCTGATAAGCACCCGAAATTTTGGATAGTTATCTGAAAGCAAACTTGGGCAGGAGATCTGCTGAAAATAACTTGTGTCATACTTCTCCCCTCTGCATCCAGTCCTAATTAGTAATCCCACCGGCAGCATCTTTCTTGCAATATTTGGGCAATTCTGATTCTGGAAATCAGGGAAAGAAGGAAAACTATGTAGAACATTCCAGACTTTTAAATAAGAAGTTCATGCTCAGTTCCAAAAACAGACAAAGGTTTGGGGCTGTTTCTTAATTAGTCTCTATTTTACCTAGTTCCTGGTTGTGAGGAATCCATGCATGAGCTACTAATATTCATCTTTCCAAGCTAGTCCTATCTTCTTTCTCCCATTCAGCCACGTTGCTTCCTGTTACAGTCTAGAAATGTTACAGCCAGCCAGAGAGGACTTGGTTTCTTCACTGTAGGTGGATGCTCTCTTTCAGGGTATGTCTAGACTGCATCCCTCTGTCGGCAGAGGGATGCAGATTAGGCAGGTCGACATTGCAAACGAGGCAGGGATTTAAATATCCCGCACCTAATTTGCATAAAAATGGCTGCCGCGTTTTGCTGACTCAGCACTTTGTCGGCACAAAGTGGCAGTCTAGAGGGGGATCTGTCGAGAAAGAAAGCCTTTTTCGACAGATCCTGTAAACCTCCTTGCAGGAGGTATAAGGGGTAAGATCTATTATACTTCTGGAACACTTCTATAATGTGTTATAGTCCTTAGGAATAATCAAGGTAAAGAAAATGTCCAAGGACTATAAAACATTATAAGACTAATACAAAGTTTCTATAAAACATTATAAGGATTATACACAGTTTCCATGAGACATTGTAATACAAAATTTCTATAAGATGTTATCAGACTATTTATCCACATTACCAAGGTCAGACAGCAGGTCTCTTAGGTAGATCTAGAACTGGAACCCAGACCTGCCAAATCTCTATCCAGTGCTTTTAAAATATCTTCCTCTGGTGTAAAAAGAAGAAAATGTGGCCGTTCATTCCTAAAACACGGGGATGGGAATCAGACAAGGAAGGGTTATTACTGTTTCAGTGCTATATTGTCTCCCTTACAAACAGTCTCACCCTTAAGAACTGGGACTTTGGATCCGAACACAATTCTTCCCCATTGCTAAATTTCCTAGCAGCCTTACCATATCTATGATAACGTATTCCCTCCACCCTATTTTGTTGTTGTTGTTTTATTTTTACTTTCAGTTCAGCTGCAGCTAAGTGCGGAAAGCGTGGGTGAGGTATATATAAAGAGCACTGAGTCTGGACAGTTTTTGGCTATGGACACCAATGGACTTTTATATGGATCAGTAAGTATGAGGTTGATGTGGTACCAGACATGGAGAGTTTTGAGGTTAGCAGAAATCTTATAGCACTGAGTAATATAACCCACAAGCAATATTTAGTCTCTGTTATTTTTGCAGCTTGATCTCCACTCTTTACACAACTTTATTTTTGGAATAAATAAATAAAAAGCTTGTAACAGTGCCCCAAAATATTTAACATGTTGTAGTTCATATTTGGAAGCAGTAGCAATCCAGTGTCCTTTCAGCTGCCAGTTTTCAGAACTGGGCCAAAACATATCTCTTACCCATAGACTGCTGTGACGTTTGCAATTCCTTGCTGCCAGGCTGGCTACTGTCCTGTTTCGTAAACTCCCTTTTCTTAGGACATACCATGTTGGATTAATCATTTTGTGATACATAGTTGGCATTGTGGCTTAAATCTTCTCAACCCCCTGGGACAGAGCCTCATGGCAAACCACAACTCCCCAAATCTAACTGAGTCTAGATCACTACATTTGGGTACAACAGTAATGGGCTTGCTTATGCCATTCACGCTCACAGTGGACACTTGGAACTCTTTTTCAGCTGTCATCGAGTGAGGAATGCTTATTCTTGGAAAGAATGGAAGAAAATCATTATAACACCTACATCTCCAAGAAGCATGCAGATAAGAACTGGTTCGTTGGCTTAAAGAAGAATGGAAGCTGCAAACTGGGACCGCGGACACACTACGGCCAAAAGGCCATCCTTTTCCTTCCACTGCCAGTGTCAGCTGATTAAGAGAAGTATCCCGGGTGCCATAAAAAGACCCCGAGTCTTAAGCCCCAACTATTTTTCCTTCTCTCTCTTTCACTGGGCCATGTAACAGCTTCATTTTAGACCCAGACATTTTAAATCTAAATGCTTTAAAAAAATAGCGCAACTTAATTTTACACTAACCAAGTTTAATGGGGAGGTGAGGAAAAGCTTGTAAAGCAATGGGCAGGCTGTCCCTCCACTGCATTCTTCCAGACAGGTCTCCATTGTCATACCTGCACAATAGAAAGCACGTGTGAGGCATGTTTGAGGCAAAATGTGTGCACTGAAAAATGCAAAATGACTCCAGAGAATATGCATAAACTCTTGGTTCAAAGGGACCAGACAGGTACATTATTGCTCTAAACTTATGGCTTACTGTAACACTAACCAAGAAGTTATTACCAGGGGAATATATACATCTAGGGAGAGTAAGTGCATGTTCTATATTCCCATAAAAGTGAAATTCCCCTGGAATACATAGGTATTTTCATGTAATCTAGATAGTATCTAATATACACTTCAAAAAAATTAAAACTGCATTAGTATGCAATTTGTCAATTGAAAATATAATCAAGAATGCTGCAAATATTCTACTTCTGTACAACTTAACTAACCATGACTCATGCTCTTGAAAACTAGACATCTAAACCTGTCACATGCTATGGGTTGAACCTCTCTAGTCCAGCACTCCCTGGACTTGACTGGTGCTGAACCAGAGAATTTGCAAAACCGTGGGAGGTCAATATTGTCTAGCAACATTACCAACATTTCCACTGCTTACTGGGCTCTTAGAAGACATTAAGAGGTAAATTAGAGCTAAAGAACAGCACAGAACACTGAGAGCCAGGACTGGTGGCTGTAAACAAACTTCATGGGTCTGTGGGTAACTTGGCCACACCCATGATAAGTAGACATCTGGCTAACTAATATCATGCTGGACCACAGATGTTGCTGGACCAGAGAGTTCTGGACTAGAGCGATTCAACCTGTACTAATCTTGCTATTTCTTATTAATATCCTTCATATGAAATGTGTATTTATTATGTGACTATGTATACATTATAAAGAGTTCAATAATATTAATTATAGACAGTCAAAGCCAGTTAATGTTATCTCAGTGAGGATGCAGATGGAATGACAAGGGGATATATAATTTTGACAAGGAAGTCTAGAGAAAGGTCATGGGGAAAAGGGAAGTAGGCAGGGGACTATATTACCTAAAACAATTCACCATTTTTATTTTGTCCCCAAAAGCTAATTTTCCATTTGAAAGTGTAGCTCCACACTGAATGTTAGAATTGTGACACTGTAAAAATGGGAGTTTCAGTGACTTCCCTATAAAGTGTGCTGAATTTACTAATACAAAGTTATTTTCTACCTGACAACCCCACAAATTCAGTCTGGGAGCTGACAGCAAATCAGGTTCTTCCTTTCTCATGCATGGCCACTAGTAATGCAGGCTCTGCTGGTCATATTCTCCCTTAATTGACACTTGTGTAAACCCACTGACTTGGTCTGCATAGCTGTATCTTAACTGGAGCATAACCCCTCTCCATTTATAAAGCACAGGAAGAAATAGAATCCAGTTCACTCTCCTAAACTACACAATTAGATTGGTTTGACTGTGTCAATCAAAGATGTGAAAAATCTCCTCCTTTAAGCACTGTACTTAAACTGACCAAAGTCTCTATGTAGGTGCTGCTAGCCCAACAGAAGAATTCTTTGGTCAATCTAGCTACAATCTCTCATGGAGTTGCATTATCTATATTGATGGGAGAACCCTTGTGCTGCTGTGGCATATTATGTATATGCAAGCTCCTAATCTCTGCCATTGCTATGTCTAGTCTCATTTCTATATTTCTCTGATCCGGTCTTGCTCCCCTTGAAATCCATGGGAACAGATTCAAGCACACACACCAGTGACTTTCTTTGCGAGGGGGTTAGCGTGAGGACTGTGCAAATGAATCAACCCCCTTCCTTCCTGTTGGGAGATATCAACATCACTGTGCTTTGCACCGTTAGTGGATTCTGTAGCTTCTCTCTGAGCAGAGTTGCCATTGAGAGTGAATGTGAATTCTGCACACAGAGCCCCTAGAGAATTCATACCGACACTGGGGAATACGTGAAATATATAAAAAGATTTTTTCTAATTTTGCAAATTAGTCTGCAATTCCAAAAATTCAATAAGGCTGCGATTCACTGTAGTCTAGACAGACTATGGTGCTAACGTGATTTTCACCCTAAGTGTCTTCTCTCCTTCGTCCTCCGAGACATTCTGGGTTCTAGACACATCTACGTGGCCCATACATCTTAAGCTTTCCGTTCAATTTTCAGCACTTCCCTTCCTATCACTTACACCTGTAAAGGCTTCCGTTCTATTTAATCAACATTAAAGGATAGACTAGGTTCCTAAACTATTTTAACCCTTTAAAAATTATTTGTTTAATGACTCTAGGTGACTAGGGTCAAGTACTCCTGGTACATTAAACGTCTGGAAAAATAGGGTTTATTTTCATTGTTTATATTACAAATAATATAAATTGTGAAACTATACGTCCACTGGTTGCATTAAGACAATGCATCTAACATTTGGAAGAGGAACCTCACACAAATTTGAAAATATTTGGTCTATGTTTTTAGAAACCTTTGATTAATTCTTAGCAAATGGAAACCCAAATTCTGCTCCTTTCCCTCCTTTCTTTTCCTCTCCCATTCTTTTACCTTTCTGTTCTACCTTCATCCCACCCTGCTATCCTCTTATGGGGGGGGGACGGGGAGAGGAAATTTTTTCATTAAAAGACAGTTCATCTGTTCTCCTCCAGCCTAAAACTGCAAAAATTATTAGTAATAATATTTAGCACATTTTCAGAACTGCCAACGGAGATGGGGGGAGTAACAGGGGCAGTTGGCCTAGGGCCCAGTAATTCAAAAGGGCCTGGGGCTCCCGGCCACTGCTGCTGCTATTGCAGCAGTGGTGGTGATTGGAGCCTCGGGCCCTTTAAATTGCTGCTGGAGCGCCACACCACATGCTCCATGTGGCTCTGACAGCTGTAGGGGGAGCAGTGGGCTGGCTGCTCTGGACCCACCCCTTCCAACTGAGGCTCTGCCCCTTCCAGGACTGTGGAGCCAGCACCTCCCACCCTTGCCCAGGGGCTCATGCAAAGTTTTGCATACAAACCTTCTGAGATGCCATAACAGGCTAATTTCCCGATGCTACATAGAATCATAGGTCAGGAATGGACCCTGAGACGTCTTCTAGTCAAGTCCCCAGCACTCGAGACAGAACCTCTTTGCATTTGATTTCTGGCTCTGCCAATGTATGCATCTACTGCCAGGTGGACTGTAGCAGAACCCGAATACACACATTCATTTTTGTTGAAATGTACTATCCCTCCTGAAAACATCAAGACAAGGCCTGCAGTGTCCACTAATTAGATATTATAATCTCTTTTTTTCCACTTTACTTTTAACACTGCCAAGAGACACACCACTATCCTTCCCAGAAATGGGTGTTACCTCCAAGGTTCCTGCCGTCACTTGAATGTTTTCAATGACACACTTTGTTCCAGAACAAACATGACTATGGGATGTTCTGCTACCCAGGAACCATCTGTTCCAAAACCAGCAGTTTATGATTCTTTCGGCCTGATTTTTTACTAATAATATTAAATTAGTGTAATAACAAACAGGGGAGCTGACAGCCTTGCCGGGCCCCTGGGCAAGGTGAAGGAGCCCACTCCATGCTTCAGGAAAGGGTGGGGCCTTGGGTGGAAGGGGTTGGGACAGCTAGCCCGCAAAGCCACCCAGAGCGCCCCACACCATGCTCTGGCAGTGATTTAAAGGACCTGGGGCTCTGGGCATGGCCACTGCTGTAGCAGCAGTGGCAGCAGCCAGGAGCTCAGGGTCCTTTTGCATCACCAGGCCCTTGGGCAATTGCCCCCTTCCCCTTCTTCCTCTGAATCGGGAGGAGGAGAGAGGGAGGGAAATGCACTGAAACGAGTTTCAGAAACAAGTGGACACACTTTTTCCACAATATTTATGAAAACTTTCAGAACTCACTTATCAGTGTATCTATTTCACTTGCTACAATGCTCATAATGATGAACTACGCTTGGTATAGAGTGAGTGTCCTTTGCCTCCCGATCCACCATCTATTCTCCCTTCATAATGTCCCTCTTTAAAGTACATCTCATTGGATGGAATAGTTTCCTCAATGTGTACGTGTGCACATACTGTGACAGAGCAGGGGTGATACAGCAGGTTCAAGAGCTTGATGGAAGGGGAAAGAGGCAGAGAGTCAGCAATCCTGGCGCATTAGGGGCAGCTGAGACAGGGAGGCTGCAAAATCAATTAAGGCCCAGGTGAAACCAATTAGGGCTGCCTGGAGGCCTATTTAAGAACCCTCCCGGGGAGAGGAGAGTTGGGAAGGAGTTTGGAGAGTTGTGAGAGTGTGGAGAGAGCTGAGAAGGAGTTTGGAGAGTTGTGGGAGTGTGGAGTGAATTGAGAAGGAGTCTGGATAACTGAGAGAGTTTGGAGAGCCGTGGAGAGTTTTGGAGAGTGGAGGAGTTTGGAGAGAAAGACACCGGAGGAGCCAAGAGAACAGCATCGACCTTGTTAAAAGACTACAGGGAAACAACAAATCTCAAACCAAGGCCAGTAAGCCATATTACTGTGACTTCTAGACTGTGAGACAGTGGGCTGAACAGGGGTCAGGGGCCCAGGAGTGGGACTGACCCTGCCACATGTGGTGTCAGGACTGGGATATGTCGCTGCAGTGAGACCTTGCAGCGGACCCACCCAAGACAGACTAGGCCACTCTAGTAAGATGGGAGAAAAACAAAATGGAGGACATAGTAAAGGCCCTCATACAAGCCACTGCAGCACAGCAAGAAGCTATCTGGGCTCAGATGGCTGCCCAGCAGGAGTCAGTACGACTACAGCAGGAAACTAACCAGCTGCTGATGAGCCAGGCTGCCCAGGATCGAGCCACCTTGCAGGAGGTAATAATGCAGATGAAGGCTCTGACCACTCAGGTGCATGGCTCAGATCGGAGCATGGTCCCTGCAGGCCAGCAATTTCCTTCAGAAAATGACGAAGGAGGACGATGTGGAGGCGTACCTCCTGGCATTTGAGAGGACAGCCCTGCGGGAAGGTTGGCCCTGAGCCCAGTGGGCCAGCATCCTGGCCCCATTTCTGTGTGGTGAGGCCCAGAAGGCCTATTATGACATGCCGGAGGAGGCCGCCACTGAGTATTCCCAACTGAAGGCTGAGATCCTCGCCAGGTCGGGAGTAACCACTGCTATCAGAGCTCAAAGGTTCCATGAGTGGCGATATGGGGAGGGCAGAGCACCAAGAGCACAACTATATGACCTGATCCACTTGGCCCGAAAATGGTTGCAGCCGGAGACCTACAGCCCGGAGAAGATTGTGGAAATTATTGTCATGGACTGGTTTATGAGGGGCCTACCACCCGATCTGCGAGCCTGGGTCAGCCAGAATGAACCCTGATCATATGACGACATGGTAGCCCTAGTAAAAAGACAATTAATGACTAAAGGACTCTTGCAACCCATCAGCAAAGAAGTCCGGAGAGACAAGAGAACTGGACTATCCCCAAAGGCTCGTGGCTCTGAACCCTCGAGTAAGACTTGGCCAGGGAAGAGGGAAACAGAAGAGCGGCCAGAAGCCGTAAAGGGACTTGGGGACCGGGGCAGGAAGGTCAGGGGTAAAACCCAGTAGCCCAAAAAATAGGGGATGCCCGGGCAGAATCGATGCTACGCATGCGGGGAGATTGGGCATATAGCGGCGCACTGTCCAAACATAACAGAACCCATGCAGTGTGACCTAGGAGACCTGGGAGGCCCCTGCAATCTCATAAATTTGGCAGGCATAGCAATGGCCCCCCATCTGTACACCCGACCCGTTAAGATGAATGGAATAGAGACCACGGCCTTGGTGGACTCAGGGAGCGCCGTCACATTGGTCTCCGGGCAGCTGGTGGAACCAGACCAGCTGACCCAAGCCAAGCGCACCGGAATCTCCTGTGTCCATGGAAATGTCAATTATTACCCTGTTGTCCCAGTACAAATAGAGATCTAAGGGAATGTCACCATGGTTGCAGTGGGGGTAGTTCCGAGGCTCCCATATCCAGTTGTGATTGGGCGGGACTTCCCTGGATTTAGTGACCTGCTCCCTACAACTGAGGGAAAGGAAGAGAGTCCCCTCCCAAGTTTTCATGAATTTTCCCAGGACCTATTTTCTGAGCCTGGGAAACCTCAGAAATCAAAGCGGGAAAGGAGGGCAGCCAAGAAACTGGGTACTCGAATTCTGACCCAGAACCTAAGGCAGGCCATGGCTGGGGGGGGAACTGAGCCAACTGATAATGAAGCACTGAGAGAGGTAAACGAGCCTGAGGCTGGGCCTAGCTCAGCAGGGACCCCTGGGATGGAAGAGGCTGAAGGTTCCTCAGAGCCCAGGCAGATAGGGCCCTTGCTTGAAAATTTTGGACAGGACCAGGCCAACGACCCGCTGTATCAAAACATTCGTAAAGAGGTAGTTGAAGTAAACGGAATCCCCGTAGAAGGAAGGCTCAAGGGCCCTAGACCTATTACATTATCAAGAGGGATCTACTGTACCGAGTGTTGCCAGGCCCAGGACAGGAGGTGGAACAGCTCTTGGTGCCTCAGAATCACCAGCGAGCCGTGCTGGATCTAGCGCACAGTCATTTATTCGGGGGTCACCTAGGAGTTGAAAAGACCCTAGATCGAATTTCTGAAGGTTCTACTGGCCCGGGGTATATATGGAGGTTCGGCGATATTGTGCCTCTTGCCCCGAATGCCAGATTCATGGGCCCCAGCCGCACTTGAGAGCCCCACTGATACCTCTACCTATTATTGAGGTCCCCTTTGAACATATCGCTATGGACCTAGTGGGCCCATTAGAAAAGTCAGCCTGAGGACACCGGCACATATTAGTGGTCCTGGACTACGCCACCCGATACCCTGAGGCAGTACCCCTGAGAAATACCCATTCTAAGACAATAGCCAGGGAGTTAGTTCAAATCTTCTTGAGGGTAGGGATACCCAAGGAGATCCTAACCGATCAGGGTACTCCTTTTGTGTCTAAGTTAATGAAGGACCTGTGTGCACTACTCCACATACGGGCTCTGAGGACGTCAGTATACCACCCGCAGACGGATGGCCTCGTCGAGCGGTTCAACCGCACCCTCAAGGACATGATCCGGAAGGTAGTGAGTTGGGACGGGAAAGATTGGGATGCCTTACTCCCATACCTCATGTTTGCCATTCGAGAAGTACCACAGGCATCCACAGGTTTTTCCCCATTTGAACTGCTATATGGGCAAAACCCCCGAGGCCTTCTAGACCTCGCCAAAGAGACCTGGGAGGAGCAGACAAACCACGGACGCAATATTGTAGAGCACGTCCTGCAGATGAAGGACAGGATCGCACGGATAACCCCCATTGTAAGAGAGCACCTAGAAAAAGCCCAGCAGGCCCAGCAAACCTACTACAACCGTCGGGCAACAGTCCGGAAATTCCAGGTGGGCGATCAGGTAGTGGTGCTGGTCCCAACAGCGGAGAGTAAGCTCCTTGCCAGGTGGCAGGGACCCTATGAAGTGATTGAGGTCATAGGGGAGGTAGATTATAAGGTGCGGCAGCCGGGTCGCCGGAAACTGGAACAAATCTACCATGTTAACCTGCTCAAACCACGGCGAGACAGGGAGGTGGAACTGGCCGCCCTGGGGACAGCAACACTGAATGAAAGCCAACAGGAACAGGTGGGGATCTCCCCAGAATTAACCCCAGGCCAGAGGGCGGAGGTTCTTGCAATGCTGAAACGACACTCAGATGTGTTCTCAACAGAGCCTGGCCGGACCACTGAAGTCGAGCACCATATAGTCACGGACCCAGGCATAAGAGTGAATGTCAGGCCCTACCGAATCCCAGAAGCAAAGCAAAAGGAGGTACAAAAAGAAGTAAGGAAAATGCTAGAACTAGGCGTCATTAAGGAATCCCACAGCCAATGGTCCAGCCCCATTGTCTTAGTGCCTAAACCTGATGGCAGCCTCCGTTTTTGCAATGATTTCCAGAAGTTGAATGAGGTGTCAAAGTTTGATGCATACTCCATGCCGCAAATAGATGAGCTCATTGATCAGCTGGGAAAGGCTCAGTTTTTGTCCACCCTCGACCTGACCAAGGGGTACTGGCAAATTCCGTTGGCCAAGGAAGCCAGAGAGAAGACAGCCTTTGCCACCCCTAGGGCCTATATCAGTACACCGTCCTCCCGTTTGGATTACATGGGGCCCCTGCAACTTTCCAGTGACTTATGGACAAGCTACTGCGCCCTCACCGTACATATGCGGCTGCGTATCTTGATGATGTCGTCGTCCACACCCCGGACTGGGACACACATTTAGAGAAGGTGGCGGCTGTACTGGACACCTTAAGGGAAGCTGGCCTAACTGCAAACCCGGCAAAATGTACAATAGGATTAGCAGAGGCCAAATACCTGGGGTACATAGTAGGGAGAGGCTTAGTGAAACCCCAATTGAATAAAGTGGCTGTAATACAGAACTGGCCCCGGCCTGTACGTAAGAAACAGGTCTGGGCATTCTTGGGACTAGTGGGGTATTACTGGAGGTTTATCCCCCACTTTGCTTCAAGGGCATGTCCTCTGACAGACTTAACGAGAGCCCGGGGCCTGGATGTGGTGAAATGGAGCCCAGCAGCAGACGACGCATTCAATGACTTAAAGTCAGCCCTGTGTAGTGACCCAGTGCTCATAGCGCCAGATTTTGAAAGAGAGTTCGTACTACAGACCGACGCCTCGGAAGTCGGATTAGGTGCGGTATTGTCCCAAACGGTCGGAGAAGAAGAGCATCCTGTACTATACTTAAGTCGAAGCTCCTCCCAAGGAACGAAACTATGCTATCGTGGAAAAGGAGTGCCTTGCAGTAAAGTGGGCCGTAGAGAGCCTACGATACTACCTGCTCGGAAGACAATTCACCCTCGTCACAGACCACACGCCCCTACAATGGATGCACCAGAATAAAGACAGGAACGCGAGAGTAACGCGGTGGTTCCTGTCCCTGCAACCATTCCACTTCCAAGTGAAACATAGGGCTGGAGCCAAGCACGGCAACGCTGACAGCTTATCAAGGGTGCATTGCCTGCCGTCCCAAGTAGCCCAGCCCCATAGTGTTGAGCAGGGGAGGGGGATATGTGACAGAGCAGGGGTGATACAGCAGGTTCAAGAGCTTGATGGAAGCCTATTGGAGTCCGGGAAGTGGGCGGGCGTTAGCCCGTCCACATCTAAAGGACCTCCCCCCAGCCTATGGGGAGGGTCCACTGAGCCCAGGAAACCAAGTAATTACTTGGGACAAATAAAAGAAAACAAGGACAGGTGTGAGGTCAAAGGCTAAAACAAGGGAACCGGATGGGGACACCGAGCAGAGAACCGGACAGCGCCACTGCCCCTCGAACATCTCGAGAGAGCCAGCGGACGCCGCCCAGTGGAACTCTGCCCGGATACGTGAGCGGATGCAGGAACGAAATAGGCCCACAGTCGCAGGCCTCCTCGGCCAACCTCTGCTCCCTGGTCTTATAAATTACCATTTTGGCGATAGCCAGGAGGTTGACCAGGAGGTCCCGCGACTTTGTGGGGCCTCGGATGGGTGCATAAATTAACAAGTGGGAAAAGTGCAGCCAGAACCTCAACAGGAGGTTCTGGAGGAGCGAAAGAGGGGTTGTAACCTGGCGCACTCGATGTAGATGTGCGCCAGGGTCTCCCGCCACAGAAGAGGCACGTGTCGGGGTGGGGTGAACGCGCCAAGTACACGCCCGTGCTCACAGCTCCGTGCAGGATTCTCCAGCAGATGTCCCGGTGGGCCGTGGAACCAAGGTCGAATAGAGGCTGGCCCACCGGGGTTCCCCACCCTCCATTGGTGGTAGGAGGTCCCGCCACTTGTTGTCTGGGCGGGACACAAGGGTGGGGAAGTGGAGCGTGTGAAGCACGAGCGTGTACAGGTGACTCTTTGGCGCGGTTCGGAAGGGGACCGGCTGCAACTCGTGCAGCCGGCTTGGGTGACGAGGGGAGGCGGTCGGGAGAGTGCAGCGGGGCTTAGGGCTGACGGATAGATCGGGCGGGCCGGGGGTGAGGCGGGCGGGGTTCACCCTCTCGCAGGACCTTGTCGAGGTAAACCCGAGCGGTGGGCGGCAAAGCGTCCTTCACCTCCTGAAGCACGCGCCGGGGAGTACGTAGGGTGGAGAGCCCCATGCGCTGGGCGCGCCGCGGGATCCACCCAGTCTCCCGGTCGTAGTCCAGGAGATCTCCGATCCTTGTGACTTCTGCCAGGACCAGCCTCTGGCGCACCGAGGGGACTCCGCCGCCTGCACACGTAGATGGGGATTGTGTAGCAGGCTCGCGAGAGAGTCTGCCCCCACGGTGGCTCCCAAGGGCCTGGTCGCCTCTAGCAGCTTCCAGGCCCGGAGGAGGTCCTGGTAGAAGGCCGGCAGCTCAGAGAGGTCTCGCGGAGGACCTCTCAAATAAAGAGCTGCCGGTCATATCGGAGCCCTCGGAAGCGGCGAAGGAAAGTGTGCGCCAGCGTGCTCCACGCCGGACTACCTGCATCAAATAAGAGACTCTGCAGGGCCTGGAGGCGGAGGACACGAACCGGCGTGCAAACACGTCAGGCCCTGCCCTCCCTCCTCCAGGGAAGATGGAGAACCCTGCAGAGACCCAATGCAGTCCTGGCCAGAAGAACCGCAGTAGCAGCTGCTGGATCTGATCCAGGAAACCCAGGGGCGGGACCAGGGTGCTGAGACGGTGCCAGAGCATGGACAGGACTAGTTGGTTAAGCACCAGTACCCTCCCACGCAGGGAGAGGCACCGAGCAGTCCTGTCCATCTCCGCAATCGCTCAGCCACCCTGGACTCTAAACCTTGCCAGTTCTCCGGCGAAGAGGATGCGTGGCAGAGAGAAAACGCCAAGATAGAGCAGCGGACCTCCACCTGATGGCCTGAAGCGGGCGGGAGGAGCTCGCCTGCCACCCGGCCCCTACCACCAGGCCAGAGCTCTTGACCCAGTTGACCCGGGCGGAGGAGGCTGCGAGTAGGCGGCTTGGCAGGCCTCCACCGCTCCAGGTCTCCCGGGTCCTGGACCACGAGGAGCACGCGTCGTGGCGTCGCCGACAGGACCAGCCGCATCTCCGGCTCACAGAGCACCAACCCGTCAACCTCTTGCGAAGAAACGGAGGAAGGGCTCGATGGCCAGAGTATACAGCTGGCCCGACAGCGGGCAGCCTTGACGCGTACTCCGCCCGAAGCTGACCGGTGCGGTCAGGGTCCAGTTGAGCTTGACCAAACACTCCGCGAGCGTACAGCACCTGGAGAAAGCCCACAAAGCGGGGCCCGAAGCCGAAGGCCGCAGAGTGCCCAGGAGATACCCGTGGTCCATCCGGTCGACGCCTTCTCCTGATCCAAGGACAGGAGGGCGAACGACAGACCGTCCCTACACCCTAGCTCTAGGAGATCCCGGACCAAGTAAAGGTTGTCGAAGATGGTACAGCCCGGGATGGTGTAGGTCTGGTCTGGATGGACCACGTCCGCCAGCACGGACTTGAGTCTCAGGGAGATGGCTTTAGCAACAATTTTATAGTCCGTGCTGAGGAGCGAGACGGGACGCCAATTCCTCAGATTGCGGAGGTCCCCCTTCTTGGGCAGCAAGGCAAGCACGGCTCGTCGAGCTTGATGGAAGGGGAAAGAGGCAGAGAGAGTCAGCAATCCTGGCTCATTAGGGGCAGCTGAGACAGGGTGGCTGCAAAAATCAATTAAGGCCCAGGTGAAACCAATTAGGGCTGCCTGGAGGCCTATTTAAGAACCCTCCCTGTGGGGGGGGCGGGGGGAGAGTTCGGAAAGGAGTTTGGAGAGCTGTGAGAGTGTGGAGAGAGCTGAGAAGGAGTTTGGAGAGTTGTGGGAGTGTGGAGTGAATTGAGAAGGAGTCTGGATAACTGAGAGAGTTTGGAGAGCCGTGGAGGAGATTTGGAGAGTGGAGGAGAAGTTTGGAGAGAGAAAGACACCGGAGGAGCCAAGAGAACAGCATTGACCTTGTTAAAAGACTACAGGGAGACAACAAATCTCAAACCAAGGCGAGTAAGCCATATTACTGTGACTTCTAGACTGTGGGACAGTGGGCTGAACAGGGGTCAGGGGCCCAGGAGTGGGACTGACCCTGCCACAATACATACACATATCCTTGGGGATCAAGAGCCTAGAACAGGAAATCTTTGGCTCCCTTCACAAACAGCCCACACAGAGGCTTATTATGGTCCTTACATGTGACAAAAATTCCTTCCGTCAGAAATGCTCCCTCTAAACTTTTCCATCCTGTACAGATTTTTTCCATCTATGTGCAGAATAATTTGACGTGTACAGCAGCATGTGCAAATGCGCACCACCAGAAGAAACAAAACGTCTAGGTGTGGGGGCATTTGAATCTCTTCTGAGCAGCAGCGCAAGTGCACAGCTTATAGGAACACTGTCAATCAGGTCTTTAGGTTCTTGCTCACGCACAAGATCATGTACAAAAATATTTCCAAAATTGCATCTCTTGCAACTGCAGTATCTAGATATGCATGTGACCCGTTAGAAGCGTAACAGATCATTTGCTTACAGGAAGACTATAACTATTCACAGTACATTCATATGCAATTTTTATGTAAAAGGTACTGAAAATTTGGCCTTTTAGGTTTAGTAACTCAAAATGTCACAGTCTGATTCATGAGAAAACAGGGAGATGCTACTTAGCTTCAGTCTTTTGTATCTGCTCTTTGGATTAATCAAGAACTTCATGGTTTGATTTTCAGAGGGGTAGAGAATCTGCAATAACTCTCTCTGTAAATAAGGCCATTAGTATCATGGGCTGTGAATCAGGACAGGTTTTGGTGTGTATATTAAAAGTAAGCTTTGCTGAGATGGTCCAAATGTATCGGGAAAGCACATGCATCAATTTCAATAGCTCTCTGTGGAGTCAGCCATGTTCCTTACTCAGGTGTCTATTGAAGGGGAGAGTAGCTCCCGTAGGGCTTTGTGAAAAATCCACTTTATGTACTTCTCACGGCTCACATAACGTCCTGGACGTGCTGCTCTTGTTAATGGGTGCTGAACTAGACGACAGCTTGCAATTACGCATGCCACATGCATAGTTGAAGAGTTGCACATAAGTGCACTGTTTGTGTGTATAGGACAGTGTAGAAGCAGTGTATAGTTCATATTATCATTGATGAAGACGTACGATGTAAATATCTCCAATTTGTATTGATGGTGGGTGAAGATTAAGAAGAGTTTAAGTTTCACTGTGACTGAAAATATCACGCCTTGCCATATTTTTAAACTTAAAAATTCCTTATGAAGTTTTCTTCCCTTTTTTAATCAATATACTCTTATAATTAACACTAGCCTGATAAAGATTTTTCATTGAATATTCTTTATGCATATTTGCAGGTAGGTATACTGATTAATTGGCGTATGCAATCTGCTCAAGCCAAGCCACAGTGTTCTTATCAACAATGTTCAAGGCATGAAGACTTCCGGAAACAAGTCATTTTTCAATCTTCAACCATGCATGGCTGGATAGTCGCCAGGGGAGCCAACAGCCTCCAGAGGTCCCTGGGCAAGGTGCGGGTCCCAAGGTCCACGTTCCCAGAAGGGGCAAGGCCGGGGGCAGCCAGCCCTCCACTCTGCACAGAGCCCAGCGCCCCCTCCAGCCCTCAGAGCTGCACCGTGCAGCACTCCCGGCAGTGATTTAAAGGGCCCGGGGCTCCAGCTGCTGCAATAGCAGCAACAACTGGGAACCCCATGCTTCTTTGAGTTGCCGAGCCCTAAGGCAATTGCCCCACTTTGCACCCTGTGTCTGCAGACCTGGCACTAGCCACCCACACTTACATAGTGTATTGTTTCTAAATCATCACCACAATTCCATGCAAATACTGTGTCTGGTACCACACTGGTTCAGAAGGCTTCACTGCCTTTGTGCTAAATCGTACTTGGGTTGACTTTGAGTGGGGGGGCTGAAACAAGATAATTATATGTCCCAGTCTGTGTTCCATGTAAGCTAAGTGTTTGGGCAGACACGCAGGAAAGAATCAGATGCTGCTCAGCTGATCAGCAGAGCACCCACAGCCAGCAGCATGTGTTTCTATTGGTGATGCACATCTACACATGCCTCTTGGTGCATCACAAAATTTAGTCTGCACATGAATGGAAAAACTTAGAGGGAACATTGGTCCCACTTAAGGTGAAAGTACTTCTCTACATTGTTGCAATTATCTATATTTAATGCTGTCAACCTCAAAAAACTCGAGCACGTGGAACGTGTTCGAGTATCTGCTGAAAAAGTAGCACCAACTTCTGATGTTTTAGCACAACTCTGCTTCTGCACTGCAAAATATTATTAATAACACTTATAGTTCAGAGGACGTGGATGATAACATCAGTGTTGGGAACATAGGAACATGAAGTTTCTTCTACGTAATGCAAATCAGAAAGCAGAAATCTCAGTTTAATGACATTAGGGACCACAGCTTTAGTATGTGCATTCAGACTGCCATGTTAAAGTTTATTATGGGAAAAGATGGAATAACTTTCCCATCCTGCCCCAAAATCTTTTATAAACGCCAAGAAAGCTCAACTCTGATGCACAATTTGGTTTTAAAGGAGGTGGGCTGGGAGATCCTCATGATCATTCCATAACCATTGTTAGAGCTGAGTTGATTGAAATACAAGACTATTAAAGGTTTTGTCCAGAGTCTTGCTGAGTACTGAAACCCAGGCACATCCATGTGCTCTCCCTGTAACCACTCTATTACACAATGCCTTCAAATCCAAGGCTCCTATTTTGCACATGCAACTCCCATGAGAAGTAACTAGTAAGAACTCTACTGAACCATTTTTCTTCACCGCCTAGAATTTTCCCTACACCCACAACCATCAACATACTTTTAAAAATTCCTTAGTATTTACTAAGATAATGCAGGAAAGAATGTCCTAAAAATACAAGCCTGACACGATCAAGTCTCTTATCTTGTGAATCAGCAATGTCCCTGCACAAACTAATTTTCTTCAGACTAGATGGTGTAATCCTGGTTCATGTGAATGAGTAAGACCTCCATAACCCGGCCCTGCAGTTCCATTGCTGATCAGTTAGAAAGGAGTGAGGGATGGCTACACAAAGTGCTAATGAGATGAAAAATAGGGGGAGGATTGGTAAAATGTGAATCTGCTATTGGAACCTTTATGAAAGTCACTTGACACACTCCTAAAGCACTTCCCCAAGTTTGCCAAACAATACAAATGCTAAATGTTGAATTCCATGTTTCCAGTACATTCGCAAGAAATCTGAGAAACGAATTCAGTTGATCTGAGAAATAAATTCAGTTATGAGGTTCAGATTGTGTTGGTCTAATATTTCTATCCACTTGGGCTACTTTTAGAGGTATTTTTTCCCAATTTCCCCCTGCAGGTGGAGCATAGTAGAAATATTTATTTCTCAAGATAAACCCCTCAAAAGAGGAAAGCTGCCAAACAATCTGAATGTGGAAGGTATAAAATAAAGGCAAATATTTCCTCTGTACGTATGTCTCATTAATATTGAAATATGTAGCAATCATGGAATCATAGAATCCTAGGGCTGGGAGACACCTCAGGAGGTCATCGAGTCCAGACCCCTGCCCAAAGCAGGACTAACCCCAACTAAATCATCCCATCCAGGGCTTTGTCAAGCAGGGACTTGAAAACCTCTAGGGATGGAGATTCCATCACCTTCCTAGGTAACCCATTCCAGCACTTCACCATGTGAAGTAGTTTTTCCTAATATCTAACCTAGACCTCCCCCACTGTAACTTGAGACCATTGCTCCTTGTTCTTCCATCTGTCATTAGTGACAACAGCCTTTCTCCATCCTCTTTGGAACCTCCCTTCAGGAAGTTGAAGGCTGCTATCAAATCGCCTCCCCCCTCATTTTTCTCTTCTGCAGATTAAATAAACCCTGGTCCCTCAGCCTCTCCTCGGAGGTCAAGTGCTCCAGCCCCCTAATCATTTTGGTTGCCCTCCACTGGACCCTCTCCAATACATCCACATCCTTTCTGTAGTGGGGGCCCCAGAATTGGATGCAATATTCCAGATGTGGCCTCACTAGTGCCGAATAAAGGAAAATAATCACTTCTCTAGATCTGCTGGCAATGCTCCTCCTAATGCACCCTAATATGCCATTAGCCTTCTTGGCTACAAGGGCACACAATTGACTCATATCCAGCTTCTCATCCACTGTAATCCCCAGGTCCTTTTCTGCAGAACTGCTACCTAGTCAGTCGGTCCCCAGCCTGTAACAATGTTTGGGATTCTTCCGTCCCAAGTGCAGGATTCTGCACTTGTCCTTGTTGAACCGCATCAGATTTCTTTTGGCCCAATCCTCTAATCTGTCCAGGTCACTGTGGACTCTATCCCTGCCCTCCAGTGTATCCACCTCTCCCCCTACCTTAGTGTCATCCGCAAACTTGCTGAGGGTGCAATCCATCCCCTCATCCAGGTCATTAACGAAGATGTTGAATAAAACCGGGCCTAGAATCAATTCTTGGGGCACTCCACTTGAAATTGACCGCCAACCAGACAGCAAGCCATTGATCACTACCCGTTGGGCCCAACAATCTAGCCAGCTTTCTATCCACCTTACAGTCCATTTATCCAATCCATATTTCCTTAACTTGCTGGCAAAAATATTGTGAGAGACCATATCAAAAGCTTTGATAAAGTCAAGGTATATCACATCCACTGACTTCCCACGTCCACAGAGCCATTTACCTCATCATAGAAGCTAATCAGATTGGTCAGGCATGACTTGCCCTTTGTGAATCCATGTTGACTATTTCTAATCACTTTCCCCTCTTCCAAGTGCTTCAAAATGGATTCCTTGAGGATCCCTTCCATGATTTTTCCAGGGACTGAGGTAAGGCTGACTGGTCTGTTGTTCCCTGGATTGTCCTTCTTCCCTTTTTTAAAGATGGTCACTACATTTGCTTTTTTCCAGTCATCCAGGATCTCTCCCGATCTCCATGAGTTTTCAAAGATAATGGTCAAAGGCTCTGCAATAACATTTGTCAACTCCCTCAGTACCCTCGAATGCATTAAATCCGGACCCATGGATTTGTGTATGTCTAGCTTTTCTAAATAGTTCTTAACCTGTTCTTTCTCCACTGAGGGCTGCCCACCTCCTTCCCATACTGTGTTGTCTAGTGCAGTAGTCTGGGAGCTGACCTTGTCTGTGAAGACAAAGGAAAAAAAAGCATTGAGTACTTCAGCTTTTCCCATATCATCACTAGGTGTCACTAGGTTACCTCCCTCATCCAGTAAGGGCCCCACACCCTCTCTGATCACCCTCTTATTGCTAACATGCCTATAGAAACCTTTCTTGTTACCCTTCACATCCCTTGCTAGCTGCAATTCCAATTGTGCTTTCACCTTCCCGATTACTCCCCCTGCATTCTCGAGCAATATATTTATACTCCTCCCTCGTCATATGTCCAAATTCCCACTTCTTATAAGCTTCCTTTTCGTGTTTAAGCTCACCAAGGATTTCCCCGGTAAGTCAATCTGGTCGCTTACCATATTTGCTTTTCTTAATGCTCATTCGGATGGTTTCTTCCTTTGCCTTCAATAAGGCTTCTTTAAAATACAGCCAGCTCTCCTGGACTCCCCTTCCCCTTCATGTTAGCATCCATGGGGATCCTGCCCATCAGTTCTATGAGGGAGTCAAAGTCTGCTTTTCTGAAGTCCAGGGTGTGTATTTTGCTGCTCTCCTTCCTTTTGTCAGGATCCTGAAATCTACTATCTCATGATCATTGCTTCTCAGGTTGCCACCAACTTCCCCAACTAGTTCCTCCTTGTTTGTGAGCAGCAGGTCAAGCTGTGCATGGCCCCTGGTCGGTTCCTTCAGCGCTTGTACCAGGAAGTTATCCCCAACATTGTCCAAAAACTTCCCGGATTGTCTGTGTACTGCTGTATTGGTCTCCTAACAGATGTCACGGTGATTAAAGTCCCCCATGAGAACCAGGGGTGTGATCTGGAAGCTTCTCTTGGTTGTCTGAAGAAAGCCTCGTCTACCTCATCCACCTGATCTGGTGGTCTATAGCAGACCCCAATCACAACATCACCCCTGTTGCTCCCACCTCTAAACTTAACCCATAGACTCTCAACAGGCTTTTCTCCCTCCATATACTGGAGCTTTGAGCAATCATACTGCTCTCTTACATTCAGTGCAACTGCTCCTCCTTTTCTCCCGTCTGTCCTTCCTGAACAGTTTATACCCTTCCATGACAGTGCTCCAGTCACGTTAGTCATCCCACCAAGTCTCTGTTATTCCAATCAAATCATAGTTCTTTGACTGTGCCAGGGCTTCTAATTCTTCCTGTTTGTTTCCCAGACTTCTTGCATCATGTACAAACACCTTAGTTAACCAGTTGATTGCCCTACCTTCTCCATTCAAATCAGGGGTCCTCCTTTGTT
This sequence comes from Rafetus swinhoei, assembly GCA_019425775.1. Taxonomy (NCBI): domain Eukaryota; kingdom Metazoa; phylum Chordata; order Testudines; family Trionychidae; genus Rafetus; species Rafetus swinhoei. Next base: position 18,755,687 of record CM033428.1, on the reverse strand, counting down.
GCCCCTTCCTCCTTGCGTTTCTTCCCGATATCCCACTTCCCCACTTACCTCAGGGCTTAGGTCACCATGCCCCATGAATCTAGTTTAAAGCCCTCCTCACTAGGTTTGCAAACCTGCCCACGAAGATACTCTTTCCTCTCTTGGTTAGGTGGATCTCATCTCTTCCTAGCAATCCTTGTGCCCGGAACAGAGTCCCATGGTTGAAGAAACCAAAGCCCTCTCTCCGGCACCACCTGTGCAACCACACGTTTACTTCCATGATTCGACGATCCGTACCTGGACCTTTTCCTTCAACAGGGAGGATGGACAAGAACACCACATGCGCTTCAAATTCCTTGATCCTTCTTCCCAGCACTACATAATCTGCAGTGACCTGTTGAACGTCATTCTTGGCTGTATTGTTAGTTCCTACATGGAGAAGCAGGAAGGGGTAGTGATTCAAAGGTTTGATCAGTTTTGGAAGACTCTCGGTCACATCCTGAATTCTAGCTCCTGGTAAGCAGCACACTTCTCCAGATTCCAATTAGCCACTAATTGCTGCACTTTTGAATTGCTTTGCTAATTGCTGCACTCATGAACTTCTGCACTTCCTGAGTCTGAAGACTTCTTCCAAGTTTTGGTAGCAACATTATTATTTTTTCTCTAAGACAAATGTAGTGACTTGTTCAAAGAACACCTTCAACATGACGGGGGGAAATGTCCGTAAAAGCTTCAGAGGCACTGCCAGCTACAGTGCTTTATAAAGGAGACAAAAGACCAACGTTAAATAAGTTGCTGTTTGTATCTATATGGATAATAAAATCCATATGGATAATAAAATATGGATAATATCCTAGTGTTCTCATTGAGAGCTATTTCTCCTTAAGAACAGGCTAACTCTTAAGATTCTTAAGACATGGACTACAAGCAGGGTGAGTCGACAGACTTGCTGGGCCACAGGGCATGGTGTGTTCTCCCAGAAGGGGCGGGGCCTCAGAGGAAAGGGGTGGGTCTGGGGGAAACCATTCATGGGGGAAGCACACCATGTCATGCCCCTCCCTCCTTCCCTCCGCCAGCCAGTCCTGCACAGTGCTCTGGCAGCAATTTAAAGGGCCCAGGGCTCTGGCTCCTGTTGCCACCACTGCCATAGTAGCGGCAACAGTGGCCAGGAGCCCCGAGTCCCTTTGAATTGCCAGGCCCCAGGGCAACTACCCCTGCCAGCGGGCCTGATTACAAGAGCCACGTGTAGTGCCACATGGGGTTCCAGAACCATGGTACACTAGCTCCTAGCTCACAAGTAACTTACCTACTGGCAATTTAAATATAGGCCCCGTTGATCTTTTTAATTTACAAAAGAGGGGAAAACATTTCTATTGGATATAGAGACATCAGCTTTATGGTAATTACTTCCCTTGATCCCACCACTTCTGGAATGCTCTGTTTGATGTGGGGGAACCATCTGTAAGGCATGTCAAAGAGTCATTTCTTCTCCTGAATTGCTTCTAGAAGGCCTTCTGTGTGCTTTGCATTCCAAAGTTTCCTACTGAGCCATCTAGTCCAGCATCCTCTCTGACCGTGGCCAGTTCCAGCCACTTTAAAGGAAGCTGCAAGAAACTCCACACTAGGCAGTTATAGGATAACTTTCCTTAGAGAAAGTTTACTCTTGACTCCTGTTAGCCAGTGGTTGGCTTCTGTCCCCAAGTAAGAGTGTTAGAACTCCTCTAATACTAGGGGGGAGGGGAGGGGGAGAGGTGTTGTTTGTTTATTAATACTTCCTATTAAAATACTAGATATCTCCACCTTTAAATGCACCTCATTGCAGTTGTCCACCTGCATACAGTTCCCATCTGTAAAACGGGAATAATAACTCTCCCCCCTTCTCCTACTCTGTCTGGCCTATTTAGACTGTAAGCTCTTCAAGGCAGTCTCTTTTACCATGTGTAAATACAGTGCCTCACGTAATGGATGATGTTATACCAGCTTCAATGCGTATTCCCCAATGGCCCAATACATACAATTATTTTCCTGTTCAGGTCATCTTCTGTATTTTAACTCTGAGCACCTATATTATGCTTTTAAAAAATCTACTTACTCTAGGTATCTATTGTGTTTGTTTTTAGGTTTTTAAGTAAATAAGAGAGAATAAAATATAATTTGGTTGCTCAGTACCATCCTGGTAAGGGAGAAAGGTGGATTTTGCACCTGAACCACTATAGGATGATGACCGTTTGTACGTCTATCTTAAAATATATGTTTAAAGATCTGTATCATGATTCTGCTACTGACTTAATTAAACTGCCTTAAAAGGCATGATGCAAGCCCCTCATCCGGTTATACTATTCAGACTTGAACCTCAGAGTTTATCCACTTGAGGACAAAGCCATTCCAGTGCCACTGTTCTGTGACTGCTTAACAATGACTGGGATTTAAACAAGCAGCCAGTTTCACAAAGGCCAAAATCTGTGCTCTGTCCAATTAACAGATAAAATTTGTGGGAAAGCCTGGATGCAAACTAATAGACTAAAAGAAAAAAGGTCCCAGCCATGTCTTATTCCTTCAGTAAAACATGCTGCTCTGGCAGTTACAGTTCTTGGGAAACATTGTGAGTTATAGCAGGAGACACATGGCTTTGAGCTATGATAAGTCGGGGCCATGTGCACCATGAATAGCAGAAGCATCTTCCGCAACAAATGTCTTGTTAAATTTTTCTTCACAGGGCTGGGTGGTCACTCAGCTAGGTACATCTGCACAGCAGGGCTAAACTCAAAATAAGCTACGCAACTTGAGCTACGCAAATCGTGTAGCTTAAGGGTACCATGCGTCCAGGTTTTCCTGGACGTGTCCTCGTTTTCATTTGTTAAATCTTCGTCCGGCTGGCTTTTTTAAATGGCTAAAAATGTCAGGGATTTTGCCCTGCAAAGGAGATCAGGGTGAGGGTGGCAGCATGTGCCTGTCAAATGGAACATTCAGAGCTGTGCACCCGGACATTAACAGATGCTCTGCTCACGTGCCCCAGCGCCTGGAGAGAAAGACGCATGGCTGCCGCAGCAGCTCCGGTAAGACCCAAGGCAGGACCAATGTGTGGGGCAGGTTTGGTTCCTCCTACAGAGTCACCAAATTACCCTCTGCCCCACTTGGTTATGTCCCGAGCTCTTCGGGAGGGGTGGGGCATTGGATTAGAGCAGGGAGGCTGAAGGGTGCCTGGCTCTTGGTGAGGGAAAGGGCATTGGGTTAGAGAAGGAGGGCAGGGGGGGTGCCTGGCTCTAAAGGAAGGGTGGGGCATTGGGTTAGAGTGGGGGATGGGATGCCTGGTTCTGAGGTAGGGGTGGGTGCACTGGGTTAGAGCAGGGGGGCTGGTAGGGTGGCTGAATCTGCGGGAGGGCGGGGCACTGGGTTAGAACAGGGAACTGGGCATTAGAACGTCTGGCTTCTTTCCTTTCCTGTAGGTGGACAGTGGGTCTGTGGGTTAGATTTGGGGTTTCCAGTCTCAGCTCTGTGAGGACTGTGGGAGCTGGTGCTTGGTGGGGCAGGCAGGGGAAAGGAAGGAATTCTGGGAAGCAGGATTCCTGGGTTCCTCTTCTACCCATGCCTCTTCTCCCCTCAATGCCTTTAACTTCATGCCCCAGGATGGGCCCCAGCCAGCAGCCTCCCTGGCCCCCCACTCTCTCCTCCTGGCCCCGCAGCAGCCCTGGCTGCTGGCTGGTTGGCAGCAACACTGGAGCCTGCGCTGCCACGCATCTCAGGACAGTGCAGGGGGGAAGCAGGAGCCTGGCATGCGGCGTCCCCTCACACCATGAGAGCCAGTGGGGGCAGCTCTGGCAGCAGCAAGGCAGCGGCCAGAGCCCCGAGCCTGGAGTGCGCGGGGATGAGTTTGCCGGCTCCTGAGCCTGGCCTCCAGTGCGAGTAGAGCAGCGGCACCAGCAGGCACCAGGTGTCCTCTTTTTTGAAAGTTCGAATATGGAAACCCTAGCATAGCGCAAGTCGAAATAGCTTATTTTGAACTTGGGCATGTCTACACAGCACTTATTTTGACATAGAGCACTCTTCCTCCGACTTCCCTTACTCCTCATACAATGAGTTTTACAGAAGTCGGAATAAGAAGCCCATTATTTCAAATGTATTTCTAAATAACGGGCTTGCTATGCAGATGCACAATACGCAAATACACATAACGTCTGTTATTCCAAAATAATGCTGCTGTGTAGACCAGTGGTCCCCAATCTTTTGGGGCTGCTGGGCACCTGGGGGCGGGGCCACTCATGCGCCGCACATCCGCCACATGCCCGGGGCCAGCACCGCGCATATGCCGCGCGCCCGGGGCAGAGGCCGCCAGATCATTCAGTAAGCGCACATAAATGCCCCGGCGGGCGCCATGGCACCTGCGGGCACCGCGTTGGGGACCACTGCCCTAGACTATAAATGTGTGTACATATAGGTGATCAGGATTTCTATTTTAACAGGAAAGCTAGAAACTGTAGTATTAGATTTAGTTCTGCTGTCTTCCAACACCTCATTAATCTCAGAGCATTCCTCTCCTTAGACATCTGAAACCCAAAAATTACCACCTCAGACATATACTTGACACTTAACTAGGGGGAAATGTCAACACTTTACCTGAGAAATAATCCTCAAGAAAGCTACAGTAATTGCTCCGGATGAATGAACAAGCAAGAATGACATAGGTTCTGAGCGTTTTGCCCTCAGGGCAAGAGGTAATATGGAAAAAAAAAACCCTTTCTGGATTGAACACATCCCTATAGACAGCAAATGGAGAGCAAGTGGAACAGTGCTGGAGGAGGAGAAAGGGTCTGAAGTCTCTCACAGGGAAGAAGAGTACATTCAAATCTCTTTGACATACAGAGTCAGACAGGGGTGTGGTGAAACTCAGAATAGCAGCAGATCCACAGGCATTGATGAAAAAACTTGAGCTGAGCCACAGCAGCAGAGAATGAGGAGGAAAGTTTGAAGCCTATATACAGTAAAACTCCAATAGTCCGGCATCCAATAGTCCGGCACTCCTGATAGTCCGGCATCAAAATGGCAAGAGCCTAGTGAGTGAACGAGCTTTGGCAAAAAATGAGTCACAAGGTAACAGCGGCAGCAGCTGAACTGAGCAAAAAGGGTAAAAAGGCTTAAAAAAACTAAAACATTACAGTATACTGTATACAGTATGTACAATAAAAAGGGTTAAGAACACTTTATATACAGTATATAATGTATACAGTATATATATAAAACCTGCTTATAGTACCTCCTGATAGTCCGGCATATCTGATAATCCGGCACCACCTAAGTCCCATAGGTTCCAGATTATCGGAAGTCTACTTGAATTGCTCTTTGAAACAGGAAGTGGAGGAGTTTTTTGACTGATTCCCCAGGATGCCGCAGAGCCTGTTAAGAAGGCAAGGGGAATGAAAACTAGGAAGTGAGAACCCGAATCCCAAGGCGAGCTGATCATTGGACAGCCGAGGGTGGAGCCTGTGGGGTAAACAAACCATCGTGAAGGAGGGACTAGAAAACAATTACTGAGCCCCAGGCTTGGCCATTCTTTGCCTGACTGGAGAGAGGAACCCATACATCTAAGAGAGGCGAGTGGGGAAGTTCACATCACAGTCACTGTTGGCTCTCCCACACAAAATTCCATAAAATGGGGATTAAGGAGGCATGAAGTTTCACTTTGTGTCCATACCTATTAGTAGTCTGATGTTCCCCATCCCTGCCATACAGATTACTGCCAGCCCCTCGTCTCAAGGCTTGAGTTTGCTCACACTCTCACACACACTTCCAGAGAAAGCAGAAAGAGGCATTAACTGTTCTATTTTACGTCTGCTCCTGCCTCCCAGCAGTACCCAAATACCGCACAACCAGTTTACTTCCCCATTCATTGCCTGCTGCCCACCTGAAGCAGCACATAAGGATCCCCACAAGGCTTTGCCACTCTCAGTCACAAGCAGGGCATGCACTTGTAATTTCGGGAGCACATCAGAGCCACTGCAGGCAGTCAAGGAGCTCAGGAGCTCTGTGGGCAGATACAGGAGGCTGGACTGGAAGAGGCCTGGGGAAATGAGGAAAGCTGATTTGGAGGCAGGGTGGGAGGGGAATAAAAGTATTCAGGAGAAGCAGCTAGCCATCCCAGGACGTGGCTCACTTTGATGTGCTGGTTGCAGGAAGCAATTTATTCTCTTTGGCTTTTCATTCACTGTATTATTGGGGAAAATGCGGAGTGTTCCTGGGAAGGTCTTTATTGCGGCAGAGTTTTGAGGGCTCTGGCTCACTCACTGACATATGCTGTTTCAGTCCTCAGTGTTTCCACTCTGAAGTAATTCCCTGAGCTGCCCTCTGCTCCCCAGCAGGGAATTGTACATATTTTCCATGCATTGTGTTTAAGTGATTTAGCACATTTGGACGCTTCTGCTTAGCACTGCAGATGATGGAGGGATTCAGGTGAGGATTGGGAGTATGGGAAGAAACTATCACAGCTGAGCCATGATTGAAACAAGTCTAATCACATCTCTATTTTCAGGACCACCAAATTCGCCATGTGTTCATAACCAAAAATAAGGGGAAACAGAAGAGTCGGAAGATGCCGTGTGATGGGGCACTCCACTCACTGCTACAAGGGGGCCTCTTTTTGGTCACTATGGGGAATAGCTTATAAAGTCATCACCCCTTCCCACATGGTGTCTCTGCTTTTCTTGCTTCACGAGCAGCAGCCTCCTTTTTGTCACTTGGCCCTCCAGCCAGGTCACTGTTTACATTAGTCCTCTTACAGGGTACCAGAGTCCTCCCACTCACTGCTGCATAGTGCCATCCCCTTAGTGGCTAGCAGGGGAACCCCAGTGCACCCTCTAGTTCAGATTTAGTTCAGGGACCTTCTACCCAGCAATCAAGGTCTGTTTCCTCCTGAACCTTACTGCTTTCCCCATAGCCCTTACATTATTCTCTGGCACTCCTCACCCCACCCCCAGGTCTGCCAGTTTCATCACTCCCTCCTCCCAGAAAGCAACTGCAGGCTACATGTCTTTTTAGAGTCCAAACACTCCTTCCTTCTCCAAGAAAGTCAATTTCCAACATCCTGCCTTTATAGTCCCATCCCAGGCCTTCCCCGTTACCTGGGCCCCCTCATGCAGTCCAGGGATTACTTAGCCACCTGATTCCCCTCTGTTGTGGCCTGTAGGGTTAATTAGCCCCCTTCTTAATCTACATTAACTCTTTCAGGGCAAGTATAGGCTGAACACCCCATCACATTTCAGCAAAGCTATGTTCAGCAGAAACTTCATTTATCTAGATCTGAAAATTGTACACACAGGATCTGAACATAAAATACATTTCAAACAATGAGCCATCAGCCAAAATGACTGTAGAATTGCCGGGGGGGGGGGGGGGGTTAAATCTTGTTAGCTCCCCAGTCTGGTTGGCCCATGATTCCTCTTTGGAGATTTAAAAACCTGCTGCCAGTTCCTGTTAAATGTTTATCCTGCTCTCAGCATGAAGAAGGGCATGAAAAGTCATGCACACTATGGCACTGTAGGGGTTGAAACTATTTTTAAAAAAATTTACTTTACATTAAATAAACAAACTTTCTGAAGTGATGCCATTTTTTAGCAAAGAATGTAAATCTGTGTCTAATGGCTCCCATATGCTCCCTACTTACAATGGGAACATGCCCATGAATGGTAAAATGCTGGTTAGGCATTAGGACTCGTGACTGAGTTTCACCAGCAGGTATATAACATGCTGATAATGAAAACCTGTTTAACTGGAGAGGACAGTGGTTCCCTCACTTAGGGTATGTCTACACTTGCCACCTAGTTCGAACTAGGGAGGCAAATGAAGCATACCGAAGTTGCTAATGAAGCGCGGGATTTAAATATCCCGCACTTGATTAGCATATTTGCGGCCGGTCACCATTTTAAAAAGCCGGGTAGCCCGAATTAACTCGCCGCGTGTAGACGCGGTAGTCTGATTCAAAACCCTTCCCTCGAATTAACTGTTACTCCTCATTAACTGTTACTCCTCATTAAAATGGCGACCGGCCGCGAATATGCTAATCAAGCGCGGGATATTTAAATCCCGTGCTTCATTAGCAACTTCGGTATGCTTCATTTGCCTCCCTAGTTTAAACTAGGGGGGCAAGTGTAGACATACCCTTAGAGATAAGAGTCCTTTAAAACAGGGTTATGGAACCGCCAGCCTGTGGGCCGCACGTGCTTCGTCAGGGTTAGCCACTGGTGGGCTGCCAGACACTTTGCTAACCTGAGTGTCCACAGGCACAGCTGCTTGCAGCTCCCAGTGGCTGCGGTTCACTGTTCCCAGCCAATGGGCGCTGCGGGAAGTGGTAACCCAGCCTGCACCACTTTCTGCAGCTCCCTTTGGCTGGGAATGGCAAATCACGGCCACTAGAAGCTGCAGGGCTCTGTGCCTGCAGACACTCGAGTAGACAAAGCATTTGTTGACAAACTGTGTGCAGCGGCATGCTGGAGGTTCCCCGCCACTAGTTTTAAAAGTAAGGCACCCTCTTGTAAAAGGCATGTTCTCATCTAACTCATTATGCTGCCCATGGCTGCCTCACTTTCTACCTTCTCGCTCTCAGGGCATACTGACACTGCAGTCAAGGAGTGTGTTAATCTAGCTAGCAAGGTACCTATAGCAGAGAAGCCATGGCAGCACAGCCTACCTGCACAAATATTTACCCAGGGACCAGGCAGGCTTTGTACAGTCTGTGCTGAAGTCCATGTTCGTGGGCTCCCTGCTATCAGGATCTGAGCTTGCTAGATTGTTAGCCTGGGTATATCTACAAAGGGCTGCAACCACTCCCCTCCCTCCCAAGATTGCCGTGTAGAAAAACCATCAGTGCTTTGACCCGTATTCACAAAAGATGAGGTTGGATGAGGATGAAATGTGGGTTTTTGCTCATATATGTTAGAGCTTTTAAATAATGAATCCAAGTGTTGCCTTTATTAAACCCAGGTGCTCTGAACTCTTTAAAGTGCAAGTAATCCTACAGCAGGAGAGCTCAGCTTTTAACAGCCAAAGGGGTGCAGGGAACTCAGACAATCCCCTGCTTCCAAGCTACAATGAAATCGCTTAAGAGTGCTCACTGCCCTCCCACCCCAGCTTAGAGGAACAGGGTTTTTAGGGTGATTTTTGCCATTGCTATTTAAGGTTGTAACCCAGAATGTTTGAGAACAGTCTCATACACAGTATTTCAGCATGTACAGGAGCAGGCAGTGTGGTCCAGCAGCTAGGGTGCTGACCTGGAGCTTCAAGCAAGATTATTCCCCCCTCTGCCAGTGTCTCACTCACTGGCCTTGGGCCACTCTGCTCCTTGGTTTCCCTCTCTGCGCAATGGGGGAGAACAGTTCTTGGCTCCTTTGGCGATCGGCAGATGAGGAGCACCATGTGCAAGTATGACTATTAGTAGCTGGAAGCTGGGAGAGACAGAGCTTGGCAGAACTGTTCAGAGCCTGAAAAACGGTGGGCTCCAGGGAGAGAGGCAAGTTTTGGGGGAATTGTGTTTTTCCTAAATCACCCCTCTCTCTAGAAGGCATATAAGTAAGAAGACAGAAGGCACATGGGAGGGAGGGGAGCAAGGAAGACTTTGCCTGTATAGAGCAGATCAGCTAGAAGAGAGGCTCTGAACTTCCTTTATTTGACCTACTAACTTTCATAAGCAGCTTGAAGCAACTCTAAAACCTCCCCTCTCGACAGGCTTAGGGGCCATGTAGCCCACCCTGAGTGCTAGCACTTGAAACCAATTCAAAGTGATTTCTGAAGTCACTCCCGACGGAGGGGGCAGGGGCAGGAAGGGAGCTATTAACTGCAGGGGGAAGGAAGCAGGGGGATTGGAATGAGAGCATTTGGAGGCAAGGCAGGAACGTGAGCAGGATGCAGTTGTCATAAAACAAGCTGACAAGTGTGTGTCAGTCACACAGGGGATGGACGCAACATAGCATGTGCTGTTCTCCCCGCCCCCACTGATCAGCTTGCGGCTACAGTGAGCCAGAGGCGGAAACAGCCTTCATTCTAATTGTTCTTTGGTTTTACCTTGGGGCTGGAAAACGCCTGATTCTGCAGCTGGCAAAGGGGAGTGAACATCTTCCACGGCTTTTGTGAGAGCTTCCTGATAGCAAGGGGGTGTGTGGGGGGGGGGGGAGTAAGATGATTCCAAGGTTAGATCAATCACAGAAACTTTTTCATTTCCATTCCTCCCACCTTTGCCACCACCTGGCTGCCAAGTGGCCTCCCAGCTGTTGTTCCATGCTAATTTTCCTGCTAGCCAGGTTATGACAGGGCCAAGGGGTTGCAAAGGGCAGCCGCAATTGAGGGTGCATCTCCTCCTTCCCAGTTCTTGCACTGACCAGCCAGGCAATAGTGTGCCCCAGGCCACAATGACCCCTATGTCTCAAATTCAGTGCTCCCCTTCTGACAACACTCCACTTCTGTGCATTATTCAAATACAGAGCCCCCAAAGCCCATGGGGGAACTGTTTTCTCCATTCGGTACATGCAGCATCCACTAACACTAAGGCCATATCCTGTACATGTGAACATTAAGAGGGGAATGGATGCCTTATAAGGCAGCAATTTGTCTTTCTAGATGCCACAGAGGAGTTGCTCAGTCACTTTTTCCATAGAGAGGCAAAAGAGGTTACATTCATCCTCACGTTAACTTGGTTTACTTGAGTGGAAGTAACACATCTCTTAGCAGGGAGAATTGCATCGTCGGGCTGAAAGACAAACAACCCAAAGGGAAACGGATTACTTCCTGGTTACAGTTCTTTAGCCTAGCTGTGATGAAGAGAACGCAGCTGTAGTAGGGTCTGCTGGATTTGCACATGTCTTTATTTCTGTTTTGCATTCTGTTTTCAAGCAGGCCGTGGCAAAACCAAGTTTTGGGAATGCCTTTTACAGCACAATGTAACAATATGCTGGCTGACCAATCTAACTACTAGGAGCTTTGTTCAGGCTGTGTTGTGGCTTGTCAGACACCTGTTTTCTGCTTGTTGTACATATAATCTGAGCCCCTTAAAAGTAGGTCATTATTTTATAGAAATGGATTTTTTTTTGTTTCTGTTTGTAAAAGATCAGGTTCAATGTCAGTAAGTAATCAAAACATCCAGAAGGGGGCAGTGCTGAGGCAGAGCTGAGGTCTGGAAGAAGCAGCTTATTTTCGGTATTGTCATATTTACCCTCTCAATAAGGAAAAGGTCTCGGGGACTTAGTCCAGAAGAGGGTGCTACCTACCTCCAAGATGCAACAGCAGGACCAAGTTTATACTGTAAAGTTTAACACCTGCATTGAGGCTGCTGACTTCCTTCTCCGCACCCTCTTTATTCATCAGAGTTCCAAAAGGAAACACATCCCACCCCCATGCAAACAGGAAATCCACTAGGCAAATCTGATCAAAGGAAGCAAAACAGCCAGAAATACGCTCCAATATGATTTAGATAACAAGAAGCAGGCAAACTGGACTGGAAAGGGAAACCAAACATCCATGCATTCATCTTTGCTGTAGCATCATAAAGCTCTGATGCCAACAGGTACAAACCAAAAACAAGAAGACATGTGCCTGCATCCAAATTGCAAAAGGAATAAGAAAGGGAGCTTGAAGGAAAACTGGAAATAGAAAATGAAGTATGAACAGATGTTTTAGCCGTAAAGCCTTCACTGGGAGAGATCAATGGGGTGTGTGGAAGAAGGGGCAATGGGGGAGGAGGAGATGAGTATCACTTGGCATTGAAAGGGAAACAATAAGGAATACTTCAGGGGACAGGAAATGAGATGTGTCAATACAATGGTGTAGTCATAAGCATTCTGTAGAGGAGTTTGACATTCTGCTGAATTACACGTTCATCCAACCCCTTCCCCACTGGCTGATCACAACCCCATAGCTGGGGTATGTTTCATTTAATAGGCTACTTCTGTTACCAGCCATTCAGGGATTGTTGATGATGTGCATACACATTTTCTAGCTACCCAACTGAGACATATAGTAAAACACACACACACCCCATTCCAGCTGTGGGATGGGGACATTGTCTTTTCTGATGATTCTCTGCTGCTCAACACCATGAATTCCTGGCTACAGCTCTCTTTGCTCATAAAATTAAGGCCATCAATATCATGACAAAAGCCTAGGCTACACTTATTGGATACAGCAGGCCATCCTGCCCAAAGCCCACACCCTAAGCTAGAAGCTCTATCCAGAGAGACTGTCGGATGTCTGCTAGGGAGAATGAAGAATCGAAAGACAAAAGGCAAAGTGTGCATGTGCGGGAAAGAGGGTGGGGGGCTCCTAAACATCTGGCAAGAATTCTTCCCACAGACTCTGAAAGCCTTTTTCTCCCCTTTAGCTTTTTCTCCCCTTTAGCTGCCTAGCTCAACTCAGAGGGCCCTTCCCTCTCTCCCCCAAAACAAGTGAGGGCAAAAAAGCCCAAAATATGTCAGTTGTTTAGTTTTGGGAGACAGTGGAAACCTAAGCAAAAGGAAAGTTTGGGTTGCTGTTGTTTTTCTGTGGTTGGCATTTTGGAAACCCTGCAGGAGGACACACACAGGGAGAGACCATAGAGATCACAGTTGGTGGGACTGAGCCGGGGAGCAGAAGGTCAGTTCTAATAGCACAGTAGTTTGTGGTCAGTAAACCAGGTCACCAAGACATCTGGCTGCTGAGCATTTCCTGCAAGGATCACAATATGTTAGATAGTGAATGCAAATCACTTTATGAGAGGCTAGAATTCTTGGAGTAAGGGAGATGGGCGCCAGGACTCCTTTCAGGTTCTGCTGCTAACCTCCTGGGTGGCCTTTGAGAAAGTCACTTAGGGCCAAATCAACCAAAGTAAGATGTCTTAATTCTTTCAAGGACCTGGGCCTTTGGGCCTGATTCTTAATGGTGGTCAGATTTCACAGCTCTCCTTGTCTATAATGGGAGACAGGGTGCTAAGTACCAATGTTCCCTGTAAGCTGGGCACTTGTGCGGCCACTCAGAAGAGACTGCAATGCTGCCTAGCTGATTAGCAGAGCACCCAGAACCTAAGTTTGGTGTTTCTTTGGTGGTGCACATTCGCAGTGCCAAGAAGCTGGTGGCTTCATTCTTGGTTTCCCCACCTGCCCACTGGAGCAACCCCTATTTAATAACCTCACAAGTGAGTTTTGAGACTGAGTGGCATTTTTAGGAACATGTTTTGCTCCTTGGATGAAAGGTAACCGAGCCTATTCAAATGATCAACAATTGTTAATCATGACTATTGTCATGCAAAAAAGCGGGCTGGGATTTGGAGTTTTTTGCAGAGAGATAATTTGCAGGAAAAAATTTCCATTCATTTGAAGTGGGCCGTCTATATTGGTGGGGGGCAGGGCCGGACTAAGGGGTGGGCGAGCCGGGCAGCTGCCCGGGGTGCCAACCGATGGGGGGCACCTGATGGCAGCTGTAAGGGATGCGTGGCGCCCCTTATAGCTGCCATCAGGCGCCACGCGCCCGGCTCCCGCAGTGCCGGCCCCCCCCATCCCCGCAGCACCGGCCAGCAGCGCCCTTCCCCCCACGACCACGGGGCCCTGCATGGCCAGGCGCAGCGGCCGGGCTGGGCTGGGCAGCGCATGCATCATGTGCCTGGGGGTGGGCCCGTGCTCCCTAGGGGGGCGGGCCCACGCATGCGCCGTGCGCCCGGGGCCGGTGCCGCGCGCCCGGGCCGCCAAAATGGCTTGGGCCGGCCCTGATGGGGGGGCAGGCTCTGTATCTGGAATGAATACATCCTTCTAGGAATCAACAAGAGCCTTGCTGAGAAGAATGCCCAGCCTATCGCTCATACCTACAGCTCATCACCTTTCCCTTGATACCCATAAGAGCACAGAGTGCTCATCCCCTCTGAAAACCAGGCCCTTCAGCTGCACAGCTGCATACTTGCAGCCTGCTTCAGATTCATCCCTGGGAGCTGCTGGGAGCTAGTGCTGGACAGTCCCTCTCCAAGAGAGACTCCTCCCGAGACCTGGCTTTCCAGGGTTCATTCCACTTACATCATCACATCGCTGCATTTCTGCTCAGCCTCCCTAGAGCACTCTGCACGTAGTTTCCCTCCATTGTGAAAGGCACGCATCAGGCTTTCCATTACCTTGAAAGAACACCGTAAAGGAGCTATGTGCGCACCAGATCATCCTGCTGCTGGTAAGGAGTTCACAGATCTCTTGCTTGATACTGTGCCTCAAACGCCAATGCTTTTCTAAAATATTTACATTCAAAAACATTTGACATCCGGTAGTCAAAAATCCAGCCGGTCATGAACCGGAGCATCTCAGAACAGTGGCTAAAGAAAGGCTGATTGCAAGGGGTCTGCTTCCCTGCCCTAGCTCTATCCATCTACCTCAGCATGATCAAAACACCCCGGGAAGTTTTGGGATCTGTGTGCACTGGAATGGGTTTAAGAACAGCAAATACATGACCCAGGATTTGAAGCCAGGACTCCTGACACAAGAGGCCAGTAAACTGGACAACTGTAGGAGCAAGCTGTTGGGCTAAATGCAGAGATGATAGCGTGAGCTACATATCAGCAGGAGGAGGGCATGAGGGAGTCTAATTTACAAGCTGAAGGTCCTGATGAGGAGGGCATTAGAGGCTGTGCAGCCTCCTTTAACTTATCTCTTAATATACCCTCTTCAGGCTCCTGGACACCTACGTTAGGACTTCCTTAGACAACCCCACCCCAGCTGTAGACACACACACATGCACCACAATGGCACATCGCGTCTGATATCATGGGACTGGGCATTCCAGATGCAAACTCCCTCTGTGTGGAGCTGACAAAAATAAAATATTAAACTAAGTACACCAAAGACTGCGGTGGTTTTGTGTCTTTGCTCGCTCTAGAAGTTTGTCTACACTGTACTATTTCTAAGCACATGCACACATTTGTTCTGGCTAGCAGGGATATCTTTGGCAACTCTGCCAGCCACTTCATGTTCAGATGTACATCCCAGTTTCTGGCTTTAAGTCCCAAAAGAGGAAGAAAGGAAGGAGGAGTCTGCTAATAGCCATTACACTCCTCCAAAAACACTCAGCGCTCAACATCAGGAAGCAAAGGCTTAAATGTCACTATAATCCCAATGGAAAAAGATGGTCCCTTTTAATGGGTTTACCTGCTTAATGCTCCATGACCACTTCTGGCTCTCACTGTTTTCCTTTTTTTGCTAACACTGGTTGTTGCAGGAAATTCTGCTTCCTACATTAGGTGGCTTGTCTGCAACGAAACATACAAATAGGTTTGTCACATTGAATTCCCAGACTTTACGTGGTGGAATTTCCAGGATATGAATCTTCTGTCATTCACGTCCTTCATCTCCATGTGTTTGCAGTTGTATTGTTACCCAAGGAGCAAAAAACCTTCCTGTTCCTCCCCATCTATCATCCCTCGCCCCTCCCCGGGGTCCTTCTGTTGTTGTCAACATAAAACAATGTAGTGAAACTGAATCCTGTTTCTTGCAGTAACACTCAGGTGGCTTCTTCTTACTGCTCTTCAAGGGCCTGATCCAAAGTCTGCTGATGTCAGTAGCCTCCCATTGCCTTCAATGCTTGGGATCAGGATGTGAGCAGTGTTTCCTGCAAGTTGAGTGCTTATGCGGCCACCCAGGAGAGAGTCAGGTGCCACCCTGCTGACTAACAGAGCATCCACAGCACCCACAGCTGGCAGCATGTGTTTCTACTGGTGGTGCACATCCACTTACGTCTTGGTGCACATAGCACCATTTATTCCACACATGGATAAAAAAATTGGAGGGAACATTGGATGTGAATGAGCAAGTTGCATCAGGGTAATAGGGCCTCTAGATGAATGCTGAATATGATTAGAAAAAGCTTGTGACTCTCTGCTTCAAATAAGTGATTTACTTGCACAAATTTACATTCCAGGAATAAGAAACGTGCGTTTCCTTGAACTTTGGGGAATAGAGAAGGCAGGCAGACAGGGGGAATCAAACATCCACAGATCCCAAAAAAACCAAACCAAACCCAACCCTCTGAATTGTAACTCATAAATAAAACTGAACGTTAGATTCAAAGCAAATTAGCAAACACTGAACTAAGGCAGGAAAAGAAGCTCTGTTAAATCACTCTGAGCCAGAACACCGCTCTCAGCCAGGACTTTGGCTCCCAGTGGAAGCTGTCAGGATTCAGCACCACTTTTCTTCCAGGTTTTGCTTAGGAAGCAGTACTCCCACACCACAGCGTTTTATATTTCAGACGTATCCTTGGCCTCTCGGGAACTCCAGCAATAGGCTTCTCCTCCAATCTGCCCTTCCTAAACCACTTGAATCTCATTTATCCTGCAGCTGATTTTCTTTTTCCCTGAGATGCTAACAATTTCTGTGGATCCATCTGGATGTTATTACAAAAATGTCTTGGGTCCACTGAGGCTGTTGGCAGCAGGCTCCTGCTTTGCTTCCTCTGTCCTCGATGCCTGAGGCTGAGAAGTTGACTTTCACAAGGGGTTTGGAACAGAGGCTTAGAAAAAAGAAACAGTCTGTATTTTTCAGGTGTTGAGGCCTCATGGGTTGTGTTCCAGGCCCATTCCAAACTCCCATCTGGCTGTGCTGGGCCTACGATCACTCAGGGCATTCTACATGGAGAGCTGGGAGCAACCCATCCACCCCAGTTAGACAGACTTGCACCAGCAGGGCTTCAGCTAACACACTAAAAATGGCCGCATGGATGCTGCAGCTCAAGCTATCAAGTCCACCTAACCCCCAAGACTTCAGAGCCTGAGTATCAGCCCAATCTGCAATGTCCTCACTTCTGTTTTTAGCACACTGTCGGAAGCCCCGGCCTGATAGCATGAGTCTGTCTACCAGAGCTGGGAGGCTTACTCCCCGCTGCAGTGTAAACATAATCAAAGGGGCCCAGGATAGGTCCTAGGCATGAGTGTAAACCCCACTCAGGGGGCAAACAGGCCCTCTGCCCTTATGTGAATGTTACCACTACAGGAGAACTATTCATCACCCTTGATGGGCAACTGAATTACAGCATCACACCCATTAATTGTTATTAATAAATAATAATAGTTCTTTGCCCTTCTTTGCCCTCCCCATCTTCTGGGGATCCCAGTGTTTTACCAGTGTGACCCTTATCCATGGATGGGACCCCCATGAAGTAGGGAAACATTTTATTTTATTTAATGAAGTTAATTAAAAAGCGTGTGCCTCAGTTTCCCCAATTCTAAAAAAGACATTGGACAAGCCCCTTATGCCATGTAGTAAAAGGATAGCAGAATTAGAACCCAGTGTGATGTTGCACTCCATAATCTTTACGAAAATATGCTTAGACTATAAATATGGCATATCTAAGATATGCTTTATGCAAGATAGTTCATGTAAGGTATCATTGCAAAGGTTAGGACTTACTGATTATGATTATCCTATTTGTATTGTGACAGGGTCAGGCTAGAGAGATAGATTAGAAGGGGAGAGGCAGCTCTAAAAAGTAGAAAACCCTCTCCTAACTAGCCAGAGCCTACTTCAGGGCAGCCAGGAGCAGATGACCTGGAATTATTATGAGAACAGTGGAGACAGGGCTGCTATAAATCAAGTAAGGGCCAGCTGATTTCATTTCAGGCTGCCACGGGGCCTTTTTTTAAAAGCCTTGTGGAAGAGGAGTTTGGAGGGAGGCGGAGAGGAGTTATAGCTGATAAGGAAAGTATCAAAGAAGCTGATAAATAGAAAGTCAGCATTGCCAGAGACAGTGGGGAAGGTGAAGAGATTTGACGGGGAGTGTTTGTGCTCCCTTCCCCAAGTATCCAGAGAGTCCAGCTGATAGCTGGGGAGGACGGGTTACCCAGATCAGGCTGACCAGGAGCATCTACCCCAAGGAAGATTTTAGACAGGGGATAGAAGCCCAAACCCCAGCAAGGGCAAGCGGGACCTGTGCTGTAGTACATAGGTGGCGAGATTGTGGACTGAACAGGGGTCTGGGACCCAGGAGTGGGACTGACCTTGCCACAGTATGCATGTATCATTTTGGTATCTGAAGTTAGGAATATTGACTAATGTATCTGTATTTCAACTATGCTACTTTGAGTGATGCCCATAAGGGCTAACTCCATAGAAGCTCTGGGGATGGAACACCCACAGGGAAAAATTGGTGGGTGCTGAGCATCCACTGGCAATCCCCTTAACCAGCTGTCTTCTGCCACCCCAATGCTTCCTATCCATGGGCAGGCCCCACAGATCAGCACTTCTTCCTCCCTTCCTCTCTCCCATGCCTCCAGCATGCCATAATCAACTGTTTTGTGGCATTCAGGACTGGGAGTGGGGAGAGGGAAGAAGTGAGGACATGGCACACTCAAGGGAGGGGGCAGAATGGGCAGGAAGAGGTAGGGTGGGGCGGGGCCTTGGGGAAAGGGGCAGGGCCTGGGGCAAAGCCAGGGGTTGAGCACCCCCGAAGCCCTGGGCACTTTTCAAAGTTGGTGCCTGTGGTGATCTCCACTACTAACACTTCAGGTACAAAAATGGAAAAGCCAGGCATGGCTGATGGTCCATCAGTGAGGAGAATGGACTGTGAACAGTCATGGTCTTTCTGTAGCTCCACACCATTACTGATTCATGGACACTGTGATGCTACAGAGTCAGATGACCTGGTCACTTGATAACAACCCCCATCTTGGACTGTTGAACTGTTTCACTGAGAGATAATCAAATGAAGGTTTCCTGCTAAACAGAAATCCTTTATAAGGTGGGGGAGGAAAATAATCAAGGTCTTCAATTTGTTTCTCCTTCACTTCTCCACCCAAACAGATACTTGAAAATACCTGGAAACAAAAGTTCATGTCATTTCCAATGGGGAGAGGTGTCCATATCTTCCTCCACATTGAGGAAGGAGGAAAAGAATTTCATATAATTTTGGGCTTGCACTCCAAGGGAAGTAGATATCTTGAGCCTGTGGCAAGTCCCTTAAGCTGAGCCTGCACACAGCTGATCTCTGTGTCTGTGGCATTGGCCAGTTGGGCACAACCCTACCTGTGTGTGCGCTGGAAGAGGTTTAAGAGTCTGGCATGACAAGACAGAGTTAAAGGATGCCCAGGCTGGCAGAAAAGACAGGCTCAATGGTATTTCTTCTCTTCAGGTGACATCCCACGGGGTCCCATCCCATCCCATCCAGCTCTCCTGACTCTCAGCTCTGTGCTTCACACACAAGCTCATCTTTCCTCTCCTAATACAGCCTAAAACATGCCACTGAACACTTAATAGATGTTGCCTTCTGCACAAGAGTTGCTATGCAGCTGAGTAAATAGACTCTTACTTTCAACTTTACTTCTTATCCCCAACACAAAGCCAAGACTGTGAACTGCAGCAGACAGGGTGAGAACTTCACTAGGTTGAGGTGAATCCATCTCCCCACAGCCTGAGGTAATCTATTGGGTCAGCCACACAGTTGTGGCTTTATAACACAACATATCCCAGAGTTGTTGCCTAGCTACTGAAGTCTGGCCACTGCTTACTCTGCCCCCTCAGGATCTGATCCAGCAAAACCCTGAAGCACATGCTTAACTTTAAGCCTGCAAAGAATCCTCTTCAAGTCAAGGACTACTCACCTGCTTAAGGGCACTGCTGGACCAAATTCTCTTGATTTCACAGCCTCCATTCCTTCCTCTTCTCTGTCAAAGGATAGAAAACAGCTCTGCCAACAGGATGATCTCAACTTTCTAGCACATACAAGAGAAAGAACAAGGGTTATGTCTACACTAGAAATGCTATAGCAGCTCTGTCACTGTTGTGTAGACACTTCTTATAGTAACAAAAGAGGTTCTTCTAGATTATTACTGTGGTAACTTATTCAACAGAAGAATCTACATTGGGAGTTAGGTTAGCATGGCTGTCACTCAGGGCCCAGGGTATAGATTTTTCCAGACTCCTGACCAACATAGATATGTCAACCTAAATTTTAAAGTGTATATCAGGCCAAAGGAATTAACATAATGGACTAAGCTAAACGAACAAGGCACTGTTATTCAGGATGAGAGTGTTCAATCATGGAGCTATTCAGGAAGAGCTACTGCACTTTAAATTTTCACCCCACCTTAATCTGTATTAACCAGCCTAGGCAAGCCTGCAGTAACTAAAAGAGTGTTGTGACTTCCTTGGGTCACAAAAAGCCCTTAGAAGTGCAAAGGAATTTCAGGCTCTTAAATTCTTCTAGGAAAAATGCTAAAAAGTTTTTAAAAATATTGCAGGGAGAACTAATCGTGTCTTATCACATAATGATCATTCCTTCTAGAGAAAACTATTGCATTTAACGAGGATAAAGCTGATCATAGTAAGACAAAATAACACCCGAGTATGTACATTTAATGCTTTGCATGCTGGCTGCCACTCTGAATATTTTCTTATAGTGACAAATACATGACAAGAAAGCAACCTTCACAAGGTTAAAGCCTCCAGCCGCCAACTGATGGACCACCGATAATCCAGGTTATAGGTTTCTAAGGCCATTGCACGTGTCTATGAGTGAGGCTTTGTCTACACTTTCCAATTTAAAGTGTGGCTGCGGCAGTGCTTTAAATTGAAAAAGTGGCCATGACATGAACGCTGGGAGAGATCTCCCAGTGCTCTAGAGCGCAGCTCCCAGTGATGTAGCCTGGTTCACTCTGGTGCTTTACAATGCCGTACCTTGTGCACGCGGGGGAGGGGTGTATTTTCACACCTCTGAGCCAGAAAGTTATAGTGCTGCAAAGTGCCATGGTAGACTTGGCCTCAATATGTATGTGAAGAGAGACCACATGCTGAGCCCAGACAAAATGGATGGCTATCCCACTGTTTCATCTTTATTGTACCCACCTTGAAATATCAGAGGAAATTACACTTTTGGGGATGACAAGTGTGAAGACCCTTACAGCAGATTTCAACTAATTAAACTTTCTCCACCAGCAGCCTCACATCTCACTCCTTTCCTTCTGCACTCATTTAATTCAATCCTTTCCCCCTTTTCTTACCAAACAGTGATTTTCAATAGTCACAGTTTGCCTGTATGGAAATACGATTCCCCTGAGCCTTAACTGAGAGCATCTGTGAATTTGGGTATGTTTTTATTTATTCATTATATCTACATCCTGAATGAGGCTATAAAGCACACTTACCCTTTACAACTTAACTTAGTGCCAAATTAGTCTGAGCTTATGGTCTGTGTTTATGTTAGTGTGCGGCATTTGCTGTGGGTTTTTTAAATGTCTTTGCCTGTGGTAACTGGTGATATTAAATCAGGGTAATAAAAAGGTAACGAATAAGAAGGATATAGTAACTGTGTGGTACAAACACACTACGAAGATTGTGATATCTTCTGGGGGGCCCAGTTTGCATTTGAAGTGACTTGTGGTACTTTCAAGTAACAGGGCTATTTGTGCTTATTCTGGCAATGCCAAATTCCTCTTCATGAAAACTTTGTACATCATATATACAGACCTACGTGCATATATTTTACACATGTCTATAAATAGATCTAGATCTAGTTAGACACCCACACTCTATATTTATGTTATGCAAATATATATCCACAGTACTGGATCCTCTTGGGAAACTACCATAATATCAGAAAGCGCTAAATAAACATAGCCTTGGCCATTTGCATTAAGTATTTGCACTGGAGATGAAAAAGTATGCCACACCTCAAAATGCTTGCAGTGATCAGAGATCACTAAGCTGCCAAAACAGGTATTCCTGAAATCTGTATAATTTAAGTCTAAGAGGTTAACAATAACAGCTTTGTTTTATCTTTCCTCTGTGGGGATAGAATCAGTGTTGTCAACACCATGTAAACAACTAAAGAAGCATTTCTCAAGAGAGATTAAAGGGAGATAAATACACAAAAATGCACTGGTTAGACAGATTACCATGTCCAGATCCATGTTCTTTTGTTATTTGAAAATAATCCTTTCAAATAACTATTTTAATCTCTATCTTTGCAAAGTTACTTAAAAGAATCATTATCAAATCACAAATTCTTGCTGCAAACACCAAGTGAATGAATGTGGATCTCACAGGGCAATATTGGTTAGAAAGTACATGCCTCAAATGTGCATTTCACAGCCATGGTGAAAATGTAATGATCTAAAATATTAGTGTTAGATCTTTTTGTTCTGATTAGAAATGGGTCTGAATTGGAGTCTTGGATCCAAACTCCTCACTCAAGCTTCAGAAAAACAGTTTCTTTAATATTTCATAGGTCAACCCCAATTCTGACTCAAAGACATTTGGATCCAATCTTCATTCACCCAGGCACATCTATTGCTTTTGATGGAGACTCAATACATGTGAAGTGTTTACTACACAAAATGTGAAACTCCCATTCACACTAAAATATCCACACTAAAAACTGTTCATAACTTTGCTTAATAATGGACAAATCATAAGACAGAAGTCAATATCCAGAGCAAGGTAACTGAGTAAAGACCTATTATTCAAATACATTTGATAGCTTTCCTTCAGACTTTGCGGACGCATTCTTCTCTGCTTCCAGAGTAAAAATGTCATTTTTCTGGCCAAACCAATTTTCCAAGCCAAAGTTACAGAGAAGGCTAACACAGAGTTTTGTAATGACACCTGGTTCCAATCTTTGTAGGAGAGACTACTGCCTGTTCATACTAACGCTTCAAAGACAGGTAAAATACAGGTGGGGACAATTCCAATTTCCTGCTCGGAATGTACTCATATTCCAGCCTTAATACAGAAGGATTAAGGAGAATAGCCTAGATTCCGGTTTTGTACAGTTGTTTTAACAGAGCACAAGCAAATAAATCACATGCCTTGAATTTTATTAAGCTGGATAACTCAAAGACACAGCCAAGCAAGGCTAGTGGGGACATTCTGAATGGGATAAAGTTTTATCTCCCATATCAGGAACTGCAGAATAGTCCAACACTGACACACACACTCACGCACTGAAAGTCCATCCCGATGATGACAGAATTAAAATGCGGGTGACTCTAGGCCTCCAGTTTCTATGCAATAACAAAAATTCTGTAGCTTCCTGGTTATTTACTGAGCAAAAAGGCACAAGAGGCAATGCATGTCACCAGGATTATAGCAAACCTCAGCTGCATTGTGGGGCAGAAGCCTGAAGAACAAGTGTCTTTAACTAGCTCAGAAGTCCAATACTGCCCTCTACATAGGCTCTGCTTACAATGCCTTACGACTAGCTTGGCTCACATGTACTTCCAGTCATTTTAATATGTGTTTCATTAAATCTATCATCCTGTTATGAAAAACAGATTGCAGCAAAGATGTAAGCGGAAAGGGGAAAGCAACCACATGAGATACACTGCTGAAACGTATGGTTGCTTCTGGGCTGGAGGGAAGAAACTGTTGCCAAGCCGCTATGGTGACAGGGGTACATTAGAAAGAAAATCTGTTTTCAGTTTCCTGATTGCTGCTGCCAAAATCATCCCCATCTCCCATTGATCTGATTGTGTCATTCCATTAGTCAAATCCCTTCACCAGCCTTCCCTTTGCTTTTCACAAGCTCCTAATCCTCACTTTCATGGCTGAACCCCAACCCCATTTTCCCCATCTTCCTTCTGAAGCTGCCCCAAATACACCCGGGTCTCTCTGTCCCACTGTACTACCTTCCAGGCCACTCCTTAGACCAGGGATGGGCAAATACGGTCTGCCAGAGTTAGCCTCTGGTGGGCCCCCACACCACCATATTTACCTGCACATCTGCAGGTACGGGGGATCACAGCTCCCTTTGGCCGCAGATCGCTGATCCCAGCCAACGGGGGCTGCCATCACCCATACCTGCAGCGGTGCAGATAAATATGGTGGCAGCGACTCACTGGGGATAACCCTGGTGAACCATTGCTAGTTTATTGCCCACCTTACCTTCAACACAGGGAGCTCCAAGCTAATGCACATGAACATTTGCATGGTTCATATTCCTCCTGAAAGTGTAAAAGGGTGGGGAACTGGCCGCCAGCCCCCTGCTTGCCTGGATCTAGCCCCTGAGGCTCAGGGCTGCCCCCCCAGCATTGGGTACCCTGCACCAACATCGCCCAGACCCTGCAGCCCCTAGCCCACTCCTGCATGTTACCACCCTCCCAGATCCCCCCCCAGACCTCAGCCTGCTTCTGCACCCCCTCCCGCCCATACCCTCCACCTCTACTTCACTCCTGTACCCTACCTCCTGCCGAGACCCACACCCCCACTTTGCTCCTGCACCTCATCCAACTAAGACCCCTCATCCCCAGCCCACTTCCCAGCAGCCCTCTCCCACATACTGAACCCCTCATTTTTTACTCCACCCCAGAGTAGGGGGGCTCACAAAATCTATTAACCTGGACCCCCCAAGATTCTGGTCTGTGGCCCCTGACTGATTTTTTTGCAGGTCAGCATCCCTTGACCCAAAAAAGGTTCCTCACCCCGGTGTAAAACTTCTCTTTGAAAGCTATCCATAATTATTCACCCGCCTAAAACACTTCCAAGTCCTTCAAAGAGTGCCATCTGCCCCCACCTAGATATTGAATCATCATCCGACAGTGATGAAACAACACTTACTATTAATAATAAAATGAGCCTCCCAGTTGAGCTCTGTGCAGACAAATTACTATAAAAATGGCACAGTGCAGGCCAATGTTTATTTTCTCACTGTAATTTTTCATATAAAACATGCTCAGTTTATAAGCAAAATCAGAACAATAATATAAAGGGCCAGCCCTGTGAAGTCAGCTTGGACTCAGAGTAAAATTGGTCTCTTTCTATCTCTTGCACCATTACCAGCAGCAAAGGGGCTGCTACCAACCTAGGTCCTCACCCAGAGCTGTCCTGTCCACAGGACACAGGATGGTTCGAGGCTTCTGCCCCAGGTCCTGCACTTTGGGAGACCCCACAGCAACTGGCTCAACCATCCTATGCCAGGGCATCCCAGGGGATTACCGGGGGTGGTGGGGAGGGCTGGCTGGCATGCGGGGGGCAGCAAGGGTCAGGCCCCTCCGTACTGAACTCGATGGCGGGACCTAGCGGCAGCCTGTTCCAATCCACGCTGCTGCCCTCTCCCAACCCGCTGCACTTGGCTTCACTGCAACAGCAGGACGCAGAGTGCCCAGCCCAATGGCGCATCCCATGGCCGTGGTGAAGCAGATGACAGCAGGCTGGGAAAGGGCAGCAGGGAGGAGTGGAGCAGAGCAGGCTGCCGAGCCACTCCTGTTCCCGCCACCGCAGTGAGTGTGGGAGGGAGGGTGACACCTTCTGCCACCCTATGCCAAGACCCTGGGAATGCCCTGGCTCACGTTGCTTGGAGGAGGAGGCTTCAGCAAGGGAGGGAGGCCGGGCCAGAGAGGAGGAGAAGCAGGGGCGGGGTTTGGGGAAGGGGTAGAGCAGGGGAAGGGTGGTGCAGGGATGGGCCAGGGCCTGCATCAGCAGGGTTGCTCTGGGTCCTATGCCTGGGCCCTGTGGTGTTTGGCCCAGGCCCTGCACCCCCGTAGGGATGTCCCTGCCCTCAGTTACCACTTTGCACCCCTCTTTCAATAATGCCCTGTTGCCGCCTGTGGAAGCCCATTGCCTTCAGTGGTGCTGCACAGATATAAAGGACTGCAACTTAGTAAACAATCCTACTGGTGATCCCAAGAAGGAAAAGAATCCAGCTCACTTTAGAGTTTGGTAGACTCTGAGCTGTGTAGGAGAAAAAGAGCAGGGAAGAGCAGGAATGCATCTCTTGAGTAAGGCAGTGCCATTTTAACTAGGCTTCGTCTTTCAGGCTACATCTACACTGCACTGTAGTTTGAAATAAGATATGCAATTTGAGCTACTCAAATTACGTATCTTATTTTGATCTTATTATGAAATAGCTTATTTCATAATTTGGCGCTGTCTACACAGTGCCAAATTTTGAAATAACCCACTATTCCAAAAATGTCCCTTATACCTCATGGAACAAGGTTTACACAGGGACATCGGAATAGCGAGCCCAAAATAACAGGCTTGCTGTGATGATGCGGGATAGCTATTTAGGGATACTTCACTATCCTGAAATAGCGTTGCAGTGTAGACATAGTTTCACAGAGTAATTGCATAGGCTTAATACAAATAATAATAATAATAATTAATAATAAATGTAATGAACCAGGAGACTATTCTAGTAGGTGCAGTAGAAGCAGAACAAAATCTGTTTTTAACTAAACCTAATTAAAATAGGCCTAACCCACTTGCATGGACACTCTCAAATGGGATTGAGTTTCTTACAGTTTATCTCCACAAGGAAGTTGCACTGATTCCACTTTAGGTGCAACTTTAACAGATCCAGAGCAGAAGGCTATGTGGCAACACTGATGTTGGTTCAAGAGTAGCTTATTGCAGCACAGCAAAAGCTTTCTCTTATACAGAAATAAGCCTGTCTGAAACCAAAACAGAACAGCCCTGGGTCAAAATGGCATTCATTTATTTAAGCCAATGGAGATCGACAGAAAAAGAGAAAGAGAAAAAGGAGGGAACCACAGAGAAAAATTTGGATGGGAAAATGCTCCAGGCGACCCATGTCATGGCTAAATGTTAAAATGAACTATGGGCTCTGGTTAGAAATAAGGCGATATTCTAGGAATTCAGAATGATTAGACCAGCTAAAAAAAGGCAAAAGCTGCAGTCAGGTCATAGCTCAAAGGAAGCCATACAACTAGCAGCAAAGGATTTTTTAAAAAGATTGGTCACCACTTCCCTAAAATTGGGCAAAATCCCAAAGAAACAGCTCCACCTGGAGATCCGCAGGGAGTGAAGTGAGAGCTAACAGGCAGGGTAGAGGCAAGGTTTTGCGCCTGACCTCACCTGTGTTGATTTTGGTAACAACTTTTTAAACAGTCGCTTCCTCCTCTTTACTTTATTTACCCCCTGTGTTTATTTTCTATACTGTTTATGCTGAAACATGTCAGTGTGTAACTTTCCAGACCATCCTATCCCACAGAGTAAACTCAATATACATGGGATGACACGGAAGATTAAATCAACCATTATTACTATTATTATGCTCAGGCTGCTGCCAACTCCTCAGTTTCTTGCTAAACCGGCTCTTTTAAAATTTACTATCTTTCTTGGATGGTTTAAGTTTTTATTGGCAAATCTGTAAATGTTAATTTCACCATTCACATAAAGCAACAATTGATTATTTCCATCAATAATCATTCAAATTTACAGATGAGCAATATATGAAAAATGATGCTTGAGAACTAATTAGAGTGGGATTTAAGGATATTTTCACTGTATTTGGACATTATATTGGCAATTTCTATATAAAGGTTTAACTTTTTTAATCTTAACATATACTATCAAGAAATAATTATTGTCTGACCTGCTCAATGTCTGATCCCCTTGCATAATTTCCCACAACTGTGAAATGTAAATCAATACAAACAAGCACAATAGTTAAAATTAATATTAGTAGTATAATTATAAAAACTACAAATCTAATTCTGCCAGCTCTAATTATGTTTGATCTGTGCAAAAATACAGAGATGAACAAAATGCTCTTGCCACATTTCATTTTTCGTGTCCTTACAAGCACGAAACTCATTGTATATGTTTTTATTGATTCTTTATAGGTCACAAAACTTGGTGGTGAACTTGTGTCCAGTTTTTCTGGAAGGCAAGGGAAATCTTCAGCTTTGCACTGATATTATTTAATTATACAGTCTTCAAAAATGGCTTTTACACACTCAGTTTAATCCAAAATGATTATTTTGACTTCAGCAGTTATTCCAGATTTAAATGAGATCAGAATGTGGCCCTTAGCCTCAATAATAGTCAAGAAAGTGCCTAGTATGCTTTTGATGCCATATAAATATATAATTCAATACAATAATAACAGAATCATGGAATTACTGTAGTGTTTTCCAATCTGTTAGTGAAACAAGGCTAAATGTGGAAATTACTTTTTCCTTTAAGCTGCAATAATTGAAATGAGGGTGTTGCATCTTGAAAACCAATGTGAAATCATACCATTCTTTACATTAATTTTACGGATTTTTAAGCACCCAACACTGTAGCTTCTTAACTCTCTGAGGGTATGTCTACACTACAGTATTATTTTGAAATAGCTTATTTCGAAATAACGCATCTACACACAAAATGCATTTCGAAATAGCATTTTGCTATTTCAAAATAGCGCATCCACACTGAGTGGACTCTGAATCGCATTTAAGGCTGGCTGGAACCAGTTCCGGCAGGGCACCAGGTCAGAACTTACTGTGTGGGGCTGCTGTCTGAGGCTATCTGAGGTCTGTGCTTAAAGGGACACCCCCAGACAGCCAGTTCTCAGGTTTCCCTGCTTGCTTGTCTACCTCGATGAGGGACAGCAAAGCATTTTGTCTCTGCATGCCCTGTTTGCCCTCACTCGGGACACCACAGCACTCTGCAACATGGAACCAGAGCTGCCCCTGGGCACTCTGGTGCTTCTCTTGGACGCGTTGCTGCGAGCCTGGCTGCACTTTCTGCAGGCTGACATCCGGGAGGTCCATCAAGGGGCTGTCAGTATCCAGGAGGCCCTGCGGGAGAGCTTCCACCCTGAGGAGCACTAAGAACCTCCTTGGTCTGCCCCGCTGGGGGCTTGTGCCTCATTCCTCCCTCACATCCTTCCACTTACCCTCCCTAACCCCCTTCCTGATGTCAAATAAAATACACGATTTCATGAACACAAACTGTCTTTATTTAACAAAACTGGGAGGGGGAATGAAACTCTGGTGAGACTGGGGAAAGGAGGGAGAGGGAGAGGGGGAAACTTGGGAGGAGGGAGCTGGAAGGGGGGAGCAAGGGGAAGAAGGGGGAGGGGAAGCTCAGGGCTCAGGGTTGGGGGTCTCGCCAACTTGATTTTCATGCAAACCTGCTCCTGGGTTCGCATGTGGTCTTTGGTGGCCAGGCTGGCAGCTATCCTGCCATAGATGGCTGTGTTCCTCCGTCTAGTGTGGAGATCATGGATGTTGGGGGCATCCCCCCCAAACCTGAATAAGGTCCATGATCTCCACCCTGGACCAGGAAGGTGCCCGCCTTCTCCGGGCCCTGGCAGGTTCCTGGGAGCTGGCAGACTGCTCCTGGGGAGTGGTGGAGGGCTGGCTGCCAGTGGCTTACTGGCTCATGTTTTGGGGCCACTGGGTCGGGGCAGTGACTGCTGGCTTTGGGCTGGCAGGCTTGGAGCTGGCACAGGCACTGTGGCCAGAATCTACCCCTTTAAGGGCTCCGGAGAGGTGGGGAGGGAGAGAAGTGTTCTTGGTTGAGGCTTTGGAGGGTACCCTGGGAAGGCTGGAGGCCCCCTATTTCGAAATAAGTGTCTACACAGCACTTATTTCGAAATAGCTATTTCGAATTTGGCATTATTCCTCGGAGAATGAGGTTTACCAAATTCAAAATAAGCTCTCCGCTATTTTGAATTAATTTCAAAATAGCGGTTTGGCTGTGTAGATGCTAGGAAAGTTATTTTGAAATAAGGGCTGTTATTTTGAAATAACTTTGCTCTGTAGACATATCCTCACATAGATACATGATTTTCACACAAGGATTACACTCAGTGGGAACATGGTTCTCTATCCTCTTTTTGGCCCTTCATCCACTTTTTTCTTTCCCCTTAGTACTGCATGGGCAAAGCTAGTGTATATATATATATACATATACCACTAAAGCACTCACTGCTGGACTGATCAGAACTACTCAGCTTTGTGTCATAAACCTTGTACTGTTAATAGATAATGGAGAGTTTCTTTTTGTTCAAGTGGTGTTTTGAAGCAGGAGAGTCTGGGTTTTATGCCTTTGTGGCTCTGATCTTCTGAGTATCCCTGACATGCAGCATCACAAGAACCAGGAAGCCCTAGGTGGCCACATTGCAACATTAACTACAACAACATTATCTAAGATGCACTTTCATTATTTAGAATGAATGGCGAAAAGAAAATCAAGCTTTGTGACAATCTATTCTGAGCTGGTGCCTCAAGCGGGCAGCTTCTCCATTCCTTTTGGACCTTTTTTTGTTGCTATGCCTATACAGCTAATTTGGATTTTTTGAATGACTTCCAAATCCTCGTCTCACAGAAAAATTCAAGGGTAGGTATGAATCTGCACAGATCAAAACTAGCCACTCCAATCCCTGCAGCATAGAACTGTCAAGCCTCCCACAGCCCTAAAGATGGTGCCCCCTTTTCCTTACATGGCAGGAGAAGGCAGGTGACCCGATAGCGTAAAATGGACTCTGATGTTTAAACTCTCAGAATCAATGCCTGGCCTCTTCACTCAGTTTTGGCTCAGTCTTTATTTAGACACAGAGATTAAATGGTTGATTCGAAGTGACATGCACCACCTTGAGCCCAAGGATCACCCAGTTTGATTCGTGCCCTTTGGTAGCTTTCTAGAATGTGTGTTGTGCAGATGAGAATTGTGCTCTCTGCCTTCTGCAGGCATCCTTCAGGAAGTTTGAAAGGAAGGATGGTCCACTGGTGAGGGCACTAACCTGGGACTTGGAAATCCTGTTTTAAATCCCTGCTCTACACCAGACTTCCTGCATGACTTTGGGCAAGTCACTTAGTCTCTCTTGGCTTTGAGTCCTTATTTGTAAAGTGGGGACAATAACACTACCCTACTTCATGGGGTATAGTGAAGATAAACACATTACAGATTCTGAGGGACTTAGACACTATAATAATGCAGGCCATATAAATCAGATGGATAAACAAACAAACTCTGGTTGATGTCAATGAGACTTTTTTGATGAATAAGGGTTAGGTCAAATCTGAAGAAGTACTTTTGTGCACAACCAGTTTCTTTAGAAACTAATCTATCCTGTAGGTCAAAGGGCTGCTCAGTGATTCCAAAGCAGGCCTCTTTTTCCGGAAAGACCCAATCTTTTTCCCTTCTTCTTTGACATACCTCCTCCATGTCTCCATGTACAGTACACTGTTGCCTTGGTAACAGCAACTAGCAAGGCCCTGTGGTACTAATGCATCCGTTGGCCAGAAACACTAACTGCATCACCTCCACATGCTTCTGTTTGTCCAGGACCCTTCTAGGACTCGGCACACATGAGCTGCCCCGAATTTTAATACCAGGACTGTGGGTCTACAGAGACTCTTACCATATGCTGAAGTGATGCTTACTGCTACCGCCTCCCCTGCACAAAAACCAAGAATGGGGGGGGGGGGGGGGAGGGGAAACCAACCAAAATCTTTGAAATCAATTTGAACTATAACAAAATTGATCTCCCAAGCTCCAGAAACCACGAGCATAAATTTGGGTTTGGCTGGGATCTGGTTTTCTTTGGGCTTCACTGCATCACATCTGAAGCCCATTTTAAAGTGATTTGCTAGAGTGGTTCAGCATATTACAAGGGCTAACATGTTAGTGGCTCTGTTCCTGCAGCCACCAGATGCCTACTTGAGAGATGGGAAGCAGGGATGTCCTCAAGCACAAGGAGAAGTACACAGTTACTTCGGCCCTCACATACATGCAAACACTGTAGGACAGGAGTCAGCCTCGGGAACTGAAAAGTGGCACAAAACAGGGTAAGGGAGGCAGCAGGTAAAGAAAGGAAGGTAACAACACATGCTTCCTAGAAAAGGGAGTGGAAGAGGAGATGCTTTCACCAACATGGACTCCTGCAAATGGCAAGACCATCATTGAATGGATTTTCGCAATCTTGGATCTGATCAGGAAAGGGGCTGCTCTTGTAATTCTTAAGTCAACTCAGTTCTGCCTCTGAACGGAGCAAGAGTTACCTTACCTCTCTTTTCCGTTGGCTGAGGGGGAAGAGTAGAGATGAGCCCACAGGGCAATGTTGGGATCCAAATCTCAGCGTTCCAGGATTTCAGAGGAGTTTAGATGTGGGGGCTTCGTTTCGTCTGGGTTAAAGACTGGACTCGATGTGGATCCAAACTTCTCTAACGTTCACAGAAGGAAGGAATGTGAGGCTGGGTTTTGGTTCAGGCCCATCTGTAATTTTAAAAAATATTTGAAGTTAAACCAGACAATATGGTTGGGTCAGGCATCTATATTTCAACTGACACAAAAGCATAAAGAAGGAAGGGAAGCCACAGTTTGCAGTATTTGTTTAAAAGATGAAGTTGTAAGGGACATGGGGAACATTAAGGTATGTTCTAAATGGTTTTCTTAGAAAAAAAAAAACAGAAAAATGACTCACTTAATAAATGTGGTATCTTGCCCTCTTTTCCCTCATGTGCATAGAAGCCCTGTCAACCATACAGCTCAATAAATGGTTAGGAGAAAAGAAAGGAAGAAGAAAAGAAAGACAGCAATTTACTCTGTGTCAACTTTCCAAATTATCCTTCACTCCTTTTTGTTTTGTTTGTTTTTTTTTCAACTCCTCCGGCTCTCTCAGTTGATCCCCAGGGATTTCCTTCCTTCCCTTGAAGAGGTAGCAGGCTATCGCTTTGCAGTGAGAGAGGAAGCAGTAGAAGAGGAAAGAAAGCAGACAAATCACTGAAGGAGGAGGCAAATTAAACACCGCAAATGAATGCTGCGCTGTCTCCATGGGTTTAAATTGCCTAGTGTGTGTGCATTAGAGCTGAGGCACAGTTGGAATTATAGAGCTTCGGCTTTTGGTCATTTGTACTATTCGTTGTTTTTTAAGTTTTTCCAGTTACAGACTAACTCGGCTACCCCTCTGAACCAAAAAGAGGGTCATTTTTAATGCAATGCTTCCCAAACATTTCTCCATTAAGCTGCAGTCCTCCAGGCTGAATTCCTTCCAAATCACAGGCAATGGTCCACACGTTGGTATCACAACGGCAGAAGTGATGTGCCAAGAGCTGTCATCTACCAAAGCCTTTCATGTTTCTGTTTAGAGAATACTTTACACTTACAGCTGCTTTTCACCCAGGGCATGTCTACACAGCAGCGTTATTTTGAAATAACTCAAGTTAATGTGAAATAACAGAGTGTGCATCCAGACAGCAAGCCCGTCATTTCAAAATAACGGGCTTCTGACTCCAACTTCTGTAACCCTCATTTCACGAGGAGTAGGGAAAGTCGAAGGAAGAGTGTTCTTTCTTCGACTTCCTGCAGTGTAGACAGCACCAAAAGCTGAGTTAAGCTACTTCAACTTCAGCTACGCAATTAAATTAACTGAAGTTGCGTAGCTTAATTCGACTTTAGCCCACAGTGTAGACGTATCCCCAGGGATCTCAAGGCACTTTGCATGAGTGAGTATGGTATTACCATCCCAATTCTATCTATGGGGAAACTAAGGCATGGCTTTGGTCTTATTTGTTGAGGTTAAGAAATGTAAATACATAGAGGACGCATAATAGTTAAACATTTATAAAGGGGGCTGCAGAATGAAATGAACTTTATTCTTCTCTAGCAGCAAACTATTGTGGCAACAACCAGGGGCAGATGAGGATTTTGCAGGGTCCAGGGCAGCACAATTTCGCGAGGCCCCCCTTTTGACATGGCGCATGCGCGGTGGCGCCACGGCGCATGCGCGGGGCTTCTTGAAGCGCGGGGCCCGGGGCGGCCGCCCCGCTCGCCCTGCCCTATATCCGCCCCGGCAACAACCATGATAACAGCAAATTGTTTCAAATGTGATTGCTCAAATGGCCAAAAGGTGAATCATATTATATCCATCTATTAATTCCTATAGGAACATTTAAATAAATGTAATTTACTATCAGCTCCACTTCTGAAGCAATAGAACGATCTACAGGAAAAAAAAGACATGTTTCAGAGATGACACTGAGCTCCAATGCATCATAGACCAAGTCAGTATACATGTGCTTTCTTGAGATAAAACATGTACTCATTGAAGTCATCTTTGTGTATAACAATGTATGATTACGTTAATTTGAGTACAAACCTCGTCTCTCCACATCTCCCTATCCAAACACCCTGGTCTTTGGCATGCATTGGTTTCAGATACCACTAGAATAGAAATAAACATGGGCTGAGTTTCCCTTCCATCTATCTTAGTATAATATCAGATTTGCTGCTGAAATGTGCATTAAAATGTCCACCACCACCCACTGCCAAAATCCCCCTTCCTAGATTATGTATCCAAGAGAAACTTATATTTAGATCTAGCAAATCAAGGGTTACGCAAGAGGGAGGAAATATCACATCAGACCACGACTGTTCCAGTAGTGTGAACAGTAGAATGAGAAAGCAAAATTCGGTATCTTCCATTCTTGTATGTAGTTTGTTGTAGTCATGTAGGTCCCAGGATACTAGAAACACAATGTGGTTGAAGTTTATTGGGCCCACTTCTGTTGGTGACAGAGACAAGTGTTCCAACTTACCAGCCACAGGTCCTGAAGAAGAGCTCTGTGGAAACTCAAAAGCTTGTCTCTGTCACCAAGAGAAGATGGTCCAATAAGATACTGCCTCACCTACTACCCTGCAGCACCAGTGTCAGTTTGGCCCTGGATCATGACAAACTTTCGATAGTGATGCTCATTCACGGCCTTCCTCTGTGTAGCCCTCTAACAAGGAAAGAAGGAACGGTTGAGCCTTATGACTCTCTAATGCTCCCCAGAGCTCCTCCTTTCCCCATAACCTTTCTAGGGTGCGCACCTGCATGGGCACGCACAAAGAATTTTAATCCCATCCACCTCCTCAGCAGAGCCACACAGCAGCACTCACCTTCCTGGAAGGTAAACTAGTGGTGATGAGAGAATGGGGAACCAGGGCCACATGGTGGTTGCTCAGCTGCTCCCAGTGCAGGGCTGCGGGGCTGCCCAGTAGCTCTGGGGTCAGCTTCAACTCCAAAACACAGGGCAACTGCCCACCACGTGGCCTGCCCCAGGAGCAGCTGGACAGCCACCACACGGGCCCTGACCCCCAATTCAGTCCTTCCTCAGGGCTGATGCTGCAGCCAGAGAAGGCTGTGTGGCAGCTACCAGATGAAGCCGGGTCACATGGGGCAACCACCTGCCATGCAACCCCACCCTGGGAGCAGTTGGACAGCCACCACATGGCCCTGGACCTAGTTCCAGCCCTTCCCCAGGTCTGGGTCTGTGGCATGGCACAGCTGCTGCTGGGGGTTGGGGACTGCTCAGGGAGCCAGAGCCCCCTGCACCCTTCTTCCCTCATCCTGCACCCCCCTCTGGCTCTCAGAGCCCCCTGCCCCCTTCAGCTCCCTGCTGGTTCTTACACCCCTGGCTCCCCACATGTCGCTGCCCCACACCAAACACCCTACTCCCTGCAAACCCTGGGGGCTGGCAGCAGCTTCCCTCTACCCCAGCTGAGGACTCACAGCCAGCCCTGTTGGGAGCAGCCTAGGGCAGCTCCTGCCCTGCACACAGGCTGTCCTAGGAGCGGGGCTCCCTGGGGGGGCAGGTCTCACTTTCTCCCCATGAGGTGTGGGGAGATTCTGCTTGGGATCAGGGTTTGGGGTCCCAGCAAGGGGGGAAGGGCTGGGCTGAGATCTCTGCGCTGAGAGAGTCTCTCAGGGAGCAGGACCACTGGTGGGTGCCACCGTGCACACAACTGAACAAGCATACATGACCTCAATATTGGGGCACAAGACAAAACTCACTCTGCTCATGGATGGAAAATCTTGGAACACTGCCCATAACCCTCCCAATGGACCCTGTGAACAAGATTCTAGTGCAGCACAGAGCTCGTGACCTGGGGGACAGGGAGCTCAGGTGGATTTTAGCCACTTTTACACTGACAAATCTGTACTGGTTTTGGGTGCTGGCAGGCGCCCCTCCCCCTTCAAAACTCAGATAGCTCTGAGAGCCTGTGTGAGTTTCAGCTGCCTCCTGATTGGGTTGACAACTCAGTAGTATTTAAAAATTGGACACTCCAGCAGAAGCTCCAGAACCTACCTTTCTCTTCCCTTCCCCCCAGGCCTCACCTCCCCCACTTGCTCCTCTTTCCCCCTCCAACCCACTTCCATTCTCAGAAACTACCAATAGGCATAGGTGCTGGAAGTAAGGGTGTGGTGGCAGGTGCCTGAAATGGTTTCCTTTATATACTGGATGTAGAGTTTGGTTCAATGTACCTCAGCACCACCACTCTGAAATTGTTCCAACACCACTGTCAATTGGCCCCTAGTCTGCCAGAAACTCTCCAATATTACTCTAGATCCCTGTTAAAAGCCAACTCCATCCCCAGTGTTTCAGAATCCACCCAGAGTCCTCCACATCATCCTCTAATACACTACCAGCTCCTTGTCCCCCCTCAAAAACCCCTACCTTCTCCTCTTTCTCCTTCATTAAACCTCCAGCCCCACTTGCCACCTCTCATCCCTCCTGTAATCACACTGCTGCCTTTCCCTTCCCTGCACAGATTCAATCATTTTTCACCGTTGAAAATATTCTCCACTGTTTGACTGGATTTTATCCATCCCATTCTGTTACTAAACAAACCTGGAAGAGGATCTTACAAAATCCCACACCAGCCACGAAACATGCCTTGCAGAAATACTTCTCAGAATGCAAGACAAAACCAGGGCACACAGAGCAGCACAGAGGTTTCTGCAGATTCTAGCAATGTGGTTTCAGCTATGCTGACTTAAACAGGCAGAGAAATGAAGCATAAGGGAGCTCTCTCGGACAACTGTTAGAAAATTCCAAAGCTGTGCAGAAAAATAACCTCTTTACTGAAAGGTACATTATAATGCAAGTCACGGCCTTCCTTAGCAAAGATAGATACTTTCAGAAATTGCATATTGTTACTGCATTAAAACCTACTCTTTGTCGGTTAAGACTGAGTGTGTCTGTCTCTCTCCATGTGCCCACACACAACTAGATGTTATGTGGCCAGGCATGATAAGAAGAGTAATATTATGCAAGATATGAATAAGTTTGATAATACTTGTTACAGATGGAGAAACTAAGGCACAGAGAGTATTTGTTCCAAGTGGAAGAGTTAGGAACAAAGTTGGGATTAGAATTTAGGTCAGGAATAGACCTCCACTTCCCTGCTCTCACCTAGGGATATAAGCCATTAGTCAAGTAGTCAACTACCCAATAAGCCTAGGTTTATCAGGTAGTCGAGTTAATACTCGACTAGTCACTTCCCCCACCCTTGCTGCCTTTATTAGAGGTAGCAAGTGGGGGAGCAGGAGCCGGTACAATGGGGAGCCGGCTTAAAAGCCAGTTCCTCACAGCACCATCTCCATGGGGTGCAGAGGAGGTAGAGGCAAAGCGGGAGACTGGTTGTGAGTCAGGAATCAGCTCTTACTACATTTAAAAAGCAGAAGCACAGCGGGGTTAGCTCCTGGGGCAGCTCGAGCAGGGACTGCTTAGTCCCCACTTGCGCTGCCCCACAGAGCTAACCCCACTGCACCTCTGCAGTTTAAATGTAGTAGGAACTGGTGGCAGCCCAGCTCCTACTACATTTAAACTGCAGATCCACAGAGGTAATAAGTGCTCCCCCCACTTATCAACTACTCGATTAGCTGTTTATCTGCATTTTAACATCCTTATTCTCACCAACAGACTTTAATATCCTTCATCTGAGATTCTCAAACAGCTATCCAAAAACTTATAAATAAGCCCAAAACCAGCTGTATAAAGGAGATATGTATTATTACATCCATTTTACACTGGTGCAAAATATTTAGTAGGAGTAATGTCACTGTTACACAAAAATTCATGTATTCACTAGTGCTTCCCAAGAAAGACTCGTAACACTGTGAATCTTACACATACACATACAAGATTAATAAAATGCAGTCACATCTGGAGTGTAGGGTATGGGCTAGACAGACAACCAACATGCACAGTGTATCATCAAAGGAGAGGAAATTCTAGCCAATGACATGAGGAAACCAGTACTTTTATGACTTTTATACTTTTATGTTAAAGCTCCCAGATGTCCTGGCAGCTTTAATGTCCAAATGGACCTCAGAGGACATAAACTGTCATGGCAAAACAAACAAACAAACAAAACCCCAAGCACATAGAAAGTTTCATCCAAATACAAGGGATCTATCTTGACAGCTTCAGTTGACCAGTTGACTCGTGGACAGAGCTGTGTGAATATCACTTAGGAGAAAATAAAATACATATTTTATTCGATCCAAAATTAAATAGTTTCACCATTTCAAGCAATTTAAACATTTTAATTTTTTTCCAGTAAAACTGGAGAATATTTCAAATTTTAAAGTAATTTCAAATTGAATCATTTCATTTAGAATATGGCAAACCATTTTTTATTTTTCCCCCCAAAATGAACAATTTGGGAAAATCAACACAAATCTGCAAAATGTTTCAGTATCATCAAATCTGCGATTTTTTTCTGAAAAAAAGTTTCCTTCTGAAAAAAAATTAACCAGTTCTGCTTGTGGCTCCAGGGATTCTGGTATTTCAAAGCCAACACTTAGGGCATTCTGATAATCCCACCATCTTCAGAAAAATATAGAGCTGAACAAAGAAATTACAACTTTGAATTACAGCTAGAGCCCTGTAAATCTTTGGAAATATGCTAGTATCCACATCCGCAGATATGGATGTAGCTATTCGCAGCTCATTTTTGCACATACCGATGCAGATATAGATACAAATTTTGTAGCTAGAACCCTGCACATTTGCAGATTTCTGCTTTATATCCACAGATATGGACGCAGATACCCACTGCGTTATGGCGCTATTTCGAAATAACAGACGATGTTAAGACACGGTTATTCCGAGAGAAAACCCTTCTCTTGAAATAACCCTTATTCCTCATACAATGAGGCTTACCAGTTATTTTGAGAGAAGGGTTTTCGAAATAGCGCCACAACGCAAATATGCAAATGAAGTGTGGGATATTTAAATCCTGGCTTCATTTGCAGTTTTGAATGTCTTCATTTGCATCCCTCTCTCAAAAGAGGGTGCAAGTGTAGACATACTGTATGTAAATAGAGACATATGTACATTATATTGCATATGTACATTGTATGTATATGTATGTAGTACATCCAAACACTCTCATACTTGGAAGTTCAAGGGCCATGTTTCATTCTTTCCAAAATGTAAGTTAGTGGAGCAGTGGGGACCAGATAGGCTAGAGATTTTGAATTCAGTTGGATCTGGATCTGAGGTTTGGGTTCACTGTTTTCATTGGGATCCATTTCTGTATAACAACAACACTACTGAGCCCTTTTAACTGCATTGTATACCTTCAAAGCACTATTCAAATGTTACAAGACTCCCACAGCTCCACCCCCATGAGGCAGATAATAATGCATCTATATAGTGTGCTTATGCATGGTATTCAGGCAAGTACTTCTTGTGATTCATTGTGGTTTTACCATCCTGGTCATCCTGAAGACTTATGTTTGTTCTTTCCTTGTTTAGTCAGTTTTCCTTAATCTGAAATAAAAATCACTCAGGACAAAAGCAAATTTCACACAGTGTGTGATAAACAAACAACTGTACAGTGTACCCCCAAAACACATGGCCCTGGCAACCCTGGACTTTAGATTGTGGTCATGGCTGATGCACTCAGTCCAGCTGTCCAGCAAAGAAATTGGCAAAGTTGCAAAATGTTATTTGGCCAAAGTCCATGAGAGCTGTTGGGTGATTGAGGCTTCTCCCTTCCTCACCATGGAACATTCATCCTAATTCACCATTCATCCTAATTCACCAAAGCCAAAAAATAACGGTGACAGGAACACATTCCCAAAAGCTACAGTTTTATGGCTGACATTAAGCTAGCTTTGAGCTGGGGTAACTGTAACATATCCCTTTTAAGAAGGCCTGGCAAACAAGGCAGATCACCCAGGGCATGTCTATACTAGGAAATTATTTTGAAATAATAACGCCCAAAATAACCATTTTGAAATAGAGTATCCACACTACAGGGAAGCCTTGAAATTAGTCCGAGGCAGGCTCCCTTAATGTGGATGTGCTGCCTCAACTTAGAGCCCCAGGAAGCACCAGGGAGTAATTATTCAGAATGACTCTGGGGAGTAGTTATTTCGAAATAGCAGCAGTGGAGCATCCACATTAATGCTATTTCAAAATAACTATTGTGAAATAAGCATTATTCCTCATGGAAAGCAGGAGTTATTATTTCAAAATAACCAGCCCCTTATTTAGAAATAACGGGCGTGTGTGGACGCACCACTTGTTATTTCAAAATAACTCCCTAGTGTAGACCAGGGTCCAGTTCCTACAGAATTTGCACCCTTATGCACTTGAGTTCTGAAGGCTTGGCCACAGCTACAAGATTTATATCAAGCTTGCTGCAGAAAATGCAGGGCCTTCCATATACAGAATACGCAACTGTGTGGTGTGGTACAAAGGTATTATTTACACTTGTTTGCAATGACATGCACAATTCAGCCATGGCTTGACCTCTGATGAAGAAATATGACCATTCCAAACTCATGTCAACATTACCTTTATACCACATCACAGACTCCACAAGTATATATGACTTGTAGAGAATATGCAATATTGTGGTGTGGCAATAAAAGTTTAATTTTTAAATTTGGGTTGGCCTCACTATATTTATGGGTGGCAATAACCACGAGTTATTCACAGATGAGGACCAATAAAACCTTAATGTCACCCTAAAACAAGATGTATTCTGTATCTGCCACATGTTAGGGAGAAACTACTTTCAAAATGTATGAGAATTTATCTTTCTAACTGTAAAGCCAAGCAGTTGTTCTTGGCTAACATGAGTATATCTGTACAGAACACATACAGAATCTTAAATACCTCTAAAAATAAACCAATTTAGCTCTTCTGTATACAAATCAGGAACTTCCAGGACTAGAAATGACTAAGTCCCATTAAGACGTGTGTGTGATGATGGGGTTTCTCCCATTTCCCACGGGACAAAGCTACCCATTTCTAGCCCTACACGGTCATGGCATATCAGACTTTAAAATCATGACACCCTTAAAAATAGAAAACACATTTTGGATAACAGGTACAGAACTAAAACCTTTTCTCAGGTGGGTTAAATTTGGGAGTGATGGTCTCATTTTGGGGCCATAGAAGGAAATATTTCTAATAGCAGATGTCTGAAGTTGCTTAGGCATTTGGAAAAGAGTCCCATGGGAGATGGACCAGTGATAGAACAGATGAAGTCAAAGCTGCATGATAAATTCATAACTTGGATATATGTATAATAGGGGAGCTGACAATCTCTGTGGGACTCAGGGCAAGGTGGAAGGGGGCCAGTCCACACTCCCAGAAGGGGCAGACCCTTAGACAGAAGGGCAGAGCCAGGATTGCATGGACCACAGAGCACCCCCATAACCCTTAGGGTCACTCACTGCTCTGCGCGGCGCTCGGCTGGGAATCTTAGGCCTTTGAATTGCAGGGCCCTGGGGCAACTGTCCCTTTTACCCTTCCCTTTGGAGGGCCTGTTGTATAAACACACACACACACACACGGTGTATCATCCACCCAGTCTTTATAAACAGAAGTCTGAGTTCTGTGGGCACCTGGGGCTAGAAACTTCAGGCTTTCACATTTACTGGGTTTCCTAAGTACCCACCCATAACTCTAATCTCATGCTGTCATATTCCTCTGTGTCCTTGGATGGAAAGACACATGTAATGCAAATTCTCCATATATGAAATACTACCTCTGCTCTCTCCAGAGTAACAACAGATGTAAATGTTGTGCTGTTATTTCTGAGGAAGGGGCTCTGTTGGCCTTTCTGTACTCTTGGGTTCTGCTCTGGCTGCAGCTGTGGAGAAAGGAAACATTTGACACTAATGTAATCGTGTTCTCATTGCTGCTTTACCTCATCCCTGGCACTGAAGCAGCAGAGGGAAGGCAGTACTTTATTAGACTCCATGACTCTTTAGGGTACATTTCCCTGACCTCTGTCTTCTTTCCCAAATCAAACAAATTTCAGCATATTCCAAAAGGAGCTTATGGTGGCTAGCCTCATAGCACAGGTTCCTGTGTTACAATTGGTGGGCACAAATTAATGGCCCAGTCATCAGAAGATAAAAGGGTGATAAAAGGGATGTAGTAAGCTACGCGTTCTCTGGAACATCATGAACACAGCTTGCTTTAAGACCCCAGCAGAAACTGCACAATATCTCATGGCAAGTGTCCAAATCACATCAGTTGTCCCTGTGTCGTTGGTGCTAGAAAGTCAAAGCTATCATAAAAGGAGATGGGGACTTGGAGGCTTTCTAGAGAGCCTTCAGAGCTTGTGATTCAATGAGTGCCATCAGCCTCAACGCCTGATGCATCTTGATCTTTTAAAGAAGAGACTCTCAAACAGTAGTTCGCAAGCTCCATTCAGGTGGTTTCTGGATAGTTCCCTCTAAGGAGCACACCTGGACGACCACACTCAAGAGAATGAAGGGCTGTCC
The DNA here is from genome assembly GCA_019425775.1 of Rafetus swinhoei. Lineage (NCBI taxonomy): Eukaryota > Metazoa > Chordata > Testudines > Trionychidae > Rafetus > Rafetus swinhoei. The sequence goes on along the minus strand of CM033428.1, from coordinate 18,713,486 downwards.
TCTTAATTAGTGGCTCTCAGGTATGGCTCCACTAATTAGGTTCCTGGACTCTGAACCCTCACATTGAAGGTGAGGCAGTGGCCTTGGGGTGAGTAGGAGGTAGGTGGGAGGGGGAATGGGTTGAGAAGGGTGGGGGGATTGGAACGTGGCCAGAGAAAGAGGCAACTTTCCGGAGTTCCAGGGCTGCAGCTGCCAGGGAGAGACGGCCTCCTTCCCAGCCTCAGCTCTGTGGTGGGGGAAGAGACCTCTACTGATACTAAAATATGAGTTGTGTGCTGTTATTTGTAGAACAAAAAAAATTAATTATGAAAACAATAATATAGTGCTTTTATCAAAAGCCCTTTACAATAATTAGTGAACGGTACAAACAACATTTGGAAAGTTCATTATGTGGTCTCTCGAGTCCCTCAGCAATTTTCAAGTGGTCTGTGAAAAAAAAAAGTTTGAAACCACCATTTTAAAGAAAGAGAAGAGGTGAACTATCAACTTCTTATGTGCCAAGAAGAGAGCTCTCTATTGCAGGTTACAGAGATATCAATGTTCTTTATCACTTGCCAATCCAGACTTTCTATCTCAGAGGAACTGAATTCTCTTCCCTTTGCTAAAAAATTGGAGTTTGACACAAGAGGCTGCAGATGCATCTGAAGACATGGGTTGCATCCAGAGCTAATAAGAAGCTTTCAAATTTTTATTTTCATGGATTTTTGTCAATATTCAATTTATCACTTTTTTCCAGTTTTTTGGCCATCACCAGAACTACCTGATTTTTAAAAACAAATTTAAAATAAAAACTGAAATAATATTGTGATCATTTAAATATTTGTGTTAGAGTTTTTAAAAATCTCTCTCTAGTCGTCTAGTCACAAACGTAGTTTGTGAGACAAGATGATTTTATCACTGTCTGTGAAGTGAAGTAGCAAATGAAATGGAACAGAAGAAACAGGTTACCTGGCAGTCAGAGCTACCCTTTTCTTAAGTCCTAAAACAAAACAGCAGCACATATTCATGCCAATGACTGTAAATATCAAGCTTTTTCTACAATGCTCTGTAGCAGCAGCCACTTGCTGCAAGTGAAAAATTAACTCCCAACTGATTAATGAAAACAGGATTGAGAAAAGCAAAAAGTAAAAGTTGAATTTCTTTCATTGTGGCTGGAGAATTGGAAAAAAAAATTGATGAAGTAAAAACACTCAAATACATGATAATCATCTGATCCCAAAATGACTTCTAGCACTACCACTTCAACCCTCTATCCATGGAAGAGACCCTAACAGTGTAATTAAACTAATACACTGGAGAGAAGTTTTATACAGCTAAAATACAAGTATTTTGTAATTGGTTAAAAAAATTAAAAATGGACCATTTCTGTGAAGAATTTCAAACATATATGCATATGTTTCAAAGAAAAAGGGCCAAAGGGACATATTCTTGAAAACAGGCCAGTTTTGATGCCAATATAATTTTGTGTCAAAGCCACAAGACAATATTTTCAATGTTAAAGCAGCCACTAAGCCAGAAATATTGCAAAAACATGCATGTTTAGTACAATTTTTACAACTGTGCAAAAAGGAGCTGAGTATGTTTGTTTATTCTACAAAACTAAACTTATGAATTTCACACATCTCTGCTTTATGAAAATCTGACACAGTTCTTCAAATTGTGCGTTCCAATTACTTCAAAAAGAAGTTGCTCGAGATTTTCATACTGTAGGATCTTTTCTAGTATTGGCAGAAGCTGTGCATGGTTTTTGTTTGGTTAGGACTGTTCCATCAATTACTAGACTTAGAACCTTCTTGAACTGGCATTGTGCAAACCAAAGCCCTACCTGAGCTCTGACAGAGTTTCTTTTAAATTGTTTTAAAACTAAACAATCTTGTGTACAGTGGCCAGACACATGTTGGAAACTCGTTTATCTGAAAGGATGTTTTAAACAGATTCAATTCCATTTTCCAAAATGGTTCAAATTAGGGATAGGGTTGCCAGATGGTTTAACAAAAAATACCGAACATCTCCTCCCCCCCCAAAAAGAGTGAGACCAAAGTTGTTGAGAAAAAAAAGGGGGGGCACTTTAAATGGCCCTGCACTCCTCATTCCCCCAACCCTACCCAGACACAACAGGAGAAAATTGTCCCCGCCGGGCTTCCATCCAAGGGAAACAGGAAATACCGGACATTTCACATGTCCAGTATTTTCTGGTATTTTTACCGGATGGGGAACCCGAATAACGGACAGTCCAGGTGAAAGCCGGACACCTGGCAACCGTAAATTAGGGATGTAAATATTAGTCAAAACAATTAACTGGTTACACAATTAAAATTTTATCATTTAACCAGTTAACAATTGGTGGGCCAGTGTAGGGGTGTCCGACTGGGGCTGCATTCCCACTGAGTCTGTGGGGCAAGTGTGGCAGGAGCTGCTCTATGCCAACCTGCCCACTGTGGAAGGGCTAGGGCCCCACCTGTCCACCAGGGCTGCCCCGGCACAGCTGAGGCCAGCATCCCGCCTGCCCACCACAAGGCCCTGCCTGCTACTCCAATATGGTCAGGGGTCCTGCCGGCAGGCCCGATAAAGCTGCTTTGGCCTGGTGCAGTTGGCCATCCACCGGGGTTTGGGAAAAGTCCAGTTAACCGGTTACCCAGTAAGCATTCGGGTAAGTCTAATGCTTACCAAATAACCGCTTAAACGTTTACATCCCTAAAAAGTCTCAGAGGGGGAGCCATCTTAGTCTGTAACTGTAAAAAACGAGCAGTCCTGTGGCACCTTAGAGACTAATACATTTATTAGGTCATGAATTTTCGTGGGTTAAACCCACTTAGTCATATTCCTCTCCCAATTCATCTAACTCATCTGAAAGCTCATGACCCAATACATCTGTTAGCCTCTAAGTATCCCAGGACTGATCATTGTTTTTACATCCCTGTTCAAATTCTACTGTAAACAGGGCTTCTGCTCCCCCAGCCCTGCCTTTGCTCTGTCCTCTCTTCCCAAAACAGTTGTCTTGGTCCCAGATTCCCGCCCATGATTCCACTCCTCCTCTTACCTCCCCCCCATCCTCCCATGCACACACAGCTCCTGCCCTACCTCTCATTCCTGGCTCCTTCTGCTAAACCCTCCAAGGGTCCTGACACCCCGCCCCACTACCACCATTTGCATTTCAGTCAGGTGGTTCCTCCTTTCCTACATGTTGCCTATGTGCCAGCAGGGGGAGCACTGAGAGTACAACAGAGACCATCTCCTTGCTCTCTGCTCTCATGTCTGGCACCTCCGCCCCCCAGAACCTGAGAGGAGGAACTATTGGGAAAGCCCTTTCAGCCCCTGTAGTCCTGGCCTGGAACATGCTTAGTGAGGACGGAATCTTTGGAGGTATCAGACTTTGCTGAGCACATGTCGACTGAGATTTTTTCTGAGGCTTGGCCAAATCAGGGTGAATTTTAACAGGGATGGGAAAAGCAAATCCATGGCATTCAGCGAGCCTTCCTGCTGAATTTTAAATCCTTGCCCCAAAGCATGGAGATGCTACAGCTTCTCAATGAAATGACTGTAATTTTTGTAAACAGCAGCTTCATTGCTTTTAAAAAGTTAGAAAAGAAGACCGAGGTTACTAAATTGACCATGACTGCTCCAGAATGGATAATTTTGACCCGAATTATTTAAGTTTGATAAATTTATAAGCAACTGAAAACAAGATCTTATAATCAAACGTGTCAGGCAACTTTCATGGTAGGGTGTCACTACCTGTAGTACCTATGATCAATTTTCCATGTTGGCTTGTTATGGCTCTTTTACAAGTTATATTATGAGTCCTATGGAAACTGTGCCTTGGTTAACATTCACAGTATGCCATGGAACTTTCAGAACATACAGCACACAGATATGTAATGAACAAACCAAAGGAATGGCCAATTTGGTCAGACCAATATTATATCTCACCCAGTATCCTGTCTTTCAACAGTGGCCAATGCTAGATGCTTGAAAGAACAGAACATGGTGATTATTGAGTTATCCATCCCATCATCCATGCCCAGCTTTTTGTAGTCAGATGTTAGGGACACTTAGAGCATGGACGTTGCAACCCAGATCCTCTTAGCCTATAGCAATTAATGGACTTATGCCTCCATGAATGTATCCAATTTTTTTAACCCATCTATATTTTTAGCCATTGGAACATCCACTGAAAATGAGTTCCACAGGTTGACTGTGTATTGTGTGAAGAAGTTCTTCGTTAGATTTGTTAACCTGCTGCCTATCAATTTCTTTGGGTGACCTTTGGTTCTTGTGCTACGTGATGGGGTAGATAACACTTCTCTATTCACTTTCTCAAATCTATTCATGATTTTATAGACTTCTATCTCTTTTCTAAGCTAAAGAGGCCCAACCTCATATGGAGGCTGTTCCATTTTCCTAGTCAAGACAGGCTGTATGTGGAGGGAAGGAAGAGAAAGAGTGTAGAGATGGAAAACAGTAGTCAGCATGAAGTGGCAGCATTGTGCTAAGGATGGGGCACAAAAGCCTCCACATAGTGAGAGCACGTGCCCTCAAGCCACAAGGAACAGGAGCCCACAGGAGCCCCTGACACTGACAGTAGGAGCCATCATAATACAGGAGAGCCCCAGAAAAGCCACATAAGTCAGTGACTGGCAGGAGTGATCAGGAAGAAAAGGCCTAAGAAAGGGCCATTCAGTGGCAATAACAGCTCGTGTGGTGGTGGAGGGCTTGGGAAGACAAAGGAAGCCCAAATTAGATGCAGTGGAGCAGCTCAGCAGAGTAAGTCAGAGGAAGTCCTTAGCTGGGTGCAGGGGAACAATCCCAGAGGAGTTGGGGCCCTGGAAGACCCCCAGCAGTTTTTTATAAGGTGCCAAGTAAGGGCCAGGTCAGCTCTGTGGGCAGAGGGGAGAAACAGGTGAGAAGCCTTGATAAGGCAAGAGCAGCCTCAAAGAAGTGCTAGACTCAGTCAGAGGCAGCCCGAGGAACCTGAACTAAGCCTGGAAATTGCAGTTAGACAGTTTCATTCTGGAAATAAGGCACAATTTTTAACAGCATTGGTCACTGACCATTGAACCAGCTTCCCAAGCAGTGGGGTGGATTCTCCATTACTTGGCATCTTTAAATCAGGATTGGATTGGTCTTTCTACAAAATTCACTTCAGTTCCAGTGCTAGTTTTTGGGTGGGATGCAGGAATCACTGGATAAAATGGCCTGTGTTCTGCAGGGTGCCAGACCAGATGATCACAATGGTCCCTTCTGGCCTCAAAATCTATGAGAGGCAACTGATAGGTAGAATGATGGGAGGAAAAGGACCCCATCTTGTCCCCTTTTTCCCTCTTAGATCTCTTCTACCATGTGGGGGAGGGGAGCGGGAGGCATGGAGGGAACACTCCTGGGGACTTGCAAACTCTGGGTCCACAAGTAAAAAGGCAGGATCCACATGGCTTGCTCATATTCACTCCTTACGTGCTGGGTGGAGGAGGAATATAAGCAGAACTATCATTGTGCTTCCCCTGTAAGACCCTGGGACCTCCTCTCAGACCAGTCCTGAAAAAGGTATGGCTTCTGGCCCCTAATCCAGTGTGTACATGCACAGGCAAGCTCTGTTTGGGAGCAGGGAACAGACTCCGCTATTCACATTACACTTATTTAAACAGCGCAAGACATTTCAGGGGCAAAAACAGTGGCTTGAATTTTTCGTGCCACATGTCACCTCAAAACAAAGAGCTAGCAACCATGGCCTATGGGAAACAAATTGATGGTCTCAGTCCAGTTGTCCTGGATAGCCATCCACATCAACCCAGTTGGCATCAAATACTAGCAATGTTGTGGGTAGCCTCAGAGGAGGCCAAACACTGAATAATCAGGAAGATGGGGCTCTCAGCTCGCACCCCAAGTATTCACCAGTCAGGGCAAAGGGTGTAAGGAACACTGGCAGAGCAGAGAAGTAGAAGCTTGCATTTCCTTTCCTACCAAAGGGCACATCTAGGCAGCAGGGCTAAAGCCAAAATAAGCTACTCAACTTGAGCTACATCAATTGTGTAGAGTATCAGAGAGGTAGCCGTGTTAGTTTGAATCTGCAAAGAGAGCCTTGTGGCATTATAGACTAACCGAGTGTTGGAGCATGTTGTGGCAAAGACCCACTTGGCCAGTGCATCTGACGAAGTGGGTCTTTGCCCACGAAAGCTTATGCTCCAACACTTCGGTTAGTCTATAAGGTGCCACAGGACTCCTCGCCACTTTCATCAATTGTGTAGTTTAAGTCAAAATAACCTATTTAGGCTTTTGGCGCTATCTACACAGCAGGAAGTTCGAGGAAGATGTAAAATGAGGGTTACAGGAGTCAGAGTAAGAATTCCTCCAGCTCAACAGTATTTTGACATTATGTCGAAATAGCTGCTTGTAGCATAGACGTCAGTTATTCCAAAATAACACTGCTATGTAGACATACCCAGAGAGAGGACTTCATTTTTCAGGTTCAGGGCGCTCATTCCAGCATCTTTCACTGCAGTAGATTCACTTATAATTTAAATAGACAGAAAACCAAAAAGATTTAGTGACCAGAAACATAAATGCTAGGAAATGAGTTTTAACTCAAGGAAATCAAGAGCTGAACAAGTTATATCTAGCATGGAAATGAGTTGGCTTATGGACACACGTTTGCTGCGGTTCAGAGATTGCAGTTCAAATCCTTCAATATCCTGTTGTTCTTTGGTAAGAACTAGACCCCAGAGCATCTCAGTCAAGCCAGACCTTTACAAGGTGACAAATCTGAATTCAGAGGAACATGACGACAAGAATTTTAAAAAAGAAACCAAGAAAAAATAGGGCCCTTTAGAGGAAATAGGTTTCCTTCTCATTCTATCAGGGCTGAAAGCTTTTGTCTCAGAGAAACAAAACAGATATTCCCAGTGCCAGGCTACAGTCACTAGGACATGCCATTATTTGTATTTATTTTTATTATGGGCATTGCATGGGGTGCTACATAAGATATATGGGAAAAATTTCAAAAGCACCTAGAATCATAGGGCTGGAAGAGACCTCAAGAGGTCATCAAATCCAGCCCCATGCCCAAAGCATGACCAACCCTAACTAAATCATCCCAGCCATGGCTTTGTCAAGCATAGACTTTGTCAAGCCTCATGGACATGGGAGCCTAAGTCCTATTTCCAAAAGTGTTACAGCTGGATAGCCGCCTTAGTTCCACAGGCGTTTAATGAAAGTTAGGGTCTTAAGTGTCAAGTCACTTTTGAAAAAAGGAATTTAGGTGTTTTTGAAAATTTTGCCCATGGTCTCTGCCTCAGTTTTCAGTATGGATTGTGAAGAAAAAAAGGTTTAAAAAAAAAAAAGTGTTCTCGTTACATTTCCTCTCCTGTTTAGGTCCCATTCATTCAAACAGTCCTATTATTTGAAATTGGGAGCAAAAATTTCTAAGATCGGGCCCTAATTTTCCTGACAGTCTGGGGGTATGTCTACATTGCAGAGATTTTTCGGAAAAACGACAAACTACAATCGCGTTCTTTTGAAAAAAAAATCGGAAGAACAGAGGGGTTTTTCCGACATTGGTAAACCTCTTTCTACAAGGAAGAAGCCTTTTTCCAAAAGAGCTCTTTCGGAAAAAGGTGTGTGTGCATGGGGAAGAGGGAGCTCTTTCGAAAGAAGAGGAAAAAGGAAAAAGCACAGGTGCCCTGGTGGCCACTCTGTCCATAGTAATCACAGCTTACATGTGAGATAGCATCCATTCAGTGTGCGTTTGCTGTGTAGACGCTCTCTTCCGAGAAAACTTCTTCCGAAAGATCTCTTCCAGAAAAGCTTCTTCCGAAAAAAGCCTGCAGTCTAGACATAGCCGGAGTGCGTACCAGTATAATCACATCGCAAGGGATTCAAATTGAGCCCCAAAAGCTCAAATAGTTATCAGAAAGTGCTTTGATACTACAGAAATGGAAGCTCTAACCATACCTGTGAGAGCTACATAGTTCAAATATAACAGAGAGATAGAACCAATCCCTGGAACTCATGGGAGTATGAAGTACCTTCATGTTACTCTCTGGTGCCATCCTTCTGGCCAATGTAAAACATGGCATCAGGAGAAAGCTGGAAGAACCTACAATGTGGGGCCATTAAGCCCTGGTCTACACTAGGGAGTTATTTCGAAATAACCCCCCTTATTTTGAAATAATAAGCAGAGCGTCCACACTGCCCAGGGCCAGCTCTAGGCACCAGCAAATCAAGCACATGCTTGGGGCAGCACATTTCCAGAGGCGGCATTTCCAGGTAAGCAGCTGCCCCTGGCAATGCCCGGCCCCGCCCCGCCCCGCCCCGGCCCGCTGATTTTAAAGGGCTGCAGGAGCTCGGCTCTGGCTGCGTATCCTCGGGAGCTAGCTGCGGAGCGCAGCTCCTGCCACGGCCCCAGCCCTCTTCGCCGGCGAGAGACTGCTCCCTGTCGGCTGCCCGGCTCGCTGCGCCTGCCCCGCCCTGCGCCCCTCTGGCTCCGCGCCACCCGTTCCCCATGCCGCCCCTGCGCCCCGCTCCCCCTGATTCCTGCGCCCTTCTGGCTCTGCGTCGCCTGTTCCCTGCGCCGCCCCTGCACCCCAGTCCCCATGCCCCTCTGGCTCTGCGCCCCCTCTGCACCCCATAGGCTCTTTTCCCTGTGCCCCTCTGGGTGTGTGCCCCCTTCCTGCATTGCCCCTGGATCCCGATCCCTCTGTCCCTCCCATTCCTCTCGTCCCATTCCCCATGCCTTCCCTGCACCCCGCACCCTGCTCCCCCCAATCCCTGCATCCCTCTGGCTCTGTGCCTCCCGTTCCCCGCGCCACCCCCACATTGTTCCCCGCACCTCTCTGGCTCTGCGCACTCCAGTACCCCTGCTTCTCCCTGTTCCCCATGCCCCTCTGGCTCTGCGCTGTCCCTGCACCCTGCTCCCCCTGTGGGTCTGGAGTAGGGGTGCTTGTCCATAGGGAGGGGCTGGACAGGGCAGGGAAAAGGCTGTTGTGACCCAGCAGTGAGTGAAAAGGGATGGGGAGTTTACTTGAAGCACCTTTGCCTTTATGGAAAAAAAAATTAAAATTATATTTGCTATTTATAGGGCTAAAGTGCCGGGACAAAAACGAAAACAACAACAAAAACATTGCAAAGTGCAAACCTGTAAAAGCCAACAAAAAAAGGCGCGGAGAGGCCAAAACATTTTTTGCTTGGGGCGGCAAAAAACCTAGAGCCGGCCCTGACACTACTAAGCCTGTTATTTCAAAATAATGGGCTGGTGATTTTGAAATCTGTATTCCTGCTTTCCTCGGAGAGTAAGCTTATTTCAAAATAGCTATTTCAGGAGTTATTATTTCAAATTCAGTTATTTCAAAATAATTTCCTAGTATAGGCATGCCCGAAGAGTGAGAGCAGAAAAAGAGATAAAAAAGGAGGGGGAGAGGAGTGATCTCAGAGGATTCTTCCCACATATTTATAAAGGACAATATTTTTTCCTAATATTATTTACAAAGAAATTTTTATAAGATACTACCCAAAGAATCCCCATGGCACTGCACAGAATTCTGCCCCGCCCCCATTCGCCTTCTACCTCTGCAAAGCAATTGATTTTTGTTTGTCCCTCGAGTGGTCACTTCAGACATCATTCACTGTACATTTTTATTGAATTCTGCAGCACAAACTGCTACCGCTAGAGCTCTGGAATCTGTTATCATAAAATGCAGGAAACATGCCTGCTCTCAGATCCTCCTGCCACGGCAGTCACCCTGTGGAAGAAAACCCTGCCAAATCTTTGTTGTTTCCAGGTTCCCAGGGGAGTAAAATGGAGAGATCTGAGGAAATGTTCCTCTGAAACCAGTGGGTTTTGCCACTTGTTTCCCCCCCCCCCAAAAAAAGTCTCTGGTTTCTTAGCCAAACTATCAAAATTCACTATTTTCACAGCACTCACATAGGACTCACTGGTTCAATTAAAGTTCTACAAAGAAACTTCAGTTTCGCCCTAGAAATGGGTCATATTAAACCTCTGGATCCAAACAGCCCTAAGTTGCAAGATGGTCCGGACCCCACATACTTATTCCACAGCCAGCCACCTTTGACCTTAGTTCATCCCGTGCTTTGCTACATGCTGGGCTACTCACCTTTGCCGTCCTTGCCTGTCCATTGCTCTTTTCTCAATATCTTCCCATTTCGTGCTGAGATCAGCCATGTTTTCAATAATTATGTCTTTGCACTAGAATTCTGGAGCCACAAACTCTAGATCCATGTGTGAACATACAGCTCCCAGCTATCTTAGATTCATATGAACTTAATGCTCAAAAGGGAAACTAGGTGCAAAACCATCAAAATCAACAGAAAGATTCACTGGAACCAAGAGAGTTATCCCACGATGCATAAGAATGGTTGGGGCAGTACAAATGTTTATCAGACTGATAGACTTATTCATTTCTCTTATATAAAGGCACCATGGCAAACAAACAGTCTAATCACTATTACTAAGAACTAGATCTTGCAAAGTACTCAGCAATTCCCGATCACTGTTTCTGGATCCCGGATCCCCAAACTGCCTGGTTTTGGCACAGGTTGGAGCTGCATGAGACCAGATTAACATGCCACTTCCAGACACCTCACAGATGTAATGCAACTCTGTTCCACTGTACTGCTTGCTGTCCCCATCTCCTCTTGGCCTCACATCATTTTCCTTCTGATTCCCTAGGGTGGTACATTAGAGATGGCAGATCCACCTTTCTCCAGTTTTCTCCTGATGGACAGTTCCTCTACACAGCGAGAATATACACTTTGACTCAATTCACACAACAGCAGCATCTGATGAAGTGGGTTTTGCCCACAAAAGCTCACGATACCATGTATATTTTTGTTAGTCTCAAAGTTTGAAATAAGCTATGCAATTTGAGCTATGCAAATTGTATTGCTTATTTCTAGTTAATTTTGAAATAGCTTATTTCAAAATTTGGTGCTGTCTACACAGCACTTATTTCAAAATAAATCGCTATTCCAAAATGTCCCTTGCACCTCATGGAATGAGGTTTACAGGAGTGTTGGAATAGCGAGCCTGTTATATTTCGAAATAACTGGTGCACTCAAAAGACATGGAGGTATCCCGAAATAGCGCTGCAGTGTAGACACAGCCTAAAGTGTCTACTTGTTGTTTTTAAAATTATAGACTAACACATCTATCCCTCTGAGACTATGTATCAAGATGGTTGAGAAATATAAATTAAAGTTTGGCATGTCATAGAAGCCCAAGGGAGTTAGGAGCTCTACATCAAGGTTCAGCATTTATCTCCCTTAGGATCACTGCACTGAAAATCCCAATGAATATTATATAGTCATACTGTAGCGGAGCGGAGTGGCTGCCCGCTGAGCCGGAGGCAGAGGAACCCCTCTGGGAGCCATTTTGGGCACAGCCTAGCCACGCCCCCTAGCTTCCGGTCAGGTGAGGGGGCGGGGCTAGGCTGTGCCCAAAATGGCTCCCAGAGGGGTTCCTCTGCCTCCGGCTCAGCGGGCAGCCACTCCGCTCCGCTACACATACATGTACAAAACATTGTTTGGACAGGTAACTCCAAAAGGATCTAAAACAGGAGTGGGGAACCTCAGGCGCAGGGAGCAGATATGGCCCCTGGCTTGCCTGGATCTGGCCCCCAAGGCACAGGGTCCTCCCCCAAGCATTGGCTGCCATTAAAGGGGCACGCTTTTTTTTTTTTTTTTTTTTTGACTCAACAAAAAATCCTTGGTGTTCTGCATAAAAAAATTATTGTTTGGTGTTCCTCGGTCTTAAAAAGTTTAAGAAACACTGCCTTAGAACATAAGAACATGAGAACGGCCATACTGGGTCAGGCCAAAGGTCCATCTAGCCCAGTATCCTGTCTGCCGACAGTGGCCAATACCAGTTGTCCCAGAGGGAGGGAACACAACAGGTAATCCTCACATGATCCCTTTTTAAATATTGGTGTCTTTTACTTGGTTGTTAAGCCACAGTGGCACTTTTTTGGTTCGTTTACTGTGTTTTTTAATTTGGGGTATACGTTAAAGTTGGTCCTGCTAGCAGCCTCACACCACTCAAAGCAGCTGGCTGTTCCATGTGTCTCTCTGTATCACATGCCAGCCAATAGGAACTGAGAGATTTTACTAGGGATGGGGGCAGTGTGCAAAGCCTCTCTCCCTCCCCAGCACATGGTGCAGAGAGCCACCTGGAACAGCCAGATGCTTTGAGCAGTGTGGGGCTACTCTGTGTCCAAGGGCCCCAGGGGAGAGGGCTGCGAGCCAGATTAAAAGACTTGGAGGGCCAGATCCTGTCTGTGGGCTGTATCTTGTCTGCCTCTGTTTTACATGCATACATGGATACCTATAATATGTGTTATATTAATAAATACATGGTGGAAACTGAAAGGAATATCTGTTTGGATAAGCAAGTTGAATAAAATTGCTGATCCATTCATTTTCACAAGGAAAGAAAAAACAAAGACATTACGCTGTTTGTTATTTTTTTCATAGGCAAGTAAAGATTGAGAAAACGATCACTCATCATTATAATCCCAGTCTCAGGTCTATAATCCTGAAAAGGAAACCTGCACTAAATAAAAATTAAGTCTACCGGGGGCTGTTGAAGCTTAGGGTCTCTAAAGAATTATTTTCAAGTTCCTCTCCATGAAGGATATTAAGAGTAATAAAGTAGCTGCAATTATGGCTTTCTAGAAAGTGTTTTTACTGGGCAATTCTAGAAAGGATAACTCAGAGGTTGTGTTGCTGTGCTTGTGGTACACTGCCTTGGCTAATGGGTATATAGTAAGTACATTTTTGTTGGCATCTGGTTTAGACTATATTTTAATGTGTAAAAATTGAAAAATTCTTGGCAGAACTCCACAGCCTACAAAAAAAATGTTCCTCTTGAAAACTAGTTACGAGTTAATGATAATTCCACTTTGGGCAGGAAGGAAGGATTTAGACTGGATGTCACTGAGTGACTCGGGAGAATGTTCATCACAGTCCTGCTTTCTGTTACTCAAGTCCTGTAAAAAAACCAAAAATGCTCTGCTTGTATGAGATACATTAATGATATTTCCACAGAAGCAAGTTAAATTTAAAAGTATTGAACAATCCTGAGTACATGAAAACTTTGTGATTAGTGCTCATTTCCAATAAACTCTATGATGCATTGTCTTAAAAGCAACTGAAAATATTAAGCTGTAGACATTCTAAATGATTCAGGCAGAACACTTACACTGAGTTAAAATACAGTGAAACACCATAGTTACTGAAGTGCAATTCAAGCCCTGATTTATTTCTGTGTATTACAATGAATGGATCGCAATTTTGGATACAGCAAACATTATTCCCATTGACTTCAATGGACTTTCGATCAAGCCCACTTTGAAGTTCTTCTGTAAAAGCAAACCTTCGCATACCCTGAAAATAACCAATATGCAAAGTCATAAAAGTATGTGGTTAGATGCATGAATTCTCCTCTCATGAAAGAAAACAGCTGCTGTTATATTAACTCAATTTAAATAAAAATATACATATTTAAAATGGTTAATGTGAATGATTATGTGTATGAATCTTTTGTAAACAAAGGGTACAGAACATGAATGCATCTAGCTATGACTTTTACAGAAAGACAGTCACTTGAAAACAAACACATAATTGCTGACATTTGACCATGGCAAACAAGGGCATTTGGAGGGAAAATTTAGAGATACATCTTATAACTCCATTGTAATAGGGCCTTGATCCTGCAAATGTTACACATATGCTTTACTCTAATCATGTAGAATAGTCCTGTTGCAATCTATGCCCTGGTCTACACTAGGACTTTATTTCGAAATAATCTCACTTAGGTCAAATTTATAAGCAGAGCGTCCACACTACCAAGTCTGTTATTTCAAAAATAACAGGCCACTTATTATGAAATCAGTACTCCTGCTTTTCTCGGGGAATAAGGCTAATTTCAAAATAGTTATTTTGAAATAGCGTTACTGTGGATGCTCCAGTGCCGCTATTTCAAAATTACTACTCCCTGGAGTAATTTGAACAAACTATTGGGAAGCCTCTAAATTAGTCCAAGGCAGGCTCTGTTAATGAGGATGTGCTACCTTGATTTAGAGCCCCAGGAAGCACTGGGGAGTAATTTGAACAATTACAGTGCTTCCTGGGGCTCCAAGTCAAGGTAGTACATCCTCATTAACAGAGCCTGCCTCGGACTAATTTAGAGGCTTCTCAATAGTGGGGACACGCTATTTCAGTTTTGTTAAATTGGGAGTTATTAAGTCAAATTTAGTTATTTCATAATAGTTTCCTAGTGTAGACATGCCCTTTGGGACTGTTCCTGTACTCGGTGTTAAAAAACATGCCTAAAGCATGTGGGACATTGGAAGAGCATTTTGGAAGAAAATAATGGAAAAAAAAGTAAAAAAAACACTGCTAATGATTTGTTTAGCTACTAACAAATGCCATACAAAAACAGTACATTGCACACACGAAAGCAGCAGTTTCTCCTTACTCCTCAGCAAAGATTAGAGGGCGAAGATTTGTGGTGAGGTGCCATATTAATAACCAAGGTCTTGTCACTTTTTGGCAAATTACAGTACCACTTATTAGCAATCAGTATTATAAATAGTTAACTGATCCTTGCTGCGTACAAGAACAAAGCCCATAAAGTAGTACAGAAATTTACTTCTGTGTTTGTTTGTGTATTTGCTAACTGGCAACATTCAATGATGGGTCTCCTGTCATGCACATGAATTGGTGAGCATCTGCTGCATTTTGTTTTATAATAAATAAACACATACACACATATTCTCTTCAGTAGAGAGAGTAGGTCTGCAGGAAAAGACACAGATATATGGTTTGAGAAATGACAGCAAGGCAGCTTAAAAAGCAGAGGCACAATCAATACAAACTGCAATCTTTAACCTAGCAGCCCAAAAGTACAATGGCCAAATATGCCTTTAAAAAAATTCCAGTAAAATGGGCAGATGATACAGAAGAAACTTTGAGTCAAAGACAAGGAAACAAGATATTAAAAAATGTAAATGAGGGGGAAATTATAAAAAAGCATAAAGCTCCTCTCCCTAAGGGAACAGCTGTGTATGCTAATCCCTCCTGGGCTGCTCCTTTTGGATCTCCCTTCCTTCCTTCCTCCGTCCTTCTCTAATAGCTCCCTTGTTCCTGCTGGACAAAACTAGCCCTTTGTGGCTGCTTTCAGAACAACATTAAAAACAGGAATAGGGAAATTGTAAACAGGAGGCTTCTGGCCTACAGGCCAAGGCACACACAGGCCTCTGAGGCCTACTTCATGCTAAGCAAAGAAACAGATCTTTGTTGCTAAAGGGATTAGGGCTGCGGGATTTCTGAGGCACTGCTAAGGCATTCAGCTGGCCTGAAGTAGGGGCTTTGTAAGGAGATACCTCCATTAGATATCTGTGAGCGGAAATCATTCATACTCTTTATACAATCTGGGTAATGTGATATTGTTGGACTGTTAAACAGCTCGAGTGAAGCAGGGCCCTATCTTCTTGAATGGTGAATTCTTCAGCAGCTAAATAGATGGTGGTATAGTTACCTTAACTGACTTTAAAAAGAAGTGACTGATCTTTAACTCTTGGCTGGTGTAATAAAAAGCAATCACAATGAGATACCTGGAAGCTGCAGTCAGAGGTTTGCTAAGAAATTGCATGGAAATGGACTTCCAAACCCGGCTCATCATCTGAATCACATTTATCCAAAGCAGGTTCATGTCCCACGATACTCATTTACTGTATTGTCAGTGCCTTCTGTAATCTGAGACTTTCATAATCCAAATGTATTCTGTGCTCTCCAGGAGATTCAATTAATCAAAATTGCAGCATATCTTTAAAAGTACCATAGCATTGCACAGCTATGGTCCACAACACTACAGTTTACAATAGAGCTATTGCATTGTTTGGAGTTAATACTGAAAAATACTGTATCTTTTT
Organism: Rafetus swinhoei; assembly: GCA_019425775.1. Lineage (NCBI taxonomy): Eukaryota > Metazoa > Chordata > Testudines > Trionychidae > Rafetus > Rafetus swinhoei. Next base: position 18,697,548 of record CM033428.1, on the reverse strand, counting down.
AAATAATAAAAATAACTCCCATTTATCTATAGTACTTAGCATACATTCATTATAACTGTTTATTATCATATATTCTATGATTATATTATATCATTGGTATGTTTCACAGTTAATCTCTAATCAAATTCTTCTGCTAAGCACAAAAGCCATAAAGACAGTGTTATGCACATAAACAGTACCATTATTATATCACCTAAACTCCCCTGTATTTCAAATGGAGAAGTTATTTGAAACTTCTCCTTTAAGAGATACCTCATCAGAGGTGGCTGTATTTTGACTATAGGTCAAGAGATCTCTATGCACATCACAACATGCATTGTCTTGATACTTATGAGTACTATGCTGTACAGTGAAGAGAAAGATACAACAGGTAATTTCCCATTCAGGTACTCTCAGCTTTTCACCCCTGTTGGAGATTAGCCACATGCATTCTGATTTAATTAGCACAGTTGTCATACTCCGCTTCCTTCCTTCCTTCCTTCCTTCCCTCCCCATCTGAGGAAGTGAGTTGTAGCTCACAAAAGCTTATGCTCTAATACCGTAATAAATCTGTCAGTCTTCAAAGTACCATGGGACTCCTTGTTTTTTGCTGAAACAGACTAACACAGCTACCTCTCTGATACATAAGTGTGTTAGAGATGGACCCAATCTATGTAGAGTTCAGATTTGGATCCAAGTTTCTGCAGAGTCTGAGTAGGGTTGCCAGGTGTCCGGTATTCACCCGCACCGTCCAGTATTTTCGCCTCCTGTCCAGTAAAAAAATTCAGAGAATACCGGACACCTGAAATTTTCTGATTTTTTCCCCGGCCACGAGGCGAAAATGCCGGGCACCTGGCAACCCTACAAACACTCAGTGTCCGGCCTCGGCCTACCCTCCCCCCCTCGGCTCCCAACACCCCCAGCCCTCCAACCCCAGCCCCCATGCTTACCTGGTTCTGCAAGGCTGCCGGCACAAAATGGCTGCCGACCAAGGGGAAGCATTGCTTCCCCTGGGTCTTAGTGCTCAACCGCTCCCCTGTTCCTATCCCTGCACTCACTCTTAAAGGGGGACATGCTGTTTTAATGCTGTTTTATTATTAATAAGTTAAAGTTATTTTATTTAACTTTGGTCTCCCCCCCCTTTAACAGAATTTTTTCCCGGTGTTTTTTTTTTGGGGGGGGGGGGGTTGGTATTTTTGTTTCAACCATCTGGCAACCCTAAGTCTGAGGCTGTTTGAGGAAGCTATTATTTAGATTCAAATACAAATATTACAACTAGCTCCCAATCTCTTTAATGAGCCAAACCAAATCCTCAGATCCAAGTCCTGGAGTGGTCAGCCATACAATCTAGGCCTGTACTCTTGTCTTCTGTAAATATATAGTTATGAACTGGGTAAAACTTTGTTATGGGTTGAGTTTAAAACTCATTTAAATTGTTGTGTGAATTCACCCTCCACTTAAGATAGTTGTAAGAAACAGTTAAGGTGCCACACCTAAAACAAAGCCTTAATACAGTCTCACCAGAAACTAGTACCAGGTTTTTGGCTCACTTTCTAGTCTGATAATGAATACATTTTGCATGTAGTTGGATTTTTTTTCCAGGCACTTTTTTTCCATCCCACCCTTCCACCTTTTTGGGCATAGCTTCAGAGTCCCATACCAGAAAAATGTTTGCAAAAATAATTTTCTATAATTAGAAAACGTATAATTGAAAATTCATTACTGGAAATGAATGAGTTTCCTGCGCTTGCTGAGTTAGGCAGACTTCAAGACATTCTACTCTGTAACATTTACTGATGGCCTGATAGTCAACGGATTTCTGCATTTGCACTAGGGCTGAGTGGCAAGAGCCTACCATGATCTGAACAAACCAAGTATTAGGCTGTGGCTACCCCACCACTTATGTTGGCAAAACTTATGTCATTCAGGGACATGGGAAACCCACTCCCCCCAAACAACAACATTTTCACTGGCATAAGTGGAAATGTGCACAATGCTATGTTGGCAGGATAGCGTGTCCCTCCGACAGAGCTACCGCCACTTGTGAAGATGGTTTTATTATGTCAACGGGAGAGCTCTCTCCCATCAGCGTGGAACAACTACACAAGTGATCTTAGAGTGGCACAGCTGCATTGGTAATGCTGTGCCGCTGTAAGTTCGCTAGCATAGACCTGGCCTTACTTATATAGATGATATATCCTCTACTGGGAAGACTACATCCCGCATGTGGAAGGATGTGTATGACTTCACTGATCCTATGTATTTTAAGTAAGTATCAGTCTCTGCCCTGATGAGCTTATAATCTAAAGGTATGCATGGATACAGTTTCAGTGTTGCCCCTCACAGTTTTATTGCTAGTCTCACAATATTTGGTGATTTTTTCTTAAACCCTCAGTTCCTGGAGTATGTGTGGATCTCAGCTTTCATTCGACATCCTTTCCTAAGTTTCTCGCATTCATGGTTGCAGAGAAAAGCTACAAATATGATTCAAGTGCACCCTTAAGACTCAGAAACCAGGTGGCAAATAACACCCCCCCCCCCCATATATTATTTGTCTAACAGATCATGATTTTAAGCCAGTTTCATGAGTTTTGGGGCCCTCGTTCATGATTTTTAAGCATTTAGGGTTGGCAATGCTTCAAGTAATTATGATAGCCATTGCAAATGTGTTCAGTCATTGATAGCTCTTTGCATTTATGCAGTGACCCTGATCTCATCTGCCCTGTGTAAGCATTAGGAAATTAACAAGCTTCACAGCCCTTAGGAGGTAAGGGAGTATTATTACACATAAAGAAACCAAGTCACCAAATTTAGGTGACTTGTCTAAGTGCTAAGTGCTTGTCTCCAGTACAACTGGGACCAACTCTGTGGCGATTGATCCACCGGGGATCAATTAGAAGATCGAATGAAGAGCCACTAAATCAGCTACCACTCATTCATACATTAACTCCAGTAATCCCCTGGAACAAGATGAGTAAGGGGGGAGTCAACAGGAGAGTTTATCCTGTCAACCCAGCACATTGTGGACCCTGCAGTAAATAGATCTATGCCAGTGGTTCCCAACCTTTTCACTAGTGTGGACCCCCAATCAGCCCCCCAAATCGTTCACGGACCCCCAATTACCCCCCCCAAACCGTCTGTGGACCCCCATCAAAGCCAATTCTAGCCACAATTCTAGTAATCAGCAGAATATTTTCTTGCTTTTTGTTTACTTATGTCTGATTAGACATTCCACTTGTGGATGCTTCACTCTGCTCATCAGTCTCCTTTCTCTTCAGCGAGCCTGATTTCAGCCACAGATCCATGTTGAATGTATGGCTAACGTTTCTATGCTTCTAACCGTCGCTATTGTTTTGTCACACAAAGGCACCATAACATAGATTTTTGGACAGCAATTAACAGAACTATTGGAAGATATTTAATTTTTAAATAAATTACAAAGTTACAATCAATTATTAATTTTAAACTTATTTTCTATGGTCATTTTTATTTATCTTTTATTTTTTTCACGGACCCCCTGCAATACCCTTGCAGACCCCAGGTTGGGATCACTGATCTAAGCTATTTTAACTTGAGTTACACTACTAATGTAACTCAAATTGCATAGCTTAGATCAACTTGAGCCCACAGTGTAGACCTGCCCCAAGTCTAAACAGAGAGTTTGTGATGGGAAATCTGGGTTCCATTTCCCGCTCTAACTCACAGACCCACACTGTCTCAAGATTACTCTTCCTCTCTGCTATAACATGTAGTATTGTGTGAACAAGCATTATAGGTTGAAAGCTAAATGGAGCAGATCTAAGGTGATCTAAGGTGCTGCAAGACTATTGGTTATTTTTTAAGTTGGAACAGATCTGTCTTTCCGAAGTTACTGAAGGAGTAAAAGGATTTGTGGGTAGGAGGACTTGGCATCTTTTACTGTTTTTCATGGTTGAAAGACACATTCTTGTTAACTCATCTTTAAGTGTTCACATGCATGATTTGGCCTCACCACCAATACCAGTTGGAAAACGCTGTTGCTGTCATAGATATTAGGAATATTTACAAGCCAAGTTTCTGTGTCCTTGGGAATACAAATAAGCACTCACATGGCAAGAATGCTGGCCTCCAGAAAACAAGTCACTTCTGCTCCTTTATTTACGGCAGCCACTGACCAGGGGCATCACTTAGGTTTCTGAGCTTCAACTACATGCAAGTCAGGTTCCAGGGCTGTTCTCTGAGGTGAAATGAAATCCAAAGTCTAATGTTCTCAGTTAGTCAACTTTTAAAATTCAGAAGAGAAGACTTTCTGTTCTTCTCTCTAGCAGCCTTTTGGGCATGTCATCACATCTCCTTGGACACCTTGAAATAGATGCCCCACCTTCATAATTTTGTGGGTTCTGACTGTTTGATTGAAGATCCAGAACAATGTCTGAGCTTTGGGGCTGTCAAGTGTGCAGAACGTTACTGTTTAGAGAAAAAAATATTTTTTCAAGCACATTCCTAGAAGAGATAGCTCCAGGAGATGTTTCTAAGATTTAGGTTACAGAAGGCTTGTAGTAGACAGATCCTTCAGGGGGGTGTTGTATCATGCAAGCAAGGTACTAACAAACTTCAACAGGACTTTATTTACCAAAGGTGAAACCTCTTTAAAAAGCTGCTGCTGCTCCCCTCTGTAGCTCTCACTCAGGCCTGGCCCATCTCTTCCCCCCTCCTTCCTGTTTCCTGTGCTTCCAGATTCCCAACAGCCAGTGCTCCCAGTTCCAATAATTACAAGCAGCATCTAAAACACCACATTCCCTCCTCTCTTAAGAAGCTCTCCCAATTATAAAATAAACATTGTTGTTCTAACCACAGCAACAAATATGAAACAACAAATATGGAACAAGACACTATACTGTTGGCAGAAATATTACACTGAAAACACTGTAAATACTACATAACATAGTCTCTAGTCCAGACAGGTGGTCGTCTAGGTCTGACAGACCGTCTCTCAAACCCCAGTTCCAGTGCAATGTCTTGTTGTGTTGGTGCTACGGTGAAGTCATACAATGCGGGCTGGGTGTTGGCATCATCTCCTCTTGGTGCATAGGCAGATGCAAGATAAGAAGCATTCCATGCCCGCCCATCAGAAAGTCGATAGGTATAAGGTCCTTTCTTCTCTGTGATTTTAAGAGGAGATGTGAATTTATGGTCCCCTTTGCGTAAAATTCCAGGTTTTCTTACTCTAACAAAGGAACCACACTCAAACTTCGGTTCCTTAGCACCCTGCTGTTTGTCTGTGAAAGCCTTATACTTTGCTTGCTTCTGTTCAACTGTGGTTTTTCATTAGTTTTCCCCTTGTGATAGTTTGTCTGCAGCAAAAGTGGACTTTTCTGCAAAGGAGTCACAGCCTGGACTGGGCCTCCTGTATCCATGCTCATTATTTTGGCTTCTGCTATAGCTGACTCAGTCTGGGTAGCAATGGTTATTGCTTTTTCCAGTGTAAGTTGTGGTTCTAGAAGCAAGTGTTCTCTTACACGAAGCATGGTTGTTTTCTCAATGAGCTGGTCTCTAATCATCTCATCTGCCATATTCCCAAAGTCACAAGTTACAATCAGACTCGTCAGAGAAGCAACATACTGCATTATAGTCTCCCCTGGTTTCTGCTCACGCTGGCGAAATCTGTAGCGATTAGCTACTACATTCACTTTTGGCACAAAAAAGTTCTTTAATGCAATGAGTTCAGTCTCATATTTATCATCTGCAAGGGGAAAAGTGTAAAATATACGCTGCCCTTCTGCACCAAGGCAGTGGATTAGCAGAGCATACTTTCTTACTTCAGAAATCTCTGTAGCACTGATGGCAAGCAGATAAGTCTCAAACATGGATCCAGGCAGTAAAAGCAATTGGAGGCTCACCTGGCCTTTGCAGAAAGGGTGCAGGTGGGTTCAGAGGCAGAAGATCCATCCTCGTCGCCAAAATGTTGTATCATGCAAACAAGGTACTAACAAACTTCAACAGGATTTTATTTACCAAAGGTGAAACCTCTTTACAAAGCTGCTGCTGCTCCCCTCTGTAGCTCTCACTCAGGCCTGGCCCATCTCCTCCCCCCTCCTTCCTGTTTCCTATGCTTCCAGATTCCCAACAGCCAGTGCTCCCAGTTCTAATAATTACAAGCAGCATCTAAAACACCACAGGGAGGTAAGCAGGTAATGTGTGAATGAACTGGTGGGTAGACAGTCACTGTACTGATATACATCTCTACGTTGTACTGTGTACTGCATATGATTGTTAGAAAGCGTGTAGTGGATTAGTGGAGAGTCAGTGTAATTAGAGAGCAGCAGTTCCACCAGAGTAGATCTAAAATACTTGACTTTCTTTACTGAAAAAAACACCCCATTTTTAATAATTTCCATACCTACCAGTGTAAATGAAGTCTTTTGGTATTATTCTTGTACTGCTAGAAAGCCACCTATAAAATCTGTCTTAATTAATTCATCCAGCTGTATACGATTGTCCAATTAGACTAAGTTTTCCTGTCTCAAAAATGTTCAAGATATAGACAAAAGCTTTCCTAGCTTGAACTGGGATGAAAAATTAAAACCTCAAAAACTTTGACTCAAAGAGCTAGGGGGAAATATCATTTTGGGTAAGCTAAAATATGTGATGCTGAAAATTTTGATTTTTATAAATTATCTTACATTTTTAAACAAATAAACATCTAGAACCAGAAAATTGTAATGTTTTGACCATTTCAGGAATATTTTTCCAATGTATTCTAATCAAAATAAATAATAAATATATTTAAATTAGTAGTCAAGAACCAGGAGATCGGGATCTATTGGTAGAGTGTGGAGCCTCTGACAGGTGATCCTGACTGGTTTGGCTGGCAGGCTATCAAGTGTCATGCTTCTTCTGTCCTCTTCTTTGGAGCTACCCCCTAGGAGCTCCTGCTTGCTGTGCAGGGTGGGAGAGGAAAAGAATGAGGTGTTGATGTCAGGGTGTCTCCCTCTCCCCCTCCGCCTCTCCCTCTGTGTCCCATCTCACAGAGAGGGAGAACATAACTGGGCTTGGGAGGGAGGGAGCTTGGCAGCTGTTCCTATAGCAGAACATACTTAAAGGGGCAATGCAAATCTCTGTCATTCTCACGCACTGCATGTGTCTTTGTCACTCACACACACCTCCCAACCCAACATACTTGTGTTCTCTGACTGCTTGCAAAGTGGGTTATTTTAGGTTGTTGACTGGTCTGTGCATTTCATACTTTTTAGTTTTCTCTAATGCTTATATTTAATTCTTTGAGAAGCGAGTTCTAAAATGCCTAGCTGGCCATGGCTGGAGTAATTATCCCTATGGTAAGTTTTTAAAAATATACGTTATATCTAGTGTTTTGGTTTCCACAGGTGGTGCACATCTTCACATTACTCTGATATTGGTGCACATAACAAAATTCATTCCCTCCAATTTTCTCCATCCATGTGCAGAGCACTGGCAGGGAGTCTCCTGGAATCAGGCTTGAACTGCGGGAGGCTCCTGCAGCCAGACTGGGAGACTGGACACTAAGGGTGCGTCTACACAGCACCCTTACCTCAAAATAAACTACACAATTGGCGCTACACAAATTGCATAGCTTATTGCAATCTTATTTCAAAATAGCTTATTTTGAAATTTGGCACAGTCTACACAGCGCCAAATTTTGAAACAAAGCACTACTCCAAAATGTCCATTATACCTCATGTAATGAGGTTTACAGGGATGTCAGAATAGTGAGCCTGTTATAGTTCGATATAACAGGCTTGCTGTTAAAATGTGGAGTAGCTATTTTGGGATACCAGATGTATCCCGAAATAGCTCTGCAGTGTAGATGTAGCCTAACAGTCCAGCAGTGCAGTGGGGCTAAGGCAGATGCCCCCCCTGCCCTGGCCCTGTTGCACATCTGCATATGCCTTGGTGCACATAACAATATGTATTCCACACATGGATGGAAAAAATTAAGAGGTAATGTTGCCTGCGGCCCCTAGGGGAGGTAGGGATAGGGGTGTCCACAAGTTGCCCTTGCCTACAGGCACCACCACCCCTGTGACTCCTGTTAGCTGGGAATGGGAAACCTTAGCCAATAGGAGGTGTAAGGGTAATGCCTATGGATGAGGAGTGGTGCACTGAGCCATCTGCCCCTCCCCCCAGAAGCCGCTGCAGGATATGATGGCTGTTTTCAGGCGTGGTGCAGAGCCAAGGTGGGGATGAGCCTGTCTTAGCCCCACTGAACAACTGGTGGGGAATTGCCTGAGGTAAGTGGTACCTAGCTGGATCCTGAACCCCTGTTCCAGTCCTTAACCCCTTCCTGCACCCAACCCCTTCCCCAGGCTCAGTCTGGAGCCCCTCCCCTACTCCAAACCCCTTGGCCCAAAACCAGAGCCTGCATCCCCCTGCACTCCAAGCCCCTGCCCAGCTTGGTGAAAGCGAGTGAGGGTGGGGGTGGGAAAGGACTGGGAGTGAGCAGGGTGGGTCCTTGGAATAGGGCTAGAGCAGTTGTGGGGCCTCAGAGAATGGGTGGGGTAGGAGGTGGGGCAAGTGTGTTGGAGTTTGAGGTAGATTTCAGATTGTACTTTTATTCAAAAAGTGATCTTGTGATTAAAAAGATTGGAGACCACCAATCTAACTCAGCCCTTTCCTGTGAAAAGTTTCTGTTTCGATAAATTATCAATGTCTGAAACAAAAACCTTTGGTCAAAAAATGCCCAACCAACTCTAATATTTAGAAACCTCTAAAAGTAGTTTCTCTCTATACAAAATAAAGTCAGGGTTTCAAAGCCTGACTTAGGATATTTCCTGGCTTGAATCCAATCTGATGAAAGTGGTGAATCTCACTTCTTTGGAAGTAAAAAACAATGAGACAAACAAAAAACCTTTCCTCTTTTTGCCATGCAATCATGAGATGTTAGATCAATTATTGGTGCAGGGTTTTCAGTAGTGAATATTGCTACACTGGGCCTCAGGCCAGGTCTACACTTATCCCGAGATTGACAATCCAGAGATCGATCTTCCAGAGTTCGATTAAGTGGGTCTAGTAAGGACCCGCTAAATCGACTGCTGATGGTGCCTCTGTCAACCCCGTTACTCCACAGGGTCACAAGGAGTAAAGGAAGTTGATGGGAGAGTTTCTCCCATCAACCCCCCGTAATGGGGACACTGCAGAAATTTGATTTAAGGTACATTGACTACACCTATGCTATTCTTGTAGCTGGAGTTGCGTATCTTAAGTTGACCTCACATATGTAGACCTGATCTCAGATGGGTAGAAGAAAGATTAGTCCACTGACTAGGGGAAATGACCTAGAAGTTGGGAGAACAGATTTCAGTTACCTACTCAACAACAGGACTTTTATTGGAAAGATTACTCAGCTCTCCATCTCTAAAATCATACTCCCTAGAAACACCTTTCAGGCTGTGTGGTGCTCAGCTGTTATGGTGGTAACTATCATGTTGATGGCCTGGTGGTAGGGTGGAGCTAAGTGAGGAAAATTCCATTGCAGGAGAAAAAGTAGTAAATGGTTTATTTGGCAGTCATTTAATTTAAAATGTAGCAGCTGTTTGAAACTATTCACGAGTTTGGAAAGTTTGAAGCCAACCCTGAAAGGGTGCAGTTTATATGATCAATAGTGTGTGATAAATACAGTGTATCACATAGACACTATCCCCACTTATAATATCTATAGATAAAAAAATACAAAAAAATGGGGATTCCCCCAGCTGTATGCAGTACATATGGTAAAGAATGAGAGATGGGCTATCTGACTTGAGCTTGTGCAAATATCTACAAACTTGTCATTTATTCTGGACCACATTCAGTTCTACTATAGAAAAGATGTAAGCATAAATTATGAGTGAGACTAGCCCAAATAAGAGCATTGGTCAGACCTCTAAAAATACTCTCATCTATGCTAATGTCCTCATTTGCCTGGTATATTAAGAGATCCTTTTAAGACCAGCCAGACCACTCTATAATAACAGATTGCTTTGTGCAGCTGAGTTGTGGATTTCCCAGAGACATAGTTGTTACAGGATTTTGCAGTGAAAAAGGCAAAATTAACAGCTGGAGTAAATTGCAGGACTTATTTGAATTCTACAATCTGCAGTACAGATCTCCAGTTCTTTATTAGTGGGGACACATGATATCATTTTAACTCATTCTAACTGTTGTCAGTAATCTTAATGTCAGTTTGTGGCTAATTGATGCCATGTAACTATAATATGTATACTAGATCACTTGCAGGTGCAGACAATCTACCAGTATAACCACTGCTTTAAATCTTGGCCTGTGGGAACCATCCCAAATGGATATTCTGTAACCATATCAGACAAGTGCTATTAGCCTAATTTCATGTACATATGTCAAAGAGAAATGCCAGGAATTGTAAAATGCTATTTATATCTACTAATTACTTTTAAAAAACCCCACACACATCTGGAAGAATTAAAGAATCACACTAACCAACTGTGAGTGAGATCCTGTCTCATGGGGATGAGGAGGGATAGCAGAAGAGAAAAATCTTAGTTTGTTTAGAATTGTCCCTCAGCTCAAAGAGGTGTCGGTATTGTATTAGCGCCAGAACTCCAAAAGGCACCAGTGAATGCTTTTCTCATGAGGGAGTGAGATTATGGATGTATCCATATACTCAATAGTGCCATACACCTCAAATACAAATATACCAAAATCTTGATGTTTCTATCGGACTTGATAGCATAAAAAGTGCCCCGAGATGACTGCTCCATCCTTCATTCTGTCTACCTCAAACAAAGAAGTTGGAATCTCCAGCCATCTCCTCTGGATCAAGCCCTAGTCTCCACCTACTCTTTTGGCAGCTCTGCTCTTACATTTCCAGCCAGTCACACATGCTGCTCTTTCATAAGGCTGACTATGTCAGTTCTCACAGATTTTTGGGGTGGATTAAAAGTAGCATTAGGAAATAACCTAAGAGCCCTGATGCAGCTTGTGTCCCCAATGTTAGCATGGTAGCCAGAAAGCAGATTGCTTGACTTTTAATCATCCTGTTCACTTTTTCCAGAGACCCTTTCCGAAAAGTTTAGAAGAATGGAAACAGCAGCCAGATACAAAGCTCCTAGTTCTGACCTTTGAAGACCACTCCTCCAAATAAACTGGATCAATTTAAAACAATAAGAACGAGTCTTTGTTTTGAAACATTGTTTTTGTCTTCAGCCCGATGCTCCGAACAAACCCAAAATAACACAAGTCATTAATGTGCAGGAGGAAGCACTTTGCGGGCAGAACTGTTAAAAATAGAAACAGGACCAAAATTCACACCTTGAACTAATCATTCTGCTTTATTATCCTTTCTGGTCTGTGACTCTTCAAATACAATAGACTAGACTGGGAGGTATATGACAGTACCTCTCTGACCAATTACACATTAATTAAAAGCCTGGGTGTGGGTTGAGTGTGCAATCCTGTGCATATAGACTTTACTTGTGCTCCAGTTTTGCCAGAGAAACTCAAAAGACAATCTCCAGCTCAGCGCTGAGGGTATATGTGGCTTGCGTAGGTGAAAAATGTTACAAGTGTTATCTTGGATAGGAAGTGGGATTTTCCCACTGCACCCAGCCTGTAATCATGTATAATTAACCCATTTTTAAGTCTGTAATTTGCATTTCCCCATGCCCCCTAAAATATAGCCAAAAAGCCACTCCACATATTGCTATTCTCTAGTTTGTGACATGTGATACATATTGGCTTTTGCTTATACTCGCATTTACAGAGTTCATTCAGCAACTGACAGTTACAAGAAAATGCTGAGCAAAATACAGAACTGTATATGTTTACAAACGAAAACAGAACATTTGGCAATTTGCATGACCTTTTGTAACTTTAAAGAGTAAAAAGGAAAAAGCCTAGAAATAACATCTCTAAAAAAGAAGCTAAATTCCACATGAAACATACCAGCTCTGATCTGCCACTATACAGATCTGCTACTATACCTTGACCAGCAAAAACTTCTTCTATCCGCCTGTGAGTAGGAAATGATGCCCCAATGCATTTTCATTAGCAACAGCTGCTTTGCTTTCTACTTATACCAGTTTTGCAGCTGTGTAATTCCACCAGCTTCAGTGGCATTTGTTCTTATCTGTACCAGCAGGAGATCAGAAAAAGTACCCTACCAAGACACAAGAATGAAGCTCAGATCACCACAGGTCAAAAGTTAGGGTATGTCTAGACTACATGCCTCTGTCGCCAGAGGCATGTAGATTAAGCTACCCGGCATAGGCAAAGAAGCGGGGATTTAAATAATCCCCGCTTCATTAAAATAAACATGGCTGCGCTGTGCGACAATCAGCTGATCGGCTGGCCAGCGGTAATCAAACGTGAGATCAGTCAACTGGAGAAGCCTTTGCCGCCGATCCTGTAAGCCTCGTGAAACGAGGCATAAGGGATCGGTTGGCAAAGGCTTCTCCAGCCGACTGATCCGCGTCTAGACTACCGCACTGTGCTGGATCAGCTGATCGTCGGCACAGCGCGGCGGACATGTTTATTTTAATGAAGCGGGGATTATTTAAATCCCCGCTTCTTTGCCTATTCCGGGTAGCCTAATCTACATGCTTCTGGCGACAGAAGCATGTAGTCTAGACAAACCCTTAGTGTATAGCAGTGTAAACTGACAATTAATTAGTCTGCTCCCTTCCCCCAATTCCTAGCCACTGAAGACATGTGTACTACACATGTGTTTTGTGTGGAGATGGAAAGTGTCCCTCAGCCTGTAATGATACCCGTATTGCTGAAGGTGGAGGAGGTCCTCCATGGAAAACTCTAGAAATTGCAGAAAGTGGTGTTCAGTGGTATTGAACCAATGCCCCAGCATGATGTTTAGCAGAACTCTAATGAAGGATGTGCCATCTTTCAAGTGAAACTTTAATCTGAAGTTATAACCACATGTATTATTAAAGATCATAAAATCACCTAGCACTTTGAGGTCGTAGGCCACAGTACAGGTCTTAGTCCGAGTATTTAGGCCGAATTCCAAGTCAAGGAATTATATTCTGCTTCTCTTGAATTCCCCTTATAGCTGCAAATAAATAAAGTTGCAAACTCTCCTAAATGTTGTGAAGTGCTATTAAACACGTGCTGAGTTTCACCCCAGAGGTCCCATTTTAGTGGAAGTGGGTGGAGTAATTGCTGAATAGTCTGTAAAATGAGTTGGAACGTTTCTGGGTGAAAGAAACTATACAAATGGAAGTCATTATAACTTCCTTGCTCCAGTTCTCTGAAATACCACCCACTACACCAGAGTTCAGATCCAGCAGAAAATTTCAAATCCACAGTGTAAAATGGATTTCAACTCACAATATTCATCCTTACCAAATGTCCTTGGAAGGCTGACTAAATCAGAGTGCAGAACCAGATACAAAAATTTAAAATGGGTGGAAGGGATTAAACAGGAAGGCGCCCAGCAAAGGTTGTCTGACCTGTTTGTCTTGAATATCAGTTTTTCAAAGCTGTCAAACAAATTTCAGAGATTTTTACCCAAGCAAAATGAAAGATTTTAGAACATGAAGAGAAATGACAAGCATTAGCCCCATAAATTCTTGAATAGCACCATTGTTCCCTCTAATCTTTTCCATCCATGTGCGGAATAAATTTTTATGGGCACTGAGTTATGTGCAAATCTGCGCCACTAATAGAAACACAAAACCTAGCTGTGGGAGCTCTGCTAATCAGCGAGGCAGCATTTGAGTTTCTCCTGAAAAGCCTTTGAGTTTCTCCTGAATCGCCACACAAGAACACAGCTTAAAGAGAACACTAAGCAGCACACAGACAAGGAAAGATCTTTCCTTGATGATGAAGCTAATTTACTTGATGGCTGATGGTGCAAGACGGGGTTGTAACAGGGAACAATCTGCACATATTCTATTAAGATTTATAGGGACACGAAGAAAATTGTTGCTGTTTTCTTTGAGTTCCTTCACTCCACAGATACATGCTACAGTTACCTTTTCCTTTCCTCAGCTAGCTGATGTGACTGCTTTCCAATATTTGCACCTCAACAATGGAGCTATATGAACAGACACCCAAACTGGTAATGTCAGACTGCTAGTAATGCATTTTCCAAGGTACATCCCTTCTATCTGGCTTCAGTCCTGCTCCCATCACTCACTGAAGTGCTTCCAGATGACCTTAGTGGGGCCACACCCATGAATAAAGAGGGTAAGAAGTGGCCCCACGTTGTACAATACCCTGGCTTCATTCCAACTTTGCATATTTTGCTCTTTTTCATGCTGTTTAATAAAAGGGACCCAGCCGAGCAAAGGAACGTCTGTCTCTCTGACAAGCAGAAAAGCTATAAAACTAATGGAGCTGACTGAGCAGAACTGAACACTAAGAGCCATTCATTTAATTTATTAGGGCATCTTCACTGCTTTCCTATCTGTATTAGCATTTATAGCCTCCTATGGCAAACATGAACTCCCAGTACATCGTTTGGGGATATACTGCCTCTCTATCTACTACGGGGGTGGGCAATAATTTTTGACAAGAGGCCACTTCAGAAATTTTTGAAGTGGCCCCAAGCCACCCCGGAAGGGACGAGGCCTTAGGTGGAAGGGGCGTGGCCAGGAAACTTCTGTGCTGCCCCACCCATAGACCCTGATTGGTCTGTGGGTGGAAAGTGTGTGAAGTCTTTCCCCCTCCTCCATCAGAGAGAACCTCCAGTTCTGAACAGCTGGCAGTTCCCTCTAAGTGCCCGCTGGCGGTGGGAGGAGACTTTTGTGTGTGTCAATCAGGGCCTGGAGGCGGGGGGAAGCATGCGAAGTCTGCCCCCGGCCTCCAAGGAAGTGACGTGCTTAGAGTCACCCACCAGCTAAGCAGCAGCTGGCAATTGAAAACTTCGTGCTCCTCCCGCCCCCAGACCAATCAGGGCTTGGGGGTGAGGGGCGCACATGAATTTTCCTCCCACCCAGCCCCCATCCTGTAAGGCGCACGCGGCACTTCTAAGCGCTGCGCACTCGTTGCAGGGCAGGGCAGGAGGAGACTTTGCGTGCTTCCTCCTGTTCACAGGCCCTGATTAGCCTGAGGGTGGAGGAAGCGTCAAGTCTCTCGCTCCCTGCCCACTGGCATGTGGGTTGACTCCAAGCACCACTTGCTCCCCCGTCCCTAGGCCCTGATTGGCCTCGGGGCACGGGAGTGGCAGGACCTCTGCGGGCTGGATTAACCTGCTTGGTGGGCCGGATCCAGCCCACAGAGGCCCCTTTGTCCACCGCTGAAATACTAGCACAGGACAAATCCTACAGTCTGTTCAGGTGAGAAAATCCCTTCACCTTGGAGGGAGGTTGGAAATTGCCTTAACCCAAACCACAGAATCGGGTTCTGTATTAGAAGATGCTATGAAGAGAAGGCTGCCTAAGTAGCAAAGGTTGAAATTAATAGACAGCAGGCTTAAAAGAAACAAAAGGGAGTATTTCTTCACACAATGCAGTCAACCTGTGGAACTCTGCCAGAGGATGTGGGGAATGCCAAGAATATTAAAGGCAGAGCCATAGGATGGTTCGGGGCTACCACCCTGAACCCCACGCTTTGGGGGTTCAGTGTTTCAGGGGGATGTGGAAACATGGGGTGAAGGGTAGCCCCAGGGGATTAGTGAGGGGCCTGTCACCCGCAGCAGGGGTCAGGCTCACCCTTACCCTCATGAGTGGTGGCAGGAAGTGAAGCAACCCGGTCCTAGCCCACTCCCCTATGCCAGTTCCCAGCATCACTTGAGGGGTGCAACAGGGGCAGAAAGAGGTGGGGTGGGGGCAGGGGGGCAGGGTCTGAGGCAAAGGTTGGGGTGTTCTGGGCCTTGCATCTCTCTAGGGACATCCCTGAAAACAGGATTTAAAATAGAACTAGAAACATTCATGGAGGATAGGGCCATCAATGGCTATTAGCTAGAATGGGTACAGATGGTGACCTTAGTCTCTGTCAGAAACTGGGAATGAAAAGTGACAAAGGATGGATCACTTGATGATTCCCTGTTCTGTTCATTCCCTCTGGGGCACCTGGCACTGGCCACTGTCAGAAGACAGGATACTGGGCTAGATGGTCCTTTGGTCTGACCCAAAATGGCTATTATCTTCTTACCAATAGATTTACACTAAAATACAAACCTGAGTTGTTAGAAAACTTGAAGGGGTGGTAATTGGTAACCCAGTAGCTGAGTTCAATAAAGCCAGGGATGGGGATCCTACACGGAAAGAAGAAATCAACTCAAGTTATTGCAAGTCGCATTTTTGTCCCTCCCCTGGGACAACCCAGTTCTTCAGAACTCGGACCACACCCATGAGCTGGTACATAGCAACAATTGCCAGGGCAACAGGATTCAGAGCCCACCCTGATCAGAGCTGCATTTCAGACAAATAAGAAGGTGAATAAAACTTCATGCCTGGCACCTGTTACCGATGAGCGCAGGTAAAAAAGCTGGATGGACCATGCTGAGCTACTGTGAAACCTACACAACAAACAAAGCAAAAATGCTTTTCCTTGCATTAATTACACACACAAAAAAACTTCTCTGCTGTGAACACTTTTGATTTTGGTATTGAAAATGTTACAGAAAACATTCTATACAGTTCATGTAAGGCTTGAATTTTCTCTATAATTTTTATCTCTTTTCTTAATGGCCTTTGAACTTTTAAGAAGGGACTTTGAAGACATGGCATAAAACAGGGTGTGTTTTTTTTAATTCATTATCCTCTCTTTGATGATCTTGTTACTTTGTAATAACTGCATCCTCAGCAGGATGTGGAAGCCAGAAGATCTAAAAGCGAAACTGACAAGAAAGAATGGAAAAGTCACAGCTTGGCCAACTTGTTTGTCAATGATTCGCTTGAGAAGAATATGACCTCCCTTAGTCTTCACTATCCAAAGGTACTTTCTTGTTTCTTATGAGGAGGGTTGGGAAATTAGGCTCAATCTGTTGCTGCTGCTTTGAGGACACTTAAGAAGAGCAAGGTACAGGGACCAAAGCACAGCAGGACCAAGGAAGGATGCCAAAGCAGAGGGGACCCAACAGCCACTGTGGGCCCCTGGACAAGGTGGGGGGTGGTAGCTCCATGCTCCCGGAAGGGGCAGGGCCTCAGGTGTAAGGCGTGAGGGTGGGGCAGCCCAGCCCTCTATGCCCTACCCCCCGGTCCTCAGAGCCGCAGGGAGCATGCGACTCTGGACACCACCACTGCTGCAGAGCCCCATTGCAACTGCCCCCTTTCCTCCCCACCCACCCATGAGCCTGCCAGCGTAGCAGATGCCCTCCTCATCCCCACCTGGCCTATACTCACGAGCAGAAATTATCTGTTTCGTCCAACATCTTTTGCGGGAGGGTTCCCTTTCACTCCCTCCCCCCGGCCTTTGCAATATTCAGGATTTGGTAATTCCCCTTCTTTTGTCTCCTCCCTCTTTCATTCAAAAGTTTCTGAACTCAAAGTTAACAGAAGCAGGGGCAGGGCATATGTACACACTCAATCCCCACCTTTAAAATACAGTCATTAAAAAACAAATGGATGAAATCAACAAGTAAAATGCTAGGGGTGCATCTACACTGCACCGCAATCCAAAGTAAGGTAGCTTATTACAAGTTACTTGCAAATTGCATAGCTTATTTCATGTTAATTTTGAAATAACTTATTTCATCATTTGGCGCTGTCTACTCAGCGCCAAATTTCAAAATAAAGTGCTATTCTGAAATGTCCCTTACTCCTCGCAGAATGAGGTTTACAGGGATGTCAGAATAGCGATCCTGAAATAACGGGCTTGCTGTGAAGATGCGGGATAGCTATTTTGGATACTCCGGTATCCCGAGAGAGCACTGCAGTGTAGACGTAGCCTAGGAGCAGTTTACAGATGGAGATGGATTAGTCATGTCAGTTAACTTATTTTTAGTCAGGTCGTATTTTCAGAATTGTTCTGTGTTAACTCTGCTCCTATCAAAAGCAGTGTCAGAACTCCCATTTCACTGGCAGCAGTTTTAACACCACCAGACTGACCTGGAAGGGTGAATTCCTTCCCAAGCCCAAATTCAGTAGTCACTGTACCACCACGTGTACTGGTCCACCTTGTCAGATGTCCTGTATTAAGTGCAGCCAATCCCTGATGCTTCGGGGAGAAGAAAACAACCACCCAGAATTCCTAAGGCCAGTTATGCATCAGAGAAAACAAAAAATCTTCCTGAAGCCTGCAGGTGTCCAGCTGAAACCCTGAAATGCCATCTCAAGCAACACACAGAAGGCAACAGAAGGCAGAGTAATGGGGTCTTGCCATCCACCTAAGACTAAAAGCATCATCTCCATCAAAAACTCTCAGTCCGTTGATCCAGAGAGCTTGGAGCCCCATGTGTGTGTACAATTTTGGTAGCACTATCAGCTCAGATGTAACACAGGCTAAGAACTTTAATTCAGAAGTAGTCTCTTGCCTAATCCCCAGTTGTACCATTTGGTAACAAGTCTCCCAGACCTGTCCCTTTATAGAGTGTAGCGCCTGGCACAGAGGCTAATTCACACTCCAGTAAAAGGAGATGTTTATTTAAATAAAATCACATGGCAATTGTCACTGCAGTCAAAAGAACTAAAGTTAGAAACATTCCTCTGATTACAGCACTTCCTGACTCTCACAGAGACTTGGCCTGGTGCAGAGGAATGAAAACAAAAAACTGACTTGATAAATGGGAGGAATGCAAAGAAGCAAAAGAGGGGGGTTGATTTGTGACTTTCACCAAAGATATGAGGAGAGGAGGAGGTTGTTGTTTCAGGTGTCCTCTCTGTTACTGTTTTCTCAAGGACAGGAAAGACCCAGTGATCTTCAAATGCTTTTGGATGTTAAAAGGTTCCTGCATCCTATCTCATCTTCATCCTTCTGTATTCACTGAAATCGCTACAAAACAAGTCAAAGCAGATCAAAGCAGATTCTCTTTGGCATATGGAGAAGGGAGAAAGATCATCAGGTTTCATTGGTCAAATAGGATGTTATATTGCCCCAGTCTTCTTGAATGAGCTTTTTAACTGGCAGGTAATGGAATGCAGGCTACATCAAAATTGCATTTGCTGTCAAATGGAAGCATTAATTCTTTCCCTTGCCAGTATTTGGATCAATGTTATAGGAAACAGCATTGCACAAATTCCGGAGAGTTATGACCCCAAATTGGTTCAGAACTTCCATCTAACCCTGGGAGCCAATTGCCTGCTTACTTGGGATGTTTTAAACTAGACTGGTGGATAAAACACTAAGAACAATCCTGCAGGAGGGACCAGATGGCCTAATAAGGTCACTTTTTCATTTCCCATTCTCAGGATTCTATGTTTCTGCATGAAGAGTAGATATAACATATAACCAGGATCTGAAACTAGTGACTTTTCTTGTTACAGAATAATGCTGCTACGTTACAACACTGGAGTGAGAGAGGCAGGAGGGAATGGAAGAGGGAAACAAGGGGAGGAGTGATAAGGATTTTTACCAGCTTAATTCTATTTAACATTTCTTAGCAGAACCTTAAGGCTTAAAAGCCCTCACCTTTGCATCAAATTTTGCCCCCAGAAATGATTACAGGCACAACTTTGCAGTGCAGATAATTGCGAGTGCATTTAGTGCTTAGCACAATCAAATGCATGGGAGCCAAAAGTTATTTTAGGTGCAAAATTAGAACAGACTTGGAAAATCAGATGCAAAAAGTATGATTGTCCCTTACTTGCCTCTTCTCAAGTTCTGCAGCTGTCTTGTTTTAGAAATCAGAGGAATGACATAAACATTTACTATGCCCTTGACTTCAAACTCCTCTGATTGTGATGCAAGAATGCCGTTTTAGGCCTGTTGCATATAAATCTTTATGTTTAAAGGGGCTATTCACCCTATGTAATGAAACCTAAGTCTGGTACTAAACACAGGTTCCTAAAGTCCAGATTGCCCCGGAATATCCTGTGTCACAGCTCATTTGGAACTGGCAGTGTCCCATGTCACACTGTTTTGTACTCAGTAGTCCAATATCAAAGGGTCAGCCAATGAATTCCTGTGATCATTGGCTGTGGGTTTGGTTACTGTCCCCTCCCACACTCACCTGCTACAGTTATGATTTGCCCTGTTGCCAAACGTGAGACACTACAAAGCTTTATTAAATACATAAAAAAAATGAACACCCTACATCCCTCAAAACTCAGGGTTTTGCCTTGAAGTCCAGTCAAGGAAGAGAACAAAATAAGACTATACTTGATGTATGGAAGAAGTTGAAAAATACACATCACAACACAAATTCTTTAGATCCAGTAGAATTGGTCTGTTCTAGCAATTTTTTTTTACATTAAAGCTCTTTCCTTTCAAACTAAAAGATTTGAAGATGAAACCGAAGCCTATGTTGGCTAGCTTTAATTTTTACCCTTGCACTTGGTTTATTTCCGAATTAAGATTCAGACATTTCCACTGCTGAGTTGTTTTTGTAGAACGGGCCTTCATGGCATAAAGCCGATGGTCAGAACCTCTCAACTTTATTTAACCCTAGAGTAGGGAATTGCATTAAATCATCGCTAGAGAACCTCATAGTGATGGAGAAACAGATGTTCAGCTGCAAGATAAGCCGTAAATAAATCTTCAGTGTTTATTAGTGGTTGAGTGTTTATTAAAATGCTGACCAGTGAGAGGAATTTAGAGGCAATAACCCTGAAACCAACTTAAGGAATTTTTAAACAAAGTAAAAACAAAATGTTAGTAATTTCTTTTTACTTACATTACTGCCTAGTTTCTTTTCATTGTGAAGTTCTGAGTTCCAGAAAGTGAAAGCAGATAGGACTAGCAGAATCAGGAATTATGCAAACTTCCACCGTGCAGCTTTGTTAATGCACTTCAACTTTTACACACAGGATGGTTTACAGCTTTATGCCTCTGTAGGAAAAGGTCTACACAATTCCATTGGGATTAAACAAATAAGGCTCTGTAGATTAAATTACTCTAAAAACTATAGAATTAAGAAAACAAAACCTTTTCTATGTGTTATTTAAATCATCCTTATAAAAAAACCTGTTCCTGGATGGCCTAAAAAAACCAAAAGAAGAGTTATTTTCTGTTCACCAGTGTTAAACTGGTAAGGAGTCTGCTAAGCAGGGCTGGATTAAGGCATGGGCTAGCTGGGCACCTGCCTGGGAAGCCAACCTATGGGGGGCGCCTGATGGCAGCTGTAAGGGGCACACAGCGCCCCTTATAGCTGCCATCAGGTACTGCGCGCCCGGCTCCTGGATTGCGGGCTGCAGCAGCTCCCAGCGGCCACCCTGCAGCGGCCGCCCAGGGCGGGGGCCGCGTTAACACCCACAGCGCCGGTCAGCAGCGCCCTTCCCCCCACGGCCGCAGGGCCCTGCACGGCCAGGCTCGCCCCGTCCCGGGCGGCCCCGGGCTGCGTGCCAGCGGCGGTTGCCAGGCTGGGCTGAGCTGGGCACGTGTGTCCTGCTGCCACCAGCTCCGTGCCCTCTCCCACGCGCTGGCATGGGAGCAGGGCCGCGCATGCGCCCTTCCCCACGCGCCGGCATGGGGGCGGGGCCGCGCATGCGCCCTCCTCCACGCGCCGGGCGGGGGCAGGGCCGTGCATGCGCCCTCTCCCTCGCGCCGGTGCGGGGGCGGGGCTGCGCATGCACCCTCCCCCACGTGCCGGGCAGGGGTGGGGCCGTGCATGCACCCTCTCCCAACCCAGGGTGCAATTAACCTGTCTGCCCGGGGGCGCCAGAATGGCTCGGTCCAGCCCTGCTGCTAAGGATGCTGCTGCACTCCAAGCTATAGCAAAGCTAGCCTCTGGAGGTGAAAGCTGACTATAACTGACAATAAATACACACTTTGCACTTAACGGTGTGTCTACACAGTGGCGCTAGCTCGAAATAAGCTACGCAATTTGAGCTACTCAAATTGTGTAGCTTATTTTGAGATAGTCTACACAGTACCAAAGTTTGAAATAGACTGCTATTCCGAAAAGGATGTTGAATAGTAAGCCCGTTGTTTCAATTACATTTCAAAATAACAGGCATGCTGTTAAGATGTGGAAAATGCTAGTTCGAGATACCAGACGCATCCTGAAATAGCGCCGCTGTCTAGACATACCCATAGAGCCTTGCATTTGAGCCTTGTCTACACATAGACTTTCACCATTTAAAGGTGTGTTTTTAAACAACTTTGGTGAATGCTGTGTAGACTCTCTTTTTAGTTCAAGTGAAGTTTAAAGAGTTTTAGCTAGATTGATACTTTCCAGACTTTCCTGTGTAGATTAAAACTAACCCAGAATGCAGACTGAACAACTTTCTTGTGTAGACTAAGATACAGTGTGAAATCTTGGCCCCAGTGAAGTCAATGACAAAATTCCCATGGACTTCAGTAGAGCCAGGATTTCATCCAGTGAACTTAAGTAACTTGCCTATGTACTTAGGTGAAAAACTGGTTATAGATTCCAGAAGTCTTGATTAAAATGATATAAAGCTACTTCAGCAGAGCATGTAAACATGTGTTTAACTTTCAGCACAGATAGATGAAGGAAAATGAAAGGAAGTCCATCTTAGGCAATTCTTTTCAGCAGGATAGTCACTGTGAAAGTATTGGGAAATAATCTCTTATTGCTGTATTTTAGTCGCTGATCTGGTCCTGTGGCAGAAGGCCATTATCACAAAATACCCCTCATGCACACAGTGGATACCTCAGACTATTGTTACCCATCTCAGATTATAGACCAGAGTTTGAAGGCAGATCCTCTGCCTTGCTGTATCTCTCCCACACACTGCTGGCTCTACTGAGAAGCCTCACTCACTATCAGTCTGTTGGCTATCGCAAGAGCTCCAGCTGCAGGAGAATATTTCCCAAAACAGAAGCTCTATTGCAAGGGGGAAGCATGTTTTTGACGAAACACTGCTTAGTAGCCTAATGCCAGATTTTGAAAAGGCGTTTAGGCAACCGCAGAGAGACACCCAATGGGATTTTCACAAGCACCTAGGTGCCAACTTTTGTGGTGCCCAGGTGCTTGTGAAAATCCCACTGGGCATCTGTCCCCATCTTTTGGGGCCCTAAAGTTTTTTTTAAATCTGGCACCACGCTCTTTATTATCCTTCGCTATTTTCTTGTATTACTTTTTGTTTCTTTGCTATTTCAGATGTCTGGCTCCCGTGGTCAGAGCTTATTACCTTTTCAAGCCTTCTGGCTTTACAGAGGTGTGGCCTGAGGATACTTACTAACAGAGTGACAGGAAAGGAGGAAGCTGGCACGTCATTAGGGGACATAAGACAGCTCATGGCACCAAGCAGTGATATTTCCAACAAAACTAATTCCTCCGAGAATGAGGTCAAATTCAAATCTCTAACTGACGGCTGCAGTTCATAACTGTCTCACAGACCTACTTACAGTAAGTCAACTGCCAACATTTTGATTCTTTACATTGAAAAGATGCACAGGAGCCTTCACAATGAAATGCTTAGGAGAAAAACAGACCTTATACAATTAAATAAGGAGTGTTGGCATGTGTGTAAATATGGTGAACTCAAAAACAGGAGGAAAAAAATAAAACCTTTAAAAACTTCCCTCTCAAAGGAAAACAGCAGTGCCCTGAGATACAGAGCATCTGAGTCTGCTCTCCTGATGACTTGAGTCACCATATGCCCTGGGGCAAGCCACATCATTTCACAGAGCTTCAATTAACATTTGTGAAGTGCTTTGAAATCCTCAAATGAAAATGCTATTTAAAGTTCAGAGTATTCTCTCCTCTCACTCAAAATTTACATGGAGGCTGTGTCTAGACTGGCCAGTTTTTCCGGAAAATCAGCCGCTTTTCCGAAAAACTTGCCAGCTGTCTACACTGGCGGCAATTTCATAAGAACACTGACGATCTCATGTAAGATTGTCAGTGTTCTTGTGGAAATACTATGCTGCTCCCATTCAGGCAAAAGCCATCTTGCGCAAATGCTTCTGCGCAAGAGGGCCAGTGTAGACAACGCAGTATTGTTTTGCGCAAAAAAGCCCCGATAGCGAAAATGGCGATCGGGGCTTTCTTAAAATCAAGATCTAGATTAGCACGGACGCTTTTCCGCAAAAAGTGCTTTTGCAGAAAAGCGCCCGTGCCAATCTAGACGCTCTTTTCCACAAATGCTTTTAACGGAAAACTTTTCCATTAAAAGCATTTGCGGAAAATCATGCCAGTGTAGACGTAGCCGGATTGTGGGGTGAAATGGCAGAGGTCTTGGATAAGGGAGTGGAGAGTATGGATTGAAAAGATTAGAATTCTTGAACTTGACAAATTGGAGAATTGGTCTGAAATCTACAAGCTGAAATGTATTGATGACAGGAACAAAGTACTACAGTGAAGAAGGGAAAAAAATCAAACACACAGCTACATAGTGGGCAATAACTGGCTAGGCAATAGTATTGTTGAAAAGGCTCTGGGGTTATAGTGGATGATAAACTGAGTATGAACCAACATAGTGATCCAGTTACTAAAAAACCCAAACAAACCTAATATTCTGGGATGTATTAATAGGAGCATCTAAGACAAAGTTTAAAAAACAACAAATAGCCTAGCAGCACCTTGTTAGTCTTTAAGTCTTGTTAGTCTATTGGTTGTTTTTTAAGTTTTTCCAGTTACAGACTGACACGTCTACCCCTCTGAAACTTTAAGACATTAAGTTGTGGGATCTAATGGTCCCACTCTTCATTTGGCGAGGTCTCAGCAGGAGAACTGCATCCAATTCTAGGTGCCACGATTTAGGAAAGACACAAACACTGAATTCTGGGAAAGCTTGAATTTGGATCAGAGCTTCACTGCTGCCCATTAGGTCATAATTGGCTGAACCAAAACCCTGGAGCCAAACAACTCAGCACTGTTTTTACTATTAAATGTGTATAAGGCCATTCTGCTGCTAAAACATAGGATATCTACACACAACTGTCCCAAGTGGTTTACAAGCATATTTTGTATCACCTGGTTGCAATACCATCTTCAAGCCAGCTGAAAGAAGCGGTGCTGTCTACCATAGTTTTTCCCCAGTGTGAACTAGCAGTAATTCAGCAAATTCTTCTGACCTCTCACCACACCACAAAACATCACATTTGGAATCTACCCAAAAGGTCTGTGTTGCAACACCTTTTTGCCTACTGTAACAGGATGCCACTCTATGCAAAACCCTGAGGAATGTGGTAGACAGGAAGAGCTAGCAATGCTATTTAAAGCCATTTAAACCCTGGCCTTTTCATTTGCAGGGTAGTTCACACAGCTGTTTCAGTCAACACCCTGCAAATTAGTCATCCTTATCCGCCTCCTCCCCTTCCCCCATTGCAACCTAACCAGGTGCAGACCAGCAGCTCTGGTGTCATTCGGCTGCACAAGTGCAGCCATATGTTTGAGCTGGCTCCTGGGTCAGTCCCGACTGTTCAAAGGGCGCACTCAGAGGACACTAGGTCAAGTAAGAGTGGCAGAAACATCTGGGATTTCTGAGCAATGCGCGGCAAGTAGAAAAATATAGATCTGTCAGCCTGAAACAACACTTTACTGCACTGCCATCTCTGTGTACAAAACCTTGTAAAACCTCTGACAGAGCCACGTCAGGGGTCAGATATAATCAGCCATGTTTTCTTAAAGACACATAATTGTTTTTGAGGGGCAATGGGAGCCCATGGATCCATTTACCAAATCTGGCAAACGATTGACCTATGTGGAAAGCCACGTTGTATTCAAATGGTTACTATTTGCTGCATAGCCAGAAGATTCCAAGGTGTCACTAAAGGGTTTCTGTTTCCATGTAACATTTTTAACCAGTGTTAACCTGGGGTTGCCTCATCTCCAAAAAGATATCTTGGCATTGGAAAAAGTTCAGAAAAAGGCAACAAAAATGATTAGGCATTTGGAATGGCTGTCATCTCAGGAGGTATTAATAAGACTGGAGCTTTTCAGCTTAGAAAAGAGAAGACTAAGGGGTGATATGAGGGCGGTCTATAAAATCATGACCAGTGTGGAGAAAGTCGATAAGGAAAAATTATTTACTTGCTCCCATAACACAAGAAGGAGGAATCATCAAATTGAACTAATAGGTAGCAGATTTAAAACAGACAAAAAGGAAGTATTTCTTCACACAATCCACAGGTTGACCATGCAGCTCCTTGACAGAGGATGTTGGGAAGGCCAGGACATTAACAGGGTTCAAAAAAGAATTAGATAAATTCATGGAGGATAGGTCCATCAATGGCTGTTAGATGGGATGGGTAAGAATGGTTGCCTGTGGCCTCTGTGGCTTTGTCTACACTGCCTGCTTTTGCCAGCAGAGAGTATGCAAATGAAGCGCTGATTAGCATTTTGTTGCACTTCACTTGCATAATCTATTCGAGCTGGGGTTTTGCGCAAAAAGGAAACGTCCACACTGCTTGTTTTTGCGCAAAAACCCCTTGAGCAAAAACAGCTCAAATAGAGTATGTAAATGAAGCATGACAAAATGCTAATCAGCGCTTCATTTGCATACTCTCTGCAGGCAAAAGCCGGCAGTGTAGACATAGCCTGTTTGTCAGAGGATGGGAATGGATGACGGGGGAGAGATTACTTGATGATTACCTGTTCTGTTCATGCCCTCTGAGGCATCTGTCATTGGCCACAGTTGGAAGACAGGATACTGGGCTATCTGGACCCTTGGTCTAACCCAGAATGGCCATTCTTATGAATATAGTATCCTGAGAGGTGCTAGTTGTAGAGACTGAAGGTCTGGATTTCATTGATAGCAGAGATACAACACAGGTAGCAATAATGCAAGCTTCCACTGCTTTCCTCATCAGCCAGCCTCAGTTCTCTTGCAGGGGTACCTACTCTCTGAGGCTGTGTCCTTAAAAATCCCACTGCTTCGGGTGGCACTGACAACAACAGTGGGAAATTTTAGGATGGGGTAAAACGTATCCAAGACGAGGAGTCTCAGTAGCTTATTCAAGCACTTCTCTCTCCGCAGTTACTGCCAACAAGGATGCTAGTTTATTCTAGTTGAGGAAGCTTTCAAGATGTGGACATCTGCCTCTTTTGGGAGCTGCTTTGACTGTCAAACTCATTTCACAAAGACCAAGAGATAGCAAACAGTGTCCACTTTAGTCTCTGCTGACCAGGGTTACATTTGAACTTGTAAAACAACGAAGACTCCTATGGCATCGTAATAACTAACAATTTACTTTGGCATAAGCTTTCATGGGCAAACACCCACTTCATCAGATACATTGGATGGGTCTTTGCCCATGAAAGCTTATGCCCAAATAAATCTGTTTGTATTTAGGGTACCATAGCACTCCTCGTTGTTTTTGCACTGCGTTGTTTTGTCTGGAAATGAGTGACGAAGCGGGATCACGGGAGGATTATCTGTTGTGTTCCCTCCCTCTGGGGCATCTGGTATTGTCCAGCAGACAGGATACTGGGCTAGCTGGACCATAGGTCTGACCCAGTATGGATGTTCTTAAGTATATAGAAACTAAGCTGGATACCCCTCTGGTATTTGAACTGGTGACTTAGAGGTGTAAAGCTCACTCTCTCTTACTACCAATCCCCTAACCCAGATGTTCCCAAATGTTTCCCATAGCATCTTAACACAGAAGGTACCTTGTGGTCATTTTCTCTCCCACTTGTGATCATACGGACCCCACCTCCTTTTCTCTCCATCATCACATGAAGTCAGGTGGAAGCTACAGTAGTGGCTTACATGAAAGTAGGAGAGTAGTTCATGTACGTTTAGCTGCCTTTTTAATGAAATTCAGCAGTTGGAAGCAGTTGGCATGCCAGGACTATGTGACAGTTCTCCACTGGACACATTTTGGGAACTGTTTCTCGGTCTTCCTTCATGCTATTTCATTGCTTAAATCTGAACTACTCAATAGCTGGCTACTAATTAGCAGGGATGGAAGGATGAGAAGGAATGCCATTGAAAATGATTGTGTACCAGCCACCATGTTGTGTACCAGCTGTGATAAGCAACAAGAACGATTAAAGGTCTAGAGAACATGACCAATGAAGGAAGGCTGAAAGAATTGGGTTTGTTTAGTTTAGAAAAGAGAAGATTGAGGGGGGACATGATAGCAGTTTTCAAGTATCTAAAAGGGTGTCATAAGGAGGAGGGAGAAAACTTGTTCATCGTGGCCTCTGAGGATAGAACAAGAAGCAATGGGCTCAAACTGCAGCAAGGGAGGTTTAGGTTGGACATTAGGAAAAAGTTCCTAACTGTCAGGGTAGTCAAACACTGGAATAAATTGCCCAGGAGGTTGTGGAATCTCCATCTCTGGAGATATTTAAGAGTAGGTTAGATAAATGTCTATCAGGGATGGTCTAGACAGTATTTGGTCCTGCCATGAGGGCAGGGGACTGGACTCAATGACCTCTCGAGGTCCCTTCCAGTCCTAGTATTCTATGATTCTATGATATTGCAAATATCACCGATTAAAATCCGGCATATGCTATATTACCAAGAATATTGCAATTTATCTTTGTGCAATAGGGTGAGTGACCCTTACATTCACAAATGGCACAATGACAAGTAAATGAGTGCCTGCAATAGAGCAGATATGTCTTGGTTTGATGTATGCTGATTGCATTCTTGATTTGAGCCCATCTCTAGTTTCCATAGAAACATTAGGGTTTGTTTTTGTTTTTTAAGGGCCCATTCACCAAGGACATTCTGAGTGAGACAGAAAAGATAGAATCTCTTTCACATCTTGTATCTCACTATATGGAGACTGCATCATTGCGTGGTGTGGGGGTGGGGAGGTTCCACTTACTCCTATGAATCTAGATGTCTCAAAGCACGTATCAGTGACTTATCCTTCTGCTAAAGCAACAAGGAATCCTGTAGCACCTTAGAGATTAGGGCTGTGTCTAGACTACATCCCTTTTTTGGTAAAGGGATGTAAATTAGGCACGTCGATATTGCAAATGAAGCCGGGATTTAAATATCCTGCGCTTCATTTGCATAATGGCGGCTGCCGCTTTTCTCCAAAATGGGGCTTTTTTGGAAAAAAAATCCACGGCAGTTTAGACGGGAATCTTTCGAAAATAAAACCCTTTTTCGAAAGATCCTGTAAACCTCATTTTTTGAGGAGTACAGGATCTTTTGAAAAAAGGGTTTTATTTTGAAAAATCCCCATCTAAACTGCTGGGTTTGATTTTTTTTCTGAAAAACCCCCTTTTCGGAAAAAAGCGGCAGACGCCATTATGCAAATGAAGCGCAGGATATTTAAATCCTGGCTTCATTTGCACTTTCAAAGTGCTTCATTTACATCCCTCTGCCGACAGAGGGATGTAGTCTAGACGTAGCCTTAGATTTATTAAGGCATAAGCTTTCATGATACAGGAATCCTCACGGTTTTTGCAGATATGGACTAACTCCGCCACTCATCCAAGATCTTTTTGCGGAAGTTATTCTCAGATGTACATTCTGCATGAATATATATATGTGTTTGAGCGACATACTTGTACAGCATACAGAGAGCACATACAGTGATATGTGCCTAGTACCAAAGACAACATGAATGTAAATACATTTTAAGCCTAATTATGGAAAGTACTTTGGCAGGAGGCAAACAGGGGTACAAAGAACTACTATTTAGATTCTTCAAGCTATGGCCTCCATTCAATACACAATCAACAATATTTAGACAGTATGGTCTAGTTCCTTCCTTCACAAGGTAACTTCCTCAGTCTGGCAGGCCTCAAGCATGCAATAAAGTGACCTTATGTGTAAGGACAATGTCAAATTGAAGAAGTAGTTAAAGTGCAATCTCTCTCTGGTTCCATGTGTCTGCAAAAGTTGTTTTACTGGTTCCCTTCTGCTTTGTCTGCAGGGTAGAAGCAGCTTTCCTCTGTCTGAAAGGAAAAGTCACTGAAGCAAATCTTACAGTGCAGTCTTGGCAGGGCACCAATTAGGCAACAGTTGGAGAGCGCTCCCCGATCCAGCCAGGCTATGCGACACACACATAAAATGTTACACAGAACAGGCTGACAAGAGGTGCGTGCACAACGCGCTAGAATAAAGCTGTAAAATTGAAGACGCTAAAACTAGTGCATTTATATTTTTACATCTGAATCAGGCAGTGCACTTTAGTTTTGGTTCTCCCCAACCCCAAATCTTCCTCAGGAAAACACTTGGCCATAAGATGATGCCCTGTTTACTGACATACTTGCATTTCAGCTGTTCCAGCTTAACTAGAGTGATTTTTTCCCATTCAAAGTGTTCCCTGTTCTGATCTACTACCCATAACATTTGGTTCCAGACCACATGGCACACTGGCTTAGAAAACTCTGGCTCTACAGCCAAATAAAAAGCTTTTTCATTTACACTCAAGTTTATATGCAGCCATTCCAGTGCTTTATTTTCATTCCTTACAGAGCCCCCACCAGAATAAAATCTTTTTAAGTGCCATTTTTCCATTTGTGGATTATCAAATGTTGGCAGCTCTTATTGCCTCTGTGGCCTCAATAAAGGTTGCAACCGGGTACCTAAAGGTAATACATAATGTTATACACAATGTGAGCCAGTGAATACTACTCTTATACCTAATAATTGCCCTTTAGTGCTTTGCAGTGTTGTATAATCAATCAGCCACTGACTCATCCTCTAATTTTGAAGAGGGGTGTTTTATAAAGCCACAATGCCACTAACAACAATGGACCCTTTCTGTTGTGGACAGGTGAAAGGCAAGGTTAAAGGAGATTGGTCATTTATTAAAATATTGTGAAATTCCTCTGAGGAGACTTTGCACTATGGAAAATAAATAACTATAAAAAACATCCTGTCCTTCTCTTCCCTGCCCCCCTTCTTCCAGTTCCTGTTTGCGTACAAAAAAAGCAGAACAACTCCATTATAAGCTGACATTTGTTTGTCCAAGATCTGGAATTTGTACATTAAAATACACTGCAACTGTGTGGGACTTTCATTGTACTTAACTTCATTATTATAAACAAGCAATGGGTCCAAGTTGCAGATCTGCAACCAGATTTAATCTCTCCTCAATGCAAAGATCAAGTTTCTGATTCAGGCCTTTCTCTGTTATAAAACAGAGTTCCGCTATATCCCAGTTTCTAAAATATATATTATGAGGTTGGATATGGACACACTATGCATATTGTACAAATACACACCACATATACCATAAATCAGCTAACTAATCAGAGGAGATTGCTAAAAATTAGCAAATGCCTCCTTTGCTATTCAGCCAACACTAAAATCACTCAAACTTCCTGACTTGTAATTCAATGACCATATGTATATTACACCACCAATGATAAACTATGTTTAAATAATTAGTTCAACACAGTAAAACTGAGCCAGTCGGTTCTGAAGAATTTACAAACTCATAGCCAGAAAAGGAGAAGATGAGACTACCAGATGAACCCAGCGATAGGAGGAAAAAAACGACAGTATTCCATCATATTTCTCCAACTTTTAAATGGTCATTTGTTTCATGTCTCAAAGGCAATCACTGAGGGTATGTCTGCACAGCAGGGCTAACATCAAATTAAGCTATGCAACTTCCACTATGTCAATTGCATTGCTTAAGTCGAAATAGCTTAATTCAGCTTTTGGCACTGTCTACACAGCAGGAGTTGAAAGAATAACACTCTTCTTTTGACTTCCGTTATTCCTCAAGAAATGAGGGTTACCATGAACCAAAGTAAGAAGTTCTCCAGTTCGACATTATATCGAATAAAGGCTTGTAGTGTAGACAAGCACTATGTTATTTCGGAATAACATCAGTTATTCCGAAATAGCACTGCTGTGTAGATGTGCCCTGAATTTTTAGTGCAAGACAGGTGATAGTCTGGCAAACTAGAATGGTAGAGAATATCCCACATCACTTGTGTGTCGATTGTGTTATGCAGAAAGGCATTGAAGTAACTACTAATACTACTTCAGGCTCAGGTAGAATATTGTGTGTCCAATTCTGGGCACCACACGTTAAAACAGACATGGACAAATTGTAGCATGTCCAAAGGAGGGAAACAAAAATGATACAGGGTTAGAAAACCCGACCTGTGAGGAAAGATTATAAAACCTGGGCTTGTTTTGTTTTGATGCCTACATTTGGAAGTGATTTCTGACAGTACAGTCCTTCCTTTCTGGTTAAGCTTTCTCAAATGGATGCAAAAAACTCAAAACATTTTAGAATTTATGAAGACTGTTTTAGTTTTTCCAATATTTAAATGGATATAAAAGAACAGCATTAGGATTAGAATGTATCTATTCATCTAAATTTGTTATCTGATCCATCTGCAACAAAAAAAAGGAAGTAGTCTCAATTTGCTTTGGGAACTTCCACTGCCACAAAAGTATTATCAGTTTGCCATAAATATGGATAAGCTAAACTGTTTATTTGAACTAACAAAACATTAAATGAACTGAAATTGTCATTTTTAAGAAGACACAGAGTAAGCGACAAGAGTGCATCTATACCATGCTTCTTTCACACAGCGTGTTTGTATGAAAAGCCAGAAAACAGTCTTTAAACAATTGAACATTTAAACAGTACCTCCCATATGAAATAGAGATTATTCATTATATGGATTCACTTAATCCGGTATTGATCTTATGTATTGCTAATCAAATTAAATTAGACAAAGGGAAAAGAAATAGATAACGCCCTAAAAATAAAAAGTTATGAGTGTCTTCAAACAGCTTGTGACTATCACTGAGATCAGCTGTTCCCAACAGCCGGGCCGCAGCCTGCTGGCTGCTGGGCCGCGGCCCGCTGGCTGCTGGGCTGCGGTGACTGTCAGAGCTCAAGCCAGCTGTTCCCAGCGGCTCAGCTCCAGCAGCCATGGTCGCTCAGGTGGCGGCAGGAGGAGGAAGAGCATGAGATGCTGCCCTCCTTCCTCCCCCATCCACTCTTGGGGAGATGCGCTTGGAGAGGGAGAGCGCGTGAAGAAGGAGGGAGGCACATGTGCCTCTCCAGGGCTCCCCACCCTGCCCGTGTGGCCATTTTTGCCAGCAGCGGTGCTGGGGCTGAGGTGGCAGCAGGAGAAGATGCCTCCCACCTACCTCCTTCCTCCTTTTCGCCATAATGGCGGCTGGTCAGGGTTCTGCCTCTCCCCCACCCATGGGGGAGCAAAACGTGTTTGGAGAGGGAAGGGGCGCAAAGGAGGAGAGCCACTCTGGCTGCCCAGATGGCAGTAATGGCCACACTCCCTAGAGGGAGCAGCCCTGCTCTGGAGAGTGCGGTGGGGTGGGGGCAAAGAGGTGATGGGTGAGGGTGTAGTGGGGTCATGGGGCAAGAGGGTGTTGGCATGGGCTGTAGGGGGTCAGAGGTTAAAAGGTCAAAGGGTATGGGGCATAGGAATGAAGGGTGAAAGCATGTTAGGCACTGGGGAGCAAGGGGCTGGGTTGGGGCTAGATGGACTGATACCATGTTATTAGCATATTTGTGTATTCATCATGCAAATGATGAATATGCAATTATGCAAATAAAATGTTACCAGTCTGCCAAGCATTTGTGAATGGATTTGCCGGTCCCTGGCATAAAAAAGGTTGGGAACCACTGACCTAGATCTCAGTAACTCTGGGTTCAGGTTTTGTTCTCAATGCAAAATTGAGCTCTTATGTGCCCTTTTATGAAGCTTAGGTGAATTATAAGTGAGCCCGGGCCAACTCCTGGGTTGAGGTAGAGATGGGTCTAAAGTGCAATGCTGGCATCTGAATCTAAACTTACAGTTTGGGGGCATTTGGCTCTGCCCCTAAAAAAACAGAGCTCAGTTGCAAAGTGTGCTTTAAGTTCTCAACTCTCCCAAGTTTTGGAGCTATTCAGATCTGGGCTTTCATTTCAGGCCCGTCTCTAGCAATGGCCATGTTACAGATGTTCATCCACTGAGACTCCTGCTGAGGTAGAGATGGGTCTAAGTGCAATGCTGGTGCAATGCTGCTGGCATCTGAAAAACCAACTTCTGGGTTTTAAAAAAACTTGGCTCCTAAAACAACGCTGGAGCTCAGCTGCAACTCCCAAGTTCCCAAGCTATTCCCCTGTTTTGGAGCTATTCAGATCTGGGCTTTCAATTCAGGCCCGTCTCTAGCAATGGCCATGTTACAGATGTTCATCCACTGAGACACAACAGGTCTCCATCCAAACCCAGTTTGTTTAGCAAATACTAGGCCTTGCAACCAGAAATATTAAGAAGAATGTTTACAGCAAATTCCCCATGCACTGAGAGAAGCAATGATGTGAGGAGCTTATGGATTGTACAGGGAGCAGCTGCAGCTGAGTTGAGAAGAAAAATATGAGAAGGAAAGAAGCTGCCTGTCATATCAGGCCTACTGTTAAAGACAGATCATGTCTTACACTGATGCAGCACATCTGCATCCAGGGTCTGCAATAATGTAATTATATTGAGAACATCATTCCAGTGCAACTTCCTTGATATAGGTAAGGCCTCCAGCCCTGATTCCTGTAAAGTAGAAAGGCTCTGGTGACTTCCTCAAAGTTACATAGAAACGTTGTAGCAGGGTCAGAAATAGAAT
Source organism: Rafetus swinhoei (assembly GCA_019425775.1). Classification (NCBI taxonomy): domain Eukaryota; kingdom Metazoa; phylum Chordata; order Testudines; family Trionychidae; genus Rafetus; species Rafetus swinhoei. The sequence continues at coordinate 18,663,121 of CM033428.1, read as the reverse complement.
CCAGAATGCCAGATTCCTAGGACAGTACTTTCCTTAGACACAAGACGACTCTAACTCACTTATTAATGTTAAGAATTTTGTGTTGTTTTTCTTCAAATCTGGGGCCTAAGATCTTGCTAGGAGAAACAGACCAAATTGCTGCTTATTTGGTGCAGAGAGTGCAACAGATACCAACACAGAAGGTACTGAAAGCACACACAAATCCAAATTGCAGGGTGGGGAAAGGGAAAAAAAGCGATTTGTGAATCATTACAATAAATTCCACTAGAGCAGCAATCCCAGTCACAGACAAGAAATCATTTTCTCATTTCGGGGAAGCCGTGTTAGTCTCTGTGCAAAAACGAGGAGTCCTATGGCATTTGACCCATGAAAGCATATGCCTGAATAAATGTTAGTCTTTAAGGTGCCACAGGACTCCTCGTTTTTACATTTTCTTATTTTGTTTTGCTATCAAAACTTTTTTTTCCTGTGTTCATTATTGAAGTTAAATGAAAACAGTACTTTCTGGCAGGTGCTGAGTCCAATTTTTAGATCTATTCAAACCTGTTTCCCCCCGCCCCGCTCCCCTCCTCCCCCCGAATTCCTGCTGATTTAAATTGCAGTTGTGGGTGCCTGGTCCCTGCACATGGCTCTGCTGGGCGAGAACTTAGCAAAAAGGAAACTCAAAAATGTCAACAGATAATCAACATTTTATTTTAGCCTGTGGTCATATGGTTTGTTGGGTGTTTTTAAAAAAATGTGGCCCTGCTAACGTTTCTACATAAAGGAAAAGCAAACAGCTGAAAAGCCCTCCTTGTCCTTTGATCCTCCCTGTGGAGAGTAAACCATGAAGTGTTTGTTAAAATGCTAATCCGATTTAAAGCTGCTTTTGAATGGGTTAGAAGAGGAAGTGCCAGCTACTGATCTCCTGTCCAGCAGTGTTTTTAAAGCCATGTCACTCTGGTTTTCAAAGCCAGGTATTCTATTCACACATGGTCATTGCTTAGACCAAAGAACAATCATCCCAGAGGTAAAGCTTATTCAAAACGGACAGTCAACACATTTTTTTCCAGGGTCTTTTCCTGATGAGGAAGGCATCATTTTACCAAAAAAGTAACAATGAACCCCGTAGTACCAAATGCACAAGCTGATCCTGCCCCCCCCCCCACTCCTGCTCTGAGTAGGGTTACCCAGACTAACTTGGTTACCCCTCTGAAGCTTATCTACTCACTGTCTCTCTTTTTTCTTCTTCCCCTCCTTTTTCTTCTCCTTTTCTATCTCTTTTCCCTTCTCCCTCCCCTCTCCCCCTCTTCCCTTATTTATTCTTGGATCTGGACTTCTAACACTCCTGTCATCTGAAGAAGTGGGCTGTGCCCACAAAAGCTCATGATACCATCTACACGATTTGTTAGTCTTTACGGTGCTACTAGTTTATTTGTTGTTTTTTAAGTTTTTCCTGTTACAGACTAACTCAGCTACTCCTCTGAAGCTGAGTAGGGATGTTAGATATTGTGTAATTGAATAGTCGTGTAACCGTATGAAATCTTAACGGTTACTATCCCTGGGGGGCCGGGTGGCAGCCAGTGCACTCCTGACCCCACTCCTGGGGAGCCCCCTGCCATCCCGCACTGCTGCTTCTGTATCAGCTCCCCACGCAGACCAGCTGCCTGCCGCACCGCACTGCTGCCTCTGATACAGATGCAGCAGCGTGGGGTGGCAGCAGCCCCTGTCCAAGGGGGGTCCAAGCTCCCCAAGGACAGAGGCTTCTCCATGGGATGTGGAGCATCCTCTGTCCTTGGGGAGCTCGGGCTGCTGTGGACAAAGGCTGCTCCATGGCAGCCTCCTCTGCCCCCCAACCATGCTGCTGCCTTGCAGGGGGAGGGCAGGTGGCACCACTGAGCCAGTGCTGGGGGAAACTGACTTTTAAGCCAGCTCCTCCTGGCACTGGCTCCTGCCTGTCCTGCCCGCCGCCCTGCTGCCTCTGTAGGAGGCAGCAAGGTAGGGCAAGAAGGTCCACAGGAGCTGATATACACAGGGAGCTGGCTTGAAAGCCAGCTCCCCACACATATTGGCTCCAAATTACCACCCTCACCCTCCACGCTGCTGCCTCTCTATCAGAGGCAGCAGTTTGGGAGCTAGGGGGCAGGTGGATCTGATGCTCATGGGGATCCAGCTTTTAAGCCAGCTCCTCACAGGCACCAGCTCCTGCTCCCCAACCCCCTTGCTGCCTGTGATACATAGGCAGCAGGGAGCGGTGGTAATATATGTAGTCGACAAGATTAGCTGATAAACCCAGGCTTATCGGTGAATCATGTAGTCATCTACATGATGACATCCCTAGCTCTGAGCAAGAGATTTAGCTTGACCCTGACAGCCTCCCTGATAATGGAACTGTTGTGAATAGACAGACTCTTGGGTGCTGTGGCCCAATAACTCTGGGCATCTAACTGACCGCTTCACCTCACTGCATTTTAATTCTCTTAATTCACCCAGACACTGACCAAGGAAACTGCATAATCCCTTGCATTGCAAGGTGACAACAAGGTCAACAGCTCCTTAGAACCGCCATATGTGAATGCAAAATCAAGGCACATTCTCAGGAATCCTGTTTCTTAATTCTTGCAGCCTTTGGAGAAAGATAACATATTATTTGCATTGCTAAATATCTAGTCCATTAGTATAATCACTGATAAACTATCTTTTAGATTAAAAAAAATACCAAATAGTCTAGTAGCACCTTAAAGACTAACAAAACACGTAGATGGTATCATGAGCTTTCGTGCGCAAAACCCACTTCATCAGTTGACCGGAGTATAATAAGTCCAGATCCAAGAATAAATAAGGGAAGGAGGGAGAGGGGGAAGAAGGGGAAAAAAAGAAAGAAAAGGAGAAAAAAAAAGGAGGGGAGGAAGAAAAAAGAGAGACAGTCTTGGATCTGGACTTATTATACTCCAGTCATCTGACGAGGTGGGTTTTGCCCACAAAAGCTCCTGATACCATCTACATGTTTTGTTCGTCTTTCAGGTGCTATTAGACTATTCGTTGTTTTTTAAGTTTTTCCTGTTACAGACTAACTCGGCTACCTCTCTGTAGCTTTCAGGTGGCAGTTCCAGGTCCAAAAACCCAAATTCTCACCTACAATAAACTAGTAAGGAAAGATTTAACAGTGGGCAAGATATATAAAGATTTGCAAAATGAGGTAGCCAGCCACCAGTCAGAAATGGACAATAACATAAACATGGCAAAGGTGTATAAAATTCTGCTATTCCTTTACTACTGTCAGCAAGACAGGGGGACCTTGGTGCATGAATTTACCTACACATGTGTATTGCATCGTGCCAATATTTGTGTGGACAAGACTGAAATCTTTAAGGAATATATTTCCCAGTGTAGCTATGGCAGATTATATGTAAAAATAAACACAAATGTACCTTGCAAAGTATAATGCCTTAGAAAACCTAAAAATATACTTGTAATTTTCTTTTTAAATTCAAGGCTCCCCCCTCCCCACAAACACTTTCTGCAACCTTCATTTAAGGAATCCAGGTGTTAACCGAAGGGGGTGATTCTTCAAAGTAACACTCCATGGCAGGAAGGACTGAAATTAGCCAATTCACACCTACGGTCCCAGAAGCTTTACTTCCTCAGGAGCCCACTGCTAGAAACAGCTGTGACCAAATTATAGTTTGCAGATCTTCTTTTCCTAGTTGGTGAAGGAAACAAATGTGATCTTAAGAAAACAAGGTAGCACAACCCATTTTCCTAAATGGCAACTCTGCATTGTATCTTTCCTAATGCATTCCTTTAAAGGATGTTTGGAAATACGACAACTGAGAATTCAACAGTTTCTATGCACTGTGCTCTTTTCAAATGAAAGGGTGACTGAGGATTCTGAGGCACATGGAAAGGAAAACAAACAATTAATATAGTAACATCTCTCACAGGAAAATGGTCCCAGTATGAATTTATCTTACCTAGCAAGCAAAGTTCTCCGGGTATTGGCAGTTCGTCACTGAAGACATTAAAACTTGTGATTTTAGAACTTCTGGCTCATGGGACGATCTTGCTTTTCAGAGACAGTGTAGTTTACTGGTTAAGGTGTGTGAAGGAAAGTCAACAGTCATGCATTTTATTCCTGGCTCTGCCACAGACCTTCTAAGCAAAGTTGTAGAACCTCTCTGTGCCTCGCTTTCACCATCTGAAAACTGCTGCCCACCAAGTGGCTAGATGGATTAGATCGGGCATTCTACAATTTTTCAGACTCAGAATGATGCAACCGTATTCAATGTTTGTATTGCAAAGCAGTGAAATTATTGAATGAAAAGTGCCAGAGGCACATGGTACAGCTACACTTTACAAAAGGGAAATCCTCTAACATAGGATTGCCAATTTTTGTTGGATGTATTCCTGGAGGTTTCATCACATGACAATCTTCAATTTAAGGATTAATCTTTAATTCCCAGGGACTCCAGGATAATCCTGGAGGGGTTGGCAAACAAATCAATGCACACATGAAGCATGTGCTTCCTCCCATAACACGTGTGCCCAAATACTCACTAGCTTATTGTTAAAATGACGAAGTCACACATCTATATACAGGATAGATAAAATATAAATTATTATTAAGATTAAATATTACATTTGAAGAAGAAATGCAAGGTAAAGACACCACTATTAAAACAGGAAAATTTAGGATCAGAATAATTTTGCGATCCCTTTAATTTTGTATTTGATTTTGATTTGGACTTTTTGAGAACTAAGTGAGAAGGAATGAAATCCCTGTAAACTTTTTATCATCCAACATATGCAACACAATATATATTCGCATCTGAACTAGATTTGCTGCTGCACAGTATAATGTGTATACTGGGACTCAACTCATAATAAAGCTTTCTTTGATAGCGCCATCTAAAGCTTTTGGCATTTGGAACCCAAACCTCACATTAATCCCTGTCAATACCACAGTTCTTTACAACACTAACAATACTCTGCATCCTCAGGATGGGGGAATGTTATGTGAGAGCACCTAGGGATAGGATGGGATACAATGTACTAGTTCAAGGAATAGCACCAGCATCTGAATTTGGAATTTAGGAACGACCTGGACATTTGCCAGGCAGTCTCAAGGTGATCAAAGTCTAAAGACTACTTATCTAAATCACCTGTCTTTTTAATATAATCCCCCACTGTTTCTGTCAACTCAGTACTGCCATCTATATAATTCAGCTATGAGATTTAACAGTGTGGAGCTATAAGATTAAATGCACCACTTGAAAATGTCCACATTAATTTGTTACTGGACGCTATTTTTTAAAACTTAATAAAACTGGGTGTTTTGTGTACATACACAAATATCCAGATTGCCAGCGTGTAATTTTTAAAAGTATCAGGAAACTTCAACGTCAAATTGCATTACCTTATATTTATACCATATATCAGGGGAGGGGAACCTTTTTTGGGTCGGGGGCCACTGACCCACAGAAAAATCAGTCGGGCCCCCACACACCACACAAAAAAACCCCACCTACCCCTCACTGACATGGTCCCTGACTGAGAAGCAGAAGGACACTCCCCACATTCTCCTCGCACACCAGAACCTAGAGGGGCCCAGGCTAAATGATTTTGTGTGTTCCAACCCTGGGGGCGAAGGGGAGGCGGCTGGAACACCAGGCTCCCCAATGCTGGGGATGCCCTGAGCCCCAGGGGATGGATCCAGGCAAGCTGGGGGCCACATCTGTGCCCTGGGCCTGAGGTTCCCCACCCCTGTCTGAGCCCTGTTTAATGAGCTAATTTATTTCAGTAGCTCATTATTGTCTTCGGCTCAGAATCCCTATTTTAGGATCAACCAGGAGTGTCAGCTGCATGCATTTGTACAATTAGCTCTCTCGTTTCTGAGCAATTGTTTAAAAATGCAAATTAACTAGTTGGTGTAAAAATGGTCCTAATTCCAAAATGTTGGATTAATAATAATTTGGATTATGACAGTATCTAGAGGCCCAGATTTAGGCTCCGGCCTCCAATGTGCTAGAAACTGTACATATCCAAGATTACATAGCTGTATATAAAGATGATCTTGGTCTTTAAGTGCCTACAAAGGAATCCGAACAAGAGCTTTCAGGTGTTCAGACCTGAACTTCACATGTGATTCCTACCTCTGCAAAAGGAGAAACCAAAATGCTAATCCAGATCCATATGCATATTTGGCAAGTTTGAATGAGGGCTGAATTTTGAAGTTCAGACATCTGTTGTCTTGTGTAATTATTTCTTGGCTATACACTTTATAAAAGGAGTCCTGCGGGCATCATTTTACATAATGAAAACCAAAGGCCCTATGCACATTGGGATAAAAAACATGCTAGGATTCTAGAACAGTGTCCTTGGCTAGAATGGATAAGCATTGCTTTTGTCTTAAATCTGTGTTAATAATCCCTGCTACAGAGTAGCTAAAGGGGATTAGGGCCTGATCTAGCAAACATAAAGTCAGTGTGAATAGTCATGTGAATAAAGCTACCAAGTGTTCACTGGGGGTATGTGCTCATTTGTAGCACAGTTCTGGGGAGAAGATTGTCCCTGATAACATGGTTCTTTGAAGAAGAAGAAGAAAAAAAGTCCTTGTTCATAATGACCACAGAAGCTAAGATGTGTGTTTAATCATGTAGCCACCACGTTAATGATCCCAATGTGAACAAAGTCTAGAGGTTTGTTATAGCCAGACATAGTCACTTGCATTTTAAAGTAATGAATTCAGGGGAGGAAACAATGAGAAGAAAACAAACACTCTTCTTATATGTGCAATTTGCTTTAATAAAAAAAAAGCAAAATGACTTTTCTTTAACTAGATAGTGCACATGTAAGAAACAATGTCTTTTTAAAAAAGCAAATCCTTTTCAAACAAAAATTACAACACACATGCATCCCTATACAAGTGAAAAAGCTCTGCTTTGCATCACACACATTGTTTTTAAATTAGATCTCCTTTTTCCAAGATGGAAAAATCACAGTCAGCATTTGTATATAAATATTATTACACAGCTTGAATTTACAAGCCAGAAAACAGAGCGTGCTGCATGATATGCTAAAAATTCCTTGCTGCAAATTTTTAAAAATATTAAAATAAGAATCTCTGTTAATACAGTAATTCCACTGTCACATAAAATGTTCTGCTCACAGCGATTTGGGGTTCAAGCAGCCACAGAATCCACATTTGATTCTAAAATAATGGTGCAAAGACACAGAAAGAAATCATTTCTGCCACAGCTGCTGCTTGCACTCTTCAGTACTGTATTAAAACGGAACGCAACACAATTCTAATATTCTGTCCAGACCATAGGGGATGGGAGGGAGGTAGGTTTTTTTCCTTATTGGGAGAGAATGCTCTAGTCTATGACTACCTGCACATCTGTGAATGGTAACATTTTTAAATCAGACATGTCAATCATTTCAGTGCATCTTTCACAAAGAAATAGAAGAAGAGTCCATGTCTAGCTGAGCTTGTTCTACCCCCTGACCGAATTTTTCATTATTTGTCCCCCAGAATTAGTTGATCCCTAGGTCCAGCCGTCCCTCCTGCAAGGCTGGGGGAGGGGCTTTTAGAAGTGGGCAGGCATTCCCCTAGGGTTTCAAATAGGACCAATCCATCTTTCTAAATAATAGAAGTACATCTTAATTCATCCACCACCAAGCCCATGGAAACTCTGCAGATTTAATGCCCAGAACTACAAACCTCTTCTTAACCTTTTACTAAGATCAAATGTAGGCTTTATGTAGAATAGTCTGATCCTCCAAATACATATTCCTGAAATGTGTACTTAACTACTTTAAAGTAGTCAGTGATGTACAATTTCAAGTGTTTGGGGGGGAGGGGAATAATGAAGAAGTGGGCTGTGCCCACGAAAGCTCATGACACCATCTACATGTTTTGTTAGTCTTTAAAATGCTACCAGACTAGTTGTTGTTTTTGAAGTTTATCCTGTACAGACTAACTCGGCTACCCCCTGAAACCAAGTTCTTTATTGGGAAACTTCAACCTGCTCTTGCAGGAAGATGAAGTTGATATTCTAATACTATAAGTCTTTTCCATTGCTAAGCTATCATACGGCCTGAAGCTGCAAATTCCTATTCCTTATCATCTCATGCTAACCCTCCTGTGTCAGAGAGTAAGTATTGTTAGCTAGCCCTCAGAGCACAGGTCTGGTCTGAGGCCTGAGGCCTAGCTAACAACAGTAAGGTTTCTGCAACTCTACTAGAAATTAACTAAGGCCAAGTCTACACTGGCAAGTTCCTGAGCAGCAAATCAGCCCCTGGCACTATAACTCTCCAGGTGTCCACTCTGGCAAGGCAATTAGTACACACGAGCTCCACTGTTGCTGCACTCTGGGTAAACCACCTCAACAAAAGGCATAGAGCTTGCTTGCTGGGGTGCTAGTGTGGACCCCATGATATACTACAGCATTGTGACAGGCTTCCAGGACCTGTCCCACGATGCCTATTCTTGCCTCTGTGGTCATTAGTTTGAACTCTACTGCCCTCCCTTGAGGTCACCAACCTTCAGATCCACCCTTTACATTCCTCTGGTATTTTGAAAGTCCTGTTTGCTTGGTATTTTTTCCACAGATCTTTCCAGGTGATCATGCCTGCTCCACGCACCAGGAGATTCCCTACTTGAAGCCATGGTGAGGTGCTGGACCTTTCCAGCATTTGGGGAAAGGAGGTTGTCCCATCCCAGCTGCACGCCAGCCATAGGAATTGTGATACCTACAGACCGATATCGAGATGCATGACTGGGCCAGGGCTGGGATGCACTGCAGTACAGGGTCACAGTGAAGGAGCTGCTGCAACACACTTACCACAATGCACAAGAGGCAAACTGCTACTCTGGTGCTGCATCCATAACCTGGAGCTACTATGATGAACTGGATGAAATACAATCCCACCTTTGCTCCAAAGTAACCTCATGGATACTTCGGTGCCCCAGAGGCCATCCTAGAGTGGACTGAACCAGGAGGAAATCCTGGAGGAGGGTGCCATCGGGGAGAGGCACCCAGAGTCAGAGGACAACTCGGCATCCACAGATGCCTTCACTCAGGAGCTATTTCCTACCCGGAGTAGACTAACCACTGCAGAAAGTCAGAGATCGGAGATTGGGAAGCACAAACAGTAGAGCCTGGTAAGTGGCTTTGATTTCTGGTGTTAAAGAAAAGAAACTGCCCCCCCAGTAAAAAAGTTTGGCCAGGCCGCTCTTGCTGTAGTGGGCTGCAGTACTCCTTGGGAGAAACCGGCCGCACCCTTCCTGCATACCATTGCCTTTAGAAAAAGGGAAGGTGTGAAAAGGGGAAAATAGCCTCAGACTCTCCCACCCATCACCTTGGCGTGAGAACTGCGGGGCTTACCTGGTCACATGAAACCTGCACAGTTTTGGCCCCACCCCGGGACACAGACCCCCACTTGGTAACCATTGGGCCATATATGGTAATATGCAAGCGCGGGAAAGCGATGTGCAGATTTGGGGATAAATACCCATCGCACAGTTCGCTCGAGGAGGTCTTCGCAACACACGTACCTCCGTGCGTGTACCTTCCCGTATACTTCAAAGCGCTGACGGCCTGATCAACCGACCAGCCACCTCCCCCAACTCTCGGGCATAACCAAGGCCTTCGCAACCGAACCGATATCTTTGAAATGTTCCGTGTGCTGTGTAAGTTGGTATGTATGATTTGATTTTCTTTGTTGTATAAGCTTAGTGTTGTAGTTTTTGGTAGTACACAGATTTTGTGGTTATTATTGTTATTAATTAGTGTAGCTGGATATTTTTAGAATAGAGACTATTCCCCTTGCCATTTCCATCCTTATATCTCTGACATGTTTAACTAGAAATCGTAGAATAAATATAATAAATACTGTAAATTCATTATTAACACGGTCTATTAAAAATCTTAGAATAAATACTATAAATTCATCACTGTCATAAATAAATATCCTTTATTTGCTAAAACTGTCCACCTGGTTCTGTCCTTCCCCCCTTGGGTATGCATCATCGGACCTGTGGTTCTCGCGACATCTGGAAGTGCTGAAGCAACTTGTTGGCGGTGGTAGGGTTGTAGCAGAAAGCAGGCTTGGGCCTGTGCAGTGCTAGTACCAACACTGGGCTAGGCAGAGGCAGAACAGAGTGTCAATGGACTCTCTCGCTTCGTGGTAATCAGTCTCACAGATTACACTGAAAGTGTCATGGAGATGCTGGGCTATTCACTTCCACAGGTTCTGTGGCAGAGCTGTTGGGTTCACTGTCCCATTAAGAGTGACATGTCCATACCACTGTTGTTAAGGAGAGAGGGGGAACCACTGCTGCACACAGACAAGCCACATAAGGGCCAGGACAGAAGCTGCAGTTACACAGAAGACCCTCCCTTGCATCCCTTCTCACCCTCAGCAACAAAATATCTTCCAGGACTACCACAGTCTGTGGAAAATGCATGGACATTAGTGATTATAGGACCTTCCTGCAATATTGACAGTCTCCAAGACATACCTGCCCAGACTACTATAAGGCCATTCACCAATGAATTTCCCTTCCCCAGTGGTTAACTCACCATTTTGGAGGTCTTATGTGCGCTTGCCCTAGGACAGCCAGTGATAGGGATGTGAGCAGTGCTTGTGTTTAAACTGGACACTGTCCATTCTCGGTCTAGAGTTAACAATGTTCCCCCTCTGCAAAATGTAGCATTTTGGCTTCACAGATTTAACCTTGGGATTCCAGCATTCCTTGATATTGCCTGCTGGATGCCTGCACAGGGCAAGGACACATCCTCAGAGAAGTAAAGATGACTTGATGCATGAGGTTAGGCTACAGGCTGCTGCTGAAAAGAAAGAATTGAAGGACTGGAGGGACAGTGAGACAAGAGAGCGGAAAGAAAACACTGAGCACTGGAACAAAGCCACAGAGCAGCTCTTAAACATTATGGAGCGCCAAGCTGATGCACCAGGCCAGACCGGGGCAAAATGTCCTCCGCAGGAGAGACCCGGCCCACCAAGCCGCCAGATCCAGCCTGTGGACGCAGCAAGGAGCCTCAGGCAAACTCCCTGCCTGCCCCCCATACACTGCTGTTGTGGGGCTCTGTTTGAACAGCTGTGAGCCCAGAGAAGGGGGCGGAAGCTTCATGTGCTGCTCCCGGCCCCAGCACGATCCCATTGGCCAGTTTCCCATTGCCCCACTGGTGTGACATTCACCCAAACCCCAGAAAAGTTCTTTTTATTATAAACATATATTCAGGGGACTAAGCCCCATTGACTTTAGTGACAGGGGCTTTAATACCTTCGGTCCTGAGCCCACCAGCCTAAATCAGGCCCCAACCGGTTCCTGACCAGATACTGTTACATCTGACAGCAGTAAAGAGCCCTGTGCCCAATGTGTTCGGTTGGGGGGAGGGGAGGGAATTGTCAGTCCAGTTCACAGTAAGCACATATCCCATTCACAAAAGACACTCTGAATGGGACCCTTACAGACAAGACATGGGATATAAGGAATGAATCTCCACCTCAGCCCAGATCACTTTTTTCAGGGATGCTGATAGGCAGCCTGGAGGAAGCTTATAGCATGAGCAGCCTGAGAGCATCTTCTTATGGGAGAGGACGCTGTCTGCAAGGCCAGCAAGACATCACCTTTCACTGTGGTTTTTTAAAGATGTTCTTTCTGGAAGATGTTGAGGGTGATCTGTTGTATTGAAACCAGTCTGACTTGAGCAGATTTAGAGAGCTCTGTACTGCAAAGAAACCTATTCTCCCAAGTTCAAAACAAGGTCTACTACCACTGCCCTCTTGTTAATTTCTGCAGCAAACAACATTCCTTAAAGCTGGTACAAAATGCTTCCTGTACTCTCTCCTCCAAGGGGTGATGTTGCCTATATTGTGACTGGGAATATATTCACTTATTATATATCACCATAAGACTTGGGGAGAAGGGATGGAGATGTATTGTTGCCATACAGCATTAGAAACCATCAGCTTAAGAGAGAGACATGCACAAGTGACCTTTTCTGCAGTAATAAATGTTACTAAAAGGTTAGGAAATGTGTGTGAAAGGATTTCATAATGACAGGTTGAATAATTTATTTCAGTGTCAAGTCCACTACTGCGTGTGGGGAGGGAGAGAATTAGGATAACAGATTTAACTCAATCTCTACATCCCCGCATCATTCCCCAGAAATCATTCCAGGAAGAGCAATGTCAATGCCTTCCCATTGATCATTCAGATCCCTGATCCCAAACTTCCATTACCATACGGGTGATAGTAGAAAAACTTGCAGCCAAACATGTAACCCTCTGACGCTGAAAGGACATGATCACGACCTCCAGCACAGAAAGGTTTTAGTCATTTTCTTTTGAAAAGCCCACACTGTGATATTAAACCAGAGGCTCCAAACAGAAGCAGGGCTCCATTGTGCTAGGGCAAAGGTGGGCAACAAACTGCCCATTGGGCAGATGCTGTTTGCCAGGATCACCACTGGCGGGTCACCAGATGCTTTATTTGCCTGTGCATTCACAGGTATGGCCGCTCGCAGATCCCGTTGGCCACGGATTACCATTTCCAGCCAATGGGATCTGTCAGAAGCAGAGCAGACCAGAACACCACTTCCCGCAACTCCCATTGGTTGGGGAGAGTGAATCATGGTCAATGGGTGTTACGAGTGGCCGCACCTTTGTATACATGTAACCCCCTTTTTCCTCCCCGAGTTACTCAGGAGCAGGTCACACTCACAGGTGTGCCTGGGCGCCTGATGGTTTTAACCCAAAAGGAGATCCTGAGCATCCCAGTGGTGATGGTGTTTAGTTGGGGAAAGCCCTATCCACCTCCTTGCTGCAGTCCCTTGCTCGTAATGAATGTACAATGGCGGTGCCTCCACCTGGCTGGCCTTGTACACACTTACTGGTGTGCCTTGAGAGCCTCCAGGAATATACTCATTCCAGCTATAATATGGATCTAATTCCAAAACAATAACTACAAATCATATACATCTAATAGATTACTTTAAAATAAACAATCTTTACTTAATTTAAATAAACAGGGGTTAACAGATTAACAATGAATAGAATTAACAAAGTGCACAACAATAATTGGAGCTTAAATATCTAGCCTTTTGTACTGCCAATATTGATCCCACCCCAGAGTGTGCACACCCCTGGACTCACAGTCCCAGACTCTTGCTTGCGTGGGCGCGCTTGAAGAACTGCAGCTGTAGTGGAGATTCGGTCCAAGCTAGACAGCAGCTCTGTCCCAGGCAGCACTTTCCCAACAAGGCCCAATTACTTTCTGCCTCATGCTGTGCCTATCAGAAGCAGCCTGCTAGATCCCAGCTCCAAAGGCCTCCAGTCCCAGTCTGTAGCTGCACTCCAACAGCCCCTGGACTGGATCAAACTCCTCCACGGCAGCCTGGCTCCCCTTCGGTTCCAAACTCCAAGGGCAGAGTCCCAGACTGCTAGGTCTCTCTTTTCATGCACATGGAGAGCCTCTGATCTCCCACACAAGAGTCACTTCCTTCCTGTTTTTCCCAAGGGCTCATGGGAATGGTAGTCTGGATTGCAGCACACAGGGTCTTTCCAGAAAAAAAACAGAGGCCCCTTTAGTAAGGGGGCTACATACACAAAGAAATATAGTGTCTGGCAGTCTGCCAGTGGCAAACCACGTCCGGCCCGCAGCCCAGTTATTGCCCACCCCTGTACTAGGCACTGTCCAACATACAAATATTAGACAAACAGGATTCATTCTTAAGCTATATAATTGAAAATAATACAAACACAATACCCGTCTAGAGAAGCCTCTCTCACGGAAATACATTGCCAGGAAGCTACAATGCCATACAGAGATGTGGAGATACAAGGTTTGTCTTTGCCTGGCAAAAATTCAACAGGGTGTCACATAAGTACCACTGGAGGAGTGATGAGATGGAATGCTGCATTCCAGGACACATTTCCCAAACAAGAAAGCTCCTGCCCCATTCACAGAAGAGGAGAATGTTAATTAAAAATGAGTTTCTGGGTTGAATGTCTGCCACAGCCAGGTTAGGGAATACTGCAGCCAATTGCAGCTGTCGGGAAAGTTCTAAGCAAACAGAATTTCATTAGTCACAACCAGTGTTCCCTCTAAGATTTCCCATCCGTGAGCGGAGTGAGTTTTGTCTTGTGCACCAATATTGAGGTCATGTGCACTTGTTACTAACAATAAATAAATTGTTATGGAAGAAAAAATACTAAAACAAGGGATAATTAACAAGGTGCATGACCCTGAACCCACCCACCCTGAAAACCACCCAGTTTGGCACCCAGTCTCACTCCCACCCAGCCTTGCTCTCACTGTTCCTGCATCCATAGGCTCCCCAAACCCTACACCCCCATCCTGTGCAATGCCCCCTTTGCCCCCTACCTTCTGCACAGTGCTCCCTTCATCCCAACCCCTGCACTTTCCTCCTCGCTGCACCCCCAAGTCCCACCTGGCACTTCCAGAGTTCTGCTCACTCCAAGAGTTCCCTGGTGTGCAGGGGGTAGGTAGGTAGGATCGTGGGAGAAAGCATGAAATACACAGGCAGCACTTTTCAGTGCTGCACTACCGTGGGTGGAATTTTAAAATGAGGAAACTGGAAGCCGTAAGTAGTAAAAGGCCCCCTCCACTTCAATATATTTAGAATAGTCTGATGCCTCTCACTGCTGACTTTAGCAGGGCAATTTCTGAAGGGGAAAGAATAGAGAGTCTACATGGGAATACAATGAAATAATGAGAAAGTTAAGTCTCAGTTAACAGCAAAGCAAAGGCAGGTAGATCTACTTGATCACTGATGGCTCTATATTGCTGACAGGACTGGCATAAAAATATTACTTTCTCTCTAAACTATGGCTTTGCCACAAGCCTCTTGCATGGGACAGTGCACAGTTCTGTACCCTCAGAGTAGCGCAGGAAGAAGAATCTGAGTCAGTCAAAATGTGCCTCCAAGTTTTCTCCAGTTGTGGGGATAAGTGCCTGTACCAGCCCCATGCCTGATACAGTGTCTCTCCCTCAGTATGCACTGGCACAGCTGAACCGGCTAATGCCCCTGGGAATGATGGTAGAGGTAAGGATTTGCCCACATTCTTCCCATCCATAGGAAGGCAAGCAGAAGCTACCTTCCCCCACCTTATACTAGTACCTGCAAAGCAGGAAAATGGCACAGAGGTGTTAAAGGGACACTATATACCTCTTATGCAGGAACAAAAAATGGGATGTAAAATATTAGTGATTTCAAAACTAATTCTCAATAAAATAAACAAACACAAACCATTGAAAACTTGACAGAGACATTCTTAAATGTGGATCTCAGAGTTTAGTAGCAGGAATTGGATAGCACTTCAGTGAGGTAGATATATTACAACAGGGGGTGGAAAACAGTTGAAGGGGATGGGAAGTCACCAGAGAAGGAATTCTCTATATTATCTATTACAATCTTGCAAGGACAAGAGGAGGAAAAAAAGACCCCATAATACCCCTAAAGTCCAGAGTAGTATTCATCAATGACAGAAAGAGAAACTGCTTTTATTAATCAAAACTGAAATAAAAGAGGAAAGAGTGAATCAAATTTCAATTTGCAAAAGCTCTCTCTTAAGAAGGGAGGTTATGCCTTTTCCCCATTTTTTTTACCAAGTCTAAAATTTCACAAAGTCCTCTTCTACACCACCTGTGTGAACACTGATTTCTACCACAGATTTATAATCCTACAATTTAAAAATAGACTAGACTAACTACAAGCAGAATCTAGAATCTCAGAGAATTAACTTCTGAAAGAGCTCTTCAGTGCAATACTACAAGGTATTCCTCCCATACTTGGTCCAGGAATAATTACTTGGTCCAGTCCCAGGCGGCAGTAGCCACCCATCAGCCCGCCAGATGACCCCAATCCCCACCAGCAGCAGCTGCCTGCCAACCTGCCATGCGGCCCCAATTGCCAGCGGCAGCAGCCACCTGCCAACCTGACAGGTGGCCCTAGTCCCCAGCGGCAGCAGCCACCTGCCAACCCACTACATGGCCCCAGTCTCCAGGGGCAGCAGCCGCCCGCCAGCCAGCCTACCATGCGGCCCCAATCCCCAGGGGCAGCAGCCACACAACCAGCCAGCCCTCCATGCGGCCTCAATCCCCAGCAGCAGCAGCCATCTGCCAGTGCCAACCTGCCACGTGGACCCAGTGACAGCCACCCCCCAACACAGGCCTGGCCCTAGCCCAGCCTGTGGGAGCAGCCACACCACTCACCTTCCATGACCAGCAGGAAGATGAGTGCTGCTGAGCAGCTCGGCAAAGGAGGTGGGCGGGCTTAGACGTTGTTTTGTGCAGCCGCACAGGTGCGCACCTTAGAGGGAATATTATCCACAACAGAATTTAACCAGAACACAGAAGTTAGCAACAACACTCCTATGAAAAGAATCACGAGATCTTTCATGAGCATAGACCACAGTTTTCAATGTCACCTGAAAAATTGTCCCTTTAGCCACACTGTGTAAGCCCTTGTCTCCTTCCCTGGTTTGTGCTGCACCCCATCTTAATAGAGCTCCAATCCCAGCTGGGGCCTTGTGTGCTACCAGATAGAAATATTTACTACTCTTACTGTACACAAGCAACAGATTAATGAACGAGAGAAATCAAAGTCAATGAAAAGATATACTCCAATCAGACAAATCAATCAATAAAAGATATACTACCAATGAAAAGATATACTCCAATCAGACAAATTGGCACAGACACCCTTTTTATAGAAGCCCAAATACCAATGAGCTTCATTTCTGCTATTTAATCCAGCAAACTGAATATAATGCCTCGAGAATGAACACACAGTCACACAAAGTTAGATCCAGAAAGTTAGTGGGTCAGTGGGAGATGAATTACTGATCCATGTAGCCAAGAATAAGCTTGATTGTCCTTGTCTGATCTATAAACACAAAATAGTATTACATTGTTACAAAGATATTCAGTCCTCAAATTCAACTGCATAATCTCTGTAGCCATGGATTCCTCAGACTAACTGTAGTTAGGACACCGTGTTTGTCATGGAAGTCATGGATTCCATAACTTTCTGCCACCTCTGTGACTTCTGCAGCAGCCAGTGTGACTGATTCTGGGCAGCTGGCCCTAGGGGGTATGTCTACGCAGCAGGGCAAAAGTCGAATTAAGATACGCAACTTCAGCTATGTCAATTGCGTAGCTGAAGTCGAAATAGCTTAATTCGGTTTTTGGTGCTGTCTACACAGCAGGAAGTCGAAGGAAGAACACTCTTCCTCCGTCTTCCCTTACTCCTCGCGAAATGAGGGTTACAGGAGTCAGAGTAAAAAGTCCTCCAGCTCAACATTATTTTGAAATAATGGCTTGCTGTGTAGATGCTCGTTTTGTTATTTTGAAATAACGTCAGTTATTCCGAAATAATGCTGCTGTATAGATGTACCCAGAGACTGCTCCAGCACGGCTGGTGAGGCTAGCCCCAGAAACCTCCAGCAACATGCTCCCTGGGCAGCCAAAGGAGCGGCTGCTCAGATGGCCTTGCCCTCCTCCTACCCCTGCAGCAGCAGCCCCCTGCCCAAGGTTTAGTTAGGGGTATTTATAGTAAATGTCATGGTCAGGTCACAGGCTGAATTTCTGTTTATTGCCCATGACTTGTCCATGACTTTTACTAAATACAAGGCAGAAATCACAGCCTTAGCTATATACTGTATGAAGCTGTATTCTTTTCTGAGTGCTCTACATTTACCAATCACTACTTTAATCAAACAACTCTCTTTTGTAGTATTTTAATCAAACAACTCCTTTTCTTATAAACACACACACACATAGATCACAGCAAGTTACAATGCTGTAAAGTGCCAATGTAAATTGGGCTACAGTGCTGTTTTACTGTTACTCTGTTTACTACTTCCCTGGTGGAGGTGGCTGTACATAGAGCACTGTACTTTAATTTTTAGAAGTGTAGACAAAGCCCATATGCCACCATAGTCTCTGTTGTTACTTGTTATACATACATTTTTCCGCACCTCAACACCTTTGTTGACCTTCTTTTTACCTTTTCCATCTCAGACACTAATTTACTATAGGTAACCAAATCTGATGATTTGTTTCATTATTAACAAGCACTGATTTAAATAAACAACCTTACGATTCAAGGAAAGTACAGATTAAACCTCTCTAATCCAGAACTCTGGTCCAGCAACATCCGTGGTCCAGATTGATTTTAGTTAGTGGATGTCCACTTTCCATGGATGTGGCCAAGTGTCCTGCAGTCCCATAAAGTTTGTTCACAACCACCAATCCTGGCTGTCAGTGTTCTGTGCTGTTATTTAGTTCTAATTTACCCCTAAATGTCCTCTAATAGCCCAGTAAGTAGTGGAAGCGTTGGTAATGCTGCTAGACAATATTGACACCCCTCCCCCCATAGTCCGGAAAATTCTCTGGTTACGAACCAGTCAAGTCCCAAGGGTGCCAGACTAGAGATGTTCAACCTCTTGTGATTTTCTATATGGAATAGGGTTACAGGAGAGCAGGGAGGGCCTCATGGAACAAGGGAGCCAGGTTGGGAAATAAAAATCTTCAGCGTCACTAGGGAGCTACAGACAGTGGCTGCCATAAAGTTCTCTCCAGCACCCACTGCCAACCTCTATGCTTATTACCTCATTATCTTTGCCTAGCTCTTTTCATTCCATTTCTCTTTGCAATGCTGTCCTTCCACTCCCAAAATAAAATGCCGCACCCCAGTAGTTAAGCTCTGATTGAGAGACATTGGAGGAAGGAAACATTTGGCAACTCATTTCCACCAGTTTTCTACTCCAAAACTGGTTATGAGAAGCTAGAACAGTAACTCCTACACTTTAAGAGCCTGACTGTGGATATGTTCAAGAGACAGTAAAGATGAGTTACTAGGTGAAATTCGAAGCCTTTTGGAACATTGAAGTTTTTAAGCAAGAGGAAACCAAAGAAACATGAGACAAACAGGGCAAACTTTTAAAAGGGAGCATTTCTAACTGTTTCCCCTTCTAAAACTTGCACTTGCTTTTAGTTACATGAAAATTAAGTTCTCCCAAGACGAGTTATTGTGCCTAATGGAGAGGCTGAATTCAAGCTTTAAAAGGGGGAAATGGGATGTCAGACCTGCTTGGAGTACAAGTCTCAGCATCACCTTAACTATGGAGTTGCTCCCCATGTCTGCATGACACACCATTCCAGTATTATCTGTGCTATTATTTATTACTTGTATTCAGGGCTGGAGGAGCACCATTTAAAAGCAGATACAGATGTGCCCTCCTCCACACCACTGACCTTCTCTTCCCCTTTCAGGCACCTCCTCTACCCACCAGCAGCCTGATGTTCCTATACCGCTCCTCCCCCCTCCAACTCCCACCCCAAACATTATCCTTTACATTTGTTCACTCCAAAAGTGAGACAGAGACAGTGTTATCTATTTTTGTAAACATCACAGCCTACTAGTCCCTCTGTTTTGTTTAATTCATCCAAACCTTCACTTTTGTTTTTTCTAACTTAGGCTGCATGTTAGAAAGTCTGGCACTGCATAATGGGTAATACCTCCACAAGGTATGCACAGTGACTTCAAAAGTCTGTTTTTGGAGTAATCGGCAAGTCAGAGCCCACAAAATTTGAATTTTAGACTATTCATGTTGATGTGTATTACTCTGTATTTGTCCACATTGCATTTCATCTCCTGCCCTGCCCATCGTCTCTAAGGGCATTTAAATCCATCAGGAGTTTCTTGCAATCCTAACAAAAAATAACCAACATAAATAATCCAAAGTACAATTGGCAAATTTCATCAGCTCACTCTTCACTTGCTCGTGCAAAGCATTAATATAGTGAACAACTGCTGGACCAATAATGGGACACTTCACTACTAGCTTCTTTCCATTCTGATGAACAATTGCTCATCACATTCTCTGTTTCTGGAGACTAAATGAAAAAGAGGGATACCCACCAAAACACTAACCACCAAACTCCTGAATTTTAGAGGAGGGTCTGGAATTCTGGATCCTAACATCAGGGTGTCTATCAGTCCTTCCCAATGTACAAAAGAAAATATTGTTATTTATTTTTCTTAAGAGTTATTTATATCCACAGGACAGCACAGCATTTAAGTACATGCTAATTTTTAAGCATATTAACAGTGCATTGAAGTCGATGGGACAGCTCACAATATTTAAATGCCTCGCTGAATCAGAAGTTGCATGAGGGAGTTTTATCAAAAGCTTTGTTTGAAAATTAACTGGGTCACATTTTTTGTCTATTCTTTCATTAACTTTCCATTAAAAAATCAATTTGGAGAGTACCCACTTTCCTTGAAGAAACCTCTCTGGGTTCACCCCAGAATATCTAGTTTATCCAGGGGAGGATTACTGTACCCTCAATTAGACTCCCAATCATTTTGAGAAAACAATGCTTATGAGTAAAGTTTCAGGGAACTAGATATGTTCTGTCTAGAGAACAGAAAAATGCGGAGAAGCAGGGCCATCTACAAAGGGATGCTATCAGTGGAACAAGACTCAATTATTCTAACTAGTCAGCAAGGACAGTACAGAAATGAGGTTAACCCTGAGCAGGAAAAACAGACTTTGAAGAAAGCACAGATCGGCAAGGAAACTGGGTGCCAAGGGAAGTTATGGAATCACTGAGGACATTCAAGGCTAGCTTCCATTAATGATGGTTTCGAAATGATTAAATCAGTTCAGCCACGATGCCGAGTTTTGGGCTTGATCCCCTGTAAAGAACAAATCATGTCAAACCAATTTGATAGCTTTCTTTGATAGGATAACAAGTCTTGTGGATAAGGGAGAAGTGGTGGACCTGGTATACCTAGACTTTAGTAAAGCATTTGATACAGTCTTGCATGACCTTCTGTGACGGACCAGGCTGGGTCTGGACACAGCTGAGGGCGTCTGCTCAGGGCGAATTGCTCAAACTTAGGGCTCCTTACAGCCCCTGACCGGAGATCTTCCCAAACAGGTCACAAACCAGTCATGCCGAGCAAAACCCCTCTGACATCCCAGCTGTTCCTTTGCCACAATCAGCCCTGGGCCTAACACACAGGTGAGATGTTATAGAACCCAATCTCACCTACCCTGAACGGGTTCTTCCGGTCCCAAGAAACCAGCCACAGTTCCCAATCAATTTACACTCTGGATCTTACCCACAAGATCACGCTGGGCCAATCCTTTACAATCTAAAATCTGAAGGTTTATTAATAAAAGAAAGAAAAGCATGAGAGTAAGGTTATTAAGGAGAATACATTACATGCATTGAATCACCAAGTTCTCGATGCAAGCTCTTAGCAGAGATGTTATAAACTGCTATCTTAAAGGTCTCTGGTGTACATCCTATGTCAGGATGGGCCAACGATTCTTCCCGGCTCACTGTTCCTCGCAAGGCTGCATCTGGAATCAGTAGCAGAATTGAAGGCAAGATGGAGTCTGCCTCATGGCATTTTAAATCCATCCTTGATATCTTCCAAGCTGGAGCAGGTCACATGGCCCAGTGACCTATCTCTGTGTCCCATGTCAGCAGTCATGATATTGGCTAGTTTGCAAGTCCCAAACACATTCCTCAGGTGTGTATTGGCCTCTCTGAGAGCCTTGTCCCTGGAGCCTTGCTAATTAGAATAGTCACTGACTGAACATTCCTGGCCCATTGCTCTGTCTCAGACAGAGAATCTTCCAGCATCAATACAGATTACATATTTATAACTCCACATACAGATATTACCCAAGTACATGTATAACATACATAAAATCAGTAGAACATAAGGTTTCATTTGACATCTCACATGGCCCCCTTTGTACAGACTTTGGGGCAACCCCCCGCCCTTGGGTGCAGCAGTGACCTGTCTGATCCCCTTAAAATTCAGTAACATGACACCTTCTTATCAAAAAAATAGGGAAATACAACTTAAATGGGGCTACTATAAGGTGGGTGCATAACTGGCTGGATAACTGTTCTCAGAGAGTAGTTATTAACAGTTCACAAACATGCTGGAGGGGCATAACTAGTGGGTTTCCACAGGGGTCTGTTTTGGGACCAGTTCTGTTCAATATCTTCATCAACGATTTAGATCAGCTGTGGCCTACCCGCGGCTCTTCCCCCCCAGGGTGCAGCTTGCGAACCACCTCCCCCCATGGCTTGTAAAGCCACGCCCATGCTCCCCCAAATGGCCCTCTCCTCCCAGCTCCCTGTGCTGACCTGGGCAGGGGAGCCATCCGGCGTGGCCATTAAAGATGGAGAATTAAAGATAGCATCAACCGGCGGGAGCCTGATGTGGCCAAAAAGCCTCTAAACACGGTTTTTTGTTTGTTTTTTTGCTCAACAACTTTGCCCCGGCTCTTCGCGCTGGATCCACTGATATCTTGGCTCTTTGCCCAGAATGGGTTGGCCACCCCTGATTTAGATGATGGCATAGAGTGTAAGATTATTAAGTTTGCAGATGATACCAGGCTGGGAGGGGTTGCAAGTGCTTTGGAGGATAGGGTCATAATTCAAAACTAGAGAAATGGTCTGAGATAAATAGAATGAAGTTTAATAAGGACAAATGCAAAGTACTCCTCTTAGGAAGGAATACAGAATGGGAAGTGACTGTCTAGGGAGGAGTACTGCAGAAAGGGATGTAGGGTTCATAGTGGAGCACAAGCTAAATATGATTCAACAGTGTGACACTTGCAAAAAAAAGCAAACATGATTCTGGGATGCATTAACAGGAATGTTGTCAGCAAAACACAAGAAGTCATTCTTCCATTCTGTTCTGTGCTGATTAGGCTTCAGTTGGAGTATTTTGTCCAGTTCTGGGCACCACATTTCACGAAAAATGTGGAAAAATTGGAAAAGGTCCAGAGAAGAGCAACAAAAATTATTAAAGGCCTCGATAGAATACATGAGCTATGAGGGAAGACTGAAAGAGTTGGGCTTGTTTAGTTTAGAAAAGAGAAGACTGAGAAGGGACATGACAGATATTTAAGAGCAGTGGGATAGACATCTATCAGGGATGATCTAGATGGTGTTTATTCCTGCCATGAGGGCAGGGGACTGGACTTAATGATCTCTCAAGGTCTCTTCCAGTTCTAGTATTCTATGATACTAGAGTCACCTTCCAACCTAAATAATCCTGAAATTCTATGTATATTTCATTGTTTCCTTAGCTTCATTGACAGGGTGGTGGTTTCACTTTATTCACTTTTCCTTTTAAAGTTAATGTCAGTGTTGCATCCTATTATCTAGCAGTTTTAACTGGAGATGAGAATGACCTGCAGGTCTTCTATCCTCCAAAAGGAGAGACTACATCTTAGTAATTGGAATTCAGGTTTCTTTAAATACAAAGGGTAGGAACTGACTTCTAGGTTCCTAGACAGAAGTCAGACAGGGATACAACACACATGCCATTCCCCTTTTCTCCAAGTTAGAAAAACATTTTTTATAACAATAAAATTAAAATTGTCAATGGGGTCTTAATCGCTGTGGTGGTGTGACAGCCACACATCATATTTTTCTGATCATTATTATGGGACAGCCTCAGTGTCAGATATTTTTAGCCACCTGGGTCAGCTTTCTTAAACTATGATAAGGTTTTGTGTGTCAGTAATCAATACTACCCCTTTAAGTGTCACCATATCATTCACTACTATACTGCACAAATGTCCCTCTTTCCTATAGTCTGCACCTCATTATTATCAGTAAGTCCCCTGACTGCCAGCAAAAAACTACAACAAAAAATCTAGTAGGTTTAGCAGGAGATTTGTGCTTAGAGACCTCAACTAAGAACTCAGAATAATATCTGATATTGGACCAACTTCCCTTGGTAAGACAAGCTTTGAAGGTTACACACTCTTCCTCAGGTATTTTCCAGCAATAGCAACTAAGATCTTGCCCACTTAAATAATTGTTAATAAAAAATGTTGATTAAAGGCAAAATAAATGAAACTTTACTTTTCTCCCTTGGCCTGCTGTAAGTTTCCACACCATTCTCCCACTCCTGTTATCCTTACTCAAGCAAACCTCCTACTTAAGTCAACAGGAATTTTTCCACAATAAAACCTGCTGAATTGGGGCCACGAATGCTTGAATTAAATATTGATCGACAGCTGGTTTAAAGCAAAAGTAAATCCTGTTCCTGGAAGAGATTCCTTTGAAATCTGACAGTTCCCTGGCCGTTTTCTGGTTTTTATGTGTATGTTGTCTGGGTGTTTGAAGGAGGGGATGAGAAGGAAATCAAAACGGAAGGTGCTAAGATGTGGTAATTGTATCAAGCTAGGCAGGGCGGTAGCAGTCGAAGGGGCTGAGTTACACATTTATTCTCCTGTAGCATCCTGAATAGTAAACGAATTAGGATACGCAGAGATAATGCAACTCGGACTGTGAAGGGAGACAGACACCCCGTCTATCCAGACGCCTCGCTGCCTTCTCCCCCTTAGACCTGCTGAACGGCCTTTGCAGTGTTCCCCGCCCACGCCCAAAAGGTGTCAGTCATGTGCTAAGTAAAATCAGATTAAGGCGGGGGGGGGGGGAAGGGGAGCTGCAAAACGAGGTGGGATCCATTTGCCCAGCAGAAAATCCCCTTTAGAAACTGCAAGCCGCAGCAGCTCCGCTAACGCGGGGGAGGCGGAGGCGGAGGCGGGAGGGAGGCAGACAGTGGGGATGTTTAGAGGAAATTTACAATCATTTCCTCTCTGTGGTTTGGTTACAAATCAACAACATCCTGTTCTTTTGTGAGGCGCGGGGGCGCCTGCCAGGCTGATCGCTGGAGTCCTTAAAGCCACAGAGCAGCCCACCCCCCACGCCCGCCTCGTTCTCTGCTGTAGGGTCGAGTTAAAAATAATGTCGCTGGAACGGCCACACTTTGCAAAGAAAGGACCGTCCCCAGCTTTCGAGCGCCAACACGGCCCTTGACCCTCCAGCTGGGCAGCGCAGACGGGGCCAGAGGGAGCACTGACTTCAGGGCTTGCATTAGTCCGTGACAGCGAGCAGCAGGGAGAGGAGTTTGCACTCACACAAGCACCCAGTCCCCACCCGCTTCCAGCTACTTGCAGGGGGGCAGGGAAAAGAAAGAGGGCAATTGGCTCTGCTGAGCGAGGAGGTGCTGGGGTTTATAGTGTTGCCTGATGCTTTCCATCACCGGGTGTGATATTGTGCCTCCAATCTAAAGTTGATCGTCACCCCCTTCCCCGATAACCAGGAGTATAAACGCCTGTCGATCTGTTTGGCTTGTCTTCCCTGTGGATGTGAATTCAGAACGCACCGAAAGGAAATGCATTTTCTCTAGACTATGTTCGCCCTTCCTTTATAGCCGCAGAAGTAAATGATTCTTTCATCACCAAGTGTCCTCGTCTTTTGTCTTACAGTTCTCTCTCACCCACCCACCCACCTCTTTTTACATTTTCATTGCAACAGTTAAACCCTGAAGACAATATTTAAAGTCACATTATTACAGCCCAGAGTGGAGGTTGGATTAAAACATTCACCACAACCCTTTGAGAAGATCACCCATCTATCTCAAAATTAATTTACAATTGGAAAAAAAATCAGTAGTTTTACAAGAGTACAGACACTTGGTTAACTGCAAAGCAATGGAAGCTTATTCTCAGTAAAATGCCAGCATTTTAAACCTTAACCTCAAATATAGGAGCTGCCACTACTACTGCTTTTGTAACTAATTATAGATCCTTCTGATTCTATTTGAACAAGTATTTAATTGTGTATTTAATTCAACAGGAAAGGTGCTTTGGTAGTCATCAAATGGTTGCAAGCTAACATGATCTGTACATATGCTTAATTAAAAAAAACACAACAGCCCTAATATCTTACCTAAAAGCTCCAAGATGATTTTCCACAACCAAGTATTTCTATAGTAAGGAAACATATATTTTTAATTGAAGGAATTTAAAAAAGAAGCAGCAGAAAATAATTTTTGGGATTAAGCCCAAATCTAAAGAAAAAAATCTAATAAAGGAATTGAAATTGAATCACTTATGTTTGAGTTTTATATTGTGCTGTTTCATTTACTGTAGATGTTGATCAATAGTCAGATCATCTGTACTTCAATTGCTTAATTATGCTGTAATAAACATGTATTGTCCTCTACTCTGATTTCAGCATCCATTGCACAAACATAAAAACTTTTGATTTCTCTCTTGTTACCTTCTATCAGCAGTATACTACAGAAATGTAATCTGCCTGACTTTTTTTTTCAGTGTCTGCTTCACTGTGAACTAACTAGATCATTGCTAAACCAGCTTTGCAGTGAAAAATTCTGTTTCCCATTTGGAAAAAAGTGAAGTCACTTCTATTTAAAATGTAATAGAATATTGCTGTTAATGGAGGATACATTATTTTTCCAGATTATTGTTACTAGTTTGCAGTTATCTTTATGAATGAATGCAGAGAGGGGTAAGAAAAGCAATCAAGACCAGCACTTGTACTTCTCAAGAACACACAGGCCTGTAATTTATTTATTGCTGCAGTAATATATTACACAGAGGCTAGTAAAATGCTGCTTTCCGCTAGTTCTGACATTTCATAAAAATATTTTACCGTACTGGGCTGTGATTGTCAGAGAAGAGGCTTTTTCCATCTGGAAATTCAGGATGTTTTCTTTCCTATTTCACAAATATAAAGTACCGTATATACATTTAAGCAATAGGTGATAGTGAACACTACTTTAAAGTATCATATTCTGCTTTTGCATTTACTCTTATTGCATTTTAAAAGGAAGATATAACTATCATAAAGAACTTCTTGTGAACCCATAAAAACAACCAATTTGTTCCAGATGTGTCTAACTTAAACAGAAAAAGAGCAAGACAACTATACTATATATTTCATTATGTAGCATGTAAATTCTGGGATAGGAACTTATTTTTTGTTCTGTGTTTGTACAACACCTAGCACAAAGGGTCCTGGGTCCAGGACCAGGGAGCCTAGATGCTATGCTAATAAAAATTTTAAAATTACTGTTTTCACCTCCTCATAACCATGTATTTGCACTTGTTCATTTAGTTGCTAGAAATGTCTAAGCCACCTGGGGATGCCTGGGAATCCAGCCCAATAATTAAGTTTATAAGCAGAATTGTGTTTCTGGAGATTATTGACTTGAGCAGCAAATAAATATTCAGAAAAAAAAATAAGGTAATTGAGTTGATGTAATCAATTTCAGAAACAAAAATCTATTTCTCATAGGCCACTGGTTGTTCTACTGTGCAACAGCTGACATCAAGTTGTCAAGGAATCCTCTATGGATGCTGAGTGGGTTTAATGTCATGTTTGTGGGGTCTATGGTTCCAATGTCCATATTAGGAGGGAGACTGTTTGAAGACAGGATGCTGCCAGCCTGTAAATAAAAAAGTAACACAGTTCTTGTCTATGTCCAGCAGCCTCCAAAAAGTATCCCCTTAAATCTTTATAACTGAGGGCACGTCTTCACTCGCTGCATCAAAGATTGACAATCTGGCATTTGATTTAGTGG
Organism: Rafetus swinhoei; assembly: GCA_019425775.1. Lineage (NCBI taxonomy): Eukaryota > Metazoa > Chordata > Testudines > Trionychidae > Rafetus > Rafetus swinhoei. Next base: position 18,635,645 of record CM033428.1, on the reverse strand, counting down.
GTCTAGTTTAGACCCATAAATCGAATGCTGAGGGCAGCTCCGGCCATCATCTGTACTCCTCGCAGTTGCAAGGAGTAAGGGAAGCCGATGGGAGCATTAGCTCCCATCGGCCTCTTGCAGTAGGGACAGTGGCAAGCTCGGCTTGAGGTAAATTGACTCCAGCTATGTAGAATACCTAGCTGAGTTGGCTTACCTCAGGCTGAGCTTGGTGCCTTCCCCACTGGGGGGGAGGAGGGGTCTATACTAGACCCACTAAATCAAATGCCAGAACATCAATCTCTGGTGTGGTGAGTGAAGATGTGCCCTAAAGTCCTTATTTTGCTGGGTGCCAGTTGCAGAACTTCTGCTCAACTCTAGGGATTTTTGGCCTAAGTCAGTGCAAAATATTTTGACAATATTTTTGTTTACCTCAGATTTTCATATTGAGACACAAACAGAACACAGCATCTGCACAGCAACTTGTTACCCTTGGAAAATGGAAACAAAAATATTTCACAGGCGTGCTGAACCTTAGTGGTTATCCTAACACTAGCAACATTTTGAAAAGCAAAAATCAGGAAGTCAGTATGTACATCTAGAATTACTAAGCTTCCCCACAAGCCAAATATTGTATCCACTATAATCTACAATTATACAGCCCACATTCATAAACACACACAAATAATTTTACACACATGAAGAATCCTATTGGTGTCAGTGGGACTCCTCAGATATAGAAAATGACTCATGCTTAAGTGCCTGCAGTCAGGTACATGGGACTGACAAAAGGAATAGGGCTGGCTTACACAGTTTGTAGTCAAAGACTGCATTTGGGGGATATTAGCATGTGCCTGTGATAGGAATCACAGGGAGCTGAGCAACCTGCTCTGGAAAACAGCATTTCCCATTGTAAGCACCTCTCATCTCAACAGAGCTGAGCTTATTCAGAGATGCTGCTTTGTAGAGGACCAGTTTGTGCCTGCAAAATGTAAGCCCTTTAAGCAGGGGTGAAAGTAACTAAATAGCGCCAGTAGCTCATTCTGTTCCAATAGCCCATTCTGCACCAGGGACAGAGATGCCATGTTCCCCTCCTCCATACCCGAAGCCATTCCCAGTCAGCCAGACTCCTGTTTGCTTTTTGATTCAGATTCAAGAATGAAATTGAGCACGTGTCTATAGCCAGGTAATGCAACAGAACAAAACTGCAAGGGAAGGAAGGAAGCGAAGCAGTTGGTGTTAATTATGCAAAGCTGATGTGACTTGTCGGATGTGAGTAATTCCAGGATACGAGCAACAGGTGCCTGATGAGGCAAGAGGAAAACCCAGAGCTCTTCTCTGCACAACGGAGGTGGACACATGTCATTTCTCCATCTGTAAAACGGGGATAATGGAGTGCAGTCACCTCACCGGGGGCTGCCAGGGTTCAATGCAGAAATGTTCATCAAGGCTTTTGAGAACCATGGTTGGGAGAAAGATGGGCTAGCACTGTTTAGTATTACTGTACTCTGGCAATAGGGGCCAGACTCTATCAATTCTGCCCTGCATGCTGGGACGTTTCAGATCCCATAGGGTGATAAGACTTGTGGAGGCTTTCGGGTGCTACTGTTGCAGAACTGAGAGAGCCAGCATCCTACCATCTCTAGGATCATACATAGAGGATGCTGTTTCCACCTTCATCTCCTCTCTAAAGTGAGAACTGATGGAGGTTTGCCTCTCAGAATTGAGAGACTGAGCAGTGAGGGTCTAGATCAGGGCTGGGCAAATACCGGCCCATAGGCCAGTTCTGGTCTGTCAGGGTTAGCACCTGGTGGGCCCCCACACCGCGGTATTTACCTGTGCCTCCACAGGTACGGGGGAATCACAGCTTCTGTTAGCTGCGAGTTGCCATTCCCAGCCAGTGGGAGCTGTGATCACCCTAAATATGGAGGTGCAGGTAGGTACAGCGGCAGTGGCCCACCATGGGCTAATCCCAGTGAACCGCCACCATTTTGTTGCCCGCCCCGTTCTAGATCGCCAAACTCTCTGGTCTAAGGAGGACGGCGCAAGATGCAGTCGAAAAGGGAAGTGGTATCTATTATGATATTGGGAGAGGCTAGATGAGGAGGGAGAGAGAAATTCCATTAGCTGTCCCAACCCTCTGGGACTCATGCAAAATTAATGAAATGGTTGTGTGCGCCTTTAGGTATTTAATCCAGCTCTTATCTCATCTCTATTGCCAAGGCAGCAATAATTCTATCACAGCTGGCCTTTTGACTGGCATCCATATGTTAGTCTGGATCTGGCTGTGGCTAAAGATTGCAGCTCTATACTTTTGCCAGACTTGGTGCCAGGGTATTGCCTGCATCTCTGCCACTACATTGCCAATTCAAACAGGCTTCCTGCTCATTTATTTCCCAGCCATAACAGACCGATAAACTACATACCGTTAACAAAACATAAAAGAACAGAGGAAGATGAAATAGTCCAATATTTTGACTTTCCCAGTCTGTCTCCAATATACATATGTCCAATACATTTGATACTATACACAGATTAGCACTCCAATTTCACCTACCTCATTTATTAATAGAATCACAAATGCACCCAGCACAGAAACATCTTATGCTTCAGCAACATAGACTACAATATTTTGCAGCAGGGTTAAAGCTATTTCCAAACACGTGGCATGGATGCAAGAGGTGTAAGAGAAAGAGATTGCACATTACAGGCTAAAAGCCAGGATATGAGATACCTCTAAGAGTCAGGCCATAAAACACTGCAAGCCCCTCTCCTCACGCTCCCCGTTTTTAACAGGAGGTTTCCATTTTTCAGTTTCCCGTTATGCACTGTGTTTGGAAATAGTTAGCAAATAATAAAAAAAGAAAAATGTTCTCAGCATGACATCGGCCACAGATGGCAAAACTGCCTATATGGGCATTTTTTGATTTCCAGAACGAAGACCAAATTTTAAGTCACTCCTCTCATTCAGAGTTGTGTGAGTTCACACTCGCTGCAATATGCATATAAATAAAACATTGCATGTGCATTTTGCTACTTTGAAGCTAAACTGGCCATTCCTGCACACAAGTATCCCATGTGCATGCTAAATCTCGATAATGCTATAAACATGCCAGGAAGAGAACCCAAAGCTTCATGGAGGACCCCAAAGGGCTAAATTCTGTGTACATGTCTTAGAGTTAGCATAAACATGATAAAACATAAGTAGCTAAAGAGAGTCCCACTAGCTACACATCTGAAATATCTCAACAGCATAAATTATACCAGGGTGGTCAATTATATTTTGTCAGGGTATAGTCAAGGTCTAGACTTCAGAGAAAATAATAATAAAAATAATGATAATAAGTAAATACAAATTTCAGGGTCCATTCTAAAACTCTGGTGGTCCAGATTTGACCCATAGTCTGTCTGTTGACTATCCCTGAATTAGGTTTTCCCCAGGGAGTTGCAATTTCACTTATGTCTACACTTGATTCCTCCTTTGAGGGAGGAATACAAATGTAAACATCCGAAATTGCAAATGAAGTGGGGATTTAAATATCCCATGCTTCATTTGCATAATTGCGAACTGCCATTTTTCTGCAATAGCGCTATTTCGGGTCATCAAACTCGGTCCCCGGGGGTTATTTCGAGAGAAAACTGTTCCCTCGAAATAACCCTTAAACCGAGGAGAGTCCTCTCCCAGTCCAGTCAGATGGAGCTGGTGATATTACATTACAGCATACGCATCTGTCCTCTGACCTGAGATCACTAAACTCATTTCATATACAGAAGAGTAGGAATTGCCCATACTAGAGAAATCTAATTCAGTAGCCTGTCACTGACAATGACCACTATCAGCTACAGAATTTCATGCGAAGGTGCAAGAAACCTCAGAGTAAGCAGCTACACTCAGGGAAAATTTCCTCCTGAACCCCACACAGCAGTGGTTGGCTTTTGTCCTGATGAAAAATGTTTGTACCTCTTCCAAAATTCTTTCATATGTATTATAACAACTCTAGCTACTCTTGCTAGCCATATGAATGGATAATCCCATTTTCAACCCTGCTGCAGCCAGCAGCCAGCAGTAATTGAGCTCCATGTTGAGGATCTACTACAGACTAGTCTGCATCAGTAAAAGAATGGAAGTCTGAATTAGTCAAAATAGAAAGAGAGGCATCTGGGGGCCAATATTAGAGCTGCTTTGGAAGGGTGGCTAGGGTTTGGTCTAACATAAACTAAGCTGTAGGTCAGGCGGTGCCTCGAGCACAAACACACTTGCAAATTGTTTTTTTAAAGGAACTAACTCAAATTAAATAAAATAATAAATCCCGACACAACTTGTCATTCCCAGCGGCAAAGATGATTGTTTATAAAATTAGCCATATTGTGGTAAACTGGAATGTAACCTTTACAAAATGAGGGAGAGGAAAGCTCCGTGCACAGAGCTTTAACATTGGAGAACACGTCCTTTTTAAATAGAAACACCTTAAAAAAACAGTTGTTCTTACCAGTATATTTGATAAAGCAGGGTACATGGGCTAATTATTATATTCCCTGAAGCCTTCTGCAGTTATCAAGTTATTATTGCTCATTTAGAGTAGTGCTTTATTCAAAGACTTCTACTGTAATCTCCATTTAAACGATTTATGGAGAGTCCTGTTTGATTTTCCATCACTGGCAATTTTTAAATCATGATGGGGGAGTTCTGTAAGAATTCCTCTTGGAATTTGGGGGAGGGATTAGGAGGAAGGTCTCTGGCCTGTGTTATAAAGAAGATCAGACTAATTGATGTGGGACCCCTTCTAGCTATTGAACGTATGAATCTATGTAATTGGGCAGAAAGGCTACGCTCTAATGTTAGCGACCATAAAACATTGGTTAACCCAGGTTGGTGAAAATGCACTAGCTAGGGCCTCCTACTCTACTCCTTTTGGAAATTTGTGCCTGTAACTTGAATTACTCTGCCTAGGTCCTTTCAGCTCGGGGTGGGGGGGGGGTGAATTCTGACCTTCCAACAGCTAACATGTTCCAACATGCAACGCAAAGAAAGGGTTTCACCACGTGGGCATATGACATTTGAAAACACACTCCACTTGCTAACATAAACAGAATCAAATGGCAGCAAATAATAAGCAGCAAAGTTGCCAGAAATGTGCTCCCCTCGTTATCCCTCGGTCATTTGATCACCATTGTCCGCAGCACTCCCCTGAGGACAGTGGGAAGTTTGTGCTTTCACACAGGTGTCATTCACGAAGTTATTCATGTAAAAAAGGCCAGAAGAACTTTAAAACTGGATAATAAGAGACTGTGAATCCCAGTGATGACTGAACCGGGGGATATTCTAAACAAAAAAGAGCTGTCAGGCATGCTGGTCACTTTATACCACTTGATGCTACAGTCACCAGCCATTCTAAGCTTCAGAGTGATGTTTGAGGTTATTGTGTATGATGATTGTGTTGTTGATTTGCTGATGACTGTGCTATGCAAGGAGAATTGTGTGGATTTGCATGAGCAGTGAATGAAGGGTTGTGCTGCAGTAAGAGGCTGTGTATGTTTGAGGTTGCTGTATGTGCTGGTTATATTGTTGTGAGTTGTGTCGTGCTGGGAGAGTTGTGTGGATTAGCATGGGAGATTTGTACAGGAGTTGTGTTTTATTGGGAGATTTGTGTTGATCTATGTAAGGGGCAGTTGGACAAGTAATGCACCATCTGTGCAGTCTCCCTTCATATAACAAATTAAACTGTGGCATGCAAATTAGCTGCAGAATGAAAGGGCGGTGATGGATTGAGTTACTTCTGCTATCACAATGGGCGAGGACTCTCAGCATAACAGAGAAGCTTACCTTACTGTAGCAGCATATATACCAAAATTGGAATGATACAGAGAGTAACACGGACCCTGCACAAGGATGACATGCAAATTTGTGTAGCTGTACACTGGATGGCTGTAATTCAGAAATTTAAAATGGTTGAGACTTAAAAAATGGATAATAAGACCGTGAAACCCACTGATGAGTCAACCTGAATTTTAAAAAGCCCTCAACCATATATGAATGTAGCTTTTCCATCACCTCACAGTCACTCAACAGATATAATACTCTACAGTGTATCATGGGGTATAATTATATAGACCACTGGTTGCCACATAAACAAAGTAAATAGGAACTTAGAGCACAACATGTCCATTTCAAAGTCATTTGTAATCTATTGACAAATTAATCTGATGCACAATATTAAAACCAGGGCTGGCAACAGACTTCACTGGGCCCTGTGAAGAGGTGGGGCTTCAGCAAGAAGGGGTGGAGCTAGGGCCAGCCAGCCCTCAGCACCACCTAAACTAAACTGCCTGTCCCTCAGCCAGTCCTCAATGCCACCCAGACCAGGCCATGTGTAATGTAAATGGCCTGGAGCCTTGAGCACTTTTAAATTGCCAGGCCCTGGGGCAATTGCGCCCTTTGCCCTCTCTTCCTCCCACCCTGTCAGCAGCCCCAACCAAAGCCTGAAACTTTATTGCCATCTAGAGTACAAGCAGGATTAATCCAAGTACAGAATGAAGGGAGTAGAGCAGGAACAGGGTCATACGTTTGCCATTCATCAGGATTTCCTCTTTTACATCCTGAGCAGCTCTGGGCATCTGCTGAAGTCAATGGGAGATGCAGATCTCGGCATCTCTCAGGGTTTGACCCCAAAATGGTCACGTTTAAATTTCTAATCTCTGTTCTGAGCAGACAGCCAGTTGGTTGTGGGTTGAAAGTGTTTTATTGGCCCAAACACTTTAGACTGCAAAACAGCAGGCAGCTTAGCCAACCACCCAACTGTATAGAATTACTGCAGTATCTTCTATCTTAATGAGGCTGCAGATGTTGTCAGTGTCAAGTTTTGCCCTGAATATTTTGTAATTCATTCTCTCTTTCTCTCTCTCTCTCTGTTTGATTTTGAAGTCACTCGCCCCATATTCTGTCCTAACTCACTCATTTTTCTTCTCCACGTAACAAGGTTTCCCAAGCTGGAAGCAAGTTTATATCACACTTCAAGTTCCATTCCTTCTACTACAGAGGAACAATGGGCTCCTAAGGAAGTCACCTTCCAGGCATGCACAGGCCCATGAAAGCAAAGTATGGGAGAATCACTGGGCCCTGCACCCCCCATCCGCAGTGAGGTATGACTCTGAGATAGCAGGTAGAAGAGAAGGTTTATTAGTCGAGACAGGAACACAGTGTAGAATAGACTTGTCAGCACAGTAACCAGAAGCAGTCAGTATAATCCATCTTTGGCAGAAGGCCCCCCCCAGAGCCTGGCTTTGGTCCTCCACCCCAACCTAGACTGCTCCTCTCCCAGCTCCTGGTCCCAGCCACGTACCACCTCCTGGTTTTTGTCCTGCTTCCCCAGCAAAAGGTGTCACCTGGGCTGACCACTTATAAATACTCTATTCATCTGAAGAAGTGGGTTGTGCCCATGAAAGCTCATGACACTATCTACATTTTTTGTTAGTCTCTAAAGTGCTGCAGGACTATTAGTTGTTTTTTAATTTTTTTCAATTATAAATCAGTTAGTCTCTAAGGTGTCACAGGGTTCCTCATTGTTTATGCAACATAAAGTGAGATTTGGGGAGGGGAGCAGAAACAAAGGAGGAAATAGATTACCTTGATAGATAACTTCTTGTTTGTCCAAAATTATACTTAAAAAAAAATCTTATTCCTGATGCAATTTCACCATTTCTAGCTGTTGGTGCCCTAGCACTTGGGGACTAATCTTTTGTTTCCTTTTTCAAGTGCAACAGGTTATCCCTAGTGGGTTCCCCTCTGCCATATTCCATTAGTAGTCCCTATATCAAAGATTATAGACCCTTACTGTGCTGTGCCTATCATTATACTGTTTAATTATAGCATCAGGCTTCTTTGATATAACATAATACAGGTTGAACCTCCTAGTCCGGCAGTTTCTGCTCTGCCAACATCCATGGTCCAGCATGATTTTAGTTGGTTGGATGGCCTCTTATTGTGGGTGTGGCCAAGTGTCCTGCAGTCCCATACAATTTATTTACAGTCACCAGTCCTGCTGTTATTTTGTTTTAAATTACCCCTACATGTCTTCTGAGAGAGCAGCAAGCAGAAAGAGGCAGCAAGTGGTGGGGGGAAAGCAGGGGGTAGTTCAAAGCAGCAGTGCTGTATGGTGTACAGCAGTGCTGTATGGCCAGACCCTGGGCTCCCTGGGGTGCTGCTGCTTTCAAACGCTGCTGCAGGAGCCCAGCGTCAGGCTCCTCCTGGCATTTCAAAGTGGCACGCCACACGGAGCCCAGGATCAGAGTCCCCAGCTGACCGCAGGCTCCACATGGTGCTGACACTTTGAAACGCTGGGAGGAGCCTGACGCTGGGCTCCTGTGGCGGCATTTCAAAGCGGCAGTGCCTCACGGAGCCCGGGATCAGCTGGGGAGTCCCCAACTGACCCTGGGCTCCGTGTGGCACTTTCGCCTTTAAAGTGTAGCAACAGCCCTAGGGCTGTTGCTACACTTCAAAGGCGGAGACGCCCTATCAACTAGTTGAATAGTCGATGCAAAATGCATCGACTATTCGATTAGTCAATTACCCGCAATTTGACATCCCTAGCAAGCAGTGGAAGTGCTGGCAATACTGGTAAACGGAAGCATGTTTTTCATGCTTTATCTACTTATTTTCTTATGCCAATACAGTAAAATGGTGTAACGACACTAACACTTATTTTAGGAAGAGAGCTGATAAGCCTTGGCTAGGCATAGGCTTATATAGGGTGTATCTGTACAGTCACACATTACTAAGCAGCATTGCAAGCACTGTTCCATTTATTCACCTCGGTGAAATAAAAATAACAAGACCCACTCACTACAATATTGACCTCCCATGGTTCAGCAAATTCTCTCATTTGGCACCAGTGTAGTCCAACACCCTGAGGTCCTGAGAGGTTCAACCTGTAGTTTACCAGTTGCTCCATTGGCAGGTGAGGATTTATGGCGTAAAATGTATTGTATAGGAGCAAAGAACTTCCATTACGTTTGCTATGCAGATGCACTTGGTCACAACCTAGTTTTGAACACCTCTAATTTTTGGGAGAGGGTACATTTGAATCTCATGTTATCCAGTTACAGAAGACAAGGCGGGTGAGGAAATACCTTTTATTGTACCAACTTTGGTAGGTGAAAAAGTCAAAGCCAGAGAAGAGTGTTGTGTACCCTTGACAGCTTGTGTCTTTCTCTAACAGAGGGTGTTCCAATAAAAGATATTGCCTCACCCATCTTGCCTTTCTAATATCCTAGAACCAGCACAGCTACACCATGGCAAACTACAGCATAAAGGTACAGCACTTTCGCAAAATTTAAATGAAGGCTCAGAATTGCTGCCTCAGAGTGATCTGATCCAGAGCTCTTTGTGCATTTGAACCTCTCAACTTCAGCAATAACATTTACAATGGGGTAGCCCTATAGCATTTCCTTCTTCAGAACAGTTACATTTATATTTTCTTCTGATAGCCATAAATTTACTAATCTACTGAACAGGGAAATGCAGAAAAAATCCCTTTTTTCTGCCTTTTTATATAATTATTTAACTGTAATGTTATATGGGAGCAATGGCAGCAAAGAAAAACACTTTGGGCAACCATTTTCCATTTTTTTAGGTATTTGTTAAAAAAAAAGGTTGTCAATCTTGCATGTTTAAGATCTAGTAATAATATTTTAAGTAACACCATTAATCCAGAAGATTTCACAGTACTTTACAAATCACTGAACTACAATTATACCTACTATTGGGGTGGAGCCAACAGTCAGCTGGTAGCTGCTAATGTTATCCAAGTCCAGGGATAATAGCTCTTTCAATGCATACATTAGAAGATAAAAGGATACCTCAGGTCAGTTTTGTCTTATGTGCCCCTGATTGTTAAATGTCTTATTATTAAGCATTTTCATGAGAACATAAATGACTTGCTCCTCTCTGTTTCCCTCTCTCACTGGCCTCCTTGCATTTGTGGATGGTCCAATAACAGCCCCTGTTCATAACTGGAAAGGTTTCTTGTCCTCCAAACATACAAAATACATGACTGTACTACACACCAACTGCAATCTACAAGGTTTGCCTTCTTCGAAACAAATAATGTTATGTAGGTGACATATTTAACCCAGTGTACAGCACTGCACTCTTCATTAGCAATAGTGGAAAAAGTAAAAAAAAAAAAAAAAAATCTGTTCAGCACTTGGAACATGTCCACTTCAATGATGACAATGCATTAAACAACAAATTACTATTTATAATAATTTCTACTTTGATAGCACTGTCTGTGCAAGGATCCTGAAGAACATTGCAAATAGTGAACAGTTTTCTATTGGTTGGAAAATGTGTCTGATTACCCATGGGAATGGGAAGCACATAAGGAGATTTTCAGAATACTCAGCGCCCACAGTTAGGCCAAGATTTTCAAGGGAAATGAGGCAGGACATAAGCAGTTGTTGGGGTGATCAGCACCTGAAAAATGGAGCCTATGGTCCAGTCTCCCTATGTCTTCAAGGACTTTGAATGATTGGATCAGGCCATATATGACTTGCACAAAGCTACACAGGAGCACAACAGCTGAGCTGAGATCAGAACCCAAATCATCTAATTCACAGGCCTAGTTTCAGCCACAAGACCATCCATATCCTCAGGATGGTGTCATTAAAATTTTGGGGGTGTGGCAAGACTAAATCAGTGAAGAATGTGACCCCCATGCATTATACTGAAGTTAAATCAACATACATTGCCTGTCAGATATATTGTCCCCTACAGAGTTTGCATGTGGAAACTACCACTGAATATCAGTGTTGATGATAAGATATTATTATATAGCTATGCTGCAGTGCAAACTATTTTCAGCAATAAGATGTTTCACCTTATATGTCACTCTCCCACCCACATCGAATACCAGATTCTGGTCACTAACATCAACTCCAGAATATTTCCCCTCTTTCTCTCTAGTCACATTCATGTGCAAATTCATTGGATAAACAAGCAAGTACACCATGTCTGCGTGCCAAAATGATCAGATTTCCTCTTAAATAAAGGCTTTCCTAAGAGCTGTTTTCCCTTTGCTTTGTTTTTCCTTCTCCCTCGCCATAGCGTGATGCATGTTCTCATTGTTCGTCAGTAAGACAGGGAGCAGCTTCTCTCTTGTCTGGGAAGTCCCATGCACTCCAGTGGGATTAAACCAGGGATGAATGCCATTTAATGAAAGCCATTACATAATATAAAGATTGCGTTATTTCGAAAAATCCAGTCTTGGCTGACCTCAAGGGGTAAAAGATCAACCTACAGATTTCAACGGAAAAGGCAAGATAACATTTGTGCTAGTACATCATGTGAGTTCCCTTTTCCTTGCGTTAATCCCTGTTTTCCTTGGGGTGGGAGAAGGGGGTGGAGAAGAAAATAATCGCAGTAGAAATATCTGACTCATGGTGGTCCAACGCTTCCCTGCGCTTTGCAGGTCACAAACATTGCCCGCTGCAGATCAGCACAACTCCCCTAGTCGCATTGGAAATTGCAAAGACAGGACGGAACTAGCCCGGAGATGGTCCTGCCGGGAGGAAGGCTGCATGGGAGGAAGGGGAAATGTCATGCTGTCGTTACAGCACTCGGAGTTGGGGTGCGGAGAAACGGGGACCTCTGCAGTTTTACATCTGAGCAGCAGCAAAATCGAGAGCAACTGCCAGAAATGTAGCAAAAACAACGCTCCCAGCCGCTGCTCGGCTTCACCAGGCGCCTTGAACATTGGAGGGACTCACCAGAAGGCTCCTGCGTGGGGATCAAACCCGAACAACATGCTCTCTTCCACCACCCCCAAATAACCCCATCGCCCCCCTTATTTTTCCTCATTGCATATGCACCCCGCGCCTGCTGCAGTTTGCTTTACCTTCAGCCCAAGACTGGGGGGTGTGGTGCATGCGCAGCTGCTGCCTGCCCTCCATTCATAAAAAAAACCCAACCCACATCTAGCCTTTGGAACTTGCAACAAGTTCCCTTCCGGCCCCCCATTCATAAAAGAGAGCAGAGCATGCGCCTTGGGACCTCAGTGCCCACCCATTCATAGAGTTGGGAGGACAGGCATGCGCAGAGGGGGTCCCTTTCCTCCCATTCATAAAATAGCCATTTTCCCAGGCAGCAGTTGTTGCAACATCGAGGGCCGAGGCGAGCAGGGGGAAGCTACTGCTGCTGACAGCACAGCACTTGCAGGTCTTTCCCTGAGATTCATGGTGTTTCGTGCCAGGGATTTTGCAGGTCCAGCCCTTTGAGCTGCCTCGGATTTAGGATTAACTCGCCTGTTGAGAGATGATCTTGTCTGAACTGTTTAAAGTAAGTGGGAGACTCATATTTGTGGATAACTATATAAATAAATCCCCTTCCCTGCCAAGAAAAAATTTGCTCCCTTTTTAGGTGCATTTATCTATTTCCTTTGCATGGCTATTTATCACAAACATAAATGTGTATATTACGATTTTTCTAACAGTTATAAATCTACACCTATGTTGTATGTGTAGCTGTCTGGTGTCTCCTGACCTAAAGGGAAATTTGCATTCTTGCAAGAAAAGAAATATCCTGGTCCCTACACAATTCGCATGTGTTCCCGTGATTCGTGTTGAAGCTCCTTTTCCTGCACTCCTATTAACATCTGTATTGGCGTATGGACACGACAGGCGGCTTTTACCAGACGTGGGTTGGGATTATTTTCGTGGCTGTTGGGTTGGCTTTGGGGTTTTTGTTTTGTTTGTTTGTTTAAGAATCGCATTGGGCTTCTCTTCTGTTGATGGAGACTCCTTTCCTTCCTCCCCATCCCCTTCCCATAACGGGCATACATACATGACCCCTTAGATGGACAAATAAAACCTGTACCTGGGCTTTCTGCGGAGTACGAAAACTGATTTTATGTATTTCTCTCCTCCAAGCCCTCTGCCTTGCTAGGATCAAGTGGCTCCGCAGCTGTTTCCATAATAGGGCACTTTAGCGCTCAGCCACTGGAGTGTCAGATCTTTACTGGATGACCTTTGCTCTTTAGCATTTTATTTCATGCAACTGTCCTGCAATTCCGTTTTTTCTTTATTTCTTACTCCATCTTTGATCTAGTCCCCCATAGTCTTCTCTGTATTGCAATGCGATTTTGTGGCTTAGTTACAACTTTGCATTGGAGCTGTGGTGACATGTTTTAAATTGTACCTAACTGTAGACGTAGGTTTGTGCATATAATCCTTTATATTTGCACATATATTTTCTCCATGAATAGATTTAAAAAACATGGAGAAAAACGTCTTGAGAGCCCTTCTTCACCAAGTGCGTAGCTGAGACGACGAGCTAGGTTATTTTCTGGTACTAGTCCTGGCGTCATAGTGGAAAGACAAGACTAGAAACGATATAGTCTGGAAATTCATTATCAGAAAGGAAATGGGAAAACCAGAGAGACATATGCAAGGCACAGAAGTCCAAGAGGAGAGCAGGATTGGAAATGCAGACCTTGGAAATGGCAGTGCAAACAGGAATCAGCATTAATCACAAGGGGAATGGACTTCATTCCTTCTTGCTCCTCAAGTGATGAGAAGTAATGTATTACAGGGGTTGATTTTTCTGCAATAGAATCTTTCCAAAAGGATCTGAGTTCTCAATTTAAAAATATTGAATTGCACACTTTTTTTAAAGCAGGTACAAGGGCGAAACCTTATGGAATTCCCAGAGTAGAGAATAATTTGTCTTTTATTCTTTAAAACTTCTCAAACTTCCCTTGTTTCAAATAATTTTAAAGGCATGGTATGCTAACAGTCAATTTACAGAAATCTCAGTTCAGCTTTAAAGAGAAAATTGAAACCCTGCATGCTCAATATTAAGTCAGTCCTCTCTGACTTTGGCTGCTAAAGGATAAAGCTGTCATTTGTGCACTGAATCACAATTATTTTCATGACTAGCTCCTCCTCCTTAATATAAAAATGAATGACCAAGGAAGGAGTGGTTGCTTTCAGTTATTGGAACCCTTTTGGGGATATCTCATTGATAAATGTGCCATATTCCACAGGCGATCTTCTTCTGTTGATAGAAAGGACTCTATTGCTATTGCACAATTAAGGAAACATTTCTAAATCTTGCAGTGCTTTTGAAATCCCCTGTGAGATATATAAAGGGGGAAACAACTTGTTTGTCTCCTAAAAGAGCAAAACAAAAGTTGTTTTTATCTTTCCCTGACCATGGTGTGAAAATGCTCCTTTAAAAAAGGAGTCTTAAATAAAATGGCCCTAACAATCTTTTTCTCGCACTGCAGCAATGGTTAGTTCATACTAGCTACCCCACACCTCAATATAAGTAGAAAGCTCATCAAACAGGTTGACTATACAGCTTACAGCTGTCCAAATCCAGGTCTGGTGTCTAAAGCTGTATCTCTCTTTTTACAAAAGTAACTGGCCAAATATTATGACTGGGTGGGTTGTTGTTTTTTTCTTAAATGTAAGAGCTAATGTAGTATAATTTCCTTCACTTACTAGAAAATCCTCTGATAGCATTCAGCAGTTAGTATTGTTAACTTCTATAATTCTATAAGTGTTCTTTAACTTCTGTGGCTTTTATTTTTGTATGTCAACATTTTGTTTTAGCTAAACAATAAGAGAATCTATTGCGTTCAGAGATCTGAAAATTTCTCAGCCCAAATCTCAAGCTGTAAGAAAGAGACTGGACAGGGTACTTCTTGAAAAGTTTACAAGCCTATATTTTCAGCTTCTTCTATGTCAGAGCCATTGGCCTAATCTTAAATCAATGCCTCATTTTTAAAAAATCAGATTTTTCCCCCACTAAGCTTTATTTCCCCTCTACCCTCTCCTGCCCCTTATTCTTCTCAGAGGAAAAACTAACTATCCTCACACGGGTACGGCCATTAGGCAGGAAGGGAACTCAAACCTCTTATTTATTTGTATGTACGAAAAGGTGCTAAACTCTACAGAAATTTCACCAAAGAGCTTACAGTTTAAATCAGATCTGACTTATTGAAGCTATAGACATTCTACCCATATCCACATATCTTATCTCTCTCACACACACACATGCATACTTTCTACAACACTTTTTGGCAGGGAGTGTCATGTCTTTTAGGCTGTGTCTAGACTACATCCCTCTTGCAACAGAGGGATGTAAATTAGACACTTCAAAATTGCAAATGAAGCGTGGGATTTAAATATCCTGCGCTTCATTTGCATAATCGCATCATGGCGCTCTTTCGAAAAAGTGCCATTTTGAAAGTAAAACCGCGGTCTAGATGCAGTTCTGTTGAAAATGGCAGATACTGAAGGAGTACAGGATCTTTTGAAAAAGTCTGCCGTTTTTGACAGAATCACGTCTATACCGCCTTAGTGTCTATTTCTAGCCTTTTATGACATTAAGCTTTTTCTTTGTAAAAGATTTTCTGTACCAATAAGCAAGTTTTCTCTTCCACCTATAACTCCTCCAACTAAATCTTCAGAAGACTTCATAGGATCTTTAGATTCCTGCTGGTCATAGCACATCATTTACTACTCTTGACGTGTCCAGTTGAGAGGTTCTAACCAAAGGCAAGGTTAGAATTTCTTTAGATATCGTTCAGCTTTTTATCTCTGTGATTCAGAATGAATTAGGGTTTTGACGGTAGTTACACAGTGAACCTGATTCACCATTCTGAATCCTTCCTGTGCTGTAAAATGTCTTTTAGAGTATCAACAAGGCTTTGCCACTCCTGTCTACATTGGGCTGCTCTTTGCATGTCCCACATGTTATTAAGTCCATACATTTTTCCCTAACTACTGTGCTATGGAAGGATTATTTCAGTTAGCCCTTTTGGCGTGTTCCTCCAGCTGGCCAATGACATGCCTTTTATGGCATGTCTTCGCTTCATTCTTAACACGTGCCCCAGATATTTCGGTCTTCATCTCTGGATAATTTTGTACAGAAGGAGTTGCTGAGATTTGTCTGAGTTCAGCACTGCCTTGCCCAAATCAAAATTCACTCTATCTGGGTTGAAATTCTGAAAGTATATCTGAGTGGTGTTCAAAAGATCTGGATTCTATTCCGAGTTCTGTCACTGATCCACTGTATGATTTTTGGCAAGTTGCTTAAGGTGAAATCCGGGCCCCACTGAAGTCAAGGGCAAAACTCCCATTGACTTCAAAGAGTTCAGGATTTTGCCCTTAATGTCTCTGCCTGTTTCCACATACATATCTCATGCAGGGTTGTGATGTTTTATTAATCCTTATGAAACACTATGCAATCTTTGGAAGGATGATATAGCAAATCAAAATTAGTATTTGTTATGCTAGAAATGTTTGCATAGGTTATGTTATGGGGCTCAGGGGAGAAACTTGGGTTACACGGTTTCCTATCCCATCCGGTTACCTTCATGCAGTGAAAGGTATCTGAACCAGAGCGAAGTTCAACAAGGTGTGATTTTTGATTGATTTATTGCTAGTTCAAAAGGAACCCTCTGATGCGGTTTAGTAACTCTCCAGTGTTGCAGAAGTTAGTTCCAGGTATTTGATATAAACTGCAGGCAGTTCTTTGAGGCAGTGAGGGTGGAGCAAATCATGAGAGCGCCACATTCTAGTGCCATAGAATAGCCTCTGGTTTTTTTAGAAAATAATCAATTTGCCTGAGAGGCACCAACCGAACTCTCCATGTGACAAGGTGAGGACCATGAGGCTGTTGAAAGGCATGAGGCTGAAGGGCAACTGTTGTCCCTGAAAAATTGCCTTTATGAAGCAGAATGTTAATTTAAAGGGGTAATATGACCCATGAGTCAATACTTGAGATGAACAATCATAGAGCTCTAACTCTAGCTCTATATTGCATTATTACTTTGCTTCAGCTAGAAATTCATTTATGATGGAATAAGTTTAAAGCAATGTTTGGGGGGCCTTTTTTTTAGATGGCATTAGGTCCAATGTTTGCATTTTAATTGCACCTTGCAAAAGCTGCTTGGGCAAGAAGGATATCTTGGACCTGGTCCTAGGTGGGTGAAAGATGAGTGATGAGTAGCTGCAAGTTCTATTGATGAATAGGAATAACATCTGTCAGAATCAAGACAGTTATGTCTCTTAAATACATCGGAGGCTGCTTCTTTAAGGCCTGATCTTGCAGCCCTTCCTCAGGTGACATCAGGTTGTAATAGCAAGATAATGAAAATGAGGGTCTGATTCTGCACCACTTATGGGGGAAGCAGTCCCCCATACTTAAATACATCGGAGGCCGCTTCTTTAAGGCCTGATCTTGCAGCCCTTCCTCAGGTGACATCAGTGGGACTGCTTCCCCCATAAGTGGTGCAGAATCAGACCCTCATTTTCATTATCTTGCTATTACAACATGGTTACAAGGTGTTTGTTTGAAAAAATATCAATATTAAACAGTTAGTTATTTAACTAATTGTATGAAGATGCATACCTCCAAACTAAAACAACAAATAGTCTAGCAGCACCTTAAAGACTAACAAAACATGTAGATGGTATCAAAACCCACTTCTCCAGATGAATGGAGTTATTAAAGGTCCAGTTCCAAAATAAATAGGGGATGAGGGAGGTACTATTCGTTGTTTAAGTCCAGTTTCACACTAACAAGGCTACCCCTCTGAAGCAATGTTAAATAAGTCATTCAAAGTCCGTTCTGTTTTTCAGGAACTAGAAGTTGCCCAACCATTATGAAAATCCAAAAGAATTTAAGAGAAACTAGTGGGATCCTATAGAAATTACTTTAAAACTTGCAGAATTTAATAATGAGCTTTTCTGTAGGATTATATCAAGCATTCCACACGGTTCTATAGTAAGTACTGTATATATTTTCTATTACATTCAGTAGGATAGTCCAAAAACTATATACAATTTTATAGGAAAAAATTATAGAATTTTTAATAAATTCTACATCTACAAAACTTCCAGATTTGAAATGGTACCATAACAACCACTTTTTACCTTTTTCTTAAGTTTTAGGAGACTGTTATGCACAAAAATAGTAGTTTGGATACTGAAAAGAGGAAGTGGTGAAAAGGGATCACAGAAACTGCAGTCAATTTAGTGAAATTAGCCACAAAGTTAATTCCAATAAATGGTTGTATATTGTTTTTGATATCAAACAATGCAGATGTGTTATGTGGACACTCCTAGTTTTGAATGGGGGTAGAAAAAAGACAAATCTTCTCTAAATGGATGTTTATTCTTGACTTCTCTGTTTCAAAGTAATTTCAGTCGACTTATTGGAATTAACTTTAAAATTAAACATAAAATCAATTTGAAAACACCTAGTTCATGATTTGCCTTCTTTGGTTTCAGAAAACTGCCTATATTGTCAGACTTGGTGAATTTGTGCCTGGCTTAATACTAACAGTATGTCCGAATTTACTAATAATTGAATTATTTTATTTGTAAGTTGTTGGTATATTATTCTTTAATCTAAATTAAAACAGAATTTGTATCCAGAATTATACTGGTGCTTTGAAATATGGTATTTTTTGCATGCATCCATACAATAGTGTGAACTGGGAGTACTTGTGTACTTAAATTTGTATACATGATTTTACATACCTTGCATGAATCAGGGCTGAAAGGCAGCCCCATTAACTTAAAGAATATCAGTAGGACCTTAAAGATACCACTCTGTCTGGGAGCTGACTGTACAGTAGATAATCTACACAATAAGTTTTGATACTGTAAATTTGTAATTAAATTATTTGATTGCTATTTGATAGCAGGTAATAGAATAGTTGACTAACCACATGAATTCTTAGCGGTTAGTGAACTATTTTATAGTCCCCACTCCGGCTCCACTCCCAGTGCACTCTGACCCCACTCCCAGGGAGCTTCCTGGCATCCAACGCTGCTACCTCTGTACCAGAGGCAGCAGCGTGGGGTCCTAGGCGGGAGCCAGTCTGTGAGGGAAGCCAGTTTAAAAAACAGCTCCCCTCATGGACAGCTGGCTGCCTACCGCCTTGCGCTGCTGCCTCTAATACAGAGGCAGCAGTGTGGGGTGGCAGCAGCCCCTTTCCGAGGTGGTTCCGAGCTCCCCACAGAGCAGCGTCTATCCAGCAGCCTCCCCTTGCCCCCGCCACCTCCCGTGCTGCTGCCTCTGATAGAGAGGCAACAGCGTGGGGGGGGAGAGGGGAGTGCCAGAGGGGTGGCCAAGTGGCACCGTGAGTCTGGTGCTGGGGAAAACAGGCTCTTAAACCAGCTCCCCCCAGCATCACCTCCTGCTTCCCCCTACCCTTGCTACCTCTGATACAGGCCTAGCCTTACTGGTTAATCGTCTAGTAGACTACTCATTGACAACCCTGGTTGATAGCCGTTCTTCACTAAGCATCTTGCTATTTGATGGGCTTTGCCTCACAGTTCTTAAATTCAAGTTTGTAACTTTCGATGGATTTTATTTTCTGGCTTACTTATTTATGTAAGGAGTTGAAAGAAAATTGGCGTCTAAAATCTATGGCAATTCTGGTTTTGGTTTTGGTTTGGTTTGTTTTTTACTAATTCTCTTATAAAGAGCAATAACCTTGATTATACATTCTTGCCTGCATATTGGCTCAAATGTCATCTGTGAGGGACCTATGAGAGCTGCAAGTTTTTTCATTCTTTTAAACAACTAAAAGCAGCGGCTCCTTCTGTCCATCTCCTTTTTATGACACCATTAATTCTTTCATTGCAGATGAAATGCAGGTCACCTATTAAACTGCCTATATCATTCCCTGCAGTGGCGCTTCAAACAACACATCGCACATCTGTATGAGCAGAATGAAGGCATTTAGGTGAATCTGGTATTTGGAGTATCTGTGAGTGATGCTCACGTATCACTAGACACCTGAAATCTCTATTCACAGTCCAGTGGTAGCACAAACATCTTGTCTGTTCCTTTCCATGGTCCTTCAACTGGCCAACCCTAACCAGCAGAAGAGTTCTATTTCTCATCAGAAAATCATTTTTGGATAAATTCTAGCAATTTCTTTAACCAGGACTGCTTTGGCAGCCAGAACCAGATATATCAGTTCAGAAAAGCACAGACTAAGCTGTCCAGTTTAGCCCTTCTTACGTCCAGGGCTGCTTCAGTCACAGTGATCAGTTTCATGCTGTCCTGCAGCGGAGCTTGGGTTCACAACACAGTGCTGATTTGCTGTGCTAGGGCATTGCTACTACTTTACAGGCAGTTTAATATTTCATCCAAAGTAAGATCCTTCTTCCCCTCTCCTGTGGCTGTCAGGATCCAGTCATTAAATACGTAATAGAACTTGAGTGTCCAGTGCATCTGCCCATTTTCTAAACATTCAGCCTCCAAGAAGCTTGTCGACAATTCTGAAGTCTCTTTCTATCCTGGGACCCAGGTACTAAAGTAAAAGGGGATGAAGCTTGGGGGAGTATGTCAGTTCCCAGTGCTCAGACCAGCTGCTCAGGGTGTTTGCTGCAGAGAGGTTGAGTGAGCAATCACAGAAAAGACAAGTTATTGCATCATACAAGGTACTTATGCTTCAGGGAATTTTTGTAGAAGTCTTAGCCATACTGGGGTCTTACATAGCTACTAAACCTTGGTATGGAATAGGGAGAGGAAATTTAACAGCAAAAATGGTAGGACGTTTATATCATTTTAAGGGATACTCTAAAGAGACAGTGTGTCTGAAGTGTCTGGGAAATCTGGGTTTTTCACATCTCCGTGTCTGTGTTTCCCCATCTGTGAAATAGGAGTAATGAGACTTCCTTACCTTTGGCCAAGTGATTGAGACATTTTCAACTGTAACTGTCTTAAAATCCCTTTGGGCGGCTTTTTATTGGGGAGTAGGGGGAGTTAAATTCAGGAAATAAAACTGCTGTTCTCACCAACATTAATTATCCCAATTAAACCACCTGCTCATGTCGGTCTGCATGTGACCTATCACAGAGTATAACAGTTGCTGGACCTGGCTACAGTCTCTGTATGATGGAGGTCTGACTCAGTGGAATATTTTGAATATGCAAGTGATTCCTGCTCATTCCATGTAACTAGCTCTGTGTTTGCATGGCCCTTTAGATGTAGTACTGTCTTAAGTTCCCTTGTAAACATTGTGGTATTTGCCGGACAGCTGCCTTTTATCACTAAGATGGTTCCTGTTCCTTGATGCGGTATGCACCCATTTGTATTGAATTCAGTGGTGCAGGATCAGACCCATAGTTTGTAAAGTTAAGCTAAATGCTGAGAGCTCAAGCAGTTACATTAGACACTGTCCTATCATACAAATGTTCTCTCCAGCATAACATGCCTTAAATCATGATTTTTCAGCCCACTTTAGACCTGCTGTGAATGAGCACAACTCCACTGATTTCAATCAAGTACAGCTGGGATTCCGTTAGAACCCAACCGATATTTGGAAGCTGCAAGTGCATATGCTCTATTTTAATTTTTAAAAAGATCTGTCATGAGAGAGCCATTGGTACAGAGATAAAGGGCATGAAACAGGACTGCTTTAATATGGTGCAGTATTCCTCCATTTTATACAGTTCCACCTACATTCGTACCAACATCAGCCAGGCTGAGTGCACACCTTTCCAGCTGAAATAGCTGCATCTCGAGTGTCTTAGCTTTAAAAAACTAAGTTCTTGTGAGAGCCAACTGTCTTCCTTTAAATGCATAATCTCTGGCTGACAAATTTCAGTGATTAACATGTTATATAATACTGAACTCTGAGCTTTAGTAAATATTTCCTGTACTATGACACTGAATTAGATGAAATGTACAACTTATTGGAAATCATTGTCTTTTTTTTTTTTAAAGAAAATTAAGCAATATTTCATCACAGCAGCTCATGCAGTTAAGAAATTAGTGCTTTCAGAACCTTTCTACTTGCAAGAACTGTGAATATTTCTGTTTTGGTTTTGGTATTGTTTTTGTTTAGGAACAAATTCTCAATGAATAATCTAAGAAGGTTTTTTTATGAATGACTGAGGAGGAAGAGTAACTAGTGAATTGTTAAATGGCAAAGGACACTGGCTTAAAGACTAAGATAGCATAAATAGCTTCACTATTCCTTCTAGATATAAAACATTTTGTCCCATTTTTTTGTCCTGTGGCAGACTCTCTTTAAGTCCAGCAACCAAGTATGCTAATACTGCAGAAAAGGCATGTGCTGTACTGACCACAGATTGATGTTCCATAGTCCATTTTTAGTGCATGAGCCCTATCTTGCAAGATGCTGAGTGCCTTTTGTGAGGTGCTAAGCTACTTTACCTCCTTTTGGTTTTACTGTATTTGAGAGTGCTCTGCACCTCTTAGGATCAGATACCAAATGTCAATAAAGGAGAATGTTATTTTAATAATGGTCTCTGGACATCATTATAAAGCAGATACTTAATCCCCACCCCCCCCCACCCCAAAATTCTCTGATGTATGGGGGTGGAAGGGTTGTCTGCTGTAGGAGGGAGGTTCTTGGTACAGTATTTTTCATCCAATTAATTTAACTTGTGGGAAATGATTTAACAGCCACGCTGTGTACGGGATGCTCTGTGTATGTTGCATAAACACACAAAGTTCTAGGCCAGGAGATTGAGTGGCTCTTAAAGAGTAATGAGCTCTTTCCATATGTACAACATTTATGAATAAATCAGTCCACACTGCCTAACCTCTTGGTGTAAAATCCAAATTTTTCACACATTTCTAAGATTTTAACAAAAAAACAAACCTGACCAGCTCACTACATTTGGATTTCAAAAAGCGCCCTTTAACTTAATCTGACGTTTTACTTGCTGCTGCTTTAAACTGATCCTGAACATAATTCATAAATATAAAGGTCACTCCACGAGGAAATGGCCCATCACATTGAAAACAATGTGCATTTTCTAAATTTGAACCAAGTAGTTTCCGTTCTTTGATTTAAGTTTAGATACTTCCTGTGGTTTCGTGTCCTACGCTGCAGTTGAATCCTTGGATTGGCTCCAGTATAAATTGCACTCTTTCAATGAAATTAGAAACTATAGCAATAGATGGTTGAGCTGCTCTGGCTAGTAAATTGCATTTAGACTATATGTTTTTCTGCTTCATCTTTGATGCATATAACCAAATTATTTGTGTGATATGATCTCTGATCACATTTTCTGTGGTCTCCATTGAAGTGAGCTTTGCCTGTAATTTGCACCTATCTATTGTTATTGCTATCTTAAATGACTGGGCTGCTAAATAAAGCCTATATCCTCCTTTTTATTCTGTTTTCCACAATGGGAATGAAAGAAGTAGAAAACCTGTGCTTTTTAAAGCCAAGATTTGTCTGATGGAGGGCAGTTGGCTGAGGCTATCTGTTGAGACAGAAATTGGGGACCAGTGCTCCCTGAAAGCTGTGAGCTTGGGTGGCCACACAGGAGAGATTCAAATGCCACCCAGCTGATTAGCAGAGTGCCCACAGCTCGGTTTTGTTTCTAATGGTGGTACACATTAACACATGCCTTGGTGCACATAAAAATTATTACACACACGGCTGCAAAAATCTGCACATGGATGGAAAAGATTAAAGGAAACGTTGTTGGGGACCTTTTGCAAAGCAAACCCAGACTGCAGAATCGAAACATATGGGCCCCGCATTGTCTGCTCCAAACTCCTCTGCCATTCTAGCTCCCCAAGGGGGTGAGGGAGGGTTCAAGTTCATATGGGAGGAAGATAGATTAATCTGTTCAGTACAGCTGTGGGTGTTTTGAGAAGGTGGTCTGCATATGTCCTGTTAAACTGGGGAATTGTAAGATGCCCCAACTGAAGTCAGGGTAAAGGGGGACGGGAGGAATAACTTGAATCCTCTAGGGCATCAGGATCTCTGGGAGGGCTTTCAACCAGGAAGCAGCCATTCATACTCCATGCCACATGGCACAGGCCTACGAGTAGTAAAGAGCACTCTGGCATCTTTTTTTGCACTTAGTGAGGTGTAGTCCCAGGGGCCTGTGTCATATCTCAGGCTACGTCTACACTGCCGGATTTTGCCGGCAGAGAGTATGCTAATCTGTTTTGTGCAAAAAAAACCCTTTTTCGCAAGATCTGTATACCTCCTTTTTTGAGGCATAAGGATCTTGTGCAAAAGGGGGTTTTGCACAAAATGGATCTGTCTACGCTGCTAGTTTTTGTGCAAAAGGCCTGGGGCAGAGATTATGCAAATGAAGCGCGAGAAGTTGCTAATGAGTGCTTCATTAGCATACTCTCTGCCACTGCTGGCAAAAGCCAGAAGTGTAGACGTAGCCTCAGTGTCTTCTAGTTTTTCAGGATTGTTGGTACTGGCAGGAGTATTATCCTTCAAGTCTGTGGAAGGCCTGCCAAACGAACTCTGCACAGTTGACTTCCATGGGTCTGAGGTGTGGGGCAGGGATGGGGAGGATGGAGGGGGGGATGAGAGAGGCTTTCAGCAAAATTATCCCTGGAAAAACCTAGAGTGACTTTCCATGAGAAGACTGGTCTGCCACTGTCATTGGTAACTTGAATGGACTTCTGCTCTGTGCACAGGGGAGTGGAGGAGGAATTAGACCAGGCATGGCCAGAGGAAGGCAGGGGTCTCCAAATCAGGATCTGGGACTCTGTGCACACAAGTGAGAAGCCAAAAAAATGGCCCCGAGTGAGAAGGAGAAAGACATTCCCACATTCCCCTTGCACACAAGAACCTCGGGAGGCCCAGCCTAGTACTGTAGATTTTGTGTGCTCCAGCCCTGTGGCATGGCAGCACGGGGGCTGGAGTGCCAGCATGGGCTCCCCAATGCTTGGGGTGGGGCTTGAACCTCAGGGGCTGGATCCAGGCAAGCTGGGTCCATATCTGGCCCGCAGGCCTGAGGTTCCCCACCCCTGCCATAGAGGCTTAATTCAGGCCTGACTCTTTGTGCTACTGGGAGTGAGTCTACTAAACCAGCACTTCCCAAACTGGTTGGACTAACCTTTTGCTAGGGTGAGCTCCCTGCTGTTCCAGTCATTGCTCATAGTCATGCTTGGTGAAGATCCAGGGAGGTGACAAGGTCACATGATGAGTAGATAAAGAATATTTTAACAGGTTGATAACTGTAAGCCAGCAAGCTCCACATCTTTCCTTGCCTCCCCAGCAGTCACTGAGAGAGAGAAGGCTACTAAACCTAAAATCCTATTTAGCAATGAGTGGGAGCACCATGCTAGGCCTGGATCAGTGAGAGCTAAACAGTCCTAGTATGAATCCCAGCTTTGGACAAGAGCAGATGTTTCATGTCCACTTGCTGAGTGTTTTGCTCATAATCGCTTCAGTGCAATAGCAGCTAGAGCAAGGAGCCCTCCTTGGACTGGGCATAGTGGCAATGTGAGTTAATTTGGGAACCATTCCCATTTTCCCTTCTCTTTTTCAGGACACCTAAAGCAGTTCCCCCCCACCTGTGGCGAAGGACAGTCTGACCAATGGAACCCCGGATTCCCCACAACATAACTGTGGTCCCAAACTCCGTCATGGTGCAGCCGTTACTGGACAGTCGGATCCCCTATGGGAGGCTGCAGCATCCACTCACCATCCTGCCTATTGACCAAATGAAGACGACTCACATCGAGAACGACTACACCGACAATCCCAGCCTGGCCCAGATGGCTGCCCAGAAGCGCCCCCGAGGCCACCACGAACCCACGCTGATGAACCAGCATCTGCAGAGATGTGAGCAGGATGTCACCCACCCCTGGATCTCTTTCAGTGGGCGGCCCAGCTCCATCAGCAGCAGCAGCAGCACGTCTTCTGACCAAAGGCTCTTGGATCACATGGCGCCACCCCCAGTAGTGGATCAGTCCTCCCCAAGAGCAGTTCAGATACAGCCCAAGGCGATTAACTGCAAACCCGTGGATCTGAAGGGACCCATGTCTCAGGAGCCTGACAAGCACTTTTTATTGTGTGAAGCCTGTGGGAAATGCAAGTGCAAGGAGTGTGCCCTGCCAAGGAGTTTGCCTTCTTGCTGGGTCTGCAACCAGGAGTGCCTCTGCTCCGCACAGAACCTGGTCAACTACTCCACCTGCATGTGTCTGGTGAAGGGAGTCTTCTACCACTGCACTAACGAGGATGATGAGGGCTCCTGTGCGGACCACCCCTGCTCCTGCTCCCATTCAAACTGCTGTGCCCGCTGGTCTTTCATGAGTGCCCTCTCTCTGGTCCTGCCTTGCTTGCTGTGCTACCTGCCAGCCACCGGTTGTGTGAAACTATCCCAGAGATGCTATGACCAAGTGAGTCGGCCCGGATGTAGATGTACAAACACAAACAGTGTCATTTGCAAGGTGGCGCTGGATGGCAAAGTGAGCAGGCCAGAAAAGCCTTTCTGATCCGTGGGGTAGGATATGGGAAAGATGGAAGAGACACTAGAAGGGAGGTTATAACCTGTGTTCTGAAGATCTTGTGTGTTAACCTTTTGCCATCAACAGAGAAAGCCGAAGTAACTATTTCCATAAACTGAAGCACTTTCGGTTATTCAGGGTTTTGGAATTGATTATCTAAAGTTAAACAGAGGGGGGCCAGTAGAGGAAGATTCTTAATACTTTACAGAGCCCAGGCCAAAAACCAACATAGACCACAGAGTACAGCTGCTTAAAAAGTCTTTTCACCATCTGGCTCGTTGTGCTGGCTTCTCGCTGAGCCTACATCCAGCAAGAATAATTAACTATTAGCTTGGCAGGCACATCTGCAGTAGCAATATTCATTTTCATTCACAAAATGAAGAGTGGGCTTAGAATGTAGGGTGGGTTTTCTTCCTTTTTCAACTTGATGATTTGTTACCAGCAGCCTGTTGAAGGTAAAGGGTTAACCATTTTTCTTTCCACTTGACCATTAAAAGGGCCAGTTTAGTACAAAGTAAATGTTTTCCCAAAGCTTTTTTCCTTCCCTCTTTCACAACAGACTTTGAAGCAGAAATAACTTTTTCAAATCATTTTCTATAACTGTCATTACCATTTAGGTATATGTCTATTCCTGCCTGACCCACCACATTCCCTTTTTGATGCAGATTTTATTTTCTGACAGAGAGTGTCATATGGAATCTCTGCCCCTCACCCCCTCCCTCGCTCCCTCCCACAGTAAGAGGGCTATGGGCGTAATGTGTTCTTCCCTCCCCTCACTCCTTTATGTCAACTTCTTTTGAAATTTTACATTGTCATTTTGCTAGTGAGCCTAAGTCTATAGTCTCATATTTTAAAAGTTTACTAAATGAGACATCTATTATTTATTACATTAGCAGTAAAACTTTTTTCCAAAGGGGCTTTGAATTAATTCAGCTTCTGCAGCGTGGGGTTTTTTTTGTTTGTTTGTTTTTCAGCAAATGCTGACACAGAAATCCTATTAAGCCGAGAAGTTTGATTTCTCTCTTTCTCCCTTCCCTCCTTCTCCCCCTCCCGCCCTCCGCCTTCTCAAGCTGTAATAAGAGCAAGGTCAAGAAAAACTGGGCACAATACACATGTATGGTTATTTTTGTTTGTTTGTTTTTTAATGAACATCAATCCAATACTAGTTCTCACAGAACAAACTCTTCAGGCTTACTTTGCTGATAATATTAAGGACACTTTTTTTTTTTTTTTTTTTTTTTGGCAGAATGACATTTGCTTGAAGTATTTTTTCCTTGATTTCTATTGCTGCTGCTCAACTTCTGACTTTTCTGTATAATAGTGTGTCTTTGAAAAGTGTAAATAGAGAAATTAAAAAGTGTCTATTTTAGTGTGAATGAGTACTGGGGAAAGCCAAGGGTGCATATTTATGGAACCTGGCCCTTGTTTTTCTGTAGCTGATGATCATAATCTTTGTCTGTGCACTTGTACAAGGGCCAGCTCTTCCCTCCCTTACACTGCAGTAACCCCTTTCTCTTAACAACTGCAAGGTGCTATTCAAAAACCTTAGTCTTAACATGCAACAAATCAGATAGATAGGTACTTGTTGCATGCTGAAAGCTGATCTAAACAGTGTGTGTGTGTGTGTGTGTGTGTGTTTTAATTAGAGGAAATGTACTACGTAAATGCAGAGCAATGACAGAGAAATGTCATCTTAATTAGATAAGCAATAGGCAAAGCCCATGTAGCATTTTCCAGAAATCACATTTGCTTGGTTGTGATACAATTGCTGATTTGTTTTTCCAAATGTACTGATGGGAGTTTTTTTTTTAATTTTTACTTAAGAAATCATTTATGAGCGGGTGACTTTTTTTTCTTGTTAAGTTTAATTGTAGATATTTATTAAGTGAGGAATTGTTTTTTGTTTTGTTTTGTTTAATTCCTTTTTTGTATTTATAGCATTAGCTGGCTTGTTATGATAAATCATAGAAAAGGGATACTACATCTATGTTATCAGATACTGATTCCTGTATCTTACCCTCACCTGGAAGATACTGTGTGGAAGATACTGTACTGTGTGTGCCATGAAGAGGTTTGTATGTTTAGTCATGCACAACTCAGAGGGAACTTTGCAAAGAAAAAAAAGGAAAAGCCTCAGACTGGCTGAACTGCTGGTTGAATGTATAAGGCATTGCTATTTAATGGAATTATGTAATTTTCTTTAAGTGCAAATGGATTAAAAGACGTGGCAACAAGCACAGAGATCTACATCAGCAATCTTCCACCTTGAACATATGCAATGTCCAAATGGCCTCCAGCTATACATTTTCTAATGACCCCAGGCCATAGGTTAGTGCAGCAGGATATCCTAGTGCAGATTTTCAATAGAAATCCTGCTGGCCGGCTGCATGTTACTGCAAACAAACATAATATCAGAATGATCTCTGGATCTCTGTTGTGCCACGCCACGCTCACGTGAACAAACACACACACACACTCACACAGAGCGACTCCATATTCTTACATTCTCTTCTAATGAAAATGGCCGCCAGCAACTTTTACTTTCATTGTATATAGTTGTAAACACCTATCTCTGTTGGTTTCTTTTAATATATAAACCCTGCTATAATGTAAGCTGATCCTAGGCTGAAAGACTGTAAAGCATTAGTGGATGTGTTAGTGCAGTGGTAAATGTAGCAGAATGAAACTCCTTGTATTCTTCAAGCCCCTTTTGGTGTAGCAATCAGTCAGCATGTTTCACCAGCTCTTTGCCTGAGGCATAGCAACAAAGTTGCTGAGCTTCTTGCATAGCATTCAAAAGATTCTGGGTTAGACCAGGCCAGAGGAGCCTTGACAATATGACGCTATGCCTTTAGATGCCTTTGGCTGCTATGCTGATGGAGAGTATTTTTCCAGCCAACTACTAAGTTTCCCCTTTTTGCCTCCACTCCTCCCCCTTCATTTATAAGGGACATACTTCCACTGTGACCTCATGCCACTCCTGAGTCAAAGAATACAGGGACAGTGTAATATGCCATGTAAATCTATCTAGGCTAGAGCCACACCTAGTTTGCATGAAATAAGCTGCTTTCCTCTCGGGCAGAGACAACAGATCCTGACATGCAAAGTGGTCTGTGATCCCTGCAAGCTACCCCTGTCTCTTAGGCCATGTCTATGCTACAAGGACGCCAGCAGCACAGCTACAGCGCCATAGCTAGGCCAGCATAACCCCCTAGTGCAGGTGCAACCTATAGCAATGGAAGGGATTCCCCCCCCCCCAAGTGATTTAGAAAAACCACCTCCCCAAATGATGGTAGTTAGGCTGAGAGAAGCATTCTTCCCCCCACCTACCTGTATATACTGGGGGAAGGGTGGGAATTAGGTCAGGATAGTTACAGCTTTTGGGATTGGCTTTTTTACACACCCTTGAGCACCAAAGCTATGTCAAGCTACATATAGGCCGAGCCTTATCAGGAGAATGGGCTACTCTCTGGTCATGTTGGCACAGGGCCAGAGGGCGCTTGGCCCCATCATCATGAGCACAAGTGGGAGGAAGGCAGCTGAGAGGACGTGCCCATTTTGTGCATCCTGTGAGGTCTCTGTTTTTAATTTGCATCTTCTGTATACCTGGTGCAGGGGAAGCAAAGGTTTTCCCTCCGAGGTATGCTATGCTGTAAAGGAAGTTGGGACGGGCTTTGGCACAACACTTAACGTTTTACTGCCTTTCAGAAGCAGTTTCTCATTGCTGTTAGTAAACTAACCTCTCAAGCTTATTTCTTCCATTTCTGTCTCTTTTGCAGCACTGGGGTTTGGGGTTTTTTTCCTTTCATGTTATGAAAAGCTGTTCAAGGATTCCCTCCCCTACCAGTCACCTCCATACTCACATACCCTGAACGTTACTACGGAAGGTTTCCTTTGTATAGAATATTTATTTTGAAGCTCTATTTTAATAGTATTTATTTTAGAAAGTCTACTATTGTAAGAGTTCTTCTGTTTGTGAAGAAAAACAAGTTAAAACTGAATGTTCTGATTTAGAAATATATATATAAATATATAAAATATATATTGTTAAATATACAAGTGACTGTTTGTGGTTTCTTTAAAAAAGGGGGGGTAGCATTTTTTCCCCAAGTAGTTCTAGAACCTGAATTGAATCTATTCTAACAGCTTTCATCTCCCCCCGAACACCAGTTCATGAAATCAGCAAGGTCTTTAGGAGAGAACGAACATTTAGATCAGAAGCTATTACAGCTGATCTTGCTTTCTGGCTGGGGCCTGAAACTGTGACAATGCAAAGCTCAAGTAAAGTCCACCTGACCTGCAAGTATCCAGAGGCTGAGATAAGTGAAAGTTGCCAACCCTTCTTTTCCCCCCAACCCCTGCCCCAAAATGCAGCCACGTGAATGAACACACACACACACCTATATTTGATCACTCTGTCAATGCAAAGATCTTGGAAGAGAATTCTGAAAGCTTAAACCAGGTCCGAGGTGAGAGTGAGTGGACAATCCAGAATTTTTTGGTCTCTCCTTTTGTTTATTTGGCTAAGCTGATGACTTGTTCAACCCTGGCTTGCTCTTACACAATTTATGATAAGACAATCCTCTGTCCCAATTACAATTTAGTATTGAAATTGCTTTCTATGTCTAAGCTGAGCAGACAAGGCCCATTGAGGGAGGGAGGACAAAGGAGGCCACTACCCAAGGGCCTGGTAATACCAATGGTGACATGAATGCGGTGGCCAGAGCCCTGGGCCCTTCACATTGCTGCGGGGGTGCCATGCTGTGCGCTCCAGGCAGCACAGAGTGCTACCTGGGGAGGTGTGGCACTCTGGCTGGCTCTGATGTCTGCCTAGCCCTAGCCCCATCTCTTTCCCCAAAAAACCTGCCGAGCAGGCCCTATCCCGTACCTTGCCCAGGGGCCTGCAAAGCTGGAAGTTGTGTTCAACTGATGCTTCCGTCTCCTCCTGAAATGTGCCCACTCCCTAATCTTCCTCTACTAAACGAAATAGGTCCCACTACAACAACAGTTTGGTTCATTATGATAGGTTATGAGGCCATCCAGCATTTTGACAAAGGAACGGAGACGGCCCATCGGTGATGCTTAGCAAGAGTCTGGGAAAAGAGCCCGATGCAGGAGTAGCAAACCTTCCCATGATGACTATAGCTCCAGTCTCCTGGTGGAAGTTGAAGCATCCTCTACTTTCTGGTTTGCCTGCAGGCGTCAACCTGGACACAATTCAAGGGCAAATAGGAATCCTACTCCATGTTTCCTCTGTTCCCTATACCAATCTTTAGCTGTCAAACCATATCCCATCTTCAGCGCTGCTCCCCAGTGGCTTTGGTATACTGTGTGCCCTAACACCTGTTATTGGAAAGGCAACCACAGCCAACATGGCACACATGGCATGGGATGCCATGAGAGGAATAAAAAAACACAGGGATCCTCCAGTGATTAGACCCAGTTGTCCACCCCCAAGAACTCTGTGCTCTGGAGACAGACAGCAAGGACAGTCCAGATGCGTATTGCTATTTCCAGGAGACATAAGAAGCCTCAAAGGCACCTACAGGCGACCCCCGCACTTCCAACTTAATTGGTTCCTGGAGAATCATCATAAGTTGTGCTGTCATAAGTTGAACCCTTATTGCTCATAGGCACAATGTTATAAATGGGGGGTTCTGTTCCAGGCCTGCTTTGCCTCCTGGGAGTTGTAGTCTCCTGAAGCCAGCGGCGCGGCGCGAGCTGCACCCAGAGCTGGCCAGGGGCTGTGCCAGGCGGTAAGCGGCTCCACATCTCCCGGAGCCAGTGGCATGGCACGAGCTGTGCCCAAAGCCAGCTGGGGGCTGTGCCAGGTGGTAGGCAGCTCCATGGCTCCCAGAGCCAGC
Source organism: Rafetus swinhoei (assembly GCA_019425775.1). Classification (NCBI taxonomy): domain Eukaryota; kingdom Metazoa; phylum Chordata; order Testudines; family Trionychidae; genus Rafetus; species Rafetus swinhoei. The sequence goes on along the minus strand of CM033428.1, from coordinate 18,603,536 downwards.
GTCATGGCGTGAGCTGCACCCAGAGCTAGTCGGGGGCTGTGCCGGGCGGTAGGTGGCTCCACGGCTCCCAGAGCCAGCGGCACGGTGCGAGCTGCACCCAGAGCCGGCCAAGGGCTCTGCTGGGCAGTAGGCTGCTGCCGGAGCTAGCGGCGTGGTGTGAACTGCGCCCAGAGCCAGCCAGGGGCTGGGCCGGGCGAGATGCCACGCTGTGCTGAAGCAGGGAGGTTGTAAATGTGGGGGGTTGTAGGTCGTAAGTCGGGGTCGCCTGTACAGTGATCCAGCAGCATTGATGCTTCTTAACTTGTGTTTTTTTGTTTCAGTGACGTTACAGATCCACTGAGCACATCAAAAGGAGCATTTGAGGAAGGGACATAAGTTGAGTGCAACCAGATGAGGTTATGACCCTTTGGTTTAGTTAATTCTTGCTCATGTGCACATTTTAAAATGTAGTTGATTTAGGATATTTGCAGTGAAGAGACAGTAAATTCATAGGTGCTGGGCCCTGTCCTGCTCTATCAGTAGTAAAAGGCTTTTGGCCAGCAGTGGCGTAGCGAGAGTGTTATGCACCCAGGGGCAAAGGCAAAATGTGTGCCCCTCCCCCCCAATCATTTGTTACTATGTATATGTTATTTATTTCTAAGTCAGCAAAAATAAGAACGTAAATTTAAAAAAGGAACAACCCCCAGCCAGACCCCCACCCCTTGCCTGTCCCGCAGCCACATGGGGGCTCCCTCCGGAGCACAGGGCTGTTCTGCTTCCAGCCAGACTGATGTGCCCTCTGGCCAATCAGCGGCTGCGGTTTCTCGGAGGGGCGGGCTACAGGTGAGGACCCGGACACTGCGGCCCAATAGGCAGCACCTCGGACCGACTGACGGCAAAGAGAATTGTGGGGGTTGTAGTCGCAGGCAGGGCCTGTGCACCAGCTGCATTCTGCGCATGCTCAGCCTGAACCCCCGCCTGGTGCACCGCCCCTGCCTGGTACTTCATGCTCAGTTTCCATTTCCTGCAGGTGTGGAAGCGGCCGGCGCCCGTGGGGTCCTAGCACTGTCCTTCCCTCCACTGTCCGGCTGTCCACACAACTTTTGGCAGCTAAATTGGTGCCCTGCTAGTGTGGCACTTGGGGGCAACTGTCCCCCCCCCCCAAGATTCCTCCCTCGCTACGCCACTGTTGGCCAGGAAGGATTCATTTTCTTCTTTAAAAAGATTAGGGACAAATAAAAATCAAACGTTTAACAGCTGGGTCTTTAAAATAACGTAGAGTCAACTTATCTCTATTGCAGAGAAACTTTGCGGAGACATAAGGTCCACTCTTAACATCCCACCCCACTCCCCCCACCCCTGGCATACAGTTTATTTCACAAGAGGGCAGCCATGCTTTTGCACCAAAGTAAATAAATTAACTTTAAAGGTACAGTTGTGACTAACTGGATTAACATAAGCAGACAACTGTATGACAGGGGGACGGAGGCCGAAGGAAAAGCCAGGAGGACTCCCTCCTCCCCTCTCAGTTTTAAAGTTTATTCATCCACACTTTAATAAAACAATATGTCCGTGGCCTGAGGCAGGTGTAATTTTCATAATTTATGAGTCTCTCAGACAGGAAGAACGCTCCAGGTTTTATTGTGTTTTGCACGATAAATGGCATTCCAATTGTCTGCCTGTTATTCTTTCAGGCTGCGCTGTCTGGCAGGAACACAAGTCCTTTCGGAGCCCACCTGTGCCTGCCGCCCTCAGGCACAGGATAATTATGAATACATCTGTATGTGTTAAGAAGGAGATGATTGAAAAACTCTCCTCATTTCCCCATGTCATTAGAAGACACTTCCTGTATTGACATGTATATTAACACTGAACAGCTACAGGCTTGAAATAAACTCCCTTCCCCTTAAAACTCTTCCCTTTTTATACTCCGCCCTCTCTGCACAGATGCTTTTCCTTGCTTTTCATGTGACTGCATGTACACTTGTTGCAGCAATGCCCTGGCTGCAAAGATAGAAGAATGGCCTTCCCTTGCCTTAACATACGTGGACACACAAGTCATGGGGCCAGAGTCCGAGCATCCTAGTCTAAAAAACACCTGTTAGCAGCCTGGCCTGTCTGGCAAATGGCCATCCAGGCAAAAGTACTGGTCTGAGGCAGTTGGCACTGGCATGGCCGGGGGTCAGTATATTGTGCTTAAAAGAAGCACATGGGATCTTTTTAGGGGAGAAGGCAATACACTGTGTTTATTGAAAATACAGTAGAGAAGCAGTTAGCATAAACTTCATAAAGACAAACCCACATATACACACACACACACACAAGTCCTGCAGATGGTGCATAGTTACCAGTCCATGGTGGCTCAAGTCAGTCCTATTGGCCAGGCCAGGCTGACTGAGCGAGGAGTCAGGGTTCCTCTGAGACTCCTCTGAGTCTTGGCTTGCAGGACTGAACCCAGAGTCCAATGGCCAGGGCTTCCCTTCTTATACATGAAAGTTCCCATTGGAGTCTGTGGATTTTGCAGTGTCATGCTGCTGTCATCCACCCTTAGGAGGTGTTCATTTGTGTTCCTTTGATCGTGATTGTCAGGGTTCCCATCCTTGTTTCTCACTCTTGGGAGGGTCTCTGTCTGTCTCCAGGGTTCGTCAATGCTGCTAATTCAATCAGCCTCAAGACACAATGCATTTTTCCTTATCTTCAAAGTTTCCACTTCTTGATCACCTGGGCATCTGTGGTGGCTTTCACTCACACACACCCTCCACTCACACCAAGCAATTGTATAGAGTTTCAGACAAGATCAATAGTTACAAGGGGTACAATTTAATTTGGCAATACTTAACAAGGAGCAAGGCCTTGCAGTAAACATTATCTAATCATGAGAGACACCGAGAGAGAAATAGAAGCTACAGAACTTACAAGAAGTCATTACATCAAATCTTTATGCATCATACTTATAGTCTTATAACCAATATTAAAATATACATTTTTGCTACAATAGAGGCATGGAGATCAGTTCTGTGGACAAAGGCATAGCGCCCTCACCTGTGCTGTCCCTTCCTTTTCCTGTCTCTAGTAGGTTGCAAGTGTTGAGACATATGGCTTTTGAATCTAATTTGTGCAGTCTTCAAGTGATAGGGAAGATCTCTGCACCATGAACAAAAGACCAAGAGATTCGATTCTCGTGGTGGGGAGAGATGAGCACTGGAAGCCATTGCGTTTTGAATGATTATTATTGCATTAGTGTAGTAGCACCTGGTTACCCTGGCACAAATAGAGCAGATGCTATGTGGACACGGCAATGGCATCAAGGATAATGTTGTGACATGCATTTGGCCGCACAAGTAAAGTTTTCCTCTCATGGGATAGAATTTGTGCTGTGGAGAAAGGTCAGTTTGGACTAAGAACGATTCACCAAACTCGTATGAGCTGAACCAGGATTCAAACCCAGCTCTTCCTAGGTGAAATGCTCAGCCAGTCACTGTATCCCAAAGCCTAAGAAGACCCTGAATGCTGAAGCTTCCTGGGCATTGAGAAACCCATGGGTGGGGGGTACAGTGCTACTCCTTCAAAAACAGCTGTAAAGAACTCACAGTGCCACTTGGAATACACCATGGCTACATCTACATTGCACTTTCTTGCGCAAGAACATATGCAAATGAGGCGCGGCGATGAATATCACCGTGCCTCATTTGCATACTTAATGAGCCGCCATTTTGTGCAAGGGGCTTTTGCACAAGAGCCGTTCTGCCTGAAAATAAGCAGCAGAATGGCTCTTGTGCAAGAGGGGGGGTTTGTAGACTGCTCCTTCTTGCGCAAAAGCCCCTTGCACAAAAATGGCAATTCATTAAATATGCAAATGAGTTGCGGCAATATTCATCGCCGTGCCTCATTTGCATATGTTCTTGCGCAAGAAAATGCAATATAGACATAGCCCATAGGAATGCAGAAGCCTAAAAGGAATATAAAGTGAGCCAGCAACACTCCAAACATATGTTGGTAATCACAGAAGCAGTGTTATTAGTCTATAGACTCTATAGCATTGTCTCCCAAAAGAGGTGCATTGTTGCCTATGATTTTATTTAACTAGAACCCAATGTTGATTGGGACTTTAGCTCAAGTAAGTTTTGTTTTTCTTCATTTAAATCATTGTTCTGGGGTGGGGCTGTGGATGAGACAGCCGACTCTCCACCATGAAGCTAGCTGACCAAATGACTTTTTCTATCCACAAAGAGTAGGGAGGCAGCTGCATTCTCTGTACCATGTTCAGTGCGGGATTCATACCAGAGCCATTTACAGCTGGTAGCAATCCCACCACTTTAACGCTGCTTGTTATAAAGGCCACAAAAAACCTCCTTTCCCACTTCGTTTTCAATCTGAGCTGTGCCATGCCCCTCTAGGGGGGAGAAGAAAGAATAGGGAAAAAAAAACAGGTAACAGCGCGCTGCTTGCATGAATGCTAACAAATAAGGACCAACTGATGGGTTGGATGGAATATGCATGAAAAACCTCCAGTGTCGATTTGGCACCTGTTCTCCAAATCCCCTTCATCCCAATTCCCTTTTACTTTGCACATGCCTAGGCCTTGGATTATTTTCAGTGTTTTGGGGAGAGGTGAAGAACGTGAGAAACAGAGAGAAGCTAATCATTGTGCAACAATTATTACACAGATTCCACACTTGTACCAGTGAAAGACTCAGTTGCTACCGAGAAGAGGACTGTGAGCAAAGGTAAATATTATTGTGTCTCCATTTTCCATCCATGAAATGGGAATTATAATTTTTAAAACAAGACGATTTGCATTCACATTGATTTTCTGAAGGCCTCTTGAGGAGACATTGTTCTGTTGATAAGTATTTTTTTTCAAATATACTATTATCTATGTAACCAGCAACAAACTTGATTATTACAAATTAAAGCATTAAAAATCCAGTTTGTTTTATGTTATTTATACTGTTTATTTACACAAGCTATTGGACTCAATATAGGGGTAACTAGATGAAAACCTATAGCCTCTGTTATTCAGGAATCAAACAAGAGGATGTTATTCAATGCTACCTTCTGGCCTAGTAATTAGTTGAATGGGAGGAGAATGTTTCACTGACATTGAACAGTGAAACCTCAGACCAAGGAGAACCTAAGACAGTGGCAGGAATGTCTAATGTTTAAAGCCTGTGATGGATAGGAGGAGTGCTGGCCAGCACTTGGTGACTAAAGGGTTAAACTCAGGTAGCTAAGGGTACTGGCAGGAGGCCAAAAGAACCAATGGGCTACAGTGCTGAAATTTAAATCCTGCTGCTGTTTCTCTTTGTGTGAATTCTAAGTTAACAGCTGGAGGAAGCAAGATGAAGCAAACAGAATTATCATGCCTCCAAGAAAAATTGGACATGGGAATGGACTGGGCTTTGAAGTACTGATCAGTATGGATTGTGAGTAGACAGAGAAATGCTTGTTTAGTTGCAATCAAGGTGTTTTTCTTTATTTTGCTGTTTGGTTAGCAGTAGGGATATATTACCGACCACCTGACCAGGACAGCGATACTGACATTGAAATGCTGAGGGAGATTAGAGAGGCTACCAAAATAAAGAACTCTATAATAATGGGGGATTTTAATTATCCCCATATTGACTGGATACATGTCACCTCAGAAAAAGAAGCCGAGATAAAATTTCTCAATGGCTTAAATGACTGCTTCTTGGAGCAGCTGGTACAGGAACCCAAAGGGGAGAGGCAATTCTCGATTTAGTCCTGAGTGGAGTGCAGGATCAGGTCCAGGAGATAATGGTTGCAGGACCGCTTGGGAATAGCAACCATAATATAATAACATTTAGCCTTCCTGTGGTGGGAAGAACACCTCACCAGTCCAGCACTCTGGCATTTAATTTCAAAAAGGGAAATTACGCAAAAATGAGGAGGTTAGTTAAACAGAAATTAAAAGGCATAATGACTAGAGCCAAATCCCTGCAAGCTGCATGGAAACTTTTTAAAGACACCATAATAGAGGCCCAACTTAAATGTATACCCCAAATTAAAAACATAGCAAGAGACCTAAAAGGAATCACTGGCTTAACCACCATGTAAAAGAAGCAGTGAGGGACAAAAGGCATCTTTTAAGAAGTGGAAGTCCAATCCTAGTGAGATAAATAAAAAGGAACATAAACACTGTCAAATCAAGTGTAAAAATGTAATAAGAAAAGCAAAAAGATTTTGAGGAACAGCTAGCCAAAAACTCTCAGAGAAATAACAAAATGTTTTTTAAGTATATTAGAAGCAGGAAGCCTGCTAAAAAACCTGTGGGTCCCCTAGACGATCGAGATATAAAAGGAGCAATCAAGGACGATAAAGCCATTGTGGAGAAACTAAATGATTTCTTTGCTTCAGTCTTCACGGCTGAGGACGTTAGGGAGATTCCCAAATCTGCACCGCCCTTTGTGGGTGATGAATCTGAGGAACTGTCCCGGATTGAAGTGTCATTAGAGGAGGTTTTGGAACAAATAGAAAAACTTAATGTTAACAAATCTCCGGGACCGGATGGCATTCATCCAAGGGTTCTAAAAGAACTCAAATGGGAAATTGCTGAACTATTATCTGGGGTTTGTAACCTATGCTTTAAATTGGCTTCCGTACCTAATGACTGGAAGGTAGCCAACGTGACACCAATATTTAAAAAGGGCTCTAGAGGCGATCCTGGCAATTACAGACCGGTAAGTCTAACTTCAGTACCGGGCAAATTAGTCAAAACAATAGTAAAGAATAAAATTGTGAGGCATGTAGAAGAACATAATTTGTTGGACAAAAGTCAACATGGTTTCTGTAAAGGAAATCATGTCTTACTAATCTATTAGAGTTCTTTGAAGGGTTAACAAACATGCGGACAAGGGGATCCAGTAGATATAGTATACTTAGATTTCCAGAAAGCCTTTGACAAGGTCCCTCACCAAAGGCTCTTGTGTAAATTACATGGCCATGGGATAAGAGGGAAGGTCCTTTCTTGGATTGAGAACTGGTTAAAAGACAGGAAACAAAGGGTAGGAATAAATGGTAAATTTTCAGAATGGAGAGGGGTAACTAGTGGTGTCCCCAAGGGTCAGTCCTGGGACCAATCCTTTTCAACTTATTCATAAATGATCTGGAGAAAGGGGTAAGCAGTGAGGTGGTAAAGTTTATGGATGATACCAAACTGTTTAGGATAGTCAAGACAGAAGCAGACTGTGAGGACTCCAAGAAGATCTCACCAAACTGAGTGATTGGGCAACAAAATGGCAAATGAAATTTAATGTGGATAAGTGTAAAGTAATGCACATCGGGAAAAATAACCCCAACTATACGTACAGTATGATGGGGGCTAATTTGGCTACGACAAATCAGGAAAGAGATCTTGGAGTTATCGTGGATAGTTCTCTGAAAACTTCCACACAGTGTGCAGCGGCGGTCAAAAAGGCAAATAGGATGCTAGGAATTATTAAGAAAGGGATAGAAAATAAGACCCAGAATATCTTACTGCCCCTGTATAAAACTATGGTACGCCCACATCTTGAATACCGTGTACAGAAGTGGTCTCCTCACCTCAAAAAAGATATTTTGGCCTTGGAAAGGGTTCAGAAAAGGGCAACTAAAACGATTAGGGGTTTGGAACGGGTCCCATATGAAGAGAGGTTAAAGCGACTGGGACTTTTCAGTTTAGAAAAGAGGAGACTGAGGGGGGATATGATAGAGGTCTATAAAATCATGAGTGGTGTGGAGAGGGCGGATAAAGAAAAGTTATGTATTAGTTCCCATAATAGAAGAACTAGAGGACACCAAATGAAATTAATGGGTAGCAGGTTTAAAACTAATAAAAGAAAGTTCTTCTTCACGCAGCGTGTAGTCAACCTGTGGAACTCCTTGCCAGAGGAGGCTGTGAAGGCTAGGACTATAACAGAGTTTAAAGAGAAGCTAGATAATTTCATGGAGGTTAGGTCCATAAAAGGCTATGAGCCAGGGGATAGAAATGGTGTCCCTGGCCTCTGTTTGTCAGAGGCTGGAGAAGGATGGCAGGAGACAAATCGCTTGATCATTGTCTTCGATCCACCCTCTCTGGGGCACCTGGTGCTGGCCACTGTCGGCAGATAGGCTACTGGGCTAGATGGACCTTTGGTCTGACCCAGTACGGCCGTTCTTATGTTCTTATGTTCACCTTTGTTAAGGCAACGATTTGATGTGTGTGTATGTGCCTGCCTAGTCTGAGAGGTCAGCTATCAGAGAGACAGTTTGTTTTCTGTGTTTTTATTTCTTTTTTCAAGCCCTCTTGTGGCAAAAGAGCTTGGGGTATCCCTTGGGAAGATGTTCAAGTGATTCTTCCATACTGGATGGTGGCAGCCTGTCTCCCAAGGCCAGGGAATCTGTAACCTTGGGGAGTTTTTTTAAGCAGAAGCCTATAGAGGCAAGGTATTTAAGGTCACTTGCAGGCCCCTACCATCTGCACTCAGAGTGACAGAGTGGGGAACAACCCTGACAAAGCCATTTGGGGCATGAGTTGTATAAATTTACTTTAAATCAAATTATTGCAGCCCTTGTAGAGGTTGAAGGACTTGACCTTTAAATCAGATGAAACTGGACCAAAACAAGATAGAAGCAGGGCAAATAGAAGCAACGCTGAGAAGAAAACACCCTGAACTTTTCTTGAACTTACCAGCCTGACCAGAACATACAGATCTGAACCTTGGCATATTGATGCATTGTTCATAGGCCTTTGGAAATGTTCACTGAATGTTTACATTTCCCCTGCTGGAAGTTGGCCAAAGGAATCTTGGCGATTTTATGGGGTAGATGGTAGGGTGATGATGTTTCAATTTAAATTAGTATCTTTTTAAAAAACATTTTTATTACATTTTCAGTTACTGAGCATCCTTTTCCCTATTAGTGCAGGGTAATTATAACATGAGGGGTCATCTACATTACCATGCTATTCCTTTATATTAGAAAACTGCTATGACTTGAAAAATATAGCGATGCTTTTATTTAATAGGAAGTGATGGGAATATTTACAATTAAAAATGAGAGGCTAGTCCCCAGACAGAATGGACTAATCAGGGCACAGAACAAGAATCAATATAAGCAAGATTCACGATCAGATATGATCATCCAGATTGGGTACAATATACTCTGGAAAACGCTCTCAATAGGTATTGAGTACCTGATAGTTTCAGACTCAGCATCGGTCTCAGGCTTACAAATGTTGCCAGATCTGGTCCCATAATAAAATTCATCCCATGAATTTTATTGAATCTAGTAAAACCATCCCTTTCAAATTCAGTTCCTTCCAGCCTATGGTTAATCTATTGCTCTTTGTAAATAAGGTACAAATGTTCTCTCCCATATATAGACACATACACAGGGCCACTGATGGTAGGTGAGACAAAGGGGCCAGCTGCCCTGGGTCCCAGCAATTTAAAAGGGCCCGGGGCTCCTGGCTGCCACTGCCATTACCTTGGCAACAACAGCCAAAGCCCTGAGCTCTTTAAACTGCCGTCAGAGCCCCTGACTCCGCACGCCCTGCAGCCCACGGCCCTGCCCCTTCCCAGGGGGCCCCAGAATCAGCTCCCCACAGGGCCTGACAAAACTCTGGGCAGCCCTGTGCATACATAATTAAGCACACATATTCACAAATGTGAAGAGGCATAACTTGCTGCTATTCCACTTAGCAAACAGTTTCTACTCTGTTTATACTGAAACCTGATAAGAAATTCAAGGCCTGGTCCTCCTGTGCCTTGAAAGAGTTATTTTTACAGGCTGCAAATTGACATTCCTAATGTACTGCTGATACTAAGAACTTTTGCTCATTCACCTCTCAAATTGCCAGGTCCCAAATACTCAAAAGAGAACCACAAGCAGTTCTGCAGCACAGGAAGCTTCAAAACAGTTTGGCTTTAGTTCCACAACACACATACCCGTTTCTATAACTTCAGTTTCCTGAGTCAGCCTTTCCCTTGTAAATAATTCCTCACCAAGCCAGCAAATGCCAAAGTGGTGTGGGATGGAATTAAATCTGGGGTAACGAGAGGGGGAAGTCCCATGTAATGATGAGAGTTTGGCTCAACTCAGATAAATCAAAGGCCAATATACATCACACATATAAAAAGCTTGGCATTTTGTGAGAGTCAGACAAATGGTTTGGATAAAGATAAATTGCCTTTGCATTTTGTTTTACTTCCTAATGATAACAACTTCTGTGTGACACTAGGCTCTTCCCCTGAGAGCCATAAAACTTTACAGATCTCCATCAAAGAGTTGAGAGCAACAGCTACCGTTCAGGGGGCATCTGTCTCTGCATACAAAGCAAATGCTTCCTATTCAGAAAATAAATTAAAAGGTCAAGGCAATGTGTTTCAGAAATGGAAACTCCCTTCTAAAGATTTGTTTTCTGTAGTGAAAATTTTCATGCAAGGTCTGGGGAAAGTGATACTGGGGAAGTTAAATACTCTGGGGCTTTGTTCATCTCGTTGGAATAAAAGAGCAAAATTACTCCAGGATAGTACCATGAACACTTCAAAGTGGCATCAGAGCAGAAAGCAGGATTTTAAAAATAAATCTATATTTTTATTTTGTTAAAGAAAATATTCTGGAGCGTGGGACTAACTTTTCTAAAACTGGACATTTGATTTGATTTGATTGCCTCACTTTCTGGGTGTCCATTCAAAAACAGCATGGCCTGATTTGTGAAACTGCTCCCTTTACTGAATTCAGCTGGAGCTCCTCCACACTTCTGAGAACTCAAGCCTTCGCTGTTTTCCAGGGAGTGCACTTGAGTAAGGCACCCAAAATTGGCAGCTATTTTTGAAGCTTTTGGCTTATCAGAAAAGTATTCAGTGTTCCAAAAATGGGGGGAGGGGAAGGAAAATATTCACTACAAGATGATTTTTAAAGCATTTTCATAGGATTATATGTGTGAATTTGGGCTGGAGAAAGGTGCTGGGTTGACTGAACCAGTGGCATTCATGGTAGGATTATTGAGCTCACATCACAAATGTCTAAATCAGGTTGTCCTGCCTGGGCTGTAGTCTCAAATGAAGTAAGATGAAAAGCTTTCTCAGAGACCTAAACACAAAGTGCGAGGTCAGCAATATAGGTCCTACCCAGAACTGACTTCTTGAGTTGCTGGGAAGGGAAGAAGCTGACTCTGTCCCTTCTACTTACTTACCCATACCCTGATTTGACCCATGAACCTCCATTTGATAAAAGCAGCCAGCCTTTTTCATTTAGCCCGCTGGAACCTGATTGGCTGCTCCCAACCATTCTAGCAGCTTGAGGCCCAAGCCCTGATATTCTATCAGCAGCTGATCCTGGGATGCCTTTCTAGGCAAACCAGAAGGTCCAGAACTCCTGCTCTTCCCGTCTTAAAGAGCCAGTTCCTGGCGTGTTGCACCAAGGCATCAGTATCTCTGGTAGAGGGCAACAAATGCCTGGTACACCCCATCACACATCCTTAAAGGCTATAGTCATTGTCTCCTAGAGTAAATACAGCTCAGAACAGATCAATGCAATTATTCCCAACCCTGACACTCACCCTCCCTAAGTGCTCAGAGAGGAGTTCACTCCATAACACATGCAGTCCCAACTGAGCCTACATCTAGAGGACAAGGGTGATTTTTGTGTTGTAGGTGCTCAGGACTCAAAATGTTGACTTCAGTGGGCTTTGAATCAGGTCTTTGGTCTGATTACCACATTAAATTCATTACATACAGGCCACTGAACCGGTAGCAGTAACTTTCAGTCTGACCTGGGCATCTTCTTATGAAAGGCTCTGTAGGCCATAACTCTTCTCCTAAGCCACCCTATACATGTTCAGAGTCTCACTGGCAGGGAACAGACTAAAGCCTAGTTCCAATTCACTCATTTAGAGATGATACCATCCCACAATCAGACTGCAGCTTCATGTTAAGGCAGTTTTTAGTCTCCTTTATTGACAGTGGCTGCATTGCACCTGTACTACTTATGGAGACCTAGCTCCAGATACCTGCCTGTCCGCTCCAGCTGTAACACTTCTGACTGATGAGGTGGCTACAACCTGTGTTCCATCCCCCTCCTCAACCTGTGTTCCATCCCCTGTTCATCCATAGTCTGGTTCCGCACCAGAAGTTAGCAGGATACCATGACAACTCCCCTCCCTAATTTGCTTCTCAGACTCCTAGCCTGGTGGCTGACCTGTGAATACTTGATGACTGTGGGAATACCTTGCAAATGCAGAGGGGGTGAGGCCCCTCATGACTTTCCTCAGAGGGCTGGGGAGGTGGGGGTGGGAGGACACCACAAACCATGGCTGCTGCTCTTATCGCTGTGGTGTATAAATGTAACATTTCACACAGGGGTTTTTGGAAGCTTCTCTCATTCTGGAAGTCTTAGCTGGAGAAAAAAGCCCTGAATACTTCTGTATACCAACATCCTGATTCCTCACTGAATGCACAGCAATGCTGGGTTCGGCATTGTCCACAAGCCAAAAAAAATCCTGGCCAGCTTGGCACATGGTTATGCACCAGGTTCTTCTCTACACGTGCAGAACGCTCATCTTAATCTTTAATTGAGCCACCTCACTATCTCATGGAACAACTGTTCTCATTCACTCACAGCTGATTCTTCACCCTGCCTCCCAGTAGCCCCTCCAGAGGTTCTTCCATTGGAGAACATGATAGAAATATTCATAAGCTCGGTCTTGCAGCATTCGTCTTTATCCTAGTTTTACAGAGGGAGAAACTGTGGAATAGAAATGTAAGCAACTTGCCTGGGGTTGAACAGTGACTGTCAGTGTTAAAACCAAGTAGAGCACTTAATTCCTGATTCTCACCCTCTCTTCTAACCCTAGGACAAGAGTTCTTCCATTAAACATGATCACAATCGCTAGAAGTATTGAGCAGGATCGTCAACTGCTATATCTCCATTGCTGTCATTTCAGCGAGGCCTATTTCAGCTGCTGAGGCCATGGCACATTGGCAGCAACTACACATTCTAGTTTGATGATCACTCACCTTAATACACTGGGGCTGTGTCTACATTGGCACCCCTTTCCGGAAAAGGGATGCTAATGAGACACTTCGGAATTGCAAATCCGCGGGGGATTTAAATATCCCCCGCGGCATTTCATTACATAACTGCCGCTTTTTCGGCTCGGGGTTTTGCGGAGAAAGCGCCAGTCTAGACACGATTTTCTGGAAAATAAGCCCTTTTCCGGAAGATCCCTTATTCCTCCTTGAAAGTAGAAATAAGGGATCTTCCGGAAAAGGGCTTATTTTCGGAAAATCGCGTTTAAACTGGCGCTTTTCTCGGCAAAACCCCGAGCCGAAAAAAGCATGTAATCAAATGCCGCGGGATATTTAAATCCCGCGATTTGCATTCGTGTCTCATTAGCATCCCTTTTCCGGAAAGGGGTGCCAATGTAGACACAGCCTGGGTGAAACAGAAGTCAACTTTACAAAGGTTTGCAATATCCTGGTTTTAGTATAGGAAATACAATAAATATTGCAGTACAAAAATCAAACTCTGTGGCATATTTAATGTTGTGTTAATGGTGCCTGCTGCACAAAAGAATATTACACAACAACAACAACTTCTGTGTTTAAAAAAACACTAAGGTTGCAAAGTCTTCCATTGCAGAGTTCCAAAATACTGGAATATGGGTTGCTCAATGGATTAAGAATTAAGGATGCAATTTTATCCTGTAAATCCACATTGACCCTCGCCCTCTCAATTGGCCATTTTCAGGACTATGATCTTAAAATACACATGATAATCCTCTGAGCATGTGCAAACACATTTTTCAGATTCTTATAACATGGCAAAATTGTGGCCTTTTTTCAGGATAAGGGGGCCAGGGAAGGGGCAAAGGAACACCCTTGGCATCAGGGCAAGTCTCCCCATCCTCTATTTTGTCTGCAAGTTTTTTTGGCTTTTGTTTTGTTAGTTTTTGAAAACCAGCCCAAGGCAGACACTCAGCAAAACTATTTCAGTCCAAATGGCTGTTTTAATCAACTGAAAATTGGGTCTTATCAAAATACTGTATCAAGCACCTTAACTTCAGGTGATGGTAACTGTGCAGCCTTGAACAGTGGCTCTCAACTTTTCCAGGCTTCTATACCACTTTCAGGAATCTAATATTCCCTGCATACCCCCAAGTTACATCTCACTTAAAAACTACTTGCTTTCAAAATCAGACACAAAAATACAAAGTGTCACACCACACGGCTCTGAAAACTGTCTGTCTCATATTTACCCTATAACTGTAAAACAAATTGGAATATAAATATTGTTCTGACATTTTAGTGTATATAACGTAGCACAATATGCACAAGTAATTGTACGAAATTTTAGTTTGTACCGACATCGCTAAACCTTTTTATGTCGCCTGTTGTAAAACGGGGCAAATATCTAAATGAGTTGATGAACTCCCGGGAAGACTTCTGTGTACCTCCAAGGATCCATGTGCCCCTGGTTGAGAACCACTGGCCTAGAATACTTAGATGAGCTCATGCAGAGTATGATTTCTTCTGAAAACACACACAACCGCATTATTCATATTGTATTAGAGAGATGGAAAAGTTAATGTTTCTTTGGATTTGATTGTTCTTAAATACTGCAGTTTTCACTGACTTGTTTCTTCCTTACAGAGAATGAACAGACATGTATGTGTGACAAAACACCAAATAAACCATAAAACCAAGTTCCGCTCAGCGCTAGGTATGTTTGTGATTATGTTATACTGTTATGTAACGGCTACTTCCTAATCAGAAACATCTATTCTTCTTGGAGCATGAAACTCTACACCACATCCCTCCATTTTAATCATCCCAGTTGAGTGGATGATTATGCTTAGAAAAGCAATATTCTCAAGTGCTCTAGTCTAATCCAAGGTATACTTGGACCTACTCTGTGCTATAAAGTGAATTTAATCTTTACAAGGGAGCCCTCTTCTTCAGATAGGTGCTTTAAAAATATCCACTGTTTTTGTATTTTATTATGTTTTCCTTAAAGAGGTTGGAGTAATATTACCTCTGATCTTACACTTCAGGCTTTAGGAGCCTGATCCAAAGGCCACTGAACTTAACAAAAGCCATTTAATTGACTTGTGTGAGCTTTGGATTAGGCTTTTGAGTGGGAATTTTTAAAGTGCCTATTCTTGGCCTAACTTTGTTCTAATTGAAGTGAATGATTAAACTCCCATTAACTCCAAAAGATGCAGAGTTAGGTTAACACTAATTGCTTTTGAAAATGCCATCCTACGTTATATTATCCCTGAGAAGGACAAGCTGTGCTAGAGGATAGAGAATTCATAGAATAAGCTTCTATGACATTGATAGAGGTTTCCAGGTTTGAGTAAGAGCTACTATGGTTCTGTTTCACCTCACTTTTTATTTTTTTTGGAGCTGCATACCATTCTGTACAGTGACAATTTGTCATGAATCTTTCCAAACTGACTTGATGCTTCTTGGAAGAGTGTCAGTATCAAGGCCCTTTGAGGCAAGCTGGGCTCAGGCTTCCCCTTGACTTAGTAGTTATCCCTCAACCTCAGGTGTAGACAAATACCTGTCAGGAATGTTCTAGATAATACTTAGTCCTGCCATGAGTGAAAGGGACTAGACTAGATGACCTCTCAAGGTCCCTCCCAGTGCTAGGACATCAATAGGAATCTGGCAGCACGAGGGCTAATTATTGATCTTAGATGTGTGTAATGGGGATTCCTGAGGAAAACTGCTCCCAGCTGTGGTGGTGGTACAGGGAGGCCGCTACTCAGTGGGTCCAACAGCCTCATTGGGCCCCTAGGCAAGACTGGGCCTCTGGCAGAAGGGGCAGGGCTGGAGCTAGGCAGCCCTCAGCACTGCCTGAACTGTGGCCCTCCTCCACGCCAAGCCCTCACTTCTCCCCAGAGCATGGTGCTCTGGCAGCGGTTTAAAGGGCCTGGAGTTCTGGCTGCCATGGTGCTGCAGTAGCAATGGCAGTGGCCAGGAGCCCTTTGCCCTTTTATATCACCTGGCCCTGAGGCAATTGCCCCCTTTGTGGCCCCTGGCACTACTTAAGTGTATCTGGGAGCTGAGTAGAGAATGAAGACCCTGGAAGGAGGAACAAGGAGCATTCCCCTCCAAGAAGAGCTTGAGGGAATCAGGGTGAGGCGCCCACAGGGAGCTTGGTGTGCTCCAGGGAGCCCTGAGTTAGGGTCTGTATAACAGAAGAAAGAGACCCAAAAGAAGCAGTTTAGGGTCTTGTGTGGGAGTCCTGAGCTAAGGCCTACAAGGATAAGGGACTCAAAGGGAAGCCCAGGAAGTCAGTTTATGTGGTATTTGGACTTCCAAAAGGGAAAACTCTGGGGTGTCAGCATCCTAACAAGAATGAGGTAAAACTGAGAAGGATCCGTAATGTACACCAGCTAACACTCTGAGTATCCCAGAAGGGGAGTGAATTCTTACATGATTTGGCTGGAAGGCCAAGCCACAGAAAATTCAAAGTGGGAGTCAGGAGAAGGCATCAGCTAGGGCTGGTCATTGTGACCAAGGAAGTGGCCACTTGGGTGCAGAGCCTAGTGGTATAAGATGTGAAGTCCCCTGTAGTGCTGTGTCCATGTGTGGGGGCCTGAAAGGTGAGTGTGCACCCTTACAGTCTATTATGAAGAGGACTATGGACATCTTTACCTGTAGATAAAACCCTGGATTTTAGAATTACTAGAAGATGAGGATCCGTGCTAAAATCCTGGACTATTCCAAATTATGAAATGTGTTACAGCCAAAATTTCCAAAGTTTGGTGCTCAATATCCAGAGCTCTGCACTTCCCACATCGCCCATTAATCAGGATACTTTTACTTAGGTGCCTATTTTACCTAAATCTGGCCTGTACTTATAAATACTAGTTGGTAACTAGTAGTTTTTGACTCCTATGACAAAAAGGCTTCCCCAAGTCAGTAGTCAATATGGAAACTCTTCAGGAGTCAGACAAGTTCATCCTCTGACATCTTCCATGTTACTCTGATTATGGCCCAGTTCATAGATCTGCCCTGTCAAAGAGTTGTAGGTTCAGTTGCTGCACCAGAAAGATTTTTAAATATATGGTATGTAGGGATGGCTTGGCTTATGGACATGGAACTAGCACAGTAGTTTTGTGTGTTTTGACATCCAAATTCCATCAATACATTGTCTCCACCCACAGCTGCTGTTTCGATAAGCTAGAGTTATTATCCCAAAGCCATGCTTGTAATAAATTGAACTTCATCTTTTACTAGTATTTTACTCTCTGACCAATACAAGATTGTCCTTAGTAAAGTGTGTCCAACCCACCCAAAGCTAAGGACAAGGTTCCTGGACATGTTTCCTTTGAATGACCCTAACCTTAACCCTAATGTCCAGCCCACTGAAAGCTAAGGAGAAGGTTGTGATATACCTTGACTTTAGCAAGGCTTTTGATACGGTCTCCCACAATATTCTTGCCAGCAAGTTAAGGGAATGTGGATTGGATAAATGGACGGTAAGATGGATAGAAAGCTGGCTGGAAGGTCGGGCCCAGCGGGTAGTGATCAACGGCTCAATGTCAGGGTGGCGGTCGGTTTCTAGCAGAGTGCCCCAAGGTTCGGTTCTGGGACCGGTTTTGTTCAACATCTTTATTAATGACCTGGATGAGGGGATGGATTACACCCTCAGCAAGTTTGCGGATGACACTTAGCTAGGGGGAGAGGTAGATACGCTGGAGGGCAGGGATAGAGTCCAGAGTGACTTAGACAAATTGGAGGATTAGGCCACAAGAAATCTGATGAGGTTCAACAAGGACAAGTGTAGAGTCCTGCACTTGGGACAGAAGAATCCCAAGCATTGTTACAGGCTGGGGACCAACTGGCTAGGTAGCAGTTCTGTAGAGAAGGATCTGGGGGTTACAGTGAATGAGAAGCTGGACATGAGTCAACAGTGTGCCCTTGTAGCCAAGAAGGCTAATGGCATATTAGGTTGCATTAAGAGGAGCATTGCCAGTTGATCCAGAGATGTGATTATTCCTCTTTACTCGGCTCTGGTGAGGCCACATCTGGAGTATTGTGTCCAGTTCTGGGCCCCCCACTACAAAAAGGATGTGGATGCATTGGAGAGAGTCCAGTGGAGGGCAACCAAAATGATTAGGGGGCTGGAGCATATGACCTACGAGGAGAGGCTGAGGGAGTTGGGTCTGTTTAGTCTGCAGAAGTGAAGAGTGAGGGGGGATTTGATAGCAGCCTTCAACTTCCTGAAGGGAGGTTCCAAGAGGATGGAGAAAGGCTGTTCTCAGTAGTGATGGATGGCAGAACAAGGAACAATGGTCTCAAGTTGCGATGGGAGAGGTCCAGGTTGGATATTAGGAAAAACTATTTCACTAGGAGGGTGGGAAGCACTGGAATGGGTTACCTAGGGAAGTAGTGGAGTCTCCATCCCTAGAGGTGTTTAAGTCTCGGCTTGACAAAGCCCTGGCTGGGTTGATTTATTTGGGATTGGTCCTGCCTTGGGCAGGGGGCTGGACTTGATAGCCTTCTAAGGTCTCTCCCAGCTCTATGATTCTATGATTCTAGGTTCCTGGACATCTTGAATGAAAGAGGCAAGGACATAAAACAAGAATAGTGAAGGCTCTCCATTTCTTACCCCTCATCCTCAAGGGAAAAAATAAAGAAACACCCTATGCAGTTAGAAAATGATGGAACTTTACTTCATGTCCCAAAGCTGTGGGCAGAAAATGCTGGTTAAGATTCCAACAAGGCAGAAATGTACTTTAACAATCCCCTGGCCACCTCCTTTTCAGAATTAGCTTGGCTGGATGTTGTAAATTGCAAAACGGAAGCCCAGAGTCACAAACAATTGCAGGAACCTGACAACACCAAGTTCCTGTGGATTCCATGGGAAGTACAGTTTTAACCAGTCCAACCTGTCTGTCTGAGGGGAAGTGGGCAATAAATAGCAGCCTAGTTGTTATCAAGAGGATGTGAGCTATTTATAAAAATTCTTGGGGTTTTTGAACTCTGTTTAAAGAGGTAATATCCTCCTTAGGTAATTGGGGGCTAAAATTCTAAAGCAAACAGAATTACTCAACAACCTTTGGGGAAGTTTTAAGATTCATGTGGTTACAGGGAGAGACAGACAAATACTAATGTGTCTTGTTTGAAACAGCTGCTATATGTTGTCCCTGTGTCTACAGAAGGGAACAAAAGGTCTTTCAGTATGTAATTCTGTATAGCAAGTATGTTCTTGGACAACTGACAACTCCTGACATGTAAGTATTTGCCAACTGCAGGTCGATAGTCCATATGGTTGGCATGTGGTTATTTAATGAAGCAAAGTTTTACCTTTATAATGCACTTTACATCCTAAAAGGCCCCAAAGTGCTTTCTCTGTACTATACTTCCAGCACAATTAAATTGTAGCCATCTTTGGGTGGGCGTCAGCTGGTGCACAGTTCTTTAGTGGAGGAGGAGAATTTTGGCCAGTAGTAGCAACTGAAGAGTTCATAGGTTTACAGAAATAGTCATGGGGTCTCTGATATATTTATACAGAGACAACAGCATTATTGCCTACAGCCTCTCTTAACCCGTCTATCCACAAGAAGCAAGGGATTAACTTTTAAAACAGGTGTGGGGAATCTACGGCCCGAACAAGGGAAGCAGCGGGCTGGATTTGGCCTGCAGGCTCTGCGTGGCGGGTAGGAGGAAAGAGCTCTGCATGCAGCAGGAAAGCACTCCATGCAGGTACTGACCCCCGTCAAGCCCAATTGTAGGGAATCAGGACCAATGGAAGTGGCAAGGGGCAGTATCGATGGGGGTGGGGGAGCACTTCCCTGCAGCGTACAGAGCTACACAAAGACACCTGCCCCCTACCCCCCAGAAGCTGTGCAAGGTAAACACTCCAATCCCCTGCCCCTCCCATTCAGACCCTGCTTCTGCATCCCCCCTCCTGTCCAGACCCTCCCACCTGCACCCTGCTCCACCATCCTACCTCCTGCTCAGATCCCACACCTCCATCCCAGCCTATTCACGCACCATACCTCCCATCCAGACCCTCCACCCCTACCCCCAGCCTGCTCCTCAGCAGACCCCTCCCACATACTGAACCCCTCATTTTTGGCCCCATACCAGAGTCTCAGGAGCCCCACAAAATCTACTCACCCTGAACCCCCAAAAGAGTTAATCTGTGCTTGGAGTTTTTGTTTTTGTTTTTGTTTTTTGCTTCTCACGTGTGAGTGGCCCCTGACTGATTTTTCTGAGAGTCAGTGGTCCCCAACCCAAAAAAGGTTTCCCACCACAGTTTTAAAGGGATGTTCTCCTCCAATCTGCTGGGGAGAATAGTTAATAGAGAAGACTTTGATGTCAGGTAGAAACGTCATCCAAGTTGTGGTCTACACTGAAAAGTTATGTAGCTATACTGATATTAATCAGGATGTGAAAAAAACAACACAGCCCTGACTCATAGACAACTTGGAGAGGTGATATTCCTACACCAACAGAAAATCCCAAGTCTTTCACAGGTTGGGCACTGGGAAACAACTCTGACACAGAAGAGCATTCAGGAGGAAGAATGCACCTGTGGAAAATCATGGAGGAAGAAATAAGGAAATCTAGATACTTTTATATTCTTTGTGACCTTGGTTAAATCACAATCTCTCAGTCCCTTGGTTACCTCTTCTCTAAAAGGGAGATAACTAACTCACAGGGGTCCCAAAGCTAAATCCATGGATACTTGTCAATCAATCTGAAATCTCTGGATGGAAAGGACTGTGGGCCAGACCTGGAGCTATCATAATTCAGAATAATATCACTGACTTCAATTGAGTTACTCGGGTTTACCCCACGTGAGGAGCCGGTCACATACATGGAAAGTAACATAACTACTGTCACGTATCTTGTAAGAGTGTCTCTTGCTGATGTAGAAGTTCATTATCCCATAATCAGCATTTTCTGAATGTGATGCAATTCAGAAACCTACATCAGCCGCGCACTCAGAAATATATTTAAAAAAGCAAAGAACAGCCATAAGGTAGTCAACATTTCTGTGGGAACCACACACAAAGTTGTCCTCACAAAATGATGGCATGGTCTAAAACACACAAACATGCTCACAAGAAGGAAAACCATGAAATTAAGGATAATAAACAACAAAGAGAAACACATTCCCAGAATCTGTTAGTGTTTATGAGTCACCAAGACCTTCCTGCCTTGCCTTGCCGTATAAATGGTGGGAATCTGCTGCGGTACATCTTCCCCTTAAACGACTGAGGCACTGCTTTTATCACATACCAAGTGACTGGGATGAAGTGTGGAGGACAGAGCCCTTTGCAAAAGTGAAAGGGTTTGTGTGTGTGTGTGTGTCAAACCAAATCAGAAGAATAAATGCCTCATGGCGTGTAAACAGAGGCATCTGCACAAGCTGTCTTGATGAAATCATTGGTTGTTCTGGCCCAGTGCTCTTTGCTAGCAACAAAGGACTAATAACAGAATGAACTGAAATGTCAGGAAAACTTAGAGCTTGGGACATTAGTTAAGTCTACACTGGCACTTCACAGTGCTGTAACTTTCTGGCTCAGGGGTGTGATCCTTCCCCTTCCCCCTCCAAGCACAGCAAGTTACTGTGCTGTAAAATGCCCGTGTGAACTAGGCTACAGCCAGTACTGTTAGCTACTCCTCTTGTGGAGGTGGCTTACATAGAGCGGAGGGAGATCTCGCTCCCAGTGATCTTGCCATGGCCACGCTTTCAATTTAAAGTGCTGCCGCAGCTGTGCTTTAAACATTTAAATGTAGACAAAGCCATTAATTCCTTATTATAAACAAATGATTCCTCCTCCTCTCACCTCCCCACCATTGTTAAAAAATTTGTTTCATTATTGGATATTTGACGCCCCTCCTAAATCCCAAATGAGAATTCTTAACAGATCACAATAAGATTGTTGTGTTCTGGTTTTCTTATGTCATGCCCATCATCAGGATGTTGGGGAGCTAAACCCTGAATCCAGACACGCAGGATGAAATCCTGGCCCCACTGAAGTCAATTGGAATTTATCCAATGGCTTCACCCCCCAGGCTTTTGACAAGATGTTTAGCCTTATATAGACAAGATCTATAATAGTATTATGGTGGATGCTGTCTGAGAATCCACATGTGATTATAGAGCCGAAAGTGCACTAAAGGATCGGCAGTGGGTGAATCTAGGGCTTGGGGAGGCAACCACCCAGCCCCGCCTCTTTCACCTGAGGCCCCGCCCCCTGCAGGAGCCAAGCACTGCCCCCCCACATACATACTGCAGTAGCAGGGCTCTAGAAGGCTGTCTTTCCCTGCAATCTACCTCTCACTTCAGGGGCAAGTCTCCAGCCTCCCCGCGTGAGCCTTCCCAGCCCCATAGCATGGGTAGGCACATAGTCCCAACCTCCCTGCCACTGGAGCATGGGGAGTTTGTTTCTATGTGTCTCATGCAAACAATTTCTTTCATTTTGATCCAAGTGGATTCCCATCCCCTTCCTTTCCAGACACATGTTGGGAGTTTTCAGTGTATGGCTGAACAAATTCAAATACCCAAAGTGAAACTATGTAAAACATTCATCTCCTCTCATGGCAAAGCATCACAAAACAGAATTTCAGTTGGTTTTAAGGAAAACATCGTACATCCCCCTAGTTTGCAGAAAGCTAGGCCCAGGTTTGAGAGTTTGATCAGAGTTTCTACTAAACCACAAACAAGTATGGTTTTATAGTTAGGGGTTTCAATACCAAGACTGTGCACAGATAAAGTTTACAACTAAAAGTGACTCTACAGCCTAAAAATAAATTAATGGAACCAACTACCCAGGCTCGCAGGACTCAGACTACTGTAATGAGCCCTATGTAAAAATGGGAGTGAGATTGAATAGCACGTGAATTTCAACCTGGAGCTACGTTTCAAAGCTGACCCTCATGCCTAGTGAGGTGGATTAAAAAACCCAGAATCTGACACCTATGAGGTTAGAGGATGTTTTCAAGTTCTGAGGCTACATCTATACTGCTTCCTTCTTGTGCAAACGCCTATGCAAATGAAGCGCAGATTAGCATATTGCTGCACTTCATTTGCATAATTGATTAGGGGGCCATTTTTGCGCAAGAGGCTTTTGCGCAAGAAGGAAGCAGTATAGACGTAGCCTTAGTGTGAATTTGGAAGCTTGGTTTTTTTTCCCTAACAACAGAGTTAGTTTTCTAATACTAGCTATTTTCAGCATCCCATCAAACAGGACTATACCTCCTTGGTATAAACATAGGATCCAATGCAGTGAAGTGCTGAGCCAAATCTCATGAGACTACAATATTAATTGCAGCTAGTCAGCATCTGAGGATCAGATCCATAATCCCTAGGAACCCAAGAACAAAAAATAGTAAGAAGCAATGTGTTTATTGGCAGGTGTTGTTTTCAGAGATGTGAGTCTTTCTACCACTGTTCCCCTATTTACTTGCAATGTTTTCTTGCATGTTCTTTGTATTTTTACTTGGCTCTTCCCTTTTTAATCCTACTCCTCAATAGACCCACATAGTTCAAGGGAGCTGGAAAGAAAGAGACCACCTGACTTAGTGGCAGGCAAGGTGCAAAAGATCTGTAGCTTGGGCAAGCATCCAAATATGAATATTTTCTGCAGGTAGCAGAAGTGCACAAAACTTAAATGAGAATGCAAAAAGAAGCAGGATAAGAGCACCTACTTAAGTACCCTGATTCATTCTGTGTAACTATCAGTCTACCCAGGGACTTAGATGGCTTTCATCAATGTACATGCAGTGGTCCCCAACCTTTTGGGGCTGCCAGGTGCCCGGGGGCAGGGCCGCGCATGCGCCACGTGCCCAGGGCAGGGGCTGCGCATGCGCCAGGCACCTGGGGCGCAAGAATGGCTCGGGCCAGCCCTGGTCACTAGGCGGGCGCACATAAATGCCCCAGCGGGCACCATGGCGCCCTCGGGCACCGTATTGGGGACCACTGGTACATAGTATTTGAGCACAATCATCAAAACTGGCAGTAAAAGCCAAGTCCTTATATTTAAACAACATATTTGCATGCTACTGCCTCGACACCTCATCTTTTGTTTCCACTGTCAGATTCCCCCAACTGACTTTTTCTGGGAAAATGTCAACATCCATTGGCCATTTAGGTAACTTCTCTGGATTGCCTGTCTTTTCATTAAAACCCCACAGGATGTGCTGCTTTTTCAATCTGAAGGAGATAGTGTGATTCAGGGGCAATCAATACTTGCTCTGTTCAACAACCCACCCCCTGTTTAACATTCCCATTCATCTAGCATGACTCATTCTGCCAGTTCAGAAAACAGTTTTCCTGCTTCCTTCAGGTTTCTTGGTTTTCATGCCACAAGTGCTGGAAACAAAAATGCTACAATAATGATAATACCAAAAGAGGCTACCCCCAAAATTACATATTTTGATGGAAACAAGGGAGTTGAAAACCCTGAAATGTCAACCAGAAGTGATCTAATTTTATGTTTGCACTAACTAAAGGACACGCTTCAGCAGCAACTTTCAACACCAATAACGTCTCAATGGCTTTCCATGCGTGGAACAGCTATCAGTGCAGGAAGTACAGCCCAGTGCTCTGAGGTGGATGGCTAAATGGAGATGACAGGTTGTAATAATTGCAGGGACCTTGTTATTGACTAGTGTTCACTCAGCAGCTAAAAACGCTCAGAAGAAAAAGACGTCAGTGTTAGTGAGGGATTTCTTTTTCTGAGTCCTTAACAAGTGTATAAAGATTCATGAGCCTCTAAATATGAGAACTGCTCAGCTGCAGGGAGGGTGGTTGGGTTTTTTTCTTTTGTGCTTCATCCTACTAAGTGCTTGAGCAAAGCAAATTCCTGGTCCTTACCTGGCTGAGCTGCACTTCCAGCAATGATGACAGCCTCCAGTGATCATGGACAGCGAGTGTAAGAGGCAGGGGAAAGCAATGCCCTCCCAAACTGCCAGCCCAGCCCCACCCACACTCTGCCCCTAGCCTCTGCCCCATTCAGCGTGGCTCCCCCAGTTTCCTGGGATTATCTGGGCTTCAGCTCCACCAAGGTTGGGGCCATGCTGGAGCTGGGGAGGCTGGAGCTGGGGAGGCTGCCCATGCTCTTTCCCCCTCTCCCCCGCCACCAGAGCTGGGGCAGCTAGATCTGTATGCTGCTCTCTGGGGGAATGATGTTCTCCCCTATAGTGGGGGGGAGTACTTGGCTCCCCCATGCCCCTGGGCAGAAAGAGCGGAGCTGAGTGCTTACCTCTCCCAGCCTTAGCTTCTCCCACCACCCTCATAGATGTGATATCGTCAGAAACAGCAATTCGCTAATACATCAGCAGGTAAGCGTTGGTTTGGGGGCAGCAGAGGGTATATTCTCCAGTGTCTGTTGCCATCATTTAAGCCTGGCCATAGAGTGTGAAAGAACTAAAGTGCTGTGTTGATAATGGTGTGCAGGTGGAACAGCAACACCAGGTGGAAGGCAAGGGAGAATCAGGCCTTAGGCATTTTGCTCCCTTCTGTCCCTCTTCTTCCCCCCACCCCCCAATCAGTGCTTGATAATCCCAACTCTGCAACTCCTTGTATGATCTTTGGCAAGTCACTTGACCTTTCTGCTTCCATTTCCTTTTGCATCTACCCCCCCTCCAAAGGGTGTTTGGAGTAGTCCAATTTGTAGATTTCTTTGGAAGTAGCCTTTCTTGAGACTAATCCAAGCTAATATGCTGCTTACAAGGTCAACAGTATTTTGTAATTGACAATTTCTGGGGACAAGCAGAGTTGGGATATTGTGTCCCATTCTTCAGACTAACTCAAGGTAATACATGCAACCATATTAAATGGAAGCAAATAGAGACATCTTTAGAGTGTAAGAAGAAAAACCACTGTGGTCATGGATGTCCCAAATAACTTATCATCCTTGTTTGTACCCCCTACCCATCATAGATTTCTCCCCTTCCCCCTTCATATCCACTTATCTGTATGAAGTTTTACTTAGTAAAAAATGTGTTAATATTAGTCACTAATGTCTTAGTGTTCCATTAAAAATACAGGGCCAGATTCTCAGCTCATACAAACTATTGTGACTCCATTTAATTGAATAGAGCTAGCTCTGAATCTGACCTTTATTTTCATATTCTTTCACTTAATTGGTATAGGAGTCTGATTTCCAGTCTTTTTATTCTCTGGTCTCATGGACTGCTTGTAGACCCAAGCAGTCCATGAGACCAGAGAATAAAAAGACTGGAAAACTGTTAAGTAAATATTTAAAATTGTGAAGTAGTTTTAAATATTTTTAACTTTTCAGTTTCCACATAGCCTGTAAGACAGCTGGAATTGTTTCCCTTCTTCTTTGAGTGCAGTGCGGAACAAAAATTAACGGGTCAAGGATATATCCCTAAGCAAGACATTCCATTTCATATTTCAGTTCACATTTCATTTTCCATTTGCTGCAGGACAAAAGGATTTTTCCACATGCTATAAACAAAATTGGAAGGAACATCAAATGTGAAATCCTATATGATCAAGAGGGACGACACTGATAACAAGTCTGAGAAAGTTCTACCTCCCTACTTCCAAACTATTTATACAATTCATGTAATTCTGCAGAATCTTCAGCACTGACAGACTTCCTTAACATAGAGGAAAGCACAGTGGTTGCCACAACAGATCAGATCATTAACCCATCAACTCTATTCTCCTTCTATGCAAATGGCCAAAAATTGATGCTTCAAAGCAAGGTCTTGTCCCTCCCTCAGGCCAACTGAGCAACACTATGGCATACTGTAAAAAGAGTCTGGGGAGAAAATCTCTGAAGAAGAGCTGAATAATAAGGCTGATTTTGCTTCTCTCTTTTCCTTTGTCTCAGCCAATTCTGCTGTATCTTCATTTTTAAAGCTGAATAAGAGAGAGCCGGTATTGCCTAAAAGTGTTTCTGAAACACTTAGCACATCGCTATCAAAAATGATAATTCCGTTCTTAAACAGCAGAGGAAAGCAGGCTTCTGGACATACAGTGTCCGCTTGACATGGTTAATTTTCCTAAGTCATGTCTGACTTCCTTACAACAATGCTAAGCAATGTGATTTTGAAACAGTTTTGTTCCATCCACATCACACTGCCAAATCTTGGTAGAAAACAATGTAGCTGGAATCAAATTTAAACATGTTCTTCTAAGGTAGGTGTAATCTCTTAATAAGACAACTGCTGTTGCAGTTTCACCTTAGTGATTGGACAAGTTAGTCCTCCAAGCAAACCCAAGGATTTCTCCCTTTTTTCCATTGCACCTTGAAAACCTCAAAGCCGTTCCTATCTCTCCAAGTTACCCCACAGTCTCTGCATGTATAGTTCAAAATGCCTTAGCTTCCTCAAAATGCTTCCCCTGCTTCTATCCCGCTAGATTTTTCCACACACTCTTCTATAAACCCATTCCAGATATTTTGGCTAAAAAGATCCATCTGTAAGGTCTGTTCCTTTCAGTGATAGGGGCACATCAGAAGTCTACTCTCTTTTCTAGACTCCCTCTTACTTGGGAAATGGAAGCACTATTATATCCCTATACCTTTTCCCAGCATACATTGCTGTGCAGCCTTCAGTTCCCACGGTTCCCCTTGACAATAAGACCCAGAATGCCTTGGTTCTGGGATGAAATAGGAAAGGACTTGGAGCTGGGTTCTGGACCCCTCTCAAAAGGCCAGTTTATTCTCAGAAGCCAGGTAAAAAGCACGTTGATAGAACATCTGGTGTCCTGTACTTTGTAAGAAGTTGAGTCCCAGGAGCAGAATCTCACAACATTCATCATCGGAGAAAAGAAGGGAAATCCTGTTTGGCCATCATGAAATCCTCATCTCATACAGACCCAATCAGTCAAATCTCATCCAGATGGCAACATACAGTGGTAGCCTGTATTTTAGGTGCCCTTACTGTTGTGAAGAACCACATCAGATGGATCCAGATAATGAATCAGAATGTGGTTGTGATACCCCCCCATGACAAACTGAGGTCTTGTGGATCCTTCGTCCTCACTGTTACCTCTTCCACATCTCCAGCAAGAGGCATCATGGAATCATCAGCCAGCCCCATCGTGGTCCAGACGCAAGTATGTTCTGCCAAGCTTCCACCCCACTTCACCCTTCATTTGGGGATGGTTTCAGCTGTGCATATCATCCACCCATCCCTGTTCCATTGGTGATATTTATGCAAGTTTATAAGTGCGCCCATCCCGTGTTAAAGAAACAGAATAATTATATGTCCACCCAAAACTGCTAAATGCATTGGAATGTCTTCTGGCTGTTCCTTTACAGCATAGTTAACCCCTTCTCGCTGTCATGTCTTCAGTCTTCAGAGAGGTTTTTAAATTTATGTTCATGCCATAAGCTTATTTCTTTGATCTCTGTGTGATACCAGACACATGGACATTCCACTCTCACTTTTAGCTTCATCTTCTTGCTTTTGCTTAGCAGCATGTTCAATCTCCCCACTCTATGAAAATACGCTGCACTTGCTCCTGTAGCTGAGTTACCAATGCACATAGCATTTCTCTGCTGTTACATTGCTGTACATAATTTATGGCATTGAACTATAACAAATATTTCTTTGCCTTTTCTCAAAAGTGAAGTGATCATTGGCGGAAGAAACATAAATCTTCTGTTCAGCAACAGGACAGTCAGCAGCTTCCAGTGTGCCTCAGTGCCTCCAGGGCATAGCTTTCTCCAAAGCTGAAAGCATAGGAAAGTCTGCATGGCCCATCCAGTATTTACTGGAGACTACCAAGAAAGATGCCAATGGCACTGGGATTGAGGATATAGAGATCTGTCCTCAAGAATGTAAACAGCAACTAGACACCCACTGTTGACCTGTGCACAGTACCAGCTAATTTGGGCTTGTGCTATGGGCATGGGTGGTGAGTGAAGCATTTCCATCTCCTGTGGGAGGCTAGCTCCCTGCCCCGGCTTCTTCTGCATACGGACAGGCCCACCCTCCACCTCTGCTCCACCCCAGGCCTTGCCCTTGCTGCCACCCAGGCCCGGGCCCTGGGCCCTAACCCTGCTTTGCCCCAGGCCCCCAACACGTGCCACTCATCACATCCCTCCTCTCACCCCATCCTCTCCCCCACAAGGTTCCACCCTCCCACCCACACACCACATCCTCCTATCCTCCACCTCTTTCCCCTATGAGGCCCCCGTCCACTGCATCCCTCCTTTCTTCCAGCCTCCCTTCCTCACCCACACCACATCCCTTCTCTCCTCCTCTGTGATGCCCTCGCCTGCCATTCCCCATGTCCCTTCTCTCCTCCACCCCATTCCCCCATGAAGCTCCACTGCCTGCCACATCCCTCCTCTCTTCCCTCCCTCCCCTATCCACTGCATCGCTCCCCTCCTGCCATCCTTCCCTGTGAGGCCCCCCTGCCTGCCAGTTCTTCATCCTCTTCTCCCATGAGCCCCTTACTGGGTCCCTCCTCTCCTCCACACATCCCCTTCTCCTGCAAGACCTCACTGTCCACTGGGATGCAGTGGGCAGAGAGGTTTTAGAGGGGGTGGACAAATGGAGGGATGCAGCAAGTGGCAGGGACCTCCAGAGATGGCAGATGAAGTGGAGGAGAGGAGAGGATTCAGCCAGGCATCCGCAGGTAGTAGAGACCTGAGGGGAGGAGTGAAGTAGGGAAAGGAAGACACAGAGCACAAGCAGGGCCACCATGGCCCAGGTATCCAGTTGTATGTCAGGCGGCAGGGCTGTTTCAATGCAGTAAAGCTCTGGAAACCCTCCCACCTCACAGAGTTCTAGAACCTGGGCGACAGCCCAAGCCCAGAAGCCTACACAGCAATGAAACAGCGACACAGCCCAAGACCTGCTAGCCTGACTTGGGTGGCTCGGGTCAGCTGTGGGTTTTTCTTTGCTGTGTAGACATATCCTTTGATACCAATTGCATGCAGGCTACCAAACTCTCAGGTGGTAATAATTACAGATGATTTCACATGGCGAAGTTTGGGTCCTGATTTCGAACATCCTGAAGTTTCATAGATGTTCAGGTCTGGGCATGTCACTAGTAACAAATTTCAGACAATGCCAGCCTTAGCTGGATATGAAGCTGTGAAGGATAGGAGGAATGCTGGCCAGCACAGATGACTAATGGGTTAAACTCAGGTAGCTAGCAAGAGTATTGGCAGGGAGCCAGAAGAACCAATGAGAACCAGTGTTAAAATTTGAATTGTATAAGATACCTTGCCTGCTTTCTTTGTGGGAGTTAGTTAAGCCAGGAGTTGTTGAAAAAATAGCATGATTTAAACCCAGACAGGACTACCATGCCTCCAAGGAATTCGGGGTATGAAAGTGGACTGAACCAAGAAGGGATTGTGAGTAAATCAGACCCCCCCTTGGACAGGGGCTGCTACCACCCCACACTCCTGCCTCTGTATCAGAGGCAGAAGCTTGGGGCAGCAGGCAGGAGCCGGTCTGCGTGAGAAGCCAGTTTTTAAGCCAAGACTGGCTGCTGCCCCTGCCCCCCAGGGACTATCGAATAGTCATATGACCGCTAACATTTGATGCAGTTACACGACTATTCAGTTACACACTATGTAACGTCCCTATTTCTAACAAGAGTCTTTAGGGGAAGAAAGACAAGTGAGAGAAATTGGAAGGGAGTGGCTGAGAATCCATAACTAATCTGTTTTAAAATAGGGGAGAGAATGCTATGGAAAGTGAAAAGACACTGCCTGGGATATATTTAAAAACAAGATTCTTATTGTAGGAACACTAGATATTTATGTATTGTGTGGTTGTGGTTCTTCCTTTACCAAGGAGAAGCCTAAGATGGTTGGGGCATGTCAGTAGGCTGATTCCCAATGCTGCCACTGTAATTATTACTAAACAGGATGCCAGCTGGAATAGAAGGGCAGATGGATCCAGAAAGGAGTGGCCTGAAACACACACAAGAATGTAACCAAAGACAGCCTAGCCACCAAGAGAACAGGCAGGGCTGCCGGGGGCAGGAAGCTATATCATCTGTTGTTTGAGAGCCACATCCTTCCAAGCCCATCCATCATCTCTGCCTGAATGCAGGAAACACTCCTTAAAAATGATTTTAAAAAAACACAGATTTGCTACTCTTATTAAGAGCTTCTGTTAGACCAGGTGCTTCACTAACATGAGTGTAGAAAAGGCCTGCAAAGCTGATCATTTGTATTGCCTCATGAATCATGGCCCCACTGTGGAAACACAAACAAAAAAAAGGCACCTCTCCCAAATGAGGTTGTTTGTACAACAATCTTACCACACTATCTCACCGTTGTCTGACTTGTTGAATAAGGTGTATGTCTCCTTAAGGGCCAGAGAGCCAGGAAGTGACTTTCTGCTGCAGCTGCTGACCAGGTCAGCATGGGAATGCTGATCCACCCCCCCCTCCTGAGGAGGGGGGGGGAGATTAGATAGGTCCATGCCATGTCAGTGCAGGAAAAGCAGCACCCACTGTTCCAGCTATGGGAGTAGTGAAATACCAGGCTGTGTCAGGACCACTGTGGGCATTGTACTAGTCATTCTTTTCTTGGGGGCTGGGAAGACGTTTCTCCCTCGCTGCCATTGGCCAAGGCAAAGTGGTGGGGGGGTTGCATTTCCCACAGCAGATTGGGGGGTTGGGGGTTTAGCTGGGGGCAAACAGGAAACAGGAATTAGGCAATGAGGTCACAACCCAGTATGTAAGCGTGGGAAGGACATCCGGTGTTGGTTTCCAATAGATACAGGGACCAGATAAAACAGATCGGTAAAGAATTTAAAGGAGGCATTCTTTAAAGGAGCAGAAATGGGGTGGGGGTCATCCAGAGCTCCTATGACTGGTATGGCAGCATAGTCCTTTATAGTTCCCCATAATCCTTATTCGGAGAGGTGGGGAAAATGGTGCAGTCCCAGCAGTGGGTTGGTTGGGGATCAGGATAAGTAAGGGGCCAGGCTGACAGAAGCCCCCCACCATGGCCAGATATCAGGGCTGGGTTATGACATTTTGAGGCCTTAAGCTAGGGTCGTGTGCCCCCCAAACACTGTGGGGGAGAGAAGGGGCAAAAGGACAGCAGCACCATCCCATCTGGGGCAAATCTGTCAGGATGGTACTTGGTCCTGTTGTGAGGGCAGGGGACTGGACTTGATGACCTCTCAAGATCCCTTCCAGTTCTAATGTCCTATGATTCTATGATTCTATGATCCACTGAATGGTTCAGGGCAAGGCAACCACCCCAGGCCCCATGCTTTGGGAGGCCCGCCGGACCCAGGGGATTAATGGGGGGGGGAGGGCTGGCAGCTACTGGGGTCAGGCTCACTCTTGCACTCACTGGCAGTGGTGGGAGAACCAGCCCCAGCCAGCTCCATTCCCCTGGCTTCCAACCGTGTCGCTCGGGGAGGGGCCTTGTGGGAAAGGGAGGAACCACCCCCAAGTGGGAAGTGGAGAGACATGGCTGGAAGTCAGGGGGGTGAAGTGGGCTGGGGCTGGGTTGCTCCACTTCTCACCGCTGACAGTGAGCGCGGGTGGGAACAGACTCCTCCCCCCCCAACCCCACTACTAAACCCTGGGCTGCATCACTCAGGGAAGGGCACTTGGGAGTAGGGGTGGAATGGGGGTGGTGCAGGGGCAGGGAGAGGCAGGGTGGGACCAGAGCAGGGATGGGCAGAGGTGGGGCAGGGGCAGAGGGGGCATTGTCCAGGCTCTCCCCCATCCTAAACTCTCATTAAGTACTTTTTTAAAACCCTGAATATTCTGCACTCTAAAGAGGCTCATCAGGTGGCTTGTTTGCCATCAGGTCACTTAAACCCAATATTGTGCTGTGCTATCTTCAGAGTATGCAAACATCCCAGAGTATTTCTGGGGGTGTCATTATATGATAACTATTATTCGTTTTGACTAGGGGATTTAGTCATGGAGGAGCACCCCCGTAGCCACTGTACAAACATCTGCCCAGGTTCTTCTATAGACAGCCATCACCAGCGTATCCCTGTGAAAGGCTCAACATAGCGAGCCACTGTGCAATACAAGGAAGAGGGAACTCCATCAAGGGAAGAATGCTAGGTACATCATCTCCTTCATGCATGATCAGGGAATAAGAATGGTTCATCACATGATGCTACGAATCCATAATGCCAGGACACAAGTGAACTGAAAATATGATTGTGTAAATAAAGAGAGGACACAACCGAGTGCCTACCAATTGCAGCAATAACTGATTCCATTGCTAGAGAGGGCAGGAGTATCCAAGGACAGAGGATTTTTATTGCTGATGAACATGAATTTGTAACCTCAGAGAGCACTCTTGTTCTTTTTCTGCCCTCCCAAGAGAAAACAGTGGGAAGCTGAGTAGTGACAGAGGCAGTGGCTGGCACTGACAAGTGCAGAAAACACAGATCATGCTCCTTTTATATACAGCCAACAAAGAGCAGCAATTGCCAAGGAAAGAGCTGGATGGCTGCTCCGCAGCCCCCTTTTCCAGCTCAGCAAACTTCACACATTAGAATCCTCCTGGGGGAAATCACTCTCCGTTAACCATGTTTAACTCTTTCTCCTTGCAGATACACTGCAACCCTCTCCTCGAAAAGACAGTTTCTTCACAACACCCTTTCACTCTCAGCAGAGATTTTCCCGCACCAAAATTGCACTGAAAGGTGATGGGATGTCCAGTCTATTTCATCACACCCTGGGTATGAGTTTGTCTACGTTCAAACTCAAGCGAAGTGACTTGAACTCATGTGTGTCTTGCGTTCGTGTTGGGTTCGTAGGAGGGAGTGAATGGAAAAAAGGAGCAAGCAGAAGACAATACAATGAAGAAATCAGAGCAGAGTGAAATAAACACTGTGCCCAGCAGGAGGTACTTGTGTGATAGCTGCCATTGTGACCAATATACCAGAAAAAAACCTTAAAAAACAACTAATAGTCTAGCAGCACCTTAAAGACTAACAAAACATGTAGATGGTTTTGTTAGTCTTTAAGGTGCTGCTAGACTATTCGTTGTTTTTTAAGTTTTTCCAGTTACAGACTAACTCGGCTCCCCCTCTGAAGCTTTCCAATATACCAGTGTTGAACCAAAGGAATTCCAGGGCTAAAGCCATGAACTGTTATAGAATAAGCCACAGTTCTGTGCGTGAGAGTCATGCACATGCCAGTGGGTTACCTTTGCATGGGGTGTTTAAGGCACACATTTTTGTTGGGGCCTGAACAAAGAGAGCCCTGCTGATGAACACACCCTTAGTGAAAAAACCAGCAAGCATACATTTGCATAAAATTAAGGAGGAGAGAGAGACAGAGGGAAAGAGAGCCGGAGCAAGACCTCAGCATTCAGTTCTCTTTTTCCACTGGCATTTCAGTTTAAACTTCACTATATGGACTGCAAAAATGGGAGGAGGGGAAGAGGGAGAAGCAATTTAAAGGAGCCAAGTTTGAGCAAGAGGCATTGCAGCCATAGCACTTGGAGGCACAACACCACTCAAACTTGGCCTGACTGTCTCTCTATCAGGCCAGCAGGGAAGAGACTCCACTGTTACACCTGCTCCTCTCCTCCCTCCCCCACCTGCCACCTTCACCCCTGCCAAGTTCAAACTTTTCGCAAATGGGGGCATGGCCCAGTTTAAAAAGTGGAGGTCAATTGCCCCTTATGTTCCTCACCTCCTCCTCTAGCACTTATGTTCTCATAGCATTGTGTGTTAAGCCCCACCCCCATCATGCGATTGCATTTTAAAAGCACTCCTATCAGGGCTGTTCCCCACTCTGGCACTCCGAGTGCAGAAGTTGGGGGCCCACAAAAGACCTTAAATACCTTGCCTCTATAGGCTCTGCTTACAAACAAAACTCCCCAAAGTCACAGATGCACTGACTCTGGAAAATAGGCTGCCACCATCTAGTGATTTTAAACCCTGAAGAAAAAATAGGAAAAAACACTTGAAGTTCTTCCCCAGGGGTACCCCAGGCTCTTTTACCACAAGAGAGCTTGAAAAAAGAAACAAAAAACACAGAAAACAAACTGTGTCTCTGATAGCTGGTCTCTCAGGCTAAGCAGACGCACACAGGCTACGTCTAGACTGCAAGGCTCTTTCAAAAGATACTTTCAAAAAAGCCTCTTTCGAAAAAGAGCATCTAGACTACAACCAGTACTTTTGAAAAAGCAAGCCACTTTTTCGAAAGAGAGCACCCAGGCAGTCTGGATGCTCTCTTTTGAAAAAGCACAGTTTGCATTACGTAGTGCCTTTTTTCCAAAAAAAGGCCTTCTTCCTCGTAAAATGAGGTTTTCTGCAGTTGAAAAAACTGATGCGTTCTTTCGATTTACTTTCGAAAGAACGCGGCAGCAGTCTAGACGCAGGGGACATTTTTTTCCAAAAAAGGCAACTTTTTTCGAAAAAAACCTGTAGTCTAGACACACCCACAGAGACCTCCTGTTACCTTCCAGGCCACAAGAATCAAATCATTCCCTTAAAAAAGGTGATTTTATTAACAAAAGAAACAGATCTACTTTATAATGCATACTTGGTTGCTAGATGTTACACAGTAACTAAGAAAAGAACAGATCAAAACACAAAGAACCACAGTGCTTTGGGCTGTAACTTAAATATGGTGAGTGGGGGAGGGAAGGCATAGATTCACACAGAGAAGTTTAACCAAACAACCAAAACAAAGAAAAATACCCTGATTGTGACTGAATACACATTTTCCCCTTATTTACTCATGATCCTTTCATGGTTCAGTCCCGAATTCCTTGGAGGCATGGTAGTCCTGCCTGGGTTTAAATCATTCTCTGTCTCCCAACTCCTGGCTTAAACTCACACACAAAGGGTATGTCTAGACTGCGGCACTATTTCAGGATACTTCCAGTATTACGAAACAGATATTCCGCATCTTGACAGTGTGCCCGTTATTTCGAAATAGCTTTCAAAATAACAGGTATGCTATTCCAACATCCCTGTAAACCTCGTTCCATGTGGAGTAAGAGACATTTTGGAATAGCAGTTTATTTTGAAATTTGGTGTTATGTAGATAAGCCAAAATAAGCTATTTTGAAATACACTTAAAATAAGCTATGTAATTTGCGTAGCTCAAATTGCGTAGCTTATTTTGAGCTGAGGGTGCAGTGTAGGCTCACCCAAAGAGAGTAGGCAAGGTATCTATATACAATTCAAATTTCAGCACTGTATCCCATTGGTTCTTCTGGTCCCCTGCCAACACCCTTAGCTACATGAGTTTAACCCTTTAGTCACCAGCTGCTGGCCAGCACTCCTCCTATCCTTCACAACTCCACTGGGTGCCCCCTCACTTCAGATACTAGAGGGGCAGCTGCTGAAACTTCCTCTCCCCCCCATGCCTGAGACTGGATCACTACTGGAGCTGCAGGTGTTGAGGATCCAAGCTGCCACTCAACACTTGCTACAACACTGATTGGCTAGCCATCCCCTTTTTCCAACCTTCTAGGAAAGGCCAGCCTATCAGGCAGAGATTTATCCGCTGACTAATGGATGACCCGCAGATTTGGCAGGGCTGAGTCAGGCAGCTGGAAAAGGCTCAGGAGGGACCAGTATCTGCCATGAGGGAGCCTCCTGCCCCAAGTGATGTGAGGGATGTAGGGTAGAGGAGCTTTGGCCAGTTAACCTGGAGTCTTTGCTACCTGTGGGTCTGGGTGGCCCACAGAGAAGGGCTAGAACCAAACAGCAAATCACTATGTTCTGCTGGTGTCTCACAGTGGCTGCATCTCTTTGTGTAGCTAGCTCAGCTTCTGGATCCCAGGCCGCAGCTACTCCCCTGGGAGAAATTCGTCCTCCCCAAACGTCATGGGTAGGGGATAAGGGCTACGAGAAGCCCTCCTCACTCTGGTGGCATGTAGGGAAAGAGGGTCACCCTGACTGGGCTGTTGTCCCCAAGTCCTGCTGCTGCTGTGCAGCCAGCTGCAGATGCTGGATCTCAGAAGATGCAGCAGTGGCTGTATATCAGACCTAGGCTGGACACTAACTTTCATAGCTGCTGCTGAGCTAATTGAATTATTTGTGGGTACTTTTGAAAATGCCCCCGAGTCCTTTCCTGCACCGGCCCTTTCTGAAGTTCTGCTGCAAGTGTCCTTTGTGTGTGCAGCACAGTGTGTGTATTTGTGCAGCTGCCCTGGCTTGAATCTTTCTGGAAGATGAGCACAAATTACTCTGTTCAGTTAACCGCTGCGAGCAGAGCACAGAACTGGGACGAAGGGGTTTCTTTTACATTTTATTGTTTCCTGTTTCTGAGTAGGTCAGCTCTCCTGGTGCTCCAGCAGCATCAGTAAAAGGACCTCGCTTTGCAACAAAATCGCTGCTGCAAGCATTCATCTCAGACAGGTACAACCTCTGGGGACCTGATCTTGTAGAGTGCGGACAGCCATTATTACGTCCCTCTGGGAGCTGAGGGTGTTTGGAGGCACCTTGCAAGATCAGGATGTAAAGTAGGACATTTCAGTCTATAATTTCCCCTCTGGCTGACTCAGCTGATGGATGAAACCAAGGGAATGAACAGCCAGAGGGACAGACCAGGCACAGCCTGTCAGCACTTTCTTCTTAGGATAGGCCAGTGAGTTCCAGAATAAGGTTTGTTGCTTTAATAGGTTCCTTTTAGTCTCCGCATCAGAAGTGTACATTTTAATTTAAAAATTTAATCTTAAATACATCTCAGCTATGTGTCAGAGCAGGCTTTTGTGCTCAGCCAATGGGTACAGCTTTCTATTGAGGGGTACAGTGCAAAGTGGCACTGAGAATTGTATGGCCACGTCTCCACCACTTGCGCTACGTTCCCCACAGAATTTCTTGGCTCACTGAATCGTGTTTAACTTGAGCCTCTTTGACTGATTTTGGCTAGTTGGGATGAGACTGCCTGCTACTGAATTATTTTTCTCATTGTTGTATAGTGCCCATGATTGTTTCACAGACATGTGGGAAGGCAGAAATTCATCCCTCGGATGGGACAGCCTAGAGGTCAGCTCCCATAAATGCTTATTACTGAGCATAGTGCCACTAACAGGAGTGACTCCAAAGGTGTTGGGAGGTCACTGAGTGACGCAAGGATGCTCTCCTTCACCTAGTCATGGCCTTCCATTCCTTCCCTCACAATAACTAACACATTTTCATAACCAATCATTCTGTCTTACCTGGAGGTTGATCCAAACATCTCTGGGGAAGTTCAAGGCTGGGTCAGAATTCAAGGGTCTTACAGTCTGCGGTGTTCTGTGAAGAAATTATGTGTCGTCACATGATCCAGCCCAGTAACGTTCCTGATTTGTCTTGTACACAGAAAGCACCAACCACAAAATTGCAGTGATGTCCACTGTGCTCACCCAGCTTCTTTAGTATCCTAAAATCTGGGCTCCTGTCTGCTTGATTTTCTCCTGTCACCCACCTGACTCCATTGTGCATAACCCCATAAGCAGGGGGGGTTGGAAGGATGCAAGCTCTGCAGGAGATCTCTATACTTTCTCTGATCTGGGATGGTAGACACTTACTTGAGTTACATAGCTCGAGTCTACACTAGGGAGTTATGTTAAAATAACCCCCTTTAGGTTGGATTTATAAGCAGAGCATCCACTCTACCAAACCCAATATTTCAAAATAAGGGGCTGGTTATTTCAAAATCTGTACTCCTGCTTTCCTCAGGGAATAACGCTTCTTTCAAAATAGTGGTAGTGTGGACTGTGGATTTCCCCAGGCTGAACTGGTTCCCGACAGATGTAGCTATCCAGTGTGGCGAGCTTCCAGAGTGTGATGGCAACTTGCTTCTGCACAGGAATGGGGGGTTGCATGTAAGTGTCCAGTCGCCTGAGGGCAGAGGCGAGCCACTTGCAGAGCTCGAGGAAGGTGGCCTTCCACATGTGGAAGTTCTGCAGCCCCTGTTGGTCATCCCATGGCTGCAGGATGATGTGGTCCCACCAGTCCGAGCTCATCTCCCGCCACCAGAAGTGGTGTTCCACAGTGTCCAAGGCATTGAGGGGCATGCACAGGAGTAGGAGCGCCACCTGTGGACCGCGCTGGGGTTCATCTTGCAGGTCCTGGTCCTTGTCCTGCTGGTGCAACATGCAGGCAGTCTGGACGCACTGCACTATGAGGTGCAACATGAGGCCCGTGAGCCTGGCACTGCTTTACAGCAGCTCTGTCCCCTGCAGCCCTTAAAGCCACAGCCACAGGGGAAAGGGCTTGTGGCAGGAAGCTCGTCCAGACAGCCTCCAGCCACACTGCTACTGCCACAGCGCGTCATCTGGCCAGCATGGCTGACCCTCAAGCCCCCAAGAGGTCCGAATGAAAGTGAAGGAGCTCCGGCAGGTCTATGCCAGGGCGAGGGAGCGCAGCTCCTGCTCTGGGGCAGAACCACACTCCTGCCCCCATTTCCAAGACCTGCACTGCATCCTGGGGGGTGGTTGACTTGGGGCTGGAGACACCTGTCATCACCTGCCCAGAGGGCAGAGTTGGTGAGGAAGAGGAAGAGGACCCCAACACAGCCAGCACAGTCACTGCGGTCACAGTCACAGCCTGGATGTGTCCCAGGCATCCTCTGAGGCCGGGGAGGGAACATCAGTTAGGCACATGACACAGACAGTGTGGAGGTGGCAGATGGGGTGTGTTCCTCGCTCTGCCTGGGGAATTATGCTGCAGTCCATGCACTTGGCTGCCCATGCAGTGGCAATCTGGGCCACACAGCCCCAGGAGGCTGCATCAGAGTACCCCAGGGTGCCTGCTCACAGGGTCTGAGGAGGCCAGCCACACTTCAGACACCCAGGTGGGACACCCTCCTACCACAAGCCACCACTAGAAGGAGGCTGGAGACATGGACACACACGCACACACATACACATACACACTCAGGAGTGCCGCACACGGCACATGGGCTTGGCTGCATGCTGCAGGCAGCACCCGCTCCCATGGACAGTGCTGCCAGATGCGGGTGTTTCTGTTGCTCACACCCCCTTCCCTGCCTACAACCTCTCCCCCAGCGGCCAGGGATACAAGTCCTGTCCCCTTGGGATGCCACCACTGCCGGACCCGGTGTGCACGCAGTAGTGAGGCAAGCTCAGCCCGAGGCCCCCCTTCCACTCACAGGATCCCAGTGTGGCCAGCAACTTCTCATGCCTGCTTGTCCCCAGGACGTGGCAGGGGGGAAGGGGAAGGGAGGGGAGCAAAGCCTACTGCCCTGGGGACATCTGGGTTTCAGGAAAAAGGGGCCCACTGTCCAGGCCACACATGGCCTTGCTCCCAGGACATCACCTTCATCCAACTCGAGAACTGTCAGTCTTCGCTCACACATGAGGGCAAGGCTTCAGGGACAGTGTCTCCAGGGATGACTGTCCGTCTCTCTTTATTCTCCCCAGCCAGACCAGATGTGAGAGGGGGGCAGGTCACCCAAGGCAGCTGCCCGATATTGGGGGAGCCACAGGTGCTGGAGAACGCAGGAAGAACTTATGCGGGATTACATCTCTGTACTACGGGCCCTGCACGAGATGCTGGACCAGAGGCTCCGAAGGACATGCAGTGGTGGAGAGAGACCAGGACGGAGTTGCTGCAGCAGGAATGCACCAACTTGCGACCATGCCGTCTCTCATCACTCACCCGGAGCCAGTTCCCACTCCTGCTGCCGTTCCTGCCCCAGTCCCAGCTCCTGGTCCTGCTCCTCCTTCCATGCCCGACCCTGCTCCACCACCCCTGCTTTTCCCCCTAGCCTCCCTCCCTCCCTCACCGTAGTCACCCGGCAGGGCAATGTGAGGGTGGGACTGGACAACCGCCTGGTGAAGGGGGCTTCCCCCACCCTCACTCCCACTACTCTCCTTCCCTAAGGTCCCCCTTTCCAGCACTTCATCACCACCCCTCATGGGACTCTAGGCTGAGAGCACCATACCTTCATGACAAGGGCCCCAATGGTCACCTTCCCCATGTCGAACTGGTTGCCGACGGA
The DNA here is from genome assembly GCA_019425775.1 of Rafetus swinhoei. Classification (NCBI taxonomy): domain Eukaryota; kingdom Metazoa; phylum Chordata; order Testudines; family Trionychidae; genus Rafetus; species Rafetus swinhoei. The sequence continues at coordinate 18,562,691 of CM033428.1, read as the reverse complement.
TCGGTAACTGTCCGGCGTAGTGAGCTTCTCCAGGGGGATGGCAGGTCTCATCTGAGTGTCCCATCATGTGAGGGCAGGGGAGAGCCAGGCACATAGCTCCAGGAAGGTATCCTTCCTCATGCAGAAATTCTGGAGCCACTGCTGGTCGTCCCACTGCTGCATCACGAGCCGGTCCCACCAGTCGGAACTGGTGTCCAGTCGCCAGAAGCAGCAGTGCACAGTGGGGTGCAGCTTGAAGAGCTGCACTCCCAGACAGAAGTTGAGGGTCTCTCCTCAATCAGCTGGGGGTTGCGTTCCTGCAGGGCCAGGAGGGCAGCCTGCAGAAACTGCAGCACAACAATCAGGGGCCATTCCAGAGGGAGTTCCGGCTCCATAGCTGGGAGTGCTGAGGTGTCCAACAGGGCAACCAAAGCACGCAGGGAACATGCTTTACTTTCCCTCCGAGAGGTGGGCAAGCAGAAGAACCTGAGAAACAGCTGTACAGAGGTGTCCCTTAAAGCACACGACTTAGATAGCCTCAGGCAGCAGCTCCAGGAAGTAACTGCTGACCGGATGCCCTGCCTGAAGTGGTTCTGTGTGGCCTTAAATATGAGTTAGCATCCAATCAGTATGGATGCTTTATTTCAAAATAGCTAAGCTCTATTTTGATGCGCTTTTTGTGTATAGATGCGCCATTATAAGCTATTTTGGAAAATAATTTCCAAAAATAGCTTATTTTGAAATAAGTATGCAGTGTAGACGTACCCTTCCGCTGCGTCTAGACTACACCCCTCTGTCAGCAGAGGGATGTAAATGAAGCACTTCAGAAGTGCAAATGAAGCGAAGATTTAAATATCCCGCGCTTCATTTGCATAATCGCGTAATGGCGCTCTTTTGAAAAAGCACCATTTCGAAACTAAAACCCTGGTCTAGACACGGTTCTTTCGAAAACGGGGTGCTTTTTCGAAAGATCCTGAGAGGTTTGGCCAGGAGACTATCAAGTGCCATCACTTCAGCTGCCCCTCTCAGCACTACCGTGTGGCTCCTGCCCTCTGCCTTGGAGCTGTCCCCAACCCATGGGAGCCTCCTGCTTGCTGTGCAGGGCATGGAAAGAAGAGAAAAGGGGGTATAGATCTCAGGGTGCCCCTCCCTCCACCTGTACCCCATCTCCACAGACCAGAGGGGGGCAGGGATGGAGGGAGTTTGCTGGCTGCTTTTGGGAGTGGTGCAGGGCCAGGGCAGGGGTGAGCCTGCCTTAGCCCCCTGCACCACCACCCAGAAGTGACCTGTGGTAAGTGGTGCCCAGCTGGAGCCTGCATTCCAAACCCCGGCCCCAGTCCTGAACCCTTCCTACACCCCAAATTTCTGCCCCCAGCCTGATAAAAGTGAGTAAGGCTGGGGGAGGGAGGATGGAGTGAGCAGGGGCAGGCCTCAGAGAAGGGGCAGGAAGGAGGTGGGGCAGGGGTATTTGGGTTTGCACTTAAATTCAAAAAGTGATCTCATGCTTAAAAAGGTTAGACATTCCTGATCTATATTTTTGTTAGTCTCTAAGGTGCCGCAGGACTATTCATTGTTTTTTAAGTTTTATATTGACTAAAATTCTCAAGTCCTGTCCCAATATTCACTGCGCTGAGTGAAAAAAAAAAGTGGCTTGTATTGTATTCTGTTTTGTTACTCCAAAGTCCCAGTTAATAATGGAGTTGATGTAGCCACACGTTACATTTAGAAGTCATCTAATGGGCAACATAATTTCAGAGTTTTAAACAAGAATACAAAGGAACCTGCAGATCACGGGGAAACAAGACTAATACCTTGACAGAGAGCTGTAATGAATTAGTTTCAGTTATGACATTAAACTCTTCCTTGTGTAAGGGAGTCTGTCTCCCTTGAAAACAAAGAACAATCCCCTATGTGAGATTTCAGTGAATCTTGCTTTCACCGCCCAGTATGAACATGTACACACACACACAATTTTTCTTCTTTTCAGATTTTTTCCCGATGGCTTGCATGACAAGCCTGAAAGAAGCTTAAACAAATAACCCAAAACATGCAAAATGTCAGACTGTTTTATATTAAACTTCCAGAACACTTTGCTGTCTGTAGGAACAAATTTATAATAGAACAAAAATAAGCCACGTATGGAAAAAAAGATATTAAAAACACCCTCTTAAAAATGACTCAACACTAATGAGCCCCTAAATACTGTATCATTGGCCATGGAGCTTTCCCACTCCCAGAATGTATTTGAGCAATAAGGCTTGACTCATTGAAGTATCCATTTTACACAGCTGTACATGTCCCTGACCTGATGTGAAAAAGCCACTAATTTGTAAACAACAAAACTCTCACCCTTTAAAAGAATTTTTCTGGCACCTGGAAGCCCATATTTGGATGCTGGTTTTTATGCTCTTAGGCAGCTTTTACCCTGGTCATATACAACTGGAACCCAAATCAGCTCTTAAGAACAGGATAAAAGGTTTTGCTATGAAAGACTCAGTAAGTCTGACTCTCGTGCCTGCTGACACCCCATCCTTGTGTTGGAGCGAATCACCTGAAAGGTGCTTGGTGATTATTTTAGAGCCTATATAAAGCAGGATTTGGCATGTTAAAGCCTTCTTGCTAAAGTGATATCCTCAGAGATTAAATAGAAAGCATTTTTTATCCTTATGCATGTTATGATATTAGAAATACATGTGACCAATTGCAGAGAAAGGGCAGGGGGTTGTATAGCCTTGAGAATTTCATATGGGTGAAGGTCCAGGACAGTAGCAATAAATGCTGCTGAATGACTTATCTCTGTTCCAGTATTGCCTCCTTCAAGAGAGACTTCTTATATGACTTTGGGCAGGTGAGTCTGTGCCTCAGCTCCTCATCTGTAGAATTGGGTTAATAGTACTGCCCTACCTTACAGAGGTGTCCATGAGGTATTCATAATCAATTGCAATGGAGGCTGTTTGGATACTCTAGATAGCATGAAAAGTAAGGAGGTTGGGCTTGCCCCCACACCAAATCAGTCTCCTCCTCGCTTCACCGGACCATCTTTAATTGAAGCTCATACGTTTTAAATGTTTAAATTACAGTAGCAGCCTAAGGCTTCATTCAGTATCAGGGACCAAACTGATAAATGAGGCACAACAGAGACAAACCCTGTTCTCAATATCATACACTCTAAGGCCATGTCTACACTAGGAAACTATTTCGAAATAACTAAATTCGACTTAATAACTCCCGATTTCACAAAATCAAAATAGCATGTCCACGCTACGGGGAAGACCTGAACTTAGTCTGAAGTAGGCCCCCTTACTGTGATACGCTACCTCAACGTAGAGCCCCAGGAAGCGCTGGGGAGTAATTAGTTCAAATTACTCTGGGGAATAATTATTTCAAAATAGCGCCACCGGAACATCCACGCTAACGCTATTTCGAAATAACTATTTTGAAATTAGCATTAGTCCCCGAGAAAAGCAGGAGTACAGATTTTCCAAGTAAGATTTTGAAATAATGGGCTTGGTAGTGTGGATGCTCTGCTTACAGATTCGACCGAAGGGGGGTTATTTCGAAATAAGGCCCTAGTGTAGACCAGGGCTAAGAGTCCATTAATAATACCTGTTAAAGTATCACACTGAATTAGCTGGGCTGGAACAATTCTCTTTAAAAACAATTTGGGAAGGAGAGAGAGAGAAAGAAAACCATCAGACTTAGAGCCCAAGAGAGGATTTTCTGGAGAAAGATTTTTCTTGGCAAGACCTGATCAATATTTTACTTCCTGGCTCATCTAGGGAAAGCCTCCCTTGAGGGACACTTAAGGCTTCCGGGACTGTGCATCCTATTTCATTTCCTGCATTCAAGCTTTGCAGGACTCCAGTCTTGTCAGCGCTGCACAGAGTTTATCCACAGAGACACATTTAAAAAAAAAAGAAACATATTTTAACAAGGCAAGCAAATCATTTGAACTGCTTTAAATCAGGATTTTTTTCCCCCTGCTGTGCTAATTATAACCTTCCTTAGGGGAGTCATGAGCTCTTGGTTGACTCACAGCTCAAATGAAGTTTGGAAATAAGCAATGAAAATTAAACACAATCTCTATCACAGGAATATATAGACGGATCCTTAACAGGAAAAAGTTCTGCGAGACAAGAGTGCGTTGCAAATATAACCTTTACAATTCTGATTGTGCCTAACAGCTGCCAGAAAGAAATACCAGCAGGAATGGAAAAATGTTTCCATTTATTTTACTAGGCCTTGTGCCATTAAACCTGGAATTAGGGTGGAGGGAGTTCATCATTGAAATAATATGTGTTTTGACAATGCACTTGATCAACAATCAAACTTTGTAGCTGCTTTTACAAAAAAAGCTACACATGCCATTTACACCCTAACTCGGCAACCCAAAGGGTTAGTTCAAATCAATTTAAAGAAGGAAATAGGCCCCACTCTGCAATGCAGAAACTAAAGGCTGAACTTTAGACCACTTCCTCTACCTAGTAACAACGCATAGAGAGATTTCCACAAATCCCAAGGCTGTCAAGACTTCCACTTCCAGACTTGGAAAAAGAAATGCCCGGACATTCCTTTGTTGTTCTAGTTCACTCTCGGTTTGATCTGTTGGAGTTCACCTGAGCCAATTAAAGGTTCCTGTTTTACCCAGGAAAAAGCCTAAATCTGTAACAAACAACCACCGCTCTTCTCCGATTTTAATTAATTGTCCTTTGAGTTGAACCCAAACCTGATGCCTTGTTTTGGCCAGTGTGGTTTAATGCTTGAACAGGACTGTGGCAGTCAGAAAAAGAAAGTGTTACATGCATTTCTACTACTGCTCACTGTATCAAAAGAAACATTGTACAGATTGTACCTCCCTAAACTGGGACTCTCTGGTCTGGTAATATCCATGGTCCCTCATGACAACAGATGTTCCTGGACCAGAGAGCCCAGGGGCAGAGAGGCCAGTGGTGGGCCGGGAGCCCCAAGGCAGGGAGCTTAGGTGGTGTGGGGAGCCCCACAACAAAGGGGTTCAGCAGTGTAGCCAGGAGCCCTGGGGCTGAAGGGAAGGCAGGGGAGGGAGCATCTGGGCAAAAGTGGAGCCAGGGAAACACTGGACAGCCAGTGGCAGAGGACCTCCCCTGGTCTGGGAAATTCCCTTGTTCGACCCGGTCAGATCCCTGGGGTGCAAGTCCCACCAGTATTGCTGTTTTCATTAAATTGCGGCACTGTTAAATTGCAAAAAGCTGACTGAAAGTTATCCTTCCAGCTGTACTGAACCTTGATCCATAGGCTGCATACACTGCTGTATCCTTACACTGCTAATGCTCCTTGATCCCTAAGGGCACAGCTACACTGCAATGCTATTTTGAGATACTGGAGTATCCCAAAATAGCTATCCCATGTCTTCACAGCAAGCCTGTTATTTTGGGCTCGCTATTCCGACGTCTCTGTAAACCTCATTCTACAAGGATTAAGGGACATTTCGGAATAGCGCTTTATTTCGAAATTTTGCACTGTATAGACAGTGCCAAATGACAAAATAAGCTATATCAAAATAAGATTTGCAATTTACATAGCTCAAATTGCATATCTTATTTCGAGTTATGGTGCAGTGTAGACACACCCTTAGTTCTGCAGGGATTCAGGGTGCTAGGAGCTTTAGTGCAGTGGTTCTTGCATAGACCACATCTTAATAGCACTAATAACATCTTGTCTCCTGGGTCACTTATCCTCCTGCTTTTGTTCATATAACAATGTGACTCCAGCAGTTGGTAACATAACCCTGGTCTACACAAGGGAGTTATTTCGAAATAACAAGTGGAGTGTCCACACTACCAAGCCCATTATTTCAAAAGAAGGGGCTTGTTATTTTGAAATAACAACTCCTGCTTGTGAAGAGGAATGGTTTATTTCAAAATAGTTATTTTGGGAGTTATTATTTTGAAATAAACAGGTAGTGTAGACAGCCATAGAGAAGCAATATTAGGAAAGTATTTGTGTGTCCTTAATGGTCTTCACTGTGGTTAGTATTTTCGTTCATTTTGAAAGCATCAATCTCTCCCGCCTATCTGTTTCTCTTTTCCCTTTCTTTGTTTTCTGGTCCTCCTCTCTTATAGCAGCTCTCTCCCTCAAGTTTGGTTCCCTCTTCCCTTTGCACCTCACAATATATTGCCTGGATCCTTTACTTTTTCCTCCCCTATATATTCCTCTCCCATTGGCAGCAAACAGCTCCATTCCCACCAGTGGTTGTGGTCCCAGAGTACCGTTCTCATTTAATCATAGAATCATAGAGAGGTCATCGAGTCCAGCTGCCTGCCCTCACGGCAGAACCAAGCACTGTCTAGATCATCCCTGACTGGTGTCTAAACTGTTCTTAAATATCTCCAGTGATGGAGTTTCCACAACCCCCGTAGGCAACTTATTCTAGTTTTTAACCACCCTGGCGGTTAGGAAGTTTTTCCTAATGTCCAACCTAACCTCCCTTGCTGCAATTTAAGCCTCTTGCTTCTTGTCCTATCATCAGAGGCCAAGGAGAACAATTTTTCTCCCTCCTCCTTGTAATACCCTTTTAGATACTTGAAAACCGCTATCATGCCAGAGTCCTATAGAGCTTTATGCACAAGATTAGTCTTTTGTAATATGTCATTCCAAATTGACACACATCAAAGCTGTCTTGAGCTGATCCAGCTTTAGTCAGTGACTGCGCCTCATTGACAGTTGCTGGTGGTTGTCGATCACTTTCAGCTGTGTCTATCAAAGTCTGACGAATTTCAGAATAGTTCATATAAAGTGCTTTGGGGGCATCGCTCAGTGTTGACCATCTTGTTTCTGAGACACTTCGTACAACATAGGTATTTTGCATCATTGTTATTTGCTAATTTAGACCATCTCTGGGGTGAAGCTGAGAACGTAAAGAGTAACGGCAAAATCCCCAAAAAACTGACTGCTGCAGAGCAATGCTCAACAGCAGCTGATCCAACCAAATTCAGAGTATGGGCAGCACATGGAACCCATTTAGCCAAACTGTTAACTTCACGCAACCTAACTGGAACCCCTGAATAAATGCCACTCATATTGCTGGCGTTATCATGTGGCTATGACCTGCAGCTTGCAATATCAATGCCATGAAATTTGAGACTATCCTGCAATAGATGGAATAAGTATTTTCCATCATGTTGTTCAATGGGAAAGAACTGAAGAAATTGCTCAACCACATTTCCATCACTGAGTACAAAATGAAACACCACTGTAAGCTGATCAGTGTGACTAATATCAGGGGATGAATTGATTCCATAATACTTTGCCTTCTTGGTTTCAGATATTATCTGCACCATAACTTTGGATCTTAATATATCAATAAATTCATCGCATATAGTTGACAAAAGATGAGACCCATTCCCCCTTCCTAATGTCGTTGCATGTGTTCTGAGAGAAATGGATCAAATTCAGCTAGAAGTTCAATGCAACCAAAGAAGTTTCCATTGTTAGGGCAGCCATGCACATCAGTGTCTCCACAAAAGGCTAGTCCTCATTCAGCAAGGAATTCAGCAAGGAATACAGCAACTATTCTCTTTAGGACTTCAGTCCAGTATTTACATGCTCTTTCCTTCATCTTCTCCAGTTCTGCATCAATTCTGGCAGACTTCTGACGCTGGAGCATTGTTGATAGTGCGCCAAGATGATCCTTCCACTGCTCATGAGAATTCTAGAATTCTGCATTTTTCCAATCATTAAAACCAGTTATAAATTGATTAGAGCAGTCACTGACACAGAATAGTTTGCATATGTATCAATACACTTTACCAGTTGAGAGAGACATTCTCTTTGGACAGTTTCTCCATTTGCCAGTCACCTGAAAAAATATTCTTTGCGTGCATATCTTTTCTTTTACCAAATTGTCTACCCTGCAATGAGAAATCAGAATCCAAATTTGGGAAGGTGTATTTTCTGCAAAATATTTTATGAAATATAGAGTGATTTCCCACTCAGCTGGATCAGAACTGTATTTTACTGTTTTGACAAAATCTGATGTTTTCTTTGATGTCTCTCTGTTTTCATCACATCTCCTGCCGGAATTGTCATGGCCACTTCTGAAGCAGACTGACTGACCCTTGCTTGTTCCTCACTTGATCTTGAAGGTTCAACACCACTTTCAGTGACACCTGTTTCAACATGTTCTGCAGCTTTGTTTTCTACGTGTGATGTTAATGGATCGATGGGAGAGCTTGCACTGTCATTCCTCATATATTTTCTCATGAAATTCAGCAGAGAACCCCTCGTCTTTTTTAAAGTTTGTTCCTTTTTTTCATTTGTTGTTTGGTTTACATATCCAAAATCATGCTTCCTCTTGCATTGATCTGTGGATTTGACAGTCTTAGCGGCAGCAACATTGCCTTACTTTTCTCCTTATCAGCCGATTAACTATCAGGTGAATCCTAAGTATAATTGTAGCATACAACAAAATGGCTGTTGTTTTAGAATGAAGTACCATGAATTTCTCATGCAGTGCGTCACTTTCAAGAGAGAAAATTAAAGTGGGTGATATTAGGTGTATAGGTGATAGGGCTTTTCTCCCTTACATATTTCTATATAGTCTAATTTAAGGGCCTACAATTACAGCCGGTCCCCGAGTTACGAACGAGTTATGGACCAAACACTTGGCCGTAATTCGAAATGTTCGTAAGTCAGACCCCATTGATTTACATTGCAACCACGCTGTTCGTAAGCGCGGGTCGCGTTTGTAACTTGGGGACCACCTTTACGACCACTTAATGGGAGGTCTGGTCATAAATGCGAATGGTCGTAAATCGACCGTTCGTAAATTGGGGACCGGCTGTATGAGAGTGCCTAGGGCCTATGAAGAGTTTAATCAAGCCCTGCTTACAGTGAGAACAAACAGTCTGCTCTACAACCTTAATAGTCGGTTGGCTTTTAGTTCATGTGGTATAGGCTCATGTACTAAGCTCCAGAGGTCCCAGGTTCAATTCTGCCCACAGATGACTGGTGTCTGCTTCATTACATATAGAACTTGCTAATCAAGGTCTTTTAATTTTGCCAGGGACCAGCATCCTAGCAGTCCTTGATCAGCCTGCTAAGGATACTAGATTCCTTGCACACTATTGCCATGCGAGTTTCCATGAAAGTCCGGCTTTTCCATTTCTTCCCTCAATTTTGATTGGGAAAAACTCCCATTCCTTAGACTTACAAAAAATCCCACTGATATTAAATTACAAGATTCAAATACATAAATAGTATTTACTTGTAAAGTCTCAGATAACCACCACTGTGTTGTAATATTTTTATATCCACCAAGGAAACCCCAACAGAGATTAAAGTGACTTCCTCAGGTTGCATAGCCAGGGAATTAGAATTAATTAGGAACCATAATAAACAAAAACCATTCAACCAGAAGCATAATCACAAACAATACTATAGGGTTGTGTGATGGCGTGTACCAACCCCGCACTGTGCCTGAAGCAGTCAGCCAGGGCTATCTGGCTGAGAGAGCCCCACCCCCACAGCCCTGCTGGGCATGCTGCAGCTGGAGGACCAGTATAAAAGCCAGCGGAGCAGCTCAGTCAGGGATGACCACCATAGAGGAAGGAGCTGCTGCTGGAACTCTGCAGGAGCAGCTACGGGAGTATTGAACTCAGGAGGCCAGTCAGTGGGGAACAGCCAGAGAAGCCCACAGCCTGGACACGACTGGAGAAAAAGCTGATGTCAGGGAGGCTGGTAGGAAATAGCCCAGGGTGGGGAGGTAAAAACCCTGAGAGCTCAGCATGTTGCGGGCAGATTCCCTTCTGAACTAATGGTGGGACATGCCCACCACTGACAGGGCCCTAGGTTGGGAGCTGGTGGAGATGGAGGACCCAGGTCCCCCTAATCCACCCCATTAACCCCCAAGGGGGCACTACAGCAGTGACTATTGACTCTGGCCACTAGGCCTTACTTCCCTAGAACAGGGTGCTATTGCTATGGGCTCTGGCTGCTAGGCCTGACTGCCCTGGAACAAGGCATGATTGATAAGGACTTGGGCTGTTAGGCTTCACTGCCCTAAAGAATGGGTGTGATGACTGCTTCAGGCAACTAGGCCCCACTGCCCTGAGGGAAGGGGGTGGAAAGGACTTGGGCCACTGGGCCTCATTACCCTGAGAGAAGGGATGATGTACTGATTGGGGCTGCAAGGCTGGACTGTTGTAGGGGAGCAGGGACATAATGAGAGAACCTTGTCCATAGAGACTGAGACACTCGTGAGGTGGAGCACTCAGTGAGAGGCCTGAAAGGCATAAAGCCCTGCCTATGAAAGGACCGGGCACACATACTCTGTGACAGGTATAAAGGACTTGAAGTCTAAGGAAACAGCTATACCTCAGCCAGAAAGGAGAGAGACTTGAATGTTGAGGATGAAGAACTGAGTTCTTGTTGGTCAACGGAAGTAATTCATTTCTTACATAGAGGGAGAAGACAAAAGGAGAAGTGGGTGTTGTTTGTGTCACCAGCACTGACTCAATGCCCCATTAGCCATTAGGGGGTGCTGTTCAGTGCAAGCCGCCATCTTTTAGAGAGGATGTATCCAAATTGTACTCTGCGAGAAATCCTAACCACTTTCGGTCATTAAAGATCTCACTGACCACCCTACACCCTAAGCATAATGGTGTTAACTCCAGTGTCCTGATCAGAATGCCAGTTCATAACTGCCTAATCTCCTATTACATTTTAAGCCATGTAAATGTCTAAACTGTTGTGTGGTCTTGCAGTCCACTGTCAAACAGCTGCTGAGGAGGTAATGTCATTTCAGCAGTTGAAGTGATCTGTGTATAACCCATACTGATGTCAGAAGGATGTTTTGAGCCTTAATTAGCTCATGTTTATAGAGTGCTTTTAGATTCCTGGAAGAAAGAGACTATAGACAGGGGAAAGTATAATCATCATTATTAATAAACATCCTCCAACTCATGCAGGTTGAAACCTGATGACTGCATCCATTTCATGCCAGCTGTGTTTTAGAAATCTGAGCAGGGTTCAGTCCTGGGAACTAATACAAGAGCTTCTGTGATGTGGCTCACTCACCACTAAGGCACCTCCTCCTGGCCGCTTTTGGAGACTAGCTCCTTCCAGGTCCAGCATCCCCTCCTATCAGTCATTCATGTGCCATACCCTTCTCGCTCTGTGATTCAGGATAGTCTCTTCAGGGCATGGACCTCCAGCCAGGTCACCATGTGGTTTTCCCCTTCCAGGGGTTTATCAAAGTCTCTCCATCCAAAATGGCAGTCTGCTACCTCACTGCCCTAACTGTGCCCTCCCTCCCCTCTCCCTGTGGTGGACAGAAGAACCTAGTTTTGCCTTCTACCCTGGGTTCTGGCTTAGAGGCCTGCTAATCAGTAGCCAAGGTCGGCAGCCTGTGGGAAGGCTGCAATCACATTGAGCCTTTGCCAATTCCTCCTCTCTCAGGCTTTCACTCCACCATTGTTCTGGATAAATCCTTCCTTCCGGGCCCGGATCCCAGAGCTTCTTGTCTGCTCCTGGGTTTCCTTCCACTCTTCTCTTTTAACATCCAGTGTGGCTGCAGGCTCCCTCACCGCAGGCCACTTCCTGGCTCTATTAGCCCTGCCTGTCCCATGTCAGCTGCGCTCCATCATCATGCAGGGGTTACTTAGGCCACAGCTGAGGGGAATTAGGTGAGCTATCCAGCTAGCTGACCCTTCCTCAGCCTCCTTAATGCTTTCAAGGCTCATGCAGGGTGAACATCCCATCACAGCTTTTTAGATTATTTTAATGACATCAATAGGGTGGCAGAGAAGAGGCTGATCTCTTGGACCTTTGGGTCCTGACTACCCAAGTCCCTATAGATCATCACCAAGGCTTGAACCCAGAAGTGAACCAGAAGCCAGTATTAAGTCTGGTGTGGAGGTGTAATGTGTTTTCGGGTGCTTGTCCCATTCAGCTGCTGAACAACTGTCCTCCAGTTAGCTGGAGTCTCTAGGTGGAGACCCAAAAGCAAACACAGTGCAGCCTGCAGGGAGCAAAGATGTGGATAACTGTTAGTAGATCCAGATCAGAGAGGAATGGCTGCAACCTACTGGCTATTTGTGGAGTATGAAAGCTAATGCGTGCCAATGACAGAGCTACTATCTGACATCCCCGGAGCAGCAATGAACCCACAGGATGGGATAACGGGATGGTGAATTATTTTGAAGAAAGACAGGTGTACCCTCTCCACGGTGGAGGCAGAAAATCTCTCTACCCACTTCTATGTCTTCCTCATTTCCATCTTACTCTGGGTGATTTGCAACCAGATGTTTTTCATCCAGGTCCCCACCTCAGTCCTGAGTAAGAGAGTAATGAAAGACAGTGGAATGGGAATCCAAAGAAAAGGACACAGATAAATACCATCTCCCTACAGGACTGCTACTACAGCCATGGCCAATGGTGGGTGAAGGTAGGCCTAGGGGAAGCAAGCACCCCGGCTCCACCTCCAACCCTGCCCCTTCTGTCTAGGCTCTGCCCCCCAGCACCATGAGGAGGTGGGGCAGCACATGGCCCCAGGTACCCCCCTTCCCCACTCAGCATCACTGGGAGAGAGAAGGGCGCGCGTCCCCAGCCTCTCCGACCCCAGAGAACCAGGAAGGGCGTAGGGCGTGTGGCCCCAGCTTCCCCAGCCCTGGAGAACCAGGAAGGGCAGAGGGCATGTGGCCCCAGCTTCCCCAGCTCTGGAGCACTGTAGGCATTCTGGGGGTCATGTGTGGGCAGGGCCATGCCTGGTGATTTGGGAAGGCAATGTCTTCCCCCATCTATAATACCCACCACCTGTGACTGCAGCCCAAGCAACTCACAATCTTTATGGGCTTCACATACATATTGAAGCAGAGGAGTCACAAGAGGGAACTATATGAAATCTTGCACATGAAGACCCTCAGAGATGAAGCATTTCCAAATACTGCGCTCTGACAGTGACTTCCATTCAGCCACACCAGATCCTGCCGATAGGTCAATAATATCCCACATCCCAGGCTATCAATAGCTGCAGATCAAATCAGCATGGACATTTTATTCTTGTCACTAGAAGGAAAACAACCATTGATATCAATATAATCTCCTTCTCATGCCAGAACAACAAGGACTGAAGAAATCTATGGAACTCAAGTGTCAGAGGGTTTTGTTAACATGGTTTTTTTTTTTTAATTCTTCACTTAGTTGAAGCAATTCCTATCTGGAAAAAAAAAGATTAATTTGATTCCTTGTAAGATTTTCAGAACCCTACTGTTGTATTAGATCAGTCTTTTTGGTAACATCTTATCATTCAGGGATTCATTAACCAGAAATTCCATGTGCTGTTTATTTTCCATTTGTCCATCTGTTCCCCAAAAATCCAGCCTAGCCTCCGTTTTAAGTTTATACTTAGAAACTGTAATTGAAGCAGAAGAATAAAGACATGACAGGAGACGGAAGCAACACAAGTGAAAACAAACATGCCATATGGTTCCGATTCCTTCATTCCCAAGAAGTGATATTCTGTGCAAGGCTCTAATGTTTTGATCACATTATCATGATAGACATAAAAACCACTCCAGGAAAATGCATCCTAAGTTACTAAAGTGTGATGGGAAAACTAGTAGCAAAGCAAGGGGCAGCTGGCTCTCTTGACTAGTGGCCATAGACTTTGCCCTTCAGGAATGTCAAGTCACAAACTAGGACTGTCATCTCTCTCAATGCCACAGTTCAGTCAGAACAACACTGAGCCCTAATATAACACTGGATGTGCCTAATTCAACCCTGGTGCCTTCAACTGAGTTAAATCAGGGGTATATTTGGCTTAACATGTTCAATTCAACACCTCTAGAGGATTCACCTATTAGGAGAATCCTCTGCTCTCCCCCTTTTCATCTGTGTGAGCTGCATAAAGCAGCCAGGAGTTCCTAGGATCTGACCTGATGTCTCAATTTGGGCCCTCAAAACCCAAAGGCCTACAAAAGTGGTAAACTCTTCTGAAAGTGTGGCTGCATATCTTTGGCTGTTTCAGTGAACACTGACAAATCTATTGAAATGACCATATTTTTATAGACAAAAAATTACTTCTTAGTTCATATCACAAGTATAAATGCACCAGAACAGCTGCATGCAGTATATGTTGCCAGCTGCTTAATGGTTGCCATATTTGCTTATGTGTGGTCATGTTCTCTATGGATAGCCATTTCTGACCATCCCTAATGTTCTTGGAAATGCTATGTATCAAATGTGCTGCCATCATGCTGCATTATTCTGATTTAGCTAGCAATTTTAATACCCAAGTGCTGGGATATGCAACACTGTAATTGATGTTCCTGATAGCAAATCTACTATAAAATTTTGTCAATATAGCTATGTTGGTCAGGAGCATGAAAAAAAACAAACAAACAAAAAACAAATCCACACACACTCAGTTGTCATAGGTATGTTAGCAAAACCCCAGTGTAAATCCAACAGTGCAAACAGAAGAGTGCTTCTATTGCCGTAGCTAGTGCCATTTGGGAAGGTGGTGTTGCTATGAGACAAGCAGAACTCCTTCTTTCAGTATATGCTGTGTCCACACTCAGGGGGTTTGGCTGGCAAAGCCATGTGGCTGTGGTTGGCTTCCCCGCCTTTCTGGGTTTGTCAGGCCCCCAACTCCATCCTCTCAAGGAGCAGCCACAGACTACCCTCTGTAGTCCTGTGCACAGCTCTGTTCTCCAGGGAGCGACTGCTGTAGCCTTCTTCTCTACAGCCCCCTTCAATTGCCAGTTCCCTGGTTTTATTCAAGTGCCACCCCTTCCTGCCCAGATGAGCTTCTTATAATTAGCTCCCTGTCTCCTTCTCCAGGCACAGCCTGAGCAGTTTTTGGCCCATTTAGCCATCTTAACCTCTGCGGTCCTTGTGTGGCATGGACACACTATCACCCCTTCCTATTGCCCAGGATTGCGTACTGCGGGCCCATCTGACACACAAGGAAATGCAGTCTCATTCTGATTTCAGATAGGCCTATACAGCATGTTACTGTCTCTACTCCATTTTTTTATCCTAGGGCTTGCATCTATGGAGAGTGGCACTGGTTTAACTAATGGTATGAATTTAAACCAGTTTAGTTAAATGGGTGCAAATCCCTGTGTGGGTGCTGTTATTTCGAACCAAGAGCAGTTTCTTTCATTGTCATGGAAGTTAATTGGGAACAGATTAAAACTAAAACCAACATAAATCAGTCTTACTTTGAAACAGCGTTTTCCACCCATGAAACAAAACCAGTGCAAGTTTGTGTGTAGACAAGACCTAACTTTCATTTTTTCCAGCAACACGAATAGTACGACACATCCTATATTCTAGGGACCAGTGATGAGATATTATATGGGGGGGAAATTCAAATACTAACAAAGATGCATGGCTTAAATGTCAGCGGTACTTCCTTTGGTCTAGAGAAGATGGCATTTACATGATAGTTGGCATTTTTCTCTATGGTTCAGTTTGTAAAAGAGGAGGTCAACCACAAGATTAATGAGGGAAAACTGCAGCCACGGCAAATAAGAGTGACTCATGTCTGACTGATGTTCTTAATTTCTAATCTGGAATAGTAATTTTCTACTAGACAAGATTGCAAGTATCCACAGTTGATAGCTATCCACTAGCCCAGTCAGGGCACTAGAGACCATCTGTATTTGATAGTTGAATGTGCCCAGTACATCATAATTCTCAATAGTACATCAAAAAAGAAGCTGGAGGGAGGAAAAACCCCTGCAGGGTAATTTCAAAAGCAACAGTATAATCCAAACCTCCCAGCGAATGCATGCTTCTAGAAATCAACTGAATGTACAAAATTAAAGGGAAAAGACTAAAAAGCAGACTAAATAATGGAAATCAGGACCTGGATGGAGCCCAATTCACATCATGATCGGAAAGGGAACTTCCCAATTTGATTGCAGAAAGCAATTTACTTCAATTAGCATGGATATAAACAGAATGATTGCTTAATAGAAGTACTGCATCTCCCAAAAAACAAGCTGCCTTAATTGCATCTCTTCACTTGCTGTTTGCAGAAATTTAAAAATGTATACTGGTGAGAGACAGGTTGAATTAACACTTTGATTGCCACTCCACAAGCATTGTGGCATGAATGTGCCTACTACAGTTTGATGCTAAAACAGTCGTTTGCGATGTGCTTCCTGTTTTCAAACCATGGCATGCACGTGTCAGTCAGAAACAAGTTGATGGAGGGATATAGCAGGAAGAGATTTTCTTCCCCTTAAATTGCATAACACAAAAAGTCAGATGCTTTCGCTCTAGATGGTCATTGTTTAAATTATGCATAAGGTAATAATTCACACATAGTCCTGTCTTAAATTCAAGAAGTGTGAGCCTTTTTCTAGATTTCCTGCTGGAGGGCTTTGGATAACTAATCATATTCACCTGATAAAAAGCAGGTTTGTGGTGCCCAGGACATCCTTACTTACCATTATGCTTTCCTTAGCCAAATTCCATCTATTAATTTATACCCCAGTTTTTTGGTTTTTATTTAATTTTATTGCATTTGTTTGGAACTCACTCTAACTTCTCGGAGCTACCAATTCAAAAAGCAATGAAATTCCCCCCATGATTTCAGAGCTTCAACCTAAGAAAATTGTAATAAGGAAAGGAAAATGAGAGTGAAATAAATGTAAGTGCAAGAAATCAGGAGAGAACTGAAGAAAACACAAATAACTTATAAAAAATGGGATACGAGAGGTCCTGGGGTCAAAGCCAAGGGGAATGCCATTCCCTGGGAATTGTTTTAAGTTAAACTGCAATCCTATCCAATGTTCCCTCTAATCTTTTCCATCCATGATTGGGTTTTTTTCCATCCATGTGTGAAATAAATTATTTTAGGTGCCCATGTGTGAATGGGCACAACCAGTAGAAATATAAAACCTAGCTATGGGTACTCTGCAAATCAGCTGAGCAGCATTTGAATCTCTCCTGAGTGAGTGGCCACACAAGCACACAGCTTACAGGGAACACTTACCCTGTCCTGAAAAGTGGCTCTTTAGAAATGGTATTGCTGGATCTCAAGTTTGCATGTCCCAGTCACTTGATGGCCAGTGTACTCAGCCTACCAATAACTAGTCACCCTGTAAATCCTTTCTGGCATCTGTCTCAAGCTGGTTATTGGTTATTTGTCACCAGTAATAAGGAAATGAAAGCTCTGCAGACCAAATTATGGTCTCAATGGTGTCTGCCAATGTGGCCTCCTCTTACACCTATGCAACCATACCATGGGCTTATGCAGTTGAACAGATGTCAATGAAGGTTTCGTTTGGAGATGCTAGATTTTCACCAGCATTACTGTACGTACAGTCTGGCTTGCATAAGGGAAGAGTCCAACCTGAAACCCAGAGCCTGGGTAAGTTTGCCAGGTCAGCAAACAAAGGGGTTTAATGTCCTGCTACCTTCTTCAGACTAAATTAATCCATGCAGCAAACCCTCAGAGTTAAACCAGATCAACTTGATTCATTTATTATACAGGTTGAACCTCTCTAGTCTGGAACTCTCTGGTCTGACAATATCCGTGGTCCAGCATGATTTTAGTTAGCCTGATGTCCACTTAGTATGGGTGTGGCCAAGTTTCCCGCAGTCCCACAAAGTTTGTTTACAGCCACCAGTCCTGGCTCTCAGTGTTCTGTGCTCTTATTTAGCTTTAATTTTATACCTAAATGTCTTCTAAGAGCCCAGTAAGCAGTGGATGTGTACTTAATGCTGTTAGATAATATTGACATCCCATGGTTTGGCAAATTCTCTGGTTCAGCACCGGTCAGGTCCCAAGGGTGCTGGACTAGAGAGGTTCAATCTGTAGAAATGTCTCTTTTTCCCTCTCCATGCTTTCCAGCCCCCAAACTCATGCATATGCTCTCTGACTGGAAGGAAATCCTTATCATTATAAACTCTTGGATGCTACTATACATTACCGTTGCAAAGAGCTTTGTCCATGTGCTTATAAAAGCTGCCATCAGGCCCACCAACTGGGAGGGCAAAGGAGGCAATTGCCCCAGGGCCTAGAGCAGGGGTGGACAACCTGCAGCTCGTAAGCCGCGTGCAGCTCTTCAAAGGAAAAATTGTGGCTCCCGCACACGCAGCTCGCGGCTCTGAAAGGGGCAGTGTGTTTCTGTCTGAGACACAAGAGTTGGAGTACCGGTGTCCCATTCCGAGTTCAAAATGGCCACCTTCAAAATGGCCACCTTAAAAGGGCAATACCTGCTCTGCTCTTAAAAGGGCAGCGGCCGGGGCTTTCTTTTTTTTTTTCTTCTTTTTTTTTTCTCAACAACTTTTTTCCCTCGGCTCTTTGCACTGTATGCACCACTATTTTGGCTCTTCGTCTGTAATGGGTTGGTCACCCTTGGCCTAGAGATTCAAAGGGGCCTGGAGGTCCCGGCCGCCTCTGCAGCAGTGGCAGCCAGAACCCCAGCACTTTTGAATTGCCACCGGAGCACCAGAGCTTTGAGAGCTTTGAGGGCTTGGGGGGGGGGTGCCATGGTTTGGGTGGCACTAAGGGCTGATTGCCTTTGGCCCCACCCCTTGTGGAGGCATGGAGCCATGTCCCCCATACACACCCTGCCCCAGGGCCCGTGGTGGCTGCCATAATTTAAGCAACTATAACAAGATACTTACTTGTTCTATTCACAACTTTTCCCTGACTGCTATTCTCAAGAATGGTTCAAATGGTTGGGTTCCAACTGGTAACTTCATGCACCATGGTAGGGACCTTTCTAGCGTACAGTAATACTGAAGGTGTTGTAAAGACGACGTACTAAAGCAAATGAGAGCATGAGATCACTCATTATAATCCTTAGCTCCCAGCTCAAGCCGCATACAGCCCTCATCCAAACCACAGACCAGCTTGGCAGTACCACTGTCCTCTTACTGTTACATAAGCTTTTCAATGAAATAAATACAAAGTCATCTTGAAAGAATTTAAAAGGCCAATAAAAAATGATGTTTCCACCAGTCCACTTCATTAGTGTTGAGTTCTCTGCAAAGTGATGCTGTTTCATAGTGGAAGATATTAGATGTTTTGAGCACTGCTCTATGAAAAAGTAAGGCTAATAGTCATGTGAGGTGCAATTTGTGGACTTCCCAGGTCCACTGATATACAGCATTCAGTGTTTGAGGAGCATAATTACAAATGCTACCCTCTAGTTTACAGAGCACTGTGAAGAAACATCCCTCCCAGCCATATGAGTGGGGTGGGGATATCAAGAAGGTAGAATGACTCACAAGAACACAGTTGCAGTCAGCAAGGTCTTCTCAAGGCACAGTGCTTCTAACAAGAAAACAAGATAAGCCAACAGAAGGAGCCAGAAAGGTGTTATGTTCACGGCGCACAGAGAAATGCCCTAACATCATAAACAAGTCATTTGGGAAAGTGGCAAGGTAACACTATTTTATTTCTGAAAATCCAGCGCTTTAACACAGAAGCTCCAAAATTAGAGAGCGACAAAGCAAGCCACTTCTGAAGGCAAAGAGGCACAACTCGTTCTTCAGTGCTGTAGGCTGGCTCTTTGCTGATGTTCAGCTCACACATTTCCCTACAGAGACTCCTAGCCTGCAAGCAAGACCATTATCAACTTAAACTGATCGTTCATAATTGTAACCCACAGTTTTCTACACCCCCCCAAAGGGAAACAAGACACCAAAATATGGGGTTCATTCCAGTTCTGTGACACTGAGGGTGCATCTAGACTGCAGAGTTTTTCCAGGATATCAGAGGTCCAAGGAACTCATCTGCTCTTCCAGAATTTTTTTCAGAAGAGCAGATGTGTTTTTTCAGCATCCCTGTAAACCTCGTTTTACGAGGAAGAAGGGATGTTCTGAAAAAGGGTTTTTTCCCCACATTTGGCCCAGTGTAGATGGGCCAAATGTCGGAAAAGCCTCTTCCGGAAAAAGCGGAAAAAGCTACGCAAATTGCAGTTCACAATTTGCATATCTTTTTCCAGAAGAACTGTGTGGTCTAGACACAGCCTTTGTGACATATGGCAGCCTGCTAGTCACCCCCCACCTCCCTCTAAGCATATTTCACACTGCCACTGGGAGGTGTGCATGTGGCACATGTAAACATAACTGAGCTAGCTTTGATCAAGCTAATGCACTAAAAGCAGCAGTGAAACTGCAGCAGCACACACTGTACAAACCTGCTTGTGTTTGGGGGCATAATAAAACTTGTTTTTACAGCCATCTCCAAGCTTTCGTGGACGTGATTCAAATTCTCGATTTCTCTGACCATGACAAAATCATGCCCTCCTATGCTGCCATCCCACATCCCAGTTTTGCAGTTGCCAGACCCCGAAGGCTGATCACTCAAAGCACAGCATCATGACTGCTGTCTGCAGAGAAACTTTTTTCTCAATACTTTTTGCAGCATCCTAACACTCTGTCTGTAGATATCAGCTTCCTGTTTCCCATAAAACACTGGTTCCACCTGTCCTTCAGGGGCTGCAGAAACCTACACAGCTGAACTAGCATTACAGCGAGGCAGGGTACCTTATGCTCAGCCCCCCTGTAGTATTAATGCTAAGGGCATAATTCAGCTTCGCGTGGGATGTGTACATTTGTCATGGGCTCTACACTGCATCCAAGCAACGGCAGTTGTCAATTATAGCAGTTTTGCCAGCTGCAAACACAGATAAGTTACACTGAACTACTTGCTGCCAATCAGTAGAAATGATTTACTATCAGGGTAGAATCATTTCACTCTACATCAGCTGGGGGAACTAAGCCCCCTGAAACAAGATGTGGGTTTTAAACATGTGTTAGTTCTTTAGCACTTAAAAAGTTGCCTTAATTGGCTACATGTTCCCATAAAGGGTGTTGCCGCTTATTGATGTGAATAACTATAAAGTATTATTTTAAATCTTCAGAATACTACTAGGTAGCTATTGTGCAATTACAAAATAACTTTAATTCCCATAACAACTTCCACGCCAACTGTGTCCCTTTATAGAATGTAATATACTGCAGTTGCTGACAAGAGTACAAAATAATATCTGAAGGAGAGAGACCCTGATGCTTAAAACAGAGGAGAAAAGAGATGTTTTCAGCTGAGCTTTTTAAAGGAGAGAGTCATTGCATTGCAGCTATCTAGAGAGGATGTCCTATATGACAGGAGCTGCAGAGGAGAAGGCTCTTGCATCAACACTGACTACATTTTGTAGATTGATGGCAGGAAAGCCAGTGCTAGACAAAGCAGGTATGTAGAGAAAAAGTCAGGGCCCCACTCCTGAGCTTCATTACAGACCCTTTTTGCAGCTTCTGAGGTATAAAATTAAAGCTGATGTACCTTCTTTCCTAGGAATTCCCCTAGCATCCTTTCCCGGGTGGCACAGGATTGCCATACCAGTCATAACCTAGCCCCAGTGTAGAGGGAAGGTTGCAAACTGGAGGAGGGAGGAGTGTTGGGATAGAGTGGAGCATAGCCAAAGTGTTCTGCACTCCAGCTGTTCTGGACTGTTGGTGGGCCCCTGTGGGACCACTGCAGCCTGTGTGTATGTTAGAGCACAAATGGAGATGCTCTTGCCTGGACCCAAACCAGCCACAAGCTTGTCCATATAGTTGTCATCAACCAACCAACCAGCTGCAGAATAAATGTTATGTGCACTGAGCCATATGGGAATGTGCACCACCAGGAGAAATACAAACCGAACTGTGGGTGCTCTGCTAATCAGCTGGGCAGCACTGGAATCTCTTCTAAGCAGCCATGCAAGTGTGCAGCTTACTGGGAACTGTTGCTGGGTCTTTATTTCAAGGAACAATGCTCGCACAGCTATGTGAACCAGAGGCAAATATTTTTGATAGGCGCAATTCAGCTCTCACTCTACCCCATACAAAGGCTGAAGACAATGGAGTCTGCACAGATGTAACAGGGCGGGCTTGTCCCTCCCCCTTCCCACAACACATAAAACACTCAAATCCTACTAAGCTTTCTCTCATTGTGATGATGTATTTTACCAGGTTTTTTTACTAAGGTTATTTTACTAAGGTTTTGTCTACACTTCTAAGTGCTTGTCTACATTGGCAAGTTACTGCGCTGTCACTTGCTCACTCAGGAGTGCAACCCCTCCCCCCCCAAAAAAAACCCAGCAAGCTACAGCATTATAAAGCACCAGTGTAAACAGGCTTCCAGCACGGTTAGCTACTCCCTTTATGGCGGTGGCTTAACTAGAGCACTGGGAGAACTCTCGCCCACACTGCCGTGCTGCCACGGTTGTACTGCAAACTAAGGCTTTGTCAATATGTTCAGGTTTAAAGTGCTGCCTGGCAACACTTTAATGCAGCAGTGTGGTCATGGCACCAGTGCTGGGAGAGAGCTCTCTGAGCGCTCTAGGTAAACCACCACCACAAGGGGAGTATCTAGAGCCTGTTTACAATGGCACTTTACAGTGCGGGGAACGGTTTCACCCCTCAGTGAGAAAGATAAAATGCAATGGAGGGGGCGTGCTAGGGAACAAGAGCTGAGGAATCGTTCTAGGTCAGCCATAAACATATTAGCATACTGTGGGGCCACTTCTTGGACACTACAGTACAAATAAATGGTGGTCACATAAACACCATCCTATACCGGAAACCTGCTGACCACTGTTCTTACCTATATGCCTCTAGCTTCCATCCATGACACATCACAAGATCCATTGTCTACAGCCAAGCCCTAAGATACAACCAGATTTGTTCCAATCCCACAGACTGAGACAAACATCTACAAGATCTTTATCAGGAAGCCTTAAAACTTAAATACCCACCAGGGGAAGTGAAGAAACAGATTGACAGAGCCAGTCAAGCACCCAGAAATCACCTACTTGGGACAGGCCCAACAAGGTAAATAACAGAACACCACTGGTTCTACCTACAGCCTCCAGTGCATCATTGACAATCAACAGCCTATCTTGGAAAATGATCCCTCGCTCTCATAGACCTTTGGAGACAGGCCAGTCCTCACCTACAGCCAACCCACAACTTGAAGCAAATACTCACCAGCAGCCGCACACCACACCTCAAATAAACTCACCCAGGAACCTCTCCCTGCAACAAACCCCATTGCCAACTCTGTCCACATAAGCAACACCATCCCAGGACCTAACCACATTAGCCACACCATCAGGGGCTCATGCACCTGCACATCTACTAATGTGATATATGCCAGCAAGTGCCAGCAATGCCCCTCTGCCATGTATTTTGGTCAAACCAGACCATCTCTGTGCCAACAGATAAATGGACACAAATCAGACATCAAGAAAGGTAGCATACAAAAACCAGTAGGAGAACACTTTAACCTCCCTGGACACTCAAATTTAAAAGTAGCCAACCTTTTACCAAAAAAAAAAAAAAAAAAAAAAAAAGCCTTCAAAACCAGACTACAAAGAGAAACAGCAGAACTGCAATTCATTTGCAAATTTACTATGAGCAAATCAGGCCTGAATAAGGACTGAGAATGGTTCTCTCATGACAAAGGCAACTTTCCCTCTCTTGGCATTCACACCTCCCCATCAACTACTAGGAGTGAGCCCATCCACCCTGACCGAATTGGCCTTGTTAATGCTGGTCCTGCACTTGATAAGTAACTCTCTTCTTTTAGGATAGCTAGCTAGCTAACTAGATAGATAGATAGATTGATCCTACCTCTGTGATTTGAATTCCATGCATCTGACAAAGTGATTTTTACCCATGGAAGCTTATACCCAAATAAATCTATTAGTATTTAAGGTGCCACAGGACTCCTCATTGTTTTTTGTAGATACAGACTAACACAGCTCCCCCTCTAAGGGTATAAAAGTCTCAGAGGGGGAGCTGTGTTAGTCTGTAATTATAAAAATGAGTAGTCCAGTGGTACCTTAGAGACTAACAAAAATATATATATAGTATCACTTAGTGGGTTTTGCCCATGAAAGCTCGTGATATGATATATATATTTGTTAGTCTCCAAGGTGCCACAGGACTACGTGTTGTCCTCTAAGGTATAGAATGTCACAATCACCATGACACACCGATGACACACTCAAAGCTAGAGGCGAACCCATCATTTGCAGGTATGAGAACCACCAAGCAAGGACAAAACAGTACAACGTGAGGCTTGTGCCAGGGCAAAACTCGCTGACTTCAACTGGAACAAGCTAATACTTTATAACTTGTTGCCTCAGACTGGCCCAGAGCCACTGGTAGCACTACAGAGGTTGTTTGCACAGGCTGCACAGGCTCAGAGAGCCACAGAGCTGGTAAGGTAACTAGGCAGGCTGCAAGTTGCTGCTGGAATCTGTGTGGGACACAGGAAGGCCTGGGGGACTGGCTACTTGCTGTTTGTTATGGGGTAAGGAGGAAGCCCTAAGTGGTCTTCTGTCCTCTATTAACAGCAGGATGGAGTCAAGACGGAGCCAACAGGCTGGAAAGTCAGCCTGGTTTTCAAACGCACATGGCAGGGCCAAGCCTTTTAACCCTCCAGCACCCCATGGTTCCTGGAATAAGAAAACAGTAGCCTTTGGTCTAGAAGCTCAACAGCTGTGTGTAGCTCAGGGCATTTCTCTGCTAGCTCAGAAACAAACAAAAGATAAGATTATATTGTGATAAAAGGAGCCACCCTTTTATAAGGGGTTATTAAAACCAGGCAGTCTGGACTGTATATCATGCTTTGTACTCCTGAGCTAGCCTCTTCCTGGACCCATGGCACAAGTGAACCATTTCAAAAATGGGACCACCCAAGGCAGTCAGCTAGTGGCTGTCCTGAGAATGGTTTATTCTGAATATGCCATTTCTCAGGCCTCCTGATCATTCACGCCCTGGGAGAGCAGCAAGGGCACACTGTGCCACTGTTCCCTTTGTTCCCCCTCTTGCAAGAATCAAGTGATAGCAGAGCATTAGAATCACGTCTGTCCCATCCGTTACTCTGCTGGAAAAGGGAGCGTGGTTTTGAGTCTTGAAAACTATTGGATTCATTGGAGGCCTCCTGGCCCTAGTCATTAGAGCACAGGACTGCAGGTCAGGAGATGGGGCTATGTCCCCAAATCAAATTCTGACTGACTGTGAATTCTACTGCTCTGTCTCAGTATCTCCAGTGATAAAAATGGGGATAATACAATCTACCCACATATAAAAAGGGCTTTGAGGGTCCCTGGTTAAAAGTGCTGTAGTATTAGATAGACAAATGCATTCTGACTAATTGGGAATGCTTGAGTATGCACAAGCATCCTAGAATTTGCCCTGAATAAACTCACCCATCTGAGGTGCTGAGGTACAGTGATGGGTAGAGGAGAAGAACATGGATAGATAGAGACAGAAATCCCAATACTTACCCACCAGCCTGCATCTGATTATTTTAAAGTGTCCATGCAAGTGTTAGACTTTTTAGCTGGTATTTGCTGCTGAAAAGTCTTGTGACCTGTACCAGAGCAGAAAGCTGCAACCCCAAAGAGTAGGGCATCCTGGAATGACAGCCAGTCAGAACACGACATTGAACTATACTGTTACAAGGAGTCGTTCATGTCATTAGAAGGGTGGATAATATGTAGAGTAAAGAGATCAGATCATGTGGGTATGAGGAGTGGGCAGAGAAAATGGGGTAATAGGGTGCTTCAGTCATGGACAGGTGTA
The DNA here is from genome assembly GCA_019425775.1 of Rafetus swinhoei. Classification (NCBI taxonomy): domain Eukaryota; kingdom Metazoa; phylum Chordata; order Testudines; family Trionychidae; genus Rafetus; species Rafetus swinhoei. Next base: position 18,537,128 of record CM033428.1, on the reverse strand, counting down.
GGAGTGGGAGCTGAACATGACAAAGATAAGCCTAGTGGCAGAATGCTGGGTCAAAGGAACCCTCAGGAGGCATTGGAAAGAATAGGACATTTAGCAGCATAAGAAGAAGGAGGATGTTACAAATCTGAGGCAGCATGAGAAAGACAAACAGGCAAGATCCACCCCCAAAATGATACAAACTAAACAATGTCCAGGTTATGGTAGCCTTCAAACACCAGCAAGCAAGTGGCCTCAGAAGGTGAAGAACTCATCAAGAGGCACGTTAATAGAGCTGTTTGCTGCATACCTGGGAAGCGTCTGTACAAACATCTGATCCTTTTGGATCATATCTGGGGTCTGGCTGGCCTTAGCGATCTTAGAATTCTCCTTTTACTCCATTCGCTCGAGGGGTTTTAGGTCTAAATTCTATGGGCACAGTGTACAGACTGCTAGTCAGGTTGGGCTGTGCACTGCAGCCCAAGACTCACCTACCAGTCAGAGGAGGAAAGCATGTTTATTATTATTAGACAGCCTCACTTCTTCCAATCCACTAAACTGTCCTAGGTCCACTGACAGGGGAGAGGGGAAAAGTGGACAATTGCCCTGAGGCCCAGCAATTCAAAAGGACCCAGGACTCCTGGCCCTTTAAATCTTCACTGGAGCACGGCGCTGCACACTCCAGGCAGTGCTGCGGACGGTGGGGGAAGGTGCGTGCCACAGTCCAGGAAGCGGTGAGAGCTGGCTGCCCAGCCCAGCCCCTTCTGCCTTGAAGCCCTTCTCCTTCCAGGAGAGTGGAGCCCCTCCTGCCACTTTGCCCACCGGCCTGGTGAGATCTCAGCTCCCCTGACCTGTGCCATGGCAGAGTAGTCATGGGAAAGGCTGTCTGTACGGCTGGCCTTTTACTGGCCCTTTACATTCGAAATTCAATTTTTCTGCATTTAAAGTGAAGCTTTTACTGTTTCTTGATAGAGCTAAGAGCTAGTGTCTAAAATCAACACCAAAAATGAACCTTCTCCTGGAAAGATCTAACTTGTCCCACTATCCAGAGAAATGCTCCTGAGTTGGTGAAAACAGGGGTTTTTAATGGTAATTGCCTCAAGCCTCTGAAGGGAGCACAGAAAAGTAAGTCCTTGCCACTGATAGCTACTTGGCTTTGTTTTCTTGAGCCTTCTTCTCCAAACATTTCCCCTCCCATCTGTAATTCACTGCAGGAGTGTCCAGTCAAGTCTCAGGCCATCCAGAAATCACCTTTCTGGCCAGGGACCCTGTCCCAATCTCTTCTGACTGGGGGTTTCAAGGCTGAGGAGCTCCCAGCCTTACATCCCAGCAAGACCGTCTGCTCAGTGGCTAGTACCTATGTATTGCTCCCTCACCAAAGGCTGCAAGTTTGTCAGAGCTCATGCGAGTCAAGGATTCATGAGTTGCCAGGATCCACCACCCTCTGCAGCAGGAGGAGTTTAGCTGTAGGAGGGGGCTCAAGGCTGAGGGTTGGGGCACAGGAGTGGCTGAGGGCGGCACATACATCAGGGGGTCCTGGAGCTGGAGGTGGCAACATGTCCCTCGCTCAGCTCCTAGGCAGGGGTGTGGCCACAGGGACTGCACCTCCAGTGCCACTGGCTATGTTTCTCAGCCAATGGGAGCTGCTGAGCCAGCACTCAGGGCAGAGCCCCTTGGCTGCGCCTCTGCCTGAGATCTGAGGGAAGGACATGTCAACACTGTCGGGGCGCTGTGAAGAGCCACATAGGGAATCTGACGGTCTACCAACCCCCCTTGCAGCACCCATGATGCCCCAGACTGCACCCCCCGAGCACTACAGCACCCCCTGGGTCACTCCCCGAGGGCACCCGTGGCATCTCCGGGCCACCCCTCCTGCCCCAAGCACCCAAGATTTAGTCAAGGGTATATAGTACAAGTCCTAGACTGGTCAGAGGCTGTGAATTTTTGTTTATTGCCTGTGACCTGTCCATGACTTTTACTAAAAATACCCATGACTAACATGTAGCCTTAGCTATAAACATCATATGTCAGCAGTTTCAAGATACCACATCGTTCAGGGGAGGCCAACCTAGACCTGAGAAGGAGCCAGAATTTACCAATACACATTGCCAAAGAGCAACAGTTCTATGTCACCAGCCCTGCTCATCTCCCCGCCACCACTTTCAGCACATCCCACCCACCGGCAGCCCCACTGGTCAGTGCCACCACCTCCTTTTCCTCCTGCCCACTGGGATCAGCTCTCTCAATGGGAGACACTGGAGGGAGGAAGCATGGGAGTGCCAGGCTCAGTGGAGAGGGTAGGAAGTGGCAGGATCCTAGGGGGACAGTGCCTAGGGTAGAGCTGGGTGTTGAACAATGAGCACCCTCCGGCCCAGTGGAAAGTTGGCACCTGTAGCTCCAGCCCTGGATTTGGTACCTATGCAAGGAGCCGCATATTAACTTCTGAAGAGCCGCGTGTGACTTTGGAGCCACAGGTTGGCCACTCCTGACATAGTTCTTTCTAATCAAGCACATTTATTCTACAGGTCAGAGCATTATAGAGAAAACATGTACAAGCAATGAGTTCCTACCTACATGCTAAAAAGCTTACCTGAAGTCACCATCCATCTTATGGACAGAAGGCCCTGTCCATTTGATGGCTCAAGACAGAGGACTCTGAGTTAGTTTCAGTGCAGCCATTTTTTTTTATCAAAAGCCCTTTCTTTGTGTATTGGTTTCTGGAAAATCTAGTATATGCAAATCTCCCAGGGGATGGTACCTTGGTAGACACGTTTACATTCTAAATGATTCACCTACTATTTTTGGTTCTTGGAGGAACTATAGTAACCCTCCTCCCTGGATTTCCATACAGTCCCTGTCCCACAGGGACACATAAACCACTCATACACTTAATACAATATGGTTCCCAAAGACATTGCATGGGGCTGTAATATCTGTCACCATAATTACCCCCAACACTAGGATCTAGCCAGGGCTCTCCTACCATTGAGCAATGTGGGAAGGACAAGTTGATCACAATCTATAAGAAGTCAGACTAGAACAGGGGTTGGCAATTAAATGGTGGCAGTCCGCCTGGGTTAGCCCCTGGTGAGTCATTGCCACTCTGTTTACCTGCACCTCCACAGGTATCAGCATTAGCGGCTCCCATTGGCCGCAGATCACTGTTCCCAGCCAATAGGAGCTGCGGGAAGTGGTGTCCCAGTCCGCGCCACTCTGCAGTTCCCATTGGCTAGGAATGGCAATCCACAGCCAACAGGAGCTGCAGGTAAATATACTGGTGGTGGGGCAGATTGGATCAACCCCAATCAGCCAGTATTTGCCTGCCCTGAACTAGAAGAACTTGTGGACCCTTTTTGCCTTCAAACCTATGACTTCCTTACACATGTTTGTGATCCCCAGGTTGAAGCTTCCTGCTCAATGATGTTCCCTGAGAAGGATTAGACAATATGATGGTTATAAAGGCAGCATTCAGACAACATTAATGTTCCCACCATTGTAATTTGATGGAAAAAGCTCTGGTGTAGATACAGGATTTGTCCATTTCCTATTTTTGCTTAATTATTAATAGTGCTGTATGTAAGCAGGGGATTGAAGCTATTGTTTTTGTGCTTTGTTCTTTCATTCTGCACTATAATTTCACAAGAGTTCAAATTCATGACCCTTTGTTTCGATTTATTTAAGACATTATGTTATGTAAAAGTCACAAATGGAAAATCCAGTTATTTACTGATTTCAAATAGCCACAATGGGATGGATCTTTGTTTGCACTGAAAAGGACAACTGAAAACTAACCCCAGCCAGTGACATTGACTCTCACCGGCAATGCACGTAGAAAAAGCAAGTCCAGAAGTTTAGGCCTTGTCTTCACAACAACTTTTGGCTGAGTGTGTGTGAAAACAAGGCCACAGGAAGAGAAATATGCTTGGAGGTCAGTGGAAATTTCCATTTCACCTCAGACCATTAATTTATACTTGTATCACTGCACTGAAACATAAAATTGTCCTAATTTCTGCCTCGCTCACACACCAGGAAAGCCTGGAAGTTCCATCACTATTACACTTTCCCTGTCATGTCACATGTTATCCCCTGCAATATTCATTTGGCTTTGAAATCATCTCCCATTTGTTGCCGGCAGTGTGATTCTCGGTGGCTCTGTAATCAAGTCTGATGGCTGGAGTGGCCATTGCTCTGTGCTGGGATTCACTTTCTAACACATTCAGACACATGTTTTTCAGTAATGCTGTTTGTGGTTGCTTTTCTTTCTTATCACTCCTGTGACCTTTGCTTGTTATAGATTAGTGGCTGGAGCCAGTTGGATTTGTTTGATTTTTGTTGATGGTTATTAGGAAGAGGAAGTGCCAGAAGGGATTTTGACCTTGAGTTTAAACCTATCCCCATTACAGCCACTGGGTCTTTAATTATAGATCTCTAGCTGCTCTGGTTTAAAAAAATGGCCAAAGATGCACTTTCTTTTTATCGTTCTCCAAATCGTCAGCAGGCACAGGACTGTTTTATCTCTGCATCATATTATTGTAAATTCAGGGGATGTTCAGTATTGCCTGCTAAATACAGGGTAGGTTACGAGGATGCAAGCTATGTGGATTGAAAGCAAATATTTACAAATTTAACCACACCCAGATGGTCTAGAACAGGGGTGGGCAAAAGGGCCTCCGTGGGCGAGATCTGGCCCGCCAACCAGGTGGATCCAGCCCACAGAGGCCGTGCTGCTCCCCCGGCCCCAAGCCAATTAGGTCTTGGGAGCGGGGGAGCATGCGAAGCCTTCTCTGCTCTGCCCCTGCCCTGCGAGCAGCGTGCGGCTCTTCATAATGCTGCGTGCTCCTGGCAGGGTGGGAGGAGGCTTCACACACTCCCCCGCCCCCAGGTCAATTAGGGCCTGGAAGCAGGGGAGCATGAGAAGCCTCCTCCCGCCCTGCCAGGAGCATGGGGTGCTTTGAAGCACCGTGCACTGCTCACAGGGTTGGGGCGGGGGAAGAGCGGAGGAGGCTTTGCACGTTCCCCCACCCCCAGGCCCTAATTGGCCTAGGGGCAGGGGAGCGAGGGAAGTCTCCTCCCACGCCAGGGGCATGGGCACCTTGGGGGAATGTGGGGTGGGGGCCAAGGCACTCCCTCACCCCCAGACCAATCATTGTCTGGGGGTGGGGAACCCGGAAATATCTTGGACATGTCCCGTCTGCTCGATGCCCCGCCCCTTCCGCTCAATGCCCCACCCCTTCCTGTGTGGCCCGGGGCCACTTCAAAGATTTCCTGAAGTGGCCTCCGGCAAAAAATTATTGCCCACACCAGTCTGGAATCTCCTGCTCCATTCAAGTTGTGATCAGCCCAAGAGTGGGTTAAGGCAGCCAAAAATGGCTTTCAACCTTTGCACTCCCTTAGTCCTGAGGCCAGCTACCTATAGTCCCAAAGGGTTGCCAGTGTGGCTGCATGTCAAGGATGCCTCTATTATGCACCTACACCAGGGGCTGGGAAACATGATAATGCAGGAATCACTGCTCTGTGCTACCCAGAGAAACACCAAAGGGCATTCCAAAAGTCTACTTTGTAGCGGGACCTGTCCCATATTATATGTATGTGTATATCCCCACACACACACACACACGAGAGAGATGTAGCTGAGTCACAAAGTTTAGATCTGAACTTCCCCAAAATTAAACATTTTTATATCTGAGGTTGTGCATTAGGGCCATCTCCAATATATTTGAATGGCATCTGGATAATCAAGGATTTACTCTCACCATAGGCCAGTGGTTTTCAAACTGTGGGTCACCACTCGCGACCCAGTACTGAGTCACAGATGTCAGGCACTGGGTCTCATTGCTGCAGGGTGATCAGGTGACCAGTGGCTACCTGCCTGTCCAGGCACTGCACCCCAGAATCAGCCGGCAACAGGCCCAGATTCTAGGTGAGGGTGGGGGGAGAGGTGCAGAAAAGCACACAGGGCTCCCTGCACTGCTCTTGCTCTGAGCACGAACTCCGCACTCCCATTGGCTAGAACCTGCTGCTGGCTCCTTCTAGGGTCCAGCACAGTCTGTGGTGCCAGGACAAGCAGGAAGGGCTGTCTTAGCTACCCCGCTGCACTGCTTACCAGGAGTAGCTTGAGGTAAGCCCCTCTTGCCCCAGCCCTGACCCACCCCCCAAAGCTGAAGCTCTCATCCCCAGTCCCACCCCAGAGCCCACATTCTAGTCAAGTTATTTCGGCTCATGGGCACAAGTTTCTACAACTGGGTCATGAGAAAAAAAGTTTGAAAACCACTGCCCTAGGACTTGAGGTAGCGACATTACTTTTCCCACAGAGGCTCAACCCTGACACACAGCTTCTTCTCCGGCTTCCTGCCAGCTTTTCCCCAGTTCTGTCTGAAATCGGCAGCTTTCCCAGCCATACCCAGACTTGCTGGCCTGAACAGATGGAAAAGCAGGTTCTTGCAGCAAAGTGCTAGTCACCAGGTAAATGCTTTATCCAACTCATGCCCTCAGTCACAGGACAAATGACATCATGTTTGTATCATGTCAGCGGCTCTCTGCCAGCTCACGGTGACAACTGACACATCTGAGAAGTAATTCCCACCAGCACTGACGACCGCAAGGAAAGCCAGTTAGATTGATGGGAGTGTTACAGGAGGGGGAGTTAGGGAGCCCGGCTCCCACAGCTCAATTGTGGAGCAGAGTTGCAGTTTCCAGAACACATCCTCATTAGCTCACTTCCTGACTTGTTGAGCAATGCAGAGAAACATGTGCGGACTGCGGGCATGCACATCTGGAGAATGGATGGTCTTTTCTGCTTCCCCAACCCCACCCAACCCAGGCAGTAAAAGTGGAGGTTCTGTACCCACCTCGCCCTTAAACTGTAGCTGTGCCCCTAACAGCCAGAGAAATCATTACTTAAATATGGGGCCTGTTCCAATTTGTTGATGTCAATGGGAATCTTTCCACTGACCTCAGTGGGATTTCTGCTTTATGTGGACGCCATCCTGCACCCTTTGAAATCAATAAGAATCTTGCCATTGACTTCAATGAGGGCAGGATCAGACCATAAAGGATTACAGACTTTGGCACCATATCTGTTCTCGGAATGCAGAAGATGCTGAAGTACATGAATTTGAGTCCTGAGATCCTTAGCTGCCTGCCAAGGTCTGGGAAAAGCTTGGGGAATGAAGGGGACAAGCCAGTGTTGAGAAAAGGAACTCCTATGACTATCCAATTTATTAAAGGAAAAACTTAAAAAACAACGAATAGCCTAGTACAGTGGTCACCAACCAGTAAACTGGGATTTACTGGGAGATCCTGGAGCCTCTCACAGGTGATCCTGACTGATTTGGCTGGGAGGCTCTCAAGCACTGGCACTTCAGCTGCCCCTTCCCGCACTGCCCTGCTGCTCCTGACCAGAGCCTCAGAGGGCCTCAGCAAAGGGGTGGAGCCTCAGGGTGGGGCCTCAGCAAACAGGTGGAGCAGGGGCAGGGCCTAGGAGAAGGGGTGGAGCAGGGGTATTTGGGTTTGAGGAAGATCCTGGACTGACAAATTCAAAAAGTGATCTTGTGATTAAAAAGTTTGGTAACCCCTGGTCTAGTAGCACCTTAAAGACTAACAAAACATGTAGATGGTATCATGAGCTTTTGTGGGCAAAACCCACTTCTTCATATGACTGGAGTATTAAAAGTCCAAATCCAAGAATAAATAAGGGAAGGGGGAGGGGCGAAGAGAAAGAAGGGAGGGAGAAAAAGGAGAAAAAAGACAGTAAATAGATTGTTCAAGTTACAAGAGGCTGATAAGAACAATTAGCACTTCCATTGGTTGGTTGGTTGATTAAATGGAAGGTAGTGTGCAAGCCAGCTGATGTCTCTGTTCATTACATTCTGAGAAGAATTAAACTTGTAAAAGAAGTTAAGTTCCAACCCTTCCCTGTGTATCTGGCTTATGAAATTGAACTGAAACAACATGGTGACTTAGAGATCCATTAATGAGTGCCCAGGTTTTTTCTCCTTTTTTTCCCCTTTGCTCCTTATTTATTCTTGGATCTGGACTTTTAATACTCCAGTCATCTGAAGAAGTGGGTTTTGCCCACGAAAGCTCATGATACTATCTACATGTTTTGTTAGTCTTTAAGGTGCTACCAGACGATTTGTTGTTTTTTAAGTTTTTCCAGTTACAGACTAACTAGGCTACCCCTCTGAAGCTTTCAATATATGAATGGCTGGTGCATGGCAGTGCATAGGTAGACATAGGTAAGAACATCAAGTCCTCCTTTACCAGAGCCACCCTGAATTGAAGACTTTAAGGGTGACATCAGGGCCATTCCTTCCACATTCCTCCTCAGGGCTTGGAAAGCAGCAAAGAGATGAGCCCAAGACAATTCATTCAAAGTTTTACATTGAGGCTAAGGCAACATGGGACAGGACTTTGCGAGTTTAGCTGGTGTTGTGTGACTATTCATGCAGGGCAGACACAATCAATCAAAGCTCAATTTCTACAATACACATGTCCCAGGGCTTAAGGTGTTCCTTAATATTCTGGGAAGTTACAGGGTGAGCAAGAATACCAAACTGTACTACAGATTGAACATCTCTAGTCCGGCACTCTTGGTACCTGACCGGTGCCAAACCAGAGAATTTGCCAAACATTGTCAGAGGTCAACATTGTCTAGCAGCATTACCAACACTTCCACTGCTTACTGGGCTGTTAGAAGAAGATATTTGGGAGTAATTTAGAGCTAAACAACAGCACAGAACACAGAGCCAGGACTGGTGGCTGTAAATGAATTGTATGGGACTGTGGGAAAGTTGGCCACACCCATGATAAGTGGACATCCAGCTAACTAAAATCATTCTGGACCATGGACGTTACCAGACCAGAGAGTGCCAGACTAGAGAGGTTCAGCCTGTACCCCTGAGACTACTGACCACACCAGAGTCAAACACAGCTGAGAACCTAAACCAGTCCTGCCCTAGGGAATGCAAGTAGTTAATGTTCATCACAGGTGCAGTGCAAGGCAGAGTCACCTTGGTTTCTCTTTACACTTACCTAAATAAAACATCCCAGCTAATTAGTCCTGTGCTACTGCAAGCATATTCTTAAGGATACCACACCTGTATAATTAAATAAAACATCCTGTTCCCAGACCTGCCTGGCAGACATTTGCTCTAGATGGAACGCTGAAGCCACACCACGGTGACACATCTGGAATTTCAGACTTCACAATGGTGTAGGTGGGTAGATGCATGTGACTGATGAATATGTGCAAATAAACATGGTCCCAGATAAGGCACTGATACCATGTGCTTGTGCTTCTGCCAGCTCTATTTGAACTCCGACAGACTCTAACAAACAAAAGCCCTTTTGTGCATTGTGCATCTGCAGTTCCCATCCCCTCATTTTCCATAGGATCTCGGCTTGTCCTTAGGAAAACTGGATCATTATTCCTCACGGTTCGTTATTCTAGCATGTGCTTTCATCTGCATTGCTCCCCACTGACCCAAGGCTGAAGCTTTCACCCAAGAGCAGATGTCTTACTTTGGGAAGAAATCTGTCCCGTCTTGTTCTTCTGCACAGGGCACAGCTTTGTGTGGCCCGTCCTGAGGTCAACACTCCTTCTGCCCCATCGGAGACACAGTGACAACAATGGCTAATGCTAGACTGAACTCTAAACAGAGCTATTTCTTCCAGTCTACCTACAGACTATTGCATTTTACTCTAGGCCCTGGTCTACACTAGGGCTTTATTTTGAAATAACCCCCCTTAGGTCAAAGCAGAGCATCCACACTACTAAGCCCGTTATTTCAAAATAACAGGCCTCTTATTTCGAAATCTGTACTCCTGCTTTTCTTGGGAAATAACGCTAACTTCGAATAGTTATTTCAAAATAGTGGTAGTGTGGACCCTCCGGTGCCATTATTTTGAATTAACTACTCCCCAGATTAATTCAAACTAATTACTCCCCAGTGCTTCCTGGGGCTCTACGTCGAGGTAGCGCATCCACATTAACGGAGCCTGCCTCAGACTAATTTCAAGGCTTTCCCAGAGTGTGGACACAGTATTTCAATTTTGTAAAATCGGGCGTTGTCTAATTTAGTTATTTCAAAATAGTTTCCTAGTCATAGGCGTGCACACGGGGAGTGCCCAGGCATACCCTAATGTCTCGGGCCGGCTAGCAGCTGCTGGAGGAGGAGGGGGATTTGAGACGGGGAGCCGCAGCCCCTCACTTTCCCTGTGGCCATCTACGGGGTACTTTGGGGCAGAGAGAGCTTGTGCGCGGCAGAAGCAGCTGGGGCCTGACCACAGACGTCAGCCCGAGCCATTTTTGCGCCCCGAGCCCCGCCCAGCCCGGCAGCACCGCACGGCATCCCTTCTGCGCCCGGGGCCCCGGGCAAGGAGCAGAGACATGGCAGCAGAGGGAAAAGGTAGAGGTTTATAAGATATTTATTATTAACTTGGGTGCCACAGTGGCACATCCAAACAAGCCACATGAACTCAGTACCGGTGCACAACACAAAATTCATTCTGCTCATGGGAGGAAACGCTTAGCGGGAACACTTCCCCCAGCCTCTCCGCCCCTGAGTTAATGTCCAACACATTGGGTTAATGCAATTGCAGGATAGTTGCATAAGGGGGGTTTGGTGGGGGCCAAACTAATCCCTATTGGTAGGAGGATGGTGGGAAAAGTCCTTAGAGGGGGTCACATGACACCTTTTACTTCTGGTCATGTGTCCATCTTGCCCCGAGAGTGTTACCTCCAGAGGTGTGGCCAATGGGAGTTGGGGTGTGGCCAATGGGGGTCAGGGGCGTGGCTAACAGGGGTCAGGGGCGTGGCTAATGGGGGTCAAAGTACATTTTTAAAAAATTCTTTGGGTGCACACCCTAATGAAATGTGCTGCGCACGCCTATGTTCCTAGTATAGACATGCCCTAAATTACCCCAGTTCTAAGCCTCAGTAAAGTGATATGAATATTTTGCTCACCCGGCTTAACTTTGTCCCATGTCCTCTAATGGGTGTATGGAATGACAGTTGCACTATGAGAAAGTCCCTGTATGATTATTTCCTGTATCCATTTTTTTCCATTATAGTTTCCCCAATGCTAAAAACTTTATTTAGAGTCTGGGAACATTTGTTTATTGTCTGGCCCTAATTTTACCTCAGACAGCAAAGAACAGATTTATAAAGGTTTCTTTTCTTTTCTTTAAATTGTGGCATCCATCAAGACAACCACAGTTATATCCTACATTGGGATCGGCAACCTTTCCGAAGCGGCGTGCCAAGATTTATCCCTCCTGTCTTGGGCCGCGCTGCTCTCCCAGGAGTGGGGAGGGGCTCTCTCCACCATGCACCCCTCTTGGTCTCCTGCCCTGGGCTCTGCTCCGGCTTTACCTGTGGGGAAGGGAAGAGCAACGCACAGACGTTTCCCTGGAAGCTGGATGTGGCGTGGAGCCTTGGGGCTTCCCCGCAGGAAGCCGGCGCTGGCTCCGGTCATGCAGGGGGCGCAATGCTGAATCTCCAGGAAGGGCTGGGGTCAGGGTGGCTTGGGGGAGGTTTAGGGAAATGGGCAAGGCAGGGGTGGACAGGAGGGTGACGCCAGAGTGTCCAGCCCTGCCAGGGGTGAAGTCCTGTAGGGGTCCAGTCCATGGTGCCCTTGCCTTCCTGCCAGGGACCCAAGTACCCAAAGGCCAACGTGGCTTTGGGGCAGGGGAACCCCCCCACGTGTTTTCCTCTTTCCTCAGTCACCCCTGCCCAGGGGGCTCCCTGTGCCCTGGGACAAGCACAGATCCTGGCCCCACTGCTCCAGCAGCACCAGAGGAGGCAGTGCCCCCCCCTCACTGAAGTTCCAAGCAGGCTGCCCCACACCTCCTCCCTCCCCTCACGTGCGCAGCGGGTGCTGGTGTGAGGGGAAGGGGCGTTAGGAGCAGCCTGTAGCACGTGCGAGTCACTCATGGAGCTGCTGTAAATAAGCGTTGGTGGCTGACTCTCAGGGTGAGGGGGGAAGTGAGGAGCATGGCTTGAGCCTTCTTGGCGTTCGTACCTCCAGCTCCTGTGACTGGCCAGACACCCAGTCTCAGATGAATGCAGCTGCTGGGACGTTTGAAAGGGCCTCGGGGGGGGCGCAAGATCTGGAGCTTGGTTTTTGCGCCAGGCTGGAACAGCAGCGCGAGTTCCCCGCTGCATGGGGGAGGAGGGCTGAGCTCAAGCTGCGGACTGCGCGTGCCACTCAAAACTGGCTCACATGCCACTTACGGCACACGTGCTGTAGGTCACCCACCCAGGCCTACATCAGCTTCGAATTGTTTACTGATGATGTGCTCTATCCTGAAAGTTGCTGAGTACCCTCAACTCCCATCCATTACACTGAGCATCATGGGAGCTCAGTACAACTCAGGAGGCACCCAAAACCTCATGTGACTTATTCTCTTTACTATAGTGGTAAATATGGTATTAGATACAGGGGAAGAAGCCTATTTAATGACATTAAACTCCAATTTGTCTCTATTGAACACCTATAAGATTCCCTTGCTCTTATATGTATTTATGAGACTCACAAGGACAAGGCAGCACTAGTCCATTATTTTAAATGTATTTTCCTTTATCAGGTATCTAAAAGGGTGTCATAAGGAGGAGGGAGAAAACGTGTTCATCTTGGCCTCTGAGGATAGAACAAGAAGCAATGGGCTTAAACTGCAGCAAGGGAGGTTTCGGTTGGACATTAGGAAAAAGTTCCTACCTGTCAGGGTAGTCAAACACTGGAATAAATTGCCCAGGGACGTTGTGGAATCCCCATCTCTGGAGATATTTAAGAGTAGGTTAGATAAATGTCTATCAGGGATGGTCTAGACAGTATTTGATCCTGCCATGAGGGCAGGGGACTGGACTCGATGACCTCTCGAGGTCCCTTCCAGTCCTAGTAGTCTATGATTCTATGATCCCAAAGCTTATAAATGACGGGACAGTTCTATTCCATATTTGCATACATGGAGCATCCATAAAAGTATCCTATTCTTGACCTGGATTCAATATTTAACTGTTCCCGCTTGAAATATACACACATATAATTCATACAGTCATTTTCTTGGTCTGTAAAAATGCTTATAAAATAATAATGGGTAATATTAGCTGCCACATAAAAAAAGAATGAAAATCTGAACAAAAAGAAACACCACCCATTTCCTGCTGCCCAGGTTTGCTAGGGACATTTATTGTGCTTTGTAAGTTATTTTTAGTATCTATTAAGTCATTGAAAGTTTTTTTATTTTTAAGATACAGCACTAATGCAGTTTTTTAAAAGTCTGAGTGGAGTAGCTGTGTTAGTCTGTAAGTTTAAAAACAATGAGTAGTCTTGTGGCACCTTAGGGCATGTCTACACTAGGGAGTTATTTCGAAATAACTTCCCTTATTTCAAAATAACAAGGTGAGCGTCCACACAAGCACATTATTTCAAAATTATTTTGAAATAACGGGCTTGGTATTTCAAAATAATAACTCCCGCTTGTGAAAAGGAACGACACTTACTTCAAAACTGTTGTTTCAAAATAGCGTTAGTGTGAACACTCAGCTGCTGTCATCATATATATAGTGGCCCAATGTCTGTGACTCTGTTACGCTGAAAACGCTGGCTGTTCCCTCTGGGTGGCACTGTTGCCTCCCGCCGTGGTGCTTGGCTGACTTCTGTGCTGCTCAGCCGGGCCGCCGTGCGGGAGCAAGCAGCGCAAGCGGCCGTTTAGGGTCCGCACTCCCCATGCAGCACAGGGGTGCTGCATGGGGAGTGCGGGGCCCAAACGGCTGCTTGCTCCCGCATGGTGGCCCGGCTGAGCGGCGCAGATGTCAGCCGAGTGCCACGGCAGGGGTCACACAGCACTGGACCATGCACACACTCTTGGGCAGCATCTGCTCCTGGTCAAGTGTGGCGATGTGGAAGACACCAATACCCTGCATGAGAACCTGTCGTGGGGAGGAAGAAGAGAGGAACCCAGTAGCACTTTATCCAGCAAGCGGCCTCTACCATTCACACACACCTCCCCCATCACCCTCCACCCCCCTCCAGTGGGCAGGGATAGACGTTCTCACTCCGCAGGACACCACCAGGACCCAGCATGTGCAGGACATGGAAGGAGGCTAAACTGCCCTGTCCCCCCCTCCCACCTGGCCGGCACATTCCCATGCCTGCTTGTCCTCGGGACTTGCGTGTTGACATGCTCCCCTGGGATGTCCGTACTCCTGCAGGAAAGTGCCTGCTGTCTAGGCAACAGATGGCCTTTCACAAAGCACATCAGCACTGTCTGAACCGAGAACTTGGGTGTCAGCTCAAAGATTAGGGCTAGGCTTCATGCACAGCATCTTCTGGGATGACTGTCCTTGTCACTTTTCTTCACAGCTGGGCCAGATGTGAGCATGGTGTGTCCACCATCGCCTGTGCCATCTTCCCGACCCCGCAAGAGCCACAGGTGAAGGCTACCCCATGAGGACCTGGTGTGGGAACCCCTGGACTGCCTCCGTTCCCTCACCCAGAACTCCAAAGAGGAGCTCCAGGAGTGCCACTCTGATCGCAAGCTGAGGATGATGTGGGAGCAGCTGTCACACCAGCATGAGACCATGTGCTCCTCAGTAACATCAGTCATGGAGCACATGGGCGCATGTGTGGAGTGGTCCACCAGCCACCTCCCCGCACCCATTCCCCCCCGCCTCCAACTCCCTACTCAATTCCCCTCCCAACTCCCTACCAGGTCCCCCAAACATGTGGCAGTGGTACCTCTAAGGCAGTCGAAGCCTCACAAGGTACCCGAGGCAGGCACCAGTCCCCAGCCTCATCCCTGAGCCCCTCTCCCCCCTCCTCCTCCTTTGTCTCTCTCTTCCCCTTCCTAGGTTCTTTCTCCAGTCCCTCCCCTCTTGTATACTCTCCAAATAAAAATAACAGAGTTGTTTTTTCAAACAAAAAAGGCTTTTTTATTTGGTCTGCAGGGGAAGGGGGAAGGCATGGCAGGGGAAGTGACGGGTGGGGGAGGAGAGGCACACAGGGGCAATGCAGAGGCCCCTTTTGGAAAGGACAGGGAAAGTGTCTCACAGCTGGCCTTGGCTGAAACTCTCTCTCAAGGCCTCCCAGATGAGCACAGCCCCGAGGTGCTCGGCGAATGGCAGTGATGCCCGGCTACCAAAAGCCCGGGCCAGCCGCTCAACCTCTGCCTCCCACACTGGCAGAAAAGTCTCCCCCTTGTTCTAAAAAATGTTGTAGAGCACACAGCAGGTCGCCACCACCTGGGGGATGTTCCAGTTGCCGAGGTCCAGATGGGTGAGGAGACTCCAGAATCTCCCTTTCATGTGGCCTAAGGCATCCTCTACCACCATGCAGCACCTACTGAGCCTGGGGTTTAAGTGTTCTTTGGTGGGGTCCAGGCTGCCCGTGTAGGGCTTCATCAGCCAGGGGATCAAGTGGTAGGCTGCATCTCCCAGGATGCACATGGACATGTCCCAGGTCCCCAACCCTGATGGTGTGGTCATGAAAAAAAGTACCAGCGTGCTTCCTCTGGAAGAGGCTCGAGTTGCAGAAGATGCGGGCATCATGCACCAGCCATGCAACATAAATGTTTGTGAACCAGCCCTTGTGGTCTACAATGGCCTACAGCACCACTGAAAAGTGTCCCTTTCTATTTATATAGTCGGAGGCACAGTAGTCGGGGGCCAGATGGGGATGTGGGTGCTGTTAATGGCCCCCCGCAGTTGGGGAAGCTCATGGCAGCACAGCCAGTGACAATGGAGTCCACACTGCCCAGGGCAATGACCCTCTGCAGCAGGATAACATTGATGGCCTTGACCACCTACTGAATCATAGAATCATAGGGTTTCAAGAGACCCTAGGAGGTCATTGAGTCCAACCCCCTTCCCAAGGCAGGCCCAACCCCAACTAAACCATCCCAGCCAGGACTTTATCAAGCAGGGACTTAAAAACCTTTAGGGATGGAGATTCTACCACCTCCCTAGGTAACCCATTCCAGTGCTTCACCATCTTATTGGTAAAAAAAAAAAAAAAAAAATAAGAGTCAAACCTGCATGAGCACGGCCCTGACTGTGGCTCTCCCCACACCGGACTGGTTCCCGATGGAGTGGTAGCTGTTGGGCATGGCAAGCTTCCATAGTGCAATGGCAACACACTTCTCCAGGGGGTGGCGGATCTCATCCAGTTGTCCCATCACGTGAGGGCAGGGGCAAGCCACTTGCAGAGCTCCAGGAAGGTGGCCTTCTGTATGCAGAAGTTCTGGAGCCACTGCTGGTCGTCCCACTGCTGCATGACAATACGGTTCCACCAGTCGGAAGTGGTCTCCTGCCGCCAGAAGCGGTGTTGCACAGTGTGCAGGGGAGGATGGAAGGGAATTTGGTGCATGAGAAGCCCCAGGGCCAGGGTCAAGAGATCCCCTCAGTCGTCGTGCTCCTGCAGCACCACATGGGTAGTCTTCATGAACTACGCAATGAGGTGCAGCAGGAGGCCCAAGAGCCGGTCAATGCTTTGCAGCTACTGCGGCTCCATGATGAGAGTTCTGTGGCGTCCACAGGGCAACCAGAGAATGCACCGTGAGTTTGCTGTCCCTTGAGGGGGTAGTCAGTGGAGAAGAGGCGTGTGCGATGCGGCTGTAGAGACGAGCCCCTTTAAGCACAAGTCTCAGCTAGCCTCAGGAAGCAGCTAGAGGAAGTGGCTGCTCTCCTGATGCCCTCCCCAGAGTGCTTCCGGGGGGCTTTAAATGCGATGCAGGCTCCAGTGAGCGTGGACGTGCTATTTCAAAATAATTCTGTACTATTCGATGCCTTGTAGTGTGGATGTGCTATTTTGAAATAGTTATTTTGGGAGTTATTATTCAAAATAACCTATTTCGAAATAATTTCCCAGTACAGACAAAGTCTTAGAGACTAACAAAAATATATAGCATCATGAGTTTCCGTGGGTAAAACCCTCTTCATGAGATGATGAGCTCAACGTTTGATGAAGTGGGTTTTACCCATGAACGCTCATAATACTATATATTTGCGCTAGTCTCAAAGGTGCCACAGGACTAACTGTTGTTTGTTAGAAGCTTCAGGGGGTAGCCAAGTTAGTCTGTACAGAAAAAAACAACAAATGGTCTGGTAGCACTTTATAGACTAACAAAACATGTAGATGGTATCATGAGCTTTCGTGGGCACAGCCCACTTCTTCAGATGACCGGAGTTGTTTTTTTTTTAAAAGATTAGGGTTTCAAATTCACCTGTAAACACCCAAGTAATATTTTCCAGGGGGGAGATTGTGCTCCCAAATGGCTGAAGCATTTGCACATGGTGACCCAGTATGTGCACAGAATCCTACTAACTGCAAGTTTCACATACAAGGGGTGGTTTTTTTTAAATGAATGAATGAGGAATATTGACCAGACAATAATCTTTCAGTCTTCACTTCCTCTTTTCTATGAAGAGCGTTGTAAAAATCCCAGACCGACACAATAGCATTTGCACAGATCTAAACACAAAACCTAAGAAATGTTTGAAGTGCACATGAAAAATCATGGTTGTGACCTACTGCTGTCCTACTGTCCTACAATAAATGGGAATTTTCTGTAAAAATTGGGCTAAAACAACAAGCTCTGCTCCAGGCTAAAATCCTAGGTACCTCCTAGGGTCCAAAGAAATTGCAACCCTGAGAAGTTCCTCTTAAACCCATTATTCCTCTTAAACCCATGCTTGACTTGGTCATTTCAAAGCAAGAGCACTGCTTTAGCATGAGGATTAGGTAAGAAAGTTGTAAGAAACAATTATAGCCCTCAGCTACTTTTGTGTTAGATAATAAACAAGAGTTGACATTTGTTGCTGGTTCCAATAAATTGAGTCCCAAATCATTGATTTGCTGATCTTTATGAACAGCTGCAATAGTTACGATAATCTCTTTAATCAAACCTGTCACCAAAGCAGATGAAAAATATGAAAACAAAGATTTTTAAAAATTCCTTCCAATAATGGCAAAGGGGAGAGCGTGGGCATCTTTAAGTTAACAAATGAACCAATATTCCCATTCTTTTTTTATGGAGATGTAAAAGAGTTGCACATCTTCTAATAAAGAGAACTATCCAAAGAATTATTTGCAGGAGGAAGTCATGTGCTGTTGTTCACATTATTGGAATACCAAACATAATGCAATTTCTAAGATACTAACGCCTGTGAAGTTAGTTGTTTCTATTACAACTCTTAACGAAGGATACTGGGCATATAGACCAAAGGGAACACTTTTGCATTGGTTAATTAACTGCTACGAAGGAAACACTGCAGGCAGATGCAGTCCTGAGTTAATTTTTTGAGCAGCAGATGAACTCAAAACAGTATTTTATACAGAGACTAGCTTGAATGAACTCAATAGCCTTTTCCTGTTCCTAACATTGGTAAATGTTTTTATATGATGAGTAATAAGTGTCTCTAATAAACCCAGCCTTGTAAATGCTCTGTATTCAAGGAGTTTTTAAAAAGCCTCTTTAATGCAACTGCTACTAGATTTGGCTTATTGTGCATATTTTCCGCAACACATTTGTTTATCTTTCCCTCTGATTAAAGTATACTCTGCTCTCAATAAGAAGAAATAAAAGCAACAGTATATTCTATGAGAACTTATTTCATGATGCAATGAGATGGCAGCAAGTCCCGCATGATATCATCTGAGAATAAAGAAAATTACATCCCCCTCCCACCCGCAACCTACTGTAGGTCAATTTCCTTTTTGCCTAAATTATGGGCCCAACCCTACAAAATACTAAGCACCTCCTATATGATACTGAGTGCCTTCAGCTTTCACTGACTTCAAGGGCACTTAGCACCTCACACCACCAATCCCAAGAATAGCTTAAAAGATCAGATTACACCACACTATAAAAAGGGCCAAGATAATTCAAGTAATGAGTCATTTATATGAAGGAAGCCACCAAAAACAAGTTCAAGTTATTGGCTTTGTGCTGACCAAAGTGCTGCACAGTGAATGCACTTCAAACACATTTTTCTTGTAGCCTTTGGCATAAAGCAAAGTCTATGGAAGTTTTTAGGTTTTTTTAAAAAAATTAATAGTATTCCTCCACCACTTCTTGGAAACATAATCATGTTAAAAAAACAAAATCAGCTGGAATGAAGGGAGGAAAAATTCCTCAATCTTTTTAAGCAATTGGGAGGTCTCCTACAAACTTGTTTCAGTTCTCAGCTTTAATCCTCACTATTTTCACACGAAGGCCATGGACAATTAGCACCAAACCTTTTCCTCTGAAGCTGAACTCCTATTAGGATTGCAGAAAAGAACAAAAGGGCAGATTTCATACATTTCCACCCTGCACTCCACCTGACAGTCCTCCATTCTTTGCAGACAGATTTAATTTCCTCTGACACATGGTGTTCTCCTCTCATCATCTCATCCTCTCTCTCTCTCCACATGCTTTTCCTTCCTTCAGGGGAGCTGGAAATAAGACATCAAGGAATGTTCTTTGAAATAGCTGGAAAAAGCTCCAAAAAGGGACTTTTAAATGGTTGCAGAGAAAAATGGTGAATCATACCAATGTTTTAAATATTTGGATCAACTTAAACAGTAGCTTCTCTCTAACACAGTCTACTCTTCCTGTGTATATAAGCTAATGATGATGTAAACAGTTAAACCTATTACTTTATTAGACATACAGTGAAATAATCTTTTGGTCACAGCAGAGGACAGGGAGCCAGGAAATCCTGAATTGGAATCCCATCTCTGCCAAAGACTTACTGTGTAAATGTGAATACAGCTGAGGAAGTGGGTCTTTGCCCATGAAAGCTTAAGCCCAAATAAATCTGTTTGTCTTTAAAGTGCCACAGGACTCCTTGTTGTTTGTTTAAACTTGAGCATGTCAATCTGTTTCTTGAGCAGTAATATGGCATGAATAAGATTTGGCTACTTTAGTAAAGCACTTTAAGGCCTGGAATGTAAGTTATTAGGGTAAATGCAAAGTACCATCCACCATTAGGAAAGTTGTGGAAACCCTTAAAATAAAAACCCAAGTTTTACCTCTGAGCAAAAAAGTTTGATTCCTAAATGGAACGGACAGAAAACTGGGCCAAGGAAACAAATCAGCCTTCTCGAAAGACTAAACAGCAAAGACTGGCCCAAGCACCAACTGCCTCGGGCTCTGGGAAAGACTGTATCTAAGTTTTGTGGCTCAAGCCCATCTGTACTAAATAACACAAATTTTGTTAAAATTTTCCCAATTAAAATGTCATGGAAAAACAAAAGTATTTTAATCATCGGCCACTATGCTAAAGCAGGTCTTAGCAAGGCAGAAAGAGAAGGTACATTTTTTTTCATTACAAGCAAATTTTGGTAGTTCCAGTTTAAAAATGGTCTGCAGTTTAACATCTTGAGGTTGGATTAAAGTGGATTAAAGGAGATGTCAGCTACAGGAAATTGATGCCTCATATATGAATCTACCATTTCTGCATGGAAACCTAGCAATGTGCTTTGCACACTTTAATAGGGTTTGAAAAATGCTGGTTGCTGTTTACAACTTCAATGGCAGGCCTACTTAAAAGGAGTCACAGGAACAGATCCAACTCCTAGAATCACAGAATTTAAAAAGAAACCTAAATGAATAGTACTACCCTCTGCTGGTATTGCCACAACTCCAAATGTCGTTTCTAAGGTGTTCTTAAGCCTTTCTACAATCTACTTGCCCAAACAGCATTTAAAGAAGATACCAGTGGAAAAGTCAAACGAAATCATCAGGTCTGTGTTCTGGAAAAGTCAAAATATTGTCAACTCCATAGAAGATGCAGCAGCAGAGGTGAAAGTAAGCCAGTGCACCCCCCGGTGCAGATCTCCGGTAAGAACTGGCACTCAGCTGCAATGGGAGGTGTGGGGTGCTCCCAGCTCGGCCCCCAGTTTCCTGCAGTCTGCCAGGCAAGTTAGAGGGGCTGGCTGATCCAGCCCTGACACCCCCACCACCATTGGGGGGGGGGGCTGCAGCCACATATACTGGGTCCCTGTTGCTTTTCCTGCTTTGTGTGACTAGGGAGCGAGGGGAAAGTGCAGAACCTTCTGCTTTCCTCCTCTGCTCCTCCCCCTGGGCAGCTGGAAGTGAGAGGAATGTAGCAGGCTCTGCACTTTCCTTTCATTCCCTAGTTACAGGAAGCAGGAAAAGCAACAATGACCAGGCATGTGCAGCTGCAGCTCTCCCGCCCCCCCAAAATGGAGCCATTGTCACCACCCCCGCACTCACCTCTACACTCTCCAGCCCCCTGCCCTGAATCCTGCACGCCCATATGCTCCCTGACCTGACTCCCCACACCCCCAACTCTCTCCTCATATCCCCCAACCCTGACTCCTGCACTCCCTGCATCCTGAGCCCCCAGCCCAACTCTTGCACTCCCCACACGCCCCAACCCTCTGCCCTGAGCCCCCCACACTCCACCCCACATTTAAATTTCTTACAGATAGGGTTGCCAGGTGTCCGGTATTCTACCGGACAGTCCAGTTTTTGCGCCCTCTGTCTGGTAAAAAATTTCAGAAAATACCAGACATGTGCAATGTCCGGTATTTTCTGTTTTTCTGGCTGGGCACCAGATAGAAGCCTGGCGGGGGCGGGGGGAGTGGCTGGGAGACGAGGCCGTGATCGGCTCTGGGAGCCTGTGGTAGTGTGCAAAAGCCTGGTGGGGGCAGGGGGCCTCGTCTCCCAGCTGGGAGCCTGTGGTTGCATGCAGAAGCCGGGCAGGGAGAGTGGCTAGGAGGCGGGGCGCACTCAGCGCTGGGAGCCCTCAGCTGATTGCGTCTGAGGAGGAGTGATGCCTTGGGGAGGAGAAGCCGTGTCCCCGCTCCTGAGCGCTGTTCAAGCATGTTGTGGTGCTGTAGTCCAGGAGAGAAGCCCTCAGGTGCTTTGTAGTTGCTTTTAGGCGCCTTCCATGGGCTCTCAGCCAAAACTGACTGGGGAGGAATTTCTGCTTCTTCCCACTGGGACACCCAAAGACCTGGCTATGGGGGAGTCACCTTCCTACCCATGGTCGCTCCCTCCCCCCCCGCCCTGCCATTGTGTTGCCCCGGGGTCTGCCCCTCTCTGCTTTGGGTAGCAGGCAGCTGCTTTGCAGAGCAGGCTCTGCTGCCTCCCCCTTTGTTCTCAGCTTGGTGGCTCTTGGTAGTAGCCACACAGGATGTGTGTTTGGTGTGGGTGGTTTTTTTGTTTGTTTTTATCGACAAATGTTTAGCCAGTGTGTTCGGTATTTTTTGGGAGACCATCTGGCAACCCTACTTATAGATACTGTTGTATTGAAACCCCTCCCCCCCACACACACACCTACCTTAAGGTCTCCTCCAAGGAGGGGTGGGTTGTGATAGAATAATACCTGTAAGAAATTTAAGTTACTTTCATCCCTGTGTGGCAGATATTAAATTAATATGCAACACTGATAACTGATGATATAGTCTTTTATATAGCATGTGTGACTTCAAAGCAGCAATTCTACAAAGGAAAAGAATTGAACATCAATAGGAGACTCAAATACAACTCTTTCTCAGAACCTGATTCTTATGGCCCCTTAAAAACACACTAGGGGCCCAATGAACCTTTTATAGACCCCAAAGCAAACATGTTTGTGGGCCCATGGGGGCAACATGGCATGCCCAAAGGAGCAAGTCCCCAGAGCAAGGGTCAGGCTGGGGGCAATAGCATGGCAGGAGCAGCCTGTTTAAAAGAGCACTGTTTACAAACAGGCAGACGCAAGATCCACACGGGCCTGCATGGCCCTGTGCTGCCAGTGTGTCCCTTTCCCTCAGGGCGGGGCCGTGCCAACTGCCATCCTGCCCAGTCCCCCAACCCCAACCAGACACCTCCCCCACAGACCCATGTGCTCAGCAAACACAAACACACCACTGAGACCACCACAGACCTTCTATGCCAGGAGTCTCAAGCTCCTGGCCCACGGGCCAGTCCTGGCTGGAGCAATTGTGCAATTGGAGGGTCCAGTGCATTCTGCTTCCCCATGGCTCCTGCCACCGCAAGAACTGTGTGGGCATGACCACTGCTGCTGCATGGTGCCAGGCCCCCTCGGTGATCTCCAGTGCTGTGTGCTTGGGGGGGACAGTGCCAAGGAGGGGAGCAGGTGGGGTGATGATAGGAAGAGGCAGGGCTTGGGTGCTGGTAACAGATAGGCCCCTGGGCCTGCTGGGAGCCCTGAGCTGGATTGCACAATCACTCTGGCTGGGACTGAAACTCATAGCTTGTGGGAAAGATCCCTGCTCTACGACCAGACCCCCCAACCCAGAGACCCCCCCACTGACACCAATGCTCAGTGCCCATTCAGACCCACGATGCACAGTGCCCCACTTCCCAGAGACCCCTGCCACAATTGTACAGCGCCTCACAGACCCCTCACTGCCCAAAACACATACACTTCCCCCCCACCCCAAGACCCACTGCCCATGCCCTGCCCCTGGATGCACTCACCGGCCCAACTTGGAGGCCATGTCAACTGGGCTGAATCAGCAACATGTCTGGGGCCAGTCTCAAAGCAGGAATTGTTCCAACCCCTCAGGAGTGGTGCAGCCAGGCCAGAGCAGGAACGGGACCTGCCCGGGCCAGGCTCCCTCAGCACTTACTTGCCTGGCAGGGCTCTGCCTTGCCCCTGCACTCCCCCCACATGCTGGCCAAAATCTGCCCAGCATCTGCACCAGTCCCAGGCAGCTCTGCCCCAGGGCCCTGCAGGTGGAAGGCAGCAGAACTGTTCAGAGCTGGAGCCACACAAAGGAGTGGGGCAGACCTCTGGGATGCCACTCCCAAGAGCCCTCCCAGACCAGCCACACCCACTGACCCCCATGCCAGAACCCCTGCTGAGCCCGCATGGCAGAGCCTGGCTAGTTCCCCACAGGAGAGCAGGGCCTGCTGGCTGGGAGCTGCTAACTCAGAAAGGCCTGGGTACTGGACTGCACAGATGAGAGGGGCCAGACCCAAGCATGTGGCTGGATTAGAAGGATCCATAATGGGACTCTTCCCAGTGTGGGCTCAGTGTCATGGCACCATTGTAAACCTGGCACTGAACACACCCCAGAAAATGACCTAAGCGAGGGAGGACAGAACGCCTCTCTAACACAACCTACTCCCAGGGACAACCGTTGCCACTGCTCCACACAACAGCCTCATTTTTATAGATGCACAGAATCTAAGGCCAGAAGGGCCCACTGTGATCATCTGGTCTGCAAGGTTCCCTCTAAGCCAGTGTTTCTTAAACTTTTTAAGACCGAGGAACACCAAACAATAATTTTTTTATGAGGAACACCAAAGATTTTTTTGTTGAGCAAAACAAAACAAAACAAAAGTCAGGGGGAAAGTTATTGAGCAAAAAAAAAAAAAAAAAAGTTGCCTGCCCCTTTAAGGGTGGCCATTTTGAATTCTGTTTTTCTCCACAGCACACCAGTATGCCATGGAACACAGTTTAAGAAATACTGCTCTAAGCTGCACAGCAACACAGCCTCACAGCTGCTTAATCAGCCCCGCCCAGCCAGGCAGCTCCCTGCGCAGAACCCGGAGCCCTTGGCTGGGCGGGGCTGATTAAGCAGCTTAGAGGGAACCTTGCTGGTCTGACCTCCTGAATAGCACTCTCCGTAAAACATCCCCAAGATAATTCCTAGAGGAGCTGTTTTAGAAAAACCTCCAATCTTGATTTAAAACGGATCAGCAATAGAGAATCCATCGCGACCTCTGGTAAATTGTTCCAGTGGTTAATTACACTCAGGTTTAAAAATTTACACTATTTCCAGTCTGAATTTACCTAGCTTCAACTTCCAATCATTGGATAGTGTAATACCTTGACTAGAGTGAAGAGCCCACTGTTAAATATTTGTCCCCACGGAGGTACGTATAGATTGTAATCAAGTTACCTCTTAGCCTTCTCTGTTTAGTAGATGGAGCTCCTTGAGTCTATTCCTGTAAGACAGGTTTTTCTGATCCTTTAATCATACCTGTCGCTCTTCTCTGAACCCTCTCCAATTTATCAACATCATTCTTGAATTATGGGCACCAGAACTGGACTCAGTAATCCAGCAGTGGTCACACCAGGGTCAAATACAGGAAAAGCCCTTTTACAGCACCTCACCAACCAGCAAGCTCAAGACACTGGCATTTCTGATTGACTCATAAAGTCCAATTTATGATGTGAGGCCAGCAGGGGCTGGGACATGGAAAGGGCTATGGGGCATGCTCTAGGAGAGAGGTTGGGTCTAAGAGGGGACTTGGGGCAGGATTTAGGATGCAGGAAGGGTTTGGGGTGCTGGATGGGAGGGGACACAGCTCCAGCAGCCCCTGCAAGCATCTCCCTATCCCTGCTGTTACTGGAAGAGGGGTAGACAGGTGGCTCTGTAGGCATGCTCCCCCCATCCTCCCTGCCTAAGCACTAACTCCGCAGCACCCGGCCCATTGGTCAGGAACAGCGGCCAATGACAGTTGGCGGGGGAGCGTGCCTGCAGATGAGGCAGTGTGCCTGCTTCAAGCAGCCTGGCTGCACCTCTGCCAGGAGCATCAGGGACAGGGAGCTGCTTGCGGGTGCCATTGGAGGTGAGCCCCCCCATCTGGCACCCCGATCCTTCCCGTCTCAACCCCTTGCCAGACACTATCCCCCACCCACAACCTGTGCCTTGCAGCCTCTCCCCCTCACTCCAAACTCTTCCCTCTTAGTTAATCAGCATTTTTACTTAATTGGGACCCCCTCCCCCCTTCCTCAGCCTGCCACATAAAAGGGATTTTACTGCACAGGTGTAAAGTAACGTCTCTACTCATACTCAGTTTATACATCCTAGGACTGCATTTACTCTTTTAGCCATAGTGTCACAGTGGGAACATATGTGCAGCTGATTATCCATATCCACCATGACTCCCCAGTCTTTTTCTGAGTCACTGCTTCCCAGGAGAGACTTTCCCCTGCCCAATGTGTAAGTATAGCTTACATTCTTTGTTCCTAGAGGTACACATTTACATTTAGCCATGTTAAAGTGTATATTGTTTGCTTATGCCCCAGTTCACCAAGCAATCTAGCACACTCTGAGTCAGTGATCTGTCCTCTTCAATTAGGGTTGCCAGATGGTTGAACCAAAAATACCGAACACTCCTCTCCCTCCCCAAAAAAAAAAACTGGGGAAAAAATTCTGTTGAGGGGGAAAAAAAGGTGGGGGGGGGAGACCAAAGTTGTTGAGAAAAAGAAAAAAAAAGGACTCCGAGACTTAAGCTAAATAAATAAATAAATAAATAAAACAAACAGCATTAAAACAGCATGGCCCCTTTCAGATTGTGTGCAGAGTCAGAATAGGGATAGGAACAGGGGAGCAGTTCAGCACTAAGAGCCAGGGAAGCATTGCTTCCCCTTGGTCTTTAGGCTTTTTGCCAGTGGCCATTTTGTGTTCTTGTTCAAGCCAGAACTTAGCTTCCCTACAGAACCAGGTAAGCATGGGGTCCGGGGGCGGGGGCTGGGGCTGTCCGGGCTTGGGGGGAGCCGGGGGCTGGGCCCGGGCACTAGGGGTGCCAGATATCTGGTATTTTCACCTCCTGGTCGGGAAAAAAAAAAAAATCAGAAAATACCAGACGTTTTAGGTGTCTGGTATATTTTCTGAATTTTTTTTTTTACCAGACAGGAGGCGAAAATACTGGACTGTCGGGGTCAATGCTGGACACCTGGCAACCGTATCTTCGATTTGTGTGTCATCTGCAAACTTTATCAGTGATGATTTTGTTTCCTTCCTGATAAAAATGTTAGATAGCATAGAGCCAAGAACCAACCCCACTGGAAACAGAACCTGCTTGACAACTAGTCCTTGCTGAGTTACATTTGGAAAGCTATTAATTTTTAATCCATTTAATGTGCTGCAAGTTAATTTTATATTGCTAGTTTTCTAATCAAAATGTTGTATAGTACTAAATCAAAACATTTTACAGAGGTCTGCTATGTCAATTCTGTTACCTTTATCAACCAAACTTGTAACCTCATTAAAAAAAAGGTATCACATTAGTTTGACAGGATTTATTTCCCATAAATCCATGTTGATTTGCATTAATTACCTTTACCCTCCTTTAGTTCTTTATCAAGTCCCATATTAGGCACTTCATTACCTTGCTCGAGATTGAGGTCAGGCTTACAGGCCTATAATTACCTGTTTCATCCTGCCTTCCCTTTTTTAAAAATTGACACATTAGCTTTCTTCCAGCCTTCTGGAATTTCCCTAGTGTTCCAAGGATTATTGAAAATCAGCATTAAAAGTCCAGCAAATTTGTAAGTCAGCTCTTTTTGAAACACTTGGACGCAGGTTTATCTGGACTTGCTGATTTTAAAATGTCTAACATTAGTCATTTCTGTTTAACATCCTTTACAGGTACTAGTGGAATAGAAAGTGTTATCACCACCTAACTAGAAAACAGAAATTATTGAACACTTCTGCTTTTTCTGTATTATTCCTGAGATTTCTAACATCTCCATGTAATAATTGACCAATACCATTGTTAGGATTGGTTTTGCTCCTAAGATGTATAAACATGTATTGTCCATAACTATGCTGGTGAGATTTCTCCTTGCACATCTTGGCTTTCCTTATCAATTTTCTACAATTCCTAGCTTGTAAATTATATTCCAATTTTCCTTTTCTTCCATGTTTTTGTGAATGGGTATGCACCTGTATGCAAATATAATTTTTTTTACATCGGCCTTTGTTTCTTCTGAAGTAAGCAATGTTCCTTCTAATTTTTTCCATCCATGTGCAAAATTAATTTTGTTATGTGCACCAAAGCATGTACGGATGTGCAATGCCAATAGAAACACATGCTGCCGGCTACTGGTGACTGTGGACACTCTGCTAATCAGCTAAGCAGCATTTGAATCCCTCCTGGGTGGCCGCCCAAGTGCACAGCTTACAGGGAACAGTGGCAGTAAGGTGTCCTTAAAATGATTCCCAATTATAATTTTCAATGCCTTTTTGTAATAAGAGACAGGATAAATTCCGTTTCTGAGCAGGGTCTGGTCAACACAATTTTTGTTCTTGTACAACCATTTTGCATAGAATCACAAATATATAGCATTAGAAGAGACCACAAGAGGTAATCTACTCTATCCATCTCCCCTACTTCCTTCTGCCCACACTGAGGCAAGATCAAGTATATCAAGAGTCTAGAGACAAGTCTGACGGGATTCCACAACCTCCCGTGGAAGCCTATTCCAGTGCTCAACTATCCCTACAGTTAGATTTTCCTACTATTAACTCTAAAGTCCTTTGTTGAAGACTATGCCAATTACTGTTTGTCCTGCCTTCAGAGGACAAAGCATAATTGATCACTATGCTCTTTATACAGCCCTTAAGATCTTTGAAGAACTCTTCCCTCAATCTCCTTTTCTCAGAATTAAACACATCCATTTTTTTAAACCTTTCTTCGTAGGTCTAGTTTCCTAAACCTCTTATTTTTGTTGTTCTGCTCTGAACTGTCTACAATATCTCCACATCTTTCTTAAAATATAGTGCCCAAAACTGGGCATAATTCCAGATGAGGCCTCACCACTGCAAGGTAGAGCAGAATAAATACCTCCCGTGTCTTACATACCATGCTCCTGTTAATATATCCCAGATTATTAGCCTTTTTTGCAACTGCATCACATAGTCACAGTGGATCACAAATTGAATATGAACTCACGGTAACCGCCAGATACTTTTCTGAAGTACTACTCTTCAACAGCTATCCCTGAGTTCATACTTGCACATTTTATTATTCATTTCTAAGTGTAGCACTTTGCAATTGTCTTTACTGACTACATGAATTGTGTAGCTGGAGTCAACGTAGCTTAGATCAACTTCCCTTATTCCTTGCGACCCAATGGAGTACCAGAGTTGACAGGGGCATCATCAGCAGACTATTTAGCAGTTCCTTATTAGACCCGCTAAATTGAATCCCAGGTGATCTATTTTCACAGTGTCAGTCTTCCAGTAAGTGGAGATTAACCTTGTGTCAAAAGCCTTTAAGCAAGCTACATCTCTACTACACATGGTCCGTAACTATATCAAAGAAGGAAATTAAATGGTTTAGCATTATTTGTTCTTGACAAATCCAAGTTAGCAATGTATTGCTCTAATATCCTATAGGTACTTACAACTGATATTTTAATCGTTTTGGTTAGAGGTGTGATTTTTTTAATTTATTTTTATTAGCATGGCAGTTACACTGCAATGATGGTGGCTCATAATAGTAGTTTATACTGGTATAGCTATTCCTGTTTGGGAAGAGAAATAAAGGACCACTGTATCACTGAAATAGTAGCAGGGGAACCTTTTTCTACCAGTATAGTTAAAATGCTATAATTCGGTATATGCAGACAAGCCCAAAATCTCCTAGATCTCTTATTCCATACACTGCTAGGTAAAGGGCCCAAAGCAGCTTTACGTAGAAATGGAGAGATTTTTAAATTCAAAGTAATTCACTACAGGGCCACCCTCTTTCCTCATCTGTGCTTAAATCCTCTAAAGTAAATTCTCCTTTAGTGTCTGTTACCCCATCTTTAAATTACCAAAGTGAACCCTCAGTGGATCATTCTAAGGCAGAAGTATAGACCTCTGCAGCCTTTTCTCTACTTCACATGCCACCATTCCCCACCCCCCAAAACAGAACCAGTCCCTTTGTGTTTTCTCTACATCTTACCTCCATTCAATGGGAGTTGTGTGTATAGGGTTAGCAAAATTAACCAGAATTTAATTTTATCTAAATAAAAAAAGAGGAAAACACAGTGGTGTAATTAATATAAAGCTCTTATAGGCATGTTTAGAAGAGCTCATTACTGACTGAACTATATATGTCATCTCAAATATGTGCCAATAAAGCCTCAGCACTGGGTACGCTGCATCGAACAAGAGATAATGGGCATCACAATTGTCACTGGGGAAAAAGTGAATGCCCATCTTAGGCCTCAAGCCACAATCTCTTATTGGGGGTGAAGGGTGGGGTTTGATGTAAAAAAAACCCTGTGTGCTATTTGAACTCTCTCAGGAATTTAGAATATTGGCAGTCCTAGGATGATGAACTAATGGGTATGGGAAGAGGCCAAAGGTGTGCGATAAATTTAATTTATTGCATAACTGTCACCACCTCCCATGTGATATAAAAAGGTTTAGCTGCCATAAGAGTTGCTTCTTAACCCCAAAGTAATTATTTGAGCTCAGAATTTAGAGAAACCAGTGCTGAACGCCATTAACCAAATGAGACTTCAAACTCAATCATTCACCCATTTCTACAGAATATTCCTGTCTATATCCCTATACAGCCCACTCACCAAAATAATTATTCCTTGAAACGAATCACTAAAACTGATCTCTTAAACAAGTAATTGAACACTTGGTCTGACAAGTCTTTGGCCACTAAATGAACAGAAACAGGAATGCTAAATATTCCAGTTCTCTGAATATACAAGACCAAATAAAGGCCCAAATGCCAAGAGAAAAAACATAAGGCTAATCTACCAAGTTTGGGCAAATGTGATTTAGAGTTCTCTAATGCTGCAGATTTTACTTTACAGGGTAAACTTAATTCTCCCTGCCACAAATGTGTACATTTATTCTTTTTTTTTTAAACCTCAACGCAACCAGCATAGATCTTTGTAAGTTCAACTGCCCATTTATCAAAACTGTATAATCATGAAGACTATGAATAAATCATTTGATAAATACATAGTGATACATTCAAGACTAACAAAAACAATTTAAAATTGTTCATATAACTACTCGTTTTAAAATTGCCAGAAGGATAGCTAGAATTTGGACATTACCTGAAGGGCTTGAGAACTATTTATATAAAGGGAGAAAGACCTTGAAAGTTCAAGAAAAAAAAGTGTAGAAAACTTTCCCGTCCAGAAATGAAGTTCCACTTATCACACTGGTTTGCAAGACATTAAACAGATGGTATTGGCAGCTGATATCCAGATTCCAATAAAGTTCATTTTCTAAATAAAACACTTATCTTCAGCAAAAATTGCTACATAAGTGACATTTATTAACGTTCTGCTATATTTACAGTTTTAACATAGTAAAACTCCAAGGTGAATTATCACTTGGCAGAAAGCACAAAAGTGCACATTAAATCTACACTCATCATAGTTTCTGCTAACACAAATTATAAAAGCAAGAATTACAGGTATGTTAGGGATCATCTCAAAAGTCCCAAAGCCAACAAAAAAAAAATGATGACCCTTCTTTTGCAAGGTCAATTTTTTTATACAAAGTTGCATTGTGATCTTTGAGCTTTACACTACCAGCATATATTGCAAAAACCCCTATGTAGTCCAGTATGCAGTATGAAAGTAAAATATACTGCAAGATTTAGAATAAACTATTAAAAAAAAAACAATACTGGTGCCACCTTCAAATACTTTGTCCCAATTATACCATAAAGAATCTACTGTGCATACTGATTTTACTTTCAGGTATAGAAACAGCACAGTTTTAGATTTGTCAGCAGATAGGTATGTGCAGAAATGTAGCCATAACAAAACAGTCTTCTAAACTTTTGAGAACACCCCTTCAAAATAGCCAGCATTATACATATTTTACACTAAAATATTGGATTCTAGAATAGTTTTTAAGATGGAGAATGAAATAAAGCAAGACTGCCCCCGACTGGCCATCGGGGCATAGCTCATGCTATACTACAAATACTATATAAGGCATTATTAGTACATCACAGACTTGACTGCAATAGCTTTTTCAAACATTAGCCCACTAATGATTCAATGATTACAGGATTCTGCATTAACTATTAAAATTTTACACCTAGAAACAAATAGAAAGAAATGTTTCTCAATTTCAACAGTACTTTTATTTATTTTAAAGCAGGTGATTATTTTTTCTTCTGTGTTCAGAGTCTTGATTCACTTCCTGCAGGTGTCCTGTTACTTCTTGAGGGAGAATTCATTAACGCAGGAAGACATTTGCCAGAAAACATCTGTCAGAGAAGGATATTGAATATTGAAACTATAGTTAGATTGTTATTTTGGTTAAGAGAAGGATGTAGTTCACAAAGAGTGCAGGATGTCGGAAGACATACAACATGCAGCTGAGCATAGTTATAAGATTATAGCGATGGCACAATCTCACAGTAGTTTTATGCCTATTTGACAATTTCAAAAAGTTCAAGCCCCTCTAGAACATAAAACAGGAAAAGGAAGACAGTGGTCCAGATTCTGCTCTTCGTTATGCTGGTGTAAATCCATAATAATGCCATTCAATCTATATTTGAATAATGGCAGAGCAGACTTTGATCCATGTTTGGTTTGATTTGTCTGAGCCCCTAATATGGCCACAGTCTAGCAAACAGATGGGATATTGGAGAAGCCATACCTCCTAAACTCTCTATCCTGATTACTCTGGCTGGGATGTTTTTGTTCTAAGGATAAAGTAAGAGAATAGTTCACCTGCACTGTGGTTTGTATCCTCTGCTTGGATATGGTTTTGCCCTGCCAACTGCACGCAGTCAGACACAAGGAAGTTTTCCAGCAGTGGTATATAACATGACCCATTAGTACACGGTATTTAAATAACACATGCCAAGGTCTCAGCTAGGTTCATTTTACTGTTAACTACTTTTGGCGTGTGCAAACCACCCTCCCCCCGTCCCTCAGAAAACTAAAAACAACAATCACCCTCTTAACAATGATAGGTTCCAGAATGTTCTGTGCACTTCTACCACTCATTCACAGATTTTGTCCAAGAACAACTCTGTTCATTTATTTTCATAAGAAGAGACACATACCAGCTTGTAATTCAAGTGAACTAACTGGAGTATACACAGAAAATCTCCATTTCAAGTTCACAAGCCACTCACAAGCAATGATCCTTGGGCCTCTTCTGGAAGCCTGAACCATACTCTGGAATTTTTTTACTCTCTCCTCATTCTGGGCCCTCACAAGGTCAAGCAGTACAGGACTATTTGGAGAACAGTTAAATTAGCTACATCTAAAAGGAAATGTACTTTAAGGGAAGGTAAACACAGAAAACACTGATTTCTTCACAAGGTTCCCAATACATAGCTAGTGATTCTTTCACCACCTACCTTCAATATTACTACACACAGTAATTTATAATTACTACACACAGTAATTTATAATATCTCCTCTTTATTATGCTCAGCCTGTCTGGCTCTCATCAATGATGTTATAATGTGGGTGGAGCACACTTGAAAGCAAATGCCAACTGAAGTAATATTTTCTTCAGTAGTCAGCATTTTTCATAGCTATTTATTCTCAAAGACTTCAGGGGTATTTTAAAACCAATACAATTAAAATTAGTCTTCTCATGTACATCTAATTCAGCTCCCTCAGAAGGAGAAGAAAGTGACACAAGGGCAACCAGGAGAGCTAGCGTCTTGTCCCTTTCAAAGCACCTACCTAGACCACAGAGGCACAGCAGATGTAGAAACCTTAGAGAGATGTGTACAACTACAGGAGGTGCATGGAAACTGATCAAACACATGCAATAATATCTTTTGGAAGGATGCAATGCAGTCCAATCATCTGACAAGTCAGTCTTTAGTATTATTGCTATGAAAAAAAAATCGATTTCATCCTTAAGACACATTTTTAGAGAAGGACGAGGTATATTCCTGGGGCTATGGGAGAAAGTGAAGATTTGACTTACTTGCTTCTATCCAGATAGGATTTGTGTTGTTGCTGGATGATCATTATTATGCTGTTATAAGACTGTCAAGCTACTTAAAGCACTTTGTATAGTTTGTTTTAAATGTAAACATGGTTTAACACAGGCCTGAAAATCCAATGCTTTGGGGCCACAAAATCCCTTAATAAAACGTTGTCTTCTCTGTTCTCAAATGTATACCTCATATATAATTATAATCAATTTGGACAAATAATCTGAAAGGTCTGTCAAAGAACTCACATTTCAGCATCTACAGTGTGTTCATGTTTGTCAGAACTAGGGATGTAAGCGAGTAGTCAACCACTTGCATTTCTCCCTCTCAGCCCCCCCGCTGCCTCTGTATCAGAGGCAGGGTAGGGGGGGAGCAGGAGCCTGTGCTGGTGCTAGAGGGAACCAGCTTAAAAGCTGGTTCCCCCAGAGTGCCACCTGTCCCCTCATCCCCCACTGCTGCCCTCTATCAGCTCCCCGCTGGGACCCGCCCCAGACAGGCGCTGCTGGACCCGGCACAAGCCAGAACTGAGCGGCCCGGCTGAGTCCCGGCTTGCACCAGGTTTGGGACCTACCCTGCTGCGGGCTCTGCATTTTAAATGTAGTAGGTGATGGATGGCCAGGGTGCCTAGCTCTTACTATGTTTAAAACGCAGAGCCGCAGCAGGGGTAGTTCCTGGACCTGGCGCGAGCTGGGACTGAGCACCTTCCCGTATCAACTAATTGTGTAGTTGATAAAAATAGTATCAATTAGTCAAATACCCACTTCTTAACATCCCTAGTCAGAACTGAATAGACTGTTGTGTAATCAATAGACGTCTGCTCAGGCACAGCTAGTATAATTAGGTAATATTTATGAGCAGCTTTTAAATTACCCATTTGACTCTTCTCCACATCACGCATGAACTTTGCCATACAAGAGATGTCTCAGTCAAAGAAGAGCAAAAGGTCATAACCATTCTGATAAGGACTCTAGGCTCCTTCATATAGATTTTTTAAAATTAGGTTCTCTAACAGACCAAACTCAAAAAAGCTACTGTACACAGGAATAGTTCCAACAGACAATACTCTCAAGTGAATCAAATTCCCACTCTCCTTTTGAAGGGCAGACGATACTCAGATCTAGTTCTGCCAATTAAAATTTTAACTTACATCTGAAAGAATCTTTTAGTGTATATGGATCTCAATTCCTCTCAGCAAAAAACCTACACTTTGTGTGACTAGCTACAATTAGTATATGGCAAAATAGATGTCCTTAAAATATACACTTTCTTTCCAACTACAAATATGGAATGAAGTTAAGACTACCTTTCTCAAAACGTGCGTGTTAAAGAATCAGCAGAACGAGTCCATTATCACGCAATGCTGTTCTAGCTACTAGAAACAAACGTGAACTTAAAGCTAACCTATAATATCCTCCAACTTTCATCATAAATTATTTTTAAGATACATAATCAAATATTTTACAGTGTAAGAAAGTAAGTAGTTGAAATAGCAGCTTTCCTTCCTTGGCACCAGGAAAAATAAAAGGATGCTATAGTGATACCAGAAGTGTTTTGTGGTGTTTCTCCTTAATATTTCACATTGCAGGTTTATCTGAAGAGTCAGAGTGCAGTTTAGCGCATGTGGAACATCAAAGGCCTAAATTTTCATATGTGCTTAGTGTTTCTTGATGCCCAAATTGAGAAAAAGACCTGATTTGGAAAGTGCTAAGCACCCACACTTTGAAAGACAAGCCCCCCTCAATATGTCTCAGGTTGGGCACCCAAAACTGAAGGCACAAAATCACTACTTGCATTTCCCCAGCTGCCACTGGCCTGTGTCTTCCCAACTGGCAGGATTTTCTCCCTTCCCCCCCACTCCAACACTGCGGCCGGGGGGAGGGGAGTAAGAGTTTGGGGCAGAGGGGCTACTTACCTGGTGTGGTGGCAGGCAAGATGGCAAGCCCCATCTCCAGCTGGCCACTCTCTTGGTAGTGCCTCTGCCTCAAGTGGTCACTCTTCCCTGCGCTCGCTGCCCCCAGTGGCCTCTGAGAGTATTACGTCCCTTATCTCTGCCCCCTCTCTTTTCCATATCATATAGACCAGTGGTCCCCAACATGGTGCCCGCGGGCGCCATGGCACCCGCTAGGGCATTTGTGTGCCCACCGGGTGATCAGGACTGGCCCAAGCCATTATTGCGCCCCGGGCACGTGGCACATGCGCGGCCCCTCCCCCGGGCGTGCGGTGCATGCGTAGCCCCACCCCCGGGTGCCCGGCAGCCCTAAAAGGTTGGGGACCACTGATCTAGACAATAGTCTCATTCCAGGACTTCCTGTTTTCCTGGCACAACCAAACCCTGACCTTGCTTTAAGTTAGGATAAGAGGAATCTGTATACC
The DNA here is from genome assembly GCA_019425775.1 of Rafetus swinhoei. Taxonomy (NCBI): domain Eukaryota; kingdom Metazoa; phylum Chordata; order Testudines; family Trionychidae; genus Rafetus; species Rafetus swinhoei. The sequence continues at coordinate 18,501,134 of CM033428.1, read as the reverse complement.
AAATTTGGTGGCCCTAGCTCTTACTGTTTAGGAGTTCTTGAACAAACGGACTCATAGACAGACAGATGGACGGACACACTCTAAAATATATATAGGGATGAAGAGCTGCTTTCAGGAAAAAAAAGCAAAACAAGTCACTTATTCCAGCAACAAACGCAGAACATGAGCTGCTGGGACCAGAAACAGCTTTCGTATTCAAGTATTAAACATGCAACTTGTACAACCAGTAACAAAGTGAATTTAAGAGGGGTTCAGAGGTTAAGAGGGGTACAGAAGGGGGGAAACCCAAACAATGAATCCACCACACCACAATTTCTTTTTATAGTATTTCCAGATTCAGTTTAATAAAACAGAACCATTGCAATGTGTGTGGTTCCTGGCCTAGTGAAGAGACAATGGACAGAAAACAAAGCCTTGGTTTTGAAGGCCAAACAATTTAATGACACCTGATTTAAAGTTTTGTTTTTCTACTACTTCCCTGGGGAAAACTAGCTTCATGGAGCATCATGTTGCACTCATCATCTGGGAAGCAACCTCTTACTTACAGGGATTTTTTTCTGCCTCAAGAGAGAGTGAAAGTTCATGCTAGTTATTATCTACTGTAAGTGCGCTAAGAAAGTTGAACCAGTTAAACATCCGTCAAGGTCCCACCAAGATTTTAGCAAAGGACAAGAACACTGCAATACACTAATGTGCAGTCCAAAAGTGGGTGAATTTTTTATGTTAAAAATATCCTAAAATTATTCAGATACTACAATTAGTTAAAGTCTTGTGGGAGTGGCTTTCAGAGTTTCTCCTAGAATTTGGCAGAGAATGAGTAATACAGAAAACCCAGATGAATTGCTGGTTCTGGGATATAAGCCAAAGACATTGCTATATGCCTCTACTCAGGCTTGGTCTGTGACCTAAACTCATGTTGAGGATATGCCATATGTTTCAAGTGCATTACTAGTTCTTAAAGTCACATCCTCCGGAATGCACAAGTGTACCAGCAGTTGGGATCTGTTCTAGTATTTCAAATGTTGGAATCTAACACATTTAAGATTCCCTTCATCAAACTTTGGAACAGATACTTGATAATTCATGTTAAGTCAAATTAGACTCCTGCTGTGCTGTTATAGGGAAGCTGGACTAATATCCAGGAGCCCAGGAAATACAATATCAGGCATTGGCTTTGGCTTATGAAATCATAGCAGAGTAGACCCAGCCTAAAGAAATTATCTAGTAAAGTAAAACAAAAGTCAAAAGTGTGTAAGATTTACCTTTAGTAAATAAAGAGAACTCTGGTCCTGGGAAGAGTAGAAAATGTGTCTGGCATCTTCCGAACCTTTGCATAATTGATAAATCCTCTGAGAAACAGCAGAAAACCTTAGGAGGAGAAAACACATTTGTTCAGTTAAACAAAATCTACGTAATTTCCAATGTTTTCTTCTCTATTTAGAAAAGGATAGGCCATCTCACAATATCTTACAAAGAAGGCCACTGATTCTTAGCACTTGTGGTATTTAACTGAATATAGAATTGTTTCTGGATTATGATATTTAAACTTTGGATTTCCATATTAATGAACAACTAGAAAGCTTATTTTAAGGGTAAACCTAATTACTTAGAAGTTCTACAAATCTGGAAGTCAGCTAAAGAAATCTTAACTGCTGATCGAGATGAATATTTTAGTGATCAAGATGATCTAGAAAAAATAACTCCAATGAGGAATAGATTTATGAAATATAGTCATGTTTATTGGAAATGTATGATTATGTCACTAAAGATCTGAAACCATTTCCTCTGATAACATGCTTCTGATTATTTTGTGTGTTTATATGTGCATTATATCTCTTGTACATATGATTTCAGAAGTCTGGATTAAGAATATTATAGAAAAAATATTATTATTACTACTAATATACACATGGTTGTGATTTTTTTCTGTCTTTATGAAAAAATAAAGATATTTTATTAAAATAGTACAAATTAGGAGACCCAGCTCACAAAAACACCACTTTTGATGGGAGCTCTTGCTTGAGCAGGAGTTTGCAGAATCAAGCCCCAGAACAAAGTATTTGAAACCAATAGCTGAAAACTTATACAAGAAATCTATCTTATTTACCATATGCACCACTGGAAGAACAGACCTAGATGTTTTCTGAATTGAATTACTTTTGAGGTAGATTTTAGTAGATTAAAAGGAAAAAATATTACTCATTTTTCCAACATGACAAACAACAATAAGGTTTATGATTCCATTAAGTTCATCAATACTTCCACAGATTTTGAGAGCATCAGACAGAAAATGCAACCCAAGTGCTAAATAATCCTTTTACCTACTTTGAGTGCAACAAATTAGGTTGCCACTAGATGGCAAAATTCCTTTACTTAATACAAATAATTCAGAAACATGCCAAGATTCTTAAACTGAGTAAAATATGTCGTAAGCAACACTCAAGGAAACAAAACAAAAAACAAACAAACAAACAAAAATATCAACAGCAAGAAGCTGCAGCAGAATTGCACTGAATATGCCTGGAGAGACTTTGGGATGGTCTTTTCAGGGAAGAAGTTGCCTAAGAAAGGTGGTCTCTTGTACCAGTTTCATTGTACTATCACTTTTATTCGATCACATAGGTAGATTTACAGCTAAATATTAGCCACGGTGTCAAAGAACAGAATTGCTGAGTATCAGCTGGCTACAACATTAGGAGGCACATTTGGAACACTGACATGCATTACGGATTAATAGTACAAAGTTAAGTATCACTTGATACCTAGGTCAGCAGTTCCCAACCGCCAGTCTGCGGACCGGCAGCAGACCGCAAACCCTTGCCTGTCGGGCTGCAGCACACTACTAGGCCACACCCCCAGCTCCTAATGAGCCCCACCCGCTGGGGTTCCCCACACAGCAGCAGGGTGAATGGCCTGGAAGGCAATCTGGCATGCTGCGGCTGGAGTGAGGCCTCACTGTGGCCCTGGTTCCAGCTCCATTGGCTGCTATGTAGCCCGGCTGGTGGGGCTGCGTGATGAGCAGCTGCAACGCTCGGTGGGGGCCAAGCGCCGAGAGGAGCCCAGCTGCCATGACGCTCAGCTGGAGCCAAGCACCACGTGGAGCCCAGCTGCTGCAGTAATCAGTAAGAGTCCAGGATGCCACACAGGGAAATGGTCTTCACTCAGCGGGCAACTGGGAGGCAGCGGCAGGGCTAGCTGAGGGGAGCAAGACAGACACGGGGATACTGGGGGGCTCTAAGGTGGGGGGGCTGACACTGAGGGGCACCGACATCCAGGATGGGGAGCTGACACTGGGAGGGCTCTGGGGGTGGGGCTCGTAGTGAGGGGAATAGGGTGACAGGATTGGCTCTGGAGACAGGGCTAATATTGCGGACTGGGGGCTGGCACGGGGGACCTGGGAGATGGGGTGCAGTGGGACTCTGGAAACAAGAGGCTGCCACTGAGGTGTTTGGGGCAGGGGGGCTGGCACTAGGGAACTCTGAGGGCGAGAGGCTGGCACTGGGGGGTTGGGTGCAGGGTTCTCTGGGGTCAGTGGCTGGTGATGGGGAGGTAGTGGAGGGGTGAGGGGCTCTAGGGATAAGGGCTGGCACTGGGTGCCGGGGCTTTTTATACTGCAGACTGACAAACATATTGTGGTGGCATGTTGGGTACCCCCCGATCCTCACCCCCGTCCGCAGCAAGATGAGATTCCGCCAGCCAGTAGAATAGAGGGTTTATTGCTTCTCCAGGACACAGCACAGCATATACGTGATACGGTTACAGGAGTCAGGGCCAGGCAGCCTTAGACCCCTTGGGGTAGGGGTCCACAGGCCCTGAATCCTCAGTACTCAGCTTAGTCTCGTCTCTTCATGTTTTCCTAGCCAAGACTGCCTCTCCCAAAACCATTGAACACATATCCCCCAGGTAGCCACACCCCTTCCTTTGTTCAGGTGAGAAGCCCCGGCCGGCCATGGCCATTCAGGGGTGATGAATATGCAAATAAAATGTTACCGGTCCGCCAGAAGTTTGTGAATGGGTTTGCCGATCCCTGGTATAAAAAAAATGTTGGGAACCACTGATCTAGGTTATTGTTTTGGTGCAGCAAAGTTGATCATCTACGTATTTTTAGATAATTAATGTTTCTCAAAGGACCCACCAGTCCACACGATGTCCTAATATTGTCTAACAAACTGATTTGTTCCATATCGTATACTACTTGCATTTTAATTACTAGAGTGGAAGAGTTTCTTCTGTAAGCCAATCCAGTGATTCAACTCCTAACAGATACTGTCAGAATGAGAAATTGCTGCTCTCTGATTTTCTTTAATAATTTTTGGTGAGAGGATGTGTACGCTTTTGCTCCTTAATTTTCTGATGACAGTAGAGGAATTGAAATACACACACAAATCTAGAAGACATTCACTATCAGAATAATCTTCTTTTAAAATATAACATTTTGGCCTGACACCGTTAAAAATCTGGTAACGAATACATCAATACCTGTCTTTAAAAGTCACTTTTTGCATAACTGCAAATGTTATAAGGACTTACCTAATACAAGAAAAACCCACCACAGCCAGTACTGACCATCAAAGTAACCAGGGAAATAGGTTGAGAACTAAAAAAGAAACAGATATTATAACACTTGATACTTTTTCTGGGCCCATTCCTGCTCCCATTGATGTCAATGGTAGCCAGACTGATCTTGTCTACTCTGGAGGCAGCCTGTAGAGTATGTGCACCTACAAGCCAGTGAAAAGCCGGTTGCAGCTACACTGTATTGTACAGTCACGCGGAGCAGTGAAAGGCTCTGGCAGTGGAATCCAGAGCTTAAAACAGCAGTGTAGACAGGGGAGGCATTTCTTGAGAGAGTAGAAGACCATATAGGGCATATACCTTAAGGTGCTAGTGCGTCTTTACTCTTCTTGCCTAAGCAGCGCCTCACTGTCTACATTGCTAATTCGTACCTCTGCTAAGGAAGCATGCGGTGTATGTACTCAACACATTGATGTAAGCATGTGCATTGCCTTACTGTAAGGTAGATACAAATTACAATCCCAATTACTAAAAGCAAGAGGTATACCCCATGCCCTTAGATCAGTGTAACTGAAGGATTTTTAAATGTATAGCTCTTCCTCACAAATCTCAAAGTGCTCCTTTGTGACCAAGACTGTTCAACACTCACCAATACGTCACCTGAATCAGCTAGTGGGGAGACACTGCTGAAAGACACCTCTCTCATTCTCTCCTACTCGCCTGCTGCCTAACAGCCTCTGCCAATTTTGGAAGTTAAAGACCAGGCTTGCAATAGTAACCCCTCCTAACTACACTTAAGGCTGGATGATGTAACAAAACAGCAACGATGCTGGAGTTAAGCTCTTGTGAGTATGAGGAATCTTCAGACTTGAAAATCTGTTACCGGGAAAACTACTTTCTATTAAATGAAAAGTGTCCTCAATGCTGACATAATTAGAGAATCAAATTTCATTATGTTGTCAGTGATAGATTTTTAACTTGATTTTTCAAATTGCTTTTATGTTAAAAAACCTAGATATTAAGGCTAAAATCAAATTCATTGTTAAGGCTGCCAGTCTCTCTTACTTCATTTTCTTATTATCTCAGGAAATGTCACTTAAGTCTTCTGTATGAGATGCCTGTAGTACCTATCCACGGTATAATGGAGAAATTTATCTCAATAGATGTCATTTTTGCAAGATCTGAGTCTTGGCACAAAAGGATTAAGGATGAAGTGATGGCCTTTACTCTGAATCCCTTTGCTTCTAGTCTTGAGAGCCAATGCTTTAATATATTTATTTTGAAAATATTGATTTCCCTTGCACATCTGCCTGCAATTTTTCTGTCATCAGCACCTCACAGGCTGCACGCATGTTTGCTTGAATAGAATTTGGTGTGACATTTTCACAAAGCTTTTTAATTTTTCATTCCTTTCCCCATTAAAAGTCTTTGCTTTCTTGATTTGCTCTATTTTCACAGAGTATTTTTTTTAACTTCAAGAATAAAATATCTGAAGTAGGTGGTATCTCTTTTAAACTAATATTGCTTAACATGCTGCTACATATTATACAATGTGCTTTACCTAATAAGAAAGAGACACTTATAAAATACAGCATTTCTCTGGCATATTATTCTCATTTACTACAACAAGGACCATCCCAATTCTGACCACACCTGACCAACAGAGTCCACAAGGAACTTTTGTGATGATCATAGAAACAGGCCAATCTAAAAAAATGCTGAAGGATTTAGGGCAAATTTCACTGTTGGCATGAAGAGTCAACACAAAGCATTTTATGCCTCTCATTAGTGCTACTGTGGGTTGCCTGTGGGAGGGGAGGGCAGCCATGCAGAGAAGCTAAGGGAGGCTATCTGGATGCTGTGGAGGTCAGCTCCACACTGCCCTGAATAAATATGGGATCAGAGGTCTTTGTGGAAACTAAAATGTCAGACGGAGTGGTTCCAACAATGTGTGTGGTGTGGCAGCAGCAGCAGCTACTCATGTGGATTGGGGCCCTAACCACAAATGCAATACATCTTGCTTGTGAGATGAGAAAAGACAGGATTCCTTCCCTTCCTAGTGCACAATACAAAACAGTGTTACTCAGGCTTTGTGCAGGTGCATGTTTTGCCAGACACAAAAGACATTTAACTGTGAACAGCGATGAGCCACTTATTAACTAACACAGCAAATACACAGGGGCCTTATGTTTGTCTGGGCTGCCTTTTTTTCCCTTTGCACTAACTTACCCTGACAATCAGGATCCACTTAATGAGAGAGAGACCAAATCCTGAAATGGCTCCATATCGTCCTGCAGCTGAGGTGGTCAGACAGAAGGACAAGAAAAATCCAATCCAGTTGAAGAGGAAAGCCACTGAAAAAGCAAAGGGAAAGCAATTAAGTCAAAATGGCTGGGAATGGAAGCTAGACAAATTCAGACTGGAAACAAAATACACATTTTTAACAATGAGATTAATTATTGGAACAATTTACCATGCGTTGTGGCAGACTCTGTGTCACTGAGAATTTTTAAATCAATATTGGATGTTTTTGTAACAGATATGTTCTAAAAATTATTTTGAAGAAGCTGTATGACATAAAGGAGCTCACTCCAGCTGCACACAGTGTCCTTTCTGGCCATGGAATCTATGCATCTATTAAACACCTTCTCATGTTTTTTAGGTCTTCTTCTTATGTCCTTCCATCACAGGTTTTTCTAGTGTTGAGCACATGTAGCACTTCAGAACAACAGATGTTCCATCATGTGTGTTTCACTGCAGACATGTGTGGGGATCATTGGAATAGCTCCACTTCCTCATGCTGACTTTTAACCTGCCCACTCTTGTTCAGGGGTAGTTTAAACTTCTCCATGCTGACCAATCCTTCTCTGTGCATGTGGGACAGCGTTCAGCAATGTCAGTGTGCTGCCTGTCGAGTACTTTGAGCTGTGTGCAGTAGGGATGTTAAAAGGTAGGTAATTGGGTAACCATGTAATCAGAACCTGCATAATGGGGTGGCTGTCTAGGAGCTGGTGCATGCTAGGAGTCGGCTTTTAAGACAGCTCCCGGTGCATTCCGGTTCCTCCCTGCTGGTCCTGCTCCCAGGTAACCAGCTGCCATCTTGCACTATTGCCTCTGATACAAAGGCAGCAGCGCAGCACAGCAGCCAGCTCCTGCCTGCCAGCTCCACTCTCTAGGAAGCCTGCGTGTAACCATTCACAGTAACCAATAAGCCCAGGCTTATCAGTTAACCATGTAAATGGTTATCCTATTACATCCCTAGAGTACACCATATTTTCAAACATGCAGCCATCACAGATTTTTAACTGGTTCTAGTGCAGATAGGAAGCTTTTCTGAGATTTTAGTGGCTAATTGCTGTGATGTGACCAGTCAACTGGTACATGGCATCTTCAATCTGTCATAATCATTCCATGTTGTGACCACTCTCCTGATATTCCAGCAAACACATAAAGCCTGATCACATTTATTAGTCTTAGAAACAAGGTCCAAAGCAGTAGTCGTCATGTTGCACTTCAGTCACATTGTCTGAATTTGCTAATCCTACTGAAAACCTACTGCTACAACATTTTAGGTAAAATACTGAAACTCAGGTCCATGAAATCTTCAATTCCCATAGGAAATTGCTTATTATCAACTCCAGTCCCCAAAGTATAAGGTTCTTTCACACAAACTGTTGCAAGTGAAATGAATGTTTCTCTTTCTCTTTCCTGTTGTCTTTAATCAGGGTTTCCCCACAAATCTTTATGAACAGCAGACAAACCAAGGTTTAATACCTGATCTTCTGTGTGTTCTGAGCTGTGAAACCCTGAATCCTAATCCCTTTTAACTCAGCCTAACAGGATGTCTCAACATTATTTAGCTATACTAGACTTCCCATGCTTTCATGCTCTTCACACACATAAACACTGAGACAGCTGCCAATAGCCTTTTCTTAAATTGAGAATTATTTCACTTTTAATGTTAATCCATTACCAACTAAAATTATTAAGATTTCAAACAGAGTATGGGTTTATCCTATAACACACAGACATACCATACAGAAAGAGACTGAGAAGTTTGACGGAAACAAATAAGTAACTAGTTTTCAGTAAAGAGCAGAGAAGTTTTAGGATCTCCCAATGGCATGGTCAGCAGCGTACTATGTGGATGAACAGTGTTGGAACGCCTCATCATCCACTCAGTTTATTGGCAAAAAAGAAGAGAGCATTCACTGTACTCGAGCACCCTCTAGTGGTACAATATGGAGTGACACTGAGGTTTTGTAGGAGTCTCTCCTGCTATTACCCTGTAGCTAAAACTGTTGGTTTACATCAGTGGTTCCCAATCTTTTTGATACTTGGGACCAGCAAACCCATTCACAAACTTTTGGCAGACCAGTAACATTTTATTTGTATATTTGAATATTCATTATGCAAATAATGAATATGCAATTAAAATGTTACCAGTCTGCCAAAAGCCCCAACCTCTAGATCCCCCAGTGCCTGCCCTAACCCCTAGAGCCCCCCAACCCTCCACTATCCCCCAGCTCCAGCCACTGACCCGAGTCCCCTGCACCCAACCCCCCCAGTTCCAGCTTCCCGCCCTCAGAGTCCACCACCACCAGACACCCCCAGCGCTACCCTCCTGTTTCTAGAGCCCCATTGCACCCAAGCTACCCAGAGCCTCCCTCAGTGCCAGCCCCCAGGCTCCAATATTAACCCCATCCCCAGAGCCCCCCAGTGCCAGCCCTGCCCCCAGAAGTCCCCCACCTAGCACCTAGCCCTGCACTGCCTCCCAGCCACCAGCTGAGCGCTGCTGCCCGGGTCACAGATGCTCTAAGGCTGCCGTGCTGGGCTCCACACGGCCTTACCGCTGCGCAGCAAAGTGCTCTTTTGCCACGGGAAAGAGACCCCGCCCCTGCTCTGCCAGGCCTGGCGACAGCTCAGTCCCCAACACATGCACAGGATCGACGCTGCGTGCGGCACAAGCGACAGGGGTGGGTACATGTTCTGGTGGCTCGAGAGTTCCTCTCTGGCCACTAACAGAGCCTAGAGGTGCAGGGTTACTCAGCCCATGCACGTCTCGGACTCATCGCACCTACCTGACAGCTGGGCGGTATTAGTCCCCCTGACAACTGCTGGTTTAAGTCCAGGAGCCTGACTCCCCGCACCCTACAACTCCAACCAGTGCTGCTGGCTGTGGTGTCCTGGGACATTGGGAAGCAGCCAGACACGCAGTGTAGGCCAGAGCCAGCAGGGGAGACCCCGTGGGGGAAGCCTGCCCTGCTGGAGGAGGGGCAGAAATCGTGGACACCCAGCGTGGCTCCCTGAGGCCTCTAATCTGATCCTCCTCAGTATCAATAAAGGCTGGGACACTCATGGCGGTGAAGGCTCTGCTCCTTAGTCCTGAACATGCTGGCCACAATGGGAAGAACCCACCACACAGCCCCACCAGCCAGGCCACATGGGTGCCGCCGGAGCTGGAACCAGGGACAGCTTCACTGCGGCCTGGCTCCAGCCACAGTACGTCGGGGAGCCCACAGCACCACTCGCCATTGGCGGGTGAGAGGAGAATTTTCAATGTGCATGCACCTTATAGGGAATGGAGCTCCCCAGCGTGCCGGGCTCATTAGCAGCTGGGGGCGTGGCCTGGCAGAGTGCAGCAGCCTGGCAAGCAGGAATTCGCGGCCTGCCACCAGTCCACAGACCGGCAGTTGGGAACTGCTGGTTTACATTAGGTGAGAGATATAAGGCAAGAGCTGGTTTAGTGAATGAAGAGGTACATCTCCACATTCTAGTCACTGCCTTGTGGAGATTAGCAGCTCTTCACACTATGTTATTGATGAGGTTTATAGGAAGCAACAGAAACTGATACTGGGGGATGCCCTTTGATAAACAAAGAGAAGAAAAAGAAGGGGATGGGGTTTGTTTGTAATGAAATCCTACAGTAATATGGAGACCTGTCTCACCAGTAGATCATAAGCCAAATCTTTCTAGAGAAGGAAGAGAAATTCCTTCCATCCCAGAATTTAATACTGACATAGCTACTTTATCAGCTATACATCATGTTCATGAAAAGGTTAATTTATTCTTTTCTTGGCTGAGAAAAAAAGCTTAAGGTTCTATTCTGTACTTACTGAAGAAAGTTAGCATGAAGATACCATCATTTCCTATCCTCAGCTGGTCAGAATCATCAAAATCATCCCGTGCCACAAAGTCATCCTCCTAAAATTAAAGTGAGAAAGGGGAATGGAGGAAGATCAGGTTTAATGCAATCAAAGTCATACAGCAAGCCTGAGGTTATGAGCTTACACAAGATTTTATAGGAAAGGGCTATCAATATTCAGAGATCACAAAGCTCATTTGCAAAGGTACAAAATATTTTTACATTCAAGAAAAAGTTCCTTAAGGACAAAAACAATAAGTATTTCATGTCCTAAGGACAACAAGAGTGAGTATTTCATGTCCTAAGTTATCTTTAGCAATTGTTCAAATAGAAAGCTTTCTATCTGAACAATTGCTAAAGATAACTTAAGACATGAAATCCTGACTTGTGAGCTGAGATTTCCTCTTTTAAACCTCGTTATCAGGCATAACATAAGGATACTTCCAATACCTACCATACAATTTACCTTCCTGTCTTTCTCTAACATTTTCCCTCACTGGGGCCAAGTCTACACTACGGAGTTTTCCCGGTATACCTCCGCCGGGTCCATGGAACACGTCTGCTCTTCCAAAAAAATTTTCGGAAAAGCAGACGCGCTCTTTCAGAAGCCCTGTAAACCTCGTTTCACAAGGAAGAAAGGCTCTTCCAAAAGAGAAGGTTTTTTCCGAAATTTGGCCCAGTGTAGACGGAAAAAAAGAAAAAAAATAGGAAAATGAAGTGTAGGTTAGACAAAGCCTGGGATGACATTGTATGCTGTCTCAGTGGGACTCAGGCTCTTATCAGAGAAGACCTACCAGCATTAGCTACTACCAAATGGTAGCTGCAGTGAAGAAGTATGAAGGAGGAGGGCAGACAGCAATGGAGGAAGAGAAAAAAAAATATCCTGACAGAGAATAATAAATATTCACAGACCAGAAAAGCCAGTTCAAAAAGCAGTAGGAGTGATTGAAGAAAGCCAAGTTACCTAACAACATAGGAAAGAAATCAAATTAAGGACAAAACTTGAAAAGTAGGCTGTCATCTTTTGATCACTGGGTAGGAATATGGTCTGATGAAGATATGAAATGAGTCCTGACCTCTGAAGTTTTGCCAACTTCAATTTCATAACAATGAAAGTGTCTAAACTACAGGAACACATTCAAAAAATGGTTGCTTTGAGATCTTCTGATGGGAGGTGCTTTGGAAGTACAAATTAGTAAGTCATAAGATTACGTGTATCCTCACTGTTTGTCTGTATCAGCGTGTCAAATTAATCGGTACTACATGCACTATTGTTACATCATGCCAGTTGACCAAACAAAAAGTTTTCCAAAAAAATTGGTAGTAAACTGAGAAAAAATACAAGCAGAAAAAAAATAAACCAAGATTTTGATTAAAATATTCAGCTTAATTCAGATGTACACATTCTAAAAAAGGACCTTTAGGGACACTGAGCACACAAAGTAAACTTACTCTTCCAGGAACCAAGGGAATAGTAGCTTCAGCCTTACTTCTCTCCGCTTCATCGTAACTAGGCAGTGTTGTGGCCACGTTATAAGAAGGGGGCTTGGGAAACCCTGACTCATCTTTGTAGTCAAAATATGCTGCAAAGAGAGAGTTTAAATGAATTATAGGATGTAAAATGCCTCTGACTCCAGGTATAAATAGCTCTATAACCAGCAAAGAAAACAAAGTATGAACAAGATCATGATTTTTAAATTACCATGTATTTTTTGGTGAAAGACTAATTTAAACCCATGTGTATTTAACTGTTCTTATGCCATAATAAAGAAAACATTAAAGCACATTTGACACCTAAAGCAGGATACTAACATATTTTTGGAAGGGGAATCAAATACACCCTAAATAAATTAGTATGGGTACGTCTACACTAGCCCCCAAGATCGATCTAGGGAGGCTAATGAGGGTGACCAAAATTGCAAATCAAGCCCGGGATTTAAATATCCCGCACTTGATTTGCATGTTCCCGGCCGGTCGCCATTTTAGAAATTGACTAGCCCAAAGTAACTTCTGCGTCTACACGCAGCAGTGAAACGCGATTCCGATTTAAAGCCCCTAAATCAAATTAGCTGGTAAACCTCATTGCAGGAGGAATACCAGCTAATTCGAGTTGAGATTCCGATTTAAAGCCCTAACTCGAATTAGCTGGTATTCCTCCTGCAATGAGGTTTACCAGCTAATTTGATTTAGGGGCTTTAAATCGGAATCCCGTTTCACTGCCGCGTGTAGACGCAGAAGTTACTTTGGGCTAGTCAATTTCTAAAATGGCGACCGGCCGGGAACATGCAAATCAAGTGCGGGATATTTAAATTCTGGGCTTGATTTGCAATTTTGGTCGCCCTCATTAGTCTCCCTAGATCGATCTAGGGGGCTAGTGTAGACGTACCCTATGATAGTCATCTTGACCTAGACAAGGAAAAGCATGGAAAGCTGAAATCTTATTAGAAACATATTCAGATTAGGATACAGGATGCGTCTACAGAGCAGGGCTTAACTTTCGAAATACGCTACGCAAATTGAGCTTCGTCAATTGCATAGCTTATTTCGAAATAGGGAGCGTCTACACAGCATTTATTCAAAATAGAGCACTCTTCCTCTGATTTCCCTTACTCCTCGTACCATGAGAGTTATAGGAGTCGGAGTAAGAAGTCCTCCAGCTTGACAGTATTTCAACATTATTTTGAAATAACTGCCTGCTGTGTAGACGCGGACTAAGTTATTTCAAAATAACATTGCTGTGTAGACGTACCCGATTCTTGAGCTTTTTAAGGACTGAAACATAGGCGCTCCATAGCAGATACTAATTATGAACAAAACCCTGCAAAGTAGGTACACAAAGGCACCCTCCCAATCTAGAGCAACAGACACAGGAATACATGCTGAGCCTCCGCTGACTTCAGTAAGAGACAGAGAAACGGTTGTATTTTCAAATGGTTTTGATGAGTCAAAGAAGAATCTCCAGAGGGCCTTCAGCTAAAGGTGGCCAGTCTGTCTGAAAAAGACCCCACTTTCCTTTCGGGGGAAAAATAAGGGGGAAGAGTGGGACTAAGTCAAACATACTGGCTCTGAATGCCTGTCTTTCCAACCTGTTGATGAATTAGAACTGGCAGGGGAAGATTTATGAGCAAAGCCCTGAGGGCAGCATGTTAGCATGTTTTTACAGATTTCCTATGGAGATACAAAAAAAAAAAAAGAGAGAGGTTTCTAGGGTTATGTGTATCTACTTTACACAGCTATGTTCTTGGTTAAGCAGAGAACCACAAGATAAAACTATGCTGTGCCTTTTGCATGTGGTGACATGGCACAATCAACATGGGCACCCCAGACCATGTGTGTGTGATCCGAAAGGATAAGGCTCACTTATACCCCACATTAAGTAGCAAGACAGGATAGAATTCTAAACCCTCTACTCCAGGAAGCAAAGGTCTTCAGAGGTATTTAGGCTTCTCACTGCCAGTGATTTTCATGGAAGTTAAGAGCCTGACACCTTTTCAGGATCTGGGCCAGAGAAATGACTCTTAGCCAGTTTGCAAAATCAGTGACCCTGGATGTTCCTCTCTTCAAAGTAACAGTTTCTGTGCAAAAAGGAAAACTGAAGAACACCCTTTTTATGCCAGACTCCTACAGGCTGTAAAATGGCAGGCCTCTGATACCATGATTTTCTAATCCAAAAAATTTAGCTAAGTCTAATACAGAGCTTTTATCCAAAAAATGCCACATTTGAAATGGATTGTGATAAGACAGTACAACAAATGTCACTACAACAATATCTAAGTTTTCAGTTTTTCTTTATTTGCAAATGATAGCTTTGTTGGTTAATTACCCTTAGCTATTTTTAAATGGCTATTTACTCCTTTGAACAGTATAAACTGGGACAGGGATGGGAAGTTACCACAAGGATAGGACTAGGGATGTTAGTAATAGAATAGTATAATAGAATAGTTGACTAACCGCATGAATTCTTAGTGGTTAGTCGACTATTTTATAGTCCCCAGGGGTGAGGCTGGCAGCTAGTGCGCTCCTGGCCCCACTCCGAGGGAGCCACCCATCACTTTGCACTGCTGCCTCTGATAGAGGCAGCAGCGCGTAGTGCCATGCGGGAGCTGGTCCATGAGGGGAGCCAGTTTAAAAACCAACTCCTCATGCAGACCGACTGCCTCATACTGAGGCAGCAGTGCAGGGTGGCAGCAGCCCCTGTCTCTGGGGGGGTCCAAGCTCCCCGCAGACAGAAGCTTCAGGTGGGGGAAGGGGATGGGAGGCTTGCTGAGGACAGAGACTGCTCTGTGGGATGCAGAGCTGCTTCTGTCCGTGGAGAGCTCGGGCCCCACGCCAACAGGGGTTACTGCCGCAAAGCAACCTCTGCCCGCAGCGAGCCAGGGCCTGCCACGGGCAGAAGCTGCTTTGCAGCAATCTCCCCTGCTCTCCACACTACTGCTTCTGATAGAGGCAGCAGTGCATAGCGGGGTGGGGGGGCAGGCAGCACCGTGGAGCCGGTGTTGGGGGGAAACCGACTTTTAAGATGGCTCCCCACAGCACCGGCTCCTGCTCCCCCACATTTGCTGCCTCTGATACAGAGCCACCAAGGGGGAGGAGAAGGGAATGCGAGCAGTTGACTAGATTAACTGATTAACGAATAAGCCTAGGTTTATTGTCTAGTCCAGTGGTGCTCAAAATTTTTGTAGAAAAGAAAAGAAAAGAAAAGAAAAGAAAAGAAAAGAAAAGAAAAGAAAAAAAAGAAAAGAAACACCCTGGGAACATTTTGTTGCGGCCCATTTAAAGCGCCAGTCTGCTCCCCTGCCACTCCCCCCACCCCTGCCTCGGGTACGTCGGGCACCGAGCCGGGAAAGGAAAATACCGGCCGGCCCAGATCAAAGTGCTGCGACACCCCCCGCCCAGGAACACAGCTGCGACCCCCAAGGGGGTCACGACCCACGGGTTGCGCACCACTGATCTAGTTGACTACTCATTAACATTCCTAGATGGGACTATCATTTCTTTCCAGTACAGTCTGCTCCTTTTTTTCCCCCTCCTCTTGGTTTCCATATGCTGCTTTTATGCATCTGATGTGCCTGATTCTCAAATGTGATTGACTTTTTATTAATAAGATATGGGTGGAGGAAATCCAGATCTAAAGTATGACCAGCATCAATGTGACAGTTCCTTGGAAAGTATTGGCTTTCAATTCCACTATGATCATGCAGAAAAGATTGTTCCTTGTGGGCACTCTTCTTAGAAGGTTTAACCACTTTCTGTTCCCCTTTTTACCAAGAGATCATGGCCATGATCATAATCATCTCTATAATGAGAATGGCATAATGAATGCCACTCCAAACCTTCACATAGTACAGAATATGTAGTTTTGGTGTATGCATATTACATCTGTGCTGCATACACATCCATTTCCAGGTACCAATTCAAGGTGCTGATTATAATCTAGAAAACTGTAAATCAAAGAATCACAGAATTGGAAGGGAATTTGAAAGGTCATCTAATCCAGTTACCTGCGCTCATTGCAGGTCTAAGTATTATCTAACCCTGACTGGTGTTTGCGGAATCTCCATCATTGGAGATTTTTAAGAGCAGAATAAAACCTCCCTATGCAATTTATTCCAATGTTTAACCACCCCGACAGGAAGATTTTTTTCTAATGTCCTATCTAAACTGCCTGTGATGTGGCATTCTATACACTTTATGAAAATATGCTTATGATATGAATATGATGTAACTAAGAGGTTTTATGCAAGATGGCTCATGTAAGAGATCATTGGAAAGTTTGTGATTTACTGAATAGGATTTCTCTCATTCGTATGCATGTATAATTTTTGTATTTGAAGTTAAGAATATTGACCTGTACATCTGTATTTCATATTTGCAGCTTTGGGTTAGTCTCACTGCTGACACTGCAGGGACTACAATGGAAAAGCCAGACAGAGATGATGGCCCATGAGCCAGAACAATGGACTGTGAATTAGGGATGTTCAATAGCAGGTAATAGAACAGTCAACTAATCACATGAATTCTTAGTGGTTAGTTGACTATTCTATAGTCCCCGGAGGTGGGGGTAGGCTGGCAGCCTGTGTGCTCTAGCTCCACTCCCAGGGAGCCCCCGTCACCCTGCACCGCTGCCTCTGTATCAGAGGCAGCAGCACAGGGTGCCAGGCAGAAGCTGGTCCGCAAGGGGAGCCAGTTTAAAAACCTAGTTCTCCTTGTGGACCAGCTGCCTGTTGCCCCATGATGCTGCCTCTGATACAGAAGCAGCAGTGCGGGGGGCAGCAGCCTCTGTCCGTGGAGGATCTGAGCTCCCGCGGACATGGACTGCTGGGCGGGGGGGGAGGAGCAGGAGAGGATGCCACAAAGCAACAACCTCTGCCCACAGTGGCCCAGGCTGGCCATGGACAGAGGTTGTTAAGGCAACAACCTCCGTCCACAGAGGGTCCAAGCTCCCCACAGACAGAGGCTGCAGACAGAGGCTGCTCAGACTCCCTGAGGACAGGGGGTGCTGCTGGGGAATAGCCACTGTCCGCAGTGGGCCCAAGCTCTCTGCAGACAGACGCTGCTCTGCAGGATGCAGAGCAGCCTCTGACCGTGGGAAGCTTGAACCTCCCATGGACAAGAAGGCTGCTGTCGAGAAGCAGCTTCTGCCCGTGATGAGGCAGGGCCCCCCCTTGGGCAGAGGCTGCTTTGTAGCAGCCTCCTCTGCTGCCTCTGATACAGGCAGCAGTGCGGAGAGGTGGGAGGCAGGCAGCACCATGGAGCCGGTGCTGGGGGGAACAGACTTTTAAGCCGGCTCCCCCCCAGCACAAGCACCTGTTCCCTCCCACCTTGCTGCCTCTGATATAGAGGAAGCAAGTGGGAGGAAATGCAAGTAGTGAACTAGATTAACTGATAAGCCTAGGGTTATCGGATAATCATCTAGTCAGTCCAGTGATTCTCAACCTTTATTATACCGCAGACCGGCAAACTCATTCAAAAACTTTGGCAGACCGGCATGGAAACATCTGAGTATTTATTCAGTTAGTTAGTTGCATATTTGCATGTTCATTATGGTAATTAATTTTAAATGGTCATGTGTTATTTTACATTGCATCTGTACGCACACAATACATGTCATTGTGTGAACAGGAAGATCAAAATCATACATTGTTAATAGGGCTTAAAAAATTTAATCGTGATTAATTGCATGCGATTCCCCTTTAAAATGCTGCGGCAGCTTTTTAACGGGGCAGCGCTGCATGGAGCCCGGGATCAGCTGGACCCAGGCTAAAAAGTTAACTAGCCTGTGAAGGACTCTAGAAGAAACAATACCTAGATGAGAAATTATTATTTGTAGCCAGTTGTTTAGCTAATCTAGCTTAGAGTGCATTTGCTTTGTATTATTTTCTTAGTAATCTGCTTTGTTCTGTTTGCTAGCTCTGACCACTTAAAATATACCTTTTCATTTAATAAACTTGTTTCTGGTTTATAATACGATCCAATTTATGTTGTTTCTAATGGGGGAAGGGGCATGAGAGGCTGTGCATATCTTCCTTCACATTGAGGAAGGAGGCAAAACGCCATATAACTTTGGGTTTGTACCTCAAGGAGGGGGTAAACATCTGAGTGCTGTACTAAATCCTTCCAACTGAGTCCTCCCAGACCTGATCTCAGTGTCTGTATCAACAGCTGGTTGTGGCCTGGCTTGTGTACTTTGTTGGAGGAAGCTTGAGAGCTAGGTAAAAATGGGGCCCAGGCTGACGGAGAAGGCAGGCTCAGTGGTATCTCAGCACCTCAGTTGTTTTCAAAGGGTTCCAAGCCATCACACAGCCCATGCGGCAATTTAAATCCATTGCTTCTTATCCTATGCTCAGAGGTTATAGAGAATAATTCTTCTCCCTCCTTATAATAACCTTTTATGTACTTAAATTGTTATGTACCCTCTCAGTCCTCTTGGTTTGGGATTTGGCTGCCTTAGAGACTGCCTTTATACCTATACCCAGGTATGACAGCAGACATCAACTGGCTTTGACCAAGTCCTAGATGTGAACTCAAGAACTGGAGGAAGGGAATTCTCAGAGGCAAATCTCTGGTTGTGGAAATTACTCCCTGGAGCAGGCACCAAAAGCTTGAATTTGTTAGAACAGAAATGCAAGGCTCATGTTTTGGAACAACGTTTTATCAAGTGGATCTGAACAAAGGCATTTCTTCTTATTTTTGTGATATCTTCATTTTAAACTGATGTTTGCTTTATCCGTTGTGTGTTCTGATGCCACAGAACACATGCAGGATAAGCTACTGAAGAAAATAAGCATAGCCTCTTAACAAGTCTATTTCTACTGGATTTCTGCTCTAATTAGCAGAGAGTAAGAAAAGTGTCATGTTAAATCTGAGTCGAGCTCTCTTTCAAGCTTTCAGTTCCAGCCACTTTCTTTTCTATAGTTGCAGATGGTGGGTATTTAAAACATTGTAATACATTCAAACATTATTAAACTACAGTATCATAAAAGCATTTGTATATACAGGACAAAAATTCAGTATCATGACCAAGAAAGAAGCCCTGAAAAAGGACAGTAAAAGACATCAATAAAGATACCTTGCTGGGATAAGTAAAAGACTAGACCATTAGAGACAGACCACAAATTTTCACTGCACTACCACTTTCACCTTCTTCTGTATGCTATAAGCTGTGTAACTTGAGCACCATTTTATGGAGAGGACATCAGGTGATTGCCACCAAAGCGTATTTTCTTTCAAGTCACAAATAACCATGATCTCTTTGGATCAGGTCCCATCTTTCCCAGTCTTAACACAGGCTGCAATGCCAGACAGCAGGGCACATATTATAGTAAAAGAAACAATTAAGAAAACCAGGAGAAAACAATAACATGTATTTCCTTGCTGCTCAGTTTACCTGCATTTTCCCCAGAAATGCTACTGTAAGGTGGAGGGGCATCGTTCACAGTGTGTTCAGTCTCTCCAGGCTCCTCCTCATTCTGCAACTGAACAGAATTATTTACATTTTAATAGGGCTGAAGAAAACAGACAAATAAAATGGATTCCCTCATAACTCTGAGATTTACAGTCATGGTGTCCTGGTCAAAATCCAATGGGGTTAGTTATATTTTGCCTATCCAAATTACCCCTGCAGTTTCAGGTACATACCGTCTCTTCTTGTTTTAAGCTGTTGAACAGCAATGCAGTCCACTGTTAAACACTCGCCACATGTCACTCCAAGAGGTAGCTCAAGTAGTCTATTTATAGATTTTAATCAATTGCCAGTTGTGATAAGTCTGTAAGTTAAGTCATATTTCTACATTTCAGGTTGCAGACTGCTAGAGCAACCATGTGTATTTACCGTAGGGATGTAAAATCCTGTTTAATCAGTTAACCAGTGAACCGTTATGTTTAACTGGTTAATCGCTTAAAGTGGGTGGGCGGGGCTGGCATACCCGTCATGGGAGGGGGCTGCTCTGGAGTGCCCCCACATGCAGCTCGCTGCTCCAGCCAGACCAAACCCACCATGGATGGGGGCTGCTCCGGCAGCTCCAGCCAAGCTGGAGCACCCCTACCCAAGGCGCAATGGGCTGGACCCGCTGCCGGCAGAAGCTGCTCTGGCTCGGCTAGAGCACCCCCACCCACAAAGCACTGCTCCAGCTGGGCCAGGCCCACTGCATACAGAGGCTGCTCTGGCCAGGCTGCAGCACCCCCTGTCCGTGGTGGACCGCACCGCACTGAAGCAGCCTCCAGCCCCCATTGGTTAACTGTACCTAGTAAGCATCACCTAGTAACCATTACTTCCCTCATTTATTGTTGTAACTTTCCACCTCAAAATCTATTGGATCATACTAATTGTGAGAAGACCAAACTGTACTTGTTTTCTTTTAAAAGAGGAGGAAATGGTAGGAGACAGTCAAAATCTACATTACCATCTGTGGCTTTGCTAAGAAAACTTGAGCTCAGCTGAGTTATGCAAAATAAACTGTTTATCAGTCAGGTCTTGTCTACACTGGCACATTATGTCACCTAAAATTGCCTTTTGGTGTCAAAATAGTGAGATTGTATACACTTCAATGCAACTTTTTTCAGGAAAAATATCCAGTTTGGCAAAAAAAAAATTCCACCCGCGTGAGAGACTTTTGTCTTTTCCCCTCCTTTTATTGTTGACAAAGAGCCAATGTGGACTCTGCTGTTTGTTTTGTCAAAAGAACTAGCTTTGGACAGTATTTTACAATGCCTACCCTGATGGTTGTGCTCAGTATTTTGTGATCTCTGCTGCTCTACAGGCATGCACCCATCTCCTTTCAAAGCTCCAGGAAGTATTTGACAACTGAGTAAGCTGCTCCATTTGGAAATTAAAGAACAAATCATTGGAGTGCTCCTATTCTATCATGCTAAGAAGCCAGCAGCAGGCAGACTGCTGCTGCAGGGGGGGTGCTGAAGAGATGGCTGTGCTGCTTTGACATTCCTTAGCACGAAGAGTTCACAGAGCTACGAGAGAACCCCAAGAAGTGCAGGGATCAGCTCTGCCTTCCCACAGCACTGCAACTGTGGGATGCTTACCCACATTGTTTTGCTCTGTCGACAGGATGCTAGCAATGTGGCCCTGAAATGTCAAAAATGGGAGACAAAAATTGGTTTGACAGTTTCACTTTTTATATGTTGACACAGGATGTGACCGTGTATCCATGTACGCAGTTACACGCAGCTCCCCGCTGCCCCCCCACTGCGCTGCTGCCTCTGATACAGAGGCAGCAATGTGGAAGTAGGGGGCAGGCCGGAGCTGATACATTCGGGGAGCTGGCTTAAAAGCCGGCTCCCAGCAAGCACTGGTTCCCACCTCTCCTCCCCCCAATGTAAACTTTCAGCGGTTACATTTTTACAAAAATAAACTCACTTAAACATCCCTAATGTCAACAGTACTTTTGTCGCTAAATCTTCCCAGAGTAGACATAGCCTCAGCCCAGTGGATAAGGGAGAAACAGTGGTGAGATTTGTAAGTGTTCATTCTGTTTTGGATTAATATATACACATGCAGTATAAACAGGCATACAGCTTTTCCTATATACTGTATGTGGCTTGTATTTTGTAGCATTTGCAAACATTATTTGGCTATAAAAGCTGACAATACTGGGTTAGGCATGTCCAAAGCAGAATACATCAGCTATCATCTACGTACTTTATTCTTTCTATTGCACATCACTGGATCAACAAAACACTCACATTTGCATGGCAAATGATTTCTTGGGACTGAACCACTTTCCAACATCTGGAGAGATAGATCAGTATGATTTTTCAACTCTAAGTGACAGTAGCACTGCAAATGGAAGATCCTTTCTTAATATCTTCCTTGACTACCCTTCATGCATAATAATGTGAATATCTTTGAAGACATCAGAGACATTTTTCTTCCTTTTCTCTACTGAGACAGTCATGATCTCTTTTCACTATAGTCTCTAAATGCCTACCAAGTATTTAAAAACAAAATTCTCTCTCTTCCTCCTCAACCTGCAGAAGTAGCAGCTCTACTACTTTTAGGGTTGGGTTTCTGCTTTATTTGTATGCAGGGGAAGTCCAAACTGAGGAAGTTCAGGTCACTCCTTTAAATTAAGAGTAATAGAGATGTAGCCGTGTTAGTCTGGTCTTGCTGAAACAAAAGACAGGACTATGCAGCACTTTAAAGACGAACAAGATGGTTTATTAGGTGATGAGCTTTTGTGGGCCCACAAAAGCTCATCACCTAATAAACCATCTTGTTCGTCTTTAAAGTGCTGCATAGTCCTGTCTTTGTTCCTTTAAATGAAGGTCTTTTTTTACATGAGTTCAGTCTGTCTCTTGTAGTCAGTATGCGTTTTTTGTTGTACACACAATAAACAGCTGAAGGTCAAGCTGCATCCATACTGCTTCTGAAAATCAACTTCAAAAACTTTAAGGACCACATTTTCAAGTACTGTAAAACCTGTGTTATCCAGCATGCTCGGGGATTAGGGCATTTTGGTTATCTAAAAATTCTGGTTATCGGACGGTCCCATCAACCTAGGAAAAACCAACGGACAATAATAATAAACTCAGGTTTTTAATATTGGTAGTTTTGTAGTGTGAGGCAGTTGGACTCACATTTCTATTTTGAGTTAAAGATGATTAGTACTTCTTCAATAAAAAATTGTTAAGCCAATCATGGTAAACCAAGCCAGGCCTGTGCGCCTGAAGATGTGACAGTATTGTGGCTGGGGGCAATGCCGGTTAAAGTTTTCTGGTTAACAGAGTGCCAGATAACAAAGGTTTCACTGTATATTTGAATCTCCGTACTCCAGGTGTCCCTAGTGTGGGAACACCTGTAGTACAGAAGAGGAAGTGCCTCTGCATGCTGCTGCTCCCCTCTACACCAGCTGTGGGAATGGCAGCGTAACATCGCACTTCCCCTGAGGCTTTTCCCCTCAGCTCCCATAGTGGCAGGGGTGGTGCCTGGGAGCAGCAGGGGGCATGGAGCAACCTGTGTCCCTGAGAGTGGGGTGCTAGGTAAGCACTCTACACCCATCACGTACCTGAAATAACATAACTTAGGTCAACTTAAAGTTGTAACATAGACCATA
This sequence comes from Rafetus swinhoei, assembly GCA_019425775.1. Classification (NCBI taxonomy): domain Eukaryota; kingdom Metazoa; phylum Chordata; order Testudines; family Trionychidae; genus Rafetus; species Rafetus swinhoei. The sequence continues at coordinate 18,477,908 of CM033428.1, read as the reverse complement.
AAAACTCAAGGATCTGATACAAGGTTGAACCACTTCCCTTAAGGGGAGGAATTAGTCAAGGTCCAAAAATCTGATCTGTCCGTCTGTCTGTCCGTGAGTCCATTTGTTCAAGAACTCCTTCTAAATGGTAAAAGCTAGGATCACCAAATGTGGTATGCACTTTCCCTCTCATCCTACCTTAAAGCAAGGTAAAGGTTTGGTTGTGCCAGAAAATGGGATGTGCCTGGAATGGGATTGTTTTCCATTCCAAAAGGGAGGGATAGTTATACTGCAGAGTGATCACAGGGGGGCAGCCACACCAGAAAGAGGCTCTCCATGTTGCCAGCCACCTGCCCAGGTAAATGCCCCCCCCTCCACCCCCACGTTAAGCTCTTCTCTCCCTGGCCCTCAACTGCAGCACCGGAAAGGGTGGGAAGGAGAGCCCCACCAACCAGCACAGCCCTGGGACACCCTCCCACCCCCACAAGGTGATGCCAGTGTGGGGTGATGAGCCATGCAGTTCCGCCCCCCTCAAGAAGTTGCCAGCTAGGGGGAGTTAGCCACGCAGCCCCAGCCCCCTACAAGGAACCAAGCCAGGGGGCCAGGCCATAAAGGCCCTCTCCCCAAGAAGCTGCTGCCAGGAGAGAGCGCCATGCACCAAGGAGTTGCCAGCTGGGGGGAGGGGGTGGGCCCAGGCCACTCAGCCCCACTCCCCCAGGAAGAGCACCACTGAGGCCAGGACACGTAGGTCCACCCCCCAGGAGCCGCCACTGGTCAGGACCAGGCAACCCCAGGCACTCCAAGAAGCTGCTGTCGTGAAAGCAGCGCTGTCCTCGCCAGTGAGCCCCTCCCAGACCTCCCTGCCCTGAAACCCCAGGCCTGAGTCCCCTGTCGTCAGCCCCTCCATACTTCCTAGCTCCCTGCCCTCACTCCTGCAGCCCCTCTGTCCTAAGCCCTCACAAGGACCTGAGCAATGCTGGGTACATCCTCTAGTATTAAAAATAAAGAACGTCTCTCCCACCTCCCACTGTTCCTGGCCCCAACGGGGAAGAATTGAAAATATGAAGTTTACAAACACTTCTCCAAGAAGAATTTGAACCCACAAACATGCCAACTTCTCATTATTTTTCTACTGTGGGCCGGCAGTACACTGCTGGTAAGTAATGCTATTCCTCCACAGGATGTACCAAGGCAAGAAAGTCAGATGAGCAAGGCTAGAGCACAGATACCTTTCCTAACAGCTGTAACTCTATTACCCTCCCACAGCATAAGCAGATTAACACAATAGCAGCAAATGCTACTGTAACAATACAATCTTATATATTTCCAGTCATTTTATAATCAGGAACAAGTCACCTAACTGGCACGTGCACTCATAAATATTCAGTTTGCAAGAACACACTGTCAGGGGCGACCCAATGATGACGTCACACCATTGAGAGCTATGGAGGTGGGGGCGCCGATTGCGCATTCCGCCTAGAGCACCAGATGCTGGCAGCTCTCCTCGAGTCGCTCCTGCACACTGGGTATTTGGAGAATATCATCTCATAGAACTGGAAGGGACCTTGAGAGGTCATCGAGTCCAGTCCCCTGCCCTCACAGCAGGACCAAGCACCATCCCTGACAGATTTACCCCAATCCCTAAATGGCCCCCTCAAAGATTGAACTCATAATCCTGGGTTTAGCAGGCCAATTCTCAAAGCGCTGAGCTATCCCTCTCCCTCAAAGGACAAATGTGTGTGTGTGTGTGAGTAAATAAGTACTGAGACAGTCTGACACTAATTAATAACACTTCTCTACACTCTTATAACATAGGTACAAGGTACAAACCCAGTTCAGTAAGGCCAGATCTATGCTTACCACTTTTGCCTGTGTAGAAATGTCAGGAGAAGTCTGAATGTTAGTAACATTTTTATGCCAGCAAAAGTCTTAGTGTAGATATCGGCATACCGGCAAAAGAGCACTGTATACAGGAGGAGGAGTTTGCCAACATAGCTATAACTAAACCAGCATATCTTTTCTAGCATAGCATACATGTTAGATTGCAAGATCTTCAGACAAGGACCATCTTTTTGTTACGAATTTTTATAGCATGTACAACAAGAGGGTCGTGATCCCCACCTACAGCCACTAAGCACTTCCACAATACTATAACAGCTACTAATAAGTTTTATATTTTATAGATGGGAAAAACAGAGAAAAGGAACTTGTCCCAGAATAAACAAGCAAAAAAGCAATTTAATAAATAAATAGAACCCAGAAGCATCTCTAGCTCTAACTACTACACCATACTCCCCTTCCCCAAAATATCATTAAAAAAGCTTTTAGGTAAAAGTGCTATCAGACTAACTTCATGGGCATGCCCAGCTCATTAAAATATTATTTTTTAAGTCCAAGTGTCAGCAGGCAGGACAAGATAAAGCAGGCGAACAGGTGAGTGCTAACAGGGAGTTTAGAGAGGGAGTTCTTCAGGTAAAGGAGAAGCAGATACAGGACTCATGAGGGAAGTGGCTGTCTGCAGTGTGTGTTGTGTTTGGGGCTTTCTTGCTGTGTGCTGAGCTTGTGTTTGTGAGTGAGGCTTTTTTTTTTTGCCTTCTCCTTCTCCTCCCCTTCACAGAGTGTGTGCTGTGACTGGAAGGTGGAAACTGTTGGCTTCTAATTAAAGTTTGAATTGTAGAAGCCTCTGCTGATTGGCTGAGCCTTGGTAGGGGGAGGGACTTTCAGGCAGTCCAAGGCTTTATAAAGCAGTGAGCAAGCGACCAAGGAGCTTGCGAACAGGTGAGTTCTAACAGGGAGTTTAGAGAGGGAGTTGGGAAGGGCGCGAGGTTCTCTTGCCTTTCTTTTAAATCCTTTTTCCAGGACAGCAGGTATGGATGGTGATAGGTCTGCTGTTGTTACCTGCACAGCGTGTGCCATGTTTGTCTTCCTCCCGGAAGAAAGAACAGATTTCATCTGCACTAAATGCAAGCTGGTCGCCATTTTGGAAGAAATAATTAGAGGACTGGAGGCCCAAGTGTCGACCCTACGCTCGATCAGAGAGGATGAAGACTTCCTCAACTAAAGGCAGCATTTAATCCTGCAAGCACAGCAGGTGGAAGAGCCAGAGAGGGCAGTACAGGACCAGGAAGAAAACTGGCAGCATGTAACTTCTAGAAGGGGAAAAAGGCCAGCACAGAAATCCCCCAATGCTATAGAGGTAAGTAATCGCTTTCAGGCTCTCTCCACAGGCTCTGCGGTGGTGAATGCTTTGGAAGGGACCTCACAAGGAAGAAACTGGAAGGGAACACCATCTACTGGAAGGCATGGGATGCGTAGTCTTAGGGATGGGGGTTCCACTACCACCACCCCCCAAAAGATGGTGGTGGTCGGGGACACCCTCCTAAGAGAGACAGAGCCATCCATCTGCCGTCCGGACCTGGAATCTCGAGAGGTGTGCTGCTTACCAGGAGCTCGAACTCAGGATGTGACTGAGAGGCTTACAAAACTGATCAAACCTTCGGATCACTACCCCTTCCTGTTTCTCTACATGGGAACTAACGATACGGCCAAGAATGACCTTGAGCGGGTTACTGAGGATTATGTAGCACTGGGAAGAAGGAACAAAGAATTCAGAGTGCAAGTGGTGTTCTCGTCCATCCTCCCTGTTGAAGGGAAAGGACTGGGCAGGGATCGTCGAATTGAGGAAGTAAATGCGTGGTTGCGCAAGTGGTGTCGGAGAGAGGGCTTTGGTTTCTTCGACCATGGGACTCTGTTCCGGGCACAAGGATTGTTAGCAAGAGATGGGATCCACCTAACAGAGAGGAAGGAGCATCTTCGCGGGCAGGCTTGCAAACCTAGTGAGGAGGGCTTTAAACTAGGTTTGTTGGGGGACGGTGACCAAAACCCTGAGGGGAGTGGGAAAGTTGGATACCGGGAAGAAATGCAAAAAGGAACGAGCAAGAAAGGAGGACCCCTGATGCAAATGGAGAAGATAGGGCGATCAACTGGTTATCTGAGGTGTTTGTACACTAATGCAAGAAGCCTGGGCAACAAACAGGAAGAATTGGAGGCCCTGGCCCAGTCCAAGAAATGATTTAATTAGGATAACAGAGACTTGGTGGAATGACTCGCATGACTGGAGCGCTGTCATGGAAGGGTATAGACTGTTCAGGAAGAACAGGCAGGGGAGAAAAGGAGGAGGAGTTGCATTGTATGTAAGAGAGCACTATGATTGCTCAGAACTCCAGTATATAGAGGGAGAAAAACTTGTTGAGAGTCTATGGGTTAAAGTTTAGAGGTGCAAACAACAGCAGTGATGTTGTGGTTGGTGTCTACTACAGGCCACCGAATCAGGTGGATGAGGTAGATGAGGCTTTCTTCAGACAACTGAGAGAAGCTTCCAGATTGCAGGCCCTGGTTCTCGTGGGGGACTTCAATCACCCTGACATCTGTTGGGACCAATACGGCAGTACACAGGCAATCCAGGAAGTTTTTGGAGAATGCTGGGGATAACTTCTTGGTACAAGTGCTGAAGGATCCGACCAGGGGCCGTGTGCAGCTTGACCTTCTGCTCACAAACAGGGAGGAACTAATAGGGAAAGTAGAGGTGGGTGACAACCTCGGAAGCAGTGAGCATGAGATGGTAGATTTCAGGATCCTGACCAAAGGAAGAAAAGAGAGTAGTAAAATACACACCTTGGACTTTAGAAAAGCAGATTTTGACTCCCTCAGAGACCTGATGGGCAGAATCCCCTGGGATGCTAACATGAAGGGGAAAGGAATCCAGGAGAGCTGGCAGTATTTTAAAGAAGCCTTATTGAAGGCACAGGAAGAAACCATCCTGACGCGTAGCAAGAGAGGTAAACATGGTAGGAGACCAGATTGACTTACAGGGGATAGCGGTCGGTTTCTAGCGGAGTGCCCCAAGGTTCGGTTCTAGGACCAGTTTTGTTCAATATCTTTATTAATGACCTGGATGAGGGGATGGATTGCACCCTCAGCAAGTTTGCAGATGACACTAAGCTAGGGGGAGAGGTAGATATGCTGGAGGGCAGGGACAGAGTCCAGAGTGACTTAGACAAATTGGAGGATTGGGCCACAAGAAATCTGATGAGGTTCAACAAGGACAAGTGCAGAGTCCTGCACCTGGGACGGAAGAATCCCAAGCATTGTTACAGGCTGGGGACCAACCAGCTAAGTAGTAGTTCTGCAGAAAAGGACCTGGGGGTTACAGTGGATGAGAAGCTGGATATGAGTCAACAGTGTGCCCTTGTAGCCAAGAAGGCTAATGGCATATTAGGTTGCATTAAGAGGAGCATTGCCAACAGATCCAGAGATGTGATTATTCCCCTTTATTTGGCTCTGGTGAGGTCACATCTGGAGTACTGTGTCCAGTTCTGGGGCCCCCACTACAAAAAGGATGTGGATGCATTGGAGAGGGTCCAGCGGAGGGCAACCAAAATGATTAGGGGGGTGGAACATATGACCTACGAGGAGAGGCTGAGGGAGTTGGGTCTGTTTAGTCTGCAGAAGTGAAGAGGGATTTGCTAGCAGCCTTCAACTTCCTGAAGGGAGGTTCCAAGAGGATGGAGAAAGGCTGTTCTCAGTAGTGACAGATGGCAGAACAAGGAGCAATGGTCTCAAGTTGTGGTGGGAGAGGTTCAGGTTGGATATTAGGAAAAACTATTTCACTAGGAGAGTGGTGAAGCACTGGAATGGGTTACCTAGGGAAGTGGTGGAGTCTCCATCCCTAGAGGTGTTTAAGTCTCGGCTTGACAAAGCCCTGGCTGGGTTGATTTAGTTGAGATTGGTCCTGCCTAGAGCAGGGGGCTGGACTTGATGATCTTCTGAGGTCTCTTCCAGTTCTATGATTCTATGATTATCTGGGGATAAGGAATGATGCATGTAACATGGTCATTAGGGGGAAAAAATTATCAACTGTATCCTGAAAGAGAAACTGTATTCTGAAAGGAGGTGGCTGAGTTAAGAACAGGTTGGAGAAAACACATCAAGTAATTGGGAACAATCCTGCAAAATGCAGAGGTTCAGACCTGAAGACTCTTCTGTCTTCCCCTTCTATGAAGCATTGGCCCAATTTAAATCCCTGAAGATGAAAAGCCTAAAATCACTTGAAGATGAAAAGCCTAAAATGCTGCCCATGAAAACTGCAGCTATGTAATCTGCTAGGAAATAAACTTGCATTGAAATTCAGGACATCAACAGTAAATGAGGTAAGAGTCTGGCATATTAGATGTTCTGTTATTCTCTGAGCAGCATCACTCACTATCTTAACAGCAGAAGGATGTCTATAAGAAAAAGTAGGGGAAAAATTAGAGACTTGAGAAATGAAATCTCAATAGGAGGCAAAATGGAAGTGTTGCATATATGATGTATCAGTACAAGATGGAATAAAAATGAAAATGCTCAAGTGTCATAAGAGGGTATAAAAATATTTTTACAATTAAGTTCTGCAGGAGGAACTAAGTTGGACCTAATGTTAACTTCAAATCACACCAATTCATGTAATAAAATAAAACAGAACCACATTTTAGGCATCTTAAAATTGGGAAAGAGTTTAGAAGATTCCAAGGCCCCACAACATTCTGCTGTAAATAGTTATATGAAACAGATTTTCCTTCTAATGCATATGGTACACAGACATGCCTTGCAGCCTTTTTAATGTTTCCAGGCATCTAAAATTCAACTAAGTGCTCGTTAACTAAACAATAAGGGTTCATGTGGCAGGAAGAATGAATCATCAGGCCTCAAGTGGCCCAACACTGCCATGACAGCACTAGTCTTGCATTTTCCATCTAAGATGGTGCAGGCACCTGGAACACACAATTAAGAATGCTTTATTATCTGCTATTGCAAGAGATTTTCTCCCTTATGGCTACTAAAAAATTCCTCATAACCAGAGAATTCTAAGGTAAGCACAACTGGAGTTAAATCGGAAAGGGGCAAAGTCCATTTCACTCACTGATATAGGCCAATAATTACTTTCCCTTTGATTCACTGAAGTATTTTACTTTAAAAACATTTTTTTTGGGGGGGGAGGGTGTTTAAAAAAAAAGAGAGTCAACTTTAACTCTCTAAATGTCTACTAATATTTTATTAAAAAATTCAGCTGAGTATTTTTCCCCTCACTTACTAGAGTAACAAGTGCTGTGGTTACAGTATGCGATCCCTGAATATTCCATTCCCAATGAAACCATGAGCTACTGAGGACCACGGGCAAGGCACTTAGCCTCCAAGCCTCAGTTTCTTCTTGTGTAAGAGGTATATAACAGTATTTACATATTTCATAGAGGTGTAAAGAACTTTAACCTTTGTAAAATGCTTTGAGAACTTTGGCTGAAGATTTTTCTACTGAAGTGCAGTCTTCATTTAATAATTAAAATAGTTTCATTTTTGTAATCATCAAAACATGGGCTTTCAACAGACATTTCAGAAACGATACTCTTTTAGTATCTAATGTCTAAGTTATATACAGATGTCACATGCCAATTCTAAACAAGTGTTTAAAAATTCATACGCTGGGTACTGAACAGCACATTTAGGCTATGTCTAGACTGCAGGCTTCTTTCGGAAGAAGCTTTTCCAGAAGAGATCTTCTGAAAAAACTTCTTCCGAAAGAGAGCGTCTATACAGCAAAAGTGCATCGAAAAAGCAATCTGCTTTTTAAAAAGATAGGGTCTATTCAGTGTGGACACTATCTCGCATTTAAGCTCTGATTACTATGGTTGGAATGGCCACTAGGACACCTGTGTTTTTTCCTCTTTCCTCTTATTTCGAAAGAACTCCCTCTTCCCCGTCCACACGCACCTTTTTCCGAAAGAGCTCTTTCGGAAAAAGGTTTCTTCCTCATAGAAAAATGTTTACCAATGTCGGAAAAATGAAACCTGTTCTTTCGATTTTTTTTCGAAATAACGCAAAAGTAGTGTGGACGTAAGTGAAGGGTTTTTTTGAAAAAAAGTCTTTTTTCCGAAAAAATTCTGCAGTGTAGACATACCCTTAGATAATCTGCAATGCTGTGAATCAAGAGTAAAAAACTGCTGTTGACATTCTGTTCAAAAGCACTGCAATATTACTTCTGGAAAAAATGCAAAAGTTCTAACTCTTAAAAAGACATTCAGAAAACTAGATGGTTTAGAAGACCATCAGCATGATATAACTCAGGCATTCAAAACTTAATCTAAGAAAAACTAAATTAAATTAGAAGATTACCACAAATGGAAATGGGAAAAGACAAAGTTATATCTGTTCTCCATGCTTTTCTGAACTATTTCAAGTGCAAGCCATCAGAACAGCACAGATACTGAAGTGTCTGAGTAGAATCCTAACTTTTAGATGCCCATAGTCACAAAGTAAATTGTAATCAAACAGAAGAGCCTCCAAGAAATATTTTTTTTATTTTTTCCTGTATAAATCATCCTACAAAAACATGATTTATTACCAGCAGAAATAAATGAATGTAGCTCTGTCTCTGATATTACTGCCAGGACAATATGGCAGGGGGCAACAAAACAAGCTCTAAATAGAATTCCATGCCCAAGTGCCCCCCTTCCAAAAAAATCAAACTAATGGTGCCAAGACTGGTCAGGCCAAAACTCTGACTTTCAATCTAACACTCAAGATCATCTCTACAGTAAGAGTCAGGGGTGGGAGAGCAAAAATAAGGAAACAGTTTTCAGTTTCCAAGTGGTATTTCTAAATAAAAGAGATGCCATAAAATATACCTTGATTTTGTCCATTTAAAAAAAGTTCACAATCAGATTAGTTCATGCATTATTTTTGAATGAGTGGATTTTAAATTACAATTTATTCTAATTTGACATCTTGTAGATATTAAGCCAAGGCCTGTTTCAGTATTGCTAAACAATAGTTAGATCTCTGTATGTGGAAAGAGCAGGTGAGCTCTGCAACCTTGGGCCACAATCCTACAGTTATGCACATGATTAACTTTGCTACTGTGACAGGGACTGACTGCTCCTGGTAGCAAAGTTAAGTATGCACACAGATATTTAGAACACTATTTGAAACCCCTCCCCCAGCCTTGCAGGGGGGAGACTGGCGCTAGGGATCAACTGATTATGGGGGACAAATGATAAAAAAAACAGGGTCAAGGGATGTGTATCAAAGGTTTAAAACAAGGGAGATAGATGGGGACACCAAGCAGAGAACCTCGGACAGCGCCCACTACTCCTCAAAGCTGTCTATGGAGCCAGTGGACACCGCCCAGAAGAACTCTGCCCAGATACATGAAACTAGGGAGGAACAGAAGTAGGCCCCACAGTCACAGAGCACCCCCTTGTCCAGCATCCTCCTCCTGGTATTATATATGGAGGCTTTCGCCAGGGCCAGGAGGAGGTTGATGAGGAGGTCTCGTGACTTTGTGGGGCCAGGAACCTCTGGCCCACAGGCTGCATGCGCTTCATCAGGGATAGCTGCTGGCGGACTGCTAGATGGTTTGTTTACTGAGTGTCCACAGGCACAGAGCCCTGCAGCTCCCAGTTGGCGTGGTTCAACATTCCCGGCCAATGGAAACTGTGGGAAGCAGTGGCCTGCAGGTTCCCCATCCTTGGTTTAGAGGACTGAGGCTTTAGCAAAATGATGACAATGAAGTTTAATTAATTTTTTTTAGTTCAAACATCGTTTTTTAAAGTTCCTTAATATAAAGTCTCCATTCCTAAAAAAATCCAATATTAAGTGTCTCATTTAAAACATGCAACAAAACATGACTATTTTAGTATTTATCCAATAATTTGTTTTCAGTGGTCTTCTAAGATTCTGTTCGTTGCATGTAAAATTTAATCCATTTTCTGAGGGTTAAATCGTTAAGAAAACTTTTAATAAAAAGGATTCACAGACTGGAAAAATTACGATTGACACCAGTTCACAACTATATATACACACGTCTAAAGGAAACTCTGATAAGTACTTAGCAACACCAGTGTTACTGGGCAGAATCTATACTGAATATGTGTTTCAGTTATGGAAACACATGCTCACAGTTGCTGGTGTACTCAAGTAGAATTGCTGAATAGTCCCTTAGTGACAACATACAAGAAGATCTAACTGCAGATAACCTTCATCTGATCTCACATCTCATGCAGTTTCCATGGTAGTGTAACATTCTCTGAGATTTCTAAAAGGAAAACACAGAAAGTCAAAGACTGCATAAAAATCAATGCCAAAAGTTACAGCCTTACACCAAAGTGAAATCACAGAACTTATGGAAGCCAAGTATAAACAAAATACACAGAAATAATTTCAAACTATGTACTGCTAATAAATTGGAGACTGGTATAGAGAGCCAATAGCCTTCCCATATAAAGCTTACAAGTAATTTCCATTATAAAGCTCTATTTTTGTTCCCCTAAAACTTTGACTTGAAATAAGATATTACCTAAAACTGCCATATCTACTTTAAAGGCAAAGGAAATTATTTTCACAATCTATGAAGGAGAAAAAGAAACATTTCTGAATATGAGCTACTCATTTAACATTTGAAATGCTGACTTACATACAACATTGCTTTGGATCTTCCCAGATCAAAATCTCCAAACTTTCTATTATTGCTCAGTCTCCCTGAAAATTCATGCAAAGAGCAAAGGTTGTTATTAAGCAACATGATTAACAGGGGTTTTTTTGGTGGATGATTTTGCGTCCATTGATTTTAATGGAAGTTCACTTGGGCCCAAGGCTACTCACATTAATGTAACTGGATATTTTTTGCCATTCACTTCTATGAGAATAGGATCAAGCACCACAGTCCTGATCCTGAAATTGGATATACGCAGGTGAACCCCCGTAAGGCTCCACCCACAATGATAAGGCAGAATCATCTATGGATCTGTTTCCAAGAAAAAATGGGGGCTTCCTTCAACACTGTTAGCTCAAATGAATTAATTTAATGGAACAGAAAAGCCATCTTAACTAGGGATATAAGAGATTAATCGGTTAACCAAGCGATATGCTGATGCTTATTGGTTCTAGTTACTGGTTAAACTCCCGCGGCGCTGGCAGCTGGCAGGACTGGGAGCCCATGGGGCTGGCAGCTCACAATGCCAGCAGCCACCAGCATCCCAGGACACCAGCAGCTGCCAGGGCCAGGATCTTGCAGGGCCGGCAGCCACTGGGAGCCTGCAGCTAGCAGCCCATGAGGTGGCTGCTGGCAGGTTAAAAAATACTGGCATTTAACTGTTTAACTGACTAAATTGTAATCAGTTACACAGTTAGTATTTAACCCTTTTTACATCCCTAATCTTAACACTCACTGAATCATAGGCTAAGGGTTTGTCTTCACATGGAGCTATTATTAACTCTGTAAGTGGACATAATTATTCCAGAATACGGTTTGCTTTATTCTGGAATGAGTGCCTTGTTTATAGATTAAGCAAAACAGGAGCAAGGCACTCTTATTCTGGAATAAAGTGTGTCCACACATGGAGCTGTTCAGGAATAATTACTGTATTTTAAATTCACACTCTACCTTAATCCAAAACAACTTTCAAATGTAAACAAGCCCTATGACCTTAGGGTATGTCCACACAGAAAAAGCTGTGCCGGGGCCAGACGCCTCAGTAAGCTTGAATCCAGCAAACACAGTTAATGTATTATTTAATATGGTAACCAATTAAAGGGAGTGAGTGAAGGTTAGGGGGTGCCAGCCTGGCTGGGGCAGACCTCCTCCCTTGCCCACCACTGGGCTGGAACACACCTCTCACCAAAGGCAGGGGCTGCACCGTCCGGGATGCCAGAACAGCCCCTGTCTGCAGTGGGCCAGTGCTCCCCGCAGGCAGGGGCTGTGCTGGAGCTGCCCCTGTCCATGGTGCCCCCCACAGCAGGGAGCTGCTCCAGCCCCACTGGTGAACCTTATCCAGTAAGTCTCACTCATTCAGGGAGAGGCTTACTGGATAACCAGGTAAATATTCACATTCCTAGTTTAACTAGCCATGGACCAGCCAGTAACTGATCACAACTGCTATTATACAACCTGAAACCTAACAACAGATTAAAATTAAGAAAAACTCTAAACTCAGGATTCCACCCTCCTCTACCTTTTCATAATCCTGTAAAGTAAAAATTAAGCACGTGATTTTGATGGTTTCTGGGAGCACTGTTTGTCATTTTACCAGTTCCTGAAACTAAATATATCCTCTGTGGTTATTAACTTAGAACTATATTTTATGTCATAGTCACCTATGTTCCCTCTAACTGTTTCTGTCCATGTGTGGAATAAATTTTGTTATGTGTACTGAGGCATGTGCAGATGTGCACCACCAGTAGAAATACATCCTGCCAGCTGTTGACACTGTGGAAGCTCTGCTAATCACCTGGGGAGCATATGAATTTCTCCTGGGTGGCCACCCTAGTGCTCATCTTACAGGGAACACTGCAAGTGACTGATACTCATTTTCTGTTGTCATTATAATATGTAGCAACATAGGATAAATTGATTTAAATTTGACATCTTCAATGTCAGAAAATGATTCTCCTCATCCTTTCTACAGCTAAATGTCAGCTATGCATCATTATTTTCATAGCATGCACTTCTGTAGCAAGACACACCACAGCATACCAATCAATTCAATAACATTTTTTTAAAAGAAGAAACTAATGGAGAAACTATTATTTGTTTCCTTTCTTGCATGTCCCGTAGGGTCTCACATTACAATTCCACTTACTCTCAAAGATTCTGCATTGTAACAGCCTTTTCATGGAACCTTCCATTTTCTAATGCTCCCTTTGAAACAGAGACTATCTTTCTAATCTCTAAAGCAGCATGAAGAGTTATAGCACTACAGTAGCAATAACGAGATCTATGCATGGCTAAGAGATTAGTAATAATGACAGCTTTGATCTCCTTACAGAGAACTGTGCAATATCATTCTTATCTGTCAGATAGGTAACTAAAGAATAATACAATATTCTCCTTCTGTGGGGCAGCACGCTTTTTCCACATATATCCCTATTATCTCAGGATCATAACACCAGAATTTGAATCCTTCTGTAACAGTCTATGGCTTCACTCGAAACAGTGTACCAATACAGCACTGCATGCTGTGCCACTACAGCACTTCCATGTAGTCACCCACTACACTCAGAGATGGCAGGGCAGTAGCTAAGCCATTTCCCTGAGAGATGGTAGCTAAGCTGATGAAAGAATTCTTCTGTTAATTTAGTGCCAGCTAAACCAGGAGCTAGGTCGTCTTAATTATGTCACTCAGGGGTGTGGATGTTTCACACCTCTGAGCAATGTAGCTAGGTCGACCTAATTTTTAGAATAGAACTGGCCACTCTCCAGCTACATCTACACTATGAATGCCACAACAGCACAGATATGATGCTGTAGCTATGCTGCTGCATCTTCAGAGAACAGACGCTTCCTACTGAGACAGAAAGGGTTTTTCCAATTACTGTGCGTAATCCACCTCCCTCATTCTTCCATCAACCTAGCTGTGTCTATGCTGGGGGTTGGGTAAGTATCACTATGGTGTTTTTTCACATCCCTGAGCAATATACTCATGGCAATCTGAATTTAAGTTTAGGCCAGGTTTCTGACGCTCCAAAGTGTTGTACAGATTAACATTTAAATACTTTGTGATATTGAGATGGAAAGTACTACAGGAAGTGCAAATAGCATAAGAAGTTTAGGGTGAGGAGAAGTTAAGCTTTTTGAAATATCTAAATCCAAAAAGAATGACTGAAAACACCTAAAATTCTTAAACCTTATATATATATATATATATATATATTAAAAAGAGTAAATGGAGCTTTATCTGTCTTTTAGACATGCATAAAACCCCTAACCACTGAGTTGAGAATATGCATGAAAAATTTAATCCTAATGGGAAACCATTTTGAAAGTTTAAAGCACTCTGAAAAGAAAAAAATTGCTATTATGGTAAACTATCTACAACTTATTATAGTGACACTGTGATGACCCTGTAATAAGTAGAAAATAGTAAATATTTTATACAAATTCATTCTTCCCTTAAAAATCTAATGTTTTTCACTGCTCAGACTGTTGCTTTACTTTCTGCACTTCACTCAGCTAGAACAATTAACAAAAGTCAGTTTACCTTTCTAGTTCTGATGCACTAACACATTATAATATACGAAATACAAATTGTGCAGGAAAATATTTAAATTAAAAATAAAACATTATTTTAATTAGAAATATTGTAGTGACATTAAAATTATTAATTTAATTTGGGGCTTGGTAATTTTCATTATCTGCACATATGAAAAATCTATATTTTGGAGACTAACAAAACAAAATAAAAAAATTATCAAAAAGAAAACTTTCCAGCAAGCTCAGACAATTCCTGGTCTGCACTGCATGGAAGAATAGGAAGAGAAGATAAATACTGTGTGAAACCAAAACTGAAACCAGGAACAGAAACTAAATATATAATCAAAAATGTTTGTAATGCTTTTATATGTGAGCATAATTATTCTCCTTTGTTTTCAGTCATTACAGCTCCAACTCTACATGTTAGAATGTGTGGGTATAAGAGTCCACTCGTGATGTCAGCTGCAGGACTGAGGCCTTTGTCTGTCTAGTTTAGAGTTATGCGTCCAAAATATTTTGCTAGACACACCCTCCAAGCAAAATGCATTTCCTCCCAACAAAAAGTCTGAATCACATGGAGCAAGGGGATGGAATTTAGCTCCTCACTGTGGGGCTTCCCTTCAGGTTCCTTCTTGTTAATAATACTATTTGTATATTACAAACAATATGTTCAGACAAGGAGAAGGTTTCTGCCCAATTGAGTTTTAAATTTAAGAGAATCACATAGAGAAGACCAGATGTAAAAGAAAATCTAGAAGTGGGGAAATCAGTAATCTTAAAAAGATGAACTCTGCTTACAGAAAGCACAGAAGAAAATAGTTTTTAGGAAACACTGCAATAAGATATGTACATTGGACAAACGTCTCAGACACTTCGCCAAAGAACCAATGCCCACAAAACAGACCTCTCGAACATTGGACAAACATCTCAGACATTTCGCCAAAGAACCAATGCCCACAAAACAGATATTAGACAGGATCACAAAGAAAAAACAGTTTCTTGCCATTTCAACCAGAAAGGGCATTGTCTCAACGACTTGATTACCTGCATCCTGCTTCAAACACCTTTTAACACCAGACTTGAAAGAGAATCCTCTGAACTGTCATTCATGCTTAAATTCGACACTTTACGCCTCAGTCTAAACAAAGACATTAATTATCTTACCCATTACAAAGATAGCTTCCCAATTATCACCTTTAATATCATTAGCTCACAGACATTTACCTCCCCCCCTCATCTCCCTTCTGTTCCGAAATTTGATTTGTCCTTTTCATATGTGTTCATTTTTTTGATTGTATCCTTTGGTATATATGGTTGTGCCAATTTTCTTCCACTATTTGATCTGAGGAAGTGGGTCTGGCCCACGAAAGCTCATCACCTAATAAACCATCTTGTTAGTCTTTAAAGTGCTACGTAGTCCTGTTTTTTGTTTCAGCTACACCAGACTAACACGGCTGCATCTCTATCACTGCAATAAGATAGCGGCCCTGAGAACTGGAATTAGGAGATTGTTAAATGCAGTAGCTGCAAAATGCAACTACACACAGACAAGTATGGAAGAAGGAAAATGAGCTGAGTTTCAAGACTAGTAACACCACTTTAAGAGCAGATCCACCATCAGTTGTCTTCTAGCCCCACCCCATCCCCCCAATCAGTGTGCAAGCAATGGTCAATTCCATCTAGTCTACTGAGAACTTTCATTCCATCAACACAGGTCAAGCACCAACCACTGTGTAGCTGCTGACCATCTTCCCATGCAGAGCTCAAGTGGCATGTAAAACCTTATTCTGGCCCTCTGTGTGTGGATGAGTTTAATGTCACATACCTAAAATTACCTCAGCAACATACAGCTGAATTCCCACAATTAGGGGCTTTGGTTTAGAACTCTTCTATCCCAAAACTCTATTATGGAGAAGGTGCTTTAACCTACAAGACACAGGCTGTGTCTAGACTGGCAAGATTTTGCGCAAAAGCAGCTGCTTTTGCGCAAAAACTTGCCAGCTCTCTACACTGGCCGCTTGAATTTTGTAATGTACAAAATCAGTGCTTCTTGCGCAAATACTTTCACGCTCCCGCTCGGGAAAAAGCCCTCCTGTGTAGACAGGGAAAAGCCAGTGTAGACAGGGAAGAACTGTTTTGCACAAAAAAGCCCCAACGGCGAAAATGGCATCGGGGCTTTCTTGCGCAAAATCACATCTAGACTGGCCACGGATGCTTTTGTGCAAAAGCACTTTTTGCGCAAAAGCATCCGTGCCAATCTAGACGTGCTTTTGTGGAAATACTTTTAACGGAAAAACTTTTCCGTTAAAAACATTTCTGCAAAATCATGCCAGTCTAGATGCAGCCACAGTGAATAGTCCAAACGCCCAAATACATTTTACTTCCTTGATTTAATTTACTCCTGACTGCACCCCATTCACCTACTGATGAGCACAGTTAAAGTCATCCCATTAAAGCATACAGATGCTAACACAGGATCCCTCAATGCCAAGACACATCAGACCCCACTCCCTAAATTCCACTGGTATGCTCCCCGCAGCAGTAGGGGGTGTGCATGCCACGGCCAGGCCAGTAAAGCACCCCAGTTATGCTGTGGTCACACAGAGGTGCATGGCCTAGCTGGTTTTGTGCAGATTTTCATGCCAGGCTGCATTACGCCCGGGACTGTTGTGCCCGGAGACACCGCCCAGGACTGGAGTGTCTAGTTCTCCCTCCCGTGTGTTGGGGGCTCTCAGCCAAGGGACCGGCATTGACTTTTGGAGGGGGGAGGGCTGCAATCCATGCAGTAGTTTCCCTTGGATGGGCTCATAACCCCAGGCTGTTCTCCCGGACCCCTCCACGCACCGGGGGCCGAGACTGGCTTCTTTCTGCCGGATTTCGGCCAGAAGGGAAGGAAAGGGGGCGGGGGGGCCGCCCCAGGGGCCCGGGGAGCAGGGTATCGTCCTGGGGGCTCGTGGCTCCCGCCAATGGCAGGGTCGGCGGAACTCTGGCTGCCCCTAGGCCCAGGGAGCCCGGCAGAGCCCCGGGGAGGAGGCTGTGGGCTATGGGGTCACCTCTCCGCCGCGGAGGGGCTCTGCTCCGCCGCCCCCAGACCGGGCCCCACCTCCCCACCGCTCCCCACCTCGGCGGGGGCAGAGGGCGCGGCTCTCCCCGGAGCCCCCTGATCCCAGCCGTGCGGCCTAGCAAGCCGCGGCGCTCGCCTAGCCGCCCCGCCGGCCGCCGTTCTCACCTGCTGGTATCGGCCGCTGCCGGGCTCGGCGGCCGCCGCCGCCATGGCGCCGAGGAGGACGTGTGAGGGGGAGAGCGGAGAGCGGGCGGAGGCCCCGCGGGGCTGGCTGGGGTCGGAAGGCCCGGGGCGAGTCGGGGCGGCTGTGGAGGTGGCGCGGCTCTGCTCACACACCCCTGCCGCTGCCGCTGGAGGCGGAGGAGCGCAGCAGCCGGGTCACTAGCTGCTGCCGGCTCAGCTCCAACCGCTTCCCTTCCCCCGCTGCGGCCGCCCCCTGCTGTCACACTCACTCCGCCCTCGCGGGCACACCCCTGCCGCCTCCGCGGGCCTGGGCCCGTCCCTCACACCTGCCCCCGGCAAGGGGGTGAATAGGTACAATGGTAAACCCCGGGTTCCCCCGCTTTCCGCAGGAGCCAAGCGCGTTCCTGATGGCCGGTTTTAGGGGCCCTGCCCGCCCCTTCTGAAACTGGTGCCATGTGCTGTCTGATACCCCGCTGTCATGTCCAGATACTACAACCAGCCTAGGGCCGGTCCCACAACCCCATTTCACAACTGACTCACCACCACTTACCTAACTGGACTAGCTAAAGTAATCCCTATTAAATCGGCTTTAGGCGGATGCTGTCCTGATTTACCAGAATTTCTTCCCACTCACTACAGCTGCTTGGAGAAAAGGGCCATATCTTTTCATCTCTTGGTACAGGAATTGTCACAATGGCAGCTACGTGGAATCACAATAATATTGTCAATTGTTCATATTGTCAAAATATTTGTTTAGGAGCTGCCCTTGTCACAGCCTGGTCTAGTCCTGCCCTCCAAACATCATTTGTTGTTAGCTGGTACAGTTGTTGTTAGGTGGTACAGAACCCCACACACTCCTAAACTCCCTGGGTCTGGGTACTTCTGAACCATGTCCATGTCTGCCACCTTTTTTGGTCAGTGAGGCCTTATAATCCACTCCCCTAGATTAGTGCTCACCAACAAGTAGATCAGAATCTACTGGTAGATCCTGGAGCCTCTGAAAAGGTGATCCTGACTGATATGACTGGGAGGCTATCAAGTGCCAGTACATCAGCTGCCCCTCTCCCCACTGCCATGGAGCTGCCCCCATGGGAGCCTCCTGCTTGCTGTGCAGGGTGGGAGAGATGGAGTGAGCAGGGCAAGGCCTCAAGACAGGGGTGGGTCCTTAGAGGAGGGCTTGCGAACAGGAATTGCTAACAGGGAGTTGGGAGAGGGAGTTCTCCAGGTGAAAGAGGAGTAAAAACAGGACCCTTGTGGTAAGTGGCTGTCTGGAGTGTGTGTTTGTGTGTGGGGGGAGTTATTTGCTGTGTGCTGAGCTTGTGTTTATCTGGTTGGTTGGTTGGTTTGATTGTTTGTTTGCTTGAAGGAGCTTCTAAAAGGTTTGAAATCTAGAAGCCTCTGTTAATTGGCTAAGCCTCAGTCAGGGGGAGGGGCTACCAGAGCTATATAAGCCTGTGACTCAGCGACCAGGAATTGCTAACAGGGAGTTTGGAGAGGAGTTCTCCAGGTGAAAGAGGAGTAAAACAGGACCCTTGTGGTAAGTGGCTGTCTGGAGTGTGTGTTTGTGTGTGGGGAGTTATTTGCTGTGTGCTGAGCTTGTGTTTATCTGGTTGGTTTGATTGTTTGTTTGCTTGAAGGAGCTTCTAAAAGGTTTGAAATCTAGAAGCCTCTGTTAATTGGCTAAGCCTCAGTCAGGGGAGGGGCTACCAGAGCTATATAAGCCTGTGACTCAGCGACCAGGAGCTTGCAACAGGAATTTGGAGAGGGAGTTTGGAGAGGGAGGTTAGAGGGCACTAGTGACTTCTGGCCTTCTTTAAAACATAACTCTTATCATAATCTATATTCCAGAGGTTTAAAAAGAATCCCAGTTTATACTTAAACTTGTTCATTAGAAAATGGAGACAGAAGCCCAGCAGCAGAGTGGGGCTATCCTGTTTATTGCGCGAGTGTAACATGTATGATTACCTGCCCTGTGGGCGGGTGGCGATGTGTGCACCTCAAGGAGCTCCTGACCCTCAGAGACCGAGTTCGGGCTTTGGAGGCCAGGGTGGCTGAACTGGAGGAGCTAAGGGAGGTAGAGAGATTTGTGGATGAGACTTTCTGGGACACTGTAGTACTGTCCCACCTCCAGTCTGAGAGCCCCAGTGCTCTTAAGGAGGATGAAAGTCTCAAGGGAACAGAGCATTCAATGGGAGCAGAGGGAAACCATCCCGTAGTTGGGACCCTCCTCCCAGAGGATGTTGCGGTATCCTCTCGCACTGAGGATACCTCTGAGGGGGAGGGAATGCCAGTTCGGAAGAGGCAGGTGTTAGTAGTGGGTGATTCTGATCGTTAGAAACATAGATAGTTGGGTTTGTGATGACCGGGAGAACCGTATGGTCACTTGCCTGCCTGGTGCGAAGGTTGCGGATCTCTCGAGGCATCTAGATAGACTTATGTGTAGTGCTGGGGAGGAGCCGTGGTCGTGGTACATGTAGGTACCAATGACGTAGGGAAGGGTAGGAGAGATGTCCTGGAGGCCAAATTTAGGCTGCTAGGAAAGAGACTGAAATCCAGGACCTCTATGGTGGCGTTCTCGAAATGCTTCCAGTTCCACGCGCAGGGCCAGGTAGGCAGGCAGAGATTCAGAATCTCAATGCGTGGATGAGACGATGGTGTAGGGAAGAGGGGTTTGGATTTATTAGGAACTGGGGACACTTTTGGGAGAGGGGAGCCTATACAGGAAGGATGGGCTCCACCTAAACCAGGGTGGAACCAGACTGCTGGCACTAAACATTAAAAAGGCAGAGAGCAGTTTTTAAACTGAGAGATGGGGAAAGCCGATTGGTGTGGAGATGCACGTAAATCGGAGGGAGACTTCTCTTAGAGGAGAATCCATTGATAGAGATTCTAAGCTGTAGTCAGAAAGAGAGGAGGGAGAGGGCAAACCATGGGCCAGAGCAGACAAACAACTACAAAGGAATCCAATGCATCAGGGAAGGGCAGACAAATAAGCAGTGGCAAATTTTTAAAGTGCTTCTACACAAATGCTAGGAGTCTGACTAATAAGATGGGTGAACTAGAGTACCTAGTATTAAATGAGGAGATTGACATAATAGGCATCACTGAAACCTGGTGGAATGAGGAAAATCTGTGGGACACAATCATACCGGGATATAAAATATATCGAAAGGATAGAGCAGGCCGGGTGGGTGGCGGAGTGGCACTGTATGTGAAAGATAATGTAGAATCAAATGAAATAAAAATATTAAATGAATCAACATGTTCAATAGAATCGCTATGGATAGTAATTCCATGCTCCAAAAATAAGAAATTAGCAGTAGGGATATATTACACCACCTGACCAGGACAGGGATACTGACATTGAAATGCTGAGGAGATTAGAGAGGCTACCAAAACAAAGAACTCTATAATAATGGGGATTTTAATTACCCCCATATTGACTGGATACATGTCACCTCAGGAAGAGAAGGAGATAAAATTTCTCAATGGCTTAAATGACTGCTTCTTGGAGCAGCTAGTGCAGGAACCCACAAGGGGAGAGGCAATTCTCGATTTAGTCCTGAGTGGAGCGCAGGATCAGGTCCAGGAAATAACCGTTACAGGACCGCTTGGGAATAGTGACCATAATATAATAACATTCAACATTCCTGTGGTGGGAAGAACACCTCAGCAGACCAGCACCCTGGCATTTAATTTCAAAAAGGGGAATTACACAAAATGAGGAGGTTAGTTAAACAGAAATTAAAAGGCACAGTGACTAGAGCCAAATCCCTGCAAGCTGCATGGAAACTTTTAAAGACACCATAATAGAGGCCCAACTTAAATGTATACCCCAAATTAAAAACATAGCAAGAGACCTAAAAAGAGTCACTGGCTTAACCACCATGTAAAAGAAGCAGTGAGGGACAAAAAGGCATCTTTTAAGAAGTGGAAGTCCATCCTAGTGAGATAAATAGAAAGGAACATAAACACTGTCAAAACAAGTGTAAAATGTAATAAGAAAAGCAAAAAAGATTTTGAGGAACAGCTAGCCAAAACTCAAAAAGAAATAACAAAATGTTTTTAAGTACATTAGAAGCAGGAAGCCTGCTAAAAACCTGTGGGTCCCTAGACGATCGAACTATAAAGGCGCAATCAAGGACGATAAAGCCATTATGGAGAAACTAAATGATTTCTTTGTTTCAGTCTTCACGGCTGAGGATGTTGGGGAGATTCCCAAATCTGCACCGTCCTTTGTGGGTAATGAATCTGAGGAACTGTCCCGGATTGAAGTGTCATTAGAGGAGGTTTGGAACAAATAGAAAACTTAATGTTAACAAATCTCCGGACCGGATGGCATTCATCCAAGGGTTCTAAAAGAACTCAAATGGGAAATTGCTGAACTATTATCTGTGGTTTGTAACCTATCCCTTAAATCGGCTTCCGTACCTAATGACTGGAAGGTAGCCAACGTGACACCAATATTTAAAAAGGGCTCTAGAGGCGATCCGGCAATTACAGACCGGTAAGTCTAACTTCAGTACCGGGCAAATTAGTCGAAACAATAGTAAAGAATAAAATTGTGAAGCATGTAGAAGAACATAATTTGTTGGACAAAAGTCAACATGGGTTCTGTAAAGGAAATCCTGTCTTACTAATCTATTAGAGTTCTTTGAAGGGGTTAACAAACATGCGGACAAGGGGATCCAGTAGATATAGTATACTTAGATTTCCAGAAAGCCTTTGACAAGGTCCCTCACCAAAGGCTCTTGTGTAAATTACATGGCCATGGGATAAGAGGAAGGTCCTTTCTTGGATTGAGAACTGGTTAAAGAGACAGGAAACAAAGGGTAGGAATAAATGGTAAATTTTCAGAATGGAGAGGGGTAACTAGTGGTGTCCCCCAAGGGTCAGTCCTAGGACCAATCCTGTTCAACTTATTCATAAATGATCTGGAGAAAGGGTAAGCAGTGAGGTGGTAAAGTTTGCGGATGATACCAAACTGTTTAGGATAGTCAAGACAGAAGCAGACTGTAAGGGACTCCAAGAAGATCTCACCAAACTGAGTGATTGGGCAACAAAATGGCAAATGAAATTTAATGTGGATAAGTGTAAAGTAATGCACATTGGGAAAAATAACCCCAACTATCGTACAGTATGATGGGGGCTAATTTAGCTACGACAAATCAGGAAAGAGATCTTGGAGTTATCGTGGACAGTTCTCTGAAAACTTCCACACAGTGTGCAGCGGCGGTCAAAAAGGCAAATAGGATGCTAGGTATTATTAAGAAAGGGATAGAAAATAAGACCGGAATATCTTACTGCCCCTGTATAAAACTATGATGCCCACATCTTGAATACTGTGTACAGATGTGGTCTCCTCACCTCAAAAAGATATTTTGGCCTTGGAAAGGGTTCAGAAAAGGGCAACTAAAATGATTAGGGGTTTGGAACGGGTCCCATATGAGGAGAGGTTAAAGCGACTGGGACTTTTCAGTTTAGAAAAGAGGAGACTGAGGGGATATGATAGAGGTGTATAAAATCATGAGTGGTGTGGAGAGGGCCGATAAAGAAAAGTTATTTATTAGTTCCTAAATAGAAGAACTAGAGGACACCAAATGAAATTAATGGGTAGCAGGTTTAAAACTAATAAAAGAAAGTTCTTCTTCACACAGCGTGTAGTCAGCATGTGGAACTCCTTGCCAGAGGAGGCTGTGAAGGCTAGGACTATAACAGAGTTTAAAGAGAAGCTAGATAATTTCATGGAGGTTAGGTCCATAAAGGCTATTAGCCAGGGGATAAAATGGTGTCCTTGGCCTCTGTTTGACAGAGGCTGGAGAGGATGGCAGGAGACAAAGCGCTTGATCATTGTCTTGGTCCACCCCTCTGGGGCACCTGGTGCTGGCCACTGTCGGCAGACAGGATACTGGGCTAGATGGACCTTTGGTCTGACCCGGTACGGCCGTTCTTATGTTCTTATGAGGGGCAGAGAAGGAGGCACAGCAATGGTATTTGGGTTTGAGGTAGATCCTAGATTGCACTTAAATTCAAACAGTGATCTTGTGCTTAAGAAGATTGGAGACCCCCTGCCCTAGATCATCGATGAGCAACCTAAGCTAGTGAGCGGGCTGCATGAGTGGCCCTCCTTCTTCTCAGTGGGCCCAAGATAGGGATGTGAATGGTTAACCGGTAAGCTTCACCCTTAACAGGTGAGGCTAACCAGTTCCCATTAACCAGTGGGAGCTGCAGCAGCTCCTGTCCCTCCCCCCTGCCGCAGGAGGAGGGGCCCCTGTGAAGTCTGCCATGGGCAGAGGTGCTCCAGTCCGGACAGAGATGCCCCTGTCCACGGTAGGCCTAGGCCTGGCACGCCACAGACAGGGGCACTCCAGCCCTGCTATGGTGGGCAGGGGGCTGCTGCAGCTCAGCCAGGCTCCCTTAATCAGTCAACCGGTTAAACGTTACATTTAACCAGTTAATCAATAAAATGGGATTTACATCCCTACCACAAGACTGTTGTAACCAAGCTGGTTTCCCAAGATAGGGTAGTTTTGCTAACTGTGCTTGCATACCTAGAATTTGTGAGGTGAGGTGTGCCAATTGAACTGTAGCAGCACTTTGATTGAATTCAGAGGGAGCACGAGGATCTTACAGTCAATGTTGTGTGCAATCAGCACACACCTCACTTCACATGCCCTTGCTTTATATGTGTGTCACTTTAGTAATATCGGTAGGAAAAAAACAACACAGACAGAAACCAATGGAATCTGGCAACCCTGCACATGGGCAACAATAAATAAAATGTCTCACAAGTCACAAATAGAACCCTTGGGTCTCAAGTTGCCCACCACCACCCTAGATCCTGGGACCCTTGCTTCAGTCATTCTTAATAACCCAACTTGCTTCAACATGTTTCCCAAAGAGTCCACCTGGCTAGGGAAGCTCTGGTTTTCCTAGTTGCACCTTTCAGGGCAGTGTGGCAGTAAAACAAGGCATACAGGCTTAGCAAAGGAATGTACCTCAACACTACCAAGACTATACTGACATAGCCCTGTAGTGTAGACACATTCTAAATTGACAGAAGGCTGTTAGTGACGGGTCACCACCATCGCCACCGCTGTGTTGATAACTGACAACAGCTTCTGACTTAATTATGTCTACTCTGGGGATGATGTTGGCATGTCTGCATAGGTCAGGGTTGTGGTTTTTTCACACATGACATAGCTATGCTGATATAACTTTGCAGTGTAGATGAGGCCATGCACTTTATTCTTAAACGGTACAGGAGAGTTACTAAACCATGGAAACCAACAAACTCCAGAACATACCCCCAAACCCCAGGCTGATCTCATCCCTTTTGTGAGGGGTATGGAGCAAGTCATTTACAGGTGGCAAAGTCCTTCCTGCCTCCCCTCCCTCCAGCTTTCCCTCCAGCTCAGTTTTCAATTTCCTGTAGACCCCAGGGTTAGTCTACACCAGTATTTCCCAAATGGTGCTCTGTAGAACCATGGGGTTCCACAAAGTGAAACTCGGGTTCCCCCAAAAATTCTGCTCCCCCTCCCTTTGCAAAACCCATAGGCAGCTCCCATTGGGGCTTTGCCAGCGAGGACGGGCTTCTGGGGGCATGCAGCTTTGGCCACTCCACCACCCACTGCGGCTGTCCCACCTCCTCGCACGGCGCGGCCCCTCCTCACCACGCAGGACTGCCCTGTTCCGGTGCCTTGCAGCCTCCGCCTCCTCATGTGCAGGTGGCAGCTTTTACAGCAGCCGCTGCTGCTGGGAGGGAGAGGGGTGGCCGGAGCCAAGAAACATGGAACCCGGCTCGGGCTCTGCTGCCCCCCGACCTGGGGTGCGCTCGGGCTCTGCTGCTCCTCCCCCTGTCGGGGTGTGCTCAGGCTCTGCTGTCCACCCTTGGGGCGTACTCGCGCTCTGCTGCCCGCCCCCCCACCTGGGGCACGCTCGGGCTCTGCTGCCCCCCCCAAGGGCACACTCGGGATCCGCTGCCTCCCCCCAGGGGCACACTCGGGATCCGCTGCCCCCCCAGGGGCACGCTCGGGCTCTGCTGCCCCCCACGTGCTGCTGCTCTCTCTCCCCTGTGCTCCTCCACAGCCTGCTGGGGAAATGGCAGAGTTTGATCTGGCCGGGAAGGTTGGGGTTTCTCCCTCCCTCCCTTCTCTCTCCCCCAGGAACAAGAGCATGCTGCCTGGAGGCTTTCCCTGCTGCAGTAGGGTGCCAAGCCAAGTAAGCATCCCCCCTCGTGCCCAGACCCCGCACCCAAATCCCCCTCACTCCCCTCTCCCTGCCAAGACCCCACATTCCTAGCTTGCTCTGACTGGTCCCTCCTGAACCCTCCCTCCTGGCCAGACAACTCTGTCCCACGCTTTCTCCTGTACTCTTCTTCCTGGCCAGGACATTACAGATCATCTCTGTGATTTATACAGAAACATCATGAAGTATTTTCCAACCATAAATGACAACAATAATTGGATTTGAAATCCATTAAGTATAACAGGAAAGCCAGTCAGTTTTTCTATGCAAGATTATGAAAACCTAATCGAAATCACTTCAGATGGCCAATTAATACAAAAATTTAAAGGAGTTTCTCTGATTACGTTTTGAGGCGGCTTATGTCAAGAATATTCAGCTTTATCAATAAAAACCAACAAATGGTCTGGTAGCACTTTATACACTAATAAAACATGTGGATGGTATCCTGAGCTTTCGTGGGCACAGCCCACTTCTTCAGATGACCGGAGTTAACTCCAGTCATCTGAAGAAGTGGGCTGTGCTCACAATAGCTCAGGATACCATCCACATGTTTTGTTAGTCTATAAAGTGCTACCAGACCATTTGTTGTTTTTTTCTGTAACAGACTAACTTGGGTACCCCCTGCAGCTTTGTCATGACGTGCAATTCGTCAGTTGTTAACATTCACCAGCACATACTTGTGTGAATCTGGGTTCTCGAATTATGCAGCAACAAAAACAAAATACAGAAATCAACTGAATGCAGCGCCAGATATGCAAATCCAACTTTTTAAACAAAATATAAAAAGAATTTGCCAAGAAAAGAAGAAAAACCACTCTTCACATTGAAAACTGACAATATAATTCATATTCGTTTTTTAGCTTTATTTTTTTGTACACATTAAATGTGATTTTTGTATTTAAATATGTGCAATTCAACTAAATGTTGATCTGATGACCTTATTTAGCATTTGTTCATTATTATTATCCTTACTTATTTGTGGTCTACTTTTTCAGCTCCATATACCAGACTGTCTTCCTGGGGACCTGCGGGAAGGGAAGGGAGGAGGAGTCGTGGCGCTCAGGTCCAGTGGCCTTTTTTTTCTTAACAAATTTTCCCTAGGGGTTCCTCAAAATTCTTCCGAGTTTAAAAGGGTTCCGTGGCCAAATACAATTGGGAAACACTGGTCTACACTATAAATGGCTTCATCGGCACAGCTGCACCACTGTAATGTGTCTGGTGAAGATGTAGTATACCCATGGGAAAAAGTTCTCCCACTAGCATCATAATAAATCCACCTCCTATGTTGTCAGGAGAAAGGGAGGAGAGAGAGATAGGTGAGCAGAGGATAGGGGTACCTCAGGGGAAGAGATGAAGAGGAGTAAGCAGTGGGTAGAGAGACCTTAGAAGAGGGGGCAGAGATGAGTAAGCAGACCTCCAGGAGGGGGCAGAGAGCAGTCAATGGCAGGACCTCAAAGGAGTAGCTGGGAAGAGTCTGAGTGAAGGCACGACTTTGAGAGGAAGAGGCCAAATGGGAGAAGGGCCACTTTCCAGAAGCTGGTGTCCCCATCCCCACATCTAGGGAACTTCCGGTGCTCACAGTTGAGCCTCCCCAAACAACAGACTCACATGCTGCTGATGTTTCTATCTCATCATGCTTTGTGCAAATGTCCTATAACACAGTGCACTGGACAATGGCAAGTTGCACACTGGAATACCTACTGATGGTGCTCTGCACCCTGCAGTGACATGAGCTATCTTGGTGAGTACACACTGCACCGGCACAAGGAGTCAAGTATACATGTACAAGGATGATATACTAACTGCAGCGATTTTATGCCGATATCATAGAATCATAGAATACTAGGACTGGAAGGGACCTTGAGAGGTCATCGAGTCCAGTCCCCTGCCCTCACGGCAGGACCAAATACTGTCTAGACCATCCCTGATAGACATTTATCTAACCTACTCTATAAAGAGTGCACCTCTCAGATCCCTACAGAATACATTAGAATCACTGCACTATAGGTCTTCAATTTGGTGGAACGACAAATGTTGTGTTGGTTAAGGACTTTTGAGTTGTTCATGGGCCTGATTGGCTCTGCTAATTCTGGAGATAATTTCCTTTCCACGGGTACTATCACTTGAGATGGTGCTGTCCAAATATTTGAACTAATCCACCTTTTTTTCAGCTGTGTGCCTTGGATGATGATAGCTAATAGCCATTGATGAAGCGATCCTCCAGAAATGTATCTAGTTCTTTTTTGACCTTCACAATCTCCTGATGTAGAGATTCTCAAATTGACTCTGCATTGTGTGTGTAATGGGGGCGCCCCCTTTTGTCCCCTGGACGCCCCGCCCCTAGTCTCTCCAGTATGTCTCTGGGTCCCTTTTGCGTTGGCCCCCTCTTCTCACGCTCTCCGTCGGCTCGTCATATGGACGTCCCCCGCCGTGCAGCTCGGGCCGTCAATGCCCGCTGTCTGGCCCGTCTTAGCCTCCCGGTGGCCGATAAGCCGCCCCTGGGCTCTCCCTGGGGTGTCCTGCTGTGGTCAGAGGCACTCCTCCGAACTCCTGCCACGTCAGGTGCCCTCCGCTCCCTCCTCACTGGGTCACCGCCTGTGGGGGTCGAGAGCACAGCCAGCTCCTGCTCTCCTCCCCCTGTCTCCTCCCCACATCCTCCTTTTTGGGTGTCCCTGCTGGCGCCCTGCCCCCGCACGCCGAGCGTGCCGGCCGCCCTCTCCTGGGTCCTAGAGCCCGCTGCTGCAGTCCGGCCCCTCCGGCGCCTGCGCTGTCGGCGCGCCGCTTGCCCTCAGCCGCGGCCGCTGCCGCTTTCCCAGGGCTGCCGGCGCTCGCCAGGTCTCGGGCGCCCGTGCAGGGATCGGTAACCCCGTCACAGTGTGAAGAAGTACTTCCTTTTGTTTGTTTTAAACCTGCTGCCTATTAATATCATTGGGTGATTCCTCATTCTTGTGTTATGTGAGGAGTATACAACATTTCATTATTTACTTTCTCCACATCGGTCAAGATTTTATATTATATTATATCTTAGTTATCTCTTTTCCAAGATGAAAAGCCTCAATCTTTTTAATCTTTCCTCATAAGGAAGTTGTTCCCTACTCCTAATCATTTTTGTTGCCTTTCTCTGTACCTTTTCCAGTTCCAATATATATATTTGGGATAGGGTAACCAGATCTGCACACAATATTCACGGAGTAGGCACACCATGGATTTACATAGAGGCATTATGATAGTTTCTGTCCTGTTAGCTATTCTTAGAGAGGTTGTGGAATCTCCATCACTGGAGATATTTAAGAGCAGGTTGGATAGACATCTCTCAGGGATGATCTAGATGGTGCTTGGTCCTGCCATGAGGGCACGGGACTGGACTTCCAGTTCTAGTATTCTATGATTCTATCCTTTCCTAATGGTTCCTAATATTCTATTAACTGTTTTGACCACTGCTGCACATGAAGCAGATGTTTTCAGAGGATTGTCCATGATTCCAAGATCTTTCTTGAGTGGTAAAAGCTAATTTAGACCCCATCATTTTGTATGTATAGTTGGAATTAGGTTCTGCAGTGTGCATTACTTTGCATATATCAACCCTAAATTTCATCTATCATTGTGTTGAGTCTCCTGGTTTTGTGAGATCCCTTTGTAACTCTCGCAGTCTGTTTGGACTTAACTATCTTGAATAATTTTGTATCATCTACAAATTTTGCCACCTCACTGTCAACCCCTTTTTCCAGGTCATTTATGACAGGATTGATTCCAATATAAAGCCTAGGTGACACGACTATGTATCCCTCTCCATTCTGAAATCTGATAATTTATTCCTACCCTTTGTTTCCTATCTCTGAACCAAGTGTTTCTCAAAGTGTTCTGCAGGCCCACTTTGGGAAAGCCATTAGAGGGCCCACGCTGCTTTGTTTATCTAAAGAGTCTATAGCCACGGAGCCTTGCAGCTCCCATTGACTCCGGTTTGCTGTTTCCAGCCAAGGGGAGCTTTCGTGATCCTGGCATAGATATCTGCATTTCTTTTGCTGCTTTGTAGTTCTGCAAGAAAAGTTTCTCTCCCCACACAGCAATGAGGTCCGGGATCTCCTGCACGCTCCATGCTGGTGCTTGCTTGAGACCTTGGGCTTTCATGGTCAGGTGTGCTGCTGAGGTGTGCTGCCTGCTCCGAGGTCTGCTCGCCACACTGACCAAACAGGAAATTTTCCTGTGGCTTTTCTTGTGTACCTGGAGAGCAAGAGAGTTAAAAGTCCTGGCTAGAGTGGTCACAGTGGGGCACAGTGGGACACTACACAGTGGCCAAGAATTTCAACTTTCAGTGGTGCATCTGCACTACTGTAAAGTTGATCATGCAAGGTCGAATTTAGCTTTACTCCTTGTGAAAAGCAGGAATACCAAAATTGACTTTAACAGTTGCCCCATGCCAGGCCCATCCATAGGACGGCTGAGGCAGCTGCTGCAGGGGCCCCAAAATGTGGGGTCTGTGTGGCTGCCTCAAACCATCCTATAAACAGGATGGCTGTGTGTGTAGACAAACCCTCAGAAAATGCAGAAAAGAGCCTGGTATAAATGCTTAGCTACTTCTGTAGATAAAAGGAGTTTCGTTCACAAGAAGGTTAATTGTGTGATGAGGTGCTGTACTGAGACAATAGAGATCTGGGCTGAATGCCTGGGTTTGCCATAAACACCCTGGGTGACCTCAGACAAGCCACCTAATCTCTCTGTGCCTCAGCTCCCCATTGTTGTGGATAAATGTTTTGTGAGCAGGGGATTTCCCTACATCCCCCCATGAAGGTGTATACCCCCCCTGAATTTCCCCAACACCCCCCCCCAATTTTGTGAACTATGGTGCCATACAGCCCACCTTCACCCTCACGGTCTCACCCCTCATCGATCCTGACACCCCGCCGTATATTCGAACACCCCCCCCTAATTTCAATTCCTGGGGAGGCTACTGTTTGTGAGCATTGAGATACTATGGTGATGGGGGCTGCACAAGCCCACAGTGATAGTACTGGCAAGCTTTGGGCCTCCTGATGCAGCTGGAGTTGCTGGTGATTTGGATCATTACATCTCTACTTCTGACAGACTCACCATCCAAGATTGGCATTCAGGTTCTGCTGGCAGGAGCCAGCCAGTGAACCTGACTCTCAGGGTGCAATAGTTTCACCTTTTTCCTTCTTCTTCATCTGTTGTCGATGTTTGTTTTGTTTTGTTTTGTTTATTACACCAGTAGTCAGAGGAGAAGTGGAACATGCCCAAGCAGTGAGGGGTGTCACACGGTAAAGCTGAAAGAAGCCATGTCAACTTAGGGATCTGAAAGAAGTCCCTGATGGTGGTACTGGTGTTTTACAGAAATTAAAACAATCAACATTTTCACACCCAGAAAATAAAATTAAAAGTTTTTCAGGCAACTCCCGAAGGGGAAAATCCTGTCTTCTAAACTCTGCTGAGTTCTGAAGGCAACAGAGAGAGTAAGAGAAATACTCTACATATTAGTCACCTATTTAAAATTCTCTTACTCTGAGGAGCAGAGTTGTTTGCTCCCCCACAATCTGCTAGTTGTGAGAAGAAAGCAAATGAGCCTGTACAGGTACTATGGAGCTGCTTACCATTCAAGTCACTGACAACAGTTGACTATAAGTAGGAAAACACTGAAATGTGTAAATAATCATAGCTGTACATGGACTGCATGCTATATTCATACAGCTGCTCATTATACAAAACTTCAAGGTATCTCACTAAGCACTCAGAACATGCAATCACACATAGTAAAGAGAGCATCTCATAACTGATGCATGCACCAGGGGCTACGTCTAGACTGCATCCCTCTGTCGACAAAGGGATGCAAATCAAGCACATTGAAATTGCTAATGAAGCCGGGATTTAAATATCCCACGCCTCATTAGCATAAACATGGCCACCGCTTTTTTCGAAATGGAGTTTTTTCGAAAAAAAA
Source organism: Rafetus swinhoei (assembly GCA_019425775.1). Taxonomy (NCBI): domain Eukaryota; kingdom Metazoa; phylum Chordata; order Testudines; family Trionychidae; genus Rafetus; species Rafetus swinhoei. The sequence goes on along the minus strand of CM033428.1, from coordinate 18,446,423 downwards.
CCAAACAGCAGTCTAGATGAGGATCTGTCGAAAATAAAGCCTTTTTCAACAGATCCTGTAAACCTCATTTTTTGAGGAATACAGGATCTGTCGAAAAAGGCTTTATTTTTGACAGATCCGCATCTAGACTGCAGGTTTGTTTTTCAAAAACACTCCATTTTGAAAAAAGCGGTGGCCATGTTTATGCTAATGAGGCATGGGATATTTAAATCCCGGCTTCATTAGCAATTTCGATGTGCTTGATTTGCATCCCTCTGTCAACAGAGGGATGCAGTCTAGACGTAGCCTGGGTGTCTCTTGGATTTTTTTCCCTCCTGTTTTGGGGATTTATTTCTGCTTTGTTTTTGTCAGGAGCTGCCCATGATCCCTGTGCCTTTGCACAGTGTGACTATCAAAGTGACTTTTGAATAAAATGTAAAACAAGGGCTTGGTCATTTGTGACTATTAACATTTCATGGCATTTTTATGAGCTGTAGAAGTTAATCCAGGTGTCCTGGGCAGATTCTAGTTCATGTGCTATGAACTAGGACCATTCAGCCTATTTTTGCTGATTGATTGTATATTGTGAGATCAGTCCTCAGATGTAGAAGAGCTCCTTTTAGTGCATCTGAGGGGGCAGAGGGGCCATTGGAACAGAAGAATATGCTGCAGAGTGACAGTCTGGGCACATGCCATCTAGAACCCTTTAAATCTGATAACATTCTAATCACAGCAGAATAGGTGACCTAGCTGCTTTTACCCAAACCCCTAAAGTGACATTGCTGGGAGAGATTAGTGCTGTCGCTCTTATAATCAATTCTTATGCAGTCTGTGTCTTCAGTATTTGCTTTTTAGAAAACTCAGAGACCTGGCCACGTTACCATAGTAACAGCATGAGATGTGAGCTTTATCTGCAGTCTAGGAGGTTCTTGTGCATTGTTGCAGGGGACTATTCAGCAGTCTGTCTTTGAACACTAGAAGTTGCACGTGTGTTTCAATAACTGAAATGTCTGTTTAATATTGATTTTCAACAAGTGACACTTATATTGATAGGGAGATTTACTAGATTTTCCTTGAAAATGAAAATATGAGAAAAGAGGAACCAGAGATCAAAGCTCTTTTTTTTTTTTTTTCAGATCTAGGGACCAGAACTGGTCAGAACTTAAAACTGTCACTGCTCAGTCTGATCAGCAATGTTTGCTGGCAATGGTCTAGAACGGAATATTTCAAGTTACAGAGTTTAATTCCCCAGGGATTAATGGAAATGGTACTTCATAGCCTATGAATTCTCTTGAGCTCAACAGATATGTTAAAATCATTTAGTCCTTACATGGCAAAAAGTAACAAGTATTATCACACAGGACCATTGACACAAGTGGATTTACTGACCATTATATTTTCATCTTATTGGGTGGGAGGAGGCATGTGGGGGGAGCCCAAGCTATTACTGCCACTGCCCATGATGTGGACACTAACAGCCCTTCAAGCTTTGGCTCCATTAGCCAACACTACACTCATTTAAATATTCAAATTAAAGCTGTCAAGCAATTAAAAATTAATCATGATTAATTGCACTGTTCAGTAACAACAGAATACCATTAATTCAAATATTTTTGAATGTTTACATTCAAATATTCTACATTTCAAATATTGCTACATTTTCAAATATATTGGTTTCCATTAAAACACAGAATACAAAGTGTACTCTGCTCAGCTTATATTTATTTTTATTACAAATATTTGCACTATACAAAAACAAAAGAAATAGTATTTTTCAGTTCACCTAATACAAGTATTGTGGTGCAATGTCTTTATCATGAAACTGAACTTATAAATGTAGAATTAAGGACAAAAAAATCCCTGCACTCCAACAAAACAATGTAAAACTTCAGAGCCTATATGTCCACTCATTCCTATTTCTTGTTCAAGTTTGGTTACAATTTGCAGGAGATAATGCTGCTTAGTTCTTATTTACAATGTCACCTGAAAGTGAGAGCATGCTTCCAAATCCTGAGAGGAAAGTGGGAGAAACATTGTAGCTCTCCGCATGCCATTATTATGAAATTAGGGTTACCATATTTGAACTTTCAAAAAAAAAGAGGACACTCCTGAGAGGCAGTGTATCTGTGTCAGTATCTACCAACTCAGGTTATATTAATGTAACACATTAATATAACCTGAGTTGGTAGATACTGATACAGATACACTGCCTCTCAGGAGTGTCCTCTTTTTTTTGAAAAAATTTACAACTCAAGGGGCTAAGGGTTAGTATTTTTGAAATCTCAAAACTCTAGAGAGGGTGTGGTAAAATCCATTATCAAAGGAAGATTTTCAAGGGACAAAGATAGGTCTCTGAAAAACTGGGACAGTTAAAAAAAATTACCTGTTGTGTGGCTATTGAAACAAATGAAAATGTAACTACAGAAAGATACTAAGTAGTAACACAATTTCATGTCAGGGATAGGGGTGGCATGGGGAGGAGTCACATGGGGGCGAGGCAGGTGTTCCTCCCCACTACTTGCCTATGCCCCCAAGACCTGTCCATGCACCACCTCTTCCCCAGGTCCCACTCCCATGCTGCCCCAACCCCCAAGACTCCACCCCCATTTGTTCCTCTCCGTCTCCACCCCTGCTCCCCCTTATGACCATCCAGTAAAAAGTGGGAGGTCATAACTCGGGGGAGACCAGTCACGCAGTTCTGGGAATCCTTTGTCCTTCTATATCTTAACTAATGGGCTACGTCTAGACTGACATGATTTTCCGGAAATGCTTTTAACGGAAAAGTTTTCCGTTAAAAGCATTTTCGAACAGAGCGTCTAGATTGGCACGGACGCTTTCATAAGCACTTTTTGCAGAAAAGCGCCCGTGCTAATCTAGACGCTTTCATAAAAAGCCCCGATCGCCATTTTCGCGATCGGGCTTTTTTGCGCAAAACAAATCTCAGCTGTCTACACTGGCCCTTTGTGCAAAGTTTTGCGCAAAGGGACTTTTGCCCGAACAGGAGCAGCATAGTATTTCCGAAAAAAGCACTTCTTTCTTACAGTAAGAAGTCAGTGCTTTTGAGGAAATTCAAGCGGCCAGTGTAGCCAGCTGGCAAGTTTTTCCACAAAAGCAGCTGATTTTGTGGAAAAACTTGCCACTCTAGACACAGCCGTGGTGTATCTTCTGCACCCTTTGCCACCCCAGCATTTATCCCTTTCCCAAGCTTATTTACATTGAGCAGCACTGCGGGACTCTGCTATTTGCCTCTCTCCACGCTGAAACCCAGCTATTCCTTCGAACCCCGTGCGCCCTCGTTCTTAATCCGGTATTGAGTCACCAGAGGACCCTCCCCTCTTGTCCTATCCCATGACTGACTGCTTTGCTGAAGAGCCTTTGCTCGGGGACTTTGCCCAAAGGAAACCAAAACCATTGGCTCACCTGGACCATGTGTTGGCTGCCCTCCCCCCTTCCCAAGGAACTCGACTAGATTCTGTCCAGGCAGCGTTGCCTTGGCTACTTCCAGAGACAGCTCTTGGGTGATAAACAGCCGAGCTGTTCAGGGGCTGCAAAGCAGCAAACCAGGATTGTGCTGCCCAAGCTCACAAGGACGCTCAGGCCGGGATAGGGGAACCGGCGTGGGAGGCGAAGTGTAAATCGCGCTCAGCCTGTTGCGGGAGCACCGCACGAATCTGGCCAGCCAGAGGACGGAGCACGGGAAGTGGTCGGCGCGGGGAGAGTTGCCTAAACTCCGCGCTGCTGATTCAGCTCCTCACCAGCGTGACCCGCCCCCGTCATATGACAAGGGGCCGCGGCTTGGGACGAAGCTGAGCCGGGGGCGGGCGCCGCGCGCCTGGACAGGTGAGCGAGTCAGGCGGTCTCCGGGCTGCGCGGCGCTGGGGCGGCGGCGGCAGGAGGCGCTAGAGCGCGCGGTGCTGGTGCTGGGCCTGGGCCGGGGCGCGGGAGGAGGAGGGTTCGGCAGGGCCAGGAGTTCGAGTCTCCACCGCTCCCTCCCGGTTAAAATGGCGCCGGCGGAACGAGGTTTTAATTTGTTGGAAGGGCTTTAAATTCCCGCTTCCCGACACGCGGGGTGCTTTCTGCTCTCCGGCTCCCTGCCGCGTCTCCTGCCTGTGAGCTCCGGGGGAGCGGCCTTGCTCGCCCTGTTGCAGGCCAGGGGTTGCTCAAGGCCTGGCCTGGGACTCCGGAGCTGCCGGGCTACAACTTGTTCTCAGCTGTCGCTGAGCCCCTTTTGTTTGAAAAGTTTGGGGGCGCTTTGTTCCCGGGGGGCCAGAGCGGCCGCTTGCAGGGGAGGGTTTGAGCGGGGCAACTGCCTGGAGCCTGGTAAAATAGCAGTGAGCTGCGAACAGAAGAGGAACAAACAGGGAGTTTGGGGGAGGAGGGACAGGTTCCCACAGAGCCTTTGTGCCTTGCATGCTCTGTGAGCACTAACTCCATTTGAACAGGCTCTTGGAGTGAGCAATCCACAGAGCCCTGAGTGGATACAAAATTGGGATCCCCATATGGATCTGCAAGAATAATCTGCAGATAGCACACCAGTGGCTGTGGATACCTGTGGATATAAAGCAGGTAGCTGTAGATTTGTGGGGTTCTAGCCACAAAATCTGCATCCACAAAAACAAGTGGTAGATAGCTGCATCCACATTAGGGATGTAATAGTGTAGTCAGTTAACCAATAAGCAAAAGCTTATAGGTTGATGCTATAGACTACATGCACTTCCCCCACCCGCCAGTAAATTTTTGAGCATTCTGGCTCAGTCCTGGCTTGAAACAGGTCTGGGACCTACCCCTGCTGCAGCTCTGCATTTAAAGTGTATTAGGAGCCAGGTGGGCAGGCAGCCCTGCTCAGTTCCAGCTCATACCGGATCTGGGAGCTCAGGACACTCCCCCCTGACAGGTTGCTGCCTCCCAGCGCTGTTGCCTCTTTATCAGAGGTAGCAGCACAGGGCGACAGGCAGTTGGTTCACAAGGGGAGCTGGTTTTTGAACTGGCTCCCCTTGCAGACCTGGTCCCAAGTGGCACCCTGCGCTGCTGCTCTGATACAGAGGCAACAGAGCAGAGTGGCCGAGGGCTCCTCAGGAGTGAGGCTGGATCACACTGGCTGCCAGCCCCAGGGACCATAGACTAGTCAACTAACCAATAAGAATTCTTGAGGTTACTCGACTATTCAATTAACTGATATTTAACAGCCCTAATCCACATGCAGGAATGGTCTGCTGCCCAATATAGGAATAATTTGCCCAGGGAGCAATCTAATTTGGAGCGCAGGGGTTTGCAACCTTTTCAAACCAAAGAGCCAAACTACATCAAAATCCAGAACAAGTGGCCAACAAAGAGCCAGTATAAGAATGCCCCTTTGCATGACTGAAAATATACAACTTAATATTATTGATAATTGATATGATTAATAATAGCAGAAATGAAAGACTGTAATCACAGACTTTATTTAATGGGACTTCTGCTGCTGCATCTTTTTGCACATTTCTTTGAAGTTTACATCATAACTGGTCAAATTCAGGTTCGTGCACGCATTCAAGCTACATGAGTAATTATATGTTTTTAACATTTTGAATTAATTTTTCATTGTAATTTAAAAAGTTGCATGTACTTTAGGAATGATAAAAGAGCTACATTTGGTTCCGTATTTGGCTCGAGAGCCATAGGTTGCAGACCCCTGTGTAGGCTAATTCATCTTGGTAGTATCTGCTATTGGCTAACAGTGTTCCTTTCACAGGGCCAGTATAACATGGTTATTGTTTTATGTGAGATGAAGGGAGAACGTAACCATACACTAAAATTAGTACTAATACAATGAGTTCTCCATGTTTATTTCAGTGTATAAAGTTAACTCCTTTTTTTAAGCGTCTTTATTTTAAATATGCAGGTCATCATGAAACTCATCATTCTGGAGAACTATGCACAAGCCAGTGAGTGGGCTGCAAAATACATTAGGAATAGAATTATCCAGTTTAACCCTGGCCCAGACAAATACTTCACTCTTGGACTTCCCACAGGTAGGTTTGGAAGGATTCATTAACATGATTTAACATGTTTAAGCAACAGTGAAGCATCTTGACTGTTCTAGGGGTTGGAATGTTCAAATGGCAGAATATTCCCCTAATGTGAAGGGGATGTCTCCTTATGCAATGCATCAGCTTCCATATAGATGAACAGTTCTGTTGTTGTTTGGGGAGCAACAGTCTATATAATTTACTTCCTTTATGAAACCTTTCTCTGTTTTTAAAGTAAGCAAATGATTTATAGTGAAGCCTCCCAATTAACAACAAAGAGTCCATATAGAGAGAAGGTGACGCACTGCATGATGAGACACCTCTTCACATAAGTGGAATAGATGGTAGAACTATGTGCTTCCTCTGGGTGTAAAATTAATCTACTTTTAAGACTAGATCCTTATTGCTTGAATTAAAGGAGAATCTCCAATATTAGCTGTGCAGAGCTGACAGACAGTTGAGCAGTTCTGATTCTGTCCAGCTGAGGATGACATAGCACACAATCAGTTTATTACAACTGGACAGAATTGGAACTGTTAAACTTGCATGGTTGATGATGGGGAGTCTCCTTTAGTTCAAGTAAAAAGTGTTTGTAATCTTGGAACAACAGGTTCTAGACTCTATACTCTTGAACCTGAAAGGTGGCATAGGCTTTTTACCATATACATTTCTTTGTTACGGTTGTGATCCAACCACATTCTTGGGGTTTTTTTGGGAGGCAGCATCAGAAATATAAGCCACTGGGCACTTCCCTGCCACCACACCCCATAGGAACTAGTTTGTTTTCACCCAAGCTACTTATGTGATGTCTCAATAAAACACTGTGTGGTATATATGGCTGCTTTTATTTTTGTTTTATAATATTTAGTGCTATACATCTTCAAAACAGCTGTATTCAGACATTGTTTGTCTCACAACCCCTGGTTTGTAAGATAGATGAATACTGTCTCTATTTTACACATAGGGAAGCTGAGGCCCAAAGAGACAAATGTGATAGAGTGGCTGTGTTATTTGCTATACTTAGTATCAATGAGTCTTCCAGTCATTAATGAGGTTCTGCTCTGAGTAGGATTTTGAGCAGATGGCACCAGTACTGAATTTGTTGAGATGGCTTTCGATGTGTTAGCCAATAGTTTGTAATGAAATAGTTCAGTCTTTCAGTAACATAAAAATCTTCAAATTACTGAATTAATGATGCAGAATGTTTACACAGCTCAGTGTATGCACAGCATTGTGAAACACTAATTCCACTAAATATTTTGATTTTTTCCCCCCCGGTATCTCTCCTAGGAAGTACTCCTTTAGGATGTTACAAAAAGCTGATTGAGTATTGCAAGAATGGAGATTTGTCCTTCAAATATGTAAAAACCTTCAATATGGACGAATACGTAGGTGAGTCATCTTAATTCATAAAATGTTGTGCTGAGGAAGCAATCAAGCTTTTTTTTTTTTAGGTGGAGGGTCCCCAAATTTTATTTATTGTGCTGAATGAAATCAGACATTTCTGTTAATACAAAATATGTCACTTTGTATAGAACCCAATGTAAAATGACCCCAAAACAGATTGGGAGGGGAGAGACAGGAGATTGCAATGCTATGTAATACTTATTAACAAGCTAGAGTTACCAAGTCTCCCAGACCAAATGGACCAGGCACCATTGCTGCGAATGGCATCTGGTCAGGAAAGTGGGCAACCCTATAATGAGCTGCAACTTTGTCCCCTAATTAGAGAGATCACATTAGCTATGACCTATGAAAGCTGACTGATACATTACCTGAGTATATCATTAAAGAAGTCCCACTGAAGACTCTAGTACAGTAGATTGAATGTAACATCTCTGAATTTACCATTTTATCCCAGCTTTCTTCTGATCAGGGGAACTGCTGCTCCTTCTGCTGTTTTGCTGGTTTGGATGGAATGCTATAGCCCTGTGCATATTTAGTAAAGGAAACAGGCAGTGCTCCATCAAGACTGCACTTTAGACTTGCTGATATGTGGCCCTGTTATGATGTTAGATAAGGATTGCCTTATTTGTGACATTATGATGCAATATTCAATTGGAGCTGGTTCAGTGACAAGTGAACAAATCCTCTGGTTATCAAGGTACCAATGTGCTAAACATACACATTAGTTTACTCTATGGCCCTATTGTTATTGCATTCTCTTCCTGATTTGATTGGACAGATTTTTTTCTGTGAATAATCATAATCCGAGTACTATGGATTAGGTTAAGGGTTATGTAGTTTATAAAGGATGATTCTAGAAAAATCGGAGTTCTTGGAAGAATTGTTAAACTAAAGTTGCTTCTCTGGTTTTGGCATACCATTAACAAACTTGGAATAACAATAATTCTGCAGAATGTTGTCAAAGACAAAAAACATTAGATCTGTTTCATAATATTAATGCATCTTATTAATAGAATTTGGATGATCTGCCTCTCCCTCACAGTGTGATATTACTGGAACTATAGTGACTTTTTAAACTTGCATTAAGGACACCCAGCTGAAGAGTAGATGGTGATATCTGGCATTCATTTGTAATCAAAATCACCAATGTCAATGCAAATATATGTACAAGTTTTTACATAGGTTATTGTATCCTCCTCCTTTGTGCCCACTTATCATCAAGTCTTGAAAGATGTAACAAATAGGGTGTGAAAGTCAGTGGTGCCTTGACTTTGAAGCAGGGATTGTTTTTGTACTATGTCCCGTACAATGAGATCTGGGTCCTTAATGGGTCTGCAGATGTGACTGTAATATAAACCTGCAATAATGTTCCTGGTCACCAGGTCTCCCAAGGGGATCACCCAGAAAGTTATCACTCCTTCATGTGGAATAACTTTTTCAAGCACGTTGACATCTCTGCAGAAAACACTCACATTCTGGATGGAAATGCAGCTGACCTACAGGCAGAGTGTGATGCTTTTGAGAGGAAAATCAAAGCAGCTGGTGGAATCGAACTCTTTGTTGGAGGTGAAAATCTGAAAGAATAACAGACTAGAAGAGAATAGAGCATTGTTTTTTAGCATAATTCTAGATAACTTTGTTTGGGGAGTTCCTTTTTAAAGCCACTTATTAGATATGCAGTCAGAAAAGCCATATGTGCATTCCCTTGCCCCAAAGAGTGTATGGGGTACTTGTCTGTCAAGTGTCACCTCTAGCCATTTCCTCCAGTGAGGCTAACTGGTGGGGACTGGAGCCGCTCCCCACCTATTGCAGGCAGGGGGACTGCTCCAGCCCCACAGGGGGCCCACCATGGACAGGGGCTGCTGTGGCTGGGCTGGAGCAGCTCCTGACTGCGGTCGGGGGGAGAGAAAGTTGTGCCAGGCCAGCAGTGTGTGGGGGGGGCGGGGTCTGGTCTAGCCGGGCTGGAACATCCTCCTCCTCCTCCCCCTCTTAATCCATTAAACAATGTTTAACTGGTTAGCTAGTTAAACAGGATTTTACATCGCTAATGCATAGGTGACTCACTGGTAGTCTGTGTGTGTTTTTATTTTTGACTCAGTGAGATGCTTAGGTTGCCCTAGAAGCAGCTCCATCCCTGCTTAAGCCTTTCTGCCATACTAAGTCAGTGTAATGTGCCTCCTGATCAAGTATGGGTCTCAAAATTTGAAGCAGCAACTTGCTCCAAAGTCTCAGGCTGCAGGGATAGGGGATGCCAGGAACACTGGAAGAGTGTTTCTGACCCACTTGGCTGTGGATGACCTCTTTAAAACTAAGCATGTAAAGATCATTCATTAAAGTTCAGCCATTTTTTTAGGTATATGGGGACAGAAAGGGGAAGGAATGTTGACTTTTTTTTACAGAAGTAAAATGGCTAAAGAAATATTGTTGACACTTACTGATTTATGTTTTAAATCACCATTTCAGCTAAGATTTATATTTGAAAATTTCAGCCTAGTAAGTGAATTCTTGAGAAGATGGGGAGGGGAGGGTAAGAGAGGTGTTGCAACCTTTACAATAGTAAGTACTACTAGGTACTAGGTAACTGCTGTAACCAGCTATAAACCCTCTGAGACAGTGGTGACTTCTAATGTGATCAATCTGCTTTTGGGTGCTAACATCCAAATTAATTTTTCATTATTCCAAAAATGCTAAGGAACACTGCTTCTGCTCTTGTTGACTTCAGTGGGAAACTTGCAATTCACTTCAAGGGAAGCAAGATCTTTGAACTTTAGCAAAGCTGCAAGTTCTTGTATGAGAGTAATGGTCATAGCTGTTGTTTGGAGTCTATAGCATCCTTACAGTAAGTGTGATATTGGCTTTGCTTTCTGTAAGTGTTAAGGTAGTGACATTCTTAAACTGTCTCCAACACAGGTATTGGCCCAGATGGTCATATTGCCTTCAACGAGCCCGGCTCAAGTCTGGTGTCCAGAACTAGAGTGAAGACATTGGCTATGGACACCATATTGGCTAATGCTAGATTCTTTGATGGCGACCTCTCCAAAGTTCCCACAATGGCTCTGACAGTTGGAGTAGGCACAGTCATGGATGCTAGAGAGGTTAGAAGAAAAATCCAATGACTTAATATAATGTTTCACAGAGCATCAAAAAGTTGTCTGGTTTTCAAATAGTGGCATTTTCTGCAGCACAGCCCTAGGCATTACAGGGCTGCCAAAAACATAGTTGATCAACTACACAACCTAATTACCTTGTATCCTGCAAAACTACCTTAGTTTTTTCCCTGGGGTTTCTTTGCAAATTTAGCTATGATCAAATTAGACACACAAATTGAGGGGCATATAAATGTGAATGATAGCTGAGAGACGATGCTAATAAAAGTAAAACCATACATGCAGGGATAGGAAAAGAAAGGTTGTCTTACCAAACAGCTGTGTTCATTACATCAAAATGAGCTTATTCATCTGGTTTCTATTATGCTGCTTTAACAGTTTTCAGGTAACTATGCAATACAGTTGTAGTGTGCTTGGGAAGCTGGATAAGGAAGTTTCCTACGGGTCAATTTCACAAGTCATTATTTGAATTATGGAATGCCCGCCCACTTCTAAAGGACCCTCCCACAGCATTGTGGGAGAGACCCACTGGATCTGGAGTTCAACTGATTTCATAGGACCAATGATGAAAATCAGCGTCGGGGTGAGATCATAGGTTAAAACAGGGGAATCGGAAGCGGACACCAAGCAGAGACCCTCGGACAGCGCCCACTGCTCCTCAGAGCTGTCCAGGGAGCCAGTGGACGCTGCCCAGAGGAACTTTGCCCTGATGCATGAGACTAGAGAGGAGCGGAAATAGGCTCCACAGTTTCAGAGCACTCCCTCATCCAGCATCCCCCCTCCTGGTGTTCTATATGGCAGCTTTCTCCAGTGCCAGGAGGAGGTCGACGAGGAGGTCTCGTGACTTTGTGGGGACATGGTACGTGTGTGCATAAATGAAAAGGTATGGGGAAGAGAGCAGCCAGAACCTCAGCTGGAGGTTCTGGAGGAGTCAGAAAAGGGGCTGCAACCTGGCACATTCAAGATAGGTGTGCACCAGGTTCTCCCTCACGCTGCAGAAGGGGCAGGCATCAGGAACAGATCAACCACTGACTTACTCAGAGGCATACCAGCAAGTTGAGAGTCACAAGGTGGTGTGTGGTTGAATTTATTTTACAGCTGTAGTTCATAACTGTTAATCAGCTCCTCTAGCTGTCCAAAATGCTCTAGTCTACTCTTGCATAAACACAAAAGGGAGCACTCAAAGTAACAGGTGGATAAACTTTAAAATGGCCAGACAAGCCATAATTTTATTACTTAAAATGATACAGCCAAAGAGAACAATACTGAGTCAATGAAGTGAAACATTGCTGGAGAGGACTAAAATAGTTTTCTTCTTTAGATAACTTGCTCATGTATTGGCTTCAAGTCACACTTGGGTATGCTTCCTTTAAATGTGCATCACAGAACCTAACAACCTGATTCCTGTATTCCCCTCTCCCCCAATTCAGGTTATGATTCTAATCACAGGAGCCCATAAAGCATTTGCTTTGTACAAAGCTATAGAGGAAGGGGTGAACCACATGTGGACGGTATCTGCCTTTCAGCAGCATCCAAGCACTGTCTTTGTATGTGATGAAGATGCCACCCTGGAACTCAAAGTTAAAACAGTGAAATACTTTAAAGGTAAGTAACTAGCCAGATCAGGCCCCTTTTCTAATTAGCTTCTCTCTTTTCAGTGTCACCATTTAATTTAGAAAATCTTCCCTGTCAGACAAATTGTGTGTTTGAAGGAAGGGCTGTCAGGTAACTCTCTGGTACTAACCCTAATTTAAAAAAAAAATCTCCTCTAATTAGAAATGTATTCAGGGCAACACTTAAATGGAAATCTTTATTTACATTTTCTACTACTGTTATGAATCCTGTGTTGTTTTTTAATTTTGAGTTAATAAAGTGCTATTGATAACAAGCCATACACAAAATGAGTGAAGCTAGTTTAATTGGCCAAGATGAGTGAAGTATGTCCCTCTTTCTGTACACAATGAAAAGTAAATGAGGGTTTAAAATTATGCGGACACTGCTTTTAATGTCAGGTTTACAGCAGTGGGGTGAAAAATATTAAGAGGGTTGTGTGTAAAGGAGTCAGTTAAGGATATTATTAGTGCCCATACCTTAATTTAAAAGCAAAGTTGTTCATTCAATGCACTTCCTACCCATACCTAACCTTTCCTTTTCCCCATGTACCAGGTTTAATGCTTGTTCATAACAAGCTTGTGGAACCCCTATACAGTATGAAGGAGACTGGAGCAGAAAGAAAACAGTCAAAGAAGCCATACAGTGATTAGTTTCTTGAGGTCTGGAATGATGCGAAGCAGGCTCTTCTCTGGGAAACCAGCACTAGACACAAGGAATCCCTCCATGTTCTTGTACATAAATCAATGATGTGTTCATTTATTGTCTCCATCATAGGAGCTGAGTACAGTCATCTTAATAAAGTAGATGAGAACAGGATTTTATATATGTTCTAGCAACCTCCAACAATATTCACTGTTTAGTAATGAAGCCAATTGAAATGAGGTGTGTAATCTGTAAAGCAATTAAATGAACAGGAAATAGGTGAGGTAGAAGTAAAATCAAACAGGTAATTGTACAAGGTGTTAACATTTGAATGACCTATGTTTAAATTTTTCTCCCCTCATATATTTACTAATCTCAACTGCACTAGCATCATGAAATTGAAGTTCTAGCCCCAACTAGAGTTAGCCATTAATAAACTTCCTCAAAGTTCCCCTGCATTAATTTACATTCTAGCCTTGGGGCTGTTCACCTGAGCAAAATCAGAGAAATGCTGCACCCACTCTGGCTCTTCAGTACTCTTAGCTTCATGAAATAACTATCACCAAATGGTTAAACAGCCAATTGTTGCTTATTCAGCTATATCTCTCTGGCTATTATTATACTTTATGGTCAACTCTAGAAAGCTGAACATTGGAATTAATAATGTACATCAAGACTAAGGCACTAACATTAGACAAACATTTTATACCTAAGCCTAAATATAGGTGGATTTGCTTTTCTCCCCTATACGGTTAACTGGGCAGTTGGTTGTTGCTACTTCTCAAACTCTATTAGTTTTGCCCTTTATTACTACAAAAAAGGCTTACAAACTATTGTATGTCACTGTAGATGTTGCTTAGATATGGATATATATTTTACACAGAAATCCTACAACTTATTCATAATGTAATTTTCTACATTAAATGCAGTATTTTATATCCAAATAAATTAAGTCATGTTGACTGTCCTTACCCCTTAACTCTCTAAGTTCTATTAGGAATTAAAAGGACTTAAGTGCTCTTGAAAAATTTTACTATAAATACTTGACTTTAAATAAAACTGAGGCAAGACTGAATACATTGCTCATCTGGCAGAACCTAAAAAGTGATGCAAATCTTGGCTTCCTATACATCATTTGGTCTATTACCATTTCTGGACTTAAAAAGCAACTTGTAAAAATTGGCAGGACAGCAGGTTTACTTAATTCCAGAGCCACCTCCTTCAAGCTGTTGCAAGATTTTTGCCTTTATTCTAAATGTGTGAATTGCACCAGAAAAACTGGAAGCTGTTATTAAAGCAGGCCATATATAGTAAATATATATATTTATGCTCCTGCTAGAAGAGTTTAGAGCTGCTGCAGACAATTTTTCCTTGAACTATAACTTGGGCCCTCTAATAGCTATGGGTAGTAGGTAGAATTATTCTATCTTCCATAATTTGTCAATCTTTAGGTGTAAGCTGTGGCAATAAATTGTATATGAGGCCAAAGACTGTGCCATATATTAAGGTATCGAGCGTATCAGATTGTCCACAAAAGAAAATGGAAAGCTAATGCCAAAGCTATGAAAGCAGCAGCAAAAAAATCACTGAGCCTAGATACATGTTCTATAATTAAAGAACAAATCTAAATTTTTAAATAACTTTTATTCATCTCCATCTTACATTCATCTTGGTAATACAGGATTTACAACCTTTTTACAAAGCTAAGAGAAGAGGATTCTTTTGAACCATGTAATTTTAAAGGATAAAAACATAACCAATCTTTTTACTGCATCATAACATCTCATGGTTATTTCTGCAAAGCTAACACAGGTAGAATGAGAGATGAGGAAGCAGACACTCTAACCTGTTTCTGTATGCATAATCCAATTTTTTAAAAACCTTTTTGAATGGTAAACAAGCACATTCCAGAAAAAGTGCTTAAATAGGGAAGCTTCAGCTGAATTAACTTTACACTTTGAATTCTTGATCATTATATTTAAATAGTTATCAGAGCAAAATAATACAGAGCTAGCATGCAGCCTATCCAAACACAATCTTTTAAAAGAAAAACCCTGCAATGTGGTTGTTTTTTTAAAAACAGTGAATTTTGTGAAGGGGTGAAAATCCAAGATATCCTACCACATAGCTTGGTATGCACAAGGACTGGGTACTACTATTGTAATATACATTATTGCAAACAGCTAAGCAAATTTATCAGTTGAAGTGATCACCATAGTTGCTGCATAGAAGCAGAATAATTTGTGCGCTGATATGCATTCCATAATAGAGAAATGTGCAGAGAATTGAGTTTCTTTTCAAAAGTGAAGTTAGTGCATGTAAAAGGTGCTGGAATGCAACTTAAATAATCCACACACAGTAGTGACCAAGCTTCCCCTACCCTCAACCAACATTAAGGCTGTTCAGTTCTAAGCAAGGGGAATCTGTCCCCATGCTATCTTTGATCTGTCTCAGGCTACCAACCATCACAAGGAGTTGTGTAACAGAGATCTTTGTCCTTTCTAGAAATGGATTAAGTCTTTCTTTTAGTTCAGCTATACAGACATCTGAGTAAAGATTTACTAACAACCAAAACTACATATGAAGAGTTGACCTTGACACACTATTATCATCTAGCTCCAGAGCCATTCAGGACCTGCTGTCTTATTTTAAACAAGGTTCTTTTCATTAAAAAGTCAAAGCAGCTGTTTTCTAGCCCATCTTACAGATGAAAAATATTTCTAAAAATCTAGTCCACACACATTGTTCTCATGTCTGAGACTGCTTGTGAAACTATCAGGGTAGGCAGACTTGTTTTCCCAATAACTTCTCATGGAGAAATATGACAGAATGACCCTAGTTCAGGGTCACACATTAGTCCCAGCCATTTGTGAAGTGTTTTTTGGCCAGAAGACACCATTTCACAAAATGTTTTACTAACTTTAGAAACTGGGAAAGAAAAACATCAGTTAAGGGATTTAAGTCTCACTTGACTATGCACCTGTAAAATTTCAGTTCAGTGTCTGAGATCAATTTTCTTTTATTTAAGCACTTCCTTAATATTTGAGTCAAGAAATACTGCCCAAAATTTCAGATAGGATGCACATTAAACAGATTGTTTTAATATCCATCATAATGAAAATAATCACTAAACCACAAATTCATTCCGTGTTAAGGTATGATAGAAACACGGAAATCAATTATTGAAATTGAATAGCGATAGTTATGAAAATAGAAAATGTTTGTCAGGAACTTTCTACACGAGACCCAAACATCAGATCCACTTTGTAGAGGTGGGAAGAAGGGAGAAGGAGGAATGGGATGCAAACATTCAGCAATTTATAAATCTCTACCCCCCCCTCCCACACACACCCCCCCAATGAAGTGTGTCAGTACTAGACCAGTGAACCACTGCAGAAAAATCAGTTTGGATCCAGGTCAAGAAATGCTATGAAAACAACTGACTGAGGGAGGGGGAAAATTCTTATGCTAGGTTTGATGAGTCTTCCTGCAATGGACACTAGCAGCGTCACCAAAGTACTCCAGAGAGCGCATATCTAGCCCACCTCAGTCAGAGAAAAGATTACTGCAAAGTACACAGGCTGGACTCCAGAAATCCTTGCAAGGTCAAACTTCCTGGAGAAATTCCCAAACAGAGATTTTTAGGATATTTCTGAAAAAGGGGGTACGTTATGGTATTACATTTCCTAGATTATTTTTAAGCTTTTGGATGACATTTTGTTCACTCTATCTAGCATTGAATATGTAGGTAAGAGGAGGAAAATGATTTCCTTTGTGGCAATGGCATCCAAATAGTTATTTGTATAAGCAGCCTGCAGCATGATATGTTACCACTCTTATCATATGAAAGCAAACAAACTTGACAAAAGTGGAAAAAATGCATTCCTGGTTTCTTCAGCTTCAGGTGATACAGAAGCTAACTAGTGTTCATCTTCAGCATTCATAGCTTGAAACAACCTGTGAGACAGGACAGAATTTATGTTAGGAAACACTGAACACCAACTTGAATTTGAAACTATGATTTGAACTTTGCAGCTTCTTGAACAGTGCTTAGTGCAATGGTGTCCTGGTCCATAACCAGGGCTCATAGGCACTATGGTAATACAAACATAGGACAATGATAATTAAGCCTTTAAAGATCCCTGAGAGTATTATTTTTAATTATGTTTATTATGGCAGGGCCTAGGACCAAACTGGAATAGGGAGCCCATTGTGCTAGACACTGTCCATAGTAGTAAAGAGTACCTTTTGCCGAGAGTTTACAATCTAAGTAGAAAAGGACAGGTGAGCGAGATGTCACACATAAACAAAGTGAAAATATGATGCTGCACACATACCAAATTAGTTCAATGATTAAATTATTTTTGGGGTGTGGGTTCAAGTTAGGGAGAGAATAAGATAAATGGAAAGAAAAGGGAGAAGGGAGATGGAATGTTGAAGGGAAGGTGGGTAAGGATGGACAGTTGTGGAGTGAAACCAAAGAGAAGAGGAAACAAGGCTGGAGAAACAGCCAGTCGTTGCAGGTCAGAAAGTCCAGTTACGGATGGATCCTTGCCCCATTTTACAGCAGGCAAATTGAGGCACAGAGAGTACCTGAATTTTACTACTGACTTTTGTCTATTCGAGGATATGGAACAGATCTTAGAAGTGCTGACTCCTATTCCCTGCCATGGAAGCATCAATAAAATGTCCAATATAAAAGACTCAAGTTCCTGGTGCTAATCTTTAAAGTCTTCAATAGCTGGGAGCCTGGCTACAACTCAAGACATTGGTTTTCTTTGCCAAAACCTATTAGAATCAAAGATTTTGTTAAGGCTGATGAAGCCCAGAGCTAAATTTTCAAGTCATCATGCCTTCTACAGATAACCCCGTTGCTGGTAAATTCCTACCACCAGAGGTTAGGAAGACTCCAAGTCTGTTGCCTTTACAGCAGAATGCACGACACGGCCTGTTTGCAAAGCATTGACTTTGAAAATGACTTCACAATGACCAGCAACTTTTTCTCTGGAGATAAACGTATCTGAACACATCCACTAAAGAAAGCAGTATCAGCAATGGAGAGGTGAAAAATATTGTCTTAGTATTAATTTGATACGACACCTATGTAGGACAGTAATGGGCACATTACACATGCACAGAAAGATTTGAGAATGGAATATATTTGCAAAGAATTCTTTGATTCTGCTTGATTAGCAAAATATTCTAAGGCACAAAATACAAGTCAGCAAATTATGTTTTCACACTATTACACCTCTCTCATCCAATTCTCTTTCCATCTACCCAAGTAGCAATGATCTCTATTCTTCCACACAATCCCAATGTTAACAATGTTAACTTCCAGTTCTGCAGCTCCTAAAATTTACAGCGGCCTTTTTATCTAAGTATTTGTATCAGACTCACCACCATGATATCTGAGCACCTATTCATGAACATGAACAGTTCTAACAGAAAAAAAATCTCTCAAAAGCATACCATATTCCAAATCCCATCTGACAATTTTTTTACCTTTACCCACACCTTAAATTTTCTCTCATTTTTATTTTAACTTTGTAATTAACTATATAATTATGCAAAAAATAATTCTGGGACAGCTTGCAAGAAAATGCTACATATATGGAGCTTCTATGGTATCTGAGGACATATATTGTGAATACATACCGATTAAAGCAGGGGGAGGATGGGTCATTGAAGTGCCTGTATGGGTTCATCCTAGACAGAGAACCCATACAAAGCCAGCAGAAGTACTGCCTGCAGCCAGTGCATGTCATCTTGTTACAACCATCTAGTTTCTGATGGAAGAAGAAACAGGGAATAGCTGTAAGAACTGACTATATCTCATGTCACTTCTAAGTCTTCAAACCTACCTTTGTGCAACATCAGCAGTGTATTTTCAGAAATGGAACATCTGTACAGTATTACACTACATGTCACACCATCTTTGACAGACTATAAAGATTTCATAGACTATTTACCCACTGTATGAATAAATAATGTTATTCAAAAAAATAATTTTTCATCACCAGCTATCACATTCAACAAGAAGGTCACCTTCAGGAATTACTTTCCAGGAGTCCTGGATCTTCAGATCCTCAGTACAGATTTCTACCTACTTGAACTATGGAAATAATTTATTCTCCATGTGGAATAGCTATTTATGTGGGTTACTCAAGGCAATTCTGCCAGACGGTTACAAAGCTATTTGTTAGAAAGCTGTAGAATACTAGATCAGGATTCCTGAGATCTATTTCTGACTGTGGAAAGAAAGTGGCACGTACTGGTTAGATAGAATAATCTTTTGGGATATTTAGCCAGAAAGTCAGTGTTGCAAAGTGGCAAAAACTTGATTCTGCTGTATTACAGACTTCTGTTTTCTTCCCAATTCTCTTTGACATGACTTTGGACAATCTGTTTATTTATTTGCCCAATGAGAGGTGAATATTTGACTGCCTTCTAGAGTTGAGATACAAGGCCATGGTCAGTAAAAGTCTGAAATGGATGGAAATACTAACAGCAATCAGTATGTGAGATTTGAAACTATATTTTTTTGGCTCCCAGCTCAATACCTCTTTGCCTAGTTTGCAGAATATTTGGTGACAGGAGTATCTCCCTGATGTTTGTACAACACTGCCTGCCTTTGTGGTGCTGGCAACCTGATTCAACCAAAATGCAGAAGGGACTAGGGATGTAAGCGAGTAGTCGACTAGTCGCTTCCCCCTGCCCTTGCCGCCTCTATCATAAAGAGGCAGTGGGGGAGGGAGGGGAGAAGAGGAGGAGTCCTGAAGGGAACTGACTTAAAAGCTGGTTCCCTCCAGCTCCAGCTCCAGCTCCATGGGAGGGGACAGGGATGCAGCGATGGTGTTCCACCTTTGAAATGTACAAGAATCCCTGCTGGGGTTCTTGTACATTTCAAAGTGGAAGAGAGCCCGTGGGGGACCGCTGGCCCTGGGCTCCATGGGGCATTTCAAAGCAGAAGCGCTGCCTGTACATTTCAAAGGCGGAATGTCACGTGGCACTTCTGCCTTTGAAATGTAGCAACAGCCAGGAAGGCTCTTGCTACATTTCAAAGTGGAAGTGCCCTTATTGACTAATTGAATAGTGGATGGAAATTTCATCGACTATTCAATTAGTTGATTAATCTAATTTTAACATCCCTAGAAGGGACCATAAAATCTAATGTCCTTGTGAGGTCTATTGTGTGTCCTCACTTCAACCTGGTTTCAGAAGATGTGTACCCAGAGGAGGAGCTTCTTATTATTATAATGTCAGCTGCTTTTCCTGGCTGCAGAAGTCAGAACAAGCTCTACTACAAGTGTAAGTCTCCAATATTGGTAAATGTTGTTCCCTGTTTGTGAACTAATAGCCTTTGGCACAGAAGTCTTATTTGGCTGAATTACTAAACACACTGGAAATTCACCTTTTCCTGAACTGTTTGCTGGCAATTACCTGGCATCTGGGGAACACTGATAAATACCTTTAAAAACTGAAAATACATACTTTTTATTAAATATAATACTCAAAAATAAAACTAGAGTAGCCAGAGCCAGCAGCAGGGATGAGACAAGTAGCATCATCTGAACCCTTTACAAATAAAAATCCTAATTCCCTGGCACTGATCTCTATAGTCTATCACATTAGCAACATAGAACAGTTACAATTAAGAACAAATCGCAATTCTCCAAACTTAGCCCAATAAACTCACTTCTATAGGAGTGCCACAACAAGGGCAGGCCTTTGAGTTCTTTTCTAGCCATTCTTTGCTTTCCATCTCCTCAAGGGCTTTCTGTATCACTCTTTTGCCATAGCGCTGCTCCAAAAATATTTTCATGTCCTCCTCTGCTTCTAGGTACTCATTACGCAAATCCATTAGCTTTTCTAAAGAGTGAAATAAAGACACCAAAATGCACATTAGCCTTACATACCTCACTGCATAAGGAAGTCACACTATTAGCTAGGACAATGAGTCAAACTAATTGTAAAAAAATCCAGGAGATTCCAAATATTGCAAGGGTCAAGAGGATTCTAATAACCCTGATAAGAGATTTAGGTAGCAACAGCCATCCAGAAGTTTCACCCAGTGGCTGACCCTAGTATAATCTACCGCCCCGCAGTTGTCGAAACTCCAGGACCAACAAAAGAGAACACACAAGGAACAAGTACTTTATACTTCTTGTCATCCTACCTCAAAATGGTTAAAGTGGAAATAAAAGGTTTTCAGTTATTTGTGACCAACATAATTACAGGCATGGGAAAAAAAATTCCTATGACATGAGACTGAAAAGACGAGGGATAATTAGTTTAGAGAGGAGATAATTAGTTAAGAGTGCATGAGTGTACATGACATACCGAATAAACATTAGAAAGAAGATAAGATTAGATACCTGTGTTTCTCTTGTAATAAGTACAAGAGGACTGGTAATAAAATTGAAATAGGCAGCAAATTAAAAATTGATACAAAGAAATATTTTTTACTAGCTCCAACAGTTAGTGGAACTCTGTCACAAGATATCAAGGCCAAATGCTCAAAATTAAAAACAGGAAGGAACTTTCATATAGATAATAGCCTGAGTTACATTAGTATGGATTTTAAAGTGTCTAGAATATAAACCCTCTTGCTTCATGGCATATGGGTAAACGCTTCATGTTATTCCATAAGTGTCCACTTCATGGTTTCTTGTACCAACCCTCAAGCATTTGCTACCAGCCACTGTGGGAGACAGAAATGTACCCCATGTGACATACTTTCCTCCAAGTAATCAATAATCATTTTGTTTTTAAAAAACCTTAAGATATACAAACAGGCATCATGAGCAACTGTAGTGCCACAACCACTGTGCTTCTTAATTGTATCAATTGCTCATCTAACTCGTTGAGGCATGTTCAGACTTTCAACTAGCTATGTAAAATACTGTTTAATTGGTAAACCAGTTAAATGTGAGGTTTAATCAGCTAACCGATTAAAGGGCATGGGCGGCACGCCTGCCCTACTGGACTGGAGTGGCCCCTCTACCTGCTGAGGCTAGACTGGAGCGCCCCCCCAAGGCAGGGGCTCCAGCATGGCCTTGTCCGCAGAGGGCTCATACTTGCAATGCGCCCAGGCCCAGCCGAGGACAGTGGCTGCTCTAAATAGTCCCCCACAGGCCCACCATGAGGCTGGAGCAGCCCTCTGTCCGCAGCAGACAGGGAGCTGCTCCAGCCTCCACCGGTTAACCAGAATAGCTAAGTACCACCCATTAAGGGTGATACTTACTGGTTAACCTTTCACATCCCTACTTTGAGCTATAAATTCTTCAGGGCAGAGGCCAGCCTTTCAACTACATTTAACCTCTCATCCCCACTACACAGAGAACCCCCACTACATGGAAGGAAGTGTTAACTCACTTACTCCTTAGTATAGTGGATACAGAAATAGAACGGTTTCCAAGTATCTTCTTATTGTCACTACATTTTACAATGAAAGCTGCAATTCATTTTGTGATCCAGTTCCAAAAGGGTGCAACTCACCTGCAGTGACTTTACATGGAGAGACTCCATGGTATGTCATTCTACAGAGGGTACAGAAGGCATGGTTGCAGCTGGAACATATGCCCATGGTGCAACTTGGCTCTTGCATCACTGGCGTCTGACAGCATGGACGAGGACAATATACCACGTCTGCCATCAAGTCCAAGCTGGACTGCAGAAGTAGGCGGTCATAACGTGCAAACAACTCCTCTCCAACCAGTTCCTTAACCTAAACAAAAATCAAACAACATTACGTTTCCTGGATTCGGATGTTCAATCTATTAGCTCTGATAAAAAAAGGTTTTATTCTAGGACATGAGTACCAACAACTAGTTTGAATCTGCGTTAGCATATTTTAAACATTACTCTCATTCTGACCTGGAGATTACTACAATAATTAGTGAAAAAGGAAACAAATTATTGATCATGCTCTGTAACTAAATCTTAGCTTTGAGCATAATCATCTTAAATATTCTGAATATTCTTAAATATTCACTA
This sequence comes from Rafetus swinhoei, assembly GCA_019425775.1. NCBI lineage: Eukaryota > Metazoa > Chordata > Testudines > Trionychidae > Rafetus > Rafetus swinhoei. Next base: position 18,423,667 of record CM033428.1, on the reverse strand, counting down.
GCAATTCAAATCCTGGGCACTGACAGTTTACAGTCCCATAGTGAAAACAATTAGCATAGTCAGTGGGATCACATTAATCCAAACTGGTGTTCAAGACATCTGAAACTAATAGTGTTGCAAAACTGGTGCCAGGTGATTTAATTTTAAGTGTGTAAGTGGCCTCTGGGTAGTATGAAATTACTAAGGTTTGAATAAAAATCCATTATATACAATTCAGATTTTTAGTTAGCTAGAGGTGTGCATGCATTGATTACATACTTCTGCTATTACCTGGCCTGGAGTAGCAACAGAAGAACATTTTGGTTCTGGACAGCTGAGGCAGTGGACCTGACCATCCCTGATCTGAATTTCAAAGTAGTCCTTTAAACAGGATTTGCAGTATATATGCCTGCATTCCATGAAGTACATACACTCACTACCCAGCTTCTCAGAAAAGCAGATGCTGCACAAGAACATCTTACTGTTAAAGCATTTTTTCTGCTGAGCCTGATCAAAATCCAAGATTTCCCTTATCAAACTTGACAGAGACTCCACATCCTGTATAGCTCTTTCATCAAGGATTTCCTCTTGTGTTGTCGCACCACTTGCTGCGCCACAACTATCCAGCTCAGAGTTCCGAGGAAACAGAGGTGTCCTGCTTTGCCCATTTTCTTGGTGGCATATTTTTAGTTCATACGGAGAGGTGATGTTCAGGTAAGCTAGTGTTTCCTCTTTAAGAAACTGCATCCAGGCAAACAACACCACACAGCCTCTGTTCTCTTCCCACAAGTTGTCTAAGTGCTTGCATAGTGCAGTAAGCTAGAAAAGAAAAGTTAACATTTTAAACCCAAAAAGAATAGCTACATCTTTCAACAATTCTTAACTCATCTGAACACACTTCCCTTTTCATATGGTACCTTTCGAGAAAACTTCAAATTTCAAGTTTAGGCCATAAACTAATTTAGTTTAACAAGGTCTTTGCTGCTTGTAGTCATTGGGAAATAATAGGAGAGCACCACTTTACATCTTTATTTGATTACTTGCTAAGCTCCATAGTAAAAATCCTCAGTCTATACCTTCGTCTGTATAGAAAACAAACCAAGTGAGCTGCATTACAAAATACTAGAAAATATTACGAGTAATTGTAAAGAAATGTAGATTTAGAAATAAAAATCATATGATGTGATAAGTAACTGAGGTAACACAGTTCTATACGCTTTAGTGTATGGATTAAATATTATTTGCTTCGAGTTAACCTATCTAAAAAAATTTAAAATATGTCTGGTGTCCTGGTCACTCTCCTTCTCAAATTAGTTTTCACTTGCTTGATAATCTGATATCCAACTTTTCCACTGGTCCACAGAATTTTCCAGGAAAATCAGGGCAGGACAAGGCCTTAACTCCAAAAGTTAAAAAACACACACCATGAAAAATTCATTTTGAATAATATCTTGCTTTCTTTATAAATCGTAAGGCAGCATAAAGGAACACCTAATTTCCCACCAACTTTGCAGGTCAGATTTAAACTTATTACAAGCTACCTATAATGTTTCCTTTCAAGCGCATAGGTAGGAGTAGGGATGTCAATGTGTAGATGAATACACGATTAACCGATAAACCTAGGCTTATTGGTTAATCCTGTCAACTACACTCACTTTCCCCCTTTGCTGCCTCTGCATCAGAGGCAGCAAGTGCGGGCAGGGGGAGATCAGGAGTCAGTGCCCATGAGGAGCTAGCTTAAAAGCTGGCTCCCCATGGGCACCAGATCCGCCTACCCCCCACTCTCTCAGTGCTGCTGCCTCTGTCAAACCGTGAAGGGGGCAGGCGGGAGCTGATATCTGCGGGGAGCCCCTGTCCATGTGGGCTCGAGCTCATCCTTATTATTCTGACTGAACTAAATATAGCACATTTGGAAGCCAATTCAAGATTCAGCCAACTACTCAACTCTGGTTTAGGTATTATGCTTTCTGTGTTTTGTCATCTAATGTACTTCAACGGTGTTATTTTAAACATTAAAATCTGTATATACAATAGATATTACATGCCTGCACTAATTCATGAAGCATTAGCCTTTTTGGCTTTTATTATCAAACACTGAACACTTTCTAATGTTGTGTACTGAATTAGACATCTGCTTTGTACCAGAGACCTTTTCCACTTCTACCTGATTTGCAGTGAAATTTTAGTATTCCAGTTTACTAAAATAATTATATAAATCAAATATAGTTAGGATACAAGCATTCTTTTTATCTTGCAACTAACTTTATTTGTCATGTTAGTTCACTAGCAGAGTGTGCAGCGTCTAGTATAGGGCGCAAGCCAGGAATCAGCTGATTCCTGGCTCATGCCTGGTCCCTGTTACCCTCTCTGCCTCCCCTGCTTCTCATGGAGATGGTGATGGGGGGAACCAGCTTTTAAGCCGGCTCCTCCCAGCACTGGTTCCTGCTCCCCCACCCTTGCTAGAGGCAGCAAGGGGGAGGAGGGGAAGTGATTAGTTGAGGGACTAGTGTCATGAATCATGGTTAGTGTGAATGGTTAGCATGAGTGAATCAACAGTAAGTGAGCTGAAGAGAGGCTATGCTGAGGTCCAGGCAAGAGCCCCAGAGGATTATGGATTTATTTACAACTTTAAGAAAAGAACTGTGTGAAATAAAAGAACTGTGCACGTGTGCTGAGGCAGCTTTTCCAGCATTTGCAGATAAGAAAAAAAAAAGTAACAAGGGAAGAATCTAACCAAGGACAGACCATTGTTTCTTACTCCTGGTGAGACAAGCAAAATTGGGTAGTGCAAAAACTGGGTGTTTCTGGATCGGTCGTGGACACACCAGTAAGAAGAAGGGGGTGTTACTAACGGACATCACCCCACCTGGACTGTGTGCAACCAGTGGATGCATCCCACCGGACTGGCCCCTGCCGAGGGGATATATACCACACCATTTTTCCCCAGGAATAGGAGTCCATCGATTCGGCATATTAAGGTGACATGCACGTCGGACTTCCGCCTAAATCAAATTAACCTGGGGTCTGGCCAGCCCCAGAGGGTGAGTGTGTGTGAGAGTGTGAGTGTGTGTGTGTTAAATTGGGTTAAGAATTAGGCTGCTAAATTGGGTTAAGAATTAGATTTAAATTGTTAAATATTCCATTTAATTATTGTTTTTAATGCCTTTTTATGCTTGCAATGCCTTTTAATGTCTTTCACTGTTTGCTTTAATTGTTTAAGTAGTATATATACATATACATATAGTGCTTTTAAAATTTCCTCCTGAATTGCTTGCATTAAACTCGTCAGGGTACAATCTGTCTACTGTGGATCTCTTGTTCTGTGAGCCGGTTATAATACACGGTCAGGAGCACTGTTTGCTTGGCTTGATCACCCGAGCAGCAGCAGCGCCCTCTTGTGACACTAGTCAACTATCCGATAAGCTTTTGCTTATTGGACAGTCAACTAGTCGCTTACATCCCTACTCAGAACAATGATTTAAATGAAGAAAAACAAAACTTATTTGAGTTAAGAACCCAAGGAATGCTGGGTAAATCTTTTAGTTATTTTTATAAATCAATTGCACTCTTCCTTGCAATTTTGAAACTGAAGTGCCCTCAGTGAAGGCTACTCTCTATCTACACTTGCACCTTGGATTGTTACTTTTGGGTTACTCACAAATGCTGGGTTACTACCTTCTGATGTTTACAAACATTAGAAAAAACAAGTTAAATTCTGGGGCTATCAATACTAACAGCATCTTTTTAATTTTAATGATCTTAAAATCCAAAGGCTCATAAAGGGAATATTAAAGATCATTAGCTGCTATTGACAGAACTATGCCTCTCTACAGAGATTTAAAAATATATACACTTATGTGTTCTTAGTGTTTTGTTCTTCATACTTTTAAATAGTAAAAAAAAGAAAATATTTCAAGGAGAATGATTGTACAGAAGGTACCTGAGTCTCATGATACATTATAGAACAGATTTTCAGATACAGGCTGTATTTGCACAGCATGGTGTTTACATAGTCATATGTATACACTATGTAACTCACAGGATATAAGCAGAGAAACAGGACATCAAATCGCTGATGGGGATTTTCAAAAGGGTCTAACCATCACATTTCCAAATAGATGCTCAAAGATGCACATAAGCACCGAGCAAGATTTATAAATGTGCCTACTACCCATTGAAATCACCCACTCAAATCACCTACACACTTATGAAAATATCACTATACATCTCTCTACATCTTTAAGTACATTTAAAATTTATAAGTGACTTAGGAACTTAGTCATTTTCAAAAATGATTTTAACACTTAAGAGTCTGTCTCATTGACAGCTAATGGGCTCTTAAGTAATTTAAATGTTTTTTAAAAAATTACCCTAAATGATTTAGCAGCCTAAAATCTACTGATTTTCTATGGGATTTGTGCACCTAAGTAATTAAGATGCTTTTGAAGATCCATCCTTTATCCTTAAGACTCTTGCAGCATGAAGAGAAAAAGATCATTGCCAATAAAAAGGGTGCCAATAAAAACTACTATGTACACAAATCATCATAAGTATGTATTACACTTCAAGATGCTAGTTGTTTCCTCCAACTGAACCAGGATTCTAAAAGTGAAGTTCTATACAACTAGATTCTATACAAGTTCCTTCACCTGCTGCATTTACAACTAGTAGCTATTAATTATAAAGAATCTTTGTTATGTTCCTGAAAGGTACAAGAAGTGTCAAAAAGATTTTAAACCAAACCTGGGCCCGGGAGAGCCAGTTACCGCTGAGTGTGAACACAGGCGGAGAGGCTGATGGGTAGTCTGGTGGGAGTTCAAAATTCAACACAAGTGGAGGCAGAAAGCAAATTGTGTATTCAAATCCATTGTTCTGGAGACACTCTGTGGGACTGCCTGAACCAAAGACAATTGAATGATGCCAGTTAAGAGAGATCAACAGAACTATGATGCTAAATTTTGCAGCCTAATGAAGTATAACTATATCAGGTTCCCAAGAAACTGCTTTCATTTGATAATGTTCTAGTTTAACTGCTTTACTCAGACTTTAGTAAACAACATGCCTTTTTAGTGCTACAACATTTCATAAACAATTGTGTGTTGGAGGCTGAATCAGTGAATATTGACTATGTAAGCATTATTATCTATGAGATAAATCACAAATCAGATAACCTGTAAAGACAAATCATTAAGAATAAGGGTGAACATACTTAAGAAAAGGAACAAGGCTCTCTAGTTTTATCTATCATTGGCAGTCAGGGGCATAGCCATCCGTGGGCCTGAATGAGCCATTACCAATTACCTACGCACTTTGCATCTAGGCCCATCCCTACCAGCCCACCCAGCACTTCGGCTGAGGAGCGGGATCGGAGCACAGGGGCTTACCCCACTCCGCTTGTCGAGCCAGCCAGGGAAAGGGACCAGGGCGCCAGGGCTTACACTGCTCCACTCCGGTGCTCTGGCTGAGGAGCTTCTCCCACCCTCATTCTTGCCCACCCACCTGAAGTTGGGCCCTTCTGGTTACGCAACTATGGCAGTTTTCCTTAAGAGAAAAAGCAAATTCATATTTGAGAGGTCTTTCCAGAGACCGGGCTGAGTGTCTAGTGGACAGAGCACAGCATTGTGTATCTATCACTGTTTCAGTGTGTAATCTTGGGCAAATAACAATTAAGAAGTAAACTGAAGCAAAGGCACCTCTCTGAGTTAATACCCACTTCACAGACTGCGAAGCTTAAAAGGGACACAACTAACTAATTAAAAACAGAATTAAACATAATTTCAAGTCCCTCGGCCAAAAGTTTAAAAGCGTGTGTTTGTTACTTGTTATTCTTGTAGCCAAATTTGGCCTATACAAACAAGGAAAACAGAATTATTGCATATGGGAACCAATGAAGCTAGCTACACACGCACTATTGTGTCCAATACAGAAATTAAATCACCTAAACAAATACAAAATAATATTTTCTCAGAACTGACACTTATAGTAATGCTCGGTATTACCTGTGATAGTAAGCAATATTTCTTCAAAATATTTTTAAAATGATAATGTACTTTATCTAATATTTCAAAACTCAGAGTCTTAGGTGAAAGGCACTTCAAAAATGCAACGCAATGCAAAAACACACTAGATGGACATGAAAGTAACTCAAATATCTACTCCAAGTTTGCTCCAAGAGTCCCCCATTGAATAACGTAACGTGTAATGTGTGACAAATTGTTCCTGACTTTGATGTTCCAAGAAAATAAAATAAAAATGTTTGGGGAGCCACCTTTGGAATATATGTATGAAAATATAAAGTATTTTTATAAAAAATAATTTTAGAATAATGAAAAACATCTGGACTCACCACTCACAAATATTTTGAAATTTTGGGGCAACTCCAGACAAATTCTTGTTTCTCCTCCTTGGGCAGAGTCTGCCCTCTTAAATTCATCTTCATCATAAATACTAGCTAATGCCAGCAGCTCATCCTCCTGAGCTTCCTTATCTTCTGAAGACATTTAACTTTTCTGCAGAATTAAGAAACCAACCAAAAAAATCAAGTAGGGCTAAACAGACAATTTGAACGGTCCATGTACATATATATTTTTAATGTCACTTAAATGAAATTAAAAAACAATAGCCCAACATGAAAACATACCATACATAATTACTCTTTTTCTTCCAGTTACAGATCCCACACATGCTCTATCATTTGTTGGCAGTTTTAAAGTCATAAAAAATGGCTCTCTTCAAAACCCAGATAATCAGAGACTAACTCTTAGAAAGTCAACGGCTCAAGAACACTATAGAATGAAATATGTAAGGCAGTGCTAATAGTATCAAGGTTACACTTTATTCATTTGTTGAGATGGAAATCGGAGACTGAAGAAAGAAAAAAAATGACAGCTTATGTAGCTGTACCCAGGCTATCTTTAAATAACTTACTAAAGAAGGAAGCAAGGATGTAGTAGTGGGCAGTCCAAGACCATCATGGTCCCCTGGCTATGTGCCTGCACTACCAGCCCACACTGCCTTGTCTCCACTATGTTAAACTATCTAGCTAGATGAAAGATAGTGCAGGTACCTCTCTACACTAGGGTTGTAAAAGTTTAACCATTTAACCAGTGGGGCTGGAGCAGCTCTCCACCTGCCATGGGCAGGGGACTGCTCCAGCCTTGCAGGGTGTGCCTGCCATGGACAGGGACTGCTCAAGCACGGCCCCTACCTGTGGGGGGCCCTGGGCCCCCCGCAGGCAGGGGCTGCTCTATCCAGGACACCACAAATTAGCCCCCCCCAAAATCCCTTCCATTGAAGTATTGTCTACATTACAGAGGCACAGCTGTACAGCATATATGGATTCAGACTCCTGCAACACTTAGTGCTTGTCTTTGCTGCAGTTAAGACTTAGTTATAACTCAAGTATTGCCCCTAATCCAACAACTGACCACACACAAAAATCTTAATCAAGTGCAGTGACACTTTGAACTCAGGTTGGCTAGCTGGTCAGGGGGTGCAGCCTGCAGCTCAACTACAACAATCCCTCAGCTGCTCACACAATTGTCTGGGGGCAAATCAAATAATATTTCCAGTTCCCAGTGTGCCCACTATTGCTGGAACACTTAACTTTAGCCTGGGCAGCTTGAGTTAACACCACAGAGTCCACTAACTCCAGACCAGTTCCAAACATGTAATGCTCATCACCCAGGGCAGTGATACTCAAAGTGTGGTCCATGACCATCTTGCAGGTGGGCCATGGGCTCCTCCCCTGCAGTGGTGATCCAGTCCCACAGCCTTCCTTGAGAGGTTGGAGTGCCAGCACCAGCTTCCCACTCTGGGGGGGTGGAGGAGAGGAACCTTGCAGGCCAGATCTGGCTTGTGAAGGAAGTGGCTCCACATTCTGCCACTATGCGTTCCCTCCAGCCAGGGAAACAGCAGTGCAGGAAACAGCTCACCTGGAAGCTTTCCCTGCTGCTCCCATTGGCTGGAATCACAACCAATTGAAGCAGTGGGGGCATGAAGCCAGGTAAACACTAAGGATGTTAAATATCCTGTAATTGAACAGTCCTGTAAACACATGAAATATTATCATTACATGACTGACTATTCGATAGTCCCTGGGGCCAGGGCTGGCAGCCAGTATGTTCCAGGGAGCCTCCTGCCAGCCTCTGATAGACAGCAATGCAGAGTGGCAGGCGGGAGCCAGTAGCACAGAAGGGAGGATGGGTAGCAGGTGGCACCGGGGGAGCTGGTGCTGGGGGGGAAATGGGATTTTAAGGAAGCAACGGGGGGGCAGGTAGGTCCGTGGAGCTGACACACGCAGGGGAGCCTGCTTGAAAGCGGGGTCCTCGCCAGTATCAGCCCCAGCCTAGCCCCTTCGGGCTGCTGCCTCTATCAGAAGTGGGGGCGGCAGGCGGATCCAGGGCTCTCTCCCGCGCACAGTGACAGGGCTGCGAGGGGAGGGAAAGCGCCTGAAAGGAGACGCCGGCCTGGGACGGGCGCTCCAACGGGACTTTAGAAGAGTCAGGCCCTGGACTCTTAGACACTTTCCCAACCGCTCTCCCAGGCAGCCCCTCTCCCCGCATCCCCCGCCAGCTCCCCTCCCTTAGCCAGCCCCGCACCGCCCTTCCCCTCAGGGCTGCCCGGCTCCGGGCGCCTCAGCCTCGTCCGGCCGCCACAGCACCCCCGTCTCCCGCGCACTCCCAGCCGAGCTACGGACCGCGGGCCTCCTGGCCCCCGCTCTCACCTAGGCCCGGGCGGCCTCCACCGCTTGTCCGCCCCTCACCGCACGGCCGGGCCCAAGAGCGGCCCCGGTGAGCTCTAAGCAGCGCTGCCAGGAGCCGGCGCCCCCTGCCGGAGGGAGGAGGGCCCTGCGGAGCGGGGTGGGAGAAGTGGCTGGTCAGCGGGCCGCGCGGACAGGTGGAGAGGAAGGTCTGAGCGGCGCCCGTCTACGTCCAGCCGAGGCGCAGACGCGTGGGAGCCCAGCCCGGCTTCCCCGTTGCCGCGAGCCTTGAGAGCGGGGGCAGAAACGAGCCCTGGCGGCTCTAGTGCATTACCGCGCTCTAGCCCTGGAGAGCGGTGGGTGTGTGCGCCGCCGCCGGCTGGCCCCCAGCACGTGCTCTAGGCGGTAGGGGCTAAGCCTGCGGTGACCTGAGGAGAAAGCACGTCCCACAGCAGAAGCAACTTCGCACAGCAAAAACCTGTCTGCAGCAGTAGCCATGACTGCCTTTTAAACAAGGTTGCAAGGAGCCTCAGTGGGTGTGGGTCAGCCCACGGAGCAGCCGCACTACCCCGCCTTTTATTTCAAAAGAATGGGCTTATTTCAAATTAACACTCCTGCTTGTGAATAGGAATAAACCTGTTTCAGAGAGTTTAGTGAGTTATTGCGGGGTTAGTATAGACCAGTAATGGTAGTGCAGACCAGTGCTCCCTCTAAGATTTTCCAACCGTGAGCGGAGTGAGTTTTGGCTTGTGCATCAATATTGAGGTGTGGCTGTGCGCCACCATGGCTATGCTGACCATATACCCCAGAAAATCTGGGCGAGTCCCAAATTTCAATTTCCTGTCCCGGTGCCCAGTAAGACACTGAAAATGTCCCAGAAATGGCAGCACAGCTACACGCAGCTGCACTTTGCTATTTCCCCTCCTAGGGAACACAGGTGTGCAGGGACTTTCAAACAGATTTTTCTTGCTGCTCTGGAACCTAGCCAAAGCAGCAGGAGGCAGTGCCTGACTTCTGGTGCTCTGGCAGGCAGGCAGTTCTCTTAAGAGCCACGCTGGTAAAGCAGCAGCCAGTAAGTGGCCCCCTTTGCTGCCTTTTAAACTTAGGGCCATGCAGGTCTTCTTAAATTTAAAAGGCTGCTGTGGAGGGCACCAGCTGAGCTTCAAATCAGCTGATCCTGGTTTGTGCAGAGCACTAGCTCTGCCCTTTAAATCTAAGAAGCCATATGACTCTTACACAATTTAAAAGGCAGAGCCAGCACTCTGCACCAACCCTTCCCATAGCAGGTGGGAATAGGTAAAGGATCCCTATCATTGGTTCAGAAAATATGGTCACCATAACCATGGCACCCAATTTATTAACACGTTTTAGCCACCAGAGCAGAACCCTCCCCCCTGCCATGGAGTGTGTCCCATTCCCAATAGCTAGATAAGATATGCTCCCCCCTGTAGCAGATCCCATTCCCAGCCTCCAGAATAGGTGTGTTCCCCCACCCACATAGCAGCCCTAATCCCCACAGCAGGCCTCCACATTCCCTCCCCCCCTCCCTCAGCGCACCAGAGCAGCCATCTGCAGCATGAGTACTGCTGCATAGCTCTCCAGAGATGGCCACACAGGCACACACCTTAGCAGGAACAGTGGTGTAGACAGCCTTAGGGAACCTACTTCTCAAGTCTTGCCCAGGGGTTATGTGTACAGCCCCAGATCTCCCTGCTCTTAGAGCTGCAGTTCACAGTCCAGCTGCCCTCAGAGCAGGCATTTGTAAAACTAGCTTGAAATGTGTTGTTGCAACACCCCACACAATCAACTAAATTATACTGTGTTAAATGCCACTAATGATAGATCTCTATTTTAGAAAACTTAAAACAGCAAATAGTCCTGCAGCACCTTAGAATACATCTACACAGCAGAGCTATTTCGGGCTAGCTCTGGTATTTGTCAAAATACCACTATCTCAAAATTAAATTCAAAATTATCTTATTTGGAGGCACAAATTGTGTAGCTTATATCGAGGTAAGGGTATGTGTTTACGCACCCTTAAAGACTAACAAAAATGTAGATGAATCATCTGAAGAAGTGGGTTGTGCCCACAAGAGCTCATGATACCATCTACATTTTTATTAGTCCTATGGCACCTTTAGAGACTATTTGCTGTTTAAGTTTCTTGAAACTTCATTTTGGAAAAAATCACTAAAGGTGAAAAAAGCAATCCCACAAGATACTGCAAATTTGCAGAGCCTTGTGTAAATTCAAAAGCTTGTGTCACAGGAATCAATACCTTTTATTGAACCTTACCCACCTTGTGTGTGTCAAACCAAAAAAACTGCTTAAATTCTTACAGCTAAGAAATTGCGTTTTAACATTGATTTTTTAAAAAAAGTTTAAGTAACCTAGTTACTTTAACCTATTAATCCAAAACTTGGAGAGAGCATGTTTAGGCCCTTCAATGCAGAATTTTTAAAAAAATTGAATTTGATTTAGTCATAATCCCATTGACTTCAAAATGACAAATGAAGCATTTCAGGGATGATTGCAAATAAGTGATGGATACTTATTTACCAACTTTGAATCTATCACCATCACAGAAAGTCTGTACACCTAGGTTTACACAACCCAAGCAATGCGGTTTTCCTTGTAATTCTGGTTCTCCTAATTCAGTTCCTTATGTAATCTTGCCTATCAAACTGTAAACTCTTCCTGGGAAGGACCTAACTTACTGATAGTTTACAAGCTTCAGAGGGGGGTAGCCGAGTCTGTAACTGGAGTCTGTAACTGGAAAAACTTAATAGTCTAGCAGCACTGAAGACTAACAAAACATGTAGGTGGTATCATGAGCTTTTGTTGTACCCACAAAAGCTCTACCACCATCTACATGTTTTGTTAGTCTTTAAGGTGCTGCTAGATTATTTTAAGTTTTGATAGTTTACACATCGAAGTTGTGGCCTCTGAAAAACACTTTTTGCATTGGTTGAAATACTAACCTGATGAGTAACATTGCTTGTTGCCTGTGTTAGCACCACCATTGCAGTGCGGGGGGGAGGAGATGGAGAGAAGGGTGATGGGAGAGAATCAAATGGAGCATAATCTGTAGGTTGGTTTCTCTTCAGAGTACACAATGTATCCAGGATTTCAATCACAACTGGAACTTACAATTTACTTCAAATTTTGAATCAAATTATACTGACCTTTCAAAAATATAGCATCCACCATGCTAGCCACATGTGGCCATTTGGCTGGTTGAGTGTGGCTTATTTGTTAAAGCAATAGAACTGGTTGCACACCACGGATATAGAGCAAGTTCTCAAAAATAAGACATCCCTTACCCACACACTATCAGAAGCAAAAGGAAGTCAGAGCTATCTGGAGGAGGCAAGACAACTATAGCCTGAACAAATTACAAGAATAGCCAGCCTTTGCACAAGAGCTGCTATGTTTGAGCATAGCTTGGTCTGGCCATCTCATTTGTACAGCTGACTCAAGAATAACTAAGGCCATATTTTATGATCAGATAAATTAAAGGTATCTATTCTTCTAGCAGCTAGTACCAGCAAAAAAAGACACTGAAATCAATTTTGAATTCATGCAAGGTTGACTCCAGCAACTGAGAAGCCACATCCCATTAGAGACATAACAGTTTATGGTAAGTTGCTGTTAACCACTCTGAAGCAAAGCACAGTATCTAATACCAACAATGTGAGCAATGCAAAGCAAGGATACAGCCAGTGATCTTCTGTGTTTTAGATAATTGTTTGAAATTCCCATTAGTCTGACCTTACACACCTATGGCCACTTAGCATTTGCTGAATCTTCATTTCAATGGGATTCCATCCTCAAACAAGCTTTTTGAAAAATAGGATGTATAGTTAATTGGTGGAACTAGAGGATGGAAAGGGAAGAGGTGTATGATACCACAGGTTTCCAGTACTTTCACTGAAGGATGAGTGGGATTATAGGAGTGTAGTAGGAGTGTTAATGGTGTAACTAGAGCTAGCACTGAAGTAATTCAAGCTAAACTGATGAAGGCTGATAAGTCCTAACATTAGCTCAGAGATCATTTGGAGCAGTACTTGTAATGTTTCACAGTAGGCCGTATAGCACTTTTTCTTTAAATGTTTCCAGTACTTGAAATGGGTGCTGCAAATACTATGAATTATGAGTTCTGGGAGCTTCTGTGAACAGCCACTGTACAGGAAATATTGCAAAACTGGTACTATCATTTCACAGAAGGTTAATTAGCCACAACCATTTACCTTAAGATATTAAGATGTATACCATTTCTGATACCCCATAAAATTGATTTAATTGAGCTATGGTAGAAGCACAATTTTCTAATTAATTTATTAAAGGAACACTTAAAATTCTTGCATTTGTCTGGAAAGAGCAAATGAGCAGAATGAAGGAACAAGAAGTTGCAGTGTGTACAAATACATCCCTGTGGCAAATAAAATTGAGGCAGCTGTCACTAATCAATTTATCACCAACCTAAATTGTAACAGTTACCTTGGCCACAGTTGAAAATTTAAAAAAAAAAAAATAATCCAGTACAATCCAGTGAATTTATTTCTTGTAATGTGTGGATGTTTCAACTTCTGATTTAAAACATACAAAATTAATATTTTCAGGTTTCTATGACAATTATGAATACTAGAAGCCAAGTCACAGATCAGCTCATTAAAAAAGCCAAATTTCTCTGACTGGAAGATAACAAAACCAAGCATTTCAAATACAGGCCTTATAGAAGCAAGTACAGCTGAAGCCCTTTCATCTGGCACACTAGGGGAACAGGGATGCTGGTAAATTGAAAATGCCGGTGAACTAAGAAGGAGGCATTTGGAGTGCTCAGCAGAGGCATGGAAGGGGCTGCAGGGCATGAGCTCCAGGAGTTTGGGTTCAGAAAGGGGTTGGGGCAAGGGAGAGGTTCAGGATGCCAGATGGGGAATGGTCACCTCTGGTGGCTCCCATACGCAGCTTCCCATCCTGCCAGAGGCATGGCCAGGTAGCTCTACTGTCTCCATCAGCAGGTAACAATCTGTCTGCACTCAGGGAGGGTGGAGGCAGGCGGCATGTCAGCAGAGCCACTTGGCTACGCCTCTGCCAGCCACAGCAGCAGCAGAGAACAATATGCAGAGGGCCATCAGAAATGTGGCCTCCCACCTCCAGTCCAGCACTGCCAATCCCTCCCATGCCCCAAGGCCCCTCCTGAACCCAAATTCCACCCACAGACCTGCCAGCCATACACCAACTGCATGATAAATTGGACTTTCTGTGCAGGTCAGAAATGGTTGTTTAATGAGCTTGCTGGTTGGTGAAGTTCAGACAAAAAGGGCTTTTACTGCTTCTCTCTCAATGGTTGGCAACTAATCAGAATCCCATCTGTGCAAGCAGCCAGGAATATAAATCTTCATTCTCTCTACAAGCATCTAGTTTAACTAGAAAGTTGTATACAATATTTAGATGGATGGGGGCAATTTACCATGAATGTATACATTGGCATATCTAATAGCAGGTTCTGATAGTATGCATCTATCGTTCAGACAACTGCTATTCTGCATATCAGATATAGGATTTTGATTTTTATTCTCCATATTAATACTCTTCCTTATGAAACATGGACACCAGTTGAAGAACCTTAGAGCTAAGTTCCTAGGAAATACTACTGCAGGTATACAGATCACCTCCCACCAGAGCTCCATATACCTTTCATAGCAACTGAACAAGTGCAAACATGAAATTAGTGGAATTCACAGACTGAATCATGTCAGTATTTTGTCTTAACGAGAAAGAACTAGATTCAAATAGTATTTTATTTAGCTAATTCTTCTCTGTGCTCTGGAAAAGACAGCTGAAGACCTCACTCATCTCCAAGTAGTCTTTGAAATATTAATGGACACTTACAACAGTTGCTGAAAGTCAAATTTCATATTCTGCCATCTTCTTTAAAACAAGACTGCATCAACACAACTAAAAAAAAACCAGGATCAGCTGATGGCGGTCAGTAAATCTATTAAGAATTACTAGGGACATCTAAATACACTCTTTATGGCAAGAGATAAAATATACGTGACTGAGTAATTAGCTACCTAAGTATTTTGATTCAATATACTGACCAATCCTCTCCAAAGATTGCTGTGATAAAGTGGTAGTGTTAATTTGCTCCAATTTATGTTCAGAACATATGAAGTTGACCATTTAAAGCTTTATTGTAGTTTGTAATATAAACAAGTGCTGACATTCAGTCAATGTCCATTTCTGGAAGTTTTTTTTCTGTAGCTGTTGGAGCAGTTGTATTAGTGCTCTCTTCAGCAGGCTGGGCCCCTACGTTGGCATCTCCCTGGCCTTCTACTGGTCCATTCTGTTCAGCTGGATTTTGCTCCTCTTTAGGGACTTCTACCTTGGGTTTTGGTTTTGTGACTATAGGATTGCAGGTATCTGTCAATTCCTAAAACAACAATTGAGAGATTTTAAGTTACAGCACATATTACAGCTTTTGCCTACAACAGTCATTGCCTAACGTAGCTTACAATGACACTAGTCAAGTCACAACTGAAGAACAACAGAGTACTATTTTCAACAAAACTTCCTGAACTATTTCCATCCCTCCCTTCTACTCAGAGCTTCTCTAAGCATAAAAATTGGTAACTAGGATACCACTATGCAAAATGAAACTAGTTTCTTTTTTTTTTCTTTTTCAAATTCAAACAAAATCTTACTTTAGTTTTAGCTTGTATGTCCTTAGTCTTTATAAGAGGATCCAAAGCAAGACTTCTCTTGTTCTGAAGATTAAGTTTATTGTTCATCCATTCCATAGCTTCACTTACACTCTTCTCCACTTTTATCATGTCTGCTGCATCTAAATGGTCATACTGATCATCCTAATGTACGGGAAAAGTACACAACACATTACATTTAATTTGCAATGACACTACTTAAAAAAAAAACACATCAGGAGACCATTGTCGGCCACTCCCACCACACACTGAAAAAAGGTGGAAAGAAATTAGCTTTTTAACACTTCCTTATGATAATCAGCAAAACATTTGATAAACTGAAGATACCTTTATTTTGAATGCATGAATAATTTTCATATACTGTTGTATTTGCTTCCCCAGATCCTCAAACGCTTTTGGTCTTTCCTCTGATTCTTGAAACCGTGCCTGAATAGGCTGACCCAGAGTCTGAAATGAAGGACAGAACAGGTTATAACATTTATTGGACCTACAGTGATTTTTTTAAAAAATACATTGCAGTAGCTTTCAAAGGCAGGGAAATGAGCCCTCCCTTCCATTTTAGGAACCCTGCCATGTGCTGAACTGAAGGTGTATTCATATTAGCTCTTCTATAATATGCAGTTCCCTTCCCTTTCTTGCATTATTTGATGGGAAGTGAAAGTTAACTATTGACACTAGATTATCACTTGCATTTTATTTCATACAAACTGAAGTGTAAAGGCAGTTCATGTCTCTGAACTATTATTTCATGGTCTCTGCTAACTCAGGGCTTGTGTACATGAAGCAGCAGTGCACACTAAAAGGGGTGCAACTGCCACAGCATAAAATACTGTGCAACAGGTTAGTATTTGCTTAGGCTCTGCCACTCTACACCAAAGGTTCCCTAATTTGCTTTCACTCCCAGCTCATGAGGCATATCCCACATTGTCAAATACTGGTATTATGTGTATTTCATCACTCTTGTCAAGTGAAAGTACAGGGCTCCACTTATTCACATTAAAATCTACTACATATTTGAGAGTTAGTCTGTCTTCAAGAACTCCTCTTAAGTAGGACCACCAAATTCAGCATAAAGCTTCCTCTTATAACTTAGAGCAAGGTAAGGGTTTAGTTGTGCCAGGAAAATGATGTGCCTGGAATGGGATTGATTCTCATAGCCATACAGAAGAGAGAATCACTAGGCAGGTGAAAAGGGCTGCCTAGCAGTGTGCCCCCTCTCCAATCTGGGACTGCTCAAGCCCTGAGCCTCCCACCCCCCGAACTGCCCTTTAGGGAGGACTTGGCAGGGAGGGCTAAAAGGCTCCCCCCAATTCATATGGGGACATTGCTGGCTGTTTCCCTTTGTCAGGGTGCAAGGGGAAAGTGCACAGTTTGCTGCATTCCTCATTCTGGCTGGGGAGCACAAATGTGCTCTTTGCTCTTGCTCCCTGTATTTTTTTTAAAAATACTATCTTTTAAATAAAGCATGTATGTTTTCTTTTTATTCAAAAACCCCTTAATTGATTTAAGGACCTGACCAATGCTGGGTAAATGTGCTAGTATTTTATAAATCAATAAATAAAATCCAAAAGGGAAGCTTTACTAAGACCAATTACAACTTCTTATACAGAATATAGCTATCTTTTTACTTAAAATAAATAATCCAAGAGATTCAGACTAACATCAGGATTAAGTCATATGGCAAGGTAATTTTCTTCTCACCTCCAAAACTAGCCTTCCAGAACTTTAAAACTCATTTTTATAAAAAGACATTTTCCTGTTATAGATGACCTGTGTTACCTTTTAAGAGCAAGTAGCAATTCCTGCATCTAAACTTTCCTTCCTTTTCCAAAGAGATTCAGGAGAAAGACAAATGTCCACACAGTCTTACATATATCTAGCATTTCCTTTCATATAAGCTTCAATTTAAAAAGCTGCTTCTGCCTATCCTTTTAAATTATTTTCTTCATGTTTGCAAGCAACATCACCTCCCAACTCATTAAGTAATTTAGGTTCATTAGATCATGATTTATAGCTTAAGTGGAATAAATTCAATAAATGCAAATTTGAGCATGACAGTTACAGTGCTGAAGTGCTACGTACCTTGAGTTCTGTTAGTTTATCAATGTAAACTTGTTTGGGTTGGTCTTCACCATCTTCATACAGCCAATTTTCAGTGTCTTCTAGTTTCAAAGTGAAACTATTTCTATCCTGAGACCAGAAAACCAATATAAATTGAATACTGAATTCAGAGATATCTCCCATAAAACAAAAGTAATAAACATCTGGTGTCATTTGGATTCTCTTTCCTGAAAGATGCAGAATATTTGTTTCTGTTACAACTTAAAAAAAGATGTAGAATATAGTAGAATATTGTTACTGAAGCCTGGTCCACACTAGAAAGGGTTTGCCAGCACAGCAAACAGTTTTTCCAGTATAACTGGATCTACACTATCATTTTTGTGGGGTATAGAAATGCATAAACACACCGCTAATGTTATTTTACCAGCAACAGTTTCTAGTGTACATCTAGCCTTATTATAAAATAGAGATTATACAGAGGCAAGGAGTGTCAAATTATGACAAGGGCTGAATTCTATTCTCATTTGTGGGCTAGAAATTAAATGTAAGGATTATTAGCTATTTTGATCACAGCCAATTCAAGGTAACTGAATCCGAGAAAGCATAAAAGGAATTTTGAGTAGGAGAGGAGAGGTTATTTAAACTCTCTATATAGCAGTGGTGCAACTGCTGTTGGAACATTGTTCCCAGTTCTAGTGCCCACAGTTCAAGAAAGACATGAATAAATGGGACAGGGTTTAGAGAAACGCCAAGAATTATAAAAGAATAAAATCCCCAGGGTGATAAGAGTCAAACCACTCGACCAATTCTGATGAACAAAGAAAAGATTAAGAGATGAATAACAGATAAGGACCTTCACTACCAGTCTTTATTTTAATTTTCCCCGGGGAAAATATAACCACTTATTACTGCAACAAAAATTGATGAAAATTGTACAAAAGTTCATTTTTCTGAATAAATCCTGGGGTTTATTTTGATGGACAGAAGGATAGGGAAAATATTCAGTAAATTAATGCAGTGATGAACGGAATTCAATGTGGTTTACTACAGAATTAAGACTCCAAACAAATGCCACCTCTGAATTTTAGAAAACAATGCATCGCTAATGCCCAAATGTAACTTCTCACTTAAAAGTGGTTACAGATGCAGAGTTAGAACTATTAGCCTATAAATTCCTACTTTTTTAACTGGGCCACACCATTTTCACCACATACTCTTAACTTCCTCATTGTATCCTGGTTTTTAAAAAGTTTTGAAACTCATTCTGATAGAGATTGCCTGCCCCAAATCTCAAATCTTTAAACCGTAAACTGCTATAACTTGAAGTGTGTATGTGGTGGCTGTCAGATTTATCAGTATGTTTAGATGTGCATGCACTTCAGACCTTGCGTGTGTGCCTGTTTCTTCACTGTGTATTTTCTAGCCCAATACATAATCTTACTTCAACAAACCGCTTTGTGTATTCACAGACTACAGGTTGGACCCCCCTGGTCCAGCACCCATGGGACCTGACCTGTCCCAGACGAGGGATTTAGCCAGACCAGGGGAGGTCATTTCTGGCCCCAACAGATGTCTTTCCCTGTCAGTCCTGCTGGGCAGCCCAGCTCCAGCATGCTGGGCTCCCAACCCCACTGGGCAGCTCACTTCTGGCAGCCTGAAATAATCTATTATAATACACAATATAAACGTTTTTTAAAATATAGATTGACCTCTCTAAACATGACTCTCTGATCCAGCAAGACCATGGATGTTCCAGGACCACAGAGTCCAGATGGAAGACTGGTGGTTGGGAGCCCTGTTGGCAGGCTGCTGATGGCAGGGCTGGGAGACAGGTGGCATAACTGTCTGGCAGGACTGACAGCTCAGCAGTGGGGAAGAGCCATCTGGAAACCCACCTGCTGGACCATTCCTAGGGGCAGTGGTAGGGGGACCAGAAATGACTTCCCCTGGTCCAGCAAAATCCCTCATCCAGGACTGGTCAGGTCCCAAGGGTGCCAGACCAGAGAAGTCCAATATGTATTTGGAAGATGCAAAAAGTAGGGTGAACATTCAGGAAAAAAAATATATTTTGATAAAACCTGGGATTGTCTCAATAAAGACTGGTTTAAACCAGGGATTGGGAAAAGGCTGCCAGCAGGCCATATCCAGCCCACCAAGCCACCAGATCCGGCCTGTGGCCACCTTGCTAGAACCCTTAGAAAGCAGCTCACGCTTTTTAAAAAGCCAGTTGCTCTCCACTCTGGACAGCTGAGGAAGAAGGAGGGAGTCTTCCCACGCTGCTCCTGCCCCAGCAAAATCTCTCATCTCCCACTGGCCAGTTTTCCACTGGATAGGGGCAGTGTTGGAAGCTGTCTCCCTCCCACTCCATGCCCAGAGCGTAGCCATGTGGAACAGTCTCTGGCACCCCACCCCCTCTGACTACCGGCCCCAGGCTACCACCCAAACCTTCTGTACCTCTTGCTCCCCTTCCCTGACCTTACACCCCCTCCTAGAGCCTCTACCCCAGTCCAGAATTCTCTCCTGCACCCTTACCCCTTCCTGGACTGTGTACTCAAGCCCCTGGCCCAGATCACAGCCCCTTCCTTCACCTAAACTCCCTCAGACCCCTCATCCCCTCCTGCACCCCAGTCCCCTACCCCAAGCTCCTTTCTGAATCTAACCTCCATCCCAGACCCCACACCACCTCCACAGAAGGGGGACCACTTGCCAAAATCTTGGAGTGACACCCCCCCCCCCCATATTACAAATTGGCCACCCCTGGTTTAAACTGAAAACAAAGGGACTTAGTGTATAAATACTGACACTGAGAATAAATATTTAATAATGGGCTCTTCAATCGAGAAAAAGCTTTAAGATGATCCAGTGGCTGGAAGTTGAAGCTAGACCAGGGTTGGGCAAAAGGGCCTCCATGGGCTGGATCTGGCCTGCAAAGTGGGTTGATCCAGCCCATGAAGGCCCTGCCACTCCCCGGCCCCAGGCCAATTAGGAAGCTTCCTCCCCCCTGAGAGCAGCACACAGCACTTTGAAGCGCCACACACTGCTCACAGGGCCAGAGGAGACATCACACATTCCCCCGCCACCAAGCCCTCATTGGCCTGAGGGCAGGAGGAGCATGTGAAGTTTCCTCCGCCCCACCCTGCGAGGAGCACATGGCACTTCAAAGTTCTGTACGCTCGCGTAGGGCGGAAACAGGGCAAGGGATGCTTCGCACAGCTCCCCCGCCCCCAGGCCAATCAGGGCTTTGGGGCAGGAGAGCATGTGACATGTCCTCCTGTCCTGCGAGCAGCGCGTGGCACTTTGAAGTGCTGCATGCTCCTCGCAGGGCGGGGATTGGGCTGGAGGAGGCTTTGCATGCTCTCTCCTCCCCCAGTCCAATCAAGGCCTGGGGGTGAGGGAGCTGCGTAAAGCTTCCTTCGCCCTGTCCTGGTCCTGCGAGGAGTTCGCGGCACTTCAAAGTGCCACATGCTCCTCACAATCAAGGCCTGGGGGCAGGGGAGTGTGAAGCCTCTTCCCGCCCTACCAGGGGCATGGGTGCCTACTAGGAGGGGGGTGCAAAGGGGCTCCCCCACCCCCAGACCACTTGGGGTGTGGAAGCCCAGAAGCATTCTGGCCCCACCCCTTCTGGATTAGGCCCCACCCCTTCTAGCCCAGGGTCACTTCAAAAATTACTGAAGTGGCCCCCGGCCAAAAATTATTGCCCTCCTCTGAGCTAGACAAATTGAGACTGAAAATAAGGTGTAAGTTTTTACCTGTTACAACAGTTTACTAAAAGTCATAGTGGAGTCTCAATCAGTTTTTTTTTTTTTTTAAAAGATGCTCTAGGAATTATTTGAGGAAAATTCTAAAATTAATAAATGATCACTAGTCCTTTCTGGCCTTGGAATCTTTGCATTCACAGCTCAACACAGGGGGAGATTTGCATTGAGAACAAGGGTAAAATACAGTGGTCCTAAAATGAGAATATTTTATCCACAAATGAAGCTGACTATGACAAAGTACTCCCCATTCTCACTCTTTTGGACTTTGCTTCAACTCCCTTTTCCATTTCACCTGGGAACAATCAGTAATTAAAAAGTTAATATTTGCATTCAAGTCTTCTTTGAGTTCTAGAATTAACACTTCCCTAAGATTAGTGTAGGGCAGGGGAGTAGACAGTTTTTATCTCCAGTAATTTGCAAACTAAGAAAGGTATTATCAGTTTACATTTGTCTCAAGTTTAGATTGTTTAACTTTCCAGTCCTCATGGTTATGAGGACACTTCTCTTTAAAAATGAAAGCTTCATTCTGAATATACCATGCAGACCACAAACATATTCTGGGTATATGACACCCGTTTTAAAGACTGCTACTGGAAGAGATCTGAAATATTAGACCACAAAGAACAAAAATAGTAGTCAAATTGGTAATACTTACATCTTCACTAACAAATTTTTCATATAAGCCACAGAGCTTGTCTCTCATATCATACACATATTCCTCTACTGCATTCTTGGCATCATTACGCTCTTTCTCCAGTTTATCCTGCATTATCATTTTACCCTGCAGAAAAGAAATTAGTTCAATCTTACTCAAGAATTAGAGGTCAATTAAAATTATTTCAAAATAGCACTAGAGAAACAACATACTTAGTAGCAGATATGAGCAAAAGCAGAGATGCATTTGAGATCAGGACAGAGGCAATTCTAATTGAGTATTTTTATGGGGAAATGAATTTAAGCTCATCTGCTCATTCTATAACCACCACCGATGTTTGAGGTAGTGACACTGGGGTGATAATTGGGGAAGCTATCTTTGTAATGGGTGAGATAATTTGCATCTTTGTTAAGACCTGTATGCAAAGTGTCAAATTTAAGCATGAATGACAGTTCTGAGGCTTCTCTGACACTTTGCGTATGGGTCTTAAAGATGCTAATTATCTCACCCATTACAAAGATAGCTTCCCCAATTATCACCCCAATGTCACTACCTCAGACACTAACCTGCCCCCCTCATCCCTCCTCTGTTCTTAAACCTGAGTCGTCATTTTTATATGTGTTCACTTTTTTTGATTGTATCACTTTGGTATATATGGTCGTGCCAATTTTCTTCCACATATTGATCTGAGGAAGTGGGTCTGGCCCACGAAAGCTCATCATCTAATAAACCATCTTGTTAGTCTTTAAAGTGCTGCATAGTCCTGTCTTTTGTTTCAGTTACATCAGAAACATTACCAAATGAACTAGTATTTCAAGAAGTTTTATAAAACTCTGAAAAATGGAATGTGGTGGTGAACAAACACCTTATAGGTGATTGCACTAGCAGAAGGGATATGACAGGTGAGGCATATTATTTGTATTACAAAGAAGAGTAGGATCACCAAGCAGAATTGGTGACTCAGTGGTGACTGCTGTAGTGACAATCCCTAGCTTAAAATTTATGTAGCATACTGATCCAACTCAAAACTTGACACCTATCTTTCCAATTTTAAGAGTGATCATAACATAGCAAAGAAATGCAAGACCAATACAATCTGAACTGCCCAAGTAGCTGGAAGACAAGTGTTTTAGCTGTGGCTATCCGAACAGATACCAGAGATTTAGTAGCAGACATTCAGGGTACTAGATGGATCGACTGACTAGAATAGGTGACAAGCACTTCAGAATAACCATTAAGTCTATAAAGCAATGCAGTACTAGTAAAATAAAAATCAGTAAGTTAGAAAAATTTAGCTGCTGTAAAAAGTATAAACAAGATTTTTTGTTACAATGAATTCTTTGCACTATCGAGTTACTGGTTACCTCATAACTGCAGGGTTTTTAACCATTTAAGAAGGTCTCAGAAGTCCTTCAAAGCCTTGTGGCTTGAGGTGAGCAGCTTCCATTAACTGGCATATTAACATCTCCCCAAATGCCACATGACCCCAGAATTGAGATATTTGCCTTTGATTAACATTCTTTTGGAGCTTGCATTATTTTATTAATTTGCCCCACTCCTGCTAACATTACTTTTTTATATATACTTAACCATTTTCACTGAAAGCACTGACTTGCAAGGCAACAGACAGCTGCTCAGAAACAAGCATGATGAGTACAGCAATAAATACCTAAGTTATGGGTTCTGAAACTTCAGTTACCAAGCAATTTTCCAAAATGTAATTGCAAATTATCTGCAATTGTAGAACATTCCTGCAGCAGTTGCTCATCAGGAAAAAGGGGTCATTTTTAGCTGTCTTCACTGCAGTAGTTTTGCCCTTGGAGAAAGTAAGCTACACAGTCTCCTTTTGCTGTTCTTAATAGTTCACCCTTTCTCCAGCTGGAGATAAGGTGAAGTCAGCACCTTGTGACCAGCAGTCTCTGTGCACACTAGATAAGTGATGGGCAACATAGGCTAGCGAGTGGGCTGCATGAGTGGCCATCCATCTCAGTGGGCCATAATATTGTCACAACCAAGATGGTCTCCTGGAATAAGGTAGATTTGCTAACTGCTTGTGTACCCAATATGTAGGAAGGTGCCAATCAAACTATAGCAGCACACTGATTGGATGCAGAGGGAGCACAAAACTCACACAAGTCAATGTTGTGTGCAATCAGCATGCACTTCACATGGGTGTCACTTTAGTAATACAAGTAGGAAAAAAGTTATGCAGACAGAAACCAGCGGAATCTGGCAACCCCAGCATATGGGTAATGGTAAACAAAATGTCATGTGGGTCATTCATAGAACCCTGATGGGCTAAGCCCACCACTGGTCTAGGTAATGAGGGAAAATAATCAAACGGTGTTTTACCTCATTCTCAATGAATAAGTTCAGTATATCCTTCCCTATCTGCCACAGCAGTTGATTCTCAATGGGAAGGTCCACTGTACTAGTTTTCACTTTAGCCTTCTTGGCTTGAGGAGGTTGATCCATTTTCTTGTCTTTTGATCCAGCTTGAGATGTCTGCATTAAAAAAAACCACACACACATTCAGGATGCAATAGTCACTAAGGGGACACTATTCAAGTTGCATTTGTCTCTGTTTTTTGTTACAATGTTTATTAAAATTTAATTTATTAGAGCAACTATCAGTCAATGCTGTTTCATTTCATCTGAATGAAATTCTTAACTGCTTTGAAATTGTGTCAGTCTATAGATTTTTGCAGCTCTCTAGTTTGGCATTAAGGAAATTCTGCAGCAGCTTCACATATTAAAAACAAGACATGTTTAAATATTGAATTGCATATGAATACAAAAGCCTTGTGCTATTTTAAATTTTAATTTAGCTTTATGCTAATTTCTGTATCAAAACCAAAACTACATGGCACAAATTGGTGAAAATTGTGGTTCTGGCAGCTGAGTAGCAGTCAGTGGGAGCATTTGGTACTAGTAATGTTGTCAGAGGGCTTAGCACATTTTTTGCTTAAATATGCACCAGTTATAGTAAACATTTAATTTAAAGGTGTCAATTTAGTTTTTGGGGAGAACAGTCCTTTCAGATGAATGGGGCAATTCACACATCCCAGAGCTACTGATTCAAGTTCTGCCGCCTCAGGGAGACAGCTCTGAATCAATTAGTATTTTTAAGGAACCATCACAATCAGGAGAACTAGAAAAATATTTAAGTGACAACTCAATTTACAGAGCCTAGTTCTGTGCCAAAGGATGTAGAACGGGTCCCTGATTACATTAGAGCAAACATTCTACAGGCTGGATGTTCCTGGTCTCGGATGAGGGATTCTGCCAGATCAGGGGAGGTCATTTTTAGACCCCTGCTGCTGGACAGCCCGCCATCAGCTCCCTGCAGGTAGCCCACTGTCCTGCTGGCCCCGCAGAGATCCTTATTGCTGACCCTCCACCAGGACTCTCTGGTCCTGCAACATCCATGCCGGACCATGGATGTTGCCAGACCAGAGAATCCCAGTTAAGAGAATTTCAATCTGTAGAAGGCAAAAATGTTCTAACCAGGTGAGCTAAGCAGACCAAGACATCAGTTACAATTAGTACCTCCATTTCTTCAGACTCTGCCTTGTTATCAGTTTGTGCTTGCTGCTGCTCTTCATTCTTTTGTTGCTCTTCCTGGTCTATTTGCATCTTCTGAAATTAGAAGAAAACACTTAAATGTAAAACTAGTCTCAAATACTTAGTTTACTATGGCTTAGCATATAACCCATTTAACTTCTGGATTGGTCACTGTGCTTGTATACTTAATATTCTTTAGGTCCTGCAGTGAAGATTTAACTCCACAAGAATCTAAGTTTAGTTCAAGTGACAAACTATATAATATATATTCTTTACATCTAATCTTTATTGATAAATATTTGCCATACTGAAATTTAATGGAGACAAATTGTGTGTTTGTTTTTAAAAACAATGGTTACTTACCCCACAGCAGGGGTGGGCAATAATTTTTAATGGGGGGGTGGGGGAAGGGGGAAAGAGACGCCAAGATTTTGGTAACAGTCAAGGGCCACGCTTCTGTGGAGGGTGTCTGGGACAGAGGTTGGGTTCAGAAGGGAGCTTGAGGTACACGACTCAGGTACAGAAGGGGATGGGGGTCAGGAGTTTGGGTGAAAGAGGGGGCAGTGATCTGGGGCAGGGGCTTGGGGTTCAGGCTCCAGGAGGGGGGGGTAAAGGGTGCAGGAGAGAATTATGGCCTGGGGCAGGGGCAGATCTGGTGGCTTGGTGGGATGGATCCAGCCAGCTGGCAGCCTCCTGCCCACACTTGCCCTACAGTAACTATAGTTATTCAAGATGTGTTGTACACACAAATGCCACTGTACAGAGGCACATGAGATTGGATTGTTTTGGCCAAGAGTAACTACTGAGGCCAGGTCTGTCCAACTATCTCAGTTCGTTTACGAATACAGATTTCTCTAGGAATAGGATTCTGTAGTCAAGGGGAAGAAGGGAAGGTTGTGGAATCTGTGATAAAACATCTAAGAACCAGAGTTAGTGTAGGATAAATAACTGTTCTTTCCTCAAATGACTGTCCACACAGATTCCACTCTTGGTGACTACTAAGCAGTCCTCTAATGCTTGAGGGTGGGAAACAGGAGTTCTACTTAAAAACCGGCAGTCGTTAATG
Organism: Rafetus swinhoei; assembly: GCA_019425775.1. Classification (NCBI taxonomy): domain Eukaryota; kingdom Metazoa; phylum Chordata; order Testudines; family Trionychidae; genus Rafetus; species Rafetus swinhoei. Next base: position 18,397,155 of record CM033428.1, on the reverse strand, counting down.
GGGTTATGCTGCATTCAGTCTGGAAGCCTCTACTAAGAAATAGCAGCTTGTAAAAGGTGTGGTTTGAGCTGCATATAGCTGCTCCACAAATTTGCTACAGGATCATTCCTCAGCCATAGGCTTCCTAAGCTCTAGTGGAATGAGCTCTAATATTAGAGGGGGGGTGTGTCTAGACTACAGGGTTTTTCCGAAAAAAAAGGGGCCTTTTTTCAAAAAAACTTCCCCTGCATCTAGACTGCTGCCGCATTCTTTTGAAAGTAAATCGAAAGAACGTGGCAGTTTGACAGCAGAAAACCTCATTTTACGAGGAAGAATGCCTTTTTTCGAAAGTGCTCTTTCGAAAAAAGGCGCTGTGTAATGCAAACTGTGCTTTTTTTGAAAGAGAGCATCCAGACTGCCTGGGAACTATCTTTCGAAAAAGCAGCTTGCTTTTTCGAAAGTACTGGTTGTAGTCTAGACACACTTTTTCAAGAGAGACTTTCAAAAGTATCTTTCGAAAAAGCCTCTTTCGAAAGAGGCTTGCAGTCTAGATGTAGCCTAAGAGTATCTACGTTGGCTAACTGAGCTCTCTTTATACTTGGAGATACTATAGGATAACCACTACGAGAACAAAAAATATAGCAAAAACTACAAATAGCTGGCATACTCTTGGATGATTTTGTCTTGTCTAAATAAAAACAATGCTCTTTATTACATTAAGCATGTGAAGTCTACATTCTTCTGGAAGGTTGAGTGAGGTTTAAGAAAGAAAAACTAGAAATGGCTTATATGGAACAGAAAATCTTTAGTGAAAACTAAGGTTGAGGTCTAAGCATAATTCTGTCCTTACTCAATACTGCATATTGAGATGAGTCCCCCCCTGCCCACCCAGCTCATGCAACAGCTACCCAAAAGACCGGTGGTTAGGGAACAGGTTGCTAAGGACTCTAAGAAGGGATCCATCAATCCTGCTAACACCAGGGATATAAGCAGTCATTGAAAAATGTAGATACTTAACCACTACAAATCCTATGCATTGCAGGCTCTGCAGTATAAAGCTTATGTATACACACTGCAGAGCTCACAGCAATGCCTCCCCGCGAGTGGAGCCTGCAAGGGTTGCTAGCCCTCTCCCAGGGAAGCTTTGCTGCGGTAGTGAAGCTGGCTCCTCAGGAGGAGGGCCAGCAGCAACTGAGGTGGCTACACTGTGGGGTGTACAGTACTGCAGAGCTCATAGCGAAGTTGGCTTCCCGGGAGCAGAGCCGGTAGCCCCTACCAGTTCCATTCCCAGGGAGTCGGTGTGAACCATAATGGAAACAGACGGTTTGGTTACATTTTTACATCCCTAACTAAAACTATACTGAAGTCCAAAGAAGGAATGACTCCCAAACCAGCAGGGGACCTTTCAGAAAATCTGGATCAGAAAGCATTGTACAGATATTGTTGCTAAAAAAGGACTCTTAGAAGGGACAGAAAGTCCAGATTGTTTGCTAGGCCTGAAACAGTACAGTACCACTTTTCTCCCTTATTACTAAATAGAACAGCTCTTTCATTTAGCTTTGTATGTCAGAATGGTCATGGGTTTCTTGCTTTGGAGCACAACATTGTGAACTAGGGATGTAAATGGTTAACCAGAAAGCATCACTTAACAGGTGATGTTTACTGGTTATGATAAACTGATGAGGGGTTGGAGCAGCCAATGCCCACTGCAGTGGAAGGAGAGGGGCACTGCAGCCCAGCCATGTTGGGTGGACAGGCCACTCCAGTCCAGTAACTGGTTAAACCAGTTAACATACAGGATTTTATATTCCTATTGTGAACAGCCTCTTTAAGTGGATGTTATTCAGACAGTGCTCAGATGTTGGGGATCATGATACTGGGCTCAATGGAAGGACCTGGCAGTTGTTCTAGGAGACTAATCAGAGCAGCTAAGGTTACCGGAATTAGGATTCATCAGATCCTAATAGTATAACTGCCTGATCCATATACTGGTCCTTCAATCCTTCACCTCACATTTTCTCTCAACCATCAGTGTCATGGGGATCAGTTGAAAAGCATACGTCAGCCCCAGAGTTCAAGGGGGTGAGAAAGGCGTCTGTTGGGAATCCTGAGGTGGAGAAGTGATTAGCCTGCCCAGTGAGTCCCTGCTGGGCTTGTACACCCTGGCAAACCAGGCCTGTAGATGGCTACGGCACAGCCTGGCATTCTACATAAGCCACATGAGGGCTGCCAGGTGCCCGAGGAGCCTTATGCAGGTTCTTGCTGTGGTGATGGGGACCTCATGGATACTGCTGATGAGATCTATGGTTGTGTGAAACTGGGACTTGGGCAGGTAGGCTCTCACCCCCAAAGAACTCTATCTTTTGCATCAGGACCAGTGCAGACTTCGGTGCACTCAGAATGAGCCCCAGTTTGGTGAAAGTGGCTCACATCATTGCTACATGTTCTAGAACTTGTTCCTGTGATTGGTCCTTGTGAGCAGCCATCCAGATATATTACACCCATTTGTGCAGAAAGACTGCTGCTACCGCTATGCACTTTGTGATTATGCGTGTGACTGAAGAGATGAACAGGAACACGGTGAATGATAATGTCAACTGTTGATGACAAATCTCAGGAACCTTCTGTATACTGGGTTGATATATATTAGACTGGGGCAAAATACCCCGCCCCTTCCTGCACTCTAATCCCCTGCCACAGGTCAACCTAAATCTCTGCATTCCAGCCTCCTAACCCAGGTCACAACTGCCTCCTTCACCCAAACCCCACACCCTCTCTTGCACCCCTATCCTTTACTGCAAGCTCCCTTCTGTACCCCAGCCTCCATCCCAGACCCGGCAGTTCCTCCATTAATATGCAAGAGTACAGCCCTTAACACCACTTTCCAAATCCTTGGAATAGCCCCGCACATCAAAAATTACTGCCCACCCCGATATATGCATCCTTCAAATCGAAGGGGTGCCTCAGTCCCCTAGATCTAGGGGGGAGGAGATGGCGGCCAGAGAAGCCATAAGAAACTTGAACTTTCTTATGAACGCATTAAGCTTTCAAAGGTCTAGAATGGGTCTGATCTCACACTTGGCCTTGGAGATAAGGAAGTAACAGGAGTAGACACCCCTACCCCATAACTCCTGATGATCCTACTTTATCTCTCACAATATGAGGAGATATTGCCCAAGAGGAACAGGGAAGGTAGGAGGGCAGAGAACTGGATAGAATATCCCATTTTCCTCTTGCTCAGGATCCAGACATCTATGGTCATCTGGGCCCAAGCATGGTTGAAGTCAGATAGACTGTTCCCAAATGGGGGAGCAAAGATCTGGGAGTTGAGCTGGTGCTCCATTCCCAGGCACACCTTCAGAAGTTTGCCTTGGGGCTAGAGGGCTGTTTCTAATGGCCCTGACCCTGGCCAGTGAGACTAATTGCGAGGACTGACTCCTCTGTTTGTACCCTTCCTACTACTATACACCAGCCATGGGGAACCAAGGTAAAAAATGTGTAGGGGCTATGGCTTAAAGGGTTACCTCTGAGGCATTGGTGTGTGAATGCTGAGCAAATGAGTAATTTGAGAGTCCTTTGGACTTTTTAGTCTGGCATCTGTCTTTTCGGAAAACTTTCATGCACAGAACAGGAGATCCTGAATCACGTTTTGGATTTCTTAAGGAGGTGCAAGCCACACTTCTGCCCTTTTCCAAGAGGACAGCAAACTCCTGTCAAGACTCAGCTGGGAGCAACTCCTGGAATTTGGACAGCATGTTCCAAGAGTTATATGCATACCAGTTTAGCCCCGTCTGTTGGTTTGATATGCAGATCTGGAGCCCACTGAGTAAACATTTCAAAGAGGTCTAAGCTTCTTCACCTTGTTCTTTGGGGATGCTCCTGCTTTCCTTATGGCTGGCAGCATCAACCACAAGGGACCCCACAGCTGGGGATGAGTAAAAGAAAGTGGTTTTTTCCCCTGTTGTGGGACAAAGTAGAGCCTCTCAATGCCCTTTTTTTATTATTGAGGCCAGGGTTTGCCAGAGCACCTTCATGCTGGTCTGGATTGTCTTAAGTGGCAGAGGACAGGCGTATGTCCACCATAAGGTCCATTCTTCCACCACCTCCTCAGTCAGCACGTTGAGACTGCTATCAACCCATCTAAGAAGATCCTGATGCACCTTAGAGTCCAGGGCTGAAAGGACAATGAAGTATCCACTACTGCCTCCTCCAACGAGGAGGAGGAAGAGGCCCTGGAAAACAGGTCTTCCGACTCTCTGGTGTCCTCAGAGATGTTAGGCTGGAGAGTCATCAGCAGTGGGGAACATGGTAGCACTCATGTAGGCTTGCTGCTTATTCAGTGCCTGCACCAGGTACATCTCAGACCCCTTTTGGTGCTCTGTTATGAAAAACAAGGCCAAAAGGAAGCTACCAAGTAGAGGAAACCTGCAACACAGCACTTGACTCTGGGCCCTCAACCCTAATGGTAGGCCCAAGCAGTCCAGAAGGGACATTGCATTGGAGCCAATCATTGAGGGGGCCAAGACATACGTAGGGCCGCGGAAGTTCCCACTGTTAGTGCTGTGAACAGTAGGGATGTGAAAGTGTACACATGTACATACAACACAGAGTGGGGGCTGCATCAGAGAGAGCAGTGCAGGGGGCAGGTGGAAGCTGGCTTTTAAGCAGGCTCCCCACACCTACCGGCTCCTGCAGAACCACCTGTCCCCTCCCACTTCACACTGCTATTTCTATCAGCCACCCCCACCACATGTAAACATGTAACTGCTGAAATTTTCAGCAATTACACACTTACCTAAATAAATGCATTTTAACATCCCTAGTGACCAGTTCCAGGATCAAGATTGATACCAGGCCCTATGGGACTGACTCGGAGACGTAGTCAGAGCCCAACTCTGCCAGTGATTGGTGCCAGGGCAACAGCGACGCCTCATCATGGCAGGTTAGCTGTGGTGCCAGATGCGGGCTGGTATGGCAAGGTCCCACTCCAGAGGGCTCCACAGCCTGACAGGTACTGACAGGGGAAAAACCTGACAATTGTTCACACAGCACATGTACACTGGAGTGCACGAGTAATCATTCAAAGAAGAACAGTCCATTCACTTACTTATCTGAAACACTATTGTTGCCCAAGATTATTATTCTCAAACAGAACTATTAAGTATGATATAATAGTTTAGCCCTGTATTATCTTGCTTATATATTTGGTAATGTTCTTAAATCTTCAGCTGCATCATCAAACCAGTCCTTTAGTCATGGGCCTTCCCTAGGCAGAGTGATAAGTGTGTGGTGACTTGTCATGTACACAAATTGAGCAAGAACAAACCATCCACTTGTGACTTCCCTATAAATTGGCCCTAGTTTCAGGAAAAGTCAGGACTAATGCATTACATTTGAATACTTACATCATAATTTAGATGAATTAAGCAACATTTGTACACTGTGTTCAAATTCATCTATGTGTAAGAAGCAATGTGGGTGGCAAAGTTACAACTATTACTTGATCTGGTTTAGAGAGTTAGTCCTGGCTTTTTTCTGAAACTGATACCAAATTGAGAGTCAGTTTGTTCTCAGTCTTAAGTTTTCCCACGATCTCCATAGCAATAAAATGTATTACCTCTTCCTCTTTCACAGGCTGATCTGTTTCCATGGGCTCTTCATTCTCATCAGATTTGTGAACTTCTACTAAAGATGCACTGGAAACACTGAAAATACCATGGATATTTACTCTGACTTTGACTTTCACTTTTGAACTGGATCCATCTGTTTGCGGTGTGACCTTTTGAACCAAAAAATGAGCTAAACATTTCAAGAGAGAAAAAAAAGGATATATTTACTTAAGATAAATAATCAAGTGTGAACATTTAACTGATTTGTAATTATTGCTGACAACAGTCTGCAATTAAATCCAGTTGTGTAAGTTGTTTCACAAAACTAACTGAACCAAATTGATTTTCTTCAGTCAGTCACAGTAAAATTTACTCTACTTTGCAGTTTGCCTTGTAGCTTGGAAGTCTGGCATTTGGAAAAGTTGCTATGGGTAGTTTTAGGAAGCCTTCAACTTTACCCAAATTAGTAATTGAACAACTATCTTTTTCCATTTGGCATATGTTTCTCCTCCACCAAGTAATGGGTTTAGGATTTTCTTCTCCACTAATGTTGCTTTAAAACCAATCTGAATCACACAAAAATATCCATAAGATACTAGTGTGCTAAACACACTTGCAGTACCATAGTTGTTGCAGCAGGATGGTAAAGTCCAACCCTACAAAATCAGAAAGTTGAGAACCCTCCACTCCTCTCCCTCTGCCCCACCATGTCCTTTTCCAACTATGTGGAATTAGTTCTCATTTCTTCTTTCCCTATCCCTTTACCTATAGTAGGATCTGGGTAAGGCAACTCCTTGGGAGAAGTATAGTAGGCCTCAAGAGTGAAAGGCTCCTTTCTGAAGAACGAGAGGACCTTGGAGAATGGAGCTGCATGATTCTTGGGGAAAACTTCACAGTTACTGTGGAAGAGAAAGATGTAAGGAAACAGGTAGCTATTACAATGTCACTAGAGGAAAATATGCAGCAAAACCTAGCAGAAGCACTAAATGCCCGATAGAGGTGGAAACAGATGACAACTAACATCTAGCTTTATCTTGACCATCATTTTACCAAAGGTTCTCATTAGTAAAAAACAGAAAGGTTGCATTTAAAAAGCTGAAGAACTTAACATGACAAAAGCTCAAGTGATTGCTTTTTACTCTTACTAGCACAAGAGCAGCAACTGAAGTTCTGGAATTTAGGCTTTCAAACTTTTTTTTTTTTTTTTTTTTACAGTAAGTGGGTCGACCGGGTGCAAGTTTCAGCAGCTTTTGTTCTTACCCTTTTATAGGCATGCTAAAGTTTGGTAATGTTAAATTCTTACCTTAACCCTTCCTCTGCTGGTGAATTCCATCTTAAAGAAATAGGATATGGTACCAAGTCTGTGATAGAAAATTCTCTCACTTTGAAAGCCGGGGACAAAATAGCACACTATAAGAAATAGCAAAAGGGTAAGTCCAATTGTACAGGATAAAAATATAGGTAGGCAGTAATACTAGGCCCTTTTGGTTAATTACTTTTACAAGTATGTGAACTCCAAGTTAAACATATCTATATACTAAAAATATCCTATTTCTGTTGTGATGGAGTCATGCACAGTTACTAGACAACTTCAGGGACTTTCATGTTTTATTTGTATTCATTTGAAGTGAATCAAATTTCTCCTCCAGTTCATTCAGGACCATCTGGTGGCAAGTTTTCTGGTTCTGAATATCATAATATTTTCTGGTTCTGAATATTCTGGCTCCTATAAAATATTTTTAGTACTAACAGATGATGTAGGACTCAAAACTCCCCTAATTTAACAGGGATTGTAAGGGGTATAGCACCATGGTATTCATGTGCCATACAATTCAAGTTCGTGAGAACAGCGAGAACTTGACACAGATGTTTTACACTACAATAATGGTTGAAAAGACAGTTGTCTAAAATGATATGCACTTTAGTAAGCACTTTAAACAACACACAGAGTATTTGCTTCTAGCTCAGGTAATACCACAAGTTACTGGACCTTTAAACTTGTGGCTCTAACAATGACTTCAGCACTGCTCCAGGGCTGGATCTAGCAAGTGTCACACCAACGTAGCTTTTATTTTCAAGAATTTAAATCAAGCCATATCGTCTTATTCTTTACTTGAACTAGGTTTCATTTGTACAAAAATTTATGCAATACGTTTAAGCAACATACTGCATATTTGCGCCTAATTTCATGATTACATTTAAGGTTATCCTGTTTTTAGTGTTAGTTCTACAGAAGAATTTCGCTATCTGCTGGATACCAGTCAAGTGCTACATTACTTTTTTTCCCACAGCTACCCTTTTATGTGTTTATATTGCATCTATTTTTGCCAGTCATAATTGGAATATATACCCAATTCTAGATAACATGCCAATTTGTTGGTTGTGCTGTTTGCCCCCAGACATTTCAGTTGATCAACCAACAAAGTCTATACGAGCCAATCTGTCCACTGTTCACTTCTTAAGTTCAATCAAATCACTTCTACAACACATGCACATCCAAAAGTGAAATAAGTTGCTCAATGCCGGATAACGTAGTACGTCATACCCTTGGGCTTAAATATTCATTGACTTCAACACAGAATCAAGAGCCCTTAACATACAGGTAATTGGTTCTTACCTGCAATGCACAGCCTCGTGCAACAGCCTCATCTGCATTCAAAGTTGTACTGACTTCCTTACCGAAAAATTTACTGATCCTCTCCTTTACAGCAGGGATTCTTGTAGCACCACCAACTATTTCTACTGCATAAATATCCTCCTTTTTTAACTCTAAAAAATTAGACGTAAATTAGTAACTTTGTTACAAAAATTCCTGCACTAAATTAATAGCAATTAGTTTCTCTTTAGAAGGTATTGCACTTGATTATAATAAAATCTCTAGAAATTTTGAAGTTATTTTAGCCACCATTAAAAATTTTGTACTCCCAGTTATCAAAATATGTTATTTTACACAGGAATTATTTTTTAAGAAATTATGCAACTAGCAATTGAATTGTTACATAAATTTTAAGTGCAATGTTTAAATTGAAGATCTGGCAAATGTCTAAGGACAGCTAAAAATGAGAGAGATTTTCTCATGTGTATACACACTCCCCCCCATTAAGCACTGTAGTCAAGAGAATGTATGTACACTTACTAGCTTGTTCCAGAACACTGCGAAGAGGTGGTTCTACTCTAGCTAAAAGACTGTCACACATCTCTAAAAATTTGCCCCTGTTGGAAGAAGCCATATATCAATTTAGATTTACATGAACAAAATTGAAATCGCAAAATTCAAATGTATAGAACTGAAATCGGAAAATGCAATTTGAAACCTGCAAAGTATAAAATTTTACTTTTCTTCACCCAAAATCCTACAGTATTTATAAAGTTCTGTGTTTTACTAAAGCAATTTGTTTGTATGACAACAGTGCTAAATATTCCACAATACAAGTGTATGCAATTGACAACATCTGTAGCTCCACGCCAAAAGAAAACTCAAAGGTAAGATATTTTGGTATATATTTGAGAGAGCCCCCTGTACAAGTGATACTAATTCTGATATGATCCCTACAAATCCAACCACCCTTTATTTTAGGATAGTGCCCAAAGCATCCTAATCAGGATTGTAGTATGACTCTGTTACATACAGTACTTTACAGACACAGCCCCTATCCTAAAGAACTTGCATGAGATCAATTTTATAGTGATTACAACAATCAACACAAAAATAATAATCAAGTGCAAGGGAATCGGTTGAGCATTAGAGACTCCCTAGATTCAGATTCTGACAGGCCACCAAAGAGCATGAAGTCTAAAGACGAGTGCCCATTACTACTGATGAAGAGAGTTTAAAGTTTAGGTTCTATCCTAAGAGGTTCCAAGCTATTTTTATTTTATTACAAAATGTAGGGCAAAAGATGGTGACGCTTACTAATTAAAAAGCAACATCAATATCTATTGGAGAGAGTGTATACCACTGATCATTTCACTTCACCTCCTAATTGTCTATTGATAATTATAAGCTACACTGCTACCTATCAGTCTGTTGTTCCTTAAGCGAGAGCTTCTGTCTCCTATTACCTGTTAAATGCCAACAAAAAACCCTTCTTTTAACAACTAATGTTGGTTATCTATAAAATGCCATATTAAACAGCTGAGTAAGTCAAATTCCCTACTCATTACATGTACATGTACAACATACAAAAGGTCAATATATATTTCTCCCACATTGTCAATTTTGCAATACAGTAAAACTCCAATAGTCCAGCATCAAGTTGTCTGGCACTCCTGATAGTCCAGCATCAACTGGAACCCGGAACTGCTCAGGTCAGCCGCTCTCACTGCCGGGCCGCTGTGAGCCGCATGAGCGCTCACGGTCCCCCAGCACACACAGCATCCAGCCTGCATGTGCTAGCAGCCGGCCGCTGAGCACAGGCAGCTGCTTTGGGACCCAGACATAAGGTTGGGGGAGAAGTGGGATTGGGTGACAGCAGGGAGGGGAGGTGTTTGGCTCTGGGGAACGGAAGGGGAGGGGGATTGGGTGGCGCACGGCTTCCCAGCCAGCTCATTGAAAGGCCGGCTGCTCAGCGCACGTGCCCCAGCACCTGGGGAGAGACGCATGGCTGAACCTGTGGCTCCAGGACCCAAGCATAAGGTGAGGGAGGGGGGAGATTGGGTTCAGAGTATGCCCCCTTATAGCACCTCCTGGTACTCTGGCATATCCCATAATCCGGCACCACCTAGATCCCAAAGGTGCCGGATTATCGGAAGTCTACTGTATTTGTAAATTCTGCAGGAAGCATCACCTGAACTAGTCTAATATAGAAGAAAAATAAACATGACACCTAAAGTGCAAGAAGATGGTTCAAACCTCATTCATAGTGCCATGGCCAGACTGAACTAGTTTTTCATTTGGACACTAGTAACTCAGGACTTCCTGCTTAATTCACATAGGCTATTAAAAGAGTCACTGATAAGACCTTTGTTGCTAATAACTCAAATTAGAACTAGTTACCTAAATGTACCAAAGATGATTAAAATTTGAATTTACACAGATTAGTTCCCCATTTTTGCAGTTTAAAAAAAAAAAAAAAAAATCAACTCAGACCTTATGCTAAGCAATCTGAAAATACCTGTTCATAGTTCCAGAAACATCAATATCATTCATGAAGCATTCTATGTTCATTGGGAGATCAGAGGCATTAGCACTCATCAGCTTCTTCAGTTTCTCACACTCCTGAAATAGTCTCAGCAACGCACGAATCTTTGATTTGATGTCTAATTTATATTTTTTCCCAAATTCTTCACAAAAATAATTAACTAACATTTCATCAAATTTCCTGCCACCAAGTGTGGTATCAAAGGCTGTAGCAAGAACCTAAAAATGAGACAAGGATTGATTACTTACTAAAACCCATTAATAACCAATACATATCAAAATTTCTGTGTCAGAATAGCTTATTCCAGTAATTCATATTCAACATCATGATCCTGTCTAGAACACATGGCTGCACTAACACAGACCTTCCTTGACAGTGGCAGGAGCAAACCAAAAAGAATCCAACATATTGCCAGCTTCATTCCCATACTGCCACCACGGGGAGGTAAATGCTTAGTGTTGGAACACCTAATCACTGCTACTAGCAGAAAAAAGGAACCAATTAGTAACCTTTTATTTCCCTCACCAATGCCTCCACTTGGTTTATCTCCTCACTAGGGATGTTAGAGTATAGACACTGAAGCCTGGGCTTGTCCGTTAACCAAAATGACTATGCGCAACTCCTGTTATAGAGGCAGCAAGGGACAGGACTGGCTCCCCATGTGTGCCAGTTCCCACAGAGCCACCTACTCCCACCCTGCTACCTCCCATCCTGCTTAAAAGCCAGCTCCCCCCAAGCACTGGCTCCATGGAGCCACCTGCCCCACTCTGCAGCAGTGCAGAGGGAAAGGAGGAAGCGGGCAGGGGAGGCTGCCACAGAGCAGCCTCCGTCCACAGGTAGCTCAGGCTCCCCGCAGCTCGTGTTTGCTGCCGCCCCATGCTGCTGCCTCTATCAGGACTGCTCTGCAAGGAGAGCCAAAACTGGCTCCTCTTGTGCAGTGGCAGAGGCTCCCTGGGAGCAGGGCCAGGAGCGCACTGGCTGCTAGCCCACCCACAAGGGATTATTTTTAGTAATCATGTAACCGATAAAAATTGTTGCAGCTACACGATTACTACAAATCACGAAATCTAACATCCCTACTCCTTATCATCCCTTGCCAGCAATAAAGCGTCAGTCCTGTGCCACTCTGGCACACGTCACTTCACAATGCTAACCTAAGACCAGACCAGCTCTGTCAGGATTGTGCCCTTACTGCCCTTATACAAGACACTTTTACAGAGGAGCATCGAAGTAGAGAGTTTTTAGATTGGATAATACTTCTAGTTACGAAGTTCAAAGTTAGTCAAGAATAAGCACAGTTATTTACTATGTTATACACCATATTTGTCTAACCCCGAGTTAGAAACAACTAGGGTACCAAATACACCAGAATGGAACAGAACAAAATAATTGTGTAATGTTTTGATGCAGACCAGAGATTCTCAAACTACACTGCACCATGACCTGCTTCTGACAACAAAAATTACTACACGATACCAGGAAGGGATACTGATACCTGAGCCTGTCCAAGCCCCACTGAGTTCAGAGGCCAAAGCCCAAGCCCCACAGTTCTGGGCAAGGAGACCAAAGCTGAAGGCCCAGGGCTTTGGCATGAGGCCTGTAAAGCTTTACGTGATGCAGTGCTCATGGGGCGCCAGCTTAAAAGCTGGCTCCCCAGGGCACCAGCTGCTGCCTTCGCTCTCTCCCCCAATGCCTCTCCAGCAGGAAGAGGGAGCATATGTGCATGTAATTCAATAAGCCCAGGCTTATTGGTTAATCATTTAAACAATTATACACTAACATCCCTACAGAGGGCCAGATTACAATCCATACTATGGTCATGTCAGTGCCTAGCAAAGTTAAGTCAGGCCATTAAGTGTTCAGAAATTGAAATTCCTGTGATCCTGGAAGAGTGATCAATACCAGTTGATTAGGAGCCATAGAAATGGAGAGATTGCTACTGTTTTTCCCCTCAAACTAAAATCTTGTACTAGAGGCCTTTTGCGCCCCAATGAACAGCAGACATAGCCCTATCCAAATACACAGTACCACATCTCTACAAGACACTCATGCCCTTTTAGAGGCACTAGATGGTCCTTTACCAATCCTTCCCACTAACAGTACCAATTTACTTGAGCCTGTTCTCAGAGTCTTCAGGCTTACTTGCAGCTGAGGATCCTGCAGCCACATGGGTATCTAGTTATGGGTCAGTTAGTACTGAAACAGTTGACCTTGCCATGGATCGATCGATCTCTCTCAGCTGATTTCCTACTCTGGGCTCATAGCCTATTTTGGGGGGCTTTGAGAAGAACTCAAGGTTTTCTTCTTTGAAGTCACTGAAGAGTGCTAAGCTGACACATTGATAGGATTGCCCTTGTTAGGGATCACTATACTCAGGGGATCGAAGGCAGTGATTGGTCAGAGTCAGCTTTCCATCATGTAAGTCTTAATTTAGCTCATGGTTCTTTCCAGCTCCAGATTTTAGTTGAAGAAAAATGCACACTTAAGCCAGATACATTTGACACTGAGGCACCAAAAGCAGTAGGAATGGCTGTCACTGACAGGAACTGCTTCTCAACAGGAGAAGAAACGTTTGAACTTGGGGAAGCCAGGCATGCCTTTTTTAGGGTCCACTTCCCAAACATGAAGAAAATATAAAGAACTAACTTATGTTACAGAGATACTTTCCCCCCCTTTATTCACCTGTAGAGTATTTAAAGGGAGGAGGAGAAAAGAAATGAATAAAGGAAGGAGGTATTAAGGCTAACATAAGCTGTTTTACGACATCTAACTCTGAAGGCAACAAGTAAGAAAACACTGAAGCTATGGCAATGAACTCTGCTATGTCTCCAGCTCAGGCCAAGGAGTTTGCCTACACAGCATTATACAGCAAAAAGGCAGAACTGAGCCAAACAGCACATATGCAGGCTGAACAGACTATTCTACCTGAAATCTACAATCAAAGGCACAGGAATGTGAATATACCTAGAGTGGAGCACCCATGGGAACATTACTTGAAGAAAAAAATCAATATCTCCATGCATTTATATGCAATATTGGAATTACAGTAGCAATTATGTGGTTCCTCTGCCTTAAATTGTCATGATTTGTATAACTCTTAGCACCAATCTATTTCTGGACACCTGGATCTAGTGCTAGAACTAGGGTAGCCAGGACTCCTACTGCCACAGGAAGATTTTTCAGCTAAGCATAGCAACACAAGGAACAATGGGGCAGACAGGGGCATGATCTTGTACTCTTAAAGTGTTACCATGAAAGTGTTTTTCTTACACTATGCCACAGTTTGAGTCATATCCCAGTTTAATGTACAATGCCTAATAAGGGTTCTATGTCCATACTGGAATAAAAATAAACTAATATTTAACTCCTTGCAGATGAATTAATTAGCATTCACCTGTTAATTCATGCCTGTAAAGTGTCAACTCCCTTCTTTACTGCCTCTCCAATTTGCCTGAATTCCAGACAGTTTTGAAATGCATTACCACTTGCCCGTACAAGCAGTCCTGTGGCACCTTAGAGACAAACAAATGTATTAGGTCAGTGTTTCCCAATTGGTGCTCCGCCTAACCCCGGGGTTCCATGAAGCAAAAGTAAGGGTTCCACAAGAACCCAGCACTGCCCAGCCCCCTCTTAAAGAGACAAAGACAAATCGCGGCAGGTTTTTTTTGCTTGACAACTCATGGAGGGGCTTCTTTTTTGCTCAAAACCTAGGGGTTGACATTCTTTCAAGCCAAAAAGGGTTCCGTAGCCAAATAAAATTGGGAAACACTAGTAGGTCATGAGGTTTCATGGGTAAAACCCACTTCATCAGATGAGACTCCCCACTTGATCAGATGAAGTTTATAGACTAATGCAGCTAACCCTCTGAAACTTTGCATTTGCACATACAACTCAACCTTAAAAGGTTCAAAGAAAAAAACAGTTTCTTGCCATTTCAACCAGAAAGGACACTGTCTCAACGACTTAATTACCTGCATCCTGCTTCAGAAGCCTTTTAAATCTGCACTTGAAAGGGAATCCTCTGAATTGTCATTCATGCTAAAATTGGACACTCTACGCGTCGGTCTCAAAGATGCTAACTATCTTACCCATTACAAAGATAGCTTCCCCAATTATCACCTCTAATACCATTAGCTCACAGACATTTACCTCCCCCCTCCCCTCCCTTCTGTTCTGAAATGTGATTTGTCCTTTTCATATGTGTTCATTTTTTTAATTGTATCCTTTGGTATGTATGGTTGTGACTATTTTCTTCCACTATTTGATCTGAGGAAGTGGGTCTGGCCCACGAAGAAAGCTCATCACCTAATAAACCATCTTGTTAGTCTTTAAAGTGCTACATAGTCCTGTATTTTGTTTCAGCTACACCAGACTAACACGGCTACATTTCTATCACTATTAAAAGGCCTCCTCTATCATTAGTAGAAAATGGCTTCAAGAGGAGTTCCTTTCCTTCTGTATCTAAACTCACTCTGCCCTAAGAACCACATTCTAAGATTGAAAAATCAGTGAGATAGAAGTAAAATGATGCAACAGAAAAGATCAATCTCATTCTGAAAACATGCTGAATTCACGATTCCACCCTGTCTACAAGTGCTTATTAACACCACTTCAGCTCTCTCCATTAGGTACCATCCTGTTGTTCCAGTATGTTAACTATATAACGTTTCCATACAATTAATTAGTTCTTGGACCCAGAGCACTTTTGTAGCCTTTTGGTTTAGAACATTATTTATCTCAGCTATATTCCATTTAAACTAGCATTACTTAATACTTCAACCTACTTTTTAGTTCGAGGCACTCCTCTAACTGAACTCCTGTCACAACATATTCACTTATTCTTTCAACTGAAGCAGCAATATAGGGCTGTTGGATTAAGGATGTTAAATGGCATTTAATCAGCTAATCAAACAGTCAATAAGGGGGGAAACTGCAGAGCTGCAGCGCTGTTAGCTCCCAATTCTGGGGGAGCTAACCCTGCTGCAGCTCTGCCTTTTAAATGTAGTAAGAGCCATTTGGCTCTTACTACATTTAAAAAGCAGAGGCGCAGCGTCTGGGATCGAGCCAGGACAGCTGAGTCCCAGCTGACATTCGGTCCTCTGCTGTGCCTCTGCCTCAGCAGCTCCCTCCCCCCGCTGTGGAGACGGTGCTGGGGGGAAAACCAGCTTTTAAACCAGCTCTCACCAGCACCAGCTCCTGCTCCCCCACTGGCTGCCTAGGCTTACCGGGTAGTCAACTAGTCACTTACATCCCTATATTGGATTTCACAATACATTTTTGCCCACAAGGCTGACACTACTGAAGATTTCTCTCAGGAAAAAAAATAATTTTGAACAGAAATAAGGAACAAGTATTCAGGCAATTGTGTTTCAAAGTAAGACCCTCCATAATCACCTTCTCAAATTAATTAGTGTGCTTAGAATCATAGAGCTGGAAGAGACCTCAGGAGTTCATCAAGTCCAGCCCCCTGCGCAAGGACTCTTAAAACTTGAACTATTGACACATCACACCTATCGTGTTTCCTATAGTACTCACATCACAGGTTTTACAGTCAACAGGAAGCATTATGGTCATTTAGTCAGACCTTCATAATAACGTAGTCCAGTAATTCCTGCTTCAAGACATGAATTTCTGGTTGAATTAGAGCACCTTTTTAAAAAAAGACCTCCCATAAGTTGTACTATTACTATAGAGAAAAGTTAGCTCAACTTTTTATTTTCACTCTGCCAAAAAGCTACTGCAGAAACATGTTTGTTTCAACAAGTGTAGCAATGAAAAAACTTAAGCACATCTTCTCCCCAGTTACCTAACAGAACAAACATGAACCTTTGGAAAGTGCGAGTTGCACTGCCTGCACACACTGTCAACCAAACACTGTCATTAAGGCAGTCAACCAAACATATTGTAATCCATAAATATAATGGTGAATGTTTTTACTAGTCATTAAAACAGATACATAAGATTGCTTACTTTCAGTTTTCCTTTGTTGAATGCGCATACTGCAACTTGATATGCAGACTGTCCCATGTCAACAAAAACAACATTTCTTGGCTTCTCTTCTAAGGTAGGTAGGTCTTGTTTATAGATTCCATATGCAAGAGCAACTTAAAAAAAAAAAAATCAAAAAAAACACACACACACACCCATCAGTATAGAAAACAAAAGTCGCACAATCCTTCAACTCCATTTTTGGAATTGCTTTCTTAAACAGTACTTGTTAAAAAGAATGACTAAATGTCAAGATTTAGGAGCTTCAGGGGATAGCCGAGTTAGTCTGTTACAGGAAAAAAAAAACCCACAAATGGTCTGGTAGCACTTAGTCCAGACCATTTTTTGTTTGTGTCAAGATTTAGTGCTACTTTACCAAGTTCTAAAAGTTTGCATCTGGTTAAATAGATCAAATACAAACATCATGGAAGACTAACTACAAAACCACTTAGTTCCTCCCATGTCTTAGAAAGATCATCCAAGAAGTAAATGTAAGAAGCTTTAAAAAAAAAAAAAAAAAAAAGTCTGGGTCTGTATTACAGAAGTCGCTTAAGTTTGAGGAACTCTGGAGAGCAACCAATGTCAGTTTAGCATATAGAACTGGTAATTCTATATGGAAGGGGTTTGACAGAGACATAGGGAAAGAAGTTTAAAAGTTATAGAGGATTGGAATTATAAAAGAGAATAAGAATACCTGAAGTAGTTTCATTTATTAGTCGCAAGCAGTTGAGGCCAGCAATCTGTGTAGCATCCATCACAGATCTCCTCTCTGCATCTGTATAGAAAGATGGAACCTGCAAGAAATGCACAGCATTTAGAAGAGCAAATGCTCTACCAAATCACCAGGAAAATATTGTTCGGAGGACTAATTCACAAGCCAAAGAATGCCTCCCTTTTATGTATTTTTAAGTATTTTCCGTAAGATTAAGATTTTATTTTGAGTGTTGCAAACAAGGAAAAGTGTGTATCTACATGAGGAAGAGGTGGTTTCATTTAATTGCTTAAATAATTTTCATACCTTTCCATTCATTTAAGTGAAAACTTATCAAAACCAGCACAAATAAACTATTTTATTGATTAAAACTATAAAATAAATTGTATAAAGTTAGCTGTGATCAACTCAATATCAGGTTTCACAGTGCAATCTGAGTAAAAAGTTACAGGGTTTATTGAAAACAAGCAGGGACAGTGATTTATGTCAACTTTGTTTATAAAACTGCTTTAAATACCGCAATACAACTATTACCACCATGATTCTTCAATTTATACAGATAACACTACATTGCCAAATTAATATAACCAAGTTTACCATCACCTACTTACAGAAACAACACAGTCAACTACAGGCTTCTTAAGTGCATTCTCAGCAGTTTCTTTTAGTTTGGTGAGGAGCATTCCTGTCACTTGCTCAATAGTGAAGTTTCGTTCTTCTTCCATATACATAACCTTTAGTGAAAAGCTTTTATAAGTTTGGAAAATGACAAGAAACAACATGCTCAAGTGACATTAAGGATCTGATGACCTAAGCCTACACAAAAATTTAAGTGGTCCTTAACGCACAAGTCTAGGGCCTTCAATATACCTGTGTAATTCCACCACCACCCCTCCCACTTCACTGCCTAAACCATGCAGGAGGACATCACAGAATAAACTGAATTCTCACTTTATGCATACCTATATTTGAGAATTCAAGAGATTTTGAGAGGCAAGTTGAAAAGGACATTTATGTAAGTAAGTTTCCTGGGTTCCAAATGTAACAATGTATGCAGTTGACTTTACCAGGCCTTTAACAGTCCCTGTTCCTGTAGTCATCACAAGGATATTTTTAAGTCAAGAAAATTCCTCCCATTGTTGAACAGGTTTTGCAATTAAAATCTAAATATATTTACTGAAACATGGTCTGAAATATTCTTTTTTTCTCCTTTAGTCTTGCAGTATATCTGAAGTGTTTAGTACTGAACATGGACCTTGATAAACAGTGGCATTCTAACAGAGTTCAAATCCTGGATTAGCTAAATCACAAGTAAAAAGGAATCTGAGTCTTAATCTTCACTTGTGCACGAGTGACCACTGCCACAATTGGGAATGTCTACTCAAAATACTCAGGGCTCAAAAGGATACTGCTATTCAGGCCAGAGTCATATGGAAAAAGTTTGCATAGAGTGAGAAGGATCTATGTACAATTCTGGTCAATTACATCACTATCATTCTGAAATAATTTAGTTTTTTAAAAATAGAACTACTTTGTGAAATAGGCTAACTTGGCTACGTCTCCTTCACAAAATAAGTTGCTTTTACTAGCTTCAGTTTTAGCCTACAATACAGATCTCCCTATATTTATTAATCCAGTAAGTAAAGATTTTTGTAATGCAGCAAAGTGCATTTGCAAAGATAGAGTCCCCACTGCAAAAGGGTAAAAGCTAAGATGACAGATGAATTTTCAGAGTTTCCCCTTCAGTTCTTTTCCAAGTATGTCTGACTCACCTTGATGCCAGCTAAGCCTGTTGGCAGCTGGACAAGTTCATATGCCAGGTTGTTTTTTTCATCTTGAATAAAGGGATCTGAGAATGCACGGCCATGAAATCTTTTAAAGCCTTGTACAGTATTCTTTGCATTTGAAATGACCTGGCGAGAAAAAAAAAAAAAAACAAACATGAGTATGAAATGGCAAGGGAGCTTCTGAATTTGAGAAAAATAATCCATTAGCAAGTTTACCATTTTCTTGCCAAATCAAGATGTGTAGTTAATCTGTATTTTCAAAAAATATTGGAAATATTAAAACAGTCTACTAAAACACTCAAAATGGTAACACTTCCTCTTTCATCTCCCAAATGATCCTTGCAGTAATTTGTTCACGTTTTTTAAAATTGTACTTTAAAACCTTAAGCAAATATTTATGAAAATCCACATAAAAAGTTCACTCTTAAGAGGTATTCTGTAAATAGCCATAAAAATCTATCTTTAGCAACATCTCTCTTCCACTGTATTCCTCTCTTCCCCTACCTTTCTCCCTGCTTTGACCACCTTCCACAATTTGCCATCAACTAAGTTAGGAAGGACATGAACACATTAACTGAAATGTCAGTTTCAGGTCCATCATCTTGTCCTGCTCTGGCCAGCCTACTCCATGGAACATTCTTGCATGATAATACAAAGTACTTTGGAGCCTTCCTATCTCAAGGACTATTAGCAGCACTTTACATATAGCAATCTTTCCACACGCTAAATTTTCCATTATATTTACATGATTCTTTCACTAGAAACAAGGGAAAGTAAAACAAGGAAACTCCGCTTGTCTACACTTAAAATGCTACAAGCAGCACAGCTGTGTTGCAGGAGCTAAATCACTTCATGTAGAGTCACTCACTATCTATGCTAACAAGAGGCTTCTCCCATCAGACTATAGATAATCCACCTCCCCAAGAGGCACTAACTAAATGAACAGAATTCTTTTATCAATTTAATGCTGTCTACAGAGACTTAAGTTGACTTAACTACACTTCAAGGGTATGGATTTTTCACACCCCTAATCAGCATAGTTAAATGGACAATTTTTTACTGTAGACAAGGTCTTAGACAAAAAATTGGTGGGACACTCAAGGACATGTGTAGTATCAGACATTATCTTTACTTTTTAAAAAATAAATGTTCCTTTATTTTTAAACTGACTGTTCCTTTAAAAGGCAACTTGCTCTTAGAACTTCCAAAAATCCAATTATTACCATTTAAACCTTATATCAACCATGTACCTACACCAATTAGGGATGTTAGTGAGCAGTCAACTACCTGAGAAGGATAAGCTCTATCAGAGGCAGCCAAGGAGCCCCTGTTTACAGCAGCTGAGGTTGGCCACCGTCAATAGGGGCTGCTGGACTTGGTGCAAGCCGGGACCAAGCTGTCTTGGCTCACACTGGTCCAGGACACTGCTCCTCTGCATTTTAAATGAGGTAAGAATCTGGAGGCTCTTACTACATTTAAAATGCAGAGCCACACCGCAGGTGGCTCCCAGAGTCAATGCAAGCCAGGACTGCTCAGGAGCTACCCATGCTGTGGCTCTGCAGAGCAGCCCCTTATCGACTAATTGTGTAGTCAATACCAACTGTATCAACTACATGATTAGCCAGATAACCACAGTTTAATATCTTTCGCACCAATGTGCATCTCCAGGCTGAAAACTGCTTAAGGGTAACATCAGACCAAGTACACGTGATCAGTAATTCTTTATTTGACAAGAAGTTTGCACTTAACTCTAGCAAAAGAGGACAACACACTGAACATGTGAGGGATCACAATTACAATGTGCTAGTACAAACTCTATATGTGTTCAAGCATCTCAGGTATTCTGTAAGTTTCCTAGAATCTAGAGATATTTGTTCTTGAGAAAAGTTGGTAGCGATTAAAAAGACGCTTTCTGCATGTGACTAACAGTATATCTGGCATGAAACATCTTTTACAAAAATAAAAATTGATGACAATCTGACTGCTAGATAGGGAAAGTCAGAAGTCCGCTAACTCTTGCCTTACTCCCTTATAAATATTTATATAACTATTCAATTATTTGCATTAGGGAGAACAAAATACATTCAATTATATACAAAAACTATTAGCAAACATTTATTTAGGTTGTAGTTAAGCACTTAGAATGACAGATTTATAGTTGTCCATGCAACCTTAAATCTGCCCCTTTTGCCTTCAACCTGTGCACTGTCCTGTGTAAAGAACAGTATGCAATCTTATAATTAAAACATTATCCTAATTTATATGTATAAAGTGGATGAACCAATACTCATGAGAAAATGTTATTTACTTTTTGAGTATTTGGTTATGCAATACAAACATTAACAAACTTTTTGGTAAGTCATTTCTCAAGTTTCTTAAAAAAAGGAAAAGGTACAAATTCTATTATGTACACCAAGTAGCACTCTTACATAATCCTTAAATCCCAATCCAGAACAATGACAGAATACATTACGTTAAAAACTGAACAGTTTAAAGCACAAACGCTTCTTAAGATGTGTGAATACCTATTTCCCCACAGACTTTTGCAGTCTCTTTAAAAATAATTTATTTCACTATTACAACTATGCTAATAGTTTCACTTTGTCTTATAAGCAATTTTTGAACATACAAAATCCTTACCTGGCTTTTAGCTGCAGCTCCAATTGAACGATTCTTGGGTCCAAAAGCTACACATGATCTACAATGAGAAGAAATATTTCTGAACTAATTTAAATTTAGAAATAAAATATTTCTAACAAGCAGTCAGATTTTAAAAAAACTATTTAAAGATTAAGCCTATCACTACATAAATCCGTCAGTTGTATAGAACACCACTACTGTAATAACATTTAATTTTAAAACTGCTATTTTCCCCCCTTCCCCTCGCTCTTCCCACTCTTAACCAACCAATATTTTAATGTAGAACATACTCTGCCATTATGGCTCTAGAACAATGGTTCTCCAGACTTTTTGGCCTGTGTCCCACCCCACAACACAAATCTTTCCACGGACCACCAGCCAACCACCCATGATGATGGAATGTCCTTGCTTATTTCTAAATACGGTGAATTAGGGATGTAAGCGACTAGTCAAGTAGTCAACTACCCAATAAGCTTTGGCTTATTGGGTAGTCGAGTCACTACTCAACTAGTTGCTTCCCTCTCCCCTGACGCCTCTATATTAGATGCAGCAAGGTGGGGAGCAGAAGACAGTACTGGAGGGAGCCGGCTCAAAAGCCAGTACCCCCACCGTCTCTGTAGAGGCCAGGGGAAGAGGCACAGTGGGGAACCCGGCACGAGATGGGACTGAGCAGTCCGGGCTCGCACCAGGTCCCAGACGCTGTGCCTCTGCTTTTTAAGTGTAGTGAGAATCTGGCAGTTCTTACTACATTTAAAAAGCAGAGTCACAGCGAACCCCCTTATCAACTAATTGATGGAAATTCCATCAACTACTCGATTAAGCTTACTAACCTCTATTTAACACCCTTACCTTGAATACTAAATTATTGATATTAGCTTACCGGAGCTACTAACATAAGAGTGTATAACACTGGTAAGAAAGGAAATATTATTAAATAAATCAAAATAATTCAATAGATTAAATACTTCATCATGTTAGTTTAATAATATGAAGTTTGGTAAATTATGTCCAAGACAAAAGGTTTCAATATTGTCTTTAGTTAGCAGGGGTGGGGAATCCTTTTCGGGTCAGGAGCAAACGCTCTATTGGGGAAGGGGGTGGGAAAAAATCAGTCGGGGGTCACACAAGAGAGGCAAAAAACCCCAACCCTCACTGATGTGGCCCCCAACAGACACCTCATTCTCCTAGCACTCCAGCCCCCCTGTGGGAGAGAGGACTGAGGCACAGAGCTTCCCCTGGGCCAGATTTACTCTTCTGAAGTTCGGGGGTTAGATTTTGTGAGCCCCCCCCGCCCAGGCTTTGGGGTGAGGCCAAAAATGAAGGGCTCAGTGTGCAGAAGGGGGCTGCCAAGGAGTGGGATAGGGAGGGGGATGTATGAAGGCGTGAGGTCTGGCCAGAAGGGAGGGTGCGGGAGCAGGCTGAGGATGAGGTGTCTGGAATGGAGGAAGGGTGCAATAGTG
Source organism: Rafetus swinhoei (assembly GCA_019425775.1). NCBI lineage: Eukaryota > Metazoa > Chordata > Testudines > Trionychidae > Rafetus > Rafetus swinhoei. The sequence continues at coordinate 18,373,839 of CM033428.1, read as the reverse complement.
GACTAGGGGTGGGGGTGCCTGCCAGGAAGGAGAGTGCAAGAAGAAGGGAGGATAAAGGAGTGGGCTGGGGTGTAAGGTCTCAGAAGGAGTAGGTGGGGTGTATGAGGGAGATGGCAGTGCAGAATCTGGGCATGAGAGAGGATTGGGGGTGCTCACCTGGCTTCATGCCCCCCTGGCACTCCCTTTGGCCGTGACTCCAGCCAATGGAAGAGCAGTGGGAGAACCTCCAGGCAGCACATCTGTGCACTGCCATTTCCCATGTCAGGTAAAGGGGGAGCAGTAGCGCATGTAGCCGCTTGCTCCCCAGTAAGGCTGGAGCACCAGGGAGGACTCCCTAATCCAGCAGGTGTCAAGGGGCTGAGCCTCAAGCCACAGCCCACCTGCAAGGCAGTTTGGATCATGAGTGGTCCATGGACTGCAGTTTGAAAACCACTGCTCTAGAACAATATTTGAAGAGCTTAACACTCATTATGGAGCAATTTTCTAACAAACAGTGAATTTATGAGCAGTGAAACCTGCTAGTAGTCATTCCCTAATTTAGTCCATTAAAATTTGTGGACACTCATTATGATAGAAGAGCAAACTACTCAGGTACATACTTTAAGTTTCATAAGAAAAACATTTGTCCAGTCTTAATTTTAAGATTTAAACATTTTTACATTCACTAAGACAATTCACAATTTAAAACTATTTCTAGTCACTTCTGAAAGTTTGCTGGAAAAGTAATTTACACAGGTGGATAGTAGATGGTTGTTCACTGCAAGATTAATTTAATTACAGTTGAGAGCTAATGTTTTTATCCATTAAAGCAGGTGATCATAGATACCCAATTTCACTATCATACTTGTCATTATAAAAGTTATACTAAGGACAAAAATTTTATAGTTAAAATTAGCCAACTATTTATTAGTTCCCATTTTTTTCAAATTTCAAGTTAACTCTGCAGCTCCAACAAGCAGCAAGAATGGATAAAATAAGCACAAGACAAAAAGCGCACAAACTCCAAAGTATAGTAAAACTCCAATAGTCCGGCATCCAGTTGTCTGGCACTCCTGATAGTCCAGCATCAACTGGAACCCGGAACTGCTCAGGTCAGCCGCATGTACGCTCACGGCCCGCGCCGTTCCACTCATGGTCCCCAGCGCACACATCGTCCAGCCTGCACGTGCTAGCAGCTGGCCGCTGAGCACAGGCATCTGCTTCGGGACCCAGACATAAGGTTGGGGGAGAAGGGGGATTGGGTGACAGCAGGGAGAGGTGGTGTTTGGTTCTGGGGAAGGGAAGGGGAGGGGAAGGGGATTGGGTCGCGCACAGCGTCCCGGCCAGCTCATTGAAAAGCTGGCCGCTCAGCACACATGCCCCAGCACCCGGAGGGAGATGGGCAGCTGTACCAGCAACTCCGGGACCTGAGCATAAGGTGGGGGGGGAGCGGGATTGGGTTGGGAGTATGCCCCTTTATAGTACCTCCTGGTACTCCAGCATATCCCATAATCCAGCACCATCTAGGTCCCAAAAGTGCCGGATTATCAGAAATCTACTGTAATCATTAAGATTTAGATAACGGAAAGCCAAATAAACACACTTTATTGAAAAGAATTGTATATACTGCTTTGTGATGCCTGCCATTCTTTAAGAGATAAAAGTAGTCCATCTTTTTAAAAAGAGATAGAGTTACTTACTTCTGGTCAAACTTCCTTACCTGAAGTATTTTAACACTCATCTTAAAGTTTAATAGCCCTTACAAAAACAGATTACCCACATGGTTCCATTAGGCCAAGTTGTCTACAATGTTCCTCGCTGACAAAATGATTATTTCAACCAGTTTTTTACTACTTAAACATATCTTAATAGAGAGGGCTTGACAAATGGCGGTGAAAACCGCTTGTCAGCCCCGTACTGCACATGCGCAAGAGCCACATTGCGCATGCCACGAATTAACGGGGCGCGCGGCTGAAATCTACTCGCCACGGGCGAGTAGATTGTATAGTTTGTCAAGCCCTGTTAATAGACATAATTATTACATTGATCTCAATGCAGCAGACAAGACAGCTGCACTACAAAACTGGTCGTCCTGTGGGAAACAAAAGAAAATGGGTTTCTGGAATATCCCACTGTGTTAATTAGCTTAAAAATACTGAATATACAGACACCACCAGCATTGAAATTTGCCGTGGCATGATCATGTTGATTATTTATATAGCTAAGGCCCAACCAAAATCAGTCCATTTTGATCAATTTCATGGTCATAGGGTTTTAAAAATCCAATCTCATGTTTTCACATTTAATATGAATTTATAGTTGTAACTGTAGGAGTCCTGATCCAAAAAGGGTTGTGAGAAGGGGTTTGCAAGGTTATTGTGGATTGGTGTGTCACGGAATTGCCACCCTTATTTCTATGCTGCTGCTGGTAGCAGCACTTTCCTCACAACTTGGCAGTTGGCAAGCAGCAGTAGCTAGGCAGGAGTCCAGCTCTGACAGCATTGCCACTGCCAGCAGCAGAGCAGAATTAAGGATGGCATGGTATGGTATTGCCTTCAGAGCTGGGTAACTGACCAGCAGCTGCCACTCTGGCCACGCAGCTCTGAAGGCAGTGCAGAAGTAAAGGTGGCAACACCATGACTACTACAGTAACCTTGCAACTTTCGCATGACCCTCTTTTGGGTCAGGAGCCCCAGTTTGAGATATGTTTGTCTCTCCTGTAAAATATGTATTTCTCTGTGGTCTGCAAGGGAATTCCATGTGGTCCGTGCGCCCTACTGATCAACTCCTCCCCCTTCTTCCCAGTGCTTCCTGGGTCCCACAGCTAAGACACGCTTACCTGCCCTTATGCAGCACAGCTCCCAGAAACATCTGCCAGGTCACTGCAGCAGCCCCTAGGTGCAGAAGTGGCCAGGAAGACTCCATGCACTGCCTCTGCCCTAATGCTGGCTCTGCAACTCCCAGTGACTGGCTCCTGCACCTCAGAGCTTGCAAGAATCTGACAATTGCTTCTGGAAACACCACCAGGACCTTGCACTGCAACCCCATGCCTGAGCCCAGAACCCTCTCTTGTGCCCCATACCCCTCTTCCCGGGCCCCACCCTATTCCACAGCTGGAGTCGTCACTAGGGGTGTTAAAATGCAAATAATTGCGTAAACATGTAACCGCTGAAAAACTCAACAGTTACATGCACCTGCAGCTGGCTCCCCTAGGAGCCAGTGCACGCCACAAGCTGGCTTTTAAGTCCAAGCTTATCGGTTAACCATTTACTCTGTTATGCATTCACATCCCTAATCTGGACTAGGGATGTTGGCATATAGTCGATTACATGATTAACCAATAAGCCTGGGCTTATCAATTAATCCTAACAACTATATGCACCCCCACTACTAGGCAGCAAGGTTAGGGGCTTTTAAGCTGGCATCCCATGCATGCCAGCTCCTGGAGAGCCGGCTGCCCCCACACCACTGCCTCATTTGAGTATGCAAATGAGGTGCAGATTAGCATGCCATGCCTCATTTGTATAATTTATGCACGCCGTTTTTGTGCAAAGGGCTTTTGCAGAAAAAAGTAGTGTGGACGTGATTTTTTGTGCAAAAACCCCGTTTTATGCAAGATCGATAAACATCCTTTTTTGGGGCATAAGGATCTTGTGGAAAACAGGTGTTTTGTGCAAAAAAATCACGTCCACTACTCCCCCCCCCCGGGCAAAAACGGAGTGCATAAATTATGCAAATGAGGTGCTGCAATTGCTAATCCATGGCTCGTTTGCCTACTCACTGCCAGCAAAACCAGCAGTGTAGACGAAGCCTGGAAGAATTGTTCTGTCTGCCTAGCTATGGCCTCAGAGATGGATTTACTACAGCAATGGAAGAAATGCCACTGCAGCATTTTTAGTCTAGACCTAACTACAAGAAACCAGATTTATTAAACGAAATTGGCCTTAAACTAATATAGATGCATTAACTGGAGGGTTCTACATCTCTCCTGGATACATGAGCATATTTAGCTATGTAACTACAAAATTTCTCAATCATCATTCTGAACTCACAGGAACATAACTTCATTTGGTTTACTTATTAAGGAAGACATTTATCAAGGATTTCTCTCCCTGATTGGTGGCAAATGAATGTTGGGGAGCTTTGCAATTCTTTAGTATTGTGTTTGGAACCTGTCTGGCCTATACTGGCATTACTGGCCAAATCTTCCTTAATATTTTCTGTGTTTTTTAAGACACTTGATGCTATTTCCTTTTCCTTCCAGCTGACTGTACACAGACCTCATTCACAGGTATAAAACAGACGTATCAAATCTCAAGCTATATACTTATGTATTCTTAAGGAACATAGCCACTTAAGTTATTTCAAAACAACATTACAGGACAAGCACACTAACTGGTTACAATTTAGTTTACCAACAGCAATACATTTTAAATAGAAGCAGATGCCATCACAATCAAAGATGCAGGAAGCTTAGTGAAAGCTTGTCAAGGCAGAATTTCAGCAAAGTTAAAGAAGCTCTGAATTCCCTCCCACATTATGTTAGAACAAAGTAAGATGTGGGTACTGCTCATATAATCACTTGAGTCTCCATTCTTTGGTTTACACTTATCCATTGTCCCTATGCACTTCATTGGAAGATTAATTCCTCTTATCATACAAGACAGCAGTCCAGTCACCACATATCGATTACACCAATTTTGTTAAATCAAGGTCTTAATCTGTTCAGTTAAACCAGCACATCTTCCTGACGTGGACACTCAAATTGGCTTAAAAATCCCTTACCTTAATTTGGTACTATATCGGTAGAATTTGGTATTTGCTACTCAAACCCTTTATTTAGGCATGATCTACATTTAAAATGTAAGTCAACCTAGCTACATCACTCACAGGGTGAAAAATCAACACCTTGGAAAACTGTAGCTCTTTCCATGATAATTCATAGCATATATGCAATTAGGTAAATGGAGGAATGCTTCTATCTACCTACCATCATTCAGGGAGTTGGTGATCCTCCACTACTGGAGAAAACCCTTCTGTCAGCATAGACTGTATCTGTGCTACAGGGTTATGCCAGCATAGTTATGGCACCAAAGCTATGCTGATAGTTCCCAGAGTGGCCTTTGATTGGTTGGTGCAATTTCTGCTTCTGTTTGATGACAACTTAAATCTTCAAAATTGAGAATTCATTTTCTCCAGAAATCTGTTATGTTCAAGTTCATTTTTGTGTCATATGAGCACTTCAAAATATTCCCTTTTAGGTTTCTTCATCTCAGTTACAAATGAAGTCAGCAAACACCACAAAAAAATTCAAGCCAATGATTGTTAAAGGGTTCATGCCCAATAGGTCTAGTCAATAGTAAGCATTCACCAGCATGACAGGGGAAAGGGACTCCATATATTCAAAGTTGAGCAAACATTGAGTAAATATGTTTAGGGTCAAGTTCTGCCATGGTATGAACACATGTATATCCCACCAAACTAAGAACCTAACAAGCACGGCTCAAAGGGTAGAATTCAAGGATAACTCATTTTCCTTAAACTCAACTGTAATGAGCTGCGCAAAGTAATTTTTGCTAATATTTCAGTATATAGTTGCTACAGCAAGTCACACATCCTGATTCTGTTCTTGGTTTAAAACTCATTATGTAAACTAGATCAACCCCCATTATTTGACCCTGCCTCCATATTGGTTTGGTTTTTATAGAAAGTGTTGAATCTACGGAACAAGTTAATATCAAATGTATCATAGAAGTTCAAGACTCACTTTGAACTAATTTTAGATTACACATTGGGCCTAAAAGTTTCAACAGTGACTAGTGATTTTGGATGCCTTGTTTTTCTGAGTACACACCTGGTGATACCCTTTAAAGAGCCTAATTAATAGAATGCGCTAAGAATCCATTCTCTGAGACCCAGGCCCTCTTCTCTCTCCAAGAGGTATTAAGTAATTGTATTTTGTACATTTGTTTCAAACTTTGGTTAAGGTTATTTAAAATTTTGTTTCCGAGATACCAACTAAATGACTTCCAAGTTTTTAACCTTCTATTGCCCTGAGTATAAATCCAGCATGAGTTTATTTTTTAACGTCTACTAGCTATCATGGCAAAATTGCATTATACTGTATATATATGGAAATGGAAAGCCTCACTCATTTCAGTGTTTCAAAACTAAAAAGCAATGATTTTCTGAATAGGAAAGATTTGACATTAACCAACATCTTGAAACTGTTACTACCTAACTTTTATTACATTGTTTTTCAAATCTGTTTAAATACTCATTTAAGAAACAAGTACAGTAAAACTCCATTAGTCCAGCATCCAATGCTCCGGCACTCCTGATGGTCCGGCACCATCAGGAACCCGGAAGTGCTGGGGCAGCTGGACAGGCTTCCCCCATTCAGCCGCTGCTGAAACTGACCAGCAGCTGAATCGGGGAAGCCAGGAGCAGAGCAGCCCCTCGGGGCTGCGGGACCAACCCGGCAGCATCCCAGCTGCTCTTGGGGACCCCTGGGGCAGAGCAGCTGGAGTGCTGCCGGGTTGGTCCCACAGCACCGAGGAACAGCGCTACGGGACCAACCTGGCAGGACCCCAGCTACTCTGCCCCCGGCGTCCCCGATTCAGCCACTGCTGAAACAGATCAGCGGCTGATTCCAGGAAGCCCAGGTCAGAGCAGCTCTGCCCCGGGCTTCCTGGAGTCAGCCACTGATCAGTTTCAGCAGCGGCTGACTTGGGGACGCCTGGGGAAGAGCAGCTGGGGTGCTGCCGGGTTGGTCCCGCAGCACCGAGGAGCGGACCAACCCGGCAGCACCCCAGCTGCTCTGCTGCAGGCATCCCCTATTCAGCTGCTGCTGAAACTGACCAGCAGCAGCTGAATCAGGGATGCCTGGGGCAGAGCCGGACTATCGGAAGGGGGAGCTATGAGGGGTCTGGGGTGGCATCCCCTCCCACCCCACTCCAGACCCCTCATAGCCCCTCCCCCCCTTCCGATAGTCCGGCATATCTGATAATCCGGCACCCCCTGGGTCCTAAAGGTGCCGGATTATCGGAAGTTTACTGTACTCACAGTAATACTTTGTATAGAACCAGTAAAAGTATAATGCATGAACATATTAGACACATAGCTCTTCTCCATTTCTTCCTTAAAAACAGCCAGAGTTATAGCATTATTTAGAAGGAAGCAAAATGAGGCCATACAGCTGGTCATCCATCACTGTCTCCAAGACAAGATGAGAGAAAACTGACAAATTGAGTTACTAGGGCATAATTTTACCAGACCTAGGAGTTTGCTGTAAAACGCTATCAGTTCCTATCATATTGTTTTCAAGTGACTGGACATTTACTCTGAAACATCGCACTACTGTTATACACTGGAATGCAGTAGCAAACACAGTCAACAGTTTTATACAAGTCAGCCTCCTCCCTCCTACAGCCACTTCTAATTTCAGCTACATTACTGACATAGGTCATCTTACCTCAGTTTCCCCTCTTGCTATTTTATTTAGTGAGTTATTTATGATCAGAAAAGAAGCCATCTTCCCTACACTGGTACAGTATGAAGCTCACTATTATAGAGATGGCTCATAACATGTTTAAAACAGTTCAGTCCTGAAGTATAGATGATTCTATTATTTCAACTGCCATTTTTGTTTTTCAATTAAAAGCATGCTCAGCACTTTATAGTCATGATGAAAAGGTCTCTGCCCCATACTCTTGGAAGGCATTGTGCACCAAAAAAATAGTGAAGATACTGCAAAATTCTGCATATTTTGTCAAAATAATAATGTAATTGTGCCAGTTTCAATTATTTTGATAATTTATTTCAAAGTATGTCAGCAAGCACGTCAGCAAAAATTCATACCAAAAAAAAGATTCCCTAAGAAGCTGAGTGTTCGACTCCCCAGAAAAATGAGGTGTGTGGAAGTGCCACCGTGTACACAGTTAACGGATGAGCCTGAGCTCATCAGTTAACCTTATGGTTACACGGAAGTTCCTGGATTCAAAAGCAGCAACTTGGGGGAGGGAGATATGCACCAGGAGTCAATTTTAAAGCCTCCCCCTCCTCCTATGTAACTGCTGAAACATGGTTAATTAAATGCATTTTAACATCTCTAACGACCACCCAGTTCCTATTTCTCTGTTATGCTTTGGTAGGTTGCCTCTAGCTGGATGTACCCAGCTGGCACCTATGACACATCTTAAGTCTTTTAGCAACAGTCCTTGCAGTCTTTTAGTTGACTCATTTTTTCACTCTTCCTTGTAGGATTACTATAATTCAAGTTCCCAAATAGAGGGCACTGACTAGGGGAGGAGGAGGAGCTGTAAGGGGGTATTTGCAATGGGAGGTGCCCATTGCAATTTAGGACATGCTGAAAGTGCCGTGGGGGAGAAGACACACAACACCCTGCTCCATCCAGAGCCCAACTGCCAAGTAGGGATGTAATATCCCAAGTAGTTTGTTAAGTGGCTAAACTATAGCTTTAACTGGTTAACCACCCGCTGTGCCATGGACAGTGGGCCTGACCAGGCAGGTGCAGTGCCCCCGCCAGTGGTGGGCCCAGCTGGGGCTGCTCCGGCCAGGTTGGGTGCCAGTTAACCAGGTAAGCATTAGGGATGTAAAGTTATAACAATTTAAATGGTTAACCATAAGCATCATATTACCGGATTCTGTTACGGTTATACATTGGCTCCTGCTCTGAGGGAGCCATTTGCTACCCCATGCCATTGGCTCTGCAGTACAAAAACTATGCTTCAGAATCTACAGCAAAGCCAGCTCCCAAGAAGTGGGGCTAGCAACCAGGAATGGGCCACTAGCTCCTGGTCCTTCTCCTGGGGAACCGGTTGTGCTGCGGGCTCTGCAGTATAAACCTTGTATATACGCTTTATACAGCAGAGCCCACCGCACATATAGTGCCTGGGGGCAGGGCCATCAGCCAGTGCGCTCCAACCTCAGTCCTGAGGAGCCCCCTCCCACTCCATGCTGCTGCCTCTGTATAAGAGGCAGCAGCGTGGGGGTGCCAGGTGGAAGCTGGTCCGCGAGGGGAGCCAGTTTAAAAAACAGCTCCCCTTGCGGACTGGCTGCCTGTTGTCCTGTGCTGCTGTGTCTGATGCAGCAGCCTCTGCCTCAGGGGGGAGGTCCTGAGCTCCTGGACCTGGTGTAAGCCAGAACGCCTGCCCAGCTCCTAATACACTTTAAATGCAGAGCCGCAACACAGGTATGTCCCAGACCCAGTGCAAGTCGTGACTGAGCCAGGCTGCTGGCCAGCCTGCTAGAAATTTACTGGCAAGGGTGGGGGGGAATGCGTGTAGTCGATAGCATTAACCAACAAGCTTTTGCTTATCGGTTAATCAACTATACTACACTATTACATCTCTACTGCACAGAACTGAGAATGTTAACTAGTGACTGACTAGTTGAGTAGTCATTGGAATTTCCATGGACTACTCAACAGGCACTTCCACATTCCTCCTTTGAAATGTACAAGAGCCCCACTTGTACACTAAGTCCCCCGCTGACCCTGGGCTCCATGCTGTGCTGCTGATTTGAAATGCCACGCGGAGCCAAGGTCGACGCGGGTTCCGTGCTGCATTTCCCCAGACCCCAGGTTCAGCTGGGGACTCCCCAGCTGATCCCAGGTTCTGGGGAAATGCCGCGCTGGAGTCCCCAGCTGACCCCTGTCTCCACATGTGCAGCACTGCACAGCTGATCTTGGAATCAGCTGTGCAGCACTGTCCCTTTGAAACACCAAGGCAGTGTTCAAAGGGGCAGGCCCACAGAGCCCATCCCCGGCTCAGCTGTGTGGCAGGAGCTCGGAGTCTGCTGGGGACTCCCCACCCGATCCTGGGTTCTGTGAAAATGCCGCGTTGGAACCCAGGATCAGCTGGAATCCCCAGCTGACCGTGTGCTCCACACGTGCAGCACCGCACAGTTGATCCCAGGCTCAGCTGTGCAGCACTGACACTTTCAAGTACCCCCTTTCCTCTTGCTGCCTCTATCTGATAGAAGCAGCAATTGGGGGAAGAGGAGAGAGAATCAGATAGTCCACTAGTCTTTACCAGCCCTACACAGAACTACCCAGAGCCAGACACCCACATCCCTCTGCCTTCAGAGTTCAGCCACAGGCTTGGCTTCATGCAGTTTCATTACTGTGCCACCAAGAAATGAAGGTCCTGTCCACTTCTCATCCTCCGAGAACCAGCACATCTAAGTCTCCTGTTCTTGCTCCAGCCCCAGAAAGACAAAGAATGCAGTAGCCAGAATGCAAAGAATTGCGGGGCCTCCATCCCAACAAGGTTGGGCACTCTTCTCACTGTGAGGCCACAGCCCACACACCACCAACACAGGCACACTGCAAAGTGGTAAACTGGACTTTCTGCCTGATTCAGTGGCCACTAGTGGCAGCCAGCAGCTATGCAGCATCAAGTCTTCAGGGAAAAATGAAATTCTGCAGACAATTATGCACACACTTTACATTATGCAGGTAGTACAAAATCCCCCCACGAGTACCCATAAGAGCTGACAGACAAAATGTTCATAAGATAGAGAAAAAAGCACAGAGGACAGGCTGGAACATACAAGCACAGTGACAAAGAGCATGTTTCGCACAACTTCTTAGTTCCATTTGTGTACAGTAATTACTCGTTTAACACATGCCTGCTTAACACATTTTTGCAATAGCACGATTTTTTTTAGGGAACATTTTTCGAATAACACAACCCTCCCCGAAATAACACAAAAATAATCTACTTCGCACAGCAGTATAAGTTGGTGAAAATAGTGGTAATACGCATGAGCAAATGAATACACGTGGTCACAGTGCTCCTCCGCTCACTCACGTTTATCTTTGCGTTTTAACAAAAACACAGCAATTTGTGTTGCTAGTTATCTTGTGCTGCTAGATATCTAATGTGGACATTGACGACCCAGCACCAACACAAAAGACTTTGCCACCACCACCTGAAACGTAACCCCTACCTTTTCCATTTTTTTGAATGGGAAAATTGACCCCGCATAGCCCGTTTTCACTTAGAACAAACGTTTTCAGAAACGCATTTATAGTGTTAAATGAGGAATTACTGTATGTACCGGCCATAAACGTGAACCAAAGAAATTTACACAGTTTCTTACTTGAAGGAGTTCGATTGTTTTGAAAAGTTACATTCCCCTCTTCCCCACATCAACCTGCTCGCTTCAGGCCTCGCGGCTTGTGCTCCCCTTCATTTCCCTTTCCCGAAAACACACGCCCCCACGGGGCGTAGCGTGGCTCGCAGGCGCAGTGCCCAGGCACACGACGAGCCGGCAGCAGCGCCTACCCCCTTGGGGCAGGTCCGAGGGGAGCGCCCGGGCTGCTGCGAGCTCTCTGCGGGGACAAACATCCCGCCGCTCACCGCAGCCGCTCCCGGGCCCTGCATTACCCCTTCCTCTGTGCGCCGCTTCGGGTTTGTCGGCGGCTTTTCCACGCTGCGGAGATTCACTCCCCCCCCCCCCCGCGCTCAAATCAGCAGCGTCCCCCCAGCAAGCAGCGCCGCAGGCCCCAGGCGCAGGCCTGACACGCCCCGGTACCGCGCGCCGCCCCCCGGCCCGCGCCTCTCCCGCCCTTACTCACGGGGTGCTGCGGTCGCTGTACTCGTTGGCGACGGTCTCGATGCCTCCGGCCCGGGCCACGGCTACATAGCAGCTCTGGAAGCCCAGATCGATGCCCACCACCGACATGCTGCGGCCGGAGGGGCTGAGGAGGGCGCCGGGCAAAGGCTGAGGAACTCGGGAAGGGTCTGGCTCGGTCCCGACCGGCGCCTGCGCCTCACTAGTGCGGACGCAGCCCACGCAGCCCGTTTAAATGAGCAGCGGCTCCGGCAGCCTCCTCTCGAGGGAGGGGGAGAGATCTCGAAAGATCCCGTCCTGCCGTGGGGGAGGGGGCGGGGCGCGGAGAGAAAGAACGCCTCTCGCGAGATTCCCTCGGGGCGGCTCGCTCTCCTTCCCTTCCCCCTCGCTGCCCGAACACGGGGGCCAGAGCGATCGTTGGGATCTCCGGAGTGGTTCTACGCCCCGCAGCTGGTACGCATGCTCAGAGGTTATCCCTGACTCCAGGCGCGTGGGGGAGGGGCAGTTGATGCGCCTTCTTCCACACAGCTCCGCCCCCTTTTCTTATCCTCTCCTCGAACCTTCTCTTTCGCTCAGGCCGGCGCGCCCTGTGAGTCACGGGATGGCCTCGTCTTCAGGGGGCTGACCGCCTCCCCGCCTGCAACGTCATCATCCTGCCTGCCCTCCCGTGGGAGGGGGGAGGGGGATGATTCCTTCACAGAGCCCTTGCCTTGTTGTGGAGGTTAGAGGTGGGCAGCTGTCCCATTTCTCCAATGAGAGGAGCGTAGAGTTGCCAAATACTTTCACAAAAAATTCTGAGGGGGAAGGGGGCGGAATTGGTTGAGCCAAAAAAAAAAAAAAAAAAAAAGGGACCAAACTTGAGTGAAAAAAAAAAAGTTTCTGTGCCTTTAAATTCCCCCCGGCCCCGCCAGATGTGGAAGGGGGAAAATGTCTCCACCAGCCTTCTGTCCAAGAAAAACAAAATACCGGACATTTTACATGTCCTGTATTTTCTGTTTTTTTTACCGGACAGAAGATGCAATTACCAGACTATCCAGGCGAAAATCGGACACCAGGCAATCCTAGAGGAGCATGGGGTCACCAGACAGAGCCCCAGGTTCATCCACCCGTGCTCCAGCCTGGCTCCCCTCATACAGCCCACCCTTGAAATACAACAGCCAAGTGAAAACTTAAAAAACAAATAGTCTGGTAGCACCTTAAAGACTAACAAAACATGTAGATGGTATCATGAGCTTTCCTGGGGCAACCCACTTCTTCAGATGACTGGAGAATTAGAAGTCCAGATCCAAGAATAAATAAGGGGGAGGGGCAGGAAAAAAGGAGGGGAGAAGAAAAAAGTGTGACAGTGAGTTGATGGTTCAAATAGTTATAAGACGCTGATAAGAACAATTAGCACCTCCATTGTTTGGTTGGTTAAGTCATTAGGATGTGGAAGGTAGTGAGGGAGCCAGCTGATGTTCCTGTTTATAACATGACCTATGAAGGAAGACTGAAAGAATTGGGCTTGTTTAGTTTGGAAAAGAAAAGATGGAGAGGGGACATGATAGTGGTTTTCAGGTATCTAAAAGGGTGTCACAAGGAGGAGGGAGAAAACTTGTTCTTCCTGGCCTCGGAAGATAGAACAAGAAGCAATGGGCTTAAACTGCAGCAAGGGAGGTTTAGGTTGGACATTAGGAAAAAGTTCCTAACAGAGTGGTTAAACACTGGAATAAATTGCCTAGGGAGGTTGTGGAATCTCCATCTCTGGAGATATTTAAGAGTAGGTTAGATAAATGTCTATCAGGGATGGTCTAGACAGTACTGGGCCCTGCCATGAGGGCAGGAGACTGGACGTGATGACCTCTCAAGGTCCCTTAAACTCCTAATATTCTATGATTTGCATAAGAATTAAACTTGTAAATGAAGTTAAGTTCTAGGCCTTCCCTGTGTATTTGGCTTGTGGATTTGGGCTGAAGCAGCATGGTGACTTGGAGATTCATTAATGAGTGTCCAGGCAGATTAAAGTGTTCTCCAACAGATTTTTGTGTATTGCCTTTTCAGATATCTGATGTGTGTCCATTTATTCTTTCCCATAGAGACTGTCCAGTTTGGCCAGTATACATGGCAGTGGGGCACTGTGAGACAGTCATGCACACCTGCCATGATTCTGATTTTATAGAGTGCAAAGTCTGTCACTCCCATCGCCTATACAGTTTTGACGGTAGTTAATCTGGATTAACCAGAATCCAGTGTGTGAGTGTGATCATAGGCAGGCAACCTTCTAGGCGTAGAGATCTGTCATTGATAGACAAGATGAGTCAGGTCGTATATTGTCTTGGACCAGTTTCTGCTGATGGAAGAAACAAGCCATTGAACAGCACAGAGCTCGTCAGGTTTGGGAAAAGTAGAGGGGCCACGGATAAATACAAGGTAGAACAGGTTATTTAACATAAGTAAACATATTATTCGCCTGTTAATGTCTCTACAGTCATAGGAGGGTTAGTGGGTTATACATTATTGTAGTACAGCGGGGGTTCCCAACCTGGGGTACGCGTACCCCCAGGGGGTACGAGAAGCTTGTCAAGGGGGTACGGGGAATATTTGGTAAATAACTACCTAATTGAAATATTCCAGAAGTAGTAGTGTTAGTGAAAAAAGTTGTGGATTGGAGAGAGAATGGCGAGGAGGTGGGGGGCGGGGTGAGAAAGGAAGGGAGCACAGTGGTTGTATTATTGGGACTATTAAACAAGGCATAGTTTCATTTATATTTGCCATCATGAGCCCAGGTAACCATCGCTGATCATAAATTCTAACCGTAATTGTCTGCTAAGATTAGTGGGTGCGAGGGATAATGGAGCCCCTAGATTTCCAAGCTATTGCATGGTGGCACTGCCTGTCAGCAAAACCAACAAACATTTCGGTTTTCCTGCAAGACATCATTCTCTTGGAGGCCGAAGAAAACATCAAATCATTTCAAGAAAAATTGGCTCTTTGGGGAAGAAGGGTGGAGTCTGGTAACTTTGCAAATTTCCAATCTCTTGATGAAATCACTTCAGATCCAGCATATCAACTAGAACTGAAAGTTCGTGAAAGCATTATAGTGCATCTGAAAATTTGAAAGAGACAGTTGAAGGAATAATTCCTACTGACCAAATAAGTGAGGTTTGGATGCGAAACCCTTTTCATATTGAGTTAGAAAAAATCAGCAACAACGACCCAGTGAAAGACGAGCTAATTGATCTCCGTAATAACCAGAAACTCCAAATTGATTTCCAATCAATGAAGTTACAAAATTTTTGGTGTACCCTTGGAGAAGCATATCTCATTCTTACTAAACGTGCTCACAAGGCTTTAATTCCATTTATAACAACTTATCTCTGTGAATCAGGATTCTCAGTCCTGTTCTCAATTAAATCCAAAGCAAGAAACAAACTGGAGGCTGAACATGATATGCGGGTATCTCTTTCAAAAACTATACCGAGAATAAAACTGCTGGTTGACAAGAAACAGAATCAAGGGTCTCACTAATAAATTTGACTGTTCTGATAAATATTTAACAACTTTATAATACTAAAAAATGTTATGTACCAAATAAAGTTTTCTTTATGAAAAATTAATCTGTTTATTTAATTTCTTATGTGCATATGCATGGTAAACTCTATAATTTATTTCCTTTCATATTGAATAAGGGGCACGGGAAGGTTTACTAAAAGCCAAGGGTGTACGGGGACTGAAAAAGGTTGGGAACCCCTGTAGTACAGCATAAATCCAGTGCCTTTATTAAAACCATGACTTTTTAGGCTAGGTCTACATTAAACACTTTGGTATGTTTACATTGCTTAGAGGTATGAAATCTACACCTTTGAGCAACGTAGTTATACAACAGGGATAGGAAATAATTTTTGAAGGGGGGCGTACTGTGCAAATTTCAGAAGTGGTCACAGGCCATTCTGATTGGCCTGGGGGTTGGGGAGGGCGTGAAGTCTTTGGCCCCTGCCTTGCTGGGGCGCCCAATGCCTAGCGAGAACCACTGTGTTTTGAACAGCTTCCAGTTCCTTCTAGGCACCGGGTGCCCTTGGTGGTGTGAGGAGACTTCACGCATTCCCCCCGCCCCAGGCCAGTCAGGGCCGGGGGGCCGGGGAGAGCATGAAGTCTTTGCCCCCTTGCCAAGAAAGAAATACATAAACTGGGAGCAGGGGGGCAGAATGACTTTAGGGAAATATTCTCTCGCTCTCTTTTTCTCTCTGCTCCCGGACAGACTCTTTCCAGGGATCCAAGATGTGCAGTCGTACCACAGGGCCACCACTGGTGCAGCAGCTGCATCAAGAGGGGGCCAGAGAGAGGCTTTCCCCTTAGTTCAGGAGGTGCCATCCCTCGCCTCACCATGCCTTGCCTTCCAGCTGCTGGGAAGGACCTGGGGCAGTGGAGCAAACAAATCTCTCCTGGGGCACGCAGTTCCCTCTGGTTTTGTGATGGGGAGAGGAGACTTCACATGCTTCCCCTACCCCCAGGTCAGTCAGGGCCCGGAGGCAGAGGTCCCCTCGCCATGCCCTGCCAGGGGCATGTGGGTCCCTCCCAGCAGGTCGGGAAGCGAGAGACTTCACGTGCTGTCCCACCTCCAAATAAAAAATATATGAAGATATACCTATCTCATAGAACTGGAAGGGACCTTGAGAGGTCATCAAGTCCAGTCCCCTGCCCTCACAGCAGGACCAAGTACCATCCCTGACATCCAAGACCCTGATTGGCCTGGGGGAGCAGGCAAAGACTCCTCCCCCCACCAGGGGTGCGCAGTTCCATCTGGTGCCAAGTGCTCCTGGTGGAGGGAGGAGACTTTGCATGCTCTCCTGTCCCCAGGTCTCAATTGGTCTGGGGGCCGGGGAGCAGCAGGGCAGCCATGGGCCAGATCAACCTCCCAAGGTCTGTGATGTGAGAGTGAGGTATCCAGGATGGGTTGTAGATCACTGACGATGCGTTGGAGAGGTTTTAGCTGGGGACTGTAGGTGATGGCCAGTGGTGTTCTGTTACTTTCTTTGTTGGGAGGCAGGCCAGTCCTCGCCTATAGACAGCCCGCCAACCTGAAGCAAATTCTCACCAGCAACTATACACCACACCACCGTAACTCTAACTCAGGAACCAATCCCTGCAATAAACCTCGGTGCCAACTCTGCCCACATATCTACACCAGCGACACCATCACAGGACCTAAACACATCAGCCACACCATCACAGGCTCATTCACCTGCACATCTGCCAGTGTAATATGTGCCAGCAATGCCCCTCTGCCATATATGTTGGCCAAACTGGATAGTCCCTACATAAAAGAATAAACAGACACAAACCAGATATCAGGAATGGTAACATACAAAAACCTGTAGAAGAACACTTCAATCTTCCTGGACACACAGTAGCAGATTTAAAAGTAGCCATCCTGCAACAAAAAACCTTCTAAAACAGACTTCAAAGAGAAACTGCAGAGCTACAATTCATTTGCAAATTTGACACTATCAATTTAGGATTAAACAAGACTGTGAATGGTTAGCCAACTACAAAAGCAGTTTCTCCTCTCTTGGTGTTCACACCTCCACAACAGCTGCTAGAAAGTGGGCCACATCATCCCTGTCTGAATTGACCTTGTTATCTCTGGCCTTCATCTTGATTGGTACTCCTTTCTTTTCATGTGCCTGTATATTTATACCTGCCTCTGGAATTTCCACTACATATATCTGACAAAGTGGGTCGTTGCCCACAAAAACTTATGCTCCAATAAATCTATTAGTCTATAAGGTGCCACAGGACTTCTCGTTGTTTATGACAGTCATACTTATCTAACGCACAAGAGTGTTATATATCTTAATTAATGTTTGGGAAATATCTTTTAATTTTGAGATAAAATGTACAAATATAATATAATATGACTACAATATTTCCTTTCCCCACCTTTGTGTTTATATCACTGCTTTCCGTCTCAGTGTTACAATCATAAGTCTAACACATGGCAGACAAATTCACAATATTTAAAGCAGGACGGACTCTTGCCCCAAAGACTGTTGAGTAGTCTTAGCTTTGGATATTTGTAATTCCCTGTGATGAGTTCAGTTACACCACTTTGGCACTTGTGGGTGGGCTGCCAATTGCATCATAGTGGTAATGAAAAAAACTCAAATGTTTAATCTTGCGTATCCTTCGGTGCAACATCAAAGAACAAAGCTACTCCTGTGACTCTGAGTAGTGTATAGTACCACATCTCAACAGTCACGACTTAAAGTTAAAATACCACATTTCCTTTTTTTTCACTTTCATTTTGATAATGAGATCTTCTGCGAGGAGGTGGGTTGGAGTACATCACCGGACTCACGTCACAGGGGTGTTAATACCAGTGTACTTGAGGCCATGACATCCTTCCAACACCTGTCTGTTGCATATGACTTGCTGCCTGTCTGCTATGACAGTATGTTGGGATTTAGCCAGGAACTGAGTAGAGAAACAGACACTGTATGTGGGGGGGAAATAACTCACAAATCCAAAACAGAATGTTCTGAACAATATTGAAAGCCAAAGAAAAAATTCCCAAACCAACTAATTTATGGCAGTCTGACCTGGCTGACTCCGGATTGCTCTGGGATAAAATCATGACCCAACTGAAGTTAATGGCAAAACTCCCATTGACATCAGTGGAGCCAGGTTTTCATCTGTGAAATACATCTTATAAAGAAAGCGTGTTGTTAAGGAACCAGAGCAGGAAACAGAATTTGTTCTAATAAGCAGAGTTAGAATTTATAGCTAGAAGAAATTAAGACAAGTACTTACATAGTATGAAGGTGAGAAAAATAAAGTAGAATTGTCAGTCCCTAATGTTCAAAAATCATGAATCAGATTCCAAAAATTCATCAGATGGGCTTAAAAATCTATTAGATTTTCAAACATTAATATGTTTTGCCTTACTTTTTTATTTGATTTCTGGGTTTGAGCCAGGTCACTTTTCCAATATTTCCTCTGCAAACCTCTGCCAATTCAAGGTCAAAAGCAAATCCTAGGTGGATCTACTGTATATCGACAGCTCAGCATTTGTCACCCTTTTTGAGAATGATCTGCAACGTTTGCTGAATTTCTTTGCCCATGTAGTATCCCTTTTGCCCTCTGTATTCATATAAAGAAAATAGAAATCCTGTACCAACCATCTCCTGGCAGAAACCCACCACTTCCATCACCACCAGAAATAAAATTGAACAGCCGCCAATTAATGTCAAGTCCTTCTGCTACAATAGGTAGCACAGTTACCAATGACACCAACATTGACAAAGAACTTTCAGTATGCTTCAAGTCAGCTGCTTCAGCTTTTGGTTGTCTACAAAAAAGACTATGGACAAGACAGGGAGTCAAAGTATCCACAAAATGCTAAGTTTACAGAGCTACTGTCCTTCCTTGTCTTCTGTACTCATTAGAGACCCGTTCCCCTTTATCATCACCATGTAACTGCCTGCAACAGTGCCACCTACACAGTATAATGGGAGTCATCTGGTCTGTCAAAATCACCAACAGTGAAGTACTATGACTGGCAGCCTGACCGGGCTGAAGCAGCTCTCTGCCTGTGGTGTGGTGCAGTGGGTATGGCATGGCATGGCAGGGCTGGAGTTGTCCCCACCCACATTGGGGAGCTGCTCCAGTCCAGCCTTCCCTCTCCATGCCTGTGTTTAAGCAGTTAATGGATTAAATGGGATTTTACATCCATAATTCAAATACTGCCCAGCTGATTAGCAGAGTGCCCATGGCTGCCCAAAGCTGGCAGCATGTGTTTCTACTGGTGGTACACATCGGCATGTGATTTGGTGCATATAACATTTATTCCACACATGGATGGTAAAAATTAGAGGGAACATTGCCTGAAAGGGCCATCTATTTCGAGTGATTCTGCCAGCAACATGTAATTGAGGAGGGTATTGTGTCTAGAGAGGGGATGAGTTAACAGGAACAATTGAGCCATAACTCTAGTCACATTACTAAAGAAGACAAGCCCACTGAGATCAGAATGTGGCCTGAAGTTTCTATTCCTTGTGGTTGCAAAAATAACCTTTGCAACATTAATAGAAAATACTGTGATCTCTGCCTAAGTCTGTAAACAACTGGAAAGAATTTCTCTGATAATTGTGAACAACTGCCTACATTTATTCATGGGGGATCTATAGCACCACCCCAACATTCAATGTACACCTTAATATCTTCATTGCTTATTTTCATAGCAAGGTGGATAAAATCGATGATTATTTTACAAAAATAAAAAATCAGATTTTTTATTTAAATCGGATGTTTTTAATTTTTAAATCATCAATGAAATACTACATTTCTTATTTAAATATAAGTTACAATTAAATCTTATCATAGACATGTTACACCATGTTACATCTTGCTTTTTGAAAGTTATGGGCTTTCAATTTCTGTTTCACAGTAGACTAACAAGTGCAAAGCCAGATGCAGGCTGGATGGGATTGTTTTTGTTCTGTGCTTATCTGGTGGTGAACCTGGGCCAAGCATGGCAGAGTTAGGTAAGACATTGTTTACAGACAGAGAAGATTTGAGAAGTTTCTAGGGGAGGCAGGTCCCCAGCCCAACCTATAGCCCCGTTCCCTCCGCTGAGGCTCCACCCCCACCACGGGGAGAAGAAAAGCCCACACGCGCCCCAGCATCCCTGGAGCAGCAGGGAGGGAAAGGGAAGCACAGTCCCAACCACAACTCCCACCCCTGAGGGCAGCAGGGAGAGAAGAGGCCACACAACCCGAGCCTCCCTGTTCCCAGGAGCAGTGGGGAGGGGAAGAGGCCACATAGTTCCAGCCTCCCCAGCCCCAGAGCAGCAGGAAAGGAGGTGGCTGCACGGCGCGAACCAGCCCAAGCCTCCCTGCCCCTGGGAACAGCGCGGAGGGAGGAGGCCACGTGTATATCTACCGTTACAACGGGATGGGTCATGCTAGTAAAATGTAAGTGCTATTATGTTTGTGTGTATGATTTAGTTCTTACCATTCTAGTGTACTGCTGCAGCATATGCAGTTTGATATAGGTAATGAGTATTATGTACTGTTTCCTAAATTAATAAAAATCAAATTATCTAAAAATTACACAAAGTATACCATTTTATATGTTGTAAAAAATGCTGTCTAGAGCTGTAAATTAATATTTGCACTGTTTTTGAAGAAATATGTGAAGAAGTATCGGTGGGAAACTTGATTTAAATCAAAGATCTTTTGGGATGTAAATCGTGATTTAAATCGATCCACTCTGCTTCGCAAAGGGGAAAGTGTTGGGTTGAAGCCCATGGATGGAGGTGGGGGAACAAACTGGAAGTTTCTGCTGAGAAGCAAATACAGAAAGAAGGAGAAGAGACATGGAGAGCATGTCTACACTTCAAGT
The DNA here is from genome assembly GCA_019425775.1 of Rafetus swinhoei. Lineage (NCBI taxonomy): Eukaryota > Metazoa > Chordata > Testudines > Trionychidae > Rafetus > Rafetus swinhoei. The sequence continues at coordinate 18,352,878 of CM033428.1, read as the reverse complement.
TGGGGGTGTGATTCCCAGCTCAAAGGGTATGTCTAGACTGCATCCCTCTGTCAGCAGAGGGATGCAGATTCAGTCGACATTAAAATGAGGCAGGGATTTAAATATCCCGTGCCTAATTTGCATAACAAATGGCCACCGCGTTTTGCTGACTCAGCACTTTGTCGGCAAAAGGCGGCAGTCTTGAGGAAGATCTGTCGAGAAATAAAGCCTTTTTCGACAGATCCCTTATGCCTCCTGCAAGGAGGTTTACAGGATGTGTCGAAAAAGGCTTTCTTTCTCAGCATATCCCCCTCTAGACTGCCGCTTTTTGCCGACAAAGTGCTGAGTCAGCAAAACGCGGAGGCCATTTTTATGCAAATTAGGCGCGGGATATTTAAATCCCTGCCTCATTTGCAACGTTGACCTGCCTACTCTGTATCCCTCTGCCGACAGAGGGATGCAGTCTAGACATACCCAAAGAGATAAACTTGCGCTAGCTCGGATCCAGTGTAACTAAAACCAAAGTGTACCCATGCCTGCCAGAGGTGCTAGTGATACATGTTTGTGGCAGTTAGCCCCTCCCATAATTTGTGTTGCTACATCTACATATTAATTTTAGTGTGGGTATGTCTCTTCATGCTGGGAATCTCACTCCAGGCTCAAAGTGCAGACACACCCAAAAGCAGATGAGGGATAGAAAGAAGGATGCAGAAGATACAAGGGTTAGGGATAATTAGTGGCTCTCTGGAGAGCAGATTTACCCACTGAGTGATAATGCAGTAATGCTAAGATTAAATGATAAATAATAATAACTAAAAGGAAAAACTTAAAAATCAACAAATAGTCTGGTAGCACTTTAAAAACTAACAAAATATGTAGATGGTAAAATATGTAGATGGCTGCACCCGCAAAAGCTCATGATACCATCTACATATTTTGTTAGTCTTAAAAGTGCTACCAGACTGTTGTTTTTTAAGTTTTTCCTGTTACAGACTAACTCAGCTACCCCTCTGAATTTTTTAATAACTAAAAGGTTAGTTATTATACAAAGGCACTGTTCTATCCTTGATCTTTGTGCAAATCTTCCATTAACCTCAGTGAGAGTTCTGCTATGGATTAAAGGATGTTCTGAGTTCCACATTTTTACCTCCATCCACAGACCATAATAAAAAATGTTATTTGGTCCTCTCTGCAGAATAAGTTTACACCTCTGACCTAAGGTATTTCGATGTCCAACAAGAGGTTGGCTTGATCTACTTTTACACCAAGACAATCTACTTTGTGCCTGTGCTGATGTAAGACAGTCAATGCCCTACTTATTGATATTGCTGCCCTACTTTTCCAGTTCCTAGCTAGAGAAAGCAAGGCAGTGCTTAGACCCATTACATAGACAGGAAATCATGACCATCACAGATCTCTGTAGATATCCGAGAATCATGCTGAGAATGTGCAGATTTTTTCTTCCTTTAAATCTAAAAATTCACACCAATATGTCATGTCATTTTGGTCCGTCTAAAAATCACGAGCTACAGATGCTTCAAACGATAAGTGTTAGGTTTTTTATCTTGCTCGGCTTTGCACTGTCTTGCCTTTGGAAATCATCTATTGATGAAACTCTATATCATTAGCTTTTGTTAATAATTTATTACTGGGCCAGCTCCTGGATTGTCCTGATTACCTGAAGCGCCCATTGACTTCAGTGGATTTGGCCTAATAACTATTAGTAGTATTTTATTAATTATAGAGTCTATATCACCATAGAGGTACATAGCTCAGAATTACTGGAGAGCTGTGAACAACAGGCAATATTCTCTGCCACAAAGTGTTTACTGCTTTGGGTAGAAGTTGAAATAGCACTGGACAAGATAGGACTGTACAATACAAAAGCAGGGTGGTTCACAGGCATTTTTTAGATGACCTGCCTCAGCAATAAGTGACCTGAGTTTCTGAGAGCTTTGCATAGGTTAAATGAAAAGCTGTTTTAAAGGCATAGCGGAAGAAGACAGGAAATAAAGATTTAGTGGGGGTTATATAGGCTACCATGCAGGGCCATCCCAAGATGGGTGCAGAGCCTGAGCCAACCTTCCAGAATGCCCCAGGCATGAGGCCTGGGGCAATCCCCTGCCCCCGCCTCCGGCTCCGCCCCACTCCACTCCTTCCACAAGCACTGCCCCTTTATCCCACACTGTAGGAATGTGGCCCAGAGAATTATGGGGGCCTGGTGCAGGGTGATAGTAGGGGTCGCCCCCGTTACTCACCGCACAGGCAGTGGGAGCCGAAGCAGCCCGGCAGCCTGCTTCACCCCATCACACTGCCCTCTCTGAGTCTGCTGCACCCGGCTTCTCTGTCTGCAATAGAAGGGAGTGCTCTGCTCCCCACCGCCACTAAAAAGCCAAGCACAGCAGGCCAGGAAAGGGTGGCGCAGTAGAGCAGGCTAGTGTAGCAGCAGAGCAGGCCATGCCAGCTCCCACCATCTGCAATGCATGGTCAGTGGGGAGTCGACCTCTGCTGCCATCGCACTAGGTTCCCACAGTCCCCCAGATCCCTCTTATCCATAGGATGGTTGGGACAGCCGCCATAGGGCCAACAAAAGTGTGGGGCCTGGGGCAGCGCCCCGATTCATTCTATGGATGGGATGGCTCTGCTGCCATGGTTCAAATGGCTGAGTTTATATTGAATCTGGCCATTAGCCTGCAACACCAGCAAACAAAAGTACACAGTGAACCAAGGCTGCTTCGCTTTCTGTGCCTGAAATAAAACTGAAAGCACGTAGTGATTTATTTTCTTTTTGATATACATGGCACTGCAGTAAATTCCTAAGCCGTGAGATGGGAACATGACGTAAGTTGAAAATTTTGCTTGGTGCAATCTGTGCAATATAACTTTGTTAAAGAAGCAACTTTTCATGCAAACTGAGTCTGTGACTAGTTCACTGAATTAATATAGAACCTGATCTGCTCTCACTGAAATCATTGGCAAATTTCCCATTACCTTCAGTGGGATCATGAGCAAGCCAATTCAGGCAAGAGAAAAAGACATGTTGTCAGATGAGACCTGAAGATACATAGAGTCAGTGAGTAAGGGTGATTAATGAAAGCTGTACTCTAGATAGCAAGGGCCATTTTTATCCCAAAATTCTGGATACATTATTTGTATTAAAGTAGCATCTACCAACCCCAACCAAGATTAAGGTCCCTTTATGCTCAGCATTGTACAAAGAATTATGTAGCCTAAGATAAAAGGTCTGTATTGAAAACATGTTAACTACAGGTTGAACCTCTCCAGTCTGGCACCCTTGGGACCTGACCAGTGCCGAACCAGAGAATTTGCCAAACCACAGGAGGTCAGTATTGTCTAGTGGCATTACTAACACTTCCACTGCTTACAAGCAGAGAAAAGGGGAAGCAACTCTCTCAAGGTCACACAATAGGTCAGTAGCAGTGTCAAGAATAGAATCTAGGTCTCCAAACTCTTAGTGTAGGATCCTATCCACTACACCAGGGGTTCTCAAACTTTGTGATACCATGACCCCCCTCTAAGTTGCTCGCAACCCCCCTCTAAGTTGCTCGCGACCCTCGGGGTCGGGATCCACAATTTGAGAAACGCAGCACTACACCATTATTTTTTACAAGGTGTCTGATTACATACAAACGTATATCTGAGATGATACAGTAAATAATAAAGGCTTATGCTATAGTATTTTGCTTATGAATACATAACGTATGATGATAGATATAGATGACTGGTACCATGGTATATTTGTCTTATGTTGCAACTAACATTGGGCCAAATTTTGAAATCCCCTGCATTTTTACTCAAATTCCTATTTAAGTTGTTTCACTTACATCTTATTTTTTCATTGTGCAGGCAACCTGAAAGACTAAGAACTGTTTTTTCCCATTTTTAGTTGCTTTTATAACATTATTGACTCTTTCAATCCATATTTTCTTTTTCAGGAACACAACTTCATTTTCATGGCATTTACCTGTGCAGCAGGAAAAGTGCAATTTCTTTATAGACTTCATACAAAAATACACAACAGTTTAGATATATCTGAAAGAAGTAAAATTAATTGTGACCATGGATTTCAAATATACATTGGGAGAATCTTTGTGACAGATGTGGAGCGTCTCTATAGTTATTTATGAATACTATATGTTGACGTGCATATTGGGAAAATTACTGTGTGAATATAATGGAGCAGTTTAATACCAGATTGTAAGAAAAAGCAGGCAGGAAGGATTCAGTGGCTTAAGATAAAACACTTCCCAACAATCGCTTCAAGATGTCCTCATGGGACAATGAGGGAGGCATTAACTTCAATGGGTCGTGGACTAGACCCTCTGTGGAACCTACCAAACTTGTTTTTGACAACTACTGTGAAAAGCCTAAAAAACAAGATGATAAAGGAACTCTGGATGAAGAGAAAGTTACTCTCTATCTTTCTAAGGTAGTTATGCTGAGTAGCTGCTCACACTGAGTCTATGTCTACACTGCAGAGTTTTTCCGGGATAGGTAGCCCGGAAAAACTCTGCCGCATCCAGGGAATATGTCTGCTCTTCCAAAAAATTTTTCGGAAGAGCAGATGCGCTTTTTTGGCATCCCTGTAAACCTCATTTTACGAGGAAGAAGGGATGTGCCGAAAGAGGTGGTTTTTCCAACATTTGGCCCAGTGTAGATGGGCCAAGTATCAGAAAACCCTCTTCCGAAAAAAGAAGTGGAAAAAACCAAGCAAATTGCAGTTTACAATTTGCATAGCTTTTTCTGGAAGAGCAGTGAAGTGTAGACATAGCCTGAGACATCTGTGGAAGTTAAGCCTGCTGCCTAGCCATCATAGCAGGATGATATGGCTTTAGGTAAGATAGACATGTATGTAGATTGCTTGTTGCTTTAAAATCTTTTTCTCTAATTGCTTTAAGATTGAACAATACTTTGGTTTACAAAAGCTATGTGGTTACTGTGTTCACCTCTAGTCACAGGCTCCCAGAGGAAAGAGAAAGGCAAATGCAAAATCCCAGTAGGACCTGCTGTGGGGAAGTTGGTGGATACACACGGTACTGTAGTCCAAAGCCTTTTCCATGTTTGGGGGAAATTGTGTGATTCTACTCCAGGAGAGATTAAGTCAGAAGGCTTGATATCTTAGGGGTGCACTCAGGGGCTATGTCTATACTGCCGGCTTTTGCCGGCAGAGAGTATGAAAATGAAGTGCTGATTAGCATTTTGTCACGCTTCATTTGCGTAATCTATTCGAGCCGTTTTTGCACAAGGGGGTTTTGTGCAAAAACAAGCAGTATGGTCGTTTCCTTTGTGCGCAAAAACCCCTTTTTGCGCAAGATCCTTATGCCTGTCCCAGAGAGGGATGGGGGGTTTTGCGCACAAAGGAAACGTCCATACTGCTTGTTTTTGGGCAAAAACACCTTGCGCAAAAACAGCTCAAATAGATTATGCAAATGAAGCACGACAAAGTGCTAATCAGTGCTTCATTTGCATACTCTCTGCTGGCAAAAGCCGGCAGTGTAGACAAAGCCAGAGAGGGGTCAGAGGCGCAGCTACCCCTGCTACTGTGAAAATCTTTATTATAGCATATAAAAGTTCAACACACGTATTATTATGGACTGTTCATCAGCACCTAGTGAACACTGACAGGGTCTGCTTCATTAGAGTCTGCTCTTGCCAGTGGGATTCAAGGTTCCCTCTAAACTGCATGGCAGTACGGCCCCACAGCTGCTTAATCAGCCCCGGTGTGTGGAGCCCTATGCCCCTGACTGTGGGGGGCTGATTAAGCAGCTGCAGGGCTGTGCTGATGTGTAGCTTAGAGGAAACCTTGGTGGGGTTTTGTCAATCTGGCCAAATGTTATTGCTTCTCATCTGCAAATCTGGAGCTAATCCTGTATTCTATAAACATCCAAATTCCCCAGGAATCTAGTGTGCCAGAAATACAAGCCTAGCTGCCTCAAGAAAAGGCATCATACAAAATTAATTGTAACAGATAAATGTGCTGTTGCTGATGTTTATCAGTGCCACTTCCCCTTCAAACTCACTGCTCAAATGTCACAGCAAAATCTTGGCAGCTGAGGCAAGGGCTTCTCATGTGCTGAGCAGAGGGAAATTTATTCAATTCTCCTCAGTGGGTTCATTGCTGGTGTAGAGTCACTACCATCACCTACTCCTCCTGTGCTCACCTCCATGAGACAAGAGCTGAATAGCAAAGACAGATCTGGAACAAGACCTTAGAGTTTATCATGGCTCTGCTATTGAAAATTTCAAATACAAATGGAAAATGAGAATGTCTTTACATTAACCAGTGTGCATTACTTACTTTTGAGAAGAAAGACGGTAAGCATTCTGTGTATTAGGGAATAGAAGCTGGAGAAATTTTTCTGAAAAAAGTTATCACATGGTCATTGTGAATTTGTCTGTGGCCATATATACAGTGTTTTTGGTGAATGTTACACATACCCATGAACTAGTTAAACTCATGTATTCAGTGTTTTTAAAAACGGAGCTTCATTTTCTATTCATAAACTTACATTCTTTGCTAAGTTAGGTCAGTACTACTTTTCTTTCTCCTTATGTTTTGTAATTCAGCCAACACTCCTACCCACTTATCTCTCTGGCTACTGAACAGTCCACCTTGGAAATTAATATTCTTTACATACCTTTCAGGAGAAAATCATAACTGGTGTGGAGAAAGTGAATAAGGAAAAGTTATTTACTTGTTCCCATAAGAACTGTGGATTACCAAATGAAATTATTAGGTAGCATGTTTAAAACAAAGTACTTCACAAAATGCACAGTCAACCTGTGGAACTCCTTGCCAGAGGATATTTTGAAGGCCAGGACTTTAACAGGGTTCAAAAAAGATAGATAAATTAATGGAGGATAGGTCCATCAATGGCTGTTTGTAAGAGGCTGGAAATGGGTAACGGGGTGGAACCACTTGATGATTACCTGTTCTGTTCATTCCCTCTGGCGGCACCTAGTTTTGGCCACTGTCAGCAGACAGGATACTGGGCTAGATGGACCTTTGGTCTGACCCAGTATGGCTGTTCTTATTAAGGTGCATTATTTTTGTAACTGATGTACAGCTATGAACTTCTGAGAAGTGCACTTTATGATTGAGTCAATTATTTTATGTTATTAAAGTGGGAAAATATTTTAGAGCAACATGAAAGTAAATTAGTGGCAAAGCGAATAATAAAAAGCCCATATTTCCTGAATGTTTGCTATATGCATCTGCAGTGTTCTCATTTTGTGATTAACTGTGAAATATAATTCTGTCACAGGATATAATTGTTCCAGAAAAGCTGGAGCATGATAAATCAAAACTGAGTACACTCTGTCATATTAGAAGTCTTGGAGGATATGCTGTTTGTCACTGCTATAATAAGCAAGACGCCTAACATATTTTCACATTAGGTTTACTGCACTGGTAATGAATTATTATTGATAAGGGGATATAGGACAAAGAGAAATGACCCAGTATATTAAGAAATTATCTGGACTAAAGTCAACCTTCGTGTAAGCAAATACTATTTCCATTAACTTAAGGGGGAACTTCACCTCCTTACACTAAGGATAAATTTTGCTCTCTTTTTCTATTAAAATACAATGATTTCACTCAAGTAAATAACATTTTAAATGTATATAAATGTTAATGTATAATGTAAATAAGACATATATAGTCCTGCTCTACCACCAATAGACTGCATAGTGTTAATTGCAGATCACCAAATTCCATAATGACACTGTTTCAGAATTCATGCGCACACACTGTTCTTACATGGTAATAACTCTGGATAAGAAAATTGAAGGCATAGTCTCATTTCTGTTTTTCTATATACAAAAAGAAACCACACATTTTATCTATCTATCTATCTAAAAGTGTGTCTGTCTGTGCGCCTGTTTGTCCATTTGTTCAAGAAATTCTCCTAAATCTCAAGAGCTACAACCACCAAATTTGGGATGCAGCTTCTTCTTACCCTAACTTAAACCAAGGTTAGGGTTTGGTTGTGCCTGGAAAATGGGAAGTGCTGGGAATAGGACTATTTTCCATATTATGGAAAGGGAGGAGACAGAGAAAGGAGGACTGTGAAAGAGAGGGGTGCAGAGAGGGGAGGTAAACGATACTGAGAGTGGCCCCTGGGGGTAGCTGCAGCATCAAGAGGAGGGGTGGGCAATAATTTTTGAAGGGGGCCACTTCACAAATTTCTGAAGTGGCCGAGGGCCTCCACAGAAGGGGCATGGCATCTGGAGGAAGGGGCGGGGCTAGGAGGCTTCCCGTGCTGCCCTGCCCACAGACCCTGATTGGCTTGGAGGGGAAGGGGAGCATGTGAAACCTTTGTCCCCCTGCTCCCCAGTGCCTAGAGAGAACCGCCAGCTGTTTTGAACAGCTGGCAGTTCCCTCTGGTGCCACATGCCCCTGGCAGGGGGAGGAGACTTCACATGCTACCCCATCCCCAGGTCTCCATTGGCCTGGGAGCAGGGAAGTGCCAGGGTGGCTAAGGGCTGGATCAATTGGTGTGATGGGCCAGATCTGGCCTGTGGAGACTACCTTGTCCATCCCTGATCAAGAGAGTGGCCAGCAGAGCTGGGGCTCCACCATATTGCCTGCCAGCAAACTGGTAACGAGCCTCTGTCCCCCAAATCTGGAACATGCCTCCGCCATGGAAAGCCTGCAGGCCGCAGGAGGGGGGCACTGGAGGAGGGGGAAACACCCAGAACCTGGCCCTTTTCCAGACAACATGCAGGCCACAGGTGGGGGGTAGCTGTGGAGGGGGGCAGCTGGAGGGGAGGAAGCCCCTGGAGCCTGGCATCCCCCAGACACCCTGCAGGTCATGGGGGGGGGAGCTGCTGGAGGCTGGGGGCAGCTCCCAGAGCTTCGCCCCCCCCAGACAGCCTGCAGGTTGCAGAAGGGGCTGCTGGGGGGGGCAGTCCCCAGATCCTTGCCCTGAAGGCTGCCAGGGGGTTGGGAGGAGTAGAGTGCTGCAGGAGGGGACAGCTCCTGAAGGCTTCCCCCCCTCCCCAACAGCCTGCAGGCTGCAGGGGTGAGCACTGGAGGGAGCAGAGGCTTCTAGAGCCCCGCCCCCCCACTTCCTAGCCCCCTGTCCTGTTCCCCCTTCCCTGAGTCCTGCACCTCCCACCTGCCTTGACTTCAGCACCCCCTCCCTCTGCACTGAGTCCCCCCTACCCTTCTCGCCCTGCATTGAGCCCCACACACACACCCAACCCTCTGCCCTCAGCCACCTACCCCCTGCCCCTCCTTGCCCCCAAACTCTCACTCCAGCCTTCATTTTCCTTCATTTTTTTGAAAAATACAATCATTAAAATAATGCATGTATATTTTTCATGTATTTAAAAAAAAACAACCAAACATTCCTTCTGTTACAGACCGGAACAATGCCGAGTACATCTGCTAGTTTAAGATAAAGAGAAAAAAAAGGAAGTAAAGAACAGTGGCTACATCTACACTGGCGCGTTCTCAAGCAAAAACTCTTTTGTGGAAGAGTTATTCTGCAAAAACTCTTCCAGAAGAGAGCATCTACACTGGCATGTGCTATTGTGCAAGAGATGTGCTTTTGCGCAAGAGCATCCACGCCAGTGTAGACACTCTCTTGCGCAAGAAAGCTCTGATGGCCATTTTAACCATAGGGCTTTCTTGCGCAAGAAATTCATGTTGCCTGTCTACACCGGCCTCTTCTGGAAGAGCTCTTGCACAAGAGGGCTTATCCCTGAGCGGGCGCGTCAGATTTCTCACACAAGAAGCCCTGATTTTATACATTAGAACGTCAGTTTACTTGCGCAAGAACACGCGGCCAGTGTAGACAGGCAGCAAGTTTTTGCGCAAGAGCAGCCGCTTTTGCGCAAGATCGCGCCAGTGTAGACACAGCCAGTGTGTTTTGTCTCCTCTATAACAGGCTGCAGTTGCTCTGAGGATAAAATGGCTACATTTTCTATAAACAGAGATAGAAATTTAAAAGGGACAGAAAACAAAACATAAAGGCCTCAAAATGTGGTAATTACATCCACAATATTCTAAAGATTTTATCAGTTCAGTTATTTATCAGCTGCTTTTACATTCAAGAAAATGTCAGATGAACAATGTATTAAAACATGCTGGGACATTCTTCAGGAAACCCTATGGACTGAAACTCCTGAGTATTTCCTGCCAAAGAGACAATTTGGCCTCAAACGCCTCTAAACTGTTTACATGCTGGATGCAATCTCATTGCTTTGACTTGCAAAAAGTTAATCTATGTAATCAGGCCTTCTCCGAGAATGACAGAGGCCCGGGCTACTTTGAGTTTTGAAGCCTCAGCAACAGCCCCAGGTCTCCAATGTATCTAACTTCACATAAGAACATAAGAACAGCCGTACTGGGTCAGACCAAAGGTCCATCTAGCCCAGTAGCCTGTCTGCTGACAGTGGCCACCACCAGGTGCCCCAGAGAGGGTGGACCGAAGACAATGATCAAGCGATTTGTCTCCTGCCATCCTTCTCCAGCCTCTGACAAACAGAGGCCAGGGACACCATTTCTATCCCCTGGCTCAGTGTTTCCCAATTTTATTTGGCCGAGGAACCCTTTTCAGCTTTTCAGAATTTCAAGGAAACCCTAGGTTTGTCAAGCAAAAAAAAAAAAAAAAAAGGGGGGGGGGAGCAGGAGGAGAGAGGGACCCACCAATTCATGAAAATCACATTCCTTCCCCGAGACCCCCCCCACCTCCCTTCTGTGAGGCCTCATCCGCTCTGTTCCCCTCCTCTCCATCACTTGCTATCCCCAGCCCTTATACCTATCTCAACCTAGTGAGAGTGAGGTGTGGGGTGGGAATGAAGGATTTGGGTGTGGGAAGGGGGTGAGAAGTACAAGCTCTAGGAGGGAATTTGGATGCAGGAGAAGGGGCTGTTGGTTCGGGGAGGGGGCTCTAGGCTGGGGAGTGTTGGGCTCAGGTGGTAGGTTGGGGTGCTGAGCAAGCCAGGGCTTGTGGATGTGAGGGTGCAGGAGTTTGGGCTGGATACATGAGGGACTCAGGGCAAGAAGGTTGCGGAGTATGATGGGCTCAGGACACAGATTTGTGATGTGTGGATGGTGGAGGAATGTTGTGGCAGAAGACTGAGGATGTGGGGTTGCAGGAGTTTGGGGATGTAAGAGGCTCAGGACAGGGGGTTCCAGTGTATGATAGGCTCAGATTTGGGGTCAGGTGGTGCAGGAGTGTTATTATGCTGCAGTGAAATGGGGGTTTGGTCCCAATTGGGGCTTGTTGGCCAGGCTTCATTTTTAAATAAAATATTATGTCAAACTCAAAAGGTTTTAGCATTGTCTTTATATATGAGAGGGGTGAGGAACCTGTTTTGAGTCAAAGGTCACTGACCCGCAGAAAAGTCAGTTGGGGCCACACAAGTGAGATGCAAAAAACAAACAAAAAAACCTCCTCTAAAAACCCCCAAGCCTCACTAATGTGGTCCCAAATGTGCTGGTGGGGCAGGGACAGAGTGAAAGTGGTTGCTGGGGCTGGGGAGAGGGTGCTGCTGGGTGGAAGGATGCTGGCTCAGGTGGCAGGGTGCTGGGGCAAGGTGCTGGGGCAGGCAGGTGGCAGGGTGCAAGGGTCAGGGACATGGTCCTGCTGGGCACTAGGGTGACTGGCAGGGTGCTGGGACAAGGAACAGGGTGCTGCTGGGTGCTAGCGTGGATGGCAGGGTGCTGGGGCCAGGGCCAGGGTGGTGCTGAGTCCTGGGGTGTGAGGCAAGGTGCTGGGGCCAGGGCGGTGCTAGGGTGGATGGCAGGGCTGCCAAGGAGCGGATAGGGATGGGGTGCAGGATCTGGGAAGGAGGTGGGGGGCGGAAGGGGTCAAGGTCTGGGCGGTAGGTAGGGTGCAGAAGCAGGCTGGATGTAGGGTGTCTGGCCGGGGGAGGGAGCAGGAGCAGATTGGGGGTAGGGTGTCTGGCTATGAGGGAGCATGCAAGGAGGGGACGTGGGTAGGAGTTGGACCTCCCTGAGCTGGCACCCTCTGGACCTGAATTTTTGGACCAGGGGAGGTCATTTCAGGGCTCCTGGTTCCCCCCCCCCTTCCCCACTAGGCTTCTTTGCACCTCTATCCCCTGCAACCCAACTGAGCTGCCCACCCCTGCTGGTTCCCTGCACCTCCCCCAAAACCATCCCCCACAATCCAAGGGAGTGCAGCACCAGTTCCCTGCAGCCCCTCACAGCCCAGCTGAGCTGCCCATCTGTTCTGTATGCCCTCCCCCATCCACCACAGCCCAGCTGAGCCCCGTTTCCCTGCACCTCCCCCAAACCCCACAAAACTGCTGAGCCAAGAGCAGATTCCCTGCCCCTCCCTCCCCTTGAGTCTAGCCCCGGTTCCGGGCACCTCCCTCCTCCTGCAGCCAAACTGAGCTACACACACACACACACACACACGCTCAGCTCAGCTCAGCTCAGCTCAGCTCAGCTCCCCGGACCTCCCCACTCTGCAACCCAGCTGAGCTCAATTTCCCTGCACCTTCCCCCCAAACCATGCAGACATGCTGAGCCAGTGCTGATTCCCTGCCCCTGCCTTCCTCCCTTCCTCCCTCCCCTTGGCTGTGTCTACACTGGCACGATCTTGCACCAAAGCGGCCGCTCTTGCGCAAAAATTTGCTGCCTGTCTACAGTGGCCATGTGTTCTTGCGCAAGTACACTGACATTCTCATGTATGAAATCAGGGTTTCTTGCGCAAGAACTACGATGCTCCCATGCAGGAATAAGCCCTTTTGCGCAACTATTCTTGCGCAAGAGGCCAGTGTAGACAGGCAACATGAATTTCCCTGCGCAAGAAAGCCCTATGGCTAAAATGGCCATCGGCACTTTCTTGGGCAAGAGAACATCCACACTGCCATAGATGCTCTTGTGCAAAAGCACAGCTTGCACATGGCAGTGTGGATGTGTTCTTGCACAAGAACTCTTGCGCAAGATGTTCTTGTGCAAGAAACAACCAATGTAGATATAGCCTAAGAGTTTCCTCGCATGAGCAAAATGAATTTTGTGTTGTGCACCAGTACTGAGTTCATGTGGCTTGTTTCGATGTGCCACCCAAGTTATTAATAAATATTTTGAAACCTCTACCTTTTCTCTCTGCTGCCATGTCTCCTCCCCTTGCTCCATCAGCTCCTCTGGTGCCTGCTGCCCCTCCACTCCTCACCCTCCTCTGCTGTCCTGACTCCTGCTCTTCTCACTGTCCTCAGCCTTCCTGCAACCTGCCCTCCTCCACCAGCCCTTCTCTCCTCCCTGTGCCCACTCCTCCAGTAGCCCCACTCTGATCATGTGAGCTACCCCTCCTCATCCCCTCTTTTAACATCTCCTCTACAAACCTGCCCTGCTCTCCTCTCTGATGGTGGTCCCTCCCATGCAGGTGTCTGCCCTTCTGCTTCACCCCAGAATCCCCTGCACCTTCCCTTACCCCCTGCACCCTCCTGGTGCCTCCCCTTCCCTCACTTCCCCTGCCCCTTTCCCCTTTTTCCCTGATGCCCACCCTCACCACCCTCTGCCCCCATTCTCCTCATGCCCCTGTGCCCTCTCACATGACTTGCTCCATCCCAGCCTTCCATGCCCACCCCTTCTTTCAAGCCTTCTCCCAGCACCTCCTCACCCCTCTAGCCCCAATACCCTTCCCCTCTCCTCCCAGCATCACCCTGTCCCCTCCCACTGACACCTCCCCTCCTGCCTTTTTCCTCATTGTCTGCACTTGGCCCCCTGCCATTTGTCTCTCCTCCACCCCTGTCCCTTTGGTGCCTTCCCCTTCCCCTCTGCCTCCGCCCAAGCACCTTCCTCTCCCAGCCCTTGCCCTTCCCCTTTCCCTCTGCACAAGCCCTTTCCCTCGCCCTCTCCCGTACCTTCTGCCTTCCACTTTGCGGGGCCGGAGTCTGTGCTCTGTCCCCAGACTCCAAACCCACAACTCAGCCATGCGGCGCAATACAGCACCCAGCAGGTTTAAAATCCCGGGCCATGACGTTACGTCACGTCCGGGCATCTCCCCACCCACTGGTTTGAGCACGCTGCGCAGGGCAGCAGCAGCCAGCAAGGGGGAGCTCAGAGAAGGTTGCGCACGGCAGGGACGGGACCGGGATGGGGACGGGGGAGAGACGCTCTGGGGCCGGGGTGGGAGGACGCGCGGTGGGGTCGGGACCTGCTCCAGCTCCAAATATTGCTGGAGCATGGGCACCACGAGCCCACACAACTCGCCGCCCATGCCTCTGCTGGCTAGCCGGCTCTCTCTCTCTTTTTCAGAGGGGGCGGGGGAGTGCCAGCTCCTTGCGGAACCCCTAGTTTTGCTCCGCGGAACCCCAGGGTTCCACGGAGCACCAATTGGGAAACACTGCCCTGGCTAATAGCCTTTTATGGTCCTAACCTCCATGAAATTATCTAGCTTCTCTTTAAACTCTGTTATAGTCCTAGCCTTCACAGCTTCCTCTGGCAAGGAGTTCCACAGGTTGACTACACGCTGTGTGAAGAAGAACTTTCTTTTATTAGTTTTAAAGCTGCTACCCATTAATTTCATTTGGTGTCCTCTAGTTCTTCTATTATGGGAACTAATAAATAACTTTTCTTTATCTGCCTTCTCCACACCACTCATGATTTTATATACCTCTATCATATCCCCCCTCAGTCTCCTCTTTTCTAAATGAAAAGTCCCAGTCGCTTTAACCTCTCTTCATATGGGACCCATTCCAAACCCCTAATCATTTTAGTTGCCTCTTTCTGAACCCTTTCCAAGGCCAAAATATCTTTTTGAGGTGAGGAGACCACATCTGTACACAGTATTCAAGATGTGGGCGTACTATAGTTTTATACAGGGGCAGTAAGATATTCTGTGTCTTATTTTCTATCCCTTTCTTAATAATTCCTAGCATCCTATTTGCCTTTTTGACCACCGCTGCACACTGTGTGGAAGTTTTCAGAGAACTATCCACGATAACTCCAAGATCTCTTTCCTGATTTGTCATAGCCAAATTAGCCCCCATCATACTGTACGTATAGTTGGGGTTATTTTTCCCAATATGCATTACTTTACACTTACCCACATTACATTTCATTTGCCATTTTGTTGCCCAATCACTCATCCACAAGATCGTACTAAAACCAAAAGAATATATGAGAATGAACACTTGAGACATTTATTTATTAACAATTATGTCATTATACCAATAGCATGTATATTAAAAATGTAACTTTAATTGTGAGTTTCCACTGCAAGCAAAACTCCGCATTTTAGGAACGCTTTTCTGGCTTTGTTGTGTGCAAACTTGTTTATAATTGAAGAAAAATCTAATTTACATGCAATATTACTGTTAACATTAAGCATTGCAAGCCCATTCAAATGCCCTTATCCCATTGTAGAACAGTGATATTTCTTTACTTGTTTTAACATGTTGAATGTGCATTCACCTGAACCCACTGATGCAGGAAAACTGACAAAAATATGTAATGCAATTGTGATAGTAGGAAATACAGTCGACAGGCCGAGATCAAGTATTTCTTGAAGCAGTTCTTTTGGCTTGCAGTCTGATTTAAATTTGGTGGAATGTATATAGAAGATGATCTTGTCACAGAGATCTCTTGAAATTTTATTGTTGTACCATTATTGAAACTGTTCAGCTGCTGAATATAGATCTTCATCACTTAGGGTATGGCTAAACTACTAGTTTTTGTTGGAAAAAGGTACACAAAATGCGCTTCGCATTTTGCATACCTTTTCAGATTCTTTTGTTGGAAGAGGCTTTTCTGACATTTGGCCCATCTAGACTGGGCCAAATGTCAGAAAAAACTCCTCTTTCAGAAGCCCCATTCTTCTTCGTAGAATGAGGAATACAGGGGCTTCTGAAAGAGCATGTTTGCTCTTCTGCAAAAAAAAGCAGAAGAGCAAATGTGTTCCCTGGACACAGCGGAGTTTTTTCAGGAAAACCTCCCTGCAGTCTAGCCATACTCTTAGTTCTCTGAACTCCCAAAGGAATCCAAAAAGGGTACAAATTTGTCACAGTGACTCAAATCAACATGTAAAACCAGATTTGATGGAGTCAATAATAACAAAAAAACATTGACTTGATAATGCCATTCTGCATCAGATTGAGATTAGTATTCCCTCTAAAGTGAGGGGCAGCACCACTTCACAGGTGATCAATCATCCCTACCCAATCAGTCAGCTCCATGCATGGAACCCTAAACCTCTGACTGGGCGGGGCTGATTAATCACCCGTGAAGCTGTGCAGCCGCTCAATTTAGAGGGAACACTGATTGATATTTTAGGCTGCTATTGGTGGAAACTCAGATGAAATGTCAATACCCTGTGCTACTGATTTGGACTCAGAAAGGATTGCATCCCATTGATCATGAATCTTTTGAATATCTTTAAGAAGTCGTTCATTGTTATCCCTCTCAACATCTAATGTAGCATTGCATGCTTCAATTATAAGATTAGTTTTGTGGATCATTTTCAGCAGCTTCATCCACATGGATGACATTAAAATGCATTCAAATTTGGATGTATACTTCTGAATTGATATAAGCTCAGTGCAAGCCTGTGCTGTGAAAGTAAGAGATTCAAGCTCACTTAATGCTTTTCTCACAGAGTCTAAATGCTGTACAACTGGTTTAATGCCATCAATTTGTGCTAACAATCATGTTGTCAACATGCTGTGAAGGAAAACAGGCAGATGCTGCTTCAGAATTCCCACTTTTGAGGACTGCTACTGAAGCGGTTGTACAATTGCTGGATTGTTCCAAAGTATGCGATTCAGTGCAATCAACGCCGATAAGATTTAGTGTGTGGTTGTCACAACTGGAGAAAATACAGTTTGGATTTTGCTCAAGAAGGACTGCTTGTACTTCATTGTACTTCCCAGCCATATTGGATCGATTGTCATAGACTTGGCCAATGCAGACTTGAAAATGTAATTTGAAGTCTTCCAGAATTTCTAATACACACGCGGCAATTTTTTTTCCAGATTTTTTCATTAAATTATCAAACAAAATGAATCATTCTTCAATTGAAACCTTTGAACTTCCTGCAATTTTAATATATCAAATAATCAAGGTCATCTATTCTTTATGAGAACAGTCTGGAATTGCATTAATACTAACTGAAAAGTACTTTGCATGTCATATCTCTTAAAGAATTGCTGTTTGCACAAACGTCCCACACAACTCAATAAACTAGTTTTGCATGCGTTTTCCGCTGTCTTGTGATTCATGAACACGTTGACATGGCCTGATAAAAGTGGGTCATACTTACTAAGAAGTTCAAGTATACCAAGAAAGTTTCCGTTTGTAGGGTCACTGATACATTGACTGGAACCAAACAAAGCCAACCCCTGTTCAAAAAGGAAAAGAATGACATTAAATTGACATGTCAATTGAACTATCAGCTAGTGCTGCTCTACTAGCTGATTTCCATGTAACAATTATTTTTATGCAATACTGAAGTTTCATGTGCAGGTATTCTGTCTTTCAACTTTCTCCAACCTCTACTGATGCTCCAACCGGATGGATCAGACACTACTGATACATTTGAAGTATTACTGTTAAAAATGAAACAGGGTACACAGTACAGAGCCTGCTTTTCCATGCTCCTGTAGAGTCAGTGTCTTGTGCAGAGCTCTCCATTTGGAAGAGTTTTTGTCAGCAGACGAGTGGGAAAAGCATGGTTTTCAACATCTTTCGGTATATTACTTGGAATATGAAAACAACTGTCTTTGAGAAACAACTGCGTTTGAGCAACATTGTTCTTATCAAGAACTCCAATATCAGATTCTGATGCCACTGTTGTTACACTGTGTTCTGTGCTAGTCATAAGTTCTTGCTCTTGCTGATCAGCATCTCCAAGATCTTCATTTTCTGCCAGCACAGTCTCTAAAATGAGCGTAGATTTTGCATCTATCGTTGCTGTTGGCAATTCTGTGTCTTGATTAATGACCTCCTCATTTTGAGGCAGTGGCATTGAAACGGCATTTGTGGGTACAAAGTTTTCATCATCAGAACTGGAAGTATCACTGTCAGTATGGTCACAGTCTAATGGATGAGGCGTCTTTTCTACGAGAAATTATATTATTGGCTTTAAACTCTTAACTGATACTTCACTCTGTTGCTTTTGCCATCTCTTACTTGCACCACTTTCAAATCTTTGCTTCATTTTAATTAAGGGGTTCTTTTAAAACACAGTAAATCACAATAAATTAATTCACTGAAGGCTATTGATTATACAACATTTTAATTGTATATACTTTGCAAAGAATACTATATAATAACGGTTTGGGGGTGTTATTTACTATGGCCCTTGTATCCTTATTTCAAAGTCTTAAAATTTCATCTGCTAACATGTTCCCATTATTAAATTCCTCTAATAACTGGTGCGTTGGTGTGAGTATGAACACGAGACGATTGACAGATTTGATACAAAATGTATTAAACAACTAGAATTAAAAGTTTATTATCACAAAAAAACCTTTAAAGGTGAATCTAAAACTGAACAAAGAGGTAGCTCACAACTGAGCCTGATATGATTATTGTATAAGAAGTCACATAAGAAAAAACAGAGACAAACATCTAATTTGTCTATACAAAGACAAACATCTAATTTAAAGGTTAAACTCACCCTCAGCCCAAGCAAAATCACTTTACAGTAAGGGTGCATCTACACTGCACCCGTAGCTCAAAATAAGCTATGCAATTTGAACTACACACATTACATAGCTTATTTCGAGTGTGTTTTGAAAGAGCTTATTTTGAAATTTGGCACGGTCTAAACAGCACCAAATTTTGAAATAAACAACTATTCTGAAACGTCCCTTGATCCTTGTGGAAAGAAGTTTACAGGGACATTGGAATAGTGAGCCCATTATTTTGAAAGCTATTTTGAAATAATGGGCTTGTTTAAAAGATGTGGAATAGCTATTTCGGGATACCAAAAGTATCCCAAATAGTGCCACAGTGTAGACGTACACTAACAGAATTAATTACTACTTTCAAAACCTCTAAACTATGCAATGACTGTAAACAACATTTCATAACATAGAATCACTAATCACAGAAGCTACTCCAGTCTCCGGTCACGCAAATGAAAACTCAGATGTGACTGAAAATTGGCCTGAGGTCCCACAGTGATTTAAATCAATTTTTTTGCAGGTATAAATAGCTTCTTTTTTTGTCTGTGTTATAACTGCCAGGTGTATAATAAATGGAAATGACTTGGTAGAAAAATGTCAAAATTTGAGGCCCCTTTGTCTCCTGAGCCCTGGGCCAAATGGCCCTCCTGCCCCTTTCCCCCAGATAGGGCCTGTATGTAATAATCAGGCACTATGAAGATCCATTACTGACAAACAGTAAGAGAAGCAGAGAGCCTACTCATCTGACATAGTCTATATCCTAGAGATGAATATGTATCTCCAGGCAAACCACTGTTCAGCCTGACAATCTCCAGAGAGTAAAGGATGGTTTTGTGACTAAAGCCGTGGACTAGGACTCAGGAAAAATGGGTTCTCTCGCTCCATGCATCAGCTTCCCATCTTAAAACGGACACTTCCTTTCTCTTTTGTCTGACTTGTCTATTTACTCTCTAAAATCTTTGGGGAAGAGACTCTCTCTCTTACAATTACCACAATGGAGCCTTGATCGCTCTTGGGGCCACGAGGGTTATACTGTAATACCACTAGTAAATAATATTGATAACGACTGCATACTAGGGATGTTAAATATTGGTTAATTGAATAGTCGAGTAACCTAATGAATTCTTATCAGATACTTGACTATTTTATAGCCCCCGTGGGCGGGGCTGGCTGTCACTACACTCCGGCTCCGCTTCCAAGGAAGCCCCTGCCACTCCGCGCTGCTGCCTCTGTATCAGAGGCAGCAGCGCGGGGGTGCCAGGCAGGAGCTGGTCCGCGAGGGGAGCCAGTTTAAAAACCAGCTCTGTGCTGCTGCCTGTGATAAAGAGGTAGCAGTGTGGGGTGGCAGTAGCCCCTATCTAAGGCAAATCTGAGTTCCTGGACCCAGCATGAGCCGGAACTGAGCTGGGCTGCCTGCCCGCCCGGGTCCTAATACACTTTAAATGCAGATCCGCAGCAGGAGTAGGTCCCGGGCCTGGCACAAGCCAGGACTGAGCCTGGCTGCTGGCCATCCTGGTAAAAAATTTACTGGCCAGGTGGGGGAAGGGAAATGTGTGCAGTGTATAGCATTAACCTATAAGCTTTTGCTTATCAATTAATCAGTTAATTGACTACACTATTACATCCCTACTGCATACTCTGCTGTATGACAATTCAGGAGGTAGTCCTCAGGGTACATATATAATCAGAGAGTGCACTGTGAAGCTGATAAGATGCTATATAAACTCTTAGGCTATGTCTAGACTGCAGGCTTCTTTCGGAAGAAGCTTTCTGGAACAGATCTTCCAGAAAAACTTCCTTCGAAGGAGAGTGTCCGCACAGCAAAAGTGCACTGAAAAAGCGATTTGCTTTTTCAAAAGTTAGCATCCACATTGATTGGATGCTGTCTCGCATTCAAGTTGTGATTACTATGGACAGAGTGGCCACTAGGGCACCTGTGCTTTTTCCTGGAGGCCTCTTCTTTTGGAAAAAAAAACCCTCTTCCCTGTCCACACACGCCTTTTTCCAAGAGAGCTCTCTGGGAAAAAGGCTTCTTCCTCGTAGAAAAAAGTTTACTGCTGTCAGAAAAACCCCTGCATTCTTTTGACTTTCTGTCGAAAGAATGCAGTTGATATGTGGATGTAAGTGTTGTTTTTCCGGAAAAACTCTGTAGTGTAGAGATACCCTTAGAAAGGCATGAATAGGGGATCTTTTACAGAGACATAGTGCCATATCACTGTCTCATATCAGTAGGTCCTACAGGCACAAGAGATAATGCATATGCTTCCTACAAATTGATCATAATATAAAGCTGAACAGAATATTTAATATTAAATTCATAATAATTTTGTGTTGGATACATTAATGTTGGCAGTTAAATGATAGAAATTTTGCTCATTAAGATTGTGTTAGAGAGAGGTGGAAGATTCCAAAATACTAGAGAATATTTGTGGTAGGACACAATAAACTCACATGCAAAGAGTGAGGGGAATATTTATATTAATATTCTATCCTCTTTTCAATAACTAATGCTGCTGTGAAAAAATCTTTACCAGTATTTATTGAATGAAATGGATATTTCTTCCAAATATTAGGACAAATCCTGAAGTCCTATTAAAACGAATGGAAGTCTTCCCACTGATTTTAACAAGAGGTGGATCAGGCACTTAGGTTTTACTCAGTCCCTACTTGGGCAACGTTCACAGTGACTCCAAAGCTCAGTACCTCTTCTTTCTCAGCATATCCCTTGAATGGCTGAGGTTTGTTAATATGACATCTGGAAAAATCAGCCTGGACCTCTCTAGCAAAGCTCTTCAGTAGAAAGTTATAAGTGAAAGACTATAAATATTAATTCATTTTCCATCCTACCCTCTTTATACTTCTATTCCCTAGTTTGCATGATCAGTTCTTTAGTATACTCTTACTCACTATTGATGTTACAAGACCTTCTGGGAATTTCAGAGATAAATAATAGCCTACAAACATTATCAAGCAGATTGAGCGCCCACCTTCATTTCCACAGCCTGCATGTTCAACAGACATTTTAAGCAGAAATATTTATATTGCAAATCTTCCTCTGTGCCTCAGACCTTGTTTACAATGATATGCCCTGCAATTCACTAATGGAGGCCAAAATGAAAATCAATATGTTCTTAAAATAAATCATAGCTAATATCAGTCGCAGACAATCCTTATACTGCTATAAATAGTCTAAGCATGTCATCTAATGTGGTTCATAGTGCTATTCTGGGACATTCAAATACAAGTGGAGTTTGAAGTCTTCTGAACTCAGGGAGGGTATGTGGAATATCATGTTGCTTCACATTCTAATATGAATCATAGTGCATATAACGCAGTTCTCAGAACATCCCCACTGTTTGTGATATAAAAAAGTTACATGGAAGTCTTTTTCACCCAGTGCAATAATCTCAAGTATTTGTAGGTAAAGGACAGTTGTAAAGATATGATTTCTCTTACCCTGTAAATCTCCTTCACACTCGAAAGATGGTTTATTGAGAGCTTAAGAATTATATTTTAATATTTCATAAAGTATCAAGCCTCTTCCCAAGAAAGAACTGTGTAAAATAGTGAGTATTGAAACAATTACTCCCAGATCCAACAGGTATTTGAGTACTTCTAAGATGCCTGTTCTGCTTTGTGATATATGCTTGCTGTATAAATCATGATTGTATGGTTTAAGGCCAACTCACTGTCCAGGGCACCAAAATAACTTTCAACAGTAGCAGAATTTCAATCCCTTTCTTCATAGATACATTTATTTTTCAAAACAGAAACAGTCCAACATGCTCCCTAGCCCAAGTAAAATATCTCCTTCACTGCTTCTGCCTACATAACAGGTGTCTTCCACTAGGGTGGCACTGAGGGTGCGTCTACATTACCCCGCTTTTAGCGACAAAGATGTGTTGATACAGCCCTGTTGCTAAAAGTCGGCATGTGTGAATACTTTTTATCAGCACTTCTGCTGACAAAACACTTCCACCCCCAATGAGTGGGTTTCACTTCGTCAGCAGGAGAGTGCTCCTGACAACAAAGCAGCATTCACACTTGCACTTGCCATGGCAAAACTTTGTTGTTTACAAGGAGGTATTTTTAAGCACTGGTGAATGACAAAATTTTTGTCCAGAAAGGGCAGACATAGCCTGAGAATCCCCTTCTAAATCCTTACCCCTAAACCTGGGCCTCTTCCAGGTTTCACCTCGAAATAGGCTGCTTTCTGGGTTTTGATTTGAGGATATGGGCTGCCAACTCCAAATGAAGCTATTGTGCGACATTTTCCCCCCAACATGCGGTAATGGTATTTTTCTAAAATAGCCTATTAAAATCTCCAGGAATGCTTTCAATAGTCACTGGGAGGTTGATGACAATTCCTGGAGACTCCAGGCCAGTCCTGTAGGGTTGGCAACCTTATCTGAGGACCAGGTAACTTGATGGCTATCACCAGTCCCTGGCCTTAGACCTATCATCTAGCAGTGAATCAGGCTCTGTCTAGACTGCAGCTTCTTTTGGAGGAAGCTTTTCCAGAAGAGATCTTCCGAAAAAAATTCTTCTGAAAGAGAGCGTCCACACTGCCAAAAGCACATTGAAAAAGCGATCTGCTTTTTCAACAGATAGCACAGATAGCGTCCATACTGAATGGACACTGTCTCGACTGTAAGCTGTGATTACAATGGACAGAGTGGCCATGAGGGCACCTGCGCTTTTTCCTGTTTCCTCTTCTATCAAAAGAACTCCCTCTTCCTTGTCCATACACGCCTTTTTCTGAAAGAGCTCTTTTGGAAAAAGGCTTCTTCCTCATAGAAAGAGGTTTACCAATGTTGGAAAAACCCCTTTGTTCTTTCGATTTTCGTTTGAAAGAACGTGATTGCAGTGTGGACGTAAGTGAAGGTTTTTTGGAAAAACGTCCACTCTGTAGTGTAGACATACCCTCAGGCACAGAGAAGGGGGGGTAAGTCCCTCTCCCTAAACAGCCCATTCCATGACACATTACTTTTCTATGACTCATTGATCAATAAAGAGATTGGAAGGCAGAAAGAATGGACACTGTTAATGCAGGGGTGGAGACTGCACTATTACTGTACAGTAGTTAAGCATTTGCTTATATCAGTGTTTCTCAACTAGTGGTACGAGTACCCTCAGGGGTACTTGAGAGAAGTCTGAAGGGTACATCAACTGAAATTTGGAGAAAACTGAATTTTTGTTTAAGTTTACAGCTTGTCGCGTATCTCTCCCCCCTCGGGGGTTAGTTCCCCCCGCGGGGCTCCCCTTGCGGGGGCCCCCGCCTCTTGCCTGCTGTAAAAGTCGGCTTTGCGCGTCTGGTGCTGGCCGTGAGCGGAGGGGGACCTGGGCCCTCCCTCTCTCCAGGTCCCAGCCCAGGACCCTAAGGACAGGTGTCGTGGACGTCCTGCCCGACCGGGGGGGGCTAAGGCCGCAACTCACCGGTCCCCGGGTTCTCCTTGATCCCGTCCTGGGCTGCTTCCTCCTCTCCAGCCGGCCACCGTCTATCCCCACCAGGTCCAGCGGTTACTCTCACCCCGTCCTGGCGAGCCGCTCCTCCGTCGCTGTCCCCGGTGCTCTGTAGGGTCCAGTCTGGTCCCGGCTTGTCCCGACGGGTCCAGTGCGGCTACCTCTCTCCTTCCCCTGTTCCCGGCTGCCCACAGCTTTTGAAGCCGGCACCCCTTTCCTGGGATGCCAGCGCATGCGTCCCGGGCCCTCAGCCCCTCCCCCGGGGCATCTGCCGGGGAACCTCCTGCGCCTGCGCCGGCGGCCACCGCCGAACAGGCGCGGCAGAGCCGCTCAGGCTTCCCGGCCCCTGTGCCATCTGGCACAGTCCCCGCTGCCCCGTCACACAGCTCTTTATTATTTTTGTACTTTTTACACCCAAAAATTTCATCGCTCACCTCACTACGATTAAGTTCTTTAAACAAATGTGTTGCAATGGTATTAAAAAATGTTTGTGTGTCTGAAAACTGTAGGTACTGGGGGTATTTCTAATTTTTTTTAAAAATGGGTATTTTACAAAAAAAAAGGTTGAGAAACACTGGCTTATATCTCCATTTTATTGAGATGTGTATTTAAGCAAAATTCAAGGAAAACTTATACAACTGTAGGTTCTCTTTACTATAGGAACCTCTGACTTTCACTGGGAGGATTCTTTGTGCTGCATTTTAGCCCTAGAAACTATAACTCCCATGAGCCCTTGGGAAAAAGGAGGGAAAAACTCTTTCAGGCAGGGGGAGAGAGGGTTGGTGGGCTCCATTTTGGAGAGAGGAGCCAGTGTAGAGCTGGTGTAGAGCCTTTTTCTAGTCCAGGAGCTGCTTCTGGAAGCTAGAGCCTGCTGCTGAGAGCCTGTTGGGGCTTGGATCTAGCAGGCTGCTTCAGAGGCTGTTGGTGTGATTGTCCCTGGAGAGGAGAGACTTTGGCCGAGTCTGTGGCTGAGGAAGGCCTGCATAACCCTGCATAGGAGTTACTGTGAGTACTTTGTGGCTGTTTGGGAAACTACTGCCTGGGACACGGCACAGAAAACAGACTGACTCTGGATCCAAAGAGAGGCAGAGTGATCTGCCCAGTGAACCAGAGCTGCTAGACTGCCTTGTCTGGACTGGCTGCTTAGCTTGGGCTGACACACACAGGACCTACACAGTGCTCTCTCCCTCAGTTGCAGATCTTCAAGGGTGCCCACGCAAGCAAGTGAAATCCAGAGGAGTGCATGGTTTGGGGTGGGATAAATGGTGGCAGTGTAAATGCCAGTTAGATAAGTTTCCTTTATTTCTGTGTACTTTTTAAATTGATTTTATTCACTTTTAGTCTGTTAAACCTTGTTTCTTTAAGTTGGTAAGTAAAGGTGTGTTGATTCTAATTTAATCAATTAGGGTACATCTACACTACAGCGTTATTTCAAAATATCTTATTTCAAAATAACATGTCTACACACAAAATGCATTTCGAAATAGCGTTTTGCTATTTCCAAATAGCGCATCCACACTGACTGGATGCTGAATCACATTTAAGACCAGCTGAAACTGGTTCCAGCAGGGCATCAGGTCAGGAGTAACTGTGTGTGGCTGCTGCCTGAGGCTATCTGAGGCCTGTGCTTAAAGGGACCCCACTGGACAGCTGGTTCTCAGGTTTCCCTGCTTGCTTGCCTACCTCAATAAGGGACAGCAAAGCATTTTTTTCTCTGCGTACTCTAGTTGCCCTCACTCGGGACACCACAGCACTCTGCAACATGGAGCCAGAGCTGCCCCTGGGCACTCTGGTGCTTCTTTTGCATGTGTTGCTGCAAGCCTGGCTGTGCTTTCTGCTGCAGCCCAACCCCCACGCCGTCATCCAGACCCTCCTGGGGTATGTGGAGGAGCAGCTGCAGCTCCTGGACACCAGTGTGCTCCGCCACATCTGGCGTCTGGACACCAGCAGTGACTGGTGGGACCACATCGTCCTGGAGCGCTGTTGAGAACAACAGTGGACCTAGAACTTTAGGATGAAGAAGGACACCCTCATGGAGCTCTGTGAGTGGCTCGCCCCTGCTCTGCAGCAACGGGACATGCACATGAGGCCTGCCATTCCCCTCCAGAAGCATGTGGCCATCACCATCTGGAAGCTCTCCATGCCAGATAGCTACCGATACATGGGGAACCAGTCTGGCATGGGGAGATCCACTGTCAGAGCAGTGCTCATGCAGGTATGGCAATCTCCAGCCACTGTGCCAGGAGGGGGGATATAAGGAGGTGTTGGGCTGCCCTAGGGAAAAGGGGGGGGGACGTGGTGCAAGTCCCCCTTCCCGGGAGGGTTTGTTCTGTCCCACCCGCACTACGGACTGCCCGCGGTGGCCAGGATTGCAGGAGGGGTTGCTCCTGGGGAGTGGGGGCACTCTCAGCCACCCTGGCACCACAGTGACTCTCGGTTTTGTGTGTCCCTCTGCAGGTGGTCAAGGCCATCAACAGAGTGCTGCTCCGCAGAGTCATCTGCCTCACTGATGTGGACGCGGTGATCAAGGGGTTTGATGGCCTGGGCTTCCCCAATTCCGGGGGGGCAATCGACGGGACGCACATCCCCATCCGTGCCCCGGAACACCAGGCCTCCCTGTACATAAACCAGAAGGGATACTTCTCCATCAACCTGCAGGCTGTGTCTGACCACCGGGGCCACTTTGTGGACATTAACGTGGGCTGGTCCAGCAAAGCACACGACGCATGGGTTTACCACAACCCCTCCGTGTGCCAGAGGCTGCACACTGGGACTTTCTTCCCCAACCACCGCATCAGGGTTGGGGACATGGACATGACTGTGTGCCTGTTGGAGGATGCGTCCTCAACCCCTCCTCAACCCCTCCCGACAGGCCTTTAATGCCAAGCTCAGCAGGGCCCACATCATGGTGGAGGGGGAGTTCAGCCGGCTGAAGGCCCGATTTAGATGCCTCCTCACCCGCCTGGACCTCTCCGAGCAGAATATTCTGCACGTGGTGGTGGCATGCTGTATGCTGCATAATTTGTGCGAGAGGGCACATGGGCAGATGCACGGTGCATGCGCTGCCCAGTCGGCCCGGCCACTGCCGATGGCGTGCAGCCTGGGGCCGCCCAGGGGCGGGCTGCGCCTGGCTATGCAGGGCCCTGCGGCCGTGGGGGGAAGGGTGCTGCTGGCCGGTGCTGCGGGGGTTAACACGGCCCCTGCCCTGGGCGGCCGCTGCAGCCCGCCGGGAGCGGGGCGCCCCCCCTAGGTTGGTGCCCTGGGCAGCTGCCCAGCTAGCCCACCCCTTAATCCGGCCCTGCATGCAGCCCCGCATGGCTGCCTGCCAGGAGGCCCATCGGGGGGGGCTATCTGTATCTGGGAGGTCCTGTGGGAGAGCTTCCATCCTGAGGAGGACTAAAGTCTCCTTGGTGTGCTCCACTGGGGACTTGTGCCTCATTTCACCCTCACATCCTTTCACTGACCCCTCCCTACCCCCCTTCCTCATGTAAATAAAGACACGTGTTGACAAAAACAAACTCTCTTTATTGAACAAAACTGGGGTGGGAGGGAATGAGGGCAGGAGAGGGGAGGCGAGAAGTTGGGAGAGGGGAGGGGGAAACCTGGGAAGAGGGAGCTGGAAGGGGGAGGCAAGGGAGGAAGGGGAGGAGAAGCTCAGGGTTGGGGGTCTTGCTGGTCCACCTGTCTCCCAGAACTGTGGGTGAGGGGGCCTCGGCATCCCCGGGGGAGAGCAGGTATGGAGGGTGGGGCGGGTAGAGAGTGGGGGGGAGGAAGAAGTGGGAGGGGGAGCAGGAGTGGGAAGAGGAGCGGGGTAGCTGGGGCGGCAGCAGGGGCTGAAGCAGCAGGAGGCAGCAATCTCTGCACCAGGTTCTGCAGGTGGTCGGAGATGGCACGTCCCTGGTCAAACAGCTCCTACCGCAGCTGCAGGTCTTCATGCACCCAGTAGTCCAGAGTGCAGTGCTGGCCTCGCAGGATCCCCAGGTGCTGCCGCTGGTACTCCTCCTGGTTACGGGTCAGCCTGCTGGCCTGGGTGCGGGAGGATGTCCTGGGCAGGGTGGTGCGACCTTGCACTCGTAGCTGCTGCAGCTGTGGAGACACAAGAGAAGTGGTCAGTTATCCCTGGGGACACAGTAGGTGAAGTCCAGCCCCCCTCTGCAAGGTGAGGACGGCAGGTCTCTGCACCATCGGAGTTGATGTGCTTGTCCTGCTATCCCCGGGATTGGGAGCTGGCCCGGGACTGCACCCATGCGCCTGTGCTGTATATAGTGCAGGGG
Organism: Rafetus swinhoei; assembly: GCA_019425775.1. NCBI lineage: Eukaryota > Metazoa > Chordata > Testudines > Trionychidae > Rafetus > Rafetus swinhoei. Next base: position 18,324,532 of record CM033428.1, on the reverse strand, counting down.
GGCGGGAGATGTCACCTGCCTCTGTGTAGAGGGGGCTTGTGGAGGGAGGGCATCGTGCAGTGTCCTGCCCCGGGGTCAGGAGCATGTCATGTGCCTTCATACATACACGCGTGTGGGTAACAGGCCAAGGCCCCTGTGTGGCAGCCAGCTGGGGCCACGTGCCCAGGGGTGGCACAGCACATGCACAGGTTTCTGCAGGATCCGTGGTCTCCCTCTTCTCCGCCCTCCCCCCCCCCCCCTCCCCGCATAAGGGGACAGTGATGGCACTCACATGTCGTTGCCTCCCTGGCCTCGGATGACACCAGCAACAGGCTCGCTGGGACAGATCGGGCGTCCTGGGTGCACGGCACACTCCCTCCAGGCTCCTGTGGCTCCTGGCCGTCCTCCTCCTTCTTCTCCTCCTCCTCCGTCTCATGGCCAGGGCCCTGTGCCCCAGGGTCGATGACCACCTGGGGGGCACGGACCATCCAGCCCCCCAGGATGCGGTCCAGGGCATCAAAATAGGGGCAAGGGTCTGGGTCTGCCCCTGGTTGGGAGCTGCCCCCTGTGGCCTTGGCATAGGCCTGCCAGCTCCTTTATTTTCATGCGCACCTGTTCCTGGCTTTGCATGTGGCCTTTGGTGGCCAGGCTGGCAGCCATCCACCTGTAGACGGCCGCGTTCCTCCGTCTAGTGTGGAGATCATGGACGTTGGGGCCCGCCTTTTCTGGCCCCTGGCAGGCTCCTCGGAGCTTGCAGACTGCTCCTGGGGAGCAGTGGAGGGCTGGCTGGCACTGGCTGCCTTGCTCATGTTGAGGCAACTAGGTCGGGGCAGTGACTGCTGGCTCTGGGCTGGCAGGCCTGGAGCTGGCACAGGCACTGTGGCCAAACAGACTCTACCCCTTTAAGGGCTCCGGGGAGGATGGGGAGGAGAGGAGTTTTCCTGGTTGTGGCCATAGTGGCCACCAGGGCACCCTGGGAAGGGCTGGAGGCCCCCTATTTCGAAATAAGTGTCTATACAGCACTTATTTCAAAATAGCAATTTCGAAATTGGTGTTATTCCTCGTGGAACGAAGTTTACCAATTTCGAAATAAGCCCTCTGCTATTTCGAATTAATTTTGAAATAGCGGTTGGCTTGTGTAGATGCTAGTGAAGTTATTTCGAAATAACGGCTGTTATTTCAAAATAACTTTGCTGTGTAGACATACCCTTAGATGTATATTATTTAAAATTGTTATTCTGAAGTTAGATCCAGATTATTACTGGTATAAGTTTATTCCTGGAGGCTCCTATGGCACACCATTAAGTGTGCACAGGGTCGGCCAGGTGAAGGCACCACCATTGTATATTCCTTTATGAGCAAGAGACTGCAGCAAGGGGTTGGATAGGGAGTCCCCAACTATACAACATCACCACTGGGATACTCAGGATCGCCTTTAATGTTAAAACCATCAGGCACCCAGACACACAGGTGAGTGTGGCCTGCTCCCAAGTAACCAAGGGAGGAAAGAGGGGATTACACAACTCTTCTAGCTCTGGATGATGCTGTCAATAGATCATTGGCCATCTAGTCAAGTGACTTTTTTTTTAAGCGTGTTCAGTGCAATGCTTGTGAAGACAACCCTGGAGAATCAATTTCTCTCTCTGGCCTGGGCAGGCCTGCCGATGAGGTGCGGGGAGAGAGGGCAAAGGGCAGTTGCCCCAGGGCCCAGCAACTGTGAAGGGCCGCTGCTGCTACTGCAGCAACGGTGGTGCCCAGAGTTCCGGTCCCTTTCAACTGATACTAGAGCACTGCGTGGCAAGCTCTGGGTGGCTCTAAAGGCTGATGGGAGGGGCACAGAGGGCTGGCTGCCTCCGGTCCCTCCCCTTTTGGAGGTGAGCTGCCCCCCTCACCTTGCCCAAGGGCCTGGTGTGGCTGTTGGCTCCCCTGGGCCTGGTCTGTGTAGTGAGGCTGTGTTCTTGGCAGATGCCGTGGTTTAGGTTGGGGGAAGATTTCTTCCTCCCAAGAATCCCCATGGAAATTCATTCCACATAGCCTTTCACATTGGGATATGCATGGGTTTGAGGATGTGGTCCAATGAGCCTTCATGCTGAAGTGAAAGGACCATGTATTGGGATGAGAGAAGTCAGCCCTTTTACTCATTCAGTCCTTGCTCTCTGCTGAGACTGCCAACTGGCATTCCAAATATTACAGTGGTTTCTATGGTGTAGAGACCTTTCCAGTAGGGAATGCATTGAAACCTTCCAAACACACCAAGTAGCCCACTGGTAACAGCTTTAATTCACTACCAACCAAGGCTGAATTTGAACTAATGAACAAAAATGAAAGATTTTGCATCCAGTTATCAATCCCTGTAGTAGCCCATTCAGATGCTTTTCATGTATTATATTGTGCTGGCTTTACTCCAGGACAGCAATGATTGTGTACTCCATTTAAACCCATTTAATATATTCCAGTGATATATTTAATGATGTAAGCTTCCACAAACTGTCCATATTACGTCCTTCCTACGCTGACATACTTCACGCTCCAGTGGGAGACATTTATGAAATGTTGATACACAAAGATACTTAGCATTCACTGATATGTGAGCTCAGAGTCTAAAAATATCACAGATTTTTATAGGCCGATGCTTGGAACACTCACCACACAGACACTTAGAGAGGAAACAGAATGGCAACAATACGTTGGCATGGGAACATTACACCAATGATGCCCTCTCTGGAAAATGATATAGTGTCAAGATCACTGACATAGTGAGGAAGAGATTTGAAACCTTTGGAAAGAAAGAGAGCAATCTTCAAAATGACACAGGCAAGTGTATAAATGCATTTATTTCCCAAATGAAAACATTGGCTTTTCCTTTTTAAAGACTCCTGCTCTCTCTCAGCATTTTCAACTGTGTGTCTCTGAAGTTATGACAATAAATTCATATTTGGCCATCCATATAAAAGAGCCTGATATTCAGCGATCCAGAGACAATTGATTTCAATGGGTGTTGTGGGTGCTCAAAGCCTCTGAAAATCAGGCTATTTTAAATGGTACAGTGCCTAGTACAGTGAAATGCCAACTTAGCTGGGGTGCTACTGCAGTATAAATATTAAATAACAGTAATAATTTAGGTAGCTAATTTTAGGCAGCCAGGTTTTAAATTATTGCCAGTATATTTTTACCCAGTTTCCTTTCCATGTTAGCATAACTAACCATGTGGTCTGTTTACAAAATGTTTTCTTCCTGTAGCAGTCTGATGTTACTCAGGTTCAGAATTTAACACATAGGGTCAGTTTCCACTCTCAGAGCATCTCTATATGATTTAGTGTGCTGCAGGCTGGGGTGTGAATCTACCACATTCCTGTCTGCTGTGCATTAAGGCCATGTCTACACTACAGATAAGATAGAAGCAGCCACAATCGATCTTCCGGGGTTCGAATTAGTGGGTCTAGTGAAGACATGCTAATTTGAACTGAAAGGGCGCTCCCATTGATGCCGACAGTTTTGCTTCTACAAGGACTAAGGGAAGTCAAAGGGAGAGTGTGCTCCCTTTGACTTTCCACAGTGTGGATGTTACCAAAATTCGAGTTAAGAAACTTTGACTTAAGCTACACAATTAAAGTAGCTGAAGTTGCATATCTGAATTTGAATTTATGCCCTATTGTAGACCAGGGGAAAGCGATAATGTAGACCCTGCTATCATGAACTATAGGTTGAACCTCTCTAGTCCAATATTCTCTGGTCTGACAACATTCATGGTCCAGCATGATTTTAGTTAGCCAGATGTCCACTTACCATGGATGTTGCCAGGTTTTCCACAGTCCCATAAAGTTTGTTTACAGCCACTGGTCTTGGTTCTCAGTGTTCTATGCTGATATTTAGCTCTAATGTTACCCTAAATGTCTTCTAAGAGCCCAGTAAGCAGTGGAAATGTTGGTACTGCTGCTAGACAATACTGACTTCCCATGGTTCGGCAAATTCTTTGGTTCAGCACTGATCAGATCCTGAGGGTGCCAGACTAGAGAGAATCAACTTGTACTAAAAGTTCTGAAGTGCACTTTGAATTACTGCTGTACAGCAGTAATCAAAGTGTCCTGCTACATGAATTTTAATATATAGCAGCATGGGCCACATGGTCATTTAGTTCATGGTGGGCTACAGCATTTAGATTTACATCCTGTCTTGCTATGCACTAAATTGCTATATAAATATGCCCTCACTTACATCATTGTAAATCCTAGGTCATTGCATTAATATCACGAGAGTGACTCTGGATTTACTTCCATGTAATTGGAATCACAATCTAGTTTATGTAATATTCTGTGGCTTTTATTTATATTGTTGGATGAACAAGTGTGAAATTTTCAGTCATTTTATTGTGAATTTTCTAAAAGGGGAAGCAATAGCCCCACACTGTTTAGTGTGTCAAAATATATTTAGCAAAATATAACACACCCGCAGAAAAATACACAGAAGGAGGAGTTGGAGAATACCTTACCTGCATGAGAAGTTATGAAATAGATAAGAGTACAAAAGTTGGATATTGTTTGTTTGACAGATGTGTGTGGTGGGATTTAAAGACATCACAGAAAGAAGAGCTGAACCCGCTTCGCCCCAGCAGCCTGGAGCATGTGCCAAATGGAGATCAGCTAAAAAGGAGACTGTGATGAAAGCAAACCTGGGGAAGAGAGTGAAGGAAAGGCTGTCTGAAAAGAGGAAGGCAGTTTGCAACTTCTATTCTGTGGACATTGTAATTCACAGGTAAAGGGTCTGAACTGGTGGTAAGACCCTAGCTGAGAGGGTCTGGGCCTGACTCTTTCCCCTTCCCCACTGCCTGCTGAGGGAGAATAAATGAACATTGGGAAGAGACGTGGGGAACACTTATTTCACCAATAGAGCTGCTGAGACTAATCGGCAGATCGTGGAGAGGTAGGAAGTGACCATGGCAAAGCTGGTCAGGTACACCAGGAAATGGTGGCTGAGACACTCCAGTCCTCTCCACTTCGGGCTCTGGACTGGGATCTAGTGGAGAAGAAAAGGTCTGTGTCCCCTTCCCTCCCACCTCTGGTCTGGCTGGAGCCTGGGAGAACTCTGGAGTGCTGGGGAGTGATGGACTTCTAGGCCTGTTGACTGTCAGGCAAACCCATCCAGGACTATAAGGGTGGAGCCACTAGCCCTGCTGGCAGATGAGTGGAGCTAGCTACAGGAGGGTTGCTCTTTGGGGGTGGATTTTTGGTTGTTTTTTGTGAATTGGAGAGAATTCCCCATTTGAAATACCATGATACATGGATGTCACTTTGAGTTCAGTTATTCTGCTCTGCTAACGCAAGCTAAGGATGCTGCCATTTCTTTGAAATCCACTAGATGAAACAATAACAAAAAATCACCACACAACTACGCATGAGCTTCTTTCTCAGAACAATGAACTGCAGGAAGAAGGACGTGTGGTCTGGTTATCTCTGCAGGAAACAAGGAAGACATTCATGCTCAGGTCTCACAGTGTACTTGTTTTCATTTGGCAAAACATTTTAGGTTTGTTCTTGTCGTGAACAGAAGTGTTGGCTTTTGGTTTTAATTTTTTAAAGAGATGGATCCAAATCAGACCCATGGATCCAAACCCCTTGAGCATTGGGGAGCTTTATATCCAAATCCAGATTTTATGACTGACCCTCTCTGTAATGGTCCTGAACTAAAACGCCATCTAAACTAAACCCCACTAAAACTAAAACTAAATCTGAATGTTTTCAAGATTCTGAGTCTGACCTAGATTTTAATTCCACTGCTGGCTGGCTTTCTGTAAATAATTTGATTATTGGCTGGGAAACCAGGATAATCTGATTCACGGAGAAAAAGAATGAAGTCATATTTACATGGTTAGTTACTTGAAAGTGGAGAAGATCTTAATTGGAAGAAATGGTGGAATTGCTGACCTAGGACAGTTTCTGTCAGAAAATCCTGACTCAAAGAAATCAAAATGTTTCACCTGAATGTATCAATTCATAAAAAGTTATTGAAACATTTTTGTAAGGTTGAAGCACTTCATTTCAATGTTATTATTTTGATAGTATAATATAGTTGTCACAGGATGAAAGGAAAAGTAACTGTGACAAATTGCTATCCAAGGTAACTAAAAGGCAGAGTGACCTGGACAGGGAAGTTTGGGAAGCACATAGGAGTATCCTGGGAAGAGGCAGTCTGAGGGGGAAGGAAATGCTGCTGGAGACAGAAAAAAAGCATCTTGGGAGTGTCTTAAACTACAGTGAGAGCTCCTGAGAAACCAGAGATGGGAGCTAAGGCTGAGCTCCTGAAAGGAGTTTAAAGGAAAGCAGCTGTGGAAACCTTCAGAATAGGGATGTGAACAAGTTGACTATCCAATAAGCGTAAGCTTATCCAATAGTTGACTAGTCCCTGGACTAGTTCCCCACCTTGCTGTATTTATCAGAAGCAGCAAGGTGGGGAGCAGGAACTGGTGCTGGGGGGAGCCAGCTTAAAAGCCTGTTCAATCCAGCACCATCTCCGCAGGTGGCAGGGGAAGCAGAGGTGTAGCGGAGACTGGGCGTGAGCCAGGAATCAGCTAATTCCCGGCTTGTGCCTGGCCCTAGATGCTGCGCCTCTGCTTTTTAAATGTATTAAGAGACTACCAGCTCTTAATACATTTAAAAAGAAGAAGCACAGCAGGGGAGGGGACCCAGAGTGAACTGGGACAGCTGATTCTGAGCTCATGCTGGGCCCCACTGTGCTTCAGCCTTTTAAATGTATTAAGAGTCAGCCAGCTCTTAATATAGGCAACCCCCACACTTACAACCTAATTGGTTCCTGGAGAACCATCGTAAGTCGAGCCGTCGTAAGTCAAACTCTTTTTTCCCATAGACTCAATGATAAGAATGGGGGTTCCGTTCCTGGCCTGCTTTGCCTCCTGGGAGTTGTAGTCCACAGCGCAAGCTGCTTCCAGAGCTGGCTAGGGGCTGTGCCAGGGGAAGGTGGCAGCTGGAGCAAGGTGGTCGTAAATGCGGGGGGGTCTTATGTCGAGCAGTCATAAGTCAGGGGGTTGCCTGTAGATTTAAAAGGCAGAGCCGCAGGGGGGTTAGCTCCCGGATGGGAAATTCCATCAACTAGTCGATTAGTTGATTAAACTAAATTTAACATCCCTACTTCAGAAATGAGCAATCTGAGATTCCAGAGATTGCAGTCCCATCGAGAGGGGCCTGGTAACAAAATGATTCTAAGGGGAAGAGTAAAGAGTAGCTGAGGAGGGCTAAAATCCTGTGTTTAGCAAGGACAGTTGAAGCCAGACCTCAGACAAGAAAGGCTATGCTTGAAGCTACAGAAAGGACTCAGAGAGAAGGGTTTGTGCCTGGAGTTGGAGGCTGGGGTAAGAGAGACAGTGAGAAACTAGTTACCAAAGAGGAGTGTTCTGTGACTCATGCCTCTGTGGACTTATTGAGAAGCTCCTGGGTGAAAGGAATATGAGGCAAGAGGGTTGTAGAACCACCTGAGAATAATTTGTTTCAGCTTTATTAAAATGAAGTGTTTTATCACAGAATCCTAAAACTGGAAGGGATCTCGAGAGGTCATTGAGTCTAGTCCCCACCCTCACAGCAAGCATTGTCTAGATCATCCCTGATAGATGTCTATCTAACCTGCTCTTAAATAACTCCAGAGATGGAGATTCCACAACCTCCCTAGACAATTTATTCCAGTGTTTAACCACCCTGACGGTTAGGAAGTTTTTCCTAACGTCCAACCTAAACCTCCCTTGCAGCAATTTAAGTCCATTGCTTCTTGTCTTACCATCAGAAGCCAAGGAGAATGATTTTTCTCCCTCCTCCTTGTGACACCCTTTTAGATACTTGAAAACTGCTATTATGTCCCCCCTCAGTCTTCTCTTTTCTAAATTAAACAAGCCCAATTCCTTCAGCCTTCCTTCATAGGTCATGTTCTCTAGACCTTTAATCAATGTTGTTGCTCTTTTCTGGACCCTCTCCAATTTCTCCATATCTTTCTTGAAATGTGGTGCCCAAAACTGGACACAATACTCTAGTTGGGGCCTAATCAGTGCAAAGTAGTGTGGAATTATGACTTCTCGTGTCTTGTTCACAGCAGTCCTGTTAATGCATCCCAGAATCATGTTTGCTTTTTTTGAAATAGTGTCACACTGTTGACTCACATTTAACTTGTGGTCCACTATGACCCCTAAATCCCTTTCAGCAGTACTCCTTCCTAGACATTCACTTCCCATTCTGTATGTGTGAAACTGATTGTTCCTTCCTAAGTGGAGTACTTTGCATTTGTCCTTACTAAACTTCATCCTATTTACCTCAGACCATTTCTCTAGTTTGTCCAGATCATTTTGAATTTTGACCCTATCCTCCAACTGTTTTAATACAGTTATTTTGATATTCCCAAAATTAATCTTTTCACAAAACTTTAACTTTCCATTCCATTTGGGAGAGAAGAAAACTACCAATTGTCAGTGTTTTCAGTGGAATGGAAAGTTGAAGCTTTGACTAATTCTAGTCAGTGATATGTTTGTGTGCTGAAAAACCTGAATAAGGGAAGGCTTTTCCCGAACTGGTGAGAGGAAAAAGTCTTATTTACCTACAACAACCAGAGACAGATGACTGGTTAGTTAATCAACATTCCTTCCCTGCAGGGGGTGAGGCTCAGATATATGCATGGTGTGCTCTTCTGCTTTTCTAGGCAAACAGAGCCTGATTCTGTTCTGATTTACCCTGGTGTAAATAAAGAGTACCTTAATTGGAACCGGCCTGAAACAGTGTGAAGCTGAGGTGAAATAAAAAATAGGCTGAGAGCCTTTCTAATGTGAAACTTACCAGTATGTTAGATTTAAAAAGGCTAAATTCTCCTCTCAGCTATATGGGCATGTAGCTAAAATAACTCCATTGAAGTTGATGACCTTATTCCAGTTCTGTACTGCTCTGACTGAATCTGGTAAAGAACTTAAATGTTGTCTTTGTAAACTCTATAATAAAGTTACTCATATCTGTGACCGAAAGGACCCCTGTATTTGTACCCTACCCTATACATTATTGTAATAACCTTTGTGCAAAATATGCTTTATGAGGTAGCATTTGAAAACTAAGACATAAAATCATGGTGAAATGTGTATAGCAACAACACATGTAAAGTAATGAGTTCCATCTGTATGATAGTAACACATATTCAAAACTGCTCTGTCGAGGCAAAAGTTCTCAAACAGGCCTATCCTCAAGAAGGAATGTGTTTATGTAAATTGTAGTATATTATATATATAGTAAACAGGGTCTTCAGAACAGGGGAGGCAGGGAAGAGGGGGAAGGGGAGATAGCAGGAAACAGAACAATTTTGATTTCAGCAAACACAAGGTAGGGAAGAAACAGCATGGATCTTCCTTTACTACCAGACTCCATATAATATATACCAGCCTTCTTTACTGATTGAATAACTTTGAACAGTAACCATGGGTGTCCGGTACCCTAGGCGGGGGAAGGCTTTGCCTTCCCAAACCACCAGGCATGGCCCCGCCCACACTCTGCCCCCAGAATGCCTTCTGTAGGCGTTCTGGGGATGGAGTGTTGCTGCCTCCAACGCCTGCCCTCCCTGTGTTCTGGGGGCTAGGGAGGCTGGAATCGCACACCTCCCTCCCTTTATGGGAGGCTGGGGATGCTTGTGCCCTTCTCCCTCCCCGGTGCTCTGTGGGCCAGTGAGGCTAGAGCTGCATGCCCTCTTCCCTTCCTGCTGCTCTGGGGCCGGGGAGGCTAAGCTGCGTGCGTCCTTGCCCCTTCCAGTCTCCTTCCCTTCCCTTGGGGGTGGGGCCTCAGCAGAGGGGGCGGGGCTGTAGGTGGGGCTGGGGGCCTGTCTCTCTCAGCCCCAGCTGCACGACCACCCATGACAGTAACCCTCAGAAGAATCCAGTGTTTATTGGACTATAAAAGAAAAGGGCAGAGAACTTCAACTTGTCTCTCTTTTACTTAAGAAGACAAAGGCACTAGTACTTTTGGGTTTCTGGGAGACATCCTGATATCGGAAAGGGTCACCGCACTCAGCAGCAGCGGAGGGAATCACAGGTGGTGGAATAACTCAGACACAGCCTGCTCCTCTCTGTCATCTCCTAGTCACATAACGCCACTTCACCACGGTGGTGGGAAGCAGAGCTGTTGCATAAAAAAGCCTCCGCCTGAGCCTACTTGATTTATACACATGCATTTTCTGAAACTACACTAAACTCTAAGGCCTAAGGTTTTAAACTACAACTCATTGTGATCTTTGTCAAACCTTGCAACTCATTGTGATCTTTGTCAAACTTTGTAATCTTTGTAACTCTCAGAAACTTACTGTAAGCTGCAACTTTGTAATCTTTGTAACTCTCAGCTACCTTGCTTGTAACTTGCTCTAAAATGCATTCTCCCCTGAGTGTGAGTGTGAGAATGTTTGTGTTTGAAGAAGACTGGGAACAATGGAGCACATGGTGATGAGTCATCAAAGACTGCTGCTTTTGCTGGATAAAGGGAAGTCTGGGCATGCTCCCTGATGACGAGATGAATGAGTCTAAGGAGCTATTCAGACACTATCAGGAGCGGCCCAAGGCCGGCTGCCGCACCTGGCGACCTAGGCGGAGCGCTGATTGCAGCGCCCCTGCCTGCATGGCTGTCAATGGCCATGACGTCATCATCGGGCGCCCGGGCCAGCGGCGCCCTAGGCAGCTGCCTAGCTTGCCTAAGCTCACGGGCCGCCCCTGGACACTATATAAAGAGAGGGAGCACATGTGAGACTCTCTTTCTTCCCCTGCTCCTGAGAAACTCCTGTCTACAGCCAGTGTCTCTCCTCCTGACCAGCTTTCCCAACCATGATGAGCAGACAGACCCTCCAGGAGCTACATGCCTTGGCTCCTTCTGCAACCCATATGCCTGTGTATGTGAGACAGAGAGAGCTCTGTATCTTCTCTAGTTTAAACCTTTGGTGGCAGCTCTATCTTCTTTGGTTTAACTTTGTAGTACAAATAGTGGAGTGCTAATTCCTCAAGCAATAAACCCATACTAGTGTAACCCTGGGTGGTCTCCAGTGAGAATATTTTTGGCGTAACAAGAGTGACCCAGCCCCAGCCTGCTCCACTGTCCTGAGTGATGCAGCTGGGTGCTAGGCTCCGGGGAGTGGAGCTGACTGGGTCTCTCCACTTCGTGCTGCCACTACAGTGAGTGCAAGGGAGGGCAACCCATGTTACCAGCTCCAGTCTCCCTCCTCCCCCGGCCCCATGATCCCCTGCAGGTCATGTCGCTTGGGGAAGGAGGATTGGTGGAAGGGACACAATAGGGATGGGAGGGGCGGAGCAGGAGCAATAAGAGGTGGGGCAGGGCTTAAGGGAAGGAATGGAGTGGGGGTGGAGCAGAATGGAGCAGTGGTTGGAAGAGACGAGGCAGGGCCTGGAGTGGAGGGGAGTTATCTCAGGCATCACACCCCTCAGAGATGGCCCTGCTTGTAACCTTATCTAACTTTATCTCTTATATCTGATTTCACTTAATATCCTTCTTTTGTTAATAAACTTGTTTTGTTTTTCTAATCTAAATCAATGCAGTCTTTTGTGTAAACACTGGGTTGCTCACAAACAGTGTACTAGCATGTAGTTTGCACTCCCCAAGCATATGTGCATTGGTGCTGCCCTGGTCCAGCAGTCTGTCAGCACCACTGTAGTCACCCTCAGGCTTCCATCAGCTTTGGTTACTGTTTGCAGGGTGACACAACACACGCCCAGTCCTTAACTGCAACCCACAAGTTACAATAACAAAGCATTGTCAGGCATCCAAAGTGGCAGGGCAAATAAATCTGGACTGTGCCCCAGAATGTGACACCATGACAAACTGAATCCAGGCAAGACTTTATAGCTATAGTAGGTGTAAGCTGGAATGACATCTAGGCCTTGTCTACACAGGCACGTTCTGTTGCCAAAAACTGCCTTTTGGCAACAAAATAGCAAGTTTACACTGCAATGCAACTTTTGTCAGGAAAAACACTCAGTTTTGGCAACAAACAATTTCCAATCCTGTGAGAGACTTTTGTCTTTTCCCCTCCCTTTATTGTTGACAAGAGCCAGTGTGGACTTTGCTGTTTGTTTTGTCCAGAGAAACGACTTTCACCAGTGTCCCACAATACCTGTCCTGGTGGCTGTGCTCAGCGTTTTGTGATCTCTGCTGCCCTGAAGGCATGCACCTTTCCACTTTCAAAGCTCCAGGAAGTATCTGACAGCTGAGTAAACTGCTCTATTTGGAGAACAAAGAAAGAAGAAATCATTGGAGTGCTTTGGTTCTGCCCTGGATCTGCACTAGGAACACAGCAGCAGGCAGACTGCTGCTGCAGGGGGAGGGCTGGAGAGACTGCTGTGATGCTTTGACATTCCTCAGCATGGAGAGCTCACAGAGCCAGGAGAGAATCCCAAAAAGAATTCCAAGAAGGGCAGGGATGAGCTCTGCCTTCCCAGAGCACTGCACTGTAGGGTGCTTACCTACATTGCTTTGCTCTATCTGTGGACAGGGTGCTAGCAATATGACTATGGAATGTCTATAAGGGGAAGCAGAAAAACTGGTTTGACTGCTTTTCACTTTTGGTGACTTTTGTATTTTGACAGCACTTTTATTGCCAAACCGTCCCAATATAGACATAGCCCTTGGAGGGACTGGAGAGAGCTAGATATCCCCTCTGAATTTTGTACCAAGGGTCCACTCACCCTAGCCCTGGACAGAGCTCTTAACTTTAACACAGCCTACCTGTGATATGTGATGAATTTTGGAAGCTGGGAGCAGCACAGCCTTTGGGGCAGGGAGTTTGTTTATAATCAGAGGCAGGGTGATTAAGATAACAAAATGCTTGTCATTAAAATAAACCAAGGATCGTTAGATGACCCTGAAAGCATTGTTAGGCATTCCAGTTGAAAGCTAGGAAACAAAGGGTAATAGTAATTGATGAGAATGAAGAGAAATAAATGGTGGTGCCCTTCCTCCCTCCTCAGTACTGGGCCCAGTGCTGTTCAACACATTCTTAAATGATCTGGAAAAAAGGATAAACATTGATTTGGCAAAATTTGCAGTTTACACAAAGTTTATTCAAGATAGTTAAGTCTAAAGCAGACTGCAAAGACTTACAAAGGGATTTCACAGAATGCAAATAAAATTCAATGTTGATACATGCAAAGTAATGTGCATGCCAAAATATAGTCCCAATATATACTAAATTAGCTGAACCCATGAATAAAGAGATCTTGGAGTTACTGTGGATAGTTGTCTGAAAATATCTGTTCCACATCTCATGGCAATAAAAAAAATCAACAGAGTAGTGGGACTTATTAGGAAAGGGATAGATAATAAGACAGAAATATATTGTTCCAGTATAAATTCATGGTATACTCAAATATTGAATAATGTGTGCAGATTTGATCCCCCATCTCAAAAAAGATATATTGGATTTGGAAAAGGTACAGAAAGGGACAACAGAAATTATTAGGAGTATTGAACACATTCCATAAGAGGAGAGATTAAAAAGACTGGGACTTTTCAGTTTGGAAAAGAAATGATTAAGAGGGAGATATGACAGAGGTCTATAAAATCATGAATACTGTGGAAAAATTCCATAAGGAAGTATTTTTACTCCTTCAAATGATACAAGAACTAGGAGTCACTCAATAAAATTAATAGGCAGCAGATTTAAAACAAACAAAAGAAAGTATTTCTTCACAGTCAACTCTGTGAACTTGCCAGAAGATGCTGTGAAGGCCAAGACTATAATAGGGTTCAAAAAGAACTAGATAAGTTCATGGAGAATGGGTCCCTTAATGGCTATGTAGATTTTTATTACTGTGCTCTTTTTGCGTGGTATTAACTTGTGACTTTTGACAATAAATTCACTGATAAGAGAATGAGATATGCCTGACTTCTCTTTGGCTGTGTCTACAATGGCACCCTTTTCCGGAAAAGGGATGCTAATGAGACAAGTCGGAATTGCAAATGAAGCGGGGATTTAAATTTTCCCCATGGCATTTGCATGAACATGGCTGCCGCTTTTTCCGGCTCGGGCTTTGTGGAAAAAGTGCCAGTCTAGACGCTGCTTTGTGGAAAATAAAGCCTTTTCCGGAAGATCCCTTATTCCTCTTAAAATCAGGAATAAGGGATCTTCCGAAAAGGCTTTATTTTCCGCAAGAGCCGCGTTTAGACTGGCGCTTTTTCACAAAGCCCCGAGCCGGAAAAAGCGCAGTTATGTTCATGCAAATGCCGCTGGGAAAATTTAAATCCCCGCTTCATTTGCAATTCCGACTTGTCTCATTAGCATCCCTTTTCCGGAAAAGGGTGCCAATGTAGACACAGCCTTTGTGTATAGTTTTCAATCCTGCTGAACAGGAGAGGGAAAATAGATGATTTGGAGGCAATAAGAGTCAGAATGAAGTGAGACTGGCTGGGAACAGCATTTCTCTGATGGTCACTGTGACAGATATAGCTATTTTCTGTAATATCCTGGACAAAACAAGTAGGTTTTCCAGGAAATATCTAGGGGAAGGTATTTGCAAATATAACCCCACTGATAATGTTAAAAAACAGCCTTTGAAGCTACAACCTGAGGAGAATCACATTGTCTATAAATTACCTATTCCCATTTCAAAGACTCAGGCTGAATAAAGGAGGGACTAAACTTTTCATGAGTGTGATTGTTCTGTGCTGTTACAAATTTGTGACCATAGAGAAGCCCCTTGGTGTAGTTGAAAGACTGTTCACATGCCAGTGCCTTTGTTGGAGATGAGTGATCTCTGGTAAGGTTACTAGCATGTGTCTTGGTTCCCTTATTGTTTTTCATATGTTTTCTCTGTTTCATATGTTTTCATATGTTTTCTCTGCTTTCAGCTTAAGAATAAATGTACTTGATTAGAAAGAGCTGTGTGGTAACTGTTATATCTGTGGGCAATTAGGCTATTGACACCTTCTACGGAGAAGGCAAAGCAGGGCTGCCTAAGCAGTCTAACTTGCTGGAGAATGCAAAAAGTAGGCAGGGAACTGGGAAACCTGGATAAACCTCAGGAAGGGAGATAAAGGTCTGTGCCCAATAGGGGTGATGGTTGAGAAAGTGGAGCCTTAAACCATCATGGATCATTAGAGGGAAATATAGGCACTGTTCCCCTGAATTGTCTCAATTTATCATTATTATGATTCAGAGTTACCAAGGTTAACTATATCACTCCTGGTCATTTTAGCAGAAACATATTTCTACCCCTTGTTTGGATGGTGGACAAAACTCTGGAAGCCTGAAATAGGGCTGCAAATGTAGGCATTCGAGCCAATCAAGCCGGGATCTAAATATCCCGCGCTGATTTACATGTTCGGCCAGGCGCCATCTTTGAAATTGACAAGCCCGAATAACTGCTCGTCACTGCGCAGCAGTGAACGGGCGTTCAAAATAAAGCCCTAGTTCGAAATACCTGTTAAACCTCATTGCAGGAGGAATAACAGGTATTTCGAACTAGGGCTTTATTTCGAACGCCCATTTCACTGCCGCGTGAAGATGCGGGCAGTTATTCCGGGCTTGTCAATTTCAAAGATGGCGCCTGGCCTGGAACATGCAAATCAAGCGCGGGATATTTAGATCCCGGGCTTGATTTGCAATTTCGAATGCCTACATTTGCAGCCCTATTTCGAATTAGGCTGCAAGTGTAGACATACCTGAAGAGTCCATCACTTCTTCCGCTTCCCAACCTGATCCCACAGAAAGAAATAAACCTATTTTCTCCCTTGCTTCCAGCCCCACAATCCAACACTGCCGAAAGCTCCACTGTCCTGTTGTGTTCCTCAGGCTTATAATTTCTTTGTTGCATGAGCCTCTTCTCTACCATCTATATTCTATCTGGTGGTGACCAGGGCTGGCCTTACCATGAGGCAGCTGCCTCAGGTGCCAGACTGTGGGAGGGTGCCACTAGGACCCAGAGTGTAGAAAATTGTATTTGCTGCTGGTTCATATGTATTCTCTCCGCTCTAGATGCACAGAGATGGTGGAGTGCTGTGCTAGAGGAAGGAGGGCAAAAGAGACATAACAGGCAGGCTGGAGAAATGGGGGCATCATTTGAGCTCCCTGCCTCAGGTGCAAAAATGTTGTGGGCCGGCCCTGGTGGTGACTTTTGGAAAATGAATTTGGTAGGTGTCAGTTCAAATCCTAGGGGCAGGCATTCCTGACACTAATGTCACCATCACACTTGGAACTAGTATAGGGCAGTCTTTACAAAGGAGATATGGTCAATGTCTATGGGGACTTAACCACTCTTTCACCTTTAGACTTGGTCCATCGCAGGCTGTGACAGAGTATGTGTACTCTTGCTTCCCAGACTGTTCTAGTTCTGTGATAAACAGAAGACTCTAGTCTCAGTACCATTAATCTGATATCTTACTTTCATGAGGAATATATATGCTGGAAAAATATGGAGGGGAAGAATACTAAATCTTAGAATAGGACCACAAGAAGATATTTGCCTATTCCTTTTGATGAACTGCCATGGAGAAGCCCAAGATTTCTGAACAGTATTAGATAAAAGTGGTTAAGAGCTAGCAGCAGACACAAATGATAAATTATTGACTGTTACAAAGGTACGTTCTCATCTATCTTGTTTTAAGAAAGTTTTATTAGCTCTGTCCTGGGATCAGAAGTTCTTCTTTACTTTCACCATCAGAAGATAGATTCAGGCTGAACACCAGGTACTGGCAGTAAATTCAGAAAACAAGAGTTAGATGCCACAAAAGACAATTACAAGTGGCATCTCAGATACTGGAGGTCAGAAATTAAGAAAAATGCCAGAGTCAGATGTGAGTAGTCACAGATTAACACAAGGTATCACCCAAAGGGAGACAGGGATTAGAAGCCAGATAAAGCCCCAAATATAGTATGATACGTGAAGCATAGGACAACAGCAACCAGGCATTAGACATTACAATTGAAATGTTTAGAACTTGGAACTGCCATTAGATTCAGGAATGAGTCATACAATTAACTCTGATGAGCTGGAAATGTTTATCTAACAAAACCTTTTATTATCTTATCTGCTATAGGCAACATTTAATTGGTTGCCACTGCATCAAGAGGGTCCTATTATTAATAAAATACACATTGTATGTCTGCTGCTGGCATAGGTGAGGACTCCATTCCTTGTGGGCCCTTTGGAGTGTGCAAAAAACCTGCCTTGTAATTAATCAGAATTATATTTATTTACAATCAATTATACAATTAATTATACAGGTAAATGTGGCTTATTGAAATGGAATATCCCCATTCTTTGGAGAGATCATTTATTTACTATATTATGGACCCATAAATCCTGGCTCCATATTTGATGCAGGGTTTAAGCTTTTTGTTTGAAGTAGGGTATTATTCTTTCTGTTATGGTGAGATATAAAGGCTGGGCCTGATAAAAATCAACACACATACACATGTAGGGGGGAGATAGCATTTTTGGGAAAGTTACAAGTAAACACTTTGAACATTAGGACTCCCAATTAGTTAAATGACTCCTTTTTTAAATTTGAGGACTATCTGATGCATCCTTGGATCTTCCTTGTTCAAAGCCAAACTGTCTCTGCAAAGGCAAACTTTCAACATTTAAATTTCCTTGTCAGTTTGTATATAGGCTAGTATGCAATTATTCTGCATTATGTGAGGAAACGATTATAAATTGTACGGTTACAGTCAAGTATCTGCCTATAGCTCAAATTTTTAAGTGGCAGCACTTGACATCAGAGGTACTTCAACCAATAATCACTCTTCTTCACCTCATTTGTATACTGAAATTCTATTGGTTGAAATGAACTGATAGAGTGAAGAACCTGTCTGAGTGTCAAGAGTTCGTATTGGTAGATTTCATCTGCACACAAACCAAAGGAACACTGGATTGGCTCAGAGTTGAGGTGCATTCATCTAGTAGTTGTATATATTTAAAAATATAACCAACCTAAGAAAACCCAGCAATCCACAGGAAGGGTACTTCATTGTGCAAAATATAGCATGTGAGTATGTGTGAAATGTGTTATATACATTTATACTGACAGTGTCTCTAGAGCCTAACAAAAACACAACATGGTAACACTTTGCCTAGTGTCATACAGGAACTCTTAGGCCAAGCCAAGTATGGAGTCAGTACAAGCACTGGGAAACAAGACCAGTTGTTATCCCTTATGAACTGGGCAGTTATCCTAGGGTTGCCAACTCTCTTGGAGAGGATGAACTGGATGCCATTACTGCAAATGGCATCTAGTCTGTCCACTCGGGAGAGTTTTCAACCCTAAGTTATCCAAGAATTTGGGTCTTATCCAATTGGGAGGAGAAGTTGGTGATGGAATCAGGTGTATGTATGATACAATCCAATCTATTTACAAAGTCCTGTTTCCTTGCACAAAGTGGAAGTCAGATAAAGGAGAGTGTCCTGGCTCAACTATCCAAGCTACTTTTTCCAGTCAGCACTTTGCCCCAAAGTGCTTTGTCATTGTTTTTCATGGGGCCATGTTCTCAGTGCTTTTTCTGACTGTGTCCATAGCACAAAGCAAGTCATATAAACCCAACTTTGTATAGGCAGTCACTAATTGCTCCTTATTTTCTGGGTACCCAACTGCAGACCCTTGGGTCTGATACACAGAAGGGCTGAGCACTCACATATGCATGTGAAATCAATGGGAGCTCTGCTTTTAACATACAAAGAGCTATATATTGCTAAGTACTTTGAAAAAATTGGGCATCTCAAATAGGGCCTAAATTATTGACCTATTGACCTTAGTCTCTGGTCCCTATTTGTAAATTGGGCATACCTTGCTTGAACCTCACAGGACCATTGTGAAGATAAAGTAACTGGTGTTTGTGAAGCACCTGGATGCTATAGTGATGAGCACCATAGAGGAAGCCCATAGGTCTTGACACGCAAGGGTCTGTCTTGATTTGAAAAAAAACCCTGATTTATAATATTTTTCATAGAAGTCATTACCTGTAATTTATGTTGTACTTAGTCTGCAGAAAACCCACAGAGAAACTGATAAAATTACAGGCGTAACATTGCTCAAGGATGTTGGGATAATTGTTTATTTGTCTTCAACTAATATTTAATGTAGAGGGCCAGGAAAGCTCCTTCATTTGTGATTATAATAGTCCTACAGCCCATAAGAAGGAGTAAGAACATAAGAACGGCCATACTGGGTCAGACCAAAGGTCCATCCAGCCCAGTATCTGCGGCCAGTGAGAACACAAAAGCCACTTTATGCAGGACAGAGAAACAAGTCAAATCCATCAGTGTGAGGCTGAGAAGCATGAATAGACCAGCACAAGCCCAAAACAAGGCAGCAGCTGGTGCCTACGCATCTGGATACAGGAAGGTCAGTGGGGAAGGGCCCGGGAGAGAGATTCACGTGGCCCAGGGAAGGGGCAGGAGCCTGGGAAGCAGCAGAGCGCGCTGGAGGACCAGCAAAGAGCCAGCCACTGGAGCCTCCGCTTCGCAAGAAGCTGCCCCGCCCGGAGAAGTGGAGACGAAGTGGAGGACGGGCCCCAACGCGCGTCTTCTCTAGCCGCCCGAAGCCTGGCTCTTTATGGTAGACAGCGGCCGGCTTCTCCCGCAATGGGGAAGGCGGAGAAGGGCGGAATTGCCCAGCATGCAGCGCGGCGGGCCCGTCTCTGCTCGCCTCACTTCCCGGCCAGGGGCTAAGATGGCGACTCCCATGCACCGACTCATCGCTCGGCGGCAGGCGTGAGTGCGCCGGGCGGCGGGCTAAGGGAGCGGCCCCGGAGACAGCCGATCCCCGAGGGGCAGCCCGGGAGAAGCGGCGTCCAGCGGGCAGGGGAGAGGAGGGTTGTCGTGGCGGGGAAGCCGCAGGGACGTGGGCTCTCCTGGGAGGGGAGCCGCGGGGGTCGGTGCGGCCCGTGTATGGGGAGGTGTCGCTGCCTTCACACGTCCCGGAGAGCGTGCGGGTTGGGTGTGGAGCCAGCCCTGCGCGGGGCAGGAAGCGGCGGCTGGCCAGGCTCGCGGCGTTTGCCAGAGGACCGCTGGCACAGGCGGCGAAGGGCAGTCAATGATGCGTGGCGTGTGTACAGGACCCCTCATCTCCACAGCCTCTGACGCGCAGCCCCACGGTTAAAGGGCTGTAGCGTGCGAGCAGATGGTTCTTGTTTTAAAGTGAAGTGATGCATCTGTCTCGGATGAAGCTCTTCCCTGTCTAGCCCAACGCAAACTCTCGTCAGCCTGCGCTCACTGCGAACTGCGGCAGGCCTGCTGCTCGCTGGTTTCTGAAAACAGTTTCTATAATGTAGTATGGAAGATTAAGTTGAGCATGGTACAGAGGTTCTGCAACAGGCCATTTCAGGAATAATAGATATTCTTTACATATCGGCATGAGAGAGCTAAGTACCATTAGTTTATATATTAGAAACTTGATAAACAAAGAGGTTGCCTGGCCTTGTGTTTTTGTCCCTCTACAAAAGTTCAGAGGATATTTTTTCTTGTTTTTTTTACACCAGAATTTGAGGTCTTGGGTGTCCAGACTAGGGTGACAGAAGTAGTGAATGGATGGTATTTGTAATAATCAAGAATGAAAGCTGAATGACTGAGAGGGGAAGGATGTCTTAGTCAAGGCTTGCCTACAGTGGCAAGTTACTGCACTGTAACTTTCTGCTTAGGGATATGAACTCCGCCCTCCCCCCCACCCCCACATGCACCAAGTTACAGTGCTGTAAAGCACCAGTGTGGATAGTGCTGCCCTGCTTTCAGCACTATTAGCTTCTCCCTTCTTTTAGGTAGTTTAAAGTGCTGAACAAGTGTTCTCCTAGCACTCTTTCTGTGACCGCACTGTGTTAAAACAGTTAAAGTGAAGGCAAAGTCTGATTACTTAAAACTCCAAGTTTGAATAATTAACATTAATGTCTAATCAGTCATGGCATTCTTTTCACAAATTGTTAAAGGTTCTACACCCAAACCCGTCAGTGAAGGTGTAAGAGATCACAATACACCTATCTGAGGGAATGTTCACACCTAAAAGTAGACAAAACTTATGTCCGCACCTAAAAGTAGACAAAACAAAAATTGTTCACAGTTGCTCCCTGTTTTGACAGATCAAGTCCATGTTGGGGACACCATCATCGACAGTGTGAGCAATACACTGTGGGTATGTATCCCACAGTGCAATGTTGTGGGAAGGCAGAGCTGAACCCTGCACATCTTGTGATTCCTTGAGTTCTCTCAGCATCCTCAGCTGCGGGGAGCATCATCACGAGTAGCTCTGTTTCAGTGGTCATAGTGGAAGGGCAGATGGGTGTGGCCCTCTCCTCCCACTTCTGCAGTGGGCAGCACCTCTGAGTTTGATCTGAGCATTAGTCTCCAGGGCAACTGCTGCCTTCAGGCCAACCAGCTTCCTGTGTCAGAATTCCTCCTATCCCTGCCCTGCTTAGCACTGCCTTGGATCCCAGCCCCGCCAGGAGCCCTTGGTTTCCTCAGGCTTCCTACTTTATTGATTGATTACTCTCCATGCTGAGGAATGCTGCCTCTTTCCCCATGCAGCAGCAGTCTGCCTGATGCTGTCTTCCTATTGCAGGGCAGAACAGGAGTATTCCAATGATTTATTCTTTGTTCCCCAAACTGAATAGCTCACTGAGCTGTCAGATGCTTCCCAGAGCTTTGAAAGGGGAAGGGTGCATACCTACAAGACAGCAGAGATCAAAACACTGAACAGAGCCATCAGGGAAGGCATTGTGGGATATTGGCGGGAGCCAGTTCTATCCTGGACACAAAACACAGTAGAGTCTATGTTGGCTCTTAGTATTTCTTTGTACCAGGAGACAAGAAAAAGGTTTCTCATGGAGTGGAAGTTTTTTGATGCCAAAACTAGGTATTTTCCCCCAACAAAAGTCGTGTGAATGCTCTCACTGTTGTCTCTCCAAAAGGCAAGTTTTGATGATAAAACTTTGTAGTGTAGCTGTATCCTGAGAGACTCATGAGGTCCCCAAGTAGGAAAAACACAGAATGTTCTTAAGTTTTAAAAAAAGGAAGGGCAGAAAAAATCATTTCGGGTCTCTTTTACTCACACATCTATAGTAGTGCACACACACACACACACAAAAAAAAGAACAAGCCTACATTTTTCTTTTTAAATTGTTCAGGTCACCTTAAAGTAACTTGACCAAAGTAGGGATGTTAAATAACAGTTAATTGAATAGTCGATTAACCTCATGAATTCTTACCGGTTACTCGACTATTCTGTAGTCCCCAAGGTGGGGCTGGCAGTGTGTGCTCTGGCCTCATTCCCAGGGAGTCCCTTGCCACTCTGCTCTGCTGCCTCTGTATCAGCATAGAGTCCTAGGTGAGAGCTGGTCCATGAGGGGAGCCAGTTTAAAAACCAGCTCCCCTTGTGGACCGGTTGCCTGTCGGCCCACACTGTTGCCTGTGATACAGAGGCAGCAGCATGGGGTGGCAGCAGCCCCTGTCTAAGGGGTCTGAGCTCCTGGACCCAGCATAAACCGGAACTGAGCCGGGCTGCCTGCCCACCTGGCTCCTAATACACTTCAAATGCAGAGCCGCAGCGGAGGTAGGTCCCAGACGCAGCGCAAGCCAGAACTGAGCCAGGCTGCTGGCCAGCCTGCTAAAAAATTTACTGGCAGGGGATAGGGTGTGTGTAGTCTATAGCATTAATAAGCTTTTGCTTATCAGTTAATCAGTTAATTGAATATATTACAACCCTAGACCAAAGTAAATTCAAACAGAATTTTTTTGTTGTGGGCTTGAAAGGCTATAAAAGCACCCAAGTAAACAAAACACAAGCTTTTGAGGTACCAGAGTACATCAGACATCTGTTTAGGGAATCGTTGTAATAATTGAGAGTTTATTCCCTGTATCAGTTTGTCATATTTGCCATTTCAAATATGGTGATAGGGGCTAGTTTCCTTGAATTTCTTCCTTTTTTTCATAGATTACATAGTTTTCCTTGCTTTTCGTTGGAAAGTTTCACAATTTCTAATGATTTGTGGAATAATTATTAACCTTTTATTTTGGAACAGTCTCCATTTAATTTTATCCTTTCACATGTTGGTTGAATGCGTTTTGTGTTGTGCTATATATCTCCAAGCTTCCATTTATAGTTTGTTGTCACTGATCCCACATTCAGTATGACCTTGCCTTAATCTTGTCCATTTTACCTGTATGAGAATTGCTGTTAGGGTTGTGCTTAGAAATCTGGAGCAGACTAGTTTGTTTGATATGTTTTTTACTGAAGATTAGATTGCTTTTAGATATAGATTTTGGTTTGGATGCATTTGTTAGTCAGGAAATGAGTGGCATTGGGACCAGGAAGTTTTTTGTGTTTTGTTTTGTTTGGTTTGGTTGCACTATGTAGTTCTCTAGTATTTTCTACTAGAGAAAGTATGTGGTGGTTTGATTGTTTTGGCACCAAAGCTGAATGTATGAGTGTTCATTAAGTGGAGGTATTGTGTTAGTTCTGTTCACATATGGCATTTGTGGCAGAGCCAGAAGTCTAAGGCCTGGTTAATGCTTAAAAATTAGATCCATCTAGCTATGTTGCTCAGGACTGTAAAAATTTTGCATCCTGAGTGCCTTAGTTAGGTCAGCCTAAGCTCTGGTGTAGATGCGACTAGGTCAACAAAAGAATTCCTCCATTGACCTTGTTATCGTTTCTTGGAGATTAACTACATTGACAGAGAAAAACCTGGATTCAAAATACCAAACTTCCTTCTTCTCTGAGCTTTAGTTGAGATTAGGGATGTTAAATTGTGTTCAATCAGCTAACCGAGTAGTCAATGGAATTTCCACTGTCTAGTCGATAAGGGAGAAAACTGCAGAGCCACAGTGGGGTTAGCTCCCCACCCCAGAAGCTAACCCCATTGTGGCTCTGCCTTTTAAATGGAGAAAGAGCCCACCTGGCTCTTATTCCATTTAAAAAAGAGAGGTGCAGCATCTGGGACCTGGTGCGAGCCAGGAATCAGTTGATTCCCGGCTTGCGCTTGGTCCCCTGCTATGCCTCGTCCTCCTCTGCCCCTCCGCAGAGATGGTGCTGAAGGGAACCGGCTCCTGCTCCCCTCCTTGCTGCCTCTGATAGGGGGGAGGAGCGACTAGTTGAGTAGTGACTTGATTTCCCAGTAAGCATATGCTTATAGGGTGGTCAACTACTCGACTTATCTCTTTACATCCCTAGTTGAGATAAGGCTGATTTCTTCAGGAGTTGGCAGGGAGTTAATGCAGTAGAATAATCTTTCTCTTTACTAATTTCCATGGCCACATCAGAATCTTCATTTAACTGTAAGCAAGTCTAAAACACAAGTTGCTACGAAGGATGTAAAACGTATAAAAATATTAACTCTGTAATCAATCAAAATTCTATTGGTTACATGGTTAACTGCGGGTCTTGGCCCCATCGGTGGGGAGCTGCTCTAGCTGGGCTGCAGTATGGGCAGGGGGCTGCTCTGGCTGGGCCAGGGTAAACCTGCCACACTGCAGGCAAGGGGCTGCTCGGGCTGGGCTAGGCAGGTCTCACCACTCTGTGCAACAGGTTGGGGGGGGAAGGTGCTGCTTCAGCCTGGCTGGACCCATTGTGGTGTGCCACGACACTACGGTCGGGGGCTGGGGGCTGCTCTGGCTAGGCCAGGCATTGATTGGGCCAGGCACGCTGGTAAGGCAAATGCTTACTGGGTAACCGGTTAACCCTTTATATTCCTAGTTTCAGCACCTCTTCTTTGTGGGGGCTGGAAGCAGATCTTTTCATTAGTTTGGATATTCCTTCGACACATCGAAGGCTATTTATTGTGTTCAAACCTATACAGTAACATTTTAGGAGCAAGGATCTTTTTTTTATATTTATCTCTTAAGTGCCATCCACTATGTAAAATATATCATTGACTGTTTACTGGCTATTTGGGGCCTTTGTTTACAGCTCCAGTATTCAGTAGTCAAAAGACACCTAGGTAGTCTTTAGTTATTTTTTTTTATCCTTTGTAAAAGTTGAAGATGAAGTATACTAGTAGGCTAATAGGGGGCTGACCATTGAGAACGTGTTTCTCAAAGCAGTTTAGTATTTACAGACATTCTCTTGATGGAATTTAGAAATGGAGCTTGAGAAAATAAAACTTTTAAAAACCTTTCAGTAGCCCTAGAATCTTGTTTAGCCTACTTACTAAAAGAACTGTTCCCTGCTGAAATTAAATTCTCAAAGTTAATTGTGTGCAATTAATTGTGAGTCTTATTAGTTCCCCATTGAATCTAAATTAGCACCATTTCTCCTTAGGGCTAAAACAAGAAGCCAGAGAAGTTTAGCCTTGAAAAAGTGTTGGATGTTATAGAAAAGATTACTATTAGAACTAGGAGCCTGAGTAAGTGATGGCAGAGGCCCGTGAACTATACCATTCTTCTGTACTTCAGGAGGGGACTCTTAAGCCAGGTCTACATTGCCACCAAAAGTCGGCTTAAGGTATGCAATTCCAGCTATGTGAAAAATGTAGCTGGAATCAACATACCTTAAGCTGAGCTTCGAGGCCATCCTTTCTGTGGGAGGCTGACAGCAGAAATGTTTCTGTTGACTTTCCTTACTCCTCCTGAGGAGTAGGAGTTCCAGTGTCGACAGGGGCGCCCTCAGAGTTTGATTTAACTGGTCTTTACTAGACTTGCTAAATCGAATTCCAGAAAATTGAGCGCCACAGCGTCAGTCTTCTCTGTAGTCTAGACTTGGCCTTAGTTCCTTGCCACTGAAACATCCATCATTGCTAATAGCCTTACTTTCCTCTTTTCACTGCCTAAATACTAAATATATATTTAGGAATTTTCCTCTTTCTACTAGTATATGGCTATAGAGTGGCTGTGAATGGATTGAACTTTCCAAAGGGCAGGAAAGACAGCTTGGCCCAATAAAGACAGCAGAACACTGGAGTCAGGAAATCTTATCTTTAATCTTGTCTCACACTGATTTGTGATGTGCTCTTGGTTGACCCTCTTAATCTTTCTGCTTTAATTTCCTCATTTGTAGAATGAGGCCAATACCTACTTCACAAGAGTGTAAATGTGAATCACAGTAGAAGTGCTAAATAATGTATTAACAAAATTAATGAGGCATAGGAGGGAAAATAAAACAGAGGAAAGAACTTCACCTCCTTTCCTGTGTCAGAGAAAAATTGATAGTGGGAACTCCCTTCTTCAGGATGATTATATCATCAGAGACTCTTTTAATCCATATCAAACTGAAAGGAAGATTTCATTCTTTTGTGAATTTTAGCAAAGTGTTGCAGAACTGTGTGAATATTAATCTGTGGGCTCAAAATTCACCCATATTTACTGTGATGATGGTGAAAAATTAATAGTTAACTGCTTCCTGAAGAGAAGTAGAGTAAAATTCTGTATGGCTCACTCTAGTGAATTGTGCACACAAGAAAGCCAAAATCAGGTTATACTTGGGATGGGCAAAGTAAAATGTTACTTTTGAATGTGGCATGCCTCAATTGCACCTTTTATGATAGCAGTTATTAATTGGCTGCTGAAATTGTAGGATTGCTCTTGAGTTTCTCACAAGGAACACAGTGTCCTATTTAGTCTGTTCCGCTTCTAATCACTAGATTCCCATGATTTGAAAATTAGGCTGTCCAAAATATTGTAACAAACTGCCTCCAAGGATTGGAACAGATTTTAAGTGCTTGTTTGAAAAATCTGTGAGAGGCAGGTGCAAATTCTTTGGAGATTGTAACATGGGGTACAATTTACTAACACTATATTTATGGAACCATATTGCCAGCAGTTGGTGCAGGAATGTAAACTATGCTGCCAAAATATTTGCCAGTTGGGTTGGGACAAAAATTGCAAATAATCGAGTTACGTTTGTTTGCTGGTTGAAACATAATTATTGCTTCACTTCCATTTTTCTTCATACTCTTTAATCTCTCTATATAAAAAAAGTTTTTCCTGACGAGTGACAGAATGTTCCTGCCTGGTGACAGAATGATGTCGTCAGCATCAACAGGCTCTCTCAGCAAAGCGAAAGCAGCCGGGGCGGGGGGGGAGGTAGGCGAGCGTAGCGAGCAGAGGGCACAGCCCCCTAGTAGTTGCTTATGAATTTTAAGTTCTGAAGGGAATGGGGAATTATGAACTCCAGCAGAGTGAGGAAAGATTAAAGAGGGGGCAAACCAGTAGGAATTACTAAACCAAAATGCTGTCCATACTAGAGGTGTAAGCGACTAGTTGACTACCCGATAAGCATAGACTAGTCACGCCTGCTCTCCCAGCTGCCCCCCCTTATCGATTAATCGGGTAGTTGATGGAAATTTAACATCCCTTGTCCACATACCACTTGCCAATGTGCAAACCACATGCCAAACATAGTTTAATCTTAGAGGGGTAGCCTAGTTAGTCTGTAACAGGAAAAACTTAAAAAACAACAAATAGTCTGGTACCACTTTAAAGACTAACAAAACATGTAGATGGTATCATGAGCTTTTGTGGGCACAGCCCACTTCTTCAGATGACCGGAGTGTTGGAAGTCCAGAACCAAGAATAAATAAGGGAAGGAGGGATGGTGGGGGTGGGGGAAAGGACATTAGGTAAATAATGTCCCCCCCCCCCCCCCAAATTTTTTCCTTCCTCACCCCTTCCTCCTTCCCTTATTTATTCTTGGTTCTGGACTTCCAACACTCAGGTCATCTGAAGAAGTGGGCAGTGCCCACGAAAGCTCATGATACCATCTACAAATTTTATTAGTCTTTAAAGTGCTACCAGACTATTTGTTGTGTTATAGTTTAGTCTGTACCACTTCAGCAGAAAGGGAAACGTGAGAGCTCCAATTCTGGAATATAAAAATGTCTTTGTATTCACTCTGATAAATAACTGATACAGAAACATTCCAGTAATCACAGAGGACTTGACTGTATGCGAGTATATGAGTTTATCTGGAGCCGCAAATTAAATGCAGGATTATTCTGACTTGAGACAAAGCTAAAGCTTAAATAAATATAGATAGAACCTCAAATTAAACAAGTCCTTTGTCTTAGGACTGGTATGCTAAAATGCATCATATAATTTTCAATAGACAGTGGTGTTTGTGCTTAAATATCCCAATTTTAAATCCAGATCTCTCTTAAGCAAATTCTGTATTTTTATAGGGAGGCAAACAAGCAGCATGTGCGATGTCAGAAGTGTTTAGAGTTTGGACATTGGACCTATGAATGTACAGGGAAAAGAAAATATCTGCACAGACCATCCAGGACAGTGGAATTAGCAAAAGCTCTGAAAGAAAGAGAAAACAGACTGTTATTGCAACAAAGGTAAGATCAGCTGGCCTAAAGCTTTAAAGACATTATCAGAAGTATGTATAAACTGTGTATGGGAGATTGTAGGAGGATGGTCAGTTTTCTTTGTGTGGTTTTGGTGTTCATTCTCTTCCACCTGAATGTGTAATTCCCATTAATAGTTACTATATGTGCATCATGGGAAATATACATGTATTTGTATCCGACAGTATCCACAGATTATTTGTTCAGCCTCTCCTCATAATTTAGATCAAACAGGTTTTTTTAAACAAAAATGGATCACTGGAATAAAGTCAAAATAGATAATGGGGTCTTTTGTGTAATGAGACATTGCTTTCTGGGTATCTTGACCATATACCTTATTACATGTTTACACGGGAATTAGAAAACAATTTGTGTACAACTTTCCCAGTGTGGGCACAATAAGCATAACTAGAAAAGTATCTGATGTGTCCATTTTTATAGTCTAACCATAAATGTATCCACAAACAAAAACAAAATTGCTATGTTCACAATCTATCAGGAGCATACTTTTTCCTTGTATTTAGTTTTGAAGAATAAAAACCAAATAGGGGAGCAAAGCATAGATTCATATGTATTGCCAATTCTTTATTCCTAAAAATATTGGGGATACATCTCATTGGATTAAAAGATCTGCATGCTTTGCAGTTTTGATATCTAAGACACCTGTGAAGGTGATACTTGCAGCCAAGAAGAAATATCCAAATTGGACTTTGCCTTAAACTGAAGTGTGACTTCACTTAATTCTGGTGGCCCTCTAGGTAGAATTTTGTTGTTTCTCCCAGTGAAGAAGAATTCATCACTCAAACATTTCTCCCTTTTAATTAAAAATGCCTTCATATTGAAAATAAAGTTGAGTGAACTGAGACGCTTTCTAAAGTGTTGAACATAAAAGGATATGTCATACAATTTTTCTGTCAACCACCTGCCTAGCTGTTCTTATACACTGAGTATCAATGGTAGGAAGCAAGATCGAATGGCTGTTGCTGTGTTGAACCTTGAATTGTGTAGACTTGTTTCAGGCAGGGTTAGACAACTGCCACTGAGCAAGTGAAGCTGAGGGTTTTAAGGTGTCTTAAGTATTTTCATTGTAATCCTTTCTTTCCCTTTGTCAGTTGCTTATGACTTTCTGAATCTTTATTCTTTGTGGCTCCAATTTTCTATGCAAGGTCTCCAACTAAGGGTTAATTTTCTTTTAAAGTGGGAGCAAAAAATGGTTCAGCCATTTTTTAAATCATGGGCAGCGTGGAAGAAAATATTTCTTAGTTAAAAACATTTTTATAATATTTCTTTTTAAAAGGTTTAATGGGGAAATAGTGTGGTATTAAGTGAAATTTGGTATGAGACTATAATCCTTGATTAGACGGACCTTTCAGTGGGGATGCAATAAACTGGGTTTGATTTGGCAGGTATAAGTCTTTAAAAATCATAGGTGTGCATTCACATTTTTTCTCTTTAGCACAAGCACTTTTAAAATTCTCAATTTTCTAGAATAAAGGGAGATGTGATGGGTGTGAGGTTTTTTTTTTTTTAAAGAATATGATCAGTATGTATAACTTCAGCATAATGAGATTAAAAATCTGTTTTACTCATGTTATGATCTATGCACATAGTGAATATTTTGGACGTCTATCTTAAAAAACAAAACAAAACCAAAACCTAGGATATTCCATACATATGGTTGTAAAAGCAATACTCAATTACAAGGGCCAGATTTAAAGCCACTCTTTCAGTCTTAATGTCTTCATTTTCTGATAGATGTAGTTTTTCAAATGGCATAACTGCATATCTAACATAGCCTTGAACTAACGAACAAGTCAAGTTGTCCAAGACAGGGGAATGTGGCAAAATAACTTTGTATTATGATCTTTTAGTTATTGACTTAGATAGAGGTTGTGTGGTCTAAAATCAAGGAACTTCAATACAAAGTAAAAATTCTGATTATGAAGCCCTCTAAGACATAATGACTGTATACTTTTAGACACTAAAATTTATTCCAATTTTGATGCAACATTTGGGACATATATTCTTGGTCCTACTTGTTTAGGCATCAAGCACTGTACAATAGTTGGGATGAGAGAGGGAAGTGAAGTTAGAATGAAATGTAAATGACTTTAAATACTGCAAATAATGTTTTTAGTGAAAACAATGGAAAATGAATTGTAAAGGCTTCTAAAATTATAAAAAAGTTGCTATTTTAAGATTCTAAAAGAGTAAAACTGAATTGCTGCTTGTTCAAAATGTAATACATTTTGTATTGTACAAAGCTGAGAGTTATAAAATACCTCCTTAACATTCTGAGGATAGACATCCTGGCTTCTCTGTAATGAATGATGACATTAGTCCCAAATGGAAGCTTGAAAGGTTTCATTCCAATAGCTGCCAAGTTTTGTGCAACTCTTTGTGACATGTAAATTACTTTAATTTTTCATATTTGTAACTAACTGAACTAAGACCGTGGCTTATCCATAGGACAGCGGCAAGGCAATAATAGAACAACACAGGTTTGAACCCTCAATCTTCAGATTTATGCCATAGCCTCCTACCATGTCAACTACAGAAATAACTGATAAGAAAAAGCTTACAGTTATTCCCTTTTTTCAAGCAGATTAGAGAGGGGGAGACAGCACACTTTGTTACTGAGTTAGACAACTGTTTGTGAATCTAATGTATGAGGATTCTTGATTTGTATTGTCTTCTCTGGAAGCCAAGTATGGCAGAGATTGTATAGCCAGGTCTAATAACATCTCTATTTGATTATCTGCAGAGTTTGAACCTGGGAGTTCTGGATTTAAAATTATGAACTTCTACTACTTTGAGCTCCAGGACAATACACCTGAGGATGGATGCAGCACCAGACTCTCAAACTTCTGTCTGGGTTGGCCACTAACACAGGACAAAGAATCCACACTCTGTTATCTTGGGTTAGGCTAGCACATAATATAGGCCTTTGCTTCTGAAAGGTAGTTTGGCAGATTAGAGAGAGGAATTCTATTCCCATCTTTGCTTTTTGTAAAATAGGCAAATTATAAGTTCCTTCCCTAAGGAAGAAGCGTAAGGCTCTGTTTCATAAAGGTGGAGGAAAGCACAGAAATATGGAAGACAATTAGTAAAAGAGAGTTAGAATTTGTGAGTTCTTGGTTTGTAGTTTAGTAAACCCTCGATATGGCTACTGGAGATTAAGTAAGGAAAGCATCCCTCTTACACACAGACCCATGGTTTATCAGTTGTGTGGGAATGTTTGACACCTTGAAATATGCTTGTGCATTTTGCAGGTCTACGTGACTGTAGGCAAATCTCCATTTTCCTTGATATTATCTGCCACAATTGCATTAAAATATTACATTAATTCCCATCCCCTCTTTTTTTTTTTTTTTTTTTTTTTTTTAATCTCTATGGATGAGATTAGTTCTCTAAAATCCATTGCTGCTGACCTTTAAGTGAAATGTGAGCAGTTGAATTGTAAAAACCAGGAATTGGTTTTGCTTCTACTTATCTAAGTGTTGGGCGTTTATCTAGTATTAGGCCTTGATTAAGGAAAAAAATTGCTTTTTGGGAAAGAACTTCAGTCCAATGGATGTAAAATGGGATGTAAATACAAACTTAAAGTTAAACATCTGCTTAAATGCTTTCCTGATGAGTCAAGTCAGAGGTCTCTGGAGCCAATGGCTCAATGGGCTGTTGTGGTTATGGCATATCAGTTTAATCGCCAGCAGTATATGAGGGAGTGATATGGCCAGCATCCCACCAGTTGGGTGACTTGAGGTAACCTTACAATGTGAAATCGAGTAAGACTGTAAGCCAGGACCTTCAGGATTGTAGTTGAGGACTGTAACCACTCAGATACTGAACCTCCCTAAATAGGGATGGAATGAATTAATTAAATGCTATGCAGAATAGAGACCTAGTTTGGGTTACTTCTGTTGTTGGCTGAGGTGATATGACCATATGAATTGAAAGAGGAATGGTCATGGCAAATTTGACCTAACACTGATGCTTTGTAAAAAATGTTTTCACCAAAATTAAGACTAACAAAAATCTCTCCATGAGATGTCTTTTAATTCTGAAGGCTAATATTTTGTTAAACAAGCATTTCCCTGCAGTGTTTGCAACCCAGATTTTCTATCAGCGTGTGAATGCATGAGAACCCGAAAGTGAAATAGTAGTTATTATTAATAAAAATAGATTGTTGTTGTTGTTGTTGTTGTACAGGAGAGAAATTCATAAAGAGCACAAATGAAGAAAACCGAATTACATTTTGAAAACTTAATTTTAATAAATTCAGATATTCAGTAATGAAAACTTTTCACACAAACAGTGTCACTTTCATGTAGTAGAGAACCTTTAATAGAAGGTAACCGATAGTATGGCATAATTAATAAAAAAGGTAAATATACAACAGCTTTTTTTAAGTTACAGGGAATGTTTTCCTCTTGGGTTGAAAATGGCTGAAAATGAATAATGCTAAGTGAACTTTAGTCATTACAACCCATTGTTTACTTTTCTGCCAGTGGGATGATGATTATCTATAAAACTCAATTCCACTGTACACCTGTCACTCTAATTTTTCCCACTGAATTAATCAAAGGCATTGTTTTTCTCCTCCCCTTAATTAGAACTGGAGAAAGTACTGCAGAAAGGAAGACCAAGAAAAAAAGGTATGTGGGAAAAGATTAAAATTATAGCTATTCCAGTACTTGATGTTGCACTCACTATGGTAGAAGGTAATTTGGAAGAGGGTGTGTGGGATATTGGAAGTAGAAATTACAAATGAAACATTTGTTGCCTTTGGCCTCCTTTAAGTAGTCATGCTATATGAGCATTTGAAGTTTCTCCAAGTCTTTCACCTTCTAATTCTGTCTTTGCTTTTTCATCTTTGATCTTCCCTTCTCTACGTACTCTTTCCTTTAGTAGGCAAAAATATTCTTTCATTTGGCTAGAAGAACATGATTTGAATTTCAAATAACAGCAATAACTGGCTATGGTTTTCCAGTTATTAGTTCCTTCTCCCCATCTTACTGATCCTTCTCTCTTTTCCATTCCACGCTGCCACCTTCCTCTAAAAGTTTTTCTATCGACTATAAACAAAACAAATCCAAACTCAATCAAACGAAACTATCATCCACACTAAAACTGGGTCTTACAAAGCAGTGCTAGCACTGCGGGGAGCTCACTTAGACCAGCTTAATTTTTATGTTAGTATAAAAACCTCCAGAAGCTAATAGAATTTTGTTAAGGTTGCCTTTGGTGCTGTCTCCATTTCAGTATCTGCAAGTAACATTTTTGTGTGATGATCCTTAGTGGAAATATGGTCTGTCTTCTCCCACTTCTAGCAAAGTGCCTCCTTTATTGCTGCTCTCCTGATTGGAACAGCTACCTACATTGCACTTCAGAGAACACCCCATCTCAAAAACCCTCCTTTAAAAGAGACCTGCAAAGGATTTATAAATGTTGGCCTGGTGCCATTTTCATTTAATCTTTGATATATAGAGGCGAGAGAGACCTTTTTTTTTAAGCCCGTGTTTACCATAGCATATCAAGAATGTCAGGACTGGTTTTATTGGTGGACTTCTTGGAGAGCTCTCAATTGAGTTGAAGAGGCAATGTTTTTTATTAACTACACCTTTTATTTTGGCAAAAATCTTTTAGACTTTATTTTTACATTGACAAATCCATTTTTTATTTTGCCCATCACCTTTAAAACAATACACACTCTTGGGTTGAATTGTTTTCTTATGTGCTATAAGTCACCTATCAAATAACAATATTCATTTATTTGTATACAAGTATGCTTACTATGCATCCATAAGAATTAAATGCAAAAATACTCCGTACAGCATGTTGTATACTTTGAATCCTCAAGTTAAGAGATGAAAATGTTCAGGTTCCAGCAGCACTGCTATAGGCTTAACTAGAAAAATACAAAAGGACATAAGTTCTGCAACTGTGCCCTATAACTTTCAAGTTGAATTGGGCTTTCTTTTTCCCACATTGGACCTTACTACCTCCTCATGGCACTCTTTTGGAAGGTAGATTGCCAATCCCAAGGCACTTGATCTTGTACTCTGGCTTATTCTGCCTCCTCTGATCCATGA
Source organism: Rafetus swinhoei (assembly GCA_019425775.1). NCBI lineage: Eukaryota > Metazoa > Chordata > Testudines > Trionychidae > Rafetus > Rafetus swinhoei. The sequence goes on along the minus strand of CM033428.1, from coordinate 18,290,174 downwards.
GTCTACTGTTTTTTCTCACACACTTATCTGTAGTTGTATCTAATGTGCAGCATCAGAGATCTGATTTGGATTGCCCTATATAAAAACTCATTATATTGATATATTATTGAAAAGGAATTTCAAAATCAATGCATCTATTCAGATATGGCAGTCAGCATCACACTGCATTGAGAGAGCTTGTGTTACAAAACATGAAAAAAGTCTAGAATATGATGTAAAAGCTACTTTTCTTAAATTACCCAAACCATGTGTATATCTCTTCCTGTTCCAATGAAATAAATGTCTTTATCTGCTCCAACAATTCATCTCCCCGTTGTGTAACCAAACCAACAGACTATATATATTATGTAATCTTCTGAAAGCCATCACAGTAGAAGCTCAGAGTTATGAAGACCTGGGTAATGGTGATTGCACATAACTGTGAAATGTTTGTAACTGAACAAAGGGTTATAGTTCTTTCAAAAGTTTGCAATGGAACATTGACTTAATACAGCTTTGAAATTTTACTATACAGGAGAAATATGCAATTTTCCCTTTATTGTTTAGTAGTTTACATTTAACATAGTACTGTATTTGCTCCTTTTTTTTTTTTTCTGTCTCTGCTGCTGTTTGATTACATGCTTCTGATTCCAGTTGAGGTGTGTGGTTGACTGGTCAGTTTGTAACTCTGGTGTTCATAACTCTGAGGTTCTACTGTAGATGGTTTTCTGCTTCCTATCCCTGTCCCTCTACCCCAAAATCTTTCAAGTGAAGAGAATAGCTATTAGGCATTATCTTTAAGTTAGGGATGTTAGATAGCGATTAATTGAATAGTTGTATAACTGCACAAAATATTATCGGTTACATGACTATTTGAATAGTCCCCGGGGGCAGTGCTGGCACGCAGTGGGGGGGGGGGGAGGCCCGGTCCGTGGGACAGCTCTTTAGCCCCACTCCTCGGGAGGCCGTAACCCCACACAGACTGGCTCCCCATGCAGACCATCTCCCGTCTGCCACACCATGCTTCTGCTGCGGCTTCTGTCCTCGGGAGGGTCCAAGCTCCCCTGTGGACAGAAGCTACACTGGCATCCAGTGTTCCCTCTAAGCGGCGCAGCAGCACAGCTTCACACATGATTAATCAGTTCCGCCCAGTCAGAGGCTCCATGCATGTAGCTAGCTGACTGACTGGGCAGGGCTGATTAATCACCTGTGAAGCTGTGCTGTCACAGCGTAGAGGGAACACTGCTGGCATCCCATGGAGCAGCCCACACGCTGCTGCTGCCTCTGATAGAGAGGCAGGAGCGTGGGGGAAGGGGTGGGAAGGGACGCAGCTCCACGGAGCCGGCATGTGAGGAGAGCCATCTTAAAAGCTCTCCCCAGCACTGCTGTCTCTGATAGAGAGGCACCAGTACAAGAGGGTGGGGGGAAGGGGGACGCAGCTTGTGGGAGCTGATACATGCGGGGAACTGGCTTGAAAGTTGGCTTCCTGCATATACTAGCTCCCACCTTCCCCCCCTTACTGTCCATGCTGCTGCTTCTCTATCAGAGGCAGCAATGCAGGGGGGCCAGGTGGCTCGCACTGGCTCTTGTTCCTCCCCCCGGCTGCCTCTAATACAGAGTCAGCAAGTAGAGGGAGGGATGTGTATTGTCGATAAGATTAACCGATAAGCCTAGCCTTATTGGTTAATCGTGTACTCGACTTCACATTGACATGCCTACTTCAAGTACCCACTCCACTGTCTGTATAGTGATCAGTTATCATGATTCCAAACACCACTTTAAGATGGGGCTTATATTAGTTTATTTTCTGGAGATTCCTTCTTGAGCAGCCGTAAATAAACTGCCCTCAATAAGGGAAAAAAAGCATGTTTGGGGGAAAAATACAGATAACCGACGTATATTAAGAAGTTAATGGCTCAGAACATTATAACAGGTTGATCCACATATGTCAGTTTGCCACCACTGTGGGTTCACAATGAGGCAGAGTTAATGTAATTGTTATAACCTTAACTTATGAATTTTCTGTGTTCGTGATTTGTAGCTGAGTACCCTTGCTCTTATGATAGCATTTAGTTTCCTTGTTCTGGAGAAAAGCCGAACTTGTGCTTAATACTGCTAGTACTTTACATAGCACCAATTAGGAATGACATTCAGTTAATTGAATAGAATGGGAGCCAGGTGAGCTAGAACCTTTTTTTTTTTTGGCGGAGGTAATTTGGAAAACCTGTCTTCTATTTTGGCACTTACATAGCCTTGTCCACACCAAGAATATCAGTTCAAAATAGAAGCAAGAAAGTGGGAAAATACCACCTCTAGACAGTCACAACTGGAAAGTTTGAGCCCAATTGAAGAATGTTTTGAGCCTGTAAAAGCAAAAATTGTAATCAACATTGTTTTGTGGTCATTCTTCCAGCAAGTCTGTTCAGTCACCACAATACTGGGAAGAGAATCTCTCATCTATCCTTTTCATATTTCTTGCAGGTCTAAGAGCGTGACTAGTTCCAGCAGCAATAGCAGCATCAGTTCAGCTAGTGATTCTTCATCTGAGAGTGAAGATTCCTCTACCTCTTCTTCTTCTTCTGATAGCGACAGTGATGAAAGCTCCTCCACTTCCTCATCTTCCCTATCTTCAAATAGTTCTTCTTCTTCCTCTGACTTCGAGTCAGATTCTAGTTCCTCCAGTAGCAGCAGCACCAGCACAGACAGCAGCTCCGATGATGAGCCACCGAAGAAAAGGAAGAAGAAATAGTGTGCTACCATCTTTGGTGACAATGTAGGACTGATATTAATGAACGATAATGTCATTCTCTAAGGAGGTTTTGAATATATTATTGCCAAATAGTTTAACTGGTTAACATTTCTACAGTTTAAAACTTTCTAAGTGTTTTACATATTTGTTCATAAGACATAAAAAGGTATTACATGGCACGTGAGACTTATTGAAAAAATATTTTTGTGGTTAATCCTTTTAATGGGAATTTTTTTCCTTTTCGTTTAAAAATCTGTCATCAGATTTGTTTATATGAGCTTAAGTTCAGTAACCCTAATGTTTACATGCCAGAGAGCAAAACCTTCTTGTTTGAGATTGTGCTGTATATAGCATATACTGACCCTCTGTTCACAGCAACTTCATGTATGTTTTAAAAAATCCTGTAAACTAATTAGGGAGGAAGAGGAATAAGAGGAATACCATTGGCTCCATAGTACGTAAATAGCATTAGCATTATCTGGCTAAACTGAATGCACAATATTGCTCAGAGGAGCAATATTATACTTTGCTGCTGAACTTTTCTCAAATGGCTTTTCCTGAGATTTCCAGGTCAAAGATTTAATTGCACCATAAAACTTATTAGTGCTAATTTGTTAAGATCCATATGCTATTTGTACTGTACAAAGGCTTTAGCTAGTCTTTTCAACTAGCTCATGTTTCCTGAGCTCATGGAACCATAACAATCTGAGACAAAGAATGTGTCTTGCAACAGCAGCATTGGAATAAAATGAGGTTATGGGTAGGAGTTCGGGGGATGGATCAATAACAGGTGCTGCTTAAGAGTTTTCATCTTCGTGCCTTTTTTATAAAATTAAATGCATCCTAAAAAGAAAGGGGCCGTAGTGGCTTCCTGCCCTCCCCCCCAGAACTCATTTAGCTTTCCACACAGAATATGAGTCAGAACTTGGAGAAATGGTAGTAACATAAATATAATTGAGGCATTATTTTCAAAGCAAGGGCAAAAAGCTATTTTTGTTGGAAGATTGGTAAGAAAAAATGAGTCACCTTTAAATATAATTCCCAAAAGGAAGATATTTCCCTTTTGCTATTTTTGCAAAACTATTGTGTAGTGTAAGATTGCCAATGTACATTTGTTGGGCACATGGTAGCTGGCATTATAGTCTGCAGTATAAAATGATTATTTGGCTTAGGTCATTATTTTTACATAAGTTTGTGCACATTTGTGAAAGAAATAGAAGAGGCATATTAGCCAAAAAACCCAGCAAGCAAACATCACAGCCCTGCATATTGCAAGACCTCTCTTGCAAGTTGTTAAATAGAGCTAATTTGCTGTTGTGGTGAATTTAAGCAGACAGCATTAGTCATTTAATTTTGTGATGCAGTTTCCTTTTCAATTTCTTGTTGATGGAGTTCCCTTTTTTTGGGAGGGGGCATCATATGTGAAAGAAAATTCTTAAGTATCCTGGTTTAGGTAAAATATAGTAATTAAACTATTTTTTATATTTTTATGGGAAAAGCAGTGTGTAGAATTACTTTTGAATAAAATGTGCTTCTATTTAAATGTTTGAAAATATGTATGTTGTGCGTTTTAGTCTGTAATCATTACTGAATTTTACAGAACACGCTGAAGACTGTAAATAAAACTACCAGGAAATTGTTTGTCATCTTAGAGAATGTACCATTCAATGGGAAAAAGTTAATAAATGATTAAACACTTAACTATGTTTATGTTCATTGCAAGTCCACTATACTGCAAATGTATTGATATGGTACAGATTGAGGAAAATAACTTCAGAAAATGGGGGCACTTGTCAATTCAAGATGTTGTCTGTAGGAGATAGCTAAAGAGATTGAGGAAACCTATGTTTAAACTTTTGGTCTGTTGGGAGGTCTAATGAGACAGTATATTACCTCTTATGATAGTTTATATCATCCAGCAGTGATTAAGTGGTAGACCATGAAAGGAACTCCTTCCAATACTTTTTTAGGCAAAAACACAGTGGCTTTTTATGTATTGATTTTAGATCACTTTCTCTGAGATGTGATATTTCTGTTTCATTTTAAATCCATGCTCCCTCTATTCCAGTGGTTCCCAAACTTTTCGGCATCACGCCCCCTTTTTGATTTTTGAAAAACCCTCACCACCACCACCCCCCAACAGCAAAACAACAAAAAAAAAGGAACTGATGAAGGCAGCAAAACTTGTTTGGGGGGGGTTGCCTTGCACACCCCAGAATTTCTTCACCCCCTCCCTCCCCCCCAAGGGGGGCACACACCCCAGTTTGGGAACCCATGCTCTATTCTATTTATCCTCAGCTGTTTTTATCTTAGAGTGCAAAACCTATCAGCCTAAACTTTCAGCTGTCTAACTCTTACTAGCTCAAATCCTGATTTGCAATTAAAAGGATCCTTTATTTCATTTTGATTCTACAGGGAAAGGTATTTCTTTAATCACTCTCTTTCAAAGCTCTAAATTAGGTACAAATGATCATTAATTTACAAAGATTACTAACTATAAATTGTTACATTGACTATAGAGTTATTGAGACCTGCACTGCTTTAAATAGGCTCAATTTAATGCCTCCCCATTACAAGTAAAACTGCCACTGCTAATTGAACTGAAGTAATTGATGCAGTCTAGTGGAAAAATGGCCTCAGGAGAAGTGTCATATTTCAAGGGGAAACATTGCTGACTGATGGAAAAACAAAAGGCACAGGCAACTTGATTTTCTAGTTTTGAGATTAAATCAAACATTTGTGAGAGCTGGATTTAGATTTTTAGTGCTCCTGAGATCACGTAAGAGGACTGTGTGTGTGGTGGATTTTTAAATAGGATTTTCACTAACAAATAGGAATTTCTCTAATTTAAGGAATTTACTTTTAAAAGAAATGATACTGAACATCCTATCCTTATTCATAGGTCAAATTGAGTTTATTGAAAAAGATTCTCCCAAACCTTGTTCTCCACTCACTAGAGATGCCACTTCAGAGCCGCTTGAGCAGATCTTCACAATTTATTGTAATTTACTTTCAGTTTTCCTGTATGGCTTCATCAACAATAAAATAATCAACTTGATTTTCTGAAAAATGAAGGATTTAAAGGAGCTTTACTGTCAAAGTAGATTTTTTTTTTAAAGAAAAAAACAAGGACAGCAAAGTAAAAAATGTTTCTGTTTTTCCCCCTGCCCCTCTGTTGATGTTTATATAATGGTATTTTTAGAAAAGAAGAAACTGCCTTTATACAAAGTGCTATTTAATGTATAAAATAAACAACCTGCAAAAAACAGATTTCTTTTTTGCAAGTACTTTTAAGTTAGAGGAACCTGTAGGGCAGGTATGTCAAACTCGAAGCCTGCTGAGGGCCGCACAAACGAAAACTGATAGCTTTCAGGGCCACAAAAGAAAATGCATTTCTAGTGGAAAGTCGTATCTATTTATTATAGATTATGTTTTAGGTATATTTTATAATTTTTCAGGTCTTGTTTTAACAGTAATTTGATGTGTAAAATAATTTTTAATTTAAATATAAATTTAAGATACTTTTTATTTTTTATATGATACATAACTTGTTTTGTTAAAAGAAAAATAAGTATAGACTGTGGTTAATCAAATAGAACAGGCTTCTGTGAAAATTTCAGATACTTTGTAAGTTTGAGATTTTGCATAAACATATAATATTCATGCAACTGCAAAAAATTGACATTTATTGATATAAAATTAATACACATTTTGTGATTGTATTTGGGAATAAATAAATAACAAAATATTAACAAAATATTTCCCTCCTCTCCCCCAGAGCCAGGCCCCCCCCAACATAATGCCTTCCCCCCCCCACAGCCAGACACTCCCAGTCTCCCCCCTTCCCCAACCTAATGCCTGGGTCCTGGAGCCACCGCTGCTGCCACACATTTCTTCCTCAAGCACTGGGGAGGCGTGAGCACAGCGGCCAGCTGTGTGCACGTGCTGGAGCGCCCAGCGCAGAGCAGCTCGGCCGGCCGTGAGCAGTCACTGGAGCGCCGAGTGGCCCGGCCGGCCATGAGCAGTCACTGCGGTGCTGTGCGCAGAGCAGCCGGCCAGCTGTGATCTGCGCTTAGCCACGTGCTCTGAGCCGCCAGCGGGCTGCACTTTATTCTTTTATAAAAATGTAGTGGCGGGCTGCAAAAAATTTCGATTGGGCTGCATGCAGCCTGCCAGAGGCCAGTTTGATGTGCCTGCTGTAGGGTAATATGTAACTAAAGATGTTACAAAATATTCAGGCAATTAGGATTTTGTTTCCTCCTTGATAGTATTTTTGAATAATGTTGATATTTAAATAATAATAAAGCCTCAGGTTTAGTACCATGTTGAAATGCAGTTCACATGTCTGAGTTAGTCAGGCTGACAATAGACTTGGGCTGATGTTCTTATCTTTTTACATTCTGCTCGCAATTTGAGAGGTCTTCGCCATTGTATGGGATAAAGACAATTTAATTCTAAATGAAAAGTTAAATTTTGCAACTTAAGATAACATTTACTGAAAAATACTATTGAGCTGCACTGTTGCACCACTGGAATGCAGGAAGTGCCCCTGTTTTTATTTATTTTTAAATTAAAGGAAGAAATAAACATTGGATCAGACTCACTAGCAGAGGTCTTAATTGCATTGATATGAAGCCAAAGTCCTGGAACTCTGCTTAAGTAGTCTTTAAAAATACAAACAAAGCAGGACCAGTGACTGCTTAAAATGTAAAACCTTACGTGCACTAAGGAAGAGGTCTCTGAAAGAGTCTTTTTTTGCAATCTGTATTAGAAGGCCACAATATTGGTAAATCTACACAAAGTTCAAATTTTGAACCTAACTACGCATGCTATGTATGTTTTTTTTTTTAAAGGCCTGTAGCCATACTCTAACATAACTTACCATGAATGTGAAGGAAGAAAGGAAAATTCTAGATCTATACACAGAGCCATAATTATTAGGTTGTGTGTGACAGATGTGTGTATACCCCCACACTGAAGCAGGTGGGGCTAAAACCCTGTGTGCGGAGGAAGTCCCACCCCTCCACCCAGACTGGATATGCCCCAAATGCTGGGGCAGCATCAAAGACAGCAGAGCAGCTCAGTCTGAGTTGGCCACTGAAGGAAAAGGACCTTCAACTGGAGCTCCAGGGCTTAACCTTTTGAGTGATTCTGTTGCAGCTTGCTCAGAGGGGGCAAGAGGGCCCGAGCACACTTGGAAATGCCCTGATGTTACTACAATTTCCACAAAGCCACAGCTCTGTATCTGATCCCTGAAGCCTTGCCTTCAGAGGAAACCTGCACAACAGCTTCAAAAGAAGAGCCTGAGAACTTAAATTCATATCTTTGCTAGATGCTACAAAATATGAACTGAACAGAAACACTGGATTTATAATTCATTAAAATAATCCACGGTTAATCCTTAACTAGCCCATGACTGGGGAGTTAAGGGGCCACTTCACCTTACGTGTTCCTTTAAAAAATGTGTTAACTATTTATGCCAAACCATCTGTTCCATCTTCTATTTGACAGTGACACTGATTCTGAGTATATCTCCCGAACCCGAAGAAGAGCTCTGTATAGCTTGAAAACTCGTCTCTCTCACCAACTCAGATTGGTCCAATACAATTTATACAAGAAAGTACCTCAGCCAACCTGTTTCTGTGAGGTAACTGCAAGTCATACTTCACCTTCTTACCAAGGCTTGTGGAAGCCCCTCAGCTACCAGCATGGGGTAGAAATGGTTCTCCAGAGCACAACAGGGTTAAAGCTGGAAAACAGTTTCTGAATGTGGCTTCAAATTCAGGCAGATTTCCAATTGGCAATTTGAACTGATGAATCCGGCCTGTAGATGGGGCAGCATGTATGCAAAGGGTGTGAGTATACCCACTATGGTCCCTCAAGTAACCATGTTCCGGCCTGGGAAAGATAGGAGCGGTGCACTGCTTGAGCCTCCCTCCCCTATGCTCCAGCTGGCTGGAGGAAGGCTGGGGTTGATTTCTCCCAAAGGAGAGGAAATCAGTCCCAGCCTTCCCCAGGCTGGCTGAAACATGGGGGAGGGAGGCTTGGGCAGGGCGTTGCTCCTACCTTTCCCCAGCCGGCTTGAGCATGCTTGCTTGGGGAACCTTGGGGAGGAGGGAGAAGATGTGCTCACAACCTTGCGGTCCACATTAACAAAAAAAGCATCTCCCCGCCCACACAGAAATTCCTGCGGATGGGCCTGGTATAGATCTAACCACCTTCTGTCTAAGTAAAGAATGCTCCTCCCAACCATGATTGTCCTTTAGCTCAGGGTGTAAAAGCCTTTTACAGCAAGAGCACTGAATTCTTTCTCTGCTGGTTCTATAAAATTCTGAGTGGCCCTTATGTCCAGAGTAGAAACAATTGTGTGCAATTCTAGATGGATTTGTTATAATATGCATGTAATAAAATGTCACAGAAACAAAACACTATGTTAGCTGAACGGGGAAAAAACAAAACAGTTTAAAGTAGATTACACAAAGGAATATGAGTAGTGCAAGAGCAGATTTATGACAGCAAATACTCAAATCAGCACTGGTAATTTATGCACTGATGATGATTGATGGGCTTTTTCCAGTGCCTTTCATCTGAGGATCTTAATGTCGTTTACAAACATTGTGTGACTAACAATCCCAACAAGAGAGTTTTCTGTGCCTTCAATAATGTGTCATTCTAAGTATAAATATTTCAACAGTAGGACCTCATCTGAATAACATATAATGATATAAAATCAGAAAGCAGTTGTAGGGGGTCAGGGTTATAAGGATAGAGTTACTAGACAGAGAAGAAAAAAGCTATTTAAATCTCATGCCAAAGTCTTTCAAAGGGTCAGGTGCTAAAATGTGTGTTCTTAGATTATGCTGCTATCATGAATTCACTGAGGCTAGGTCTACACGGCAATGGTAAGTCAGAAAAAGTGACACCTTTTCTGGAAAAAGGTCTTTTTCCACCTTACTGTTGAAAGAGGCACTTCCGTAATTTGGCATGATTACACGGTGCCAAATTCTGGAAAAAAGTGCTCTTTTGACACATTCCTTATTCCTCATAAAATCAGGTTTGCAAGGATGGTGAAAGAGTGCATCTGCTTTTTTGAATTTCTTTTTTGAAAAAGCAGATGCATTCTTTGGATGCGGCATTGCTTTTCCAGGATACCTCCTGTAGCCTTGGTGTCTGAAATTGCAAGTATAGGAATAATGCTATAAGTAGCATCCTGTGAATATATGCCCAAAAATAAGTTTTATATTTGAGATTTTTAAATGGAAAGAAGTCCAGATTTGAGGTTCTTAATTAGTTTATTCTTGTGCCATATGTCTCCCAAATGAAATTTACCCTGGGTTGGAAGTCCTGAAGTACCCCTGCATATGGAAGTATGGAATCTAAATCTTCATGGTGAGGATGGCGAAGGGGAGAGGATTTGGATCTATATTTTCACTGATGCGTTAACTGAATGCTTCATCCAGTTCTTGACCCACAGAACCTGATTGACAACTGTCCACATCAAGACAAGAAAGTCTTATTAGAGAAGCCAAAACTTGAATGGAACAGGAACAATAACCTACCTTCCCAAGTCTACACATGGCACACTTGAACCCCTTTAATCTGGCAATCCTGGGAAAACAGGTTATGATGAATTAAAGATTTTGCTGTGCCAGGGCAAGCACTGCAGGGCCTGGGTGTCAGGGAGAAGGGAATAGGGCACTTACCTGGCATCCCACTCTCAGGGGCACATGTGGCTCAACACCCCTTGCCACTCCCAGGCATCGCCCACTGCCTTTATGGGAGCAGTGAGGAAAAGCCACAGAAGTGTGTTGTTGTGATGCCATTCCCCACTTACAGAGAGAGGGAGCAACAGTGCGCAGAGCCACTTCCTCACCGTATCGTGTATTTCCAGATTAGGGACACCTGGGCTGTGTCTAGACTGGCATGATTTTGCGGAAATACTTTTAACGGAAAAGTTTTTCCGTTAAAAGTATTTCCGCAAAAGAGCGTCTAGATTGGCACGGACGCTTTTGCGCAAAAGCACTTTTTGCGGAAAAGCATCCGTGCCAATCTAGACGCGGTTTTGCGCAAGAAAGCCCTGATCGCCGTTTTACCCATCGGGGCTTTTTTGCGCAAAACACTTTTTAGCTGTCTACACTGGCCCTCTTGCGCAAATACATTTGCGCAAGAGGGCTTTTGCCCGAGCAGGGCGTCAAAGTATTTGTGCAAGAAGCACTGATTTTGTACATTACAAAGTCAGTGCTCTTGCGCAAATTCAAGCGGCCAGTGTAGACAGCTGGCAAGTTTTTGTGCAAAAGCGCCTGCTTTTGCGCAAAATCTTGCCAGTCTAGACACAGCCCCAGAGTAGAGAAGTTCAAGTATACTACATTGGTGGGCAGAGTGCGTGGGAGAGAGGTAGTGTTCTCATTGCCTCTGTTGTACAAGTTTTGTAGCTAGACGACTTCCTTCCTGAGGGTTGTAAATCAGCAGTTTTCACCACCTGGTGAAACAGTACTAGCTAGGACAAGGTGAATATATAGTCTGGAGAATGAACAGAAATATACAACCATCTGCTACCTGACACTATATCTCACTGACAAGCTGTCATCCTTTTATTACTGCCGACTGAATTCAATAATCTTTTAGTAGCATGACAAGCTGTATAAGTGTTGGGAACATGTGAAAAGACAGCGTTTTCTGGGGTTAATATAAATGCATCTTCCTAGAAAGCACTGTCAAAGCTCCAACTTCTCTTGTCTCTGATGACATAAGTAGATAATGAGCTGGTCCTCTAGTGGCTTCTGGTTAAAGCATTCTGAGATCTGCTAAAAAGCACTATATAATAGCTAAGATGAATCTCATTTTGAAATTAAATTTGTGCATTTAAGTAAGAGACTAAAACTACATGTAATCTTTTGATAAATAATGGGGAGAATCCTTCATTCAAGCTAACAACACTTTTAATAATTAATTGCTGGACAAAGATCAAAGAAAGAATGGAATGAAGCGAACAATAGCTGATATACTTGTGTCACGGAGGAGTGGGGAGTTACTGGGCCCTGCATCCCCATCCACAGCCATATGTGAGTCTCAGCCAGCAAGTAGAACACAATGTTTATTCATTCACAGGGATACAGAGTAGCACGGACTTGTTGTCAGCACAGGGACCTGAAGCAGTCAATACAATCCATTTTGGGGAGAGGGAGGTAAAAAGCCAGGGCCCTGGGCCCCCTTCCTGAATCCTAAGCCATCCGAGACTAAGCCACACCCTCAGCAACCTCTCAGTCCTGCAAGCAGCCCTGTCTCCTCCTTTGTCCCCTTCCCAAGCAAAAGATATCATCTGGTTGCACCCCGTACCTAGGCTCAGGTTACAAGAGAGCCTGAGCTGTTGTGTAGATGCTGGGCTGGGGCAGCCTCCCCTTCTGTGAGAGTCACACCCAAAACTCCCATCTCCAGCCTGGGCACGGGTGCTGTGCCCATGGAAACTGAGGCCCGCACACACAGTTACAACAGAGCAGCACAGGACAGTAGAAATCACATACAACATGGCAAGCGGACAGAGTAAATACAATCCGCACTTTGTCATAACTTGTTATTGAGCCACAATTGTATTTCAAGTTTAATGTCAGGCATCAGACCAGGAAATCTCAAGTTCACTGATACCTAAATCATTAAAACCCAGTAGCTATATAGTGCCTATGCATGCACCTGAACTGCCTTTAGGGCAGTCACCTTAACTGTGACCCCAACAAATGATGCCCCAAGCCTTCTCTGTTTGATGTAGCACCCTTTGCTTTCAGATGCTATATATCGCTCTGATCTTGCAGCACACAGGTACATAGGGATGAACTGTCCAACTGTGTCCTCGCTAAAGCAGGAGTTGCATGTAGAAGCGGTATGTCTGAATGGCAGCTACGTACATTTGTCCTGTTCTTCATCGCTTTGTCCACTTTGTAAACGCTGCCAGTTGGTACAACCTTAAGGAGCCTTCTGTGGAGCATCACCTGTGCTTACCTGTTCGCTACAATCCTTGCATCTGTCATTACTGATCGCCCTTGAGCTGCAGCCGGGGAACATCCAGAGAGAGGACTGGAAGAATGCAATACTGAGCATAATGCCCTCCATGAACTGACAGTGCTTATTACGGTAGGGCCGCCTTGGCTGCAACATTGAGGCCACCTGTGGTGGCTCTTACCAGTGCTGGGCTAGCGATCGGGTAGCGGGGCGGCGCATTGTGCATTTCCTGGGGTCGGGGGGAGAGGGGCACTGCGGGCTCTGGAAGGCTGCAGCCACACGCGTAGGTGCCGAACGTTGGCAACTGCCCACGGGCTGCAGCCCAGCCAGCGAGCAAACCCTTCTCCGCCAGGGGGAGCCGACAGCCCTGTCGCTTCGCGCTGCCCCCCGTCACGTGTCGGGCTCCCGCGCCTTCCGCCCGCCCCCGGGGAGGCGGAGCTTGTGTCTCAGTCCCTTCGCCCGGGTCACGTGGCGGCTTCCCCAGCCCAGGCCCGGGTCACGTGGCCGGCGGCTGGGCTGTGCGGGCGCGATGTCTGCTGGGTAATTCGAATGCCCGGCTGCGGGAGGAGCTGGGCTGGAGCCGCTGTCTGAGGAGCCAGCCAGCGGGGGCCGACCCTGCCGCACGGCCAGCCCCGCCCGCCATGGAGCGGCCGGACCCCCGGGGAGCCGCCGCCGCCTCACAGCGCCTGTGACCCGCTCCCGGAGCTCCCCCCGCCCTTCTGGGTCCTGCCGTCCCTCCCCCCGGGGCCCGAGCCCGCTCCTCGGGCCTGGTCTTTGTGCCCGGCTCCGGGCCCTGCCCTGACCGCGCCTCGGTCCCCTTCCCCCCGCGGCTGTCGCTGACTCAGTGGCGACGCCTCACTCCCCTGTGGGCCTCCTCGTCTCCCGCCCGACGGGCCGGCGGCGGCAGCCGGGGGAAATGGTCCGGGCCTAGCGGAGCAGCGAGCGGAGGTAAGAGAGCTGGGGGAGGGGCGCTCTGGCTCGCGTTTGCCCCCTCAGGTGGGGACTCCCGGGGGTCTGGCCAGCTGGGGGGCTGTGTCCTGCCCCGCTGGAAGTAGCGGGCTTGGGGGGGCATCTGCCTCTATTCCGCCCCCGAGCACGGGCTGGGTAAATTCGCTTCCCGGGGTTGGGGAGGGGAGAAGCGATAATATCTTCCCCGGGTGCTGGGGAAGGCAAGAGCCCGTTCCCCGTATCTGCCCCGGCTTATTCTCTGTCTCTCCCATCTGCCTTTTCCAGCTGTCTTCCCTTGCTAGAAACCCTTTCTGCTGCCCCCTCAGTTTTAATAATCCCTCCCACATGGACTATGCCTCGGAGCCTCCTCTTGGTCCCTTTGTAAACTTCCACCCACTCCTCACCCCCCCCCCCCACCTTCCCTGCAGCGCTGGGTGGCTTCTTTCATGTCAGATGTGGCTTGCTAGAAGAGGCATCAGTTCCTGTGCTGTCTAGATTAATACAGGGAAACGAGCAAGGCCCCCCCAGTATTCCCCCCCCCCCGCACTCACGGATGGGTGAGTGTGTAGCCATACACATTATCTCTACTGAGATGTGTTGGCATTCCCATATTTTGAAAAATAAAACTTACGCAGCTCTGGGTAAATGTGGCTATAGGTTGTTAGGTTTTTCTTGGTGGTGGTTTTGCTAGTGGGGCCACCTCCTCTTCCTCTCCTAGCTTTAATTCTCCAGTAATTGACGTCAGTGCTTTGTTCCTTCCACTTTGCTGTGTATTCCAGGCACCGAGCAGTTCTAGGGATGGAGCAGGCAGCGGAGTGATAGGGAGGCCTAGTCTGTGGCTTCATTTATATTAAACAGGGTGTGTGTTTTTTTGGGGGCTGGTGGAGTAATGGGTGAGGTAAGAGGAAGGCAGAGTTTTTGAATGATTAGTTGAGCCACAATCAAATCTTTCTTCTCTGAACCAGGAGGAGGTGGTTGTTGTTCAGAGCCACTTGGTGATAATTGAATTGCACTTTGGTTAAGTAGAGTACAAGAATTTAATATTCCTTAAAGACGGAGCCATGTTCTCCCATTACTGTTAACAAAAAGCACGAAATGTTTTAATAACTAAAATACAAATGGTCACATTTTCAATTCTCCTATCCAGTTACAGGAGTTAAAAGATGACTAATATTAACATACAGTTTTGAACCAGTATACTGAATTGCAGAGTAATAAAATAGCAGTGCCTCCAATCTTGCCTGAAATAAGTGAATATACAGAGTATTCATGAAGATCTACTGGTTAGTGAAAATGTTTGACCTTAAAAGTGTGGACCCTTTATATTTCCCAGGCTAACTTTTGTTAACTTCTGTATCCTTCAGTCTTTTGGTTTATCATGAAAATACTTGACTGTAACATTCATGTGATGTGCCTTGTCTTGCTTCCATTAATGTCAGTTAAACCTGTTTACCTTAGTAGAGTGAATCAGGCCCTTACTCAGCATGTTGATCTTTGAAATGAAATAGCCTTATCCAAATTTCCAGTTTTGTTTTCTAATTTTTATTTTCTCCTCTAGTAGTTGAACTCATTAGTATGGATGTTTTCTCCGCTTTCCTTTCCCTCTAATTTCTGAACAGTAGTGGAGAGCCAACCCAGAGGAGTTATTGTGAAATATGGTTTAGTAAAGTGACTTGAGGGAATAGTGGTTAACCCCGCTCCCTTACCCCCCCTTCCCCTGCTATTTAATTTTGGTTCTGGACATCCAACACTCTGGTCATCTGAAGAAGTGAGCTGTGCCCACCATAGCTCATGATACCATCCACATGTTTTGTTAGTCTTTAAAGTGCTACCATACTATTTGTTGTTTTTTAAGTTCAGCCTGATTTGTCACCTTACAGCCTTTTTACCAGTAAGAAACTTTTTTTTAAAACATTTGTTACCACATGTCATATATCACACCTTGCTGGAATAAGAAATGACAGAACTGTCATTTCTGTGGATGGCCAACATTCAGCATATTTTAACTGGGGTCTGGGGAATGACTTTTATAATACTGCTTCTTTAGACTTCCAAACCTGATGTTGGTGCATTTTATTACCTATTGGGCTTTACATTTATTAGCACTTGTTCATGTTGGGTTTTCTTTTTTGGTTGCTATGGAACTTTGTTACTGCTTATTTTGAATAGTTACATTCAGTCTTAAAAGGATAGCCAATGCCAAGTCTAGAATTGAAAGTAGTGTTTCAGATGCTGTTTGGGTTCCTCAGTCCTTTTGCCAGTTTATGGTTTAGTTTGGTAACTTTGTCCTATATCTAAAAAGTTGCAACAGAGAATCTGATTGTAAAGAGGAAACAATGGAACTGACTACACAGAGAGCTGTTAGATGCACAAAATGACGTGTATATTTTTGAGTATTTTCCTTGAATTCTTTTCCATTTACAATGAGCGATGTTAAGATGTGGTTAATTAAGTACATGTGTAACTGTAGAGTACGGGGGAGCAGTTGGCTCCCCAGGAGCCAGTGCATGCTGGGAGCGGGCTTTTAAGCTGGTTCTCAGCATTTACTGGGAGCCTGTGTGTAACTATTACACTTTCACAGCCCTAATTACAATAATCTTGATCAATACTTAGTAGAACTTCAGATAAGTATATTTTTTAAAAAGGTATACAATTAGTATTTTATGTCTGTGAATCAGCATGTTGAGTTCAGTGGCACATTTGCTTTAAAAATCTAGATATTTCTGCTTCTAGATGTGTATTCTCAAACTGTATGTCAGGGCTACTCAACTTTGGAAGCCCCGAGGTCCACAATGATACTTTCAGCACGTGCTGAGGGCCACAACTTAAATGTGGTTGTATATACATGCAAATAGCTCCGATCACACGGACAGGCATGAATATAAAGATTAAGGCAAGACTACACAACATGCAGGCCCCATTTAAGTCAGTTCTACTGATATTAATAACATGCAATATTTACTTGATTTCTACCCATATGACAGCACTGTTAATGAGCAATGACAGTCAAGGAATTTAACTCCTAAAACACATATCAGCAGAAGACCTTTATATTGACTACTCTTTTTGTTTTGGCTCCCACCTGTGAGCTGTGTGTTAAGCCCCACATAAACCCAAACTGCACCATGGGCTGCAAACAAATGGGCCAAGGGCTGCATGTTGAGTAGCCCTGCTGAATGTGGTACATCATTTTGTAAACTGTATGACAAATATGGAACAAACTTTAGTTTGAAAAAATCCCCGGAAACCAGAATTATCATATTTCTGTTGATCAAATAACTGAATAAGGACAATCCTAAATACCTTTCATTGCTCCTTAAGCCATAATATTTGCTTTATTCAAATGTTTGTAAATAACAATGTTGCAATAGATGTCTCAACTTGAACTTCTTGAATGGTTAAACATTAGCCAACATAGTATTACTTAGTTTCTTCTCTTTTCTAACTAATGGCTGCTTGCCAGGATACTCTGGCTTTTTTTATATATATAAAGTTGTAGTTGCTGTTTCTTGGATATGTCAGGAATGATCAGTGATGGGATTGAAGCAATAATTCCCAATTTTTTTTTTGGTTCCGTCTTTCAGTGTTATGGTTGGGATGGCAGCTCCCCTTCCATCTCATTACATTGTCTTGTGACTTGGCTCCAGAACAGTTGCCACAATCTCTTTTAGTGTCTCTTTCTTCCCTTCTCTTGCTTGTCATCTTGTTTTTTCTCTTTATTTCTTGTGCTGTTTGTGGCTTACTACTTTTCTCCCCCATTGCTTCTGCCTAACAGAAGTCTCCATGTTGCTCATGGTGGGTGTAGCAGTATCAACTGGTGACACCCATGATCACACTTCAGTGTTGTGAGCCATGGACATGTTGTGAGTGAAATAAATTGAGGGTGATGATGGCAGGTAGCTGTCTAAGCTGGCCACCAAGTATATACAAGCTGTTCTTGCTGCTTCCTGTATGGAGACAAAACATGATTGGAGGTTCCATCACATATGATGCATAATTCCACAGTCCAGTACTTCTCCCTGTTAGGAAAAACTTCTCCCCCCCAGTCTCCTCTGATTTGTTGAAGTATTCACTCTGAATTATTCCTTATTTTCATAATATCACTGTTATACCCTTCCTCAAAACGTTGAGAGCATGTGTCTTTGGGCATGTTTCATGGTATGTACTCAATGCTAAGGACTTGCCTCCTGTCAGCAGTGGGGATTAGCTCCTTCTAGCTTTGGGTCTTGCTCACTTTGCAGTCCCACTTGCTCCAGGAACTGCCACTTTGTCTTTGTGACTTGGTCTTTTGGGCAGGTCACTAGGGTCCTTCCCTTTTGGGGTATCAGTCTCTCAAGGTGACCTGTTCAGGCAATCTGCTCTTCACTGACTGGTCCACTTCTGTAGTGTCTTGAAGTGGAACCAAACCCATCCTCTACTCCAGACAGCAGAACAGGAGCCTTATCTTCAGCAGCCAATATCTATGGGATAACTTGCTGCTTTTCCCCCTGAGCCTTTCCTACCCATCAGGCTCTACTGCTTCTCTGGGTTTGCTAGCTGAGCACCTCCCCTCTTACAGGAAGTGGCTGAAGACTATTTCCCTGTAGACCTCTAGCTGCACTCAGCTTCTGGGGTAAATAGAGGCCCCTCCTGTTCCTGTCCAGCTGCAATCTGGGCAGTTAATTGGTCTAGCTAGCCACCTTATAGTTTTGGGGGAATTCTGTGCCAAAATGTTAACGTTTCTGCGTGCAGTAATTTAAAATTTTGCAACATTTTGCATATTTTGTCAAAATAACACTATACAAGTACAATTACACAATCCAGTTCTTTTATAAATGTATTTCAAAATACCAGTCGGCAAGTATGTCTGTAACAATAAACACTCAAAAATGTCCCCAGGAGTAGAGAGTTAAATCCCTGTTTCACTGCCCGCTCCTTTCCAGAGTCCTTCCCTGGATGACCCCCAACCGAGACTCCTGCTCTCAGAGCCCAGTTGCACGTAGGTATGTGAATGAGTAGTCAACTAGTTGATTAACCGATAAGCCCATGCTTATTGGGTAATTTAGTTAACTACTTGCATTCCCCCTCTGCTGCCTCTGTGTCAGAAGCAGCAAGTGTGGGGGAAGCGGGAGCTAGCTTAAAAGTCGGTTCCCACCTCCGTGGTGCCTCCTCCACCTCCCCACCCCCTTCCCTGAGGCTGCTATGTGAACAAAGGAGGCTGCCATGAAGCATCCCCTGCCTGCAGCAGGCCCAGGCTGCCTCTGCAAAGCAGTCTCTGATTGTGCTGGTGCAGGCGCTAGCCACGGACAGAGGCTGCTTTGCAGCAGCAGCTTGTGTGTGTGTGTTGGGGGGGGTCCCAGCCATCCATGGATAGGGGTTAGTGCTGGAGCAGCCTATGCCTGTGGCCAGCATTGCTGTGGACAGAAGCTGCTTCGCGGCAGCCGCCTCTCTTTGCAGCCAGACCAGGACCGCCATGGACGGGGCTGCTGCTGGAGCAGCCTTTGTCTGTGGCCAACCCAGGATGCCGGGGAGAGAGGCTGTTTCTGGGTAGCCTTTCCTCCCTTACCTCCCCAGCAGCCTCTATCCGCAGGACAGAGGACTGCTGCCACCCCACCCAGCTGCCTGTGTGTCTGAGGCAGTAGTGTAGGGCAGCAGGCAGATGGTTTGTAAGGGGAGTTGATTTTTAAACTGCCTTCCCTTGTGAACCAGTTCCTGCCTGGCACCCCGTGTTGTTGCCTCTGATGGGGAGCCCCCAGCCACCCCATGCTGCTGCCTCTCTAAAAGTGGGGCTGGAGCGCACTGGCTAAGGGCCTGCCCTGAAGTCTGTGGAATAGTCGACTAACTGCTAAGAATTCACGTGGTTAGTGAACTATTCAGTTAATGGATAGCTAACATCCCTAGTTACAGGGCCCCCTGTGCTAGACACTTCCAACCCTCCCCCTCAGAGCATGGCCATGGATTCCTCCCCAGCCCAGATACTCACACCTTCTATCCATCATAGGGACAGGGATCCAGAGGAAGAAATAGTCTGATGCTGTGTTTGGGATTGAATGGGGTTTCCTGCATGCCACCTGTTTCCATGATCCACCATGTTTTATTATCAGTTTATGATCATTTCTCCTGTTTTTCATTCCTATGACAGCATTCACATATAAGCCAATTTGATTTTGGAGGAAGACACTGTCAGATGTTTTATTAACATCCAAATATAGAACATTTAGAGCTTTTCTTTCACTAACATTGTAATTCTGCTGTAGCAATCAGATTAGCCTGGCAGGACTTATATTGTATAATGGCATGCACTTTATTGCTTGTGATTTGTTCTATTGAGTATCTAGAAACAAAGAAAAAATACTGTTGTTTGAAAGGCTGGGGGCATTGGACTTTCCTATATAATTTATTGATTAACACTTCTTTCCTCTTAGAGATTAGTACTGTACCATATTAGCTTTTTCTCCAGTTTACTACTGTTTCTCCCAAGTTGTCCATGACCTTTCTAAAGTTGTCAATTGTTAATGTATTGGCTAAAAACCCTAAGGTGGTTTGGACAGGATGACTTTTACATGTTAAGTTTTCCAAGGTTTTACTCTTGTAGTTTTAAGAACATAAAATTCGAAGTAATACATTTTTCTACAGAATGTTCTTCTGAAACTTCGAGCAGTATTACATCAATTATGGTTGCAAGCCAAGTGTTACAATGCATATTAAACCAAAATGGATCCTTGAAACGTGGAGGGTTTTAAAATAAATTCAGTAATTTCTACTGTAGACAAAATATTACACCTATCTTAGGTCAAGGTATATGATTAAACTACAACTCTGACACTTCTGTCAGCATAGTTATCTCAAAGTATATATCAGTCATACATAGAATCATAGAATACTAGGACTGGAAGGGACCTCGAGAGGTTGAGTCCAGTCCCCTACCCCCATGGCAGGACCAAATACTGTCTAGACCATCCCTAATAGACATTTATCTAACCTACTCTTCAATATCTCCAGAGATGGGGATTCCACAACCTCCCTGGGCAATTTATTCCAGTGTTTGACTACCCTGACAGTTAGGAACTTTTTCCTAATGTCCAACCTAAACCTCCCTTGCTGCAGTTTAAGCCCATTGCTTCTTGTTCTATCCTCAGAGGCCAAGATGAACAAGTTTTCTCCCTCCTCCTTATGACACCCTTTTAGATACCTGAAAACTGCCATCATGTCCCCCCTCAGTCTTCTCTTTTCTAAATTAAACAAACCCAATTCTTTCAGCCTTCCTTCATAGGTCATGTTCTCTAGACCTTTAATCATTCTTGTTGCTCTTCTCTGGACCCTCTCCAATTTCTCCACATCTTTCTTGAAATGCGGTGCCCAGAACTGGACACAATACTCCAACTGAGGCCTAACCAGCGCAGAGTAGAGCGGAAGAATGACTTCTCGTGTCTTGCTCACGACACACCTGTTAATGCATCCCAGAATCATGTTTGCTTTTTTTGCAACAGCATCACACTGCTGACTCATATTCAGCTTGTGGTCCACTATAACCCCTAGATCCCTTTCTGCCGTACTTCTTCCTAGACAGTCGCTTCCCATTCTGTATGTGTGAAACTGATTGTTCCTTCCTAAGTGGAGCACTTTGCATTTGTCTTTATTAAACTTCATCCTGTTTACCTCAGACCATTTCTCCAATTTGTCCAGATCATTTTGAATTATGACCCTATCCTCCAGAGCAGTCGCAACCCCTCCCAGCTTGATATCATCTGCAAACTTAATAAGCGTACTTTCTATGCCGATATCCTAATCGTTGATGAAGATATTGAACAGAGGCGGTCCCAAAACAGACCCCTGCGGAACCTCACTTGTTATACCTTTCCAGCAGGATTGTGAACCATTAATAACTACTCTCTGAGTATGGTTATCCAGCCAGTTACGCACCCACCTTATAGTAGCCCCATCTAAGTTGTATTTGCCTAGTTTATTGATGAGAATATCATGCGAGACCGTATCAAACACCTTACTCAAGTCTAGGTATACCACATCTACCGCTTCTCCCTTATCCACAAGACTCGTTATCCTATCAAAGAAAGCTATCAGATTGGTTTGACATGATTTATTCTTTACAAATCCATGCTGGCTGTTCCCTATCACCTTGCCACATTCCAAGTGTTTACAGATGATTTCCTTAATTACTTGCTCCATTATCTTCCCTGGCACAGAAGTTAAACTAACTGGTCTGTAGTTTCCTGGGTTCTTCTTATTTCCCTTTTTATAAATGGGCACTATATTTGCCCTTTTCCAGTCTTCTGGAATCTCTCCTGTCACCCATGATTTTCCAAAGATGATAGCTAGAGGCTCAGATACTTCCTTTATCAGCTCCTTGAGTATTCTAGGATGCATTTCATCAGGCCCTGGTGACTTGCAGGCATCTAACTTTTCTAGGTGATTTTTAACTTGTTCTTTTTTTATTTTATCTTCTAAACCTACCCCCTTCCCACTAGCATTCACTATGTTAGGCATTCCTTCAGACTTCTCGGTGAAGACCGAAACAAAGAAGTCATTGAGCATCTCTGCCACTTCCAAGTTTCCTGTTACTGTTTTGCCCTCCTCACTGACCAGTGGGCCTACCCTCTCCTTGGTCTTTCTCTTGCTTCCAATGTATTTATAAAAAGTCTTCTTGTTTCCCTTTATTCCCGTAGCTAGTTTGAGCTCATTTTGTGCCTTTGCCTTTCTAATCTTGCCCCTGCATTCCTGTGGTGTTTGCCTATATTCATCCTTTGTAATTTGTCCTACTTTCCATTTTTTATAGGACTCCTTTTTTATTTTTAGATCATGCAAGATCTCATGGTTAAGCCAAGGCGGTCTTTTGCCATATTTTCTATCTTTCCTACACAGCGGAATAGCTTGCTTTTGGGCCCTTAACAATGACCCTTTGAAAAACTGCGAACTCTCCTCAGTTGTTTTTCCCCTCAGTCTTGATTCCCATGGGACCTTACCTATCAGCTCTCTGAGCTTACCAAAATCCGCCTTCCCGAAATCAATTGTCTCTATTTTGCTGTTCTCCCTTCTACCTACCCTTCCTTAGAATTGTGAACTCTATTATTTCATGATCACTTTCACCCAAGCTGCCTTCCACTTTCAAATTCTCAACCAGTTCCTCCTTATTTGTTAGGATCAAATCTAGAACAGATTCCCCCCTGGTAGCTTTTTCAACCTTTCGAAATAAAAAGTTGTCTCCAATGCAGTCCAAGAACTTATTGGATACTCTGTGCCCCGCTGTGTTGTTTCCCCAACATATATCTGGATAGTTGAAGTCCCCCATCACCACCAAATCTTGGGCTTTGGATGATATAGTTAGTTAGTTTAAAAAAAGCCTCATCCACTACTTCTACCTGGGTAGGTGGCCTGTAGTAGACTCCTAGTATGACATCACCCTTTGTTTTTAACCCCTTTTAGCCTAACCCAGAGACTCTCAACTCTTCCGTCTCCTATGTCCATCTCCACCTCACTCCAAGAATGTTCATTTTTAATATATAAGGCAACACCTCCTCCCTTTTTACATGTGGTTGTTAAAAGGAAAAGATATCCAGTATTTGCTGCATTGTAACTTAGGGTACGTCTTCACTGCAACACTATTTCGAAGTAACTAGTGCTAGTCCAAAATAACTTAGTCCGCATCTACACAGCGGGCATTTATTTCGAAATAGTGTCAAAATACTGTCTAGCTGGAGGACTTGTTACTCCAACTCCTGTAACCCTCATTGTTCAAGGAGTAAGGGAAGGCGGAGGAAGAACGCTCTATTTTGAAATAAGTGCTGTGTAGACCTTCCCTGTTTCAGAATTAGTTATTTTGAAATCAGATATGCAATTGATGTGATTTGGCTTCTTGTATGTTTTAATTTATTTCAATTATAATTACCATCACCAACCCTTTTGGCAAAGTTTTTTTTTAACTTTGTCTGAATAAGCAGAATGTTTATTTTGCAGAATGGCCTCTTGTAACAAACAGGTATATTTTTCTCGGTATTACAGCACAATGTATGGCTTTTTAAAAAAAGCTAGTGACAACAAAAATAAGAAGATACCCAAAATCACCATTAATTAAGTAATAGACCTTAGTTTTAGGCACTGTAACAACTGTATCTTATCACTAATCTGTATGCACTTAATTTTATACAAAACCTATTTAAGGTCAGTCAAGTAATTTTGTGTAACACTTAATGGAAATTGTTTTGCATGCTTAATTACAGTAGATCAGTGTTTCTTAAACTGTGTTCCGTGGCACCCCAATGTGCCACGGAGAACAACATAATTCAAAATGGCCACCCTTAAAGGCGCAGTCAACCTTTTCTTGCGCAATAACTCTGCCCCCCCCCTTTTTTTTCCTCAACAAAAAAATCCTTGGTGTTCCTCATTTAAAAAAAAAAAATTGTTTGGTGTTCCTTGGTCTTAAAGTTTAAGAAACACTGCAGTAGATACTATTATGCTCCAACCTTAATGGAACAGAGAAGCATTTAATGTAATGTGAGTCACTCTGGTTGGCAAAGCGCAAAAAAAAAAAAGCTGCATATGACTCTTTTTTCTTGTCAACTTAAAGAACCTTTCAATATAGCACCTTGAGGAAAACTAGCACGCTTATCCTGGTCTCAGCCTTAACATAGGAGGTTGATGGTAGGGACTAAGGAAATGATTTGGTTATTGGGTCTCAGATTCTGTGACTCTAACATTGGTGGTGGGCAATAATTTTTGAAAGGGGGCTGCTTCAAAATCTTTTCAAGTGATCATGGACTGCCCCAGAATGGGTGAGGCCTTGGACAGAAGGGGTGGGCCTTTAAATAGCAGGCATTGAAAGGGCTGGTGCCTCCCCTGTTGCTCACAGGCAATGTGTTATTAGGGGGTGGGAGCTGCAAGCCCTTTCAGCTCCTGCTGTTTATAGGGTTTGTGCCTTAGCAGCTGCCCAGAAGGTGCAGACCCTTAAAATAGAAGCAGTTGAAAAGGCTCTGAGCTGCCAGACCTGCCACTAACTCATTGCCTGGAAGCTGCTGGAGAGGCACTGAGCCCTTTTAAATGCTTCTATTTATAGGGCTTGCACCTGCCTGGTGGCTGCTAAAGTATTGCCTGGCAACCTGCCAATGGGTGCAAACTCTTTAAATCAGTGTTGCTTAAAGTTTGTTCCGTGGTACACTGGTGTGCTGTGAGGCAGTCAGAGGTGTGCTGTGGAGAGAACAGAATTCCAAATGGCCACCCTTAAAGGGACTAACCTTTTTGTTTTTTTCTCAACAACTTTTTCCTGGGGGCTTTTTTTTTTTCCTCAACCAAAAAAAAAAAAAAAATCCTTGGTGTTCCCCATTTAAAAAAAAAAAATTGTTTGGTGTTGCTCTGTCTTAAAAAAGTTTAAGAAACACTGCTTTAAATAGAAGCAAGGGAAAGGGCTCTTGCTTCCCCAGTGGCTCCCAGGCAACGTGCTAGTGATGAGTCTGGAAGCTGAGAGCCCTTTCAACTGCTTCTATTTTAAGGGCTCATGCGGAAGGTTCCCAGGGCTTGTGCCTCCCAGCAACTCTTTAGGGAGTGGGGCTGGGAGCTGCCACGTGGGCTGGCTGAAAGAGCGTGGCGAGCCAGGTCTGGCTGTTAACAGGCTTTTGCCCAGTCCTGCTCCAACAGATCTCCATGACTACTTCGGCTTGTGCTGCAGCCCCCCTGCAGCAGGACTTGGGCTTCAGTCGTAATGTGACTGTCCCTTAATTTTGTATATTTTAACCATGAGTGCTCCATGAATTTTGACCAATTTGACACATTTGTATCCATAGCATGGATATATCAGTAGAGCTGTCCTGCTTAACTCTCTAGTGGAGACACAACTCCGCTGGTGTAAACTAGTTCCTGAAATGGTATGAGCTAAGGTGGCAAAAAGTGTAATTGTGCCAATAGACGTGTCTTAAGACTTTTTCTACAGAGCTTTGTTGTTTGGAGTGGGGGAAAAATAATCTTGACATAGCCAAGTATGTAAAACTTGCTCATGTAAAACAGTACTACTTACCCATTTGTATATTTGAGACAGAAATTAAACTGAAATGAAGTCCTTTTTGCAAAACATTTATCAAGATTCCCAGCATAGGTACAAGCTGCTGATTCATTATTGGCCCTTATTTCCATTTGATGTCTTTGTGCTAAGCTCACCGTTTTAGCACAGGCGAGGTACCTCAATACTAAGCCTATGAAAGCGTAGGTCCAAATATGTTTTAGTCTTTAAAGTACCACATAACTCCTTGTTGATTTTGTTGAAACATACTAACATGGCTACCCCTCTGAAACTTGACTCAATACTGTAATTCAGGGGTGGGGAACTTTTTTGGGTCAGGGCTGCACACAATTGAGATGCAAAAAGGGGGGAAATCCCTCACAGATATAGCCCCCAACTGAGAAGCAAAAAGACACACTCACATTTCCCTTGCACATGAAAGCCTGGGGAGTGGTCCAGACTAGTAGATTTTGTGTGCTCTAGCCCTTCAATGGGGTGGTGGAAGGGCTGGAGTGCCAATGCAGGCTCCTCAATGCTGGAGGGGTGGGGGAGCCCTGAGCCTCAGAAGCTGGATTCAGGCAAGCCCCGGGCCTCAGGTTCCCTGCCCCTGCCCTTACCAGTTTCTTCCTGTTTTAATATTCTCAAAATGAAGACTATGCATACTACTTTGTCCAAGTGTAGTTGGTCCAAAAAAATGACTTGGTCTTTTTAGATGCATCAGACAAGGGTAGAATTTGTTTTTAGATAATTTCTCACATTTATTTTAGATATCTAGATTACTAGATTTGCTGTTATATGCTTTAAACCTATAAATGTTTCGAAGAAGAATTGCACAGTAAAAGGCTGTTTTGTAACATATTTACTCTTTAATTAGAAAATACAGAAAGGAAATGTTTGTTCTTATCTCTGCCTTACCTAATCTGATTGGCACAATTAAACAGAATAGTGATAGCCTACCCCGTTGATTCACTTCCTTGCAACTCTTCTTTCTAGCATTCCAAATGTGAAGTTACACCTCAGCCACACTGCTTGAATAACCTAGTAAACACTTGTTTAAAAATATTGATTTGACAGGGCAGAAAAGTGTAGTTAATGGGTAAAGAAAAGTATAAAAAGGCAGTTCCTAGAACAGTGAATTCTTTCTGTTGTATCAATACCACATATATTTAATTAGAAAAAACACCAGTAACGCTTCACTTATACACATCCCTAGTACTCTTCTGGAAATAAATTTTACCTGTGGAAAGTTTTAATGATTAGTCCTAAGTATAAATCAGCTTTTCACTAGCAAGCTGTTCAGAAGGATTTTTCTTTTCTTCCATTCTTGTCTGTTTTCTTGCAATATTTTTCTTCATTTTAGAAAAAAGACTTGTACTCAATCAGTAGTTAGCAATAGCCATTTTTAAAGGCTTTTCCTCATTTACCTGTTTGCCTAAACAGCTTTTATTTTATGTGTGTTTAGGGACAAATCATGCACTTACCTCATCTGCAGGCATAGAGGGCATTGTGTGTGATGGAATAAGTTTCTTTTGTGTTTAAGGGTGGAGGGGATAGGAGGAGAATCAATGCCTGGAATGGATTTTGGAATACAGTACCTATTAACAGGACTCCATCCTGATCAAGAGCCTCTGAATAATGCCATAATACACAAAATAAAATAACTGCAGGATAATGCATGGAAGTTTGGTGGTGCTGTGAATTATTACTTAGATTGTAAACACTATTGGGTATGGAACAATCTTTTTACGTCGATTTATAGGGTGCCTAGCAAAATGTGGTCTTCCTGGCCCATAACTATGACTCTTAAGTCCTATGGCAATACAAATAATAATTGCATTAAGAATAGGATTTTTAAAGAATTTAATAAAAGCCAATAGGAATTTGGTGCTTAACTATATCAGGCTCCTCTGAAAATTCTAGTCTAAATATTCACCTTGAAGGTGAAGGAAAAAGTGAATCTAGAAGGTGAACATGAAAGTTTTAGAAGCTTCAGGGGGTAGCCAAGTTAGTCCATACAGGATAAACTTAAAAAACAAATGGTCTGGTAGCACTTTACAAACTAACAAAACATGTAGAATGGTATCATGATATGCTAGTCTATAAACTGCTACCAGACCATTTTTTGTTTTTGTTTATGAAAATTTTAGTCAGTTCTTTAGTGAGATAAAAAGTTACACTAACACAGTAACTTTTTAACTGGAAAAACTTAAACAACAAATAGTCTTGCAGCACCGTAGAGACTAACAAAAATGTAGATAACATGAGTTTTGTGGGCACAACCCACTTCCTCAGATGAATGGCGTTTAAGGGGTCCAGGTTTCAAATAAATAGCACAAAGAGGGGATGGGGAAGAGGAAGAAAAAGAAGAGGGGGGGAGAAAAGGGGAGGAAGAAATTGTCAATTAGTGTCCACACTAAATGAAGCCGATAAGCATACTTAGTGCCCACTTCAAGTATTTTTTGTTTGGTTTTTTTATGTCATTAGGATGTGGAATGTAGTGGGCCATCCAGCCAATGTCTTCGTTTAGATTTCTGTTGCAGGAATCGAACTAGTAAATGAAATTAAGTTCTGTAACTTGCCTGTCGAGCTCTTGAAATTGGCTTGAAATAATACAGTGACTTTGAGATCCATTAATGAGTGACCAGGCAAGTTAAAATGTTCCCCAACAGGATTCTGTGTGTTACCTTTTCAGATACCTGATTTGTCCATTAATTCTTTCTAGTGGAGACTGTCCAGTTTGGTCAATATACAGGGCAGAGAGGCATTGCTGGCACTTGATGGCATAGATCACATTAGTGGATATACAGTTGTGAGACTGATGTGCTGGTTTACATGGTTAGATGCTGTGATGATACCACCTGTATAGATTTGTGGACAGTTCAGGGTTGATTGCAGGGGTGGGTTCCTGGATGAGTATGATGGTGTGCTGCATGGTTATTGGAAATAATTTGTTTGAGGTTAGGGGGTTGTCTGTAGGCCAGGATTAGTCTGTCCCCCAAGACTTGTGAGTGAGAAGTCATTTTCCAGGATAGGTTGTAGACTGTTGATAGTGCGTTGTAGGGGTTTAAGTTGGGGGGCTGTAGGTGATAACAAGCGGTGTCCTGTTTTCATTGTAGGGCCTATCTTGAAGAGTGTGATGTCTGGGTACTCATCTGGCTCTGTCAATCTGTTTTTTCACTTCTTTGGGTATTTCAGTTTTAAGAATGCTTTATATAAATCCTGTAGGTGTTTGTCTCTGTCTGTGGGGTTGGAGCAAATCTGGTTGTATCTTAGGCTGTAAACAATTGATTGGGAAATGTGTCTTGGATGGAAGCTGGAGGCATGTAGGTAAGTGTAATGGTTGGTAGGATTCCAGTATAAGGTGGTGGAAGTGTATCCGTCATGTAATTGTACTATAGTGTCAAGGGAGTAGATCTCTTATGTGGACTGATCCAGGCTGAGGTGGATGGTGGGCTGGAAGTTGTTGAAATCCCTGTGAAATTCTTCAAGAGTCTCTTTGCCATGGTTCCATATGATGAAAATGTTATCAATGTAGCCTAACTAGAGGAAGGGTGCTAGGAGGCAAGAGCTGAAGAAACATTGTTCCAGGTCAGCCATAAAGATGTTGGCATATTGTGAAGCCATCCGGGTGCCCATAACTGTGCTGCTGTCTTGAAGGTATAAATTGTCTCTAAATTGGAAATAGTTGTGGGTGAGGACAAAGTCTTAAAGCTCTGTAACCAGGTGTGCAGTGGCATCATGTTCTTTAGTAAGATGTTATCCACTGAGGAAAAAATCTACCACTTAACCTGACTTGACAAATACAGCTTTCATTATGCTATTAAAAAGCTTAAAATAATGGA
Source organism: Rafetus swinhoei (assembly GCA_019425775.1). Taxonomy (NCBI): domain Eukaryota; kingdom Metazoa; phylum Chordata; order Testudines; family Trionychidae; genus Rafetus; species Rafetus swinhoei. Next base: position 18,260,680 of record CM033428.1, on the reverse strand, counting down.
ATGATCAACTATTGAATATGTATGCAGTACAAAACCAATATTTCAATAAAACTCCATAAACCTTACTAAAAATCTTATTTAACCCAAAGCAAGAACATGCCACTCACTTGTATTTCATCTGCTCATACGTGTATATTACAGAAGTTTAAGAATTGTCATTATTGCTCCTTGGGGAATTCTTCATCAAATTAAAAATTCTGTGTGTTTTATTTGTCAAAATAACACTCTATTCACACCATTTTCAATTACTTTGGTTATCTTATTTCAAAATACCTGTTGGCAGCAACATCTGTAACAAGACTAGGGATGTAAGTGAATAGTCGAGTCAAGTACTTGACTACTTGCTTCCCCCCTCCTCTGTGCTGCCTCTGCATTTGTATTTGACTAATCTTGTGGCTGATACAAATTGTATAGGAGGCAGCAAGGCGGGGGGAGAGGGCAGGAGCTAGTGCTGCGGGGAGCCAGCTTAAAAGCTGGTTTTCCCCCAGCACCGTCTCCATGGTGCCTCCTGGCCAACCCAGACTGCCACGAACAGGGGCTGCTGGCAGGGCCGGCCCGAGCCCTTTTGGCTCCCTGGGCCCGGGCGTGTGGCACCGTCCCCGGGCGCATGCTCAGGCCTGCCCCCCCCCCCCCCCGGGAGCGCGGGCCCGCCTTCGGGGCGCACGGCGCATGCACGTGCTGGCCACGGCCGCTGGTGCGAAGCGCTAGTGCATGCGCTGGGCCGTGCATGGCCCCGCAGCCGTAGGGGCAAGGGCGCTGCTGTCCGGTGCTGCGGGAGCCAGGCGTGTGGCTCCTGATGGCAGCTGTAAGGAACGCCGTGCACCCCTTACAGCTGCCATCAGGCGCCCCCCGTGGGTTGGCGCCCTGGGCAGCTGCCCGGTTCGCCCATGCCTCTGTCCAGCCCTGGCTGCTGGGCCCAGCGTGAGCCGGGACCGAGCAGTTCCAACTTGCGCCAGTCGGGGACTGCTGCAGCTCTGTCTTTTAAATGTAGTAAGAGCTGCCTGCCTCTTACTACGTTAGAGCCACAGCAGTCTGGGACCTGGCACGAGCCAGGACTGCATGGACCTATCCATGCGACTCTTACTACATTTAAAATGCAGAGCTACAGAGGTCCTGGACCTGGCATGAGCTGGGACTGCCTAGTCCTGGCTTGTGCTGGCTCTGGGAACTACCCCCACTGTGGGTCTGCAGAGTGCCTCCCCTTATTGACTAACATGTAGTCGATACAATTTGTGTCAACCACACAATTAGCCAAATACCCACTTGTTAACATCCTTAAACCAGACAACAAAAAAGATTCCTCCAGGAGTGAAGTGTTAAATGCCTACTGCAACCCTGTTTCTGTTTCTTTGCCTCCTCTCCTCCCTGGCCTAGACACCTGTACTGCCTTCTTCCACCAAAGCCCAGCCTCGGGGCTCCTCTGAGTCAAAACTGCATACGTCTTCTGCATAGAGCCCAACCAGATACTTGCAACCTAGCGATTTTTGCTATTGGTTAATTGAATAATCAACGAACTGCATGAATTCTTAGTGGTTAGTTGACTATTCTATAGTCCCCAGGGGCCGGGCCAGCAGCCAGTGTAATCCGGCCCCACTCCCAGGGAGCCCCCTGACACCCTATCTGAGGCAGCAGCGCAGAGTGCCAGATGGGAGCCGGTCCACGAGAGAAGCCAATTAAAAAAGAGCTCCCCACGCAGACTGTCTGCTTGCTGCCCCACTCTGCTGCCTCGGACACAGAGGCAGCAGCGCGGGGTGGCAACAGTCCCTGTCCATGGTGGGGTCTGAACTCCCCATGGACAAAGGTTGCTGGAGGGAACAGGGGAGGCTGCCCTGAAACAGCCTCTGTCCGTGGCCGCCCAAGCTGGCCTCAGATAGCTTTGTGGTAGCAACCTCTGCCTGTGGCGGGCCTGGACTCACCGTGGGCAGAAGCTGCTTCATGGCAGCCTACCCTTCTCTTCCTCCCCCTTCCCCCCCCCCCACACTGCTGCCTCTGATACAGCACCTCATAGAGGCGACAGTGGGGGGCGGGTGGGGGCACGCGGCACCGCAGAGCTGGTGCTGGGGGGGAAATAGCTTTTAGACCAGCTCCTGCTTCCCCCTCCCCTTACTGCCTCTGATACAGAGAAAGCGGGGGAAATGGGAGAGGGAGGAATGTGAGTAGTTGACTACATTAACCAGTAAGCCTAGGTTTATTGGTTAATTGACTAGTCGATTACTCATTCACATCCTTATTGGAATCCTCCCTGAACTCAGAGATCTAGAGCAGGCTTGGGCAAAATACAGCTTGCGGGCTGTATTTGGCCCACCAAGCCACTGGATCTGGCCTGCTTATGCAGCAGGCAGCCTCAGGCAGGATTCCTGTTTGCCTTTCCCCCACCCACTCATGGCTCAGAAAAGCAGCTGCCAGGTGATTTCTTATAAAACTGTGAGCCCAGAATAGGAGCTGCCTGGTGGAATAACAGGCAGCCATGAAGCACCACACCTCCTATCCTCTAGCTTGTAGTTATTCATACACGCACATGGCCCTCCAGCCTGTGTGGGGATGGGACAGGCTGGTTGGCAGGCTGCCTGCCTGAGAGAGGTGCTGGGCTGCTGTCTGGGAGTCATCCAAGTAAGTTTCCTGGCCAGAGCCTGCCTTTGGCACCTCAGCCCCTCCATTCCCCAGTCCTCTGCCCGCTACTCCAGACCCCCTACTTCACATAACCAAACCCTCTGTCCCCCTCCTGCACCCATATCCCCTCTCAGATCCAGCACTCCAATCCCGTGCCCCAGATCACAATCCTCTTGTGCCTTAGGTCACAATCCAAACTCCTGCACTCCAGTCCCCTCCTGCCCTAGGTCACATCCCAAACCCCTGCATGCCAGTCTCCTGCTCTAGGTCACAATCCAAACCCCAGCACCCCAGTCCAGTGCCCCAAATCACAACTGCCTCCTTCACCCAAACTCCCTCCTGCACCTTAATCCCTTACCCTAAGCTCCCTTCTGCACCCAACCTCCATTCCAGACTCCACACTTGCTCCATTAATATCATGGTGGAGTGCAGCCCTCGACTCTTTTCCAAATTCTTGGAGTGGTTCCCCATAAAAAATTATTGTCCACCCCGATATAGAGGGAGAAACATCCTGATTTTGGGGCCTGGGTTGTTTATATTGCATATCCTGCATATTATCTCCTTTCTTCAGGATATGCTGGGATACTGCAGTTGCCTAGAGCCCTCCAGCTCCCGAGTAGTGTGTTGTATTTGGGAGTGGCTCTCTGCTGTGTCCAGTAGCCCCTAGTGACAACCAGGAGTTCTGTAGCACCAATTTTACAAGGAAAAAGCAAACTGTGCAGAACATTAATTCTGCACCACTACTCAGTGCAGAATTCCCCCAGGAGGAAGTAATTCTATCTGCTGTGGTATCTAAGAAATCAGTGAGTCAGGAGCTGACTGGCTTGAGTGGCACTCTACTTAGGAGTGGCCCATCACTAAAATAGTTTGTGTGTTGGGTCAGAGCCAGAGGGGTATGTGTTTGAACAGTGTGGGAAGATTTATAAAGGCCCTTCCCACATAGCGTCAGCCTGCAGTCTTTTTTTCCTGGGCAGCTTGAAACTTGGAACATTGCCTTTCTGAAAGTTCAGACAACATGAGTTTGAGTACAGTGTGTTTCTTTGGGTTCCTGTCCACATATATCGATATATTTTAGGCTTAGTATCTTGAGAAGCCTCCAAGGAATAGTTGAGTTATGCCCCCATTTTGCTTATTGCAGTACTATTTAATTTCACAGGATGAGAAGCATTTCTTGTGTATTTTCAATAATATTTTAAAACAGTTTTGATCAAAATTGTATCTTTGAAATTTTGGCAGGTTCTGTCTTAGAGTCAACTGGTAATTGGTGAATCTTTATATGCATGTGCAAACTGGTATATGTAACCAATTTCAGTGTTACTTTAAATATTTAAAAATTAACTTTGCCCAGATATCTGCTTCAGGGTTTGCTTGTGTTTTATAACTTGACTCCAGAAAAGTTCTTTTTCTCTTTAGTGTGTGTTCTCTGTAGGCCACATTTAAAAAGTCATTTAAGATTAAAAAAAAATTAATGAAAGAAGCATCTCACAGTTCTACTCTATTAATAAATAACAAATTGAGTGTTTCTAGATGGGTTACATTTTGTGTTCTTGTGAGTTTTATAGGTCCTGAAGTTCTTTAAAGAGTCAGGTTTGTTTTTGCCAGGGCTAAAGCAAGTTAAGGTGAAATAATCAGAAGCAGTTTCCTGCTATGCCTCCACCTCCCCTGCCCTGTGCAGAGATGGTGCTGGGTTAATCTGGCTTTTAAGATGGCTCCCCTCCAGTACTAGCTCTTGCTCCTCCCCCTTGTTGCCTCTCTCAGATAGAGGCAGCAAGGGGGGGGAGGGAAGTGACTAGTGGCATCACTAGTCCACTAGTCACTTACATCCCTAGTATAAAATACTATAAACACAAAGATCTGTACACAGAAATAAGTCAGGTAAACTTTAGATTTTATTGTTTTAATTTTTACAAACCATTAATGGTAAAATTTGAGCACTGTATAAGAGGTAATCAGACATTTTAAAATCTCCTGTTTAATAAGGAGCCACTATAATCTGTGATAATATGCTACTGTGATAGAAGGTCCCAGGACAGCAGTTTCTAATTATGATACAAATGGATTAGATTCAATAGCAGATTGTAGTATGAGACATCTTCTGGGCAAAGGTCAGAGAAGGAAAATTTGCATATCAAGGTTGTTGCTTATGTTAAACTAGAAAGAGGGTGGGATACAGTTGATGTAGAGTTTATGCTTGAAGTTAGTAAACTATTGAAAGAGCAGTTGAAAGCCAGAGAATAGGTTGCTGATCTTCATAGCTGAATCATATTATTGCTCTGGAGAGAGATTTTATATGCCTTACAAATGCTGTATATTTTATGGAGAGTTCTGTTGCTGTTCTAGATGGAAAGATAGGCTTCTCAGAAGCAAGAAATAGAATAGCTTTTAGAGGAGCATGAGATACATTCAACACTTTTATTGCTGCTTAGACTTAACTATGAACAACATGGTTTTCATTTGACAGCCTGATCCAGGAGGCTTGTGTGTAAGATCATGAGGCTAACTGCTTTTACTAAGAGCTTGAGGTCTTATTGGATCATATTCAACAGTCTGAAGCTATTGGCATTAGATTGTAAATGGCAAGGGAAGATATAACATGAGAATGGATCAATTAGAATTGTAAAACTTTTTAAAATAAAGACCTGGAATGTGCGTATGTAAGATAAGGGAGTGTACGACTTCTCAAATGCAGGTGAAAGGACAGGAAACCAAGAGTGAAGCCAGTGCTGGCTAATGCATAAAAAGTTTTCTTTTATGAAGCCTTTCACATCTGCTTACTGAAAAGGATTGATATAGCTAAATGCATGTTTACTAACATTTCTAACATGTTTTGAAGCAAGTGCCTGTGACTTCTAAATATTTGATACTAAACAATGATAGTGTGTGTCATGCTGCTGCAGTTCTAGTGCTCTTTTCTAGTAACCTGATGACACAACTTTTAAACAAGTGATATTTAGCATTAGTGATTGTGCTAGAAAGTTTTAACCCTTAATCATTTTTAATGGCATGTTGGGACGCCTTCATGTATGAGGACTATAGTTTTCCTGTTCTACTACAGCTGGCTTTGCAGCCTCATCCCTCCCACTCCTAGCTGACAGGTTGCTGCAGTTCCTGTTGCTAGTTCAGCTATATGCATGCAGTGTATAGCTATGGTGACCATATTTTCTGAACCAAAATTAGGGACACGTTAGCCACACCCCCTGCCATAAGAAGTCCCACCCCCTGGAAGTAGTACTCTCAGGGTCATATGGACACGTGATCAGAAGTAAAGGGTGTTGTGTGGCCCCTCTAAGAACTTACTCACCATTCTCCCACCGATAGGGATGGGTTTGGCCTCCACAGGACACCCCCCCCCCCCCCCCCCCCCCATGCAACTATCCTGCAATTGCATTAACCCAATTTGCATTGCATTAACTCGGAGGGAGAGGCTGGGGAAAGTGTTCCCTCTTAAGATTTTCTTCCCATGAGCAGAGTGATTTTTGTCTTGTGCACCAATATTGAGTTCATGTGCACTTGTTTGGATGTGTGCCAGTGTGGCACCCAAGTTAATAAATATCTTATAAAGTTCTCCCTTTTTCTTCTGCTGTCATGTCGCCTACACTCCTTGCCCCACGTGCTCCCCTGCCTGCTGTCCCTCACCCTCCTCTGCTGTTCTGTCTCCTGCCCTTCTTGCTTTCCTCAGTCCTTTGGGGACCTGCCCCCCTCCTCTGCACCAGCCCTTCTCTTCCCCCTTGTGTCCACTCCTCCTCTAGCCCCACTCTGATCATCTGTAGCTACCCCTTCCCATCCCCCACCTCCCTCTACCTGCCTGTCTCCTCTGGTGCCTGTCTCTTCCCCTCCACGTGTCTGCCCTTCTTCACCCCCACAATTCCCTGGCACCTGCACCTTCCCTTACCCCTGCACCTTCCTGGTGTCTCCCCCCTTCCCTCACTGCCCCTGCTCTCCCTGCCCTCTTTCTCCCTGGTACCTACCCCCTCACCACTCTCTGCCCCAGTTCTCCTCAGCCCCTCTGTGCCCTCACATGACTTGTTCCATCCCCTGCCTTCCTCATGCCCACCTCTTCAACCCGTCTTCTCCTGGAACCCACTCCTCTCCCTTCTCCTCTTGCCCCCATTGTCCCTCCCCTCTTCCAGCATCACCCTGCCCCCTCCCTTTTCCTATTCCCACTATGGACACCTTCCCTTCCATCCCCACTCCTGCCCTTTTCCTCATTGTCTCCTCTTGGCCCCATGGTGTTGTCTCCTCCACCTGCCCCTTGGTGCCTTCTCCTTTCTTCTCCTGCCCTGCTCTCTCCCCGGTCAGCACAAGCCCCTTCTTTACCCCCACCTTCCTCTTAGTTCTCCCTTTGCCCCTTCCCTCACCTTCTGCCTTTGATGTGGAAAGCAGTTTGCGGGGGCTGGAGCGGAGGCTGCGGTGCTATTTTTATTACCGCGGTCTGGCCCCAGAAGCCCCCACAGCCCCAGCCTCAGCTGTTCCCAGGGCGGGACCATGTGTCAGAACTAGAGCAGAGCTGCCCACAGTGCTATTTTTAGTTCCATGACCCCAGTCCCCATGGGCTGCCCAGCTCCCGTGTGTGCAGCTGCAAGAGGCCCATTCTGCTGAGGTTGCCCTGGCTGGAACGCACGTTGTGCCAGTTGCCGTTGGACTCCAGCTGGAGCCAGGGCCCGCCCACGGGGACCTGGACCACGGTACTAAAAATAGCACTGTAGGCGGCTTTTGCTGCAGTCCTGGCACCTGCCGAGCTCGAGCGTGCCGCACCTTGCAGCCCCCCAGCTGGGCTTCCTGCTGGGGCTCCAAGGCGCCCTGGGGCAGAAGGAGGAGGTGGTGCTGCTGGACCAGGACCTTGCAGCTGCAGAAGCAGTCCTGCAGGGGGGATGGAGGGAAAGGGAGAGGAAAGGGCTGCACACCACCGGAAGCTGGCCCGGTTGCCCACTGGCAAAGCTCCAATGGAGCTGCCTACACGCCCTGCTGGGGTGGGGGGAGTCTGCTGTGCCGTGCGGGGAGCAATGACACAGCACCATTTCTTGGTTTCTTCTTCACCCAAGCCAGTGTCCCCATCAAGTAGTGAAATGTCCGGCTCTGCTCCACCAATTCTCCTCTTCCCCATTTCAGTCTAGAATTTCCCCGGATAGCTTTCTTCTCTTTATCAGGGCTCTCCCAGCTGCAGCTAATTTTTCCTCCCCTCTCTCAACATTCTTAAATTTAAATGGAAAAGTTTGGGTAATTGACTTAGATTTCATTTATCAACCAAAAAACCCCTCTAGTCTCCTCTTTCTCATAAAACTGACAGCAAGTAGCAAGGTTCAGATTTTCCATTGAATTTTGTTTTTGTTAGTGTAAGTTAGAGCATAGGTGGGTATACAAGAATCCTATTGCCGGTTCTTCCACTGGATTAGTCAGTTAACCTCTTAATGTTCTTGTAAAACTACTGCTATACTTAAATTTGCCTGCCAAGTTATACTTCCCTATGTTGTAGATTTAAAAAGGTTACTTAACCCCAGCTAAGTCTCAAATATTTAAGAAATTCAGCTCATTGGAAATAGATTAATGTATTGTATTTATTGGCTCTGTTGTGTGAAGAGCCCATGTAGAACATGCGTGTTGGCCCTCTGAATTGTATTTAAACTCTGACATGCATGAGCACTGTTACAGGCTTTGTGATGTTTGCACTTAAGAATGTTAGATATAATTCAATATACTTTGCACATCAGTTTTTAAGAACAGTCAAAGAAATTGGCCTTTTTTATTGCCTTAATCTAATCACTTAAGAGGCTTTCCCACACCCAAATACTTCATTCCCATCCTGGAGCCTGCACCTCTTATCTCCTGTCTCAACCCAGTGAGAGTGAGTAAGGGCTGGGGACAGCAAGTGATAGAGAGGAGGGGAATGGAGAGGCCGGGACCTCAAGGAAGGGGTGGAATGATAGGATAGATCTTGGCTTGCCCTGACATTTAAAAAGTGATCTTGGGTGTGTAAAGGTTGGAGATAATTGCACTGAACCAGGCCTGCAGCCTGTTTGTTTGTGGCACGTGTTGTGGTTTGGGTTTATGTGGGGCTCAACACGCAGCCTGCAGGTGGGATCCTTTGAACATGGCCTCCACTTCGAATATGTGCCACAACAGTGAGGTGTATCCCAGGCAGGATGACCATTGAAAGATGCAAGCGGACGGGCTGGCTGGAACAGATGGGTACCTGTACAGTGTGTCGGCATTTCTAGCCCCCAGGGAGGTGGTGCTGGGAGCACCAGGGCTTAGTGGGAAGTGCTTTGTATTCCTGCCCATCAGTGTGAAAAAAGCTATTTGCATGTATATGTAACCACACTTAAGTTGCGGTACCTTTGTGGCCCCCAGGGCTTCCAAAGTTGAGTAGCCCTGCTCAGAACCATCCATGACAGGTGTTCGTTTAACCTGCTTTTACAAATCTCCAATAATGGAGATTCCACAACCTCCCAGTGCTTAACTACTCTGACAAGAAGTTTTTCATAATGTCCAAACTAAATCTCCCTTTCTGCAATTTAAGCCTGTTGCTTCTTGTCCTATCATAGGAGGTTAAAGAAAATTATTTTTCTCCCTCCTTCTGGTGATAACTTTTTAGGTACTTGAAAGATATTAACTGTCTTCTCTTTTCCACACTAAACAAACCCAGTACTTTCAGTCCTCCCTCATAGATCGTGTTTTCTAGACCTTTAATAATTTTTGTTGCTCTTCTCTGGACTTTCTCCAGTTTCTCCACCTCTTTCCTGAAATGTGGTGCCTAGAACTGGACCTAGTTGAGACTAATCAGTTCAGAATAGAGCAGAAAAATTACTTCCTGAGTCTTACTTTCAGCACTGCTGTTAATACATCCCAGAATTTTGTTTGCTTTTTGTGCACTTTGATCTTTTTTACTCTGAAAGGAATTGAGTTTTGTAATTTAGCTAGGCAGGAAAACCAGCTTGCCAGTGAGGGGAAACAAGCAATGGCTTCATTCTCACCCTGGGAAGGTAAGGCCACATCTGTGTAGCCCAAGAATCAAAGTTCATCCGAGCCAATGGCTTGTTGTACTAATGCATTTAAAGCATGTCCAATTCATAGCAAACAGTACACAAGGGAATGACATAATCAGCATCACATCCAGCTGCCTTTGACAACTTTAATCTGATGAATCAAGACTTATCCTTCTGTGAGTTAAAGTTCTGAGGTCTGCCCCCTTCATAAGGATCTTAAGTAGCAAGTAAATGACTAATCGTGTACTCGATACAAATTGTATGGAGTACATGATTAGTCGATAAGGAGCTGCTGCAGCTCTGCAGTTTAAATGTAGTAGGAGCTGGCTGGGCAGGCAATCTGACTCCTACTAGATTTAACTGCAGAGCCACAGCACGGGGAGGTCTGGGATCCGGTGCAAGCAGAGACTGAAGCAATCCCGGCTTGCACTGGGGCCCGCCCTGCGGCTTTGACTTTTAAATGTAGTAAGAGCCAAATGGCTCTTACTACATTTAAAAGGCAGAGCTGCAGCGGTCCAGATCCTGCTCCCTCCAGCACTGACTCCTGCTTGCTCCCTGCCTTGCTGTCTGATATGGAGGCAGCAAGTGAGGTGGGGGGATGCAAGAAGTCAGCTCGACTACTCTTTTACATCCCTTGTCCCCATCACTGTATTTCATATTAAATAACTCTGGAGAATGATGCTAATAGCTGTGGCAATAGTGTCACCCACTCCAGAAGTTCTGCCACCTTTAAGAGACAGCAATATTGTTTTGTCCTGAATTGCTCCTGCGATTTTGTACAGGCGATATCTGTGAATGAGTTGAGGATGCAGATTTTGCAAATTGAGATTTTTGCATCCCTCTTAGCTGCTGGGGTGACCAGGAGAGAGTTTCTTGACCTAACAGTAGTCTTGCAGTTGAAGTCCAAACTTTGAAGAATTATCCTCTGGGTTATATATGTGGGCCTGTCAGACATTTGACATTAACTTGGACACTGTTATGAAAAATGATACTGGACAGATTATTTCTTTGAAACTTCATCATTCTGTGTGAGTGAATTGTGTCTACCAGTGTTTGCCTTTATTTAAAGATTGCTAGTATTGGAAGAACCTGCATTTCTTTTTTGTTGCAGGGCAACTTCTGCTTTCTTTGCTAATCTCTGTTGTTCCTTTGGGTTCAATGTCCTGAGCCTGAGTCAATATGTTCCTGGTATCTGTGGGGTATATTTTGGTATCAAGATTTTTTTTAATAGGGAGTTTTGTTACGACCTCTGTAGAGTGTGTTTTATGGCCTGTGCCTAGTACCTCTTAGGCAAGAGTGTTTCTGTAATATCAGTCCTGTTGTTGCCAATTTCTGTGAGCAGAGTCTGCCTGTTGCTCACAGCTTAACTCTGCTTTATGTTAGTAAAGTCTTGACCATTGCTGTCTGGGCCTCAGTCTGTGGTATGTGGGCTCATGTTTCAGGCCCTCATCTTTCTACACTGGTTAAACGTGAAGATTAACCAGTTAAGGGGGGGACCTCTAGCCCAGTTGGCTGGGCAGAAGTGGCTTCTTCAGCCCGGTCAGAGCAACACCTGCCTCTGGCCCTCCCAGGCTCGTTGCAAACAGGGACAGCTCCAGGCACCCAGAGCAACTTGTGCCTGTGGGACACCAGGGCCCGCTGTGGAGAGGGGCAGCTCTGGGTATCTGGAGTAGCCCTCCCTGCGGGGCGTCCACACCCATTCAGATCAGGGCAGCTCTGGACGCCCTGTCCAGAGTAGGGATGTTAAGTAGCGATTAATTTACTAGTCGAGTAGTTGATGCAATTTCCATTGACTACTTGACTAGTCGATAAGCACTTCCACATTCCACCTTGGAAATGTACAAGAGCCCCAGTGGGGGCTCTTGTGCATTTCAAAGTTGGAATGCTGTGTGGAGCCCAGGACCAGCGGGAAGTCCCTTTGACTCAGGGCTCCACACGGGCACTTCTGCTTTGAAATGCACAAGAGCACCCGCTGGGGACTTTTGTACATTTAAAACCTGGCATGCCACACAGAGCCCAAAGTCGGCTTATCCCGGGCTCCCCAGCTGATCCCAGGCTCCATCCGGCATTTCAAAGCGGCAGCACCGCACTGAGCCTGGGATCAGCTGGGGAGTCCCTGGCTGACCCCAGGCTCTGTGCAACACTGCTGCTTTTAAGTACCCCCCTCTTCTTCCGCTCTTTGCTGCCTCTATCTGATAGAGGCAGAAAGCGGAGGGCAGGGGAGCAACTAGTCGATTATCCTGTTGACTATCTGATAAGCAAATGCTTATCAGATAGTTGACTAGTTCTTACATCCCTAGTCCACAGCAGGCCCCATGGGACTGGAGCAACCCCTTGCCCATAGTGGGTGGGGAGCTGCTCCAGCCCCCACCAGTTAACCAGAACTGATAAGTATTACCCATTAAAGGTGATCCTTACTGGTTAACCTTTCACATCCCTAGTAGAAACTCAAGAGTTTTGCTGAACGTATACAAATATTTTTATTTGTATAGAAGCAGTTAACTTGTATGAAAGCGGAGGTGATGCAGGGTAGGCATGGGAAGTGCAGTGTCTTGAAAATCATTAAGTGGTGAAAATTGAATTTTGTATTCAAAGTTTTATAGTGAAGTTTACTTCCCATTTTTATTGCAAATTTTATTGAAAAGATTGTTCAGTATAAAATTACTATGCTCAGCTGTCCATCTTCTAAAGCTTATTTATTCCATTTTTGTAGCATGCATTTCTTTAATTCATGAAACACTTTGTTTCTAATCTACTATATATTTGAGAGTTGGTGTGTCTGTCTTTGTCCATCTGTGAGTCCATTTGTTAAAGAACTCCTAAATGGTAAAGCTAGGACCATCAAATTTGGCATGCATCTTCCTCTTATTATAACTTAAAGCAAGGTCAGAGTTTGGTTGTGCTGAGACAATAGAACGTGTGTGGAAAGTGATGCCTTCTCAGCAAATGGAAAGAATGGGGAGTGATAGTAGTAGGGATGTAAAATTTTGATTAATTGGCTAATCAGACCCATGCAGCAAGCATATCATGCCAATCCCTCATTCCCCTAGGACATTCTTTCTGTTTCATGTCCTCAACATATTTTGGCCCTGGCAGAATTAGTGGTCAAGTGGTATTGAAGCACATTTGAGGGTGTGTCCTGAGAGAACTGCATCTGCTTTTGGGAGCTACATGATTCATTTCTCCCTGCAGAGGAACAGAGCTTTGAATGAGCACATATCTCTTGGGAGAAGACCAAGGGATGCTCACTAACTATTCTTACAGCTCCACCACTTTTTAAAGAAAATGTGAGACTAGTAAATTCTGTGAAGAGCTTCATGAGCTACATAGTGTTCAGTTCACTTTTTATCAAAACTTCTTTAGCACTGTATCCAACAGGATGCTTGAAAATGAAATACAAATTGAAATTCAAGACAGATGCATAATGGGGTGTCTCATGAGAATTTGAGGAGAGGCAGTTGCTCCATAATTAGAGCTAAGTGGCAGTTAAATCCAGATGTTTGACAGACTTGCTCTGTTCTGGGATTTGCTAGTTTGTGTTTAATTGTAGCACTGTCCTTGTAAGGTCCAGAAGAGAGAGGGTGAACCTGTTGTCTGAAATAAACCTTTTCTTTTCCTTTATGCCCAACCTGAAAACATGTTAGGGTTATAGGTCTGTGAATGATTTGAATAGACTCAAAGCTGACATGTATTGTTTAAAGTCTTGTGGAGGTTCAAAAGTCATAACCACCTATTGGGGAATTTATGAAATGTCAGCTCCTTTCCTGTTCCTTCTACCACAGGGTTCATAGCAGTAAATGTGATGTTTGCCACTAAGGTTATATGGTGTAAAGTCAAAGGAATATCATTCATTTTATGTTTGGTGAATAAACAAGCTTCGCATAATTAAACTGAAATATTGTCTTGGCTACAGTAATTGAAGCAGAAGTTAAGGACATGCGTGAACAGGATTTTGGAGACTTAATACTGCTTGACTTAAAAAACAAAACTTTGTTGGGAGACCATGTTATAACATGACTTGATCTTGCTACTGTGGACAAGACCTAACCACATCTAAGAATTTGACATCTCTAGTTTCTCTTCACGTTACACTTAATTGTGGAAACCATTAGTGGCTTTGGATTGAAAAGCTGTGGAGAATTTAATCTTTAGATTATAAAAGGCAGTTGGCTTTAGGTCTGAATAATTAAGTTCCATGTGAAAAACTAAATCAGGTTTTTCCAAGTATCTGTTCACTTATAAAAACCTAATTAGGCTTGTACTTCACAAGTGTTTTTTTTTTCCCTTTCCATATTGTTTTTGACAGTAGGACTTTGAACTAGGGATGTAAGCAACTAGGGATGCTACTAGTCACACTCCCCTCCCCCCACCTGCTGCCTCTATCAAAGAGGGGCAGCAAGGGGCGGGGGGGAGCAGAAGTCGGTGCTGGGGGGAGCTGGCTTAAAAGTTGGTTTCCCCCCAGCACTGTCTCCACAGTGGAAACAATGCGAGCGGGAACTGAAGCAGTCTCCGCTTGTGCCAGTTCTGCTATGGTTGTGCTTTTGAAATGTACAAGGGCTGGGGGCGGGGCATTGTACATTGCAAAAGCTGAAACCCAAGGGCCAATGTGGGACTGTTAGGCTCCCTTTTGAAATGTACAAGAGCCCTGTCCGGGCTCTTGTACACTTCAAAGGCTCAGGTATGGCAGGGAGCGTGGGGCCAGTCCCCTGCTGGCCCTGCGCTCCCTGCTGGGCTTCCGCTTTTGAACTGTAGCAAGAGCCGGGCAGGGCTCTTGGTACAGTTCAAAGGCGGAGGCACCCTTATCGACTAATCGAATAGTCGAAGGAAACCCATCAACTATTCCATTAATCTAAATTAACATCCATACTTAGAACCCCAAACTCAATTGTTAGAAAACAAGAAATGCCCATTTAAAATTCCCCCACATATCCCTGACAACAAAGTAAAAGACTGTAAGAATGCATAGGTCACAAATACGCAAAAACTAGGTTAATGCTATAGACTACATGCATTCTCCCTCTCACCCCTCCAGTAAATTTTTTAGTAGGCTGGCCAGCAGCCCGGTTCAGTTGTGTCTTGCACTGTGTCTGGGACCTACCCCTGCTGCAGCACTGCATGTAAAATGTATTAGGAGGCAGGCATCCTGGTTCTTTTCCTGCTTGCACTGGGTCTGGGCTGTCAGCTCATCTGACACTGAGACGCAGTAGTTTCTAGAGGAAAAAATGGTAGCTGTTTAGTAGTGCACAGTAATACTTTACAATGGTTTAGAGAAGGAAGTGAAGACTACCACATCCAGCTGAAACTACAGAGCAGGATTTAATAGCCTGAATTGTAAAATGTCTTGGGCACAAGAATAAACACCTTGCTCTGGCAACCTTTACTTGGCCAAAGTTGTCAGGACCTCTTTGTCTCATCTAGAAGTGAGCATCTCCAGCAGTATAATACATCCACACGCCATTCTGGGACAGAGTGATGTGAAGGGAAAATCACCAGTACCATTTCTTTGTTGCTTGGAAGCTTCTCATTCAAAAATTGACCAGGCCTAACTCTTCTTACCTTGTTGTGATCCTGTCAGCACACATGTTGTAATTCTCTTTATGTTGGTCAATATGTTTGCCTCCAACTTCTTATTTATCAAATGCAGTCTCATGGTGGAATGTGCAGTTGTAGTTCTTTATGTATGAAGCACAAATCAGAGCCTTTATATTCAGGGTTTTGTTGCTGATGTGTTTTACTTCACTGGTATATTTTTTCCCAGAGATAGTTATGGAAGGAAAGATCCCTCCTTGCTATAGGTGGAGTAAAAAAGAGAAGTGTTCCTCCTCCCTCAAAGTGAATTTATGGGTTCAGGTTCTCTTATTACCAAGTGTGAATGTGGTGTCTCTGCATATGTGTAATGATGAATTTTTTGCAATAACTGAATCATAGCTTAGGAACTTATTTGCTACGGTAAATTCTTACCTTGTAGAGCAAATAAAACTCATGGTTAGAGGTATCCCAATCCAAATAAGATCCTCCCCCATGGGATACATCTTCTGTATTTATCAGAGGTTAGAGAAAACTGCAGCCCTTTTGATAAAAGGTACTAGGAAAAAGCATGGGGAAATAAAATGGGCTATTTTTTCTGTGCAAATTGGCAAGATTTATTTTTATTGCAGTTTTAAACATATGAAACTATTTTTCAGAGTTTTGCATAATGTATCTTTGAGAGATGTCCCTGTGGGTGCTCCACATTAGGTTGATGCTCTGCCACCGAGACTGAGTTTCAGAGCAGAGATTTTTGTAGCAATGTCCCTGGGGCTGCACATGTGCGCACTGGCAGCCACATGCTGTTAGGCTGCAGGCATTGCGCATGCGTGAGCTCCCACTCGTCAATTCCTTCTCTACCAGCTCTGGCTACAGACGGACTCGGCAGTGCTTCCTAGCTTCTTTGTGTCTAGATGACTATACTTCCTAAAACCAGTAAAATTCATCGTAGTAGTTAATTATTGAGTTTAAATACTTAGTCAATTACTTCATTGGTTTAAAAAAAAAATCCAGAGTAGTTTAAGAGGTTTTTTTTTTTTGTTGTTTCTCCCAGTTAATCCCTTCCTGCAGTCTCCAACGGTTTATACAGGTATGCCTGGCTCACCCAGGTTTAAGCGCTGCACCTCATGTAAAGAACCTATCCGATATCAGATGGTCACTCACAATGTGTCTGCTGCCTCAGAGAGCAGCATAACACTCAGAAATGCCCTCATTGTGCAAAGCTAAAATCGTAGGCACAGAAAGACAAGAGATCTACAGCTTCAGTTAGCGAGTTTTCCAATAAAAGTTTAGATCAGCCTCTGGTCCAGGTCAGCACTCTGAAGAACTTAAGCAGCTAGGATCCAGAAAGCCCACCAAGTCCTGAGCATCTCAAGGGACTACAACACCGAAGCAGCTGTCTCCCTCACGGACGGTGCCGAGAGCAGCGCCGGCACCACGCCACAGCACGTATAACGCCGCTGGTGTCTTTGGAGCCTCCAACGGAGACGAACAGTGCACATGCGCTAAATCACGCTCTGAGTTGCCTGCCTCCTTGCACCATCCAGCAATGATACAATCTTGCCGACACAACATGAGAGCATGGCGCTGATCATGTTAACAGGTGCCTCAGCTGCCACCACAGAGGCACTTGATGTAGCACAGCTGCCCTCAGTACTGGGGCAAGATTCAGTGCCTCAGCCTATGTGCCTCCTACTATGGCACCAACAGCACCTGTTGGGCATTACACTCAACACAGACTTATTAGTCTCATCTACATTTAACTCACCATTTTTACAAGCTGAGCGCGCTCTGCTGAGTTCACATCACAGAAATCACTCTGAGGGAAAAATTTCATCCGAATCTGATGATGACTTCTCTATGGGGTTTTTCACCAGAGAATTCTCCTTGCACAACTCAGTCTTTACTCTTCCAGATTGGGAATATGCCTTCGTATTATGGCAATCCCTGGGCACCTCCACCTGACCCTTTCCCCTACTGCCAATACGGGTACAAATGGCAATATTATCACAAACACCAGCATGGCCAGAAATGACACAGAGTGCAATATTCCCCCTCCAAACAAATAAAAGAAGAGGATTCACTCACACAGGAAGCAGTACTCCCTCCTGACCCAAATAATCTCCCTCCAGTGGAGGAAGGGTCTCTGGCCCCAGCTTCAATTACTTCAGATGACTCTGCACATTTCCATGACCTTTTTAAATGTGTAGCTCATTCCTTTCCATGAGGCTGTGGAAAATCAGCACAAGCTAACAGACAAACTGCACTCAGTAACACCATCAAAAATATCATTGCCAATTAATCCAGCAATAATGCAACCAGCAAAGATGGCGTGGCAAATTCTGGCGTCAATCTCTTCGATGGCTAAGAGAACAGCTGAGAAATATTATGTCCCACCCAAGGGTTCTGAATTTCTTTTTCTCACCCAGCACCAAATTCCCTCATGGTAGAAACTGCACAACTAAAATCCAAGCAGCAACAATACCGGTCTATCCCCCAATGGATCACGATATCAAAACACACTGCATTCCGTCGTGAGATATATACGCCTTCTACTTTACAATTTCACATTTTGAACTACACAGTTTTATTGAGCCAGTGTGTCCCAATGGTGTTCTGCGGAGTTAAAATAGGGGTTCAGCGAGAAAATTCCATTACAACCTGAATTATTGTAATGGAATGGAATTTTCATTCATTTATGAATTTTATTGAAAACAATTTTCATTTCTTTGCCACGATAAGTGTCCCTGTGCAATCCCAGCTTAGCCAGAGAGTGGGGACGATGTCACTACTCAGCGCTGTGTGCACAGTCAGTCAGAGGTTCTGCGCAGTCATTCAGGGATTCCACAAAATTCTTTCTAGTTCAAAAGGGTTCCGTGGGCAAATAAAATTGGGAAACGCTGTATTGAGCAAATATGATTACAGAAATTACATGATTGCAGAATCAGCATTACAGGCCACCTTAGACACTGCTGACATGGCTGCACATTCTACAGCAACAGTGGTAGTAATGAGGAGGGCATCACGGTTTAGCTCCACTCCATTGCCCAGGGAGATTCAATCTACAGTGGAAGATCTGTCTTTCGACAGCCAAAAGTTGTTTGCAACTTACACCAATGAAATTCTCCACTCCATGAAAGATTCCAGAGTGACGGTTCGGTCTTTGGGCATCCACAGCCAAGTACCTAGAAGAAGGCAATATAGGTATCAGCCCAACCCGAGACCTCGGTATTCTCCATATGCATAACAGTACAATAGACAAGACCAACAGCAACAGAACAAAGCAGAGGCAGAAACCAACAATGACGCCCTTCCTCTACCAATTCCCAATAGTCGCAGCAGTCCAACAAGCAAACTTGATCATCAGATCGAGTCTGGAGAGCCTCTCACCTATTCCAATGCCATTGATGCAAGCAAATCTCTTCCAGCATCGATTGTTGAAAAAGGGCAACAATTGGCAATGTATAACCTCTGATAGATGGCACCTGCAGATAATTGGAAAGTCTACCTTATTCCCTTTGTATCCATACCCCATTTGCACCCCCCTTCTCTGTCGCTTTTCAGGGACCACTATCACGAGAACCTTCTTCAACAAGATGTAGAGCACCTCTTACACACAGGGGCGATTAAACCAGTCCCCACATGGTTTAGAGGCAAGGGGTTCTACTCCCATTACTTGACTGAAAAAAGATCGGAGGGTTGGAGGCCCATTCTAGACCTTTGAGCCCTCAATACATTGGTTCAGAAACAAAAATCAAGATGGTAACGCTTGCTACCATATTACTGGCGTTGAAACAGAATGATTGGTTCTCCTCTCTTGACTTACAAAATGCATACTTTCACGTTGCCATCCACCCTACTCACAGGCATTTTTGTTTTCTTTGTTTCGTTGTAGATTCTCAACACTACCAATACAAAGTGCTTCCATTCAGACTTTCTGCGGCCTGGAGGGTCTTCTCAAAGGCGCTGGTGGTTGTCACAGTGCACATGAGGAAACAGAGTTGTTGTTATATTTTCTTACCTAGATGACTGCCTCCTCAAGGCACGCTCACACGATGATTCCTGCCGTTCTCTGTTGGTCACAGGACACCTAGGCCTTCAGGTGAACAAAACCAAATCGATGCTCTCTCCTACACAAAACATACAGTTTATAGGAGCATGATTCTATTTGACAAGGGCCACTGCATCCCTACCTACAGACCGTTTTCAAAAAATTGTGGCCTTTGTAAATACCTTATGATCCAGTCTCCTCACAACAGCACTCGAATGCTTTCGGCTAGTGGGGCACATGGCAGCGTGCAATGTCAAAATCAGCAATTCACGTCTGCACATGAGATGTTTACAGAGCTGGCTGGGACAGGTGTACAAACCAATGTCCATCCACTATCCAAATACGTAGCTCTTCCAGAGATAGCAAAGGAATCCTTATGCTGGTGGCTGAACCTGTGGAACCTTCCTTTCCACCTACTGGAGCCATCCGACTCCATGACGACAGATGCATCTCGTACAGGATGGGGGCGTCCACTTACGACATCATACTTGCCAGTGCTGGACTGGGCCTGTAGTCCAGCACTGACAAGAATGTGCACATAAACATCCTAGAACCGCGGGCAGTCAGGAATGCATGCATCTAATTCCTCCCATTTATCTCCAGCAGGCACATCAGACTGTATATAGACAATGTTGCAGCAATGTTTTACATAAATCGTCACGGCAGAGCCTGATCTCGAGTACTTTGCACAGAGGCCGTACCACTTTGGAACTGGTGCCTGAAATACAATACAATTGTCATTGCAGTGCATCTTTCAGGCACCCTGAATACAACATCAGATGCACTCAGCAGAGCCCTGGTCAAACATGAATGGCAAATGAACCCACACATATTGACAGACATTTTCACCCTACCTGTTTGCCATGCAGTCTAACAGCCAATTCCCCCTATTCTGTTCCAGGGCAGGAATAGGCAAGGGATCAGTGGGAGATGCCTTCCTCATTGCATGGACATCTCACCTTTTCTATGAGTTTCCTCCTCTGCCCCTATTGAACAGAGTAGTTCACAAGACAAGGAGGGACAGCGCTCATCTCATACTTATAGCACTGGCATGGCCACGACAGCCATGGTTTTTCCCTGCCTCATGGTCATGTCCTGTGCCCCACCGATCCTCTTACCTTGCATGAGGGATCTCCTTCACCCAGGCTTCCATGATGGTCATCCGAACCTCCACTCACTACAACTGAAGGCGTGGCTCCTTGATGGTTCTCTGACCTAAGTTGACCTGCTCACAGCAAGTACGAACGGTCCTTCTACACAGTAGGGCGCAGAGCACCCTCAGACTTTCCTTCAGAAATGGAAAAGATTCTCAATGTGGTTTGCTCATCACTAGCGGATTCCTTCAACATCCTCTTTACCTACCATCCTCCACTATCTTCTGCACCTTAAACAAGTGGTCCTCGCAATAAGCTCCATTAAAGCTCACCATGCGACTATTACTACGTTCCACTCTAAGGTAGATGACCCATCCATATTTGCTCATCCACTTACCAAGAGGTTCTTAAAGGGTCTGCAGGCACTTTATCCAGATATCAGTCCACCAGTGCAACCAGGAGGCCTGCATTTAGTATTGAATGCTCACTTGGCTGCCTGTCAAACTAATAGCAACCACCTCCTTATTGCACTTGCCCATAAAAACTGTTTTTCCTTGTAGCTATTACCTCAGCCAGACGGCTTGGAGAGATTGCAGCCCTAATGGCGGAACCCCCATATATGACCTTTTTTAAAGACAAGGTCACTTTAGACATCCATCCAAATTCCTCCCCAAAGTACACTCATCCTTCCACATCAACCAGACAATATACCTTCCCACCTTCTTCCCCAAACCACACGCCAACTCTTTCTAGATGAAAATGCATACTCTCGATCTGCGCAGAGCGCTCTCTTTTTACCTGCAGTGAACAAGACCATTCCGAGCATCTCCCAGACTATTTGTTTCAATAGCAAACTGAAA
Source organism: Rafetus swinhoei (assembly GCA_019425775.1). Taxonomy (NCBI): domain Eukaryota; kingdom Metazoa; phylum Chordata; order Testudines; family Trionychidae; genus Rafetus; species Rafetus swinhoei. The sequence goes on along the minus strand of CM033428.1, from coordinate 18,239,556 downwards.
TAAGGGCCGGGCTTTCTCATCACAGAGACTCTGATTGGATCTCAGATTGCATCAAACTTTGCTGCACACAGTCAGACGTGCTGCCTCCAGAGAGATATGGGCATACTCAACCAGAGCCATGGATACCTCGATAGCATTCCTCTGTAAAGTACCCATAAGAGACGCCCGTGCAGTTGCCCACTTGGTCCTCCAATCACACATTTGCAAAGCACTACTGTTCCAACCTGAAACTAGCTAAAGTGGTTCTTTCCACTGCTTTTCTGCCAGATCCGAAGTCTCTACCTCCCTAAAGGGAAATTGCTTTGTAGTCACCTATATGGAGCACCCACGGGGACATCTCTCTCTCAAAGAGGAGGTTACTTACCTCAATAGTAACTGCCATTCTTTGAAATGAGTATCCCCTTAGGTGCTCCACAACCTTCCCTTGCTCCCCTCTACTTCGGGATCCTGGCCTTCTCAAGCCATTGTTTCTGGGTAGAGAAGAAACTGAGGGGTGGGAGGTGGGGCTTGCCCATGCACGATGCCTGTGGTCTAACAGCACATGGCTGCTGATGTGCGGCCCATGGGACGTTGCTACAAAATCTCCGCTCTGAGGCTCGGCGGTGGCGCACCGACCTAATGTGGAGCACCCACAGGGACACTCAACTCGAAGAACATCAGTTACTATTGAGGTAAGTTACCTCCTCTTCAGCTCTTATTAAAATTACAGCAAGAGCAAGTAACTAACTTTTTAAAATCTTATTTGTGTAACATTAATCAAGTGTAGGAGCTTCATATCTAGGCTTACTTTGTTCTACAGCTATTTTAATGGTTTTTTTAAATCATCCTGTAAAAATGAGTGGGTTCTGAGGGTCCAGGATCTGCTTTTTCTTCCTTTTAGACTTCCTGTCAGTTCTTGTTTGTGTAGTTTAGATAAAGTTTTCAATTTGTACACATTTCATTGTGTGCAATGCTGCTTTGCGTACAGTAGCCTTTCCCTTTCACAATGGAAGGGAGTGTTTTTATTTTATTGATGGTTTTTTTTCTGGCAAGAAAATTAGAAATAGTTTCAAACTAAATGTTAACTTCAATGCCTGTCTTACTTGAATCCAACTTGCAGTAATTTGCCCAGATTTTGATGTACCTGTGCATACCTTGCATTTCCAGTGCAGTGAAGTCCTATGGATGTCACTTTGATCACCTTTTAAAAAATGCTTTTATTTACTCGTTGAATCCATCACTGTAGTCCATAGGAGCCAAAATACAAAAAACATATTGCTTTAGACTAGTCTGTAATCCATACTTTTTGCTTTGCATCAGATGAAGTTATTTCTGTTTTGCCCTCCTGTGTCTCTGAAATAACGTTGACTTGTTCTTCAGCATAATTATTGGGAAAGGCTCTTGTGAAAAAGCTGGTTTTCATCATTGTTTGAAAACGTCGGGGTTGGGTTCAGTCACTGTACAATTGAGCTCCATCCATTAAATGTACTTCACCTAGGGCAGTGGTTCTCAAAGTGCGGTCCGTGGACCACTAGTGGTCCGTAGCTGCCTCCCAGGTGGTCTGCAGCGTGAGCTTAGCCCTCCCCATGAGGCGGGGAGCCAATGCTGCCTCCCCGCTGCGAGGAGGGGGGCATCAAGCTTCCCCCACCCCTGCTGGAGGAACTGATGTGCAGTGATGCGCTTGGCCAGAGGCTTGGTGGCACCCAGTGGGGAAGCAGCAACCCGTGCGCTGCGCCACTGCCACAAGCCCTCTAGCGCTGCCAAAGCCTGGTATCCAGCCCTACCCGGGGGGAGCCAGCTCCGCTAGACAGGAGATTGGCATCTGCCTCCCTGTGTTGTGCTGTGGCATAGGTCTGCGGGCCCACCTGCCTCCAAGTGGTGCCTGGGGCAGGTGCTACACTGACAGCTGGATAAGTCTGGAAGGGGCGGGGCTGGGGAAGCATCCAGAGGAGCCCAGAGGCCTTTACCCCGTGGGACCTGCCTAGCCTGTCTTCTGCTCAGTGGTGCTGGCAGCTGCATTTTTAAGATGGGGAGGTCTGCTCTGTATGGCAGCTATGCAGAGTGGGGCTTCTCCAGACACCAGGGGAAGCGGCTGCCTCTCTTCCCAGCAGGTCAGAGGGGTGCAGCCAGAGGGAGCAGAGTCATTAGGGGACTCTGTCCCCCCACCTTCACCCCTCACTGAAGAGCTGGTATAAAGCAAGAAATGCTTCTGTATTGCATTGTGCCCAGTGCACCCCCACCCCCTGGCTTGCTTTGTAACACAGCAAAAAACTTTATCTGGAATCTCAGGATTTCCTGTGCTGACAAGACACCATTTGGGTTGCCATAAACACAAAGCCAATGCAAAGGACAACAGAGAGGCCCCCCAGCGCTGAAATGGGTAGCAGTTCTAAACATTTGGTTTTCTGTTTAGAAAACAGCCTGTAGAATTGTGCTACTTCTGGTAGCAATATATTATAGGAGCAGTTCCTGCTACTGGTGGCACAGTCTTACAAGGGAGCAGCTCGCTACAAACCACTGGCCAATGGATGCGAGGCCGGGAGGGGAAAGCCAGATAAACATCCCCCTTCATGCCCAGACTCCCACACTCCAATCCCCTCACTTGTCCCTCCCCACCAAGACCTGTACCCCAGCTTGCTCCTGGACCCTTCCTCCTGGCCAGACATTCTACCCCAAGTCCCCTCCTTTGATTCTGCATGTTCCCCTTGGCCAGACACCTTCCTGCACCCTTCCTTGCTCTTGCTCCCTCCCCTCTGGCCAGACGCCCTACTCCTAGCCTGTTTCTGCACCCTACCGGCCACCCACACCTCCCTCCTGCACCATACCTCCCTCCCTAGATCCTGCACCCCCATCCCTATCCCATTCACTGGCAGCCCTGTCCCGCACACTGAACCCCTCATTTTTGTCCCCACCCCACAGCTTAAGGCCTCCACAAAATCCACAAACTCTGGAACCACAGAAAAGTAAATCTGGCCCATGGGAAACCCTGAACTTCAGTCTTCCCTGTCCTTTCCCCTCGCCTCATGGGGCCGGCGCACCAGAGGAGTGAGTTGTTATATTTGAGGGCCACATCAGTGAGTGTTCATCTGGAGGAGTTGTATTGCTTCTCACAGGATTTTTCTGTGGATCTGTTTTCCCTGGCCCTAAAAAGGTTTCCCTCCCCTGCCATAAATAAAGAAAACATGGGAACCTTTTGTGTTGGACATAAATAAATAATTTAAATTAAACCCAAGTAAAATATTAAACAGATTAAGCATTTTAACTCTCTCATGTTAGTTTATCAAACTTCATTTTATACATTCTTCCTAGCTGCAGCACTGGCAAAATGGTTCAGGTGTAATTATGTAATTAATGGTGAGTTTCCATTAGCAACTGACGGTCCTTGGAAAGATTTGCATTCAGGTAGGTGGCCCCTGAGCCAAAAAGTTTGAGAACCACTGACCTAGAGCAACCTCACCCTCCCTTTTCCTTCAAGCACTGTTGATGTGGAAGGAGAGGAAGTCTCACAGTATATGTCTACACTGGTATTAAAAATCTGCAGCTGACCCATGCAGCTGACTCTGGCTAAGGGGCTATTTAATTGGGATTTGACTTGGGTCGGTCATGGGTGTCTAATTGCAGTGTAACATAATGTAGATAATGCAGATAATACAGCTCTTGACTATCAGTTTTCTGTAGCATCTCTAGTACCCTTTATCCTGACTTCTCTAGAGTATATATCCCCTTGAAGATCTTCTAGGTTCTTTGTTGTGGGAGGAATTGTGTTATAAGCTGATACAGTGTAGCATTTTAGCGTGTGCAAACAACTTGGGCAAGTTTTGTAATAAGTTGCTACATTTCCAGTATTAAGCCATAGGAGCACATGCGTGATCTTGAATCTACTGGGCTGTCAAAATACAAAAAGTGGATTCCAATTTTTTGTGGGGATTCGATCTTTTCACATTCTTTACACTAACATTAAAAACCAAGTAGGTCTCTTTAAAGTTTAAACTAGGGCTACTCAACTTTGGAAGCCCTGGGGGCCACAGTGCTACTTACAGTACATGCTGAGGGCTGCAACTTAAGTGTGGTTGCATTATACATGCAAAAATATATGCTAATAGCTTCTTTCACACTGAGGGGCATGAATACAAAGATTAAGGCTAGACTACAGAATACACAGGCCCCATTTAAGTCAGTTCTGATGATATTAATAAAATGCAGTATTTACCCGATTTCTATCCATATGACAGCACTTTCAATGAGCAATGACAGTATAGGAATTTAATGACTAAAACGCATATCAACAGAAGACCATTATATTGACTCACTGTTGTGGAGCGTGTTCCCAGTGGAGTCCATGTTCAAAGGTTCCCACCCGCAGACCATGTGTTGAGCCCCATGTAAACCCAAACTGCACCGTGGGCTGCATTTTGAGTAGCCCTGGTTTAAACTATAGGGCGTTCCCGCTATAAGTCACGCTGGTATACGTTTGTTCTGCACTAAAGTTGTTGACGCTTGTAGGAACTGATGCTTTATAAGTCCTCCCATTCCCCCCTCTTAAATTGCGCAAAAAAACCCAATCCCAATTTGTGCAAATGGAAGTCAGCTGCGGGAAAAAATTCCCCAATTTAAGTTGTTTCACTACAAGTCCAAGTTTTTTGGAACATATTTTTGACTTACAACAAGGATGGCCTGTACAGGATTCTGGGGTGTCTTTTTATATCTTGAATACTGAGACAGGGGCCAGGATTTTCTACTTAATTAAAAGTAGTGAAAAATGTCTAACATGGTTGAAAAAATTGGGTGTGTCCACTGTGGAGAACTAGATATGCGTAGTCTCTGTAAAGACTGTCATTAATGGCTAAATGTTGTCAAACCAGACTTGATTTCATCACAACCACTTAAGCAACACTTCACCATGTTGCCAGTAAATAAATGTGATTGCTTTATCTTTTGCTTTATGAAACCAGTTTTAGGAAGAGAAAGTATTGAATACAAAAGATGAGGCAAAGCAAAAATGTTTTAGACATGCTTTGAAGACCCACCAATGCCTTGTTGAGAAGTTGGAGTTGGGAGTATTTGTCTGTATGAAATGCTAAGTGAGTAGAATTATTTGGGCTCCCAGTTTTGGCAGCTGGGTACCTTTGGTCATTGCTTTAATGGGTCTAAAAAGACTGAGCAGTGTTCCCTGTAAGCCAGTGTTTCTTAAACTGTTCCGCGGCACACAGTCATAATGTGCTGTGGAGAACAGAGTTCAAAATGGCTGCCCTTAAAGGGGCAAGCAACCTTTTTTTTTTTTTGGCTCAGTAACTTTCCCCCCTACCCTTTTTTTCTTAACAAAAATCCTTGGTGTTCCTCTGTCTTAAAAAGTTTAAGAAACACTGCTGTAAGCTATGTGTTTTTGCAGCCACTCAGGAGAGATTCAGATACCACCAAGCTGATTAGCAGAGTGCTTATAGTCAGGTTTTGTTTCTGTTGGTGGTGCACATTCACATATGCCTTGCTTCACATGCACCTTTTTTCCATCTGTGTGTGAAATAATTGTATGTGGCTCAAAAAGATTAAAAGTAACGTTGAGACTGAGCAATGCTGCTATCAGTGAGGAAACATGATGAACTAGTGAAAGAATGGATTCTGAAGTTATGAACTCTTTGATCACTCTAATTGTTGGGTAGAGGGAGACCTGGTGAGAAGAAAGGATGTTAAGTCTGCCCCAAGACTCAAGAGATGTCTTTTATCTTTGTCTTTCACTATGTTGCCATTAATACTTGGGAGAAAGGGGTGCTTGCTTCCTTGTCTTGGCTTTATTGCTGTTAGATTTAAGGTATGTGATTAATAAAAGAACATCTCAAGGTCTAGACCAGTGATTTTTCAAGGTGTGGGTTGTGGAATGTAAGGCCCTGGGTCACCTTGCTCAGTCTTTCAGTGACCCTGGTGGATCTGGTCAGCACTGCCTATTGGGCCATTGAAGTCCCATCAGTGGTGCCACCTGGCTACAGCTGGGTCGTGACTGCTCTTTTTGAAAACCACTGGGCTAGTTGCAATATGTTCTGATACTGTGTTGTACCTTGGAAGTGACCAGCAGCAGGTCCAGCTCCTAGGTAGGGGGACTACAGAGCTCTGCATGCTGTCCCCACCCCAGTCACCAGCTCTGCACTTATATTGGGCAGGAACTGGCCAATGGGAGCTGGGGCAGCAGTACCTGTGGACGAGAGCTGCATGGAACTGCTTGTGTCAAACCTTCTGCTGGCCACTTCTAGGGTGCAGTGTAGCCTGCAATGCCAGGAGAGGCAGGAAGCCTGCATTAGCCCCTCCTTCTGTGCCACTGACCAGTTACCACTGGAGGTAAGCCCACGCCCGAGTCCTCTGCCCCAGCTCTGAGTCCCCCTCATTCACTCCAAGCCCATCATCCCTGATTCCTTCCCAAAGCCTGAGCCCTGATCCCTCCCACACCTCAACCCATGCCCTAGGCCAGAGCCCCTTTCATTCCCAGCCCCATCTCCCAGCCCTCACCCTTGCAATCCCAACCTTCTGGCTCTGTCCCCTCCCAGCTTCCAGATCTCAAACCCCTTATCCCCAGCTCTGTTGGGTCACAGGCATCAACAATTTTCTTCAACTGGCTTGCCAGAAGAAAAAAGTTTGAAAATCACTCGTCTAGACTTTGTATCACTTGAGACTCAGATGGATTACTCTGACTTGGTTTGCATAGCTGGCTTTAGTTGTCTGCCTCAGTGGTTTCCAACCTTTTTTATTCCACTGGCAAACCCATTCACAAACGTTTGGCAGACCAACAACATTTTATATGCATATTTGCATTAGAGATGTTAAACTAATTGAATACTTGATGGGATTTCCATGGACTATTCAGTTAGTCGATAAGGGCACTTCCACCTTTGAAGTTCAAAAGTGGAAGTCCCGCAGGGAGCCCGCTGGGGCTCTTGTACATTTCAAAAGCAGAAACACAGCAGAAGCAACACAAGTGGAGACTGCTTTAGTACCCGCTCGTGGCGTTTCCTGCTGTCTCTCTCTGCCCCCCCCTTCCCCCTGACATTGCTGGGGGAACCGGCTCTTAAGCAGCAGCGGGGAAGCGACTAGTCAACTAGTAATGTACATCCCTAATTTGCATATTCATTATGTAAATAGAATATGCAAATATGTGAATAAAATGTTGCCAGTCGGCCTAGCCCCAACCCAGCCCCTTGCTCCCCAGTGCCTAACACCCTTTGACCCCACTCCTATGTCCCATGCCCTTTGATCCTTTAAACTACAGCCCACACCAACACCCTCTTGCCCCAGACCCCATCATGCCCTCACCAACACCTTTTTTTCCCCCACCCCACCCCACCCTATCCCCACACTCACCAGAGCCGTTACTGCCATGTGGGCAGGGAGAGCGAACCTTCTCCCTCCCCCAAGTGCAGAATGGGGAGGAGAGTGGAAGGTACTTGCTGCTGCTGCCTGAGCTACCATGGCTGCTGGAGGTGAGCTGCTGGAACAGCCGGCTTGAGCTCTGACAGCTGCTGCGGCCTGGCAGTGGGTTGCAGACTACCGGTTGGGAACCGCTGGTCTACGAGGTGCACCATGAGCCAGTGGAAAGAATAACTGTCAAATAAGTGTGTGTACTGCTTCCTTACCATTGTATGTAATATAGTTTCTTGCACAATACACTGCTTACTAAGAACTGATGTAAGAGAAAATGGTTCTCTTTATAACCTGGCAACAGGGATAAAGAAACTCTCACTTGACCAGTTAGGATGACTTTATAATTCTGTCTTTTCAGTTGAATTTAGAAGGAAGTTTGAGCATATGGAAGTCACAAATCTAGAAAGTCAATACATTTTGTAGCATGCAGTATTGTTGTAGTTATGTGGGTTCCAGGATATTAGAGAAACAAGTTGGGTGAAGTAATAGCTTTATTGGACAAAATTATGTTGGAGAGAGAAGCTTTCAAGTTACACAAAGTCCTTCCTTAGGTCTATAAAAGTGACCTACTTCAGTGACAAATAGTTTAGCATAAGTAATTAGCGCACATTCTGACCTTGTATTTAGCTATGACACTGAGTACCTTTTCTAGAACTGAAGAAGAGCTTTATGTAGCTCAAAATTTTCTTTTTCTCGTTTTTATTGGATTAACTTCTGTTGCTATTACTTCATGAACTTATCGCTTGTCAGCAGAACATATTTGGTTATCACAGCTGTTCCTACTTTTAAGTACAAGGGAAAACTGTGGAACTTCAGATACCTATGTGGTAAATGGATGGTGATCACTGTACCCCATAGTAGGGATTTTAGGTATCAGTTAATTAACTGATCGAGTAGTTGATGGAATTTCCATCGACTACTTGATTAGTCGATAGAGGAGGGCACTCCTGCTGCAGCTCTGCACTTTGAATGAAGTAAAGCCAATAGGCTCTTACTACATTGAAAGTGCAGAGCCGCAGCAGGGTTAGCTCCTGGGGGCAGTGCAGTCCCAGCTTGCGCCATCCCTGGGACCGCTGTGACTCTGCATCCCCTGGCTTTTAAGGTGGCTTCCCCCAGCACTGGGTCCTGCTCCCCCCCCTCTCCTCCCGCCTCTGTATCAGAGGGAGTGGGCGAGGGAGAGAAACCAGTCGAGTACTCACTTGACTAGTCGCTTACATCCCTACCCATAGCTTATGAAATAAGTCCATCTTGTGACAGTTGCATTGCCTCAATTGATTTGTTTTTTTAGGGTATATCTTCACTCTAGTGTTACTCTCTAGACTGTTTAACTGGTGCAGCCCTAATTGCCCTTCCCTTGTACACACATGAGCTTCTTGAGTTCAGTGATGCTTTCAGCCTCTGCAAGCTAGCCTTTGAGGGGTTATGGTTTGGAAACTAGGGGGCTTTCATTTGGGCTGTTTACTGTGCAATAAGGATGCAGGCTAAAATACTTTTATGATAGTCCTTTAGTACCTGTCCACAATTCTTTTTGTGGACCACATTCTCACGCAGTTCATTGGGCAGCTCATCTTACTGTATTACCAGGGCTCGCTGAACCCGCGGTGAGCCCCACTCGCCAGCCGCGCTGTCCGGCAATCTGTGCATGTGCAGATCGTTCTGCGCATGCGCAGATCGCCCGAACCCGGCTCTTCCGGGTTGCAATCTACTCGCCACGGGCGAGTAGATTGCATTATTTGTTGAGCCCTGTGTATTACACAGAACCATAGCATATGCTCCCAGAAGTTATAGCAAGAGACATGGGGGAAAGGGAGTGCTGTAGCATTAAAAAAAAAAATAAAAATTGGGTAATGCTTTGCAGTATAACTGCTCAGATCCAGACTAGGCAACTTGTGTGAGGCTCTGGCTTACAATTACCTGGAGTACCTTCAGTGAAGACACCCTTCTGAGACTGAGGAGGAGTAGGATAATGAGAAATAAGATGTTCAGTGAAAGGATGAGTTTGTGAAAAGAATGAACTGGGTGCTGGAAATGCCCAGTCCAACACTTGTGTTTTTAGATAAAACCCATCTGGGAACAGATTTCAGCTTAAAACAGTTCATTTTTTACTTTTTAAAAAAAATCCAACAACTGGACACAATTGGATTAAGTATTTTAGTGTTTTGCTTGGTTTTCATGTGATGTCTGACTGTTAATGTGTTGTTACTTTCATTCCCCGTGTTTCTCATATGTGCTCCAGCTCTTGCATTTTGACACTGGTCTCGAGGGTATCAGATTTGAGAGGATCAACCCGTAGAATATTTGGTTATGGTTAAAGGCATTCATAGTGTTTAACTGGGTTAACAATAGTTCACTGAAAGTTATAATTTCACTGTAATATCTTTAATCTAAAGCAGTTTACAAAACCAGTTAATTAGTAGTAGTACTGATTTTTAATATACATACTTTTGTCATTTGCTTTTTAAAGTACCCTTTCTTACTGTTTTTGTTTGAGCATAGACCTCCATCTAGAGTCTCTTGGGCAACCATTTTATATCTGTAGTACCTACCTATTGTTCACCCAATAAGTGGTCTGAGAATTTACATACTTATGAAAATCCACCAAACTAACTGCCCATTTTAATCTATTTATGCCAGTATGCAAACTTGTTATGATTTTAATGGCTCATTTATTCACTGGAAGCACTGAATCTCTCTAAGAAGATTGAAACCCTTTTAAATTATTATTTTTTGTGAAACACATACAATCCAAATGATCACCTGTGTAGAATTTTTTCCTTCACTAATGTTTAAGATGGGGATTGGGGAAATGGAGAAATGCAAGTAGCTTGTCTAATATTTCTAACTACCTGTTCTTCATAGGTCTAGTAGTGTGAGTTGAGAGTCAGTTGAATTCCAGTGTTGCCACTGACTGAACTCAATCAGTTCTCAAACATCTTTACTGTGTTTTCATGTGAAGTTATTGAAAATGTTGCAGCCCCTCAGTGCAATAAGATGATAATTCCCATTACTTAGTTTGGCTAGTCCTAATTATTAACGTAAGGTTGGAAAGTTATTTGTATCATTTGTAAAAGTTATTGCTGATCAAAATTTTTCTCATTACATTAAAAGCATTACACCATATTTTGTAAAAAGCTGCAAGTGTTAAGTTTTCTTAAAGGTTGAACTTTATATGCTCCTAAACTGCAGTAATTGTGTTGTCTTAGTGTGCCTCTTTTACCCATGTGGATAAAGTATTCTAGTATGATCAACAAAAAGCAAAGCTGAAAGGATTAATCTAAATTTACATTTTATATGAAACAGGCACTGAAGTGAAAGGCAGCTGTTTTATGTGGCTTTTAACCAAACAGTTCGTATAAATAAATCTGAGATGTGTTGTCTAATATCTTTTTCTTTTAAGACTTTTATATAAAGATGGGGTATTAGTTTACTTTTTGCTCTTCACTCAATTTGGACAAAGTGAACTAGTCAGTTTCACTTTCAAGGGACCAATTTTTATATGGCTCAGTCTTGAAGAGATGAATGGTTTTCAATCATTTTAGTTCAACATGAACAAAAAGCCTAGGTAACATTCCTGAATATGCAGACGAGTACATTCAAAACTGTTGTAGCTGACAATTTGATAGCCTGGTGTTAAGCTAACACACTTAAGAAACATTGTTTTTGCCCATCAAGACATGGCCTCAATAGACACTTTCTTACTATGCTTGTGTTGCAGCCACTGCTGGGAAATAATGAAGTAGAACCAAAATCTACCTGTCACGTTTTTTTTTTTTTTTTTAAATGAAAGTTTCCAGTAATCAAAACTGTTTTGGCCTAACCTACTTTTCATCATCTCTTAAATTTATTACATTAACATAGAGGTATGAGACGATCAGAATGAAGCTAAATAAAGATGAGAGAAATTACAGTGAAAGTAAGCTAATATAAATATTTAAAAGGCTGATGGAAATTTAAGACCTAGAGTAACTCTCTTATTGGGCAGATTTTAAACAGGATGCTTCAGCAAACATTTTGAGAATAATGGGACTGTTTAAACAATCAAATAATGGTCTCTTGAATTAATGTAACCTTTTATTTTGTTTAATCTTATTTAGACTAGCTTCTTTCAGGAAGTGTTAGTTTCTTTGTATAAAACAGCTAGCTTGTGTGGTGGTATATAAATAACAGAATGTTGATTTACACTTACGAATATACTGAATAGTAGCGTACACAAACACCACTGCCAGTGCCATCTTATTCATAGTGTGGTTTCCCTACTTTAAGTCTTGTATTTTTGAACTTGAAAAGCATCTTTAGACATCCTTTTTAAAAATGGTCTTAGAGCTTGTAAGTAAAACAATGTGTCAGTTGAAGCAGACATCTTCTGAGTCAGCTTTTAAGAAAAGTCCCCTTTTCAAAAAAGAGAAAATTCCAAATTTCTTAACCCGTGCTGATCATTAGTTACTAACGGTATGACAGCACAGTGGATGAGAGGTTGGAATCTTGCTGTAACTGAGGTGTTTGCTGAAATTGTATTTAGAATAGAAATGTCGTTTTTTAGGGAACCTAGAAACAAGAGCAAAGCTGAGGTCTTAACTACGATAAAGGATGGACACCAAAGAAGCTGTGTTGGGGACAAAAACAAAGCAAAATAAGGTAGAGCAAAAGTAGAGGCCACACATCCACACATTGGCTAGGGGAAGGGATGAGTGTGGGTGGGGGTTATACTGAATGGGGAAACAGACAGAGGATATTAAATGGAAAAAGTGGTGGAGGCTTTTAACAGTGAAAGGCAAATGAATACTTCTACCTTTTTGTTTTAAACCAGCATCTTCTAACTTAAACTAATTATGCAGGTGACATGGTTTGGAGGAGTAGGGGTTCATCTATGGATTGTATGAAGTTTACCATTCTGGATCATTGCCTTAGCTCTACCAGTTTTACAGATCAAATCTAATTGCTACTGGCAGGTTATAACACATACAGATGCCAGCTGTTTTTAATTAAAAACTTTTCAATTTTGGATATCTCCTACTGTGATAAGGGGATTCTTCAATTGAACCGTTCTGTTGGCAAACTGAATATAATGGAACTTGTTCCATTCACTTTCATACTTCATTTCCTTTCTGTGATCAGAAATTATGTTTTTGTTCGTAGCAACATGAACCGTGAAGACCGGAATGTGCTGCGTATGAAAGAAAGGGAAAGGCGAAATCAAGAAATTCAACAGGGCGAAGAAGTCTTTCCACCTAACTCTCCTCTCTTTGCTGAACCATATAAAGTTGTGAGTTTATGCTATTTTTAAAAAATGCAGTTCCTTATAGCAAAAAAAAAAATTTCATTTATTTGGTTTCTAAACTTTTTTACCTGCTTTTTTTTGTTGTTGTTGTTGTTGTTGTTGTTGTTGTTGAGGGCACAGTTCTTGTTTGCAGTGATAACAGGCAGGGCTTGAAAGTGAGGATGGATGATGATTAAGTAGCAGAACTAATAGATGCTCAAAATATCATTCAAGAATAAAGACATTGCTTTACCTGAAAGGATGTGTTGAAAAGGATAATTAAACTTCCGCTAATTTTTCAGTTTCATTCTACATTTGTTTCAGCTACTCAAAACATTAAGTATTGGTCAGGTCTATTATGGTGGCTGGCTTCTTTTTTGACGCTTTTTAGCTTATTGCTCAGCCTACTAGCCTTCATCTACAGCAGGGGTTCTCAGCCTTTTTCCTTTTGAGACCCCCAACAACCTGCTATAAAGACTTCAGGACCCAGCTGGGGAGGGAGGGTACTCAGGACTCTGGTGCAGGGAGAAGGTGGTCTGCCTTGGGCATAGGTATAGTTTCTTTTATTTTGGGTGGACAGAGGCCAGCAGGGCTTGAGCCATCTCTGCAAGGTAGGGTCCAGGAAGGGAGTACCACTTCCACCCTGGGCTCATCTCAGCAAGCCACCTGCTTGTCTGGACCTGGGGAAGAGAGCACAACCAAAACTATAACTCAGAGTGGGGGAAGTTCAGCTCAAAAAAATTGAAAAAAGCTGAGGGGGTAGTTAGGGATGGTGTGTAGCAAGGCTGTAGATCAGGGTGCAAGGAGAAGGAGATAAAGGCTGTGTGCAGGCAGTCATGGGGATAGTTCAGGGTGCAGAGAGGGAGACAACTAGGTGCTGATGCTGGAAGGGCTCCCTCTGCAGTTCCTGTTTTCTAAGGGTCCTGCCTGCCAAAGATTTGATTACCCTGCCCAGGAGGTTCTTGCTGGCTGTGTGATAGAAGGGCTGGGAGCTGAGGAACATTTTCAAGCCCCAGCAGCAAGAGATGAGGGAACATCACAGCTACCTGCATCATGGCACCAGCCAGAACAGCAGGTGTCCTGCACTGCCAGTCTACAGTTTCTCACCTCTGATGTGGCAAGGGTGAAGACAGAAGGAAGTGTGTGTGGCGGGGGGGGCGAGAGGATGTGGGGGAGTTTCCCCAAGACTGCCGTGTTCCTTCGTCAGTTCTTGGGTGAGGGCAACACACCCATGTTCCTCCAATGCTGCCCATGGGTTTAGTGCTCTGGGGAGCACTTGAACTCAGAGCTCCAGAATTCAGCTCTACTGTTTCTGGCTTCAGTCAAGCAGGGGGTGCTGAGGATGGGGGCTGTAGCCCTGTGACTCCTGACTTCAGCCCCACAAGAGGTGTTGCGGATATGGATTTTAGCCATTGGGGCATGCGGACCCCTGCTGAGAACTTCTGATCTGAGTACTGTTAGCTAAAAGAATCCAGGAATGGGATATTTGATGATGGTTTTAAATACAAAACTGCTTAATAGCCTGGAGTTCTTTAATATAGCAAGGTTTTTAAAAAGTCGCTGGCTGTGGTGAACCCAATTAAGAATTTAATGTAACTTTTTTATTTTCTTTACAAACTGTTTAAAGTTCCTATCCATGATTTTAAGCCCACACTAGATTCTCTCCCCGGGATCTGTTTAGGTCACACTCAACACCAGTAAAATAATATTTATGTGCTTGAGGCAGAAACTAATTTTGAGAGGGTAAGGTAATGACATGCATGCTTGTAATATTTTTATCATTGAAGAACCTTAAAAAAAACAAACAAAAAAAACCAAAGGGTTTCTTTCAGAGTACTCTCCTCTGGTAATTGAAGAAATGAGACTTGGGGCATGTCTATGTTAGAAAGTTTTGCTGCATTAATTATATTGTTAAAGGGGTTAAATCTCCTACCGTGAACATAGTTATATGGTAGAGAAATAAATACTTGTTCCAGTTCGGTAAGCAGAATTGGTGTAACTGCTGATGCTAGAGCTTGGACCAGTAGGACTGCCATTAAGAAATAAATCTTCATCTTAATTGACATAGTTCTATCTGTTTTTCCAGGCAAACCAGCCTTTAAACATCATTTAAGCACTTATTAGAGAAGTAGCCTAAGTCTGAAAGATTAGTTAAGGGGCTGTGAGGTGTGTTTTGGTGCGTGTGGTTTTTTTTGTTTTTGTTTTGTTTTTGTTTTTTGGAACCACTGCTTATCTATTTGAGGTTCTTAATATAACTGGTACAACTGTTCCTTGCTGATCTAAAGCTATACTGTGTGGAACTCATGTCTTTCTTGGATAAATGCAGCTCAACTTTGGCCCAGGTTCTAGTGAGAATATTACTGAAAAGATACTTAAACAAAATGCCTACTACTGGATTAATAAATGAACACTGATAAATTGTGCTAGAGAATGAATGGAATTGACTAGAAACTGTCTTAAATCCCTTACTTAACTTTTGTTTTTGTTTTCCTTCTCCAAGCTGAGAAATGAATAAGAAACGCATAAATAATAGATTCTTTCCTTAAAAGTGCCCATGCCCCATTTATGTGGCTACCAATACTTCCCCACAGCTCTCTTCCACAAGAGTTTTGTGATAATACAATTCTTAAAAGCCCTGAGCTTTGAACAAAACGTGCTTTGGACCACTTACTTCATATGGCTGAAAGAAAAAAATGGTATTGTTATAGAATTATAGCAGAATTTAAAAGGAACGGTGGCATTAAGGGTCTTTAAATCTTTCCATTATTTTTTCTAGCAGTTAGCTTCTTATTTCCTTAAATTGCTTTGGACCATTTTCCCAAAAGCTAGCAAATGAAGTGTACTTAGGCTTCTATAGGATGGCCTAGTTGAATTTATTTTTTCTTTTACCTGCTGTGTCAATAAGGATTTCGGTCATTAATTTCTAGAAATAGGCAGCCAAAGCCCATCCACTGCTGAAAGGGTAGTGGATATGATGTGAGATTTAAAGCCAGGAACTGTATGGAAAGATCTTGACTCAGTGAGGGATTTGGAGGAATGTGAGGAAGGGGTTATTGAATATAGAAAATGGCATATCATAGCCCATTTGATCTGTCTGGCAGTTGAACAGTCCTTAGCTAATACAGCTGAACTGGCCTTACAATAATAGATAAGGTTGGCTTTGTGCCAACCTCTAATAGTTTCTAATACATTAGGCAAAGTTTTCCCCTTAACTCTCTGGCCAGTCTGTTGTCTGCTTTCGATAGATGGTTCTTGGTTCCGGTGGAAGATTCTGCCATTACAATATTGACATTTTTTTCCTGTATTGAATCCATTATACTTCATAAACTAATATCTGTAATCTAGCTGTTATTTTCTGATGATAGGAAACTGCATTTAATGTTAAACTTGATTAAACTTTATGGATATGCTATTTATTAGCCCACTGAAGGCTTCCTGTTGGTGGTACACAGCCAAATGTTCTTTTATCATGTGGGGGTTACAGCCTTTAAGAAAAAAAAAAAAGGGATACTTTTAAAGATAGATGGGGGAGAGAGTAAAGATAAAATCACTTAATAGGATGAATGAGATGTCAAAAATAAGATGACTAGCTTTAGAAATCAGAAGGGAGTAATAACTACATATTTCTGTATTAATTAGGAGAATAACTTTTAGTACTTCTCTAGAATAAGAGATGAAACTGGGGTAGTACACAAAATAGACTTGGAAGCTAACAAAGTTCTGAACCCTGATGTGTAGGTTTACTATTCTAGTTCTGGGTCATAAGAACATAAGAATGGCCATGCTGGGTCAGACCAAAGGTCCATCCAGCCCAGTACCCTGTCTACTGTCAGTGGCCAATGCCAGGTGTCCCAGAGGGAGTGAATCGAACAGGTAATGATCAAGCGATCTCTCTCCTGCCATCCATCTCCACCCTCTGACAGAGGCTAGGGACACCATTCCTTACCCATACTGGCTAATAGCCGTTTATGGACTTAACCTCCATGAATCTATCTAGTTCTCTTTTAAACCCTGTTATAGTCCTAGCCTTCACAACCTCCTCAGGCAAGGAGTTCCAGAGATTGACTATGCGCTGTGTGAAGAAGAACTTCCTTTTATTTGTTTTAAACCTGCTGCCCATTAGTTTCATTTGGTGGCCCCTAGTTCTTGTATTATGAAAACAAGTAAATAACTTTTCCTTATTGGCTATCTCCACACCACTAATGATTTTATAGACCTCTATCATATCCCCCCTTAGTCTCCTCTTTTCCAAGCTGAAAAGTCCCAGTCTCTTTAATCTCTCTTCATATGGGACCCGTTCCAAACCCCTAATCATTTTAGTTGCCCTTTTCTAATGCCAGTACATCTCTTTTGAGATGGAGACCACATCTGTACACAGTATTCAAGATGTGGGCGTACCATGGATTTATATAAGGGCGATAAGACATTCTCCGTCTTATTCTCTATCCCTTTTTTAATGGTTCCTAACATCCTGTTGGTTTGTTTACCTAAAGCCAAGTGTATATATCTTAGATTTAGGAATCTTATTTTAAAAATACTACTTAAATGTATTTTGAATCTTATATTTCTGTTGTACTTTGTACAGACCAGCAAAGAAGATAAACTCTCTAACCGTATTCAGAGCATGCTTGGAAATTATGATGAAATGAAGGATCTTATAGGTGACAGATCTCTACAAAAGCTTGTTGGTATTCCCAAACCAACAGTACCATCAACGCCAGATGAAAAATCAAACCAAAGTTTCTTTGGTGAACAGAGACACAGTACCACCTCTCATCAGAGCAGCAAATGGACTCCTGTAGGGCCAGCACCTAGCACTTCCTCCCAATCACAGAAACGGTCCTCAGGTTTACAAACAGGACACAGTAGTCAGCGGAGCAGTGGCAATAACACTAGCAACAGTGGCCAGAGGCATGACCGTGACTCATATGGTGGTAGCAGCAGCAGCCGCAAAAAAAGCCAGCACGGATCAGAACACTCCAAATCTCGTTCTTCCAGCCCTGGAAAACCACCTGCTGTTTCTTCGTTGAGCTCCAGCCATTCTCGGTCTCATGGAAGTGATCATCATAGCAAAGAACATCAGCGTTCAAAATCTCCACGGGATCCTGATGCAAACTGGGACTCACCTTCCCGTGTACCTTCATTTTCAAGTGGACAACACTCTAACCAGTCTTTTCCTCCTTCATTAATGTCCAAGTCCAATTCAATGTTGCAGAAGCCCACTGCCTATGTAAGGCCCATGGATGGACAGGAGTCCATGGAACCAAAGTTGTCCTCTGAACACTACAGTAGTCAAATGCATAGCAACAGCATGAGTGAGCTGAAGCCTAGCAGCAAAGCACATCTAACAA
Source organism: Rafetus swinhoei (assembly GCA_019425775.1). NCBI lineage: Eukaryota > Metazoa > Chordata > Testudines > Trionychidae > Rafetus > Rafetus swinhoei. Next base: position 18,221,565 of record CM033428.1, on the reverse strand, counting down.
AGCTCAAAATACCTTCTCAGCCATTAGACGTAAGTTGGTACTAAAGTGTGTTTTTTTTGTTCGTTTGTTTGTTTAAAGGGGTGGTTGTATCTTTTTTTTCAGCATCTATGGCTGGGATTTTTAGAGAGACTTAAGGGAGCAGGCTGCCTAACTTCTATAGGCTGCACTGAATATCCAAGCTTCTGTGGCTGCCCTCAATTTACTACAAAAATACAGGGCTTCATTCTGGAAAATGAAGCAAATTTGTAGCTTGGTCAGTGAGCAGTCTCACATTTTTCTTTTATATTTTAAGGAGTATCTTGTTTGTTTTTCGTTTTACATCCCCAATGTGAATTACATAATTTCACATCATGTTGAAGATTTTATGGTCTCCTGCTTTTGTTGAACCAAATTCTCTTTTAAAGTGTAGTAATTATTGTGTATAATTTACCTACAGTTTTTTAAAAAGCAGTTTACAGGTTTTACCTCCCTTAACCAGAACTCTCTGGTCTGGCAACATCCGTGATCTGGCAGGACCAGGGTTGTTCCTGGGCCACTGAGCCCAGGTATGGGGAGGTAGGGCCATGAAGCAGGATTGTGGTGGGGAGCTGGTGACTCAGATGGGGGCCCCCTGGGGGGAAGTGGAGGGGCAGTGGAGAGTTCTGTCCCCAGTTCCCGGGAGGAAGCAGGAGTCAGCAGTGGCCACAGAGCTCCAGCTGCAGTCAGGGAACTCCAGCCCCCACTGCTGAACTCATGTCTGGCAGCGGCTGCGGGGATCTGGGAGCGGCAGCCTGGGGAGCCACTGCCAGGCAGACAGCAGCAGTGCTGGGCTAGAACCCTAGCAGAAGGCAGTTCAGGATGGGCCATATTGGGAGGTACCTGCCCTGGTTTAGCAAATCCCCTCGATTGGGACTGGTCAGGTCCCGAAGGTGCTGGATGAGGGAGGTCGAACCAGTAACTAGGTTTCAGAACTTAGTCTGTAAGGTGCCACAGGACTCCTTGTTGGTTTTGCAGATTCAGTCCAACACAGCTACCCCTATGATACTTTAATAAGATGCTATTGCATCAACTCTTAGCTGCTCAAATATTAGTAGCTGGGAGTCTTTTAGATATCCCAAATAAGTGGTAAATAAAATCTGGAAAATACTGGTCCTAGTTATTTTATGCATAGGGAAAGGCATTTATGCCAAGTATTCAGAAATGTGGGAGTAATTTATATCTTAAACTATGACAGGCAGTATTGCAGCTCTCTCCCCCTTTACATATATTAGGACACACAGAAGGAGTTACTGAAGTACGAATACTGTAAGTATCCCGTCTTATGCCCTATCAATGCATTCATTAATAATTAAGTTCATGAGAGAATAGGCCTGAACACATGTTATGGCTTACCATTATGCTATTTCAGATAGTGCCCAGTGACTTGCCTCGTGAATTTATGGTTTAAAAATAAATCCACGCTTTCAGATGTTTGTAAGACACTGGTGTGTTAGGATCTTGTTAACATTTAAGTGAAGGATACAGATGAAGGGTTTGAATAACATATTTAGGATATTACATTTCCTGTGCCATTTCTAAATGTGACTGCTTTGTGCCATGGAACATCTAGGATATCTGCAATTCTAGAGATGGATGATAAAACTATTGTTGGTTCTTTAGTCCAGCTTTGCTACTTCTTTCACTAATTCAAGATGAATATCATCAGCACTTGGGCCACAAACAAGTCTAACTTCAAATCCTGCTATGTTAAGATGGGGGAGCCTTTAAAAGTATATATGAAATATTTAATCCTGAACTTTAATTTGTAGGCATCAGCATCTGGTGATGTGACCTGTGTGGATGAAATTCTAAAAGTGAGTTCTCTGTTCTTCTGGTTCTTGTCTTTATTAAATAAGCACCAGTAATGGGGGAAACTGAAGTAAAGGTTGCACCTCTCTATTCTGGCATCCATGGGACCTGACTGGCCCCAAACGAGGGAGTTTGCTGGATCAGAGAGGGTCAATTCCAGCCTATTCGCCTCCAGGCTCTCTTGGGGGGTTTCCAGCCTCCTTTCCGGGCTCCCTTCCTGACTCCCAGGCTTCCCTCACAAACTCCGGCCCTGCTGCCAGGCTCCCTGTCCCCAGGCTGCCAGCTGGACTTCGCTGCTATCCCTGGCCACCCTTCTGGCCACTGGCCCTCCAGCCACTGGAATGGCTCTGCTTCTGGTCACTGGCCAGGCTTTGATCCCAGCCTGCCTCTGTTCCCAGACCCAGCCAGGCTTCTAGCTCTGTTCTCTGCCTGGCTCTGCTGCTAGCACCCTTTCCCCAGCCACCAGACTGGCTTGGCTCCTGGCTCCAGCCTCTCTGTCACTGGACTCCCAGCCAGCCCCCGCTCCCAGTCGCCGGGGTTCTCTGGTCCTCCAACATCTGTGGTCCTGCTGGACCACAGATGTTGCCAGACCAGAGTGTCCCTGACCCAAGATGTTGGACCTGTACTTGTCCTGCCCGCACATGAGGGAAAATTTACTCTGTTCCAGGAATGCTACTTACACTACCTAATTCCCTAAAAATTGTCAGTGTGCTAGATACATGGATTCCAGTTTCTGCTGCAACTGCTAACTTTAAAGCCACTGTGCCTGCTACCTTCCTAGAACCTGAAGTATTGACCCAAATTGACATCCGTTTTAAACTTGTTGATAAGCTGCTTTATATTCCTACAAAGCTTCTGTTACTACCTTTATCAATCCTATGTATTTATTGAATGTATTTTAGATTTCCATTTTCACGGTAGGGATGTAAGCAACTAGTTGACTATCTGATGAGCAAATGCTTATTGGATAGTGGATTAGTGACTTGACTAGTCGCTCCCCCTCCTCCCCCCACACCCACCTTGCTGCCTCTATCAGAGAGGCAGTGGGATGGCGGGGGAGCCGGGGAGCAGAATCTGATGCTGGGAGGAAGAGGCTTAAAAGCTGGTTTCCCCCAGCATGGTCTCTGTAAGGAGAAGGGGCAGGGGCACAGTGGGGACCTGGCGGCTCTTCTGCCTTGGAAATGTAGCAAGAGCAGGGCTCTTGAAATATTCCAAAAGCAGAAGCGCTGTAGGGAGCCTGGGGTGAGCTGAGGACTCAACAGTCCCCCACTGGCCCCACGCTCCCTGCTTTTGAAATGTACAAGAGCCCCTAGAGGGCTCTTGTACATTTCAGGAGCAAAGCACCGCCAGCATGCTGGGCCAGTGGGGGACTCAAACAATCTTCTGCTGGGCCTGTGCTTCCTGCTTTTGAAACGTACAAGAACTCAGGAGGGCTCTTGTACATTTCAAAAGCAAAACGCTACAGGGAGCGAGGGACTGTTTGAGTCTCCTGCTGGCCTGTGCTCCCAGTGGTGCTTTGCTTTTGAAATGTACAAAAGCCCTTTCAGGGCTCTTGTACGTTTCAAAGGTAGAGGCTGTCTTACCGACTAATCGAATAGTCAATGCAAATTACATTGACTATTCAATTAGTTGATTGATCTAAATTTAACATCCTTATTTCACAGTCAAATATTTTAAAAAATTTTCTGGATTTCTCAGCAAAAATGTGTTAATTTATAGAGACAGAATGGAGCAACATACTCAGAACTCTGTCAGATGTGTTTAGTAAACCAGAAAAAAGAAATTTGTCTCTAAGATTAAAGTAAATATATTAAATCTTCGGTCTTACGTCTAATGACTATAGATTAAAAAGCTATTCACACTTCTGTCTGAAATATTTTTAAGTTGACGTTTTGATGTGTTCTTACCTTGATGTATCAAGGCTTCACTTTTTGGTTTGGTTACAGGAGATGACCCACTCTTGGCCTCCCCCTCTGACTGCTATTCATACACCATGCAAAACAGAACCTTCAAAATTTCCTTTTCCAACTAAGGTTAGTGACTAACAAATCTAACTTTATATCTTATTCAGTAGACAAATATTGCATGATATTAAAACTAGAGAAACTCTTTTTAAAGTTCAAGAATTGCATTGCAGGGTTCTTGTTAAATTCAACAGTGTATTGTCATTTGGGGTTTGTTGAACACATGCAGAAATGTGTCTGAAAATCCATCCTGACTTTGCAGCAGTGCCCATGATAGCCCTGTAAGGAGCACAGTTCTGTCCTTCCCTATGTGCATTCATTCAACTGCTGTATCTTCCTGAAATGAACAAAAGTGGAAGGCAGTATGCTGCTGCAGTGGCTTCAGTCCCATTGGCTACGTCTAGACTGCAGGCTTCTTGTGCAAGAAGGTTTTTATCAGAAGAGATCTTGTCCACACTGCAAGACCGTGCATGGAAAAAGCGATGGGCTTTTGCTAAAGAGTGTGTCCAGACTCTATGGACGCTCTTTTGAAAGTAAGCACTGATTGGTATGCACAGAATGACCACCAGGCACCTGTGCTTTTTTCTCTTTCCTCTTTTTGCACAAAAACCCCCTTTTCCCCATCCACACATGCCTTTTTGCGAAAACTCTCGCAAAAAGGCTTCCTCGTAGAAAGAGGAATACCAATTGCGTAAAAATCCCTCTGTTCTTTCCATTCTCTTGCGCAAAAATATGCTTGAGATGTGGACGCTCCGAGTTTTTTCAGAAAAACAGCCATTTTTCAACAAAAACTCTGAAGTGTAGACCTAGACATTGAGAGTAGTGGAAAATAACAGCTATTTTGAAAGAGAGGAATAGGTTTTTTTTTAAGTAAATACTGCTATTTTCCATAAGCAGGGGCTGAAGAAGAAACTGTTTGTTACTAAGAGCTTTGTTATGACCATTAATCTTAAAAAGGTTTCTTTTTTAAAAGTACCCATTGCATCGGATCTCTTCAGTAGGAAAGAAGGAAGGGAAACGTGCGTGTGCGCCTGTGCGCGCGCGTGTGCGTGCACGCGCATGTAGGAATGTGGGTAGGATCAAGAAGGGGGACCTGTACAGTATGCTCTGGCTGCTTTGTGCTGCTCTGTTAGGTATGTACTGGTAGATCTGGTCCTGAAAGTTTAAAAAAAAAACAAACAAAAAAAACACACCTTTAAGTTGCTAGTACGTACGTATCTTCAGATGATTAGAAATATCATATAGTAATGTTGTCTTAGTTTTTCATGTATAATATTTTTCATTAAAAACAAAAGAGAATTTCGAGATTAAAAATTTGAGTAATTTAAGAGTAAAAGCATTTAGGGATCCTGTAATTATTCCCATAGTCAAGCATCACAAATGCAATAAATGCAAAGGTAAGGTTAAACTTCAGAAAATCAGACATAGAAAGAATGGAAATGAACAGCTAAGGCACTTGAAAACAACCTTAAATCTGTTCAATTGACTTTTTCAGCCCTGCCTTCTTTCCTTCCCTTCCCCCATATAATTTTAAAAATCAGTAGTTGTAGTTCTACAGTCAACAAAATGGTCATGCACTAATAACAATTGCATATGTGTTAGCCTGGTATCACTTCCCAGAATGAGGCATTACTAAAAGAAGATAGTGCAGCTCTTATATTTATCCCTCGTTTCTCATGTATGATCAACAATGAAAGAACATTTGGGGGACTTCAACTATCAGGTATATGTTAGGAAAATAACACAGCGGGGCACAGACTATCCAATAAGTTCTTGGACTGTATTGGGGACAACTTTTTTTTCAGAAGGTTGAAAAAGCTACTGGGGGGAAGCTGTTCTAGATTTGATTTTAACAAATAGGGAGGAACTGGTTGAGAATTTGAAAGTGGAAGGCAGCTTGGGTGAAAGTGATCATGAAATCATAGAGTTCACAATTCTAAGGAAGGGTAGAAAGGAGAACAGCAAAATAGAGATAGTGGATTTCAGGGAGGCGGATTTTGGTAAGCTCAGAGAGCTGATAGGTAAGGTCCCATGGGAATCAAGACTGAGGGGAAAAACAACTGAGGAGAGTTCACAGTTTTTCAAAGGGTCATTGTTAAGGGCCCAAAAGCAAGCTTTTCCGCTGTGTAGGAAAGATAGAAAATATGGCAAAAGACCGCCTTGGCTTAACCACGAGATCTTGCATGATCTAAATATAAAAAAGGAGTCCTATAAAAAATGGAAAGTAGGACAAATTACAAAGGATGAATATAGGCAAACAACACAGGAATGCAGGGGCAAGATTAGAAAGGCAAAGGCACAAAATGAGCTCAAACTAGCTACAGGCATAAAGGGAAACAAGAAGACTTTTTATAAATACATTGGAAGCAAGAGGAAGACCAAGGAGAGGGTAGGCCCACTGGTCAGTGAGGAGGGAGAAACAGTAACAGGAAACTTGGAAATGGCAGAGATGCTTAATGACTTCTTTGTTTCGGTCTTCACCGAGAAATCTGAAGGAATGCCTAACATAGTGAATGCTAGTGGGAAGGGGGTAGGTTTAGAAGATAAAATAAAAAAAGAACAAGTTAAAAATCACCTAGAAAAGTTAGATGCCTGCAAGTCACCAGGGCCTGATGAAATGCATCCTAGAATACTCAAGGAGCTGATAGAGGAGGTATCTGAGCCTCTAGCTATCATCTTTGGAAAATCATGGGTGACAGATTCCAGAAGACTGGAAAAGGGCAAATATAGTGCCCATCTATAAAAAGGGAAATAAGAAGAACCCAGGAAACTACAGACCAGTTAGTTTAACTTCTGTGCCAGGGAAGATAATGGAGCAAGTAATTAAGGAAATCATCTGTAAACACTTGGAATGTGGCAAGGTGATAGGGAACAGCCAGCATGGATTTCTTAAGAACAAATCATGTCAAACCAATCTGATAGCTTTCTTTGATAGGATAACGAGTCTTGTGAATAAGGGAGAAGCGATGGATGTGGTATACCTAGACTTGAGTAAGGCATTTGATACGGTCTCGCATGATATTCTTATCAATAAACTAGGCAAATACAACTCAGATGGGGCTACTATAAGGTGGGTGCATAACTGGCTGGATAACCATACTCAGAGAGTAGTTATTAATGGTTTTCAATCCTGCTGGAAAGGTATAACAAGTGGGGTTCGCAAAGTCTGTTTTGGGACCGGCTCTGTTCCAATATCTTCATCAACGATTTAGATATTGGCATAGAAAGTACGCTTATTAAGTTTGCAGATGATATCAAGCTGGGAGGGGTTGCGACTGCTCTGGAGGATAGGGTCATAATTCAAAATGATCTGGACAAATTGGAGAAATGGTCTGAGGTAAACAGGATGAAGTTTAATAAAGACAAATGCAAAGTGCTCCACTTAGGAAGGAACAATCAGTTTCACACATACAGAACGGGAAGCGACTCTTCTAGGAAGGAGTACGGCAGAAAGGGATCTAGGGGTTATAGTGGACCACAAACTGAATATGAGTCAGCAGTGTGATGCTGTTGCAAAGAAAGCAAACATGATTCTGGGATGCATTAACAGGTGTGTTGTGAGCAAGACACGAGAAGTCATTCTTCCGCTCTACTCTGCGCTGGTTAGGCCTCAGTTGGAGTATTGTGTCCAGTTCTGGGCACCGCATTTCAAGAAAGATGTGGAGAAATTGGAGAGGGTCCAGAGAAGAGCAACAAGAATGATTAAAGGTCTAGAAAACATGACCTATGAAGGAAGGCTGAAAGAATTGGGTTTGTTTAGTTTAGAAAAGAGAAGATTGAGGGGGGGACATGATAGCCGTTTTCAGGTATCTAAAAGGGTGTATAAGGAGGAGGGAGAAAACTTGTTCATCTTGGCCTCTGAGGATAGAAGAAGCAGCAATGGGCCTAAACTGCAGCAAGGGGAGGTTTAGGTTGGACATTAGGAAAAAGTTCCTAACTGTCAGGAATAAATTGCCCAGGGAGGTTGTGGAATCCCTATCTCTGGAGATATTTAAGAGTAGGTTAGATAAATGTCTATCAGGGATGGTCTAGACAGTATTTGGTCCTGCCATGAGGGCAGGGGATTGGACTCGATGACCTCTCGAGGTCCCTTCCAGTCCTGGTATTCTAAGATTCTATGATTGCTATATTGTTCTGCTCCAAAATCAACACACCATTAAAATGGATTGGGGCAGCCTGCTCCTCCCTTGGCACTGTTTCAGTATTCACAGCTTCAGCAAATGTTACTGCATCAATAAACTTTGTAATGTTAACTGAATAATCTTCAAAGTCATAAGAGCTAGACTTACATTTTGTAATGAAAGGTAAGATTTTTGGAGCATTGTGGACAGACTCGAGAGGAAAGTAACAGTCCACTGAATGAGCCAGTTTGACCCCAATAGAGAATAGTGGACTTACAAGGATATTTCACTTGAAGTTTATTTTCATCAGTAATTTTTCTGTGTTCTTCTATTTCTTTATTAACATTTTATATCCCTTTTTTGTGGAGGCCCTTGTCATCGTCTGTAATCTCCAAGATTAATGTAGTTGCCTTGAGTTACAGTGAAAATTACTAATATGGTTATCTAAAATAATCTGGTGTGGTCTCATGACAGTCCATGGACATCACCCATGTACCTGTGCTATCAGTACTTACACCCAAAGACCCATATTCCCTGAAAATAGCAGAATGGGGGGATCTGCTTGTCTTTGTGCATGGGTCTCCCAAACCTAGGGCCAGCCTTGCATCTATCTTTCCCCTTTTCAACTGTATGTTCTTGTTTGCTCCTGTCCAGTGAGCTGAGAATTTACGGAGTACAGGTTGCACCTCTCTAGACTAGGACTCTCTGATCTGGCAACATTCGTGGTCTGCTCGTAGTGAAGGGTTGGCGGCTAAGAGCCCTGAGGGCCAGCAGGGCAAATGGGCTGCCAGCAACGAGGTGCCAGCAGGCTGGGAGTCCAATGTGTGGCCCAGCAGAGGTGGGGGGGGAGCTGGCTGGTGGCAGGTGGGAGCCGGCCAGGAGGCCAGCAGCGGGGTCAGGGCTGTGGGTGGGGGAGGTTGGTGTCGGGGGGGCCAGAAATGACTTCCCCTGGTCCGGCAAAATCCCTCAACTGAGGCCAGTCGGGTCCTGAGGATGCCGGACCAGGGAGGTCCAACCTGTATTAAACAATTAATTCCTAGATTTACTTCCCTATGCATTTAAATCCATAAATGAGTTTCATTATTACCTTTTGGTACTCACTTATCTTATCACTGTAATGAAAGATTTAAAAATCTTGAACACTTTCATCCAAGCTTAATTTGTTGACTCATACAAAATTGGCAACTCAGCAGTAATACTTAAAATCTTTTATTGTTAAGAGAAATAATGTTAAGTTTCATAATATTCAAACTAGTATGTAATAACCCCGACATGACTGAAGAAGAAATGTTTTTCTTTACAGAATGTTTTTCTCTACCTTGCAAACATGTGACTATTTGTTATTGTGGGGTTGTTTGGCTTTTGAGTATAGGTTGAACCTCTGTTGTCTGGGACACTCTGGTTCGGCAGGACCACAGATGTTACTAGGAGCAGAGCTGGTCTGGCTGGCAGCAGCCTTGCCGGGCCAGTGTCCTGAGGGCTGAGGAACCCCGGGAGCTGGCACACTGGGCCAGGGAACCCCAGGCGCAGCTGCCACCCTGCCCTGCACATGGGGCTGGGTAGCAGAGCCCCAAGAATGGGCTGGGGGGCAGTAGAGCCAGGCAGGTGGGCTGGAGGAGGTCAGGCCTCTGAGTTCTCCCAGGACAGAAACCAGGAGCGGAGCCCCAGTGAGAGACTGGATGCCTGACCTCCCCCTGGTCCGGCAAATTCTCTTGTCTGGGACCAGGGAGATTCAACCTCTATTTGACTTTCCTCCTAAGCATATATATGGAATCATTTGTTTGGAGGGGGGGGGGGGGAAGAAGCTATATTGGATTACTTGGCCTTGCTGACATAAAAGAACAAAGAGAGGTCACATTTTTGAATCTTTATCAGTCAGGATTATGTTTCTTAAACCAGCTTGCAAAAAAATTCCATTTATGGCTTCTTCATGTCTTCTGACTTCTAGCCAATTTTATTCCATGACTATGCATCTTAAATGTAGACTCTGTTTAATACTTTATGCAGAGCCAAAGCCTGTAATTTCCTCTGCCATGTACCCCCTGTCATTCTTGGCAGGAATATCTTCCAAGAATGAAGCAAGTTTGTGAGCCATGGGTTTGTTTAACCAGAAAGCATAATGGAATGTGGAAAACAAAACAGAACAGTGGTTTATTTTAATCAAGATGTACTGTCCTAAGAGGACTCGATCTCTTCAGTTGTAGTACTTTCTTCACAAGTAATACACTGCTAGGTTTCACAGCATTCTACCTTTGTTTAGCACTTGGTATGTCTTGCATTCTGTACTACAAACTTAGACACTTCTCTGGACTAATGTGTCATCTTAGATTGTTAGGGCAAGAACTTTCCTCTTGTGACCTGTGTCTAGCTGCATGAAATTTGACTTCCTCACAGGATTACCTTATTGATCTTTTTTCTGTAAGAAATCTGGGTAAAATTTTTGATGCAGTTTAGGACTCTAGTAACTGCTTGAGTCACTTTTGAAATTTGTATGTTCTGTCATTTGAGTTGAGGCCTGTGCTTCCTGCTTCCCCCTAAGGATGACTATAATACTCCAAAGCCAGAATATATGTCTGTGTGTGTGTGTGGGTGTGTGTGGACCAAGGGCAGGCAATAATTTTTTACTAGGGGCTGCTTGAGAAATTTTTGAAGGGGCCTCACCGGAAGGGGTGGAGCCTCAAGTGGAAGGGGCAGGGCCAGGCTATTTCCCTACTTCCCCACCTACAGACTATGATTGGTCTGGGGGTCGGGGAGTGTGTGAAGTCTTTGCCCCGCTCCCAGAGGCTCCCCTATGGCACCCATGCCCCTGGTGGTTGAAGGAGACTTCACCCTCCCCCTTCTGCCTCTAGGCCAATCAGGGCTTGGGGGCGGATGAGCGTACAAAGTCTCCTTCCGCCCTACCAGGAGTGCATGGCGCTTCTAAGCACCGCGCACGCCTTGCAGGGCGGGGAAAAAGTGGAGGAAACTTCGTGCACTCCCCCAGGCCAATCAGGGCTTGGAGGCGGGGGAGCATGCAAAGTCTCCTCCTGGGCTTCCAGGATTGTGCGGTGCTTAAGTGCTTCCACCCACTTCATGTGCTTCCACCCGCTCCCAGGTCCTAATTAGCCTAGGGGTGGGAGAGCAGCAGGGCCTCTGCAGGTCAGATCAACCTTCTTGGCGGGCTGGATCTGGCCTGCGGAGACCCTTTTGCCCACCCCAGTGTAGACGGACACAAACAACTTAAAATCCAATTTTTTTTTTGTACAGGTGAAAGTTGCTCAATTGAGAGTCTGAGAATGAACACTGTTTTGCACAAAGCAAATAGTATAACAGCGTTGTAAACTTGTGCCATGGACTACCTAGCTGTGACACAGAGGAGGGATGGCTAAGGAATGGTAGAATGGTTTTGTTTCCAGGTTTAGTCATATGTGACTTCTCTGAATATTAGCAGTGGCATCGATTATGGACCAGTTGTGCTCCTGTTCTGTTAGTAATGTGGTATTGAGACCACTGTCTTATTTCAGATAGAACCCAACAATCATCAACTGGCACCCACTGTTAGTCTTTGCTACTTGGGATACGTCTAGACTACATTCCTCTTTCGAAAGAGGGATATAAATTAGACACTTTGAAATTGCAAATGAAGCCAGGATTTGAATTTCCCGTGCTTCATTTGCATAATTGCGTCATGGCGCTCTTTCGAAAAAGTGCTATTTGAAAAGTGAAACCGCAGTCTAGACACAGTTCTTTTGAAAATAGAAGCCTTTTTCGAAGGATCCTGTGTAGGGAATAATTCCAGACACACTGGGTGCAGGTGAAAACAAGCTGAGGTGTAAACCTGTACATTACACACGAGTGTCCCTCATTTTCAGCTATTTCACGTTTTTAGGGCTAAAGATGGATTTCCTTAAAACAAGATTTGGTCAGAAAAGACAACTATATACATATGGCATTCTTATTTGGCAGTCTGCTTCCTGTACCTTTTCAATCAGATTTGCTTATTTAAGGGCTATAAAACAAGCTTTTGTTTTTTTAAGTTACATTTAGCTGGATTTTCTGGTGCCAGGATCTCTACTGCTGCTGTCAGTCAGAATGACCCTGGCTTGATTTTCAAGGCTAGATTTCCATATAATTTAGGTATATACTTTACATAAGCGCATTTATCTAAAATGTGACCACTACCAAGATTTTTACATCAATTAGGTGTAGAGTTGCATGAATAACTGAGGGGAACAGATGGGCTGGCATCTGAGGGAAGCAGGGCAGGCCCAGGGAAGATCAATCCCTGTGCTAAAACCATGTCCTTGGGCTTGGAATATTTTTTGGGATTGGTGCAGGGAATTGGGGCCTCAAGGAACAATCAACTTCCTTCATTTATTGCTTTTGCTCCACCCCTCTGCTTTCAGACGGGTAGCAGTGTTAGTCTGTATAAACAAAAACGAAAACTCTTGTGACACTAAAGACTAACAAATTTATTTGGGCATAAGCTGTTGTGGACTGATACCCACTTCACGTGTCTCATGAGGTGGGTTCCAGCCCATGAAAGCTTATGCCTGAATAAGTTTGTTAGTCTTTAAGGTGCCACAGGACTCCTCATAATCCTTCTACTTAAGTCCCAATACACTGCAGTCATTTAAATGAACAGGGGGCAAGATAATTCAACTTTACTTTATTTCAAAAGGGAATTTTAACAAATAATTAATCTTATGTAATCTCTTATTCCCTTAGGAGTCTCAACAGTCCACTTTTGGCACTGGAGAGCAGAGTGAGTATTTAAAGTCCTTTCATATATTTTAAAGAGTGTCTGTAAGTCTATATGTTCAAAAACTCCTAAACAGTAAGAACTAGGGCCATTAAATTTAGTATGCAGCTTCTTCTCCTAATGTGAAGCAAGTTCAGGGCTTGGTTGTGCCTCCACAACCAGAAACCCCAGGAAAAAGACGGTTTTCCATAGCATGCAGAAGGAGAGCCTCAGCCCTTTCAGGAAGCCATGGAGGATGGCGAGGATAGAGGAGTGAAACCCAAGGCCATGGTAAAAGAAGCTGGGAGAGGCCCTCAGTTGCCTAGGGCCTCTTAATTTGTAAGGAGGGCCCTGTGCTGTAGTACATGGGGGGACCAGCACATGAGGGGGGAACCTGCCCAGCACCAGCACAGGAATCTTACTTATGTAGGACAACATTCAGAGCCCCTTCCTCAGCCAGTGTGGCTGCTCCTGTGATCACTCTGCAGTATGATTCTCCCTCCTAGCAGCCCCCTCCCTTTCCATGTTATGGAATATAATCCTATTCCAGGCAGAGCCAATTTTCCTCACATAACCAAACTAGGGATGTAAAATCCCATTTGAAAAGGTTTTTTTAAACATTATGTTTAACTGGTTAATCGATCCGGTGGGCGGGGGCTCCTCTGGCTAGGCCAGGCGCAGGTTAACTCATTACTCAGGTAAGCATGCAGGTAATGTGTATGTTTACTGAGTAACCGGTTAACCCTTTACTTTCCTAAACCTGACCTTGCTTTAAGTTAGGATAAGAGGAAGCTGCATACCACATTTGGTGGTCCTAAATCGTACTGTTTAGGAGGAGTTCTTGAACAAATGGATTTCTAGACAGATGGACAGACAGCAGCATATTTCTAAAATACATAGATTCATATCTTTTGCAAGTCCTGTTATATGATCTGAAGGGTAATGGTTAAACTTCACTGTGGTTGCTGGCTTCTAGAGAAAATACCTAGGCTATACCCAGTTACATTACTGTAATCCTCCAAAACATGTTTTCTCTCTAGATCTGACTGAAAATCACAGTGATAATTATATGTGAAAACTCTATCTTCTGAAAGTCTGATGTCCAGCAAGGCAAATTGTGTGCAATCAAGTATAAGATTTTTTATAGCTGGAGACAGTAACCGGTCTGTACCGTAGCTTGTCAGAGCTCTCCATGATATACTTATTGAACATAATTTGAAACAAAGAATATGGTAATGTCAGGAACTCCAGGGTATGACTAAACATAGCCTGACTCTCCCCTGTCAAAGTATTTTTCAGAATTTGAATAAAAGTAACATCATACAGCTCTTATTGAAATAAGTGTTTCATTTATTACGAGAATTACTGAAATGGATTATTTACATATAGTGTAATGAGTGTCGCGCAAACACCTCATCCAGCTGCACTTCCTACTCCACATAACCAATCAGATTAAGTAGTAAAAGCAGAGAGGCTTATTCTTGTATATTGACAAGTAGCTTACTCTGAACACACAATGAAGAGAGGAATTTAAGAAACAATGTCAAACTCCTAATTAGAAAGGCCATATATCATAGCAATAGTAGAAATCTAGAAATGCTTCATATAGAAATGGACTGTAAAATGGTGAGAAGCCAGCCTGATCAGACACTAGGAGTGATTCTCCACTCCTACAGATTTCACTGGAAACCAAATTTATGACCACTTTAATTCCGACTCATATTGTGATGCTCTGGGCAGCCTGCCAGAAGTCAGGAATTTAAAATGATGTACTTTGATCAAAATGATAGACTCCTTACTCACTACTGCAGAGCTAAGTAGGGATGATGCTGAAGGTAATGTTAACATGAAGCTGCCAGCTGAGTAACTCCATGTCTTTGCATGCAGAAAGCAGTACAATTTTTTCTAGAACAGTATTTTTAACTGAGAGAAGGAAAACAGTTTCACAAAATAAACGTATTGCTTTCTTTAAAAAAAAACAAAAACAACAAAAAAAAAAAAACCAGTTGTGTATATTCAGGTTATGTGGACACATCAAAGAAAAAAGACCCATGTCTGGGCTGTGCCTACCAACTTGGGCTTTTGGGACTTGGGCTCCGGCACTATTTCATTGTTGTGTAGATTTCCATGTTCAGTCTGTAGACCAAACTCTTGGACTCTGCAGGATGGGGGAAAACAGCCCTGCAAGCCTGAGTTGGTGGGAATGGGCCTGCTGGGTGTTTTTCTTTGTTGGGTAGACATATCTTCGCTGTTCTTGTTGGTGCAGTTTCTTGCTGTGCTAGCATTTTCACCTCTGGATCTTCTAGTTCAAATTTAAGTCAGATATTAGTGAAATCATTCTATTAGTCCCAATGTGATTCATGTATAGCTGTTTCTAGCACATAGAACTGTTCAGCATGATTGGCTCTGCTTAAGAGAACCATAAAATAGGCATAGAAAGGCTGTATTGCATGTCAGGAGTGAGGTGCATTGATTGAACTGTGGGAGAAGTTTGCATAACACCTGCTTGCACCATATCAGATAAACCAGTTTGTCCTCCATTCCTCTAGTACTAAATTCACTCCACCATTTTTGCTTCCAAATTAGTCTACGATTTTTCTCTTGTAACTTTGAAGAGTCTTATTTTGCTGCTAAGTTGTAAGGAGTGTGCTACTCTATTTTTTCCAGAAAGATACAATCCTCAATCAAAAACGTCCAATGGTCATCAATCCAAATCGTAAGTTGTTCTTCGGAAAGAATTAGAACATCTTCTCCAATACTTTCCAAACTACTATTGTCTGAAGTGTTTGACGGATTTTGGCCTGTTAAGATGACAATAACCTTTTCTCCACACTTTAAAGTGGACATAACAGTTCTTAGTAGAATATTAATTCTTGTTTATTACCAGAAAATGGCTACCAAGCTCATGTGAAAAGGACACTTTTCAAGATGGTAGACATAAAATTATTGTACACAAGGACACATGTATGCATGGTGCTTTCCTCCCCTCCTTTTTTGTGGTATGCTAGCAGGATATTTATATAAAATTTATATTCTTGGGATTTCTTTTGTTTGTGTTTTGATGAGAATGGGGAGGGCAGGTAGGGTAGAGGGACCTTTTAAATAAATGTTCATAGTTAGAGAAATCTAGTTGCTCAGGTTGTGAAGTTATGATGTACTTTGTGCTGCTGTATTTGTATTAGTCGAAGGAGGGGTATGTCTGCACTGCGGGCCAAAATCGAGTTAAGATACGCAACTTCACCTGCATTAATTGCATAGCTGAAGTTGAAGTAGCTTAACTCTGCCTTTGGCACTGTCTTGACAGCAGGAAGGTGAAGGAAGAACAGTCTTCCTTCGACTTCCCTTCT
This sequence comes from Rafetus swinhoei, assembly GCA_019425775.1. Lineage (NCBI taxonomy): Eukaryota > Metazoa > Chordata > Testudines > Trionychidae > Rafetus > Rafetus swinhoei. The sequence goes on along the minus strand of CM033428.1, from coordinate 18,205,586 downwards.
TCCTTATGAAATGAGGGTTACAGAAATAGGAGTAAGAAGCCTGTTTTGAAATTATTTAGAAATAATGGGCTTGCTGTGTAGATGCACGCTCGGTTATTTTGACATGCAGTGTAGACATAGCCTAAGGTGCCACAGGACTACTCATTTTTAAAAATGGTTTGGGGAGCTCTGATCTGTATTCAGAGGATACAGCATAGAATATGCCTAAGGATGCTTAAGTTTGGGGCCCTGGCTTCTGCTTGAATACCAAGCATCTATTAGGGATGTAAGGGTGTGGTCGACTAGTCGATTACCCGATAAGCGTAGGCTTTTCAGGTAGTCAGCTACTTGCTACCTCTGTATCAGAGGCAGCAAGTGGGAGAAGCAAGAGCTGGTGCTGGGGGGGGAGCCGAGCACCATCTCCGTGGTGCGTGCCCCCCCCCCCCCCTTGATATCAGAGCGGGGGGGGAAGTCCCAGCCGGGGCATTGGGATCAGCAGTCCCTGTGAGCAGGGGGCGGTGTGTTTGTATGTCCCAACTTCCCACTGGAGCCTGCCCCCTGGCTCCTCCTGTGTTTAAATTGGGAGAGCCACAGCTGCATTTGGTCCCACACCCAGCGTGAGCCAGGACTGAGCCAAGCTGCCTATTGACGAATCAAGTAGTCAATAAAAATTCTATCGAGTACTCAATTAGTTAAATACCCATCTCTTAACATCCCTAACATGTTTGTTGACGCGAATGTGCAGGGCTTGACAAATCAGGCAATCTACTTGCCTGTGGCGAGTAAATTTTAGCCCGGTGCGGCCGTGCAGCATGGTCAGCGCATGCGCAGCGCGCGCTTCCATGCGGCTGGAAAGCGGGGCTCGCCACCGCTTGGCGAGCCCTGTGAATGTGGTAAAATATATTGCAGAACATAGAGACCAAAAGATACACTTCATCTGTCTACTACACAACCAAAAAAATCAGTGCAACTAGAAACTTCTTGATTAGTTTTTTTCTCATAAATTTCCTCAAATTTATTCTGTTCCCAATGAACCAGTTGGGTGAAAATTTGACATCTGCTGTTCAAAGGTTAATAGTCCCTAGAAAACACAAATATAAGTACCAAGTAAGTTTAGTGGCTGTCTGTATATTACTTCTGGGGGCATTCTGCACAACAAAACTTAAAAATTCTGCACACAATATTTTAAAGTTCAACAAATTTCATTTGTCAAAATAACACTACATAATCATGCCAGTTTCAGTTGTTTTGGTAATTGATTTCAAAATACTTCTCAGTATATTTGTCCAACAATATAGCAGTGGTTCCTAACTGCTCTGGGGGCCGGAGCTGGGGTTCACTGCTCCCACCACGGCTGTTGGGAGATGGCCAACCAGCCATGCAAGAGCGCTTTGCTGCACAGCAGGAGGGCCACTCAGAGCCCGGCGCAGCCTTGGAGCAGTCATGACCCAGGCAGCAGCGCTCAGCTGGTGGCTGGGAGGCAGCACAAGGCTGGGGGAGGGGGCCGGGGCTTGGGGCTCCAGGACTGGGGCTAGTGCTGGGGACTCTGAGGTGGGGGCTGATAATGGGGAGCTGGCAGTGGGGGCTTCTGTGGAGGTATGGTGCAGTGGACTCTGGAAACAGGAAGCTGGCACTGGGGTCTGGTGGTCAGAGACTCTAAGGGATGGGGTTTGCACTGAGGCATTTGGGATGGGAGGCTGGAAGAGGGGGGCCTCTGAGGGCAGGAGGCTGGCACTGGGGGGGTTGGGTGCAGGGGACTCTGGGGTCTGGCTGGTGCTGGAGGACTCTGGGGGCTGTGGCTTTTGGTGGACCGGCAACATTTTATTTGCATATTCATTATACATATAAATATATATTCATTATACATACAAATAATGAATATGCAAATAGGCAAATAAAATGTTGCCAGTCCGCCTAAAGTTTGTGAATAGGTTTGCCAGTCCCCAGTATAAAAAAAGGTTGGGAATCACTGCAATACAGGCATACAAATATTACCTTAGGAGTAGAGCGTTTTAAAACCCCTTAAGATAACACAACCCCTGTTTCTCTGCCCCCTTTCCTCCCAGAGCCTAGCCAGGGACAAGACACCTGTAACCTCTCCCTTGCCCCTTTTCCCTCCACGGAGCCCAGGTACTGGTACCACGTCTTCTCCAGAGCCTAGCTATGGCCCCCAAACTCAGACACCCACAAGCCTTCCCACCCCACTTCCAAAGAGAGAAACAGTCTGATGCTTGGTCCTAGGCTGACACAGTTTCCTCTGTGCTGCCCTCTTCTTCCTCAGGGCTAGCTGGGAAACTGCAGCTGCCCAGGATTCCTCTGGCTCAGGGCCACTCAACTTTGGAAGCCCCAGGGACCACAACAATACTTACAACACATACCAAGGGCCACAACTTAAGTGTGGTTGCATATATATGCAAACAGCTTTTTTTCACACAATGCCCCAGTACTCCTGACACCTTCCTGGGGGCTAGAAACACTGACACCCTGTATCTGTCTGTTCCAGCCAGCCTGTCTGCTTGCATCTTTCAGTGCTCACCCTGCCTGGGAGATGCCTAGTTGTTGTGAAGTGTGTTCCCAGTGGGAGGCCACGTTCAAAGGATCCTACCCACGGGCTACGTGTTGAGCCCTGCGTAAACCCAAATTGCACTGGCTCGGCCTGGGAGATGCCTAGTCTTTGTGAAGTGTGTTCCCAGTGGAGGCCATGTTCAAAGGATCCCACCCACGGGCTACGTGTTGAGCCCTGCGTAAACCCAAATTGCACTGGCTCGGGCCATGTGTTGAGTAGCCCTTCTGTAGCTTCTCCCCCGCCCCCACCCCCACCCCACGCTCTCTAGCAGTGTCTTCCACTTGTGAGCCAGTCTCTGCCAGTTTCAGCAGCCTCTAGTAGCAGCTAGCAGCACTGCAGGCCATTTCTCTGAGGAGAAGTAAAGCAGGGTTCTGTAGTATTTTATTATTGTGACAACTGTGTCGAATTTGATCATTTTACAAGTATGCATTTATCCTGAAAAGTTGGTCTCTTAGAGTTGCCCTGGGTTAGGTCTTGCTTATGCATCATCTTAAATAGATACATTTTGCAAAGCAAGTTTTGCCCTCGATTATAGCAGTTCAGTTGTAAAGTCTTCAGTTAGCAGTTGTTTTACTGTGTAAGCAGAAATAGAACCTTTTTTTTTTTTTCCCTTGCATGCCTGTCCAGTCAAGTCCTAACAGGAGTAAAAAAGCAGTAGCCTCTCCACCCACCTCTGAAAAACCTGATTGTGTCTCTGATGTGACTAGATAAAAGATGCTTACCTACACAAAATATAAGAGCTAACAGAAGATTGCACCTTTCCTTTGATGCCGTAGTAGTATTCCAGCAATGCTATAATTATGGTTGCAGTTGGTATTTTAGTGGGTGCAAAAATCACCTGTGGGGCTATTGGAACAATGTCTATAACTGGGGAATCTGCAGAGATCTGTGGTAATTGCTGGGAACAACACCCCCCCCACACACACACATTCAAATGTGGGTGAGAACTTGTGAGTTTACTGCAGTGAACTTTATACTGTCTGAAGTAAAATGATGGGACAAGATTGCACTTTGTGTAATCAGTAAACTTATTCTTTTGGGGTGCCTTTTTTGGGGAAAAGATACTTTGGGGATTAGACCCAAGAGGTTAGAATGTTGTTAGGATGTTCATTAAAACAGCCATACTTAAAGTACCCGCTAGAGAAACTTTAACTCTTTCTTGTTTTCTTCCTCCAGATGTGAATCAAACCAAACAGAGTAAGATACTGTTTTTATATAAACTAATGCCTTTCATTGCAAAAATGAAGCAAAAAATAACAAATACTCTAATAAATGTTATTTTGTAGTATTCAGACATTATGCTAGGTTTTTGAAATAGATTTAGATATGTATATTGAAACATATCTTTTATGACAACAGTGAAATTCAACATGATAGATTTTCAAGTGTCACTTTTTAGCTTTCTTAATTCTGTTGAAATTATACTCTTGATCATTTGCATTTAGGAAGGCAACCCTGAAAGTGGTAGTTTCTCCTTTCACACTGAAATGTGACACATTATCAAATCTTAGTTAAACACAATAGGCCACAGAAGTCCAAGTATCATCAGAATTATTATTTTTGTAGCAGAGGTTCTTATATTTCAACATTGAACATGTTAGTATTGAGTTCTGTAAGCAATGCAACACACTCTGTAAACAAGGTAAATTCTTAGTGGCATTTTAGATCAATTTCTAGCTGAACACCACTTTGGATTTAACTAGTAGAGTATATGAAAAACTTATTCTTTCTTTCTTTCTTTCTTTTTTTCACTTAGTATGTTAAAAGATGACTTAAAACTCAGCAGCAGTGAAGACAGTGAAGGTGAACAGGTATGTACCACAAATACTAAAGATTTAGAAAAGTTCAGAAGACACAACTGAAGTGTTCAATATTATGTTTCTATTTTAGAAACCTGCAGTGCTTGGCTGGTTGCAAATTGAATACTTGTCAGTAAGAATTAAAGCAAGATTTTTCAAATTAACTTTGTAATAGTACAGAATAATTTTTTTTGGAATATATAACCACTCGTGGGAGTCTTTGCTTTCTGTTTTACTTCAGATGTCCAAATCTCTCTCTCTCTCTTTCTCTCACACACTCACACTCACACTCAGTAGCTGACCTTTTAAGGGTGTGGTAGATTTTCCAAATAATATATGGCATACATTTTTCCAACCAACAGTTTGGGATTGGCTGTTGTGTCTAATACATGTACACATTTCCTTTTTCTGTTACTATTTCTATAGTAGCATCGTCACTCTAGTTGGGAAAATTGAATCTCCCTTAGTTGATAGGAACTCTCTCTAATACAAATTGTACTGTCTTCAGCAATGATCTTATAACAAAGATGGTAGTGGTTGTCTGCACTGCCATTCAGTATCCCAGCTTAATTTTCTGTTTTAATTTCCAATCCCAGTCTTGATCCTTCTGATCTAGATAATGCTGATGAGGCATTGTGCAAAATGCCTCGAGTACATGGAATAGCACCTTCTGTTACTTTGGGCAATTGAGGAATAACATTGATAGACCCAAGTTGTAACCAGTCCTCACACAGAAAGTTGAATGACACAGAATGATGAGCAGAGTGTAATTGGAACTCAAATGAAAACCATAGTAGAATGTGAAAAAATCTGGGGAAGATCTTGACTTTGTCACTTAGTTGCTACGTGATTTTGGGCAAATAATTTAATTTGCCTGTTATACTCTCTGAGGATATCTGCTTTTGTAAACTACTGCAGTTTGCTCAGATGAGAGGGCCATACCTGCAGAGTTGGTGTTGAGGAAGGAGTATTGGAGCTCTGTTTTTGTTATGGGCTCCATGCACACGCAACACAAATGTAATTTTAGAAGCTTCTTCCTAACCTTGGTTTTATTCTTTTAAATTACAGGATTCTGATAAGATAGTGCCAAGGAGCACACCTGGAAGGTAGGCGTTCGTAGCTGATTTTTGACAGTTTATGGCAAATGAAGTACAGTAAAACCTGTGCTATCCGGAACTTAAGCATCTGGAAAACTGTGGAAACCGGCACATTTCTGATGCTGGGAAAAGCAACAACAACAAAAAGAAACTGGCCCTTTAAGTGCCAGGCGGCTCCTCAGACAAGCGTGCAGCACATACCTGGGAGAGGGACAAACAGCCAGAAGCAAGCAGCAAGCATCTCTGCTCCCCCTGCAGATCCTGGCACCCCTGGCAGGCCAGCCCTCCGCGGGCGCGCCCTCCCCCATCTCTGCCCCCCCAGCTTCCACATCCCCACCACACCAGGCTGCATCTTGCCCTCCTTTCCCCCACCCCCCAACCCCTGCTGCTCGTGGCCCCCTCTAGCAGGCCACATCCCAGCCCCCGCACGGCTCCCATGGTCCCTCCTGTAGGCCCCGCATGGCTCCTCCTCCGCCCCTCAGATAACCAGAATTTTTAGGTTACCGTCACGCCCTAATCCCTGGGCATGCCAGATAACACAGGTTTTACTGTAATGACACTTGAGCAGATGAGTGTTCCTAATTTGATCTTACCACTCTAAAATTCCATGTCTCTCACAGTAGAATGCTGACTTGTAACCACAAGAAGTTATTAGAATTTGATCAGTGGTTAAAGAGCATTTCCCCTCCAAGTAACTACTTAACAGCTTGGAAAAAAAACCCAATAATTGGTTATATAAGACTTTCCCATTTCCTAAACTATTTGCTGTAATCAATTATGTAGAATTTTCTGTTAGATAATTAAGAAATCAGAACCTGTTTAATTTTTACTCTGCAGAAAATTACTATGAAATTTGTGTGCTTTACACAGTCTTGATGTTTTTACTTTTTTGTCTTCCCCAGTAATTCTGAACCATCACAGCATAATAGTGAAGGAGCAGATAATTCCAGGGATGACTCAAGCAGCCATAGTGGATCTGAAAGTAGTTCTGGATCTGATTCTGAAAGTGAAAGTAGTTCCAGTGACAGTGAAGCTAATGAGCCATCCCAGTGTGCCTCTCCAGAGGTAGGCTTTTATATCTGGTTTGAGTTCTAATCTGTCTATAATAATCCCTGAGTACTATCTTTGCATCAGTTTCGATGGTTAAGAATACAGTGATAGTTTGAGAACATGCTAAATAAAGCATAAAATTGAGAAAACATTGTGGAATGCTTTTCAGCAGCAGTTTGTCGAATATGCTAAATGAACTGTTTAAAAAACCCACACATTTAGTGCTTGGCTTTGACATGTATATCATGCCACTTGGCTCTGAAAATTTGAGTCTCAGAGTTACTCATATAGTAATATTACAAAACTGAAAAAGGTAGCTTAAAGCATAGTATGCACTAACTTTCATTTAGTCATTGATGTATATGTGGTATATCACAATTATGGGTGCAGTGATTGGACCAATAACATCTACTGTGGCTCCTCTCATTCACTGCCAACAGTTGTTGGTCAATGCTCTGTGTTGTCAGCCTCACCACAATGAAGGTACAGGAGCTGTGGTTTACACACTATATTCTAACACATCATACTTAATTCACTAGTGAATTGGCTGTTACTTTGGTGTATAGCAAAACATTGCAGCCCTCGGAGGGAGACTGGGGAATGAAATGTACAGTGTTTAATATTCTTTCCTCTTTTTTTAGCCTGAGCCACCATCAACGAACAAATGGCAGCTTGACAACTGGTTGAACAAAGTGAATCCACATAAAGTGTCACCAGCTTCTTCTGTGGACAGTAATATCCCATCTTCACAAGGTTACAAAAAAGATGGCCGAGATCAGAGCACTGGGAATGGGTATACAGATCAAAGTGGATCTAAGGAATCTATTTCCTCCACTCCAGGGCGAGATTCCAAAACTACCCAAAAAGGATCGGAGAGCAGTCGTGGCAGGCAGAAGTCACCTGCACAGGGTGATAGCACAGTACAGAGGAGGACAGTTGGTAAAAAGCAGCCCAAAAAGGCAGACAAGGCAGCTGTTGAAGAGCCAAGAGGAGGGCTTAAAATAGAAAGCGAAACACCGGTGGACATGCCAACAAATATGCCCTCAAATAGGCATAAAGCAGCCACAAAGGGCTCTAGAAAACCCAACATAAAGAAGGAGCCCAAATCTTCCCCTCGGCCTTCAGCAGAAAAAAAGAAATATAAGGCTTCAAGCAAACCTTCCCAGAAATCCAGGGAATTCATAGAAACTGATACCTCATCCTCTGATTCTGATGAAAATGAGAGCCTGCCTCCTTCATCACAAACCCCCAAATACTCCGAGAGCAATAGGACTCCTGTTAAATCTTCCATGGAGGAGGATGACAGCTTTTTTCGGCAAAGAATGTTCTCTCCTATGGAAGAGAAGGAACTTCTTTCACCACTAAGTGATCCAGATGAAAGGTACCCACTTATCGTGAAGATTGACCTGAGCCTCTTATCAAGAATACCAGGGAAGCCTTACAAGGACATAGACCCACCCAAAGCAGAGAAGAAAAGTGCACCAGAGAAGCATACAAGAGAGTCCCAAAAACCAGCGTCAGACAAAAATTCCACCAAGGGCAAAAGGAAGCATAAGGTAAGTGATCAATTGAGATAAGTTTGATTTGAGACTAGATAAGTTTTCAATTTGTTGATGGTTTGCTACTGAGTTAAGTTAGATAGCCCAGTGAGGAAGAATGCTTAGTCTTAGTGACTCCTCTGATCAACTAAAAAGTGGTACTGTCTCTTTTGAAGAGACTGTCTAGGCCAGTGGTCCCCAACCTTTTGGGACTGCTGGGTGCCCGGGGGCGGGGGCCGCGCATGCGCTGCGCGCCCAGGGTGCAAGAATGGCTCAGGCCGGCCCTGGTCACTAGGCAGACGGACATAAATGCCCCGGCGGGCGCCATGGCACCTGCGGGCACCACGTTGGGGACCACTGGTCTAGGTTGTCTTCACCAGAAGGATGATTGGTGAGGTTAAAACAGGAGACTGGGTTCCTGGGACTTTAGAGCCAGGTGAGGGAGAATCGAAGCATGTGTGATGTGATAAAGATTGTAACTCCCATTGCTCACAATGGAATTTATGCCGTGAAATTTAGACTCTTATTGTAGTGGTATCATTGGATATAGAGATGGGTAAATAGCTTTTTCTTAGTGACACCAACACTGGCTCTAATGTTTAAATCAGCAGATTGCCAAAAACTTTTCTTATGCTGAGCTCTGCCTGGTAATGCTTCTTATTACTAAGAAAATGCAGGGATCTTTGGTAGGAGTGTGGACTGAATAATTAATTAGGTTTATCCGCCTCTGACTCCTGCAATTCTAAGAAATCATCAATGGCTATAGAAACTGAGAAGCCCTGATTTGGAGCCATAAGGGTATATCTATACTATACTTAAACAGCAGCAGCTTGGCTGTATTGGCTGATTTGGGCTTCAGGGGGTTGTGCTCTATGCCTGTTGAACTATGGTATTCAAGCTGGAGCCTGGGCTGTTACCCTTCCTCCTGGTGGAGTCCCAGAGAGCACCTTGCTCTGCCCCTACACCAGAGGTGGACAATACAAAAATGGCAGACTGCGGGGTTAGACCCTGGCTGGCCGCTCCTGCTATGTTTACCTGTGGCTCTGCAGGTAACAGAGGATCACAGTTCTCATTGGCCATCGAAAGTGAAACTGCTGTCTAGATGCAGTTCTTTCGGGGGGAAAAAAACCCTTTTTTTGAAAGATCCTGTACTCTAGAAACTCAGGACAGTGGTTTCACTTTCGAAATACCCTTTTCCGAAAGATTGCAGTGACTCCATTATGCAAATGAAGCATGGGATATTTAAATCCCTGCTTCATTTGCACTTTTGATCTGCCTAATTTACATCCCTCTTTCAAAAAAGGGCTGTAGTTTAGACATAGCCAAACAGTTGTCTTCAATTTACTAGCTTCCCTGCTGAGAAACCAAGTGATTTTTGGAATGAGGCAGTATTGGTGAACTTGACCTGGGACTGAAAACAAATGGATTCCTCCATTCTTGTCCAAGCTCAGGTTACCTCTTTGCCGGAGTCAGCAATGAAATTGAGGAAAGGTTTCTCATCTGAAAAATGGCAGGTGACTCTTGGGAGGGACAGAAAGCAGGACACTAGCTAATGGGTGTGAGGATGGAGTGACCTCCACAGATGACTCTGTCCCACCCCATCACAGGTTATCCAGCTGGGGGGAGGTGCTTCTGTCCTCCTGCTACACCAGATACAGAGTTCTGAGCCACAGGGCTCTCTGGAATGACAGTGGTGAAAGGAGCAGAATGTGGGCCCTTCCTACCCTGGGGTGTCTAGGGAATATGTTTTGCCCCTCCCATGTGTTATCTTATGCTATACAACATCTAGCACTCCGTGTGAATGCACTCAGTCTCCAGTAGCTTCAGACCTAATGGCCTTCCTGTTTGGCCATTTGTTCCTTGCAAAACAATAACAAAAGTGGCGGCCATTATGGACAGAAACCCATCATAAAGAGCTATGCACCTACATCAGGTTTTGGTGGGATCACTTAAACTTGGGCCATATCCCAAAGAATTGTGTCACTAACCATCTTCAAAGTCCTGAGGCCACCTCCCATTCCTAGTGGTGAGGTCACGGTGGACATGAGTCCATTTTTAAGGCCAGCGGGAGAGGCAAACTACTTTACAGTCCTACTCTAAAATACTGAGTCTGAGAAATTCTGCAATGATCCTCTTGAGTCTAACAGCTGACAGATGTCAGTTGCTTACATGATTTATTGATCTTTGGTTGCCCAGATGTGTAAGTTCTGTTGCAAAAGAGCATTTGGTTACTAGATTACAATATAGTACATTTTATTATTTTGGACCCTAATCTCGAGCTGTGTTTCTTATTAGAATTACTCTTGTACACTTGTTTTTCTGCCTCTGTTGCTTATGGTAGATTTGAAGATTAATGAAAGTGTGTAGGCAGTTTAGAAATTCACTTTCAAAACCTTTTGACACATGATAGTCCACTTTTTTATAAGCATTAACTGTTATCAAAAGAAATATTGACAAATATTTAATGACACTTTGAATTTTGCTTTTTTAATCCCCTATTGTTAACCTGTAAATATCAAACTCTGTCCCAAAGCTCTCCTTTATGCTTGCTTTATTCAGAATGATGATGAAAACAGAGCTGGTGAAAGCAAGAAAACTAAACTGGAAGACAAGTCTTCATCAGGCCACAAGACTTCCAGCAACAGAGAGTAAGTAGAGTGGGGAAAATTGGCTGTGTTTTACGTCTTGTAAGGCATATAATGTGTTAAGGGGAAGGTTGGGACCCAACACCCTGTGTGCACTTAAAAATCTCCCTCTAAATATCTACTTGCCATCACCAGTGTTCCCTGTAACTTTTTATGTCCGTGTGCAGAATGAATATTTTGATGTGCAACACATAATCTACATGTCAGAGCACATAACAAAATTGTTTCTGCACATGGACAATTTGTGGTGGGGTTGGGGCTGAGGGGCTTAGAATGTGGGAGGGGGCTCAGTATTGGGGGAGCTGAGGGGCTGCAGATGGAGTGTTTGGGGTGTAGAAGGGGGCTCCAGGCTGGGGCTAAGAGGCTTGGAGTGTGAGTGAACGCTCCAAGCAGGAAGCTGGGGTGGGAATGCAGAGTCTAGGTGAGAGTTAGGGTGCAGGAGGGGCTCAGGATTGGGAAGAAGATAGGATACTAGAGCAGGATACTAGAGCAGGCTCAGGACTAAGGCTCTGGGTTGGGGCTAAAGTTCCCTGTGTGCTTGGGAGGCCACCCAGGAGAGATTCGAATGCTGTCTAGCTGACTTAACAGAGCACCCACAGCTGGCAGCATGTTTCTACTGGTGGTGCACACATGCATATGCCTCAGTACACATACCATAATTTATTCTGCACATGTATGGGGGGGGAAAAATAGAGGGAACATTGGTTGGGGATGTAGACCACTTACTGGGGCAGTTCCTGAGGGGTTTTTTTGTTTGTTTTTTTTTGGTGAGGGTGACTCCAGGCAGCCTGTGCTACACTGCCTTCTACAGGCACCACCCCATGCAACTCCTGTTGTCTGCCTTTCCCAGCTAATGGCATCTGTGGGGACAGAGTCTCCAGGTGAGGGCAGTGCAGGGACAGAGTTTCCTAGTTCAGGTGGGGAGAGGGAAAGGGCCTCTGCTTCCCCTCTCCTCCAGAAAGGGCTGGCCCAGAAAACAAGGGCTTGATGGGCTGCATCCTGGAGGCTCCCTTTAGCTGGGGGTCCTGGCTGCAGCCCTTAAAGTCCCTTACTTAATCCAGCCCTACGGCTGCAGCTAGTGGAGATTGCCTCTCCTCTGGCCCCAGCTTTAGATGGCTGTGGAGCTTAGAGGGGGCTCTGGCCACCACTTAGAAAGGAAAAATCAGTTGCAGCTACATTGTTCATGGGGCAAGCTTTCATGTGTACCTTTTACCCTAAGTTTGGGGTTTCACAGTAACTAATCTGCATGCATGTATTTCCCAGAACCTGGCACACTGTTCACTTCTAACAAAGAAGAGTTAGTTTATTTAACAACTTGATTTGCAAAGTAGTTTGTTCAAAGGTCATTTACTTTGATAACCATTTCAAATAGGTCGGGTTTATTTCCTTCTGGAACTCATTTTTCTTAATTTTTACCTTAACACAGGGCAGTGTTTAAAAATAGGCAAGCTGCATAATGCTAACATATGTAAGATTTTGCAAATCTTCACTTCACTTCACCTAACCTCACTCACAAATTAATCTACTCCTTGGAAAATGGATGATTCCACATCTGTTGAATGAAGAATTAAACTGCAGTGCCAAGAAGATAATTTTTTTTCCAAGTCTTGCAACAAGCCACGTCTTTTGATTTCTACTCCTAGGATTTAAATACTGGTTCATTTTTAAAAATGCACCACAATTTTTTTTTATATTGACTGCATTTATCTTGTGATGACCATAGATTAGAACTGCTCTATAACTGGCAAAATAGATATCTTATAGCCACATAAAATTAATTTTTCAGCGAGTCACAGTGCAAATTAACAAGGTTCCTAGTGTACTTTTAATCATTGGCAAGTTGTTAATTTTTGTGGCTTTTTCCCCAGCTCTTCCTTAAAATATGTGCTACTTCAGATTACACAATAAAACTATGCACTGGACCCCATATTCCACTGTAACAAATAAGAAAACTTTTTTTTTTTTTAAAAAGGTAAGTGCCAGAACCTGCAATAAGTCAACTACTTTTCCTAGCTTTGAGCTGCTGAGAACATTGGCCACTCTGAATTACTAGAGTTGTAACAGAGACACAAGGTAGGTGAGGTAATATCTTTGATTGGACCAGTAAAAAAAAATAATTACCTCAGCCACCTTGTCTCTTATATCCTGGGACCAACACAGTGCAACAGAACTGCATGCTGCAGGGTAACAGTTTCATTGTGTTCAGTTGGGAATATTAAGGTATTTCAGAGTTTCTAAAAAACTGATTTTCAGATTCCTTGGCAGGGGCTCTTGAGTTTATTCTTACTCTTCTATTTGTATTCTGTCCGCATGAAACCAAATGTTCTTTAGATTAATAGTATGGAAAATGTTTGGGTTTTCTGTGAAAAATTTATTACTGTGCAGATAGCTGTCCAAATGGCTTATCTTTCCAAGTAGAAGATAGGTTAACAGGCCTCATGCTTGCCATTGATTGCCAACAGTAGTCCTTGAACAGTTAAGGCAAGGAGGTGATACATATGTACTGGATGACTGAATTAAAGGCAGTTTTCTCTTTTGATTGGGCAAATAGAGTACATGGCAGTCGGAACAAACTCTCCACCTTAATGTTGCCGCAGTCAGGCAGGAACAAACAGTGTCATTCATTTTTTGGGGTTGTAAATATTTGGTTTTTTTGTTACACAAGTGTTTTTCTGACTAGAATCTTTTTTCAAGTCAGAACAAGATCAAATAGTAAAAACAAGATCAATCTGGTTCACCAAAAGAACAGTTATTAAAAATGAGGTAAAAATAAATATCCCCATACAGAGTCATGATAGGTCAAAGTAATTCTTTTTGCTGTATCTAAAAATAAGCTGTACTTATTCACTTTGTGCAGGTCTTCAAAACTAAGTGCAGGTAAAGAGAAGGATCTGCTCCCTTCTCCTGTAGCCCCAGTCCTTCAGAAAGATCCCAAGCAAGAACATGGGTCCCGGAAGAGAACAGTCAGTCAATCTTCTTCCTTAAAATCAAGCAGCAACAGTAATAAAGAGAGTAGCAGCAGCAGCAGTAAAAGTAACTCCTCTTCCAAACAAAAAAAGACAGAAGGGAAGTCTTCTAGCAGTGCCAAGGAAATCAAGGTAAGGAGTTTGTTCTGTAAATGCTTTCCTCTAATATTCACTATCTCCCTATGTGCAGTTTTGTACGTCAATGTATATTCTAAGCTTTGATTGAAGCTTAAAACGCTGAAAAACTAAATTACATTTTACTCCGTGGTACTACACAAATAATTAGGTTATAAGGAAGCCTGTAAATGGAAAATAACTCAGCAGCTATTCAGTAGAATTGTAGTGTCCCTGGGATAGATTGGTGCTTATGTTATATGCAGGGCTCGACAATTAGTATAATGTACTCGCCCGTGGCGAGTAGATTACAAGCTGGCACAGCCGTGCAGCGCGGTCATGTCCCAAATGAGGGAATTTGCTGGACCAGGGGAGGTTCCCTGCTGCCAGTCCCCAGCCCACCTCCCCTCCCAGCTGCCGGCCCTAGCCGCCCCATCTGGTGGGCTGCCTTGCTGCTGCGACCTCAGAAGTCCATGCCTCTGGCCCGGCCCCATTCCCAGGACAGCCATGGCCAGCCCTCTTGACCCCTGGAGCTCCCAGCCAGGACTCCCTGGTCCAGGAACATGGACCATGGATGTTGCCAGACAAGAGAGTTCTGGTTTTGGGAGGTCCACTGTGAATAAAGGTTGTTTATTAATCATTTAATTTGGTTAAGAACATGAGAACAGCCATCCTGGGTGAGACCAAAGGTCCATCTATCTCAGTATCCTGTCTTCCAATAGTGGCCAATGCCAGATGCCCCAGAGGGAATGAACAGAAACAGGTAATCATCAAGTGTTCCCTCTCCTGTCCTCTGTTTTCAGCCCCTGACAAACAGAGACTTAGGGACACCATTCCTGCCCTTTCTGGCTAATAAGTATTGATGGACCTAACCTCCATGAATTTAAAGTCCTGGTCTTCAACATCCTCTTGCAAGGAGTTCCATAGGTTGACTATGCGATGCATGAAGAAAAACTTCCTTTTGTTTGTTTTAAACCTTCTACTTGGTGTCATTTTTCAGAGTTGTTTATATAAAAATAAGAAATCAATAATATATTCTTTTATATGGATCAAATAATTGAGCCAATTGTGATTTTTGCAGATTTTTACTTCTGACTATAAAGGAAAAGATGGTACAGTGTGTTGTCGTCCGTCCCCGTCTCCCACGCGATTTGATTTGCTGCAGTAAGGAGAATAAAGGGGTTTATGTTTGAGGCTGGGAGAGAAAAAGGGGTGAGACAGGAGATTTTGGAAAAAAAAAAATCTTTAGAAACTACTAACTCAGAAGGCAGTTCAGACTAATGTATTCTTGTGACATTACGTGTGTGTGGAGAAGGAATTATGGAGTCTGCCTGCTCATGCCTATATAAATGGATACTATTGGGTCATGCATAATATCTGAGGATGTCTGATTAAAACAGTATTAAACCTAGGTGTACGATGGGCAGGCAAAATACAGCCCATGGGCTGGATATGGTCCACCTGTGGCCCAGTGGGAGCCTTAGACAGGCTCCCTGCCTGCACACTGCTCAAAGTGATGAGCTGCTGGGGCCATGTGCTCTCTGCATGCCATGGGGGGGGCAGCTTTGCACACTGCCCCTGCTCCCACGCACCATCTTGCAGCTCCTGTTGGCTGGAAACTGGCCAATGGGAGCTGCCTGGGTCGGGCTTTTGAGGCAGGCAGTGGGCGGAGGACCTCCTCCCCAGCGGTGTGCAGTGCACAGAAATACACATGGCCCACAGCCAGCTACTATGAGTGGTGTGCGGGGCACAGCAGGCTTCTCCTGAGGTGCAGACTCTGGCTGGGAGGTGCTTACCTTAGGTAACTCCTGGCCAGCAGCCCGGCAGGGTTCTGCACCTGGCACTCATCCTCCTCCCCAAACCTTCTGCATCCCCACTCCTGCACTCATTACCCCCTGCCCCAGGTCACTACTCAAACCCCCATGCCCCATAATGTACACCTGTTCTAGGTCACAACCCAACCCCTTACATCCCTCCTCCAGGTCAGAATCCTTGCCTATACCCATATCTCCTCCTGGACCCTCCACCTTGATCCACTGCCTATGCCAAACTGCCTTCTGCACCCAACCTCCATCCCAGACCCCATACCATCTCCATTAATATCGTGGAAGAATGCAGCCCTTGACTACTTACTAAATTCTTGGAGTGGTCCTCTCCTCCCCCCATCAAAAATCATTGCTCACCTGTAGTATACGATAAGCAGTTCTCACTGACTGCTGTGCTGTCAGATGGCAAGAATATAATGTGCTAAGGGCAAAATGTGACTACAATTCACAAGACCTGAATTGCATTGTAGGATGTTGGTTCCATCTTGTCTTGAGGCTTCTGCAGTAAACAGAGGTTCGAAGCAGTAGGGATGAAATTGGTATGTTGCAGTATTTGGCATATCTTAAATGGCTAACCTCAGCAATGTATGAAGAAAAGATTTGAAGCAAAGTCAGAGGAACTAATCATGACAGCTGTGTGTGCAGATTGAAGCAACTGCTATTCTAGATCACAAACTTATTTCGCTCATTTGAGAAGAAAGTATCTAAAGTAGGAGTGGAGACAACAACCTTAGATAGTGACTTCATCAGATTTTGTAAGCCAGGCAGGGTTGGTCTAGTCTGTGCATGCATAGGAGGCTTCCAAGGAACCTGGAGGTGCTTCAGGGGATTGTATTATAGATTCACTTGCACCCGTTTTTTTCCTCTGCATTAGCACAGAACCAAGTCTGGGCTGTTTTTTAATGTGAGTAATTAGTACCTCCTTATGTTCAGTTGGGTTTTAATTCCTGGCTTTAATTAGTATATTCTTGTTGTGTGCCACTGAACGTTTGCTACAGCTGGGTGTATTTCTGTTCTGAAGTGGCTGCATTTTGGTGATGGGTGAATGGAGATGAGATATTGCTATTTTTTAAGCACTGAAAGTTTGTCTTTCGCCAGCGGGAAGCTAACATAAGAACGGCCGTACTGGGTCAGACCAAAGGTCCATCTAGCCCAGTAGCCTGTCTGCCGACAGTGGCCAGCACCAGGTGCCCCAGAGAGGGTGGACCGAAGACAACGATCAAGCGATTTGTCTCCTGCCATCCCTCTCCAGCCTCTGACAAACAGAGGCCAGGGACACCATTTCTATCCCCTGGCTAATAGCCTTTTATGGACCTAACCTCCATGAAATTATCAAGCTTCTCTTTAAACTCTGTTATAGTCCTAGCCTTCACAGCCTCCTCTGGCAAGGAGTTCCACAGATTGACTACACGCTGTGTGAAGAAGAACTTTCTTTTATTAGTTTTAAATCTGCTACCCATTAACTTCATTTGGTGTCCTCTAGTTCTTCTGTTATGGGAACTAATAAATAATTTTTCTTCCTCCGCCCTCTCCACACCACTCATGATTTTATACACCTCTATCATATCCCCCCTCAGTCTCCTCTTTTCTAAACTGAAAAGTCCCAGTCGTTTTAACCTCTCTTCATATGGGACCCGTTCCAAACCCCTAATCATTTTAGTTGCCCTTTTCTGAACCCTTTCCAAGGCCAAAATATCTTTTTTGAGGTGAGGAGACCACATCTGTACACAGTATTCAAGATGTGGGCGTACCATGGTTTTATAGAGGGGCAGTAAGATATTCTGGGTCTTATTTTCTATCCCTTTCTTAATAATTCCTAGCATCCTATTTGCCTTTTTGAAAACTTCCACACAGTGTGCAGCGGCGGTCAGAGAACTGTCCACGATAACTCCAAGATCTTTCCTGATTTGTCATAGCCAAATTAGCCGCCATCATACTGTACGTATAGTTGGGGTTATTTTTCCTGATGTGCATTACTTTACACTTATCCACATTAAATTTCATTTGCCAGTTGGTTCCATAAAACCACGTTGGTTCCAATCCAAGGGCTGAATTGTTTCCTTTGGGGCCTTTCCAACAGCAAACAGCCTGAGTCAGTTCCAGGAAGGGAAACGCCCCATTGCTGCCATGGGCGGGGCACAGTGTGAGCTCAGGAAAGTGAAACTGACCCTGTTCCACTGCCGAGAGAGCTATGGCTGCAGAGAGCCCTGTGGAAAGTCTCCAGGAGGAAGCGACATGTCCTGTTTGCCTGGAGTATTTCACGGCCCCTGTCACTCTGGAGTGTGGGCACAATTTCTGCCAGGCCTGCATCAGCCAGTGCTGGAAGGGAACCGGCCCAGCCGCCTCCTGCCCGCAGTGCAGAGAAACTGTGCAGCAGGGCCCCCTCCGGCTCAACAGGCAGCTGGCAAACATAGTAGAAATAGCCAAGCGTCTGAGTCTGCAGGCGCCAAAGGGAGCAGGAGGGGACGGGGTGTGTGGGGAGCACCAGGAGGCTCTCAAGCTGTTCTGTGATGAGGATCAGACTTCAATCTGTGTGATTTGCCATCTGTCCCAGGCTCACCGCACTCACAGGGTGGTGCCCATACAGGAAGCAATCCAGGAGTACCAGGTAGGGAATTGCTGCCACTAAATGATCTGGAGAAAGGGGTAAGCAGTGAGGTGGTAAAGTTTGCAGATGATACCAAACTGTTTAGGATAGTCAAGACAGAAGCAGACTGTGAGGGACTCCAAGAAGATCTCACCAAACTGAGTGATTGGGCAACAAAATGGCAAATGAAATTTAATGTGGATAAGTGTAAAGTAATGCACATCGGGAAAAATAACCCCAACTATACGTACAGTATGATGGCGGCTAATTTGGCTACGACAAATCAGGAAAGAGATCTTGGAGTTATCGTGGATAGTTCTCTGAAAACTTCCACACAGTGTGCAGCGGCGGTCAAAAAGGCAAATAGGATGCTAGGAATTATTAAGAAAGGGATAGAAAATAAGACCCAGAATATCTTACTGCCCCTGTATAAAACTATGGTACGCCCACATCTTGAATACTGTGTACAGAAGTGGTCTCCACCTCAAAAAGATATTTTGGCCTTGGAAAGGGTTCAGAAAAGGGCAACTAAAATGATTAGGGGTTTGGAACGGGTCCCATATGAAGAGAGGTTAAGCGACTGGGACTTTTCAGTTTAGAAAAGAGGAGACTGAGGGGATATGATAGAGGTATATAAAATCATGAGTGGTGTGGAGAGGGCGGATAAAGAAAAGTTATTTATTAGTTCCCATAATAGAAGAACTAGAGGACACCAAATGAAATTAATGGGTAGCAGATTTAAAACTAATAAAAGAAAGTTCTTCTTCACGCAGCGTGTAGTCAACCTGTGGAACTCCTTGCCAGAGGAGGCTGTGAAGGCTAGGACTATAATAGAGTTTAAAGAGAAGCTAGATAATTTCATGGAGGTTAGGTCCATAAAAGGCTATTAGCCAGGGGATAAAATGGTGTCCTTGGCCTCTGTTTGTCAGAGGCTGGAGAGGGATGGCAGGAGACAAATCGCTTGATCGTTGTCTTCGGTCCACCCTCTCTGGGGCACCTAGTGCTGGCCACTGTCGGCAGACAGGCTACTGGGCTAGATGGACCTTTGGTCTGACCCAGTACGGCTGTTCTTATGTTCTTATAAAAGGTACTACCCCTCCCACCTTGTCTCTTACTTGCTATGTCATGTTGAACTGAAGTTTAAGGCTCCTAGCACGTTTTGGATGCTTGAAACTTCTGAAATATTAGATAGTCCCATGTTAGTAAAAGCCATGCTACAGAGTCGATTCTTCTGAAAGGAACAGAAAAGCAGAAAACACTTGCAGCACCTCTTCTAGCAGGATAATAAAATACATGGAAGTTAGTCATTACTAAGTTGAGGAGGGGAATTCAAGTTATTCTTGGAAACCTTTTGTCTGATTTGTTTTAGCAAAAATCCATTTGGCCTCTCAGGGAGGCTTGTAAGGGAGCTGATTATGGTTCCTTGATCATCGGTCTGGCTGTACCCCAACATATGTTGGAGCACTAATGATGAAGAGAAGCCTTTCAAAATCATGATGTGTAGGTGGTAAATGTGAATGACAACTAACCTGCTACTAAGCTGACCTTCTAGTCTGTATTTCATAGAACACTAGAACTGGAAGAGACCTGGAAAGGTCATCGACTCAAGTCCCCTGCCCTCATGGCAGGATCCAGTACCATCTAGACTGTCCCTGATAGATGTCTATCTAACCTGCTCTTTAAATATCTCCAGAGATGGAGATGCCACAACCTCCCTAGTCAATTTATTCTAGTGTTTAACCACCTTGACAGGAAGCTTTTTCTAATGTCCAATTTAAACCTCTCTTGCTGCAGTTTAAGCCCATTGCTTCTTGTCCTATCCTCAGAGGCCAAAGAGAACAATTTTTCTCCCTCCTCCTTGTGACACCCTTTTAAATACTTGAAAACTGCTATCATGTTCCCCCGCAGTCTTCTCCTTTGCAAACTAAACAAGCCCAATTCTTTCAGTCTTCCTTCATAGTTCATGTTCTCTAGACCTTTAATCATTCTTGTTGCTCTTCTCTGGACCTTCTCCAATTTTTCCACATCTTCCTTGAGATGTGGTGCCTAGAACTGAACACACTACTCCAATTGAGGCCTAATCAGCACAGAGTAGAGCAGAAGAATGACTTCTTGTGTCTTACAGACAACACTTCTGTTAATGCATCCTAGAATCAGGTTTCCTTTTTTTGCAACAGCATCACACTGTTGACTCATATTTAGCTTGTGGTTCTTTATGACCCCTAGATCCCTTTCTGCAGTACTCCTTCCTAAACAATCACTTCCCATTCTGTATGTATGAAACTGACTGTTCCTTCCTAAGTGCAGTACTTTGCATTTGTCCTTATTGAAGTACATCCTGTTTACCATGTAACCATTTCTCCAGTTTGTCCAGATCATTTTGAATTATGACCCTATCCTCCAAAGCAGTTCCAGCCCCTCCCAGCTCTTGGTATCATCTGCAAACTTAATAAGCTTACTTTCTATGACAATATCTAAATGGTTGATGAAGATAGTGAACAGTACTGGTCCCCAAACAGACCCCTGCGGAACCCTACTTGTTATACCCTTCCAGCATGATTGTGAACCATTAATAAGTACTCTCTGAGAATGGTTATCCAGCCAGTTATGTACCCACCTTATAGTAGCCCCATCTAAGTTGCATTTGCCTAGTTTATTGATAAGATCATGCGAGACCGTATCAAATGCCTTACTGAAGTCTAGGTATACAATGTCCACCGCTTCTCCGTTATCCACCAGACTTGTTATCCTGTCAAAGAAAGCTATCAGATTGATTTGACATGATTTGTTCTTTACAAATCCATGCTGGCTGTCACCTATCACCTTATTTTCCTCCAGATATTTGCAGATGAATTCCTTAATTACTTGCTCCATTATCTTTCCTGACACAGAAGTTAAACTGACTGATCTGTAGTTTCCTGGGTGGTTCTTATTTCCCTTTTTATAGATGGATACTATATTTGCCCTTTTCCAGTTTTCACAACCTGTCCTGTCTTCTGTGATTTTTTTCAAAGATGATAGATAACACATGTGAGACCACCAGGAAGAAATTAAGCAATGAACAATCATCTTTTTTTAGTAGATTTCTAAATGTTTTCATAACTACTAATTGTGGCAGTCTTTTCTTCACAGGAAAAAGTTCTGAACAGTTCATCAAACTGTCCTCCTGCGTCCACCCCAGCTACTGAAAGCTCGAAGTCCAGAAGAGCAAAACTTGTTTTTGATGACAGGTGAGAACAGTGGAAAGTGCTATATGCACATTACATTTCCTCTTCTCTAAATAGGGAATTAATTTGGGTGTGTAATTTTTAAAATGTATAGTAGCTTCCTATGGATGAGATGCTTTGCCCTGAGTGTACAGTGTTGTTCTGTGGAGACCTGCATGCTGTTCATGTAATCATTTGCCTGGTATATGTATCAAAAATTTGCCAGATGTTCCAGTTATTGCGAAGGAACCATAGATTCCTTTGTGCATTTGTACTCAGCCTGAAACAAGCAAAAAGTGGATTCTGACAGAATGTGATTGTCTTGTGTCCATTTTTAAGAAATACTAGTCTCCGTTTCTACAGGCTCACTTCATACCTCTCCAGACAAGTCTGCCTGTCCACTTTGGGCTGAGCTGGCTTCCCCCAGAGTCAGTGACTGCTCGCAGGCATGATGAGGATGGAATTGCAGATGCACAAAAGTGGGAACTTGGAATCATTTGGTTCTGTGCTGTCTAAGTTAAAATATTTTGGAGGATCTGAATCAGTTTTAAAAAAAAAAGTGCTCAAGTGAACAAATTCACATCAAGATCATGCATGCATGGTCTATTTCATGCAGATAGCTGGGTGTTCTGTACAGGGGCTCCATTCCAGTTTTATCAACTAATTCAAGGTTGGTTGATTTAAAAGTATTGCTTTCTGAATTAAGTACTTTTAGGGGCCAACACAAAGGCAAACAGCCTGATTACAGGAATAGTTTGCCGCCTCTTCTACTAGATATTCCCAGACAAAATCAAGTTATAATGGAGTTAAGATTCGGAGCACATATCTATAGTTCCAGGGAAGTTGTATTTGGCTTGGGGATAACTACATTAAAGCCAGGAATTTCAGAGTTCAGGTTAAGCTTAAAAGAAATACATATTTATTAAGGTATGGCACGCAGGTGGCTTTAACTGCCCTTCAGTGACTGTATAATTAAGCATTTTAATATTTTTGTTTTGAGGTTATGGTAAACTGACCTGTAAAGATATTAGGTTTTTTCCTTTTATAGAGTGAACTGGTGCCTCTTAAAAAATGATTCACTTTTAAATGAACTGTTATAAAATGGTGATTTTTTTTAAATGAAATTGGGTGTGCCTAGTGCTCCCTATTGTTATGAAATAGGGGACTGGTTAACTCCACCTATTTGTGTATTTGGGCACTCTTGTTCAGATTTTAGTCAATGACCTTGTAAAATATATTGGTTAATAGGAACGAGCAGTCCTATTACTCTCTAGAGACTAGTAGAAAATTAAACATCTCTTATAATTACTCTTTCGAGCTTGATTTAGGACATGAAGCCATATACCACAAATCAGCTTGTGTGACCTAAGTTCAAAAATAACAATGGAATTACTGATTGTCTTGATTTCTTCTGAAAGTTTCACATCTGTGTTAATACTACCCTTTGTCATCTGCAGATTGGGAGCTCTGCACAGGGACATGTCAGATCAGGGGTGGGCAATAATTTTTGGTGGGTGGCCACTCCAAGATTTTGGAAAGTGATCAAGGGCTGCAATTTTCTGTGGAGGAGATGTGGGGTCTAGGATGGAGGCTGGATACAGCAGGATGCATGTGGTAAGGGACTGGGGTGCAGGAGATGGTGTGAGTCTGAGAGGGAGTTTGGGTGAAGGGAGGGGGTTGAGCTAGGTATGGGGATTGGACTGCAGGGTCTGGGAGGGTGTTTGGGTGCAGGAGAGGATTCTGGCCTGGGGGAGGGCTGTATGAGGGGATACAGAGCTTGAGAGGGAGTTGTGGCGGGGGGGGGGGTGCACAGAGGGTTTGGATGGTGACCTGGGGGAGGGAGTTGGGGTGCAGGAGGGGCAAGGGTACCAGAGGCAGGCTCTGGCTGGGAGTCACTTACCTAAGCACTCCCAAGGCAGGCTGGGCTCCCTGCCTGCTGCAGCCCCACATAACTTAGAGCTGCAGGCTGTTCCCTCCATGTGGCTCTCAGCTTCGGGAGGGGGAAGAGGCTTGGGCTGCCTCTGTACCCCAGGCCAATCTCTCAGCTCCTGTTGGCTGATTGTCAGTTCCTGAGGATCGGACTGGGGGCAGGGAGATCACATGAAGCCTCCCCTTTCCTCCAGAGCAGAGAGCTGCTGGACTGCGCTTTAAACCCGTGGCACCTGTGTGCCTGAGGGTCCTGGCTGGGTGGTCTGCAGGCCAGATCTGATGGCTTTGTGGGCTGGATCTGGCCCCTGGACCATATTTTTTCCAGCCCTGTGTCAGCTGATGACAGTGATTGAGCTAATGTGTCTGATTTGCTTGGCTAGGAAATGTGGAATAAGATTGCTAAATCCAGTGACTCTTAGTTGTCTTAAAACAGTAGTTGGAAGTAACCAAAGTAACTACATTCAACTGTTTAAAAGGGTCTTTTATTATAAACACTGTATGTGCTGTAACTTGAGGAAGGAAAAAATAACCATCATCAAAAGATCCTGTAGGTACAAACCTTGACACACAAAGGGATTCAATTTTTAAATCTTATTAAACTCGGTTTTTGTTTGTTGCAGGACACATTCAGCTGATCATTATTTACAAGAAGCGAAGAAGTTAAAGCACAATGCAGATGCATTGGTAAGTAGAACCAAAATCATCTATTTATAGGGTTGCACATACTGTTAAATTGGTTTAACTCCTTTTGAACTTGTACTCTTCTCTAGTGCTGTAATTCTCTCCCACATCTGTCTGTTTTTTAAAGTTTCTTTCTCTTCAGTCTGACAGATTTGAGAAAGCTGTTTACTACCTTGATGCTGTAGTGTCTTTCATCGAATGTGGGAATGCATTGGAGAAAAATGCTCAGGAATCCAAGTCCCCGTTCCCTATGTATTCAGAAACTGTGGAATTAATCAAGTAAGCTTTATAAAGCAAGTAATAAGTGAAGAGCTAGGGAACGGGCAGGTGGTGCCCAGATTCTGTCCTTGATTTTGTTGCCAATATTTGGAAACTCTCATCTGTAAAATTTACCCAACTCATCCGTTCGTTGGGGGTTAATGTCCTTTTAAAAGGACTTTAAGACCCTTAGATGAAAGGATTTACGTGTTAGTGCAAATTGTAACATAAAAACCAAAAAAGCATTCTAAAACTTTCCTCATCCAGACTTTTGAGTAAATTATCTATGGATCTGTAGTAAAATGTGAGCAGCTGGAACTATGTCTTAATGGTTTTCTTAAAATAATATTAAACTAGAAATGGCAATTGATAAATGACATTTTATTTTTATTTACAATTTATTTTGTCATTTACTTGATGTATTGGTTTGCAGATACACTATGAAACTGAAAAATTACTTGGCACCAGATGCTACGGCTGCAGATAAAAGGCTAGCAGTGCTTTGGTAGGTACATTTTGGTTTAGTAAAACATCTTGAGTCAAATTAGTGTGTGTTATGTCCAAAGATTCAAGTAAGCTTGTCGTAGCCATAGATCAATTTTTTCATGGCATACCCTCCCATATTCCTGTCTATATCCTTACTCCCTCCTGAGAGCCACAGTTAAGTGTGGGGCCCTAGCTCTCGGATGGGGGTCAGTGAGATGGACAGGGATAAGTGGGGAGAGCGCGTAACACGAAAAAAACTGATCATTGGCTATGACAACTTAATATATGGTTAAAGCATAGTTTTTTGGACTACTTGTTTTATGTTTGCGAATTTGAAAGTAGAGTTAGACTGCATCGCTAAAACTGCAGCATTAATGTGTCTAACTTCTGTTTCCATGCTCACACTTACGTGGATGTGAAATGTTCCCCTTATGAGAAATTGACAGTGTACTATCAAGTTAAATGTCTATTTCTCTGCCATTGTTGCTCTTTTCTGAGAAGCTCAATGTTCCATAAAGCATAGTGGTTGTATTAAATAATGTTGTGATTGTTCGGGAAACAGGGACATTGGCATTTATTGCTTAAGAGATAAGTGCTATAGCACTGATTTGAGCCTTTACCTTTTAATGCTGGCCTTGAAATGGAACTGTACGCTGACCCTTAGGGTTCAAAGAAGCATCAGTAGAAGACTAGTGGAGCCCAAAGATCTTCCTGTTATGCCCACGTACTGATGAGTCAATGTGCTGTGTATGTCAGTCACTTAATGTTCCAAATTGATCAGGCTGCTTCAGAGCAGAAAGGACAGGAATCAGTTTGGCATTGGGTGAAGAGGGAGGAGGAAATATTATGTCAGGTGCTACATGTCGTGATGCGTATCCTGGTGTAATGGGCTTCATTTATTGTTAATACATTTATTTTGTTTATTTGCTAGTCTAGGAGATGATTTTCGGTTGTAATCTCAACTCAGTGAGCAGTACTGGTTATGTAAACAAAGACAATGAAGAGTGTGTAACTGAAATCTTGTGCTCAGGATTAGGGATGTTAAATTTAGTTTAATCAACTAGTTGATGGATTTTTCCATCGACTAATTGATAAGAGGGGGAGCTGCAGCAGGGTTAGTTCCTGGCCTTTTGAGCTAACCCCGCTGTGGCAATGTGTGAGCTGAGCCAGCTGAGAGCCAGGCCTCTCCTCTGCTTCCCGGGCCTGGCTGCACACCAGCCTTAAATGTAAAAAGGCTGGAGCACAGTTGGGGGACCCGGGGCGAGCCGGGAATCAGCTGTCCCAGCTTGCACCAAGTCCCCCGGCTGCACTTCTGTTTTTTAAACGTATTAAGAGCCGGCAGGCTCTTAATACATTTAAAAAGAAGAGGCACAGTGTCTGGTACTCAGGCCTGGTCCCTGCTACTCCCCTGGCCTCCGTGGAAAGGGTGCTGGGGAGAACTGGTTTTTAAGATGGCTTCCCCCCTTCCCACTGCTCCCCTTCCTCTGATAGAAGCAGCAAGGGAGATAAGTGACTAGTCGAGGGACTAGTTGACTATCCGATAAGATTTTGTCTGATAATCTTATATTCCTACTCAGGATTAGACTCTTTAGTTTTCCTGAAAAATGAAATTGTGCTACTGTTGATGACAAAAGTTTAACTCCGAACTTCAGAGAGTATGCTTGAAAAACACACAGCTGTTAGCTGTGTACTTGCATTACTGAACTGTGGTGTGCACACTCATTGTAAATGTGTTGCTATTTTTCTTTGGCTAGTCTTCGATGCCAGTCCCTGTTATATCTAAGGCTTTTCAAGCTGAAGAAGGAGAGTGCATTGAAATATTCTAAAACACTGACAGAACATCTAAAGGTAAAAAGTTTCTGTATTATTGAGAGAGAAAGCAAGAGAGTACCTTAGACTTTCAACTAAAATGTACTTTAATATGCCTCTATCTGGACAAGTGGCCCTTAAAGTTGAATTCTGACACACCGATCATTAATTTTCTTTTTTGTTACTGATCAGGATGGGAAGGGTGGCTACTTGCAGCATGACCACAATGTTGTCATTATCCTGATCGTCTTAGCATAATTTTCCATTTATAGTAATTTCTTTTGTCTGCTTTAACGAATAAACAATTGAGCAGATTTCAGAGAGGATGAAAAGAACATCTTCCTGGCTGCAGACATTACTAAGTTGAACCTAACTTTCATGTATGATATTAAGGGAATTCTGTTTCTGGAGGTACATTTTATGACTGCAGCTGTCCAACCTTTGCAGAAGATGATAGTAGAGTAAATAATTTGTAGCTTATCCAACAACTTCCAAAGACAGTTTTCTTAGCCAGCTTGCCTGAACTGTCACATGCTCCCGTGATTTTATATATTTTAGTTAGTATTTAAGGTGCCATGGGACCACTAATTGTTTTTAAAGTTATGGATTAACATAGCTACCCCTATGAGATACTCCCATGAGAAGTTCTAGAATTTTCAATAAAAACCTGTTTTAAGTCTGCATCGGGTTTAAACCTACCGCCAGAGACTAACACATTTCTCCAACTCACTCACTTGAATCTAGTCCCTGATAGGGTACTCAAGACATTTAAGAGGCTCTAGATGAGATTAAGGATGTTAAGAAGCGGGTAATTGACTAACCATGTACTTAATATAATTTGTATGGTGTACATGATTAGTTACTAAGGGGCCCCACTGTGGCTCTGCAGTTTAAATGTAGTAGGAGCTGAGCACGCAAGCAGTCCAGATCCTACTACATTAAACTGCACAGCTGCAGCGGGATAGGTCCTAGACCCAGCGTGAGCCGGGGCTGCTGAGTCCTGGCTTGTGCCAGGTCCCAGACCTACCTCGCTGCGGCTCTGCCTCTTAAATGTAGTAAAAGCCGCCTGGCTTTGATATAGAGGTAGCAAGCAAGGAGGGAGGAACTGAATAGTTGACTTGACTACCTGATAAGCCTAGACTTATCGGGTAGTCGACTAATCGACTACTCTTTTTTACATCCCTAGATGAAATTGCTTAATCTGAATTTAGGCTGGGATTTTCCAAGGTGTCAGTAGGAATTAGGCATCTAATTTGGAAGCTCATAGTCTTCTTCAGAAATCCTAGCCTTTAATAGAGAAAGCAGCATGCTAATATATTTCTAGCTTTTGAGGAAGGAGTTTAATTGCTCAGTACCAGTGTTAACAGCCTTCACTTTGCTGTTAAAAGGAGAGTGCTGGAAAAAATTATGAAATTTGCCACCATAAGCAATACAGTCTAGTGGTTAGTGGAAGGAATCAAGTTAGGAGACATGAATTCTAATCCCAGCTGTTTGCTATGTACTATAGACAGATCACAAATTCTTGGTGTCTTAGTTTCAGCAGTAAAATGGAATATTTTGTCCAAATTTAAAGTGCTTTAATTCTCCCATAATGGTTCAGACTTTTGGTTATCACAAAAGTATTCATTTGTAAAAACTTTTTTTAATAAGCTATTAACATACATTTAAAAATCACCTGGCAAATTTATTTTTCCTAAACAGAATTCCTATAATAACTCTCAAGCACCATCACCTGGCATGGGAAGGTAAGTAACTTTGTAACATGTATATTAAACTACTTGATTTGGACATTTTTAAAACTTGTGAGGGAGAGGGGAATGGAAAAAGGCAGTCTGAAGGAACTGATTTCAGTGATTATTAAACTAGCTAGATGTATCTTTCCTGTGAGAACCAAACTCTTAACAATTAAAGTAAAAACTATTTTCTCCATCTGCTATGTACAATAAAGTGTCAGTGCAGGGTTTATAAAGTCACTCTTTACTCATATTACATAATTTTATCTGAAGTTTCATTAGCCAGTTTGTATTGCTGTAAGAATCCAGGCTATGTCGGATAACTGTTAAATATGTTCACTTAATTGTTCAGGTAAATTTTGTAAAATTGCTGTTTTTGAAAGCACTCCAGCCAGAATTTTAAATAACTCCTTACTGCAGTAGAGGTCTATGCCCTCTTGTACTGGATTAATACACAGCTCTAATTTCAATGGGTTATGTTCAAATATGACCCACTTACTTCTCCAGCATTAAGAGAACTGTAGACTTCCTAAAATGCCTGGAACCATTTGAGCTTGAAATGATATATTCAGAATGCAATACATGCAGGGCTACCAACTCCACAGGAAAACACAGGGAGCAATTTGCTTGTATGTAAACTCTAGGAATAATATTCTGATATATTTATCTGTGTAGTCAGAAAACATACAAATCTGAAAATCTAATCATTTTAAATTTCTCAACCTATTAAACATTTGACAATATATGGCAATGTAGCTCTTTCGTGTGGTTCTGATTTTATTCTTTCATCAAGTTTATTCCTTAAAACGTACATTTATCAAACATTCCTCAGTAAAATAATTAAATTAAGAGGTAAGGAATTTGGTCATAGAGTTAAATAACAGAGCTTGAAACCTTAGATGCTGTTCCCAATTCTCATGCAGACTTCATAAGACATCAGAAAAGTCACTTAAATTTCTTCATTTCTTAACTTAAATGTAAATCACTTGAGATCCTAGGATGGAAGTACAAACTATTTTAATTGCAAATTAATAAATTGTGCAGCTTGATACGTCAGAATACATACCTATTTTGACATTTTGTGTATTAAAAATCATGCTTTTGGGGTTTTTTTAAAACTAGCAAGCCTGTTGGTATGCCATCTCCAGTCTCTCCGAAGCTGTCTCCAGGAAATTCAGGGAATTACTCTTCGGGGGCAACAAACCCTTCAGGGAGCAGTTCTTCTGTAACTATCCCACAGAGAATCCACCAGATGGCAGCCAGCTATGTCCAGGTTACATCCAATTTCCTCTATGCCACTGAAATTTGGGACCAAGCTGAACAGCTTTCTAAAGAGCAAAGAGGTAAGACTTAGTAGAGTCTGTAAAATTGCATGTGTTGAATTGTGCCATAAATGCTTGTAGATCTTTCACATTGAGCGAATTGGCTAATAGTATACAAGGCATATTTTGCAGTTGGTGTTTTTCTGTAGGAAAGATGGATAATTATTGCCTTAGATTTTCAATAATATCTCAGACTTCTATGCTTTTGATGCTGAATGATATAAATAAGCCTCACACTGGCAGAATATAGGCAGACATAATTTTGGGGGCTTACTATAACTTCTAGCTTACAAATATGGATTTATATTCCCATTTTTTAAAATTTTATTTATTGAATATGCAAATTCTTTGGGGGAATTTACCACTTTTGGGAATGGGAACATCAGTGTGTAAAACCCTTTCCCATCTGTTCTTATCAATCATTTTACTGCAAAAATGGTTTTTTATTCCTGTACTGTTTTCACCTCCTTCCACCTCTTCTCTCTCCCCGATGTCATCTGAGAGAGATGTGTAATTTGTTAACCCATAATAAATGGCTGTCTCCTCAAAACCACGTTCTCCAAAGAGAAGTAAGTAAATGTGAAAGGAAATGTGCATCATTTGATTTGTTTTTTCCTGTCATTCTAGAGTTCTTTGCTGAACTGGATAAAGTTATGGGCCCTCTGATTTTTAATTCAAGCATCATGACAGACCTAGTACGTTACACCCGACAGGGATTACACTGGTTGCGTCTGGATGCTAAGTGATATCTTGAACTGAAGGAATCAAAAGTAGAACACACTTTTCTTGCTGCCTCTGATTTTTTTCCACAACACTGTGTCATGTCAATAAGGAAGACTGCCATAACACATTGCATAGTTGACACTAAAAGCAAGGAATGCTTTCACTTCTCCCATCCTTCTTTGTATGTTTAACCCCAAACCATATCATGTTAATGGACTTCTTCAGTATTCTCCTTTTTAAGTTATTTAAATATTTTAAAATCGGCTACATATTAATAAGATATGGCTTCACTGCTCTGTAGTGGGATTGGAATTCCAGTCAGTAATACATACCTAATCAGTTTTAAAGCTTATTTATTTTCATTTGTTTTTAAAAATTTTTACAAAGCCCAGCTATGGGTCCTTTTAAGACTTAGCTATTTCTTCCTATAAACTTACCCTATCAAGTACTTAGCAGAGATTAAATGTAGACACTTTATTTAAGTACTGCGTGAGCTTGTTACTCTGTAATGTCTTGTGGTGGTAGAGCTTGTTAAAGAAAATAAGGGTTGTTAGGTTCTAAAATCTAGGAACACCATGCTTTTCATGTCTAATGCCTACGACTCAAATCTTAAATAACTACAGTTTTATTATTGCAGAATTTGTACTAAATTAAGAAAAGTTCCAGAGATATTCTTCTACACATTAAGATATTTCATTTAAATGAAAATATAAGAGATGTATATGGAAAGATATTTAGTTATGTCTAACTTGGGTTGTTTTTTCAAGATTATTTCAGAACACTTGGTTAACACTATAGCAATCACAAAACATTACAGTAAACTTGCATTTAATGCAATATTGAAGTGATGGAGTGAGAATGAGCTTCAGCCTCTGATAGGTGCATACTGGAAATGTTTCATAATTGGACAATCTTGTGCTTTTTTTATATCTCCATTTAAAACAGGTCTCCTTGCTTGTAATTATTTGACAATGAAGCAGCCAACTTAACAATTGAAAGAACCAGTAAATAATTACTACTAGAACTGTCTGTATTATTTCCATCGACTGACTGGGAAACCAAAAATCATAATAAGTGTTAAGATCCATTTTTCCTTTTTGGGTCTGCTAATAGATGGACGTGATCATGCCATAATGGCTATTGTGGGGTGCAGAGCTCATCTTTCACAGGGACATTGTGAAACTGTTCTGATGTAGAATTTATTTAAAATTTCTGTTTGCCTCCATGTTAATAGAGGCTCTTGTTAATGTCAGCTGTTTCTGAGGGGAGCAGAATATTCACTTTAGAAGTATGTTGGTGCAACAAGAATCCTGCATGGAGTTCCAAGTGGCTGCTTTTAAAAGTTGTAATCCAAAGTACCTTTCCACAAAAGGTTATTGTCTAGGTAAAAGATTAAAAATTATACTCCTTTCAATATTGCTTAGTGCCCCTATCATGTCTGGTGTGCCTTATGCCTTACTTTTAGATGAAGATTTTATGAATTGTTTACAAGGTGAAGTTTTACAGCAGGACCATATATACTGTATGGAGTTGGTCTTCTGCAGTACTTTTGGTAAAATTCCATTTCTTTTCAACAGTCCTAGTGTATGTCATAGCAACTTTACTTCCTGTTATAGTGGTCTCCTTTTACAGAGTCAAACTCTGAACCCATTATAGTGGTATTGTGAAATGCTGCTTTGTTTTTATTTCCCATTGTCCCTTTATCTTCTACCAGATGTGAACATGCATGTTCAGGAAAATTATTGCACTAAATTTGTGTGTAGTTGTAGTCAAGTGCCAAAATGATGGCAATCTCAAAAGAAGGAATAGAATTCTATGCTACTTAGTACTGCAGTATGTCCTATGGGCTTTAAGAGTTAAGAAGTTTTGCAAATTAGTAACTTCACTAAACTGTAGCTGCATATTCATAGAGCTTCCTTTTGTGTTCCAACATTATTTGTACTTCCAGAAAAGCTTTGCTACAGACATATGGAGAAGTTAACCAACTTATGACTTTTCCCATTATACTTCAGCTTACATTCACTGTTAGAGATGGAACTTTCTCTACTCTCAAACTCTGCATCTTGGTTAATGGGACACTGTCAACTATTTTTCCTTTGTAATACTCTAAAGTGCCTAGCACACTTTTGACGCTATATAAAAATACTTTCTTAGAAGCTGCATTGTGATTTTGTTTTTTGTGTAGTGCTGCAGTAGCCAGCATGGCTGTTTCTAGCTTGCTCCATTATGAACCATTGCTATAAGCAGAAATAGTCTCATCTCTGGGAATATTGTTTTTTTTCTTATCCAGAGTCTCACCAGTATCATTGAGTGGTAAATTTTTTAAGAGACCAGTTTGGTGTGTAGCCTTTATATCAATGGATTTTAAATATTTGTCTAAAAAATCCAGAAGACTTTTTAAAATCTGTCAAAATGGGGACCCCAATGGGATAAATAGTATACGTTCTAGTGAAATGCCTTCTGGAGTATTGTCCCAGGTTTTCTATATACGTGAGACATATGCAATGATCTTGTTAAAAAAACAAAAGCTCCCTCATCTTTGGCCATTTCAAATGGATTAAACTCAGTTTGACAATTCCAAAAGCATGTCTATTTTTGGGGCTTACTTGTTGCTTCAGTGAGAGAATTTTATTTTGCCAGATATAGAAGTTAAAACATAATGCAAATAGTTCATAAACTTCCATCTCTCTGCCAAAATGCAGGCTAACAAATCTGTCCTTTTTAATCTTTAATCATCAATGTGGAAAATTCATATCACTTGAGCGCTATTGCAACATGCACTAGTGTCTTGCCATGAAGGAATCCTTAACCCCTGGTACCAAGGGTTCCTTAGATGATTATATATTTACACATATCAGTGTTGAGGTTTTTATTAATCCCTTTACGTCTCCCCAGTGGTGAACCCTTTTTTTAAAAAAGGCTTAATAATCAGACTAGGCTTGCTCAGACATAGAAATTATTTTGAATTTGCTGTCAAATTTTCAGGTTCAGAAATGACAAGTTGCATCATTTATAATTGTCTATGATCCTTTAGAACATCAGAACAAAGTAGCCCATGATTTATTTTGATTTGAAATTATTAGCCGTAAAACAGCGCATTGGATGGCTCTCTTCTTGTCTCTTGATGGCAGTATGCAATTTGTATTGTGTATGTCTTTAGTGTGTGTGTGTGTGTGTGTGTGTGTGTGTGTGTAATGAATGAACGCAGTCTGTCCAAAGTATATGTTATACTTGTTTTTAGATTATAGTGCAACTGACTATATTGATATATTATTTATTAAACTGAGTGCTGAATCACCATCTTACTGGTGATGAATCTTGATATTCTACAGGAGTGCAATGTATATTCTTTATATTGCTGAGGTTTGATTGCTGTGATTTAAAAAAAAAACCCTAAAATGTATTTATGAATGACCCCAACATATAGAGAGTCAGTACTTTATGAATATAATTTCATACTTGCCTGGGGCAAGTGAAATAAAGCCTTAGGCATGTGACTGAGTAGTTTGCCAAACTAGTAGAAGGAGACTACCTTTGTTTTATTTAATATTTTGTTTACCTAGTGGAAAAATGTACTGTCTTTGATTGCAGTGCTTATATTAAAACAGTTACAAAAGGGCCTGAGCAAGTCAAGTTTGAATTAATTTGCCCATTGGGGAGTAAGTAATTTCCAAATAATTGATTTTAGCACCCTAACAAATAATTCATAAATATTTTGGTCAAGGATTGAATTACTTTAGATCTAGTCAATCAGTATTATAGAAAGCTGTATATTTCCAAAAACAAAATTACGTTAGCTATCTTTAAATAAAGAGTAGCCAAAGCTTTTGCTAGCCAACTCTGTTAAACACAAACTATTCGAAGGAGATTTCCTGGAGATGGAAGTGCATAAAGAATCATGTTGTCAAATCTCATTTTTGAAGGAGTTTTGTCTGTGATGCCATTTTAAACTTAGCAGTGTTAGGAGGAAAGAGGAAGGGCATCTATAAAAATAAAAATAGATTTTTCTCATTGTGAGAATGCTAGAGCAATGAACCTGGCCAGTTCCAAGACCAGACTTTGAGATTGACAGCATTCGCTCTTTCTGTATTCCAATGTTCAGCTGAGCTTAAGTTGAATACACTGTTGAGCAGTTTGAAGTACTGCTGCAGAATAGAGTTTATATAGGCTATCCTCATGTAATTTTTTTTACCTGCTTTAATTCCATCTGGAAACTTAATGGAAATTCATCCATTCCAATTGATGTAACTCTCCATATTTATTAAGAGTCAATACTGGCAAACTGAAGTGTTCTCAGTCTTGAATTGTTTAGATATAACCTTAGTAAATCATGCAGTTAGGTACACATAAGTATTGTAGTCCATATTTTTTTGGCTGCATTGGCATTAAATATCTGAAAGTTCAACTACAAGGACCAGACATGACTTTTGCAAGCACAGTTACTGACATTTGTATCTTGTCCCCCTTTTAAATGGTTTGAGGAAATTTTGTATATGGAGGATAAAGTGCTTATATATTTATTAAAGATCCTTTTATCTTATTTGAAATTTATTATTATTTGGTGAAGAAGGGTTTTTTTTTCTTTGGAGGAGGGTTGAGTAGGGCAGAGGAAGGTAACTTTAACCTATTGCTTCAAAGCCCTGGTTAATCATGCAGAAAGGTACTGTTAATGACAGGATGTCTCTATCCTATGCTTTGTACATGACAAATCCATGTCTTACATTTTGTTTCTAGGCATCGGTTTTCAACCAAAACTTACAAAAAACAAAAAAACTGTGATTTTATTTGTTGCAATACATTTGAAATTTCAAAGGGTACTTTGGGGCTCAAAATTAGGATTTTTAAGTCAGTATGTGCATTTCACGTAATAAAGCTGTTAATGGTGAGCAAAGTATTATATACTAACTAGATTTTTCCACATCTGTATAGTATATTCTATGTATTTTGTGGTATTGAGATTATAGAAAGTTTAGTGTCTGAAACATGCGTTTAATGTGTATTTTTAAACAAATTTATGGCAATTAAAATATTTGGAGAAAAGGGTATCACATTTCAATTTGTAAAGATCTTTTTAACTACCGTGTCATTAAAATGCTTTGTACAATGCAAAATGTAATGTAACTGGAGAAACTAAGTTTAATAAATATGAAATAGATTTTCTGTATTAAACTTTATAAACAGTGCTTCTATCTTGTGTAGGATTCCTACTCAGTGGTATTACATCTTCTAGCTCAGTTCTCTTAGGTTTCCCTCTCAGTATTTCTTTCCATGCACCACAGCAGAGAAGAGTATTTGTTATACAGGTAGTGCCCAAACTTATTTTGTAATTCATTTGATTCAGTGAAAATGCTCTTGTTTCAGCCCAGTTGATCAGCATGCAAAGGTAATTGTTGCTGAAATATTTTATTTTAAAATTAAGCTGATGAAACCTGCAGCAGTTACTTGGTAAAAATTGTTCTTTATTTGAGCAGTTTAGCATCAGTGGATTTTTCTTCCAAATACCACTGGAAATCCTGGCATATGGAAGGAATCTATTATTTTGAGGCTCTTATTTAATAGAGTTGCTCACTCTGTTCCCTTTCTCAGAAGGGCTGCTTGCCTGAGAGCTGTTGGCTGGTGTCAGTGGGAGGACAGATGATTGGTTTATGTATTCACCAGACCAAAGGGTAAAATGTCCATAGTCCAGCTGCATATACACACTCCTTGAGAGTGCCTCTCCAGCTTGCACCCCCACCGTGGCTTTCTTTGTACATTGAATACAAGAGACGAACTCTATTTGCTAAATACAAATCTTTATCTTATAGGAAAAAAAAGGGAACAATTTAAAAACTGCAAGGTCTTTTATTGAGCATGTCTTCAGGAGCCCAGACCAGTGCATTCTTTCAACTTTCATGAAACCGTTACATCATTTCATACAACAAATGTTTATCTTAAAAATATTAAATATATGCAGTTGCATAATTCAAAGTGTCCTCACTTAAGGATAGTTGATAATAAATATTTCATATATAGGGTTGGACATTGTCAGAGGTAACAATATTATCTTCTTTCGTGACAGGTCACTCACAGGAAATTCTTAGGGAACAGTGATTCTTCCTGCAAAAAAGGCATATCAATCATTATAGGTCTGGATTGATGTAATTATATAGGTCTCCATCTAGTATACCTATACACATAGCATTGTTCATTTAGTTCAGCTCCCTATGCAACTTGAATTTAAATCTGGTGTGTACATTTACAGTAATTCTCAAATCTTACTGGTCAGCATATCCCAAAAGCACTTTTGAGGGAATGAAGATGCTATCAATGACTCTTGTTGGCAGGGAGGGATTGTTTGGTTTCTAGGGTGTAAAAATGTATTGTAAAAAGTGATGGCCTGAAACTAGTTCCTCTGCAGATGAAATGCACAAGTGCTGAATGCCCTACTGTGTAATGGAAATGCTTTTGCCTTCTAATCTACAGGCAGCTTTTTCGGCACCTGTTCTTGCCTCTTTGAAAAGCTATGAGGCAACATATCAGCTTTGTTAAACAGCTTATAACAGATTCTCACAAATGTATCTAAAATAACACTTGACTTCTATTCTCTATTAACTTCCCACCATGAATGTGTAGTGTGCGCTGCCTCTGCACTAGCCGCATCTCTTCCTAGCTTAGGGGTGTAGGGTGCTAGGCATATTGCCACCAGCCTGGGTTCTCCCACATGAGTCAGTCTTCCATTATTTAATAATATTAATGTATTTGGTGTGTCTTGTTTAGACATAGTTGGAGGAAATGGGAAAGGGAGGCCCTGTTCCGTCTAATAATATGGACTAATTCATGTTCAGACTTCTGAACTCCTTATCCTCATCTAAATAAAAATGTGTCCTCCTTTTATTGTGAGATGCTGCTTTTTAATGACACCATTTGCTTGAAGGGTGATAAATTTTAACGCTAAGAAGCAGTCATCACTTAAATCAGTCCTGTAAGAATAGTCTCTTAGGATGTGTTGACTACTTACGCTAAATAATCTGTTCCACCTTGTATTTAGCCAGACAGTACCCTTCCCAATCCTGAAAAAGAGCTCTGTGTAGCTCAAAAGCTTGTCTTTTACGATTAGAAGTTGGTCCAATAAAAGATATTACCTCATCCACCTTGTGTCTATCGCTACTGCCCCTGCACAGGGCTCCTGCAAACTGTTTTGTATGCCACTTGCACTAAGAAAACTATTTTTGAGAGAGAGCTGAACCTGTTCCAATCCTTGCTGCAGCTATTCTTTTTGTACAGAAAAAAAATCAAGTACTGTGATAATTCACCATAAATTACGTGGGAATGGGTAGTTACCTGCACAGCATTGAGATGCATTCATTGTCATGTCTGCATAAGGCTCCTATAGGTCTGAGGGAAATCCCTCTCCAGAAAGGGGTCATCCTCCTTTGTCTTATTAGTTGGGAACTTGAATGATGCAAAGAAGCACAGTGTGTCTGAAACAGAATTGAAATACAGTTGTCATGAAGGAATGGTGGCTTCCTGCCATGGTTAGCATTAAGCATAGTTTTAATGGACTTGTCTCCGTATATTTATTTATAGTTGCTTCATTTGGTTGTCAGATCATAACAGTCTTACTGAATGTCTGTTTGCTTGGTATGTTTGTAAAGTTCTATATCAAAAGT
This sequence comes from Rafetus swinhoei, assembly GCA_019425775.1. NCBI lineage: Eukaryota > Metazoa > Chordata > Testudines > Trionychidae > Rafetus > Rafetus swinhoei. The sequence continues at coordinate 18,167,623 of CM033428.1, read as the reverse complement.
AACTAAGGCTCTCCAGTACTTGTGGGAGGGAAGCAGACATCCTCATACAGAGGTGAAAAAACTTTGGCAGACACACTAAATTACTGGTCTAAACTGACTGACCATATCAGTATCAGAGCTGAGATACTATCTCTAGAGTTCCTGGTTCCTGCTGCCCTCAAACCACTGGCTTGTACTTCCTTCACTTGCTGAAGCAACTGAAACACGCTCTATTAACTCTAAATACTGCAAGGCATTTTACATATGCAAGTATGTGAACTTTCATGTTAGTAATTACTTGACAATTTAAATTAAAATGTTTCTTCCTGTTCTTACCTGCGTCAGTAGGGCTGCACAAAGTAGTAAGAGTGCTATAACTTTCAAACACTGCATCTTCTTTGGATAGGCTGCTAGTTACTAGTAACATTCGTGGAAGGAGCTGGAGTCCTGAATGAGTTTTCCAAACCTTTCAGCTAGACTTTTATAGCCTCAATTCCCTCTCCTTGCATCAGCTACCAGCTGTTATAGGGACAAAGTCCATCTTGGAGACAGGAGAAATTTAATAAGTTAATGTCTACTAAAGTCAATTAGTTCAAGGTCTATCCATCTTGCAAATTATATTTACTTTTCTGACACGTGTACTTAATATGTATAGGAAACAGATCATACAAACTTGTTTTAGGTTTAAAAAAAGTAACACCAGGGTTCTGCTGTGTACCTGCCTGCAAAGAGTGTCACTGGCCTCAGTGTATTTACTGGGGAGCAACAGGTGTAACCTTTTCACTCCCATGGCAGCAAGTATTTAAATTGTTGTGGGTTTCTTAAATAGGGAAGGAAGCTTTGTCAAATAGTTTTACCTTGAGTCTGGAAGGTGGGAGTTTTGATTCTACTCACTTTTAGTGCATTAAAGCAGTTTGAGCAAATTATTTAACCTCTGTGCCTTAGTTTTCCTGTGTGTCAAATACCCTCTGATGGTGGTATTATAGGGTAGTTTGAGTCCTTTTATTAATGCTTAAGGGCTTTTTACTTCATAATGATTTTCATTTAGAATTCATAATGTATAATTATAAATGTTAGTCTCTGAGGAGTTTATGTGGACCTATTCAAAGGTAATGTACAGGGTGCTATATGTATCTGAATAAAAGTAATGATACAACTTTTGCTTACCCAGGAGGGCTAACACAAGTGAGTGTTTAATTGGTTAGAAGAGGCAGTAGCAGCTGGCTCCAAATGGCAGTTAGCTTGACATTTAACTGTAAACTAATACTAGCAATATCAGCTTCTGAAAGAGCTTAGAGTGTGATCTTCTCAAACTATGGCAGGACCTCCCACTTTCTTAGCACAACCTCTTTTTATATGTAAAATATACTTTTAAATAAAATACTGGAGGTCAAATGAATAAAATTAGGTACCTAAATTATCGTTAGCAGGGCCATGTGCAGTGACTGAGATGAAACCCTCAGCAGTGGAGATTTTTTTACCTCCCACTCCTGGTATTTATTTTATGTCTAAACTTTTCTGGTTCAAAAGTAGCATGTGTATAAGCTGGAGAGGGTGTAGTATAGGTGTATAAGCATTAGCTTTAAAAGAGCTTGTACCAGCGTTACAGGGTCAAAAGCTTGTGGGGTTTATCCAAATCCTTTGTCATAATGAACTACTTGGATTGAGATTTGGCATGTTTGAGTATGGCTCTACAAAAACTAAGCTCCTGTTCTCTCTTTATGCACTTTGGGATTAGTTTTGGTCCTAACACGTTAGCCAATGGGAGCTGCAGGGGTTATGCCTCCACATAGGTCCTGGAGGGGGCCATGCTGTTGCTTCCAGGAACTGCTTGAGGTAAGCACTGCCTGGAGCTGTTACCCATGCACAATTCTCTGTCTCTACCACACTCTCAGGGCACACACCTTTATCCAGCTCTTAGGGCTCAAGGTGTAGCCCTGTAAATGTAAATAACCACCTTTACCCAATTCCTAGAGCTCAGGGCTTAACTTCCTGCATGTTTGCAGGATCTGTTAACAATGAGGGAACCTTACATAGCAAAATCCTCACTTTCACTGAACAATTCCCAAGCTACCAGAATACACTTGCAAAGCATATAGTGCCGTGCTCACCAATCCTGATCGAGGCAGGCTAACGTCCCCTGTTGCCAGGTAAGATCGGTCTCATCTGGTTTCTGATTGTTGCACGTCACAGTAGTGCAGAGGGTTCTTGGCAGCTCTGATCTTAGGCTAAGTGCTGGAGGTGACTTTGTCCAGCTGTTTCCTCCTTATTCTTTTGGTTCCTTCTTTTCCTTTCTTGCTCGTGGTCTTGAACCCTAGTTTATATAGTGAAATTTGAGTCCTGCTTAGCTCTATCATAACCAATTATTTTACTAAAATTTTACTAACCAGTTAACATGCTAATAACAATTACCTAACCAATCATACCCCACCATCTTAGTTGATTTACACCTAGCAAAATTATACAGAAGGGAGAAACAATTAAAAACCAGACGGATCATACAAGCAATAGGAAAGTGAGGACCATAGATGAACATAGGTTCCCAAAGTGTGGATGTGCCCCCCCCGGGGGGCACGAGGTGACCCAGCCCCCCACGCACCCATCAATCCCACCAAGTTTTGCTGCTATTTTTTTGGGAGGGGGGGCATGAGGATTTCTCAAAAACCAAAAAGGGAGCGTGATGCCGAAAAGTTTGGGAACTACTGACATAGAATGAGGATTCCACAACTGAAGTTTAAGTAAACACGTGTATTGTGTCTCACATTACAGTAGGCAATTTCCCATTCAGGGACTCTCACCCCACCAGTTAGAGATGAGCCACATCCCTTCTGATTTAATTAGCACTGTTGTCACACTCCCATTTCTGTATCCTTTTTTCCTTTGTCTTTTTCTCTCCAGCATCTGAGGAAGTGAGTTGTAGCTTATGAAAGCTTATGCTCTAATACCCTAATAATAAATTAGTTTGTCTTTAAAGTGCCACCAGACTCCTCCTTTTTATTGATGAGTTTCTTTCCAGACAAAATGCTTCATACTAGTGATGCGAAGGGGAACAGAGGTTGGCCACCCAGCGCAGGTGGGAATGGGATCCTGCTTAATTGGTTACATTTTATATCCCTATATCAAATGAAGTTTTTCTTACCTATTTTGAGATCTGTATCTGGTGATAGTGGGTGCCATTAAGACAGGGTCTCCTTAACAGCCTGGTTTTACACTATGGTAATGCAATTTAGATGGAGTGACTCCTTCTATGTGCTTTTTATAGCTAATGCCTGCTGCTTTTTCAATCTGTCTGCAGATGAAGGCCTTAGCCTTTAGACCTTACAATATGGTTACAGATAAAGGCCATATCCTTACAGAGCTTGCACCCCTGAAACGCCCCCCCCTAGTGTCCAACCCTGGCCCTAGCCCTGATCCCTTTCAGTCCCAGCCTGGAGCACTTTCTTACACCCCAAATCCCTCATCTCTGGCTCCAGAGCTCACATCTCCGGCCAGACCCCTCTCTCCTGCCCCAGTCCCTTCCTGCACCCTGAATGCATTGGTGGGGCCACCCCTGAGCCTGCATCTCCACCCACTGTTGCATGAACATTCATGGCCTGCCATACACTTTCCATACTGAAATGTGGCCCTCAAGCCAAAAAGTTTGCCCACCCCTGACCTTGATCATCTCTGGTAGGTGTTTCAGACCTGCTCTTAAAAACCTCTGATGGAGATTCCACAACCTCCCTAAGCAGTTTTATTCCAGTGCTTAATTAGCCTGACACAGTTTTTCCTAATGTTCAACTTGAACCTAGCTGTACTTTAAGTCCATTGCTTCTTGTCCTATTCTCAGAGGTTACGAATGTTTGTCTTTCTCCTCCTTGTAACAACCTTTTACTTACTATAATGGCCTCTTTTCTCCAGACTGAAAAAATAGATTTGTTTAATCTTCCCTCAAACTCATACTTGGTAGACTTTGAATAATTTTCATAGTTCTTCTCTGGACTATCTCCAATTTGTCCATATCTTTCTTAAAATGTAGCATCCAGAACTGGACACTATTCCACTCGACGGCCTACACAGGGAGTCGTGGAAGAATTACTACTTGTCTTGCTTGCAACACTCCAGCTAATCTCCTAATGATTGTAGGGTATGGTTTTTTTGTGTAAGCATGTTATAGACTGTTATAAAGAGGACTATGATCAATAGTTCTCTCCTGAAGGTAGGACAAGACGTAATTGGCTTAATCTGCACTCAGAGATTTAGGTTAGATATTAGGAATAACACTTGAACCGCAAGGGTAGTTAAGTTCTACAATCTAACTTCCAAGGGAGGTTGTGGAATCTCATGGGAGGATTTTTAAGAGGTTAGACAAACATCTGCCCAGGTTGGTCCTGCTTCTGCACCAGAGCCTTGACTTGATGATCTTTTGAGGTCCATTCCACCCCTAGGGTTCATGCAATACATGTACCACACTCTGTACCTGGTTCCTATGTCTACTCTATTCTTAGTGCAGCTCAATCTAGTCAAGGGCTGTAGAGATATCACTGAGGATAGTGATCAGATGAATCTCTTTAGCTGAAGGGTGGGGAACCGTTTTAGGGTTGGGGACCGCTGCCCCATAGAAAAAATCAATTGGGGGCCACACCAGTGAGAAGCCCCCCCCCAAAAAACCCCAACCCCCTATCTGACTGAGAAGCAGACAGATGCTCCCCCTATTCCTCTCCTACGTCTGAGCTGGGGGGAGGGCCAGTCTAGTAGATTTTGTGTGCTCTAGTCTTGTGGTGGGCAGTAAGGAGAGAGGGGCTGGAGCACCAATGCAGGTTCTGTAATGCTGGGAGGGGGCATGATCCTTGTGGCCCCCCGGGCCTGAGGTTCCCCACCCCTGCTTTAGCCTATTCCCGTTCACTTATTTTATCTTCTGGAGAACATAGTGGTTGTGATGTTCCTCTGGAGCTACTGTATAATGATGCAATACACTTAAAATAAAAAGCTCCAGTGCAGGAAGCTTTGTATGATCCCTATCCATCAGCCTTGATGCAGAGGGGTGGAGTTTTCCACAACAGTTTAATGTGGAGATACTTGCTGGTGCCAGCTTGGCAAGAGGAATTTCTGCTCTACGACCCCATTGTAGGACTGATGTACCTTCAATAAGCAAGGAACAGCCTTACATTTATCTTGTAGCCTAATTGTGACAGCTGTTCAAAATGGAAATCGTACATAGTACAAGATTTTTCTATCCACCCTTTCCCCCAAGCCCTCCCTTCTTTATGCTTCTAGCTACCTCTGTACTAGCTCACTGCAAGCAAGAATTAAACCTTTGTACCCCCTCACCGGGCCTGCTCTGTAAGATGGCAATCAGTTGGTAAAGTACAGCAGGTCAAAAGGGCTGAGTTTGAAGTGGTGGCTTGTGCTGAACATGAGCCCTCTTTTCCTTTGCATCTTCAGTATAATTCTGAGGAATCCTAATATGTTCTCCAGCCAGTCTCCGTGTTGCCTACTTCGCAGCTGTTCACATAAGCAGAGGTGAGCCATAGAAGCAGTTGTGCTTTAAGCAGGGAGCTGGGAAGGCTGTTAGTCATTATCCTGTACAAGACCCATGACCACTTCTGTGCCCCAATTTCCCCATTTTTTTTAAATGGAGCTAGTACTCTAAGAGTAGGTTGTGTGGTGTGCTGCAGGTTGGCCCTCCCTGGTCCAGTGGGGCGTGGGGGGAGAAAAGGAACCAGAATTTGCCAGGACCAGGGAAGTTCTCCTGCCAGTGGCCCCCTCAGCCTGCCTCTGGCTCCTTCGGCCCCACTCCTGGCTGGGTGATGCAGCTGACCCGGCCCACTACCATAACTGCTTCTCCAGCCGGCACAGCGTGGCCCTGATTGGGCTGCTGACCTGCAGCAGCCCCGCCTCTGTTGCTATGGTACTGCAGTCAGTGGCCCAAAACAGGCTTCCCTTGCAGGGTTGCCTGGCCTTACTACTAGCCAGGCTGCCATAGCTCTATCCCCACTGCCAGGCCCTCCCGCAGCCCCAATTGGGCTCCCACAGCACAATCCCGCTGCCAGGCCAGCATGCATGCACTGCCCTGGCCCTAGCTTGGTTGTTCTGACTCTGCTGCCACAGCCCCAAAGGGGCTTCCCCTGTGACCAGGCTGCTGCAGCTCTGTCCCCACTGCAGGGCCAGTATGCAGCCCCCAATTGGGTTGCCACAGCAAAATCCCACTGCCAGGTAGGCTTGCCAGATGCTTTCACCAAAAATCCCAAATATGGCAGGAAAAAAACTTGGTTGACACCCCCCCCCCAAAAAGGTTGCTACACCTTTAAGAATCCCTATGCTCCTTGCTCCCCTTCCCCCACCAGACATGGCAGGGGAAGAATGTCCCCACCGGCCTTCCGTCCAAGAAAAACAGAAAATACTGGACATTTTACATGTCCAGTATTTTCTGGGTTTTTTTTTAAATTGGACAGGGGCCAGAAATAATGGACTGTCCGGGTGAGAACTGGACACCTGGCAACCCTACTGCCAGGTCAGCATGCACGGGCTGCCCCGGCCCTACTACTCTGGCCACACTACTTCCGCTGCCAGGCTGCTGCTGCCTGGCCGTGCTACCAACAGCCTTGCTTTGACCCTCCTGTCCCAGGGTGCTCTCGTTCAGCAACATGCCGGAGGAGAGAGTCCCGGTTTAGGGAGATACAACCTGTAGTTAATTTGTCTGTAGTGGACTTTGAAAGCCTGTGTTGTATAAACTTAGCTGCCCCTTCTTGGGAAACCAGTTTAGCAAGCAGCAGTCTCTCTATTAGCTTGTTCGTGCAAATCCCAGCTTGTATTTCTTCTGGTGGGCATCGTAGCAGTGGAAGTCAACCAGCTGTGTTTTTATTTCCAGAACAGGTAAAATTAAGGTAATGGCAGCTTCCTCGGCCCTGTGTTGAAAGGACAGTTGTGGGCGGTCACTCAGCTGGAATTGTTTACCAGAGGATTAATAGAAAGTATCCATATCCTAAGTGTGGGATGAAGGATTAGTGGGACTCTGAGCAGGATGGAGATGCACTGCAGCAGAATGCAGCTATTTGCCCATAGTTTAGCTCAACAGCCCTCAGAGCTTGAATTAGTCCCAGGCTTGGCAAAGCAAATGCAGTAGCAGTGCTTTTGGCCTGCAGCAGAAAGAATACTGGTGTAGAAAGAGGAGCCTGTCATTTAGGCTTTGAAAGTGATGAGTTTGTTGAAGGAGGGAGGGTGAAAAGTAAGGGCTCCTGAAATTGCTGAAAGCTTGAAAAGGAAGCCTGTCTTTTTCCCTAATAATGATAGACCTTTATACTGCAGTCTAGTATTAGGAAGTCCGCCTTTGAGTTTTGCCACTAAGCTTACTAATACAAAAGCTATTGCTTACCACTATTTTGTCATGGGGGCTTGGACATTGTAGCTATTTTCAGTACCCTGAGGGAATTCTGTTAAAAATAATTGCACAATATATTACAATTGTGCAATTTTGTAAATAAAGGTGGCTCTAATATTGGCATGAGGTGCACAGGCCACTAGCTGCACTTAGGTGAGAGATCACCCTGAAGCCCCCACTTTCCCCAGTACTGGGACGTGGCAATGAGGCTGCAGCTGACCCTGACATCATGCAAGTGCTGTGCCTGCTCCAGCAACACGCTGGGTCTGTTCCCTCCCCCTCCTGCTCCCCATCAGGTGTGAATGGTTAGACTCAGCTCAGCAGGAGCCAAAGGGGAATCCGGCTGTGGTGTGAGGTTTCTTTGAAGATCTAGATGCACTGGAGCTGGTTTCTGACTGCAGAGACAATGAGATTTTGCTGGGGGTCCAGATGAAGGTGATTGGGGCTCAGTAGGGGAGGCTTAGGTGGGGCTGAGTGTGGGGGAAGTGGGGCTTGATGGGTAGGGGTCTGTGTGGTTCATTGGTGTGTCCAATGTGGGGGATTAGGGCTTGTCAGGTAAGGGTCTGCTTAACAGAACACCACTTGTCATCACCTATAGCCCCCAACTTAAACCCGTCCAATGCATTATCAATAAATTACAACCTATACTGGAACAGGATACTACACTGCGAGAGGCTCTGGGAGACAGATCCATAGTCTCCTATAGACAACCACCTAACCTCAGGATGATTCTTACCAACAACCACTGGACGTATCACACTAATACCAACTCTGGAACTTTCCCTTGCAATAAACCCCGGTTCCAGCTTTGTCCACATATTTACTCTGCTGACACCATTATTGGACCTAACCATGCCAGTTACAAGATCAAGAACACATATTCCTGTTCATCCAGAAATATAATTTATGCCATCATATGCCTAAAGTGTCCGTCTGCTATGTACATTGGACAAATGTCTCAGACACTTCGCCAAAGAATCAATGCACACAAAACAGACATAAGACTCTCTCACAGAGAGAAAGCTGTTGCTTGCCATTTCAGCCAAACGGATCATTCCCTCAATGACCTTAAAACATGCATATTGCTTCAAAGAGACTTTAACTCCAGACTTCAACGAAGCTTCAGAATTGTCATTCATGCTTAAATTTGACACTTTATGTATGGGTTTAAACAAAGACTCTAATTATCTCACCCATTACAAAGATAGCTTCCCAATTATCACCCCTAATGTCATTACCTCACAGAAACTTCCCCTATTATCACCCCTATGTCATTACCTCACAGAAACTAACCTTCCCCCCTCACCCCTACTCTGTTCTAGAATTTGATTTGTCAATTTCACGTGTTAATTTTTTTGATTGTATCACTTTGGTATATATGGTTGTGCCGATGTTCTTCCACATATTGATCTGAGGAAGTGGGTCTGGCCCACGAAAGCTCATCACCTAAAAAACCATCTTGTTAGTCTTTAAAGTGCTACATAGTTCTGTCTTTTGCTTCAGCTACACCAGACTAACACGGCTGCATCTCTATCACTATTCTAGCTGCTATGTGTCAGACTCCCACTTCCTCCATTCCTTCCCCTGCCCCATACCAATCTCCTATTCCCCTTTCCCTGCCTTATTCCACCCCCTTTTTTCCCCACTGCCTCTTCTCCCCACAGCCCCCATTTCCCTTACCCAAAGGCTCCCAGCACTGGCACTAGGCTCTGGAGGCTGTACAATTACAGAAATTAGAAGGGGGAGCAGCAGTGGCACATAACCCTCTGTGTCCCATGTCCCCAAAACTGAGCCCATGGCCTCCTTTTGCAGCTTCCCTGATTGTGAGAGGGTGAGGTTCTGTGGGGGTGCAGTCCTGCAGAATTCCACAAGGAATAAAATTTAACTCAAACCCAAAATCAAAGAGCAAGAGAACTAATTTTTCAGCAGCACAGGCTATAATAGTAGCCAACATGGTGATGTAGCACTGAGAGGTTGTTTGCATCATTTTCAGGATTTTCTATGTGTTTGGCCAACACTAAATACGAGGCTGATTCATTTCAGACAAAGCAGCACCAGCTTCTTCACTATGATAAATACCAAGCTATTAAGGTATTAGATGCAGCCAGTGTTCTTACAGTTCTGTTAATGAAAGGGTAAGCCACATGCCAATTTATCTTTCGATTCCTTTAAGTGCCTGCCAGTGGGGTATATGAGGGGCAAAATCTGCCCTTTCCATGTCAACTGTCTCTCTCCTTGAAGAGCCAACCCTGTGAGCACAGTGATAGTTGTCATGAAGACAATATGCATTCCAAGAAAATACTTTCACTGCATCTCTCCACTAGGGACACTCCATGCACATTCTCTCAGCTGCCTAAGGCACAGTATGGCAGAAGGTTGCTTTTCATCCTCTAGGTCAGTGTTTCCCAATTGGTGCTCCGTGGAACCCTGGGGTTCCGCGAAGCAACAGTAGGGGTTCCGCGAGGAGTCAGCACTCCCCTGCCCCTCTGAAAGAAAGCACCAGTGTGACGGGACGGACCCATCCCAGGGGGGAGGACAGATCTGTCCCACATGCAATCGCAGCAACTTACTTCTGCGATGCCGTCCTGTGGGGGGGAGGGTGCGGGGAGTCCCAGGGCAGAGCGCGCTGCCTGCGTAGTTTAAGCTGCGCAGGCACAGGGCTCCTGAACTTCCTCCCTTCCCCCGCACCGCACAGAAAGGCCCCGGAACTAAGTTGCCGGGTGCCACAGCCCCAGCTATTCAGGCAGTGCGCGCTGGCTCCTTTGAGGAGGGGAAGTGCTTCCCTCCTTGCTGTGGGTCACGTGGGGTCACTCCTGTCCGGCACTCCCCTGGCGTGCCGGCTGGGAGCAACTGTTCCCTCTGCCCCCGCCTCCCTGGGTAGGAGGTTTAAAACTAATAAAAGAAAGTTCTTCTTCACACAGCGTGTAGTCAACCTGTGGAACTCCTTGCCAGAGGAGGCTGTGAAGGCTAGGACTATAACAGAGTTTAAAGAGAAGCTAGATAATTTCATGGAGGTTAGGTCCATAAAAGGCTGTTAGCCAGGGGATAGAAATGGTGTCCCTGGCCTCTGTTTGTCAGAGGCTGGAGAAGGATGGCAGGAGACAAATCGCTTGATCATTTTCTTCGGTCCACCCTCTCTGGGGCACCTGGTGCTGGCCACTGTCGGCAGACAGGCTACTGGGCTAGATGGACCTTTGGTTTGACCCAGTACGGCCGTTCTTATGTTCTCCCTACGCCTCTGCTGGCTAGCTGGCTGTAAAGGGGTGGCAGTCCGCTCCCCCTTTTCTGTCAGTTTACTCTGGCTTTAATGGCCGCCCGGCCGTCCTTTTGTTAACCAGTTTACAATTGTTTCTGCCTCCATGGCAGTCCATTTTGTAGGCCGATACCACAAGCATCTGCAACAGTTCTGCCCCGCTGCTGGCGGGTGGGGGTAGGGAGACCCGCACCTGCCCTCGCTCACGGGTTCCAGCCCAGGGCCCTAAAGGCAGGTGCAGGTAAGGACCTGTCTGGCTGGTGGGGCTTCTGCCGCAACGCACCAGCCCGTGAGCCGTCTGTAGGCAAGCCCTGCCCTGGGCTTCTTCCTACCCCCAGGGACCTCGGACTTCGCCCCCCCGTGCTCTCCTAGCTCTGATGCTCACAACCCCCGCGCTTTAACTCCAGGTGTTGGGATAATGCTGGCGCTTCCTCCCCGGCTCCGATTCTGCTCCCGTTCCTGTCTCCCTCTAATCTCCTTCGCTGCCTCCCCTGCCCTGTCTCTTGCGGCCGCAGCCCTTTTGAATTCCCCGCTCTGGTTCCACCCTGCTAACCTCTCCCCCTGATGCACGCTCCATCTTGAAGTCACCCATCCTGCCCCCTCCCGCCCCGGAAGCACGGCCCGGCGGGCAGCGGACGTCTTCCGGCTTGGCGTTCCCCCGACGGCAGTTCCCTTGCGCGCCCTGTAAAAGGGAGGGGGTCGGTGACGACTGCATGTGGGACAGATCCGTCCTCCCCCCCGGGATGGGTCCGTCCCGTCACACTGGTGCTCTTTCTTTCAGAGGGGGCCGGGGAGTGCTGGCTCCTCGTGGAACCCCTACTGTTGCTTTGCGGAACCCCAGGGTTCTGCGGAGCACCAATTGGGAAACACTGGTTTAGAGACAAGCTGGTAAAGACCTTGGCTATAAACATAGCTTTACAACAGCCATTACATACAGGATATATTGTGATTATACCTTAAGGTTACATCTACACTGCAGGCTTCTTCTGCAAGAATGGCTGTTCTTGTGCAAAAACTTGCAGAGCGTCTACACTGCACGTGCATTCTTGCACAAGTAAATTTATAGTAAGGCGTCGGAACAGAGGGCTTCTTGCGCAAGAGTTATTCCTCTTCCCACGAGGAATAAGCCCTCTTGTGTAAGAAGGCAGTGTGGACGGGCAACAGAGGTTTCTTACGCAAGAAACCCGTATGGCTACAACGGCCATCAGAGCTTTCTTGCACAAGAGAGCGTCCACACTGCCATGGACACTCTTGTGCAAAAGCACATGGCAGTGTGGACGCACTCTTGCGCAAGAACTCTTGCACAAAATGGTTCTTGCGCAAGAAGCCTGCAGTGTAGACGTAGCTTAAGTGTCTGTTAGGAAATTAAGATTACTCTTACATTTGTGGAAGGACCATCCCTGAATTGGTAAGATGCGTTTTGGCTTGGAAACATTACTACCCAGTCTCCAGTGGCCAATGAGTTGGACACGTCATACAAGAGCCAGCCTTCATGGTGAAATTTTCAGAATAGGGCAGGGGTGGTCAACCCCTTACCGGCAAAGAGCCAAAACAGTGGTCGAGTAAAAAAAGACATTACCACTAAGTGAAAACTCTGGTTTGGCTTTTTTGGCCACATCAGGCTCCCACCATGTTGCTTCGCCATGCCAGACAGCTCCCCTGTACCCGGTGAGCCCAGGGGCTGGGGGCCCTTTGTAGGGGCGCAGGGGTGGCTTCATGAGTCGCGGGGTGTGCTTTGAGAGCCACACTTTCTGAGGTGAAGAGCCGCATGCGGCCCGTGAGCTGCAGGTTGGCCACTCCTGGAATAGGGCATCAGTCTCCAAAATTTTGAGTGTCATGCCTTTCCTTACCCATCCATGCCCTTTAGGAGCAGTGTCGCAGCTTGGGGGAAGAGGGAAACATGGAAACTGGTAAAGAGGCCAAGGCAGGTTCTGCAGCTGGACTGCCAGTGAACTGCATATAGGGCTGGCAGCTGGGTCTGGAGTCAAGTGCTGTTTCATTCCCGACCTTGCCCCCACTGTCAGCCCCAGGCTGGGAATGGAGGTATGGCCACCGGCTATCACAGAACTGGGAACAGAGTGATGCTGGGGCTAGGGCCAAGGCCAGGAGCTAAAATATGGCTGGAGGTAAGACTGGAATGGAATTGGGGATAGGGAGGGGCTGGCCAAGCCCCACCACAGCCCTTTGGACAATCCTCCATCCACTCCTGTTGGGGTACACCCCACACTTTGAGGACCTCTCCAGTAGGGTTAAATTCCATCTTGAATATGGCCCACTGACGGGGCTACAGATTTAGGACTGCAAACTGTCCTTGAGCTACGCCAGCTCTCTCTCTGCTATTGGCAATAGGTTTGCAAATAGAGCAGAGGTAGAAGGTGGTTCTTTGTAATAATTCAATCATACAATCTATTCAAAGTTTAATTAAATGCTACTTAGTGGGAAATACTGTTTTACCACCACTAATTTTGGCTGTTTCTTTTCATGCCTCTCCTTTAGAAAATGATACATAGAAGGCTTCAGTCCCATTAAAATCAACCGTGTCTTTATTATGCACTTAACGTCGCACAAAAAATATAGGGTGTGTTTGGAGCTCACCTTTGAGTTTACTGTTTCGTGTTGTCCACCTGAAGACAACACCGCATCAGTTACATTCAGTGTGTCTGGAACATCTTTATAAAGGCTAGAGGCTCTTAAAATTAAAATTTAGGTTCTGCAGAATTTAAATGTGTCAGGAAGCCTCAGCTGTATCCATTGAGTGAGATGAGGCCAATAGGCTGATCTAAAGCAGTCAAAAAAAAAAAAAAAAAAAGAATTCCACATGACAGAGCAAGGTGGAAACTGAAGTTTATTTAACAAGCTTTCCCAGCCTGCTATAAATATCCTTTTGTGTGTTTGTGAGCAAGTTTAGAAACAAAGAAGGAAATTGACATTAATACACTGAGATCTCCATATAAGCTGTATTACTCGTCATTTGCAAAGTCAGCAGGGTTCTTCCTTTTCAGTCGCTCAAATTCTTCGTTGCCCCAGGTGTAAACAACATATGCCACCACAAAAGCTTAACAAAAAACAAAAGCAGTGAATATTTACAGGTTACATTACAGTAGTTACAATATGAAAATCTCTTGCATTATGTTGTATAGATTACAGTACTGGGCTAGATTCTGGTAGTGATACAGTGTAGATATGTTTTAAGCTGATTCTCTTTAGGTCTGAGTCCTTGCCAACATAAGAGTTAAGGGGCTAAAAATCATCCTGATGAATATTTGCATTCTGCCATTATTTTATTATGGGAACCTTGATTTGCAGGCAATCGTGTGTATTATGAATGGCCCTGTGGCAGAGGTCTCCAACCTTTTTTAACGCAAGATCACTTTTTGAATTTAAGTGCAATCCAGGATTTACCTCAAGCCCAAATACTCTTATCCTGCCTCCTTTGTGCCCCTTCTGAAGTCCTGCCCCTGCTCACTCCATCCTCCCTCCCTTTCACCAGGTTGGGGCACAGGCTCTGGTCTTGGGCTAAGGGATTTGGAGTGTGAGAGGGACTCTGAGCTGAGCCTGGGGCAGGGAGCTGGGGTGCAGGAGGAGGTTCAGGGTACAGTCTCCATAAGGGTGTTTGGGTCCAGGGGGCTGGGGTTCAGGAGGGGCTTCATGAAGGGAGCAGGGATTTGGAGCTGGCTCAAGCTGGACACTGCTTACCTCAGGTGGCTCCTATGTGGTGTTACAGTGAGGCTACCTGCCCTGGCCCTGCACCACTCTCAAAAGCAGCCAGCAAACTTTCAAGTCCTGTTGTGCCTCCTCCCCCCCCGGCCCCATTCTGTGGAGATAGGATACAGAGTGGGAGAGGGGGCACCCTGACATCAGCACCCCCTCCTCTCCTTTCCTTGCACAGACAGCAGGAGGTTCCCAGGGGTTAGGGGCAGCTCCAAGGCAAAGGGCAGGAGATACACAGCAGTGGCGGGAGGGGACAGCCGAAGTGCCAGCACTTGATAGCCTCTTGGCCAAACCAGTCAGGGTCACCCATCAGAGGCTCCAAGATCTACCAGTAGATTCTGATCTACTGGTTGGTGACCACTGCCTATGGTGTATAAAGATCTCTTCCTCAGTCCGTTCCTCTGCACTTATATCCACCCATGACAGCTGCTAGCCCCATATCTAGAACATTTTCATCTCTCTATGTAGCACACCTGTCCCACAAATTCTCATACATTTTGTAGTTTTGATGATGGTTTTATTCCCTTAATTTAAAAGCTGCTTCTAAAGTTTTAATATGAAATTCCATACTTGTGGGCAGGGAATGGTTATTTTATAAGCTTTTAAAATAGATGCAGAAACACTAGGGATGTGAACATGTATCCATGTACAAAGTTAACCTGCACTATTAAATGCAGCTCCCACCCCTGTATTGCTGCCTTGCACAGAACGTGAAGGAGGCTGCTTCCCATGTGTAAACATGTAACTGCTGAAAGATACAGCAGTTACATGTTAAAATAAGGTTTATTGTAAACATCCTTGAACACCAATCAACATCTTTAATTTACCTCAGGTGCTAGTGAATGCAGTACATATGGTACACAAGCCAGTTCAGGAGGTACCAGTTTAAATAATTCAAAGGAATTAGAACTTACGAGGTGCTACCCTGTAGACACGTGAATGAAATCGCCGCCACATATTGGGAATTCCTTTAGAGAAGTAGTTAGGGAATGCCCTCTGCTCGAATGGAGACAAGCTGTAAGTGATCACATGCCTCACTCGCTCCAAGTTTCCAAAGTGGATACCCATTTTAATAGCTTGAACTGCAAAAGAATGTACTTAAGTTGTTTTTCTCTTTAAAAAATAAGCCTGTTTAAATAACACCTGAATTGAATACAAAATATTAAGGCCTAAGCTTATTATAATCTATTAAAGCATTTACATAAAACTATGCTGCGTTTATGAGCCTCTATCAAAAACTCTGAAGGCTGCGTCTAGACTGGCATGATTTTGCGCAAAAGCAGTTGCTTTTGCGCAAAATCTTGCCGCCTGTCTACACTGGCTGCGAGTATTTGCGCAAGAACACTGACTTTGTAATGTACAAAATCAGTGGTTCTTGCGCAAATACTCCGACGCTCCCACTCAGGGATAAGCCCTCTTGTGCAAGTATTCTTGCGCAAGAGGGCCAGTGTAGACAGCCACGTTAATTTCTTGCGCAAGAAAGCCCGATGGCTAAAATGGCCATCGGAGCTTTCTTGCGCAAGAGAGCGTCTACACTGGCACGGATGCTTTTGCGCAAAAGCAAATCTTTTGCGCAAAGGCACATGTCAGTATAGACGCTCTCTTGCGCAAATACTTTTAACGGAAAAACTTTTCCGTTAAAAGTATTTGCGCAAAATCTTTCCAGTCTAGATGCAGCCTGAGTTTACAGAATGCGTTTCTGGGTACAGAATAGGTGGGAAGATTCCTAGCAACCAGGTTTTATAAATACAGCACAACTGATCATGTATTAAAGCAAGGCTACTTAACACGTGGCCCATGGGCCGCCTGTGGCCCGCAGCCCATTTGTTTGCAGCCCGCGGTGCCGTTTGGGTTTACATGGGGCTCAACACGAGGCCTGCGGGTGGGATCCTTTGAACATGGCCTCTATAAGGAACACGCTCCACAACAGTGAGGCGGCTCCCAGGCGGGGGGAGCACTGAAAGATGCAAGCAGACGGGCTGGCTAGAACAGACGGGTACAGGGTGTCGGTATTTCTAGCTCCCAGGGAGGAGGTGCTGGAAGCGCCAGTGCATTGGGGGAAGTGCTTTGAATTAATGCCCGTCCATGTGAAAGAAGCTATTTGCATATATTTGCATGTATACACAACCACGCTTAAGTTGCGGCCCCCGGCAGGCGCTGTATCACTGTGGCCCCCAGGCCTTCCAAAGTTGAGCAGCCCCTGTATTAAAGGCTGGAGCCGGTGGAGGGCTTAGGAGTGGTGTTACTGAGCACAAGAAACAGGCAATCGCCCCGGGCAGCGCGACCCAGCCCCCCATTCCAGGAGACACCCTCCGAGTGTCACCGTCAGTCTCTGCTTCGCGGCCCGGTGCCCTGTCTTAGTGCCGCTCGCGTCACCCAGGGTCGGGATGGGAAGCGGAACCGCCGCTCGCAGCCCGGGATTTCAATGGCGGCTCTGCCGGGGCGGATCGCACCCGAGCCCCGCGGCCAGAGCTGCGCCCGGCCTCGAGGAGGGACGCGGAGGAAAGACGCGGGGTCACCCCCCGTCCCAGCGAGCGCCCGCGGGGCCGCGGCCGGACTGACAAGGGCTGGGGCCGAAGCGCATTTGGGAGGGAGCCATGCAGGGGCCCTCTGCCGCTCCCCCCGCGGGGGAAGATTCCCGCCCGCCGGGCCCTGCAGCCCCGAGGCCGGGCAGCGAATCCCGCGCCCGGCGCCTCTCTCACCCTCGGACGCCCAGAGGTCAGCTCTCCGCGGGCTGGCGGCCCTGTCAGCGCCTCCCTTCCGCTTCCGGGGCGCCGGCCGGGTTCACCTCGCCGGCCACGCCCCGCCTCCCGAGCGAGGGCGGGGAGCAAGGGAAGGCGGCAGCGCCCCCCTGCAGGCTCAGGGAGAGGGCGGGAGCCCTACGCGAGAGCCCCCCATTGGTTGCACAGTCTCTGTGGTCTCTGCCTCCCCCTGTCCCTCCAGGCCCTTCTGCCCCATCCTACCCTGCAGGGTCTCCAGAGTCCCTCTGCCCCTCCAGGGTCCATCAATTCCCCCTCCACTCTCCCCCCTCCCCACACATCTCAGCAGACTAATTATGTGCCTTCCTTGCAGAGAGCAGCTGGGGATGTGTGTGGGTGTGGCCATGCTGGGGACTTTAGCATCACTCTGAGGTCAAGGTACTAGGTCCCTCTTCTGCTCCAGATAGGTCATGCATACTAATTCACGCATAGGGAGTGCAGGAGCAGCAGCCGCTGCTATAGCCAATAGGTTAATGAACCTGGTAGCGCCAGAGCCAGGCCTTGCATTTGAGACAGGTCTTGGTCCTTCAGCCCCATTTTGCTTGTTTTGTGGGAGTTTCCTGAATTTCTCCCTGAAGTAGAAAAGTGTGCAGCTTCTTTCATCTACACAGCCTCTTCCAAGCACCTCCTTGCTCCTTCAAAGTCCCGCATCATCTTCACTAAGAAGCCTGTCAACACCACATGATTCATCCAGAAAGATTGTTGCTGGCCCTGGCACCAAAGATGCAAGAACCAGTCTGTTGAGCAGGGGAGTGAAAATAAACAGGTGTGCTACTTATCCTTGTTCTCTTGTATGACTGCATATTGTACTGCTGCTAAAGGGTCATGCTGGCTAGAGGTGAGAGTTTACAGTCAAAAATTCATACTAGGTTGAAACTGTGTGCAAAGCACATTGACAAATCCCTGTGTAGTCCTAGCAGGTGGCAGTAAATAGAATTCATTGGTATATTGGCATACAGATTCTCTAACGGTTAAACTCTAGGTTAGGGTTAAATTTTATAGTTATTTTTTTCTACATATAAAGTAAATTCCAGCTAGAAAAATCTCAGGTTGTTCAGCTTTCCTGCCTCACACTGTAACCTGCACAGTTGCAAGGATCAGGCTGGAATTCTTCAGCCTTGCAGCTAACCCGTTGCACAATTAGGACCTTCTCCTATCATCTTTTATTTCCTCAACTCAGCCCAATGCCTTCACACAAATAAGTGTCTATAGCAGCAGTTCCTAACCTTTTCCAGATGGGGACACATTTTGACAATTCAGGAAAACTTGGTGACCTAAGGCAATTCAAAAATGGGGGGAGAAGGAAGGGCAGAGCCACCTGGGGAGACACTTGGCGACCCTTTTGAAATGTAATGGCGACCCATATTTAGGTCCCGACCCATAGATTGGGAAACCCTGGTCTATAGTATCAGGATCTTTGCTAGTTGTATTATGAAGATTTAAGTCTCCCCACAAAACATCAGATTGTCCACCATGGCAGGCGGGATAGCCATGGCCTGATCAGCTGTGTCAAGCTTTATGTAAAAACACTGTAGTTTATCACTGGGCTATTACAAGACTGACTTTTATATGGAGTGTTAGTTGTAGCGAAGAGGTAAAGTAAGGATCTGTAACTCACTACAACAGAGTCAAATTCTTCAGATGCTTCTCACCTTGCCCCAAGCTGTTATGAGAGGGGACTGGGTTTGTCCTCTCTCTCCCTGAGACAGGTTGCATGCTGAACCCATCATTCCCAGCCTCACTTCAGAACAATGATTTAAATGAAGAAAAACTAAACTTATTGGAGTTAAGGACCTGAGCAACACTAGTTCATTAACCAAAAAAAAAAAAAAAAAAAAATCACATGTTCACCTCTTCTGCTTTATAGTTGGAACCAGAGGTGAAGGAAAGCGGGTGAGCCCTAGTGCGCAGCTCTGGCAAGAGCTGGCTGAGCTCCAGCAAAAGCCAGCAGGGAGCTATTTAAAGAGCTTTCAGAGACCCAGATTGCAATAGGACAGTATCTGTAAGAAATTGTAAGTTACTTTCACCACTGGTTGAAGCTACATAATTCCCAGCCCAGAATATACTACAGGTTGGTCCTTCCTGGTGCGGCAATCTCAGGACCTCGACTGTCCTGGACCAGGGAGTTTGCCAAACCAGGGGAAGGTCAGTGCTCCCCTGCTAGCTGCCCCACTCCCAGGTTCTTCTTCTAGGACTCACTGCCCTGCCACTGGCCCCACTAAAGCCAGCTCACTACAGCTGCCCACCTTGCTGCCTGCCCGCTGCCCCTGGGTGTCCTTGGGTTCCCAGCCGGGACTGCTTGGCTGCTGCTGGTCCCACTGCTGCAAAGTACTCTCTAGGGTTCCCAACTAGGGCCACCCTGCGCCGCTGGCTCTGCTGGTGGCAGGAATTCCCTAGCCTGGGCTGCCCAGCCACCCTGCTCCACTGCCAGGGCTGCCCTCCTGCTAGTGGGGATTCCAGCCACCAGACTCGCTGGCACCGGGGGTTTCTCAGGGTTCCTGGCCAGAGCCACCTGGCTGCAGGAAACCCAGTTGCAGTCAGGGATGTAAGCCCCGGCCACATGGCCCCACTAATGCCGGGGTTTCTCTGAAATGTTATGATTGTCCTTTCAAAATTTGGTGGTAAACATTGACTTAATTCAGCTTTGGAACTTTACTATGCAGAAGTAAATTTGTGCTTTTAACTATCTTAAATTAAACAAGACAAGTACAGAATGTATCCTTACCTTGCCAATATTTTTAAACTTTCCCTTATTTTCGTAGTTTAACACTGTACTTGCTTTTTTCTTTGCTGCTGCCTGATAGCATACTTCTAGTATCACATGAGGTGCATGGTCACTTTAGAGTACAACCTCAGTGTTGTAAGCAACAGCTTACTTCAGCAGAAAGTGTTCGTGTGTGGCTGGACACAAGTATGATTTGGCTTCTAAAGTTCAGACTGAACAGTTATTTCTTAGTCTCAGAAAGGTAGCCCGCTTAGTCTAACTTTAAAAGCAAGTAGTCCTGTGGCACCCTTGAGGCTAACAAAAATATATAGGATCATGAGCTTTTCTGGGTAAGATCCCTTTCATCAGATAAGTTGGAGTGGAAATAACAGAATCGTAGAGAGAGCTACACACACACACACAGCATAGAAGAAATCCTGCCATTGGAGGACCTGTTTTACTGAAGCTAATTAAGAGGGCTGGATATGTTCTATTCATAGGTTTTGATATAGAAATATGGATGTCAAAGGTAGGGGAAATTGGTTTTGTAGCACTTTAACCGATTAATGTCTTTATGCAAGCCCAGAATAACAGTGTCAAATTTGTAGATGAACTCCAGTTATGTAATCTCTCTTTGTAATTGTGTAGTAAAAGTCCTTTGTAGAAGCATTGCTATTTTTAAATCCATGTTTAAGTGATCAGGTAGGTTAAAATGCTCCCCTTTAGGTTTGTGTGTGTTATCATTGCTAGTGTCTGACTTGTGTCTATTTATCCTTTGTCCTAGAGTTATTTCTTGCTCATAACTGGCCAGAATAGAAGCATTAAAAAAAATTACTAAATGCTAGTTTTAAACAACCCATCACTAAGGAGTAACTTTTCCTAAGAACGGTCAAGACAATTCACCGAAGTGTCTGAACACATTTTTACTTGTTATGGACCAGAAATATAGTTGGGATTCCTGGTACAAAATCAGGATGATCTCCAGATAAATAGTATATTCACTTACCATACCACCAACCACTAAGAAAACCCTAACAGTTTGGCAGAACACTTTTTTTTTTTTAAAAACCACCACTTTGGATAACTTTCAATTTTGTCATAACGGAATGGGAACTGGTTTGAATAATTAAAGCATGTATGCAAACTGATTGATTGAGAAGTCAGAAATACTAAGTCTCTTTCTAAAGCCTCCAGCCACTTACCAAATATATCAATATAAAGTGCCTTTTGGATGCAAGCAATACCAAAGAACCACCACACAAATGCCATGACATGACAGCTGTTTATTCCCCTTATTTTTAAACCCAGAGCAATAAAGCATACAATAGATTTCTCTTTATAGAAGTGTAAAAGATTTTATATGGAGAAATAATCCATAATTGAAAGGAAACTTTCCTTTAGAATTTCCTTACATTCCTAATTTCACATTTCCAATTAGTTACGAGGGGTTACAAAAATAAGTGATGCCATTATACAGATACTTGCCACTGACTCCATGCTACATTGTTAGCATATCTATTTAATAGAAGTTACTTACAATTGTGACATTAAGCCATTTGTAGTCTTGACTAAGAGTATTGGAAAATATTCTGAAGTACGTAGCAATAAAGTGGTGTTTACATGTTACCTACAAGTACATTTAGTAGCTATCATATCTTCATATTCTTTGTAGACTATAGACCCATCAGGCTCTATTGTCAAGACACTCAAGGGGTTATATTCAGCAGGAACACAAGAGGGCCTTGGAACAGAGGAGTCCAGTTTCTCATATATGATGTTCTGTACCATTGTATGGACAGGAGAGCCATAACGATGCCCAACCACCCTTGGGCAGTCACCTTTGCAATATTGAGGGCTGTATCTGTGTGGTGCTATTATCCATTTGTCCCACTTGAGTTGGCTAAAACTTAGTCGGAAGTTGTGAAGCTCACATTCATTTTGGGGAAACAGGAACTGTTTGAAGTATTCACTCAAGTTATAGGTTGGCGGAGATGGATTCTCTTTCACATCTTCATCTCGTCGGTGGCGAGATGCCCTTTTATTCTGCATATTTTCTGATCCCTTTTCTTCCATGGAATCTGCAAGTGGATTATTTCTCCATCTGGACCACACTGGAGTCTTCTTTATATGTCTAAGGGAATTCCACCTACGATAAGCTTGCTCACTGGTGTCATTTAGGTACAATAGAAGAGAAGGAGGCACCAATGCCATGCTAAAGGAATTTCCCTGTTTAGAATTGTGGTGTTGATCATCTTTCAGACAAGTGAAATTCACAGCCATATGGATACTCTTCTTGTTAGAGGCAATTAGAGGCTGAAGAAAAGGGGTTACATCAATCTCAACCCACTTGCGTCTTCTGAGTTCAAAGTGCAGATTAAAAGTAATTGACTGTGGTACATTGGGACACACTTGAGTAGAGGGATCGTTTTCCTTAACAGCTAAGTGGCATGTGCATGTAATGGCAGAAAAACTAAAAACTGATCTGTCAAAGGAGTAGAGCAAGACAGACTTGAGTAAATGCTCCAGCGTAGTAACACGATCCAGATTGAAAAGCAGATCCACTGAGTGAAGGTCTTCTGAGAAAGGAAACAAAGTCTCTGTAGAGATTAAACAATTGACAAATGTGCATAATCAAACAGAAATAAGTCATTAAAAGGGAAGAAATTATTTAGACCCCAACATTCAATGCAACTGAAATTTGATAGTCTGGCAGAGAACGTCCAAAAACTTACTATTCTAAGAAAATGCACCAGTCTGTCGTATATATACACAATTACACACACACACGACATTTTGGAGGAGCAAGCAATGGTGGATTCACCTGTTGGCTCCACATCCTGTTCCCATAGATGGGACAACACTAGTTAACTAGTGATACTTCAGAAAAAAAGGCAGACAACATTTTGTTTCTGTTATGTTAAGGAAGGAAAAATTGCAAAACTCAATATGGCAGCAATGGTAGGTTGTGTCTATGCTACAGAGTTTTGTTGGAAGAACAGCCATTTTTCCGACAAACCTTGAGGAATGTCCACACTGCAATTGCATTCTTCCACAAGAAAATTGAAAGATCAGAGGGGGTTTTCTGGCATTGGTAATCCTCATTCTATGAGAAAGCAGCCTTTTTATGAAAGAGCTCTTTCACAAAGAGGCGTGCGTGGACGGGGAAGAGGGAGTTCTTTCGGAAAAAGAGGAAAGAGGAAAAAGCACAGGTGCCCTGGTGGCCATTCCATCCACCGCTTAAATGCAAGAGAGCATGCATTTAGTCTGGACGCTCTCCAGACTAAAAAGCAGATCGCTTTTTCGATGCACTTTTGCAGTGTGGACGTTCTCTATTGGAAGATCTCTTCCGAAAAAAGCTTCTTCCGAAAGAAGCCTGTAGTCTAGACATAGCGGTAGAGAAAGAAAGATCTTTGCAGGCTTTTTATAGTGGGTGAAGAGAAACCTATATAAATAAGATTATGTGTAAAAGTATTTCTTGTGTTCAGCTTTGAATCTGCCATCTTCCCATTTCATTGATGTCCCCCCCCCCCCCATATCAATAAACAGGGAGAACAGATGCTCCTGAATTCTCTTTTCACACCATTTGCTATTTTGAATAACTTATCACATTCCCCTTTTACTTATCTGCTTTCTAAGGTAAAGAATTCCAGCTCTTTCATTTGGAGCATTTCCCCCATGTTACTAATAATTGTTAGCCTTCTGAACCTCCTTAGTTCTTCATCCTTATTTTTGAGAAAGAGGCCACTAACTACAGATACTATTCTAAATGAGGGCTTTATGAATTTAGTGTAGATGCACTAACCCTAGAGTTGTTTGCTTTTTTGAAGCTAGCTGCACATAGAGATGGTGAGTGAGTTCCAAATTTAGACATCTGAATCATTACAATAATATAGAAGATACCTTAAAAGGAGATGTACCTATTAACAACAGTTTTTGCTTTTAAGCATTTTATTATGCTACATAGGGGATTTTGTAGAAATGCACCTAAAACAGTAGTTTGACTGCAGTTTATATGATCGGTCATAATCAATAAATCCTATTGCTTTTATAAAAATCTTAACTTTGGAGCACTTCACCTTAAAATATGTTATGAAGGTTCACATCTGTAGCCAGACTTTAAAAAAAAAAAAAAAAAAAAGGCAAAATCTTGAGTCAGAGTTGAAGTAACATGTCCACAGCCATACATGCAGGATTAGAAGTCAGGGATCGCTGGTTACCAGTCTTGTGATCAGACCACATCTTTCACTCCAACCCATCATTCTCTGCTTGAAGCTTCCCAACTGCAGCACTGAAACTAAGTTATTTGAAGTCATGCATTCCAAATATGGATGTTCATAGGGCGGGGGAAGAGTGTTTGGTTCTTCTCCGGTAGAAAGTAGATGAAGAAGAGTGGACTGATTTGAAAAAGTCCTCTTGTAATTGGATCCCAACACATCATTAATAGGATCTGATTACAGAGGCAGTTTGCTGACTTTAAATTCTGCATTTTACACATGGCAACAAAAGGACATAAGGCATCTAGCTAGCAGATTTCAGTCATTTCTTTTTCCCTGCTTGACTCAAAGGTACAAAACAAAAAATCAGTTTATCTTAAAATGGCCATGCTGGATGGTTCTAAGATGTGTTTAGGGGTAAGCATCAATTTGGATGTGAGAATTATGTAGGTTCAAAGACCTAAGCTATGGCAAAGCCAGACCTAAATGTCTTTTAAGGCAAGGCATATTATGAAAAGACCTGTCCAGTGCAAGAGAAAAGTCATTCAGTAGATGTAACAGATACAGATCTGCAGAGGTTACAGGTTTCTTTATTTCACCCCATTGAAGGAACAAGTGGTGGGGGTGGGGGGGAAGGGGGAATCTTAATTATCTCTCCCCCAAACATAGATCTTTTCTCACCTACCTTTTATTTGGTCCCTGCGGTGGTGCTCACACTCAGCACATGGAGCGAGGAGTCTTACAGTGTTATAGAGGTGACTTTTGTTGGCTTTGGGGATTCCTTCTTTTGTAGCAGACATCTTATATAGCCTCTTCATATACCTAAGGGCGCTGGAATTTGGCTGGAGTCTTGGGACCTCACTTTCCCAACTGTGAGGTCTCTGGTCAGACAGCACCTTGAGAAGAGGTGGCAGGAGGGTATAACCTTTTCTCACACCTGGTGGCAATAGCAACACTGGAGGTTCATCCTCAGGAACAAACAACAGCTCAGGGGTCTTCTCAGATACGGTCTCATCCCTAGAGCTGGGGGAACACAGAGCAACAGAAGAAAGCAGCCGCACACAATAATACAAACAGATAAAGATTTTCCAGGGAATTGCCCTGCTGCTGGAGGCCATAGTAGAAAAACTCTCATCCCATGACAGGTTGTATCTTAAAAGAGAAAAATAACTAAGCCTGGCCTCTTAAATATATTTCAGGTGTGAGTGGGAAGGAAGCATCTCTCTGTTTACACCAAAGGGAGAGATCTGCAGCTGGAGAGTGAATCCAAATGGCCATTTGAGTTCAGGCTAGAATCTTTGCACATGTAGGCACTTTGAAAACTAGCACACCACTCTCACCACTTACCCATTTTCACATGGAAACCATTATTAATTATAGAAAGTTACTAATTAATTAGCATGTTTATTCTCTCCACAGGGGACAAGGGGAAATGATGGATCAATAATAGTTATTTTAGTTGGCTATAGCTACAACCCTAAAGCAGCTTGTGGCATTCAAACATGTTTTTACCACAATAATGATTTCCCCTTCCCCCCCAAAGTAATTGGCTAAAAAACCTCAATGATAATCTTTCAATGAGCTGGTAAGTAAAAGGTTTCTATAGGAAAAAATTGAAATGGGGTTTCTTACAATACCGTAGCTGAGATAATGGAGAATAAGAGAAGAAAGAAGTAGGGGAAAAGGTTCAGAGTTCCTGGGTGAAACAGGAAACAAGAATCCTTCATGAATAATTCTTTAATTTGAAATCTGATGTTTAGCTGCTCTGGTAAATGCTGGGCACAGTATAATAGGTCTCTCTGGTGATCTAAGCTGTGTACTAGTAACAAAAGTGAACATATTGTGTTCTAAACAAGGGTCTCTGAGATAGAAATAGCTGAATTCCTATCCCCACTCTCCCTTTAACTTCTTGTGTGATCTGTGAGATCTAG
Organism: Rafetus swinhoei; assembly: GCA_019425775.1. Classification (NCBI taxonomy): domain Eukaryota; kingdom Metazoa; phylum Chordata; order Testudines; family Trionychidae; genus Rafetus; species Rafetus swinhoei. The sequence continues at coordinate 18,141,712 of CM033428.1, read as the reverse complement.
AGTGAGATGTATATTTGCACAAGGAGATTTAGACACCTTCTTCCTGTTTTTAGGCATCATTGTGATCCACAAACCCCACTCAGCTTCTGCCCAACCCAACAGGCACCCAGACTCACTCAGTGTCAAGGGTTTTCCCTTTTGGCATGTACACTACTGTTTCACTCTAGGCTCCTATTTCCCACCTGAGCTTGTGCACTACTGCTTTATAAAAGGTGTCAGGACATTGTCTCCTGCCTAAGCCTCAGAGTGATTCACTGGCTGGGGAGGACAGGCATCCAGCCAAAGTTCCGTGTACAGCTACTAGGCCAGAACCCTCAGGAAGCTCATATGAGATCTGCTCTGCTCTCATTACATCAGGTTTTTCACTGAGCTGGGCAGATTCTGAAAAACATTTTCAGCTACATTTCATTTTGTTAATAGGACTGTATAATAAGCTATTTAGAATGTAGTTCTTGTGTTTGTGGCAACTATTGTACAAATCAACAGTGAATAAAATAAGCAATTTAATACATTTAATGTGTGGTTGCAAATAACATGTGCTTGACTGTGTACTGTAAAAGACTTGTATTTTTGGTCAGTTTATAACAAATTAGCCAAATTCAGATATGGGTTGTGTGGGTACAGCTTACTTAACCTATGCCTGATCTTGGCCCAATCCTTTTAAAACAAAATAAAAAACTCACTAGTAATACCTGAGGTAATTAAAAATCAATGAATGTTAAAAATCTTATTTCTTTTCCCCCCATAGATGCTATTTGTTTATTTTTTGTAAAAATCACCTATTTTAGTTTGTCCCAATTTGTTTATCTTTTGGACTTTTATGCCTTGCCTCTGCACTGTGATGTCTAAATTGCAAATACTAAAGGCAAATGTTTAAGGGGTTTTTTTTTTTTTTTTCATTCAAATTACAATAAAAACAAAATTAAAAAAAATCATGCTCTAGGAATACTTTTTTTTTTTTTTTTTTTTGCACTTAACTACCTGACCCACACCAGTAGAAGTATTAATTACAGTGTAAAGTAGCTGATTTATAGTTGTCTTTGCTGTTAACATGCTTCTGGCCTTTCATTTCTCTGCAGACACTAATACCAGTCTTAGAGAAATGGAATGGAAAAGTAATTGTGGTTATAGTGCCCTCAGATTACCTTTCAATCCCTAAGTAAAGCCCTTCTCCCTGCAATCTGAAATCTAGGCATCCAAATAAGTAGGGTTCTTTTCAATCACAGCCAGCTATCTGTGGAATGTGCTCCTAAAGACCTCTACTAGAGCACTATTGATTACATCTGGAATGTATGGAGCTGCCTGTTGCTGAACATGTCTAATTGGGATTTTTAAAAATTTTATTAGGATAACACCTGAGAGAATCTCCATTCTTGTCAGTTGTTTTTAATTAGAGCCATGTTATCAGTAGTGTGGTAAAATGTCATCCCATCATTTAACTTTCCTATCTCGCTGTTTCCAAGAAAGGAGCACTCGTTCATAGAAAGCTTAATTAACTTACAAAATGTCAGGCTGGCATACTTTCACTCAGATTGGAAGGTTAATTATAAAACTGATTAGGATTATATTCAGCTAACCATCCACATACCAGAATAATGTTACCTTGTTCTTTTTGCCTTCTCAGAGCTGATTAGGTTGTGATAAGAGGAGAGCACTGCCACTTCTAAGGTCAGTTATGTTTAAGCATTTTGTTAGGTGGGTTGGTTTATACTTCCATACGCTTTTAAAATAGCACCCATCAACCAATGTGTTAGCATCAATCCACTCCAACAATTCTTAACTTCTAGGTGCTGCATGAGGTAATAATAAATATTTTACTATAATTCTACACAGTGGATCCTAGTAAAATCTCAGATATTCTTATGCATACGGTACACTGTGAGATGAGAGGGGGTTTAAAAGAGCTACCACTTTCAACATGTATATCAGGTAGACTGGATGGCTCAAGGAAGTAGTAATGTGCTATAAAGGTTTAAATACCTAGGTTACTGGTGTGAATCTCATCCTAGTCAGAAGTGCCCTTAAAATTGTCATTTGTTTGGTGGCCTGTGTGAAATGAGTTGGCCTTTGCAGTGGTCAAGTATCTCAGTTACCAAAAGCCGTGTATATTAACTGGCCCCTGGTTATTAGTCCTGACAAAAGAACGTATGGACTGAATGGTGTAATTGCATGGTCACCTTTTTTCTAATTTCCACCAGTGTGCTACCCAAGGTGGCACTCCAATGATGACAGTAACAGTAGGGGTACTAATATAAGCTACCTACTGGCATTTTAACCATTGTGTTGTCTAACCATGTTCATAGCAGGTCTAGATCACATGAAGCCAGATTTTCAAAAGATCTGGGGATTACATTTTCAAGTATTTGGTACCCACAATTGGGACTAGATTTTCAAAAGTGCTCAGCGTACAGCAACTCCCTGGCCTGAACTTTAAAAAGCATACATTTACTAGACTGAACTCATTTGACAGATGGCTGTCATTCCCTGCCCCATTTCCCCCTGAATTGGGAGCTAAGGTTTTTTTTAAATCCTGCCCCATAATATCAGAGGCATTGTTGCCTTGCTAATAGCGTCCTGAGGAGGCAGCCATAATTTAGGGCAGCCATTGGCTTGCCTACCGTATCCAGTGGGCTGTACTTGTTCCTGGAACAGGCCAGGAAAGAGTGCAAAGATGATGTTAAAGTCACTAAGGGTCTTTCTCCTACAGAGCTACAAATTCTGTAAGAGTTGCAGCGCAAAGTGTCAGCTATGAGCAGAGCTGTCTAAAGGAAACATACACTGCTGGTGACCATGTTCTAGCCATTCTGTGCACAAGTAGAGGGCTTCAGTCTCTGGTAGTTAGTAATTTTTATTGTGGGGGCAATGGAGTTTTTAATATCTGTTGTGACTGTGGTTATTACAACCTTCCAGAGACAGGATTCAAAGGGACTGGTCACTTGGAAGCAACTGAATTCGAAGATAACATGTGAGGCTAGATGTAGCTCGAAAACAAGGATATCTCTCCCTGTGCTAAGGATTCATTTCAGTATTGTTCTTATCTAACTAAAGTCATCATTGTAGTTAACTGAAGAAGGCTTGATTAATTACTGGAAACATGACATTCAAGAGCACTAAATTCACTAAGAAGAATATTGAAACATGGAGTTAAGTGCTTTAAAAGAGCTAGCAGACTATAATTAACTTTGTCAGTAAGTGGGAGATTAAGATCTTCTAAAAACATTTTTTTTTTTTTACAAAAACTGAACACAACAAAATATTTCCATTATTATTTTAAAAAAAAGTCTAGTTCATCAGTTGTCTTCATTTAAAGAAAGAAATATTACCCTGCTGCTTTTGCTTCCAGTCACTTATGCAGGTTCCATGAAACCTCACTTTGAGGTCGATGGCACTCTGCCTGGGCATATGGGTTTGCCCTTTGCATGTGGTTACATGTTTGTGTCCAAAAAGAACATGGAAGTGAAACTGATTATTAACAAAAGTGATACCGACAAACTACTTTCGTTGCCCAAGATGAAGAAAAGCAAAAATTAAACAACATGTGTTTCACACAATTTTGGACTTGTAGAATAAAGGGTGTTTTTAAAATGTATTTTTAAAACAAAAAACTGTATTTTTTATGTTTTAATGCTTGTAAGGTTTTACTAATAGCATGAGGAAGAAAGGCTGATCACAACAAATGATGTAAAATTTCTTTCTTGAGCTGAATCTTTTCTTTACCTCGTATGTTGTTCTACTGGGTTTTAGTTGACATATTTGTATTTCAAAAGTCTGATACATGCATATCTAAGTATTCCATCAGTTTAAGGGAGCGAGGATTAAGACTAGGGCTGTGTCTACACTGGCACGATCTCACGCAAAAGTGGCCACTCTTGTGTAAAAACTTGCTGCCTGTCTACACTGGCCACGTGTTCTTGCGCAAGTAAACTGACATTCTAACGTATGAAATCAGGGCTTCTTGTGCCAGAACTCTGATGCTCCCGCTCAGGAATAAGCCCTTTTGCCCAACTGTTCTTGCGCAAGAGGCTAGTGTAGACAGGCAACATGAATTTCTTGCGCAAGAAAGCCCTATGGTTAAAATGGCCATCAGAGCTTTCTTGCGCAAGAGAGCGTCTACACTGGCATGGATGCTCTTGCGCAAAAGCACATCTCTTGTACAAAAGCACATGCCAGTGTAGACGCTCTCTTTTGGAAGAGTTTTTGCACAAGAACTCTTCCGCAAACGAGTTCTTGCGCAAGAAGCTGCCAGTGTAGACGTAGCCTCTCTTGCGCAAGAAAGCTCTCTGAGTGTGATCTAACAGACACATCTATTAATAATAATGTTATCAGGAATGATTCAGATGAAGTGAGTGGGACTAGATTTGGCACTATGGCCATATATATTTGCAGGATCAGGTGCAAACATTTTAAACAATGATAGTAACAAGATCTTAGATTATAAAAACTGAAAACAAAATTCAAATATTTTTTTTGCCACTTATGCTCATTGTTTAGGTTTTCCACCAGACTGTGCAGTGATAATGGACTAATGAGCTGTCCTTTTGTTCTAGTCAATTTCAGTTTCTGGTTTTCCTGCACTAGTGCAATTTGGAAAAGTTTGGATTGTAAACATAACATAGGCATGTGTGTTTCCCTATGAGAATGGAATTGAATAGCCCTAAGAAAAAATTATGCTGAACAGAAGTTTTGTACATAGCTAGATCTCTTTCCCTGCAAGCAGTCACGCATTGCTTAACTCTTATTTAACTGAGTAGTCCTGTTGAAGTAAAAGGGACTACTCATGTGAGTAGAGTCACTCATATGTGTGATAGTTTGCCATATTGAGGCACTGGGGTTTTTTTTTTTTTTTAAATAAAACTCAGAATCTGAGACAAATTAGAGTTGATCATATTTGTTTAAAAATCCACACAGTTATTAGACTATTATCTGGTCTTCCAATGCATTCTGTATCTTAAATGCTTTGTTATATCTAATATTAAATTTAAGATTCTCTGGGCAGGGACCATGTCTTCCCATGCTTTTTTCATCGAGAACCACACTAACTATAGTGGTCAGTAAGTTCTTCTGCTTATAACTTTTAAATTCCTGTAAATGAGAACTGAGGAATGTGCGGCTTTGCCCTGCAGTTAGTTACTGAGGTTTGTTTGTTTCCACAAGACAGCAAAAGCATTAGTCACAGGTATAGATGTTAGGCCATGATAAACAAGGGTTTTAATTCTAGCTCACTGAGCCAATTCAGTGGACTTTGAAACACAAGAAATGTCAGGTGCTTTCTACAGAGTCCATTAATATTGTCTACAGAAACTTAATTTATGGCACCCCCACAATTGTCTTAATCATGCTGTTGCTGTCCAGATGTGAGCTGTGGCAATTTCCAAATAACTGTGTGTTTAGAAATACTGTAAAACTCCAATAGTCCGGCATCCAATAGTCCGGCACTCCTGATAGTCCGGCATCAAAATGGCAAGAGCCTAGTGAGTGAGCTTCGGCAAAAAATGAGTCACAAGGTAACAGCGGCAGCTGAACTGAGCAAAAGGGTAAAAAGGCTTAAAAACTAAAACATTACAGTATACTGTATACAGTATGTACAATAAAAAGGGTTAAGAACACTTTATACACAGTATATAATGTATACAGTATATATATAACCAGCTTATAGTACCTCCTGATAGTCCGGCATATTTGATAATCTGGCACCACCTAGGTCCCATAGGTTCCGGATTATCGGAAGTCTACTGTAAAAGGAGAAATGAAAAATAAAATAAACTCTAATCACTGAACTATGGGGTACTCTGATGGCTCCTGTTGAGGCTGTTCCACTGTGGATACAGGGTCTCTGTGGCCCAATAAATGCTCCTCTGTGGATAAATATTTGACAAGTCATTGGGCCAGAGAAAGGAAGCAAGACTGATTCTTTTGTCCAGTGGTTAACTAGACAGGAAACCGTAGGTCCAGTCCCCTCACTTCAATCACTTGTTCATTATTTAGCCTCAGTGGAATAGCTCTAACAGGAGAGATGGAGGGAGCCCCACATCAGGTTGTCCCATAGCTCAGCTGCTAGAGCACCCCCTATGAGGTGGGTGACCCCTGTTTACAACCTTTCACTTCCCTTCTTATATAGGGGGGATTAAATCTGGGTCTCTCACAGCCCATGTGAATGCTCTAGCCACTAAGCCAAACATTATAAGGTGGAAACCTTTGTCTTATGTGGAGTGAGGCAGGTGCCTAATTAATTCCTGCAAGAAGCAGCTAAGCCTTCTGACTCCAGCCATGTGTTCCTGATTGTGGATTGCTAAGCAAATGGTCACCTCTCTGTAGCCTAGACCTAGATACCTCTCTCTGAGAGGCAGGACATTGCAACCCCCATTCCAGCTGGCATATCCCATTGGCTATTTTAGGCAGCAGTGCACATAGGATGCTGGATTAAGTGGATTACATTCTAGGTTCCTCTCTCTGCCCATACATTGTACTGGGAGTCCAAATGCTTCACTCTTTGTGGACTGCAGTGGTGTTCCAATGATTTTCCTAGGCACCCAAAAGATAGGCACTGTGAAGCTCAGTGGCAAAGTCCCCTAATAGTTTCTCTGTGTCTCAGATCCCTATCCATTAATGGGGAATAATAGCACTTCCCTTACCTCAGATAAGTATTCTAAGGAAAAATACATGTCGGACTGCGAGGCACTCAAATACTATGGCAGTGGGGGAGGCCATAAAGTTCCTAAAAGAAGAGTTACTGTCAGTGAACTCTGCTGACCTTCATCTGAGGCTCTTCTACCCCTCCTTGCTGCACTGATATGTGTAGCTTGTTTAAGAAGTATCTTATGCACAGCCACCCCTTAATTCCCTGAGCAGGCTCATAGTCAGGGTCATGACTGTGCTTCAAATAAAAGCTGGTTTCTTGTGGGCAGCATTGTAGTAAGTGGTGAAGGGACAGGCAATAATAACAATGTACTTCAGAGCAGGGGTTCTCAAACTGTGAGTCAGGACCCCCAAATGGGTTGCAACCCTATTTTAATGGGGTTGCCTAGCAATGTTCACTCTAATCTTTTCCATCCATGTGCAGAATACATTTTTCTATGTGCACTGAGGCATGTGCAAATGTGCACCACCAGTACGAACACAAAACACAGCTGTGGGCACTCTGCTAATTAGCTGGGTGGCATTTGACTCTCTCCAGAGTGTCTGCACAAACACACAGCTTACAAAGAACACTGTTGCCCGGGCTGGTGTTAAACTTTCTGGGGTCCAGCTCCAAGTCCCAACACCCAGAGCTAAGGCTAAAGCCAAAGCCAGATCTCCACTGTTCTTGGGCTTCAGCTTGGAGTTAGGGGTCAGGCGTTAGTCCTGCTTCCTGGGGTTGTGTAGTAATTTTTGTCAGACGCTGGGGGCATGGAGGAATGAAGCTTGAGAACCCCTGCTTTAGAGAGTCAGAGGAACACTGTGTCGCTTCAATTGTAATCAGGTTTAGAGATGTGTAAAATAAAGCAAAGCTCAGGCACTATAATATTCTGTATTTCTGAAGCAAGTAACTCACAGCTGCAGACAAATCGTATTGCTCTTAGGCAATATCTACATGACTGACCTTATAGCAGCACTGCAGTACCATTGAAGCTACCTATGCCAGTCAGGTCTTCTGTATAGTCACACTATGCTGGCAGAAGACAGCTCTCCTGTTGGTATAATTAAACCATACCCAACAAGTGGCAGTAGCTGCAGGGGAGCATCTCCCCCAGCATAGTGCTATTCACACTGGTGCTTTTATTAGTGAAATTTATGTTGATCATGGTACACTCCTGACCAAAAGAAGTTTTGCTGACAAAAGTGCTAGTGTAGACCAAGCCTGAGTTTGCTTACCATAGGAAACATTTCTGCAGAGTGCTTGATTGGATCACAAAAAACACTCCTGCTGACAGTCTCACATCTGTATCTGGAGCATTTAATTGGACAGGCACAGTAAGACCAGGTGGGCAAATAATATACAAGAGAGACAAGAATCTTGGGTACAAAGTATTTGATGCTTACCATTTTGATGCTGTTTACAGAAATAGCATGATTTGTGGCCAGTTAATATGAGTAATTAGTTACTATCCCAGATAAATGAAGTCACCGTGTGCAAAAAGTGAGGTCATAGTGCTCCATCTTAAATAACTGTTGCCTCTGAGTCAAGAATGGTTCTGGGATGGTCTTCAGTTTGTAATCACAGCTCTCATTCTGTACCCTCTATGTGTAATAGTTGTTCCTCTATCATTTTGTGGAAGACTCCGTTTCTTTTGTATCTCTGCCTGTGACAATCTCACATTAATTTTCATCTTATTTAGTTACCTTCAGTGCTCGGGGAGGCAGACTGATTAGGTTCTTTCCATCTCTAACACCTGTGATTGTTTCTTTTACAAGGTATTAGTGCCAAACATTAATAACAAATAATTAACAATTATATGGCATCATTGGAGGAGCTGAGTTAATTAATGCTAATTAATTAACCAATTTGAGCCAAATAGCATAGCTGGAGAAGTTGAATCATAAAGAGGTCACATGGTTTGCCTCAGATCACACAGTGAGAGAGCTGAGAATTAAAACAAAAAACCAAAAAAAAAAAACAGTTTTGATTCTCATTCACTGTTCTGGCTACAGTTTGAACCTCTCTAATCTGGCACCCTTGGGACCTGACTGGTGCCAAACTAGAGCATTTGCCAAACCATGGGAGGTCAATATTGTCTAGCAGCATTACCGACACTGCCACTGCTTACTGGGCTCGTAGAAGACATTTAGGAGTACATTAGAGCTAAATAACAGCACAGAACGCTGAGAACCAGAACTGGTGGCTGTAAACAATCTTTATGGGACCCCAGGAAACTTAGCCATACCTATGATAAGTGGACATCTGGCTAACTAAAATCATGCCGGACCACAAATGTTGCCAGAACAGAGAGTGCTGTACTAGAGAGAGTCAACCTGTTCTAGACTAAGATACCATTAGATTCCCAATATCCTCTACCCAATGCCTTAAAATAATTATATATGATTGTACCTAACAGGCTTTTCAAATGTTGACAAATAAGGTGGACACTATTGAACTTGCATTGTTCACAGCAGGTATCTCCTCTTTCCTTCATATGTCTGCTTAAAGTTACATGGTCTAAATGATCTAATACAGGGGTGGCCAACCCGTGGCTTGTGAGCCGCATGCGGCTCTTCTCCCCTTAAAATGTGGCTCGCGAAGCCTTCCCCACGGCTTGAGAAGCCGCCTCTGCACCCCTAGAAATAGCTCCTGACCCCGCTTCCCTATGCTCACCGGGGCAGGGGAGCCGTCTGGTGCAGCGATTCATAATGGCGTCGCCAAGATGGCGTCGGCTGACAGGAGCCTGATGTGGCCAAAAAGCCTTGTCTTTTAAAGGAGCAGCGGGCTTTTTTTTTTTTTTTTTTTCTTTGCTCAACAACTCTGGGGGGCTGGTGGGGAGCTTTTCCTTTTTTTTTTCCTCAACAAAAATTGCTCAAAAAAAATTCTGATGCGGCTTTTCGCATTTTTTTTCTGCTGCTGTTTCGGCTGTCTTCGTTTAATGGGTTGGCAGCCCCTGATCTAATAGGTTTTTTTCATCACCAATATTTAGATTCACTAAAATTCAGACTGTAAGTTCATTCCTCATGTTTGACAGCCTATTGATGTCTGTATTAGATAAGGATCTGCTCACCAATGGCAAAGTCTCTCCTCTAATTTCTTGTGTTATGTACCTGTATATAAAAATAACTTCTGTAGCTCTTTCCATCATGGTAAGCACTGTACAAATATTAAAAGATACATGAAATATCATGGATTATTATTCCTCACTTTCCATATGACAAAAGTGTGGCTCACAGAGAGGCCAAAAGGTGCGCAGCAAGTTAGTGCAAAGCTGGAATTGAACTTTAGAGTTTCTGGACCCCATATTCCCTTCCTGTCACTTTGTCTAGAATTACTGTAAATTCTTGACTGAAATAACCTTTATGATAAATCACCTTGTGGACACTTTTGTGCAGAGTAATTGATTGTTTTGTTGTTTCAATAGTTGTGTTTAGTGACTCACTAACTGATAGCATGGGAAGAGTTTCACTTCATCCTGTTGTGAAAACAGTGATTAGCAAGTAGATGCTTGGGAGTTTCAGTCACTGAAAACCGGAACAAATTTTGTCCTTTGCTACTAGACTGTCAATAGCAGTATGGGTGTAAGTGTGTTGTCTTTACCCAATCTCTTCAGTATTACAACAGTGGACATATGTGATTCTGAAGTATGTTTTTAGAGCTCCTTAATATCTAGGTTTAATTCACCTTTCAGTTGCACATTATTTTCCTCCTGAAATTAATTAAAGAAAAATATGGGATACTCCGCATTAAGGCATTTCATTTAACTTATATTTTTAGCTTGTTAAGCAAAAATTACATGAAATCTAACAGCTTTTTCACTGTTGGGAATCAGACACTAATTTTAAAATAATGAGAATCTAGTGCTTCTGAAAAATTTCAGATAGACAGCTGCAGGGAATAGTTCTCTATTTATCCACACAACAGTTACTGCAACAGTTCCAGCTCCCTGAATATTCCCTGTCCTGGAGGGACCATTACTGTTCAAAGTATTTCTAGATTATGTATTCCCATAGGTTCCATCCACTAAAAGGCATGAGTAGGTTCAGAAGTTACATTTCCAGGCTCATTTATTCTTTGGCTTGTCTGCAAAGACCAACAGTAGTGGCGACATGGACACCTGTCCACTAGAAACTAGACTGAGGTCATTTAATACAAGCCATGGAACCACTATAAAAGCATAACATTTTTCAGTCGTTACCAGTGTGAGACTGATTTGAATCAGCCTGTTAGGGTGAAAGGCTCTGTGAACATGGGACTTTTATTAAAGTAGAATTTTGAAGGTCATCTTCTGAACTGGCATTAGCTAAATGTGCTAGTCCCTCAACATGTGTACATTGAAAATGTAATAGAGCGAGATGGATTTGTAAAAGTTGTATATTTCTGTTTGAAAGTCCTGCCTAGAACTTTGAAACAGCCAAAGTGGAGAATGGTCCACAAGGAATCCGTCACAGTGTTATGTGAAAGCCTAATGCCTAGTGGGAGAGGAGGACCTGAATAAACTTCAGGCAGATACCCATCCACTTCACTCCACAATACAGGATTTTAGTGCATTCACCCAAGATTCTGGGATGAACTAGATGTGCATAGCAGAGGAAGTTGTGCCCTTTTGGATTCTTTAGCATTGCACTCATTCATCCTGCTTAAGCACAGTTGGTAGAAAAGGAGCTGTGCAAGCGGGACCATCAATGGAAGCTCCCTAGGGTATGTGTTTTGATTTTGACGCAAAAGATCTTTATCCACTGCTGCGACTTGACTCCAATGACATCTTTGTGCTGGTTCTGCTCAGATCTGTTCTTTCAGACATCACTAGCTTTCACTGGTGCCCATGCAATACAACCATTCTGTTCTACTTAATCAGTGGTTTTCAACCTTTTGTCATTTGTGGATCCCTAAAAAAATGTCAAATGGAGGTGCAGACCCCTTTGGAAATATTAGACATAGTCTGTAGACCCCCAGGGATCCACAGACCACAGGTTGAAAACCATTGTTCTATGATAACAACCACCTTTTGCAGATCCCTTAGACATAGCCTGCGGACTCCCAGAGGTTGCTGATCAAAGCTTGAAAACTACTGTACTAAATAATCTAGGTTTTCCCAGTAAACATAGGGTTGGGAGTCATTAATGATATTGTTAGTATGTCAGCACTTTATTGTAGGCTCCAGTTATAAAAATTAGCTCTTGGTTGTCAATTCACATGTTAGATGTTTTTCATAGGCTAAGAATAAATGTATTTCCTAACTAATTTATGTGCTTGTATGCAAGGGCTGCTTCCTATTACCTTAAACCCTACCATAAATTCAGATCCAACTGCTCTCAAAACACAGAGTCCTTCTACATGTGAGCAAAGGGAAATTCTCAACTGGTTATTAGCAGTATCAGGATTTTGCGGCACAGGTCTTTAGTTCTGATTTCATTCAGCATGGGACTTACTATCACTTAGTAGGACAGCAAATCTGAGGATGAATACAGAAGTTCTGCCATTGGATTTGTGGTATATCTCATACCAGTAAGATAAATGCTAGCTCCAGGTAAGTATTAAAATATAAAAATTCCCAATAGTGACATCAAACAGTCAGTGAAGTAATACATTCAGGAGAGCTGCCATAGCATCATCTGTAGCTGACTTTTTTTTTTAATGAGCTTTTCCATTTTTAGAGAAGTACAGCAACAAAATAGTGTATGGAGTCTGCTTCTCCTTTTAAGCCTCAGCCATCCACCATCCAAAAGGAAAACAAACTCTGTAGGAAGCAGAGATGTTAGAGTTTAACCGATTAATTGGTAACCGATAAACTGATGGTTATCAGTTAAATTCTGCCCACCTGGGGAGCCGGCTCTTCCCACCCACCCCCTGCTGCAGGCTCTGCAGTTTAACTTGGAGCCAGTAGACTCTGTCCCGGTGTGCACTGGGTCCCAAGAAACCAGCCCCGCTCCAATGGAGCTGGCTGCCCCTGCTGCGGGCTCTGCAGTTTCGGAGCTGGAAGGCTCCATCCTGGCACGCGCCAGGTCCCAGCAGATTTTTAGCAGTTACACGGTTACCATTTACAATTACTTTTTACCTAGTAGGAAGGTACAAGCACAGAATGCATGATGTAAAAACATAACACCTTAAGGCTATGTGTACACTGCAACACTATTTTGGGATAACGGAGTATCCTGAAATAGCTATCCCGCATCTTCACAGCAAGCCCATTATTTTGGGCTTGCTATTCTGACATCCCTGTAAACCTCATTCTGCCATGGGTATGGGATGTTTCGGAATAGTGCTTTACTTCTAAATTTGGCACTGTGTAGATAGTGCCAAATGCTGAAATAAGCTATTTCAAAATAGCATTGAAATAAGATACCCAATTTGTGTAGCTCAAATTGCGTATCTTATTTTGAGTTACAGTGCAGTGTTGATGCACCCTAACAGAACTGAGTCCAGGCCACAAAATTCAAATCCCTTCAGTTCTGGGAATTTTAGCTTGGATCCATCTCTCAGTTTCTTACCTAAAAGACAAACACATGAGGTTCCTTCCTTAGCTCTGCTGCTCCCTCTCTGAAGTGAAGGTGTTATGAATATGTGGCTATACTAAATGCTGTTTCTGTACCTTGAAGATTCTAACTGCCAACTGAATCTTCACTTTACTCCTGTAATCAGTGGCATAAATTGCCTGTTACTCTTTTGCCCAGAGTTGGCCTGTGCTTTCCCCCCTCCTTTTTCATGAGGAGATCTGGGTCATGTTGAAATGCTTCTACTCTGACGCCAGAGCTTCAGGTTCATTATTCTAACCCCACCTCTCCTCATCTGATTGGACAGGGAGCTCTTTCAGTTACCTTTACTGTCTGAAAGTAGCTAGAGGAACTGCAGAAACTGGAGGAGTTTAATCTGTGGCTGAGGCTAACTGGAAAGAGTTCGGTCTAATCTGCCTGTGTCTGTGTAAAGGACTAATAGCAAGCCTTTGCTATGTGCTGGCATGGCAAGGCAAACAGCATTGTCTGCCCAAGTTAGTGAAAGACCAGCTGGTGTTCGAAACAAGCACAAAGGGAGACCCGTCAAGTAGTGGGATGCAGGTAAATGTTTTTTTTCTGCCAGGGCTCGGGACTGTTGTGTCTTTGCAATTATTTGCCAGAGACTGATTTGATGAATGCTCATGACGATGACTGACTTATATGAATTACACCGGTTGAGTCTAATGACTGTAAATGTGTGTGCACTGCTGGAGGTAATTTGCCCATGTGAAGGTGAAAGGAAAACTACAAAGGTAGCTGAATTTAACAATGCTGGAGTGAGGTGGGAGAAAGGCCATGGATGTGATGAGACAATGTAAAGTTCCATGATCCTTCATCATGTTTGGGGCATTTGGAATGTTTGGGAAAATCAATGTTTTAAGCCAACCTGTTGCATTTGAATTACTCAAAAAGTTAACAATGCACTACAGCTTTTGTTAGTCTCTAAGGTGCTGCACGACTATTCATAATTTTTTAAGTCTTTTTCCAAGAAGAGGGAGAAAATAGTGTGTTTTATTTTGTTTGTTTCCTGGTCATACGTGGAGTTTGTCAGTTTAGCAGTATAAACAAATAATTACACTATCAGAAAATGTGGTACTGTCTGTTAACAACCAAGGAGGTTTTAGAAAAATGATATTATATAGTGAGATTATATTTTATAAACGAAAACAATCCTTTAATAGTTCAGAACGTGCTGGAATTATATGACTGTGACATTGGATGAGCAGCAATGTGGCTTTGTTTGTATACTCCTTTCAGTAGCTGGTTTACACTTTTATTACTCATTTTAAAGTCTTGAGCTACACAATTATTTTCTATCAAATCACAGGAACAATAATGGCCTTGAAATTTCTGTTCCTATTGTGCAGAAACACATTAAAAAGATGCTCCTCTCAAAAATAACTTTCAATAGCAGCATGGTACAACAATATTGCGGGGATTGAGCAGTACTTAGTGGAAACAACAAATATTTCTTCATAACATTGTGGAAAACAATGCATACTAGAGCTCCAAGTTATTTTGTCCTTTGCAATTTTTTTTCACACACTAGAAATGTTTTAAAAATAAACTACACAGAATTTCAAAATGTCAAAACAAAGTATTGAAATGCGAACTTTTAAAATGTCTTGGTACCTCTTTTTTTAAAAAGAGATCCATTTTGGCTGTCATTTTGCATTAGTTGGAGTTTAGGCACAAATTATAACTTGCAGCAGGCCAGATCCAGATAGCTTTCTCATGCTGAGTAACACTTTAAATCCACCAGTGGCTTCACTAAGTAAGAGTATCAGAATCTGGCCCACAGTAGGCATAATTATAGGCTGGGTTGGTATTGCCTCCTATTATTAAGATTGTCTGATGCCTCCTATTAGAAGACCCTGTCTTCATTTGCCAAATGTTAACCATTTAGGTTAAAATTTCCCATGGCTTGTGTATTTTATTTTTATTTTTTTTTAAACTTCATCCAAAACAGCTTCAGAGAAGGCAACTAGGGAAAATATTTTGATTTGCACCTGTTAAAAAAATTGTGACAGCTTTTTAGTTGGACAGCTCTAGTGCTTTCTTGTGCTTTTTTTTTTTTTTTTTGCTGTCCCTTATGAAAATCTGCCCAATTTGGCCAAGTTATAATTGCAGTTTTCTCTTACTCAGAGACTTTTTTAATTTTTAGCAGCTAAAATCCCTGCAGAGTCCATCCTCACTGAGCATGCTCAAACCTCTCACAGCTCTTAGTGCTGACCAGACAATACTTCACATGTCTCTGCTTCACAGAACAAGTGAACATGCTCTGTCCTTTCTCAACTCCGACATAGAACTGGGCTTTGCATCAGCCATCCACATAGAACACCTGAGCACGCTCCTTCTTGGCTTCTGCCCAGGAGTCCAGGGGCCTTTCCTGTAATGGCTGTTCCTGGTTAGGTTGGTACAAGGCATTGGAATTAAGAGCAGGAAGCCTGTCTCTCCTGTGCTGTCAATATCCCCCTGCTGGTACCCAGGCAGTGTGGAGGAGGAAGCTGTCTGATCCAAATGTAGAGTGGACAAAAGACAGACAAGGGGGAGGAAAAGGAGTAGTCTAGGGCCAGGGTATGTTGAGGCTGGGAGTGGAGGGGCTAGGAAAGACACTGGACTGGGCTGGGTGAGGAGACTAGGCACCGGGAGGAGAGGGATGCTGAGCCTGGAGTTCTGGAGAAAAGAAGGCTAGGACTGGTTGGTCAAGGAATCTTGGCTGGGAGTCAAAGGAGGGGCTGTTTCTGGTTGGGCAAGGAAACTGGGGCTTGAAGCAGGGGAGTAACATGGGAACACTAAAATTAGTAGCCATTTGTTTGGGGAGATCACAGATGTTGAATGAGAAGTTGCAGAGAAGGGCAGATTGGGATTGTACGAACAAGGAGACTCGGGGGACGGGATGGAAAGGAGACAGAGTTGATAAGAAGGTGAGGTGCAGGGCACAAACTGGGTTTGGTTGTGCAAGGAGCCTGGGACAAAGAGCCAGAGAGAAGGGAGACTGGGTCAAATATCTGGGTCAGGAGAGATATATTGGGTGAGAAGCCTGGGGGTTTGGGAAGAGTAGGAATAGGTGTCAGTGGTGGGAGAGCAGCTAAGATGAGGAGGTAGGAGTGAGGGGAACTTGGACTGGCTAGTCAAGATTACTTGGACTAAGTGTGAGGAGACTACAACTTGAACAGTGAGTCTGAAGGGGAAGAGTAGGAGTGACTGAGCAAGAGAATATGACCGAATGGAGACTAGAACTGGGCAGGGAAGGAGCCAGGGTGGGGAAGAAACAGGGAGTGGGAAGGGGCCTTATAGAAATAATAGTATGTGACAATGTAATTTAACTAAATTCATAGGCTCCAGGGGGCCCAATTAAGGTTATGCAGGCAACTTTAATGCTGATATTTCCTAACTTAGGAGTGTTTGACTTTGCAAATAACTATTAATTTAACAGAGTTTTCATGACCAAGACCCAGATTTCTAATTTAAGGAGGTAGGGGTGGGAGAAGACCTATTAACATAATTAAAACTTTTCAGGCCTTTAAAATAATAAATATAAACCTTTCCCCTCCTCCCCCCATTTGTAAGCAGTGCTTTTATAAACTTTTCAATAATGTTTGAATTTAGTTACCAGTAAAGTTTGGCTGGTATAAACAATGAAGCTCTTTTGAAATTAATTAAATTGTGTCAATTTATATCTGAGCCTTTAAGGACAAGGCAAAAATACTGATTTCAATGCCTAGAATTGATTGCCATAGAAGGAAACCATACAATCAAGGGGGACCATATATCATCTCTGTCTGATGGCCTTCTTCAGTTTATCGGTGTTCTTTGCTTCATTTTTCATTACTTTCCACAATAGAATCTGTAGAAATGTAAACTTTCATGAAAATAGAGATACATTAGTTTCAATAGTATGTGAAAGATAAATTGCTTTGGCTACTTCCTCTCCATTTCCTCCTGGCTGAGTTAGGGTGTGATGCAAAGTCCATTGAAAGGCTTCCATTGACTTCAGTGGGTTTTGGGATCAGGCCTTTAAAATCTTGTAAATGCAAATTAGCCTCCAATGTGGAAAAAATAATAAAAGACTAGGAGGAAATGGAAAAAATATGAAATTTCTTGGCTCTGTAAGGTAGCCACCATAAAGATTAATGTCCTCCCAAAATTACTGTTTTTGCTTCAGTGCATTCCTGTTTGTATCTCTGACATGACATTAAAATCATGTAAGGTATGCTATTAAAATTCATATGGAAACATAAAAGACAAAATTGAGTTGTAAAATTCTCACTAAGCCTACAAAGTGGGGTGGACAACTTTTCCTAACTTGGCTTATTATTATTTTGTTATATTGTGCACCACAATTAAAAGATGTGGCATTTGGGTTCGCAGTACATCATCCAAATGCTGTGCAAAACTTGAACATGACCGGGGCTCAGTTATAGCTGTTTGTACAAATTGTCAGGTTAAAAAGAAATGTAGGTCACCAAAAAAAAAGTCACCCATTCATCCATGCCCCCTTTGTCGCTTTGGACAAATTTTCTAAATTTTAACAATCTGGAAATTCTGTCTAGGAAATATCAGTGTGACCTTTCGTAGGTGAGAGCAGGGAGTGAGATCACTCAGTTCTGACATCTGTTCTTGTTCTGCTTTGAAATCATGCCAGGAGGTATGAAATAATGCATGTACTATAAAAATCCCATAGTTTCAGTATTTACAAGGTAAGTATTTTCTTATGAAATCTGGATATGAGGTGGCTCTGCCTAGACCTTTAATGACAGCGGAGCAAGCTAGTTTAGTTTAGTTTCCAAGATATATAGATACAATTTTGATTGAAAAAGATAATGATAAGAAAACAACCCAGATGAAATGATGAGAAAGGGATTAGAACAAAATAATTGATCTGGATGAGTTGGTCTCTTGATGGGAAAGGGAATCTACATCTTCAGTTTCTGTAGCTCATAAAGAAAATGTTTAGAAACTACTGTACAGTTATTGCCTGTTCATTGGACTCCAGGTAAGATCTGTCAGATTTTTGCTACTATGGAAGTGCTGTGTTTGAGGTTTTGTGGAGAAAGGTGAATATGTTTGCATATGTGGTGGTTCAGGAATAAGACAGACAGTTGTTGGAAGAATTATTAAAGAGATTCATCTTGTGACAAAATTCTGGCTTTCTAGGGATCCCTGACCTGCTTACCTAAAGCTCCAGGAAAGGGCCTACATGTTAATCTGAATGACAAAATAATTCTATTTTTCCTTTTTGATATCAGCTAGACTGAGTTTTGCACATTTCAAAGATGATAAAAGGTTTAGAAAACCAGACCCATGAGGAAAGGTTAAAAGATAAGGCATATTTAGTCTTGAGAAAACAAGACTGAGGGAAGATCTGATAACAGTCCTCGAATATGTTAAGAGTTGTTATACAGAGGATGGCAATCAATTATTCTCCATGTCCACTCAGTAGTACTAAGCTCAATCTGTGGCAAGCAAGATTTAGGTTAGAAAGTAGGGGAAATTTTCTAACTACAAGGATAGTTAAACTCTGGGATAGCTTTACAGTGGAGGCTGTAGTCCATCATTGGAACTTTTAAAGAGCAGGTTAGACAAGCACTTATCACAGAGGGTCTAAGTGTACTTAGTCCTGCCTCACTGTGGGGCTGGACCAAATGACCTTTTGAGGTCCCTTTCACCCCTTTATTCCCATGATTATTGGAAATGTGTGACCCATCCTCCTGAGGAACTGTGTAAGACCATGTGTATGGTATTATATAATTGATACCTCATTTTTCTCTCATACACAGATATGGTTAACTTGACCACATTCATTTCACTGTTGCAGATTTGTATTATTAAATTGATTTAAAATGTGACTTCCTCCACTCCACAGCATTGAAAGGACTACCATTAGATGACACTACTAAGATGAGGAAACTTAGCCATTATATTACAAGCCAAGAAATGCTAACTGTCATGTAATTTTGTTGTATGAAGAGCTTACTAACTTGAAAATAATTTAGGCATAATTTGTGAAAACTTGAAAAGAGAATAGGTGTGTGTTCTACTACATATTACACACACAAAAAACACACTAAAATATTATTAAGGTGGCAAAGTCAAGCACTCAGAAGTTAAGAAATGGCAGAATTAAGGTTGTCTGTGCAATGGCCTAGGTAATAGAGAGGGTATCAAGCCACAAAATTCAGATCAGAAACTCTTGATGCCTCCAGAATTTAGTGGTTTGGGATCCAGAATTTTGGCTTTGCCCATCCATTTTAAGCATGACTGCTATCCAAGTTTGTGGTGTTCATCTGAAGGATTTTGATTGTTTTAGTGCTGTGGATAAATGTGTTGCTGTCCGAAATGCTTCTAACCAGCATGACCCTATTTAAGAATGTATTTTGCAAAGCAACAGGAGTTAAAGATTCTATGGTGCTTTGTACATAATTGACAGCATCCCACTGAACAAACAGGAGTTCTGAGACGCAACCCATTTCTCAATTTTCCAAACTGCTCTCATTGGTTCTTCAGATTTGTAAATCTTTTAAGGAAACAATATCACCAGTACCCATTTGGTCTGATAAGGAGACTCATCCAGATCATGGTATGTGGTACGCACCCCACTTTGGCATGCTCAGAACATCAGCTGTGTGATATCTCAAGAGAACATAAACTCTCTGCTATACCATATGCCAAATGAGAATTTGAAAAACTAACAGCTCAGCTTGCATCTGGAATATTTGTTTCATTGAAGCTAAAAGATCACCCGTACTAATTCTCCACAACAGCAGTACGCACATGTTCCACATTACTGGCGGATTTATGTTTAAGGACCTTTCCCATTAAAGATCAGCTGAACTCATACTATTCATGTTTATGTCTAATCCACAAATAGTGTGGTCTTTCTGCTAATGGCAAATGTTCAATTTGCACCTGCTCATAGTTCCCTCCTTAAAATCCCTCTCTGCTGTTGAACAAGGCTATTTTATATGACTTTATGTAAGACAATTCGATTGCAATGTGAAGGCTTTGCTCTGGTCCACATATAGATCTGTTAGGCACCAGATGGTTGTCCGTCCTCCTTCCATGCTTGGACTTCCTTTGGAGTTTGTGAAATGAAAATTATATTATGGGCCACATTCTGAAAACAACAAGGAGTCCGATGGCACTATAAAAACTAACAAATGTGCCCAAATGGGTGCCAAACATGCTCAGATGGGCTGCCAAAAAGTCCAAATTCTGGCTGTGAACATCCCATGGAAATGCACCTCGAGCACTCTTCCTCTGAGGATAGGAGTTAAATGCTTGGGAGTCTATATGCAGAGGCCATAGGGTGGTGAGTGTTTCTGCATGAGGATGTATACCATCCCTCATTAACTCTTTCATGATTCTTGCTAGAGGCCCTGCATAGTCACATCTCTGCATGTTTGCAGGGTAGTCAGCTATGTAGCTATTGAGGGTGGCCTTCTGCCATGTACTGTGGCAACTGCCTGAGTTTTTGTGCTTTTGTTCTTGTAAGTGTGTGTGTATGCATGATTTATAGAGACATGGTGGGTGAGGTAACATGTTTTATTGGACCAACTTTTGCTGGTTAGAGAGACACACTTTCAAGTTGACAGAGCTCTTCTTCATATCTGAGAAATGTGCTAAGAATGTCGCTCTGAATCTGTTTTAAAAGGAGAACTTTGTCCCAAATGTTCAGCATACTTGTATGAATAAAGATAGGGATGGACAGGGGATTAGGAACAGCCACTGTAACAACAGGTTTTCCTTTTGTCCGCCTCAGTGGAGAGGCAAAAGATAGATACTGAGCTACATTCTGTTCCCCACAGAGGAGAGTGACAGATATTTTTTGGTAAGAACAAATATAAATTTCCTTTTCTCACAACACATAAGATTCCCCTGAATTTAACCCAGTTTTGCAGAATTCCAGACCAGAAGGGTCCATTGTGCTCATCTAGTCTGATTTTCTATATGGCATAGGCTATAGAAGTTCCCAAAATAAATAGTTTCCTTTGAACAAGAACATATTTTAAAAAATCTTGATTTAAAAATGACATGTGCTAGCGAATCCACCAGGAACTTGATAAGTTGTTTCAACAGTTAATTACCTTCTCTATTAAAAATGTATGCATTATAGCCAGTTTGAATTTGTCTAGCTTCAGCTTCCCAGTCAATGGATCCTGTTATACCTTTTTCTGGTAGACTGAAGAACCATTATTAAATATTTGTTCCCCAAGCATGTGTTTGTAGACTGTGATCAAGTCACCTTTTAACTTCCTCTCATTGAGTCTATCACTCTAAAGCAGATTTTCTAATCCTTTAATCATTCTCATTGCTCTTTTCTGAACCCTCTCCTATTTACCACATTCTTCTTGAACAGTAGATGCCAGATCTGGACACAGATGTATATTATTATACTTGCCTGTAGTAAAACACAAATTATTTGCTTATGCTCAGTTTACCAAATCATCAAGCTTGTTCCATAACTATGTCCGGCCCTCTTCATTATTTACCACTCACCCGATTTTTGTGTCCATCCATCAGTGATATGTTATATTTCTTCCAGGTCATTGGAAAAAAATGCTAAAAAGCAAAGGGCCAGGAACTGAGTCCCTTCTGCGGCACCCCATTAGAAATACACTGATGAACCCTCATTTACAACTACATTTTGGGACCTAGCAATTAGTCTGATTATAATGCATTCAATATGTACCATGTTAATTTTGTATCATTCTAGACTTCTAAACAAAATGTCATGCAGTATGCAGTTGTATAATTAAAGAAGTCCAGGTATATAATATCAATGCTAATTTCCATAGTTTTGGCCAAAGTCTCATGAGAACAGCTCACAATATCTTGAATGAAATGAGCTCTTGGAACCAGAGAATGTTATTTTTTTCTACAAGTAGCATCTGCTACTCAGTCAGTCTGGCTCCTGTTGCTGTCATGTGGTGTTTTCCAGCAGGGGATGAGGAATCACACACTGCAGACAGATGCTGAGACATAACCAAGCCTAGAATTACATGGGTGAGAATGATTCAATGATTTATCTATTTCTCCTCTACCCTTCCTCTCTTCCCATCTGTTCACATATTCCAAATGGCAGACCTCATGCCATAGAATGTAGAAGATATATGGAAGCTCTTCCACAGACCTAGGATATATAATTAGATACCTAAATCCAAATTAAGTCACCTAATAAGTGGCATAACTTTTCAGAATGCTTCTGTAGCGTTTCAGAGTTGCTGAGTTGCTGACATAGCAATTAGTCTGATTTTAATGCATTCAATATGTGCCATGTTAATTTTGTATCATTCTAGATTTCTAAACAAAATGTCATGCAGAATGCAGTTGTATGATTAAAGAAGTCCAGGTATATAATATCAATGCTAATTTCCATAGTTTTGGCCAAAGTTTCATGAGAACACCTCACAATATAAGTGCTCAGCAACTCTGAAAACTCTCTATTTAAGTTAATAAATGTGGATTTGAGTGCTGAGGTCTTAAGTCTCTGAATCTGAAGATCTGGGGCTTATTTTTAATGAACCTCTGAAAATGTTCTCACAAAACGTATTCAACATGTTGCCTTCTAGCCCAGATTACTATGTAGACAGGGCATGGGATTGGGAGCCAGGAGGGATGCAGTCTATTCCCAGATCGGTCACTGACTCGTTGTCTGAAATTGAACAAATTATTTTGTAACTCTGAAGTTAGATCCCTGTGTAATGTATGTGAAGTAAGATCTATAGATAAGTGCCATATATGTATCCATTTGCACATGTAAAACCTTATGTTGTTCCTACTAACAGATGTCCTTCCCAAATTTTACATTTAAAAATTTATATTTTTTCATATTTGGACAGCATTTTTAGTCCCACAAAGTTTTTCAAGTGCTCATTGGAAATTTTGCCTGAAATGTAGTTGGACTAAATCTTGTCAAATCTTTCTTGTTTCTTTCCACTTAATTGATAACACCTGCAAGTTTAGCAAGTCTTGTCAATTGAATGTAAAATATTCAGTCATTGTGTCTGTTATTACATGAGAAAGTAAATGAGACTTTCAACTTTAATTTCCTTGTATATCTTCTATAGAACTGTAGTGTTCCTTCACACATTAAGTAGTGAAACTAAAAATATAGTGAACCAGTTATAACATATCTTACATTTCTGAAATGTAAGAAATAATGTCCATAAAAGTCAAATCCTTATGTCTCTCTTGTTTTTCTGTTAATGTTATTTGTTCCTCATTATTTATAACTTTACCATTCATGTATTAACATTCCTGGAACTTAATCTTGTGTTTCTTCCACAAAACTTCCCAACACTCTTACTGGATCAGGTACTTGGCTGGCACTGACATTTTTAGTTAGTGAAAAGAAATTCTTCTTAGTAAAACATAAATGTTAAACACATAAAACCCCATTTTATAGGTCAGGGTCACAAAGATGACAAGTGGGGAATGTAATGGTTTTGTATGTTGCTCTACCCTCCCAATGTCTTCTGAAGTTCAGAGAGATTCCAAACTTTAAATGATTAACTGGTATTTTCCAGACTGCCAGCCAAATGAATGCTTAGCAGAAAGTGAAGATATGCCCACAGTCCTCAAAAGATTAATGAGTCAGATCTGCATTCAAGAGAGAAATTGGGCCAGATACTGCTGTCCTTATACAATCAAAACTCCCCCCTGTAGTCAAGGAAGCACCAATAAAACATATGTAAAGTAAGAAACATCTGCTCTCAGTCAGCAAATGGGCCAGATCCTCAGATGGGATAATTGGTGTAACCCTATTGAGTCAGTGGAATTTTTGCCTGTGAAAGGACTACTAGATCAGACCATTTTCTGAGTTGGTAGGTTTCCAAAGCATATTGGGCTAAGCCTTGTTTGTTCAGTAGGAAAAGGTACCAAGTTCTGGTTTTGGAACTTAATATTGTAATGCTCCCTCCCTTTCTTACATCTGATGGCTGTATTATTTATTTAGGCTGCCTGTAATAAGCACACCATTGTGCCTGAGTGTTGTGAGAGAAAACAGAGAGCTGGGCCCTGTCCTGGCTGTGTAACTATATCAACACGGGAACAGAAGCCCTCTTTATTTATTTATTTATTTTTGCATTCAAAGAAAGGAATGCATACTTGATGACAAAAGCAGGCATTAGTTGTTATTGCACCTCTGCAGCTGGGTCCTTGTCTCCTGGGGAAATAAAGCATCCTTCTCTTGGTTTGCATGTTTCACTTTATTATGATATGGGGAAGAGAGACAAATGGATTGCAGTGCATTTAGTATGGGAGGGTGTATCTGCCCTGGAGCTGGGAGGTGTAAATTCCAGTTGAAGGAGACATACTCTCATTAGCTCTGATTAAGCTAAAAACAGAAGTGTAGCTACCATGAGCAGTGTCATGATCTAGCCACCCGGAACAGGTCTTGGCCAGGATTGTACTTAGGGTCTCAAGCCTCCCACCCCTCATACTGCTGCCTATACACATTTGGTTTTGGTGTGCTAGCTCAATCAGAACTAGTGCAGTTATAGCTCCTTAAGCACCTTCCAGCCCTAATAGACATATCCTGACATCTGTCTCTTCTGGCTCAGCTTTCATCCTCTCCCCAGTGGGAGAAGTATGTATGCAGGGAAGAGTTTTACAAGGGTTTTTTAAACATCATTTTGCTATCTGATTATGGTCGAGAAGGCAGCTTGAACAAATGCACCTGGACCTTGATGGGGAAGGTGGGGAGCTTTGTAAGGATCATTCATTCCTGGGGCAGTTCATTCCCCAGTCTGACTCAACCCTACGAAAGCTCTGTGTTTCACACAGATGACCTTTACTCATATTGGCAAGAGCTTCATTGTGCCAAAGGAGCAGAGCTGGCAACTCTGCAGAGTTCTAGGTGGCCTTACAGGTGACAAGACCCTTCTTTTCACCTTCTGTGTATCTGCGAATCCACCCACCCCCATTCTCAGTTACACTTACATGCATGGATAATATTCACCTGGAGGCGGAAAGGATGGCAGCACTGTCTCCTGGAAGTCAAGAGACTTGGATTCTCTTCTGAGAGGTTGTGTGACCAAGTTGCGTCCCCTCTCTGTACCTTCTCACTCTTTGTTTTGTCCATTTAGACTTTAAAGTGCCTAGGGAAGGGGTGGGCAGTAAGCGACCCACAGGCTGGATGCGGTTCACCAGGGTTAGCCGCAGATCGCTGTTCTGGCCAATGGGAGCTTCAGGAAGCAGTGCGGACTGGGACACCACTTCCCACAGCTCCCTTTGGCTGGGAGAAGTGAACCGCAACCAACGAGAGCTGCAAGTGGCTGTACCTGAGATGCAGAGGTAAGTAAAACGTCCAGCGGCCCTTCGGGGGCTAACCCAGGCAAACCACAGCAGGCTGTTTATTGCCCATCCCTGGTCTTGATGTGCGTCTGTGGCTACGTTTACTCTTGGTGAGATAGAGGTGAGCTAGGGCACTAAAATAGTAGAGTAGCTTGGGCAGCAACAAGCAGTGACATGCTGAGCACTAACCTGCCTGTACCCAATAGTGTATCTTCAGGGCAGCTAGTCTATGCTACCACTAGCTGCTGCCAGTTCTACCCCAACTACTACTACTACTGTTTTTAGTACACTAGCTCTATGAGAGCTAATGTGAGTATAAACACACCCCATATAGTTGTGCAGTGGCAAGCAAATCGAGTTCCTACCTCAAGTGGGGCATTTAGTCACCATTGTAAGAACACTGTTCTTTTTGTTGTTGTTTTGGTCATCATTGCAGACAAAGCAAGGGAGAAGATTTTTGTGTTTGTTATTATATTTTAATAGAGACAAACGCTCCTTGCAGCTTTGCCTGAGTGAAGAATATTCAAAAACCTAGTGAGAATCTTGGGATTTGGCCCATGATGCATTAGCAAGGTTTGTTATCTAGGCATTTAATATTGCCATACATCTACACAAAGTCCTGTAAAAACATTAACTAAGAGGTAGAAAATGCTGAATAGTTATAACATGCTCTTGCTCTAATGCAGTGATCAGGGATTAACTTGAGTAGGAAGGATTCAAATGAAAAAAGAATAAGTATGCCTGTGAGATCAGTATTTCAATCTTCTGCCTTAGTAACTAGGTTGATTTACTCGTCAGTGTAACCATATCTGTGATGACTATCGTTAGGAGATGTTTTCCAGCAGTGTGATTCTGTGCCTCAGGCTGCTGATATTTGGACAATCTTGGGAAAGGGAGAGAGAAACAGGATTTTTTTTTTTATTTTTACTCTGTGTTTGTGCGTCCACTGACCTAGTTTTTTAAGCGAAGACTCTTAGCAACCATCTGTAGCCCTGGCGGTGCCAAGTAGTGAAAATAACATTATAAGGTAATATCTCTGATGGGTTATTTAAGGTTTTTACAGGTAGTGTTTGGTATTTGTTTTTTCAGCATTTTACTGTTTTTTTTAAAATTATTCTGCTTTCTTGAGCATACATTAAAGCAGGCTACACAACATAAGTTTTTGAGTGTTATGGGCTAATGAAAAAATCTTGAATAGAATACTAATTGTAAAAATAAATGAATGAAAAAGAGAATCCAATCTCTCCCGTTTATGTGCCTGTTAATTCTCTTTTATCTGCTCATTGAATAGCTGTGTTTTTCACTTTATGCTTGATTTAAATCTTCTTCATTGGGCTGGGTAGCAGCCCCAGTTTGTTTTATATGAAGCTGAAGGATAAAGAACTATACAGGTTGGACCTCCAAAAACCAGCACTCCCGCTTCCTGTGTTTGTGGACCAGGAAGTCCTGGCTGGGAGCCTCAGTGGCAAGAGGGCTGGCAGCTCGGAGCCCGGTGACACTGGGGCTGGGACTGGAGCCAAAGCCCCAGTAGCACAGTCAAGGCCACGGCATCCCCAGTAGCAGGGCTGGGGATGCAGCAGCCTCGGTTGTGGGTCTGGACCAGGGACGCGGCATCCGCAGAAGCCCTGATGGCAGAGCCAAGACGTGGCAGTCTGGGCTGCTGGGGCTGCAGCAGCCCGGCAAGAGGGGTGGCTAGGGCCGGCATCAGGGATGGGAGACGGGCTAGGGGGCTGGTAGCAAGGGACCTCCCCCAGTCCAGCAAATTCCCTCGTTTGGGACCAGTCAGGTCCTGGGGGTGCCAGACCGGAGAGGTCCAACCTGTACTGCATCCCAGTGGGCAAGCTCTCCTCTTCTGTATCACTATCATTCTATGTTCATTCCACCAGTGAAGATTAGTGTCATTCAGAGTAACACAGTAGGAGTGCAGAATACATTCTAAAGAGGTACACTTCCGGAAATAGACTTATACTGATGACTGGAGAGGCAGTAATAATTTTGGTCTGTAGTAATAATTTTTGAGGTTTTTTTCTCTACTGCCCTATCACTTTCTAGTGCTGTGATCCTGTTAGAGCTCACAAAGTAAGTGTCACATTGTTGCCAGCTCTTGCCATTTTAATGGGAATCTTGTGATATTTCATGTTTTTGGTTAAAGCCTGAGTTACAGGAATGAAAGGATTGCCTGAGAATCTTGACTTTCATTTTTAAAAAATCCAATTATTTAGCTGTCATGGTCATAGAGAAAAGCTTGAGAATATGAAGCAAGGGCACGCTAAGGATGTGTCTACCCAGCACCCTTACGTCAAAATAAGATTTGCAATTTGCGCTACACAAATTGCGTAGCTTATTTCGAAATAGCTTATTTCAAAATTTGGTGCTGTGTAGACAGCGCCAAATTTCAAAATAAAGCGCTATTCCAACAAGCCCCTTAACACTCGTGGAACGAGGGTAACAGGGACTCCAGAATAGCATGCTCATTATTTCAAAATTTATTTTGAAATAACTGGCACATTTAAAAACATGGAATTGCTATTTCAGGATACTTCCAGTATCCCAAAATAGCCCTGCTTTCTAGACATACCCTAAGGGCTCAGAGAAAAGAACCTAAAATATTACTCTTACAAAATCTTATATTTTCTCTTGCTTGTTAGGGCCTGACCCATGATTTTTGAACCCTTGGGGTTGACAATTCTGAGCATGATTGACAGAGGTGGGTTCATCTCCCGAGTCCCAGGAGTGACAAGCTGGTGCAGGAAACAGTGCTAATGATTCAGAAGGGAGTATTCTTCCCTCTGGATTTGTGCTAAAACCAATGCTTCTGCACAGTGTTAGCAGGTGCTGCACAGTTAGAAGTACTGTCTTTTTAGGATAACCTGCAAGACAGACAGCTGTGACATATGCGTAAGGGCAGGGCAATGGTTAATTCAGCAGCTTAGGAAGTGATTCTTCCCTATTTCCTGCCCTTTATTACCATCATTGCATTCTGTCTTAGTGGGTATGTCTTCACTGCAGGCAGCAATAGATCCAGCAGGTGTTGATTTATGGTGTCAGAAGCCATAAATCGACCACTGTGTGCTCCCCAATCAACTCTGGTACTTCAACTACGTGAATAACGTAGGTCTGCTTAACACAGTATTTTCACTGCAGTATGTCAACAGTTGATGCTCTCCTGTGGACATCGCTTATTCTTCTCGTTTTGGTGAAGTGGCATAACTTCGATCGACAGCCTGTGATAGTGTAGATAAGGCCAGAGATGGCTGCATTTCTGGACTGAATGAAGTGATGCTATATATATAACTTAGACCAACTGGAGCTAACACAAGGATGTTAGTTTTGCTTATTAACACTCTTGAAACACCTTTCCATCCTTGGATGAAAAATATTAGAGAAGTGCCTCAGAACTTTTTATTATTTTTTTTTCTATTTTTTTTTTTTTTAATAGACAATGGGTTGGTTTTTTTTTTTTTTTATTTCAGGCATTTCTTTTTTGGTCTATATATTAGAATCATTCTGTAATTTGCAAATGCTGCCTTTGTATTTTAGTGGCAAGACTTCCAGTTGGCTTTATTCACCCCCCTGGTACACAGATGCAGATTACACAGTTCTGCATCAGGAGGGCCAGCTGTAGCACTGTTTGCACAATTGTTCTTCCCAGAGCTTCTACCAGGGGATTTACACTCATAACGCCTTATGAGGTAGGAAATTCTGTTCCTCTCCGAGGGTATGTCTAGACTACACAGCTTTTCTGGGATACCGAAGGTATCCCGGAAACGCTCTGCTGCGTCCAAAGAACGCGACTGCTTTTCCGAAAAAAATTTCAGAAAAGCAGATGCGTTTTTTCAGTATCCCTGTAAACCTCATTCTACGAGGAAGAAGGGGTGTTCTGAAGGAGGCTTTATTTCCGACATTTGGCCCTGTGTAGATGGGGCAAATGTCAGAAAAGCCTCTTTTGGAAGAAAAGTGGAAAAAGATACTTTTTCTGACTTTTCTTTGTAGTGTAGACTTAGCCCGAGTGATTGCCTATTCCTATTCCACTATAGGTGTGTGCACATCCTGTGCCTAGTTGTTGGCTGTTTTTCCCTCCAAGCAGTATCTATCAGGGTGGCAGGAGCACTCTCTGCTCCCTTGTGCTCCTATGCAGAGGTATAAGGGGTGAAGCTGCCCCTGAGCCCCCTCAGTTCCTCCCTACCCCCCTGTGATGGTTGTTGGAGCCTGTGCGTTTGCAAGTCTTTTCCGCCTACCTCTTCTACCTAGTTCCCATTTTTGCCTAGTTTAGAGCTTATAAAAGCCATATTTAGTAAATAAGGTTTTAGATTTTAAGGTGTTTATTTCACCAGGTCCCACCTGGGTGCCAGTACCAGGGTCTGTGCCTATGAGTGATCCTCACCTCTCCTGTCTTAAGTGCCTGGGGGGATCATGTGTTCATGACAGATGTCACATTGGTAGGGGTTTAAAGCTCTGTCCCCAAAAGGGCAGAGCAACCAGACTCCATTTCCTTTTAATGGAGGCAGCACTTCATCCACCTTCAGCGCCTTCCAGCTTAGATCATGCACTGAATGAATTGGAATCTGCATCCAGTGCTCCCTGTTTGCTCCATTCAGAGCAGTTGTTCTTCATCAAGACACGAGAAGTCATCCTTCCGCTCTACTCTGTGCTGATTAGGCCTCAGCTGGAGTATTGTGTCCAGTTCTAGGCACCGCATTCCAAGAAAGGTGTGGAGAAATTGAAGAAGGTCCAGAGAAGAGCAACAAAAATGATTAAAGGTCTAGAAAATAAGAGCTTTGAGGGAAGACTGAAAGAATTGGGCTTGTTTAGTTTAGAAAAGAGAAGACTGAGAAGGGACATGACAGCAGTTTTCAAATACCTAAAAGAGGGTTACAATGAGGAGGGAGAAAAATTGTTCTCCTTGGCCTCTGATGATAGAACGAGAAGCAATGGGCTTAAATTACAGGAAGGGAGGTTTAGGTTGGACATTGGGAAAAACTTCCCACCTGTCAGGGTGATTAAACACTGGAATAAATTGCCTAGGGAGGTTGTGGAATCTCCATCACTGGAGATATTTAAGAGTAGGTTAGATAAAGATCTGTCAGGGATGCATCTAGATGGTACTTGGTCC
Source organism: Rafetus swinhoei (assembly GCA_019425775.1). NCBI lineage: Eukaryota > Metazoa > Chordata > Testudines > Trionychidae > Rafetus > Rafetus swinhoei. The sequence continues at coordinate 18,111,189 of CM033428.1, read as the reverse complement.
TGCTGTGAAGGCAGAGGACTGGACTTGATGATCTCTCTAAGTCCCTTCCAGTTCTACTATTCGATGTATTCTGTGATCCCTGGTGCAGGAAGAAAAGCACTGAAATACCCGGCCATAAGTGACATGCTGAAGGGCACTTAGAAGCTCATAGTAGGATAGAGAATTGAACCTAGCTCTCGAAGACCCAACATGGTGCCAGAATATCCATCCTTCCCTGATTGTGTATTAGGCTCCGCCAGTGCATACTCCTGAGAAGCCTCCGGAAGAAAGCTTTTGACACTATAACAGGCAGGAATTTCTATGGGGGGGGTGCTCTTTTTTGTAAATGTGGACCACAAGGGTGTGAACGCACCCCCTGCCCCATGATCCCCCATGTAGGTGTGCCCCTGCCGGTGGTTTGTACAGAGCTGCTCCCTCTAGGACTGTGCTACCAGTAGCAGTTACTGATTTGTATGATCATAAGGAAATGCTCTTATAAGATATTGCTACCAGAAGCAACACAATCCTACAGGTAGTAGTTACATATAGTTTTTTTCTATATAGAACTGCTCGCTGTAGGACCATGCTACTGGTAGCAGTTACCTTCTGCCCTGCCTGTGCTGGGACTTTGCCCTGCATGTCGCTCCAGCAACGGCGCTTACCAGCTGCTGCTCCCCCCACCAGCCCTGATTTTGCCTCCAGCACCAATTCTAACCCTGCCTGAAGCCGCTTCACCCCCCTGCCCAGTTAATTTTCACCCCCTCCTCTGTTTAGCTCCTTTTCTCCCTTTTTAACACCCTATAAAATGTAGCCAGCAGAAACTTCTACATAGGAAGGACAGGGGCATCTGCAGAGCTCCTGAGCATGCTCAGTAACCCTACATTCTCCCTAAGTAGCACAGTCACATAGAGAGAGCCCTGTACAAACTACTGGCCGGGGGAAGGCAGGAGCAGCGCACAACCCGAGCTCCCTCCCCCATTCTCAGGTCGGCTGGGGGAAAGCAGGGGTTGATTTCCCCTCCTAGGAGCAAGGCCCAGCTCCAGCCCGAGCCTTGCTTTTGAAAGGGGGGGGGGGGGCAGAATCAGCCCCAGCCTTCCCTTGGCCGGCCGAAACATGGGGGAAGGCGCTCAGGCAGTGTGCCTCTCCTGCCTTTCCCCGGCTGGACAGAACACACTTACTTGGGGGACTTTGTTGGGGAGCATTCACACCTCTCTCTCTCTCTCACACACACACACACACACACACACACACACACACACACACACACACACACACACACACACACACACACGCTTACTTGGGGGAGAGCATTCGCACCTTACACACACACTCTCTCTCTCTCTCTCTCTACGGACCTCTATAAAGTGATGAGCTCCCCCTCTTTTTGTTTTCCAGCTTTAATTGTTAGATGTGTTATTCCTTTTTTAGTCATGTAGGACCAGGAGCAGAAAAGGTCTTTGACCCAGACCCTCAAAGGTATGTGCAGGCACTTAACTCTCATTGATTTCAGTGGGATCTAGACAGTTAAATAAGCTTGAGGATCTGGATCCGTTTCTGCAAAGCTTTGACAGTCAGTCATCTCTCTTGTAAACAATGGGTAATAAATGTGGCTGTGTGAAGACAGATTTATGGTTGTTGGCAACTTATTTTATTTTTGTAAAAGAGCCTGGATTGCTGCTTCCAGAAAAATCTTAAACACAGGTGGAATTAACAAATCCAGGGCTGTAGTCAGCCCCTTACACTCAGCAGACAGGCAGTTTTAGAGGTCAGCACGATTTACATGTCAAAAATGACCCATGTTTTCTGCCTGCTTTTTCTGTTCACTAAACTGTAAACTGTTCTCCATCTTTACTGTGGTGACTTCACCATCACCTGTGCAGAAAATGTGGTGAAGTCAAATAAAAACAAGACCAGGATTGCTCCAGGGAGCCCCTTATAAAAAGTTAATCTAGGCACAAAAGGGGTGAACGTTTAAAGGGTGTTTAAAAAGCCTTTCCAGTTTTCCATTAATATTAGTGAGTGATAGAGCTATTGGACTGTCTATTTTGCGTTATTTTATGAATGGCCCCTACCTAAAAGTGTGATGCTTTCATGCTGTTCAAGAAGGAGCTTATATTGTGTAATATAGTACTGGGCTGAAATTGTTTTTCTTTTGTATATTTTTTGAGTGAATATGTGCACTGGCTGCGGAAAATTTAGGCTTTCACTGCAGGGGTTCTGATTTAATGAAGCTTCTAACTGCATTGCTTCCATACTGTTTTACAAACAGTAAACTTATAAAAACTATCCCCTATGGTTTGTTTTCGTTTGTTTCCCCAGAACATGCTCTCCTGACATACGTATAATCCCTTGATTTTCCTCTCCACCCCTCATCCCAGTGAGTAGCCCCCTCTTCTTTTAAGGAGCTGAGATGAAATACTTTCAGTTGCATTCAGGGGTGAAAGTAACTTATAAGGGGTTGGCAGGTGTGGGGGGCTCGGAAGGGGATAGGAGGATCAGGCGTGAAGGTGGGGGGGCTCAGGGTTGGGAGTAGGAGGCAGGGAGTTCAGGGTGGGGAGTATGGCCACTGTGCTGCTCGGCTGCCAGATCCCTGGGGCAGTGGAACCTGTGTATGCTGTGGCTACACAGCCCAAAGTGATGGCAGCATCCAAAGCCTAGCCCTAAGCTGGCCAGTCTCTTACCCGGGCGCCACACTAAGGTGCACTAGCTTATTATCACCTTTGGTTGCATTTAAGGCTGCCTTTAACTCTACCTCAGAACAAATTCCTGAAACCCAAAGCTGTTGGCTGGCTTGGGGCAGCCTCCTAGGAATAGTGTGGGACAAGGGTAGCAATCTTCAGGGCCCTCCTCTCTCTAGCACACCACATTACAGGGAGTAAATCCGCACACCACATTACAGGGAGTAAATCCGCACACCACATTACACAGTAAATCCGCACACAGGGAAGGATCTGCACACCACATTACAGGGAGTAAATTACATTTACATGGGAAACAAATAGGACCACTGCGTATTGGCTCCTGTTGAGTGTCCCTTCTAGCTGCCCTTTCTGACGTCTTTGGATGCGTTCCCAGGTTCATGGAAGTTTTCGGTTCTGATCACCTAGCAAAGCAATGAATAGTGCAGAAGTTATGATCGCTGGTCAAATGCATGGCCGAAAATGAAACTCTGATTAATAATTGACTAGCAAGATAAGGAAATATCTGTGGTTGCTGTTTGCTTTCCTTGCCTTTCCAGTGCAGCACCAACACCGAGCAATCAAAGAACTATTTCTCCTTCTTGAGCAGACAAATTACAGAAGAAAATGGCTCCAGAAGCTGGATAGAATTAAATCTCTCTCAGCCGCATAGTGCGGTCCTGCTTGTATGAGACATCCAAGCCACATGACAACATAGGAAGCCGCTTCCCTGACACCTGTCTGAATCCCATTGAAAGATATGTTGGGTCCTGTTTTTAGAATTTCTCATCCATACTCTTTCAGACCTTTCAGCTAGAATATGACCCCAGTGTGTTACCTCAGTATTTTGAAGTGGAAGACTGGAGGTTATAAAATTTGAACAATCTAGATTCCCTGGAACCAAAGGTTCAAAGCCTCAGAGGGTTGAAGAGAATTCCATGGCTGGAGAATTCCAAGGCTCAGCTATTGCCTAGGTGCTACCTGGAGCAATAAGAACTGAGCTAGGTAGGGCAGCTTCAGGAAGTGCCGTTTGCCTGCCCCCCCCCCCAAAGGTTCAAAGCCTCAGAGGGTTAATCCAGACCGTTACTCACCAAAAGCAGGTCAATCAGACACCAGTGTAGTGTGTGCATGAGTATTTTTGGATGGATCCAACTTGTCTATCTATTTAGAATGCATCATTCACTATGAACATATATCCCTATGTTTTGTGCAGATGCTGAAGAGCAGAACATGGTGCTGCAGTTACGCTATGTTGCCCAATGTCTTATTTGCTATGATTCTGGGCAGAGTGAAGAATCAGCTGATGAAGGGCCTAAGAGATTCCTTCTTATTTTGTGATGGTTCTGTGAGGTCCTAAAGTGAAGAGGTTTGGGGGCCCCTGAGCTGCTACCCTAGGAAGGACAGAGTAATGGGGTAATTACAGAGACAGCTACAGAAGGACAGAGTGGGAAGAGTCGCAAAAGGGAGAAAAACAAAAAGGGAAAAGGAAACTGTTTTCTGTAGACTTAGCTTATCCACATACCTCGCTGAGAAGTAACCCTGCTCCCTGTTTGCCTCCTGTGTGTCTGCTTCCAGAATCCATTTGCTTTGCTGGGGCTGCCCACAGGAAAACAGGTCAAGAAGCAGGAAACACTTTGGAAACAATCAAAGCCATGTTTTGTCTCAAGGACAAGGCTGATTTTAGGGGCATGTAATCTCTTCTGTTGCCTAGTCTGAGCGCTGCTTGCAGGTTTTTATCACTAGGGGTCATCTCATGCCTGCAGGGCTAGGCCTGAAGCTGATAGTATGCATTTATTTGCACAGCAAAAGGAATCCAGGTACATGATAAATAGCGAAGACACAATCTGGTGCTGGAATGAATACTTTTTTTGAAACTTTTTGTAAAACAGCCTCCAGGTTTAAACACAGCGGCCATGCCCAAGGGATCTCACAAGCACTGATTACACTCTGGGTTAAAAATGCTTTGTTTTGGATGGAGACCAAAGGGGCCTGGAGGCTGCTAGAACACTGATGAATTGTGTTGGCTGTGTCCTGGCAGTCAGGCAGCACTAAGGCCCCTCTGGGGAACCACCTCAGCATCTCCGCATAAGTAGCCTCTCTGGTAGGCACTGAGCTGGTTTTGCAATTGCCCCCCCACCCAGAAGCCACTGCCTCAGGAGATGTTCTGGGGGCTGGAGGAGACATGGCTGGAGAATTCCAAGGCTCAGCTATTGCCTAGGTGCTACCTGGAGCAATAAGAACTGAGCTAGGTAGAGCAGCTTCAGGAAGTGCCGTTTGCCTGTCTCCCCCCCCCCCCCACCAATTCCCTACAATGGTGCACAAGATGAACTCAGCTCATAGAAAATCCAGCACCAGGAAACATTGGTTATAGCTGAACCTGTCTGGCAATCCCATTGCAGTGTTTGAGCAACTGAAAGAAGACAGGTGAATGCAAGTTCCTCAGAAGTAACTTGGTACGTTTGGGGAAGAAGAATTTTGAAAACACACGTATAAAACGTTTCAAAAGAAGTACTGAAAGCTTCTTATCTTGCAAAGTCTTGATATTGACATGTCAGGCAGATGGTGATGTTTTCCATTTCATAGGTTAGTTATGCAGCGATGACACTTCAGTTGTCTTCTCACGTCTGCCACTGATTTGCTGTGTGATCTTGGGGATTGCCCTCTCTCTCTCTCTGAGTTTCCCCATCTCTAAAATAGGGATAATACTAGCTCATGACCTCACAGCACATTGTAAGGCTAAATGAATGGTTGTAAAGTGCTTTCAGATGCTTGGATAGAAGCTGCTTCAGAGGTGTAATGTATTACCAGGAGTGAAATGTCTTGGGTTGCCTCTGAGATTAATTTGTAACCCACGTGAGTGGATGAATAAGAATTCCATTTATCTACTGAAAAACTCATGTTCTAGGAAGCGGGGCCAGACCAACTGACTGAGCTTTAGCTAACTCACATAGTCTCCATTATTATTGAAAGTCTCCAGTGAAGCTTCAAAATTATGTTGTCCAAGATGCAACAAACTTACATTACTCTCACAAACGTTTCTGACCCCCAACTCCCCCATTTTAAAAGTTTATTTAAATGTATTTTTTACTTTACTGTTCTGGCTGTCTAATCCTGGTTTTTAGTTATAGCCAATGCTGTAAAGTTGTTTACAGCCTGCTGTTAAACCTGCATTGTCATATCTAATTGATATTTTCATAGTAGATTTAACTAGTGGAACACTTTGTTTTATTTGCTCTTGTGCACACCGCTGATAGCAAAGTGTAGCAAGAGATTAGGTGTAAAGGATTATGAAGTTTATAGAATTGAGGGATGTGGGAAAATGCACTTGTCTGACAAATATTGTACTTAGGTATCATTCTTTTGTGGTGTGTGTGCATGCGCATGCACATGTGTGCATGTTTGGATTTGATTGTTTTGTTTTCTTTCTCTTCTGACTGTTCAGAGGACGCTACATAATTACAGTAGTTTCTTTGTTCAAGTACATTTATAATGATGTTTAACAACTGGATGAAATATACTGAAGAAAGAGAGACTCTGAAAAGGGGTGATTTCTATTCCTTATGTCAAAACAGTGAGGTTGTTATGTTAGTGCACCATTGGTTTACATTAGACGCTAAATGTGATTAGTTAAAGTTTATTCATTGCTCTTAAAATGTATAAAGCGCTAAATAAGTGCTGAGGGTTATTGTTAATAGTTGCATTTTGTAGGCTGACAACTTAGCTTTGAAAGAATAAGTCAAACACAGTGGTGTATCTACAGGACTAGAAGAAGGAAGAGCTACCCAGCCATGCTACAATTCTCTTTCTATTTATGCTATAAATTCATGCTATGGCTTTGGCAAAGTTGCTTAGGCCCAGATCCACAAAGCATCAGAACACCTAGGCTACATCTACATTGGCAAGATTTTGCGCAAATACTTTTAACGCAAGAGTTTTTGCGTTAAAGTATTTGTGCAAGAGAGCATCTACACTGGCATGTGCTTGTGCGCAAAAGCATCCGTGCCAGTGTAGATGCTCTCTTGCGCAAGAAAGCTCCGATGGCCATTTTAGCCATCAGGCTTTCTTGTGCAAGAAATTCATGTTGCCTGTCTACGCTGGCCTCTTGCGCAAGAACAGTTGCGCAAGAGGGCTTATTCCTGAGCGGGAGCATCATAGTTCTTGCTCAAGAAGCACTGATTTCACACATTAGAATGTCAGTGTACTTGCACAAGAACTCCCCGCCAGTGTAGACAGGCAGCATGTTTTTGCGCAAAATCATGCCAATGTAGACAGAGCCCTAATGTTTAGGTGCGTAGGAAATCACTGCAACAACAAAGAGTTCTACAAAGTCTGAGTTAGGTGCCTGGATGCCTAATACAATGAAGGAAGAGAGGGGCCTTATATAGACCGATCCACAAAGCCAGCCAGTGGGAGATGCTAACCAGAGAGGTGTATACTAAACCCTGCCCCGCTTTCTCACATAGATGCCTCTGTCCCAGCGGCAGGGAGGCACCAGTCTCTGCTAGTGAACGTCTCTCAGGAAGCCCTCTCCTAGAGTCAGGTGGGAAGGTCATTTATTGTGAGAATGAGTTAGGCGCCAGCCTCACATCCTTATAACTTTTAGCCCAGTGGATAGAGAACTCGCTGGGACACGGGAGACCCTGGTTCACTCACCCCCTTCTGCCAAAGGGGAAAAAGAACATGTGAATGGGATCTCCCACCTCTCAGGCTATGTCTACACTACACGCTTCTTGAGCGAGAAGCTTTTTGCCGAAGAGATCTTCCGCAAAAACTTCGTGCGCGAGAGCGTGTCCACACTGCAAGAGCGCATCGAAAAAGCGATGCACTTCTGCGCAAGAGAGCGTCCAGACTGCATGGACGCTCTCTCAAAAGGAAACTCTGATTGCTATTTACAGAATGGCCACCAAGGCACCTGTGCTTTTTTCGATTGTCTCTTTTTGTGCAAAAAAACCCTGTGCCCCATCCACACACACCTTTTTGCGCAAGAGCTCTTGTGCAAAGAGTTATTCCTCGTTGAAGGAAAAACTCCTCTGTTCTTTCATTTTACTTGTGCAAAAATGCATTTGAGGTGTGGATGCTCCGTGAGTTTTTGCGCAAAAATGGCCATTTTTGCACAAAGACTGTAGTATAGACCTAGCCTCAGAGACGTGCTCTAACCATCGGGACAGGCTGATGTGAGGCTCTGGCAATCTCTCCTGTGGTCAGTGTTTCCCTGTGGATAAGTAACAGAAGAAAGATTTGTCCAGAGACAGTGTGAGAGGGACTCTATAGCTTGCTGGTTAAGACAGCTATCTGGGACACCCAGCTCCAATGACTATTTAATTATTTATCCAAGTGGAACAGCTTCAGCTGGAGAGATGGAGGGAGCCCCCCATCATTCAAAATATCCCATAACTCAGCAGTTAGGTCTCCCACTCCTCAGCAGAAGCTCTAAGTTCCCTGTAAGTTGCATGGCCATGCAGCTGCCTATTTAGTGCCATGCAGGTGCTCAAGGAACCCACCAGCAGACCAGTGTTTCCTGTAAGCTGAGCACTGGGGTGACCACCCAGGAGACATTTTAAAGCTGCCCAGCTGATTAGCAGAGCACCCACAGCTGGCAACATGTGTTTCTGCTGGCGGTTCACATCCGCACATGCCTCAGTGCACATAAAATGTATTCTGCACATTGGATGGAAAAATTAGAGGGAACCTTGCCGAGAACCTGACACAGCTAGGAGGGGAGAGAACTGCCCTACTCTTGGCTCCAGCCTAGCCTAGCCTCCAAGTCGTGGCCAGGGGAGGAGCAAAGGTGGCCCTCCCCCAGCTCTATCCTAGCCCCAGCTGGAACCTGCTGGGGCAGGGCAGGGGTATAAAGCTTAGCTGACAACTTTATATACCGCAGGCTCTGCAGTATAAAGCTTAGCTGATACCTTGGATTTGAAAGAATAAGTCAAACACACTGATGTTTAGCTTAGCTTTTTACTGCAGAGCCTGCAGTGAAGCCTCTCTGGGAACGGGGCCACCAGCCCTTGCCCACCCGGCTCCTGGGGAGGTGACTTCACTGCCCAGGTGCAGCGAAGCTGCCTCCCTAGGAGCCAGCTGAGTGTAATCAATAACATTGACTGATAAGCATCAGCTTATCAATTAAATGGTTATTCGGCTACATTCTAACATCCCTACCAGATATTATAGAATCTAAAATCACATGTGTTTACTACCCTACCCCATCCAGAATCTAAAATAAGCTGGAAAGAATGTCTTGAGGACATTCTCCCCAGATTCCAGAAGGCACCAAGACTTTTGAATACAATAGACTCTACCTCAGGTTTTACATTAAGCCTGTTGTATGATAGGATATGCCTTTGGGAGTGGAGTTAGAGCACTGTGACTACTCATGTGTTGTAATCCAGATTAATGAAGCTCATAATGTCCAATCACATTGAGGTAATGAAAAGGCTCCTGTTAGCTTTAGTGTGTATAGGATCATTCCCTTAATATATCTCTAGCAAATCTTAATGCCGTGGTTTTAGTAGCATACATTGTGGCAGGAATCTATGGTGAGAGCAGGGCCGGAGGGGTTTGATTTAAAAAGACCCTTGTTAAAGCAATTGGAAGCCAGGCATACTCCAGCCTGGTAAGTGTGTTTCTATCAATCTGTCCTGAAATCAGAGGAGAGAAGAATGTTTATGTTTTGACGGCAGTTTCTGTCTGCGGAAAGGATACTGATAATACAGAGAAGCTGAAATCTGCAACCTCCTCTTTGTTAGGCCTCTTAGACTGATAGAGCCAGTCGTTAAGTCTCTCAGAGTAATTTTCTGTTCCAACTAAAGAAAATATACACAGCTGCTGGAAAATTACAATTCTTTATAAAACCAGGTCACTTCATCCCAGTTCTCAGCTTGCCAGCTCTCTCCCACAGACTTGAGAGAGCTTCTTTCTTCATCCTAAACCCTAGTAACAGTCCAGATCTAATCCAGGATCCTGTTTATTATATCGTATATATTGACTGTGATTGGTTTGGGAGATATGCCCAGGGATGATGGTAGGGACCATTATTTGTTCAAACTGATATATCTAGTGCAAGCAGATTGCATGCTGTCATTTATATATCATACTCTGCTTCTCACTGAACATGGTATTAAATCCATAGACGGTACTGACTAATCTTTATTGTTAACTTTCCTGGAGCCGAAGAGTAGAGCATATTTAGTCAAATCAATGGAAGGGAATATTTAACCAGCTGCTTAGACTCCACATCTTTAAGCCTAGCGCATTTGCATCCCACTGTCCTACCGTAAGACGTATGCTGGCTGGAAACCCCGTACAAAACCCACTGCTTGTGATACACTTCCTCTCTGCATGGAGACTGAGCTTTGTTTCCTTAATGTATATGGGAACTATACTCCTGGATCAAGGAGCAAAGAGTCTTTTAGAAAGTATTTTAGTGATCTTTTAAGGTAAGACTATTCAGAGACCAGGGCTTGCAAGATTCCTTTCCTCTCCCTTTAGCTACTGTTATACTCAGTCACGCTTGTGAGCAGTGGGGAGTGTAGACTTGCAACAAGACTTGTTGAGGCTTTGCAAAACCAACCAGCCAGGACAATTGACAGTGAGCAGAAATCAGTCCATGTATTCATTACCTCAATTGCTGATGCAATAAAATGGAGACCTGTATTTAGGAACTAACGATGCCAGTGTAGCACTAGAACTCCATGGGAATGCCGACCATTTAGGACAGGACTACTCGACTTTGGAAGCTCGGGAGGCCACAATGATACTCACAGCACATGCTGAGGGCCACGACTTAAGTGTGGTTGCATATACATGCAAATATATATGCAAATATATGTAAATGGATTCTTTCATACTGATGGGCATGAATACAAAGATTAAGGCAAGACAACACAACACGCAGGCCCCATTTAAGTCAGTTCTGCTGATATTAATAAAATGCAATATCTACCTGATTTCCACCCATATGACAGCACTTTTAATGAGCAATGGCAGTCCAGGAATTTAACTACTAAAACGTGTATCAACAGAAGACCATTATATTGACTGTTTTGTTTTGGCTCCCACTTGCAGGCTGTGTGGTAAGCCCCGCGTAAACCCAAACCGCACCGCAGGCTGCAAACAAATGGGCAAAGGGCTGCATGCAGCCCACGGGCCGCGTGTTGAGTATCCCTGTTTTAGGAGCTATTAGACTGGCTCAAATGCTCAGACTTCATTGTTCAGGGTAAGGTTGCATTTGGGAGTCCAGGGAGTATGTGGCTACACTCAGATGTCTATCTCCCAAAACCTCCTGGCAGATCTATGCAAGGCATCTATTATCAAAGCACACATTTGGGTGGGGATCATTTGGTCTTAAATTCACCTTTTAATTCTGGGCCTCCACTTCCTGTTTATTATCCTGTCCCTCTTTTCTGCACATCACCAGCTGGATCGTGGCTCTGCAGCTGTGTGACCTATACTCTGTGGGCATGCACCTGTGTTCTGTGTTCACCCATTGCAGCCTGCTTCAGGACTGAGCCAGATGTACAGTTCCTTCAAAAATGTCACTTATGTGATACCATTGGGTTCTTTCCAGTAGAAGATTATGGAGTCCTGATGCTGAATTCCATGTTATTTTGAAATATAATCTTGATGTGATCTAGAAAAATCTCTTATCCAGGTGAAATCCAGGCCTGAAATGTGTTGGATTTATCCCAATTTCACCTCTTTTAGAATGGCCATGTAAATAAGCTGTGTTAACAAAAAAACCAACATAATGTATTGTTTCACAGACGAGTCTAACTTCTGCCTTAGTAGAAATGACAGGCGGTAACTGAAAACAGAATCCAAAAATTTCATAAAATAGGATGGGAGATGCAAAGGTCCCTATTGCTCCCATCACATCGCAAACATAATAGTTCTGTAGCCCCGTCTGAGCATTACACAATCCAGTAAGTTAAATAAAACAAAATGTGCTGTTGCAAGTTGCCAACAAATGTATCTTTGTAGCCCAGTTTTCTTAAACAGATGCAGGGGGTTACTTGCTGGTCACAGTTGGCTTTAATTTGGGGGACTGGTCTGGAAAGAGGTGATTTTTTTAGATGCACGTAATTTTTCAAAGTACAGTATATTTTTGAAACAGAAAATCTGATTCTCCTTTTACTTACACTGGTTTTACACCATTGACTTGAGTTATGGTTGATTTATTCCAGGGTAGTAAGTGGAGACTTAGGCCTAAGTTTCATGGTCCTCTTATTAGTGACCATTTTATAAGAATGGTATTTAAGGTAGAAGGAGAAATTCTTTAGGAATATCAGAAACAGGAAGCCTTAGGGAAAATTGGTGGGAGTAAGTCATCTAAAGGTGGGAATCTTTTTTTTTTTTTCTTCTTCTTCTTCTCTCTCTCTTTAGCTTGTTTTTGTCTAAATTCCTTCCCTTGCTTTCCTTTATTACATAAAAAAAATTCAGACTGAACATGATTAAATCTAAAAATATATATGATCATTAATTATTTTCAATCTGAGATTTCAAGAGTCTGTTCTTTAAAAAGGCTCTTGAATATCTTCTTATTGAGTCTATTCTAGTTGCTTGGAAAAGTAATATACAAAATCATGACAGTAATAATTTACAGGGTCAAATGAACTGTTGAAGTGCTTTTGGAGGTAAGGAACTGAAAGAAATATTCAATGTTTAGTGCAGATGAGATTCAAGATAATTGAAGCTGCAAGAAATTTGTGAAGCCAACTAAGGAACGTCCTTGAATTCAGGGATGACAAGTGTACAGAGGGTGACTATTCTTATTAAAAGATCAAACTCAATTAGACGCCAAGCATTTTTCTCTCAGAGCATTGTTGTGAGCAGTGAGTGCTGATCCTCCTTGTTAAATCCCTGGCCAGAGATCAAACCCATGCTCTTCAGTCCTAATTGGTATCTTGTTCTAGCCACCAAACTCTTTAGATAGGCACTTGCTTATCCAGCAAGTAGTCATCAAGTTATGCAAGATAAGAAGCTGCCCAAAGGGCATCCCAGCATCAGACACCACTTCCTCTGAAGTCTGCAAGAATCTTGTTTGAGTAAGGAGAGCCAGGATTTGGTTTAAAAAGTAGAAGCGATCCGGACATTGGTCACTGGTCTCATCCTTTTTCAAACCGCTCAAGACATTTTCAAAGCAGCAGTGTTACAATACCTTTGTTCATGCACACCATGGGATGAATTTCACCCCTTTGCAGAAGCCCCGGACAAGGTTGTGCACCACTCCGTCCCACATAGACCCTATTTTGGGGACATAACAGGTGCATTGACCTTTTATTGGCTCTATGAACATGGGTGAATTTCCACCTCTGCTAGGCTGTAGCAAATCAGCAATGTTTTGCCTCAGCTTTTGATATTTTTCATCCTTAAGAGCAGCTATTAGGCAATGAACTGTAATATAGATTTGGAAATCATACTAACTACCAGATGTATTGCATAGTGTCTTCAGGTGACATTTTTGCATGTCAGATACAGATAAGTGACAAGGAATAGAAGTACCTTTCCAAGTAGGTGTCATCACCAGCTATGTTTCCTTATGTTACTTCTGATTTTTAAATCAGTTTGCTGCTAATGAAACTGAAGGTTCTTGAGGTCAGAATCCTTGATTATAACAATAGTACTATCAGCATTTAGATATTTTAACTCCATTTTACAGAAGTGGAAACTAAGGCCAGGTCTACACTGCGGAGGAAAGGTTGACTTAAGGTATGCAACTCCAGCTACATAAATAACGTAGCTGGAGTTGACATACATTAAGCCGAGCTTGGCACCATCTCCACAGTGGGAAGTTGATGGGAGAAATGCTCCTGTTGACTTTCCTTACTCCTCATGACAGCAGTGAGTACCGGCATCAATAGGGGTGCCCTCAGCATTCGATTTAGCGGGTCTTTACTAGACCCACTAAATCAAACCCCAGAAGACTGATTGCCAGAGCAATCTTCTGGTAAGTGGACATATGGCCTTACAAGCAAAGAGATTGTGTCCTGATTTTCAGAGAAGCTGAACACATGTAGCTTTTCCAGTGGCATACACATGACTTGCACAGAAAGTCTGTGATAGTGAAGGCTCCTGAGAACATTCAGTTCTTGGTCTCTTGGCTGATATATCCAATAAGATTCAGTATCAGTGGCGAGAGTGATTTTTATACTGTGACTGTATTTAACAGCACCTCTGTCTGTAAGACACACAGACTAATGCTGCAGACTGTGCAACTGAAAGGAATCTGAAGAATTTGGTTTAATATTTGTCTTGGGTATTTGTCCCTTGATAAGGAATGGGTGATTCACAATCATGTACATGACACAATGTGGGCAGGTTAGTAACTGTGTTTGCTTTGTGTTTCACACGCTTATCGCTCACATTCTTCTGAGGTCTGTTGCACATTGTGACTTTATGCAGATGAATAGGATAATTTTCTTTCTTATTTCCAGGAGCTGGTTTTAAACGGGCAGTCTTATCCATCAACAGCCTTTATTTGTTCATATATTTATATTATTTGCAGCGTGATACTGCCAGTCACAAACCAGGTGTGTGAGGTACTGTATAAACTCTGAACAAAAAGACCATCTCTGCCCCAGAGAGCTTGCAGTTTAAGAAATGGCTGAGAGAGCCTAACTGAGAAAGTACAACATGACTTCAGCCAATAATATTGTACCTGCATGCTGCACAGCAAACCTGCGTGAGTATCTGGGGAAACATTCACCAACCACCAATCAAATAAGCTGAAATTTTCAATGTTCTTTTGTTCAGTGACTACAGATTTACCTATAAATCTTGGTCTTAAACAATTATTTATTCCCTCTGATGTCCCTCTCTCTGGGATACAGTGCACCTGACTGTCTTCTTCTTTATATGCCCTTGACTCCTGTGTAGCTCCACTGGCTTCACAGTAGAATGACATCAATCTGGGGGAAGAATCAAGCACAGATTCTTTTTTTATAAGATGATGACTAGAGGAGAATAATCGAGGTAGATTTTTGGCCATAATATTCAGGCTGGCTTTATTGCAGCCTGTGTAAACGTTTTTGCACTTCAATTATACAGCAGCTACCAACCCTACACTTAACTAGGCTTGGAACAGTTGATTTCTCTTCCCCCGACCCTCTGTTCCACCTTGAGCAGCTTGCCTGGTTCATAAATGTGTTATCTTTCAGTACATTCCTTAATTGTAACATGAAGAGTCAGATTCTTAGCTGGTGTAAACCTGTTACATCAGAAGCTACACCAGATTCATATCAAGTAAGATCTGAAATCTTCCTGTATTTCCCAACATATGAACAGATACTTCTGATCATATTCAAAAGCTTCAGGGGGTAGACGAAATTCTGTAACAGGATCCTATTTTTCTGATCATATTGATAAACAAGAAACCAATTTCCATGTTACTTTACAGATGGATCTACTTCCAAGAGTCCTTTCTCAAACTATTGGTTATTGGGTCACACTCCAGTCTTGGGTCCTGATCCTGCAAACAAATTGACCTCTGTAGAAATACTCACGTGAATACATTTTTGTCCAGGCTTAAGTGTTTGCAGGATTTAGTCACAGCAGTGACACTGCATTTTGTTGGGGATAAGTAGGGTCTCTTCACTAGTGTAATGTTGATTACTAGATTGTTTGGAGGAGCTGAAAGGTATGTTTTGGGTTTTTTAAATTCCTTCCTGTAGGCTTAGCTTCAAGGGTGAATCCCCTCATCTTTTCAAAATAGTGAGGAACTTCCTTTCCATTTTAGCTTAGCATATTAGTGGTGGTGTGTGTCATTACTCTTGAATACAATAGTGCTTTACACTATATATATTTAGTGTAAATGTAGCTGTTTACAATTCACCAAACCATTCTCTTTTCTACCTTAGGCCCAGCCTTTCTCTCTTTTTCAAACCTCGTTCTGCACAGCTACACATATCCAAAGCTCTGGGAACAAGACTGCAGTGCTTACTTCACAATTATTATTCTGTTTCTCAGTGAGGGGAAGTAGATGAGCATAGAGCTATGGGATTGATACCCCAGGATGAGTTGTAACATGAATAATGTGTAAGGCATCCCCTTCCCTCTCTCTTCGGAGACTTGGACTGTGTTTGTTTGTCACAATAATTTCAACCTGGATATGAAAAATGGCAGGGAATCAGAGTTAGAATCTTTATTGTCAAGGTGGTCCACCCATTCCAATCATGTGGTGGACACTTGTTTAGAAGATACTTTTTCTTGTCTGGTGTTGAAAGATGTGAACAATATATAATAAAATATTCAGGTGTGAATATGGAATGTCTGAGTGGGTTTAAAAATGTTTTAATTGCTCAGTTACAATGAGCCTGGTGTAGTCATTGGGCTACTGGCCTTGCTTCTCTTCTCACTCATAATGGTGTGAATTAGATGCAATGCCACTGAAGCCTAGAAGAATTGTGCTCATTGTCTGCAATGGGTTTTTTCCAGTAGGTCTGACTGTATTAACCTGCAGTTTGATTCTTTTTTTTTAACATTGGGATTGGCACAGCTGTGTGTTAAAGTCAATAAGATTGCACAGATGGGGAAGGCCAAATATATCAGGGATTAGAGTTTATTTAATATAGCTGCAGCCTGCAGGATTGGATTGGTTACTCATTGACTGTGACAAATGCTCTCCTTTCCAAGTGCTGCTACTTCCTACTTTGTAAAACACACTAGGTGGAAATGTGCATTTTATTAATTAACTAGAAGATTTACCTGGCGTTACTCGGGGTCCTTAACTCAAATAAGCTTTAGACGGGGTAGCCATGTTAGTCTATAACTTAAAAAAAAAAAAAAAGGTTCTGTAGCACCTTAGAGACTAACATATATATGTATATAATCATGAGCTTTCGTGGGCACAACCCACTTCTTCACTCATCTGAAGAAGTGGATTTTGCCCATGAAAACTCATGATCCAATATATATTTTTGTTAGTCTCGAAGGTGTTACAGGACCACTCTTTAAAAAAAATGTTTTGTTTTTCTTCATTGAAATCATTGCTCTGGGGTGAGGCTGGGGATGAGGGGTTCAGTATGCAGGTGGCCCCAGGGAGAGAGGACTATTCCAGCCCTCTCTCCCTGCAGCAGCTTGGGGCCAAGTGGCAGCGCTTCTCCATGGCCACTGCAGCTCCTGCGCGCACAGCCAGCGGAGGGGTACATGTCTCACAGATGGGGGACAGACATACAAACAGACACACATACGAATTCTCTGAACTATATAGGACAAGGTTGGCCAACCCATTCTGGGCAAAGATCCAAGATATCAGTAGATCCAGCTAGAAGAGTTGTTGAAGGGGGAAAAAAAAAAAAGACTGCCCCTTTAAGAAAACGCGTTTAGAGCTTTTTGGCCACATCAGGCTCCATCTTTAATGTCCGTGCCGGACGGCTCCCCTGCCTTAGGGAGCTGGGAGGAGAGGGCCATTTTCAGGGGTGTGGGGGCGGCTTTATGAGCCATGGGGGGGGGGGAAGGCTTCACGAGCCGCACACTGTGGGGGGCAGAGCCGCCGCAGGTTGGCCACAGCTGATATAGGAGATATCTGTCCCTTTCTCCAACCCTGCCCCCTGCTGGCCCAATCCAGGTTACAGCTGTCCCAGTCCCCATCTCTGGTCCCTGCAGTTATTCTGCAGTATAACTCCCTCCAACCAGACCCCTCCATTTCCATTTTATGAGAAATAATCCAATTCCACCCACAACCAAACCCTGACCTTGCTTTAAGTTCTGATAAGAGGAAGCTGCATACCAAATTTGGGGGTCCTATTTCGGACCATTTAGGAGGAGTTCTTGAACAAACGGATTCATAGATGGATGGACAGACAGATGCACATTTCTAAAATATATAGTAAGATGAAATACTAGAGTAAAGTTGAAAATAGCAAGTATTTAATTGCTAGAAGGGAAAAATGTGGTTAAAAGATATTCATCAAGTGGGGGTACAGAGTCTGTTAAAATCACATTCATGGTTTGCAACCTGCTTCTATCTAATGAATTCCAAATCTGAGCATCCACATGAGATTTCGGAAGCTTTGTTGCCATTGGGCTAGATTGTTGGAAGATCCCTTGACTTCATTGGGACCTGATAACACTCTATTTTCAAGCAGGGCCTTACACAAGTCACTTCCTGTGCGCACACAATACAAGATGTACAAGCCAGAGATGCTTAGTTTTTCTTTTCCCTGTGGGGTGTTCCACTCTCTCTGTTCTTTTACATTCTTGTGCAGAATAAATGTTTATGTGCACCGAGGCCCGTGCAAATTGCACCACCAACAGAAACACAGTGAGTGCTGTGCTAATCTGCTGGGTGGCATTTGAACTTCTGAGCAGCTGCGTAAGTGCACAGCTTACACAGAACTTCGGTGCTTCGCTCCCACCCTACCCCGAGGCCCCACCCCTCAATCCATCTCTTCCTACCCCCACTTTGTTCCCCCATCCCAAGGCCCTACCCTTCCACCCCTTCTTTTTGCCCCAGCTCTGTCCCCTCTCTGAGGTCCCCCTCCAGTTCACTGATCTCTGTGGTCCCCAAGTCCCTCTCTCCAGCTGCTGATGAACTGTTTGGCAGCACTGCAAATAAGCTGTGGTTAGAATCATAGGGTTTGAAGAGACCTCAGAAGGTCATTGAATCCAATCCCCCCCCCCTGCCCAAAGCAGGACCAACCCAAACTAAATCATCCCATCCAGGGCTTTGTCAAGCCAGGACTTAAAAACCTCTAAGCTACATCTACACTACATGCTTCTTGCGCAAGAAGCCTTTTGCGCAAGAGTTTTTGCACAAAAACGTCTTGCGCAAGAGCACGTCCACACCTCAAAGCACATCGCAAAAGCGATGTGCTTTTGCGCAAGAGAGCGTCCACACTGCATGGGCGCTCTTGCGCAAGAAAGCTCTGATGGCCATTCATAGAATGGCCATCAGAGCACCTGTGCTTTTTCCCATAGGTGTTTCTTGCGCAAGAAACCCCCTGCAGAGTGTCCACATTTGCCTTCTTGCGCAAGAGCTGTAGCGCTAAAAGCAGTTATGCCTCAGAAAAGGAGGTTTACCTACAGCAGAAAAAGCCCTCTCTTCTGCCGTTTAACTGCCCATTTAATTGTGCAAGAGCTCATTTGAGGTGTGGATGCTCGGCAGGTTTTTGCGCAAAAACCTTGTAGTGTAGACCCAGCGCTAGGGATGGAGATTCCACCACCTCCCTAAGTAACCCATTCAAGTGCGTCACCACCCTCAAATAAAATAGTTTTTCCTAATATCCAACCTACACCTCCCCCACTTCAACTTGAGACCATTGCTCCTCGTTCTGTCATTACTGAGAACAGTCTCTCCCCATCCTCTTTGGAACCCTCCCCCCTTTTAGGTAGTTAAAGGCTGCTATCAAACCCCCATCTCCACTCTTGTGTAGACTAAATAAGCCCAAATCCCTCAGCCTCTCCTCGTAAGTCGTGTGCTCCAGCCTCCTTATCATTTTCATTGACCTCCACTGGACTTTCTCCAATGCAACCACATCCTTTCAGTAATGGAGGGCCCAGAATTGGATGCAATACTCCAGATGTGGCCTTACCATTGGCTGGTGGGTGTTCAGCACCCATTTATTTTTTCTATGGGTTCTCTCGTCCCAGAGAAACAGGCCACTGACATTTGAGTAAGTCACTTCTACTGTACCTTCAACTTGCATTATAACACAAAGCCTGCCAAAGACTCTCATGGGATTGAAGAACCCCACAAGCACACATATGCACAGTTGTGCATGTACAGGCAAAAAACTAACCTATACACCTCAGATATGGGGCAAATGGTCCCTCAGATTTCCCATCTCAACTACTAGAATCATTCCTTTCAGTCAGATGTGATTGCATTTAGTTCACTGATCAAGAGATGTACGATCTGTTTTGAGTAATGTTTCATATCCTGTAACTCAGTGTGTAGGGAAGAGGAATGAAAAATCCATGTGTGTCAGTGCATCATACGGGGTAGCTTGCTATTCTGGTTCATGCAAGCCTCTGCTTAGAGTGGGGCCTGATCCTACCTGTAGCCATTGTTTATGTGAGTCAAGAGAAGTGCTCATATGAATAATGGCTCTAGGACAGCATCCAGAATGGAGCTGATCAGCAGGGGGGAAAAGGACTTCACTATTTAAGGCTCAATCTTGCAGCACTTATTCTGTGCATTTAACTCCTACTGATCCCCTAGGACCAAGTGTAATAAAGTTCCACTGTTTATGATTCTGGAGTCTGACCTAGCTGAAATGCATTTGGATGCAAAATACACAGGATGAATAGTGCACACTATGTGCGGAGTACTTAATACTGACTGCTTGGGACATCAGCTCACCTCCAAGTGGAAGGTGATGCCTAAAAATTCATCTTGTCACCTGCATACCCTCATATTTGGAGGAGCTGTGGGACCTGTGCTCTTTGGAAGGGGGCCAGAGTTCAAAGGGAATGAAAATGTAGGCTAGAGGGGAACAGAGAGGGAAATGGGGGTGAGAGAAGAGATGAGGGACAAACAGAAATGTTTAAAAAAAGATAAAAATAGGACAAATTGGCACAAAACATTGACAAAGATTCTCAGCAAGGGAAAGAGGGAAATATCCAGAGAGACCTCCTCCAGAAAGCTTGTTCTAGATACACTTTGAATCAAGGATATTTCTGGTAATTCCCCTGATTTTGGGATGGGAGATGGGCTGACATCTGTCTTGCAGATCTGACCCATTCTGGATGCTGACTTACCTCATATTTCACTTTGGAAGAGTCCATTCCAAAGCAGGAGTGTCCAAGACTAAAATGGTCATCTCACAGTGGGCATAGATGTCCCACAATTACCTCACCTATTCACAGGCATGAATCACTCAGCCTAGGGGAAGTATGCCCCAGGGCTACAAACCGTGCTTCATATTTATTAAGGGTTGCTTTAACTTTGGGCTGCACTGATGGAAAGAATGTGCCTGTGAATTAAAATGTAACTAAACCAGCATCACTGCATGCTTTGTCTAGTGCAAAAGGATCTATTCTTCCTGGATTGCCAGGAGAATTTAGAAACACAATCAAAATAAAATACTTCTGCTTCTCAGACAGGCTTGGGTCTGGTCTGGACAAATGTTTAAAATGCCAAGAAAGTGAATTGATCAATTCACAGCCACCAACATAATCTGAGCAAGGTCACCCCAAACAAGAACAAATTAAAGAGAGGAAGAAGACTTGTCCTTGTTAACTGGTTACAACTTAGGGTCACCATTTTCCTTCTGTACAGAGATATCTTGATGCCCTATTAACTGGGCTGCTAATATTTTAACAGCAGTAGAGTTCTCTGTTATTAACTGTACTATGCCTTAGGACTGGTGTGAGAGCCTTCAGCCTTTACTCACAAAAGAATCACTTGCACATATATACACTCAGTAGGGTTTTTCAGGAAATCTCATGTTATGCTGTCACTAGTAGTGGCAGCAAGAATTCAAATGCAGACAGGGTATGTGGTTTTGTTGCCATGCTAGCCATACCTGATCTGACTTACTGGCCACAGAAGAGGTGCAGACTGGACAATAGCTGTATAAACTTCCCTACACTGCCCTACTGTTATTTTGATTACTGTTCCTCTAAGACTCTAATCAAGGATCAAGACTTCATTGTTGTAGGCATCATATTAGCAATTCAAAAGTGGCATGGTCTAGTGGGTAGAGCAGACTCAAGAGATCTGACTTCTACTCTAGCTCTGCCACTGATCTGCTGGGTGACATTTGGGCAAGCCACTTCCCCTGTGGGGCTATGTTTCTCCTGCTCCGTCTCATTTATTCAGACAGTAAACTCTCAGGGTAGTGATGTCTCCCCCTCCTCAAAGGGGCCACAGTCTCAGTTGAGGTTCCTGGGCACTTTTGTAATGCACACAGTAAATAATAACTATATGGAAGTCCAGTTGGCCTTTGTCTTCCATTTCAAATTTGGGCCTAGAATAGTTAGTGACTTTATTTCTTCCTTAGATTTTTTTTTTTTTGAATGATACAAATGCACTTGACTCCATCTGTTGTTTTTCTTGTGTTTCTTTATTTGATGCATGTTTTTTCCTTGATAGAGGATTATGATGACAATACAGGCTGCTTGCCTGGAATGTGTTCATTGTTTCAGAGCAGTGTACTATAAGGTTGCTGGGACATGTCTAGGATCCAGAGACAGCATTTCATGTGGCTCCTTAGTCACTCAGCATCTTAGGAACAATAGCATCCTTTTTGTCGTCATTTGGAATGTGTATCCTTCTTCCCTATGCAGGAGGTTTTGGGCTCCATGCAATTGTTTACAACATATTCAGATGGTTCAAGTTTCTGATTTCAGGATTTAGGAAAAAAGCCCAGAAACGTAACGGGTGTCTCATGTACCATAACGTTCACAGAAGACACTGTGCCGTCATTCTAGGTCTTCTTATCAATTTCCTGCCACTTCAAAAAGATGTGAAATGACAAGGTGGGCTTTTAAACAAACAACAAGGAAGTTCCTGGTCCCACTCAGTGCTGGCTGTTTTGTTTAAGCCAGGTAGTTTTACTTGTAAAATCATCTAGTGTAATTACGTGGTATTTTCCAAAATTTTGTGAATAAACCAGAATCCTCAGTTATTATTCAGTTATTGACCCTATGAGTATTCCACTTCAAGATGTGGCACGCTCAGGCACTCTTGATTGGAGATTTTTGTCAGAACTATTCATGAGTCTACGCTTGTGTCCTACCCATACTTGTGCTTCCGCACAAGTGTCTATAAGGGAAGATGGACCTGCCACTGCTCTAGTTGCTCCTCAACTGCCTGCAGCTTGAGACAGAGCATCGAGGTGTACTTGCTGCCTTTTCTCTCATTGTTCTTTTTTTCTTCCTTTCTTTCTATTTTGTGCTCCTCCCCACCCCTGTTCCTTTCTTCATTTTTGCCTAGTCTCAGTCTTTGTTCTATCTTGAGCCTCAATCTGCCTCTTCTGATAGGTTCTGCCCAAGACACCAGCTTCAAGCCCTGTTAGACCTGCTATTGGTCTTTTTCCCCTTGGGTATTCAATCTGCCTTTGAGCAACACACGTACAAGCATAACGTTGACTCAGGTTTCAAAAACAGGCCTCAGAAATGTAGGGTGGACAGAGAGCAAAGCTACTGTAGATCAGGTGTTCTCTGAGAATCGTGGGGCCCGAGTCTCCTTCCTGAGCATTTGGCTTTGGCTTCTCAGAGAGACCCAGTCACCATTCCTGTTGTGGTAAGCAATAAATAAATAAAAAAATAAATAAATAAATCCGGGATGGGGTGGGGAGCCTTCAGAGTCATTTAGCCTGCCAGAAAAGAAGAGACCCTATAATCTAGAATGAGAATTCAAGACAAGGGGAAAGCCACCCCTTTGATATCTTTGAGTCTGGACATGGGTACTGTTGAAGTTTTGACTTCCTCTGGTTCCAAGTCCTCAGCTCCAACTAAAAAAGATCATGCCAGGGTCTGAGACGCTGTCTGGTGAACAATCTGGATCAGCATTAACATTGGCACTGGACTCAGTGTCTCTGAAGCACAAAGACTCCTGTATGAGCAGGGCTAAAATGTCATCAGTACCCTATTCTTCAGACCCTGGGCAGTCCATCCATACACTCTCCCTCTCCCCTCAGTACTCTCCAGGCTTGCCAGTATCATTCAGGTATCATCATCCTTTCCCCCCAAAGACCTTTAGCTCCTGGAGGAACCTGAGTTATCTTTGCTGAGGGTTACTGAGCCATATTCCTCCCTAATACCGACTTACCTTCTGGAGTTGGTTTACCCACCTGGATCCAGAAGATTGGTTTATCTCTCTTGACCTGCAGGACACTTATTTTCATATAGTCATGCACCCATCTCACAGATGTTTCCTATATTTTGTGGTTGGCAGGGTCCTCTTCCAGCATTGTGTCCTACCCTTTGGCCTCTTCACTGCCCTAAGAGTTTTTTCTCCTAAGCCACTACAATCCAACAGCTAATGTAGTTTCAGACACAAACTAGGTATCTTAGGGTACATCTAAACTACATCCCTTTTTCGATAAAGGAATGTAAATTTGATGTATCGAAATTGTAAATGAAGCCGGGATTTGAATTTCCCGTGCTTCATTTACATAATGGCAGCCACGGCTTTTTTTCGAAAAGCCACTTTTTGAAAAAAAACCGCGGTCGAGATGGGGATCGTTCGACAGAAATGCCCCATTTTGAAAGAACCTGTAACCCTCATTTTTGAGGGTTACAGGATCTTTCAAAACGGGGCATTTCTGTCGAACGATCCCCGTCTTGACCGCAGGTGGGGTTTTTTTGGTTTTTTTGTTTGTTTGTTTTGGAAAAGCAGCTTTTTGAAAAAAAGCCGCGGCAGCCATTCTGTAAATGAAACGTGGGAAATTCAAATCTTGGCTTCATTTACAATTTCGATACGTCTAATTTACATCCCTTTATCAAAAAAGGGATGTAGTTTAGATGGACCCTTAGAGTATGATAGCAGAGTCTACACAGGGTAGTTGGAGTGCAGCACAATTGTGCATTTTACAGATCATACCTCGCTTATGCACTTTGCCAGCACTATGTGAAAGGTTCCTAGTGTGCTAAATTTACAAATGTAACCAGTGTATCTAACATTGGTGTGAAGATAAATGTATTAGATTGTAATTTGATGTCCTTACTTTGTCAATGCTATCCCTTCCACTGCTTCCAAAGCAAACTTTCTGTGTCTCTCCATTTTTCTTTCTATTGCAGCTTCAAAAGCTCCAGGAATCTGCCCTTTGCCAGATATCCAGTGTTTTATCTTCCTGCCCTTCTTAAATATGGGCCCAGGCTTACCCCCTGAAGTCAATGGGAATTTTGCCATTAGTAAACCAATTATGCTTGGCATTTTCACATGGTGGTGTCACTTTATTCAGGGCCAGACTCTAACTTCTGTGTCTCTTTGGTTTGTCTCTTTTAAAAAAAAAAAAAAAAGAGAGAGAGAGAGAGCTCTTCCAAGAGTCAAGTAGATCTTTCAGACTTAAAAATAGTTTTGTTAATTCCATTTCTCATTTGCATTATTTTGCACTAAAACAATTTTATCCCCTAAAAAAACAGCGAAAATTTCCACTCTATGTTCCTGCTCTGCTTTAGCTTTCCCAGAAGCTAGTTAATTTGTTTACTGTGCCTTGCAAGTCCAAGTTCCTTTTATAAATTAACTTGTAGCTGCCCCCTGCTTGGCTGCTCTCCACCTCCTCCCTTGGCTCAAAATGAATGATACCAGGACTGTCTTTGAAACAAGTCAGGAATGTGAGGCTTTTTGTTCAAACAGCAGCATCACCAGTGAAATCTTTTCCCCCCCTGCCAGCTGGAAATGTGCATCATTGGAGATTGTAGATTAAAATTCTGGTGAGTTCTTCCTTTTTTGAAACAAATCATCTACAACTTGGACTGGGGTTGGACGCAATTTGAATCTCTTTGGAAAATGGGTCAGAATTAAGGATCACGGCACTGAAGGTTTCAAAGAGTCGTGTTTCTTTTTATTTTAGTAACTAACTAAAATCACTGTGATGATTGGGGTTAAGTGCAGTTGTAAAAGGGAAGTACTTCACCAGAGCCTCTCTGACTCTGCTAAGCTGTAGTGCCTTCTGTGACTATATCCAAGAGGTTCTGTGCTGAGGTAGGTTAGCTGGTGTGAGTATCTATGGCAAGTTAAAGAACTCCAAATATCTTTAGTCGGTTTGCTTTATCTGCTTAAGTAAACTGCCTGTGGAGATGTTGCTCATTATAGTTGATCCCCGTGCATCATAAATAATAATAGAGAGTTGTGTAGATGTCAGGTCCTCCATATCTGGTCCTACATGTGTGGGCTGCTTTTTAAACAATTGGCAGAGTTCTAATAAATATAATGTATATAAATGTATGTGAACTCTTAACTACTACTGCTGCTTTTTCCATTGCATGTAAGTGTTTGTAAGGGAGTTCTTAGGCAAATACTTTCAGTACTGAGAGGCTGTCTTTATGATGTGTATCTCGCTACTGACCGCACAATCTGTTGTCACGGCAGATTGAGTCTCTAGCATTTCATTTGGGTGGTCCCTCTGCTATCAGTTGAGAGAGATTTCACAGGCTGTATAGTATTGAGCTAGAAGATTAGCGGCATGGAAGCTTAACTGAAGCAATGAGCAACATTTATTACACCCCTCAAATAAGGCACGGACTAGTACTTGCTTTTCAATGAGACTTCGTGGAGGCCTTTGGACAGTACACTGGCTTTTGTTTGTGTTGTATAATTGCTTTAGAGATCATCAACATGTATTCCTAGACTGTGAGCAAAGCCAGCCCATAATGCTATGGGCTGGGTAGCTTGCTTTGTTTAAAGTGAAATTAGTGTAGGTGAAAAGTGCTAAATTGGCCAGGGTCCTCTGTTAAGATTCAGCATAGATAAGGCACCGATGTGCTCCCGGTGCATTTTACCATATCCTAGGGGGATTGCCACTGCATGAGAGAACGGTTCAGTCTTCGTGGCTCACAGTGACAATTTGGGGAAACTGTCTGTACAACTTATGAATGCTGAGTGAAATTATGAACGCTCTGTATGTATTCTGAATGTGCAGCGCTTTGCTTGTTCTGGTGTGCTTTTGCTTCCAGGGTGGATTGAAATTCCAAAGGTGAATGTCAAAGGGTTAACAAAAGAGGGTCATTGACTTATGTGCCTGCCATGCCACTGAAATGCAATAGATCACAACTGGCTGCCAACCAAGAGAATGGGTTTAGCAGAGTAGAGGTCACCTAACAATGAAGTCACCTGGCGGCGGAGGATTCTGTGATTGCTGCTGCTGTTGCTGCTGAGCGAATCACCTGACAGGAGAGACTGGACGTTTATAACGGGCAGATGCTGCCTTTGCTCTTTCAAGGGAAACTAGAGAGGGGTAATGTGTAAGATTTAGTTTTTGTATGTATCTGAGTATTTTTTGTGTGATTCAGTAAAGAGCAACTGCGTTATAGGATTCCAGGCAAAATGTGTGTGTGTGTGATATGCTACAACCACAGCGAGCCTCCTGAGAGCGTTAAAGTGTAAGCCAGAAAGCATACACCTTCATTCTGTGAGAAGTTGTGTTCAAGCTACTGGGGTATCCTAGTGATCAGTGTTCTTTCTGAAGGCCTATGCTGGTGGGCTCCTTAAAGATGTAACAGAGTTGATACACCAATAATGGGCCAGAGGGGCCAAAGGCAAGAACAATGCTTCAACCTGCTGAGACCCAGGGAAGTTTGGAACACCAGGGAAAACCAGATTGGGGATTCTCCTCAGAGCAATCTAATGACACCATCAGAGGAGCCTGACCAGATCTAACATATTGCTCAGTCCATAATACCTCTATTGAGCTTAGCAACAAGACTGTTAATTACACCTATTTTGATGGTGATTTTTTTCTTGGGGGACTCTAGTATGCAAAAGTTGACTCATTACTGACCTGTACTGGATTCAAACTAGTGGCCTAGGGGAGACAGCCCTGGTATCATAGGGTTAATCTCTGAAGAGTAATCTAGTTCCTTTTAGTTTTATTTATTGTAAATGTAAAATCATACTTAATTTTGACACTGAAGTACAGTTTTGCCACTAGTGGTAGAGTTTGGCGTTGTAAGAGGCACCATGAAAAGCTATCAGTTGTGTGTGTTTCTTTTGAATGACAACGTGGAAACTACAGGTACATCTACACTGCAGTGCTATGTTGGGATACCAGAGGTATCCCAAAATAGCTACCCCATGTCTTCTGAACATGTCCACTATTGTGAAATATAACAGACGCACTATTTCGGCATCCTTGTAAACCTCGTTGCACGAGCGATAACGGATGTCTCAAAATAGTGTTTTATTTCAAAATTTGGCACTGTGTGGACATGCCAAATTTCAAAATAGCCTATTTCTAAAAAGAATTGACATAAGATACACAATTTGCACAACACAAATTGCGTATCTTATTTCAAGCTAAGGGTGCAGTGTATATGCACCCTATGTAGGGACAACTTATTCTGTTTTATGCTCCAGCTGTTTCCTGTCTATCCAGCTTCTTTCTTCTCCTTTTAATCATATTCTTGTTCTTCCTGTTTATCTCATTCTTGGCTTCTCTCCCTGTCCTACCCTTGCTTTCTTGCTCTGTGCTTTTCTCGGTCTTTGTATCTTTACCTTTTCTCTGTTCCTGGGTTCTACTCCATTAGACCTGTTTGTCTGTTTTTACTCTCTAACTCCCACTCTTCTCTACTTGTCTCCCACTGTCACCTTGTTTTCCTCTGCTCAGTTGCTTTTCTTCTTTGCCTTCCCTTCTCCTCGCTCATTTTCTCCCTTGACCTATGAGACAATGGCACATTTAAAAAAACTGTCTCTCTCAAACAGATTTTACAAGCAGATAGGCAGCTCCCTAAATATGAAAACCAATCCCAGCTAACATTAAATCAAGAGTGAGTCTGGCCACACTGCAAAAGGTCTGGAACTACACAAAGTGATTGGATTAACAGTTGGTGCTAACAAGCTGTAGCTTGTCTCCCCGCAGCACTACCAACTCCAGAGTTAGCAGCTCTCAAGCTACAATCCCTGTTCCATCTAGCTTAAGTTTAAAGTCCTATTTAACTTGAGCTCAAGATTTTTATATGTGGACAGGAGTCAGGTTAGGGCAATACTAGTTATACCTTGAAATAGCCTTGCAGTGAAGGCAAGCCTATAACATATTATTAACAGTGACCTTAATTTGACCCCTTTTGCTAGACACCTGAATCCAGTGGAAAGAGTCCCACTTGACTTTGGATAGGGACATAGAAATACAAACCCACGAACCACTTACAAGCATGCTTGATAGAAGGGGGATCTTGATAAACTGGAGAGCTGTGCAATAGACAACAAAATGAAACTCACGAAGACAAATGTAAGGTGTTACACTTAGGGAAGAAAACCAAATGCACACATAGAGAATAGGGGAAAGCTGATTGCTGGAACGGATCTGGGAGTTATGGTGGATCACAACCTCAACATGTGTCAGCAATGTGATGTTGCAAAAACAAAAGCAAATGCAATTTAAGTAGCATTAACAGAGGCATAGCATACAAGTCCCGGGAGGTGATAGTGCCACTCTCTGCTCAGCGCTGTGTCCAGTTTGGTCACCAATGTATAAAAAGGAAGTAGAGAAACTGGAAAGGATCTAGAGGCAAGGAAAAAAGGGATGGAATGCAGCCATATGAGCAAAGGTATGTTTAGATTGGAAAAGAGATGAATGGAGGATATAATAGCGACCTTCTGATACCTGAACAGTTGCCATAAAAAAGATGGAGAAACGTTGTTCTCTTTTGCCACAGAGCGCAGGACAAGAGGCAATGGGTTCGAACCACAGTTTAGCAGATTTAGATTAGATTTCAGCAAAAACCTCCTCTGTACTGGGTATGTACTGGGGGGTGACTAGCCTACACCACTGCAGCTACGCTCTTTTAGGGTGCTAGCGCTACCAGAGCTAGTGTGGGCTTGTCTCCTCCCTGGAATGCTCCCCTCCTGTGCCAAGGACTGACATACCCACAGAGCAATTGGTTTAGCACTTGAGGGTTGGCGCTAACTTGAGCTCTAGCCTGTTGTTGGATTCCCGCAGCATTACTAGGCTCCTTCTAGTCACTCTTCTAATGAAGACGGGTCCTGAGAAACAGGAACAGTGGACATGATCTGTGCAAAAATATTAGACTCTTCATTTTTCAAAGGGTCTGATGATTGCTGAGTTTTGGTGACTTACTTTTCAGTATTACTGGTGTCAGCAGTTTCTGCTACTGTTAAATATCAATGCTTCCATCTTGGCATAGGACAGGAACCTCTTCAAATCTACGTTAGTTTCCTTTTGTTTATGTAGCCATGTGTTTTCAGTGTCGCTAATGTAATTGAATATAAACACAGCAGAATAGAGTTTGAAACACACCAGCCAGATGTACAGTAAATCCTTAGGTAAAGACATCAGACATTCCTTTGATTGGTGCTGATATGCTAGTCAGGCTTGGATTTACTTACTTAGAAGGAAGAGTGACAGTTATACTGATAAAGATGATTAATCATTATTCCTGCCTAGAAAACAGTTCTCGTTGATTAATCTGAAAACCGGTTTCTAATAAATAGTGCCTTAGACTAACCAGCATAGCAGGGCAAAAAGAAAAGGATTTAGAATGTCTTGTACTTTGATACATTGAGAATGGGCCTGGTTCTTTTCTCAAGTGTTTGGGGAATTGTCCAATTGCAGGTGCAGTCTTAAATTGTAAAATGGTCTGGATCTCTGCTTTATCCAAAAGGCCTCAGAGTACTTTTTGTGATAGCTGGAGTGATAATCCTAGTGTCGTGCCAAAATTCCAGCTCAAGTAATTACCTTCTGCCACCCTAAATTTTCTGTTTTCAAATGAATAAGATATTCCCCATTTTCCGTCCTAAAGAGTTGGCTAGTTGACTTGTGCTGTTTACAACTGCTGTATTCAGTGTTGCGTGCAGGGCCTCTGACTGGAGGTGGGGGAAGGAAGCAGCTGCCCCAGAGCCTGGTGATTTAAAAGGGTCGGGGGCAGAGTCGGTCTTAGGGGCGGGCGAGCCAGGTAGTCACCCAGGGCTGCCATTTTCAAGGGGCCGCCAATAGAGCCGGTCTTAGGGGTGGGCCATGACCTCATTTCGGCCTGACCTCCTGAATTCTCCCCCCAAGGAGGTCACCCAGGGCTGCCAATTGGTTAGGACCGGCCCTGGTCGGGGGCTCCCAACTGCCGCCGCTGCTACCTCAGCAGCTGCAGCATCCATAACCGCAGGCCCTTTAAATCACCTCCATAGGCTCCAGTGGCGCATGCTAGAGCCCTGGCGACACTCAATGGCTGGCTGGGGGGAGTCTAGCCCCAGCTCCACCCCTTCCAGGGGCCCCAGAACCAGCTCCTTCCAGGGCCCAGTGGAGTCTTTCATCAGCCTTGGTTGCATGGACTGACCCCCTCTTCCTTCTACACATCACAAAGTTGTCAGGCATTAGCTGCACCAGGGCAGTGTTACCGGATGCACTGGAGCCATTCATGAATCAAGTTATAAAAAATGGATTGAAATTTCGTATGCGTCTCTTTGGGAACCATTCCTTTATTTTTTTTAAACATCATTCCTCTGCAGTGGAATTCAAGAGGCGTTGGAGCACAAAAGTTATGGTTAGAATCAAGAGTAGCATGTGTTTTCTTTCTGTGTCACCCGTTTAAATACATACAGTTCATGTTTCAGTCTGACTTTACAGACATTGCTATTTATTTTTAAAAGTTAAGCAACTAGAATTAGAATTCAAGAGTTCTTGGCGCCCACTCCTGTACTTAAATCACTGGACTCCCTCTTTCACAGTGACTAATGAAGGTCTTTCCCTGCCCAAGAACTACATGAAACATGTACCAGATATTGCTGATATGAGTCAAAGACTGAAATCCCAGGATTTTTCCACTTATTAGAGGTCAGATGTTATCTGGGCTCCATATGAAACTGATTAGGTTGAAATGTGCTGAATGTAAAATTTTACACACATACCCCATTGATTAAAATATGTGTGTGTATAGAATTAGAGTCTCAGCTGATGTAAATCACTACAGCTCCTTTGACTTTAGGCCTACAGGGGTTACTCTGGTTTACACCAGTTCAGGATCTAGTCTCTAAAGCAGGGGTCTCCAGTCTTTTTAAGTACAAGATCACTATTTAAATGTAAGTGCAATCCAGGGTCTACCTCAAACCCAAAATACCCTTGCCCCACCTCTTGCCCTGCCCCTCTCCTGAGGCCCAGCCCTGCTTATTCCATCCCCCTTTCCTCCCATCATCCTCAGTTTGGGGCAGGGGATTAGGGTGCAGGGGGATTCAGGCTCTGGTCTTTGGCTGAAGGGGTTCAGTATGTGGGAGGGGCTCCAGGCTGAGCCTGGGGTGGGGAGGATGAGTTCAGGGTGCAGGCTCTAGGAAGGAGTTGAGCGCCGCATCTCCCATTGGGTATGGTTCCCCGTTCCTGGCCAATGGGAGCTATGGGGGCAGTGCCTGCAGGCAAGGACAGCGTGTGGAGTCCTCTGCCCACCTCCGCCAGAGGTTGCAGGTATGTGCCAGCTGCTTCCAGGAGTAGCACAGGGCCAGGGCAGGGGGAGTCTGCCTTAGCCCCACTGTACTGCCAGACTGTTAGTGGCTGATCTCCCAGTTTTGCTGCAGAACCCTGCAGGAAATTGAACCCAATTCCAGGAGACTCCCAGCCAGTGTTCTGCACATGGATGGAAGAAATTAGAGGGAATGAATTTTATGTTCACTTGTATCAAAGAAATGTGCAGCTGTGCACCACCTGTAAAAAACAAACTCCAAAACACCCACATTTTTTAAAAGTTACCATGGTGATAATTACTCCGGCCAGCACAGGTATGAACTGCACAGACCAGTCTAAAACCTAAAATGACATACTTTGAAAGAGGTAAAAGAAGTAACAACACAAGTATATGGTGGGTCGGGAGGTGAGTGTGAAACACAGAGTGTGTTTTTGTGAATGGTGGACACACAAAGTGTGTGAGAGTGACAGAGATGCGCACTGCCCCTTTAAGTATGCAGAGCATGTTAAGATATAGGAGCAGCTGCCAACAAGCTTCCTCCATCCTGAGTCCTGTCATGTCCCCCCTCTTTGTGGAGATGGGGTGCAGGGGTGGGCGAAGGGGGGCACCCTGACATCAGGGTCTTTTTCTCTATCTCCCCCTTCCTGAACAAGAAGCTCTTGGGGGTCAGCTTCAAGGCAGAGGACAGGAGAAGCAGGACCGTGGTGGGGGGAGGGGCAGAGGGACAACTCAACAGCTGGTACTTGATAACCACCTGGCCAAACCAGTCAGGATCACCCGCCAGAGGCTCCAGGGTCTACCAGTAGAGCCAGATTTACTGGCTGGTGACAACTGCTCTAAATCTAAAGTCAGGACCATAATCAGGGTGGGGTGAGCTGTTGGGGTGGAAAAATGGGGCAGAGAAATGAAGGGGGGAAACCGTAGGGGATGCAAATATGCTTGCTGGTGCTAAAATGCCTAGTTACAGTTCTTTCAAAAGCTGTAATCATTCTCGATGGCTTTGTTTCAAATGTTTGTTTTTCTCTCCAGGATCATCTACCTACACATGAAATGTGCTAACTACAATGAAATATAGTGAGTCACAAGCCGGGAGACTTCTTTTCCTGGAGGAGCTGGCTGTTAGCAGATATGGCTTCCTCTGCGAATGATATAGAAAGATGGAACCTCAAGCAAGCTAGCAGAATTGCAGAACTTTTGGAGCCGGTGGCCTCACCCGATTATGGTAACCGGCTCTCACCACTTAAATCCCTCAGCAGCATAGACCACCTCTTAGACTCAGCTTACAGCTCTTTCTCCGGTGGCTCAAACGTTCCAGAATATCATTCCCCATCATATTGTCATGAAAACTATTATCTGCCCTTAGAGCAATTGCCATATATGGACTCAGAATATGTAAGAGGTATTTATAATCCCAACGCAGTAAACTCTGATGCTAAACCCACACACCAGCACAAATCACTGGAGCTGAGTAGTCATCATAACTCTGACAATACTGGGCTCAATGGCCAATACAGAAGCACTCCTATGCATGAGACTTTATATCAGCCTCCATCACTTCTGGCTGTACCCTCTCATCCACCATCACCACCAGCACAACTTCATAGCTATCAAGCTACCAGAAATGTTGAAAATACAAGAGGGAAATCCAATTCTGGAAATCATTTTGACTATAGAGTGACTTGTTCTCAGGACTTCAGCAACGTCCTTTCCCCCTCCAATTCAGCAATGAAATGGGTATCCAGGTCAAAGAACGAAGGGCTAATGACCGAGAAAAGTGAAGAGAGGGAACCATCCCAAGATACCACAAAAAAGACCAAACCTCATGTTTTCATCAGACCCTCATCTATTATTTTTCAAGAATATTTGAAGTCTGATTCTTTGGCTAAGACTCCAAATCTTTTCTGTATTCAGAATTCAGTTCAAGCTTATAAAATTCCTGAGGAGATGAACTCTAAGTCCTCTCATCCACTGCATACCAACCTCAATGCTGTTAATGATACACAAGAGAACAAACAGTATCTTTATGCCTGTGGTGTACACAAACCACCCTTTAGAGAAGCAAATTTACAAAGCAGAGGCTCAGAATCCAGCCAACAAGAGGGACAGTTTCTCTGCATTCACTGTCCCGGCTGGAGTGAAGAGTATTCAGGTTTGGATCAGGATGTATTGGAGAGCAGTGGGGGCTTAAAATACATGGACAGTCCTGTTCCAAGTGAAGGTGTCTCTGAGAAACTGAACAGCTCTGAGGACAAGAGTCAGTGCTCTGGCTCCAAAGAAGAAAACAGGAAAGACATTTATTGGGAACTACTTCTCAATCAACGCATCAAATTGCAGAAATCACCGCTGTCCCAGAGTTTGAATGGTGTAGAATCGGAGCCTACTCACCATGGGGAATTGGATTTTAGAAATACTCCATTTTCTGATAGTGCTGGCCAAACATCTTATTACAGACCAAATGATAACTCCTCATCCCAATTTCTAAATGGACTCAGGAGAGAAACACAGGCTAACAATAGTGGTCCTGACCTTACCATGAACCCAAAGCAAGAGGACATCCTAAATCCCCTCCATCAGAGAAAACACCAACTTGAATTTCAAAAGAAGCTTGAAAAGCAGACTCAGGATGCTCCCGCCAGTGAAAAGATAAACAGGCAGACAACTCCCCTCCTTTACTACCTTTCTGGTGGGAAAAATATTCTGAATCACAAAAATCACACTCAGCAACTTGAGGACTCGGGGACCTTGCCTAAGACCTCTCCAAGGAGCTATTGCCCTGTCTCTGCACAACCTATAGAGATACAAAGGGAAATCAATCAGCTTCAAAAGAACAAGCACCACCACCGGGGCCCTAGGGGATGATACCATTAATAACTCTGATGATGTAATTCTGGGGAGCTCTGCTTCATCAGTGGATGAGAGTTTCAAGAATGATTACAAGGAAAAACTTAAAGTTGCTCAAAGAAAGGTCCTGAGAGAAACATCTTTCAAAAGAAAGGATTTACAGATGAGCTTGCCCATAAGGCTGAGGCAGAAACCCTCCAAACGACCTTCAATTGAACATCTCAGATCTTTGTCCTTATCCAGTGCAAATGAGGATGGCAAGTTGATTCCTCCTCCTAAGTCTCTGGAAAATACCAGCAATGATGCAGAAACAAAGAGGCCACAAGGTGCTCGAATAGGAGGAAGAAAAAGGATAACGAAAGAGCAAAAGAAACTGTGCTATTCAGAACCCGAGAAGCTCAATAAACTGGATGATCAGCAAGATTCAGGTGTACCATGGAGGGAAGAAAGCGCAGGGGTCAGGTCTGATGAAATTGATGAACAAGATACAGTGGTAGCCAGAAGAAAGATTCTGGAAAACAGAGGAAATGCACTTGCCAGTTCAAATCTCTCCAAGACTGAGTTAAAGCAAATCCAGCATACTGCGCTTATTGAATACATGGAACGAAAGATTGCACAGAGGCCTGCTAGTGTCCTGCACAAACCGCCCCTGCAGAAGAAGCCTTTGAATGCTAAGAGACTTCCTGAGGGCAATACTTCCAACCTAGATATCAGCAGAAAAACCTCGAATAGTGAGGTGGCCTGCCAGTTTCTCTCACCAGAAAGAATTTCAGAATCCTCCCCTGCTTTAATTTCCCTAGGGATCTGGCCCAGTAAACACAATGCTAGTTCTTCTGCTCCTGAGATAGTATGTTCAGAACCCAAATCTACTGTCAGGGAAACTGATGGAAACTGCACCAGCAAATGTGCTTTGGATGAAAATCTCCTTCAGCCAGAGGCTTCTGCATCCAACAAAGGTCGAGAACGATCAAAATCATCACCTGCTCCTGCATGGGTAAGGAAGCCATTAGGCAGGGGTGGGCAATAATTTTTTGCCGGGGCTGTACCAGAAGGGGCGGGGCCAGGATGCTTCGGGTTTTCCCACCCACAGACCATGATTGGTCTGGGGGTGGGGAAGCCCCTTTACACCCCCTTCTCACTAAGCACCCATGTCCCTGGCATGGGAAAAGACTGTGCGTGCTCCCCCTGCCCCCAGGCCAATCAGAGTTTGGGGGCAGGGGAGTGCGCGATGTCTCCTCCCGCTGTGCCAGGAGCACGTGGGGCTTCAAAGTGCCGCATGCTCCTGGTACAGTGGAGGAAACTTTGTGCACTTCCCCCACCCCCAGGCCCTAATGGGCCTGGGGACAGGGGAGCGTCAGGGCCTCCACAGGCCGGATCAACCTGCTTGGTGGGCCGGATCCGGCCCATAGAGGCTCTTTTGCCCACTCCTGCATTATGGGGTAATTCACAATTTAAGGTCAGATGGTGAGTCCTGTGATTAGGCCAGTGAGCAGTTGCTCACGTGAGTAGTTCTATTGCTCATCAAAGGAAGTAAGGAATTAACTATCTGACCCTTAGTGAGATCTTGTTCTTGGAACTTGGAAGAACAAAAGGGGGATGCTGTGTTTGTTATTCTAGGAAATATCACAGTTGTTTGCAAACCGTATGTGCATACCTCCTTTGGAGTTTGGTTGGAGGACTAGATTAAAATAGAGAATATAAAATTAATTATGAGCTCTAAAAGCAATCCTACCAAAATGTTTTAAAATATTAGTTTTGATTAATGACAATAATGGCTGTTAATTATTGGCATGCACAGTGCTTTGCTGACAAGCTGCAGATTTTCATTTTTTTAATGGAAAACAAATTGTTACTAACTTTGCTTGAAGATTGAAAACGTAACTGCATTGCCCTAGATAAAAGCATGTATACGCTAAATATTATATGCACTTTCAGGGACAAAACAGAAATTCATCTGAAAACTCTACCAGGATAGATTTCTAGGTTTTGAATCTGATTTGATCTTTAGGAGAAGCTTTTGGGTGGGATGCTAAGGGGGTAGCTTGCAAACATGTTGCATCCCAAATCTTCATGAGAAAACCAGAAGAAAAACTTTTCTCCTGGATTAGTCTCTGGAGGGAACACCTTTTTAACGTATTTATTTATTTTTGCCTGAAAAGACGAAACAGATTGAAATCAGCGGGTTTCAGTTGACAGAATTAGTTCAAATATTTGATGTATGTATGTACTTATTTATGTTTGTCTGTTTTGGCTCTTAGGAAGTTTTCCTTCCCATAGCTGAGTTTCACTTTTGACTATTTTAATTGAACCCAGCTTCTCAAAGTAAAACTCAACAGAAACTGCCGCACTTTGATAGTTGTCCATTTCAGCTGTGAATCTTTCCCAATTTGCTCAGATCTCACACTCAGCCACTGTAAAAAAACTGAATAGAGCTAGACAGATATTTTTTCGATGGTTACCTGATGAAATCAGATTTTCTGCTTCTCTCAGGTAGAAGCAATTCACAGACACTTCAGACAGTCACAGAATGAATAAGTGTTTGTCGCTGTTTATTTAACAATCTGTTTTATAGGACTGAGATTTCTGTTTGCTAGATCAGTGGCTCTCCATTTTGTAGAAGAGAGAGAACCTTTCATGGATCCATCTCTTCTCATAATATGATTCCCACACACTACATAGATCTCAGAATTACTCATTCTGGGATCAGCAAGAAGGTCTACTTAGTACTACAATTGAGAACCACTGTTGTATTTTCCTACCTGATACCTCAGAAGAGCAGGTGATATAGATATCTACTACATATTTGAGCCAGTCTGTCTGTCTGTCTGTCTGTTCAAGAATCCCTGCTAAATGGTAAGAGCTAGGACTACCACATTCGGTATACAGCTGCTTCTTCTTATAACTTAAAGCAAGATAAGGGTTTGGTTGTGCCAGAAAAAATGGGATGTGCCTGGAATGGGATTGCTTCTCATAAGGCCATAGAGAAAAGAGACAGAATCACAAGGCAGGTGAAAAGGGCTGGCTGGGGGTGGGCCTCCATCACGTGGAATTGCTTCAGCCCCAAGCCTCCCACCCTCTTCCCCCCCAGCAACCCTTAGGGAGGGTGGAATGGGTTGAAGCTTCCCCTTTGGATTCTTACAGGGACATTGCTGCCTGTTCCACTTCGTCAGGGAGCGAGGGGAAAGTGCGCAGTTTGCTGCATTCCTCACATTGGCTGGGGAGTGCAGGGGACAGACGAACCTGGACTTGCACCAGCCAGGGGACATGCACCTTTCCTCTGACTGTGCCCGCTGGAGCTGCAGCAGCCATGGAGAAGCGTTCGCACCTGACCCCAAGCTGCTGCTGTGAGAGAGGATTGGGGTTGTCCTCTCTCTCTCCAGGACAGCCTGCACACTGAACCTCTCATCCCCACTCCCACCCCAGAGCAATGATTTAAATGAAGCATGAACATTTTCATTTTATTTTCCAAAAAACAAAAATTAATTGAGTTAAGGATCTGAGCAATGCCGGGTAAATCTAGTTTACATATATAGAAAAACTTTGCTTGGCTACCAACAGTCAGCTCACCTCACACCATAAGAGACTACAATGCTGAGTCTTTATGGATGGTTCCTTTTGCTCTTCCTCCTTACATGGCAATCTTGAGTTTACATAATATGATGATGTGGCTTCTGGCAAATTCTAACACTTTAGAAGCCTGCTGGAATAAGTAAAAATGGCCATTGGCTTTATTTCTGACATGCTCAGTGAACATTGACCTAGTATCAGGGCAGAAATATGCACTTTTCAGTGCCAGAATTTGGAGGCCAATATATGTCAATATTGCTGTAAAAGAAGATAAGGAAAATAAACAGAAGCAAAGGGGAAAGAGAAGAGAGAGCCTGAAAAAGGAACTGCCACTGAGATAAGAAACTCCCACCAAAGACGCCTATTTTCAGAACTGTAGACAAGGTAGCATGTGTTGCTAATATTCACCTGCCATGTTGACAGACTATCTGTTTGATTTTTCAACCTCATGTTCCCATTGCATAGCTTTGAATTTTTCAACTTGTGACATGTTAGACGAGCTTAGCTTGATGAAGAGTATCTCAGAACAATATGTGTGAAGGCTGTGAACGGGTGGGTTACTTCTGGGTTGGAGGGTAAAACAGATTCTCTTATAAGCAGAGGGGATTGACGCACACTTGAGAAGAACCTAAAATCAGTTCAGTACGTGCCTTACTGACTGCCTCCTAGCCAGGAAAAACTCATCTACTGTATTTTGGATAATTTAGGGATAACGGAATCACTTTGATTATGTTGTATATGTCTGCAGGATATCATTCACTGTAGTATCCAAGTGCCGGTAATGACCACTGTCATGCACTGTGATGAGCGGGACAGCTCACTACAATTCCCTTCCAATCCAAAAGATTCTGTGATTCAACAACCATGAAACAAATTATTGAAGGTCTGTGCTTCAATCGATTGTGGGGCCGGGTTGATCCACTGCATAAAATTTCTCTATTTAGGCATGTAAAATGTACTTTCCTTGGTACTTCTCCTTTCCAGGAGAAGTGCAGGTAAAATCCCAATTTTGTGAGTAAATGCAGGATTCCTAACAGACATATATTTTTCTAAAAAAAAAATGAAACGGGTGATAACCAGGGAGACAATGTTGGAAATTACACGACTGAAAGGAAACAAGCACTTAAACAGGCGAGGGAAGGGTCTGCTGAGTATAGAAAAGCAATAAGACAATTTTTCTCAAGTTAAGTCTTCTGCATTTTTAGGACCTTCACAGATGTACAAGTTTCCCGGCATCATCAGTTCATGATTGTGAAAATTGTCCTGTCACCCCCAGGTAAGGTTGCAAGAACTACTCCACCTTTCCCAGATGAACCTTGCTTAGGAAATTTGTTCAAATGCTAGTGGGCAACTACATTCCCTATGTTTCTTTGCAATACAGTAAATTCCATGTGATATTAATTTAAATGCCCCGCAGTGTGATTGATTCCTAACTGACATCTGTTGTTTCCTAGTTATTTTTGGAAGTATAGGTCCTGCCAATGTTGGAAGTAAACATGTGCTAGCTAGCAACAACAATGTTGGAACACAGTTGTTGCTAGCAGGGTTCAAGACCTGTTTCCCTGACAAGTACGCAAGAGGATCAGAAAGGTGTTATTAAACCGTGCTTGAGCCAATTCCCCCCCACGCACATACCCAAATGGCTACTATAAAATCATGTGTAATCTATAGTCTCTCTTACGGCTTTTTTACCAAATTCTAGTTCTGCTCTCAGGCATAGGATAGAACTTTTTAAAAAAAAACCTGGTCATGTGGCCCTTGTCTACAATGAGTTTTTTGTGAACACATCTCACCAGTGCAGTAGAGCCAGTGCAGCCCCATTAGTGCTGACCACCATCTGAAAATGTGGGCTGTGCCCACGAAAGCTCATGATACCATCTACCATGTTTTGTTAGTCTATAAAGTGCTACCAGACCATTTGTTGTTTTTAAAGTTTACACTGTGGAGAGTGCTAGTGTAGCTCAGCCATAGGGGCTCAGAGCAAGGTTGGATGCTCCTCCTGCTCTTCACAGCCATGGAGCTGCACCAGTGCTCAAGCAACAGTGGGAGAAAATCCTGACTGTAGACATGGTCACTCTGTTAGACAAATGATGGTGAGGCATCCCACCTTGGCACCCAAGTCAAAATAAGGTAAGGCTCACTGCAGATCTGATTTATGTCATACACAAAAGTTCTGCCATTACCAAAGAATCAAACCCACTACTTCCCAGATCAATGAATATTTCAGATCTTACCCCAAATACACGCTTATAGCCAATTCTTAATAACAAAATTAATATTTTTTAAAAGAGAGAGCACTGGTTAAAAGATCAGTGTCATAGCAGTCGTGAATAGAGTTCTGAGATCACATTCAAAGTAGAGATGGCGAGCTTTGTAGTTGCAAAGAGTTCTTTTAGAATTTAGTCCAGAGTTATCAATTCAATGGCCATTTCAGGGTGAATCCAAGCAGGCTTGGAGAGTTCACATCCACAGCTTAAAGCTTCCTCTGATAAAGCACCAAGCACATCTGGGAGGAAAAAGGGTCAGATCCCAGGGTTTTTGTACATTTCTAGTTCTCTTGACAGGTGATAAATCCCTGCTCCCATTAGTCATGTTCAGATACAGCTATTTCCAGCATGGCTTAATTCCTAGTGCAGACATGACATGAGTAGAGAGATTTTTCATTAAGTGGTAGTGCAAGCACCTGTGAAATGGCCTGATACGTGAATCCATAAACTTCCAAATGAAATCCGATGAGGGCTGACACATCCACTAGAGGAATCCCTCCAATGCAAATAAAATGCAGTGTTGCATTTTTAGCAAGGAAGTGCTGTCAATTAAGATGGATATTCCCAATAATCTTGTGGCCTTAATAATTGAGTCTTGAGGGAGGAGAGGAAATCTACCTCAGAACCTTGTAAATGTACAGTCTGATCCTTAGAGATACTGAATACCGGCAACTCCTATTTGAAGCCACTGAGGTTGTAGGCCCTCAGCACGTTTTAGGATTTGGTCCAAAATGTACCAAATACCATTTAGAAATTTTAATCTTTAAAAAGATCACACAGAGGAAATCATGCTTGGCTCAGAAACCAAAGGACTGAAGAAATTTAAGAGCACTGCTTATAGTCAGATTACCTTATATTACCCTATATTAGCTATTCCACTCAAGACCTCTGAGGTACAGGAATGGTGTTCCCTCTGTTTTATAAGTGGGGAAACTAACGCATAGAGGTGATTAGACTTAACCAATGCCTCGAAAGGAGTCAGTGGCAGAGAAATCTGGAGATTGATTCCCCCAGCTCTGTGCTCTTCCCCTCTGTTCCATGCTCCCCATCCTTCTGAGGTTTTTGAGTAGACGTTTGGAGGGATCACAATACCTCCCTGCTTCCCAAGGGCACTGTGGGGAGTAGTTAGTTCATATCTGTACAACACTGTAAGCAATGCCAAGCTGTTGTTGTTAGGCTAATCCTGAGGTTCTCATTGAATTTTTAATCTGTTCTCCTCTTGTTCCGGGCAGTTTTATCTGAGTAAGAACTGAGTGAAAACTAAGTAAGGACCACAGGATTTAGCCCTTTATTATGCCGCTGACCACAGAAAAGTAGAGGTTAGAACATCTGTCTTTATTCTGCTTCTTTTAGTTACCCTCTTGAGCCTTTGTGCTGCTATGCGGCAATGGCTGAAATAGGGGGAGGGGTGTTTTTTGAGAAATGTTGCTTAGAGGCAGCAACTCTGTGCTTTTGTCACCAGGGAGTGCTGTAGCAGCACAGAAAAGGCAACACTGCCTGGGAATCTGCAAAGAAATGCTGAGTGCACCCAAATGCCACATGATGCCTTTT
Organism: Rafetus swinhoei; assembly: GCA_019425775.1. Lineage (NCBI taxonomy): Eukaryota > Metazoa > Chordata > Testudines > Trionychidae > Rafetus > Rafetus swinhoei. The sequence goes on along the minus strand of CM033428.1, from coordinate 18,069,299 downwards.
AGTCTGGCATAGTAGGTCCATTGCCCCACCGAGGTGCATCTGCCATCTAAAGGCTTTAACCTGAAGAGCTATCTCTTCAGAGCCTGCTCTTGAGTGGGTTTAGTGGGAGTCTCTGGTACGCAGCACTTCTCTGGTTCTTAGTGATTCTACAATCCCACATCCTTACAATAGGGATATTTAGTTCCCCCAAATCATTTTCTTTCCTTTTAGGTGGCCTTCAAAATCATTTTTGCCTCTTTGTGGGACAAAAAAGGTACAGTAAAAGACTCCATACTGCAAACCGCTGTCTGTCCGTTGTTTTCTGGTCTGAGTGCATAGCTCCACCATCTGATCTCTGGCAAAAACTGCACCTAGAGCTTAGGTCAGTCCTGCCCACAGAAGAACATAGAGATGCTGTCAGAATGTGTCCATGATGTAATCTCTAGTACAGCGCTTATATGCAATTTAAATAAATATTTACATAGAAAAGCTCCTACTATTTTAATCCCATGTTGCTTTGCATAGAAGAATTCAGAGGGGAACAATCAAGTCTTGCTTCAGCCAAAAAAATGACACCAAAACCTGCTTGTTAATACCCACCATTAGCACTCCCATTGTTTTGGCCATTGTAAACAGTGGAGCTGCTTGATACATGGTAGCTGGCCTCTTTAGGACTTCAGTCATCTGGCTGAGATTCCTGATTCAGGTAGAGCAGCTTTGCATATGCAGGTTATTTAAGTGCAACTGGAAGTGTGCTGAGTCCATGTGTAGTCAGAAACATTTCTTAGGTGACCTCCTAACACGGGAGAAGTGAATATGGAAGAGAAGGGAAATCCTGTAGGGACAGATTTTGCTGACTGTTAATGCAGATGTTCAGGTTTCATTATACTGCATTTATAGAGGCAGCCATAGCCTCCTACTGTACAATAATCTTTCCCTCTATCTCCCAACTCACCAAGTGCTGCCACTGTGCAGCATAGCTGTGTTCCGCTGAACAAATCCAAACCTGTCAGTCAAACTGGTGCAGATTTACTATGCCTCCTGCTCGAGAACCTCCACATTCGCTCTCCCCCATAGCACCCCAATAGGGATACTACACCTAGATACGCGGGGGGGCGCTCATTCGACCAAACCTAATTCTCAGCCTACCTAAATCGCTAGACCCCCTACTATAAAATGAGCGTCCCTACCCAATCACCTATACTCTGGACAACTCCTCGCCACCCCGCTTCCCGACTACATCCGGGGCCCCTCACACTCCCCATTATTCACTAAGGGCTCCTCATAAGCCACGCGCCAAACCCCCACCCCGCCCCACCATCCTCTACGGAACTCGCCTACTCTCAGCACTCCCACCCGAAGGGACACGAACTTTATTCTAGAGGATGGGGGCGACCCCCCCGGCGGGCCCCTTTCGCGGGCTACGCCAAAAGCTTCGCCACGGGCCATACACCCAGGCTTCCGGGTGCGAGATCCCCCCCCTACCCCAAGCCCTAACCGGCTCCCGGATGTATCCATTCGCTCCCCTATGTCTGTATCAAAATGTATATTGTGCCATTTGTAATGTTGGTTCGAAAACATTCGTTCAATAAACTGTCTGGATATATTAATTGCCCCAAAATATGGGAGCAAAGCAAAGGTGAAAGTAAGTGGGAGCTCCCTGGTGTGCAGCTCTGGCAAAAGCTGGCTGAGCTGCGGCAAAAGCCAGCAGGGAGCTATTTAAAGAGTTGGCAGAGACTCGGGTTGCAATAGGACAGGACTTTAAGTTACTTTCACTGCTGGAGCACTGTCTCTTGCAAGCCTCACATATGTGCTTTTCCTATTGGCTGGAGAGTTCTAGTTGTCCCAGTGTGTGTACTGTGTTGATGCAATGCCAGTCCTGCTGGCAGGAAAGATCTCATTCCCCCCACACAGAAACCGGCTAACTTAAAGGAACTTATCCAGAAGTGACCTAGCAAGGGAGGCTTAAGCCTCTGGCAATCACTCTGCTTTGTAAACCCATTTGAAAGGTTTTTTCCCCCCATTATGGTTATCCATGACCTCCACTTTCCTCTTGTAATAACTACAGTTGCTGCATTTACCCTATAGTCCAGTCTCACTCTCTGGCATTTTGTCAGTCAGGCCCAAGGAGTCTCTGACATGTCGATGCTTTTCTTAGGGTTTGTCTCCATAGAGACTTAGTGCACAGCAAGCCAGGCTGTAAAAACACAGTGCGCTAGTCCGCTGCACACAAAATGGAGTACATCCAAATCCTCATGATGGAACTTTCAGGGTCCACATTGCTATAAATTTACACCCATGCTCTGTCTCCATGTAAACAAAGCCTTATATGGTGGAAGAGAGGGAGGAAGTAATTGTGCCATCCCGTTGTGCTGCTGTCTCAATTTATGGTCATGCCGAATCATAATCCAACAGCCTCACACAGATACAGTGCTATGACTCACACTTCACAACACAACATCGGGCAGTCACCATTTTGTGGCACAATCTCAAACCCGGATTGAGAAAATGATTTTTCTAGTATCCGAGGCTACGTCTAGACTGTGGGCTTCTTGTGCAAGAACTTTTTGCAGAAGAGATCTTCCGCAAAAAGTTCTTGTGCAAGAGCATGTCCTCACTGCCATGTGCTTTTTGCACAAGAGAGCATCTACACTGGCATGGACGCTCTTGCGCAAGAAAGCTCTGATGGCCTGTGGTTTTTCCATTAGGGGTTACTTGCGCAAGAAACCCCTGTTGTCAGTCCACATGCCTTTTTGCGCAAGCGCTCTTGCGCAAAAAGGCTTATTCCTCATAGAAAGAGGAATAACTCTTGTGCAAAAAGCCCTGTCTTCTGACGATCTACTGTACTTTTCTTGTGCAAAAAAATGCGCTTGTAGTGTGGACGCTCCACGAGTTTTTGCACAAAAACAGCTGTTTTTGCGCAAAAGCTCTGCAGCATAGACATAGCCCCTGTGTTATTGGTGGGCCTAGAGCACAAGTGCCAGCTTAAGGACTTGTCAGGTTTCTATTTACATGCCTTAAACAGTTACATCTAATAAAGAAACTGTCTCCAAATGGCGGTGTTAGTAATTCTCTAACGTGAAATATGATTTGAAACTTTAGCTTTCCCTCAAAGAATGAAGTCGACTTGGCAGAGGAAAAAGACCGCGTTAGAGATGAAAAGCAGAGAGTCGGCACAGCTAGAGGAAGGGGAAAGTCTATGGAAGAAATTGGAATTTCAGAAAAACTCTCATTGTTGAGCCAAAGCATGGATCAGGTTCATCATGTGAAATGCCTGCACATCTTGCCAGTACCTATATTTGAACTTGATAGAAACAGCTCAGATGCAAACCATCAAAGTGATCTGCACAGCCCCAAGTCTGTATCAGGAGATCTGCCCAGACAAACAAATACTGAAGATATTGTGGGGCTCAAGGGATCAGATACAACAGTCCAAATACTTGAAAGGCTTCCTAGTACAACAAAGCCTTACAGCATTTCCTTAAGTATAGAAAATCTACCCCCACGGTGTGTTTCCTCCTTGGGCACGTTACAATCTCCACTATTAGACTCAGAGTCTCCTTTTCAGTCTCCCCTGGCCCTGTCTTCTGTGGAAGATGACAATGTTTTTATTAATGACCCCACCACCAATCGCTCGGAAATAATGTCAAAGCCTTTCTGTGTCTGTGGACAAAGTGATACTTTAGTTTCAAGGACAGACGTGCCAGAATCTCACCTGACTGTATTGTCTTTGCAAGTTGCCTTGGAGGAAAAGCAAAGTAAAGCAGAACAAAAAGACAGGTAACCTTTCTATTCCTGAATTATTGAATTATTGTTTTGTGTGTATAATTTGACATGTGATCTTCAAAATAGTCACAGGTACAAAAGTATTCCAAGCAGAAAGGCAGAGATATTGCTCCCATCCTTTGCTATGTCTACAGCTTTCCTCCGTGCTCCCTCTTTATAAGACCCGTTCGGTTATCAGAGATTTTTAGCTAAAAGGAAAAAATAGTCACTGAGAAAAAGCAACTGTATATAATCAGATCATTAAGAAATTTGAATGACCATAGATCCAGATAATGTGGCCATGTCAGTGCTTATTAATTTGTGCATTAATGCAACCATGAATTTGGTAATTGCATGGACAAATATCGTGATCACTTGGGCATGCAATAACATGCACACACACAACAAACACACCAATTGCACAAGCAAATTGGCTACATAAACAAAACACATTTTGTGTGTTCAGCTGTGCACATAAATTATTACAAAATGTGGACTTAAAAGCATGTTAAAATGGCTGTAGTTACACTATACATCATATACAATATGACTAAAATTATTTATTCCCTAGGGTCAGTCGCCTTTGCCATCAAAGCTTCTGTTTGAAGTGCTGCTTCAAAGCCCAAAACTTTAGGAGGAAACCCAGCACAAAAGGAGCTTTGGACTCCTGAGACTATTCACTGAATAGATTAAATAAATGTTTAACTTTTATCTCTAAAACAAGTGTTACCCACCCTCCCAAGAAGGAAGCATCCCACAAAACCTCAATAGCTGAATGTACCAGGATAGTTCTCTTCTGATCACCTCCTTGTGGCCAGCAGAGGCACTACTGCAGCTTACGGTCTCCTTCTTCAGTCCCCTTACAGCTCTCACACAGTCTTTTTTGTGGCTAGTGCCTTCCCCCTCCTCCACATTCTGGAGTCTGGTATTTAATAGAAAGAGTTCAGAATAAAGCCAATCTCCCCAACCTAATCGTAGATACTCCACTCCAACCCTTCTACCACAGAGATATTTTTTCCTATTATATCTTACCCTGCCCTTCATGAGGCCCTCACTCTTGGCCAGTCCCAATAGGAGCACAGCTTTCTGGCTCTGGTTTCCTTCTCCTGTCTGCATCTCCCCTGTTCTGAAGGAGAAGACAGCATATATAGTGCCCACTTTCAGAGAGCTCGTTCTAGTTGGCTGGGAGAGAGAAGAACCCTGTCCCACCTACACTACAGGGCTGCTGGGTCCCAGGCCCTTCACTGTCCTGAGTTTTTCCTCCTATCCAACTACTATTTTCCCATAACTGCTTAGCTCATTTCCTGAGCCTTTGTTTCATTGTTTCTGGAATAGGGTTTTTTCACCCTCATCAGAGTTAAAGGGCCATGGTGCTTAGCTACACAGAACAGTTTTACCTTTGCCTATTGCCTTCTGCTTCCATATCTGTAGTCAGCCAATTTAAAAAGAGAAGAATATTAAACAGCCAGCTGTTAATACCTCTCTTTTAATAAAGAGTTAAAAGAAAATGAGTGTTTTATGAAGAACAGATATAATGGTCAGGCTTCCTGAGTTAGAGGGTACTGTTCTGTGAAAACAAACAAAAGGCAGCTGGTAAAGTTACTTTCATTCACAGTACTGCAGCTGGGTCACAAAAAATATGTTAGAGAAAATACCGGGAGAGTCGGGGCATTAATCCCCAAGGGGCACAGTCTAACCCTCATTGTCTGAACTCCGGGGAATCAAATCTCTGGATAAGTTCAGTTTTGTCTCTTGAGGCTGCACTGTTTGAAGTGCCATTCCTCAAGTACAGGAACAGATCTCGCTTGCCAGTCTGATCCTGCAGTATGTAGGAGCTGAGCAAAGCAACACCACTACAGAGCTCTGCAGACATTTAACTCCGACCTTGTGGAGCTGAACTGAAGCTCTCCATTACGGTATTTAAATGTCAAGTTTTACAAAGCTTTCGGTTTCATAGAGACATTAGTGAGATCCCAAGAGCAGAGCTGAGACAAGGTTAAAGAAACTGTGGGGGCTGACAGCAAATGGTTCAAAGAAAAGATGACCTGTACTGGACAAGTTATTGCAGATGGTTACTCAATAAAGCCATGTCCTAGTTAAAACACATTCCTCGTACTTTGTTTATCTCCTGTGGCATCTGGGACAGTAGGATAGCAAGCAGCACCATGATACTTGGGTATTATGCATTCATCTCAAGGTGTCAGTGTACACGAGGATTTTTGAACTTTTTCAAAGTGGGTTTAATTCTAAGGGATGGAGCTGGAAATGGCAGATTGCTGCCTTAGTCAGGACCTCAGAAATGGGAGGGTCAGTGAAGTTGCACATTTAGCACATATTTAGCATTGGTCCTACCCCGGCCCTCAAGCAAAATGAGTGCTTATCACAGATCCAGAAGCTCTGAGACATTGAAAGAAGCAGCTATGAAAATATCTATGTCCTGATTATCTGCCAGTACTTCTGGTGGAGCAGTGAATGTCCACAGTGAATGTAATCTCTTTCTTCTTCCCTTTAAGCTCCAGATTCCCAAGACAGAGCAAGCCAGTCTTGGCGGTAGGAATGAGAACAAAGGCTATGTCTAAACTCCGCCAGGTCCAGAGAATGCGTCTGCTCTTCCAACATTTTTATCGGAAGAGCAGACGTGCTCTTTTTGGAAGCCCTGTCTTCCTCATTCCACAAGGAAAAGGGGTTCTTCCAAAAGAGGAGGTTTTTCCAAAATTTGGCCCAGTGTAGACGGGCCAAATTTCGGAAAAACCTCTTCCAAAAAAACAATTGGAAAAAAAGGTATGCAAATTGCAGAGCGCAATTTGTGTAACTTTTTCCGATAAAAGTCCGTAGTCTAGACGAAGCCAAAGAGAGCTGTGCAGTTGTGAATTCTTGCTGTCCAGATGTGAAGGAACTAACTCCTATAATCCCTCTTCTGATCCCCAGAAGAGGAAGCAATGAAGAGACTCAGGTGGAAAAAGAATGCAGAGTAAAATCTCTGGCTGGCAGTGCTTCAAAGGGAAACCCAGTGCAGCAATTAGAGGCAAATGATATTGCACTTTCCCAGGAAAAAATAAATTGCCACCTAGCATCATCAGCTCAGTCTGAGCAAGGAGATAAAATCAGTAGTTCATCCATCAATGAAAAAGCATATGACAGCCAGAATCGTGTCCTGCCAGAAAAGGAGACAGACTTTCCTAAAAGGAGACTGAAATCCCTTGAAGACCAGAGATATGAAGAACTTGCTATGGAGATCATCGCCAAGGACAGTTCTCTGGCTGATGTTCTCATCCCTCGTCCTACTAGAAAAACTGCTATAGACCTCCTGGAGGGCCTTTTTCCTGTTAACGTTCCAATGTCTGACAGAGCAGACAGGAATAAGGAAGCTAGGATGAGAGAAGAGGTGCACCCTGTCTTGGAAAATGAGTAAGTAGTTTGGGATTGCATAGTCATTTCCGTCTCAATGTATATTTGTCTCATGGATTCACTGCAGCTCCGAATACCTGGAGGTTTAGGGATTCTGTTTTCTAAATCAGCAACAAAATCTGTGACCCACCTTCAGTTGGCACGCCAAGAAATGTCTAAGGAAAGAGTCATAGCTGTACATAAGAGCTAGAATGCTGACTGGCCCGAGCTCTGCTGTGACCTGGATGTAATTCTTTTGCGTATCACATAGAAAGTGCCAGACTGGAAATGTTTTCATGAAAGATCCCAAAGTAGTTTCAGAGTTATTTGAGGGCAAAATCATAATTCTTGCCTGTCAAAAATCTTATGCTTCAGATATTTTCAAAGGTTAGATACATCCCTGCTGGGGCGGGGGTGGGTAGGAAGAGGGAAGATGTAGAAATGATTATGAAGAGTCTAGAAACACATGTGAACAGAAAACACATCTCTCATTAATGAAGCTCTAAATATTTGTTACCCATGTTTTCTGCTTTCATAGCAGGAAAAGTCCAACAGAACCATCTTCTGAAACTGAATGCAATGCAGGTCAGAGGACAGCAGATCCCAATTCAAACATGAATCAAACCCTGATTAAGAACAGAGATGGCTCAAATGACCTGGACGACATCACTTCCAAGAAGGTAGGTATATGAATGTGGCTATGTGGGTTTCTTTACTGTATCTAAGACATCATAAAATTGGTATGTGCTGGGTTAGGAAAAGCACTTTTATCGATATACTTTAACACAATATCATTACTTCAAAGTGCGCTGAGAGGGCCAAATTCATCTTCATTATAACACCACTGAAGTAATGATGAATTTGGCATATGGATTGTAACTTCTTGTTGTCTAAATTCTGTGCTGTTTTATTCATCTGGCAAAGACATACACTGTGGGAGTGATCAGGAGTAGACTCTAGGCAGAATTGGCTGAACGCTTCCTTGCAAAACCAGCTTCTGTGCACTAGCTGATTCACAATTGTACAGTGTTTGACACTGGATCTGAACCCTCAATTGGTGACATCTGGCAGTCTCAGTGGAAGATGATCTTTTCATTCAATGAACTGTCAGCAGTTTTGGTTGACAGTGTTGGCCTATTGGCTTTTACATGTGTGGAGAACAAAGATAATCTTAGACTATAATTCCCAAAGCAGAAATACTGTCCTTTAAAAATAATCCATGTTGCTCTTCAAAAGACTTAAGCTTGTTAGTTGTAGAAACATGGCCAAATTCCAGCTTGGGTAATTATAATCTGCCTACTTAAAATTCTCCCTACGGTGAATGTGGTGATATTCTTCCCTACGCACTGTTTAGCGGCTGCTCCCTTCTGTGCCATAGTTGGCTGCATTTCAGTGAAAGGTAGCATGATCCTTCTCCTACTCTCATCCTTGAGTCTTCTTTCATGCTGCCCACTCTGCATGGAACACCCTCCCCAAATCTGTTAACCAACCCACCTCCATTGCTTCATTCAAATCCCCCCATAGAATTCAGTTCTGGTCTACTGCTTACAGGAAGTGAGTTGAATTAACTTTTTAATTTTTGTAATGGAGCCATCCCACTGTGTTGTGTCTTACTGAGTAACCACATGATCTAAATCAGTGGTCTCCAACCTTTTTAAGCACGAGATCACTTTTTCAAGTTAAATGTAATCCAAGATCTACTTCAAACCCAAATATCCTTGTCCCACCTCCTTTGTGCTCCTTGCCCCACTTCTCTCTGAGGCCACGCCTCTGCCCACTCTGTCCTCCCTCCTTCCCCCACTTTCACTTGCTTTCACCAGGCTTGGGCAGAGGGTTGGGATGTAGGTTCTGGTCTTGGGTTAAGGATTTAGCGCATGAGGTGCTCTGAGCTGAGCTTGGGGCAGGTATTTGGGTTTCAGGAGGGGGTTCTAGGTGCAGGCCCTGGGAGGGTGTTTGGATGCATGGGGACCCAGGGCTAGGGCACGGGCTTGAGGAACAGGAGGTGGTTCATGATTTGGATAGTGGTTTAGTATGTGGACTCCAGTTTGGCTCTGCTTCCCTCAGGTGGCTTCTGGATGATGGTGCAGTGGGGCTAAGGCAGGCAGGTTCACCCCTGTCCTGGCCCTGCACCACTCCCAAAAGCAGCCAGCAAACTTGCTCTAACCCTAGTCCTGTTGTGTCCCCTCTCTGCTTTGTGGAGAGAGGATACAGGGTGGAAAAAGGGGACACCATGACATTAGTGCCCTCCTCTCCCTTCCCTGCCCTGCACAACAAGCAGGAGGCTCCTGGGGGAATAGCTCCAAGGCAAAGGGCCAGAGATGCTCAGCAATGGGAGGGAGGAGCAGCTGAAGTGCTAGCCCTTGATATCCAAATGGCCAAACCAGTCAGGATCACTTGTCAGAGGCTCCAAGATCTACCAGTAGATCCCGATCTACTGGTTGGTGACCACTGATCTAAATACTATCACCTCTCTCCTCCTTCCCCTTCCCTTTCTTTGCCTGTTAATTACTCTCGCCAATTTGCAAGCTCTTTGGCTTTACTGAAGGAACTACCAGACTTTCACTCTGGGGGAGAGAATATTGCTTGAAAATAATAATATAGTTTACAAAGCCACTGGGACATATTTGTAACTGTCTTTTACACAGGCTTGAAAGTATTAAAAAAAAAAAAAAAACAGTTTATAATCTGGAGGAGACAATCTGTAGAAAAAGCCAGGCTCTGTAAGCCGTTTGTTGTTAACTCCTACAATCCAAAGTTTCCACTTTTTTTTTTTATTTCCCCTGCAGAAGGAACTTATTTCTAGCATCCAAGCAAAGCTGCAGTCCCTCTGGAAGAGAAGGGAGCTTGTCCTGTCTGAAAGCAAGGAGTATGTTCTGCGTGGCAAAGAGCTAGAGGCAATGGTACAAGATGTCTGCAAGCCCAATGAGTATGAGCGCTACCTGATGTTCATAGGTGATCTGGAGAAGGTAGTGAGCCTGCTGCTCTGCTTGTCCAGCCGCCTTGCACGAGTCCAAAATGCTATGAGGAAAATCAACGAGAATACAGATGCTGAGGAGAAGGTGAGTCACAAGAGGCTTGGATATTTAGCTGCTTAATTTCTTTGAGTGGGAATACAATGTGGTGAGAGGAAAAAAGAGATTAAAAAGACTTGGACTTTTCATCTTAGAAAAGAGGAAGGAGACTAAGGCGGGGTATGATAGAGGTCTATAAAATCATGACTCGTGTAGAAAAAGTGAATAAGGAAAAGTTATTTACTTATTCCCACAATATAAGAACTAGGGGTCACCAAATGAAATTAACAGGCAGCAGGTTTAAAACAAACAAAAGGAAGTTTTTCTTCACTCAGCGCATAGTTAACCTCTGGAACTCCTTACCAGAGGATGTGGTGAAGGCAAGGACTTTAACGGGGTTCAAAAAAAGAGCTAGATAGCTTCATGGAGGTTAGGTCCATCAATGGCTATTAGCCAGGATGGGTAGGAATGGTGTCCCTTGCCTCTGTTTGTCTGGAAATGGGTGACAAGGCAGGGATCACGTGAGGATTACCTGTTGTGTTCCCTCCCTCTGGGGCATCTGGTATTGGCTACTGTCGGCAGACAGGTTACTGGGCTAGATGGACCGTTGGTCTGACCCAGGATGGCTTTATAGTAAGCACTCTATAAATGCTGAGCTAAAGTTGTGGCTTTTGAAACCATCATTATATTAGACTGATGATCTAGGGAAAGAACAAAACCCTGCATTCAGATATTTTCCACTGAGGATCATTTCTTCTGAGGGCTTGTCTACACAACAGGGGTAAAGCCAAAATAAGCTACACAACTTCAGCTACCTCAATTGTGTGATTTAAGTTGAAATAACTTATTTCAGCTTTTGGCACTGTCTACACAGCAGGAAGCCTGAGTTAGAGCACTCTTCCTCTGATTTCCCTTACTCCTCCGAAATGAGGGTTACAGCAGTTGGAGTAAGAAGTACTCCAGCTCAACATCATTTTGACATTATGTCGAAATAACTGCTTACTGTGTAGACACGGGCTATGTTATTTCGGAATAATATCAGTTATTCTGAAATAACACTGCTTTGTAGATATGTCCTGGGTTTGGAAATCCTATTTACAGGGCTCGACAAATTATACAATCTACTCGCCCGTGGCGAGTAGATTGTAACCCGGAAGAGCCGGGTTCGGGCGATCTGCGCATGTGCAGATCGCCGGATAGCGTGGCTGGCGAGCGAGGCTCGCCGCGATTCGGCGAGCCCTGCCTATTTAACACAATGGCCTTGTCTCCACTAGGGTGGGAAAAGTGTGCTACTAACTGGAGGTAATTCACCATAGTCTTTAATTTAACCTACTAACTCATGCAAACACCATGAATTGCCTTGTCTTCAATAGGAATGTAACTTAAGTTATCTCAAGTTAGGAACGCAGTTTTTTTTAATAGTGTAGACAAAGCCATTATGTCCTAAGAATGATACTTTTTTTCTGCCGTCCTTGTTAAATAAAATATGTGCCCTTTTTCCACAATGCCATCCACATTGCTGATTCCCAATTGAGGAAAAGTTGAGCACACAGTTCCTTCTGAGATCTTAAACCCCCTTTTGTCTAACACAGCTTAAAACAAGGTGGCATTGGCTGGCCTCATCCCTTCAGTCAAAGTACATTTAAGCTGTTAGTTCCCCTAAACCAGCTGTTAGTTCCCCTAAACCAGTTCCCCTAAACCAGAGCTCTTCACATTAGTTAGGGAACTTTACTCAGGACTTTGGATAAAGTGCTCGAAAGCTTGAAGGAATTTTAACAAAAATTTGCAATCATTCAGCTGCACAAGCTTTAGCAACATTGGGAGCCTACGCCTCTCAGGTTCAAACAGCCATGTTTAGCATGGAGCTGCTTAGAATTGTTCTGAGCAGCTTTAAGTGGTACAGTTATGAAAACTGAGAACTTCACGTTCCTAACTTTGCCAGTTAACCAATGCAGCTGAACTAGTGTTAACAATGGTGGGAAATGTTAAAATTCCCTAATGCAGGCCAGGTTTAAGCAAATCTAAATATAGTATCTTAAAAGCCACCTTCAATTAGTTGCGACTCTTGTTTAGCAGGTTACTCTTTTCCAGGTACATTATATAGTTTATTATCAGAAATAATTTGTTATGCACTGACACTATGCTTGGCTCTGTTCAGGCTACACATTCAGTCTATGCCCTAAGGTTTTACAATCTATGTAAGGCTGATTCAGGGTAGACAGGGCGCACTGAGATGATTAAGGTTTTAAATGCATTATTATTACTACCTATGACTTGCTTTCCATGGACAACATGAAAGAAGGAAACCTTAATGGGATTAACCAGCCATCTTTACCATGCAAGCCAATAATTCAGTCTAGGGCTTTGTCTACTCTGGCAATTGAAAAACAAAGCTTTAGTTGCTTACAGGTGCTTAATCCCCTCCCCCACGCACAAAGACTAAAGCTTTGCCGTGGGTTTGCTGTGGCAATTACTGGTGTAAAGTGTTTTGTCCATAGGAATGCTCTCCTGCCAACAAAGCAAACACCACTCTAGGGAGTCTCAGGGGTAGCCGTGTTAGTCTGTGGCATCATAGGGTACGTCTACACTACAGAGGAAGATCAAAGTTGCCGCTGTCGATCTTCCAGGGTTCGAATTAGCGGTCTCGTTAAGACAGCTAATTTGAAGTGAGCGGGGCACTCTGGTCGATGCCGGTAACCCTGCTTTCATGAGGAGTAAGGGAAGTTGAAGGAAGAATGTTCTTCCTTCAGCTTCCTACAGTGTAGACAGCACCAAAAAGCTGAGTTAAGCTACTTTGACTTCAGCTACACAATTAATGTAGCTGAAGTTACGTATCTTAATCCGACTTCATCCCACAGTGTAGACATACCCCTAAAGACTAGCACATATATAGTGTCATGACCTTTTGTGGGCAAAACCCACTTCTTCACTCAAGCTCATTTGAAGAAGTGGGTTTTGCCTACAAAAGCTCATGATACTATATATATTTTTGTTAGTCTCTAAGGTGCCACAGGACTACCACTCTAGGGGGTGGACTTTTTTATTTGGTTGGCAAAAGTTCCAACAGACAAACAGTGTTTACGCTGCCTGACTTTTAACAACATGGCTGTGTCAATGCAGCTGTGTTGCTAAAAGCTGTGTAGTGTAGACATACAAGCCAAGCCACAAGGGGAAATAATTAAGTTTAATACACTAGGGCTTCCAAATGAAGATATACAGTCTGTCAGGAATTCCTGGCTTTCATGGTGTATGCTGCTTTTTCTTTCTCCTTCCTAGCAATCATTAAACGAACGGCACAACCTCCTATCTAGACAGCGGGAAGATGCAAAAGATCTGAAAGAAAACCTGGATCGCAGGGAAAGAGTGGTTTCTGGTATCCTTTCCAAATACCTGACTGAAAAGCAACTTCAGAACTACAAACACTTTGTTCAAATGAAGACTTCTTTATTGATTGAACAGAAAGACCTTGAGGAGCAGATTAAATTTCTCGAGGAGCAGCTGGAGAGCCTAGAGAAGAGCATCCTTCTCTGATCCACAGCAATAAGCCGCCCGCTTTCAGGAATGGAGGATTTGCGCATTGTTTTGGAGCTCCGTACATATTCACTGCATTGCTGCTAAAACATGAACATGGTCCATTTGATGAATTCCTTTTAGTGCCACAGTGTTGAATAACACTTAGATGGTCTAGGGACATATTGGAAGAATTTTTCTTCTTTGAATAAGCAAAATGACAAAATCTTACATGTAGCAGATTGCATCTTGAAAATGACTGAGACGTGTCACCCTTATTAATTTGATATTTTTTCCCTTCTCCCTGTCATCTGCCCGTCTGTTTCCAGACTGACATCATCTCAATAAAATAATCATAAAAATATTTCCTCTTTGTGGGTGGGTTGAGTATTCAAAATAATAAATTATGTGGGTGTTTGAATTGTCAATTAAACAGAGGATAAACAACTCCAGAGCACAATGCCATGGGCCACTTAGTGAAACTCCTCTGACAATGTAATGATAGCAATCCCCAGTTAATACCTAGAAGTGACTTGTAATAATGGAACATATTGTCATGGGAATAGCACTGAGCTCTTTTCATTGGCAATAATCCCCCAGCCTTTTGTGACTTTACAGCTGTAGAATGCAAAGGCTATTTCATCTGAATCTGGGTGGGATGTTCAACAGACATTTCATGAGGGTTACAGGAAGAGCAGTGAGCCTGCATTCCTGCAGGCCTCAAGAAGTAATTAATGGTTAAGTTGACATAAGGGGATGCTTTCAAAGATGATAAATCCAAAAATTGCACCTGCGCTCACTATTTGCCAGGAGACTCTGCAGTTCTCCTTAAGTGAATGTTTTTCAAAATGGTTGCTACATGGTTGGTTGGTTGATTTGTTTTCTTAACTTCGTGCCAGTCACGCAGGACCAATTATGGACCCTGTCATGAAAACCACTGTGCTGTGATACAGAAAAGTGGTTGAATTTCAAAGAGTTTGTGTAAATCATGAGTTTTAAAAAAAAAGACTTTAAAATATGGGGGAAATGCCTTAATGGCCTTTTAAAACAGGGATGAGGAACCTATAGCTTTCCTGGTTTCAGCCCCGAGGCTCAGGGCTCCCCCACAGGTTTGGGGAGCCCACACTGGAGCTCCAGTTCCCCCCTGCCCTCGGCCATCCTCCCGTGGGGCTGGAGCACACAAAATCTACTAGCCTGCCCCCCAACCCCAGACTATGGTGTGAAAGAGGAGTGTGGGGAGTGTCTTTCTCCTTCTCACTTGTGTTTTGTGGATTATTCCCTCCCACACACACCCTTGTTTTGAAACAATGTGAATTGAAGGTCTTTCAAATATTCCTGTATTGAAATTGTTTCATTTAATGCTCTTTTAACACTAAATAGAGGGATACATGTATCAGCTGTAGGCAGGGCCAGCCTTAGGCCGATTTGACCGATTCGGTCAAATTGGGCCCCGCGCCTAAGGGGACCCCGCGCCCCTGAACCCGGAAGTGCCGGCCAGCGAGTTACAGAGCCGGAGCCCTGGCCTGCTCCACCAATGGAGCTGGGTCTCTCCCCCGGCTCTGCCCGGAGCGGGCCCCAGCCCCCCCCCTGCCAGCCCCCCCGCGCGTCCTCCCACCCCGCCCCCAGAGTGTCCCTACCGACCGTGCATGGCTCAGCGCAGCGTTGCACGTGGGCAGGACGCCCGGGTGTGACGTGACGTCACAGCCCGGGATTTTAAAAGTCCTGGGACGCACGTTGCGGGGCCTCGCTGATGCTGGCTCCGGGTTCGGCCTCTGCATTGTGGAAGTGGAAGGCAGTCGTCAGAAGGTAGGGAACGGGCTTGTTGAGCGGCGGCAGGGCAGGGCAGGGGGAAGGGAAGGGAAGGAGCGGCGGAGGGGCTTGTGCTTGGGCGGAGGTGGGCGGACGGGGCTTGGGCGGAGGCAGAGGGGCAGGGGGTGGAAGGAGAAGGGGCTTGGGGGGGAGGAAGGCACCAAGAGACGGGTGCAGGACAGACAAATGCCGGGGGCAAGTGCAGACAATGAGGGAAAGGGCAGGAGGGGAGGTGTCAGTGGGAGGGGGACAGGGTGATGCTGGGAGAAGAGAGGAGAGGGGAAGGGCATTGGGGCCTAGAAGGGGAGGTGCTGGGAGAAGGCTTGAAAGAAGGGGTGGGTATGAAAGGTGGGGATGGAGCAAGGCATGTGTGAGGGCACAGAGGGGCAGGAGGGGAATGGGGCAGAGAGTGGTGAGGGGGTGGGCATCAGGAAAAAAGAGGGCAAAAGGGGCAGGGGCAGTAAGGGAAGGGAGAGGCACGAGGAGGGTGCAGGTCTAAGGGAAGGTGTAGGTGCCAGGGGATTTTGGGATGAAACAGAAGGGCAGACACCTGCAGGGGAGGGACCAGCACCAGAGGAGAGAGGCAGGGCAGTTGTGTAGAGGGAGGTGTTAGGAGAGGGGATGAGGAGGGGTAGCTCACTTGATCAGAGTGGGGCTACTGGAGGAGTGGGCACAGGGGGGAGAGAAGGGCTGGTGGAGGGGGGCAGGTCGCAGGAGGGCTGAGGGCAGTGAGACGGGCAGGAGTCAGGACAGCAGAGGAGGGTGAGGAGTTGGGGGGCAGCAGGCACCAGGGGAGATGATGGAGCAAGGAGAGGAGACATGGCAGCAGAGAGAAAAGGTAAAGTTTTATAAAATATTTATTAATAACTTGGTATGCTGCCCACGGCCAGTTTGTTTGGGACCCACGGTGCAGTTTGGGTTTATGTGGGGATCAACACGTGGCCGGCGAGTGGGAGCCAAAACAAAAAAGTAGTCAGTGTAATGATCTCCTGTTGATATGCGTTTTCATAGTTAAATTCTTGGACTGTCATTGCTCATGAAAAGTGCTGTCACATGGGTAGAAATCGGGTAAATATTGCATTTTATTAATATCAGCAGAACTGACTTAAATGGGGCCTGTGTGTTGTGTAGTCTTGCCTTAATCTTTGTATTCATGCCTGTCAGTGTGAGAGAAGCTATTTGTATATATTTGCTTGCATATGCAACCACACTTAAGTTGAGGCCCTCAGCATGTTCTGTAGGTATCAGTGTGGCCTTTGGGGCTTCCAAAGTTGAGTTGTCCTAGCTCATCCCTGACAGGTGTCTGTCTAACCTGGTCTTAAATATCTCCAGTGATGGAGATTCCACAATCTCACTAGGCAATTTATTCCAGTGTTTAACCACGCTGACGGGCAGGAAGTTTTTCCTAATGTCCAACCTAAACCTCCCTTGCTGCAATTTAAGCCCATTGCTTCTCATCCTAACCTCAGAGGCCAAGCAGAACAATTTTTCTTCCTCCTCCTTATGATACTCTTTTAGATACTTCAAAGCTGCTCTCATGTCCCTTTTCAGTCTTCTCTTTTCCAAGGTAAACAAGGCCAATTTCTTCAGCCTTGCCTCATATCTCATGTTCTCTAGACCTTTCATCATTTGTGTTGATCTTCTCTGGACTTTCTCCAGTTTCTCCACATTTCCTGAAATGTGGTGCCCAGAACTGGACATGATACTCCAGCTGGGGCCTAATGTAGGCTCATTCCTGCCTAGGGGACGTGAGACTGGGTGGGTTAATTTCCAATCCTCCTGTTTATTCTTTTCCTAAGCCAGGAGGGTACAGTAGTTCTGATGGGGGTTGGAGAGGGGATGGAAGCCAGATCCAAGATCAATGAGCCCTGGGAAGTGGGCCCATTGAAAGGAGACTGGACCTGTGGATGCCTTGGGGGTCAGCAGCAAGGGCCTGCTTTGGGAAGCCCCCTCTTTGGAAGTGAATGTGGCAGCATTGAGCCACCACCCAGAAGCAGGCGCCACAGACACTATGCAGATCCATGGAACGACTCTCACAGATCTTGCACATGCATAAGATGATAGATCTGCAGGAGGGGGGGCAGTGGCGTAGTGAGGGGGCCGGAGGGGTCAGTTGCCCCTGGGAGAAAAATAATATAAAATGGATCAAAATTATAGGTGCTTTGTGAATATGCTGACTTGAGAGTGGAAAGATTTCATATTATCATGTATGATTCCTGGTAACCCATCTCAAATATGAAAAACTAGGTTGATACCTGTTCATATCAGGAGCTGTTGAATTCAGTTCACCATTTGCAGTATCTCATTAGGATGTTTAGTGGAGAAGATATTGGGGGTTTTTTTATTTATACTGTGGGCAAAGCATGGGCTCACAAGAATTCCTCCATTGTTTTACCATGAATCTCAAAACATTTGGTGTTTTTCTAAAGGCCTGGAGTCAGTTGATTATGTAGGAATCTCAGCGTTCATTTAAAAAAGTTCTCTCTACTTCTGGGCCTTACAGCTAAGGAGGAAAGCTTTAAAACATGAACCCTAAATACTCAAACAAAAGGCCAATAAAAATCCAGCATGTTTTATTTTTAAAATATCTTATGATTTGTAGACCATTCTCATAACTTTGTGTAGGCGTTCCTTGTGATTTTTGGGTTGGCAATACTGCTCTTTGATTGGTGAATTTAGAGAGGTCTCTCCCTTCAGTTTCCCTTTCCACCATCCTTTTTTGTCACAGGTCATCAGAGAATCATAGAGACAATGGAGAGTAGGGTGAGTCCATGACTATGGTTAATGACTGGTCAGGGTGACTAACTATTATCAGCCAATGGTCTGAAGGAGCTATCTACTGCCATCTGTTAATCAACTGTAGGAAAAGGCTTCACAAGCAGACCTTATTTATATAGACATACCTACTTTGCCACAGAGATCAGTAGACACACTTGCTGTCTCAAGGTGATCAATTTTGGCTCTTTTGGGTTGAAATTCACTTAAGACTTGGAGCTGGGAGAATGAAATGTTGTTATCCATATTGTATGATTAAAAGACCTGAACTTAATATGACCTGGCTTAGGGTCTACCATAACTTGAACACTAAGCAGAGGATAGTGAGTCACATCTAAGTGAAAGTCACAGAAGATGGAAACAGGTTTTATTTCTGGTGGTGTAGAGTGTATTTGGGAGTCCTCAATTATATCTGACACTTTACATCCAGTGTTTAAAGGCAGAGCTGACTAGAATCAATTAAGAGTCCTTGTCTTGTCTCAGTGATCGCTTGAGCAAAAATCATTGATAAAATCTTGTCTAGACTGACCTTGGACGCAACATGCAGGCAGTATGTTGAAGGGCAGTGCAAAGGAGGCAATGGTGGTGAGGTACCATATTACCTAGTGAAATCATTGGTGCTGAAATCACTAAGGACTGGAATTTGACCACAGAACTGACACTTTCTTAACAAAGACTCAATTTTTGCTATTTAAAAAGTAAATCAATGTAACAGAAAACTGCAACTCTCTCTGGTAACTTTTTAAAAATCAAACTTTAAACTTTATTGAAAAGATTGGATAGTTTGCAATTGAAAATATTTGACCTGCACTTAAGGCAACTGATTTAATTTTGTGTAAAATTTTGCAAAATAAAGGATGGCATTTTTTTTTAAATGTTCAACTACATTTTGTGGGTGTTTTTTTTTTTCTCAACAAAAAATTCTGCGGGGGGGGGCTGCCAAAGTGGTTTGCATTGGGCCCTGCACTTCCTAAAGCCGGCCCTGGCTGTAGGTTCCCTGAGCGTTGAGAAATTCACTAGTCCAGTTGGAGCTTCTTCCAGGTCTGGACAAGAGAGGAAGGCAGGTCTTGATGTTTCCACAGGTGCAGAAGTCACCAAAAGACATTATTTTGAGAAAGAGAGACATTTTTTTTGTCCCCTGCATCAGAAAGTAAGGCTCCTTGGTTCTGATGAAGCATAAAAAACATTCATGGTTAATGCCCATGGAACTTTTAGATGTGCACAGCCAGTGTTTGTAGAACTTTGTTGCAAATAAAGCTCACTGTTAATTATCGTTTTTTTTCCCCTACCAAATTTTGTATTGTTCCCTCTCCACTTTTACATAGTCCTCTCCGCCATTAAATACTTCACCCAACCACAAGTGGACTGGCTGACCCTCATATCTGCCAATGGAGATGCTAACACATTAGAACAAGGTACCCCTTCTGCCCAAGTTCCCACTCCTGGGAGGCCTGAATTCTGGGCCTCCATTACATACTGCCCCCAGGCTCACTTGCCCAGGGGCCTGGAGATTCAAAGAGACCTGGAGCCCCTGGCCCCTTTGAATTGCCACTGGAGTGTCAGTCAGCGAAGCTCTGAGGGCAGGAGGGCTGGTCTGTGTGCCACAGTCTGAGCAGTGCTGAGAGCTGACTGCCCTCGGCCCTGCCCCTTCTGCCCAAGGCCCCTTCCCTTCTGGAGCACAGAGCTGCCCCCCTCCCCCCACCTTGCCCCATGGCCCGCGGTGGCTCCCGACAGGCTGCCTGCCCCAAAGACCCTCCCACCCATCCCCCTTTCCTGAAGTGCTCCAGCTTTGTCGACTTCTCTGCTGGGACCCGCTGCCACATGGTGTCATTTGTCTATGTTAGCACTTCAGTAAGGGCATCCTAAGCACAAAGTACATGGAATAGCCCTGCAAGCAAAGTGATCCTACCTGCCTTTGTTCACAATAATGGAATGGGTATGCTTTATTTTGTAGAATTTATTTTAGCAATAAAATCTATTCCTCTCGGCTCTTCTAGAACAAAATCTTCCAGGCCCTGAGGTGAGATGAATAATTAAAAAGACATGTTCTCGTTATTCTTCCATTCGTGCCTTGTCACATGACTTGCTGAATGCGGAGGATGTCTGTAGGCAGCTTTAAAATAAACAGAACCCCGGTTCAGTCCAGTCCAGAGGGACACCAATGACACTGTGCTCCAAGAGGCACTGTTCTCTGCCTTTGACTCGCACCTTTTCTCACAGAGAATTCCTTCCAAAGCTCCGCTCACGTGCAGGTTTCACAGTGCAGAATGACAAATACCCTGTCAGTCATGCTGCAAAGAGCCTTTGCTGCTATAAAACGCCTTGCCTGCAATTCTTGAAAGTCTAATGACTCATGCATTGCATGCTGCATATCTTTTATAAATATATATAGGGTAGAGGGCACAAAACTGCTTGGCCTGGGAAGCAGGCAGCAATGAGCTAAAACCAAATAGCTTAAAGTTTATAACAGAAGTATTTATTTTGGTCAAGAGAGAGCCTGATGTCCCCCTCTTACAAAAACACCCACAATCAGGAGAGGGCCAAGGGCAAGGAAAACTCAGTGAAAAACCCCTGTGAAGTTCCATCGTGGAAGCTGGGGTGGTGGGTTTAGGGTCTCCCCACAGAAAAACCAGGTGGCTCAGCTCCAGATTTCTTACATGTCTTGCTGGGGATCCATTGGAGGGCAGGGCCATCTGTACATAGGCTTACTACTGCCCATTCTCCTGGGGCTTTTCCCCAGAAATCATCTGAGAAGGAGTGTGCCACAGCACAGAAGGGACTTAGCACAAAACTGTGAAAGTGTCAGGCTTTCTGGACTTTGCAGTGGATCTCTTGCAGAACTGGGAATGGGTCCCAGCCTAGCCTCACCATTGCAGTCCATAAAGCCCCATCTACACGAGGGCCTGTTTTTCACGAGGAGCTAAGCACAATGTTCCCAACCCTAAGCATTCAAAACCAATGCACCAGCCTCTCCCCAGTCATGAAACTGGCTTAAAATCATGTTCTAACAAGTAATAATTTGGATTTTTTAAAATTTACCATAAGTTAGCATTAGGGTACCCTCAAGCCACATTTTCAAGCTTTTAACTGTGATCATTTTTTCTCTGCAACCCCTCCCAAACCATTTTTTTAAAAATGAAAGCAGATGCTCAGATATTCACAGGATTCCAGGAACTGGGACTTGAAGAAAACTTCCAAGTATCATGAGATTTGTGATGAAATTGTGAGGGCAGGCAATATGGCAAGTAGTATAATCAATTAACCAGAAAGCTCAATGAATTGGCATTTCTGATATCTCCCAATACAAATCTGCAGTCTAATAGCTGAGACTAATATACTGCCCAGCATATTATACAATTGCATATTCTGCAGTCCACCTTTACACAAAAGAGGCAAAAGACAAGTAAGCAAGCTGGTATTTATTCCAAAAAAGCAGCTTCCAGGGTGTGTCATAGGATCATTACAGATTCAGCCCAGTCTCTTCTACATCTACAGTGATAACTGATGTTGATAATGATGATCCTGAGACACTGCAAGAGCCTGAAGTACCTTCTGAATCATCAAAGAAAGATTAAATTATGTTCAGTATAATTTTAGTGTTAAGTGTATTTTTAGTGATTTGGGTACATGCCATGCGCAGCCTGTAAGATAACCTATTATATAAAAAACTTTACCTGTATACACCTAAGGACGTCAAGAAACCAACCGCTCTGCAATGCATGCTACTATTGGATTAGTGAGTACTTGTGTACCATTTTATACTTTATTCATTTTATTGTATTCTAATTCTTTGAACATTGCTATTCCATTGGAAAAGTATAACTCTCAGTTAACCAGAATATTCAATGAACTGGCATCCCCCATTCTTCCAACATGACAGATAACAGAGCGTCACTGTATTCTGGTTATACGGTCCAAAATGTGGATAAATGTAAAGTAATGCACATTGGAAAAAATAACCCCAACTATACATATAGTATGTTGGGGGCTAATTTAGCTACAACTACTCAGGAAAGAGATCTTGGAGTCATTGTGGATAGTTCTCTGAAGACGTCCACGCAGTGTGCAGCGGCAGTCAAAAAAGCAAACAGGATGTTAGGAATAATTTAAAAAGGGATAGAGAATAAGATGGAGAATATCTTATTGCCCTTATATAAATCCATTGTATGCCCACATCTTGAGTACTGCGTACAGATGTGGTCTCCTCATCTCAAAAAAGATATACTGGCATTAGAAAAGGTTCAGAGAAGGGCAACTAAAATGATTAGGGGTTTGGAACGGGTCCCATATGAGGAGAGACTAAAGAGACTGGGACTTTTCAGCTTGGAAAAGAGGAGACTAAGGGGGGATATGATAGAGGTCTATAAAATCATGAATGGTGTGAAGAAAGTGAATAAGGAAAAGTTATTTACTTGTTCCCATAATATAAGAACTAGCGGCCACCAAATGAAACTAATGGGCAGCAGGTTTAAAACAAATAAAAGGAAGTTCTTCTTCACACAGCGCATAGTCAATCTGTGGAACTCCTTGCCTGAGGAGGTTGTGAAGGCTAGGACTATGACAGGGTTTAAAAGAGAACTAGATAAATTCATGGAGGTTAAGTCCATTAATGGCTATTAGCCAGTATGGGTAAGGAATGGTGTCCCTAGCCTCTGTTTGTCAGAGGGTGGAGATGGATGGCAGGAGAGAGATGGCTTGATCATTACCTGTTCGAGTCACTCCCTCTGGGACACCTGGCATTGGCCACTGTTGGCAGACAGGGTACTGGGCTGGATGGACCTTTGGTCTGACCCAGTATGGCCATTCTTATGTTCTTATGTGTCTGCCTTAGTCATGTGATAAATTTTAGTGAACTCAACACTGAGTATTAGGAGAACTTGGAAAATCAGTAGTTAATTTTAGACCCTGCCTATATGATTTTTTTAAAGATAAGTGATATATTTCAACTGAATATTTTAGCATAATTTATCAAAACTGACTGTGACATTTTAACATGTTTCTTTACTCCCCCTTGCTGAAAACTGGATGAGTGTAAATTAAATGCAGATGATATATCTATGCATTTAAACATTTATTAAGCCATGTTAGTGACTTAGAATGTTGGTTATGCTGAAATATAGAATAATGGAGAGAGAAATAACAGATTTATCTATCCCATTGTTCCTTCATTATTGTTTCATTACCAGTCACTACCAAACACCCATCATCATTCACAGAGATCCTAGTATTTTATTGTGTATACATCTTTAGACAATGGAAGAATAGGCATCAATGAGAAAATGTCTTCCTATTTGATGTTCTTCATGGCAGTTTCCACAGACTGAAGGGCTTCAAACAAGCGTATCTCAGGCCAACAGGTAATGTAAAAGACACAGGAGAAAATACATCAGAGGCCGATTATTTTCAATAGTATGTTGGTCCTTATTCTCCCTTCACCCAAACGGGTAGCTCCACCTAAGGCTATGTCTACACTGGGGAGGCTTGGTGATGAAAGTGCTGCTGACATTCAAAAGTGAAAACCAGTCAAACTGTTTTTTCTGCCTCCTGTTATCGACATTTCATGGCCACATTGCTAGCTCCCCCGCCGACAAAGCAAAGCAGTGTGGGTAAACATCCCACCGTGCAGTGTTGTGGGAAGGCGGAGCAGCTCTGTGAGCTCTCCGTGCAGAGGAATGTCAAAGCAGCACAGCAGTCTGCCCTGGGTTAGGGGCGCAGCTGGGGATGTACATTTAGTCTGACCTTAATGAGAGTTACAGGGATTCTTTTTAAAAACTGCTGCCTTTTCCCAGCCCTGAATAATTCCAACATGGGTGTAAAGGCCTATTACCCTTCCTCCAAAGAGCAGTCAGCTGCTAGCACTCCACATGCTTTGCCTTTTAGGTAGACAAGATGCATACAAATACCACCTCAACCCATCAGTGCTATGCCCTGAGTCACATTGGCCTTGCTCTTCTAAAGGGATGTCTACACTATCGCGTTTTGTTGTGGAAACTAATGTTGACACAGAAGTTGCCAAAAAATAAAAACCCCACAACCTTGCCAAAGCGTGTTTACATTTGCTCCCTCTGTTGACAGATTATGTCCACATTTTTAGCTCCCCCATTGACAGTGGGAGCAATGCACTGCAGGGGTATGTATCCCACAGTGTCTGGAGACACCCTGGCTACGTCTAGACTGGCATGATTTTCCGCAAATGCTTTTAACGGAAAAGTTTTCCGTTAAAAGCATTTGCGGAAAAGAGCGTCTAGATTGGCACGGACGCTTTGCGCAAAGCACTTTTTGCCGGCGTCCGTGGCCAATCTAGACGCTGCTTGCAAAAAAAGCCCCAATCGCCATTTTCGCGATCTGGGATTTTTTGCGCAAAACAAATCTCAGCTGTCTACACTGGCCCTTTTGCGCAAAAGGGACTTTTGCCCGAACGGGAGCAGCATAGTATTTCCGCAAAAAGCACTGATTTCTTACAGTAGGAAGTCAGTGCTTTTGCGGAAATTCAAGCGCCAGTGTAGACAGCTGGCCAGTTTTTCCGCAAAAGCGGCTGATTTTGCGGAAAAAGTGGCCAGTCTAGACACAGCCTCTCTGTGCTAGGTGTCATGGGATAACAGAGCATGGGGCATCTTGGGACTGTGTAAAACATCCCATCAGGCATCGCTTTGTTCAGGGGCTTCTGACATCCTTTTGTGCCTTTTTTATGCCTCCTTACCCTGTGGTAGATGCTGGAATCTGCAGCAAGAAGAATGGATCCCACACTTCTCCATGCTCCGTTAACCATTGTGAGGACCTCACACACGGCAGCAGAGATCATCTTGACATTACTGCCAGAGGAAGAAGACTCTGAGCAGCCTGACAGTGTGTGAGATATGGACAGCGACAACCTGTCATTGCATTTGGCAGTCAGTCAAAGAGCTGTAGAAAGTAGACGGGTGCTTTAGGAAACCAGCCCTGTGGTGGGATCTCATCATCACACAGGTGTGGAATAAAGACCAATGGCTACAGAACTTGAGGATGCACAAAGCAATATTCCCGCAGCTGTGCTGAGCAGACTCCTGAACTTTAGGATGCACAAAGACACCAGAAGGAGAGCTGCCCTCTTGGTTGAAAAGTGTGTGGCAATTTCTGAGTGGAAGCTGGTGACTCCTGATTGCTACGGATGTTTGGAGTGGGGGAAGTCGACCACTGGTGTTGTACTGCTGCAAGTGTGCAGGGCAATAAATCACATTCTGCTCTGGAGGACCTTGACTCTGGGAAATGTGCCTGATGTAGCAGCTGGCTTTGTGGACATGTGATTTTCCTACTGGGGGGCAGCAATAGATGGCCCCCACATTCTGAGTTTAGCACCAGCTCACCTTGCCACCGAGTACATCAACAGGAAGGCATACTTCTCGGGCACTTGTGCATCACTGTGGGTGTCTCAGACATCAACGTGGGATCGTCTGGAAAGGTGCCTGATGCACACATCTTCAGGAACACCAACCCATGCAGAAAGCTGCAGGTGGGAATTTTCTTTCTAGACCACAAGATTACAGTTGGGGATGTGGAAATGCCCATTGCTATCCTGGACACCTGGCTTACCCCGTGTAGCCCTGGGTCATGAAACTATACACGGGGCACCGTAAGGAGTGTTTTAACAACAGGCTGAGCAGGTGCCACATGGTGGTCGAATGCACCCTTGGGAGATTGAAGGCCAGATGGAGGTGTTTCTATGGCAGGCTAGACCTCATAGAGAACAATGTTCCCATGGTTATCACAACTTGTTGTACTTTGCATAATTTGTGTGAAAGTAAGTGGGAATTGTTTGTTCAGGGGAGCAGCACCAAGGCACAGAGCCTGGCTGCAGAGTTTGAGCAGCCAGACGCTAGAGCTGTCAGAGGAGGTCAAAGAGCTGCTGTCAACATCAGGCAGGCTTTGAGGATACACTTTGAAAAGATGGGGCACTGAAATAAAACTCTGCTAAAGTTGCTTCTAGGTTGCACCCCCCTTCCTCCACCTTCAATGTAACACATAGCCAGGAACATGTCTTTAAAGCCTACATCGGGGATCACTGAGACTGGTCTGTGACTTTGTTAAATGGTAAATAAAAGTATAGGACTGTTATAAAAGTGGGCTTCTATTTGTCAAAAAATGGTGCACTGCAACATAATAAAGCATCCAAGACAGCTGGTGAGGGAGGTGCTGGCAAAGGATTACACCTCACAAATGTGTGTTAGGTCCAGGTATCATAAAGTTGGGAGAGGGTTTGACAAGCATTGGGGGAATGAGGGCTCCCTAAGAGGGGAGAGTGTAGATGGGGGAGTGGTGGACACAGAATTTTGAATCTGTGGCAGGGAGGGTTGAACCCATGATGGGTCACTGTGCTGCTTCACTAACTCCTTGAGGGGGGGATAGCTCAGTGGTTTGGGTATTGGCCTGCTAAACCCAGCGTTGTGAGTTCAGTCCTTGAGGGGGGGGGCCATTTTGGGGATCTGGGGCAAATCTGTCAGGGATGGTACTTGGTCCTGCTGTGAGAGCAGAGGACTGGACTCCATGACCTCTCAAGGTCCCTTTCGGCTCTATGAGATAGGCATATCTCCATATATTATCTCATGTGTTCTGTGGCCGGCCTGGTTGTCCTTGCGTTGCACAGCTCCCTTTCCAAGCATTGTCCCAGATGTCTGCACTCACTTGCTGATCGATTCAGCACTTTGCAAACCAAATCCTTCCTGGGTTTTTTTTAAGGTGCTTCCTTATCTACTGCAATGTCTCCAATGCGGCCCGGGGCTTGGCCATCAAGGTCTTTGCGGTACATGACAATGCACAAAAAGGAGTCTGCTAACATTGAGTCCTACCTTGTAATATTTCACATACAAACCCCTTTTCCAACATTTCCACTCATTTCCACTCGCTAAATCATGGTGAGTGAGGAGAGGCTGGTGGCTGTACATGGGATCAAAAGAAATTCCAACCAGTGCTAGAACATTCTCTTGGCAGGAACATACTTCTAAATGTTCCACACTTCTCCATAGGTGGGTAGCACCATGGCAGACATCTCCCTGCTCAGGGTAAGCAAGGGAACCAGGACACAACTTCTCCCAGCTTGTGGCTTTCACCCTGCTCCATCTGCAGCCCTCCTATGTTCTGCTTTGGCTCCTGCACAAGCGATCGATGAAAGGTACGGGCTAGTGTCCTGCAATGGGGGAGGGGACACAGCTGCACTGCCATGGGACCTGCAACAGAACATTTACAAATACTGCACAAAAAGGTTCGATGGCCTCTCCCTGCGGAATTCCATTGAGATCACGGCGAGCATCAACATCCTTCTTGGCCATATGGATTAGCGACAGGAATAGGTGCAGCTCACAGAAACACAGCCAGCCTCCCACTTTTCCATACCCTCCACCCTGCACTCCACAAGCCACAGCCACTTACCCTATTTCTCATCCCCTGCTTCCTGGTCCCTGGAAAGCGGTTACTCAGGCTGGCTCTGTCCATCAGCAGTAGAGAATAGTTCCTGTCTGCCAGACACACTTGGCGACTGCAGGGGGAAGCCCTGATCCTCCTCTATCCCAATCTCTTCATCTACAATTTCATCCTCTGGGTTAGATCTTCTGCATATGGTCCTAATTGTGCAAGTCTTTCCCTTGAAGTCAATAGGCATTCTGCCCCAAACCAGTAAACAACTAAAGCTCTGTGCGGTGCAAATAACTGCACCTCTTAGTGGTGTCACCCACCACAAATGTTAACCTTCCACTGTAACCCCTAATCTGGGAGCAGCCATGGGTTGCGTCACATGCATTTTCTTCAGCAGAGACAGCATGTTTCTCTCTGCCAAGTCAGTTAAGGAAGTCCAAGAGCCTCTGATCTTCATTTCAAATCCTGTTTGAAGCACTGGAAAAATACTGGTTTGCAGAGTTTCAGGGTGTTGGCACCTCACCACTGCTAGACCTGCTGGACTGCTTCTTACCCAAAGAAAAAAATAGATGGGGGAAAAATGTCAAGAATGAATCCACTCACTGCCTGAGGGGCAGAACAAGGCACTGCGGCAAATACATCATTCTGTCCTGCAAAGTGACGGAATAAACCAGCTCCATCTGAAGCCAGCTACTTCTCACATGGTTAATCTGTATGCCTGATTTTTCCCACACAAGCCAAGCAAGAGGGTAGCTTCATCCCCCTGCCTAAGAAAGGGTTAATAATAGAGCCCTGTAGTAAGAGGCTGCATTAGTAAGGGTTCATTACTTGCATAAAATAAAAATAATAGGTTCTAGTACAGTGGGCTGGAACTAATTACAGCTAAAGCAAGTGGGATACAAAGTACTAGTTGCAGAGAATGATGTCAGGGGAGGGAGGAGACAGGACAGGCATAATGTCAGGTGGGAAAATTCTCCTTTCCTTAGGAGAGCAGGGTGGGGTGTGACCATTCATGCAAATGACTACTGCAGGATAGAACAATCACTGCATCAGCATGAGCCAACCGATGGGAGTCAGGGTTATGCTGGTGCCATGGAAATAAATGTGGGAATTCTAAAAAGAATATGTTCACTAGGAGCTGAACTCAGTGTGTTTAGATTACAGGGATTTTTTGGAAAAAGTGGCCTTTTTTCAAAAAATCTTCACCTGCATCTAGACTGCTGCCGCGTTCTTTCGAAAGTAAATCGAAAGAACGCGGCAGTTTTTTTGACCGCGGAAAACCTCGTTTTATGAGGAAGAATGCCTTTTTTCGAAAGTGCTCTTCCGGAAAAAGGCGGTATGTAATGCAAATTCTGATTTTTTGAAAGAGAGCATCCAGACTGCCTGGGTGCTCTCTTTCCAAAAAGCAGCTTGCTTTTTCGAAAGTACTGGTTGTAGTCTAGACGCTCTTTCGAAAGAGGCTTGCAGTCTAGATGTAGGGGAATCTTGCAATTGACTTCAGTGGGTGCTGGATCAGGCCTGGATGCACAAAGCTGCAGTGAACTCTTTTGGGCCAACTCTCGTTGCATGGAGTCCCACTTCAGACCCTTTCAGTTGTCTGTCATGGGCAGCAGGTAACGGGAAGGCATTGCCTTCCCAAAATTGTCTCTGCTCTGCGCTGGCTGCCCAGGAGGGCTGGGGCTGTGGCGTGGCAGCCTGGCTCTCTAGGCACCCGGGAGGGCTGGGGTTGTGGCATGACAGCCTGCATCTCTGGCCCTCCAATGGGGCTAGGGCTGTGATGCAGCTGCTTGGTTCTCCAGCCACCCGGGAGAGATGAGGCTGCGGTGTGGCTGCCTGGCTCTCTCTGGCTGGCCAGGAAGTGTGGGACTGCTCCACGGCTGCCCCAGGCACTCTGGTCACCTAGGAAGGGTGGGGCCATACCACCCACTGGAAGGGGGACACTAAAGGTTTGGGGGCAGTAACCTGGGATGGGGGCTGGGATTGGCTCCATAGGGGGGGGAGGTTGCGGAAGGGGCAGGGCCTCGTGAGGCAGGTGCAAGGCCTCAGGCTTGCCTTCCTCACCTGGGCCTTCACCCTCCGCCCATGTTATCTGTCTGGAATTCCTTGCAGGATCAGGTCCGTAATCTGCAATGGGTCTCCTAGGCGCGAGTGTGATTTAATGAGGTTCTACGGTAATTAAGTGCAATGGTGCCCCCTCCTTTGGGAACTCATGGTGGTGTTCTGAATGCAAATGAATTTGATCCCACATATCACACAACTAGTCCTCAGTGCTGAGAAGGAAGCACCTGTATTAGACATGACAGACTGAGCAGGCAGTTGGAGTCATGTGACCTCTGGGAATAGCACTAGAGGCATCCTACAGAGCACTCAAGAAGCAACAAATGTACTTTACTCTTTTCCCCTGAATGCATCTGATCTGCCACTGTAACAGAAGCAGCTAAAATATCACTAGGCTCCTGAAGATGAGCCCATGTGCGGCTGAAGCCACGTACTAAAATACTGTGTGAACTTAAAGGCTTGGTTTAGAGAACAACAAGGCTCCTCTTTCACAAATATTAATGTCAGAGCTTTTTCTAACAGGCTTTCGGGCCATGCCTTCTCTCTCTCCCAAGCTGCCTCATGGAAGATAGCACTTCAAGGACAATTTCTGGTTCATCACTTCCCCTTTCCCCAGTGCCTGGCAACTCATGCTGTGAAGTTAAAAGTGACACCAGCTTCCATTTCAGTGGCCAACATGACTGCCCCTGTCTGCTGTGAAGGTGAGTTTGATTTGCTGGTCAAGACATGAAGGATGAGATGGGTGATAGGGTTAAGTGGTGATTAAATGCTTTGAGTCAGTATCTTTGGGAGGGAAATGAGTTCTTGCTATTTTATGTATTTATAATGCAGCCATCAATAGGTTGAGTAAGCATGAATCTGGTATATGGCTGCTAACGATATCCATACCAGAGGCAGGGGCTGGGCGAAACTACCCAAGGAAAAGCATATGGGAGGGGTGAGGAATCCATAACAAAGCATCAATAATCCTGGAAGCTTGCACATTCTGCTCTGTTTCTGCATCCCAGTTATACTGGTAAATCTTGAGGGAGTAGCCATGCGCAGACCATCTGCAAGCTGGTCTCCTTATGGTGGCGCTGCTACTCCAGGACTGAAAAGGATTGCGCCCAATCCTCTAATCTGTCCAGATCACTGTGGACCCTATCCCTGCTCTCCAACGTATCTACCTCTCCCCCTAGCTTAGTGTCATCTGCAAACTTGCTGAGGGTGCAATCCATCCCCTCATCCAGGTCATTAATGAAGATGTTGAATAAAACCAGCCCTAGAACCGCTCCTTGGGGCACTCCACTTGAAACCGACCACCAACCAGACATCGAGCCATTGATCACTACCCGTTGAGCCAGCTTTCTATCCATCTTACAGTCCATTTATCCAATCCATATTCCCTTAACTTGCTGGCAAGAATATTGTGGGAGACTGTATCAAAAGCTTTGCTAACATGAAGGTATATCACAACCACTGACTTCTCCATGTCCACAGAGCCAGTTACCTCATCATAGAAGCTACTCAGAGTGGTCAGGCATGACTTGCCCTTGGTGAATCCATGTTGCCTATTCCTGATCACATTCCCCTCTTCCAAGTGCTTCAAAATGGATTCCTTGAGGATCCCCTCCATGATTTTTCCAGGGACTGAGATAGGGCTGACTGGTCTGTAGTTCCCTGGATTGTCTTTCTTCCCTTTTTTAAAGATGGGCACTACATTTGCCTTTTTCCAATCATCCGGGATCTCTCCCCATCTCCATGAGTTTTCAAAGATAATGGCCAAAGGCTCTGCAATGACATTTGCCAACTCTCTCAGTGCCCTTGGATGCATTAAATCTGGACCCATGGATTTGTGCATGTCTAGCTTTTCTAAATAGTTCTTAACCTGTTCTTCTCCACTGAGGGCTGCCCACCTCCTTCCCATACTGCGTTGCCTAGTGTAGTAGTCTGGGAGCTGACCTTGTCTATGAAGACAGAGGCAAAAAAAGCATTGAGTACTTCAGTTTTTCCCACATCATCTGTCACTAGGTTACTTCCCCATCCAGTAAAGGCCCCACACCCTCTCTGATCACCCTCTTATTGCTAACATGCCTGTAGAAACCTTTCTTGTTACCCTTCATATCCCTCATAGCTCTAGTGAGTCCACAGTCAAGCTCAAACTTGGGTCTAAGTCTCCTAACATTTTGATTCTCTTTGTGGATTGTTTATTCTCAAAAGCTTGAACACCTGCATGGTTTAAATACATAGATACATGATTTACCACAGCAAAGCTGGAGGGATTGCTCATTATGTTTGTACACTGAATTCCTGGAGTGGATCCAACCTCAGCTATGTTCTTAGACAATCCAGGAACGTTTTTTTTTTTTTTTAATAGAAGAGGGGAGTGGGATAAAAGGAGCAGGGAGGGAATGCTGAGTCTCCCAGGCAGTCATTGAGTGGCTGTCCTCAGCAGGGAAATCAGCTGAGAACCAGCATTCCATTCATGCATGCCCATCTTTTCCTGCACGCACACACGCATGCACAAAACTCTTCTCTGCTCATGGGAAAGGCTTTACTAACATCATGTTGTTATTAACAGGGGGCATCTAGTTTGCCTGGCTCAAGGACAACTTACTGTTCTAATCTAAAATCAGTAC
The DNA here is from genome assembly GCA_019425775.1 of Rafetus swinhoei. Lineage (NCBI taxonomy): Eukaryota > Metazoa > Chordata > Testudines > Trionychidae > Rafetus > Rafetus swinhoei. The sequence goes on along the minus strand of CM033428.1, from coordinate 18,037,003 downwards.
ATTTCATCAGAGTGCTAATTACAAAGCTGAACTTAGTGAACTGAAAGGGATCAAGCTAACAGCCCGGGGGATTCAAGTGCACTGATGGCAGAATATATACAGTATGGACTATGGCAGGGCAAACTCCTCCCTATTCTTGTCAGCATGCCTCAAAGCCCTGACGGGAGAGGCTGACATGGTTGAAGGGCTCCCATTCCAGATCTGGCCTGGGCTGGCTTGTGGAATCTACTAAGAATCACAACACAACTTAGTACGGCTACAGCTTTCCTCTTGGACATAAAGTAACTTCACTTACGTAGGCCCATCACTGCATTATTAGTGATGCAGGCCCTTTAAATGTGCACTCTGTGTAAAGCTCAGTAAGGTACAGCTAATGTGTCTGGCTCTCCAGTCAGCTAGCAGAAGGAAGGATGCTGCAAGAGCCAAATTAAACAGGATGAGGAGAGTATGATGAAAAATCTCTTCCAGTGAATTCCAAAAGGGTAAAGTCGCTTCTTAAAATCCTTGTGAAGCTGCTGGGTAGCTGTTCTATGGAACAAGTAAATCTCATGAAAAGAGCAAAATCCAGAAAGGAAGATTATTGCTAGAGGAATTCAGAGCTGCCTACAAAAGCAGACAGAGGGTGTTAACAATGAGTGGGACTCATAAGTCATGATCCTGTGAGCAGAAGGCCATTAGTTTCTCGTATTATCAGTTTTCTTTGGCTCAGACCTGTGGGAATGCTCTGGGTTGTGGAATGTCAGGCACTGGGTCTCCTTGCTGCAGAAGGATCAGGTAACCAGTAGGGCTGCTAAGATGCTACTTGGCTGTCCTGGCACCACAGACTGTGCCCCCGGAAACAGCTGGTAGCAGGCCCTGAGTCCCTCCCCCCAAAACAGGAGTCCCTTCCTACCCTCAAAGCTTACGTCCTCAGCCCCACCTTGGAGCCCACACTCTAGTCAAAATATGTTGGGTCACAGGCATCAACAATTTTCTTCAACTGGGTCATGAAAAAAAAGTTTGAAACCACTGTCCTAGGGAACGCTCAGCACCTTTCAGAATTAGAGTGGAAGGATGGTCCAGTAGTTAGCGGTGCGAGGCTGAGATTCAAGTGACAGGGCTTTAGTTCCCTGCTTTGCCACAGAGACCCTGCATACCCTTGGGCAAGTCACTTAGCTTCTCTGGGTTTCAGTTCTACAGCCATATAATGAGCATAGCAACACTTCCCTACATCATGGGTACATGAGGCAAAACACATTAAAGACTGAGAGATGCAGGTGCTCAAATACCCCAGTAATGGGGGGGTTATCTATATACCAAAGCTAAATAGCATTAGCCTCTAAAGTCTCTTTGCCACAGGGACATGCTCATGTGACTTACACTTGTGGCTTATATTTTCTCCTCTGGTGTCCATATGGGTACTGTCCTGTGCAGCAAATGAGTGAATGAGAGGAAGGAGAGGGCTCTCATATGAATGAGGGGGCACCTATGGTAGGAGAAGGCTGCCAGTTATGTTGAGGTTAGGTAGGAGTGGGCTGGGTTTCTGACATATTACATGATGGTTGCAGTGGTCCATGGGAAAGGGTCACTGTTTTCCATGCAGCACAAATTGTGGGGGGAGAGGGAGAAGGTGGCTTTCTGTGTTTGGATGGGTGGGGCAAGGAGGGTAGAGTAAAGATTGGTGCTTGGCTAATGGTGGAATCTACTGGTATCTTCCCTATTACTGTCCTGATGTGAGTCTTTGCAATGAGCTTGGTTGTGATGTGAGAATCTCGCAGTTACAGTAGCTTCAGTATGAGTTCCCTGTGTTATTGTTCTCAAAGCAAGTAGTTCCTTTGAGAACTAGTGCTTAGGGGGGAAACATCTCAGACCTGTACAAACAAAACCAGGCCTAGGATGCTCAGCTGTTAATACACCTGAAATACCTAAGGGCCAAAGCTGATCAATGGCTGGTTGAAGTTTAATTTCATCTGTGGTTTATTGCCGCTAAAATCTTCTTTGATGATAATTTTAAAAGCAGTATCCATAACCTCTCCCTCAAGCACAGACCTAGAAATAGAATGTACTGTTATATAAGATGTCAGTGTAAGAAAGCCCTACATGGATCCATTTTAAATATTAAGCCTTTAGATCTGTCGCTTTACTCTCATAAACCGTAGGTGGGACTCTTACAGCTTTCAGAATTGTCTGAGCAGAGAGGCAGCGAGAATTCTTCCACAGATAGACTCCTCCTGTGCCCCATCACTCCTGCAGGGTCCCTGCAGTTTTGTTCCTTCCTACAGCAGCTCACATTTTCTAGTTCAGAATTATGGGCTGAGTTCTCCCCTGCTTAGGGTCCTGTGTCATTTTTTGCATCTCTGCATTGTGAGAAACAGTGGGAGCAAAACATCGGGGGGGCAGATTCTGTCCCCTGCATGCTGCTCTGGCAGTGGATAGAAGCTGCAACTGGCAAAGGAGAGTTTCTCCCATCACACACACCATGTAGGGCCACTGCACTGTGCTGTGCCCCTCATAAGCCCCAACATAGCGGGGACTAGCAGAAGGTGGACCTGTATTGACCTGGGTGTTGCTTTGCAGCCCAGAGAGCAGCCCCAGGGCCATTTCAGTCCTCAAAGGAGCTCAGAATCTGGAGGGCACCAAGGAAGCCTAAAGGCTCCCCTTCCCCGGGGTTACACCCTGACTCCCTTGAGCTGGTAGCATTTGAAACTCACTGTGCTCAGGCTTTGGTAACTACCAGAGCACTGAAGAGTGGAGAATCAGGCCCACAGCCCTGGCACATAAACTGTTGTGTTTTGGGCAGCTGTCGCCTCTGAACACTGCACCCAGCCAGGCAGCAGCTCCAGCACAGGAGTAAACGGAGAGGCACATACTGATCTTTGGGACTCCCCAGGCTTATCCCTGCTCCATTCCAGGTGCAGGCAGGTCCTGCCTGATGGGCTAGTTTGTGGTAGCTCAGCAAAGCAGCATGTTCCTTCTCCCTCCTCCCCAGAAGTTGCCATCTTATGTTCCAGGCTTTTATAAGGTGCCAGCCTGTGTAAATCAGTGCAGTGAAGTCTGCCTGCGTCTGCAGCCTGAGGGCACATCTACACTGCAGGGCAAAAGTCAAATTAAGATACGTAAGTCAATTGCGTAGCTGAAGTCAAAATAGCTTAATTCAGCTTTTGGTGCTGTCTACACAGCAGGAAGTTGAAGGAAGAGCGCTCTTCCTCTGACTTTCCTTACTCTTTGTGAAATGAGGAGTCGGAGTAAGAAGTCCTCCAGCTCGACATTATTTCGAAATAACGTCTTGCTGTGTAGACACGCACTATGTTATTCTGAAATAACACTTCTGTGTAGACATACCCTGACAAAACCAGAGAGAGGAAAGTTGTGGGCCACCCCCATTCAGCTCAGGGGGTGGCAGAAGTCGAAGTGTAAAGCTGACCATTTCAGTTGTCCTCATTGTAAATGCTTGTGCTGCTGGTTGATAGCTGGCCTGTAACTGATTGAAGTCACAAGGGAGAAGGGTTAGAGCAACAGTGGTGGAAATCTTGCTCAGTTGTCTTGTTTTTTTAGTCTCCTCTGTTGTTGGGGGAGTCGTGATGGAACATGAGGCTGAGAGGCATAGCCATGAGAAGGGAGAAATAGAGGAAACCAGGCAGGATGGATCTGGGGGAGGACCCTTCCAGAAATGTGGGGTGGTTCCCCTTCACCCTTAACTGCCCCCACAGCCACGTCCAGGAGAGAAGGTCATACAGAGGGAGTAAGAGAAAGGGACAGGAGTTCCCTGAGATGTCACAGAAGGCTGGCTTGTCAGACCCCTTGTGATTTCCTTCCTCCCTCAGCTTTCATGCCACACTGAAAGCCCCACAGTTCAGGAAACACGCCAAGGACTGGGGGGGTCTCTTCGCAGCTAGGCATTCCAGCCCTTTAAAGGGGGAAGGGGGTATCATTTTGGGGAATGTGTGGCTCTAGCTCCCCCTGCTGGAACTCACTAACAATACCCAGACATTACCTAATGGCATTTTCCAAGCCATGGTAAAAACATTAACTAACATGCTGTCTCTGTAGCAGCCCCTCCCCCCCAACACAAGGCACACTCGGGCTTTGGCCTTTTTATCGTTAATGAACTAATAGCAAACGAATGTTCCGCAGAGTGGTACAGAACAAGTGCTCTTTCCCCCTCCCCCCAAACAAACAACACACTCTTTGTGCCTAACCTGCATCTATGCCAAAGGCATGTTAGTGCAATCTTAATTTAGGGATTTCTTCATTAGCAAAATCACTGAAAACATCAGTAACTGTCATTATGCAGTTTTACTTTAATTCATATGTAAATCGGGAGGTAAGGGAATGTTGGTCCCAAAGTGGCAGTATGCAGGGAGTGCAGGAAGGAGAGGAGAAGACAGCAGAGGGGCAAGTAAGGGGCAAGACAAAAAGGAGGCTGACTCATGTTATGTTTGTGCTTCTGTGTATCTAAACACACTTGGTAAAGAGACAGTTTAATAACAGTGTTTAGTACTTTATTAAAAGGCGCTCAAATGACTGTGAGTCAGGGATTATCCCATTCAACTGATGGGGAAACAAAGGCAAACAGATTAAAGTCAACATTTTTAAAAGGGTCCACTCTTTCTTTCTGAGTTTCCCCACTTTCTTTCTGCAGCTCCCATTGAATCCAATTAGAGATGTGGAAATCCAACAACTCTATAATCTGTCCATGTGTGTTTCAAGGTCAGCATTTTTTTAAGGAGACACCCAAAATGGAAACACTTTAAAAAAATGTTCAGTCTAAATGCCTTGCCAAATACCACTGAGGAAGATGATACTAGAGCTGAGAATATATTGACAAGAATTCCTTGTTCCTGGTACAGTCACTAGCCTGAAGCTAAAATCTTCAAGAGGTTCTTTTCCAAGGCAAGCTCTCAAGATTTACATTGGACAGGCCTGGTGTTCAAAGGGATGTTCAGAATCCCACAATTCAGCATCCCACAAAAAGATCTTGAGGGACCTGAGATTGGGAGCATGTCACTGAGTTAGCACACAGCTTTGTCCTGGAGGCCAAATCTAGCCTTTATGCACTCACTCTGATTAGTTACTTCTGCGGGGAGCTGTCTTCTGGATTGGTTTATTTCCTCAGAGCAGCACCTTTCTGTCTAGTATCTGAGTGCTAACTATCTGAGCTCCTGGCATTCTTTAGAAAAGAATGAAATATCTATACCAAGGGGAAAAAACAAACTAAGCAACTTAGACCAAATGTTACTTTGTTTTGACCTTGAGTCTAATTCAGTGAAACTATAATCCAGTTTTAAATCACCTACTATGGGTGTAAAAAAGAGAGATTTTTGTCAACATAATGTTGTGGGTTCATAAAATGTCACTCTAGATTCTGATTTATATTTACAGTGAAGATATCAATATGTAATTAATTGTATCATCAAGTACTAAGGGATAGCCAGCTACCTGGTTTCCCTGTATTTTGATGCATCTCACTGTCATTCATTAAGGTGAAATTCCCTCTGAGTTCAGTGGAGATTTTGCCTAAACAGGAGTGGTTAGATTTGTCCCCAGAGTAATTTGAAATAATGGAGAGCTATAAAATCCATCTGCTTATAACTTCAAAAGGCAAGATTCAGTTCCCAAACAGAAGAATAAAACTGATATAACCTTGATCATTGACAAGAAACCTGCCTTTGTGATTTGTTGAGAATTAAATATTATGTGCCCTTTTTGATCACAACTGGAGAGAAAAGCAGAACAAAAGAACCATTGGTTTGAATTCAAGTTATAGTTCACTAGAATTCATTTCCATACAATTACAATGGGTCTATTCTTATTACCTCTGAGTATTGTTTGTACTTGCGGAAGTTGAATGGTGTTACGATCACCAACTAGTGCCTGGGTAATTGACATCTAGGTTTTAAAAAATGTGTTTACTAAGAAGGTTGGCATGAACTGAGTCAGCATATAAACTTGGAGTTCTGGCAAGCCGCACCCATCTGTTTTATAGATTGCAAACTCTTCATTTGTTTTGCAGAGTGCCTTGGCAGGTGCTTAACACACCCCTGAGCATGGTCCAAATGAATTTATAACAACACACAATCTTTGTCTAATGGTATAAGATACACATGCCCTTTTCCTTTGTTTGCATTAAAGTTCTAGTCACCATTTGTTGTACTAAGAAACACTTACTGCAGGTAAACATTTTATCTACAGGAGAACATGACAGGACACTGTCTGAAAAACAGCATCAAAGATTCCAATAAAATATGAAAATGGATTGAGCATATCCATATTGTATCATTCAGAATGATAAAGGGCTGAGTCATTCAAGTGATAGTTGTCATGCATGAAATATGCTCTGAATATTTTTATTAGCTGACATGCCTTTACTTTGCAACATGGCTGCAATATCTCAGGCTTTGCAGTGTGCCCATTTGGGCTGAAGGAATAGAACAAGGTATTTACTGTCCAGTGGGCTACAAGTAAATCTTAAGAAATTTATTTAGGGTTATGTTGTATTTATTTCACAGCTTTTTCATCTGGAGGAGTGAGGGTTTGCACTTGATTAAGGTTAGTATACATTATATTGATCATGTTGACTCTAGCAGCTACAGAGCCAATTGGCTTTTTTTTTTTAAACTCTACTGCTGCCAAATATAGAAATCATGAGGTGCTTGGTCATTAACATTTGCCTGCCCACTTGATTAGTTCAATACATGAGCAGGGCCCATCCAGAACAATCCATTCTCTTCTGAGATAAGCAGGCCCAACACTGGCCCTGGACTGAAAAGTTACAGTTGAGATGAATGTGGCCCACTCCATATAGGGTTTTTAATGAGAACAAAAAGAGGCAGGGAGGAGAGTAAGATGCCTCTTCCATCTGCACTGATAGTGCAGGATAGTTTGTGGAATGTTTCAACAAATCCCTTTTATGCAGACAGAGGTGGTATTGGGTTTAATTCCAGGTTGAAATAAAAAACATTCCAAAAGTTACTGACTTGCAAAGAATTTCAGAGTGTGCAAGCAATGTGGCATTGCAGAAACTTGACCGTCTCATGGGAATCTAATAAGGAGAGCAAACACAGTTATACTATCAGATTTGTACTCTTGGGGTTGAATGGTATGCTAGTTTCTGAAAGCTTTCATTATTGAAAGAGAAAATTATTGTGGGCCAACTGCCTGGTCATAGGAGTCAGACCTGGATTCTGTTCCTAACTCTGCCCAAGACCCTCAACCTTCTTTGATCTTGGGCAACTCAGCTGACCTCACTGTGTTTGTTACACTGGTCTAGCTTCTCAGCTGGTGTGACTCCACATCACTTCATAGTCAATGGACCTAAGCCAATTTAGACCCAGATCTAAATCCCAATCTGTCCCTCCATTTATAGTATAGGATAATATCTCGCTACAGTAGCAAAGAGACTTGAGCTCTGCTGAGAAAAAAGTACTACATAAATACAGATCATTTAGTCCTCTTTGTTAAGTCCTTTAGGTTCACCATAAACTTTGAAACCAAGTCAAAATGCATAATTATATACACAGAACCAGATACTAACACATTTTATTTAGTTTTTTTTAAATCTATTTTAATACACAACTTCCCATTGGAAATATCACATGGCACTAAACCCAAAAGTTACATGCTCAGTGGAATTACATGTTGCACTGTATGAACATCAAGACAGAAAGAGGAGGCATGGAGGGGAAAGATTTAGGTCACTGATTCACACTGTTCAGATACACATTATTTTAGTAGAGGTCATGCAGGCATTTTATTAAATACCTAACATCAATAAACCTTGGTTTTATAATTCTTTATTATAATTGGGTCAAACACACAACAGTTAACATTCACAGGTCAAGCAACACAAAAAGTCAACTAAACATGTATTTCCAGTTGGCTGTCTTCATATAAAAAAATTCCTAGTCTGAGGAAAATTCCCCTTGTTCTTAGTTTTTCACCTGAATGTCCTGCTATCATACATTTTAAAAAGTCTGTTCGGTTCTTTTAAAGATACATTTGTTAAATTACCATCACACTTAAAAGTTCACAGTATTATCAAAATAGCTGGTTGTTACCATCTGTTTTGTGGTCAGAAAAATCTTTTAAAATTTAATCTTTTAAAAAATTGCTGAAGACAACTATGGTAATCTAGCATTTAAATTGAGGTAGACAGGTTAGTATTTTGATTGGCCAGGGTTGCTTTTCTCATTGCATAAGTGGTTTTGTATTTGACACATAGTTAAATACATTTGACAACAATTAGAATAGATCCTACATTTCTAGCAGAGAAGTTTGGTTTTAAAAAATTAGAGCACTAAATCTTTTAAAAAGCAGATTTTCCATTACCAAACTAATGGGAAATATCATACAGAATTATGCATTTTCCTTAGTAACTTATTTAAACCTGCAGGATAAAAAGCCATTTTAAAGTAGGTTTGATCTATCTTAAAATCAAAGTGTAAATAAAATGTGCAACAATCCCTTACTCTATTCCTACTTCCCAACTCAAAGAATTACAAACTCACTGGAGGAATTTGTGGATTAAGAAGATGGTATGTTTAAGCATCATAACCTGTCCACACTTAAAGATTTTTTTTAAGTATTTCAGCCATTAGGCATAGAGTCAGGGAGTCTTTGTGGATTAAAGTAACAAATCCCTACGTAGGTAGGTACAGTATTTTAAAAAGACTCTTGTTTTCTGTGAGTCTGATCCAGCTTTGCTGAAATCAATGGAAAGACAGCCATTGACTTAAAAATGAGCTTTGAAATCAGACCCTGTGTCAGTGGACCAGTTAAACGGTTTGGGAGGAAGGAGGAAGAAACAGACTTCTTCTGTGAAAGAAGAAGGGCCTAGATTCTCAAAAGGTATTTAGGTACCTAACTCATTGACTTCTATGGGAGTTAGGACCTAGGTATCCATGAATATCTGGACCCAAGAAAACTCCTCTACATTACTTTGATTTCAAGCAGGCAGAAACTAGTGACTGAAGAACAGCTCAGAAACTGGTCGGCGTTTCACTGTAGCTTCCGCCTCCTCTTCTTCCATTGCTTCGACAAGAGAAGAATAAGATGGGAAAGTCCCCCTAGTCTTTGACTTCTTCTTTGAGCCAACAGATGAGTTAAGGAGCTTATTAAAGGAAGAAGTCTTCTTCAAACCTCTTGTTAGATCATAGAAGACCATGTCATCAGATAAGACTCCAAGGAAGGTGCTGGTGGAGCTCAAGATAGAAGCAGCAATTTTGGGATTTTTCTTGGTTGGAAAGGCATGTCCAGCACTGTTTTGAAGATCAGGATCACCCAGCAGATATCTGACTGCATAAGATGACCCTTCCCTTAAGTAGTGGTGTGGCTTTTTCCCACTGTAGTCTCTCAGATTAATTTTGACATTGTATGTCTTGACCAATGTGGCAATGACTTCTTCTTGCCCATGAATGGCAGCAATGTGGAGGGGAGTGTAACCTCCGAAGGACTTGGCATTCACATCAATTTGAGCGCCACCTTTCTTGGCCACCTCAATGATCTTCCCCACCATGTCACAGTTCCCACTCTTCGCTGCCCAGTGCAGAGCTGTGAACCCGGATATGAAGTCCCTTTTCCCTGCCAGATTGGCATCGCTCAGCAAGAGGCCATAAAGCTGCTGGGACCACTGGCCGCTGGCAGCTTTCACCAGCCATTTGTGCTCCACAGATTCCAGGGGCACAGCAGCAATGCTGCCTGTTTCTTCACTCACTTTTTGCGTCTTGGACACCCTCCGCAGGTGGGGCGACCTAGCACCAGCCTCCTCCACCTGCCTCCTCTTCATGTGGGGCGATCGGGGGACGGCCTGCTCAGGGAGGTCCCAGGCCCCCACTTGCAGCCAGTCTTTGTCCCCAGGCTGCTCCTCCTGCCTCCGCAGCTCCTCAGCCCCTCTGACCGGCTGCGGGCAGCGAAGGGGCAACATGAAAGGTTTCTGGGCGGGCGCTCTCTTGGGGAGCCCAGCCACCCCCGGGGCCGGAGCAGGTGCCTCGTCCTCCTGGCTCTGGAACATACCCCTCAGCTGGGACACAGGCTTCGAGGGCGGGCTCCCCTCCGGGGCAGGGGACACGCTCCTCTCCGGGACCAGGGGCGGGCTCCCCTCCGGGACCGGGGACACGCTCCTCTCCGGGACCAGGGGCCGGCTCCTCTCCGGGACCGGGGACACGCTCCCCTCCAGGGCAGGGGACACGCTCCTCTCCGGGACCAGGGGCGGGCTCCCCTCCGGGCCCGGGGGCTCCCTATCGCCCGGCTCCAATCCAGCCTCGCATCGGAGCTTCTTCCGCAGCACCACGAACTTGGTTCCGTCCAGCTCCCGCACCACGGCCACGCTGTTCACCAGCGCTGTGAAGCGCTGGCGGCGGGCGGCTCGCTCCTCGGGCTCGCCGGCCTCCAGCAGCGGCTTGAAGCGGCCCCGCAGCTCCGAGTTCCGCACCTGCCCGCCGTGCTCCCGCAGGAAGCCCAGCAGGGCCTCCCGGCTCGGCTCCGGCTCGGCCATGCCCCGTACCTGGGCGCTCCTCTGCCCGGCGGCGGCCGCTCCCGGCCGGAGGGAGTGAAGGCACCGCGAGCGGAGCTGGCTGGGAGTTGTAGGCGGGACGCCACGCACCTGAGTTTAACCCCTGCGGCGCCCCCTGTGCCTGCCCCCGGCTGCGGCCCGGCGGGGTGGATCCGCCTGGGTCCTGACCGATCTGCCAGAGGGCGCCAGGCGCAGGGATTGGCGCGGCCCCAGCCTCCGGGCTCTGCCTGGCGGCGGCAGGGTTTGGCCGCAGCGTGAAGAGAGCGCATCGCGCTGGGCGTGTGGCCCCCTGCGGCGGGGCCCCTCCCTGCGCCCGGATCGGCTCTGCGGAGCAGGGGAGAGGTTAATGTGCCCCTCACCGTTGTGTCTGAGCCCCGCGGAACTGCGGCCAACTGATGTAGTTGGGATTGGTCCTGCTTTGGGCAGGGAGCTGGACTTAATGACCTCCTGAGGTCTCTTCCACTCCTAGTATTCTATGATTCTAAGTAGCCTGTGCCCAGGAGCACTGGTGTCAGCTGTACAGACATCAGCTAATTCAGCCTGATGTCTGGACACAGGTGGGGAAATCGAGGCACGGAGGACTAGGGTAGGTCCTGAACACTGGTAGGATTGCCAGATGATTTAACAAAAAAATACTGACCCCCCCCCCCCCAAAAAAACAGGAAAATATTCTGTCGAGGAAAAAAAAAGGGGGAGACCAAAGTTGTTAAGCAAAAGTTGCACCACTGCCTCCAATTTGGGGCCACACAACCCCCAAAGCACCCACCCCTCCACCTGAGCCAGGCCCCCCAGTCTCCCCATCCCAATGCACTCACCCCTTCCCCAGAGCCAGGCCCCCGTAATACCCCCCCATTACAATGCACTCACCCCTGCCTCAGAGCCAGGCATCCCCAGCGCTGGGAGCGCCCCACCCCAATCAAATCCCCCCCTCCCGCAGAGCCAGGCACCGGAGGAATGGGATGGCCAGGTAAGTTAATCTTACTTTTAAAGACGCTGCTCCTGCCGCCCGGCCCAGCTGCCTCGGCTTGCAGTGTGTAGAGGGAGGCATCATGTGGCCAGCTCCAGGGTTTCTGCTGGTCACATGGGCCAGAGCAGTCTGTGCTCCACTCCCACCCCGGCACCCCCCTAGCGTGGCAGTAAGTGCCACCTCCTGCCCCCCCGTCACTACGACTCTGCCGCGCTCCTCACTCCCCCGCCCCTGCTAGCATGGGAAAATTGTCCTCTCCGGGCTTCCGTCCGAGGGAAACAGGAAATACTGGACATTTCACATGTCTGGTATTTTGTTTTTTTTTTAACGGATGGAACCCGCAAACACCAGACTGTCCGGGTGAATACCGGACACCTGGCAACCCTAAACACTGGCTGCTCCCATTGATCAAAGCCTGAGTGACTCACCCAAATACCCACAATAGGGGCCAGTCCTACAAGTGGCTCCATAAGGCTCCACCACAGGATCCTGGCCTAGATTCTAACTCTATTCTGGGTTGCTTGTCATTGTTAAGAAATCAGTCTTGTTGGGCTGACTCTGCCTGCAGGGCCTTCACCCCAAAAGGCGAATGGACCCTATTTTGCAAATTCTGAGCAATCAGTTCAGCTGACTGAGTTACCTGAGTGTATGTGTGTGCAGTGGGAGGGGGTGCAGACAATCACTTTTCAGCATTTTTTAAATAATGCTTCAATCCCCAGGGAAATGCAGCCACCAGAATACAATCCCTCCAATTGTTTTACCAGTGCCAACTAAACTACATGACAAGTGAGATAAAATGTAGAGATTTAAGAGCTTGGTCCTGAGAGATGCTGAGCAGCCACTGTCTAACCTATGTAAACACAACTCCAATTTCATGCACTCCATTAACTTTGGAAGGTAATTGAGCAAAGTTGTGTCTCATAACACATTAGTTCCACTGTTCCAGCCATGTGAAGATTGCTTGGACTGAGTTAAAAGTTTCTTTGATTTACTTCTACCCCATAATTTTTGTATCCATTATTATCAAAGCAGTGACACAGCTTTAGATACAATTTATTTCATAAAGTTAAATCTTTGTTTCTGAAGAAGCTTTTATTGATATTTGAACATCTGACCAGTTGTGATTCTTGTGAGTTATAGACTCTCTTCTCTGCAAACAAGGTAAGAAAAACACATGAATTAAACTATATTACATAGCTAAAAATGTCAATAACCCACATACATTCGTATTTCAAAAGGTAGCATTATAAATATGTTGCCATAACTGTTATTTCTACTTGCATTTTTTATGTCTTAAAATTACTGACTGTTTTAGTCAGTGGTTCAGAAAACTTCAAGCAAATTTCCCCTGATGTCACTGGGCACAGGATTGGCTTATTTGGAAGAAAGAAGTAAATGACACCCATTCCTCAAAGCTTATTTTCTTTTGGTCACGCTGTTCCCAGCCAGGTCATGACATTGAGTCTTGAATGGCCCTCTAGTGTGACTGGAAAGCAGCAAAGGAGAATGAACATAACAGAAGCGGAGTCAGTATGTTGGGAAGACAGAGAAAAGTAACTGTGCAAGAATGAATGAATGGGAAAGGAAAAATGAATTTAACTTTCAGTGTCTTAAGCTTGGAAACAATGTAATATAAACCACTTCTAAACCCTGCATCTTCTTACCATTCATAGTCCAGCCTTCTTTGTGGTCTTCACCTTTCTCTGCTCCCCATTCTCCTACTCATCTGGCACTAACTTCCTTTCTCTTCCTCCACCCTCATTACCTTGGGGCAAAAGCCTTCTTCTGCAGCTCTCACTGGCTGCATGGAATACCATCTTTGTGTCTTTTCACCCTCCTCTCTGTGTCTTCAAATATCATCTGAAAATGTATTTCAGCCCTTGACTACAGCTGCCACTGAGCCTATTCCTGAAACTGTCTGTGCTGTGCCAATGTTCTCCTGCCTGTAGCTCTGTAATGTTCCTATACTGATTACTTCTCCCCTAACACTGCCTCACCAGGCCTGTCCTATTGTTTACACAGTAACCACACAGAGTATTTTACTGGTGTTGTCTGTTGTGTGTGGTATTTTACTAATGCCATCCCTGCATTAGTAATGCCTGTTTGTTTATAGCAGCCCCATGATGCTGCCTGGCTTACTGCAGAGAGCTAATAATAAATAAGCATCCAAAACTAATTGCTATGACTTGCTAATGAGGTTGGTTATTAGAATCTAGTGCAGACATGTGAAAGCCTCAGAATTCATTGTACATCTTTTGTGGTGCAAACTTTTCCTTGTACCTTGTGCCTATATCCTTCACTTATAATGTTCTGTCTCTCTCGGAGAAAGAATAGGTGCGTGCCAATGGAGAAAAACCAAGGACAATAGGGTTTTTGGAACCATCTCTCTTATTTTACAAACATTTGTGGAAAATTTGGTGGTGTTCCAAGAAGGCACCATTGGCACCGGTTAAAGTCAAGCAAGATGCATCTGTGCTCAGGATGCCTCTACACTAAGAGCTCTGAAAATCTCTGCCATTCTTTCTGGAAATCAATACAGTTCACTGATGCCAGCTACGGTGTAAACGTTCCTGTAGTCTGCTACGTGGAGTGGACAGCTCCTTTGAAAGTGACAACCGGGTTGGATACTTAATGGATACCTTGAGATCTGCATGGATGCTGTTGGATATTTGCCCATTACATCTACATTGTTTCCCTCACCCAAGAAGTTATTGTCCTCTAACCACCAGAACCCTAGCTGCAGTAACTTGTGAAGGTTTACTACTCAGCATAGGGGGGAAAACACTCCACATATGATCAGCACTCTGGTCTCCTCATATAGCCCATCCTCACTCCACGCAGAGATCTAGAATCCTGTGGAACTTCTGAATCACCTGGGATTTTCTCCATCTGTGGGAAGAAGAAGATGTGTGACAGAGGCAATATTTTCCCTTTCCATGTTCCTCAGCTGGGATCAGTGAATGGGGTATCTCCTTCACCCACAGAAGTGTAAGGGAGCATAGGAAATGTATCTTGCATTGTGATGGATGTGAATGGGTTTCTCCAGTTTAATTACTCTGTCCTACAAACTCTTCCCACAAGTTACGCTCTTCTGTGCTGTGACTAAGGACTTGTTTGCACTTATAGCCACCAAGTAGTGCTTACAGAAAAAGCTACTCATGTCAACAGGAGAGCTTCTCCTGTCAGTGTATGTGGCCATGTTGATAGGAGAAACTCTCCTGTCTACACTGGAGGTCAGGTTGGTATTACTGTGTTGCTTGGCAAGGGGGGATTTTCCACACCCTGAGCAATATAGTTATACCAACATAAGTCTGTAGTGTAAACCAAGCCTCAATTACATATACTTATGTTTTCCCTAGGTTACCATGTTTATATTAATGCATGTGTTTATCTTCCCAGACTCTCATTTAGTGAGTGCCTGGTAGGCCTGGGTACTATGCCTTCCACCAATTACAAACAAAATATAATATAGCGGATAAACTAAACTGTACTAGTCTCATTTGTTCCTATATTGCGTCCCTGGCTGGCCCTCCACTTCTGTCTGGCTGAGTGTTTAGAGTCTTTTAACTTTAATTCCCTCAGACTAGGAGTGGCCTCATTTCTATATTTGTTCATCCCCCAAGCACAATGGGGCTCCCAGCCTAGTTGAGGACCCTTGGTATGACTATAAAATAAATATTTATTATGAATAATAATAATGATGATCCTGGAGTGGTGGAAAATAGTGCAGTCATGTGCGGAATCCTCACTATACTATTTTGGGTTTATGCAGCTCCTCTCAGTTTTAATTGGATTTTAAAAAATATTGTCTATTTGTAGCTTGCTGTGTGATGCTAGACTAGTCACTGCATTGCTCTGTGCCTCAGTTTCCCCATTTATAAAAGGAAGATAGTATTTTTTCTAAAGCACTTTTGAGGTCTACAGATGAAAAGCTCTATATAAGAGCTGGGTATTAGTAATGAGTGTTGTAGAATGGCAAATACTTGGCTTGGTTTTATTTGTTGATACATGGTTCAGATCTGGTGAAGGTTATCTATTTATAGACAAGTCCCCTGGGATTTTCTGTCTCTGTGCTGTTTAGTGATTGGTTTAGTTTGTTTCTCCATAATTGATTAAGAAGTAGATTGAGTTGCAGAAATGATGCTGACTGATGATGTCTCTGACTACCATAAATATATTCAGGAAAAATCTTTTAATTCAGAGAACAATCAGGCTGGAACTGTATTGGTATTGGGCACCTAATTCCTTTGAAAATTTCAGCTTCAAGGGAAATTTTGCCTCTCTCTTTTTTCTTTTGCCAAAACCCAAAAAAGCAAGTATTTTTGGATTGGTTATTTATGGAACACTGCAAGCTGCCTCTTAGATGATCTCGAGTTAACTGTTATACATCTTGGCGTTTCCAGTTTACTAGCTAGGACAGAAGAAAAGTACAGAAAACAGAAAAAAAAACTTTTAAAATTTTCTGCTATTTATATTTCAAACCAAACATTGCAGCTCGCTAACTCTATATCACAAACATTCAAGAATTGTTTGCTTTCCATGTATTTGACTGGGAATTGTTGTGGGTGTTTGTGAAATATAGTACATCTACGAACCCATCAATATTGCCACGTTGGAAAACATACCTAACTGTGGGCATTTTGCCATTATCCTCAGTGGCAGGAGGATCATATTGCATGGTTGCAACAACTCAAATGATGCAAGACTAAAAAATGAAGTGGGAGATCTGGCAGCCACATTCAGGCTCTGGAATCACAGTCATATCTGTTAAATCTCCAGAGTTAAGGTGGAAGCTTTGACAGTCCGGTGCTCCTGGTCCTTGCCACGTGAACTGTTAAACAAAGCTGCTAAATCAAAAAGCCATATAACTTTCCTCTGAACTGAAAGAAAGGTGAGGCATCATACTGCAGTATGGAGGAGAAGAGGAAGGAAAAATGCAAGGATGGATGAGCAGGGAAGATTCCAATCTTCTTCCAGCATATGGAGTGTTGACAGGAGTATCCTGCTTTAAGAAGATTATGGTTTTCCCTCTAGCCTATATGGCACTGGGCATTAATGAAATTTGTACCTTCGATGGGGAATGATAAATTATTCTCGTATATGAAATCCAACAAGAATGACCAAAATCACAATTTTCCAGTTTCCTCGTTGATATTTCCCTGTTGTGAAACAAAGGGTGAGCTATGTGAAGCCAAAGAGTTCTTCCTTTGTTTCAGAGAGAAACACAGTAACTTTCAATAAAACAATCAAACAGAAGTCTGTGAAGGAGGGAAAACATCACAAGGCATTATGTGATGGAGTGAGGCTCAATTGAAAATCAGGGGGTTCAAGGGCCAGTTCTACAGAACATTATTAAATGGACAACAGCAGATAATATTTACATGGTATTTGCCATGTAACCAAAAGATTCTATTTATTCAAATTATTGCCTGTTGTTCCACAGAGTAATTTCCTTGGAACTGATTCTACCCCTGCCTCCTCTTCCCCCAGTAAATAGCTCTTTAGTCCTCCTAAGTTCTTCCCATTGAAATTGTTGTGTTCATCCCCTTGAAATAATCATAGCATCAGCTTCGGTGAGGGTGGGAGAACTGACCTATTACATCTCAGGGGGGTAGCCGTGTTAATCTGTAACTTTAAAAAAATGAGTAGTCCTGTAGTACCTTAGGCTACGTCTAGACTACATCCCTCTGTCAGCAGAGGGATGTAAATGAAGCACTTTGAAAGTGCAAATGAAGTTGGGATTTAAATATCCCGCTCTTCATTTGCATAATCATGTAATGGTGCTCTTTTGAAAAAGCGCTGTTTCAAAATTGAAACCGCAGTCTAGATGTGATTCTTTCGAAAACAGGGCGCTTTTTCGAAAGATCCTGTAAACCTTGAAGTCTAGACTGTGGTTTCAGTTTTGAAATAGCGCTTTTTTGAAAGAGCGCCATTACATGATTATGCAAGTGTAACATGCGATATTTAAATCCCGACTTCATTTGCACTTTCCAAGTGCTTCATTTACATCCCTCTGCCGACAGAGGGATGTAGTCTAGACGTAGCCTTAGAGACTAACAAAAATAAATACACAGTATCATGAGCTTTCATGGGCAAAATCCATTTTCTCAGATGATACAATATATATATATATATTTTTTTGTTAGTCTCTAAGGTGCTACAGAACTACTCATTGTTTTTGGCCTCTTATATTTAGGAGTCAGAGGATAGGGGTCTGTTCCCATCCCAGCTATGCTGGTTATGCACTCTTAGACCTGGGCAGTTCACTGGGACTGCTTCCTGGGGTAAAGTACAACTCCAGGTGTGTGAGATGGGAAAACTGCGCCTGATTTGCAGAAGAGCTGAGCACCTGCAGCTCCCCTGGACTTTAACCGGAGCTGCAAGTGTTCAGCACTTCTGAACCATCCGGCCTTATAAATGCAAAGTATTGTTGCTGTTACTAATACTATTCAAAGCCACTTAGCTCCTCAGTGGTCTTGAGCAACAAGTGTGAAACCACGCCAGTTCAAGCCATATTGCAGTTAAACAAAGGCAGAAGGAACCATTTAATGTCCACCAAATGTTTACAAAACTACTTGTTTGGCCTGTATTGAATAACGTGCAAGAAATCAAATCCAGCCAGTGTAGGTGATACAGGAAGATGAAGGGTTTTATCCAGCCCTGAAAAATATGTAACCATTTACAAAAGGGCTGCATTTGGCTTTGGCGTGGCATATGTGTGAAAGCTAGGAAATTAGGAGCAAGGCAGTTACTTGCTCAATGTGCCTACACAGGGGAGTAAAAGGCCACAAAGTGCTTCCTTTTCTCCCCTGCACAGGCTACCTGCATCTTCCTAGGTCACAAGGGATGGTGGAGGAGGGGAGAGAGAAGCTGCTCTGGTGGGACTGCTGCTACTCCTTTGTTTCTGTGGGTGGAGTCCTGACTGTTTTACTCGCAATGTCGCTCCCTCACACTGGATTGGGACAAAGAGGAAAGCTGCAGCAAGGAAAGGGCTGGTGATGCAGAGTCCATCACTCTCTTCCTGGGCAAGGAAGGAACCAGGGATCCAAACGTGAATCTTCAGCTCACTAGTGGCTCCCTGTTCTGTTCATGAGATACCTTACATAGGGTTTGTTGAAAATCCACAATATCGCCTTAGGTAAGTGTTACATTCAGTAGGCAGAAATATTCCAGCAAAGTTAAAGATCCTGGCAGGAACGCCCACCCATCCAGCTCAGTAATAATATAAATTTAATTCACGAGTGCTTAAGAACAATCTGCAGAATGATAGGTGTTTTGAAACCTGATGGGTCTGAATCTCCTGTCTGTTACACCAGTTCTACACCAAGAGAAAGCCATTAGTTGTACTGCTGCATAGCTTATGTAGAAGAACAGAGAATCAGGCACTCTACCCTTAAGAACAATGTGTCCTCTGAAAAAAATAAGATTTTAAAAATAAAATTCTCATGTTGTCTGTCTCTCTAGACATTTATCTTGTGCTGATCATGGAGCTAAGCAGTTATCAACGCAACCCCTTTTGAGAAAATGAGAAGAGGCATATGCCTCAGAAGGGGAAAATGTTTCAACAATCAGGCACCATCTTCACTATAAATACAACAATCACAGGATCCAGCTACTACAGGGTGGTCCCTTGACCCAGTTATCATGTCTCTGGATTTTTCCCTCTCCATCTTTACTCTGTTCGGGCTTGATCCAAAGCCCACAGAAGTGAATAGGAGTCTTTCTGCTGCGTTTAATGGGCCTTGGACCATGCCCTTTTTGCCAGAAGGAAAGAATCTTGTACCTGCAAAGAAAAGAGAAAAAAAGTTATGTGCATTTTTTATTAATTAATTTTGCTTTTTTATGATGTAATAAAGAAGGTCTGAAAGGTTTTCTTTGCCTTTTTAAGAAATCTGCTTGTTGTGCACATTAGAAGGATCATGCCCCGAGTTCCCTGTTTTAACTGGAGGATTTCTTGGAGGACTGTTAGAACCTGTTGGAAGGAGACACCCGAAGAAAGCCAAGACAACCACCTGAGCAGCTGAGAGAGGAAGGGACTTTTAGTGAGATTTTTGCTGGTTTGTACTAACATCTTTTAGCTCAAACTTCTGACAAACAAATCAGAGGGGGGAGCTTTGTTGGTGAAGGATTCAGCAGGTCTGTGCCATTGATCCAGAGCTGAGTTCTCAACGCCTCTAGCAAAACAGGGAAGATGAGACCTTGTATTCCCAAAATTACAGAACAGAACTTTTTTGAGAGAGGGGGCCAGGCAGGGAGAGAAAATAACGAAGCAGGTTTACTTTATACATCATACATGAAGAATTGAAGAAGGTCATGGGCATCTTTTTTTTTTCAGCTTATATTTAAAATTACAAATGAAGGCTCTTATCTTATATGTAAGCAATTTTGGACTTGATCCAATGCCCCCTGAAGTGTAATCTACATTGGATCGGGCCCATGGTTAGTCTCATTAAAGTCAATGGGACTACTGCCAGGCATAAAGTTATGAACATGTTAGAGTGTATTCAGGATCCAGCCATTAATGTGTTTGATAAATCCCATATTAAGGAAAGAACCCTTAAAGATGACATCTTGCCTTGCTTTGGCCAAAACAAGAACACAGATTAACAGAGCAGGAAACTGCTTGGAAGTGAATGTACAAATGTGAGAGGGGCTCAGACAAAGCCATATATTTGCCAAAGAGCAGTGGACGTCTCATACTTCTTTGATGTAACCTACAGTGCAGTTCACTCAGATGATACCTACTCAGAAAATTCCTCCAGATTGTTGCAGTGAGAATATATCCTAGCACTTTCATCAAAGGGCCAGATTTCTGTTATACAGAACATGCTAGATGACCTTTGCCCTCCTCAGTCCAGCTGTCTCAGCTACCTCTGATTTTCATACCCTGCGCTTTTATTCCTCCAGTTTAAGCAGTCATAGGCTTCTCCAATCTCCTGCAAAATGATTCAGGTTGGTCACAGGAATGATGAGAAGGAAGATCATTTGGATTAACATGCAGTTTTATACACTTAGGCTATGTCTACACTGGCGCGATCTTGCGCCAGAAATATGCAAATGAGGCTAAGCGTGGAATATCGCTGAGCCTCATTTGCATATCTAATGAGCCGCCATTTTGCGGAAGAGGCTCTTGCATCAGAAGGAGCGTCTACACTGCCCCTTCTTGCGCAAGAAAAACCCTCTTGCGCAATGCCATTATGCTGATTATTTTCAGGAATAACGGCATTGTGCAAGAAGGTTTTTCTTGCGCAAAAAGGGGCAGTGTAGACGCTCCCTCTTCCGCAAAAATGGTGGCTCATTAGATATGCAAATGAGGCTCGGCGATATTCTACGCTTAGCCTCATTTGCATATTTCTGGCACAAGATCGCGCCAGTGTAGACATAGCCCCTCCTGTACCACAGCAAAGCAGCTCATTATAATCTAACACTACCTCATTATTGATATTTATATTGTGGTAGTACCCACAGGCTCCAGTCAGGTTCAGATAACACATGTAACACACATAACACAAAGATGGTCACTCTCCAAAGAGCATACAACCTAAGTCAGCAATGGGCAACTTAGGATAGTGAGTGGGCTGCATTAGTAGCCTTCGTCGTCACCTCTGTGGGCTGCAAGATTATCATACCCAAGGTGGTCTCCCAGGATAGGGTAGTTTGCGGGGTAAGCTGATTGAACCACAGCAACGCTTTGATTGGTGCAGAAGGAGCACACAGCTTTGACAGTCAATGTTGTATTTGCAATCAGCACACACCTCACTTCCTGTGTCCTTGCTTTATGTTCATGTCAACTTTATATTCATGTCAACTTTTTCCCTTACCTGTAAGGGAAATTGATATGGATGGAATCTAGCAGAATCTGGCAATCCTACACATGAGCAATGGTAAACAAAGTGTCTTGCAGACCACACATACAACCCTGATAGACCGCATGTGGCCTGCAAGCCACAGGTTGTCCACCACTGATATAGGTACAAAATGAAAGGCTGGAGGGAGTACAAGGTCACTGAGTTAGATAGCAATGGAACCAACAGTGATCTCAGTTTTAATTTGTTCATTGACTGAGTGCTCAGCTCTGTGAAAGCTTCACTAGTGTTGATACTAACATGCTTAACTGGAGGGGAGATTCAGGAGTTTCTGAATATTAGTTCAGTAATGTCCATAAAGCATTTTGGATCCTCTTATGGAAGGTACTAAAGAAGCTATTACTGATTAAAAGACACTGCTGATATCAGTGTGATTTTGTGGGTACATAATTATTTACTCTCAAGCACCCAAACATATGCTAGGCGTGCAACAGAGACAGCTAATAATCTACATGAAATATGTTTACAAAATTAGTAACTGCGTTAGTCTGTATCTGCAAAAACAGCAAGGAGTTCTGTGGCACCTTAAAGACTAATGGATTAATTTGGGCATTAAAAACCATTTTGTGAGATGCACCCAATGAAGTGGTTTTTACTCACTAAAGTTTATGCCCAAATTTTAGTCTTCAAGATGCCACAGGATGCCTGGCTGTTTTTAAAAAATTAGATCCTCTACAAATGGGGAGAACTGTCTTCTCCCTGCTTCCTTTGTTGCAGAAAATGGAAGGTGGGAAGTAAATAAGGAATAAAAAACTTGAGCCTCAGTGGTTAAAGTTCGAAAGTCGTAAGCCACAGAAAACCCAGGCCTTATAGTGGGATGTGCTGGGCAGCCTTAGTAACAGGTTGTGCTACCAGTCCTGCCCATGACAGAATTCTGATGCTGTTGATATGAAGCCCTGTGCAAGCCACCGCTATCCATGCTCCAAACAATTTACCATCTAGCAAGACAAGATGCAGTGGGCATCCCCGCGGAAAGCCTGACGCTGCGGCCCCTTCCTTCTCCGTGAGGTGACTAGACTCCTTCCCCGCCTGGCAGGCCTGGTTAGTCACCTGTTAGCTTCACAACCCCTAGTAGTGCAGCGACGCGCCGAGACCCTCCTTCGCGCCTCCAGCGGGCCGTGGCGGGAGCACGTTCCCTCCCGTCGTGCGGGGCGCTGGAGAGCCAGCCCCGTGCTACAGCCCTGCCCGGCTCAGCCCCAGCCCTCGCTCCCTCCTGGCTCGCCGGGGCTCCCCCGGGGAAGGCGGCGCTGGGCCCTCGCAGCTCGGGCACTGAGCGGCTGGTTGCGCCCGCCCCGTTGCAAACATCCCCCCGTGGCCAGCGGGGCACCGGCTCCGCGCAGGCGGGACTACAACTCCCGGCGTCCCCCCGCGGGCCGGCACAGCCGCTGCCCCCGCAGCCCCCGGCCCCTTTGGCGGAGGAGCCGCAGGCTGACGGGGCGCGGGGGAGGGTGCCTTGGCGGCGGCCCCGAGCCCCGTCCCTCGCTGGCTCCCCCCCAGGCGCGGGGCGGCTCCCCCGGGCCTCGCCAGCCGGCGGAGGGGAGTTTCCAGGAAGTGGCCATATTGGATTCATTCAGCTGCATCGATCCGGGGAGACGCGCGGGGCTCCGGCAGGGCGAGAGACCCGCACCAGGCTCCCCCGCGCCGGCCATGGCAGCCACCGACCTGGAGCGCTTCTGCGTGAGTGCGGGGGAAGGGGGCCGCCCTCAGCCCGGGCTGCGGGGGATGTGTCGGCGCCGCTTTGTGCGGGGCGCACGGGAAGTTTGGGGAGGAAGCGCTGGAGGCGGCTTCCCCGGGGGCCGGCAGCCGCTGCCTGCGGGGGTGGCGGAGGGCAGCGCAGCCCCTCCTGCAGCGAGCTGCGGCTTGGGGTCCCCGGGCGCACAGCCCAGCCCGGCGCGCAGGGACGCTCCCTCGTTCTCTCGCGTGGGTCTCCCAGCCGAGCCCCAGATGGGCTGTGAAGCCCGGATCTGCGCCCTCCCCGGGCTGGGCTCTGCGGGAGGATGCTCCGGGAGTCGGCTGCAGGAGGGACAAGGGGAGGGGGCGGTGTCAGCGGGGCTCCTTGTGGGGATCAGGCGCTGATCTGCCGGGCTCTGGCTAGGACCGCGGGGAGCTGTGCCGAGGGATTACTCGGGAGGTGATCTGCCTAATGCCTTCGAGGAGACGGCCTGGGTGTCTGCAGAGCTGGGTGCCCAGGGCTTTGGCCGACATGTTGCCATGTTTTCACTCTCCAAAAAAGACAGGGTTATTCTGTTACATGTTTCAAGTTCTGATGCAACAAAGGGCAGTCCCGCTGCCTTCAGGTGGAGAGTCTCCACCAGTAATGAAAGAGCCAGGAATCCAGCAGGCTAGAAGGTCAGTCAGATCGTTCTGGGCCCGATCCTCCCAGCTAACCTTGGGCACTCTCAGGTTCTGGGGGGAGTCACACTGAGACCATCTCACAGGGCTGGAAATAGAAATACAGGCCCTTTCAGCAGTTCTGGCAGAACAGACAATGGGCCCCTGACAACAAGGTCTACTTGACACTTGTGCCTGCACTGCTGGCATGTTCCCTCTTACTTTTTTCATCTATGTGGGCAGTACATTTTGTTCTGTGCACTGAGGTATGTGCGGATGTGCACCACCAGTAGAAACAAAATGTAATATATATTTTTAAACCGTTATTGTGTGGATAATGACTCCAGCTAGGACAGTGGTTCCCAAACTTTGGCATCATGCCCCCCCTTTTTATTTTTGAAAAACCCTCATGCCCCAATAGCAGCAAAACTTGTTGAGCAAAAAAAAGGAACTGAACAGGGCAGCAAAACTTGATGAAGGGGGGAGGCTGGGTCGCCTCTTGCCTCTCCTGGAATTTCTTCACGCCCCCCAGTTTGGGAACCCATGAGCTAGGACAAGTTAGGCATTTTAGACTCACTACTCAAAGAATTAAATGTAAGTGTAAGAAATAAAATTTATGAAATGCATAGACCAGTCAAAGAGCACTAAAATAACACACTTTGAAAGAATACAATTACAGAGACTATATGTGCATTGCAAGAAGTGCCAAGTAGTAACAACAATAATACCAGCATGTGTTGGGAGATGAGCATGACATAGAGACAAGACTCTGTGTGTGTGCGAGAGAGGAGTGTGTGTGAGTGAAATCATACAATTATGTGTTGGGAGCTGTGTGTGACACAGGACTAGGAATGTGTGTGAGTGGGGGGGGGGACCCTAGGGAGCTGACAAACTCCACAGGTTCCTGGGCAAGAGGTGCATGTGTGGGGGCATGGCCCTATGCTCCTGGTGTAAAGTATTTCCTAGCATGAATAAGGGCCGCAAAATCACCCCCTATTCAAATTTGATTTGGGGCAAAATATTTGTAAGTACTATTTTGTTATTCACATTAAGTACCACACTGTTCTTTGAGGAGTTTAATTGAAATCAACCTAAGGACAACAAACTCAGTCCTTTGTATTGTATATTGTAGTAGTGATTCAGTCTGTCAATTTTCATCTATCCTTATAAAAAACATGTTAAATCTCTGTTTCCCCAGCCTCATGAGATGCTGTAGTTTTGCACAGCTATAAATCCTACTCAGTGTTTTCTACAACACATACTTGTTTTCTTCTTTAGAATAAAATAAAAAAGCTTATTGTTGAACTCCTGTGCTTGTCATTATCTTATCTAGAATATAGCAAACGTTTGTTTTGTTGGCAGATGTGTTTGGCCATTGCAAATCCTTAATTGTATAAATGTTGGCATCTAAACAAGAAAGAAACACAGGATATTTTTATAACCAATCTTGTGAGTGCTTTTGGCTGATAAAATTCATTTCCAGTATGACCTGCACTTTTATAAACAAAATCAGTTATCTTTTGGTATATGTCTTAGTTTTAGGTTGGAAGTTTTAGAGAAATATTGCAACATTTCTACAAATTCCACTGCAGTGTTTTGATATGCTTATTTGGAAAGAATAGATTACAGACATATAAGGAACTGGTGGGATGTTACATAGATAAAATCACATTCTGAAGGTGTGTGGGGGGGAGGTGTAGGCTCAGAGCCAAATAGCAGATGCTAGTATTGAAACTTCTTAATACTATAGATGGAGAAATATGCCTCCAGCAAACAAATGGTTATTCTGCAATACATTTAAGGATACACCACTTCCAGAAGAAAATTTCCATCCAGCCTATTGTAGAGTTTCAATATGTGGTTTGGTGCTTACATAATTCATAAAGCTGTTTATAGTTTGAGAATACCATTGTGATGCCAAAAAGACTCACAAAGGAAGTGAATACTAATGTATTCATAGGTATGCATTTATATGGATGAGAAAAATAAAGCGAGTTAAGACCTTGTTTAAAATAAGAAAAGTTGTTTGGATGCCAGTTGCATGTAGATTTCTTGAAAAATTGCCAAAGGTTTGTTCTCCATAACTAACAGTCTATATTGTCAGGGCTTGACAAACCGCGGCAGAATCTACTCACCAGCCCCGCACTGCGCATGCGCAAGACCCGCATTGCGCATGTGTGTACCGCCGGTAAACCGGGCGACCGGCTTAAATCTACTAGCCACGGGCGAGTAGATTCACTGATTTGTCGAGCCCTGTATATTACCATAATGAGTAATTGGCACAAAGAAAAATTAGCTTTGTATTTGAAGGTGTGTTTTTTTTTTTTAAAAGAGTACTTATGTTTTACCTTTGTTTATTATATAATAAATCTGACAACCATGACTTAGGTGAGGAGTAGAAAGATGGCAATACATGTTGGATAATTGCTACCAGATGTTGATCTGACAGAATTCTGTTGGCTTTAAGCTGTTTTTTATCAAAGGCTTAAAACTGTGTTGGAAGGCTACTCTAAGGCTATGTCTACACTGGAAAGTTTTGGTGATGAAAGTGCTGTCGACAAACAAAAGTCACCAAAAAGAGTCACTAAATAATATTTACACTGCCACTCTGTCAGCATATTATGGCCACATTATCTCCCACGTTGACAGAAAGAGCAAAGCAATGTGGATATGCATCCCACAGTGTCTGGTGTCACCTTCAGTTGTTAGGCACTGTGGGAACTTCCAATGTAGCACAACACATTTTGAGAATGTGAAAAACCCATCATCAGCCATCTCTTTGCTTCCCAGCTTGCTCGTGGCTTACTTTTGTGTTGTTTGACACTGATAGTCCTGCTGTAAGTCCTTGCTGTGCACTCGCGCATCTGTGAGAAATCACAGATTGTAGATATCTCACCTATGCTGTGTTCAATGTGCTTAGAACATCACACATGGCAGCAGAGAACTTAGCGGCAGAGGAAGAAGACTCGGATGCGGGCAACAGTGTGAGTGATATGGACAGCAGTGACTTGGCTGCTCTGTGACAGCCAATGAAGAGTAGAGCATCGCTTTTGGGCTAGGAAAACCAGCACTAAATGGTGGGATGGCATCAACATGCAGATGTGGGATGAAGAGCAGTGCCTATAGAACTTTTGGTTGTATAAAGCAAACTTCCTGGAGTTGTGTAATAAGCTGGCCCCTGAACTGCAGTGCAAGGACACCCGAATGAGAGCTGCTGTCTTGGTAGAGAAGCATGTTGTGATTGCTTTGTGGAACCGGCGACTGCTGGTTGCTTCCGTTCAACTGCAGATCAGTTTGGAGTGGGGAAGTCTACTTTTGGGGCAGAACTTATGCATGTGTGCAGGACAATAAATTGCATTTTGCTGCATTTTGACTCTGAAAAGAGGATGACATAGTGGTTGGCTTTTCTTGACATGGGCTTTCCAAACTGTGGTGGGGCAATCGATGGCACCCACATTCCCATTATAGCGCCACTGCCACCTTGCCAGAGAGTACATCAATCAGAAGAGGTACTTCTCCATGGTGCATCAGGTACTTGTAGATCACGGTGGGCATTTCACAGACAAATGCAAGGTGGTCTGGAAAGGTGCACGATGCACACATCTTCAGGAACATTGGACTATACAGAAAGCTGCAGGTGGGGACTTTCTTTCCAGACCACAAAAGTACAGTGGGGGATGTGGAAATGCCCATAGTGGTCCTAGGTGATGTGGCTTACCCCTTAGAGCCCTGGCTCGTGAAGCCTTACACGGGGCACCTGGATAGCAGTGAGATGTGGTGCAACAACTAGCTAAGCTGATGTCGCTTGCTTGTTGAATGTGTCTTTGGCAGATTGAAAGGGAGATGGAGGTGTCTCTGTGGCAGGCTGGACCTTATGGAGAATCATATTCCCATGATGGTGGCTGCATACTGTTGCTTACATAATTTGTGTGAGAGTAAGGGTGAAGTGTTTGGATGTGGGTGGAACACTGAGGAACAGCACCTGGCTGTGCAGTTTGATCAGCCAGACACTTGGGTTATCATAGGGTGGCCATCAATATCAGGGAGGCTCAGAGGAACCACTCTGACAATGAGGGGCACTGACATCTCTGTGTTTTGGGGTTACTTTCCTGCCTCCTCTCACTGCTCACCCTGAGCAAGGAATTTCCATGAAACCAAGGGATGTTACAGGCTTCCACAGGGGCTGGAGTGATTGGGGTGGGTTGTGTCACACAAAATAAACTCATTGAAACCTATATCAGTTTTGTCTTTATTGATCCCTTTCAATCACAGCCACACATATAAGGTGAATGCTTGATGGTAAGGGAGGGCAAGGGCTATTGGAAAACCTCATAATTGTGTTAACATCCAGCTGTTAGTCACAGCTGCTGTGACAGGGAGTGGAGTGTGCTGGTAAAAAACCCATTACCAGACACTGAAAAGGAGTATGTGGCATAGAGGGAGCGCTGCTGGTTAAAGAATTCTGAATGTGTTGCCAAGGAAGCCTTTTGGTTCTGTTCACTCAACATTTTCATTATAGACTTCAGCATCTCGGTTTGGTCTTCCATGTACTTTAACATGCGGTCAGTGGCTTCTGTTCTAGCTTTCATCTCCCTGGCCCACCTTTCCTCCCTTTATTTTATTTGGAGCATTGAATATTGCAAAGCATCCTTCTCTAGGTCCTTCATGGTCTTCTCCTGAGTTGATGGAGCCTGTCAGTGGGGAAGTATGTCTGCTTTTCAAGGTTTGGTCTGGAAAAGTAACCATTAACAATAGAGTGACTGTACTGTTCCTGATGAAGATTGAAACATTTTACTAACATGCACTTCTCTGAACTAAATGGGCCACTTTCCCTGTTACCCTAGAGGCAAACACAGTTCTCTCCAGACATTCTGATCATAGTAACCTTTTAAAGATGGGGGATGTGGGAGAAGGAGGGTTGGGCATGAGAGCACAAGAAAGTACAGTCCTTGTTTGTGCAGCAGGTGTACATGGAAACAATTGTAATAATCCTCCACTGGTCCACAGGCTGCCATAACACTGGCTGACATCTCCCTGCTGAAGGATAACAGGCAAACCTGGGCTCTGCTTCTGGGTGCAGATGACACCCCGCTTCTTATGCAGCCAAACTCTGTGACGCCTTAGTTCTGACAGCACAGCATGAGGAATGGTTAGAGAGCATGTTGTACAACGGGGGCGAGGAAACAGCAGCCCTGCCATTGAATCTCAGGGTACATCTAAACTACATCCCTTTTTCGATAAAGGGATGTAAATTAGAGGTATCGAAATTGTAAATGAAGCCGGGATTTGAATTTCCCGCACTTCATTTACATAATGGCGGACGTGGCTTTTTTTTTTGAAAAGCTGCTTTTCAAAAAAAAACCCGCGGTCAAGACAGGGATCCTTCGACAGAAATGCCCATTTCAAAAGATTCTGTAACCCACCAGGCTGCCGTTATGTAAATGAAGCGCGGGAAATTCAAATCTCGGCTTCATTTACAATTTCGATACCTCTAATT
Source organism: Rafetus swinhoei (assembly GCA_019425775.1). Lineage (NCBI taxonomy): Eukaryota > Metazoa > Chordata > Testudines > Trionychidae > Rafetus > Rafetus swinhoei. The sequence continues at coordinate 18,007,853 of CM033428.1, read as the reverse complement.
TACATCCCTTTATTGAAAAAGGGATGTAGTTTAGATGTAGCCCTAGTGAGAAAATTAATAAGTACCTCAGGAAAAGCTTCGACAGCATCTCCCTGCAAGATTCTTTTGATATCTCTGTGTACATCGATGCCCTGTTTGGATACGACGCAGACCCAGGCAGGGCTTAGCCAGCTCTAGTTATAGCCTTTGGTCACTGCCTCTCCTCACCTCCCCCACATCCTGCTTCAATAGAAAAACTTCCCTTGCATCTCTTCCCTTGTTTTATGTTCCAAGTCCAGCTGCTGCGGAGACTCAACTTGAACCTTGGAACTTGAGAACAGTTCCTGGGTGCCTGCTGCAGTGAGCCCTGCCTCCTTGTCTGCTTCTGCCGCTTCATCAAGAGCTTCTTCCTCCTGGTCTGGTCAAGTCCTTTTTCTGCTGACTCTGTGCTATGCAGAGTATCCACAGGGACCTTGCCTGTGGCTGTGAGGTTCCCATGCAGGATTGCATCCAGTTCTTTATAAAAACAGCATGTTGTGGGTGCAGCACCAAACTGGTGGTTTGCCTCCTTCGCCTTCTAGTGCAACTGCCGACGTTCCTTTATCTTGGCCCTACAATGCAGGGTATCTCCCTCATACCCCTCCTCTCACAGAGCTTGAGTAGTGTGGTTTACGTGTCCCAGTTCCTACCGATCACTCGCAGTTGTGATTGCACCGATTCTCCACGCCACACACCAATAAGCTCTGGGTTACTCAAAGCAGGAGAGCACCTTGAGTGATAGCCACTCCTGGTTCCCTGAAAAGATGCCATGAAGAGCACTACATGCTGAGCCAGCCAGCAGGAAATGAATTTTACATTTTCCCAGGGCTTGCAGGGCGTGAGGCATGTCTGTTTACCTGAGCAGCAGAGTTCAAAGCACTGGCCAGAGTGTCTAACTGGGCATTGTGGGAAACATCCTGGAGCTCACTAAATATGAAAAAAAATGCCTCCTGTAGTGTACACTGCATGATTGTCAACAGTAAAGGGTGGGGGGAGGGACAGAAGTCCCTCCTGGAGGTGGAAGTTTTTTGTCGCTGAAATTGGGCGGTTTTCATGACTTTTGTCATGTTGCAATGTGAACATGCTCCGGATTTTGTTGCCAAAAAAAGCATTAATGAACAAACTGATAACGGATCTTTCTACCTTTTGAGAACGGAAAATGTTTTCATCACATTAAATAGCATAGTTCTCTAAAATTAGGGTTTTTCATTTTGATGTTGCTAAATAAATGGGGGCTGGACGCAGTGGTCTTTTGAATTATAGACAAGTCAGTTGTGCTAAAACAGATAAGTTCCTTCTACTATTTTGTATGTAATACCCTTTCTACAAAGAGTCTTCAGCTCTGCTTCTTTGCTCAGCAGCCTGGCATAACATTTCTCAGCTGGATTGTTTCAGAGGGGGAGCAGAGTTAGTTTGTTTCAGCAAAAACAATGAGGAGTCCTGTGGCACTTTCCTTCATCTGATGAAGTGGGCTCCAGCCCACAAAAGGTTATGCTCAGATAAATTTGTTAGTCTTTAAGGCGCCACAGGACTCCTCATTGTTTTAGCTGGAAAGTGAATTCTTAAAGTGATACTTGGAGGAGAGAAATAGAAATTCCCTCTCAATGTACTTGGAAAAACTGCAATTGTTTAAAGTTCACATAATGCAAGTGTGCCTTTCTTTTTAATTAGACGTTTCGAGATTTTTTTTCTTTGAGTGGAGAATGGAAGCAGAGCAATTTACATGGAATGGGGATGTAATTTTTTCCCATTTGAAATTCCTGTAAGAATTTCTAGAATGTTAATTTGCTCTCTGTGTGTGGGACATTAATGCTGACCTGGTTTAAAGCAAATCAATAATAATTGCAGAAGGGATCACCAGATCCAGCTCTCACTGAACTTCAGAAAAATCAGGGTTAATTCCTTGTGCATGACCCTCTCTTTACTAATAAACAGCTGCTCTTTAGATAGAGCAAAATTTTCAAAAACACACACCTCCCATTTAGGCAATTGCATGAAGTGGCTGGATTTGTAGAAAAGATGAGTGCTCATTAAAAATCCATTCACTTTATTTAGGTCTTGAATAGTAAGAGCATTTTTGAAAATCTGGCTCTAAGGTTAGGGAGACTAGGTCAAGTGGTCTCAGTATTGACCATGGAGCAGGAGAGTTCATTTTATACTTGAAAGAAACAGGCAGGGGGAAACTAAGAATCTTGCTGATGCTGTTTCTAATGACAGTGGAAGAACACTTTCCATGTTGACAGTGAACCTGCCAGTATACTGTTACATGAGAGAGAGTCTATGAAAGAAGGGTGATTGAGTGGTTAAAGCAGTATGTTGTGAGAGCGGAGTTGTACTTCCAGGTCTGTTACGATGTTGTCACATTGGTCAAGACGCCTAACTTCTCTGTGGGACACTTCTTCAACTGTAAAGTACAGATGATAATAGTTCCCTAGTGCCAGGTTGCAATGAGGCTATTTTCTTTCAAAATGACACTGCCGCTCTAAGCCCAGAATGCAGAGTCCTCATATATACCATGAGGAGCATCATGGGAAAACCCTTATAACTTTCAGAGAGCAATCTGATTAAATAGACTTAAGGATGGTATGGTGTCATGGTGCCATCCGTTAGTTGGCACTGGTATCTGACAGTGTGATGACTCTTCAAATTAAGAATCTGTACTTTAAAACTCCCCAATTGCACACTTCTCCAATCTAGTGCTCTACCATGAATTAACAGTTCCCTCCAACACAATGAAATTCCTTTGAAGTAGTACTATTAGAAATAATCAACAAAAACAAGTGAAAGAAAAATTCACCCACAGAAAGCTGCATTTAAGACTGCATTCATTCTAGGCTGCAGAATCACACCATCAGTACTCAAGAGTGCTTTTGTTCTTGTAAATATAGTGCTTGTAAGAGATGTTGATTTCACAGCCCTGGAGACTGTAATCCTCTGTCGATCTATACAACAGCCACAGCACTGGCATTGGCAGCACTAGTTTTCCTTCAATGTACTCCAGCCCTGACGTGGAGGGACCTTTTCTGCATAGGGGAGGATAGTTCAGTCTCTATGCCCATTACTACCCTGGTGTGTCTGTTGACATGGTCAACACAAACCACCCAGTTGCTTTGTGAGATAGAGATCTCTCCCCTGGGTACTAGATGGAGACCAGCAGTTAATTTCATATGAACTACCATATATCCATCAGATGTTAGCTATTTTTGGTGTTTACTGAGTTGGGATGTGCTAGAACCAACATCTTTCACATGAAATATCTTTCATTATCAGTCCCGCTAAGCCATTCTATGCATGAGAGGGGACCCATGTGAGTCTTTGTATGCTGGAGTAGTCAAAGGATATTGGTATATCTGCTGTGTAACAGCCAGTCACCTTGCACAGAAAATGCAAGAAGCAAAACAGAATGAGGTATAACAGCAGCAGGGAAATGCAATGGGAAGAAGTGGGAAAGGAGGCACTGAAGAAAAAGGGGAGAGTAACATGGGACAAAATTTAGAGACCCACAATTAAAAATAGTCCCACTCTTTGCAAAGCCTTTGCAAGCCAAAGAGCCTGGCTAATTTCATTGCAACAAATAACACAGCTAAGAGTTCCAATTAACCCACTAATCCATTAATTTATAGATGCAAGTGCAGTAAGTCACTTTAATTTTAACTCAGGCAGTCATGTGCCCTCAGAAAGACACATTAATATGACTTAGAGAACATGTATGAGGCCTAATATTCAGCATTGTTTGGGCTTCTGCTGTCTTGTCAGCCCCTTAGGCTCTGGATTTGAAAATGTCACCCCGAATCTCCATGTGCAAATACAGTAAAAATTCTTATATCTGGCATGTTGGGAGAATGGGGGGGAGGAGGGCTGCCGTTAATTGAATACTTCACCATTTTTTAAATAACTAGAATATGATAAAATAAAGTTTTAAATAGTACACAAGCACTCACCAATCCAAGAGTAGTACTGTACTGCAGAGTGGTTGGTTTTTTGAATTCCCTTAGGAGTATACAGGTAATATTTTCTATCCAGAAGGTTATTTTTTTTATAGTTCACATCACTATGGGCAGCACATGGCCCTCACCCAGATCTCTAATGCATTTAACGCTAAAGTTATACTGAACATAATTTAATCTTTCTTTGATTCAGAAGGCACTTTAGGCTCTTGCAGTGCCTCAGAGTCATCATTATCAACATCAGTTATCATTGGTAGATGTAGAAGGGGTAGGAGACTGGGATGAATCTGTAATGATCCTATGACACACCCTGGAAGCTGCTTTTTTGGAATAAATACCAGCTTGCTTACTTGTCTTCTGCCTCTTTTGCGTAAGGGTGGAGTGCAGAATATGCAATTGCATAATGTGCTGAGCAGTATATTAGTCTCAGTTACTAGACTGAAGATTTGTATTTGGGGATATCAGAAATGCCGGTTCATTGAGCTTTCTTGTTAATTATGTGTCAAGTAACAGAGCTTTTACTGTACTGTGAGCACACAGATTGGGGGTTTGTGTATCCTAGAGAGCAGTTGGATAAGAAACGGGGCATTTGCACATAGATTTACTTGAGTTGCATATGCAGTTTAATACTTGCACAATTATCCTGAAAATAATATAGCTGGTTTTTTAATAGCTAGATAATTTTTGGGTGGTTTGAGTAGAAACCAGTAACATCGTTCTTTGAAAATTTTGTCAGGGAAACTATTAGTTTTAAAGAGGAAAATGGAGTGTCTTCCTTAGCAGTGAAGGGATGATAGAAGTTTTGCCACTGATCTCTGATAACGTGCCTGTTTAATTTTGGCTGACATTTAATAGAGTCTAGTGATTATTACCTGTTGGAAAAACTGTGAGCCCTGTTCTTTTGTGTAGCTACTGACTGAGGAGCTACCAGAAAAAAACTTGAAAATATCTGTAAAGTTTCCCCAGAACTGGATGAGTCTTGCTGAACTTTCTGCTTTAACTTCTGTTTAAACATAATCAGTAGTAAAGGCTTCTCCTTAACAGCTGGCATCCTCCTGCCTATTGGCTGTAGTCACTTCACAGTCTGGTGTTTGAAATCTCACAGTTCCTCCTCATGAAAAAGATTCTGCTGTCAAACACTGGCTCGTGCAGCCCCACAGAATGATTTGGGTATGAGGAACAGTCGGAGCGTAAAAGGGAGAAAGCCGCGTGTATCCAGTTTAGACTGAACAATTGCCAATGAAAAGGCCACAGTTGGGGCAATGCAGGCCCCAAACTTAGGTTCGATATTTTTAAACATAACCATTGAGAAATATTCTCAGGACTTAGTGCCAGTGACAATACCTTTTATTTTGATTCAAACGTTCTTCTGCAGTGTTTGTAACACAGCCTATTGTAACATTTTGCAGAGACTTGAGCCCCATAGGGAAACTGACTAGTCTGTTCTCATTGCCCACCTTGAGTATTTACCTTTGACCCTGTTCTTAGCTTTGGATGAGTCAGATTATTCATACTGGGGCTTCAAAAAGAAGCGAGTTTTACAAGTGGTAACAGCAGCAGGCAAAAGCTGCAGCTGCAGCGCTGCTACTTGGATTGGGAGTGTGCAGCGTATTCCTTTCCATGCGCTGGCTAAATCTAGCTGGCGTGTGTACCTGCCTGAGGGGGGAGGATGGGAAATGATCTGCCTCACTGTTCTCCTCAGAGTGGGACCAGCAGTGCTGGTTGCATTTCTGAGCCACAATCTGTCCCCAAGTGGCCTGCATGAATTTTGGCCACAAGCTCATCCTTCTCTGACCCACAATCTGTCAGGTTAACAAAAAAAAAAAAGTGTTTTCACTGTACGTGCGGAACAAATGTCTGGTGGAAAAGTGTCACCTTTCCCAAATGTGTTGCTGTCAGTGCAAATCCAATGTGTCTCTTCCTTCTGTACTATAGACAATATGTTACTCCAAGTGGGAGTTCAAAATTTTTTAAATCCGTGTGAGCTGGGAGGCAGTGGGTGTAAGAATATGAGAATTGGAGAATGCTAGAACCATCTGAAGTCTGCATGCCCTCTGGAGAAGCAATGCTACAGGCCAAACTGAAGAACAACTCTCTGCAGTGAGAAGTCAGGATCCCTCTTTGGTTTGTGTCTGTGGGCTGTCAGGAAATCTTCAGCATTGTGGGGGTAGTGGGAGTAACATATTGGGAGCTCCGTTATCTTTGGGAAGATTTACTAGTGTTATTTCCAGCTAAAATCAGAAAAAACAGCCATTGATCTTTCCCTCCCAGTGTACCTGCTGTTCCTGTTTCCTTCATCTCAAGGTTTGATGTACCCTAGTGGAAATTGTGGAAGTCTTCTGCCTTTAAGGAGTTGGTCATTAGTGCCCCAGCAGAACTTTCTCCATCATGCCTGTTCTTGTGCTCTTGCAATATTTCTTAGTGATAATCTCCCTATCCCTTTCCCTATGTCTCTTTGCTTGGAGTGGGAGATGAGGAAATGAGATACAGCAACTAAAAAACCAGACTGACTCCTGATTGTGCAACACACTCAAAGAATTGAGACCCCTAAAACAGGGAGAACAGTGCTCCCTCCATTCACTGAGGATCAGGACATTTGCACCATATCCAATTTCATCAACTGTATGAGGGGGGAGTGAGAGAGTTTTGATTTGGGAGGGTGGTGGTGAGATTTGCGTGCTTTTAATTTGGACATTGGTCAACACTTGTTTCAGTTTTTGACTGATAATGCACACATGCTTGCAGAACTAGAGTTGGACCCTAAACCAGCGAAGTCTGAGACAAAGGGGCCCGAGACAATGGGATGTTGGATAAGCCCCCATGCTAACTTGTAGCACATTTTGAGAGCTAAGGACTTTAGGAGAAGGTTAGGAAAATAGTCACCCAAGTGTTGGGTCTAGGCCATGATGCTTTCCTTTCAGAAGGTTGCCAGTTGGCATAAATAGCTGCGCTGGCCCAGAAACAAGACAGACATTTTTGGGGTGGAGCAAAGGTGAAAGGGTAGCAAATGTGCTCTGAAATTATGTTAAAGGGAAGCAGTTATTTTCTGAAAAAAACCTGTGTACGGGCCTGTCCCAACACTGGGATCTGTCGAGCTTCTGCCAAATCTATTCCCTGTTGTGCTATGAACTCTCTTCAACTCCCAAGCTAAATAGGATTGGGGAGGAGGGAGGTCAGTACTTAGATGGGTGACTTTGTTTAGAATTTGAAATTCCTTATTGTAGCCAAAAAGTGTGTCTCTCACACACACAAAATTTCAGTTATGTCAAACAGCAACAGCAGAAGTTCCCATGAAATGTTTTGCTGTAAAACCAGAAGCATAAAACCCCTGATCTTTCCCACCCATCCGACTCTGCACTAACTTACTTGGGAGAAAACTTAAAAAACCAGCAAATAGTCCTGCAGCACCTTAGAGACTTATCAAAAATGTAGATGGTATCATGAGCTCGTGGGTAACAACCCACTTCTTCAGATGAATGGAGTTAAGGGATCCAGGTCCAAATAAATTGCAGAGAAAGAGAGGAGATGGGGGGAGAGAGAGAAGGGTGGGAAAAATGGAGAAAAAATATTATCATTTAGAATATCCATGCTAAATGAGGCTAATAGAGTGGGCTCTAAGTATTCTAAGTACCAGTGTAGAGCCCACTCTATTAGCCTTGTTTAGCATGGATACTTTAATTGACAATTTTTTTTCTCCACTCCCCCCATTCCCTCTCTTTCTCTGCAGTTTATTTGGACCCCTTCACTCCATTCATCTGAAGAAGTGGGCTGTGCCCACGATGGCTCATGATACCATCTACATGTTTTGTTAGTCTCTGAGGTGCTGCAGGACTATTTGCTGTTTTATAAGCTTTTTTTCAGTTACAGACTAACACGGCAGCCCCACTGAATCTTACTTGGGAGAGCTTGGAGATGCAGAGAAAAAGGAGAGAGTTTGTACAGAAGGAGTTCCTAGATGAGTGGGCCTGTTCCCATCTTGAGTGAACTGTTCCTAAATGACATGCCACAATAAGTATCCACAAAAATGAGCTTGTGGATAGTAGGGATGTAAATGGATAACCCTTATGGGTGATGCTTACTGGGTAACGATTAACTGGCACCTGAGCAGCCCCCAAATCTGCGGCCCCCACTGTGCTGCAGGCTGGGGCAGGAGCAGCCCTGTGGGGCCAGCAGCCCCATACAGGGCTGGTGGAGCTGAGACCCGCACAGAGCTGGGAACCAGCAGCCCTGTGGGCTGGGGGGCAGCTCCAGGTGAGCTAGAACGGTGCCCCATCCGGGATCCCACTTAATTGGTTAACAGTTTAAATCTAATGTTTAACCGGTTAACTGATTAAACGGGATTTTACATCCCTAGTGAATAGCTGCATCCACAACTGACGATACGGGTACCCGCGGACATAAAGCAGATAATCCTGGATTTGCAGGGCTCTATCAATTACCATTGCATTATCTGACCAGGGAAACTAAATTGTGGATTCAGAGTTGCAGGGAACATGGCACAGAATTTCATCTGCCCTAGAGTGTGCAAGGAACTCATATGCTGTCTTGGAAGTTTGTACTCAAGCTGAACCATTCAATAGCAATAAAAGAGGTCAATCAATCCTGCTAAGAAGGGCTCTTTTAGACAGATTGTTACATGTGTGTGCATTCCAACAAAATGCCCTGGGACTCTAATCCCATCCATTCTCCCAACTTACTTCAGTCTGGGTTCAGCGGGAATTTTACCTGAATAAGGACGGCAAGAATGGGACCTTTCTGCCGTCTCCATCTTTAAACATTCTACTGTCCCATAGGTGTCTTACTGCAGAATAAACTCTTGTGCTATCACAGCTGAAAGAGCTTTGTTGAATTTCTCATCTTCTATTTCCATTTCGCAGTTAGATGCTTTTTGAATTGTATTGACTCTTCAAATTAAAGATACTTTGCAGCTTTCTAAAGGCCTCCGTTAATAAGCGATGTAGCAGTCAGCTTATTAGCCTGATGATTTTGATGTACTGTAGCTCTTAGAACCAAGTGGTTATGTTGTATATTTATAGTCTTGTCTTCCTTATATTTGCCATTAAGTACCACAACACAGCATACAGTAGTGCTATTCAGACCTGTCTGAGTTAGCCGTCAAAGAAAGACTAGCTTATCACCGTAAAGAACCATTATATGAATTCAGAGGAATGCAGATCCCGTTTCCAGATATGGTACAAAATGTTGATGTGGCTAAACCAGTGCCAGACCTCCATTCCATGTAACCCCTTTGCTTTTTCTCTCCTCATTCCCCATCACACCCATCTCCTCCTTTCTTTCACCTTTTCATGTATGCCTTCTCTGATTTTATCACTGTTAATGCCATCTTAACATGTTGCATCTGTGTATTATTGTTTGACTGTGTTGTCTGGCCTCCCAGCTTTGATAAGCTGTAATATTTCATAACTCTCTTAGGATCTGAAACATGAGGTATTTGGAAACATGTAAACTGTAAGTTATTTACCAGTTTTGTACTTTTCATGGTCTTTCTTTATGAAAATTAATAGAAAATGAATCTCACCAACACACAGAGGATTGCTTGTTGGCTGGAAATGAAAATTTCTTGGATATCCGTGTGTTGGATTGTTGTGGCCTGAGAACTGGAAACTAAAACCCAATGATGACCAGAATTAATTGGCTCTCTTAAGAGTAACCCACTATCAGTCCCCTTTCTGCCTTGCCTAAAAAAAAGTATTGAATGATGGAATTCATTATAAACGGGCAAGGAATTCTGAAAACATATGCAGGAATTAGCCATGTTTATTTTAAATAGTAACTAAAACAAATAATCATGGTGGCTAATCTCCAAGATGCAGAGTAGAGCAGCTGAGTAATTACATATTATGAATCAGAGTTACTGTCTCCTCTTTTGAGGACGCTTCCTTAAAAATGCCACTACCCTTTCCCAAACCATTATGTGGTGTAGAATTGCCCACTAATAGCGTTTTGAGGTTGTGGGGCAAACTTCTGCTTTCGGTTTGTCCAACAGTCATTTGTGTTGCTCTGGGTGGAAACTGGCGGTGTTCTTCATTCTCTTTCAGACCCATTGTTCCAAGTAAGGAGAGAGGATGGTTGGGAGGGAAATGTGATTAAACCAGGGGGAACGCAAGTGAGCACTGCCACTGCCCTGTTGTGTGGCCTTGGGAAAGTCATTTACTGTGTCTAACTTGGGGAGGGAGAGGGCAGAAATAATGCTTATCCGCTTACATAGAGTTGTGGGGATTAATTAACTAAGGAGCTTAAGGAGCTGTGTAAAAGATAAAACTAGAGGGTAGTTTTCTGGGTTGGCTTGAATTTTTTTAAATAAGGAACTGAGGAAGAAGTATCTGTTCTAACTTTTGCCTTCTCAGTACTCGGCTAGTTCATGGGGGAATGGAATTCTCATGCAGCTGAAATGCTGAACTTTTTCATCCCTTGGAGGAAATGTCTTTCATTTTTTGGTGCCATAGTTTCCTTCTGTTTCCACTGACATTCTTCCTTCTCAAAGGCAAAGTTTGTGTTTGCAAAAAAACTTTGTGGACTGCCTGGCTTGCTCATTCAGAGCCTGAAACTATAGCCTCTGGGTTCAAGAACCAGATAAAACAAAACGAACACACACAATGGTTGGCTTGAGTTTTGCTTTTAACATGTGATAGGCATCTGAGCACAGCTCTATATAACGTGAGACAGTGGTTCCCAGCCTTTTTTATGCCAGGGACTGGCAAACCCATTCACAAACTGTTGACAGACCAGCAACATTGTATTTCCATATTTGCATATAATCAGTATGCAAATATACCAATACTATGTTGCCAGTCTGCCTAGCCCCAACTTAGCCCCTTGCCTAACACCCTTTGACCCTTTAACCTCTGTTCCCTATAGCCTATGTTGACACCCTTTTGCCCTATGACCCAATCATGCTCTCACCCAACACCCCTTTGCCTTCTCAGCCCAACACTCCCCAGAGCTAGGCTGCCCCCCAAGGAGCGTGTCTGTTACTGCCATATGGACGGGGGAGTGGCCATTGGCCACGCATGCTCCCTCCTCCTTTGCATCCCCTCCCTCCTCAAGCGTGTCTTGCATCCCCATGGGTGGGGGAATGTAAAGCCCTGGCTGGGACACCATTACTGAGGAGGGAGGAAGGTGCCTCCTCATGCCGCCGCCTCAGCCCTAGCACTGCCGCCAGAGCACAGGGAGTGGATGTTCGTGGTGCGCATGATCCCTCCTTTGCACCTCTCCCTCCCCAAGCATGGAGGAGGGAAGAAGGCGCTTCCTGTTCCGCTTCCTCCTGCTGTGCCTCAGCCATGATGGTTGCTGGAGCTGAGCTGCTGTGAACAGCCAATTTGAGCTCTGGTAGCCGCTACGGCCTGGCAGCCAGCGAGTCACGGACCTGTAGCAGTCCGCAGCCCGGCGGTTGTATGCAGTGGTGTTGTACCAGTGTTGGACATACAGTAATTCCTCATTTAACACGTGCCCGCTTAACACGTTTTCGCGATAGCACAATTTTTTTTTTTTTTTTTTTTTAAAGGGAATGTTTTTTGAATTACACGACCGTCCCCGAAATAACATGGTTTCCCCAGCCGGCCCATCGCCGGCGGCTGCACGGGGCTTCCCCCGCCTTCCTGCAAAGCGGTGGAAGGTTCGCCACTTGCCGCGCCGTGCCGTTCCCCGGTGACCCCCCTCTCGCCGGATGCCGTGCGGGTCCCGGCAGACCCGTCACAGGGGCGTACTCCCAACCCAATCCCCGTCCCCTCTCCTCCCCTTCCCCTCCTCAGAGCCAAACACCTCCCCTCCCTGCTGTAACCCAGTCCCCTTTCTCCCCCAACCTTATGACCCGGTCCCAACAGACACCACCGCTTGAAATGCATCCCCCACCTTTTCCATTATTTTCAATGGGAAAATTGACCCCGCATAACACGTTTTCACTTAACACGGTCATTTTCTGAAACATATCTATAGTGTTAAATGAGGAATTACTGTATTCAAAAGCTTGTCTCTGTCACCAACAGAAGTTGGTCCAATAAAAGATATACCAGGTTGGACCTCCCTGGTCTGGCACCCTTGGGACCTGACTGGTCCTGGATGAGGGACTTTTCCAGGCCAGGGGAGGTCATTTCAGGACACCTCCCTCCTCGCTCCTTGACGCTGCTGTCCCTGTAGCCTAGCTGAGCCGCAGTTCAGCTCCCGGCCCCTCCCCAGCCCAGCTGAGCCATGCACCAGCTCCTGGCTCTCCCCCGCAGATCAGCTGAGTTGCGTGCCCTCTCCTGCAGCCCAGCTGAGCCGCATGCCGTCTCCCTGTTCCACCCTCTTTGCAGCCCAGCTGAGCCACAGGCCAGCTCCTGGCTCCCCCCTTGCAGCCCAACTGAGCTGCATGCTGGCTCCCAAGCTCCCACCCCTTGCAGCGTGCCAGGACTCTCGGGTCCTGGAACATCCATGGTCATGCCAGACCATGGATGTTTCCGGACCAGAGAATCCCAGATTTTAGAGCTGCAACCTGTACTCTATCTATCATGAGGTATGTTTTTTCTTCAGTGCATAGACGTGTCTAATAAATGGTTCTTGCTTTCCTGAGTTCTGGGGCTCGGGGCCTACTTGTGCCCCCATTGAAGAAATTCTGCCACTGACTTACGCAGAAATAGGATTGTGTTCTTTTTATGGGAAGATTTAAATTAAAAACCAAAGCCCCCATAACTATTTAGAAAATAAAATAAGCCTTAATGAGAACGTCTTATTTTTTTGCAAAACTCGTTTTTACCCTGTTTTGACATTTGAGTTGACTGTTTTGTGTGTCCTATAGATTGTGGTGTTCCACATGATTTTGTCTTTAAATCTTAAACTGAACATTGTGGGTGAGTTTTCTTTGTGTGTTTAAATATTGTGTCGCTGATACAGAAGGCAAAATTCTTGCCATTTATATTTAGTCCAATAAAAGATGTGAGAGGCATCTAAGCACAGCTCTAATGTCACAACACAATACGTATTGTATGAAGTGTTGTAGCCATGTCAGTCCTAAGGTATCAGAGAGACACGGCGGGTGATGTAATATCTTTTATTGGACCAACTTCTGTTCTCACCCATCTTGTCTCTTTAGCATGACTGACTGGCAGCCCAGATATGGCATTTTTTTTCAAAGCTCATATGCAGCACAGTCATCTGGGTATTCAGTTGCAATGACAAAACCTACGTCTAATGCTCATTTAATTGATGTGATTAGACCTTGCAAACATTTCAATGGAAAGGCTAAATAACAGATTAGAAAGCAAATTTCCATATGCTTTTTATCCATTAAAAGACCTGATGGGGGATGTAAACTAGAGCTGGTCAGTTCATTTGTAGAAAGCTGGACTAATGCTGTATTTGTAGATATATGTACAGCGTATAACATGAGATGGTCAGTGGTGTTACCCTAGCTGAAGTTTACCTGGCACAATAAATGTTGCTTATAAAAAAAATGACACCCTTCCCCTTACAGATGGTGTTGTAAAGCAAATAGCAATCCACAAACTTCTGTGAAAAGCTGCTCTGACGTAGGGATGTAATTGTATAGTCGATTAACTGATTAACCAATAAGCAAAAGCTTATAGGTTAATGCTATATTCTACATGCATTCCCCCCCTTGCCAGTACATTTTTAGCAGGCTGGCCAGCAGCCCAGCTCAATTCCGGCTTGTGCTGGATCCAGGACCTATCCCCGCTGCAACTATGCATTTCAAGTGTATTAGGAGCCAGGTGGGCAGACAGCCCAGTTCAGTTCCAGCTTGTGCCGGGTCCAGGAGCTCAGACCCTACCCAGATGGGCTGCTGCCACCCCATACTGCTGCCACTGTATCAGAGGCAGCAGCGCGGGGTGGCAGGCAGCCAGTCTGCAAGGGGAGCTGGTTTTTAAGCTGGCTCCCCTTGTGGATCAGCTCCCGCCTGGTATCCCCACGCTGCTGCCTCTCATAGAGAGGCAGGAGCATGGAGTGGCAGGGGATTCCTTGGGAGTGGGGCCAGAGCACACTGTCTGCCAGCCCCACCCCTGGGGACTATAGAATAGTCGACTAACCAGTAAGACTGTGGTCACCAACCCGTCGATCGCTATCGACTGGTCGATCGCGAGGCCTCGACCAGTCGATCGCGAGGCGTTTGGGCAACCCCGCCCCCTATTTCCCCCCCATCCCCGAGAAGCCCCACTACCTACCTCTAGTGTAGTGCCGCCCCCGCGGGTGGGCGGAAGTCCTGGTGAAGCTGCGCCACTTCCTGGGGCTCCGAAGCGCAGGCTGCCCTCCCACAGCTCTGTCACGTGCTGGGGAGGGGCGCTGCTCCAGAAGAGGAGTCCGGCCGCTTCCCTGGGCAGGGTGAGTTGAGCGCAGGGATTTCCCTGCGCCGCGGGAGTGGGGGTTGGCCCCGGGGTTTGGCCCCGGGGAAGGTGCCCACGGGGTTTGGCCCTGCCGTGGGAGAGGCGACTTGGCCCTGGGGCAGGCACCCGCAGGGGTTGGCCGGGCCGGGCCGGGCTGGGCTGGGCCGGGCCGCGGCGCGAGGGGGGTTTGGCCCTGGGGCAGGCGCCCGTGAGGGTTGGCCCCGCTGCGGGGGGGTTGGCTGGGCCGGGCCGCGCTGTGGGAGGGGGGTTTGGTCCTGGGGTAGGCGCCCGCGGGGGTTGGCCGCACCGCGGGAGAGGGGGTTTGGCCCTGGGGCAGGCTCCCGCGGGGGTTTGGCCCTGATGCAGGAGGGGGGGGGTTGGCCCCGGGGCAGGCACGCGCGGGGTTTCCCTGCGCCGTGGGGTGGGGAGTCAGGCCCGGAGGAGGCACATGCTGGCTTCCCTCTGGGGGAGGAGAGGGGGAGAATCCTGGGAGGAGGCAGATGCAGGGGACTCTGCTGCCACTGGCACCCTGCCCCCTGTCTGCACTCCCCTGACCCCACTCCCCTGTCCCCAGCTACAGTACTCTGTCCCCATTCCTGTCCCCACTCCCCTAACTCTGTCCCTACTCCCCTGTCCCCAGCTACAGAACTGTCCCTACTCCCCTGTCCCCAGCTACAGAACTCTGTCCCCACTCCCCTGTCCCCAGCTACAGAATCCTGTTCTCTGCCCTCCCAGCACCCTGTTCCCTCTCCCCTGCCCCCAGCCGCAGAACTCTGTCCCCACAAAATGTATAATTATAAATGCTTCATTTTAGATTTAATAGCATGAATAAAAAACAGACCATTTATTTCATAACTATAAACACGTGATTTTAATTTTATATATTGCATAATTTAAAAATAAACTGTTTATCAGAGTGTGTAAGTAAGGTCTGGGGATAGGAAATGATGGACAGGAGGAGAATAGAGAGGGCGGGGCTTCAAGGAAGGGGCGGGGCTTCAAGGAAGGGGCGGGGCAGTAGATCTTCACCTGTTCTGAGATTTAAAAAGTGATCTTGGGTGTAAAAAGGTTGGAGACCACTGCAATAAGATTTCATGAAGTTATTCAACTATTCAATTAACCGGTATTTAACATCTTTGCTCTGAGGATGGAAGGCTGATTAAGTGAAGTGGTAAAAGTAGAAGTCTTTGTATATATTAAAATCATTTGCTTGCAAGAGCTGAGGAAAGCGCTCTGATGCAAGCTTCTAGATTGGTTCTGAGACTGTTCAACTTTTGGTTTGCTATTTGGTTTGATAATTCAGGCAAAGAGAAGCTATTTGGGATTTTTGTTTGTGTAAGAAGTACACGGTGCTTTTAAATGGTGTTCTGTTTCTTAAATGAGTCCAGTAAAGCTGGGTGACCCTAGAGAACAAACTCAGGACCCTGGATTTAATACAGAAAACAGAGCACTTTATTTCCATGGAGATTCCTGGTGAGGGTAGTAGGATCAGGGACCTAGGGCAGTGGTTCTCAAACTTTCTGGCCCATGGACCACCTGGATCAATGCAAAAATTTCCATGGACCACCAGTTGCTAATGGAAACTCACCTTTAATTACATAATTACACCTGAACCATTTTGCTAATGCTGCAGCTAGGGAGAATGGTTTAATTTAAATAATTAAACAGATTAAGCATTTTATCTTTTTCATGTTAGTTTATCAGACTAATATTAATTTATGTCCAACAAAAAATGTTTTGATGTTTTCTTTATTTATGGCAGACATGGGGAACCTTTTTTGGGTCGGAGCTACTGACCCACAGAAAAATCAGTTGGGGACCACATGAGAGAAGCAAAAAAACTCCTCCAAAAAACCCCCAACCCTCACTGATGTGGGGTCCCAACGGAGACACCTTACTCCTCTGGTGCTCCAACCTCATGGGGTGAGGGGAAGGGACAGAGAGGACTGAGGTTCAGGTCTTCCCATAGTCCAGATTTATTTTTCTGGGATTCTGGAGTTAGTGGATTTTGTGGATCCCCTTAGGTTCTGGGGTGGGGACAAAAATGAGGGGTTCAGTGTGTGGGACAGGGCTGCCAGCGAATGGAATAGGGATGGGGATGCAGGATCTGGGTGAGAGGAGGAATATAGCCGGTGGTGAGGTCTGGGTGGGAGGCAGGGCGTAGGAGCAGACTGGGAGTAGGTGTCTGGCCAGGGGGAGAGAGCAAGGGAGGGTGCAGTGTGTGGCCAGGAGGGAGGGTGCAGGAGCAGGATGGGGCTAGGTGTCTGGCCAACGGGGAGGTGCAGGAGCAAAGGAGGGTGCAGCACGGGGCTTGGAGGAGGGTGTCTGACCAGGAGGGAGGGTGCAGAACCTGATCAGGAGGGAGGGTGTATAAATGGATTGGAGATTGGGTGTCTGGGCAGGAGGGAGGGTGCAGGAGCAAGGGAGGGTGTAGGAGCAAGCTGGGGGTGCAGGATCTTGGTGGGGGAGGGGGTGAGTGAAGGGGATTGCAGTGTGGGGGTCTGGGCATGAGCGGGGACGCTTATGTGGCTTCACACCCCCGTTGCTCCCATTGGCTAGTGGCTTGTAGAGAGTTGCTCCCTGCTTCCAGTAGCACAGTCTTACAAGGAACTGCTCCTATAATATATTTCTGCCAGAAGTAGCACAATCCTGTAGGCTATTGTTTCTAAACCGAGAACCAAATGTTTAGAATTGCTACCCATTTCAGCGCTGGGGGGGCTTCTCTGTTGTCCTCTGGGCTGGATTCGTGTTTATGGCAACCCAAACGGTACCTTGTCAGCACAGGAAATCCTGAGATTCCAGATAGTTTTTTCGCAGTGGCACAAAGCAAGCCAGGGGATGGGGTGCACTGGGCACAGTGCAATACAGAAGCATTTCTCGGTTTTCACCAGCTCTTTGGTGAGGGGTGAAGGTGGGGGACAGAGTCCCCTAGAAACCCTGCTGCTTCTGGCTGCAGCCCCAGACCTCCTAGGGAGACAGGCAGCCCCCTCCCCTGGCTTCTGGAGCAACCCCACTCTGCGCGGCTGCCCTGCAGAGCAGCCTTCCCCGCCTCGGAAATGCAGCTGCCTGCATCGCTGAACAGAAGGCAGGATGGGCATAGGGAAAAGGCCCCGGGGCTCCTCTGGATGCTTCCCCAGCCCTGCAGTGTGACGGTGCCAGCCCTGCAGCTTCCAGGCCTTTTCCAGCGGCTGGCCTCGTGCCTCCCCTGGGCAATACCTGGAGGCAGGAGGGGCCTGCAGAGAGATGCCATGGCGCAGCGCGGGTGCTGACCTCCCGTCTTGCGAAGCTGGCTCCCCATGGGCTGGGCTGAGTGCTGGGTTGTGGCATTAGAGGACTTCTGGATGCGGTGTGGCATGAGGGCTTCCCTGCTGGGAGCCTCTGAGACCACTGCCCAGGTAGCACCGGCCAATGGCAGCAGCGGGGAAAGCCTAGCTGCCATTTCCCCAGTGGTGTGCGGAGGGGAGGGAGAGCTCAGTCCCCCCCTCACATAGTGGGGAGGCAGCATGGGCTCCCCACCTTATGGGGGAAGGAGGGGGGCTGAGCTCAAGCCGTGGACCACCTGGGAGGCGGCTGTGGACCACTAGTGGTCTGCGAATCTCACTTTGAGAACCGCTGACCTAGGGTAATGGAAGGGCAGTGTGAAAAATAAACAACGGGCTATTTTGCAAAGAGGTTAAGCACCTGCAGCCCCCAATGACTTCTGTGGGCTGTGGCGTTGCTATGAACCTCTGAAACTCAGCCCACAAACTTTTCAGGGTAGGTGCAGTTTCAGTTTAATCTTTTGCTAATGGGCAGAGGAGGAGACAAATTCTGACTTCCTTGCCTCTGCAATTTTAAGTCATGGTGTTTAATATTTTTTAAACATAGATTTTACCTCTGCGTTTGGTTTCCTTACTGACATTTGGCGCCAATTCTGGGCATCTCGAAGCTGGGAGTGACATTGAATAATGGCATGAATGTTCTGTGAAAATTCTTGACATTCTTACAAAAAGGGTTATAATGAAAGGGTGGGGTGGGGTAAGGATTGTTTTTCCTATGTGTGATTTTTTTTTTTTTTTTTTTTAAATTCAGAGTGCAGTGCAGGGTGGGAGCTTCATTGCAGGCTTTGTTGTCGTGACTTCTGTGCAACGGGGCTCAAGTGACTAACGTGGTGTCCTTTGTATGAAGAATGATATGGCTGTGATTTGAAAACTGCAGTGCTTATTCTGGAGTATACTTGTGAGTCGCAGTGGAGAAGGAAATGCAAATGCGATACAGTGCTGAGAACTTTGATGCAGGACAGTCATATCACCAGGGGTAACAGCAACACTGAATTGTTAAGGACGAAATCTCTCAGAGCTGCTTAGAGGAGCCAGCTGTTAATATAGGACCAGATCATCCCCTTTTCGTCTTTCCCCCCCCCCCAAGCTTCTCCATGTGTGATTGTGAACCCCTCGCTCTGAAACCCCTCTACCTCCATGGGAAATTCACTTGTCTCTCTTGTCTGGTGAGGAGAGACTGATGGTACAGTACAAAGCTAGATAGGAGAGGTGAGACTCCCTGATGTTTGTAATGCTAAAAAGCTGTCATGCACTTGATACTGAGCCCGAGGAGGGCTCTTGTAGTCTGGGGGCATTGGGAGGGCAGAAGGACATAGTTGGGGTGAGCAGAAGGGGTAGAGTTGACATCCTCTCTTTCCCCCGCCCAGTGGAGGATGTCCAGGAGTTCATGGCGTATGCAGGTTTTGTACCTCTCGTCTTGCTAAGTCTGTTTGTGAGAGAGGCTAAAAAGGATTGGCAGCAGTAAATTCATTCAGGAATCTTAAAATTCCTCCAGATTCATTTCTTTAGTGTATCTGGCGCTCTCTGAGGCTTCTGTGTCACACAATAATCTAGTCTTTGCTGAGGAGAAAGAGAGAAGCTTAAATGCAGCAGACTGCAGTGATAATACAAATAATGAACACAAACCCCATGTTTAAATGCTCTTATTTATCCATTGGACTTTTCCCTTTGCTTTGAAATACCATGTCCTGGTTCAACAAAAGGTTTAAAGCCGTGGTGTCCAACCAGTTTTGAAGCAGTAGCCTCTATAGTAGCTACTGCTATAGTGAACTAGCCACACTCAACTGGCCAGATAGCCACATGTGGCTAGTGGTTAGCATGTTGGACACCATGGATTTAAAGATATGCTTATGTCCCACTGACTGCAATGACTTGTAAGTGGTGCTGAAGTGCTTTGCTGAATCGGGGCCCTGATGAGGCTCAGAGTCAGCTGCATGGCTACTAGACACAACAGCTTTTCAGCATCACAAAAATCAGGGAGTCTCATCTCTTCTGTCTGACTTTTACTGTGGTATCAGTCTCTCATCCTGTGGCGAATTTGAAAGCTCATCAGGCCACAGATAGATGTGCTATGACTATCAATAGCCTTTATAACAGGGGTGGGCAATAAGCGGCCCAAAAACAAATTGTCTCTGGCCTGCCAGCAGTGAACCCTGGTGAACAGTGTCTGGGCTGTTTATGGCCTATGAATAGTTCACCTAAAAACTCTGTATGAATACTTGCTGTGCTGTCTGCCTCAGCATCTCTTAGCCATCCTTAGCCTATCCTGAGCAATGATTTTATTACCTCTTTTATGGTATTATTCTCTAACTAGCGTTTTACATGTCACACTTGCTTGACAGAGTGGTAATATATTGGGTTCAGGGAAGGTAACGTCTTAATCTTAAAAAAAAATCCTGGATCTGTTGTGAATTTTAGTTTGAGCGTTTCTAGTATCATAAAAATGCTCCTTGAAAGGTCATTGCCATTACTCCTGCCAGTCTGCCCCGCCCAGTTAAAGAAGCTTTACTTCATGAAAGTCTGAACTGTTAGCTGCTGCTTAGCCCCTGAAAATGTAAGTGGTGGCTGGCCTATTTAATAACAAAGGAAAGGATTTAGTGCACTGAAAGATGAAGGATCAGAAGGGTTGAAACTTGAAGAAAAATCATCTGGCATATTATTGATATACAGTAGAAACTAATGTTAACTTTGACATTCCTGGTTGGAGTAAGGGGCTGGATTGAGGAGATCGATGTTTTATTTCTGATGCTGACTCCCTGTAATCTGAGACAAATCACTTGACTGATTTGTGCCTCAGTTTCCCCATCTATACAGTGAGGATAACACCTTTGTCTCTGTAAAGCACTGGGAGATATTCAGAGGAAAGTGCCAGTGTGACACACACCTAGTGCAGTTGTGGGCTTTCTGTCTCAGGATCGTGCCTTTTCTGTACAGTAGTGTTGTTGTAGTTATGTTAGGGTTTGTATCCTGTGTAGGCTGCAGCCATTGGAGTACAATGTGGTAACCTACTTTTGCCCAAGTCTGATAGCCAAACCAGCAGTGAGCTGTGTGGTCAAGATACACATTGTGGGTGGTGGGAAGGACAGACAGACAAAGGTAAGGAGGTATAGAATGAGCAAGCCTGTGAGACTGCCTCATCCTGCCCACTTACTTGTCAAAAGGTTAGCCAAGTTATTCTGCATAATCTTCCTTCCCCACACTTAGTCATCATTAAGATTTCTTTGGAAGCGCATGAATTACTGCAGAGCTGCTGCAGGGATGAGCAATTTCCCCGTGCCATTCATTTTTTATTAAGGAGACAAGTGAATAGCATCTTAATCAATGTCATTGACTTTTGTATTAATCAGCGTGTGTCAGGCATGTACCAGGGAGCAGAGAATGAGAAGACAAAGCCATTTGCTTTGTGATTAATAAGAGGCCCGATCCTGCCATCTCCTGAGCACCCTCCTCTCCCATTGAGGACCAGTTGTGCTGAGGGTATTGAGGTTTGGGCCAAGAAATGGTACCTAAAGGTATATAAAAATATAACTTTGTATATAAAAATGTAACTTCCCTCCATTTCATCTCACTTTTTTGAATAACAGGGCTGGCAACTGCACTTGGTCTCCTTAACATTAGTTTCCCCTTGTATCCTGTTCACACGGTGGTTTGGTTAGACTGTGACTCGGGATGGGTAAATACAGGCCCATGGGCTGGATCCAGTTCACCAAGGTTAGCTCCTGGCAGGCCACCGCTATATTTACCTGCGCTTCTGCAGGTACGAGTGCTTGCAGCTCCCGTTGGCCGTGGATCGCTGTTCCTGGCTCATGGGAACTGTGGGAAGTGGTGTCCCAGTTTGTGCCATTTTCTGCAGCTCCCATTGGCCGGGAACGGCGTTCCACAGCCACTGGGAGCTGCAATCGCCTGTATCTACTGAGGTGCAGGTAAATACAATGGCAGCGGACTGCCAGAGGCTAAGCCTGACGAACCACTGCTGTTTTATTGCCCACCCCTACTGAAACTCTTTGTTCCATCTGTTTTCTATGTGTTTTGTACAGTGCTTGGGGTAGGGAGCCATGATCCCTGACTGGCCCCCTAGGTACTACAGGGTTTTTTTATTACAATAATCAATTTGACATTATGGGGTTCAGGTGGGTGTTGGGCTAACAATGCCATTTTTACAGCTTTCTTAGAGATGGGCCCAAGCAACAAAATTGAGCTCCTGGTGTGATGGTGTTTGAATCCAGGCTGTTGTTCTTGGGCTGATTAATGGCTCTAAGGGCCAAATTCTGCACGGTGCGCATGTAACTCCTACCTACTTCCCTAGGACTGAGGGCTCTATGTAAATAAAAATATCGTCTGCCAATGAGAATTTCCAAGCTGGAGAAGACGCACTATGCAGTGATTGTGCGGTGTTGGCTTCCATTGTTCTGCTGAAGAAAGCAGTAAACAGGCTCAGCAATGCAAAGCTTTAAACAGTGAAACTTGTCACAGTTTTCTGGCATTGAAATTAGAGGATTTTGTTCCAGTCCCACAATTTGTGCTCCCAATTATTGGATTAGCTCTTGGAATGCTGCAGCCAGCCTCAACCCTGTTCTAATTAGACACCTTGGCTGAAGTTAAGGAGGTCAGCAATTTTGTTCTGATTTTTATTCTTCCCAGCCATGATGACATTGCAGGGAGTGTTCTCAAGGGCTGGGCTAATTGGAGATGAACCATGTATACCTTAAAATTTCTAATTTGTGACTTTCTTAAAATAAAGTCATTTTTATTTATTCGGAAAAAGAATCATTTTTTCCCTGCTGTGCATTTCCTGCTTTGTCTGAAAAAAATGCCTGCTGTTTTCTTTGTTTCACATGCTTTAGTTTGGGGGGAAAAAACTTTTAGAAACAAGAAAGAGCCACATATAAACACAGCAATTCTCACTCATATGCTGCTTTGCCTGAGTAATATCTGCAGGATTTAGATATTAGGTCTATGATTTTAAAGAACATCTTGGGCTTAAGACTTAACCAAATGAATTGGGAATGTGTCACCTGCTTATTTTTTTGCTTTGAACTGCTGTCTTAGCCAAGGTCCCCCCCCACATTTAAAAGTGTCAGGGTTGTTGTCTGTTTAAAAACACAAGTGCCAGTTGTCAGATACCCTCATTTTAATGAGAAATGCTACGATTAAAACTGGCAGATGGCAAAGACCAGAATTTTAGGTCAAGTAAAGCTGGAGGATTTTTTCAGGTGAGTCCCTGCTGCTAATCCCTTTTGAGGACTGCCTTGCGCACACTGACACCAGCATTTCTAAGGCCCACAGCAGGGCCAGATCCGCGGCAGGCATAAGCAGCCCAACCCCTTTCTTTGCCGTGGCCTGCTGGAGAAGTGGCTCACAGAAGAGGAAGCAGATTTGGGCACATGGTGCAGTAAAAAGAATCTTCTTGGGAGTAGAGGCTGGAAAATGGGGTGAGGTAGTTTGATTCTAATTTGAGGGTGAAAACAGGAAGAGTTTGGAAGTAGGAAAATTCCATCTGACTTCATTAAAGGGACACGATCAAACTAGCTACTGCTATTTTTTCTCTCTGTTCCTTTGTTACATTTTCCTGCCAGCTGAGGCTTGATGTAGAATGGCTGATATCCAGCCCTTCAAAAGCTCTCTGGTTTGGTCCCTCTGACCTTTCTCTGCTGCAGCCTCTCCTTGGGTACTTTCTGTTTTGACAAGAAGGACAAAATGTTCACCTTCCATTAGTGATATGGTTTCTGGCCAGCTGGTGACTGTAGTGTAGAGAGTAAGGATGTTAAATATCGAGTAATTTACTAGTCAAGTAGTAGGTGGAATTTCCATTGACTATTTGACTAGTTGATAGGCACTTTGAAATGTAGGAGGAATGCGGAACTCCACGTGACTCTGGGTTGCATGTGGGTGCCTGCTCTCAAATGTACAAGAGTCCCCAGTGGGGGCTCTTGTGCATTTCAAAGTGGAAGCACCCTCATAGAGCCTGGGGTCAGCAGTGGTCTCAGAGTCTCCCGCTCACCCTGGGCTCCATGCTGCGCTGCCTCTTTGAAATGCCACGCGGAGCCCAGATCAGCTGGGGACTCCTCAGCTGACCCTGGGCTCTGTGCGCTGCGCTACAACCTGGGAGCTGGGGACTCCCCAGCAGATGACCCCGGTCTCCACGCAAACGCCGTGGAGCGGCAGCAAAGACGGGGTGAGGGGGAATCGACTAGTCCTTAACATCCTTAGTAGAGAGCAGAGGCTATGAGGTGCTGAAGGCTCTCAGCATCTAGGTTGGTTGTGGAAATTAATACCTCATAGAATTGGACCCTGTAGTCATGCCCAGGTTGTTCTTTGAAGGCTACCTTTCTATGGTCCCTGTTCTCCCCAGGCCACTGAATGCAGCCAGCCACATGCACGCTGCTCCCTGTGTAGCACTGCAGGCCCAGGTAGCTGCGCATCCTCCCAATCTTGTGTTTGTTTTGCTTCCATGTTACTCTTCTCAGCACAAGAGCGCATGCGTTTCAGTCTGAGGAAGTTGCTGGATGCCTTGCTCCTGAGAATCAGGGGAAAGAGGAAGGAGAAAGCAAGAAGAAATATATGTGGGAAAAACAGAGGAATAGTTGTATGGAGCAGTGTTTCCCAATTTTATTTGGCCACGGAACCCATTTAAACTCGAAAGAATTTTGCAGAACTCCTAAGAACAGCCTAATATGTGGACATCAGTACTGAGTAGTGACCTCATCGTCCTCACTCTCTAGCTAAGCTGGCATTACACAGGGACACTTATCGTGACAAACACAAATGAAAATTGTTTTCAATAAAATTCATAAATGTTTAAATATTAATTATTATTTTTGTGTCATAAAATGTTATTGTAATGGAATTTTCTTGGAACCCTTATTTTCCGCGGAACACCATTTGGGAAACACTAGGATGGAGAGTAAAAGGGGAGATGGTGGCAACTGTTGAATTATCCAGGACATAAGGAGGAAGAGGCTGTGACAGGAAAATGTGAGGAGCTACTCCTTAGAGCAACACCACCTTTCTGTCGTCAGTGGTTTGCCCCTGGTTGGGACAAAGAAGGTATCCCTCTCTATTGTTCCTCCTGGGTGTAAAGAGCAAATCACATCATAAACATGACAGGAAGGAACAACACAGGCAAAACTAGGTCCCTCCAAATAGCTGTGTCTGCTGACTATATAGAGTGGTGTTGTCCTGCCAGTTCTGAAGCAGTAGCCACTATAGTGGCTACAGCCATAATGAACTAGCCACATTCAACCGGCCAAATAGCCACATTGTTCAAGTTTGATAATCAGTTTCCTGTATGTTTTTTAAAAAAGTCTTCCTCTCCTTTGTATAGATCTTTCATATAAACAACAGACAACTAGAGAAACTGACTATATAGAGAAACTAGTTATATGCAAAGAGCTGTGAAGAGCACAAAGTCAGCAAACAGGCAAAAATAAAAAACATTCCCTTTTCTCTAATCTCTATCCTTTGTTATTTTTGTTCATACTTTGCATGCGTGCACACGTACACACAATTAGATAAATCTATTTTCTCAGAAGAATGACTGTTTTTTTTAAACTGGTGGTGGAGCTACCTTTCCAATCAAAGCCATCGGAGGCTTGCCATAGAAATGGAACAAATCAACCGTCCTGGTCGTATGGCTAATGTTTCCTAGGTAGCTGCAGCAGTGGGACTATGGTAGGATAACAGCAATGCACCGGTAGTTTTCTTTCTTCACAGTAGATTCAGTTTACTTCTGCTTTGACTTCAGTGGCAACAAGGTCCTGGATTTGGATCAAATTGTGTTACCATCGAGGAAAATAAAAAAGAAAAACAACATCACAACATTACTGGCCCCGTTTTTATGTCATTCACAGATTTTTTTAACCTTATCACCAGTTTAGAGGCTTGGTGTTTTAACAATGTATATGCAATGCACCTCTTTCTTGACACCTACTGATCTGTAACTAAACATTGCAAAGAGAAGCAAAAGAAATGCCACTGGGGATTTGGCTTTTCTCCTTCTCTTTCCTGAGCATGTTTTAGTTTTTGATTTCAGCCTGGCTTCGCTAGAACCTGCTTTAAAATCAGCAGTAGTGATGCTGGCTGTTGCCTAGGAACATCTCTCAAGTCTTTTGGGGGCATTCTTATTCTAATCATAGCTCTCAGACAAGCCTTGTTTGTTTCCTTCTCAGACAGTGGTGATCATGGAAAGCATCTTAAGCTTCTGGTTTGTGTTTTTGGTTAGTCTCGGTTAATCTCCTTCTCAGCCCAACAATAACAGTCCATTTTCTGTGGAAGCAATGTGCCAAAGTCGAGGGAGGGTTCTCTCTGAGGGATGTGAGTGGGGGAAGGGGAAGGGAAACCAGTTTTATGGGAATGTGGGCCGAAGCCTCCAGGAGTTCTGTAGATGGAACAGTGCTTAGACATCTGAGCTCTTCAAAGGCGGTGTCTTGTCCAGATGGTGCCTTTGCTAGTCCCTGTCACAGTGTGTTCCTTGTAAGCAGCAAGAGGAAAAGAGAGAGAGCAAACACTTGCACAGAATGTAAACAGCGATTTGAGGAAAGCGCAGAAGGGGGCGGGGAGAGGAAACGTGTAATTTTTTTTGAAAAATGTGTGCATTGATCTCTGGGAACCCCCTGCCTGCCAATGCATTTCAGGTTTGAGGTGCCTATCTAGGGGTTGGTCTACACTACAGTTAAGTTGATGTAAGGCAGAACTCTGACCTGTAATATTGCTCTTGATGATGTAATTGGCCCAACCTAATAACTCCATCTTAGTGCTTAGGTTGATGTAGTTAGGATGACACAGTGTCTGTTGCCTATTGTCTGTCAGCCCAGCTCTGCGCTGGAGCCCTATGGCCTGGGTGCTGACGTTGTGGAGTAGATACATACAGAGTAGGTCAACACAAGCTGCCTTATGTCAACCTAATTCCAGAGTGTAGATCAGACTGATCAGGACTGAAATGCATTGGCAGGAAGGGGGAATCTCAGGGGCGGGATGTGTACCCTCTAGGCCAGGGGTGGCCAACCCACGGCTCACGAGCCACATGTGGCTTTTCAAAGGAAAAATTGCAGCTCCCGCACCCGTGGCTCTTCTCACGGTCCCCTGCTCTGACCTTTTTTCCTTGTATGGACAGGGCACCGCTTGGCACAGTGAGAGCTGATACTGCGGCCGACGGAAGCCTGCTTGGGCCACACGTGGCTCTTAAAGGGGCAGCGTGGGTGGTTTTTTTGGTGTTTTTTGGTGCTCAGCAACTTCTTTCCCTCGGCTCTTTGTGCTTTATCTACCACTATTTTGGCTCTTCGTCTGTAACATGGTCTTCTGGGCCAAGACCATGAATCATGTTGATATGTGTTGAGGGGTGGATTGAGAGCTCTCCTTACTTCTGTGGTTAGGAAATGAACCAGTGTCTTCCAAAGTGAGAGCTGAGTGTGCTAATGTATTGCAACACCCTGGACATGGCTAGAAATGAAGTGATATGAAAAGAGATGCAGAGTAAGGACTGAAAAATAAGCCAAAGGCCTGAAAGATTAGACTAGTATCATCTCTAACTAGCCTGGCCGATGATGAAAGGAAAGAAGCGATGCTCAACACCCGAGTACAGTATGTTTGTAATCGAAGCGGCCATGTCTTAGTGAGAACATTATTTCTGAACCCAGATTTTGGTTTAGTTAAACAATGAGAAATACTTTTAGCACTTGACCACCTTTGAGTCTAAATAGGAACCATCTCTCTCAAAGGGGATATTTTGGTGATGGCTTCTTCCTCATTGTTTGGTGAGAACAGTCAATACTGATGAATTAAACAGGGACTGATTGCAAGAGAACAAATGATTATGGTCAGATTGTCTTTCTGTCCTAGGGAGAGCTTTGTTATAATTTTCATCTGAAAAACAATAACAAAAACAGATCAATACCCACAGAAAAGAAAGTTCAGTCTTATTTCAAACACAGTAGATGCCTCAGCCATTTAAAAGGTCCTCTTGTGATTTAAAAGTCTTTTTAAATAAAGAGAATATTTATTTATTCTTCCCAAAGCAGGACTGAAGACAGCTTTGACTTGAGATGAAATTAAACAAGTTAATCTTTTGTTTAGGAATCTTGTTCACAGAGAGAATTAATTTCAAGTTACAGCTTTTAGAGCTTTACCTCTCCTCCCCCTATGGGAATATACTTAATACATGACAGCCTATTAACTTTATTCTAAGTGTATGGCTTCTGTAGTCTGGCTGTGTTGCACAATGGAACATCAAGGCAGAATAGTGGAGGATGGAGACAGGAGCAAAAAACCTGTTTAGATAAGTAGACTCTCATTTTTTTCCTCTCTGTGCTTGCAATGGAAAAAATGGCAGTATTTAAAAATGTCACAGTACCAAATGTGCAATTCCACAAAGGAAATGTTAGAATGAAACTGAATGTACTCTAAAATAATTTATTTTTCAGTCCTTACTTTGCATCTTCCTCCATGTCACTTCATTTCTAGCTTCTCCATTAGGCCTAAATGCATTCAGTGGCAACTTGAAAAGAAAAAACAGTTTGTAAATTCAGTGGTCTACTCCATTGCTTTTGGTGGTATTATTTGGCTGAGTGGAGTGAAGGTGAAAGCTGATTGTAAATCTAAATATATATGCAAAATAAATACTTTACCACAATTCTTTTCTTAATCACTTAAACTAAGGAAATTGGATGAAAGTTCCCTTGTCCCTTGATTCCAATCAATGTCTTGCAGATTTAGGCCCGAAGAGGCCATTAAATCCTCTAGTTTGACCTCCTATGTAACACAGGGCATAGAATTGCTCCCCCTTATTTCTGTATTATACCCCATAACTTGTGTGCATCACTCGGGCTACATTCAGTTTTTTTAATATATGTTAGTAACTAGTAACTGTGGTTCTGGATTTTCAGTTGAGCCATTTTTTCCCCTTTTCTATGTGCAGTGGCAGACTGCATTCGTGCTAAGTCTCTGTGTCCTTGGTATGCACTCCGTTGGATGCCTTTGGCAGCCAGAGAGGTGGACTTTGCAAGGTGACTAGAACTGCAAGCATGTTTGTTAATTTCTGTGACTGATAGGCTTAAGCTACAAGGAATGATAATAATTCTGTAGAGTCCCTGAGCCAAATTCAGCCCGTGTAAACAAATGCTAGTTTATTGAAGCCTATGGAGCCGATTGGTTATGCCATCAGGCATTTGGTCTGAGCTGATGACTTTCATGCTTGTGGCTATTTATTCAGACCCCCTGGACACACTAGAGTAAAATCCTAGGAGCTCAATGTGTATTTCTGCTGGGGCAGACTG
Organism: Rafetus swinhoei; assembly: GCA_019425775.1. Lineage (NCBI taxonomy): Eukaryota > Metazoa > Chordata > Testudines > Trionychidae > Rafetus > Rafetus swinhoei. Next base: position 17,978,964 of record CM033428.1, on the reverse strand, counting down.
TAGGCTTCATGTCTTTCTATTTCCCTGGGATTTATTCAGAGGGACATTTTATTACTCAGTTATTTCTTCCTGTGTCAATCCTATTTATTTATCTCTAAACAAAATTTATTTTACTTCCAATAAAACTGGCTGGCTTCTTTTTTCCACTTGGGGAGGAAGGAGACAGATGGGATCGCAAGGTGCGTGTGTGTGTATGGGGCGGGGGGGAGCAGAGGAACAGCTGAGGAGGAAGAGGAACTGGTGTGGTCACAGATGGTGAGGTGAGAGTGTTCGTTTGCTTCTCCCTGTAACATGTACCCTCTGGAAGTGTGATTGAACAAAGCTGCTTAAGGCAAAGCTAAAGGAAAAAGATCAAGAACTCTGAAAGAACTCCAGACTAGCTTTGACAAAATTCAGGGCAGGAGCCTCTCTGGACATACGAAAGGGAGGGAAGTGATCAATAAAACATGGGGTTTTGGGGTTTTTTTGTTTCTTGTTTTCGCCTGCTTTATTCTCCATAAGTTGAATTTTCCCCCAACTTTTTGTTCTAGAGTGGCTCAGCAATTTAGTCTTCTGTCCCTTTAAGATAATTCCTTGCTAAGATTAGATTTTTTTTTCTACTGATGCTTGGCTATAATTACCAGTATGTCTGGAATGTGGATATCAAAACATAAACCTCTGTGCGGGTAGTGCTAGGATTGCCTCAGTGACTCGGAAACGGGCTCTGCCTTGAGTATCATGGTAACGTTTCTTGTGATTTTATTCCCTGGCCCTGATGCTATTGACTCTCTTTAAATGTTCTCTTGCTAAATTTACTCTGTTTGCTTTAACAGAATGAAGAGAAACGGAATCTCTCCCTAGGGGGCCATGTTGGATTTGATAGTCTCCCAGATCAGCTTGTCAGCAAATCTGTCACACAAGGATTCAGCTTCAACATCCTCTGTGTGGGTAAGCAGAGTTTACCACAGAGGGAAATTCTTAGTAATGGCAATAAAATAAATTAATAACTTAGTAGCACATCAGATATGCTCTGACATCCAGGGTATCACAAAGATCGTTAAGTACCGTTACTGGCAATTCACATGGAAAATGCAGCGCAGTTATGGCCAAAATTTGTTCCGTTCCCCTGTTCTGTCACGAACTCACTGTGACACCTTGGGCAAATTACCTAGGCCTAAATTTTCAAAAGTGTTAGCTTACTTTGTAGGCCCAACTTTGGATTTCTGTGGTCTGCTTTTCATAAGGTCTGAGCCCCCTCAGGTTTGGTTGCAGTATTGGGTGTTCTGCCGTTGGCTTATCAGGTACTAGGCACTCAGAATTTGAGAGTGCTTTTGGAAAGTTTTGTATTCAGATAGCTTTCTGAAAGTTACACAATGAGTCTGTAGTAAACGTAGTGGAATAGTGTAAACCACTGGTGAGTGTGTGTTACAGGTTCCCTTTGGAATAGGTCTTCACAGCTGTTACTCAGCTGAAGTCACTGCTCTCTAGCTGGTGTTGTAACAGATGCGTATTCTCCTCAGTTGTAGTTGGAACAGCTCTGGAGAGGCCTAATTCAATCCCCAGTGTGTTGGTCAAGGTGACAACCATTGCAATAGCACTCAGAAGACTTGATGTGCATTAACATAATACAGTGTTTTACTGTTTTAAGGAAGGAAGCCATAGTCCTCTTCATACAGATAGGCTGAAGGGTTTTTCTTCTAATGAAATATTCCACATATATAGAGGTGGTCAAGGATTGATTGATTATTTATTTATTTAAACGGCCTTTTTTTTTTTTTTTTTTTTTTACTTAAAAAAATGTTATCTAAACTGCAAGTGTCTGTGGGAAAAGTTTTGATGAATGTTTCAACTTGGACCAAAAATGTCAACATTTTTTAAAATGAGAAGTCCCAGCTTTCCAGTTCAAATCAACCTTGTGTTTTGAACTTTAAACTGATTAGATTTCTAAAACTGGTTGAAATGAAAATGAAATATTTTAAAAAAAGCAAAACAAAGTGTTTTAAGTTGGCAAAACTGGGGTGGGTGGGTTTGTTTGTTTTTGGATTGTGAGTCCAAAAAGGTTTTGATACTCTGACCTTTCAACCAGATTTAGGACAGGAAAATCTTTAAAAGGCGAAAAAAAATTCATGCTTAGGCCTACGTATGAGTTGATTTAGCAGCAGCCAGATTGTGATGGGAGGGCGAACAGAATCAGATTCTGTACCTGACCTGATGTGAGACGAATGGGTTTGATGATGGGAAATGAAGTGGCTGATAGCAGGCTTAAGAATCATTATCACTAGAGCTAGAATTAGTAATGTTTTATAAGCTTGGACCAGATTGGCACTTGGCCAGAATTTGAGCGTGGGTGAATCAAGGGTTTTGAATTGGGCCTGTTTCTATCCCCAAAGAAAAATGGAATTTCCTGTTTGCTGTCAGTATAAAACATTTATCTCTAAGCATGCTGGCCTGTTGCTAGAGAACAGACCTTACAATAATCTCCTTATAATTTTGCTTTATTTCTTTCAATGTTTGCATGATTTTAGTGGCTGATGCCATAGACTGCTTGAAGCCAGTTCTTTCTGGTGATCCCTTAGGGGTGCTGTCTTGCGAAGGATTTGTTTGTTTGTTTGGCTTGCTTTTGTTTTAGGCTTGAAGTATAGAAAACTGCAAGAACAGTTGAAACGCTTTTGGGGCAGAGAATTCGTCTCCGCACTGACTCTGGACCAGTGATCAAGGCAGGGGAAGGGATATTTTCAATATTTGGCATGTTTTCCAAGATCTCTTCCTGCACAGACTGGATATGGCTTTCCATCGAGTGGGCAGTGGAATATCTCCTTTATTCTGATCCTGACATTTGACCTGTTTAGGAACTCGCCACCTACACCTTTTTCTTTTCATATCCAAACCACAAGAAAACAGAATTGCTTGTGCCCAGAGTTTAATGTCAAGCAAGGATGTTACTTAGGGTTTTGTAATGTCATTCTGCAAAAGCAGTATGTCAACAGCAGAACACCATGCATTTGTAATCGACACATCTGTTTTTTTTGGGGGGGGAAAGGTCAGACTAGATGATCCAGTGGTCCCTTCTGGCCTTTAAATCTATGAATCTACTAGAATACTTACCTGGCATTGGCCAGGACCAGCCTGGGCAGGGGCATGCAGACTGCCTGCTGGCTTCTCTCTGGGGCTAGGAAGGGGCAGTGGGTCCTCTGGGGCCACCTGTGGCTGGTGAGGGCAGCACTGCCAGAGCAGTGGTAGGGGATCCCCAGGGCTGCGCTGCTTTGCTGGGGGCAGCTCCCCGGGTCCATTTGCGATGGTAGAGGCTGCACTGTATGTTCAGGTGCTCCTCTACAGCCCTGTGGGCTTTTATTCCCGGGGCTGCTGCAAGGCAGAATTCTCCCTGTCCCCTCCTGCCTGTGCAGCTGTCAGCCAACAGAGGGCTTCTTGCTGCCAGACTGGCTGCAGAGAGGTGCCCCCCAGCCTCTGCAGCTCAGCTCCAGCATCAGGGAAACCTCAAAGTCCAGATAAGTTGGGGGGGCCGGGAAGAGGCCCCTGGCCCTTGTTACGAGCTGCGCAGTGGGGTGGGGAAGGGCAGGAGGGAAGCCCCTGGGCACAGCCCCTTTTAGGAGCCGCTTGGGTGGAGGGGTGGGGGAGGAAGGAAAGCTGCATGAAGGGGGAAGGAGAGAGTGAAGCCCCTGGCTCCATTATGAGCTGCGCTGGGGGGAAGGCAGGAGAGAAGCCCTAGACCCCCTGCAGGAGCCACGTGGGGGTGGGGGAGAGAGAGAGGGAGAAGCTCCAGGCCCCTGTTAGGAGCCATGCAGAGGGAGAGGGAATCCCCAGCAGAAGCTAGGAGAGGCTCTCAGTTGCATAGGGCCCCTTAATTTGTAAGGAGGGCCCTGCAAAGTGGGGTATGGGAGCCAGCATGGAGAGTGGGAACCCTTTCCAGCACCTTACCTGTGGACGGTGGATGTCAGAGCCCTTCTCCCAGCTGGCTACTGTCTTACTGGTGCAGCCACCCATGGTCACTCTGCAGTATGACTGTCCTTCCCAGCAGCCCCCTCCCTTTCTGTGTTATGGAAAACAATCCCATTCTAGGCAGATCCCATTTTTCTGGCACAACCAATCCTGGCGTTGTTTTAAGTTGGGATAAGAGGAAGCTGCATGCCAAGTTTGGAGGTCCTAGCTCTTATGTTTAGGATGAGTTCTTGAACAAACGAACTTCCAGCTGGACAGACAGACAGACAGACAGATGCATGTTTTTAAAATACAGATATAGATTGAACAATAAGAGAGATCGTCACATTTCTTGTAGTTCCCTGAAAAAGGGAGAAGAACCCAACTACAGCTGTTGACTGCCATTACAAATTCTTCCTCCCAGCCCTCCCCCAATCTGGACAGGAGAAGGCTGTGAGAAAATCAGTGTTGCTTGACAGACTTTGAATATGTCAGCCTCGAGCTTTCCAAATGAATTCCCTGCAAGATGGGTTTGGATTGTCAGTTAGTTTCTGTCTCCTTCAGATGGCACGTAGCCATTGTTGGGGATCCAGTGTTTGGCTCTTCATCACTCTATCTACAGTGCAAATATTCCACACAGTGTTTCTTCTCCAGTCCAGGAGCAGAATTCTAGAACCTGCTGTGTTTAAATAACAACCTTCTATTAGGCTTAGGTTTCTCTGTAGGCTAGCAGCTTGCCAGTTATTCCTTTCTCCCATAACGACGACGTTTCAGCTCAGCTGATTGGTGCACCTTTGACTATTTTTCAGTTCCAAAGGATGATGGCCAGGAAGGAGCATGCCTAGTAAAGTTAAAATGGACGCTCATCAATGCTGAAAATGTAGCACTGTGTTTTATCCAATGTGTCTTGTGCAGTTTGCCTTGGTGTCTGGGCAGTGCGTGTGATTGTTATTCGACAGGGGGAAGCTAACTTGGGAGAGATCCTCTAACCCACGGATTTTGTCCTTGTGCCCAGTAAGTAAGCCAAAAATGCAAAGCCAGTCACTGTTTTGTTTTGTTTTTTTTTTCTTTACACCATTAGCCACCAGCATTCCATAGTCATCTCATTCATTGGAAATAGGGGTCTCTTACAGGCCAATCTGGAGAGCATCCGATCAAAGCCTGCTCTACTTGCAGCCTGTCTTATCAGGCAGATACTTCAGAAGAGAATCTGACTTTCTGTCCATTCCAGGTGTCTCTTGGGGGCTATAGGCATATGAGCGTCACAGATAAAAAATTTCCTCTTAACCTTCCTTTATTAATTTTCTTAGTTTTAGAGTCTTCTTCCCACAGAGCCTGTCTCTGGTGTCCCTATTTGACTTCACATTCCATCCTTCTGCTTGTCTGAATTATTCAACTTGGCAGAGGTTTCCTCTAGCTCTTCCTGTGCAGATATTGCATTTGGAGAGGGGGATGATTCTGAACCAACAGATCCCTGCTGCCTTGTTCCTGGGCAGTACTTTGTCAAGACTGTACAGCAATATGGCACCTGGTATGTGACCTGCAAGACCAAAATAGGTGACATTGGTTTAACTGCCCCTAGCCCCAAACAAATGTTTGTTAGTATTGGTTTGTCTTTGCCACAAACCATGCTAATGTGGATTGGAGTGAGTGACTAAGGGCAACAACGCAACTGTGGGTCAGGAGGGGAAAGCTACTAAGTCAGCTCTGTATAGCAAGAGATGTTTAGCAGGAAACCATCTCTGTTTTAGGCATTCCACTCTCCTGGATTCTGTTTCAGATCTCTCCAGCCAGCCGAGGCTCTTGTTAACTCGGATTTAAAAACATTCCGGCCCCTCTTTGCCATTGAGCATCTCTCATTCAGATGTTTGCATGGGAGGCTTCAGATGGGTGGGCCTGAGGCAGCTTTTGCTTATCTCTTTGTGACTCCAGCTTGGCTGGTTCTGCTTAGTGTGTGGTCTTGCAGCCACTCTTGTGCCATGCAGTGCTGTTTCCTGCTCTCTGTAACATGCAGCTTGGGAATATTTTGGAGGGTTTATTTATAAAAGCCAGAGCTAAGGAGTGTGTGAAGCCCTTTGAAGAGGATTTGCATTGGGTTCTCAATCAGTAAAATCCCAGGCAGTGTTTCCCTTTTTCCTTGCTTTGATGCTGCATGCATTTGCCTGCTGATCGGCATATACTGATATGCCGGGCATCAAAATGGGGCATTTCCGGCATGTCGGTGAACTGGGAGGGTGAGGCTGTGGGCAGAGTGTGCTCACACCCATGCTTTTGTTCCTCATAGCCTTGAAGAACTCGGGGTGCCTCTAATCTTCACCCTTGAGATGGCTCATGACAGGGCAGCAGCAGCTAGGAGAGCAGGACAGGCACAGGGGCCATGAGGAGCAGCTGTTTGACTACATATGTAGTCTGGCTGGCCAGGAGGAGACCTGCAGCCATAGACTAGCCATACGCAACAGAGGAACAGATGTGTGGCTGGCGGATGACACTGATTCAGCAGATCCTCTGTGAAGGGGAGAGGGCTAAGGGTTTTTGTTAAGGATGTCAGCAGTTACACAACTATTCAATAGTCTCTGAGGGTGGGGCTGGCAGCCAGTGCGCTCCCAGGGAGCCCCCTGCCACCTTGTGCAGGGTGGCAGGTTAGAGTCGGTCTGTGGGGAAGCCAGGAGGCAGCGGTGGGGTGTGTGGAATGCGTGTAGTCGACAAGATTAACCGATAAGTCAAGCCGTATTGGTTAATTGTATAGTCGACTACACATAGACATCCCTAGTTTTTGTATGGTGGGAAACCAACGAATCTGTGATCCTCTTTGATGGCACACTGGGGATGAGAGGATTAAGCATATATTTGAGGAACAAGCAGTTCTAGGCCTCTGGGCATTTGTTAGGTTGCTCTGCCTTTGACTGGAGACTTAGGCAAGGGGTTTGTAGAGCGGCCGCACAATAAGATTTCTTACTGCATAGCTAGCAGCATTTGCCAATGTAAAACAAACAGAAACCATCTTTGATACTAACAGGCCTGGTTTCCATACTTAGGATATATCTGTACTTGGAGTTTCAGGTATACATTTCAGCTCTGTTAAACATATGCTAGCTTTGACTGAGCTGGTGTGAAGTAGTACTTTTGTGTATTTTAAACCTGCTACCTCTTCATTTCATTTGGTGACCCTTAGTTCTTATGTGTATGGAAAGGGTAAATAACTCTTCTTCAATTGCTTTCTCCACACCATTCATGATTTTATAGACCAGTCATATCCCTCCTTAGTCATTTCTTTTCCATGCTGAAAAATCCCAGTGTTATTAATCTTTCGTCATATGGCAGCCATTCCAACCCCCTAATCATTGTTGTTGCCCCTTTCTTAACCTTTTCCAATGCCAAGTTGTATTTTTGAGATGAGGCAACCACATCTGCACAAAGTGGGCATACCATGGATTTATATAGAGGCAATAAGATATTCTCTGTTCTTTGTCTGTTCTTTTTTAATGATTCCCAGCATTCTGCTTGCTTTTTTGACTGCCACTGCACATTGAATGAATGTTTTCAGAGAACTATCCACAATGATTCCAAGGTGTCTCTCTTGAGTGGTAACAGTTAATTTAGTTCCCATAATTGTAAATGTATAGTTGGGATTATGTTTTCCAATATGCATTACTTTGCATTTATTAACATTGAATTTTATCTGCCATTTTATTGCTTAGTCACCTAGTTTTGTAAGATCCTTTTAAACCTCTTCATGGTCTGCTGTGGATTTAACTGTCTTGAGTAGTTTTGTAACACCTTCTAGACTAACAGATGTATTGGAGCATAAGCTTTGGTGGGCAAAGACCCGCCTTCAGATGCACGTAGTGGAAATTTCCAGCCTGGAAATTTCCACAACATGCATCTGACGAAGTGGTCTTTGCCCACCAAAGCTTATGCTCCAATACATCTGTTAGTCTAGAAGGTGCTACAGAACTTCTTGTCGCTTTTGCAGATCCAGACTAACATGGCTACCCCTCTGATACTTGAGTAGTTTTGTATCATTTGCAGATTTTGCCACCTCATTTTTATCCATTTCTCTGGATCATTTATTAATACATTGACTAGGATTGGGTGCAGTGCAGACCCGTGGAGGACACCATTAGTTACCTCTCTCCATTCTGAAAACTGACCATTTATTCCTGCCCTTTGTTTCCTATCTTTTAACCAGTTATTAGTCCATAAGAGGACCTTCCCTCTTATCCCATGTGTTTAAGCCTTTGGTGAGAGACCTTGTCAGGGACTTTCTGGAAATTTAAGTACACTATATCCACTGGAACCCCCTTATGTGCAAGTTTGTTGACACCCTCAAAGAATTCTAATAGATTGGGGAGGCATGATTCCCTTTACAAAAAACATGTTCATTCTTCCCCAACAAATGATGCTCATCTGTGTGTTTGACAATTCTTCACTATAATTTCAGCCTGTTTGCCTTGTACTGAAGTTAGACTTATGAGCTTGTAAATGCCAGGATTGCCTCTATAGCCCGTTTTAAAAATTGGTATCTCATTATCTATCTTCCAGTCATTTGGTACAGAAGCTGATTTAAAGGATTGTTTATAAACCACAGTTAGTAGTTCTGCAGTTTCACATTTGAGTTCCCTCAGGACTCTTGGGTGAATGTCATCTGGTCCTGGTGATTTATTACTGTTTAGTTTATCAGTTTGTTCCAAAACCTCCTCTAATGAGATCTCAGTCTGGGACACTTCCTCAGATTTGTCACTTAAAAGGAATGGCTCAGGTTTGGGAATCTCGCTTATGTCCTCAGCCATGAAGACCAACGCAAAGAATTAATTCGTTTCTCTGCAATGATTTTATCATCTTTGAGTGCTCTTTTAGCATCTCGATTGTCCAGTGGCTCCACAGTTTGTTTAGCAGGCTTCCTGCTTCTGATGTACTTAAAACCATGTTGATATTATTTTTTGAGTTTTTGGTTAGCTGTTCTTCAGATTCTTTTTTGGCCTTCCTAATTGTATTTTTTACACTTTATTTGCAAGAGTTTATGCTTCTTTCTATTTTCCTTGCTAAGATTTAACTTCTGCTTTTTAATTTTCACTGCTTCTTTATCTTGGTTGTTAAGGGCAGTAGGAACTAGGGCTGTAAAATTTTTCTTAATTAGCTAATCGAATAGTCGATGCAATTTGCATCAAAAATTCGATTAGTTGATAACCGCCTCTGCCTTTGAAGAGTAGCAGCAGCCCCAGGGTTGCTTCAAAGGCGAAAGCGCTTCAGGGAGCCTGGGGCCCAGGGTCAGCGGGGGAGTCCCCCCCTGCACTGACCCTGGGCTCTATGCAGTACTGCCACTTTGAAACGCCACGAGGAGCCCAGCTTCAGACTCCACGCAGCATTTCAAAGCAGCAGACCCCAGGCTCCACGTGGTGCTCCCTCTTTGAAACACCGCATGCAGCCCAGGCCAGCTGGGGATTCCCAGCTGGCCTCAGGCTGCATGCGGCATTTCAAAGCAACAGCACCATGGGGAGCCTGGGGTGTGGCCCTGGGCTCCACGCAGCACTGCTGCTTTGAAGCAGCCCTTCCTTCCCCCCTTCCGCCCACCTCTTGCTGCCTCTTTCTGATAGAAGCATCAAGGGGCGGGGGGAGGAAGCGACTAGTCAACTAGGGTGTCGATTATCCGATAAGTATTTGCTTATCAGATAGTCGACTAGTCGTTCACATCCCTAATAGGAACATCACAATGATTATCCCTCTCTGAACCTGAGGGGGTTGCTGTAACTTCTCACTGTTTAATTTTTGTTCTTCTCTGTATGAATTCACTCTGAAGTCCCTTTACAAATTCCACTCTGCAATGAACTGGTGACTCTTCCTTCCTAGGTGAAACAGGCATCGGGAAATCCACACTAATGAACACACTTTTCAATACCACCTTTGAGACGGAGGAGGCCAGTCACTACGAGAATGCAGTTCGCTTACGACCGCGTACCTATGACCTCCAAGAAAGCAACGTGCACCTGAAACTGACAATTGTGGACGCAGTGGGGTTTGGAGACCAGATAAATAAAGATGAAAGGCAGGTTATGTGCCATTTCTGCACCAGCCTCTAGTGCTGTACCATGTAGTGTTGTGTGATTCTCCTTGCAGTGTTGCAGACTGAGCTTCTGTTACTGGGCACCCCCAGTTTTGAGGAGTGCTGATTATGTCCACAAATCTAGACTTGGGTTTTGTCTATTGCTAACTGAAGAGTGCAGGAATGAGCCACTGCAATAAATATGGGGAAGGCTAGAGGGAGTTCGAGTAAGGAGTCAAGGAGAGAGGGCAAGGTTAGTGAGGCAGTGAAATCTGTAACGTATTGTAGGTTGCCTTAAAGAATCCTGTGTAATTCTACTGACCTGCTTATTCAGTGAGAGACACCCCAACAGGCCCAATGTCTGCTATCAGCGTGGCTCTCTTAGGAAACCTGGTGAGGAGCAATCCTTCCCCCAGGCTTGTTGCAAAAGCCATGAACGACTTCTTCTTCCATAGCATTGGGCCAGATTCTGCCACCCTTACTCAGGCTGAGTAGTTTCCTACTCTGCAATGAGTTCTGTTGTGTGCAGAATCCATCCTGTTGTTAGTGAAGGTGAGGGATGTGTTGTGTTATCACTCCAGCCATCCAAAAAGTTTCACCCAGGTGAGTGAGCTCATATTGTGAGTCAGAAAGATGCTGGGTGACAGGGGAACATGCAGAGCTGTGACTTACATCAACAATCTGTTTAACTTGCTCAAAAATTCACTGGGTAAATCCTGAGAGATGCTGACCATCTGCGGCTCCTTCTGAAGTAAATGGGAATTGCAGATGCTCAGCATGTCTTAGGTTTAGTTCGGGGAATAATAGTCTCTTGCCTTTCAGAGGGTTTGGCTAATTAACCTGTAAACTCTTACAAATCTAGTTTAAAAAAACAAACTATCTGTGGAATAGTTGGAATTGTCCATTCTGACAGTGATCAGTTTGTGATAGTGGTTCCACCTACCTACCCACACCCATTTAATTGCCTGTGCAATTAAATTGTTTGAATCAAGTTAGGGATGTAAGTGAATAGTTGACTAACCGGTAAGCCTAGGCTTATCTGCTAGTCCAGTCGACTACTTGCATTCCCTCCCCACCCTTGCTGCCTGATACAGCTCCTGCGTGGAATCTTCACCTCTGCATCACGGGGGCAGCCCAGATCAGTCCTGGCTCGTGCCAGGTCCAGGACATACCCCTGCTGCGGCTCTGCGATTTAAATGTAGTAAAAGTTGGGCTGCCTGCCCACCTTGCTTTTACTACATTTAAACTGCAGAGCTGCAGCAGGGGTAGCTCCTGGACCCAGCACTAGCCAGGACTGAGCGATTCTTCCCTTATTGACTAATCGTGTAGTCGATAAAAATTCTATTGACTACACAAATAGCAAATTACCCGGCTCTTAACATCTTTAGATCAGATGACAAGGAAATCACTTTTATTAAATAAAATAATTAGATGATCAGTTAAAGTCTGTGAGTTTGACTCCCTGTAAGATGTCTTGCAATAATTTCAGTTGGCCTTCTTCAAAGTAATTATAATCTGCCATGTCTATCCAGTGGTAAAGGATCTTTAGGACTCCTGGGTTCATATTACTATGCTACTGCATCGAGATACTTTACACCTGAAATCTCGTCAAAGCTTGATGTATGGAAATGGTCTGTTTCCCATATTTCAGTCTCATCAGCATTAACACTTTCGTGCTGCAGCACAGCCTCTGAAAATACTATACTTGTTTTGATTAGAAATTGCACGTGTGAACATAACATTCTGCATGTTGCCAGTGGAGGGCTAAAATTGTTTATGCCTCTTTGTAAATTATTTTTAATGAATAGGGCTGAGAGAATACATAATTTTTAATTGGCAACTTCATTTAAACTTCAGCATTCTGGTTGCTAATGGCACTGTTTTTAGTTACAGGCCAGTAGTTGATTACATTGATACGCAGTTTGAAAACTACTTGCAAGAAGAGCTGAAAATTCGTCGATCTCTCTTTAATTATCATGACACAAGAATCCACGTCTGCCTTTACTTCATCACTCCGACTGGGCACTCGCTCAAATCCTTGGATCTGGTAACGATGAAGAAGCTAGATAGCAAGGTAAGGCATTTAAGGCAAGCATCTGCTCTTCAAAAGTAATGTATGTTTTCAGTTAAGGGTAAAGCAATATCAATGCATAGCATTTTTCCCACATGCATCTCAAACCACTTCACAGGTGATAAGTTCTCGTAACAGCTCTGTGAACCTGGTTGGTTAAAGCATAGGTCTGCTTTATGGTTAAAGCATAGGTCTGCCTGATGAGTGACTCCTTTAGATAGTTCCATGGGGTTCTGTGTTCATTTCTTCCCAGTGGCTTCCACCATAAAATGTTCTCCTTTTGCAAGAAAAAAAGACATTTGCTTGACAATCTCTTTCAAGTTTTTCTACAGTGCCCATCATTGGAATAACTTTGCTTGGGAGCTTAAAATCATGCAGGGCTGTTTCTGGCTCATCATCTCTAGTGAAACAAAAGTATCTACAACTAAAGCTTAGTTCACTGTTGTTTTTGTGGGGAATGGAGATTTATTGACATAGCAAGCCTGGATAAGCTCCAGCTTGTCCCAGAGCTGCATTGTAGCAACGGCAGAGCTAGCTGAACTATCAGTAGTGATAACTGGGGCAAAAAGCAGTAAAATTGAGACTCCTTGCTTAAGGTAACGGATTTTGCCCTTGGATATATAAATGGAGCACTTGTTGCGGAACAATTGTTTTTACATTTGGACTTGACTTACTACGGCTGCACTTTAAAATTGTTTGTCCCTGCTTTTCACACTGGAGAAGTATGTCAGAGAGGGTAAGTGACTTGCCCTGGATCAAACAACAAATAAAGAGTCAGAGACAGGAACAGGACTTACATGTCTCAATGGTCTAACTCCTGAACCACATTGCTTTCTCTAAGTATGGGAAGGGCAGTAAGAATATTTAAAAAGTAGGTCTGCTTATAGTCTAGCGAGTGGTTACATCTGTTTCGTTACATATGTCCTCAAGCAGTTTCTCCCTTACGTGGCAACTGGTCATGTAATTTGTTACATGACATTCATGCTGTTTAAAGTAGGGTTCTTGACACACTTTCTACTTGGTCAATGTGCTGTGAGGAAGCTGGAGTAGTTTCAAAAGGTCACTGATGTCTTATTTGTATTTGTTATTTAATAAAAGTGATTTCCTTGTCTTGAAAAATATTTAACACTTAGGATGCCAGCTCTTTTTCTAAATGTCTGTGGATACCTAGAGAGAAAAGTTGGGTGAAGTGATATGTTTCATTGGACCTCCAGGATACAAATGACTTCCTCCCACTTACTCAGCAAAATTAACAGCCTCCATCAGAACACCAGCCATGGATGTCCCATTCCAAAACAGTGACATCCCTCATAGTGACAGCATAGCGGCCTGCTTCAAAGATCTACAGGGCAATACACAACCCTCAGCTATCCACCCCAAACACATGGCCAAACTCATCCATTTCATACTCACCCATAACTGCAACAGATGCTTTGTCCAAACCATGAGAACAGCCAGGGGTATTAGGATGGCTCCCCAACATGCCAGTCTCTTAAGGGGCTAGCTGGACAAATGCACCATGAAACCAATGATAGACCTAAGATACATTGATGATATTTTCATCCTCTGGACAGACGGCTTAAACACTCTCACCGATTTCCACCACAGCTTCATCACCCACCACTCCTCCATTAAACTCTCTCTGGAACACTCTCACACGAGTATCAACTTCCTGGACACTGCAATCAGCTTTAATAATGGAACCCAGCAGAAAGTAGTATACTAGGAACTCATGGATCACTACACAGACCTTCATAGATCCAGTAACCACCCCCAAAAAACACCTAGAAATTTATTTGGAGCCAGACACCCCAATACCATAGAGTATGGTCCAAAAGAAAGTCCATGATATACACACTTAAAACCACTTTCACCAAACAGGGCCTGGAGAAGTACAGCGCATCATGGAACAGGCCACCAAGTACCCTCAGATAACTTGCTTCAATATAGAAATAATCCCCCCTGTAACAGCACACCCCACCCTATCATCTGGCACCCCACACTGAAACCCATATGGAGTATCATCAAACAACTGCAACCCATACTTGATGGGGACCTTGTCCTCCAAGAACTTTCCTGTACCCCATGTCTGGTCTTCACCCAACTCCCCAGCCTCTCCAAGCTCATCATCAGAAGCAAACTCCCCACAGACCAAGACTCACCAACTCAAAGCACATCAGACCCTGCCAGAACCACAGATGCAAAATCTGAAGACATCTCCACTGCTATAACAATCAGCACCCTCCACAACACACCTTTCATGATCCATGGGTCTATCCAAGCATGTGTGCACTCATCCACTGCATTAAATGCCCCAGTAACAACTATGTGGGTGAAACCAGACAATCACTATGCTCTTGAATATAGACACAGAAAAACAATAAAAGACAAAAAACCTCAATACCTGTGAGCTGGGTGAATAACTTGGCAGAAAGCAGTCGAGCCCAGGAGCTTAAATTCACAACGCTAGAAGTCATGAACTGAACAGATAAATACTGGATTTATGGCTCATTACTACAATCTGTAACTCACTGACCCCCTCTTTTTGTCCTATGACTGCAGAGCTGTTCACAGGACACTCTACCTTGAATGCTCTCTTAAAATATGTCCTAATTACTTATGCCGAATAGTCTCCTCCTGCTGGCATTTAACGGTGACATCTTTCCTAGACCTGAATAAGAGCTTTGTTTGGTTCAAAAGCTTTCCTCTCTCACCAACAGAAGTTGGTCCAGTAAAGGATATTATCTCACCCACAAGTATCTGTGGCAGTTTAAAATATACATCCCTCTAAATTCAATCTTCTAGCAATGTCTGGGGCAAAAGAAATAGATCCCCGCTGGCTCTGCTTGAAAAGTGATGGGATTTTTCGCTGTGAAATCTAATAGGATTGGAGGCAGGTCCTTCAATGCCTGGGCTCAGATATGGCTCAGGGCACAGGTAAAATGATTTTAGCTTTGTAAGTTTAGGGCCTGATATTGAAGCTCTCTTCTGTGCAGTCTGATTGAAACTATTGCAATCTGAGGGCAGTCATCTCTCTCTCTGGACTCAGCACCATTCAGGATCAGGTGATATCCCTACAGCATGGACTCTGCAGTAACCAGGGAAACTCTGAATCCCTTTTTAAAGTCCACTTCTCAATCCAACTATAGGTGGCTCAGATACCTTCCCTGGTGTAGACATTAACTAGAAGGAGATTGCAGCTCTCTGTGTCCCACGCTGGCCCCAGCAGCTGGCTGCATTTTATTTTACACTGCTTGCTGGCTTCTGCCTTGTGACTGGCTTGCTTGTAACTGGAGTTGCTACGTAGGTGCTGCACCCCCGGGGGTTGAAATGATTTCCATTGTATACACGCCCACTATCCAGATTGTTCCAGCCCCCCTACTGTTCCATTAACATTGCAGGACATCTGAAAACTTTCCCCTAATAAACTCTGTCTCCTGGCGTGATGCCAACATTACATGTTCTCTAAAGTATGTTTGCAAGAATGCCCATGTGTGATTTCCCTGGAGCCCTTTGTAGTGGTCCCACAAAGGTTTTGTATTCCTTTCCCTGGGCATTCCCTTCCCTTAACGCCTCCGTGCAGCCTTTGTAACTTGACCTTTGTGTGAGTGGGCTCTTGGCCCCTTACTGAAACTTAGAGCTTTTTTTAGTTGGCCCTCTCTCAGTATCAGGAGAAAGGGGAAGGGCTGAAGGGGTGTCAGACTCCTGGGAGTGACAGGTCCCCAGAGCCAGTGGGTGGGGAGAGGCCAGCACTCCAACTCAGCCACATTGCCAGTTGACAGGACCTAGTCAATAAATTGTATGTGGTTAAAATTCAATCACTGGGCAGAGAAGTGGCCAGAGAGCAGAGAGAACCCCAGAGTGGAGCTATCCTAGGCCCTGTCCTGCATGACCCACGATGAAACTGGGGGTTAAGTCCCCCAGGAATCCTGGGTCAAACCTTGTCGGGATTAAAAGGACTCTGCTGCATAGGATAGAGAAAGTGGAGTCCTCAAGGTTAGGTGGGCATCTGGGTAAAGGGAGTTGGGGTGGAGATTGCAGTGGGGTAGTATAGAAGCCAGGAAAATCATCATGGGCCCATTCCCCTACTTTCACAGGATAGTATCAAAATAAACCATTTGTAATTGGGCATAGATGAGAAGTATTTTTTTTTTTCAAATTTCCACACTTTCCCATAGGAATGTTAGCAAGTAGTCGACTACTCAACTACCCAATAAGCATAAGCTTATTGGGTAGTTGAGTGGAGTACTCGACTACTCACTTCCCTCCTGCCCTTGCTGCAGAGGCAGCAAAGTGGGGGAGTGGGGGTCAGGAACCAGTGCTGGGGGGAGCCGGCTTAAAAGCTGGTTCCCTCCAGCACCATCTCTGTGGCAGCCCCTAGCCATGGCCAGCCCTGGCCACCATGAACAGGGGCTGCTGGACTTGGCATGAGCTGGGACCGAGCAGTCCCAGCTTGCGCTGGTCCGGGACGCTGCACCTCTGCATTTTAAATGTAGTAAGAGCTGATGGGCTCTTACTACATTTAAAATGCAGAGCTGCAGCGCGGGTGGCTCCCAGAGCCAGCATGAGCCAGGACTGTGAAGTTCCAGCTCCCCGCTACGGCTCTGTAGAATGGCCCTTTATCGACTAATCATGTAGTCGATACAAATTGTACTGACTGCACGATTAGCCAGATCACCGCAGTTTAACATCCTTACTTTCCCATGTGGCCCACCTCCCATGAGGTGGTTCTGTTGCACCCGCCTCCCCAAACCTTCAGCATGTAGGTTTATATTCAACGGGCTAACTACTTAGATGAATTCAGCATCTTTAGATGACTAGCAAAGGGGTAGCTGGTGATCTTTCTTGTGCTGGATCCAAGCCTGTACAGATATTTTGCATTTCACCATCTTTCATACGAGGATTCCAAAGTGCTTTACAAGCTTTCATTAATTTAGCCTCTCAGCACTCTCCTGGTAGACTGGTAAATGCTCTCACCCCCATTTTGCAGCTGAGGAATCAGAGAGACTAAAGATTTAATCACCACAAGTATTGACGTCAGTGAGAACTTCTGAGGATCAAGTTCAAGGTCAGAAGTCTATGACCAAGCTAGGGATCAAAGCCCAGGTCTGCTGAGTTTGTCCTGCCTCTTTCCCGCTAGTGTAGCCTCCTTTCTCTCATAGGCTTTGTATCCTACATTGGTTTGAGTTCTAAGACTTGCTTAACAAGAGGCCTGAGGTTTTTTGGTAGCAATCCGATTGTCATACCTCTACTGTATCATGTCAGTAGGGTGATGTCAGGTCGTGGGTATGTAGTCTTGATTCCCTATGTTGATTTTAATAATGTGTCTTGTTCGAGGTACGGAATTTTCAAGATTTTTCTAGGGCTACGGCTTTTTTGCATGAAGTTGTCCATCTTGCCGTAATACCACATTTGTTCTGCAGCTGAGCTCATGGCCAGCTGTTGTCTGCTGTGTCTAATTACTTCCAGGCAACCAGAAACATCTTCAAAGCTGGATTTTAGGTAAATAATAGATGACTGGATGTCTGTTAAACAGAGGCATATTTGAATTGAAATGTGCCTAATTTTTCCCTTGGTGTGAGTAGAAAAATAAGAAAAGAACTTTAAAAAAAATCATCTCCCTGTGGCTCAGATAAGCATGCTGAATTGTTCATTTAAAGTGCTGTTCTGGCCTAAAAAGTGACTCTCCAAAACTGGCATCTTGAGGCTCCATGTTTATCATCTCTTCCCAGTCAGCATGCTCCATTTACAAGATAAAGGTACCTGCTTGCCCTGCCTGAGTTCAGTGATCTCAGGTGGACTCTTTACGTCTTGCATGTCAGAAAGGTTCTGCAGGCCACTTTATACCGTTAGTTATTTCTGTGCGTTCCCAGACATTGTTTTCAGTGACTGCTGTATAACTCCACTGCCTTCAGTGGGGATCGCCAAGTGTAACTGGAACTTGGTGGACAGTAAGGATGTTAAATATCGACTGACTAATTGAATAGTCGATGCATTTTGCATCAGCTATTCTATTAGTCAATAGGGTGCCTCCGCCTTTGAAGTGTAGCATCAGCCCTAGGGTTCCCCAGGCTCCATGCAGCCCTGCCCCTTTGAAACGCCTGACACCAGGCTCCCTGTCGCATTTCAAAGCAGCAGTGCCACACGGAGCCCAGGGTCAGCAGGGGAGTCCCCGGGCTGAATGCGGCGTTTCAAAGCGGCAGCGCTGCGTGGAGCCTGAGTCTGGTCCCAGGCTCCAAGCGGCACTGCTGCTTTGAAGTATCCCCTTCTCTTCCTGCCCTCTTTGCTGCCTCTTTCTGATAGAGGCAGCAGGGAGGGGGAAAGGACTAGCCTGTCGGCTAGTCCGTCACATCCCTAGTGGACAGTTTGGTTGGTGGTGCGTACAAGCTAGAATAGAATCCAGCTCTGGGGACTCTACCGCGCAAACAGGAGTGTGGAAATAAGTAAAACTGTATTAACTTCTACCAGAGTAGGAAAACCTATTCGTGTTTATTGATTTAGTGACAGGAGGAATAAAAAGGTGCAGTTTCCCACAGACCCTTTGCAGGGTGCAATGTAGAAGCATAGCTAGGGTGGGACACTTGGCTTCGGGTGTAATGATGGGATCAGGGGGAGGGTTTAGAAGGGATCCGGGCTGCCCCCTACCCCCTTCAGCCAGCCTTGCAGGGAGGGATGTGATGGATACTCTACGCAGGGGCCTGGCCTTGCTCTGCCTGGTGCTCCAGTTGGGGCATGGGGGCTTGTCCTGCTCTGCCCTTTTGCCCAGTGCTCCAGCTGGGGAGCGGGGCAAGCCCCCACGAACCAGTCCCTGGCTGGAGCACCAGGAGGGCATAACGGGGTGAGCCCTTGACCCCACTCTCCTGCTGGAGCATGGAGCGGGAAGAGTGGGGCAAATGCTCAACCCTGCTTCCCAGCTGGAACACGGGGGGTGGGTGGGAGGAACAGGGCCAGCACTGAGGCTGGAGCAGAGATGGATGCTAAATGGTGGGCAGTGGCCCTTCTAGGCCCACCTGTGTCTATGCCCCTGGTACAGTGGCACTTTAATGAAGATTAAATTCAAAGGTACAGAAGTTTTACTCTCCTCAGAATGCGTTTGAAGTAACCCCCAATAGCCAGACCTGTTTAGTGTCCTGGTAGTTTGCTTCTGCTTATTCAGTATTAGAAGACTTACCCAGCATTGCCTGGGTTCGGGGCTGGCATGGGGTGGCGGGGCCACTCGGTCTACTGATGGCTGCTCTCTGGGGTGGGCCTGGGGGCAAGGCGGTGGGGAGCAGTAGCGTGCAGGTTGCCTGGTGGCTTCTCCCTGGGGCTGGCCCGGGGTGGGGCACGCAGGCCGCCCACCGGCTTCTCCCTGGGGTGGCAGGGGCCGTGCTGCTAGCCAGCGGCTGCTCCCCAGGGCAGTGGAGCTTGCTGCCCACCTGTGGTCATTTGTGAATATAACAGTTCCTGCTCTCACACCCCTTCCTTTCCATTTGATGTGAACCAGTCCCATTCCCCACATGCCCCATTGTCCTGGTACAACCTAACTCAGACCTGGCTTTAAGTTATGATAAGAGGAAGCTGCATGCCAAATTTGGTGTCCTAGCTCTTGCTTTTTAGGAAGAGTTCTTGAGCAAAAACACTCAAAGACGGACGGACGGACGGACGGACAGACCGACCACTCTCAAACTCTCTAAAATATATAGTAGACTATACTTTGTAAGCCTAGGTCTCTGTTTTATTATACTGGAGCAACCCAGTGCAGAGAAAAAGCAAAGTTGTGGGATCTTTTGGGTGACCTCCAGGGTAAAAAATAATGTGAGATGCCATTGGAGCTAGAGGAGAATATTCATCCCCCTTTTTTGGGGGGGATAAGGTGAGAGGTGACAATTTCTGCTTTGCTCTAGAGTCCTCTTTGACCAAGGGCCAGCCTTCCTTTGCAGGGGTTTTAAATGAAGTGCTTTACAGCCCTTTGGAATAAAAGTTTTAACATTTTAGAATGAGCCAGTGATATCTGGGTAAAGATTGCATCCTTTATAGGAGTTCTGAATACACGGTGATTACCTAGATCTCATCGAAAATGGGCATGAAGGGGATTGCCATTCGATCTCAGAGAACTTTACTTCTGAGGCCTGGGAAGTAGAAGTTTGATCAGAATGATTCAGTCAGAGCTGCCCTTACATATAATTAGGGATGTGAATGAGTAGTTGACTAGGCTTATCCGTTAATCTAGTTGACTGCTCAAATTTCCACCTGCTTGCTGCTTCTATCTATCAGAGGCAGCAAGTGGGGGGAAGGAGGAGCTGGTGCTGGGGGAAACCAGCTTAAAAGCCAGTTCCCCCCAGCACCGGCTGTGTGGTGCCGCCTTCTCCCCCCCGCACTTCTGCCTTCCTCAGAGGCAGCAGTGCAGGGAAGTGGGGGCAACGGAGGTTGCTTTGCAGCAGCAGCCTGTACCTGCAGAGGATCTGACCTCCCTGCAGACAGAGGCTGCTTCGTGGCAGCCTCCCCTATCCCAGCAGCCTCTTTCCATGGGGAACTCGGACACCCCATGGACAGGGGCTGCTGGCACACTGTGCTGCTTCCTCTGTATCAGAGGCAGCAGTGTGGGATGGAAGGCAGCTGGTCCGTGAGGAGATCTGGTTTCTAAACTGGCTTCCTTGGCGGACTGACTCCTACCTGGCACCCCGCAAGAGGCAGCAGTGCGGGGTGGCAGGGGGCTCCCCAAGAGCGGGGCTGGATTGCAGTGACTACCAGCCCTTCCCTTGGAGATATAGAATAGTCGACTAACTGGTAAGAATTCATGCATAGTCAGTCAACTATTCTATTACCCACTAACATCCCTACATATAATCATTCCTTCTCGCAGACTGTGTAGTAGAGGTTTGAGCAGCAGTGTGGGAACATGGGGACCTTGGATCCACCTCGTAGCTCTGCCAGTGACTTCAGACACTTGTGACCTGGTTTTACAGAGGTGCTGAGCACACATGGGTTTAATTGGGAGCTGAAAACCAAATGGTAAATGTCCATGACTCAGTTTCCTTATCTTTAAAATGGGGATAACACTTAACCCCATATGGGTTCTATACAGCTCAATTATTGTTTGTAAATCACTGAAGAATCCTTGACCGAAAACCTTATGCATATGCAAAGCATGATTCATGTTGTGGTGTTAGTCTACTCAGGTAGTGGAAAGAGAAATCTCTTTTTGTTTCAGCTGTGTTCCCGTGCTTATGCAGGCTGTATAAACTTAGGAGTGAGATGAGATTTTGGCTCTGACTCCTAGCTAAATTGTGTATCAGTTGATTGGGGTGATGTCCTTCACACTGCAAGTAGATACATGAAGGCCGTTGTAAGAGGAATAATGTATATTAGTGGGTGGATCAAGTTCAACAGCACTTGAAACACCATTTGTTTTGTTGTTGGTTTTGATTTATTAGACTTTTGCCATCTTTTTTTCTTATAACAAACCAAACAAATTTTAGAAGCCAACAAATAAAGCAAGTACAGAAGGGCTGTAGATCAGAAGTCTGAGGTCTCGTACAGTCACAGATTCCTGTGCATTAACAATGGTCCGGGCACAGGGATTCTTATGACACGTGTTAAAACAAAATAATAATAAAACTAAGGAGATCTAAGTCAAGAAGGAAAAGGGTGGGGGCAGGGACTAGACAAAGAGAAGGGGATGAGATTGGGAAGGGTGCGTAGGGGGGTTGCTTAGTTCTTTTCATCCAGGCCTCACGTATGGGTCATTAGTTGGAAAGTGATGAGAAGGAGGGCGCATAATCATTGTAACAGTATGCTTTCTGATAGCTTCCTGATGCAGTTTTCTTTTTTTGTAAACAGCTGTACATATTTTTGCCAGGTGTCAGGGAAAGTCAGAGTAATCCAAGACTAATTCAACTGAAACATCATTGTCCATTGGCATTTTTTGCTGTTAGCTAATTGCTGGCATTCATATTTGTATTGGGTGCTGATTGTGGGACGTATCATCTGTTTGAAAAGTATGTGTGATCTTACATTGTAGAGCAGAGGAGTCTACTTGATTTGCCTCTTCAAGACAAACAGAATCTGATGAATGGGGATTAGAGCCAAATCCTAGGAGCCTGGGTCTTCACTTCATCTGAGCAGGGTCATGGCCCAGGAAAATACAAGGGAGAAACAGCTGTTAACACAATCTCTGCATCCTCATCCCCAGCGGAAGGGCATGACTGACTGTGTGGGGTCCTTTACCTGCTGCATTGTTGTAGGTAAAAGGCTGAGCTTCGGTAGTGCTGTCAGAAGAAGAGGACTTGTTGCCTCTGACTGCATCGTCTAATTAGTCCATTAGGGGGTTGTGTTAATGGGCCTTGATAGACCAGCCAGCACTTATGAACTCCAACCTCTGTAGGTCAAAAATGCGGGAAGTAGAAAAACGTTAGGTGACAAATCAGACTTTCCCTTAATTTGTCTGGAGTCTTGTTTCCCTCTTTTGAGTATAGAACCAGTGCAGAATTTTTCAGTGGTGGGTTGTAACTTGGAATTTGACATTTCTGTGCAGAGGGAAAATATTTAAAAGTGTAACGCTAACAGGCAGAACTCAACCTGGGACCTCTGGAGCTTAGGGCATGAGCCTCAACTGCTTGAGCTAAAAGCGAGCTGGCTCTCAGCTAAAGCTCTAGAACAACGGTTCCCAACCTTTTCCAGATGGGGACCCATTTTGACAATTCAGGAAGACTTGGTGACCCAAGGCAATTCAAAAACGGGGGGAGGAGAAGGGACAGAGCCACCTGGGGAGACACTTGGCAACCCTTTTGAAATGTAATGGTGACCCATATTTGGGTCCCAACCCATAGGTTGGTAAACCCTGCTCTAGAGCAAACTCATTCTCTCTCTCTGCAAGTGGTCTGTGTGCCACTACATGGGACAGTGAGCCACACCCAGTAGGTGTGTAGGTTACAAAAGCACTTGCTGAAAAAGGTCCCATATCTCAGGGAGCACTTGCCATTCACCATGAGCTGCCACCTCCTGTATCAGACCCCCAGAGGGTACAGACAGGTCTGCAAGCTAATTTCCCTTCCCCCCACAACTCCAGCAGCCTCTAGATTGTGTGTGGTCTAGGGACAGACACACAGCACCTCCAGTCGTGGCCTATAAAGCCCCCAGACGTTGTAAATCACTTAAAACTTGCTGCCTTTTCTTGTCCCCCTGTCCCACCTCCAGTTATACCCCTTTGCTCCCCCTTTGTGCTTTCTCTTTCACCAGGCCTCCAGAGGACAAGAGAGGACTTCCTAGTCTAACCTGAACACTGCATTGTGTACCCAGCTTCCCAGCTCTCCACAGTATTAGATGATAATGAAATGGCTCCCTACCTGACAAATGTAAAAATAGCTCTTGGTGTTGCTAGAAGGGACTACACAAGTGACTGTGAATGGCTCACACTCCCTGTAGACTTTAGGATAGCTGTGAGAAATGGCTTTGCAGAGCCTGGCGTGAGGTAGCTGTACAGTGTTTGTTTTGGGGCTGAGCTGCTGATGTGAAAACACTATTAAGCAACACCAACTGGGAGAACACTGGCACTTCACAGCTGGGTGTTGTTTCTCAGTCAGTCACTCTGTTTGCAGGACACACACACTGTGGCACTCAAGGAGTTTTAACAAATGTTAAGATAAGTTGCTGCAGAGATTCTGACAGCGAGTCCCTGCTGTTCCCCCTGAACAAGAGAGGGTTTCAGGCTTTCTGTAAACATTTCAGAGGATGAGCGCTGGGTTGAAATGGCCTAAACAGGACAATAGTGAAGTGCAAAAGTATGAGCTTCATTGATCTTGGGTGCGCCTATCAGGAACTACTGAAGTCCTGTCCCAGTGCTGCCTGAGCTAAGCCTAGAACCAGGGAAAGGGTCTCTCAGGATAACGTCTGATTTTTTTTCTTCTTTGCATCCTAGACTGCGCTGTGCCCCAGAAGCAGCCGGCAACAGGCCTGACTCCTAAGTGGGGGGTGGAGGGTTGGGAGAGCACACAGGACTCCGTGAACTGCCCCTGTCCCAAGCACTAGCTCCATACTCTCATTGGCTAGAACTTGCTGCTGGCTGCTTCTGGGGTGCAGCATGGTCTGTGGTGTCAGGAGTAGGGCTGTTAAATTTAATCAACTAATTGACTAGTCGGCAGATTTTCCGTCGATGAGCAGGGGACCCGCAGTGGGGTTAGCTCCTGGCCCGGAAGCTAACCCCGCTGCAGTTCTGCCTTTTAAATGTATTACGAGCCTGTCGGACCCTTTTAAATGTATTATGAGCCAGGAATCAGCTGCCCTGGCTCATGCCGAGTCCCCGCATTGTGCTTCTGATTTTTAAATGTATCAAGAGTCGGCAGGCTTTTAATACATTTGCAAAGCAGAGGCTCAGTGTCAGGGACTGGGCGCGAGTTGGGAATAAGCTGATTCCTGGCTTGCGTCTGGTCCCCACTACCCCCTGCCTCCCCTGTCCCCAGCGGAGATGGTGCTGGGGGGGACCAGCATAAGCCAGCTCGCCCCAGCACCGGCTCCTGCTTCCTCCCCCACCCCTTGCTACCTCTAAAAGAGGCAGCAAGCGGGGGGAAGTGACTAGTCGAGGGACTAATCGACTATCCGTTAAGCTTTTGCTCATCAGGTAGTTGACTAGTTGCTTACATCCCTAATCAGGAGAGGCAGAAGCCTGACTTAGCACCCCCACTGCACCACTAAATGGGAGCCGCTCAAGGTAAGCCCTTGCTGCCCCAGCCCTGACTCCGCTCCCAAGGCCGGAGCCCACACTCTAGTCCAGTGGTCCCCCCAACACGGTGCCCGCGGGCGCCATGGCACCCGCCGGGCCATTTCTGTGCGCCCGCCGAGTGATCGGGGCCGGCCCCGGGCGTGCAGCACATGGGCGGCCCCGCCCCCAGGTGTGCAGTGCATGGGTTGTGCCGGCCCCGGGCGCGCGGCGTATGGGCGTCCCCGCCCCTCGGCACGCAGCACAGGAGCGGCACTGGCCCCAGGTACGTGGCGCATGGGCGCTGCCGGCTCCTGGGTGCATGGCGTATGGGCGTCACCGCCCCTGGGCACGCGGCACAGGAGCGGCACCGGGCCCCAGGCGTGTGGTGCATGGGCGCTGCCGGCTCCTGGGCACGCGGCACAGAAGTGGCGCTGGCGCCGGCCCCGGGCATGTGGCGCATGGGCTGTTCCGGCCCTGGGCGCGCGGCGTATGAGCAGCCCCACCCCAGGGCATGCGGCACAGGAGCGGCGCCGGCCCCGGGAGTGCGGCGTGTGCGCGGCCCCGCCCCCGGGTGCCCAGCGTGTGAGTGGCCCGCCCCAGGCGCCTGGCAGCCCCAAAAGGTTGGGGACCACTGCTCTAGTCAAATTACGTTGGGTCGCAGACATCAACAATTTGCTTCTACTGGGTCATGAGAGAAGAAGTTTGAAAGGCACTGCTTTAGTGGATCTAAAACCATCAATCTGCTGCTCAGCCAGGGACAATGATTGTTCACTGCTCCCAGATCTGTGCTATAATGGCTCCCTTGGTTTCTCCCCTACTCTCACTGTAGGTGAATATTATTCCCATCATCGCCAAAGCAGACACCATTTCCAAGAGCGAGCTGCACAAGTTTAAGATAAAGATAATGAGTGAGCTGGTCAGTAACGGGGTGCAGATCTATCAGTTTCCCACGGATGACGAAGCTGTTGCAGAGATCAACTCCGTAATGAATGTAAGTCCATACTACTTATTGCATTACCTCTGAATATTGTAACAAAGGGAGCTCTTGGACAAAGGCACATTTTACAACGGGCCTTGAAGGGGCTGTGTGGATACTAGATCTGTTTTAAAGGCTGTTGCTAAAGAGAGAGACAGACATTATTTTGCTTGTGCCTTTAAACATCACTGTACAGGGATTTAATTAAAGTGCTACTGTTACGTATGAGAGGCCCTGCTCAGCTCTTGAGAGGCCACGTTCTGCTCTAAAATAAATTGCGTGCTGACATTTCAAGGCTGGGCTTGCAGCAAGTTGAAATACATTTTGCAATGTTTTTGTTTTTAAATGTTTAGAAAAAATTAGAAATGTTCTGCCTTTGGGATGAGAAAAAAGAAAAGTGTCTAGTTTTTGAGGTTTGGGCTTTTTTCCCATCCTTTTTCAGAAGCAACATGAAATAAGGAGAAAATGGAGAAAAGTTGGCAAAGGGGAGAAAAACTAAAATATTTTTTAGACTTATTTTTTTTGTTGGAAGACTCGGTACACTTGGAACTGGAAACTTTGTATTAAAATTCATCATCTCTTTCTTAAAAACAACAACAACAAACCCCCCTCATTTTTCATGATGGGGAGCAGAAACTTTGAATGTGACGTTTCAGCCAGGTCTAGTTGAGCGTCTCCTGAACCAAGGAAGCCAAATACATTGAGCCCAACTTAAAATAAAACTATTGTACTCTGCTGTGGTCAAATTCAGCACTGATTAAAGTACATGCAAGTCTTGCTAATTTCCATGAACTGGACTATCTGAAATCTAAATTGTGCAGCATTGGTTGAAATTTTTCATCTGAAATGTTTTGTTTTTTAAACTGAAAGTGGCTTTTTCCACAGTAAAATTCCATTTTTGATTAAATGTTTTGGTCTCACAAAACAAAGTGGGTGGAAATTTGGGGAGTTTGACAACCAAAAACTATAAAAATTGGGCTATAAAAAACTATAAACAATGAAACAAAAATGTCTCCTTGGTTGAACTATTTTGGGTTTGGTGGCTAATTTTTTTTTTTACACAAAACCCCTGAAAAATGCAGAAAAATATTGATGAAAATGAGAATTCTCTTGCTTTCATCGAAATTGTTCATCGAGGGAGAGGGAGGGAACATTTCCCTGTGAGCTCTACTTTTGAATCTACTTCTTCCTATTAGTTAAGGACGTCTGCTAGCCCCTCCCTGTTGAAATCCCTGGGAAATAGACCAAGACTGCAGTATGTTTAACAGTGTGGTGAACTCTGGATACAGGCTGTAACTGGGAGCAAAATACCTACTAGGGATATAAGCGACTAGTTGACTACCCGATAAGCCTAGGCTCTGTATCAGAGGCAGCAAGGGGAAGGGGAAGCAGGAGCCAGTGCTGGGAGTAGCTGGCTTAAGAGGGGTAGGGGAGGCAGAGGCGCAGCAGGGCAAATGGCACAGCAGGGAAACCGGGGTGAGCAGGGACTCAAGCAGTCCCTGCTCACACCCGGTCCCGACTGCTGCACCTCTGCCTTTTAAATGTAGTAAGAACCACGGGCAGCTCTTACTACTTCAAAGGCAGAGGCGCAGCTGGGATAGCGAGCGCCCCCCTCTTCTCGACTAATCAAGTGGTCGATGAAATTTCCATCAACTACTCGATTAGCTGATTAATCAAAATTTAACATTCCCGATACCTACCTGACTGGCTACCGCTATGATACCTAGCTCCTAGTGTTTTCTGTGCACCTTTTTCTGGCAAAGCTCCCATTGACTGTTAAGAGCTTTGCTGGCAGACCTCAGGGTAATCGAACCTGTCTTGTATCTATCACAATAAAGCCCTCCATGTGCTGGTGTTTGGGTAAGATGAGCTGTCTGGCTTCGGCAGAAGGGGGTGCAATGTGTGTGGACGAGGGCAGTGTTTCTCAACCTTTTTTATAAAGTACCCCTTTTAAAAAAAAAAAAAAAAAAGTACCCCCCGTATCTAGTTTTCAAACACACAATTTTTTTCTACCATTGCAACTCATTTGTTTAAACAACTTAATCATAGCAGGGTGGGCGATGAAATTTTTGGGTGTAAAAAGTAGAAAAATAATAAAATGCTGTAAAGCTTAAAACAAAAATTCAGTTTTTCTCCAAATTTCAGTTGTGTTGATGTACCCCCCAGACTTCTCTCGAGTACCCCTAAGGGTACTTGCACCACTGGTTGAGAAACACTCGACTAGGGATGTAAAATCCCTTTTAATCAATTAACTGGTTAAACATTAACTGCTGGCGGCTCCGGCCAGGCTGGAGTGCTCCTCACCCACGGTGCAGTGGGCTGCTCCGGCCAGGCCTAGCCGGATGGGGTTATTCTGACCCAGCTGAAGTGCCCCTCACCTGCAGTGGGCAGAGGGCTGTTCCATCAATTAATTGGGTAACCATTTACATCCCTAGTGTGGACATTGTGCGCAGGTAATTATCACTGCATTTACTGCAGCGTGTCTTTCCCACCTCCAGCACGAGTGCCGCCACAAGAGGAAAGAAGCAGTGATGGGAGGGGGGTAGTGAGAATGAAACACACGTTCTCTAATTTGATATTTGCCTTGGGGTGGGACAGAGGCACTGACTGTGCCTGCAGCGCTCCATGTAAGGAGACATTCAGTCACTTGTGCGGGAGAAGGGAAGATGGGAGCCACCCTGCGGGCTGTGTCCAGAGAACAGTGCGTGTGCTGAGTCAGCTTTGCACTTACAAAGCTGATGATGTCATCTTGATGTCATGTTCCCTAAACGTGTTGTGATTTCTGCCATCCCATCCCCACCCACACGCCCCCACCCCACATGCCCCCACCCACACACGCTTGGACACTAAAAAAAATCACCGTGTGATGTGTCCTGCAAATGCCCCATCCTGTGCCTTCATGTGAGCTGCTGTGCAAATCACCATTAACCAATGTCTTTGTGTGTATGTTCTTGGAGGAAGGCACCGTCCCATCCGATGCATGTGGACAGGGCTTAGCACAGTGGAGTGCTACAGAAATAAGAACAATCTGGCAAAGAAGAGCCAGGCAAAGCCAGCAACACTTGATGTGCTGGGAACAGCTGTCATTTGGAAGAAACTGTCCATGGCATTAACAAAATCTCTCAGTGCCGTGCGGGGGCTCTGGCTCCAGCCATGCCGGGGCTCTGGCTCCAAGCCACATTGTCAGCTCCATGGCAAGCAGGCGTTGGGCATGCAGGATGCCATGTGCCATTTCATAGTGCAGATCGTGTTCACTCTGAGTAATGAAGATTCTGTGCTTGAGGCTAAATGATGTTGAAGGTCTGGCTAGAAGAGGCTCATGGCAGCTTTGTAAGATTGATGCCTGTGAAAGATTCTTGTGTGTGCACTGAATTCCCTGGGCTGATTCTGTTTCAGGCTCATCTGCCCTTTGCTGTTGTTGGCAGCACGGAGGAAGTGAAAGTTGGAAACAAGCTGGTGAGAGCTCGCCAGTACCCCTTGGGGGTGGTGCAAGGTAAGGATGTCAGCCGCAGGGCAAGTTGCAGAGCTGGGACTCCCTCGCTGTGAGTGAATGCTCACGCTCTCTCCTGCACGTCTCCCTTCTGCCACCATGTCTGTGTGTTGGGTGCCAGGGCAAGAGACCCGAGGACTCTGCATTGCCATTGAAGTCTGCTTTGTTGAATCGAGTTTATGAGGCGCTTGAACCCTGCCTGAAGGTGCAGGGTCGTTACAGCTGGGTCATACGCGCAGGTGCATTTGCTGTGCTCCAACCAGGCTGGAAAAGGGTTCTGAGTTTCTGGCATCAGCAGAGGGAGAGGTTCCAGCAGGGAAAACCTTAGGAGCAGCCCATGTTCAGGACTAAAATTTACAATGAGCTGTTGTCACCAAAGAAACTCAACCCCGGAAGAAGGGTTGGCTTTCTACAGTGTGTGAGAGCTCTTCTCAGAGCAGGGTGGGAACTCCAGATGCTCCCAAGGCTCTTTCTGCTTCTCTCTCATCCAGTGCCCCCAGCACTTGAGGCTCAGTGCTGAATGTCTGGGTGAGGGACTGTGAGTCTCCCTAGCTCAGTGTGTGTTGGCTTGTTCAGGGTGTTTCCGGAGGGGATCGCTCCATGCTGTGCCGGGATGACTGGGGAAGTACAAGTGTCCTCCCTCGAGCGCTGCTTCTTTGGGAACCCCTTTCGAAACGTGTGCTGTGCCACCTGGGCGGGATCTTTCCCCTCAGCCCCATGCTGGCGAAGTAACAGCTCAGAACGGCGCATCGAACCGGGTTGAAAGGAAATGCATTTTCCTGGATTTTATTTCCTCTGTTCCCTGAGTTATGGCAAAGGCCTGGTAACAAAACCACCCTTGCCCACCCTTGTGTGCTCGTCCTGTCTCCCTTTGGTGACACCTATATCCATGGTTAGCAGTGTGTGCAAGGCACCAAGTCCCATAGGTAATGTTCCCTCTAATTTTTTCCATCCAGGTGCGGAATAAATGTTATTTGCATTGAGGCATGTGCAGATGTGCACCACCAGTCGGGATACAGGCTGCCGGCTCTGGGTGCTCTGCTAATCAGCTGGGTGGCATTTGAATCTCTCCTGGGTGGCTGCCCAAGCACTCATCTTGCAGGGAACACAGCATACGTCCTCCCATTGAACAGCCATTAATTCCTTTGTGCTCAGGACCCCTCGCTCTCAGAAATGCTGTCCTAGCCCTAGAACTTGCACCCTTGTCAGCAGCAGACTCCTGGATTCTTCTGGAAGGGAAACGCCCTCTTTCTGCAATGCTCTCCTGTTGGAAAGCTTAGCTCATAATTTAGGGTAGATTGGCAGAGGCCCTGGAGGTTTTTCGCCTTCCTCTGTAGCATGGGGTACAGATCACAGCTGGAGGATTCTCTGCATCTTGGGGTCTTCAAAATATTTGAGGGCTTCAATATCTGAGATATAGGTGAGAGGATTATTCTAGCAGGGGGTGGGTGAGATTCTGTGGCCTGCATTGTGCAGGGGGTCAGACTAGATGATCATAATGGTCCCTTCTGACCTTAAAGTCTAAGTCTATGAGTCTATGAGTTCATTGCCCCAGTGGTACAAATTCCCGAGAGAGAACCTCACTGGGGTTAGTCAGTCCTGTTGTGTCCTTGCAATCCTCCCAACCCCCCTTCCCCATGTTTGCTGACTTTCTTCCCTTCTGTTCAGTCGAGAACGAAAGTCACTGCGACTTTGTGAAACTGCGAGAAATGCTGATCCGCGTCAACATGGAAGATCTTCGGGAACAGACTCACACTCGCCACTATGAACTGTACAGACGGTGCAAGCTGGAGGAGATGGGGTTCAAGGACACCGACCCTGACAGCCAGCCTTTCAGGTGCGTGACCTTTCCATGTCCCCACCCTATTTCCAGTAGCATTCCGCTCCTGAGCCTGCAAACCTTCCATCAGCTGGAACCCCCTTGGGCAGAGAGCTTGCAACATCAGCCCCCTTTACTGAGAACTGCTAACATTGATAATCTCTCTGCTGATTGAGCTATTTCTCTTTTCCCCATCCCCTCTGCCTTCAAGCAGTGTAGAAGGGTGTAGCCTTGCTAGTCACTATTGAGTAATGCCGTAGCATCTCATTTGCTTCCGATCCAGCCTTCAAGAAACCTACGAGACCAAAAGAAAAGAATTCCTTGGTGAGCTGCAGAAGAAAGAGGAAGAAATGAGGCAAATGTTTGTTAACAAAGTCAAGGAGACGGAGTTGGAACTGAAAGAGAAGGAGAGAGAGGTGGGTGTGTCGGAGGCCTGCGAGATGGGCCCACACGTGCAGAGGTGGATGAAGTATGATGAGTATTTGAAAGATGCGAGCTGAACACTGTGATCTCAGTAAAGTAACAGCCTGCCCTTGTAGCAAATCCCAGCACCTGAGCCGGGGTCCCAAATGCATGCAGTGGTATCTAGCTAGAAGCTTATGTGGATCTGGACACTTCACGGACATGAATGAATTTATCTCCCCAGTAGCCGGCTTGGTAGGAAGTTATTCCCCTTGTACAGGTGAGGGGGGAGAGGCACAGAGGATGACATTTGGAAGACCACCTTAGGGTTTGTCTGCCCAGCATTTTGGAGCAAGCAGGAGTGAGTGGGAGCTCAGATTCTGAAACGTATCAGAGCCCAACCTGCAACTGCAAAGTACTATCTCTACAGCTATTTTTAGAGCATTAGTGCAGTCCTGGCTAGCCTGAGTCTGTTGATCCACGTTTGGGGGGGACTCACTGCAAAATGCTGTATAGATATACCCTTAGGGTAAGTCCAGCTGCAAGCCAATGAGGGCTTAGATTCTTCTGAAAATGTTATTCTCTGTGCCTCCTCTCCAGTACAATAGGAATAATTGCATAAGTGCCATTGAGGATCAGGGACCTCCTAAGCAATGTTCTCTCTAATCTTTTCCATCCATGTGCAGAATAAAATTTATATATGCACAGATGCATGTGCAAATGTGCACCACCAGTAGAAACACACAACCTAGCTGTCAGTGCCCTGCTAATCAGGTGGGTGGCATTTGAATCTCTCCCGAGTGACCACCCAAGCACATACCTTACAGGGAACATTGCCGCAAAGCCATTTTTATGCTTCTGAAAATTAAGGACAGCTTTTCAGAGGAGATGGCCACTCCACTCATCCAGTGCCCTACACCTAAGGCCATCCTTCCCCTCTCTAGAAGGAGAGATCAAGACAGACAATGTTGAGCATGTCACGTTGTCTTGCCCTTTATGTAAAAAGGCTGCTCATGTGCAAAGCACAGGTAGTTTAGGCCCCTGTCCTGCAGCAAGGTCAGCAATTTCAGCCCCTTAGTCCTGTGCTGAATTTCTCTGACCTCAGTGGGACTCTGCACAGCAGCGAGAGTCTGATTACTGGTCCATGGTGAGAAGTGGGACTTGGGGTAGCTGCCCAGCAGCAGGCTGGGGACACTCTGGCTCAATGGGTCTGTCTTCTACCAGCTACATGAAAAGTTTGAGCATTTGAAGAGGATACATCAGGAAGAGAAGAAGAAGGTGGAGGAGAAGAGGAGGGATTTGGAGGAGGAGATGAACGCCTTCAACAGGCGAAAAGTCGCCGTTGAAACCCTGCAGTCTCAGTCCTTGCAAGCGACTTCACAACAGCCCTTTAAGAAGGATAAAGACAAGAAAAAGTAAGCGGTTTAACTTCAACCTGTTCCGGCCATTCATACTATTTTATTCTTCCAACAGCTTGTTCATTTGCCACAGAAACAAACACAGCAAAGCACTGCACCAGTGAAGCTGCCCGAGCATTTTGCAAAAACTAGTAAATTCAAGGGGGCTTTCTAAATCATAAGCCAGCATCCCTCCAATCCCCTCGAAAGGGTCAGGTTATCTCTGTCTCCTGTAGAAGCCTTGGTGCCTGAGGAGGAAGTAGACTTGTCTATTCAGACTGGGAGAGTCAGGGGACATTTGGACCACCTGCTTGATGGCCAGTTCAAGGTGCTGGCTCACCATGGTTAGCCTTAGAGAAATAAGTTGTCACTTTCCCAGAAGAGGGAAGAGGAAGATTCTAGAAGTACCCAAAAGTGTAGTGTCTTTCAGGCATGGCTGCCTGCAGTGCAGTAACATTATACTGAGCTGCAGGGTTGGGGACTGTGTTTGTAGGATGCCGAAGGGTTATTGGCTTTTCTGGCCTGCAAAGAGTTAAAGGGAGGTGGCAGCTAAGGATGAGGAGACGCAGGGGCAATTGCTGAGGGAGAACATGGGTGGGGGCCACATGATCCGCCCCCTTGCCGTCCCAGGAAAGGGCAGGGACAATCCCCCTCCGTCCCCACCTCACCCTTGCACT
Organism: Rafetus swinhoei; assembly: GCA_019425775.1. NCBI lineage: Eukaryota > Metazoa > Chordata > Testudines > Trionychidae > Rafetus > Rafetus swinhoei. The sequence continues at coordinate 17,945,498 of CM033428.1, read as the reverse complement.
GTCCTCTCCCCTCCTCTTCCCCACCCTTGCTCTGCTCCCACCCTGCCAAAGCAGCTGGGGGGAACAGTGGGGCTGGGGGGCCAGCACTGGCAGTGGGGGTCCAGGCCCCTGCACTCACTGGCAGTGGCAGAGGAAGCAAAGCAATGTGGCCCCAGCCCACTTCCCCCAGGCAAGTGCAGGGGCAATCCTGACTAGGGATGTAAAATCCCATTTAATTGGTTCAATGTGGGGCTTACACTGTGTTTGACCATTTAGCCGACTAAAGGGGAGTAGGCGGGGGGGGCCGCTCCAGCTGGACTACCGGCAGGGAGCTGCTCCCAGGGTTCCTATTAACCATTAAGGGTGATGCTTATCAGGTAACAGTTTAATTGGTTACCTGTTAACATCCCTAGACCTGACCCCGGAGCACCAGGAGAGCAGAACGAGCTGTGGCAGCATTGCTTTGCTTTCCCTGCTACTGCTGGTGAATGTAGGGGGCCGACCCCTGCTGCTGGTGCCAGTCCTCCCCCACTATTTTCTCTGGATGCCCAGGGACTGTGGCCCTAATGGCTGTTGGCCAGCTCCTTGCCCTCCAACCCATGGTGCGAGGGACATGTGTCCTCACATTCTGCCCTATGCACTGCCCCCGCAAGACAGGTGTGAATGCATTATGGCCCCTTGGATCTTGTTCCTACCAATTTTGAATCACTGACCTTAGATACGAGGATGATTTTTCTTCCACCCCATGGGCCTGACTCTGATACGTTTGTGACTGGCCTCTTAGGCAATCCCATTAAGTTCAGCGGTAGTGCTTCTGCTGGGAGGGTGCTCATCAGTCGCAATAAAGGTTTTCAGACCATAGCCCTATGCGAGTGACGGGAAAGGAGAAAACAAGTGAAACAAATGGCCTGCTCTTGCTCCCACTGAAGTCGGTCTTCAACAAGTGCAGGATTGGGAACAACATGGAAAAGGGGTTATCCTCCAAACTGCTACATTTCTCTGCTATTCTGACATTTTACACTTTTTTCCGGCACAGAGGAACTTCAGTATTCTCTTTATGTTTCATAAGTCCCAGAGCAGACTGGTGGTAACGGTGTTTGATCATTTTAATGATGGAAATAAAAATATCAGATGTAGCAATAATTCAAGTTTACTCTTGACAACATGGCTTTTAGGTTTGACACTGCCTATGAAATATTGTGCTACAAACCAATATATTATCCCCACGATAACTACTGTGCACTAGCACTTCTGTAGTAGTTTGTTTCCTCCCAGGGAATACCATGTCTATTGCTTACTTTGGATTAACATTTACCTATGCAGTAAAAACCAATTCTGGTTCTGCTGGGCATGCATTGTGCACATCTTCCCTGCAGCTGGAATCCAAGAGCTGATTATAAAATACAGTATTATATTACGACCAAAGGATCGCCCATTCCAATGTAGCACAGACTATGGCCCACGTGCTTGTGCATCTCTGAGATCTTTAGCCTATATTTATTTTGGGCTTTGAAATGTCAGCAGTGATTCTGCATGAAAATGATTGAATGTCCTGGTGCCTGTTAGACAAAGGACAAAGAAAGGGCCTTATTCTGTTTCATTTACACTTGTGAAAACTGAAACTGATGTAAGAAAGATCCGAATCTGGCCCTGCCCTTACAGTATAAAGACTCTTTAAGACCAGAATGACTTGACACTCTCCCCTTGGGTATAGTGAATGGTTAAATAGCCTTCTTTGTTGTGACAATGAGTGTTGCATAATGTCCTGTACATCTTGTGAGTGGAGGATGCTACTAGATGTAGTTAAGGCCATTCACAGCTTAGTGTGTTGATTTGATGACATAGCCTTCAGGACCTGGGAGTTATAATTAATCATCTTTAGCAAAACACAATATGGCCTTGTTATCCAGCCCTACTCAAGAGCCATCTCAATACAGGAATAACAGGTTGAGTTGCATCTCGTCATGAGCTGCATCAGCAGAATTGCCTGAGTCAATGCAATAGAACATGGTGCTGTAGATAAAGAGGGAACTACCTTGAACTGTGAGGGGGAGTTTGCAGGCCAGCCGGCCTGCCTGCCTGCACTACCTGTTATTGTTTAATGAGCCCCCAAATTCAGGCCTCATTTAAAATCAACATTGAAATCCTGGGTGACATTTGCTGCTTCAGCTTCTCTCGATAATTATTTTGCAGCTTTTATGTCATTAAAAAAACACAAACATGCTAAATGACATACACTTCATTACTTAATTGATTTGAATATGGGCTGGGAGCTAATTGCATTCCTCAGCTGTAGCGTTGGTGGCCATACGCTGGGCGGGTTCACATCTCATCCATGATGCATTCTCTGACTCTCCATTTAGAATTAGATACCATATGTGTCATTATTTAACAGTCGATAAGAGATGTGATTTGAAACACACTTGTCATTAGCACATGACTGAATAGTCTGAGGTTTGCCACTGTCATTCCAAGGTGGTTACAGTCAGAAATGGAACTGTATAAAAATGACAAAAGATTTAACTGATTAAAATAGTCTGAGTAAAGATTTAACTGAGTAAAATAAATAGTCTGTATTTTAGTCCGACTAAATTACAGACTATTAATTCTAGTTGATTTAAATATTTCTGAATGCACTAGTGGGAGACTGAGCAGGATTCTTTTGTGATTTGTGCGTTGAGAAGTTTGTTAAATAGGTTCCTATTGTGGGGTTTTTAGTATTCACCATGACTGAAAAACCAGAAAGATTCTAGCTTGAGTCACAGATTCCAGGTTCAGTTTGCTATTTTGAAAAAGTCACCTTTTTTGCGACAAGCCATTTTGAGACAATACACTTGAGGGCAAGGTCCAGACTGTTGTTGGTACAGAATAGCAAAATGATTTCTGTTCAAGCAGGATTGCATGGTACAGAATGTAAGAATCTTGAGCCAGAAAAGATTTCACTCCCCTTGGCCTGCCATTGTTCCCTCTTACTGTACATTTTTTAAATATTTTGTCTGGAGTGTATTTTCATCCTTTATTTTTTTTATAATACCATTATTGCATGTACATCTGGAGATAGGAGGAAGTGTGGCAGAGCCTTAATGTAGCCTTATGTCTCAACCCATCCCCCCTATTTCTACCCATGTAGGCAATGTGATAATCACAGCTGGTTGGCAATTTTTTGATAAAATATTTTTTCACAAAAAATGCTGATTTGTCAAATCCAACGCTACTTGCAAGAAAGGATTAGTTTGAGTTCCTTGACTTAAACAGATGTTGGGAAAAACATTGTGAAATTGTTGAAACATCCCCCTTTGACGTTATTTAAGCAAAATTACTTTTCCTTTCAAATTTTTACTTAAAAACCTGTTTATTATAAATTAAGATAATAAGTTGACATGTTTTGAAAAACTCAAATGTTTTGATGGATCCAAACAAAAAAGTGTTTTTGATTTGTCAGCTGATGAAAATTTTGAGATTAATTTTTCACCCTGGATGGAAAAAGTTTTCTGTCCAACCCAAATTATAATATGCTTAGTAATAAACATTTTCATAGTAATAAACATTTTCTCAAGAGGACTAAAATTTAGCCACACAAGTCCCATTGAAATTAATGAGAGCTGTTTTGTTTAAATTCCTAGTTCTCCAGTGTCTTTAATATGGGATGTTTCTCCAAAAGCTCAACGATCAAAGCGCTGGAGTCATGATAGCTTTTACCTGTGCAAACAGTGACCTCTGGTGGACACTGCTAAAAACATCCTCTGACGCCCCTTCCTCTGTGCTATTTAGTCGTCACATATGAAGAGCACGGCTTTAAAATTATACTCAAAATATATTAACCTTGAGGAAGGAGTATGTGTGTGGAAAACTTGTCAGGCTGACACACTATAAATCTGACTCTTTAGTTATACAGAGCTCCCTTAACTTGTGCAGTCATTTATAGCAGTGGAAAGCGAGAGTAAAATGCTACTAACTCATCATGGTAGTGTTTTACACTTACTGACTATCCAAGATACAGGCAATGGCAAATCGGGACCTGGGACTGCCAAAGAGGCAGTCCTTAAGATGCATACTCAACCCATTTGGTAGATGTTGTAGTGGCATCTGAACAGAGGACCATCTGTCTGTTCTTGGACAGATAGATATTCTATGGGCCTCTGGGAGTGGGAGATAAGTAAGCCCAGGGAGAAGGAATGCGGAGATGCAGTAGGGATCCCAGGTGGAAACGCTTTACTAATTCTGTTTCACTGAGTGTCTTGTAAAATGGCTAGTTAAATCTGACATTTGATTTTAAATTTCGAGAGCCATTTTTCCCCTAGCTTAAATTAGTAAAATCAGGAAGTGGGAATTAAGAATTGCAAATAATCAAATAAAATGTTTTAACAGGGAGGTTGACTTTCACAAAGGCAGTTATCAGCCAAATTATGCTTCTGCACTGCCTTTAGGATGCAGTTACTGAGTCCTGAAATGCTAGATGTGTGGGGTCTCTTCTTCATTGTATATGTTTTCACTAGATTTCACTAGAATTTGCTTTTGTTTAATTTCCATAACATTAATCCATGCTGTTTTTGTTTATGTTTTTGTTTCTTTCAGTTAATCGCACTCAGATCGAGAATGGACTTTGTACTTTCATGTGTTAAGTTGCTTGAGTTTCCTACCTTGTGTTACTTCTGTCATAACATTGTGTGAGTGGACCAAAGTGAAAGAGAAAATGAGCCTCATCTGTGTTTACAGTGTAACAATTTATTGTTGTCTGTACAGGACTTATGAATAGTTTTTTAAGGAAATAAACGTCACACTCTGTCAATTTTCTGACACAAAGTCAAATAATCCTGAAAATGAGCAGGCTTGTTTCAAACCTGATGGGCAAACATCCACTTGTAAAGTGACCACAACTGTTTATCAGAACTAATATTACTAATTGATAGTGACTTTACTGATTGCGTTAATAATTAATGCTTAATAGGGCTCTGATTTGATTTTTTTTTCTATATTTGTCCTGAGTAGTATGAAGAATATCCTTTTATTTTTCTATTAAACATCATAATTTGAAAAAGTTTAGAGTTGAAAACAATACTTTGAATTTCCTAACAGGGCCCAAGTGCTTTAGGCTCAGTAACCTACCCTCAGGTCATTTAAAAAAAAACTAATTTCTCGAAACACTTTGTGCCGTGCATAATATATAGAGAGTGGCAACACAAGTCATACGACAATGTTTTGATTTTTCTTTACTGCTAATGTGCAACATTTAAATAGGAAGATTTTCCTTTCCTGAAGGTTTGTTATATAATATGGAATTATGGGATTTTACTCCATCTGTAACTTAACCAGTGTATTTTGCTGTCAAGGTGAAGATGCTTTGATCATTCATCTTGAACTTTTAAATTGTTTCCAGTGCAAAAAAATCTATCCATAAACAGATGCATAATCAAAACAAGCAGCCTGATCCTAAGCAGAGCTATGTATTTCCAAATTCCTTTAGGCCTCGTCTCCACTTCTCAGGAGCTGCAATCTCCTGTTATCGGTCTCCCAGGGGTTGATTGAATAGGTCTAGTAAGGACCTGCTAAATTGACCACTAATTGCAATCCCATCAACTCTGGTACAGTACTCCACCAGGTCACAAGGAGTAAGGGAAGTCCATGGGAGAGTTTCTCCCATTGACCCCCTGCAATGGGAATGCTGCGGAGATTCGAAATAAGGTACATCGACTCCAGCTATACTTTTCACTTAGCTGGAGTTGCGTACCTTAGTTCAACTTTGCCACCTAGTGCAGACCTGGCCTTAGATCTCTCCTCTCACAAATTCTTCTCTCTAACGCTATTTTGATATTTAGAAACCATTGTTTCCACAGAGCTGTATAAGGATCAACAATACTATTTTAGGCAGTAGCCAACAGCCTACCTTTTGCATGATGTAGGCACTTGGTGAATATGGACATGCTAGGTAGAGTGTCCCCTTTTCATTTAGATGTGGTTGTCTTAGTTAGACTAAAAAATTCCATCAGATAATGGTCTAAAAGAAAATATATATATATACTAGCTCCCACTGAGGCCATGTCTTCACTAGAGGGAAAATCGATGCTGCCATGATTGATCTTCCGGAATTCAATGTAGCAGGTTTAGTTAAGACCCTATGAATCGAACTCAGAGGGCACCCATGTCGGTGGCCAGTACTTCTGCTCCTGTGAGGAGTAAGGGAAGCAGATGGGAGTGTTTGCTCCTGTTGGCCTCCCACTGTGTGGACGGCAGGGAAACTCGAATTAAGGTCCCACTTCAGCTACATAATTAACATAGCTGGAGTTGCATATCTTAATTCGACCTTCTCCTTTAGTGTAGACCTGGTCTTAGTGCCTTTAGAGTTTTGGTTAACCTTTTCAGTGAACACTGGCTAATTAGGTGTTGATTGTCAGCATGTCCATTTTATTTAGTATTCATTTCCTGACCGTTTTTAGAGATCTCTTAGTCTTTAAGCTAACATGCTGGCAAAATCTTTGTTTGATTTTTAAATAATGGTGGATAGCCTTGTAATCTGAGCCTTTAGCTGGTCTGTTCAGAGGTAGCATTTAGCTGGATTGTATGCTGAGGTTCTTCAACTTGCATATCCTGATAAAGCAGCTTTTAAAACACATGCTCAGGTGTAGTAAGAAAATATTTCAAATGTTGGCCTTTTATATGAATATATTGAAAATCATGTCACAGTATTACTTGATATTTGTAAGTAAGAACCTCATGAAAATAATACAGGTACGTTTAAAGACAGGCCATTTTAAAAAGAGAGTTAATGGTATTAATACTTATTCAGGAGTCTGCTGCGATCTGACCATTTAATTTTAAGGCTGTGCCTCTTTAAACTAAATATATTGTAAAGAATGACTGTCAAATGTTGAAGGTTAATATGTTTGTTAGAATAAATGCTCAAAGAATATGGCAATTGTTACATATGCAACAATCCTAGCACCTGATTGACTGAAAATTGTCATGTGGCAAATTAGTAGGAAATCATGGTATTCTGACTCGTATGAGAAGTTCCATAAAGATCAGTGGACTAATCACATGAAGAAAACAATAGCTTATGGTTTATATTGTTTTACTTTCTCAAAGGCTAACATTACTTAGAGTTGGAATAAAATTAACTAATTAGGTCACACATGCAAAGGAATACATCATGATTGGCTTTTCAGTCAGTAGTATTTTCCTGATCTCATGTTGCAGCCAACAAGATCATCTATGCAAATATTTTCTTCCTGATTGGCTCATCAGTGATCAGAAATACTTATTCATAGAGCTGTAACTATTGTTTCTTTAGGTTGTTAGTTAAAAATAATAGTAATAATAATAATGATAAAAATAAAAATTGCAACTCCCTGGCCATATGAGAGAGATTTCTGAAGACATTCAGAATGTATGTAACAATATTTTAATTATTAATTATTATTATTGGTATATATACATTGACTTCATGTTGTGGTAAACGTTCTTTTAGTAAAATACTGATCTCAACTTCATCATGGTAATTATGAACCTCTTGGATTGGTAGACTATAATATTCTCCTCCAACAGAAGTCAGTATATCCTTCTTCTTTTGTTAGTATTTTATTTTTCATTTTTGCCTGAGACCAAATTTAAATGTTTGGTGCATTAAGGTAGGTATGTACTTGCTTTTTATTTAACAAGTTATCAATATAAGGTGACGCTAATCTCACTCCAAACTGAAGATTTACCTCTTATGTTGTAGACTAGATGACAATAAAGATTGCTTCAAAAATTATATCTGAAATGAGCAATCAAATTAGAATATTTTTCCTGGTTATTTTTTAACATACATCTGTAAAATGTTGGCATTAATGGAAAAGTTATCCATTTTCTATCATTTAAACACCCATTACCATGTATTTTTTTCTGCTTTTTAAGTTAAAATGTATTTTGGATCTCTTAATTTTATAAACTTTTTATGTGTGCATGGAGCAGTTCTACGCAGAAAAGGGTACTGGGTTTTTTTGTTTTTAATTCGGCAAGAATATGGAGAAATTTGTGGAACTGCTCTTTTGTTAACATGCTTCTCAGAAACTGTTGCATTCATTCACTTTGTCATTCATACTGTTTTTTGACTTTCAATTCTTTCTGTTCACTTTGTACTTATTTCTTTTATTAAATCTCACATTTATTTTGAGTTTTGTGGTGTCATTTATTTCACGGTATTTTTTAAAACTGGTATCCTCTTATAGCTCCCAAATTACATAATAGTTGAATGATGGCAAGCTTACCCAGATGTAGTATTTGTTTTCTGTTATGACTTTGAATTGGGATGTTGATGAAGAAAAAGAGCTAACTAGTCTCATATGCTGTACAAAAAGAGATGCTTTTCTATCTTGGGGAAAATTCTGAAATATCGATTTAAGTTTCTGTCCTGTTGGGAAAACATTGCTTTTCAAGATGCTTATAAACAGTCTTTCACTGTGTGATTCTCTAAGAATAGATCTGTCGGATGTTTCTCTGATATCAAGTTGGCCAAACTCTCACTACAAGATCTCCATGAAAAGGTGGGGGATCTAGTCTCCTTACTGACACTTCCTCTCAGTGCTAATGGAAGTTATATACACTTATGAGGGGGCACAATGTGCCCTTAATTCACTCAACAGCTCTAAAAAACAAATGTACCGAATATTTGGTGCTTTGTGGATTGCAGTGCATGTGAGTGAAAAAAGGAAGGCATATGATGTGTACACATGACCGTTGCGGCTACGTCTAGACTGCCCCCTCTTGCGCAAGAGAATATGCAAATGAGGTGAAGTGGTGAATATTGCCACGCATTTGCATACTTAATGAGCTGCCATTTTGCGCAAAAAACCCCTCTTGCGCAAGAGCCGTTCTGCCGCCTTTTTTCAGGAAGAACGGCTCTTGCACAAGAGGGGGGTTTTGCGTAAAAACCCCTTGTGCAAAAATGGTGGCTCATTAAGTATGCAAATGAGGCGCGGCAATATTCACTGCTTCGCCTCATTTGCATATTCTCTTGTGCAAGAGGGGGCAGTCTAGATGTAGCCTGATAGTCTTGAAGTTACTAACATCTCAGACATGGCCTAGGAGCCCAGCGAGTTATTAGAATATGATTAATACACTTCCCACAGAATCCCAAGCAGATGGACGTGACAGCAAATGTGACTTAATCACATCCTAAACTAGAATTTAAAGAAACTTTGACCTATCATGTCTCTGTGGAAAGTGGGTGATGGAAAAGGGTACATAGTTCTGTGTAGTAACTGAATTGGTAATAATTAAAGGTGAACACTTTGTGACCTGGTAAAATATTTCTTAGAGTGGCTTCTCTTTCTTGCAAGAGCAAAGCCTTTGTAATAATATTTTGCATTTCTGTACCACCTTCCAAGGATCTGAGAGCTTTTTTATAAACATTAGTGAATGCTAAGCTTCACTCCACCCAGATGAGGTAGATATTATTTGTAGTTTATAGACTGGGAAAAATAGAATACAAGAAATCAAACAATTGGTCCCTACCCCACATAGCAAACCTGTATCTGGTTCTGCAGCAAAACCCAGATTTTTTGCCTCCCAATTCTGTGGTATTTAAGAGGGAGGATTGTGTAGTGGTTAAGTATATGAAGTTTTTAGGGTCCAGACAGGTTTGACCTCTTTGTACTTACACTTAGAAAATTTTATTTTTCTTGAACTAGCTAGTCTCCAGACGTCCTCCATTATGGTAAAACTCAAGTACAAGGGAGATAGGTTTCACTTTCTTTCACTCACGGTGGAATATCTTTATTTTGGATGGCTTTTTCAGTGTGATGGTCACATTTTTCCTGCATTACCAGATGATTTAAAAATCTCAGTTCCAAACAAAGTCTTACACAAGCATGAAATCTTCCTCGAATATGTCACTGTTCAAGTCAGGTATGCCTTCTACATACTGACCACAGCATGTTACCAGCGTATGTGCAACTTTAGGCGTTGTGTTACTTTGACCTTTTGTGCACTCTATGCTTGATGCAATTTACTTGCAACTTAAATATTGACTCTCTCTTGTTCTTTCTGTAGCTTTTTTAGTCTTCCCAGTGCCTGCTCCATAACATCAGGAAGACATGTTAATTAGAAGATTTATTAAGGCTAAAACATCTCATACAGAAGAAATTAATTGGCGCTTTCACCTTTATGCTTGCCATATATTGCACAGAAGAGAGCATGTAGCAAGTACTAAGATATACTGTATCTTTTGGACAAGTTCCCTCGAACAGGTTTCTTGATAAATGAAATCTAAGATACTTAATATAAGATAAATTGCTAATTAAGGCTTATGCATGACATGCACTAAAACCAGGATACTAATCATCTCTGGGGTTAACAACCCATACAACCTAGTCTTAAAAACATTGTTTTAAAGTTTCCAAGTAACAGAGGAACCAACTTCGTGTGTTAGCATGAATCAGATTTTCAGCTTGCTGCTTCAGCTGCCTTTGTAATGGGATTTATATTTGTTCCTCTTAAAATGATTTTAGATTGTAACTAGAGAAGTTTCTAATGGCCTTAACCTATCAGCTGGATTCTAATATTTCTTAGCAATAATTACTTTGTATACTTTTTAATGTAGATTATTGAAAACTTTTATAGCCAACCCTCCCCAACCTTTATTGTTCAGTTTTCCCAATGATAACACATATGCCTCATGTTCAAAAAACCCTTCCCCTCTGTCCTCAATTTCTGTGCTTGGACCAGATTCTTCAGTTCCAGGTAATATTGATTGCAATTCCAGAATCCTTCTCTATCTGCAAATAATCTATTCATGTGATGAGTGATAATGGAACCATTTTAAAGGACAACTAAATGTAATTTGTTAATGCTGGAGATAAGTTTTATGCACTAGGGCCTAAAGCTAGAAAAATGTTGAGGTCATTGTTGTAGGCTATAAATGCCAGAGGCCACTTCCCCTGAAGCAAATATTGTTAAAACACTACACTTCCGCTGCACCAAACCAAATGTATAGACATACACAGATGCCCATTTTTACATTTTTGTTTAAAAGTAAATACATAAACTAGTTACATAAACTAGTTACAGGACTAACCTAAGGTAGGTTTTATAAAAAGTTGAACTGTGAAATGAATATAGAATTTAAAAGAGTACTTTATAGTAAACCTAAACATTTGCAGTGAAAAAATGAAGCCACATATTTATAATCTTAGTCATAAATCTAGTTATCTTTGCCTTGTTTTAAACATCTGTTTTAAAATAGATAAGAATAAAAACCTGATAGAAGCAGAGTGGTGGCTACCAAGGAGCTGGTTACAGCTCCCTGATTCACTCTCTCTCGGGTGCCGGTTACACCAACATTAATAAGTAATATTACCCCCCTCCCCCCCCCAACCCCCATGCTTCAAAACATAAGCCAAACCACTAACTCTTTGGTGTTTGGGAGGAGACTCTTCTCACAGGCATGTTGCTGCATAGTTTTTTATTTTGAGGTTTTTCACCTTTTCTTGGTGCACTGGTATTTTTTGTAGAGACGATATGGGACTAAATATTATGTCTGTTCCTATGCCCTTATTATTAAAGGGGGAAAGTATTTGCCCATTGTAGCCATGTACTTTTCCTTCAAGTTTCAGCAGATGTGTTCCTTTCAAGAAACCTGTGGGAAGGGCAAATGAACCATCCATTTAAAATTCTTTATTGTTGTACTTCTGGGTCTCTTCAGTGTCTGGCCACAGGAGTTTCCCAATATGTGTAACTGTAAATTACCTTCTCTTTCAGATTAACTGCACAACATATGCAGTAAGTAGGGATCAAAGGGTGGAATATTATATGAAATACCCTAATACTAATGGATCCAGGTCTATAGCAGTGCGTCTTCACATTTAGATCTGTTTGTAATAGGCTTTATTGACTGTGGAATATCACCAAACTCTGTAGCGCACATTTCATGAAGAAGAGACATGACCAGATGGACAGGAAACTTTCACTGTGTGTGTGTGTGTGTGTGTGTGTGTGTGTGTGTGTGTGTGTGTACAGGAAACTTTCACTCTGTGTGCGTGCGTGTGTGTGTGCGTGCTTCTACATGCAGTTCACATTCATGGGTTGATTTTGATTCAGAATCTCAAACTGCTTGGATGGCAACAGTATCTGAAGTAATAGTCAGGAGACTGCATACAGGCTAAGCCGGGGTGGGCAACAATTTTTGAAGGGGGGACACATCACAAATTTCTGGAGTGGTTGCGGGCTGCCCCTGGAAGGGGTGGGGCCTTTGGCAGAAGGGTCCGGTCCAGGTGGCTTCCTGAGCTCCCCCATCCACAGACCCTGATTGGCTTGGGGGTGGTGGGAGCACGTTAAGTCTTTGTCCCCCACGTCCCAGTGCCTAGAGAGAACTGCCAACTGTTTTGAACAGCTGGTGGTTCCCTCTGGTGCCACGCGCCCCCGGCAGTGGGAGGAGACTTCACATGCTCCCCTGTCCACCGGCTCAATTGGCCTAGTGGCAGGGGAGCACCAGGGTGGCCGTGGGCTGCATCAATGAGCTTGGCGGGCCGGATTCAGCCCACGGAGGCTGTCTTGCCCACCCCGGGCTAAGCAGTCCCATGAATTACATATAGTAAATGATTTCTCATGTTAAGGCACGTCTGCGTAAAAGGTATTTGTTGTTGTGTTTCGGTGCTTGGGAGGTCTGAACAGGGTAAGCCAAGGGGCAAAGAAGAGCCCATCTTTGAAAGTTGATGTCCATTATCTAGGATTTTAATTAGCCACCACGCTGCGTTGGCATAGGTACTGCCCATATTCATCACGGTGGAGCTCACTTAGAACTGTCCAGACTCACTTTGGACCGCAATGTGTTTTTGACTGGTGTAGAGGTGTGCCTATTTGAATATTTTAGTGTTAAATAAGTTCAATTACAAGAAATGTTTAGAATTAAATGAGATACCTAAAGCAAAATTCAGAAAGATTTGTGACAGGCATTTATCGCAACTTCAGACATGGACCTATTTTGTGTTGCGCAGAAGTTTGAATGTGCCTTTAGTTGAGCACTGAATGCTTGTAACGAAAACAAACCTCACCCTCCACAGCCAATGTTATCCTTGTTATGATTTCTGCTCTCTGTTAGAGACCTGTGGTTTAGTTTTTAGTGCCATTAAATGCTGTGTTCACCAGGAAAAATTGTCTGCTACATACAGCATGTTCACAGGACTAGAATACTCCGTTCTTTCTCTCTCCAAGATCCGTTTGGAACAGGAACTTTCTGATCACATAGTGGAATCATTTTGGCTCATTTTCCCATATGATTCTGTTGTTGTACTTTGATGTTAGCTGAGGGATTGAACCTTAATGTAAATGACCAGTGGCCAAGCTCATCCCAAGATGATGCATTAGTGCCTTGTGAATGGAAAGCAGTTCAATTTCCAAAATCTCAAACTGCCCTTCCCTTGTCCAGAGCAAAACAAAGCTGCCAAGCTCTTTATTTGAATGTTTGAGGGATGCTAAATCCAAAACAATTTGTGTTCTGCTCAGACTGGAGAGGTGAGAGCAGTCCCAAGTCTTTTCACCTTACCAGACAATGTGCTCTCTCTCACTGAGCTACATTACTCTTAGGAAATATTCTGTAATTAGCCTCTGGCATTTCTTCACAAGGACTGTCAACATGGAAACCAGGGCTAGGCTATCTATACAGACCATCAGCATAGGGAACCCAAATCAACCATGGTATAGGCCCATTGTCACTCCTCCCTGCCCCCAAATTCTCTGTTTCCTTAATTACAGAAGTAGGTGGTAATAACATGCCTTAAAAGCTCAGTAAGAATTGTTATCCACCACCTAAACTTCACCCTTTATTAAAATACTAGAGAAAATGCCCCTGAAGCCAGGAGCTTCTCTCACACAAGTGTAAATCAGGAGTAACACTGCTAAAGTCAATGGAGCTGCCATGGTATGAGAGAGAAGAAAACCCAGCCCTTCTTTCCTATGCTGCAATATTCTTCATCAGATCTCTCATGGCATGACACATTGGCACAGGAGAATGTTCTATTAAAGAGCAAACCACTCCCTCAACAAATGAGTGTCATTAATTATAGTCCTCACAGAGCTCTGTGAGGTAGAGGAATCAGTATTTTATCCCCCATCTCCCAAATAAGGAAACAGGCACAAAAGTTAAGTAACTTTTCTTAGATCACAGAGTCAGGCAGTAGCAGACCCAGGTTCCAAATGAGCCAGCTAGGCTCCAAGATCTGTGAAGGTAAACCAATTCCCTCCCCTATGCTCATCTAATAGCCCAAACTGTTTCCCTGCTAGAAACATATGTTATTGGCTGGTTTTGTTTAGCAGAAGCTCTGAAAGTCTTGGGTAAGCACTACTGACCATACTTTTCCACCATAAGTTATGAGAGATGTATGCCTGGTATATATATCTATATCTATGTATGTATGCCTGGTGTATAATTATTCATACTCCGAGCCTCTGGCAAAAGAGCGATGCTGCCAAAACCAGCTCTAGGCATGCAAGACCTTCACAAGCCAGTGCAGAGCTGGCTGAATCTGTACAAAGCTGCCCAGGAACAATGGCAGGTGTAACCTCTTTACTAAAGTGATTATTCAATCTTCTAATGATACATAACAGTTTAGCTATAGCTGCTATTACCTGAAAGATTTGGGTAATTAACAGAATACAGTGAAGTCCTTCATACAGTGAAGAGACCAGTGCAAATCTTCTTGGAAAGATGTAATCTGTGATCCATGTGGACATGTTCAAAAAAAGGAAAATACTGAAAGTGAACTTGGCAACATATTTCTAAATTCTGGTGTGATGAATCCCTAGGATTTGTAAATAAACAGTGCAAACAGTCTTCCCATCCTGATTAGTTGCTCAGTTAATAAGGGAAGAGGTGCTAACAAGAGTAGACTGTATTCTCTTATAGGTGAGGGAATTTGCATGCACCTCATAACAAATATGTCATCCTTGTAGCTTGGGTCAGATTACTACTGCAGCTCTTGTGTCCTTAAGAGAATAGAAAGTACATCTGAGCAATGCACCCTGGAGTTTTATATGTTTTAATGCAGGGGTGGGCAAATTGGTTTGCCAAGGTTAGTCCCTGGCAGGCCACCACTGCTTTATTTATCTGTGTCACTGCTATATTTATCTGCAATTGCAACTCCCATTGGCCATGGATCGCTGTTCCTGGCCAGCAGGAGCTGCGGGAAATGGTGTCCCTGTCCGCACCACTTCCCACTGCTCCCATGGGCCAGGAATGGTGATCTGTGACCAATGGGAGCTACAATCACTGGTACCCGTGGAGGCACAGGTAAACATGATGGCTGCAGCCTGCCAGGGGTTAAGCCTGGTGAACTGCCTCCATTTTATTGCCCACCCCTATTCTAATGGACGATCTTTAAATAGACAACATAGCCATGGTAAGTGGCATTTTGTTTCCTTCTGTGGAGGCTGTGCAGAAGTCTAACAGTACATGTATAACACAGCTGTAACATTAGAACAAGCATCTGGCAGGTGGAGCATGCTCCCAAAGTTACAGAGCTTTGTTGCAAAAAGCTTTGTTGCAATGGGCACTCCTAGATTTCGCTGTTAACTTTTAATGTCAAGTTACGTTCCTAGGTTTGGAAATGGATACATCTCTGAATAGGCTTTTCAGTGTGAGTTTGCCTTTAGAATGATGAAACAATATACAGAGCCAGTTAAGTGCCACAGACTGGAATACAGAGAGATTAAATTTGGCTTTGTTCAGCAGTGTAGCAGGACTGTCCGGCTGTGGGGCAGGAAACTACCCGCAAGCTCAAAGCTAAACAGGAAGGAAGACATGCATGAGTGTTTTCAGCCCCGTTGTAGCTAGGCCACTGCTACTGAAGATCCAAAAGAAACAGGATAGAAAATGAAATTGTCTTGGGACCAAACTGTCCCTTGACAAATATCCCCAACAATGCTGTTGCCCTCAAGGGGATTGCATGGAATGGAATCAGGGCAAAAGCTGACCCTATTCCAATTTTATTATATTCTTAACCATAAGGCACACACTCAGAAAACCAGAATGTAGATTATATTTTATTTAATGAAAACTACAAAAGATAACTTGCCTCTAAAAATCAGGCAGTCAAGTCACAGTTTGTGATAGAAAAGGAAGGTGCTGCTGCTTCTCTTTTTTCTGTTTTTGGTTCTACCACGCAATGAAAACCTTCCTTATGTTACTTAGGCAGGATTAATAAATAACATGTATTTATTAAGTCCCTCCATCAACTAGCCCTAAAGATGCATGGAAAGGCATGTGAATAGTTTTCTATTCTGATACAGTGCATTGTTTTTTAATCCCACTTTCAAAATTTACTACATCATTGCAATCAGGCAAACCACCCTGATCAATCTGTAAGGAGATCTGTGGTTTAAACTAGTATCAAATGCAGCATTTAGTCTGTGGTAGCCTTTGCCTTGCCATACAACTCCTTCATGTGTTCCAATGGTTGTCAAATGCACTCATACTTGCACCTCTCACTTACATTAAGTCATCTCCTTGCTATTCAATTTTTGGTACGTTTAGCACTGTATTTTTGCAAGTTTAAAAGAAATGTGGCTTATGCACATGTGCGCACACTCTCACAGAGATGACAGTACCACAGTGCTTAAAATGTTGACAGTGTAACAGAACATTTCTAAAACTAAATCGGTTAAGTCAGCTACTAAGAGCTATGAGACTGCACAACATAGCTGCGGGAGATGCTTCACATAAGACAGGCAAAAAGAGATGAGCAGGACAAGGTATGCCAGGAAACCTCATCCTGCATTAAAAAGAGTGCTGCTGCAAAGCTAGAGTGAGGTTTGGGTAAATTCTCTATTCGTTTGAGGGTGATAATTACATCCATGTCTCTGCTTAGCCCACCCCATTCCTACGTTAGCACAACTGAGCGTGAATGGGACAGGGACATCACTCTTAGGAGCCATGCTTAGCCTTACGTGCACTCATAAGAAGGCAGGCAACTAGCTTTCATACCGGGCCATAGCTTGCAGGATCAAGGTCTAATCTGTTTTCCTTACAGTATTCTTCTGCTTACACTTTCAAACTAGTATACAAAAAAAATAACTTAAGTGCTGGCCCCCATTTTAAATAAAAAAGTAACAATCACCCTTTGAGGACTTGTCCTTTAGAAAATGTGCCAAGCTGCATTACACCAATCACAGATGACAGAAGTCAGTTTAATGGCCTCACAGTGGCAAGTAATAGTTAAGGCAAAGAACCAAATGTTTTTTTTTAAATGTATGTCTGAAAAGTTTGAAAAAAAGAGAGATGGTTTGCATGCTACAGTATGAACAAAATTCACTTGCACCACATAATCGGGGGAAGTCAGCTGCAAAGCCCATGGGATTCTTTCCATTGGTTGCAATGGAATCTGGCTCCGTCCCTAAAAGCTTGATTCTGAAAGATGCCAGAGTACTCGGAGCATCTTTTGAGTTTGAGAGCAGGCCCCAAGTAAAACTGGATTTTCCTATACTGAGGCTCAGGCTGTGCTCATGACACATTTTTATTCACTATTAAGAAGTTTGGTCCCAATATTTCAGTAGACCCTAATAGTCCATGCAACGGAGCTCCCTTCCACACAAGGCAACTCACCCACAGCTGTTCATATTATGGAAATAGCCTGTCAGGGAGAGCAATGTTACAGTCTGAGTGGAAAGGCTGTAGTCACAATGCAGGCATGCTGGGAGAAAGCCTAAATAATAGCTGCTCAAGGAATGTGGTTCCATCAGATCCTCTAGGCCCCATCTGCTGAATTTAGATCCCTGAGTTATATGACTTCAGCCTTCCATTGCCGTTAAGGTTTCTACCTAGTTTTATGCTCAGAGCATACAAAAATGGTGGGGGAAGTAGCAACCATTGTTGTATGATGCAATTAAAAGATGGCAAGTTAATGATTTTGGCATTGCTCAATCAAAAACAAGGAATGCTTTCATTTGACAGTATTTAGCATTCCACTCATCTGACCTATTGGCAATTGCATTTGTTAGTTCCTAATAATTATGGCCTCCTCTAGTTAATTTCAGCTGGCTGTAATGGAGGACAAGGGAAACTACTTTCTTCTTGCCTCAGATTATTGATTGAGCCAGTGATGCTGATCCTTCCACCATCTGGAACACCATCCTCATTGTATAGGTTCCTGAATCCATCATAGAACTCATCTGTCTCCATGGTGTCTTCATGAATTTTGATGGAAGTAGGTGGGAAAGTTGCTGGAACTGGCTGACTCACAGTGACTCTTGAATGTATTTGACTTGAATTTTTCACTTCAGTGTAACAGTAGGGTAACTTTTCCTCGGGATGGGCTTGGATGGCTTGGTTGGCAGGATTAAAGATATAAACAGCATTGGATGGCTGTAAATGCATTAGCTGCTGATCCACAAGCTCTTTACAGTGGATGAATTTGATGCTGCTAACCTGTAATGAAAGAAACAGAACCAGTTTTCTTCAGTTTGTTAAATTATTCTGTCCTCTAGTCAAAGCTTTAACTGATGTCCAATTCTAAGTAAGCTCAGTGAAAAGAAAAAAACCTGTATCAAATGTTACAGTATGTAAGGCTTACAATAATAGCTTAGCATTGACAGAGCTTCTCATGAGAAGCTCTCAAAACATGTTACAAAAGGTGGGTAAAAATTATGATTCCAGTGTTACTGATGAGGAAACTAGACTGTTGAGTGTTCAAGTGACTGATTACCCCACACTTACATCATGAGCAAATGGCAGAGCTGAGAACAGAGTCTAGGGTTTTTGACTCCCAAACTAGCTCCATACTCACTGCACACGTTCCTAATGAACACTCACGAGTTCTGTAAATCAGAGCAAATGTCTCTATTTCAAGACAAACAGGAAATGCCCAGGAAGTAGGGTGTGGCCTTTATCTAGCCAGATCTTCAAAAAACTACTTTTAGCTGAAGTAAATGCACGGAAAGATCCTGGCATTCCTAGATGATATAATGGGGCAGATTTTCAAGCACACTCAGCACCCAGCAGTTCCCACTGAGCACAGTGGAGATCCTCTTCCTCTTTGGGAGCAAATAGAAACTAATCTGTCTCGAAAATTGGGTCTAATATGATCAACCCCCCCCTTTCACAGTAACAGACCCTCATCACGAATTACAGTCACTCTCTCCTCCAGGAGTACCTAACTCCTATTAACACGAAGGGGGTTGGTATCAAAGGGAGACTAGACCCTGACATACACATGCACTCCTGAGAAGTACATTAAAAACGTGCAATGTTGGTTGTAAATATGCCGCAAGCTTTATTAATTTTTATGTGTGCTGGCCTCAGATTTGTGATTTGAGGCCGTTTTGACTCCTACCTGTGCTTTTTTTAGCAGATCAGTAATAACAGGAAACCAATCAGGAGTCAGCCTCTCCAACTCTAAGGTGATGATCACCAAAGCCAATGTGGAGCCCTTAAACTGCAATAGTTGGTGGCATGCCATACAGTGCTGTAGCTGTTTGGTCAAGAACGCAACATGGCGGGAAGGATTCATCTGAGGCAGCCCATTTAGTAGATGGGGCCAGTTGGACATCACCATGGCATGGAACTGGAGAGAAGATAAAATATATACATGCAAATATATATATATATATATATATATAAAGCAAAGGTCAACAGTGTACGTTTCATATGTTATTGACCAGAAGTGCAAACTAATTTCAATCCACATCAGGAAGTGTAGAGATATTTTTTTCCCCTGTTACCATGTGTTACTTGGTTTGTGTTGTACTTGCCAACCATCAAACTGTTTTAAAGCTTATAATGAATGTAAAGGTCTGTGTTTTCTAACAAATTCTGACGTCACTGCATTATCCTGATTGCCAGCATAGGAGGTTTGAGTCTGACTCATACAGTTAAAAAAGAAAAGTGGCATTCAAGCCAGCAGATAGGAGTAAAATCAGCTTCTGTTTCCTCATCATAGGAAATTCATAGTCCAAACACCTGCCTATGATAGGTGGTTTTCAAACAATCAGCAGCTTAATATGGTTTAAATATCCATCCATTACCATAAAATGAAAGAGTCCAGGATATGTTCATATCACGTGATTTTTGCCTTATTAAGCACATGATCATTTCTTTAAGAAAAGTGTAATTGTTTCTATAAAGTGTTTAGCAAATAATGTGACTAAGTGCCAGATCAGTATGGTCTAATTGCCTAAAGCAAGGATCAAGTTTCAGTGGGGGAAAGAGATGGCTTAAGAGGACCTGTGCGTGCAATGTAGCAAAAACTCTGACAGCTTTCTATGTACAGTATTAATAGAATGGAAATAGTTAGAAATATTTTTGCAGTGTGTATTTAAAATAAATAAAAATGGAGTATAGTTGTGCTGCACAGGAATCTTTTTAAAGTTCATTTTAGTTGTCCTTTAAAAACGGGGGTCTGGTTGAATAATTTTTAAACAAAAATTAAAGATTTTGAATAGCAGTCTGTTTAAAAGAAATCAACATTTTTCACTGTAACATTCTTCAAAAGACTTGCAGATGGCTAAGAATGTGTGGCTTAAAAGTCACTGTGGAGGAGTGTGAACGTGTGCACGTGCATCTATGTTTTCTAGTCTTACTTGGTAAAAGTGCTGTTTCCTTAAAAGAGAAACAAAACTAGTTCAGACTTTTTGCAAAATTCTTAGTGCTTACAATGTTTAAGAAATCCATAGGTGTCGCTGTATAAAGATCCCAGTGAAGCTTATCTAGTATAATTCTTTCCATTCTCAAAATCTCAGCTGGAGAGCA
The DNA here is from genome assembly GCA_019425775.1 of Rafetus swinhoei. NCBI lineage: Eukaryota > Metazoa > Chordata > Testudines > Trionychidae > Rafetus > Rafetus swinhoei. Next base: position 17,924,806 of record CM033428.1, on the reverse strand, counting down.
TTTACAACCACTCTGCACTGCAAGCTTCTTCACTGATGGCATTACCTGTGAAAATTGAAAATAATTATAATAATTAATAAAGAAACCACCTTCCTACACAATGTTGTTTGTGACCTTTTTTTGTCTATGCATGCAAAGGGGTCTGTTTAGCACATGGGTGCCTTGAGGTGCCAAGAAATGTTTAAATTCACATTACCCAATTTCAATTCTAAATACCACTCAACACCACCAAGAGGGAACACGAGCCTGTTTAATGTTAGAGATTCAAGAGCACTGCTTCCCCAGCCTTATTATTTTGCTGTTGTGACAGTCTTGCCGAAGCCTCCAGCTAGTCTGTTTCTCAGTGCTTTTTCTTTATTTGTGGTTCTCTTACTTCCTGTGGCCAATGACTCAACTTCTCCTGTATACTGGGAAAATATTGCAAAGCACAACCTTACGGTATGTATTGGGTGAAGACTCATGCACATTTCTGCAGAGTGTTTCAAGGATGTTGACATTTTCAAGGAGAAACACACTTCTGAGTCCAACATTTAGAATACTGTGTTCTTCTATTTCATGACCTTTAGAAAGGCCTTTATCTCAGAGCTCTTCTCTTTTCATTATAGTTTCAAAAAGAAAAGCTGTGGGCACATTTAGTTAATAAAGAGGTGAGGATGCAGTTTTATGCTCTTCAAAGGCAATTTTGAGCTATCATTAAAAGTCTTCGATTTTTTTAACTCTTAATCTAAATTTAACATGCAATTTATCCAAAATGTTTTACATGATTTCGAGGTGTCCTTTCAAAATGCTGCAAGCGGGTATATGCGCAGTTGCTGATTTTAGTGTTTAACAAACCAACTGGGAATCAATCCATGAGTATCTGGCCCAAACTACAGTGATTTAATGCAACAGAAGTTGAACCATATCTTCTGCCCTCATTCTAACCTTCCTTTGAAGAAGGAAGGCCTGTCTTGGCTTCCTTATCCTCCAAATTTCCCATCTCAGCAACACAAGTGAAGGACAGATCTTCAATAATATACATCTTTCATTCAAGGAACTCGTGACACTTCCCAAAAGTTGGTTAAGCAATATCAAGGCAGGAAGAGTGTCACTACTACCACTTTACAGGTTAGCTAATAGCAGAGACGCTAAATAGGCAATAGCCCGGAAACATGAATAACTTCCATGAATGACAAATTGATTTACTGTATTGAAATAAAACTTACGGACCTCATCTTCTTCGTTGGTTTTTGCTGCAAGGACGAGGCAGGTAATTGCTATGCACCGAAGGTATTTTACTTGTGCCTGAAGGAGAAAGAGCAAGACACTGAACATAGGAGATGATGTTCTCAATGCAAATAAACATTGGTCATTCAGATAGAGACGCCCAAATCTTCACCTATAGTTTGCATTAAATCTACTTTGACCTACATTGTAGTTTCTATTAATAAAGGATAATTTGATGCTTAAATCACAGAATCATAGGATTGGAAGAGACTTCAGGAGGTCATTGAATCCAACCCCCTGCTAAAAGCACAACCAATCCCAACTAAATCTTCCCAGCCAGGGCTTTGCCAAGCCGGGACTTAAAAACCTCTTGGAATGGAGATTCCACCACCTCCCTAGGTAACCCATTCCAGTGCTTCACCACTCTCCTAGTGAAATAGTTTTCCCTAATGTCCAACTTAGACCTCCCCCACAACTTGGGACCATTGCTCCTCATTCTGTCATCTGACACCACTGAGAACAGCGTCTCCCCAACCTCTTTAGAATCCCGCTTCAAGTAGTTGAAAGCTGCTTCATTCTTCTCTTCTATAGACTAAATACGCCCAAATCCCTCAGCCTCTCCCCATAAATTAAACAAAGCAAAGACACGAAAAATGACAATGGAAGGAATCCCCTTCTTAGTGCAGGTAACACAGCAATCTGTGCTTAGATCTTGCAATACAACAAGCCCTACGCTACAGTGCTACCAGGCAGAATGTGATGGTTCTATTTATTTATTTACTGTAAATTGGTGGGGACTTAATACTAGGCTTGAACTTTTGCCTGATGTCAATTGTGAATCTAAGTAAAAATACATGAGGCACCTGTCCTGCTCACACTGACGGCTATGGGAAATTCTGCCTTTGATTTCAAGGAGAGAGCAATTGGGCCCATAGTTTGTGCAACTATTTTTCACCACTGTTCTACACAAACATAAAGGCTTCATGTTTATAATTACATTTGAAATATAATTCAGGGGAAATCCCTATTTAGGACAGCACGCAAATATGATCTTAAGTTAAGCTCCTGTTTCTGTCCTATTGACTTAAAGTTTAGCTTATGCCTGGCCCAGATTGCTATCTGAGCTCTGTGCTTTCTATAGGTTCACTATCTGAGTGATTCCAAATACCTGCAGTCCACCTAGATCTGTGTACAAACTGAACCCAAATTAGACATTCACAGCAGCCCTCATTAATAATAAAGTAATAAAAGAAAGCTTCCAAAGAGAATCTCTACCTTTACTGATGCCAATAACCGGTTAAAAATGTTGATAGCCAAGGCAAACGTTTCAGAGCAAAATTGGAAATGGGAGCTTAATTCTGCAATCCAGAGAACTGCGTTCTCATAATTTGAGGGAGAGATATCTGTGCCCTGAGATGAAGGAATAAAGTTAAAACACAATTAGTGACTTGTTAAACAACACACTTTCTTTGGAGGAACAGGATTTAAAAATCCATCTGATTAAATGTTCTTATCAACAGCTCAGTTGCACTTTTAGACCAATACTGAAGATCATTTTGAGGGCGTGATTGAGTAGTATATCTAGGGGTTCTTACTGCAGCTCCTTGTCTCTCAAATTTGCTTAATCCCTGGACTGTATAGAAACTAAGTTTGCTACTCTACAGGACATGCCGCAAAGCCTCTTTACCTACTCAGGTTTTTCTTGTGGGGATGTATTCCGAGGGGAGGACAGACTTCTTTTAGTCTTGTTGATAATGCATTATTGTGGGTGATTTACGGGATGCATTTACATGTTAATGTAAAAGCAACTAGAGTGTGTGAAAGGTGCAGAGTATAAATTAGGGGCTGATTCAGATAATAATGTCCACCATTATCTTGTAGTATATTGATCTTGAATCATCAGATAATAGTGCCAGGTTCATTAATAAAATAAATAATAATATCTTGCCTTGATATAGCACTTCCATGAGATGGTGAAGAGAAGGGACATAGCCTGAAATGCTTTTCAAGGGCAATTTTGCACTTTGATCTCAAAGCACTTTACAAATGCAGGTAAGCATTATTATCTCCAGTGACAGACAAGAAAAATGAGCAAGGTTAAGTGGCTTCCCAAGGTAACAGAGTGAGCCAATAGCAGAGCCAGGAATAGAATTTAGTTTCCTGACTACTAACCATTGGATTGCAGAGCAGCCTGTCTTACTCACATCTGAGTGAAATTGAGGGGTAGGGAATAAAAAAGTGAACAAGCGCTGTAGATTTTAGGATTACTTATATATAGGACCATTGATTTAACACCAAACAGACACCTGCACCCTTGTCACCCCATTGCCACTTCCGAGTCCCAGGTTTTGATTTATGCAAGGATACTCTCTGCATTTTAGTTTGGACCAATGGTGTTTTACATATTATGCATCTAGTTATTCTAAACTGAAACCCGGATAGACACCGTTCCCATTCCTGCTATCTAGTTCATATGGGGTGTGGACATGTGGATCAGATGGCAGAACTGGGACTGCATTTTCCAGAAAACCTTCTGGCTTCCTAATGCATTTCCAAAGAGAAGAGGAAAGAATACCTTCAGGGTGAAATTCTGAAACACTGGCACCTTCCAAATCCTGGCCTCTCTCGTTAGAGCATTCTCTAGTAGGAAGGGAAGTCCCTGACTCTTAGCATGACCGGTACACTTCATAGCAATAACTGGAGATGCCAGCTTCCCAGGCAGGTACAGCTGTCTAAACCAATGAAAATGGAAGTAGTATAAAACGTTATTACAAGTCCTTAAAACTATATTTTTTCAGAGTGATAGTGTAAACGTGTAAACAGTTAACCAATGATCCTGGGCTCATCTGTTAACCGTCACGGTTACACGCAGCTCCCATCCCCTCATTGCCTCTGTATCAAAAGCAGCAGCACAGGGGATCAGACAAGGAACCGCATGGCCTCCTCCCCCTTGCTGCTGCCTCTATATTAGAGGCAGCAGCAGGAGTGGGGCGGGAGACAGGCAGGGGAGTTGGTGCTCATGGGGACCCAGCTTTTAAGCAGGCTCTCCATGAGCACCTCTGGCACTGAATGGGGGGTCAGGTGTGTACCAGCTTTCGTGGAGTCGCATTGCCCCTCCCGCATGCCCCCCGCTACTGCCTCTGATACAGAGTCAGCAGCGTGGGAAGAAGGCAGGTGGCTCTGCCAGAGTTGGTACACATGGGGAGCCACCTCCCCTCCCCTGCATGCAAATGTGCACCCACTGAAAATTTCAGTGGGTACACATTTACCAAAATAAATGCATTTTAACATCCCTACCCTAGTTTAAGGTAAACCAGTTCAACGCCTTTTTTGTTTTCACACAAAACCTAAGATGAACAAAATTGCTTTTGATGGGGTAATAATCCAAGAGGAAAGAGTGTTGCTTAATACAAGATAAAACTTTGATTGTAATGTTTGGAATCTAAACTTTACAATTTAGTGCTAGCGACTGAGAACCTGAAATGCTACTGGTGAGCCTGTTTCCGTTAATCAAACAGAAAGATGCAAACCAACAGCCAAGTTAATGAAAAATAAACTAGTTTTTTTAAAACTTTGTTGTTTTAGTTTTGGAAGTCATTGATTACACGGATAAGGAAATTTGATTTTTTAAAATAAAATTTTAACCTAACAGCATTGCTTTAGAAAAATCACCACCTCTAACCAAGTATTCCAGGTTAACATGTGCATTATACAGAATAATAAACATGGATCAAAATAGTTACACTTGAGTATCATGAAATGTAAACTTCATTGTCCAACTGAAATTAAAGATTTTAAAGCTTACATTTCAGTGTCACTTGAGTACTGGTTGAACCTCTCTAGTCCGGCATCCTGAGGACCTTGCTGGTGCCAAACCAGAGGATTTGCCGAACCACGGGAGGTCAATATTGTCTAGCAACATTACCAACACTTCTACTGCTTATTGGGCTTTTAGAAGACATGTAGGGGTAAATGAGGGCTAAATAACAGCATAGAACACTGAGAGCCAGGACTGGTGGCTGTAAACAAACTTTATGGGACTGTGGGAAACTTGGCCACACCCATGGTAAGTGGACATCCAGCTAATTAAAATCATGCTGGATTATGGATGTTGCTGGACAGAGAGTGCAGGACTAAAGAGGGTTAACCTGTAGGTGAAAGAAAAGAGCATGAGCACTGGACATAGTGTTTCTCCTAGGGTTCATTTTTACTAATTTTAAGTTCTCTAATTCTTTTCTTTATAAACACTTGTGGCCCCTGCCTCCTCATCTTTGCTTCCAAGAAGCTCCTATCACTATTTTCAGCAGCTCAATTAAGTATTCAAAGCTTCCATGAATTTTCTGGAAACTACTCCACATTTTCCAAGTTGAAACTCCATGAAATGTTTTCCCCTTCCCCACTAAAGGCAAAAATAATGCACATGACTTTGGCTTTCATTGGCAGTGGGTGTAAAAGAACATCAAAGCTGAAAGCTCTAACATTTGACCGAAGGGAGAGTTTGAAACAAAAACAGCCAGGCCACTTTCTGATACATACTTAACATTTCCCTGTTTCCGGATTAAAAAAAAAATTAAAAACAATTTTAAAATAGCCAACTTATGTGATTAAATTTATTGTGATCATCATCAGGAACAGGAAGCAATTCTTAATATAGAAAAATGAATATTGGCAATATAAGTAACTATACTTCCCAAAATACTGTATGTGCCAACTTGGCACTCCAGGGGTGCATCAACACTGCACCGCAGCTCAAAATAAGATACACAATTTGCGTATCTTATTTTTAAATAGCTTATATAACTATTGAAATAGCTTTTGCTCTACACAGCACCAAATTTTGAAATAACCTGCTATTCTGAAACATCCCTTACTCCCCGTGGAATGAGGTTTACAGAGACGTCAGAATAGCGAGCCCATTATATTTTGAAATAACAAACTTGCTGGGAAGATGCAGGATAGCTATTTTGTGATACTCCGGTATCCTGAAATAACACTGCAGTGTAGATGCAGCCCAAGTGAGTAACAGAAATGATCGCTCACACATTATGTTTACAAATGGTTCTTATTGAAATCCATTTGCCATCTTCTGCCTTTCTTGAAGCACCATGTTCTTTGAAATTGCATGCTACAGCAGGGGAATGGATCAAATGATTCAACAATTCATTTCCTTCTCTTGCCTCTGGCTCCTTTGTTCCCAGGAAGAGGTGCAGCTGGCAACATTTACCCAAATGGTGCATGAGAATAAGGGAGCATCATTCAGATACACCACCCTCCACATGGGACTGACAGCAGTATGACGGGGATGGGGCAGGGGAGGCCATATAGATCAGGAATCCCTGGTCATAACTATGGATCCTCAAACACCCTGATGAGGCAGAGCCAATCACAAGGACATGCTGTGACACATGATGCCCCATTCCCTGAGTGAGATAAATTCTGGGTCTGGAAGCAGTAGCAATAAGGTAAGTTTTACTATTTAAAAAAAAAAAAAAAAAAAGTAGAAGGGAGGGAAGCAGTGGGAGCTTGACATGGGAGGGAGAAGAGTGGGCGGCAGGAGTGAGGACTGAAAAAATTAGCACCCATAAGAAATTCTCACCTCTCTAAACATTTGTGAGTCTAGCCAGGGGTATGCAGGGAGACATCTCCATAACCCTTTTAGTGTCCAGCTGTGGGCCTCATTCTGTTGCCATGGCTAGCAACTACTGCCTATACTATGCAACCTCCTCCGAAAACACTGAGGCTGCGTCTAGACTGGCAAGTTTTTGCGCAAAAGCGGCCGCTTTTGTGCAAAAACTTGCCAGCTGTCTACACTGGCGCTTGAATTTGCAAGAGCACTGACTTTGTAATGTGCAAAATCAGTGCTTCTTGCAAATACAATGACGCTCCCTCGGGCAAAAGCCTCTTGCGCAAATGCTTTTGCACAAGAGGCCAGTGTAGACAACCTAGAATTGTTTTGCAAAAAGCCCGATGGCTAAAATGGCGATCGGGGCTTTTTCTGCGCCACGGATGCTTTTTGTGCAAAAGCGCTTTTGCGCAAAAGCATCCGTGCCAATCTAGACGCGCTTTTGTGGAAATACTTTTAACGGAAAAACTTTTCCGTTAAAAGCATTTGCGGAAAATCATGCCAGTCTAAACCTAGCCTCAGAGCAGAGATAGCTTTAGAGCAGCATTTATAACCTCCACCCACAATTTTAACGTGGGTATCGGACCATGGGATGGGTGGGAGTACATACCACAAAGCATGTCTGTTCTTCACACGCCCCTGTCCATTTACCCCCTTCTGCACATATTGGCCAGATGCCCCATTCATATTGCAAGCCAGAGGGGGTTGATTGCACATGGTGTTAAGATGTAGGGTGGATGCTAAACCCCTGGACAGTCCATGATGGTGACCTGGTGCCAGAGATGCCCCTAGGCCCCTTCTACACATGACCTCTCATTGTGCTTTAACCCCTATTGCAAGGGTGGGGAAGTGTTTTGGGTCAGGAGCTGCTGACCCACAGAAAAATCAGTCAGGCTAGTAGGTTTTTTGTGCTCCAGCTGCAGTGAGGAGACAGCGGATGAGAGGGGGGAAAGGGGCTGGAGCACACAGGATCCCCAATGCTGAGGGGGAGTTCAGAGCCTCAGGGGCTGGATCCAGGCAAGCCTTAGGTCCCCCACCCCTGTCCTATTGGGTTACGGAGCAGCTGATGGGGATGAAAAATCCTAGCTCCCCCAAGTCGTCTGTCTGTCAGACCCCAGCTGCCAGGTCTCCTCTGTGCCCCCCAGACCCTTTTGTTGGGAGAGCAGCTGCGCCCCTGCTGGGTCATTTGCGTCTGGCGCTATAGCCAGGCTGAGGGGCAGAGGGCAGGAGCGAGGCAGGCAGCGACTCCACCGACCCTCTTTCGTTTTCATTTCGAAAACAAAAGGGGATCATGTGATGGGCGGGCAACTGGCTACAAAAGTCCCCGAATCACTGGGTCTGGGGCCGGGGAGCGGCTGCCCCACGGCAGGGACCAGCCAGAGACCTCGGGGGAAAGAGTCGGGGGCTGGGATCAGAGTCGGGGCGCACCGCACGACACCGGGGGGGAGGGGGTCAGTCCCGCCGAGAGCTACACCGATGCCCGCCTCTCCTGGCTCTTACCTCCCGGGCTCGGCCGCGGCGGGTCTTCTGGATCGCGCTGCCGGGGCATTAGAGAACCCGCTTGCACGGGGAGGAGTTCACCCGCGGGGGGGGGGTTCAGCCCTTCACTCCGTCGCTTCCCCTCCCATTGTGTCCAGCCCCCGCTCCGGCTGCTACTGCAGCCTCAGCTCCAGGAAAAGGCTCGGGCAGTGGGGGTCTCCCCGGAGCATGCTAGAGGGGGCTGCTGCCCCCCGCCCAGCCAGCGGGGAAGACAGCCCAGCCCTGCCCGGAAGGACGGACCGCTGGCTGGGTTACCCAGCGGGGAGAAAGAATCTCTGTTGACAGGCGCAGCGCCTGGGACAGTCCCTGTGGGCGGGCTCTTGCCGCGCCAGGCTCCGCCTCTCCGCTACTGGGGCTGTGCAGCCCGCCCCCTCCTCCCCCGCAGAGTTTCGGGGGGCGGGGGGAAGGACGGCCCAGCAGGACAGCTCCCCCTCCCGGGGGCTACGTGAGCAGCTGCATGGAGCAGGCAGGCCCCAGCGGCGGTGCTGACCTCCCAGCTCGCACGCAGCTCTGAGAACAGCCCGCCCGGCTGCAGGCGGGACCGGACCGAGGTCAGCAGTGCAGCAGCCTCTGCCTCTCGGACCGTCCCAGCCTTCTTGGGGCTGCCCTGGGGGATTCTCTCTGCCCCAGCTGGAGCCGGGCCAACGCTCCCTGCGTGCAGTGAGGGCCTCCGCCGCTCAGAACCGGGTAGCCTTTGTTTGGGCTCTGGATGGTTGCGGTGTGAAGGTTTCTCTGCTGAAGCCCGGATCCACATTTCGGGAAAAAACAGCAGGCAAGAGCCAAAAGTAAACGCGTTGGTTTGGCAGGCACCAATGTGGAGCGTGGGCTGAGCAGTGCCACTGATCCTCAGGGTTCTGAAAGTGGGGCACACGGGGTGTTATGTTTTAGGGTATGTCTACACTGCATGGCTAGTTCGAGATACTGGAGGTAACCCAAAATAGCTACCTTGTGTCTACGCAAGCCTCCTGTTATTTTGAAATATTTTTCGAAATAACAGGCGTGCTATTTCGCCAACCCGGTAAACCTCATTGCACAAGGGATAAGGAATGGCTCAAAATAACACGTTATTTCGAAGTTTGGCGTTGTGTAGACATGTCAAATTTCAAAATAAGCAATTTCGAGTTTAGGTGCTGTGTAGATGCACCCTTACATATTTAATAGCGAAGAGCACGTCTACCCAGCAGGGCTAAAGTCGAATTAAGCTGCACAACTTCAGCTACGCCATTTGTGCAGCTGAAGTCGAAATAGCTTAATTCGGCTTTTGAGGCTCTTTACACAGCAGGAAGTCGAAGGAAAAACACTCTTCCTCTGACTTCCTTTACTTCTCGTGAAATGAGGGTTACAGAACTCGGAGTAAGAAGTCCTCCAGCTCGACATTTATTTTGAAATAATGGCTTGGTGTGTAGACGTGCATTTTGTTATTTTGAAATAACATCAGTTATTCCAAAATAACATTGCTGTGTAGATGTACCCTAAGGGTGTGTCTAGACTACAGGGTTTTATCGACAAAAGTGGACTTTTGTCAACAGAACTATACCTGCGACTACACTACCGCTGAGTTTTGTCGACATAACGTCGACAGAACTCAGCAGTTTTGTCGCCACGGGTAAACCTCATTTTACGAGGAATACGCCTTTTGTCGACAGAGTTCTGTCGACAGAAGGCGTTATTGCATCTAAACTGTCCTTTGCGTCTACACTGCCATGTCGACAAAGCAGCTTGCTTTGTCGACAGAACTGAATGTAGTCTAGACGCTCTTTGTCGACAGAAGCCTGTAGTCTAGACGTACCCTTAGGGTGCATCTACACAGCACTCTTAGATCAAAATGAGCTACGCAGTTTGCGCTACGCAATGAGTTTACAGGGATGTCGGAATAGTGAGCCCATTATACGATATAACAGGCTTCCTCTTAAGATGTGGCCTACCTCTGGTATCCCGAAATAGCTCTGCAGTGTAGACATAGCTTTACTGACTATGTCTTCTGTGATAGGAAACATTGTATTTTATTCCCACTAGCTATGGTCTTTGTTTTACTGTGTTTTATTCAGTCTAATAACACTTCTTAATTCTCCTTTTGTGAATAGTTTCCTGGTGCTCATTTTCATTTACTAGCATAGCAGGCCCTAACCCAGAAATAAGCAATCCAGACTAGTGAGTGACCCACCATCTCAGAGAGGCTACTGCAAGATTGTCCTAACCAAGATGGTGTCTCAGGAGAGGGTAGTTTTGCTAACTGTGCTTGCGTACCTACAATTTGTGGGTCTACGTTCACCTGAGATGCTGTAATGCAAGGTTTGTCAATGACATTTTGTTATGTAAATACAATAGTATCAATTTAAAAGCCCATCTGAGGCTACGTCTTCACTGCCAGTTTTTCCGGCAGAAAATATGCTAATGAATCCCTATGCTAATATGCTCATAAGTCGCAATCTCATTAGCATATTTTCTGCCATTTCTTTTTGCGCAAGAGGTTCTTCCAGGACAGGCATAAGGATCTTGCACAAAACCGGGGTTTTGCACAAACACCCCCCTTCCCCATCCACACTGCTTCTTTTTGTGCAAAAAGTCCTTCATTAGCATATTTTCTGCCAGGAGAACTGGCAGTGAAGACATAGCCTGAATGTATTGCAAGACTGGCCTGTTTTCTCAAGCTTTTAAGAAGGAGGAATGATTACAGGAGCGCAGATCGGGGTCAACAGAGGTGAAGAGTTAGCTATTTTTTTGTTAGATTTGAAATTAGGTAAATATTTCTAACCGCTGGAGAAGTGATTTTCTTGAACAGCATTCCAGGAGGAGCAGTAGGGGTCAAAAAAACCTAACAGGCTTCCAAGACTGAGCTTGATAAGTTTATAGAGGGTGGAATGATGGAACTACCTGCTATGGCATGTGGCTCTTCTGTGACTGCCAGTAGCAAAAATCCCCAACAGCTGGAGATGGAACCCTAGATGGGGAGGCTCTGAGTTCCTACAGAAACTTCTTTCTCAGGTTTCTGCCTAGAGGGTCTTGCTTACATGCTCAGGGTGTAATATATCTCCATATTTGGGTCAGGAAGGAATTTGCTGCTGGATCAGATTGGCAGAGACCATGTTTTTATTTTTGTTTTGTTTTTTGTGCCTTCCTCTAATCTACAGCATGAGGCACACATTACTTTGAAGATTTAAATGAGTGTAAATGGTGAATTCTCTGTAACTTGACTTTGGACCATGATTTGAGGACTTCAGTAACTCAGCCAGAGGTTAGGGGTCTATTTCAGGAGTGGATGGGTGAAGTTTTGTGGCCTGCCAGGCCTGGCCAAAGAGTTTGTGGGGCCCAAAGCGGCACGCTGACAGCAGGGCCCAGGACGTGGATGCTCTAGTTTAAGTCAAACCCAGTTGAGGGATTATAGAGTCCAGCCCAGGCAGCGCAAGTCACTCACTGGATATATTCCACAACACCTCTACATTTAAGAAAAATTTCAACTGAATGTATTTCAATGTCATCTGCCATGCTTTTCCCGTTTACTATGATGTCATTATACACTACTGTAAAACTTCCAATAGAAGCCCCCAGAATCTATTAGTACAAACCGTCTTAGACCCCTGGCTTGTATTAGAGACCCAGTGTTTATTTGACAGACCCGGCATCTATTAAAACATCTGTTTTATTTGACAGACCCGGCATCTATTAAAACATCTGTCAGTACTCCCAGTGTCTAACAGAGTAAAAGACTTGTATTGAAGGTAAATGTTTTCGTTTTGTAGGTTATTGTACGATTTTCTGTGATTTTCAATACAGTTGAAGATGACTGTGTCAACTCCGTGTTTAAGTAAGCTGTGTGAGACCCAGGAGTCCCTCTCCCCTGTTCCTGTCTCTTACATGGGAGACCCCCCCACTCCACCCCGTCATCATGTTACAGAATATGGGGGGGAGGGGTAAATTCACTCAGTGAAGCAGGGTTTCTCTTCCCCTCACTCTGACCAGGGCAGCTCCCTAGACAGGGATGATCCCAGACTGGGAATCCCTTCTGCCTGGCCAGGGCATCTCCTTTGTGGGGCAGGCGGTGATCTGTTGCTAGGATGGTTGGTGGCTGTCTCTGTCTTCTCCCCTTTATGGGTGTGTGGGCTGGAGCCCAGCGCCTCCCCCTGGTACCTGCAGCAGGGGGTGCAAGGGCGGGGGGCTGGCAAAGTTTGTCTCTGTGGTTGGCTGCTCCATGCAGCCAGGTGACTCCTAGCCAGGGCAGCGGGCGGGTGCTGCGTGGTGTGGGGCCCTCTAAGGCCAGGCCTGTAGCCTGCAATGTGCAAGAGGTCAATTTAGAAAATCATGATGGTCCCTTCTGACTTTAAAAGTGCATGAGTTATTCACAATGCCCACCCAAGCCTTGGATGGCCATGTATTAAAAATCCTGCCCCCAAATAAATTTCAGTAAACTCATGGTGTAGACCAATGGTTTTCAACCTTTTTTTTCATTTGCAGATACCTAAAATGTTTCTAATGGAGGTGTGGACCTCTTTGGAAATCTTGGGCTCTGCAGACCACAGGTTGAAAATCACTGTTTTGTGGTAACAGCAACCTTTGATGGACCCTTTAAATATAGTCTTCAGACCTCCAAGGGCCCACGGATCAGAAACTGAAAACCACTGGTGTAGAACATCCATTATGGTGGTGACTGAAACTTTGAGTTATATGAATGGAGAACATGTTCAGCAAAAAAGAAAGAAAAGGTAAGACCTATATGATAATAAATATTTTAAATTATTTCCCACACATTCAGAGCCAAATTGTTTGTTTGTATTGGCTAGTTCCTTATTCTACAAGTAAGCCAACTGATTGCAAAGTTACACTCTGTGTGAGTAAGGGTGGCTGAATCTATCCAGTAGCTATCATAGGGCAGGATTTTGCTTTCATTGAAGTCACTTGATGTTTTGGCAGAAGAAGAAATGCAAGACTGGGCTTCATTTCCTACATTTTCTTCCTTTAGAGTGTCTCCAGAATCTGTCCCCCATGCCTTACCTTACCTTGCCCTGACTACTGTTACATAAGAACATAAGAACAGCCATACTGGGTCAGACCAACGGTCCATCCAACCCAGTATCCTGTCTGCCAATGGGGGTCAATAACAGATGCTCCAGAGGGAGAGAACACAACAGGTAATCCTCACGCGATCCCTCCTCTGTCACCCACCTCCAGAGAAACAGAGGCTAGAGACACCATTCCTTCCCATCCTGGCTAATAGCCATTGATGGACCTAACCTCCATGAAGCTATCTAGCTCTTTTTTGAACCCTGTTAAAGTCCTAGCCTTCATCACATCCTCTGGCAAGGAGTTCCACAGGTTGACTGTGCACTGAGTGGAGAAAAACTTCCTTTTGTTTGTTTTAAACCTGCTGCCTATTAATTTCATTTGGTGACCCCTAGTTCTTTTACTGTAGGAATAAGTAAATAACTTTTTCTTATTCACTTTTCCCACACCAGTCATGATAGTATAGGCCTCTATCATATTCCCCCCTTAATCTCCTCTTTTCTAAGATGAAAAGTCCAAGTCTTTTTAAGCTCTCTTCATATGGGACCCCTCCCAATCCCCTAATCATTGTTGTTGCCCTTTTCTGAACCTCTTCAATGACAATATATCTTTTTTGAGATGAGACGACCACATCTTTACACAGTATTCAAGATATGGGTGTACCATAGTTTTACATAGAGGCATTAAGATATTTTCTGACTTATTCTCTATCCCTTTTTTAATGACTCCTAACTTTCTATTTGCTTTTTTGACTGCTGCTGCAGAATGAGTGGATGTTTTCAGAGAACTATGCACAATGACTCCAAGATCTCACTCTTGAGTGGCTGTAGCTAAATTAGTCCCCATCATATTGTAATTGTCATACTGTTTTAACTACAACAACTTCCTTCAGAGTCCTTCCCTAATGTACCTTTGTGCAATTTCTTCTATAGCACCAGCCAAAATGCTGCTGCTTGGGGCAGTTTTCCTACTTGCTAGTTAAGGATTGTAGGAATTGGATTTTTGCCTGGCTTCTCATAAGACAGTCCAAGCGTCTCTTCTTCTTTCTCATAGCTCTGTGTAAATCTGCTATTGCCTGTCTCTCCTCCTACATTCCCTCCTGCTCCTTTTGTTCTATTCAAGCCTCTCCCCTGACTGCTTCCCTTGTCTTTTTCCTCCATGCCTAATTTTGGATTCTTTTATGCAGCACTTTCATATGGAGCAGACCCCCAGCTGATATATGCCATGCCCTTTCAAAGCCCCACTGCTCTGTGGAAACACCCACCCACCATTCTGTCTGCTCACCGTATTTAAACCTCTTTTTACCTTTAGGTTAAAAACTCTTGGAGAAGAGGGCTAAATGTCTCCATTAGTTTAGGATTTTGCATGCTGTAAAGCGCAGTATACCATTGTGGTACTATGTACATAAGGAAAAATAGTTATAAAGAGATTGTTTTACTTACTGCCTAGTTCTCACCTTTCTGACTCACTTTTGACACTGCCTGTGGGTCTGAGGAAATGGAACATGCTCCTGTAATTATGTGTAAGTTCCCATGCATGTGCTACAAGATAATTGCATGTTGTATAATATTAGGTATCTAACCCAGCCTCTTATAAAAACTTAGTTTTGACCCCTTCCATATTTCCACTTCCTTATATAACCTGAGGACATATGTGCACAGTTGCTAAATGTTTTAGATATCACTGCACCTTCTTTCTTCTTCTGATATTGATGTTTTTGTAGAGTATGCAATCAGAGGCTGTCTCTCCATCTATACTTCTCTCCCCATCTATACTTCTCTCTCTCTCTGTGACTGTCCAAGTTGCCCATTGTGACAGTAATGGTGGTCCTTCTAGTTATACATAGTATAGTTCTACTCTACAGATGATACAGGACTCCCAAAAGGTACACTGGGGATTTGCTTTGCAGACAACATGGCCCACGGGTGAAAATTCCTACTGATTTGGGGGGAAGGATGGGAGGAGACTGGAGAAGAATCAGATCCATTTCTTTATGTGGAGTGGGTTTTAGGAACTGTGGGGTAAAACCACAGCAGGGGTTTTGCTGTTTTAGGGGTACTGTGCAGCCTATGAATTATTTCTTCCCAGCTCCCACTACCAAGGAATTATTTCTTTCCAGCTCCCACTACCATTTGTTCCTCAGTATTAAAATACTATGTTCTCATCTTTCACAATGGCTTTTGTAAGAGGAAATTGGTCTCAATGTTTGCTCATCTTACTCCAGTGAGTAAGCCCCACTAAAGTCAATAGAAATATTTCTGTGAGGAAGAGACCAGGCTTGATTTTGTGCTGAGCAAGCATGAAGGCACTCAGCACCTTACAGGACCAGCCCCTTTCACTGTGTTGCATAATAACTCCTCCTATTGGAACATGTCATAGTGTATCTATGATTACACCAGAGCCTTCTACCAAATATACTAATAGCCCAGCTATGGTGACCATTAACAGTCACCCTTGATTAAGTAGAGATTTTTTTTCTCAAATTAATTTGCTTCCTACTGCCAAAAGGTCAGCTCCTTGCAGCAGAGAGGAGGAGGCCATCAGAGAATTGGCTACTATAGCTCCTTGATTCTGTGTACCTCATGCTCTGCCTTGATTAAAGTAACTGGGCACTTGCTTTCATGTTGGGAAGTTGGCAAAAGCCCCAAGAGGCCACCTGACAGAACAGCCAGAAACTAGCTGCTGCTCCAGCCAGGCCTGTCTCTGGGTCAGGCAGCTCAGGTAGAAGCAAGGTGTATAAACCAGTGACTCCTGAGCTGGCCAAATGATGCCAGATTCCGGCCCCTTTGCCGGACTCTGTGGCTGCCAGGAGTACACCTGAGCAGATCCGACTGCAAGGATCAGCTCCTGAACTGGGCAGAGCATGGGGGAGCTCCCTGGATGAGACGCCCTGTAAGTGCTAATGACAAGTTAATTAGCAGGGACTATTATTAACGATGCAATAGGGTGACAAGAAGAGCTGCTCCATGTTGCTACTTTTGGGACCAGCTTCTGCTCCGGCGTCGCGCGTGCCCCAGTCTGAGCCAGACCCACGCCCGCGACCTCGCCAGAGTGACCGCGCGGCACAGCGGGCGCGGCTGCTGCAGTGAAGCCGCTTCGCCCACCCCCTGCCTCACCGCTCATTGGCTGGCGCCCTGCCCCAATGGCTGCGCGGGAGTACGTGCGTCCCGCCCCATCTCTCAGCGCATTGGTGAAGCCGCCTCCGCATGGCGCAGAGGTTGGCCGAGCGCCCTGTCACTCGGGCGCGGAGGTGGGGCCAGGAGGAGCAGGCGCCGCGGCATTAGCGCCCCTGTTATTGTTACACTGTAGCGGGTTCGGGGTTCGCGGAGCCCGCCCATCCCCCGCGGGCGGAGGCGCTGGGTGCGGCCCGGGGCCGCCCCGCAGTGACTCGCTCAGGATGCCGGTGAGGATCCCTCGCTCCCGCCTTCCCCCTCGCTACGGAGCGTTGTGCCGTTGCTAGGGTGGCGCTGGGCCTGGGAGCCGCGGGGAGCCCCGGGCCTGTGTGGGGACCTGGCTCGGGGGAGTGGGGCGAGGGGGGGCCCTGGGCCGGGGAGCGGAGGTCTGAGATCATGGGCCTGGCTGTGGGGGGGAGCGCGGGGTTCGGGGGGGTCCCCTGGGGTTGGAGTCTGAGATCATGGGCCTGGCTCGGGGGGGTGGAGTGAGCGGTTCAGGAGGGCCCTGGGGCGGGGAGCGGGGGTCTGAGGTCATGGGCCTGGCTGTGGGGCGGGAGTATGGGGCTTGGGTGGGGGGCTGGGCTGGGGAGCAGGGGTCTTGGATCATGGGCCTGGCACGGGGGGATGATGCAGTGCGTGGTCCGGGGGCATCTTGGTCCAGGCCTGGCAGTGGGGGATGGAGTGCAGGGCACAGGTGGGATGCAGTGGGATTAGCACTCAGGGAGGTGAAGGATGAAGTGGGGCCCCCGGTGAAGTGCCCATCTCTGGGTAGCGGGTGTGGGATGCTCTGAGTCTAGGCTCATGATGCAGGACGGCTTTGGAGCCCTTAGGTTTGGGGTAGTGGGCCTAGGGTTCGTGATGTAGGCAGGTGTTGATTAGGTGTAGTAGGGGTCTACAGAGTGGCCCAGGGTGTTGCTGAGTCCTGGGACCTAAGAGAAGGGAGGTGCAGAGGAGTGCTAGACAAAGGCTGTGGTTGCAGTTTGACACAGAGACACTTAAGACAGGTGCATTTATAAACAGGCAAGGTGCTCTTATGGATAGGCCTGGAGGATGGTGGATGACTTGGGCAGTATCCTACTATTGCTTGTTTTGCAGCTAAGTTCTTCCATGTCAGCTGCTGTGTTTAGCTGCTTTTTACTAATAGTTCTGTATGCAAACAAATCTCACAGTTCAGTGCATAAACTGGTCATTGCAGAGTTCAGAAAGGCAATTTCTTTGACACCTCAAATAGAGGTGTACTGTGAAAGTGTAGAGTTTTCTTGCCTTCTAAAGCATTGGGTAGTAGGTAGGTAGAAAGCCTAGGTAGTAGGCTTTCTGAGCCAGTGGTTCATATCTAGTATGGCAAATACTATTTTCCTGTAATGGATTTCAGAGCGTACATATTTCAGTTTATTATAGATAGCAACACACTGTGATCTCTATTATTCATCCTAAACATTGTGCACATTTATTACCATCAGCCTGAGCTTGTAATGGTGAGAAGGCTATTTTTGAGAGAGTGGCGTTTTGGGATTTTTAAGTAATATGCTTTCTAGGGCCAAAACATGTGGCTTTCCAATACCTTTAGACAGGTGTTTTGGGTATTCTATGCAGCCAGGCTGTTGGTGCCCGATATGCTGTCTCATGTATGCTTCACAATTAATTTTTCTTTGTACAGTGAAATCTTAACAAGTCACAGAATTATTTTTGTTAATTTTAAGGAGCTAGAGAGTTCAAGGTATTTCGGAATACATGGTATTCAGGGTAGCAGAGAACTACTGATCTACAGTACTTACCATTAGGGATGTAATAATCCTGTATTTGTGTAAAGATGTAACTGCTAAAATTTTTAGTGGTTATATGTTTACACGCGTGGGGCAGGTGAGCACCGGCTCTCACCTGCCCCACCCCCAATGCGCCCCTGCTGCCTCTGATAGAGAGGCAGCAGCACAGGGGGCAGGTGGCATCTTCTCATGGATGCCAGCTCCTGCCTGCTCCTCCACCCCCCACTCTGCTTCTCTATCAGAGGCAGCAGCGTGGAGGGCAGGCACTGCTGCCTCTGTGGGAGGTGGGTGGGGTGGGGAGGTGGCACCTCATAGGCACCAGCTCCTGCCTCCTTCCCCCACCCCCCCCGCTGCCTCTGATGCAGAGGCAGCAAGTGAGGGTGCATGTAACAGTTAGGATTAACTGATAAGCCTGGGCTAACATCCCTACCTTCCATTGTCTAATAGTAATGGTTCAGTTAAATAATAAGGATTCTCTTTGTGACTGGGTTGCAGACAGAGGGCCTGCAACTTTTTAGCTTTGTTGATTTTAGACATCTCTGCTGACTCTGAACTGCCGTTTATAATAAAAAGTAACTATGACATGTGCCCACCCTGTGCCTCTTACTAGGGTTTAGTCTTTGGTAATAAATTTTTGATCTGTCTACTTATAAGGTCCCTTGTCATGTGAGTTTTTCCACAATTATTTCAGAATACAAATACAGTCTTTCTCTTTCCAACTTATAAAACAAGTAACATGAGTATCATATGAGTATTTTTTTTAATGCCCTGACTGTGTGTTGGGTTCTAGTGTTGAGTATGTTTAATTCAGACTGCTAAGTTTACTGGTCATTCTTATCTCTTGTGGAAGTTACCTCCATCCATAGGGTGGCTTCAGCTGCTTAGGATGCGATGTTGTTTTACTCTTCCCTTATTGGTTAGTGGTTTCATTGTTCCAATTTAATAATCTGAGGGCACGTGTTTTTGGCTGGGTAGGGAATGTTATACAGGAATAAAGTTATTTTAAAGCTATTTCCTTTTTTCTTAGCCTTACTGGGTTCAGCTTTAGCCATTTGTTCTTCATCTGGATGCTGATTGCAGCTGGACGTTGGTATAAAGAAGGCATAAAGCTAGTTGTTGGCTTTGAGCTGCTGGCACTTTAGCCAGTGCTATTTAACTAGCTCTCCCATTGACGTCTTAAAGATGTTGAGAATCGGGGAAGAGATAGAATCTTGTAGAGTGAGGCAGGTGAGGACTTTGGAGATGGAGGAACTAGGGACGTGAATGACTAGTCGACTATCCAGTAAGCAAATGCTTATCGGATAGTTGACAGGCTAGTCGACTATTCACTCCCCCCACCCTTGCTGCCTCTATCAGAAAGAGGCAGCAAGGAGGGGGGGAAAGAAGGGGGTACTTCAAAGCAGCAGTGCTATGTAGAACCTGGGGCCAGACCCCAGGCTCCATGTGGTGCTGCTGCTTTGAAACACCACGTGCAGCCTGGATCCAGCTGGGGAGTCCCCAGGCTGCACACGTCATTTCAAACCGGCAGCGCCACGTGAAGCCCGGGATCAGCTGGGCACTACCCCGCTGACCCTGGACTCCATGCGGCACTGCCGCTTTGAAACACCATGTGCAGCCCAGAGCCAGCTGGGGAGTCCCCAGGCTGCACGCGGTGTTTCAAAGCGTCAGCACTGCATGGTGCCCAGGATCAGCTGGGGAGTACCCTGCTGACCCTGGGCTCCGTGCGGCGCTGCCACTTTGAAATGCCATGGGGAGCATGAGGCCGATGGGGGACTGCCTCGCTGGCTCCGTGTTCTCTGCAGCGCTTTCACCTTTGAAGTGTAGCTTCAAAGATTGAGGCGCCCTACATACACTTCAAAGGTTGAGGTGCCCTCTTGACTAATCGAAAAGTCGATGCAAATTGCATCAACTATTCGATTAATCAATCACTCGAAATTTATCGTCCCTAGGAGGAACTTTTGCACATTACAACTCACCATATGAGAGAGTGTCTCTTACTCAGGGGCTCTGAGGCTTGGAATGCTGGTCCTATGATGGAACAATAATTGATTTTTCCATTCAACAGGATAAGTATATATACTTCTTTCTGTGGGCTGGAGGAGCCCATTTACCAGCAGAACAAATGCTGCCTCAGTAGTGCTTTGGCTTAAAGCTTGACAGCAATGCAGAATATTGGCTGCTGACTGGTAGCAAAAACAAACAAGCAACAAACCCAGTATCCAAATGCTAACATCCTTATCAGCTTA
Source organism: Rafetus swinhoei (assembly GCA_019425775.1). Taxonomy (NCBI): domain Eukaryota; kingdom Metazoa; phylum Chordata; order Testudines; family Trionychidae; genus Rafetus; species Rafetus swinhoei. Next base: position 17,904,258 of record CM033428.1, on the reverse strand, counting down.
TTCAGCAAAAGTTAGATGCTGGCTGATAGTTAACAATCTCTGTAGCATCAATTGGTAGTGTTTTTTTTAGCATTGACTGTGTAATTGTAAGTTTTAAAGTGAGTGATAGACTCTTTTATCACCAATGTTCAATCTGAAGGTGTGTGACTGTTGGCTTAGAATTCTTATTTTGAAATACTTGATGTCAGAATAGAAAAGTTTCATGTATTTCAGAAGTATGTAAAAGACACAATACCCTGAATATGGTGCTCCAAGTCATACTTGAAGTAGAGATGAAGAAAGTGCATATACAGACGTTTTGCAAGCATTCACTTGACTTCAAAAGAAACTTCTGTTTGATTGTGTTCCTGAACCTTCTGTAGCTGAAATTCAAGGCATGATCAAGTTTACCCATGTTAATTGTGTACGTAGTTGCAAAATGTGAATTTAGCTTGACAGTTCAAAAAAAAATGTTTAGCAGTATATTTGATTATAAAATTTGCAGTTTGTGTTCATTACTTACCTACATCTTCTAATCAGAGAATAAACACAGTATCAGTGAGGGATGTTTAAGTGCATTTAGTTAAGTAATCGTGTAACCACTGAAAAAAATTTCCCAGCGGTTACATGTAGGGATGTTAGGAAGCAAGTAAATAGCTAATCGTGTAGTTGATAGAATTTTTATCGACTTACAAATTGACTACACAGTTAGTCGATAAGGAAGGAAGCCTCCAGGAGTTACCCCCGCTGCAGCTCTGCAGCTTATATATAGTAAGAACAAGGCAGTCAGGCAGCCCAGTTCCTACTACATTTAAACTGCAGAGCCTCAGCAGGGGTAGGTCCTGGATCTGGCATGAGCTGGGACTGAGTTGGGCTTGCTCAGTCCTGGCTTGCACCGGTTCGAACGCCCCTGTCCGCAAGGGTTCCCAACAGGGAACTGGGACCCCCTGCAGGCAGGGGCTGCTGCCAGAACAGCCTCTGTTCATGGCCTGACCTGACAGCTGTGGGTAGGAGCTGCTCTGTGGGATGCAGAGCAGCCTCTGCCCACGGGCAGAGGCTGCTTTGCGGAAGCCTCCTATGACCCCCTTCTCGCACTGCTGCCTCTGACAGATGGTGCCGGGAGGAACCAACTTTTAAGACGGCTCCTCTTAGCAGCGGCTTGTGCTTTCCCCCAACCCCTTGCTGCCTCTGATACGGAGGCAGCAGTGTTGGGAGGCAGGCGGCTCTGTGGGAGCTGGTGTGCACAGGGAGCTGGTTTTTAAGATACAGCAGCATGGGAAGGGGGAGAGAGAAGGGGAGCCTGCATGTAACCTGCATGTAACCAGGCTCATCTGTTAACTGTGTACATAGTTACTTTCACATCCCTAGTATCATTGTAACTAAGCCTAAGGGTGCCCATGTTTTCAAATGATCACATATTTTCAACAACAGTATGCAAACAATGAATAACTTGATGAAATTCACAAATCTTGAATGACTAATAAAGTAGAATTGTATGTGTACTATAATCCAGTTATTTCTTTGTTGCACTTTATTCTCTTAGCTCCAGTTGTAAATATGTCCTGTTCTGAACACTTTTTACATGTACTTAAATATAGGCAATGGAATTATTCAGTGTGTACATTTAAGCACATCTGTAAGTCTTACACTGTAACTCTTGAAGATGTTTATTTGGTTTTCATGTATGTAGATCAACAAATCTGAGAAGCCTGAGAGCTGTGATAATGTCAAGGTTGTCGTCCGATGCCGACCTTTCAATGAAAGAGAGAAAGCAATGTGCTACAAGATGGCAGTTAACGTTGATGAAATGAGGGGAACCATTACTGTTCATAAAACAGACTCTTCCAATGAACCTCCAAAGACATTTACATTTGATACAGTTTTTGGACAAGAGAGTAAACAGCTTGATGTCTATAACTTAACTGCGAGACCAATTATTGACTCTGTTCTGGAAGGGTACAATGGTAAGTCTTTTACTGTCCTAAAAATTAATGATCCCTTATACTATCAAAATTCCATTTGATTTTAGTGGGAGTTTATCTGAAGAAAGACTGCAGGTGCTAGCAACATATCATTCATATAGTCAGCTGTATCCTTTTTTACTTAAAATAGAATGTCCAATAAGGGTATTCACAATTCTGTTTCCTATTGCCTGTGTGTTGTGATTTTATAATTGGTAACTAATAACTATCAGTTACGTTGTGAGCATCAGGTATTGGCAAGGTTAGGGGGCCAAACTTCTCAACTATTTTTTTCTATTTGTAAAGGACTTGCATTTTATTTATCTTTTTAGCAAAACCAGATTAATGAGTACTTTTTTTCTTGTAAAATATCATTATCCCTTCATGTATGAGTAATTCTGCAGTAACAACTTGGCATGTATGTATAATGGCGGAAAAATGTTGGTAAGGAAATAGATTAATGTTTCCAAATGGACAGTTATAAATAATAGTAGTTGCAAAGATTTTTAAGATCAAGATGAAATAATTCACTTATATTAGAATAAGTGTAGATGTAAAATATGGGAAGTTCCCTGATATTTAAATGCCAGTGCAAAAGCTTTGTTAAGGCTGGGTGTAAAGCAGATCCAGATATTAGACCAGAATTAAGTATCTGTTTTTGGCTAGAGGTTGGGTTTTTGGTTTTTTGTTTGTCGCTGCAGCAAAGCATAAACCTGACTTAAGAACCAAACTTATTTTTGCAGTCTGGTAAGTCTTTCTGATAGAAGTGAAGGAGAAACTGACTGGTGATGTAGTCCAAATTGCAACTGATTCTTAAAATCTATATCCTGTTTTGTGCTATGCCTGTATATGGAATGTGGCCTGTGCTGAATCAATTTGAGGCGGCTACAAATGTGGTTGAGGGAATGCTGATCCCACCATGGGGAGTGCCCTCCGACAGGCTGTCACCACTCTATAGCCAGTTACCATTTTAAAAAGAATCTTATGTTTCTTCCTTCTGCCTGTCTTAACAGGTATGTACATATTCTGGAACATGAACTACCTGTGTCTAGTTAGTTACTCTTCTTTGCCTTTGTACAAGACAAAGATCGAAATAAATTTACAAAAAAAGTAGATTAAAGGAAACGAGTAAACATGCCCGAACAAAGAGTCATTCATTCTACATTTTGGATATTGGCCCTGTTAATATAACTCATTATTGATTGGCCTAGTTTTGACTGCTTGTGTGAGACGTGTTCCTAGAACAGTTGTGCTTGACTGAAATAACACGTAGTAATTTTAGAACCTTGCAGTACAACTTTAGCAGACTTTTTGCAAGAATGATAAGCAGTAGTTCAACTCTGTTTGCAAAGACTTATCTTGGTGGTTACTCAATAACCAGTAGGACGTCTTCTTGTCACCCTCCTATTTGTGGATCTGTTGATGGCTGACCAGCCTGATTCTGGAGCCACAGGTCTTATTGCAGGAGGAGTAGGTGCTGGTGGCTATTGGAGGGATGCAAGGCAGTTTTTGCCGCTCTCTTCTCCTTCTCCGCCTCTCCTCGTCTGTGCTGCAGCAGGACCTCTCAAATTGCGCCATCCTCTCACGGATTACTGCTCTCCACTGGGAATGGTCCTGGGCAAGTGTCAACACCGATACCCCATTTTTTTTTTCATGTTTGCCTTCAACATGTCCTTAAATTATTTCCTTTGGCTCCCAACGCTCCTCTCCTTCCTTCAGCTTGGAAAACAGAATCTGTTTTTGGAGGCGCTGATCAGGCTTCCGGCCCACGTGACCAATCCAACGAAGTTGTTGGTAGATGATGATAGCTTCAATGCTGGTCATGTTTGACTCTTCCAGGATGCTAATGTTCATGCGCCTGCCCTCCCAAGGGATATTTAGGATTCTCTTGAGGCAGCGTTGATGATATTGTTCAAGTGCCTTCAGGTGATGCTTATATGTTGTCCAGGTTTCACATGTGCAAAGCTGTGTTGGAACAACCTCTGCGCAGTACACAAGGAGCTTTGTCTTGGCACTCATGTCCCGGTTCTCAAAAGACCCTTCGTTTCAAGCAGGCAGAAGCAAAGCTTGCGCAGCTCTGTATTTCTGCATCAATGTTGACTCTGTTTGCAAAGACTATACAACACTTAATGTTTCCTCTAGGCCTGTATAGTGTGTATTGGAAAAGCTGGTAAGTTCTAATTCATCATTGCTGGTGGTTTTTTCTTGTTCTGCAGGCACCATCTTTGCATATGGACAGACTGGCACAGGGAAAACTTTTACCATGGAAGGTGTTCGAGCTGTTCCTGAGCTTAGAGGAATCATCCCCAATTCATTTGCCCACATATTTGGTCACATTGCAAAGGCAGAAGGGGATACAAGGTAAACTAATTCCTTTTCTTTTCCTCACCTGGATCCCTGAGACAAGCAATAGATTGAACCACAAGCTTTCAAGCATCTTGAGTAAAATCCTGACCCTGTTAAAGTCAGTGGAAGTTTTGCCATTGACTTAGGTGAAATCCTAGACACAACAATCATGTTTAAGCACTTCTTTGTTTATGAGTCAGGAAACTGTCAGTTTGTATCAGTACACGCCATATTTTATTTGGACACAGAGATCAAAACAGGTACCTTTTAACAAATGTTTCAGTTTATAAATGAAATTTTTAATTTTAGATTTTTGGTTCGAGTGTCTTACTTGGAAATTTACAATGAAGAAGTGCGCGACCTGCTTGGAAAAGACCAGACACAGAGGCTAGAGGTGAGGACAGAATGTTTTGAATCACTGACATTTTGCATTTTAAATTAAAAAAATTGTCTCCTCAAGAAGAATTGAGTATTAAAATAAGAACAGGCGGATCTTGGAGGGGGGAGGAAAAGGTATCCTTAGCACCAAAGGTGACCATTACCACTATCAACTTTGTCATTTCTGCTTCTCACTTACCCTTTAAGTCTAATAATGTAATGTTATTTCCCCTCACACTGTAGACTAATTCCCAGCAGGAGAATCTGGGGGAAAATAGCTGAAAATATTGAAAATAGAATAAAAAAAGTATTCTATTCAGCACCTGTATTGCTATCAAAAGAACTCAGTGGTCAAAGTGCCTTTGTCCTTTACGCAGATGCTTTTGGTATGGTTCATCTAGGGAAATTTCTCCAACTTTTATGGCAAACTTTTCCACAGGTTTATGATCTCCCCAAAGACTTTTGGGAGCTGCCCTGACAGACTATCTGTAGAGAGCTCAGTGAGTTATGAACCTGATATAATAGCAACAGTTTGCAAGGTGGCATATTTAGTATGGTTCTGTGCCAGTGGTTTTCAACCTTTTTTCATGTGTGGTCACCTAAAAAATGTCTAATGGAGGTGCAAACACTGGTAGAAATCTTAGCTATAGTCTTCAGATCCCAGTGGGTCTGCCAACTCTGGGTTGAAAAACATTGTTCTGTGATGACAACCTTTCATGGACCCCTGAGACAGAGTCTGTGGATCCCCATGCATTAAACTAGGGGTGGGCAAGACAGCTTCTACGGACTGGATCAAGCCTGCCAAGCCAGTTGATGCGGTCCATGGTCGCCTTGCTGCTCCCCCAGGCCAATTGATACCTGGGGATTGGGGTGAAGTCTCCTCCCCCTGTCAGGGAACTGTGTGCCCCTGGCAGGGTGGGGCGAGCAAGGGAGTGAGAGACTTTGGCGCTCGCCCATCTCCAGGCCCTTCCCAGCCATCGGGAGGCGAGGTGCCTTGCCTCCCGAACTAAGGGGAAAGCCTCCCTCTGGCCCCTCCTGATGCAGCTGCTGTGCTGCTGGTGGCCCCCTAGGTAGGACTGTACGCTTTGGGTCCCTGGAGGGAGTCCATCTGGGAGGAGGGATAAAAGACAGATAATATTTCCCTAAAGTCCTTCTGCCCTCCCCCCACCTTCCTTCCTCCTTCCTTCCCTCCGTCTCTTCCTCCCGAAAACTTCACATGCTCCCTGGGCCCTGACTGCCTTGGGGACAGGGGGAGAGCACAGTATTCTCACACTGCCAGGGACGTGTGGTGCCTAGAGGGAGCTACTAGCTGTTCTCTAGGTGCTGGTCGCATCTGGCAGGGTGGGGACGAAGTGGGGGGCAAAGACTTCATGCGCTCCCCCACCCCAAGCCATTCAGGGGCAGGGGAGCATTTGAAGTCTCCTGGCCCCACCCTTCCGCCGAGGCCTTGCCCTGTCTGGGGCGGCCCACGACAACTTCCAAAATTTGTGAAGTGCCCCCTTCAAAAACTATTGCCCACCCCTGCGTTAAACTATTGCTCTTCTGCTGACTTGATAACTCTTTCTGGGAAAAGATGTGGACATCTGTACATAATAGTGGCCAGTGGGGTTCACTCCAGATATTGTAGCTATGCCTTGAAATCTTTGTTTGAAACACTTCTCTAGAGAGAAGAAATAAGAGATGGACAAATCACCTTGTTAAATACTTCAGAAATTCTCAATGGTTCCTGGGACTAGGAAACAGTTGATTAGACCAAGGGATTTCTTGGCCTCTTAAACACAGGCTTTTACATCTCTCTAATTCCACAGTCTGGCAAACTGCTTCATAGGAAACAGAGAGAGAATTGTGGTTCCCATTAAGATTGAGTGTGCCATATGTCATCTTCCCTCTTGAATCCCTCTTTACAATTTATCTGGAGATTTGAGGCTTCCTCTTGATTTGTGTTCCCTCCATTTGAATTGCCTTGGCAGAGGAACGCCATCCTGCAAAACTCTTGATCAGTGTTCCTTCTAAGCTGCGTGGCAGCATAGCCCCGCAGCTGCTTAATGCTCATGCTTGGAGCTGCCTGGCTGGGGGAAGGGCACGTCTCCTTCAGCAACAGCAGCAGCTCCCTGCTGAGGACAGGGCAGCGAGTCTCTCCCAGCCATAGGGAGCTTAAAGGGAACACTGCTCTTGATCCCTAGGCCTGTTTAGTCTGATAAATCATGCTTGGGTAGAATAGAAGGTATGCTTCTAGAAATAGAAGTACACTAGTGTGTTATGTTACAACTGCTGTATGCCTCTTGGAAGTGCTCAATCAAATGTGTTCCTTATTTAGGTTAAAGAGAGACCTGACGTGGGAGTTTATATTAAAGATCTTTCAGCTTATGTTGTAAACAATGCAGATGATATGGACAGAATCATGACTCTAGGCCACAAAAACCGTAAGTACCACTTACTATTAGGGTTCTAAACTCTTGTCCAGAGCACAGTGTACTGTAGCACGATGCATTGTCATGTAGACAGCTGACTTGGAGAACAGAGAACGTTCTTCACTTCTGGTCTAGGAGCTCTTCTGGCACGGTGCTTTCAGCCAAGCATTAAGAGGGGTGTCTCCTTGATAACTCCGGTGATTCAGGGGCAGCCAGTGAAGGTTGGTCAGATGCTATACTGTCTGCAAGACTTGTTCCAATGTGGAGTCTTGATAGTGCTGAAGTTGAGAGGGTGAAAGTGGGGCTTTGAAAGTGCTGTAACTGAAGCGGTGAGAATACAGTAAAGTAAAAGAGGGGACCACTGAGGTTCCTAGTTGGTCTTGAACTTGCCCAGTCATTCTCCTTTTCTTCCTCTTGCCTTTGCTCAGATGAACACATTTTAGACCAGTGTTGTGCTCTGTAGTGCTATAAACTGGTGATGCGATTTCATGTTTTCTCAGAGCAACAAAGCAGTTCATTTTAAGATCCAGGACACTTTCTGAATGAAGTATTATAGGTTAATGTACAAATCAAGCAAGATTTAGTGATTGTCCCTGCCAAAACAGGTTGTATCTCCCTTGTGCAGCACCCTCAGCACCTGACTGGTCCCGAACCAGGAAATCTTCCGTACCAGTAGAGGTCAATGCTGGCTCCTCTGCGGCTGCTACTGGCTGCAGGGCTCCACTCTGGCAGGACTACTGGTTGCAGGGCTCCACTCTGGCAGCAGTAGAGGGGCTGGCATTAACCAAGGGGGGATTGGAAAGGGGACCTTCGGGGGCACAGTGAGGGTGCTCAGAGCGCTGCAACTGGGGACCAAGAGTGCAGCCCTGTGAGACCTCTGCAGCTACCCTGCCTTTTCCCATGAGTATCCCCATCCCTGCTCTTCCCCCTCTCTCCCTGAACTTGAACACAGCGAATGAAGCTCTAGAAAGGGAAGGAGTTGCTGAGTGTGGGACCAGCTTTTCCACGTGAGTGCTTCATCCTGGGAGCACTCATGGGGATGCTGGATCACAGATGTTGCCAGACTGCAGAAGTCCAGACAATAGAGGTCTTACGTATACATTGAAAACTGCAAAATTTTAATACTCTTAAATGCAGTTCAGTCAGCAAGGATTAATGGGGTCTGAAACTATTGGGTACTGAACATCACTTGTCTTACATTTGTAGTCTTTGATGAGTATTTTCAAAGTAGATGAATGGGTGGGAGGTTGCCTGGTGCCTTTTGGGATTGAAAGACATGCAGGGATGCAAGTAGAAATAAAACTTCTATGTGTTTTTTTTCAAATGTTCATGTCTAGTCTGAAGATGAATGCTGCACTTTCAAGCACCAGAAAAAATCCTTCACAACAGCATCTGAGGGGAGATGAATCCCATTTATTAGCAGTATCAGAAAACCTGCAAAATATTGGGTGTTATAGCTGGGATAATTACTCCATGCTAATTATTAGATATTATCATTTTCAGAACGTAAACAACAACTATGTATTCAGCTATGTTAAATAATATTATAAACCGTTGTGATATAACTGTTTAGTGGCCTCTTTGTTTTCAGCTTAAGGACTACTTTACCATACTGTTCATTGTTAATTCTGGTGGTTTTGGATCTCTTAACTAAAGGTTCTGTTGGTGCCACTAATATGAATGAGCACAGTTCCCGTTCCCATGCCATCTTCACTATTACCATTGAGTGCAGTGAGAAGGGTGTTGATGGAAACATGCATGTTCGTATGGGCAAGCTACACCTTGTAGATCTAGCAGTAAGTAGTAACATTCAGATCTAACAAAATGCTATTTGTGGATGGTTATTTGTTATGCTGGACCCTTTGCAAGATGGGCAAAAGGTATCACCCTTGCCTCAGAGAGCTTACAGTGTAAAGCCCTGATCCAGTAAGTGATTCTGTGGGTACAGACTCCTGTGGGACCACACTTAAATCAATGCAATTTTGCCTGGATGCATAAATCTGCCTGAGTAAAACGAATTCCAGGACTGGGGTTTTCCTTAGACATGTGTAACTTTCCTAATAGAGGGAACGGTCGAGGAGAACAAAAGGTACAATTATCAGATTTTTGAGGTTGCTCAAGTGCATTATGGGCATCTAGATGGTTTCATTACTTTCATCTTGTAAAAGTGTGATTGTTTATATGTTGCTAGATGTTTCCTTTCCCTCACATCCCCTGACTGGGGGAAGGGGGAGATCATGGTTTAAAAACTTACTATTGGGGTGATATGTAGTGTTGTGTATTAGCTTCAGTGTCTCTTTCTAAAATAACTGTATCTGAGAATGGTACATTCCATTTTTCCAGCTATGCCGCTTTGCTGTGCACTGTTCAGTGCTACCTTAAGTTAAAGATTCCATTAGGACCTGCCTGACCCTGTCCTTTCACCATCTAAATGCCTGTGTATTCTTTTTGCCAGGGGTCAGAAAGGCAGACAAAAACTGGAGCCACTGGGCAACGACTAAAGGAAGCCACAAAAATTAACCTTTCACTTTCCACTCTTGGGAATGTTATTTCAGCATTGGTAGATGGCAAGAGTACTCATGTGCCCTATCGTAACTCCAAATTGACTCGACTTCTTCAGGATTCCTTGGGAGGCAATTCAAAAACCATGATGGTAAGAATGGGTCGCACCAAAGCTCAGTGTCCCAGTTTCTATCTTTAAGGTGGAATTGAAGCAAAATTCTTATGGTAATAGTCTGATTGGCATATTTATCTCTTTTATTTTGAGGACTGTGCTCTTTCATCAGTGCATAGAAATGTAGGTTAGGCAGGGACCTGAGGTCATTGAATCCAGTTCCTATGCTGCAGGGGTTCCCAAACTTTTTGACATGGGGACCAGTAAATTCATTCACGAGCTTTTGGAGGACTGGTAACATTAATTTGCATATTTGCATATTCATTAAACAAATTATGAATATTCAAATAAGTTGTTTCTGGTCCTCCCAAAGCCCCCAGTGCCAGCGTTAGCAAAGCTTTTGATACAGTCACCCACAATATTCTTGCCAGCAAGTTAAGGGAATATGAATTGGATAAATGGACTGTAAGATCAGGGTTTCCCAAACTTTTTACTTTAGTTGGAACCTGTTTTTTTTCAGTACTGTTTTTCGCAGCCCAAAAATATAAATGCATATAAAAAAAAGAATGAAAAATGAATAAATTTTCAGTGTTTCACACGGCTGCATCCTCCGCCCAGCCTGGGCCAGGGCTTGGGGGACCCGGCACCGCATGGGCACTCCAGGAGGCGGGAACAGGAGCAGATTGGGAGTAGGGTATCTGGCTAGGAGGGAGGGTACAAGGAGGGGTAGGGTTGCCAGGTGTCCGGTTTTGTACCGGACAGTCCGGTATTTGAGGGTTTTGTCCGGGAAACAAATTGAGAAATTACCAGACATATAAAATGTCTGGTATTTTCTAATTAGGTAAGTTTTATTATAATTAGGTGTATCAGTCCTTAGCTGCGAACTGCCTGGCTGGTAGATGTGCTCACGATGCCTGAGTGTGTCTACCAGCCAGGCAGTTCACAACTACTCGAGGGAGGGTATGGGGGGCGGACGGGGGGAGGGAATGGAATGGAATCCCCGACCAGACTCAGTCGTCTGCTGGGGTCTGCAGGGTCTGCATGTGTCTGAGTCAGTCCCGCTCCCCCCTTCTCCTCCCCATTTCCCCAGTCCAGCCCTGCTGCCCCCGTCCAGCCCTTCTTCCGGCGGTTGGTTCCTCCTGCCCCCCACCAATCTCCCCCAGTCAGCCCTGCTCTCCCGATGACCCCCCCCCCGACCAGCCCCGCTGCCCCTGTCCAGCCCTGCTTCCAGCAGCTGGTTTTCCTATCTTCCTCATCTCCCCTGGCCAGCCCTCCCCGCTAGCCCTGGTTCTGCCACCTGCCCTCACCGATCTCCGCCAGACAGCCCCGCTGCCCCCAACCATGCTTCCGCCGCCCGCCCGCCCAGATCTCCGCGGGACAGCCCCGCTGCCCCCAACCCTGCTTCTGCTGGCCGCCCCGCTCCCCCGATCTCCGCGGGACAGCCCTGCTTCCCGGTGGCCGGTTCTCCCCCCACACACACACACCTCCTCCCAGCCCGCCCTGCTCTGCTCCCCTCCCGGCAGCCAAGCTGAGGCCTGGTATTTTTTTCTGGGGCCCGGTACCGGGCCGTGGCCCATAGTTTGGGAAACGCTGACCTAGACCATCCCTGAAAGGTATTTGTGTAATCTGTTCTTAAAAACCTCTAGTGATGGTGCCTTCCATAAGCACTGCTCTGGTGCTTATTATCCGTAGAGTTAGAAAGTTTTCCCTAATATCTAACCTATATGTCCCTTGCTGCAGATTAAGGCCATTACTTTCTTGTTCTACTTTTAGCAGATGTGGAGAACAATTGCTCAGTATTCTTTTTACCACATCCCTTCACATATTGGAGACTTCTTTCAGGTGCTCCCCCACTCACTTTTCTCAAGAGTGAACTTTTCGTCATAGGTCAGATTTTTCTAAACCTTGTATCATTTTCCGTAGCTCTTATCTGAACGCTCTCTAATTTGGCACATCTTTCTTAAAAACATGACACCCAAACTACTTTTTGGCTTTCCTTCTTATAGTTTTACACTGACTCTGAGAGAGTTTAGGTACCTTTCTATTTTCCTCACAAGGATTTTAACTTCTACTTTTTAAATGATGCCTGTTTATCTCTCACTGCTTCTTTTACTTGATTATTAAGCCATGGTGGCACTTTTTTGGTTCTCTTACTGTGTTTTTATGTTTGGGGCATACATTTAAGTTGGGCCTCTATTATGGTGTTTTTGAAAAGTTTCCATGCAGCTTGCAGGGATTTTACTTTTGTCACTGTACCTTTTAATTTCTCTTTAACTAACCTCCTAATTTTTGTGTAGTTTCCCTTTCTGAAATTAAATGCCACAGTGTTGAGCTGCTTTGGTATTTTTCCCAGCATAGGGATGTTAAATTTTATTACATTATGGTCACTATTTCCAAGCGGTCCAGTTATATGTACCTTTTGGACCAGATCCTGCAGTCTACTTAGGAGTAAATCAAGAATTGCCTCTCCCCTTGTGGTTTCCAGAACCAGCTGCTCCACGAAGCAGTCATTTAAGGTATCAAGAGATTTCACCTCTGCATCCTGTCCTGAGGTGACATGTACCCAGTCATTATGGGGATAGTTGAAATCCCCCACTATTCTTGAGTTTTTTATTTTGATAGCCTCTGTAATCTCCCTTAGCATTTCATAGTCACTATCCTGGTCAGGTGGTCAATAATATATCCCTACTGCTATATTCTTATTTTTAGAGCATGTAATTACTACCCATAGAGATTCTATGGAACATTTTGGTTCATTTAAGCTTTTTACTTCATTTGATTCTACATTTTCTTTCACGTATGGTGTCATTCCCCCACCACATGACCTGTTCTGTCCTTTCAATAAATTTTGTGCTCTGGTATGATTGTGTCCCATTGATTATCCTCATTCTACCAGGTTTCTGTGATACCTATTATATCACTATCTTCCTTTAATATGAGGTACTCTAGTTCACCCATCTTATTATTTAGACTTTTAGCATTTGTGTATAAGCACTTAAATAGTGACAAAATTTTAATCTATCTGCCATTTCCTGTTATGTTAGACCTTTTCATTTGATTGTTTTTTATCTGATCTTACCCATTCTTTATCATCTTCCATCCTCTCCTCCTGACTAGAACATAGAGAATCCCTAATAATAGACCCTCCCCTAAGATATGTCTCTGTCCGATCCATGTGCTCCTCCGTACCCATCGGCTTTCCCCAGCCCTTAGTTTAAAAATTGCTTTACAGCCTTTTTAATGTTAAGTACCAGCAATCTGGTTCCATTTTGGTTTAGGTGGAGCCCATCCTTCCTGTATAGGCGGCTCCTATCCCAAAAGTTTCCCCAGTTCCTAATAAATCTAAACCCCTCCTTTCTACACCATCGTCTCATCCACACATTGAGACTATGAAGTTCTTCCTGCCTACCTGGCCCTGCATGTGGAACTGGAAGCATTTCAGAGAATACTACCATAGAAGTCCTGGATTTCAATCTCTTTCCTAGCAGCCTAAATTTGGCTTCCAGGACCTCTCTCCTACCCTTCCCTATGTCATTGGTACCTACCTATATCACGAACACCGGCTCTTCCCCAGCACTACACATAAGTCTATCTAGATGTCTTGAGAAATCCGCAACCTTCACAGCAGGCAGGCAAGTCACCATACGATTCTCGCGGTCATCTCAAACCCAGCTATCTATGTTTCTAATGATCACATTCCCTATTACTAACACCTTTCTTTTCCTGTTGACTGGAGTTCCCTCCCCTGAAGAGGTATCCTCAGTGCTAGAGGATACAATAACATCATCTGGAAGGAGAGTCTCAACTACAGGATTGTTTCCCTCTGCTCCAGTTGAATGTTCTCCTTCCCTGAGCCTTTCACCCACCTTAACATCACAGGGGCTATCTGACTGGAGGTGGGACAGTTCTACAGTGTCCCGGAAAGTCTCATCTACGTACCTCTTGGCCTTCCTTAGCTCCTCCAATTCAGCCACCCTGGCCTCAAAGCCCATATGCTGTCTCTGAGGGCCAGGAGTTCCTTGCACCAAATGCACACATACACCACCTGCCCATAGGGCAGGTAATCATACATACTACATTTGGTGCAATAAACAGGATAGCCCCCACTCTCCTGCTGGGTTTCTGCTTGCATTCTCTTCTACAGATAATTAGATTGATAGGGTTTTAATTTAAATCAGGTAGATTTGGTTTTAGTTTAGTTTCAAAGTTGTAAAGCATGTCAAGTGTACCTTGTCTCCTTCCAACTCCCCCTCTAAACTCCCTCAAGAAACTCCTTATTAGCTGCCCCTGGTCACAAAGCTCCCTGGTCGCTTACTAGCGGGCTTTATATAGCCTGGCCTTCCCGATAGCCCTGCTTCCTGGTTAATGCTTGATCAATGAACAGAGGGTTCTAGATTTCAAATCCTCATTAAGAAACTAACAGCTTCCAACTGCCAGCCTCAGCACACAGTCCTTCTGACAAAAAGCTCAGCACATGGATCTCTAAACAAACAAATAGACAAACATGAACTCAACACACAGTATCTTTCAGGCTACCAGCAAGTAACCCACAAACACAGACATTGCAGACAGCTACTTACCCCATGGGTCCTGTAATCATTCCTCCTTTACCTGGAGAACTTCCTGTTAACATATTCTCATCTGGTGCAGTTTTTAGCCTTACATCTATCTGAATATAAATTTTCTGGATACGGTAGGCTATAGTCCAGCACAAGACTACCCAGACACATGGGGTCTAAGGGAAATTGTGGCTTGTCCATCCCCAGGCAGGACTTGGTTCATGTTCTGGAGGCATCAGAAAAGTACAGTTTATGGGCAGAGAACTACAGTAAGGATTTTGCACAACTGGGTGTGGGTCTGCTTTTATATTTCCTGATCTTGCAACTACTTGTATTCATGTTATTCAAGCTTTTACATGCTGCTAAATCCAATATACACAAGTAACTCTTTTTTTGTATGTAACAGTGTGCAAATATTGGTCCTGCAGACTATAATTATGATGAGACTATCAGCACACTAAGATATGCCAACCGTGCCAAAAACATAAAGAATAAAGCCAGAATTAATGAAGATCCCAAGGATGCCTTGCTCCGTCAGTTTCAAAAAGAAATTGAAGAACTTAAAAAAAAGCTGGAGGAAGGTAACTTCCCTTATTCCTAACAATGTTCTCTGTAACTTCAGGTGATTCTGTTCCTGTGTGACATGGCTCCTTTTGAAAGATTTACAATAGAATGCTTTTCAGGAGTTGTGTGATAATATCTGAAACCTCCGTGCTTTCATGTATGCATTTGTTACATTAGTCTTAAGTAAAGAGATGAAACCCAAAGATCATCCATAAATAGAAATAGTTGGGAGGCATGTAGTTTTGTGCTGAATGCAAGTTAAGAGCATTTCTTTAGTTAAGTATTGGCTTTGTCCACTAGATGGTATTTAGAGCTAACGTAAGATGGCAGATTTCATCTTTTGTTCCTAGTTTAGGTTTGGATGTGACCTATATAATTGAAATGTTCTAATTTTAAAAGTTCCATTCATGTTAAGTTAATGACAAATAGATGTCAGACTGGGGAAAAATACAAATTGGGTTTTAAAAAGCAATAATGATAAAGAGTTAAATGTTTTCCTAGCAGGAAAATGTGCATGGGAGGAGAACAAGTGCCTCTGAAACTCTGAGACTGAACTTATGGAGGTGGCTTTTAAAGTCTGTTATAAAAAGTAAGCGGGGGTAAAGCTACAAACTCCTGTGATTCCACAGGGTCTGTGAGCAACTCTAAACCTGCATGTTTCACAACAGAACAAGCCTCTTCCTAGCAGCATATCTCCTGAGAGGGCAGAACTATGATTCCATTGGCTCGTATGGCCACGTCAGTATCCTTCCGGATGGGTAAGGGAAAAGGCCCAGTGAAGACGATTTCCACTTGGAAATCTTTTCAGTCCCAGAAACATGGAATGCACGGCAGTGCTCTTTGGCTTCTCGTCCCATGTTCTTAACCCACTATTTCAATCCCTGTTGAGTTCCTTTACTAATTTGGGCTCCACACTACAGACAAAATGCCTTGCAGATGGAAGTCTGATTAAACCATACATCTGAGGAAAATGAAACTCATGGATGTAAGGATGCAGCTGTGCCACTCTACTGATCTTTAGAATGTAATTGCAAGAATTGTGGCAGACTTTGGTTTCACATTCATTTTGAATACTGTAATTAAAAACATTAATGGATGCTGTGGTTACAGCAGTGCCACCTTTTCAGAAAACAATTGGAGACTGTCCATTTAAAAAAGCCATCTCTGTGGCATCATGCGTATAGCATAAATATTTATTCATGATGAACAAACTAGCCATTTTTCTCTATACTTCAAACTTCATCTTAAGTGTTTAAAAGATACAATATTTTGTTGAAGAATCATAGGGCGATATGCTTTAGCAATCATGCTTTGCAAACACTGCAATATTAGACTAGCTGTAAACTTATTTACAGGTAGAATTTTGGTATGTTAGTGTATTTTGGAATTGGACTCTCAGCCTTACTGAGATCACTGGTTTAATATTTTTCTTGTTTTATGCACTGAAAAATACTCATGTAATATGTACATTTCAACAAAAGGAAATAACCAGGTCTCTCCCAAATTGGCATTGCCTGTACAGTCATTTAATACCTACTGCAAAGACATTGTTCAGATATAATTGAAGTTAGTTCAAATGCTACTGTTACAATTGTGTTATAATGCTGTGAAAGAGAATACCTTGGAAACATATACTTGTGTTTTAGGGGAAGAGATATCTGGCTCTGATATCAGTGGTTCTGAAGATGAGGATGAAGAAGAAGATGGGGAGATTGGAGAAGATGGGGAAAAGCGTAAAAAACGAAGGGGTAAGGAGTCAGTATGCTCCAATTCTCTGATCCTTAGTTATCAAGAAGTTGATTTGAGAACTTTCTTTGCATAAAGGAATCAGTATGCAACTTTGCATACGTATGAATTTAACTGAGACTGCAGTAAAGTTCTAATGCCCGCTGCAATTATCATGCCTCTTGTAGAAACTAAGCCATTTGACGCAGTCATTATAGTTGGACTGCTGTACCTTTATATAGCATCTGCTTCCACTTGAGTAGTTTTGCTTGTAGTAACTTTCTCTTATGTGGTGGTTCCCTGATTATAGGAGGGTGACTGCATATGGCTTGTTACTGTTTGCATGTTTACGAGATTGATACCAAACACACACAACAGAAGTGTCTCTGGGGTTGTGGAGAGGGAGCAGGGTTGCCAGTTTTGCTTGGACGTATTCCTCAAGGTTTCATCACATGATATAATCTTTAATTAAAGATTAATCTTTGGTTCCTGGAGACTCCAAGACAATCCTAAAGGGCTGGCAACTTTAGGTGGGAAAAGGCCAACAATCTGCCATAGAGAGATCAGTTTCTTTAAAACAACAGGAAACTTAGTGGCCTTATGCAGTGTTCCCTCTAAGGTGCGTGGCTGCGCACAAAAAATTCCGAGCCCGCCCACGTCCTTTGCAGAGTCATGCAGCAGCACTCACCTTCCTGGACCTGCTGAGTGGTGTGGCTGCTCCCATGGCCGGTGCCATGTGGTGAGTGGGGATGGGGCCGCAACCACAGCAGCAGGTGGCTGCTCTAGCTGCTGCCGGGACTGAAGCCATGGTGGGAGGTGGATGCTGCCAAGGCCAGGGCCACGTGACGGGCAGTTGCTGCCACCTGGGATTGGGTCTGTGGAGCTGGCGGGCAACCGCTATCACTGGGAGTTGGGACTGTGGGGCTGGCAGGTAGCTGCTGCCGCTGGGGTTTGGGGCTGTGGAGTTGGTGGGCAGCTGCTGCCACTGGGGCTTAGGGCTGTGGAGCTGATGGGCGGCTGCTGCTGCCAGGGTTTGGGCCCTGGGGCTGCCGGGTGGGTACTGGGGGTGGAGAAGGAAACAGGGGTGCTAGCTGTGTAACAGGGCAGAAGATGGGGCGGGCACTAATGCATCTGCACAGGAAGTGGGGCTTTCTTCCATTATACTTTTATATACACATCCGAACAGGCGCACATGACATCAATATTGGCGCACAAGACAAAACTCACTCTGCTCACAGATGGAGAATCTTAGAGGGAACACTGGCCTTGTCTAATAATAGCCTGCTGTGCTATGGATGAGATGAAGATATTCTCATTGACTTCTCTTTGCTGAGGGTAGAGACTGTAGGGTTGGGCTGCACTATTACAAGCTAAATTAAATTTGTTTGTTAAGCTGTTTTTAACGCTTAAACGTCTTCCCTGTCCAAAGGGTAGAATGTGTTTAAACAGAATTCCAGACTTAAAGCAGGAAGGAATCTGTTATATTTGACTCATTTCATTAGTGTCACAAATCATCTTGTTTTCTTCAGGGGGCCACAGTTCTAATGCCAGGTTTAACTAATTTTATGTTCAAGGTTTACACATGGTAAAAATTGCATGCTGCCATGGGGAACCCCCAGAAGTCTGTCCTAAGCCAAAATTCTGCAGCTTTCCCTACAAACTGTTTCATTGTTGATGTTTAATGAGGGCTCAGTCACATTACTGGTTATCAGTACTGTAACATACAAACACATTTTTCAAGCGTATGTGGGATTGTTTTTGATGGGCTATGTTCATGTTACAGCTGTTTGCCATATTTAATCATATTACTCCCAGTGAGGTGGGCATGATTACTTGGTGTGTTTTTAAAAATCTGCAAGTGGCTTTTGTTTTGTTCACATGTTTTCAATTGCTTAGATGATAGTCCATTTACATGTACTTAATGTTCATAGAAAAGTAGAATTGTTATAATTGGTCTTCAGTACAGTTTCAGAAATATCTCTGATGGTGGAGTTCTGCTCTCAAATTAGCTAATCTAGATTTGCAATGGGTGAGTGCAGAATGTAGCTCAAAGTGAAGTAAAATGCCCTTCATGGCTAAATATTATAAATCTTCAGCATATGCCAGTTCAGAGGTTTATATGAAGCTAAGAATCTCCTGTCAATTAAGATTAACTGAGTTTACAAATTCATTGCATATACTACAGTTTAAATGATTTGTAATCTAGCACTTTTCTCTCAGGGTCATTCCTTGTGGCAAAAATGCTGACCACTAATACACTGCTGTTTTAAACTAGTAGATTATAAATAGTACAAGTGTTCTATTGTGGTTTAGTTACCTTAGTTAAGTGGTCAACAGGCTTCTTTTTAGTAAGTGTCCTTTTGCAGGCAGGTATTACAACCCTTTCATAGGACAAATCCTGCTTGAATTCACTTGCCTGGTAACATAATGAATGGTGGTAATATTCTTCTTTGTGTGTAAACTTAAAGTGAAAATAAGCCTGTGGGTCACTTTCTGCTTTGAGCAATTACAACAAGTAAAATAACTAGATATATTGAGTCTCATACCAGACAGGTCATGATGGATTTTTGCTGAAATATGGTTGTTCTATAGCATACATTTTAGAATGCGAAATAGCTCTACAGCAGGGGTTTTCAAACTCTGGCTTGTAAGGGCAAGCTGCTAGCTGGCTGTGAGATGCTTTGTTTACCTTCACTTCCGCAAGTACAGGCATTCCTGAACCAATGGGAGGTGTGGGAAGCAATGCAGACTGGAGTACCACTTCCCGCAGCTCCCATTGGCTGGGAATAGCAATCCACAGTCAATGGGAGCTGCAGCTGTCTGTACAAACTGTCTCGAGGCCAGCTAGCATCTTGCTCTTAAAAGCCATGACCCAGAGTTTGAAAACCCTTGCTTTACAGGACTGAATCTAAAAGTATCTAAGCGAATGCTTCCAAACATAAGCATTACTTGTCTTTTCAAACCAGTTTGCTGGTTCTTCTGGGTTTCTTTGGATTTCTTTCCTTTGGAACTAATTTTTAGCAGCATGTTTCTTCATATTCTTGTTTCTTCATTCCTGGGTTTCCTGTGGGTCTTACTTCTTTGTTTTCCAGGCAGTAGCAGCAGCAGTAGTTCAGACTCCACATGCTCTGTCATAGAGAAACCTCTGGATAAGTCCTTCACTAGTGAGTGGGAGCTCTTAAGTCATTTAACAAAGCTTTGGCCTTTCCATAATCTGTGTACTCCATGTTGTAAATGCCACGCTGCTCCCTGCCACGTTTTTATTTAAGAGAAAAATGTTGGTTTATAAATGAGCTAAAGCATGCTTTTCTTTTGCTGCTTCCAAGCTTTAAACAGTTGTCCAACATGTGCAACTTAGCTTAATGTTTGAGAACATGTAAGGCAAGTTAGTGCTTTGTTCAAGCTAACTAATGAGGGGGAAAGACATAATGGAAAATCCAGATTTGAGGTTTTGTTTCATTGGCTTCTTCCTTTATTAAGACATTGGTGGAGAACAAAACAGTGGAACAATCAAAATCCTGCTTTGTTTATAACCTAGAAAGTGGGCTAAATAGCATTTGATTAATTCACGATCCTTTGATCTGAAGAGAGATTGATTCAGATCCTTAAGGGTAGCAAGTAAAATGACTTCTCTGTTGTGGAAACATAGCCATGCCATTATGAATCATCATTTGCCTGGGCATCATGGTCTTTCTTTGTTTGGAGAAGGCCCAGTGGTCTGGATGAAGAAATTATGGCTTAGTAGCTTCTGGCTCCAGATTCTTTTGCTGCCCCTATAAACACTAAAATTAATCAGTTAGTGATGGTTATTTTACTCCAAAGTACTCTGTAAAAACTCTAATTCCAGGTCAGTGGAAACTTTCTAACGCTAGTTTGTAGCTTATTTCGGCAAGCCTGAGTTGCACTCCTCCCTTTTCTTAGGCAGAAAGAGGTTGATAGTTCAAGGTGTTGATATCTAAAAGGGAGAGCATCTTAGTTTCTTAACTGCTCGTTTACTGTAGCGTTTAACACTTTTCCACCAATACAGGCTGAACCTCTCTAGTCCAGAACTCTCTGGTCAGGCAAAATCTGTGGTCCGGGATGATTTTAGTTAGCTGAATGTCCACTTTTCCTGGATGTGGCCAAGTTTCCCACAGTTCCAAAAAGTTGTTTTTTACAGGTACCAGTCCTGGTTCTTAGTGTTCTGTACTCTTGTTTAGCTCTAATTTACCCCAAAAATGTCTTCTCAGAGCCTAGTAAGCAGTGGAAGTGTCAGCAAATTTGGAAAATTCTCTGGTTCAGCAGCAGTCAGGTCCCTAGGGTGCCAGACTAAAGGTTCAACCTGTAATAGAAAAACAAAATCCCATTTATTCATCACTAGGGGGCTGCGCCCCTGCTCATTATGCTCACCAACCTCCCTCTCGCCCCCCAAGAGCATTGGGGAGGGGGGAGGGTGTGTAGTTTCTACCCCAGCATGGGAGAGGTGGGAGGGCACGTGGCTTCTGCCCCCAGGAGCGCAGGGGAGGGGGATGGAGGTTGTGCAGTTCCCGTCCCTCCCCCTGAAGCACCAGGGAAGGGGGAGGCAGCACAGCTCACCTCCTCTCCCCGGAGAGCGGGAGACCATGCGGCTCCTGCTCCCCCAGCACTGGGGAGGGTGGAGGCCATGGGGCTTCCCCCCGCCCCCCCGAGCACCAGGGAAAGGGGAAGGCCACATAGCTCCCCCTCTCCTCCCCGGCCACTGGGAAGGGCCTGCCCCAAGCTCTTTCTGGCCTCCCTGGGCTGCCCCCAGCCCCTGACCTCCCCACAGCTCTTTCTGGCTGGCTCCTGGCCCTTCTTCCCCCCAGCCACCACTCTCCCCCAAGCTAGGGGGTGTGTGAAGGAGGCAGGGCAGGGCAGGGGAGAGGCTCGTGGCTTCTGACTCCTTCCCCCGGAGTACCGGGGAGGGAGGAGGGAAGTTTCTGCATGGCCTCCCAGTTTCCACCCCCCAGGGAGGGGGGAGGGAAGTGGCTGCATGGTTCCTGGGGCCGTGCGAAGTGCAGCTTTGTGCTCCCCCACCGGAGCACTGGGGCGGCAGAGAGGGGAAAAGCCAGTTTTGGTCCCCCATCCTGGAGTGCTGGAGGGGAGAGGAAAGGCCGTGTGGCTCCCAGCTTGAGCTCCCTCCAGGGCTTCCGCAGACCCCGTGTGGCAGCTGAGCACTGGGGAAAGAGGAGGGAGGGAGGAGGCAGGTGGGATTCAGAGTGACGTGATGACATCACTCTGTCGTCCTGCAGGAAAAACTTTTTTTCAGGAAGGCTTAAAACGTAAAGCCCTTTAGTGGTTATAGGCATTGAAATGCATTTGCTGTTTCCAAACTTGCTTTTTTTAACCAGAGTATTTGGATGTGGCTAATTAATGTAATGGCAAGTTCTCCACTGAAATACTTGGGGAGCAGTCCTCCTGCCATCAGTCAATGAAGAAACTCCCATTTGCTGTGGTGGAAGTTGGCTCAGGCCATCAGTGGTTGAATGAACACTACTTGTTCTACAGTCAAAATAGTAATTGTCCTCATATGCTGTGTGGATCTTTTGCATGTTGTCTTCTTTTTGCCATTATCCTTTTACTTTTTTTTCCTGTTTCATTCTGATCACACCTGCTTGAATAACCAAAATAAGCCATATACCTCTATGGAAGCATCAGTTACTGCAAATTAACCTACTAATATCCTGTGTAATTGAACATAGAAATCTTGTGCTGAAATTCCATATGTGCAGTTGATCATATAAAACAAAGAATTGACTTGGAAATCTCACCAAAATGCAAAGCAAGCTTTCTTTCTGTGCGCTAAGATTTTACAGGTAATGTACAAAAATGGCTACCTTGAAAACATAACTCTGTCTTAACTCTGGAGTGGTAGATGCCCTGTTGGATGTTTCTTAGGGCATGATCTTTGCGGCAGGCTTGTAATGTCATATATGGAATCTGTATTATATTGAACTGAATAGGGGAATGCAAGAATGGGTGGAAGGGTAATCTGATTAGGCAAAATAAAGTATCTTTTGGTACAGAACACTTTCTCTGATCAGGCATAAAATCATAATGCAGATATTTGCTTTAATGGCATCTTATTGCTCAGTGATTATTCTCCTGAGTTTTTTCTGTCTGTAGATGCAGATTTAGATTAATGCTTTTACTGATTCTGATGATCTTTGCACAAAACAATCAAGCAGTAATGTTTTTCTTTTTCCTCCCCCTTTTTATGCATGTGCTGCCTATCTGCGATTTGCTTACTACTTCCTCTTAATGCAAGATCAAGCAGGTTGGTGTGATTGATTTGCACTACGTATAGTATGTTACAAAGCTTGTAAAGGGTCTTGTTGCTCAATCTCACTTTCGCTTTTTAAAACTGAAAAGACCTATGAACATATTTTGACAGGTAAGGATCCTCCATTCACCTGTCCCTGACACCTGTGCTTAAAGATTTCTCTTTATAGAATTTCACAGAAAGCTCAAATTTCTGAAGCATATGGCCCAAAGCTAGGTCAGCTAAAATACTGGGGCTGTGAACCTACATGTTGTTGCTTCTTATCATCTGGCCAATAAGGGAAGCAAATGGAGTCTAAACCAAACTATTTTGATTGTCCTATTTCTGAATTATTGTCATATTCTGCCATTAAATTACACACCACATACATACATTATTTCCCCCTTCCCTATTGCTGGTATGAGTATATTTAAAAAGAAAGCAAAATTTCCGTGTTGTTACAAAAATTGTGTGTGTGTGTGCAGGGGAGATTATTCAACAGTTATGTTTGGCAGGGGTATTCTGCAATGCTTTTTTTCCTGTTTTGTTTCCCCTGCATTGGTGGTAAATTGTTGCTATTGGATTTTCACACACGGAAGTTAGTTTTCTCTTTGTCTAGATTTTGTTAGAATGTGGCTGGGAAAGATCAAAATAGGGTAAATAAATGGGTTTTCCACACAATTGAAGTTCCAGAAATCTAAATTAGCTCGGTATCTTGGTATCCTTTCTGCCACAGAGCAACTAATCCAAAACTTGTTCATGTTTACATACATTGATCTATTGTGTGGTGTTGGAATTCAGATCTTCACAATCCAAAATTATTTTTTAACTAATGTTGTTCTCTGAGATTTGGAGGATGATTTTATAGGAGCCATTCTTCGTGTTCTAGAATTCTGAATTATTTGCAGATGACCCTTGAGGGTTGGTGAATTCAGTCTAAATATCAGAAAGTTATGTCCATTGTAATCACAGAGGGGTAGGTGTAAAAAATTGGCTTGTTTTTTACTTTTTACCACTGGTCAAATCTTGAAAGTAATAGACCATTACAAATCTGTGAACAGCCACTGATACAAAGGCAATCTGAGTCCATCAGCTGTTGTCCTTCCTTTATCTGCTATCGTCTAGTAGGGACTCTGCACATTATAGTTCTTCACTGTGAACAATAGAGGCTTACAAGATCTTACTGCTCACTTTCTCTGTGATGCTCCCTAGGGAATGCAATACAGAATGGTATCTTGGATAAAATTTCTTCTGGTGTGGATTTTTGGAAGGTGGAATTCTTTACTTAGCTTTAGAACTCAATTCTTCCAACAGGTTACAAAAAGAAACATTGAAGTATAATCACTCCTCTTTATAATTAAATGCTAAAGTTTGTTTAAAAAATAAACTCTGGATTGAACTGTGCAGACTAACTTTTCATTATCCCTTTTCATTAGAAATTTAGGTCTCAAACTTCTGGCTTTTTTTAAGATGGCAGTCTTTCACATGGGTTTTATTCTTTTTTTAAAATTTTGATTTTAGTACAATAAACAAATCTTAGATAATGTTTCTGTGTGTCCAGAGGTAGTAAATAGGAAAAACAGAGTTTGAGTGGCTTGTAAATGTCACTAGAACTCCAAGCTGGGACTTGTCTGATGTGCACATATAAGGCAATTACTATTTTTCTTTTCGTCCAATTTCCAACGTGCCACTGGATGCCTTTGTTGAAGTCATAGTCTTAAAAACAAAGCTACACAAAAACCTGTGGTATTTTCCTAACGGAATTGGGAAGCATCACCAACATATGTAAATATCCATTAGCACTGAATAGTACTATTATAAACTCCAGTAGGTACAGAGATACAGTGCACTGACATATTTTTATTTAACTTTTGTTGAAAATCAAATTTAATTTGAAATCTGGTAATATAGAAATCTTTACTATAATAAGTGTCTTATTTTTGCCATCAAATAATTAATACTTAACCTGAATCTTTCCAAAGGCAAGAAGAAAGTTTCCCCAGATAAAATGGTAGAGATGCAAGCCAAGATTGACGAAGAAAGAAAAGCACTTGAAACCAAGCTTGATATGGAAGAGGAAGAGAGAAACAAAGCCAGGGCTGAACTGGAGAAGAGAGAGAAAGATCTGCTTAAAGCCCAGTTAGTATCGTATCATAAGAACATTTTTTTTAACAATTCGGTAATTAGATCTGATTAGGGATGTGTAACTGGTGGAAATGAAAATGAATTGGTTTGTTAAAGCAGTGATTCGCAGAACAAATGATGTCATGTCCTGCCATAAAAGCAAATGAGCTTCCTGTGTAGATTAGACTTGGGCAGAAAATTCAATTAAAAAACCTCTTTATTTTTTATTTTTTATTCAAAATTTCAGCCAGCCACAGAGATCTTTAAAAAAATCTAAATTTGCGAGAGCTGAACAAGCTCCTGTTGTATATATTGCTTGCTCTTCAAGTAATCACGTACTAAGAACCACCATAACAGCCTTTGCTACCATAAGGTGCTACACAAATTGCATATCTTATTGCAATTGTATTTCGAAATAGCTTATTTTAAATTTTGGCGCATCTACACAGTGCCAAATTTCGAAATAATGCGCTATTTTGAGACATTGCTTAACTTTTGTGGAACAGGGATGCCGGACTAGCATGCCCATTATTTTGAAATATTTTTTGAAATAACGGGTGCGTTTAAAAGATGTGAGGTAGCTATTTTGGGATAGCGGAGGGCCCCGCTGTCTAGACATACCCATACAGTTGAATTGGATGGATGGTGGTGCTTGATTCTGAGCATCCTGATATGGAAAGACTGATCAAAACTGGAGCCAGAAAATAACCTGTGAGTTCTCCCAGGCCCGCAAGGTAGAACATGAGGCAAAGAGGAGCATGAGGCACGTGTTGGTGGGATAAGGGCTGGAGTGCTTATGCACTCACATGTGAAGCCTCCATGATCTCTGCTTGTCTTCCCCTGGTCCATATGTGTGATTATTTCCCTGCCTCCAGGCTCTGAGGTAATCAGCTGCTGCTGCCACCTCTTAGTCTTTCCTCCTGGGTCTCTATACTGCTTGTGCCCCAGCAGAGGGAGTATTGAAAGTGGAGGAGACTGTTTGCCTGATGTCAGTGCCTGAGCAGCCCCCAGTGGAAGGGAGGATTTGCAGTGGGAGAGACGTTCAGTGTCAGCTGCCCTGTTTAGGTGTGAGAGAGAGACATTTGCTACAAGTCTCTCCAGTGCCATGTGTTTTCTTACTCTCATTTACAGTATTGAAAGTAAAATGAGTGTCTAGGCCCCCACCTGCCCACGGCCAGCCTCTTTGTTCAGGCCAGGCCCCACCAGTGGAGAGAGCTGGAATACACAGTGTTCCACTCCTCGAATCTCTCTCTCTCACCAGACAGGAGCACCAGTCGCTACTGGAGAAGTTATCAGCTCTGGAGAAGAAGGTGATTGTGGGAGGTGTGGACTTGCTAGCAAAAGCTGAAGAGCAAGAGAAACTTCTAGAGGAATCTAACATGGAGCTTGAAGAAAGAAGGAAAAGAGCCGAGCAGCTTCGCAAAGAGCTTGAGGAAAAAGAGGTTTGATCAGCTTCCTTAATATAGTGCTGATGGTTTTAACTGACAGGACTGATTGTACTAACTTTCAGTTGCCTTGCAGATGTGTGCATTGACTTGATAGGGAAACTATGGTAGGAGCTGGTGCCAACACTCCTAGAAATTGGCACCTGAAATGGGCAGGCAGCACTCTGGTACAGAAGTATGTGCAAGAACTAGCTTTGTAGCAGCAAGTAAAAACTGTAGGGTATGTGTGACAGAGCCAGCACTTCATATAATCCAAGTAGTTTCTCTCTGGTTATACCAGAGTCAGATGCGTCTCTGACAATGATATATTGTATGTTCTCTATGTTGTTTTTAAATATTGCAACCAGCAAGAGCGCCTGGACATTGAGGAGAAGTACACCAGCCTGCAAGAGGAGGCACAAGGCAAGACCAAGAAACTAAAGAAAGTCTGGACAATGTTAATGGCTGCAAAATCAGAGGTCAGTGTCCAAAAGGGTTAGTTTATAAATATGATTAAACAAGTCTGTTTTGGAAATACTGTGCCCTAAATAGTGTAATCCTGGGAAATTACTCCTGGCTTTATAAAGCACCTTTTGGTTTGTATGTTTTCAGAAAACTAATTGAACACTGGTAATTTGAGCCTTGGGGAATATCTCTTCAATCGTATCTCTGAATCCATGAGAGCAAGAATTTTTTTTTCTTTGAAATGAAAGTGAAGAGCCTCGTTCATATGGCTCTGGGAGCTGGAGCTTTAATAAAATCACCAGTTATCACTAAACATGGTAAAATCCTCAGTTTCCAACACACTTGTTCTGTACAAATGCCAGCTCTTACTTGGCTTGAATACTGTTTACCTTTTCTGTCAGAGTAATGTAATAATTTGGGAGAATATGGGATTGAGAATATTTATTTTAGTTGTATCTCCTTGGAATTTCACTCTTGTTTGTTTTCTTCTCTCTCTTCTGGGTCCTTTCATTTCCATGCTATTTTTTCTTTTCTGTAGTTTTTTTTCCGTGGTCTATGCCTCTGGCTAGGATCCCCTAATGATTTACCGGTGGTTACCATATTCTTTCCCTCTCCGTCTCTTCAACCTGTGGAAGCTCACAGTGTCTATTGGCTGGGGCAGACTCCTCTGCTCCTAGTTTCTTCCAACAAGTGCAAGTAGGGATTTGGAGAAAGTGCCAGTCTGAGCTCGTCTGTTTAATTTATCAATTCTCAGGGATAATTTGTAATAAAAGAATTCATTTGAATTTAAATGGAAATGACCTTTTCTCGTTCCCAGAACAGCCACAACTATTTTAAAAGGCTTTCATGTTGGAACCCGTTCTGCCTCCCTGATGGCTGTTTTATTGTCCATAGATGGCAGATCTGCAACAGGAACACCAGAGAGAGATCGAAGGGTTGCTGGAGAATATTCGGCAGCTCAGCAGGGAGCTTCGTCTTCAAATGCTCATCATAGATAACTTCATTCCTCAGGACTACCAGGTAAAGCAGAGGAAGCCTAGTTTTGGCTTTGAGGATTTTAGTAATGTTAGAGGAATCACCCATTGATTCCTCCAGCGTTTCTTCTATCCCCATCAGAGCAGCACACGTCATCTCTGTATCCAATTTGTTAGAACAAGTAAGTGTTAAATAGCAAACAGTGAGCCACATACGATTCTAACTTTTGTGTGTATCTCAGTATTTATAAAACACAGTAAACTTCTAATTGAATTTTGTTAGAAGGAAAATCAAGATTATTAGGTTTCTCAGATCAACACAGTAATATGAACGTGCTACGGCTTTAATGCTGCTGTTAAGTTTGCTTTGCTCTGGGTTTCTTTGGGTGTGCTTAATGAAAGATAGAACAATTATTTTTCTTATTTCTTTTAAGGAAATGATTGAAAACTATGTTCATTGGAATGAAGATATTGGAGAATGGCAGTTGGTAAGCTTAGTTGATAGAAAATACTGTTAGTATATTCGTGCAGTGCAAAGGTTCTCAAGGGATATTAAATGAAAGTGAGAGTTCCCATGCTAACTCTCAAGCCTTAGTGAGGTGCTTTAGTTGACATACTGTATCGTCGCTGTAGACTCAGAGTCTTAAACAATGAAAATTTAGGACTTACAAGGAATTGTAGT
Source organism: Rafetus swinhoei (assembly GCA_019425775.1). Taxonomy (NCBI): domain Eukaryota; kingdom Metazoa; phylum Chordata; order Testudines; family Trionychidae; genus Rafetus; species Rafetus swinhoei. Next base: position 17,875,793 of record CM033428.1, on the reverse strand, counting down.
AAGACTATTACTGCAAGATTTCTGTGATGGATGTGTTACTTATCCCAGATGTCATGGCTAGGTGTGGGTGTGAGTGGTGTTTGAGGATTTTGGTGGTGTTGCAGCTGTAACCAGCAATATTATCAGCCATGTTGTTGGAGCAGATAAGATCATCTGAAAGTTTACAGAAATATATATTTGGGTGTATATATTTCTCTTGCATTATCCCCTGAAGTTCATTAGACTGGCAAACTACCAAGAGGAGTGAAAGTTCCACAGGGGCAGATGCTCAGGTTAGCCACTAGTCCTAGGAAGTTCTGCTTCAAGCACTTCTATAATGAACATCTTGGCTGCAGTTGAGAAGGGGGCTGGTGAAGGTAAAGATTTTTAAAAATGCATTTTTCGAAGCACTAAAGTTATTCAGGAAATTGGGATTGAATTTGACAAAAAATCTGGAAAACAAACATTCCAGAAATGTCAATATGAACTGTTTTTTGGACAGTGTTTTGAAGCTGCATTTCAAAACAAAAAGTGTCAGCTGTTTTTATTTGATCCAACTTTTTTTTGTTTTAGTGAGAAAAAGAAAGAGTGGTATGAAATGAATGGTTTTTTTAAATTATTCATTCAACTCTAATTCAAGCTAATCTTAACTGTTGTGATGGGGAAAAGATGTGAAGTGGGTCTTCCATCTAGCAAACTTCCAGATTAATTGAATTGAAGCTTGAAACAAATATAAACCTACCTAGTTGTGCAATCAGATTTATAATATAGTTGACTTTGCTAACTGATCTTTCTCTTTCTTTAAGAAATGTGTTGCATATACAGGGAACAACATGAGAAAACAGACTCCAGTACCAGATAAAAAGGAAAAAGATGTAAGTGTCTCTCTTTAAATTTAGATAAAACTGTATAGCTCTACAAGCCAATGATTCCCCATATGTGCTGCATCTCCTGTTGTAAAACTTTTTAACTGATTTTTATGGTCTTTGGTGTTTTGATGAAGCACACTTCTTGCTAAATGTTATGCAATCCTATAATTGGAAGGGTCCTCGAGAGGTCATCAAGCCCGGTTGCCTGCACTCTTGGTGGGACCAAGCACAATCTAGACCATCCCTGGCAGATGCTTTTCTAACCTTCTCTGAAAAATCTCCAATTATGGAGATTTTACAACCTCCCTAGATGATTTGTCCCATAACTTAACTAGTTATTGGATAGTTAGGAAGTTTTTCCTCATGTCCAACCTAAATCTCCCATGCTGCAATTTAAGTCCATTGCTTCTTTCCTATCATCAAAGGTTAAGGAGAATAATTTTTCTCCCTTCCCCCTTGTAACAGCCTTTAGGTATTTGAAAGCTGTTATCACATCTCTTCTCTTTTCCAAACTAAACAACCCAAATTCTTTCAGTTTTCCCTCATAGGTCATGTTTTCTAGACCTAGACCTTTAATCATTTTTGTTGCTCTTCTCTGTACTTTTTTTTCCTTTTTTTCACATATTTCCTGAAATATTATGCCGGAACTGGATACAATGCTCCATTTGAAGCCTAATAGCGCTGAGTAGAGCAGAAGAAATACTTCAGCACTTCTGCTAATACATCACAGAATGATGTTTGCTTTTTTTTGCAACAGAGTCACACTGTTAACTCATTTAGCTTGTGGTCCACTATGACCTCTAGGTCCCTTTCCTCAGTACTCCTTCCTAGGCTGTCATGCAACTGATTGTTCTTTCCTAAGTGGAATTCTTTGCATTTGTCCTTATTGACTTTCATCTTATTTACCTCAGACCATTTCTCTAATTTCTTCCAGTCATTCTGAATCCTATCCTTCAAAGTACTTGCAGCCCCTCCCAGTTTAGCATCATCCACAAACTTTAAAAGGGCCCTCTTTATGCCATTATTTAAATCATTGATAAAAATATTGAACAGAACCAAACCCAGAACTTATCCTTACAGAACCCCACTCATTATGCCATTCCAGCATGACTATGGATCATTTATAACTACTCTCTGGGAATGGTTATCCAACCAGTTATGCACCCATCTTATAGTAGCTTAATCTAGGTTGAATTTCCCTACTTTGTTAATGAGAAGGTAAAGTGAAACTGTATGAAAAGCCTTACTAAAGTCTTGATATCCCAAATCTACAGCTTCCCCCCAGTCCACAAGACTTGTTATCCCACCAAAGAAAGCTATCAGGTTGGTTTGGCAGAATTTGTTCTTAACAAACCTGGGCTGCTGATTACTTATTTCCTTATCTTGTAGGAGTCTGCCAATTGATTTATTTATTATTTGTTTTATTATCTTTCCTGGTACAGAAGTTAAGCTGGGTTGTCCTTATTTCCTTTTTTATAGATAGGCACTATCTTTGTCCTTTTAGAGTGTTTTAGAATTTCTTTTGCCTTCCATGATTTTTCAAAGATAACATATACTTAACATTATGTAAGATGGATTCTGTATATTCTTTCCCTAGCCCTTTGAGGTGGACCTTTCCCATGTTTATCTAGCTTACACAGAAGAAAGCCTGAGGCAGTCTTTGATGAAGTTAGAGAGGCCTAGGACTTCAAAAGGAAGATCAAGGCCTAAAACTAGTAGAAGGTGAGTGATCTTGTGAAATGGTTTTGTATGTGATTGGGAACTTCAATATGAAGTGTTTAAAAATTAAAGATTTAATTTGGGGCTTAGACCTGTAGTTTGTATTTGGGTATCCCCTTAATCTGAATGGGACCCCAGGTCCGTTGAGCAATGCTGCAATGCAATCAACATAGAAAGTCATTGAATTATACTGAATGCTAATCAAAAGTCATAATACTTGGAAAGGATGCCCTATTGATTTAATGACAATTTTCTGTTGCTAAGATATCAAATTATCAGAGCTGATTGTGATTTCTCCTCCATTTTCCCCCAAAATTGGCATTTTTTTTCCTTTTTAATAATTTTGAAATTTAAAAAACACATTTTTAAACTTAAAAGTCCAATATCTATAGAGAATTATAAAAAGGGGTATAGGATTTGTCATAGTATAAATGTGGGGAGGGGTCCTGAGAGGGTATTTTAAAAAGGAGAATGGAATTAAATGGAAGACGCACATAAATACATGCCTCAACAAGGCAGACATCGCTGAAGACTACACAGAGGACTATGACATACCCTAACTGGTATGAGGAGGAGTCTTAGTCTGAGTCAAAGTTTTAGAGTTACTAAGTTTAATTCTGGTTCTGGTTTGGGGTAGTTGTACAAAAAGCCCACCATCATAAGATTGGGACAGTAACACCAAATCAGCAAATATAATATATTATGGTTAATCAGCCATGTTACACATACTCCAGATGTTAAGGTATATTTTTAACTGACTGTACTGCATGAAGGTTTATAGTCAATGGAGAACACATCCTGCACACGCACTAGTGTTTTATCATGGGAGAGTTGGCTTTGACAAGAAACAATTTTGGGGGCCAAGTTAAGAGGCATAACGCAGTGTAAATAGGACTGTCTTAATGACACTTAATCAAATCTAAGTAACTTAATTACTTATGGAGTGGCCTTCTTTAACACCTTCTTAAACATTTGTGTGTGTTGCTTTTCTTGCCACATTCCTCTCCTCTGGCTACTTGATGTGTTTTAGTCTAGCATAGATTTTTGGGGACCAAATTCGGAAGTGACATGAGAAAGTTAAGTGTATGTTGCCCATCTTGGTGATGAATAATCAAATGAAAACTTGATAGATTGTACTTTGAGTTATTCTTCTAAAATATTTAATACGTAGTTGTTGAAATTTTAGCATATTATTTTTAGAGGTTAAGTGAACCAACCTTGTGTAAATATTCATACCATATATCTTAGATTGGGAAAATATCACCCCTTCCTTTTCTTAGGAAGATTAGTAATGTCTTTTTGTCTTTTTCCACCCCTCTTCTCCAAACAGAAAACGTTCAGCAAAGCCAGGAGCTGTAATTGACTCTCTGCTTCAGTAGGTGTTACTCATCCAGCATCAGAGAAAAGACTAATGTGTGTTATAATGCTTTGCAAAAATTTATAGCTCATTAGAAAATATTGAGAAACTGGCTCAATTTGACCAGAAGGGGCTACAAAACAATGCCTCGTCAGAAATGCAGAGTTGTTAAAAAACAAAAATGAACTTGTTTCTCTAATTACCCTTATACTGTATGTTATATTAACATATGTTAAGCCGATCTATGTGGTGTTGTGAAATTGTCAGTGTATTACACCGCTCTGTGTGTTCTTCAGGGAAACCATTGGCAGTGACCCTTGTTGAAATGAAATGTATAGAAAGCAAAAACTTTAGGTGTGTTTACATTTTAAACAGATTAGCCCTGTGTGGTGGATAGATCCTGAACTTTAAGCCCTGGTAACTCTCTCTTATGTCCTGCTCACTAGCAGCTTACACTGTTGTCTTGTGTTGCACTGTTAAATGTTTTAAGGTGGGTATAAATCTATGATATAACTCAATTTGAAAACTGAGCTCCCTTCCTTGGCTATTTAAATACTCCCTAATTGTTGCTATTACAAGAATTTCATAAATGAAATGACTAATCGTCTTTTCTGTTCCGTTAGTAACTGGCATATGTAGACTTACTGTACATTGTTGCATAAAGAGTGACTGTTTTGAAAACCCAAACTGTACATCCAAGAACACTGGCAAGGGACAATATTTGTTTAGTTTCAGTGCAATTGAAAACAAAACTGTTCAGTTTCATTTTATTTGAAGTGCTGTTGTTCTTTTATTTACTTTTTAAATGCACATAATCTGTAGGCAACAACTCTGACTACTTTTGTGAGGGTGGCTGTCACTGAAGAAAATGCAAGAGAATATATTTTACTTGTTAAAGGCTGCTTTGCACCGTTGCCTTGACTGTGCTCGCACTGAATGGAGGATGTGTGGCCAATCCCTCTAATTGTAACTGAGCCTTGCATTTTTTATATAAATTACTCTGCTCTCAATCTGGATGGAGAAGATAATATGCTAGTATGTTAAATTGAATGCCACAAATCCATAATATAGTTCAGACTAGGCATTTTCAGAGCTTGTGGGTCCTAATTTTTTGGGGGGGCAATACTTTGTTGACCAATGATGAATTTGGACACTTTATACTTTAAAATAGAGTGGTGCTTCCTTAACCTCCCATCCACAGGTAATAGTAACATCCCTACAAAAGTCAGTCCTGTCTATATCTAAGTAGTCTTTTGTTTTCTGTTTCACTTAGGCAGTAGTTTAATTTCTTCTGAAATCATTCTCCTTTTACATTGAGTGGCTGCTGATTGACTAGTTCACTTGATCCTCCTGAAAACTGTGCTGCTGCTAAACATTTAACACTTTAATATTGCTTTTGTGATATAGTAGAAATTATTATTCCTTTGTCTTATGTATATTATGTAACTAGTGCTGGAACACATCAGTTACAGATGTCTTAAATCTTCATAAGCCCGTTTATTATGAATGTCTATAACTTCAGCATCACCTTACAATGTTGCATGGAGTGTAAAAAGCTGTGACTGCTGTTGTGAAAAGGTGGAGCCTCTAAACAAAACGGTGTATAGAACTTTTCCACCACAGGTGTAATGCATTTAATTCAAGACTTGCAGTTAATTCAAATATTCTTTCTGTAGTGTGCGAAATATTTAAAAAATGCATCAAATACCACGTGTTCATGTCCCCTTCTTAGTACTGTGACCAATAACTCTGTATTGTGGATCTACATGCAAGTGTAAGATTCACGGTTTGGTAGTTAAATGTGTCTCACAAGGACATATTTAACTCTGGAAATTTCAGTAGCATTCTGGCTAAGCTCTGTTGTCCTTTTGTTTTTAAAACTCCATTTCTTTCCATGTGAATGTCTACACTGCAGTTAAATGTGCTTGGTTGGCTTATGTCAGCTGACTCAGGCTTGGGGGCTGTGAAAGTGCAGAATGGATGTTTGGGGTGCGGTTGGATGGGATCCCAGGCTCTGGGACGCTAAGAGGGTAAATGCTCCAGTCCCGGCCTGAAAATCTACACCATAATTTTACAGCAGTGCAGCCCAAATCCTGTGTACCAAAGTTAACTGAGATGGGATAGTTGTGGATGCTTACTTTCATGGAAGACATACTCATGTCTTCACCCAGGAGCAAAACTTACTGTGCTGCTTTGGTTTAAAAAAAAATGGGAACATTAATTCTTAAGTTTATACAAGATTTAAGTAAAATGTCTAGTATATTTCTTTTTTTTATAGCACAGCATTTAAATAAGAGGGAATTTGTCAAGCTCTTCCCCCAAAATGAGTGTACTTGCTTCTCATCTTAAAGAAAAATGAAAGCGTTGGTACTTAAAACTTATCTTACTGTGAATGTGCAGTAAACTTCATTAAACTTCTCAATTTAACTAACCTGTATGTTTGTTAGACAAATTTAAAAGACTGAAGAGAAACCATAATCACTCCCAAGTCATTGCTATGGCCTCAGGCTTGCACCGAGGTCCAAGCTCAAGCTTCATGTGGGCTCCTAGAGCCAGGTGCTCTGTAGAATTGGGGCCCTCGTCAGCAGTATAAGATCTGGGGGTCCTTGCTTTTTATGCTGAAAGTTAATACAATTATGACTTTGCTACAGTAGGGTTCAGCAACTAGGCAAAGAAACAATTCCCCCTTAATCAATGCTTTTAAAAATGACCTTACTATATGTCTGACAGAGCATGAATGGCACCTTGGCGATGCCATTGTAAGCCATTCTACCCATACCAAAACACTGAATGATGAAGCTTTTTTGTCATTTCTATTTTTATATGAATTTGCACGTAAAACTAGCATGCCATATGATAAGCTTGCTGGCAGGATATGCTGTCATAGCTTTGGCTTTGGATAACAAAATGCCTTGCTATTAAAAGGAGAAAATTTGAAATGAAATATTTTAATAGGTTCAGTTTAACCTATTTTAATAGGTCCAATTTAGCAAGCTGGACTGATCTTTGAAAGGTTTGAATGTCTGAGTCATGGCCTTTATTTTTAAAGTTGCGAAATATGCATCTGGACTACAGATTTACTCTGCAGTCTGTCTGTCTGCAGTCTTACTCTGTCATTGACCCATTTTTAAATCTTTTTTTTAAAATTAGACTTTAACCAATATAGCTATTCTGGTCACAGTTCTGTCTTTTCTTAATGTGTGTGTATATGTGCATGTATGTGCACATCTCTGTGTGCGTGTCTGTGAGCGCACGTGTGCGTGTTTCCTCTGTTCAGGAATGTTGGCGTTACAGTGACATTTCCTGGATCTTTTGTCAGTTTGTTACATTCTTAACACTGCTTTTAATAGAGTATAGCTTGCATTTAGTTATTTCCTGGTCCTGGGGTGGCTGGGGGTGATGGTGGATTCTTCCTTAGTGCCTTTCACTAACTTACACTGTAGTCTACACACTTCAAATTATAGCTATTTCTCTTGAGTTCTGTTTCATCAATTTGTATATAGGCAAGACATTCTAGTTGTACAATTATTACCTATTTATTGTTTTTCTAATTTGGTTGGAAGTGTTGTTTCTGATTATTCATTGTATTTTATGTATACATTTTATTGATTAGGTTGTACATACCAGTATTGTCTCTACACGGTGCATGTTCTTGCCAAGGAATAAAAGTTTGAACTCCTAATGTTTCATCTCTTTCACACTGTGGCTTTTTTCACATAACACAAGAACTAGGAGTCTCCTGATTAAATTAATAGGCATCTGATTTAAAACAAACATAAGGAAGCGCTACTTCACACAATCAACCTGTAAAACTTGTTGCCATGGGATGTTGTGAAGACCAAAAGTCTAACTGGGTTCAGAAAAGAATTAGACGAGTTCATGCGTGGTACGTCCCACAATGGCTGTTAGTTAAGCTGTTCACAGCTGCAACCCCATGTGCCAGGTGTTCCTAAATCACCAACTGGTAGAAGCTGGAAGTGGACAATGGGATGGATCTTTGGAAATTGCCCCATTCTTTTCATTTCCTCTAAAGTCTCTAACACTGGCCACTGTCAGAAGACAAAATGTTGAGCTAGATGGACCATTGGTCTGACTCACTATGGCTGTTCTTCTGTCTACACAACTTTTTACTACTCCTGCATTGGTTGAGCCACACAATGGTCATTTGAAGGACAGTAGCTAAAGTAATCAATAGAGCTTTGAAGTATGATAGCATTTAATCACATTTCTGGTGCTTCCTTCATCCAAGGATCTCAAATGTTTTCACCAGTGTTAACTAAATCAGTCATCCCTGCGAAGGAAGTGAGCAACAAGAATCATAAGAGTTGTAAGGTCAAAAGGGATCATCATGAGCACTGGTCTGAACTGCAGCATAATAATGTAAAAATTTACCCAGTGATTCTTGTCACATGCCTAAAACTCCCAAATGGGCTAGAATGAAAACACACGCGCACACACACACACACACACACACACACACACGTTTTTTCCTGCAGGATGACTGTGACGTCATCACATCACTCTGTGTCCCTCAGCCACCCAGCCTCCTCCCCCCATCCCTTACTGGTGCTGAGGGCCCCAGCCTCCCTAGTGCTGGGGTAGGTGGCAGCTACGTAGCTTCCCCAGAGCTCCAGGGGGGCGGGTGGCAGCCATATGGCATCCCCAGTCTCCCTGGAGCTCCAGAGGCTGAGTGGGGGGTAGGGAGGCGGGGAGTCCACCCTCTCAGCCGGAGGCATAGCCAGGCCTCAACCCCTCTCCGCGGCAGCCGGGGGAGGGGCAAAGAGGCGGGCGGGGGGGGAGGGAAGAGCTGGGGTGGCCTTAGACCCTCCCCAGCAGCTGGGAGGGAAGGGGGGAGGAAGAGCTGGGGCCAGGGTGGCCTTGGCCCTGGGCCCTCCTTGGTGGCCGGGGGGGAGAGCCAGGCCTAGCACCGCTTTGACCCATCCTCACACACACACACACCCCAGTGGCTGGAGGGAGCGAGCGAGGCCACCCTCGGCTGGCCCAATTCCTTGGCAGGAGGGAGAGGGGGGGCTGGCCTGGCCTTAGGGAGTCCCAGCAGCTGGGGGGAAGAGACACAGGTCAGGCCAGGGCTGCCACACCTTGGCTTGGCCCTCCCTGGTGGCTGGGGGAGGGGCAGGGGGAAATCTGAGGTTGCCTGCCCTGCAGAGGAGGGTTTGTGAGTATAGCAAGCAGGGGCTCTGTGTGTGTGTGTATTACACACATACACATGAGCGGTTGGTGCAGCTGAGGCTAGGGGAGGCAGGCCTCTAGCCCCATGTACAGCCCTACCCCCTCTGTTGAGACCTCTCCTCCCCTGGGAGTGCGCTGAGCACTCCCCAGCCTCCCTGGAGCACCAGGGAGGGGAGAAGGAGGCACAGCTTGCTGAGCGCTCCCCAGCCTCCCCAGAGCACTGGGGAGAGGAAGAGAGGGAAGGGGAGTGTGTGCACAGTGCAATTTCTGGAGCACTAGGGGAGGGGAGGAGGTGGTTCCAGCCTCCCTGGCCAGGAGCATCAGGAGGGCAGGCGCTGGGGGCAGCAACACTCTGCCCCCAGAACGCCTATAGTAGGCACACTGGGGGTGGAGTGTGGGCGTATCCAGGCTGGTGGTTTGGGACAGCAGAGCCTTCCCTTGCCTAAGTCACTGTGTGTGTGTGTGTGTCTGTGTGTGTGTGTGTGTGTGGTTTGGACGGCAGAGCCTTCCCTTGCCCAAGTCACCGTGTGTGTGTGTGTGTGTGTGTGTGTGTGTGTGTGTGTGTGTAAAATGTATTTTTAAAAGCCTCTTACCCACTAAAATATAGCATGTTCTCAAGAGGAACCTAGCTGCTCTTAAATTGTGTAATGTCGTATGCAGTCAAGGAGAAGGAGTGAAAAATATGTCTAATTCAAATTGCAGGGGACTTTTATCAAGAAAAATGGAATTATCTGACCTAGAATTTGTCCAGAAACTTAACATTTATTACGTCTCCTTTTAGCGTAATGGATTCTTTACTAATAGCATGTGATCAGACTGTCTAGGTTTTAGCCCAAAAGATGGCTCCTGCAGTAGGATAGGCCCCTTCTTACGCTCTTGAGCAACACAGAGTCAAGTGATACTTACTGAATTCTCATCACTATTTCACGCATCATCTTGATGTTCTTGGAAATTCTTCTATTCCTCCACTAGGCTGGCTTGATGCTGCTTTGCTCTGAGATATGACCATGGCACAAATGTAATGCCTAGTGTTTTCAGAAGGAGTCTTCTACCAGTGTTAGCTGCAGGAAGAGTAATTTGACCATTTAGGAATATTAGCTTAAATACAATAGTCACCCCCACTTTTCCAGTGATGATTCATGCTGGGTGCAAGTTAACTCTGCTCTGTCATCAGCAGTGGCTGCCCATTCTTTTCCTGATTTATAGATAAAAGACAACACTTTCTGTATAAGAAGCAGATTTTCAAAATTGATCCTTACCCAACCGTTCCCGTTGGGCTGGTCAACCAATCCATGTTGGGGAGCTGCTAGATATTGAGCAGTGTTTCCTCTAAAGTGCGTGGCAGCACAACTTCACAAGTGATTAGTCAGTCGGGACCATGCAAGGTTCTGCTGCACAGCTTAGAGGGAGCATGTTGAGCACTATTGAAAATCTATCCCTAAAGCTCTTAAAGGAATTCAGCTGTCTTCCTTGAAGACGCAATCTGATTGATCCACCCTTGCAAGTAGTCCCATTGCCACTGGAATAAAGTGTTCTCACCTCAGAAAATTATCCCTTTCTCCCTTCAACTTGTCTGCTATCCCTCACACTTGTTCACCTCCTATGCTGCAATGCCTCTATGCTCTTCTGGAAGTGAAAGGTTGGCGCTAATGGTAAGTAGTGTTGTCCCAGTTTGTAGTATTTATTTGTGTTGTGATTGGATTAAGGACCCATTGGCCTAAGCATTGTGTACCCACAACAGTAAGATCCCTGCATATAGAAGATGAGACAACTAACTGACTGGGGAGCATTTTGAAACTGCTCCTGGTTTTATTTTTCTAAAATGTGCTCTTGTGTTAATAACTGTACTTAAGTATTCTAAATAGTGTACTGAGGCTACTGTAAAATTAGCTGAGGTGTTTAGCTGTTAAGTTCCATTTCCTCTACTGTGAGGAATGACTTATTGACACCCAATACTGTGTATTACAGTGTTTTCCTTCGCAGAAGGAAATCTTTCTTGGGCTATGTGCAAGCAGTTGATAAAAGGTTTCGGTAGATAACTGAGCAGTTCCATTGAGAATATTCTGACTCAGCTGATGCACTAATTGAACCTGGAGTAGGGGGACTTTCCAAAGCTACTGCATGCTGGGTTTCGTCAGAAATCTCCCACACTTGCTGAAGTACAGCCTGCTATGTCGGGCATTTTGTTGCTGGAAAGACTTAAACTAATTTTCTGCTCTGAATGCTGCAGGAGAATAGGGGTGGTCGGCTCACACTTCTTGTTTGTGCCCCTTCTGGCCCTCTGTTCTTTCCCCTTGTCCTTCGCTGCTGCTGCCACAAACTCCTCCTAGAACTGGGGTCTAAATCATGGAACCATTCAATGATGTTGAGAGGGTGGTGATGGTGTATGCTCCACTGCACTGAGCACTCCAAAGGAAATATGAGGCATTCTGTACGAAGACTCTGCAGTATCACCTGTGACACCTCATAGCTATAGAATTGATATTGCCTTTTGAAGCAGGTAGACAACTTTTATGTACCTCTGAGCCACTGGCTTGCTATTGCTGGCCTTAGACCTATGCCAGCCCTGTAGCTTGCTCGCATGAGATCACATTTCTGAACACTGGATTTGCAAAACAGACTCTAGGAATATTCTATTCATGGCTTTATCAGTCGCTTTCCACCATCCATTTGACCCTGACACTTTGGGTTGCCATTTGCCAACTGAAACTAAACATGGCTCCTTCTCTTTCCTCTCATCAGGCTCAATTCCTCTTTTCTCCATTGACACCAGCATCTTGTCATTGGAGTTATAACTCCCCAAGCATCTGGGCCAGTTCTCATTGTCTGAACCACACAATATTCTAAATCTGATTCTCCCTTTCTGGTGTAATAGCAAAAGTTGGGTCTGTCATTGTGCTTTGGTTTCCTCCCTCCTTGATTACTGAAACAGCCTTCTTTGTGGTATTCAGCCCTTTCTTCCCAGGCTAACAAAAGGCAGCTGCTGAATTATCATCACCTATTGCTCCTCCCACACAACACCCTCCTTCAGAGTCTTGGCAGATTTGCCCTTGTCTGCCATATCCAAATTAAATGTCTGAGCCTCACCACCCCCTATTTTCTTTCTCCCTCTTCTTCATTGTGGATGTAATAACCTCCAGTTCCCGTCTGAAAGAAACTCTTCCCTCACATCCCTAATAAAGACCTCTCTCTCTCTCTCTCTCTCTCTCTCTGTGTATGTATATATATATATACACACACACACACACACACACGTTTTTGTATATTATTGGGGAGCCGAGACCAGGCCAGAAAAAAAGTTTTAAAAGACAAAACAATTCATCATCATTCCTCCAGTGCATTTTGGCTCTCATTCCTGCTTTACACTGTATACTGTCGAAGGCAGAGGCGGTCTTTATATTTGTGGCTTTGTTTATACTTTCACAGTTTAAAGTGCAGTCGCGGTAGCGCTTTAAAGTGAAAATGTGGCCACGGCACAAGTGCTGGGGGAGCTCTGTGTAAACCACCTTCATGAGGGGAGTAGCTAACAGCACTGGGAGTGTGGCTCCTAACATGATAGCCTGGTTCACACTGGCTCTTAACAGCGCTGTAGTTTCTGAATCTGGGTACGGCTACACTGTGTGTTTTTTTTCCAGAAGAGGTATGCAAATAGCGCTCGCATTTGCATACCTTCTTCCGTTTTTTTTCCCAAAGAGGCTTTTCTGCAATTTGTCCCCATCTATATGGGAACAAATGTTGGGGGAAAAAAACCCTCTTTCAAAAACCCCCTTATTCCTCATAAAACAAGGTTTACAGGGGCTTTTGAAAGAGGGTTTTTTTTCCCGCCATTTGGAAATGTAGATGGGGCCAAATGGCGGAAAAGCCTCTTCCAGAAAAAAAATGGACGAAGGGATGCAAATGTGAGCACTATTTGCATGCCTCTTCCGAAAACCCCCACAGTGTAGCTGTACCCTCAGGTATGAAAACACACACACACACACGCACACACAGTAGCAAGTTACAGTGCTGTAACATACCAGTGTAGACTTGGCCTTCATCTTCTGAATCTCAAAGTACATTTCTGATGCTCTACAAACAGTTACCAATAAATGTCTCCTGTAACATGTCAGCAGTATTGATCCAAAACCACTTTATTTTAAGGTTAATTATAAATACTCTTTATTAATAATAATAATAATAATAATAATACAACAGCACTGTAATTTGTAAATGGAAAGGTTTATCCTCTAATTCGATGGGTTTTTTCTTTGGTTTTTTTCTTTCATTATACTTTGGGAGAGATCTTTCAGCTTCTCTAGAAAATGTTTCAACTTAATATGGTTGTCTGCCGTCGCTGGACAGAGTACCTGTAAGAGAGATGTCACATCGGGGATGTTAGTACAATTGCTGAGATACTTACTTCATGGTGGCGGTTTTAGCTGCTAACTGGTAACAAGATTGAGTACTTTTTCTTGTGGTTAAACCTGCTTTGAGAAGGCTTTTCTCACATACAGCCAAATGTGGCTTGAATGATGCAAAATGATGTAAAATTATGAAATGTCATGAGAACTTATGAATTACTCAGCAGGATTTCTTGTTTCATATATGACTTGGTGAAACATGTCATGCAAGCAGCCAGTCAGCAGAAAAACAATTGGTTGAGCTTTGTGTGTGAGAATCCCTTAAAAGTGAAAAACGATGAATGTACTTTTTAAATGTATCATATTTGAAAGCATAGGACCAAATTATTTCTAGTAGGGTAGTGCCTCAATCACAGTCATGGACCCCATTGTGCTACGAGCTGTATATAGGGTTTGAGGGAGGGGGGGCTGTCCTCACCCCTGCTGCCTGCAATCTCTCTCTCTCCTGGGGTATGTCTAGACTACATGGCTCCGTCGACAGAGCCATGTAAACTAGTTTACCCGACATAGTCAAGGAAGCGGGGATTTAAATAATCCCCACTTCATTAAAATAAAAATGGCCGCCGCGCTGTGCTGACAATCAGCTGATCTGGCACAGCGCGGCAGTCTAGACACGGATTGGTCGACAAGGGAAGACTTTGTTGACCGTTCCCTTATGCCTCATGAAACGAGGTTTACAGGAGCGGTCGACAAAGGCTTCCCTTGTCGACCGATCTGCGTCTAGACTGCCGCGCTGTGCTGAATCAGCTGATTGTCGGCACAGCGTGGCGGCCATTTTTATTTTAATGAAGCGGGGATTATTTAAATCCCCGCTTCATTGACTATGTCGGGTAAACTAGTTTACATGGCTCCGTCGACGGAGCCATGTAGTCTAGACATACCCCTGGTGAGTGGTGTAGGCGCTTGCCCTGCATAACATGCACAGCTGGGAATCGGGGTACGACTACACTGAGGGGAAGGAGGGGGTTTGAAGAAGGTATGCAAATTGCACTTGCATTTGCATATCTTCCAGGGATTTTTCTGAAAGAGGATTTTCCGATATTTGGCCCGTCTACACATAAAACGTGTACAGGGGGCTTCTGAAAGAGGGTTTTTTTCCAACATTTGGCCCCGTGTAGACGGGCCAAATATGGGAAAATCCTCTTCCGGGGGAAAAAAAAAGGGAAGAAGATATGTAAATGCGAGTGCAATTTGCATACCTTCTTCAGAAAAACCCCCACAGTGTAGCTGTACCCTCGGGGTGCAGAGTGGCTCAGTGTGTAAGGTTTTTTCCAATGATCTCTGGTCACAACCCCCTTGGCCCCGTCGCTAACTGCCACTTTGTGCATACCTGGGACAAAAAGACTGGCTCTGGCGCAAGGATATTACTCACCTTGTCCTTAATTAGCTTTTGTAAATTAAAATAAATGCCTCTCAAGCTTTTTGTACAGGTGATGTTTTTAATAACTGTTGCAGCTTGACATAAAATATCAATGTTTTTCTTTTCCTGAAAGAAAGAAAAGTGTATTCCTTTTATTAAAACTCCTATGGGATGATAAAACATAACTGCACAATGACAGCAGAGACTTTATCATAGCAGATTAACACCAGGAAGATGCAGTCCACGTCTGATTTTAAGTGAGATGGGGGAAGAAAACTGCACCCTGAACTAAAACTCTGAGATCTGAAAAAGTTTCAGTTGCTTTCTGCCCTGGTTCTTGCTCACGCTATGTGGGTGTATATATATATGTACCTAAAAATTCTAATTTCAGCTAGCAGTCAAGAAGGAAGTGCCCACCTGGGGGGGTGGGGTGGAAAGCAGTTCTTAACACTCCAGGCTGAATAACATGCCTCAGATAAGCCTAGTTAGATATTTGTCTTTCTCTAATGTTGAATGTTAAAGTGAAAGACCTGATCCAGAGGTTCATGCATTTTGTCAAATCCAAGTGGAAAATAAGCCAGGAGCATGTCCCAGTTTCAACTGATGCATAGTAGTGATCTGATTATGACACTGAGAATTGAGGATCCAAGGGAAAAATAAGCAGATATGTGGACAGTATGTACTCTTTCACCTCTCTCAGTTTTCCCATCTTGTTAAATGGGGCCAATACTGCTCAACTCAGAGGGAAGGTTTTTGGACAGTCAGTTAATAGACCTCCAGTGCTTTGAACAGGAAAAGTGTGTTAATTATAAGATGGGGGAAGGGGAGGAGGGAAGACAGTTTAGAAGTAATCCAAGTGTCAGCAGCTATTAGAATCAATTTGACTTTTCTAAACAATTTTAGATGCTCTACTCTTCCCAGAGCTGAAAACTGATAGACGCTAGCTGCATTTGAATAGATTCAGACAAAGCTAGAACCACCTTAAAATAGATGATTTACATGATAAGGGTAAGAATGCAACATCTTTAACCAGAGCCTGAACATTTCACTTGCTACCCTGGTCTGTAAGGATGTCCTGTTGGACTCCTCTTTCCACAGGCCAGAGAAAACTTAGTCCTTGATGCCAAAGCTTAACATGTTAGTATACCCTTTGTCTATTACTTACCAGGCTCAGAGGTGTACAGTTTTTAACTTGAGGCTGGGATAAGTTCACTAAATGTGTAGATGCTGTAAACTAGATTAGAAAGAAAAGAATGTTGGTTTGTTAGATCATCCTCAATAAATATCACTATGAGAAAAACAACATCGATAAACTCCATAGCAAGGGAGCGAATGGTTTTTTCCCACTGAACACTCATTTCACCATCCCACTTGTTTTTCAGTGATCTTCCCACATGACATAGTTGATGTTCAGTGCTGCTGATGGATCTTGAAACCTTCACAAGATCTCTTAGAAAACTCTGAGTGTCAAAAGTGAAGCCTCTGGACACACACACAGCCTGGGTGAAATTTCTGCCTCTCTGTCTCCTGCCTGCCTTTTTACAAACAGGCTGGAAAGGTTCAATCTACATTCTGTCTCTCTTCCCCATTCCCTATACAAACTGCAGCCTTCAGGAAAACAGCAGGTTGCATGGCAGCCTCTCTGCAGCAGGTCCTCTTGTCACCTCTCTGCAGCCCTATTCTGGTGTGCCTAGCATCCAGCGACTCATTCTCAACTTTCCCTTTTGGGCCAGTCCATCTGGAGGTAGTTTAGAGCCCAGCTCTGTGAGGCACAAGGTGCACCATACCTGGCTTTTCACCCTCTTCCCCTAGAAGTGCAAGAGGAGCTCAGTGGTGTGGAGGGAGCAGATAAGGACATGAGCATGCCTTGCAGCAGCAATAAAGACCATCGTCTTTCTGTGAACACAAGCAGTGCAGAGCCAGAAATACTTCGGATTAGGCAGCAGGTTTCAGAGGGAGGCGGCTGAGACTTTATCTGCTATTAAATCGTTATGTGCTCACTAAACAAGCTTCCTCCGGATAAGTGGGACCAGAAATAGTGCCATCAAATGTGATAGTGTGTGTCTATGACACACACACACACACACACACACACACACAGAGACAGCTCCAAGAAAAGGAAGTTTCAGGCTTCTTTTAGTCGTATTGTGTGCAGCGGTGAAAGTAACTTAAAATTTCTTATTGGTACTGTCCTATTGCAACCTGGGTCTCAGCTCTTTAAATAGCTCCTTGCTGGCTTTTGCCGCAGCTCAACCAGCTCTTGCCAGACCTGCGCATTAGGGTGCACCCACTTACTTTCACTTCTGATTGTGTATTTTCTTACGATGGCAAAGCTCTTAGGAGAAAAATGTAAATCCTTTCTGTTACTGTAGTCCCAGAAATCCTGCCAGCACCACAGTGCTGTGGGATAGTTCTTCACTGAAAGTAGCTGAACAAAACTCTCACAGCCTTTCTTATCAGAAATAGTTTCTGCTAAATTCCAAAACCCTCTAGGAGCCAACTTCATGGAAGTGTTTTGCCTGAAGAAGACCTCTGTAAGCTTCTGCCCTTTTTATCTGAATAGAGGCCTTGGCTCTAACTCAAGAGTGTTCCAGTTTTCGCTCTAGTAGAATGACAGACAGAATTGTTCAGCATCAGTATGTTGGGGTGTATTTTTGTCCAGTTCCCCGGCTCAGAGAGGAAACTCTTAAAACTCTTCGGTTTCACAGCATGGTTATTGCTACACAAATTGCCTACCCCTCCTTGAACAGGGTTTCTTGGTGAACACTATAACAACCATATACTATGCCTGCTTTAAAATGATGTATTTTTTTCTTACCATTGTGTTCGTAAAAATATTTGCCACGTTCATCTCACCACAGGGGACCTTTATCAAGGTAAAAACAAAGAGAAGAGACATCAGGCTAGACAAGCTGATAACCCACAAGTTGCCTTGGCTTAACCTGAGGTTATCTGCTCTCCTCAAAGAGCCACTGGATGATGATTTCAGTCTAGTTTGCATAACAAAAATGTTTGCATGCCACTGTCTGCTCAGCTCTTATCTTTACTTCAGCAGTTACAGAACTTTAATAAAGTCATCTATCCCTTCCATCGAACAGTGAAAGTACGACTCCTGAGAAGTCACATACCTCCTGCTTTGTAATGTTGTCCAACGTCTTGATGATCTCTTTTAAATAGGTGTTCCAGCAGATTCTTCCCAGGACCACATGATTGTTGACGGCTAACAAGCAGACGCAAGTTAGAAGAATTGAAAACCTTACATCCATGTCTGATTATATATTATACAAATATCTAGCAATTGTGAATGAAGAGGATTTATTTACAATACCTTGCTGTGTGATTCTGGAAAAAGTGTCACTACTTATAGATGTGAACTTGCTGAAGCTGCTGGAAAAACTGAAAATTTAAATGATTGCTCTGCATTACTGTTCATGAGCATATATCTGCTTCCCAGGATATAGATAAAAGGGAAAAATGAGACTTTGTTTCTAATCTTACAATAGAGTTATCTTAGGAAATTTCCGCCCTGCTGATAACTACTGATAGGAGTTACTTCGTGTTATTTGTATGGCAGATGTGCTGTATCGAAAGGCACATTATTGGTGCTAGTTGTCCAAATGTTGCCTCAATGACTCCCTGATTCAAATAGCCCCCAGTTGTGCCCCTCAAATAGCCCTGGTATCTGGTTGCTCAAATTCAGCAGCCAGACAATTTGCCCCCATGCTCCACACCGGGGAAACTTTTCACCCTTAGCCACACAAATATCATGGCACATGAAGCAGGATGTGAGGATTATGGGAATATTTTTCTCATTTATGCCTAACCTGCCATAAAGGCAGTGCTGGTGCACTTCTAATGTGTGAAAGGTGCATTCTATGGTCATTCTGCACCTGCTCAGCCTGCTGTTGAAGCACTCTTTACTACTGCCCAGGTTTCCCATGTAAGGCTCCATGAGCCATGAGAATAAAGGGGTATGCTAGATCACTATCAACATCCCCCATTGGTCTCTTCTCATCTGGAAAGAAAAGCCCTGGTTGCAGTTATTTGAACAGACCAGTGTTCCTGAAGCTGCAGACACTTTCTTGGATCATTCTGCACTGATAATGAAACACCCATGGTGAGCCACAAGCACTTGCAGTACACTAGAGAAGTATATCTTTCTATTGATGTACTCCATTGCAAGATGGTCCAGGGCCAAAATTGCCCTGCCGTAGTTAGGGAATCCCATTGCTGCAAAGCCAGCACCTGTGGTCACGTAGCACAGTCCTTTGTAGCTGGGTGTGATGAATGGCCCTGCACACTTGCATTGCTGCAGCTCCGAAGATTGACTTCCTGACTCCAAACTGACTTGGAACCAACAGATAGGCATCAAGAGTCACCTGCTTCCACACTGTGATGGCCACATGCTTCTTCACTGAGGCCAGCTGTCCTATTGGTGCCCTTGCACCACAGTGCTGGGGTGAGGTCCACACACAATTCCAGGAAAGTGGAAAGTTCTGTAGCCACTCCTCATCATCCCCACACCTTCCTAAGGATGTGAGTCCATCGCACAGTGCTTGTTCCTATGAATGCCAAAAGCAATTTGGTGCTGGTTTTCCCCCCCATGACACACAGTCGGTCAGGCACCTCCGATTCCTGTTCAGGTTGGGAGCTCATGATAGTCTGCAGGCCCATCGTGCTATGTTCATAACAGTGACCACAAGAGCATCGTGGGATCCATCCTTTCAGCCAGAGCTCATGGGTGCACAGTAAACAGGGGCTATGGAAAAATGCCATGAAATGCAGCTGGAAGCCCACAGAATGCTGTGATGGAAAAAAACAACAACCCTACATCATGGGACCTTAATGCTTAATGCCCAGTGACCCACTTCACCTTCCCACAACACCTCACTGCAGAAGGTAGCAAGTGGCGCAGGGGGACAGTTACCCACAGTGCATTGCTCTTGTTGTTGTTGCTAGCGCACCGACTGCGGATGCATTCTGCCGACAGGAGTGTTGTGGGACCATGCACCATCAATGTCATTACACTGGTGTTTGAATATCAGCTTAACGTGCATTGACAAACCTGTGTAGTGTAGCTAAGGCCTTAGTTAGCCCTGTCCTAATGGGGTTGTCTGACCTGTTCTGAGAAAAGATGCAATGATGGGGAGTCCACACGCCCCCTTGGAAGCCTAGTCCAGGGCTCAGCTAGCTTTGTCGTCAGAGAGTTTTCCCCAATAGCTCACTCTAAGGTTCTCAGCCTGTGGGCTTCATGTGGCCCCATTAGCACACAGCTGTATGCTAAAAAAATGCAGAATTTGCCACTCTGGTCTGGCAGGGGGATGGGGCTGGCAGGGGGCAGGTGGCGTAGGATGGCCCTGCTGGACTGCTCCTGCCAGGAGTGGGGCTGGTGGGTGAGGCAGGGGGACAGTGTGCAAGAGAGTAGCTCCCTGGAGGGGCTGCCAGGGAATGGTGAGCAGTGGAGGGGGGCGCTGGGCAGATAAGAGCAGGAACCGGAGGGTGATGCTACAGCACCCCCACATTTTATTGGGGCTCTATGCCTGGCCCTTCACCACAGAGTCCTGCCTCCCAGCCATGCTGATCTTGCCAAGCATCTGGGTTTTCTTTTTTTACCAGAATGCCTGATTGGAGCTCCCAGGATCCCTTTTCAGTCAGCATCGCTGACCTGCCTCCCCCGGCTCCATGCAGCACCCAGAAGCACCCAGCATATCCTTCTGGCTCCTAGGCATGGGGCAGCCAAGGTAGCTTTGCACACTGGCCCTGCCATGAGTGCTGGCTCCGTAGCTCCCATTGTCCAGGAACCTCAGCCGTTGGGCGCTGTGGGGGCAGCACTTGTGGGCAAGGGCAGCTCATGGAGCCCTCTGGCCCCTCTGCCAAGGGAACAGAGGGACATGCCAGCTGCTTCCAAGAGCTACCTAAGGTATGTGCTGCCCAGAGCCTGCACCTCATACCCCCTCTTGCCCCCAATCTCCTGCCCGAGCCCAGAGACCATCCTCATACCCCCACTCACTCCCAGAGCCCCATCCTGCACTCTGAAATCCTCAGGTCCAGCCCAAAGCCCTCTCCTGTGCCCCAAGCCCCTCATCTGCAGCCCCACCAGATTCTGCACCACCCAGCCAGAGCCTTCACTCCCTGCCACAGTCTGGAGCCCTCTTCCATGCTCTGAACCCCAATTCCCAACCCTGAACCCCTGCCCACACTCCTCATTCCTGCCCCCCAACAGAGCCCTCACCCCAACCCTTTGCCCCAGCCTGGAGAAAATGAGGGAAGGATGGAGGTTGAGAAGAGAGTGAGCAATAGTGGTGGGAGTGGGTAGGGTGCGGTGGGGCTACAGGCATTTGGGGGGAGGCTGAGAATGGGGTTGCTGTGGCATGTGATACGGGCCTGCCCCCAAGGAGACAGGGCAGGCTGGCAGCGCAGGGCTGGGTAAGAGAGAGTGTGTCTGTCACTGTGGTTCTTAAGCTGCTTCCCACAGTGGTAAATAGGCTGAGAACCAGTGATTGAATCTAACTCTCCACTCGGCCTGCCTTCCATGCCCATGAAGAACAAGTGATCACAGTCCTTTTTATAACAGACCTGAACATATTTGAATTCCGTTAGCAGATTCCTTTTTTCTTGAGCTTTTTTAATATTGCCTCCACGCCACGGTTACTAAATTGTTTATTGTGTTTGTCACTGTCCTCTGGATGCTCTCCATCTTTCCTAAACTGTGGCATCCAGACTCGGACACTACTCCAGCAGTGGTCTTCTGTGCCAAGGAAAGCAGGATAATTACCTCCAAAAGTCTTACCTACAACACTCCGGTTAACATCCCCCTCCCCCAATGATAGTTGCCTTTTTTTACAAATGCATCACATTGCTGACAAGTTCAATTTGTTATTGACCGTAACCCTCCAGCTTCTTTCCTTTAGTACGCTTGCCTAGCCAGCTAGTCCCCATTTTGAGCTGTGCATGTGAGTTTTCCTTCCTAAGTGTAGTACTTTGTACTTGTCTTTGTACCTGTCACCTTGTTGATTTCAGCCCAATTCTCCAATTTGTCAAGATCATTTTGACTTCTGATCCTGCCCTCTCCTACCTCTGCCAACTTAGGCTATGTCTACACTACAGAGTTTTTTTTCGGAAAAACAGCCATTTTTCCAAAAAACTTCACTTATGTCCACACTGCAATCGCATTCTTAAAAAAAAAAAAAATCTAAACAACAGAGGGGTTTTTCTGACATTGGTAATCCTCTTTCTACAAGGAAGAAGCCCTTTTCCGAAAGAGCTCTTTCAGAAAAAGGTGTTTGTGGACGGGGAAGAGGGAGTTCTTTCAAAAGAAGAGGAAAAAGCACAGGTGTCCTGATGGCCACTCCATCCATAGCAATCACAGCTTAAATGCGAGATAGCATCCATTCAGTGTGGACGCTGTCTTTCGAAAAAGCAGATCGCTTTTTCAATGTGCTTTGGCAGTGTGGACGCTCTTTCAGAAGAATTTTTTCTGGAAGATCTCTTCCGGAAAAGCTTCTTCTGAAAGAAGCCTTCAGTCTAGACGTAGCCTTAGAGTCATCCACTAATTTTATAAGCATATGCTGCACTCCAGAGTCCAACTTATTAATGAAAATAGTGAGTAATACCAGACCTAGGACAGAGCTTGGTGAGACTCAAGTAAGATGCTCAAGTTACTACACACTCCCATTGAAGTCAGTGGGAGCTGACCTCTCAGCATCTAGTCAGATGGAACATAAGGATTTTCTTCCCATTTTCTTACACAATTGCAAATCAACGTCAACTTAAAAAAACCCTACAAGTAGTCCTGTGGCACCTTAGTTATTAACAAACCATAGGTGTGGTATCACGAGCTTTTGTGGGTAAAACTCACTTCTTTAGATGGGATGATCTTGATGTTCCTCTTCCCTATATTTAAACTATTTGTATTCACTGTCCTAGATTTGTATTTTATTTTTTTAGGATGAGTTGCTACTGACAATATAATATCTCAGTTTCCAAACAAGCAATACAATATTGAACAAGATGCAGCAACCCAAGTGTTATAGAGAAAGCAGGCTGTGAAAATAGTACTATGAAATTATTTTGGGGGGATTCGAACAAGAACCTTCCTCAGCATCATAAACTGGTGCTGCCTCCGGAAATAATGCTGAGAACAGAGCTGAGTTGGGAAAGTTTGGAGGTTTTGCAATAACTAACTGGTATTTCTCAAACTCAAATAGCAACTTGCAATGAGATGCTAGATAAAGAGTTACAAAGTGTGTATAAGTAATTGAGGGGCAGACAAACCGAGAGTCATTGTGTTTGTTCCAGTCATGAAATGCCTCAGATGAAAGGAGTGTCACTGATGAAACAAGATTTTTCAAAGGGGTTCTGAAATCTGAATGGTTATGAGCGCTCTTGTGTGTTTCTTCCTTAATTGATGGTAGATAAAATTAGAAGTTGAAGAAGTCTAGAGGGAGGACCCTATAATCACAGTATTTCTGTTGATCAGAGGTGCAGTGACAAATGCGGAGAGTTCACTTTAATAAAGATTAATCTCCGCTGCTACTGTGCTGTGTCTGTACCATAAATAGGGATGGATCTTTCACATCAGGGATCTGGCTGGGTAGCAGAATCTACCAATTGTAAGGTGTTAACAATAGCTTACACAAAAGAAACTATGACTGAGCCAGTAGTCAGTCTTCATGCGTTAGCCTGTGGTCCTTGGGGTGGGGTGGGGGTGAGAGAAGGAAGCATCAAAAGACAGTTTGAGCAGGGTGGTTGAGGGGGAAACCAAGACCAAAGGTTCCACAGACCCTCAGGAGGATCTGAGCTTGTAGAAGACTGTAAAGTGGCTCTGTTCCGCTTACCGAAGAGGAAAGCTTGTCCACGTTAGCTTACCTCAGACGCGATGAGACTGACTTTGCATGCCGACTCTTTGTTAAAAATCCCCTTTTCTCTGCTAAATAATCCCGATTGCTAAATAAACGAACGCTGTGTTTCATGAAGTCAGTTGATCACTATCACAGATCACGGAATCTCATCAGAATGGAAAGCTATGAAACCAGGAATCAATGACCTGCTCCGACAAACTGACAGGAAAAAAATTAACCTTTAAACACCTCAGATTGACTCACTGTGGAAAACTGCATCACTTATACAGTAGTAAAATCACTGGGCTAGACTAAAAAAAAAATTACCACGCACTTTTCTTGGCAGATGTATAATATTAATTATCCTTAGGCATTTAGCTACATAGTATGACCACAGTCTGCATATCTAGCCATAAAATCTAGGATCAGTGGTGAGCTATTTAAAATCAACTCCACACACCCCAGATGGAACATGTGATTTCATTTCTTATCATGTCTATCGACAATGACTGTATAACGTAATTATTGGTTCCATCTTTCCAGTGTGTAGACAAGTCAGTGCCTGTAAACGGTGCAAGGAGTTATACAGTATGATGCAGAGACAAGGACTCTGGAGGCAGGGAGAAAGCTATTGATACTTTATAGAAACTACAAGGAGCAATTCTGTTTCTAAATAATTATATAAGCCAAACTCTGCTATGACTCTTGCTAGGGTAAAGTCCTGATTCCATTGCTATTAGAATGCAGAACAAGGCTTCCCAGGGGTCTAGCCCTCTGTCAGATTAAAATACATCCAGTCTAATATTTAATTGTGGCGAAAATGTTGCTAGTTACAGCCTTTTTTGCTGTTGAATGTATCACATACATCCCAAGATTCCACGGATTTTAATGGAAAATTAAGGAACAATGGCAGCAGAGGATGCGACCAACACCAGAACAGTAAACTCATTCCTAAATCCTTTTTTGTTTGAATGTAACAGGAACCCTGCATGGCTAGTCAGGTCTTTGTGACGGTCAGTTCATACATTAGCTTTCACTTCTGAGGTTAAAAAATCTTAGATTTCTGTAATTTACCTATGACAAAGAGCTCTTGGCCCAATAATGTTGGTTTTCAGTAAGTCTTGGAACACTGGGGAAGTTCCAGAAGACTGGAAAAAAGCTAATGTTGTCCAATATTTTAAAAAAGGAATGAGAAGCCCTGTGAAATTATAGGCCAATCAGTCTGACTTTGAGCCTGGAAAAAAAAAAAGGAACAACGTGTGAGATTCAATTAAAAAAGAATTAAATAGAGCAAGATACTTAATTCCAATCAACACTGGGTTTATGGAAAACTGAGCCTGTCAAACTAGCGGGATTTTACCAGATTTGTAAAGGTACTTATTCATTTGGTCTGCCGAACAACTGTCTTCAGCATCAGTGTTTATGTGGGTTAATGTATTGGCAATTTCAGTAACATATATATCCATCCAAAGCTACATTTGTGCAACACATGTAGCTTATTTCCAAATATGTGATTTGTCCCATGGGAGTAATTCGATGTTAACAGGAACTCTGGGTTGCAGTTCTTTGAGGTCTTTAGCGTGTCATTCATAATAGGCTTTTGTGTGTCTGGCTTCCTTTTTTTTTTTAATGTCACATCTTCCTCTAATGCAGGTTGTAGTAATGCTAGGGCTGTGGGCACCCGGGTATATGTACTTTGTGAACTCAAGCATTGTGCCAGGCTGTTAAGGCCTTCTGTGGAAGTGGTTCTCCATTCAAGAGTGGCTTGCCATATATTATCTTGGCTTTTTTGATAATATTTTAGTCTTTCTACCTACTGAGTACTACTGCTAGTCAGGATAAAAATCATGATTCCACAAAGCAGAACATAAATTATGTCATTGAAAGACAAAAAAAAAAAAGTGGCATAAGAGGACTGTTTTGCATTTCCTTGCCAACTTGAAAATGGGGTCACTTTACCTATCATTTGAAT
Organism: Rafetus swinhoei; assembly: GCA_019425775.1. Taxonomy (NCBI): domain Eukaryota; kingdom Metazoa; phylum Chordata; order Testudines; family Trionychidae; genus Rafetus; species Rafetus swinhoei. The sequence goes on along the minus strand of CM033428.1, from coordinate 17,850,107 downwards.
GGGTCCAATGAGAATGGGATGTTCAATGAAAATGAGATTCAAGCACCCAAAACGGTTTGTGAAAAGCAGATTTTTGTTTTGTTTTGGTTGTGTTGTGGAAACTCAGAAATGGTGCACATGTTCATGGGAGCTTGCACCAAGAAATTTGTATCCATTGGCATACCATGTGAATGCTTAGAATTCCCATGTGTGGGTTGGGAATAACTGTGCGTGTTGGCAGGCCTCTGCCGCTCAAGAAAACTTTACAATTGTTAAATTGAAGCACCTGCTTCTTTTCTTTTATGTGTATTAATATTAGCTGTATCACCCAGCCACAGGCCAGAACCCCATGGTGCTAGGTGCTACGCAAACACAGCTGGTCCCTGCCTGGGAGAGTTTACAATCTAAGTATAACCCTTACATGCTTTCTCTGCTTGGTTGTCTCCATTACGCAACCCTCCAGTTCTGATTGACCTTCTCCTGCATCCCCTCAGTCTTCCTTTCAGGGGATACTGAGGTCAATAACAATATCAACAGGGCTGCTTGCATGCCCAAGGGCAGTGCTTAATTTGTGCCAGGGTTTACCAGGGCTGAGCCCTGGCACCTTTAAGTTTGGCATGTCATATCCTTGGCACATCTGTATGTTTGCTGCATAGTTCTGAAAGTAAAAAAAATTGCTTGTACCACAGCATCTAATTGCTTGAGCTCTGGCAGCTCTTTCATTACAAATTACAAACACTGTGTAAGGGTTTGGTGATCACAGTTAACTTTCTCAGGTATCAAGCAAGCATTACTCGAAAGAATTTGGAGCCCAGAAACTTCATTGTTCTGCTCTTTGTTACCCAATATATTCTCTTCAGTTGGGCTCAGACGTTTATTGTTAAAAGGGCAGGCCCAAGAGCCCTTCATCGCACAACTTAATTGGAATCAGTATGTGGCACTTGTTAGATTGGCCCCTTCCATTGCTCTGCTGAGGCTTATGTTCACACAAATGTGGCAGCTGCTGCTTTTTTTTTTGCCATGTTTTGACCATGTTACTTTATAAAATACCGCGAAGAATAAAATACAGCCAGTCATTTACAAAATATCTTGTTCAATATTTTATTGCTTCTTTGGAAACAGAGATATTTTATATTCTCAGTAGCAACTTGTCATAAAAAAATAAAATACAAATCTAGGACAGTGAATATATTAACTCTTTTGTAATACAAATAGTTTAAATATAGGGAAGAAGAATAAATTATGGCTCAGCACAGGTTCACTTGCTGTCTTGAGAAAGCAAATGGAAAATAACAATGCCCTGAGAATGAGGTAGCAGGATTTTAAATACACAAAATTATAAATATATACGGTAAAATGCAAATTCTAAGCACTGGTCTATTATTTTAGGTTCTTGTTAAATTTAAAAACATGTGTTCCTAAAACAGGACTTTGATCTGGATCAAATACATTTTAGAAAATACACTATAAAATAAGTTACATTTAAATAAAATATAATAATAAATAAAATCAAGCTATATAGTACCACTGAACTGCTAAAATAATCAACTGTCCAATAAATTGTCAGTATTTTACATAATAGTGGATGTTTGCTATTGATTTAAATGGACACCGGCAATAGCAAAGTCACATATTACAAATTATTTATCTTTTATCCTAAAAATACTTGGATTACATTTGAAAGAATCCTCGCCTCTTGATTGGTGGATATTTTTGTTCAGCGCTTCCACTTTGCTCAGCATATAGAATGAAACTAAACTGGTCTGATTATAATCAGTTTCGCTTTCTACATTTAACTGTCCAATTAGCATAACTCAGGGATTTCTGTCTCCTTGGTATCTAAGACATTCTTATACATGATTCAATCTTGAGCTCAACTCTATACTGTAAGAGGAACTTTAAAATCCCAGTGAAATGTTTCCATAGGTTGGTTTAAAAAAATGTTCTGAAATATTTCTATTGGACTTTCTAATTTTTTAGAAATAACCTAGTTTTGGTCTCTTTGTGAAGCTGATGAAGTGGGCTGACTTTATAAAAGGGAATCACAAATGAATAAATGCCATCTCTACTGACTATGGCTCTGTTTCAGGAAAATACTTAAGCACGCCCTTAAATTAAGTATGTGATTAAGTGCTTTTCTGAAGAAGGGCAATTTCCAGAATCAGATCCTATGCTCTCCCATGGCACAGCTCACCATCACCCCCCTGGAATACCACCAGCCAGCTCAGTATTGCATTTTTATGAAGTAGAGATGACATTTACCCAAGTGCACAGGTCACACAGAAAACCCCTGAGAACTCCCCTGGGTGGCCTTGACAATGGAGTGGCCCTGCAGGGGCTCCAAATGAGCCCATTATAGGCTGATGGGACAAAAGCTGCAGATGTCAGGGGAAAGCTTTTTTTTTAGGGGTACAGAAATCCCACAGGCAAGGAGTGACTGATGCTCCCTCCTGCCACTAAGCTTTTTGTTATTTATTTTAGGTATGCACAGACGTATGTACATACACACACATTTCCGTGTGTATACGCCTTGTCTTAGCAGAATGCCTCTGGGCATAGAGTGAAAATATAACACAACCAACAATTCCAATTTACCTTGAGAAGCATGTCCACATTTACACCACTTGTATGATCCCCATTCAACAACGTACTTAAGCACATGCTTAACCCTGAGCACATGAGTAGTTCCACTAAAGTCAGTGGACCAAATCACATGCTTTTAGTTAGGGCTTGTCTTCACTTGGCCAGCAATTGATGCTCTGGAGATCTATCTCCCGGGGTTTGATTTAGCGGGTCTAGTAAGGACCCGCTAAATCAACTGCTGATGTTGACCCTAGTAGTCCACCAGGTCGTGAGGAGTAAGGGAAGTCAATAGAAGAGTTTCTCCCATCAACCTTCCTCAGTGGGGAACACAGCAGAAATTTGAATTAAAATACGTCTACTCCAGCTACGCTACTTATGTTGACTTTCTTGCGTGGTGTAGATCTGATCTTATGCATGATATGCTAAGTACCTTGTTGAAACGAGACATATGTGCAGAAGGGGGCAGGGGCTTCACTTTGACAGTGCAAACAAATTATAGTGCTGACCCCTTTACACTTAGGCTGCGTCTAGACTGGCAAGTTTTCCTGCAAAAGCGCCTGCTTTTGCGGAAAAACTTGCCAGCTGTCTACACTGGCCGCTTGAATTTGCGCAAGAACACTGACGATCTGATGTAAGATTGTCAGTGTTCTTGCGCAAATACTATGCTGCTCCCGTTCGGGAAAAAGCCCTCTTGCGCAAATGTATTTGCGCAAGAGGGCCAGTGTAGACAGCTCAGGACTGTTTTTGCACAAAAAGCCCCGATGGCAAAAATGGCGATCGGGGCTTTCTTGTAAAACCGCATCTAGATTGGCACGGACGCTTTTCCGCAAAAAGTGCTTTTGCGCAAAAGCGTCTGTGCCAATCTAGATGCTCTTTTCCGCAAATGCTTTTAACGGAAAAACTTTTCCGTTAAAAGCATTTGCGGAAAATCATGCCAGTCTAGACGTAGCCTTAAACTGAGCATTAGCATTGGGTAGGTTAGCACACTAATGAGTTATCACTAACCTGTCCAAAGCTGAGGAAGCATATGTTGCATTTATCAATGACACAACCTATTTTAAGAGCTATTAGAGCAGAGATTAATGGACAATTAGTTTTAAAACATCAGCTGCAGCCTCCACATTGATCAAACACTGGTTTCAGTTATTTTACTCGTAAGTTTCTGATGAGTCCTTGGGTGTAGTTTCCCAGCTGAGGCAAGAAGTTTCTCAGATAAATCTCATCTTCGTTTTCGAAGGAGCAGTTTTGCTAAAGAAAATAGGTCAGAAATGGTTAAACAAAGTCAGCAACAGTTTTCAATCACTTAAAAAAGAAATGGCCATTTGTTTATTTCACATGCCAAATAAGTAAGCAAAGTCAATCCAATGAAATAACTGCATAGGGACAAAGCTGTCCCTACTGACTGAGGATACAGTGACTGGAACTTAGAATGTAAATATTAAGCATTCCAGGTCATGGATTTTCTCTGTTTGCCAGTAAGATACTCAGTATATCTACAGAGCTTTACAGAAAATAAATACTACTAGTATGTTACAATCAGTTAGAAGAGGAGTGTACTTTGAACCTGAGTTCAGCCATTTTGCCTTTCTAAGAAAGGATGATGAGAGAAGACCTTCAAGTTCAGACACAATGCAGCCCCTATTTTGTTTAGTACATTAGCACTGTTATTATTATTAGAATTTATAAAGCACACCCAAAATGCCAGGTGCTTTACCGATAGCAAATAGCCTGCCTTTTACAGGCTACTGAATACATTTTTTTGCTATCTGATAAAGATACAAAGATTTGGGGAAGGAAACAGAATATTATTTCATTGCTTTACTTGCATTTAGAGGAGCGATTTCTAATCCATTACGGAATGAATGCCACAATAAGGGATATTGCAGTGACTCAAAGCTACTACAAATCTGAGCCATTCTAAGCTGGGTTTCTTTAAACACTCATTTATTCCCATGATACTAACAACACCGTATTTGCTATGCATTCATGATTATTACCATCCTCATAAAATCTTGTATGTGCCTGAAACTGATTCTTAAGATCTGGACAAGCTTGGGGTGAAAATGTTTCCAATCCACTCACTGAGTGCAAATAAATTGCAAAAACAAGCACAGGTTTAAAATAAAAATGGGCCGTATAACAAACTGAGCTGAGGAATGAGAACATAAGCAGAAATGTAAAATAATAGGGGCTTCCTACAGATACATACTTTCCTTCCATTCAGGCTGAACAAATTACTTAGAATGGGTTTGTAGTAGTCTTTACATTTAGTGACACTCTTCAGAGACTCCCAGGCTTGGCACAACTTTTCAGACTCAGGCAGCTATTAAACACAAGACAAGCAGGGAAAAAAGATTAAAATCTTTGCAATTGCTTTAAATAGTCGCACCTGCCTAATGGTTTCTGGGTATCTCCTCCCATTGAAATCAATGGAAAATTAGCCATTGACTCCTTAATCCAGAATCCTTTTAGTTGCCCGTCACAGAATCTTTTTAATCTCATTTATATCTTTCCTATATGATAAAAGACCTTGGTTATGCACATATATTCTGTATAGTCCTTACTAGCACCTTATATAGCCACAGAGCAATTCCATTGACATGAAGTGGCTACCCTAGCCAGTTTTCACATAATAAGATGCTGTTGATGAGCATTTATGAATTGTCAGGCCTAGGTACTAACTGTAAACATGGCCTGTGTTTAAGTCAGCCCTGTGCTATATGAAAACTTAGCAGAAATTATATAGCATCTACCAAAGCATCTTTTATCTGTGTTAATTACTAAGGTCTCCATATTGGTTCATGTAAAACAAATCTTTGCTGCAGATTTGTGTGAAGACATTTCACCAAAGTTGTGTTTTTAAGCCAATTTAGTAAACTAGTGCAAGTTTGTGTGAAGAAAAATTGGGATACTTGTTTAATTTCTATTTGCTAATAGAAATACTATTTATGTACAAAATTAAAACTTTAGTTATTTCTAGGTCTTAAATATTTTTTCTTGTATGCCTATGTATCATCTCTTACCTTTGGATCAGTGAATTTGACTCGCATCACTCTGGTATTATTGCAGGGTATCTGGAAAAGCAATACAAGTGATAGCCATCAGAATGAGAGTGATTCCAAGAAATCTAGAATCAGTGATTCCAAGCAAAACTGAGGTTTTTTGTAGAATAACCCCACTCCCAGTACAATCAAATGGAGCTTTGTGAACAATCTATGTGTTAATATTTCCTTATCATTTCCTTTGGGAGAAAAAAAAAGAGAATAAACACCTTGTCCCCATTCTTTATTATAGATGGGGAAAAGGCTTGACATAAAGACTCTTTCCCCCTGAATCTTTGATACTCAGTCAGGCCTTGAAGAGCAAATGTAGCTGCTGCTAGCAACAAGAATAAATGTTTTTAGAAAATAAATTAAAACTAGAACCATAAATAAACTGAATATTTTCCAACTTTACATGTACATCACAAAGTTCTTTTGACAAAGAGTTCATCTATTATCTAAATATTCACATCTCCATTTCTAAATGACTAGCTAATGGTTTGGGCAGTGCAGTTGATCAAAGTCCAACAGACTTCCCAGGTGCTAGGTTCTCTGGGTGGCTGGAACCTTGCCTAGCAGACAACATGCCATATCGTGTTGGGTGTTATTTCCTACACCAGACCCCGCACTAGTTAGTTATTCTAGCCACATAGTGGCTTGATGGCAAGTCCTGTTCTCAGTCATACAGGTGTTGTTCCTATGGACTCAAATGGATCTAAAATTAACTTCTATGTGTTAAGCATTAAGGTTGGAATTTTCAAAAATTCCAGCGGAGCAAGGCACAATTTGCAGTTGTGGGATAAGAACACTCCTCAGGTATCTGACAAAGCAGAAGGGTGACCCAAGCATGCTACATTTAAACACCTCTCTTCTTATTGGAGCATACAGCTTCATCTCCAATTTGACTTTGACCAAGCAAACAAACAAATGGAAAGGAGCTAGCAGGGGGGAAAAAAAATCCATGCTGTGTTTCAGGATATCAACCCAGCCTTCATTAGCCAATCAGATTACTCCATCAATCTTGCCCATTTTCAAAATATAGATACTACACGTGCATAGGTTAATGCTGTAACAGTTATTACTGTTTGCTAGAGTGAAAGAGAAATCTGTTTTCACAGCACACAACACATCTGTTACGTGATTACAAGAGTGAGGCTATGTCTAGACTGCAGGCTTCTTGTGCAAGAAGCTTTTATTGGAAGAGATCTTCCACAAAAACTTCTTGCGCAAGACCCTGTCCACACTGCAAAAGCACATTGAAAAAGCAATATGCTTTTGTGAAAGCGAGCGTCCAGACTGCATGGACACTCTCTCGAAAGTAACCTCTGATTGCTATGCACAGAATGGCCACCAGGGCACCTGTTTTTTTTTCCTCTTTCCTCTTTTTGCGGAAAATCCCCCTCTTCCCTGTCCACACATGCCTTTTTGCAAAAGAGCTCTTTTGGAAAAAGGTATTCTTCCTCGTAGAATGAGAAATACCTATGCCGGAAAAAACCCTCTGTTCTTTTGATTTTTTTGCGCAAAAACGCGCTTGAGGTGTGGATGCTCCGGGAGTTTTTTTGGAAAAAAGGCCGTTTTTCTGAAAAAACTTTGTAGTGTAGACATAGCCTGAGAGCCAGATTCTTCTATTTGCATTCACAATGAATACTGCCTTAGGCCCAAATAGTTAGGCACATACTTAATTGTAAAGACACAAGTCATCCAGTTGAAATCAATGACATTACTTATGTGCTTGCAGTAGAGTGTGGGTATTTTGAAGAACAAGGTCTTTTGTTAACAGCCCCAAGGAAGAAAATGTGTAGCGAAATCTGGCTGATAATTATCAAATAAATATTATGCACTGGATACCAAAAATTACAAAATGTTGGTACTTTTCCTTAGGTATCATTAACGAAACACATCATTTAGCCTTATTTACTACATCTAGCCATATTTACCTGCACTCCTGAAGTTATGTTGGTGATTTTCTTGACCATCTCTTTCATGCTTGATTCGTGGTGACTAGTCTTGGTAATGTAACTAGCCATCGTTCGGGAAGAAATATGCTCTATCAGACAGAAAAGAGCAAAAGTTGCCTTTAACAAAACAAACATCCTGGATTGTCTGGTCACAACTGTTTGTATTGCTTGGTTAGACCTGTATGAGGTGTCTTCACTGTTTATGCACTTTGTGAGCTCATCATTTTTATAGTGTATAACAGGAAAAGATGATGACTGTATGGATTTTGATGATATGCAACAGGATTTATTTTTAAACAAACCCCCGTCACCTGATCTGATAAGGATTTAAGCATCACAATATGGCTATAATATCATGCATACTAAGTGAAACCTATTTGTTGAATGTATTTAGGTGCAAAAAAAAGTGTTTTCCTCTTATCATTTTTTCCAGATCGTCTGCTGGGTAGACCCGGATGAGGAACTCATGATTTGGCATATTTGCTCTGTATCTGCCTACGAACCACAAAATGATATTTGTTTTTATCAGATCTGGTGAATAATTATTCTTGACTGTTAACTTAGACTCTCTTAATTATATACATATCTATGAACAAAATGCATATACTCCAAAGCCTACATACAGTAAACAGTATGGCAATGTCTACACTGTAGTTCTTTTTCAGAAAAAGGTATTCAAGTTGCGAACTGCAATTTGCGTACCTTTTTCCGATTCTTTTTTTTTTGGAAGAAGCTTTTCCGACATTTGGCCCATCTACATGGGGCCAAATGTGGGAAAAACCTCCTCTTTCAGAAGAGTCCTTATTCCTCATAAAATGGCTTCCAAAAGAATGCGCCCGCTTTTTCGGAAACTGATCCAAAAAAGTGGACACATTCCCCTAGATGCAGCAGAGTTTTTCCGGGATACCTCCTAGAAAAACTCTGTAGTGTAGACATAGCCTATATGACAAACCATGCCCATCATTGTATGGGAAAATGTACCCTTAGCAATACACATATACTTGATTTGTAGTGTTAAAATAATTGTATCTATGTATCATTGCCCATTAAATAAAAACAACATTTAATAGAAACCCAACTTCTTATATTGCATACACTCACCAAACTTCCTGTGGCCAAAAAGCTTTGGATCATAACCAGTGGGGTCAACAGCCCCGCCAGGCCTCTGGGCAAGGCAGGGACGAGGGCGCTGCTCTGCTCCCGCAGAAGGGGTGGGGACTCAGGCAGAAGGGGTGCGGCTGGAGCTAAGCAACCCTCAGCGCCACCCAGAGAGTGCCACGGCTCATCCAGGCAGGCCTCCGTACTGCCTGGGGCATGCCGTGTGGCACTCCGGCAGCAATTTAAAAGGTCTGGGGCTCCAGCAGCCACCACTACTGCAGTATCTGAATCACTGGGCCCTGGGGCCATTGCTTCCTTTACCCCCTTTCCCCGTTAATGGGTCTGATCATACGCATTAATAATAACATATAACATGTACCATATACATTGGATAGCTTAAACCCCAAATGCATTACTATGTAGTAATATATTGCATAATTACTATTCAGATACTCGGTTGTATTATTTAAAATAATGTTAACTACAGAAAAGATTCTCTCCATGCTGCTCAGAGATCTTTATAGTGAAATAAAAAGAACGCTAACCAGCCCATAATCACCCTCTTAAAATACATGCATGCAAACCATATTACGAATGCTGCTGCTAGTTTTCCCCTTAGGCCATGTCACTAAAGTTAAACTATTCCCAACTTTTGTTTTTTTTATTTTCTAATATTTCTACCAATTTAATCTTTTGAAATGGGGATGTCAGCTTCCACCCCACGTTAAAGTATTATTAAGGCATCTGTTAAAGTATTATATGAAAGAGACGAGGTGGGTGAGGTAACATCTTTTATTGGATCTGCTATATTTGGTGGAAGAGACAAGTTTTTGAGCTTCACAGACCTCTTTGGGGCTTCTGTAAGCTAATTATGGGTGATCCAAAGAACAATCTTTATTAAGACTGGGGGAAAATTTAGCCAAAATGTAAAATAAAAAAATCAAAAGCTGACAACAGTGAAATATTTTATGAATGCAGGCTGATTCTACCACACTGTTTTGGTTAAAAATAATTCAATGCTTTTTATTTTTAAAGCCTAAATTCAATGTCTATCAAGATACTAAACATCTACAATGACCTAAAATTGGTCTAAGAGGTGACATGTTTTATTAAAAATTGTTCTGTATTCTGTGGACTGAGCGCATAATACAAGTCTATCACAAGTACCTTCAACAACTAATCCAGTGGTACCCACAACTCTTTGCAACGGTACAAGTTCTGTGATGATGAATATGTAATAGTTTAAAGTTGGAGTATGGTATTCCTTTTCAGCTTGAACTGTGAATATTATGGACTAGTAGCTGGTGGACACATTATTCTAGGATAAGCCAACTTTGTCCATAGCATGAAACTTAAGTTACTACATGCTTTCTAACAGAGTTTTAGAAAAGTGAATCTCCCAAATGCACTTGTACTTTGTTACATATTGAAGAACTCTTGCTTCATTTTTACATCTGCAGCATTAGGGCTGAGGCTCAGACTTTGTCATTGACATATGTAGTAAAAAAAAAATCATGGACAGGTCACACACACTAAGCAAAAATTCATGGAAGCCTGTGTCCTGTTTATGATTTTTACTAAAAATATCCCTGATAAAATGATAGAAATGTAGCCGTGTTAGTCTGGTGTAGCTGAAACAAAATACAGGACTATGTAGCACTTTAAAGACTAACAAGATGGTTTATTAGATGATGAGCTTTCGTGGGCCAGACCCACTTCCTCAGATCAAATAGTGGAAGAAAATAGTCACAACCATAGTGTAGGTCTGGCCTCACCCAGAGGTTACAGGGCCAAAGATTTAGGAATTGGCTATCCTAGATGTATGCCTAATGGAGACTCCCCATCCTGGAGATTTCCTCAGCTAAGTGGATAAATTCAGTCTCTGTCCCCTTATGCTGTTCAAGACATCTGAAGGAGTCTTGCTTCAATATTATCTTTATTATTAATAAAATCCCTGCTCTGTGATGGCAAACGATACCTAGTCCCTGATGATACTTAGTCCCTGATGCAAATGATACTTAGTACAAATGATACTTAGTCCCTGATGCAAGGAGTTCACAATCTAAAAATCTACTGCCCAGTCCTGAGGTAAGAACGTAGACCTCCCAGGACCACACGCAGTCTCTTGGTGACAACTCTGGAAAGGTGACCATCATATTTGCCCTTTGTGAATGGAAAGTGAGTGATATGGGGTTGTAAGGAGAATGTCTCCATGGAGTTTGGTGTACTAAAAGCACTACAACAAACTGTAGTAAAATATGGGCCTATCACCCGGACGGGAGATAGAATCTTTAACCAGACAGATGACAGAATATAGTTTGAGATCCTGTAGCAGTTAAAGAGATGGGGAAAGCCTACCATACTCATGCTGGCTCAGCCAGTGTGGGTGGAAAGCAACAGGAGCCTGCGGAGAGAGATTCTAAGAAACAGCACTAATCTATAGGGTTGGTTACCAAAATACTCAAGAGCAAGGTGGAGGAAAAGCAGGCTTATCTGTTGACCCAGTATGATGGTGTAATGGGGGGAACGGAAGACAAAACTTTGTTATATAGGTCAGTCTTTGATTACTGAAAGTGCTAATGCAAATTCAGCAAATGTCTCCACTGCATTCATGGGGTGTAATTTAATCTAGCTTCTTCAGGTGCTCAAGCAATGAAGCCATGGCAGAATAGCCCTCAGACTGGTCTGTACAAACCTGCCTCTGGGTAATTACTTGGGTTGCAAGCCTTCACTGAAGCCTATTCTGCGCTACTTCACTGCTGGCAGTGTAGACATACCTCAAGGGAAAAAATGATCAATCAGCATTCCCTCACCTTCCATCTTGAATGTGTGCAACAATTTACAATTCTGTTTTTGTCTCATGGAGTGAGGGATGGCTATTCCTTCTGCTTCTACCTTTGACTCTCTAAGATGCTGTGCTGGGTGAGTCACGTCCAGTGAAGGTGAATGGAGGTCCCGGAGGTCCGTCCTCATTCCAAGCTTCATTTCCCTGGATTTTCATGCAATTTTGGGTATTTAAACATTAAATGCCAACTTGTGCAAGCAACTCTAAGCACACAAATTTGTGTGCTTTTTTGCGCACGCAGATGGGCTCTTTCCTGTTGAAATATGACCTTGGATGATCCATCTAGGTCTTGGCTCATTAGAAGAGCAGGTGAAAAACATTTGAAATTAAACTAATTTCCCATCGATTTCACTTTCATGAAAAAACCAAAACTGAGGCCCTGTTCACTAACAGAGGGTGAAGGGTCAGAAAGAAAACAACCGCTTCTGGAAGTAGGTGGGTGAGAGCATGAGCAATTTAATTTAAAGCAGTGCAAAAATCAGCTTATTCTTCTAAAAGCAGCGATACAGCCAAACCAACTTAACCCCCAAATCTGGGGAAAAGGTGAAGCCTGATTAAACTTTAGGACTGGTCCATACAATGGATTGAGCCAAAAATCCAAGCACATACCTGCACTCTGAAGAGATTTTGATTCGGAACCAAACTTGGGAGCTCAAGTCCATTAGAAGCAGCTCTGGGGAGCACTAAAAAGCATTCAATTCAGTGCATCGTTCACAACAGGTTTGCCAATGTGATGTACATTTCATTGCTGCTCTACTCCTAAACACATTTATGTGACAACAGGATCTTTGTTTCTGCTTTTTAACAACTGGAAGGCACCATTGTCCCTCGGGCCACAGTGATTCAGCTGTGACGAGTCAGAAGGATTAAGGTCACATCTGCATCAGGGGATAAGTTTGAATTAAGATATACAACTCCAGCCATGTTAATTGTGTCAGAGGCAGCAGTATGAGGTGTGGGGAAGAGGGACAGGCAGGATGCCTGACCAGCCTCTGTCTGTGGCAGGCCCACCAGCTTTTAAGCCGGCTTCCCCACACCCAGACCCCGAGCACCAGCACCCACCTGCCTCCTCCCCTGCCTGCCTCTGTGGGAGGCAGCAAGGGGGGGCAGGTGGCTCTGCAGAGCTGGCTTAAAAGCCATCTTCCCATGTGTACTGGCTCCTGCCTGCTCCCTCCCATCCCCCGCTGCTGCCCATCTGTATCAGAAGCAGCAGCGTAGGGGTGGGGGCAGGTGGCTCTGTGGGGAGCCGGCTTGGGCACTGGCTCCCATCTTTCCCCCCACCCCACACATGCACCTTCGCTGCCTCTGATACAGTGGCAGCAAGGGGGTGCGGAGTGCATGTAGTCATTTGGATTAACCGATAAGCCCAGGCTCATTCGTTAATAGTTTAAACAACGATCCGCTAACATCCCTGGTTCTCTTATCGACCCAGTAACAACTAATAGCTTACCTGCTGTTTTAGATTGGCTGATCTTCTGGGGCAGACTGTCTTGATTGTGTCCTGCATAGCTCCAAGCAAATTGTCAGAGCTTAATAAACAGGCCCAACCTTTGGGCAAAACGAGCAAGGTGGTTGCCTTGGGCCCTGCGCCTTCAGGGCCCCGTGCTGCCCAGCTCCTGGCCCCGCCCACCCGGCCGCTCACTCGCTGCCCTGACTGGGAGCCAAGCAACCCCATGGTTCAGCCACACTTCCTGGGGACCCACAAACTCTTTGGCCGGGCCTGTTAATAAATAACAACATTGTCCAATTTTGCCTGTTTTTCTCTGCTCAGGAGAGGCAGCTGCTTGTGAGAGCATGACGCCTCATTGAAAGCTACTGGAAAATTACACTGTACCTATAGCTAAGGCCTTCTGAAAGGTGCATAGCCCCAACGCTGAAGCCATCTGCCTCCCTACAAATCTGCACACCGGCCTTTGGAGGCTCCCAGTTAAGGCTCAGTGTTTCAACATTTGTGCTTCTGCATGGTGAACATAAAGGGGGAGATGTGAATGCTTAATAAGGTCTCCGTTAAGGTCTCCTCACTGACAACCCAAGCACACGAGCAACCTTATAGCAATGATACATTCTTTAGTTGAAATGAGGCTTTACTGTTTAAATTACCCAAGCTACCTTACAGGGTATGGAAAACTGGCACAAGAGAGCCGGGGATGTTAACAGATGTGTGCGCATGCACGTGTGAAGGGCGTGAATACACACACCCTTGCTCCCCCAAGTAAGCATGAGGGGGGGCTCTGTTAGGGCAGTGGGGCCATGGCTCAAGGCCCCCTTCTTCTCCTGCAGCGGAGAGCCTATGCTGGTGCTGACACTCCAGCCTTGGCTTCCCTTCCCCATCCCTCGCAAGGTCAGAGCACTAGCATTGGCTTCCTGCTGGAGTGGAGACAGAGAAAGCCCCCAGCCTCGCTGTGCAATCCGGCCCATGGGGACGAACTCTCCCTTCCTCAGTTGGGGAATCAGCAGCATGTGAGTGCGCTGCCTGGAGACTTTCCCCACTGCTCCCATTGGCCAGAATCTGGCCAACGGCTGCAGCAGGAGGCAGTGCCTGGGCGTGGCATGGGGTGCGAAGGCAGGTAAGTGCCCCCCGCTTTCCCAGGCGCCTGTACCCCCCCCCCCAGCGGCCTCACACACACCCTCCACCAAGTCCCCACACCTCCACCCTGCTCCTGCACCTTCCTCCCTGGCCAGCCACCTAGCCCCACTTTGCTCCTGGCACTCTCCCCTGGGCAAGACACCCCCACACTTGCATCCTCCCTTGTTCCTGCACCCTACCTCCCATCCAGACCTTGCACCCTCACCCCCTCCTGCACCCTACCTGCCACCCAGAGCCTGCATCCCCATTCCTCTTGCTGGTAGCCCTGTCCCGCACACTGACCCCCTCATTTTGTCCCAACCCCAGAGCCTGGGGTGGGTGTGGGGGGTCCACAAAATCTACTCACTCAAATCCCAGAAGGGTAAATATGATCAATGGGAAGCCCTGAACCTCAGTCATCCCTGTTCCTCTCCCTCCCCTGGTGGGGCTGGAGCACCACTGGGATGAAGTGTCTCAGTTAGGGGCCACATCAGTGAGGTTTGGGGTTTTTTTGGAGGGTTTTTTTTTTTTGCTTCTCCCCAACTGATTTTTCCGTGGGTCAGTGCCCCCCCCCCGACCCCAAAAAGATTCTGCACTCTTGCCATAAATAAAAAAATACAGGAACCTTTTGTGTTGGACATAAATTAATATTTTACTTTGTTTAAAATGAAGTTTGATAAACTACCATGAGACGGTTAAAGTGCTTAATCTGTATAATATTTTAAATTAATATTGCCTGTGTTACTGGTTAATGTAACCTATTCTCCCTAGCAGCAGCACTAGTAAAATGGTGTGGGCCTAATTATGTAATTAACGGCGCATTTCCATTAGCATTTGGTGGGCTGCGGAAAGGGTTGCATTGAGCCAGGTAGGCCATGGGCCAAAAAGTTTGAGAACCACTGTGTTAAGGGGAATGGGAGAGAGCTGTGTTGCAAGTGGATGGGTGGGTGGGACTGGTGGCAGTGGGACACAGCCAGGGAGATGGTGCCCCTCCACCCATGATGAGCAGCCCGGGCCTGGCACCGCTGGCCAGAAGCCCGGTCCGCATCACTGGGTGTTGGCCTCGCCGAGCAGGTAGAGCAGCAGCGGGCAGGGGCAGTTGAGGGAGCAGGGGCCCATGGCAGCCACACTGCCCACCATGATTCCAGAAGGTATTGTCTATAAAGCCTTTATTACTGTCTACTTTTTTAGTTTGTTATAACAAAACCGTTTTACCAATCATTGTTCCCACTCAAATTTTTCATTAACCTCTCTTACACGCACTCCTTGCAGGACTATTTTGAACTCCTTTATATTAAAAAAAAATTGAGGCCCACATTTACAAACAAGCACCCCATCCTCCCCAGAAGTTCCTGCATACGGGCCTGAGTGAGATTTGGTCTTCTTTCAGCATGTTACAATGCTGTCACTTAGGCTACGGCTACACTACGCGTTTTGCCGGAAGAGGCAATGCAAATGAAGTGCTGATTAGCATTTTCTCGTGATTCATTTGCATAATCTGGGAGCGGCATAAGGATCTGGCGCAAAAAGGGGGTTTTGCATAAAAAGGAAACGTCCACACTGCTTGTTTTTGAGCAAAAATGGATTGGAAGAGATTATGCAAATGAAGTGCGAGAAAATGCTAATCAGCGCTTCATTTGCATTGCCTCTTCCGGCAAAATGCGTCATGTATACGTAGCCTTAGTGCCTCACTAGCAATCCTCCTCCTCTTCCCGAGTGACTGATGAAGACTGTCTTTTTCCTTGCACTGCTTTCTTGACACTTTTTTGACACCAGAGTTTTTTTACACAGGAAGTTTTCCCAGTTATACCAATATCATTGCAGAGGTGTAGTTAAAGCACGATACGTATAACTCCCAGGGTGGATACTTATAAACAATCTGGAAAAAGAACTCTTGCTGAAATCAAAATAGTCTCAGTGGGGTAGCCATTATCAGTCTGTAACTTTAAAAAAGAGTCGTCCTGTGGCACCTTAGATATATATATATATATATAGTATCATGAACTTTCATGGGCAAAACCCACTTCTTCAGATGAGCTGGGGTAGAAAAAAACAGGAACCCAGAATTTATAATAGGTACTTTTTCCCCCTCTCTCCCTTCTTTTTCTGCTTTGAATTCTGGGTTACCTTTTTTTCCCCTCCAGCTCATCTGAAGAAGTAGGATTTTTGCCCACAAAAGCTCATAATACTATATATATTTTTGTTCATCTCTAAGGTGCCACAGAACTACTCATTTCTAAAAGCAGAATAAGCATGCTTTTATGGGGGTTTAGCTGGGCATAACTTCACATACTACCCCATTAGAGGCAGGGGTGGGAGTACTTACTGCCTGTTATGAAGGCTGCTCATCACCTCCCAGTCTAAGAGCCCGTCTTCAGTTGCTCACAATTTTGCCAAACATCAGTCATTTCCATGCTGGCTTTCTGCCTCAGACTGAATTTATTTCTAAATATTTCAGCCAGAACAGTTCAGTCATGTGGGAGAATGAAGCTAAGGAAACATGTTCTTACAGTAAAAAATTCTTGAGACATTTTCTTTGAAATGCTCTAGTACGCCTATGCCTGGGATGAGGGACCTGAAATTTGGCACGGGGGTTGACTTTTGTTTCAGGGATGTGCCTTTGCCATCTTCAAGTCTGGCCACATTACAAGCCTTTTAAAAACTCAGTTTGCGTATGCTCAGCAGTGGCTTGCTAGCGCTTAACTAAATTCTCCAAATCTGTCCTCTCTGAGTGTGCTAGAGTGTGATTAGACTGTGGATGAGCCATCTCTTCACAATGCCTGTGCAGGAGCGGCCCTAGACGAGCTGCTGGCAACTGGCGCCCTAGGCGCGCAATCGGTGCCCCCTGCCTCCAAAGCCCTCAGCGGCCGTTTTTCTTGGTGCCCTTGGCGACCGCCTAGGTCGCCTGTATTGACAGGCCACCACTGTGCCTGTGTGTAGCTGAGAGTGCATGCACTGCTCCATATTGGCTGAACATTGTTTATCCTCTCACAGCTCCTACATATGGCCCAACTACACATGAGTGATGCCCACAGAACAACCAACCATGCTCCAGCCCAGCGTGAAGGGGGCTCAGGACTTTCTAATTGCTGCTCTGGGACAGATTGTCTCGCCGTTAGGTGCCCCTCACCTGGCACGTGTCCTGATTTGAATGCATAGGGGACAAAATCTGTATCAGTGAGTAAGGAAAGGAATAGAGTAGGACAAGGAAGGTTGTGACACCAGAATTGGAGTATGGAGGGGGAGAAAGCGGGACTTTGAGGGAAGCATGGCACTGGCTGGGCAAACTGACTAGAAGTCGGAGCCAAGGAAACGGCGCCTGGGAAGCTGGTTATAGAAATGATGGAGGGACTGGAAACCAGTCTGAGTGGGACTGAGGGATACACTGAATTTGGACAAGACGGCAGATGTGGTGGGAACTCAAGGGGCTTGGAAGAATTATGACACGATCTTTAATTACCAGATCACATGTTATTTTTTTCCATAGGTCCCCTGCTTCATGCCATGCACGGGCTGACCCTGAGCTAGGGACGAATCAGAGAAATGCAGTAAAGGAGGCTGCTGTCTGTAAAGAAACTGGAATGCGTGTATTGAATGAGGCAGGGGATTGCAAAGGCAGATTAGCGCTGCCCTAGAGAACTAGATTGTGCATCTGCCATGGTTTTCCTAAGAGATGCTGAGCACACTCTTTCAGGTGGTTGCTGTGTGTTCATTTTCTGGGTGTCCCTGAGAGCCTTGGGCATGACTTTTAGAAGTTCAGAGAACCCACAACTTAAGCTGGGTGAAATTTTCATGCAAAATATTTTTCACCTCCATGGAGTTTTGTGAAGAAATACTAAATACTGTTGGTGAAGCCCACGAGGAAATGAAATGTCTATCTTCATGGCAGGTTTTGACTTAGGTAATAGTAAATAAGTCATGGGTCCAAAATATTGACTCACTGACTACTGTCCACTGAATGAGGTCTTGTGGAAGAAACAGTATGTGCTCATGTGGTTAAAGACCATATCATAATGACCATAAGCTCCGAGAGCGATGCTGTCGCCAACAGGGCTAATGAAATTGTGGGATGCATAAACCGGGGACACTCGAGTTGGAGGAGAGGAATTATTTATGTCTGTATTTGGCACTATCCTTTAAATAATCTTTTGTACCAAATGACTGGAGGGCAGTGGTCCCTCTGAGATTTTCCATCCACGAGCGGAGTGAGCTTTGTCTTGTGCACCAACATTGAGGTCATGTGCGCTTGTTCGGTTGTGTGTCACAGTGGGACTCACCAATGGTGTTTGCTCCCTGAGAGACTCTCCCAGAGCAGAGACCCCAGCCTGCCCCTTTCCCCCCCGCTGGGATCCCAAGCCCTGCTGCCAGGCAGCGCCCCACCCTTGTGGGGAGAAGGTGAGACCTCCCCCCTGCAGGGAGCGCTGCTCCCGGGGCAGCCTGTGTGCAGGGCAGTAGCTGCCCCAGGCTGCTCCCTGTGGGGCTGGCTGTTGAGTCCCTACTTGAGGCAAAGGGGAGCTACTGCCAGCCCTCAGCATTTGCAGGGAGGGGGAGGGACTGGTGGGGCAGGGACATGTGGGAAGCCACCCGGGGCGGGGGGGAGGAGGGAACGATAGAGGGCTGAAAGGGGCAGGGGACACATCAGAACTAAATGTGTTCGTTTATTTTGATTACTCAAAATCTTCATACAAAGTGCAGCATTATTAAAGGAACAGGTGCCCCGATTATGTTTTATCAAATACTGGTTGCATGCGACTCTCTGGCATTAGTTTTCTTTTGTGTTATTTCTTACTCATACGGCCATCTAGATATAGCTGACCAGCTATTAAATATTTCAAACTCATGTTATGTACCAATAGTGAACACAATTTGACATTTTATTATTTGGTTTAAGAATGTCGGTCTTTTTTACTGAGTTAATGGATTTGAATATGTACAGTTCACTAATACTAGAAATTTGATTCACCGTAATGGATGGAAATTTGATTCACAGTAAGGTTTCCTGCTTGGTTTACACTTCTTCGAAACAACTTCCAAGTAAAGTCTCTGATCAATGACTAAATGCTACATGTTAAAAAATATATTCAACCTCATAGGTAATCATTGGTACATATCCTACCAAGTGTAGCCACTTACATAGCTCTGAAAGTGTCCCAAAAGGCAAGGACAGATCTCTATCTGTATAAAATTTATAATATACATATTTTTATATTTATAGTACAACAAAACACTTTTTAAAATACAAGAACAAAATAAAATTGCCCTCACAATAATATAGGGCATATTGTACAGACTATATACATTTATGGGGTACGTACAATACATAGGATGTGCTGCAGATATGTTTGGGAGGCATTATTTTACCACAGGACCATTATAATCTATATAGCTGCCACATCTATATGGTTCCCTAATCTATCTGTTACAAGAGCACAGTTTTCAAGGATACATTTGTACATCCGTTAATCACTTTTGCCCATTAGTTCATTTAAAGACTATTTAAAAACTTTGTTGGACACACATACACACACACTAATCAATGCAAGTTGTTTTCAGACATATAAAGTGCTGATGGCACATCATCATTTTTAGTCCCACTGTTGTCGTGGCCCCTGGAGCAGCCGCACTGCAGCCTGATTCCAGCTCCAGCAGCCGCCCACCATGCGGTCCACTCTGTGAGCAGCTGGGCAGCCACCATGTGTCCCTACCCCCCCACTCTCCTACCAAGCCTATCACCCACAGCGGCTTACCTTCCATATCCAAGGAAGGTGAGTGCTGCTGCATGGCTCAGCTGAGGAGTTGGGTGGGGTTAAAATTCTTTGTGCGCACCCGTGCAGATGTGCACCCTAGAAGGAATTTAGCAGGAGGGTAGCTAATGTGATGTCAATTTTTGGAAAGGGCTCTAGAAGCAGTCCTGATATTTACAAGCTGGTAAGTCTAATTTCAGTACCGGGCCAATTGGTTGAAACTATAGTAAAGAACAGAATTCAGATACATGGATGAACATAATTTGTTCCCTTCACATGGTTTCTGTGAAGGGAAATTATTCCTCACTGATCTACTAGAATTATTTCAGTAGACAAGGGAAATCCAGTTAATATAGTGTACTTAGATTTCCAGAAAGCCTTTCACAAGGTTCCGCTCCAAAGGCTCTTAAGCAAAGTAAACTGTCATGAGATAAGAAGGAAGGTCCTCTCATTGTTTGATAACTGGTTAAAAGATAGGGGGGGAAAAAAGGGTAGGAATAAATGGCCAGTTTTCAGAATGGAGTGTGTTGGTGTCTCCCAGGGGTCCGTACTGGACAGAGCCGGCCCAAACTACGGGCTGACTGGGCTACCGCCCGGGGCACCCCATTATAGGGGGCACCGTGCGGGGCTGCCAGGCTGGGTGGGGGCGGCACCGCGCATGCTCTGTGTCCCCAGGGGCGGGGCCACGCATGCGCTGGGCGCCCGGGGGCAGGGCCGCACATGCGTCGCACTCCCAGGGCCCGGAATGCACGAATGGCTCGGGCCGGCCCTGGTACTGGAACTAGTCCTATTCAACGTATTCATAAATGATCTAAAGAAAGGAGTAAGCAGCATGGTGGCAAAATTTGCAGATGATACAAAACTGCTCAAGATCGTTAAGTCCAAAGCAGACTCGGAAGAGCTTCAAAAGGATCTCACAAAACTAGGTGACGGGGCAACAAAGTGGCAGATGAATTTTAATGTTGATAAATGCAAAGTAATGTATATTGGAAAACATAAGCCCAACTATAGGTATCAAATGATGGGGACTAAATTAGTTGTTACTACTCAAGAGAGAGATCTTGGAGTCATTGTGGACAATTCTCTGTGCAGCAGCAGTTAAAAAAAAAAGCAAAACAGAATGTTGGGAATCATTAAGAAAGTGATAGAGCAGTGGTCTCCAACCTTTTTACACCGAAGATCACTTTTTAAATCTCAGAACAGGTGAAGATCTACTGCCCCGCCCCTTCCTTGAAGTCCCGCCCCTTCCTTGAAGCCCCGCCCTCTCTATTCTCCTCCTGTCCATCACTTGCTATCCCCAGCCCTTACTTACACACTCTGATAAACACTTTATTTTTAAATTATGCGATATATAAAATTAAAATCACGTGTTTATAGTTATGAAATAAATGGCCTGTTTTTTATTCATGCTATTTAAATCTAAAATGAAGCATTTATAATTATACATTTTGTGGGGACAGAGTTCTGCGGCTGGGGGCAGGGGAGAGGGAACAGGGTGCTGGGAGGGCAGAGGACAGGGTTCTGCAGCAGGGGACAGGGTGCCAGTGGGGACAGAGTTCGGGGAGTGGGGACGGGAATGGGGACAGAGTTCTGTAGCTGGGGACAGGGGAGTGGAGTCTGGGGAGCAGGGACAGGGGCCAGGGTGCCAGTGGCAGCAGAGTCCCCTGCATCTGCCTCCTCCCAGGATTCTCTCTCCCCCCCCCCCCCCGAGGGAAGCCAGCACATGCCTCCTCCGGGCCCCCCCCCCCCCGCAGCACAGGGAAACCCCGAGTGTGCATGCCCCGGGGCTAACCCCCGCCTCCCGCGGCGGAGCCAAACTCTCGTGGGAGCCTGCCCCAGGGGCAACCACTACCCCCACCCCTCCCGCGGCGGGGCCAAACCCCCGCAGGCGCCTTCCCCGAGGCCAAACCCCCCCCTTCCATGGCGCGGCGCGGCCCCTCCCCTCCCGCAGTGTGGCCAACCCCCGCGGGCACCTGCCGGGGCCAAACCCCCCTCCCACGGCGCAGCGCGGCCAACCCCCGCGGGCGCCTGCCCCGGGGTCAAACCCCCCTCCCGCGGCGTGGCCCGGCCCAGCCAACTCCCTCCCCTCCCTCAGCGCGGCCAAACCCCAGGGCCGACTCTCGCTCCCACAGTGCAGGGAAACCCCTGCGCCCAACTCACCCCTCCGGCGCCGGCGGCGCAGGGAAGCCTCCGCACTCCTCCTCTAGAGCCAACGCCCCCTTCCCCAGCACGCAACAGAGCTGTGGGAGGGGGAGCAGCCCGCGCACTTCCGGAACCCCCGGAAGTAACGCGGGCTTCAGACAGGAGTTCCGTTCACCCCGCGGGAAGCCGGCACTACACTAGAGGTAGGTAGTGGGGGGCGGGGTTGCCCGAACGCCTCGCGATTGACTGGTCGAGTCGATCGCGATCTATGGGTTGGTGACCATGGTGATAGAGAATAAGACAGAGAATAGCTTATTGTCTCTATATAAATCCATGGTATGCCCACACCTTGAATGCGGCATGCAGATATGGTTACTTCATCCCAATAAAGATACCTTGACATTAGAAAAAAATCAGAAAAGAGCGATAAAAATTATTAAAAATATGGAATGGCTACCATATGAGGAGAGATTAATAGGACTGGGACTTATCAGCTTGGAAAAGAGACTACTAAGGGGGGCTATGATAGCTGTCTATAAAATCATGACTGGTGTGGAAAAAGAGAATAAAGAAGTTATTTGCTCTTTCTCATAACACAAAAACTAGAGGTCACCAAGTGAAATTAATAGGTAGCAGGTTCAAAACAAACAAAACACAGTCAACCTGTGGAACTCCATGCCAGAGGATATTGTGAAGGCCAAGACTATAACAGGATTCAAAAAAGAGCTAGATAAATGGAGGAAAAGTCCATCAATGGCTATTAATCAGGATGGGCAGGAATGATGTCCCTAGCTTCCGATTGTCAGAAGCCCTTGGGAGATAGGGGATGGATCACTTGATGAATACCTGCAAAAACAATGAAGAGTCCTGTGTCACTTTAGAGATTAACCAATTTCATGATTATCTGTTCTGTTCATTTCCTTTGGGTGACCTAGATTGGCCACTGTTGGAAGAAAGGATACTGAGCTAAATGGACCTTTGGTCTGACCCACGATTTTTAACAATGACGGTAATGAACAATTTATCAAAGGTTGTGGAGGATTCTCATCTCTGGCAATTGTTAAATCAAGACTGTATTTTTTTCCTGAAAGAACTGCGCTAGCTCAAAAGGATTTATTTTGGGGACGTTCTATGTCTTGTGTAACACAGGAGATCAGCTAGATAATCACAATGGTTCCTTTTGGCGTTGGAATCTATGAGTACATCATTCCCTAACTTTTGAGTGCTTGATATTATAACTTCAATTACATTATTTTATCACTTTTCTGAGTATGCAACACCAGTATAATTTTCTGTGTGGACAACCCTTCAAAGAGAGTATAGATCCTCACAGAACGAAGGATTTTTCTAGAGTTTTTTTATTGTTGAACTGAGCTTTCCTTTTAGAAGATGCTGTAAGAGTTAAATGAACTTTTTAATAATCTGAATAGCACCAGATATGAGTCACAATATATCTCATGTCAGCATGTGTAGTATCTCTTAATCAGTGGTTGATTTTATATGCCATTTCGGTAAGTATATTAGAAATATACCACAGTCACATTTTTAGTAAGCAAATCATTTGGCTACATAAGCAAATGTAAATGATTGATACAAAAATCCAAATATTTATTTATTATTTTTAATAGGTCAGTTTTGATGGAAGGAGAATTGTAGATTGCATCAAGTTGGCCAAAGCTGAAATCTTTCATTTGTCATGTACAAGTAGATGATAAAATAATGGTTAGATAACATCTTGACCAAGTAGTTAGCACAGAATTGTCATACTGAAATAGGACACATATTTAAATGTTGTTTAAATAATAAACTCTTACACAACGATGAGGAGATATTAAAAGGTTAAAATATCTATACTTATATACCCATGTTTTAGGTTATGGCTGTGTTTTTGCAAAGTTGGTTTTGCTCACACACAAATGGAGTACTTTAGCCATGTAATTGCCTTATTTGAATATGTAACTCTTAGTTTTAGGGAACACAAAAACTTGAGTGGCTATAATTATATATGCAAATCACTGAACTTCCAAGTTACAGACTATGCTGAATATGTGTGTTCCTAGAAGAACCATTGAGTTTTTTTCCTTTTCTTTTTCTTTAGTCATTATTTTATTTCAAGACTTTTGGGAGCAAAGGAAGAATTTCCAACTTACCTAACTGTAGAATTCTAAAATAAAGACTAAAATCTCTTTTGAGCAAGCTTCTTATATTCATGGTGAGAACTGAGGCTGAGGAAGCTATCCCATTACAAGAGACTGTTGACACACCACTTGTGGGGGAGATGGCTCTGTCTCAGGGGCACAGACAGCTGGTCACTTCTGGCAGCAGGCAGTGATATTCCCCTGCTCCCAACCCTCCCACCTTCATTCTGGACAACCATTATGCTGTTCTAGATATGGGACATAAGGAGTCACCCCCTAAAGCAGAAGAGGAGAAACCATGTACCCCTAAGGCTGGGAGGTTTGCAGCCACCACTGCAAGGAGGAAACGTAGGGTAGTGGTGGTTGGAGACTCTCTTCTGAGGGGGACGGAGGCACCCATCTGTCGCCCTAGTATATCTTGGGAGGTATGCTACCTGACAGGGGCCCGAGATGTGATGAGGGACACTGTTGAGGATTATCCGTCCCTCTGACTACTACTCCATGCTACTCATTCATGTGGGCACTAATGATACTGCAAGATGTGACTTTGAGCAGATCAAGAGTGACTACAGGGCTCTGGGAGTATGGGTGAAGGAGTTTGGAGCACAGGTGATATTCTCTTTAATATTTCCTGTCAAAGATAGGGGCCCAGGCAGAGACAGGTGCATCCTGGAGGTGAATGTCTGGCTGCGAGGAGGGCTTTGGCTTCCTTGACCACAGGATGCTGTTCCAAGAAGGACTGCTAAGCAGGGATCACCTTTCGAGAAGAGGAAGAGAGTATTTGGACATGGACTGGCTAACCTAGTGAGAAGGGCTTTAAACTAGGTTCGACGGGGGCAGGTGACAAAAGCCCACAGGTAAGTGAAAATCATGGAGACCTGGGAAATGGTCAGAAATGGGAGGGATCATGGGCTATAATAGTAGAGATGAAGGAGGAGCAGGCAGAACTGGGGGTGGGGGGAGCAAAATCAAATCAGTATCTTAGATGCCTGTATACAAATGCAAGGAGTATGAGAAATAAGCAGGAAGAATTTGAAGTGCTAATAAATAAACACAACTATGACATTGCTGGTATCACCGAGACTTGGTGGGATAATACACACAATTGGAATATTGGTATAGAAAGGTACAGCTTGCTCAAGAAGGATAGGTAGGGGAAAAAAAGGGAGGAGGTGTTGCCTTATATATTAAAAATGAATACTCTTGGACTGAGGTGGAGATGGACATAGGAGACAGACTTGTTGAGAGTCTCTGGGTTAGGCTAAAAGGGTAAAAAAGAAGAGTGATATCATGCTGGGGGCTACTACAGATCCAGGTAGAAAAGGTGGATGAGGCTTTTTTTAAACAACTAACAAAATCATCCAAAACGCAGGATTTGGTGGTAATGGGGAACTTCAAATATCTAGACATCTGTTGGGAAACTAACACAGCAGGGCATAGATTATCCAATAAGTTCTTGGACTGCATTAGAGACAATTTTTATTTCAGAAGGTTGAGAAAGCTACTGGGGGGAGAGCTGTTCTAGATTTGATTTTAACAAATAGGGAGGAACTGGTTGAAAATTTGAAAGCGGAAGGCAGCTGGGCTGAAAGTGATCATGAAATCACAGAGTTCATGATTCTAAGGAATGGTAGAAGGGAGAACAGCAAAATAGAGACAATGGGTTTCAGGAAGACAGATTTTAATAAACTCAGCTGGTAGGTAAGGTCCCATGGGAAGCAAGACTAAGAGGAAAAACAACTGAAGAGAGTTGGCAGTTTTTCAAAGGGATATTATTAAGGGCCCAAAAGCAAGCTATTCCGCTATGTAGGAAAGATAGAAAGTATGGTAAGAGACCACCTTGGCTTAACAAGATTTTATATGACCTAAAAATAAAAAAGAAGTCATATCAAAAGTGGAAACAAGGTCAAATTACAAAGGATGAATATAACAACATACTTGTGCAAACAACACAAGTATGCAGGGGCAAGATTAGAAAGACGAAGACACAAAACAAGCTCAATCTAGCTAGAGACATGAAAAGTAACAAGAAGACATTCTACAAATATGTTAGAAGCAAGAGGAAGATCAAGGACAGGATAGGCCAATTGCTCAGTGAAGAGGGAGAAACAATAACAGGAAACTTAGAAATGGCTGAGGTGCTTAACAACTTCTTTGTCAAGAAGTCTGATGGTGATGGGATGCCTAACATAGCGAACGCTAGTGGAAATGGGATAGGTTTAGAAGTAAAAAAAAAGAACAAATTAAAAATTACTTAGAAAAGTTAGATGTCTTCAAGTCACCAGGGCCTGATGAAATGCAACCTAGAATACTCAAGGAGCTGATAGAGGAGGTATCTAAGCCTTTACCTATCATTGTTGAAAAGTCTTGGAAGTTGGGATAGATTCCAGAAGACTGGAAAAGGGCAAATATAGTGCCCATCTATAAAAAGGGAAATAAGAACAACCCAGGAAACTACAGACCAGTCAGTTTAACTTCTATGCCAGGGAAGATAATGGAGCAAGTAATTAAGGAGTTCCTCTGCAAACATCTGGAAGATAATAAGGTGATAGGTAACAGCTAGCATGGATTTGGAAAGAACAAATCATGTCAAACCAAACTGATAGCTTTCTTTGATAGGCTATCAATCCTCGTGGATAAGGGAGAAGCGGTGGACATGGTATACCTAGACTTTAGTAAGTCATTTGACATGGTGTTGCATGACCTTCTTGTCAATAAACTAGGGAAATGCAATCTAGATGGGGCTATTAGGCTGGGTGCGTAACTGGCTAGATAACCATTCTCAGAGAGTAGTTATTAATGGTTCACATTCATGCTGGAAGGGCATAAAAAGTGGTGTCCACAGGGGTCTGTTTTGGGACTGGTTCTGTTCAATATCTTCATCAATGATTTAGATGATGCCATAGAGCAGTGTTTCTGAAAGTGTTCCCTGGCCACGGAGCTTCCCACGGCTCCCCTTAACTGTAAAGAACAAAACAGAGCCAATGGGAGCCGCGAGGTCGTGGCTGCGGCGCCGGTAAAAAAAGAAACCGGGGCGGCCAGTTAATGTGTTTCTGAGAGTGATTCCACGGAACACTTTCAGAAACACTACCATAGAGAGTATGATTATTAAGTTTGCAGATGATACCAAACTGCGAGGGGTTGCAAGGGCTTTGGAGGATAGGATCATAATTCAAAATGATCTGGACAAACTGGAGAAATGGTCTGAGGTAAATAGGATGAAGTTTAATAAGGACAAATGCAAAGTACTCCTCTTTGGAAGGAACAATCAGTTTCAACACACAGAGAATGTGGGAAGTGATTGTCTAGGAAGGAGTACTGCAGAAAGGGATCTAGGGGTCATAGTGGACCACAAGCTAAATATGTATCAATAGTGTCACACTGTTGCAAAAAAACCAAACATGATTCTGGGATGCATTAACAGGAGTGTTATGAGCAAGACACGAAAAGTCATTCTTCTGCTCCACTCTGCACTGATTATGCCTCAGTTGGAGTACTGTGTCCAGTTCTGGGCACCATATTTCAAGAAAGATGTGGAAAAATTGGAAAAGGTCAAGAGAAGAGCAACAAAAATGATTAAAGGCCTAGAAAACATGAACTATGAGGGAAGACTGAAAGAACTGGGCTTGTTTAGTTTAGAAAAGAGAAGTCTGAGAGTGGACATGATAGCAGTTTTCAAGTATCTAAAAGGGTATTACAAGGAGGAGGGAGAAAAATTGTTCTCCTTGGTCTCTTATGATAGGACAAGAAGCAATGGGCTTAAATTGCAGCAAGGGATGTTTAGGTTGGACATTAGGGCTATGTCTAGTCTATGGAGTTTTTTCCAGGATACCTCTGGTATCCCGGAAAAAACTCAGCCACATCCAGGGAACGCATCTACTGTTCCAACATTTTTTGCAGAAGAGCAGACGCGCTCTTTTCGAAGCCCCTGTATTCCTCGTTTCATGAGGAATTTGGGCTCTTCTGAAAGAGGAGGTTTTTCCAAAATTTGGCCCAGTGTAGATGGGCCAAATTTCGGAAAAGCCTCTTCTGAAAAAGAAAATCGGAAAAAGGTACGCAAATTGCAGTCTAGAAAACTAGGAAAACTTCCTAACTGTCAGGATGGTTAAACACTGGAATAAATTGCCTAGGGAGGTTGTGGAATGTCCATCACTGGAGATATTTAAGAGCAGGTTGAATAGACACCTATCAGGGATGATGTTTGGTCCTGCAGTGAAGGCAGGTGCCTGAACTTGATGACCTCTCAAGGTGCCTTCCAGTTCTAGAATTCTATGATTCTGTATCTGTCTAAAAGTGTGTAGCACACTATTTTTTGCTACATAATAAAATTAGTTATGACTTGTGTATTTTTTTCTAGTCTGCTTTTACATTAGTAAGGAATACTGTTACTTATTTTACTATGTAGTGCGTGCATGAATATATTAAATGTATAGGCAGTTGATACTGTAGTATCAGAGTAGCAACTGGATTATTACATGTGGAAAATGCATATAGACATAGGGCATAGTACAAGCAGCAGCCACAAATCATTAATATTTTAGAAAACATAAATGATATATTTAATGGAAACAAGCTAGTTTTACACCTCGTTACCTGATGTATCTGTTTCCCTTGTTCTTCGGACCTCTGGAGGCAGAGTCCACATTGTGTAGAGGAAAAACTGTTGGTGCAGTATTTGAACTATGCTGTAACAAGTTGCCATGCGTGAGAAATAGTTTACGGAAGTCATCATTGAGTGGATTAGAAAGAGATTTTGATGTGGAAAAACTCTACCCTGAAAGTGGCCACCAACCTAGCATTTGTAGATCATAGGAGGTTTTGAGGAGAAGCTAGTTCATAGGAGCTCCCTCTCAGGGAAATTATCTCCCATCCTCTCTGTGCAGTGGCCCTAATGCAGGAGAAGAAACTCAGGACTTAAATGCCTGTGACAAGATGGAGCATTCTCAGGGGGTCACAGAGGAATTAGGATGATTAGATTTATCGATGTGAGTAGGAACATGTATAATCTCACAATAAGCATTATCTCTTCCAGAGGGGGGACATAATACAAGTCTGACTAGACCACTGGCACTTGGTAGGTATTGAAACAGAACCAGAAAGGGAACCAAAATGTCCTGAGAAATATTCACAGTGCTCCAGTAAGAGAGCACCTTTAGGAGATTGCAGGCCATTGGGACCTTTCTAGAGAGTCTTCTTCTGAAAGAGCTGGTCCAGCAGAGAAAGGTCCACAAAAAATGGAGGGAAACTTTTCACCAAAAAATAGGGATGGACAATCAATTAACCACACAGAGTAAATAAGAGAAACACAGAAATGTCTAATAAATGAAAGAGGAGAATTCTTTAAATCAAGCTCCAGCGTTGACACAAAAAATGGCTATAAACTGGCCAAGTTTAGGCTTGAAATTAGATGAAAGTTTCTAACCATCCGAAGAGTGATGTTCTGGAACAGCCTTTCAATGGGAGCAAAAAACCTAACTGGCTTCAAAAATTATCTCGATAAATTTATGGAGAGGATGGTGTTATGAGCCTACCTACAATGCAGTGTAGTAGGTCTGCGATTGCTAGAATATATCCCCAACAACTGATGATGGATCACTAGATGGGGAGGGCTCCAAGTTACTACAGAAAATTCTCTCTGGTGTGTGGATGGTAGATCTTGTTCAGGGTCTTACTGAGCACCATATTTGGTGTCAGAAAGGATTTTTCTCCCAGGTCAGATTGACAGGACCTTGGGAGTTTTTTTTTTTTTTTAATATCTGCAGAATGGGACACGGGTCACTTGCAGGTTTAAACTAGAGGAAATAGTGGGCTCTCTGGGTACATCTAGACTGTGGGGGGGTTTCTGGATACCAGAGGTATCCTGAAAAAACTCTGCCATGTCCAGGAAATGTGTTTGCTCTTCTGCTTTTTTTTTTGTGGAAGAGCAGACGCACCCTTTCTGAAGCCCTGTCTTCCTCGTTCCACGAGGAAGAAGGTATCTTCTGACAGAGGGCTTTTTTCCGAAATTTGGCCCAGTGTAGACAGGCCAAATTTCAGAAAGTCCTCTTCCGAAAAAAAAAGCAGAAAAAGGTATGCAAAATGCAGAGTGCATTTTGCGTATCTTTTTCCCCCCAAAAAAGGTGTAGTCTAGACATACCCTCTGTAACATGACAGCTCTAAATCATGATTTGAGGACTTTCATACATGTACAAGTCAGACTAGATGATCGCAATGGTCCCTTGTGGTCTCAAAGTATGAGTCTGTATAACACTCTAAAAGAAAGCCATCAGCTCCTTGAGCCAGGGAAATGGGAAATTTCTCACCTAACATTTACCTATTAGCTATCAGCATCTCTCACAATCCTGTGACATAAAAGCTGGTTTCACTCTTCTCTGTGGGTCCGGCTGTGGTTGCCATGTTTTCTGCTTTATCTTCTTGTCAGAAGCATTATTCCAGTGCTCCCAGTTTATTGGAATCAATAATCTTAATGCTAACCAGTGAAATTATGTCGTAGGCTAACCGACCCATATATTGTAGACATAATAAACAAAATGCTGTCCCTTGGCTAATGAAGCCAAACAAAGGTGGGGAGAATTGTGGGCAGAATTGTGCTAGCAGAAAGGAAGTTATCAAATAAAAAATGTCCCACTTTGCAGCCCCATATGGTAAGTAGCAAAAGCAGTGAACATTAAATACGGACAGAGAACGAAAGAGAGAAGACTCTCCTTGAAAGTAAATGTTTGATGGGCAAGTTATTTTTGGTGGCTGCACCACCTTCCTTCCAAAGGGTAGAAGATAGAAAATCCACCATCTAATGTTTATTGAAAGATGTTAATAAAGGACCAAGCTGCCTCACTGCAGATTTCCTCAGCTGAAGCACAGAGTTATTCTGCCCATGTAGAGTGCATCTCAATACCTTCCAGAATACCCCGCCGCATCCAAGGAATGTGTTTGCTCCTCCGCTTTTTTTTGTGGAAGAGCAAACGCACTCTTTCAGGGAGTCCTGTATACCTCGTTTCACGAGGCATAAGGGCTCTGCCGAAAGAGGAGACTTTTCCGCCATTTGGCCCCGTCTCCACAATGCAGAACTCAATCCATCTGGCCAGGATGGTTTGGATGCCTGAAAACCTGGGCACTTTTGGTGAACAAACAAGGCGCCACATCTTCTAATTGTGTATTTGACATAGATCTTTAATACTCTATGTACACCCAAGATTATGTAATATCTTTTCAATAAGATGCTGTGGTTTGGACAGAGAAATGGCAGGATCACTGTTATCTCTGGTAAGAAAAATTCTGGAGTTCTTAGAACCATCTTATCAATGTGGAACACACAATGGGGCTTATCTTATCATCATGGAACACACACGTGGCCAACATTTGATGCACCATGGTACTGAGTTGAAGTCATGTACCTGCACCTCATCCTAAACAGAAACAAGAACAACTGTAGTTCCAGGATTCTTAGAATCTCAGCGAAGGATGTCCAGCAAGGCCATCCTTAGGATTTATGCAGGACTGTTAAACTATGCCCAATGGCAACCCTGGGGGAGGAATGATGATTTTTTAGAAATGTGATTTTATAATTTTCATAAACATATTAATGAAATATTTTTAAAGCAAATTTTAAACTTGGGTCCTAAATTCAGTAAATTCAGAAACTGACTGTACATACCCAAGGACTCCAAATGCCCATTAAATGGCAGTGATGATTTAACAGGGCTGAACGGAACTTAATAGCTAGCAAGGACAATTAAAGGTGTCAGCAGCACCCATGTAAGTAGTCCTTTTCCTGTTTTTTTCCCCTGGGCTCTATATGCTTTGTACTCTATGTTCACTGAGGGATGGTTAAATAAATAGCTGTTTCTGTGTCACTGCAAATGTAGACGGACACAGGCTTCCAATGGGAAATTCTTATCAGTGACACAACTAAGTTGGGTGTGTCTAGTTAACACAGTTGGGAACCGAGTGGGCTGGGCTGTAGTCCAGAAATCCAGTCTAAGTGTGTTTGGGCAATGGAATTTCACCCACAGTGAGAGGCAGTAAGGAAGGCCTGTCTGTGTTATCATAGGGGACTTCAAATTGACATATACAAGCAGTGTCATGCTGCTGGTGTGAAAATACCCTTGGCATTTTAAAAAATTATAGATGACAATTTCCTAATGCAAAGAGCCTTATTCTGACTGATAAAGAGGAATTAATCAAAGAATTAAAACGAGTTGCTATTTATGTGAGATACAAGGTAAGTACGGTATTATCTTTTATTGCACCAACTTCTATTGGTGAGAAACAAGCCTTTGAGTTACATACACAAGAACTCTATACTGCTTAAAACTTGTCTCTGACCAACAGAAGTTGATCCAGTAAACGACATTACTTCACCCACCTGTGTTCCCTCTAATTTCTCATGTCCATGTGCAGAATGAATATTGTTATGTGCACATAACAACATTGATGCCCTGCACATGGCAGGTGCGTTGTGGGGGTGGGAGCCAGGAGTTCGGGATGTGGGAGGGGGCTTAGGGCTAGGTCAGAGAGATTGGGTGTGTGTGCGGGGGTGAGGGCTCCAGCTGAATGCTGGCTCTGGCGTGGGTCAGAGCTAGTGTAGAGGTACTGTGGCAGGTCTGGGGCTTGGAAAGAGCCATCTCTCCCCACCGCAGCCCTATGCACCTGCATGGCGCTTAATAGACAGCTGTCTGGCCTGGGACCAATACCGCTACAATAACACTGCATACATGGTTACCTATGTATAAGTCAGGGGTGGGGAACCTTTTTAGAGTCGGGGGCTGCTGATCCACAGAAAAATCAGTCGGGGGCCGCACATAAGTGAGAACCCTCAAAGACGTGGCCCCTGACTGAGAAGGAGAAAGACAATCAGACACTCCCCACGTTCCCCTAACACAGGGGTGGCCAACCTAAAGCTCAGAAGGAGCCAGAATTTTCCAATGCACATGGCCAAAGAGCAACAGTTCTATGTCACCAGCCCTGATCATTTCCCAACCACCACCACTCTCAGCACATCCCACCCACTGGCAGCCCCACCAGTCAGTGTTGCCTTCTCCTTTTCCTCCTGCCCACTGGGATCAGCTCTCTCAGTGGGAGACACTAGAGGGGGAAGCATGGGTGTGACAGGCTCAGTGGAGAGGGTGGTAAGTGGCAGGATCCTAGGGGGAAAGGGTGGTGGGAGACAGCACCTAGAGCAGAGCTGGGGGTTGAACAGTGAGCACCCTCTGGCCCAGTGGAAAGTTGGCACCTGTAGTTCCAGCCCCGGATTTGGTAACTTTGCAAGGAGCCACATATTAACTTCTGAAGAGCAGGTTGGCCACCCCTGCCCTAGCACACCAGAGCCTAAGGGTCCCAGCCTAGCAGATTTTGTGTGCTCCAGCCCCACAGTGGGGCCAGAGGGGGGCTGGAGTGCCAGTGCAGACTCCACATTACTAGAGGGGAAGCCTTGGGGGCCAGATCAAAGCAAGCTGGGGGATGCATCCAGCTCCCGGGCCTTATGTTCCCCACCCCTGTATAAGTGATCGTGACTTAATGACATATGTAATGTGAAAACCAGATAAAGCCTAAACCAGTAATACATATACTTGGTGCTTTAAAAGAGCCAATTTCTCAAAACCTGAAAACAATTATGACCAAAGCACCTAGGAGAAAGCATTTAAATAGAGTAATGTGAATGATAATTGGGAAATGTTTAAGAACATTTAGCTAGATGCCCAAAAAATCATACCACCACAACTGATAAAGATGACTTTACTGATTATAAAACCAACCTGGTTTAGAGGGAAATGAAAGCAGCTAGCTCCTGCCCACCCCCAAATCAAACAATATGAAACAAATGGAAAAAGCAGAAAGTTGATAGCAATGGATATATATTAGAAGCTAGGAACTGTAGAAATTGGTAAAAAAACCAAAAAGGCACAGGGAGAAATCTGTGGACAGCAGAAGTGAAGGATAATGAGGAAGTTTTTAATGTATATAAAGAACTATAGGAATCTTAGAAACGGAATTGGTTCATTATAATTTGAAAATGACAGAATTGTCAAAAAGAATGCAGAAAAGAAAGAAGTGTTAAATATTTCTGTTCTGTAATTGGGGGAAAAAGCAGATGACATTCATATCATGATATTGATAAAGAAAAACCTTCCATTCCCACAGTAACTCAGGAGGCTGCTAAACAGAAGCTATTAGAGTTAGACAAGAGGATGGTGGACCACAAGTTAAAACTGTTAAGTTACACACTTTAAAATAGGTAGGTTTGGATAACTTCAATTCTAGAGTTTTAAAAGATATGGCAGAGGAGCTCTCTGGGCCATGAATGAGTTTTAGTACGTCTGGAACACCAGAAAATTTCCAGAAAATTGGAACAAAGCTAATGGGCCAATAGTTTTAAAAGTTAAATGAACTTAAGTAATTATAGGTCTGTCAGCCTGACAATGATCCTGGACAAAACAATGAATGACAAATATAAGATTCAATTACTAAAGAATTTAAGGCAGGTAAAACAATTGATGTCAATCAACACAGGTTTATAGAAACAGGTCTTGTCATGCTAACTCTGGACATCTTTTTTGATGAGATGACAAGTTTGGGTGATAACAGTAGAGTGCTGATGATATACTTAGATTTCTGCAAAATCTTTGACTTGATATG
This sequence comes from Rafetus swinhoei, assembly GCA_019425775.1. NCBI lineage: Eukaryota > Metazoa > Chordata > Testudines > Trionychidae > Rafetus > Rafetus swinhoei. The sequence continues at coordinate 17,815,378 of CM033428.1, read as the reverse complement.
GCATGATATTTTAAGAAATTAGAACAATTCAATATCAGTATTAAACTAATGTTTTACAAATGAGCCAAATGGAGAGGCCTCAAAATGTAATCATAAATGGGCAAATATCATAAACCTTGTGGAGTTCAAGGGGATTCCGTTCTTGGCCCTACACTATTTAAAATGTATCAATGACCTGGAAGAAAAAAATCATTATTGATAAAGTCTGTGTTTGATACAAAGATTGAGAGAGTGGTAAATAATGAAGAGGAGAAGTCATGGATACAGAATGGTCTGGATCACTTGGTAAAACAGGTACAAACTAACAACATGCATTTCAATAAGGTCAAATGTAAGTTATGCATGTAGGAACAAGGAACACAGGCTAGGATGGGGGACTTTATCCTGGGAAGCTGTGACTTTTTAAGAGTCATAACTTAAACCAAGGTAAGGGTTTGGTAGAATCACCAGGCAGGTGAAAGGGACTGGAGGGGGTGTACCCTCCCAATCTGGGACTGCCCCAGCTCCTAGCCTCCCACCTTGCAGGCACCCTTTTGGGATGGTGGGCTGGGATTCATGTGCAAAATTGCTGGCTGTTCCCCTTTATCAGGGAGCAAGGAGAAAATGCAGTTTGCTGCATTCCACCTTGTGGCTGGGGAGCATAGGGGGCAAACGAGCCTGGACCTGCCCTAGCTGGGGGACATGCACCCCTCCCCTAACAGTTGGAGCTGCAGCAGCCATGGAGAGGTGCTTCTCACCTGGCCCCATGCTGCTACAATGAAAGGGGCTGGGGTAATCTTCTCTCCCTGGGGCAGCCTGCATACTGAACCCCTCATCGCCAGCCTCACCCCAGAGCAATGTTTTAAATGAAGAAAAACGAAAATTAATTAAGGACCCGAAAAATGCTGAGTAAATCATCTAGTATCATTAAGATAGTTGATATTATATAATATAATAATTAGATGCTGGAGTTCTTGACCATTTTGAAAGAACTCTTCTGTTGACCTGGGCTCAACAGTGAGGCTTTAGTATCTACAGTCTCAAGCAACAACAATGGACAGACTCCAAATTTCACAGGTGGAGGGCATTAGTGATGAGAGAAGCTATATAAAAGAACTGTTTGGAGTGGGCTTCTGCAGTCCAAGGCCAGAACCAAATATGGCAACTGCTTAGTGAATTGATTGCCCTGACTCTTCCACTGCCTCAGGGGCATGGCAGGCAGAAGCGTGTCAGATGCAGATGGATGGGATTGCTATACTGCCAACTGCCCAATCCAGGGGAAAGGAAGGAAAAAAGTTATAAATTGCACGCTAATTCCTAAAAACTAAACGATGTCATAGGACACAGTCAGGGGCATCAGGTGAACAATGCGAAAGGACAGCTGTCTCCTGGAAAACAGATTTTTCTGTGGCAGGAAGTTGTCAACCTTGCAATAGCAGGTGGACAGCCTTGCAAGTAAAATAGCATCCTTTGCCATGGTGGATAACCTTTATGATGGTTTCTGACAGAGATGGTATACAAATGCTGAACAGCAGTAACATACTACTTGAGACCTTCAAAGAATGGAAAGCATCATCAATTATTTGGCTAAAGGGTTACAACCTCTTAAAGGGTAGGTCTTCAAAGTAATTTGTACCTCTTTGGGGAACCCAGCTGCTAACAACCAAGAGGTTCATCTCTTCTTGATGGCGATAGCCATCAATTCTGTGATTGTACTGGCTGTGTCCATAGCCACTTGCAGTGACATTCTAGCAACCATTTGAGACTCTTGTGATTTCTTGCAACTCCTCCCTCTTCAACTGTCAGATTTGTAACAGATTTGTAACAGGAAGGGAGTGACCCTCTCATAGGTGAGAAATAGAACAGGAGTTAAGCAGAAGTGTATGGTTTGTACCCATGCAGATCTAATTTCTTTGTGTTGTCGTCATTAGGTGTAACCTGTTATGACATGCATTTTTCTCATGGCTTGTGAACACCAGAAGATCCTGAAGTTAGTGGATGGAAAAATGTTCAAAGCCCTTATGAAACACCTGGTAACTTTTCCCACCTGTTTAGATACTGGAGGACAGTGGATATATTCTGACAGAACACCTTAGTTGGCTCCAGTATACATCATAGGGAGGGAAATCCTGACTGGAGCTGTCAAAAACTTAAAAACTTCTCTCACATTACTATTCCAATGTGTAGAGTCTCTACGATGTCAAACTGGAAAATGCTTTGAAGTCAGCAGTTCTCAGGGGAGGAGCTATCATTACTGCCTTATCAGGTGATGATGCCTGGACAGTAATGCCTCTTCCTGGATGTGGGAAAGGGGAATCTGCTCCAGGGCACATGCAATGATGATCCCCAGTTAGGCAAGTTATAGCATAGGGTACTGATTGGCTTATTGCTAGTTGCCAGTGTAGCCATCTCTCACCTGGGATGGAGTTGTTAGCAAGGGACTTGTGGTACTGTCCTTGGGGTTGCTCTCTGAAGGCAGGGGAAAGACATCCCTTCTCAATGCTTGAAAAGAGTAAGCTAGTGAGAGTGAGTACAAGTAAATCTTTTGAAATGGCAGTGCCACAAAGTAATGTGGCCTCAACATCAGTTCTGGAGCTAGCTGCCTCTGAGGACACTGGTGCCAAAGTTGTGAGGGTTGACACTGGTTTTGGCTATGTCCTCTTTGTTTCCTGCTTTCACTGCCTGATCCTAGGATGTGGTGTTTGCTTGGAGGAGCACTGACTGATGCTTGTTCTTTAGGCTCTACCTTAGTTGACATTTCCTTTGAGTCTGAAGTGGACATCTGCTCAAGTAAGCCCATATTGGTTCCTTGAGCACGTGGAACGAACTTGAGTTGAATGTCCTTGACATGCAGGTTCTGAAGAAAAATTACCTGGACTCCAAACTCCTATCTCCAGATAATTCATAGGTTTTCTCAATCACTGAAGGGGATGAGTCTGTCACAGAGTGGGCAAGATTTGAACTCAATTTAGAGTCAACCATATTGGCATACAGAATCTTGCCCTGATATTCAAGGCTCTGTGTCTGTGTGCGCGCTATTCAAGGCTGTGTGTGTGAGACATCCAATCAAAGAAAACATGGAATATGGATGAAGATAAATGTTCTTCAGCAATTTAAGTGAAAACAGACAAGTCTGAAGCTCTGAAAAGTAGAAGGTTGAAGATCTGCTGGGTTCAATCTTGCTATCATAGGAGGAACTGAGGGATGGTGGAACACTCTTCTCTTTATGTGGCACAGGACACGTACACAGCCCTAACAAACACTGCTATTCAAAAGATCTGACCCTGAGACATACATGCACTTACAGCGGAATCCATGATCATACATACTCAAAGAACATGCCTTTATTTATATTTCAAAACACCAAGTACATTTTTAGTGCTAAGCATTTTGTAATAATTCAAAATCCTCTGAAGTTTTGATTTTATATTTAAAACAAGCACAGAAATGTGTATCTTTTAGATTTTTAAAGATGCAGAGTTAAACAGTACAATCATTTGATAATGTTAAAATTCTAGTTAAGTAGTAAGCTATAATTTTTTCACTGTCAGAAAATATAGTTCATTTCTTCATATTCAGTATCTTAATTTTGCATTGTTACCTAGTCATCCTATAATACAAAATTATTTGATAGTGCTAGGAACCTAAGGAACTGACGCTGCACTTCACTATCTCAGAACACTGGTCAATATTCTTCTTTATCCTGTAGAATTTCTCCACATATTCAGAACGGCCCAAAAGCTCCACAAAATCTTCATCATGTGTTATGACAAGAAGCTGAAAGTTGCGTTGTTGTGAGCGGCTTTTTATTATCCTATAACGGAGTTGAAGGTTAGGACACTTTTATGGAAGTGGCATACTAATTTTACATAACTTGCAAATACACAAAATAAAAAACTCTAAAACATTAAAACTCCACTTAGGAAGGAACAATCAGTTTCACACATACAAAAAGGGAAGTGATTGTCTAGGAAGGAGTACTGCAGAAAGGGATGTAGGAATCATAGTGGACCACAAGCTAAATATCGTAAACAGTGTCACACTGCTGCAAAAAAACCAAACATGATTCTGGGATGCATTAACAGGAGTGTTATGAGCAAGACACGAAAAGTCATTCTTCTGCTCTACTCTGCACTGATTAGGCCTCAGTTGGAGTACTGTGTTCAGTTCTGGGCCCCACATTTCAAGAAAGATGTGGAAAAATTGGAGAAGGTCCAGAGAAGAGCAACAAAAATGATGTAAGGGCTAGAAAACATGAGCTATGAGGGAAGACTGAAAGAATTGGGCTTGTTTAGTTTAGAAAAGAGAAGACAGAGGGGATGTGATAGCAGTTTTCAAGTATCTAAAAGGGTGTTACAAGGAGGAGGGAGAAAAATTGTTCTCCTTGGACTCTGAAAATGGGACAAGAAGCAATGACCTTAAATTGCAGCAAGGGAGGTTTTAGGTTGGACATTAGGGCTATGTCTAGACTATGGAGTTTTTCTGGGATATCTCTGTCAGGGCAATTAAACACTGGAATAAATTGCCTAGGGAGGTTGTGGAATCTCCATCACTGGAGATATTTAAGAGCAGTTTGAATCGACATCTGTCAGGGATGATCTAGAATGGTGCTTGGTCTTGCCATGAGGGCAGGGGACTGGACTTGATCTCTCAAGGTCGCTTCCAGTTCTAGTATTCTATAATTAGTGCACTATTCTTATTAATACCATATTCAATAAAAGGTATCATCCTAATTATTATATCTTGATTTTTAATTATATAAGAATATATAATTATAATTTTTCTTATATAAGAAAATGTGATTAACTACTTGGGCAAAACAGGAATGTATTGGAAACAAATGCAGGTTCTGTCAGACATCTAATGAATCTGTCCATTAGTAATACGCTTCATAGTTCATACTCTTTGGCTCTGAGTATCATGGATTTAGTGAATGCTTAGAAAAGATAAACATAATAAAGAACTGTGACCCCATATTAACCGCATGACTAAAAAGCTCTTCTTTGGTCCTATGGTAGCCCTAATGTGGATGCACCAAGACAAGGAGAATGAACTGTCAATCTAACAGCTAACATTCATGTTACTTTTTGGCTACAGGCATGGGAACTAGGAATGCGGGGGTGTTACGACACCTCCAGGCTCCTGGATGAAAACCCAAGGTCCTGGCAACTGCTCTGCGGACTGCGGGCTCTGCTGCCCGCCCCATGCTTGAAGCTGTTTCCCTGCATTCTGCGGGCTCTGCATCCAGGGTCCTAGCTGCTATCCCACACACCCGGCTCTGCTGCCAGCCCTGCATGTTGGGGGCTCTACTGCTGGCTCCTGGTTTGGAGTCCTGGCTGCTGGCCCTGCACGCAGAGTGGAGGGGAAAGAGCTCTTCTTCAGCCCTGTATGCAGGAGGCTCAGCGGCTGCAGGCCGTGCACGCCAGGGCTTTGCTCCTGTCCTCAGTTAGGAAGGGGGTGTAGAAGAGGGATAAGGGGAGGGATGTCAGCTCCTCCTGCTTTAAAAATGTTCTCACACAACTATTCCTGGCTATGTGCAAAATGAAAGAAAACTGATAGAATGCTTCTCTTCTCTTCCACAAAGAAACAAGAACTTAAAGATTTTCTTGCCCAAAATATGGTAAGAGATGACAGAATTAGCAAGCCATTGGGCAGGATTTAAAAAACAAATAATTTCTAGCAAGCAGCAAAACTACTGCAAATGCTGGACCTGATTCCATTCTCACTTAAAACTATGTATGCCATTGAACACACAGTAAAACCAAATCTATTTATAACAAAGAATCCAAGTCTTGCCCAAGTCTATTAAAACTCAGAGGATATCCATCTCAAACTTACTCCACCAGAGCATGTGCAAGAGACTCGATGTTCTCTCGATCAAGATTGGTAGTAGGCTCATCCAATGCAAGAATGCCACAGTTGAGACAAAATGTTTCTGCCAGAGCAAGACGAATAATGAGGGAAGCAAGCACCTAGAAGAAAATACAAATCCACTCTTCAGTATGTAATTAGAAAGCACTGAACTACATAACTGTTCAATTTATAATTCCAAGAACAGCAGATGTGGGTGTTAGAGTTAAAACACAACATATCAGATGTCTGCAAATGCCCATTAGCAAATTCATTCACTATTAAACAGAACTAAATGAAAACAATTCCAATTTAAATTAAACAATTAAAAAAAAGCTATGTTAAAAATGTTAAGGTTGGAAAGTTGAGCACTTAAAAATTTAGGATATAACAGAGTTAAGTATATCCCAGGAACCTTAATTCTGCAGCTAAGAATGCTTTATAAAATAGTCAAATTAGACAATCACATTATTTTGACCCATTCCCACATCTTTTGACAATGGGTGGTTGAGATCTGGGTGCATATCTCAATAAACCTGACCCCTCTGTGTGCTAACAAATCACTGATTATTTTTCTAAAGTTGAAACACTTGAATTATCACTCCACAGGCTGATACTGTGTTATTAAGTCTGACTGATTAGGTTTTCAAGAAACTGTCTGACTAAGTGAAAATTATAAACACACCATGGGAATGGTAGCAGGAATATACTCTACTAAAGGATACTTTCCAGTAATCACAGATGCAGACATCATATTCCCCGATGAACTAGTTCTAAGAAAATGACTAAGAAGAAGAGATGAAGATGTTCCACTCTCAGGCTACGACTACACTGCTGTTTTTTTGAGGAAGAGGATATGCAAATCATGCTCTCATTTGCATATCTTCTTCCTATTCTTTTTGAGGAAGAGGTTTTGCCGATAAAAAGCCCCGTATCGACAGGACCATTTGTCGGAAAAACCTCCTTTTTCGCAAGATCCCTTATTCCTCAAAAATAGAGGTTTACAAGATCTTGCAAAAAAGGGTTTTTTCCTGACAAATGGCCCTGTCTACATGGGGCTTTTTATCGGCAAAACCTCTTCCACAAAAAGAATTGGAAGATATGCAAATGAGAGTGCGATTTGTTTTATATATCATTTCATAGAATATCCTTTCATTGCATCAATGCCATGTAGCAGCTAGAAATATTTTGCATCACTCATTTTAATTTTAGGGCAATTTTTTCCTTTCCTTATCTTTACTTCTAAAAATTGAGAATATGCCTATTCTCCCAATCATCCAAACTTCCCAAAGAGTTCTTGTCCCTTTTGTGCAATAAAATTCTGTAACATACCTTTTGCCCAGCACTGCATCTCCCTCGCATGTCCAGAGCAGTACCTCCTTTTATCATTACTACTCTATAATTGTAGTTCCTCCTTTTATCAGCTGCTGAAACATTTTCATCTGCATCAGAACGAATTTCTATATATTCAATATCTAATATGGGAAAAATGCAATTTCATTATAAAAACATGTTTTAAAACAACAGATTGAGAGAATGAGGTGATAACAAGTGCAATAGTTAAAACATAGTTGGGAAAGAAGAGTCCTACTATAGGCAATATAATTATACAAAACATATTTAGAAGTGCCAACAGAAGAATCTTTGACACTGGCAGGTTAATTTATTGAAAACTAAAGAAGTGTACTTAAATGGCACAAGTTTTTTCTTTCGAAGGATGCCTAAATTTTGGAAAATATGGGAAGGGAACGAATTACTTCTGGTTATACCAAATCATAGTTAATCACATAATTCTTTATTATTACTACAATCTGCTCACATTCTAAAGTGGGACAGATACAGATTCTGAAACTACAAGAATAATGTATGTACCTTGCCCTCTGTAGGTGGTTCGCCAAAGATCACGAATGATTTTATTGATTTCTTCCATTTTCATGCTGTGAAATGTCATAATTGCTCTAAAAAAAAGGGGGAAAAAAACCCAGTCTATTTGCTTTGGGTGAAACTGTGTACAGCAGCTGACTGCAAGCTCCTTGGAGCAAGCACCACTTTTCCTTCTATGTCTTCTAAGCAAACTGTTGGTACTCAAATACTCTAAAATAATTTCTAGTAATTTCTAGTAGTGAGTGTAGGATAAATAGCTATATAATAAATACATTACAAACAAGTAAATATTGCCACTCTTAAGCACCTTTTATTTTTTAATGACAACATTTTCATCTTGAGACACACGGGAGCAAGGGAAGCAAAATTCTTTGTCTGCTCTTCTTACAACTTCTCTACAGGGAAATTTGCTGCCCAGCAATCCAGGATGTGAATCTATTGTGCATCAGCTTGCCATGCAGCAGTACATTAAAGCTGCTACATTCCACAACTTTTACTGCACAGTGGCTGTTCACATGAGACTGTATCACATGGCAAACTTACAGTAGCTTCACATCCTCACTTGAAACACAGTAACTTCCCATGTGGAAAACTTTTATATGGCAATCATTCACCAAAGAACAAGGTTACTGACTTGTACTGTAGTCATAATTTACATGTAAAATCTGTATTTCAAACCTTTACCAAAAAAATGTTGAAGTTTCCTTAAATTTGCTGTGAATACGAAGCAATTGTGATTAAGTTATATTAAGGTTATTAAGTTCTATTTAGCATTAAAGTGGCAAAAACAAATCCAACATGATGGGTGTACCACACTTTAAAAAAAAAACCTCAGTAAACTTTCACAAAAATGACACCTGCTTAAAATTCTGAAAGGTATGAACTATGGATTTAGGCCCTGATCCTGAAAACACATATATATGTGACTATCTTTACATATGTAAGTATCCTCACTCAGTTCAATACACAAAGTTACTCAAGTGCATACATGTCTATAGAATTTGTCTTTCTTAGTTTCTCCTTCCAAAAAATGAGATCACAACAATCATAAGCAGAGATTTGAAAGAAACTTTCTATTCTAAATTTCTAGTTGCATTCCCTTTTGTTTATAAATGCTTGATGTCTGTCATTCTGGCAGACTACCAAGTCTACAGCTCAGATTCAGAGGGGTAATTTTTAAAAATGATAGTGCTAATTTCAATTTTACTAAAACTTTTTTATGTTGCTAACATTTAATTTTTATTTACTTTTTTTTAATTAAAGGAACAGAGTATTGACAGTACAGAAACAAATTGCACTACCTTTCACTTTTATGGCTGATTCTATGTAATGGTTCTGATTTTCAAAGAGGTTCAAGGAATATAAAATGAATGGAGATTGTGGTTAAGTATCCTGGACTTTGAAAATCTCAATCAATATTTCTAAATATTAAAGTACATGGGTAATGCTTATGCACTGATTTGCAAACCATGCAACACTTAGGCCTAACAGGAAAGCAAAGGGAAAGAAAGCATCAAGAATGCTGGGCTTAGAAAGTCCCCAAAACACTTCTCAGCCACATCTTGCTTTGCAGGAACACATATGCATGTGACAGAAATTGCATATACATGTCGTCATACCTCCTATGCATTTTTTCAAGGTACTAAAATTTATCAGAATCCTACTTTTGAAGCACTCAGGAAAATTACTGTATTTTTGGCAGCTTGGCTGTTTACAAAAACAAAGCAGACTAGCAGAGTGGGGAATGACACCATGTGCCAAAAGGATGGCATTTCAAGTCTCATTTAGGGACTTATCAGTTAGTCTTACAAATTAATTTTTTAATAATTTTGTCTTCCTTCACTAAAAATGTCCATTTTTATCAAATTTAAAAGTACAAATATGCCTTCATTTTTAAAAATACAAATAAAACAACATACAATCTTTTTACAAGTGAACAAGATCTCGCAAGAAACTAATGCACATCATATATCACAAATAAAGAGCATTTGAAGTTTGGGGTACATTCAGTGTACACTAGAGAGTTTAAAATTATGGATCAGTCACTAGGCAAACTTGTAAGCAACGACTACACTGAAATGAGCAAACAACTCTAGAACTGCATGTGATAGTTCACCACTCCTGACTCTTAGCCCAGATGATAGCAAAAGCAAAGTCACTAGTAAATGTAAAGTAATCTTTAGCATGCTTCCCTTTTTAAGGCAAAAACCGCTGCTTGATGTAGTTGGGTGAGTTTTTTCTTTTTTCTAGATATTATGAATTTCCTTTTTATTATTATTGTTGTTAGGAGTTTCTCAGGTGGAAGGGAACATCCGAGTTGTGAGCATAATTCTAATGGTGGGAAGGCTTTTTGTATTAAGGGCAAAAGGGCCTCTGCGGGCTGGACCCAGGCCCCCGCCCAAGCAGGTGGATCTGGCATGCGGAGGCCCTGCTGCTCCCCTACCCTCAGGCCAATCAAGGCCTGGGGGTTGGGGAGCTGCGTCAAGATTCCTTCGCCCTGCCCCAGCCCTGTGAGGAGCCCGTGGCACTTCAAAGTGCCGTGTGCTGCTCACAGGGCAGGGGGGAGGCTTCCCGCGCTCCCCCGCCCCCCAGGCCCTGATTGGCCTGGGGAGTGGGAGAGTGTGCCAAGCCTCTTCCAGGGCATGGGTGCCTAGTGGGAAGGGGGGGAAAAGGGGCTCCCCCAACCCCAGACCAATTATGGTCTGGGGGTGGGGTAGCCCCACCCCTTCCCATTTAGGCTCCACCCCTTCCGGGGTAACCTGGGGCTACTTCAAAAATTTTTGAAGTGGCCCCTGGGCAAAAATTATTGCCCACCCCTGATCTAGACCATGCCTGATAGATGTCTAACCAACCTGCTCTTAAATATCTCCAGAGATGGAGATTCTACAACCTCTCTAGGCAACTTATTCCAGTGTTTAACTACCCTGACACTTAGGAAGTTTTTCCTAATGTCCAACCTAAACCTCCCTTGATGCAGTTTAAACCCATTGCTTCTTGTCCTATCCTCAGAGGCCAAGGAGAACAATTTTTCTCCCTCCTCCTTGTGACACCCGTTTAGGTACCTGAAAACAGCTATCATGTCCCCTCTCAGTCTTCTCCTTCCCAAACTAAACAAGCCCAATTCTTTCAGTCTTCCTTCATAGGTCATGTTCTCTAGACCTTTAATCATTCTTGTTGCTCTTCTCTGGACCTTCTCCAATTTCTCTACCTGTTTCTTGAAATGTGGTGCCCAGAACTGGACACAATACTCCAATTGAGACCTAATCAGCGCAGAGTAGAGCAGAAGAATGACTTCTCATGTCTTGTATAAAATATATAATCAGTGAAGTTCTTATTATAATCCTCCATCTAATATAAAGTGTAGGTTTTTTAAAGTTGAATCATTTTTTGGCATTGAGCCAAAACCCTGCAAGAAGTAGCACCAAGGGAAAAATGCATTTCTGAGTTGACCTTTAAATAGAAAGCAACGTTCAACCTGATGCTTTGCTATAATATCAGATAAGAACATGGAAATAGAACTAGAGTGCTGGCTCACGTCATTTACATGAATGTTTCTTTTTTCCTTTTTTAAACTGGAGTAATAAAGTGTATTATTTAAAAACAAATATTTTCCCACCTGCTTATTTACAGGAACAGTTTCTATCTCTTGTTGGGATGCACAAAATTCCCAATACCATTTATAGGAATTACTAAACATAAATGAAGGAAAAAATAGTTCAAAACATTCTCGAGTAACAAATTCCTAAGTTCTTATCAATATTTATTACCAATATTAAAATGTCAAAACAATAAAACTATATGAAGAATGAATCTTACAGTGAAACCCTGAGAGCACAAAAGGGCATGCAAAATGCTTGTTTTCCCAGCCTACATGTAGAGATTTCAAAATCTGACCATTAGAGGCAACATTTCTTCTCACTGATTATTGCAGATTACCAATAAGTGATGCTTATCTGTTTTTTCTTGAAATTACGTGACTGGATTTCCTGTATTGCCTTAAACAGACACACAATAGAATCTATACGTTGTAAGTGAGTTCTGCACTCAAAAAGGGAAAACTGCAGGGGAATTCCTGGAGAGCACGTCCATTTAGGTTGTAAGATTAAGAATTGTTCACACTCAATTTCAACACTCACCGTTTACTGAATTTGAGTATCTTACAGTGGAATATTAACATATTTTTAACTGAAATTAATGGTTTTAGTAATAAAATTACTTCTGTTTTACTCATTTAGTATTCTGAAAAAAATCAGTATGTAGAGAAAATATACTTTAACTAAAAATCAAGCTTTGAACAATGAACAGCACAAAAACAATGAACGGAAGTAAAAAGTACGGAATGAAATTGTAATAAAGTTAAACTTTAATTCTTGTTCATCACAATCTATGGAAGACTAACATTTATATGTCTGCAGTATACCAATAAAGACTATTATAATTGTGATAATTTACTATAATATGCTAAATAGCATACAATCAGCCCCAAACAGTGGTCTGTGTCTCTAAATCTTCGTAAAATACAAAAGACATTAAAGAATACTGGTTTTAGTTTAAATTCCATTGTAAAATAAACATATAGAATACCTTGGTTGTGAAAAACTGTAAGCCCAGTGGAAAGGAAAACTAGTTTATTGCTTTTAATAAAAATTATGGAAGGAAAACAGTCCCCAACAACTTGCTTTATTTTTACCATTCATTTAACATTGAGCCTGGCCATGAAGTCATCAGTCCTTAGGAAACTCCCATTTGTATAGACTGCTTCATCATATCTCTTCAGCAGTATGAGCTATCATAAGCACATGTAACCTGTCCTCCCCTTCCTATGCTGGTTTACCACTGAACATCATTACAAAGTTCTCAACCTTTATCTGCAAGGTGCTCAATAGACTAGGCCAACTGAGCTTAAAGATCAACTAAAGCTTTGGAATGAAGACTGTGGTAAATAGTCTCCTTCTTGGAGACAATGGAGCTTTGTACTGAAAAGGAAAAGATCTCCTGTACAAGAGAAATTCTGTCTAGAGGGGGTCAGTCTGAAACTAGAAAGAACTCTCCCAGGTTCTCTCCAGAGGTTGCCAGCAGCTGGATCTCAGTCAGCAGGCAGACTAGAGGACCAGTGTCTCGGGGGCAGGAAGCCCAGCCAGCAGTCAGCAGCTGGAGCCGTCGACGGCTGAGGGCAGGGAGCCAGTGTCCAGGAGGGGAGCCTTGGGAGAGCCTGAGGCCTGACCTCCCCTGGTCTGGAAAACTCCTTCCTTCAGGACCACTCAGGCTCTGAGGGTGCTAGACCATGGAGGTCCAACTTGTACTTTATGGAGCACTTGTTCAATCTTTTATTCTCTAACAAAAAAACACAGCATGTACATTTATAAAATCCTTAATCTCCACCCAATCAAAACACTATACTGAACAAACATATCCACTGAGAGTGAGAGAGAGAAAACCACTTGTGACAAATGCTAATTGTATTGCTCAGTGCATGACTAGACGGTGCTAAGGTACTGTGGTAATGATAGTAGTACAAATACTTTATATATAGAAAAGAAAAAACAGTTTTGGCATACAAATACTGAAACATAGATTCCATGTTGCTCATAACTGTTGTTTTGGACTTTTTTTCTTTAGGGGCTATCTGATCGAAAAACTGCAGAAAGAAATCCATGATTATCCATAATACAGAGTGTGATGTAGTGGGGGTGCTGTCTGCTCTGTAACCGGGGTTCCCCTATGCTGTGATGTGTGATTCCCACTGACTCACCCACATGTGTATTGGCCCAGACATCTAGCCCCAGCCTGAGCAGATAACAAGGCTCTTCCCAGGGGGAGAGACAAAGGAAGGGAGGCGGAGACGGCCACCTGGCTGGGGGTCAGGGCCTGGGAGCTGGACAGTTTTTGGCTGGGAAAACATGAAGAAAAGAGACTAAGCTGAGTACTGGGGGTTGAGGGGCCGGTGGACCCCTACCCGAAGGGGTCTAGGGCTGCCAGTCCCTGACTCCTTATGTCCACATCACGCCTATGCTGTGCTGTATCCTGGAGAAGCAATAAACCCTCTCTATTCTACTGGCTGGTGGAGTCTCATCTTGCTGCAGATGGGGTGCAGGATCGGGGGCTACCCAACATGCCGCCACACAGATACACCTTGTGTATCTTTACTAGCTAAATATACACTGCCACATTACTGTGCGCAGCTTTCTGGCTCGGGGTGTGAAAAAACACCCTCCCCCTGAGCGCAGGAAGTTACAGCACTGTACAGCACTAGTGTAAATGGTCTGCCAGCTCTGTTAACTACTCCCCTTGCAGAGGTGGTTTATGTAGAGCGCTGGGAGAACTTTATCGCAGCACTGGTGTCATGGCTACACTTTCACTTTAAATTTAGAAGTGTAGACAACGCCCAAGTCTAAAGTTTACTAAGTCCCTGTGCCCCCAGCCACTCAAAAAAACAGTGGGAGGTGTGCCAATGATCAGAGGGAGTTACAAGAAAATGAAAACTGTGTATGCCTCTCCTTATACAGTTTCCTAAAAATTCCTTTGTGTGTGAAAGGATCCATAGGAGAACAGGGAAATCTGCATGGAAGCCCTGTGTTTCCTTACCATTTTGAATCCTTTTCTGGTTCCCAGTTGGGGTGTTAAATATCAGTTAATTGAATAGTCAAGTCACCTCAAGAATTCTTATCAGTTAGTCAACTATTCTACAGTCCCCGGGGGTGGGGCCAGCAACCAGTGGGCTCTGGCCTCACTCCAGAGGAGCCCCCTGCCACTCTGTGCTGTTGCCTCTGTATCAGAGGCAGCAGTGCGGAGTGCCAGGCGGGAGCTGGTCCACAAGCGGAGCCAGTTTAAAAACCAGCTCCCTTCACGACCAGCTGCCCGTAGCCCTGTGCAGATGCCTCTGATAAAGAGGAGGCAGCAGCATCATAAGAACATAAGAACGGCCGTACTGGGTCAGACCAAAGGTCCATCTAGCCCAGTATCCTGTCTGCCGACAGTGGCCAGCACCAGGTGCCCCAGAGAGGTGGACCAAGACAATGATCAAGCCGATTTGTCTCCTGCCATCCTCTCCAGCCTCTGACAAACAGAGGCCAAGGACACCATTTTATCCCCTGGCTAATAGCCTTTATGGATCTAACTCCATGAAATTATCTAGCTTCTCTTTAAACTCTATTATAGTCCTAGCCTCTCACAGCCTCCTCTGGTAAGGAGTTCCACAGGCTGACTACACGCTGTGTGAAGAAGAACTTTCTTTTATTAGTTTTAAACCTGCTACCCATTAATTTCATTTGGTGTCCTCTAGTTCTTCTATTTAGGAACTAATAAATAACTTTTCTTTATCGGCCCTCTCCACACCACTCATGATTTTATATACCTCTATCATATCCCCTCAGTCTCCTCTTTTCTAAACTGAAAAGTCCCAGTCGCTTTAACCTCTCCTCATATGGGACCCGTTCCAAACCCCTAATCATTTTAGTTGCCCTTTTCTGAACCCTTTCCAAGGCCAAAATATCTTTTTGAGGTGAGGAGACCACATCTCTACACAGTATTCAAGATGTGGGCGTACCATAGTTTTATACAGGGGCAGTAAGATATTCTGGGTCTTATTTTCTAACCCTTTCTTAATAATTCCTAGCATCCTATTTGCCTTTTTGACCGCTGCACACTGTGTGGAAGTTTTCAGAGAACTGTCCATGATAACTCCAAGATCTCTTTCCTGATTTGTTGTAGCTAAATTAGCCCCCATCATACTGTACGATAGTTGGGGTTATTTTTCCCGATGTGCATTACTTTACACTTATCCACATTAAATTTCATTTGCCATTTTGTTGCCCAATCACTCAGTTTGGTGAGATCTTCTTGGAGTCCTCACAGTCTGCTTCTGTCTTGACTATCCTAAACAGTTTGGTATCATCTCCAAACTTTACCACCTCACTGCTTACCCCTTTCTCCAGATCATTTATGAATAAGTTGAACAGGATTGGTCCTAGGACTGACCCTTGGGGGACACCACTAGTTACCCCTCTCCATTCTGAAAATTTACCATTTATTCCTACCCTTTGTTTCCTGTCTTTAACCAGTTCTCAATCCAAGAAAGGACCTTCCTCTTATCCCATGGCCATGTAATTTACACAAGAGCCTTTGGTGAGGGACCTTGTCAAAGGCTTTCTGAAAATCTAAGTATACTATATCTACTGGATCCCCTTGTCCGCATGTTTGTTAACCCTTCAAAGAACTCTAATAGATTAGTAAGACAGGATTTCCTTTACAGAAACCATGTTGACTTTTGTCCAACAAATTATGTTCTTCTACATGCTTCACAATTTTATTCTTTACTATTGTTTCGACTAATTTGCCCGGTACTGAAGTTAGACTTACCGGTCTGTAATTGCCCGGATCGCCTCTAGAGCCCTTTTTAAATATTGATGTCACGTTGGCTACCTTCTAGTCATTAGGTACGGAAGCCGATTTAAGGGATAGGTTACAAACCACAGATAATAGTTCAGCAATTTCCCATTTGAGTTCTTTTCGAACCCTTGGATGAATGCCATCTGGTCCCGGAGATTTGTTAACATTAAGTTTTTCTATTTGTTCCAAAACCTCCTCTAATGACACCTCAATCTGGGACAGTTCCTCAGATTCATCACCCACAAAGGACGGTGCAGATTTGGGAATCTCCCAACGCCCTCAGCCGTGAAGACTGAAGCAAAGAAATCATTTAGTTTCTCCGCAATGGCTTTATCGTCCTTGATTGCGCTTTTATAGTTCGATCGCCTAGGGGACCCACAGGTTTTTAGCAGGCTTCCTGCTTCTAATGTACTTAAAAACATTTTGTTATTTCTTTTGAGTTTTTGGCTAGCTGTTCCTCAAAATCTTTTTGCTTTTCTTATTACATTTTTACACTTGATTTGACAGTGTTTATGTTCCTTTCTATTTATCTCACTAGGATTGACTTCCACTTTTAAAAGATGCCTTTTGTCCTCACTGCTTCTTTTACATGGTGGTTAAGCCACGTGACTCTTTTAGGTCTCTTGCTATGTTTTTTAATTTGGGGTATACATTTAAGTTGGGCCTCTATTATGGTGTCTTTAAAAGTTTCCATGCAGCTTGCAGGGATTTGGCTCTAGTCACTGTGCTTTTAATTTCTGTTTAACTAACCTCCTCATTTTTGTGTAATTCTTTTGAAATTAAATGCCAGGGTGCTGGACTGCTGAGGTGTTCTTCCCACCACAGGAATGTTGAATGTTATTATATTATGGTCACTATTCCCAAGCGGTCCTGTAACGGTTATTTCCTGACCTGATCCTGCACTCCACTCAGGACTAAATCGAGAATTGCTTCTCCCTTGTGGGTTCCTGCACCAGCTGCTCCAAGAAGCAGTCATTTAAGCCATTGAGAAATTTTATCTCCGCTTCTCTTCCTGAGGTGACATGTATCCAGTCAATATGGGGGTAATTAAAATCCCCCATTATTATAGAGTTCTTTGTTTTGGTAGCCTCTCTAATCTCCCTCAGCATTTCAATGTCAGTATCGCTGTCCTGGTCAGGTGGTCGGTAATATATCCCTACTGCTAATTTCTTATTACTGGAGCATGGAATTACTATCCATAGCGATTCTATTGAACATGTTGATTCACTTAATATTTTTATTTCATTTGATTCTACATTATCTTTCACATACAGTGCCACTCCCCACCCGGCCTGCTCTATCCTTTCGATATATTTTATATCCCGGTATGATTGTGTCCACAGATTTTCCTCATTCCACCAGGTTTCAGTGATGCCTATTATGTCAATCTCCTCATTTAATACTAGGTACTCTAGTTCACCCATCTTATTAGTCAGACTCCTAGCATTTGTGTAGAAGCACTTTAAAAATTTGCCACTGCTTATTTGTCTGCCCTTTCCTGATGCATTGGATTCCTTTGTATGCGGTTGTTTGTCTGCTCTGGCCCATGGTTTGCCCTCTCCCCTCCTCTCTTTCTGACTACAGCTTAGAGAATCTCTATCAATGGATTCTCCTCTAAGAGAAGTCTCTCCGATTTACGTGCATCTCCGCACCAATCGGCCTTCCCCATCTCTTAGTTTAAAAACTGCTCTACGGCCTTTTTAATGTTTAGTGCCAGCAGTCTGGTTCCACCTGGTTTAGGTGGAGCCCATCCTTCCTGTATAGGCTCCCCCTCTCCCAAAAGTGTCCCCAGTTCCTAATAAATCCAAACCCCTCTTCCCTACACCATCGTCTCATCCACGCATTGAGACTCTGAAGCTCTGCCTGCCTACCCGGCCCTGCACGTGGAACTGGAAGCATTTCCGAGAATGCCACCATAGAGGTCCTGGATTTCAGTCTCTTTCCTAGCAGCCTAAATTTGGCCTCCAGGACATCTCTCCTACCCTTCCCTATGTCATTGGTACCTACATGTACCATGACCACCGGCTCCTCCCCAGCACTACACATAAGTCTATCTAGATGCCTCGAGAGATCCGCAACCTTCACACCAGGCAGGCAAGTGACCATACGGTTCTCCCGGTCATCACAAACCCAACTATCTATGTTTCTAACGATCGAATCACCCACTACTAACACCTGCCTCTTCCTAACAACTGGCATTCCCTTCCCCTCAGAGGTATCCTCAGTGTGAGAGGGTACCGCAACATCCTCTGGAAGGAGGGTCCCAACTACGGGATGGTTTCCCTCTACTCCCATTGAATGCTCTGTTCCCTTGAGACTTTCATCCTCCTTAAGAGCACTGGGGCTCTCAGACTGGAGGTGGGACAGTACTACAGTGTCCCGGAAAGTCTCATCAACATATCTCTCTACCTCCCTTAGCTCCTCCAGTTCAGCCACCCTGGCCTCCAAAGCCCGAACTCGGTCTCTGAGGGTCAGGAGCTCCTTGCAACGGGTGCACACATATGTCACCTGCCCACAGGGCAGGTAATCATACATGTTACACTCAACACAATAAACAGGATAGCCCCCACTCTGCTGCTGGGCTTCTGTCTCCATTTTTCTAATGAATAAGTTTAAGTATAAACTGGGATTCTTTTTAAACCTCTGGAATATAGATTATTATAAGAGTTATGTTTTAAAGAAGGTCAGAAGTCACTAGTGCCCTCTAACCTCCCCCTCTAAACGCCCTCTCCAAACTCCCTGTTAGCTGTTCCTGTTCGCAGGCTCCCTGGTCGCTGAGTCACAGGCTTATATAGCTCTGATAGCCCCTTCCCCTGACTGAGGCTCAGCCAATTAACAGAGGCTTCTAGATTTCAAACCTTTCAGAAGCTCCTTCAAACAAACAAACAAACAAACAAACAAACAAACAAACAAACAAACAAACAAACAAACAAACAAACACAAGCTCAGCACACAGCAAATAACTCCCCCACACACAAACACACACTCCAGACAGCCACTTACCACAAGGGTCCCGTTTTTACTCCTCTTTTACCTGGAGAACTCCCTCTCCAAACTCCCTGTTAGCTGTTCCTGTTCGCAAGCCAATCGGGTGGCAGTAGCACATCTGGGTAGGGTCTGAGCTCCCGGACCCGGCGTGAGCTGGAACTGAGCTGGGCTGCCTGCCCACTTGGCTCCTAATACACTTTAAATGCAGAGCCACAGTGGGGGTAGGTCCTGGACCCGGCCTGAGCCGGGCAGCTGGCCAGCGTGCTAAAAAATGTACTGCCGGTGGCAGGCAGGGAAAGGGGAATGCGTGTAGTCTATAGCATCAACCTATACGCTTTTGTTTATCAATTTATCGACTTCACTATTACATCTCTAGTTCTCCGGAGACACTGCTGATAGGGAACAATATAGCTTGGATTTCCCCTATCTTTAGCTAGAATACTGAAGATGCCCATGAAAGGAGATTTCATAACATGGTGAGGATTCTATACAAAAGGCCAACAGAATGATCTTGTTTTGTTATTTAGGTTCATTCATTGGATAGTTTTCCTGAATATAACAATATGAATCTTTGCATATACCTCTTAAGATGTACATCCAGACCCAAAAGAGTTTCTCCAAAAAACTGGGAATGGAATGGGTATGAAAGGACTAAGATGACAACTTTGTTACAGATTTATGACTTAAATGGTTCTGTTGTGTGCATGAAAATGGAGTGGATGAGATGATGACAGATATACCTTAACTTCTTGTGATTTTTTTATGGTTCCTATTTGCACAATGTGCTCAATTATTTTCTTCATTAATTCATTTTGTTTTAAGAAAATGCAGCTATCTTCAGCCTATCTTCTAGATATAAAGAAGTTCTGGTTGGAAGTTTTCAAGACAAATATTATAGAAAGAAATACCCCACATTTTTGTAAGATCTTTAAACTTAAATAACTGATTTTAACAACAGAGAAAGAATCATGGTATTTGCCAAGAATTTTTAAGAATTGTTTTATTTACTATTTAAATTTATCGTAGAAAGTTTGAAATTAAAAGTTGTTTCCATACCAAAACTCTTCTCTTTCCTGTTATGTTCACTCAATGATTTGTTATTCATTGGTGTTTCTAAGTACTGGACTAAGCTATGAATAATTTATTTTCATTTTGAAAAATTTGCTTTGATCAAAACCTAGCTAATTTTGACCTAATCAACCGTGACAATGTCTTTCTAAAATTACTATTTCAGGAGAAAAGAATATTGATTAGACTTTTTCTGTAGCTACATGTGATACATTTGCATTACAAGATATTAAATTTCAAAAATTATTTTAATTTCAGGCTAACCTAAAGAGAGGTATGTGATATTACTAAGTTTAAAAGTCTCCAAATGTTTGGTGAGCATATTCATATTACAATACTCACTTATCAAGTGCCTTGTAGTATATGTCAAGGTCCCTGTTTACTAGCTCTGTTGTTCTCATTACAATCATCATTTCTCTGTACTTTTCCTCAGCATCTTTGAATTGAGATTCTTGAAGCTCTTTTTTAAACCGAATGATCTCTTCTTCAAATCCATGCTGCCGACCTAATGCCAAACTGTGATTTTTTTTTAAATCCTCTATTTTCTTCTCCAGACATTGTTGTTCACTGTCAGGAAACAGAGGAATCAAGGTACATAAAGTGTTTTCGATTCACGGCTTTACATACAAACAAGTCTTTAAAAAATGGATATACTTTGCTATTTGTTCACGAAAGTAACATTTTGTATCCAAACTTAAGTACTAAAAATTAATCCATTGGGCCTAAAGCATGTTTATTGGTCTGAAAGTTGGAGATGTACTAAAGAAATATATTCACTCTGGCAAAAAGTGAGAAAATACTTCTGATTAATAATGGATTTAAGGTTATTCTGTAAATTTAAAAGTTTTAATTAGGGAAAACAAATTAGCAATGTTGGAGGCTGGAATACTAGAGATATAACAAATAACTAGCCATATATTATGGATCTAATTATTCATGTTGCTGCTCAGTAACAAGATTATTTTGATAATTTGTTAAATGCCAATACTGTATTTGGCACTGTACAAATATAAAAGATAGCTACTGCCCCAAAGAATTTACAATTCAAGGGATTAATATGAAAACTTCTGAAATCAATGGAAGATCTGCCATTGGCTTTAATGCAAAAGCAGGACTGAGCATGACAAAGAGACATGAAAATATACTTGTCTGGAGAAAATAATTAATTCCCCACACATTGTTTGGATTTATTATGGAAAAGTCATTGAAACCATTCAGTGTGAAGCAGCAACAACGAAGACGGCAAAGATACACTCCCAGCTACATTTTTAAAAACTGCATAGCATTTTAAATTTCATATTAAAAAAACATCAGAAACGATGTACTACTCATAAGATATTTACCTGTTGTAGACATGGGATAGAAAATAAAATGAAAGTGGTAATATTGTTATTTTATAATTCTATTTGAAATGATACTTGCAATATTGGTTGCTAGTACAAGTTGAACCTCTCTCATCCAGGACTCTGTGTTCTGGCAACATCCGTGATCTGGCAGGACCACAGATGTTGCTAGACCAGAGAGTCCAAGCAGCAGAGATTGAGTGTGACAGGGAGTGGAGTCAGTCTGGTGGGTGGCGGCCCGCAAGGCCGGTGACTTGTAGGCAGAGGGTCCTGGGACAGCTGCCATGCCACACACAGCCGGGGTAGGGAGCCCTTGAAATAGCCGCTGCCAAGTGCGGAACTGGGTGGCCAGGAGCAGCTGCTACCCCGCACGGGGCTGGTGGCAGGGAGCCCTTGGGTCAGGCAGCAGAGCCCTGGGAGCAGGCTGGGGGCATCAGAGCCAGGCAGATGGGCCAGAAGAGGTGAGGCCTCCA
Organism: Rafetus swinhoei; assembly: GCA_019425775.1. NCBI lineage: Eukaryota > Metazoa > Chordata > Testudines > Trionychidae > Rafetus > Rafetus swinhoei. The sequence continues at coordinate 17,793,405 of CM033428.1, read as the reverse complement.
GATTCTCCTGAAGCAGCAGTCAGAAGGGGACCCCTGGGAGAGCTCAGAGGTCTGACTTCCCCTGGTCCAGCAAACTCCCTTTTTCAGGACTGCTTACGTCCCAAGGGTGCCAGACCAGGGAGGTCAAACCTGTAGTCACAAAGTATATATAATTAAATTGGGGACTGATCCTGCAAACATGCATGAATGACTACTTGCATGAGGAGTCCCACCAACATCAAATGGACTTATGCATACATGTAACTTTAGATCTTTGGAGATTTTGTAAAGCAGCAGTCCTCAAAACTATACTTTCTGGAATATTTGCTGGCCAAAATCCAAAAAACTTGCTTGCCTCCCTCTTACTTCCAAGTGCTAAATGACACATAAATATACAGAAAAATATTTAATGTTCTTTTAATTAGCATTACTTTTCAATTTAAACAATTAGTTTATGCTGTACATGACATAGTGGAGGGGAAGTAGATTGTGTGAGTGGACAGTAAAGTGGTTCATGAAACAATCTCTTTGTTAAGATGCGGTCAAATTTTTGAAGACTCCTGCTCAACATTTAAGAAATTTTAAAAAATAATAATAACCCTACTTTTTTAGTTGTGGAACTTTCATTTCCCCCATCTCCTTCATATATTGTTTTCGTTCTTCTTCAACTTCTTTTAGCTCTTCATTTCTTTTTCTTAATGTAAGGTTATCCTCTAACCATCTTTCTTGAATCTAAATTCAAATAAAGTCAAATGGTCCAACAGATAGATGCGTTTTTGAATTCCATATGATTTTACAAAAATACATAACTTTCAATAGCTAAATGAAAGCTTTAGATTACTTTGAAATATTTTCTCCATTCAATGGCTCTGGTGAGAGAAGTCATATTAGAAGAAATTTTCCATGAACCATGTATGCCTCAAAATGCCTATTACAATTAATATTATTAATTAATAACAGATTATCAGACATGCCAATTGAATTTTTGCTTTCCAATCAAAAATTAGGTGTGTCAGTAATATTTTATTCTGATTAAACAGATAATACGATGGGGCAAATGGGATAAATCCAATCTAATGTTTGAGAATGTAAACAGTATTTGATAAATACATCACCAAAGTATTTCAAATATTAAAAAACACAAGTACAAGCTGATGAACATGTTCAAGAATGACTAGTGGCTTCTGGTATCTTGATTTCTGTATTTCCTTAAAGGGCCCTCAGTCTTAGGTGGCTTTAAACCCAAAATTCCACCCCACTATCAATCTCAGCATGGAATAATCCACATAGGAGATCCACTTCTTGGACATCACCGTACAAATAAAAGATGGTCACAAAAACACCACCCTAAACCGGAAATCTACTGACCACTATTCTTACCTACATGTCTCTAGCTTCCATCCACGATACATCGCACAATTCATTATCTACAGCCAAATCCTAAGATACAACCCTATCTGTTCCAATCCCTTAGACAGAAACAAACACCTACAAGATCTTTATAACAAATTCTTAAAACTAAAATACCAACCTGGGGAAGCAAAGAAACAGATTGAAAGAGCCAGACAAGTACCTAGAAGTCAGCTACTACAGGACAGGCCCAACAAGGAAAATAACAGACCACCGCTGGTTATAACCTACAGCCCCCAGCTAAAACCTCTCCAGCGCATCCTACAACCTATTCTGGAAAATGACCCCTCACTCTCACAGACCTTGGGAGATAGGCTAGTCCTTGCCTACAGACAGAGCCCCAACCTGAAGCAAATACTCATAATCAAACACACTCCACACCACAGAAACACTATCACAGGAACCTATCCCTATGGCAAATCCCATTGCTGACTCTGTCCACATATCTATACAAGCGACACCATCACAGAACCCAACCACATAAGCCACACCATCAGGGGCTCATCCATCTGCACATCTACTACCATGATATATGTTGTCATATGTCAGCAATGCCCCTCTGCCATGTATATTAGCCAAAATGAACAGTCTCTGTGCCAAAAGATTAAACAGACACAAATCAGACAGCAAGAAAGTTAATATACATAAACCAGTAGGCAAGCACTTTAAATCCATTACTGAGTGTCCAGGGAGGTTAAAGTAAGCCATTCTTCTACAAAAAACAAAACAAAACATAAACCTTCAAAACCAGACTACAAAGAGAAACAACAGAGCTGCAGTTCATTTGCAAATGTAACACAATCAAATTAGGACTGAATAAGATTTGGAGTGGTTAGTGAGCCACATTCATCTTGACTGAATTGGCCTCGTTAACACTGGTCCTACATTCGAATGGGAACTCCCTTCTTTTGATATACAAATACATATATATAAGAACATAAGAACGGGCATACCGGGTCAGACCAAAAGTCCATCTAGCCCAGTATCCTGTCTGCTGACAGTGGCCAGTGCCAGGTGCCCCGGAGGGGGTGGACCGAAGACAATGATCAAGCAATTTGTCTCCTGCCATCCTTCTCCAGCCTTTGACAAACAGAGGCTAGGAACACCATTCTTTACCCCCGGCTAATAGCCTTTAATGGACCTAACCTCCATGAATTTATCTAGCTCTTTTTTAAACTCTGTTATAGTCCTAGCCTTCACAGCCCCCTCTGGCAACGAGTTCCACAGGTTGACGGTACACTGTGTGAAGAAGAACTTTCTTTTATTAGTTTTAAACTTGCTACCCATTAATGTCATTTGGTATCCTCTAGTTCCTATATTATGGGAACAAGTAAATAACTTTTCTTTATTCACCCTCTCCACACCACTCATGATTTTATACACCTCTATCATATCCCCCCTCAGTCTCCTCTCTTCTAAACTGAAAAGTCCCAGTCTCTTTAGCCTCTCCTCATATGGGACCCGTTCCAAACCCCTAATCATTTTAGTTGCTCTTTTCTGAACCTTTTCTAATGCCAAAATATCTTTTTTGAGGTGAGGAGACCACATCTGTACGCAGTATTCAAGATATGGGCATACTATAGTTTTATATAGGGGCGGTAAGATATTCTTCGTCTTATATTCTATCCCTTTTTAAATAATTCCTAGCATCCTATTTGCTTGTTTGCACACTGCATGGACGTTTTCAGAGAACTATCCATGAAAACTCCAAGATCTCTTTCCTGATCAGTTGTAGCTAAATTAGCCCCCCATCATATTGTATGTATAGTTGCGGTTATTTTTTCCAATGTGCATTACTTTACACTTATCCACATTAAATTTCATTTGCCATTTTGTTGCCCAATCATTCAGTTTGGTGAGATCTTTTTGAAGTTCTTCACAGTCTGCTTTGGTCTTGACTATCTTGAACTGTTTAATATCGTCCGCAAACTTTGCCACCTCACTGCTTACCCCTTTCTCTAGACCGTTTATGAATAAGTTGAATAGGATTGGTCCTAGGACTGACCCTTGGGGAATACCACTAGTTACACCTCTCCATTCTGAAAATGTACCATTTATTCCTACCCTTTGTTTCCTGTCTTTTAACCAGTTCTCAATCCATGAAAGGATCTTCCCTCTCATGCCATGACAACCTAATTTACACAAGAGCCTTTGGTGAGGGACCTTGTCAAAGGCTTTCTGGAAATCTAAGTATACTATATCTACTGGATCCCCCTTGTCCACAAGTCTGTTAACCCCTTCAAAGAACTCTAATAGATTAGTAAGAGATGATTTCCCTTTACAGAAACCATGTTGACTTTTGCCCAACAAATTATGTTCTTCTATGTGTCTGATAATTTTATTCTTTACTATTGTTTCAACTAATTTGCCTGGTACTACATTAGACTTACTGGTCTGTACTTGCCAGGGTTGCCTCTAGAGCCCTTTTTAAATATTGGCATTATATTAGCTGTCTTCCAGTCCTTGGGTACAGAAGCTGATTTAAAGGATAGGTTAGAAACCACAATTAATAGTTCCACAAATTCACATTTGAGTTCTTTCAGAACCCTGGGGTGAATGCCATCTGGTCCCGGTGATTTATTACTGTTAAGTTTTTCAATTTGTTCCAAAACCTCCTCTAATGACACTTCAATCTGGGACAGTTCCTCAGATTCATCACCCACAAAGGACAGTGCAGGTTTGGGAATCTCCCTAACATCCTCAGCACTGAAGACTAAAGCAAAGAAATCATTTAGTCTCTCCGCAATGGCTTTATTGTCCTTGATTTCTCCTTTTGTATCTCGATCATCCAGGGGCCCTACTGGTTTTTTAGCAAGCTTCCTGCTTCTAATGTACTTAAACATTTTGCTTTTACTTTTTGAGTTTTTGGCTAGCTGTTCCTCAAAATCTTTTTTGGTTTTTATTACATTTTTACACTTAATTTGGCAGTGTTTATGTTCCTTTCTATTTACTTCACTAGGATTGGACTTCCACTTTTTAAAGGTGTCTTTTTTATCTCTCACTGCTTCTTTTAAATTGTTGTTAAGCCACGGTGGCTCTTTTTTAGGTCTCTTAATATGTTTTTTAATTTGGGGCATACATTTAAGCTGGGCCTCTATTACGGTGTCTTTAAAAAGTTTCCATGCAGTTTGCAGAGATTTTACTCTAGTCACTGTACCTTTTAATTTCTGTTTAACTAACCTCCTCATTTTTGCATAATTCCCCTTTTTGAAATTAAATACCAGAGTGTTGAACTGCTGAGGTGTTCTTCCCACCACAGGAATGTTAAATGTTATTATATTATGGTCACTATTCCCAATCAGTCCTGTAATAGTTACCTCCTGGATCAGATCCTGCCCTCCACTCAGGACTAAATCGAGAATTGCCTCTCCCCTTGTGGGTTCCTGTACCAGCTGCTCCAAGAAGCAGTCATTTAAGGCATTGAGAAATTTTATCTCTGCATCTCGTCCTGAGGTGACAAGCAACCAGTCATTATGGGGATAATTGAAATCCCTATTATTGAGTTTTTTATTTTGATAGCCTCTCTAATCTCTCTTAGCATTTCAATGTCACTATCACTGTCCTGGTCAGGTGGTCGATAATATATCCCTACTGCTATATTCTTATTAGAGCATGGAATTACTATCCATAGTGATTCTATGGAACATGTTGATTCATTTAAGATTTTTACTTCATTTGATTCTACATTATCTTTCACATATAGTGCCACTCTGCCACCTGCACGACCTATTCTGTCCTTCCAATATATTTTATATCCTGGTATGATTGTGTCCCACTGATTGTCCTCATTCCACCAGGTTTCTGTGATGCCTATTATGTCAATCTCCTCCTTTAATACGAGGTACTCTAGTTCAACCATCTTATTATTTAGACTTTTAGCATTTGTGTAGAAGCACTTTAAAAAATTGCCACTGTTTATTTGTCTGCCCTTCCCTGATGTATTAGATTCTTGTATATGTGATTGTTTCTTGTCTGATTTGGCCCATACTTTATCATCTCCCCTCCTCTCTTTCTGACTAAAACCTAGAGAATCTCCATCAATGGACTCTCCTCTAAGAGAAGTCTCCGTCTGAGTCACGTACTCCTCTGCACCAATCAGCTTTTTAATGTTTAGTGCCAGCAGTCTGGATCCACTTTGGTTTAGGTGGAGCCCATCCTTCCTGTATAGGCTCCCCCCCTCCCAAAAGTGTCCCCAGTTCCTAATAAATCTAAACCCCTCCTCCCTACACCATCGTCTCATCCACGCATTGAGACTCTGAAGTTCTGCCTGCCTACCTGGCCTTGTTCTTATGTTCTTAAATTGATCTATGTGGAAATACCCTTGTGCCTGTGTGGATCACTCCTGAGCTAACTTCCCTTTAAGGTGCATGCCTACATGAGCGCGTGCCAACAATCTGAGTTCCGCCCACCTCCTTTCAGAGCCATGCAGTGGCTGCTCAGCTGGAGCAGGGTGGCGGGATGGGCAGCTGCCCTGCCCTAGGAGCAGCTGGGCAGCCACCTTCCCTAGGACTGCAGCTGTGGCAGGGTGGGCCACAAGGCGGCTGCCTGAGCTGAGTAGCTACACTGCGACCCCGGCTCCAGTCCTGACACACGGGGCAGCTGTCTGCCACACGGCTGCACCCCATGTACCGGGACTGGAGTCGAGGCTGTGGTGCTATTTTTAGTACCACAGTCCCAGCCCCAGAAGCTACCACGCAGCCCCAGCCCCACCTGCTCCCGGGGCGGGACTGTGTGGCCAGCGGCTGCCCTGTGTGTTGGGACTGAAGCCGGGACACAGTGCAGCTACTCCTGGTCCAGGGACAGGGTATTAAAAATAGCATCATGACCCCAGTTCCAGTCCCAGTATACAGGGCAGCCGCTCACCATGCTACCCTGCCCCAGCAACAAGTGGTTGAGGGATGCAGGTGTCAGAAAGGCGGAAGGAGCAGGCGGAGAACTAATGGGAAGGTGGGGGTGAGGAGAGGAAGGGGCTTGTGCTCAGGGAAGAGGAGGGGGTCCGGGCAGAGAAGAAAGGGGAAGGCACCAACTGGCGGGGTGCAGGAGAGACAAATGCTAGGGGTCCAAGAGGAGACAATGAGGGGAAAGGGCACGAGGAGTGGGGAGGGGAGAGGGAAGTTGTCAGTGGGGATGGGAGAAGGGAGGGGACAGGGTGATGTGAGGAGGGACAATGGGGGAAAGAGGAAGGAAGAGGAGAGAGGAGGAGTGGGTGCCAGGAGAAGAGGGGCTGAAAAAAGGGATGGGGATGAGGAAGGCAGAGGATGAAGGGCAGAGAGGGGAATGAGAATTGGGGAAGAGGGTGGTGAGGGGGTGGGCACCACGGAGGAAGAGGGCAAGAGGGGCAGGTGTTGGGAGGGCAGGGGCAGTGAGGGAAGGGGAAGGCACCAGGAGGGTGCACAGGGTAAAGGGAAGGTGAAGGTGCCAGGGGGGCTGTGAGGGTAAAGCAGAAGGGCAGACACAGGGAGGGGAGTAGAGGGGCACCAGAGGGCAGAGGCAGGGCAGGTGGGCAGAAGGAGGTGTTAGGAGAGGGGAAGGGGAGGGGCCGCTACAAATGATCAGAGTGGGGCTAGTGGCGGTGTGGGCACATGAGGGAAGTGCAAGTGCAGGGGTCAGAGAGGATGGGGAAGGGGTCAGATCCCAGGAGGGCTGAGGGGAGTGAGAAGGGCAGGAGCCAGAACAGCAGAGAAGGGTGAGGGGCAGCAGCAGGCACCAGGGGAGCAGATGGGGCAAGGGGAAGGTGGGACACTTGCAGAACAGGGGAAAAGGGAGAGGTTTATAAGATATTTATAATATATTTGTTAATAACTTGGGTGCCACCATGGCACACATCCAAACAAGCTCACATGACCTCAATATTGGTGCACAAAACAATACTTACTCCGCTATGGATGGAAAATCTTAGAGGGAACACTGCTCCTGAATCATTGCAGCTCTGCATGAGTGCTAGGAACTACTTGGCTGGGCCTAGTCACATGATGAAGGCCTAACCATTCAGTATACTCACTATTATAAACCAAGATCAATAGGAACCTACCTTTTGAGTATCAATGTCTTGTCTAATTGTTCCCATCTCTTTACTTATCTTTTCTTTCTGTTTTTCACAATCAGCTAGTTGAGTTTTTATTTCATCAAGTTCAGACTCTTTTTGCTATAGAAAAAGGAAACTTTGTTAGTTTCATCTACTATATATTTGAGTTTGTCTGTTCAAGAACTCCTCCTAAACAGTAAGAGGTAGGATCACCAAATTTGATATACAGCTTCTTGTTATCGTAACTTAAAACAAGGTAAGGGTTTGGATGTGCCAAGAAAATAGGTTGTGCCTGGAATGGAATTGCTTCTCATAAAACCATACCGAAAAGAGAAAGAATCATTAGGAAGGTGAAAGGGGCCGGATGGGGATGCACCCTTCTCCCTCATATGGGACTGCCCCAGACTCGAGCCTAAAACCACCCAGGTGCCCTTTAGGGAAGGAGGGGATTTGTACGGGGACATTGCTGGCTGTTCCTCTCACTCTCTGACAAAGTGGAAGTACACAGTTTGCTGCATTCCTCACTCTGAGCTCCTGATCCGTAGGCCCACCCTAAAGCAATGATTTAAATGAAGTACGTACATTGTCATATTATTTTCCAAAAAACAAAAACTGACTTAAGGATCTAAGCAACACCAGGTAAATCTTCTAGTAAAAAATAAAGTTTAAGAATATTTTTTTCTGTTTATTATAAAATTACCTTTTTATAATCTTCTTTTCCTCCCTGAATATAGTTCTCAATTACTTTCACATAGTCATGGATATTTTTAGCTTTCTCTTTGATCTCATTTATCTGTGGGAAAAATATCAAATGAAATACAGGTTTTAGTCTAAAGAAAAGGTGTGTGTGTGTGGGGGGGGAATATCAAATGAAATACAGGTTTTAGGCTAAAGAAAAGGTGTGTGTGTGTGTGTGTGTGTGTGTGTAAATTCACAGAACTGCACAAACTTTAAATACCGACCATTTTCAAAGTGAAGATTATCATCACAGCTAACGCTTACTTAACTGTGAAACCATATAGTTATTAAAAGCCAGGTATAATCCAATTTACCTCATATTACCACATTTTTCAAAACACATTAAAATGTATATTTTCTAGCAGAGAGATGCATAATTATTTTTGTTAGAATTTTTTTTCTCCTAACAAGACTATTTATTTTATCATTACATTTTACCAATTTTAATTACTTGTCAGAATTGTTAAGTAGCCAGGTGGCTTGGCAATGGTATTAATATAAATTCTAAATAAAGAATCACACATATCTAACAGTTTGCTTCACATTAATCTTCTACTCTGTAAATCCACCACAATCCTCAACAAGGCAAATTTCTGTATGACAAACGCCCTGCACCTTTGTATTAAAAAGTGTCATTTTAATTGACTGAATTTCTACTATTCCAACCTAAGCAAAATACATTTCACTAATGTGTGATAAGTAGTCTAACCTTCTCTTGTGTTACTTTGTTACTTGTGTTCTTTTTGTTGATTAGATCTACTTTTTCCTGCTGAAGTTTTTCTAAAGTTGCTTCCAAAGGAAATAGCTGATCCTTCGCTTCCTGGAGAGAAGAGAGAAAAAAACCCCAAGATGCCTAACTTCCATCAGAAATCTATCTTTACTTTTTCAATACCTTAGATAATATTTCCTGTTATTGCTTGTAAAACTGTGAAAATAACACATGCATCCACGTGAACACAATTGGCTTTCTGTCGTTGGAATTTTTTAAAGTAAGAATGTTTATTTCTTCAATGGGAATGAAATTGTTACTATGGAAATAAACCAAGCAATATAGGACCTTAAATTTATATGGTGGCAAAATAAAAAATAGGAATTAAAAAAAATAGTTTCCACAATAACTGATAATGTTATAACAGGACAAAATTAATCTCCGTGTACTCCACTTAAATTCAATATTTATCAGTATTTCTGCAAAAGTAAAAGTATTACAATTGGATTTTCTTACTTTGAGCTCTCTGTATAAAGACTGAACTTCAGTGGATAATTCTACAGTCTGATCCTCCAGTTGTTGTCGACGCTGCATATTACTGGAAATTTGTAGCTTTTCTGCTTTAAGTTCATTCACTGTGCTCTTTAGCTGCTGGATCTGAGTCTGTTGGTCCTGTTTAAGTTTTTGATTTAACTCAATTTTACCAGTAACTGCATAAAAATAAAAAAACTCCACATTTAATCAATCTTACATTAACCAAAACCTGTTACTCTACAAAAACTGAAATCTTTCTCTTAGTATCAGATGATAATCATAACATGCTAAATAGTCCAATGAAAAATGAGCAGTGCATATGCCTGAAATATGATTTCCTTAAAACATAGAGATTTTAATAAAATAAGTTTTTAAAAGTTACCTTCAATATTTAAAATGCATTAAGGCTGTGGAATGGGAAACTAGCAGATTTCTTATATGATTTACCTGTATCCCATAGGTGTTTTTTTTCTTGTTTTTCCTGGCTTACTTGTAGAACAGTTCGACCTAAGTCTACTCCTTGCAGTTTAGTGCTCTGCTGGGCAATTTTTCGTTCAACATCCCTTAAATCAGTCTGAAAGTAACAGGAAAAAAGTTAAATATTAGACACTAATATTAGTGTATTAGAAATTGAGTTTATACTATAGACAAAGTTTGCAAACGGTACAACTCTAATTCCAAAATTGCATAATTTATTTTGAACTGAATATTTGACACCTTCTTTAAACACAATGCCATGGTTTGACACAACGGAAACTAAATATCAGCTTTTGTTGTTTTTTTAAAAAGGAACATTCTTGAATGTATCCTCTCTTATTCAGTGCTGCATGAGTATTTTCACTTAATTATGGGGCAAATGGCGCTATAGCAAAGGGACAATATTTGGAGAGGCACATAGTATGAAGCCCAGATGCAGGAAGAATTGGAATACAATGGCAGAAGGTTAGGGCTGTCAAGGATAGTTCAGTCACTATTCCATAGTTTCCGAAAGTTTTTGTTCCCACTTGAAGGCCCAAAGAACATAGGAAAAAGATCTCTTTCCTACTTCCACCATGGAATTCTACAAAATTCAGGGATGCTTGTGAATTGTTTGTAAAGCACTTCTAGATCATCTGAAATTAAGGGCACTATACAAATATATACTGTATTATTATCATCACCCTGTGATAAGTCTGATTTTTTTTTTTAATTCTTTTTTGCTATATTGGCTTTGAGATCCTCCAAAATTTCAAGGAACAATGATTGACTGCATAACTAAGAGAGTGTTGGGTTATTCATTCAGAAGTCTTGTAAACTTACCTGGTACCTTTCCATAAGTGTTATGTCTTGTAAACATGCTTTGGCACTTTCCTCCTCAGGTATAACAGTACCTAAGAGAGTATCCTGTTCTTCTACATCACTCTTTAGGCGCTGAATATCTCTATTTATATTCTGTAGCTTGTTTCTTAAGTCTGGTATGTCTTTTTCTTTAAGTTCAGTTATGGTCTGCCTTAATATAAAATACAAATTCATAATAACAATTGCCCATTTTAAAATAGTAAATTAAGCTCAATATAATGGGTAAGTTGTGCTAGGATTTAAAATTGGAATAGATGGAACTATTTTACATAAACTGTCACTTACTGAAACCTGACCATCTGGTCATCTCATTCATCAGTCTATAGTAACTAAGTCAGTTCAAAACCAAGGAAACTTATCAAAGCAATGTGCTCATGCTAGATTCATATCTTACAGAAAACCACCATACAATACTACCATCTTGTGAAGGAAAAGGAGCCCAGCTTTTTATATTGTCAATTTTTTTCTCTCTTAGCCACTAAGCCCTGAGCTAATAACAGAAAACAAGTTCCCAACGTTCTTGAGCCTGAAGACCCTTTCTCTCTTTGTAAAATGCATGTGTTTTCCTCAACCCCTATTTGATGTACTGACAAGAATGCTAAACTTATTTTTTTCAGTTTTGTTTTGGGTTTTACTTTCAGGAAGAGAAGAAAAGGAAAGTAATTCAAAGTGCCTTGCATGATAATTTTTTTCCAGTTGAAAAGATGCAGCTAATTTTGACGCAAGGAGAATTAATCTTTGTATACGATCATCCTGGTGATTTTTTTTAAGCATTAACTGCTATTTGGTGCCATCTAGTAAATTCCAAAGATGTCAACAATTAGAAGTATCTAATGAAATATCTAATGTCAAAGGATAAAATTCAATACATGAAGGGATAGATTAGGGATGTTAATAGGTTTTTGGGATATGTAAAAATTAATAGGGGTCTAGGATAGCGGTAAGGGGTCAGTCACAATAGGCATTGCCTTTAAACATGTTTTTTCCCCCTTTGTTTCTGCAGTCTGGAAAGACAGGTTAAGAGTCTGGCCAAAGCAGGTATTGTACTTTCTGATGTATAAATATGCTCTTTTCCTTCGTTTTTGCAGCCTAAAAAGATAGCTAAGCATGTAGCTGCTCTTATTTGTTGTGTCTTTTACGTACCCTCACTGGCTCTGTATAAAATATTTCAGGGTTACTTTTCCTGTAATATCTGTAACCTGCTGAGGAAAGTTTGTAGTGTAGAAAAGTGTAGATTTAATTAGAAATTTTGTATATAGTAATTAGGGGCAGGTATAATAATATTCATCACCTGTCTGTTAATATTGATTGTATGAGAGTTAACATACCAAATGAGGTTTTAGGGAAAGTAGTGACAGACGTGTGAATTAACATACTAAAATGGATAAAAGGGTGTAACTGATGCCAAATTGTTGCCACTCAGAATGATGTATTGGGGGCCCGAGGTTAATGTGCAAAGGCAATAAAGCAGTTCCGTTTACCCCATCTGCTTCTGAGTCTCCTGTTTCATCTCTAACATAGTTTGGTCGACAATGGAGGGCAAGGGAAAGGGGGCATTCCAGTCCACTGGAGCAGCCTCCCCGCCTGCTCCGTTTAATCAATTTAACGTTTAACTGTTTAACTAATTAAATGGGCTTTTACACCCCTAGGATAGATAAGCAATATATAGTGACAAGGATGGATTCCAAGACCAGCAGAAAAACACAAAACACAAACACAAACACACACACCCCCCTCAGCAACAGAGAGAAGGTTCTGGGGACCAGTAGGAAGTCCTTGCAAATCCGAAATTCAGAGCTTCTGCTCTAGAAAGTCTGAATTCACACAACCTTTCAGAAAAGATATTACTATCTCCTGTAACAAAATGTTTGTAAAATGTCTCAGAAGAACAGCCATGTTAGTCTGTAACTTTAAAAACGAGTAGTCCTGTGACATCTTAAGACTAGAGACTAACAAATATATAGGATTGTTTTACCTACAAAAACTCATGATCCTATATATTTGTTAGTCTCCAAGGTGCCACAGGACTACTCGTTGTTTGTAAAATGGTGAACTTGATTCACAGTTTGCTTTTAGCAATACAGCATCCGCTTCACCACTTAGATGAAACATTTTTACATGAAGCAGAATGAAGACATTTTAGTAGCAGCATAAATAATGTTACCATTTTAATGATAAAGATGATAAAAAATGGGGAAAAGAAAAAGATGTTTTTATACTGGGCATGACCACTGGAAAAAAGAAACAGTTAACTAATTCCTCAGTTTAACCTTCAACAGAAATGTGAAAGTACTGGAATAGTCAATTTTATAGCACAATTTAAATAGAATAGAGGACAAAACTCTTATATGCTGGCATAATGACAGTTTTGAGGGTTAGTGTTTTGACAGCTGAATTATCCACATCCAAAATACTTTCCTCACATTTATTCTTAAATGAAAGAAATGTTTTAGTAATGCACACAAAAAATGAATTACTCACTTCTCATAACCGTTGTTCCTCAAGATGTGTTGTTTATGTCCATTTCAATCTGATGTGTGCATGTGCTCGTGCACAGTAGCCAGAAGCAGCTAGCAGCTAGCCCATGGGTGGGCAATCATTTTTAAAAGGGGGTCAACTTCAGAAATTTCTGAAGTGGCCCTGGGCCACCCTGGAAGGGGCTGGGCCTCGGGTGGAAGTGGCAGGTTAAGGAGACTTCTTGTGCTTCCCCCTACTATGATTGGCCTGGGGTGCAGGAGAGCAAGAAGTCTTCCCCGTATGCTCCGTTGGGATCCTGTTGGGAACCACTGCATTAGAAGGTCTGGGAAGAGTGGTAAGGTGTTCAGGGTCTCTACAGACATGTAGGAAAGAAAGATGTATACCAGTGCTGATGGGGCTAAGCTGGCGCAATCAATATGACTTTAATTCATTCCCTCCGGATCTTGAGGAGAAACCTGTGTACAAGTGGTAGGAGTGGGAAAATGTACAGGAGACTGCCTTCCCACAGGAGGAAGAACATCCTTGTGCTGGTTCCTGAGCTATGGTCCTGCAAGGAGCAGAACCACTGGAACTTCCTGTTGTGTTGCATGGTGAATATATCAATTTGAGGAAAGCCTCCCCTTTGGAAGACAGAATTTGTGACATCTGGAAACAGGCACCGCTCATGGCCATGAAACGACCTGCTGAGGTGGTCCACCAGCTTTTTTGCACCCCAGGAGGTAGGAAGCTTGCAGAAGAATTGAGCATTCTACACAGAAGTCCCACAGCAAAAGCGTTTCTTGACACAGGGGAAAGGAGCATGCACCCCCCCTTTGTTGATATAGAACATTTCTAGTGTACTGTCCATCATAACTGATACACAATGTCCTGTCAGGTGAGTCTGGAAGGTTTGACATGCCAGGCATGATGCCCTTGACCCTTTGATGTGGATGTGGAGAGTCAAGTTGGCCTGACACCAGAGGCCTTGAGTCTTGAGATCCTCCAAATGAGCGCCTCATCCCAAGTCCAATGCGTCCATTATTAGTGACAGCATGGGTTGTGGAGGAGTGAAGGGAATCCATAAGTAGCCCTCCTGCAGGTTTAGTCACCAGAGGAAGGAACTGAGTACTGGGTGAGGCAGAGTTATAACCTTGTCCAAATCATCCTGGGCTGGATGATAGATTGATGCCATCCATGACTGAAGTGGCCTGAGCCTGGCATGCCGCACAATGTAGGGTACGTGCAGACATGAGGTTGTTGAATCTCGTTTTTTTTCCAAAAAGAGATTCGCCCTCAAACAGGAGGTCTTGTATAGTCTGTTGGATCTCATAGAGGAGGCCTGACACCTGCAGCCATAAGCCCAGGCACATGGCTACCCCTGTAGCTATGATCTTAATAGTGCATCAGCTGAGTCTAATGCTACCTGGAAAATCAATCTCCCTTCCTCCTTGATCAAAGCCGAAAACTTGGCACTGAAGTCCAAAGGGAGCAGCTCAGTAAATTTAGCCATTGCCAACTGGTATTATAGGCATACCTATTGACGATGGCTTGCTGATTGGTGAGGCACAATTAAAGGCCACCTGTCTAAATGCTTGGCATCCCTGTTTTGGGGAGGGCCCTGAAAACCTTGTGTTTCTCTTTGGTTGGCAGCATCTACTACCAGACAGTCAGACTGTGGATGAGAAAAAGTACTCATCCCCTTTGGAGAGTATGAAATACCAGTGCTCATGGTGCTTGGCTGTAGGTTGCAATGTGGCTGGGGTCTGCCACAAGGTCCTTGTCATATCCATGACTGTTTCAATTAACGGCAGCACAATTCTAGATGGGGCCGAGGAAACTAGGATGTCAACCATAGGGTCAGCTTCATCAGCCATTTCCTCCACTTTAATGCCCAATCCTGGTCAACGTGACGTAAGAGTTGCTGCAGTATCTGGGAGTTCTTCAGGGCTGGGGCTACTGAGGACCCAGACAAGACCTCATCTGGTGAGAAAGAGAAGGAGGCTACCAAAGAGGGTAGGATATTCCCTCTCATCTTGGCCAGAAGAATCCC
Organism: Rafetus swinhoei; assembly: GCA_019425775.1. NCBI lineage: Eukaryota > Metazoa > Chordata > Testudines > Trionychidae > Rafetus > Rafetus swinhoei. Next base: position 17,778,165 of record CM033428.1, on the reverse strand, counting down.
TTAACCCAGGTGGTAAGCCTAGTGGATGGAGTGCTGGGAATGGTAAAGGTGCTAGTCCCAACGAAAGCACCGCAGATTGTGCCTGCATGTCTTGCAGAGCTCTAGGCTCGGCGGTCAACTGTTTCAATGATGGCATTAGAGCTGATGTCAGTGCTGGTGCCCGTGTTATCGTCATTGTCAATGTTGGCTGTATGTCTGTCCCCAAGAACAAAGCAGGGGCCTTAATTGTCTCTAGTGCCAATGGGATCAGAACTGGTGCCACCCTTGGTGCCAGAATCAGCAATTGAGGTCACGCATGTGATGGAATAAACGTTGCAGAATCCACCAAGGCTGCTCCCGAGCAAGACCCTTGGCTCCTGCCTTGAGCTTAATGGAAGGCCCACGGTGTCCAAAAGGGCCCCTACCATGGGGAAGGTGTTCTGCCACTGTGGGACACACTACATAGAGCAGGAGGATGATCTCCTGCTGCTACTGCATCAGGAGTGGTACAAGTCCAACTCTAAGTAGGACTATGGTGGAGCCGCTCCTTGTGAGGCAGATCGGAGAGAGACAGGTGATCAACTACAGTTCCCAGATAGTTGGTCTCCAATGGACCTGTGCCAAGGGGACTGTGACCGGTGTGTCACCATATCCAGTTCTGCCTTGGACTGCACAGGGGGCTGGGAGGGAGCTGGCAGTGCTGAAGCACTGTCTTGTCTAGGAGGTGAGAACAGTGCCATGTGGTGCATCAAATCCTGTACCACATGGAAAGCGTCTGGCATGGATGGGAGTGGCAAGTGCTCCAAAGGTCTCAGTGACTGCGGCTAGCCCAGACTCGACTGCCTTCCCTGGACAGGTGTCAACATAGCCTCAGTTCAAATTTCGGAGCACTGGCCCATCTGTGATGCCAATACTGGCTGGTCTCCCATTTTTGCAGAGGGGAATCACCTCCTGTCTGGTCTTTTCTTTTCATGCACCAGCAACGAAGACTGGTGCTATAGGCTGGAATGCTCCCAAAAAGTTGCATGGTGGTGCCATTCCCTATTTGCATCCTTCTTCAGTGCCACATCTTTCAATATCATTGACTGTGTGCTCCTAATGGAGGAAGTGGTACTAGGTGCCAGGTCTCCAGTGCTGGGGTCCAACTGTGGCAGGAGTGCCATCTCCATAAGGAGAATTTTAAGCCTCTGCCCTCTTTCCTTACTTGTCCTTGGTCAGGAATTCCTGACAAATCTTGCAGTGGACCTTCTGTTTACCCTTACCCTGGCACTTTAAACAGGAGTGAGAATCACTTGGTGCACAACTGGCAGATTTTGAAGGCTGGGGAAATGAGGCATGGTCTGGAGACGGTAGGAAAAATGGAGGAAGGGACTCCCGTAATGGAAACGCACAACTACTAACACTAAAACTTATCTACAACTGCTTGTGAAAACAAGAGACGAGCAAGGGGAAGTTCCAGCTAACATCACTGCTGGTAAGAAGGAACTGAGGAGGGGTTGGAATGGCAGGCCTCTATACTGGGTACCAGTTAGTGACCCACCCAGGAGTTGCTTTGGCACCATTTCAGGGGGCACCTGGGCTGATCTTACAGCTAGCTGATAAGAGAAAAACATCTTTCAGCTACTGTGCATGCCAATCTGCACATACCTAATTGAAATACACATGAACAAGCACTTGAAGAACTGTCATCATTTGGAATAATAGGATAATATGTTTCCTTTTAAAAGTGTGTAACAAGAGGTGGAGTATACTCTGCTTGGTACCTTACCTGATTGGTTTAAGTGCCATCATTTCATCACGCTTCTTTTCTCTTCTTTTAAGCTCAGACTCTGTTGACTTCAGTTTATCTGGAGCAAGACGTAACTTGGACTGCAGATCGCTAATTACATCTTGAAGTTCTGACTCTGTTTCAAAGAACCTCTGACAAACTGGGCAACATGACTGGTTCTCATCTGTCATCTGTGTAATAAATTGTGAATAAACTGCTGTAGCTCCGGCAAGCATAGCTGTTTTAAAAAAAATAAATTGAAGTTTGTCAATTAAAGCAGTGAACAATCAAATCTACAATAATATGTAGCACTATAAAGGGAAACAGAGCTGATATCTGAGAAATTAACAGAACAAGGGAATATTTGATCTTTAATTGTTCTTTCTCTCTGTTAAATAAATGAATTGTGAAATTGACTGCAATTTTCTTTGACTACTACCAGACTCTTCTGCTAATATTAGGCACAACTAGCCATGCTGCAGCTGCTAGTTTACACTGGTTTGTATATCTGGCCGTTCCAGGTAGCAGAATATTCTCTAGCTTTGACACAATCCAGAATCAGAACCTACATATTTTCTATGTCAAAGTAGTTACTACTAAATTTATAAGAATGAAGTAATAAGGTAGCAAATTCATTAAAAGAACAGAAAATATTTGCATGTCTGTTTATATGCAGTACATAAGTAAAAAAATAAAACTAAAGAAAACTGAATATAATTTTATTCTTAAACGTGGCACCTTCAGATTAATATCAAAATGTATATTAACTACTGGTCATATGACAAATAAAAATAAGGATTGCATATAACAGCCAGTATTATGTCTCAAAAGCTGGAATTTAAATTTAAAAGCTTTTTAAAAGAAAATAAAGAAATAAATAAGCATAAACATAATACATAAACATACCTCGCTGCTTTGAAGTCTTTTCAATTTCATCCTGAAGTTTATATAGATCACACTCAAAATCCTGACTTCCACAAACATTAAAAAGTTTGTCTTCATAACTGGACAATTGCTCTTCTTTTTTTCTTAGCTCAATACTGATATGATTTTTATTTTGTTCAGCTGAAACGAGTTCTTTGCTGAAACAAGAACATGAAAATTCTTATATTAAAGAGTGACACTAAAATAAGCTTACAAACCATTATAGCCCAGAAATTATTAGGTTAGCTCGAATCTGAAATTCATATTGGACAAATTCCTGTCAGTTTGGCTGAAAAACTAATCTATAAGGAATAATTTCAATACTATAAGAATTACATAACAATATTTATATGCGAATTTGAATACTGGGATAATATGTTGCACTTCAAAAGTCTACTAACAACACGTTTTTGTTTTTAGCTTATTCTGAGAGACCATTTCTAAATGATAAATCCATGGCCACTACTTCCTAAAAATGAAATCTGAATTTCATTTTTATTGTTGTTAACTTCACTTACGTACTAACCCATTTTCTAAAAATATGTTGACCTGGCTTTTGTCTTAAGTATCCTTGTGAGAAGGGGCTAAGTTACATAAGCAAAAAATATCTTTGTTAGGAATCCTAAAATTAGACTGCTTCCTAATAGTTATAAGAATATACTTCAAGTCCATTACAGAACATACTTGGTACATGGATATTTCCAATATAAAAATTCAGATCTACATTATTGAATAAAACATTATTCTACAACCACAAGGGGGAAAAATCCACTCAAATTGTTATTCTTTTCAAGAAAAGTGTATTTCTTGATCAGGCTGGATTAACTTTTCAGGGAGCCGAGGACTATTAGATTTTGTGGAGACCCTAGACTCCAGAGTGGAGCCAAAAATTAGGGGATCAGTGTGCAGGAGGGGGGGTGCATGCTGACGCAGGAGGATGGGTGCAGTGTGAGAAGGGTTGAGGGCTCTGTCTGGGGATGTATGCTCTGGGTTGGGGATGAGGAGTTTGAAGTGCAGGGGGCTTAAGGCTGCGGTTAAGGGATCGGGAGTGTGGAAGTGGGCTCAGGGCAAGAGGTTGGGGTGGGGGTGCAGGATCTGCACAGGAGTTTGGGTGCGGAAGGGGGCTCATGGTTGGAGTGTGGAATCTGGAAGGGAGTTTGGGATTTGGAGTATGGGAAGGGGCTGGGGATGTAGGTCTGAGAGCAGTTAGGGTACAGAGGGCTAGGGTAGGAGGTTGGAGTCTGGGCAGTTACCTGGGGCAGATCCCATTTGGTGATGGTGCAGCCCACACTCACTTGCAGGCCTCAGTCTCCTTAGTTCCCATTAGCCAGGAATCGCAGCCAATGGGAGATGCGGAGAACGGAGCCTGCAGGCAAGGCTAGCGCCAGTACAGAGCTCCCCAGTGCAGCGCTTGTCATGGCATCATTTTAAGGGAAGGGAAGATAAACAGCAGTGCGTTGGCACCTCCCTTTCGCCACCATTCCAGGCAGAGCCAACCTGGAAGGAAGCACGAAGGGGCTATAGTGGCTGCAGCCCAGCGCCCTGGACTGCAACCTCTAATGCCCCTTTCTAAATCTGGCCCTGTTCTGGGCTGATCATTGTGTTTCTTGTTTCTGAATTTTGCAGTATCACTGAGTCCCAAATCTTGTACAGGTTGAATCTCTCTAGTTCAGAACTCTCTGGTCCAGAAACATTTGTAGTCCAGAATAATTTTAGTTTGCTGGATGTCCATTTTTCATAGGTGTGGCCAAGTTTCTTACAATCCCATAAAGTTTGCTTACAGCCACCAGTCCTGGCTCTCAGTGTTCTGTGCTGTTGTTTAGCTCTAATTTACCCCTAAATGTCCTCTAACAGGCCAATAAGCAGTGGAAGTGTTGGTAATGCTGGTAGACAATACTGACCTTCTGTGGTCTGGAAAGTTCTCTTGTTCAGAATTGGTCAGGTCCCGAGGGTGCCGGACTAAAGAGGTTCAACCTCATGATCTGCATGGATGCACCCTTATGCTTGTATGGAGTCTCAAACTGGATTTGGCCCATCATAAGAGGTTTGCCAATATGTACTCCCTTGAAGGACTGAGGCCTCAAAAATTTTACGAACAGAAATTATGGGATTGATAGAGATTTCTGGGTAAGGTTTTTAGCCTGTATTATGCAGAAGATCAGATTAGCATAAAGGTCTCTTCTGATCTTAAATCTACATATATATTTTAGAGTGTGCCTGTCTGTGTGTCTGTTTGCAGGTCTGTTTGTTCAAGAACTCCTCCTAAACGGTAAGAGCTAGGGCTACCAAAATTGATATGCCGTTTCATCTTCTCCTAACTTAAAGCTAGGTCAGAGTTTGGTTGTGCCAGGATAATCAGAATCCATGGGAAAAGGACTGTTTTCCATAACATGAAGAGGGAGGGGCTGCTGTTTGGAGGGATGTGATACGAGAGGAGCCACCAGGGGCAGCGAGCCCGCAACAAAGAGCTATCCTGTAGAGCAGGGCTACTCAACTTTGGAAGCCCCGTGGGCCACAAAGACACTCACAGCACATGCCGAGAGCTGCAACTTAAGTGTGGCTGCAGATACATGCAAATATATGCAAATAGCTTCTTTCACACTGACAGGCATGAATACAAAGCACCCCCTGTACCCATCTATTCCAGCCAGCCCATATGCTTCAGTGTTTCAATGCTCACCCAGCCTGGGAGACGCCTTGCCATTGTGGAGTGTGTTCCCAGTGGAGATCATGTTCAAAGGATCCCACCCAAGGGCCGCATGTTGAATAGCCCTGCTGTACAGTGTCCACTGGGGACAGTTGTACCACCAAGGGAGTGGCCAGCAGGGCTGGGGCTTCACCATCTTGCCTGCGAGCACACCAGATAAAGAGCCCCCCTGCCTTGGCCCCTGGCAGCTGGGAGGGGAAGGAGGCCTGCAGGGAGAGAAAACGCCCCTGGCAACTGGAAAGTGGGGCTGGAGGGAAAGAAAATGTCCCTGGAGACTGGGGGAGCAAGGGAGAAAACGCCCCAGCAACTGGGGAGGTGGGGGAGATCTGGGGGGAGAGAAGAGGCCCTTGCTGGATGGGACCCCTTCCTCCCCAAGGCCCTCCTCGCGCCCCAACCCTCACTCTCGCACCCTCCACCAACCTCACAACCCTGCTCCCTACCCACAGCGCCAGTCCCCTGCTCTGAAGACCTGGGCAACATGGGGTAAGTCTGCCAGTATGCAATAATTTTAAATGCAACAATAAATAATAGCAATAATAAATCAAACAAGACATAACTGTAATAAGGGAACAAAATAATGGATTAAACTCTCTAACTTCAAAATGAACTTCAGAAATTAATTTTGAAGCCAGAATCGAGTAAATTAATACTTACTTAAGCTGAGCAAGCTTGTCTCTTGTCTGATTAATCTCTCTAGTTTTAGCATGAAGCCAGTCCTCAAGCTGTCTTTTGTTAGGAAAATATCCCAGCAATAAGGTCAATTCATCAGTATGTCTAGATTTTATTTTTCTGATCTGCTCCTCTTTGTCCACCTAGGAGAACAAAATATTCTTAAAATACACTTCTTTATATTCACAAACTGTTATTTTATTTAGTGTACTTATAAAGTTACATTTTTTTCCCCCCAAAGGTACAGATTTTTTATCCAATTAATGATGTAAGATTCTGAGGGTGCATCTCCACAGCACCCTAAATTAGAAATAAGATATGCAACTTGCGCTACACAAATTGCGTATCTTATTTCGAATCTATTTCAAAATAGGCTATTTTGAAATTTGGCGCGTCTACACAGTGTCAAATTTTGAAATAACGTGCTATTTCGCGCCATTCCTTATCCCTGTGCAATGAGGTTTACCGGGATGGCAAAATAGCTCACCTGTTATTTCGAAAAATATTTCAAAATAAGAGGCGGCTTGTGCAGACATGGGGTAGCTATTTTGGGATACCTCTGATATCCTGAAATAGCCATGCAGTGTAGATGTACCCTGAGAAATATCTGCTCCTCATAAAGCCTCAATGAAAGATATTACCTTCATGTAAATTTCTTAATAAGGAAGTAATATTAGAAAAATAAAAAGAAATACACTACTTTGTCTTTTTTCAACATATCCATTTGGGTGATTGCCATGGTATTCAAGTTTAGCTGTTCCATCTCCTGATCCAATTTCCGAAGAACCTTATCCAGGTCTGCTTTCTCATTTTGAAGTTTTTGTACCTCTGATTCAAGAGCTTCAACACTGCTGTTCTTCTCAGCCTTATCTAGTTCACGTTCCTAAACAGAAAAAATAAAATCAACCAAGAATTTACTCTAAAAATGTGATTTATAATTATGCCAAGTAGGGAACAAAAGACTAAGAATGGAGTACTTTTCATTATTCAACAGCAATAACTCAGGTGGATAAAGGAATGACAATTACATAATCTGCAAAGACTAAATACAGAAGGATGAAGGGTGTGAAATAGGGCTGTAAGCAAGGCAGAGGGCACTGATGCTAAGATGCCAGAAAGTCTGCACAGCCTCCCCCAGTTGCTCATCTACTACACTGATGAATGCTAATACAAAAGAACATGCTTCAATGTGCTTCATCCGCATCCTGTTTATTCTTTGCTTTTTGGCATCCATTGAATAATAAAATATACTTGAGGATTTTCCTAAAGGGAAACACTATGGGGAGAAATACCACGATACATTAAATTCTTCAATTACTGGTTGAACCTCTGAAATCTGGGATTTTCTGGTCCGGCAACATCGTGATCTGGCAGGACCATGGATGTTGTAGGACCAAAGAACCCCAGCAGCTGGGAGCAAGAACCACATGGGAGTGTAGGAGTTGGGAGCCTCGGGTAGGCCAGTGATAGAATGGGGAGCCCAGGCAGGGCTGGGGGCAGGGCGGAGAGCCCCAGCTGAGCCAGCAGCAGCAGAACTGCTGTTGAGCCCTGGCCCTGGAGAGCCCCAGCTGGGCAGTGACTGTGGGGTTGGTGGGATCGGACAGAGCCTAGTGTCCGGGGCTGGTGGCTGGGAGCAGGCTGATGGCCTGGAAGGGAGCTCAGGATTGGGAGCCAGCAGCAGCACACTGGCCTCCCATGGTCTGGCAAACTCCATGGTTCAGGACTGTTTGGGTCCCAAGGGTGCTGGACCAGGGAGGTCCAACCTGTACAAACAAACAAGTACAAATCATTTTGCGAGAAAGGCACAAGTAAGGAGTTAGCAATTAGATAACTTGCCTTTAGGGATGGTTTGTTATAAGTTTGTAAATGTGTAAAACATAGCATCCTATATATTTAAGTCATTAATTTTTTGGTCCCTGAGTCCAACAAGTAAAATATAATTTACTCTCACAGATTATGAAATAGGTTTTCAGGTTTTTTCATTATGTCACTGATGTCCACATCTCCAATACTTTATATGACTAGAAGCAACAAGACAACTGAATATGCTTTCACTTGTGCATTTATTTAAATTATTCAAATATAAAACCTTACAGACTTGATGAGTTCCTGATCCAGTTCCAGAATCCTGTCTGAAGACTCCTCCAACTGATTCAGTTCATATTTCACATTCTTCAGTTCAAGCTGTTTCTTGTTTTGAATGTCTGACTTCAGGTCAATGGTTTTTTCCAGTCCAGTTTTCTTATCTCTTATATCATCAATCTGCTTTTGTTTCATTGTTTCTTTTTCTGTAAATTCTCTCTGAACAAAGAAATAATCCAAAACAGTCACTAAGCATTTATCTACATGTGAATTATTTTATAGAGAGCCCCACATAAACATTTTTTCTCTATTAGCAGACCACTATGACCAGACTGCCATCTGTCTAATGCAACCTACTGAAATACTTTGGAACAATAAAAGAGCTGGCTGGAAATTTTCCACAAAACATTTTTCTGTTGGAAAATACTGAGTCATTGAAATCAAACCATTTTTCAGGAGAGTGTCGGTTTTCACAAATCTTTTGACAGAACCAGGTAGGCTTCCAACAAAAACTTGCCTGTTTTCTTACCAGCTCACCTTCCCACTTCCTAGCTTGTCAGCAGTTCACCTGGCAGAGAGCTTGGGATGCTGGAATGCATTCCTTGGGATGCATTCCTAAACTGGGCAGTCTAAACAGCCACATGTTTGGGGAGTCAGACATCCTTGCAGGAATTAGGCAGTCTTTTGAGCAAACTGAAAAATTCCATTTTACTTCTCCTGGTGTGGGGATAAAAGTTGTTGTTTTTTTTCCCCAAAGATCCAAAATTTTTCATAGGTGAGGATTTTTTCCAACCAATTCTAGACAGTCATGTTAAACAGAATTATTTTTTATTACTATTAGTATTACCATGCTACCAAGGAGCCCCAGTCATGTGTCAGAACACCACTGTGCTAGGCACAGTATAAAGAACAACAAAAAATGTCCCTTCATTAGGGAAATGAAAATGTAATTATTAAATGATTTTTCACCACATTAGAACTAACTGTAATTTAAAAAAAAAACCCAAACAATATAAGGTGTCCTTGCAAGGTCTTTCTGACAGAAACATCTTCTAATACCAAGTGTACTGTAAAAATTGTTGACAACTGTGTGTATAATATTGGAATTGGGAGATAAGCATGCCCATAATTGTAAGCTAAATTCCTTGTGAACATTTGACTAAGAATAAAGAACACAATTTGCTGTCAATTCACATGCATTATGAAACCAGATATTATGAGAATTAATGAGAATGCATTAAGCTGAAAAAAATCTTACCATTAACTGACTGGCAGCTTCCACTTCTCTTTCTTGTCTCTCTTTCACAAGCTTGTGAAAACTGTTAATTTGCCTTTCATTAAAAGGTGCTCGCTGAAAACCATCTAATTCCAACAGTGCTGCCAAAGTCTGGATTAATGAATCCCTGGTTCTGATGTCTTGTTGGTGACGATCTGCTTGCAGCTGAAGACGGCCTTTACACATATATACATACACAAGGTTTACACATTTAGAATTGTACACATCAAGAACATATTATATCGCTTATATGTGATTATGTTCAATGGCAAATCACTTGGAAGGAATGGTTCTAACTCAATTTTTTTTTTAACTGCATGCATTAATTACTGAATTTTAGCAGTTTCTAGTTGAAGAGACTCTTAAAAGGTCTTTTTTTAAAGAAAGATATAAGTGTCATTTCTTATATTACTAATGCCACCTTAGGCAGTGAGGCTGGGACCATAGCAGCCCAAGAGGGGAAACCTGTCCAGGCCGCATCAGCCTGGGAGGAGGCAGGGCTGCAGCAGCCCAGGCAGTGGTGGTAGCAGCGTGATTGGGGCTGCCTGCCACCCAGCAGTGGGGCCAGGGCTGCGTCCGCAGCAGCCCTAGAGGAGGAAGCTGGCCGCGGCAGTCCGGCAGTGGGGTTGGGGGCTGCGACAGCCTGATTGGGCAATGTGCCATTCAGCAGTGGGGTTGGAGCTACCTAGCTGGCAGTAGACCTGAGGCTGGGGCTGGCCCGCAGACAGCCCAGCTGAAGGAGCCAGCAGCGGGGAGGGGCAGCAGGCTAAGGGGCTGGTTTCAGGGCACCTCCCTTTGTCCAGAAAATTCCCTCATCTAGGACTGGTCAGGTCCCGAGGGTGCTGGACAAGAGAAGTCCAATCTGTAGTAACTGTTTTCCCAAATTGGTTTTAAGCTGATTAATGTTAAACCTATGTAACTTCAGTTTCATAAGGGGGACAAAACTGAAAAACAAACTAAAAACAAGCAAACAAAAAGTCCAACTCATTTCTGTTGGAAATTTGTTTTTATCCACTTTGGTTTCAAGAAACTTATAAGTATTCTAGAATTGACAGAGAAAATAATGTCTCTTTTTTTTGGTTTTTACTTTGCACATCTGACAGCACTTTGTCACTTTCCACCCCATGGGCTGAACCTATCAACTGAGCTCAGTGGGACTATGCTTATTTACTTGTGAGTGTGTTTGTAGGATTGAACCTTTAGTTTGTTTCCTCAGCAAGGCCTTTTACACAACACAAAGGGAGAACTCACTACCTCTTCCAATTTTTTAAAATAGGAAAATGTGACTGCAGAATCAACAAAAAGTGGGATGGCTGTCTCATGCAGTATTTAAAACTACATTTAACTTTACTTTTTAAAGCTAGATTTCAAGTCTGATATTACCCTTTGAAAATTAAAATATTAACTGACTTTTTAAAAAAAAATCATGAAAACACTTACAAATAGTCTTGGAAATTCCCGTTTTAATAAAAAACATTAAAACTTAATTTTGTGTCTAACCCATCTGCCAATGCCTTTTAAAAAGTCTATTGCCATTCCCATTGTTCCCACATTTTGCAACATTTTATTATCCACCTATTTTAGGCCCCATTTGCAGACTTCAACAAGATCTACATTTGGACTTGAAGGCAGAAGAGTTTGGACTAGTAAGTCTTAATAGTAGATCACAGCTTTTATTTGCTCTGTAACGAAAGAAGGCATTGGAATTCTCTGTCTGCATTTTGTACAGATTTTTTTAAAAAACCGAAAAAACAAAATGTTTTTCTAAGACGAAGTTAAGAAAAAGCCATTTATTATAAATGTGATAATGCTAGTCAGTGGTAGGGATGTTAAATTGCGGGTAATTGTCTAATCGAATAGTCCATTCATTTTGCCCTAGGACTGTTGCGACATTTTAAAGGTGAAAGCACCAGGTGGAGCTCAGGGTCAGCTGGGTACTCCCCACTGATAACAAGCTTCCTGTGGCGCTGCTGCTTTGAAATGCTGTGGGAGCTCGGAGTCAGGCTCTCTGCAACATTTCAAAGCGTCAGCGCCACACGGAGCCTGGGGTCAGCAAGGGAGTCCCCAGCTGACCGCGGGTTTCACGCAGCACTGCTGCTTTGAAATGCTGCGAGGAACTCAACCCCAGGCTCCACGCAGCGCTGCCGTTTGAAGTACTCCCTCTTTTCCTCCCCCCCTTGCTGCCTCTTTCTGATAGAGGCAGCAAAGGGGGTGGGGAGGGGGAGCGACCAGTTGACAGGCTTATCAACTATCTGATAAGCATTTGCTTATTGGATAGTGGACTAGTCCTTCACATCCCTAGTTGGTGGGACAAAATAATGCAGTGGCAGATCAGCAGGCTATAAGATGCCACCAATATTTAAGATTATTTTTACTTTTCTGTTATAAGTGCCTATTTTGTGGCCTTAATCAGTCAGCCAATTCAAATTACTTATTTCTGAAAATTACACTAAAATTGCCAGCTACACTAAAATTGCCAGCTACAGTCTTTTCTTTCTAAATTCAAATAAAATTCAGTATATAGTTTTAAAAATTGTTTTAAGTAGAAAAGTAGTAACTTCTCTCCAAACCATGTGTATTAAAATTTTGGTAATCATCTGAACTAAGAACACAGAACTTAAAGGGTTAATTACCACAACACCAAAAATAATGTCCATTATTTAAAGCATGGGTTCCAAAACTGGGGGGAGGTGTGTGAAGAAATTCCGGGAGGGCACGAGGCGACCCAGCCCCCCCATCAGTTCCCCTTCTCACGAAAGAGCCCAGTCCATCTGTCTGCTTGGCTATTGGAACACTGCAGCTCGGGCTGGCTGGGGTAGATTTCAAAATGGCCACCTTAAAAGGGCAATGCCTGCTCTGTTCTTAAAAGGGCAGGGCAATCTTTTTTTCTTTTTCTCAACAAGTTTTGCTGCTATTTTTGTTTTTTGCCTTTCTTGCCCCCGCTCAGTTCCTTTTTTTTTTTTGGTCAACAAGTTTTGCTGCTATTTTGGTGGGGGAAGGGGTTGGGCGTGAGGGTTTCTCAAAAATCAAAAAGGGGGGCATGATGCCAAAAAGTTTGGGAACCACTGACTTAAAGGGTCATGCTCTTACTAACTGAGTAATTCTGTTCTGATTTCTAATCTTTTCAAAGATCATAATTACCTATTCCACCCTATATTGGTATTATAACTGTACTGATGACATTTGCAATTAATGTATGTATCTTGAAATAATTGATAAGCTGTACAGAACAAGATACATGGTATTTAGGGAATTTTAGAGAAATCACATGAAATACAACCTGTCTGAATTCCACCCTTTAGTACATATCTTGCATTCACTTCCTGCCTAACAATTTTCTTGGCTAAAATCCAACAACTAAAATGAGTGACATTTCTATTCTTCCAAACTGGAGGACTCATGCTAATGCACCCAGCTTACAGACCAAACATATACTTTGTAAATTTTTAGACTAATGACGTCTTGGTGACCTAAAGTGGCCCCTTTCCTGCAAAAAGTCCATAAATGAATGAATGTGCCAACATCAACATTATTGGTCAAAAGGGCAAGTGTAAAATTGAAATCCTGTGGAGAAGACTAATGACCTTTTTTTTCATTGTCAGAGGTAACCAAAAGTTCAAATTTGAGACTTAGACTTGCTGCACTAAGCAGACAATACTGAGTAAGTATACTAAATTTCAATATTTTCATCTGACTCAAACACAGAAATTCTGTCAATCATCCTGTTACAAGTGTCTATATTACATCAGATGGTGATTCTGGCATTTTTTTTTTAAATGAGCCTATTGTACCTTGTTCAACAAGTAACTCTGATTTCTCTCTGTTGAATCTCTGACACTCTCTGCTTGCTCTATCCAGCTCATGTTGACAGTCTGTTAATCTCCTTTCCTTCTCTTTTACTGTTCTCTGATGGTTCTGGTACATATCCCTTAGTTGGTCATCTGTTCCTTGAAAAACCTACGCAGTCAGAGTATATTGCCCCATTAAAAAGTTAGGTTCTTTACTTGATTTATAACAAAATACGTTGTCCATGCATATAAACTATATAATGCATCTTCCAAAGGTTAAACACAGAATAAAACACAAAGGATAAAATATAATCAGATGTGTAATTTTTACCATAAGACCACTCAAACTGTAGCACTAAAAGGTATTTTGGGTTAGCTTTAATAAACTTACTAAGGATGTGAAAGTTTAATCAGTAAGTTACGCAAATTGTGTATCTTATATTGATCTAATTTTGAAATAGCTAATTTTGAAATTTGGCGCTGTCTACACAGTGCCGAAATTTCAAAATAAATCACTATTCCAAAACATCCCTTTACCCTTGTGGAATGAGGGTTATAGGGACATCAGAATAGCAAGCCTGTTATTTCAAACTCTATTTTGAAATAATGAGCTCGTTCAAAAGAGGCTGAATAGACGTACCCTAAGCACTGGTTAACGTTAACTGGTGGGGGGCTGGAGCAGCTACCCGCCTGCTGTGGACAGGGGGCTACTCCTGCCCCATGCGGGGGAGGGTCTGCTGCAGGCAGGGGCTGCTCTGGCGTGTCCTGGCTAGAGCAGCCTCTATCTGTGGTGGGTCAAGGCGCCCCACAGGCAGGGGCTTCTTCAACTGGGACACCAGAGCAGCCCTTGCCTGTGGGGCGCCCTGGCTTGCCGTGAGCAGGGGCTGCTCCGGTGTTCCAGTCAGAGTAGCCTCAGTCTGTGAATGGCTTGAGCACCCTGCAGGCAGGGGCTTCTTCGACAAGGACGCTGGAGCAGCCCTTGCCTGAGGGGTCCCCTGGCCTGCCGCAGGCAGGGGCTGCTCCAGCTGAGCAGGTGCAGCTGGGCTGCTCCAGCCGAGCAGGTGCAGCTGGGCTGCTCCAGCCAAGCTGGAGCAGTCCTTGCCTGCGGCAAGGAGACAGAGGGAGGGCTGCTCCAGCCCATAGCCATTTAAATGGGATTTTACATTCCTACTACTTACTGCAGGAGTTAAGCCACAAGACCTAAGTAAAATTATCTGGGTGCCATAAAGGGATTCCCCTTTTTCATACTGATAAAACATGATCAGTCACTGTTATTCTATAAAATCATCAGCACAGTGAGCAGTTAATTGTACTTGTAGATCTGAGAGGGAAAGGTAATAGTAACAGTTTAAATCTCCATATTTCTACTAAATCAAAAAGAAATACACCTTCATGGCATTGCATTCTAACAGCTATTACTATATTTAAACCATTTATTTTTAGAGGCTGTTCTGGTAATGGTGACTACTCCTTAATACATGTGGCTGTCTAGCTGCTCTTTACTGTAAAAGCTGTAGCATGCAGACAGCTCACTTTGTAGTGCCATTGTAAATTTCTCAGAAATCATACATGCAGAATAATATTTATGGATATCTGTACTGCTACCTAACTACCATTCTTCAACAAACCATTGCATCTGCATGATTGAAGAGATCAACAAATGGCGACTAATTATAAAAACAGTATTGATCTGGAGGGTCAGCCACACTTAGCTGCTTAATACTCTTAGCAAACTTGTCAATTTTAAAACCACAGCCACCATCTTTCATAGTGTCTATGCACTTTATTTACTGAGCTTTTATAAACTTTGCCCCCAATCCAGAAAAACACTTGTGAATTGTCCCAATGAACTGAATGGGACTGTTCATATTTTAACCATTTTCATGGATTGAGACTTTACTAGTGGGGTGATTTTTTAATAAAAATGTTAATGAATTATTTACTGAAGAGTAGTACTCCATGGATTACACTAAAAACATTCACATCTTTCTGCATCCAGTTTTACAACAACCGTGGTCAAAAATGTTTGGAAAATAAAACCAGCAGAATAAAAATACGCTGTTCTGGGTCTGGATATACAAGTTGTTTAAAAATTAATGTTTACTCTATAGCAAATGTATTTTTCATCTGTAATGCATGATTGCTTTTTTTTAAAGGATGAAGGATGGTAACACATAGGATTTATAAAGCAAACCTTCTTCATCTTCTGTTGTAAATCCTGGTTATCTTTTTCCATCTGCCTTTTTCTGCTGTCCAGAGCTTTAATCTCATTGTCAAGTCTCATTACTTTTGCAAGATTCTGTTCAATTTCTGTCAGGCGGTTCTGAAAAGGAAAGAATTCTAAAATAAATTGACTTCACTGCAGTTTATGGATCTTATAATCACATTTTCTATTTAAATACAATGCATTTTAAAACATGGATCATGTCCACCATCTACAAGTTCATAATGAGTTTGAGATACTAGTACAAGGGTTCGCAAATATTTTCACCTCATGTCCCACGTATTAGTCAAGATAGCATCTTGTGGATCACTTCCCCTTCCTGATGAGATAGCATTCCTGCAGCAACTACAGTAATTACTTACATGGAAAAGTAATATTAGCAAATCTTATTAAAGCTTATATTTTATTTCTACATTTGAGAGCAGATCATCCCAACATTCCCTATAATTTTTCCCATGCACACGTGGAATGAATTTTCGTAGGTGCGCCGATATGGAAGTGATGCTCAAACACTTCAGATATGAAGTGATCAAATGTGCTGCTAATGATGTTAAGGAGGGTTTCTGTAACTTCCTCCTTTCCTGCTGTGGCCATTTAGAATATGTAAGCCACATACTTACTGGCTGCCCTCACTGCCAGGGAATGCCTGATTCCCTCATAGATTTGCATGAAAAATAATTATCTGTATTCAGCAGTTGAATGGTTAAGGTGCTTAAACTCATACACTTGACTTGCTTGTGCTATGTAGATGCAACACAATACATAAACAATGTATTTAATGTATTTTAATTTCTTTTAAAGATAGTTAACAGTAAGTACTCTGCATAGTGGTTAAAAACTACTGCACTAGGTAGGGTATACCAGAAAAACATGCACAGTACTATTAATTGAAGAGTTACAGGGACAAGAATTGCTATTATTTATCAGAATTTGTTGTAGTTATTGAATATGTCATGGCACCATGGTAAATACAGGTGTAAAAGTAAATACAGACACTAGGTATTATTTACTTAGAGGCAAGGGAGGGCTCTGTAAAGGTGCTTTTCTCCCCATTTCTGACAGTATATTCAAGTTGTAATATATTACTTGGAGGTAAAGGTAATATGAAAATGTGCCCTGTAAAATCAAACAGATACAGTGAAACCTTTGTTATCCGGCACTCTGTTAATCAGAAAACTTTGTTAACCAGCATTGCCCCCAGCCACAATACTGTCACATCTGCAGGCACACAGCCCTGGCTTGGTTTACCATGATTGGCTTAACAATTTTTTATTTAAGAAGTACTAATCATCTTTAACTCAAAATAGAAATGTGAGACCAACTGCCTCCCACTACAAAACTACCAATATTAAAAACCTGAGTTTTACTATTATTGTCCATTGGTTTTTCCTAGGTTGATGGGACCCTCAGATAACCAGAATTTTTAGATAACCGGAATGCCCTAATCCCCGAGCGTGCCGGATAACACAGGTTTTACTGTAATATAATCTATCTTCCAAAATAAGCTGTTGAATAAATATTGAAAATTGCATTTTTCCAAAAGTTTTCTTAACTAAACCGAGAGCATAACAGAGGAAAGATACATGTTGCTTTCAAGGTTGACCTGAAAATCCCCCAATTGGAAGTAAATTAATTTAAATAAAATAAAAAATAAATTGGTCCAAAATTTTGTGAAGATAAAATTAGATAATTTCCACTACATCTTTGAATATAAATTCTACTCACTATTTCATTATTTGTTATGATGAAAATATCCTGTAAGATTTATAGTTAAATCAAAAAATATCCCCTGATAATACAACATTCAGTTTGAGAGATTTTTAAATCACACAAAAGTCAGGAAATTGCCATATTTACTCTGCCTCTCCTAGTGAATATGTACAGGATTACAGTAAAATCTTGAATTACATGATCATACAAACAAATTTACCTTTAGAGGCTCAAGTTGATTCTCAATAGATTTTACATTTTCCTTAGAAGCAGCCAGTTGAGCTTCCCTATTGCTAAGTTGGTCTTGAATTTCACGTGCTTTTTCTTTATTTTGTTTTAGATATCTCAGTTCCATCTGACACTCTTTTACTCTCAAGGTTTGCTTTTGACGTACCTGACGAAGTGTTTCCAGTGCTTTAATATACCTTTCAAAAAGAAAACCACATGTACATTTCAAATTGTATAGGCACATGCAGTTTTATGAATGAAATCAACACTGTAAAATGAACATTTATAATGAGCATTTAAACAATTATAATTCCTGAAAGGAATACTTTACTGTAATTATTTTAATTATGGGAAGAAATAAACCTTGTTGCTGAGAAGATCTCATCAAATTTTTGTTTCAGGGCCCTTCCCTCACTTAAGGGCCAGTTGGATTCTTCTTGATGACAGAATATTACATTATTAATCACGGATTTGGAAACACCAAGGGCGCTGATCATCTCTCGGTCAATTTCTGCACACTTGGAACTGAGACTGACCTTCTCCCCATGCCTGTGTACATAGATTAAGAAAATGCAAAACAATAAAATGACCAGTGGATGCTGTACACAGTTTTAAAAAAAATAACAAACTAACATCCTGTATAATTTTAATATTCTAAGCACACCTGTTTAGGTGCTAAATCACGGTAAATGTTTTGCCCCTCATTCTTCTCTCATTCTCTTCCATTTAACTCTAAATAACCATTTCCAAATATTTTGATATAGCATTACTTTGATTTCAAGCCATCTTTCTATAACTTAATGTCATGTTAGCCATGTATTTAGCACTAGTTTGCTAACTGTGACTGCACAGCCAGCAGAGGGAGCAAAAACCATAGTGATTAATGCAAAACAAATACTCGTTTAAAAAAATGTCAGAGATGAGAGTCGAATAAATTAGATACTTGAATGAATTGTAAGGGAACTATTTTTCCATCTAATTACATTGACTTCTTCAATGTCAATAGGACAAAGTGAATATAGTGCATAAAAATCACAACTAAACTATCACTGAGTGAGTTAGGAATCTAAATCCACTGAAAAATTAATGAGACTTGGCCAATTTGAAAGTTTTACCCATTAAGCTACAGATTTCTTGTAACAATAAAACAAACAATGAAGTGAGATAACGTGTAACATTTTTTATACTTAATTTAATCTGAAAGAGGAGGTGGAGGTTTAAATGGACAAATTACCATGTTACAAAACATATGGACACTCATACTATGAGGCAATATTTTAAAAAATCTAAAACGTACTTTGTTCGAGTAATGACACCTTCAAGAGTTTTAAATTCGGTTTTCTTGCCTTTCTGAGTACAAACCATGGATCGCTGGACAGCTACAAGCTCTCCATTAACATCACGAAACTGCAGTCGAATCTGAGCTCTGACATCTGTTTCATTAGCAACCTTTGGCAGGAAAAAAAAATATGAAAAACCTATTTAACAAAGAAAACTTTTATAGTCATAGAGCCATAGAAATGGAAGGAATCTCAAAAAATAATCAAGTCTAATCCTCTACACTCATGGCAGGACCAAGCACTATCTAGGCCTTCCCTGACAGATGTTTGTCTAACCTGATCTTAAATATTTTCAATAATGGAGATTCCACAAGCTCCCGACACAATTTAGTCCAGTGATTAACCACCCTGACAGTTAGGAAGTTTCTCTTAAAATCCAACCTAAACCTTCCTTGCTGCAATTGAAACCCATTTCTTCTTGTCCTATTCTCCTTAACCTTTGATAATAATTTTTCCCCCTTCTCCTATTAACAATCTTCTCTTTTCCAAAATAAACAAGCCCAATTCTTTCCATCTTTCCTCTTAAGTCATGTTTTCTAGAGCTTTAATCATTTTTGTTTCTCTTCTCTGTAGTTTTTTCCAACTAGATTTTCGGTCCTGAAATGTGGTGCCCAGAACTGGACAAATATTCCAGTTGAAGCATAATCAGCATGGAGTACAGGAATTACTTCTCCTGTCCTGCTTACAACACTGCTGGTAATCCATCCCAGAATGATGTTTGCTTTTTTTGCAACAGTGTTACACTGTTGACTCATATTTAGCTTGTGGTTTGCTATGACTTCTAGATCCCTTTCTGTAGTACTCCTTCCTAGGTAGTCGCTTCCAAATTTGTATGTATGCAACTGACTGTTCCTTCTGAAATGGAGTATTTGCATTTATCCTTATTGAATGCCATCCTATTTACCTCAGACCATTTCCCCAGTTTGTCCAGATCACTTTGAATTATAATTCTATCTTCCAAACCAATTATGCACCCACCTCATTGCAGGGATGCAAGATTCCATTCAATTGGTTGACTGTTTAACCATACTGTTTAACCGGTTAGCCATACTGTTTGACCGGTTACCCAATTAAAGAGGGACAGGGAAGTCACTCCTGCCTAGGTGGGCTGAAGTGGTCCTCCCACCCACCGGGGCTGGGCTGCAGCGGCCCCTGCCTCCCGCAGGCAGGGACTGCTCCAGCCTGGCCAGAACAGGCCCTGCCTGCAGTGTGCCCAAGCCCGCTCCAGCTCAATTGGAGCAGCCCCTTCCTGTGGTGTGCCTGGGCCTACCTCAGACAGGGGCTGCTCCAGCTGGGCTGAAATGCCCCTGTCCATGGCGGATCTCGCAGGGCTGTAACAGCTCCTGCCTGCAGTCGGGGGGGGAGGGCGGGGAGGGAGGAGCTGCTCCAGCCCCCACCAGTTAACTGGAACTGGAAAGCATCACCCTTAACCATTCACATCCCTACATCATAGTAGCTCCACCTAGGTTGTATTTCTCTAATTTGTTAATGAGAAGGTCATGTGAGACTGTATCCAAAGCCTTATACATCTACTGCTTCTCCCTTATCCACAAATTTTGTTACCCTGTGAAAGAAAACTATGAGGTTGGATTTGGCACAATTTGTTGTTTACAACTCCATGCCGACTGTTACTTATGTTATTATCTTCTAAATGTTTGCAAATTGATTTCCTACATACTTGCTCCATTGCCTTTCCTGGTTCACATGTTAAACTGGCTGGTCTGTAATTTCCTGGATTGTCCTTATTTCCCTTCTTATAGCTAGGCATGATACTTGTCCTTTTCTAGTCTTCTAGACATTCCATGACTTTTCAAACACAATAGCTAATGGCTCATCTATCTCCTCAGTCAGCTCCTGGAGTATTCTAGGATTCATTTCATCAGGTCCTGGTGACTTGAAGACATCTAACTTATAAGTAATTTTTAACTTGTTCTTTCCCTATTTTAGCTTCTCAACCTACCCTATGTTTCACTAGCATTTAGGGATGTGAAGGAGTAGTTGAGTAGTCGACTACCTGATAAGAAGGAGCTTATCGGGCAGCACTATCAACTACTCAATCTCTCCCCCCTCTCTCCTGCACTCTTAAAAGGACAGAGAGGAGCTGGCGTGCAAAGGCTGGCTCATTCTCTGGTCCCCTGCCGGGTCTCAGGACAACCCTCAGACTGCCCTGCCCCTCTGCATTTTTTTAAAAGGGACACAGCAGCGGCAGCCGACTTGTGCTGAGACAGACAGGTGGACAGGCTGCCGCTGCTGTGTCCCTTTAAAAAATGCACAGTGGCAGCGTGAGAGGGATTGGGGGGGCTGGGGGCAGCTGCCGCTGCTGCATTCCTTTTAAAAATGCAGAGGGGCAGCGTGAGGATTGTCCTGAGACGGGGAGGGGCAGCCGGGGAGGACCAGAGAATGAGCCAGCATCTTTGCACACTGGATCCTCTCTGTCCCTTTAACAGTGTAGAGTGGCAGCCGGGAGTTGTGCTCATACACAGCCTGAGCCGGAAGTGAGCATTTAAAGTGCCCTTCCTTAATGAACAGTCGAGCAGTTCATGGAAATTCCATCGACTACTCGACTAGTAAATTAATTGATACTTAACATCCTCACTAGCATTCACTATGTTAGGTGTCCACCTGCCACCAAACTTCTTGGTGAAAACCAAAGCAAAGAAGTCATTAATCATCTCTGTCATCCAAGCATATGTTCCAAAGCCATAAGTAAAATTTTGTCTGAACTGACACCAATTAGTTTTACCATTGACTTCAATGAAACCAGGATTTTACCCAAAATCTGTTTGTTTGGTTTTTTTGGTCTATGGGTTTCTATCAATAGTCCTTACAAATACCTTCTACTCTGGCTATCCTTACACAAATATTGTCCCACCCCCATCTGATAAACAGTTATCAGAGAATCTTCCCTCAAGTAAACAGAACAGAAAAATAACCACCTCCAAGTCTGATACCAAGCATTTATTTCTGTGAATAGGACTATTCATAGTTTTCAAGTCATTATAGAATCTGAACCTAATCATGCAGAGAGCAGATATCTCTACTGTAGATTTGACCCATAATTAAATATAATCTAATATATAGAAAGTTTAGCTCACCATAAAATCATATTTAATTTATCATTAACTTGGAAAACATAACCCATATTCAAAACGTTACAGTTAAAACCATCAATTTACCAAGACCAAGAAAATACCAAGTAAATATCTGACAGAAATTTGTACCAAAAGACAATATAAAAAGTGATCAGGTCACATGCTACTTATTCTCGTGTCAGTATTTTCTGGCAATTAAAATATATAACATATAGCCAGAAAATAATGAAATAGATATTCTCACATTGAAACTAAATATAGTTACGAACATGAATTTATCATTTTTTAAATATTTAAACAAATAAACCAATTTAGTCCCTTGGATGTTATGCATGCACATGTGGAAACCTTTCATAAAATTAAAGACAACCAAATTTAAGGTTGGCAACTAATTTCTTGTAATTTCTTCCTCTTCAATTTTTCTTTTGTATTACATTAAAATGGGCAATTTAAATAATTAACTCCTATTATATTACCCCCATAGTGGCACACTCAGCGTTCACTAAATATCAGTTAGACATACCAGCTAGCCACCATGACTCCTACCTTTGGATCATGAACAAATGAATTTCCTTTGGTACCTGGAGGGAAATCTCCAGTGGAAATATATTTAAGGCATTCAATGATAGTCTACAGAAATGAAAATAAATATGAATCAGTAATATTAATGTAGAGTAAATAAAAAACTGGACTAAAAAGGGAACAGAGTTAGTCTGCAAATATCTGAGAACCAAGAAAGGAAACATAATGACATTCAATTAAGATAAAGCGTTCTGAGTATTGGGAAAAGGTTAATGACAATAGCTCTAATTTGCTTGTGGATCAGTCCCTCAAATTGGAGATATTCCAAACAATGGCAGATTAAAATTAGATTGGACACAATAAGGTACAATATGGCATAATTCTGCATTAGCAAAGAGCCTGATTAGATGATTTAATGCAGTGTTTTTCAACCTTTTGATACAAGGAGCTGAATTGCTTCCTTCATTTTATAGCAGGGAGACCTTAGGGACTGGTGCCAATCCACAGAATGGTCATTGAGAAACACTAAAAAGATCATTCCCATCTCTAACTTCTATGGCTCTAATACCTAGGGCATAAACAGGTATCTCTAGAACAGTGGTCTCCAACCTTTTTACACCCAAGTTCATTTTTTAAATGTCAGGGCAAGCCAAGATCTACCCCATCCCTTCCTCAAAATCCCACCCCTTCCTTGAGACCCCATGCTCTCCATTCCCCTCCTCTCCATCATTTGCTGTCCCAAGCCCTTACTCACTCTCACTGGGTTGAGACAGGAGGTGTGGGCTCTGGGGTGGGAATGAGGGATTTGGGTGCGGGAAGGGGTGAGAGGTGTAAGCTGTGGGAGGGAATATGGGTGCAGGAAAAGGTGGAGAAGGTGATGCTGGCTCAGGGAAGGGCTCCAGGCTGGAGAGTGTTGGGGTCAGATGGAGGGTTGGGCTGCTGGAGCAAGCCGCAGGCTTGTGGATGTGGGGGTGCAGGAGTTTGGGTTGGAGTATAAGAAGGGCTCAGGGCGGCGTTGGGTGTCTGATGGGCTCAGGGCATGAGTTTGCGGTGTGTGGATGGTGCAGGAGTCCTGTGGCACAAGACTGGGGATGTGGGTGGTGTAGGAGTTTGGGGCTGTGAGATCAGGACAGGGGATTCAGGTTAAGGATGTTAAAATGCAGTTTATTGACTAATCAATGGAATTTCCATCAACTAGTCAATAGGCACTTCCGCATTCCTCCTTTGCAGTAGAGGCTCCTCCCAGTAGGGGCTCTTGTACATTTCAAAGACGGAATGCGGAATTCTGTGTACAGCCTGGTGCCAGCGGGAAGTCCCACTGACTCTGGGTTGCAGGTGGCGTGCCTGCTTTGAAAATGCACAAGAGTCCCTAGTGCATTTCAAAGCCATGGAGCCCGGGGTCAGCGGGGACTCACAGTCCCCGCTGACCCCGGGCTCCATGCTACACAGCATGCTGCTAGGAGCCCGGGGTAAGCTGGGGAGTCCCCAGCTGATCCCGCGTTCTGCACGGCACTTCCCAGGAACCTGGGGTTAGCTGGGGACTCCCCAGCTGATCCTGGGCTCTGGAGAAATGCCGCGGGGAGCCCGGGGTCAGCTGGGGAATCCCCAGCTGCCCCTGCGCTCCACAGCAGCTGCCCCTTTGAAATCTGCAGAGGCGGCATTTTAAAGGGGCAGCCCACGGCACAGCTGATTTGCGGATCAGCTGTGTGGCGGGCTGCCCCTTTAAAACGCCACCTCTGTGGCGAATCAAAGGGGTAGCTGTGGAGCCCGGGGTCAGCTTGGGACTCCCAGCTGGGGTTCCCTGGAAGTGCCACGCAGAACCGGGGTCAGCTGGGGAGTCCCCAG
This sequence comes from Rafetus swinhoei, assembly GCA_019425775.1. NCBI lineage: Eukaryota > Metazoa > Chordata > Testudines > Trionychidae > Rafetus > Rafetus swinhoei. The sequence continues at coordinate 17,754,011 of CM033428.1, read as the reverse complement.
TTGAGCCCGGGCTCCACTGCCCCTTTAAAATAGGCGGAGGCGACAGTTTCAAAGGGGAAGCCACCGCACAGCTGATCAGCTGTGCGGAGGCTTCCCCTTTAAAACTGCTGCCTCTGTGCCTTTCAAAGGGGCAGCCATGGAGCCCAGGACTCCCCAACTGACCCTGGGATCCTCACGGCATTTCCCCAGAACCCGGGATCAGCTGGGGAGTCCCCAACTGAGCCCGGGCTCCACGGCTGCCCCTTTGTAAGGTGCACAGGCGGCATTTTAAAGGGGCAGCCGTTGCACAGCTGATCCACAGATCAGCTATGCAGCAGCTGCCACTTTTAAGTACTCCTTCCCCTGTTTCAGAGGCAGCAAAGGGGGGTGAGGATATCGACTAGTTGACTAGTCAAAATACTATCCAATAAGCCAATGCTTATCGGATAGTCAACTAGTCTTTTACATCCTTAGTTCAGGTGTATGATGGGCTCAGGGTTGGGTTCTGTGGGGGTGCAGGTGTTATGATGCTGCGGCCAGATGCAGGCAAGGCCCCAACTGGGGGCTTGTTGGCCAGGCTTCATTTTTAAATAAAATATCATGTCCAACACAAAACATTTCAAAATTGTCTTTATTTCTGGGAGGGGCAGAGAACCTGTTTTGGATCAGGAGCCACTGACCCACAGAAAAATCAGTCGGGGAACACATAAGTGAGATGCAAAAAAAACAAAACAAAACAAAAAAAACCCTCCAGAACACACCAAGCCTCACTGATGTGGCCCCAACTGAGACACCTCACTCCCCTGGTACTCCAGTCCCATGAGGAGGGTAGGCAGGACTGAGGTTCAAGGCATCAGGCCAGATTAACTCTTCTGGGGTTCCAGTGTTAGTGGATTTTGTGGGCCCCTCTACGCTCTGAGGTGGGGCCAAAAATGAGGGATCCAGTGTGTGGGACAGGACTGCCAGTGAGTGGGATAGGGATGGGGGTGCAGAATCTGGGTGGAAAATAGGGTATAGGAGCAAGCTGAGGGTAGATCTCTGGCCAAGAGGGAGGGAGCAGGAGCAGGATACTCGTGGGGGTCTGGCCAGGGAGCAGAGGCAGGGTGCTAGTGAGGGTCTGTTCAGGGAGCAGAAGCAGGGTGCTGGTGAGGGTCTGGCCTGAGGCCACAGTGCTGGTGGGGGTCTGGCGAGGGGGGAAGGAGCATGGTGCTGGTGGGGATCTGGCCAGGGGCACAGTGTTAGTGGGGTCTGGCCAGGGGAGAGGGGGCCGAAGCAGCTTGGCTGGTACCTAGGGGGTCTCTAGTGATGAGGATCTCTGGGGCAGGATCTGCAGGCAGCGCTGGAAGAAGTGCACGTGCAGCTCCTTAAAGAAATCCAGCTGCTCTGGATCCTGTGCTGCCATCTTAACTACTGCCCCTCCCCCTGCCTTTCGGGAGCACAGGGAAGACAAAGAAGTGTGCGCGCGCTGTTGTGGGCAGGGGAGGAACGTGCGCTTTCTTGTCTTCCTTCCCCGTGCTGCCTTCCTTCTTTCCTGTGGCATGGGGAAGTTCCATAGTTCTGATCCAGATCCAGAGCTGGATCCAGGATGGAGCCTCAGGACTTCCCTCCCATGCCGCCAGAAGCCAGAACTAGCTCTATTTTTGTGAGAGGCTGTAGTGCTAGTGCAGGCTCCTCGTTGGAGACATGGGGAAACAAGCAGGGGCAGAGAACACTGCCTCGTGATCGACTGGCAGTGCCCCCGCAATTGACTGGCAGGTGACCACAGCAGTAGAACAACTAAGGCTGTGACCTTTCAAGGAGCACTATGCAGGCAGAACCCTGAGCCCACACAGAAATTGTTGCAAAATGCAAGGCTGAAAGTGGAGCAAAAATTATGAAAAGGTCACTGTGACGAGATGCAGTCACAGAAGTCCGCTTGGGATTATTCCCCGGTATGCTGACCATACTACTGACACCCTCCTTTTTGCTCTCTAGTCTTCCCCAGACAAATCAGAGTTGGGATTACTGCCCCCCGAAAAGCAATGAAGACACTGAACTACTTCAGCTCTAGGAAGGATGCAGTTTTAAGGCACAGCACCCAGGAAACCAACCCACAAAAGGGATCAAACCCCCAAATAAATCCACCTCTCTGTGTGTAAAAGTTATACAGGGAAAGCTCATGAGAATGTTTGCCCTCTTTATCAATGAAAGAGATTTGCATACTGGTCATTCTCCACCAGGTAACATTTACACTGGGCCTGATAGTAAACACATTTGTTTTTATTAAGTATAAACAGAAGGATTTTAGTGGTTGTAAGTGGTTTGAGTTTCTACTCCTACCCCGTGACAGCCTGTCCAGGAAGCAGCCGGGCAATTACCACCAACTTCCCCATGGCTGGGGACTGCAGCTAGGGTGGGGGCAGAGGGACAGCCACCACGACATCTGCCCTGACTATGTGCCAAAGCTGGCAGATCAAAGTAAGTTACTAAATTAAAAGAAAAAGAAAACACATAGCTAGTTCTAATTCACTAAAAAACATTTTGTGAGCAGATTCTTACCCTAAATAACTGTTCTGATTTCAGGCATAGTCTTCAAGTCAGAGACAAACTCTTTTACCCTGACTTGGGTCTCCAGCTCTCTTTTTATCCTTTTGGGGTTTTCCAAGCCAGCTGAAGAAAAAGTGCTGATAGCTTCCCATTGCTTAAATAGACTTCCCCCCGGTGGGAACCCTTTGTTCTACATCCCACCTTCCATGGAAAAATATCAGGGTCAAAATGGAATTTAGTACCAGGTGGCATGGTCATGTTTTCCAAGGACCAACCACTGCTTAGGGCAAACAAGGCTGTTTACAAGTCATCACATTGATCACCAAGTTGTTAAGGCTTGGGGCCAGCATCAGTAATGGCTCTCATTAGCACATTTAAAACTATCAACAGTCTCATACTTCATATTTCTAACTTTTCATACAAGAACAATACATGCACCAAAATAGAATATACAGATCCAACTCTAACATTAAAATTTATAAGGTTACATGAAATATTTTGTCCAAAGCATCTCTGAGTTATGCATATTATTCATAAGCCACTTTACATAAAGCATGGGGGGAAGGAACCATCACAGTTACAATATGCAAACTGTTTAGGTTTTATCATTTCAATAATTATAAATTCATGTAAACAATCACTCATTTGTATGAGTTTGTAATTATTTATAATGACAGGAAGCCTGTTTGCACTGTACAAAAGTCTTACCGTTTTTCCTGCACCATTTGGCCCCACCAAAATGGTTAATGGACTAAAGAAAGTGATAACTTGCTTGTCTTTGTCCTCCACCCCGAAACTCCTCACTCCAAGGATGCTCATCTTATCAATCTTAGACATTTCTGCAACCTACTTTTCTTCTTTTCTGAATCCCAAAAATTAATTTTCACAAATCCTACAAAATAAATAGTTAAATTCAGTGATTTAGTGACCATTATCCCATTTCTTCCCAAAAATCTGTACTATCAAAAAAAGTTTGTTGAGTGTAATTTAGGAAAGCAGAACAAAGATTCTTTGATTATGGCTGAAGATGTATATTAGAGAGATTCCTTTAAATTATTTTTTAATTAAAATCTTATTTTTGGCTCAGAGATTTTTTCTTTTACAGTGAAAAACCAACCAAAACACAGAATGGTAAATTAAGAAATTTACTACTTGTTACTTATTCCCCATTACAACTAATGTCACCCTAAAAATTTCTAACATTCCTGGAGTATTTAGTAAAACAAACATCCTGAATTAAATATAGTAAAGACTACAACACAGTTTTATGAGCTTTTGCTCAAAAAGGTATAAGAAAAAGTTATAGAAATTAAGTTTTTCTTGAAAAAATACAAAATAAGCTGTTGCACTACAAACAGCATCAAAACTCAAAGCACATATGGACTGGATTTTAGGTTGGTCTACAGCAGGTCTACTGAACTGAAATGGGCTCGTGGCCCATTTGTTTTTGGCCCGCAGTGTGGTTTGGGTTTACACGGGGCTCAACATGCTGCCTGCAGGTGGGATCCTTTGAACATGGCTTCCACTGGGAAGACACTCCACAATGGTGAGGCATCTCCCAGGTGGGGTGAGCACTGAAAGACCCAAGCGGATCTGCTGGCTGGAAGAGACAGGTACAGGGTGTCAGCATTTCTAGCCCCCAGGAAGGAGGTGCCTGGAGTGCTGGGGCATTGTCAGAAGTGCTGGCTGCTTAGCCTTGTGGATAGAGCCTGCGAGTTGCTGACTGGCTCACACTGTCTGGCTGTGTCTACATTGGCACCTTTTCCGGGAAAGGGATGCTAATGAGACAGCGGATAGCGATTTTTGGCTTGGCATAGCTCAGTCCTTTGACGAAAGCGCCAGTTTAGACGCTGCTTATGAAATGTTTTCCCGAAGATCCCTTATTCCTGATTTTAAGAGGAATAAGGATCTTCCGAAAAGGCTTTATTTTCGACTGGCGCTTTTTCCACAAAGCCCCGAGCCGGAAAAAGCGGTAGCCATGTTCGTGCAAATGCCGCGGGGAAAATTTAAATCCCCGCTGCATTTGCAATTCCGACTTGTCTCATTAGCATCCCTTTTCCAGAAAAGGGTGCCAATGTAGACACAGCCTCTATGTTTGGGTCTGGTGCCGCAGCCGGGCAGCCCTGCCTCCATCCCGTACGGAGTGATGGACTCCCGCATGGGAAAACTGGCCCTGCTGGGAATTCAGGACGGAGCTCCTGGGCACCTGTCCTTTTTTACCTCTCGAGTCCGGCCTCACTTGACCAGCTCCTCACCTGCTGTAGGTTGGAGTGCTCTGGCTTGGAAACTTTTTCTGAGTAAAATCACTCCAAGAAATGCACAACCTAAAGCTTTCAAGCTAAACACCCAAAACAATGGTATACAATTTTCTTTTAAAAAGTACTGTCATATGGGTGGAAATTGGGTAAATAATGCATTTTATTAATATCAGCAGAACTGACTTAAATGGGGTCTGCATGTTGTGTAGTCTTGCCTTAATTGTATTCATGCCCACCAGTGTGAAAAGTTATTTGCATATATATACAATCACACTTAAATTGCAGCCCTCGGCATGTGCTGTGAGTATCATTGTGGCCCCAAGAGCTTCCGAAGTTGAGTAGCTCTGGAGTTCAATAATCTCTACAACATTTAACATTTTAATTCACATAAGGCCTTAGAATCAGGAGATATTTTTGTCTTTGCTGGTTTTACAGACCTAAACTCACAATACTACAATCATGCAGCGTCGCCTGGCAACCACAAGAAATTCACTGAAATCAGCGGTGTCAATACAGGCAGCAGGGTCAGTACCTGTAGCAATATTATAAGAGCATGGATCACTGTATTTAGGGGCAGGTTTCTTACCTAGCAATATTTGGCAATATGATTTATTTACAATTTAAGAAAATAAATGCACAAAGACCAAAGGCAACAATCCAGAGATGAAGCATCTCTTTCAACCAGCAGAAAGGAACTGCTGGATGAATCAAAATGTGCATTTTAGTTGTATGGCTGTTATTTCATTAGGTGAAGCATGAAGCATTGTTTTCCCTGTACATCATTCCTTATCAGTGATCACTGCAACATGGTAACATGGTATTTCTTGAGGATGAAAGTTATTCCCCATGACAGGCAATTTACTGCAGTAACAGATGGGGAGTTTAAAAAAAAAAGACATTTCTGAGCAATAACAGATCATTGTGCCTGATTCCACCAATTATTTATAAACTAGCCAATTAGCCCGTCATAAGACGGGATTTTCAGGTCTTCTCTCCTGAGCTCTGTCGCTCTGTCTCTCTCTCCTCCTACTGCCTCCCCACCCGCTCTCCTCTGCCTCCTGCCTCTCTCGTCTCTTTCTTTCTCTTCTCTCCCTCCTGCCTCTCACTCTCCCTTTCTCTTCTCCTCCTCCTGCCTCTCCCCTCCGTCTCTCCCCACCCCCTTCCTTTCCCCTTCCCTCCCGCCATGGCGCTTGGCTGAGTGCTGCCTGCTCAGCCAGGCTGCCACGAGGAAGGGGGGCCGGGCGGTGACGTACACGGCCAGGGGGCGGGGCCGTGTATGTCACCGCCCTACCTTCCCCTCCCACCCCGGGGGAGCCCAAACAGCCCCTTGCGCTGCTGGCTCCCCTGGCAGCCCGGCTGAGGGGCACAGCACTCAGCTGAGTGCCACAGCGGGAGGGGAAGGGGGCGGTGACGTACACGGCCCTGCCCCTGGCCGTGTATGTCACTGCCCCGCCCCCTTCCCCCCCCTCCGTGGCGACTTGGCTGAGTGTAGCGCGCTCAGCCGGGCCGCCACGGGGGAGGAGGGGCGGGGCAGTGACGTACACGGCCAGGGCACGGGGCTGTCTACATCACCGCCCCGCAGCAGCCCAGCTGAGGGGCGCACCACTCAGCGCCACAGCGGGAGGAGGAAGAGGGGGCCGTGACGTACACGGCCCCGCCCCTGGCCGTGTACATCACCGCCCCACCCCCCTTCCTGTCCCACCGGGGCTCAGCTGAGCGGTGCAGCGTCAGCGCCACTCAGCTGGGCTGCGGCCGGGGAGCAAGCGGCGGCAAGCGGCCGTTTGGGTTCCAGCTGCGGCCAGTGGCTGCACCCACCCCCACCCCCTTGCCAGGTCTGCTTCCCGCCCCCCTCCTCCCGTCCAGCCCCACGGCCCCATCCCTCCCAGCTCTGCTTCCCACCCCCCTTCCGGCCAGCTCCGTCCCCCTTCCCCTTCCTCCGTGGCATGCTGCGCCGCTCAGCTGGGCCCAGCTGAGCGGCGCTTCCGCCGGGCCCAGCTGAGCGGTAGCCGCTTGCCGCCCCGAGCCCAGCTGAGCGACGCTCCCACCAGGTCCAGCTGAGCGGCACTCATCTGGGGCGGGGAGCAAGCAGCGGCAAGCGGCCATTTGGGGTCCGCCTCCCCATGTGTGGGGAGCGTGGACCCCAAACGGCCGCTTGCCGCCGCTTGCTCCCCCGGCGGGGCCCAGATGAGCAGCGCAGTGCTCGGCCGAACCGCCATGGAGGAGGGGAAGGGGGGTCGGGTGCTGATGTACACGGCCAGGGGGCGTGGCCGTGTATGTCAGCGTTACAGATGCACAAACAATGGGCTACTATATATATGATATTCAATTCCAACTATTATTATTTATACTACAGTGGTTCCTAGAAACCCCCAAATAAAATAAGGGTTTCATTGTGGAAGGCACTGAAAAACCACATAGTGAGAAACATTTTTTCCTGCAAACAGGAATCTAGAATTTAGACAAGATAAATCAAATGTGAGGAGCAACTGCACTGCGGAGAATTGAAGTGACTTGCCCAACATCCCAGTACAGGACAATAGCTGAGTTACATACAGGACACAGATTTTGTGAATCCCAGTCCAGTAAGCTATCCACTAGAACAGTGGTCCCCAACGCGGTGCCCGCGGGTGCCATGGCGCTCGCCAGGGCATTTATGTGCGCCCGCTGAATCGTCTGGGCCAGCCCCGCCCCCAGCGTGCAGCACATGTGCGGTGCCGGCCCTGGGCACGTGGGCGGCCCCCGGCCCGGGCATGCGGCACATGCGCAGTGCCGGCCCCGGGTGCACGGCGCATGGGCGGCACTGCCCCGGGTGTGCAGCACATGTGTGGTGCCGGTCCCGGGCGCGTGGTGCATGGGTGGCCCCGACCCCGGGCACGCAGCATGTGAGCGGCTCCGCCCCCGGATACCCGGCACATGAGCTGCCCCGCCCCCGGACGCCCGGCAGCCCCGAAAGGTTGGGGACCACTGCACTAGAACATGCTAGTAGGTCTCTCTGGGGAGAGTGGGTACGGGGAATTTCTTAGAGAAATCAGGATATCAAAATAGTAATGCGTTAGGGGCATTTCCCTATAGCAGGTTTCCATGGCAGGGAGGTGGTGAGAGTGGAAAATTTCCAGGCCTTGCAAGTGGGTGCAGGATATTTTATCGAGATGGCAGATTATCAGGGTGAGCGGAGCATGATGCATTTTCCAAACATGTTAGATTACCAGGATAGTGGCTGGTAACGGGTTTTTCCAGGAATGGCAGGTTAGTGGGTGGGGGTAATTTCCAGGGATGTCAAATTACCAAGGCAGGGGCGGACACACGGCATCTCTTAGGTATGGTGCACTGGTAGGGTTCGGGGGGTGGCAGGTTGGGGAGTGAGTTTCCAGCATTACCAGGGGTGGGATATTATGGGGGTGGGAAAGGACACTTCCGGGGGTGGCAGGGAGGGACTGGAACACTTCCGGGGCATTTCCGGGGTTGACGGTGACACTCTCTGCGACGCCTGGTCCCAGCCCCCCGGGCGCACTAAGCTCGGAGGCTGGGACTGCAGGGCCCGTTGCTAGACGCGTCACGCCCCAGTCCCAGCCCGGCGCCCCGCGAGCGCCTGAGCGGGAACGGTCGCCCAGCGCTTCCCATCCTCTCAGGAAACACCGCCCGCCCCCGCCGCCAGCCTGCACAGACCCCCTCCCCCGCCCCCACGTCTCACCACAGGCCACACGCCGCTCGCGCTGGTTGTTGCCGGCCCCGCCTCGCCTCAGGCGCGCGCTCGGCCCCGGCCCGCCCAGTTCGAAGGAACCCGCGCTCGCGCCTGCCCAGTGGAGCTGCCAGGTCTGAGCGCGCAGCCTCGCGCCTGGTGGGTCGGGACCCCGCCGAGCCGTCACGGCCCGAGCCTGGCCAGGCGCTGCTGGTTCCCACACTGGTCTTAGGCACCTTCCCCACCCCTCCCCCGCAGCGACCCCTGCACTTACACCAGCGCCCCACGTGCCCGCAGTACGCCCCTCGGAACACCCAGCGACCCCTGTATCGCTTCCCTGCTACCAACCGCAACCCCCCTAGTTCCCGGCATCACTACACGACGAAAAGGGAGGAGGGGAAAAGCCCATTGGTGGGTGGGTGTCCTTCCCGCCCGGCTCCGGAGCGTCAGGAGCTCGGCCCCGCCCCCACTCCGCATTGCTCAGCTCCCGCCGCAACCACTTGATTCATTCGTCGATGGTGCAGCAGGCCCAGCTGTATGCTCCACTGGAGCCTAGTCCTCCATCCCCCAAGCATTCCCACAGTGTAGGGCTATTGCTACACTTCAAAGGGGAAAGGCAGGTGGAGCCCGGGGATCAGCTGGGGACTCCCCTGCCGACCCTGGGCTCCATGCTGCGCTGCCACTTTGAATCGCCACCTGCAGCTGGCCCAAAGCGTCAGCATTGCGTGGACTCCAGGATCTGGCTACAGTCTCCATGCGGCGCTTCTGCGTTGAAGTACCCTGTTCTCTTCCCCCCTTTCCTTTTCTGATAGAGGCAGCAAGGTGTGGGAGAGAAGCGACTAGTCGACTATCCGATAGCATTCACATCCTTACTCCACATACCCTCTTCTGACACGCAGTGCCATGAGCATCTACACACACATGCACACACGGAGGGAGGAGGTCTTGGGGGGGGTCACATGACCCACTTCTGAACCCATCACCCGGCCCCTGAACTCCCTCTGATTGGTCAAATCTGCTCTTCAGGTGGGCCTATGGGGCCCAAACCCATCCATATTAGTAGAGGATAGTGGGAGGAATTCTTAGAGGGGTCACATGATACCCTTTACTTCTGGTCGTGTGTCCATCTTGACCCCAGAATTACTACTCCCAGTGGTGGGACATCCTGTGGCAGGCAGGTGGGGCCTAAAGAGTCAGGGGGCATGGCTAATGGCATTGGGGCATGGGTAACATTTGATTAATGGTAGGGCCCTTATATCATGTGTCCCCATTTTTGGTTCAGAATATGTGGTCACCGTATAATTACCTCATTCCTTTCACCCCCCCCCAACCCTCCGCCATGAGCTTCAGCAGGGCACTGTACAAGGCTAAGTCAACCTTTTTCCTCAAACATCCCCCTACAATGCCCCAAATACTCTTTTTTCTAAATGAATTATTGCTGGGAATTTTTTTTTTTTAATATTCTGAATTGTCCCTTTGTTCAGTCAGTCTCCATCCTCCTTCTCTATCTGTTTCCTTCACTCCCTTCTCTCCCCCCTTATTTTCCCTCATTTTCCATGTCAGCATTGGGAATGGGGGTGGGAGGAAAGAGAAAGGGAGAGGAAAAAATAATAGAAACAAATCCTGAGAAATTGTGATTTAAAAAAAAAACACCCTACAATTTCTTGACCAGATTTCCACAGCAGTTTGGGCACAGAGCTGTAGGCCAGCTTTGGGTTACTGTTAGGGGTTGTTTGGGCTGCGGGGGGCTCCTTGTTGGAAGAAGATATTTAATCCAACTTTGGAGATCTAGGAATAGGTGTGTTAAAACTATCTACAAATAACTAATTATTATTTTAAATCAGTACATGCAGCCTCCTTGATGTCAAGTTACCTCTAGTCTTAAACTCTCACTACTTTGGCTTTGGCAACCATGGCCAGGCAAAAACTCCAGACTGTCCAAAACATAGCAACTAGCTTTATGAGTGAGTTGAACCACAAGGAACACACTGGACAAGTGCTCTGTACTCTGTGCTAGTTGCTACTCATATTCTGATCCAAATCTTTAAAGTCCTTCATTGGCTGAAACTAGATTATTTTATCATTTACAACCTTCTACTCCCCAAGAGTACCTCACTCATCAGAACACCAGAGCAGTTTGCCCTCACTAAGACAACTCAGACCTGAAGGAAAGATGTTATCTGCATTTGGCCCTACGTTATGGCTACTTCTATAGCGAACTAGGCATGCCCAACTGGCCAAATAGCCACATTGTTCAAGCCAACTAGCAACACTACCCTGGTCAAATAGCCACATATGGCTAGTGGCTAGTGTGTTGGACACCACAGCTCTAGTTTATCCAGTTTCAGAATCCAGCACACCTCGTCCTTTTCATGAAAGTCTACCTAAACGAACAGGTTGTATGCTGATAATTATACAGCCGCTCCCCGAGTTGAGAACGGTCGAGTTACGACCGTTCGCACTTACACCAAAGCTCCCATGAACAGCGCAGTCGCATGTAACTCAATGGGGTCCGAGTTACAGCCATAACTCGTTCGTAACTCGGAGAGAGGCTGTATTTGGAAAATACAAGTGATCAAACCAAAGAGAAGTAAGAACACACAGCTTTTATTTTTAAACTCAATTACTCTGTTCAGCACTTCACTACTCTCAAGATAATTATTCTGGTTAAAATCTAAAATAACTTATGTTCCAGGTCAGTGGGCTAGAATGCCATTAAAGCTGAACTATGCACCTTACCTGGCACAATAATCCCAACCATATTCTTGGTAATGCTGCACACTTGAAGGGACTTTTTCCTACATTCATAGTCTGGGCTTCCACATCCGTGGCAGAGCAGTTGTTGTACCATGACGCTGATGTCAGTGTAAGTCATACAGCTGCTTTCCCTCAGTGACAGCCTTGAGCCAGGAAATGGTTGTAGGTTGTAGTCTAAATAGTGTTCTTTGTGCGATTTATGAACTTAAATGAGAAGTCTATAAATTAATACAAAAACTGTAAAAAAATCCATTTCAAAATATTAGTGCTTATTGTAGGATTAAGATACAATATGGCAATGTAATTTATTGTAAGACTATTATTTAAATTTTTATTTTGTAGACAAAAATCTGGTCCTTTAAATCTACCTGGAGAATAAATAGTGTTTAGAGATTAGTGTAGTGCAATTAATTTATGCATCTTAGTGCGATGAGATGTTATTGAAGTTTAGGATTTAATAGGATTTTTTAAAGGATTAAATATTTAGATGAATGTTATGATGGTAGACATAAGAACCTAAACAAGATAGTCTAAGAATACCTTCTTGTTATATTACATAGGATAAATAAAGAATCTAACCCTTAATGTTTCAGTGCAAGTATCTGTCTCTTACATTGCTTATTTAATACTACTTCCTGTCCTATTTAGGTGCTAAAATACCACTACATCAGTATGAAAACACACACATCTTTCCCCATGTGCACACTATTGAATAATTGTGTATTATGTAGATTTTATACCTTTGTCTGATATCAGTCTCTGTTAGAAATAGGGTAACAGATTAGATGGTCCATTGGTCTGATCCAGTATGGCAATCTTCATGTTCCTAAATGCTATACTTATGACTGCAATAACATCTCTGTTACAAATCCCTATTTTTAGTTGTTCATAACTTTCTGAAAGTCTTCTTGTGGGCTGAATTTTTTCATGGTCTCAGCCCCAAAATGATGGTTTTTTTAAAAAGGTAGAGCTGTGCTTGAGTTATTAGAGAAGGAAATAAAACAGAAACACCACAGCAGTTGAACTTTTTAAACTGGAAAAAATTAAGATTTCTGTTGCTCACTAAGCCGCTCTAAAATTGCTGAACGAAAGCAACTTAAATCTTTCTCTGTCTAGTTCTCATTAAAAACTAGTATTTTGCCTTATTTGGAAAACAAACACTCTTACTAAATTATAAGAAAATTAGAAATAGTTAAAAGTTGCTTCCTGATCTATCTATTAGGGAACTGCAAAATGCCTCAGTCAAGATCCCATGTAATCTTACTGCCACAAAATTAATTTCTCCCATCAAATTTTGCAAGTGTATCTACAATGTTTCCCTATACACAAACAGCTAACAGCTACTTTCAGTCTGAATCATTTATTTCAGATGAACAGAACAAATCCAGAAATAACTTTAGTGAACTCTCCATATAAGTAGCAGTCTGTTTTGGACAGTCATAACTATGATGAATAGCACTATTTGGATTCCACTTTTAGTGAATAAATAAAGCAGGTGTTTATAAAACACAAACTAGGAGCTACACCTAGAGAAGCTGTAACAGTAACAACTTGCTAATGTGTTAGTTGATACAGTGGCAGACGCTGAATCAGCGAGGCAGCTGGTTACTGTCAAGGGTTGCTGAAGAGCTAAGAGTTCAAGCAACTGTCCTAAATGTCAGGTCTGAGCCTGCCCAGAAGGGGGAGAAAAAAAAAAAAAAGAAAAAAAGTGCACTCCCGCCCCCACTGCAAGGAGCTTCACCCACATCCTGGGTGGCTGAAAGTCCCTAGCTGTTCCCAGTGCTTTTCTGAAAACCTTACTTTTTGCATTTGCTGACTTTTGGTGTTTGAGCTTCTAACCTTAACATTTCATGACTATAGTTTGTTACATACATTTAATATACTTTGGGTTTGTCCTAGAGATGGACCTGAACCAAAATCCTGGTTCTTAACATCCTTTAAGATTTGAAATCCTAAGCTGGATCTGAGTTTTCCAACTGGTACTTATTTCTATAATGGGAGGACCAATCTTTTACATTTAAATACCCCAAACTTTCTGAATTTGTATTTTCCATCTCAGACTCATCTCTGATTTAACAGACTGATAGATAATCACAGATGAGGTAGATTTATACCTCATCATGAGTTCCGTCCTGAGTCTAGTTTTGTAGCTGGTAATTCAGGCAATGATTATGAGTTTAGTCCAGTGATAACTCCATTGATGAAATCGTTGTGAGTGATAGTGAAAAGGTAGTCATGACATTTGAATAGGCTTGGAAATTTTGGTAAATGTCTATTTCACCATCCACAGACAAACCAATGAAAAGTATTTCCATTTATAATAATCAAAATTCAAAGATAGGCAAAGTAAGAAAAATACTGTTTGAGAACTTATTCAGTTTGATATAAGAATATTTACTTTGTTTATTTTGACATAGGATAATACTTTGTGTTTTAAATATTACAAAGTTTTAACTTTTTGAATTTTAGCATCTACAGTCATTAAATAATTATTGTCTGACTGCTTCCATTGTCTGACCACCCTATAATTTCATACAACTAGCAATATTTAAATTGATACACATAAAAATGATTAAATTTTATTTTTTAAAATTATAAAGAAATAAAAATTGGATTCTGCCAAGCCTCACATAAGTTTGTCAGACCCATTAGTTGTCAAGGGCAGGTACAAACCACACAGAACATGATTATATGTTATGTTTGGGGCTTGATCCCTAATGCCTATTTGTCATTATTGTGCAGTCATGATCCAGTTGTTACATAACCCAATGCCATTTCTTCCGTCTCTCTTTTCTTTGAGTGGCATCATTTTTCCTCATTGCTTATTGATGAGACTGTGTCTTTAATAATCTTCTACCAAGGTTTCTTTTATGAGAAAAGACTCAAGGATAGCTGTGTTAGCCTGGATCTGTAAAAACAACAACGAGTCAGATTTCCAGAAATGTTTTTAGTTTAAAAGGCTGAATAGATTTGTAATCATACCAAGATATATGGAATTGTGGAATAATTTCACACTGCCACTGTGATGAGTATGGCCTGAAAGCCATGACAATCACACATTTGCACTAATACAGACAATTAAAGACTTAAATATGGATTTTTCCTCTATGGGCTAGACTCTACAGACATCACAACAGTAAAAAAGATACACAAAAGTAATATTTTTCAACTGTCTTTGTACATTTCTCCATACCATCTCATTATGAACTCATAGTAGAACAACCCTAGTGTCATGATCATGAGAGATGGCCAGCAGCCTGGGGACTAAGGGGTTAACTATACCTAAGCCAGGTAGAGTCGGCCAATAGGAATGTAGGTAGGAATTTCAAACTGGGACAAAGGAATTTTGGGGTTTTTTCCCTCCTTTGTCCCTGAGGAGTTTCTCTCCATCTATTGAGGGGGACAGACACTATGTCTCCCTCCAAGAAAAGACTCTTCACTATCTGTAAGTAGGATAAAGTTTAGATAAATCTGTTAGGTTTTATTGTTTTATAGTTTGGGAAATGGGATCTGATGTCTGTACATTTAGAAATGGGTTTTTCTCTCTTTGGAACTAAGCTCTTGGCCCATGGTGGGGTTCCCCCCGCCCCCCATGAGTATATTAATTTGTGACTTTTCCATCTAGTCATTATGCTTGCAACAGGAATATTGTGATGATAATAAAAGTTCTTTCTCCCAAGTGAGCTCTCCCCTGATTTTTCTTATCATTACTTGGGTGGTGGCAGTGGATTTTTTATCTCCAAAATCTAGGGTTTTAAGATTTTGGGGGGAAGCTTTATACCAAAGCCTGGAAAGAGAAGGTTTTGGGGTACTTTTGCTGCCCCCACTTCTGCATTTATCATGCCAGAGTGGGGGAAAAGCCATGACACCTAGTTTCTTTCAAATTCCTTTTCAAGACCCATGATGTCTACAAGAAATTGTCAACTGATGATGGATAGATAGAAAGAACACCATATAATGCTAGTCATCTTAGATTGTAAGGAAATTGGGGCAAGCATATAGATATCTGGAAAGTACTAAGCACATTGTAGATGCTACTGTAATCCAGATGATGACAATAAATAATAATAAAGCGTGACATGTCACCTGTTCCCCATCTGTCTAGAAGCAGCATTTTATTTATTTATTTATTTATTGCTTTAATACTACAGATAAAACACCAGTTCCTGCTTCAGGTCTACAATCTGGGAAAAGAAAATCTCTTCTAATCAGAGAATGTGTTTTTGATCTCTGTCTTCCTTGCCAGTTGCTCAAATCTACTGTGGGCTTTTTTTGTCCTTCTACATCTACCTTAAACCTAGGATATCCTACCTGTGATGATGGGTGTAGGCAATGACTGCTATCTTTCAGAATTTCAAAAGACTCTTTTCATTCAATTCATGTGTTTCTGCATTTCAGTGAATCTTTATTTTTCTGAATTTCAGGGTTAGTTGTGGGAGTAAAAAACATAGTGTTGAAGTTTAAATATTTTTAGCCACCATATTCTGCAAGACTTAAAATATATCTATTCATAGTTATAAAATTAGAATGGTATCCAGAAAAAAGTTCAGACTCTGCATAGAGGACTTTCTATGTGACATCTTCTGTTACCTTTTAAAAGGCTCTATAAGTTAGAAAAAAGTTCAGAATATAGGGTGACTCTTTTCTCTTGTTATTCAGAGGTATCTCTTCAACCATTTAAGTTTTATATGACCAATTTTTGTTCTAATGAGCACTTGGCAAATATCTTAAGATAGTTTGTTCTTTATGCAGACTCCACTAACTTTTCAGCATGTGAACCTTCCCTTGAAAAACTGAAAGACTTTGCTAGATTACGCAACACATTTTAGGGAGAATGAGGACTTTGGTTGTTAGTTTCTACTATTGTTTATATAATGGATTGTATCATTGGTCAACTCATTCTCTGTGCTTTGGTGTTTCTCCATTTGCAAGGTGTATTAATACCTTGTACATTTCTTTGGGTGTTTAGAAATGAGTGATTACTACTTATGAGGAAGAACAGGACTTTACAACTGATCCAGCCATCAAAACTGCCATTAAATGGAGGATCTCATCAAAAACTCAAGAGCTGCCCGGGTCTCCAGGCTTCCATTTTGTCCATGATGTAAAAGCAAGAGCAAAATCACACATCTATATTTAACATCATGAGGAATACTCGCATTTCCTTTGTAAAAGTTTTTGGTATGCGGCAAAATGACAAATCTTATCTGCAAAGGTATTTTTCCCTTATTTGATGTAAGAGTGAAAGGAAACGCCCATCTACCCCAGTGAGGTCACCCACAATACAATGAGCACTATGTACTTATACCTTTTCCTATATGAAAAAATTTCCCCTGTATCCTACACAGTTATTTTAATACGCAAGGTGTAGGTGAGTATATATAAAGAGGTTCTGGTATCAAAAATGCATGAACCAAATAGAAGCTGCCTACAAGTGAAAATGTTTCTCTATTTGTTCTTGCTGAGTTGTTGCTTGTCACTCTCTGTGGGCAATGAGATAGAAGAATTTAAAGAAAATTTGAAAAGATTTATGAATTTGAAAAAAGAAGAGGTGGGCCATTAACTTTTTCCCTTCATTTTCTTTCACTTTTTTTGGATTGTAGCATAAAGTTGGTGTTTACTGCTTTCAGCTTTGGTTTACAGCCATGGTTTCTTGCTTGTTACAATTGAAATGTACAAGGTATTGAAGTCAGTGTGGCAATTGCTTATCAGAGGAAGTTCAGAAATAGAAATGTAGATGAAGATGATATGAAGTTAGAGAAAATGAACAATGACAATGAACTCTTAGAAGTATCTGTTTATAATATATTTTTTTTACATTTTAGATCTTTCTCCCAGTATTAAAAAGGACTGATGAGGTAAGATTTTTTTTTTAATTGTTATAATTATTTCATATTATGGAAGTCCACCTAATGCAAATTATTTATATTTAACTTATTTCACTGTTAAAAAGAAGAGAAAAATAGAAAAGAGTCAAATTATTAAATTAAGGCTCAAACCTGCAAAGATTTACCACATGTGCTTGACTTTACATGAGTAGTTCCAACAAATGAAATGAAATTACTCACATACAGAAAGTTAGGCCAGTGAACAAGGATCAGGGCTTTTGAATCTCTGTCTTGCTCCTATTGAAGGCTACGTCAAAACTCTCATTGACTTCAATGGAGTAGGATCAGATTTTTATGGTATTGTTTAACAATTTACTGTCCTCTATATTATTGGCATTGAATATGACCCCTGAAGTCTACACTCATTCACTTAAAATGTAACAAATTAATAAATAATAAATAAATAATCTTAAATGTACTTGGATGATAGATTAATCCTTTAAAAATATGTAAACGGCATGTAATCTATTGTAGTCTATATTAATATAATCTACTAAACTGTAGTGCATACCTGTTAACTGTCACTGAATTCAGTTGTAAGGAGGGCACATGAAAAGTGGTCTTACAATATTTTTCTGAGCCATCTAGACAGAAAAGAATAGAGTCATTCAAGAATGACTCTGTTAATCCCCATAGTGGATCTCAGTCATTTTAGCAAAAGCTTGTAGTCAACATTAGTCTATAAAATCTGCATGGATGCTTGGCTGCCACCCTGTAAAACTGAAGTTCCACTGAATTCTGTATCTTTTTACAACCACGGTTTCTGAGATGATTTTCTATTTGTCCCACTGTATTTATTCAATTTGTTTTACTATATACACTAGCTTGCTCTTTCCTGTAGTTTCTCACCCACCAGTGATAGGAATTACAGAAAAATAAAAACATTAAAAATGTCCTTTTAAAAAAGAAAGCAAAAAAGTTGAGCAAAATCGTACACAATAGAAATGAAGGTAAATAATTGTCTAGCATTGTCTCTGCACGAATAGTTGGTTACTGAGTTGTTTGAGTGATTATTATTTCATTTGTTTGGGTAGAATATAATTTTGTTATTGTTTTATATTTCAGTGCAAATGTGCTCATGATTACCTCAGTAATACTGTGAGAGAGCTGAAAAAATTAAAAGGAAATTTGAATGATGAGTCAAAGGCGAAGTACTATCTTCATCTGATGCAATTAAATATGCAACATCTGAAGGATAGATTAAAGAAAGGAGATACAGTAAGTTTATTGATATGTTTATGATAACGGGTGAAAAGGCAGGTGAAAAGCTAAGATTACTACTATAGGTCTGTTAATTAACAAAAACAAAACAACTCTGAACAAAGTCCTGTCCCCTTTGATCTCAATGGCAAAATTCTTGTTGATTACAAAGGAACAAGATTTCACCTCTGTACCTATAAACGTGCAGACAGCTAGTCTATACAAAATTATATTTATAGCACTGTTTGACCACATTTCTCTCTCAGACTACCTGTTTTGTCTTATCTTAAGTTATCATTGTAAATTCTTTAGGAGCTCTATCCTGCAAAGTACTGAGTTCACTGGCTCCCACTCAACAAAGCACTTTTGCACATTTTTAGCTTTAGGCAGGAGAGCTTACAGCCCCATTGCGCAAAAAGAAACAGCAGAAAATATGCTAATGCTGTCGTGAATTATGCTAATGAGTCCTACATTAGCATATTTTCTGCTGAAAAAACTCGTAGCGTAGAAGTAACCTTAAAGTTTCCCAGAGTGGGTGGCACTCTGGCAGCAATATAAGTAGCAGTGGTAGTGGTCAGAGCCCCAGGCTCCTTTGAATCGCTGGGCCCCGGGGCAATTGTTTATTCAAGGTCATATTTTTGTTTCAATCAATGTTTTCTTTTACAAAATGTTGATTGTTTGCACAAGCACAAATATTAACTTTTTAATGTTTCTAGGTAAATTCATCTACAAACTGTGAGACAAAAGAAGTAGGACTGAAGAAGGCATCGCGCTTCTATACAAGATTCTTTGAAAACCTGATTGAATTTAATTGCATTAAATCCGAATGAATTGAGTCCAGCAACACATTCTAGTTGGAAATGTATTTTAGGAAACACAGTGAAGTATTAAGAAAATACTGCAAATGGAAATACATAAACACACACACACAACAATAATGTGAATATCTGAAACATATCACATATATCTTCAATTTATAGTGCATTTATTTATTTATTTATTTATTTATTTATTTATTTTAGATGGCACCTTTATATTTATATAAAGCTATAACATTTAAATTATATTACTGAATGAAAGGGACAATTAAAATAATTAATTCCATCTTATTCTTTGAGGAGGTACTATAGTATTTAGTATCTTTTTAAATGGTCATAAATCCTGTAATTGAAAACTATTTTAAATGCATAGGGTAGAACTGAGGGTTCTATGCAACATCTTTGAAAACAGATAATAAAAACTGGCATAATCATTACAACCACAAATCACAAAAACACGTACAAAAATGCTTACCTTTTGAGTCCCATGGACATCAATGCACTTTCTTGAATACGGACCCAACTGCATTTCTAAGGCACCCATTCTGGCTTAGTATTTGTATAGTATCAGTGTCCTAGCACAGTAGTTTTCAACCTTTATTTGTGGACCCCTAAAAAATTTCAAATTGAGTTGCAGACCCCTTTTCAAATCTTAGACATAGGGTCTACAGACCACAACTTGGAAACCACTGTTATATTTTTGTCAACAATAGTATATTTATGTCAACATATCTATTGTGGAAACAGAATTTATATATTTTATATAATTCCAGAGTTATATTTATTGTCAAATGATGTCAGATTGTAAACTCTTTGTGTAGGAGCTAAGTCTTTGTATCTGTTTGTACAGAACCTAGCACAATGGGGCTCTGATCCTAAATATTAGCAATACTGCAGTATAAATATTATATTAGAATAATAATTATGTCAAGTTTAATGTTTAAATTGGATGCAATAGTTTTATCTAAAATGTTGTTTGGAATAGTTTTATAAAATGGATTCTGTATTCATGATTTATTTACATAAATAAATATATTGCTTTTTTTATGGACACTATAGTGTGAGATGAATAATCTATGTTTTTTTTCCTCCTGCTTGTAAATTGCTATATACATTAATCTTATTGTCTGTATCCTATGCTATGAGGCAGGGATGGGCAATAACAGGAGCTGGATATGGTTTGCCAGGATTGGCTCCTTGTGGACCGTTGGATGCTTTATTTACCTGAGCATCTGCAGGTATGGCCACTTGCAGCTCCCATTGGCCATAGTTTGCCACCTTTTTTATTTCAGAAGGTTGAGAAGGCTACTGGGGGGGAGCTGTTCTAGATTTGATTTTAACAAATAGGGAGGAAGTAGTTGAACATTTGAAAGTGGAAGGCAGCTTGGGTGAAAATGATCATGAAATCACAGAGTTCATTATTTGAAGGAATAGTAGAACGGAGAACAGATGTTAGTAAACTCAGAGAGCTGGTAAGTAAGGTTCCATGGGAAGCAAGACTAAGAGGAAAAACAACTGAAGAGAGTTGGCAGTTTTTCAAAGGGACATTATTAAGGGCCCAAAAGTAAACTCTTCCACCACGTAGGAAAGATAGAAAATATGTTGAGAGACCACTTGCGCTTAACCAGGAGCTCTTATGTGATCTAAAAATCAAAAAGGAGTCATATAAAAAGTGGAAACTAGGTCAAATTACAAAGGATGAATATAAGCAAATGCAAGTATGCAGGGGCAAGATTTGAAAGGTGAAGGCACATAAGAACTAAGAATGTTAAGGACTAGTCGACTAGTTGACTATCCGATAAGCGAATGCTTATCAGATAGTCGAGTCATGGCAGTGTTTCAAAGAGGTAGCGCAGCACAGAGTCAGGGTATGTCTACACTTGCAGCCTAATTCAAATTAGGGCTGCAAATGTAGGCATTTGGAATTGCAAATCAAGCCCAGGATTTAAATATCCCACGCTTGATTTGCATCTTCCCGGCCGGGCGCCATTTTTGAAATTTACAAGCCTGAAGTAACTGCCTGCGTCTACGCGCAGTGAACGGGCGTTCAAAATAAAGCCTAGTTGAACTACCTGTTAAAACCTCATTGCAGGAGGAATAACAGGTAGTTCGAACTAGGGCTTTATTTGAACGCCCGTTTCACTGCCGCATGTAGACGCGGGCAGTTACTTCGGGCTTGTAAATTTCAAAAAAAAAAAAAAAAAAAAAAATTGGTGCCCAGCCGGGAAGATGCAAATCAAGTGCGGGATATTTAAATCCCAGGCTTGATTTGCAATTCTGAATGCCTACATTTGCAGCCCTAGTTCGAATTAGGCTGCAAGTGTAGACATACCCTCAGGGATCATCTGTGAGGCACTGCCCCTTTGAAACACCGCTGTGGCTTTTCAAAGTGGCCACGCTGCAAGGAGCCCGGAGTCAGCTGGGGACTCCCTAGCTTACCCCAGGCTCCGTGCGGCATTTTCCCGGAACCCGGAGTCAACTGGAGAGTCCCCAGCTGATCTCAGGTTCCATGGAAATGTCACGTCCTGGAAATGTCCCCAGCTGACCCTGGGTTCTGCAGAAATGCTGCACGGAGCCTGGGATCAACTGGGGAGTCCCCAGCTGACCCCGGCTGTGCACTGCATTTCAAACCGGCAGGGCCGCATGGAGTTCGGGGTCAGCAGGGGACTCTGAGTCCCTCGCTGGCCCCAGGTTCCATGCAGCCGCATTTGCTTTGAAATGCACAAGAGACCCAGCTGGGGCTTTTGTACATTTCAAAGGAGGAATGCGGAAGTGCCTATTGACTAGTCGACTACTCAATTAGTTAATTAATCGATATTTAACATCCTTAATAAGAACATAAGAACGGCCATACTAGGTCAGACCAACAGTCCATCTAGCCCAGTATCCTGTCTGCTGACAGTGGCCAAAACCAGATGTACCAGAGGGAGGGAACACAACAAGTAATCCTCATGTGATCCTTCCCCCGTCGCCCATTTCCAGACAAGTGCTAGCTGCACTTGAAACAGCCCTGTAAATAGTTCTCTTAATAAAGAATCATTTTAGCTTTAGACACATGGAATCCTTTATCATAACTACCTAGCACAAGAAACCATCTCAGCCTCACACCACATGCCCTCCATATCCTCCCTTACTCCTCTGCTCCGTCTCTTCAATGTCCATTCCTTTGCCTTCCCTTCTAGCTAATTTTCTTCTTAACAAAACCCACTTTAAGAACCAAAATATTAACAGTGCCATCATCCCTACTCCGCCTGCAAAGGAATGCCCCTTTTTGACACAAGCTGCTAGTCAAAGTTTGGAGCCTTGCTTGGGGATTCCAGTTTGCTGGATTCCAGTTTGCTGGAGCCTTGCTTGGGGATTCAGCCTTCCAGTTTGGAGCAGAAATTCATGGTAGTCAGGAATTTCTTTCCTGCAGTTTGTTTACTTCCAAAAGATTGCACAAAGTCTAATGTCTCTGATTGCAGAAGAAATAAAATGGCAGGAAATAGCTGCCTTTGCTCACAGCACCATCATCCTTTTTTACAGTCTGCACCCTTCCAGAGTCAGTCACTGTGTTTTCAACTGTTCTCTCTCTCTCTCTCTCTCTCATTTTCTTATGTGTTCTCAGTTTGTGTTCTGCCTTTCCCCAACACTTCTACCTGAAACAATATTCAACAAAAACTCATGGGTGTCCTCACTCCCTCCTTTGGTCTTGGGGATAGTGGGGTCTTGTGCTTACTTTCACATTAATTGAAAGTGAGTTAAACAGCTATGAACCTCAATCCTGCAAGAAGGTTTATCTCAGCTCATAACAAAGGGAAAACAAACAAAAAATGTAGAAGTAACATGACATTTGCAAAGCTTCATTCTGTTCACTCTGCTTCCCTGATCTACCTTTTCCCCTTATCTTTGGTCTCTTACCTGTATTTATATTGTGAGTTCTTCAGATCTGTGACTAACTAGTCCTCTGTGTTTGTACAGTGCCTAGAACAGAGAGTTCTGGTTCGTAGGTGGCCCTTATCCACTACCACACTACAGTTTCCAATGGGGCAATAATGTGAACTTGCTAGAAGGGGATACTGGTACTGAAAAGGGCATTTTACTTCAGCTATAAATCTCTTGGGATTTTTTTGTTTGTTTCTTTCTATCTTTTGGCTTCTGAGTTTTGAAATTTTAGGTTTCATGGTGCTCCTATTTTCCAGATCTGCAAGCCATATTAGGCTTTGTTGTGTTACTTCATTGGGCCCATACGAAGCCAGCTACAGTCACATGCCACCACTCAACCTCATTGACAGACACAGACCACTTTAATTTATTGACCACGTAGCTCTTGAATGTCTTTAAATGCACACTTTCTCTGTGAATTAATGAAGGAGAACATTCTAAATGCATTATAGTAAAAGTGCTAAGATACAAAATGTTATTCTATTAAATATCTGAGTATGTCTGCACTAGTCTTTTTGACCGGAAGTTAATTAATTTAGGGTAATCAACATGTTTGTAAAGCCTGGTGTGGGCTTGTGCCAGACTGCAAATAAAGCAGAAATATGCCTATGTCCAGTTTTAGATTGGTTGTACAGGTGATTAATGATTTTCCTCAAGAACTTTGACAAATCTAGTTGGATTGAACCAGGGATCCCCAGATCTTCATCTTTACCATTTTTATCCATGCATGTTTTACAAAACAAGTCCAACATATCTAGAGACACAAAGGATAACAAGAAGACATTCTACAAATATATTAGAAGCAAGAGGAAGACCAAGGATAGACTAGGCCCATTGCTCAGTGAAGAGGGAGAAACAATAACAGGAAACTTGGAAATGGAACAGGTGATTAATTTTTTTGTTACTGCTTTTGTCAAGAAGATGCTAATGGGATGCCTAACATAGTGAATGCTAGTGGACATGGGGTAGGTTTAGAAGTTAAGATAAAAAACAACCAAGTTAAAAATTACTTAGAAAAGTTAGACTTCATAAAGTCACCAGGGCCTAATGAAATGCATCCTAGAATACTCAAGGAGCTGATAGAAGAGGTATCTGAGCCTTTAGCTATCATCATTGAAAAGTCATGGAAGTCGGGAGAGAGTCTAGAAGGCTGGAAAAGGGCAAATATAGTGCCCATCTATGAAAAGGGACATAAGAACAACCCAGGAAACTGCATTAACAGGAGTGTTGTGAGCAAGACACGAGAAGTCATTCTTTTGCTCCACTCTGAGCTGATTAGGCCACAAATGGAGTATTATATCCAGTTCTGGGCACATTTCAGGAAAAATGTGGACAAATTGGAGAAGGTCCAGAGAAGAGCAACAAGAATGATTAAAGGTCTAGAGAACATGAGCTATGAAGGAAGACTGAAAGAATTGGGCTTGTGTAGTTTGGAAAGGAGAAGACTGAGAGGGGACATGATAGCAGTTTTCAGGTATCTAAAAGGACATCACAAGGAGGAGGAAGACAAATTGTTCTCCTTGGCCTCTGAGGATAGGACGAGAAGCAGTGGGCTTAAACTGCAGCAAGGGAGGTTTAGGTCGGACATTAGGAAAAACTTCCCAACTGTCAGGGTGATTAAACACTGGAATAAGTTGCCTAAGGAGGTTGTAGAATCTCCATCTCTGGAGATATTTAAGAGCAGGTTCGATAGACATCTATCAGGGATGTTCTAGATCAGTGGTGGCCAACCCACGGCTTGTCAGCCGCATGCAGCTCGTGAAGAAAAAAATTGAGGCTCCTGACAGAACCGGGACAGAACCCGGAACAGCTCAGGTCAGCCGCTCTCATGGCTGGATGCTCTGAGCCGCATGTGTGCTCACAGCCCCCAGCGCACTGCGTCATATACTGCACGTGCAGGCTGGGTCGCACTCAGTGTCCCAGCCTGCACGTGCTAGCAGCCGGCCACTGAGCTCAGGCAGCAGCTCCAGCAGTGGCGTGGGCTCTGGGTGCAGTGGCGGTGGCTCTGGCTCCAGAACCTGGGTATAAGGTTGGGGCGGGGAAGGGAATTGGGTTAGAGCGGGGCGGGGTGGAGATGCCTGGCTCTGGAGGAGGGAAAGGGGATTGGGTTGGTGGGTGTGTGCATGGCATCCCGGATGCGCATGGAGGTAGCAGTGGCGGTGGCAGCGGCTCTGGCTCTGGGACCTGGGCATAAGGTGTGGGGAGGAGGAGGGGAATTGGGTTAGAGCGGGGGGAGATGCCTGGCTCTGGAGAAGGGGCGGGATGGGGTGAGGAAGAGAATCGGGTTGGGGGAGTGCGCATGGTGTCCCGGCCAGCACATGCTCAAAGCCGGCCTCTCAGCGCATGCACCCCAGAGATGTGTATGATGGTAGCAGTGGTGGAGAGAGATATGTGCTGTGGTAGCAGCGGTGGCGGCGGCAGCAGCTCTGGCTCTGGGACCCGGAGTTAGATTGGGTTAGAGCGGGGAGGGGAGGTATCTGGCTCTAGGGGAAGGGAGGGGGATTGGGTTAGAGCGGGGAAGGGAGGTGTCTCGCTATGGGGAATGGGAGGAGGGGATTGGGTTAGAAGGGGCTGGCTCTGGGGAAGAGGAGGGAGGGAAACTGGGTTAGAGCGGGGGGGTGCCTGGCTCTGGGGGAGGGGAGGGAATGGCGATTGGGTTGGGGAGGAGGGAGTAGGAATCCCGGTACTGCATGCCAGCTCCAACTTCTCAGGAAGCACGCAGCTGTCGCGGGGAGCAGAGGAAGAGCATACGCTTCCTGAGAAGTTGGAGCTGGCATGCAGTCCCAGGACTTCTACACACACACACACCCTGCACAGGCAGGCAGCAGGGGGAAGGAAGTCCCTGGCTGAGCGACAGACCCGGTGTTTCATGAAGCATGCCAGCTGTTTATGGGAGGGGAAGGGAGGAGAGGAGAGGGGAGGGGAAGAGCAGCCTGTGCACTTCCTCAGACCCAGGATCCCCAGGTACTGACCGAGCTGTCCCTGTCCCTTCCCTCTGGCCAGACCTCCCCACCAGCACCCTGCCCCAACACCCACCAGCACCTTGCCCCAGCACTCTGTCCCCTGCCCCCACCAGCACAGTTGGGGCCACATTAGTGAGGCTTGGTTTTTTTTGGAGGGGTTGTTTTTTGCATCTCACTTGTGTGGCCCCGACTGACTTTTCTGTGCGTCAGTGACCCCTGACTCAAAACAGGTTCCCTGCCCATCTCATAAATAAAGACAATGCTGAAACATGTTGTGTTTGACATAATATTTTATTTAAAAATGAAGCCTGGCCAACAAGTCCCCAACTGGGGCCAAGCTCCCATCTGGCTGCAGCATCATAACACTCCTGCACCCCCCCCCCCAGGCTCCAAACCTGAGCCTATCATACACTGGAACCCCCTGTCCTGAGCCTCTCACATCCCCAAACTCCTGCACCTCCACATCCCCAGTCTTCTGCTACAACACTCCTGCACCATTCACACACTGCAACTCTGTGTCCTGAGCCCATCATACTCCCAGCCTCCTTGCCCTGAGCCCCTCATGCACCCCAGCCCAAATTCCTGACCCCAACACTGTCCAGCCCACTGTCCAGCCTGGAGTCCCCTCCCTGGAATGGCGTACCGGCACCTATTTTCCCCCAGCACCTATTTTCCCCCGACGCGGCTGCTTTTATTTTTTTTTGCTTAACAACTTCCCCCCATCCCACTCCCATACGTGGCTCTTTGCACTCTGTCCACCGCTATTTTGGGTCTTCATCTCTAACGGGTTGGCCACCCCTGGTCTAGATGGTACTGGGTCCTGCCATGAGGGCAGGGGACTGGAGTCGATGACCTCTCGAGGTACCTTCCAGTTCTAGTGTTCTATGATTCTATTAATCTATGAAAGGCCAATCCTCACTTACAACAACCCCTAACCTCAAGCAAATTGTTTCCAGCACCCATGCAACACACCTCCATCATTTTCATCCAAGAACCCACTCCTGAAATCAACTCCGGTGCCAACTCTGTCCACACATTTATACAAACGGCACCATTGCAGGACATAACCACATAAACCACCACATGAGAGGCTCATATAACGTCACATCCACCAGTGTGATCTATGCCATCAAGTGCCAGCAATGCCCCTCTACCATGTATATTGGCCAAACTGGACAGTCTTTACGACCTAGGATTAATGGACACAAATCAGATATTCGAAAAGGTAACACACAGAAACCTGGTGGGGAACATTTAAACTTTCCAGGGCACCTATTAATGGATCTCAAAGTTTCCATATTATTACAAACCATTTTCAAAAATCAGCTTCAAAGGGAAGCTGCAGAACTTAATTTCATTTACAGGTTTGATACCTACAATAGAGGTTTAAACAAAGACCTTAACTGGATTACCCGCTACATTCCACATCCTAATGACATAAAAAGCAAAACCATAAAAAGCAAAAGAAAGTCATATGTGGGTCCTGCATCTTAGCAGGCCTGGGATGGAAGTTTCCATCCCTGCTGTACCTAGCTTAGCATAGCCTGGGACCCTGCAAGCCCAAACAGCAGCTGGGCTTTATCAGCTTTAAGCCATGCCTTGAGCTGGAAAACTGCTAGGTGGTATACAAGTTTGACCTCGGTCTTAGCTCCTAAGAATGATAAGAATGGTGTTGAGCCAGGTACGCGCACACCCAGTAAACAACTGGGCTGCGTCTAGATTGGCAAGATTTTGCGCAAATACTTTTAACAGAAAAGTTTTTCCGTTAAAGTATTTATAAGCGCAAGAGAGCGTCTATACTGGCATGTGCCTTTGCGCAAAAGATTTGCTTTTGCGCAAAAGCATCCGTGCCCAGTATAGACGCTCTCTTGCTCAAGAAAGCTCCGATGGCAAGAAATGGCAAGAAATTAAGGTGGCTGTCTACACTGGCCCTCTTGCGCAAGAATACTTGCGCAAGAGGGCTTATCCCTGAGCGGGAGCATCAAAGTATTTGTGCAAGAACCACTGATTTTGTACATTACAAAGTCAGTGTTCTTGCGCAAATACTAGCAGCCAGTGTAGACAGGCGGCAAGATTTTGCACAAAAGCAGCCGCTTTTGCACAAAATCATGCCAGTCTAGATGCAGCCCTGTAGTATAACTAGTGTAGGGAGTCCCATGCCCACTGAGTCTCACCAGGGACCAGACCTCAAAGGGTGCTCTGGATTCCCCCAGCTGGAGCCACGTCCACTGCAGCCTGGTGCGAGGTGACCAGAACGGGACTCCCCACAGATTGAAGGGGCGTAAGCATTTGCAAGTGCCTGTTGCTCGCTTTTATGCATTGCACTGCCTGTGCTTATTGGCGTATTACTTTGCAGTAGCTGTGTAACCATCTGGCAGTATTAAGCCTGTAAAAGTTGTGAAGTAGTGAGATTAATAAAAGCAACTATCCCTAATCGACTCTGTGTTGAAGTAAATCCACAACCCTGTTGGGCCCTGGCCCTGTGAGCTGACAATTGGCGTCACGAACAGGATTCGCTGTGTACAGTGTCTGGTGTGCGAGAAGAGGGATAGCAGGCAATGTGGAGTAAACAGGGAGCGGGGGTTGTTTTGCCCGATGGGATAACGGGATGGCCAGCTACCTCCCGGTGGAATTCCATTGCAAGGGCACTGTGCTGGGTGGCTTCCCTGGTGGGGAGGGGAGGGATGAGGGGCAGCTCCCTCAGTCTCTAAAAGAGATTGTGGAGCACGTGGAGGCTGCAGTAACCACCTATGCGGCCAACAGATAATGGTTGTTCCCCAGCCTCTTGGAAGCATTTACAGAGAAGGCAGAGGATGCGAGTAAAATTTGTGATACATTGAGAGATGATGTGAAGGCATAAGTGGACAAAAATGCCGTATTAATCGAGGCATTGGAAGTGGTGCAGGGGTGCGCAATTGTGGAATGCACGACGGTGGCAGTAACCACCTGTTCGGCCAGCAAATCCTGTAGGGATTGGGGCTGAGGGGGAGCAGTTATTAAAAAGATACTAAGAGGAAAAGTACTATTGGGAAATAATTCTTGGTTTCTTTGCAGCTTTCTCAGGGGGAAAAAAATTGGCCCTTTTCCTGAGGAATGTCTGTAAATAATCAAGGCAAGAAAAAACAATCTGGTTTAAATATTTGGCTATGAACACTTTTGTTTAATTTGCTAAAAAGGAAATGCCATCTATGCATTGTAGGTTTGTGAATCTGTTTTGTAGGCTTTGAATTAATTGATTTGGTTTTGTTTTGGATAATGCCCTTTCATTTGAAGTTGCAAACTGAGGAGACAGTTTTTGCCAGACACAGATAACTACTTGGCTGCTTGTCTTCTGGCATTAAACCCTAGAGGTACTGCAATGCTTTACAAGGTTCAATATCTTGTTGTAAATCAAGTTGTGGCTGGTGCTTGGGCAGCCAGGCACCGGAGGATGAGGATGGGTTCTGGATTTCTTTTTTGGGGAGTGAGGGGGTGGCAGAAATCAGACTGTTACGTTAATAAGGGTACATAAAATCTGTGCAACACCTTATGTACTCCAGAGGGAAGCCACAATAAGTTGTATTTTTGCTGTGTGCTTTGGAAGCAGAACTTGACAGTGAAAAATAATCAGAACTCTGGAAGTTCACTGTGTCACTTTTCAAGGCTGAGCCTCTGAGTTGCTGATAACTTTGGATAAGAAAGCAAACAAAGCAAGTGATTGAGGTAAAGAGAGGATCAGAGAGCCCTGAGGGCATCATGGCAGCAATAAGGGAAAGCAGTAAGTATAGGCATTGGGAAAATTACTTAGAATGGTGATATCTAAACTAATGAAATTTTCATTTGAAGGACAAAGCAAGTGATTGAGGGAAAGAAAGTAAAAAGCTAACTCTGTGGAGTCTGGAAGGAATTAAGCAATTGTGTTGTAATACACTAAAAAAATAGAAGGGGGCTGCTATTCAAGGATCTCAAAAGGATATAACATACACACTGTCCTCAGAAGTAAATTGTCCAAATAAAAGGCATGGTATATAGCAAAATATTTATGAGAACCCACTTGTAAAAAATGTGATGCCAATGTTACTGTTTAATAGGGGAATAAATCTGGTGTTAAGTAACCCTGCAACATTGTATATGATTCTCTTTCAGGAAGAGAAAACCTTTTGGGCTTGCTGGAATGGTAACTGGTGCTAAGGAAAATCGCTATAGAAGTAAAGCTTCTTGGTTATTCCCCCTTGAATAAATTGGGAGCTTCACACAACAGACAATTACAAACCTGGTCTACTGTATAAAAGGGAAACTGAGGCATGCTACCCAATTAATTTAATAAATGAGCAGTGGGATAACTTACCCAGAACCCACAGAAGGAGGAAGTCACTGAGGTTTGGCTGGTTTACAGAACAAGCATAGGTAATTATTGGGTACAGTAGGCAAATAAAGAAGTCAGCAGCAAGAATATCTGTAAAAGAATGGAGCATTTTAAAACGTGTCACCCCCCCACCCGGGGGAGGGGGGGAGGGACAGAACAATTTTCTTTTTGTCTTTTTAGAACATCAGAAAGAGCTGTTACCAGCTGAAGAGCAACTGAGATAACACGGATTTATTGTCACGACAAAGATTGTGTTTTGTGTTTTTATGTCTTGTCTTGTGATTTCTGTCTCATTGCTAGCATTGTTGTGTATTGTGTTTGGAAAGGGGGAATACTGCATTAGGCAGAAAAGGATTAATAAGCATTTTAACTATATTTGCAGGAACCAATATTGCAGAAGGGGCATCAGATGGGAATTTCACCCACCCTCCGGATTGCCCTCAAATTCTACAGGCATGGTGCAAGCAAAATGAATTTTAATTATACCTTTTTCTCTCCCTACCCCTCCACCTCAGGCCTTAATTACACGCCTGTCTCCATGGTGGTCCACCTTCTCTCAAAGGCCAGTGGTCCTTAAAACATCACCCTGGTCTCCACTGTTTGGTATCTTGATAACACATTTGCTAATTGTTTCCATTTTGTCAAAGCAGGAGAAAAAAGAGGCTGCTGTGGGCCATGAGGAAGTTGGGTGACGGTCGCTGTGGTGCAGCACTGGCCGGACCCTATGGATTGGATAAGCAGTGAACCACCTTTAAGGAGGACGGCAACCAACTCAAAGGGATGGGTATATAGACAGGAATCTATACCCAAAATTTTCAAGGCCCTGACCAAAGAACCGTTTATGGCGGAAATGCGTAACTGCCTTATAGGGTCACCTGCCCCCATCCTTGAAGGCGCCTTACTGGCCATTCTAAGCCCAGCCCAGGGAAGACCCCTAGGGAATGGGCCAAGGGCTTGGGGATTTGCTGGGTGTTTCATGTTCCCTATCATCCACTGGCAGCTGGTGTTGTGGAGCACTTTAATGGCCTGCTCAAAGCCCAATCATGGTTGTTAACCGGCGTGACCGACTTCAAGGGGTGGGCTCTTATCCTGTCTCAAGCAGTGTATGTACTGAACCAGTGTCTGTACTATGGGCTAGCCTCCCTTGCCAGGCAGAGAGGCAAGACGCTATCTCTGTCAGGAGACTCCCCACTCCTTACTGTCACTTTGTTGCATCCCAAGGCACAGTAGACCTCTAGAGCCATCCCAGAGGTGGCTGGAGTAGATCTCTATGCTATAGAGGATGTCCCCTGGCACTGGGCCAGTGAGCCTTGGTTCCCACCAGTCTATGCCCGGGCACGCCCAGAGGCTATCATGGCTGCATAGCACCATGGTCGGGCCTGGCGGTTACCGCCGGGCTACATGTCCTGGCTGGGGTCATTGACTCCAATTATCAGGAAGCGGTTCAAGTGCTGCTGTGTAACTTGGGCCAAGAGCCGCTCAGTGTGCAAGCCGGAGCCAAAATGGCCCAGCTCATCTGTGAAAAAATAGGCCTCCTACCTCCCCAGTAGTGCCCTTCCACTACACCACCACCGCAGCCTTTGGCCTGGAGGACTGCTGGCTTCAGGTACTCCGATGCGTCCAGACCTCAAACAGGGCAAAAGATCTGGGTGCAGGGCAGCGATTGCAAACTGGAGAGATTATTGCCAAAGGGCCAGGTAGTACTTACTGGGTGAGCCTCACTAAGGGTATGTCTATACTAGCCCCCTAGTTTGAACTAGGGTGGCTAATGTAGGCATTTGAACTTGCAAATGAAGCCCGGAATTTAAATATCCCGGGCTTCATTTGCATGTTCCCGGATGGGCGCCATTTTTAAATCCCCTTAATTCGAACTGACTGCCCGCGGAGGAGTAACAGTTAATCCGAAATAAGGACTTAGTTCGGATTAACTTCCAACTGCCGCGTGTTCCACGAGGAGTACTGGTAGTTCGAATTAGAGATCCTAATTCGAACTACCTACTCCGTGCCGCGTGTAGCCGCGGGCACGGAGTTCGGACTAAGGGGGATTTAAAAATGGCGGGCGCCGAAGATGCAAATGAAGCCGGGATATTTAAATCCTGGGCTTCATTTGCAACCCCGGTTGCCCTCATTTGCCTACCTAGCTCGAACTAACGAGCTAGTGTAGACATACCCTAAGGTGCCACAGGATTAGTCATTGTAATTAACACATGTAACTCGTTACCACATAATATTTATTTTATTTATTCCTTTATGTATCTATTTGTTTGGGTTATTTATATACTTAACACTGAAGTATCAGAACACAGTTAAAAATTAGAGGATACTAGAGTACAAGTTACCCAGAATGGATGTTTATTTGGTGCAAAATCTGTCTGTTTTATTTTTTCAGCAACAAGCAAGTAAAAAAAGGCAAGGGTAATTTGTGATCCAACACATACTTTTAAGTGTATACAATATTCTTACGAACTGCATGTGACATAACATTTCTCAACAAACTTGCCCTCCACTGCAACATTCACTACAGTATTCAGTGTACATAATAGCCTCAACCACTACTACTCTGTATCTATATTATGCTTTCCTAGCAAAATACAGGAGCAGGCCTCTCCAGCCATCTCATTGTCCACAAAATCCTTGATCCATTCCATTCTAATTCTTTCTTTCCAGTCTTCCAACATGAGCTTGGCTATGGATGGACCTGGCACCCTTGGGACATAGGACAGATAAGGGGAGCCCAGATTATAGGCAGCTGGGGGCTCCTCCAGTGGCACAGTGGATAAGGTCCTTTCCCTGAGGCCAAGGGCTCAAGCCCCACCCTCAACCAACATGGACCTGGCACCCTGGGAACTAAGGAAGGATAAGGGGAGGCCAAAATTGCAGCAAGGCTGAGGGGCTCCTCCAGTGGCACAGATGGATAAGGTACCCACCCTCAGAGCCAGAGGCCAAGGGCTTAAGCCCCACCCCCAACCAACACAGACCTGGCATCCTCTTACCACCCTACACCCCAAGGGCCCCCACACCTGGCTGGCTGGCTAGAAGAGGAAAACAATGCCTTATGGCTTGGGGGGTGGAGCGGAGACACAAAAAAATCTGTTGCAAAAGCAGCAAGTGTGGTGGCTAACTCATCACCCAAGAACAAGGGATTAAAATGGGTCAGCCTGTGCCTTTACCCTCCCCTCCTCACATGAAGCAAGCTAGGCAGCACTCGCTCTCCCTCACTATTCAGGTGATAAATATATCACCTATATCTGCTGTGGGCATTATGCTAGATGCTCCATTGAGAGGGGGCTGGGAAGAAATTTTTCTCTTACCACCATATTGGCCAACACGCAGTTGGTGTTTTTTGATCTTCCTCACAGCAGGTTCAGGAGGGCTCTGTTCATGCATGACATGACAGGCAGTAGGCCATATGCCACAACTCATTACTGAAGAGTATAGTGGATGTTCAGTGCAGGTGCTCCATAAAAGAAGTACACAGTAATGGATAAATGGCTCAGGAAAGGACTTGAGAAAAGGTGTTTGGTAATTGAGCAAGTTAGGGACAAGTGGGGACTCCTATGATTGATACAGCAGGGAGACCATCCCCCACCCCAATTATTATAGCTCATGTTAGCCTTCTTACAGAGGGAGGGTTGGTAAGATTCTTGTTGGAGAGACCTGGATGGAAAAGGAAGGGAGCTGGTACAATTCTTCTCCCCCTTCTTCTCCCCCTCCCACAGTTAATTATGAGATAATGACCTGTGCTGTGCATCTATCTGCCAGGTAGTCCCAGACATCTAATAGTAAAGTTGTGGTCTGATTAAACTCATATCAAATGTCTCCTCTCCTTTTGGCATAGTCAGACAACTTCTCTGAAGCATCTGGACCACACCTTATATGCCTTGCAATTCCCTGAATGCCTTAAATACTACTCTGGTTTTGATGGCTCTCTCCTCATTTGGGTTGTTCCCTTTTCTCCACCTCTATCTTAATCTCTAGCTGTGATCTCACTATGAACATTAAGCTACTCTTTAGTGGGGATTCTCCCAAGTTTCTGCATTCCTCCTTCACATCGGTGTTTCTTTCTTCCCATGTGGTCTATCATTTTACAAGTTCAACCCCAGCTGCCACTTTTATTCTAATGGCACAATGCCATTGATGTTCCTCAAATCTGTCTCTTACAAAGGGTCCTGTCTCCAGTTTAGCTTTTTTCAGTTGCAAGTCTCAATGTCCTCAGCTGGACATCCTCAGCTTTGATCTTCCTTTTGTCTCTTTATCTGTATTCTTGGAGTCATCTTTGAATCTTAGCTTTCCTTTTCTCCTCCCATTGCTCCATTCTACATGGCTGCCTATTTGCAGCATAGCCTGATGCAGCTAATATCTTGATTCCTATGGCATCAGGTCACTTATTGATACATTTGTTCCTTTTTGCCTTTGTTGCTGTCTCTCCTCTGTAGCTTCTGAAAATCACACCTAGTCCAAGTTCATCCTGCTTAGAACTCTACAGCCTGGTCTGGCATCCATTCACACCAATGTCACATCATGCCCAGTCACTACAAAAATTAATGTAATTGTATCAAGCCACTCCATGCAATACTCCAGTCCAGTGGTTCCCAAACTTTTCGGCATCACGCCCCTTTTTTGATTTTTGAGAAACCCTCATGCCCCCCCCCCCCCCCATATCATCAAAACTTGTTGAGCAAAAAAGGAAAAAGGAACTGATCGGGACCAAAAAACAAAAATAGCAGCAAAACTTGGGGGGGAAGGGGGATTGAGGAGGGGGCCTGGGTCGCCTCACGCCCCCCCTGAAATTTCTTCACGCCCCCCAGTTTGGGAACCCATGCTCCAGTCACTTCTGTGATTTTCTGTTGCTTCGCTGGTTATTTGGAACATAAAGTCCACCTCCTTTCCTACTATAGTCCTAGTCTCCACCTTTCCTAAAAATGTAGCTCAGAGTCTCCTGTTCTATATTATCAATATCTGAATAGCTATTGGTCAGTTCCATTATGCTAATACTTGGTGTTACCTATAACTGGTGTAAGAAAATCTGAAGCAGCCTGCAAACCTCTTTGATTTGACTGCATCAGACTTTCTTTAGTGCTTTCCTTCCCCCTATTTCAGCCCCAACTTCTGAGACACCTGGAGGGTGAAAAGGGATCTGGAGCAGCCTGGCATGAGGAACAGATAATGCCTAGAAAAACTGATAAAACAATAAGTAGTCCTGTAGTGCCCTAGAGACTAACAAACTCATAATATTATATATATATATATATATATATATATATATATATATATATATATTGTTTGTCTCTAAGGTGCTACAGGACTACTTGCAATTTTCTTGGTTAAAAATCTGAACAGCAGAATTTAATATAATGTTTGTAAAACTAGATGGATCAGTTTGATAGGGTGCTATCCCTTTAAAAGGAATAGGGTACTGGGGATCCTATCCAAGATATAAAATGAAGGAATTAACAGATTAGAGGGAGACTGGGTCACGGTCTTGTAAGATCTGCAGGCACTGCGGTATTAGATGCATGCTTCTATAAAGTGAGCGGCAAGGGCTGAGCTTCTGCTTCCAGCAGCTCCCATTGGCTGAGATTGAGAATACTAGACCTGGAATGGATCTCAAGAGGTCAAGTCCAGTCCCCTGCCCTCATGGCAGGACCCAGTACCATCTAGACCAGTGTTTCCCAAATAGTGCTCCGTGGAACCCCGGGGTTCCGCAAAGTGAAGTAAGGGTTCTATGAGAACCTGATCACTCCTCCCGCCAGGCCAGTCTTAGGAGCGGGCGAGCTGGGTGGTGGCACGGGGCCGCCATTTTCAAGGGGCTGCCGGCAGCCGCAGTTTTAGGGGCAGGCCAGCATGGTTTTGGGGATGGGGGGTTTGGGTCGACAGTTTTTCCACTTTTTTTTTGTGGTCAACCAGTTTCCCCCGGCGTTTTTTTTTAAAGGGTTCTGTGGCCAAATAAAATTAGGAAACACTGATCTAGACCATTCCTGATAGATATCTATACAAACTGCACGGCGTGTAGCCGCGGGCACGGAGTTCGGACTAAGGGGGATTTAAAAATGGCGGCGCCCGGGAAGATGCAAATGAAGCCCGGGATATTTAAATCCCGGGCTTCATTTGCAACCCCGATTGCCCTCATTTGCCTACCTAGCTCGAACTAACGAGCTAGTGTAGACATACCCTTAGAGACTAATAAATATATAGCTATGATCATGAGCTTTTGTGGGTAAAACCCACTTCATCAGATGAGTTGGAGTGGAAATAACAGAATCCAAAGTGTATATAATAGTAAAACCAGTTACCTGTCAATTGTAGAATCTGTGTTAATAAAGTCCATTCATAGCTATTGATGTGAAATGTGAATGTCAAAGGCAGAGAAAATTTGCTTTGTAGTGCATTAACAGGTTAATATCCTTATTTAAGCCCAGACTGACAGTGTCAAATTTGTAAATGAATTCCAGTTCAGCAGCCTTTCTCTGTAATTGGGTGGTAAAATTATTTTGTAGAAGAATGGCTACTTTTAAATCCATTATTTAGTGTCCTGGTAGGTGAAATGTTCTCCTACAGGTTTATGTGTATTGCCATTCCTGATGTCTGATTTGTGTCTCATTTGGTCAATATTCATGGTAGAGGAGCATTGCTAGCACTTGATGACATATATCACATTAGAGGAAGTGCAGTTATATGAGCCCTTGATGTTGTGGCTTATGTGGTTAAGTCCTGTGATGGTGTCGCTTGTATACTTATGTTGACAGAGCTGGCAACAGGGTTTGTTGCAGGGGTAGGTTCCTGGATGAATGTATGTGAGATGTGATGTACAGCTTCTGGTAGGTATTTGCTTCATGTTGGGAGGTTGTCTGTACGTGAGGATTGGCCTGTCTCCCAAGGTTTGTGAAAGTCAGGGATTGTTTTTCAGAATAGTCTGTAGTTCAGTGGTCACCAACCCATCGATTGGGATCTACTGGTAGATCTTGGAGCCTCTGAGTGGGGATCCTGACTGGTTTGACAAGTGGCTATCAAGCGCTGGCACTTCAGCTTCTCTCCCAGACTACTGTGCATCTCCTGCCCTTTGCCTTGGAGCTGTCCCCTCAGGAGCCTCCGGCTTTCTGGACAGGGCAGGAGAGGGTGAGGGGTGCTCATACCAAGGTACCCCATCTCCCACTCTGTATCCCATTTCCACAAAGCAGGGGGCACAACAGGACTTGGGAGGGAGTTTGTTGGCTGGTTTAGGGAGTGGGCCAGGTGCAGGGCAGGGGTGAGCCTGATTTAGCCCCCTGCACCACCAACCAAGAGCCACCTGAGGTAAGCAGTGCCCAGCTGGAGCCCACATCCTGAAACTCTACCCCAGTCATGAACCCACTCCTGCACCCCAAACCCCTGCCCTAGTCCCAAGCACCCGTGTATCCAAACACCCTCCCAGAGCCTGCACCTAGAACCTCCTCCGGCACCCCAACTGCCTGCCCCAGGCTCAGCTCAGAGCTCCTCTCACACTCCAGATCCCTTAATCCAAGACCAGAGCCTGTGCCCCAATGCCTAGTGAAAGGGAAGGAGGATGAGGGAGGGAAGGAGGGAGGAAGGATGGAGTGAGCAGGGGGCGGAGCCTTGGAGAAAGGGTACGAATGAGGCGGGGCAAAGGTGTTTGGGTTTGAGGTAGATCTTGGATTGTGCTTAAATTCAAAAAGTGATCTTATTTTTAAAAAGGTTGGAGACCACTGTTGTAGATTGTCAATGAAGGGGATTAAGTTGAGGGCTGTAGGTGATGACCAGTTGTGTTTTGTTATTTTCCTTGTTGGGCTTGTCATGAAGTAGGTGACTTCTGGAAACTTCCATAGCTCTGTCAATCTGTTTCCTCACTTCCTCAGGTGGATATTTAAGTTTTAAGGATGCCTGATAATGATCTTGTTGGTATTTGTCTCTGAGGGACTGGAAGAAATCCTTGTATTTTAGGACGTGGCTGTACACAATGGATCTTGTGAGGTGTCCTGGATGGAAGCTAGAGGCATATAGGTAAGAATAGTGGTCAGTAGGTTTCTGGTATAAGGCGGTGTTTATGTGACATTGCACAAAAACTCCTTTTTCCTTTTGAAATGGTTGCCTTTTAGGTTCATCTAACATCTTTTTATTTTGTACCAGGGAAAAGGGGCAAGGCAGCCTGATGGCCTTCACCATATGTATTATTCATTTTTCATTCAAGTCTTTCCAAAGAAAATATTGTTACTCTTTTAAAATTTCTCTTTGTAATAACCCTTCTCCTCCCTTCCCCCCTCCCCCCTCATTCCATCCTGTTTTTGTTTTCCTTTCTGTTTCTGCCAGGTGAATACGTATCGTCCGTTTATACAGTGACTATCAAAATATCCTGCATATGATTCTTTGTCTCTAGGTTACTATAATAGTATTATCTGTGGGGTCCTTATTCATTGCTCCCAAATTATCAGTTTGAGATGATTTGCTATTCATCATTCGGGAAGATTTGCCTGTAGCACTTGCTTAGAATCAAGAGCTTTAGGAATTTGTAAAACTGGAATGTATCTAAACATCAAGCTCTAATCTCATCAGTGACAATGATCCTCTTCACTGTGGTTTTTGACGTTAGCAATCTGCATCATCACTAAGACTGGTTGATTGATAATCAAAATTTCCATAAGTGTTTTGAAACCAAATTAGGACAAAGTCAAAATATTGAAACTTTTCACAGAACAAAAAGTGCCAAAAAAAACTTTAGAAGTGTCAAAAATAGGGCTGTCAATTAACAGTTAACTCAAGCAACTAACTCAAAACAAACTAACTTACTTAAAAAATGAATCACAATTAATCACAGTTTTAATTACACTGTTAAACAATAACAAAATACCCATTTACATTTATTATAAATATTTTGGATTTTTGTTACATTTTCAAATATATTGATTTAAATTATGCTAAACATTTGTATGCCCCAGCATGCTTCCACCACCATGCCAGAGACCATGCTTCCATGCTGAAGAAGCATGAGGGGGCATACAAATGTCTAGTATAGCTGATATGTAAATACCATGTATCAGTTATAACAGTGGCATGCACACACCTGTTCTTACTTTCAGGTGACATTGTAAAGAAGACATGGGCAGCATTATCTCTATATTTTAGTGTGCATCTGTCTGTTGTGAGCCTGTCTGTTTGTGCATCTGTGAGTCCATTTGTTCAAGTACTCCTCCTAAACTGTAAGAGCTAGAACCATCAAATTTGGTATGCAGATTCCTCTTCTAACTCAAAACAAGGTCAGAGTTTGCTTGTGCCTGGAAAATGCAGGCAGCGGGGGAAGGCGGTGGAGCTGGAGGCCGGGGCTGGCCCACAGAACCCCAACTGCCACCCCCAATAAGTGCGAAGACCTGGATCCCCCCTCCCGGAAGGAGCTGCCTCCGGGAGCGCAGCCCTGAACCCACAGAAGGAACCGCTGGCAGGGAAGCACTGACACGGCCCCTTGGGCGGAGCTGCTGCCAGAGCAGTGCCACCCTTACCTCCATAGCTCCCTGCCCTGAGTCCTACATCTCCCACCTGCCTTGACTTGTGCAACCCCACTCCTTCCTCGAGTCTCCCCACCTCCTTCCCCCTGCCCTGAGGCCCCTTCTCCCTGCCTTAAGCCCCCTTACACTTCCCAACCCTCTGCCCTAAGCCACCCACCACTGCCTCTCCTTACTCCTGAACCCTCACTCAAGCCTTCATTTTTCCAAAAATACAATCATTGAAATAAAGCATGTACATTTTTCATTTATTCCCGCCCCCTCCCAAAAAAATGAGTTCAGCTAAAGATCCAAGCAATTCTGGGTACATCTGCTAGTTTCTTATTAATGTAAACAAACTTGTTTGTCTTAGTAATTGCCGAACAAATAGTAGGACTGAGTGGACTTGTAGGCTGTAAAGTTTTATATGATTTTATTTGAGTTCGGTTATGTAAACAAATGCTACATTTGTAAATTGCACTTTCACAGTAAAGAAATTGCACTACAGTACTTTTGCAAGTTGAAAGTGAGCACTTTGTATTCTATGTTATAATTGAAATCAATATATTTGAAAATATAGGAAACAGCCAAAAATTTAAATAAATGATATGCTATTATTGTTTAGAGTGCAATTAAAAGTGTGGTTAATCATGATTTTTGAAAATCTCATTATTAATAACCATTAATCACATTTTTAATTGTTTGCTGAAGTCAAATGTTTCATTTTGCATTTGTATAACATTAGGCTGCATCTCCATTAGGTAGTGGTGCCACGGTGCACCATAATGGCCCAGTCAGAAGTGAAACTGCAGTGCAACATGGGAGACACATCCAGCCACACAGTCTAGTCTATAGAGGAGAAAAGGGGTATGAGGCACTTGAATGACAGCTTTCACAAAGCACTGTAATGGATGCAATT
Source organism: Rafetus swinhoei (assembly GCA_019425775.1). Classification (NCBI taxonomy): domain Eukaryota; kingdom Metazoa; phylum Chordata; order Testudines; family Trionychidae; genus Rafetus; species Rafetus swinhoei. The sequence continues at coordinate 17,713,285 of CM033428.1, read as the reverse complement.
AAATGTTGAACTAATGCAAACCAAAATGTTTCATTATTCATTCAGCATTCCATTTCAAGTCTTCCAAAATGCCAAGAAAGACTTCTTGATGCAGAAGAGATTCAAGATGAAGTTTACACTACAACAGGTTAGCTGGTTTACTCTACCAGTATAACTATGAAAGCCAATCCTCCTGGTATAAATGTGGCTTATACCGGGAATAACGTACTTTTGTAAGTTTAGCTTATACCAATTTGATATGCAAAATAAGCTATACAGTACTGGCAAAAGTACTTTAATATACTGTAATAACTTTGCCTATGCTAGGGTATGTCTACACTACAGCGCTATTTCGAATTAACTTATTTCGAATTAGTTAATTTGAAATAAGCTAATTCGAAATAACGCATCTAGACACAAAAACTAATTTGAAATAGCGTTTTTCTAATTCGAAATAGCGCGTCCACATTGAGCAGACCCTGAATCAAAGGTAAGGCTTGCCGGAACCAGTGCCAAAAGGGCATCAGGGTCGGACTTAGTGTGTGGGGCTGCTGCCTCAGGCTATCCGAGGTCTGTGCTTAAAGGGACCCGACCCCCCATCCCGGACAGACAGTTCTCAGGTTTCTCTGCTTGCTGGTCTACCTCGCTGAGGGACAGCAAAACATTTGTATCTCGGAGTGCTCTGCTTGCCCGCACTTGGGACACCACGGCACTCTGCGACATGGAACCAGACCTGCCCCCGGGGACTCTGCTGCGTCTTGTGGACACATTGCCAGCAGCCTGGCTGCACTGTCTGCAGGCTGCCATCTGGGAGGACCATCGAGGGGCTGTCAGGATCCAGGGGGCCCTGTGGGAGAGCTTCCACCCTGAGGAGTGCTAACAGTCTCCCCGGTCTGCTCCACTGGGGGCTTGTGCCCCATTCCTCCCTCTCGTCCTTCCACTTACCCTTCCCTAGCCCCCCCCTTCCTGATGTCAAATAAAATACGCGTATTTTCAAAAATAGAAACTGTCTTTATTTAACACAACTGGGATGAACCTCTGGGGAGACGGGGAAAGGAGGCGGAGAGGGCAGGAGAGAGGGGAGGGGAGGGGGAAAACTGGGAGGAGGGAGCTGGAAGGGGGAAGCAAGGAAGAAGGGGAGGGGAAGCTTAACATTCAGGGCTGGGGTCTCCCAGCACGGTGGGGGAGGGGGCCTCAGCATACCCTGAGGGATGAGGAGGAGGGTACGGAGGTTGAGGTGGGGGGTGTGGAGATTGAGAAGGAGGGTGTGGAGGCTGAGGAGGAAGAGGTGGGAGGGGGCAGGAGTGGGAGGAGAAACAGTAGCTGGGGGGGCAGCAGGCGCAGGACTGGCACGGGGCAGCACGCTCTGCAGCAGAGCCAGCAGGTGTGGGCACATGGCATGGTCCTGAGCAAGCTGCTTCTGGCGGAGCTGCAGGTCCTCCTGCATCCAGGCCTGGATGGTGTGGTGCAGGGCTTGCAGGGCCCCCAGGTGTTGGTCCCAGTACCCCTGCCACGTGCTGGTGGTCCAGAGGAGCCCTTGGTTGCGGGAGCATGTCCCAGGCAGGGTGGTGTGCCCTGCACGTGCAGCTGGTGCGGCTGTGGAGAAAGAAGGGGAGTGGTCAGTTGTCCCTGGGGATGCAGTGGATGATGCCCAGCGCCCCCTGCGAGGTGCGGACGACCGCGCCCTGCAGCGTCAGAGCCGACGCGCTTGCACAGAGGCCATGGTCAGGATGTCTGGCTCTCCCCAGGAGTGTGAGCTGCCCCGAGACCGCACCCGTGCCCTTGTGCCGGGTATAGTGCAGCCGAGGCGGGGGGGAGATGTTCCCGCCTCTGTGTAGAAGGGGTGTGTGAAGGGAGGGCATCCTGCTGGGTCCCGCCCCAGGGTCGGGAGCGTGTTAGGTCTCTTCACATATGCGTGTGCCTATCAGGCCACGGCCCCTGGGTGTCATGCAGCTGGAGCCACCTGCTCAAGGGTGGCATGGCACGTGCTCGCACGTGCACAGGTGTCTGCATGATCCGTGGAAGGCATGGCCCATGCGCACGGTCCCTGGTCTCCCTCTCCGCCTCCCTCCCCAGGTAGGGGACAGTGCTGGCACTTACCTGGTATGGCCTCCCTGGACGACCCTGCCGACTCCGGTGCCGGGACAGCTGGTGGTGGGCCCTCTGGTGCACCCGGCTCAGGGCCCTCAGCTCCAGGCTCGCTGCCTCCCAGGCTGGCGCGGACCGCCCTGCCCCCCAGGATTCGGTTGAGGGCGGGGAAGTAGGGGCAGGTGGCAGACCCTGCTGCGGCACCGCCCCTGGTGGCCCTGGCGTATGCCTGCCGCAGCTCTTTGACTTTCAGACGCACCTGCTCCTGGGTGTGCCTGTGGCCCTTTCTGGCCACGGTGGCCGCTATGTGGCCGTAGACGGCCGTGTTCCTCTGCCTAGTGCGGAGATCATGGAAGTTGGGGGCCTCCCCCCAAACCTCAATGGGGTCCATGATCTCTGCACTAGTCCATGAGGGTGCGCGCTGTCTACGGCCCCTGGCTGGTCCCTGAGTACTGGGGGACTGGGCGGGGGATGGCTGGCTGACATTGTGCGGCCACTGGCTGAGGGGCTGCGGCTGCTGGCAGGCCTGGCTCTCACACGTGCCCAGTGGCCAGTCTCTACCCCTTTAAGGGCCCCGGGGCCCTGGTTGTGCTCAGAGTGGCCACCAGGGGAAACTGGGAAGGGCTGGAGGCCCCCTAATTTGAAATAACTGTCTACACAGCACTTATTTTGAATTAGCTATTTCAAATTTGGTGTTATTCCTCGTAGAATGAGGTTTACTAAATTTGAAATAAGGGCTCCACTATTTTGAATTTATTTTGAAATAGCGGTTTGTATATGTAGACGCTATTAAAGTTAATTCGAAATAACGGCTGTGGCATACCCCTAGTGTTTTTGCCAGTAGAGAAATGCTGCCAGAAAAAAAAGGCATACTCCTAAATGAAAGTTCCATACTGTCAAAAGTTCCTAGTGTAGATGTGGGCCAAGACACACAAGAAGTAGGGAGCTTTACAGTAGCCACTTATAATGGTAAATAGCCTGCTGAAAATACTGAAGAGCAGTTTTCAGCAAGTCAACGGTGGCAAGGTGCAAACTGTAACCAGAGGAGGAAGACAAAACCAGAGTCACTCTCTAAGGAAATTCTTAAAGAGCCTGCCTGGGACCCAATGAAAGGCTGCAGGATCCCATTGAGTGTGGGAGTCAAAAACATCACAGAAATACTCCATATTGAATGTGGTGAAAATCCTCAACAGATAGAGAATGGCTACACTGTGGGTTTTTTTTTTTTTTTTTTTTTTTGGCAGGTTTACAGGGTCTTATGAAAGAGGGTATTTTTCTGACAGAGCCAAATGGTGGAAAAGCCTCTTCTGGGAAAAAAAATGGAAGAAGGTATGCAAATACGAGAGCTATTTGCATACCTCTTCCGAAACCCGCCCCCCCCCACAGTGTAGCCATACCCTTAGCATAAGGAAGGATATGAATTAAAATCTGAGAACCTTGATGCACCCCAAGATAAGGTGAAGAAGGACTTAGGTGGGAAGAATTTCTGAGGTAGATATCAGAAGCTGCATTCCCTATATGCCAATCCCATTCACCAACTGCAAACAAAGAGGAAACGGTGGTGAGATAGAAAAGCAAAAAGAGGAGGGAAGTTTTCGCATACATTGTGGCCACTTCTGAGGAAATTAGGTTCAAACACTGATTGTGGAATGGGGACATTACATAGAGTGGTTGGGGGGATAATGGAGTTGGAGCAATGAGGGAAGTGTCTGAACAGTGGAGGAAAGAGTTGGTAGAAGGCAGGGGGTGAGATCTGTGGAGTGGAGGATGTTGGGGGCTTCCACTCTGTCATTCCAAGCCCCCCCAAATCCAGAGCTATCCCGTCCATAGGATGGCTCAGGGTCGCTGCCCCAAGCCTTGCACTTTGGGGGACCCTGCAGTGGCAGCCTCAACTATCCTAAGGGCAAGGCCTCTGAGGATAGAACAAGAAGCAATGGGCTTAAACTGCAGCAAGGGAGGTTTAGGTTGGACATTAGGAAAAAATTCCTAACTGTCAGGGTGGTTAAACACTGGAATAAGTTGCCTAGGGAGGTTGTGGAATCTCCATCTCTGCAGATATTTAAGAGCTAGTTGGATAGACATCTATCAGGGATGATCTAGAATGGTGCTTGGTCTTGCTGTGAGGGCAGGGGACTGGACTCGATGACCTCTCAAGGTCCCTTCCAGTTCTAGTGTTCTGTGATTCTAAGGCCTAGGGCAGGAGTGGCCAACCCGAGGCTCACGAGCCGCATGCGGCTCTTCCCCCCGGGTGCGCCTCGCAAAGCCCCGCCGTGGCTCGAAAGCCGCCCCCACGCCTCCAAAAAACGGCCCTCTCCCCCCAACTCCTCATGCTGAAATAAAGATGGCGGCAGGAATCTGCTGTGGCCAAAAAGCGTTTAACCGCAGTTTTTTAAAGGGGCAGAGTCTTTTTTTAGACTTTTTTTTTTGCTCGACCAGATCCAACCAGGGGTTCCTTTTAAAGGGGCATTCCTTTTTTTTTTCTTCCCCCTCAACAACGTAGTACTGGCTTTTTGTGCTGGATCCACTGCTATCTTGGCTCTTTGCTTAGAATGGGTTGGCCACCCCTGGCCTAGGGGGTTACCTGGGGGCCTGGCAAGGGGCCGCTGCAGGGGAACCATTCATAGGAGTCTAGGGGGGCAGTAGCCATCCCTCCTGAGTTTGAACTCCTGGATTTCATGCTTGAGGTCTGCTTAAAGCCCATGCTCTGACTCCAGAGGCTGCTCTTAAATGCAACAGTTTGGGCTGCTTACAGCAGTGGTCCCCAACGCAGTGCCTATGGGTGCTATGGCGCCCGCCGAGGCATTTATGTGTGCCCACCGAATGATCTGGGCTGGCCCTGCACCGGGCGCGCAGCGGCAGGGGAAAGTGGTGAACTTTCCTGGCTCCTACACTACCCAGTGAAATGGGTTAGCGAAAGGATCTGAATTCCCACTCCCACTTCCTTTACCCAAAGGCCTCCTTCTCAGGCCCTGGCTGCGCTGCAGAGATTTTGCAGGTCAGACACTTGCTCAGGGTGGCAGGACCCTTTTTCCCAGCATCAGCCCCTCCCCAGTTGGGGTTATGATCCCCCCTCCAAGTCTGACCTGCAAGGCCTCTTGGCTGGTGGAGTCCCCCTGCGCTGGATCTCCACCCAGGTTCCCCTCTGATCTCCTCTGCGGCTCAACGCACCCAGCTCCAACATGCTCCAGACCCAGCTCCACTCTCTGGCTGTGCTGCTTCCAGCTCCTGGGATGCTTCTGTGGCCCCTCTGGCTCTGTGGCTGCAGCTCTGCTCCTAACATGGCTCTGCTACTAGGCAGTGTCCCAGCTCTGCTCTCTGCACTGTGGCTCAGGATCCCTGGCTTCAGCTTTCCTCCCAGCATGGATCAGCTTTCTGCTGCTTTGCCTCTGGCTTCCGGACTGCTTCTCTGGCTCCTCTGGTTCTTTGCTTGCAGCCCCACCCTCAGCATGGCTCTGCTACTGGGATGTTTCTCTGGGTCTCCCTGGCTGGCATGGCTCCCCTCCCCAGTTCAGGCACATGTTGTTTCCTTAGCTCGGCAGCACACAGTCTGACCCAGGTGAACACCCAGCTCACAATGGAGCAGGGAGTACAGGACTCTCCCCCAGACTCCTCACTCCCTCATTGGCCTGGAGTGCTGGCCTCTTCCCATTGTTCTTGGGTGCTGTCAGTCTCAGGATCCTGATTTCTTAAAAGACCCTTCACTTTCTTTTGATACTGGGAGCTAACCAAATAAAAAACCGCACAGAATTTTAGTTAGAGTCCAAAAGTCCCTTACATAGAGAAAGGCTAAATTGAGGCTATATCTACACTACAGCCCAGATCCACACTCTGAGATTGATCCACCGGCAGTTGACAGTGGGTCTAATGAAGACTTGCCAAACCGACTGCAGGTCACTCTCTCCTGTCAACCCTGTTACTCTTCCCCAGACGAGACGAGTAAGGGAAGTCGACGGGAGAGTTTCACCCATCGACCCCTCTCCCCACATGGGATACAGCCTGTGTTAACTTGATCTATTCACGTAGCTGGAGTTGTATAGCTTAAGTTGACTTTCTGCTATAGTGTAGATGCAGGATAGGTCCACAACATTTTGGAACCTGAGGCGGGGAGCTCAAATGACGCCCCCATGCCCCCTCATTTGGGCCAAAACTTTGAAAGGTCTCAATTCTGCCTTCTTCCTGTTCTACCCCCTCTCATGGTACTGCTCTGCTACCTACCCCAATAAAGGAGAACTAACAACTTAAAATGCCTTGTTCAAAAAGTGTGAACTAGTGGCGCTCCCCCCACCACCACAGTCTGCTTCATGGTAAGGCCGCCTCAGTTTGCTTCATGGAAAGGCCAGCCCTATGTAGATGTAGCCTCAGATAGACAAAAGCCAGAAAATGTACAGATAAGGCTGCAAAAATTTAAGGCTTAAATTTAAGGAAATACAAACTCAAGGTACATGCCTGGCTGGAGTGGGAGGTGAGGTGGCCTGCTTGGAGAAGGGGCATAAATTCGGTGGATCATGGAGACTGTGTCAAAAACCTTACTAAAATCAAGAGAGATGTGATACATCTTGATTTTCGCAGGTTTTGACACAATCTCACATGGCATTTTCATTAACACACTCGGGAACTGTGGTTTAGATGAAATTGCTGGAAGGTGGGTGCATAACTGATTGAAAGATCATACTCAAAGAATAGTTATCAGTGGTTTGCCATCAAACTTGGAAGGCATTTCTAGAAATGCCCCACAGAGATCTATTTTGGGTCTGTTACCACCCGATGAGGTCATACATAGGTTGGATAATGGAGTAGTGAGTATGTTTATACAATTTGCAGGTGACACCAAGCTGGGCGGGATTGGTACCACTTTGGAGAACATGATTAGAAGTCACAATGACCTTGATAAATTAGAGAATTGGTCTGAAATCAACAACATGAAATTCTATAAAGACAAGTGCCATGTACTACACTTAAGAAGGCCAAATCAAATGCACAAATAAAAAATGGGTGATTTGGGGACCTTGAAAAAAATCTTCTCGCCCCCTTACCCCACACACAGGGCTGATGCAGTTCTTGCTGCTTGCCATGGACCTGAGGCCACAGGAGAGCACAGAGTGTTACCGGTCTCAGGACTGCAGCAAGGAGGAGAGAAGGAGCAAGCATGGACAGGGTTTCGGGGCCGGGGAGAGGCAGAGTGGGGCAGGCCCACAGGAGAAAGGGTGGAATGGTATGGGGCCACAAGCAGAAAGGAGACAGGGCCACAGGGGTAGTGGTGGAATGGGATGGGGCCACGTGTGGGGCTGTGGGAAGTAGGGGTGGAACAAGGGAGGAGTTCCAGGCTCAGCACTCCAGCCAGGTCCAAGAGCTCTGCTATGGTCCCAGCTGAGGAGGAGAGCTCAGCCCAGGCCACGGCCAAGCTCTCAGCCCCTTTTCCCCTGCAGGGGCTATGAGGAAGGGGGGGGCTGAGAGCAGCAAGTGAAGGCATAGCCTCAGCCAAAAGAGGAGGAGCAGGGGATTAACCTCACCCAGGGGAAATATCACCTGCTACCCATGGCCTTGGTCTCCAAATCAATCCTGCCTCCCACATTAGTTCTGTCCCTCCATCTACCTAGCCCACCCACCTCAGTTCTGTCCTCCCAAGCTTGGGCGGGGGCAGCTTAGCAGGGTTCTCTCCTCCACATTCCTGGCATGGTGTTGCAGGAAGGGGAAGGGAGAGGTTGAAGCAGACATGACACAGGAAGGGGAGGGATGTTGGGTGCAGAGTCACTCTGAACTCCTAGGATTTATGCTACCTACTTCCCCCTCTCCTCTTGTAAGGATAGTGTCAGTTTCTGCTGGGAGAGAGAAAGCAGTGCCTGGGGTGGACAAGTGGAGAAGGCAGCAGTCAAATTGCTGAATGGGGTTGGAGAGTCTTGTGTCACATCAAGACCATCTCCAGCCCCAGTTGAAATTCCATAACTTGTGAAAAAAAGCCCCAAGTTGGCAACACTAGGACAGGAAGGAGAGAGTTAGCTGGAAATGTTGGCAGGAAGGGGAAACTATATTGTGGGAGATGGCTGGAGAGGGGAGTGGAAAAGGGAGGGGAAAGGAGAGTTACTATAACAATCAGCCTGACCATGTTGTGGTTTCTCATACTGGACTGCTCAGAAACTCCCCTCTCCAAATATTTCAGAGCATGAGCATTATCATCAGTCTACCATAACAAACTGTGCAGGATGGGGGAAAGATTCACATAATATCCTGTATCTTTAGCTAGCTATACCAACACTTCAGCTGAAAACCGACAGCCACAACTTTCTAAATGACTACCAACTGCTACAAACACATTTTTCTTTCTGGTAACAAAAAAGCAAACAAGGGAAATTCACTGAAAATGAGTTTTGTAGATCCAGAATTAAGGAATGATATGCTCTTTTGGAACGTCAACGTCAGCAAATCCAAACCTCTGAAAAGTAGAAAATAAAGAAATCAGATGCAGGCAAGAAATCAGATGGGTGAAGCTTTAACTTCACCCAACACACCTATAATAAAACATCTTGCATTCTGCCTTTGCCTAGCTACACCTAACACCAGTGGTGGCCCGTCAATACAGGCAAACTAGGCGGTCGCCTAGGGCGCCAAGATAAACAGCCATTGAGGGCTTTGGAGGCGGGGGCACCGATCGTGCGTTTCGCCTAGGGTGCCAGTTGCCGGCAGCTCGTCTAGGGCCACTCCTGCCTAACACACTGATGTTGCAATTATCAGTGGTAACAGCAACCCCGTGGGAGGCAGTGTAACACAGCACAATTCACCGCTATGGGCACCTCTTGCTGGACACACTGGGAATTAGTTGTTCAACTCTGGAGCAGCCCCTTTCGTCTGGTGTCTCATCCACTGTTACCTGTTTTTCCTCCACCTCTGGATACTGCCCTTCCACAGTGCCCCCACACTCTGGGGCCCTCCCCCCCAGGGCATCCCCAAACCCTTATGCCCACCTTGCCTTAGTGACTGCCAATCTTCATCTAGCCCCTTACCGCAGGGGCAAACAGCAATCTGAAATGGCCGCTCATCTTTGGCCCGAGGGTATAGACCTGCTGCTTTTGCCTATCCTGGTTGTGTCCCTTAGTACCCTCAGGCCTTGCTTCAGGCCCTGCAGCCTAGGAGCTTGCTTAGCCAGAGCTTCCCCAACTCTGCCTGCCTTTTCCCAGTCCTGCTCTAAGTCAGGAAACCTCCAGCATCTCTAGCAGCTAGGTCCCTCCTGCTCTACAGCTGAAGCAAGACCTAGTCTGAGACTTTCTACCCCTCCAAGAGCCTTTATTTATACTGTCCTCAGCTGGGCTCTAATTGGCTAATACTTGCCACAACTGCAAGCTCCACAGCACCAAACCTCTCCCAGGGCTGGGTTTTAACCCTTAAAGGGCCAGTGAGGAGCAGACACCTCATCACAGGTACAGATAAGTTTGCATTAGCATGTACTGAAAACTTATTTCCTGTTTTCCAGAGGTTTGAGTTGTGCTAAAATCAGTATTTTGGAAGGGCACAAGATATCCCTGGGCCAACTTTAACTTTGTGTTGACTAAGTGTTTTTTTGTCGGTGGATATACTTTATCTCACCCACAAAACTGTATGCTTATCTAGATGAAGTGAGCAAAATCTGCCATTGCAGATAGTTGCAATTTCCATATAGTGGTCGTAAGCCAGGAACTAGTGATCTGGGGCACCCCCGGGCTCCCTGTCTAGCGTGCAGGTCCTGGCTGCTGGCCCTATGTGCCAGGGAGCTCTGCTGCCAGCCCTGTGCCCAGCATCCCGGCAGTTCCCCTGCATGCCAGGGGGTTTCTGATGCTGGAGGTTGTTGATAACTGTCCAAAGCATTACAGCTGGCCTTTCAAAACTTTACAACTGAACATTGAATTAACACAGCTTTGAAACATTACTATGCAGAAGAAAAATGCTGCTTTTAACCATGTTCATTTAAATGAAACAAGCACAGAACTTGTTTGTGACTTGATTGTGACCTTCTGGTGCCAAATGAGGTCAACCAGTCAGTTCACAACTCTGTTGTTCATTATGCTGAAGTTCTACCATACAGAAGATGTGTCAGAAGTATACTGCTTAGGTTTCATATACTCTTGTTCCATTCTTGTCATAGAGCTGGCCTGCTTCATCTCAACCACTGCTCAAAGCCAACGCTTGTCATATTGTGCCATTGCAGCAGAGTTCCAGTGAACCTATGACTTGGATGGGACCTTTCAAAATAAGGATCCAGAATGAGGAGTACTTGAGTATTTCATGACTCCAAAAAACGTTATTACAAAACAGTACTGACATTATTTTGAAAATATGAAACAATTCTTTGAGGGGGTCAACAAATGTGTGGAAAATGGGGCTCTAGTGGATATAGTATACATAGATTTCCAGAAAGCTTTTGACAAGGTTCCTCACCAAAGGCTCTTAATAAAGTAAGTTGTCATGGGATAAGAGGGAAGGTCCTTTTCTGGATTGATAACTGGTTAAAAGACAGGAAACAAAGGGTAGGAATAAATGGTAAGTTTTCCGAGTGGAGAGAGGTAACTAGTGGGGTTCCCCAAGGGTCTGTCCTGGGACCCATCCTATTCAACTTATTTATAAATGATCTAGAGGAAAGGGGTAAACAGTGAGGTGACAAAATTTGCAGATGATACCAAACTGATCAAGATAGTTAAGACCAAAGCAGACTATGAAGAGCTTCAAAAAGATCTCACCAAATTGAGGGTACGTCTACACTTGCTTCCTATCTCAAGATAGGGATGCAAATGTAGCCGACCAAAATTGCTAATGAATTGAGGATTTAAATATCCCACACTTCATTAGCATAATCTCACCCGCGCACTATTCCAATAGCCATCTGATTCGAACCAGGAAGTGTGTGCCGGGCCGCGTTAGTTCGAATCAACCCCTTTGGCTTGAACTAATGTTACTCTTCAAAAAATAGAAGTAAAGTTAGTTCGAACCAAGGGGTTTGATTAGAACTAACGTGGCCCGGAGCGCACTTTCACTTTCGAATCAGCTGGTGTTCGGAATAGCGCATGGGTGAGATTATGCTAATGAAGCACGGGATATCTAAATCCCCGCTTCATTGACTATTTCGAATGCCTACATTTGCATCCCTAGTTTGAACTAGGGTGCAAGTGTAGATATACCCTAAGTGATTGGGCAACAAAATGGCAAATGAAATTGAATGTTGATAAATGTAAAGTAATGCTCTTTGGAAAACAAAATCCCAATTATATCTACAATATGATGGGGACTAATTTGGCTACAATTACTCAAGAAAGAGATCTTGGAGTCATTGTGGATAGTTCTCTGAAAACCTCCACTCAGTGTGCAGCAGCAGTGAAAAAAGCAAATAGAATGTTAGGAGTAATTAAAAAAGGGATAGAGAATAAGACAGAAAATATCTTATTGCCTTTATATAAAACCATTGTACACCCACATATTGAATACTGTGTATAGATGTGGTCGCCTTATCTCAAAAAATATATATTGGCATTGGAAAAGGTTCTGAAAAGGGCAACAAAAATGATTATGGGTTTGGAACGGGTCCCATATGAAGACAGATTAAAAAGACTTGGTCTTGGACTTTTCAGCTTAGAAAAGAGGAGACCAGGGGTACGTCTAAACTACAGGCTTTTGTCGGCAGAAGTTTTGTCAACAGATACTGTCGACAAAGCGTCTGTCGACAAAGAGCATTTAGACTACATCCAGTTCTGTTGACAAAGCAAGCTGCTTTGTCGACATGACAGTGTAGATGTAAAGGACAGTGTAGATGCAATAATGCCTTCTATCGACAGAACTCTGTTGACAAAAGGCGTTATGCCTTGTAGAATGAGGTTTACAGCCGTTGACAAAACTGCTGAGTTCTATTGACATTATGTTGACAGAACTCAGCGGCAGTGTAGACGCAGGTATAGTTTTGTCGACAAAACCCTGTAGTCTAGACACAACCTAAGGGGGGATATAATAGAGGTCTATAAAATCATGACTGGTAGGGAAAAAGTGAATAAGGAAAAATTATTTACTTATTCCCACAATAACATAAGAACATAACATAAGAATATAAGAACTAGGGGTCACCAAATGAAATTAATAAGCAGCAGGTTTAAAACAAACAAAAGGAAGTTTTACTTCACTCAGCGCACAGTCAACCTGTGGAACTCCTTGCCAGAAGATACGGTGAAAGCCAGAACTTTGACAGGGTTCAAAAAAGAGCTAGATAGATTCATGGAGGTTAGGTCCATCAATGGCTATTAGCCAGGATGGGTAGGCATGGTGTCCCTAGCCTCTGTTTCTCTGGAAGTGGGTGACAGGGGAGGATCACATGGGGATTACCTGTTGTGATCCCTCCCTCTGGGGCATCTGATATTGGCCACTGTTGGCAGACAGGACACTGGGCTAGATGGACCTTTGGTCTGACTCAGTATGGCTGTTTTTATGACACTTGTAGGTGTTAGAGTTCAAGAAGCTTGCACACTCTACTGTCCCAGGCAACTGGCACTAAAAGGGTCAGACCAATATGTTAGGGACTAAGCATGCTTCTGTTTAAGCCAAATGCCCTATCTTTAATGTTAGCAAGATTGGGCCCTATACTTTAGCAGCCTAGTTTTTATAGTTAGGGAGATTTTGTAAATAAAACTCAGTGTCAGATTTAAATTAGTTGACTGCTAAGTATATTCTTATTTCAATTATACTGAGTATATCAAACTTCTTGGATGTACTCCTGCTGAGCTTTTATTATGTTTGATTCAGTGCTGTATCCAAGACTTCTGATCTCAGGCAGCAGTTTGCCCCACATGCCCCTGAAGCTGGCATCACATGCATTTATCAGACATCCAATCCCTGTATAATTTTCGTATTTAGATCAGTATCTGATTTCTTTTATGTCACACGGTTTTATCAGCTCTGGAAATCACTCATCCGTACTTGAGTTGATGTTTATCAGTTTCCCTTTATGACCTTTTTCATTTGATACTAATTACTAAGATCTTGGTATCATTCACTAGTTTATATAATATTGTGGTTCATTCAGAATTTTCCTTGGGTCACCACAGGCCAAAATGCCAGCCTCCGTTGGGGCCCTGTGCTCCTTTTTCTGCTTTTCAACTTGGAAACATTTCTTTTTCCTTCCTATTTCTATGGGTCTGGGGCTTTAAGACCCTGATCCTGCTGACCCTATACATCAGAATAGCTTTACACACCATCGAGTTCAATGGGACTATCGCTGTGCTTACATTCACTTACATGCACAAGTGTCAGCAAGGATGGGGTCTGTGCTTGCTCATACTGCACTGTTGGTTTTGTCTATGTCTGCATTTAAGCATTGCATTAAAGCAAGAGCAGGGGGTTTCTTAGAACACTAACAGTAAAAGACTTAAGAATCATACGTTTCAATCCACACTTTGCACTGGGCTCAAATTCGTATGTATCCTGCTCAGCTGCCCCGCCAATATGCCTTGAAAGCAACACCTCCAGCAGTGAGAGTGGAGGCCATTCTCCAGTGAACATCTATTTACCTTTCAAATGCCTGCACAAGAGCTTTTTCTGCTTTCAGGTGGTGTTATAGTTCCAATTCAGTGGCCTTGCTTCTTTACGTGTTGCTCCCATCAGTGCCTGTGCTGATGAAAAAGAAGGACCAAATCCTGATCACAGCCCAAAGCATGAATAAATGAAATACAGTGCTCCTCCTAAAGAACAAGGGATCACAAACCCAGCCACTGCAACAGCTCTCATACTCAGTAGATGTGGGTACCTATTAAAATAATTCCCTTCCTCAATAGGGTGTCGTGAGGATAAATTCATGGCTCTAGACTAACTTCAAGATTCTCTCTGTACTACAGCTGCAATTTTTCCATCCCAAACTGCCCCCAAGCAATGGTGGTGCCAAGAACACTGTCCAGACAAGACCATGCTGAAGCTTAAGGTCTTGAGATGGAGCCCCTGTAGTATCCAAGTTATATTTGGCAGAGTTGAGCAAGTGGGGGCAAAGGTGGCTATAAGCCAATTTTATGTACTCCGAGTCCTGGGGCCAGTTAATAGATGCTTTGCCTCTTAGCACAACTCAGACAGGTCTGTAGGAGCTGCAGTTGCACGCCTTGATTGCCACATACACGTACCTTGACTTAGCTTTTAGCTAGTTAGTTCTGGTCCCAATAGCATCAGAGCCATGACATGGGCTCTACAAACCCACCTGGAACCCTGGATAATTAATCAGGTGGCTAGTCCATAGAGAAACCTGTGCTGCTATAGCTTCTCTACTAGATGAAAGCTAGTTTAGGTATGTCTGCATGAACTGTGATCACACAGAATGACTGCCGGGTAAACATATTCCTGTAGTTACTTGAGATCTGCTACAAGTTGCACTGATTTGTATTGACCCAAAAGGGTGGATCCACAAACTTAGGGTTGCCAGAACCCAACAGTCCTTGAGCTTCACCCTTTACAATGGAGGAGCAGATTGCTGGGCAGTAGTGCAACTGGTGAAAAGGATGTGGCTGAAGGAGTGCCCTCTAACTATCCCCTAGAGAAAGGCAGTCCAGTGATTAGGGCACTAGCACGAGCGAGACTAGGGTTCTATAGGCTTCCTGTGTGACCCTGGGCAAGTCCCTTGTCCTCATTGTGCCTTACTTTCCCCACCTCTTCCAACTTCTGGGCTGTATGTTAGTTTTTGTAAAATGTGAGATTTTGCAGATTTTCGGCTATTCCAACAGAAATTTCGAAAAACTCTCTCAAATGGCTGTTGCTACCTTACTCTTTTCCCTTGGGCAACATTCCATGTGTTTTGCATAAAATTCCTTTTTGGAACAGCCTCTTTACTCATTAAAACCATTGTGCTCTGCTGCTCATTACTGAATGGGCTGGCTTGGTGTTTTGGGAAATGAATCAGAGTGGCAGCAGCTCAACCACAGCTCAGGTCATTATTTTATTTAACTGACAATAAGTAGAGCAAACATACAGCTCCTGACATTTTGCTACTCACTTCATTGGACGTTTTACCTGAGTAAGGCGTGAACATGAAGGTGGAAAAAAAATTAACTAGAAATCTTTTGTTCCAGAAAATGCCACCAGATGATTGTTTTATCAGCCTCAAAATCAAGAGAAATTATTCATTTCCTTATAGAGAAACCATAAAATGGTAGCGAATAAGTCTAGGAGCATGCATTTTCAGACCCTCTTTGAGCATTTCAGAACAATGATGGTGAAGGTATATCTTCTTTTGCTAGCTTTGAGTGTCTCTGCTGCTCCTGAATTGATGACAGCAGTTCAAGAAATTCTGAATAAAACAAAAATGATTAGAAGTGTCATCAAAGATGAGGTAACTTTCTACTTAAATATTTCTATGATTTGATACATGCAGTCGTTATCTTTGTATTATTTAATTTTTACTGAGACATGAGGATGTTAACCAACTTACTGAGGCTATATCATATCTTTTATCTGTGTTCGTGAAAACAGTATTTTAAGACTTTAATGACTATTTTCTCTTTCAGAAGTTCAGGATACCAACCCCAGTTCATCAAAATGTAAGTAAATGTTTGATTAAAATGAGCTTCATGACACAAAGGAGTATGCATTATGAAGTTGTAAAATGCTATTATACAGCCAGTATTTTAGAATAATGGGTTATTTCAATTTAATTTTCAAATTAATATTTGCCTTTTTAAGGTAGTTATTTTATTAGTTTCCTAAAATTAAAAAGTACTCACGCCAAATAAACCTTGAATAAGTATTAATTCAAAGAAAAATATTTGGAGGTAAGAAAGAAAAGCAAGGACAGTGAATATCTTGTTTTTATATTTTACATAAACATTCACCCATATTTTGTATAGAAGTGATTATGTGAAATTACACTTTTAAATGCAGATATCTTGAGTCAGCTCCCAGAAGACAACCACATTATAAAATACTTATCACAACAAAAGGCAAGCAAAAAGGAAAATAAGGATTAAAAATGTCATCACATTTCCCTGCATATGCATAGATGTTCTGCACACACGAATATATTTTCAGTATAATTCAAAAAACTACAGAGCCTCAAATTGTTTAGTGTAGTTTTAATACTGCTTAGCTAGTGGTATGCTGACACCCAAGAGAGGGTTTAATAAAGTAATTGTAAAAAAATGAGATATCAAGGTGTATGTTTATTAGACATTGACATTTTTCCCCTAAGGAATAGATATGTGGCTTAAAGACATTTGTAAAACATTGCTACGTCTTCTGTATGTAATGTTGTTATTTCAATAGTACTGATTAATTTCAAATAATTTAATTCCTCTCTCACACATTCTATCCTTTAAAACTCCATGTAGTATTTTATCAGTCATCGTCAATTTAAAATATGTGAAGAGCCTTAAATTGAAACTGCAGCCACTAGGCCATAACCTCCTGTGATATAAACTGATGTAGTGCTTTTATTTCATCTGACCTTGAGGCAGTGACTGAGGACCATGTTTTCAAGCAGTCATGCACCTAAATTGCTTAAGAAATTACCACAAAACATGCATGCCAAATTAGCCATTTTCACATTGTACTTAATTTGTCCCTGCAGTCTCGGTAAATATGCATATAAGTTAGGCTCACAATTTATTGCCTAAATTATTTGAAAATATGCTCCTCAAATATCACAATCCATTTGTCATCCTTTTGTGTAAAACCTAAGTCAATACTTTTCACTACACATTGCCATTTAACAGTTGTCAATTCTTGTATTCGTTTTGAATAAATCTACTTTTTCTTTTAACTTTTCCCCCTTAGATTAGCAATTGTGCCAGCATAATCTTTAAAGGTGTAGACCACCTGGAAAAACATCCTGAAATGGGAAAATTCTCAGATTTTTTTCTCAATGTCAAAATACTAAAAACATCATTCCAACAGAAGATGAAAACACAGGTAGGTTTTAGTTTCCTGGCTATGTTTATTCTTCCAGAGATCACACATTCTTAATAGGCAGCATAATTTAGTGGATTGATCAGAAACTTCTAGGGACTTAGCATATAATTGATTTGCAGACTGAGTGAATACTAAGTTGTGTGGAATGAGATAGAAAATTTTGACTCTGCTCTGTGGTTTCTGTAGCATGCACAAGTCACTAAACCGCTCATTACTCCAGCTTCAGCTGATCACAGTATAGATTGTTGTTGTTGGACAGAATATTTAGTTGTCTTTTTTCCCCTTTTAGTTGTTCTTTCTCTCTTTCTACTAAAAGTTTAAAGCACTTCATGAATTTCAGTTATTTCTGCTACTGTGTCAGACTGTATTTCTATTCCCATTTTTCTACACCTCACTTTGACTTCTCTGCAGAAAGATAGCATAGTATAAATACAGTAGAGCTCCGTTCCTGTGACTCTCAATTAGCTGGCTCTTTATACAGACAATAGGGTTGCCAGGCGTCCAGTACTGGCCTGGATAGTCTGGTATTTGTGGCCTCTGTCTGTTAAAAAAAACAGAAAATACCAGACATGTAAAATATCCAGTATTTTCTGTTTTTCTCGGACAGAAGGCCGCTTGGGACATTCCCCCTCTGGCGCGTCTGGTGGGGGTGAGGGGAGCGGTGAGTGTGGAGATTTAAAGGTGCAGTGCCTCTTTCTTTTGTGCCTTTTTTTTTTTTTTTTTGCTTAATAACTTTGGTCCCCCATTTTTTGGTTTTTGGGGGGTTTTTGCTCAATCAATTTTTTTCCTACCATGTTCATTTTTTTTTTTTTAAGTATCTGGAAATCCTAACTTACAAACAGCCAGTGTATACACAGGATAATCACAAAACAGTAAAACATAGCTCCCCCTCTTCACTTACAGTGTACACAAATTATTATGTCTAGTAAAGAGTACAGTACCACTTTTTAAAAATGAAGAAATGATAAACTGAAGCAACTCAAAAATAGCACAGGATTGTGGTTGTTGCAAATTAAAATGATCATTTTTGCATTTTTAAAAAGTGATACTGTACTCTTTACTAGATATACTAGTTCATGCATCCTGTAAATAAAGAAAGGGGCGGTTTTCATGTTTTTCTGGCAGGGATCAATTAGTTTAAAAGGCACTCTAATTCTTAAAATAACAGCTAGAAAACTCTTTGCCCCTTCTCTGGATTATCCATAATCTAATCTAGTCCCAAATAGATCAAATAAATAGGATTCTGCTGTACTTATGTGCTTACATACATGACTGCAAGGTTTATAAGTACTCATGAATGTTTGTCCAATTTTTCAAGATATAAAGTATTATAAGTGTTAAATATTTATTAGGTAATTTCTAATTTTTGGTTCATTTTGCAGGAAAGTTGTGATACAGAAAATGTGACTGTGAGTAAATTCTTACACAAACTAGAACTTTTCATCAAAGCAGAATATTTGTTAAGAACATAATCAGAACGACATCATTAGATTCTGGAGTCAACACAAATTTAAATGAACAGTGGATATTCCTATTTCTTTTAGAATTGTTCTTTCTCTGTCTGAAGACATAGGAGACATGCCTATGCTCACCTCTACAGGCATTGTACTGATTTGGAATATTACCTTTGCAACCCTCTGGACCAATGATGTAATTTTTGCTTTTAAATGGAATTTTTAATGCTGCAGTTACAGAAAAATACAAGTGTGGCATATTGTCATGTCCTGCTCAGAATACCTGCTTTATCTCATGAAATGTGTCAAACTCACCTTGGTATAACTATAATTTCAGCACAGATACTCAGAGAATGAATTTGGCCTAGTATTCTGTAAAATATTTCTATTTTTCTTGATTTTGAAGAGCATTATTTATGACAGAAACCATAATGTAACTGTTGTGGGCTTAGAAATGCCCACAAATGCAGTATAAATTCCACTTGAATATTACACATACACAAACAAACAAATTATATTGATACAACTTACATTATTATGAGAACTACTGCATAAACTCTTGTGTTATGTAAACTACAGCATAAAGTTTCCGTCTTACACAATGATTTTGATGATAAACTGTGCTATAAATATACTTACTTTGCATTTTAATCTTGCAGAGATTATTTATTTACTGAGATATGTTTCATGAAGGGCCCAAATGTAGGGGAGGGTGTGACTGGATTCAGAAACTTTCAAGTTTAAGGCCAAGTCTACATTAGAAATATGTGCCTGAGTATGTAGCAATATCATTAAGGGGGGATGTGATTTTTTTGCTGTATTTTTACACTAACAAAACCCCAGCAGTTGATGAAGTTAAACCAGCATAAAGGTGTTTTTTCTGGTATAACATTTAATTTTAGTGCTTTTTCTGGTATACTTATAACTATATATTTACAGTGAACAGGTATAAGCTATACTAGTTAAAGAATTCTTTTGCTGATGCAGACTGTGTTAGGAGGGTTAATCAGTATGGCTGTACTGGCAAAACTTTTCTATGGTAGATTTGGCCTCAATCACTGGTTTGAAATGAACTGAGGATAACTAGCAAAATTCATTTTCACTTGCTATTTGTTTGGTGGTCTCACTAGCCTTGATTGTAGAACTTATTTTGTACAATGACCAGCAAAATGTAAAAGAACACAGCTGTTAACAATGGCTTAGGTGTTGGCATAGACAATGTTAGCCTGTTGCAGACCTGCGTCAAGAAGATTTGACTGTTTTAGATATTGACGGTGGTGCTACGGTATCCACTGATGAAGAGCAAGTACAGACTGTGTGTTAAAGGACATGTGCCACCTTATAGAACTTTCCACCACTAAACCAACTGTCGGCAGCAGTCTCTTCAGGGAAGTCAGGAACTGAATGAGACATCAGGACTGAACTCCTCCAGAAAAGGTCTTCCAAGAAAGAGATGGACAGCACCTTGGGTGGGGGAAAGCTTGCATTCTACCAATTCTGTGGGAAAATGGAGAACTCCAGTCTCCTAAGCTGTCAGATGAACAACTTTCATAAGCACTAAATGACTTCGGGTGTGTCTACACAGCAGTGTAATTTTGGAATAACAGTCGTTATTCCGAAATAACAATGTGAGCATCTACACAGCAATTCCATTATTTCGAAATAAATTCCAGGAGGAATAATGCCTATTCCGAAATAGCTATTTCAGAATAGCAGTAGTACGGATGCTCCACTGCTGCTATTTTGAAATAGCTCCTCCCCAGAGCCATTCAAAGTAATTACTCCCCAGTGCCGCCTCAGACTCTAAATCGAGGCAGCACATCCACATTAAGGATGGCTGCCTCAGACTAATTTTGAGGCTTCCCTGTTGTGTAGACGTGCTATTTCAAAATAAGCTATTTTGGAGTATTTTTTCTGGAATAGCCTATTTAGAAATAAGTGTGTAGTGTAGACATACCCTTAGAAAATTAATGTATTTTCCTAGTATGCAATGAAATAATATAAGTATATAATATGTAATAATATAAGTATAATATAAAGAGTACACTTTTCAAGTTTGCAGATGATTCCAAGCTGGGAGGGGTTGCAAGTGCTTTGCAGGATAGAGTTATATGATACTAGACAAACTGGAGAAATAGTCTGAGATAAACAGGATGAAATTTCATAAAGGCAAATGTAAAGTACTCCATTTAGGAAAGATCAGTTTCACACATACAAAATGGAAAGTGACTATCTAGGAAGGAGTACTGCAGAAAGAGATATAGGGGTCATAGTGGACCACAATCTAAATATGAACAACAGAGGGGAAAAAAAGCAAACATGATTCTGGGATGCATCAATAGGAGTGTTGTAAGTAAGACCTGAGAAGTCATTCTTTTGCTCCACTCTGAGCTGATTAGGCCTCAACTGGAGTATTATGTCCAGTTCTGGGCACATTTCAGGAAAAATGTGGACAAATTGGAAAAGGTCCAGAGAAGAGCAACAAAAATGATGAAAGGTCTAGAAAACATGACTAGTGAGGGAAGATTAAAAGAACTGGGTTTGTTTAGTTTGGAAAAGAGAATACTGAGAGGGGACATGATAATAGCTTTCAAGTACCGAAGGCCACGTCTTCACTACACAGAAGATCGATGTTGCTGTGGTCGATATTCCCAGTTCGATTTAGCGGGTCTTAGTGAAGACCCGCCAAATTGAACTCAGCAGGCATCCCCCTTTGGTGCCAGTACTCCTGCTCCTTATGAGGAGTAAGGGAAGCCAATGGGCGCAAATATTCCCATAGACCTCTCACTGTGTGGAAGGTGCAGAAACACCATTTAAGATACATTGACTCCAGCTATGTAATTAACATACCTGGCATTGCATATCTTAATTTGACCTTCTGCTGTAATGTAGACCAGGCCTAAAAGGATGTTACAAGGAGGAGGAAGAAAAATAAGTCTCTTTAACCTCAAATGATAGGACAAGAAGCAATGCGCTTAAATTGCAGCATGGGCAGTTTAGTTTGGACATTAGGAAAAACTTCCTAACTGTCAGGGTGGTTAAACACTGGAATAAATTGCCTAGGGAGGTTGTGGAATCTCCATCATTGGAGATATTTAAGAGTGAGTTAGAAAAACATCTGTCAGGGATGAGCTAGACAGTGCTTGATGCCGTCATGAGGGCAGGGGACTGGACTTGATGACGTCTTGAGGTCCCTTCCAGTTCTAGCATTCTATGATTCTATGATTCCAAGTGCTCAGCTCACTCAGATAAGAGAAACCTTATTTTATGAAGTTAACTTAATTATTTTATGTTTTACGGGTATATGTATTTTGTGGATAAATATTTATTCTATATTTTGCTATTTTTTTAAATACTGAATAAAATGGTTCTGCCTCTTAACAAATTTGCTGTTCTATATGTTCATGTCTAGCAATTGTCAAATCACTTCCGTGGATTAGACTCTTGGTTTTTGAGACACACGAGTCAAGTGGTTGCTAGAGTTAGGTTTTAGGGAGGTACAGATTAAGCAATAGGTAACAAGAGGATGTACACTATTGTGCATGCCCCCCGTCTCTCCCGACTGAGAAGGAGAAAGACACTTCCCACATTCCCTATACACACCAGAGCCTGGGGGATCTCAGGCTAGTAGATTTTGTGTGCTCCAGTCTCGCAGGGGGATGGCGGGAGGGACTGGAGTGCCAGCATGGGCTCCCCAATGCTGGGGGGAAGGAAGAGTCCTGCGCCTTGGTGGCTGAATCCAAGCAAGCTGGAGGCCACATCCAGCCCCAAGCCCTTAGCTTCCTCACCCCTGTTTTAGTATATGCAATGTAATAGGTTTGCAGATGCTGCAAAAAAGGAGTCTTGCACCCACAATAAGGCAAGAGGCTGAATCCTTGTGCCACAAACTCTTTGAAATAGCTTCATGGGTCTCAGAGACCAGCACTGAGTTTGTTGGTAAATTCAGCACAACATCCAACTTGCATGGCTGAAAGTATGGGACGGGTATGAAGAACATGTGGGATATTCTAAGGATCCACTGCTCCGAGAAAAGTCTGGAAAACCCCTTGCCACTTTGTACATTCTGGTCAATTCCATGGGCAAAATTGTTGTGGTATTCTTAGGAGACCCAAGGGTGAGTTATCTCTGGCATACATAACTAAGCAGCATCCAACGAGGGGTTGAAGTCCACCAAACAAAGACTGAGTGGTAGAAGCTTAATGAAGCGCTCATATGAGCAATTCTATCACATTACAGGTTTGTAGCACAAAATAGCCCTAAGAAGGGAGATTGGAAAACAGCAGGGGAGTGTTGTGGTGTTGGAAATTAAACTAAGGCACATTGACTGAGTTTGTGACTCCTTTCATCATTTGAAATTGCTGGGGCTATGTCTAGACTGCAGGCTTCTTTCAGAAGAAGCTTTTCTGGAAGAGATCTTCCAAAAACACTTCTTCCAAAAGAGAGCGTCCACACTGCGAAAGCACATCGAAAAAGTGATCTGCTTTTTCAACAGATAACATTCACACTGTGATTACCATGGGCAGAATGGCTACCATGGCACCTGTGCTTTTTCCGCTTTCCTCTTCTTGAGAAAGAACTCCCTCTTCCCCGTCCACACATGTTTTTTTACGAAAGAGCTCTTTCAGAAAAAGCCTGCTTCCTCATAGAAAGAGGTGTACTAATGTCAGAAACCCCCCCTCTGTTCTTTCAATTTTCTTTTGAAAGAACACAATTGCGGTGTGGACATAATGAAAGTTTTTTGGAAAAACGGCTGTTTTTCCGAAAAAAACTCTGTAGTGTAGACATACCCTGGGAGTTGGTGTACAGCTCTGACATTTCCAAAAGACCACAGGAAAGGCCGTTACAGCACAGTTTGGGACAAGGAGGACTTGATTTTTAACTCTGTTCCTGCAGAATCGCAAAAACATCTTTAATTTTCTACATGTACTTATTTTGGGAATACAAACCAAATATGTGTGCATGTGAGTATGTATGTATGCATATGTGAGTACTCAATACTGGATTCAATACTTTGAATCTGGACACTGCAAATCCTTGTTTATCATATCTGCTCTGTGTTAGCATTGATCCACTTCTTTTCATGTGCTGTTTATCTGATGATCTACCTTCTTCCTTTAGAACAGCATTTCCCAAATTATGGGCCGCGGCCCGGTACCGGGCCGCAGGAAAAAAATACCGGGCCTCAGCATGGCTGCCGGGAGGGGAGCGGGGTGGGCTGGGAGGAGGTGTGTGTGGGGAAGAAACCAGCCTCCGGGAAGCAGGGTTGGAGGCAGCAGGGTTATACGGCGGAGATCGCGGGGTGGGCGGATGGCCAGCGGAAGCTGGGCTGGAAGGGGAGTGGGGACGGGGCTGGCCGGGGAAGATTGGGAGGAGGAGGACGGGAGAACCAGCTGCTGGAAGCAGGACTGGATGGAGGCAGCGGGGCTGGCCAGGGGAGATCAGAAGGAGAAGTGGGGAGAACCGGCTGGCTGGGAGAGGGTCGGGGAAGCGGGCTGGTCAGGGGGCCATCGGGGAGCAGGGCTGGCTGGGGGAGATCAGTGGAGTGCGGGGAGGGGAGAACCGGCTGCTGGAAGCAGGGCTGGACGGGGAGATCGGGAGGAGAAGCGGGGAGGGGGAGTGAATCGGGAAGCGGGACTGACCTGGGCACATGCAGACCTGGGCACATGAGTGATTCCAGCTCTGGGGATTCCATTTTGCCCCCCTCCCCCCCCACATACCCTCCCTTGAGTAGTTGCGAACTGCCTGGCTGGTAGACACACTCATGCAGCATGAGCACATCTACCAGCCAGGCAGTTCGCAGCTACGGACTGATATACCTAATAATAATAAAACTTACCTAATTAGAAAATACCGGACATTTTATATGTCCAGTATTTTCTCAATTTGTTTCCCGGACAGAACCCTCAAATACCGGACTGTCTGGTACAAAACCGGACACCTGGCAACCCTACCCCTCCTTGCACCCTCTCTCCTAGCCAGATACCCTACCCCCAATTTGCTCCTGCTCCCGCCTCCTGGAGTGCCCATGCGGTGCCGGGTCCCCTAAGCCCTGTCCCAGTCTGGGCGGAGGCTGCAGCCAGGTGAAACACTGAAAATGTATTTATTTTTAATTCTCTTTTTTATATGCATTTATATTTTTGGGCTGCAAAAAACAGTACTGAAAAAAAAACCGGGTTCCAGCTAAAGTTAAAGGTTTGGGAAACCCTGGTCTAGCCAGCTTTCTATCCATCTTATAGTCCATTAATCCAATCCATATTCCCTTAACTTGCTGGCAAGAATATTGTGGGTGACCGTATCAAAAGCTTTGCTAAAGCTGGCACTGGGGGCTTTGGGAGGACCAGCAACAACTTATATTTGAATATTCATCATTTGCTTAATGAATATGCAAATATGCAAATGAATGTTACCGGTCTTCCAAAAGCTCGTGAATGGATTTACAGGTCCCCGTGTCAAAAAGTTTGGGAACCCCTGCTTTAGAAGAACTTAATTAGTCTCACTGTATGACTAAATTGTGTGCGTCTTCCACCATTCTGAAGTATTGCTATTCTGAAATATTGAATCACTGGTCTACAATTTTTTAGAAGTCGTCTGCTTCAGATATAAAATGTGCTATTTATTATGTATTTTGATGTGCTGAATTCAAATATGACAATTAAAACAACTGATTGGCTACTGTTTCCCAAGATATTTAAGTTTTTACATTTTACGTCTATGTATATTGTGTAGATAGTAGAGTTTTAATCATAAATTGTAAACCTAGGTTTTTCATGTGTTTATGGTTGCTTTACATGATAATATTTCACCTGTCCTGTTTATGTAACACTTTAAAAATCAACAAAAAGGGTTATATAAATAAAATTTATTATGAAACAAAAGGCAAAAAACTATTATGTACATAGTTTAGCCCTATTCAGTGTCTCCTCGGCGCTTCTTGGCTTGTCTCTTGTATTCATTAAATGGAGCATCTCTTGTCACTGTCCAGCAATAGTCTGCAAGCATTGATGGGCTCCATTTGCCCTGATAGCGTTTCTCCATTGTTGCAATGTCCTGGTGAAATCGCTTGCCGTGCTCGTCGCTCACTGCTCCGCAGTTCAGTGGAAAAAAATCTAAATGAGTGTGCGAAAAATGTATCTTTAGTGACATGTTGCAACCAAGGCTTTTGTATGCCTTGAGGAGGTTTTCCACCAACAACCTGTAGTTGTCTGCCTTGTTGTTTCCGAGAAAATTTATTGCCACTTACTGGAAGGCTTTCCATGCCGTCTTTTCCTTGCCACACAGTGCATGGTCAAATGCATCATCTCGAAGAAATTCACGAATCTGAGGACCAACAAAGACACCTTCCTTTATCTTAGCTTCACTTAACCTTGGAAATTTTCCACGGAGGTACTTGAAAGCTGCTTGTGTTTTGTCCATGGCCTTGACAAAGTTCTTCATCAGACCCAGCTTGATGTGTAAGGGTGGTAACAAAATCTTCCTTGATTCAACAAGTGGTGGATGCTGAACACTTTTCCTCCCAGGCTCCAATGACTGTCGGAGTGGTCAATCTATCTTGATGTAATGGGAATCTCTTGCACAACTATCCCATTCGCAGAGAAAACAGCAGTACTTTGTGTACCCAGTCTGCAGACCAAGCAAGAGAGCAACAACCTTCAAATCGCCACAAAGCTGCCACTGATGTTGGTCATAGTTTATGCACCTCAAAAGTTGTTTCATGTTGTCATAGGTTTCCTTCATATGGACTGCATGACCAACTGGAATTGATGGCAAAACATTGCCATTATGCAGCAAAACAGCTTTAAGACTCGTCTTCGATGAATCAATGAACAGTCTCCACTCATCTGGATCGTGAATGATGTTGAGGGCTGCCATCACACCATCGATGTTGTTGCAGGCTACAAGATCACCTTCCATGAAGAAGAATGGGACAAGATCCTTTTGACGGTCACGGATCATGGAAACCCTAACATCACCTGCCAGGAGGTTCCACTGCTGTAGTCTGGAGCCCAACAGCTCTGCCTTACTCTTGGGTAGTTCCAAATCCCTGACAAGGTCATTCAGTTCACCTTGTGTTATGAGGTGTGGTTCAGAGGAGGAGGATGGGAGAAAATGTGGGTCCTGTGACATTGATGGTTCAGGACCAGAAGTTTCATCCTCTTCCTCTTCCTCGTCTGACTCAAGTGAGAATGATTCTGGTGCATCAGGAACCGGCAGTCCTTCTCCGTGGGGTACTGGGCGTATAGCTGATGGAATGTTTGGATAATGCACATGTAAGCGGGGGTCAGAGTAAACTCTACCCTGACATCTGGTGGTGAACTGTGGCAAGTGGTGCAAAGAGACTTCAGGGGCTGATCCCAATTTGCATAGACACACCCACCCTGTCTAGTATGTGCTCACAGCAGCCCAAATGGTCACTTTGGCCACTGTGGGATCCCCAGTCTCTCTGTTATTGAGGTAGGGGAGATAAAAGTGTTGTTACCCTGATTATGCGAATCAAGGACAATGGAATGGTGGAACTGTTTATGACAGAGGGATTCGCCATAAACTAAGTAGCACTCGCTAGACAAGGGGCATGGGTTCCAAACCCAGTCAAATTGAGAGAGGCTGGGGACAGGTCTTTGTACTTGGTGGTGGGGCCCTGTCTGAGGGCCTAAACAACACTGATTGTACCCCCCCTCCTTGCTCCACTGTGGAATATCAGAGCTAATTTGGATTCCATTAGGAGTCTAGTTGTGAGCTGTGGAGCACTAGTGCGAGGCTCCTTTGTTCTGAGCTGAAATCACTGTGTGCTGAGGGGAGCCTGGCGCTATACTGCGGATGAGCTGAAATTGCTGTGGGGAGCCTGGCGCTATACTGCGGATGAGCTGAAATCACTGTTGCTGAGGGGAGCCTGGTGCTAAGCTGCTGGGCTACTAGCAGAGCAGCTTGCAAGGGACAACCAAGAAGCGCAGGCGGACAGCAGAGCGGTTTGCCGGGACGACCAGTGGGTGCAGGCGGACAGCAGAGCAGCTGGCAGGGACGACCTGCGGGTGCGGGCAGACAGCAGAGCGGCTGACGGGGATGACCTGCGGCTGGTAGGAGCGGCGGCTGGTAGGAGCAGCAGCAGACAGCCAGTGGAGCGGCGGCAGGAGCAACCAGCTGGCACCAGGGGCGTCGACTGAGACGGCTGGTGGAGCCGGACAGTGGAGGCAGCTCACTGGACGACAGGTGGAGTGTGGCGGAGTGACTCGTGTCGATGGCGGCGGCAGAACCCCATGGAGAGGCGGAGCCATCGGTGGACGCGTAAGGTGTATCAATCCCCG
Source organism: Rafetus swinhoei (assembly GCA_019425775.1). NCBI lineage: Eukaryota > Metazoa > Chordata > Testudines > Trionychidae > Rafetus > Rafetus swinhoei. The sequence continues at coordinate 17,685,579 of CM033428.1, read as the reverse complement.
CCCCTCCAGGTTGGGATGGTGAAACCCTGCCGGGTGAACTTTTGAACCCTGGGGTGGCACTGACCCGGGGCAGAGACTTTTGGGGAGTTGGACTTTGGGTGATTTTTTGGGTTACTGGACTTAAGAGACTTTTGGGGTGTTCCCAATTTAATGCTGATGTCGGTTACCTCATGTTCTAAAAGGTTTTGCTGCTATACTGAGGCTCTGTGCTTGCGAGAGGGGAAGAATTGCCTCTTTGAGGCACCCGGAGGTGTATGAAAGATTTCCCAGGTCATTGGGTTGGGGCTCGAGCCAGTGTTGTATTACCTTGTTGGGAGGAGACCCCTAGATACTGAACCCGGCCCTTGCTGCTATTTACTCGCCCTGGCAGAAGGGTTACACACAGTCCACTTTTTCTTCTTTGACACACCTTTCCCAACTGGAGGCACCATGCAGAAGTAACAATTGCTGGTATGATCTGTTGGCTCTCTCCAAATCATTGGCACTGCAAAAGGCATAGATTTCCTTTTCCTGTTCAACCACTGGCGAAGATTTGTTGCACAAGTGTTGCAGCATATGTGTGGGGCCCACCTCTTGTCCTGATCTCCAATTCTGCAGCCAAAATAAAGGTGAAAGGCTTTCTTAACCATAGTGGTTATACTGTGCTTTTGTCATGCAAAAATCACTTCACCACAAACATAGCAGAAGTTATCTGCACCGTTCACACAAGTACGAGGCATCTCTGCTCACTTTGGCTAAACAGAAATGTGTCCCTTTGCAAAATCAAACACAGACAAATAAGAGAGCACGACACTGTATGATTTCTAGAGCTGATATAAGGCAATTTGTTCAGCAGAGTGATGTAAGCTTCGTTATGATTGCATCATCCATGACTTCTAGGAATAACATGATGCAATTCATATCATGTATGATGCAATACCAGCTTCAGATTGCATCATTCATTGTTTTGCCTAAAAAGCAAGTACTGTCCAAACCCAGTCATAGATTTATTCATAGATCCAGTCAAAGATGTATTTTAGTCATTTCTGGTTTAAATTGAGATCCCTTCCCTTTATAACTCACTTATCCTCCGCCATTCCCAAGTCAAGGGTCGTATATACTGACCCAATAGCATATCTTGAAAACTAGAGCCAATCAACAATTTTAAGCATCATTTTCGTTCTCAGTGACCCAGAATTAGTAAAGTTTGACTACATTTATTTCAGAAGCATTTTGGCTGTAGGGCAGTGTAACAAAGCTGATGATGAAATTGTCAAAGAAAGGCCCAGAATCAGATAACTTTCTAATGAAATTCCATCAGGAATGATGACTCAGTGGGAATACTTATTCTCCAGCTCTATGTACAATACACAAAGAAAGAAAATTCCCAAACACTGCACTGAACCAAATACCACTAAGTTTTGAACATGTTCAAATGGGATGTAGTCACCTAATCTGCTTACGAGTTTTTGATCTTTACGGATCCCACAAGACCTCTATCTGCATCTCTAGGCATTTAAATACCTTTGAAAATATGGCTCTTAAGAACCCACATGTCATTTTGACAAGTAACTGAAGTACTTAGGAGCCTAGGTCACGTAGCCACTTTTTAAAATGTTATCCCTCATCAGTGATTTGTGGTAGCATGCATACAACTATAAGAGACTCTTATGCTGAAAGGCATGGGTAAATCTATCTTGGATGTGTCTAAGATGACATGGTACCTAAACCCTATGGGAGGGGTAGTTTAAAAGTTGTAATATTCATTAAACTTGTCAGTAGATCCAAAACCATACTAGAACTGTTTAAATCCATTGTTCATTTCATAATCACCTCAAGAGATCAGATAAACTGGTTGGCAGTAACCTTATATCAATAGAATACTTGAAAGGATGATTAAATAAGCATTTCAAATGCTCATCTTTCAGTCCGAAGTACCTAAGTCAGTTGAAAACACATTTGCAAAAACCCATTAAAGCAAATTTACCGCCAGCATTACTTCTGGGGCATTAAATGGTCTCTATCACTCCTTAGCAGGTGGATACAGGGCTAGTAAGTGAAGCCTTGTCATAATAAAAGGGGTTTGAAAAGTTAGAACAAAACTATTATGGGGGCAAAATGTAAAGGGTGCTGCCAACTTGAATTTTTAAATGAACTCATTTAAAGCATCACAGTTCCTGCTTAAGTACTATCCATATGGTGGTCCTGATTCCATAAGTTACTATGCATATACCTAACCTAATGCCTGTGAGCAGTCCTACTACATTAGAGTCATTCAAGGTGGCACCTGGTTCAGTATGTTGCTGAATACGAAGCAGTCTCTTCTTAGGCTGTGTATATTTCTAAATCGTTTAAAAAGTTTATCCCAGCTCTGCTGATATCACTGCTCTACAGCCAAAATGCTTCTGAAATAAATGTAGTCAAACTTTATTAATTCTGGGTCACTGAGAACGAAAATGATGCTTAAAATTGTTGATTGGCTCTAGTTTTCAAGATATGCTATTGGGTCAGTATATACGACCCTTGACTTGGGAATGGCGGAGGATAAGTGAGTTATAAAGGGAAGGGATCTCAATTTAAACCAGAAATGACTAAAATACATCTTTGACTGGATCTATGAATAAATCTATGACTGGGTTTGGACAGTACTTGCTTTTAGGCAAAACAATGAATGATGCAATCTGAAGCTGGTATTGCGTCATACATGATATGAATTGCATCATGTTATTCCTAGAAGTCATGGATGATGCAATCATAACGAAGCTTACATCACTCTGCTGAACAAATTGCCCTATATCAGCTCTAGAAATCATACAGTGTCGTGCTCTCTTATTTGTCTGTGTTTGATTTTGCAAAGGGACACATTTCTGTTTAGCCAAAGTGAACAGAGATGCCTCGTACTTGTGTGAACGGTGCAGATAACTTCTGCTATGTTTGTGGTGAAGTGACTTTTGCATGACAAAAGCACAGAATAACCACTATGGTTAAGAAAGCCTTTCACCTTTATTTTGGCTGCAGAATTGGAGATCAGGACAAGAGGTGGGCCCCACACATATGCTGCAACACTTGTGCAACAAATCTTCGCCAGTGGTTGAACAGGAAAAGGAAATCTATGCCTTTTGCAGTGCCAATGATTTGGAGAGAGCCAACAGATCATACCAGCAATTGTTACTTCTGCATGGTGCCTCCAGTTGGGAAAGGTGTGTCAAAGAAGAAAAAGTGGACTGTGCATTATCCAAACATTCCATCAGCTATACGCTCAGTACCCCACGGAGAAGGACTGCCGGTTCCTGATGCACCAGAATCATTCTCACTTGAGTCAGACGAGGAAGAGGAAGAGGATGAAACTTCTGGTCCTGAACCATCAATGTCACAGGACCCACATTTTCTCCCATCCTCCTCCTCTGAACCACACCTCATAACACAAGGTGAACTGAATGACCTTGTCAGGGATTTGGAACTACCCAAGAGTAAGGCAGAGCTGTTGGGCTCCAGACTACAGCAGTGGAATCTCCTGGCAGGTGATGTTAGGGTTTCCGTGTTCCGTGACCGTCAAAAGGATCTTGTCCCATTCTTCTTCATGGAAGGTGATCTTGTAGCCTGCAACAACATCGATGGTGTGATGGCAGCCCTCAACATCGTTCACAATCCAGATGAGTGGAGACTGTTCATTGATTCATCGAAGACGAGTCTTAAAGCTGTTTTGCTGCATAATGGCAATGTTTTGCCATCAATTCCAGTTGGTCATGCAGTCCATATGAAGGAAACCTATGACAACATGAAATAACTTTTGAGGTGCATAAACTATGACCAACATCAGTGGCAGCTTTGTGGCGATTTGAAGGTTGTTGCTCTCTTGCTTGGTCTGCAGACTGGGTACACAAAGTACTGCTGTTTTCTCTGCGAATGGGATAGTCGTGAAAGAGATTCCCACTACATTAAGATAGACTGGCCACTCCGACAATCATTGGAGCCTGGGAGGAAAAGTGTTCAGCATCCACCACTTGTTGAATCAAGGAAGATTTTGTTACCACCCTTACACATCAAGCTGGGTCTGATGAAGAACTTTGTCAAGGCCATGGACAAAACACAAGCAGCTTTCAAGTACCTCCGTGGAAAATTTCCAAGGTTAAGTGAAGCTAAGATAAAGGAAGGTGTCTTTGTTGGTCCTCAGATTCGTGAACTTCTTCGAGATGATGCATTTGACCATGCACTGTGTGGCAAGGAAAAGACAGCATGGAAAGCCTTCCAGTTAGTGGCAATAAATTTTCTCGGAAACAACAAGGCAGACAACTACAGGTTGTTGGTGGAAAACCTCCTCAAGGCATACAAAAGTCTTGGTTGCAACATGTCACTAAAGATACATTTTTCGCACACTCATTTAGATTTTTTTCCACTGAACTGCGGAGCAGTGAGCGATGAGCACGGCAAGCGATTTCACCAGGACATTGCAACAATGGAGAAACGCTATCAGGGCAAATGGAGCCCATCAATGCTTGCAGACTATTGCTGGACAGTGACAAGAGATGCTCCATTTAATGAATACAAGAGACAAGCCAAGAAGCGCCGAGGAGACACTGAATAGGGCTAAACTATGTACATAATAGTTTTTTGCCTTTTGTTTCATAATAAATTTTATTTATATAACCCTTTTGTTGATTTTTAAAGTGTTACATAAACAGGACAGGTGAAATATTATCATGTAAAGCAACCATAAACACATGAAAAACCTAGGTTTACAATTTATGATTAAAACTCTACTATCTACACAATATACATAGACGTAAAATGTAAAAACTTAAATATCTTGGAAACAGTAGCCAATCAGTTGTTTTAATTGTCATATCTGAATTCAGCACATCAAAATACATAATAAATAGCACATTTTATCTCTGAAGCAGACGCCTTCTAAAAAATTGTAGACCAGTGTATTTATAAGAGTCTTCTCAGCAACAGAGGGACTATAAAGGGGAATCCAGTGACAGAGACTACCCAGGAAATGCACAGAGTTTAAAAACTCAAGACAACCACACAGAACATGGGAAAAAAATGTTTTTCTCATTACCATCTTTCAGTTTTAGTTATCTTATGTGTCAAGGAAATGTGATTTTCAGAGTGGCCTTTTAACATTACCAGAATTAGCATTTGCCTATAATATGTAGAAGGCTAATAGGGAAGAAGGTGGGAGATCTCCATGATTATTATATGCACTTCAGCTTATCTGTTTGATACTATTCTATATGAATGAATAGAATTAAATTAAAGGAAATGGTTGGGGAGGGCGGACCCATGCAAGCAACAAAACAATGACAAAGGTTAGATTCCTCCACAGAGAATACCAATGGTCCTTAAGAGAACAATGGAGGGTTATTAATTAGGAAATGCCCACCTAACTGGGTCCAGACAATTAAACAGATTTGTTTTCTCAAGGCCAGCGTCTAAGGTCAAAGGGACACTAAAACATTAAGACCCTTTTGAGAGGGAGCTAGAAGCAGGCAGCAAGTGCTGGAAGGAAGACACTTGACAGAGACACATTAAGAGAATGCAGTACAAGTTGAACCTCTCGGGTATGTCTAGACTACATGGCTCTGTCGACGGAGCCATGTAAACTAGTTTACCCGACATAGTCAATGAAGTGGGGATTTAAATAATCCCCGCTTCATTAAAATAAAAATGGCCACCGCGCTGTGCTGACAATCAGCAGATCCGGCACAGCGCGGCAGTCTAGATGCAGATCAGTCGACAAGGGAAGCCTTTGTCGACTGCTCCCTTTTGCCTTGTGAAACGAGATTTACAGGAGCGGTTGACAAAGGCTTCCCTTGTCGACTGATCCACGTCTAGACTGCCGCACTATGCCGGATTAGCTGATTGTCGGCACAGCGCAGTGGCCATTTTTATTTTAATGAAGCGGGGATTATTTAAATCCCCGCTTCATTGACTATGTCGAGTAAACTAGTTTACATGGCTCCGTCGACGGAGCCATGTATTCTATACATACCCCTCTAGTCCAGCACTCTCTGGTCCAGCAACACCCATAGTCTGGCATAATTTTAGTTAGCAGGATGTCCACTTATAATGGGTGTAGCCAAGTTTCCTGCAGTTCCATAAAATTTGTTTATAGCCACCAGTTCTGGCTCTCAGTGTTCTGTGCTGTTATTTAGCTCTAATTTAGCCCTAAGGGTATGTCTACACTACAGACTTCACTTATGTCCACACTGCAATCACATTCTTTTGAAAAAAATCAAAAGAATTGAGGGTTTTTTCTGACATTGGTAAACCTCTTTCTATGAGGAAGAAGACTTTTTCCAAAAGAGCTCCCATTTGTTTGTGGCCCGTGGTGCAGTTTGGGTTTATGTGGGGCTCAACAAGTGGCCCGCATGTGGGATCCTTCGAACATGGCCTCCACTGGGAACACACTTCACAACGGCGAGGTGTCTCCCCGAGCGGGCGGGGGAGGAGCACTGAAAGACATAAGCAGATGGGCTGGTGGAACAGACAGGTACAGAGTGTCAGCGTTTCTAGCCCCCAAGGAGGAGGTTCTGGGAGCACTGGGGCATTTTAAAAAAGCCTTATTAAAGGCACAGGAAGAAACCATCCCGATGCACAGAAAGAAAAGCAAATATGGTAGGCGACCAGATTGGCTTACCGGGGACATCCATGGTGAGCTTAAACACAAAAAGGAAGCTTACAAGAAGTGGAAACTTGGACAGATGACTAGGGAGGAGTATAAATATATTGCTTGAGAATGCAGGGGAATTATCAGGAAGGCGAAAGTGCAATTGGAATTGCATCTGGCAAGGGATGTGAAGGGTAACAAGAAAGGTTTCTACAGGCATGTTAGCAATAAGAGGGTGATCAGAGACAAGGGCAGCAGGTTTGTATAATTTTTGGTGGTGCCCAGAATGGGAAGAATTGGTTCCTTTAGGTCTTTTGGCTGGCAGCCATTTTGTGCCAGCAGCCTTGGGGAACCAGGTAAGCATGGGGCTGGGAGTGTTGGGGGCCGGGGGAGCGGGGCCCCCGGCTCTGAATATTCCTGGAGCATGGGCACCACGGGGAAAGCCGGGCACTGAGTGTTTGTAGATTTGCCAGGTGCCCAGCATTTTCACCTCCTGGCCGGGGAAAAAATCAGAAGATACCGTCCGGTATTCTCTGAATTTTTTTACCGCACAGGAAGCGAAAATACCAGACTGTCCAGGTGAATACCGGACACCTGGCAACCCTACGCCTGGCATTTGTCTCTCCTCCACCCTGTCCTTTGGTACCTTCCCCTTTCTTCTCCTGACCTGCCCCCTTCCCCTCAGCACAAGCCCCTTCCTCTCCCATCCCTTCCCCGTATTTTTCCCCCACCCCACCCCACCTCACCTTCTTCCTTCTTCTTTCCAGTTTGCAGCACTGGAGTCTGTGATCGGGCCCCAGCTGCTTCCGGGGCTCCAGACCACTTGCCGGGTCTGGAGCTGGGTCACGCAGTTATAAAGTCCAGGGCCGTGACGTCGCGCCACGCCCGGGCGTCTCCCCTCTCAGCTGTTGCACGGCATTTCAGCATGCCGTGCATGCACTCCAGGGCCAGGGGGGACGCTCTGGGGCAGGGGGAGGACGCGCGGGGGGGGGGAGCCGGCAGGTGGGGCCAACTCCAGGCAGGGCCGGGGGAGAGACCCAGCTCCAAATATTGGTGGAGCAGGGCCCCCGGCTCTGAATATTCCTGGAGCATGGGCACCACGAGCCCATATAACTCGCCGCCTATGATCAGAGAGGAGGGTGTGGGGCCCTTACTGGATGAGGGAGGTAACCTAGTGAAAGATGATGTGGGAAAAACTGAAGTACTCAATGCTTTCTTTGCCTCTGTCTTCATGGACAAGGTCAGCTCCCAGACAGATGCACTAAGCAACGCAGTATGGGAAGGAGGTGGACAGCCCTTGGTGGGAAAAGAACAAGTTAGGAACTATTTAGAAAAGCTAAACATACACAAATCCATGGGCCCAGAGTTAATGCATCCGAGGGTACTGAGGGAGTTGGCAAATGTCATTGTGGAGCCTTTGGCCATTATCTTTGAAAACTCTTGGAGATCGGGAGAGATCTCGGGTGAATGGAAACAGGAAAATGTAATGTCCATCTTTAAAAAAGGGAAGAAGGACAATCCAGGGAACTACAGACCTTACCTCAGTCTCCGGAAAAATCATAGAGGGGATCCTCAAGGAATCTATGTTGAAGCACTTGGAAGAGAGGAAAGTGATCAGGAATAGTCAACATGGATTCACAAAGGGCAAGTCATGCCTGACCAATCTGATTAGCTTCTATGATGAGGTAACTGGCTCTGTGGATATGGGAAAGTCAGTGGATGTGATATACACTTTAGCAAAGCTTTTGGTATGGTCTCCAAAAATATTCTTGCCAGCAAGTTAAGGGAGTATGGATTGGATAAATGGACTGTAAGATGGATAGAAAGCTGGCTAGACTGTCGGGCCCAATGGGTAGTGATCAACGGCTCGATGTCAGGTTGGCGGTTGGTTTCTAGCAGAGTGCCCCAAGGATCAGTTCTTGGTTCTTGTTCAACATCTTTATTAATGACCTGGATGAGGGGATGGATTGCACCCTCAGCAAGTTTGCAGATGACACTAAGCTAGGGGGAGAGGTAGATACGCTGGAGGGCAGGGATAGGGTCCAGAGTGACTTGGACAGATTAGAGGATTGGGCCAAAAGAAATCTGATGAGGTTCAACAAGGACAAGTGCTGAGTCCTGCACTTGGGACGGAAGAATCCCAAGCATTGTTACAGGCTGGGGACCGAATGGCTAAGTAGCAGTTCAGCAGAAAAGGACCTGGGGATTACAGTGGATGAGAAGCTGGATATGAGTCAACAGCATGCCCCTATAGCCAAGAAGGCAAGGGTGACCAAAATGATTAGGGGGCTGGAGCGCATGACCTATGAGGAGAGACTGAGGGATTTGAGTTTGTTTAGTCTGCAGAAGAGAAAAATGAGGGGGGATTTGATAGCAGCCTTCAACTTCCTGAAGGGAGGTTCCAAAGAGGATGGAGAAGGGCTGTTGACAGTAGTGACGGATGGCAGAACAAGGAGCAATGGTCTCAAGTTACAGTGGGGGAGGTCTAGGTTGGATATTAGGAAAAACTATTTCACTAGGAGGGTGTTGGTGAAGCACTGGAATGGGTTACCTAGTGAGGTGGTGGAATCTCCATCCCTAGAGGTGTTTAAGTCTCGGCTTGACAAAGCCCTGGCTGGGTTGATTTAGTTGGGATTGGTCCTGCCTTGGGCAGGGGGCTGGACTTGATGACCTCCTGAGGTCTCTTCCAGCTCTATGATTCTATGATTCTATTGTGCGAAAGAAGCTATTTGCATATATATTTTTATGTATATGCAACCACATTTAAGTTGCAGCCCTTGGCAAGTGCTCTGAGTATCATTGTGGCCCCCGGGGCTTCCAAAGTTGAGTAACCCTTCTCTATAGGATAGCTCTTCCCTGCAGGCTCACTGCCCCCAGAAGTCACTCTTAGTATTGTGTCCCTCTGAACAGTCAAGCCCGAGCCCCGCTCCTTTTCCATGTTATAGAAAACAATTCTTTTTCCGGGACTTCTGTTTTTTCTGGCACAACCAAACCCTGACCTTGCTTTAAGTTAGGAGAAGAGGAAGCTGCCTACCAAATTTGGTGGCCCTAGCATTAGCCGTTTAGGAAGAGTTCTTGAATAAACAGACTTGCAGACAGAAATACAGATAGACACCTTCTAAAATATATATATATATACTAGCTGGAGTTACCCGGCATTGCTTGGGACAGTTAATATAACTGCGGTGAGCAGCCTGAGGGGAGGGAGGGGGAACGGAGCCACGGTCTCTCATCTCTTCCCTCCCACAATCCCTTAAAACCTTCTCCTGGGTGACAGGTTATCCTTCCGCCGGCCTTAGTGAGTGACTGTCCCCGCTGCTTCCCCCAGGAAGCTGCTTCTCCCTGTGGTAAGTTGAGGGTCGGTAACATGGAGTCAGCAGGCCTGAGTAGAGGCCTGTAACATGAAAGCAGTAACAGGCCTAGAATCTAGTAAGCAAGACTTTGGTTCAGGAACACAGGAGCCAAGAAAGAGGCCCTACTGATAACTGTGTAATTGTGTGAGTTAGGTGAAGCATGGAAGGATACAGGGAAGCACCAAGTACGGACTGGAAGCCAAAAGGGAGTAACGGAACATCTCAAGGAATGTCCTGGTACAAGAACTCCCTAGGAGTTATGCACATACCAACCTAGGTTCAGGACCAGGTCGGAACTGACAAGATGACGAACAGAAGGTAAGCCCCCCCCCTTGCACAAGGTAAGGGGTGGTAACTAGGCAACAGAGGGTGGTAACCTGGAACGTAAAGAAGTGATGTAAGTTGTTTGTACCTATCTATAAAAGGACAGCTAAAAGGGTGCTCTCCGGCTGATGTTGGGGGAGGGGAGGGGGATGCACTAGGCGCCTGAACGGCATGTGTCATTGCCTAAACTTACAGAATGCACAGTAGCTTAACTCTGACTAACTGCTGTTAATATCTGTTATATGGCAATAGGCCTGCCCGGTGTTGGTACCTTGTCAACGTGGGCCATACTGCACAGTGGTGTAACATTGTAGGATCTCTGTTACCAACTGTTAGAGCTTCGTATTTGACAATAAACCTGCTTGATTGATTTCAAATCTTGCCTGCATCTGTCGTTTCCGGGAGCTTTCAGAGATCTCCAGTGTTGACCCAAGTGCACGGGGCAAACACTTTAGATAAAGGGAGCACCGATTGTTACGCACGCAGCTGAAAGTTTATCATCATCAACGGAGTAGAGGTCCTGTCAGGAGCACGCCAGGACGACCTGGGCCATATGACACTGACACTGACAGTTCAGACCACCGAAGGTACCTAAGTACGACAACGAAGTACGACACTGGTGACCTCGACCGCTGATCTGGTAAGAAGGCGAATGTTTCTGTTTATCTGTTTGCAATCTAACATCTAAAATGGCAAAAAATCACAAGTTAGGTATCCCCCTTCTACATACCCTTAAAATCCCGATAGGTTTTGAATTTAAAAAAGAGTATGGAGAAACCGGTATATGTGAAGCCATGGCAGAAAATGAAACGCTGAAAAAGAGTAATAGTACTAAAAAGCCTAGGATTTTGCAACTTATGTCTAAGGCAGTGAAATGGCTTAAACAGGCTGCAACACTGCTAGCCTCCCGAGTAATGGAACAGACTAGGTAGTAAAAGAAGGAACCTTGCAAAAGAGAGAAGTGCTGTCCCTTGCAAAGCAACAGCCTTTGGGAACTTTCACAGTACCTGAAGCCATGGGACAGAAATTAACAATGATGACCCTGGCAAATTTGAAAGATGAGATGGGGTCCACTGCATTGCAACCACAACCATATGATAAGGTACCAGTTGAACTTAAACTAAGAACTAGACTGGTGCCTGTCAGAATGGGAAAATTAAGTTCACAGGAGGGAGAAGTAGCAAACAATACTTTCACTAAATTGGTCATTAAAATGGAGGAAAAAATGGAACAGTTCACAGAGCACACTAGGAGACAGGAGCTGCAACTTGCTCACAGGAATGTCAGTGAAAAAGAATTTCAAAGTGAAAAAGCAAGATTAAGCAGGCTAACAATAATTGATGCATTAACTCATGAAGTTGCCCCGAAACAGTTAAGTGCATCATGAATTGGCACTCCTGCAATTGATCTAACATGCAGACAACAGCAACAGACACTGGGGGAACAAATTCATTTTTTAGAAGAGCAGGTAACAACCCCCACTCTCATCTTAGAGTCAGGATAAAAATCCAGGGTGCAGGTTTCCAACTACTCTAACCCATGGAAGAATACTCTGCGCTCAGCTAAAATGCATTCTTCTTTTTGAGATATTTTTATGTACTGGTATGTTTTCCTTTATAGCCTTTTTTGGTTTGCTTAATTTGCTACTGCCTGTACTTTAAGAGAACTTTAAGAGTTAAACTCTCTTGACTCAAGTCTCGAGTCTCTTTATCTTCATCTCCGAACCCTCCGCCTTTTGATTTTTTCTCTTTCTGTTAAAAGTAAGTTTTTATAGAAATCTTTAAACTATAAAATGGTTAAAAATAGAATAAAATAAGAAAGAAAAATAAGGTAAAACTTTATTTTAAAAACAATCCCCATAAATTAATTATTTTAACCCTTCAGGAATGCAACAGCTAGAATGACTCCCAAATTTCCTGAAGATAAGGTTGCTAGGTAACAGACATGCAGACTCTGCTTCTAATCCTAACTATTAACTTTTATTTGAAACATGGGCTTATTTTATTTCAATACACCTGTATAGCAGAGTTTTAAAATAAAGCTTCATATAAAGTCATGGGCAATGCCATAAGTTACTAAATTGATATAACATATTTGGCAAATATTAATAGAAATTTATATAATTTTTATTAATAGTTTTAAATAAGGTAATAACTTGCTGATTTAAATGTTTAACCCTTTATTTTTTTCTCTTTTATTTTATTATTTTGTATAAATATAAATGTAATGTTGGCGCCATTTGTTTTTAATTGTAAGTTGTCCTATATGTCATGTATGTTGTTTTTTTGGTATGTTGCATGTTACATGACTTTTTTTTTTAATTATTTTTATTGTGTTGCAACAAAAGTCAATTTTTATATTTTTAAAAAAAAATGTGGTACCACACTATTTTATTATCATATTTGGCAAATAATCATTTTATGAATACAATTTTTTTCAAAGTTCAAAAAGATTTCAGGTACAATATATGTACATATATTTCATGCCTCAACAAAGAATGCAATTGCAAACAATTTTTTTTCTTTTATTAATCAAAGTTGTTTTTTTTTTAATTCAAAGAAAATGTAAGGGAATCCAGATCCTTAACATCAAAGGTCCAATATTAAGGTTCAGATGATATTAACAAAATATCAATTTTGGTGTGGATTTTATAACCTTGTTTTTACTTTTAAATGCAGTTATAAGAATGGTATAGCAATAATGCTTAAAACTAACCAAACTTTTTCAACAGGTTTCCACCTTGAACACCTAACACAACAAACCATTATGCATGTTTAAAATCCTCAAAGTATTTACATACACCTGTTTTAAAAATTCATTTTGAAATAAATTCTGTTTTCTTTTATAGCATGTTAAAGGAAAATAGTAGTTAACTTTTGTGCTTTTAAACAGTTAACAAAAGTGGAATTGGTATCACAAGCACATTAACTCTATAAACTTGGTAAAATTGCTAAACACTTTGAGGGAAAAGCAATACACCATCTCATGGAACATTGTGAGTATCTATTTTAGCAGTTAAGCGTTATGTTTGAAGGACAAAATTGGTAATAAACCTCAAGAGAAAATAGATGTCTATACAACAATTGCAAAAGTTTAGTTTGTATTATAAAAGACTTGGTCCCTATTGTAAACAAACTCAACTAACCTGTTTATTAAATTTGGGATACTAAAAACAAGATAGATGTAAAGCAAAAACTTGCAGTATGTCAACTAACTGAAGTTTTTTAAGGTTTTATCCTACAGATCAAAAACACTAGAAGATACCACAGCACAAAAATACTAGAAGATATCAGCACACAGTGAAGAAATGTCTAAGCATCAAGAAAAGAAAAGAAAAATGAAGTGCTCTACAAATAAAAGACTGTTCACTTCGGTGTCCCATATATGGACAATTAAGTTGGCAATCAGCTAGAAATCATTGTTAGTTAATTTAAACTTGGCTATTATGTAAAACCAATTGTTGTTTGCTGTACCACTATTGTTGCTGTATCACTGTATTATTGTTGTATTTTTGCTGTACACCATTTACAACGTGCATAACATTGCTAAACAGTTCAACCATCATAGGTGAAAAATCAACAAACAAATAGAAGCAAACATAAAAAAAGGGTTAAAAAAAGGATAGAGAAAGAAACACAAAAGGAAATTAAGTGCATAAAACCACAACTTGGGTTAAAAAAAAATCCCTGTTATTACCCATCATGATTTGGATCAGTGACATTGGACCCAAACTGAGGCACATATTATTCCAAACAATTTTGTTCAGTGTCTGGAGACCAACACTAAATCCTGACACAGCAATAATTAATAAATTGGTCACTGTCCATTCAGTAAACTGTCGGGAAGACAGCAGCCATAAGAAACAATTGACTGGTGTGTCACAAAGCATTGCAACCAATGGAACAGAGACGCTAGCCATTCCTGGTTCCTATCCAGCAAAGCTTATTCCAGAGGGTGACCACCAGCAGTAATGCTGATATATAACATGAATGGACAGCACTGGGTAGTAATGGAGTACAAAACATTTATTATAAAAGGCCTCATTTATAATGTGTCTACTCCAAATTTCTGTTTTCTTCTTATATACATAATCTTGTGGGACACACTGTAACAATGCCTATACCAGTATTTGAAATCACTAAAAAACACACAGTCTACTATTAATAATAGTACAAATGGTAACTATAATGCCCTAATTAAAGTGTGTTGCTATCAGCAGTACCACAAAGGCCAAATCACAATACCAAGTCACAAAGCAAATTGTTATAAGGTTGTGCCATATATACATATACACACTGTGCAAATATGCCTAAATACTCTACAAAAAGATACACCATTTCCATATTAATTATTTGAGAGGGCTGTTAAAACTCAACCAAAAAATTGCATTCCTCAGCATGGTCCCGGGCCTAACATTCCCAGGCCCACCATAGGGGACCTAACAGAATTGGAAAATAAAATCTGTCCATCAGTCGTACGAGGGAATGTGCAGACTAAGAGACATATGGGGCATGAATGTGCGAACAGGAAAACAAGGTGTCCACATGACAGTGTTTAGCCCACTGGGTCACCTTCAGTTCATGCATTATGCTTTTCTGGGACGATGCGTAACCATCCTCCCCATAAAAGGACAAAAAGTGGGGGAATGTAGTAAGTTGAGGGTCGGTAACATGGAGTCAGCAGGCCTGAATAGAGGCCTGTAACATGAAAGCAGTAACAGGCCTAGAATCTAGTAAGCAAGACTTTGGTTATGGAACACAGGAGCCAAGAAAGAGGCCCTACTGATAACTGTGTAATTGTGTGAGTTAGATGAAGCATGGAAGGACACAGGGAAGCACCAAGTACGGACTGGAAGCCAAAAGGGAGTAACGGAACATCTCAAGGAATGTCCTGGTACAAGAACTCCCTAGGAGTTATGCACATACCAACCTAGGTTCAGGACCAGGTTGGAATTGACAAGATGACGAACAGAATGTAAGCCCCCCCTTGCACAAGGTAAGGGGTGGTAACTAGGCAACAGAGGGTGGTAACCTGGAACGTAAAGAAGTGATGTAAGTTGTTTGTACCTATCTATAAAAGGACAGCTAAAAGGGTGCTCTCCGGCCGACCTTGGGGGACGACGACGCACTAGGCGCCTGAACAGCATGTGTCATTGCCTAAACTTACAGAATGCACAGCAGCTTAACTCTGACTAACTGCTGTTAATATCTGTTATATGGCAATAGGCCTGCCTGGTGTTGGTACCTTGTCAACGTGGGCCATAATGCACAGTGGTGTAACATTGTAGGATCTCTGTTACCAACTGTTAGAGCTTCGCATTTGACAATAAACCTGCTCGATTGATTTCAAATCTTGCCTGCATCTGTCGTTTCCGGGGGCTTTCAGAGATTTCCTGTGTTGACCCAAGTGCACGGGGTCTAACACTTTAGATAAAGGGAGCACCGATTGTTACGCATGCAGCCGAAAGTTTATCATCACCGACGGAGTAGAGGTCCTGTCAGGAGTGCGCCAGGGTGACCCGGGCCAGACAACGCTGACACTGACAGTTCAGACCACCGAAGGTACCGAAGTACGGACCGAAGTATGACACTGAAGTACGACACTCCCTGCACTGCCAAGCTCCATGCAGCCCCGGGGAGAGGCATCCGTCTCTCATCTCTTCCCTCCCACAGTACCTTAAAACCTTCTCCTGGATAAGTACCTTAAAACCTTCTTCTGCAAAGTTTGGTTGCAGTAGCTCTTATAGTGTCGAAGTTATTAGCGCACAAACATACAAAGATTCTCCTTTATATATTATATATATAAAGAATCTAGCTTTAGGAATGCAGCTTTGAAAATTTGGACCTGAGTGCACTGTCAAAAAGATTTTCTATTATTCTATTAAAAATAATCCCTTATTTAATAATAGTTAAGAAAGGAATTCATAATTTCCTCTTCCTTTGGCTTTTATCAGATACAACTGAAATGCCAGTCTCTATGCTTGTCAAAAGAGGTACTTATTTTATGGTTTTGACCATAACAGTCTCCTCTATTAGGGTACGTCTACACTAGCTCATTAGTTTGAGCTAGGTAGGGTAATTAGGGCCAGCGGAGTTGCAAATGAAGCCCGGGATTTAAATATCCTGGGCTTCATTTGCATGTTCCCGGGCGCCGCCATTTTTAAATCCCCCTTAGTCCAAACTCCGTGCCCACGGCTACATGCGGCACGGAGTAGGTAGTTCGAATTAAAGATCCTAATTCGAACTACCGTTACTCCTTGTGGAATGAGGAGTATTTAAATCCCGGGCTTCATTTGCAACTCTGCTTGCCCTAATTACCCTACTTAGCTTGAACTAATGAGCTAGTGTAGACGTACCCTTAGCTACTCTGAAGACTTGAAAGAGAATCCAAAGACAGTTGCACTAAAACAGCTCCTCTATTGACAGACACCAATATGAAGTAATTCAGCTTTTAAGATATGGAAATACACTCCCATGTAGCTAGTTAAAGCTATCTTTTCTGTACAACAGATGTTTAATCTTACACCCTAAGATTATATATTGTAGAAAGGAAATGCTTTAGAACCTATTCCCTTCCCCCCAATTTATCATAATAATCTACTCTATACTTGAGAGAGTTTATGCATCTGTTTGTGTTCCGTCTGTGAGTCCATTTGTTGAAGAACTCCTCCTAACCAGTAAGAGATAGGGCCACCAAATTTGGGTTGCAGCTTCTTCTTATCATAATTTAAAGCAGGGTCAGGCTTTGGTTGTGCCAGGACAATGTGAAATGCCTGGAATTTGACGGTTTCTAATTAAATGGAAAGGGAAGGGTCTGGTAAGAGGGACAGTTATACTCCAGGGCTATGTCTATACTGTGCTGTTTTGTGCAAGAAATATGCAAATGAGGCAAAGCATGGAATATCACCGTGCCTAATTTGCATAATTAATGAGCAGATGCTTTTTGAGCAAGAGGCTTTTGTGCAAAAACCCCCTCCTGAGCAAGAGCCGTCCCTCTGCATTTTACCTCCTCTTGCGCAAGAGCCGCTCTTCTGCATTGTTTTCAGGAAGAACAGTTCTTACGCAAAAACCTCTTGCGCAAAAAGTGGCCACTTATTAATTATGCAAATGAGGCGCGGTGATATTCCACACTTCTCCTCATTTGCATATTTCTTGTGCAATACAGCACAGTATAGACATAGACCTGGGGTACAGTTACACAGCAGTGTTATGTGGGAATAACTGACGTCATTCTGAAATAACAAAGAGCCTTTATTTCAGAAACCTTTATTTCAAAATAGTATCAAGCTGGAGGACTTCTTACTCTGACTTGTGGCAACACTCATTTCATGAGGAGTGAGGGAAGTCGAAGGAAGCGTGTTCTTCCTTCGACTTCCTGCTGTGTAGACAGCACCTAAAGCCAAATTAATAGCATAAGCTATTTTGACTTATGCTATGCAATTGACATAGCTGAAGTTGTGCAGCTTAATTTGACTTTAGCCCTGCTGTGTACATGTACCCTATATGACCACAGGGGCCAGAGATGGGGACTGGGGCAACTATAACCCCATTGGGCCAGCGGGGGGTGAGTTTGTCTGTTTATATGTCCGTCTGTCTCCCAGCTGGGGGACATGCACCCTTCCCCCTGTTGAGCCTGCTGCAGCTGCATCAGCCAGGGATGGGCATTTCTCACCTGACTCCAAGCTGATACCATGACAGAGGGCCAGAGTAGTCCTCTCTCCCCTGGGTAGCCTGAATCCCTCATCCCCAGTCCCACTCCAGAGCATTGATTTAAATGAAGAAAAACAAAATGTATTTGAGTTAAGGACCCAAACAACGCCAAGCAAATCTTCTAGGCAATGAATATATTCAGCGTAAGAAATTAGTTCCAAAGAAAATTATCTTTGGAAGTGTGTGTGGAATTTTCAGACCTTTCCCCACTGCACCTCAACAAGGCAAAAAGCCATTTCTAACTAGGAAACAATCTGATTTCCTGACAGAATCTCACATGGATTGAGGATACAAATGTGAGCTGAACTGGCACACAGAATAACATGAGCAATTTAGGCTAAATTAGCAGTACCATCCTGCTTTGCTGCTCCAGATTGACACATTGCAACGAAGAGAGCACTCTGCAGCAGCACTCCACAAAAGTAGATGTTGCCAAAAGAAAAAAGAAGAAAAAGCCTCATCTGGTGTGCATACTTACTATATACCTTCAGGTGAACTCCAGTCTATCCTAGATAAGTTCTCATACTGCACTCATTACTCTAGCATACGTGTTGTCACTAATACCTGCCATGTGTTGACTTTGATTCTTTGACTTTGATTCTTATCTACTTCATTTTAACTACCCAATCTTCAGATACTTACTGATTCCCTCTACCTTCCTGAATTTTCTATACCCTCTGCTCCCTGTCTCCCACCTCCTCCTTTTTTTTCCTCCCCCACTTCTCTCCTATTTATTTTGGGTCTGCACATCCTAAAGTCAAAACTCCGGTCATCTGAAGAAGTAGGCTGTGCCCATGAAAGCTCATGATAACATCTACATGTTTTGTTAGTCTATAAAGTGCTACCAGACCATTTGTTGTTTTTTTCTGTACAGACTAACTTGGCTATCCCCTGAACCTGCCATGTGTTTGTTTTGTCATCCTCCTTCCTGGAAGAGAAGTGTGTGCAGGGAAGTGTTTTGTTTTGGAATTTTGTTAAGAGAGCATATGCATGCTAAAGGGATGTGGGAACAATGCTAGATTACACAGCTGAGAACACAAACTGATAATACATGGCCACAGCACATCTGTTACCTTGTATTATCATTAGCAATCAAGCTATCAGAATGAGCTGTTGCATAGCTTAGACACTCAGGACGCTAAAGACTAGATCTGCGCTGCTGGTTGTGCTCTTGTATCTCACTGCTTAGAGGGATATATGGTGTATGTGTCTGCTTATTTCCTGGTCCTTTTTTCCCTTGCTGTGTCCTCCTTATGGTATAACAGCAGGTCATGATACTCCACCACATTTCTGGTGTGGTCTCCAGCAACTCGCCATGGGGACAGATGGATTGGCTTGTGTCTTGGCCCTGTTTATAGTTGTTGGCACTCTGTAAAGGCCCTCAGGACTGCACAGTCCTTAATTCCCTTGTTCTAGACACCTAGGGTACGTCTAGACTGCGCGGCTCTTTCAAAAGATGCTTTTTCGAAAGAAACTTTCGAAAAAGCATCTTTCGAAAACGAGCGTCTAGACTACAATATGCGTATTGGAAAATCGATCCGCTTTTTCGCAAAAAAGAGCGTCCTGACTGCTGGACGCTCTATCGAAAGAAAAAGCCACCCGGAACCGCTTCTGCCAGGGCATGGGGGCAGCATTTCCTTCCGGGTGCTGCTGACTGCCCTTTGCAGAGACGCGTGGTTAAAGGGACGCCCCTGAACACCCATTGCTCTGCTCCTGCAGCTGCCTTTGCTGTCCCTCTAGGAGGTAAGCAAGGTATTGCAGTGCTTGTTTGGAGTGCCCAGCTTCCTGGGACACCCCAGCAGGTTTTTTGTTTGGAGGTTTTTCTGATTTAGACCCCTTTTTTTGGCATGGAGCCAGAGCTGCCCCTGGGCAGGCGATGGCCCCACGCCATCATACTGCAAGTTTTGCTGCATCTGCATGACACAGTCATGAGGCTACTTCCCCATCTGGACCCCGACCAGAGGTACGAAGGGTTCGCCCGTCATGCAGCCCCACTGCCCTTGCCTCCAAACTTCTTCGTGGACAGGCATTTTTGGAGGCTTGATACCAGCTCTGACTGGTGGGACCGGCTTGTTATGGAGCTCTGGGATGACCAGGAGTGGCTCCGCAACTTCCGGATGCGGAAGGCCACTTTCCAGGAGCTGTGTACCTGGCTCGCCCCGGCTCTGCAACGGCAGGACACCCACCTGCGGCCCGCCATCCCCCTGGAAAAGAGGGTCGCTATTGCCCTCTGGAAGCTGGCCACCCCCGACAGGTACCGCTCCGTGGGACACCAATTTGGAGTGGGCAGGTCTACTGTTGGGTCCATCCTGATGGAGGTAAGTCATTGTCGGGGGACAGTCACAGTTTGGGGGAAGGGAGACTGTCAGGAAAGGGCAAGGTGGAGTGGGAGTGGGAGTGGGAGTGGGAGTGGGAGTGGGAGGGAGCTCCTCCACTCACCCTGAGCTGCCGGGGTGGGGGTGGGGGGAGTTCTGAGGAGGGGATTCCCAGGGTGTTTGAGGGGGAAGATGGGTGGTGGGTTCTCCTCCTAAGAGATAAGGCACCCCTTCTAAAATTTTGTTGTCTGTCTCTTTCTGCAGGTGGTGAGGGCCATCAATTCTGAGCTGCTGAACAGGCTCATCTGTCTAGCAGACCTGGACAGCATCGTGGCCGGCTTTGCTGCCCTTGGCTTCCCGAATTGTGGAGGAGCACTCGATGGGACACATTTTCCAATCCGTGCACCGCCCCATCGAGCAGCCCAATTCATTAACAGAAAGGGCTACTTTTCAATGGTCCTCCAGGCCCTGGTCGACCATCATGGCCAGTTTACTGACATTTGTGTTGGGTGGTCAGGGCGGGCACATGATGCCCGCATCTTCAGGAACTCGTACCTCTACCGGAGGCTTCAGGCAGGAACATTTTTCCCGCATCGTGACTTTGCGGTTGGGGATGTGCACATGCCGGTGTGCATAGTGGCTGATGCCGCCTACCCCCTGCTGCCATGGCTGATGAAGCCCTACACCGGCCACCTGGATGCGAGCAAGGAGCAGTTTAATGCTCATCTTAACTGGTCTCGCAACCAGGTGGAATGTGCGTTTGGACGTTTAAAAGGGAGATTCCGGTGCTTGCTCACACAGCTAGACATGGGGGAACGCAACATCCCTGAGGTGGTGGCCGCGTGTTGCGTTCTCCATAACCTAGTGGAGAGGAAAGGGGAGGCCTTCCTACCAGGGTGGGGTGCAGGTGCTGATGGTCAGAAGAGGCGCTTTGCCCAGCCCCAGACAGCTGCCATCCGCCAGGCTCACCGGTCTGCTGTTCGCATCCGGGAGGCCCTACAGGAGCGATTCTCTATTGAAGGCCACTGACTCTCCTGAGGGGCTTCTGTCTGGGGGCTTGGCCCTGGCCCAATACAAGCTTCCCTCCTCAACCCTTATCCTGACCCTGTTTGTAGAAATAATAAACACCAGGGTTTGTCTGAAAATAATAACTTCTGTTTTATTGTTATAAATATCAATAACTGAAAGAATGTATAACTGTTGCAAACATAAAAAATCTTTTGTTTATTTTTGATGGAGAAAGTATACTTTCATGACAAACTATGTACAATAAACATTTTCTTAAACACAATGTTTGGTATTTAACTGGGGTGATGGGGGTGCTTGAAACCTGGAGGGGGGAAGGGGATCAGGTTGCACGGTGCTTGCCTGCTCGCAGTCTGCTGCTGGTGCCTCGTGTTCGGGGTCCACCATGGCCTCGGGATCGGGTGGGGCGACTGTCTGTTGGCTGGACGACAGAGGGTAGGTGCACTTGGGTCTGGGAGGCCTGGGGAGAGGAAGGCCAGGGGAGAGGTGCTGGAGGACTGGGGGCTGGGGAGAGAGGGGCTGGGGACTGGGGGCTGGGGAGAGGGAGGTACAAGGGGGGAAAGGGATGGTGCTGTGGAAGGGGGGTTTGGTGGGGCGGGGTCATGGGGTGCTGGAGGAGCAGGACCAGGCACAGGAGCAGGCAAGCCACAGACCTCCCTGAGAGTGGCACACAGGGACGTGTGCTGCTGGACAAGCTCCTCCATCAGCCGATCATGCCACCGAGCCTCTGCCTCCGTCCTCTCTCGCAGGATGGTGTTGAGCTCCTGCACGGCCGCCACATGCTGCCTCAGGATGTCTGCATAGACACACCTGTGTCTGTGGCTCCCATGTCCCCGGGATGGAGGTGGGGCTGGGGTGCTGTGGCCCTCTTGCACGGCTGGTCCGGCTGTGGAGGAAAAGAGGAAGACACAATCAGTCATGTGTGCAACAGCTGTCCAAAAGGGCATGCCCTCTCCTTCAGACAGGGGACTCAGACATTCTGAAGGTAACACCATGTGTGACCTGGGCATCAGCCTGAGCATCACAGGGGTCCCGAAGTGCCAATGGGACCTCGCACTGACAACCCACCTGGGTGTGTTCCGGACATGGTTTATGCCACCATGTGGCGCGCTCCCATGTGTCACACTCTACCACTGAACATGCTGGCACATGCACAGCCAGCTGCATGATGTCCATGGTGAGCATTACAGGTTTCCCTTGTGCATCACCCACTGTGCACCAACCTTCCCCATCCTGTGTGTTACACGACCTCACTGCACTCACCTGCTGCTTCGTCTCCGGCATCAGATGACACCTGGGAGGCCTCTGGGGCCTGGGTGACTGGCTCCAGAGTGAGGGTCACCGTCTCCTCACTGTCCTCCTCCTCCGGCACCATCTCCCTGTCTCCAGACTCCCTGGACTGCTCTAGGTCCTGCTCTGGAGCTTCCACCACAGGGTCCCCCAAGCCAGACTGGACAAGACGCAGTGGTGTGCGTGCTTCCCCACCACCAAGCATCTGGGCCAGCTCCGAATAATAGGGGCAGGAGCGGGGGGCTGCCCCAGAACGGGAGCTCTCCTCCCTGGCCTTTACATAGCCTTGGCGCAGCTCCTTCACTTTACAGCGCACCTGGTCCTGGGTGCGGGGGTGGTGCCCTCTCTTGGCCAGGGCCTCTGCCATGCGGCCAAAAATGTCCGCATTTCGCCACCTGGTGTTCAGGGCTTGTAAGGCCTCCTCCTCTGACCAGAGCTCGAGAAGGGTCTTGAGCTCTGGCCCAGACCATGCCGGTGCCCGGTGTTTGGAGCCCCTGGCTGGGTCCCCAGAAGGCTGGAAGGGCCAGGAGGGTCTTGGGGCTGGGACATGGCTGCACTGGAACAGCCGTGTGCTCTGGCTGCTTTGCTGCCACAACTGGCTGTGAGGGTGACTGTCCCTTTAAAAGATGGCTGCAGACAGGAACCAGAGACGTGCAAGGCCCAGATTGTCCACCAGGGCTTCTTCCTGGAGGCCCTTATTTTCGAAAAAAGGGGCTCCCTGCGTCCACACTCACTTATTTTCGACAGATCTCCATCGAAAAAGGCATTCTTCCTCGTGAAATGAGGAATACCGGCGTCGATAGAAAAGCCGCGTTCTTTTGATTTAATTTCAAAAGAATGCGGCTGTAGTCTAGACGCAGGTGAAGTTTTTTCGGAAAAAGGCTACTTTTTTTGGAAAAACCCTGCAGTCTAGACACAGCCCTAGGGTACATCTACATTGCATGCTTATTTCGAAATAAGCTATTCCAGAATAGTTATTCCGAAATAGCTTATTTTGAAATAGCATGTCTACACTTCAGGGAAGCCTCAGAATTAGTTCGAGACAGGCTTCCCTAAATGTAGATGTGCTATCTCGATTTAGAGCCCCAGAAGGCACTGGGGAGGAATAACTTAGAATGACCCTGGTGAGGGGCTATTTTGAAATACCAGCAGTGGAATGTCTACACACACCTTATTTCAAAATAGCTATTTCAGAATAGGCCTTATTCCTCGGAGAATGAGGTTTACAGATTTTGGAATAAGCTGTCCATTATTTCGAAATTATTTCAAAATAACAGAATGGCTGTGTAGATGCTCGCATTGTTATTTTGAAAAAGAGGCTAGTTATCTCGAAATAACGATGCAGTATAGACGCACCTTGTTTCCCTCCCAGTGAGTTGCTGCCAATTTTTTAAAAAGGGATTCTGTGACACTGCAGCCCCTATTCTTCATAGTGATATTTTATGATAATAGCATAATTGTGATGTATTTCTGCAAAATAAGTCACAAGAGTTGTCACTGGAAAAGTTATGGTTTGCTGAATATGATTATCCTATTTGTATGTACGTCATACAAGTTATGAATATTGATTACGTATCTGTACTTTAAAGATTGTCATCACCAAGACTGCCACAAGACTGTCATAACCAAGACAGTCTCCTAGGACAGGGTAGTTTTGCTAACTGCACTTGTGCATCTAGAATTTGTGGCGTGTGCCAATTAAACCGTAGCAGCACTTTGATTGGATGCAGAAGGAGCACATGGCTCTTGCAATGTTCTGTGTAATCAGCATGCACCTCACCTCACATACCCTTGCTTTATGTGTGTATCACTTTAATAATACTGGTAGCAAAAAACCTGCACAGATGAAAACCAGCATAATCTAGCAACCATGGTCAATGGTACATAAAATGTCTCATGGGCCACACATAGAACCCCAATGGGCTACACACGGCCCTCAGGCCACCACTGCACTAGACAATATGCTTTCAGTCTAGATAGAAGGTGGGAAAGGGCCTATTCAACATAATAGGGCATTAGGAAAAACAATATGCCCTGGGAGAAGCTTATCTTCCACCTGGTGAGCCTTCCTGAGAATGCTACAGACAGCCTATGGGTACTAGCCACTATGCCACTACAAGGACATGTGACCAGGCTGCATGATAATGGACTCCATCTTGGGATATAAGTATTTTTCCACAAACTGGTCTGGGACGCAAGCTTTGAAACAAAGGGTTCCTGCCATATGCAAAAGCTATATAAGGTAGGCAGCAACATCACCCATGATTCTTCACTCCCCACACAAGAAGACTTCTAGAAACAGCTAAGGAACAAAGACTGAACAGGAGGAGGTGCTGGACCCAGGCTAAGGGATTTCTAACGTATGTATCAATCATCTGGGGACTCCATGCTGTAAAGCAAGTGTAATTTGCCCTTAAGAATCTGCAGCCTACTTGTATCACTTCTCAGGGTGATAATCTGATCATTCATATCTAACCTATTTGGTATTTTAAGCTTAGTTTGTGTTTTTTGTTTATTTACCAGCAATCTCTTTAATCTGTTTGCTATCACTTATAATCACTTCAGATCTATTTTTATAGTAATAAACTTGGTTTTGTTTTAATCTAAACAAGTGATCTGTGACTGGAGTGCATGGGATAAATCTCTGCTTAGTTACCACAAGTGTACGTTGTTCTCTTCACATTGATGGAGGAGCAGACTGGGGCTATGTCTAGACTGCAGGCTTCTTTCAGAAGAAGCTTTTCCAGAAAAGATCTTCCAAAAGAGAGCGTCTACACAGCAAAAGCGCATCAAAAAAGCGATCTGCTTTTTCGAAAGATAGCGTCCACGCTGAATGAACACTATCTCACATTTAAGCTGTGATTACTATGGATGGAGTGGCCAACAGGGCACCTGTGATTTTTCCTCTTTCCTCTTCTTGCAAAAGAACTCCCTCTTCCCTGTCTACATACGTCTTTTTCCGAAAGACCTCTTTCGGAAAAAGGCTTCTTCCTCGTAGAAAGAGGTTTACCAATGTCAGAAAAACCCCTCTGTTCTTTCAATTTTTTTTGAAAGAATGTGATTACAGTGTGATTGTAAGTGACTGCCGTTTTTCTGAAAAAACTCTGCAGTATAGACATACCTTGGGTATTAAATCCATATATAGTGGCCAGATTTGACCAGGGCAGGAAGGTGCTGCTACAGGGTCCTAGGCTGGAAGCTGGTGGTTACAGACCCTGTGTGTAACTGCAGCTGGGTGCATCCCTACTGTGTGAATACTAGTGAAAGTGCAGGCTGAAGGGCTTTGCAGCTTGTCACAGCAGCACAGTGTGAAAGGGAGCCCAGGCTGGTGCGTCAGAAGGTTCAGTGGCAGAGGTGAAATAAGTTGGTGCAACCCAATGGGCCACTCCGGTAAGAGCTGGCTGGGGCACTTGGCTGCAGGAGGAGGAGTAGTGCTTCCAGATGGGTTCCTGGGGCTCTTCTGCAGGTTGCCATGCTAACCAGCAGGCAGGTGAAAGGGGCTGGCTGAGGGTGTGCCCCCTATCCAGGGTTGCCGCAGCGGTGACCCCACCAGATGTCATTTAGCTGGGGGGGGAAGGGGAGGAGGGGCCGGGCCTGCAGCCATGTGTATCTGGGACTCTGTTACTCTTCTTCCCTCTTCCTCTGATAATCAGGGACTGAGTGAAGTGCCCAGTTTGCTGCATTCCTCCTGGCTGCCAAGGGTAGGGACACACAAGGGAAGGAATGCACACAAGCTGTGCACGTTCCCCTCACTCCCTGATTATCAGGGGAAGGGGAAGAAAAGCAGCAACCTCCTGGTATGTGTGGCTGCAGCTCCCCCGCACCGTCCTCCCAAAATGGAGCCCTTTTCCACTGCTCTGCCCTCTATACACACCCCAGTGTAATGCTGAGGCCTCACACCCGAACCATGACGCCTTGCCCCCAACACCCAGCCCTCTGCACCAAATTCCTCTTCACCTCCAACCCTGACTCCTGCACCCCCACACTCAACCCTCTGCCCTAAGCCCCCTCATACCTCACAACCTTGACTCCTGTACTCCCTCTAACCCCACTCTAACCTGCACCAAGCCCCCTACACTCCACTCCACACTTAAATTTCTTACAGGTACTGTTGTATCGCACCCTCATCCCCCAACCCTGACCTCCCCCGGAGGGGGGGTGGGGTGCGATACAACAATAGCCGTAAGAAATTTAAGTTACATTCACCCCTGGTGGTACCCCAGTTCTAGGTGACACAGTGAGGGGAACCTGTCACAGATTCCACCAAAATTTTCTCCCTCACATGTTCTGAGCTATAAGCCTGAATATTTGTACATGAACATACCTCCAGGCAGGACTAATGAGGGACTGGGCCATTTGTTTGACCTATTCATTTATTTTCTTATTTCAACATAGCACAGTCGGCAGGCGAATAGCCAGCCTTTTGCTAAAAGCATCTCCCTGGAAATGAAAATACATATTTATTCCTGAAAATACATATTAAAAATATTCACAGAATAGCAGAAGAATCAGCCTTGATTATTTGACACCGGTTGGGTCAATGTAGGGAAGATGAAAAGCCTTCGGGGAGACCTGGAGGACAGATTCTATTTCAGGAAAGAGTTTTGAAAATACCTTCCATTTGATGCAGTCAGGTGAACAGCTATTCTAAAGGGCTAGGTCCTCTCTCCATCCTTCTTAGGGATTTCAACCCAAAGTTCCCTTCATTAGGTTGGCAGAATTTTAACGGATTTTCTAGGAATTTTTGTCACTTATTACAATTTCCTCAGAACAGTTTCTGATCCAAGCAGGTTTTGCTGCAGCAGTTATACCAACAAGGCCATGTCTTTGGACAGAATAGAAATGAGGAGCTTTATGGAAGTCACAAAAAGCAGATCCTCTAAAAAAGATGTGGCCCACTAGCTGTGACACAGACCTCTATCCTTCTTGGTAGGTTAAAGGAGAGAAGTATCAAGTAACTGAGCATCCCATTTCCAAGAGGAATGGAGAACTTCGCTTGAGAGACATTGTTACCCGATGGGGTGACTGTGGATGTTAATTACCTGCCAATTAGCCTAATTAAATTAATAAGAAGATTAAGGTGCGACTCCAAACTCCGTATCTATCACTGTTTTTTGTTCTTTACCCTTATATGTGGCAAAATTTAACAATTTGAATAAGTTTTATAACCACTAGACTATATTAATATCTCAACATATAATATCTCAAACAAACAAGGGGGGCAGTCCCCTCAAACACTTAATAACATTACCAGAGTCTAACGGCGCTGAGGCGATGGATGTGATGCTGGCGACCTCGATCCGTTGGCTAATTGAAAGCCTCGGGAGAGGAACAGCCAGGAGGTCCCTCGAAGCGCTGGTCGAGTTAGATGGATCTGCCTTCCGCACGGTCCTCGTCCTTTTCCTGCACTTCGGCGCAGCTGGAACGGTGATGGATGCTAGACTCTAGACTAACCTATCCTACACCTATCCTAAAATAAAACCTTAACTAACTCGCGATGCATCCGCTGAACAGAAACGACAACGGCCGACGTGCTGTGACCGATGCTGCCTGACGGACAGACTCGACGACGAGATCTAATCTACCTAAAATCTAAACTACCTAATCTAAACCTAATCTAAAGTAAGATTTCTCAGAGAAAGACTAAGACTTCCGCTTAGCTTAACTCTTGGATGATATTAAACCTCACTCATACAACCCGGGACAAGACGCTAGACCACACACACTCTCTCATGCATGCACTAGTCTAACCTAGACCTAGCCCGACGCCCCGACGCAGCAACACCAACGGGCGTGGCACAGGCTTTTATAGGTTAGACTCATGCATATGCATGAGGGTTCTGGTTTAAAGTGATTGGTCTGTACAAGATGCTCTTTAACATAAATTTGAAATGATTTGTCACTAGACATATTAATCACTTATTCATGACTTAACAGTCGTTCCCTATGAATATTCATCGAGCAACGGCTTAAGCTGATGAATATTCATTTACAGTTAAAATTTGAATACAGACAAGTCAGTTTTACAGTCAGCACTGCAATGCTTTTCAAAAGTAATGATGACGTACATATATATATATATATATACAAGGCTACATTAGGCTCATTATCAATACACAACAATTAGATATAATTATTCAAACATACAAGCATTCAATTATGTAATTATACAATTCTGTTAACATTTCCCCTCCTTGATGCACATCGGAGGAGAAACGTAGATGTTCATCAACTTTTATACAGAATTGAACGCGAAGATTTGTTCCGCTCTTGGATGGGGACAACAAATATACAAGGTTAAGACCAATAGATATGTGATCATACAGGCTACGGTGATATACAAAATTCCTACAGGATTGGTCGACAAGAATACTATGTTGAATTTGGATAGGTCTCCAAAAATGTTTCCGAACAAACGGGTCCACCAATTAGGTTTTAATTGTAAACGTTTGCCAATGCTAACTATCTCGTTAACGGAATGCTGGACTACAATGTGCACTCTTTCACTGGTATTATGTATGTTGTCTATAATACCTTTTAGATCCGAGTGGATCATCATAGCTTTTATCACCTCCAAATTTGGGCCTAATGAAATTGGAGTAACTGTGTCGATAACAGCGTATCTCACAGTAATGTCCTCATAGTCTGTGTCCAGTAATGTGACATCAACGTCACAGCCTTTGATTTCGAAGACTTTACATAAACACAGATTCATTAGTTTGGGCATAATTACGGTGTAGAACTTATTGACCGTAAATTTAGGACATAAACTGCGGATACAGACACAGGACTGATCCACTTGAATCACTACCGAGTGGTTGTTACTGAGAGATACTGGGTGGAGCTCGTAGTTACACTCTCCCTCTTCCGAATTGAGGCATAAGTGGCCCTGATCCCATAGACCTGTTGTACAGGTGTATCCAAAGTGGGTTTGTTCGACGCAAACTTGAAGATTTACTGTGTCAAACATGCCCTCACCATTTTGGTGTGCCCAAACTCGATCTATCGAAGGCATCATAACTGACCCATTCACAAACATTCCCATGGTGGCTATGGGAAAGATGGATTCTTTCTGGGCACTGACAACAGTCAATACTACAATGTGTAGGATATTCATGGTGGGATCAAACTCAGAGTGCAAAACGTTCCACAAATCCTGATTTTCCCTCTCGAAAGGGGATGACATGGCTCTATCTAATGTAGCTACCTCTATAGGAAGATGGCCCGTAAGCGCATCTCTGATAATGTTACGCGTCAATTCTAATAACATGTTCTGGATTTGAATGCAGGCCAAAGCCAATGCTGTTTCGTTTTCTAATACTTGCATGGCTTGGATCACCTTCAAATGATCCTCTTCCTGTGATTGTATCCATTGAGGTAGTAATTCGGCTACTTTAAGTTGCACCTTGTCTAATCCCAGGATCGACTCTTCGAGTGGGTGGACCATGTCTTGCGCTCCAGATGCTATCCTGGCAAGACTTTTGGCTAGGCGCGCATTGTCTATGGCAGATGCCACGCCTAAGCCAGCACTCACACCACCCAGCATCTTGGCCACTAGGTCTCTTTTGCCTCGTGTTGATACTTTGGGAGAGGCTACGGATAACAACCACTTTTCCCAACCATGCATTAATGGTCGTACAAAAGGTTCGCATGCAGGGTTTACACTCACGGTAGTAACTTGTAGAGGCACATTGATCCATTTTACCTGGTACTTAGGTTCTAAAAGTACTTGTCTCGCTATGTTGGTCTTGACAATATAAGGGCCCATCTCATATTGTTCTGGCATTTCGGCAACCAATACTTTTACATGGTATCTTACACCGAAAATGCCTGAGACTACCCAAGTGCCAGATTCTGTAACATTCTGTAACACGAAATGTCCAATGCAAACGAACTTGGGAGGTTGCGGATCAAACTCGCAACTAGGAGACTTTTCGTATCCGTGCAGCAGATGTGGTCTTACATTTTTAATACAACTCAGATGAATTGTCGTGGTAGCACCAATGGGTGATGTTACTATGACCGGGATGACATCAGTGATGTTATGGTCATGAAGAAATTTAACTACCCATGTTACTTGGCCTGGCTTAATGATGTGTGTGTACAACACATCCATGTAAACACAGGTAGATCCAGACCAAGCAGGAACTACCATGTGACAGTTTGTCAAACATCTGGTTTGGCTGGTGTTTAAACACAGATTCTCAGCCTCAAAGGTCCATCTGCATTTGCCACCGATAGTATGTACCGACATGTTGAACCAACCCTTATCCGTAAATGTTGTTTTTTTGGTGTGGTCTCTTCGTTTGACAAAATATAACACCATGAATCCCTCTCTTCCGTCCCTGACTTCTAGATAGCAGTTGTCATGGTCTTGGGACACTAACATGGTAACTCTTTGGGATTTAAAAATTGGTACCTTAATCTCCTATCTCTTACTCGCGTGAATGCTCGGTCTATACTTAAAAGCCTCGATCTTGGATGAGATATAGACTGGCTCATGGGATGCCATCTCGGTCCACACAAATTGATGTTGTGCGGAATCCGAGGGTGATCCTTGCACATTCCAGTATTTTAAAGGAATGTCCGCAACTCGGCATCTCCATAGCTCATCCTGGCTTAAAACCATTTTTGTTGTGTATGGTCGTTCTTGCCTTTGAGCCATATATGTGCCTTCCTGACCATATTCCAGCTGTCTGTTTTCCTCGCTATCCAATACATCTATACCTAAACTAGCTAGGGCTATTATTATGTAAAACACAATGTTGACTCCCATGACTTGTTGTTTCCAGGGCTGGCCCAAAGGTTTTTGGTGATCTTTGCAAACTATGACTTTGGCGACTCCCCTTCCCCGTATTCAATATAGAGAAAAATGAGAAGGCTAGAATGAAAGTCCAGAATCTCTATTATTATCAAACATTGTTGCAAGGAAAGGGATATATATGTTAAGTGTTATTTGTTAACATTAGCAGTCGGGTGTTCAAAAAACAGGGCTTTACTCTTACTTTAGCAGTTATAGTCTGCAATAAATACACAATCTTAATCTTACAAATATTTGTGATTCTCCTCTTATAATCTTGAGAAAATCTCTTACCAAATTTTTCCAAGTCCAACACAATACAAATTCTTTGTGGGCACGGCATTTTCAGGATCATGGCAGAACAGCTGTTGTGGGTTAATAATTGGTGTTCACTAAGTGGCGAGCAACACCATCTCAACTATATTGGGGTATGTCTACACTGCCACCCTAGTTCGAACTAGGGTGGCTAATGTAGGCATTCGAACTTGCAAATGAAGCCCGGGATTTAAATATCCAGGGCTTTATTTACATGTTCAGCGCCGCCATTTTAAATACCCGTAGTTCGAACTACCTGCCCGTGGCTGCACGCATACGGACTAGGT
The DNA here is from genome assembly GCA_019425775.1 of Rafetus swinhoei. Classification (NCBI taxonomy): domain Eukaryota; kingdom Metazoa; phylum Chordata; order Testudines; family Trionychidae; genus Rafetus; species Rafetus swinhoei. Next base: position 17,653,565 of record CM033428.1, on the reverse strand, counting down.
AGTTCGAATTAAAGCTCCTAATTTGAACTACTGTTACTCCTCATTGCAGGAGGAGTAACGGTAGTTCAAATTAGGAGCTTTAATTTGAACTACCTAGTCCGTGCCATGTGTAGCCGCGGGCAGGTAGTTCGAACTACGGGGCATTTAAAAATGGCGGCGCCCGGGAACATACAAATAAAGCCCGGGATATTTAAATCCCGGGCTTCATTTGCAAGTTCGAATGCCCACATTAGTCACCCTAGTTCGAACTAGGGTGGCAGTATAGACATACCCTAACTGGCCAACACTGGGCTACAGGGAATGACTGAACTGCCAGATCCCATCCCCCACAGCAAACTCTTTTGGAGTAATCCTGTGACACATTTTAACTGTATTTACATAAACAGGCATGCTCCACAATGTGAAATAAATACTATAACTCAACTTCTGGCATGGCAATGATGCACTGTTTTACAAGTACAATATTTGACATTTTCATTGATAAGAGATAACATTAATATATATTTTTAAATAGAGAAAAAAATTCATGTCCGTTGAATTTGTCCCCTGCTCCATTAAAGTCTGGTGCTCTAGTGACCGCATAGTTCACCTATATAGTTGGGCTGGTCCTGGTTGTTACACAATGATTGCAGGACACTTTGACAGCATGATGGTCAGTAGGATCTAGAGCCTGAATAGTCTAGAACTCCGTCAAAAGTACAGAATTCTAACATGGGGTTTGTATTTCCCTTTTGCTGATAACTGCTGAATGTAGCCTATATACACATGCAATGAGGATGCTCACTACTCAGCAGTCTGACATCAATACACAGATTCAAAAATCTAATAGCCTCAGACTCACATTCCTACAGAACCAATGGAGTGTTGATTCTTGACAAGCACAAGAGAATTAAAATATTTTTCAAATGTCAAGTGATTCACAGACAGTAAAAGGCTACATTTAAATCAATACATCTAACATTTCCTGCAGCCCCTACCAAAATGGCACCAAACACTGCTCAGAGGTGAGAAGCAGGGATATGGCAGAGGTGTGAGACAACAAAACTATTCTGAGAGGCCACATAGACAGTATATGTGGTCCTGGGGATTTCACTAACAAAACCACACTTGTTCAAGTGAGTTCATTTTTTCCAGCAGACAATGTAAACAGCGATCAAGAAAAATGCCTGCTGAGGATTTCCTTCAAATTACTGCAGTTAACAGAGGCTCTGACTTGGAGTTTCCTCTAACTCCCTTCAAGTCTCCACACAAAACACACTCACCTGAAATGAGTGGTGCTTTCAGCTCAGGCTGCATGGCCCTACTTGGGTTATCAATTAAAACCAGTGTGCTGATTTCACTCAGGCTAGTAACATGCACCTTTTGCTGGAAGAATGTAAAAAAAATCCTGAGTGTTCACTGTAGCGTAAAGAACCATGGAAGTCCCCAGAAATCCTAGCCATGAGCATGGGAAAATACATCACCAGTAAGGATATAGTAGGGCATTTCTGTGTGGCTGTTGAAACAAAATGGTCCCTATTCATTGATACTTATGATTATCTAATATAAACACTATTTGTTTCATTAATCATGAGCTCATGGCTAATGACAAGAAAGCAATGGCTATCTTGGCCTCTGAGGTACAACTAAATAGTATTAGGTAGCATGTACCACTTTTCATAGGTATATAGCTGTTAATTGTTTCATACTGCACAAATGGAACCTGATTTTTTTTTTTAAAGTTATATGAATAGGATATAACATCCATTATGAAATAAATGTAACAATTTATGCTGAAATATTGACAAGCAAGTGAAACAAACATTTGCACTGTTAACATTAGACTTATTTGTCTTGTGGCAGTTGCACAGACTCTGAAACACGAAAGAGTTTTTAAGAAAAGCTGAAGTAAGAGGTATAATTTGCTTATATTCCTTCCCCATCTCTTCTGAATTTTGGACTTTCTTGTACAGAAGACTTCCCCTGCACTGAAGAATTTATAAGCTATACAGTTTCCCTTCACAATCTAAGGAAAGGAGAATGCACAAACATTAGATGGGACTAGAAATGAGAAGACAGAGAGTTGCTATTCAAACCAATTTTAAATAAACATTTTCTATTCTGATTTTGAAGCTTTGAAATTCAGATTTAGATCCAAATCTCACCAAAGTTCAGGAGGATTATGACCACTGTTCTCATTTGTGGTCATCTATATACTTTAGAGAGTTGTCTGTCTGTCTGTCTGATCAAGAACTCCTAAACGGTCAGAGCTAGGACCACCAAATTTAGTATACAGCTTCCTCTGATCCAGTGGTTCCCTCCCAACCTTTTTTATACCACAGACCAACAAACCCATTCACAAACTTTTGGCAGACCAGTAACATTTTATTTGCATATGTGCATATTCATTATGCAAATAATAACTATACAAATAAAATGTTACCTATCTGCCTATCCCCAACCCAGCCCCTTGCTCCCCAGTGCCTAGCACCCTTTGACCCCCACCCTTATGCCCCGGGTCCTTTGACCTTTTAACTTCTGACCCTGATAGCTCATGCCAACATCCTCTTGCCCCATGACCCCACCACAACCTTACCCAACACCCCTTTGACCCCACCTCACCCCTGCACTCCCCAGAGTGAGGCTGCACCCTCTAGGGAGCATGGCCATAACTGCCAAGTGGGTAGAGGAAGTGGCCATTGGCAGCACGTGCATTCCCTCCTCCTTTGCATTCCCTCCCTCCTCAAGTGTGTCCAATTCCCCATCCAGTCAGCAGAAAGATGCCCATGGAGTTGGATTCCCTGTCTTGCCACAAACTTCCTGAGTGTCCTTTGGCAAGTCACCTAGGGGTAAAATTTTCCACAAGTGACTGAGGCACTTAGGAGCCGCCAACCTACTGACTCTCAGTCACTTCCGTGCTTGTGACTGTGTGTCCATCTGCAGCAGGGGGGAGGGGGAGGGTGGGAGAGCGCGGATCCCCGGCTGGGCTGCCATCTTTCCTGGGTGGGAGGGGGAAGGCAGGAGGAAGGCGCCTCCTGTTCCGCCTCCTTCTGCTGCTGCCTCAGCCCCAGCACCGCCACTGGGCAAAATTGACTGCACGGGCAGGGGGAGCGGCCGTTGGCAGTGGCGCACACTCCCTCCTCCTTCACACACCTTCCTCCCCAAGCACATCTCGCGCCCGCCTGGGTAGAGGCGGGGTGGGGAGAGTGTGGAGCCCCAGCCAGGCTGCCATCTTACCTGGATGGGAGGGGGGGAAAGGGAGATGCCTCCTGCTCTGCCTCCTCCTGCCATCACCTCAGCCTCAGCACCACCCGTGGGCAAAATCTCTGGCAGCTGCCATAGCCCAGCAGCCAGCAGTTCTCAGACTGGCACTGGTCCACAGATCAGTGGTTGGGAACTGTTGCTCTGATCATAACTTAAAGCAATGTAAGTGTTTGGTTTGGAATGTGCCTGAAACGGAATTGCTTCTCATAAAACCAAACAGAAAAGAGACAGAATCACCAAAGCAAGTACAGTCTTCATAACTGACATAACTAAGCGAATGTTGAAAGAGACTGAACCAAGATGAGCCAGGAAAATAGGATGAATCAGGAATAAGATTGCTTCTCAATATCCCTTACGGAAACAAGATAAAATGGAGAAATTTAGAGTAGTGCTGTTTTGGCACTACCAGGACACACCAGGTAAATCTGCTAGGCACTAATAAAAAAACAGTACCTGGTGATTTAATACAGTGTTTCTCAACCATTGGTACGAGTACCGTTAGGGGTACTCAAGAGAAGTCTGAGGGGGTACGTCAACACTACTAAAATTTGGAGAAAACTGAATTTTTGTTTTAAGTTTTACGGTGCTTTATTATTTTTGTACTTTTTACACCCAAAAATTTGATTGCCCGCCTGGCTACAATTAAGTTGTTTAAACAAATGTGTTGCAATGGTAGAAAAAAATTGTGTGTCTGAAAACTGTAGTTACTGGGGGTACTTGTAATTTTTTTTTTAAAGGGGGTACTTATAATTTTTTTAAAAGGAGTACTTTATAAAAAAAGTTTGAGAAACACTGATTTAATACATACCAAATTTGTATTGTACCTTATCACAGAGAGTGAGCAAGTGACAGCGGTTTAAGAAGTTTAAGGTTTAAACAACAAGTTAGTGGAAAGACTCGTAGTGACTTTAATGTGCTTTCAATTAGGCCCTCAAAGGAAGAGAACAATCTAGTCAGAAAAGTTCAGCAACCGGGTCACTCTATGCCTTTCCAGCTGCTGGCTGTGAACATTATTGTACATCCTGCTCCAGTGCAAAACCAAATCTATGAGTCAACATTCTTAGAAATCATAACGGGCAAGTCGTCCACTAACCTTGTGGAACAGCACCTGAGGCAATATAAAGAATTGTGCAGATCAAAGACAAGATTACACAAGTCTGCCATCTGGTGGTGCACCAGATTGTTAAACATCCGTTTCCAAACAAACATAGAAAACAATGGAGGACAACCAACCTGATGTCTGCCTATCTGCACAGAGTGTTAACAGTTTAGTGCAGGAGCAGGAACTTTACCCATTTGCTGTGTGAGGCCAGGCTTAGGGAGGCCCCTCACCAGATGGTCCTGGGAGGAGACCCCATTGGGGAAGGCAGTGCCTTTGCTGTTAGACATCCAAGAAGTACCCCAATCCACCAAATTCTCACCCTTTGAACTCCTGTATGGCTGACAATCCCATGGGATTCTTGATCTAATGAGAGAGGACTGGAAACACACCCTGTCAGCCTCCCAAGGGCTCTTGCAATATGTCTTCCATCAGCAACAGGCAACTCAGGCTAGTGAGGGGGCTGCATGAGTGGCCCTCCATCACAGTGGGCTGCGAGATTGAAATCGGTCAAGTGCACTAACCATAACCTCAAGAAAAAGACTAAATACATTAATACACAGCCCACTATTTCAAAACAAGTAGAAATGCTTTAATCATTTATATATTAATAGAACTGTCATCAACTTCAAATAATACAAAAGGAAACATTTATGCTTATTTTACATCATACTTAGTACCACTTCCAGTTGGATCTGGCCTCCACAAGCGTTCTTAGATTAGGAGTAAGGGATATACAGATGCTTTGAGATTCAGCACTGATGTTTCCATCCATTTGTCTCTTACACTTCTTGCATTTCATGTATCCCATAGCAGAAAAAGTCCGCTTGCATGTGTATGTTGATCCAAAAATTGATATCAGCTTTGCAATCCAATGCCAGAATACTAGACCAGGGGTGTTCAAACAAAGTTCTCATACATCTTTTCTCTTTAGCTGGTTAATTCCATCTTCATCCAGGGCACAGACATGAATTAATTCCTCCTCAAACTTCCTTTTACCAACCCCAAGCCTTTGACATGCTTCTCTGCATTTGCTCAGATCAAATTCTAAAGGATTTGAGAGCAATGAAAGGAAGGGCTTCAGATCTCTCAGAGAAGGAAAGTGGGTCTCGAAATGCTTTGCCAATGTAGACAGCACTTGTATGTGAAATGATGGATTATATTCATTTCCTTGATCAGAATGTTTGTCTAACATTTTTTTCAAATTTGGAAAATGAGTATAGTAGGTACATGAAGGTAACTGAGCTGACATTAACTACAGGTGTAGCATGAATTTTCTAACATTAGCAATTTGTGTGGGCAAGAGGTGATCTTTCCCCTGCAACGTGTCATTCAACATGTTCAGGTGACCAGTGATGTCAATGAGAAAAACCACATCCAAAATCCTGTTTTCATCTTCTAACTCTAGGTACATTTGAGATTTCTGAGCAAGAAACTGCTTGATTTTTGGTACAAGTGCCAGGAAGTGGTTCAGAACTTTACCATGGCTTACTCGGCATACTTCAGCGTGCATAATGAGGTCTCCATATTCTGTTTCAATTTTGTCCACAAGTTCCACAAACTGACGGCGATGTAGGGGACAAGCACGTAAGAAGTTAACAGTCTGAACCACTTTGTTCATTACAGTTTTCAGTCTGTTTCCCTTGTCAAGTGTGCAGAGTACTTCTTGGTATATTATGCAATGCACACCAAATATGTCAGGTACACAACAAAGCCACAAATCCATGGTGTTTTCCTGTCTTGGAGGGGCACCCATCTATTGTAACTAATACATTTCCCCCCAAAGATAACTCTTTGAAAAAACCAGTAAATGCTTCAGAAAATGCTGAGCCTTATGCTTGCCCGTGTGTGCCTAAGAGATCTAAAAATTCTTCTGACATTTTCAGGTCACTGTCAACACAATGAATCCATATGCAGAGCTGAGCAATGTTGTTAGTATCTTTATATTCATACAGTTACTATCAAGAAGTAGTCCTGTGGCACCTTAGGGTATGTCTACACTAGGAAATTATTTTGAAATAATTAAATTTGAAATAATAACTCCTGAAATAACAAAATCGAAATACCATGTCCACACTACAGGGGAAGCCTTGAAATTAGTCCAAGGCAGGCTCCATTAATGTGGATGAGCTACCTCGACTTAGAGCCCCAGGAAGCACTGGGGAGTAATTACTTTGAATTACACTGGGGGAGTAGTTATTTTGAAATAGCAGCAGTAGGAGCAACCACACTACTGCTATTTCAAAATAAGCGCTATTCCTCATGGAAAGCAGGAGTTGTTATTGCACAGTAACCTGCCCATTATTTCAAAATAACAGGCTTGGTAGTATGGATGCTCCACTTGTTCTTTCAAAATAAGGGGAGATATTTCAAAATAACTCCCTGGTGTAGACCAAGGCTTAGAGCTTGGGGTAAGGGATTCAGGTGCAGGAGGGCCTGTGAGGTCTGGGAGGGAGTTTGGGTGAAGGAGGCAGTTGTGACCTAGGGCAGGGAGTTGGGGTGCAGGAGAGGGTGCAGGGATTTGGGTTGTCACCTAGGGCAGGGGATTACAGTGCAGTGGTTTGGGTTGTGACCAAGGTTCCCACTAAGCGGTGCGCCTGTGCACTTGTGCAGTAGTTTTCTGATCTCCGCTCAGAAGTTCAAAGCTCCCGCACAGGCAGGGAACTCAGCTGATTAGGGGGAGGGGCGTCTCACTGAGCAAGCAGCTAAAGGGAGCTAGCTGCCTGCTTGAACTGAGGAGCTCCCAGAGCCAGTAAATAGGGTTGCCAGATGGTTCCAACAAAAATACGGGACGCACTTGACATTACATCACAATCTATATTACATCTGATTTAGAAAATACCGGACATTTATATTGTCTCATTTATATTTTCTCAATTTGTTTCCCGGACAGAAAGCTCAAATACTGGACTGTCAGGTTCAAAACCGGACACCTGGCAACCTTAGCAGTAAAAAGGGAGATAATGAGACAATTAGTGGCTGGGGGGGATGGGAAGAGAGTGAGTAAATAAATAAGTAACTGGCTGATGAGGAGTCAAGAGGAGGGGAGTTTAGAGCATCCCTCTGCAGGAGGAGAGAGAGGCAGAAACTCAGCACTCTCAGGCCTCCTGGGAAGAGGGGGATAAGGGGCTGACTGTATGAGGTTAGGTAAATGAGGGGAAGAAAGGGTGGGCGGGTGCTGGTGTCTGTGCAGTGAAGTAGAGGCAGGGAGCAGTTTGTTTGGGGTGTCTGACTCACTGCAGTCCTCTCTGTCTGACTGGGTTAAGGGGCTGGGGGGAGCAGGCTTCAAGGGAAGTGTATGTGTGTGTGTGTGTGTGTGTGTGTGCACGCGTGTGCCAGGACATTTGCATGATTGCATTTCAAACAAAGTTTGCATAGGTGTTAATGGCTTAAGAAAGAAAAAGATTCTTTTAATAGCATGTTTTTCGAGTGTTGCAGATATCTAAAACTCTGAACTTAATGATTTTTTAAAAATCCGTGTTACTAATTAATACATGGTATATTGTATTGCATGAAGACCAGATCTCTGCTGTTTGGTAGCATCCTGGCTCTTATGAGTCAGAAGCAGCAAGCATTGGCTTGAGCTGTTAGGGTATGTCTACACTGCCACCCTAGTTCAAACTAGGGTGGCTAATGTAGGCATTCGAACTTGCAAATGAAGCCCGGGATTTAAATATCCAGGGCTTTATTTGCATGTTCTGGCGCCGCCATTTTTAAATGCCCGTAGTTGAACTACCTGCCCGCGGCTACACGCCGCACGGACTAGGTAGTTCAAATTAAAGCTCTAATTCGAACTACCGTTAAACCTCCTTGCAGGAGAATAATGGTAGTTCGAATTAGGAGCTTTAATTCGAACTACCTAGTCCGTACGCGTGCAGCCGGGCAGGTAGTTCAACTACGGGCATTTAAAAAGGCGGTGCCTAGGAACATGCAAATAAAGCCCTGGATATTTAAATCCCGGGCTTCATTTGCAAGTTCGAATGCCTACATTAGCCACCCTAGTTCGAACTAGGGTGGCAGTGTAGACATACCCTTCGAAAGGTTGATACATGTACTCACCAAGGGTAGTGTTAATTTTCTTTTTTTAATTGATTTCATATTAAATATTGTATGCATTGCTCCTTGTTAAATATCCCTTGTTTTAATATATTTTCTTCCACACATATGGACTGCTTAAAATTGTGCGTGTGTTTTGTTTGTTTTGCACATCCACAAACACACAACCTCACTATTGGTGGTGCACATAAGAAAATTCAACCCGCCCAAGGATGGAAAATGTTAGAGGGAACAGTGGTTGTGACCTAGGGCAGGAGGGGATTGTGATCTAGGGCAGGGGATTGGGGTGCAGGGTCTGGGTGGGGGTATGGGCTCAGGAGGGGGGGCAGAAAATTTGGGTTATGTGGGTTAGGGGAGTAGAGGGCTGGGGGGGAGGGAAAAGCTGATGTGCCAGAGACAGGCTCTGGCTGGGAGACTTATCAGTGAGATTCTCAGCCAGCATCCCAGCACATTTCTGAGGCAGGAACCTGCCCTTCCACCAAACAGGCTGCAAGGCCATGTGCTCTGTGAATAAGAGCCTGAGGGGAGGGAGAAGGGGTGCCTTTGCATGTTTCCTATTCTTGAAACAGACAGCTGCCATTGGCCAGAAACTGGGTAATGGAACTGTGCTGGGGGTGGGAGCAACTTGTGAAGCACCACTCCCCCCTCCTTCCTGCTCTCAGTTTGTGAAAAACAAATGGCCTGGCAGCCGCTTTTCTTAGCGGTGTGTAGGGGTAGAGCAAGCAGGGTATTCTTCCTGAGGCTCCCTGCTGCAACCACAGACTGGATCCAGTGGCTTGGTGGGCCGAATCCAGCCCACAGATGACGTTTTACCCAGGCCTAACTTAGAGACTAACAAATATATAGGATCATCAGCACCTTGAAGGTCTCAGAACAGTCATGTACATCATGACACTCAACCTTATGAAAGGGTAATTGGAAAATCCCCTTGGACTTGAGCCTCCAGAGAGAAGACTGTATTTGCCACTCCAAGTGGGCTATATCTTTTTACCTGGATGTCCTTCAGCCTTTATGGAGCCCTGGCAACCTTCCAGCACCTGATGGACTGACTCTTGAACTCCCATTAAAAGTATACTGCAATGTATTTGGACAACATCATGATCTACAGCTGCCAATGGGAGGACCATTTTAATCAGGTGGCCTCCATCCTCTGGACCTCTTGAGATGCTGGACTCATGGCCAACCCCCAAAAATGTCACATTGAATAGCAAGAAACTAAATACCTGAGATATATCCTTGGCCAGAGTCTGATCTGCTCCCTCATAGGGAAGGTCCAGGCCGTACGGGTCTGCCTAATGCCAATGACAAAGTGACAGATGTAGCAATTCCTGGGTGTGGCTGGGTACTGCCAATAGTTTTGCCCCAGTTTGCATCAGTGATGGTGCCCCTCATGGCACTCCTGACCAAGGACAGCCTTTGCTGGGTGTGTTGGTCAGTCAAGTACAGAAACGACTTCTGGAGCTTCAAGTAACGCCTGTGTTAGGAACCCATCTTCTTCAGCCCGAACTTCAACCGTGAGTTTCTGGTTCAGACACTTCAGAGGTGGGGCTCGGGTCAGTCCTCTTTCAGGAGGTGAATGTAGACAAGCATCCTATCCTCTATCTCAGTCAAAAACTCTTCCCCTGAGAACGTAAGTACTCGGTCATCAAGAAGGAGACCCTCACCATCAAGTGGGCCATTGACACATTCGGACATTACCTTCTTGGGGCCCCTCTTCATGCTGATCACCAAACATGTGCCAATGTCCAATTTTTATCTCATCTAGGGGTGGCCGGGAGCTGGACTTGGTGTGTGGGGAGAGGTGTAGTGAGGTTGAGTGGCCAGGGAAGCCAACAGCCGCGCAGGCCCTTGGGCAACATGTGTGGGGGGGAGGGGGCGAGGGGGCGGGGAAGGGGGACAGCTCTGCACTTCTGGAAGGGGCAGGGTTGGGCCGGGCCAGTCAGCTCTCAGCACCACCCGGACTGCAGCATGCCCCACAGTGCTCAGAGCTGCCTGGAGTGTGCTGCGTGGTACTCTGGCTCCAGGCTCCTGCAGTACTGAGGATAGGCCAAAGCTACTAGAACCACCCACTGAGCTAAGCAAGCCACAGAGGAGCTGCCTGGACTGCTGCAGCCCTTCCACACTGAAGACTCAGAGGACCCCCTGCAGATCCAGGGAGCCAGGAAACTAGACAACAGTTTGGTTAAGAGCTGGCCAGCACAAGGTCCGATCCCCACTGACCCAGCGAGGGCCAGCTAGGGCCCTGGGTTGGGATACGGTGAAGTTGGCTGGGCCTGCATCCCCCTGGCACTCCACCCAGAAGGTGGCAGCAATTCCCTCCATAGGCCAGGAGGCCTGCATCAGCCTACAGTCCACTAAGCTAGCACACCAGCCTCTGCAATGATACGGCCAAGAATGACCTTGAGTGAGTCACAGCAGATTATGTAGTGCTGGGAAGAAGGATCAAGGAATTTGACGCACAAGTGGTGTTCTCGTCCATCCTTCCAGTTGAAGGAAAAGGTCTGGGTAGGGATCGTCGAATTGAGGAAGTAAATGAGTGATTGCAAAGGTGGTGTTGGAGAGAGGGCTTTGGTTTCTTGGGACTCTGTGCTGGGCACAAGGATTGTTAGGAAGAGATGGAATCCACCTAACCAAGAGAGGAAAGAGCATCTTCGCGGGCAGGTTTGCAAACCTAGTGAGGAGAGCTTTAAACTAGGTTCATTAGGGGGACGGTGACCAAAGCCCTGAGGTAAGTGAGGAAGTTGGGCACCGGGAAGAATCACAAGGAGGAACAAGCAACAAAGGAGGACCCCTGATTCGGATGGAGAAGGTAGGGTGATCAACTGGTTATCTAAGGTGTTTGTACACCAATGCGAGAAGCCTGGGAAACAAACAGGAAGAATTAGAAGCCCTGGCCCAGTTAAAGAACTATGATTTGATTGGAATAACGGAGACTTGGTGGGATGACTCGCATGACTGGAATACTGTCATGGAAAAGTATAAACTGTTCAGGAAGAACAGGCAGGGGAGAAAAGGAGGAGTTGCATTGTATGTAAGAGAGCAGTATGATTGCTCAGAGCTCTAGTACTTAGAGGGAGAAAAGACTGTTGAGAGTCTATGGGTTAAATTTAGAGGCGGAAGCAACAGGGGTGATGTGGTTGGTGTCTGCTATAGACTGCTGGATCAGGTGGATGAGGTAGATGAAGCTTTCTTTACACAACTGAGAGAAGCTTCTAGATGGCAGGCCCTGGTTCTCATAGGCGACTTTAATCACCCTGACATCTGTTGGGAGACCAATACAGCAGAACACAGACAATCCAGGAAGATTTTGGAGAATGTTGGGGATAACTTCTTGGTACAAGTGCTGAAGGAACCGACCAGGGGCCATGCGTAGCTTGCCCTGCTGCTCACAAACAGGGAGGAACTAGTAGGGGAAGTAGAGGTGGGTGACAACCTGGGAAGCAGTGATCATGAGATGGTAGATTTCAGGATCCTGACCAAAGGAAGAAAGGAGATTAGCAAAATACCCACCCTGGACTTCAGAAGAGCAGACTTTGACTCCCTCAGAGAACTGATGGGCAGGATTCCCTGGGATGCTTACATGAAGGGGAAAGGAGTCCAGGAGAGCTGGACTTTATTAAAGGCACAGGAAGAAACCATCCCGATGCGCAGCAAGAAAAGCAAATATGGGTAGGCAACCAGATTGGCTTACCAGGGACATCCCTGGTGCGCTTAAACACAAAAAGGAAGCTTACAAGAAGTGGAAACTTGGACAGATGACTAGGGAGGAGTATAAATATATAGCTCGAGAATGCAATGGAGTTATCAGGAAGGCGAAAGTGCAATTGGAATTGCAGCTGGCAAGGGATGTGAATGGTAACAAGAAAGGTTTCTACAGGCATGTTAGCAATAAGAGGGTGATCAGAGAGGGTGTGGGGCCCTTACTGGATGAGGGAGGTAACCTAGTGACAGATGATGTGGGAAAAACTGAAGTACTCAATGCTTTCTTTGCCTCTGTCTTCACGGAGAAGGTGAGCTCCCAGACAAATGCACTAGGCAATGCAGTATGGGAAGGAGGTGGACAGCCCTTGGTGGGGAAAGAACAAGTTAGGAACTATTTAGAAAAGCTAAACATACGCAAATCCATGGGCCCAGAGTTAATGCATCTGAGGGTACTGAGGGGAGTTGGCAAATGTCATTGCGGAGCCTTTGGCCATTATCTTTGAAAACTCGTGAAGATCAGGAGAGATCCCGGATGACTGAAAAAAGGAAAATGTAGTGCCCATCTTTAAAAAAGGGAAGAAGGACAATCCAGGGACCTACAGACCGGTCAGCCTTACCTCAGTCCCCAGAAAAAATCATGGAGGAGATCCTCAAGGAATCCATTTTGAAGCACTTGGAAGAGGGGAAAGTGATCAGGAATAGTCAACATGGATTCATGAAGGGCAAGTCGTGCCTCACCAATCTGAGTAGCTTCTATGATGAGGTAACTGGCTCTGTGGATATGGGAAAGTCAGTGGATGTGATATACACTTTAGCAAAGCTTTTGGTACGGTCTCTCACAATATTCTTGCCAGCAAGTTAAGGGAGTATGGATTGGATAAATGGACTGTAAGATGGATAGAAAGTTGGCTAGACTGTCGGGCCCAACGGGTAGTGATCAACGGCTCCATGTCAGGTTGGCAGTCGGTTTCTAGCGGAGTGCTCCAAGGATCGGTTCTTGGACCGGTTTTCTTCAACATCTTTATTAATGACCTGGATGAGGGGATGGATTGCACCCTCAGCAAGTTTGCAGATGACACTAAGCTGGGGGAGAGGTAGATACACTGGAGGGCAGGGATAGGGTCCAGAGTGACTTGGACAGATTAGAGGACTGGGCCAAAAGAAATCTGATGAGGTTCAACAAGGACAAGTGCTGAGTCCTGCACTTGGGACGGAAGAATCCCAAGCATTGTTACAGGCTGGGGACCGAATGGCTAAGTAGCAGTTCAGCAGAAAAGGACCTGGGGATTACAGTGGATGAGAAGCTGGATATGAGTCAACAGCGTGCCCTTGTAGCCAAAGGCTAAAGGCTAATGGCATATTAGGGTGCATTAGAAGGAGCATTGCCAGCAGATCCAGAGATGTGATTATTCCCCTTTATTCGGCTCTGGTGAGGCCACATCTGGAGTATTATGTCCAGTTCTGGGCCCCCCACTATAGAAAGGATGTGGACGCATTGGAGAGAGTCCAGCGGAGGGCGACCAAAATGATTAGGGGGCTGGAGCGCATGACCTATGAGGAGAGACTGAAGGATTTGGGTTTGTTTAGTCTGCAGAAAAGAAGAGTGAGGGGAGATTTGATAGCAGCCTTCAACTTCCTGAAGAGAGGTTTCAAAGAGGATGGAGAAAGGCTGTTCTCAGTAGTGACGGATGGCAGAAAGGAGCAATGGTCTCAAGTTACAGTGGGGGAGGTCTAGGATGGATATTAGGAAAAACTATTTCACTAGGAGGGTGGTGAATCACTGGCATAGGTTACCTAGGGAGGTGGTAGAATCTCCATCCCTAGAGGGTTTTTAAATCTCGGCTTGACAAAGCCCTGGCTGACAGAGGAGTAGCAAAGAGGGGCCGGGGGGGGAGGGGCAATTGGCCCCGGGCGCCATGCTAGGGGGGCGCCGGGCCGGGTGAGAGTGAGCTCACGCTGCGCAGGCTCACCTGGCATGGGCGGCAAGTTATATGGGCGTCCCCCCCCGGCCCTGGACCGTCCCTGCCATGCACAGCGTTCAGTCGGCTCCCCCTTGCCGGCTGCTGCTGCCGCCATGCGCAGCGTTTCCAGGTGACCGGGGAGACACCCTGGTGTGACGTGACGTGACGGCCCGGGACTTTAAAACTGCTCGGTGCCGCGTTGCGCCGCGCGGCCTAGCTCCCAGTTTGGAGTCCGGGGACTTCTGGGGCCCGTGCGCAGACTCTGGTCCTGCAAAGTGGAAGGCAAAAGGTACGGCAGGGCAGGGCAATGGGAAAACTAGGGGGAAGGGGTGGGAGAGGAAGGGGCTTGTGCGGAGGGGGAGGGGGAGGAGGTGGGAGAGGAAGGCACCAAGGGACAGCCTGGAGGAGAGACAAATGCCCGGGGGCCAAGTGCAGACAATGAGGAAAAGGGCAGGAGGGGAGGTGTCAGTGGGAGGGGGGACAGGGTGATGCTGGGAGAGGAGAGGGTAAAGGCATTGGGGTCTAGAGGGGGAGAGGGAGGTGCTGTGAGAAGGCGTGAAAGAAGGGGTGGGCATGAGAAAGGTGGGGATGGAGCAAGTCATGTGTGAGGGCACAGAGGGGCATGAGGGGAATGGGAATGGGGCAGAGAGTGGTGAGGTGGTGGGCATCAGGGAAAAAGAGGGCAGTGAGGGAAGGGGGAGGCACCAGGAGGGTGCAGGGCTAAGGGAAGGTGCAGGTGCCAGGGGATTCTGGGGGTGAAGCAGAAGGGCAGACACCTGCAGGGGAGGGACCAGCACCAGAGAAGAGAGGCAGGGCAGGTGTGTAGAGGGAGGTGTTAGAAGAAGGGATGAGGAGGGGTAGCTCAAATGCTCAGAATGGGGCTACTGGAGGAGTGGGCACAGGGGGGAGAGAAGGGCTGGTGGAGGGGGGCAGGTCGCAGGAGGGCTGAGGGCAGTGAGAAGGGCAGGAGTCAGGACAGCAGAGGAAGGTGAGGAGTTGGGGGGCAGCAGGCACCAGGGGAGATGATGGAGCAAGGGGAGGAGACATGGCAGCAGAGAGAAAAGGGAAAGGTTTATAAAATATTTATTAATAACTTGGTATGCTGCCCACGGCCAGTTTGTTTGTGCCCCACGGTGCAGTTTGGGTTTATGTGGGGATCAACATGTGGCTGGTGAGTCGGAGCCAAAACAAAAAAGTAGTCAGTGTAATGATCTTCTGTTGATATGCGTTTTAGTAGTTAAATTCTTGGACTGTCATTGCTCATGAAAAGTGCTGTCACATGGGTAGAAATCGGGCAAATGTTGCATTTTATTAATATCAGCAGAACTGACTTAAATGGGGCCTGTGTGTTGTGTAGTCTTGCCTTAATCTTTGTATTCATGCCTGTCAGTGTGAGAGAAGCTATTTGTATATATTTGCTTGCATATACAACCACACTTAAGTTGAGGCCCTCAGCATGTTCTGTAAGTATCAGTGTGGCCCCTGGGGCTTCCAAAGTTAAGTTGCCCTAGCTCATCCCTGACAGGTGTCTGTCTAACCTGGTCTTAAATATCTCCAGTGATGGAGATTCTGCAATCTCCTAGGCAATTTATTCCAGTGTTTAACCACCCTGACAGGCAGGAAGTTTTTCCTAATGTCCAACCTAAACTTCCCTTGCTGCAATTTAAGCCCATTGCTTCTCATCTAACCTCAGAGGCCAAGGAGAACAATTTTTGTTCCTCCTCCTTATGATACTCTTTTAGGGTATATCTACACCAGCCCCCTAGTGCGAACGAGGGAGGCTAATGTAGGCATTCGAAGTTGCAGATGAAGCCTGGGATTTAAATATCCCGGGCTTTATTTGCATGTTCCCGTCCAGTCGCCATTTTAAAATTCCACTAGTCCGAAGTAACTGCCCGCAGCTACATGTGGCAGTGAAACGGTAATTCGAACTAAGTCCTTAGTTCGAATTAACTGTTACTCCTCATTCCATGTAACCATTCCATGAGGAGTAACAGTTAATTCGAACTAAGGACTTAGTTCGAATTACCTGTTTCACTGCCGCGTGTAGCAGCGGGCAGTTACTTCGGACTAGTGGAATTTAAAAATGGCGACTGGAAACATGTAAATAAAGCCCGGGATATTTAAATCCCGGCTTCATTTGCAACTTCGAATGCCTACATTAGCCTCCCTAGTTCGAACTAGGGGGCTAGTGTAGGCATACCCTTAGATACTTGAAAGCTGCTCTCATGTCCCTTTTCGGTCTTCTCTTTTCCAAGGTAAACAAGGCCAATTCCTTCAGACTTGCCTCATATCTCATGTTCTCTAGACCTTTCATCATTTGTGTTGATCGTCTCTGGACTTTCTCCAGTTTCTCCACATTTCCTGAAATGTGGCGCCCAGAACTGGACATGATACTCCAGCTGGGGCCTAATGTAGATGGCTCATTCCCTGCCTAGGGGACGCGAAACTGGGCGGGTTAATTTCCAATCCTATTTATTCTTTTCCTAAGCCAGGAGGGCACAGTAGTTCTGATGAGGGTTCTGCAGGAAGGCAGCCCGCACTGCCCCCTGCCTGAAACCTTGTGCAGGTGTTAAACAGCTGTCCAGCCCACCCTAGAGGTGACTGCATTTCAGCGTGCCTGAAGCACAGCACCAGCAATGGACAGAAGAATGGCTCCTGGGCATGGCTTGCTCATGACTGCTTCAGTCCCATTGATGGGCCTCAGCCTCTTTCCTTCCCCTTCCCCGCTTTGCAATGGGGCTGTAGACTCTGGGGGAGAGGGGTGGAGGCAGGCAGAGGTGTCTCCCTGCAGCAGATATAGACATGTCTCTGTATTAATCATTCTCTCATTGAAGTTTTCAGCTTTGTATTGAGTCCTTTTACATGGAAACTTTGTTATTGCGTCTTGGTAGAATAGTCCCTAGGACAAGTGAGGCAGAGACTGTCCCTGTGGGGTGAACGAGGTGGGAATGTATAAGGCGGAAAGTGAGCACCTCTGGGCAGTTGCAAAGGTTGGAGAGGGGATGGAAGCCAGATCCAAGATCAATGAGCCCTGGGAAGTGGGCCCATTGAAAGGAGTCTGGACCTGTGGATGCCTTGGGGATCAGCAGCAAGGGCCTGCTTTAGGAAGCCCCCTCTTTGGAGGTGAATGTGGCAGCATTGAGACACCACCCAGAATCAGGCGCCACAGACACTAACTGCAGATTCATGGGACGGCTCTCACAGATCTTGCACATGCATAAGATGATAGATCTGCAGGAGGGGGGGCAGTGGAGTAGCGAGGGGGCCGGAGGGGTCAGTTGCCCCTGGGCACCATGCTAGGGAGGTGCCAATTTAACCCCATTCTGCTTCCCTCATCATTCCTCAGCTCACATGCTCCTACTCCGCCTGCCACCGGCAGCTGGAGCCTCGCCCCCAATCTCTGCTCCAAGCCTGTCCCTCCTCCATCTCCACTGGTGGGTTAGTGCATGCGGGAGCCCGGCCCCAAACTGTAGGGGTTGGGGGAAGATGCAGTACAAGTTCCCTTCAGCTGTGCACCAGGTTTGGGGCCCTGCCACGTGGCGGCGGGGGGAGAAGGGGGGCGCAAATTTTTCCTTTGCCCCCAGGTGCATAACACCCTCGTTACGCCTCTGCTGGCTGGGTTGATTTAGTTGGGATTGGTCCTGCCTTGGGCAGGGGGCTGGACTTGATGACCTCCTGAGGACTCTTCCAGCTCTATGATTTTATGATTCTAAATCCTGCCTGAGCCCCCTCAACTGTGTTTGGGTGCTCTACCCCAGACTGAGCCGCATGGGTGGTGGGTGAAGGTAGGGCTGGGGGAGACAAACCCCAGCCCAGCCTGCAGCCCTGCCCCTTCTGCCCAGGCCCTCCCCCTACCCAGAGCACCATGGGGATATGTAGCAGCCTGCGGCCCCAGCCTCTACTACCCCAGAGCACAGGAAGAGCAGGCAGAGCACAGCCTCAGCTTCCCTGGCTCCAGAGCACAGGGAGTGAGGGGCGCTTGGGGTCAGAAACATTCCGCTCCCACTACGCCTTCCCCTGCCTATTATACCCGCTGACCGTGCTGAGACCCCCTAAACTGTGTTTGGGTGCTCTACCCCGCCCTGAGCCTGTTTTTCGGTGCTTTTTTAAGTTTATAGAAACTCCTGAAAATAAGGGTAGCCATTAAAACATAGTGGGAGTACAGCTTTCAGACAGCAGATGGCAGCAATAGAATAGAAACTGAGAAGGAAAAACAACAAATGATCTGGTAGCACTTTATAGACTAAGGAAACATGTAGATGGTATCATGAGCTTTCGTGGGCACAGCCCACTTCTTCAGATGAATGGAACATTACAAGTCCAGATCCAAGAATATCCAAAAATGCAACACACAGAAACCTGTTGGAGAACACTTTAACCTGCCCAGGCACTCATTAACAGATCTCAAAGTCACCATGTTGTTTCAGGCCAATTCCACAAGCTAAATACACAGGGAAGGGTTGGAACTTAATTTCATTTACAAGTTTGATTCCTATCATAGAGGTATGAATAAAGACATGGTCTGGCTAGCACATGACCTTCCACAACCTAATGACTTCACCAACTAAACAGTGGGTATTTAGAGAAGTTGCAAATTGTTCTTATCAAGCTTCTTGTAACTTGAACATTCTAATTCCTTTTTTTCTCCCTTCCTCCCCCCCCCGCCCTTCCTTTATTTATTCTTAGATCTGGACTTTTAATGCTCCATTCATCTGAAGAAGTGGATTGTACCTATGAAAGCTCATGACACCATCTACATGTTTTGTTAGTCTTTAAGGTGCTGCTAGGCTATTTGTTGTTTTTTAAGTTTTTATAAAAATTAAGATTTTTTTCAGAACAATTGCACAATGCATTTTCCTGTATGAAAAAGTGATATGATCCCCCTTTACATGCATGGATAAACTCTTTTTTTACCACTGCAACTCATCTGATGAAGTGTGTTTTACCTATGAAAGCTCATGATCTAATATATTTTTAGTCTCTAAGGTGCCATGGGACTGCTCTTTTTTTAAAAAATGTTTGTGGAAAATTCATAACATCCAACCATCCTAAAGTTAGTTAGTTTTAATTGGGTTTTCAGTTTTTAAAAAGTGAGTGCTAAGTTTGCAAATATACAACACAGTCCTGTGTGCACTGACAAGTGTGAGTATCTCTGTTAGCCAACACCATGTATGTGGCACACACAGCCTACATAAATTCAACCTTAAAAGAGGAAGTTAAACTAGATACTACAGTTAAATTTCACCCCAGGCGCATCTGATTGACTTAAGTGGAGTTGAATGAAGCATACATTTAACCCAATGGTCTAGAATTTTTCTTTAGATTTTGCACAATCACACTACTGCTGATATATCTCCAACCAAGCTAGCAACAGGAGGATTACTAATGCAGACAGGCTGCTGACAGGCTGTCTACACTTAAAATGCTACAGTAACACAGCTGCAGTGCAGATAACTCAAGAGACAGAAGCTAGGTTGATAGACTTCTTCCATTGACCTACTGCTGTCTACACTGGGAGTTAAGTCGATTTAATTAACCCCTCAGGGGTGTGGATTTTTCACCCCCGAAGAGATGTAGTGATGCTGATGTAACTTTTCAGTGAAGATTAACCATAACGTTGAGCAGGTTTAGGTAACGTTATGCTCAATGAAAGTGGCCAGCCTGCACAAGCTCATTTCCCATCGCCGTCCATGGTGAGCAGCGTCTGTAGGTGCAATGGTGGGAAATGTGAAGAACAATGCTAGCGCGTTCACAGCCATTGTGTCACATTTAACTCATTTTCCTTACTTCACTATTTTAAAAGTTGTGTAAGAGACAGAATCTTGGACTTCTACATGTTTTTAAATACAGGACATATGGCTGTTTCTTGTGTACATAGCTGGGCTGTCCTTTCACGTCATTATCTCATTGCACTATGTCAACATACCTTGACTTGCCTGAAACTTAGTCAGTGCCTCACACAGCCTAAAAGAATAGGAATTCCCAGAAAGGGCCCCACCCTGCAAGCAGCTAAGTTCTCCCAGTTCTATCTGAAGTCAACAGAAGAGAGTGTGGGCCATGACGGCAATGCTAACCATGTGCCTTAGCCAATATATCTGGTTAGATTAACCAAGTGTTTACAAGTGTTGGTATCATTTTAAAATGCAGCTGTATTTTATTATTTTGGCTACCGCAAGAATAGAGAAGGCACCTGTCACCCCCTTGTTAAATAAAGCACCTGTCTATAGCATGTCAGGAACGGGAAGGGCGTAGCCAGATCTCACTTAGCTGGAGGCCATCCATGCAGCCCTTAGGTAACCATTCAATGCTGCCATAAGTCAGAAGGGGGACAAGGTAGGTGAGGTAATTTATTGGACCAACTTTTGTTGGTGAGAGAGACAAGCTCTAGTCTAGAGCTTAGACAGAGCTCCTTGTCAGGTCTTGGTAACGTCAAGGGGGAGCAGATAGTTTAGCATCCATAATTCGCAGAAGAGACCGGCCAAGGGAGAATAGGGCTGACACAGCTACAATTACTCTGAATATAATTTAGAAGGGCCACGTTAAGTTGTGCCAGGCAGGACTCCAGCAGGGCCCAGAATCTCAGAGACATGGAGGTTGTGATCCTCAATAGCACTGCACGCATTTCCACATCAAAAGCTATGTATGGGACACATGCAGCCCACTTAATTGACAGGCACTTCTGCTGTTATATATAGCTCTTGGCTTCTGTTGTTTCCACTCCAGTTCATCTGATGAAGTGGGTTTTGCCCACGAAAGCTCAAGATTCTGTATATTTTGGTTAGTCTCTAAGGTGCCACAGGACCACCCGTTGCTTCCATACAGGGGATGTTCTGCAATTCGGAGGGCATTCTCTGGCAGGCTTTGTTCCATCAGTATTTAATGGCATTATAGATCAGGCAGAGCCTCCCTCCCATTTTGTCAGTTTCACAGGCAAGGCCACGCAACTGTACCTCAGGCGCTGAAGGTCCCAGCCGAGAGAATGGCAATAGGCTGTGAGATGGGAAATTAAAGTTTGGTGGCCACACACCCATGCCAGCACAAACAGCATGGGAGCACTGAAAGCTGAAGGGAGGTAGAACCTCATTTTAATACCATAAAGCTACTTCTGAGGAGCCAGAACGAACCCAAGAGCAACAAACTAATGGGCGAGAAGGTAACCACGCTGATACAGCTATGAGAAGCAGAAGGTATGTGTCACCCTCCCTGCCTTATGGAAATTGGCTTATGAATATGCATTCCTCAAAGATGCTTTAGGCAATATACACAGGCCCATATGCAGGGTGTGTGTGAAAGGTGCAAACGCACACCTCATGGTCCGCCTGCCTCACGCAACAGCATTGCCATGTGCCTCGCAACCATGGCGCCACAGAGCTCAGGGACCTGCTTGGGGTGCTACAGCCTTTCCAGGCTGCAATGTAGGGGACAGCACTGGGCCCGGGCATCAGGAGAGGGGCCCTTTTTCTCAAGCCTGAGCAAGGGCTTGGCCACATCAGCAGGGTGCTGCCAGGGCACTCAGAGCCGCACAGGCACTTGCTGGATTCCCAGCGAAATCTGGGCCTGGCAGAAGTCCTGGGGGGACAACAGGGCTGGGACTTAGCCTTCCTGTCTCGGGTCCCCGCTCTCCAGCAGCCACCGCTCCAAAGCTGTGCAGCATTCGGAGCAAAGGTTAACAGGCCGTGGGGCCTGATCTGGGGAAGGTGGCCAAGGCAGAAGGGGCCGCTACCAGGCCAGATTCGGGCCCTCCAGGTAGGCCCTGCCACTTTCTCGGGGAGGTGAGCTCGTCTGGGCAGGGAACCGAAGAGAAATCCCTGGTGAACGGGCAGGTCTGTGCCCCTGAGCTGGGAGCAGAAGCTGTCCCATGGCGGCAAGAGGAGAGCTCAGACCTGCGGCCGGCCCAGCGGTATTGAACGTATCAAACAGGGCTGGGCAAAAAGCCTCCAGATCCAGCCCATGAGAGCCTCAGCCTGCTCTCTGCCTGCCCTGCACCTGCTTGGCACTCAGTAAAGCCAGCTGCTGCGGGGCCATGTGCTTCTGTGAATGCTGAGAGCCTGAGGGAGGGGGCAGAAGCTTCTCACCCTGCTTTCGCCCCCTGTAAGTCCCATTGGCCAGTTTCCAGCCAATAGCAGCTGCCTGTTTGCAGGACAGGCAGCATAAGAAGTGTCCCTCCCTCCTCATGCCCCAGGCTCATGGTGTTTGCAATAGCAAATATGGCCCCTATAGCTTCAGTGAGCAGTACACGGGCATGGAAGGCAGAGACCCTGGTTAAGGAACCTGCTGGGCTGCTGGCTGGGAGCCACCCAGGCAAAGTCTCTTAGCCGGAGCCTGCTTCCGGCACCCCGGCCCCTACCTCCCCAAACCCTCTGTCCCCTTCTTGCCTCCCTACCCTATTTAACCCAAACTTTCTTCACCCCTGCTCTAGCCCCCCATGCACCTTTCCCAGAGACTGCATCCCCTCCTTCACCCCTCCTTGGGTCACATCCCCCTCACAGACCTTGCACCCCTCCTGCATGCCTGCTCCAGGTTATGGCCCCCTCCCAGACACTGCACTCCCTCCTCCTACACTCCTCCCCCAGGCCAGAATCCTCTACTGCACCCATATCCCTCCTAGACCCTGAAACCCAATCCCCTGTCCCAGGAAAGCACCCAAGCCCCTGCACCCCTACCCCAGGTCACAGTCCCCTCCCAGACCCTGCAACCGCCTCCTGTATCCCAATTTGCTGCCCCAGGTCACAATCCCCCTCCTCCACCTAAATTCCCAGATCCCATACCCCAATACCTTACCCCAAGCTCCCTTCTGCACCCAAACTCCATCCCAGACTCCTGCACCTCCTTCATTAATAAAATGGAAGAGTATGGCCCTCAACCACTTACCAAATTCTTGGAGTGGACTCCCCATCAAAAATTATTGGCCACCCCAATCTAAATTGTGTGATTGATAAAGCTTTCCTCCCAGCTGGGTGGCAGGAGACAATCACTGTCCCTTCCCAACCCCTTCCAGCATCAAAATGTCCCCCACAGGATTTATAATCAATTGCTTCTAGCATCCAGAGGGTTTCAGCCGAAATGATAAATTATAATGATAATGATTTGCAATTTATAAAACCTTTATTGCTGTATAATTTTTTAGTGTGTTATAACAAAATCATTTTACCAATCACTGTTTCCACTCAAATTTCTCATTAACCTTTCTTATGAACACTCATTGCATGACTATTTTGAACTCCTTTAGATCTAAAAAAATTGCAGTCCACATTTACTAAAAAAGCACCCGCCCACAGAAATACCTGCATACAGGCCTGATACATCATATGACATATAATTTTAAAAAGTAATGATCTGCTGAATGTGTGTGTTCTACTTCTGTGCATGTATCGTTCTTGTATGTGAAGTTAGAAATAGAAAGTGTGAATCCATGTATAAATCTAGGATTTGTAGTGACGGCCATTAGTGGTACTTAAGAACTTAATGGCCTGGTGGAACGATATGTAAATGGTTTTGTTTTTCCTGTAAGCTTAGACTGTGGTTGGCCATGCCAGGACATGTGGCCAGGCCACCTAATGCTGGAACCCATTTTGGATTTCATACTTATTCCACTCAAGGTGAGGAAAGTTGGAAGTGAAAACAAAGAATTCCCACCTTGGGCAAAGGGAATATAAAGGTGGGAAACCAAACAAAGGGGATGGTTGCCAGATGCCAAGAGACACCACTTACCACCCAGGATGCCCACTGGAAACATCTAAGACTGAGCAGGGGGAAGACTGGACTCAAACTAGGAGGCTCCCTAGCTTGTGAAAGAGATGGTTAGAACTATTGTTAGGGTAAGATTTTGCATGCAACATGTTTCTTAGTGTTTTAGGATTAGCTAGCATTTATTATGGATTAGTAATTTGCTTTGATCTGTTTTCACTTGCAATCACTTAAATCCTACTTTAGTACTTAATAAAAACACGTTTGTTTATTATCAAGCCCAGTTGAAATAATTGTTACGGGGGGGGGAGGGCACTGTGCATAGCTCTCTTTCTCTGATAAAAGGGGCTGACCTTATGAGCTTTCTCTGTATAAAACTCCAGAGTTAGATGGATTTATTTGAAGTTCTGGTCCTCTTTGGGGCTGTATTCCAGGATGCTGTCAATGGCCTTATAGCTGGGCCTTCCCAGAGCTGAGCTGGTTCAACATCTGTGTTACTCTGCAGGGGGGATGTTACCCCAAATCTGTGCTTTGGTTGTGAGAGACCAGAGCGTCTGGCCCAGCAGGACAAGGTGGCGGGGTGCCCCAGAGGGCAAGTAGGAGAGCTCACTGGCATGACCAGCACTCGGGTGATAGTCCCAAAGGGACCCCTATGATTGAACTCACTATAGTATGTCCAAGGATTACCTCAGAAAGGATGTCAGAATGGACAGAATAGGATGCTGCTGGAAAAACACCTTGTTAATTACACTGGCTCTTTGCTTTGGATCTCACTGAGGAATGGTAAAACTGGTAAAAAGACACCTGCAATAAGACTTTTCCCAAGATTTTTTGGCATGGTTTTGTGTCCTCTGAAATGCACACTTAGTGAAATTTCAAGAGACTGAAAATATTGAGGGCTGTTATGACAAAATGCAAGGTGCTTATGAAATCATGACAGTTTCACCAGGGATCATACCAGAAATGTTCAAAGTTGAGGACTGCACAAATTTCAGCAAGGAGGAATTGTGTCTCCTTTCCCCTCCCACAAAAGCCAGGTGAACTACTGAATCAAAGACTGGGCAGAAACGATGTTCTTATCCCAAGGACTGGCCTTAGTACTTTAGAAAGATTATTTAATGATTATTGTCCCATTTCACAGCTGGCAAAATTGAAGCTCAGAGGTGAACCAAGATTAAGCCACTTACCCAAGATCACACAGCAAATCAGTGTCAAGGAAAGATTACAATCCTGATCTAAACAACTGTACCATAGTGCTCTGAAAAGCAAGTATTGAATCTCAATCTCACAATGGGTTAAAGAAAGAAAGGTAACATTTTCAATATACCTGTTGTTCCCATCCACAAATTTGGAGGTATTAAAGCTGAATGTTCCACAAGGATCTTAGAGCGGAATGAGGAGCAGAATTCAGATCTGCTGGCATCTTCTGTCCTGTTCTAATCCCCTGATCGTACTTACTCTGAAGTGCAAAGATCTTTTCTTACACACATCATGCAGGGTAAGAACATTTAAGCAAAGAGCTGCTCAAACATGGGCCATGCTCTCAGCCCTTGGAGAGGTAGCATCAGGGCCACAGAGAAACCCTGGCAGGGGGATAAATTATGGGACCTGGATATGGGCAGAAAGGAAAGAATGGAGTCATAGGGGAGAGAGCAGAACAGGGGTGCACACTGAGCCTCTGCCATGGGGAAGAGGGATACAGAGGACAAAGAGAACTTTTGGCTTGGGGGAAAGAAGGGAGAAAACCTGACATGGGAAAGAAAGGATACAAATGGCAGAGAATGGTAGGAACACACAGAGCCCCTGCCACAAAGGGGACAATGGGGAACCTTGGAATGGGAGGGCACCCCAAATCCCTGGCAAAGGGAGGCTGGGGAAGTTGTAGGGAGTCCCTGAAATAGGTTTGGGATGGTGGCATGCCAAGGCCTGATGGGGTGGAATGGAGGGATGCTAAGAGCCCCAGGTGTGTGCAATAAGCTTGGCCAACAGAAGAGATTAAATGAGGCGAGTGACCCTCATTCTCAGGTGTACTGAAGACGAGCACGTTCCATCGAGTGCAATCCTATCCTGCATTCCTAGAACAGTGAAACTACCATCTGCACAGGGATTGATGTTTCAGAGATAGAGACCTTTATCAAGATCAGAGTTTTAAACTCAGTCTGTGCACAGAACCCAGTTCTCGATAATATTTGAACTAGCTTTGATTATTTGGCGTGAACCTGTTCCCACATGTTTACTTATAGTGGCCTGCACGTATCAGCTGCAAACTGAGGGCAAGTGACTGGAAAACAGGTGTGCACTAACATCAGAGAAATGCAAATACCCAGTCATCTCATAAAACATGGTATGCATACAAAAATACTTACAGGAAAAGGCAACACTTGGCATCAACCAGTTCAGTGTGCATGTTTCATTGATAGCTGGCATGTAAATAAAGAGCCTTGAACAAAAGCGTTCCACTCTTACAAGACTTAACGAAAACCAGGAGTAAGCAACAATAAATGAATGCAGAATGAAATACCTGAAGAGAGCGGTGGTAACGTTAGTATTATGCATTCATAGACACTAATTGAAATGCACCAGCATTAGTCACATAAATAAACAAGGCGTCATTTATCTTTGAGAAGCAAAACTTCATGCAGCACTGTAAGAGTTATCAGAATGATGTGCATTTAACAGAGAGCAGAATGCTGGCCAATTTTCTTCCCAGGCCCTCTCGCCACTATAATCTAGATTCTACAGGCTGTACCCTGTGTAAATGATCACTGCTATATTATACAAAATAACTCTTTGTCCATAGGAAAAACTCATACCAATGCTCTCTGATGACCTCTGGTAAGTCTCAGAAGAATTAAGATATCCTTTAAATTAAAGAGAAGCGTCACAACTTCAGGCCAACTGCATCTGGGTTCCCTTGCATGGGTCCCTTAGGGGAACAAACTCTGGGCTTCCAGTTCTGAGCTCTAGCCGCTTCTGGATGGAGGCTTGTGTCTCACTCCCTCCTGACCAGGGTTTTCAGGCAGCACAGATCCCTGATCTACAGTGCAATCTCCACAACAAGCCAAACTGCCTGAACAGGCCAGTGCCTGCACTTTGCTTTCACTCTAAGGGCTCTAAGCAATGTGTTGCCTGCAGTTATCAGTTACTGCACAGCTCCTTCTTAGCAAGCACATTTATTTGTAAGGTAAAAGCATTACAGAGAAAAAACGTAAAAACAATAAAAGTTCCTAAACTATGCTAAAAGCTTACCGGAGCTCACCTATTCATCTGATGGGGCCCTAGTAGCTCAACTCTTTCCAACACTTCTGCAAGGATTGGGGTCCCTCTTGTCAGTTTGTTGGATCAAAAAGGAGACCCTGACTTAGATTAAACTCAGGCTTTTTATCCAAATGTGTTTTCTTTATGTGTTGGCCACTGCAGCACCTTGTTTGAACTAGTATATGCAACCCACCCACCCCTTTCTATAAGGGTTACAACATGGCTGATTTCCCGTTATCACCCTCAACTCTTTTTAGTACCTGGAGGAGCTGTGGTAGCACTTCCCCTGCAGCCCCATGGAGTAGAACACAAACAATCATCCATAAACCATAAATCCCAAAGACACTGCCTGGGGTTGCAAGATCAGTCACATCTCCCCACTCAGGGTACGTCTACACAGCAGGGCTAACATTGAATTAAGCTACTCAACTTCAGCTACGTCAATTGCTTAAGTCGAAATAGCTTACCTCGACTTGTGGTGCTGTCTACACAGCAGGAAGTCAAAGGAAGAACACTCTTCCTTCAACTTCCCTTACTCCTTGTGAAGGGGATGCCATGAGTTGGAGTAAGAAGTCCTCCAGCACAACATTATTTTGAAATAAAGGCTTGTAGTTTAAACACACACTATGTTATTTCAGAATAACTTCAGTTATTCCAAACTAACACTGCTGTGTAGACATACCCTGTGGGTGTGTCTAGACTACAGGGTTTTGTCAACAAAAGTGGCCTTTTGTCGCCAAAACTATACCTGCATCTACACTACTGCCGAGTTCTGTTGACATAACATCAACAGAACTTGGCAGTTTTGTCGACAGTGGTAAACCTCATTCTACGAGGAATAACGCCTTGTGTCAACAGAGTTCTGTCGACAGAAGGCATTATTGCATCTACACTGTCCTTTGCGTCTACACTCTCATGTCAACAAAGCGGCTTGCTTTGTCGATAGAACTGGCTGTAGTCTAGATGCTCTCTTTGTCGACAGAAGCTTTGTCGACAAAGCCTCTGTCGACAAAAGCCTGTAGTCTAGACGTACCCTTTGAGAGAGCCCGGCCCACAAGCATACATTAACTTAATCTGACATGGTCTTTCAAGGATATTGCAGGAAAATGTCACGTCTGTCACCACATGCTTTTACTGTACAGTGTCAGTTATCAGGCATTAGTAGTGAGCAAGTTGGGATAGCTCAGTGGTTTGAACATTAGCCTGCTAATCCCAGGGTTGTGAACTCAATCCTTGAGAGGGCCATTTAGGGATCTGGGGCAAATCTGTCAGGGATGGTACTTGGTCCTGCTGTGAGGGCAGAGGACTGGATTTGATGACCTCTCAAGGTCCCTTCCAGCTCTATGAGATAGGCATATCTCCATGTATTAGGTATACCAGAGTCACTTG
Organism: Rafetus swinhoei; assembly: GCA_019425775.1. Lineage (NCBI taxonomy): Eukaryota > Metazoa > Chordata > Testudines > Trionychidae > Rafetus > Rafetus swinhoei. The sequence goes on along the minus strand of CM033428.1, from coordinate 17,625,167 downwards.
ATTTATTAAGCAAAGGTAGCACATAGAAAGGTTGCTATGCTACCGATCCAGGATACACAGCACCCCTTTTGAGATCCAGGGGTCCTACACATGCATCTCACACGTGGTATACCTCATCTAGTCCTCTAACTGCCCTGATAACAAGTGTGTGGGTGAAACCACACATCCACTGCATTCTCAAATGAACTGACACAGGAAAATGATAACAAAAACACCTTGCCCCCTCTGGGGGAACACTTTTCACAGAGTGATTGCTCCACATCTGACCTCTCAGTCCTCATCCTTAAAAGAAATCTGCACAACACCTTCAGAAGATGAGCCTGAGAGCTCACATTTATAACCTTGCTAGACACTAAAAATCATGGATTTAATAAAGACACTGGATTTATAGCGTATGACAACAATTTGTAATCCACTAATCCTCCTTTTTTGTTCTATGACTGAAAAGGTCTTAACTAGCCTCTCCACCTTGAATGGTCCGTCCCAATATTTATTAACTACTTATGTAAAATATGCCGTTTCACCTCATTTTAGCCGTGATGCTCTGAATATCTTTCCCAGACCTGAAGAACTAATTTGTGTAAACTCAAAAGTATAAGCTATGTCACTATTACAACAATAAGTCAACTTATGTTAGGTCATTTTACAGCCACACCATTTATCCGTGGCTGATGTCCTCACTAACCTCCTTCTGTCAGTGATGCGCATCCTCAGCAGGAGCACTTCTACCCAGTGAAGAAGGGTAGTCAGGGACTGGGAGCCAGGGCTCTCAGGTCTACACTACAAAGACAGGTTGATCTAAGCTATGCAATTTGAATTACGTTGGTAGTGTAACTCACATCGATGTATCTTAAATCTTCTTACCACAGGGTCCACACTTCAGGGAGTCGACAGAAAAAAACTCTTCTATTGATTCCCCTTACTCATCTAATTCTGTTGGAATACCAGAGTCAACAGGAGCATGATCGGAGATCAATTTAGTGGGGTCTTTATTAGACTTGCTAAATTGACTGCTGGTGGATCAATCACTGCAGCATAGATCCATCCCATAGTGGAGACAAACCCTCAGCTCTACACAGCTCCCCACCAGCAGTCCAGCTGTCCCTTACGGCTTCTTGTCTTTCCGCTCACAGCCAGGAGCAGGGGTGGGGGGGCGGGGAGGGGAGCAGTTGCACCCAGAGTCTAGTCAGCTCCATCAACCTAGCTACTATCTTTTGGAGAGGTGGATTACCTATGCCAATGGAAAACACCTCCACCAGCATCTTCACTAAAGCGTGACAGCAACACAGGGTGTAATTTTGCTGCTGGAGCATAGCCTCAGGTCACATTTTAAAGTTTATCTTGGCAATCATAAGGGCAAGGGGCTTAAATTTAAGGCTTAGATTCCGGAACACAATTGGGTAATCTTGAAATATCCAAAGTTATGCAGCAATTTGTGCCATTGCACACAGGGCCCTGCTAATAATTAGCTGTAGCTCCTCTTCTTTGAATCTTGGAATCTTCATTTGCGGAGTACATGGCCGTCCCAAAACGAACTTGGTATTTCTAAAACACCCTTTGAAACACCCTCTCAAAGACCTTCCAAACAACTGAGTAAGCTTCACAACATTCCTGAGACGCTGGCCAGCATTAGCGTTTTCATGTTACAGATGGAGAACCCATTACACAAGGAGGGAAAAGTGACTTGCCCAAAATCACAGGGAAAATTAATGGCAGATTTTTCAAGATTTTTTTTTTGTCAAACTGTCTCATATAACACCACAGACCACACGCTTTGATGTGGAGGGAATAAAATGAACTATTTCCATCTGTACTAAGTAACAGCTGCTCTTCATTTTTAGTTTTGGGAAATTTTGTCAAACCGGATACAATTTTGCCAAATTATTCATTTTAACAGCATTTTCCAAAGAAAAACTATTTTGACAAAATTTTTCTACTGCTAAGGGCAATTATATTTTCTCTACCACAAGGTTATCAAGATACCCTGGTTATCAAAATACAGATGTTGGAGCATGTCATGGGACCAACTGGTCTTAGAATGTCCCACTAGAAAAGGTGGGATATTGCACTGTAACAGTATAATCTGTTGGCTGTCAGAACAGCATGTATTTTGTTACTGTCGTTCTATTCATTAGTTTTATGCCTTAGGATAGATGGAGGTGCCTCCAAGTTCTCCCTGTCGTACCCTCGGTGTTTTCGTACCTCGGTACCTTCGGTGGTCTGGACTGTCAGTGTCAGCGTTGTCTGGTTAGGGTCGTCCTGGCGCACTCCTGACAGGACCTCTACTCCGTCGGTGATAATAAACTTTCGGCTGCGTGCGTAACAATCGGTACTCCCCTTTATCTAGAGTGTTAGACCCTGTGCACTTGGGTCAACACAGAAGATCTCTTGAAAGGCCCCAGAAACGACAGATGCAGGCAAGGTTTGAAATCAATCGAGCAGGTTTATTGTCAAATGCGAAGCTCTACCAGTTGGTAACAGAGATCAGTACAGTGTTACACCACTGGGCACTATGGCCTGCGTTGACAAGGTACCAACACCAGGCAGGCCTATTGCCATATAACAGATATTAACAGCAGTTAGTCAAAGTTAAGCTACTGTGCTGTAAGTTCAGGCAATGACACCTGCCGTTCAGGCGCCTAGTGCGCCCCCCCCAAGGTCGGCCGGAGAGCACCCTTTGCGGTGTCCTTTTATAGACAGGTACAAACAACTTACATCATTTCTTTACGTACCGGGTTGCCACCCTCTGTTGCCTAGATACCACCCCTCACCTTACGGAAGGGGGGCTTACTTACTATCCTTCATGCTGTCAATTCCGACCTGGTCCTGAACATAGGTCGGTATGTGCATTAGTTTTTAGGGGAGTCTTTGTACCAAGACATTTCTTACTAAGATGTTCCGTTATTCCCCTTTGGCTTACAGTTTGTTCTCATTGCCGCCCTGTGTCCTAACTTACACAATCACACAGTTATCAGTACGGCCTCCTTCTTGGCTCCTGTTACTGAACCAAAGTCTTGCTCACTAGATTGCAGGCCTGTTGCTGTTTTCATGTTACAGGCCTCTATTTAGGCCTGCTGACTCCATGTTACCGACCCTCAACTTACTATACTCCCGTTCCCCTGTTTGTTTGGAAGCCACCAGTAAGCTTTGTTTTGTAGCCTCTAGGCTGGAAACAGAACCTGTTGCTGTAGTACTAAGGTACATAATCCCCCAAACAACTCAGAATTATATAGCACAACAGAGAAGCAGATGCAGGTAGTTTGGTTCTCAGCTTAAATACTGCCAAGCCATATGCATCAAGGAAATAACAGGTGTGTTGTGAGCAAGACACGAGAAGTCATTCTTCCGCTCTACTCTGCGCTAGTTAGCCTCAGTTGGAGTATTGTGTCCAGTTCTGGGCACTGCATTTCAAGAAGGATGTGGAGAAATTGGAGAGGGTCCAGAGAAGAGCAACAAGAATGATTAAAGGTCTAGAGAACATGACCTATGAAGGAAGACTGAAAGAATTAGGTTTGTGTAGTTTAGAAAAGAGAAGATTGAAGGGGGACATGATAGCAGTTTTCAGGTATCTAAAAGGGTGTCATAAGGAGGAGGGAGAAAACTTGTTCATCTCGGCCTCTGAGGATAGAACAAGAAGCAATGGGCTTAAACTGCAGCAAGGGAGGTTTAGGTTGGACATTAGGAAAAAGTTCCTAACTGTCAGGGTAGTCAAACACTGGAATAAATTGCCCAGGGAGGTTGTGGAATCTCCATCTCTGGAGATATTTAAGAGTAGGTTAGATAAATGTCTATCAGGGATGGTCTAGACAGTATTTGGTCCTGCCATGAGGGCAGGGGACTGGACTCGATGACCTCTCGAGGTCCCTTCCAGTCCTAGTATTCTATGATTCTATGAAATAAGGAGGTGACACACTCAAAGTCAGGACATGTAAGCATAGCCCTGCTTCTTGGGCTGACCTCCACTGCAACACTGTCCTGAGAGTCTGCAAACTAACTAAGAGCTACATGTGATTGGGTGGCGGGGGCTCACGCAGAGAGTCCCGTCCCCCACAGTACCGCGGTGCTCTGTGTTGGCACCGGGGCATGCAAGCAGCCGTGCCAGGAATTCTCGGCGGCTGCAGCTTGCACCTGCGCGGTGGCACCCAGCGCCTCTGAGCCGGCCGGCAGTACAGCGCATGCACCGGTGTCCCTTAGCGAGGGCACCGGCTTTGAAAAGGAGAGAGGCCCATCGAGAGAGAGGCCACGAGCTGGGAAGGGTGAGCGCGCCCAGCGGGAGGGCACCGAAAGAGCCTGCCAGCGGGCGAGACATCGCCAACGGAGGCAAAGCAGAGCCGCAAGTGGTGAGTGGCTCTTGAGAGCACCGCAGGAGGGGAGGAAGCAGTGTTGTACTTAAAAGAAGTCCTCGGGATCTTTTTCAGGGGGATAAGGCAACATGCCACATTTATTGAACACACATAGAATAATCAATACTTATCATATGCATATGATACATCACACTCATGCACTCACACACACACACAAGCACACTCCATCTTGTTGTTACCAAAAGTTGCTCCCCCTAACTGCACTGGCCAGGTGAGTTAGATGGGGGAAGGGTGGAGCCGGGCTTCTGCTGATCCGGATCGATGCTCCCATGTTGACAAAATGAAAACCCGGGGTTCCTCTGCAAGATGCCTCCTATTTATCCCTCTCATGCAGCCAATTAGTCATCACCTTGCCTTTCTTAATGCTGCTTCAAAGAGAGTTCTTCCAAGGGCAGGCACTTGCTACTTGACTCCCAAGGCGTCTGTATGTCCAGTCTTCTTAATGAGCTCACTTTACAGGTATTGTCTTGGATCTGGCTCCCAGGCCCTCTCCACCCTTGCAGCTGCTGCTGGAGGTGCTCCCCTTTCAGTCTCCATTCACACCTCATTCATTTCAACAGGACAATCAAGGAAAGGGGAGAGCTCAAAAGACATTTTTTTCTTACAAGATCTAGATATCTTAATACAAAGTTATAGGAGAAATGTTACAGAGATTCTATAAGAACACTTAAAGATATATCTAAAAGGACAAGATCTTAACACAAAGTATAATATCACAGGGATTTCTCCACAGCAGCCCAGGACAGGGCAGAGACGGAACCTGTGGGCTGGTGAGTTGCAGGTTAGTCCCGCCAGCCAGACAGGTAGTTGGTGTTCCTGTTTTTAGGGTCCTGGGCTGAGACCTGGAGAGAGGGCGGGCCCAGGTCTCCCTACCCTCCCTGCGTGCAAAAGTCAGGGAACGGTTGAGAACCTCGCTGGAAACTGTTGTGAGAAACTGCGTAGGAATAACAAAAAACAGGACTATGTAGCACTTTAAAGACTAACAAGATGGTTTATTAGGTGATGAGCTTTCGTGGGCCAGACCCACTTCCTCAGATCAAATAGTGGAAGAAAATTGTCACAACCATATATACCAAAGGATACAATTAAAAAAATGAACACATATGAAAAGGACAAATCAAATTTCAGAACAGAAGGGGATGGAGGGGAGGTAAATGTCTGTGAGCTAATGATATTAGAGGTGATAATTGGGGAAGCTATCTTTGTAATGGGTAAGATAATTAGAGTCTTTATTCAAACTTAGGTGTAAAGTGTCGAATTTAAGCATGAATGACAGTTCAGAGGATTCTCTTTCAAGTGTAGTCTTAAAAGGCCTTTGAAGCAGGATGCAGGTAATCAAGTCATTGAGACAATGTCCTTTCTGTTTGAAATGGCAAGAAACTGTTTTTTCTTTGTGATCCTGTCTAATATCTGTTTTGTGAGCATTGATCCTTTGGCGAAGTGTCTGAGACGTTTGTCCAATGTACATAGCAGATGGACATGCGTAGGAATGGTTCTCTGTCGGGGGACGGGCCAGACAGCGAGCGTTTTTTCCTGCCCCCGCAAGAACTTATAACACTACAAGTAAGAAAAAAATCAAACAGGGGAGCTTGCTGGCGAATGCATGTGTTACCCGCAAAAATGTCTCTATCCCTTCTACACTTTACGGACACACACCTGTACCCAGTTCCTAGGGCTCAAAGTACAACCCTGTTAACTTACACACCCACCCTTACCCAATTCCTAGGGCTCAGGGCAAAACTTCCTATAGGTCTGCAGGATCTTTTGCCACTGAAAGAGCCTTACGCTGTAATATTCTTATTCTCTATTTAGTGACAATTCCCATGCAAGCAGTATACACATGTTAAGCACACAATGTCATGCTCACCAATCCTGATAAAGGCAGGCAGACTTCCCCTGTTGTCCAGGCAAGGTCAGTCTCTCTGGATCTTAGCTGCTGCACATCACGGTCGTGCAGAGGAGTTCTGGCAGCTCTGGTCTTAGGCTGCGTCTTGGAGGAGAGTTCTTCTAGGTCTTCTTTCTTTCTTTCTCTTCTTGCTTTTCCCCCTTTTCCTTCTTTTCTTTTGTTTCTATTACTTGTCTCCTTCTTGGACCCCAGTTTATATAGCGAAACCTGAGTCCTGCTTAGCTATACCATAACTAATTATTTTAGTATAATTTTATTAACCAATCATAACATACTGTAACAGAATTACCTAACCAATTATACCCCACCACCTTAGTTGATTTACACCTAGCAAAATTAATTATACAACAGACAGAAACAGTTACAAAGCAGAGATCACACAAACAATAGGAAAGTGAGGACAATAATCGTAGAATGCAGATTCCACAACCTCAACTATCTTCTTCCTTCCCTCCCCTTTTCTCCCTCCCCCCCTTCCTTATTTATCCTTGGATCATTATACTCTGGTCATCTGAAAAAGTGGGTTTTGCCCACGAAAGTTCACGATACCAGCAACATGTTTTGTTAGTCTATAAAGTGCTACTAGACTATTTGTTGTTTTTTAAGTTTTTGGTTTTTTATTGGTAAATAGTTTCTTGCCAGACAAAAGGCTGTTCATTAAGTTTTCCTTACCCATCTTGATATCTGTTTCTTTATCTGGTGACAGTGGGTGCCATTAGGACAGGATCCCCTCTCATAGCCTAGTGTGGCACTATTTTAATGCAATTTAGATGGAATGTGAGCATGTGACTCCAGGCTTTACAACTAATGGCTGCTGCTCTTCAGTCTGGCTGCAGAAGATGGCTTTAGTTCAGGCCTTACAATATGGCTACAGAAAATCCATACTGTTACACATGGTCACCCCTTACTAGCTATTTAGACAGACAATACTGCAGAGTCCATTTAGCTGGTTCTGATTCAGTCCCTTATTAGCATATTTTCTGCCGGAAGAACCGGCAGTGAAGACGTAGCCTCATAGTGCTAGATACTCTACCACAGGTACTGAAAAAGAATGCGTTGGGCTACTGACACAACAATGTAAGCGGAATCCAGCCAAGGCACTAGCACCAACAATACTCTGACCTGAGTCAAAAGTCCCCATCCTTCGCAATCATAACAAGGCATATAAAGGTTAAAGTCTGTTTTAAATCTACTCCAACATTTTCACTGGGAGCTTGGGAAGTCAGATGGGGCATTGGTTCAAGAATACCTCAGGGAGACTAGTGTTCAGACAGAGCAGTATTCACTAATAAGACTCCAACTCCTCTTAAACACCTGGGTTTTTCCCACAACCTCTTCTACCTGAGCACTAACTCAGAGTGAAGTTGCCTAGCTAATGAGATTTAGTAAATCCAGAGCCAAAGGCAGAATAGCAGCAGAGCATCATTAAATCATTGAAATCAGAGATGGGAAAGATGTATTAGGCCGTCTCCCTGCCAACGCAGGGTTAGTTCAGAAGCAGGAGGCTCAGAAATAACCTCAGGTACAGTTCAGCTGCAATGGAGACAGGCATCATAACAAGGCATATAAAGGCCAGCTATTATTTAGCAGCAACAAGTTCAATAATGCTGGTCACAGATACTGTGGAACAGTTGATTAATAGAAATTATGCCTCTGAGACATCTCCTGTGGATATGGTGGTTCCATGAATGATTCTGCACTAGGCTATGAGTGAGGCTAGGTCTACATTACACCTTTTTTCGAAAAAAGGTACGCAAATTGCTCTCTGCATTTTGCGTACCCTTTTCTAATTTTTTTTCCGAAGAGGCTTTTCTGAAATTTGGCCTGTCTACACTGGGCCAAATCTCTGAAAATCGCCCTCTTTTGGAAGATCCCTTCTTTCTTGTAGAACGAGGAAGACAGGGCTTCCGAAAGAGCACGTTTGCTCTTCTGCAAAAAAAAATCAGAAAAGCAAATGCATTCCCTGGACGCGGCAGAGTTTTTCCGGGGTATCCTAGAAAACCGTCGCAGTCTAGATGTACCCTGAGAAGCAGAGACTTGGGCAGCTTCTCAGGAGAGATTCAAATGCAGCCCAGCTGATCAGCAGAGCACCCGCAGCCAGCAGCATGTGTTTCTACTGGTGGTGCACATCCACACATGCCTCTGCACATAACAAAATTTATTCTGTACAGAGATGGAAAAATTAGAGGGAACATTGGTAGAGGGATTAGGGATGTGAACGTATAAATGTGTAAACGGTTGCACACAGGGGTGGCCCGAGGCGGGCTGCGGCAGCTGGCGCCCCAGGCGGAACGCGCAATCGGCACCCCCACCTGCACAGCCATCAATGGTGCCATCAATTGCGTGACGTCATCACCGGGCACCCCATTGAAGGCGGCGCCCTAGGCGACGGCCGAGTCAGCCTATACTCACGGGCCGCCCCTGGTTGCACACAGCCTCTGCCCCTGCGCTGCTGCCTCTGTATCAGAAGCAGCAGTGGGGGGTGGGAGGGGAAGTGCAGGTGGGAGCCAGAGTCAGCTCCCACGGAGTTGCCTACCCTCCCTCCTATGTGTAAATATGTACCTGCTGAAACTTTCAGCGGGTACATGTTTACCAAAATAAACACATTTAACATCCCTAAGTGGGATGTCATTTTAAGGTCACTGATTAATACAACTAGTCTCAATCTGACTAGATGTCTCTATGTGACCAGGTCCAACCTGGGGACCACTCAAGAGACAAAACATGACAATGAGTGGACAATCTGAGGACTGGTGCATAGGACTGGAGAACAGCAAGTAGGTAACTCACATGGGATTCATTTTTTAATTCTCTAATTTTTTTAATTAACACACGCACACATTGACAATGTGGCTGTACACATCTTTGCGCTGCACACAGGGTACTCAGATATTTGCTATGTAAGCTTGTAGCTCCTTGGTGCAAGGACCCTCTCTTATTTATGTTTGTAAAGCAAAGTGTCATTTAAAGTGATACATGTTTAAAAATATTGTTCCCTGCTGTAAATAGCTTTTTATAACCATGTAAATAAAATCACCCACATTTTGTCTACGAATTCCCTCACTCCGCATCTTGTTTTCACAGATTTCAGTTTTGGGTGGAGCCTGCATTTCACTCTGACTCATTTCACACAGGCTGCTAGCCCAAGGGAGTATCTAGTGGTTAGTGCACAAAACTGAGAGCATGTGGATTGTGACTCAGCAAACCCTTTACTGGGCTTCAGGCCCTGCTGTCTAGCTACCTGCATAGTTACTTTTGTTGTTATCCTTTTATTGTTGGTACTGCTGATTTGCTACCATGAGAACACCTACTTGCTCCAGGAAGGCACTACAGATGCATTAGCACCATAGAGGGAGAGTTCATCAGAAGGGCTAATTCCCTGTACACTGAGTGCTTATGCCACTGCTCAGGAGAGATTCCAATGCCACCCATCTGATTAGCAGAGTGTCTACAGCTAGGGGCTTTGTTTCTGCTGGTGGGGCACATTTGCACATGCTTCAGTGCACAGAAAAAAAATTATTCCACACATGGATGGTAACTATTAGAAGCCACTTGTTCATAAGGCCGGCTCAGGGTCCCTGCTGCACAAGCCCCTTTCTGTGGCTGTTTGTGCAAGTCTAGCAGCAATATTTGCACAGCAGGGTGTGGTGACAGCCACACACACGAGCCTACTGCTCCCTGGGCCTGTCAGCACCCGTGGAGGGACGCAGGTGGGGCTGTGGTGCAGCTGAGCCCTTTTAACTGTGAGCCTGGCTGGAAAACAACTCCCTCTCCCCCCATTCGGCAGCAAGGAGACTGAACAGCCCCGGGAAAGGCGCGGGGGGGACGCGGAAATTCAGGTGCATTCAAGCAGAGCTTCCCCCGGCCCCCACGGATGGATTTTCCCATCCCCGGCGCTGGAACTTCCAGTGCCGCCCTGGATTCCTGCCCAGCCCTGACTCACGGCTCGCTCCCGTCCAGCGCCAGGGATTCCCCAGCCCCGGGCTCTGCTACAAAGCGGCGGGCTCCGGCCGCCCCACGGCAGCCCGGGCGCCGAGCCAGGCCGGGCGGGGGCTGTGCCTGGGGAGGGCAGCGCGGGACCCCCGCACGATGCCATCATAGCGCATCCCGCAAAGCCGCAGGCAGACGCACGATCGCCCCGGAGCTGGGAGGAAAATGGGGGCTACTCAGGCTGCCCCCCTTCCAGCACAGAGCAGGCTCTCTGCATCCCGCGGGGGTCCCCGCCAGCCGCCCGGTCTGGGGCCAGCTGCTTTCCCCTCGCCCGCTCTCCCTGTCCCGGTCCTAGCCCGGCCGCCGCAGAAAGCCCCCTCTCCCTCTTTCCTCCCTCCCTCGCAGCTGTTTGTTTGCCTGTTGGCTCGCGCGTCCCTCCTGCGGGGCTGCGCTCTGCCGCCTCCTGCTGGCCCGTGGCGGCTACTGCTAATTCCCGGAATAGTCTCAATTTCATTCACAACGCTCCTTTCGCAAGAAACCGAAACTCGGGTCAGCTGGGGGGCAGGAGCCCGGCCAAGAAAGAGAGAGCGAGAGGATTCGCTGGCAGCATGGGCCAGTTGGGTCTCGCCCCGCCTTTCACCCAGCAATCAACCCGCAGGTTGTGAGCGCTGGAATTTTTAGAATCATGCAAGAGAAAGGAATTGACCCCCTCAGCCAGCAGCCTAGGGCACGTCTACACGACAGAAGGAAGCATGAAGCTGTTTAAGCTACTTTGATTTTAGCTATGCAATTAACATAGCTGAAGTTGCATAGCTTGATTCAACTTTGTCCCATAGTGTAGATCAGTGGTCTCCAACCTTTTTACAACCAAGGTCACTTTTTAAATGTCAGAACAAGCCAAGATCTACCCCCATCCTTCCCCCAAGACCCCACCCGTTCCCTGAAGCCCCGTCCCACCCCCTCTATTCTCCTCCTCTCCATCACTTGCTATCCCCAAGTCTTATACTGTTGCTTTTCCCCCCCAATTCTTCAGTAGGAAGAGGTTTTCCCAACATTTGGCCTGTCTAGACCAGATCAAATGTCAGAAAACCCCCTTCTTTTGGAAGCCCCCTTATTCTTGTGGAAATAGGAATACAGGGATTACCAAAAGAGCATGTTTGCTCTTTCACTAAAAAAAGCGAAAGAACAAACTCATCCCTGGATGCAGAAGAGTTTTTCTGGGATATCTCTGGAATCCTGAAAAACTCCTGGGCTGTGTCTAGACTGGCCAGTTTTTCCGGAAAATCAGCCGCTTTTCCGAAAACTGGCCAGCTGTCTACACTGGCGCTGAATTTCGCAAAAGCACTGACTTCCTACTGTAAGAAATCAGTGCTTTTGGAAATACTATGCTGCTCCTGCTCAGGTAAAAGTCCCTTTGCGCAAAACTTTGCACAAAAGGGCCAGTGTAGACAGCTGATTTTTTCAAGAAAAGCCCCGATTGCAAGTAAAATGGCGATCGGGCTTTTTTATGAAAGCTGTCTAGATTGTTACACAGACGCTTTTCCGCAAAAAGTGCTTTTGCGGAAAAGCCGCCTGTGCCAATCTAGATGCTTTTTTCTACAAATGATTTTAACGGAAAACTTTTCCGTTAAAAGCATTTGAGGAAAATCATGCCAGTCTAGACACAGCCCTGCGGTCTAGCTGTACCCCCGTTGGGTTGAGACAGGATGTGTAGGTTCTGAGGTGGGAATGAGGGATTTGGGTGTGGGAAGGGGTGAGAGGTGTAAACTCTGGGAGGAAATCTGGATGCAGGAAGAGGTGGAGAAGGGGACGCTGGCTCGGGGAGGGGACTCCAGGCTGGGCAGTGATAGGGTCAGATGGAAGGTTGGGGTACTAAGCAAGCCACAGGCTTGTGGATGTGAGGGTGCAAGAATTTGGGTTGGGGTATGTGGGGGGCTCAGGGCAAGGGGTTCCAGTGTATGATAGGCTCAGATCTAGGGTCTGGGGGAAAAGGAGGTGCAGGAGTGTTATGATGCTGTGGCCAGATGGGGGCTTGGCCCCAATTGGGGGTTTGTTGGCCAGGCTTAATTTTTAAATAAAATACTATGTCAAACACAAAAAGTTTCTACACTGTCTTTATTTATGAGAAGGGAGAGGAACCTGTTTTGAGTCAGGGGTCACACTCACTGACTCACAGAAAAGTCAGTTGGGGCCTGTGACGGGGTGACGCAACCCTGCACTACCCTAGGCCCCCTCCGGGGGTCAGAGGGAAGTGAACCGGCTTCCCCTGCCGGGGAGATCGCAGTGGCAGCTGGAGTGTGCTGCGCGGCTGACAATTTGCCAAGGGAGACTGCAGTGGAAGCGGAAGTGCGCTGTGTGGTCAGCGGCTTGGCCGGCGCTCCAGCTGATTCATTGGGGGAGGCTCCGGCACAAGCGGACGCAGGCGCCGGAGAAGGCGTCGGGGGTGGGGCACGCAGGGGCGGGGGAGGAGCGGACTTAAAAGACACTGGCGCAGGCATACTGGGGAAGGGCACGGCCGAGCCCCTGGGGGAGAGGAGCGGCGCCCTTGGCATCATAAGGGTGGCAGGGACCTTCGGACGGGGGAGGTCAGTGGGAGACACGGATGAAGAGTGTCCAGGCCTCGGGCAAGAGACGTACGGGACGCTCGGGTGAGCGGGGGTGAGGAAGTAGCCCAGGGCGGGTGTAAGTAGAATGCCTGCGGGCTGATGAGTTGCGGCATGTAGCCCCATCAGCCAGGTGAGGGGAAAGTGGATAGTTTCCCTCACCTTAGGGCCCTGGGCTGGGGCCTGGAGAGAGGGTGGGCCCGGGCCCCCCTCACACCCCGCTTGGGGTAACCACAGGAACAAACCGGTCAATAAACACCCGCCCGATCAGGTGAGGGGGGGGACTTGAGGATGTGACAGAGTCACCCCATGACAGGGCCACACAAGTGAGATGCAAAAAAATAACTCCTCCAAACCCCACCCAAGCCTCACTAATGTGGCCCCAACTGTGCTGGTGGGAGCAGGGGACATAGTACTGGGGAAGGGTGCTAGTAGGTGCTGGGGCAGGGGACAGGGTGCCAGTGGGGGCAGAGAGTCCCCTGCACCAGCCTCTTCCCAGGACTCCCCCGCCCTGGAAGCCCTGTCACACGCCTCCTGTGGGGCCGGCGCGCACCTCCCACGAAGCAGGGAAGCCTACGCACATGCCCCCTCTGGGGCCGACTCCCCCCGCTCCCGCAGAGAAGGGAAGTCCCAGTGTGCGCCTCTGGGGACTCCCCTGGTAAGCTCCCGGCACGCCACAGACCTGGGGCAAGGAAGCAGCCAGAGCATTCCGGAACCCCCAGAAGTGACCCACAGCTCAGGACTTCCGTCCACCCAGCGGGAAGCCGCCACTACCTCCATTGTCGCTGGAGGTAGGTAGTGGGGCTTCTTGGGGGTGGGGAGAAATGGGGGCCTGGGACACCTCACGATCAACTGGTCGAGGCCTCACAATCGACCAGTCGATCGCGATCGATAGGTTGGTGACCACAGGTGTAGATGTACCCTTACACTACGTCTACACTACAAGGCTGCGTCTAGACTGGCAAGATTTTGCGCAAAAGCAGCCGCTTTTGCGCAAAATCTTGCCGCCTGTCTACACTGGCCATGAGTATTTGCACAAGAACACTGACTTTGTAATGTACAAAATCAGAGCTTCTTGTGCAAATACTATGATGCTCCCGCTCAGGGATAAGCCCTCTTGCGCAAGTATTCTTGTGCAAGAGGGCCAGTGTAGACAGGCAAGTTAATTTCTTGCGCAAGAAAGCCTGATGGCTAAAATGGCCATCGGAGCTTTCTTGTGCAAGAGAGCGTCTACACTGGGCACGGATGCTTTCGCGCAAAAGCAAATCTTTTGCGCAAAGGCACATGCCAGTATAGACGCTCTTTTGTGCAAATACTTTTAACGGAAAAACTTTTCCATTAAAAGTATTTGCGCAAAATCTTGCCAATCTAAACGCAGCCCAAGGTTTTTGCACAAAAACCCGCAGAGTGTCCACATCTCAAGCGCGTTTTTGTGCAAATGAGTTGACAGTCGATTGACAGAACAGAGAGCTTTTTGTGATGTAGGTATACCTCCTTCTATGAGGCATAACTCCTTTTTGCACAAGAGTTCTTGCACAAAAAGGTGCGTGTGGATGCTCAACAGGGGTTTCTTGGGCAAAAAGAGCCTATCACAAAAAGTACAGGTGCCCTGATGGCCATTCTGTGAATGGCAAGCAGAACTTTCTTGCGCAAGAGTGTCCATGCAGTGTGGATGCTCTCTTGCGCAAAAGCACATCACTTTTGCGATATGCTTTTGAGGTGTGGGCGCGCTTTTGCGGAAGAACTCTTCTGCAAAAGGCTTCTTGCGCAAAGACTCTGCAGTGTAGACAAAGCCTTAGAGCCTAAAGCACAGGGCTGAGACTAGGAGCAGGTCTAGACTGCAGAGCTTTTCCGGGACACCTCCAGTATCCCAGAAAAGCTCTGCCGCATCCAAGGAACACATCCATTTTTCGGAAAAAAAATGTCAGAAACGTGGACGCGTTTTGTTGGCATCCCTGTAAACCTCATTTTACAAGAAAGAAGGGATGTTCCAAAAGAGGGTTTTTTCCTGAAATTTGGCCCCACGTAAATGGGCCAAATTTCGGTAAAGCCTGCTTTGGAAGTAAATCAGAAAAAGATATGCAATTTGCATACCACAAATGGCATTTATTTTTCTGATTTATCTTTGTGGTGTAGGCATAGCCTAGTAGTCCCAGGACTCACAAGGGGGAAAGCTGGCATTGGGTAGAAGCTTGGAGAAATAGGCTCCACTTTGCACAGAGGACACATCCAGGAGTGCTGGGTCAAAGGCTATATTTATACCAGCATGGACATGTCTACACTTACAACACTGTAGGGGCACACTGGAGTGCTTCAGGGCTTCTCTATACTTGAAATGCCTAGCAGCACAGCAGCAGCACTGTAGCACATAAAAGTAGATGTTCCCTATGCTGACAGGCGGGGTTCTCTGACCAGTGTAGTTAACCCACCTCCCCAAAAGATGATAGCTAGGTGGATGGAAGTGTTTTTAGCATGGTCTTCAGAGGGACTGAGGTCAGCATAACTAGGCTCAGAGGTGTAGATTTTTCCAGGTTAGTGTTAAACAGCTTCCAAAGCAACATAAGCTAAGACTTGGTTTGCGCTAGAAAATCCACACCCCTGAGCAGGGTAGTGAAACTGACCTAGGTCCTCCTGAGGAGATGGATTAGCTAGGCTGCCAGGAGAACCCTTCCTATCAGCCTAGCTCTACACACTGAGGCCTGGGCTACACTACCAGCATAGGACGACGTGAGCTGCCACACATCAGCCTTGCTGTGGAAGTGTCTTCACTTAAAGTTGACTCCCGCTGATCTAAGTACCTCTCTACGCCGATGTAGCGTCACGGTTGATGTAATTAGGCAACACAGCCCCACTGTTGCTTAGGTTGACTGTTGGGGGCTTTCAGGAGCCATCCCACAATGCCCCACACTGAAATGACAATTGAGACAAGCATTCCTGGTGAGGATGCCCACTGCCGACACAAGAAGCCAAGTGTGTACACTCACAAGTGGTTTAATCACTGCGGTGGCCATCTGTGACATTAATTAGCTGGAACTAATTCTGGAGTGTAGACATGGCCTGAGGCCGGGTCTTCACTAGGATGTTAGGTCAGTATAACAATGTCGCTCAAGGGTATGAAAAATCCACAACCCTGGGCAACAGCTAAACCAACTTGACCTCCTTGTAGAGACAGCACTTGGTTGATGGGAGAAATCTCTGTAGGGAGAAATCTGTGCAATGCTACAGCAGCTCAGCTATGCTGCTGCAGTGTTTTAAGTGTAGCTACACCCTAGGTGGGGAGCAGTGTTTCCTGGAAGCTGAACACTTGGGCAGCCACCCGGGAAGATTCAAATGCTGCCCAGCTGATTAGCAGAGCACCCACAGCCGGCAGCATGTGTTTCTACTGGTGGTGCACATCTGCACATGCCTTGGTGCAAATGGCTAAATTTATTCTGCATATGGGTGGAAAAATTAGAGGGAACATTCTAACTGTATAACTGTAGCACTTTAACTATTCCTGTATCATTTTACAGGTATAATTGATAACTTGTTTCTGTATAGACAAGCCGTGCATTGCTACCCAGCATTAAAGCAGCATTTGCTCTTGATATTATATGATATTTGCCCACTTCCTCTACTAAACTCAGTTTTCTTTAAGCTATATGGGCGATTTCATGTGGATGCCTTTGGAGGAAAGAAAACATATCTGACTTTGTGGGGTTGGAGGTTGGGGATTGGGTAAGAATGGAGGAGAGATACAGTATCTAAGCTGGGAAATTAGATCAAATGGCAAAGGGCAAAACATTACTTTCCCCCAAAGGATAGCTGGGGCAGCAAGGCATGTGAACAAAGCTTGATGACTAGTAGAAATGACCAAAAGTGACACAAGAGCTTTTATCATCTTTTGGTGATATAATGGCACTCCTGGCTCACTGTATTTTGCAGAGCACCCAAAGAGAGAGCTGGGCCAAAGCTGGATCCTCAAATTTACCCCCTCTTTGTGGGATTCAAGCTGAGGCATTTCCAGTCTACCTCCCCCATGCTGAACCAGCCAAGAGAGTTTTGGTTTATAATAATACCAAAAAGCAGTATTTTCAGGTTTGAGACAGCCAAATTCTTGCAAAAATAGCTAGTCTCACAAGCTTTCCACCATCTGGGGTGGAAATTTCATGAGAGCTGCTTGCAGAATTTTGATATCCATGAATCTGAACCTAAACTCTAGTCATGGGTCAGCCTCAAATCCAAATCTCCAGCTCCAGCTCCAGCTCCAGCCTAACAATAATCTGGATCCAAATCCAAACCCTACCTCCTAGAGTAAAAGTCAGTGCGCAAATTCAATCCTGGGGAATTTGGCCTGGTGTTGCTGCCCTGAAGAACTGAGGACCCTTCTAAACTGTGCCGCTGACTACATTCACAGAGCTGATTCACGCTAACTTGACTGCACTCCAGCAAGACTGCTCAGTGTGAACAGGACTAAATTTGTCAGCTAAATCACATTTAAACCATATTAGCTTGAACCTCCTTAAAGCCATGTTTTTAAACTGTTTTGGCAAGTAGCTTGAGCCTCATTACAATATGTGGCATTGGCAACCCCATGCCATTCAAAGGAAGTTTTCATTCACAGAGAAGAAGAATGACAGACCAGAAATTGCTGGCTCAACAGTGAGCAGCAGTGACCAATCAGGGTCCTGTGGCTAAGTGCCATGTCATCCATCAACCATTCTCCACTAAATGACACCACCTCCAGTCAATCTAGCTAAGGCCGCAATTTTGAGATGGAAAAAAAGCTGGGTTATCAAGACCATCAGATGACAAATTCAGAACATAGCTGTGTGGCTCCAATATTAAACTGATTAAAATTTTTATCAGAGAATATTATAGAATTAATTGAAAATACATTAAAAATACGCCAGTTAAATCAGTTTGTGATTGTCATAAAAGTTGCAACCATGAACTGCAAATGAAGAGAGAAATAGAAAAAGTTGTACGTGCTATTGCCCACAGGAGAAAACACAGACAAAAGGGTTAGTGGTTAAGCATGTAAACACAGAAAAAAAAAGAAAGTAGACTAGATTGTTAAATCTGTTCAAAGATTCTTCAGTCTTGTCACTTCTCAGTTAGTGGTCTGGATCATGTTATCCTCATATTGGCAGTGTCCAGTACTGTGTGCAATATAGATGTCCCTTGATCAATGGATGGTATTGAAAACCATCAACTGCCTTATCAGCTTGTTGTAGTGTCAAGACACAATACAGCCCTGGAACACAGACTCATTCTTAGACTCCCAGGTGCCCAGTGCTCTGGTGATCAGTGACTGAATGGTGGTGGAATATCCTCCTTCTCTCAAGGTATCAACCAGGCTTGAGCTTAGCCAAAGGCTTCAGGGCAGAGGGGAAGCCAACAACTACTCTCAGCATGTGCATCAGAGGACTTTTAAAAAAATTCTTAACATTTATGTGACTATAAAGCTTAGACCAGGTTATGGACAGGGGAGACTTTCTGGGATGGGATTATTTAGGGGTAGTAAAAGGAAGTATAGTGGGCATTTTCCATGATGGAGCCCCCACATTAGAATTCACTTTTTTGGTCTGACAAAAGCCAGAAATTTGGTGTTCTGCTAGACTCCTTTGTTTTCCTCATCCTTTTCCAGCCCGGGGACCAAATGTGATTGCTGCACAGCAAAGGAGAAAAGTTTATTTCTGTGAATTAGGAGGGCTTTTGGCCATAAGAAGTTTGTCTGTTTGTCTATGGTGACTGCTCAGCCCTTGGAGATAGTAGAGAGCCTTAGAGAGGTGCCTTTTATCTGAAATCTTCAAGGACTATGATCTGCAAGAGCAGGCAGCCACTTTGGATGTGATCACTCCTTGAGAATTGACTGCTTTCTTTTGTTTCTTTTTTTCTGTTAAATCTCAAATCGAAGATTGGTCTTAGCAAAAGTATCTTTGTGAATGGAAACCATATTTAATTAGAGGAATTCTTTATAGTACTGATTCCTTGGTACATATTTAGGACCGTTCGCAGGAATTTCTGGGTGGGGGGATGCTTTTTTGTAAATGTGGACAGCAATTTTTTTTAACTATGAAGGAGTTCAAAATAGTCATGCAATGAGTGTGCATGAGAGACGTTAATGAGAAATTGGAGTGGAAACAGTGATTGGTAAAATTATTTTACTATAATATACTAAACGGCTGGGTCTAGACTGGCATGATTTTGCGGAAAAGTTTTTCCGTTAAAAGTATTTCCGCAAAAAAGCATCTAGATTGGCACGGATGCTTTTGCACAAGAAGTGCTTTTGCGCAAAAGCATCCGTGGCCAGTATAGACGCGATTTTGCGCAAGAAAGCTCCAGCGGCCATTTTTGCCATCGGGGCTTTCTTACGCAAAAAATTCCTTCCCTGCCTACACTGGCCCTCTTGCGCAAGAACACTTGCGCAAGAGGGCTTTTTCCTGAGCGGGAGCGTCAAAGTATTTGTGCAAGAAGCATTGATTTTGTACATTACAAAGTCAGTGTTCTTGCGCAAATTCAAGCGGCCAGTGTAGACAGCTGGCAAGTTTTTGCGCAAACGCGGCCGCTTTTGCGCAAAATCTTTCCAGTCTAGACGCACCCAACATGTATAGAGTAATAAAGGTTTTACAGAAATTACCATCTGGGATCTTGCTGTAATATCATAAGTGAAAAACAGTATTCCAAAATATTCCAATATTCCTCCCTGGCCGAACAGGAGGGCTGGGGCAGAATCAACTTTGTCTGGCCGGGTTGTGGTTGCCACAGCTTGAGCCATGGGAGGGGCTGTTGGCTGCTCTGCTTCTGCCACGGTGGACCATCCCCGCCCCTGGCCTCACTTCTGGGAGGGAAGGGGGGAAATCAGTCCCAGACTTCCTCCAGTCGGCCGGAACATCGGGGTGGGAGGCTGAGGCAATGCGCCCTCCTTAGCCTTCCCCAGCCCGGCCGGAACAGGCCCATGGGAGCCCTGGGTGGTGCATTTGCACCCTCCGACTCCCTGCCTATTGGCCTGATATTGCACTTTTATTAGTCTTAGCAACCACTTGCTGGATGGCAAATGTGTTCTCTTTTGAGACAGAGAACCCCCTTTGGGGTGTGTTTTGGTTTAGTATGAAGTGAGGAGATAGTTTTGCACATTTCACTGGAGGGACAATGGTTAGATTTCCCTTTTGTCCTTTATTTGGTGCACTGCTACCAAACAATGTGGAATTATTTCTGTATCTTCACATGCTGCATGTCCGAGCCCAAAAGACCTGGGACCCCTGCCAGCTTCAGCCCAGTGGAAGTGAATCATCATTGTAATCATCTGTCGTTATTGGGAGGGGATATCCAGGGGATTTTTATTTATTTTGCTACAACATTTTATTTATGAAAGGTACAGGGACTGTGTCAGAAGCAGGAGCTGAATTTCTCCTTTGCCTTTCTCACTTGACACATCCCACTGGGGTAGAGGACAGGCCCGTATGCAGGGTGGGTGCAAAGGGTGTGAACGCACCCCCACAGCAGGGGCGGCCCGTCCATGTAGGCGAACGAGGCAGTCGCCTAGGGCACCAAGTTAAATGGGGCACCAAATGGAGGTGCAATATCGTTGCAGGGTTTGGAGGTGGGGGTGCCGATTGCATGGTTCGCCTAGGGCGCCAGTTGCTGGCAGCTAGTCTAGGGCCGCTCCTGCCCCACAGTCCTTCATGATCTGCTATGGGGCCAATTCCAGCCCCTCCCACAGCTCTCCCCCACCCCAAATTCCACCTCTTCAAAGGCCAGCACTAACATAATTAACCCTTATAACTCCCTAGAAAAGCATTCCTTGCCAGTGCCCACGGAAGTCCACAGTAGTCTTTGCATTCGCTTCAATAGGCTTTTAAGGATCAAAGCCTTAGCATCAACTTCCCAGAAGAGCTCAGGCCCATATTTTCCAGTGCTCTGAAACAGGGGCCAGATTTTCATAAGAACTCAGCTGCCTTTGATCCGACTACAGGGCAGATGATGAAAAGTTTTCAATGCATTTTCCATGGCCAGATTTTGCATAAAACAAACCCCCACACCCAATTTGCATCCAATATGGTGAGCCGTTGAAAATCTGGCCAGTTATTCTGGTGCCTAAATGGGAGCTGAGCTCATTAGCAAATTTGCCATGCCTCAGGGTGCCAAGCCCTTCTCAGATTTCTGGTCCGGCTGCACCACGTGTGCTGGGCACTGCACAAGAAGCTGCCGGGATTGTCAGCCTTGTGCACATAGCTTTCAATCAATATTGGTAAGATTGCTCTAGACAATTTTATACCACAACCAAGTCCCGTTGGATTGCATCTTTTTTTGTGATGTAAACTCACTGGGAATACAGTGGCAATGAATTGCTGTTGACATGAGCTAGACCAGCTGGCATTAGCCTCATGTTTTGCTTTTGCAGCCAGCACTTGTTCCAACAATTGTTTGCAAGCTCTCTGGTGTTCAGTTGCTTGCGTTATCCCTCTGGAAAGCTTTTCCCCTTTAACTGTGAGAAAACCACTCTGGACAGAGTCCCCTCGCCGTACTGACAGAAAAGTGGCGTTTGTTTAGCAGCCACATCTGCAGATGGTTCAGCAGAACTAGGTTTGTAACATGTGGACTGGCTTTGTGCAGAGACCAAACTACTTTCCATCCAGCACTGAAATTAGTCAACAGATTTTAAAACATTGAATTAACACAGTCTGCCCCTTGTCCCCACTAGGCCAGTCACACTGCATCAGCAACTGGCAGGCTTGATCCACATGGAAGCATGTCTTCTGAGCCCAGCTGTTTGGGGTCAGGTCAGAATCAAACAGCATTTTATGGAGAGCTGGAACACACACCAGTTTTTGTAATATGTAGTCCAGGGCTCTGTCCTTGGAAGCCAATCTCTTTACTGTACCCCAGGGCTACTTAACACACGGCCTGCGGCCTGTTTGTTTGCAGCCCGCGATGCAGTTTGGGTTTCCACGGGGCTCAACACGCAACCTGCAGGTGGGAGCCAAATTAAAAAATGTAGTCAGTATAACGGTCTTCTGCTGATATGCGTTTTAGTAGTTAAATTCCTGGACTGTCATTGCTCATTAAAAGTGCTGTCATATGGGTGGAAATTGAATAAATAATACATTTTATTAATATCAGCAGAACTGACTTAAATGGGAATGACTTAAATCAGAATGAGAGGGTGCAGGCAAGAGGATGCAATGCAATAATCTCTTGATTTGACACCATACACTTCCATACCTAGATACCAAAGCTACTGATCTGCCCATGACAATATTAACCTCTACCTGCACAAAAGATTCACTCTCTGTGCAGCAAGTCTGTGAGGAGATTTTGCAAAGGCTGTCATGTTGTCCATGTATTGGTTAGAGTGTTTACCGAACCCAGCTGTAAACTCCATAATGTAATTGCAACATATCACCGCACTGGTCATGATTAGATTATACTCATTATTCCCATCCCATCCCAGCTCTGCAAATCAGAATGAGAGGGTGCAGGCAAGAGGATGTGATGCAATAATCTCTTGATTTGAGCATATGTACCTTTTGGACCCACAGAATCATAAATGAAGTTGTTTAACCCTTTCTAAGCTGTTCCTCAGCACCCTATCACATGCTTTTTCATTTGGGCAGGCTGTTCGTATACTAGCAACGGCCCCTCAGACATGGGCTGTGTCTAGACTCCACACCGTACAGCAGCACAGATGTATCTCTGCAGCTGCACCACTGTACGGTCTTCCATGGAGCCACTCCATGCTGATGGGAGACTGCTCTCCTGCCAGACTAATTAAACCACCCCTAACGAGTGGCAGAAACTATGTCAGCAGGAGACTGTCTCCTGTCCACATAGCGCTGTCCATGCTGGTGCTTTTGTTGAAGAAACTTATGTCACTCATGGGGAGGGCGTTGTTATATCTTGAGGTATACATAGATTGAGGGTGCGTTCATGACACACGAGTCACTGCTTGTGGTACGGGAGGAGCACTGACCTAGCAGAAGGTCTTGGACACATTGTGTGAGTCTTCAGGAGTAACCACATGGAAGTGAAGAGCGCGACTGTCTTGTAAAACCAGTGTGGGTATGTCTACACTAGCTCGTTAATTCGAGCTAGGTAGGCAAATGAGGTAACCGGAGTTGCAAATGAAGCCCGGGATTTAAATATCCCGGGCTTTATTTGCATGGTCCCGTCCGGTCACCATTTTGAAATTTCACTAGCCTGAACTCACTGCCGCGCGGCTACACGCGGCAGTGAAACGTTAATTCGAACTAAGTCCTTAGTTCGAATTAACTTTTATTCCTCATTCCACGAGGAGTGTAGCCGCGCGGCAGTGAGTTCGGGCTAGTGAAATTTCAAAATGGCGATCGACGGGAACATGCAAATAAAGCCCGGGATATTTAAATCCCGGGCTTCATTTGCAACTCCGGTCGCCTCATTTGCCTACTTAGCTCGAATTAACGAGCTAGTGTAGACATACCCTGTAAGAGGAGAATAAGGGCCCTGGTGCCTGAGTTAGGTGCAAAGACTTGAGGAGCACAGGACCAATGACACTGCTTTCTCAGCCAGGCTAGCTCCAAGAACAAGCGAGGAGAGGCTGTGTCCCCCCATGGAGATGTTAGAACCAAAATCCATGCAGATATTTGCGGGAGAGGTGACCTTTGGTTCACTGTCTCCCTCCTTACTCCCTTCAGCTCTCTCTGATGGAGGGATAACTGTGCTCTCCCCCTAATTGTCCTTAATGAGCTGAGGAGTATGAGTGAGGCTTTTAGGATGGTGCAGATGTGAACAACAGGCAAAGGGGTTAGCCTTGTAAAAAAAGTTAGAGACATAACAAGGCAGCTATTCTGCAAGCACACAGGGCTGGCTGAGCTTCTTCATGCCCTAAATGACTGATGGCAGAGTGGAAAGATTCAAATTCAGACCTACCCCCTGAGCATGCAGATTTCAAAGACCCCTCAAACTACACAGAGGAAAACGCCAGCACAAGGTGCTCAGGACTTCCCAGGATCTGATCCCTTGGCAAATTTCTCTTCCTGCTGCATGCATTTGATAAAGGATGCAGCCTTTCCTGTGGGACTGCATTAAATTCAACGGCGGCGACGTTTTGGCAGAGCTGATACAAATCTCAAATTTCTCTAATTTTTTTTAACCCAACCCAGGCAAAACAGCTCGTTTTAAAATAAATAATTAATAATGATCATGAAACTTTGGAGCCTGCTCTAGAGTCTCTTGATGTCAATGGAGAGACTCGGGTAGATTTCAATAGACTACGAATCAGGCCTTAAGATAAGACATTGAGATTCTGGGAAACTGTCACCACCCTTCCAGGATGTATTTACTACAGCCTGAATATCTCCGCCCCCAGGAGTGCCACTTCGTGCCAACTGGGCAGCACTTCAACATTCCTGGAGTTATTTTTTTACATGGGCTGCAGCCGAGCTTCTTCCTTGCACACAAAACATTTATAAGAAATGGAAACACTTTAAAGCTACCTGCTGCAATACACCCTCTGGCCGATGGGGAGAAAACATTAACCCTTTGTTCTTTGTCTCCTCTAGAAGTCTGTGCACAAGTTTTACAGTGATTTAACCCCCACCCAGCTTTGTTAGCACCATGGGCAGCACACGTACCTAGCTGTAGGTGACACTGCATCCTAAATCTGGGAACAATTATTGGGTGCTCAGTATTAGGGACGGTGAGAGCTGTTCCACAGCTGAGATTGAAGGTAGCACCTCATTTTTATATTCCCAGCCTAACTCCTCTAAAAAGTAACAAGTGCCCCTGTATTGGTGTGGGGTGGGGAGAGAGGCTGAAGGGATGAAGGGAGAAATGCAGAAGAGCAAGAGTCTGGAAGGTGTCGGGACTATGGGGGGGGGGAGGCAAAGAACCCCAGGTGGGGTTGGAACTGGGGCATGGGTACGATGTTCCCTGGACGCAGGATGAAGAACTCAAGCATGAAGAAAGGCACATAGGGTGAGTCTAGGAGACTTGTTGAGCATAGAGAGAGTTAAAGGTGGTTCAAGGCTAACCAGTAGCATGGTGGAAGACAGAAGGAGGGCATGAAAAAGCTAGAGGAAGAGCATGGCCTGTATGAAAGGAGCTCAGGAACTGCAGATGAGGGAGTGCAGGGAACCTGAGAGGAGCCTGGAGAGGGGTGACAGGTGGGAGGACTGGGAAAACAGCCAGGTGCTGAGGAGGGACCAGGGAATGGGTGTCGGTGGGCATAGGAAGAGGGCAGGGAAAAGGAGACAGGCTGTGGGGTGATTTTGGGAAGCTATGTACACTTTCTGGATTCTGACTGATATTAGGAAGTTGTTACTGTGAAAGCTGCTTTATCATCATGAATACCCCTCTGTATCTGTGGGTTCCCCGCTGCTGACAAGGTTGTGTCATGTCTTCCCCTGACCACGGATAACCTTATGACTGTGCTCTGACCATACTATAGTTACACTAAAGTGCATAAATAGGGAAATGAGTTTGGCCAAGTGATCTGCAAGGTGGGGAGAAGAGCAGCTTTGGAAAGTGGAAATGCTCCACGCAGGACAGAGATGGGTGGCCAAAGCAGGAGGTTATAAAACAACTCTCTGGGGGAAGGATCAGGGAAACACACAGGAGAGGGCATGGGACAGGAGAAGGCGCGATGTTCAAGAATACAAACTATGCACTGGCGCAGAAGACTCTGGTGGTACGTCTACACTGTGGCGCTATTTTGGGATACTTCCAGCTATTCCGTGTCTTTGAAGCAAGCCCGTTATTTTGGAATATAACGGGCTCACTATTCCAACATCCCTGTAAACCTCATTCCACAAGGAGTAAGGGATGTTTTGGAATAGCCGTTTATTTCTAAATTAATTACGAAATAAGCTATTTTGAAATTAATTTGAAATAAGCTCCACGATTTGCAGAGCTCAAATTGCCTCGATTATTTTGAGCTAAGGGTGTAGTGTAGACGCACCCTAAATGACCCCAAAGGACTCTGACCCCAGCCCAAAGAGTGTTCCAGGGTGGTGAAGAAGTTGAGGCAGAGAGAGCTGGCAAGGGTTTATTATTTGTGTAAAGATCTAGGTCTTTTTCATGTAATTAAGTAAAGAACAATAACAGTTTCCAATGCAAAGACAGGGACAATGCCTGTGAAGACTGTGGAGACTTCAGACATACAAGATCCAGTAGCGAGGTCCTCTCGCAGCAGTGTGGTAAATGGCATAGAAGTTGTCCATGTGGATAAAGCCTCTATCCTTAATACTATCCTCTCACTCCATGTCCACTGTAACTTACTATCCAAACCAAAGTCACATGCACAGACCCCTTCCATGGACTTACTCAAGTCCGCAGGAGGAAAGCCCGGAACTGGCAGCCCTCATCCAGTTGTCGGAGCGACTGACCTCTCTGCATGATTCAAACTTGCGTTCACTAAAAAAAAGAGAAATCACAAGCAAAACCAGGGCCATCCCTAGGCATACGCAAAATATGCTGCTGTGTACGGCACCCCTACGCAGCCATGTGTTCTTCTATCTGGCTCCTGCTGGGGGCTGCTCTCTCCTATCTGTTGCAGGGCTTCTCCCAGTCCCATCCTCACTCCCCTACCTGCTCCTCTCTGCCAGCAGTATCCAGCTAGTGCCGGCTCCCAAGCCCCGCTAGAAGCTGTATGATTGGGGGGGAGGGCTTTAATTTCGTAGAGCCCCATAATTTGTAAGGACAGCCCTGAACAAAACATTTCCTCAGAAAGGGTGGAAATTAACAATGTGTTTCAGTGATGACAGCTGACACTTCCTGCCAGAATAATCCTTTCCTTATAAAAAAAATCAACACCTTCATTAAAAATGTTAGACAACCTGGATGGGCATTGTTAAGGTATCCTATTAGCTTGCCTGGATCATATCATCCTGCATTACTCATAATCACTCCATGTGATGTTTTGTTCTGTCACTGAGATATGCTAAAGACAAGGAAGATTTATAGATTCCAAGACCAGAAGAGAACAATGTAATCTTCTGGTCTCACCTCTTGTATAACACAGGCCATAGAACTTTTCCCCCAAAATTCTCGAGCATATATTTTAGAAAAACATCCACCCTTGATTTGAACATTGGCATTGATGGAAAATCCACGACAACTCACAGTAAATTGTTCCAATGGCTAATTACCCTCACTATAAAAAATAGACAGTCTGAATTTGTCTAGCTTCAACTTAGCCTTGGATCATGTTACACCGCTCTCTGCTAGACTAAGAAACTCATTATTAAATATTAGTTCTCAATGTAGATACATATAGACTATATGAGGTAGTATCTTTTTATTGGATCAACTTCTGTTGGTGGTAAGGACAAGGTCTCCAGCCAGGTCTGACTCTAGAGAAGGTAAGTAGAGCATCTCATCAAAATACAAGGTGGGCCAGATGGTTACGCCCAAGAGATTCATATGGGCTATAAAGGACCACTTGCTATGAAGTCTAGGGTCGAGTAGAGTTAGGAATTTAAGTTCCCAAACTTACCTTTTGAACTTAAAAAACAAGAAATGGTCTGGTAGCACTTTATAGACTAACAAAACATGTAGATGGTATCATGAGCTTTCGTGGGCACAGCCCACTTCTTCAGATGACCGGAGATTTCACCTTTTCAAGGTGATTTGCAGGCACCCTTTGAGGCTGAGAACTGAGGCATGCTGTTGATTATTTACTCAAGAGGATGACTCAGTGGTAAAGACAATAACCTGCAACTTGGAAGAGCTGAGGTCAATTCAATATCAAATAAAGCATGGCTCAGGCATGTAGTTCCTGGGAATATTAAGGAATGTGAATTCATAGACCTTCTCATTATATACAATGTGTACTACTCCACTGTATGGCACAGAATACTTTTTTATGAATGCTCCATCTGTTTCTTGAAGTGTACTGATTAAACAGTGCTTGCTGGTCTGTGTAAATATACACAGTGTCCACATTTGTAATTTTTACTGTATTAACTATATTGTTCAGCAACTACTCCAACCTGTTTTGTTTATCTGTGTTTTTTTTTTAATTGAGTAGGATTGTTAGAGTTTTAGTATATAAATGGGAAGGGAAGTAGGATTTTATTTCCTCTCGGTCTTATTAGAGCATAATATACAAAAGTGTTGGTGAGAGACTGATTTTTATTTCCTCGTCCCAGGTACATTACATCAGAAAGAAGCAAACAAATGGAACAAAACAAGCACCACCCTGATTTGTGGAAAATCCTTAATGGTCCTGCAACATATTGCTGGGAGCAGAATGTGGAACTATGGGCCAGATTCTCCTCTCACTTAAGTTGCATTGTACTGAGTGGAGTTCCTACTGATTTAACTCTTTATAAGCAAGAGCAGAGTTGGAATAAAGGTGTTTAGTCTCCTTTTGTGCATTCCAACTCTGCACATATTTTGATTCCCAATGTAAGTGCCTACTCACAGCTGTAGATCATTTTATAGATTTAAAATACATTGCAAAGAAGATTACATTGTGTTCCGCACATGCCAAACAGTGCAGCTGCTCAAAACACGTTAACATGTAGTACTGACCCACCAGATCTGAATAGTCCAGAATAGCCTTTCTTAAACTGATTTGCACGAAGGAGAAAGGAAATGATTTGTGCTCTTTTGTCCAGACTTTATTGTGTATAAAGAAAGCTTGTAAAGTCATCAGATTATGATTATCCCCCACCCTCCAAGACTGAATGATTGGACAACTAGGAGGATTATCACATAAAATTCACTATGCAAATGAACCCCAATTAGTTCAGATAATAAGTGATTTATATTTACTCTGTTTAAAGCCCTTGTTTTGTGAGCTTGCTTTTGTTAGCACCTATGAAATTCAAATCCCCAAGAAACAACTGGAGGAAAAGATGTTTTCATTCAAAGTTGACTATCTTTGGCCCATCTGTACAGAAATGAGAAAAATGGTACAATAATAAGAATTTTAAAAATAGTTCTTGGAAGTGATACAAGCATTCACGCTTCAAGTCAAAACCCTAATTTCTAATGTGGTGGTTCTCAACGTGTGGCATGTGGACCGCTGGAGGTCTGCAGATTGTCTACGTTTTCCAAATAGGTTTGCAGCTCCATTAAAAAAAATGTAGGCAAATGGCAAAAAGGCTGAGAACCACCCAAAGATGAAAGTAAGTGGATGCACCTTGGTGCGCAGCTTCAGCAAGAGCTGGCTGAGCTGCAGCAAAAGCCAGCAAGGGGCTATTTAAAGAGCTGGCAGGGACCTGGGTTGCAATGGCACAGTTCTGTAAGCAGGCCCTATCAGAGTAAGGGCCAGGAGGGCCATTTGGGCCAGGCCTCAGGAGATAAAGTGGCCTCAAATGTTGACATTTTTCTACCATGTAATTTCCATTTATTATACACCTGCCAGTTATAACAGACAACAGAAGAAGCTCTATATACCTGCAAAAAACTGATTTAAATCATTGTGGGACCTCGGGCCTTTGCCAATTTTCCCGTCACATCCAAATTTTCATCTGCGTGACTGGAGGCTGGAGAAGCTTCTGTGATTCGTCATTCTACATTAAGAAATGCTGTTTACAATCACTGCATAGTTTAGAGGTTTTGAAAGTCGTAATTCATTCTGGGGAGAGAAAAAAGGAAAAAAAGGAGGGCAAAAGGAGAAAAAAATAAAAAGAGAGAAACAGGGAGTAGATGGTTCAAATAGTTACAAATCAGAGGCTCATTTAACTGCACATCTACCAGTGTGATCTATGCCATCAAATGCCAACAACGCCCCACTGCAGTGTATACTGGCCAAACTGGACAGTCTTTACGGGAAAGAATTAATGGATACAAATCAGATATCCGAAAAGGCAATATACAAAAACCTGTTGGAGAACACTTTAATCTACCTGGACACTCATTAATGGATCTCCAAGTCACCATTTTGTTTCAGGCCAATTCCACAAGCCAAATACACAGAGAAGAATTGGAACTTAACTTCATTTACAAGTTTAATTCTTATGCAAATGGTATGAATAAGGACATCGGCTGGCTTGCACACTACCTTCCACATCCTATGACTTAACCTACCAGTTTTAGATTTACCTTTAAAGGCTTTTTTGTGATAATTAACTAGCTGACAGTTCAATTGCAAACTTACTCCTGAGTGAAGTAAACACAGAAACTGATAACTGGAAAAAACTCCTTGAGTGCATATTTAATGTAATTCTTTTTCTTTTTAAACAGGGACTGGCTTTGTTTGGTTCCAGTCAATGTATCGGTGACCCTACAAATGGAAACTTTCTTGGTATACTTGAGCTTCTTAGCAAGTATGACCCACTTTTATCAGGCCACGTTAAGTGTGTTCTCATAAAGAACAGATGACTTTGGATGTTCAATATGTTAAAATTGGAGAAAGTTCAAAGGTTTCAATTGAAGAATGATACATTTTGTTTGATAATTTCACAAAAAAACTGGGAAAGAAATTGCCTTTCAAGTATTAGAAATTCTGGAAGGCTTCAAATTAAATTTTCAAGTCTGCATTGGCCAAGCCTGTGACAATGGATCCAATATGGCTGGGAAGTACAATGGAGTACAAGCAAAATCCAAACAGTATTTTCTCCAGTTGTGGCAACCAAACACTAAATCTTGTCGGTGTTGATTGCACTGAACCATGCAAGGAACCAATCACATACTTTGGAACAATCCAGCAATTGTACAACCCCTTCAGTAGCAATCCTCAAAAGGGGGAAATTCTGAAACAGCATCTTCCTGTTTCCCTTCACAGCATGTCGATGAGATGCACATGCACATGCACATACACATGCACAGACTCTGGAGTGCCACACATGGCACATGGGCATGCCTGTGTGCTTGAGGCAGCATCCACTCCTGGGGACAGGGCTGCCAGGTGTAGGTGTGTCTGCTGCTCACACACCCCTTCCACTCTCATTCCTTCTCCCCCAGCGGCCAAGGATACAAGTTCTTTCCCCTTGGGATGCCACCACTGCCGGACCCTGCGTGTGTGTGGCAACAAGGCAAGCCCAGCCAGCCCGAGCCCCACCTCCTGCCCACAGGATCTCAGTGTGGCTGGCAACTTCCCATTCCTGCTTGTCCCTGGGATGTTGGGGGCGGGAGGGAGAGCACATCTGGATCTCTAGAAGAAAGGGCCTGCTGTCCAGGCCACATATGGTCTTGCTCCCAGGACATCACCTTCATCCAACCCGAGAACAGTTGGTCTTGGCTCATAGATGAGGGCAAAGCTTCAGAAACAGTGTCTCCAGGGATGACTGACCATCTCTCTTTATTCTCCCCAGCCGGACCAGC
Organism: Rafetus swinhoei; assembly: GCA_019425775.1. NCBI lineage: Eukaryota > Metazoa > Chordata > Testudines > Trionychidae > Rafetus > Rafetus swinhoei. The sequence goes on along the minus strand of CM033428.1, from coordinate 17,594,130 downwards.
TGTGAGAGGGGGGCGGGCAACACAACCTGAGGCAGCTGCCCAACACCGGGGGAGCCGCAGGTGCCGGAGAACACAGGAAGAACTGATGCGGGAGCACATCTCCGTGCTCCGGGTCCTGCATGAGATGCTGGACCAGAGGCTCCGGGAGGACATGCAGTGGCGGAGAGAGACCGGGATGGAGTGCTGCAGCAGGGCTGCACCATGTGCGCGACCATGCAGTCTCTCCTTGCCCACCCAGAGCCACTCCTGCTGCTGCTCCTGCCCCAGTCCCAGCTCCTGGTCCTACTCCTCCTCCTCCTCCCATGCCAGCCCCTGCCCCCTCCTCCCATGCCTGACCCTGCTCCAGCCCCCCTCTTGCTTCTCCCGCTAACCTCATCCCCCTTCCCCATGGTCGCTGAGGTCCCCGCACACAAAGCGGAGGAACCATCCAATCCAGGCACCACCCCCAGCCCCAGCCCTGTGCCTCTCTTCACCCCTCCTCCCTCTTTCAGCTCCGTTCTCCCCTCCAAGATTCTGTAGGGGAATTCTGGGGCACTCCGCAGCTGCCCTCCCCAATGGGTCTGCACCCACTCCTGGGGCCAGCCCCATACCTCATCTCTCCCCCACACTGTAGGCTGCACCGTTCATCAGGAGATGGTGAGCGGCGTTAAGGCCGGAGTACTCTGGAGAAGCAGGGGGTGGCTGGACAGAAACTGCGACTTCCCATTCTAAGTGTCGTTTTCTCCAGCCCCTGGCTGCGCAACTGCCCCCTGCTCCTTCAGAGTTCTCTGGCCAGCACTTGTGCTGCTCGCCACCACCTGTGCCTCTTGCCTGCTCCCCTGAGGCTGCAGATAGCCTTTGTATGTGCGGATGTTCATAAGTTGGATGTTTGCAATTCAGGGAGTGCCTGTGTACCTAAAACTGATGATCATGTGCTCTCTCTCTCTCTCAAGACCTCCAATGAGTTCTCCAGCAAAGTCAGAGGTCATACTCCACATTCTGGTACTTCTAAAGTTTACAAGCAAGTAGAAAACAGGACTTTAAAATAAAAACACACAACCCTTGCAGGCCAGCTTTACACAACATAGATCAGTGAAAAAAGGCAAACAAACTTTCTCTTCTTTTGCAGGTCACCTTCAGAATCAAATGTTACAGCGTTTCAGATCAATTGTAGCTCATTGTCTGGAAGCAGAAAATGTATTCACTGCTCTGATTGGGAAGAATTGCACACCTGCCTCTTTACTGACCTGCTTATTTGTCTCATCTGCCTGTTTTGTATCATCTTTTAGCCCGTAAGGTCATTGGTTTACCGACTATCATTTTCTGTGTGTTTGTACAGCCCCTTGCACAATGGGCTCTGACCTGGCGAGGCTGCTGGTCCTATCATAGTATAAATGTTATATATTATTTAACAATAAAATCATACGTTCAAAAGAAAGCAGATTGAGAGATTTCATTTTTGCTCCTCTCTTTAGAATCCAAGCCTTAATTTTTAAAGTGTATGATTGTGTTTTTCATCACAGAAACAGCAGGCAGATGCTGTCAAGCTAGATTTGCAAAAACAAAACAACCCCTCCCTCCACAAAAACAAAAATAAAAACCTCAAACCTACCTTCCTTTTAAATGTGAACTTCATACTTGGAGACCATTCAATGAAATGACTAATGACATTATGAAATTACCTCACTTTTTGCTAGCATCAAGTCATCTTTAAAAACACCATACTTAGTTCCACTCTCTGGGCCCAATCCAGCTTTCTTGAAATAAATAGGAGTTTTTCCGTTGACTTCAGTGGTGTTGTGGATCAAGCCCTCACTCCCCCCATGAAAGCCTAGAGGCATTCACGAGGACAAAATGTGGTCACCTTTCTTTCCTTAGGATAATTATTTCAAAGCTGTGCATGCCTGGCACATTGCCAAATCTAGAAAGACCAGGGAATACTTTCTATCCCAACATTTGCAAAATGTCCTTATTTCCAGCCCCTCCTAATTCATAGTGATAGCTTTGGAGGACAGATACATAGGAACATAAGAATGGCCAAACTGTCTCAGACCAAAGGTCCATCTAGCCCAGTATCCTGTCTACCAACAGTGTCCAATGCCAGGTGCCCCAGAGGGAATGAACAGAACAGAGAATCATCAAGTGATCCATCCTCTATTGCACAAGCCCAGCCTCTGACAAACAGAAGCTAGGGACATCATTCCTGCTCATCCTGGCCAATAGCCATTGATGGACCTATCCTCCATGAATTTATCTAATTCTTTTTTGAACCCTGATATAATCTTCGACTTCACAATGTCCTCTGGCAAAGAGTTCCACAGGTTGACTGTACTTTGTGTGAAGAAATACTTCCTTTTATTTCTTTTAAACCTGCTCTCTATTAATTTAATTTGGTGACCCTAAATTCTTGTATTATGGGAAGGAGTAAATAACTCTTCATTTACTTTTTCTACACCAGTCATGCTTTTATAGACCTTTATCTTATCCCCCCTTAACACCTTTTTTCCAAGCTGAAGAGTCTCAGTCTTATTAATCTTTCCTCATATGGCAGCTGTTCCAAACCCCTAATAATTTTTGTTGCCTCTTTCTGAACCTTTTCCAATGCCAATATATCTTTTTTGAGATGAGGTGACCACATCTGTACACAGTAATCAAGATGTGGGTGTACCAAGGATTTATATAGAGACAATAAGATATTCTCTGTCTTAGGCTATGTCTACACTGCACCTCTCTTGTGTAAAAAGCCTATGCAAATGAAGCGTGGATTAGCATATTGCCGTGCTTCATTTGCATAATTAATTAGGGGGCGTTTTTTGCGCAAGAGGCTTTTGCACAAAAAGGAGCTGTGTAGACGGCTCCTTTTTGCACAAAAACCTCCTCTTGTGCAAGAGCTGGTCTTCCTCATTTTTTCAGGAAGAATGGCTCTTGCACAAGAGGGAGGTTTTGCGCAAAAAGGAACCGTTTACACAGCTCCTTTTTGCGCAAAAGCCTCTTGAGCAAAAAAGGTCTCTAAATTAATTATGCAAATGAAGCATGGCAATATGCTAATTCACGCTTCATTTGCATTGGCTTTTGCTCAAGAGAGGTACAGTGTAGACGTAGCCTTAGGGTGCATCTACACTGCACCGTTATTTTGAGATAACTAGCATTATTTCGAAATAACAATGTGAGCGTCTACACAGCCATTCCATTATTTTGAAATAATTTCAAAATAACGGATGGCTTATTCTGAAATCTGTAAACTTCATTCTATGAGGAATAATGCCTATTCTGAAATAGCTATTTTGAAATAAGGCATGTGTAGACGCTCCACTGCTGCTGTTTTGAAATAGCCTCTCACCAGGGCCAATCTAAGTTATTCCACCTCAGTGCCTTTGGGGCTCTAAATTGAGATAGCACCTCTACATTAGGGAAGTCTGCCTTGGACTAATTTTGTGGCTTCCCTGCAGTGTAGATGTGCTATTTTGAAATAAGCTATTTCAGAATAACTATTCCAGAATAGTTTATTTTGAAATAGATGTGCAGTGTAGACGTACCCTTAATTCTCTATCCTGTTCTTAATTATTCCTAACATTCTGCTTGCTTTTTTGACTGCTTCTGCACACGGAGTGGATGTTTTCAAAGAACTATCCACAATGTCTCCAAGATCTCTTTCTTGACTGGTAATTTAGTCCCCATCATTTTGTACGTATAGTTGGGATTATGTTTTCCAATATGCATCCCTTTGCATTTATCAACATTAAAAATTTATCTGGTGTTTTGCTGCCCAGGCACCTAGTTTGGTGAGAACTTTCTGAAACTTTTCACATTCTGCTTTGGACTTAACGATCGTAAGCAGTTTTGTATCATCTGCAAATTTTGCCATCTAACCATTTACCCCTTTCTCCACATCATTTATGGATATGTTGTTTAGGACTGGTAGCAGTATGGACCCCTGTGGGACACCACTAGTTACCTCTCTCCATTCTGATAACTGACCATTTATTCCTATCTTTCGTTTCTATCTTTTAACCAGTTACCAATACATGAGAGGGCTTTTCCTCTTATCCCATGACAGCTTATTTTTGTGAGAGACTTTGGTGAGGGACTTTGATGAATAAGATTAATTTATAAGTTGTTGCTACAAGCAACCGTGTACTGTACATGTCAACTGTCACATAAATGTTGTGGATATAGAGAATATCTTGGGACTGACTCATTGGAGAAACAAGCAATGTTCTATAACCCTTGTGGGAGTGGCAGACTGAGACCAGATCTCAGCTTGCAGTTCTATTAACAGAGACACCAATGTAAGATTGCTACAACTATAAACACATTAAAGGACCCAATCAAGATTATCCAGGTTTTTAACCTCTTTCTACGAGGAATAACTCCTTTTTGTTCAAGAGCTCTTGCGCAAAAAGGTGTGTGTAGACGGGGGAACTGCCACTTTTTGCGCAAAAAAACCCTATCGAAAAAAGTACAGGTGCCCTGGTGGCCATTTTGTGACTAGCTATCAGCTCTTTCTTTCAAGAGAGCATCCATGCAGTCTGGACGCTCTCTTGCGCAAAAGCACATCGCTTTTTCAATGCACTTTTGCAGTGTGGATGCTCTCTTGCTCAAGAAGTTTTTGCAGAAGATCTCTTCTGCAAAAAGCTTCTTGCGCGCAACAAGCCTGTATTCTAGACCTAGCCTTAGTTATTATACACAGAGTCTTGGTTGGTGCCTGCAGTCACAGAGGCCCCTTACTGCTTCTTTTAGACCCAAATATACATTCTCTGAACATTCAACATTACTAGGTTTTAAGTTCTTAGTTAATGCAGGTCAGACAGCTTCCTAAGATGGATTGAGGTACCTGGGTATGTCATTTCAACAACACACTGGTAACTTCACGTTACCTTGACTCAAGAATCTGAGCAAACAGACATTAAGTGATCACTACATGGTACCAAAGCTTAAAAAGGAAAAAAATCAGGAACATTCCCCACAGATTTTCATTTTTCCTTCTATTTTCCTTTGGCTTTGTTTCCACTGGTCATCGTGCCTACTTTTTATTTCAGATTCTGCAACATACTAAAATAACTCTAATGTTGACTAATTAAATACATGGTTACAATGTTCACCTTAGAATTCATGAACTGTGTTATCAATGAGTCATTAAGTAATAGTCTTTCTTCCTAGTCTCTATTAAACCGATGCCCTAGAATGGTGTTAAAGGGCAGTCTTTTGGATGAAATGTTAAAACAACATCAATCCTTAAGTGGGTTATAGTCCCACAACTCATTTTGCAATGTTAACCATGGGAATCCTAATCACGGAGTCCTGGCCAAAGAGGGTTTTTTTTCAGTTTTAGCTGCATGCAGTATTTTCATTCATTTCCTGTTCTAAATGGTTAGTGTTGCTATGTGCTTTCAGACAGGCTAGTGCTCTCCCCGCCCCGCCCCCTGTGGACTACCATATTTAAGCGTGGATTCAACAGTCTTTGTGTGTAGCATCCTAGAAGGTCTGTTTAGTGCTTTAGGAGCCTTTAGAAAGACATATAATATTGGTATGCAAGATTTTATAGCGAGAGAGCTGGGACTAAGAGCCAAGTTCTCTTGCTTTTCAGTTGTGCCCCTCTGACCCTGCACAAGGCATGTAACCTTTCTATGCCTTGGCTTCCCTATCTACAATGAACACCATACTTGCTGCACAGTTTCTGAGGCCTAATTCATTATTCCTGTCGTGCCTGGAGACCCTCAGACACAAGGCACCCAGAGCACAGAGTAATATAAACACACCACTCCAAAGGCCAAACAAAAGGCTGAAACTAGAAAGGGGACCCAGTACCCACCCAGATCCATATTTGGATTCACACCCCATCTCCCCAAAGTTCAGGGATGAATTTGTCCAGTTGAAGAAATTGGGACAATGGAACCCAGCACCTGACTGACCCCTCCCCCCACTTCCCAGGGGGGCCTGAGAACAGGGGCCCGGCTGCAATGGGGCAGGACCCAGGGATCACCTGTTTACGTGAGCCTGGGACAGTGGGGCACGGTGGGAGGGCAGCCAGCTTGAGAGGGTTCCCAGGCAGCTCTGGCCCCCACGCCTCCACTCCCACACCCAGGGAGCAGCAGGCAGGCAGGCGGGCGGGCGGGGGAAGGGGGAGCCGTACTTCCCCTTCGGCCGCTAGAGCTACAACAGCCTGATTTCTCCGAAATGATGCTCGCCAGCCAGCCAATGAGCGGCGGGCGGAGCCTCGCCAGCCCCCCCGAGCGAATGCTGATTGGTCGGCAGGAGCCGTTCTGGCCAAACTAATGGGGAATCCCGGCTGCTGCGAGGATATACCGAGGCCCCGCGCCGCAGCCTGCACAAGTCGCCGCTGCGTCGCAGGAGGCGGATCTACCGGGGTGCGTCGGCTCACTCTGCACCTTTGCAAGGCTGCGCGCTGGGGACCGGAGCGCAAGGTGGGTCGCGCCCGGGGCCGCTCGCAGCCATCGAGCCGCAGGGCAGCTCTCCTCGGGGCAGGACAGCTTCGGAGCTGGAGCTGAAAGACTTTGAGGGACTCTTAGCAAGCAGCGCTCTGTCCTGCCAGCAGGAAGGCGGACCAGGAGATAGCAAGGAAGCGACTTGCGTGCGGAGGCTTGGCAGGCAAGTTGCCATTAGGACTGAGCCCTGTGAGCGGGGGGCGGGAGGAGATAGCAAAGCCCAGCTGCACGGCCAGCAGGATGCCATGAATGGCCGTAGTCCTGCAACCCCACTTCTGACCGGGTCATCGAGGAGTTTAGGGAATTTGCAGAAACTTTTAGCTGCGGTGCACCCACGTTCTGCTGATAGAATGGAGCTGGTTTGGAGGAAGGGGTTTGTTGCGGTTTTAACTTGCCTGTAGAGCTACACGTGCCCTGCAAAGACCAAGCAGCGCCTCTGATTCTGTGCTTGTGCATCAGGTTGCTTTCTGAGGTGGGCGGGAAGAGATCGAGACAAATATGAACCACCGTGCAATAACAAAGGGTGCTGTTGCTGCGCTCTAAGACACAGGAAATAAAGGCTGGAAAAAAAATCATGCTTTTGGCTTCAGCACCAGCGAGCAGCACTGCAGAGAATTAGTGCATTCGAATTAAGGTTGGGAAACGCGAAAATAGTCCAGGTTCATGGGAAAAGAGATCAGTGGCACTAAAAACAGGTCAAACTTTCAGGTGTTTGCAGACCTGGCCACAAAAGAGATAGCTGCTGTATTTTTTTGATTTAGTGAATTTGAGGATTGTTTTTTCAGATGAACTGTGTTGCAATTTAACATTGAACTGTGTGAAATTCAGGTGTGTAACTATTAGCTAGAGAAATCTAAGATCATGGGATGTACGTTGAAAAGTATTTTGTACTTTGGAAATATATATCATATATACATGCCTATAAATATAACTGAAAGCAAAGCCACAGCAAAAGTTTTTGGAGTTATCACAGCTGATGGCCCAAAAGCAATAGTAAGTAAAATGAAGTATACAAACTGCAAAATTAGTGGCAGGGCTCTAACTTTCACCTGTCAGTGCAAGGAAATGCTGAATGCAGGCATGCTTAATTTACCTATCAGAATCTGTCGGCCCTAGTGGTGTGCAGAGAAGTAGCACATTCTGTATTATACACAACAAAGTGAGATAATGAGAGCAGAAGTCAGAAACCTTAATGTATTGGCTGTTTAGGAATCAAAACTGTTGCATAACATTTCTTCGCATTAGCATAGTCTATTGTGTCAGTACAGTAAGTGTACTGTGACAGGGCCGTTGCCTTCCTGTGTGTACGTACAGAGGCCGTGAGTGCGATTGGGGCCTCTGAACACTATTTTTGCACCCATTACATCATGAATATAATTTGCTTTTTGGTATTGCTTGCCAAGGGTTATTAAGGCCATTTTCAGTTACAATCATTACATTCCTGTGTGAGTTTATACACTGGTCATTAAGTATGAAGGAACTACATAAAGCTGGAAACAAAGCCAACTGAGGCTTTTTTTAGTCAAAGCCAAGAACTGCTACTAGCTTGAAATGGTCTAATTTGCTGTATTTTACAATAGGACTCCAAGTATCATTCCTTGAGTTCAATTTGCAGCTCCTCCTTAAGCCTATCCCAGCACCAAAGCTAGATGCTGATGTTCATATGGAGGCCAGGCAGGCAGGAATGTGTTACAGGAAGACTGAAGGCCAGTGGAAAAGCTGCATGTTAACTTGGAGAAAGTACTTAATTGACCTCTTCTCCCATGATAAAGGAGGTTGGGTTATGTTTGCCTAAACCCACTGTTGGCCCACTGAAGCTGTCGATGAAGGGCTATTTTGTAAAATGCTGAATTCTATTGGTTTGGAACTGCTGATATTTCCATATTAAACATAGGAGAGGAAGTATATTTATGCTTGTAGCTCTTAGTGGAAGGAGGAATTTGTAGCAGAGTGCAACGTTTATAGATAGAGAAACTAACTGCATTTGGTTTTTTCTTTAAACGTAAACATTCATGGCAAAGAAAACTTGACACTTAAATGAGTGCCAATGAAAAAACACGTAACAAAGACACTCCCTCAGAAAGAATTTTTTGGCTAGATTATAATTCCTCCAGAGCCAAACGCTTACATGTCACACACACTCTCTCGCCCAGTTACAAAGATTTTAAGAATTGTTTGAAAAAATGAATTGCACGTGTAGTATTCATGAGACTGGCGGGCATGAGAGGCCTGGAGACTGACATCATCCATTGGTATGGCACAGGGCAAGTGCCATACAGGATTTAGCAATCCACAAGACCCTGCCAGGGCTGCAACCTGGAGTGATTAACATTAGGGGCGTGAAGCAAGTTCAGAGTCCATGAAACTCTGAATTCTTCCTTGCCTTCTGCACGGAGGCTGGGAGGCGGAGTGCCATAGGTGTCAGTAGCTTGTGAGATGTGGCTATTTGCTCTCTGGGTAAGGGTTTGAGACCACACTCTTTTCATGTAAGCCAGTGCTTCTCTCTCACTACAGGGCTGTGTTCAGAAGGGTGGCCTAGAGGGCAAGATCTCTGCATCCCACTACCAACTTCCAGAGCCATCTATTTTCCCAAATTCAATCATGTTATTGATCTACTTAAGAGATAATGTATCCAGAGAAGAACAAAAATTGCCAGGCAGAAACTGACAAGATGTTAGAGAGAATTTGTTTATTGATTTTGGGCCAAGTTTTGGTGATGTGGAAAGCATACCACTCATTAGTAAGAATGTTATATCTAAGCAATGAGAAATTTCTTTACAAAATGACCAACATACCAGACTAGTTGCACTTTTGCTGACCTATATTTATTATTTTCCTTTCACAGACAACATGCCAGTAACAAGACTGCGCATGAGGCCATGGCTGGAGATGCAGATTAATTCCAATAAAATACCGGGACTGATGTGGATCAACAAGGTGGGACTTGTCTTTGCTTTGTTATCTTTAATCATCTTCATCCCTCTATTCTGAGCTGATGTTATACACAATGTCACATTAAAAGAAAAGGGGTAGAGTTTACACATGCTACATAAAACAGCATTTTTTATTTCAAAAAACAATAGCTGTAATTGATTAATGATGAATGGAGGAAACCTGATTTGGGACCCTAGAACATCTGAGATCTGCGTCCAACTTGGGCCAAGTTATTTTATATCTTAGTTAAGGCATCGTTGTTACAGTCTTAACCACTGAAAGGGACTTTAGGCCAAATCTTGAGAGATACTTAGCATTTGAACCACTGACTTTAATACTGTACACCTATCACTTCACTAAATCTCTCACACACATTAAGCTTATTTAGGTTTATCCACATTGATTCAGGATTTTTTGCTGATTGAATATTTTAAACTGTAAAGTGTCTTGAAGTGCAGAGGAAAGGTGCTATCTGAGCTAAATTAGTTGCACTGTAAGAAATATTTTTATGGTTTGCACTACTCTATCCTTATTGTTAATTTTTAACAAGATTCTCTTTAGACAGAAAAAAATACCTAAGAAAGTTTTGATAAACATAAGGATCAGAGACAAACCAACAGATCATGGTAGTTGTGAGATAAGGCTGGCAGTGTCCCTCATTTCTGTTATACCTTGTTATTCATCTCTGCAAAACTCAGAACCCTTGGGAAACTTTATATGGGATGTAGTTCACACGTGGAACTAAGTGAATGCTACATTAGGAATCTGATGGCAGCCTTAATGCAGAGTTTCCTTGGTGTGGCTCAGTTATCTTGTATTAAGTCCATATTTAGTTATGAGTGGATGAATGTTATATTCCCTGTATTCAAAACTACATTGTTTAACTACAGGATAAGATGATGTTCCAGATCCCCTGGAAACATGCAGCTAAGCATGGATGGGATCTAGAAAAAGACGCCTGCCTTTTCCGAAGCTGGGCCATTCATACTGGTATGTGCTGGTTTTAAAATTTTATCATTTAAACAGAGAGAGCTGAATTCCGCCCTGATCTGTATTCCATGTAGACTGACTTAACTGGCTTATGTGATTGAAGAATGGCACAAAAGTTAGTTTTCTGGGGAACAATTACCGCAGAGTATTCTGAATTTCTGAAGATTTCCTCTTATTTATAGGGAGATACAAGATAGGTGAGAAAGAGCCCGACCCCAAAACTTGGAAGGCAAATTTCCGCTGTGCCATGAATTCACTGCCTGATATTGAGGAGGTGAAGGATAAAAGTGTCAACAAGGGCTCCAGTGCAGTCCGGGTTTACAGGATGCTACCACCATTAACAAAGCTTCAGAAAAAAGGTATGTGTGTTATCTTCCATATAATTTGCCTCAAAGGGACCATTACTGCAGTTAATAGTCTGTTTAAATTTCCTGTTCTGCTTGTGAATAGGTACTGTCTAAATTCCTTGACAGAAGTAAAGTATTGATGTGAATACACAGTGTTATTACAATTGCTAAATACTACTTTGGATGTATAGCTCCTTTTGGCCGAAGATCACATAGCAATTTTTTGAAAGTTAATTCATTCTCACAATAACCCTAACGGGATCAAATCTTCATCAGCCGCAGAAATGCGCCATCCCTGGGTGGAATACAGCAGCTGTTCAAGGTCTATCACTTGAACTGGCTGTCCTCAATGGCAAAACTCACAGAGCATGATGACATCCTTGCAGCTACATCACTACACATAGCAATTACACTTCTGGAAGATTAGAGCCATCAGAAGTAGCTTTTTCTCACTGTCCCCTTATTTTTGCTTTCACAGAAAGGAAGTCAAAGTCATCTAGAGACTCAAAAAGCAGGAGTAAGAGAAAGGTATGTATTGACTCTGGCAGTTACCAAAGTCAGAGGTTTGCTTTGAAGTTTTGACATATGGGAACAAATATATTTGAGGTCATATCTTGGTCTAATAGACCTTTCGTTCAATACACGTGTCTTTTTAGTCACATGATGACCTGAGGGTGGATGAGGCAGTTGAAGCACTGAACAGCAGTCTACCAGATGACCACAGTGGTTATACAGTTCATTTTACAGAACAGGAAGTGGAGACGGAGAATGCTTCCATCACCTTAGGTGAGATTCAATTTTAGTTCTTCAAACTGAGCAGAGTACCGCACGTACCAAACCCCAGTATCTGAGATCTCAGCATCATAAGCAGAGGGAACAGTGGCTTTCCCTGGGCAACTATGCAACAGGACATACACAATGTGCTGTAGCATGAGCAGAGAGGGATGGGAGGTTATTGTGAATCAGAAAGCCTTGACATTTCCTGGGAATTCTAACTCTTCCTCTCTGTGCATTCCACAGATCTCTCACCATGTGATATTACCGCACTGGCAGAATGGAGAAATCCAATGGAAATAGCAATGGCGGACAGCACAAATGACCTTTACCAGCTTCAAGTGTCACCTTTAGCTTCATCTTCTGAAGGTTGGTATTATATTCTTTGAAACCTCAGGTCAGTCCGATGGAAATAGTTCTACCATCACTGGTTTCAGGGGTATAAGAGAGATGGGGGAGAAGAAACTGCACCCTTGGTACAAATGGTAAGATCTAGCAGGCATTCCAAGGTAAAGGGATCTACTCATCTGTAGTCAAACTGATTACAAAACCAAAAGGCGTTTGCTTGTTCAAGTTGAGGGACCTTATGTTGCATCTGTTACATGCACAAAACTCTTGCTGCAGTCAATGGGAGTTTTGCATACATGAGAACTGAAGGTTTGGACAAAAACTGCTTCCATTAACTGTCTGAACTGATCACACTCAGCACAGTGCTGTGTTATACCATGTCCCAGACACCTCATTTCCAGGTATAAAAGTGTCACCGTCAGGGGTAAGGAAGACAGCTCTGATCATAGTGCATTGTTGCACAACAGTGTATAGGAATGGATTTGTGCTCGTTTCTGAAATATCTAGCAGTTAGTATCGGGCAAGACACAGAAGTAGATGGGCAATGGTAAAACCCATCACAGTGATTGCTGAAACCAGTCCAGTGTGTTGGTCTTCACTGTGTCTCATGGCACATCTGCCAATTAGAGCTACAAAGACAGGCATTTCCACATCAACATCTCACTTAAGGTGGAAATATCCTCCCATTGCTTATAGATAGAAAGCCAGAGCAAGAAGGCTTTGTAGTGGAGAGCTCCAGGAAGAAAGATTTCTTCCCCAACGTGCTGGCAGGTTGTAGAGCAGAGGTGCAGACAACCTACAGCTGTCACTGAAATTCATGACCTCTTACAGTGACGGGGGTTTATAAGAGGAGAGCATAACACAAGCAACTTGAGAGAGATGGAGGCCTCCGATTGTGGATCAACTGTCCATACCTCTGATGTGAGCTGCCCACAAAACCATATGTCATATCACTGCAGGATATGGGGTACACAAGGGGATCAGAGATTCCTAGAGCGGTGACCTCTGTAGCTTGCAGAAATTCCTAAGGCTTCCTGTTACCCATAAAGGTGCTATTATGCAACTAGCAAACATGAATTCATCTGTGGTAATAACTGGATGGAAAAGCGGGGAAGCTGATCTCATGTGATTGCCATTGAGGACACAGAATTAAAGAAAACTTTTTTTTCTTTTTCCTTCATAAAACCCAACAGTAACAGATGATGATGCAGAAGAAATGAAAGAACAACTTTACAAGGTAAAAATGATCTCTTTTTTTCAAAGTAACATTGAGTAACTTGCTGTTTGTGTTGAGGAAGGAGAAGAAACCAAAACATATAAAAGAGAGTTCGCAAGTACATCTAACTAATTTGTAAATAAAAATCCTAGCTACAGCCAGGTTGTGGAGAACAGGCAGAGGAGGAAATACTTAATAGTCTTCTGTCCCTTTGAGTGTGCATGTGCCATTTTAAAGACAAGCACTGAGAAGCTGAGTGACAGTTCTGAGACTCAGAAGACATTCACACTCTAAAAGGAATCTTCCAAAACCCCAACTAATGTGATTGTATTTAAATAGATTTAGCTACATATATATGCACAAAACACTTGTGCAGTCCATTGTTAGCCCTCTTGGGTGAAAACTGACAATCCCAGCAAACAGTGAGGTGGTTTTGTGATGTGTATTCATAAGAACTAAGACCTCCTTAGGTATCTACATCATGATGAAATCTGCCCTTAAATGGAAAAGCAGTGCCAGATGGTGTCTGCAGCCCTATGTGGGAAATATTATTGCTACTGATCTGTTTGTCCAATGGGGGTTGATTTGTTCTCTTGAACATTGTAAGGCTTGCACATTTCAAACCTTCCCCATGTCCCCTTTGTCTCTTGCAGCTGTTTGAGCAACAGGACTGGCATACAACCAGTGTTGGTGGGAAAGGATATCTTACTAATGAGCCCGGCACACAAAATATCTGCAGCAACTTCAGCTACAAAGAGCAAGATTCTGAAATAGATACAACCTCAGGTACAAATTCCTTCATTTCTGAAGCCAAGTTACTGAGGCCTTGTTTATGCTTATGCACGCTCTGGTGACCGATCTTCCGGATTTCTATTTAGCGGGACTAGTAAGGCCCTGCTAACTAGAATGCTGATGGCATCCCCATCGACCTCGGTACTCTATAGGTTGCAAGGAGAAAGGGAAGTCAATGGGAGAGTTTCACCTGTCGACCTCTTGCAATGGAGCCGCCTCAGAAATTTGGTTTAACACAATTCTCATAGCTGAAGATATGTATCTTAAGTCAAATTTCTGGCATAGCATAGACTAGGCCTTAGAATACAACTAGAGGTAGAGGGAGAAGCAAATTAAGCTCTTTATGCAAGATGGTTTAAATTGAGTGAAAAATTAAAAAAAAAAAAAAAAAAAAAGCAGTTTATGAATTATTATGTTTTATTTGAGATTTCTATCCAGCACATTAATTTCAAATTGAAGGAGTTTGTTTGGGACTTTTTAAAAGATGATTTGTACCAGAATGTGTACCACTAACTGGTGCTTAAAACTTATATGTATATGCAGACATGGTCTGATCAGTGGGAATTCAGCACAGAAATCCGTGCTTTAATTCAGTTTCCAGTTTTAGCCTCACAGATTACTTTTAAGATGAGTCAGTTTCCAGATTTAAAGTTGCTTAGCCATAAAAAAGTGAAAGTTGTAATAAGAATTACAGCAAATGTAAAGCATTTTCAAAGATAACAAATTTTGCAGATGTATCTAATTGTAATCAGATTATGTGAACGTTTACATTTTCACTATAGTATTATTAGTTCATGCTAACTATTTTGTTGTGGAGCATGGTAAACTTCTCATTTCTTCTTTTTTTTTTTTTAGGGGAAATAGAGTTCAGATTTTGTACCGATCTGAAAAACAGTTTAGAATTCTCCTGGCTGGATACAGTTCGGTCTAGCGGTATACAAGTCATTCCTTGTAGCTTGTAAATCTCTTGCTTCTTCGGACTGTGAACTGTTTTACTTCTCCTGTTCCCTGTGAAGGTGAACAGAGTGTTGTTACTGACGGTGTGAGAAGCAAGAACGTCTACTTTCCGTTTAACTTCTGGGACTGAAGAGACCAAGCCATGAAAACTCCATTATTAAAAACAAAAACCAAAAACCCTTCTCACCAGAACTGTTTGCTTTGAAGGCCTATGAAACTTAAAATTGCTTCTGATGTGAAGCTGTTCCCACATTAATGTGAAATGGGGTTCTGACCTTTTTGTTGGGATACAAGTGAAGGGCTGTCAGTAGAAGATGAGCTGGGTTCCCCATTTCTCTCTCATGTCTTTATAACTGAAAAGCACTGCGTTGGGAGGAAATCATCTACAGTCTCTTTTACTGTCCTTTACCAATCTGATGCTTAGGGGGCACAGGGCAAATGTGCCTGTTCCTGTTAGTTCAGGTTGCCACATACCTGTGTAGCACTAGTGAAGTACTTCTGAGCTTGTTGACAGTCATTACAGATTTTAGGAGTCAACATCAATTGCACTAATTGACCCCCTTTCCTTTGATTGCTCCAGCACACAGCTGATTGACAAATCAAATCCCTCACTTCTGTAAATATATTTAGTCCAAGAAAATGTGAAAATCAGCTACATGCTTTGCTTCCATGTATTACAGTTATTCAGAAGATCTGCTCATAAGAATTATTCTGTTGCCATTATACATGAGGTATGCCAGTTGTTCGTTTAATAATTATGAAAGAGTTGCTATACTTTGGACCCATAATTATTTGCACGGATGGGCATAACACTTTATTTATACAGGACCATTCATGGCAGCCAACAGAATGCTCGTCACTGCAGTAGAGTACATAGACTACTGTGTACAATATATCCCCAATGAGCTGAAGGAAGATCTTTAGAGAACCAAAGATATAAACCTGTGCAGAGTAGTACAACATAACAGAAAGGAGGGAGGTCTTTTGATTTATGTTTAAATATTTGGAAATCCATCAAATCACTAATTGTAACTGAGCATTTTCCTGTACATAGTTTTGTATATAAAGAGTGTTGTACATTTGTTTTAATAAAAACTTTTATATATGAAATATAGTTGCCTTATTTGAACACTAATGAGAAAATGTATTCTGGGTTGTTTGGGCATTTCCTGAGAATCAGCTTGCTTGCAAAGATCCTCCCAGTGTTACCACGTCTAAATACAGGGTCTGTTGTGATCGTGACTATTTGGTACCCAACAGAACACTTATTGAAGTCAGTCAGGTTTCTTCCATCCTTTTCAGCGGTAGTCAGAGAGATAGGCGTGGTCTACATTGGACACATTTTTAAAAATTCCCACTATTGGGACCAGTGGCTCATATTTATCAGGAACATTGAGACACACTGATTTAGTCAGGCAATGGCGCTTGTTGTCACTGATGCTTTATATACTATGCCTTAGACCTGCTTGGAGCAGCATTAGAAGACACAGTACTTGAAAGAAAAAAAGCCCCATGGCCTGCCTCTTTCTCTGGCTCCACAACTGGTATCAGTGAAGAAGGGAGATTTTTAGAAGTATCCCACAATATAGATGCAGATATAGTTGGACAGGCCAGACCACTTGCAGTAAAGAAAGCAAATAGACATTTAGGTGCAAAAAAAAAAAAAAAAAAAAAAAGCAGCTTAAGTTTGTACTTGCTTTTGTTTTTCCACATGCTGGATTGCAGTAAGCATCACACTGCAGTAGAAAACACTCCTTCTGGGGTGGGCAGAGAGACGGGACAGCGCACGTGGCCAAAGTCAGACACACTGCAATCCGATATTGCTTATTGAGTGGTGCTATTGCTTACAATGCTGGGATGTGGCCACATTTGGACAATGCAAAGTCAAGCGCCCGCTGAAGGAGAAACGGTCAGATCAGTCTCTGGGGTCAGTGTGACTAAAGTAATGGAAAACACTGAAGAAATACCAGAGCCCTAAGGCTTGGTGCTTTGTTCCCTGCTTACTCAGGCAAGATTCCTATGGACTCAAATGGGAGGTTTTGCTTGAAGAAGAAAAAATACTGCAGCATCAAGCCCTTAAAGAAAGGCCAGGATAGGAAGTTAAGGTCACAAAATATCAAGCTCTAAACACTCAGGGCCTGATCCAAAGCCCACTGAGATCAAGGGAAAGATTCCTATTGATTTCAGTGGGTTTTGGCTCAGGTCCTTATTGGGCAGGAAATAGAGTGTAAAGAAACATAGGGTATGTCTACACTTGCAGCCTAATTCGAAATAGGGCTGCAAATGTAGGCATCCGAAATTGCAAATCAAGCCCGGGATTTAAATATCCCGCGCTTGATTTGCATCTTCCCGGCCGGGAGCTATTTTTTTTTTTTTTTAAATTGACAAGACCGGAATAACTGCCCGCGTCTACACGCAGCAGTGAAACAGCTGTTCGAAATAAAGCCCTATTTCAAATTACCTGTTATTCCTCCTGCAATGAGGTTTAACAGGTAGTGCGAAATAGGGCTTTATTTCGAACGCCTGTTTCCCTGCTGCGTGTAGACGCGGGCAGTTATTCCGGGCTTGTCAATTTCAAAAAATGGCGCCCAGCCTGGAAGATGCAAATCAAGCGTGGGATATTTAAATCCCGGGCTTGATTTGCAGTTTCGGATGCCTACATTTGCAGCCCTATTTCGAATTAGGCTGCAAGTGTAGACATACCCATAGAGAAATATACTCCAGTGGTCAAAAGTGAGTTGTGTAACTCACCACTAATGAAGATGCAGAGGCAAATAAATAAAAACAAAGCCATACAAATTAGTGGGGGTACTGAAAATTAGCATATTTGTGCAAGGTTGCATCTGGAAGCACAGGGAATGAACGGTCAAGAAGATTATTTCATTATCTGTCACTATCACTAGACATATGTTAACTTTGCTGCACCCCAAAGCAGCAGATGCCTGTGGGCAGTGGAGAAAAGCACCTTTCCCCCAGCGAGGTATCAGAAATGCGTTTTGTGGCATTATCCCAGCATTGCTTTTGGTGTAGCCACAGGAGGCACTGGCATGGGATATTGCTGTTAGCCCATTATGGCTCGCAGGCCCTGTGTCTGCTGGTGCCCATTAGTAAAGGCAAGAAAGTGAAAGGTTTATTTGGATCAACTGAGTCCACTTTTCAACTGACTGGCTATGTCTACACTGGCGCCATCTTGCGCCAGAGATATGCAAATGAGGCTACGCGTGGAATATCGCCGAGCCTCATTTGCATATCTAATGAGCCGCCATTTTTGCAGACAAGGCTCTTGCGCCAGAAGGTGCTGTCTACACTGCCCCTTCTTGCGCAAGAAAAACCCTCTTGCGCAACGCCGCTATTCCTGAAAATAATCAGCGTAGCGGCATTGCGCAAGAGGGTTTTTCTTGTGCAAGAAGGGGCAGTGTAGACAGCTCCTTCTGGCGCAAGAGCCTCTTCCACAAAAATGGCGGCTCATTAGATATGCAACTGAGGCTCGGCAATATTCCACGCTTAGCCTCATTTGCATATCGCTGGCGCAAGATCGCACCAGTGTAGACATAGCCAATAGGTTTTACTCAGCTGGAGAGTACAGCTTCTCTGTTCCTTTAAGTACCGGGTTCATCGCTGGGATCTTAAATGCAGACGCTGCTCATAGCAGAGAGCATCTCACCTGCCTGATGTGAACTGCAGCTACTAAATAGATTATTGGTGATGAAGACGCTGTGTCCTGTGATGTTCCCACTTGCCTGGTAATGAAGAACTCCCGCGAGGTACACGCCAGCATTTTCATGGAAGCCACCTAAGAGGACATGCTGGCTGCACGCTGGCTTAGATCCCAAGCAACAGTGGAAATGATTTTTGCTAGGTAGCACAGCATCCATATAAACTTAGAGGGTATATCTACACTAGGCCCCTAGTTCAAACTAGGGAGGCTAATGTAGGCATTCGAAGTTGCAATGAAGCCCGGGATTTAAATATCCCGGCTTCATTCATCTTCCGGCACCGCCATTTTAAATTCCCCTTAGTTCAACTCGTGCAGTTACACGGCACGGAGTAGGTAGTTCGACTAGGATCTCTAATTCGAACTACTGTTACTCCTCGTGAACGAGGTGTACCAGTAGTTCGAATCAGAGATCCTAATTCGAACTACCCACTCTGTGCCGCATGTAGCTGTAGGCACGGAGTTTGGACTAAGGGGGATTTAAAAATGGCGGCGCCCGGGAAGATACAAATGAAGCCCGGGATATTTAAATCCCGGGCTTCAATTGCTACTTCGAATGTCTACATTAGCCTTCCTAGTTCGAACTAGGGGGCTAGTGTAGACACACCCAGAGAGATTAGGCTTCCGCATGTATCAATGGAAGGAAATCAACTTTGTTGAAAAAGCTAAAAGCCTCCTTAACATTTCTTCTGTAGCAGGAAAAATGAACTATATGAAAGTGTGTTTTCTTCAGCGTAGATGTCAGCCCATAATAGTTTATCCACAGATCTGTACACAGGGGAGTAGATGGGGGTGAACGCACACCCCCTCGTGCTCCCCCAAGTAAGCATGAGGGGGTTTGTTAGGGTAGTGGGTCTGTGGCTTGAGCTCAGCCCTTTTTTTTCCCCCCCCCCAGCAGTGGGGAGCCCATGCTGTCGGGTCTAGCCTCCCCTTTTCTCGCCTCCCCCACGAGGTTGGAGAGCCAATGCTGGCTTCTTGCTGCAGTGGCGATGGCGCGGAAGTCCCAAGCCTTGCTGCATGATACAGCTCATGGGGCAGAAGCGCTCCTCCCCCCCCAACCCGGCTGGGCCAATGGGAGCAGCAGAAGGCGGTGCCTGGGACCAGCGTGGGGCACAAAGGCAAATAAGTGCCTCCCCACCCCCTCATGCCCAGACCTCGTGCCCCCCCCAGTTCGCTCCTGCACCCTCCTCCCTGGCAGGACACCTTACCCCCAGCCCGCTCTTGCACCCTCCTTCCTGGCCACACACTACACCTTCCCTTGCTCTTGCCCCCTCCCCCGGGACAGATACGCTGCTCACAGCCTGCTCCTTCACCACCACCTCCCTTCCAGATCCTGCATCGCCATTCCTCTTGATCAGAGGCGGCCCGTAAGCATAGGCAGACTCGGTGGTCCCCCAGGGCATCGTCTTCAACGGGGTGTCCAGGGCACCCGATGATGACGTCACGGGGCGCCCGATGATTACGTCACGGCCATTGACGGCCGTGCAGGTGGGGCGCCAATTGCACGTTCCACCTGGGGCGCTGGCTGTTGATGGCAACCCTGTCCTGCACACTAAACCACCATTTTTGTCCCAACCCCAGAGACTTGGGGTCCACAAAATCCACTAACCCTGGAACCCCAGAAGAGTAAATCTGGCCTATGGGATGCCCTGAACCTCAGTCTTTCCTGTCCCTTCCTCCCCATGGGGGGCTGGAGTGCTAGGGGAGTGACATGGCTTTGTTAGGAGCCTCATCAGTGAGAGCTGGGGGGGGAGGGGGGGGGGATGTGTTTCCGATGGTTTTGGGTTTTGGTTTGGTTTGGTTTTTTTGCTTCTCACTTTTGTGGTCCCCAACTGATTTTTTCTGTGGGTCAGTGGCCCCTGATCCAAAAAAAAGATTCCCAACCCAGCCATAAATAAAGAAAACATGGAAACCTTTTGTGTTGGACATAAATTAATATTTCATTTTATTTAAAATGAAGTATGATAAACTAACATGAGAAAGTTAAAGTGCTTAGTCTGTGTAATAACTTAAATTAATATTTCCTTTCTTATTGGTTAAATTTAACCATTGTCCCAACCTGCAGCATTGCAAAATGGCTTGGGCATAATTATCGGCAAGTTTCCATTAGCAACTGGTGGTCCACAGAAAGGTTTGCATTGAGCCAGGTGGGCCACGGACCAAAAAGTTTGAGAACCACAGCAGGGACAGTTGCTGATGCAGTGTGACCGGCCTAGTGGGAACAAGGTGCAGACTGTGTTAATTCAGGGTTTTAAAATCTGTTGACTAATTTCAGTGCTGGACGGAAGGTAGTTTGGTCTCTGCACAAAGACAATCCACACCATGTTACAAACCTAGTTCTGCTGAACTGTCTGCAGATGTGGCTCCTAAAAAAATGCCACTTTTCTGTCAGTACAGCGAGGGGACTGTTTTCCTGAGTGGTTTTCTTACAGTTAAGGGAAAGGGAAAAACTTTCCAGAGGGATAACTCAAGCAACTGAACACCAGAGAGCTTGCAAACAATTGTTGGAACAAGTGCTGGCTGCTAAAGCAAAACATGAGGCTAATGCCAACTGGTATAGCTTGTGCCAACAGCAGTTCATTGCCAGTGTATTCCAAGTGAGTTTACAACACAAAGAAAGATACAATCCAACGGAAATTGGTTGTGGTATAAAATTGCCTCCAACAATCTTACCAATATTAACTTAAAGGTATGTGCAGAAGGCTGACAATCCTGCCAGCTTCTTGTGCAGTGCTCAGCACACTTTGGGCACCTGGACCAGAAATCTGAGAAGGGCTTGGCACCCTGAGGCATGGCCAGCTTTGCTAATGAGTTCAGCTCCCATTTAGGTGCCAAAATAACTGGCCAGATTTTCAACAGCTCGCCATATTGGATGCAAATTGGGTGGGGTTTTTTGTTTGTTTGTATTATGCAAAATCTGGCCATGGGAAATACTAGGCATTGAAAACTTATCATCATCTGCCCCGTATTCGGTTCAAAGGCAGCTGAGTTCTTATGAAAATCTGGCCCCTGTTGTGGCTGCCGAGCATTGGAAAATATGGGCCTGAGCTCTTCTGAGAAGTCAATGCTAAGGCTTTGATCCTTAAAGGCCCATTGAAGTGAATGCAAAGACTACTGTGGACTTCTGTGGGCACTGGCAAGGAATGCTTTTCTAGGGAGTTATAAGGGTTAATTATGTTAGTGCTGGCCTTTGAAGAGGTGAAATGCTGCTTAGTGCTAAAAGCCTGTATCAAAGCTCTCTGAGGCCAATGGGAGTCTTTTCACTGACTTCAGATTTGTTTCTAAATATCCTGTGTCTTGTTCAGCCTCCTTCAGGGCTAGACCCTGACTTGCTCTGTGAAATCTCATCTACCCCAGTGGGATGTGTCAAGTGAGAAAGGCAAAGGAGAAATTCACTCCTGCTTCTGACACAGTCCCTGTACCTTTCATAAATAAAATGTTGTAGCAAAATAAATAAAAATCCTCTGGATATCCCCTCCCAATAACGACAGATGATTACACTGACGATTCACTTCCACTCGGCTGAAGCTGGCTGGGGTCCCAGGTCTCTTGGACTTGGACATGCAACATGTGAGGATACAGAAATAATTTCACATTCTTTCGTAGCAGTGTGCCAAATAAGTGACAAAAGGGAAATCTAACCATTGTCCCTCCAGCGGAATGTGCAAAACTATCTCCATACTAAACCAAAACACACCCCAAAGGGGGTTCTCGGTCTCTCAAAAGAGAACACATTTGCCATCCAGCGAGTGGTTGCTAAGATAAGTGCAATATCAGGCCCATTTGGAAAAGGGTGTGTGTGAATGGTGTGAATGCACCCCTCCCCGTGGCCTCATGGAGCCAATTCCGGGCAGGCTGGGGAATGGGCAGGCCACGGGAGCGCAGGGATGACATGTTGCCCAAGCCTCCCTTCCCCATGCTCTAGCTGGTCTGGGGAAGGCTGGGGCTATTTCCCCCTCTCCTCCAGGAGTGAGGCCAGGGGTGGGGCTGGGCCAGGGTGACAGGAGCTAGGCAGCCACCAGCCCCTCCCATGGCTTGGGCCAGGCTGCTGCAGCCACAACCCAGCCAAACGGGCTAATTCTGCCCCAGCTCTCCCGGGTGGTCGGGGAGAAAGACTGGAATGTTTTGGAATATTGGTTTTCACTTATGATATTACAGCAAGATCCCAGAAGGAAATTTCTATAAAACCTTTATTACGTTATACATTTTTAGTATGTTAAAACAAAACCATTTTACCAATCACTGTTTCCATTCCAATTTTTCATTAACCTCTCTCATGCACACTCATTGCATGACTATTTTGAACTCCTTTATATCTAAAAAAATTGCGGTCCACATTTACAAAAAGCATCCCCCCCCCCCCCCCCCCTGAAATTTCTGTGTATGGGACTGAGCCAGTTGGGAAAATTCACCTACGCATGGAAGGAAAGAGTTTCTATGGGCTATACGATGACATAGGAGGATGGGTGCTTAGGAAATGTTCAGAGATGTTGGGGACAAAGTGGGCAAGGCTGAAAGGGGGAAACGGTCTTGTAGCTGTGAGTCACAAAAAAGACCTTCTAAAATATCCGGTAATTGTCCCATAGTCACCCCAACTTTTCTTAACAACTTGCTAAATTAGAGTAGAATATAGTTCAGTGCAGCTTTACTATGTTCTGTGTTGCCAGTCTAATCACCTTGAATGTAAAAGAGCTGGAATTGGATGTGGTAACTATTAAACTGGGAAGAGTTTTCGGCAATAACCTCGGATGGAAATAACCTGAGCTCTGACCCCAGAGGAGGCTGTGTCAGGAGTACCGTGCTGGTTGGCGTAGGATTAAAATAGAACATTGCTACCGTGCAGCATGAACTAAATGCTCGGGAGGATGCCACACACAGTTAGGCAGCTTGTTTAGCTAGGCCATCATTTCTAGTATTTCACTGTCCTTCCTGTGTCTTTAGCTGGCAGATCTCTCCTGGAAACATTTCCTTTGATGTCACCAATTTTTTTCTCAGTACGTTTTTAAGGAAAGCTCCTATGCTGCTTGGGCCTTGAGAAACATCCCGAGCACTTCATGCCATGGATATAAACGGAGAGCAACTCAAAACACTTGACCCTTGGAGCAGCTGGAAAGGCTCAGAAGCTTCAGTCCTGAAAGATGAATGCAGAACTTGCCCCACCTGAACATGAAATCTATCCAACAGGTGCATTCAATAGTCAATATTATTTGTGCTGCTGTAGAGTCTAAGAGGTCCAGATTCAGGACCCACTGTGCTAGGAGATGGTCAAAATGATGGCCCTTGTCCCAGGGAGTTTGTAATTTAATAAGCCCTCATGTGACTTTTCCTAATTAAAGGAGAGCCACTGTGGCAATGATGTTGTCTTAGGAGTTTGCACTGTGCAGACATTTGACATGGGGAAATCCCCACGTAACAAGAGGAGCAGATCATTTGCAGTGAATCCAATCCCGCTCTTATCTCAGCCAAAGTAGAGGTGCACATCTTTGGATGCCCGGAGAAGACTTCCATCTCCTTTTGCATAAGAGGTTGCTCTCTTTGGTCTTCAATAATGTCACAGTTTAAAATAACAAAATGGAACCTCTCCCCCACTTTCTCCAAAGGACAAATCAGTGTCTGAAGTAACGCGTTTGGTGCCAATTGCCTCGGTGTAATCAATGGGAGTTTTGCCACTGCCTTCTGGAGAGCCAGTCAGGTCCATGTTCAGCTTCATCTGCCATTGTTTTTATTTAGGTGTTGTCTTTAGCTCCCTCTTCCCCCCCAAATCAGTTCATTTTCTAGAGAAAGAATCACAAAATCTACTGGAAACAAAGACTGATGGACTCCCAGAAACAGTCCCACAACATGACTTTGAAAAACAAACACACACCTTGTTGCAGTGATTATAGAGACTTTGTGACTTTAAAGGCAGAATTTCTAGGCCTTTAAGTCCCAAGGTTTTCCTTGCTGAAGATACATGGTCATGGAAGGATTTTATAGATCTGCCTTTGGGTATTATTGCATTTTCTAGAAACACCTGTGAAAAAATACAAGAAAGGGGTGCTGATTGTCCCTGTGTTTTAATTCAAACTGCTCACACATTTCCCTCCCTTCACCCTATTTAAAACCTTGTTAATCAACAGGGGTTGGTAAGAATTGTACAGCGTGTGGGACTGATTCTTCCCTGCCTGGCCTGTTAGGCACTCAGTTACACCCATGCACAGGGAGTGGAAAATGTTCCCGCCCACTTTGCCCTTGAGACACTGCACTGGTCAGTGGAGACTTAGAGCCTATAAATAACTCTGTTTGCAGTATTCTGAAGCCTGATTACTTTGCCAGTTAATCACGTGACTTGCCATATCAGGTCCTATAGTGGCTTATGATTCATCAGAATGAAGGTGTAAATGAACAATGGGGAAAACAAAGGGGCCTATTTTGACATGGAGATACAAGACAAGCTATTTAAAATAGCAATGTGTTGAATCACAGCGTGCAAACACTGGTCTTTACAGTGCTGGAGCTCCTCACCAGCTGATGTAATCTGATAATTATATTAGATTAGTGCTCTATATTGAATCAGTGTTTTCATTGCTTTTTGGTCCTTCTCCTGAAGATACTGTAAGTTCCTAGGTATTATTACTTTCAATGGGGAAACCAACTTAAAATGCCTTTATGCCTAAATTACTTAGATTGTAAGCTCTTTGGGGCAGGGATCAGGTTTTGTATCTATAGGCCCAAGGCACCATAAAAAAAATAAGGATATAATCTATAAAACAGACTTCTGCAAAGAGGATTACAGATATTTATTTTAAATAAAGATATTTTATACAGAAGTCTCATTCACCATCTCCTTATTAATGCAAAGAGAAACCACAATCTCAATTTGATCACATTCCTAATGGATGTTTAAGTGCACTGATTGTCTGGGCATTAATTATGGCAATTTTGCATTGGAATTTCATAGAAGAAAGTGATGGATTGAGTAGAATGATGACAGGGAGGTGCCAGAACTTCTGGGTTCCACTCACAGTGCTGTCTCTGACAAATTTTTTCCTCAGTTTATCTATCAGCAAAATGGGGATAATATTAACTCCCTTCATAGGGTTGTTGTGATGGGCTATGAAAACAATGAGGAGTCTTGTTGGACCTTAGAGACTAACAGATTTATTAGGCCAGTAGATTTTATTTTGAACTAGCTTATTTTGAAATTTGGTGTGTCTACACGATGCCAAATTTCAAAATAAAGCGCTATTTCAAGCCATCCTTTATCCCTTGTGCAGCGTGGTTTACCGGGATGGCAAAATAGCACTCCCATTATTTTGAAAAATATTTCAAAATAATAGGCAGCTTGTGTAGATGCAGGGTAGCTATTTTGGGATACCTCTGGTATCCCAAAATAGCCTTGCAGTGTAGACGTACCCTAAGTTCCAAGGATTTTGTTTTAGGGCTCTTTTGTTAGTTACATTCCAGGACAGGATCATAGAGTTTGTACAATTACTCCAGAGGAATATATCATGGCTACAAATCCTACCATTCGAGGTAAGTTCAGACAAAACAGAATAAAAGCAATTTCATTTCAGAAATGATTCTTCATGCTTCATTCCAAGTATGGGGAAGCAAAGCACCACTTAGGAGCTTTCAGAGCTCAGCAAGTTGTGATTTCAGCCAAAACAATTTAGTCCTAACTTCATCATAACTTCACCATTGAAGGCTGATGGTTTTGTGCCTCTTTGCTGAGATGGTCCTGTTAGGACATAGACAATCAGGCCTGCCTGTATAGGCCTATATCAGAACAAAGTCTAAGGCTTTGTTCTTAAGCTAAGGCTTTTGTCACATTCCAAAGCAGCCCAAAGCATTCATATTGAAATAAGGCACATTCCAACAATTTGGGGCTGTTATCTACGGCCTACAGGTAAAGGTAAGAGTTTAGAAAATTTGTTGGTCACTTTATGTCTGGCAAGGACCCACTCCTCATCTCTCTATTGTTTATCTGTATGGTTCTGTCTGGGTCTTTGATTGTCTTTGTCTCCTGTATAATTAATTTTGCTGGGTGTAAACCAATGAGGGTGGCCAGGTGTAATTGGTTAGATAATCATGTCACAATATGTTAGGATTGGTTAGTTTAATTTCAGTAGAATGATTGGTTAAGGTATACCTGAACATATTCCTTTGTATATTAGGGACTAACAGGGAGTGAGTGGTTGAAAACTGGGGAAAACCAAAGGAAAAAGGAAAGGAAACTGCAGTTTGTGCTGGCTGGAAGTGAACCCTGATAAACAACGAATTGTTTGCATCTCTGCACTGTTCATGTGAGAAAGACCGGGGAAGTGGGAGGGTGAAGGGATAAGCTCTCTAACAAGCCCATAGTACTCAGCCTCTACACAAAATCATGGGATTTGTCTGTGAAAATGTGGTCACAGATATACACAAAATAGCTGCGTCCCTTCTCTGCTCGTGGACTGTTTGCACCACCTCCCTCTCATGTCCTTATTCCCAGTCCCTTAACCTCAGCCTCACTTCACATCTGCCTTCCCCATCCCTGTTCATGTTTCATTCCTTTCTTCCCTTCCCTGTCCCACTCTTTTCTTTTGTGTGTATCGCTAATTCCTTCCCAGGAAAACTTTTCCCAAATAAACAGAAAAGAACCAAGCCAACAACAACAAAAGCATGACATTTGCAACCATCACATGGTTCTCCCTGCTTCTATGCTGTTTCCCTTTCTCAACCCTTGTCTGGCTTGTCTGGTTAGCTAGAAAACTCATGTGGGCTCTAAGTTTGTGCAGTGTCTAGCACAGTGGGACCATGACCTTGGCTGGATCCTTCCTGCTACCACTGTAATTAGACTTGGCTCTAACAGATCCAAAAAAAATCTAAGAAGACTGAAACCATAAAACATCCAGCATGCAAACAAAAAGTTTGTCCGCTGCCAAGCTCACGATTGCCAAGACACTGAATCCTAGAATGCCCTAAGTATTTCAGAATCATTTCTAACTGTTGGCAGGAGGCATGCCTGTTCCCTAATTGGTGTGTACAAATGCCAGGCAAAGGGAATCGATAACAATCCCTCATCCAGATCTTTGAGGCATAAGTGCCCGTGCAATACCCAGAATGAAACCATTTTTAAGCTGCCAACTTGGAGAGGAGAGGTGAAAAGGAGTTTCCCTTGAAAAATGCCATGTTCCGGGGGCACAAGCTGCCCTTCCCGCCTCTCCTGTTATACAGGGACTAGGGTGGAACATGCTTAAAGCAAAGACTAGGATTGCCAGGTGTTCCGTTTTTGCCCAGACAGTTCATTATTTCTGGCCCCTGTCCAGTAAAAAAAAACAAATACTGGATGTTTTGTCCCCCTTTTTTTTTTTTTTTTGCTCAATAACTTTCGTCTCCTGTTTTGTTTTTGTTCAACAAGTTTGGTCTCAAGTTTTTTTCCTGCCATGTTCGGGATTTTTGGTGAAAGCATCTGGCAAGCCTAGCAAAGACAGAAAACACAAACTGGTGGAGGGTTTCCTTTAAGAACCTTGGTCATATCTACGCTGCAATTAAACACCCACAGCTGGTCCATGCCAGGTGACTCAGGCTATTTAACTGCTGTGGAAACATTTGGGATCAGGCTGGGGCTTGGGCTCTAGGACCCTGCCAGTGGGGAAGGTCCCAGAGTTCAGGCTGGAGCCCCAGCCCAAATGTCTGCACCTCCATTAAACAGTCCATTAACCTGAGCTCCACAAGACCAAGTCAGTTGGCACAGGCCAGCTGCAGGTGTTTAATTGCAGTGGTAGACATAGCTGAGAGCAAAGAAAAGTCACTGAAAATGATGGGCCTATCTTCATGCTGACAGCCATGCTTGCCCTTCTAGGCAGTTTCTTCCCAGAAGAATGGTGAAATATGCTGGCACACGCTATTCCTTTCACTCATGAGTCACAGAGAAACTTTCTGATGAAACTGAAGGATGCTCACATAAAATCAGAACCATGGCACAAAGTCAGGGCAAGCCTGGTATCTGTGCCTGGCAGCGTAGTTCATCTGCATGCACGTCCTTTGAGGAAAGCTCCAGATTTTCACAAGGACTGAGAAGATTCATGTGGAGATAAAATCCCGCACTGCACTGTAGCCTGGAGTTTATGCCAGCAAGAATTTGGCCTCAGAAGCCCAGAGTCTCCATTTGCTGTCTTTTTTTAATTAAAAGGCTACATGTTAGAAGAAATGAGGAGGTGGTCATAATATGGTAGTTGCATCCAGAGTTTTGGATTCTTCACCAGAGGGATGGAATTTGTTTCAAAAGTGCTTTTCCTCTCTCCCACCACTGCAAAAATCACCAAAAACAATCAAAGAATCTCTGCTGATATTGATACAGTATAAAGGTTCAGTTATGAACCTCTGCAGGCAGCATATTGGGTTATAGGGATGAGCAATGAACAACCTGCTCTGGTATGGCAAATCCTCCCTTCCTACTTTATGTCTCCAATGCATTTTGTTCGTGTTTGTTCATTTAAGAAATCATTAATCTGTCACAAGTGACAGGCCATACATTGCCATATGTGAAAGGGCACAGAACCTTTCTAGCAAGCCAAGAAACAGCATTTCCCCTTGGGATTATATAGGGGAAATTACAGTTTTTGTGTAACTGTTTGATCAGAGGCTGCTGCTGCTACTACTACTGATAAAGTCAGCCTTTGCTTCCTTTATTGCAGCTTATCCCATGAGAGAACACGTGAGTCAGTGGTTAGAATTTGAGTTTCAGTGCTAAAAAAAAAAGTTGTCATTGGCTGTGTAGCTTTGAATTTGAGCAACAGGAGAAGACACAGAGGTGTTGTTCATTTTGATCAAATGATAGTTCTTCAAAGGACACTGCATGGGAGACAAGACTGCGCAAAGAGCAGGATGAGACCAGCCCTCATTCAAAGTTTAGCAACCAGCGTCTCCCAAAGTGATTTGCAAGCCTGTGTGTTCAGCTTTGCTTTATAGAAAACTGAGCGTTTGATGTTCTACCACACAGATAAGATGTATTTCATTCTGTTCTGTCAACCACCTGACAGTATCAAAGTCCTGTCCAGAGTCCTTCATCTTTTAAATATCAGAGTGTGTCGGGGGCTGTGTCAACTCCATTGTCAAGCCCAGTTAGGGGTCACCTGTGTTCCAGGATGTTTTTTTGTTTATGCTGTGCTGTCCAAAATCAGCAGTTAGGGAACAGACAGGGATTTAGCTACACCAGAACAGCGACACAGAGGTGAGCTCCCAATCTTGCTCTCATAGACAGCTGCTGTGAATCTCAGAACAACTGTTTTTTTAAGATACATTTTGACAAAGCAAAAACAAATTAAAATTCATCATCCATTGTGGGGGTTAGGGAAAAGAAGGGTGAGGGAACAAAATATTAATTTGTAAATGACAGATATTGAGGCAAAGAAACCATATTTTCAAGTCTCCAGATTCTAGTCCACCTAGCATCAAGAAACTCAGACCCATGTAAATGTTCATTTAAACCTTTTTTTTTTTTTTTTAATTATTATTTTGGTGTCATGAGACTATGTAACATTTACGCTGCCATATTCTTTTCCTCTTCAAGGCGCTATACAAAGTTTAAACTTCTGTAGCCTGTAAGCACGTTATTATAAATTGACTTTCCTGCTCTTGCAATTAGGTAAACACGTAACAGCTAGCAGGTAGGGTTGCCAGATGGTTTCAACAAAAATACCAGACACACTTGACATTACATCACAATCTACATGACATTACATCGTATTTAGAAAATACCGGACATTTATATTTTCTCAATTTGTTTCCCGAACAGAAAGCTCAAATACTGGACTGTCCGGTTCAAAACCGGACACCTGGCAACCTTACTAGTTGTGGGTTCCATCCATCCATAATGTAAGTCCATTTGCTTGAACTGTTTTATACCCGAGTTGGATCTGAGCCCACCACCTGCTCCACCAGATTTTATCATTCATGAGTTACTCATCATGAATCCATAAAGTGCCTTCTGTGGGGAACCTTTCTCAGCC
This sequence comes from Rafetus swinhoei, assembly GCA_019425775.1. NCBI lineage: Eukaryota > Metazoa > Chordata > Testudines > Trionychidae > Rafetus > Rafetus swinhoei. Next base: position 17,563,657 of record CM033428.1, on the reverse strand, counting down.
CAGGCAGAGACTCATCCAGAGCATAGCAGACCAGAATTACTGTCTGCAAAGGCAAACAGCACCATGATCTAAACAAAGTTGTTTGCCAGGATTCAGTGACTCATCCAGCTCTCATTACAAAGTTCACGGCCCTGCAGCAGGTCTCCCATTGTGCACTGTAACTCGTCATGTACTACAGTGAATACAAGTTCTAGCTAGTGTTGAGTGTCTGAAGGAAAAGGAGTTCCGTCTTAGTACTTTATTTCCAGCGTGCCTAGTCTTTTCTGAGACAGCCCCCTTCAAAACTCACTCCACGTGAGCCCCATAGAAGAAAGGGAGTGAAAGGAGGGGCTCAGATGGGAAGACACTGCACTCCAAAGCTGTGTTTAGGTCAACGAAAAAGCATCTTAACTGTTGCCTACAGAATATTACTCATAAAGCAAGGAGTGTTAATGCTTCCTGATAGCCACTAATGGCAGATACAGAGGGGACTCCTTATAGAACAGTACCGAGTTATTTGGTGGCAGTGGTGCAAACCACTACAACTTGTAGTGCAGTAAGTGCAAGTGTAGTCAGGTCCCCTTCCTGTACACACACATTAGTTGTTCAGGTCAGGAAATACGGAGTCTCCAAATCATCGAATTAAATGAGCAAGCAAGGTCCCTGCCCTGGACGACCCTTATTTTGTAGCACCAATTTGTCCTTTCCATTCAGGCCTGTCGACAGAGGGAGGGAAAGGGGGCAACTGTGATTCATCAGGGCCTGGGGCTTCCGGCCACTGCTACAGCAGCAGCAGAGGCCAGAACTACGGGACCTTGAAATTGCTGCTGGAGTACCACTCAGCACTAGAGCACTGAAATTGCTGCTGGAGTACCACTCAGCACTCTGAAGGCTGCCTGGGGTGTGTGGTGCAACACACTCCAGACAGGGTTGCCAGGTGTCCAGTTTTTGCCCAGACAGTCCGGTAATCTCGTCTTCTGTACGGTAAAAAAAAAAACCAACAACCCAGAAGTGGGGGAATTTAAAGGCGCAGCAACCTTTTTTTGGTCCCCTCCCCCCCTTTTTTTTGCTCAACCAATTATTTCCCCCGCCATGTTCGGTATTTTTTGTGAAGGTATCTGGCAACCCTATCCAGACAGAGCAGAGCACTGGCTGCCCCCAGCAGAAAGCCCCCCTCCTGCTCTGAAGTCAGTTGCACCAGGTCCTTACTTCTCATCAGTCAGAGTAGCTCTATTGGCTTCAGCAGAGCTGTGCCAGATTACACCAGTGAGGATCTGGCCCAGGTGGTTTTACTGAGAGCTGAAGGCACTCAGCACCTCTAACAAGAGCTGCTCACCACCTTCTGGTAGCAATAGGTAACTCCAGGGGAGCAGGATCGGCCCAAGGTTTTTTGGAGCCCTACGGTGAACTATGAACTCCCTCCCCCCCGTTGAAGGTAGAGAAAAAAATGAGCAGTCTAGAATGAAATTTTACCCTTGTTTACTTGGCATTCAAAATGAACAAAGTAAAAATAAATATAAATATTTTTAATGATTTTTTCTACTTTTCATTAATCCTAACACAATTATATATAAGGTAAACCACCCAGTAGCTGAGACAATAACCACTTTGAGTTGTCCACGTTGTTTTTGGTCAGCGCTATAAAAAGTTGCTTTTCAAGTATTCCTTGCAAAGGAACTGATTTATGGGACATGTGAAAAATCTTAATTTCTTTCTATTGAATGAAGTCTGATTTTGAGTTGTAAGCCTTTTGCAGGCCATTACTTGTCCTGTAACAGTAATAGGCTACAATAAATACACAAGCTTAATCTTACAAATACTCGTGATTCTTCTTTTACAATCTTGTTAAAGCCTCTTACCAAATGTTTCCACCCTAACACAATACAAATTCCTCATGGGCACAGCCTCTTCAGGATCCTGGCATTGCCCCAGCCTCCCCAGCAGAACAGCTGTTGCAGGTCACTGACCGGCCTTCACTAAGCAGTGAGCAACACGCTGACTCAACTGTGTGACTGGCCAACACTGGGCTACTGAGAATGACTGAACTGCCAGACCTAGCCTGAGGCAGCACTCTTTTAAAGCTCTGCTATGACACATTTTAACTGTATTTACATACACAGCCGTGCTCCACAATGTGAAATAAACATGGGCGGTTGGTCAAGGCACGGTTTGGGGAGGCAAACCCTCAGCCCCACCTCTAGCCCCGCCCCTTCTTCTGAGGCCCCGCCCCTTCCCCACCCTTACGGGGAGGCAGGGAAGTGCGCTGTGCGCACGCTTTCCCTTCCAACCATGGGGACAGCAGGCGGGCATGCGCTCGCCTCAGCCTTCCCAGCCCCGGGGAGGGCAGAGGGCATGTGGCATTGCCCCAGCCTCCCCAGCCCTGGAGCACAGGGAGGACGGGCACTGGGGGCAGCAACACTCCCCCCCCAGAATGCCTACAGCAGGCATTCTGAGGGCGGAGTGTAGCCAGGGCCATGCCTGGAAGTTTGGGAAGGCAAAGCGGTCCCCTGCCTTACATACTGGACGCCCATGGAAATAAATCATATAGCTCAACATGGCAATGATGGACTGTTCTACAAGTACAATATCTGATGCTTTTGTTTATAAGTGATAACATATTAAGATTTTTAAACAGAGCAAAAAATCCCTGTGTCTAAATTGTTGCCCCTTAAAGCATCGTGCCCTAGGTGTCCACCTAGTTCAGTGTTTTTCAACCAGTGGTACGAATACCCTTAGGGGCACTCGAGAGAAGTTGGGGGAACATCAACACAACCGAAATTTGGAGAAAACTGAATTTTTTTTGAAGTTTTACAGTGCTTTATTATTTTTGTACTTTTTACACCCAAAAATTTCATCGCCTGCCCAGCTATAATTAAGTTGTTTAAACAAATATGTTGCAATGGTAGAAAAAAATTGTGTGTGTCTGAAAACTGTAGATACTGGGGGTACTTATAATTTTTTTTTTTTTTTTTTTTTTAAAGGGGTACTTTATAAAAAAAAAGGTTGAACTAACCTAGTTCACCTCTATGATTGGGCCAGCCCTGCCTGGGAGGCTTACTGGAGTTGCATGCAATGCCCACACCATGGGCACCTTCACAGGACACAACCTTAAAAGGATGTTGTCAGCGGAAAAGGTCTTGATGTGTTCGACTTCTTTTTTTTTTTTTTTTTTAATGAACTATTGTTTGCATGGAACACATAAGAATGACTAGAATTCTCTGTGTTATGTTTCACAGCATACAGAGAAATTAGATAAAACAAATGCAGCCTTTCAGCAAGAGTAATATAGAGCACACAGAACCACACAACAGAGAGAGAAAAAAAGGAAAAAGGAAAAAGAAAAGAACAGACTGTTTCTTGTAACAAAGAGGCACATCTCACTCTGCCTTACCCTAGACTGGCAGATTAGTCTACTGGCAGGCCCAGCTCGCACCACGCTTCCCTACAGCACTCTTAGACTGCAAGTGGGATCAAGAAACCATTCTAAGCATTTAAAGTGACAGCCTACAATTTCCATACACCACATTCTTTTTCATTGTGTTGGTTTACTTGAGCTTTCAACAGCACACTGTGTATAATCAGTTTCAGCGTTTTCCCTTGTTGGCCAGCTTCCCTTGCTTTGTGTGTGTGCACATCTTTCCCCTTATAACGGGCAAATAAACATCTTCATCATCAGTGTCAATCATCATCATCTTAGGCTACGTCTACACTGCAGGCTTCTTGTGCAAGAGCGGATCCACACTGCCATGTGCTTTTGCGCAAGAGATGTGCTTTTGCGCAAGAGAGCGTCCACACTGCCATGGACACTCTTGCACAAGAAAGCTCTGATGGCCATTCTATGAATGGCCATCAGAGCTCCTGTGCTTTTTCCAATAGGAGTTTCTTGTACAAGAAACCCCTGCTGTCCATCCACACATGCCTTTTTGCACAAGAGCTCTTGTGCAAAAAGGCTTATTTCTCATAGAAAGAGGAATAACTCTTGCACAAAAAGCCCTGTCTTCCGATGATCTACTGTACTTTTTTTTGTACAAAAACGCTCTTGTATTGTGGATACACCGCGAGTTTTTGCGCAAAAACTCTGCAGTGTAGCTGTAGCCTTATAAAGTACAGGGCAACAGTGGTGAAACCATGAAGGAATACTAGGTACAATGCTTGACATGACTTTTAAAGTAAGTTCTTGCAGTTGAAAAAATTTCAACTTAATGGAGTTTCTGTATTTAGCAACCACTGCTCCAGCTTTTAACATCCTTTATTAGCTGATTAAGTGTTATCTTCAACTGAGATCTGAACCAGAGCCCACTGAAGTCAATAGAAATCTTTTCCTGGGACTTTAATACATTTTGGATCAGAACCTGCTCCCACTCTCTTTAGGGGACATCTTCATTGTAAAAGTAACTTTAAATTCTGCATTTGGTGCAAAAATTCTTTGCAGGTTTCACCTTGAAGATAACACCAGAACTTTGGTGTCAGCTTCTGGCCAGCCAGTTGTATACTGGGAAGATCACAGAATCATAGAACTAGAAGGAACCTCAAGAGGCAGGACCAAGCATGATCTCTAGACCATCCCTGACTGGTGTTTGCCTAACCTGCTCTTTAAAATCTCCAATGATGGAGATTCCACAACCTCCCTAGGCAATTTATTTCAGTGCTTAACCACTCTGACAGGAAGTTTTTCCTAATGCCCAGCTTAAACCTCCCTTGCTGCAGTTTAAGCTCATTGCTTCTTGTCCTATCATCAGAGTTTAAAGAGAATAGTTTTTCTCTCTCCTCCTTGAAACAATCTTTTAGGTACTTAAATGCTGTTAGTATGTCTTGCCTCTGTCTTCTTTTCCATACTAAACAAACCCAGTTCTTTTAGTCTTCCCATGTAGGTCATGTTTTCTAGACCTTGAATCATTTTTGTTGCTCTTCTCTGGATCTTCTCCAATCTGTCCACATTTTATCCTGAAATGTGGTGTCCAGAACTGGGCTCAATACTCCATCTGAGGCTTAATCAGCACCAAGTAGAGGGGAAGAATGACTTCTTGTAATGTTCTCTTGGTCATCACTCTGATCAGATAGAGTTTGGTACAGGAGCTGGAGAAGTGCAATTGCTGGTACTGGAAGCCAGATGTGAATGTGAGGCCAGTGATTCCCTCTGCACTCAGTAAAACCAGGTGTGGAGCAGCCAATTCATCTGACTGCAACTCAGGCTGGAATAAGCAATGACTCAGAAGTTTTTTGTTGTTTGTGGTTGTTATTCCCCTCTACTCCCATCATCATCCTCTTTTCCAGTCTTGGCAGGCTGATCTTTATTCATAGCATTATGCCTGTTAGGTTGAGTCTGATCCCTGTAAAGTCAAAGACAAAATTCCTACTCATTTCAGTGGAAGCAAGATGAATGCCCAGAGGGTCTGGTTTTGTAACCCTTGCATGAGTAATAATTACTCATGCAAAGAGTCTCACTTAATAGGCTGCAGGACTGGGCTCTTACTTTGCAATACAGATGTTGGAAATCTTACCAAAAAAATAACTGAAGACATTGGCCCCGATTCTCTTCTCCCACTCACTGCTGCATTGAGGCAAAATGCTGGGATTAGAGCAGAAGCAGCCCCCTGGTTACAATTGAGTTGGGCAAGAAACCCCAAAAATAAATGTAAGAGTGAAATATAAATAAACATAAATGAAACTTTATAAATAAATATAAATAAACATAAATAAAACCTTAAACACACTAACACAAGAGGCACAAGCCTTTTATCCCTCTGATAGTCCCTTAACCCTTTTCTACTCCATGCAAAACATGCCCCTAGGAAGCTTTTGGTTTGGAAAAGTGAATGAATTTAATTTTCTTGCACAGGGTTTGCTGTTCCTTATGCTGCGTATGGCATACAAAACAAAATCCTAAGGCTGGCTCTGGGTGAGGAAGTAGGTTTTGCCCACGATAATTAGTCTATGTGTGTATATATTATATATATATATTCGGCTATCCCTTTGAAACTTATCTATCCACTGTCTTCCCCCCACCCTCCAATATTTTTCCTTATTCCCTCCCCCTCCCTTATTTATTCTTGGTTCTGGACTTCCAATACTCCAGTCATCTGAAGAAGTGGGCTGTGCCCATGAAAGCTCATGATACCAGCTATATATTTTGTTAGTCTTTAAAGTGCTACTAACCTATCTGATGATTTTTAAGTTTTTTCTGTTACAGACTAACTCGGCTACCCCTCTGAAACTTTTATATATATATTGTTACTCTCTAAGGTGCTACAGGGCTACTAATTTTTTTTTAAGTTACAGACTAACATGTCTACCCCTCTGAGACATTTATTTACAGGACAATCACCTGATCTCAGTCTCACAGGACTCCTAGCGAAGCAGATGAAGGCGGAAAGAGCCTTTTTTTGGTTAAGTGGGAAAGCATCATTGGAAGAGATCTTGGCCGTGTTGACACTGCCACAGAAAGCCGTGTGGCACTGAGTGTCAGCGCCTGAGTCAAATGTCCTGGGCTTGTGTGGGGCTTGGGCAGCAGGGCTAAAAAGAGCATTTCAGATGTTCAGGCTTGGGGCAGGACCCCAGCTTGGAAACCCCATGAGGGTAAAGGGTCTCGACCCCAGACTCCAATTCAAGCCTGAACATCTGCCTGGCTATTTATAGCCCCGGACAGTGGACCTGAGCTCTGAGACTTGGTGCCATGTTTCTTTTATGGCAGTGTAGACATATACCACAGAGCCCGAAGGTCCGGTTCTGACAAACTGTTTCTATAGTTTTCCCAGAAATAAAGTAATCAGGCAAGAAATTTGTAATTTTAACATTAGTGGCTGAGAAACCAAATGGTTATATCAGCTAGCAAGCCCCAATACCTGGCCAAGCAGCACGTGGGCCCAAGCAGTATTCCCTCTAATCTTTTGCATTTATGAGCAGAATAATTTTATATGCACTGAGGCATGTGCATGTGCACCACCAATGGAAACAAAAAACCCCTAAAAATGGGCACTTTGCTAATCAGCGGGGTGGGATTTGAATCTTTCCTGAGTAGCTGCAAAAGCACTCAGCTTACAAGTCTTAGCTAGTCTCCCCACTGCACATATTGCTGCAGTCATCTGTTTCGCTTGATTTCCCAGTAACTGAAAGGAAGCTTACTTCAGCCGGCTGCTAGTTTGCCGGAGTTAAGTTTTCAACACTTTTTCACAAAGTTGTGGTTCACCACTTGCATGTTACAGGCATCTTGTGTATGATGCAGAGGATTAAGAACCAATGGGTGATCACCACCAGAATATAATTAATGAGTGTCTAAACTAATCATTTATAGTACTCACTTTATCTGTCTCCATCACCAATAAAAGCAGAAGATAGTTTAACCAGACATTTGCCTCATTATAGACCTTTCTAGCTCTGAGTAAAGTATGCAGCAGATAGGATTCCATTCAGATTTCTTAGCATGTCCTCTAATATCAAACTTCTGTGAACCTGAAAATAATTTAGAAATCTTCCCAGTGTGGGGGCCGGGCTCCAGGATCTCAGAAAGGCAAGGCCTCTGGTCTTGGGCCAGCCTCCCCTAACCAGCCCTTCAAGGCTGCATGACATGCACCATTTGGGGCGCCAGTGGTGATTTAAAGGGCTGCTGCCATGGTAGTGGTGGCAGTGGCTGGGAGCCTACTGGGCCCTTTCAAATCACCAGGCTGTGGGGCAACTTCTCTTTTTGGCCCCCACCATTTCTGCCCTGGTAAAAGGGGCAGAAATGTTAACGTGTTGGCTGTTTACAGGCCGGTACTGGTCTCATTTCTTACTGGTCCGCCACACTGGCCCGTACCAACCCACATTCACCTCTTTTGTTCACAGCAGTCTTGTTCCCCAGATTCCAGCACAGCCCGTTGCTTTGAAGGAGACAGACTTAGCAAATGGCGAAGGAGTCATGAGAGAGGCAACCCAGTGTGACTTTTGATAACACTTGCTGCTTTCTGTACCTCTGTTGAGCAAACCACAGTGTTTCCTGAGCTGAGGTGTGAAGCAAAAGATACTTGACATGCACAGGAGAGCAACTGTCACTGGTAACAAACAGCTATGATCATTTCCTGGGTATTTATTGTATAAATCAGGATGCGCCTATGTATCCGTTTGCCATCCTTGTCATCACTTAAGGAGGGATGCTCAAGGAGTTTTACTCTAGTATGGATTTGTCTAATCCCTTTTCTATCCTTTTTAACCTTTGCTCATTTCTAGTGTGTCCATTACTATGGTATCTAGGCTCCAGAGGCTTGAATTAATGGCTACTGGAGCCAGCAAGGAGTGGGAGGAGAGTCTTTCCAGTGACTCCAAAGGACCAATCAGACCTTGAATGTAGAATTAAGAATCACCTCACAAACTGTCTGCAGTGGCATCCCCCTCTTCCCTCCCTCCTGTGAGGTTGTGTCTCTGGCAGATGAGATGGCAGCTCATGCCCAGGCCCCTAGGCCTCAATGAACAAATGCATGGCTAGACAGTCTGGCTCACCTGCGTGTTGGCACTGTTAAAGCAGAGGTTAAGCTGACAAGACATGTTTAGACTTGATGAAGGAGCAGTCACTTCTTTTTTAATACTGTCTCCTGGCAATACCCAGGGAGAGAGAGACCCTTTCCCCCCCCCAGAGAGTTCCTGATAATACCACAGCATGATAATGCAAGGAGCTCCCTTGTCTTCTTCCTAAATTCTCCACAGCTATTCTCACCTATTAATTCTCCCTGCAGCTTTGGGAGGCTGGGTGATGGTACTCTACAAGCGGTATGGCAGGAAGATTCATTGAGTCGACAGATTAAAACCAGAGGGGAGTCTATGCCAGAATAGCAATAGAGGGTGAAATCCTGGTCCCCAGTGAAGTCAATGGAAGTTTTACACTTGACTCCAGTGGGTCCAAGAGTTCAACCTAAAATCTCTTTAGAGCCCACCGTGGGGACTTGCAGAAGACATTCTACTGCATTCTTTCGGTTATAGTGAGGAAATTACCACAGATGATGTGGTTCATGATAAACTATCCTATTTTGTCTTCTTGGTTACCTTTTGAGGTTAGCTTCTACATGGAGAGTGCTATAAAAGAGGGAGCCATTTCCTTGTAAAACCTTGATTTTATTTTGAGCAAAAGGTGGGCAAGGCCTCTCCTGTCTCCTTACATCGTAATATCCGAGGGTTATTTTTGTGAACAAGAATCTGTCTTCCATGGCAGTGGTTCCCAACCTTTTTTATACCGGAAACCAGCAAACCTATTCACAAACTTTTGGCAGACTGGCAACATTTTATTTGCATATTTACATATTCATTATGCAAATGAATACTCAAGCATGCAAATAAAATGTTACTGGCCTGCCAAAAGTTTGTGAATAGCTTTGCTGGTATAAAAAGCCCCGGCCCCCAGAGCTCCCAGTGCCTGCCCTAACCCCTCAAACTGCTCACCCCTCCACTACCCTCCAGCACCAGCCATTGACCCCAGGGTCCTCTGCATCCAACCCCCTCAGTGCCAGCCTCTCGCCTTCAGAGATCCCTAGTGCCAGCTACAAACACCTCAGTGGCAGCCTCCTGTTTCCAGAGCCCCAATGCACCCAATCCCCCCAGGTCCCAATATTAGCCCTGTCCCCAGTGCCAGCCCTGCCCCTGATCCTCACTACTAGCCCCACTCCAGTGCCAGCTCCCCACCCTGGATGTCACAGTGCCCCTCAGTGTCAGTCTCCCGCTGCCTCGTAGAGCCCCTCACCCCCAGCACTAGCCACACCCTCAGAGCCTCCGTGCCTGCCCCCACCTAGCCCTACCACTGCCTCCCAGCCGCAAGCTGAGCGCACAGCACTTCTCTGCACGGCTGGAGAGCTGCGCGGAGCCTGCAGAGTGCAAGGCCCCTGATGAGTGCTGTGGCAGCCGGGCTTCACGTGTCACTTGGCCCCAGCTGAGCGCCACGGCAGCCGGGCCCCTGCTGAGTGTAGCTGCAGCGCTCGGCTGGTGGCAAGTGACACGTGGAGCCCAGCTGCCGTGGTGCTCAGCTGGGGCCAAGCGCTTCCTGGAGCCCACTGCTGCAGCTGGGCTCCATGTGGCACTTGGCCCCAGCCGAGCGCTGCAGCTGCGCTGCCAGTTGGGCCACAGAGCGGCCCGCTGGAGCTGGAACCGGGGTCACGGTGTGGATGCCCCACTAGGAGCACACCCGGTTGCCAGTCACACCACTCACTCTGCTGCTGCATAGGGAACCTGCAGCAGGCAGGGGTCGTTAGCAGCTGGGGGCATGGCATGGCAGTGTGCCATGGCCGGCAGGCAGGGGTTGGTGGCCCGCCACCTGTCCGTGGCCCAGCAGTTGGGAACCACTGCTCTGTGGGATGCATATGCCAGAAGCAAAGCATCACTCCTGCACAGCACAGACCAGGCCATATTTTGAAACAGAACAAGACATTACATTGAACAGTGAGTCTGATTTTTGAGGGAGCCTCTCGGGTCAATATGAAACCATCTGTGTAAGTTGTAATAACTTATGAGTCATTGCTGGTTTTCAGACAAACAGCTTTTCTAGCAACATCTGTCATGTTTAGATAAGGCACTTATGAAATGGACACACCTATTTTAAAAGTGTTACATGTTGTTATCAAGTATCATGCAAAAGACAACCCCAGATCCATCATCCAAAAAGTCAAGGAAAGATGCTGCAGCATTAACAGGAATCTGTATCTTCCTTCCAGATAGGAAATTTCAAGGTGGTATTCTCCATAAATTACAAGCAAAGTCTCACTTAGGGGTTAATCTTCTGCAATACCTCTCAGAAAATATAGAGGGAAGTTGAAATTTCCGTCATCTGCATGTGTATTGAGGAAGGTGCAGCTAGAGATTTTGCCAAGGTGCAGCCTCTGTTTATTGTTTCATCTAATGCATTTGGGTAGTATGTGCAGTGCACCTGCTAACCGAAACAGAAATCCTAACAGTTATGTCATCCAGATAACAGAAAATTAAAGTCCAGAAGAAAGTGTGCTCTCTACATCTGGAGGGTCCTGATGGTAGGCCTTGACTACCCTTTTCTGAGTCAAATATAGAGGCCTAATTCTTCAAGTTTCTCAGTGTCTTCAGTTCCCACTGAAATCTATGGCAGTTGAAAACAATCAGCACATAGAAGGGGAGAGCTGGGAAAGAAATTTAGGGCTGGTACACTCTTTGTCTATTTGTATTCATTGACTTTGCCTACCCACTAGAATGTGAATGGTTAACCAGTTAACCAATAAGCATCACCCTTTCCCCTTACTATTTTTATAATGCAATGTTTTGCATGGGAAAGACACATGACTGCGACCTTATGTGTTTTTTACCCCTTTCTTGCTCAAGGCACTCTATGTAGCTCTTGCTCAGAATGGTTAACAGCATGGTATTTCATAGCACTTTAGTGTATCAGTCTGTGCTCCAAGGTCAGTCCCTTTTCTGCCAGACAGCTATTGCTACAGGCTGTTTCCTACTAGAAAGCCCATTGCAACGTTTGTGCTCATTTAAATTACAGACAATTATAATTAAAAAATATGAACATTTATTAGACACCATGTTACAAAACCATGTCCAACATAGTTTTAAAAAACCCATGTTACAAAACCATGTCGCTGGAATCAGGGCTGAGACATGACCAGATTAATATTTTTGTGCCTGGTAAGCAACTGAAAACCATGAGACAAATCTTTAAGTAGCAATTTGCAGGAAGAAACACTTCTCACCCAGTATCCTACAATTTCCCCTACCTCCTTACTGCTCGCTCTCTCTCGGGCCCCTCACCCACCACCCCAAATCTAGGAAACACTTCTAGTGCATTCAGTACATGCAGCTAGAAATGTAACCTTGATGTACTGGGCAATTTTATCCTCGATGACTAGTTAATTATGTAACACATTCAACATTTAAGTGATGTCTGAGAGGCAGCCACCAAAATCCCAAAAGATTGTTTCTCAGTAATCCTTCAAAATAATAGTATGCAGGTTACTAAAGAAAATAAAAAACTATAAGGCTACGTCAACACTACACAGTTATTTCGGAATAAGCTATTCCAGACTAGTTATTCTGAAACAGCTTATTCTGAAATAGCACATCTACACTTCAGGGAAGCCTCAAAATTAGTCCGAGGCAGGCTTCCCTAATGTAGACGTGCTATCTCGATATAGAGCCCGAGGAGGAGTAACTTAGAATAGGCTGGTGAGGGGCTATTTTGAAATAGCAGAAGTGGAGCATCTACACTCACCTTATTTCAAAATAGCTATTTCGGAATAGGTGTTATTCTTTGTAGAATGAGGTTTACAGAAGTTGAACTAAGTCATCCGTTATTTTGAAATAATTTCAAAATAATGGAATTGCTGTGTAGACGCTCACATAGTTATTTCAGAATAACATCCATTATTCTGAAATAACTTTACTGTGTAGACACACCCTAAGGGTACATCTACATTAGCTCGTTAGTTCACGAGCTCGTTAGTTCACGAGGAGTAACAGTAGTTCGAATTAGGATCTTTAATTCGAACTACCTACTCCGTGCCGCGTGTAGCCGAGGGCACGGAGTTCGGACTAAGGGGGATTTAAAAATGACGGCGCCCGGGAACATGCAAATGAAGCCCGGGATATTTAAATCCCGGGCTTCATTTGCGACTCCGGTTGCCCTAATTACCCTACCTAGCTCGAACTAACGAGCTAGTGTAGACGTACCCTAAGAGAGTGAACTTGTTTTTCCCCATACATAGCAGACAAGCTCTCCCCAAACCAAATAGCCTGATTGCTGTAGCCTTATATAGCTGGCCCAGCTAGCCCAGAATGCTCTGCGTGAGGTAAAATCAAACTGCTGGCTCCAGCCTGTCCCCACCGACTCCTATGCAGTGTCAAACTGAAGCCCTAGTGCTGATAAGAAGCAAAAGCCTTTGGGGACTCTTCATCAAGGCTACATCTAGACTGCGGAGCTATTTTGGGATACCAGAAATATCCCAAAATGGCTATTCCATGTCTTTTGAGTGCGCCCGTTATTTTAAAATAGATTTCGAAGTAACGGGTGTGCTATTCCAGCGTCCCTATAAACCTCGTTCCATGAGGATTAAGGGATGTTTTGAAATAGCGCTTTACTTCTAAATTTGGCACTGTATAGACAATGCGAAATTTCAAAATGAACTCGAAATAACTACATAATTTGTGTAGATCAAATTGCGTAGCTTATTTTGAGCTAAGGGTGCAGCATAGACGCACTCTAAGAAAGTGAGAGTGTACCAGATTAACAAAGAAGGTGAAGAGACGCTCACATCCATGGATTACAACATTCACATAGGAATGGAGACAAGAAAAATTCTAGCACAAACAATACACAGTGGCCTGGCTACAGGTAAGATTTACGTAGCATTTTCCTGCGAGTGACAGCTTCCTCTCCCTCACAACTTTAAGAAAAAGAAACGTGATCTTCAGCCATGCTTGAGTGCTGGCCTGTGGTGGTAGTGTCCAGAAAGACTGTTTGGTATGGTGAGCAGATACCCTGATTTTATAGGGATAGTCCAGATATTCGGGGCTTATGTAGGCACCTATAAGTTATAACCCCCCCAATCCCATCCTGATTTTTCACATTTTCTAGCTGGTCACCCTACTGCTCAGGAACCACCAAACTCTTCTCATTATTTTAAAATATTTATATTAAGGGAGCACGCAAAGGCCCTACACTGTGTGGACAAACACAGGGGTAGATATGGTCTCTGTCTCAAACAGCTTTCAGTACAACCTCACAGCTTCTACCAGGCAGTGGAAGTGTTTGCAATGAAAGGACACTGAGAGCTCCAAGTGCAATGAGCTCAAGTCAAGACACACATTTTCCTTGTGTTTGGCAGCACTGTATTTCTGATTTATTTGGCACCTTCATTTATGGAAAAATCAGACCCTCTAATCTTTTCCAGCCATGTGAGGATTTTTCCATCCATGTGTGGAATAATTTTTTATGTGCACCGAGGCATGTGGGAATGTGCCCCACTGGTAGAAACAAAACCTAACTGTGGGCATTCTGTTGATCAGCTGGGAAGCGTGGGAATCTCTCCTGAGTGGCCACACAAGCACACAGCCTACAGGAAACACTGTGGTAGACCCGTATAACCGAAACCATCTGCACAACCTATGAGCTTGGGCAATAAGAGGCGAAAGGGGGAAGCTGCAGTAGTGTAGTCAAAGGCAGGAGCGGCCCGAGGCCGGCTGCAGCAGCTGGCGCCCTAGGTAGGGCGGCGCAATCGGCGCCCCTGCCTACACGGCCGTCAATGGCCGTGACGACATCATCGGGCGCCCGGGCCAGCAGCGCCCTAGGCAGCTGCCTAGCTCGCCTAGGCTCACGGGCTGCCCCTGGTCAAAGGCATAGCTCCCTTGGACTCTGAGTTAATTTCACTGCCAGATGCTGAACAGTTGTCTAATGTTCTGTGACTCGCAAGTTATATTGGCTCCTCCCACCCCAAAGAGCCATCACTGCCTAACTTTAGTGGAGGGTGGGCGGAGAGACACGAGTGCCTCCGAGGCAGAACAGAAAGAGCAGAGCGAGGGTGCTGACAGCAGAGACAGAGCACGAAAGTGGAGATGTGGAGCCTGGCCATATAGGAAGCGGGGGGAGGGGAGAGTTATTTGCCTTGCCCAAGAGACACAATTGCCAATATCCTGGTGTAACTATGTCACTTGGTCTAATGTTCGTACAGCTTATACACAATAAACGGCCTATCAGTAGCCATGATGTAGCTTCGCTAAGATTGGAAGGACTGCCGTTAAAGAGATTGAGATGCACTTCCGGCTAGTGATCAAGAAGCAAGCGAGAGAGCGAGCAGATGAGCTGAAACAACCCATGCCAGGAAAAGAGAACTGAAGCAACAAACACTGTTGGGAAAACAGAAGTCCTTGGGCCTGATCCTGACATCTCTTAGCCAAATTTGACATCAACATAACTCTGCTGACTTCAGCACAGCTTTTCCCTGATTCCTACTGGTGTAAGATCAGAATCAGGCCCTGCCAAAGCCAGGGAGCAGCCCAGTAATACTGGGGTGCTCACAGCATTGTGTGATGATGGATTCTATGACACTGTATTTTTAACCTGTTACTCCTCTACTCCTCTTCTCCAACAACGAGAAGCAGTTGGAAAGCTATCGTTTCAGCCCCTAAGCCTGGGTTACAGAATGCGGAGTTGTCATTTCCTGCCCTAGAAAGGAAATGCTACAAACAAAACATTCTCTCTAAATTGTTCCACGGATTATGTTCATTGCTTTGTGTAGTGCTATGGGGGAAACACTTTGCTCCAAAGCAGCAAAACAAAGGAAAGAGTGCTGCCCTTTAGGCACCTAAAGGTGCAGATAGGCACCCACCAAGCTTTTCAAAAGTGCCGAAGCCGGCTAGCACCTAACACTGAAATCAATTCCAAACAGCTTAGCTCCTTGCTCCAAGATCCCCCCCAGAGATATTATAGTAAACTAAATGGACAATGGAGTTGCCTGGGGATGTCTTGTACATTATACACCTGGGCTTTCACATGGAGACAGTTTTCTAAAACTAGTGTGTGGAGGGGAGCTTCAGGGCTGGGTAGAAAACTGTCTCCATGTGAAAGCCAAGCCTGCCCCATGTTCTGTCACATCAGTGGCTACGGCCCTGCAGACTGGGCCTGGTTCCCCGCTTTGGGTGTGGTGACCTGCTGCTCAGGGTCACAGCACCTCTCAGGTTTGGCTTAGCTCTCCCCTGTGCCCCACTGGAGTGAGTGACCAAACCTGAGTGGTGTTCTGACTCCACGTACCGGGCTACGTCTACACTACGAGTTTTCTCGGCAAAAAATATGCTAATGAGGGACTCATTTGCATGAGTCACTATCTCATTTGCATATTTCCTGCTGATCGCTTTTTGCTCAAAAACAAGCAGTGTGAACGTTTTCTTTGTGCAAAAATCCTTTTTTCCACAACATCAGTATACCTCCTTTTTTGGGGCATAAGGATCTTGTGGGAAAAGGGGTCTTTGCACAAAAAGAAAACATCCACACTGCTTGATTTTGCGCAAAAACCCCTAGCGAAAAAACGGATTGGCAGGACATATGCAAATGAGATTGTGACTCATGCAAATAAGTCTCCCATTAGTATATTTTTTGCTGAGAAAAAAATGTAGCCTCAGTCATGAGGTAGGGGTGGCTCACTCTACATCCAACCTCTCCTCAGCATCCCATGGCCTCCAGGCTCTGTACAGGGTTAGGGACCCTTTTAGAACCATCCTGCAATCCTTCTGTTTGGGAAATACTGGCTTGGACAACTCCTTGTGCCCTCCCATCCTTACAGTTTTACATAACGCACGGCAGGCCCATTTACCAGTGTCACTTAGACATGTTAGCAAAAACTAAAGAAGCAACATGATCATTGACCTTATGTTCACCTTTCAGCAGCATGGGAAATGTTAACCACAAACGTGAAGTGTACATCTCCAAAGCCACAGCCCTCTCTCTTTCCTTTTTGTACTCCTCATCAGCTGCCTTCTTTTATGTGAGCTCATTGCATTACAGAAAAGGAGAAGTGAACAGTTCAAAGGTGCATTTGAATGGAGCATGAAATATAATGTCACAATCTGGGAACCCAGAGGGAGTTAGGAATGAAGGAGAGGCCTATGTGATATGCAGATCGATCCAGGGGAGCTCTCATAGGCTACAGCTACACTGTCAGTTTTTGCGGCAGAAAATATGCTAACAAGGGACTCATTTGCATGAGTTGCGATCTCATTTGCATATTTTCTGCTGATCCGTTTTTGTGCTAGGGGTTTTTGCACAAAAACAAGCAGTGTGGATGTTTTCTTTTTGTGCAAAACCCCCTTTTTGCGCAAGATCGGTATACCTCCTTTTTTGAGGCATAAGGATCTTGCATAAAAAGGGTTTTTTGGCACAAAAGGAAAACGTCCACACTGCTTGTTTTTGTGTAAAAACCCCTAGCACAAAAACGGATCAGCAGAAAATATGCAAATGAGATCGCGACTCATGCAAATGAGTCCCTCATTAGCATATTTTCTGCCGCAAAAACTGGCAGAGTAGACTTAGCCATACAGTGTGAATAAATCAAATGTGCAAAGGACAAATAAATCCATCCCAACAGGTTTAACATGAGAGATGGTCAGAAAACTTTGAAGAGTTCAAAACTTCAGTGACAACATGGGGAAAAAATGGTGGAATACGTCTAATTATAATTAGCACATCTAGTTTCACCTTTAAAATATAGTTGTCAGAATTTATACACTAATATAGCAGTTTTCATCTACCAAGTGCCTCACAAACATTAGGTAATTACGATGAAGCATTGTCTATTGGTTAAAGTTCAGGCTGTCTACACTACCATTTACATTGGTATGGGGTAAAAGTAACAAATTTCTTACAGGTACTGTCCAATCACAGCCTGCCACCCCTTGGGGAGGCTCAGGGAAGGGACGGGAGCATTGCAATATGACAGTACCTGTAAGAAATTTATGTGTGGGGTGGAGTGCGGGGGCTCAGGGTAGAGAGTTGGAATGTGGGAGGTGCAGGAGTTAGGTTGGGGGCTGGGGATGTGGGGGGTGAAGAAGTCAGGGTTGGGGTGTGAGGGCTTAGGTTATGGAGTTGGAGTGTAAGGGGATGCAGGAGTCAGGGCAGGGGGTTAGGGGTGCAAAAGTCAGGGCAGGGGACTGGGGGTGTGCGGGAGGTGCTGGAGTTAGGGCAGGGGGCTAGGGGTTTAAGAGTCAGGGCAGGGGGTCAGGGGTATGTGTGGGAGGTGCAGGAGTCAGGGCTGGGGTGTGTGAAGGGCTTAAGTTAGGGGGCTGGAGTGTGAGGGGATGCAGGAGCCAGGGCAGGGAGCTGGGGGAATGTGTGGGAGGTGCAGGAGTTAGGGCAGAAGTCAGGGTAGGGGGTTTGGAGAGTGTGTGCTGGACCCAGGTTACCTTACCTGGCTGGGGGATGAGTCGCTGCCTTGAGGCTCCTGTTTGCTGCCACAAGAGAGCTGAGGGTTGGCTGTGTGAGGGCGCCGCTGCAAGGAAACTGGCAGCTGGGTGAGCGACCCTCTGGCCTGCCACTCCCTTCCCTTGAGTGGCAGGCCAGAGCATCTATTCTGTTGGTAACAGTGCACACCACATGCGCTGCCTGGTGTCCACTGAGAGGGGTAGAAGAACAGGCACAGATGCAGCAATATCCCGGCTGGGAGCACGCACACCTTCCCTACAGCGTGTCCCCAGCAGGCTCCTTTAACCTGCCTGCCTCACTTGGCTGCGTGCGCAGAGTTCCCAGTGCCAGCCTGCAGCAGGAGCTCCAGGAGCCCGGCTGGGAGAGCACACTTGCCAGCTGGCTCTCAATGGAGTGCCCCCACTGCCTACAGCGAGAGGGCAACCAGCTCTTGCTGGAGCAGCGCACCGGGGTGCACCGCTTTACTCTCACCTCTGGGTATAACCTACATCACTCAGGGTGTGAATAAATCACCTGAGAGGCATAGGTTACACTGAGTTAGGCACTCAGTTGGGCAGCGCTATGTCAGCCTGAGATCTTCTCTCCCGACTTAGCTGCCATTATTCACAGGGGGTGGATTAACTGTCAACTGGGGAGCTTCCTCTTGGCTGTTTAGAGCGGCTCCACTAGAGAATTTACAGCAGCGCTTGTCAGAGAATTAACTCTGTTACCTAGGCCTGGTCATACCGAGCTGGTCAGGGACCACTATGACAGCATGCATCTCTATTTTGGTACCAGCCCACTTTGCCACAGAATCAGGGGAGATGACAGACATCTCTGGGCCCTGGGCAATGTGTGTGTGTGTGTGGAGGGGAGAGGGGCTCATCACCAGGACCCCAGAAGGGACAGGGCTTAGAGTGGAAGGGGCAGAGCTATGGGCAGCCAGCCCTGATTGCCACCCAGACCATGCTGTACCTCTCCCACTCAGCCCTCAGTGCTGCTTGGACAGCACTGAGGCTCTGGCAATATTTAAAGGGCCCAGAGCCCCGGGCCTTTTTAAATTACCTGGCCTCAGAGAAACTGCCCCCTTTAAATCCCCCCTCCACATCAGTGCTGGTCAGGGAAAATGCATGACACTCGTGTCTTTAAGACGACACGGGACAGTCTGTCCTGACCAATGATTTATCCCTGGTGATACTGAAATGCCAGAAACGATTCTAGAAGACCCAGCCTACCCCAGGCTGATGAAGCAATACACTGGCCAGCGAAGCCAACAGTCTATGTGGGCCCCTGGCCGATGTCGGGGGAAGGGCAGCTCTGGGCTCCTGGAAGGGGTGGGGTCAAGGGCCACCAGCCCTTAGCACTGCCCGGAGCATGGCGTGCTCCCTCTCCAGCCCTTAGTGCTTCCCAGAGCACGTGGCCTTGTGCTCCGGCACCGATTTAAAGGGCCTGGGGCGCTAACCGCCATCACTGCTACTGCAGCAGTGGCTCGAACCCCTTGGAATCACCAGAGCAATTGCCCCCTTTACCCTCCGCCTGGAAACGGGCCTGACACTGGCTACCTGGACAGCACCAAGGAAAGATTCAATCACCAGCTGAGCAGGGGCAGAATGGCAGGTGAATGTGCTTTTGAAAGACCGAATGGACATTGGCAGTGTCGGTTCACTAGCTTAGATCTCAGTGAGAAAAATATCCCAATGCTTATATCTGCCTCTTGTATCTTGCACAATATCCATGAGGCCAAGGGGGGAAAGCTGCGATCAAGGTGGAGGGCAGAGATGGAGCAGCTGTTGGCTGACTTTGAACAGCCAGTATCAAGCACCCAGTATGGAAACAGGCAGTTGAAAGAAGCTTGGGAAGAGCCTATTAACTGTCATCCATAGTAGTGTCCTCTGGGCCTGGAGCTTTGGAAGCTCCTAGTAATCTTGTAGTGTTTGCTGCACATTTCTGACTGGGATTGGGTGTTTCTCTGCAGCTATGAATTCCATGGTGCTTGACGTGCATTTACAAATACTGACTGCTTTGCCTATCACAATGCATTCTGCCGCATTGGTGAACTAACAGAGGTAATTTGATTCTCCCCAAAACCTTGAGTGGGGGGGAAAAAAACCAAAAACAAAACTAACCAAACCCTGCAGAAAAAATCAATGTTCAAAAATTGCATAGCCCCTGTTAGACACATTTTTAACATAACGGGGTGAAAGTTTAAAAAGATAAAAGGAAATAAACATGTATGTCCATTTAAGGAAATAAGCATTGTCCACTGTGGTGACACTCACCTGCAGTGGCTCCCACAGATCAGAGCATGTAAAGCTCTAGTTTTCCTTGCTGACTGCAGCATTTGGGTTTGCTGCCTGAAAGGATCTACTACATGCTGTTAAATTTCCAGCTAGGACTCTGGGACTCTCTTTCTTGTTCTCTTCTTCTCCATGGTGTTGGTCTGAGGCAGCACTGGCTTGCAGGAGCTCACAAATCAGGTCCTCCTCTCATCCTCTTCTTTTTCCTCCTCCTTGAGGTCACATATTCTGCTGGCCTGGAGAGGGCACCCCTCAAGGCCAGAGGGCCAACAGCTGCTGATAGAAACAGACAGATGGGTTGTTGGATTTACAGTCACAAGGGAAAGGGAAAGATACGTTTCAAAACTCTCTTCCCAGACACCTGTCATAAGCCATGTGTATTGACAGTTCAGCTTTGGAGTGTCGCTGGACAGCACGGCTCACCAGTCCTAGCCATGGCGATTATAGCCTGCTAGGGATGCTGGAGCGAGGAGAGGATTTTATGTTGCCTTAAGCCAGTGATTCCCAACCTTTTTCCCCATGGAGGAACCCTAAAATAATTTTTCATATCCCGAGGAACCCCTACCTATGAAAACATTTGCTAGGCCAGAAAAAGTTGACAGTGGGGAGTGCAATTCAATTACTGCTAAATTATTGTCAAGAAAATGTATTTGTAAAGAGCTGTTATATATATATACTAGCCAATTAGCCCGTCATAAAACAGGATTTTCAGGTCTCTCCTCCATGTCCTATTCCCTTTCTATCTCGGTCTTCTCTCCTGAGCCTGCCTGCCCCTCTCCCTCTGCTCTTGCCCCGTCCCTCCCCCTGCCCCTCCCTTCCCCCCCCCCCACAGCTGTTTGCACCACTTGCTCCTGCACGGCAACCCGGCTGAGTGGCTCCTATGAGCTCCAGCTGCCCCCCTGCACCATTTCCCTTCACCCCAGCACTGATCCTGCAGCCTCCCAGTTGTCCTCTCCCGCCCCATCCCCCTCTCTCCGGCTAGGGTCTGTTCATGGCCAGGGGACGGGGCGGGGCCTGGAACCGCTGTCTCGCCGCACGTCACCACCCCGCCCTCCTTCGCCTCCCTCCGTGGCGCTCGGCTAACTTCTGCACAGCTCAGCCGGGCCCCTGCGGGGGACCCCAAATGGCTGCTTGCACTGCTTGCTCCCGCGCGGCGGCCCGGATGAGCGGCGCAGAAGTCAGCCGAGCACCACGGTGGGAGGCAACAGCGCCCCCCAGAGGGAACAGCCAGCATTTCAGAGTCACAGACATTGGGCTACTATATATATATATATATATGAGATATGTCAGCTTACATTGTAAGAATTTTTTTTTATTTATTCCATGATTTCTCGCAGAACCCCTGACGATAGTCTGCGGAACCCCAGGGTTCCACAGAACCCTGGTTGGGAAACACTGCCTTAAGCGCTAAAATGTTGGTTCCTATTGCATGGATATGAATTAAGGGCAATGACACTCCATAATGGCACTGTTTCCCACAGGGTAGAATCCCCAGGCCCGATAGCCAACTCTTGAGGGTTGCAAAGCCGCAGAGAACATAGCTACTGATGATGCCAAAGCTGCCTCAGGGCATATGGTGCTAGTCTGTTTACTGCAATGGTGCCAGCTAAACTCATCACATGGAGGTGGGGAAAAGTGTCTTACCAGGGTGGAAGAAATAAGGCACCTTCTGGAAGAGGATTGAGGAGTGTCTCGCAGGGGAATAAGAGAGACATCCTTATGTACATAGAAAAATGTTCTGCATGCCCCCTCCCAATAAGGAAATGAAAAGCAGATGCTAATTCTACCTCTGTTGTACCCGGCTTCTTCTTAGACAAGTAAATCAATGAAAAGTCAATGCTTTTGTCTTGTTAACTTGGGGCCAGGCCAGGCACTATCTTTAAAATTAAACATTGTAAGGGAAGAAATGTGTGCGCACACTTACCCAAGTTCTTGTGCCCTTCATGAGGGTCATCTGTGCTTGCCTGGTAGGACTTGCTGACTTTGGCAGAGCCTTAAACAGGTCCTGGCTCACAGCATCCCCTGCAGTGTTTCCCCATCCCATACTCCTCCCCATTCACAACGGCTGTCTCTGCCTCGGGCTCCCATGAGGTATGCACAGTGGTCTGTGGATTCGCCACCTATGGCATGCCGTTCCTTGTAGAAGCAGTAGGTCTGTGGCGCATCATTGGCCTGCTTGGCCTTCTGAAATCCCGGGCAAAGTTCCATTGTATTCACATAGCACTGCTGCTGATCCGAATCATATCCTATTCCCTGCACCTCCTATGCAATCTGCTTATAGCCATCCACATTTCTACAGGTGGTCCATAGCTGTGCCCAGGAAATCCAATACTTTCTATCTACTCCAGGCAGGACAGTGTCTAGTACCTGTGTGCATGGAGCTGGCATGGCCAGAGAGGCAATTGCATGTAAATTGCTGTGTGGGCTCACCAAGCGAAACAATCAGGAAGAGGCATTTCAACACAGAGGGGGGGGAGAGTTAAACGGGGGGGGGGGGGGGGAGAAATGGTTTCCAATCTCTGGGACCCATGGGCAGTGGAGTTTAAAATACAACCAGGGTGTTCATTGTCCATTGGGACATCTAGGAGACTGTGGCTGAAATGAATACAGGTCATGCAGTGTTCACCCTTGTTCTGCATTAATCTCCCTAGGCCAACCATGGCTCTATGGCATTTGGGCAGGTGTTTTTACTTTGTCGCTGTAGTGAGGCTCAGCCAGAGACAAATTTGAATGTAGACACATATGCAAACATATGTGGATGCAAGATTTTTTACGTTGACCTAACTTTGTAGTGTAGAGCAGGCCTACCCACTCAGTGCTAGGCCACCAAATTCAGCATTACCATGAAGGTGCTAGAAGTTCTTACATTGGTTTTGATGTCTCAGGATTTGGCCGTTAATGAAGGTGCTCCTGTCACAGGAATAAGCATGCCAGCAGAGTTATAACCAATGATGTCAGGAAGGTCCAAAGTAAAGGAGCTTTTTCCTCTCTATTGGTTGTTTGGAAATAATTCATCCCAGCCTGCAATCTAAACGAATACATGACACCAATGCATTATCCTGTAGGTATCCAATCAAACCTTTTGTTCAAAGCAGAGCTTGCAAGCTCCATTGTCCCTTGGCTGGAGAAGGCACAAAGACATGGCAACAATAAAGACATGGCATCTTTACCAGGTCTGAAAAGATAAATACCACTGGGGTGTGAATTAGTGGATTATAATTCACCACTGAGTGCTAATTGTCAGGACAAAGTCATAGAATCAGAGTGGGAAGAGACCTCAGGAGGTCATCAAGTCCAGCCCCCTGCCCAAAGCAGGATCAATCCAACTAAAGTCTAGTGCCCTCTGTAGATAAACCTCCCCTCCCCCGGATGCTTGTTTGCCCTCGGTATCTAGTTTTTCACTATCCAAGTAATAGAGGGAGACAAACAGATTCATCCAGTTTCCAGCTGACAAGCTGTGTTAGATGTATTTAAAATATTTTTACCCCGCCTCTCTATTTAAAATATCTGAACATGTGGGGGTTTAGAAGTGCAGGAGCAGAAGGGGGTCATAGTTTCCCTTACAGCTCCCAAACTGTGAATTATTCAGCTCCGTTGCAAGTGTGCTGTGCGCCCCTAGTGCCACACTCGCAAATTCTCAGCCACCATCGTTCTCCGTTTACTCTTCCAGATATCCCTGAATTTTGTAGGGATGTTTCATGTTTCTGCCTAGGTATTTTTATATCCCTCTAATTCCTATAACAACTGTGAAATCAGTGGGATTTCGGCATCTAAATACCTTGAGGATGTGGGCCTCGCTGGGGTTAATAAAATTATTCTGGAACCATCCCCATGAGGGAGTCAAGTACTATCACCTCGGAAAATCAGAAATCCCGTGGTATGGTATGTACAGCAAGGAGCATTTTGCAGATGGGTTCTGAATAGCCTTGGATAGCAGGTGGGGGTTGGCACTCTGCTAATGTACGACACTGAACAGGCTGCCTAAAGCAGCACATTCTTCCCTCTCCTCACCCGGGCTGAAGTCTGTGGGAGAGCAGCACTAGGGTTTGAACTGCCTGAGGCCACCAGCAATAGATCAGAGATCATGAGAAATCAGACGGCAGCTCCAAGCTCACGGAGCATCCCACAGCTCCCCATGTTCTGAGAACTGGTCCATCCCCACCTTCCTTATTTAGCTAACTTGCAGTGCAAATAATTTCCCGGGATTTAGGGACAGCGCCCTCCCCCACTACCCCAATGTCGTTTTGCTGTCACAGGAGATTAGTTTTCCCTGTGATAAGGTTTAAACACAGAAGAGGAATGGGGCCATTTCACATGCTGTCCAGCTTGTAAATCAAAACCAGCCAGTGGCGTCAGACTCCATCTCCTACGCTTCCAAGCAAGCTTGTCCCAGCTAACAGCTTGGAGTGTCATGAGGTGATTAATGGAGAGTTTATTTTGTGGCAGAGGTGGAGTGGGGGGAGGCGGCTGAAGCACTAGAGCCTGGCTTTGTGAGTACTACTTCCATCTACAGAGAAGTAGCCCATGAAGCTCAGGCATTTCTAGGTCAAGGAAAACGTGACTCCACTGGGGAATTCATTTCCTCAAGAGCTGAGCCAGAGAGCAGCTACACTGGCATCCCCACCCCAGCTGGGGCAGGACCCTTGACATAAGGGGCCTCTGACAGCTTTTCCATCTCTCCCTCCCTGGATGTAGGAGCCATTCAGTACCTCAGTTAGCCTGTAGTGCTGCTGCAACAGGAGCACGAGTCAGAGTAGTTCTCAACTCATGCCAAGGGCTAAACCAGCCCCTGGCAACTCCAGGCTAGGGGAGGCATGTTGCCACCCCAAACCAGACTCTGCTCTGATGCAAGGGCAAATTTAGGCCTCTGACTGCATCTGCCTTAGTACTTGCTCAGATGCAGTGGCCAGATTCTTTACTGGAAGGTATGTGTACACAAGCACATTTCAAACAGCAGGCGCCTATGTGACAGGATGTTGCCTTGTGAGAGGAAGGTGTATCCTAAGTCCTGACTCCCCCACAGGAAACCTCATCTGGCAGGAAAGCAACACATGATGGGCCTGTCTGAAGTCTTCCTCTCAATAGCTCTGGCGGTTTCTTGCAGTTGTACACGGCAGGAACTCCCACCTCTAAACGTCTACTGAGGCTGTGGCAGCTCTTCAGCGACACCCGCTATTCTCTAGCTCACGCCTTTCCCACAAGCCTCTCGAGGAGCTCTTCTATTGGCAGCCTACGCAGAGTTCAGCTTCCGCTTTCAGCCCTCCTCACAAATATTGCACTGCCTTCACCACACGTCATGAATTAGGGATCTATTATTATCCCAGCCCCGGCTGATGGGATGGGTACTGAGGTGAAGATAGGTTCAGCAACCTAGCTGAAGTCACACAGGATGTCAATCTGTGGTAGAATTGGGAACACAACCATGACCTCCTGGCTCATTAGCTCACGTTTCCACTGTCGGCAAGTTACCACCCATCTGGTAACAGTATATACAGAGAGAAGAGTACATTAAGCTTGAATAAAAATCCTAAATTAAGAAAAAAAAAAAGCATCTTCAGGAGCACAGAGCCTCCTAACAAATGTGTGGTAGGAGCAGAAAGGAACAGTAGTAACTCTGAATCCACCCAAAGCAAACAGATCTAAGTTGTTGTTATTATCACAGAATCATAGAATACTAGGACAGAAAGGGACCTCGCGAGGTCATTGAGTCCAGTCCCCTGCCCTCATGGCAGGACCAAATAGTGTCTAGACCATCCCTGATAGACATTTATCTAACCTACTCTTAAATATCTCCAGAGATGGAGATTCCACAACCTCCCTGGGCAACTTATTCCAGTGTTTGACTACCCTGACAGTTAGGAACTTTTTCCTAATGTCCAACCTAAACCTCGCTTGCTGCAGTTTAAGCCCATTGCTTCTTGTTCTATCCTCAGAGGCCAAGATGAACAAGTTTTCTCCCTCCTCCTTATACACCCTTTTAGATACCTGAAAACTGCTATCATGTCCCTCTTCAATCTTCTCTTTTCTAAACTAAACAAGCCCAATTCTTTCAGCCTTCCTTCATAGGTCATGTTCTCTATACCTTTAATCATTCTTGTTGCTCTTCTCTGGACCCTCTCCAATTTCTCCACATCTTTCTTGAAATGCGGTGCCCAGAACTGGACACAATACTCCAAATGAGGCCTAACCAGTGCAGAGTAGAGCGGAAGAATGACTTCTCGTGTCTTGCTCACAACACACCGGTTAATGCATCCCAGAATCATGTTTGCTTTTTTTGCAACAGCATCACACTGCTGACTCATTCAGCTTGTGGTCCACTATAACCCCTAGATCCCTTTCTGCCGTACTCCTTCCTAGACAGTCGCTTCCCATTCTGTATGTGTGAAACTGATTGTCCTTCCTAAGTGGAGCACTTTGCATTTGTCTTTATTAAACTTCATCCTGTTTACCTCAGACCATTTCTCCAATTTGTCCAGATCATTTTGAATTATGACCCTATCCTCCAGAGCAGTCGCAACCCCTCCCAGATTGGTATCATCTGCAAACTTTCTATGCCAATATCTAAATCGTTGATGAAGATATTGAACAGAGCTGGTCCCAAAACAGACCCCTGCGGAACCCCACTTGTTATACCTTTCCAGCAGGATTGTGAACCATTAATAACTATTCTCTGAGAACAGTTATCCAGCCAATTATGCACCCACCTTATAGTAGCCCCATCTAAGTTGTATTTGCCTAGTTTATTGATAAGAATATCATGTAAGACCATATCAAACGCCTTACTAAAGTCTAGGTATACCACATCCTCCGCTTCTCCCTTATCCATAAGACTCCTTATCCTATCAAAGAAAGTTATCAGATTGGTTTGACATGATTTGTTCCCTATCACCTTGCCACCTTCCAAGTGTTTACAGATGATTTCCTTAATTACTTGCTCCATTATCTTCCCTGGCACAGAAGTTAAACTGACTGGTCTGTAGTTTCCTGGGTTGTTCTTATTTCCCTTTTTATAAATGGGCACTATATTTGCCCTTTTCCAGTCTTCTGGAATCTCTCCTGTCTCCCATGATTTTCCAAAGATTATAGCTAGAGGCTCATACCTCCTCTATCAGCTCCTTGAGTATTCTAGGATGCATTTCATCAGGCCCTGGTGACCTGCAGGCATCTAACTTTTCTAGGTGATTTTAAACAGATTATTACTTATCTGTTTAAGTTATGTGCAAACCTGCCAAGAAGAGATGTTCAGGAAAAAAAAAAACCAACAATATCAATTTGGTTTTGTCAATTTTCAGTGGAAATTTTTAACAAAAAACTGGGGGGAAAAAACCCTTAAAATGTTTACTTGCTGAAAACTGAAAAAAAAATTGGAAATCCAATAAAAAATATCTTGTGGAAAGCAAAACAGTTTACATACACAAAAATTTTTAGTTTAAAACTCAGTTCCCCACTGGAACTCCCGCCCTTCCCCCCCAGACAGCCCTACTACAAAGTACTTTTGGGGAAACAGGTGAAGTCACTGCTCCAAGGAGCTTCACCTCACTGGTTTTGAGTCTGGTCCATGATGCATCACACATTATGCAAAAATAATGTAGAGATACAGGATACTTTATCAGGGATAATAGGTTTAAAAAATTAACCAACCAAGACAATGACACATTTGGAAAGTCCTACATCATAGACTTCAGCAATGTTTGATGTCTGAGCCATGGTCCATCCCAAATATAATCAGAAAAGACTGATGTGCATCTGATTATCAATTGACTAATAATAACCCAGCAATCACACATACTCCCCCTACTTCGAGACAGTACAGCTGCCACAGTGAGAGAGTAGGAGGTTCTAGCAAGCAGGGAGAACTAATGATGCCCTCTCATCTCTTCCTACAAGCACCCACATTAGAACAGCCATCACGTCATACAGTTGCAGAACAGCCCTCAAATCCCGCCCCCTCATAAGAGTTTTATTTCACATGTGCTCTGCCTCTGATCTGACACAGCCTAGTTCACACAGAGCTCTCTGGAGCTCTACATCACTTCACCACTGTTCCTTATATTGCCAACTGCTTGACTACAGTGGTGGGATGTTGTTAAGAATGCTGAGACCCCCATTAAGCAAGTGCAGCCACTTTTATTTGTCAAAGACAAAGGAGTAGAATTCAGAAAGTGAAGAGTTCATACTTCACCAGTTCTTCTGGGAAGCAATTCTGGCAGCATTTAATTTACTTTATGTGGAATGTGTGCTCTGAAGAGACGCACAGGCTGCAGTATGGTTGTTTACAAGTTAGAGAGCACATTACATGTCACCCAAAACTAAAATCCATGAATCAACTTTTGGTCTTGCTTTTCTGCATCATGCTTATCTTTTGTTTTGCATACTATAGTTCAAGTAGCAGCAGGGCCATAAAGATACAGACACAGCTGTATCAGGACACATCTTTTATGCATCTTGCTTTTATAACATGTTATGAGTGTCATTGGAGCATGAGCAGAAATGAACAGCATTGTGGGAAAGGCATAAAACAACTGGCTCACATCACTGCCCACAGCTACTATATATTTGAGAGAATTTGTCTGGCTGGTCAAGAGCCCCTCCTAAATAGTAAGAGTTAGGACCACTAAATTCCATATGCAGCTTCCTCTTATCATAACTTAAAACAAGGTCAGGGTTGTTGTGCCAGGGAAATGGGATGTGCCTGGAATGAGATTGTCTCTTTTCTATATGGTTTTATGAGAAGCAACCACCAGGCAAGTGAAAGGGGCTGCCCTAGTCCCAACCCTTCCCCCCTCCCCCCAGGTGCCCTTTAGGGAGGGCAGAGGGAAGCTAAAGCTTCCCACACACATACACCAGATTCATATGAGGACATTGCTGGCTGTTTCCCTTTGTCAGGGAATGAGGGGAAAGTATGCTGCATTCCTCACTGTGGCTGAGGAGCACAGGGGGCAGACAAGCTGTGCACTTTGCTCTCACTCCCTGACAGGGACAGAAGAGGAAGAGCAAGCAGCCCTGGTATGAATCTTGGGGTGGGGAGGGGGGCTTTGGCCTCTCTGCCCACCCCCGTACACACACTCATGCCAATCCGCTGCCCAGAGCCCTTCCTTACCCCACAACCCTGACTCCTGCACTCTCTCCAACCTCAGCCCCCTGTCCTGAATCCCTCATTGAGGACTGAGGAAGGCTGGGTAAATGTGCTAGTGCTCTGTACAATACAATATTAATGGGGGTGCATTACCCTAACATTTGTATGGCCTAACACAGCATTTCTTAAAGTGTGTTCCAAGGTGTGCTGCGGAGAGAACAGAATTCATAATGGCCACCCTTAAAGGGACAAGCCCGCAACAAAAAAAAATCCTTGGTGTTCCCCATAAAAAAAAATTGTTTGGTGCTCCTAAGTCTTAAAAAGTTTAAGAAACACTAGCCTAACGCCTCCCAAAGGAATCCTTGTGCTTTTTGCTGCAGCTGAGAGCCATCTGTTCTCAGACACACCAAGATTCTGATGCTATTCTGAGACCAGTTCACAGGGAACTCTGGGTGTTGGGCAGCCACTGCTGTCTCACAAACACAAACACACTCACCAACCACTTTCACACAACAGCTGCTAACTACACCTGCTCTACTCCAGCCCAAGAAGCAAAGACCCATTATCAGCCTCAGGTCTGCTACATCACATCACATCAGCCACAGGTCTGCTACATCACGACCAGGAATTGCTAACAGGGAGTTTGGAGAGGGAGTTTAGAGGGGGAGGTTAGAGGGCTCTAGTGACTTCTGGCCTTCTTTAAAACATAACTCTTATAATAATCTATATTCCAGAGGTTTAAAAAGAATCCCAGTTTATACTTAAACTTATTCATTAGAAAATGGAGACAGAAGCCCAGCAGCAGAGTGGGGCTATCCTGTTTATTGCCGAGTGTAACATGTATGATTACCTGCCCTGTGGGCGGGTGGCGATGTGTGCACTGTAAGGAGCTCCTGACCTCAGAGACCGAGTTCGGGCTTTGGAGGCCAGGGTGGCTGAACTGGAGGAGCTAAGGGAGGTAGAGAGATATGTGGATGAGACTTTCTGGGACACTGTAGTACTGTCCCACCTCCAGTCTGAGAGCCCCAGTGCTCTTAAGGAGGATGAAAGTCTCAAGGGAACAGAGCATTCAATGGGAGCAGAGGGAAACCATCCCAGTAGTTGGGACCCTCCTCCCAGAGGATGTTGCGGTATCCTCTCGCACTGAGGATACCTCTGAGGGGAGGGAATGCCAGTTCGGAAGAGGCAGGTGTTAGTAGTGGGTGATTCGATTGTTAGAAACATAGATAGTTGGGTTTGTGATGACCGGAGAACCGTGATGGTCACTTGCCTGCCTGGTGCGAAGGTTGCGGATCTCTCGAGGCATCTAGATAGACTTATGTGTAGTGCTGGGAGGAGCCGGTGGTCGTGGTACATGTAGGTACCAATGACGTAGGGAAGGGTAGGAGAGATGTCCTGGAGGCCAAATTTAGGCTGCTAGGAAAGAGACTGAAATCCAGGACCTCTATGGTGGCGTTCTCGGAAATGCTTCCAGTTCCACGCGCAGGGCCAGGTAGGCAGGCAGAGATTCAGAATCTCAATGCGTGGATGAGACGATGGTGTAGGGAAGAGGGGTTTGGATTTATTAGGAACTGGGGACACTTTTGGGAGAGGGGAGCCTATACAGGAAGGATGGGCTCCACCTAAACCAGGGTGGAACCAGACTGCTGGCACTAAACATTAAAAAGGCCAGAGAGCAGTTTTTAAACTGAGAGATGGGGAAAGCCGATTGGTGTGGAGATGCACGAATCGGAGGGAGACTTCTTAGAGGAGAATCCATTGATAGAGATTCTCTAAGCTGTAGTCAGAAAGAGAGGAGGGAGAGGGCAAACCATGGGCCAGAGCAGACAAACAACCTGCATACAAAGGAATCCAATGCATCAGGAAGGGCAGACAACAAGCAGTGGCAAATTTTTAAAGTGCTTCTACACAAATGCTAGGAGTCTGACTAATAAGATGGGTGAACTAGAGTACCTAGTATTAAATGAGGAGATTGACATAATAGGCATCACTGAAACCTGGTGGAATGAGGAAAATCTGTGGGACACAATCATACCGGGATATAAAATATATCGAAAGGATAGAGCAGGCCGGGTGGGTGGCGGAGTGGCACTGTATGTGAAAGATAATGTAGAATCAAATGAAATAAAAATATTAAATGAATCAACATGTTCAATAGAATCGCTATGGATAGTAATTCCATGCTCCAAAAATAAGAAATTAGCAGTAGGGATATATTACCGACCACCTGACCAGGACAGGGTACTGACATTGAAATGCTGAGGGAGATTAGAGAGGCTACCAAAACAAAGAACTCTATAATAATGGGGGATTTTAATTACCCCCATATTGACTGGATACATGTCACCTCAGGAAGAGAAGCGGAGATAAAATTTCTCAATGGCTTAAATGACTGCTTCTTGGAGCAGCTGGTGCAGGAACCCACAAGGAGAGGCAATTCTCGATTTAGTCCTGAGTGGAGCGCAGGATCAGGTCCAGGAAATAACTGCTACAGGACCGCTTGGGAATAGTGACCATAATATAATAACATTCAACATTCCTGTGGTGGGAAGAACACCTCAGCAGACCAGCACCCTGGCATTTAATTTCAAAAAGGGGAATTACACAAAAATGAGGAGGTTAGTTAAACAGAAATTAAAAGGCACAGTGACTAGAGCCAAATCCCTGCAAGCTGCATGGAAACTTTTAAAGACACCATAATAGAGGCCCAACTTAAATGTATACCCCAAATTAAAAACATAGCAAGAGACCTAAAAAGAGTCACCGTGGCTTAACCACCATGTAAAAGAAGCAGTGAGGGACAAAAAGGCATCTTTTAAGAAGTGGAAGTCCAATCCTAGTGAGATAAATAGAAAGGAACATAAACACTGTCAAATCAAGTGTAAAATGTAATAAGAAAAGCAAAAAGATTTTGAGGAACAGCTAGCCAAAAACTCAAAAAGAAATAACAAAATGTTTTTAAGTACATTAGAAGCAGGAAGCCTGCTAAAAACCTGTGGGTCCCCTAGACGATCGAACTATAAAAGGCGCAATCAAGGACGATAAAGCCATTATGAGAAACTAAATGATTTCTTTGCTTCAGTCTTCACGGCTGAGGACGTTGGGGAGATTCCCAAATCTGCACCGTCCTTTGTGGGTAATGAATCTGAGGAACTGTCCCGGATTGAAGTGTCATTAGAGGAGGTTTTGGAACAAATAGAAAACTTAATGTTAACAAATCTCCGGGACCGGATGGCATTCATCCAAGGGTTCTAAAAGAACTCAAATGGGAAATTGCTGAACTATTATCTGTGGTTTGTAACCTATCCCTTAAATCGGCTTCCGTACCTAATGACTGGAAGGTAGCCAACGTGACACCAATATTTAAAAAGGGCTCTAGAGGCGATCCGGCAATTACAGACCGGTAAGTCTAACTTCAGTACCGGCAAATTAGTCAAACAATAGTAAAGAATAAAATTGTGAAGCATGTAGAAGAACATAATTTGTTGACAAAAGTCAACATGGGTTCTGTAAAGGGAAATCCTGTCTTACTAATCTATTAGAGTTCTTTGAAGGGGTTAACAAACATGCGGACAAGGGGGATCCAGTAGATATAGTATACTTAGATTTCCAGAAAGCCTTTGACAAGGTCCTCACCAAAGGCTCTTGTGTAAATTACATGGCCATGGGATAAGAGGGAAGGTCCTTTCTTGGATTGAGAACTGGTTAAAAGACAGGAAACAAAGGGTAGGAATAAATGGTAAATTTTCAGAATGGAGAGGGGTAACTAGTGGTGTCCCCAAGGGTCAGTCCTAGGACCAATCCTGTTCAACTTATTCATAAATGATCTGGAGAAAGGGGTAAGCAGTGAGGTGGTAAAGTTTATGGATGATACCAAACTGTTTAGGATAGTCAAGACAGAAGCAGACTGTAAGGGACTCCAAGAAGATCTCACCAAACTGAGTGATTGGGCAACAAAATGGCAAATGAAATTTAATGTGGATAAGTGTAAAGTAATGCACATTGGGAAAAATAACCCCAACTATACGACAGTATGATGGGGGCTAATTTGGCTACAACAAATCAGGAAAGAGATCTTGGAGTTATCGTGACAGTTCTCTGAAAACTTCCACACATGTGCAGCGCGGTCAAAAAGGCAAATAGGATGCTAGGTATTATTAAGAAAGGGATAGAAAATAAGACCCAGAATATCTTACTGCCCCTGTATAAAACTATGGTACGCCCACATCTTGAATACTGTGTACAGATGTGGTCTCTCACCTCAAAAAAGATATTTTGGCCTTGGAAAGGGTTCAGAAAAGGGCAACTAAAATGATTAGGGTTTGGAACGGGTCCCATATGAGGAGAGGTTAAAGCGACTGGGACTTTTCAGTTTAGAAAAGAGGAGACTGAGGGGGGATATGATAGAGGTGTATAAAATCATGAGTGGTGTGGAGAGGGCCGATAAAGAAAAGTTATTTATTAGTTCCCTAAATAGAAGAACTAGAGGACACCAAATGAAATTAATGGGTAGCAGGTTTAAAACTAATAAAAGAAAGTTCTTCTTCACACAGCGTGTAGTCAGCATGTGGAACTCCTTGCCAGAGGAGGCTGTGAAGGCTAGGACTATAACAGAGTTTAAAGAGAAGCTAGATAATTTCATGGAGGTTAGGTCCATAAAAGGCTATTAGCCAGGGATAAAATGGTGTCCTTGGCCTCTGTTTGACAGAGGCTGGAGAGGGATGGCAGGAGACAAAGCGCTTGATCATTGTCTTCGGTCCACCTCTGGGGCACCTGGTGCTGGGCCACTGTCGGCAGACAGGATACTGGGCTAGATGGACCTTTGGTCTGACCCGGTACGGCCGTTCTTATGTTCTTATGTTCTTATCTCATGGTACTGTAGCCAAAGGAGCAGGCCAGCGATTCAGATCCTTTCAGATCTCAGTACTCGCTTATTAAAATGGAGTGATGCTGCTCTGAGCATGCCTCATTAACCAAACTACACAATTAAAGCAGAAGTTCAGGCTGCAGAAAAAATGGCAATGGGCCTATTCTGTCCTTATTTGCTTGGGTGGAAATCAGACAATTCCACTGATGTCAACAGAGTTCCACTAGTGTAAGCCAAGTGGAAGTGAAATCAGAACAGGTCAGAGTTTCCTTGTCACTCAGCGTTTCATATCTAGCATTCCTGTGATGACGGATGAGCTATGGAAGCACATTTTCTTAGTGCAGAAGTTCTAAGCGCTGTTGAAGGAATCCGTGGGGCTCTTCTGTTGCACAAGAAAACTTTCATACTTTGAAGAACTGGTGTGTGAAATAGAGCAAGAGATGTGACTAAGCAAAGAATTGAAAATAGGGAAAAAGCTGTGTATACGAGTGATGCTTTTCTTGTCTTATTCTTAGCTAAGTGTGTAAACACTACGTGATCTGTTGGAGGTGGCTGGTGCTTTTAGGAAACAAACTTTTTTTTTGTTCATTAATGATAACCAGTAGCACAGGACAAAAGTTCCATAGTGGGAGAACAAGTTGGGAGATAATCGAGAGAGATGGGTTCAGCTTGTTCCAAAAGCCTAGTATTTTCTCTAGCTCTCCACTGTAAATGCAGGAAGCTACAGTGCAGAACCACAGACAGGGCTGATGAAATATGTCTTAACTATCCCCTCAAAATGGTTCAACAGCTTTGTAACACCTGCTGTGCTAACGGCACAGACATTTGGTAAAGAAGCATAAATCTCCTGAAAAAAAAAAGCCTTCCCTGTAGGATTTAATGCTAGCCTTGTTCTCATGTTTCAGAGAGGGCAGGGGTGTTAGTCTTTAAGGTGCCACAGAGCAACTTGTTGTTTTTGCTGAAACAGACTAACATTTATTAGGGCCAGGCCCAGTGATGGGGGAGGCTGGGAAGGCAAATTGCTCTGGGGCCCAGGGAATGGTGGCAGTGGGGAGCTCCGGGCTCTTTAAATCACTACCAGAGTGCCACACTGACTCCGGTCAGTACTGAGGGCTGTCTGGGGGAGGTGCAGCGCTCTCTGTCTAGCGCTATGGGCTCCCTAGCCCCAGCCCTGCCCCTTCTCCTCGAGGCCCCACTCC
This sequence comes from Rafetus swinhoei, assembly GCA_019425775.1. Lineage (NCBI taxonomy): Eukaryota > Metazoa > Chordata > Testudines > Trionychidae > Rafetus > Rafetus swinhoei. The sequence continues at coordinate 17,528,367 of CM033428.1, read as the reverse complement.
TTCTGGGTTCACAGAGCAGGCCTCCCATCCCCTTTCTTGCTCAAGGGCCCAGCCAGGCTGTCGGCCCCGCTGATTAGGGCATAAAATTTCATGGGGTGCAGCTTGTTTCAGATACATGAAGTGAAAGACTCAGGTTGCAGGGATAGATACATATATACAGAGATGGGACTGTTACGACAGTGTTAATGAGACTAATTCAATCAGGGTGGATGTGACCCACTTCCAACAGTGATAAGAAGGTGAGAATACCTAAAGGGGGAAATTACTTATTGTACTGAGGCAAAGAAAGTCATGAGTCTTTTTATATGTATGCAGTAAGTCAAGTGTCTTTTTGGTGCTTTTAATATTAGGACACCTGCTGGGGTGGAAGAAGCAGTGTTTGATGGAATAAATCTTGCACAAATAGAAAGGCTCAGACAGCATATGGAGAAGAAATGAGAGGGCTGCTACATGCAGCTAGTACTGAAAAACCACAGACGAGCTGTGGACAACAGGATACTACCTGAAGAGGTTTACATTACCTTCAATGAGAATCTAACCAGTAGGAACGAGGGCACAAATAGACCCTAAAAGGAGAATGAAATATGAACACAGAATATGAGAAACACTTACATGACTATGTAATTTACATATTTGGGTGGGGAAAGCAAACTTCAAAATCTGACCCTGTTCCCAATCTGTTACAGAGGCAGAATTAACTGAGTCATTGGGAAACCAGACTGCCTGTGATTCCAAAGAAATATGAAAGCTATGGCCAGTGGGTCTTTAAAAGAATTCAATGGTAAGTGCTCCTGAAATCATCACCAGTCCACCAAACCACATGTCCAAGTTAGGTGCTTCCTGGAACATATGACGGATGTCCTACAGTTCGTACTGTAGCCACTGCAGAAGTTGCTTTAAAATACTGGTGTAGAAGTCTAATGTCTGTGCACTCTCCTGAATTGGGGGTCTTTGGGCATAATGAAGGTAGCAGAATGCAATGAAGCACCTTGCTTGCTTTCACTAAACCCCAGACTGCTCATTGTTAGGCTTGGTCCAGGAGCTGTGATTTGGTTTTGCAAAACCTCACTGGTCAGGGTTTGTTTTCACAAAATGAAATTCCACAGCAGGTAGCTTGTGTGTTCTCAGCCATCCGCATGTGAAAGCTTTTGAAGAAAATGTTCCAGTTTCGGCCCTTCTCTAGCTATCATGATGGTAGACTTGACAAATAGACATCTGTCATTAAAACTTCTTGTGTGGAGAAGGGGCATGTGTGAAGCACTGGGTTGACTGGTCGACAGCACTCCAGCCGCACATGTAGCTCTGCCTCTCACCAGCAAGTTGGAAAATGGGCTGACCCCCTTACAGCTGCACCAATATTATCTTATGAGTTGCTGGTTGTCAAAGGTATGAGCCAACTCAGGAAACACACGGGTGGGATACAGAGCTTCCTCTGAGATGTAGAGTTCCCACATCTCTTTTGATAAGAGCTAGCAAAACTGGTCAGAACTTGGTACCAGTTTGGAGGGCTTGTTTTCTGCAGCTCAGCTTCCTTCTTTGGATGAATGTGCCCTGTTTTAGTTAACAAGGCACAGCCTAAAGTTGTCCTGGCACTGGTCGTGCTGACCCAGTTACTCTAATACACAACACATCCTTCAACCAATGGGAAATCCATTCAACAATATTAAAAGCAACCACCACCACCCAAAATCTAGTAGGTGAAGAAAGAACAACTTCCTGTGAAACCCACAGTCAGCAACGTTGGGAAAGTCTGACAGGTGAGCGGTAGAGAAGGGCAAGCCCTGCTCTGCATCAAATCTCACAGCCAGGACTCGGTTCCTTGGCATCCGTCCCAGTTCACTCCAGGCAGAACAGTTTCACTCACTCTGTTTTGCTGATGGTGGCACACTGGGAGCTGAAACTTTGCATTGGGCATGTCTGCCATTAGAGATCAGCCAAAATAAATTCAGCACTGTGTTAGTTCACGCTAGTGGGAGACATAGTTTATCCTCAGGCTGGGGGTATGGTAGAAATATTTTAATAAAAAAAATTAGATGAAAAAGGTCTTATTGTAAAAAAAAAAAGTGTGGGAAAATTGTGGGGGGTTTTTTACAAAATTTTCCTGAGAAAAGTTGAACATTTTTACTGAAAGCCAAAAGGTTAAAAAAACCAACCTGGTTTTGATTGTTTTACCAAAACATTTTTAAGTTTTCAAAAACTTAAAATATTTTCTTGGGGGAAAAAAGGAAAGAAAATATCCCCACACACACCTGTCAAAAATAATTGCTATTTTCTCATAAGATCTACCTCTCACCAGTACATTAAGAAAAGAGATGCTCCCCTTACAGCTGCACCACTGCTATCTTAAGTCTCATATATTTGAGAAGCATTTCCCACCACTCAGTGTGCTTGGTTTCACCACAGAAATGTAGTACTGGAATGGACTGTAAGAAAACATCCAAGATAGTAACAGCCCTGAATCAGACCATGAGCCAAGTGCAAGGACCCATCTAGTTTGCTGGGTGTTTCCAAGGCGATAGCTTTCTCCTGAAGAGGACAATTGAGTGAGCTGCTGCAGGAAGGCTCTTTATCCTAACTCAGAGGATGCAAACACCAGCAACACTGAGTCAACCCTGCATTCTTTGCAGGAACATATTATAAGTAAATCAAAAGCCTTCTGGGCTGGAGGTAGGGAAACAGAAGATCCCATAAAGTGTGTGTTGTCCCTTTGCCAAGATAACTTTTCCCACCTCCTATTGTGAAGGCTGCCGCCTTCCACCCCCAAACTGTCTGTACTGAAACTATTTGGCGTTAGCACTCTTCTTCTCTATTGCCTACTAACGGTTCCTATCTGCCTCTTGACTATCCAGTCTTTAGGTGTTTATAGACTATTTGTTTTTCCTGTTACATTCCAGCTCCGCTTTCCCCCTTGACGTTTTTTTTTTGTATACCCACTACCTCTTCTTGTTTCCCCCTCCCATTTCTTTCCTTCTCCCCCCTCCCCTTATTTATTTTAGTTCTGGACATCCAACATTCAGGTCATCTGAAGAAGTGGGCAGTGCCCATGAAAGCTCATGATATCATCTACATGTTTTGTTAGTCTTTAAAGTGCTACCGGACTATTTGTTGTTTTTTTAAGTTTGTACTTCATGGGTTAGTACTTTCACACAGAAGAGAACACAAACGTTAATGCAAACAGCAGCTCCGTCGTGTTCAAGGTGAACAGTTACATAAGCAAATGTTGATATAATTTTTCTTGGCTCATTTTTATTAAAGTAGCTGCTTCCTGTATTTGTTGAGAATGGCTGACATGTGAAGGGGAACGGGGTATTAATTTCATTAATCAATGGTGCTAACTGTTGAATGCCTTTGAAAGACACCAAAGGCATAGGTACCCACACTGGAAGGTATATCAATTTATATACTGCAGGACTGGAGCTTTTAGAAGCTTGATTTCAGTTCCAACCCTTTGTATTTGATTGGGATTGAACCATGAAGCCTGTGCATATTGGGTATCAAATTATGTTTAGGCTGAATTATCAGACACACTACTAATGGTTGGTTGGTTTTTGCAACTGATGGAGAGACATAACCTGTCACAACTCCAATTTCTTCCCTTAGCTGATACAGACAAAACAGAGGGGACATCCGAGGGAATTTAGATGGGCTAAATTGGAGGGTCTGAGAGTAAACCAGGCCTTCATGCTCCAGGCAAGGCAACTCACACCACCACCACACAAATGCAAGAGGTTATTCAGATACAGTGAAGACCAAAACCAATGTTTGTGCATTAAGAATACTATTTTCATTAAACTTCTCATACCCCTGAATGTCTAGAAAAAATGTTTGGGTTAGAACTGATTGGGAACTTTCCCTCAATTTTTTTGAATGTGATTTCCACAAAATTAATTTTCTGGGGGTAATTTTTTATTTCAGTGATTTTTTTTTATTTTCCATTGGGGGAGGGGGGCCGGGGAAATCAAGAGAAAATATTTTTACCCAGTTAAAAAACATTTGGTTGGTTGAACTGCCCCTTTATTCAGTGCTGGTGAGGCCATATATGGAGTATTGCGTCCAATTCTGGGTACCCATTACAGAAAGGATGTGGACACATTGGAGAAGATCCAGCGGAGGGCAACCAAAATGATTAGGGGGCTGGAGCACATGACTTACGAGGAGAGGCTTATTCAGTCTACTGAAGAGAAGAGTGAGGGGGGATTTGACAGCAGCCTTTATTTACCTGAAAGGGGGTTCCAAAGAGGATGGAGAGAGGCTGTTCTCAGTAGTGTCGGATGACAGAACGAGGAGCAATGGTCTCACACTGCAGTGTAGAGGTCTAGGTTGGATATTAGGAAAAACTATTTCACTAAGAAGGTGGTGAAGCACTGGAATAGGTTGCCTAAGGAGGTGGTAGAATCTCCATCCCTAGAGGTTTTTAAGTCTCAGCTTGACAAAGCCCTGGCTGGGATTTTTTATATGGGGTTGGTCCTGCTTTTAGCGGGAGGTTGGACTTGATGACATCCTGAGGTCTCTTCCAACCCTATGGTTCAATGATTCTATGAACTGTATTTAAATGTTTTGTGTCAGGTCAGTTAGGGTATGTCTACACTGGAAAGGTTTGGTGACAAAAATGCTGTTGACATGCAAAAATCATCAAAAGTGAAAACCAGTCAAACCACTTTTTCTCCCTCCCCTTGCCTACATTTCATGGCCACATTACTAGCTCACCAGTCAACTGAGCAAAACAATGTGGTTAAGTGCAGTGTTGTGGGAAGGCAGAGCTGTTCCTTGCGCCTCTTGGGATTCCCTTATAGTTCTGTGAGCTCTCTGTGCTAAAGAATGTCAAAGCATCACAGCAGTTTCTCCAGCCTTTTCCTTGCAGCAGCAAATATGAGCATTCCAATTATTTGTTTTTTGTTTGTTCCCCAAATGAAGCAGTTCACTTAGCTGTCAGATACTTCCCAGAGCTTTGAAATGGGAGGGGCGCATGCCTGCAGGGCAGCAGATATCACAAAACACTGAGCACAGCCATTGGGCAGGCTTTGTGGGATATTGGTGGAAGCTAGTTGTCTCCACAAAACAAACAGCAAAGTTCACACTGGCTCTTTGTCAACAATAAAGGGAGGGGAAAATAAAAAAGTCTCTCACAGGGTAAAAGTTTGCTGTAACCAAAATGGGATGTTTTTCCCAACAAAAGTTACATTGCAGTGTAAACATTCACTTTTTTATCACCAAAAGGCAAGTTTGGACAACAAAACATGCCAGTGTAGACAAGGCCTTCGATATAAATTTGGGTCTGCCTGAGTTACCATTGTGCCTCATGGGAGTTGTAATTCAAGTGCCTTATGACTATCTATTGGGGAGGTTCCCTGGCATGACTATATCTTTCATAATTCAATACCATCTGACCGCTGGCTGAGCCCATATAGGTGTCTGGTAACTGAGGTGCATGTAGTCTGGCCAGAGAGCCTTACCCAAGAGGAGAATATGGGCATGCAGCACCTGAATGACAACTCCCATGAAGCACTATGGTAGCCCTATGGTATGGAGGGATAGGGGGGACCTGGGCCTTCCCACTCCACCAGGTCCCAGCCCAGGGCCCTATTAGCAGTGCTTGCTCAGCCAGGGGTTTCTCCCCTCAACGTGCCAAGTACCCGGGGACTGCAATTCCCTGCCCGGGGCTGCTTCCTAGCTCCTTGCGGCTCTCTGCTGCCATACCTCTTCCCTGTTGCCAGGGCCGGGGCTGTTGCTGCGGCGGTTGCTGCTGGGGTCGTAGCAGCTGCAGCATCAGTTCAGGCTGCATGGGCTCCTCTGGAGCTGGCTCTGCAGGTCCTTCCCCTTCAGTAGTGAGCCCAGAGTGAGTTGTCTCAGGGCCTTTTATAGTGCTGCTCACCAGGGAGCATGCCCTGCAAGGCCGTGGGGGAGGGGCACTGTCAGCCAGCTGGGCCCCGCCCACAAGCTGATCTACAGTGCGGGGCCAGAGCGCCCCATCACAGAATGTAAGACATTTTCATTTCAATAAAAAGGCATTGAAGCAAAATAAGGTTGAGGTTTCTGAAAATAATCTTTTTACAACTTTTTCTTCTGCAAAACATTTTGTTTTCTTTATCTTTCTTCATCCCAGGTCAGGACAAAAAGTAAAATACAAGAATTTTCCATGGCAATCCCTGAGGAGCTCTGAACATGAGTGGGGTCAAGCTACCAAAGATGCTACACATCAGTTCGCAGCCAAGTAGGAGTGGATTGTACACTGGAGACAGGCCGTATAGAATATTTGCGGACTGATCAATCAACTAGAGCTACTGAGAACAGTGCTTTTAAAGTTTCCTTTCTCTTCTACAAGATTCACAAGTCCCCCTCTATCTACATGAATTTATTTGTTCCCAAGCAAATTTAACACATGTATAAGGCAAGTAAAAAAAAGCTGGGGAACACAGTTATTCAACGAGGACCTATTATTAACAAGGAGAAGAGTCTGAAAAGTGAAAAAAAGAAAAGAACAATAATTTTGTCAAAACTTTTTATGTGGGTCTTTCCCCCCCAAAAAATGTTGATGAATAACTGAATATATTAACAATCTGATCAATGCAGCTCTAAAGTGGAATAAGTTGTCAGAAATGGCTGATTGGAATAACATACTCCCCGCTTGGGCCTTTTCTTTGCTTAGCCCATATCTATCTTAAGCTTTAGAAATGCTGCAGCTAGATCTTGTAAAAGTACTGAGCATCTTTATCTCCCATTGGCGCTGACTGGTACATTGATTTCAGTACCTTACAGGTTCAGGCGTCTGATTTCTAAGTCATAGGTGACATGGGGCAGGGGACTCGAGGGGGCACATGTTCCAAGCACCGTGGGGAGGGAGGGTCAAGGGGCTGGCCAGCAGTCGGTGAGGGGCTTCTTGGGGGGGGGGGGTCTGGGGCCATTGCTCTGCTTGCCACCTGCACTCACTGGCAGCGGCGCTGCACTCCCCCAACTGTGTCACTTGGGGACGGGGTGGGAACACCCCCATGCTGACTGGCAGGAAGCCGTTCAAGCTGGGGGAACAAAGCAAGCTGGGGCCACATTGCTCTGTTTGCTTCATCGCTGTCACTGAGTGTGTGTGTGGGGGGGGGACACAAACCCTTTCTGCCGGTGCCTGGCCCTGCTAGTCACCTGGTCTGCATTGCTTGGAGGAGGCGGAAGAGGTGGGCTGGGGGTGAAGTAAGAGCAGTGAAGAGGAGGGGAGAGGGCAGAGCAGAGGTGGGAAGAGGCGGGACTTGAGGTGGAGGGGGTTTGTCCTGGCCCTTCCCCAGGCTGGGAGGGTGTCACGTGACCGGTGCCACGCCCCCAACACCTCTCTTCACCTATCGCCCGTATCTAAGGTACCTCAGCCAGGGGGGCCAGCAGACTGGCCGGGCCCCTAGGCAAGGTGGATGGGTTGGCTCCATGCTCCTGGAAGGAATGGGGCCTGAGGTATAATTGCCCCTCCCCGTCCAGCCAGCCCTCAGAGCTGCCCGAAGTGTGCCACTCAGCACTCTGGCAGCAATACAAAAGGCCCAGAGCTCCAGCCACTGCATCATCGCAATGGCATCTTGAAGCCCTGGGCCCTTGTGAATCACTGGGCCCTGGGGCAATTGCCCCCTTTGCTCCCCGCACCCCTCCCATCAGCAGGCCTAACCCCAGCTATTAAACCATGTCAGTTTTTTCCAAAAGAAATGTGGCAAAACCTGTCAAATGTATTTATTTATTGCTGCCTACCCCGAGGAAAAGGTTGCAGTGTTCCCTGATAAAACACACTTTCCACAGAAGAGACAATGGGCCGCCCAGTTTGTCAGCTATTTTCAGCACCCCCTGTGTGGGAGTCAGTTATGTTCTGAGACATGTTTATGTGGGTTAAACATTTTCAATTAGTTCTTGTTCCACACCAGGCCCAGCAATTCTGCAGTTCTTTGGTCAGTAACGAAGCATCTTATTTCTGGCACCAAGCCTATCTGCTCAGCCCAGTTGCAAAAAGTTTGTGTGGCACCGTGCCTTTCACAAAAAGGCCTTGGGGGAGGTTTTTTCCTGGATTACTTGCTTAAAGACTGTCAAAAGATCCTTCAGCAGCTAAATGAGTAGGGATTTTTCTGCCTTTCCAATTATGGCTATTTCTAAAAATATTCAAATGTTTATGTAAACCCTGGGAATTAAATGCCATTCTTTATTTATCATTGTACCATAAAATAATAATAAATAGCAATAATAGATTTTTAATGAACAATGAATGTAATATCTGAACATAAAATCTGTGTTACTACAGTACTGGTAACAGACACTGGGTTCAAGTCTCACTTCTGCACCAACAGACTTTCTACATGACCATGGGCAAGTCACTTGATTGTTCTGTGCCTTGGTTTCCCAGTCTGTATAATGGGGATTGTTATTCCATACCTCATAGGGTACTGAGAGGAAAAATTCATTAAGGCTTGTGAGGTGTTTGGCTATGATGGTGATGGAGGCACTCATATAAGTGTCTTATTGAATAACTCAAAGGTTTTATTCAATAACTCAAAAATATGTTGTAGATAAATAGAATACACTTGTCACCAAACATTCATCAGATAAGGCACAAACTAGATGGGCCATATAGACTGAAGTAGCCAGTTCTCTTGATTTGGTGCTACCAGGACAGCTTTGTGCTTTGCTGGGGTAGCATGGCTGCCCTCTGTGCTCTCAGAAGGGGGCCCTTGGACTGTACATTAAATAGACTTTTAAAGAGCATCACATTCACTTAACGTAGCACTTCTGAAATTTGACATGCCAGAAGATTGCCTATGATCAGTGACTAGCTGCCAATCAGCACCTCCATCATGTCCTCAGATGCCTCCATTTTCTCTCTCTCAGCACTCTCTGACTGCTTCTTTCCAGCTCTGCATCAGCTGAAAAGAATGGATGCTAAAGCTCTCCATGAATTGTTTAGACCTATGCTAATGAAGAGTTTTTTGAGGCTCCTTACATGTGAGCTGGCATTGAGCAGGGCCTACCCAGTTTGCCTTGCTTTGCAGTGACCATGCTTAAAGACTGTTAGAAACCTAGACACTGCAATGGAGTTAAGGCTACTTCAGTACTGGCCGTATTTTCCAGGGAATCCTGATGTACCATAACAAGCAGGGAACTGCCTTAAGCCTCTATATTATGAGCTTTCACAACTGTGTAAATTGTGTAATTGGATTATTTTTAAACAATCATATCTTTGCACAGATCCTCAGCTAATGCAAATTAACTTGGCTTTGTTCAGTTGAGTGAAGCTACTATATGATGACTTATACCAGATAAGGATCTGACTCTTTAATTCTCTACCCTATTGTGGTGTAGAAAACCTTCAAAATAGGAACCAAATGTGCCCGGACATGTAGTGAGGTCTGTTTGCAGTCAAACGTTCCAGTTCATCTCTACAAGGACTTTCTCTGACAATTCAAACGGCCACATTTCCCTAATCTGATCAGCGGTGAAATAAACGCAGAATTTATGTGCTTATTTGTTAGTTTTGGATCCCTGCCCTGAAAACCTCACTATCTAGTTTCAGGTAAGTGGTAATTAATAGAACAAACCATAGGAGGAATGAGGGAAGAGTTAGGAGAACATGCAGGTAGATCAGACTACCATGAGCACCACCTGATTGCTCAAACCATATTCAACATTATTTCATTGTATATAAGCTTTCTGCCTCTCTCTCTTTGTCTTTGAACAGTGCATTGATTCCCTGACTCTTTCCGCTTTCTTTACATTTAAATGTTAGTTGAGCACATTCCTGTTTCTAGGTCAGGGGAGGGCAAGGAGCTGTCTGCTTTCAACAGTCCCAACTTCTGCTCAACAGGCAGACGCTGGACAGCTCACTCCTCCACCACAGAGATGATGACCCTGAAGGTAAGAAATTACTTTTCAAAGATAAATGCCGGATACAAATCCACCTACACTCTCCAGGTTCGGTATCCTTTAGCATCTGCTGCTAACTTTATTGAAGCAGTTGGGAGTATGCCCTAGAAATCCACTAACCTGGCCAGCCCTTGGGCCTGCCTGCTTCTGCCCTTACTGCAGATTATACGCAGGCCTCATCGGAGCCGGATGTGGCTTCTTGTTTTTGAGGTAGGTGGTTAGAGTGTCCAAAGCTCTCAGTTCAGTTAACAGCACTGCCTGCTTCACATGCACATTAATCAGTTTGCCAGCTGCAAGCTATGAGTCCTTACTCGACTAAAATATCTAACAGTTATTTCCCAAAGGGCTACCCAGCACACACACACAAAACCAAAACTGTACACACACACACACACACTTTCCAGTTCAGCGGAGCAGAGACGGGCTCATTCACACAATCCTGCCCTAGGCTGCAGTTCTCATAAACCTTCAGTGCAGTACAGTGTGCTCGCTCTCACCTCTTGGTTCTTCCAACACAGACTCTTCTTTAAATCCCTTATTTGCCCTTCTCCCACCCCTGTTGGTCACTGTTTTATGCCATCAACTGTTGGTGGGCTTGGTGCATTTGTAACTCACTCTAGGAGAGGAATAAGAAATAGGAAGTGAGCTGTAAGAAAAATCGTATGCAGATGATTGGATACTCTTTCCTCATCTCACACCACCAGCGCTTGCAGATATCTGGTCCAGGTTTAACACCACCAACAATCTTCAGGGAACCCAAGATACCGATATTGCTATTTACCCCTTATATGTAATCAACCAACATCACTATGGGGTAAGGAAGTATCATCTCCATTTTACAGATGGGGAAACTGAGGCACGGGTGTTAAGTGACTGCTCCAGTGCACAGGAAGAAGTTGTTGTTATGGCCTGTTAGAACTCTAGTTCCTGTTTCCCAGTCTCTCCTCAGAGCCAGATCACTAGAGCACATTCCGTAGTGGCCATACTAATGCTAAACATAGTTATGGTAAAATTATGACTAGAAGCTTAAAGAGTGACCACTTGAATCATTCTGTGCTTCTGTGTTGGCACCAGTTATACAATCAGTATATCTAGGGCAAGGAAAAACAAAGCAACGTGGATCCCAACCAAGGGCGACGTGAAGATGACTCCCCAGCAATAAGCCAGAAAAAACTAAGAGGAGCCAAGAATAAAACTACATCTGCTACAATGCCAAGCAGCACTCCCTGGTGTCCCTTCCAACATCAGCTGTGAACATGAGAAACTAGCAAGCAATGCTGCACAACTCCCAGCACACTAGGGGTACGTCTAGACTACAGGCTTTTGTCGACAGAGGCTTTGTCAACAGATGCTGTCGACAAAGCTTCTGTTGACAAAGAGCGTCTAGACTACATCCAGTTCTGTTGACAAAGCAAGCTGCTTTGTCGACATGAGAGTGTAGACACAAAGGACAGTGTAGATGCAATAATGCCTTCTGTCGACAGAACTCTGTCGACAAAAGGTGTTATTCCTCATAGAATGAGGTTTGCTGCTGTCGACAAAACTGCCAAGTTCTGTCGATGTTATGTTGACAGAACTCGGTGATAGTGCAGACGCAGGTATAGTTTTGTCGACAAAAGTCCACTTTTGTCGACAAAACCCTGTAGTCTAGACACAGCCTAGGAGCACATTCCTGGCCTGCCACAAATGTATCTCTTTTCAGAAACAATTTCTTCATGTCTGTCCCTCTTCCTCTCCACTCTTCTCTGTTCTGTCAGGTGGGGTAAGGCAAACAGAATCTAGACCCCTGTGTGCAGAATGAGGGAGTTAAGTGTAGTAGTTTTTAGAAAAATACCATTTATCCCTCAGGTTCCGTTTGGCTGGCAGTCTCTTGGCATCACGCAGGTTAAATCAAGAGGCTGTTGATGGAGGAAGCAAACAGGAAGAAATAAAATGGCAAACTCTCCTTAAAGGAGCAATAAGGAGAGCCTCTGCTTGGCTCCCACTAGACTGGCATGGTTTACTCTTCCCCCAAGCCTCTGAAAGCTTGAAAGAGGAAGCTAACCCATCAAGTAGCTGGCAGGAGCGGCCCGAGGCCGGCTGTGGCAGCTGGCACCCCAGGCGGAAGGTGCGATCAGCGCCCCCAGCTGCACGGCCATCAATGGCCATGACGTAATCACGGGGCACCCCGTGACGTCATCACTGGGCGCCCGGGCCAGCGGCGCCCTAGGCAACTGCCTAGTTTGCCTAGGCTCATGGGCCGGCCTGGTAGCTGGCCTCAGGAAGAAGAGATGGAGGTGCCCAGGGAGCGTCAGAAAGAGTACACAGGCTGGCAAGTAGACACACAATGAAGTGATGCTGCAAGGAGGATGGTCTGCTCCATGCAGCCAGAGATGCGGGTGAGCTGTGAGGAAGAGAAACTGACAAAGGAATCTAAGAGAAGACTCAGTGCAAGTCTGCACTACAAAATTAAGTTGGCCTGAGTTACACTGGCATACAGTCACCTGCACAATTAAATCTCTTTGGCGTGCCCACACAATGATCCCGGTTTTGGTGGTGCCCGTCTTCGCCAAGAGTGCTTGCACTGATTTAACTGTCAGTGTGAGGCACTGTGGGATGGTGTCTGAGAGGCAGCAACAGTTGATGTAAGCAATGCAGCAGCTGCACTGATGCTGCGTCGACTCAACTACATCAACCTGAGTGCTGCTCCTCGCACAGAGGTGGAGTTAAGTCTGTATAGTGGGCAGTTTACATCAGTGGGAGCAACGTTTTAGTGTGGACACTTATAGTTAGGTCAACAAACTGCCTTACGTCAGCCCAACTCTGCAGTGTAGACCAGACGTAAGTGTATGTAACGGGAAGTGTGTGTATGGAAGTTTATTATTTTACCCCTTTTGCTCGGCATATTATGTACCTTTGGGGGAAAGAACAAAAACTGCCTTCTTGTGAAGAAGCTGTTGGGGTCATTTTAGGCAGATGCTGTCACAAGTCTCTGGAAGTAAAGGCCTTCAGGGGCCAAAACTAGCTGGGCCTGTTGGGTTAACATGGTTGGGAAACAGGGAATGCTGCTACCCAGAGATCCAGTTCAAGAGTGGTTGGACCTAAAGATTCCATCCTGAGAGACGTGTAGAAAGCCACAGCCCATCACCTGAGGGGCGCACTCACGAGGAACAAAAAGGAGTCTGAAGTGCAGCTCGCCCTATAACCATTACACACTGAAATATCACCCCCCAGGATGGAGTCTTGTTCTCATCTTGTGTTTGAGCCTTGACCTTCCTAACTAAGGCAGTCCAGTTGGCTTAAACCCATCCCAGAAGGCAGCCTTCCAACAGCAAACACCACTGAGGCATCTACCCTCTTCGACCACGTTTCCTCTCTTTATTCTAATCTACTTCCTCCTTTCACCATTAATTTTCTGTCTCTTTCACGCCCTCCCTCCACCCCTCTCTCCACACTTGCATCTCTGGATATATGAATATATGAATAGCCTTAGTATATTATTACACACAATCATGGCTCTCTGTCACACATTAAAAAACAAAACAAAAGAACCCTGTATGTAGCCTGTAAGCATTAAAGCATGGGCCTACCGTCAAGCTGGCAGTATACAGCCAAAGTCAGAGATGATTTAAGATACCCAGCATTAAGGAATGTGGAGGTAAATTATATGCCCTGTGTGTGCACATGATTAAATTGTATGCCCCAGCAGAGGAAGGGTAGAGACAATAGCAGAAAAAAACAACAACAATAAAAGTATAAGAAGGTGCGAGATAACCAGAACCCTCATACTTTATCTTATCAGCCAATAGGAAAAAGGCACTTCTGCCTCAACCTCACTCTTTCATCCATTTAGCATGTGTATTATACCAATTTGCACCAACACACACCTGCTTACACAAGGGGTGGGGAACCTCAGGCCCAGGGGCTGGATCCAGCCCCCGAGGCTCAGGGCCCCCCCTGCATTGGGGAGTCTGTGCTGGTGCTCCAGCCCCTCCGCTACCCCCGCACAATGCTGGAGCACACAAAATCTAGCAGGCTGTACCCCACTAGGCTCTGGTGTGCAAGAGGAATGTGGGGAGTGTCTTTCTCCTTCTTAGTCAGGCGCTGCATTTGTGAGGGTTTTTTGCATGCGACCCTCGACTGATTTTTCTTTGGGTCAGTGACCCTGGACCCAAAAAATGGTTCCCCAACCCTCACTTACACTCTCTTTTAAGCCATCTCTGAACTGAGACCAGAATGCTCAAGCCATATTATTGCTATTTGTATTGCTACAGCACAAGTATCATGTACTGCCATGGTACAAACATCTCCCCTCCCATCCAGTCTATTAGCTAGCATATTTTCTTGCTGAAGCAGGGGTCAAGTCACACATACACACACACACACACACACATGCATTTCTAACACAGCTTTGTAGTGGTACTTAGCCACCAGTTGTGTAGCAAAGGAGCCGGAAAACCCAAGAGACACGAAACTTTGGTTGAGGCAGGGAGAGTGCTGGATTTTCCCAATCATGCTAAGTTCCTCAGTTTAGCAACATGAAAAATGTTACTAATCAGCGGAGTCTTTGAGATTGCAAAGACATGTTAACACAGAAAGACAAAACAACAAGAGTCTTTCTGAGTGTAACCTACTTATTAGTGCCCTGAAGCAGGAGTCAAAGGACACGAGTTCTATCCTGTCTCAGCCACTAGGCTGCGAGGTGACCCTGGGCAAGTCACTTCGGGTGCCTCAGTTTCCCCATCTGTCAAATGGGGGTGCTGACATGGTCCTCCTTTGGGGCTATATGGAAAGAGTCACACAAAAGAAGCATCAGAGAAGAGAGCACTGCTGGAAGTATGATTTCTGAATGAGACAGAACTGAGGTTTTCACCTTTGTTAGCCACTACTGACCCATAAAGCTCCTCTCCAAAAAGCAGGAGTCTGAGCTTCCATTTACATTGAACCTTTTGGCCCAAATTTCCAGCGTTAGCAATATTAAGATCCCTTCCCTGGTGTAGATGGAGTTACAGCTATTGACAAGCCTTCCATACCACGTTCATTAGATTTCCCCCTAAAGTGTTATCTGACACAGCATTGGTAACTAAGTTGGGAGTTACAACTCTGTCTGCGCTGGGCTCTCATCGTTAGCATTGTGAACATCAATTTTACTCAACCGATATGAGCAGCTATGGGGATATTTCATAAAGTTCCCTAGCATAGTCAAGGCTTTGTGTCAAGGCTAAATTCCAGCTTGAATAATTATACTCTGCCTACTCCCTTGCAGTTTCAATGTGGGATCCTACTTGCATCTGACAACAGCTGCTGTGTGATGTTCAACAGCTGTTGTATTTCACCCCAGAGGTGGCTCCATTTCAGTGGCGGGTTAAATGAACCCGGCATTTCTCATCACCACCTTTACCACCAGTTATCAACTTGATATTGCTATATTTTTACCCATGGAACAGGGAATACACTGCAGTCTCTCAGGGACTGCGCAGCAGCAGCCATTGGTATCTGTTTACCTTTTAATGGTGATCAATATGCAGTGCAGTGTATGCTCTCCCCAGCTAGTGCTAGTCTTAACCTCGCCACACAAACTCTGAGTCAGATCCTTCCTGCACTCAGATCTACAAAGCATAAGAGTTTATGGGAGGAGAGGCGGAGGAAGGAAGGGAGAAAGGGGCCACTGGACAATCAGTTATAGCTCCCTGTTTAAGGATTGACCTCCACAGCTTCCGCTCCAGCTGCTGTAGCTTGTGTCAGCTGAGTTTGCTCCCTAAGGGATGACTACACTAACTGCAAATTGGTGGACCTGCACGTCACCTCCTGATAAGCCTCCTTACTCCAGAGGTTTTGGTGTATGTGTGTATGGGGTGACAGGGTCGGATCAGGATGCACAGAGGCAATTTCCATCTATATCCAGATTCCAACTCCTTTGTACAGACACTTTTTAAAAATGGAATTTCAATACATTGTCTATAGAATAAACACAACAGACTTCTACCCAAGTAGCACAGAATGTTAAATCTGTGATAAAATAAACTCCCCCTCTGTTATAAATCAAGGGAAATATTATTTAGCATCTCTCCCTTCTCTCCTCTGGCCTTCAGCCAGCTGGGGCCTTTCAAAGCAAATTCAAGGGTTTGTTATCAAAACACAGATAAATATTGAGTAGACAGAGAACTATTTATCAGAAAGGCTGTATAAATAAGTCAAAGAAAAGAACATAACGACGGCCATACTGGGTCAAAACAATGGTCCATATAGCCCAATATCCTTTCTCCTGACAGTCGCCAATGCCAGAGGCCCAAGAGGGAATGAACAGAACAGGGCAATTTTGAATGACCCTGTTGTCCATCTCCAGCTTCTGGCAGTTGGAGATTTAGGGACACCCAGAGCATGTGGTTGCATCCTTGACCATCTTGCTTGAGTCACCTAACCTCCATGAATACAGTATACTTTTGGCCTTCTAAACATCCCAACAAGGTACTGAGTTCCACAAGTTGACTGTGGGCATTGTGTGAAGAACTTCCTTCAATATCAAATATCATTGATGTTATTCAGTACTAATTCTAAAAAGGACTATTTCCCCCTTAAAGGTCTATAATTTTTTTTAAAAAGTGTAGTTGGATGTTAAACCTTTGGTCAGGGATTGTCTGAATTAAGTAGCTCCCTAAAAATGAATCTGAAGCTGGGCTGCCCCTATAAATATTTTTATAGTTGAAAAAGTATCAAACATTTTGCAATTCATTCGCAGCTTTTCAAAAAAGTATCAATTATTTTTGAAAATTAAAAATGTTCCAACCCGTTCTGCAGCTGGTCAAAAATATTTTTTAAAGAAATCTTTATGAATGTGTAATTTAATTACTTTTGACACTCCTCCCCTCATCTAAAATCAAAATTGAAAATGAAAAGAAAAATTGAAATGTGAATAATTTCAACAAACTCTTGTGAGGAATGAGTGAACCAACAGATTTTTCAGGATGGAAATTGTATTTGCTCATAGAGAAAGAATTCTCAGATGGTGTTTGTTACCATATAAAACAATGGGAAAGGATTTTTTAAACTGATTCCTTCCGGGCCTTCAAAGTGCTAATGAATCCAAGGGTAAGATTTTCAAAAGTGTTTAAGTTACTTACACATCCTACACTGATGGAAGAGGTTTTCCCATTGGTGTGGGAACATTGCCTTCCTGAGCAAAAGTAGGTACGTTGACAGACACATTCTTCCATTGACATAGAGTCTACACTCTGATGCGTTAGGTCCGCATAGCTATGGCGGTGGAGGCTGTGGCTATGTGTACCTAACTTATGTGTAGATGGGGCCCTCGTCCCATTTTCCAAAGTGATGTAGGTATTAAGGGCCAGGTTTTTAGAGGTATTTAGGTGCCTAGTGCAGTTTTCAAAAGCATCTAGGCATCTAAGGGTCATTGAAATCAAGGCCCAGATAATCAAAAGGCATATAGACAATTAATTCCTATTGATTTCAATAAAAGTTAGAAGCCAAAACAGCTTTAAGAATTGGGCCTTAGGAATAAAGTCTCATAAAAATCCATTGGACTTAGGAGCCTAAGTGTCTAAGTCACTTCTTAAAACGAGATATAGACATCTAAGTCACTAAAGCTCTTTTGAAAATGTTACCCTTAGTCTCCAGACCTTAAATAATCCAAATTCTTGAGCCATGTTCTGTTAAGATTGCTTTGCTTTGTTGACATACATGTCCAATTTATAAACTCAAGGTAGCTAACAAATTGGGTTTTTTTCTTAAGTTTAGCTGGTGGGAGTTGAACTGAGAAGGCAGACGGGGAATATAAGTTTTTCAGCAATTAATTAGAAAAAACACCTCCAAGTTCCTGTTTTCAAAAGTAGCTTTTTGACAGTGATTCAGCAGTTTAAACTATAAAGATAAGAATCTCCAGATGCAGCTCAGGAAAAGCATGAAAACCGGCAATCATAATAAATTTTGCAAAGAACCCACAAACGCGTGTCCTGGATGAGATGCTTTCTAAATACAATGTTCACTACAAGCAGTGTTGGCCCTTGTTAGGAATTCCAGTGGATGCAATCATTCTAAGCATTCCCAACAGACTTCCTTCTTCTTGCCTATTATTTCACAGAGCATATTAGAAACTCACACTTTCCTTAACTTTTAGGCCTAGTCTACACTATGTCCCATCTTCCCTCAGTTGATCTAAGATATGCAACGTCAGCGACGTGACTAGCATAGCAGAAGTTGATGTACTTACCTCTGTGTCTTCCACGTGGTCAAGTCGGTGGCTGATGTTCTCCCATTGACTCCATCTACTCTTTTTGTCCTGATGGAGCACCAGAGTCAACGGGAGAGTGCTCAAAGGTCAATTTACCATGTCTAAGCAGACGTGAAAAATCAACTGCTAGTGGACTGATCACTGCAGCATCGATCCATCATATAGCGGAGGAAAGCCCATAATGTGATTGTTCTCTAAACCTCCCTAATCTGCCTGGTATCCTGCACACCACAACACCCAGCCCTTAGGATTCCTCTTCTCCTTTAGTATAAGGCCAACTCTTACCTCCTTCTACCAGTGGTCTCCAACCTTTTTAACCACAAGATCACTTTTTCAATTTAAGTGCAATGTAAGAGCTACCTCAAACCCACATACCCTTGCCCTGCTTCCTTCCGTCCCTTTTTTGAGGCCCTGCCTCTGCTCTACCCGTTCTCCAAGGCCTTACCCATCTAAGTCCCTTCCTCCCCCCGTCCTCACTCACTTTCACCAGGCTGGGGTATGAGGTTGGGGTGCAGGCTCTGGTCTTGAGTTTGGAGTGTGGGAGGGGCTCTGGGCTTATCCCAGGGTGAGGGATTGGGGTCCAGGAGGGGTTTCAGGGTGCAAGATCTGGGAAGGAGTTTGGGTACAGGGGGACTCATGTCTGGGGCAGGAGGTTGGGTGTAGGAGGAGGTTCAGGGCAGGGACAGTCAAAAACCAAAACTAACACACTTTGCAATCAGTCAAAGAAGTAACAACAACCCTCCACTAACAACAACCCTCCATGTATGTGTTGGGTCAGGAGATGAGAGGGAAGGACAGTGTGTGTTTGTAAGAGACACACATTGTGTAAGAGTGACAAATTTGCATTGCCAAGCTCCCTCCATCCCCTTCTCTCTGTGTGGAGATAGGGTACAGAAGTGGGGGGAGGAGGGACACCCTGGCATCAGCGCCCCTCCTCTTCTTCCTCCCACACCCTGCACAGGAAACAGAATGTTCCCAGGGGGGCAGCTCCAAGGCAGAGGGCAGGAGCAGCATGACAGTGGGTGGAGGGGCAATTAAAGTGCCAGCACTTGCTAGCTTCCTGGCCAAACCAGTCAGGATCACCTGTCAGAGGCTCCAAGATCTACTGGCAGATCCCGATCCACCGGTTGGTGACCACTGCCTTACACCAACCACCAATGTTGTTCCATGGCTCAACCAGCAGAAAGTGCTCTTGCTGGGGTAACATGATCTTGAGGATAACCCACTCAAGTCATGCAACTTAACTTTTATTTCTTGCACTGCCATAGACCTCTTGTGTGACCTTAGGCAAAGTCTTAAAAATTGCCTTAGTTTTTGGGTGCCCATATTTAGGCCTTGTCTACATTTAAAAATTAGATTGACATAGCTACATCACTCAAGGCTGGGAAAAAATGTTCACAACCTGTAATGATGCAGCAAGGTTGACCTATCCCACTGTATAAAGACATCTTTTATCAACCTAGCTACTGTCTCCCAGAGAGATAGATTAACTCCATTAATAGAAAACCCTTTCCATCAATGTAGGAAGCTTCTACACTATGGCACTATGTAGCTAGGCCACTGTACTGTAGACATACCTTAGGGTTAAACTATGCAGCTATGTCTAATGCTAGTCACTCACAACCATCTTTAGTCCACCTAAGAGGTCTGATTATTAGTGGTACTGAGCACTCGCAGCCCAATTGAAATTAACAGCTCAGCAGTTCTGAAATCCAGCCACTTGTTTAGGGGGCTACATGTGGATTTAGGTGCTTGATTTTAAGCACTCATACTTCAAAATGTTGGTCCGAAGACCTTATGTTCAGAAGGCCTGGACACAGTTCAATGTCTTCAACTTGAGCCGGGGGGCGGGAGGAGAGCAGCACTTCTGAAAAGAAGTGGGGTGTCAAAAGTGAGGCACCTAAACATAGTGACACCAGAAACGGCTGATGGAATTCTCCTCCCTGCCCCATTACAGGCGTGTTGAAGCCATTCATTCACAGATTCCAGAAGGGACCACTGTGATCCTCTAGTCTGAACTCCTGTATAACACAGGCCATGGAACTCCCTCCAGAATAAGTAATGTTTTTAAAAGGGGGTTGGATGACCTCATATGGTAGATACTATACTATTGAAAACTATGTTATTAATTAATTAATTAATTTATTATTATTATTATTATTATTATTATTTTAGTAGTAAGCAGCCATTACCTTGTGACCTTCCACTTCAAACTCCCATCACCAAAACTTGGGGAGTCAGCAACCCAAAGCAACTCTCTTATCTGATTCTGGTATGAAGAGACCCAGCTCTATGCAAATTCCTAAACTATGCAGTACTGCGAGCAGATGAAGTGTGTTTCTCATAACATGCAAAGGATGCAAGCAAAATGCAGATTCTTTTTTGTATCCTTCAAGATTTCTTTGAATGTAGCTGTGACGGGGCTGGCCAGCCCCGCAATGAACATGGGGGTGGAGAGCCCACCTATTGGGTAGAATACGCCCCTTCCCCGCAGCCCTGCTGGGCATGCTCGCAGTGCAGCCCCGGTATAAAAGGCTGCCGGGCTGCTCAGTTGGGGCTGGCCGCTGGAGGGGAAGGAGCTCCTCTCCAGACACCGGGGCCACAGCCGTTGCAGGTGGACCAAGAGGCGCTGGACCAGTTACCCCTGCCACTATTGTCTCCAGGATGAGCCAGACCACAACGACGGCTGCGCTGTGCAGCCCCCTTAGAAGCCATTGCTGCCCCGGCTACTGCTGTCTCCCATGCCACGCCTGCCAACATTGCTGTTGTAGCCGGACCCACATCCACAGGTGGGACCACTGTCGGACAGGGCGAGGGGGTAGGAAGCAACCCACGGCGGGGACTAGGAAAAAAGCCCAGCGGGCTCGGCGAGTATTGTGGAGAACTCCCCGCTGAGCCAGTGGTGGGAACCACCCACCACTGATAGGGCCCTGGGTTGGGGCCCTGTGGAGAGGGAGGGCCCGGGCCCACCTACCCCTACCTCCCAGATCCCGGACAACGAGGGGATCTCATAAAAGACTAGGCCGCCGGGCCTCTATCCAAAGGACTAGGCTGCCGGGCCTGCATACAATGGACTAGGCTGCCGGGCTTGCATCCAAAGGACCAGGCCGCCGGGCCTGCATCCAAAGGACTAGGCCACTGGGCCTGTAATTAAAGGACTAGGCTGCTGGGCCTGCTGTTAAAGGACCAGGCCTTGGAGTTGAAGGGGGCCGGGCTGGTGACCCTACCACAGTAGCGAATGCATAGTAGTGTGGTGATAAGGACAAACCACTCAGCTGTGATTTGGTGTACACGGCTGACTCTAGGGTAGTCTCTTAGATTGTGATCAAAGTGGGACTGACTGCAAACTAAGTAACGCAAAGGCTTTCATATCCCCAGATTCTGCGGAAAACACACACGAGATTTATGAAAAACTTAAAAAACAAGGAATAGTCAAGTAGCACCTTGAAGACTAACAAAACATGTAGATGGTATCATGAGCTTTCGTGGGCACAGCCCACTTCTTCAGTGGTGTTTTGACAGTGCTGGCAGTGCTCCATAGATAATCATTGCTGGGACGCAGTCCATCTCATGAATACACCAGGGTTACTTCAAATACAGAAACAGACAGTTAGTGACACAGAACACAGGTCACTTCAGTAGTTAACTTCTCACCTAGGAAATCCTAGGTGCAGGCTTTTGCAGCAATCAAAGCAAAATCTGGCCTCCTGCCTGGCACATCCAAGGAAAACATTGCATCAGCACTTCCCTCTAACAAATGGAAATAGTAAATTCATGACACCAGTTCCACATTTTCACATACAGCCAGTCTTACTGATAACCTAGCAAGAGTTACCTCCACCAGGGGAGAGACACATTCTTCTGGTGAAGAACTAAAGATGTTTCTAACAGCAATGGAACACAAACAGCAATGCCCCTCAGCTATATATATTGGCCAAACTGGATAGTCTCTGCGTCCAAGGATAAATGGACGCAAATCATACATCAAAAAAGGTAGCATACAAAAACCAGTAGGAGAACACTTTAACCTCCCTGGACACTCAGTCTATGTCTACACTGGGGAGGGGGCCGGGGCGCGGAGTCGAAAAGATACGCAAATTGCAAATAGCAATTTGCGTATCTTTTTCTGCTTGTTTTTTCAGAAGAGGCTTTTCCGACATTTGGCCCATCTACACAGGGCCAAATGTCAGAAAAACCTCCTCTTTTGGAAGATCCCTTATTCCTCATAAAATGAGGAATATGGGGATACCAAAAAAATGTGCCCTGAACGCCAAAGATATCCCGGAAAAACTCTGCAGTCTAGACATAGCCTTAGTAACAGATTTAAAAGTAGCCACCGTTCTACCAAAAACCTTCAAAACCAGACTACAAAGAGAAACAGCAGAGCTGCAATTCATTTGCAAAGTCAAGCCAATCAAATTAGGACTGAATAAGGATTTAGAATGGTTATTTCACTATAAAAGCAATTTTCCCTGTCTTGGTATTCACACCTTCCATCAGCTGCTGGGAGTGAGCCACAGCCACTCTGACTGAATTGACTTCTTTAACACTGGTCCTACACTTGATAAGTAACTCCCTTCTTTTGATAAGCTAGTACTATCTATATCCCTGTGTCTGTAATTTCCACACCATGCATCTGATGAAGTGGTTTTTACCCACGAAAGCTTATGTCCAAATAAATCTGTTAGGGTATGTCTACACTTGCAGCCTATTTCGGAATAGGGCTTCAAATGTAGGCATTTGGAACTGCAAATCAAGCCCGAGATTTAAATATCCCGCGCTGATTTGCATCTTCGGCCGGCGCCATTTTTGAAATTGACAAGCCCAGAATAACTGCTCCGCGCCACACGCGGCAGTGAAATGGGCGTTCCAAATAAAGCCCTATTTCGAACTACCTGTTGCACGAGGAACCTCATTGCAGGAGGAATAACAGGTAGTTCGAAATAGGGCTTTATTTCGAACACCCGTTTCACTGCCGTGTGTAGACGCGGACAGTTATTCTGGGCTTGTCAATTTCAAAAATGGCGCTCGGTTGAAGATGCAAATCAAGCGCAGGATATTTAAATCCCGGCTTGATTTACTTCTGAATGTTTCACATTTGCAGCCCTATTCCAAAATAGGCTGCAAGTGTAGACATACCCTTACTCTTTAGGTACCACAGGACTCCTCTATATTTTGCTGTGGTAATTATAAGGAATCATCTTAGCTGACAGGACTGTAACACAACATGCTCTACCATCATATATAGCCATATCTCTGCTCTCAGCCTCTGAAAGGCCTCTGTTTCCCCTAACTATCCCATTAAGAAGTTAGGGGAAACAGCATGAAGCAAGTCAATAGTCTCAACTATTATATTAGATATGTATCAAACACCCACAATAGTTGTGCCAAAAAGATAAACAATGCCTAGAACTAAATGACTATTTGTGTAGCTGTAAACCTCAACCTTCTTCATTCTATCCCTTCATTGCTCTCTGTTATGCATTATGTCATGGCTAAATATGAGCAACCCCATGGTGGCTAGGCCTGGGCCCAAAGCCCACGGAAGTAAATAAAAAAAGTCTTGTATTGTTGACTTGAGTGGGTTTCAGACTGGACCTTGCCTGAAATTGGGGCCCATCATCTGTAAATGGGACCATATGTTTCTGTTTGTTTCTGTACAGTGTAAAGGTTTCATAGGCTATGTCTAGAATGCACTGTTTTTCAAAGATACTGGACATATCCCAGAAAAATTCTGCCGCATCCAGGGAACACGTCCACTTTTTCTGAACAGTTTCCGAAAAAGCGGGCTCGTTCTTTCGGCCTGTATTCCTCATTTTATGAGGAATAAGGGATCTTTCAAAAGAGGAGATTTTTCCAATATTTGGCCCTGTGAAGATGGGTCCAATGTTGGAAAAGCCTCTTCCAAAGAAACAAGTGGAAAATGATTCGCAAATTGCTTTTCGCAATCGTTTCCGAAAAACCCCTCAGCGTAGATATAGCCATAGTGATTTTGGGTGCTGCAAAAATAAAATGTAATTTGGCCAGTATAGGCCCCAATTTCACTGTCTGTACAATTGTTATGGGGTGATGGGAGCTGCACCAGAGGTGAGAGAGAACTGGGCCATTAAAAAGACATGTGTCATATGCTTTGGAGACTAAATAGTCATCTTTTTTGTTTAAATCAATCACATTGTCAAGAAATTAATAGAATTAAGATAATCCTGATGCAACACCCATTCAATGGACTAGGCATTTCAGAGGAGCTAGTCAGCTAGCCCCCATTGATAGTCAATGTGATTTGATAATGTCTTGGACTCCCATTGTGGGTTTTTCAACCAAAGAGGCTATATTGGCTTAAGTTTCTTCACAAACACAAGGAAATAGACACCACAGGGGAAAAAAAATTGAAATGGATCAGATTCTGCATGGTGGGGTGTATGATTTCTTTTTCAAAAAAAAGTTTATACAGATAATGGAGAATACAAAATATAAAATCTTTTTAAAAGGCCTGACAAAACCCTGCATCCAAGGGTCACTAACTGTGGAGGAAGTTCTTATCTAGAGCCAGGGCTGCTGATGGGGGGAGGGGCAAAAGGGGCAACTGCCCCAGGATCCAGGAATTTAAAAGGGCTTAGGTCTTCTGGCCACCACAACCCTTTAAATTGTTGCTGGAACCACAAGCTGGAAGCATGGAAGGCCTAGCTGGAGGAGGCTAGCCTCAGCTCCACCCCTTCCACTCGAGGCTCCACCCCCTTCTGGGGGTCTGGAGCTGTCCCTCCACTTTGCCCAGGGGTTTGGCAAGTCTGTGGGCAGGCTTCTCTAGAGCCAAGTGTTGCAAGTCTTACAAAGCAGTAGCTTTTACCTGACTTTGTTTCCCTCTCCAGCTACTAAGGCAGCCACATGGTGCCATACAAAGGCGTTCACTACATTATAATTTAAAAACCAAAACACTTAGGGCTAGATCCCAAAAGGACTTAAGTGTCTAACTGTCACTTTAGGTACCTAAATCCCAGCACCATGCTCTCCTGGGATTTGGAAAAATGCAGCTCAGCTGCCAACAAACATTGAGGGTGCCTAAACTTGCTCAGTGCCTAGAGCTTTGCTTGGCTCCCAAGTATCCGCCTTTGAGCATGCTCATTGTAGCTCCACACCAGGTGTCTAGACACCTAAGCCCCCATGTGATTCACAAATTGGGGGTGGGGGGAAGAAGGGGGAAGAGGAGGAAAAGAAGCTCATTCACCTGCAGGCCTCAATCCGATCAGCATGCTCAAAGCTCACCTACTAGAGCTAAGCCAGATAGGCAGGCTTACACAAAACAACTGAAGGAGAAAGAGGAGTAAAGGAAACCTCATTTTATAAGGACTAAGGGTAATTTCGAAAGATGGGTTTTCTTTCGAAATAACTGCGTCTAGACAGTGTCTCTTTTTTCCAAATAGAGTATTTCGAAATAGTGCCCGGACGCGATTATGCAAATGAAGTGGGAAATTCAAATCCGCGCTTCATTTGCAATTTCGTTCACCTGCATTTGCATTCATCTCTCGAAAGAGGAATGCAGTGTAGACATACCCAGGGAAAGCATGACAACGACTCTGGAATCTGCTGGCTAGCACTCACCAGGAGGTTCAGGGTCCCGTGCCCCTATTCCAATGATTTTTAAAATTACCTAGTTGGTGTAACAGCATGCACAGGAGAGAAGGAAGAAACCCCACATCAGAATATCCTCTAGTCCCTTCACTAGGGCACACACGGGAGAGGTGGCAGACATCCATTCAAATTCCTTCTCCCCCTCAGGTGCCTTGTTGCCCAGGTGAGTACCCTAATCACTGAGTTAAAAGCTGGGACCCTCCCCAGCTTCTTGCTAAAACAGCATAGGAACCTAACACAGGTTTGCAGCTGTGAAGCCTAAGCACAGGGAGGTGCTTCTGTGCATCCCAGATTTAGAGGCCCTGTCTCTGAAAGGCCCAGGCCTTAGCACACCCCCCTCAGCTTGGTTTCTCCCATTGGCTGGTTTAGGCAAGGCGCTGCCTAGCATGCTGGTTTCTGTGCGTCCTGTTCTGAGGCATCTCCCTCTCCCCATTCATGTTACCAGGGACATAGGCCCTAGCTTAGGCTTTTATCACAATGATTTTCTAAGCACCTACAAGTTAGGCACGGCAACGTGCAGTGCCACAGCATCTTAGTTCCTCTGGGAATCTAGCCCTTCAAGGCTATGCAACCCTCCTGCTTCAGGGTACAAGCCAAACACTAGTTAATAAGGGCCAGGAAGAAACTTTCCCTAGAAACAGGATATTTCCAACTGCCTACTGCAGGTTTCCTCCCTTCCACTGAGGCAGCTGGACCTGGCTATGGCTAGGATACTGGACAGAAAGGACCACTATTCTGATCCAGCCTGGCAATTCCATGTTCCAAGATAAATTGGATAGGTGCCCATCTATCCAACTTTTCTCCCATCCCATGATGTGTCTTTTGCTATGTTACATAATGCTCTGCCTGGCCAGCACTTACTCTCAAGAGTAGTCCCATAGTGCTCACCCATGAATAAAGGATCCGTAATCTAGCTCTGTATTAATAGCCAAGGATTTAATATTTCAGTTCTCATTGCTTTGGGGCAATGGTACAGGAACATTTTAAAGAGTGGGGGTGCTGCCATCCCCTTGCCCTCTGTCGCCACTCCCCTAGCTAATGCTGGGAACAAAGTGTGTTGGGCCAGCAGCCAGGATCAGGGTCATGAGGTTAGCAGCAGAGCACCTGTGCATAGGACCGGCACCAGAGGTACACAGGGCCGGCAGCAGAGGTGTATAGGACCGGAAGCAGAGCCCGTGTTGCAGGGCAGCAGCTAGGATCCTGGGTGCTAGGCTGGAAGTTCAGGAGTGCTGCTGCGCCCCCCATGCGCATAGCTCCTGTGCCTGTGTTTTGGGGATGGTGTCCCTCCTTTTATATAGTTAATTGATACTTGCTGAGATATTCCCACCTTCATGTATTTTTAAAGGGATGCCATTTGTTAACTCTGAGTCCATTCAGGATTCTGGGGAGACCGTCTAAATAGAAAAGTTCCACCGTGCCTGAATTGCAATTGAGAAGTTTTAGAAGTGCCATTATCCCAGGATAAGGGATTAAATGCACCACTGTGCCATGAGATAACATAAAGCAGCCACTTACGTCTCACTTTGAGGATGTAAATGGCTCATAGATCTTGTGCTCTGTGCTCGGGGGTGAACTCCACCCAGGCGAGCACAGAAGAACAATGCAACACACAGCTGATGAGAAGCAAATGAAAAACCACAGCTGTGAGACTCAAGGCAAATCCAGAAAAATGCAGAGGTGGGGATGTCTCTGCAAAAAGCCCCAAGCCTCTACTTCCCCTGCTAACCATGCCATTTGCTCTGTTTCCTGAGGCCTTCCTAAGGCTGTTGCTTTATAACAGACATGCCCAAACCCTTATTATCCCATCTGTTACTATTAGAGTTATCCTGGTAACAACAACAACAACAACAACAAAAGTGAGAAACATATTACAATCGATTTATGCCACTTGAACAGCTAGATAAATAGCTGCCAGTGAGGCCATTCTCATGACTCAACAGTGCTGGTGTGGCATAGTAGCGCCTCACCTCCTCCTCCTTTGACACTGCCTGCTGACACCCACTCTGGCCCTATAGTGGTCTGCCTCTTCCTGAGGCTTGGCCCATACCAGCCAGGTCACTTTTAGTGCTACCTCTTCTGGGAAACCCAAGTCCAGCACACTAATGGTCTGACAGCATCACACTAGAGATTCTGCCCAAGTTCGGGGGGGGGGGTCGTGCCCACCAGTCCTTGGCTTTAGGGTCTTCTTGCTCCACCCTAGGTGTCCCGGTTGCAGAACCGTGGCCAGCCCTCTATTCTGGGTTCCAGCACAGGGACCATGCATGAAGCAAGGAGGTCTGTTCAGACCCCCCCAGCTGTGTCCTTCAGCTGCATCCTACCATAGCCTGCAGCTAGGCTTGTCTCATAGTCTCTACTCTGGCTGACTCTTCTGCCAGCCCCCAAGCAAAGGGGAGCCAAACTAGTTCTGATAAACAAAACAGTCCTGTCCCAGGCCTAACTACTGCATGGAGGTGCCAACACTGAGGAGTCTCTAGTCCCAGTTGATCCTTCCTTCCAGGCACCCTCAAGGCAATTTCTAGTGAGACTCAGTCTAGCCCTAGCCAGACTTCCCTTGATAGGGCAAGATCAAGAAACCGACTCCCTTTTCCTGCCAGCCACTGCTGAGCTGGGATTGTCTTCGGTTCTCTCTGTCCTGCCTTGACAACTTGCACAGATGTAATGGCCTGGGAAGGGCTGGGGGTGGGGTCTGCAGACCAGTCACAGATATGACCAGGACTTCTGCCTGCAGGGGGCACCATTGTGGGTAAATAAGCAGGCACAAAAGGAAAACAAACTTTAAAAAATGAAGGAAAAAGGAAACGTTCAGCAGCAGTTAAAGTACAGGTGATCACTAAGAAATCCACCAGAGTACATTTAACCTCTCTCTTTCATACTGTTCTTTCTGTAAAATGGAAATATTAATACTCACTTAATTCACAGGTTTATTCTTTCACTTAGTTCATTACTGTTTATAGCCTGGGTCTTGAACTCATGGCCCACAGGCCACCTATGGCCCAAGCA
Organism: Rafetus swinhoei; assembly: GCA_019425775.1. Lineage (NCBI taxonomy): Eukaryota > Metazoa > Chordata > Testudines > Trionychidae > Rafetus > Rafetus swinhoei. Next base: position 17,499,641 of record CM033428.1, on the reverse strand, counting down.
GCTCCACAATTCAGCCCACGCAGCTGCTGATGCGTGAGCACCTGGGATAGGGGATGTCCATTCTGTTCCCTCAAGCCCAGCCCCTGCTCCACCATACTTCTTCCCACCTCTGCTCTGCCCTCTCCCCCTCCATTGCACCTCCTTTTCCCCAAGTGTCCTTGGGGATTAACAGGGGCCTGGCACTCACCATGGTGGCAGGAGCCATGGGGGAGCAGAGTGATGCAGCAGCCTGCTCTGCTCTGCTGCTGTTGCCCAGACCAGGAGTGCAGCGGTTGGAGCTGGGGCGCTCCATTTTCCACCACGGCAGTGAGTGCAGAAGGGAGGGGCCCAACCCCCGCTGCCGGCCACAACACACCCAGGGCCCGCAGGCTAACCTGAGTGTGGGGGACCATCCTGCCCTTAGGATGGTTGGGGTGGCTGCCATGGAGGCGGCTCTGCACTCACTTCCCGGGCCACAGGGACGTGCTGGCAGCAGTGCAAAGCTAGCAGCCAGAAGCCGCTTTAGCTCTGCTGCACTGCCAGTAGTGGGGATCCCGGGGAGTTTTAAATCATCTGGGAGTGGCAGATGGAGCTGCTGCCGTAGGCAGGTGCCTGCTGGCTCACTAGGGGGTGTGTCTACACAGCACCCTTACCTCAAAATAAGTTACGCAATGCACACTACGCAGATTGCGTAACTTATTTTGATGTTATTTCAAAATGAGGTGCTATTCCGAAACATCCCTTCTCCCTCATGCAATGAGGTTTACAAGGACGTCGGAATAGCGAGCCCGTTATATTTCAGTATAACAAGCTTGCTCTTAAGACGTGGAACAGCTATTTTGGGATATCGGAGGTATCCCGAAATAGCTCCGCTGCGTAGATGTAGCCTAGGAGGATTTGAGGACTGGAAGGGTGCATCTATACAGCACCATAAACTCGGAATAAGGTATGCAATGTGCACTGTGCAAATTGCGTAGCTTATTTCGAATCTATTTTGAAATAAAGTGCAATATCGAGCCATTCCTTACTCCTCATACAACGAGGTTTAAGGGGATGGTGAAATAGCGTGTCTGCTGTATTTTGGAATAGCAGATGCATTCAAAAGACGCGGGGTAGCTATTTCGGTATCCCAAAATAAATTTTATGTGTAGACTTACCCGAACTAGCCCTAGGGTAAATTGAGTTTGAGACGCCTGGTTTATAGAGTATTTGAAATGCCTCAGATAAAAGCAGCCCCATCTATGCAACAATAAAAAATAAAGAGCATAGGAATTTAGAACCAAAAGTCACACTAAGGAATTGCAAAGGGGGCTTTAATTCCAGTGCTACTATCAGGGTTATTTGCAGATTCCCTTTTAGTAGGCCAGGCACCTTTCAGACTCAAAGCACATCTCAGAGGTTCATGGTGTGACCAACTTTTAAATAGATACTTGAACTGGAAGGATAAAATGTTCAACTTAAGAAACAAAAGTGTCCCATTCATGAGGAAGGAAGCAGCAGCTAATCACTCTTAAGATTTCCCCAATAAATACAAGTGCTGTAGTTTATTGTTTTACAGTGTTATACAGTGATGTAGCTGGAGGGCTTTATTTCCCCATCACTACCTGAGAGTAACATTCCCTCATCTTGCTGTTTCATACTAGCAGAGTCTGAGACTGAGAGAGGAGTGTGAGGGGGGAAAAAGCCATTTCAGGATCAGTATAAATCAAGGGGAAAGGAAACTAAATCAACTAAATCATAGTAAATAAAGCTGTGGAAATCTTTGCTGTGGCAAAAGCAGAAGGATAAAACAAGTCAAGAAAGCTGTGGCAAATAGCCCCTTAATAGTATTAACAACTTTGTATGCTTAAAGTGGGATTGATTTAGCAACATGATCCAATTCACACAAGGTCTCAACAACATTTATGGGTGTATTTGTAGCACATTGACTGCTGAGTACTCTTCAGAGACATAGTCAAGCATTCAACATTTAAGTGCTATTAGCCTGCAATTAACTAAGTTCATGCCATTTTTATGGGCTCCAGAATGGGAAGCTATTGGGTGCTATAAATCTTTGTTGTGTGCTGTCTTTCCTGGGAAAACTGAATTTTTAATTAAAACAAAAAACATTTGAGGCAAGTGTCTGCTTTCCAAGGAAATTTTCACCTTTCATCCAAAATATTTTTTTCAATTAGAGGTTGAATTTTTCTGCAAAACAGTAATAACAAAGAGGTTTTGTATTTAAAAAATGAGGAAAATAACACATTTTCTCAGCAACTGTAGTATGTATGTTTCTGAAATAAGCAGACCTTGGGACTCCCAGTTCCTCATACATTATTTGCATAAGTATGCAAAAGCAGCAACACACTACATGAACAGTATTATCAGTGCCAGAAAGTCATACAACAGAACTTCAGAGTTACAAACTGACTGGTCAATCACATACCTCATTGGAACCAGAAGTGTGCAATCTGGCTGCAACAGAGACAAAAAGAAGGCAAATGCAATACAGATTGAACCTCTTTAGTCCAGCATCCTGGGGACCTGACTGGTGCCAAGCCAGCATATTTGCTGAACCACAGGAGGTCAATGGTGTCTAGCAGCAATACCAACACTTCCACTTACTGGGCTCTTAGAAGACATTTAGGAGTACATTAGAGCTAAATAACAGCACAGAATGCTGAGAACCAGAACTGGTGGTTATAAATAAATTTCATGGGACCGTGGGAAACTTGGCCATACCCATGATAATTGGACATCCAGCTAACTAAAATCATGCTGGACCACAGATATTGCTGGACCAGAGTGCTGGACTAGAGAGGTTCTACCTGTACAGTGCTGTGTAACTTCCACCTGTACCGTGCTGCATTAAACATAAACTACTAAAACTATAAAGGGAAAGTTTTAAAAAAACTTGACAAGGAAAGGGAATTTTTTCATTAAAATTAAGATGATTAGCAGCAACATTTTCCTTCAGTATAGTAGTTTCAAAACTGTATTAAAGCAAAGTTCAGTTGTAAACTTCTGAAAGAATAACTGTAATATTTGTTTAGCGTTATGAACATTTCGGCATTATGAAAAACCTCCATTCCCAAGGTTCATAATTCTGAAGTCCTACTGCATTTAAAATACTATGAAAATCAGTTATGTATGAAACAATATTAATTAAGAAATGCAGAGTAACTTAACATGCAATCAGTGTATTCAAAATGAAATGGAGCGTGCGTAAACAAATTTGAGGATCCTGCATTTGGAGTGAACCTTGAACTTTACAGATAAGACTTGTGTCACATTACCACTAGGGATGTAAGCGACTACTTGAGTAGCTTAGGCTTATCCAGTAGTTGAGTCACCACTCAACTACTTGCTTCTTTCCCCCCTCTCCTAACTGCCTCTGTATCATTTAAAAAACAGAGCCGCAGTGGTCCAGGACCCGGTGTAAGCTGGAACTGATGAGTCCTGGCTGGCGCTGGGTCCCAGACCTACCCCCGCTGTGGCTCTTCAGTTAAAATGTAGTAGGAGCCGGGCTGCCTGTGTACCCGGTTTCTACTACATTTAAACTGCAAAGCCGCAGCTTATCAACTAATCGTGTACTCAGTACAAATTGTATTGAGTACACAAATAGTCACTTACCTGCTTCTCAACATCTTTAATTACCGGTTATTACAACCTGGCCTTGTTTACAGCCACCTGCCTATTCTGAGTGGATCTGTTTTCTGGGTCTCTCATGTTTTGAGCTGGTTCTGAGTAGAGCATGGGTGGCCAACCTGTGGCTCACGAGCCGCATGCGGCTCTTCAAAGGAAAAATTGCGGCTCCCGCACCCGTGGCTGTTCTGAGTTCCCCTGCTCTGACCTTTTTTCCTTGTCTGCTCTGAGTGCCACTTGTGGCAGCGAGATCTGACGCTGCGGCCAATGGAAGCCGCTCTTAAAGGAGCAGCGGGTTTTTTTGTTTGTTTTTTCCTCAACAACTTCTTTCCCTCGGCTCTTCGCTCTGTATCCACCATTATTTTGGCTCTTTATCTGTAACGGGTTGGCCACCCCTGGGGTAGAGTCTTATTGCTTCTAGCTCTGGGTCTATAGGGCTCTGAATTCTTGTCTGATATCTCCTTCAGGACATGAGTAACTTCACCCAGCCATCCTAGACCCCAAATATGGCATCTGAGATCTCCCAAGTTCACTTATATATACTCTCCACAGAGCTCCACTCATGCTATGAACATTTAGGGCTGCTAACTTATCCACTTTGGGAACTACCTGGCAGGAAAGCAAGAGCCCCATGCTTAGGAAAGGTGTTTCTTTACCCAGGGCCAGACTGAGACATGGGTGAGCCGGGCAGCTGCCCGGGGCGCCAACTGATGGGGGGTGCCTGATGTCAGCTGTAAGGGGCGCGCGGCGTCCCGCAGCATCGGCCCCGCGGCGCCGGACTGCAGCGCCCTTCCCCCCACGGCCGCGGGGCCCTGCATGGCCCGGCATGCGCGCCAGCAGCGCTGGCTGGGCTGGGCTGGGCAGCGCATGCACCATGCGCCCCGGGGGCGGGCCCCAGGCTGCACGCCAGCGGCCGTGGCCGGCCCACGCATGCGCCGTGGGTGCCAAAAGGGCTCGGGCCGGCCCTGTCTTCACCACATACACTACTTCTAAAGCTCTCAAAAGTTAGAGATCTTTGAAAAACAACAACTAGATTCCTGAGGCTCACCATCTCCATGTCTGATCTCCCGCCTCCTGGGACCATCACATCTACAACAGTACTTCTCCCACCTGCTGTGAGTCTAAGGTTTGCCAGCACTGCTGGCTGTGCAGAGCTGTTCCTGAACACTTTGTCAAGTCCTTTGTACATGTGGCACTGGTCAGCTCCCTTGCATACTAGTCTCCCTGTCTGTATGTGATCTAATCCACTGCCATGGTTGATCCATCCCCTTTCTCAGTCAGGCTTTTCCCACTTGTGTAGGAAAACCACTGTTCCATGGTGAGGTAAGCAAATAGCTGACAGTGATTCCAAGTAAATTAAAAGTCTTGGAAGGGTAGCTATGTTAATCTGTAACTTTAAAAACAACGAGTAGTCCTGGAGCACCTTAGGACTAACAAAAATATATATACAGTATCATGAGCTCTCGTGGCAAAACCCGCTTCTTCGGATGAGCTTGAGTGGAGAAAAAAGGGGTGATCCTCACAATTTATAACAGAAAAAGATGGGAGGAGGGAAGTGCCTTTCAATTGCAGTGCCTGTGCTAATGAGGCTAATTGAGTGGGCTGGAATTGAGTGTCCCATACTTAGCTTTTGATGTCATTAGGGGTGCTGAATGTAAGGAAAGCTGGTTTTATAATGAGCCATCCCGTTCAAGTCCTAGTTCAAACTCAGTGTCAAATTTGCATATGAAGATCAATTCCACACTCTCTCAAGTTTGACTCTTGCAAATTTGACACTGTTTCCCTAGGCTTGAACAAAGCCTGTTGTCACAGTAGCAGCGGCGGTGGCTGGGACCCCTTTGAATTATCGAGTCCTGGGGCAACTGTCCCCTTCCCCGCCACTTCACCAGGCCTGTCTATACCTGCCCAGAGTGATGACTCAGAACTATACATGCAGGAATGATATCAGAATCTGCAGTTAAGCATAAGAACATAAGAACAGCCAAGTTCGGTCAGACCAAAGGTCTATATAACCCAGTATCCAGTATCCAGAGGCCCCAGAGGGAATAGAAAGAACAGGTAGTCATCAAGTGATCTATCCCATTGCCTATTCCCAGTTTTTGGCAAACAGGACCTAGGGACAACATTCCTGCCTATCCTGACTAATAGCCAAGTGATGGGAAAGAAAAATAATGGAGATGTACAAATCTTTGCATGGCTTTCGCAAGGCTGGCAATAAGGCTGGCTCAAAAATATTTTTTTTTTTTTAAAATCACAATTTCAAAAGTTTACTGTTCTATGTGTCCTATCTCGTCTTTTTTATATTTTCAAAAAAGTTTGTGATTTTTTAAAATTGATTTTTTAAAATGGAAATTTCCCCTCAAAATTTCAAATTTCAGAAATGATGGGGGGAAACCAACAAAGAAAGATGAAAAAAGAAAAACAAAGGAGGGAAAAAAGGAGATAAAAAAACAAACACTGACAAACGAAAAATTCCAATAGAAATGCTAATAGAAAAATATCAAACCCTGAATTTTATTAAGACAAAAATTGATTAGCTCTGTACTGCAATTGCTTGGAACCAAGAAGCTAGAATCCTGGAGCCAAATTTGGAGTTGCACCCATTTGGGTCAGCAGAGTAGTTGGCCTTTGGAAAAACAGTTGGGACAATGGCATGAAAACTAACTCATCAGCCATAAACTGCATGTACAGTAGGTTTTTGACCTCATTAAGTCCATTGCAATCGATGGAAATCACATAGTTTAAATCCCACGCTGCTCTGAAATTTTGCAATATTAGAGCCCAGCCCCATTAGAAACTGAGAACCTTCTGAAATTCCTCATCGATGCCTGCCACATTTGCATCACGCAGAAAGCAAGCTCGAGCACAGCCACATGCTGCTGGGGAGGCTACTTATATTCTGTCTGGGGAACATCTGTGTTTCAGTTGTTAGAAAGTGCTCAGCAAATTCTGTTGATATGGGCCAGAAAATTCGTTTCATGTTTAACAGTGGTCCAGTCAGTTAGCGCTCTAGCCTGCCACCAACGTGTATCTCTCTTCCTGGATGGTGAGCCAAGCCCAGGATGACATGTGGAGGCATTTCAGCTAACTGAAGTGCTCTTATGGGTTTGGGACGGAGCCTTTATGCTCAGCTTCACTAACCCCGGAATTATTTGCCTTGTTTACCAAGGCAGACTCCTTAGCTTGGCTTTAGCTTAGCTTCCAATTTTCTGCTTTACTGTGATTTCCTGGAAACATAAACTATAATATAAACCTGATAATACAAGATTTATGGAGCAACCTACTGCTAGGTGACCCGGCCTACCTGACTCCAAAGATAACACAATACTATATCCTTTAATGTTTAACTACACATTTAAAGTAAAAGACAACATTTTTTCTTCTATAAGGCCTTTTGCTGCAGTCTACTATGTCATTGCCTGCTTCCTGACTACAGTTGAGTTTGTTCTTTGAAATCACATGATTTGCTGTCTGCGTGTTATGCTACTGTTTTATTCCCATTATGTAAATTCTTGTCACCATGATTATAAAACAGCCACTTGGAGCATAGTTCTCCCAGATCCTGCCAAACTCAGAGAGGGAAGGAGAGCCCCGCCCACCCACTCACATAGTTATTGTTTTACGATGGCTATTTTTCCATATAGCCATTGTCGCAGTCATGTTTCTTCAAAGTTGTAATTAAAGACATTCCCGGGACACTATTAGCTTTTTTAGAAGTAGGGTGGGGTAGTGGCTTTGTCCTGGGAATAGGAACCAGCAACACAAATATTCTAATCCCAGCATTGTCACCAGCTTGCTCTGTTGTCTTGGGCTGGTCACCATTGGATAATGATTCTTGGCTGCCTACCTAATGTGTTGCAAAGAATAATGTGTGCAAATAAGTCCTGAATGGTTCCTCTTCTTTCTGTTTCCAGGCAGAAGTCCCAGTGTGATGATGCATTTTGAGGCATAGGCAATGGCAGCATTTGGACACACTGAAAGCAGGTGTCTTGGGAGACCTAGTCTTTCAGGCATCTTGAGTGATTTAGAGAAGTCATCTACTCTTGTGCATCAGTCCCCTGCCTGTAAAGTGGGGGTGATCATACTGCCCTTCCTCAGAGAAATGTTGTGAGATAAATTCAGTGATATTTGTGTAGAGCTCGGACACTTATCACCATGAGTTTATGGTGATGAGGCCGCAAAATCAACATTTTCCATGAGCATAGCTGTAGGACCTCATGGGAGTCCCATGACCATGATCCATCATGAAAGATGTAGAGTCTAGCCCACACAGGAGAATGGAGGTATATTGCACCTGACCTACAACTCTCCCGGGCATCACAGCAGCTCAAGGTGACATAGATCAGTGTTTCTCAACCTTTTTTTTTATAAAGAACCTCTTTAAAAAAAAAAAAAGTACCCCCTTTTTCAAAAAAAATTATTATAAGTACCCCCAGTACCTACAGTTTTCAGACACACGCATTTTTTTTTCTACCATTGCAACACATTTGTTTAAGCAACTTAATTGTAGCCAGGCGGGAGATGAAATTTTTGGGCGTAAAAAAGTACAAAAATAATAAAGCGCTATAAAACTTAAAACAAAATTCAGTTTTCTCCAAATTTCAGTTGTGTTGATGCACCCCCCACACTTCTCTGGAGTACCCCTGAGGCTACTCGTACCACTGGTTGAGAAACATTGACATAGATGAATATTGAGCCAAACTGAAATGAAATGTTTTGACTTTTCTGTATCAATGTTCTTCTGAACTCTCCATTCCACAAGAAAACAAAAGTTGATATTTCCACTATTTAGCCCACTTCTGGATGAAAACACATTCAAAATACATTTTCCATGGAATAGAAATTCCAGTTTTGGAGTAGCTCTCATAGATCCAATAACACTATCACATTAATCAATTAAGACATAATACTCTGGCCTGTATAGATCGCTTTAAACCTGGATAATGATCCCATCAGGTCAGAAGGAGTCCTCCCAAAACAAAATGCACCCCTGTATTCACAGCCTCCATGCTGTTGTAATAAACTTAAGACAAAATGTGCCATGTGAGCTATCATTTGAAAACTAACAACACATTGGTCAATATGGTGAAATGTATGTAGCAACATGGTGTGTAAAGTTATAAAATCCCCCAAGTCTGAGGTTGAAGGCATGTTCAAATTCACATAGCCCCAATTAGGCAGATGTGGTCAAGCAAATCTATCTATCTGAAACAAAGCCTTTTTGTATATACATACCTCAATTTGCAGATAAGCTGTCCTCAAACAGCAAGAGCATGAAGAAAGAAGAGAAAGAAAATCTGTGTTTCAACATACATACGTGAAAAGAAACAGCATATCACACTTCCCCATTAGACTGGAAGTAACTTTAGCGGTCATGCTCAGGATAATGCAGTTCAAAAGGTGACTGAGCTATTCAAGTGAGGGCAAAAAAACCCCAAGTTTTCTCTCCGGCTACATCTAGACTGCAGAGTTAAATCATATTGTAAATTGCATATCTTTTTCGGATTTACTTTCTAAACAGGCTTTTCCGAAATTTGGCGGTACCAAATTTTGGAAAAAAGTGCTCTTTCAACACATCCCTTATGCCTCATAGAATGAGGTTTACAGGGATGACAAAAGAGCATGTCGGATTTTTCGAAAAATTTTTCGGAAAAGTGGACGCGTTCCTTGGACATGGCATTGCTTTTCCGGGGTACCTCTGGTACCCCGGAAAAGCAATGCAGTCTAGACATAGCCTCCCTGTCAATCTCTCTCTTTTCTACTAAGACAACAAAGAAATAGCTGTTGAACCCTGGGAGCAGATCCTGCTCAGAGAATTTGGTTGGCAACGTACTGAAAATTTGTGGTAAGAATTTCAGTTTAAACCGAGTCTAGTTTGTTAAGTGTAGTGCTAGGAAGCATTTTATTTTCATTTCTCTTGTAACCATTTTTTACTTCAATGCCTTGTACTCACTTAAAATCTCTTTGTATTTAAATTAACTTTGTTCTATTCTTCAATCAAAACGATTCCACTTTTGTGAATTGTCTGGGTAAATTCCATTTGAGGTGGCAAGCTGTATGTAGTACCTTGATTCCCTCAGAGGGGCACTGGATTTAATGTATCTGGACTGTCCAGAAGAGAGTTGGACAGTGCTCAACACATGCTTTCTGGGAGAATCTGGGACTGGGACTGTGTTGGGGGTCATCCTACATGTGACACCAAGGCTGGGAAGCCATAATGTGACTGGTGGGAGCTATAACAGTGGTTGTATAACAGCAGCAGTCTGGTGGGAGCTATAACAGTGAAGCAATGGGTGGCACCCAACATTGCAGGGCAGGGATGACACAGCTCCTCCTTAATCTGGATTGCATTGTCGGACCCCCACATCAGGGCAATTCCTCAGCTGGCTTTGAGCTGTTCTGCACTACTGCCTTTACAGGGGGTAGGGTCTGGCCCAACCATATATGTCTGTCCACACACACTCCCCTCCTCACCCCCCACTTCAACCCTGTAGGGCTGGTTTGACTAGTACTCTGTCGTTTTCGTCCCTTGGCAGTGGCTAGTCACAGTGATAGTCCTCCTCATGGCCAATCTTCCTTCCACTGAAGCTAGCCCCAAAATTCCCATTGGCCTGAGTTGTGCAAGGGCAGGCCACCTGCTCATGGACAACCACCAAGAGTAGGGTCATTCTCCACAAGGCAGGACAGGCAAGCAGGCCCACAGCCTCACATACACTTGTACTGAGCATGCTCATGGGCAGGACTCCTCTGAGGTGCATGGTGCTGCCCATTTTTGAACAACCATATGGACTACTTTGGCCTGTGGTCATCCACAGCTGAGGAAGTGAGGTCAGAAGCAGCAGCCCTGGGAGCTCCTCTTAGGGAAATGTGGTGTCTTTGCCCCAGCAGCAGAGAGTAGCCAAACAGCCACACTTTGTTCTGCATTTGGAGGACACCCTGTGTTTCAGTCACTTCTCAAACAGTGATTATTCCAAACCGTGTATCAGCCACCAGTCAGAACCTTTCTGGGACTGATTCACTGATTATGGCTTCACCTCCCTGTTGTCAGGGAAGCTGCTCCGAGAAACGGTAACATGTAAAGGCAGCCAAGCGAGCTTAAACATGAAAGCCAAACCAAACAGAACTCCACTCTGGAGTTGCAAAGCAGCAATCAGCTGTGTTTTTCTAGGAGCCATAATCCCGCCTCTCTGCGCCAGGTACGTAACAGCAGCGCTCCGGCTCTCACCCCAGTCCCAGGCTCAAAAAGGTCTTGAAAGCTATCGAAGCAGCACAAGCAATTTGTTCTTCAGGGCGCCAGAGTTTTCCAAACAGATATTTCTTATGGATGAGCTGTATCATGGCGGCATCAGGAGGCCACATTCAGGGGTCAGGACACTGTTGTGCTAGGCACTGTACACACATAGAACAGAAAGACAACGCCTGTCCCAAAGAGCTTACAGTCTCAGTAAACACAGCTGTAAATGCAAACGGGCACATAGTGACTTCACCATCATTTCGGTAACTGGGCTAAAACGGATCCAATCAGCTGACCTGGGCTGAGCCCCATTTGTTACCAGCAGCCCATATGTTTCCCAGCTCAAACCAGCCCTCTGAGCACAAGGGAAATTCTTACTATATTTTTCCAGTGCCTGTAGGCCTACTCACTCCAGCAGCTTCTCTCTCTGAAGAGCTGGATCACCATAGAGAGCTGGATTTTTATTTGTACCCTATCAGGTTGCCGTGGCAATAATTTCTGACTTGGGAAGAGCTCAGCGCCTATCTACACTGTTTCAGAGGAAGAGAACCACAGATCAAAGTTACTTCATGTGTCTGAAGACTTACTTGCCCTAGTTCCATAGGCCAAAAGGTCCCACCAAGGGAATAAATAGCAAAATAAATAATTACCATGACAAAGCCAGCAAGGCAATGGAAAGGATTCCAGGAAATAGAAAAGCACATGTTTTGAAAAATAATCCAGATCAAACTTGTGGTTTTGCTCTTTAGGCCACAACATTCTTCTTTCTTTTCAAAACATGCCAAGTGAAGGCTGAGCTAATTATAGCTAACGTACTGGTCACAAACTGGAAGCGTAGGATAGAGGTTGGGTCTAGCATTTCCTAAAGAGAAATGACTGTCCTATGCCCAGGGAAAAACAAATTAAAAAAAAGAACTTCCATTAAACTGATTGGGTATGTCTACACTAGCTCGGTAGTTCGAGCTAGGTAGGCAAATGAGGGCAACCGGAGTTGCAAATGAAGCCCGGGATTTAAATATCCCGGGCTTCATTTCATCTTCGGCGCCGCCATTTTAAATCCTCTTCGTCCGAACTCCGTGCCCGTGGCTGCACGGCGCGGGTAAAATGTCAATTAGGATCTCTAATTCGAACTACCAGTACTCTCGTGGGCGTGGAACAAGGAGTACTGGTAGTTGAATTAGAGATCCTAATTCTAACTACCTACTCCGTGCAGCGTGTAGCTCAGGCACGGAGTTGAACTAAGATTTAAAAATGGCGGCGCCGAAGATGCAAATGAAGCCCGGGATATTTAAATCCTGGGCTTCATTTGCAACTCCGGTTGCCCTCATTTGCCTACCTAGCTCGAATTACCGAGCTAGTGTAGACATACCCATAGTAAATATGTATTAATTATTTCAAACAGCACTTAAAGAATACTGTTGCTCTCCAAAATAGCCCTAGAAATCCTTCAGTTGTAAGGCTCTATGTGGATGAAAGTGAGTGGGAGAAACCTGGGCTCCACTGATGCAAAACTCCCATGATTTTTGCCGGGATTTCACTGCAGATTTTTTGGGCCTCTCAAACCAATTTGGATCTCAGAACATTATTCCTGGGACGTCCTCGAGGGTATAAAGATGCCAAGGCAGAGCGTGGCTCCTCCAATGCTGGAAGAGAGGTTCCTGAGCTACCAAACTGCATTGTGGCAATCATGCTGTGATGAAAGTAGGCGGGTGCGCCTGGGTGCGCAGCTCCAGCAAGAGCTGGCTGAGCTGTGGCAAAAGCCAGCAAGGAGCTATTTAAAGAGCTGGCAGGGACCCAGGTTTCAATAAGATAGCACCTGTAAGAAATTTTAAGTTACTTTCCCTGCGGCAATCATGCCTCACAATAGCAGGTGGAGAAATCATAGAGGGGTAGTCTAACTTTGAAAATGAGTAGTCCTTTGCAGATGGGGCTTCTTGATTTAAAATGCTCCCGGTCTCAGTGCTGTGGACATGCTGCATAAGAGAGCTGTTATGGTCCAGACATAGGCACCGACTTCCCCTCTAGCCAGGGAGTGCTTGACCACCCCATCCCCGCAACCTCTACCTCAGGCCCCCTTCCTCACTCACTCCACTTCATCCCCCAAACTCCGCCCCTCCTTCACGCACATGCTATTCCTTCCCCCAAGCCTCCAACCCACCTCTTCCCGCTGTCGCAGGGCATTCCATATGCTTTATGAAAATATGCTTATGAATGTGACACACCTGGACTATACTTTATGTGAAATGTCTCGTGTAATGGCATTGGGAAATTTTAATCTGCTGAATGTGTATATCCTATTTGTGTGCACTTATCATTCCTGCGTTTGAAATTAGAAATATGAAGTATAAGCCTGTGTTTCTAATGTAGCCATGCTAAGTGAGGGCTATTAGAGGTACTCAGTGAATTTAATGGCCCAGTACTCAGGACAATGATCCATGAATAGACTTGTTTTTCCTGTAAGCTTTGGAAAAGGGGCTCTGGTTGGTCCTACCAAGATATGTGGACATGTCACCTGATGCTGGGACCCATCTTGGATGCTGTATTTTTCCACTGAAGGTGAGAAAAAGTTTAAACTGAACACAAAGAGTTCCCATCTTTCACACATCATATATAAAGTTGGGAGACCAAACAATAGCGGCAGCTGCCAGTCATCAGGACACCCCTGCTTACTAACCAAGATGTCTACTGGAAACTGTACTGGGGGAAAGGACTCAGCCCAAACTGGAAGGCTCTTCAGTGTGCCAAAGAAGCTTATCAAAATAACGGAAGGTGAGATATGACAAGTAACCAGTTTCTTACTGTAGTAAGCTTACCTCACTTGTTCTATTTTATTTTTTCAGAGGGGGAGCTGTGCTAGCTGTACCTGCAACAACAGGTACCTGCAAAAACAACAAGGAGTCCTGTGGCACCTTAGGCTATGTCTACACTGCACTGTTATTTCGGAATAAGCTATTCTGGAATAGTTATTCTGAAAGGGTATGTCTACACTTGCTCCCTAGTTTGAGCTAGGGATGCAAATGTAGCCGACCAAAATTGCTAATGAAGTGGGGATTTAAATATCCCACGCTTCATTAGCATAATCTCGCCTGCGCGTTATTCTGCTCAACAGCTGGAAATGAGGAGTTGGAATCAAACTCCTCATTTTTTGAGGAGTAACGTTAGTTTGAACCAAGGGGTTTGATTTGAACTAATGCGTCCCAGAGCGCACTTCCTCATTCAAATCAGCTGTTGAGCGGAATAACATGCTGGCAAGATTATGCTAATGAAGCGCGGGATATTTAAATCCCCTCTTCATTAGCAATTTTGGTCGGCTACATTTGCATCCCTAGCTCGAACTAGGGAGCAAGTGTAGACGTACTCAAATAGCTTATTTCAAAACAGCATGTCTACAGGGAAGCCTCAAAATTAATCCTAGGCAGGCTTCGCTAATGTAGATGTGCTTTCTCGATTTAGAGCCCCAGGAGGAATAACTTAGAATGGCCCTGGTGAGGGGCTATTTTGAAATAGCAGAAGTAGAGAGTCTACACAGCCCCTATTCTGAAATAACTATTTCAGAATAGGCATTTTTCTTCATAGAATGAGGTTTACAGAAGTCAGAATAAGCCATCCGTTATTTCAAAATGATTTCGAAATAACAGAATTGTTGTGTAAACACTCGCATAGTTATTTCGGAATAACGTCTGTTATTCCGAAATAACTTTGCTGTGTATGCACACCCTTAGAGACAGATTTATTAGGGCATAAGCTTTTGTTAGTCCCTAAGGTGCCACAGGACTCCTCATTATTTTATTTTGTTTAGTAACCTACATTGTTCTGTCTTCTAGCTCTTATGGCCACTTAAATCCTACTAAAATCACTTTTATTAATAAACCCAGTGTAAGCAATTGTCACCTGGGGGAAGGGGAAGGAGTCTGTGCATATCTCTCTTTACGCTGAGAAAAACAACATGACCTTACCTTGTATAAGGCTTTATACAGAGTAAGACAGATTTATCTAAGGTTCAGTTTCCACTGAGTGCTGAGGAAAGTCCCTTTGGCTGAGCCTTCCCAGAGCTGGGCTGATCTCAGTGTCTGTATGACCCTACAAAGGGTTGTGATCCTGTCTCTGTGTCTGGGCTGGAGAAGGCCAGAAGGCCTGGCTCAGCAGGACAGAGTTGAGAGGCACGGAGGAGGGCAAGGTAGGTGGGCTGAGTGGGATTTCAGCACATCAAATGACAGTCATGAGGAGGGGTTTCTGTGACCGAACCTGTCACACCCACCTCCTTCCTAGCCCAAGTGCACCCAATACCCACTCCTTCCACGCCCTCTCAGACCTTCCTGAAGGCAGTGAATCAGCTATTTGCAATGCTTCAGAAGTGCAGGGAGGGCGGGGGGAAGAGTTGGTAAACGGAGCCACAAGCATACAGCAGGGGAGGGGGGGGAGGAAGTAGAGGGGGGAGCTTGGCTGCTGGTAGGTGCCCCAGACCCACCCGTAGCACCCACAGAGTCAGCGCCTATGGCTGCAGACTCAAGTGGGGAAATTAAAAAAGGAAGTATTGCCTGTTGGTGTTGAAATACATGTTGCTGACCTGACACAACCTGCCCATGCTTATGCCCGGGGAATACATGTTTCCCAGCAATTTCTGCCGTGACATTCTAGAATGCATTTGGAGGCTGGACTGTTACTTGGCGGGTTAATCCATATATGGTAATAGGTCCCAGCATAGTTTTGTTTCCTGATATGCCACTGAGCTACACACATTCATCCAACAAAGGAAAAGCGACCTTGTAGGAACTGAGATGTGGGCAGAGACTACTGCAGAGATTGTAACACTTCCAAAGTTCAATGTCTAGAGTGAGGCTCCTAAACCCACACTGGTGTCTCCATCAACCCTGCATCTTTAATCACATAAGCTAGGCTTCTAATCTTACACACAGGTCAGGAAATAAGAACGGACCAGAAGAGCCACAAGAAATCACCCATTGTTGTATAACTATGTGCTTTTTAGTGTGTCCTAGCAAAATTTAAAAATAGTAAAAGCTACGCTGTATAAAACATTCCAACAGTCTGACATTAAAAAGGGGATTCAAAGAGCAATTTCACAGATGGGCAGTGTAAAAAAGCAGCTCGCTCTTTTCTTCCCAAACGAGGCATAAACATGGTCATCCGGTAGCTTAGGCAGGGGAAGGCTTTGCCTTCCCAAACCATCAGCTTGGCCCTGCCCACACTCCACCCCCAGAATACCTGCTGTAGGCGTTTTGGGGGTGGAGCGTTGCTGCCCCCAGCGCCTGCACTCCCCGTGCTCCGGACTGGGGAGGCTGGAACTGCGCGGCCTCCTCCTTTCCCTGGTGCGCTCCCTCGCCTCTTTTCCCCTCACCCGCTGCACCAGGGATGTGGGGCATGTGCCCCCTCACCTCTCTTCCCCTCCCCAGTGCTCTGGGGAGGCAGGGGCATGTTCAGCATGCTTCCCCACCTCCTCCCCTGCTCAGAGCACTTACCCATTTCCTCCCCTCTGGGGGAGGGCATGCTCGGCGTGCTGCCCCACTTCCTCCCCTCCCCATGGAGGGCAGGGCCTCAGCAGGAGGGCCAGGGCTATAGGTGTGATTGGGGTCCTGCCTCCCGCAGCCCCAGCTGCACCAACCACCCATGGGCATAAATCAGTTGCCAACCATCCCTATTATCCAGGTAAATAGAAGTGTCCCCCTTACGCAGCTTTTAAGAACTATTTAGTAAAATCATCTCCTAGCCACACATCCCATGTGTGTGGTACTGGCTGCATTTTCATGAACATGGGGAAAAGACGGCCATCTAAAAATTCATTCCTCCACTGCAGATCTGGAGTAAGCATAGATTGTTTTCAAGAGGCGACGGGAGGTTTTTAGGGCAGAAGTAACCCCACCCATCTTGCAGAGTGGGCAGGGTGTGCCTCCCACGTTCATGCCTATCTTGCAGACTTGTGCACATGTTACTTTTATTAACCACAATGCTTGTAGAGAGGAAGATGATGCAACTGCTGCATGGGAAATGTGAACTGTATTGAACAACACTGTATTGAACAACCCTGGGAAAACGGTGCCCAGAAACCTGACATTTGCTGCTCACCTCCTAGAGAGAGTCTTTGTGGCTTTTCAGAGCGGCTCAGGTATAAAAGCATTGGGGAGCAAAAAGTAGCATGTCTGGCTGGAGCAGCAGAGGGAGAAAGAACAATCCGCATTGCATGCTCTCCTGCTCCCTAACCCTGTGCAAGCCCTTACATACAGAGTGAGCTCTGGGAGGAGCCAAGGCTGGTCCTTTTCCTCTGCATCATTTCCTCCCTGTTGCACCTTCGCTATAGGGGTTCAGGCATAATCTAATTCAGACCCAAGTGGCTTTAACAAATGCTGATTCCTCCACTCCTCAGTTAAACATCCTCCCCTGCAAGGGCCTTTTGGGGTAGCAGCAGCTGGGGCAAGCTAGCAGGGAGCTGTCATGCCCTGGCACACAGGAGGAGTGGGATGGTCTTGTATATCAGTGACTGAGCCATTTTCTTATTCCATGATGTGTGTGTGGGGGGGTGGGAAGTGGAGGGTGGTGGAGGGGGGTAACACAGCTTCCCCAGGAAGTGATTGAACACAAATGTCCAGTCCTTGGAAATAACCCATGTACGGGGCCATCTGGTTTTCTCTGTTTTATAGCTTGAAAGACCAACCTCCTCTTGCAAGGTCGTAAGTTCCAGCCATGCAGGTCATGCCTGGTATTTGCCTGCTCCATGGTCATAAATTTAATCCACTGATTTCAATTGCAGAAGCAGAATTAAATCAAATCTACCTCAAGAACAAGGGAATGGATTTAAATCAAAGCACAAAATGCCTCTAAATCAGTAATAAGCATTTGCAAGAAAGAAGAATTGGGAAACGGTAATTAAAACAGCCAAGTTGGCCCCTCAAGAATTGGATGAAGACAAATGCTAATGGATCCCTAGGAACAAAATCACTATTCAATTGTTTTTGAGGCAGTGTGTATGCAGAACGCAATGCTATACACAGCCTGAAAAACAACTCTAACATTATCATCAAAGAGGCTGACAAAGGGGGTGCTGTGGTCATCATGACACAGGCTGTCAGACAACTCAACAACACCAGATTCTACAGGCTTTTCTCCTCTGATCCCACTGACTAAAGAATACCAAAAAAACCTAGACCATCTGCTCATGAAAGTACCTGCTACAACTTGGGACCAAATCTATCCCCCTTCCCCACAAATCCCTGACTAGGAGTTTTCTATATGCCACTCAAGATCCACAAACATGGAAATCTCAGACATCCCATTATCTCAAGCACTGGCACCCTTACAGCAGGATTATCCAGTTATGTTGACTCTCTCCTCAGACTCTACGCTGCCAGCACTCCTAGCTACCTTCAAGACACCACTGACTTCCTGAGGAAGCTACAGAACATGAATAATCTCCCTGAAAACACCATCCTGGCCACCATGGATGTAGAAGCTCTTTACACCAACATTCCACATGATGATGGATTACTAGCTGTCAGGAACACTATCCCCGATGATGCCACTGCACATCTGGTGACTGAGCTCTGTGACTTTATCCTCACCCACAACTATTTCCAATTTGGAGACAATTTATATCTTCAGGTCAGCGGCACAGCTATGGGAACCTGCATGGCTTCACAATATGCCAACATCTTTATGGCTGACCTCGAACAACGTTTCCTCAGCTCTCGCCCCCTAGCACCTTTACTCTACTTATGCTACATTGACGACATCTTCATCATATGGACCCACGGGAAGGAGACCCTTGAAGAATTTCACAGGGATTTCAACAACTTCCACCCCACTATCAACCTTAGCGTGGACCAGTCCACACAAGAGATCCACTTTCTTGACACTACAGTACGATTACACGATGGCCACATTTCCATCACCTTATAGCAGAAACCTATTGACCATTACACTTACCTACATGCTTCCAGCTTCCATCCAAGTCACATTTCCCAATCAGTTGTTCACAGCCAGGACCTAAGATACAATAGGATTTGCTCCAACACCACAGACAGAGACAAACACCCACAGAATCTCTATCGGGCATTCTTAAAATGTAAATACCCACCTGGGGAAGTGAAAAAACAGATTGACAGAGCCAGACGGGTACCCAGGCATCTGCTTCTTCAAGATAGGACCAACAAACAAAACAACAGAATACCACTAGTCATAACCTACAGCCCCCAACTTAAACCGCTCTGGCACATCATTAGCAATCTACACCCTATCCTGGAAAATGATCCCTCACTCTCACAGGCCTTGGGGGACAGGCCAATCGTCACCTACAGACAATCCCCTAACCTCAAACAAATTCTTTCCAGCAACCACGTAGCACACCTCAATCATACTCACCCAGGAACCCATCCCTTCAGTAAACTCCAGTGCCAACTCTGTCCACACATCTATACAAGCGACGTCACAACAGGACCTAACCGCATAAGCCACCACATCGGAGGCTAATACAACTGCACATCCACCAATGTGACCTATGCCCTCAAGTGCCAGCAATGCCCCTCTGCCATGTACATTGGCCAAACTGGATAGTCTCTACAACAAAGGATTAATGGACACAAATCAGGTATTCAGAATGGTAACACACAGAAACCTGTTGGGGAACATTTTATCTTGCCCAGGCACTCATTAATGGATCTCCAAGTGACTACACTCTTTGGCTTTGTCTACACTGAGTGTTTTTGAGGCAGAAAACATGCTAATAAGGGACTCATTAGCATAAGTTGCGATATCATTAGCATATTTGTGGATAAATCCCTGTAATATTATCACTCATATAACTTTGTATTAAGATCTTGTCCTTTTAGATATATCTTTAAATGTTCTTATAGAATCTCTGTAACATTTCTCCTATAACTTTATATTAAGAGAAACTTTCCTTTTTATATATATAGATCTTGTAAGAAAAAATGTCTTTTGAGCTCTCCCCTTTCCTTGATTGTCCTGTTGAAATGAATGAGGTGTGAATGGAGAATGAAAGGTGGGAGCACCTCCAGCAGCAGTTGCAAGGGTGGAGAAGGTCTGGGAGCCAGATCCAAGACTACACCTGTAAAGTGAGCTCATTAAGAAGACTGGACATACAGACGCCTTGGGAGTCAAGCAGCAAGTGCCTGCCCTTGGAAGAACTCTCTTTGAAGCAGCATTAAGAAAGGCAAGATGATGACTAATTGGCTGCATGAGAAGGATAAATAGGAGGCATTTTGCAGAGGGACCCCGGGTTTTCGTCTTGTCAACATGGGAGCATCGATCTGGATCGGCAGAAGCCCGGCTCCACCCCTTCCCCATCTAACTCACCTGGCCAGTGCAGTTAGGGGAGCAACTTTTGGTAACAACAAGACGGAGTGTGCTTGTGTGTGTGTGTGAGAGTGCATGAGTGTAATGTATCATATGCATATGATAAATATTGATTGATCTATGTATGTTCAATAAATGTGGCATGTTGCCTTATCCCCCTGAAAAAGATCCCGGGTGCTTCTTTTAAGCACAACATATTTTCTGCTGTTTCTTTTTGCGCAAGGGGTTTTTGTGCAAAAAGAAGCAGTGTAGCCACTTTTGTTTTGTGCAAAAACCCCATTTTGTGCAAGATCCTTATGCCTTTCCAGCTTAGGCATCACCTTGCACAAAAAGAAATGGCAGAAAATATGCTAATTATATTGTGACTTATGCTAATAAGTCCCTCATTAGCATATTTTCTGCTGCAAAAACTCGCAGTGTAGACAAAGCCTTACAGAGCAATTTCAAAAACCAGCTGGAGAGAGAAGCTGCGGAACTTGCCTTCATTTACAAATGTGACACTTTTAACCAAGGTTTCAATAAAGACATGAACTGGATGGGCCACTATATTCAACACCTTAATGACATCAAAAGCTAAGTATCGGGCACTTACAGCCCACTCTATTAGCCTCACTTAGCCAAGGACAATCTAATTGACAAGATTTTTTTCCCTTCTTTTCCCCTCCCTATCTTCCCTATTTTTCTGCTATTTATTTCTACCTCTGGATTCCTTGCTCCATTCATCTGAAGAAGTGGTTTGTGCTCACGAAAGCTCACAACACCATCTACATGTTTTGTTACTCTCTAAGTTGCTGCAGGACCATTGGTTGTTTTTTAAGGGTCCCCCCTTCCCCTGCAGTTACAGACTGACACAGCTACCCTTCTGAGACTATTAAACCCCAGGACATTCAAATGCAGGCAGGCCTCTTCGTGCAAGTGTAACCATCACCTTACACCTAGTTCACCCAAGCCAAGCTGCAGACAGGATGATCCGAAGCAGTATTTCTCCTAGGTCATAAAACAGCATGTTGAAGTTCAACTCAACAGAATAGCACAGTCCTCAACTATCTACTGTAAACAATGGGCTAGATGGAGAGAGCAGAGGGCAGTTCTTTGTAAGCCAGTTGACAGATACACCGCACTTCCATAAACGAGGGGAGAATAGTGTCAATACTGTAACCTTTCCACCAAACAGCTATTATCCTTATCACCACCTGGGAATCATTAACCCTACAACCGAAAGTTCATCCTCATGTAGGTTGGAACGTAAGCAATGAAGCCAGACAATACCCACTTTTCCCATATTCACATTGTTAGAGTACACTTTGCAGAAGGCTACAACCTAAGAGCTGTGCATGTTTGAGTGCATGCTGTTGCACAGCTGCTCAGTTATTGCCATTGTCCATGCCAGGAAGGGATAAATATCTATGCGCACATACAAAAGCTGTTTGTACATTTGCATTAGCTGTTGTGTATGGTCTGGACCCACAATTGTGTGGCTTCCCATTGAGTTCAGTGAGAACTATGTCCACCCAGGGGCAGAATTTGGGAACAGACATTTGTATGGATAATAAGAACATTACAGAACCACACTAAGCAAGGATGAAAAAGCAAGCGAATAAAACTAACAACCCTCTCGCTCCTCGATCATCATCACCAAGAGCTTTGGAAGGGCTATTAACTAGAGCAGATTGGACAGTGACTAGTCCAATTTTCCACACTGGAACAAAAACTAACCTTCCAAAGGTTTTCACCAAACCAGAATTGTGTCAAATCCCTGGTTTTGGATCAAAACTTGCATGTGCGCACATACCCATTTGGTTAGGGCCCTGGCTTGGGAGAATTGGCCAGATTCAGAGCATCTCTGACTTATATGCACAAGAATCACTTTAGCCACCACAGAAATTCAGCCACCTCTGTGGAGAAACATGGCAGGTTTTAAGAGATGACAGCAATGCTACATAATGGCTTTGCAAAGAAAGTGAAGAGTACTACATTCAGTCCCCCCTGCAGAAGGTTTATGAGGTGGACAATACATAATTACCAAAGTTACTGAAAGGTAATAAAAATGCAGACCCCTCCCCACTCCAGACTTGCTCCCACAGTCTCAAGTTCTAAATGTGTTAACAGTCATGACATGATGCAAAGGCAAACCTTGTCTGACATATAAAACCTTGGAGCAAACAAAGCAGCTGGACAGAATCCAGACAAGTGTGGCCAGTTGCTATTTAGATAACGCTGCCTTATGAGAAACATATTTGAGGCGATCACCTTTCCAGTAACAGGTTGGCAGGACAGGTTTTACAACCATGCGGGTCAGGTTACTCTGCGTTAATTGGTGGTGGCACAGGGCAGATAGTAAACCTGGGTTAATGCCACTATTGTGCTGTGGAGAGACCTTTACTCAGGTTAATCAGATGCCTTGTTATGATTCATTTTCATACAGGGAGTGCACTGTTGTATAATTACGGCAAGGCCACCTCAAGGAGGGCTCACCTGATAACCCAAAAGACCTTTTGGCTCAGATGGGTGTAGTGTCACTTTAAATAGCTAATATGGCTTTTCTCTGTAGGAGGAAGAACCTTATGGCCTAATGTGACATTTCTCCTGTAACAGCTGTGACCATATATGAGACTCCTATCTGGGACGTACCCATTAAGACCAGTACCTGAGTAGCTGGTCTTCATCTGAGAATGCAGACCCCATTCTATTCCCTATTCGGGCTTCTAATCTCTAGGGAAGGAAAACAGCATTTTAAGTGGAAATTGTGGGTTATACATCACGTAAATAAATTCAATGGGTGCATAAGTTGGCAAAGAATTGGGACTTGGCCCAACTCCCATTATTAAAAGGCTTTAATAGGACTTTGACAACTTCCCCAATGGAGAAGGGGCACTTGCCTTCATTGCAGGATTTTCTCTTTTGCCCAAGGCTAATGGAAGAAAACAGGGCTCCCCTTCTTTGTTTTTCATCAATAGACCCTCCAGCATCTCTGTCATTCACTCGCCCTCCTCCCTGTCCCTGCACACAATGGATTTAAATAGCACTGCAGACTATTGTACTTCTCCACCTTAAGGAACTATAAACATTTAATTCGGTCTTTAAAGCCTGACCTTCTGGTTCTGTCTGGTTTTCCTTGTTCTCTTGTGCCCAAGTTGCCAGAGGCTGACTGCTAGTTTTATCATCTCCTTTAGAGTCTCCTAAGAAGTGAAATTAAACCCCCAACACAAATCAGCCATTATCATATACACAAGAAATCTGCTTGAATAGGTAAAGAGAATCCCAGCAGCCTTTGGCTGAAGCTATTTTAGAATTTACAATATGGACTGTAGGTTACAGCTACGTGGCTTGAGGACAGCTGTCAGCATAATTAAGCTAATCAACTCATACATTTCTTGGCTGTTTCTTATCATAAAGATATCACAATTATTTAGTGTGCACAGTGTGCAAAGTGCCAATGAGACAGAACCAGTAGGACAAACAGCACCTGTGTGATGTTTAACTGGAAAGCACAAGCATTAAATATGAGCCTACTTTATAAATAACACAAGGCTGGCTTCTAATTAGAACCTTATACTCAGCAACTAGTCCCACGGACGTCAGCTGGACAGTTCACAGAGTAAGGTATTTCTTAATATGAAGGATAGCAGAATCCCTACCATACTGTCACAACTTGCACTTTTGCTTGACATCCTCAACTGTGAGGCTCAAATGACCAGCATGGAGACCAAGCTACCCTGGCGGTGCTTCCAACAGAGCTCTGCACTGAGCTGCATTAGAGGGATTTCTTAACATGGATGTCATGCATATCACGGAAGCACAGGACATGCACACACACTGCACTCATAATGACAATGCGGCAAGAACACCACCATCATGAAAACACCTGCGACCCACTGCAACTATACATTTCACAGCTGAATATAAGGGACACAAACCTTACTGCCATAGAGAAAGGCAGTAGTAAATGAGCCAGGAGAACTTGGTTAAAGGAAGGAACGCATTAGGGATTAAATAGCACACCTCATCCAGAATCAAATGCTATCCCAAGACAAAACAGGTTCTTCTAAGGCAGGAAGTATTCCAAAAGTATTCCCATTTGCTTTCCCAGAGTGGGCACCAATTCCCATTTGCTTTCCCAAAATGGGCACCAGTTTCTCCCTAACTACATAAGAACTCTCAGAGAGCGACCATATTGGAGGAAACCTACAAAGAGCCTCCAAACTCATAATCAGAAGGGAGCTGTCCACAGATCATGACCCGCCAGCTTAAAGTAGCACCTGACACATCACCCGACACAAAACATATCAACATATCTCCACTGCTACAGTGTGCTTCCTGTGTGTGGGCTGAGACAAAAACTGGCAGGAAAGACTCTGGCTGTGACAAAAAGGGTAATCCCTCTCACGCAGTTCAGTGCACCGCCAGGGCAGTTTGGTCTCCATGCTGGTCATCTGACCCCTGCATAGCCTCAGAGTTGAGGATGCCCTCAAGCCTGCACATTGTGATGGGATGGTAGGGATAGGGCCAAAAAACCTGTACCTTTTATTACCTCAGTGAACCACCACCAGGAAGTGACCACCACTGGCTTGCACCAAAGTTGAGCCACTGACCTATGTGAATAAAATTCTGTTTATCTACTTGCTCTTACATTGTACCAGCCCAGATGCACAACGCTTGAGATAAGATGGAAAGGAAAGGACCCGAGCCAGACTTACAGTCGCCTTTGTCTTCCCTTGCAACCATAATATCAAAGACTCCTCCCATTCCCCTCCCCAGAAAGTCCTTTTTCCCCTGCCAGGGCTCATTCCCAGAGCTGATCACGTCCCCTTCCTTGTTTCCTCCCCTCCCCTTGCAAGCTCACCTCCTACCCCAACCCCTCTCCTGTCCTGCTGTCCAACAGGAAGTCCTATTCTCCATGGGTAGCAGTCCTCAAGTTACACTGTATCACTCTCCTGCTGTGTTGAGCAGCTTTCACCATGATGCACCACCACTGCATTTTAGACACCTGCATGCAAAGGCTTCCCAAGAGTATCCCCCAGCTGGCCCAAGAGGCTGGCAAAGGTCGACAGAGAGGTGAAGCTGGCAAAGGTCGACAGAGAGCAGGGCCCTGCTGCTAGAAAACACAGGTGAGGAAGAGACCTATGGTATGGGCCCTCAAATGAGTCTGGGACAACCTTCCTTGCTTTCAGTGCAGCCCTCCCAACCTTCTGTGTGTTGGCGGAGCACAGGCCCTGCATACACACCACCCCCTTTTTGTAGGACTCCTCCCTGGTAAAGTCTCGAACACACCACCAAGCAGCAAACATTCAAATGCTCTCTGGATCACTGTTAGGGAAAGCTGCCACAAATGAGAGAACAGTGGGACGGGGCCTGTCACTGGCATGTGTCCACAGCAGCTGTGAAGTGAGAAGCGCGGCTGCTACAGCTTTCTTTCCCCTGCAGAGGCTCGCGATGAGACAGGAAAGGGCTGGGTTGGGTGTTAGCTTAAGAGCAAGTAGCAGCCTCTGAGGTAAGAGACTCAAAGGCCTGAATTTGCAGAGCAACTAGAAAGGCCCTGAATCATCCCATGCAACGTATTAGACACAGCCCCACAGAGCAGCGCCTGGAATAGGCTCTGCTGTTTTCCTCCTTGCAGGAAGCACCATGCAACCATTACTGTATTTCCCAGAAAACAACAACATGCATCTGTCAATTCAGTTGTGACCCTAGAAATGAAATGGGGGAGGGGGGAAGGGAAGAGCCCTGTGGTTTGGTAGTAGGTTCTTTGCCACCATACTGGAGAACTAGGGCTGGGCTCCAGACCTGGGGCCAAATTCATCTCTGATGTAAGTCCAGTGTTGCCACTGGAATAAGTTTGACTCTCTGGTGTGGAGTTACACGCTCAGCCTCCAGGGCAGGCAGGAGAGCAGGAAAGGAGATAATGGGGGGACAAATGTGGTAGTGGCTCAAGCAGAGACAGACTCAACCCCAACCCAACCCCGGATGAATCTGCAGTGCTGGTGTCTGTTACGTGCAACAGCTGTTTGTACAAGGTACAGGCCAGGGAAACATCCCC
This sequence comes from Rafetus swinhoei, assembly GCA_019425775.1. Classification (NCBI taxonomy): domain Eukaryota; kingdom Metazoa; phylum Chordata; order Testudines; family Trionychidae; genus Rafetus; species Rafetus swinhoei. Next base: position 17,473,443 of record CM033428.1, on the reverse strand, counting down.
TGCAAGGCCCTTCTGGGGCCTGCAGCACCCCAGAGGAGAGCAGAGAGATAAGAAAGGGGAGATGGGAGTTCGAGGGCTATAGATCCAGGAATGCAAATCCGGAGTCATGCCACTGATCTCAACAGGCTGACGCCAAACTGACACTGGCCAAAGGGATCAGAATCTGGTGAGACAGTTTGGCTGACATGCTGCTCCAGAATCAGCATCTCACCTGCTCTTCACTCCGTTTGGGAGTGGAGTGGGAGTGGGATATGGACGGCCACTAGCCTCCATTGTTCTTTCCCATCTGACGTCATCCTGTGGCTAACGTAACTTACAACCCACTGTGAATACTTGAAAAAATGTACAACACATGCGTCCATATCTGGGCATGAGCTGTATTATTCACATCAACAGAGCAAAGTCAAATGCAATTCCAAGTAGGCTGCTATGGTATCTAAAGATTAATAAAAGCATATGCCTTTACTATAAAAAATCTCCTCTAAGTGGAGCTGGCTTGTAACACTGGCTCAAAATAACACACTCTGCCCAGACCCCTTCTCAGCCCCCACACTCTTCCCAAACATACTCAATTCTACACCAGCCAGGGAATTCCCTTGCTACAAGGGTATTCCCCTGCAGGGCCTGATTCTGTTAGCCCTTTTATGTTGCCACAACAGTGCAATGAGTGGAACCCAGCCTCTGGAACACTGTACTTTGTCTAAGGTAGCTAATCTGTTCCTTGAGACTAGGAATGGGTCTCTTTTAGGTGAGGATGGTGCCCAGCATGCTTCAGAAGGCTCTGAGGACAAACAAAAGCAACAACAAACATGAGCAATTTTTGAAAAAAGCTTCCCTTGCAAGTCACCTCTGATAAAAAAGAAAATGAAAACTGCATGCTAAACTAATATTTTAAAAAAGGAACAAACAAGGACACTCTAGGATTGCCACTCCGTTTCAACATTAAGGACACCCAGAAAATAAACACAAAGCCAGTAAAACAGACCCATCCTAACAATCTGGAGCTGAGATCATTGGAAGCTTTATTTGCCTATCATACACCGCGGTGCGGTGCCAGTTAAGAATGTGGGCATATTTCCTGTTTGTCCTTTATTTGTTTCGTATGGCCCGTTTTACCTTTGAATAAGGACATTCTTGCAGGTGCTACTGCCCTCTACAGTCCTAGACAAGCCAGTCATCACTGAACACCTCAGAGCTAATTGGAACCAGGCAGTAGGCAGACCCCATCAGAGGGCATGTCTTTTCTTAACCCCGATTTGCAGTTGTTTATATCTTTTCTTAAGAAACTTTCTCCTAAGCAGATTTGCCTCATGGTAAGTCTTTAGCCCAGGAGAGCATTTCTTATTCCTGGAAAATTTGAAGAAAATCCATCTAGCCATTTTTGGGCTGACCCCAGTTCCCCAGGATCTCTGACTCACAATGAGCAGGAACACTGCTTAACCCAGCTGGGATTCTTGTTGAGATGGTCCAAATGTATCGGGAAAGCACATGCATCAATTTCAATAGCTCTCTGTGGAGTCAGCCGTGTTCCTTACTCAGGTGTCTATTGAAGGGGAGAGTAGCTCCCGTAGGGCTTTGTGAAAAATCCCCTTTATGTACTTCTCACGGCTCACATAATGTCCTGGAAGTGTGGGGAGGAGGTACAGTCACAGCCTGGCCCCCAGAACAGGCACACCACCCAATTGGGGAGAAGCTGCATGCCATAATGGGGCATAGAAGGGGGCATGCTCCCCCTACACACAGGTGCGCTCCAGGAGACACTCCCCCTCCACACACACACTTTCTCTCTCTCTCTCTCTCTCTCCATTTGGAATGGCTCTGAACCAGCCCTTTCTCTAGGTGTCAGCCCACAGGCCCAAGCTAGCCTTTGTATCAACAGCAATACAACCAATTTGTATTGGCTCACAAATGATCAGCCAAACTGTTCTTCCTCGTAAAATGAGGTTTTCCACGGTTGAAAAAACTGCCGCGTTCTTTCAATTTACTTTTGAAAGAACACGGCAGCAGTCTAGACGCAGGAAGTTTTTTTTGAAAAAACCCTGTAGTCTAGACACACCCTAACTGGGGTTTGCCAGGTCAAGACCTGGCTGGGAGGCTGCAAAGAAAAACTAGGGGTGAGGGGGGCTGCTGCAGGAAACAATGGGTGTCATCAACTCAGTCCTGAATTGGTGCCACTGTCTCAGCATGCTGTTGTGCTTAACTAGCCTGTTGCACAGCAGCCTCCAGAAGCTGCTCTCCCCGGTCTGCAGTTGAAGGAGGCCTCCAGAAGTGGGGACCCCTCCTTTGTCAGACTCTACCTGGCACGATCTCACCCACCTCGACCTGCCTTGTCTCTGCTCCGCAGGTAGTGTGATTAGCTTCCCTTCTCGGATACACACGTGCACCCAGGCCTGGTGAGAACAGTTTTCTGAGATTCCTGCAGCACTCTCTCTCTGGCTCTGCAGACAGTGAGTGAGAGAGTGACATGGCAGAGTCTGTGGAGGATGGCCTTGTGATGGTGGTGATGGACTAGAATTCAGGAGCACAGGATTCATTCCTGCCACTGACCTAGGACAAGTCAATTCTCAGGTTACCCCCATCTGTAAAGTGGGGATAATCATTCTTCTTTTGGCTTGGTTAGTTACTCTTGGTTGATACAACTCTAAGCTCAGTGTTCGCCAAGCTCTCAAAGGGCTTCTGTAATTATTCCTGGGGAACTGTGCACCACTGTGCATGCACATAATTCATGTGCTGCATATTTGTTTTCAGAATATAGCTTCTGCTGGAAAGTTACTGAAGTCCTGTCTTTTGCCCACCAGAAGCTGCTGTGGTTCTAGAACAGAGCAGCCCAACCCCAGCTATGATAGGGAACAGAAAGAGCCTGCAGTGCCTTCTTCACTGTGCCTGTTGGGCCAGGTAGGAGACAGGAGATCTGGGGAGACAGATAGTGTGGGGCTGCATGGGGATCCCAGAGAGGGGCTTATAATGTTAGTGGAGGAGGACAGACTGGGGCAGGGCTAAATGGAAGTGGAGGTGCAGGGTCACATTGGAACAGCAGGGCCACGTGGGAATGGGGCAGTGGGTGTCTGAATGGAGGTGGAGGGACACATATGGACAGAGGGCACAAAGACTCATGGGACAAGGACAGATGTGCCTGAGTGAATGGGAGAGGCTAGGGCTCAGTCCAGGTCTGCCTGGGGGAAGCTCTCTAATAATCCCTTTCTGCTCCCTGCTTCTAAAAATCCCCATTTTATACTTTTCCCACCCATACTCAACAACCCTAAGTTCACACCTAGGCTCCTTCCCAGAAATTACTTCTCTCTCCCTCAGATCTTCTGTTACCCATGACTCTGTCAAGCCTTTGCCCTGCTTCTGAGAAATACAGTTCTGAGTTGTAGTTTAAATGACTTATTACTCAGAGTTCTGGACTAAATCATAGAACACTAGAACTGGAAGGGACCTCGAGAGGTCATTGAGTCCAGTCCCCTGCTCTCACGGCAGGACCAAGCACCATTTTAGATCATCCCTGAGAGATGTCTATCTAACCTGCTCTTAAATAGCTCCAGAGATGGAGATTCCACAACCTCCCTAGGCAATTTATTCTAGTGTTTAATCACCCTGACAGTTGGGAAGTTTTTCCTAATGTCCGACCTAAACCTCCCTTGCTCCAGTTTAAGCCCATTGCTTCTCGTCCTATCCTCAGAGGCCAAGGAAAACAATTTGTCTTCCTTCTCCTTGTGATGTCCTTTTAGATACCTGAAAACTGCTATCATGTCCCCTCTCAGTCTTCTGCTTTCCAAACTACACAACCCAATTCTTTCAGTCTTCCCTCATGGCTCATGTTCTCTAGACCTTTAATATGCCTGGTAAGGAATCTATTTGTCATCAAACATTTCCCAAATCTTTTTTGCTGTCTCTATTATTACAGACATACTTGCTGACTGGTATTTTGAAATAAATTACCAAAATAACTGAAATAGGTGTGATTATATTACGCTATTTTGAGAAATAAAATAACCAGAATTTTGCAGAATTTTAAAATATTGCATGCAGGATTTTTAATTATTTGGTGCAGAATTTTTAATTTTTTTGGTGCAGAATTCACCTAGGAGTAAAATTACTGTAATGTACAGTACAAATGGAAATATAGTGAATAAGGGGGCTGCTTAATAAAGTATAGGGAGGAGCAACTAAAGCACAGGGCAAGGGAAGGAGGGGAAGATTGTTGGAGTGACATGATGAGAGGCTGGAAGTAGGGCATAGAACAACACAAAGAAGGGTGGGGGGGCGGGAAGAGAGAGAGAGAGAGAGCACACACACACAGTGCAGGGAGAGGAATGGGAAAGGGGAAAACCCTGCAGCCTGGAAAGATTCCCTCAAGAAAAAGCAGAGCAGTGCAGTAGAAGAGAAGATGCAGGAACAGCAGAAATAGAAGGGATATCATTGCACTGCAAGATTATTAGAAGGAATGTCAGATTTTACAAATAACATCTATACAGAATTAGACATGAAATACGTGACAATCAGAGCATTATACCTGTACAAATACGGGGTAGGCAACACCTTGTGGAGGCAAGTCAATGAAAGCAACACCATCCCCAACTGAAATGCTCCAAGCACTAGCAGACACTGCTCTTTATAATTCTATTATGTTCAGAACTGAAGGCGACCGAAGAAATCTCCTAGTATCGACTGGCAGTTCCCCCAACTTTGTGTACTTCTCGGTCCCCCTTGGTAAGCGTGACAGGTCTCTGTCTTGTGAATGGAAGTTTTCCCATTCCTTTAGAAAACACCAGATTTCATCATGTCACAAGAATTTCCAGAAGCGTGTGCTGGAGGAAGAGACACTCCAGGCCCACGTTATCAGATTCATCGATGACTATACAGCTCATTGTTGCAACCCCTGTTACATGTTTGCTCCAAATCTGGTCAACTAAAGTATCTTATAATTTACTGGTTATGTTTATGCAATTTGTATGCCTGTATCATTTTTGTATTTGAAGTTATAATTATTGGCTGTGTACTTATATTTCAGGTATTTGTTTCTGGGAGACAGTAACAGGAGGCTTGGCCAGCCTACTGTGAAAGGACCACTAGTTAAGTGAATGGCAGTATTTGACTGACAGTTGGCCTTGGGAGGTGCCAGTTCACGTCTGGTGAGCTTTTCTGTGAACGTTCAGCCCAGCATGGGAGCAAGGGGGTCTACCTGCAAAGAACAGAGTTGTGCCTGGACAGGTGACTTGCTCATGTGACAAACAACATCTTGGGATATGCTTTGACACAGGAAAACAATGCAAGTCTCTCCACATGGCTGAGGATATAAAAAGGGCCCTGGAAATGCCTCCATTTTGTCTTCAGTCTGGCTTCTCACCTCTGGAGGATCTTTGCTATGAACTGAAGCTTGAACAAAGGACTGATGACCCATCCTAACAGTGGATGTCTTCCAAAGACTTGATTTAAGCCAGCAGATTATTCTACCGCTGCTACAAGCCTGCACCACAAATTTTGCAATCGGTGTATGTATTTGATTCCTTTAACAATTTTAACTTTCTTGCTTGCTTTCTATGAATAAACCTTTACATTTCAAATTCTAAAGAACTGGCCATCGGTGTGCTTTTGGGCTAAGATTGGAGTTATAAATTGGCCTGGAAATGTGGTTGGTCGTTTGGGAGCAGAGGAACTTGTTCAGATTTGGTGAGATGGGTTTTCATAACCTCTCGATCTGCACAAGGAGTGGTACTGGTGGTGGAGAACTGTTGTGTCTTAGGGCATGTCTACACAGTAGCGCATACCTCAAAATAAGCCCCAATTTATTTTGGGCTGTAAGTAGCCCTGTTTCTAAGGAATTTGCCCTGAATTGACCATCTCAGAAGTGCCCCCAGAACTCTCTGTATTACACCCCAGCTGAAATGCTTGTCACCTCCAAGTACCAGCTGACACTGCTCTATCATCCTATTAACTTTGAAATTGAAGGACACTTTGGAGAAATCTCCCTGTCTCTGTTAGGAGTTCCCCATCTCTGTGTAGTTCTCAGTCCACCCTGGTAAGCATGACAGTCCTCTGTCTCATGAACAGAAGTTTCCCCTTCCCTTTAGAAAACACCAGATTGCACAATGTCACAAGGATTTCCAGAAGCATGCGCTGGAGGAAGAGAGCCTCCAGTTATCCTTCAACAACTTTCCCCAGATTATTTTGCTCAAAAAGAGATTGCCCAGCCTGTTCAAACGTGCCAGGCCAAAGCAACTAAGCATATCCAGAGACTTTAAAAAGCAAGTCCTAGGAAAACATCATGCATGTCACAGCACAGTTCAGTGCAAAATGAAAGTCACAAAAAGCACTAGAAAAAGTATGGAAGGGAACAACCGTTAATGGGCATTTCTCTCACTAATTTCTATTGATGCAGTCCTTAAAGTCCTCAAAGTCCATACCTGTTGCTTAGTGCAAGGACTGTGATAGCTGGTTTTACAAATGCACAATGAATTGACTTTAGAAATGTACCTGTTAATGAGGAATGGGAAGATTTGCCTCACGGCGGGTGAGAGTAGACCTAAGCCACAAAAGTGTGCAGCATTTACAGGGTTTTAAACAAATGGACATTCCTGCCCCTTATGGTTACAAAGGCATCCTAATGCGAACTGAGTGTAAATGGATGTCTTCCTGAGTCTGCAGACAGCTGGCTCCCATACCTCTATTGCTATTCATAGTTCTGCAAAGCAACAGCTGAGTGATAGTGATATAAATGATCAATTTTACTGCTGCTCTCAAAATCCTGGGGGGGAAGAGGAGTGGGAGGTATGTCAGTTTCATGCTGTTTCCTTGAGAAATTCCTGAGCAACAGCAATGCGAGCATGGGAGTAATTCTACTCTGTACTAGCCTGCGTCAGGTTAACTGTACATGGGGACTCTGCTGACAAGCATCATGAATGTGCTTTGATTTGTCCCATTTCAAAGAGGATTAGATCAAAGCACACTAAGGAACTACTGATGCATGTCAGACCGTAAGTCTGTGGCAAGCTAGTGCAGCGTAGATTCACAGCCCCGCTTGCTGCAAACCAAATGTTCGTTTAGACGAGCCCTAAGTGCTTCACAAACTCAATTTCTTTTCACAAAACCCCCATCCATGGGAGGGAATCCTGATTTCCAATCCAGTTTGACCTGACAACTAGCCATCTGCTTCACACCTGAATCAGCCCAAAAAGTCAGGAGGATAATAACAAGCAGCCTTGGCCTCCAAATGGACAGTGGAAATTAACTACAGGAACAGTTTGTTAGGAACAAAAAACCTTTACACTTGCTGCCCTATAGAAACTCTACCCCAGACCTACCCCATCTCCCTGCTTTCCCTCAGGCTTACCCTCCCTTTCTCTCTCTTCCCTTTCATCTGCTCCTTTCCCTATGGCCCTTTGGTTCCCCTCTCCCCTCTTCAGTATAGTCCTTTGGGAACCACTATGGCCTTCCTCCTCCTCCCTCTCTCCTTTCCCTATGCCCCTTTGGTCTCCCTCTCACCCCTCTCTTTCCTCTTCCCTCCAGCTTTCCTTCCTAGCCCTCCCTTCTCTCTGCTCCCTCAGCCTTCCCTCCATTCCCATTTCCCTCTGAACCCTCTGGTCCCCTGCTCACCCCATCTCTTTTCTTTGCCCTCTTGTAGTCCCTTCCCTCTGCCCCCACTCCAACACTCCCATCCTTTCCCTCTGCTCCTTTGGTCCCCCTTCCAGCTCCTCTCTTCCCTTTAGTCCCCTTCCCACCGCCCCACCTTGTCCCTTCCCTCTGCCCTCTTGGCATCCCTTTCCCACTCCCCATATCCTTTTCTTCAGTCACTTCCCTCCCAGCCCTGCCCTTTCTCTCTATCTCCTTGGGCCTTTCTTTCCCTCAGCACCCTCTTCACCCTTGTCTCAGTTCCCGTAGTCTTAGTGGAGGATTCCAACTCTCTGAGCCTGACTCTCAGGTTCATGAGAGCTCCCCAGGGCTGCCCCCACCTGGAATTGTGTCAAAGAAACACCTTACCTGTGCATGTATCTCTTTTCCTCTTCAGCATAGTCCTTAGGGAACCACGGTGGCCAAAGGGCGGGGGGCTAGGACACAGCAGGCAGTGGGGCAGATGCTTAGTCTGGTCCAGGCTGCACCCACAGGTTGTCTGCTATTTCCAGAGGTGTGTAGGATCTCATTTCCTAGCATACTGCCATTTGGAGGCTGAGTCTTTTCTCTCGTGTTTCTGAAGCACAGGCTGTGTGAACCCCAACCGGGCTGTTTTTCTCTGCCGTCAAAACAAAGGCTGGTCACTTTCACTTTTCCTTTAGGCAGCATCCTCCAAAAATATAGGTGGGGGAGGGAAGAGAGAGAGCTGTGGCTGGGGAAAGTGAAAGTGCAGGAGAACAGAGGTAGAGCGATGGCCTAAATACTCAGAATTTTCCCAGGGACTGTTGTATTTCAGAATGTTCGGAGACAGAGGACAAGCAGAATGGGGCAGGGGAGGAGAGAAAGAAACCAAAATCAAAGCAGGAGGACAGGATAGGAGGCACTCAAATTCTACAGGGGTGGAAGATGATATAACTAGAGATTGAGGCTTGGTTGTGGGAGAAAACCCTTCTGTGAGGTCAGAGAAATGTTTAATTGGATGGGTTGCATGAAACCTTTTAACTTACTGATTACTGTGCACAGCAGCCTTGTTTTGGTGCAACTTTGATATCTCTAGAATTCTTGTCCTCGTGACTGTCTCTCGCGTTTCTGGCCTGCAGAACATAGCCTGACTCTTTTTCCCTTTCTATTTACAAAATGCACAGAGAGTTTTTTACAAGCATCTCCACACAAAACTACATCATCCAATAATTAAAATGCTTAGTGTCCTCTTCTTAATAACCCTAAGTCTCTTTCTGTTCCACTGCTCTGTTCTTTTATATATGACACAGAAACTGGACAGTCTCTACGACAAAGGCTAAATGGACTCAAGTCAGATATCAGAAATGGTAATACACAAAAACCTGTAAGAACATATTTTAACCTACTTGGGCACTCATTAATGGATTTAAAAGTAGCCATTCTTCTACAAAGGAATTTCAAAAACCAACCACAGAAAGAAACTGAAGAACTGGCCTTCATATGCAAATTTGACAGTCTCTCTCATGGCCTGAACAAAGACATGAACTGGATGAACTGTTATATTCAACACCCAAATGACATTAAAAGCTAAGTATGGGACACTTACAAGCCACTCAGTTAGCCTCAATAGCAGTGGCACTACAATTGACAGGTTTTTTAAAATTCCTGTCTCCCTTCTTTTTCTGTTATACGTTAGGAGGTTCCCCCTTTTTTCTCCAAGGGAGTGGGTTTTGTTTATAAAAGCTCATGATATATTTTTTGTTAGTCTCAAAGGTGCTACAGGACTACATGTTGTTTTTTTCAAAGTTACAGACTAACAAGCCTACCCGTCTGAGACTATATGACACAGAAACATTCCTGAAAGTGACCGCTCAAACATTTTTTTCCTAAGGACAGGTAGGCCAAATGCTGATATAATGCCCCCAGCTAGCTGGATACACCTGGAAATTAGAGATCAACAATTTGCATAAAGAAATTTGGTCCATGGGAAGTGGGATGAACTAGAAAGGAAGGAGAGGGCATAAAACATGAGAGAAAGTGAGTAGCTGGGTGAGGACAAGGAGGGAGAGAGAAGTAAATCCTGAAGTAGACAGGGCCATAATGTGGTGGGTCTGAGATAGACCCTCTGAGGTGGGTCTGAGATAGATGCTCAGTAGGAAAGAGGTGCTATAAAAAAAGGTAAGTGCTGTATGGGCCCTAACATTTCCTCATAAGCTAAAGGCATGGCATTGCCAAGGAATGCAGACCCCAAATTTCTCTACAACCTTTTTAAGCCCTGAAGAAGGTCACAAATAATTCCTTCCAGAATCATCTTCACAACTACGGAGCAGCCAGTGTACTGAAAGCCTGAGAAGTGGCTATAACAAACATCACCGATAGTGTCACAATAGTACGCCCACAATAGCCTTGTCTGTGTTAGGCTTCTTCTCAGAGACTCCTCCATGATGAGAGTCGGGCAGGCATGGAGTTGGCTGTCAGTGGGGTTGTAAGCCTTGTATTGGCTCTAACTGGAGCCCCATTGGTAGCAACAGTGAGAGACAGGGCTGGTCAGACATTTGTCTTCACAACTGGTTTTTTGATGGAAAATTGGATTCACAACTGCACGACATTTTTCACCAACACCTGCTTTCTCTGGAAATCAAAAAACAAAACAAATTTTCAGCATTCAAATTTCTGGTAAAAAAAACAAACAACTTTTCTGAACCAACTCTAGTGAAAAATTGTTGATCAAAACAAAACAAAACAAAATAAAACTTTAGCACCAACAGCCTCCCGCCCTTTAGCTGCATGTAAATATGGTAAAGGAACTTGTCTCTTTATGTCAAGATACATGATTTAGGACGCATGCACTGACATTTTTCTGTGACGAGGCAGTGGCCTTTCACTTCAGAGGGTGGGGAAGTGACAGAGGAGAAAAGGGGGACACTGGAGGGACAGAGGCAGGCAATGGGAAGCCCCACAAAATGAGAGCGTAAATGGAGAGGAACAGGGAGAAGACAACTTGAAGGGACAGAAGGCAACTGGGACTTGAGGAAAACCAAGAGGAAGTGGAGAGACTAAGGCTGAACAGGACAGACTGACATGCAGAGGAGAGGTCCTTTGGTTGGTCAAGTAAGTCCATGTTTGATGGCGAGATCCTAACAATCAGTTCTCGTCATTTCCTATCTTTAATTCCTGTGGTCAACAGAGATTGGAAACCAAAGGTCCTTCAGAGCCAATGGGTCTGATCTGATGTACACTCCTACAAGCAAGCACTACTAGAGTCACACCCATCTCTTTAGGAAGTCACAAAGACTGATTTGGGTATTACACAACACCCAGCAAGAGATCTGGGGAAAGAGAAACCTTGAACCAAATAATAAGTCACAACAGTAACAACCACCTCCACCACCTGTGAGGGTATGTCTACACTACAGCATTATTTCGAAATATCTAATTTTGAAATAGTTAATTCTAAATAGCTTATTTTGAAATAACGCTTCTACACACAAAATGCATTTTGCTATTTCAAAATAGCGCATCCACACTGAGCGGACATTGAATCTCATTTAAGGCTGCTTGGAACCAGTTCCGGCAGGCATCAAGTCAGGAGTTACTTTGTGTGGCCGCTGCCTGAGGCTATGTGAGGCCTGTGCTTAAAGGGATCCCCCCTCCGGACAGCCGGTTCTCAGGTTTCCCTGCTTGCTTGCCTACCTCAATGAGGGACAGCAAAGCACTTTTGTCTCTGTCGGGACAACACAGTACTCTGCAACATGGAGCCAGAGCTGCCCCTGGGTACTCTGGTGCTTCTCTTAGGGGTATGTCTACACTTGCACCCTAGTTCGAACTAGGGTAATGAAGTGGGAATTTAAATATTCATTAGCATGATCTTGCCGGCGCGCTAGTTCGAATCACAGCTGATTCGAATCAGGAAGTGCGCGCCGGGACGCGTTAGTTCGAACCAACCCCCTTGGTTCGAACTAACGTTACTCCTCATTTTTTTGAGATATTTAAAGAGATTATTTGAGATATTTAAATCCCCGCTTCATTAGCAATTTCGAATGCCTGCATTTGCATCCCTAGTTCAAACTAGGGTGCAAGTATAGACATACCCTTGGACACGTTGCTGCAAACCTGGCTGCACTTTCTACAGGCTGCCATCCAGGAGGTACATCGGGGGGCTGTCAGTATCCAGGAGGCCCTGTGGGAGAGCTTCCACCCTGAGGAGCACTAAAAGTCTCCCTGGTCTGCCCCAATGGGGCTTGTGCCTCATTCCTCCCTCACATCTTTCCATTTATCCCTCCCTAACCCCCCTTCCTGCTGTAAAATAAAATACATGGATTTCTCCCCCTCCCGCTTCTCCCTCCACACATTCCCCGGGATGCCGAGCTCCCGTACCCGCGGTGCTGGGTGACAGTTTGACCCGGTGAGACCCCCAACCCTGAGCCCTGAGCTTCCTCCCCTTCTTCCCTTGCTTCCCCTTCCAGCTCCTCTCCAGGTTTCCCCCTCCCTTCTCCCACCCTCTCTCCTACCTTCTCCCGCCTCCTTTCCCCAGTCTCACCAGAGTTTCATTCCCCCCCGCAAGTTTTGTTAAATAAAGAGAGTTTGTGTTCATGATGAAAATAAAGGAGCTTCGGCAGGCATATGCCAGGGCCACAGGGGGCAGCTCCCAACCAGGTGCAGACCCACACACCTGCCCCTATTTTGATACCCTGGACTGCATCCTGGGGGGCAGGATGGTCCGTGCCCCCCAGGTAGTCATCAACCCTGGGGCAGAGGGCCCTGACCAGGGCATGGAGAAGGAGGAGGAGGAGAGCCAGGAGCCAGAGGCGGCCGTCATCACTACCCAGCTGAGCCAGGACCCCCAAGCTGCCCCAGCGGACCTGTCGCCGGTGTCATCTCAGGCCAGGGAGGCAACAACATGTGAGTGCCATCGCTGTCCCCTTATGCGGGGAAGGAAACCAGGGACTGCGCATGTGGGCCTTGCTGTCCACAGATCATGCAGCAACCTGTGCATGATGTAAAAATAAAATACACCCCCAAAACTGAATAAGGTCCATGATCTCCGCGCTGGACCAGGAAGGCGCCCGCCTTTTCTGGCCCCTGGCAGGCTCCTGGGAGCTGGGAGATTGGTCCTGAGGAGGAGTGGAGGGCTGGCTGCCAGTGGCTTGCTGGCTCATGTTTTGGGGCCACGGATCAGGGGCAGTGACTGCTGGCTCTGGGCTGGCGAGATCTTGCTAATGAAACGTGGGATATTTAAATCCCCGCTTCATTGACTATTTCAAATGCCTACATTTGCATCCCTAGTTTGAACTAGGGTGCAAGTCTAGACATACCCTTAGGGTATGTCTATACAGCAAAGTTATTTCGAAATAACTTTCCTAGCATCTACACAGCCAAACCGCTATTTCGAAATTAAATCGAAATAGCAGAGGGCTTATTTCAAAATTGATAAACTTCATTCCATGAGGAATAGCGCCAATTTTGAAATTGCGCCTCAAAAAACATTACTCCTCATTTTTTGAGGAGTAACGTTAGTTCGAACCAAGGGGGTTTGTTCGAACTAATGCGTCCCGGCGCGCACTTCCTGGTTCAAATCAGCTGTGATTCAAACTAGCGCGCCGGCGAGATCTTGCTAATGAAACGCGGGATATTTAAATCCCCGCTTTATTGACTATTTCGAATGCCTCCATTTGCGTCCCTAGTTCGAACTAGGGTGCAAGTGTAGACATATCCTTATAAGAGAATAGCCTGTGCCCACAGAGATAGAGCTACAAGTAATTTACTAGCAGATTTACCAGGCATTGCTCAGATGTGTAAGGGTATGTCCAGGCCCCGTGAGTGCACAGGGCTGGGGGGAAGAGGGAATCCCCAATCCCCAGATGAAGCAGCATGGGAGAGGGGAATCAGGAATCCCTACTTTGCGGGCAAAGTTGCGAGGTGGGGGGGAAGGAAGGGAATCCCCTGTCCCTGAGAGGAGTGGCACAAAGGCGGGTGGAGGGGGGAGGAGAGGCAGACATGGCATAGTCCCATAGGGAACCACATGTGGGGAGGGGGGAGAAGAGCATCCCTAGGCCCTGTGAGGAGCCATCAAGCAGAGGGGGGAATACCCAAGTCCCAGGTGAAGTAGCGTTGTGGGGAGGGAGGAAATCCTCAGGCCCCATGAGGAGGCATGGGGATGAGGGTGCAAAGGGAATCCCCACAGTCCAGGTGAAGTGGTGGTGGGGGTGGGGAAGGGGGAAATTGATAGGGCCCCGTAGGAACCTCACAGCAAGAGGGAATCTCCACACACCTGTGTGTAGTGGCGGGGGAAGAGGGAGTGTGTAGGCCCCTTAGGTGGAGGTGTTGGGAATCCCCAGCCCCCATAGCAGGTGCAGGGGGGAATGTCCAGGCCCTGTAGCTGTGCAGGAGGAGGGAAATCTTACCTACAGAAGGTGGCCTGGCCACCAATATGCAGAGCACCATCCCCAGCCAGTCAGTCTCCTGCTGGTGTGGCTGTCCCCAGTGCCCCTCTCCGCTCATTGCTCCCAGTCGTGAGTGTGAGGATCACATCCCTCCTCTTTCTGCACCTCCCTTTGCATGTTATGGAAAACAGCCCCATTCGCACCACTTCCCATGTTCTTGGCACAACCAAACCCTGCCCTTGCTTTAAGTTAGGGTAAGAGGAAGCTGCCTACCAAATTTGGAGACATTCTTGCACGAACAGACGGACATTTCATTTCTAAAATACATATGTAGATTTAAAGCATTATATTTAGTTAAGCATATTTAGCAGTAAGTTATAATGTGTGTATATTGTATCAGAGGGGTAGCTGTGTTAGTCTGAATCTGCAAGAACAACGAGAAGTCCTGTGGCACCTTATAGACTAACAGATTTATTGTAGCATAAGCTTTCGTGGGCAAAGACCCACTTCGTCATCAAGTTATAATGTGTGTATATGTGTTTCTATATTTTCAAACTGTTATAATATTTTTACTATGCACGTTCTTCTATTAAATGCTGTTCTAGATAGGTGGAATCCTGTTCTGTTTGTTCCATTTTAAAAAAGTCCCTGTTATTTTTTGACAACCAACTGTATTAAGTAGGCTACCATTACATAATCTTTTACCCTCAGCTCTCACCTGCCAAGTAAATTATATCACCTCCATGACAGACCATCACTGAGGCCATGAATCTGTTTTAAGATAGGCTGACCCATGGATATATTTCAAATTGTAACACAACAACCTTCCTCTGAGATGTCTCTTTACACCAGTGTTTCTTAAACTATGTTTTGCGGAACATTGGTGTTCCGTGAACAACTTGCAGGTATGCCACAACCTCTTCTTTGTTTTTGTTACTTCTTTGTTTTTGTCTTTTTTTGTCTGACAACAATTTGTTTTTTGAAGAAAATTTTCATAGGTGATCCACATAAAAAAATATTATTGTTTGGTGTTCCGTGGTCTCAAAAAGTTTAAGAAACACTGCTTTACACCTATGTAAAACCATGGCCGAACCCAGGGAAAGAGTGTGCGAGAAAATGCTGGTTAGAAGCAAAGCTAGTGGAGCTCTGTGATGCTGTAACCTAATGGCAATCGCTCTGCATATTCTGTTTCCACCCCATGAGTTACTTTGCCCAATTTCCTACAACCGTGTTCTCTTTAATTACCAAACTTGATTAACACACCTACACACATTCCCATCCAAAGAATCTATCAGACAAGAGCAAGAGGCTCTGTACATGGCTGAAATCCGTACAATGTCATACAACTGCAGAGAATAACTGCACATGATGCAGAAGGCCTTCAAGTAACACTGAAAAATAAATTTGGGATCCTGGGTGTGCTACCAAGAGGACTTCATGCTAGGGATGTAAAATTTCAATTAATTGGCTAATGGCAATAGTTGATGCAAATTGCTGATTGATCGATAAGGGCAGCTCAGCCCCAGGGCTGTTGCTACACTTCAAAGGCGAAAGCGCTGCAGGGAGCATGGGGCCAGCGGGGGACTCAAGCAGTCCCCTGCTGGCCCTGTGTTCCCTGCGGCATTTCAAAGCGGCAGCACCGCATGGAGCCTGCGATCTGGCTCTGGACTCCATGCGGCCCTGCTGCTTTGAAGCACTCTTCTTGCTACCTCTTTGTGAGAGAGGCAGCAAGGGGGGAGGGGAAGCGACTAGTTGTCTGGCGTGTCGACTATCCAATAAGCAAATGCTTATCGGATAGTCGACTAGTCATTCGCATCCCTATTTCATGCCTACCCAAACCATATAAATGCCGAATTTCCCATGTTACTTTCAGCTTTAAAGTGAAAGAGTCACAAGCCCCATGCTAAAGAGACAACTAATT
Organism: Rafetus swinhoei; assembly: GCA_019425775.1. Lineage (NCBI taxonomy): Eukaryota > Metazoa > Chordata > Testudines > Trionychidae > Rafetus > Rafetus swinhoei. Next base: position 17,457,567 of record CM033428.1, on the reverse strand, counting down.
TAAAAATAAACATAAATGTACAGAGGCTTGTCCCTGTTGGTGCTCCTGGAAGTGCTCCTAGATTAGATACTTGCAGTACAGACGGCATGTGCTAAATAAGTCTCAGGGCTTAAAAGGGTTTTTTTCCATCCTGAACTGCATTTGTGAGTGTATGGAAAGACACTGTCTGACTCTGGTGGCTTAGAAAACAATGTTAAAAGCCTTGAGTTTGTTCATGGTTTAAGACAGTTAATAAGTAAGTCAGAAGGAAATGAGTTCAGTTCATCCCAGGGTCAAGGACCACTGCCACACTTCCAGATGGAAACAATTAAGATCTCTTAGAAACCAAACAGTTGAAATAAGATGAGAGAGAAAGAGAACAACTCCCTCCCTCACAGAGCACTCACTTAAGTTGGGAATGCCTGAAAAAAGAAAACTGGGATATTAGGCAATAACCCAGCCTTCTCCTGTGCAAACCGCACACTTAGTAATGCTTTGTTTAATTTCTCCTGCACTGCCCCTGGCTCCAGGAAGCACAGTGCCATAACCAGGGGAATTCATTTAATAGCGAGATGCTTTAAAACTATTTTATTTAGTCTGAGGGATTAATCAGTCAATCTCCCTAGGCACTTCCTGCTAAGCAGTCATATTATCTACCTAGTTTCTAAGTAAAGATACTTGAAGAATCAGAGACAGTGACAATATTAGCAAATAGATTGTGTCTAGGTTTTAGATATTCAGGCGAAGAGATGTAAGCAACAAGGCTAAGTGCTGTTAGCACAAGAGGTCACAGGGGTAAGACATTGGTAGGCTGGAAAGCAGTTTCCCTGGAGACATGTACATTCAACTCTGGGACCTGGCCTGGCTCAGATGAGCAGGTTTTCTGCTGTTCTCTCTCTCATGGGTGGTCATATCTTCACCTGAATTTTCAGAATACTTCTCACTGATCTTATATTGAGGAATTACCCACAATTCAAAGCAAAAGAGGCTGCTCCCAGCAGATAAGCTGATGTAGTGAGACCAACCATATCACTTTCCTAAAAAGTGGTTCTTTTTCCCCTCCAGGGCCAGACAGCAACGCTACAAATCACGACTTTGTCTGGCCATTTTTCAGCTCTTACAACAGGATGGCTCCTGGGCGAAAACTTTCACACTTTGTCTATGGCAGCTGTTTGTAACTATTCCAGCCTCACTTTTTAAAAATAAACTTTGTTATGTGGCTGCATATAGTTGCCCAATCATAAAATCATAGAATACTAGGACTGGAAGGGACCTCGAGAGGTCATCGAGTCCAGTCCCCTGCCCCCATGGCAGGACCAAATACTGTCTAGACCATCCCTGATAGACATTTATCTAACCTACTCTTAAATATCTCCAGAGATGGGCATTCCACAACCTCCCTGGGCAATTTATTCCAGTGTTTGACTACCCTGACAGTTAGGAACTTTTTCCTAATGTCCAACCTAAACCTCCCTTGTTGCAGTTTAATCCCATTGCTTCTTGTTCTATCCTCAGAGGCCAAGATGAACAAGTTTTCTCCCTCCTCCTTATGACACCCTTTTAGATACCTGAAAACGGCTATCATGTCCCCCCTCAGTCTTCTCTTTTCTAAACTAAACAAACCCAATTCTTTCAGTCTTCCTTCATAGGTCATGTTTGCTAGACCTTTAATCATTCTTGTTGCTCTTCTCTGGACCCTCTCCAATTTCTCCACATCTTTCTTGAAATGCAGTGCCCAGAACTGGACACAATACTCCAACTGAGGCCTAACCAGCGCAGAGTAGAGCGGAAGAATGACTTCTCGTGTCTTGCTCACAACACACCTGTTAATGCATCCCAGAATCATGTTTGCTTTTTTTGCAATAGCATCACACTGCTGACTCTACAGCCATGTGTTCTGGAGCCCTTGTGCTTCAGTGGCTGGCTGCCTGTTATTGAAACAGGCAGCTCGCATTGGCCAGTTTCTGGCCAGAAACCAGCCAATGAAATTGTGCTGGTGGCGGGAGCAGCACCTGAAGCTTCCCCCCTCCCCTTCAGACTCACAGTTTTTAAAAGAAAAACCACCCCACAGCCAAGTTCTTGAGCGGCGTGCGGGTCGGATGAAGCAAGTTGGGAGCCTGCCCGGGGCTCCCTGCAGCATCCACAGGCCTGATCCTGCCCGCGGGCTTTCTTTTACCCAGGCCTGCTGTAAATTACTGCTAGGCTAAGTAAGGAGGCAAGAAAGTCTTTGGTTAAGGTAGCAGAAAAGGGGCAATATTTTCTGAAGCATGTAAGTGGTTTAGGAGCCTAAGGCCTATTTTCAAAAATGTCTTGGGCACTTGGCACATCAGTGAGACTTCTGATAAGCTTCAAAAAACTTTTGTCAGGCTCCAAGAGCCTAAGTCACTTTTGAAAATGGAGCAAGTCACTCAAAGCCACATTTTTAAAGGTATTTGGGCACCTGATTCCCTTTGAGGTAAGTGCCTCAATACCTTTAAAAGTCTGGGCCTAAAGGTCACTTTAGGAAATTTTAACCAAGGAATTGGAAGACCTAGGGTCTACTCTTGACTGTTAAAAAATGCCCGAGTTGTCTTGGGCGTATCTCTTCATTTCCGTGTGCATTAGCTTTCCATCTGTTAATTAAGAGTATTCCCACTTCGTCTAGAGCTACTGAGAGCAGAAAAAACAGTACTACCTGTGAAAAACTCAGGAACTGACATAACAAGAGCCCTGTAAGAAACAGAGAAATACATGTGTGGACTTAAAACATACAAACTACATACAAAATGTGAAAGTTATTCCCTCTTGTTCCCTTCCCCCCATTCAGGGTTCTGCATTTCTCTATCAAACACCAATAGCGGAGTGAAGACTGAAGCTCTCTTTGTTCTTATGGATGATCAAGGCACTATTGTCTCTTGGAGAAGAAACACTGAAATTTAACTATAGGTCTGATTGGCAAAAAATACTTATGACTAATAAAAATAAAAGTCAGATAATTATTTGTTGCTATGTGTTTGTGTGTGATTTTAAACCTATTCTTCCTATTAATATGTTAAGATCTCAATAGATTTTTTGTACTTTAAAAAAATAAAACCACTATTACAATTCAACATATATTGTGATATATCTTCGGAGGACGTGCACCTATCAAACACTGACATTTGGGAGATCTTATATCCTGCACTGAACTTGACAGTCATCATATTACAAAATAAAACTGACCTGTGCATTTTTGTTCTTGGCATGTGCAGTTTCTTTCACACAAAAATATATATTTCCTCACAACAGGTTGAGAGATGGCTGGGAAAGCCTACAAAATGCTTGTCAAGTTGGCACTGGATTAATCTTTTGGCCTGTATTGACTTTCTACTTTTTCAGAAGAAAGATCCCATAGTATGAGTTGCCTACATGAACTAAATTCTTATGGGATTTTGCTTAAAGACAGCAGAACATACAATGGGTCTTGATCCAGTCTCAGATTGAACTCTTGACCAGAATTTGGAAACAAACCACTGGAGATTCTGGCTCTAGTTAACTGGGATCCTGGCCCAGGACTAGGACTTGTAGCCACAAATGGTAATACAAATAATGATGTACCAAACCTAAACAGGAGTTTTACCAAACTTAACTATCACAAGGTAATGTCTTAGGCAAGCACTGTACAGTAACTATTTTAAAATGAACTGTTGATGTTCAGAAACAATGAGAAGTCCTGTGGCACCTTATAGACTAACAGATTTATTGGAGCATAAGCTTTCGTGGGCAAAGACCCATTTTGTCAGATGCCCACGAAAGCTTATGCTCCAAAAAATCTGTTGGTCTATAAGGTGCCACAGGGCTTCTCGATGTTTATGCAGATTCAGACTAACACGGCTACCCCTCTGATACTTGTTGATGTTCAGGACCCTGGTGGTGGGAATAGGAAATAAAGGGGGTTGGGAAGAGTATGTGCAGGGGACAAAGAAAAGCAAGAGGGACAAGTGAAAAGAGATACAGATTTATCAATTCTGAAGAATCATTTATGCCCTACTCCATGGTTACATGGTCTGAGTCTCAAAATCTCTGATTCTCAAATTCTCAGACTTCAATGGGATTGCTGGCTGCTCAGCACCCCTGCAAATCAGGCCAACAGATGTGCTCAAATGTGTGAACCTGGAGTACATCTTGGGTGTCAGACACCAGCAACTGCTGCTGTTATAGGCACAGTGAGCTGAAGAAATGCTGCCACCTGTTGGTGGAGAATATACAGACTAGACAGGGTGCTCTCACTTAGGAAACTTCCTGTTTTAGGGTGTGTCTGTATTGCAAGATCAGGGTGTAATTTGCAGCTTCAGAAAATAGAGTGAGCATGTGACAGAGTGCATCCTAGGTGGCACCAGGGCTAGCTGCCTGGAGAATGTACCCATCTGAGATGCAAGGCAAGTGTTTGGAGCAGCAACACCCTCCAGCCACGATTTTTACCACACTAACTGGATCAAAGCTAGCATGGGTAGGTCTCCTCAACCTGGAAATTACATCCCAGCTATGCAGGGAGGGGACATTCTAAAAAGATGTAATTATTGGGCTGTGGGCATAAAGGATTTTTCCCAACTGGGTCACAAGAAAAAAAGTTTGAAAACCATTGGGATAGAATTCCTTTGCTTCCTAGTCACCTCTTTCCAAGCCTACAACCTGCACTCATTTGGCAGTGGACACTAGTGAAGGCCTAAGTATGATGTTTGCTCAGAGCAAACTGACTTGAAATCTATGAGAAATCACATTGTACAATGTGAGATGAAGCATGATAAGGCCCAGAAGGTTTGAAAAATGGAGAAGCAGTTGCCAAAAAGGCCCTTGACAATCCATATTTCATCTGGCTAAAGAAAAAAAAACCATGAATGCATAAAAGAACACCAGAACAACACCTCATATTTGGAATTCTCCTTTGAATGATTTTATTCAGAATTTTACAAATAATCGTATCACAATTTTTACAGGAAAATGATTTTAAGAATCAACTAATTTAATAATATTTACATTCAGAAAAGAAACCACTCTTTGATTCTGAAAATATTTGGCTCTCTCTATACAAGGCTCTAGGCATAAGTGGTATATTAAAGTGCCCCAAGATGCATTTCCAAGCAAGGCACTAGGTTATCTAAGTTGATTTCATGTTGAGATCAAATAATTTCCACCTCTTTCAAGTTTTTACAGCCCAATCCTATAACTAGTAACACACACAACATGATTCACAGGATGTGTTTCATGGAGTTCAATAGGACTACTGGGTGAGCCAAGCTACTCATGTGCAGAAGTGCTTGCAGGCGTAGGGCCTCAGAGAGCAATTTATAATAACGGATGAGCCACTTGGGGCAAGGACATAAAAGGTGTTAAGCCAGGCACCTACCACAGTGATGGCAAGCAGTTTCCAAGACATCTGCACCATGGCAGTAGTATTATTATGGATCCTCTGATCAAATTCAAGTCTATTGAAAGAAGATAGTCTCACCACATGCTTGGGAGAATAATGTACATTTTAAATGTAGCCTGCATTCACAAAGGCAGCCCTGTCCAAAGGATTGGAGACCAGAAAACCCAGGTTCTACACCGGTCTCTGCAACAGACTTTCTATGCGGCCCCGGCCACCTCCACTTTGTGCCTCTCTTTCCCAATCTGCAGTTTAGGAGTGTGAAAGGAGGTACCAGCACTGGTGAACCTAATGTCACAAGTGCTCTGAGATCAGCTGGCAGAAGGTGCTACAGAACAACACATAAAATCAACACTATATATTATAATGTTAAATTCACAGCCAGATTCAGAAGTAAAGCTACCAATTCTAACTAGTGCTTGGGAATGGCAGGTAATCAACCTGAGCATTTCCATAACTCTTCACAAACATTCGTTAACTCCAACACCCTTGAGAGGTGGTGTTATCTTCATGTCATGAACTGGGAAACTGAGGTACCAAGGCTAAAGTGACTTGTCCAAAGTGAGGAAGGGGGTCAGTCTCAGAGCCAGAACTAAACCCAGTCATTCCTGGTGCCTAGCCCTTGTACTTGTGACCATTAGGTCATGTCTCTCATATAGATGATAATATAAATGATGGAGGTTCTCTATGAGCTAGGAATCTTACATACCATACAGGCAGGCAGCAATTCCCAGCAGATGAAGAAAAGAACGTGTGAACCATTCTGAATTTTCCAGCTTTTTGGGGATCTAAGGCATCCTGACTTCATTTTGTATGCTATCCTGGTGTAAATATTACAGTGAATTTACCATCTTAGCACAGCCCCTCATTCAGGGGTAGAGTCTGCCATCCTTCCAACGAGCAGTACCTTAATCCTTTGAAAATAGTAAGACTACTCATAGAATAAGGTAAGGGTGACAGAACAGGGCCCTCAGTTATTAACCGAAGTAGCTATAAAGATGACTTTAACTGTACATGTTTATGTTCTGCTGCTAACTAATGTGCTTGTACAAATGAAAAACTAGAATTTAAAAAAAATCTTCACATAATAGCAGCTGCAACTACACGATTCACTTTGATAACATCACCTTGGAACCCCACCTGGTACTAAAAGACCCTGTTCTAATGTTACTTTTATAGGGCCTTTCTAGTTTAGAAAGTGATTCATGGAAGGAGGGAGGCTTCTGTTAAATTTACATGCTGGTTTCTTTAGAAAGGATGGAACATTCCCAAAACCTGAGTTTGTAAAAATGTTACATTCAGATTGGAGCAATTCAGAAGGTCTCAATGCCACCTTAACCTACAAAACATTACAAACAAGTGACAGGCCAACAGAATCTTTAAAGACCACTACTAAGTGTGTCTCTTGAAGCTACGTAGCACTCAAAATGACTCTGCCAAAGTTTAGGTACGATATGGTGCCACCAATTATACTAAGCACCTCCAGACTTTACTTGCTATTCCCAATAATGGGGTCACTGTTGGTTCAGGTAATCACTTTCAATGTAATTTTTAGTAAAATGAGTGCATTGTTTTCAAGATCAGAGAATCCACTGAGTCATACAGAAAAATAACCCAGCTGGGTTGTGCTACGGAGTGACAAAACCAATTGTGAAAACAATACATAGGGTAAGCTGTTAATTGTGACTCAGACTAATAGAAATATCCATATACACTGCAGACGCGTGGATGATATTTTGTGTTATAGTTTCCATTTTTAGAAGACTAGTGTGCATTAAAATACATGCTGTGACATCAGAATTGTTCATTGTTGTCATGATTTATCTGACTTGCATCACAATGGAGAAATTCCCCATTCATCTGGCTCAACCATTGCTCTTAAGATTGCTCAGTAAACACTGGAATGTTTATAGAATAAATCAATGGAGAAAAGCAACAGCTAAATGAGGTGTTAAGGGCTTTTCAGACCTTGGCCAGGAGTTTATCCCAGTTTTAGATAAGGCATCAATTAAAAGCACATGTGCTGTAAGATTTCAAGTTATATTTTAGAACAGATTTCAATGATCTCATGCATAGGAGGAAGTTCACATAGACACAGAAAGGCAGTATTTCTGCACTTCGACTTGGCACTAAAATTCCATGTGTTTGGTGCCGTTAGCCCTCCTGTGGCTAACCATGTTGTGTAACCATGTTGTGGCTACGCTATTTTTAGCGTTAGCCCTCTGCCAGCTAAAGCAGGCACATTTCCTAGAGTTGGGCATTACTCCCCCAGTGCAAACTGTACACATGGGCTCGAAGTGATACAGACTGTTTGTGGTAGGAATGTTGCAAAGTACAGTGCTTATGAGGGGAAAATGCAAACAGAGCCAAAACACTGTAACCAGAGTGAGCCAAAGCAGACTCAAAGGAGTCGCTCTTGCCTTGACAGTGACAAGTCCCTGACAAGTGGATTTTATAAGGCAGTGGTATGTGAGATGAGACCGGTGTAGAGTATGGTGTAGACCCGTGTCAATTTTGCAAAACTTACTCCAGATCTCATAATGGCCCTAACAGGACAAGGGAATGTTGAAGGGAGGAGCATGAAACAACAAATCTATCTTTAAAGGTTAATAGGGCCTTGCATGTTACTTGCAGCTCCCTTTTACCACAGGATAATTTATCAGTTTTATGTCCCCAAATCCAGTAACACTTGACAACGTCTAGTTACTTCCATCAGATGATTAAAGACCTACCAATTGCACATCTGGTAAGAGATTTAATAAAGAGATAAGCTACATCAAATCTCACACTTTTAACCGTGGACATGCAGAACTACAGGACCAGGTCAGGGTCAGCGCTCACTCCCTCCCTCCCCCCCCCCACCCCGCCAGCACAGTGCAGTATGTGACAAAGGTAATAAAGAGAGAGAGAGGTCTACAAAATACATCTGTAAGGCAAGAGGATCTGGTGCCAAACCTGCTGCTACAGCATGGTCTGCAGGGAGAGAGGAAGGCACACTGGCAATCAGGATAATTAGCTGCTACTAAATTTAACACAGTAGTAAAATGTTAAACATTTGTAAACAGCTGATTTTCCAGAAAGAAAAACTTTTAACTGTTTTGATCACTGAAATGTAAGACTATTTATTAAACCATTCCAAACAAATTTAAATACCACAGAATGCTTCATGAAATTAACTTCTTAAACCTGTCCCAGTGTGAAGAAATGTGCTTTCAGCACGGCCCAAATGAAAGAAAAACAGAAGTTTTCCTGAAAGACACACAACTGCTACGAAGGCAGCTTCTGTGATCAAAAGAATTGGCTCTTGGCAGATTTTCAACACGATTTCTTGGCATTTATGCTTTAAAAAAATTCACTGGTTCCATGATATTAGTGAGAAAACAGAACGTGTAAAATGACATTCATGGCTCTTAGGTAAGAGCTTGTGGCCAGGACCTGAGACTAAATGTTGGTCTCAATGACACCCATGTAATCTCACCGCAGTCATTCTATGTGGGTGCACAGAGACACCGGAGAGTGGAATTTAGCTCTATATTGTGAGGAAACTGACAAAAAAGAGTAAAACAAGAAATAACAAGTTTTGAAAATAGACATACTGCCCCCAATCAAACGGTGCAGAATTTAGCGGGATTAGCTTATATACTGTATCCTAAAAGGATAAAAGAAATACCGATGAAACCTATTTATAGTGTTAAAAATAAATAAGCATCTAGGACATACCCCAATATCAGATGTAAACAACTTCACCCTGTGGTCATATTAAAAAGGTATTTCCAACAATCAGAATGATTTTGCTACCAAAACTTAATTACAAATGATTTGTGCATGAAAATCTCAATCCATTTCCAGCTAAAATAAAGTCAAGTTTTCAAATTCATTTTTTTCCAAAGTTTTTCTTTGTTTCATCCCTGAAGTTGTTCAGGAATTACGCATCTGCAAAGCCCCCTGTTTACGATTTATGTCATGATATAAAATTGCCAGGCTAGATCTTTTCACAACCTTTGTTACTTTATAACAACCTGTTTGCCTGGGGGCAGATATGGGTGTGTGTGCACGTGTGCGCATGTTGAGAAATTCAGCATCACAGGCAGCTTCGTCTTATAATTTGGAAAGAGCTGGCAATTTTTAACTCTTGTTAACATGCATTATCTTAAGTTCCTTAAGGACTGAAGTCAATCCGTCAGCACTCATTGATAAGCACCTTTCAGACAGTGAGATCTACAGCAAGAGTGCCATAGTCTCATAAAATTATAAACTGCATTTGTCCAATACAGTTGTGTTACTGACACATTAAATTATTGTGGCTGGAGATCTCAACACAGGGATTTGCAGTATCTACATTCTTTTTTTGAAAACAGTATTTCATTTAATAAATAAGTTTATAATTACAGGACAAAGTGTTGCTGCTAACCCTTTCTGGAAGGAAAATTAAATGAAAAGTCAGTTCACTTTTCAGTCCATCATGAAGTGTACAATGTAGTGTCATCAAAAAGATGTGCTTTTAAGAATTACTGGGTTTTCCTCTTCATCCTTTGAAATCCTGGTGCTATTAGATGTATGTCTGTACTTGAGTCTGTAAACAAGGAAAAACAACCAATAGTGAAATTTCTAATTAAAACAGTACCCTTCAAAATCTTAAATCTAAGTGTGTCCATATGGGTCCTGATTCAGCAAAGTATGCATGTGTTTTACTTTAAACACCCAATGACTGCAGTAGAATGACTCACATGCTTAAGCACATTCCTAAATCGGAAAGTGAAGTGCTGAAAACTCTCAACAACTTTTCGCGTGCATGGGATTTGAAAGTGCCAAACATTACAGATTAACACGCAGTGGACTTTCTGTGTATACTCATATCAGAAGAAATTATTTGGATGATGAACTTCAATACTATGAAACAACATTTCAACATTTTTACCATGTTTGCTGCATGTCAGTGATGTGTATGTTAAATATCTTAAAATGGGGTTATACTCTTTAAAAGATGACATAAAACGGCTCATTTTAATGCGGGTATTCATGTTAGACTTCTAGAGTCATATAAATCTCAGAGTGAGCTGGATTTTATTCAGAATCATGGCTCATCAACAAAAATCACAATTAAATTCCACCAGCAGAACCAGATTCTTCCTCTAATGTCACCTGTGCAAACCCATCAAAGACAAGCTGTACATGTCTACCCATGCTTGATTAGTCATTTAATTTGCTTGATTAGTCATTTCTCAGACATTCATTCTTATAACGCCTTACATCTTTTTGTTCCTTTCTGAAGAGCTCCCTCCAACCTCTGAAACAACTTTTAAGCAGTACTACGCATGGTATGCACAACATATTGACCAATAGTCATCCCTGCTGTAACTCCATTGACTTCAGTGGAGTTCAACTTGGCCCATTTTATTGATGATTTGAGAGCTTAAATCTTTTGTGTACCACCCCTGAAAGATGACTTATTTGGGGGGGAAGGGTGTCAAACAACGAAGAGGAATAATGTAGTCTATGTGGATATTTTTCTCTGGGATGGTAGAGTTTTCTTAAGAGAGATCAGAAGGTAAAACTTACCCTTTAACCCTCAGCATCTGTTCTATGGTGTCTGGGAGAGGTGTGCCATAGCTTTCTGGCAGAAACAGAGTAAGGATTCCTGTCAGGACAGTGAGGCTTCCCATAAGGATGTAAGGCAGGAATCGGTCATAGGCACCTAAAAGAACACAGGACGTGCCATCAGGTATATGTCACCACCATGATGAACCCATGGTTAACATCTGGGTCCTTAGTAAAATGTAAACATACAGCTGTATAAATTGCAGTACTGGTTGGACCTCCCTCATCCGGCATCCTCGGGACCTGACTGGTCCCAAATAAGGGGATTTGCCAAACAAGGGGAGGTCCTTCCCAACGTGGCCCATGCTGCCCCCCGGCTAGGACTCCAGCTAAGCCCTGCTGCTGCCTGCCCAGCAGTGGTTCCCCAGACTGGAGCTCAGTGGCTGCTGGGGCCAGGACTCCATGGCTGCTGGAGTGGCTGGGGCTCCATGGCTGCCGGGACTTTGCAGCTGCCTCAGCTGCTGGAGCTCCCAGGCTGCCAGGGCTCTGCTGCCGCTGCCAGCCCCCACTACTGTCTGGTAGCAGGGGCCAGAACTCCCTGCTGCACCACCCACCCCTCCCTCACATGGGGCTCCTGGCTGAGTCGCACCTTCCCCTCACCGCTCCTGCCCTGTGGCCCGACTTCCTTACACCTGGGCTCTGTGGTCCAGGAACATCCGTGGTTCACTGCTGCCAGACCACAGAGTCCCAGTTAAAGGAGGTACAACCTGTACCATTGTGCTTTCGTTAAAAAAATGTTATGCCTATAGCACACATAATTGCAAAGATAACTTTTACATAGAAAAAAATCATTCATAGTGGCACTTCCCTGAGTCTCCAGGCAGCTTGAAAAAAAAAAAGCTGCGAGAAAACAGTGAACTGCCCCATTTATCCTGATAAGATGTCAACTCAGAAGCCTAATGAAGAAATACTCCAAAATGCAGATCCTCTGTGAGGATCATTGCTCAGTGATATTTTGAGGAAAAATTTTCTTCAAGGAACTAATGGTCAAATACTGATCTTGTTATACGATCAAAATGTCTTCAAGTTCTACACTTCCAAATCACAAAATATTGAGCAACATGAGAATTTCTAAATGCCTTCTGGGAGCTCAGGTTACCCACTGAAAAGAATAAAGGCAGCTGTGATTCTAGTATAGTATTTGTGTTGTGCTACAAAGCAGCCTCTGACTCAGTTCTGGATTTTGTTTCCTTACTAGCCAATTTGGCAGAAGAGAAATAGCTGGTATCTTACCAAGGTAAACAAAGTAAGGCGAGAGGATGCTGCCCAATCTGGAGGCCATAGAACTAGCTCCAACTCCCATATTCCTCACGACTGTTGGGTACAGCTCAGCAGTATAAACATAAACCATTGAAAAGGAAGACGTAATCCCAAATTTACCCAGCATCACCAAGATAATGGACAGGATATGAAGGTCTGAAAGTGAGATCCAATCAGAACATCAGAAAAACTAACAAGCTTTTTGGTCACCTTAATTCTAGTGTTGGAGTTTCTTGGTTGATTCATTTTAATATAAAGGCTCTTAATAAAATAAAATAAAATAAAACCATCTTTCTCCTAAGGTCATCCAGTCCTGCCACCTATAGAGTTTGAGAACAGATAGACAATTTAATGAGAAACACATTGGCAATGTATTTCTAGAGTTCTGGTTTTACCCTAGCTAGTGAGACGAGCTTTTGTACTAAAACACATACCAATGTACAGGTAGTTTAAATGCCAGGAGTAACTACCAATATAACGCATCTGTCACCCATGGAGAATAAGCAAGAGTTCTTCCTTTCATTTATTTATTTTTTGATTTGTGGTAACATGCTCATACACCAAGTCTTAAGCACATGGTGAAAGCCATCAACAAATCAGTATGGTAACCACCTCTAGTATGCATAGTAGAAGTCTACCTCCTCTAGTATGCCTAGCAGAAAGCTACTTAATGGTGGGGTTCTGAGTATATGATACCTTCCTTCACATTTTTTTTTAATTAATAAACATTCACCTTTTTTAAAAGTACTATACTTGTACTTTTTATTATTTATCACAAAGGCTACCCAGTAGCTCTCCTGAAATTCAAGTCCTTAATGAGACCAAAGAAGGAAAAACTTTATTGACAATTGGTTCTTCTGTAGAAAAGTTCTGCAGGATTATACCAACTTTCATGGTTTTATTAGATTCCAGGGGTATAAATTAGGGCAAAACCAGGCTAGAGTCTGAATTTTAACAGACCATAAAGAGAACGAATCACCTTTTAGAGAAAAAAAAAGGCTTAGGGAATATGTCTGGTTATGTCTACACTAGAGCCAGAGGTGTCATTTCCACCTTAGGAAGACATACCTGGGCAAGCTCTGACTGAACTAGTGTGCTGAAGAAGTACAACTGTGGCAAGTGGCAGGAAGGGCTAGTTACCCTGAGTATAGAACTAGGGTTTCAGACATGATCATACCATCCCACCAACCTGTCTTGCTGCATGTGCTACCACAGCTGGCCTTCTATTTTTAGCATACTAGCTGGATCAGAGCTAGCCCAGATAAATCTACATGAGCTGAAAATTACACCTGCAACTCTAATGTGGACACATTCCTTGTACATTCCTGTACAGCAGCTAACAGAGGTGGAAGGAAAGGCCAAGGATGGGTAAGGAGAATCTGCATTTGGTCTAAAACTTGGGCTAAAGAGTCTTCTCCTCCACAATACTTCACATGGTTGCCCAGTGCTAGGCACTGGACTTTAACCATTAAAAAAGTCTGGTTTATATCAGCTAAAAAGTGCATACGTGCAGGGACCAGCTGAATGAAGAGAAGGACGCAGCCTCCCAGGAATAACGCAGCAGCCATCGAATACCGTCGGGGGAGATTTCGGAGAAGCACCCAGGCTATAACATAGGCGGGGACTTCAATAACAGCAGAGAGGAAACAATTTACATAGGCATCTCCATGCAAGTTAGGAGTGTCAAGTGAGAGGCCAAAGTAGCCCACAGAGATTATCATCCTGAAAAACACAGAAAATAAGAAAAATTAATCAGACAGACTTGTTCCTGCTTTTTCTCAGCCTCCTATGGCCACGGACAGCCAAGTGCCTCTCACACAATTACTGTTCAAAATATGTAAATGTCAGTACCTACTAGACTTTCTCAGCTTTGAAGCTTGTGTCAGGTAGATTTACTGCTGAACACAGTGATGTAACAGACTCAGACAAGGCCTTCTAGAGACTGAATTTACCTGTTTTTTCCTGACTTTAAAGAAACTTTAAAAAAACCAACCCTCCTATTGAGTTTACAAATGAATCCAATCTGACTAGATGATTCCAGAGACATTTCTTAGCCCTGCTGATGCATGAGCCCATCTAAGCTCAATCTACTTGACTCTCACTACTGCTCCAGTGGAAACAGTGGCCACACATGGTTTCTGATATTTTAACTGACTACATGCCCATGTCAATTTCTCTCCAATATGGACCTACAAAACGATTCCTGCATTTGTCACTTTTAGACAGAACCCGCTACGTGCTCTAAAGAACTTCTGGTTGTTGCTGGCATAGAGGGTTTCTAACACACATCTGAACATTTGATTGCACTAAGTCAAAGTGCACCCATATTAGAATCACTACAATAATCATAATACTACTACTAAATAATTGTAGTCTTAATATGAAAGTCGGGATTCCAGACTAGTGAACTCAGTCTGTTTCCAAAATTAAAATGAAGCCTACATTCGATGTTTTAGCTGGAAACATGGAAGGGGAGAAGTCTTCCCTTCTTCCATCTTTCTGTGCTGAGAGAACTGTACTCAGAAAAAGAAAAGAGGGACTTCACTGCAGCTCTGCAACAACTACTATAACAACAACTGTAAGGAACTAGGATATCTTGAGACACATTGAACAGGGGAGGTTACATTTCACCAACAAGAGACAACCATTCAAGAAATTTAGTCACAGCTATTGGACTGGGAAATCTCTAAATGAATCATATAGACACAGAGCTTTCACCTTCATCAAGGCCTAGAGACCTCAAGGAGGTCAAGCTCTTACAATGCTAACTGCACACGTGTAATAATAACCAAAGAGTTTGCAAACCAAAAGGCAATCTGTTTCTGGCTGGGTTTATGCCCAGCAAAAAAATGCTCATGGTTCAATTGCTTAAAACAATAAAAAGCTATCTGTGCACTTGTGGAGATGTAAATGTGCCTTCTGTATGATACCAAGAAAAGCCTCAGGAATAAGTAAATATCTAAGCTTTGCCGATTTCCTGGTGTGACCTGGCAGCTTAAGCTATAATTTATAAGCAATAATTGTTTGGCAGAATTTAATGGGAAAGAAGAATGGTTCTGATAGGAAATTATCCCTTTAAATCCTGTGACTGAATTCCCAGCTGCTGTGCCATACATTTAAATCTCTGCTTTTCAAAATTATTATTGAGCTCAAAGCATCATCAAATCTAAACCCGACTCCCTCACTAATACAGTTTGCATAAGGCCATCATGTTGGAAATAGGGATGTTAACGGATAACCGGTTAACCAGTACCTGGTAAGCAGCAGCCGCTAAGGGTGATGCCTACCAGATAATGGTTAATCGGTACCTGGGGAACAGCTCCCTGCCTGCGGCCATCTGCGCCAATCCTGCTGGGCTACTGCACAGAGCTCCTGTTTCTGGCCCAATGTGGAGCTGCCAGCTCTGTAAGCACCATGCAGGCTAGGAGCTGGCAACTCCATGCAGGGCCACAAGCAGCTGGGCTGGAGCGGCCCTGCCCACAGCAGGGGACCCACTCCAGCCTGGTTGTGGAAGGCAGGGGTGCCGCTCCTGCCCAACTGGGTTAGAGTGCCCCCCCCCCAGCCCGGTTCAACCCCATTCAATCAGTTAACTGGCTAAACTGAACATTTAATTGGTTAACTAATTAAATGGAATTTTACATCCCTAGCTGGAAAAGCTTGATACTCAGATATGGATTTTTAAAGAACATGCTTGTAGAAGGATTTATATACACTATGTGATGATCAGACCTAAAACTTCTGCCCCACCTCTCAGGGTCTGGCAAAGGGATTGGATCTGGGGGCTAGCTTTTTTCCAAGAAATTAAGAGATACTCTACAGTGTCTGCTGGGAGTTGGGGGCAATGAACTTCTTACAATGGCATCAGAGAGGACTACACAGGTCAATATTCGATACTGATCAATATTTGCTCCTCTCACAAATCTTGTGGTGACTAAAAAAAGTCACTTATTGTAATCCTTAAATAAAAAACAACCTGATTAATCTGAATCATGTAAAAATTAGCCAGAAGTTTATCAGCCTTTGAACTTTATGTTACTAACTTTGTGCCTCCTTTTTCTGACAGAATGTGCTTAGCATTCAGCAGGCTTTGTGCTTGTGTGTTCTAAGATTATATTTTGCTTACCAAAGAATCACTGACATAATAGTGACAAATCGGATATTTTGGGTCCTCACTAGGTCCAAAATGGTGTGTGTCTGCTGCTTCTGAGAAGTCATTTCCTGCAGCTGGGAAACATACACGGACACATCGTCACTGAGCCAATTCTGTATTATAAAATATTTATTCTTAATGAGCAACATGGACTGCAGTAAACATCTCAAGAGCAAGAGGCTTTAGGACAGCTTACAGGAGGTTAGAAAGATTTAAGTCAGGCTGATTAGAAATAAGGCACACATTCTAACAGTGGGGATAATTAACCAAGAGTAGTAGTAATCTTGTACATGGTTTAAATTCCTTGATTTACAAATCACAGGATTTTTTTTAAAAAAATCGCTGATTTAAATCTGAATGAGGCTTTGTAAAGCTTATTTGAAAAACTGTGCTATAGCAATTTTAAATTAAAATTTATAATTAATTTATAAAATGTCATTATAGGAGGGTCTCTTAACAAAATTGCTATCAGCAAGAGACAAAGTACTGAAAGTTGAGTCTGATCATGTAAACACTTACATGATCAAAGGCAGGATAAGTTTGCAGGATCAGAGGCTAAAATTCTATTTTTATTAAAAACTTCATTTATTGGCATACAAATATTGTCACTCCAAAAGAAAATTGCTTCAGTATTAACAATGAAAAGTTATTTGTGAACTTATTTTTTGACTAACTTTAGGCTCCTAAACCTATATTTAAATATGTAAGGGAGGGATTTCCAAAGCATGAAAGTGACTTAGGATCTCATTGATTTCTAATTGCAAACCCTGATGGAGATGTATAGTTCAGTTGAAGCATTTCAGCATCCTTGACTTGTGGTTATTTGATATACAGTAATTCCTCATTTAACACTATAGATGCGTTTCTGAAAATGTTCGTGTTAAGTGAAAACGTGTTATGCGGGGTAAATTTTCCCATTGAAAGTAATGGAAAAGGTGGGGGTTGCGTTTGCGCTTGCGGTTCCAGCTTGCACTTGTTAGCAGCTGGGACCGGGACATAAGGCTGGGGAGAAAGGGGACTGGGGAGGTGTTTGGCTCTAGGGAAGGGAAGGGAAGGGGAGGACAGGGGAGGGAGCTTGCAGCTGGCGGCTGGGTTTCCCCAGCTGGCCGGTCGCGGGCAGCTGCGCGGGGCTTCCTCTGCCTCCTTACAAAGTGGCGGAGGTTTGCTGCTCGCTGCACTGTTCCCCGGTGATCCCCTCTGGCTGGATGCAAGGCATCTGGCCAGAGGGGGTCACCGGGGAACGCCGCTGTGAGCGGCAAACCTCTGCCGCTTTGCAGGGAGGCAGGGGAAGCCTTGCGCAGCTGCCGGCCACTGGCCGGCCCTAGGGGAAATCATGTTATTGCGGGGACGGGGTTGTGTTGTTTGAAAAATGTTCCCCCCCAAAAAATCGTGCTATCACGAAAACGTGTTAAGCGGGCACGTGTTAAGTGAGGAATTACTGTATCATAAGATGATGTTGGTTGGAAATATAGCACAAGATATTTATATTAACAATTTCATGTCAGAGTTTGTATGGTTCTCACAGTAATAGTGATGCTGGACTTGTCTTTTTTTTAGGAACCCAATTAAGGAAATAAGGACAAGCATCCACTTTAGCAATTCAAGACTATAAAATGAGAAGTAAAGAACTATCAATATGGAAATCATGATTTTTATCCACCCAGGCAATTTATGTTTTGTTTGAAAAGAATTCCATTTCTACAACAGCAGTAAGAACTATTTGCATATTAGTCATTCTACAAGTGCAAATTAACACTGAGTGAAGGCCTGCAAAAACAATTGTGTAGAATAAGAGTGGGGAACCTAGGGCCCCAGGGCCGGATGCAGCCCCCTGCTTACCTGCATCTAGCCCCTGTGGCTTAGGGCTCCCCCCAGCATTGGGGTGCCCACGCTAGTGAGGGATGGGGTTTTTTGTTTCTCACTTGAGTGCAGCCCCCAACTGATTTTTCTGTGGGTCAGTGGTCCTGACCAAAAAAAGGTTCCCCACCCCTGGTGGAGAGGGTTCCTGTCTCCTCAAAAGTTAAATTTGAAAAGGGTAAGAATAGCAAATTCTAAGGGAACATAAAGAGACAGAATTTATGTTGGTTCTTGGAAACTGCTAATCTTGTTAATAATACTACTTTTCAAACACTAGTTTTAACTTGCACTAGGCAGATGATGTTACAGTACAGTCTGCTATGGTAAGTTTCAGAATTTTTTGTTTAGAAGCATTTTCTCTTGGAGCATTAGATTACATTAGGAGTGCAATGTTCACTACTTTCATCCACACAAATCAACAATCAAGAGATTCTAGACAAACCAACCACTGGTTTTATCGTCTGACCAATCTTATATTATAATATACTACCCCAACTTCCTGATCGCCCTGTTATACATTTCTAGTTTTTACAACAAGCTGATTCCTAAGGATTGAGGATACATCCTCTTGTTTGCCTGCATCCTTTTGAGCTAGGTCATTCAGAGATTAAATTGTAGCCAAAACAAAGAGATGCATGTAAATAAATGTGAGGTTTGCACATGCAGAGAATGTAAGGAATGTGCCATCTTTGAGGATGTTGTAACAGTAGCTACACACTAGCATTCCCTAGTTCTCAATGTAAGAATGTATAAAATATCGAACAGCAAATCAAGTCCCTATGAGCTAATTGCATTGGAGTTTTTTATTCTAATAAATTATGAAAAATTAGATAGTAACTAATTTTGCAATCTCACTGGGCTTGTATCTACAACCCTTACATGCAGAATATTAATTTACTATGAAATAAGTTCCCTTGACTTCAATGGAGTAAAGTACTTTCTACATGAAAAATTGTGGCAAAGCTGTCTCCAATGTCAGAAAACCTTATACACAAAATTTGTCCCACTGAAATGAATTATTTGCATGAATAAGAATTATTAATGTTAATAACAGCTATAAACTTTACCCTCCAGCACCAAAAAAGCTTCACCAATGTGCTGTAAATTGTATCTGAGCTACTGCGAATGCAGCTTTTCAATAAGGTTAATGCAGTTACTGTGGGTGAGTGCAAACTACTTCTGAGGGTGAGTCTACACAGCAATCCTGCAGCTGTCCTGTCTCAGCTGACTTGGGCACATGGGATTCAAGGGGCTGTTTAACTGTGGGGTAGACACTAAGGCTCGGGCCGCAGCCCCAGTTCTGGGGCCTCATCACTGCACAGATATCTTTGTTTTTATAAATCATTGTCCCTTACAAAGCGCCAGACATTTTAGTAGCATTAAGAGCTAGAGCTTTGTCTTCCTGAAAACAAGCTGTCCCCTAAAGAAAAATATGTTGCAGTGTCAACTGCAGGCAGCAGTACAGGTCCCAACCCTTTCTCATAAATCATATGATCTTTCTTAAGTAGTATACAGTTTAGTCAGGGGTAGCTGCCAAGAAATCAACAAACAGGAAACTAAAAAACAGGAACATAGTGTAAATTTTCACAGTTGCTATTTGTAAGAAAAGGCTCTGCCCATTAGTAGTTGGGTACACAAACAACAGAATCCTCCATGGGACAGGTCCCAGAAGGAAGGTATGGGAGTGGCTGAGACTGCTGCCCATTTGCTATGAGACAGAAATGATACTTTGAATGTAACCCTCTCATATGAAACCCTACACCTCCTTAACTGAATGGAGTCCAGGAATCCCTCATCTTCTAGGGTCACTGGTGGGACCCAAATGGCCTTTGAGTGACCTCCAAAAATGAGACAAGTGTGGATATTAACATGCCTCTCCCATCTCAAATCCTACATTGTTTCAGCTACAGCTCAGACAGAAAGAAAACTTCCGGGGGGAAGGAGGGATATTGGTAGAAGGAAGAATAAAGTGAGAAAATTGGTACATAATGACTCCACCCTAAAGGGTTGTGAGAGAAATGCTGAGCTTGGATATATTTATATTATAGTAGTACCCAGAGGCCATGCCCGTAATCAGGAGGACTGTGTTGGACTGGGCACTATCTAATAGGGATGTTAAGAAGCGTGTAATTTGTTAATTGTGTAGTTGACAAAAATTCTCTCAACAACATGATTAATCAATAAAGGTTAGCACTGCAAGTACTCAGTCCTGGCTTGTGCCAGGTCCAGCAACTATCCCCACTACAGCTCTGCGCTAAGAATATTTTAGGAGCTGGCGGGCAGGCAATCTGGTTCAGTCCCAGCTTGTGCTGGGTTCCAGGAACTACCTTCCACTGTGGTTCTACAATATTATTACTTTCCTTGCAGAACTGCAGCGAGGATAGCTCCCGGGACTGATGCGAGCAGGGACTGAGCCGGGCTGCCTGCCCACTGGCTCCTAAATTACTTTCCTTGCAGAGCCGTAGCCGGGGGAAGCTCCCAGGACCCAGCACGAACCGGGACTAAGCCAGACTGCTAGTCAGCCCTCTAAAAAATGTAGCATTAACTGGTAAGCATTAACTGATAAGCTTTCATTTATCGGTTAATCAATTAACCAGTTACACTATTACATCCCTACTATGTAAGCATACAGATAGACCCAGTCCGTGCCATGAAGTGATTACAATTTGAGGAGCTACAGTGTCTCCCGTTAACATTCAGCGCCAGCCCCCTAGTGACATTGGCAGACTTTGCCAGGTGATATTTGTGGTGCAGTTACATGGTAATGCAGAGGTGATTGTGACTGTATTGTTGTGTGTTCTTTTAAGTCAATAGAACGTTTAGAGGCTCTTTGGTGCCAGAGATGGGATTTGAAGACTCTGAAGGCACAGATAACTGGAAATCTCATGAGATTGAAAGCTCCATGCAGGCTGTAGCACAGCTCTGTAACCTGACTGGTTCTGAGCCTATTCAAGCAAGGTACAGTTCTTACACGGCCAGAGCAATATCATACTAGAGAACAGTAAAACAAATAGTTAGAGTCTAGTTTTGCGGGAAAGTCTTCAGATCATTGGAATGGGGCTCTCCTTTTCTAGGAATGGTCCTAAGAAGCACCTGGAGGTCCATGGGTTTTCACTCATCCCGTTAGTTAAAGGACAGATTTTGCCTATACTGTGCTATCTGCACTCTCATTCTGTTTCATGATCCGGGGGGGAGGAGGGAGCTTTACATCTTGCTCCAGAACAATGATCTTTACATCCAAAAAATCAATGGCTGGGGAGGGAGGGGGAGAAATCTGAAAGCAAAGTCCATCTTATACAGGCCTGGGCAAAACATGTTCTGTGGGCCAAATATGGCCCACCAAGCCACCAGATCTGGCCCACAGACACAGCAGGGAGCCTCAGGCAGACTCCCCTGATCGCCCTGCCCCCGCATGCTACCCAGAAAAGCAGCTGCGGGGTCTTTGTGTTTCATAAACTGTGAGCCCAGTGGGGTGGGAGAATTGGTTCTTCATGGCTGTTGTTGCCTCAGCACAAGCCCATTGGCTGGTTTCTGGCCAATGGAAGCTGCCTGTTTTAAAAACAGGCAGCACACAAGCACCACTCCCTCCCCGCAGACTCTTATTCACAGAGCACATGACCCTGCAGTCTGTGGAAGGTGGGGCAGGCCTGAGAAACCAGCTGGGTTGCTGGCCAAGAGTCTTACTGTAAGTATACCGGCCATAGCCTGCCTCTGGAACCCCAGCCCCTCCCTCCACCCAATCCCCTGCCCCCCCAAATCCTACTCCCATACCCCACATAACCCAAATCCTCTGCCCCCCTCCTGAGCCCATACCCCCTCCCAGACTCTGCAACCCAATCCACTGCCCTAGATCACAATCCCCTCCTGCCCTAGATCACAACACAAACCTCTGCACTGTAATCCCCTGCCCTAAGTCACAACCCAAACTCCTGTACTCCCTCCTGCACCTCAGTCCTCTGCCCTAGGTCACAGCCCCCTCCTACTCTAGGTCACAATCCAAAGCCCTGCACCCCAATCCTGTGCCCCAGGTCGCAACTGCTTCCTTCACCCAAACTCCCTTCTAGACCTCACAGGCCCTCCTACACCTCAATCCCTTACCCCAGGGGTGGACAAGACAGCCTCCACATGCTGGATCCGGCCCACCACGCTGGATGATCCAGCCTGCAGCTGCCCTGCCATTCCTCTACCCCCAGGCCAATCGACACCTGGGGACGGGAGAGCTGGCAGTTCTTTCTAGACACTGGGGGACAGGGGCAAAGATTGCATACACTCCCCCGACCCCCAGGCCAATTAGGGTCTGTGAGAGGGGGAACACAGGAAGCCGCCTGGCCCCACTTTTTCTGCCCAAGGCCTTCTGGGGCAGCCTGCAACCACTTCAGAAATTTGTGAAGTGACCCCCCCCCTTCAAAAATTATTACCCACCCCAATCTTATATGATATCTCCAGAATCTCTCTCTACAATGTGGCCAGGCTCCAGCACCCTGAGAAGTGAGAATTTGCACGCATATGCCAGCTATCTCATATAAAATAGCAAAGTCCATGGGGGGGAGGGGGGATTTACTGTATTTCAGATATTCCACTTAGTGCAGGATATGTACAAGCCACAGAGCAACAAATAAACTATGAAACATGTTAAAATGCCTGCCCTAAAGATACTATGATCAAAACTGCACACGTAGGTACAATGCAGAACACAGATGTGTTTTCCTTCTGGCTGGAATGCTCATGGAATGGGAACAACAGGAGGTTCACAAGTTTTATGAAGAGGAAGGATATGGGGTGAGCACTTAGCTATTAGCTCCTGAGGGCAAGGACTACATCTTTATCTGTTTGGAAAGTGCCTTGGATGTTGCAGGAACTACCTTAATCCTAAAAATAAATCTGGAAATGGATTTTCGTAAATAGTAACCAGAGGATCAGGCAGACAGTTTTAATACACGTGAAAGTTTACCTCCATAGGGTCAAATATTACATCTGGGGCTCTAATACCATTTGTTTTTGCGGCCTTTCGGATGATGATTTCTGCCTCTTGTAATCTTCCTTGAGAGATTAGCCAGCGAGGAGATTCTGGAACAACCCTGCAACGAGTTTCAGAACAACAAAATTTGCATTGCCACAGCGATCACTGATGCAAAGCCACACATACATCTCACCACCAAAGGCGTAAAAGGTTTAAATGCGCTGTACCTTGCAGTGATTAAAAACAAAACCCAAACACACATTTATGCAAAGAAGATTAGCGCATACTATGAAAAAGTGATTAAAATTTGTTAATGGAGTTCAAAGTGGCTAAAAAGTTAAACTATAAATCAAACTTGCAAAGTACAGGGAAAATGTTGCATCAAAAGAAACTAAGGCAGTGTGAAATTGTGTGCATGACTCTGTGTTATCCCAACTATACATACAATATGATGGGGAACTAATTAAGCTATAACTATTCAAGAGAGAGATCTTGGAGTCATTGTGGATAGTTCTCTGAAAACATCCACTCAATGTGCAGCAGAAGTCAAAAAAGCAAACAGAATGTTAGGAATAATTTAAAAAGGGATAGAGAATAAGACAGATAACACCTTATTGCTTCTATATAAAACCATGGTAGGCCCACATCTTGAATACCACGTACAAATGTGGTCGCCTCATCTCAAAAAAGATATATTGGCATTAGAAAAGAACAACGTAAATTATTAGGGGTTTGGAACGGGTCCCATATGAAAAGAAATTAAAAAGACTGGGACTGTTCAGCTTAGAAAAGAGGAGACTAAGGGGGGGATATGATAGAGGTCTATAAAATCATGACTGGCGTGGAAAAAGTGAATAAGGAAAAATTATTTACTTGTTCCCATAACATAAGAACTGGGGGTCACCAAATGAAATGAATAAGAATCAGGTTTAAAACAAACAACCTTTCTTTAACAGGGTTCAAGAAAGAACTAGATAGATTCATGGAGGTTAAGTCCATCAATGGCTATTAGCCAGAATGGGTAGGAATGGTGTCCCTAGTCTCCGTCAGAGGTGGAGAATGGTGATGGGAGAGGGATTGCTTGATGATTCCCTGTTCTGTTCACTCCCTCTGGGACATCTGGCATTGGCCACTGTTGGAAGACAGGATACTGAGTTAGATGAACCTTTGGTCTGACCCAGTATGGCTGTTCTTATGTGCTGTGGGGTGGGTAACATCTGAACAGTAATCCATATAAATTAATAACTGTAGATGTCACTATAGGATGAGATACCTATACACACAAGTTGGCTTCACAAGAGAAAGTAGACTGAAGTAGACTGTACTTCCTTCTACCAAGGAAAAGAAGTAGCTCCACCTTGTGGACTATTTAGGCTTATTGTGTAGCTCATCACCTAATAAACCATCTTGTTAGTCTGTAAAGTGCTACATAGTCCTGTTTTTTATTCAGTGGAGGAAAATTCTGTCCAGTCTTTCTCTGACTAATGTTCCACCAACCTCAATCCCAGCTCATCTCCCAGGTACGAGTGATCTCTAGTTCTGCCTAGGGATGTTAAGGACTAGTTGGCTATCTGATAAGCAAATGCTTATCGGATAGTCGACAGGATAGTTGACTAGTCGCTTCCCCACCCTTGCTATCTCTATCAGATAGAGGCAGTAAGGGGGAGGGGGAAAGAAAAGTGGGGTACTTCAAAGCGGCAGCGCTGCTGCTTTGAAATGCCACCATGGAATTTCAAAGGGGCAGCGCCGCATGGAGTTGGGGGATCAGCTGTGGACTTCCCAACTAACCCCGGGGTCCACACAGCGCTGCCGCTTTGAAACACTGCGGTGGCGTTTCAAAGAAGTAGCGCCGCACAGAGCCTGGGATCAATATCCCAGGCTCCGTACCGCGCTGCCCAGTGTTTCAAAGCAGCAGCGCCTGTGGAGCCTGGGTCAGCTGGGGAGTCCCAGCTGATCCTGGAATCCAAGCGATGCTGGAGATGCCCCTTTTAAAATGCCACCGCAGCATTTCAAAGGGGCAGCGGCACCCTATCAACTAATTGAATAGTCAATGCAAAAATGCATCGACTATTTGATTAGTCAATTATATGCTACTTAACATCCTAGTTCTGCCTTTCTTAGTCTGATTATATTTTCAGTGAAATATCAGTGGGAACAGGAGCAAATCATTCCCTTCTCTCCAAAATGCTAGGCTAGAGCCTGCCTTTCAAAACCCAGGCACAGGATTCTGGGTGGAGGAGGGTTTGAGTGAGAAGTAGCTACACCAACTTTCTACTCTCCTCCCCTGATCAGCCCCCAGCGTAACCTACTGCAAAGTGGATGCAGTCAGGTGCCAGGAGATGACTCATTGTTTCCAGTGGACCTGAACCTAACATGGCTTGCTGTTTATTCCTTGTTTGCCTGACAGCAGCAGTGATGACAGAATAGTCCTCAGAAAAATATTTTCCTTCTTATGATACAAACTAACAGTGTTTATTAAAAGTGAATTGTTAAAGCTCTAATTCTGTTCCTAATTTTGAAACTGCAGTGTGGTCAACTTCAATATTTGGTTCTCACAAACTAGCACAGTGCTGCATTATTCAGGCTGCAAACGCAGAGGAGAAAGACAATTTATTCTGTAAAGCTTCTTTGTTTTGAACCGTTTGTTCAATTTGATGGAAGCATTTCTAGTAATTAAAAAAAATAAAATCTAAATATTGGATAAAACTTGATCTGATAGCGTCCTGTAAACTGCAGCTGCAAAGACCACACATAGACTGAATCTTTATTTTGTCTTGGTTCCAGAAGAATTGTGTCCTTTTCTATAGCTATTTGACTGATAATACTACATACAGATTTAAAATTGATGAGCAAATATTTACTTTAGTATACGCCATTCATGAACAAAGATAAACAAAGTATGTGTAAAATATCCCAAACAAAATTCAAAGAAAGATAAACAAGTTAAACCTGGGGGCCCAAGGGGGAAAACACTGAACAAATCCACAGAGACAGGACTGTAAGAGTCAGAATCCTGAAAGTTTTTCCAAACAGCACTGGAAACCAGTTTAGAACTTTATCCAACTGTGTGGGCAAAGGCCCTGAGATTCAATATACACAAATGCTTTTTGTAAAACAGCTTCAATTTGGCCGCTGATTTTGCACCTGATACCTTGTACCTTTTATACCTCTTTGGCATCTATCTGCCTGATTTGTGGGGCAATCAGGAAGATAAATTCTATAAAATGTGCTAGCAGTTACATATACATATATAAAGATATAGCTGAAGGGGTATGTCTACACTAGCCCCCTAGTTCGAACTAGGGAGGCTAATGTAGGCATTCGAAGCAAATGAAGCCGGGATTTAAATATCCCGGGCTTCATTTACATCTTCAGCGCCGCCACTTTTAAATCCCCTTAGTCGAACTCCGTGCCCGCGGCTACGCGGCGGGTAGGTAGTTTAATTAGGATCTCTGGTCGAACTGCGGTACACCTCATTCACGAGGAGTAGCGGTAGTTCGAATTGAGATCTAATTCAAACTACTACTCCGTGCCGCGTGTAGCGAGAACAAAGGGGATTTAAAATGGCGGCTGAAGATGCAAATGAAGCCGGGACATTTAAATCCCAGGCTTCATTGCAACCGAATGCCTACATTAGCCTCCCTAGTTCGAACTAGGGGGCTAGTGTAGATATACCCAAAAGTACTGGGCATCACTAGATAAGACCATATATAGGAGAGAAGACATTAGAATGCACAGACCCTACAGTGATGGATATTCTAGCAAAAGCTAAAAAAGATATGGGATTAACCAAAGTGCAAAGAGAACAAAAACTTACCTGTCAGAAAATAAAAATGCAACAAATTTCCTCTAGCTTAATGATAATGCCAACAACTGAGCCATCCTCATTAATTAATATTATCGAAGGTTCTTAAGTAAGGTTTTGGAAATAGGCCAAAGATGTTGGCACTAAGGTTATTTCTATAGGTTCTGTCTATATCTATTATTGTCAACCTTTTTTTCATTTGCAGATCCCTAAAAAATTTAAATATTGAATATTGAACTTACGGTCTGCAGTTCCCAGTCATAGAAGTCTTAGTCTGAAAATTGACTGAACAGAATTGAGCTATAATGTTGCATGTGCTTGAGAAAGGACACGATAGGTTTCTATGGTAATGACAACACTGTTGGGTTTTGACCTATAGGTGGGGATATTTACACGCTTTTGATTGATCAGAAAAACAGAATGCCTTTCGAGGATTTGAAATTTTATTTTCATAGCGACTTTTTACGGACCCCTACAACCACAGGTCTATGTTAATCTACGCAAAAGATCGACACTGCCACAGTCGATCTTCTGGGGTTCGATTTGGCGGGTCTCGTAATTAACATAGCTGAAGTTACATATCTGAATTTGACCTTCTGCTGTAGTGTAGACCAGGCGTAAGTCTCCACTGATGCACTGCTACTGGTGGAAACTTTAAGTGTAGGTAGGACTTGGGTGTTTCTGTGTCACTTAGGGTATGTCTACACTGCACACTTATTTTGAAGTAAGCTATTCCAGAAGAAATGCTCCGAAATAGCTTACTTCAAAACAGCACATCTATTCTACAGGGAAACCTCAAAATTAGTTTAAGGCAGGCTTTCTTAATGTAGACATGCTACCTCGATTTAGAGCGCCAGGAGGCACTAGGGAGTAATTCGTCTGAATGGACCTGGGGAGGGGCTATTTCAAAATAGCAGCAGTGGAGCATCCACACTACAGCTATTTTGAAATAGCTATTTTGGAATAGGCATTATTCCTTGTGGAATGAGGTTTACAGAAGCTGGAATAAGCCGTCCGTTATTTTGAATTTATTTCGAAATAACAGAATTGCTGTATAGACACTCACACTGTTATTTCAAAATAACGTCAATTAGATGCACCTTTATAGACCAGATTCCAATCTCAGCAGCTGGCATGAAGCTAGCATAATTTTGTCAGTGTAAATCCAGAGATACTAAGACAAGAATGTGACTTTAATTTTACAGACAACCTTAAATTTAAAAGTGGTTTTATATATTTTAAAAGTTTTTAAAGGAAATTTAAAATTCTGTACTACAGTGGCAAAATCTGGCAGAAAATATGAAACCCAAAGATTTCTACAGTCTATGATTCTATTCAGTGCTCTTTTTGTAAAAAAAAAAAGGTGCCGGTATTAGGGTTGCCAGATGTCGAGCAAAAAAATTGTTGAGCAAAAAAAAAACCCAACAAAAACCGCTGAGGCCAAAATACAGTTTAATTTTCATTGCTTTAATTAAATCCTTTAATTGCTGCTTGATCTGAGCTGGCATGTTGCGAGTGCTCCCAGGGCCAGCTGGGGGCTGTGCCAGGGGAAAGCAGAGAGTGCTCCCCAAAAAAAGGTGACGGTACACCTACTGGTGCGTACTGTCTATTAAATACCCCAAAAGATAACACCAGACACACACACACTGTTTCAGTCATAACATAACATCTTGCTAAAGGCCAATATTGCACCAGATTCCACATTTCTGATATATTAACCTCAAGTCTGAACCCTGTCAACTATAGCAGTGGCTCTCCCAACCTTTTTTACACCAAGGACCAGCAAACTCATTCAAAAACTGTTGGCGGACCGGCACTGAAATATTTGCATATTCATTGTGGCAATATATTTGCATATTTGTTGTTATAATTTTAAGAGGTCACAGGTTATTTTAAATTGTATCTGTACACGCACACAATACATATTATTGTAACCAAGATTGTGGCTGTAAGTCACTGTCACAGGTGGCAGAAACGTGGATAAAACAGCCCTGTGAAGTTTCTGTCTGAAGCAGAAATGATGGGCATGATTAGCCACCCAGATCTTTGTAACTTAAGATTATCTTCAATTAATATAGTTTGATGAGTGGAAATCAAAAAGGAAGATTAGGGTGCAGGATAGCTATGTTTAGGGTTGCCAGGTGTCTGGTTTTTGCCCGGACAGTCCGTGTAATCGTGTCTTCTGTCCGGTTAAAAAAACCTCAGAAAATACCCCGCCCCCGGCCACCTTTTTTTTTTTCTCTTCAACCAATTTTTTTCCCTGCCATGTTTGGGATTTTTCGTGAAGGTGTCTGGCAATCCTAGCTGTGTTTTGTTTTGAGATGAGAGGCTCAAAGGGCTATGCTTTCAATTTATGGGGCCCTTTCAGTTACCTGAGGCCGCCTGCTGCCCCTCACCCTGCATGTGGCTTCTGCAGGGGCTCAGGGCTTCCCCCACCACCCGCCCTGTGCAGCTCCTCCTGGAGTCGGGGCACCTGCTGTGCATGGGGCACTTGGCCCTGTCAGCCAGGTCAGCCGCTGTACGCGGGGCGCTTGGGCCCCACCAGCTGGTCGTGTAGTGATTGCCGGAGCTGCAACTGTACCTTCAGTAGGGACAGCCTCACCGTGGTCCCAGCTACCAGCCACCCCACTCACACTGGGCACGACTAAATAAATGCTGGGGGTATGGCCTGGCCACATGTGGCAGCCTGTCAGACAGGGGTTCACAGCCTATCAGACCACACCAGTGGTTGGGAACCACTGAACTATAGGTCATACTTTCTGAAGCCAAACAAATTTTAATGTAGTTACACTCACCACCACAGCGGAATGCAAAGTAGCCCAGGTAAAGTAAGAGCCAGAAGGAGCATCCGCCAGTCTCTGATGAAGTAAGCAAACAGTGGCAGCAACATGTAGCCAATTGCATAAAATATGCAAACGCCTAATGTGCAGAATATAATACGAACTGTTTTGCCAAGAATTTCTGTGCCTGTTCAAAACAAGAGAGTAATGATTAACATTTGAATTTAACAGAAATAATAGTAGCCAAATATTTTATCGCTATACAAGAACTGACATTACTTTTAGCAAAACTGTTCCTCACACATAATACAAATGTTGGTAATATATTAGTTGGGTTTTTTCCTGTTTTAAAGAGGTGCTACCAGATCTATCTTAGGGCCTGATACTGCACCACAGGGAGTATTTTTATGAATACACACTATAAGATTAGACACTAGAACTGTTTTAACTCAATGAGTGTAAGACTTCTGGATTCCAAAAATCTCCACAACAAAAGGCACTAGGTCTGGTAAAACCTACACCAACAAACCATGTTTAATGCCTTCTGTAGCCGTTACCTAAACACTGTGTTCAGAGCTGCTCTGGGCTTTGTTATGGCCACAAAGAATTCAGAGCTCTAGACAGTGAATTTGCTTTTTAAATCAAAAGCATTCAGAGATCTCTCTTTAACACATTCATGGTCTTACTTGTCCTCCAATCAGACACTTTCGCTTAGCTAAAACAGAATTGATGCAATAACAGAATCCATGTGACAGTTTTAACTTTCATCACAGACTGTTTTATGAAGTTTTAAATTGTGCTTACATGTAGATCACAGTTACAAATGATAGTATCATATGTACAATTTGCATGTGTTTGGATCCAAACTGCAGGTCACAAGAGCAACTGGGCACAACTCATCCTACACATCTACCAACATGACTATGAATGTGCATCTCATTGTATCTTCTCACTGGAGAGCTCTTGCTTCAGACAAAAGCTTATTCTGATTTACTCCCTTTGCTCACTGTAGAATTTGGTAAACAGAACATTTTATTTTATGTGTTGCTATTTTACTAAAAGAACATTTTTTAAATGAACTAATGGACTAGAAAAGTTAGCCATGGTTTATAAGGTTGGGTTATTAACAGTGCCACATGGAAACACCGCCCAAAATAAACCATTAGTAAATGAGGGCGGGCCAGGGTGAGGGGACAATAACATTGAAAATGTGCTATGCATAACAGAAACTCCCATACCAAGTACAAAAGCTGCCACATAGTTAGAGATCTGTCCCATGCCGACTATGACAAAGAGCACTGAAAACATCTCCCAGCTGGTAGAGAAGACCTGCAGGAAGCTGAAGCCGGTTTGCACCCCCATGGTCGCAAACAGAACTTTCTTCCTGCCAAACCTTTGGTGGACAAAGACAAAAATGAGAGGGTTACAGAAAAAAATAACTCTCATGAAAGTAACAGATAGGAAGTCTCTCTAATGAAGAGAAAAGTCTCAGAAAGCAGCACAAGTAAACAAGTATTCCAGAGCCACTAGAATGTCCATTCCCAAAGTAGAAGAATAGCTTAAGTTCTGCAAGTAAGGGTATGTCTGCACTGCAACTAGGAACATGCGTCTCAGAATGGACAGACAGGCACATGCTAGCTCTGCTCAGGCTCACATGCTAAAAATAGCAGTGTGGTTGCGGCAGCACTGACCATGTCTTGGGTGAGTACTCTGCGGCAACAGATGCAACAGCTAGCCCAAGCTGTTGCCTGTGCTGCCAGGGCCACACTGCCATTTTTACCCTAAGAGACTTTTCTGAAGCTGAGGTGGGAGGGTCTTTCTTCGGGGATGGTGGAATGAGCATGGACAAATGCAAACACCGAGAAAGTGAATGATAGCCAAAATGCAAAAGATGAGGTCTCAGTGACTCTTCCATGCTCCTGAGTGGGACAATAAACATAAGGCAGCAAAGTGGAGTCTTCCCAGGAGAAAAACCCTGACCCTGTGCAAATCTATAGCTATTAAGGGCCCACTCTGCAAACCTTACTCAGTTACACAGAGCAGTGAATGAGTAACCTAATTTCATTTCCAATGAGGCTACTCATGGAGCAGAGAACTAGTCAATGTAAAGGTGTCAGAATCAGGCACTAAAAGTCTAGAGGTAATAAGGCATTGTAATAAGGAGTTTTAGTCCTAGCCTCTTGTAAAGCTTTAGAACATAAGAACATAAGAATGGCCGTACTGGGTCAGACCAAAGGTCCATCTAGCCCAGTAGCCTGTCTGCCAACAGTGGCCAGCACCAGGTGCCCCAGAGGGGGTGGACTGAAGACAATGATCAAGTGATTTGTCTCCTGCCATCCTTCTCCTGCCTCTGACAAACAGAGGCCAGGGACACCATTTCTATCCCCTGGCTAATAGCCTTTTATGGACCTAACCTCCATGAAATTATCTAGATTCTCTTTAAACTCTGTTATAGTCCTAGCCTTCACAGCCTCTTCTGGCAAGGAGTTCCACAGGCTGACTACACGGTGTATGAAGAAGAACTTTCTTTTATTAGTTTTAAACCTGCTACCCATTAACTTCATTTGGTGTCCTCTAGTTCTTCTATTATGGGAACTAATAAATAACTTTTCTTTATCCATCCTCTCCACACCACTCATGATTTTATATACCTCTATCATATCCCCCCTCAGTCTCCTCTTTTCTAAACTGAAAAGTCCCAGTCGCTTTAACCTCTCCTCATATGGGACCCACTCCAAACCCCTAATCATTTTAGTTGCCCTTTTCTGAACCCTTTCTAAGGCCAAAGTATCTTTTTTTGAGGTGAGGAGACCACATCTGTACACAGTATTCAAGATGTGGGCGTACCATAGTTTTATACAGGGGCAGTAAGATATTCTGTGTCTTATTTTCTATCCCTTTCTTAATAATTCCTAACATTCTATTTGCCTTTTTGACTGCCGCTACACACTGTGTGGAAGTTTTCAGAGAACTATCCACGGTAACTTTCCTGATTTGTCGTAGCCAAATTAGCCCCCATCATACTGTACGTATAGTTGGGGTTATTTTTTCCAATGTGCATTACTTTACACTTATCCACATTAAATTTCATTTGCCATTTTGTTGCCCAATCACTCAGTTTGGTGAGATCTTTTTGAAGTTCTTCACAGTCTGCTTCTGTCTTGACTATCAGATCAAGACAGTCTTGACTATCAGACTATCTTTGACCCCCACATACACATCCAGGTCTAGCTATGTAAATATCAGCAGTTGCCTTAGCTTCCCTCTTTAATGCAGGGAACCCTGCTAAACACAGATTTCATGTCACCCTACTTCAAAATGAAACTTGGTCAAGAGACTGACTACCACAATGTAAGTGCAGTATAAGACTTACACTAGAAGGAGAAGGCTGTACAAACGAACCAGAAAAGGGCTTTTCCCCACCAATCCATTCTGAGCTGCATCACTTACTCTTGCGTCTCAGATTACTACTAGCCTGCTCTGTGTAAGAAAGGCAGATTCCAGTATGTCTACAATGGTGTTTGAGGCACACTGGTGCTAGAGCAGGGCAATAATTTTTGATGGGGGAGGGAGGGCGCTCCAAGATTTTGGAAAGTGATCAAGGGTCATACTTTTCCATGGAGAAAGTGTGGCATCTGGGACAAAGGTTGGGTGCAGAAGGAAGCTCGGGGTAGGGAACTTGGGTGCAGGAGAGGATGTGGGGTCTGAGAGTTTAGATGGAGGGGTTTGTGCCTTGGGGCGGGGGATTGGAGTGCAGGGTCTGGGAGAGAATATGGATGCAGGAGAAGCTTTTGGCCTGGGGGAGGGATTTAAGAGCAGGTGCAGGGTCTGGGAAGGAGCTGTGACCTGGGGCAGTGAGGGGGAGAGGGGTGTAGTGGGTTTAGGTGGTGACCTGGAGCAGGGGCTTGGGGTGCACATCTGGGAAAGGGTATGGGTGCAGGAGAGGATTCTGGCTTGGGGGAGAGATATAGGCGGGGTCTGGGAGGGAGCTGGAGTGTGGGAAGGGACGAGGTGCCGGAGGCAAGCTCTGGCCAGGAGGCGCTTACCTAAGCAGCTCCTGGCCAGCAGTACTCTCAGCAGGCTCTGTTCCATGTGGCTCTCTGTGCTGCAGGGGAGGCTTTGTGTGTTGCCCCACCCCCAGCAAAATCTCTCGGCTCCCACTGGGCAGCCACTTTGAGTGGTGCTGCTTCCTGCCACAGGGGCAGGCCACAAGCTGGGTTAAAAGACTTGATGGGCCGAATCCGGCCTGTGGGCCGTATCCTGCCTGCCCATGCGCTAGAGTGTAAAACATTGTAACAGAGAAATCCGGAGCAAAATGATACCAAACCAGTTTCTCATAGGACAGCGTGTGGTTGTCCATTGTGCCTGATCTGTACAATAACTGCATTCACATTTGGAAGAGATGCTCTGTAACTATACAGTGGTTGTGTGTTTCTGGGCTCCGCAGCAATGTTTCCTCAGGAATCATTAAGGTAGCAAGGAAAATGAATCTAGCTTCAAGATTGTCATAACCTAAAGATATGTCTACAATACAATAAACACCACACAGCAGGGCTGGTGATGGCCTAGATCAGCAGAGTCAGTCTCAAGCTGCAGGGCTATACAATTGCAGTGTTGCTGTTCAGACTCATGCTGGAGTTGGGACTCTGAGGGTGTGTCTACACTGCAATTAGAAACCCAAAGCTGGCTCACGCCAGCTGACTCGAGCTCAGGCTAAAGCAGGAGTGGGGAACCATTTTTTGGGTGGGGAGCCACTGACCCACAGAAATATCAGTCGGGGGCCGCACACGAGAAGCAAACAAACAAACCAAAATCCTCATTGACGTGGCCCCCCAGTTGAGAAACAGAAAGACATTCCCCACATTCCCCTCACGCCCCAGTGCCAGTGGAGCCTAGGCTAGTAGATTTAGTGTGCTCCAGCCCTGTGGGAAAATGGCAGTGAGGGTGGACTGGCACGCCAGAGGGGAGCCCTGAGCCTCGAGGGCCAGATCCAGGCAAGCCAGGGGCCACCTTCAGCCCCCAAGCCTTCGGTTCTCCACCTCTGGGATAAAGGACTGTTTAACTGTGGTGTGGATGTTATGGCCCAGGCTGGAGCCCGGGCTCCCAAACCCTGTGATGTGAGAAAGTTCCAGCCTGAGCCAGAACACCCATACTCAGGAGTGGCCTGAGGCCAGCTGCGGCAGCTGGTGCCCCAGGCAGAAGGTGCGATCGGTGCCCCTGCCTGCACAGCCGCCAATGGCCGTGACGTCATCATCGGATGCCCGGGCCGGCAGCGCCCTAGGCAACTGCCTAGTTTGCCTAGCCTCACGGGCCGCCCCTGCCCACACTGCACTTAACCCCTTATCCTGGGTCAGCTGGCACGGGTTTGCTATAGGTGCCTAACTGCACTGTAAACATATGCTAAGACAACACAAGCGGGGAGGGTCTCAGAGCTTGGGCTCCAGCCCAAGTCCAAAGGTCTACACTGCTATTTTTAACCCCACAAGTGAAGCCCTATGGGCCTGACTCTGAGACTTGATGAAGTGGGGTTTTATCACAGCGTAGACCAGGGGTAGGCAATAATTATTGGTGGGGAGCCACTCCAAGGTTTTGGTAAGTGGTCATGGGCCGCTCTTTTCTGTGGAGGGGGTGAAGGGTCTAGGTTGGAGGTTGGGTGCAGAAGGGTGGACGGCAGGGGTGGCCCATCCATATAGG
This sequence comes from Rafetus swinhoei, assembly GCA_019425775.1. NCBI lineage: Eukaryota > Metazoa > Chordata > Testudines > Trionychidae > Rafetus > Rafetus swinhoei. The sequence goes on along the minus strand of CM033428.1, from coordinate 17,422,098 downwards.
TGAACTAGGCGGTCGCCTAGGGCGCCAAGTTAAATGGGGCGCCAAATGGTGGCACAATATCATTGAGGGGTTTGGAGGTGAGGGCGCCGATTGCATGGTTCGCCTAGGGTGCCAGTTGCAGGCAGCTAGTCTAGGGCCACCCCTGACGGGGTAAGGCACTGGGGTTTAGGCACGGTGTGGGGTCTGAGAGGGTGTGTGGGTGGAGGAGGGTGTTGTGACCAGGGTCGGGGAATGGGGTGTAGAGTCAGGGAAGAAGTATGGGTGCAGGAGAGGATTCTGGCCTGGGGAAGGGTATAGGAGGAGGTACAGGGTCTGGGAGGGAGTTTTCACCTGGGGCAGGGGAAGCAGAGGGTTTGGATGGTGATCTAGGGGAGGGAGTTGGGGTGCAGGAGGGGTTGGGGTGCCGGCTGGGAGGAGTTTACCTAAGTGTCTCCTGGCCAGCACGTTTGCATACCCCCACAGCAGGCTGGGATCCCTGCCGGCTGCAGCCCCAGTGTGCTTGAAAATACAGGTTACTCCCTCCACATGGCTCTCAACTCCAGGTGGGGGAAGAGGCTTGTGCTGCCCCAGTCTCTCAGGCCAATCTCTCAGTTCCAACTGGCTAGCTGTATCCAGTCAATAGAAGCTGAGAGATTGGCTGAGGTCAGTTCTTATCGGCCAGTTGTTCCTGGCCAACAGGAGCTGAGGATTGGGCTGGGGGCCGGGAAGATTGCATGAAGACTCCCCCTCCCTGCAGAGCAGAAAACCGCAGGGACTGTGTTTTAAAGTAACCACAGCAGCTGCCTGTGCCTGAGGTTCCTGGCAGGGTGGTCTGTGAGCCGGATCCGGCCCCCGGGCCATATTTTGCCCAGCTCTGGTGTAGGCATATCATAATAGTGCAGGAGAGAACACTCCGACACAGCCCTGCAACAGAAGTCCCTCCCTGCTGTAAGAAGAGAGGGCTGGATTCTGAATACCTTACTTAGGCAAACTATTTAAATCTTTGCAGGTGCTTCCTCAAAGTAAGAACTTTAGGACTTGGCCCCAAACGACCAGATATTAAATATGTATGAGTACTGCAATTCAATCAGAAAAGTAGAAGGGTAGATGCCATATAATATATTGCACATTAGACATCCAGATGGTTAGAAATGTAAGATACTGAAACCCTGAGATTTTTGAAATCTTGAAATACAAGAATGCTTCCATTTTGTTTTCACTTTGTTGCTGATAAACAGGATAACCCATAGTTCTAGCAGCTGGGTCAAAAAGACAGTTTAGTGGAAATTTGTGAACAGTACTCGTATTTTCCAGCTTCCAAAAACACAAACCACTGGAGTTAGACTTTGAATTTCACCACTCAGGGTACAACAGAATCTATGAAAATTTGTACAAAGGGAGTTTGACGTAGAGAAAGTAAAACACTTTAGGGTAAGTACCCATAACGAGATAATCCACATTAAATGAAACACTACAAACTGGGCCTGATTTTTTTTTTCAGAAAGTTTGCAATATAGAAAAAATGCTTTTGGAAAAAAAAGCCCCATAATAGTATTTTGCTTTGATTAGGGCAGTTGATTTTATGCTAGACTAAGGCTCTGTCTACACTGAGATTAGATAGTCTGCGGGTAAAAATGCCAGGAGTCAATTCACATTAGTGCTCTCATTGTTGCTAGTATCAGCGCTACAAACACTGTGTTTTGGTGACTATTTCTCATCAGTATAGGCCCAACCTAACAGAATATTAACTTTGCTACACTATGAACAGGTCAGGCATTCACCCCTGGCTCACTTTACTTTTTAAGTGTGCTTTTAGAAAATAAGATAGAGAGCTAGATGTTTTGGTGTATATACTTTACTTGTCTGAGAGCTGTCCTGATATAAAGGATCCAACCAGTACACCCACAAAAAACAAGGAGGCAGTTAAGGGAGCTTTCCAGTCATCATCACATACCAGATTCCACTGCAAGAGAAAAAGAGTGAGCCTTAACATTAAAAGTTTATTAGTGTACACTTAGATTTTTCTTCTCAATTAACCAAGATTAATCCAAATACCTTGATGGTAATTATTAAAATGTACACGCTGAAAGCAAAAAAAAGCCCCCACCAAACAAACAACAGTCAACCAGTTTAGGCCCCAAAAATGTAATTTTGTCAAAGATAATTTAAATGGCAGAATTAGATTCCAGAGCCTAATTCTGAAGCAAGGGTAGAATCTAAGCAAGGGTGGAAAACTTGGAGCCTCAGGCTACGTGTATACTGCAGCCTTCTTCCGCGCAAAAGCGTATGCAAATGAAGCGTAGAGTAGAATATCGCTGTGCTTCATTTGCATAATTAATTAGCAGCCGTTTTTGCACAAGAGGCTTTTGCGCAAAAAGGAACTGTGAAGACGGCTCCTTTTTGTGCAAAACCCCCCTCTTGCGCAAGAGCCATTCTTCCTCATTTTTTCAGGAAGAACGGTTCTTGCCCAAGTGGGTTTTTTTGCGCAAAAAGGAGCCGTCTACACAGCTCCTTTTTGCGCAAAAGCCTCTTGTGCAAAAACGGCTGCTAATTAATTATGCAAATGAAGTATGGCGATATTCTACTCCGTGCTTCATTTGCATAAGCTTTTGCAGAAGCTTCATTTGCTTCATTTGCATAAGCTTGTGCAGAAGAAGGCTGCAGTATAGACGTAACCCGCAGTAACAAAATATTATTCACGTCATGTGCTTTTTCCCCACCCCCAAATGTAATGCAAGGGATTCTTCTTCTTTGAAACTAAGGTAAGACAACTAGTGTTACAGTGTTCCTTTATGGGCCTTATCTAACTCCTGTTAAAGACAATGGAAACACCCTATTAAAGTAAAATAAAAAACAGAAAGGGATAATTTAAAAATCTTCCATTAGAGCCTTGGATTTCTGTCTTGGGACAAAATGCAGAGAACTGAAATGCAAACTTCTCTTAAAATAAAACATTTTCCTCCACTCAGCAGAGAACAAAGTATCCATTGTGCCCCGTTATGCAAGCTAGGTTTGTGATATGCTATGTTTTTTTGTCCACTATGCATCCAAAGAGTACAGAATAAGCAGTTATTCAGGAGCAGAATTTCTAGATATGGTTCTTACTGTAACACACACCCCCACCCCGCCAAAATCACACTTAGGGGAAATAAGCACAAAGAAGGAAAACAAAGAACGCAGAGCTCTCGAAATTCTGATTAGGATTTTTTTGGGAACTTCCCTTCAAAGAAATGAAATAAACTCTCTCTCTTTGTCCAGTGTTTGAGTCTTATTATTGAAAAATATTGGCAAGGAGAGGGGAAAAAGATACTCAAGACAATAAAGGCATGCAATAATTAATTGTTCATGTAGCTCAGGGGAAGCTGATCAGATATTACTGAACTAATAAAGCATTCTTAAAGCACCTTAAATCTTACAATGATGTATTAACAGTAATTAATGAAGGAGCCTTCATTTTATTCATATTATTTGGATTTTTTTAAATTATTTAGTAGCGCCAAACAAAACAAAGCCAGCAGGGAAGCCAAGTCACCTGTAGCTAGCTGTTATATCACCTCCACAGGAATAGTTGTGGCATTCACCCCTGCTGAGGTTTGTTTGTGGAAGGGATTTAACAGAGGACCAATGAGTTTTGGAGAAGAGGAACAGGAGCTTTGCAACCTAACAGCAGGCTGAGCATGTGACTAGAAGCCAGAAACTCAGGAGTTCTAATTCTAATTCCACCTGTGATGCAGGGCCAAATCCTGCTTGTCATCTGAAGAAGTGGGCTGTGCCCATGAAAGCTCATGATTCCATCTACATGTTCTGTTAGTCTATAAAGTGCTACCAGACTATTTGTTGTTTTTTAAGTTTATCCTGTACAGACTAACTTGGCTACCCCTGAAGCTTCATCCATACAGTTACACTGATTTAAATGCTACAGATTGTTTAAAGTGGTGGTTTCAAACTATTTTTCCTCATGACCCAGTTGAAGAAAATTGTTGATGCCCGCGACCTGACATAATTTGATTGGAGTGTGGACTCTGAGGTGGGGCTGAGGATGTGAGCTTTGAGGTGTAAAAGGGAGCCCTGGGGAGGAGGGGGGTTTAGGGCTGGGCAGAAGGGACTTACCTTGAGCAGCTCCTGGTCAGTAGTGCAGCGGGGTACTAAGACAGGGTTCCTGCTTCTCCTGGCACCGCAGACCATGCTGTACCACCGAAGCAGCCAGCAGCAGGTTCCCAGCCAATGGAAATGCGGAGCTAGTGCTCGGAGTAGGGGCAGTGCGTGGAGCGATGAATGCTCGCTTTCCCCGTCCCCCACCTAGAAGCCAGGCCTGTTGTACAGTCTGTGGTACCAGGACAAGCAGGGAGCTGCCTTAGCACTTCCGCTGGTCACCTCACCCCCCTGCAGCAACGAGACCCAGTGCGTGACATTCCATGACCCAGTACTGGGGCACAACCCATAGATTGAAAACCACTGGGTTAAAGAGTGGATCCTGAGCCTCCTGCCCAACAAGGAGACTCAGAGAACAAAGCAATCCAAGGGAGAACTTGGCATCCCAGAGAGGGAAGCAACTTCCAGAGTGACCAGCAGTTATTGATAGCTGCCCTTTGCAGAATACTAATGACCCTTAAAGACTAGCACGCCTGAACAACAGAAGGGAGAAAAGCACTGGCACAGAACAGAGTACCACCCACAAATCAGAGAGGGGTAAGACCACCATTCTCCAAAGGCCTGGATGTAGTGAGCTGGCAATATCCAGCATGCAAGCCTTTGGAGAACAGTAGTTGTTCCTTACTGTCCTCTTCAGTGGTTGTTCCTCACTGTACCTCAGGCTCCATAACCTCTGCCTGTCCCACACAAGCCCTCCTTCGTTCACCACTCCCTTTCCAGAAAGGGACAAGAAATGTCCTCAATGCAGACTGGCACTGGACATCCATCCAGCCAACAGGCTTACGCTGCCTGGGCAACTCTTTTCAGCTGCTGACCTCATGCTAGCTTAGCTCTTCTCTGTCTCTACTATCTGTGTAGCCTACCCACCCACTACTGCAGGCTTGGGCAAAATCTGGCCCACCAAAGCACCAGATCTGGCCCATGAAGGTAGTGAGGAGCCCCAGACAGGCTCCTCTGCTTGCCCCACAGTCCTGCACACCACTCAGAAACGCGTGGCTGCTGAGCCCCATTTCTGTTTCAAAACTGGAGGGGAGAGGAAAAAGTTTCAGGAGCTGCCCCCAACCCCAGCACAATCCCATTTGCTGGTTTCTGCCCAGAAACCGGCAAATGGGAGCGGCCTGTTTGAATAACAGGCAGCCAAGAAAAACCACGGCCCCTTTCCTCAGCTCAGTTATTCACACAAGCACATTGCCGGGTGGGCAGGCAGGCAGGCAGGCAGGCTGGGAAAGGTTTTAAGCTCTGCAAGCCTTAGCTGGGCAGAGAGGCAGGAAAGCTGGTTTGGCTGTTGGCTAGTAAGTCTCCTGGCCAGAGCCTGCCTCTGGCACTCCAGCCGCTCCCCTTCCCTAGCCCTCTGCCCCCTCATCAACATACCCAAACCCTCTGGGGAGGCATAAGGATCTTGCACAAAAAGGGATTTTTGTGCAAAACGGCCATGGCCACACTGCTTGTTTTTGCGCAAAAACGTCTTGGAATAGATTATGCAAATAAAGCACGACAAAATGCTAATCAGTGCTTCATTTGCATAGCCTCTTCCAGCAAAAGCCGTAGTGTAGACATAGCCTGAGTGACAGAATATCCACAATATACCTAAGTGAATTGTTCCAATAATTACCTCATTGTTAAATACCTAAAACTTATTTCCACTCTAAATTTGGTTAGCTTCAGCTTACAGGCATTAGATCATTTCATGCCTTTGTCCACCATATTACAGAACCCATTAGTAAAAGAAATCTTCTCCCCATGTAAGTACATATTGAGAATATCAATGGTTAACTGGTTAACCAGTTAATCAGTAAGGGACTGGAGCAGCTCCAACCCCACAAGGCCCAGCAGAGGCAGGTGCTGCTCCTGTCTATTGCGGGCCCAGCCCAGCTCCCCGGCTGCAGGCAGTGGTTGTTCTGATTGGCCGGCAGGCTCCGATTGGGAGCCAGCCAGCGGCAGCAGCCCCAGCCCCAGCCTCAGCTTTGGGACTGGGGCTGTCACCGCCGGCAGGCTCCAAGCCCTATTGTTAGGAGCCTGTCTTCAGTAAGCTCCTGGGGCTGGAGCTGCTTCCAGCAGGGTCCCAGCCCCGGCACTGGAGTTTGGGCTGAGATCCCACTTAGGGGCCAGGATCCCATTTAGTCGGTTAACCGGTTAACTGATTGATCGGTATTTTACATCCCTAGTACATATAGGGCACATTTATGCAAGGATAAAAGATCTGTGGCACGGCATTGCTGACCCAGATCATCCTACTTTGCTTCATGGAGCTAAAAACTGACACAGGCCAGCTAATGATATTTTATCCCTATGTAGATGTACCCATAGAGTGTGATCAAATCACCACTTATGTTTTATTTTAATAAGCTAAATCTGCAGCCCGCAGTCCCCCACTCTGTCCCCTTCCCCCACACGCCTCTACCGCATTGAAGCACTGGAGTCCTGCACTTCCTACTGCTCCCCTCCTTCACAGTGCACAAGGAAGTTGTCGGGGAAAGGGGCAGATGGGGACACACAGGCCACATGCAGCCAACTGAGATTAAGGACATCAACTCATGCGGTCCACTTATTAATCATGGTTGCCCATCGCTGAGCTAAATAGATTCAGCTTCAGTCTTTTACTATATGGCCGTGGTCACTAACCCGTCGATCGCGATCGACTGGTCGATCCTGGAGGCTTGACCAGTCGATCGCGATCGCTGCCCCCACCCCCAAAATGCAGGCCGTGCTGATGCTACCTCCAGGGATCACGGAGGTAGCGCGGGCTTCCTGTGGAGTCGGGGAGGAGTTCTGCAGCTGCGCGCCAGGTCCCGGAAGTGCATGGGCTGCTCTCCCCCCTGCCCCAACAGCCGGCGCGGTACCTAGGACGCCGGTCCATTGCGCGCTGGGGACTTTGTTCCCCTGCTGCCTTCCTGCGCACAGGGGAAGGGGTGGGGATCTGGGACTGCGCTGGCTCCAGCTGCTTGGGCAGCATACGCTGCCGTGGGGAGTGGAGGAGCAAGGCGCGCGCTGCCCGAGCGGTGGGGGCTGGCGTGGTCCGGGACTCCCCCTCTCCCCTCCCGCCACGCGGGAAGGCAGCAGGGGAATAAAGTCCCCAGCGCACCGGCTCCAGCTGCTCAGGCGGTGCGCGCTGCCATGGGGAGCGGAAAAGCAAGGCGCAGTGCCCCAGTGGTTGGGACTTTGCCTCCCCCTGCGCAGGAAGGCATTAGGCGTGTGACGGATCAGCGTTTCAGCTACTGCAACGCTGTTTGGGAGACGGGGGAGCAGCCCGTGCACTTCCTGGGCCTTGGCTTGCAGCTGCAGGATCCCCAGGTATTGGTCCCTGTCCCCTCCCTCCACCCAGAACCCCACAAGTACCCTGCCCCAGCACCCACTGGAACCCTTCCCTAGAACCCTGTCCCAGCACCCACAAGCACCCTATCCCCTGCCCCAGCACCCATTGGCACCCTTCCCCAGAATCCTGTCCCAGAACCCACAAGCACAGTTGGGGCCACATTAGTGAGGTTTGAGGGGGTTGTGTTTTTGTATCTCACTTGTGTAGCCCTGACTGATTTTTCTGTGGGCCAGTGAGCCCTGACTCAAAACAGGTTACCCGCCCTTCTCATAAATAAAGACAATGCTGAAACCTTTTGTGTTTGACATATTTTATTTAAAAATGAAGCCTGGCCAAGAAGCCCCCAATTGGGGTCAAGTCCTCATCTGGCCACAGCATCATAACACTCCTGTACTCCCCACCCCGACTCCAAATCCGAGCCTATCATACACTGGAACCCCTGTCCTGAGCCTCTCACACCCCTAAACTCAGGCACCCCCACATCCTCAATCTTCTGCCACAACACTCTTGCACCATTCACACACTGCAAATCTGTGTCCTGAGCCCATCATACTTCCAACCTCTCTGTCCTGAGCCCCTCACACCCCCAACCCAAACTCCTGCACCCTCACATCCAGAAGCCTGTGGCTTGCTCAGCACCCCAAACCTCCATATAAGCCCAGCACTCCCCAGCCTGGAGCACCCTCCCTGAGCCAACATCCCCTTCTCCACATCCTCCTGCATTCAAATTCCCTCCCAGAGCTTGCACCTCTCAGTCTTTCCCACACCTAAATTCCTCATTCACACCCTAGAGCCCACATCTCCTGTCTCAACCCAGTAAGGGTACGGCTAGACTGCAGGAGTTTTTCCAGCAAACACGTTCTTTCAGCAGCCCCTCTATTCCTCGTTCCACAAGGAACGAGGGGGCTTCCAAAAGAAGGGGGTTTTCTGACATTTGGCCCAGTTTAGATGGGCCAAACGTTGGAAAAATTTCTTCTTTCTTTTTTTCACTGCCGAAAAAAAGCGACAGTGTAACTGTACCCTGAGAGTGTATAAGGGCCATGGATAGCAAGTGATGGAGAGAAGGGGAACAGAGAGGGTGGGGTCTCAAGGAAGGGGTGGAGCCTTGGGGGAAGGATGGGACAGTAGATCTTGGCTTGTCCTGACATTTAAAAAGTGATCTTGGGTGTAAAAGGTTGGAGACCACTGCTATGTGTCAAGTTACCAGACCATGAATCATTCTTGCGGCTTTTTGCTAAACTCTTTCCAGCTATTGAATTCTTTACTGCTTGCATCACATATCAGCTAATCCATCATTTGTTTAAAAAAGTCAACATTAATACTTCATCTTTTCTCAGGCAATTGTTTTAAAACGCTTAGGTGCAGTTACCTGGTCCTGAATATTTCAAAATGTCAAACTGCATAAACGATTTAGATCATGGCATAGAGAGTATGCTTTTAAAGTTTGCAGATAATACCAAACTAGGAGGGATTGCAAGAGCTTTGGAGGATAGGATTATAATTCAAAATGACCTGGACAAACAGGAGCAATGGTCTGAGGTAAATAGGATAAACTTCAATAAGGACAAATGCAAAGTACACCATTTAGGAAGGAGTAATCAGTTTCACACATACAAAATGGGAAGTGACTGTCTGGGAAGCAGTACTGCAGAAAGGGATCTAGGGGTCTTAGTGAACCACATGCTGAATATGAGTTAACAGTGTGACACTCTTGCATTCTGGGATGTATTAACAGGAGTGTTGTAAGCAAGACGCAAGAAGTAATTGCTCTACTCTGTGCTGATCAACTGGAGTATTGTGTCCAGTTCTGGATGCCACATTTCAGGAAAAATGTGAACAAACTGGAGAAGGTCCAAAATAGGGATGTGAATGACTAGTCGACACACTCGTTGACCAATTGCTTCCCACCCTCCCCCCTTGCTGCCTCTATCAGAAAGAGGAAGCAAGGGGGGAGGGGAGAAGGAAAGAAAGGGGTCCTTCAAAGCAGCCACACTGCGTGGAGCCTGGGGTCAGCTGGGGACTCCATGCGACACTGCTGCTTTGAAATGCCGCAGGGAACACAGAGCCAGCGGCGGACTGTTTGAGTCCCCCGCTGGCCCCATGCTCCCTGCAGTGCTTTTGCCTTTGATGTGTAGCAACAGTCTGGGGCTGTCGCTACACTTCAAAGGTGGAAGTGCCCTTATCGACTAATCGCATAGTCCATGCAAATTGCATTGACTATTCAATTAGCCAATTAATCTAAATTTAACATCCCTAGTTCAAAGAAGAGCAACAAAAATAATAAAAAGCCTAGAAAACATGACCTATGAGAGAAGATTGAAAGAACTGGGTTTGTGTATTTTGGAAATGAGAAAACTGAGAGGGGACATGATAACAGCTTTCAAGTACCTAAAAGGGTCTTATAAGGAAGAGGAAGAAAAATTATTGTCTTTAATCTTAGATGATAGGACAAGAAGAAATGGGCTTAAACTGCAGCATGGGAAGTTTAGGTTGGACATTATGAAAAACTTCCTGTCAAGATGGTTAAACACTGAAATGAATTGCTTAGGGAGGTTGTGGAGTCTCCATCATTAAAGATTTGTAAGAGCACATCAGTTAAGCATGATCTGGGTGGTTGGTCCTGTCATAAGGGCAGGGGACAGGACTTGATGATCTTTCGAGGTCTCTTTCAGTTCTAGTATTCTATTCTATGATTCTACTGAAGTTAAATATTCACCCTAGTCACTGTAGCAATACAAAGATATGAATGCACTGTCCAGCTTCTTTCCAGCTATAGAGCAGAAATATTTATTTCCTTTTATGCAATGTTCAAGTAATGGGTTGCATGCAATAATAGTGATTGTTACAGAGGATGCTGGAAGAATTTCTTCTTTAACCTTGGTAGGCCCTTAGAAAGTATCTCATATTAAATGCAAAAAAAAAAAAAAAAAAAAGATCAGAAGACTAATGGATTAAAAGATTGGACATTCCTTGCTATTAACCAAAATCTTTTCCTGAACAGGCTGATGAAACTTTAATAATTTATTATGTGTTTAATAATTATGTGTTTTGAATAGGGATGTTAAATTGTGGTTACCGAGCTAATCGTATAGTTGATACAAATTGTATCGACTATACAATAGGACCGCTATGCAGAGCCGCAGCGGGGGGTGGCTCCAGGAGCCACCCATGCTGCAGCTCTGCATTTTAATTTAGTAAGAGCTGCTGAGCTCTTACTACATTTAAAATGCAGAGGCACAGTATCCATGTGAGCCGGGACTGCTCAGTCCCAGCTTGTGCTGAGTCCAGCAGCCCCTGTTCGCGGTGGACAACCCTGTCCACTGCAAGCAAGGGCTGGTGCTGGAGCAGCCTCTGTTTGCTGCGGCCAAGCTGGCCGCAGGCAGGAGGTGGGGAAGCAGTCCCTGCCTGTGGCCAGCCCTGGCTGCCACAAATAGGGGCTGCTTGGCTACAGAAGCCCTGTCCGCAGGGGGGAGGAGGGCCCAACTCCCCGCTGGGACACTGCAGACAGGGGCTGCTTTGCAGCAGCCTCCCCATCCTGCCCTTCACTACCTCTGATAGAAGCAGCGGGGGGAGCACCCCAGAGCCGGTGTTAGGGGGAATCAGCTTTTAAGCCGGCTCCCCCCAGCACCAGCTAGTGTCCCCCCCAGCCCTTGCTGCCTCTCAGATAGTCCCCCCTCTCAGAGAAGCAGCAAGGAGATGGGGCACCACTGGGAGGTCCCCCCCCTCAGAGAGGCAGCAAGGAGGTGGGGCACCACAGGGAGCACGGGGTGAGCGGGGACTCAAGCAGTCCCACTCACCCCGTGTTCCCACTGCGGCACTTCAGCCTTTGAAATGTAGCAAGATGCAGGGGCTCTTACTACATTTCAAAGACTGAAGTGCCGCAGTGGGAACCTGCACCAGTGGGGACTACTTCAGTCCCCACTCACGCCATTTCCCCACTCTGCCTCTGCCTTCCCTGTCTCCCTGCAGACACGGTGCTGGGGGGAACCAGCTTTTAAGTTGGCTCCCCCCAGCACTGGCTCCTGCTCCCTCCCCTCCCCTTGTGGCCTCTGACAGAGGCAGCGGCGGGGGGGAAGCAACTAGCTGAGTCACCGTTTGACTATCCAATAAACTTATGCTTATGAGATAGTCAACTAGTCACTTACATCCCTAGTTTTGCACTAAAAAGTGGATTAGACTATTTCCATATCCAACATGAGTGTAAATGTCACCAGCCTTGCCTGAAACAGACAATATATGTACACAAATTAGGGCTGTAAAATCCCATTTAATTAATTAACCAGTTAAGTGCTTCAGCCCGATTGCTTCCAACCCTGCACTGGGCTGCTGGCGGGCTGGGAGTCAGCAGCCTCATTGAAGGCCAGAAGCAGTAGCTGGGGTGGAGCAGGAGGGTGAGGAAGGGTTCCACTTCCCAGCTGCCACTTCCGGTCCCTGCACAACGCTGCAGTGTGGGCTGCAGGCCAGAGGCTGCTCCTGGATAATGGTTAAGTGGTTAACTGGTTACCCACTCACATCCCTAATACAAACGGGAGTTTGCAATACACGTTGGTCTTTTAAAGTTTTCTTTCAGCCAGAATTCATTGCTTAGCTTCACTCTGTGTTCTAATGCACAGTGTCTTCATAGAAACAAATGGGCATTCATCCTGACAAGGAAACACTGCAACTCACTGAATTCTTCTCTAGTTCAGAATCTATCCCACAGATACTGCAAACAATTTTTCAAAAAGAAAAGTCTATTATGTTCCTATCACCAAACAAAACTAGTGAGCCTTAATTTGGAAATCTTAGCAAACCACATTTAGCACCTTGGAAATATGGAGCAAGTGACCACTGCCAAAAAAACCAACTGAATGGTTTAGTTGGTTATCCATCAAACTATATTTAATATTTCATGATTACTAAATATGCCAATAAATAATCATCACCCACTCCAGAATAAATGCTAATCCAAAAAGGAATCCTACATTAGTAAAGATCTTCCCCTTCACCCATCACACCCCCTACAACAACCAATGGAAATGGGCATCTATTTAAATACATTACTACTAACATGGGGCAAAGGTCCAATTGGCCAAAGATTATGCTGAGCCATTTATAGCATCACTGGCAAAAGCAGTCTATACATAAATGATTAGTCTCAACTTGTCATATCATATTTGTGAATTAGCTGCATGAAGTAATATTTCACTACCAGCTTTTATGGATCTTTCACTGTGTATACACAACGTGTTATCCAATTACAGTGTGTGTTGTGTCTGTGAGTGTCCAGAGACTAAAATTTTCTTCTGATCACTGGCCCAAGGCCACTTCTTGGGCGTTCATGGGTACTGAAAGTTTTCATACTGCTCTGCCAATGGGTTACTTAAACAAGCAGATGGCAAGATAGCCAATCTTAAAATGCCACTTCCATTACTATCTTGGCTTTTCTTTCAGTTTAATAAAGCAGTTTAGGAGCTGTAATGAAGAGAAGTGCGAGAAACAGAAGCAAATGCGACGAACTTGAAATTACAGTTTTCCAAGGGTTTAGAGACTCTCGGTGAAATATCAGTGATTTAAAAACAATAAGTCACTTTAAGTAGGAAAATATGGGCCAGACAGCAATCAGATTATTGATATTTTAAAATCCAATATCTTGTTTGGCCATGAATAAGCACTATACATGAATGCTGGAGTCTTCAGTTTGCTAGTGGCATATGGAAACGGTTCTTAAACTGTGGTCTGCAAAGCCACCGACACAACAATGAAGTATTGCCAGCCTTTAGGAAATCATGCTTCCTGATGAGTGTCCAGAAATCTTGCAGGAATTAAGACTCTGAGGGTACATCTACACTGCACGCTTATTTCGAAATAAGCTATTCCGGAATAGTTATTCCAAAATAGCTTATTTCGAAATAGAGCATCCACACTGCAGGGAAGCCTCAAAATTAGTCTAAGGAAAGCTCCCCTAATGAGATAGCATGTCTATCTTGATTTAGAGCACCAGGAGGCACTGGGGAGGAATAACTTAGAATGGCCCTGGTGAGGGGCTATTTCGAAATAGCAGTAGTGGAGCGTCTACACATGTCTTATTTCGAAATAGCTATTTCGGAAGAGGAGTTATTCCTTGTGGAATGAGGTTTACAGAAGTCGGAATAAGCCACCCGTTATTTCGATATTATTTTGAAATAACGGAATTGCTGTGTAGACACTCACATTGTTATTTCAGAATAGCGCTAGTTATTCCAAAACAACAGTGCAGTGTAGACGCACCCTGAGTTGTAACTAATGCAAGGCCCGCAACACTATACTCAAAGGTTAACTGAATCATTACTTTCCACTAGAAGTGCTGTCTGGCATTGGTCTAGGACTGACTATAGCATATCTCAGACCAGAGAAAAATGGAATTATTCCTTCTCCAATATCCTCTCAATGAAGCTATTGGAGTTCATGGAATTTGCCAACAATAAACGTATCAGGTATAACAGGCATATCAGAAATGTAAAGAAGTGGGACAGGCATTCTTGTTTCCATGCTCCCACCTTCTATTGCAATTCAGTTCCTCTGTCCCCATAACGTGCACAAATCTATTTTAGAGGTTCTGTTCTCTCCCCTTTACATGACAGCTTGGGATGACGGAGTCATCACAGGATCCCAAAAGACCTTCTCAGTGGCTCCAAACAGATCCTGTGCGGCTGCTGCCTTTTTTTTTTTTCTCAGCTCAAAGTCACTCCATGTAGCAGAGGAGAAAGGGCCTAGTTATATCAAAAGCAAAACAATTTCATAAAAAAGCCACCTTTCCTCTATATCCTCTTTTTGTGGAACTCTTTAAAGCTGCTTGGTCTTTGTCAGCATTTGTTTCTATGCAATTGCTAGCAAGAGTCACTTTAAAATGCTGCACAGATTGCTGCTTTTCTAATAGCATCTATGAATGTTAGATATCGATATTTAGGAACATGATGAACCCTATCACTCAAAACCAATGGCATGGAGTAGTTTTGCTGTATTATTTTCTAAAGCTGTTGGAGAACATGCTTTTTATGGTAAGGGTTAAACCGAATCCTTTTACAAGACCTCAGTTCCCAGATACTCTTAACGTGGCATTATTTCAAGTTGATTGTCAACCCTATTCACTGCAGAGTCAGAAACAGCTTCATGATATCAGTCAGGTGGCTCGCAGAATGTAATGGGAAAGCAAAAGCGATCACAAAAGATCAATAACAAATAATTTGCAACGTTGATCTGTTTCTCAACATCCTTGGCAAGTCAGCAACAAACTCCATCAATTGTAGGTGAGGAAGCACAAGCAGATAATGTGACTTGACAAAGGTCACAGAAGTCTGTGGGGCAGCTGTGAATCAGACTCATGTAGTCTGACTACTACTCCTTCATTTAACTCAGGAGTGGAGAACTATCCATGATTTCTAGTCAATGGGAGCTGCAGGGGCAGGCAGACTTGAAGATTTCCTGATTGCCCGTCCATTCTTGTGCCTACGGGCCATGCCCGTCCATTCTTGTGCCTACGGGCCATGTGGACAGTCAAGCACCCTAGCTTCTCTCCCATGGCAGGGCGAGACAATGCTCACGGTTCCAACTGGGGGGAGGGGGGGGGGTTGGCAGGGAATGGGGATGCTGAGAGGCCTATAGGCTGGAAGTTTCCCACCCCAATCTAACTGTTAGTCCATAACCTACCCTTGCTGTTTATATGCCACATAATAAAATGGATGGGAATCCAGAGGAACTTAACATCTCACATGCTATCAAATATTTGATTTGTCCTCTGCACAAAGCGCTGATTTGTTTATCTTAGTTACCATTGCTTTTCTCTGGAGAGTATTTCTGTACAATCTGTCGTGTTTAAAATTGGGCATTTGGAACCAACGTACACCCCCAAATTCCTAGCATTATAGGGAACTCAGTTCCAACACTTAAAGCATTTTTAATTAATTTAGTCATTATGAATTTCCACCCCTTTAATTCAACAATGGAAAGTATTTAAAAAATTGAATTTTATAATTAAATAGGATTATGAGCACAGAACTACTAAGAAAAATTAACCTGTTAAACTGGCATTTCTTTTATTTTCTCATCAAATGCTCTGTAAACAATTAATGATCTGAAAAATGTACTTAGTACCTTTTATTCCAGAGGAATGCATTATGAAAACGCTATACAAATACCACTTCAATTGCAAATGGAATGAAAACAACTCTCTCTCTGATGAAACACTACAATTATTTAAACAAGCACAGCCAAGCTATACAATAACATTCAAGAAAACAAGTGAAGATTATCAGACCAAATCAAAATTGCAGGGGGAATTTAGGTAGATAGACATAATTAGCTTAATTGAAAATTTGATCAGGACACTGAGGGTAACACAAGAACTCTTATGAAAAGTGCTCAGAGACCGTCAGCAGTCTCAGCCGGTCAAGATCCCATTTTTCAGACCCATCCACCACACCAATAAAATCCCACCTAACTCAGATGGAAGAATGGCACTTTGTAAACTAATATCCCAAATCCTGCAGTGTGTACTGGTTTGTCTGCACTAGAACGGTGCACTAACTAGGGATTTAAAATCCTGTTTAATTGGTTAACCAGTGAAATATGATGTTTAACTGTCTAATCAATTAAAGGGGTGGCTGGGTGGGGGAGGGGAACTGCACTAATCCACTGCAGCCGGGCTGGATCAGCCCCCTTACTCGCCCAGGCAGGGGCTGTTCTATGCTAGCTGGAGCAGACTTTGCCTGCAACGCACCCAGTCTCATCATGGACAGGGACTGCTTTGGGCGGCCGAAGAAGCCCCTGCTGCAATGTGCACGGGCCCACCGCAGACAAGGGCTGCTCCAGAGGGCCGGAGCAGCCCCCATCTGCGGTGGACCCTGTAGGGCTGAAGCAGCTCCCTGCCATAGCGGGCAGGGAGCTATTTCAGCCCCCAAGGGTTAATCTTTCACATCCCTAGCACTAAAATGATGACATGCACAACTTCTTAGTGCACGTTAATGTAGTACCGAAACAGGACTTCATTAGTGTGCACTAAGGATCTTTTTAGTATGTGCCAGCAGAGTCCATATGAGCTAATTAATGTGCATCATGCTAGCATCCACTACAATTTACACCCCTAAAGTGCATGCTAATGCACCATGAAAACTCTAAGACTCCCTTGCTTGACCTGGCTAGATCCTGCTCATTCTGTCAGATGTTACAAGATAATATGACAGCAGCCCATCTAAAAAAATAAAATCAAATCAACCAACATATAGTGATAGGAGAATCTTTTTATAACAAACTTTCAATCCAATTTCAATAGAAAGGAATGCCCAGCATTTTTCAATGCATTACAACATGTAAATTGCAATTCTATTATAGGGGACTTTTTCTACAGTGGTTGAGCATATCTTGCTATATAATACAATTATGTATACCAGTGTTTGCCAAATGGTGTTCCACGGAATCCCGGGGTTCCGTGAAGTGAAAATAAGGGTTTAACAGGAAAATTCCATTACAATAACATTTTATGATTTAAAAAATAATATTTAAGCATTTATGAATTTTATTGGAAACAATTTTCATTTGTGTTTGCCACGATAAGTGTCCCTTTGTAATGTCAGCTTAGCCACAGAGTGGGGACGATGATGTCACTACTCAATGCTGTGCGTGCAGTCAGTCAGTGGTGCGATCGCCTGTTATATACCACTGTAAATCCCCGTACTCACTCTCAGGGAGCGTGGATCACGTGAGTGACTGAATACGAATATATTAGCGCCGCATCTGACAAAGTCAAAGCGTCAGCTGTCAAACCAGATGCTTGTATAGGAGTGCACAGGCAGTGCTCTTGCGAATACTTTACTTCAGTATAGTCGCGTGATTTCTTGTATTTAAAAAAATTTAACCGTGACAAATATAAATTGACTATGATAGATTAATCTACATACCATGACCTTGTTTAGCATTTGTTTATTATTCTCCTTACTTATTTGTGGTCTACTTTTTCAGCTCCATATATAAGACTGTTATTAGGGGTTCCGCAAAATTCTTTTGAGTTTAAAAGGGTTCCGTGGCCAAACAAAATTGGGAAACACTGATGTATACAGTAACTTTTAGCACTGTTGTTTATGCCTGGAAAGTTACAGAAATAACTGCTGGGCCAGCTGTTTGTAAATGATTACCTCACATGAAGTAGGCATGTTCCTCAGATTAATCTGGAAGAGCCTTCCAAGTGTCAAAAAAAACCCCAATCTGGTTTCAAGAAAGAGCTTAATAAGTTTATGGAGGGGGTGGTCTAATGAGACTGCCTATACTAGCATACAACTGATCTGCGACTGCTAGCAGTAAGTATTTCTAATGGCTGGTGATGAGACACTAGATGGGGCGGGCTCTCAGTTACTAGAGAGAATTCTTTCCCAGGTGTCTGGCAGGTGGGTTTTGCCAACATGCTCAGGGACTAATGCAGGGGTGGGCAAATCCAGTCTGCCAGCGTGAGCCCCCACCGCTATATTTACCTGCACCTCTGCAGGTATGGGTGAGTGCAACTCCCATCGGCCTTGGATTGCTGTTCCAGGCCAATGGGAGCTCCAGGAAGCAGTGTCCTGCTCCACACCACTTCTCGCCACTCCCATTGGCTGGGAATGGCAAGCTGCAGCCAACAGGAGCTGCTAATCCTGGCAAACCGCTGCCGTTTTATTGCCCACCCCAGGCCAGAGTGGCAGAAACCTTGAGAATTTTTTGTCTTCCTTTGCATCTGGGTATCCTGCAGGTTAAAACTAGTGTAAATGGTGAATTCTCTAAAATTTGAAGTCTTTAAATCATGATTTGAGGACTTCAGGAACTCAGCCAAAGATTATGTGTCTATCACAGGAATGGGTGAGTGAGGTTCTGTGTGCAGAACAACATGCAGGATGTCAGACTAATGGTCCTTCATAGTCTTAATGTCTGTGAGATTACAAAGAGCTCCACTACAGAAGCACTGCTTTGATAATGGCACAGAAAATACACTTGTAAAGTTTGCAGGGGACATCAGGCTGAGGAGAGAGGTTGAAAGTGCTTTGGAGGATAGGATTAGAATTCAAAATGATCTAGCCAAACTGGAGCAATAGGCTGAGGTAAATAGGATAAATTCAACAAGGACAAATTCAAAGTACTCCACTTAGGAAGGAACAATCAGCTGCACACATAGAGAAATGACTATTTAGGAAGGAGGACTGTGGTAAGGGGCTAACAGTCATCGTGGACCACAAGCTAAATATGAGTCAACAGTGTGATATTGTTGCAAAAAAAGCAAACATCATTCTGGGATGTACTAACAGGAGTGCTGTAAGCCAGACATGAGAAGTAATTCTTCTGCTCTACTCTGCACTGATTAGGCTTCAACTGGATTATTGTCTCTAGCTCTGGATGCCGCATTTCAGGACAGATGTGGACAAATTGGAAAAGGCAACAACAACAAAAATGATTAAAGGTCTAGAAAACAATGAGGGAAGACTGAAAGAACTGGGATGGTTTTAGTCTAGAAAAGAGAAGACAGAGAGGACATAACAGCTTTCAAGTATCTAAAAGGATGTTACAAAGAGGAAGGAGAAAAATTATTCTCAAACTCTGATAAGACAAGAAGCAATGGGCTTAAATTGCAGCAAGGGAGGTTTAAGTTGGACATTAGAAAAAAAAATTCCTAACTGTCAGGATGGGTAAACACTGGAATAAATTGCCTATGGAGGTTGCAGAAACAGCATCATTGGAGATGTTTAAAAGCAGATTAAACAAACACCTATCAGGAATAGTCTAAATAGTGCTTGGTCCAGTCATGAGTGCCTGCAGTTATAGTTAATGACCTATCACGGTTCCTTCCAGTTCTATGATTCTG
The DNA here is from genome assembly GCA_019425775.1 of Rafetus swinhoei. Lineage (NCBI taxonomy): Eukaryota > Metazoa > Chordata > Testudines > Trionychidae > Rafetus > Rafetus swinhoei. Next base: position 17,402,815 of record CM033428.1, on the reverse strand, counting down.
TGATATTAATGAAAGTTCCATTTCCTTAAGAATGTTATGACAGGGACCAAATACGTCCTTCCTGTAGAGGCTTGCTCAATTTCACCTGTTATATAGATTTTTTCTGAATCTCAAAGTTGCAGTCAATGTTTTTTATTGTTTTCTGCTGCCAGCATGGGCAAAAAATGAAAAAGATTAAAAAAAACCCAAAACAGGGATTGAAAGTAATTCTATGTGCTAACATTTCCTTTTTAAAAATTGATCTGATAGTAATGGTTTTGTTTTGGTCGAACTTGCTCTCCCCTTCCAAATGCTACCCTGTAAATGAAGGCAGGACTTTCAAATGCCCTGTCGTTCTGTCCATACAGTACTTGTTAAATTTGAGTCAAATTAAGCCCTTCGTTACACCTGAGCAAGTCACTACACTTAATGTAGTAACATGGGCATAAGTGAAGGAAGAACCCAGCCCTTTGAGAATTATTTCACAAGTTTCTGTGTCATTTATTTGTATTTATCGAGTGCCTAGCACCCAGGGTGCACTTTTACACTATATTAAACTACAGGAGGCCCCCAACTTGCGACGCAATTGGTTTCAGAGGAAGCGTCGCAAGTCGGGGGCATCGTAACTAGAATCCGCATTTACGGTAGGCGCCATGCGGGCTGAGGACATAAATCGGAGGTTTCCGGCCCCTTCTGCACTTACAAAAATGGTTGTAAGTGCAGGGGGTCGGAAGTCGGGAGGTCATATTTCGGGGGCCTCCTGTATTCAAAAATGCCCATATACACAAAAGGATACAGTGTATTACTTGAACATCTTCTCCTGAAGCTAAATCTTTCCACAAGTCTCATCTGTACAAAAAAAGTAGGGAAAATTACTAGCTTTTTCATGGCTTTATAAATCAGTAAAATATAATAAAATAAACTGAAAATAATTATGCTGGTGGTGAATTTGGAAGGGGTGAAGGAGAAAGGTGCAAGGACCATAAAGTAAGGGTAAACTAACCAACAGCATTTTTTAAATGCTAAAATTACTTTTAATGAAAGTCATGGAAGCATTAGCTCTATAAACACATTGACTACATTATGTCTAAACTGGTGGCGTATTAATTTTCACTGATACGATAGCCTACTGTGCTACTTCAGGTAAGTATCTCTGGGTCTATTATTGATTCACTTGGGGAAGGAGGGTAAAAAAGAGCACTTTTCTATGTTGGGAACTTTCCAGGAAAACTGGCAGTTTCTCCCTGAGACAATATTAAAGGTACAACAGCAAGGTATCCTAGTGAAATAAAAAAAGGAAAAAAATGTAAAAGGCTCCATCAGGCACTCTTTAATGGCCTAACAATAATAAAAAATGTACAAAAAATGAAAACATTAAATTAATTGATATGGATGAGTACAGATGGGGAGCTGCTCCAGTCCCCACAGGTTAACCATTAAGTGTGAGGCTTACCAGTAAACAGGTTAAACATTCACATCACTACTTGGAACCATTAGCAATTATCTTTGAAAATGTATGGAGGACACGCGAGATCCCAGAGGATGGGAGAAGGGCAAATATATTATCTATCTTTGAAAACAAAAACAAAGAGGACCCAGAGAACTATATACAGTAATTCCTCATTTAACACTTTAGATGCATTTCTGAAAATGTTCGTGCTAAGCGAAAACATGCTATGTGGGGTCAATTTTCCCATTAAAAATAATGGAAAAGTTGGGGGTTATGTTTCTGGTGGTGTTGGCAAAGTCAGTTTTTTGTTGGTGCTGGGTCATCAATGTCAACATTAGATATCTAGCAACACAAGATAACTAGCAACACAAGTTGCTGCAGTTTGTTAAAACACAAAGATAAACACGTGAGTGAGCAGAGGAGTGCTGTGACCACGTGTATTCATCCGCTCATGCGTATTACCACTGTTTTCACCAACTTATACCGCCGCATGAAGTAGTCCGCCACTTGATTATTTTTCTGTTATTTCGGGGACAGTCATGTTATTCAAAAAACATCCCCTTAAAAAAATATCGTGCTATTGCGAAAACGTGTTAATTGGGCATATGTTAAACGAGTAATTACTATACTAGTCAGCCTTCCTACAATACCTGAAAAATACCAGAACAAATTATTAAACATTCAATTTGTAAGCATCTACAGGATAATTGGATTATAAAGAGTAGCCAGCATGTATTTTTCAAGAACAAACTAACCTAATTTCCTTCTTGACAGTTGCATGCCTAGTGGATTAGGGGGGAGTAGTAGATGAAACATATCTTGATTTTAGTAAGGTTTTTGACACAAGGTAGGGATGTTAAAATATTTGTATTTGTGTAAACATGTAACCGCTGAATTTTTCAGCAGTTACATGTTTACATGCAGGGGAGGGTGACAGAGAAAAGGCAAGCACCCGCTCCTGCCTGCCTCTCCCCCACATCTGCCCCATGATGCTGCCTCTGTGGTAGGAAAGGAGCAGAGAGGGCCAGCGGCTCCGCAGGAGCCAGCGTCTGCAGGGAGCTGGTTTAAAAGCTAGCTCCGCACATGCACTGGCTGCCCCTTCCCCTCCACAATGCTAACCATGTACTCAGATACACATTTACATCCCTACTGTAAGGTGAGTGCATCTCTCACCTTCTGTCAAAATGAGCAGAAACTCATTTTGGGATCCCACGGGGTGTCAGTTATGATTTCAGTACTATTCAATCTTTTCATCAATGACTTTGATAGTGGAATGGAAATTATGCTTACAAAATTGGAAGACGACACAAAGTTGCACCTGGAGGATGCAATTATAATTCAAAACAATCTTGGAAAAACTGGAGAACTGGTATAAAATCAGCAAGATAAAATGCAACAAAGGCAAATGCAAAGAACTTCATTTCAGAAGAAAAAAAATGAACAACAATAAAATGGGGAATAACTGGCTAGTCAGTAATATTGCTGAAAAGGATCTGGAAATTAGAATGGATTACAAATTGAACACGAGTCAACAACATTAAGTTGTGAAAAAGGCTAATATCGTTCTAGAGTGAATTAACAGAAGTATCATATTTTTAAAAAGGAACAATTTATCTTGCTCTAATTGGCATTGGTGAGGCCTCACCTGGGAGTACTGGGTCCAATTCTAGGTGCCACACATAAGAAAGATGTGGACAAATTGGAGCAACTCCAGAGGATAGCAAAACACATGATAAAGGGTTTAGGAAACCTGACCTATGAGGAAAGATTTAAAAACACTGGGTATGCTTAGTCTTGAGAAAAGAAGACTGAGGGGCAACCTTTTAAGTTTTCAGATATGTTAAGGGCTATTATAAAGAAGACAGTGATAATTTGTTCTCCGTACCCATAAAGGTAGGGCAAGACTAACAAAGTAGATTTTGGTGCTGCAGAACTATTGATTGTTTTTAAAGTTTTTTCAGTTATAGACTAACATGGCTACCCCGTGAGACTTTCAAAGTAGATTTAAGTTAGATATCCAGAAAAATATTCCTAACTATAAGGATAGTTAAGCACTGGAACGGGTTTCCAAAGGAGGTTGTAGAATCCTCATCACTAGTTTTTAAGAACAAGTTAGACAACAAAGAGATTGGGCAAACATCTAGTAGGGACAGTCCAAGTTTACTTGGTCTCTAACTCAGGACAAGGGGCTGGACTAAATGATCTCTTGCAGTTCCTTTTAGCCCTACATTTCTATGATCCTACACTGTAGAATCAAAGAGCTCCTTCAAGTGCAACTCTTTTTAAAAAAGTGTTTATTTAACAATAATATTGTGGTCCTCTTACAACTTTAAAATCAAAGCAATTTCTAACATATAGGAAAACAGTCGTGGGCATATTCAGCCTGTGATTTGAGAGCCAAGATTGAGGGTTTTCTTGCTCTGACATGACCAATAACAGAAACTCTTCAATCAGGACTTTCATTAGACTTGTTTATCTTCACATATTAGTAGCTTTCCTAATCAATACATATATTTTCTTCATATAGCCAGTGTCATAACTGCTTATTTTTCTGATTAAGGGCTAACTGCTTTTAACTCCTAACTCCCCAGCAGAACTAGCACAACTGTGAAAGAAAGGTTAATTAAAGTCTTGTCCTCACAGGAACATTTAGGAAAATTAATCCATATGATGTAAAGGTGGATTATGGCATTAAAACCATGAAGATACCCTCATTCTGGCCTTAATTCTGTTTATCTTAATTACAAATTAATACACAGAGACCAGATGGATGAAGAAAGCTGCTAATACTTGAAATAAAAACTTATGTTGTGAAATTCACGCTGGGAAAATTGGCATGAGAAAGAGAGGGTTGCTTTTAGATAAGGAAGAAGGGAAAGGCATTTTAAGCCACTTCTGCACACTTAAAGACAGCCTTTACTCTGGTCATTAGACAGTAGATGCTTCAGGCAAGTTTTTTTTCCCCCTGTGGCGGGCCCCCTCCCACCTACCCTCTTAAGTCCAAGGCCCTCCGGCCTGAGTCCGAAGCACGGTCCACGTCCGGCCCTTTTTGGCCAGGCCGCGGCGCTCCGGCCTGAGTCCACAACACAGTATAAAGCTGGCCCTTTAAGACAAGACCAAGGCCCTCCGGCCTGAGTCCATGACACAGTTTAGGGTTGTAGTGGGGATGCACCCCAAGCAGGGGACCCGGGCCCACCCTACTCCACTGGGCAGGCAATCCCTGGGTCACACCAGCTCGCCTCTGCGTCCCCCCCAGCCTCTCCTGGAGTCTCCGGCGACAGCCATGCGGGAGCCCCCTTCGCAGGTCTTTCTCCTCCGGCTATCTCCCTTGACTGAGTCCTTCCCCAGGCTTTTATAGTGGAGCTACAGCCCGGGCATGCTCGGTAGGGCTGCGGGGGAGGGGCCTCTGCAGCCAGGTAACCTTGGCTGGGCCCTGCAGGTTCAGTGCGGGGCTGCCTCGCCCCGTCACACCCCCTAGATGTCAGTTAGAGACAGATCTGGGACAAAGGTCCACATGGCCGTCTTACTAAGTCAGAGAGAGAGAGAGATACAACCAAACATGAGATTAATGAATCATAAAAAGAAGGCAGGAATGAGCCAACTGATTAGACAGTTAAACAAGTTTAACATTGAAAACCTGTAAGTAGGTAAAAGGCCACCGCTCTTGCTAAACTGGCCCAGAAGCATAAACATTTGTAGAAAAAGTCATGATGCATGAAGTCTGGAGAGACTGCCAAGTACAATTAACTCTTGCATGCATAGGGCTAAGGCAAGAATCAATCACACAAAGTATCAGCCAAACTGGACAGTGTGTTTTCTTGAATTCTAGTGTCACTGACTAGATCAGCTCTCTCTCTGGCCTTCTGAAGTTTAAAATTCAGCCAATTTAATTTGTAATGGACTGAAACTTATGTATACACCTTTGTCTGCATGGAGACAAATTATAGCAGGAAATCATATCTAAGCCACCAAGCCATTGAGCTCTGAACCCTTCAAAACAAGAACACCACAACGCCATGTGAAGTGGAAAAAATTTAAAAAGGCTCCAGTTTTAAATATTCTCTGTAATAATAGTTTATGCTTGTGCAGTGGTGCTTGTAGGCAGTGTCCAGATACAGTTTTCTTAAAAGGTGTTCAGAACAAGTAAGTGTCTAAAGCAGATCTTCAAAAGCAATGTGATGCATCAGTGCTGGAAGGTGAAAATTGGTAGGATCAGCTGTAAAAATCATTCAAGCATCAGTCACTACCTATGCTCAATAACAGTTGTGAACAAAAAAAATAAAGTTTTTCCCTGTCTACACTGGCTGGTTCAGTGGTTGAAAAATTGTCATGGGCCTTTCATTTAAAAAAAAATCTGATATGCCAAATTTAACACTGGGACAGCTATTAAGTCAAAATTCTAAGTATGCTAGTTATATCAAAAGAGGCTCACACTTCCTTTGTTAACAGCAATCTCTTAGGCACTGCTGCAGAGAAGCACAATGGTACATATTGTTCCTGCTATTTATTTTAAAGGGTCTCTTTCCGTTTCCTCTAGCTTTCAGCAGGCAAAAAAAAATATCACAAGATCTTGACAAATTTACGTATGATGTGCAGCATAGAAGACAGAAACTTTCACACTATCACTGTTCCTGCCTCATAGACACATTTCCAGCAACTTAAATAGAGATGATGTAACTTTTTTTTTTTCAGTCACTCCTTCAGCAATAGCTTCCCACACTAATCTCCTGTCTGGCTAATCTTCCTCATTTTCATGCATCTGAAATCTTGGCCTGTGTATTTTAATAATCCTAATTAAACTATACACTCTCCACCACAGGCACTTTTGCATTCCAAATGATGTTTAAAACAGCATGTACATGTATGACTATATATAAAGAGAAGCAGGCTGCAGAAGCCAAGCATGGATTCCTTTGCAGACACCTAGTTATTCAATTAAAGAGATCATCAGCAAAAACCAGCACAGACCTCTCTGTGCCAACCGGGTTGTTTCACTTGTAAATATCCATGTTTTTAAAATATTAATATTTGATAGACACACCAGATTCACAAATGCATAATCAGAAGTTTCACTTGATTTAATAAGACCAGCAAAAACGATGTCCTGGCATATGTAAACAGTCTCTGTAATTTGATAGCACCCTGTGAAATAGAAAGTTGATGACTACAATACTGTATGTTTCTCTAGTCTAAACAAAAGCTCACTGTTGTAATGATTTTAGTTTTCTCTGATATTTACATAGCAATGATGTGTTAACGATAGAAATCTCTAAATAAACAAATAAATAAAATAAAGGTAATATATGCAGTGATCTGAACAATCAGAGAAAAGTCTGTTTCATGTCAAGAGGGAGAAGTGTAGGGCTGATGCAGTACAGTAAGCAACTCAAGATGAACAGGTCCCTAGAGCTAGCTGTGTGCCCAGTATTGGATACACACAGTCCCTCAAGCAGATCGCTAGGATTAAACATAGAAGGCAGGTGTACTCATGGCCATGCAATGCCTCCCCTCCTTCAAGCATACCTATTGTAACACACTAGGCAACTATGGGCCCACTTTTCCCCTTCTGCCAAGCTTCAGGGCTCCCATCCGCAGCACAGCTCAAGAGACACAAGCCCTGCAGCCAGCAGACACTAGCTCCCCCACTATGACAGAGGGACTGACATGCAGACTGCCCCGTGTCATGCGTCAGGGACCAGGAAGTAAAAGCGCAGCCTCTCCTTGTCTTATCGATCATCTGTGCATCAAACCAACAGATCATCCACAGTTACTCCCGTACCCCTGGGGCATGACAGGCTAGTCTCCAGGGCTTACGGATACACTCAGACCCCCTACCCCAGCCCCCTCAATTCCTGCGCTGGCCCCACATTGCTAGCGCTCCCCTCCCCGAGCACCCCACTCCCTGTGCCCCCCAACATCCCTCCCAGCAGCTCCCCACTTCTTGGCCCAAAGCCCTTTCCCACATCTCCATCACCCCAGCAGCCTTCACGCCCCGGCTGCCTACTGCTCAGCGGGGCCCCCGGCCCGGGCGCACCTCGGTGACGATGGTGGAGAGGTAGAGCTCCCGGCTGTACTCCCAGCCGTCCAGGCACTTCTCCTGCTCCAGCTGACTCAGGTCCACGTCCCTGCCGGGCTGCAGCCCCAGCGCGGAGAAATTGGCCAGCGCGGCCAGGCGGTAGCGGCGGCACCTGCTGGGCCCCTCCCGGCCGCCCTGCACCTCGTGGGGGATGCTGGCGTCGAGCCACTCGCGGCTCAGGTTGGCGCCGGGGGGCAGCCGGCAGCGGTGCTCGGGGACGCCGGCCAGGAAGACGATGGAGAGCCCGGTGAAGCCATTGGGGACGATGCTGGCGCTGAGCAGGAAGAAGACGAGGCGCTGGAAGGGGCCCCACTCGCCCAGGAAGGCGGTGACCCCCTCGTAGTCCCGCATGGCGGGGGCGCAGCGGGCCTGTGGGCCCGGCGCTGAGGGAGGAGCGGCGGCGGCGGCGACACGCGGCCCCTTCTGGCGCGCAGAGGGAGCTGCCGCAGCGGAGTCCCCAGCGCCGGCCGGGGCCGGGCCTGGCGGGAGGGGTGTGGGGCTTGTTGTCGCACGGCCCAGGCGGGACAGGTGGCGTAGCCGCTTCCCGGCTGCCAGGGCTGGGCAGGGCGGACGCCGGCGCGGGGGGCGTCTCCCCTCTTCGAGGCCTGCCGCTGCCCATCCCGAGCGGGCGGCCGAGACTAGCTCGGCTCCCAGGCTCTCTCCCCGCGGCGGCCCCGAGCTGGGAGACGTTCGGCTGCCGAAGCCCCACGCCCCTGGGGGCGCCTCAGGCCCCGGGTCGGCAGAGGGAAGCCAGGCTGGGGCCCCAGGAATAACGCGGGCCACGGATGAAACTGCCTGTCAGCGCTGAAGGGGAGCTGGTCGGCACCGGGCTGGGCCCGGGTTAGGAGACACAGCCCCAAGCTTGTAGATCTGCCACCTTTCCCCCTTTGAAAGGTCTGCACCCGATTCTCCGTCCCCCTTGTCAGGCCCTTTGCCCCTAGGTCCAACCAGTGCCTAGCCAACCAGCCTAGGGCCCTTCTTCCCTAGAGTCCAGGTTAAGACAGCGTGTAACACGTAGGAGGGTAGGGTCCAACATGCTAGCCGCTAGCCCCATGTGGCTATTTAGCTAGTTATGTGGCTAGTTGGCTTGAAAAATGTGGTTAACTCGCCACACTGTTCAGACACACAACATTTTTTCCTACCATTGCAACACATTTGTTTAAACAACTTAACTGTAGGCAGGTGGGCAATGAAATTTTTGGGTGTAAAAAGTACAAAAATAAAGCACTGTAAAACTTAACGCAAAAAATTCAGTTTTCTCCAAATTTCAGTTGTGTTGACATACCCCCTCAGAATTCACTCGAGTACCCCTAAGGATACTAGTACCACTGGTTGAGAAACATTGCTGTAGACCAACACAGTAAATACAGAAACTGACAGTATATACCTACTTATCAAATGCCTGTTAAATGGTTTCATTATCACTTTAATAGCTCTTTCACAGTCTCAGTGTTCTGCTCATAGGTCGGACAGGCTTTTTTCACTTTTAAGTTAACCTGGTGAGTCTGTCCAGAGTTAGACTCACCAGGCTGCAACAGCCACATAACAGAGATAGGAAGGGGCAGACATTAAGACCGAGTGGTATCTCAAATTTTCAGGTGATCTATTTAGCTATGTATTCTGCATATGGGTGAGGACAGCCCTGGCTTTAATGAAGAGAGATGAATTTACCATAAAATGCCTGCTAAATGCACACTATGTCTACCCCATTCCAGCCTGCCATAGACTAACTCTCCACCTTCCCACATTAACAGTGTGTTAATGTGTGTGGATCTAATCCTCGCAGAAAGGAGACTCTCTCTGCCTTCCCCTTCCAGTGAACACATCTGGGTGTCAATCTGAAGGATACCGGCGGAGAAGCACCAGGCTAGAAAAGTGGTCCCTGATATGAGGCTGGAAGAGGAGAGCATGTGATACATGGATGGAACAATGGTAGGATAATAGCAACTGAAGCCTGGACACAGGCGGAGTGCAGGCCAGCTGGAGATGAGAACATGGGGTAGATGGGTGAGTTTTAGTACACAATGGGAGACAAATGGTGTGGGGAGGGTAGACATGGAGTCAGATGTGGGGAGGCTAAGAATACGGGAACATACCACAGGACAGGCAGGGTAGGGGTGGGGTAGGATCCTAGAGAAGTGGGCCAATGTTAGAACCCCAGGAACAGCTCATCCGGGCATAGGATTCAGTGGAACAGTAGGACGGAAGACTGGGTGGTGAAGGGGGCAGCCCTCAGGAGTACAGGGAACAGATGATATGGAAGATCGAGACAGGACCGCAGGTCTCAGAAGGGTGATTTAGTGAGTCTGCCCCACTGCCCTCGCCTGAAGTGAATGGTACATTCCATGTACCACACATAGGTAACAGAGCATGAGTAACTTGGGCTGTGTTGTGTATACTAATACTGAATTTGATATGTGTATAGAGGGTTATACAAGACCTTTCCTGTGCTGCTGTAGACTTAATTTCCAGCAATGTAGTTCCTCGAAAAGCTATTCACGTCAACTGGGAGAAGCTGCCATGAAGCAAAACCAAATAAACCTTGAAGTGTTGCACAACTATTTGCAATCTTATCCACATCTCTCATTTATAATATCTGAGTCAAAGGTAATGCAACCTGACTAAGCAATGAAATAGTGTTGCCCAAGTAGCTAGTAAAAGCTCAGGGCCTTGGAAGTGTTCCATCTGCGAGCAGAAATAGGTAATAGTTAAATTGCTTTGATAAAGTTTTGTTTACAAAGAATGTAGAAAAGCTTTTTGTGACTCAGAATGCAGAAAGTATCAAATAGCAGGAAACAGGTTCTTGACCTCAGAGCCCTAAGAAAGCTATTTTCCACCTGAACCTTGACCCAAAAATCTCTCCCCAGGTTTCTTCCAGGGTCATACACTGGTTTCAGCAGCTCCTAGTGGCTCTCTGACTATCTCTACTCATGCATCCAAAACAATACTCAGAAAAACTGCTCTGACTACTCAAGCCAAAAATTCCTGGGCAGGTTGGTTCACAACTTCCTTTTGTATTTTGGGGATTTTGGAGGGGGGAGAGGAGTTGTGATTAATTTATCATGCCAAATATGTGAATTGAAGAGAGTGTTACACTCAATGAGGCTTGTGATGTGAGCAGTGACCACTACTTTCCAGTGTAACAATATTTTGTCTCATTAACACATCTGATAAAAATTTAACTTTTACTCAGGTAACGAAACAGCTAAACTTTAAGAGCTTGTATTTACATAGTTAAAATGTACACTAAAGGTTACAAAGTCAAGGTTAAGGAGAACTAAACTAATGAGTTATCACCTCACTAGATATTCCACCAAAGTCAAGGATTCAGAGGTGATTTATGCTTGAAATGCTACAGCAGCACAGCTGCAGCTACGCTGCTCTCTCTACAGCTACAAGACTTCTCCCAATGATATAGCTACTATGTCTTGGGGAGATGGATTAACTATGTCAACAGAAGAATTCTTCCCTCAGTCTGCCAATCTCTATACTGGGTTAGGTTAGTTTAACGATGTTGCTCAGAAGCATGTGCGGTTTTCAGCCAGCAGTTTCTACAGCCATGGTGGTTGCATTTGGTAGCACTAAACAGCTCAAATTCCAGGACACGCCTGTATTTTTAAAAGGAGCAGCAGAGCACACTACACTATCTGGTAGCCTCTGCTTTCCTTGAGGAATCTACCCTTACTAGATCTGCCCCCCCCCCCTTTGTTGGTTAGAGCAGGATTTAACCTCTGCATTCAAATTCTCCTACACCTACACTATGTAAGACTCAACAGAGTGGGCTAAGTATAGGCTTATATTCTCAACATAAAAACAGCCATACTGGGTCAGACCAAAGGTCCATCTAGCTCAATATCATGTCTTCCAACATTTGCCAAAGCCAGGTGCCCCAGAGGGAAGGAATCAGTTCTGTTCATTCTCTGTCACCCATTCCCAGCTTCTGACTCCACTCCTACCCATCCTGGCTCATAGCCATTGGTGGTCCTATCTTACATGAATTTATCTAGTTCTTTTTTGAACTCTCTTAAAGTCCTGGCCTTCACACTGTCCTCTGTCAAGGAGTTCCACAGGTTGACTATGCGCTGAGTAAAGAAATACTTCCTTTTGTTTATTTTAAACCTGCTACCTATTATTTAATTTGGTGACCCCTAGTTTTTGTGTTATGGGAACAAGTAAATAAAAAAGTAAATAAGGAAAAACTAACACCCCACTATTTTAAGGGCTTCTCTCTCAAAGGGATAGTGGTCCACAAATCTGTTTCATGCAGGTATAAGGGCCTAAGTAAGTCAATTAGTAATCTAGCAGGGAACATTTCAGAAACTGAGGCTAATCGGAGAAGTAGCATTTTAACATGGCATGGCCCTTGCCCTACTCAGGCCCGTATGCAGGAATTTCTATGGGAGGTGTGTGTGTGCTTCTTTTGTAAATGTGGACTGCAATTTTTTTTTAAAATATAAAGGAGTTCAAAATAGTCATGCCATGAGTGCACATAAGAGAGGTTAATGAAAACATTTGAGTGGGAACAGTGATTGGTAAAATGGTTTGTTAGAACAAACTGAAGATTTATACAGCAATAAAGGTTTTATAAAAATTACCTTCTTCAATCACGGCGGGCAGTGTGGCCACCATGGCTCCCCCGCTCCCTCGGCCACCCCTGCTTGCTGTTGCTCTACCTGCTCTGTGAGGCCAGTGCCAGATAGGTGTGGGTAGGGCTTCTGGCCAGTGGGGCCGGGCCTGGGCTGCTCCTCACGGGTAGGGGGCACTATTCCCTGGCCCTGTCACACCACCAACACCCTGCTCTCCCATTCCCCCACAACACAACACTCTTTTAGGGGGATGGGAGAGCATTCTCAAACTTTTTGGCCTGTGCCCCACCTAAACTCGCCATTAATTACATAATTACATCTGAGCTACTTTGCGAGTGCTGCTGCTAGGAAGAATGGTTTAATTTAACCAGTAAGAAAGGAAATATCAATTTAAATTATTAAACAGATTAAGCGCTTTAACTTTCTCATGTTAATTTATCAAACTTCATTTTAAATAAAGTAAATATTAATTTATGTCCGACACAAAAGGTTCCCATGTTTTCTTCATTTATGGTAGAGATGGGGAACCTTTTTTGGATCAGGGGCTAGTGACCCACAGACAAAAATCAATTGGGGACCACACAAGTGAGAAGCAAATAAAATAAATAAATAAACCCTCCCAAAACTCCCAAGCCTCACTGATGTGGCCCCCAACTGAGACACCTCATGCCCCTGGCGCTCCAGCCCCACTGGGGGAGGGGACAGGACAGGGAGAACTGAATTTCAGGGCTTCCCATAGGCCAGATTTAATCTTCTTGGGTTCCAGGGTTAGTGGATTTTGGGAATCCCCCTAGGCTCTGGGGTTGGGCCAAAAATGGGGGTGTTCAGTGTGTGGGACAGGATTACCAGCTAGAGGAATGAGGGTGCAGGATCTGGGCAGGAGGAGGTGAGGGTGCACAGTGTGGGTGGGAGGTGGAGTGCAGGAGGGGGTTATATGTGAAAGGTCTGGATGGGAGGTAGGGTGTGGGAGCAGGCTGGGCATCTGGCCTGGGGAAGGGGGCAAGAACAAGGGAAGATGCAGTGTGTGACCAGGAGGGAGGGTGCAGGAAAAAGGGTCAGTGTAGGAGTGGGTTGTGGGTAGGGTGTCTGACCGGGGGGAAGGTGCAGGAGCAGAGTAGGGTGTCTGGCCAAGGGGGAGGAGGCAGGAGCAGGTTGGAGGTGCAGGGTCTTAATGGGGTGTGAGAGGGGGAGCTGTGGTACAGGAGTCTGGGCATGAGGAGGAGGAGGCGGCACTTACTTGTCTTCGGGCCCCGTGTCGGTCCCAGGCACTGCCTCCTGCTGCTCCCGTTGGCCAGGTTCTGACCAATGGGAGCAGTGGGGAAAGCCTCCAGGCAAAGCTTGGGCTGCGTCACTGGACACACGGTGACTCTTTAAAGCATCATGTAAACTGAGATGCTGGCATTTGGCTGCCCTGGAGCACCTGCTCTCCTCCAGATGGTGGTGAACCCTTATCAATGGCCCCATGTCTCCCAGATACTTGATCAGCTGAAGAGGCAGCAGGGACCAGGCCACCACCTGGATCTGACCCTGGTTCACACCCTTCGCACCCTCCCACCACGTATGGGCCTGTGACTCTACAGAAAGGAATGCTGACATATATGGCAAGTTGAAGCAGTCCCTGCAGTAAAACAGGAGAGAATACCACTTGTCAAGTTCCAGCTGGAACAAGTCCCTGGTGCTGAGATGAGGTCAGGAGCTGCCTTCAGCAGTCATGCAGCAATTTGCAGGAATGCCACTCAGTCCTGTCTGGGGTTGGATGGTCCCCTCCCCCAGACTGGTGCCAGGTTCTTTCATTGAGACCGAACAGATTACCTGCAGCTTAGGTCCAAATGAATTTACAGGACATCATTCCCAACATGCATGTAATGGAGCTGTACAAGAATTAAAGGCTCCATATTGTCCCATTCCCAGGACTCATCAACCCACGGAAATGCTGATATATAGAGGAAACCAGCCATTTACTTCAGACACAGGGGAAACAATCCATTCCTTCTAAAGCAGTGATTTTCAAACTGGGTTGTGGAATGTCAGGCACTGGGTCACCTTGCTGTAAGATAACCAGGTAACCAGCAGGGGTGCTATGGCAGGCTTCCTTCCTGTCCTGGCACTACAGACCCCGCTGTGCCCCAGAAGTGGCCAGCAGCTGGTCCAGCTTCTAGGCAGGGCTGCACTGCCTCCACTCTAGGCATCGGCTCTGGAGACCAGTGCCTGTGGGAGAAAGCAGCACGCAGAGCCACTGCTGGCCATTTCCAGGGTGCAGTGCAGTCTGCGGTGCCAGGACAGGCAGGAAGCTTGCCTTAGACCAGGCCCAAATCCTAAGCACCAACCCCCTGCCCCAGCTCTGAGCCTCTCCAAACCCAGAGCCCCCTCCTACACTCCAGACACTTCATCTCCATCCCACCCCAGAGAGGGCCTGCACCCACCCTGAAACTCACCCCTACTTCAGCCCAGAGCTACTTCTCACACCCTGAGGCCCTCAGCCTTGTGCCTTAGCCTGGAGCTCATTATGCTCCAAAACCCCCATCCTACCTCACCCCAGAGCCTGCACACCCAGATGGAGCCCTCTCCTCCTCCCCCCACAATCCCTGGCCCTATCCCATAGCCTGCACTCTAGTCAAAAGATATAATTATGCTGGGTTGTGGATATCAACAATTTTTTTCAACCAGAAAAAAGTATGAAAACCACTGCCCTATCCTATTCTTAGTCTCAGAGAATCAGGGATAAAACAGAATACAACTCTGTCTGAAACATCTGAAAAAGGATCTAAAGGAGGCTTATCTTTACTTTCACATTTTATCACTACTCTTTCATCAGGCAAATGCTTCTAGGATCACAGGAATATTAATATTAGGAATAAGAGGAAGTAATTCCCTTTTGTCTCTTTCTAGGCAGTTCTACTGATCAGGACTTTGTACAAAGAGAAAGTAGAAATAATAGAATGACACTGCTTCTGGATTATCTTGGTTTCACAGCAGACACAATAAATAGATATGTGGTGCCAGGGAGGTCAATCACAGAGTACCAGGCAGAAGATCTCATCTCAGAGGAATGTTAACAGAAGACGAAAACAGCCATAAAGGAAAACACATGTGGTTAAAGAAACAACAATCCAATCTGTATTGGAGGCTTTTAGAAACACTTGCCTCACGCAATTATGTACTTCAAAAATAACACCACCAAATTCTCAAAGCACTTTATAAAGAAGGTCAGTATTGTTTACCCCCATTTTACAGATGGAAAAACTGACACACCCAGCAAGCAGCCCAGAGCTCATATGAAATGTATCCAGTTATTCCTCCCATGCCTGGAATTTCATTCTATTACATCTGTTTGTATTTTAAAAAGATTATCTAGTTTCCCACACTGGAGACAGGTAGCTATCAAAATCACATTGTAACTGATCTGTGAGTCTTAGCATAACGAAGAAAGGAAAATTCTTCCCCTGAAAAATTCCTTTAAGTGGTTCATTCCATAAATTTGGCCCACTTAAAAATGGAGGACTCATTGCCAGTCAGGATGGTGATGAAAAATCGACATCCATAGCTGTTATTAATGGAAAGCATAGCCATGTTTATGCTGTTGGAGAAACTAGGTGTTAACTATGTTTGCAAAAAATAAACTGTGCTATGCAAATTGCATATCTTATTTTGAAATAGCTTATTTTGAAATTTGGCGTGTCTACACAGTGCCAAATTTCAAAATAATGTGCTATTTCAAGACATGCCTTAACCCTCATGGAATGAGAGTTACTAGGATACCGAAATAGCACGCCTGTTATTTCAAAAAAATATTTTGAAATAACGGGCGGCTTGTGTAGACGCGGGGTAGCTATTTTGGGATATCTCAGATATCCCGAAATAGCCGTGCAGCGTAGACATACCCAAAGAGAATTTCCAGGTGCATTTTCCCCATTGTACTGTGCTTCACTTCACTCCTTTGTAAAGTCTGTGGAATAGTCCAGTGATGGGCAATCTGCAGCCCATGAGGCCCACTAGGGTTCTACGTGTGGCCCATGAAACATTTTGTTTACACTGCCCATGCGCAGGGTTGCCAGATTCCGGTGGTTTCTATCTGCATATTTTTTTCCTACCAATATTACTAAAGTGACATGCACATACAGTAAGGGCACATGAGGTGAGGTGCATGCTGACTTCACACAACAGGGAGAACCGTGCAATCCCTTTGCATCCAAAGTGCTGCTACAGTTCAGTCAGCACACCCCGCACATTCTGGGTAGGCAACACAGTGAGTAAAACTTCCCTATCCTGGGAGATTGTCTTGGTTATGACAATCTTACTGCCCACTGAGATGAAGGAGGGCCACTCATACGACCTAGTAACTAACCTGGGTTGCCCCTCACTGGAATAGTGTTAGAAAACTCAGAGTGGAGCACATATGAATGAACCTAAATCATTCACAGGCACCTGTATGTTCCAGTGATCTCCATGGGTAGTAGGCTATCACCAGGCACCTCATCCTGCAATTGCTTATATGTAAAGGCTTGGGAAATTGGGCTCTGGAAAAGTCTGTGTGTGTGTATTACACCAAACAGTCACTGCACAAAAACTGCACATTTGGAATGGAAGACAACATTTTAAAATTAGTGCAGTGGCAAAATGACTTGACCGGTCTGATAACATCCAGCATGCAACTCAAACGTTACTGTACATCTCTCAATTTGTAGGTAACCTTCAAAATAAACAGCCCTCTTCTATTTTTAAAGAGGTCTATAGGTGCACATTTTAGAACATAAAGCAATGAGTTACAGGAACTCCAAAAAGGCAAGTTCAAAGACTTTAAGTACAAGGCTCACATCATGCAAGGCACAGAGGGGTAGCCATGTTGGTCTGTAAGGGCACGTCTACATTACATTCCTCTTTCGAAAGAGGGATGTAAATGAAGCAAATCAAAAGTGCAAATGAAGCGCAGCTTTAAATATCCTGCACTTCATTTGCATATTCACATCCAAGCGCTTTTTCGAAAAAGGGTTTTTTGAAAGTGAAAGTGCAGTCTAGACAGGGTTCTTTAGAAAAAACCCACCCTTTTCCGAAAGAACCGTAGTCCTGAAAAAACAAGTACAGGTTCTTTCTAAAAAGGGTTTCGAAAACTGTAGATAGTATCATGAGCTTTCGTGGGCACAACCCACTTCTTCAGATAAATGGAGCAAGGGGTCCAGAGGTACAAATAAATAGCAAAAAAAGAGGAGAGATGGGGAGTGAAAGAGAAGGGGGAAAAATCTTGTCAGAGTGTCCGTGATAAATCATGCAAGGCAGTTTTTAAAAATTGCTTGAGTTTCCCTTCTGCTCCTCAACCCACTTCCTGCCAACTGCCAACAATTTCATCAAGCTTTTAAACAGGAAATACTAGTTCTTAGTGATATAAGCCTGACTCCATACTTTGAAGATCATTAAGATGTCTAGTGTCATGCTCACATTGCAGGAAGTATTAAAAAATAAGTCTGAGAGAGGGTGAATTATCCTTAGGAAAAGCTTCAGGACAGAGCAAATTGCTTAGAAATGCATAAGGGAACAACCCAACATCCTGGATGAGGTTAAATCTGCAGTTTCAGCATCTGACTCCTTGAAGGCCCCAGGCCTTGTTGGCATTGGAAAATTATAAAGATTGATAGTCCCTTTTGCTTTTCCTCAAGATCCATTTCAATGAAAGGTGAACATATATAACATATGTCAGCAAGAAAACCAAAACAAACCAGTCCTCAGAATAAGGTCACATTTCAGAAGCCTGCAGAATAATTTGAATTTCACACTAGAGCCGTCTACTCCCCCTAATTTCTGTATTGTTTCATTTTTGAGGCCCCCTGACCCTTGCCCTTCCACCCGTTTTCTTTAACCATGTCCACAGTTTCAGCAAGTGCCTTCTGCTCAGAGACCAGGAAAGCTGACACTGCCTGAAGATGGCTAACAGGCAATAGTGACTCTTTAATAATGACTGTGGAATATTTGTTCAGTTTTTTTTTGTTTTTGTTTTTTTAAAAGCTGGAGTAACTAGATGCTTCTATTTGGCCGTAACAGCAAGTTCATCCATGGTAAAAACTACATTCACTGATGCCTGTTGCCAATAAGTTTTTATTTTCCAGACTTTATGACAGACACAAAGCATGAGCAGACCCCCCAAAACACCACATATAAACAAACCACAGTCCTACAAACATGGGATATAACTTACATCATGTGTCTCATCAAGCACCATAGGCAATTAATAATCAGAGGACTCCTCCTTCTCCATCCCCCGAAAGAAAATGAAAACCAATCAGTGCCAGACAATTAAAGTGAATATTAAACTTTCTCTTTAGAACACTCTCAGCTTGGGGAACATCTATGGGGTCAGAGATGTGAGGTATAGAGTGCAGGAGTGGGCTGGGACTGAGGGATTCAGAATACAGAAGGGGGCTGCAGGTTGAGGCAGGGGTTTGGCATGTAGGAGGGGTGAGGGCTCCGAGTCCTGTGTGGGTCCAGAGATGAGGGGCTTGGGATGCAACAGGGGTCTTCAAGTTTGGAAAGGGGCTCAGGCCTAGGGATTGGTGTACAAGGAGGGAGTGCAGGCTCTGGACTGCTGGTATGGGCAGCTCCATGTGGGGGCTGGCAGGGAGGGGCCCTTCTACCTTCCCCACAGCTGCTGCCTCTGGGGCCAGTAGGGAGAGGTGCCTCGCTGCCAGCCGTAGCTCTCCCAGCTGCAGCCCGAGCCCGTGTGGGGCTTAATGGCAAACTGGTCAGCCATGCATCTTAGAAGGAACCTTGATTCCCCCCCATTCATTCACACCCTTGGAGTTCTTCAGGCATCACTGTTCAAACTTGGGCAAGATTTATCAGAAGACAAAAACCCTTGCAAATGCTCCATCAGCTGAAGTAACTCCTCTTTTTCTAGATTTAGGCACAATTTTAAGTCCATTATAACAATTTCAGAATCTTTGGAGTACAGTCCCCTACTGTAAAAAAAGCTGCTAACACTTATCTATAGTAGATATATCAGTGCTACAGGCAAGGGAAATGGACTGATCAAAACAAGCTTTCAAAAACTAACTTCTTTAATTAAAAACATGGAAAAGTAAATTTTCTGTGATCCTAAAAAGTCACAAGAGTATAAAAATATTTCAGTTGGTTTCAGACATATCCAAGTCTCTGATCACATAAAACAGAAGAACAGCTTTTGTATAGAAAGTATCTTCATAAAAATATGGCCATGATACACCAAGCCCTGCCTCCAATGTGAGCAACTGTACCCCACATTAATATATTAAGGGGTAGAGGAGAACAGTCACTGACATAATCTAAACACTTATGCTACATTAGATGAGGGATGGGCAATAAGCCAGAGGTAGTTTGCCAGGGTTAGCCCCCAATGGGCTGCCGCTGCTTTATTTACCTGTACCTCCCATTGGTTGTGGGTTGCCATTTGCAGCCAATGGGAGATGCAGGAAGCAGTGCAGACTAGGACACCACTTCCTACAGCTCCCATTGGCCAGGAACAGTGATCCACAGCCAATGGGAACTGCAAGTGCCTGCATCTGTGGAGGCTCAGGTAAATAAAGTGGCAGTGGCCTGCCAAGGGCTTACCCTGGGGAACTACATCTGTCCTGCGGGCTGGTTATTGCTCACTGCTGTGTTAGACCAAAGGAAATTTCTTCTAAATTAAAAAAAAAAAAAATCTATATCAAATCTTTACATACTGCAATTGACTTATTAAGAAAACTGTTTGAAAAGAGATGGCAGCAGTAGAATACAACATTGGCCCAGGATAATGGCTGTCTTGTGCTACTTTATCAATATGGCAAAAATATTTATGCTTCGATTTTCAAAGCCAGAGTCTTCAAGCATGAAACAAATAGTCTGTTACACTTAAATTTAATTTCTGTTTGAATACCTTTGCCCGTTAGATTCAGTTTCATAAGCAATTGCCACTCTACCGTTACTGACAGGATGTGCTGTATTGCGCTATGGATTGTCTGTCAGCCACAACCGGCTCCAACATGAAAGTAAAAAAGATTTATGCAGCCCACATTACAGTGCATGGCAGTTACACAATTTAAGTAGGTGAGAGGTTATGAAGTTTCTCTCTTTGTTTAAACGTACAAGGTGAAATTCACTCCTATACTGAGGGCCACCACAAGATAAATGCAGCATTCAAATCTTAAGCTTTCAGATTGAGGCCAGGTCCACACTACGGGGGAAGGTCAGCTTAAGGTATGCAATACCAGCAATGTAAAAAAATTTAGCTGGATTCGACGTACCTTAAGCAAGCTTTGAGGCCATCCTCACAGCGGGAGGTCGATAGGAGTAATGCTCATGTCGACCTCCTTTACTCCTCATGAGGAATAGGAGTACCGCACCCACGGGGGGTACACTCAGCATTCGAATTAGTGGCTCTTTACTAGACCTGCTAAATTGACCGCTGGAAGATTGGCTGCAGTAGCGTCAATCTTCCCACAAGTGGAGACGTGGCCTGAGACTTAACTGGTGCTTTCTCCTTTTGCCAGCCCTCTGCGAAGTAGGGGAATGTGTCACCTTCTGAGTAACCGTTAGCCATTACCAATCCGACAGGTTGGACAGATTTCATTTGACCAGAAGGTTCATATGCAGGTACAAATATCCTTTTTGTTAAGAAAGCATTATAACATTCTTTTCTTCTGGCACGTTATTTGTTCTAAAGCCAGTAGTGCAGTAATTAACAAGACAAGTATTGACCCGTCATCTAATATTGTTCTAACTTTTGCTTTTAATAGTCAATTAAGCATTACAACTTTGAAAAAGAAGCTCCCACTTTGTTAGTGGCTGTTTGAGGGGCAACAGACACAGGAAACACCTCTTTCAAAATTAACCTGAGTCTCAGGTTAACCCTCACGAAGACTGGACCATCACAGGTGAAATTCACCTTCAACAAAGAGTGCTCATAAAAGTCCTACATTAACTTCTGTTTAAATCCTAAAACAGTGCAAAGATCTTGGGAAGCCTCCCTGCACAGGAGTGAATTTGCACCCAGAAAACTGAATGCAGCATGGTATATATCTAAAAGGGGCAATGAAAAATGCTTTTTAAAAGAAAACAAAAGACATACTGAGAATTAAGCTCCTATCTCATTAAGAGGATAGATATTTAGCTTTAAAAATACAAATATGTCTTGTACTATAATAAAAGTGGGTTATCTGCCAAGGCCTGGGTGATAGATTCCTGCTTTGCTCCTGGTATGCTGTCTTCCTTTCTGAGTTTGAAGGACATTGAGTTTCTACAGGACCGAGCAACCCACTGACTTCAGTAAGAGAGAAAAAGGATCAACTCTTGCAAAATCTGAATGTCTATTAAAATATATTTGTCATTTCAAGTCCATGTGTGTACTACCTGGAGGCTAAATCTGGTCCCCTTTAAAGTCAGCTGGAGTTTTGCCATGTAGACTTCCTGAGGCTCGGATTTGTGCTTTAAAGATGTAGGCTGGGATTTTCAAGGGAGACAAAGGGAGTTAGGCACCCTATTCTCATTTGAAAATACCAGCCTTAGAATCTTTAGGTACTTTTAAACTTTGGTATTTCAATTTGCCTTTAAGCAGCTTTCGTGCAGCAGATCCCAGTGAGTCAGTGCTGCCACTGCGCTTAATGCCTATTTATAGCCTGATTTTCAAAGGGTGAGGCGTGCTCAGAGCTCCCTACTTAACAGAAACTACAGCTGATCAAAACCTCTGAAAATCAGCTCACTGAGGATAGATGATGTGGAATCCTATGGAAGCAGAGGGCCCCCACACCACAATATATTTAGTACAAGCACACTATAGATGGTAGGTTCATAATTATGGGGCACCAGGAGTTTTAATCCCAGATTTTTTTCTGGTAGGAAGTATCGAGCCGTCCTTGTTCTTTTTCCAGCCTGTCAGGAGATGCTGTGCGTTATCATAGCCGTGTCACCTGAATCTTGGAGTCCTCAATCTCCTTTGAACTCCTTACATGGTTGGTGTGTTGTCTGCTTCTGAATCTGAAAATGAATAAGCTTTGAGGGCTACAGAACATTTTATAGGAACCAGACACGAGACATTCTGCTTCCAAAGGAAACCGCTAGAAGAACTGCGGGGTCCTGCTGCAAACGTCCTCCAATATACAACAGCAAAGCCTATTACACTGGGATGTGATGCTCTATAAAGGGACCCTCTTCTGGGCTGAAGATGAAGAGACTGTCAGTGCTCAGTGGTGATCATTTCATCCATCCACACAAAAAGCATGTGTTTAGGAAGTGGGTGCATGAGACTCGTGGCAAAATTTCCACTGTATCCTGTATCTGCAGTTAAGGTTCATCAATTCAAAAATCTACAAACCACAGATCAGACACCTGGAGAATTCCTAACAGTGATCAGGAGCAGCAGGTGTTTCCTCAGGAGCCTGCCTTTGGGCGTGCCTCTTACCCTGAGAATTACAGACTCACAGGTAGACTTTTATAGGCAGTTCCAACCTTCTCCAAATAGTTAAGTGCAAATCTGCCCACAGCCCTGAGCCAGAATAACCTAGCTGTTTGGTAGGAGTTGCACTGTGGGTACCACCATCCCCAAAGGAAAGCGGCCTCTCTTTCCTTGACAATAGAAAGAAATGGCCAGCACATATGTATAATCGGGCTCCCCTCAGATGTCCCCTCAGCTGCAGCATATGGGAAACCCTTTGGTGGAACACAAGAGGTTATAGCTGTCAAAGCTCATCAGTTTTCCGTTCCCTTCACCCCGCACAGCAGAATTATATGCATCCAGGGTTCTCTTCACCCATTGGGGAGGGAAGATAGGATTTGCCTCTTACAATGTTACCATTATAAGTAGTCCCTTAAAGCATAAGCCACAACACACACAGTCCAGTACTACCTCTCTCTTCAGGGACAGATGCTGCCTCACCACACAGCCCTTGTCCCCATCCCCACTGGCATCAGCTGCAGAACACTATGTTCAGTATCAGTGTCTCACCGGAATGCTAGGAGTTCAGAGAACAGACTGCCCGGTAGAAGGGCAGCTCTGCAGACACATTAAAATCACATGGGCTGTAAGTTGGTACTTAATGGTCTGATGGAAAACAGTTACAAAAGTGCAGCCTGTAACTAATTTAGTTTAATCACAAACCATCCCTGCTAAAACAGTTATAACAAATGTTAGAGCCCGCTGGAGATTTGGCATACAGCTTCTCTGTGCGCGTGTGTGCCTGCATAAGATTTCAGTGGACATGTTTGTATAGGGTGACCCAAATAACAGAATCCAGAGTAGCAAGAGAACACTGCATGCTGTGTACAGCTATGTGAAGTGGCTTCAGGGGGCAGGACATGGGAGTAAACTGTCTCAGGCCATGTCTACACTCATGCAAAATTCCAATTAACACACACAACTCCAGCTATTGTAATCGCATGGCTGGAGTCAACGTACCTTAATTTGCACTTTGGCACCGTGTCCATGCTCCCGTCAACTTTCCTTACTCCTCGCAATTCGAGGAGTACCGGCGTCGACAGGGGTGCCCTCAGCATTCGATTTAGCGGGTCTTTACTAGACCCGCTAAATCAAATTTTGGAAGATTGACGGCCCAGCATCAATCTTCCAGGAAGTGAAGACGTGGCCTCAGACTATAGCAGCAGCTCTTTATCTAGCGAAAGGAAAGACTAAACACTGAAATCCTGTTTTCATAGTACAGCCCAATCCCTTTCCATTCAAGCAAAGAGCTATTTAAATGAAACAAGAACAGTCCTAATAAATGAATAGCTTTTCAGTGGACTAGAAGGGAAAAATACAAAAACTTTGCAATGCTATCTATGCATGATTGTATGCTACCCAATATGCACATGATCCAATTAATTCAGCACCTTTGTGAGGAATGAAAATATTACCCCTATTTTAAAGCAGCGGGGAAAGGCACCTGGAGGCGAGGTGACTTGCCCTAGATGATGCAAAGCTATTCAGTGGAAGTGGTTGGAATATGCCTGAAGCTTCCTCCTGATCCAAATGCATCTGGCTCCCAATCTCTTATTCCAAATTCTGCCTCAAAACTAACTTCTTTAAAAAAAAAAAAAAAAAAAAAAAAAAAAAGCTGTTATCCACCTATCCTAAAATGCTCGAAGACAGGGGTGAGCAATCATTTTTGTAGGGGGACACAAGTGCAGGACGCATCTCCAGGCAGAGATTGGGGTGCAGGAGGTGGTGCAGGGACTGGCAGGGAGTTTGGGTACAGGAGGGGTTCTGATCCGGGGCAGAGGATCGGGCGGGGAGAGGGGTGTGGAAGGGGTTGCCAGGTGCAGGTTCTGGCCTTGGCCAGGAGATACTCACCATATGTGGCTCCTGACCAGTGGCTCAGCAGGGCACTCAGGTATGCAGGCTGCCTGAATGCCATGGTGGCCCCTTGCCACGTAAAAGCTGCCAACTGCTGCTTTGCTGGGGCAAATGTGTTTCTTCGTGCCTCTTGGGGCAGAAGGCAGTGAGTCCCCATGTGCTCCTGCACTTGCAAGCTCTGCCTCCACAGCTCCCATTGGCTCGTTTCGAGCCAATGGGAGCTGTGAGGATGTGCAGGGGGTGGGGGGAAGTGTACAGAGGCCCACTGCCCCTTTCCCCCCCACCAAGGGGGGAGCACAGAGGCACATTTGCCCCAATAGCCAGCCGTGGTGCTTCTGGGAGAGGCACAGCTCAGGTGATGGCTGGCAGGCAGGCAAGGTGCCTGAGTGCTCCACTGTACCACAGGACATTTTCCTCCAGCCCCAGCCCATGGCCCATATTTTGCCCACCCCACCTCTAAGAGGCATTTTTTTTTCCTAGGATACTCTGGATTGTTCATCTACTTCAGATCACATTTACTGTTGTGTCTTGTACAGCACCTGACACACTGATTGTGCTTCTATAATAAATACTAACACCACATTCCCGGCACTGAGTTCAATCCACTGGGCGATGCTGTCCCCAGAGTACAAGAGAAATTTGAGTCTGTTAAACACTCTGTGTACAAAGCCCACTAACACCAGTGAAGACCTCTACTGTGAGTTCTGGAGCCAGGCAGGATAACAGTCCAAGAGAGGACTCTGATTTCTGAGTGCTCACCTCATGACACTGTTGGTTTTGTTTCCAGAGAGTCTGAGCAACCACATGGATTTCAGTGAGAGTCATGGGTGCTCAGTAATTCTGAAAAATCAGTCCGAGTGTGTATCACTAAAAATCAGAGGCCACTCCTGAAAGGTTTAGTCTACCGGAACAGACCTGTAAAATACTTTAGTATAGTGCGGCAATGACATGAGCTGGTGGAGAGTATATTTGTCTGATCTATGGAGAGAATGAAACCCACTTACCCTTTTACCCTTAGCATCTGCCCAAAGGTCTCAGGGAGAGGATTTCCATAGCTTTCTGGGAGAAACAGGGTAAGGATTCCTATCAACACGGTCAGGCTTCCCATGAGAATGTAAGGCAGGAATCTATCATACGCACCTGGTAGAACACAGGATGCAGCAAAATTAGTTACACGCCAACAATCATAACGAGCTCATAGATGGAATAAATATTCAAGGCACCGTCATTTGTTAGCCAACGTTTCCACTTAGAAATCAGCACAAGTGAATCCCAAACGGGAGTTACTGATGTACATGCCAATCCTATCACAAGGGATTTTCAGTTAAAAACATTCCAAACTGTAATATGGGATGATCACATCTCACCAGCTGCATCTCATCTGTGTTGCCATTTACTACTCTGACACTACTGGTTTCCCATTTAACAGCTCCTAAGTGGTGCTTCTTCAATGGACAACAAATGTCTTGGCAAAATAAACACAATGGTTAGCAACACTGTTGGATGAAGTGAGCCTTCAACAGTCTGTTTTTATTGGGACTCAAAGTTCAGCTACACAATAAAACCTAAACAAAAAGCAAGATCCCTCCACTAACATTTAAAAAAAGCTTAAGTGGAAAAAGCATCAGGCCCTCTTGTGACAGACAGTGCCCTGGGGCCACTCAGAATCGAGTTTGGGACTGGAAAGTAGCTACCATTGTCAGAAGCCCTACATTTGTGCACAAGCGTGTGGTCAGGATGCAGAATTTGCAAATCACAATAAGGCAGAACACTGGGGATCCTTCAGAAAAGGTGCAAACCAGGGAACCAGAGAGTATCTCCTACAGAACACATGTGCTCTGGACATGACAATGTTACTTCTGATTAATGTTACAGCCATAGGCTTTCCAATGTAGAGAACAAAGTGAGGATTTATCACCACAGATCACTGGTATATCAGAAGCTTCAGGGGGTAGCTGAGTTAGTCTGTTACAGAAAAAACCAAATAGTCTGGTATCACTTTATAGAACTAACGAAACATGTAGATGGTATCATGAGCTTTCATGGGCACAGCCCACTTCTTCAGATGACAAGCTGAAGAAGTGGGCTGTGCCCACGAAAGCTCATGATACCATCTACATGTTTCATTAGTCTATAAAGTGCTACCAGACCATATGTTGGTTTTTTTGGTATATCAGAGAGAGCCAAATGTGTGCTTTGATCTCCATCTCCATTCAATATCTGGTTAAACGATATGGTTGTAATTTAACTGTAGAAAATATCAACAGCTGACAGCCTTCTCCTAAAGCTTATTTTTTACTATAAAAACATGTGTGACTTTCTCCATCAGTGTGCCAAGGTCCTGAAGGCAGACCCACAGGACACAGGATTCCAAAAGGTGAGAAAAATCACATTTTCCCTTACCATATGAATACTGTCTGCATTATTAGTAATGATTATTTGCACTGAGTTATCATTCAAGGATCCCGAGCAGGATCAGGGTCATATTGTCTTATGTGCTGAACAAACACAAAGAGGCTGAAACAGAGGGAACATTTTATATTACAAAGAATAAACAGAAATCCTGGCCACAAGCTGCTAGTTTTGTGACTTGTAGGAGTTGAGAAAACATGACATGAGAAAAATCACATGGTGTTAAATTATTTGAAAACGTTGCCATGTCCATACACATGGATGAGAAAGTATATGTGAAATTCTCCCCTCACTTTCTCTATCATCATATATCAGAATTAACTCCCTTGAAGGAAATGGAGTTTAACGGTACATCTACACTGCAACATTATTTCGAAATAGCTAGCGTTAGTTTGAAAAAGCTTAAGTCTGCCTCTGCACAGTAGGCAGTTATTTTGAAATAGTGTTAAAATACTGTCAAACTGGAGGACTTCTTACTCCGACTCCTGTAACCCTCATTGTACGAAGAGTAAGGGAAGTCAGAGGAATTTTGAAATAAGTGCTGTGTAGATGCTCCCTATTTCAAAATAAGATACACAATCAACATAGATCAACTTGCATAGCTTATTTCGAGTTTAGCCCTGCAGTGTAGATGCACCCTAAAAGACCATTTGAGAGCTAAGAAAGCAGAATCAGTCTTTACATATTAGTACATTATATATGTGAGCTGAGCAGCTAGGCAGAGAGCTCTAACATCAGGGGGCTACACGCATTTAATGCCAGCTAAAGAACTTGATTAAATATTTGTATCAACATTGTGTGCATGTGAGAACGTAACGCAATAGGAAAGTTATAGGAGCAGCTGGGTTGCCTGGCAATTCCCACGGCAAGATCCTGTTTTCAAATGTTTATAGCACTGCCAAGGCATTAACCTTTCAGGCTGCAGTTTTCCATACCAGAGGTCTGCCTCTGGCTGAATTATTCACTACTCTTAGTGCCAAGTTTCAGCAAAAATGGTTCAGACGTTTGAGCGAAGGAGATGAGGGAAACAGGAGTTGTTTTGCCCATGTTAAAAAGGTCAATGCAATTGTTTTGTTGGGGCCCTTTACCATCTCCGAGGAGGAAAGGTCCTCGTGCCAGGACATGCCTTTCACCGTCCCAGCAAGCAGCCACCCAAATTTGGTCTAGTGATAGGCCTCTGGAAAACACCTGCAGGTTACGAATGCTCAATGCGGTCTCTCAGCTCCTACCTGTCCATCCCCACAGAGCAGCTGAACATGTTCCACCCTAGGGCTCCAGGATTTGCCCTGAACTGGCTGCTCCCAGTCAGGGTGGGGCCAGGTATTGAAAGCGAGAACAGGAGCCTCTCTCTCCTCTGCACTCAGTAACTCTCCTGCTGGCTCAGACAGCGTGGAGGACGGAGGTGTCTGATCTGAATGCACGGGGGGACAAAGGCAGGCTAGGAGAGAAGGGAAAGGAGTAGACTAGGGCAAGGCATCTGCTGAGACTGGGTCTGTCTGCATGAGGGGACTGGAACTGGAAGCTGGGGAAGGGAGATTGGCACTGGGATCGGGGGGGGGGGGAGGAGGAGGGCAGGCTGGGATTGGTTGGAAAAGGAGACTTGGACTGGGAACTGTGGGCCAGGGAGGGGACGACACAGGGGAGCCAGTGAGGAAAACAGAGGAGGAGGCCAGAGATTGTATGAAGAGATGGGGAAAGAGTAGGACTGGACCAAGGAGCTGGGAAGGCTGGGTGAGGCAGAGATTGGATGAGTAGTCCATGGAGGGAGACTGATACTCATTGGGGCGGGATGGGAGGAGAGACCCCGATTGGAAAGGGGTGTCACACAGAGGCCCATTAGTGCCAACTGGCAAAGGGGCCACTGTTCCTTATACACAACTCTTATCTGAGACCAGACAAACTCACTACACCCAACACACCATTCACACAACAGTTATCCATAAAGGGCAGCATGCAAGGTCTCTGCGGAAAGCTTGTAACTTATTGATATTCATAATCACTTTGTGGTGCATGTACGGGTAACAGTCAAGGGATAATGTGACTACAGGTTGTACCTCCCTTAACCAGGACTCTGGTCCCGCAACCTCTATGGTCCAGCAGGATCACAGATGTTCCTGGACCCCAGAGTCCAGGTGTAGGAAGGTCTGGCCATGGGGCAGGAGTGCAGCAGGGATGGACTGGTGACTCAGCTGGGAGCCCCATGGGGGGAGCGGGCGGCTGACGCAGTGGGGAAATCTGTCCCCAACAGCTGGGCAGTAGCAGGGGGCTGGCAGCGGCCATGCAGCTCTGGCCCTGGGGGCAGCCAGGAAGCTCCAGCCCCAGTGGAGGACAGGGAGCTCTGACCCCCGATAGCATCGAGAGCTAGAGAGCTCTGGCCCAAGGAGTGACCAGGCAGCTGAGCCCTAGTGGGAGTTGGGGGGCAGCAGTTTTGTACAGTGCAGGAAGAGAGAGACCTCCCCTGATCTGGCAAATCCCCTGTTTGGGACCGGTCAGCTCCCAAGGGTGCTGGACCAGGGAGGCCCAACCTGTATATTTAAAATTATACCCTTAAGGTCTTGAAGTGGAAGTGAGTCGCCAGGAAATGGTGCAGGGGTGCCGGCCCATTCCACTGGAGAGAACTCTCCCCTCTCTCGGGCCAGCAGATTACATAGTGTTTTGCTCAGTTGCACCAACTTAGAAAAATTAAACAGAAAATGACTTGGCCGCGACAAGGAAGGGCAGGACAGTGAGAGGCGCGCCCTCTCTGTGAATAAAGACTGACTCAATACATCACAGGGTGGAGAAAGACACTCCACTTTCATTCACTGAGGAGGTACCCGGATGAGTGGTGGTGCTTTGTGAAAGACTGGATCCTACCTCCTCGGGGCTAGCCAGTCCTGAAAAGACTGAACTTTGGGGTGAGACTCTACTTTGTTAGCTAGGAGAGGTAACAAGGCATAAGGGGATTTTGTTTCATATGGAGCCATTTGTTTTCATCACTACTTGTTTCTGTTTAAATCGCTATTTTTTTCTTAAATAAATTATCTTTTGTTTTGCTATAACTGAACAAGTGCTGTGTGCAATCCAGGAGCCATGAGTTATGGGAAAACTGGTAACTTGGGACTCACTGTTCCAGATGATCTGGGATTTCTGTGGGTGTCCAGTGATCAGGGCTGGGCTCCACAACAGGACACTTGGAAGGTACTTGAGGGCAGGGGAGTTTCTCCTGCTGTCCTGCAGGGCAAAGGCAGGGCTGGCGTAGCCCAAAGGAGAGTGCTCGTGGGTCTAACAGGCTGGTTGCTTTAGGGAGCTAACAACGGAATGGCATAGGCACTGGAGGAAGGTGGCAAAAAGGTGACTCAGCTCTGCATGCCCCCAGAAGCCTCACAGGGGGACTGGGACTGACTGAGCAAGGAGACGACGACTGGCTAGGAAGGGACTGGAGAGGTTGGCACTCTGATGAACACAGACGGAGAGACTATGACAAGGTGGGCAAGGAAACTGGGATGGGGTGAGAAGCCTGAGGAGTAGGGACAGCAACTGGGTGGGGATAAAGAATGAGACTGGGATGCTCAGCTAGTAATAGGGAACAAACCAAATGGGACAGGTTGGAAGGGAAAGGGCAGTTGGGGGGGGGGAGGGAGGAGTATTAAAATTGGGGGAAATACCTACTAATGCACATTTCTGTACAGAACCTGGAATGGAAACTAAGATTCCAGTGTGTCACCATTTCTCTGCTACCTGTGACATCCACTGGCAAATCCACAGCAGAAGTGGAGGTGGCTTCGTCCTCCACTACTGCTGGTCCACAGAGGGGGGAGACAAGCTACCATAGCTATCAGTTGCTCTCTTAGCTCAAGCGGCAGAGGTCTGTGAAATAGATCTAAAAGTTCCTACCCTGCTGATGAACCAGATGGGTGTCAATAGGATGCCACCTAGTGGAATTTCTATTATTTCATTTTGCTTTTTTAAAAACCTCGGGAAATCACAAGCATGAGTTACCTGAACAAGAGTTGCAAAGTCAAGCACTCAGAAGGGCCAGAATCAAGGCTGTACAACTCGACCCTCTTGGGCCCTGTGATACAGTCTTTGGTTACTTGATCACATACCATGTTTTCTGCAGGACCCGTTTCATTCAGGGTACACGATGGACCTGCTCCAGGGAGGAATTGGGGTTCTGTCATGAAGGAGGCTTATCTGTTAGGATCCCTGCTTCATTTGCAGAACTTGGAAGGGGTGTTGTGTGGGCACTCAGGAGCGATTCCAATGCTGCCCAGCTGACTAGCAGAGCGCCCACAGCTAGGTTTTTTGTTTCTACTGGTAGTGCACTTTCACACATGCCTTGGTGCACATTTATTCCACACAGACGGAAAAACCCACACATGGGTGGAGAAGATTACATGGGAACACTGGTGCTAAGCACTCACAGCTGCCATGGAAGTCAATCAAAACTTTGCTTATAAAACATACAAAGTGTTACATAGTGCTATGTACTCTGTAAAAAGATCAGGGCCTGGCCATCACAAATGGAAAGCCCAAAATGAGTACCAGCCCTCTCAATTAGTCTCATTAGCACTGGCACTACAATTGACAGGTACTTCCCCCTTCTTATTGTGAGGGTCCCCCAACCCTTTTTTCCCCCCATTCTGCTCATCCCAGGGAGTGGGTTTTGCCCAGAAAAGCTCATGATACAATTTAGCTCTAAGATGCCATAGGATTACTCATTGGTTTTAAAGTCACAGACTAGCACAGCTACCCCTCTGAGACAAAAATGAGTGGATACTTTTGACTTTAATTTTTCAGTGCCTCAACTATAAAATAATATGTGAACATCTACGGAAAGACTGTTGTAATGCATACACACAAAGGGACTGAATTTCCTTACTTCTGAGTGTTTGACTTTGCAACCTTAGTATAGGTTGAACCTCTCTAGTCTGGCACTCTCTGGTCTGGCAACCTCCATGATCCAGCATAATACTAGTTATCTGGATGTCCAGCTAACTTCTCATAGTGTGGCCAAGTTTCCCATGGTCCCATAAAGTTTGTTAGCAGCCACCAGACCTAGCTTTCAGTGTTCTGTGCTGTTATTTAGCTTTAATTTACCCCACGTGTCTTCTAAGAGCTCAGTATGGAAGTGTTGGCAATGCTGCTAGGCCAGGGATAGGGAACCTCAGGCCCGGGGGCCAGATGTGGCCCTTGGCTTGCCTGGATCCAGTCCCTGAGGCTCTGGGCCCCAGCATTGGGGAGCCTTTGCTGGCGCTCCAGTCCCCTGCTGCTCCCCCCCCCGGGGCTGGAGCACACAAAATCTACTAGGTTGGCCCCCCCAGGCTCTCGTGTGCAAGGGAAATGTGGGGAGTGTCTTTCTCCTAACTTGGGGGCCACAGTGAGGGTTTTTTCCCCCGTTTCTCACTTATGTGCAGCCCCTAACTGATTTTTCTGTGGGTCAGTGACCCCCGACTCAAAAAAGGTTCCCCACCAATATTGCTAGACAATATTGACTTCCTGTGGGTAATTTGATATATTTTATATACACACCCACCAATGGGCATGCCTTATTCTACTATACATTTTAGAGAGTGTGTCTGTCTGATCAAGAACTCCACATACACGGTAAAAGCTAGGACCCACCAAATTCAGTACACAGCTTCCTCTGATCACAACTGAAAGCAAAGTAAAGGTTTGGTTGTGCTGGGAAAACAGGATGTGCCTAGAATGGGATTGCTTCTCAGAAACCCATGCAGAAAAGAGTCAGAATCACCAGGCAGGTGAAAGGGGCTTCCTGGGGAAGAGCCCCTCTTCCCTGTCTGGGACTGCTCCAGGTTCAACACTCCCACCCCCCCCACCTCCGGTGCCCTTTAGGGCATGTGGAAAGGGCTGAAGCTCCCCCGCCTTCCCCCAGCTTCATACGGGGACATTGCTAATTGTTCCCCTTTGTCAGGAAGCGAGGGGATAGTGCACAGGTTGCTGCATTCCTCACTCTAGCTCGGGAGCACAGAGCTGTGCACTTTGCTCATGCTCTCTGACAGGGACAGGAAGGGGAAGAGCCAACAGCCCTGGTATGAATCTTGCGGGGGTGTGGGGGGGGGGACGACATTGCACCCTCCTGCCCACCTTCCTACATACACACAGGCACTCCCCTGCCCAGAGCCTTTCCTAACCCCCAAACCCTGACTCCTGCACCCTCCACCCTGTGCCCCTCCTTAGGGATCCGAGTAATGCTGGGTAAATGTACTAGTACTGCAAATTTTCTAAATACCATTTTCAAAGATAAGTACTATAGTCCTGTGACACCTTAGAGACTCACACGCACACACCCACCCACCCACCCTTCAGATGAAATGAGCTTGAGTCTCATCTGAAGAAGTGGGTTTTGCCTACAAGTGCTCATGATACTGTATGTATAAACATTTTTGTTAGTCTCTAAGGTGCCACAGGACCACTCGTTTTTAAAGTTACAGACTAACACAACTACCCCTCTGAGACTTTCAGAGATGTTGATTTCATGAGATTATTTGACCTGCATTAGCCTGCTTTTCATCTCTGTGCTCTCTTCCATGCTGATCACTGTGGAATGAATGCACTGCGTGTGCTAATCTTTCAGGCCACCCCAAAGATTTCTGTATACAAGTCTCTTCCAAAGGCCCATTTGGACCATAATGCCCTTGGGAAAAGTTGATTGATAATGGCAAGTTTCAGATTAGCTCTCAAGTGTGTGCTACCCATACATGGCTAAGAATTTCTCTCATCTTCTGTCTGGAAATCACGTGCCTCAGTGAAAGAGCATAGAATCATGGGCTGGAAGAGACCTCAGGAGGTCATCGAATCCAGCCTCACAACATCAAAGGGCCCAATTCATCACTGTTGCACCAGTATAAAACTGGAATAAAACAAAATGGGGGAAAGTGACCGAAATGACAATATCTGAAAAGTGGGTTTAAAAATCTCTTGAGCACCAGGACTTTCTAGTGTGCGCCCATTCTTTGGGATAACTTTTCTGTGCAGTTTGCTTTTGTGTGTTTAAAATTTAAGTCAAATGACTGAAGACATCTCACCAAGGTAAACAAAGTAAGGAGCGATGATGCTGCCCACCCTGGAAGACATGGAAGTAGCTCCAACTGCCATGTTTCTTACTACGGTTGGGTAGAGCTCTGCAGTGTAGACATACAGCATTGAAAATGCAGATGTGATTCCAAACTTCCCCAGCATCACCAGGAAGACAGACAGGGTATGAAGATCTGAAAATAAAATTAAATAAGGATCAATAAAGCTACATCAAGTTCCCATGTTTGTTACCTCCACTGCTTTTACCTCCCAAAGACTTTGTTTCCCCACCCCCCCATAAATTGTAGTCTTCTCTTATCATATCTATCCCCCCCTTCCCTAGACTGTCCAGTTCATAATGAGAGCAGGCAGCTTATCCTGTACTTCCAGGACTTGGCTTCTTTCAAATCTGAGCATGTGCTTGAAATGCATTATGGCCCTGATTCAACAAACCACATAAACACATGCTTAAATTCATCTCTAATCAGCAAAGCACTTAGGTTCCACTGAAAGTGAAATCTGTGATTTTTGTAAGCAGAGCACCCAGCTCAGATACAGCTGTGTCCTGTAATTTATCTAATTGTATGAGCTAGTCATCCGATGCATAAACAAATCAATAGTTTGATATTCAGATGTGCTGAGCGCCCACCGCTCTCAGTAAACTCAGTGAGAATTACAGGCATTCAGCATGTATGAATAAAACCTGAAAAATCAAACCAAACCACAAAGGATTGAGGTTTAGTGCAAATTTCACCCAGGAACTTTCTGGTTTCCAGCTTTTTACTGCAGCAGTTAGATGGCACTGTAGGATATATTTTATTTTTATGTCATGAGTTGAAGCTCATACCTGTAGGCACCAACTGAATGAAGAGAACAACCCCTCCTCCTAAGAACAAGGTGCCAGCTATTGAATACCGCCGAGGTAATGTTCGGAGGAGCAGCCAGGCAATCACATAAGCTGGAACTTCAATAACAGCTGAGAGGAAGCAATTAACATAGGGATTTCCATGCAAGTTGGGAGTGTTGAGTGACAGTCCAAAGTAACCAACTGATGTTAACATCCTGAAAGAGGCATAAAAAGAAAAGTCTCTACAGTACTATCCAAGATGCTGTTTGAGAAACAGCACCATACCAAACATCGGCAGTGAGAGGATGGCTTAAGAATGTCGGTAGCTATAGTTTCTAAGGCGTGTCGACGCTCACTTGACTGACATAACATTTGTCATTCACGGGTGCTTAAAAAAACAAACCATGCACAGTCAAGTTTTGCCGCAGCAAGTGAAAGCATGAACGCTGCTTTGTGGCAGGAGTGCTTGACAAAGAGAAGCCCACTCCTTGAGGGTGGAAGTATTTTGTTAGCAAAGGTGCTGACAAACAGCATTCACACACACTGGCTGTGTCTACATTGGCACCCCTTTCCGGAAAAGGGATGCTAATGAGACACTTCGGAATTGCAAATCCGCGGGGGATTTAAATATCCCCAGCGGCATTTCTCATTACATAACTGCCGCTTTTTCGGCTCGGGGTTTTGCGGGCGCCAGTCTAGACGCGATCTTGCGGAAAATAAACCCTTTTCCGCAAGATCTCTTATTCCTACTTGAAAGGAATAACCTTATTCCTACTTGAAAGGAATTCCTTTCAAGTAGGAATAAGAGATCTTGCGGAAAAGGGTTTATTTTCCGCAAGATCGCGTCTAGACTGGCGCTTTTCTCCGGCAAAACCCGAGCCGAAAAAGCGGCAGTTATGTAATAAATGCCGCGGGGATATTTAAATCCCAGCGATTTAATTCAAGTGTCTCATTAGCATCCTTTCCGAAAGGTGCCAATGTAGACACAGCCACTGACTTTTAGCGACAAGGTTGTGTCAACACAGCCATGTTGCTAAAAGCTGCATAGTGTAGACAGTCTCTGTCTTTTATCCCTACAGCTTCTTTTTGTACTAAAAATATACAAACATAATCCTCTCCACAGAACCCCAACTTAACTCTCCCTTCCATATATAATAGGCTAAATGAAAGGCACACTAGAAATTATTCATCATGGTGTTTCACTGGGATGCAGCCATTAACAGTGTAGTGAAGTGGGAAGTCCCGAAACACAGTTCATTACAGTGTACCATCTACAATCCTCTTTTTAGTGAACGTCTCCCTAAAGCAAATTCTATTAAAATGCTTGATGTACTCATAAAAAGCTCCCCCGCAGCATTTGAATGCTATGATTCTGCATCAAAGAGCTGGAAGCAAAGGCATCCGGTAGTCTAGACAGGGGAAGGCTTTGCCTTCCCAAATCACCAGGTATGGTTATGCCCGCACTCCACCTCCAGAATGCCTGCTGTAGACGTTCTGGGGGCCGTAGTGCCCCCCGTGCCCACCCTCCCCATGCTCCTGGCTAGGGAGGCTGAGCGTGTGTGTCTCTTCCCTTCCCCGTGGGGGAAGAGGGCATTCAGCCCACTGCCCTGCCTCTTCCCTCCCTGTCAGGAGGAGGTCTCATCAAAGGGTGCAGGGCTGTAGGTGGGGCTGGAGGCCTGCTTTCACCAGCCCCAACTGCACCAACCACCCATGGCTGGAAGATCAGGTTTCAAAGGCTGGGGCATCTCAATTTGACATCCAAAGGGAATGAGCCAAGTCGTCTAGATGGGAGGCAGTGAAATCTAGAAGAATGGCTCACAGATTGGCAGTCAGCTATTATGATTCAATTCTTCTTTTGCGATAGAACTGCTATGTGGCCCCAAGCAAGTCACTTGACCACTTTTGCTACACCTCTAAGAAAGCAATATTTACCTCACACAGATGTTGTAAGGAAAAGGTTGCACATGGTTTTTTTTACAGCAGCATTTTTAGTGCACAAGGTACTGTATAAATTTATCACACTGACAGCATAAATTTGCATGCTTACATGTATACTTAAATGTACAAACCACTACCTCCCTAAACACAGATGCAAGCAGCTTAATGCAGGTGTTTGGACACCCTATGCAGATTCCCAGGTTTGAAACCGATCCCAGTTTGAGAGACTGGCTATTATAAAAAACTACAGCAGGTCTCGCAAGCAGATGGTTTTGTTGTCCGTGGACTTTAGGATCACGCATCCACTTACCACAAAAACAGTGACATAACAGTGATAACTGCAATGTTTCGGGTTCTGAACAAGTCCAAAATGTAGGCCTTCTGCTGCTGTTGAAGCTTCAAATCCTGCATCTGAGGGGAAAAGGAAAACAAAATATCCCTAGACCCAAGATAAGAGATCAATCTAATCTGTGGGACAAAAATCTTAACACACACAGATTTGGGAGGACAAAGTTTATGTCAATATAAGGGCAGAAAATACACAAATCGACTGCTACACAACCAATTCTGCAAAAGGCTTTCATAGAAATCTTGATTATTCTCTACCCCAAGCGGTAACTTTGACTTGTGACATAGGGCATCCCTAACATACCAATTTGATCTAAAAATCAGTCAGCATGCCATCAAAAAATAGAAAAATCTGATAGGGAAAGACTTGCACTAACTTTTCCTTCTTCATACTGTACAAAGGCACTCCCAGCACTGGCCTCAGTAACAAGGGTGGTTTCCCGCATACTGCCTGTTGAGAACTCTCTTTATTTAGAATACACAGATCAGTGTAAGACTACTCAGGCTCTGCTGCCTATTTAGCAGTAGCTGGCTGCAAGAGCACATGGGAAATTGGAGCTCTGTCCTAAACTCAATTACTTATGGTGATGATATTTACTATCCCATGTTAGCAGGAGCTGAGACACCATTTGGAGCTGGAAACAGACCCTCTCCAGCCATACTATCATGAGCAGAGTCCTCTTTGCTGGGCTCAACTGATTCAGAGCCTGGAGGTAGGATTCCCACCTGAGACTTATACCCTGCCTCTGTCAGTAGTGGCCAAAAACGATTATTGCTTAGTGGACTAGGATGAAGGAAGGATCTAGTGATCTCAGTGCAGGGCTTAGCAGACTAAGGACTGATAGCAAGTTAGTGTCAGGTGAGGAGCCAGCCAAGGACTGAATGGCCATAAAACAGAGCTATTCTCTCAGCTCAAGAGGACAAGGTTTCTTCACGCTGCCTGGGGGAGCTGGGTTGCTACTTCCTGTTCGGCTACCTAGAAGTTTTCACTTTCTAGGAATGTCCGTCTGGCACCGCTCATGAGCTTTACGGTTATTTTAGCAGAACACACACGGTGCAGGCATCATCCATCAGCAAATGTCATGGCTGACATCAGAATCAGACTTGTGCCATTAGTGTGGGGAAAAAAGAATGGCTGTACTGCTACTCAGAGGCACGAGGCACTGAGGAAAAGCAGACTTTCCAACTGGAGCCAGAAAAAGTTTGTAAAAGTATCAGACATGCATCTGATCTACAGCTATGAATTAAAGAAAGTGCTTTTCTTTCTCACAGCGTTAATTGGTAAAATTCCCACCCCCAGAACGCATTTTCTTTTTGAGAACAAATCTTAAGTGGCATAACCAAAAACTAAACAATGTTTGAGTCATTTATGCTGACAAGCAGCAGGTTCATCAAAGAACTTCTTTTTTTTTTTTTTTTTTTTTTTGAGATCAGTCATAATGTGGTTCTGTACTGTGCTGTGGATTTCACGGAGCTTAAAATGTGGCTACTGATATGAAAACAATACATAGAGCCTCATGTAAAGGATATCTGCAAATGTAATGGACACAGATGCATGGGAGTGAAACCAAGGATCATAGTCACTAAAAAACATACGTGCTTACCATCTGATTAAGCGGAGTAACTAGCCGGCTATTATGGTCACGGAGCTAGCCAATAGGGTGGGGAACCTCCAGTCCACAGGCTACATGCACTTCATCAGGGTTAGCTGCTGGTGGGCTGCAAGATGGTTTGTTTACTGAGTGTCCGCAGGCAAAGAGCCCCTGCAGCTCCCATCTGACATGGTTCAACATTCCCGGCCAATGGGAGCTGTGGGAAGCGGTGGCCTGGGCTGCAGGTTCCCCACCCTTGCATTAGAGGGAGACAAGATCACAAATGCTAAGTCACTGTATTACGTGTGGTTTTGTGCTGCAGCCAACATTCACGTGCCAACAAGCTTCTGGGTCTAGGCTTTTCCCCTTATAACTAAGAGGATTAACCAAGAGATATCATTCCTACAAAAGCACTAAATCTTCCTAATTCAAATGGGATCCTTTTACTACCAGATCATTATTTATTATTTGTTTTCTGTTTGTTTGTTTTTAAACCCCCTCCCCCCCCCCCCCCACACAGAGAGCCAACAGCGCACTAAACCAGAGAAAAGGGCTACCTAGCAGTGGAGCAACTGGACTGTTCACACACTATACGTGTTTATTATTTAAGGGCACTTCTGAGGGTGCCATTTAGGGTTGTGCAGGGACTGCCAGGGTCATCAATGAAGCCTTGCTTTCTTCTTTGGTGCCTCCTACTAGTAGGTGTACATATACATTACAAATCTAGGTACCAAAGCAGCTGCTCTACATACAACCTCCCATCAGGGACAGCTACACAGAATATCAGCTGTCAATAGTGCATCTAAATGAGATGAAGATAAATATATTTCAATTTCTCATTTTTCTAAAAAAAACTTTAAAAAACCCCAATGAATGGTCTTGCAGCACCTTAGAGACTAACAAAAAAAACGTAGACGTAGAAGTGGGCTGTACCCACGAAAGCTTGTGGTACCATCTACAGTTTTTGTTAGTCTCTAAGGTGCTGCAGGACCATTCATTGGTTTTTTAAGTTTTTTCAGAGACAGACTAACACAGCTATCCCTGAGTCATTTTTCTGAGGGAGGCAGCAGTACCCTAATGACTGACACTTCATTACACCGATGAGACAAGCCAGTCCTGACCAGAAGCCGGAGAAAGTCATGGCTGAAGAATAGAGATCTCACTGCAAAAATAAATATCAACTCCAGTTGTGTGTTCTCAACTTACTGACGCAAATGAGCCATCACCAATTGCCTCGTGTCACAACAAGTACTGAACTTGGGCAATTTACTAAGCAACTAGAGATGGACCTGGGCTTGGAACTGTGTGGTGTTCTGACTTATCAGAATAACATGGAAATGAATTGCCTCAGCAGAGAAATAGCAAAGGTTGCTCAGTAGCAGATAAAACCACAAAACTGTAGGGCTGGAAGAGACCTCGAGAGGTCATATAGCCCCCCTCTCTCCTAACCCCCACACAGCTGAGGCAGGACATATGAAAATATATTCGACTTATCAGAATAATATGGAAATGAATTGCCTGAACAGGGTAATATAAAGGTTGGCAAGCAGCAGGTCAAAATCCCAGAACTGTAGGGAGAACTGGAAGAGACCTCAAAAGATCATATCATTCATCTCTTCCCCCTATCTCCAGCCAGTTGAGGAAGTACAAATGAAAATGTACCTCTCTGGAGTCAAACAGCATAGCTGGGGCCACAATGCCATTTGTTTTAGCAGCCTTTCGGATGATGGCTTCTGCCTCTTTAAATCTTCCCTGAGAGATCAGCCATCGGGGAGATTCAGGAATGAGCCTGCAACAAATTTCAGAAGGACTTGAATCAACATTTCCACAATGATCACCACTGCTGACTTAAACATCTTTATTAAACACACTTTGGGGATGGATTTTCCCATCTCAGTGACAGATGACTTCCTGAGATAGGGTCCTAGCCTCCACACACATAAACATGTGGGTCATTTTACCCATATGACTAGTATCACTGACCTCCCATGTTGAAGTACTTGCAGGACTGAACCCTCTTCCTATAATTGTTTCTGAAATTAGTTGTTTTCTTGTTCTTTTTAAGGGGATCATTAAATTCCATTAGAGAGACAGAAGTTTCTTAGTAAATAGCAAAAATATTCATTGTTAGCATAATAAGTCATATAAACAAGTTATTCTTACAAAGCTGTACACAGCACACAGATGTCACAGACTTGTGGCAGATATAGCTAAAGGGCAGTGCAGACATATTTAAAGGCTACTTGCCATAGAGTTTTTATACAACCTTTAGAACACAAATCTGATCAGGCTAAAAGAAGAGTACCTGCGCCATCTTGTGGCCATGATTGTATCTGACAGGTAAAATCCAAATATGATAACGTACATTGATATCAAACACAGGCAAGAAGGACATGCCTCTCCCTTCCCACTTATTTAAATCTCTAAATACTTCAATACTAACAACTGCTGTCTTGCTCAGCTTAGTCAGTGGTAATTTTCCCTCTCTCAGATCAGACTGCCGAGATACCTTCCTGACCTGCAACATCCACTGCTAGATCCCTTCTCAAAGAGTTGATTCACATTTTTCTACTACCACTGCATTTCTTTAAAGGTCAGTTCTTGACTATGAGTGCACAGACTGCAGAAGCAAGGGATACTTGGAAACCCTTTGGAGCCTCTCTCTTATGAGCTTTTGACAGGATAGTTCTTATTTCACTGTATAAAAGTTATTAAGTAAATGCATTGGTTCATAAGAGCAATGAATGCCACTGGCAGGCACTGTGCTAGCTTCCCTTACGTACCTCAGCTAATACACCTCAACCCCCACCTGCAACCTCTCCAGTCCCAGACCCTGCAGTGGAGGATAAGACTCAGGGAATCTGCATGGATGATTTGCAATGCAGACAAACAAGAACTAGGCAAAACAACGAGAAATCCTGTGGCACCTTAGAGACTAACAATATATAAAATATAATGAGCTTTCGTGGGCACAAGCCACTTCCTCAGATGAGGTGAGTTTGAGTGGAGAAAAAAAAAGGGGGGGGGGAACCCTCAGAATAAAGAGAGAGAGGGAGGGAAAAAAAAGTACTTGTCAATTGTAGTGCCTGTGCTAATGAGGCCAATTGAGTGGGCAGGAAGTGTCCCATCCTTAGCTTTTGAGGTCAATTGGGTGTTGAATGTAAGGAAAGCTGGTTTTGTAATGTCATCCAGTTCAAGGCTTAGTTCAGGTGAAGGGAAAGAGTGTCAAATTTGCACATGAAGGTCAATTCCACACTCCCTCTCTCTAGTTGGCTTGTGAAATTGCTTTGTAAAAGAGTGGTGACTTTTAAATCCATAATTGAGTGCCCAGGCAGGTTAAAATGTTCCCCTACAGCAGGGGCCGGCAACCTATGGCACGCATGCCACAAGTGGCACACGAGCCGATTTTCATTGGCACGCAAACCTCCCTGCCGGATCTATATGCCGACCATACAGGACTCTCCCGATTTTAACTGCCATTGCTCCTTGCGCGGCACAGCAGCCTCTGCCCTCCCGCCCCCGCAGAGCATGCAGGCAGCTCCACTGGAGCTTTTCCGGCCACTCTGCCACACACTGCCCCACCACCACGCACTCTCCTCCATCTCCGCAGGGCTGCCTCTGGCGCATGGGGCCCCCGCTCAGGCCACGCCACCTCCTCCTTCTCCAGACCGCTTGTTGGTACAGCGACCACTGCCAGGGGAACCAGGCAGGTCCAAGGTAAACCCAGTGGAGCCACTCCCGGACCTCTGTGCCTTGGAGCTGTTGCTTCAGCCCCGGCAGGGGCCGTGCGGAACCTGGCTAGGGCACTGTGGGGCCGGGCGCTCTCGGGCTTGGCAGGTGCACTCTGTGTGATCCTGCTCTCTCTCCCCCTGCCCCTCTCCACCCTGCTGGGGGACCAGTAGCGAGCTGGGTCTGGTGGGGAAGGTCGGGGTTTCTTCACACCCCTCCCACTGAGCCAGGATCTCTACTTCGTGGGGGGGAGGGAAGAGTTGCTACCTCTCCCTTCCCACCTCGCTGGGGAATGGCAGTGCACTGTCTGGAGGCTTTCCAGCTGCAAAGGGGCATGAAGCCAGGTAAGCATCCCCCTTCATGCCCAGACCCCCAAGCCCCAATCCCTCTCACTCACTCCCCTCCCTCCGCCAAGATCCCGCACCCCCAGCTTGCTCTGACACCCTCCCTTGCTCTTGCACCCTCCCTCTAGGACAGAAACCCTGCCCCAAGCCCCCTGCTGCACCCTCCCTCCTGGCCAGACACCCTACCCCAAGCCTGTTTCTGCACCCTCTCTTGCTCCTGCTCCCTTCCCTTGGCCAAACACCCTACTCCCAGCCTGCTTCTGCACCCTACCTCCCACCCAGACCTCACAACCTCTCGCCCTTCTGCACCCCACCTCCCACCCAGACCCTGCACCCCATCTCTATCCCACTCACTGGCAGCCCTGTCCTGCACACTGAACCCCTCATTTTTGTCTCTACCTCAGAGATTAAGGGGATCCACAAAACCCACTAACTCCAGAACCCCAGAAAAGTAAATCTGGCCTACAGGAAGCCCTGAACCTCAGTCCTCCCTGTCCCTTCCCCTCACCCCATGGGGCTGGAGCGCCAGAGGAGTGAGGCGTCTCAGTTGAGGGCCACACCAGTGAGGGTTGGGGGTTTTGGGAGGAGTTTTTTTGTTTCTCACTTGTGTGGTCCTCAAATGATTTTTCTGTGGGTCAGTGGGAACCCAAAAAAAGGTTCCCCACCCCTGCCATAAAGAAAGAAAACATGGAAACCTTTTGTGTTGGACATAAATTAATATTTTACTTTATTAAAATGAAGTTTGATAAACTAACAGGCAAAAGTTAAAATGCTTAATCTGTTCAGTAATTTAAATTAAACCATTCTTCCTAGCTGCAGCTAGTTCAGAAAATATGGTCACTGTACCTAGCCTGCCCCTGCCCCTTCCAGCATGCAGCCCCATAAATAGAAGTGAATTAGTTAAAACATGGCATGCCACTTCTGAAAGGTTGCCGACCCCTGTCCTACAGGTTTTTGCGCATTATCATTTCTAATATCTGTTTTAGATATTAGCCTTTATAGGGATTTATACTCTAGCAACAGTCAGCTTTTCCAATGGAACTTTTTGGTTCAAATACTGGACTTTTCCTCCATTGTTTCCACCAACAAAAGCAAGCAACCCCACACTGAAGTCAAAGCATTTCAATAACTAGAAGCATTATTTAAAATACTACTCCTGAGAGGGACAAATATCTGACTACTTCTCAGTGCTGTTGATAGCAAGCAGGCACTGGAAAACATGTTTATTGCATACTTTCAGCCAAATTCAGCGAGCAGTATGGTATTTCACACTGGGGAAGGTATAAGTCTGGTTTGTTTTACTCAACTATGCAATAAAGACATTGTTCTTTCTAAGGTCTTAATGTTTCATAAATGAGGCTTTTCACACTGGGAGTGCAGAACTGTCCTTGAGTGAAGTGAGGCAAAGTTTGCTTAAATTAGGGTCAGTTTAAAAAAAGAACGGAGGAGGGTGAGCAAAGGAGAGACACCAAAAGACAAAACAAAACAACAAGAAGCAGAGTGTGAAATGGTCAGAGTTAAGGTGAGCCAGATGAAATCCATTAGGGTTATGTTTTCAAAATCTACTACGACAGCTGCATGCAAAGAGAAACAAAAAGCAGGGAGAATCTGTTAAATTGTCATTGCCAAAGCCTGTTGCTGACATCTCCCAACCGGCAAAACAGGGAAAAGTACAAAAATAAGGGTCTGGGTTAGCATGCTTATTAGTACTTACCTCCCTCAATGACCTAGAGCCAGTTAGTGGCTTGCCTGCATTCCCTTCAAACCCTGTTATTTGTGATGGAGCTGCCTGTCCCAAAAGGACCATATTCTCCTCACCCCCTGTGATCCAATACCAAGA
This sequence comes from Rafetus swinhoei, assembly GCA_019425775.1. Lineage (NCBI taxonomy): Eukaryota > Metazoa > Chordata > Testudines > Trionychidae > Rafetus > Rafetus swinhoei. Next base: position 17,358,365 of record CM033428.1, on the reverse strand, counting down.
GAGGCTTTAGTGCAAGTCCATGGATTCATCTGCCCTACAGAAATAATGAATGAGGGCACCAAACCTAAATGGCACTTGCAGGGCGCAATGCTCAGAGCAAGGAGCTGGGACCACCCCCATAAGACAGGAGGGCAGGTTGATTCTTTGGCCTTCCCGTACCCCATGGCCTCCACCCTGCCCCAGGACTATGGTTGCGGTGCTGGGGCAGAAGGTGCTGCTGTGGGTGGGTGGATGGTGCTCCTCTGCCCCCATTGCTTCAATTCAAAATCAAGTCCACAAAGTCAGTACAGTGCTTAAAAGGCTACATCCAACCCTGCTCACTACACTGGCTTCCAGCTTGGGGCAGCCAGGCAGATTCCTGGCTAGTCTGTCATGTTCCTGGGCAAAGCGGGAAACAGCGGTCTCCTGCCCATCTCCGCTCACCTGACTGTCACAGCCAAGAAAAGAAAACTTACCTTCAAAGCAGGCCCTGCTACAGGGGCTCTTTTAGATCTTCACAGATGCTCACTCCCTTGCTGGGAGATCCAGAGCTCCAACACATGCCAGCTCCAAGTTGGCTACAGACACAGTCACCTTTGATCTTGGCAGTGTGCTCAGCCAGCCGGGATTTAATGGGAAAGAGGCTGGTGCAGGGGGTTAGTAGCAAGGGAAGGAAGAAAGGAGCAAGGAGAAGAAAAGTGGGGAGGAAGAGGGACAGATCCATAGTGCCAACAGTGAGAAAATGTGTGTGATGGTTTCCACTGCTCTAGGAGAAACCTCTTCCAAAGGGTTGTCAGATTCTTCCTCACTTTTGATTTGTATAAATAATATTTTGATAGGTATAAAGCACACAGGGTCAGAGACCTCCAAGCTCCAGGAAGGCAGGTCAGAGCGAAGTCAGCGGATTCCCCAGCCACTAAAGGCCAGATAGGACTAGACACTCCAAATGGCAGAGAGGAAAAAAAACAGGGTGGAGCCAAAGAAACCATGGAGTTCTGCTCAACTAGCCAAATGAAACTGCAAGAGGTCATGGTGCTCATGTAAATCCCACCCTGCACAAGCTGCTGACCAATACTGACCCAGCGAACTTTTCCTGGGGCTCTGTTTGCCTGAATGCATTTAAGGTATGTACTTCGTTGTTTAGTGTGCTCTCTCGTCTGCTGTACCGTTTCCACAACGCATGCCAAACAAACACGCATCTGATCATGGCACCAAATTTTGTTTCGGAGACTATGCCTTATAACTATGGTGACCATATTTTCTGAACCAAAATTAGGGACACATTAGCCACACCCCCTGGCCCCCATTAGCCATGCCTCTGGAGGTAACACTCTCAAGGTCAAGATGGACACATGACCAGAAGTAAAAGGTGTTATGTGACCCTCTCTAAGAACTTTTCCCACCTTCCTCCCACCAAACCCCCCTCACGCAACTATCCTGCAACTGCATTAACCCAATGTGTGTGACATTAACTCGGGGAGAGAGGCTGGGGGAAGTGTTCCCTCTAAGAGTTTCCTCCCATGAGCAGAATTAATTGTGTGTTGTGCACCAGTACTGAGTTCATGTGGCTTGTTTGGATGTGCCACTGTGGCACCCAAGTTATTAATAAATATCTTATAAACCTCTACCCTTTCCCTCTGCTGCCATGTCTCCTCCCCTTGCTCCATCAGCTCCCCTGGTGCCTGCTGTCCCCCAACCCCTCACCTTCCTCTGCTGTCCTCACTCCTGCCCTTCTCACTCCCCTCAGCCCTCCTGGGACCTGCCCCCCTGCACCAGCCCTTCTCCCTGTGCCACTCCTCCAGTAGTCCCACTCTGATCATATGAGCTACCCCTCCTCATCCCCTCTCCTAACACCTCCCTCACCTCTCTCCTCTGGTTCTGATCTCTCCCCTGCAGGTGTCTGTCCTTCTGCTTCACCCCCAGAATCCCCTGGCACCTGCACCTTCCCTTAGCCCTGCACCCTTCTGGTGCCTTCCCCTTCCCTCACTGCCCCTGCCCCCCTTGCCCCCTGATGCCCACCCCCTCACCACCCTCTGTCCCAGTTCCCCTGCCTTTCTGTGCCCTCACACGACTTGCTCCATCCCCACCTTCCTCATGACCACCCCTCCTTTCAATCCTGCCCCAGCACCTCCCCTCCGCCTCTTGCTCCCAATGCCCTTCCCCTCTCCTCTCCTAGCATCACCTGTCCCCTCCCCCTCACTGACACCTCCCCTCCTGCCCTTTTCCTCATTGTCTCCACTTGGCCCCCTGGCATTTCTCTCTCCTCCACTCTGTCTCGTGGTGCCTTCCCCTTTCTTCTCCTGCCCTACCCCCTCCCCTCAGCACAAACCCCTTCTTCTCCCACCCTCCTTCCCCCTAGTTCTCTCTGAGCCTCCACCTTTTGCCTTCCAGTTTGCGGGGCTGGAGTCTGTGGTCGGGCCCCAGAAGTCCCCGCAGCCCCCCAGCTGCTTCCGGGGCAGGACCACTTGCTGGGCCTGGAGCTGGGCCGCGTGCTAATTTTACTGCAGTCCCTGCACCAGCTGTGGCTCCCATTAGCAGGAGCACAGGGGGGGAAGCCTCCACCCCCCCCAGACCCACCATGCAGAGCATGGCAGAGCAAGCAGGTCCGTGCACTGCTGCTTCCCCAGCGGGGTGGGAAGGGGCAGGGGGAGAAAGGGCCGTGCAGAGAACGCACTGGCAGAGCCCGAACGTACCCCGCTCTGCAGCACTCCAGCCGAGCTCTGCGTGGTCTCTGCTAGGACTCTGGCAGCCACTCCCAGAAGCGGCTTGCCGGGTTTATCCCCCTCCCCCTCCAGCAGCGGCGGCCACCTGTGGATGGAGGAGGTGGCGTGGCTGGGCTGGCGGTCCTGCAGCGGGAGGGAAGGGCCATGGGGGAGGGGAGAGGGGGACATGCCAGACGGCAGCGCGTGCTGCAGGGGAACTTGTCGCTCCGGACACTGTGTGCCACCGGCAGCAGCCAAGGGAGCCGCTTACATGCTGGATGGAGGCAGGGCGTTGCTGCTGCACCGCGCTAGTGCTGGGTGTCTGTGAGGATGTCCCGGAGAGGGGGGGAAATGGAGGTGCCATGTGTAGCCGGATCCCAACGGGTTTTCCAGGACATTTGCCTCCTTTATCGGGACACCGGGACAGAACCCTTAAATCCAGGACTGTCCTGGAAAAAAAGGGGCGTATGGTCACCGTACTTATAACCCACCTATGCAAGGACTTGGATAAGCTCATCAGAACTTCTTTCACTCAGCTGGCATGGGAACTTAGGAGAAGGTGGAAATACCAGTTTTATAACTGTACATTTTACATTTCCTTTAGACTAAAATTCCACCTCAGCCTTTATGCTAGGCAAGTCAAGACTTTGTTTGTTTTTGAGGAGGTGATGGTTGGAAAGTTATTTACTGTACAGGACTGGTTTCCCGAAAACTATTTTATCCCAGCAGCATGCATTGGTTTTACTTTGGCTATCTTCACTTGCTGCACTGAGATTGATCTTCTGGCATTCGATTTAGTGGGTCTAGTTAAGACCTGCTAAATCAAATGCCGAGAGCGGCTCTGGTCGGCGCCGGTACTCCTCTCAGTCACGAGGAATAAGGGAAGCCAACAGAAGTATTTGCTCCCATTGGCATCCCTCTGTGAAGATGGTGCCAAGCTCAGCTTAAGGTAAGATGACTCCAGCTATGTATTTTATGTAGTTGAAGTTGCGTAACTTAACCTCATCTTCCGGGTCCAGGTTAGACCTGGCTTTCAGTAGTGAAGAATCTTTGCAAGGAAAAGGCATCACAGACACATAAAGGGATTCTGAAATGTTGTTTTTAGGATGAACTAATCGGGGAGACTGCTCTGAATTTGTGAATGCTGCACGGATTAGCAGAGATGCTCATGAGATGCCTGGTTTGCCAGAGTGGTTTCATGCCACATGGCTGACTTCACATTCCAAAAGTAACATACTGAAGGGTTACATAACAATGACACAAGAGCTGTGAACTGTTACAGCCTCTCAATCCACACAGCTGCTCCTGGAAGAGTTATGTGGCATTTGGTGCAGATACCATCTAGACAGCAAGTAAGATTAGCTTTCAGAACTGCTGACAAAGGATCTGTTATGGTCTACTGGGTTCATCCCAGTTTATTTTTTGGCTTTTGACTTGTTTTCCAAGGCCATGTTAGAGGAACAAATGCCTTGCTCCCTGAAATTCCCCAAACTGTGACCAAACTTTGCAGGGGAAATAAAACAGAAAGAACAATCGAATACTAGTCTGAATGGTAGGGCTGAGACCTTTTTTCTCACTCCCCATATGCCTTTCACATCTCTTTCTACTAGGGAATTGGATGCACCTGGGACACTGGACCCAAGATGTAATGATTCACTAAGATGATCATATTAAAGAAAATGACTTATGCTGAGGCCCCAATACTGCAACATGCTTAACAAGGGTGCACTGTGCAAAGCCCTATATATGGCAGTAGCCATAAATATGAAACAAGTTGATAAATCTGGCTCTAAGCTAGAACCCTGGACTCCAGTGAGCCTGCTGGGCCAAACATCGAGTTTCTGGCTTCCCTACCCCACTACTCTTCCTTTGTTTGTAATGACTCAACATTGCACCAAAGTGGTGAGACTACAAGTGAGTTATGAAAAAGACCAGAGTAATTAAAGAGCAAAAAGATCCATTAAACTATAGAGTTTCTTCTCCTTCAGGCAGGGTCACATCCCCCCAAAGGAAGATGCACTGGATATTAAGCTAAACAACATATGATCTGAGCCAGAAGGCCAAGCAGGAATACAAGATGCTCATTACAGCCTTACAGCCATAATATCACAGATAGTTTAAAACATCTCCCCTGCCCCGGTCTCCTGCCCTTATCCAGCTCTCTCAGACATAAATATTGTGTGTAGCAAAAGCAAATTGTCTGGGTAGCATTTCAATAAAGAACGTCTTGCTGCGCATTCCAATGGTATTCACATAGAAAATAGGCTTCTACAAAAAGGAAGGAAGGAAAATTGGAAGGAAAAGTTTGTATAGTACAACGCATCCAGTACTAATAAAAGGCGATAACAAAAAAAGGTAATAGAGTTTGATGTTAAGAGTCCGATAGTCTGGAAAGAATTTCCAAACATCCCTGGAAAGTCAGCATAAGATGGACTCAAGCAATGTCAGCAGGGCTCAGGACACAGATAGCTTATCTTAAAGCTGGCTGAAAATGTTTTATCTTCAAGGCAAATCCCTTCACTCGGCAAGCACAATACCAAAATGTGAAGAGAAAAAAAAAATCCACAGCAATTATAACCCACAATGGTTATTTCACAATTCATACCGAAGGCTATCAGCTACAGATGGGACTTTCTGAAGCTGAACGCCTTGCAATACAATTAAACTCACCACCACAATGGAATGCAGAATACCCCAGGAACAGTAAGAGCCAGGAGCAGCATCCGCCAGTCTCTGATGAAGTAAGCAAACAGTGGCAGCAACATGTAGCCAATTGCAAAAAATATGCAAACTCCTAATGTAGAGAATATAATACGAACTGATTTGCCAAGAATTTCTGTGCCTGTTCAAAACAAGGGAGTTTGTATTAGCATTTTAACTCTTTTTTTGTAAAACCACGTCTAAATATTTTATCACAATTACAAAAAGCAGCTCAAACAATCTTTAGAACGGAGTCATTTCCCTAATAACACTAAAGGGACACGGTCAAGGAGTTGTGGCCCAAAATAAGACTATCTTTAGCATGAGGATAATCGGGGAGGAGGGAGAGGAACACGGACAATCTTCCAGATTTTAACTGTATTTGAGATTTCAAAGTTGCCACACCATTACTGAGTAATTAAAAGGGCACCCGCCATTTCTGTGGAAACCACTTCTTTAAGGGTATGTCTACACTAGAAAATTATTTCAAAATAACTAAATTTGAAATTAAACTGCAGCAAGGGAGGTTTAGGTTGGACATTAGGAAAAAGTTCCTAACTGTCAGGGTAGTCAAACACTGGAATAAATTGCCCAGGGAGGTTGTGGAATCCCCATCTCTGGAGATATTTAAGAGTAGGTTAGATAAATGTCTATCAGGGATGGTCTAGACAGTATTTGGTCCTGCCATGAGGGCAGGGGACTGGACTCGATGACCTCTCAAGGTCCCTTCCAGTCCTAGTATTCTATGATTCTATGAAATAACTCCAAAATAACTATTTCGAAAGAAGCTTATTCCCCAAGCAAAGCTGAAGTACAGATTTCTAAATAACCAGCCCGTTATTTCAAAATAATGGGCTTGGTAGTGTGGACGCTCCACTTGTTATTTCGAAAGAAGGGGGATGGGGTTATTTTGAAATAACTCCCTAGTGTAGACCAGGGCTTAGTGTCCTCTGCTGGTTCTGCAGAAGCAGATTACAAGTAATACAAAGCTATTTTCACACTAGACACATTCCTCATGACAACATCTGTGATGACATTGCAAAGCCAACAAAATAAATGGTCCCCTTTTTTCAGAGCTTTGTTTTACCACCCTTCTGAATTCCTGCACTGCTAGCATCAGGACATGCTTAACAGACAGGACAAAAGCAGGAAGAGACTTAAATTCTTAAGGCCACCTCTCCACTTGCAGCAGGTTGGATGCTCTGGCAGTTGATCCTCCGGGGTTTGATTTTTCAAGTCTAGTAAAGACATGCTAAACCGAATGCTGAGGGCACCTCCCAGAAAAATCGGTGCAAGGTACATCGACTCCAGCTACGCAGTTTACGTACATAGAGTTGTATCTCTTGCTTTGATTTTCTCCACCAGTGTTGAACTGGCCTAAATGAGTACGCTGCCATCGCAAACACTGGGGATGTTAAGAGAAAAAGCAGCTGGCAGTATCCTTTTAATCAAGTCTTCTGGTTAATTTCTCCCAGCAATTTTTAAGTCATTTGGGAACAAAAAAATAAAGGCTATGCTGTGGAGGTTTATATTGAAACATAGCAATCTCCAAATACACCAGGATTAAAGAATTGCCCTATTAGGTATATGTCCAGTGTCCTGTTTCCAAAGGCAGTCAATGGCGGATGTTCTGGAGGAGGCAGAGTCTCCCTAAGTTGCAGTTAATCCTGTAGAATAATACCTCGAAGTTGAAGACAGCAAATCTCTCTCTCACTCCAATCAGTTTTTACGCTGAATCACGAGAGCTGAGTGACCCAAGAATTTACATTTCAGCCACAAAATCACAGATGCTGTTACTCATATGGACACACAACCGATTTTTGAAATATTGCTGACTCTTTGCTTCCATTCTTCCCCGCAGTGGCACGTTCCACAGGTCCACTGACTGCACAAAGCAGTCTTCTCTTACAATCAATTCTGAGGGCCCTCTGTACCGGGAAAGGATAAACAGGGACATTTGAGGCCTTTATTGGTCTGATATTTAAAATGCCAAAGTGTCTAATATTACTCATTAACGCCCATGGAATTTGCTGAGTGCCACTTGCTTGGGTGTCTAAATAAGTGCTTCAGACTGTAACTTCAGACACTCATATCTGAAAGTCTTGGCCTATATGTTTATGTTCCTTCCATACTTCTCTAATATAAGTACCTCTAGCCTTCCAATCTCATTTGGTCTGGAGGTCCCCACAAGCGACTGATCATTTCTGTTACCATTTTCAAACCTTTTGCGCTTTCCTAGGTCCTTAAAATTACATGAATTAAACTTTAATCCTACTGTTCTTGAGGCACATATACTAGCTCAGTACTCGTTGGACCTCCCTGGTCTGGCACCCTCGGGACCTGAGTCATCCCAAAGGAGGAAGTTTGCAGGACATGGGGAAGTCAAGCCTCCGGCTCTTCCAGGGCTCCCCTCCTGGCCACCAGCCCAGCCAGCGCTGCTCCACTCCAGTCCTGGATCCTGCCCCACTCCAGTCTATGGGACTCCCTGCCCTCAGCTGGTAGCAGTGCTGCTCCTCCAGCCACAGGGTCTTCCTGTCCCCGGCCGGCAGCAGCTCTGCGCTCCCAGCCGGCACGAGCTCCATGTCCCCAGCCACAGGCGCTTCCCTGTTCCTAGACGGTGGCACCTCCATGCCCCGGGCTGCAGCAGGCTTCCCTGCCCACAGCCTGCTGCGGATCCATGCGCCAGCCAGCAAGGACTCCGTGTCCCTGGCTCGTGCACAATAGCTATGCATCCCTGGCCAGCATGCAGGGGCACTGTCCCCCCGGTCATTGGAGCTATGTTCTCAGTTGGCGGGACTCCCTGACTGGCCCTGCTCTGGATGCTGGCCACTGGCTGGGCTTCCTGCCACCAGGACACTGGTCCTCCAGGCTGTCTGCTTGGCTGAGCTCCCAGCTGCTGGCAACCTCTGTGGCTGGGGTTCTCTGGTCCATCTTTATCCATGGTTCTGCCGGACCACAGATGTTGCTGGATCAGAGAATCCCAGACCACAGAAGTTCAACCTGTACCACTATTTTTCTCTAAAACACCACAATGTTAGATTTGCCTTGTTGACATCATGATGGAGAAACCTTTAACCTGTTCAGTTTGAGGGTGTCTTAGTTTTCCCTACAGAAGCTATACCTAATTTGGAATCTGAGCCCAGGTACATAGGGATTCGCTGACGACATTCTGGGCAGAACACTTGGCACCACTTGCACTGCAGTTGGTCTTCAATGGTGTTGCCCAGTTACTACATATTGTTGGATACTCCGGAACTGCTTATTATCTCTACTGATTTTGACTTGCCTAAAACATTATGCTAGTAAATTTAGTTACCTCCCTATCCGGCGCCTCTAAGCAGTTGTAACAACACACACAGAGATCCTAGCTCTCAAGATTGGCAGAGCTACATTTGGCGTAGGATGCAAAAGGGGAACAAAAATTATTTTACTCCACCTTAATTGTCTCTCCCCTGGTCAAAAATATATAGAACCATTTCACTCACGTGATGAAGTGGGTTTTACCCACAAAATCTCATGATTCTCTGTATTTTTGTTAGTCTCTAAGGTGCCACAGGACTACTCGTTGTTTTTAAAGTTACAGGCTAACACAGCTACCCCCTTGAGACAATTTGACTTTAGATGGCAAATGAAAGGAGAAATTCTTGGAAATGTGCACCGTTTATAAAACAATATGTCTATTTACTCCTCGTGGCTAAGTTGGAGGGTACTGACTTGCACATACCTGGCACGTTCCTATCTAGAAGATAAACTTACAGCAATGCCTATAATGGACACAAAACAAGACAAAACTCTTTGCTCCATACTCCTGTCGGACACAGGCCTCCCCCACAGTCATTATAGGATGAAAGCATCAGAGGCAGCAAGCCTGTAAATAAATCCTAATAGCAGAAGTCCACATTAATTTTTCATAATTAGATTTTCTTGAGAAACTAGTGATTTCTTAAGGAGCTAAAAATGCATTCAAAACTTGAACTCAACATCACAGTCATTTAATGTAGTTGCTTCTCGAAGCTACTGAATTTGCCTAGCAACAGAGGCAGGTCACCTTTACGGTATTAAAATAAAGCTTCCACATGCTATAAGGAACTCTGCAACATTCCCGTGGCTCAAATGGGCACCTAATATACTTCCATCACCCTAGTCACTTAATCATTTCTCACCCACTGATCATCATTTGCAAGGGTGGAAGTGCATCCCGCCAGGATTCAGCAGAGATAGTAAAATGGATAATTAGTAAGTGGCAAAAAAACTATGTGCAGCCAAAAGAACATTGATCTAAACCTGTTTTAGGAGACGTAACCCTATTTTAGGAGAACTAACTTCACACATAAATGCACATGCACAAAAAGAGTTTAGAAACAGGCTGGAGTAAACAGTAAGACAAGCCATAACATTCTAATTATCTTCCCAGAACGAGGGTACTCTCTTGTATTGGTTAACTGAGGAAACCATAAACAAGTAGCTGTGAGTCTAGAAGTCAATTACCCAGTTCACATTCTGAGATACAGTTAAACCATTTAAGGTCACCTAATCAACACCTAAACCAGGGTTGAGCAAGATGCGGCCCGGGGGCCAGATCCGGCCTGCCTAACACTTTGATCCAGCCCGCTGACTGCATCTGGTCGCTTTCTATTTATATCCTGCCCCCCATGCCACCAAATTTCCAGGTGGTACTCAGGCAGCTGAAGCCTATTTAAATGGCTCATGGCTCCCAGTTACGGTGCTACCCCAGCAGAGGCCAGAACTGCAAGTCTTTTAAATAGCTGTAACAACCCTGGGTGGCTGCCAAACAACACGGTAGCAGTGAGTCAGGAGCTGCGAGCCTTTTGCTATGTTTTTAATTCAAACTCTCTGGCCCCAGACCACTCTTAGGTGAGACTAGTCCCCAGCCCCACCCCCCTGCATTCTAGGCCCCTCCCCTTCTCGGTGTGGAGCCGGCCCATGACAACATACCAAAATTCATTAGGTGTCCCCCCTGCAAAAATTATTGCCCATCCCTGACCTAAACTCACAAACCGTAGTAGATGGGATTTATGGAGGAAGAGTTATCACTAGAGAACAAGTTCAGCTCCCATTAATCTCCATGTCGCCACATTAATCCACAACACTGTAGGTTGAAAAGAGACCCAAAATATTTTTCTAAAAGGATTTTCAGTGCCATTGATTTAGAGCCCACTGAGCAAAAGTTAATCTTTTTAATAGCAACTTTTCTTGCTCAGTGTTGTACAGCTCAGTAATGCCTCGCACTTAGATCAAAGGCCTGGCACAGCCCTTCCAACTTCAAACAATCTCATATGAAGAAGACTGACAACCACCAGCACTTCAATGGGCATAAATTGGATCTCTGCTGATGGTTGTGACACCCATTAGCCAAGCTGAGACACTATGTGTTTTGGAACATTTAAAATTAATTATTCCCCGTGCGTGTTCCACAGGGATGGGAAAAGAACAGGAGTAGCTGCTAGTCTGAAATTATCGGGATGCTAGTGTCAAAGCAGCATCTTGGTTTAACACAGAAACATTTTTAAACGGACTCATTATTTCAAACACCAGGCTTAGACCAAGACGACCTGGTTTGTTTTTCAAACAGATCTATTTTCTCAAAATACTGGTTCCTAAAAGCACATCAGTTACAATGGGCTGGCCAGGACTAGAACTTTCAACAGCTGGATCATCCTTTTTAGAAGATTTTTTTGCAACCATATTTTCAAGCTAGATGGCTTGCAGCACTAGCATGGGCAGCAGCATGGGGTGGCAGGTGGAGCCAGTCTGCGAGGGGAGCCAGTTTGAAAACCAGCTCCCCTCTCCAACTGGCTGCCTGCAGCCCCGCGCTGCTGCCTCTGATAGAGGCAGCAGCACAGGGAGGGCAGACAACACTGCGGAGCTGGTGTTGGGGGGAAACTAGCTTTTAAGATGGCTCCCCACAGCACCAGATCCTGCCTGCTCCTCACCCCTCCCCGCTGTCTCTGTAGGAGGCAGCAAGTGGAGGATAGGTGGGTCCACGGAGCTGGTACGTGAGGGGAGCCTACTTGAAAGCGGGCTCCCCACACGTATCAGCTGCAGCCTGCCCCCTCACCATCTGTGCTGCTGCCTCTCTATCGGAGGTAGCAGCGTGAGGGGAGGTGGATTCAGTGCTTGTAGGGAGCCTGCTTAAAGCCAACTCCTTATGGGCACCACTCCCGCTCCCCGCGAGGCAGCAAGGTGGGGTAAATGCATGTAGTCAACAAAATTAACCGATAAGCTTAGGCTTAATCCCGTAGTCATCTACATGATGGCATCCCTAATAACTATGTAGCCTAAAACAGTCTGGCAAAAAACCACTACCCAGTGCTTGCAAAAATCCATGATCTAGTTCAGTGGTGCACAACCTGTGGGTTGCGACCCCCAAGGGGGTCGCGGATGTCTCTCTGGGGGGTCACAGCGCTTAGATCCGGCCGGCCGGTGGCTGGGCCCGGCAGTTGGCAGCCCCCACGGCGTGGGGGTTGCAGATCAAAATAGGTTGCACACCACTGATTTAATTGCCTGTTCATCCTAAATGCTCAGGATATTCTGATACTCTCCTTGAAGTAGAATAACTCAGTGGATGGAGCATTTGCTTTGTTTATGCATGACAATAAAAGCTCAGTTACGTGTTAGCCAAATCATTAGTTCAAAGTGTGATAAAATAGATTAAACCTAAGTGTATAGAACCAAATCCTGGTCTCATTTAAGAATGAAAAGTCTGCTAACAGCAGCAATTGGACCAAACTTTGGACATAAGTTTGCATTTCTTAGATACTGTACGCTCTCCTTTCCCAAAGGATGGGCAACTCTTTCAAGCTTGCAATCAGGCAAACTTTCCTTGAGAGGTAGGAACCACCCCCTCAACACCATTCCTCCCCACAACATACTGTTACAGTCAAACTTCTAAGAGAGCCAACCAGCACCAGTCGGGGCCGGGGTCTCCTCCCGGACACAGAAGAGCAGTTTGCTGCGCAGTGGGAGGGCAATGCTAAGCCCGGCACAGCAACCTTAGAGCAGCCATGACCTGGGCAGCAGCACTCAGCTCGCAGCTGGGAAGATGTGCAGGGGGTGGGTGGGGTCAGGAACTAGGGGCTCCAGGGGTGGGGCCTGACACTGGGGCATCCAGGGTGGGAGCTGGCACTGGAGGGTTACGGGGCAGGGTTGGCACTGTGGGGATCTGGAGATGGGGCTAACATTGGGGACTGGGGCTGGAACTGGGGAGGTTGGATGCAGTGGGGCTCTGGAAACAGGAGGCTGGCACGGGGGGTGTCTGATGGTTGTGGGCTCTAAGGGGCAGGTGGCTGACACTGAGGGGGGTTGGGAGAGGAGACTCTGGGGTCAGTGGCTGGTGCTGGGGGTCAGTGGGGAGCTCTAGGGGTTAGGGTTGGCACTGGAGGGCTCGGGGCCACGGTGTACACCGCCAGCTCTGCGGCAGCCACCATGAAGCTGAAGCTGGCTGTTCGCGGCAGCTCTGGGGGCCGGGGCTTTTGGCAAACTGGTAGTATTTTATTTCCATATTTGCATGGTCATAATTTGCATAATTAATATGGAAGTGTGCAAATAAAATGTTACCGGTCCACCAAAAGTTTGTGAATGTGGTATAAAAAGGTTGGGAACCACTGCTGTCCATTATTTTTTTCTTTGGGTTGAACTATTTCCTAATTGCATGCAAGAAAAGCTGGTTAGTCCATTTATACTTATTAGCAGGTACTGAAGAATTCTTCTGCTTCTGAGAAACTGAAGGTAGAGCCAAGAAAGGAGATGAGGCAGAGAAAAGTAGATCTTCTCCTCAACTTGTTTTTCCTTGTGTAGTCCAGGGACCTCTTGGTGCAAATCAGCAGAGGGCAGAAGGGGTGGGCATAGATTTTACATGGACCCCTTGGGTCAGATACACACATAACAGTTAACGGCAAGGTGGCATGTAAGGCCTCTGCCAAGAGCCAGATGCCCACTAGTTGACATAATCATTGTAAAATGTATGTACAGATAGTATTTAAGGAGATATGTATCTATACTGAAAATTATGTTCTTCAGGTCTTGGATTTAAGACAGGTCACCAAAAGGTGACAGACCTTGGAAATGTTCCTTTCAGGCAGAAGGTAACAGACACCTCCCTCCCTCTTTAGCCATATGGGTATGGTGTCTTGTATGCAAACAGGCATATGGCATGAAGCATACCTCGCCCACTGCAAGATGAAAGACTGTAAAGTCTACAAGAAAGGAAATCTGCACGTGTGTGGGGAACAGATAGCAGTGGGTGTCCTGTTTATAAATAAAGGCAAGAGATGGGACAGGGATATCATGGGGCAAAGAAATATACATAATCCTTCACCTGAGGCGCAAGCTGGCAGCCTACTTGTCTCGCCAAAGGAGGGTCACAGCCTGGCTGTAAAGCACTGAAAGGATTTGGAGGGAGTAATATTCTAGGAGACATGAGAGTATTTTGTTAATTGAGTCTAGGCTCCAGGATGTGAGAGGATTTCCTTTTGGAAACAAATGGCTATATATAAGACTTCTACTTGCTACTTCATGAATCTCTAAACTTCGTTAAACAACCTTGTACTTGATTTCATTATAAATAGACCTAAGTGCAGTGTGTAAAGTGGAGTACTGGTCTGAAGGGAACTGCTAAGCTGGTTGCACTGTTCCTTTGGATGCAGCAAATCTCTCAATACCAAGTGGACTGGGGCTGGACATGCCAGGGAGATTCTTGGAGGGCTTGATGGCCTATTGCTAATCTACAGAGTAACACGGGGTCTGCAAGGCCAAGAGAGAGTGCTTGTATTGCCCATGGATGCTGGAATCAGAGACCTGACCCATGGCGACTGGGCTTCCCATGCTAAGGACACATGGCAGCAAGGTGCCTCACAACGCTAGGTATCTTAGGGAAGCATCACACCCCACACCTCTAGCAGGAGGCCATTAGGGTAGCCAGATGGTTTGACCAAAAATACCAAACACTGCCCCCCCCAACCAAAAAAAAAAAAAAAAACAGGGAAAAAATTTTGTTGGGGGGGGAAAAAAAAAAAGGGGGAAGGACCAAAGTTGTTGAGAAGGGGGAAAAAAAAAAAAAAAAAAAAAAAAGGACCCAGAGAGTTATTAAGCAAAAAATAAAATAAAATAAAATAAAAACCAGCATGGCCCCTTTAAGAACAGGAGGGGCCATCTTGCCTCCCTCCCTGCTCCGGGCCAGACAGCTCCCCTGAAGAACCAGCTAAGTGGGAAGTGGGGGGGGGAGAGAAGGAGGGGCTGGGCCCGATTGCTGACTGTGTTGTAGGATTGCCAGGTGTCTGGTATTGACCAGGACAGTCTGGTATTTTCGCCCCCTGGCTGGAAAAAAAATAAATCAGAAAATACCAGACATTTTAAGTGTCCGGTATTGTCTGAATGTTTTTACCGGACACGAGCTGAAAATACCGGACTGTCCGGGTAAATACCGGAAACCTGGCAGCCCTAGAGGCCATCTCACAACTTAAGAGCGTCCTGCACTAGCAGTGCTATGTAGATGCCTTAGAAATGGATTCTGGAGACCTAAAATAGGTTCCTTCTAAGGCCACGTTGTGTTGTTGAAAAGTGCCCAACAGAGATGAATGAGTTTTTGTAAAAAAGTAAACACAGATGGACAGAGTCAGTGTGACAGAGCCAGACGTCACCTACCACAGATCAGGCCAACCAAGGAAAACAACAAAACACCACTGACCATCACTTACATCCCTCAGCTAAAGCCTCCCAGCGCATCATTAATGATCTACAGCCTATCCTGGAAAACGATCCCCCACTCTCACAGACCTTGGGATACAGGCCAGTCCTCGCCTATAGACAGACCTCCAACTTGAAGCAAATATTCACCAGCTATTGCACACTGCACCACAGAAACACTAACCCAGGAACCTATCCATGCAACAAACCCCACTGCCAACTCTGCCTGCACATCTACTCAAGAGACACTATCATAAGATCTAACCACACCAGCCACACCATCAGGTCCTCGTTCACTTGTATATCTACTGATGGCATATATCACATTATGTGCCAGCAATGCCTCTCTGCCATGTATGTTGGCCAAACCAGACAGTCTCTATGCAAAAGGACACAATCAGAAATCAAGAAAGGTAACATACAAAAAACAGTAGAGAAGGAGAACACTTCAAACTGCCTGGACACTCAGCAAGCCCTGGTCTACACTAGAACTTTATTTTGAAATAACCTCCCCAAGGTCAAATTTATAAGCTGTGTGCGCACACTACCATGCCCATTATTTCGAAATAACAGGCCGTAGAATTTGAAATCTGTACTCCTGCTTTTCATCAGGAGTAACACTAATTCCAAAATAGTTATTTCAAAATAGTGGTAGTGCGGACACTCTGGTGCCACTATTTGAAATAATTACTCCCCAGAGTAATTCGAACTAATTACTCCCCAGTGCTTCCTGGGGCTCCAAGTTCAAATTAGTGCATCCACATTAACAGAACCTGCCTCGGACTAATTTCGAGGCTTCCCCATAGTGTGGACACACTTGTTCAAATTTGTTAAATCAGGAGTTAAGTCGAATTTACTAATTTCAAATAGTTTCCTAGTGTAGACATGGCCTAAGAAATTTAAAAGTGGCCATCATCCAACAAAAAAAATCCTTCAAAAACAGACTTAAAAAAAACCTGCAGAGCTGCAACTCATTTTCAAATGTGACACTCTTAATCTGGGTTTGAACAGGGACTAGAAATGGCTGGCTCACTACAAAAGCAACTTTCCCTCTCTGGGTAGTCACACCTCCCTGACTGAACTGGCCTTGTTAGTACTGGTCCTCCATTTGATAAGGTAACTTCTCATCATGTGCTAGTATATTTATGCCTGACTCTGTCAGATGCATGGAGTGTAAATTACAAAGTGGGTTTTTGCCCATGAAATCTTATGTCCAAATAATCTGTTAGTCTTTAAGGTGCCACAGGATTCCTCATTGTTTTTGTACATACAGACTAGTACAGTTACCCCTCTGAGATTTGGAAAAAAGTAAGTGGACTCTGGAACATGGTGAGGGGAAGGCTTTGATATGGGATATAGTTCACTTGTTTCCTTCCCTCTTGATTATAAAATTGTTGATAGAATAGCAGCAAGATATTTTATTTCCACATGTCCCTTAACAGCTAAGCTTTTGGTTAAGGCAAGTGAGCTTACCTGAGAACATTCAATAGCATCCTAGAATATTCAAGTATGTGTCGAGGAGATAATTTTCCAGACAGACAGTTAAATTAGAGCCCTCTGACAGCAGCAGAGTACAGAACAAGCCCTTAGAGAGGCTACCATGCAAGTCTAAAGCATCTATTGGTCTCTAGTGCCTTGAACCTGATTGTAAGTGTTCATATCTAGAAATAGTTCTACAAAATAAACCCACCCTTAACCTCTCCACTGAGATCGGAGAGACGACAGGTTAGTAGCACACAGTAAAGTGAACAGAAATGGGCACGTTTTTCTTCTTTTATCGGCATTTTACAAAATACTTCCAACCATAGTATCATATTGAGTAATTGTCTATAAGAGATGCTATTTTCCTACAAGGTGTTGTATATTTAAAGCTACGGTATAACTAAAGTAATTATTCAGATTTTGTAACCCTGTTATCAAAGCTATATTAGCCATATGCGGAAAGAAAAATGCATGCTTCCTTGGGAGCTTATAGTGCAGCCTTTTTAGAATCACATACTTCTATAATTACTTACATCTATTTAGCATGCATTGATTATATTTGAAATAGCATATGACCATAACACTAAACACAATGGCAGTTCATTTTATCATCAATTTAATTGGTTATAATTGGAAGGAATCTTATAAAAATCATCTCATTTGGAATTTTTGAAATATTCGTGGTCATGCTGCACCAGCATTTTCCATTCCAGCTCCCACCCAGTTTGCAGGGGATTACAACCTGGCTGTAAACTTTTTAAATTTTAATTGAAAAAAAAAAAAAAAAAAGAAATCTGTCATGTAACATGCCTCTAATATGGTTACAATGCTTCTGGTCTTAAGAAAATTAAGTTTGTAAACCAAATGAGTTTAAAAATGAAAAAAAATAAATGTTTTAATTGTCTGATCAATATCTGCTTAAAATCAAAACCAGTGAGACATAGTGACTGAACTGTACACATTTAACATGAGCTCAATGAAGAATATAGGACACAAATGGAAAAAAACATCCAAAACTGAAATATTTAAATGATTCACAGAATGTACCTAAACAATTTCTTTGCAATTTTTTAAAGTTACAGATACAGGAAAAATCCTGACCCTTCTCTCTATACCTTCTAGGCACCCACATAGTTTTAAAGTGTAGGCTTTAAAAAGCCCTCAAAAACCTTACAGTGCACAAAAAAACTCACTTGCTGAGACTTTGGACCAAACTGATCTTGGGTGTAACACACACTGCTTGACATGAGTGAAGTTTACACCAAGGATTAATTTGGCTCTCTGGACATAAAGTAGCAGCTAGGAGCCATTTTTTTTCCCTCCAACATATGACTTTTAGCACAAACTGCAATCAGGATAAATGTAATTTAGGATAATTCAACATTAACTTAACTGTCAAGAATACATGTGATCCTACAGTCCTTTCAGTAACAACCTTCAAAGTCATTTAATCAGACTTTACTTTGTTTTGCCATATGGAAGGGACATTTTAAATTCTCAACACTGTAGTTATTAAAGCAACATGATCAACGTAATCCCACGCTGGCATAAAGAGGTGCAATTTCACCAAAGCCAATGGATTTACATGAGGTACAACTTTGGCACGGGAATGAAGTACAGGCAGCAAAGAAGATCGCTGCAAGAGGGTGGGTGCGGTGGAGAGCGAGCCAAGACAAATTTTCTAACAGAGACGTTTCTTTGGATAACAGGCCTTGAACTATTTCCACCTCTGTTTCTTTTGCTAGAGAGATAGGAAAATGAAGGGCAAGAGTTTCAGACCTGACTGACTGCCACAGAGATAAGTTATTCTGTGAGCAAAGCATGAACTACTGTGTTCATGGCATTCCACACAAGCTAGATGGTACTTAAGTATAATAAACTTGTTTCACATTCCTTTATCTACAGAACATTATAGTACCTGAGTTACTGTCAACTTCTCTATTGAGTAGCTCTCCAAATACAGAAGTTTGTTAAAACTGACTGAGCTAAGCACTTAATCATTCATTTCTCTTTGAAATCAACGGGACATAGGCACATACAGGGGAGCTGACAGCCTCCCGTGGGCCACTGGGCAAAGTGTGTGTGTCAGGAGGCTCCGTGTTCCCAGAAGGGGTGGGGCCAGGGGAAGCCCTAAGAGCTGCCTGGAGCCAGGAGCTCCTGGCCCCTTTGAAACACCGGTCCCTGGGGTAACTGCCATCTCTAACCATCTCCCTCTATCGGCGGGTCTGGGCACATATCTAAGTGACTTGCTGAACTGGATCTTAATGCAGGTACTTTAAAAAAAAAAAAAAAAAAAAAGCAGGGGCAGAGTCCTTTTGCACCTCAGTTTACAAACATTTTGGGCAATGCTGGGGTTTACACAACTTTTTTCATTATTATTTAAAAGTCTAAAATACTCTCTTGGTCTAAGCCAGGAATGTACATTCATCACGTAATTCATCCTTTAAAAATATTTTTGTATATTCCTTCATTTTTTAAGGAAACCTTCTAGTTGAGAAGATTAGGGATTATCCGGGGGGAGAATGTGACAGTCTCTTAACAGACTGTCTGCCTGGAAGAAAAAGCTAAATCATTCACCAGCACGCTGAGCAAGCATTTAATACAACAAATGTGTTCATACCGAGTATGAAGGCCACCACGTAGTTCGAGATCTGTCCCATACCAACTATAAGAAACAGCACAGTGAACATCTCCCAGCTGGTAGAGAAGATCTGCACGAAACTGAAGCCAGTCTGCACTGCCATGGTTGCAAAAAGGATAGACTTCCTGCCAAACCTTTTGCAAAAACAAGGAGATTAAAGTAATATTTTAAAATATCCAGAATAAAAATAATTTCTAGGTATATGGCTAGGCAATAGACTTAGCACATGCACCCCCACTCAAAACCACACATCTTATCAATGCTGGCAGTGCTCTATTAGCCCATTGTTTTTATGAGAATTAAAAATGAAGGCTCTTTGGAACTCATGACTAACAAAAAAACAAGTCAGAAAAGCATATAGCCAATGGAGTTGTTAGTATTGCTGTGACGTAGATACAATTACACATACTTACACATACAAATACAAATTTATGCTAAAAGAACATTCAAGCTGCATAATCAAAAACTCAAACATCAGGAAATGACAAAATTAAGGCTGCTTGTGCAACCTTAATTCAGCCCCCTTGTGCATATACATTGTGATATAATTCAAGGCTATCATCAAATACTATTTTTTTCCCCAGATCCCCATTCTCACTCAATGCACAAGATGGATTCTGGTCACTTCAGGTGCATCTAAACAGCAGGGCTTAACTCGAAATAAGCTACACAAAGTGCGCTACGTTAATTGCGTAGCTTATTTTGAAATTGCTTATTTTGAAATTGGGAGCATCTACACAGTACTTATTTTGAAATAGAGCACTCTTCCTCCAACTTCCCTTACCCCTTGTCACTGAGGGTTACAGGACTGTAAGAAGTCCTCCAGCTTGACAGTATTTTGACATTATTTTGAAATAACTGCCTGCTGCGTAGATGCAGACTAAATTATTTGAAATAATGTTGTTGTATAGATGTACCCTTCATGAGCAGCTATTCAATAATGTATTTTCTCCACATTCTTCATTATGAAACTCCAGGCCTTGTTCAAAAGCTGCTATATTATCTGTGTGCTTCTCAAACCTTACATCAGCATTTCCAATCTATCCCTGTCCCAGTCTGTGTCCACCTCACCCCACTCCTTGCCCCAATTTCATCCTCCTTTGTCCATGCAGTCTCATTCTCCACTCCTCAGGTTTCCATGCCTGGCCCTGCCCAAACCCTTAATGTTTGGCAATATTATAAACAACTGAAAACAGAGATTTTTAAAATGGGATGTGCTGGACAATTTTAATAGGAACATAAAGGATTAACATGATTGTCCTTGAAGAACACTTCTGATTTTCACCCATTGGCAGAAATAGTTCAGCTCTCAAAAGTAGAGAAGAGTGTACTATTTGGGTTCCTGAAATGTAACAGCTGCAGCTTCCAATTGAAGGTGGTCAGCGTGTCAATAAGTGTGATAAATGTGCAATTAATCAGAGGCTTAATCTTGCTTTGTGTTTGAGTCAATGCGAGTTTTGTCTGTGACGTTAGCAGATAGAGAAACAACATGCAGGAGAGGAAGTCTCATAGCAGCTGACTCTGCTGGAACAATAAAACTGAGGTAGTAGAAATCTAGCACTGATCTAAGTACACTATCCTCTCTGCATTTTTCATCTTCCCTCTTTTCCACTTGTCGTCCAGATTCCATTTCTATTCCTTTTTCTCATGGAAATGTATTTGCAAACTTGACACTGGATTTAAGGACACATATCTCCTCCACATACTGTATTAAAGTTGCAAAGTCAAGCATTCAAAATTTAGGAAAAGATAGAATTAAGGTTGCTTCTGAAACCTTAATTTGGCCCCCATGTGCCTATGGACTATGATACAGTCTTTAAATACATGATCCTATTCTATTTGTCTACAAAACATCTGCTTCATCACAAGGACACGTTGATCAGTGTGTATGGAGAATGGCTACAGTATTTTCTCACTCAAAGTGGTTTCTGCAACAGGATGCACCCAACTCTTTATTGACAAACATTTTGTTTAAAAGTCTTAGGATAGCAGCAAGGCAGAACTAAATTTATCTGGAAGCAAATCTATATGCTAGAGATTTTTTAAAGAGCGTTCCCACTCCACATCAAGCCTGCCAACAGGAGGGACAAAGAGGGCAGCTGCCCTGGGGTTCCAGTGGCAACACCCAGATCCCCAGGCCGTTGTGGCTCTGAGGACTGGGGCGGGAGGGCTCTGTGCTCTGTGGCGAGCGGAGGGCTGGCTGCCCCTGGGCCTGCCCCTTCTGCCAGAAGCCCCGCCCCTTTCAGGAATGCAAACCCTCCTCCCCCTTGCCTACGGCCCCGCAGAGACTGTCGGCTCCCCTGCACTCCACAAACGGTGCCAGAAAGAATTAGTGATTATCACGTCTCCTTTTTAAAATATTATATTAACCGAGTTCTGCACTCAACAGGAAGCACTGAATTACTTTTGGATTAAATGGAATTTAATACTTTATTTTTTTAATATTAAAACTTCCATCCAGTTTTACCAAACGACATTCATCATCCCTAGAAGCTGATTCTTTGTACAAGAATTGAGCAGATACATAAAATCCTTGAGGGATAAAAGGGGTCATAGTAGATAAGCAATTCAACATGAGCTCCCAATGTAATGATGTGGCAAAAGGGGCTAATACAGGGCTTGGATACATAAAGCAGACTAGTGAGGAAGATGATTTTACCTCCCTGTGGGACGCTGATGAGACTGATACTAGAATAGTGTTATGAGGGATGTGGAAGATGCCCTTAATATTTTAAATGTTTTTATAATTTCTCTAGTTTGGCTGTTATTGTGTTGTTTGCTATATGCTTATAGACTGAAGTCAGGCAGGACTGAAGCTACACAGACTGGAAGGCAGACAAACACTTCTGACAGCCCCCACACTTGCTGATAATTAATGGGCAATGATCCTTTGAAGTGTATTCCTGACCTCCAGTGGGCTTCATAAGCCAGTTTAACCAGGTTTAAGAGACACAGCACAAGACCAAGAACTTCCAGGTAGATGAAATGGTAAACTCTGAGCAACAGGGGAGAAGGAGACAGAGGTGGCAGGGATGTAGACTAACACTTCAGTCCCAGAAGTAGGGGATGGGTGGTGATGGGAATCTCTCCTAAGGAGGACAGTCTGCCATCCAGATTGGGAAACCTCAAGAAGTGTGCTGTTTGCCTGGAGCTAGAATTCAAGGTATGACAGAGTATCTGCCAAGACTGATCAAGCTAACAGACTGCTGCCCCTTCCTACTTCTATTTGTGTGCGCATCAATGACACTGCCAAAAATGACCTTGAACAGCTCACTGCAGACCACATGGTTCTGGGAAAAAGCATAAAAGGAGTTTAAGTTGCAAATCATGACCCATGAATTGTGGGTGCGAATGCATGGTTGTGCAAATGGTGGTGTAAGGAGGACTTTTGATTCTTCGACCACGGGATGCTGTTCCAGGAAGGATTGCTAGGAGGATATTGCTAATGAATTCAAGGAAGAGCATCTTCACAGGCAGGCTTAGGCTATGTCTACACTGCACTGTAAACTCGAAATAAGATACGCAATTTGTGCTATGCAAATTGTGTACTTATTTCGAGTTTATTTCAAAATAAAGTGCTATTTCGAGTCATCCCTTAACCCTCATGGAATGAAGGTTACCAGGATGCCAAAATAGTGCGCCCATTATTTCAAAAAATATTTTGAAATAATGGGTGCCTTGTGAAGACGGTGGGGAGAGAGAGAGAGCTATTTCGGGATACCTCTGGTATCCCGAAATAGCACTGCAGTGTAGACATACCCTTGCTGTCCTAGTGAGAAGAGCTTTAAATGAAGTTCGCTGGGGGATGATGACCTAAGCCCTGAGGAAAATGGGGAAGTGGGATACGGGGAGAAAACACAAGGAGAAGGTTGCAACTGGGGAGGCCTCCAGATTCAGACTGAGAAAGCAGATCAGTTGGCTAGTTATGTTAGGTGCCTGCACATGAATGCAAAAAACCTGGGAAACAAACAGGAAGAATTGGAAGTACTGGCAGACTCAAGGAACGATCATATGATTGGAAGACTAGAAAGTTGGCTAGATCAATGGGTTCAACGAGTGCTGATCAACAGCTCCATGTCTAGCTGGCAACCAGTATCAAGCAGAGTGCTCCATGGGTTGGTTCTGGGCCGGTTTTGTTCAACATTGTCATTAGTGATCTGGATGATGGGAGGGATGGCACCCTCAGCAAGTTTGCAGATGACACTAAATTGGGGGGAAGAGGTACTTACACTGGAGGGTAGAGATAGGATTCAGAATGATTTAGACATATTGGAGGACTGAGCCAAAAGACATGTGATGAGGTCAAACAAGGACAAGACCAGAGTCTTGCACTTAGGACAGAAGAATCCCATGCATTGCTACATGCTGGAATCAACTAGCTAGGCAGCAGTTGTGCAGAAAAAGACCTGGGGATTGCAGTGGATGAGAAGCTGAATATGAGTCAATAGTGTGAGAGTCCATTAGCTAAGAAAGCTAATGGCATACTGAGCTGCATTAGTGAGAACAGATCAAGGGAAGTGATTATTCCCCTCTATTCAGCACTTGTGAGGCACTGGAAGACTACATCCAGTTTTGTGCCTCCACTACAGAAAGGATGTGGCCAAATCCATAAACAGAAATTGCAATTCCTTCCATTTTTCCCTGTTCTTCTGCAACATTCTGGCTGCAAACATGTCATCTGTTGTTGACCTTCTTGGCACTGGCTGGGGCTTTCTTGATACTCCAGCTCCTTTTGAAGACTGTTCTCAATAATTCTTTCCGGCCATTTAATCAAGTGATTCCTTAACTTGATAGGTCCTTAGTTGCTGTATTCATGCACATCACCTTCTCCTTGAAGATAGGGACCAATACGCTCTTAGCTCACGCATCAGACGTTTTTCCACTATGGGGCTAAAAAATCATTTATCATCATTACCCTCCTGACCTAATGTTTCAAA
Organism: Rafetus swinhoei; assembly: GCA_019425775.1. Taxonomy (NCBI): domain Eukaryota; kingdom Metazoa; phylum Chordata; order Testudines; family Trionychidae; genus Rafetus; species Rafetus swinhoei. Next base: position 17,334,219 of record CM033428.1, on the reverse strand, counting down.
TGACAGTTGGTACACTGTCTGATGGTACTGCTCATCCACAGTTCATTGTCTTTAATGCTGCCTTGTGGGGTTCTTCCTCATGCATACATTCCATAATGTTTTTTTTTTTCCACATTCTCTTCACTGCGTAGTTTCTCATAAAACTGCTGAAATCTTCTAATGCCGTGGTTCTCAAACTTTTTGGCCCATGGCCCACCTGGCTCAATGCAAACCTTTCCGTGGACCACCAGTTGCTAAGGGAAATGCGCCGTTAATTACATAATTATGCCCAAGCCATTTTGCTAGTGCTGCAGCTAGGGAGAACAGTTTAATCAGGAAGAAAGGAAATATTAAATTATTAAACAGATTAAGCATTTCAATTTTCTCATGTTAATTTATCAAACTTCATTTTAAATGAAGTAAAATATTAATGTATGACCAACACAGAAAGTTTCAATGTTTTATTTATGGCAGGGGTGGGGAAGCTTTTTTGGGTGGAGGGGGGCACTGACCCACAGAAAAATCAGTTGGGGACCATGCAAGTGAGAAGCAAAAAAACCCCTCCAAAAATCCCCAATCCTTACTGATGTGGCCCTCAAACCGAGACACCTCACTGCTCTGGCGCTCTAGCCCCATGAGGCGAGGGAGAGGGACAGGGAGGACTGAGGTTCAGAGCTTCCCATAGGCCAGATTTACTCTTCTGGAGTTCCGGGCTTAGTGGATTTTGTGGACCACCCTAGGCGTGGGGACAAAAATGAGAGGCTCAATGTGTGGGACAGGGCTGCCAGTGAGTGAGATAAGGATTGGGGTGCAGAAGTAGGCAGGGAATAAGGTATCTGCCCAAAGGAGAGGGGGCAAGGGCGGATGCAGGAGTCGGCTGAGGGTGCAGGATCTTTAGGAAGGCGCGAAAGGGGTGGGGATGCGGGAGCAGGACCTATGGGGAAGGGGGACACTTACTTGCTTTCATGCCCTTTGCCCCTCCCAGGCACCGTGTCCCAGGCACGGTCTCCTGCTGCTCCCATGGGTCAGATTCAGACAAATGGAAGCAGCAGAGAAAGCATCCAGGCAGTATGTCCATGCGCTGCTGTTACCGCAGCTGGGGGATGGGAGCAGCAGCACATGGAGCCGCTTTTAGCTCCGCTTCTTCCCTGCGAGCCAGATCCAGCAGAAAGGCTCGGTGCTCTCGCTGCCTGCCCCCACATGACATGTCTACATTGGGAAGTTATTTCGAAATAACATGGCAAGCATCCACACCACTAAGCCTGTTATTTTGAAGGGGCTAGTTATAATGGGCTTGTTATTTCAAAATAATAACTACTGCTTGTGAAGAGGAATAGACTTTTGAAATAAGTTATTTTGGGAGTTATTATTTTGAAATAAGTTACTTCAAAATAACCTGGTAGTGTAGACATAGCCCCAGAGCAAAGCCAGCACTGGCGCTCCATCCTGGGGGGGCCGCGAGGCTGGAGTGCCAATGCAGGCTCCCTGTTGTGGGGAAAAGAGTAGAAAGAGCTTGAGCCACAGACTACTTGGAAGGTGGCCATGGACTCCTAGTGGTCCCTGTACCACAGTGAGAGAACCACTGTTCTAATGATTTCACAGACTTCCATCTCTTACACCCTTCACAGTTCTCAAGTCCTCTATGCTTCCTTGCCTAAATGATATATTTCTTGATCACTTCCCCTCACTAGCAGTCTTGTGTATAGGTTTTTAAATGACTGACCCATAGCTTGCACTATTCTTTTCACTATTCTCTTAGCCAGCTTCTATTCCTCAACTTTCAACAATTCTTATTTTCTGCTGCAACTTAAGCATTTTCTCATTACTTACCTCTAGCACGTTGCTGGACCAATACATCTCCTCGCCATAAAATTTCCATCCTTTCATTTGGCCAAAGGCAGCTCATGTACTTTCAGTAATAGGTTTGGCTATTTTCCTCCCCAAGCCATATCAGTGTCATCGTGTTGGTTAATTGCTGTCCAACCTCTGTAGCACATCATCCTTAAATCTCAGATTAACTTCTCTATCTGTAACCTTCCACCACTTGATCCTTTGTTCTATAACTCATCTTCTGTCTCCCCACTAGTCTGCCTCCCCCAGACATCCATTACACACAATGTATGTTGCTCTGCAATCTGCTCTCCTGGAACCACTTTCTAGTCTCTTCCTTTTCTCAGGAAGTAATCTGTCCAGAATCTGTTGGCAAAGAATCTGAGAGTCACTAAGTGCTGCGCCCACTTTACAAAGTAGACACTCACTGGCACCTAACCCCGCAGCGGCTCTGCCTTTTAAACATCTTAAGAGCCAGCAGACTTTTAATACATTTTAATACATTTAAAAAGCAAAAGCGCAGGGGGGAGACCTGGCCCAAGCTGGGAATCCGCTGTCCTGGCTTGCACCGGGTCCCCCCCACTGCACACCAGTCTTTTAAATGTTTTAAGAGCCTGATGGCTCTTAATACATTTAAAAGGCAGAGGCGCAGCGTCTGTTTCCTGGCTAGTGCCTGCTCCCCACTACCCTCTGCCTTCCCTGCCCCCCACAGAGATGGTGCTGGAGGGGGGGGGGGGGAGAACAGGCTAAAAGCCAGCTCCCCCCAGCACTGGCTCCTGCTTCCCCCCTTGCTGCCTCTAATAGAGGCAGCGGGGAAGGAGAGAAGCAACTAGTCGCTTATATCCCTAACAGGGCTAGTCTAACTTTCATCAGCCAATCACTTTTCCTTTGGATATCCATTATCCTACCTTTAATGTTACTATTGCAATCATACTTACTCCATTCCCCCATGCCACGGAGCCGTAATACATTATCTTGTAACCAGTGCTCCCTGTAGGCTGTGTGCTTGTGCAGCCACTCAGGAAAGAATCAAATACCACCCAGTTGACTAACAGAGTGCCCACAGCACTTTTTGTTTCTACAGGTGGTGCACATTCACACATGCTTTGGTGCACATAAAATTATTCCACACGGGGTGGAAAAAATCCAAACGTGATTGGGTAGGTTACAAGCAGTGTTCCCTTTAATCTTTTCCAAATGCTGGTGGATTTCATCCCCTTCCATTTCTTACTGTTATAGGCAGGTTACGTGCACTGTCCTTCTCTTCCGCCTTTTGGCTACTTCTCTTGATTTCCCAGTCATTGTTCCCTCATTGGAGGAAGACAAATATAGGTCTTAGGCTCACTTCTTTAGCTATATACCCAGAATGTGGTAGCCTTTTCCCATTTTCAAAAGCTTTCAGGTGAAGTGGTCACATATTGCTTTCAGGGTATGTCCTAGCATTACACCAATATACTTCCCCAAGACAAAGACCCACAGAGCATGTGTGGGTGACACAACCTTTACAAACCATATGTCCGGGCTACAAGTTCTTACTTTGATATTAGAGTCCCTTCTCCTAGATGGAGTGCCTGACACAGCTAACAAGCTCCATTTGGGCAGTGCAATCTGGTTAGTAGATTTTAGACATCCACCCTTCGCCATAAGAAGGCAAGTGATAGTCTTTCAGTCAAAGGTTACATCTTATGCAAGCTGCATGTGGCATTTTCTAGGGAATTAGGCTCTGTGGGAGGAGAGCTCTGTTTAGTTTATCAAAAACAAGACTGAGAAGTGACTTAATTATAGTATCTACATACCTTCATGGAGAGAGAATACCAGGTCCTAAAGGCAGGGCCAACCCTAGGATTTTGGCGCCGCAGGCAAATTATGACTTTGGCATGTCCCTCCCCTCACACACATTCAACACAGAGAAAAATGAGAAGTCTAGAATGAAGTTTTACCTTTACTTACTCGGTATTCAAAATAAACAATGTAAAAATGAAAATATTGATTTTTATTGATTTTTTTTCTACTTTTCATTCATCCTAACACAATCAAACTGTGAATTGCCCCGTAGCTGACGCTTAAGGTTTAACCATTTTGAGTTGTGCACCGTGTTTCTGATAGTGCTATAAACAGTTGCATTCCAAGTTGCAATTGTCTTCCATCCAAAAGAACGGATTTTGGCGAAGCTATGAAAATCTGTATTCCTAGATACTGAACAAAATCTGGTTTTGAGTTAAAGTAATAAGTAGAGCCCTGATTTTTTTTTAAACAAATTCACGGTCTTAATCTTACAAGTGCTTGTGATTCTCCTTTTACAATCTTATTAAAACCTCTTGGCAAATTTTTCAGTCCAACATAATACAAATTCTTTGTGGGCACCGCGTCTTCAGGATCACGGCTCGTAACACGGCAGAACAGCTGTTGCAGGTCACTGACCAGCCTTCACTAAGCAGCGAGCAACACTGGCTCAACTGCATGACTGGTCAACACTGAGCTATTGAGAATGAATGGACTGCCAAACCCCGCCCCAAATAGCAAACCCAGGGTGCTCTTTTGAAGCCTTGTTGTGTCACCTCTTAACTGTATTTACATACCCAGGCATGCTCCACAATGTGAAATAAATCATACAGCTCAACTTCTGACATGGCAATGATGGACTGTTTTACAAGTACGACATTCAATACTTTCGTTCATATGAGGTAACTTAATATATTTTTTTAAATTCACATCCGTCTAATTTGGTGCCCCTTACAGCCTGGCACCCTAAGCAATCGCCTAGATCACCTATATGGTTGGGTTGGCCCTGCCTAAAGGGCTCACTGAGGGTACATCTACACTGCACACTTATTTCAAAATAAGCTATTCCGGAAGAAATACTCCAAAATAGCTTATTTTGAAATAGCACATCTACACTACAGGTAAGCCTCAAAATTAGTCCAAGGCAGGTTTCCATAATGTGGATGTGCTACCTTGATTTAGAGCCCCAGGAGGCACTGGGGAGTAATTAGTTTGAATGGCCCTGGGGAGGAGCTATTTTGAAATAGCAGCAGTAGTGCATCCACACTACAGCTATTTCGAATAGCTGTTTTGGAATAGGCATTATTCCTCGTGGGATGCGGTTTACAGAGATCAGAATAAGCCATTCGTTATTTCAAATTGATTTTGAAATAACAGAATTGCTGTGTAGACATTTGCACTGTTATTTTGAAATAACGTCATTTATTTTGAAATTACTGTGCTGTTCAGATAAACCCTAAGGGCGTGTCTACACAGCACCTGAAACTCGAAATAAGATACGAGTCTTATATCGAGTCTATTTTGAAATAGCTTATTTTAATCATTTGGCAATATCTACACAGCACCAAATTCCAAAATAAAGCGCTATTTCGAGCCATCCCTTACTCCTCGTAGAGTGAGGTTTACAGGGATTGTGAAATAGCGCATCCGGTATATTTCAAAATAGCAGATACATTCAAAAGACGCGGGGGTACCTCTGGTATCCCAAAATAACTTTGCTGTGTAGACATACCCGAGGGCTGTGTCTAGACTAGCCAGTTTTTCCGGAAAATCAGCCGCTTTTCTGGAAAAACTGGCCAGCTGTCTACACTGGCCGCTTGAATTTCCACAAAAGCACTGACTTCCTACTGTAAGAAATCAGTGCTTTTGCGGAAATACTATGCTGCTCCCGTTCGGGCAAAAGGGCCAGTGTAGACAGCTGAGATTTGTTTTCATAAAAAAGCCCCGATCGCAAAAATGGCGATCGGGCTTTTTATGAAAGCCGCTGCCTAGATTATTACAGACGCTTTTCCGCAAAAAGTGCTTTTGTGGAAAAACGTCTGTGACAATCTAGACGCTCTTTTCCGCAAATGCTTTTAACGGAAAACTTTTCCGTTAAAAGCATTTGCGGAAAATCATGCCAGTCTAGACGTAGCCTAAGAGAAAACAAGGACTGATGGTTAGAAGATGAAGCCAGAGCAATTCAAATTATAAATTAGGCACATGTTTTTTAAAGAGTGAGGCTGATTAAAGTCACTGGAGCAAACTTCCAAAGGAAGTGGTGGAGTCACCCTATCTGCTTGATGTCTTCAAATCAAGACTGGATGCCTTTTAAAAGAGTCATTAACCAAACACAAGCTTTTGGGTTCAATACAGGATTAACTAGATGGTTTTCAATGGCTTGTGATATACAAGAGGGTCTACCTTTTATCTGAAGAATGGATCTATGATAAATATATCTGCTCATCACAAATCATGCTAGCCTTTACAATAATTCAGTCAGCTGATCCTTCATTTTGGATCTGTTCAGTTTGCCTCCATCAACCTTCTTCAGTACACAGACAAAAAATGGTGGATTGAGTCCTCACTGCTCTTAGATCGAGTCTTACATCATGATGTTAGAGGAGGTTTTATTCTTGATAAAACTACTTTAAGACCATGGATAAAGAAACATCAACTGACCCACTGTCCAATGGTCAAATATCACCACATCTGAGTACAAGGCAAATACATGTGCCCTTTGCAGAGTTATGGGAACATAACACCCTTAGAAGTTACATCCCTTTTACTGTGTGAGACTTAGCACCCTCATTTGGGTTGAGCCTTGAAACATGCTCAGAAAGGAAGACTTATGCTTATCTTTTAAAAGGGTAGGTCAAGCTGTAAAATTCTAGAAGCAGCACAGCTAACCTTCTGCACATACTTTACCTGTCTGAGAGTTGTCCAGATATAAAGGATCCAATAAGCACCCCCACAAAAAACAAGGAGGTAGTCAGTGGAGTTTTCCAGTCATCATCACATACCAGATTCCACTGCAAAAGAAACGTAATGTTACACAGTGCTTTATGTCTTAGTATAATTTCACAATCATTCACATCAAAAGGTTATTTAATTTAGCTGCTCAGTAACAAGTTCATTTGAAAATGTATGGATTTCAACACACTTTCACCTAATTCTCTCACACTTGTTTTTCTACCTAGGTCTGATTATCAAGTGCTATTGGGCATAGTATATTAATTAGACAGTAATGGCTCCTTACATTTCACAATCATTCAGATCTAAAGATTATCTAAATCAGCTGCTTTGTAACCAAGTGCATTTTGAAACCACACTGATTTCAACACTCTTTGGCCTAATTCTCCCACACTTGTTTTTCAGTTTGGTTCTGGATATTGGACACTACTAGGCATAGTGTACTAATTAAACAGCGATGGCTCACGACCCAAAGCATAGTTTATAGACAGTCAAAAAGGGGGGAAAACTCCCCAGAATGTCCTCTTCTAGGGACGGGCAACATTACAACTGGCTTCATAGAAGCCAGGATAAGGAACTTTGTTCTCCCTTCAATATGGCTTCTGTCAGGCCCCCACTCTAGCTGCCTCCCTATTTGGCCCTAATTAAATCCTGCCTCTCTCCCAGTCTCTCAGGCCCATAATGCACTCTGAGACATATGCCACAGAGCAGACAAAAATCTGAGTTTGGTGACAGCTGGATGCTGTACACTGGTTCATATGGATACTCCTGGGAGGTGGGGGGGTACTTTTGGATATACTACCTGAGATACCTTAAAAGGGACTAGTTTTCAGAAAAGGTTACACTCCCACCAATGCAAATCAATACAACCAGAGGGGGACCCTAAGACCACTAGTTATTTTTGACAATCTTCGTTATTGAGGTCACACAAAAACAATAGAGACAGACATATTTACAGGGTCAGAGCAAGCCAGAGAGCTGTGGGGAAGACAGAGAAGATTCAGAGAGGCTGACAAGCACACAAACGTCTCCCCATTGTATGCATGTACCATTGGATTCCCTACCTCTTCATCTGTCTGTGGTTTTAGATATTAAGACCCCAGGGCAGGGACTGTCTCTGCTATCTCTGCATGGCGCCCGGCACAATAGGACCTGAACCCTGACTGAGGCCCTTACACACCATCCGAATATAAAATATTTATTACCAGTGTCTCCCCCCTCACAACTGTGTCACAAAATCTCTCTGTCTTTTCTCTAAAATAAATTAATAGGATTTATGGCAGCTTCATTTTCACGGGGGGGGGGGAGGGGAAGCATTTAGTCAGCACATTAGCAACGGAGCTTTGTTATAGTTTTGCTCAAGTGGCGACTGCAGCTATGGCACTAAGAGAGCCACAAGAACTGTAAATATTTTGAGTCTCAGATAACAGGTTATTTTACAGGGCCCCACCGATTCCACGAATGGGGTGTGGTGGAACTGACATGGAAAAGGGGTTAGAGACTGCAACAGTTCCACAGCCTTATCTCCTTCGTCAAAGCCTACAGAAGGTTCTTCCAGTGTAGCAAAGAAGGAGTGGCTGGCACAGCTGATATTAGCAGCATCATATCTTCCTTTCTCACAAAGCTGTGGGGAAAATAAGTTAGTACATCTTGCTCTTATGAACAGAGATCCAGGAATGGTGGCTAGCACCGCTACTGCATAAACTATCCTATCATGGTGCCCTGAATATACACAAATAAGTAGAGGGCAGAAGCCCTCTACACAATCCACTCCCCACCTAAATGAAGTGACAGGAACAGAGAGCTTTCTGGGCCCTACCCCAGTTCTTTGATTGAGAAACTATCACAAGAGTTCAACAAGGAAAGTTTCATTTACATATGAGGTGAGGTTTAAAACAGGGTGAGGAAGTAGGAAGGGGGCTGCAGGCTTGCAGGCAGCCTGAGCCTACATTCATGCAAGTTTTCATTGCACCTGCATTACAGAAATGCAAGAAGCCTTGCGATTGAGCATCTAAAAGAAATACTGTCAGGTTAAAAAAGTCAACTCATTTCACACATTAATCACTTTTAAAATGCTTTCCGGTCTAATAAGCTACAGAGCTCATTGTGTTTGCTGTTTATTCTGGTCACTGGAATGTGTTTTGATTGGCCTTTTAACTGAGTCACCGCGGAAACATTCCTATTGATCTCCAGTTTAAGCCTATATCAACTCGATAGCACAAGGTTTTTTTTAGAACATTCATGATGAATCTCATTCCAGTCAAGCGACAGTTGAGTATGTTTTTGTCACTGCACATGTACACAAACAAACTTAAGGCATGTTTGCCAGAACTGCTTGTGAGTCCAGAGTTCACAAATTATCAATTTCAAATTAGATCATTTCACCATAAATCCTGGCTGATTAAGCATCATATCAAAGCAATATTATCACGTACAACATAACATCAATCATGCTTAAATCCATCCTTTTACAGGAACTTGACCTTCAGTAATGCAGCAGGTAGAGCACGAAATACAAGGCAGAGACAATATTTGAAAAAGTAAATAAAATCTATTCAGACGTTCTGTAGCTAGACAGAGAATAGCTTCAACTGAAATCTCAATGGTGGGTTGTTCGGATTGTCAGTCTAATTTTCAAATCATGTAGAGGAGAAAACATTTCATGCAGAATTCCCCACAGTACTCATTCCATTTTTCCTCCCATAGTAACCACTTTGAATTTTTACCCTGCTATTGTGGCAATGGAACCTCTAGGATTCCGCAGGTTCCATAGGACCTGCAGCCATATTAGCAGGAGCAGGATAAATATTCAACAAACAATACAGGAGTGGATGTGAGTAGGTTTTGCAGAGCAGGACAGTAGCAGGATTTAAAAATAATAATAGTCCTACAACGCCACATGCAACATGCGAGCCCTGTCCAGCAGCCGCCACTCTCCAGCTGCCCAGATCTGAAGGCAGCACTGCCGCCATCAGCAGTGCAGAAATAAGGGTGGCAATGGGGCATGACTGGAGAAGGGGCACAACAAATTCTAAGAATGATAAGAGGAGGGCAAGTGGAAAAGTTTGTGCGTCACTGTGGTAGGGATGTGAAAGTGTAAACATGTAAATGGCTAACAGATAAGCCTGGTTAACCGTTCACGATTACACGCAGGCTCCCACCATGTTCCTGGGGAGCCGGCTGCCACCCAACGCTGCTGCCTCTGTATCAGAGACAGCAGCACAGGGATGGCAGCCGGTTCCTCAGGAGCAGGGTTGCAGATGGGAGCTGATTGCTATCTCTGATACAGAGGCAGCAGAGCAGGGCAGCAACCAGTGCGCACCGGGAGCTGGCTTAAAAGCTGTCTCCCAGCATGCACCAGTTGCTGGGGAGACAGCTACCACCCCGCAACTGTTGCCTCTGTATCAAAGGAAACAGTATGGGGTGAGAGCCGGTTCCCTGGGAGTGGGGCAGCAGGCAGGAGCTGGTGTGTGCTTAAAAGCTGGAAAGTGCACACCGGTTGCCACCCGTGCTGCAGATAACTGTGTGACTGCAATTACAAGTTTACCCAATTACCTGCTTTTTAACATCCCTGCACTGTAGTACAGACCTGTCAATCAAAATAAATGGAGTCAGTTAGCCAAATTATTCCTGTTAATGTTATAGAAGGCACATGGCTAAGCCCTAGGCTTGCCAGATGCTTTCACCCAAAATCCCGAACATGGCCAAAATACAAAAACAAAACAAACAAAAAAAGCGCGCCGCTGTGCCTTTAAGAATCTCCGCGCTCCTTGCTTCCCCCCACCCACGCCAGACACGGCAGGGGAAGACTGTCCCCGCCGGCCTTCCATCCGAGAGAAACAAAAAATATCGGACATTTTACGTGTCCAGTATTTTTTTTTTTTTTTTTTTAAACAGACAGGAGCCAGAAAAAAACGACTGTCCAGGCAAAAACCAGACACCTGGCAACCCTACTAAGCCCTTATTCAAGTCACCCCAGATGAGTATATTACATTTGGCATCACTGATATAACCAGAATTTATTCTGATTGGCTGGCTGCTTAATTGTCTCTGTAAATTGAATCCAACTACAATTCCCAATGGACAGGTGTCCTCAACACAAAGGCTATCACCACTTCTGAACCCCATTGTCAGTTTAAATAGAGATGGCAAGGGAATTGAACTGTTAGTGAATGGAAGGGTTCTGCTTTTAAGCATGTGAAATCTAACTTTTCACAACGCATGAAATTAGCGGTGTCATTCAATGGAGATTTAAGTTCTCTCTCTTATTGGCACCAGGTATATTAGTCTATATTACTTTTCTATTGACCACTTATGTTCTAGAATCTAGAGAAGATAGCAAGCGTTAATCCTACTTTTCTCCACTGAGTAGAATGTACTATTACTAACTGTCAACATAATGTATTTAGCAAAATGTGACCATAGTAGTTTTGAGACATTAGCATTTGTCCAAATGGTGTATCTTGCAACATCCCATAATCAGTCATGGAAAAGAGGAAAGGCAACAAAAATGTGACATTACTACATTTTCTAAACCCAACTCCTGATTTTTAAAGTTTTTAAATGAGCCAATTATTTTTCCTTTTTTCCCTAGCATCATCCAATGTTTCCATGGATAAACCAGATCCTTTTATTCATCTAGTGGTTCTGATCCTGCAACTTTTAAACAAGATGACAATGTGTTTATGGACTGCAGACTTAGGTTTGTGATCACCATCTCTAAATAATTACTGCAAATAAAGTCAATTTACTATCATCCACAAAAAATGTACTACAGAAATTATAGTTTAGCCCTTTTGTAGATTAACTATAAACACATCTTCTGAAAGATCTTAACTGAATACATTATTCATTAACCAACAAACAAGTCATTCTGACCAAACACATCCAGAGGGCAAAGTCTTGGTAAACTTGGAAAGAAGTTTCTTTTACTTTCATCAGCAAAATCTATTTAGGCAAGAGACTACATCCATGATAGCCAAATACGTTAATTTGATTACTACATTGCTAGCAAAGGCACACAGGATTTGTGAATTCTGACTGACACTGGTAATAGGTGACAATTTAAGACTCATAGGTTTGCAAACCAATTACCTCTCCAAACTAATAGCAGAGATAAGTTTTATTGCTAAAAGTGACAGTGCCCTTTTAGGAGATTATCCAACCAGCTTTCCCACACACCCTTTATTCTAGAAACACTGCTAGACTATTCATTGTTTTTTAAGTTTTTCCAGTTACAGACTAACTCGGCTACCCCTCTGAACTCTTTATTCTGGTGCTCTATCAGAAATTACTGATAAACTTTCTTCAGTGTTCCAGGGTACTACAGGGCTCAGCCTCACATCTCATAGTGCAAAGACCATAAAACTTAGCAGGAAACTACACTACCTTCCTTAACCAGGACTCTCTGGTCTGGCAACATCCATGTGCCACAGATGTGCCTGGACCACAGAGCCCAGGTATAGGGAGGTCTGGTCGCAGGGCAGGAGCGTGACCGGGTGGGGGAGGGCGGGGAGGGTGGGGAGCGGAAACTCCAACGGGAGCCCCCCCCTGTTGGGAAGTTAAAGAGGCTGGTGGCACACCAGAGAGTTTTGGCTCCAGTGGCTGGGCAGTATCGGGGGGCCAGCAGTGGCTGTGGAGCTCTGGCCCCAGTGGTGACAGCCAGGGAGCTCCAGCCTGGGGAGCCCTAGCCAGGGGGCAACATTCAGCACAAGCCTCGTGGGGAGGGATCTCCCCCGGTCCAGCAAATCCCCACATTTGGGACCAGTCAGGTCCCAAGGGTGCCGGACCAGATCCAACCTGTACAAATGTCTTGAAAATCCATCCAGTTCATACTAAAACAACAGCTGTTTGAAATCTTGTTTAAAAGGACGAGCCTATACATCTCAAGAACGCAGATATCATATCAAAGAATAAGAATGGAGATCAACAGCAGGCAGCTCAAAAGAAACTCAAAAATAGCCACTGGTTCTCATGCCTGTAGAAAGTCTGCAGTTAATACATTTCACGTGTACTACACCAAATGTACTAAATATACTAGTGAGATTATCCTCACCTAATGGCAAAGACATTAAATATTGTACTCTTCGCTGTACTGCCGCTACCAGCATTGGGAAGATCTCATGAAATCTATTTTAAAAGCATCATTGAGGGGAAAAAAAAAAAAAAAATCAGCTGAGCAAGTAATCTCTGCAGGTACATTAGAACTGTAGTGCTTTGTGTAGTCTGCTATTTATTCGGAAGATTTTCAACTCTGGCCACTGCTACAATTAGACTGATGTAATTGTTCTATGCTGAGCAAAAGTTCCCATTTCAATAAGGCACAGCTGGGAATTATGTACATGACAGCGAGGTCAATGTTAAAAAAGCAAGGTGCTAACTAATTTCAAAGAAACTGTGCTCCCCCCTCAGGACAGGCTGAGAATGAAAGTGTTTTACAGGATACTCCTGTTATATCAGCTGTCCAAAACATACACTGACTTCCTATTTGTTCACAGAATCAGTTCAAAGTGGTGGTTTTGATCTCTACATGCTCTAGGAATGTCTTTACTGTAGAGTTAACTTGGGTGATTGGCACCCAGGTCTGAGCACTTGGATTAACCTAGCCCAGGTCTGAGCAGTCACACTGCAACACCAGACCTAAGTTCAGGGGTGGGCTAGATACGGCCCGTGGGTTCCCAGCCATTGGTCCGCTGTACCGGTGGCTGGACGCCAACCCCTGCCTGCCGGGCCATGGCACTCTGCTATGCCACGCCCACAGCTGCTAATGAGCGCCACCCACTGGTGCACGCCTATGTGTGCACTAAAAATTCTCCTCCCGCCCTCCCACGGCGAGTGGCACTGCAGACTTGTCCCGGTGTGCGGTTCTAGCTCTGGTGGCAGCCACGTGGCCTGGCCAGCAGGGCTGCATGGCGGGCGGCTACCACATATCCTTTCCGTTGCGGGCAGCGTGTTTGGGACTAGAGAGTGGAGCCTTTGCGGCCATGAGCATCCTGGCCTTTATTGATACCGAGGAGGATCAGGTTAGAGGCCCCGTGGAGCTGCGCTGGGTGTCCGCAATTTCTGCCCCTCTGGCGGGGCCTGGCTTCCCCCACGGGGTCTCCCCTGCTGGCTCCAGCTTGGATCATGTGTCTGGCCGCTTCCCAATATCTCGGGGCATCGCAACCACCAGTATTGGTCGAAGTTGTGGGGGGGAGCCGGACTCCCTGATCAAACCAGCAGGTGTCAGGGGGGCTAGTACCGGCCAGCAGTCGGGTGAGTGCCACAAGTCCATGACGCACATGGGCTGAGCGACCCTGCACCTCTAGGCCCTAACTATTAATGGCCTGGGGAGGAACTCTAGAGCCGCCAGAAACGTCCACCCATCCACCGCCGATCCCGTGCGTGTGTTGGGGGCTGGGCTGTCACCAGGCCTGGCAGGGCAGAGGTGGGGTCTCTTCCCGGCGGCAGAAGAGCACTTTGCTGCACAGCAGGAGGGGCTTGTAGAACCCAGCACAGCAGCCTTAGAATAGCTGCAACCCGGGCAACAGCACTCAGCTGGTGGTTGGGAGGCAGCGCAGGGCTAGGTGAGAGGTGACACTGGGAGCTCTGGGGGTGGGGCTAGTGCTGGGAGTTTCTGGGGAAGGGGAACTGGGCTAACAGTGGGGGAGCTATGGAGGCAGGGCTGGCACTAGGGTGCTCTGGGGACAGGGCTAATATTGGGGGCTGGCACTGGGGAGGTTCTGGGGGTTGGGTGCAGCTGGGCTCTGGAAACAGGGGGCTGGCACTGTGGGGCTCTGAGGGCAGGAGGCTGGCACGAGGGGGGCTGGGTGCAGGGAACTCTGGGGTCAGTGGCTGGCGCTGGGGGTAGTGGAGGGGTAGGGGGCCCTAGGGGTTAGGGCTGGCACTGAGGGACTCTGGAAGCTGGGGCTTTTGGCAGACCAATAACATTATTATTTGCATATTCATTATTTGCACAATGGATCTACAAATAAAAATGTTACCGATCCGCCAAAAGTTTGTGAATGGGTTTGCCGGTCCCTGGTATCACAAAAGGTGGGAACCACTGGGCCAAGCCAGTTGATCTGGCCCATGGCCCCCTGCTGCGCTCCTACCTCCAGGACAATCAAGACCAGGGAGGGAGAGCATGTGCAGTCTCCTCCCCCCACCAGGGGTGTGTGGCACCAGAGGGAACTGCCAGTGGTTCAAAACGGCAGGTGGTTCCATCTGCGTGCCCCCGGCAGGGTGGGGCTGAGAGACCTCACATGCTTCCTTGCCCCACAGGGGAGTGCGCAAAGTCTCCCCTCTTGTTAGGGGCACGCCCCTCTGCCCAAGGCCCCGCCCCTTCCATCTAAGGCCCCGCCCCTTCCGGGCTGGCCTGTGACCACTACCAAAATTGGTGAAGTGGCCCCCCTACAAAAATTATTGCCTACCCCTGCCTAAGTTGCTCCTAGATACTCCTCACAGGCCTGCTGAAAGCTGCCTTTTGCAGCTGGCTGAAAGAGCTCAGACAGGAAGAAGAAAGAAAATTCCAAGTAGATTTAGATGGGAGAAAAACTGATTTGGCAATAATTAAGCTTGTTTAAATATTAATTTGTTAAATTATTTCTGTCTGGGAGATGGGCAGAGCTGAGAAGGGAGTGTTGTTTTGCTGGAAGGTGTTAAGAGCTGCCATCAAGTGAGTGTGATCTATAGAACAGAGAGGCCTGCAAACTGCTTCCTAAGCATCCTTTCAGGTTCAAAAGGAGTAGTTAGTCCCTTTTATGTAGAGAGCTGAAAACAATAAAGAAGCCACCACCCAAGGCAATGGCCCAGGCTACCTGAGAAGGCCAGATCAGAAGCTAAGCCATGCAGTGTGAGGAATTCCCTGATTAGGAATGCAGTGGCTAAAGGACTGTCTGGAAAAGGATAGGTGTGTGAAGAGAAAGCCAGCAGGCAGAAAGAGAAACAGTTGTGAGAATGATCCTGATAGGGCCAAGTGACTGAACACTGACCATGTACACAGGCAGAACAGATCCTCAAAGTTCTTCCACTGTCAGACATGCACCATAAGAATGTGAACGATTAGCAAATAATCTCATGTGAAATCTGCTGTGTCTCAAAGTTTTGATCAGTTTCAGGAAATCTGTGGGATGTTCTCTTTTCCAGGAGCATTTAGCAAGGAAAGAAAATTAAGATTTTAGTTATGACTTATATACTAGGATTTAATGAGCCTTTTCATAAAAAAAACCCCTTATAACTGAATGCCAAACAGTTCAATAGCATCCATATTATATAATGAAATTACAAAGGGCCTTCAATTAACTGAACCAGTGTTACCTGGTCTTAACCTTAGCCTGGATCAATCCACCCGAGAAATCCACTTCCTTGACACTACAGTACAATTAAACAATGGACAAATTTCCACCACCATATACTGGAAACCCACCAATCGCTACACTTACCTTCTTGCCTCTAGCTTCCATCCCAGACACGTCTCAATCTATTGTATACAGCCAAGTCCTAAGTGTAACCCTTCTGCCAGGTAGTGCCAGCAGCATCCAGGGCCGGGTTCAGTATCTAGGGGTCCCTTTTCATCCATCTCACACAGAACCGGCTCGAGCCCCCACCCAGTAGCCTGGGAAATTCATACACCACTGGGTGCCTCTGAGAGGCAATGTTTCCCCACTTGCAAGCACAGAGTCTGAGTGTAGAAAAGAAACTTTTAATGAAAGATGAAGAGAAGTTACATGGCATTAGCTTGGAAAAATACCACAGACATAGTTCCTAACCCCCCAAGAGTAACCATCCCAGTTCAAATGGATTTAGCAATGTCCTTTGCCCCTCAGGCTCACTAGTCCAACAATGTAAGGGTTCCATTCATTTACGCAAACTTTCTCCGTACCCCACTTCAAACGCCCCACTTACAGCTCTGTCCAGTCAGTGCGGACCCTGACACATCACCCTGATGACTCTACTCATTGAGCCTGAGGCCATGCCACCTTTGTGCTGCTCCTGTGGTCTACTTGCACTGCCTGCCACCGCATCTACCATCCACTTCTACCGGCATTCCCGCCAGCCGCTCCTACCAGCCACCCGCCAGCCGCTCCCGCCGGCCACCCGCCAGCCGCTCCCGCCGGCCATCTTGCTAGCTGTAATGGGTCTGGCTCCAGGCCAAACCAGTGACTTCAGCTCTTAGTGATTTCAACTCTTTAGCCACCACCTAGGCTGGCAAAAGAATCCAGCTTCCACTGAACTAGCAAAAAGACTCCTGATGTAGTCTGCTTTAGGTCTATCCTTAAAACAAGGGGGGAAAAGGCAGGTTGAACCAGTCTTACAGCTCGTACTTGGCAGGCATGAAGCAGGCTGGCTCAAGCCCTTTTCCCCCAACTCAGTTCACTCAACTTTGGAAGGGGGAGGCTTGTTCATCTGAGACCTCTTACAATGATGGTGTCTCTCCTGCAAGCACTGGTGTCATATTTTACAGTTCCCACATTTAGGGGTAGCATGATTTGTAACCCCACAACAGCCCAAATTAGTTACAGCACATCATATTCCATTCTAACAACCAATCCTCCATCAGCCCTGGCTGAATTGGATTTACATAACCACACACCGGATTCCTTCTCCATCCCAGCATGAGCTGTATTTACATATCAACAGTTACTTATCTTGCAAGGCTAAACAATTTGAGTGAGCATAGTCACCACCAGGGCTGCTGGCTGATTGCAACCAGTAGTTCAGCCCCTGCTTACATCCGATACAACCGGATTTGCTCCAATCCCACAGAGACAAAAACCTACAGGATCTATAGAGAGCATTCTTAAAACTGAAATACCCACCTGGAAAAGTGAAAAAAAACAGATTGACAGAGCCAAGAAAGTACCCAGACATTAACTCCTTCAAGACAGGCCCAAAAGAGAAACCAACAGAATTCCACCTACAGTCCACAACTTAAACCCCTCTAACGCATTTTCAAAAATCTACTACCTATCCTGGAAAATGACCCCTCAGTCTCAGAGGCCTTGGGGGAAAAGGCCAATTCTCACTTACAGACAACCCCCTAACCTGAAACAAATTCTTTCCGGTAACCACGCAACACAGCTACATCATAAGCATACAGGAACCCACCAGTGCCAACTCTGCCCACACATCTACACAAGCATTTTCATCACTGGACCCAACCACATCAGCCACCAAATCAGAGGCTCATTTAACTGCACATCCACTAATGTGATCTATGCCATCAAATGCCAGCAATGCCCCACTGCAATGTATATCGGCCAAACTGGACAGTCTCTACAGGAAAGAATTAATGGACACAAATCAGATATCCAAAAAGGCAACACACAAAAACCTGTTGAAGAACACTATAATCTTCCTAGACACTCATTAATGGATCTCCAAGTCGCTGTTTTGTTTCAGACCAATTCCACAAGCCAAATACACAGAGAAGGATTGGAGTTTAACTTCATTCACAAGTTTAATTCTTATACTAATGGTCTGAATCATGATATTGGATGGCTCGCACATTATCAACCAACCAACGAAGGTGCTAATGGTTCTTGATGTCTGTGTAGAAACTGGTGTTGGTCATCTTTTCCAAGTGCTAACTAATGGTTCTTATCAGCCTCTTAACTATTTAGTCTAGTAGCATCTCAAAGACTAATTGTTGTTTGTTAAGTTTTTCTTGTTACAGACTCACTCGGCTATCCCTCTGAAGCTTATCTACGCCTTTTTTTCTTCCTCCCCTTCAATTTTTTTCCCCCCCTCTCCCCACCCCACTCCTTCCCTTATTTATTCTTGGATCTGGACTTCCAGCACTCCGGTCATCTGAAGGAAGCGGGTTGTGCCCATGAAAGCTCATGATACCATCAGCATGTTTTGTTAGTCTTTAAAGTGCTACTAGACTATTTGTTGTTTTTTAAGGGTTTTTTCTTCTTAATGTACAGGAGCTTAGATTTCACTGCCTAACAGCAGCTCCATTTATCTGAACTAATGTTGTGTATCTCATTACATTAATGGAATTGATTGTTACTGTACAATATATATAGCTCAGAAGCACACTTACCATATCCCACTCCCTCTCTACTTGTTCTATAATCTGAATCATCATTCTTCATTCAGTCCCTATGGTACTACTGTCATCTGGCAACTTCTTAGTTTAAGGATAGTACTGCAGCATCCCTACTGGTAGATTAACAGTGTAGTTTCATGTCCCATAGCAGATTTGGAATTTGCCATGGGCTCAAACTGCATGGCAAAAGGAAGTCTGAAGCTTTTCAATATTTAAAGGCTGCTTGTATGGGAACAAACAGGCTCCCACAAATAAACTGAACTCTTTCCAAACAGCTTGTAGGGAAAACATGTAAAATCTTTCTTGCACCCACTCTACTCTGATTTGTCAAAGCAAATGTAAGAGTAGTATCAATTGGACAATTCTTACAGTGTAAATCCTAAGGGCTGGGGCCCATGTTTCCATAATTTTTTTCCATCCATGTGCAGAATAAATTTTGTTATGTGCACCAAGGCATGCAAAGATGTGCTCCACCAATAGAAACACAGACTGCTGACTGTGGGTGCTCTGCTAATCAGCTGGGCAGCATTTCAATCTCTCCTGGGAGGCCACCCAAGAACTCAGCTTACAGGGAACACTGCTTGGGGGTAGGGGTGGGGTTCTGTGTAATAGTGATATAATGATGCAAATTATCAAGTGTAACTCTCCATCCCTTCAATTAGCAGAAAGGAACATCACTAATACTGAAGCAATCTGTTTTGAAGCAGCAAGACTCCAACATTACCACCACCACTGACTGGTTTGAAGATGTGCTTTATTTCTTTAACTTGGTAACAGGAAGCCATTCAGAAAGAGGCTGAGAAAAGCCAAGAGGCTGGTAAAATAGCTTTGCCGGGGCGGCGGCGGGGGGCGCGAATGTTTTCTTATACTTGTTCAGTGTTAGAGAGAACGATTATCCTTTACCATTGTCTCACGACACCTGGAACATTCAAATAAATGCCTATGTGGCACTAGGCCCACTCCCTCAAGATAATACAAAACCTTTTTTGGTAACGACGCTGAGAGAACTGAGAAAGCTTTGATGCCAGGTTTCTTGTCATTGTATTGCCCAGTTTTCTTCTTAACACAGTGCTGACATGCACGTTGAAATCTGTAACAAGCTGAGGGAAGTCAATGGCTGCCTGGAACTGCAAGGAAACTGGCTCTCATTACCGTCCTACTTCTTCTGTCCTCAATAAGAGGAAGATTGCTTCAGCATTGCTAGCTCTTCAAGTCATTTTCCTGGTAAACCATACTGCACGATACTTGCAAGAAGGGTAAAACCAGTGACCACAAACACTTGTGAGTGTTCTCCTCTTGGAAAAAGGTTTTCATTACAGAGTGACAGATGATAGATTTATGTGGTACTAACCCTTGATGCAGGACAGGGTAGCTAGCCAAATGGTGCCCATAAGAATGGCCGTACTGGGTAGCTCCAAAGATCCATCTAGCCCAGGGGTGGGCAAAAGGGCTTCCGTGAGCTGGATCCAGTCTGCCAAGTGGGTTGATCCGGCCTGCAGAGGTCCTGCCGCTCCCCCGCCACCATGCGGCAGAGGGCAGGGAGCGAGAGACTTTGAGCTCCCTCATCCCCAGGCCAAGCAGGGCCTGTGGGTGGGGGGAAGTAAGCAAAGTCTCATCCCACCCTGCCCTTGCCCTGCAAGGAGTGCACAGCGCTTAGAAGTGCCGCGTGCTCCTTGCAAGACAGGGGCAGGGTGGTGGGAGAAGACTTTGAGCACTCCCCTCACCCCCAAGCCCTGATTGGCCTGGGGGCAGGAGGAGCACGAAGTCTTCAACTGCCAGCTGCTGCTCAGCTGGCAGGAGACTCTAAGCATGGCACTCCCTTGCAGGGTGGGGGCAGACTTTGTGTGCTTCCCCCCGTCCCCAGGCCCTGATTAACCTGAGGGTGGGGGTGGGAAGTCTCCTCCCACAAGTCACCTAGAGCGAACCACCAGCTGTTTCTCTCTGGGGGACGTGGGGGCAAAGATTTCACACGCTCCCCCACCCACAGATCAATCAAGGTCTGTGGGCAGGGAAGCATGGAAGTGTCCTGGCCCCACCCCTTCCACTTGAGGCCCCACCCCTTCAGGGGTGGCCCGGGGCCACTTCAAAAAATTCTAGAATGGCCTTCAGTCAAAAATTATTGCCCACCTGATCTAGCCCAATATCCTGTTTTCTGACATCAGCCAATGCTAGGTAGCCCATTGGGAATTACAGAACAGGTGATCATCAAGTGAAGTGATCCATACCTCCTTGCCCATTCCCAAATTTTGGCAAACTAAGTCTACAGACACCATCCCTACCCATCCATTTATTGGTACCCACACCCAGTTCAACCAGCCTGTTCGGCTCATCCAGGGCCTAAGGTTTTATATAAACAAACCATGTTTAAAGATAACGTCACACACTGTACTTGAGAATGGGAATTAATGATTGACTTAAGTCAGGTTGAAGGTCTACCAAGATGGAAAAGGCCCTTTCTGAGGAGACCTGCAATGGAAAAGAGTTAGACTTGCATCCTTTTTTTCCCTCCCTCCCACCCAAATAAAACCACTTCTTGCTTTAAAAACAGCTCAATAACTAGAAATACACATCACATCTAGCCTGAAGGATTATCGCAATTGGGATCCAGCTCCTCAAAGGTGTAACTCCCTTTATAAAGGTGTAATTTAAGCGTGTAATTCCCATTGATTTCAATAGGAGCTATATACTTAAATACCTGAGGGTCTTGGCCCAGATAATTAATGAAATTACAACATCCTACAAACCAAGAGATTGCAAGCTAAACATTTAACCCAAAAGGGATTTTAGTCAGCCTGTTCACTCATGCCAATCCAAGTGGGAGCCTAATCTGTTTGGGTCTTCTGGGAGTTATTATAACACTACAGCTCATCTGGTTTTTCTGTTAACACCTATTTAACATCAGTGACTTCAGGGCACATCTACATTGATACTGGAAGGTTTTAAAGAAACATACTTATTTAGCGTTGGCTTACAGCAGAACCTTTTTTGGGTTGGAGGCCACTTACCCAGAGAAAAATCAGTTGGGAGCCACACGCAAGTGAGAAGCAAAAAACAACAAGACACCTCACTGACCAGCGGGGGGGGAGGAGGGGGTATCGATCTTCCAGCATTTGATTTCGCAGGTCTAGTGGGGATGCCGAAAGCATACCCATTGATGCGGATACTCCTTGTGACAGCAATGGGTAAGGGATGTTGACAGAAGGTTTCTCCCGTTAAACTCCTGCAGTGAGGATGGTGCCGTAGTTCGACTTAAGGTACGTCAACTCCAGCTACATTATTTATGTAGCTGGAATTGTGTACCTTAAGCCAACCTTCCCACATAGTGTAGACATGCCCTAAGGGACATTATGAAGAGTTTTTGCCACATTTGACATGAAGCCTTCTGAGTAAGCCAAGTAAACACACAATCACAACAGAGACCTCCAAAACCTCCTCCAGCAAAGGCAAGAAAGACAAACTTCAAATTCTTGTAATTGGTAATCTAAACACAGAAAAAGTAAAATTCTCTCAGTTCCTCTTCTGACATTTTAAAGCAGCAAAAGGGAGGAGCGATTCCAATTTAAAAATACTCTCCTGTCGGTTTCTATTAACTGAAATATTTTTAAATGTACTGTATCATCATACAGGGCCGGCTTTAGGCCAATTCACCCGATTCCCCCGAATCGGGCCCCGCGCCCTAAACCCGGAAGTGTGCTGGGCGTGCTGCAGGAGGGGGCATCGGCCCCTGGGTTTGGCTGGAAGGCGGGACGCTGCCCTGTAGCTGGGGATTTAAAGGGGCTGTGACTTGTTTCTTTGTGTGCTGGTTTGGGGGGGCGTTTGCTCAACCAAAATTTGTGTGTGGTTTTTTTTTTGGGGGGGGGGGGGGGGCAACATAAAAATCCCAGCTGCCAGGGCCCCATCGAAACGGTTCGAATTGGGCCCCGTGTTTCCTAAAGCCGGCCCTGTCATCATATACTGCCTGAATGAAGATTTTGAGTCTGAGTAACCTAGACTCAGAAGACCATCCAGCCAAAGGCTTCCAGGAAATTGCTGTAAACCAGGGGTGAGGAACCTTGATTTGACCTGCGCAGCTCAGGGCTCCTCCACAGTGGGAAGCCAGCGTTGGCACTGTAGCCACACAGGGCGCACCATGACTGGGGCACCAGTGTTGGCTCCCCTCTGCATGGGGAAGAGAGCACGGAGCCTTAAGGGGTCAATCAAAGCAAGCCACAAGTCAGATCCTTCCCCCGCCAGGCAGAGAAAGCGGCTCTGTTGACTGCAGGGAAGCACTCCCTGCAGGCACTACTTCCTGTTGCTTGCATTGGTTGGGAATCCCAGCCAATGGGAGTGTCTGTGTGTGGGGGGGGGGACAACATTGCCTGGAGCTGGGCGAAGACACCTGTGCCCCTCCCACGAACTGCACCAAGTAGGTGCCCTCACACCCCACTCCTGCACCCTCCCTCCTGCCAGACCGTGCACCCTCATTCCAGTTCTGCACCCTCCCACACCCCAGCCTGCTCCTGCACCCCCACTCCCTTCCTGACCCCGCATCCTGCCTCCCAGCCCGTTCTTACACCCTACCTCCCACCCAGATCTCACCTCCAACCAGCTCCTGCACTCTCCCTCACTCCTTTCCAGAACCCACCTCAACCCCCAGCCAGCTCCCCAACAGGCCCCTCTTGCACACTGAAAAATCCTTTATTTTTGGCTTCACCCCAGTCTGGGGGGCCCCACAAAATCCACTAGCCCAGGGAATAAGCCCTGAAAGTCAGTATCTGCCCCCTCCCATGGGGTTGGAGCTTGAGCTTTTTTTTCCCTGCTTCTCAGTTGGGGGCTACATCTGTGAAGGTTTTTTTTTTTTCTCCTTCCCACTTACGAACCAGGTAGTGAGGGGTTTTGTTGTTGTTTTTTACTCTCTGTGTGTGTGTGGTCCCCGACTGTTTTTCTGTGGGTCAGTGGCCTCCGACCCAAAAACGGCTGTGCTGTAAGCCAATGCTAAATTAATGTTTCTTTAAAACCTTTCCGTGTCAATGTCAACCTTTTGAACCTAGAGATAGCACATCAGCATGGACGTAGGGAGGACAAGTAAACTAAGACAACACAGAGACAAGTAACAGAGTCAAGCTGAACACACAAGGCTACAACTATATAAACTTTAAAGGAACATCATATTCTCCCCCACCCCTCAAAAAACAGTTTCTAAGAAAGCCCTTTTTCAGTACAGGCTGAACCCCCTCAGGACCGGACTGGTGCAGAATAGGGATGTGCAAAGTTAACTCGTTCACCAGTTGTGGGGGGACGGGCACTGGAGCAGCTCCCTGCCTCCAATGGGCAAGGGGCTCCTCACTGTGGACAGCGACTGTTCCAAGCATCTGGACCAGCCCCTGTCCACGGTGGCCTGGGTGCATCACAGGCAGGGGCTGCTCCTGGCATCCAGAACAGACAGCCCCTGTTCGCAGTGGGCCCGGGGGGATTCGCAAGTAGGAGCTACTCCTGCCAGGCCGGAGCAGTCTCTGTCTACAGCAGGGAGGCCACTCCAGCCCATTCTCAGTGTGGGGGAAGGGTTACAGGATGCCCTCCCCCCTTAATTGGTTAACTAGTTAACTTCATGTTTGACTGGTTAACCAATTAAACAGGATTTTACATCCCTAGTGCCAAACGAGAGAATTTGCTAAACTATGGGGCTACGTCTACACTGATGGCTTCTTGCGCAAAAACTTGCCCGGTGTCTACACTGCACGCGCGTTCTTGCGCAGTACAGCGTCGGAAAACAGGGCTTCTTCCAGAAGAGTTATTCCTCTCCCCACGAGGAATAAGCCCTCTTGCACAAGAGGGCAGTGTAGACAAGCAACATGAATTTCTTGTGCAAGAAACCCCTATGGCTAAAATGGCCATCAGAGCTTTCTAACGCAAGAGAGCGTCCACACTGCCATGGATGCTCTTGCGCAAAAGCACATGCCAGTGTAGACGTGCTCTTGTGGAAGACTTTTTGAGCAAGAACTCTTCTGCAAAACAGTTCTTGCACAAGAAGCTGCCAGTGTAGACGTAGCCTGGAAGTTCAATATTGTCTAGCAGCATTACAGACACTGCCACTGCTTTCTGGGCTCTTACAAGACATTTAGGGGTAAATTAGAGCTAAATAACAGCATAGAATACTGACAGCCAGGACGAGTGCGCTCTGTCTCTATATATTAAAGAAAACTTTTCCTGTGGGATGACAGAAGTGACATCATGCATCACTCTGTATCCCTTCCCTCTGCCTTCTCCCCCATGCTTGATGGAGCTGCAAGCCATGCGGCCTCTCTCAGGCACAATGGAGAAGCGGGACTGCGGAGAGGGGGGAGGGATGTAAAATTTTGATTATTTCAATTATTTGGCTAATCGACTAGTCGATGCAATTTAGTCAATAAGGGCACTCCACCTTCGAAATGTAGCAACAGCCCCAGGGCTGTTGCTACACTACAAAGGCAAAAGCACTGAGGGGGATCATGGGGCCAGCAGGGGAGTCGCTGGCCCCATGCTCCCCGCAGTGTTTCAAAGTGGCTCCACGTGGCTTTTCAAAGCGGCAGTGCCACATGGAGCTCAAGGTCAGCAGGGGAGTCCCTAGCTGACCCTGGGCTCCACACAGCACTGCCGCTTTGAAATGCCGCGTGCAACTCAGGCCAGCTGGGGACTCCCAGCTGGACCTGGGCTGCACGCGGCATTTCAAAGCGGCAGCGCCACGTGGAGCCCAGGGTCTGGCTCCTGGTTCCACATGGTGCTGCCACTTTGAAGCACCCCCTTTTTTCCCCCTCCCCCCCCTTGCTGCCTCTTTCTGATAGAGGCAGCAAGGGGGCAGGGGGGAAGCAACTAGTCTACTAGCCTGTCAACTATCCATAAGCATTTGCTTATCAGATAGTCGACTAGTCATTTGCATCCCTTGAGGGGGTGGTGTTGTCCGTCCCGCGGCGCCTAAGGCTGCTATGGAGTGGGCATTGGCGGGGCTGGGAAGTAGGGCAGCCCGACTCTGCAGGTGGCAGCGACCACGCGGTCTCCCTCTGCCAGCTTGGTCCTGGGTGCTTCAGGTTGCAGCTGGGAGCCACTGGAGAAGAACGGAGGGAGGAGAGGTCTCCGCTTCTCTCTCAGCAAGCCAGGGCAGCACTGTGGGATCTGGCCCCGGGCAGAGACGTGCCACAGCCTGCAGCAGCTCAGAGCCCGCAGACGTGCCTGTGTCACCTCACGTGCGCTTGGCTGCAGGTTGCTGATGGGGGAAGGGGGGCTGTGAACGGGACTCCCAGCCCAGTCCCTCAATGCATGGGGCACGCCGGGTTCCCACAGTGCCGCTTGCATGGAAATGCCCCCACCAGGAGTTGGGGAGGAAGGCAACCCCCACCACCAACCCTCTCCAGGCTCCGTGCCACACAGGCCTGGGGTTAACCCTAGGGTTGCCCCCCCTCCCCACCAGGTTCATGGAGCACAAGTCGGGGAGTTAGCCCCCTTCCCCCCACCACACCGCTACTGTTAAGCCTTTGCCCCCCGCCCCCGAATCCACGCCACACGGGATGGTTAATCCCCTCCTCCACACACCATCCCAGCTCACCCCAACGGACTCCATCCAACTTGAGTCAGGGGGCTAATTCCCCCCCCACCCACTGTCCCTGAAGCATCACAAAGGGGCGGCCCGGTAACGTTTGGAGCAGATGCTAACCTGCTGGTGCTGTTTCCTTGCTGGTTAGGTTGCCCGTTCATGGGAGGCGGCGGGGTATGTGTAGGGAGGTAGATCGGGTGTATGTGGGGATGGGTGCTGCAGTAACGGGGGATGATGGGGGTGAGGGGATACAGTAATGGCAGCAGGGCGATGGGCAGTGTGGGGGTGTGGAGGGAAGGGGTTAGGGAAGGATGGGGGTGTAGGAATGGAGGAAGGAGGTGGGGATAGGGATAGGCAGTGTGGGGAGGGGAGGGATTAGGGAGGATGGGTGGATGTAGGAATGGAGGCAGGCGGATGGGGGTGTAGGGATGGAGGTGAGGTAGGGATGGAAGGAGGAGGGTGGGCTGTGGGCCAAGGAGCTTTGGGTCTTGGCTCTTCCCCCAACCCTGCTCTTCCCCTCCCAGCATGTGTGCTTCCCCACAAGCCAAATCCAGTGCAAAGCCTTGGGGGTTTCCTCCTCTTACTCCGCAGGAAGCCGACGCTGGTGCTGTAATCTTGCGGGGGGAGGGGAGGTTCGAGGCTGGAGCCGACGCTGATGCTGTAATCTTGCGGGGGATGGGGAGGTTCGAGGCTGGAGCGCCAGGTGGGCAGAGGCGTCAGTTTCCCGCTGGGTCCCACAGCATCGGGGTCCTGGAGCGCAGTGAGGAGCCACTGCTGCCACCCCCGCTGCCTTCTGGCTCAGCCTCGGCCCTCCTCCAGCCACCAGAGGGGGTCTGAGCGACCAGGGCTGTGACTGGGGGGGATGGGACCCAAGAGGGTGGGGGGAGCCGAGAGGGTAGGGCTAGTATGGCCCGGCCCTCACCTCCCCAGTGGGCAATGGGGAGGGGCGTGAGAGGCTGGAGCTAGCGTGGCCCCGGCCCTCCCTGGCAGCCAGGGGAGAGCTAGGCCTGCCTACTCCCAGAGACCGGGGGTTGGCGAGCGTAGTAAGCAGGGGGCATGGCCCCCTAGTAAACGTAAACAACCTTTACGGGACTGCGGGAAACTTGGCCCCATCCATGACAAGTGGACATCCAGCTAACTAAAATCCACTTATAGTATATCTTGGTTTGGGATATTGTGCTTTGTTGGTTTTGTCTGTAAAATCCTTGGAAACGCACCTTTTTAAAAGATTTTTTTGCCACGCAGCCGATATTCATGAGTCTTTTCACCAAAGCAGAAACTGATGCATTTTGTTTTCCATGAAAATAATTTACAACAATCCCTAGGAATTATTCTGCGGGTTTCATAAAATTTATCAAGAGTCAATGTCACAAGACTTGTTCATGAGTCACTGTGTTTAGTGAACAATGAAATGAAATCCTGGCCCTGCTGAAGCCATTACCAAAAGCATCATCAGCCTCAGTGGGAACAAGATTTCACCCTAATTTTCTGTTTTTTCTACTAAAGTTAAAGGCAGGAGAAGGGATAATCTGAACAACATCAAGCCGATAATATCAAGGAATCGGAACACTTGCTGAATTGCCAGAATAAAGTGGGGTGGAGAAAGGGGAAGAGGACAGTTACAAGGATTTCACATGGTTTCACTTTGGACTAACAATAGGAATGAATAATGTTTTTAAATACCTCCAGAATAGCCTATTCCAAGAAACAATTTCTTGTGGCCTCAAGATTGTTATAATGTTTTATTCCAAATCAAGTCCTGATGTGACCTTCAAAATTGTTTTGGGGTAATCGAAAACCGTTATTACCGGCTTTACTCTAGACTGAAATGTGATAATGCCAAAATTTAGCTCCAAATATTTAGGACAAAGATATAAAATCCCGGGAAGGAAGATTATATATATCTTGTATATCCTTACATTTTTAGGATATAAACACCTCACTGACACCTTTAACTATTGCAATGCGTTCATGCTACACAACAGCACTCACCCTCCTCTTGGGGATGTATTTAATTGAAATAAAAAGCATTAAAGTGTCACTCACAAACCTGCTCATTTAAAAGTCTCAGAGGGGTAGCCCTGTTAGTCTGTAACTTACAAAAAAAAAAAAAAAAGGAGTGGTCCTGCAACACCTGAGGTATAGGGAGGGTGTTATGTACCATGGGGCAAAAGCAAAATTTGCACCCTCCGCTGCTGCATGGCAGGGCCCCAAACCTGGAGCATGGCTGAGCCCGACGGGGAGCGGGGGAAGAGAGCTTGTACCCGGTCTTTCCCCACCCGCTCCACTAACCCGCCGCGGAGATAGAGGGTGGGGCTGGCGGTGGGCGGAGGAGAAGCAGGCGAGCCGAAGGATGACAGGGGGAGCGGAGTGGGATTAAATTGGCGCCCACCTAGCGTGGCGCCCCTCCGCCCCTGCCTTTCTGTACCTCTCTGTGCTTCTTGCTCCACTCATTTGAAGCGGGCTATACCCACGAAAGCTAAAGTTACTAAATTAATTTTTTTTAGTCTCTAAGGGGCTACAGAGCCACGCCTTGTTTTTCAAGGCTTTTTTTTTTTTTTTAAAGGCGCTCATTGACTACGGACCACAAATCAGCACAGTGCCGGGAGGGGGAAGGAAGTTGGCAGCAGTTTGCACGCAGAGGATCTCCGTGCCACGCTAGAGTGCCCCTCTTCTGCGTGTGGGTAGTGATCGCTCTCTCCCTCCCCGTCCCACACACACCCAGCGTCTGCACGTGTCCGAGACGTGCAAGGGGCAGGCGATCGCTCGCGGCAGACTTTAAACTCGCCGCTGAGCTACAGCCCGGAAGGTCCAGGGCGCGACGAGCCGCCACCGCACGGATGTGCAGACCAGTTTTGCAAACCCACCGCCAAGCAAACCTGGGAGGCGGGGCTGGAGAGCGGACGCAGAGGTGCACTGGCTGCCTTAGGAGAGCGCAGTTACACAACATGGGCACCGCACCCCCCGCTCCAGCAACCCCATCCCCACCTGGCCCGCCTGCCTCTGGCCCCGAGCGCCCCCTCCCTAGCGGGGCCCCCGGCCCGGGCGCACCTCGGTGACGATGGTGGAGAGGTAGAGCTCCCGGCTGTACTCCCAGCCGTCCAGGCACTTCTCCTGCTCCAGCTGACTCAGGTCCACGTCCCTGCCGGGCTGCAGCCCCAGCGCGGAGAAATTGGCCAGCGCGGCCAGGCGGTAGCGGCGGCACCTGCTGGGCCCCTCCCGGCCGCCCTGCACCTCGTGGGGGATGCTGGCGTCGAGCCACTCGCGGCTCAGGTTGGCGCCGGGGGGCAGCCGGCAGCGGTGCTCGGGGGTGCCGGCCAGGAAGACGGCGGACATGCCGTTGAAGCCATTGGGGACGATGCTGGCGCTGAGCAGGAAGAAGACGAGGCGCTGGAAGGGACCCCACTCGCCCAGGAAGGAGATCAGATCGTCGTAATCCCGCATGGCGGCCGCGGGGTTCCGCTCCCGGTGCGGCACCCACTGGGCATGAGGCGCGGCGCCCTCCGGAGCCGGCCTCGCCTGTCACCTCGGCGGAGGTGGGGTCTCCCCGGCCGGCTCCGCCTCTGCCGCGCCGCCCGGCTCGGGCACCGCCTCGCCTTTGATAACCCGCAGCCATCGCCGCCTCCCCGGCCCCTGGCACGTGGGCGCGCCGCGCTCGCCACTTGCGCCCGGTCCGTGTAGAGCTGGGGAGAAGCCGCGCAAGGGGAGCTGGAGGGGAAACCCCTGGAGAGGCGGGCGCGGGGTCGAGGGGTGGGGTACGGGCGGGGAAGCGTCATTTGAGCCATGTTTAATTTGAGGCGTTGCGTAATAGTGCTCTGCAGCTGTGCCGGCCTAAGCTTGGACGTCCCCAGCCCGGCACCTCTGGGGATGCTGCATCAGTTATGCAAGTAAAGAACGAGGCTTGAGCCTCTGCGCCTTTTTTCATTACAAATAAAAAGCGTTCTATATAGGGCAGGCAGGGGGGCAGCGGGCAGGCGCTGCAGACAGGGTTGGGGGGAGCACTCTAGGGCAGGCAGAGCAGGAGGGAACAGGAATGGGGAAATCACTGGGATGGGGGAAGGCAGGGGTGGGTACAACTTTTGTAAGGGGTCCCCATGACCTCTGTGCTTCTCCTTCCCCCAGGACATTAGTTTGATACTGTCTTCCAGCTGCTGCATTTAAAAAGCAACACAAGTGCTCCTCTGAGGTGCTGTGGGAGGCAGGACTTAATGGCACCTCCTCACAGCTCGTCCCTCCTTCTCCAGCCGCAGATAATGCTGATGATGATGTCCCTCCCACTCCAATTGTCATGGTTGCACGAGGCTGCCCTCTGGAGGGTCTCCATGTGGATTCACTTTAAGGCTGCTTCGGAAGCCTTTCCCTTGCAGGGAGAATTGCTGGTTACCATTCAGGGGCATCTTCAACAGCTGCCTCAGAATTGTTTATGAAAGCTCAACTCCTTTAGATTGCCACAGCAAAATGTCAAGGGTCTATTGGATTCTGCCATCCCCATAAGGCCAGGAAGAAAAAATGAAGCTAGAAGTGATGGACTGGCAGGCAGAGGCAGTAGCTGCAGGCTAGGCAGACAGTACTGAATTTCTGATAAAACTTTGAGGGAAGTTAGATTTCCCCTTAAATAGATTTTTAAAACGTGATCTGCATTTATATAAAGCCAGTGGCTGGTTTTATGTATATTGCTTTGCCTTTACATAGTCCTGTCCCTCTGAGCTCAGCTCTCTGCACACATCTCTTGAATTTAGCTTTGCCGCCACCTCCATCCCCTTTTATCCACCTCCCTACTTTGCAAATACCACAAACTCAGCCCAGTTCCTTTGCCTGGTCCTTTGCCATAATGTGGTGACCCTTTTTGCCCTTGTCAAAGACATAGTCCCTATGCAGCACCTATATGGGGTTGATGGGGTAATATACTCTGAGGCTATGTCTACACTGCAGGTTTCTTGCGCAAGAACAGCTGTTGTGTAAAAACTTGCAGAGCGTCCACACTACAAGCCTGTTCTTGCGCAAGAAAGCTTACAGTAGATCGTCAGAAGAGAGGGCTTTTTGCGTAAGAGTTATTCCTCTCCCCACGAGGAATAAGCCTTTTTGTGCAAGAGCTCTTGCGCAAAAAGGCTAGTGTGGACAGGAACAGGGGTTTCTTGCGCAAGAAACCCCTATGGCTAAAATGGCCATCAGAGCTTTCTTGCGCAAGAGAGCGTCCACACTGTCATGGAAGCTCTTGTGCAAAAGCACATGGCAGTGTGGACACGCTCTTGCGCAAGAACTCTTGCACAAAAAGTTCTTGCCCAAGAAGCCTGCAGTGTAGACATAGCCTGAGGCTTTATCTACACTGCAAGTTTTTGTGGCAGAAAATATGCTAATGAGGGACTCATTAGCATGAATCGCGATGTCATTAGTATATTTTCTGCCGATTCTTTTTGTGCAAGGGGTTTTTGTGCAAAAAGAAGCAGTGTAGTCACTTCCTTTTTGTACAAAAAAGCCCTTTTGCGCAAGATCCTTATGCCTCCCGGAGTGTCTGACACTCCGGAAGGCATAAGGATCTTGCACAAAAGGGTTTTTTTGTACAAAAAGGAAGCTTTCTTTCAAGAGAGCATCCATGCAGTCTGGATGCTCTTGTAGTGTGGACACGCTCTTGCGCAAGAAGTTTTTGCGGAAGATCTCTTCCGCAAAAAGCTTCTTGCGCAAGAAGCCTGCAGTGTAGACGTAGCCTCAATATCCTCCAGAAAGTGTCTTCAGGTAGTGTTTATGGTGTGGCCTAATGGCTTGCCTTTCTCTCAGGGTGCTCAGAGAGATCATAGGCATGGGGAAATGCTCTGTGGAGCATCTAGCGAAGAGGTCAAAAATTTAAGTCCCATGTAGGCAAGCAACTGAATATTGACAAAATGTACAAGTGCTTATACAGAAATGCTAGAAGTCTAAATACTAAGCGTATGTCTACACTACTGAGTTTTGTTGGAAAAACAGCCGTTTTTCCAACAAAACCTGAGTTACATCCACACTGCAATCACATTCTTCCAAAAGTAAATCAAAAGAACAGAGGGTTTTTTCCGATGTTGGTAATCCTCTTTCTATGAGAAAGAAGCCTTTTTCCAAAAGAGCTCTTTCAGAAAAAGACGTGTGGACAGGGAAGAGGGAGCTCTTTCGAAAGAAGAGGAAAGAGGAAAAGCACAGGTGCCCTGATGGCCACTCCATCCATAGTAATCATAGCTTAAATATGAGATAGCGTCCACACTGAATGGATGCTATCTTTTGAAAAAGCAGATCACTTTTTCGTGTGTGGATGCTCTCTTTTGGAAGAAGTTTTTTCAGAAGATCTCTTCCGAAAAAAGGTTCTTCCAAAAGAAGCCTGCAGTCTAGACATAGCCTAAGATAGGTAAACTATAGTGCCTTAAATTAAATGATAGGCGTGCAATAAGGATAATGAAAAGGATGTGGTAAGATGAGGGTGCAATATATACAGGAACGACAGAGTAGGACGTGATGGTGGGGAACTGGCACTATCTGTGACAGAAACCATAGAGTCAAATAAAGTAAAAGCCTTAAATGAATCAAACTACCATAAAATCTCTATGGACAGAAATTCCATGCTTGAACAAAACCAGAGTAGCAGTAAAAATATACTGCCAATCACATGATCAGGATAATGACGGTGATTGTAAAATGCTCAGGGAGATTACAGAGGTTACAAAGGCAGAAAATGCAATAATAATGAGGGATTTCAACCATCGTCTTATTGACTGGGTACATGCCATCTCAGGATGGGATGCAGAAATAACATTTCTAGACCCTATGACTGCTTCTTGGAGCAGCTTGTCCTAAAATCCACAAGGGGATGCAGTTCTTGAGTTTGTCCTAAGTGGAACACAGGACCTGGTACAAGAGCTGAAGATAGCTAAACTGTACAGCGATATCTGCCATAATGTAATTAGACTGATGAGGGAAAATTGCCACAGAAACTCACTATGGTAGTGTTTAACTTCAAAAAGGAATTACACTAAAATGAGGAAGCTAGTTAAATGAAAATTAAAAAGAACAGTCACAAAAGTGAAATATCAAAAAACAGGAGCCAACAACCTTGCCAGGCTCCTGGGCAAGGTGAGAAGGGGGGGCCTAGCTCTGTGTTCCCGGAAAGGGTGGGGCCTTGGATGGAAAGAGCACCCCCCTGGCCAGCCCTCAGGGCTGCCACGGCATCCCTGCCCGTGTGCCAGACCTCAGCGGCACTGCATCCCTGCCTCCCCAGACAGCCCTAAGAGCCTGGAGCATGCTACATGGGGCTGCACAAGTGATTTAAAGGACCAGGAGATCCTTGTTGACATTGCTTCTTGACTCGCTAGTCCCCAGGGCACTTTCACACACACACACTCCACCACACACATACACCCCTCTTGTTCGCTGGCCTGTCTATAAACTGCATGAAGAGTATTTAAAACACCATAATAGAGGCTCAAACTAAATGTATACATCAAATCAAATAAACTTTAAGAGGAACAAAAATGCCACCAGGGATAAACAGAGTAAAAGCGACATTTAGAAGTAAGGAGCAAAAAGACATCTTGTAAAAGTTGGAAGTCAAATCCTAACGTTGGGGGGTGGAGCATAAGCTCTGGCAAGTCATGTGTAAAAATATAAGGCAGGTCAAAAAAAGAATTTGATAACTCTAGCTAAGGGCACCAAAAACTAATAAAAATATTTTAAATAAATCAGAAGCAGGAAGTCTGCCAAACAGTGAGTGGAGCCACTGGATAATGGAGGAACTAAAGGAGCACTCAAGGAAGACAAGATCCCAGTCAGACACCACTTACTAAGTTAGATTTCCTTCTTTCATCTTAATGCATCTTATCTGCATTTTCCTCCACAACAGTATGGATCTTTGCAACCTGGTACCTTCAAAGCCTCAAGCACACCACTGACTCATTTGCAATAGCAGGCAAGGTGCTGTATAGAAGCCACCACAAAACAGACAAAAGATTCTAGATTCATTTGAGACCTGCAAATGACAGGTTACAAGCCAAAAACAGCGACAAAACTACTTCAAAGGAAAAGCCCAAACAGCAATGAAGCTGGCTGAATGCAAGAAAGTGTTGGCAAAATGGGAAGAAAGCAGATGAAGGTGGACCTGCAATGGTACCATCTGTTAATGACATCACTCTAAAGGACAGACTAGCACATCTTCCTCCAACACAGATCTCAGGACACTTGGCAGATGTGAAATTGATTACAAATGGGTGTACATTATTGAAATATGAGTGAAATTTCCTGTGCCCTTTTCCCCACCTACATATTTGTTTGATATACAGCTTCCTCTTATAAACTCAAAGCAAGAAAAGGGTTTGGTTGTGCCGGCACTTTCTGAACAGCTGAAGTTGACAGATGGCCTGAGAGCTGTAATCTCACTGTATTTACAAAAATCCTTAGGGCAGATTTCTACTCTCAGATGCATGCAGCAGAGTTCAGCTCTCCTTGCCCATACACATTTTGTGCATGGATGTGAAATGACAAGAGATTAGATAAGTAGATCAGAGAGCAGCATTTTGCCATGAGGCAATACTAGAAGATTTACCCAGCAGTGCTCAGCTCATTAACTCAATTAATTTTTGTTTTTTGGAAAATAAAATGTAAATGTACATGCTTCATTTAAGTCATTGCTCTAGGGTGGAGCTAGGGCTGCAGGGCTAAGTATGCAGGCTGCCCTGGGGAAAGAGGACTACCCCAGCCCTCTCTCACTGCAGCAGCTTGGTGCTAAGTGTGAAGCACTTCTTCATGGCCCCTACAGCTCTAGCAGGCATGCCCAGGAGAGGGGTGCATGTCCCCCAGCTGGGTCAGGTCCAGGTTTGTCTGCCCCCTGCATTTCCCAGCTGTTCTGAGGAATGCAGCAAACTGCACTTTCCCCTCTCTCCCTGATGAAGGGGAACAGTTAGCAATGTCCTCACATGAGGCGGGGGGGAGACTTCAGCCCCTCCTGCCCTCCTTAAAGAGCACCTGGTCGGTGGGAAGCTCTGGGATGGCACAGGCCCAGATGAGAGGAGCACCCCCAGCCAGCCCCTATCACCTGTCTATTGATTCTGTCTCTTCCCTGTATGGTTTTATGAGAAGCAATTCCATTCCAACATATAGCATTTTCCTGGCACAACCAAACCCTTATCTTGCTTTAAGCCAGGGCTACTCAACACGGCCCACGGCCCATTTGTTTGCGGCCCGAGGTGTGGTTTGGGTTGATATGTATTTTAGTAGTTAAATTCCTGGACTGTTGTGAAGCCAAAACAAAATGTAGTCAATATTTGTCGGCCAGGAGTCCCATGCAGCAGCTACCTGAGCCACAGATCTTCCTGATCTGCCCGAAGCCACTTTTTGGCTCATTTAGCTCCTCTCTCCAGATCTGACAATTATGGGAAGTGTAGCAGGGAGAGGCTGATTGCATCCACAGGCTTTGTTAGCCCAGCTGATAAATTGTATAGCACCTATTGCTTGACCATGTTTTAGTCCATTATGAAATATATTCAGGAGACCAAATAACTGGTCATTCAGTTTTACTATGGTACAGAAAGAAAGTTCTAGACCAGGGCTACTCAACATGTGGCCCATGGCTGTTTGCAGCCCGTGGTGCGGTTTGAGTTTACGAAGGGCTCAATATGCAGCCCGCAAGTGGGATCCTTTGAACATGGCCTCCACTGGGAACATGCTCCAAAATGGCGAGGTGTCTCCCAGATGAGATGAGCATTGAAAGACGCAAGCAGACGGGCTGGCTAGAACAGACGGGTGTAGGGTATCGGCGTTTCTAGCCCCCAGGAAGGAGGTGCTGGGAGTGCTGGGGCATTGTGGGAAGTGCTGGCTGCTTAGTCTTGTGGGCAGAGCCTGAGAGGTGATGACTGGCTCACATTGGCCACGTTTAGGTCCGGCACCGCAGCTTAAGGCGCAATCTTTGTATTCATGCCTGTCAATGTGAAAGATGCTATTTGCATATATTTGCATATATATTTGCATGTATATGCAACCACACTTAAGTTGCAACTCTCGGCATGTGCTGTGAGTATCATTGTGGCCCTCAGGACTTCCAAAGTTGAGTAGCCCTGTTCTAGACCTATCTGTGAAGAACCGTCCTGTGAAGCCAGGTTACGTTAGTCTTACAGTTATGCTTCCTAATTTATACATCTCAGTTGGTATGTAATGACTTTACAAGTTACACAGCCTGTTACATTGCATCCAAACCCAGCCCCTCCATTTGTTCTAGTTCCTAACTTCTTGTTCTGTTCCCTGGTTATCTTTGTTTTGGATACTGGCATTCCAGGTACTGACCTGTGAAGATACTTACCCAGCTTGTACTAAGACAGAGAACAAACGTATCTTGATTTTGAAAAGTTTCCTTTCTGCTTATGCCATATGTTTTATTTGGGAAATACAAGGTGTTATGGGATACTTAGTGTAAGTGAACAGGATTATGGTATAGATTGGTTGAGGCTATATCACTGAACAGTATTTGTGCTTAATGTTATTGGTTTTTAATGCACACTAGCAGTTCTCAAACTGTATGTCAGGACTCCAGTGTGGGATGCAACCAGACATGAAAGTAAGGGGTGCACCCTGATGTGCCACTCCCAGGGCTCTCCTGCAGGCTGTCACACTCAGCAGCAAGCAGGTGAAAGGGGATGGCTGGTGGAGTGCCCCACACCGCCCAAATTCCTTCTAATCTCTCTGGATGCCACTACGAAAGAAAAGGGGGGCTTAAGACCTCCCCCCCCCATTCCTACTGGCACTGCTTGTTGCTTTCAGTTCTCCTTCCCTCACTGTCAGGAAGTGAGAGGAAAGCACACAGCATATACCTGCCTTCCGCTCCCTCCTGGCTGGTGCAGACAAGGGGCAGAGGAGTGAGTGACTCATGCTGTGAGTTTTCCTCTCGCTCCCTGACAGTGACAGAGGATGGAAGGGAAACAGCAAGCAACAATCAGCGTTGGTAGGAATCAGGGTGGGGGAGTTCAGCCCTTGTCCCCTTCACAGTCCTCCCTACTCTGAGCCCCCCCAGACCTCAGCCCCCTGCCCTCCGGCCTTCCTCACAGCCCCATCCCTGACTCCAACACCACCTATATCCCCACCCCCTGCCTGGAGCTCCCCCCCCACACCAACCCTCCAGCGTGAGTCTCTCCTCACAGCCCAACTCTGACTCCTGCACCTGTCACATCTCCCCTTCCTCCGACCCCCCCCCACAAATCACAAACCCCTGTTCTGAGCCCCTGCACTCCACCCTACACTTACATTTCTTACAGATATTGTCATATCATCCCCCCATAGCCCTCTGTCCTGAGACACTCCCCTCCCCCCCACCCCCCGGGGGTGTCATACAAGAGTACCTGTAAGAAATTTAAGTTACTTTTGGGCTACGTCTAGACTGGCATGATTTTCCGCAAATGCTTTTAACGGAAAAGTTTTCCGTTAAAAGCATTTGCGAAAGAGCGTCTAGATTGGCACGGACGCTTTTCCGCAAAAGCACTTTTTGCAGAAAAGCGTCCATGCCAATCTAGACGCGCTTTTGCGCAAAAAAGCCCCGATCGCCATTTTCGCGATTGGGGCTTTTTTGCGCAAAACAAATCTGAGCTGTCTACACTGGCCCTTTTGCACAAAAGCTTTGCGCAAAAGGACTTTTGCCTGAACGGGAGCAGCATAGTATTTCCAGAAGAACACTGACAATCTTACATGAGATTGTCAGTGTTCTTGCGGAAATTCAAGCGGCCAGTGTAGACAGCTGGCAAGTTTTTCCAGAAAAGCAGCTGATTTTCCGGAAAAACTTGCCAGTCTAGACACAGCCTCAATGTGGCTCACAACATCTGTTTAATGGGTCGCCAGAACTGGCTTAGACTTGCTGGGGCTCAGGGCCAAAGCCCAAGCTCCTCTGCCAGGGGCCAAAATCGAAGCCCCACGGCTTCAGCCCAGGGCATCAAAGCTTAGGTTACAGGCCCCTGGCTGGGTCTGAAGCCCTTGGACTTTGGCATGGGGCCTGCCCACTCTGCAGTGGTGGGGCTCAGGCTTGGGTCCCCCCTGCTGGGGTTGTGTGGTAGTTTTTGTTGTCAGAAGGGGGGTTGCAGGGCAATGACATTTGAGAAATCCTGCAATATACAGATGGTGAGGCTAATAGCTATTATTAATATTATATCTACCAGTCAGCATATACTAGTCAACAACATCACAAGCCTCTTATCAAGTGGAACTAGTTTTCTTCATTCCAAAAAGACTAGGTGACATTATTCGTATGCTGTTGATACAGAGCTTACAAGTGGAGAGAAAGAGGGGACAGTATTTGCTTTGCTGGAATTTCTCATAAAACAGTTCATGCCACATTCCCACAATATAAGAACCAGGGGTCACCAAATGAAATTAATAGGCAGCAGGTTTGAAACAAACAAAAGGAAGTTTTTCTTCACGCAGCGCACAGTCAACCTGTGGAACTCCTTGCCAGAGGATGCAGTGAAGGCTAGAACTTTAACAGGGTTCAAAAAAGAGCTAGATAGATTCATGGATAGGTCCATCAATGGCTATTGGCCAGGATGGGTAGGAATGGTGTCCCTAGCCTCTGTTTCTCTGGAAATGGCTGACTGGTAAGGGATCACATGAGGATTACCTGTTGTGATCCTCCCCTCTGGGGCATCTGGTATTGGCCACTGTCGGCAGACAGGATACTGGGCTAGATGGACCTTTGGTCTGACCCAGTATGGCCGTTCTTATGTAAAGTGCATCCCTGATGTGTAATGAGATACCTGGGAATGGTTCTGATTGACTGGAGTGTGCCAGATGGCTTGGTCAGAACATAGTCCATCTCTTAGCGAATGTTATACATATTTTGTTCTTGCATTTATCTGTTTCCTGGAGGTTTCTGGTCCAGATGTGTCTAGTTTATTGACAAACACAATGTTCCCTCTAATTTTTTTCCGTCCATGTGCAGAATAAATGTCTCTGCACTGAGGCAAGTGCACATGTGCCCCACCAATAGAAACACATGCTGCTGGCTGTGGGCAGATGTGTGTGCTCTGCCAATCAACTGGGTGGCATTGAATCTCTCCTGGGCAGTTGCCCAAGCGCTCATCTTACAAGAAACACTGGACACGGGCTTTTACTGCACAGCCAGTATATACAGTTGTGGAAGACACATTATGGAAGCTATGTTCCATTGGGGCACTTGGATGAGTCATCAAACTAAAAAGTTAATTTCTTATTCTAAGGAAACAGAGACTGATCCATCAGCCCCTTCCTCTGTGGCTGCAGGAAAGGCTCCAGCTGTAGTGGAACTAATGAGAATCCATTGACTGTGGGCAGTAGTGAGATTGCTGGGACCCAACAAGGAGAGGGCTAATGCCTCCTGTATGGTGAGGATCTGTGCTTGGCTGGTACTCACTGTGCCCCAGAGCACCAGGTAATTTTAGACTAGGTAGAATGGAGGGGAAAGAATGGGGAAAGGGTAAGGGGGACCCATAGTTATGTGGATGCACTCACTGTTCTCCACCAATACATCACTGGGATTACTGTAGTCCTAAATCTGCAGCAATAGCCTAACAGTAACATTACTGCTTCTGCTCCAGAGCTCCCAGAGTGCGTAACACACCACTCAATTACTGTAGCCTGAATAACTATGCATGATACGAGATGGAGGACACCAAGTTCCATGCTATCCAAGAGGACCATCATACCCCACTTGGGCAAGTCAGCCTTTTGCAATGTGGAGCTGCTCTTTCCATTGTAAAATTGAGATGTTTGGTTGACTGCAGGTAGGTGTGTGCCATAGAAGAACTTGGAGCAGCTTTTTGGGGGAATAGGAGCAGTGTACCTCATATATTAAGGCACAAGAACATTCTGTAACTGTACTCAGGAAACCCATTTTAATAAGTAACTTAGAAGAAGCGTGATGAAGAGCAGAATGATTGCCTTAGCTACGGCTTTTACTCTATATAAGCCTCTGGCATGGTCCCAGCCCTCCAAGAGCTTACAATCTAAGAATAAGATGAGACCTGGGAATAACAGATGGGGGAGGACAAGGAAACAAGACAGTATTGGTCAGCATGAGAGGCAGTTGTATTACACTCTGGTAAATTAACCATTGTCAAGTGTTTTGTAGGCATCACAGCAAAAGAGATTTGCAAGAGGGATTTCAAGGTGGACAATGAGATAGTTTTGCAGATGTTCACAGGGAGCTCCTCCCAAGCATGAGAGGCAACATGGGAGAAACTTGCCGATGCTTGTTTGAAAATTGAACAGGTAAGTGATAGAAGCTGGCACGACTGGCCAAGCAGAGGTGACAGTCAACATTTCTGTGGTTAGGGGAACAGTCCATAAAGGGCCTTGAAAGTCAATATAGATGGCTTATGTTTGATGAAGTAGAGGAGGAGGAGCTAGTGGAGGAATGAAAGAATGCCATGGTCAAAGCAACAGACTAAGAACATGGGCTTTGAAGCAGTATTCTGGATGCATACAAGAGAGACAAGATTGCATTTGTCAAGGAGAAGGAGGAGTAATCAAGGCATAGATTACGAGAGCCTGGATAGGAGGTTTAGCTGCATGACTGGATAGGAGAGGTTGTATTGTAGAGCTGTCACACAGACAGAATCAGCAAAATTTAGCCAGTGTACTTGTAGGGACATGGAGGGAGGTCTGGGTGAAAGATGGCACCCTGCTTCTGGCGGGATGGTGTTATCTAAATCATCAGGGGAAAAGATTGAGAATATATTGCAACAGCCAATGTATGAAGAGCTGTCTGCGAAACATCATCCAGGCCTGGCTCTTCCTTCAAAACACCTTGAACAAGCTGATGAAAACATGTGATGTGTGTGTATTCCTTTCTTCTGAGCATATTTTTGTTTTATTCAGTTAGCTCGCACATTTGATATGTTGTGGAAGAGTTTACAACATTTACATATAAGTTTGGTTAGTTTGCAGGAAAGTCTATCGAGGGAGGAAGGTGAAATGCACAGTATGTATTCAGTGACCCAGTCATTCTCTGTAACATCAAGAATTGTGTATTAAGTATCAACATTTGAACCCAGAAGGGTGTTTCGCATCCAGTGAATAAATATCAGAGCCTCTTGCATGAGTTAGTTTTTCACAGAGTAGTTA
This sequence comes from Rafetus swinhoei, assembly GCA_019425775.1. Lineage (NCBI taxonomy): Eukaryota > Metazoa > Chordata > Testudines > Trionychidae > Rafetus > Rafetus swinhoei. The sequence goes on along the minus strand of CM033428.1, from coordinate 17,293,009 downwards.
TTTGGCAGGCCTGGAGGTCACACATTTAACTGCATGTCACCATTTAGTAGTTGCCAAATAGACTGCCAGGAACACAGATAACAGAGGGTGAAGAAAACCTGTCTCAAAATAATAGACACTGATTAAGTGTTTGGGCCAGTCTGTAACTCAAATAACCAATCATATTGTATCCAGAAAACTAGCACTCTAATTGGCTGCTAGAGCTTTGCCTTGGTTCTTTTTTCCTTACCATTCCCCATAGCTAATGAAGTTGGGGTAAGCTCCAGATACATCTCCCCAGCTCCCAGACAGTCTGTTTTGGGAAAAACCAAAATAGCCCAAAGCCACAGAAAGGATACAAACTGTACCAACCCCTTAAATCACAGGTTCTCAAAGCCCAGGCCAGTGGCAATCTAGAGAACTGGGGAAAAGTGATATTGTACTGTACTGGGTGATACTATGGACTAGAATATGGTAAACTTAAAAAACCCTGCAAATAGTCTGGTAGCACTTTAAAGCCTAACAAAACATGTAGATGGTATCATGAGCTTTCATGGGCACAGTCCACTTGTAGAGAGGCTCAGGGCTCAGAGGAAGTCAGGGTGGATTGTGCACAGTCTACCATCCCTTTGGTGCAGGTTGCCTCTTCTCCCTCCCGTTTTGGGCAATTTATGCTCCAGGGACATAACCAGGGAAAGCGTCCCTGAACAACTCAGGATGCCAGGATTGGGATTTTCGCTGACCCTAAGCAGATGTATCTGAAGGAAGAGACCTTTTACATCTTCCCTTCTGACCATGCACACCCATATTATGGGCAGCTCCGTTGTATGCAGGCCTCAGTAGTAATACTCTGCACTTCTATAACATCTGCTGTCAGAGGACGTTACAGAGCTTCAGAGGCAGATGCTCCCATTCTTACAAACACACCTGCATGAGCAGATGCAGATTGAAAGAGACACACAAAAGATTAAGGAACCTCACTCCCCACCACCATCACATCTCCTTTATCCCCCCGAGCAGGGGTGTTTCCAGCTTTTTATTCAGCCCATTAGTTACTTTCACCACCTGCTTGGGAGGGAAAGGAGGAAAGAAAAGCAGAGCAGATGTTATTAGAGCAGAAGTAATAGAGAACAAACTGTTAAATAATTCTGACTGATCCACCTCATCCCTTCCCCTGGGGTATTCATGTACGAATGCTGGTAAATTTCCCCAACAAGTAGATCAGCAGACTTTGCTAGGAATTGCATAATAAACCAATGGCTGGACTCCAAGCCACCAACCGGGGATAAGTGGTTGAGCAAACCCACAGTTTTCTATGTGCTGAAAAGGGGGGAGATTTGATCTCTGGAAGCAATGGTCAAAACACTTCGGCTACATCTAGACTGCATCCCTTTTCCGTAAAAGGGATGCAAATTAGACACATTGCAATTGCAAATGAAGCGGGGATTTAAATCCCCCCCGCTTCATTTGCATAAACACGGCTGCCGCTTTTTTTCCGGCTCGGAGCTTTGACGGAAAAAAGCGCCAGTCTAGACGCGGATCTTTCGGAAAATAAAGCCTTTTCCGAAAGATCCCTTATTCCTCTTAGCGGAATGACTGTGCCCATGAAACCTCATTCCTATACTCTTAGGAATAAGGGATCTTTCGGAAAAGGCTTTATTTTCCGAAAGATCCGCGTCTAGACTGGCGCTTTTTTCCGTCAAAGCTCCGAGCCGGAAAAAAAGCGGCAGCCGTGTTTATGCAAATGAAGCGGGGGGGATTTAAATCCCCGCTTCATTTGCAATTGCAATGTGTCTAATTTGCATCCCTTTTACGGAAAAGGGATGCAGTCTAGACGTAGCCTTCCAGTCTCTGTGAACTATGCAAGTCATCTTGGTTTTCCTACTCCACGCATCTGGAAAGACTGCAAGATAGCAGAATACTAAGAATGCTAATCCCATTCATGGATTATACTAAGGAGCAAAACCACTCATCCCTCCCAATACTGTGGGGCACAATCAAAAGGGGGAGAACATTTGACCACACCATTCTGTCCAGCAACCCCTCCATGCTGCGCCCAGCCTGGGGTGGCCACGCCCTCTGCACCATACCAGAGTTACCTGCAGGAAGGAGGTGGTGGCTGTATCCTGCTCTCCCTGCCCCTTCCTGTCATGTTCACCCCCTGGCCCAGGCAGGTAGTGGGAGGGAGCCTCTCTCAAACCAGCTGAGGCTGTCCACTCCAGCTCACTTCTCTGTGTAGTGCAGTAGCTGCCTGAGAGAGAGTCTGGCTGGGGAGCTGGCGGTAGCAGCCTGCTTCCCACCTGGGCCCAGCTGCCAGACAGGGGCTGAGTGAGCCAGAAATGTGCTGGGGGAAGAGAGGACTCTGGCTCACTCAGTCCTGTCCACAGCAGCCAGACTCAGGCAGGAGCAGCCCATTGCTGCTGCCTCCCGAGCTGGGCTCTCGTAGGCACAGAATCATAGACCCATAGAGCTGGAAGAGACCTCAGAAGGTCATCAAGTCCAGCCCCCTGCTCTAGGCAGGACCAATCCCAACTAAATCAACCCAGCCAGGGCTTGGTCAAGCCGAGACTTAAACACCTCCAGGGATGGAGACTCCACTACCTCCCTAGGCAACCCATTCCAGTGCTTCACTACCCTCCTAGTGAAATAGTTTTTCCTAATATCCAACCTGGACCTCTCCCACCACAACTTGAGACCATTGCTCCTTGTTCTGCCATCTGTCACTACTGAGAACAGCTTCTCCATCCTCTTTGGAACTCCCCTGCAGGAAGTTGAAGGCTGCTATCAAATCCCCTCACTCTTCGCTTCTGCAGACTAAACAGACCCAACTCCTCAGCCTCTCCTCATAAGTCATATGCTCCAGCCCCTAATCATTTTGGTTGCCCTCCGCTGGACCCTCTCCAATGCGTCCACATCCTTTTTGTAGTGGGGGCCCAAACTGGACACAATACTCCAGATGTGGCCTCACCAAAGCCGAATAAAGGGAATAATGACATCTCTGGATCTGCTGGCAATGCTCCTCTTAATGCAACCTAACATGCCATTAGCCTTCTTGGCTACAAGGGCACACTGTTGACTCATATCCAGCTTCTCATCCACTGTAACCCCAGGTCCTTTTCTGCAGAACTACTACTTAACTGGTTGGTCCCCAGCTTGTAACTATGCTTGGGATTCTTCCGTCCCAAGTGCAGGACTCTGCACTTGTCCTTGTTGAACTTCATCAGATTTCTTGTGGCCCAATCCTCCAATTTGTCTAAGTCACTCTGGACCCTATCTCTGCCCTCAAGCATATCTACCTCTCCCCCCTAGCTTAGTGTCATCCGCAAACTTGCTGAGGGGTGCAATCCATCCCCTCATCCAGGTCATTAATAAAGATATTGAACAAAACCGGTCCTAGAACCAAACCTTGGGGCACCTCCGCTAGAAACCGACCGCCATCCTGACATCGAGCCGTTGATCACTACCCGCTGGGCCCGGCCTTCTAGCCATCTTTCTATCCATCTTACTGTCCATTTATCCAATCCACATTCCCTTAACTTGCTGGCAAGAATATTGTGGGAGACCATATCAAAAGCCTTGCTAAAGTCAAGGTATATCACATCCACTGACTTTCCCACGTCCACAGAGCCAGTTACCTCATCATAGAAGCTAATCAGATTGGTCAGGCACGACTTGCCCTTTGTGAATCCATGCTGACTATTCCTAATCACTTTCTTCTCTTCCAAGTGCCTCAAAATGGATTCCTTAAGGATCCCTTCCATGATTTTTCCAGGAACCGAGGTAAGACTGACCGGCCTATAGCTCCCCTAGATCGTCCTTCTTCCCTTTTTTGAAGATGGGCACTACATTTGCCTTTTTCCAATCATCCAGGATTTCTCCCGATCTCTACAACTTTTCAAAGATAATGGCCAAAGGCTCCTCAATGACATTTGCCAACTCCCCTCAGTACCCTCGGATGCATTAAGTCTGGACCCATGGATTTGTGTACGTTTAGCTTTTCTAAATAGTTCCTAACCTGTTCTTTACCTACCACGTGCTGTCCATCTTCATCCCATCTTGCGTCACTTAGCACAGAAGTCCAGGAGCCGACCTTGTCCGTGAATACAGAGGCAAAGAAAGCATTGAGTACTTCAGCTTTCCCCACATCATCTGTCACTAGGTTACCTCCTTCATCCAGTAGGGGATGCACACCCTCTCTGATCACCTTCTTCTTGTTAACATGCCTGTAGAAACCTTTCTTGTTATCCTTCACATCCTTAGCCAGTCGCAATTCCATTTGCGCTTTCGCCTTCCTGATAACCCCCCGGCATTCTCGAGCTATACATTTAAACCCCTCCCTGGTCATTTGTCCAAGTTTCTACTTTTTATAAGGCAGCCGCAGCACTGCACAGAGCAGCAACTCAGAGTGGCCAGCGCAAGAAGTCTTTGGTCCTGCCCCCTCTGCTCCCCACCCTGACAAATCAAACAGAAATCTGGAGAGGCACTTGAGACTACATGTCTTCCCCCCGCCACGTGTCACCTATGCTTGTGTTTTGACTGAAGTTTGACCAAAGTCTAACAATGCCTTAACTTGCTTGGGAAGAAATCTTTGGATATAATTTGATTCCCAAGACAACAAAGAAGTTGAGAGACCAAATCTCTGAAACTCCACAGACTAACGCCAGCAGATAACCTATGGCATTTGGAGAAGCAGTTTTTTTCCTTCTTGTGTGGATATTTAATAGCAGACATTAAAATGTGTCACAGCTGTATGAAAATTGGGAGAATCATAGAACTGGTTAGAAGAGACCGCAAGAGTCATCTATTCTAATCCCCTGCTGGGATGCCTGGTTTGTTGTGTTTAAACCAGGGATTGGCAACCTTTCATACGTGGCGTGCCAAGATTTAACTTATTCACTTCTATTTAGGGAGCTGTGCGCCGGGGGGAGCAGGGAGCAGGGCAGACTGGGTACGGTGACCATATTTTTTGAACCAGCTGCAGCTAGGGAGAACGGTTTAATTTAAATTATTAAACAGATTAAGCATTTTAACTCTCATGTTAGTTTATCAAACTTTTACTTTATTTTAAATAAAGTAAAATATTAATTTATGTCCAATAAAAAAGGTTTCAATGTTTTCTTTATTTATGGTAGGGGTGGAGAACCTTTTTAGGGTCAGGGGTCACTGACCCACAGAAAAATCAGTTGGGGACCACACAAGTGAGCAACAAAAAAACTCCTCCCAAAACCCCCAACCCTCACTGATGTGTCCCCCCAACTGAAACACCTCACTCCTCTGGTGCTCCAGCCCCATGGGGTGAGGAGAAGAGGCAGGGAGGGCTGAGGTTCAGGGCTTCCCATAGGTCAGATTTACTTTTCTGGGATTCTGGAGTTAATGGTTATGGTGGACCCCCTTAGGCTCTGGGGTAGGGACAAAAATGAGGGGTTCAGCGTGTGAGACAGGGCTGCCAGTGAGTAGGATAGGGATGGGAGTGCAGGATCTGGGAGGGAAGTGGGGTGCAGAAGGGGGAGAGGTTGTGGGGTCTGGGTGGGAGCTGGGTGCAGAAGCAGGCTGGGAGTATGGTGTCTGGCCAGGTGGAGGGAGCAGGAGGAAGGGAGGGTGCAATGTGTGACCAGGGAGGAGGGTGCAGAAGCAAAGGTGGATGCAGGAGCAGAGTGGGGGTAGGATGTCTGGGCAGGAGGGAGAGTGCAAGAGCAAAAGCGGCTGTGGGAGCAAGCTGGGGGTGCAGGGTCTTGGCGGGAGCGGACAGAGAGGGAGATTGAGGCCGGGGGTCTGGGCATGAGGGGATGCGTACCTGGCCTTATGCCCCCTTGCAGTGCGAGCGCTGCCGTTCCCCCAGAAAGGGACTCAGCTCCCCTCCCCCACGCAGCAGGGAGCCCGCCGCACCAGCTCTGGCTCCCCGCTCAAAGGGCGCGGGGCGGGGGAGGTGAAGAAAGCTCCGACCTTCCCTGCCAGACCCGGCTTGTGGCTCCATGTGCTGCTGACCCTCCCCCAGCGGGGTGCAACGGGGCAGGGGAAAGAGAGCGGCACCGCGCGGAGCGCCCCAGCCGGGCTCGGCGCGGCCCCTTCTGGGGCTGAAGTGGCAGGAGCAAGCCCCGGTGGGTTTGCCTTGGACCCAGCCACCCCCTCCGGCAGCAGCAGCGGCAGCGGCCACTGTAAAACCAAGCGGCCGCCTGGAGACGGTGGAGGCGGCAGCGCAGCAGCACCAGGACCCCGCGCGGCAGGGGCAGTCCCGCAGGGGGAGGGAGACGCTGCCTGGCGCACGGTGGCGGGGCAGCCGCAGTGGGTGGCAGGGGCTCACCAGGACTCGAGGCGGCCCCGGGTTCCAGATACCGCGCACCGCCCGAAGCAACCCCTCCTGCCCGTCGGCAAAGGGCCCAGGGAGCCGCCTGTGTTCTCTGTGGGGGCAGGGAGGGAGGAAAGGAAATGGCGAGAAGCCTGGTAGGAGGGAGGGGGCTAGTGTTTCCCGCACACCAGAGCTGGTGGGGAGACTTGGGGCTTTCTCTCCCCCGGCCCGCTTTCATTGCGCGTGCCACTGAAAATCATCTTGCCTGCCACTTATGGCACGTGTGCCTAGATTGCTGACCCCTGGTTTAAACCATCCAAGAGGGGTGATGGCTGTCCAGCCTCCTTTTAAAAACCAACAGTGAAGGAGCGTCCACAGCTTCCCTAAGCAGTCTGTTCTGCTGTTCTACTTTCTTAGCATTAGGAGGATTTCCCCGAAGAGTTCATCTAAATCTGCTATGCTGTAGTTGGCTATGTCTACGCTATGGGGTTTTTCCGGGAGGTATCCCGGAAAAACTCCGCCGTGTCCAGGGAACGCAGCTGCTCTTCCCCTTTTTATGCGGAAGAGCAGGCGCGCTCTTTCAGAAGCCCTGTCTTCCTCCTCCCATGAGGAAGAAGGGCTCTTCCGAAGAGGAGGCTTTTCCGAAATTTGGCCCAGTGTAGACGGGCCAAATTTCGGAAAAGCCTCTTCCGAAAAAACTATCGGAAAAAGGTACACAAATTGTAGAGCACAATTTGCATACCTTTTCCCAATAGATCATTGTAGTGCAGACATAACCATTGGTGCCCATTTTTTCTTGTCCTGTTTTCTGTGGCAAGAGAGAACAATTTTTTTCTATTTGTTTAATGGCAGCCTTTCAAGGATTTGAAGACTGCAATAAGGTCCCCCTTAAATCTCTTCTGTTTCAAACTAAACACACCCACTGCCTTCAGCCTTTGCTCATATGGCTTGCATTCCATTCCACTGACCATCTTTGTGGCTCACCTCTGGACCCTGCATTGGCACCGCACAGCTCCACCTCCTTATCATCTCCCATCACCAGCTCACACTCTCCACTGAGCAGCAGATCCATGTCTCTAACATTTCATGCCAGTTGTAACTCATTCCTGGCCTTGGCTTTCTTGCTTTAGTTCCTACTAGGGATGAGAGCGAGGAACTGGATACTAGTAAGCATTGCCCTTACTGGGTGACGTTTACCAGGAAACAATTAACTGGTGCCCAAGACCAGGCTCCTACCTGGGCTGGGGGTTCCTCCAGCTGGGCTGGAGCAGTGCCTTCCTTGGGATCCTGCTTAATCAGTTAACTGGTTAAACCTAACATTTAACCAGTTAACTATATAAACGTGGTTTTACATCCCTAGTTCCTACACCTTCGTGTCATTCCCAATTATATTTTCTTGCTGACGTATCACAGGAACATGTGCACAGCCATCCCAAGAATCAGGTTCACAGTATTTTTTACTTCTTTAGCTAGAATTTTTCAGGGATGCTCCAGTTGTCTGTATCTCCAAGGCTAAACTTTCAGGAATCTAATGACAGGGACCTTGGACTATGGAACTCACTCCCAGCATCTGTCAAAGCCTGACTCTACTTTTAGGTCACAGTGCAAGACCTACTTTTTTTTTTTAATCTTGGTTTCTACAACCATGCATGCAGATCAGATTCCCTTAGAAATTGGTCTCCTGGTTTTAAAGTATGGTGGATTTGCTGACAGTGGAGAATAAAATATACACTCCCTTTTTGGGGGAATGACTCCTTTTTTAACTGAATTTTGTAACTAGAACTCAGACACTCCACTGATTAATGAAAGGACAGAATTTGTAAGGCAGCTGTTTAAACAAAGTGTAGAGCAGAGGCCTTAACTATACTAGTAGGCTGCGTCTAGACTGGCAAGATTTTGCGCAAAAGCAACTGCTTTTGCACAAAAACGTGCCAGCTGTCTACACTGGCCGCTTGAATTTGCGCAAGAGCACTGACTTTGTAATGTACAAAATCAGTGCTTCTTGCGCAAATACTTCATGCTTCTGGAAAAAGCCCTCTTGCGCAAGAATACTTGCGCAAGAGGGCCAGAGTAGACAAGGAAGAACTGTTTTGCACAAAAAAGCCCCAGTGGCGAAAATGGCGATCAGGGCTTTCTTGTGCAAAATTGCATCTAGACTGGCCACGGATGCTTTTGTGCAAAAGCACTTTTTGCGCAAAAGCATCCGTGCCAATCTAGACGCGCTTTTGCGGAAATACTTTTAACAGAAAAACTTTTCCGTTAAAAGTATTTCCGCAAAATCATGCCAGTCTAGACGCAGCCGTATAGTATACCCATACTACCATGTTTTTAATTATTTTCAGACTAGCATTTAAGCACGTGTGAGACTCTATTCACATATGTATAGTCCCCTTCATTTCAATGCAACAACTCAGCACCACAAAACCTCCCCAGGATCAGGACCTCCCCTAAACTAGCGATTTAGTTCAATCTTCAACATGATAAGCCTAATACTATTCATTTTCAATGAGATCCATGGAATTTAGCCACATAACTTGTATGCATCCCATTCAGATTACTGGGACTGGTGCCATATTAAATTGCATTTCTTTACCCTGTTTTGAGACTCCAGTAATATTTTTGTCCACTCAGTCTTTTATTCTAGATAAATGTTTAAAGTCCATGGCAGCTTTTGATTGTGCATCTGATACATGTGTACTTTGAGATGAGATTTGGGACCTTGGCAGGATTATCCTTTACCATTTTCACAATAGCCATCTGGAGAGTTTGAAATAAAGGGAACATATAATATTCAAATAGTTTCTATTTCACATTGTCCAAAAGCATCCTTTGCATGGGAGCTTGTCTAGCTCTGGGGTTTGAAACATGAGAGCGCAAAGCAAAATCTATTGTTTTAAACAGGTTGGCAACCTAGATAATGCTTCCAGTGGGAATACGTTCTCAATTGCTGGATTGTTTGCCCCATCATTTCAAAGTGTTATAAGCTTACACTCTGCCAAAAGCCATTAACTCTCTTTATTCTAAAAGTTCCATCTTCCCTATATGTAGCCGGAAGCCTGAGAGCATATCAATTAAGACCACTTGCCCAGGCCTGATTGCATCTTGGATGCATTTATCTTTGGCAACTCTTCAATAGCGAGTCTGAAATGAATGAGGAGAGTCATCAGCTACTCTGCTATCTGATGCAGCGTGATTGCTGTTCCTGATATGGTCACCATCTATTAGATAACAAAATTCTGCCTTCATTTACATTACAGGAAAGATTGCGGCACTGTTCGCATGGCCCTGGTCTATTTTGAAATAACTCCCCTTATTTCAAAATAACAAGTGGAGCATCCACACTACCAAGCCCATTATTTTGAAATAGCGAGCTGGTTATTTCAAAGTAATAACTCCTGCTCTTCATGAGGAATAACGCTTAGTTCAAAATTGTTATTTTGGGAGTTATTTCAAAATAAGTTATTTCAAAATGATTTCCTCGTGTAGACATGCCCTGATAGTATTTAGTGAGGTATGTTCCCTAATTTTACCATCATAGACTCATAGGGTTGGAAGAGACCTCCGGACATCATCAAGTCCAACACCCTGAGCAAAGCAGGAACAATGTTACAATAAGGCAGAGCCAACCCTCCAGGTCATCATTTTTCTGTTAACAGTGATGCCCAGTATATAGGAGCAGGTAAGCCACAATTTGGAGGTCACTATTAACTTTCAAGCAATCAGAAATATATCATGTACCTTGCAAAGCAAATAAAGACATGGTCCCTTCTTATAACCCAACATACCTGTCATTCTTGCATTATCCCTTAATTTCTCAGTACAGCTCTTATTTTCCTCCTTCTTCACATGTAAGTCCACAGATGTTGTATTTTATCCCATTTAAACTCTAGTAGTGCTAAAGCTCTTGCCTCAGTTTGCACATCTGTAAAATGGGATAATACTTATCCACAGCAATCAAACCTGGCTTTTCAAAAGGAATCCCAAGAGGAAACTTAGAACTTTCTTTTGCTATTGTGCAAAGTCTGAACCTTGTACTTATAAAATTAGATAATTGTTCCAACGGCCAAGGAATGCCTGAAGTGCTGCCCTTCAAATTTCAAGACACATCTCAAACAAAAAGCAAAATAATATGGAGATCAGCTCCTTCATAAAGGCTGTATTCAGCTGAATGTTAATTATTTACTTCCTCTTCCCTTTCTTATAAACAAATAGAAATAATTGTGTTTAATTGCTTTTTGGCTCTTGGTGGGAGTCTTTACTTCACTTCTGTGAGGGTGTTTCTGAGTTTTGGCTTGGGATGCTGTTTCTAAAGGGCATGGCAAGAAGTTCCTCTTTATCTCCTGCTGTAGGAAGAGTACATTCAGCCTTGTGCTTCACAAGACCTGAGTAAACTTGCTGCCACATTCCTCCTCCTAATACAGAGACCATCGCCATGGTCTCTGAGCACTTCCCAGAACTATAAAGTAAACACAAGGATTTTAGTTTTTTTTTCTCTTTCTTCCGGTCAGTGAGGGCTAGACTTTGTGTCTTTCTATTCTTTGTGTCTTTGTGTCTTTGTGTATTCTGACTAGGAATTTTTGTGTTTGTTTCTCATCCACAACTGGACATTACTCAGATACAGGCCTGCCAACAGTGGGGAGCTAAAGGGGCAGCTGCCTTGGGGCCTAGTGATTCAAAGGGGTCTGGGGCTGCCAGCCACCACTGCTGCTGCAGCAGCGGCTGGAGCCCTGGGCCCTTAAATTGTTGCTGGAGTGCTGAACCGCGTGCTCCAGGAAGCAATCAGAGCTGGGGAGGGGGAGGACCAGCGTGGCATGCTCTGGATGGTGCTGAGGGCTGGTTGCCCTGCCCCTTCCGGGACAACAGAGCCATCCTCCCCCCACACACACACCTTGCCCAGGGGCCCAGCAAGTCTGTCCACCTCCCACCCTCTCCCCAGTTCAGATACTATGGCAACCAGAGTGGAATAAGAACCTGTGCAGAATATAATACAATAAAATAGAATCACGCTTATATTAGCTATTTTGTACCTTCCCTTGGAATTGTTATTTTGTGTTGCCTACCTTTTGCCTTCCCTGTTCCTTTGGCCCCTTCTTCTTTCAGCTGTACTCCTTTCAGTTACACTTACTCCAGCATGTAGACCCTTCTGCCTTTAACATAATAGAGGCTGTTTCCCCAGCTAAGGCTCTGGAGATTGTATCTGAAAATATTTTAAATGGCATTAAAGTAGTAAAGATCTCCTCAAACCCAATCCAAGGGCAAGGAAGTCTAATTTTAAAAAGGGCGGGGAGTGAGAAATAGGGAAAGTGACAGTGATGAAATACCCAGCCCCCAGCAATCAGGCTGAAAGGCACCTTTGAAATACAATCTTGGCTGTTGAGACACAAAGTGCCAAGCCATGAATAGTAACTGCTGCCAAGTCCTTTTCCTACCGTCTTTTCCATAACAATCATTCTCCAAAAAAAAATAGATCTTGCCCAGATGCACTCAGGCTGGGAGAAGACAATTTTGTGTATGGAATTCTCTTGTCCCTTCTGTTCAGTACAATAATTACTCGTTAACACGTGCCCGCTTAACATGTTTTTGCAATAGCACAATTATTTTTTTTTAAGGAAACGACCCTCAAAAATAACACAAAAATAATCAAGTGGCGGACTACTTCGCACGGCGGTATAAGTTGGTGAAAACAGTGGTAATACGCATGAGCGGATGAACACACGTGGTCACAGCGCTCCTCCGCTCACTCACAAGTTAATCTTTGTGTTTTAACAAACTGAGGTGACTTGTGTTGCTTGATATCTTGTGTTGCTAGATATCTAATGGTGACGTTGACAACCCAGCACCAACAAAAAATTGACTTCGCCACCACCACCTAAAATGCAACCCCCATCTTTTCCATTATCTTTAATGGGAAAATTGACCCCGCATAGCACATTTTCGCTTAGCACTAACATTTTCAGAAACACATCTATCGTGTTAAATGAGGAATTACTGTATATAAAATACACCATAAAGAAATGGCTCTTCTAGGCTATTCGTTGCTGCATGTGCCACTCAAACAACACTCAGTATGATTCTTGTGTTATCTAAGCCCTCCTTAAAATGAGCCTGTTCCTGCAAATACCCTTAACTCCTGTTGGCTCCACTGAGAGTCTGTGGGGGGGTCGAGAGGACTCAAGCACTTTTCCTGAGGTTCTTAGTACATCATACAAAACAACAAGGAGTCCGGTGGCACCTTAAAGACTAACAAATTGAGAGGTTCTTAGTACATCATACAAAACAACAAGGAGTCCGGTGGCACCTTAAAGACTAACAAATATATTAGGACTCTGCCCACAAAAGCTTATGCCCTAATAAAATTGTTAGCTTTTACGGGACCTCCTTGTTGTTTTTGCAGAAACAAACTATCACAGCGACCTGTCTGAAGTTTAGGCGCTTCAGGGGGTAGCCGAGTTAGTCTGTTACAGAAAAAAACAACAAATGATCTGGTAGTACTTTATGGACTAACAAAACATGTAGATCATGGGGTCCCAAACTGGGGGCGTGAAGAAATTCCAGGGGGCACAAGGCAACCCAGCCCCACCCCCCGGTCAATCCTCCCTTAAGTTTTGCTACTATTTTTGTTTTTTAACCCTGGTGAGTTCTTTTTTTTTTTTTTTGCTCAACAATTTTTTTGCTGGGGAGGGGGCGTGTGTGAGGGTTTCTCACAAATCAAAAAGAGGGGCGTGCTGCTGAAAAGTTTGGGAACCACTGATGTAGATGGTATCATGAGCTTTTGTGGGCACAGCCCACTTCTTCAGATGACCGGAGTTATGAGTTGGGGATATGAAAACTCCAAATAAATAGGAGAGGGAAAGGGGAGGGGAAAGAAAGAAAAAAGGAGGGGGGGTGGGAGACAGAGCATCATTAAGTTTGTACATCATAGGATATTGGAGCCTGGGTTCTTATAGCTTCTCAGCTCCCTCTGCAGCAGCATCTCTCCAGTTAAGTCAGCTCTCTCTAGTCACACACAGTATCCGTCCTGTGGCGAGAACCTACCTATTATCACTGTGCACAGACTTGTCAGAGAGCTTCTGGCATATTACAACCAAGGTAGCACAAGGCTTTCTCTCCTTCCTCTGTTGTAGATGGGGAAAGGGTGGTGAAGTTTAGTTTGGTAAAGCCAGTGAGCCACTAGATGGCCACCCTTCCCAGTTGGATGTCTGGGGGTGTCAACAGACCAGGGAGCTAGAACAAAGGAGGGGTTTGGTAGGATAACAGGCCTGTTCTCTCAGCAGCTAATGTCACATTTTAAATGGCCATGTAACACTGCTCCTTTTGTTGTATTACAATTCAGCATGCAAGGTTTGAGATCCCAGATCCTGGCTTACACCAAAGAGATGGATCCTGCCCAAACTGGGTCTGATTCAAATACAATTAGATCACAGGACACAGCTCTTTACCTGAGTCTAGAGGATGCTTATGCAAATTAATTCATGAACAGGATGCTTTGTATGATTGGGGCTTCCTCCCTGGCACCCTGCTGCCCACGACAAATATTCCACCATAGGATTCAGGGCACCTCCTTGTTCTTTTCTACAGTATTGTTCGGCAGAGCCATTAACCTCACACACAATGTTGCTGCAACAAATCCATCTCTCCAGGGTCTAACAGGAGCTTTGGCAGAGGGAGGAATGCAGGGTTGGACCGTTGTTGAGTGATATGTTTAGCCAGGAAGAAAAAATTAATGTCCCCGGAGGCACAGAATTTGCCCTGGACTGTTTAGCTCTTTTGAAGTGCATCTGTGCAGGAGTGTATCTGCCTTTTGAATATGCTGCCGTAGCAGAGCAGCAACCTTCCTCTCTGCTTCTCAGGCAGCTAATTTCAGAGAGGGGATGGAGTTGCCTCGATGTCCACATTTAGGCTAGGTCTAGACTACAGTCCTTTGTCGGAAAAAGCTACGCAAATTGCGCTCCGCAATTTGCGTAGCTTTTTCCGATAGCTTTTCCGGAAGAGGCTTTTTCACCATTTGGTCCCGTCTAGACACACCATCTAGACGGGCCAAATGGCGGAAAAGCCTCCTCTTTTGGAGGAGCCCTTATAGAACGAGATATACAGGGCTCCCCGAAAGAGTGCGTTTGCTCTTCCACAAAAAAAAGCGGAAGAGCAAACGCGTTCTCTGGACACGGCAGAGTTTTTCTGGGATACCTCCAGTATCCTGGAAAAACACGTCAGTCTAGACGTACCCTTAGGGTGAAATCTGCACCCTTATTCATAGTAACTATTCAGAGAGAGAGCAGAGGGTTCAGCCAATATGTTGGATCACTAACCTATCCCAACAGACAGCACGATTGCTCCATGTAGGCACAGGGACGGATTTGGACTCATTTTTACTGTATTTCTGCTCCCCAAAGGTATAACATGTGCCCATTACAAGCCCTTACTGCTGAGTGCAATATACAGTCAGTGAAGGGGACTGTGGGCTCTAACCTGCCAATGGGCTGACCCAGCTAGAGTTGTGACACATTAGCAGGCACACCCCAGCCAACCCTTTAGAAGACGACAGAAGAAAGCATGAGAACAGGTTATTGCTCTTTTGCTGCATGGGAGCATTAGGAAGATGAAAGTCCTTGTGTCTCTTGCCATCACAGTGCACGTGTGCCACAAGACACCTAACCCTTACTTCCTGGGCTCAGAGGTGTAGCGATGTTAGTCTGTAACTTTAAAACAATGAGTAGTCCTGGTGCACCTTAGAGACTAACAAAAATATATATAGTATCATGAGCTAAATTGGTTTTGTCCATGAAAGCTCATGGTGCTATTATTTTTGTTAGTCTCTGAGGGTATGTCTGCACTTGACCCCTATTTTGAAATAGGAGGCTAATGTAGGCATTCGAAGTTGCAAATCAAGCCCGGGATTTAAATATCCCACGCTTGATTTGCATCTTCCCGGCCGATCGCCATTTTGAAATTGACAAGTCGGACTAACTGCCCGCGTCTACGGGACCCGGTATTTCGAATTAAAGCCTAAATCAACTACCTGTTAAACCTGCAGGAGGAATAACAGGTAGTTCAATTTAGGCTTTAATTCGAAATACCGGTCCCTGCCGCGTAGACGTGGCAGTTAGTCCGACTTGTCAATTTCAAAAAAAAAAAATGGCAACCGGCCGGGAAGATGCAAATCAAGAGCGGGTTATTTAAATCCCGGGCTTGATTTGCAACTTCGAATGCCTACATTAGCCTCCCTATTTCGAAATAGGGGTCTAGTGTAGACATACCCTTATAAGGCAGCGGTCTCCAACCTTTTTAACCACAAGATCACTTTTTCAATGCAAGTGCAATGTAAGATCTACCTTAAACCCAAATACCCTTGTCCTACTGCCTTCCTGACCCTTCTTTGAGGCTCTGCCCCTGCTCCACCCCTTCTCCAAGACCTCACCCTGCTCACTCCCTCCCCCTTCCTCCCCCATCCTCACTTTCACCAAGATGAGGTAGGGGTTGGGGTGAAGGTTCTGGTCTTGGGCTAAGGAGTTTGGAGTGTGGGAGGGGTTCCGGGCTTAGCCCAGGGTGGGGGATTTAGGTCCAGGAGGGGTTTCAGGGTGCAAGCTCTGGAAAGGAATTTGAGTGCACGGGGACTCATGTCTGGGGCAGGAGGTTGGCTATAGGAAGAGATTCAGGGCTGGGACAGGCATTCAGGAAGCAGGCTCTGGCTGGGCACTGTTTAACTGAGACAGGTTCCGGTGGTAGAGCAGTGGAGTTAAGCTACTTGCTGCCCCTCATCTACAGGCATTGAGCCCACAGCTTCTACTGGCTACTGTTCCCCATCACTGATCAATGGGAACTGCAGGAGCGGTGTCTGCGGGCAAGGAGAACATGTGGAGACCCCTGCTCTTGCCTTTCTCAGGTGCTCCAGGGACATGCCAGCCACTTCCAGCAGCAGCAATTACCACAAGGATAATGACTCCAGCCATGACAGGTTAGGCATTTTAGTACTCACTTCTCAAATAATTAAGTTTAAGTGTAAGAGAAAAATGAAAATTAGAAAATTCACAGACCAGTCAAAAACCAAAACTAACTCACTTTGCAAGCAGTACAAGAAGTAACAACAACCCCCCACGTATGTGTTGGGTCAGGAGCTGACTGGGAAGGACAGAGTGTTTTTGTGAGAATGACAGACACACACAGTGTGTGAGAGTGACAGAGATTTGCATTGCCAAGCTCCCTCCATCCCCTTCTCTCAGTGTGGAGATGGGGTACAGGAGTGGGGGGAGCAGGGACACCCTGACATCAGTGCCCCTTCCCCCTTCCATGCAGCAAGCAGGAGGCTCTCCAGGGGCGGGACAGCTCCAAAGTGGAGGGCAGGAGCAGCATGACAGAGGGTGGAGGGCAACTGAAGTGCCAGCACTTGATAGCTTCCTGGCCAAACCTGTCAGAGGCTCCAAGATCTACCAGTAGATTCTGACCTACTGGTTGATGACCGCTGTTCTAAGGCTATGTCTACACAGCAGCATTATTTCAGAATAACTGACTTTATTTCGAAATAACAAAGTCCATGTCTACACAGCAAGCCATTATTTTGAAACAATATCGAGATGGAGGACTTCTTACTCCGACTCCTGTAAGCCTCATTTCATGAGGAACAGTGCTCTTCCTTCAACTTCCTGCTGTGTAGACGGTGCCAAAAGCCGAATTAAGCTATTTCGACTTCAGTTACGCAATTGTCGTAGCTGAAGTTATGTATCTTAATTCGACTTTTGCCCTGCTGTGTAGACTACTCCTTACTTCCTGGTGAGAATTACCACTGTACACCAGCCTGGCTGGACAAATACTATGTGAAAGCTGAAAGAAACGAAGCAGGAAAAAAAAATCCTATTTTTGACTCATTGGTAAATAAACAATATAAAATGGACACGGGGGGAAAGAGGAAATAACCAGTCTCTTCAGAACTGGGGGAATTGCTTCAGAAAAAGGAGGAGCACAGAGAACCCACATTTGAGGCAGACAAAGGAAGGGTCATTTGCTCTGTTCGCCCATCAGATGTCACTCTCAGCCCACTAATTCTTCCTCTGATGCATCTTGGGAGAGAATTCATTAAACAGGGCTAGGGAGTTAAGAGCTGAGGAAAATGACTCTAAATGGGCTCAGAAGCAACACCTCAGGATTCATTTCCAAGAGACACACAAGAGCTCAACGGTGCACAAGTCCTACCCATTGCTCTTGGAGCTGCATTCTGGTGCTGTGAAAGACTTGAAGCTCAGACCCACTGAAACTGAGCCAGAAGTTTGATGCATTCATGCACACCAGCTCCTTCGCCCAACAGCTGAGATAACAAATCAAGTTTGTTTAAATGGGTGGGGAATCAGTGAACTGCTCTCCCATCAGCTAGACCATGGGTGGCAATGCCAGGGCAGACCACCCAACACTTTATTTGCCTGCGTGTCCACAGGTATGGCCGCTCACAGCTCCCGTTGGCTGCGCATTCAGTCACTTATTTTTTAGGACTTAAAGTTAGCTACTTAAGTGACTATTAAGTGCCCAGTTCCACAGTTCCCTGTGGAAGGGAAGGGACCCCACGTGAAATAATTTTGTGAATAGTTTAAATCACTGCCACAGTCTCAGGCTGCACGGGCTGGGCAGTGCTGGATGGTTGGCAGAGGGATGCTGGGCCACTAGTCCCACCCCTTCTGCCTGAAACCCCGCCCCTTCCACAGGCCTGTAGCCGGGTCCCCATATCAGTAAGACTTAAGTTACTTTCACCCCTCAGTAAAGAGGATGCAATTTGTGGGCATGTGCCTTTCTTCCATCTTGCACTAGCAAGGGTACATCCTTTCCTGACCCTTCGAGGTCAGTGTGGAGTTTTTCACTAGCTGGCCATGGAGAGCAATTCCAGCTGCTTAAATCAGTGCTAGAGAATTTTCTTTAAATAATGATTATGAGAGAAAAAAGGGGAAATGCCCCTATAGACTTTTAGTTTCTCTAAAACTCATCCCATACTCCCCAATTTGCCCTATTTAGTCCTTTAGTCAAAATCAGAACCAGACTGGTCATATTATAATGATCTCCCCAGCACTCCCTGGTGTTAGGTACTGTACAAACTCAACAAAGCAAGTTCCTGTTCCACAGAGCTTTCAACCCAACCCAAAGGACTTATGAGGCTTCAAGTTTACCCAATCATTTCTTAATACATAAATAGGAATCTCTGTACTTCTGGGTCTCATGGAGAGGATATTTGTGGACTCAGGGGAGTTCACACCAGGCCCAAAACCACAGAAATTCAGATTAAACATGCATCTTGAACTAAATCCAGAACTAAGTTAGCAAGAGCTCATTGGGTTGCTAGGTGAACATGCCTATAGCCTGTTGATTTCCTGAGGAAGGAGCTTTGAACGCCACTAGTGTGAGTTTCAGAGCTGATAAGTTAAAATGCAGTTGGCTCTGAGTGTAATTGGCCCCTCACAATTTCCTTACAGTTTGTTTGTCAGGCTCATGGGGAGAGTACAATGATTCTAAACTGATTTAAGTGAAGGTTGTGGGAATACATGGACGTGACCCCAACCAACCAGGAGAGTCATACAAACCCTTTCAAATCAAGATCCACTATCTTTACACAGCTGCTCAGGTGAGTACTGACCGCCAGTCCCTTAGGTGAACCAAATGTCTGCTTACTTAAAGCGTCCCCCATCATCCCCTCAGACTAAGGGCTGGTGCCTCAGGATGTGATAGCACAATGGGATTCGGAAGCAATTGGTCTTTACCTTGTTTTCACTTGAAGCTCATGACAGGCCTTGGACTCAGACGTTCCCTATTCAGCCCCAGCTTGCTCAAGCTTCCTCTGAGGTATCCGTTAATATGGATTGTAAATAATTGTGCCTTCCAGGCTTTGTTGGAGGAGAATAACCGACAAGTCACATCTTAGAGGGAAATGGAGAGATTGGGGGATTTTGTGCGGTAGGTGGTTTTTCCTCCCTCCCCCCTTGCAAAGAAGAAAAATTGTTCCGGGAGCAAGACATTAACAGTGAAAACAGCTTGGCAGTTTGGTTCCCACAGCTTGTGAAAGTATGAGCCCCCCCTTTGCCTGGGGCTTTCCATTCAATGCAAATGTTTCTACATGTGGAAGGAGGAGTCGCCATGATTAATTTAACAGAAAATGCTGCCCTGAGATTGCATCCATCCTCTATTCCAGCCTGTGAGAAAAAGGCTGAGAAGAAAAAAGAGAGGAGGGCTGGCAAGGGCTCATGTTACTTATAATTCATTAGGCCAGAGGCTGCAAAAATCAAAGTCACAATGTGAATCCAAGTGGGTCATTTCAGCACCTTGTTCCAGCCTTACCCATGGAGATTAGCCCCTTCCCTAGGGACTCTCAGGTGGGGAAATACTGCCAGCTTTTAACCTTCAGCAGATCATTTTAAGACGTAATGGGAATTGAACTGGGGGAAAAATGAAACAGCATAGGGTCTGACCAACCCCCGAGATCCAGGGCCTGTGTCAAAGGGGTTGGGTTGTCTCACCTTAGTTCCACAGGCCCACAGTTTCTAACCCACCAGTAGAGTGTTCCAGAGGTGGTATCCTGGTTGACTGTTTTCTCAGAGAGAGAAGGTTTAAATCACCTTCTCATCTCTCAGGGTGATCCCTCCAAATGGGGAAGGGGTATCCTGATGTCCATCAGGGCCAGACTAGATGGGCTGTCACTCAGGATGCTGTGCTGCTTTCACATGCAGACTACTTTGATCTCCCCAGAGCTAGAGTCACACTCCTGCACAGTCTTCTTCCTTCCACTTTCAACCATCTTCTATGGCAGGCCCCTGATCCAGAGCTGACCTCTTTGCCTCTGGCGGGATCCTGGCTGGGCCTGTAGGAGGCTCTTCCTTTTCCATTGTCTCTGCTGTTAGCAAGTGGACCCAACCTTTTGGACAGAAACAGGAGAGACCCTTTGCTAAGCAGTTTGTACATTTTTGCATGGCTGGGCACAAATAAAATTTACCAGGCAGAGCAAGGTACGTCCTGCTTAGTGAAGGCTAGGGGGTGGGAGAGTCTGGATGAAGTTTGCATTGTCACAGTTCCTGCTGGATCTCGTCTCAAGGTAAATGAAATCCGCACCCCTCCATACAGCTTGGTTTTTGACTAAGGGCTATGTCTACACTAGGAAGGTTTGGCAACGAAAATGTTCTCAACATACAAAAGTTGCCATAAATGAAAACTAGTTAAAGTGTTTTTTCTGCCTCCCATTGTCAACATTTCATGGCCTCGTTGCTAGCTCCCCTGTCGACAGATCGACCAAAGCAATGTGAGTAAACATCCCACAGTGCAGTGCTGGGGGAAGGCAGAGCTAATCCCTGTCCTTCTTGGGATTCCCTTGTGAGCTCTCCATGCTAAGGAGTGTCAAAGAAGCACAGCAGCCTCTCCAGCCCTCTCGCTGCAGCAGCAGTCTGCCGGCCACTGTGTTCCTAGTGCAGGGCAGAACAGAAACATTCCAGTGATTTGCTTTTTGTTTGTTCCCCAAGCGCAAGGGCGGAATTTCGGGGGGGCCAGCAGCCATGCGCTCCGGGACGTAGCTTGCTTTTCATCCTGTTCCCCAGGATGCTAAGGGAGTGAGGGGAAAGTACTTTCATTCCATGCATGCTTCTCACACCTGGCTGGTGAGCTCTCTTCACCAACCAGGTGTGAGAGGCACGAACGGAATGCAAGTACTTTCCCCTCACTCCCTGATAGTCCAGGGAACAGGATGAAAAGCAAGCCATGTCCCGGAGTGCACGGCTGCTGCCCCGCCTACCGTCCCGAAATTCCACCCTTGCCCAAACAGAGCAGCTCATTCAGCTGTCAGATACTTCCTGGAGCTTTGAAAGGGAATGGGCGCATGCATGTAGAGCAGCGGAGATTATAAAACACTGAGCAGAGCCATCAGGGCAGGCATTGTGAGATACTGGCAGAAGCCAGTTCTCTCAGCAAAACAAACAGCAGAGTCCACACTGGCTCTTTGTTGACAATAAAGGGGAGGGAGGGAGACAAAAGTCTCTTGCAGGAGTGAAGTTTTTTATTGCCAACAATGGGTGTTTTTCCCAACAAAAGTTGCATTGCAGTGTAAACGCTCTCACTGTTTTGTCACTGTGATGGGGCGGCCCCACCATGCACTATAAATCAACCTGTGGGCAGAGCCTAGCTGGCTGAGAGGGTCCAGCTGGCGGAGAGCGACCCTCCCCCACGGCCTTGCCGGGCATGCTCCCTGGTGAGCCGCACTATAAAACGCCCTGAGCTGGCTCACTCGGGGCTGATAGCCAAAGGGGAAGGACCAGCGGAGCCAGCTCCTGACTCAAAGGAGTCCACGCAGCCGGAACCAATGCCACTGCTGCTACGACCTCAACAGCGACTGCCACTGCCCCAACAACCCTGGCACCAGACGCCATGGAGAGGTACGACCACAGGAGAACTGTCGGGAGGTAGGAAGCAGCCCAGGGCAGGAAGTGATAGTTCCATGAATGCTCAGCAGGTTATGGGGAGGAACCCCTGCTGAGCAAGCAATGGACTGAGCTACTGCCAATAGGGCCCTGGGCTGGGACCCGGTGGAGTGGGAGGGCCCGAGTCCCCCTATCCTTCCTGCAACGCCCGGGAGCACAGGAAGGCCCTCAAGCCTAAGGACTAGGCTACAAGGCCGTATTTACCCCAAGAGGGGAGCCTGCAGAGACTGGGCCAGAAGGCCATATTTGCTACAAGAGCAGGAACTTGTAAAGACTGTGCCCGAGGGCTGTATTTGCCCCAAGAGGGGGAACTTGTAAAGACTGTGCCAGAGGGCCGTATTTACCCCAAGAGAGGGAACTTGTAAAGACTGTGCCAGAGGGCCGTATTTACCCCAAGAGGGGGAACTTGTAGAGACTGTGCCAGAAGGCTGTATGTACCCCAAGAGGGAGTCCCCGACTGAGGTGCCGCACCCCTCAACAGTCACCAAAGGCAGTTTTTGGTGACAAAATGTGCCAGTGTAGACAAGCCCTAAGAGTCTGATTTTTGGTCAAGCCCTCAGCCACACTAACAGCCCCGCCCCCTCTGCTGAGGCCCTCCCTATGGGGAGGGGAAGAGGTCGGGCCATGCATTGAGTGTGCCCCCGCCATTGGGAGGAGGGGAGAAGGGAGAGTGTGCGTGCTTGCACCCCAGCCTACCTGGCCCTTGGAGCACGTCTCTTGCCTCCCCGGAACACCATGGGAGGGAGGAGGCCACATGGCTCCAGCCTCCCCAACCAGGAGCACAAGGAGGACAGGCACTTGGGGAAGCAACACTCCACCCCAGAATGCGTACAGCAGGTATTCTGGGGACAGAGTGTAGGTGGGGCTGTACCCGGTGGTTTGGGAAGGCAAAGCCTTCCTCTGCCTATGCTACCAGATGCCTGCGTTTTTGGCTGGGAATCAAGTGAATTGTCACACTATGAATTTTCAGGGGTTTTTTCCCCCCCAAAAAGCCAATCGGTTCCTAGGCTTGGTGTCTTCACTGGGACTGATGCTGTTTATACAACTGGCCTCGCACATCAAGGTGCTGACAGCAGATACCGGCCCCGTCCAAGGCCCCTCCTCAACTATCTCTGTCCATTCTTTCATCCTGATGGAATCACCTTTGTGATATTGAAAGAAATAATAGAGAAGCTTGTCCATTGTTAGTTTTGTGCCCCTGTAAAAATAATCTTATCGATCAGCACTCTCTTTGTTTTCCCTCAAAGAAAAGAAATAACCTTGCAAATAAGCTGCCCTTGCAATCAGGAGCTATTGTCTTATTCCTATTTAAGATATAGGTACTATTTTCTTTAGACAAAAACTTACACTAAAAACCCACCCACCCACCAAGAAAAAGAACAAAGGGAACTCCTGCCTTTACTGTGGAATAGAACCACACCCTCCCTTAACTTCCCTACTATCTGTTGATTCAGGATGGCACCAGCACTTTTATCTGGCTGGGAATGAAACAACTAAGATTTCACCAAGGCCCTTGGGGCAGCCATCCAATAACTAGATAAAGTTAAGCAACACTAAACAAAAGAAGTCTGGGCTGGGGGGAAGAGAAGGAGGGAGGAGGGAGGTGGAGTAGGAAATAATGTTTAATGCCTGCTAAATAGGAAACTTTAATAATGATTTATGGAAATGTGAAACAATTAAGACCCTAAATCAATTTGGCTCCAAGCCCTCCCTTCTGTTTAATTAATAAAAAGCCTCCACATCATGTCTAATCTTGTAAATATTTTTCCAAAATAATGACTGGCCATGATGAGATTCTACAGTACATAACAGGCTACTAGGATGCTTTTATTTGAGAACGATTGTTGCTCATATTCCAGGACTGGGGTTAGGGGTGTGGGAAAGGTTTGTAACTGTGCTTCAGGCACAGATTATGTTGTTAGCTTCATGTAATCATTTAACAGCGCAAGTCCTTGAATGCTGCCCAGTGCCATTATATCATCTCCGTCTTAGAATCAAATAAAAAACACTTTGCTCCTGGGAGTAGGAGCAAGATATTTGGGTTTGTAGAGCGAACGCTAGGAGAGCTTTCACCAGGGGAAACAGGTCATTTGCTGGCTCACAAACTTGCAGCAAGGAAAGCTTGGTGTCAATGAAATAACTCAAAAAGGCAGAACTCCTGTGTAAGTTTGAAAGCTTCCCTCTTTCACCAGCAGAAGCTGGTCTGACAAAAGATGTTACCTCACTCCCCCTTGTCCTGTTCTGTGTGTGCACATACATGATACAGGAGAGAGCGAGCTCTTTGCAACCTGTTATAAAGCTTTTAATCCCTTTTCAATAAAGGTGAGCAGCTTAGGAGATTTGGATTTAGAACTGAAATATTGGATCAAACGGTTATTGCGACAGAGTCCAGCCTCTCTGGAATGAGAGAGTTTTCACAGCTGGAGTTCAGGTTTGGTTCTTAATATGAAGGGATTCTATACACTACCCACCACCTTAACGACTCCTCCCTTCCTGTAGGGCCCAGCCACTACTAATTTTCCCCTTTTGGTGTTATTGGAACAGATGATAGACCAGGTCGCCCAAAGCTGGAGAGCTATTTAAAGCATGCAACTCACCCAGGCCTGTTGACAGCAATTCTGGGCCCCAGAGCAGAAAAGTTGAGGGGCCGCTCTGTACGCACAAGCCGTGCCCATGGGGACCAGTCCATCTGATGTCTGGGTGGTGCTGTGCATGTGCTGCTGGTCCCAGTGAGCTGCCAGCATGGCTAGGGCTTCCACATGCCTGCCTGGTAGGGTTGTCAATCCTGCAAACCCAAAGACTCTTGCCCCAATCCCTGCCTCACCTCTTCCCTGAGGCCACACCCCTGTTCTACCCCTTCAGCAAGGCCCCATCCACACTCACTCCAGCCCCCTTCTCTCCATCGCTCACTCTCTCTTCCGCAGTCTCACTCATTTTCACCAGGCTTGGGCATGAGATTTGCATGTGGGTGTAGGCTCTAGGCTGGGGCAGGATGCAGATTCTGTCAGGGAGTTTGGCTGGATGGGGTGGGCTCTGGACTGGTACAGGTGCTGAGTGTAGGAGGGGATGAGGCGCTTACCTCAGGAGCCTCTGAAAGCGACTGGCATGCCCCTCCGTCAGCAGCGTCTAGGCAGGAGACTGGGGTCTCCTCGCACTGATGCCCACAGCCAATGAGAGCTGCAGAGTCATTGCTTTGGGCAGGGGCAGTGTGTGGAGGCCCCCTACTTCCCACACTGGGGGAGGAGAGGGCTGGGTGGTGCAAGCTGCTTCTAGGAGTGGCGCAGAGTGAGGTTGGGCAGGAAGCCTATCTTAGCTCTGCTGAGTTTCCGGTGGTAGTAGCCACTGGGCCTTTTAAATCACCCAGGCCCTGGGCAATTGCCCCTTTTCTCTCCCCCCGCCTCCCCGCCCCCAACCCCACACTGGCAGGTGAATTCAACTATAGTCTACAGCAAAGACCACCAAGGCATAACTGCAGAATATTTGCACAAATGCATTATGGGATAACTGCATCATGGATACACCCTTCCTGATGGTATTTGCTCCAGATAGACTTTCTGGCCCACAAAGCAAGTTACAAGAGGTGTGGAAGGTTACCAAGTTCTGCTTTCGTAGTAAAGAAAGCTGAATCAGCAGTTAAGAATCTACTTGGTACTCAGAGACGGGCAAAGATGAGCAGTTATGGAGACCTGTTCAAATCTCGGTGTAAACATTATCTAATCCTCACAGCAACCTTGTCCTGTATAATATTCCCATTTTACAGATGGAGAGAGTGAGGGAGAGAAGCAAAATAACTTTGTTCAAAATCAGAGAGAGAGTCAGTAGTAGAGCCAAGACTAGAAACCGAGTCATTCTAGGTCTCAGCAATGTGTCCATTCCATCCGTGTGCTCAAATGGGGATCTGTGGCATCTGGAACAGGAAGCACAGAAGAGCTCACAGAAGAGCTCATCTTAGCCCGCCTTGTCTTTGTCACTTCCGCAGTGGGTTGCTGCAGAATGTTCTGTTGCCGTCCTCTCAAAAGCCACTTGCTTGGCAGTAATAGCTGAGGAGAATATTTCTCCCCAAACCACAGTGGGTTCCCCATTTGCTCCTGATGGCAATTCAAGATACTCTCGTTCCTGGAAATAAGATGTAAATTATGGGAATAATTAGCCATTGGAACAATTTACCCAGTGTCATGGTGGATTCTCCCTCATGGACAGTTTTAAAATCATGTTTGGATGTTTTTCTAAAATATATGATCAAGGAATTATTTTGGGGAAGTTCTACGTCCTATGATGTATAGGAGGGTCAGATTAGATGATCACACTGGTAGCTTCTGGACTTGGAATCTATGAATATGTTGATCTACAAAGAGTTGCATGAGTCCCAGCTACAGATTGCCTGTCTCATTGTGGTTCGGCAAGGGTTCTTGAGCATGGTGAAGCTCAGCTAACAGACAGGAGCTAGTGAACAGGCTTTTTCAGCAGAACGGCCTTGATTCTTGCATTTGCTTCCCTCCCTCGGTCTGGCCCTGCCCAAGGTTGATATTCAAGAAATGATACACAGCTAATCTGTTACCTGAGGCTGACCAGCAGCTCATGATACATAGCTCACCTTACAATCTTTCTGACCAAATCCTTCCCTGGTGGGAATTTATATCTGCTGCAGATCTGCCCTTTAGTGCTGTTGTTGCAAACATTTCATACACATGTCCTGAAACACAAAAGGTGCATTTTTTATAAATCAGCTGCATACACATGTTAAAAATACTTCTACTGACAATGTCAAATGTGAAAATTCAGCCTCACCATCAGTGGTCCCTCTAATTTTTCCCACCCCTGAGTGGAATGAATGTTCTTACATGCACCAATGTGGAGGTGATGTGTGACACAGAAGTGATGTGCAACACAACATCATCTTCACATTGGTGCACATAAAAAAAGTCCTGTGGTGGGAGTGGGTCCAAGGCAGGGGCAGGCAAGATATGGCCCGCAGGCTGGATCCAGCCCTCCAAGCTGCTGGATTCAGCCTATAGGCCACCCCACTGGGACCCTCAGGCACAGAGTAGCCAGCCACTTCAGAGCAGCCCCATGCTGCTTTAAGTGGCTGGCTGCTCCCTTTGGCTCTCTGCTCTGTATGCTGGGGCAGGGGTGGGGAGGCTTTGAGGAAACTGGCCAACGGGAGCTGAGAGATTTTGCTGAGGGCAGGGGCAGCATGCAAAGCCCCTCCTCCCCCCAGTCTCCAGAGCAGAGAGCCACAGGGAGCAGCCTGCCTCAGGGTCCTGCAGGGCTACTGACTGGGAGACACCTAAGTAAGCACCTCCTGGTCACAGCCCGCCTCTGGCACCCCAGTCCTCCCTCCCCAACTCCCTGCCCCAGATCACAATCCCCTTTCTTCACTCAAACTACCTCTCAGACCCCACACCCTCTCGTGCACCCCAGTTCTCTGCCTCGAGCTCCCTTCTGCACCCCCTCCATAGAAAAATGTGTCCCTTGACCGCTTCCCAAAATCTTGGCATGCCCCCCCATCAAAAATGATTGCCCACCCCTGGCTCAAGAGAATCTGAGTGTGGGAGGAGGCTCGGGGCTGAGGCAGAGGGTTGGGATACAGGAGAGTGAGGGCTCAACCTGGCGGTGTGGGCTCTGGAATGGGACTGGGGTTGAGGGGCTCAGAATTGGGACAGAGGGTTGGGATGCCAGGGCTCCGACTGGGGGTGCAGGCTCTGGGGTGGGGCTGGGGATGAGTGGTTTGGAGTGCAGGAGTGGGGCTTTAGGTTTGGGGAAGGGGCTCAGGCCTGGGGGTTGGGGAGCATGAGGGGATACAGGATCTGGGCTGAGGGTGCAGGCTTTGGGGTGGGGCCAGGGATGAGGGCTTTGGGGTACAGGAGGGAGCTCAGGGCTAGGGAGGTTCACGGTGGTGCGCATGGTTGGGGCTTGGGCTTACATGGATGGCTCCCAGCTAGAGACAGTGAGGAGGGGCCCCTTCTCCCACACTGTGGCAGCTCCGTGCTGGGGTGGGCATAGAGGGTTCCTCCCGCTGGCCACAGCAGTTCCAGCACTTGGAGAGAGGCATCTGTCCCTGTTGCACCCTGAGCCCCTGCACCGGACTGAATGGGAAGCGGTGTGGCCATGTAGCTTGGAGGTAACTTAGCTGACAAAGTCCTCATGAAACAGTGGGAAAGATGTTGCTGATATTAAAGATTCAGATCTGATTTTCCTACATGGAATTTACATGCCTATCCGTCACGTTTGTGCACAAATCCTTCATAATGGTGAGTGCAAACTACTAATCAGACATATTTGCACATGCATATTCACAGTTTCAATCATGCACTAATTAGGCATACAATTGCTTGCCAAAACCATATGAGAATTGAAGCTTGAACAGTTCATACTGTGAGCAATATCAGATATTTTGCTGTGTGAAATATTTCTATTCACCCAGAATTGTTACTTCCCCTGAACTAAAACTTGCCCAGTTGTTAAAAACCCTGGAATTTAAATTAGATGGTTCCAATAGGTATTTAATTTATATTTATTAACTCTTCTAATTGAATACCAATCAATTATTAAAAACAGACTACCGGATTTTAACTACCGAATCAGATATGCATTTATTACAGAATTGTTAAATCACGGTAAATGTGTTCTCAGTCTCTTGGTATTCATTTGAAAGGCTATAAAAATCCTATTAAAGTCTTAGGATATGTGTATAAAGTCAGAGCTAAATGCACTTAAGACTTAATTTAAAGTAATTAGTAATTATTGTTCAGTTCCTTAGAAATATAGCGAGAAAACCTATACAAATCTCCCAGTCCTTATGACGGAAAGGCGTCTAGAAATGTTTTTTTCCATTAAGCACTCACTGATGGGGTAATTTTTAAATAAATTTAACTTCAGTGCTCTATACATTCCTTTGGTGGCAAATGAATGGCACCTATGATCAGAAGCAGATTCTGAGCAAGATGTACTTCTTGTTACAAGCTCAGTATCTGCATTTATTTAAGTTTTATTTTGCAAAAAAGCTCTGACTCGGGATAAAGAGGACTTGGTCGCCCTATCTATTCTATTTCCTTCCAGTCTAGAAATGTTAAGTTTTGAAGAATGACCCAGCTATTGGAGCTGGAACAAGCTGGTAGTGTTGCTTGAGTAAGCAGATCCTGACCCTCCTGGAAAGGGTTCTGTTGATTAGTTAAGGCAGAGGAATTACGGCAGGGCTACTCAACTGTGGAAGCCCCAGGGGCCACAACGATACTCACCATACATGCCAAAGGCTGCAACTTAAGTGTGGTTGCATATACATGCAAATATATATGCAAATATATGCAAATAGCTTCTTTCACACTGACAGGCATGAATACAAAGATTAAGGCAAGACTACACAACACACAGGCCCCATTTAGGTCAGTTCTGCTGATATTAATAAAATTCAATATTTACCTGATTTCCACCCATCTGACAGCACTTTTAATGAGCAATGACAGTCCAGGAATTTAACTACTAAAACGCATATCAACAGAAGACCATTATATAGACTACTTTCTTGATTTTGCTTCACAACAGTCCAGGAATTTAACTACCAAAACACATATCAACCCAAACCGCACTGTGGGCTGCAAACAAATGGGCTGCGTGCTGGGTAGCCCTGAAGGATGACTTATGGGAGCAGCCAAGTCTCAGGAAAAGACTTTGTGCCAACTTTTATGCTATTTTGTTTTATTCTCTGTTAATAACACCAAATCCTAGGAGAGGTAAGAGTTTGAATTTTAGAGAGACTATGTTTGTAGGACAGATTGGGGGGAAGGAATTTGCTACAGGGAGATTTTGAAGTTTGGACAGATGAGAGTGTGGTGTTTTCCCTTTTAAGATTAAACACTTTTCAGCCACAAAGTAAAAAGACAGGAGGGGGCAGGAGAAACAGTGAAGGAGAGAAGAAAGAGGCTTTATCAGAAAACTCCTTCTTACTTAGATGTGCGCTTTTACTGAGAACTGAGAGTCCTGCTGCCGCCACCAATCCATTACAAGTGGGTGTTTGAGAAACAATCGATCTTGTGAGGTCACCCCCACAGATTTTTAAATGTGGTGTTTTGGTTATTCCCACAATGACATCACCTCTGTTGTCCTCCCCTGCTCTAACCTTGCATCAGTTTTTATTCCACTAGCACCAGTGTAAGACAATCCTGATGTGACCAGAACTGCAGTAGCAGGTCTTCACCAAGCCCGTTTTGAAGTGCTTCAAGTGTACTTGACATTAAACTTGACCTGGCTGTAGCCGAGGGATGGAAAGGAAGAACTGCAATGGTCGTGTCCATAGACAGGCAGGCCTGTAATCAGTAGCCGGGTTAGCATGAACTTAGTGTAGACAGGCTCTTCCTTTCTTTGGCAGTTGCAAGTGTCACTAGTACGCAAGGAGAGGAGAGTGATGCAGGAGGGGAGACATCTCCTGCTGCGAAATGCACTATCCACTGAAGGAGTTCATTGAAAATAACCAAATTGTTGCTTTACTTTATAAGGGCAACATTCTGTACAGACAAAGAACCAAGAGAGTCACGACTGACAGTTGCAGTCACATCTGAAAAGCAGATAAAAGACAGGGCTTTTTAACCCCCATTCACTCTCCTCTCCTCTTGGTCATCCTCTGAGCTTCTAGGTTTGAGGAATGTGAAAGAGTTTTAGGAATCACGGTGATTTAGTTACTCACACAGAACATTCAGAGTAAATTGTCCCCAAAACAACCTGAAAAGATTTTTGACAAGATGCAGTTTCATGTCCTTCCAAATACCGCTCAGAAGAGAGCGATTCTTAGCAGACTGAAACACGTACTACATTGTCCATTTCCCTGCACAAGCAACAGCTCCAAGAACTCTGCCAGAGAATCACCTACGTAATGCAAGAACAATCTTGATTGAGAGGAAATGATAACTGCAGGCTAATTGCTATAAACCAGTGTTAGCCACAAAAGGTACATATGGCCCACAGTCTGCATTCAGATGCTCAGGCCATGGATTCCACAGCTCAGCAGAAACAGCCCTGGCCAGCTGATGAAATGGAATCTGACATCAATTAGAACGAGGTGACTGCAAAGGACAAAAAGTACATGGGTAAATTTGACTTTACAATTTAGTGCTCCTGACATTTCTCTGCAGCAGCTCCCTGCGTCCAAAGTACACAGCGGCCGAGCTCTTAACATTTCACATCTTGCTTCCAAGCAACTCTAAGGCTGTGACAAGGAACTGGCTCCTGTTAAAATCAGTGCAATAATTGCAAGCAGCCGTTTCTAGCCCTAACAGAGTTGAACTCTGAGGCTCAAAGGAGTCTTCAAAGCATTAGCTAATGCAAAAATAATCAGCACTGTAGAACATCACCAACACAAGATTCTCCCTCGTAGTAGAAGAGTGTCTGTCAGCTTTCAGTGGGAGCCTTTAAATTAGAATAGAAAGTCCTGGAAGTGAATGAGCAGGGATAAGTGAAGATGTGGTGACTTTACCCAGTGCCTAGGGATTGCTGTAGGAGTGAGAGATCTCACCTGTAAAATGGGGATAAAATCAATCAATCCATCAATCCACCCAGCTTTCTCCCAAGTTTTGTTTATTCAGATTGCAAGCTCTCTGGGGCATCAATGCTCTGTTATGGGCACATACAGCATTAGCTAAGCTGGGGCCTCTCAGTGCTGATGTAATAGAAATGATCATTGATTAATTGGTAGGGGAAGTCATATACACGGTAAACATGACTAAGAACAACCAGAAATCAGCAAACAGGCAAAATCTAGGGATTTCCTCAAAATCTAGACTGGGTCAAATATTTCCTATTCCATAAGGTACCAGATTAGGGGTGGGCAAGATAAAGCCCGCGGGCCGTTCTGGCCCATCAAGCCTACAGATCCAGCCCACAGGCCGCCCCACCAGGACCTTTAGGCACAGAGCAGCCAGCTACTTCAGAGCAGCCCCAACCTGCTTTAAGAAACCGGCCAATGGGAGCTGAGAGATTTTTCTGGGAGGTGTGGGCAGCACGCAAAGCCTCCCGCTCCTCTGAGTGCCCAGAGCAGAGAGCAGCCAGCCATTTTGAGCAGCCTGGAACTGCACCAGGCAGAGAGCCTGCCTCTGTGTCCTGCAGGGCTGCTGGCTAGGAGCCACCTAGGTAAGCACCTCCCAGCCAGAGCCTGCCTCTGGCACCCCAGCTTTCTCCCTCCTGATCACCCACCCCTCCTGCCCCAGGTCACCACCCAAACCCTCTGCAACCCCCTCCCCCAGGTCACAACTCCCTCCCAGACTCTGTACCCCCCTCCTACAATCCTCCCCCAGGCCAGAATCCTCTCCTGCACCCCTACACACTCCTGGGCCCTGCACCCCAAACTCCTGCCCCGGGGTCCCTTTTCTCAAACTCCCTCTCAGACCTCACGCCCTCTTCTGCACTTCAGTCCCCTTCCTTGAGCTCCCTTCTACACGCAACCTCTGTCCCAGACACAGCACCTCCTCCATAGAAAAGTTCAGCCCTTGACCACTTTCCAAAATCTTGGAGTGGCTACCCACCAAAAATTATTGCCCATCCCTGTACAAGATTCATAGCCAGCTTTTGTCAATGAATCATGACATGAATATCACATCCAAACCTCTTTACAATCTCAGCATGTTTGAATCATCAGGTCTGAATCCATTGCTGCAGATTTAGACCTGGGCAGAATCTAAACTGAAAGGGGGAAAGACCCCCAAAACCCATGAGAAGAGCTGGTTTTGTGACCTTTCTGCCCATAACACCTCCTGAGTTTTCCGCTTGATTGCGCCTCTAAGCCAGGTCAGACTCTGAACGTCCTCTCAGTAGCCCACGCTTAAGTCAAGTCTTTTCTGACACTGCCCAGTGTATCTGGAATGGCCTTTAGAAGTGTCAGTAGGGAGCAATGTAAAAAATGTTTCATGGTCTTTAGTGCTAAAGATTCAGCTGAAACAGAAGCCAAAGAGTTAACTAATATCCCAGAAAGAGCCCAATTTGTAATTAGGCTGAACCATCTGGAGTTTACCAGTTAGAGAAACCAGCTGGAAGCTTTCTACAAGATTATTTTGAAATGTACTTTGTCTTTAGAAGTGGTATACACGAATGGAGCAGCCTCCACCCCATCAGAGCTTGCGGATGCCAGACCCACCACCATGGAAATCCACGCTGATGAGAACCTGGTCCTGAAGTGCTGATTTAAGCAAACGTGCTAGGCGAGCGACTGAAGCTGGGGAGGGAAGGGGCGGTGTTTAGGCAAGCTGATTTTCAAGTGTCGGCATGTAAGCAATTTGAATGAGACATTGAAGTTCACCTTAAAACGAGTGAGGTCTGCGAGCAGGGAGAGGCCGATGTTTCCGTCACTGTTAGTGCTATTGTTTCAGTGCAAGATAAAAAACAGAAGGCAGGAAACCATTTCCACACACGTGAAGTGCAGCCAATGTGGCTAGCTAGCGGGAGACAGCCCATCCAGCCCTCAAAGCAGCAGCCTTGAGTCTGGAGCCTAGGAGAGGGATTTCCAAAAGCACCTGTCCTCTGTTGTCTAATCCTTAGAATGGATGCAGTCTGGACCAGGGACTGACCTCTTGTTTGTACAACATCTAGCACAGGGCTACTCAACTTTGGAAGCCCCAGGGGCCACAAAGATACTCACAGCACATGCCAAGGGCCGCAACTTAAGTGTGGTTGCATATACATGCAAATATATATGCAAATAGCTTCTTTCACCCCGATGGGCATGAATACAAAGCATTTCCCATAATGCCTCAGCGCTCCTGGTGCTGCCACCCTGGGGGCTAGAAACGCCGACACCCTGTACCCATCTGTTCCAGCCAGCCCGTCCGCTTGCATCTTTCAATGCTCACCCCGCCTGGGAGGCGCCTCGCCATTGTGGAGCGTGTTCCCAGTGGAGGCCATGTTCAAAGGATCCCACTTGTGGGCTGCGTGTTGAGCCCCACGTAAACCCAAACTGCACCACGGGCCGCAAACATACAGACCACAGGCCACGTGTTGAGTAGCTCTGATCTAGCACAACAGCCTCCTGGTCTGTGCCTGGGGCTCCCAGGGGCTTTCACGCTACAAGTCATAATGATGTATCAAGTCTTAGGTTAGCTTCTCTGGTTAACCAAAGCAGAAGTGCAGGGCTGGCCGAGAATGCCCTTTGGGAGGGGAATTTGTCACAGGAGGCAAGTTGGCCAAGGCAACACAGCCACCTCTTACACTAGCTGTTCTCATCCCCCCGTAAGGGAGTGGACTGGGAGCATTCTGGAAGGAATGGGAGCAGATGTGGTGAAGTGCAACTTCTCTGTGGCTGATCCACTGCTGGCCCTACGGCCCTTATGCCCATGTCAGTTAGAACAACCTCCCTGCTGCTCTAACTTTTGTAGGGGATGCGTAACCAAGGATCAGGGAATGCAACTGCTTTCTTGAAGCATCATTGTGCTCAGTCTTAGTGGAGAATCAGGGCCTTAAATGTCCTCCTCCAGCTTTATGCAATGGGAGGCTCTTCTCTCCTCCTTTCTCTCCTCCTTTCGGTGTGCTCTGGGGACCACCACTAGCCACCTTACACTGCAGAATGACCACCACATTCTGCTCTTTTGTGTCAGGGAAAAGTGACTGGCTTTGCAGGGTCAGTAGAGGGAGACCCGAGAAGAGGCCCTGCATGTTGGATGAGCATGGAGCCGTTTTGGAGAAAAGGGATAATTATTATTCCAAGCAAGGGTCTCAAAGGAACAATGCAACAAGCTTTTAAGTGGTAAGAACTTTCATTATTGGGTGTAATGCTGTCCACACAATGAGCAATTGTTATCCCTGTCACTGCCGGACGTAAGCCAATGGAACTTCTGCTACGGCACTGGAGAACTACTTGAAAGCAGGAACTGCTGTCAGGAAGCAATGTTGAAGTCCAGATTTTTCTCTCTCCTTCAGCAAAAGGCTTCAAGCAAAGCAACCTGCAGACAGTTACAGCTGCAGCCTAGAGATTTGCTCCAGGCTCGTCTGCAATAAGGCACTTTGCAGCACTATAGCCAGACAGAGCCAAGTCAGCAGGACTTGATGTGGATGAAAGCCTGCGGGACCAGGAGGATCCAGTCAGAGGTTTTGGCCCTAGAATGGTAATGTAATGGGTAAAACAAACAATAGCCTTGGTACAGTTATTTCTCACACAGTAGCCAAGGCCAGGTATAAGTTACATAGGCTTCATGGCCCAGCAATGGGAGTTGGACACAACTCAGAAGAGCTGAGTTCTGTTCCTGCCTCTGACGTTTTCTGAGTTCTTGAGCAAGTTACTGACACCAACATTTTCAAAAGTACCCCTCAATTTGAGCTGCCTCCAGCTTGGTGGGCCCAGCCTGAGATACCCAAACCCTGATTTTCAGAGGTGCTGAGTACCCATCTCTCTCAATGGATGATTTCGATGGAAGGTAAGGGTGCTCAGCATGTCCATGAAATCAGGTGTCTCAAGGAGGGGCCCTCACAACTAATACACTTTGGAAATTTTGCCTTAACTACTCTGTGCCTCAACTAACCCACCTGTAAAATCTGAAACTCCAGGGGGGTAGTGAAAGTCTACAGCCCCCATTACAGACAGGCATGTTGTTCCTTCTGGCCTTAAAAACCCCAATGAAAGCAAGGGCAGAGTGATCCTTCCCCATCTTTGTACAACAGGTGGAAAGGGCAGAATCTCCAAAACCCACAAAAATATTAATTTTAAATACTCTACTTCCTGCCGTTCCTTTTCCAGTCCCGTGTTCTGCTCTTCTTATTAGGGCTTCCAGAATAGTATCTGGCAGATTGGGAAGTACCAAACAGCGTAATAAAATCCTCTTTGTGTAGCGTTGCCACTTCAGGTTTAAATATAGAGCATATTATCATAGCAGTTCAGTTTGGGATATATGATGTGCGCCAGTGACTGAAAAAGAAAAAGGGTGACTTCATGCTTTATGAGAAGCATTTTTACAGATGTGGTTTAAGGAAAATATTCTCCAGGAAAACCAGCAACATCTGCAAATCGTATGCCGATTATGTCACTGTAATCATAGGTTCTACGAACTGTAACTCAACAGAGCAAACAAACACAAATTCAGATGGGCCATGCCGTCCTCCTTCTGGGTAATGGAGTGAAACAGGTACATGTTAAAGCTGTTTGCTGGAAAATCAATTCTCTGCTTTTACTGGCAGTCTCTGGAGAACCAGAACCTTGAGATTTAGCATGTTGAGTACACTGCTAAAGGTGCAGTTGAAATTTAGCAGCAAACAGAGTAAACTTGGGACACTACAAAAATATTCATGGCACAACTGGAAGGGGGGAAAAAAAGGTGATAGAGGCTGAGATTTTCAGTGCTTGTCCAGGTGATTTAGTGGCAGGACTGTCAGATGTGCAGGTAAATCCTAGTTTAGGCTGCTTTGAAAAATCTCAGCCTAAAAGCAGGTCAAAGCTGCAGAATGCAAATCGAGGGATCTTAGCGAAATCGTGGAAAGTTCCGTCACTACTTATTAGCCAGAATGGGTAGGAATGGCATCCCCAGTCTCTGTTTGTCAGGGGCTGGAAATGGATGACAGGAGAGGGATCTCTTGATGATTCCCTGTTTCTGTTCACCCGCTCTGGGGCATCTGGCATTGGCTGCTGTCAGAAGATAAGATACTGGGCTATATCAACCTTTGTTCTGACCCAGTATGGCCGTTCTTATGTTAATGGGAGTTTTAACGTGAACTTCTCTGAGAAGAGGATTGGGCCCTGGCACAATATGGCTGGGCTGTAGTGACCCACATGGTTCTGAACCCTGTGGAGAGATGCTTCGTGATGCACCATGGAAGATGTAACTCATCCACTGCTCTTGGACACAGAGATGGGCAAGGGGAATAAAGGTCTGGGTCAGAGAAGTCCCACAAGAGGAATCCTAATAATAGCCATACTTGGAATTCACAGGGTTATTATTTGTGACCTTGTTAAGAAATGCTGGCTCCAAGTAGGGAAGGAGTTTGCCCTTAGACAATGTGCATGCAGACTGGGTTTGGAGCAAGGTGGAACCGCCCCCCACTTTGCAGGCCAAGTCTGAGATGCAGCGGAATTCCAGTGATGAAAAAAAAAAAAAAATCCCACCCAAAACACCATCCTCATTCCCCCCCTCCCCAAAACCCCTATGATGTTGTTCAAGTGTCTGCAGGGTGAGGACCTAATAAATAAGGGTCCTCTGTAAAACAAATTAAAAAAAAAACAAAACAAAAAAAAACCCCAAGCCCAGAAGGAGACAGGAAGGAGAGAGCAAACATGCCTCTGCAGCAACAGATGGTAGTTTGCATCTTGTGCATAGCTCCCCCTCCATCAACAGCGCCCTTGTTTTTGTAAGTGCAGATGCTTGTTTTGCTCATGCGCCAGGACCTGGAACTTTGAGAGCAAACAGAAACTAGTCACCAGCACTTGGCCTTTTCAATAACGTTGTTTGCTCTTTATCACCATGGAAAAGAAAAGTAAATCTTTCCTGCCATGTGCAGCTACCCTGCTTCTACTTCAGCAGAAGCACAGAAATTAGGGGTGGAATCTAACACTCAGGGCTTGATTCTCTATGTTCTTATGTTGCTGTACCTATGGAGTCGATGGGACCTATTCAGTTCTGCACCTCTCAGCTGCCGAGGTGAAATCTGGATCTCAGAGGAAAGTACCTATCTAGGTTGCTTCAGGAGCCAATATGAGCATCACTGTAAATTAGAGCAGCCTAGAATTGCATAAAATGTTCCATCCACTCCCCCTCCTACTCCTGTGCCAAGACTGTGTAGGGGTGCACTAAGAAATCATGGCAGGAGGAGCCAGAATCTGGCCCAATACGCTACACAGGAAAAGGAGAATCCATCCTTAAGGTGTGATTTCTCAGAGGTGCAGAGAATAGCAGCAGGAGTGCAACACTTTTGAAATGCAAGTTTCAACGTCTTTTGTGCCCAGGATTTGTGGCTGTAAGGCATCTGCACCACCTAGCTGCAAGGTGAGGGATTGGAGAATGAAGCGAGGCCCCTTAGCTTTTAATTTTCCTGACTTTTAAACGTAAGGGCCTGTATGATGGGGCATCTGCCCAACACTGGTTAAAGAAGGGTTAAATTCAGCCCTGGGAGAGGGCTGTATAAATAAGGGCTCCTGGTGGGGCCGAGACTCACTCACTCATGTTCCAACTGGGGAGCAGGAGGGACCAAGGTGCCAGGGAAGCTAGAGGCTTTTTGACACAGAGCAGGGCTGGGGAAAGGCAGGCAGGGCTGGGGAGCTCCCAAACTGAGGCCTTGCTCTCAAGGCCTGAGAGCATTAGGGCTTCAGAGAGGCAGTCAGGGTAGGCAAAAGCACAGGTCCACTCCCCTGGGCCAAGGAGGAGTGGCCATTTCAGACTGCAGTTTGCCCCTGAGGTAAGGGGCTCAGGGTTTCCCAACCTATGGGTCTCCATTACATTTCAAAATAGGGTTGCCAGGTGTCCGGTTTTGAACTGGACAGTTCAGTATTTGAGCTTTCTGTTCTGGAAACAAATTGAGAAAATAGAAATGTCCGATATTTTCTAACTAAGATGTAATGTAGATTGTGATGTAATGTCAAGTTTGTCCGGTATTTTTGTTGAAACCATCTGGCAACCCTATTTCAAAAGGGTGGCCAAGTGTCTCCCCAGGTGGCTCTGCCCCTCCTCCCCTTGTTTTTGAATTGCCTTGGGTCACCAAGCCTTCCTGAATTGTCAAAATGGGTCCCCATCTGGAAAAGGTTGGGAACCGCTGGGAGATGAAGATTGGAAGTGAGTCACTAAGGCAAGGTGGGCATAGGGGGTTGGGGTACCCTGGGAGGGAAGGCCCCAGAGTGTGGGGGCGCTGGCGCAGGGCAGTATGCAGAGGGGAGGATGGTGCTGTCTGGGAGGGATGTGGGTGGAGCCAATAACAGGTAACAGCAGGCAAGACACCAGCTGGAAGAGGAGCTAATTCCCAGAGTAACCAGCAGGAGGCGCTGCAGTGGTGGGTCCCGCTGTGTTACAGCCTGGGAGGCAGACCTCGAGCTGCTCTATAGGACAGCAGAGGCCTTTCAGCCCTGCAGCCATCCAGAACCTGGGTAGTATATCTCTGTCTTTGTCCCGCACCTCCCTAGGCTGACGGCTCTGAGGGGCATCCCTCTGGAGCCACAGCACAGAATCTGGCCTTGAACATGTTGTTTCCCTTCAGTGTCCTTGACCTGTCCTGCCTAGGAAATCCGCCCATTTCCCCCAGACAGAAGTGATCACATAAATAAACAGCAAGCGGGACTTGGCTGGGAGAGAAACTGACTGCACCAGGGTCAAGCTCAAAACAGCCAGGGACTTCTGAGAAATTCAGTCCAGTTTATGACAAGCTCCTATCGGGGAAGAGTTGCTGCCATCATTTAATCTTGTATTGGGTCTCGCTAGGAAAAAAATAGGAGAAAAAACACGCAATTTATCTTGGAGCTGTGGAAGGACTGAAAATGGTCTCACTGGCAAAGAAACGATGTGGAAGTTGCAGCAGTAGCAATAGTTTGCCAAGTGCATCTGATCCCCTTTAAAAACACATTAGGTGCACGAGGATTTTTTTTTATAAAAAGCATAACGAAGCAAACAACAGCTTGTCAGTTCCCAGTGTGCTAGTAAAAGGCAAGTGGGACCCCTCTGTGGTCTAAGATCTCCAGCTTGTAGCAGGCCCAAGCAATAAATTCTGGTCTGGTGAAAAGTGGCTACAAGCCAATCATACAGACTCAACTTTAATTGTAATGAGATGGTAAAGTCCAAATGTTTACCAGCTGGGATGGGGGTGTGGATACCTTCTCTTCAGGCAGCTCATTAGGTCCAAACATAGTTACAAATATTGAAAGATAACATTGGTTTTGTATTTCCCATCAATGACTGAATTAGGAAAGTGTTTCACCATCCAAAGTGTGTTTGGGGGAGGGGGGGAAGGGAGAGAGGACGCTAGCTGTGCCACCCCTTCTTCCATGTTCTGCCTTTTTGCTACTGACAGCTTCGTAACATTTAATGGTCTGTTTAGGCAGGGAGTTCTTGGGCCTAAGCTCTCTCTCTCTCTCTGTGTGTGTGTGTGTGTGTGTGTGTGTGTGTGTGTAGTTTAAAAATGTCCACTAAGTGTTTGAAACCAACTGATAAATCAAGTACAGTCACAGTATGACAATGAGCAAAAACAACCTATCAGCTAGGAGCAGTATGCAGGCTTCATCTAGGTCACCATTTTACATGTCTGGAGGTCTCTGCTTAGTCCCTCTACTTATTTTGTGCCCAGTGATTACTCAGTGGCAGATGTCCACTTTTCTATTATGAAGAGTATTTTTGTTTAGTGTTCTTACAAGGTGTTACTTTGACAGCTGCGAAGACCAACCCCCCAGCTACCTGACATGGGGTGCTGCTGTTGGCTCCCCAACATTGCCCTGTTACTATGGAACTGAGGGGACAAATTCAAACTATGACAAGTTATTTCAACCTCTGGCCTATTTGCTCCACAGGGTCTGCTGCTCAGGCTCCTAATTACAACTGATACCATTGGTGGCAGAGGCTTTTGTGCTGAAGACTTCTGTCTAGCAGGAACTGAACCGTAGCCAAATTCATATCATATTGGTCACTGAAGTCAGCATCTTTCCATAGCTAACAATCAGGGTGGGATTGAAGCTGGTGAATTAGGGGTGAAGAATAAAAGAAGACTATTTGTAAAATATGGTTGCTCTTTTATGTTGACTCATATTTTGTGCTTTTTTTCTCCTTTGCCTTACTGGTACAGGTTGCACCTCTAAAATCCGGGATTCTCTGGTCCGGCAACATCCGTGGTCCGTCATGACATGGATATTCCAGGATCAGAGGCAGGAGCTGGCGTGCATCTCGGTTGGGCTGCGAGGAGGGAGCCAGGAGCCACTGAGTGGCTCAGCTGGGCTGGGGGGGGCAGGGAAACAGGGGCAGGGAGCCAGTGCATGGCTCAACTGGGCTGTGGGGAGGACACGGGGGCAGGGAGCCAATGTGCGGCTCAGCTGAGCTACAGGGAGGAGCCAGGACAGGCCCAGCCTTAAGGCAAGGTGAGCAAGGTGGTTGCCTTGGGCCCCACACCTTCAGGGCTCCACGCTGTCCAGTGCCTGCCCACCCAGCTGATCGCTCACTGCCCTGGCTGAGAGCCGCTCAGCCATACAGTGCAGCCAACCACAACATGCTGCCTTGGGCACCGCAAACTCTTTGGCCGGGCCTGATCCAGGAAGCCCGGTGGGGAATAGCAACTGGGGGGGGGGAGAGAGGGGCAGCAGCAGGGGGCATGAAATGACTGATCCTGGTCCAGAAAAATCCCTCATCCAAGACCAGTCAGGTCTTGAGGGTGCTGGACGAGGGAGGTCCAACCTGTACATTCAAAAATTCTTTCCAGGCAGGATTGTCCAGAACATGTCCTTTGCCATGCTAGCTAATGAGCATGGCAAATCTTCCTTAATCTTAAAATATGCAGTGTTCTGAGCAGGTGAGGAAGCATCCGGATCTGTGCCCATGCTAGTTAAGCCTGCTTATCACTGGATTTGAATCCCAGGTTGAATGTGCACCAGTGCCTGAAAGTCCCTGGGTGTTTGCTTGATAGATTTTCTCTGGTCACTCTAATTACTTACAGCGAAGTATAAAAGGCGATCCAGCGCTTGCTGTCTCATACACAAAGAATTCACTTCCCCCCATTATTCATTTGATATACGGAAAACTCCTCCCCCCCCCCACTTGTGTCTCAACTCTGTTCTGGGGAAGTACGTGCAGCGCTGAGAACAGCTTGGTCTTTATGCCCATTCAATTCCTGGCTCCTTGCTAAGACTTACATCGTGCCAACTTTAGCAGTGGTTTCATGGGATGTGGACACCTGTGCATTAGGATCTGGGCTGAGACCCACTTAATTCATTCTACACATGGCTCCAAACAGCTGTCAGGTAATCACTTTGCTGAGTCTTATGGGCAGCTTGTAGACTGAAAAGGGAAAACCCATTTACAGTAGCTTGCAGCAGCCAAAGTAATGCCTGCACTGAGCCTGTGCCGACCAGAAACATGTTCACATCTGTCCCTCTGCTTGGCAGCTGTTGACTGCTTCCATTGGTTTTTGGCAGGAGTTAATATGGGCAGAGGCAAGATATGAACTCTGGATAAAGGAAAAGTTATAGTTTTGTACCAAAAGGCTCAGGTACACAGGATCAAAATTGTAATGGAGGCGGAAGAAAAAGCAAAAGGCAAAGACAGCACATGTCTGCATCAGAGAGGAGCCATCTTGGGGACTGTCTCAGCTCAGTCTCAATCTGTAGTCATTTGCAGGTTAGAGAAAGTGGCCTTCATGTCAGATAGTTCTGAGAAGGACCGTGTGTCCACAATGACACATAGTCACTCTTA
Source organism: Rafetus swinhoei (assembly GCA_019425775.1). NCBI lineage: Eukaryota > Metazoa > Chordata > Testudines > Trionychidae > Rafetus > Rafetus swinhoei. The sequence goes on along the minus strand of CM033428.1, from coordinate 17,250,983 downwards.
GCTATTTCTGTGTCCACCTCTAGATTATCTGAGCAACTGAGAGATTCATTCCTTCCAGCCACAACGACAGCGATGGGCCTCCTCTGGGCACTGAGAATGCAGGATCAGATACTCGTTGCGTTCGTTCTCTGCTTGCAGGTGGGAGCCTACTGCACTTGGGGCCTGGGGAGGTGACTCTTGATACCAACACTCTTGTGAGTACACCCGGAATTAGGGACAAAATCTTTTTTGATGGATTCACCTTTGCATGTAAACGGATTTGCCCTTTTCAAAGCCCAGTAGTAAAGAACAGAGAAGGCTACAATCAGCCATTAGCCAGGCAGCATGTGCACATTTCTTACTTCACCTTGTGCCCTCACAAATAAAACCCTCCATCTGGGTCCTGTCCTAAAATATCTACAGCTGTAAACAAATAAACAGACTTGTCAACGAGGCGGAATCACGTAGTCATGGGGCAGGACCTTATAAAACCTTCAGAGTTTGTGTTCTGTCCTCAGGGAAAGAGGTCTAGTAAAGTGCACAGTGAACCTCATTGTGGGTAAGTCGCCCCATAACCATCCAGCTGAGAAACTCAATGGTCCAAATAACAGAGCCACAATCTCTTCCAGAAAAGGATCTCCAACCAAATTCTCTAGCAGTGACTCTTGTCCCAGCACCAGTCAGCCAGCATTAGTCTGGGGTTTATATCCTGGACCTGACTCTGATGGCTCTGGCAGCAAAAAGCTGCTGTGAAGGCGGCAAACCTGGCTCTCAGGGTTGCTGGGGAACCTTAGGTGATGTAGGACACACTAGAACAGTGTTTTTTAAACTTTTTAAGACTGAGGAACACCAAACAATTTTTTTAAATGAGGAACACCAAGGATTTTTTGTGGAGAAAAAAAAAGGGGGGGGGAGGGGACGGGGAAAAGTTATCGACCAAAAAAAAAAGTCACCTGCCCCTTTAAGGGTGGCCATTTTGAACTCCGTTGTTCTCCACGGCACACCGGTGTGCCGTGTGTTCTCCACTGCCTCACGGCACACCGGTGTGACCCGGAACACAATTTAAGAACCACTGCACTAGAATGTCTCTTGCACCAGTCCCTTCTGAGACCCCAATACATGATTCTTCTTGGTAAAAGGGGGGAATGGCTAGGGTGCTCCAATGCCTAGATAGTTAGAATGGCAATGTTGGTATGTGAGCAGACAGTATATGTGTGAGCTAAGGAAGGGAATCTCAAAGAATGAACAGTTAATGGAAGGAAAACTCCATTGCAGTTCTGATCTGTACCATTTGGCACGGCAGGACACTTCTCTTGGGGTAGATCCTGCCAATGCTTAGCATGTGTCCAGTTCCAGGCACCACATTCCAGGAAAGATGTAGACAAATTGGAGAAAGTCTAGAGCAACAAAAATGATTAAAGGTCTAGAAAACATGACCTACCAAGGAAAGAGACAAAAAAACCTGGGTTTGTTTAGTCTGAAAAAGAGAGAACTGAGTGGGGAACTTGATAAAGTGTTTTCAAGTACCTAACTGGTTGTTACAAGGAGGAAGGTGAAAAATTGTCCTTGTTAATCTCTAAGGATGGGACAAGAAGAAATGGGCTGAAATTGCAGAAAGGGAGGTTTAGGTCGGACATTGGGAAAAAAGCTAACTATCCGGGTTAAGCACCAGAACAAATTGCCAAGGGAAGTTGTGAAATCTCTGTCATTGGAAGTTTTTTTTTTTAAAAAAAGGTTAGTCAAATATCAGTTAGAAAGGGTTTAGTTACTATGTAGTCCTGTCTTGAATGCAGGGGACTGGACTAGATGAGCTAACGAGGTCCCTTCCACTTCTATGATTCTATGAGTAACTTCACTCAGTCAATTAACCCCATTAAATGCAATGAGAATACTCCTCTGAGTAAAGTTACTTGGATGCTTACATACAGGTCCAGAGTCATCTTTAAGACAAGAATGAGTGAGCAATATGGACACAATCAGCATTCCTAATCCAACCAAATGTAATCCACCAATTGTCCATTCCTTTTCCCAAGATGATAGAGGGGCTTGCTTGGAAGCATAAAGCAATGATAGCTCTTCTGTATAAAGAATAATTATGTACATACCAATTCAAATGGCATTAATTCTTTGCTCTCATACCTCAAGAATACTGTGTCCTTTAGGAAAGAATACGGTCATAAATCAATTCCAGAGATAGTACCTTTTACTGGACCAACTTCTGTTGATGGAAGGTACAAACTTTCAAGCTACACAGAACTCCTCTTTGGATCTAGCAGCTGGTCCAGTAAAAGATATTACCCCACTCACATTGTGTTTCTAACATCTTAGGACCAACATGACTGCAACAACACTGCAAACACAATACATCAATAACATTATTTCCCAAAGGAAATCTATACCCAAGAACATGTACCTTCTATTTATATTAGGGATGTTAAAATGTGATTAAGTAATGGTTACTTCCACTTCCCTGGTTTAAGCTGAAATGGCATACCCTGTATCCACCTGTGTTTGGACACGGTGGGAACAATACGCATATGTTATGCAGGGCCTACTGGGACAATGAAGAGCTTCGTTGCTAGATAAATGAACAACCCAACTATAATCAATGAGATACATGAAACTGACAGTACAACTTTATTTGGCATTTCATACAAACGCTCTCTCCCAAATGCTTTACAGAGTTAAATAACAGAGTTAACAGACGCTTACGGTATTTACACAGTTAATTCCTGTCACTAGCCTGGCAAAGCAAGCAGAACAGCAGCCTAGTTTTAGCCATTTGTTACAAGACAAATAATGTCAGTGAAATGGAATATGTCCTGAAACTAATTTACCACAGGATATTACTGTGTGAGGTGGCTCCATTTTAAGTTACTTGGGGGAGAGGGGAGGAATCAAATGAGTTAATTACTCATAAGGAAGAGTGGCTATGAGACAAATGTGAAAATGTTGATTTGTGGGAATTATTTTCAAATAAAAAGAGAGGTATGTTTGAATCCCTTACCTCAGATCTTGCCAGCATTGTTGTTTATATAACAGTTAAGTGAGACCCCCGAGGATCCCTAAGTGAATGGTTTACTTGATTTATACATTTAAACACAAGGGTAATGAAGCAATGTGTGAATGTCTAAGTTGCGCCTCCTGCTAGCATTACAACACATCTGAAGAGCATGCTGGACACCTGCAGTGTGAAAAACTGCCTTATAAACAGAGCTGAACAGAAGTCCGAGGTACTGGACAGTGATAGATGGATCCACATGACAAATACGTCGTTCTCACAATAATCCATTTGGAAAAGCTGGGTAGGCCAGCCTCGCAGTGCACTTCCTCCTGCCCACTCAAGCCTGCACTCAATCCTATTGGTTCAGAAACGTTCATGTTTTGCTCTATGCCATGATGCTAAGTTCTGACTTACGGCCGGGTCACTATATGATTATTATTTCACATGCTGATCTGGCATTAGCTGTCATTCTTTGGTGCTGCAAATCTCTGAATAGTGAGGGAAGAGACATTTTGACAATTTATCTGCGGAAGTCAGAGGGGTGTAAAGTGTCTGTTTTGAGTCAATCAAACCCAATGAGAATACATGCTTGTGACCCGTATCTGATAATACTAAGCAATGGCTTTCTGAGAGAGGGAACTTACAATAGGGGAAAATGACTTTCAAACTTAAATCTTGGTGTTTGATTAAACAATACTGCATGCTTCCTTCTCATCTTCCAGCTGAGTATGTCAAGGTGCTTGACAACAGGAACTCAGATTCACAACTATGTTATGAAGAAGACTTATACTCCTCTGACACCTGTGGAAACCGAGGTGGCAAGTGGGGTTAAATGACTTGCCCAAGGTCTCACAGGAAACCTATGGTAGCACATGCCGTATCTCTTGCCCCCCATTTCTGGACTACCATTACTTCTTATTAAGCAGACAATTAGCTAAAGAGCGCATGAGAAAGTGAACACAAACTTTTAAGTGGAACAATGAAGCTAGAGGAAATAAACCACAAGTGATATTTTACAGAGGAAGTGCAAAGAGACCCATCGTTATAGTGACGATGCTAGGGATAGAAAAGTGTAACCATTTAAACAGTACCCGATAAGCACCAGCTCATCGGTTTCCCGTTATGGTTACACGCTGGCTCCCCGGGAGCGGGGTCAGCAGGGGTTCTGCAGTATAAAAGTTGTACATGCAGTTCAACTTTCAGCTTTCCAATGCACAAAAAAAGGTGATTTTCCCCTGCTGTTCTGTTTTAAAGCCACTTTTAAACCTGGTCTGGAGGAAAGATATGGAGAAGACTATGCAGGAAAGACTGGTAGGAAGTAGCCCAGGACAGGGAGTTGTACCTCAGGTGCTTGGCGTGTTTCGGTAGGATTCCCCGCTGAACTAAGTGGTGGGCCACTCCATCCCTGATAGAGCCCTGGGCTGGGACCCGGTGGAAAGGGCAGTCCTGGGTTTCCTCTACCCCCTCCTCCTCAACCCCACGAGAAGTTCTACCTGCCCCATTACTATTGACTCTGGCTGCTAGGCCATGCTGCCTGCACGAAGGGAGCTGTTCTATGGACTAGGGCTGTAAGCCTGGCTACCCTGCTGAGGTGGGTGTTACTGTGAGGTTGGCTGTTAGGCCTAACTGCCTCAGTGAGGAAGGGTTTTACTACTGACTGTGGCCATTAGGACAAATGCGGGTTGAGCACCACTCAAGGGGCCTCAGAGGCCCAACACCCTTCCCCCCCCAAAGGGGAACAGGTGGGCTTGCCCTGTGACAGGCTCAAAGGTTGCATATTCCTGCAAGCTGAATGTTTTCAACCCCCACTGATGCCAAAGGAAGTTGGGGGAATTACAGTCCAGCAGTGTTCACAGAGATATGTGCTCTAATTCTATCTGGAGAGCAACTTCAGTCCCCTAAGGGTGGACTAATCTCATGTGCTGCTTAGTGTCTGATGATTAGTGTAGCAACTGCATCCTACTGCCTACAGCAGCAGACGTGACCTTTCTAAAAGAAAAATGTTTCCAGGCTTCTTCTTTTTAATGTGCTGGTAATGAAGGGGTAGGGTTTCCAAAGCAGTGTATGGGGGAAATTGGCCACATGGCTTCTATTAGCATGAGTGGCGATCTCAGCTCCCAGCTTGCAAAACGGCCCTGCGTTCAGCCAATACTGGAGGCCGTCCCAGCAGGATGCCCAAGAAAAAGGAAAACTTCCAAACACGAGGGTAAAACTTGTCTCCCAAGAAAACCAAACATTTCCTCAAAACAAAAGGGAAAGCAGACCTTGTTAATGGCTCAGCTTTGGGCTGAGCAGCAGTGGGTCTAAATCTGATCCCACCAGATCAGAAAGACGAGAAAGAGGGAGCTCAGACCTGCATTTTCCAGTTTTCATGTTACTTACTACATTTGTGATGGATTTTACTACTGGTTCCACAGCTGTGAAATTACAGAGAGCTTCTGTAAAATTCTAGGGGCCACTGAAAACAGCAAAAGCTGGATCAGGCCTATGATGAACAAAAGATACCTGTTGCTGGAGGAAGAACAAGGCAAGCGTAGGAGCTGAAGATCAGTTCAGGAATCGCCCAGGCAGCTCCAGTACTATTTCAAGGTCCTAAGCATTAAACACTACAGAATCCAGAAACTATGAGAAAATAGAAAAGCAAACCTCACAGCAGGTGTACAGTGCTTTTTCGGTTCTGTTTGATTGAAATCTGGATCAGGTCTGTAGATCAGGCGAATGCCATGTCATGTAACTAGTGAATTTCACTGTGACTACTTTTTAAAAAAGACCATTTTTGCCCAGGACAGTCATCTCTGCTTAATATCAGATCTTGTATAAAACTCCCTCAACACCACTACCAGTGCTGCATTGCTAGACCACAGCTTCCACCTGGTCTCAATTTTTTTAGCACTCAAAGCCAGTGAGCAATGTGTTACCGAAAGGTCTGAATCTAAAGCAATGCAATGTTAGTTTCTTTTGTCAAAGTGCCTTATTTTCTTTGAGCTTTTAAAATGTTTTCCTTACATTTTAAAATGAAGAGGGGGGAAAATAGAATACTGGTTTTATATGAAACATAGTAGAAAGTTAATCAATATTTACACAGATCTTGGACAAGGCCAAGGCAGAAATTATTTAAAAACTCAGCACAACCCAAAAGCAGAGCGTCAAAAGGAAGGAAAAAACCTGCTCATATGCTTTCAACACCATCCCCTTGATATCCCTAGTGTAAAGCACTTTATCTATGAATAGGCATTTTACTGAGCCGCTAGTAATCGGAGTTGATTACAGACATATTTTAAAACTAGCGGCGTGTGTGTGGGTGGGCGAGTTGCCTTTTGACCTCTCCAGGAATAGAGTACGCACTTAGACAAGTTCAACTTTAGCGTTTGGATAAACAGCCACAACATCATATCCTTCAGGGGGCTTAACCCTTTCCTTGGCATGCGTTTCGCAGTACAGCTGCTCCTCGATGAAGAAATACCCCCTCTGCTTCAGGTTTAGGCCACAGTCATTGCACATGAAACATTCTGGGTGGTAGAGCTTGTCCCGAGCTTTGACGATTGTCCCTCTGTCGAGTGTAAGAGAAGACAGGTTACAAACCAGGCTGACATCAGAAGCAACAGCAGCTTGTTCTTCTACCCGGCATAGCAAAGAAACGTGAAAATAAGTAGCATTTACTGACATTTTGGAGCTATCCCCCTGCAACCTCTTTTGCCTCCGTCTTTGACACCCCCGTGGCTCATCTAAAATCCCACTGGGAAAATCCCTCACCCACTGTGCTGATCATCTTCACTGCCCCCTCAAGGGCCCAATCTTGCTCCCACTGATGTCAGTAGCAAAATCCCTGCTAACTTCAGTGCCTCAAGCCCTGGACTGGTTCCCTCCTGCCTTCTGCATCAAGCTCTCCTCAGTTTCAAGGTGCTGCACAACTTCATCATGTTCCCCCCCATACCCCTCTCACCTGGTCCTCCTCTTTTTCCTTCTTCCCTGCCTGTCTCCGCAGCACCTCCCACACGGTCACCTTTGCCCCAGACACCCTTCCCATTCCAGTGTGGCATTTCCGCATCTGCTCCTTCTTTACTTCTTCCTTGAAATTCCATTTCTTTCTCAAAGCTTTAGTCTGTCCCCCCATTCCTCAAAGGCCGGGGGGGTGAGGTAATGTCTTTTACTGGATCAACTTCTCTTAGTAAACTTCTGTAAAAAGATATCACCTCCCCTGTCTTGTTGACATTGTTTAGATGTAAGCTCACTGGGTGGGGAATCGTGTCTCCTTCACTTTCTGTACAGTGCAGCGCACAGATCAACATTCAGTTGATTTCAAGGGTGGTGTGCGTGTGTGGTGCTCAGTACCTTCCATGACACACTAGGCCCCTTCAAAGATCGGACCTTGAAGGGATGTCCATGGTTAGCCCTTTCCTATTCCTGTGGGTTGCTGCTTCACTGCCTGAGTTCCTTACCCCATGTCTTGGCATAACGCTGGGTCTGGAGTATTATACTGAGCCAGGATGATGGCAAGACCTCTCTGTGAGAGCAGGGAGCCATCCCCTTAGGCTAAAGCATTAGCCCTTTCACACACTAATGTAATGAAAGATCTTCATACACACAGGCTCTGTCCACACCAGCTGCTTTGGGGATATCTTCCACCTCTGCGCTCCCTCCCCTCCCCCGCTGTGGTAACACTGATGGAAATGTGAAGATGAACAGAGCACAGGAACATTACCATGTTGTCAGCAAGCCCGGCTTGGACACCCTCTAAATGGCTGGTAAAAATGCATGTATTCTCTCTACAACACTGCAACAGTGGGAGTTTTCTTAACCCCCTTGCCCCAAACAACCCAGCACTGCAAGGCTAGTCGAGTAGACAAGACCCTACAGCAGTGTTTCTTAAACTGTGTTCCGCGCGGCGCACCAGTGTGCCGCGAGGCAGTCGGAAGTGTGCCGCGGAGAACAACAGAGTTCAAAATGGCCACCCTTAAAGGGGCAGGCGACCTTTTTTCCCCTCAATAACTTTCCCCTCCGACCCCCCCCCCCCTTTTTTTTTCTCCTCAACAAAAAATCATTGGTGTTCCTCATAAAAAAAAAAATATTGTTTGGTGCTCCTCGGTCTTAAAAAAGTTTAAGAAACACTGCCCTACAGACATACAGTCATCCACCAGGTCTGAACTGAGCTACTTCTGCATGACATACTCAGGCCTCTCCTACTTGAGCCAAATGAGAACTCTGGTGTGGGGTAGTAAAGGGCTGCAATAATTTCTGAGACCACTCACATGCATTGGGTCAGTATATTATAATAAGTATGGTAAGATCATGCGCTTCATTAGAAATCATTGCTACATCATGATCATGGTCATATTTCTTTGCCTCTTGAAAAGGCAACCCCAACTGTACTGCAGAATGTCACCTTATTTCAGTGTTATGTCTTGTGTACAGGGATGGCTGGCAAAACATATGAAGCCTGGGAGGACTGTGCTGTATGTATTAATACATGCACTTCTATTAGATGAATATCACAGCCAGCGGTGGATATAGGGCAGGGCGAGCAGGGCGGCTGCCCCAGGCCCCGCGCTTCAATAGGCCCCGCGCACGCGCCTACTACCTGTCGGCTGTGGCCGTGGCGTATGCGCGAAATTGTGCTGCCCTGGGCCCCGCACTTCAATAGGCCCTGTGCCCTGGGCCCTGCAAAACTCTCATCCGCCCCTGATCACAGTGCTCCCTGTAAGCTGTGTGCGTGTGAAGCCTCTCAGGAGAGATTCAAATGGCGCCCCGCTGATTAGCAGAGCACCTATAGCTAGGTTTATGTTTCTACTGGTGGTGCACATTCCCACATGTCTTGGTGCACATAAATTATTCCGCATGTGGCTGGAAAAATCCGCACATGGCTGGAAAAGATTAGAGGAAACAATGATCACAGCAGAAGTCCTCTGAAGAGCTTACTGTCCCACTCCACTGCATGGTGTTATTGACGGCTAATGCTCTGGAGAGATCCTTTACTTACACAATCCCATTGCCACATCTGGTGCACTCAGGGAGCATCTGCAATCCAGACATGGCACCACCGAGTTTTGATACTGGAGATTTGATGTTTCTTGGGCCAGTCAGCCGGTCGAGTTTTTCACCTGCCCAGGGTTTTGAAAAGACACGGATTAAAAATTGACCTCTCCTTTAGAAGACAGATGTGATGATTCAGTTTGGAAAAACATGATCAACAGGCCTCTCTTCTTTGCTAGTAAAAGCATAAGAAAGAAAATGGTGGGACCAGTCAGACTTTAGGGGTCAACATTTAAGTTCATACTCAATACTGACAGGCCTCACATAAATCCACTGTGACCTGTGGTAGCACGGTGTGTGTGCGTGTGTGTGAGCGTGAAAGGATGCAAAGTGCCCTTTCCAAAATGTTAATTGCTAAATGGGGTGCCCCCACATCTCCCCCTCATGCCCCTCTGGGTGGTCCACTCTGCGCCCTCTCCCCAGAAGGCACCAGTTATCCCTACCAGCAGAGCTGGTAACTAACTGCTCAGAATGGTAACAATGAAATGGCTGTACTATAACCATTGATTACCACATCGCTGTCTAAACATACACCAATTATCGAAACAGACACCACTGACCTAAAAAGACCAAGGACCAAATTTGTTTGCGAGATTTTTTTGGGAACGAAAAGGCGTAAATGGGGAGAAAGCAGCGCACTGATGAAATCATAGACGAACAGAAGAGAGAGCATGAGTTCTATCTGAGTCACATTAGATGCATTACTTTTTATATATATAAAGATATAGACCAGTCAAAGAGAAAAAGATTAAAACCTTTTGGAGCATGGGGGAAGGGGAAAGGGAGGAAGAAACCAAACAAAAACACAGTTAAGTGCATTTTTCTTCTTGGAGGATGTGTTTGTTTAACTACATCTGTCGTGAGTCAAGAAGGCTTTTGTGAGCCTAAAACAAAAGTAAAACAGCATGTTAGAAGCTGACTTTTTTCTTGGCATTGAGTTCTGTTTTATATCGGACATCAGCCAAACTAAAAGGAAGCAATGAATGCTTTATGCATAGTAACTGGCACTAAATCTCATATATGAACTTATGTGTGTGTGTATATTACACATAAACATATATCTACTAAATATTTGAGAGCGCTATTCTGTGAGCAAGCGAGCAAGTCTGTCTGTCCATTTGTTCAAGAACTCCTCCTAAATGGTAAGAGCTAGGACCACAACATTCGGTATGCAGCTTCCTCTTATCATAACTTAAAGCAAGGTAAGGATTTGTGTGGGGGGAGGGCTGCAAGCTACCCATCCCCAATGCCTATGAGGACACATAAAACTATACAGAAAAGAGACAGAAAACCAGGCAGGTGAAAGGGGTTGGCTGGGGGCATGACTCCCCCATCCAGGACTGCCCCAATCCTGAGCCTCCCACCCCCCCGGCACTCTTTGGGGAAGGGGGGGGAGGGACTGAAGCCCACTCCTTAATTTGTATGCGTACATTGCTGGCTGTTCCCCTTTGTTAGGGAGCGAGGGGAAAGTGCTCAATTTGTTCCATTCCTCACTCTGGCTGGGGAGCGCCGGGGGCAGATGAACTGGGACCTGCCCCAGTCAGGGGACATGCATCCCACCCACGATTGGGCTCGCTGGAGCTGCAGCGGCCATGAAGAGACACTTTTCACTTGGCCCCAAGCTGCTGTGATGAGAGAAGGCTGGGGTTGTGCTCTCTCCCCAGGGCAGCCTGCATACTGAACCCCTCATCCCAGCCCCCAGAGCAATGATTTAAATGAAGAAAACCAAAAATTAATTTAGGACCTGAGCAATGCTGGGTAAAGCTTCTAACACACACACACACACGGAGATAATGTTTATATATAATGTATACATTCACTCACACATACATGCACACGTTGCCAAAAGCTGTAAAACTTAACTACGTATACAAGTACGAAGTTTTCCAGAGTCCCCTGTCACCCAGCAGATCACAGCTGCAATTTTGAATATGGTCATCTAAGTCCCATTCAAGAAAGAACTTTAAGCACATGCTTAATTTTAGACACATGCTTAAATTCCATCCATTTCTATGAGACTTTAGAACATATTTATGGGCCATACTGAAGAGGAGTAAGGACTCACCACAGAACTACTTTGGAAGCTTTAATAGCTTTGATTCCGCCCTAAAATGCCTGCTACAGCTTTAAAGAAAAAAAAGAAATCTGTGTATCTAAAAGTTAAATCTTAATCAACCAGGATATTGTTCTTCTAAACTGTTTATTGAACTTGTTCCTATTGTTAGAAGCAGTTACACAACACACTTCTGACTTCCATTACTCAGGGCTTCGCTTTCATTTTGTTTAGAATTCATTTTCCCAAATGATCTGGGGATGACAAAAGCACCCCCTCTTCCCTGTTAGAATAAGGATGTAACAGGTAAGATAATCTGCTTTGCTTTCAACACAGAAGGACAGATCAGCCCATTCCAGCCCCTATGACAGCATGACTGTACTTTCATCCTTGTAGAAACTGTTTGCCTTTAATATAGAGGAGGGCACTCAATTATAGAAGTGAGAGGTGAGCAAAGGGCCTAAAAACAGCCTCCCACCCACAGTCAGGTTTGGGTTTTTTTGGGACAGGCCTTTAGCTAGACTCAAGCACAGCTCGTTTGCTGAGACCTTCTGTTGACTGGCTCAGCAGGAACCAACCAACAAGGCCAGACCTCACACCACTGGGAGATGCTGTATTTGAGCTCTTCATATATGCATTTGCCATCGTTTGAAATATCACCCTCAGCGATGGTGAGAGACTTCGTTGGGCCCTGGGCACTGTGTCTGTGTGTGGCTTCGGGCCCCCAGAAGGGGCATGGCCTCAGATGGAAGGGACGGGACTAGGGTTAACTTCCCCCAACCAGCCTTCAGCACTGCCTGGACCATCCCACGTGGGGCTCTGGCGGCGATTTAAAGGGCCAGGGGCTCCAGCTATTGCTGCCACTGCAGTAGCAGCCTGGAACCACAGGCTGTTTTAAATTGTCGGCCCCCAGGGCAACTGCCCCCTTTGCCCGCAGCCCCTCCACCTTTGGCAGCCCTGATCACCTCCCTACACCTGAACCTGCTCTGTTTCTAAGCTTGGGAACTTGGATAAATTAGAGAGAGAGAGATTGGCAGGATCTTCAGAACTCTCATCGGCATGCTGGGTCCTTTCCCTCTTTCTGCAGGCATAGAGCCCCACGATAATTTATGTTCCTTAGCTAGGCAGCTACTAACTTTACGTAAACATTCTTGACTGTGCCTTGTGGTTAGAGGGCTCATCTTTCATGGTTGAGGGGCACCCACTGAGGCAACTGTTATGTTTCTTTACAAATCTTGTCAGATTCCCAGCAGGAAACACTTCTTATTAGAGGCACAGTGTGAGGCCCATCATCATAAAGAAAAAATACTGCTTCTGTCAGGAGAATTTTCCATATACCCCAGCCCTTCATGTCAAATACCAGGTTCCAGGAGACGATGAAAATCCTGCCTTTAAAGGGACACTGCATACTAGTCTTGGACCTGAAATGTATATTTCTGCTTTGTTAAAATTTATTTTTAAAAAGGGGGAAAAAAGAAGGTCTGACGAATGAATTAAAAACAACTGCGCTGATTTAAAAATACATCAGTAAAACGAAATCTCGTAATCGGAATCTCTAGAACTGAGAATCCCCAATACAATAACATTTCCCCGGTGCATCAGAACCCAGAAGTGAAATAATTCACCCCAAAGTGAAAGAGATTAGTCTATGGCCATTGTCCAAGCTGAGTGAAATGCAGAAGAGGTTTACATTAAAGAAAACTAAATTCAGACTTTCAAATGTTTAATTTTTAATTACCTGTGAGTGTTATGCTGACAGAGTACGTTCCAAGAGAAGTCCTTATAAGGTGCCACAGGACCTCTGGTTGTTCTTGCAGATTCAGACTAACACGGCTCCCCCTCTGATACTTGTTCGAAGAGAGTATTTCATTTTTAATCCTTTACAAAATGAACCTCTGTAACGGAACAATCAATGCTCCTGGCCTGATTCTGTGGCTGCAAAACTTGTCTTGGATTCACCAGCATTATGTAAAAATCACTAGTAGAACAGAAGTGGGCTGTGCCCACGAAAGCTCATGAGACCATCTACATGTTTTGCTAGTCTATATAGTGCTACCAGACCATTTGTTGTTTTTCAAGTTTATCCTGTACAGACTAACTCGGCTACCCCCTGAAGCTAGTAGACCAGAACCAGGCATAAAGTAAGAGAGAGAAAAGGACAGTGTTGGTCTAAAGCAGGAGTGGACAATAATTTTTCATGGGGGCCACTCCAGGATTTTGGTGAGTGGTCACAGACTGCACTTCTCTATGTAGGGATACAGGCTTTGGGACAAAGGTTGAGTGCAGAAGGAAGCTTGCAGTAGGGGGCTGGGGTGCAGGAGAGGGTGTGGTGTCTGAGGGGGAGTTTGGGTGAAAGGGTTGTCACCCAGGTTGGGAGACTGGGGTGCAGGAGAGGATTCTGAGCTTGGGGCTGGGTGTAGGAGGGGGTGCAGGGTATGGGCCAATGGGATCTGTGATAATTGTCCTGAGAGTGGGGGTAGGCTTGGTGGAAGCCTAGAATTAAGATTTGAATTCTCCAGCTTGCTGACCTGTTGGTTATATCTGCCATCAGGTTTGTAACTCTAGGCTCTTGTCCTGCCATGTCACCGATAGGTTGGCATTGTGATAAGCCCTACAAGGAAGGGCAGGGGGATATTCCTTAAAAAAACCCATCTTTTAAAATTGTGCAGCACTTTTAAGTTACTCTATTAAAATCTTGTGTAGGCAAGGCTCCAGAATACTACAGGTTGGACCTCCCTGGTCCAGCACCCTCGAGTCCCAGATGAGGGATTTAGCAGGACCAGGAGAGGTCATTTTGGAACCCTGCCACCGGCCCCCTGACCCAGCCACTGGCCTACCAGCTGGCTCCCTACCTCCTGCGGGCCTCTCTGCACTGGTGACCCCTCCTGGGCAGTCACTGTTGCCATGGCTCTGGGACCTGCCAGGCAGCCCCGTGCTGGCGCTCTGGGACTCGCTGGGCAGCTATGTACACCACCCTAGAGCTCTGGGACCTGCAGGACAGTTACATGCACCACCCTAGAGCTCTGGGACCTGCAGGACAGTTGCATGCACCACCCTGGAGCTCTGGGACCTGCAGGACAGTTGCATGCACCACCCTAGAGCTCTGGGACCTGCAGGACAGTTGCATGCACCACCCTGGAGCTCTGGGACCTGCAGGACAGTTGCATGCACCATCCTGGAGCTCCAGGACCTGCAAGACAGCCACCCATGTTGCCCTGGAGCTCTGGGACCTGCAGGACAGCCGTATGCATGCCACAGCTCCCTGTCCCATTGAGCTGCTGCGGCTCCCGGCCCCGCTGGACAGCCACACGCCGGGTCAGACAACAAGTGCTGCCAAGTGCTGGGTGGCCCGCTGGCAACTTGCTGTGGGCTGCTCACTGCCCTGCTGACTCTGCAGGGATCCTTGCCGCTGGCCTTCCACTGGGACTCTCTGGTCCTGCAACATCCGTGCCGGACCATGGATGTTGCTGGACCAGAGAATTCTGGTTAAGAGAGTTTCAACCTGTAGTTACTTCCCATAGGAGAGACTGGAGGAAGGGGAGGAGATAACCGTCATTTGCAAGCTTCAACTCCATCACTTTCTCCTCGCTGCCTCCTAATAATGAGCTTCTTGGGTACGTACAATTGTGCACTATCAAAAGATCTAAAGGCACAATTGGATTCTGCTGTGACTCCCAGCTAATCATGCATTCGCTCTGCCAGCCTGGAATGGAATAAAACTTCCATGCCTAGAAGAACCATGGCTAATCTCACATGTCACACTCTTCCAAAAGTAGGTTATTGTCCCTCCCCCGTGGCAATGTAGTCTAGAAAATACAAACTTCTGCTGAGATTGAAAGCTGATTTTCCCCAAAGATCCTAGCTTACTCTCAGGCCTCCTGCACTCACTCAGGTCTGGCCTTTGGCATCTGTAACATTCATGACCACATATTCTTCAATGTCTCGGAGGATCCCCGGTCACACTGTGGGCGCGGGGGAGCAGTGCCACCAAAAGTCCCACAAGCTCCCCATGGCTCAGTGAAATGGACACAGCGGACAGTCCTTTGCGATGATGGGGTGCAGAAAACTCTTCTGTTCCAACTAGCCATGGCCGCAATGTGGCAGGCAGAGAGACTGCCAGCCAACCACCAAAAGCACAGGCTATTGTAGCACTTTTCTCATGCTCTCAAATGGCTTTGCAAACATTTGGAGCTGAATCCTGCTCCCACGAAGACCAGTGGAAGTCTCATCACTGATTTCAGTGGCTACAAGATATTGCTCGTCATGCACTAAGTCTTGCAAGAGCCTGGTGTGGTGGGAAAAGATCATCTCCAGTAATTTTACACATAGGGAAGCTGCAGTGCAACAAGCAATGTTACTAATTCTGGCAATTTTATCACAAGCCTTGTAATAGTTGTTTTTCCTTAATGTCCGAGCTCCTCAAGTGATGTGGGGATACAAGTTTTATTGCCTTTTTTTTAAAGTGTATTTCTAGTAATCCTGATTGCAGAGACAAACTTGCAAATTTGAATCCTAAAGGCCCCAAACTCAAAAAGAGAACAAAACATTTACTGTTTAAAACCTTGCAGCTTCAGACAATCTCATAATTTTTGCAGTATGAGCCATGATTTTTGTATGGTTGGCCTGGCTGCTGATGGGAGCGGGGTGTGTGTGTGTGTGTGTGTGTGTGTGCCCTGAAGCCCGGTGGTTCCAGCTGCCACTACCTCAGCAGCATCAGCGGCTGGAGCCTCAAGTCCTTTAAATCACAGAGGCTAGGCCCAGACCCACCCCTTCTGCCTGAGGCCATACCCCTTCCATGGGGCCCAGAGGCAGCTCCCCCCAGGACCCAGGGAAGTCTTTCGTCAGGTCTGATGGTTGGAGTTGATAACATTCAGCTAGATTACGTGCTTTGTTATGCTCTATAGGAAGCTGGTTGCAAAACTGTGAGTAGAACTGACTCCCATTCCTGTGCTTGTTCATGTAAATGCCATTTATTTAAACCGAAAAGATGGGTGAGGTCATTATAGGATCAACTCCTGTTGTTGAGAGAGACAAGCTTTTCAGCTTACACAGAGCTCTTCTTTAGGGCTTCAGCAACATGGCTACAACAACACCGCCTACATTTATTTAAAACAGGCAACCGATATTCTATTAATTACGTCCCCATCATTTTAAAATATTACATCTGGACGGATGCGTCTAGGAAAATAGCCGCAGCGTGCATCCAACCGGTAAACTGGGACACTTTTCACAGCACGCCCCTGAGTTTGGATGCAGTGAGCACACACATGGCTAAGCAGGACTGTGTGGATCAGATACTCGGGTTTGAAACCTGGCCTCTGGGGGTCAGTCTATACTACAGAGAAGAATGAAGCTGCCGCTGTTGATCTTCCAAGGTTTGACTTAGCGGGTCTAGTGAAGACACGCTAACTCGAACTGAGAGGGGCACCCCTGTCCAGGCCTGTGGAATGATGCAGTACAGAACTGCACAGAGGCAGTCAGCCAGGTCTTCCTTTCAAGGGATAACATGGCTCAGCCCAGAGAGTGGCATCTAATCCTTCCACGGGCAAGCAGCTAATGTCTGCACATCTTTGCAATAACAGGGAGCAGAGATTTGCCAGGGACCAGGTAGTGCCTTTGCACACTGTCACCAGCATCCACATAAGCAATGAAAGGAGATGAAGGCTGCTAAGGCGGTTGCGGCTGGTAGGACCAGAGTGCCAGGAGCATGTGTGAACAAGCTTTCTGCAACGGCAGTGCAAAGAAGGCTACTAATCCTGTTTGATCGCTTGGGGAAGTGAGAGAGTCAAAATCCAGCCTTTGAAGTATCCCAGGACTGAACCAAAGACACTCCTGCCCAGTCACACACCACATGCTTTACGTAGACGTCTACAGGTCTGCTGCAAGCACTAATCTCTTTCAAGTGGTCCAGACGCTCTGAACGGGGCTGCATGAAAGCAAGGCTGTGGTATTGTTCTGAAGTCCAATACATTTCTTTCCACATATTTAAAACCAATGTCACAGCCATACCAACTGAGGGGCAGATTGCAGCTGTCCCAGCCCACGTGTGCAACGTGAAGGAGGCAAGATGTGAACAAACTGGAAAAAGTCCAGAGACGAGCAACAAAAAGGATTAAAGTTTTGAGCACATGGCCTATGAGAGAAGATTGAAAAAAACATGGTTTGTTTAGTTTGGAGAAGACAAGACAGAGAGGGGAACAAAATGATTGTTTTCAAGCACATAAAAGGTTGTTATAAGCAGTGTTCCCCTCTAATTTCTCCCACACGTGTGTGGAATTAATGTTGTTATGTGCACCAATAGGGAGGTGATGCGCACATACCATTCACGCGATGCGGCTGGGGCTGGGGCTGAGGGGCTCACAGTGCCAGAGAGGGCTAAGGGATAGGACAGAGGTTTGAGAAGAGGGGGTGAAGGCTCCAGCTGGGGGTATGGGCTCATGAGTGGGGGCAGGGAGGAGGGTTTGGGGTGCAGGCTGCCCCCGGGCTATGGTGTGCAGAGAGGATTTCCCCCAGCTCTCTCTCCCTGCAGCAGCACATGAGATGCAGGGACGGGGGGAAGGCACCTCTCCTTACAGTGGCAGCTTTGGGCTGGGTTCAGGGCATCCATCCCCCCTGGCTGCAGCATGTCTAGGCAGGGTGGGTGACAGGGAACTTAGGTTTCAAGTAGGAGGGAGAAAGAATTGTTCTTATCCTCTGAGGAGAGGAGAAGCAGCAATGGGCTTAAATTGCAGCAAGGGAGGTTTAGGTTGGACATTAGGAAAAACTTCCTGTTAGGGTGGTCATACACTGGAATCAATTGCCTAGGCAAATTGTGGAACCTCCAGCACTGGAGATTTTTAAGAACAGGTTAAGACAAACACCTGTCAGGGTGGGTCTAGACAATACTTAGTCCTGCTAAGTGTGCAGGAGACTGGGCTGGATAACCTCTTGAGATCCCTGGCAGTCCTATGATTCTATGACCGTAAGCCTCTGCCATAGCTTGAGGGAGCAGTCTGGTGGTGTTAGCCCCCTGACAGAGCGAGGAAGGATAAAGAGAAGTCCAGTGGTTATGACTCTAGCCTATGACTGAGCAGAGATGAGTTCAAATCTCTGTATAACCAGAGGCAAGTCACTTAACTTCTCTGAGCCTCACTTCCCCATCTGTAAAATGTGAACAACAGCATTTCCCTGGCGCTATGAGGCCAAATACACTAAATATTGTGAGGTATGCAGATATTGCAGTCGCAGGCAGCGGACCCAGTTTTTTCCTTAGATGGGCAGAGTGGGGCAGGGTCACAGATTCATATCCACTCATCAGAGTAGCTGGGTACAGATGCAGGGGGCTGCGTGACTAAATTCTGCTGTGGTTCAGGAGGTGGCACTGCTTCTTTTTCAGTGTATGTTCCCAGTGCAATTCTGGCCAAGTCAGCAGAAATTTACCCAGCTATTCCTGTTGCACTGTCCCACTACCTGCTCAGTGTTGTAAAGCCAGGATCGGACCTGCTCTGAGGAGTGAGCACCAAACTGCTGTGTGGGGAGCAGTTCCCGTCGTAGCAAAGCATAGATACACCAAGCTTGGAAGGGCTTTTAATTAGCATCTTTGGATCATAAAACCAAATCGTTCTCCTGTTACACCAGCGCAACCCCGCTGAACTCAACAAGATTGCTCCAGCTTAGCTGTGAAGAGCATCTGACCCATTGCGAAGGTGTTGAAACATGTAGGTTTTCCCTCTTGTAGGGCATATTATATTCACAGGGAACAAACTGACTTAGAGGGCCATAAGAATTAGGAGGCTTGGGGGACTCTTTGGAAAACGTTGTTCGTGTAAACAATCTGAGATGCTGAGTTCCTTACCATTCTCTCCAGCTTCTAACATGCCCTGCAAATAGCGGAACGATCCAGACTGCTTAGGCTCCGAAGCTGGCTTTTCATAATCCTGGAGCATCTTGTACACATCTGACTCCATATCAATTCCATTTCTGCTCCTCGGGAGAGATTTTAAAGGGTCGGCACTATTTAAAAACAAAGCAAAGCAATGTCAGATGGGAAAGCAGCCATTGCTTTCAGGGGAGGAACAAGATCGCCAGGTAATTAGGGATGGGTGAACTCCATGGGGTCTGAAGTTTTGTGAGCAGCCCCAAATGTTTTGTGCTTCCTCCAACAAGTCTGCATCTGATTAAATCTTTTCACTCATAAATTATATCCATGTTTATTTTCACAGATTTAATCAAGCGCCCCATTCCCATGTTTTCTGCCTACAGCAAAGCGTGCTCGAGGGAAACAAACATGCAAACCATGAAAGACAAATTAGCATGTTGCTTGCTCTTCTATTACACAAATAACTAAGGCTTGACCAGTTACCATGAGTCTTCAAAAAAGGCAGCTGCCTAAAAGCTTTATAAATTACTGTGCCACACATGGAATGTACTGAAAACATTCACTGAATTAATGACTCAGTGCTATGGAAACTACCCATCCATTGTTACATGACCTGACATCTGGGGGATTTTTTTGGTTGTTGCCAGCCACAGTCTCAATGGATATGATGTTATCTCCAGTGAACGCACCTTTCTAATCCAGTTTCCTTCTGGATAACTCTGCATTGAAAAGGCCCAGGGTATTTGTCCCAGTCAGTCCAAGTTTAAAAAAAATAATAAAAATACCGGACTTACAAAAATGACCACTAAACAAGTTGATAAAACACCATGTTCTTTCATGTCACATTGTCCATTTAGACTGTACATTCTTTGGAGCAAGGGGTTGTCTGTGTTCAAAGCATCTAGAACAATATTGGGTGCAATTGAAACAAACAATATATCGTAATGAAGGCCTGAGTCACAGATCCGTCCTAATAGGACATGCTTATGTTCCATTGATTTCAAAGAGACTTTAGCAAATGTGCACATTTTTGAACAGAGAAGGTCTTAAGCATATGTTTAAATGTGTTTGTTGAACCGGGGCCTGAATAGCATAATACAGCACCTGAGGGTAGAGACTTTGTCTTACTCATCTGTGAATGTACATCAATGTCTTTATAAAAACAGTAGGAATAGCCAGAGCTTTTAATCTCTGTCAGACAGCGTAACACATTTTATTTATCATCTGAGTCTCTGTCTCTAGCAGCACTGCACTCGTGCCAGTTCATAAATCACACAAAATTCACTTTTGACGATGCAAAAGGTTGCATTTTCTGGAAGTAATCTGGCTCTCCGACTCAGGCCATGCCCACCTTCTGTTTGGAATGCACATTAGTTGGTGGGCAGCTTTGGAACTCAGTGCTAAACCTGAAAGCTCAGACAAGCAGGACTTGATTTTCTAGCATTCTAATGCACCGTTAGCGATCTCTTTGGCAAGTCAGCAGTGCACTACTGCAGGCCTGGTTTGGTCATCAAGAGTGGAGATGTCATTATATTGCAACAAGATCCACAACTAATCAGGGATGGGTGTACCTTTTACTCCATGGCGTTTGAGGTTATGCAAGCTGCCCTGGGTGTTCTATGTGTTGTCACCAAACACGCCTGCATTTGATTAAACCTTTTCATCCATACATTACATTCTAGTTTATTTTCACAGATGTCCAATTAAATCCCCTTTCCTCCCCCCTTCCCCAATGTTTTTCTACCTATAGGGAAGCCAGTTCTAGCAAAACAAGCATGCAAGCCATGAAGCAATCTATGCACAATTCTCTGAAGTTGTGATGCCCATGAAATCTTTATTCAGAGAGCTGAGCTGTTGCTGCTGAGAATCGTGGAGTGCACATGGGACTGCAAATTGTTGAAGCATCCACCACTAGTGATGTGAACCTGACTCTGAGGATTCTGTGCCGGTTGCTCTGGCATCCTTTCTGCATGTCTGAAATTCCCTACCTACCTTGCTATGGTACTGTCATCCACCAAGTCACATGTTTTCAACGAAGGGATGGACCTGTGTTTTATCCAATCCAGGCAGGTCATACACTTGGAAAAGACTAAGTTCATGACCCAATTTTGAACCTATGAACGTGTTCAAAATCAAGCACAGATGCATTCAGTCATCGCTAAAACTAATCCCCCTGTTTTTAACCAAGGTACACAAAGCCAAATTCTGCTCTCAGTGATTCCTGTGCAACATCAGCAACATCAACCTCATTAATGTTGACGAGGCTGTATGAATATAACAGAGGGTAGAATCTGGCCCATCGTCTCCCCCCACGTGTGAATTAATACAGAAACACAGAATTTCACAAGCTGAAAAAGTTTCTTCCCTGCCTGGAATTAATATGGGCATTTTTCCTTGTTCAGAAATAACGTGTGACATAAATTACCCACAGCCTCAAAAAGCGAAGGTATTCCAGTCCGCAAGCTGGGCTGCATCACAGTTTCAGTTATTCATGTGAGCTGTGTGTGGCTAGAAAAGTGTTTTCTTTTCTATACACTCTAATATAGCTTAGCCTGCCAAACACAGCTGCATTGACCTAGATTTATAGATGTCTGAATTTATTGGGCTTAGTCTTGTATGAAAACCATAATCTCAAAATCTGCTCCGACCAGTGGAAGACCAGTCACAGTACAGCAGCAATCATAATATCTATGAGGAACAACCTTTGGTTTGTGTGTACCCTGGACACTCACTCCCTTAAAAGAAGATACTGACGTTTATGACAAAGTCAGGACCTTAACACAGTTCCACATCGGGCTCTCATCTGGTGATTGCTACCCGTTCCATTAGCAGAAAAAGGATCTGAATCATACTCAGTAGTGATATAAATGATGGGGTAAGTTATACAGTAGGTGTCAGTCAGGAAAGGCTACGCATAGCTGTAATGGACAAACTAGAGTAAAATGTACTAGTTTGGCATTAAGAGGACACTAGGGGGATGTACCCCTGCTTGCTATGCTCGCCAACTCCCCGCTCATGGGGGGTAGGCAACCCCGGCTCTCCCCTACTCCCAGCCACCGGAGAGGGCTGGGCTGTGGTCACACCAGCCTGGGTCCCTTCTCCCTGCTGCTTCACCAGCCCTGGCCCTTCTCACACCCTCCCCCCAGCCAGCTCAGGTCCCTTCTCCCACCCCTGCCAGCACAGATCCCTTCTTTTTATCCCCTATGCCAGTCTGGATCCCTTCTCCCTCCTCCCCCACGAGTTTGGGGCCCTTTTCCCCTGCCCCAGCCAGCCCTGGTCCTTTCTCCCTCCTGCTTCCCCATAAGCCAGGGTCCCTTCTCCCTGCCACCACCAGCCTGGGCCCCTTCTCTCTCCTCCCCCAGCCCTGGCCCTTTCTCTTCCCTCAACTCTAACCCCCGCCTCCCAGCTGTAGTGCACGCCAGACCCGGCTCTAATCCCCTTGGCTGGGGAGGTGCAGGAGTGCCCGCCCGCACCGCGTGGGATGCAGTGAGGCGCAGGTAGTGCCATGTGCATGTGGCGCTCCAGAGCACTGCAGCCTGCTGAGGTGGGGAAAGCAGCACAGGGGGCCGCTGTCCTGACCTCTCCCCTGTGCAGTCCTGCCTGCGCTGTTCACTGCTCCCGCTCTGTCTACAGAGCCCAGGACCGCCTGTCCGCCCGCCGAGAGCAGAAGGGAAGGAACAGACAGGTCGGTGCGGCGGCTCCCCCGGGCGGCTCGGGGGTACTCTGGCAGTCACAGTAAGTGCAGCTGCTGAGGAGGGGGTGAGTCTCTGCAGGGGCCGCCAGACTCCAGGCGGTCGGGCAAGGTGCTCTGGCTCCCCAAGAGCCTGGCGGCAGGGGAGCCCCGAAGAGCCCACTGCTGGCACATAAGCCCGTCTGGGAGCCCTGTTCCTAGCACCTGTCACCGGCCTGCTGCCCTGAGCACCATTCCCCGCCCCCCCAGGCTGTCACGGCTGCAATGAGGAGTAATGTTACTTCGAACCAAGGGGTTTGATTCGAACTAACGCGTCCCCGGAGTGCACTTCCTGGTTCGAATCAGCTGTTGAGCGGAATAATGTGCGGGCGAGATTATGCTAATAAAGCGCAGGATATTTAAATCCCCGCTTCATTAGCAATTTCGGCTATATTTGCATCCCTAGCTTGAACTAGGGAGCAAGTGTAGACGTACCCGAAGAGAGTAACTGTACACAATGTGCTATCAAATGTACCAAAAAAACCCCTTAAATTGAGAAAATAATTTTACTACCAATGTCTGTGGATTATACTTAAATTAGCTGTTACTTGGAAGTATAATAGGTATACTATTTTCAGACTAAAATGTGTTTTTTTCAAGTAGGAAACTTCCTTTTAAGTTGAACAGTCAGAATGTTCAAACATACAGATTATTGACCAGTCTTTGCGAATACGGAGAAAGATGCAAGTACCATTTCAACCTTGCTTATAGACCATTACTGGTCTGCTTGTGTTGTAGTTCAGTTATGTGATGGTGCCAATCAGTCGTATTTCCAAAATATTAACCTGTTATGTCAACATAAACTTCACTGCATGAATAGGACTTTTCCTGTAGCAAAGCTGTTTGGTTGGGCTAAGCACATTGGGGTGCGGTCCCTCATGGGGCTCCTAGACACGACGACAATACACATAATAATATCTAGCTACCTTGGCATAATATGCTTATGTGTTGTACTGAGTGCAATAAGTGGCAAACCACCATCAACAGCACATGGCATATAGCACCATAAAACAAACAAACCCTGACTGTTGTTCCTGTAGGGCATTTTGATTAGAGACTTGAACCTTCAGCTCCGAACACCCAGGTTTTGCATTTTACGCACATAAAAGTAGGATGGCTGCTATCTTTGCTGACACATTCAAAATGAGACCAGGAACCTCCAGAGCTAAAAGCTCTGCAGCTTGTGATGAACAGCCAATGCTCCCTACCTGTGCTAAACCAGATTTCTATCCTCTGCAGACAAGGTGCAGAGGAGGGACCTGATATGTACTCTATGTCCCGCCCAAAGCATAATACTACATATTAACTGCTATTTTAAAATATCAAATTTCATCATTTACTGTTAGCAACATACTCATACGATCAGAACTTTTCTCCCACCTGTGTGGCGAAGCAATATGGAGCCCACTCATCTGTCCTGGCAAACTGGATTCGACATTGTTATTTGTATAGAGCCGTGTTGGATGATTGTACTGTAAGTTCAACATCTGTTTGTTGTCAGTTGGGCTCCCACTAGGAGCATAGGACATGGGTTTTTGACCCTGACTGGGCCCATTATCCTAAAAGAGAGAAGAAACAGAAAAAAGTGAGATACACGGCTCCCAGGTCAGTATAGCCACTCTAGCTGCTCTACAGTCTACAATAGCATTTCATTTGTTGTGTGTAAATAAGTAGAGGAACTAAGAGAAAAAAATTCACCAGGAAAAAGGAAATTTACATTTGACCCATAATTAGATCTTGCCGAATCTGTGCAGCTTTCATTGGTCTGTAATTAAATAAGTTTGGCTGTTTCTCAATATTCAGCCATTGCTAATTATTCTACATTTCTTCATTTTCTACATAGGATCAATATTTATCAGTCCTGTGAAGGAAGAAAAAGGGGCATGATTCACATTTCAATTACACCATTTCATAGTGGAGTTGTGTACCATTCTGGTGTACTTTGGATTCATGCTGATGGAAACAAGATCAGATCAGGGCTATGTTACACGGGAGCCCAAATAAATAGAGCACTGCAAACAACATTCCCTTAAGACTTTCCAACCATGAGTGGAGTGAGTTTTGACTTATGCACTGACAGTGAGGTCACGTGTGCTGGTTTGGATGTGCACCACCGTGGCACCACATTTATTAACACACACACGTTCCTGTCGCCAGAGCAGAAACCCTCTCCCTCCCCCGCCATGCGGCGTGTTCCATGCCCGGCTGCCGGAGCAGACACACCCCTCCGCCATGCAGCTGAGGCAGCCCCCCACCCCAGTGGCTCCCTCACCATGCCGTCTCGTTGGCCCCACCCACCGGAGGAGCTCCCTGCCACACAAGTGATGCTGTGCGACTCTCCAGAGGAGATGGGCAGGGTAAGAATTTTTTGTGCACAGTCACGCAGAACCCTGCAAATCTGCAGATGTCTGCTTTATATGCATGGGCATCTGGATGCGGATGCGGGTATCTGCGGATCATTTTTGCAGATGCAGATATGGATGAGGATACCAATTTTGTATCTGTGTGGGGCTCTACAAATAAAGTGCCAGATCCTGTCACCCTTTTTCACCCTAAATAACATCTCACTCCACAAACAGTTTAATTCATTTCAATGGGACTGTTCTTGAAGTAAGGTGTTACTTGAAGTGACTAAGGGGATCGGAATTTATCTCAAGCTAATAATTTGGTATCTATAGTTATAGTTTGTGTTGACTTTCTAGTGCCTGAGGGAACATTAACATTTTGCAGGGCCAAACTGATGAAGGTCTTTTTGTTGTATTTCCACCCAATAGGAATGGAAGCATTGTAAAAAAGACTAGTTTCCACGTTATTTCAGTGACATGAAATATTAACAACAGTTCTAAACACTGCTGAGAAATATTCGATCCTGCGAACACCAGTAGGTACAAAACGCATCAACAGTAACATTTATTGCAAGGGGTGCTCCCTACCAACTAAGTTGTACCCATGTTTAATCTCCTTTTTAATATTCTGCTTGGCGGGCTGCCACTAGAAAGAAGACCCGGGGAATATTGACAATGAAATACAGATTCCATATCCAATGATCAAGAGCACCGTAAAGCAGCTGAAACCTAAAGGGCAAATACTCTTCCATAGAACCATAGAGCTGGAAGAGACTTCAGAAGGTCATCAAGTCCAGCCCCCTGCTCTAGGCAGGACCAATCCCAACTAAATCAACTTTGTCAAGCCAAGACTTAAACACCTCTAGGGATGGAGACTCCACTACTTCCCTAGGTAAACCATCCCAGTGCTTCACCACCACTCTCCTAGTGAAATAGTTTTTCCTAATATCCAACCTGGACCTCTCCCACCACAACTTGAGACCATTGCTCCTTGTTCTGCCATCTGTCACTACTGAGAACATCCTCTCTCCATCCTCTTTGGAACCTCCCTTCAGGAAGTTGAAGGCTGCTATCAAATCCCCCCACTTCCCATGTGTCTGTTAGTGCCATTCATGCTAGTCAGCTTTGTGTCTGTATTAGTATGTTAAAATTTCGATTGATCAGCTAATCGAGTAGTCGCTGGAATTTCCATCAACTACTCAATTAGTTGATAAGGGGGAGATGGGGCACTCGCTATCCTGGTGCGGCTCTGCCTTTTACATGTAGTAAGAGCCGCCCGTGGGGCCCCTGTTACATTTCAAAGGCAGAAGCGCAGCAGTCGGAACCCGGCACGAAAGGAGACTGCTTCAGGCCCCGCTTGCCTTGTTTTCCCACTATGTCTCTGCATCGCTGCCCTCCCGCGGAGACGGTGCTGGGGGGAATTGGTTTTTAAGCCGGCTCCCCCCAGCACCAGCTCCTGCCCCACCCCCTTGCTGCCTCTCTTTGATAGAGGCAGCAAGGGGGAGAAGTGACTAGTTGACTAGTCGCTCACGTCCCTAGTCTGTATTGATGGAAGAATAGACATTCACATGAGAGACATTTTAATTTTAATGTATTCTGGTCTGAGTCCTAGAGCTATGCTGATTTACACCAGTTGAGAATCTAGCTCAGTTTTTCAATATTCTTGTATATTTAAGGCTTGTGAAAAGCTAGAGAAAAACCACAATGTGACCAAGTAATGGAGTGCACAGTTTGGGTTCCATTAACAGGTTTACTTTTGACTGAAATCATCCAATAAACACTAATTGGAAACACAAGTTTATCACTGGCACATAGACTGAAATAATTTTATGTCCAAGTACAGTAAAAATGAACTGGTAAGAAAAAATAAAAATAGACCCAGCCAGCAACAGGATTTTTAGCCTCCAATCCTGAAATTCTTCCTCAGGCAAAACTCTTAACAATATCAGCGGGACTTTTACCTGAGAAAGGACTTCAAGATTGGGGAGCAGGGCCTGATCCTGCAACCACCTCTGCAGGTGAGTAACTATGAATGTGAACAGTCCCACTGGATTCAGTGAGACTATGTATACGCATGAAGGTTGGACCTCCATGATCCAGCACCTCGGGGCCTGACTGGTCCCAAATGAGGGAGTGTGCTGGACCAGAGGACATCAATGCTGGCCCCCCCGCCACTGGCCCAGCTGGGCTCCTGGCCGCTGGCTCCCATGCCACCGGTCTGACAGGGTTGCTGGCTCCGCTGCCACTGCCCCAGCAAGCCTCTCAGCTCTGGAAAGGATGCCAGTACCAATGGCACTGGTCTGGCCAGGCTGTCAGCTGCTGACCCTACTGCTGCTGCCCTGGCACTGCTCCTGACCCTGCTACCACTGACCCAGCAGGACTCCCAGACGCCAGACCTCTTGTCACCAGACTCCTGGTCACAGGGGCTCTCTAGTCCTGGGATGTTGCTGGACCAGAGAATCCTGGTTTAGAGAGGTTTAACCTGTAGTTGCAAAACTAGGGCATTCCTTGTAATGCTATTTCAGAGACACATGGGAAATATTTGCATCCAACAGATTAGATCAAATTATCTGTTAAAATAATTACTCTTCTGGGAAGAATATTTTGTTTTTTTCACCCAAATGCTGTTTTTGAAAAAAAACATTAGGCGACTGTTCCCAATTCCCAGATTTATAGTATTATTTTAAGGAAATAAAGCAAATACTTTCTACCATCCCCCAAAGGGGAAAAGGAAGGCCATAAATGTCTGAGGAAAAGCAATACTGTAAATTGGCCAGATGGTAAATCATTTTTAGTAAAAAGCCATTAGTTATTTGAAAGCCAGTCCTGTAAATGTCTATGTCAAATGGGTCTGAAATTGCATTTCGCTCCAAGGAAATTCAATGGGAGTGTTTCCTCAGTCAGCTGAAGAGTGAAGAAACCACAGAGCAAGAGAGAGAGGCTAGTCTAGGTTATGACTGAGGTTTGACACTTTGTTTTACATACATGGGCCACTTAGAACTGTGGGCCATACTCTCCCTTGACAGATGCACATGCAGCTCCCAGAGAAGCCAATAGGAACACAACATGTATGCCTATGGGGAGAATTTGGCTTTAAATGTTTTGGGCTACATGTTTCCCTCTACCACGGAGTAGCATGTTATCTGAGAGCATTATCCCTGTGGCATGCTCTCACTCTATCCCCGCCCCACATATAGGTCTGTGGCGCCCAGGCATCAGGAATATTCCTGGCTTGGGGCCCAGCTCCAGTGAAGTTCAGGGCCAGGTTTCTCCTCCAGCTCCTCCCCCCCAGCCCTCCTTTGTCACATCTCCCGGCTCTGCATGTCATCCCTGGGGTGATCTAAAAGGGCCTGGAGCCCTGCCACCACCACTGGCAGTGCAGCAGGGCTAAAATGGCTTCTTGCCTGCTCACTCCATGGAGCTGCCGGCACATCCCTGCCTTCGGCTCCAGAGTGTGTGTGTACGTGCTGCCCCCACTCCGAGCGCCCCTGCCACCAATGGGAGCTGTGGGGGTGGTGTCAACAGGCAGCAGCACATGGAGACCCCCCTGCCTAGGAGTTGATGCTAGAGGGGTGTGTCCCAAGTAAGCACCACCTTCCCCCTAACTCCCTCACAGAGACTGTATCCCTCACCCTCTCCTGCACCCCCACCCCCAGCCCAGAGCCTGCACCCAAAACCTAAACTCTCTCCCAAAGCTTGACCTCTCGCCCCTTCTGCACCCAAACTCCATCCAAGAGTCTGCACCTCAGCCCTCTCCCAGATTCAAACATCCTCCCAGAGCCTGCGTCCTGCACCCCCTCCTGTACTCTCTCCTCTGCCCCAGTCCAGAGCCTGCACCCCAGACCGTTTCCTCACCCAAACTCCCTCTCAGAGCCTTAGGCAGGGAAGGGATGTGGACTCTGGGCAATAGGGCACCACCACAATTTTTACAAACCGGCCACCCATAGGTACACAGTGAATAGTTAGCGCTCTGCAGATTGGGATGGGATGTACTGGAGGCAGTAACCAGGCTAGACTGCAAACTCACCCAACTTTGTGAGTGCTCAAGAGTCAATCTACCTGGGGGTTTAATTCTTGTGCAAGCAGCATTATCTTCTTCCAACCACATTAACCCTATTCCATTGGGTGTGGGTATTCAGTGAGGGGCCCTTTGGTGGCGCAGGTCCAGGTGGCACCCAAAGAGGAGCTGGGGAAGGATCCTAGTTACACTCTGTGCAGGTTTGGGATCCCTCTCCTTGGTTGGAAGATGAAAAGGAAAAAGTTTGCTGGGTAGACTCCACAGGATTTCTAGCATTCGTTTCTCCCCCTCCCCTCTGCCCATCTTGTCCTTTTTTTCGATACAAGGGATGATTGGGGCCTTTTCCATGAAGGTAACACAGGATTCTCATCCGTTCTGGAATAAAACACACTTTAATGTGGGCTTAGAAAGCATGATCTCTTGGGACTCCTTTAATCTGAGGCAGTTTGTAAACTGTCAGGCATTCATTTTTGTTCAACGAAACAATGTGTAAATCAACAGCAAATGTGTCTTAAAAAGCTTAAATATTTCGCTTTGACCCTCTCTGAAGTGCATAAAAACTCAGTGTTGGACACAGATCTTTCTGGTCCCCATCTACGCCTGCTTAGACAGTGCAGCCTTGAGGACATGTCTGCATGGAGCGCTCTCGGATTGGCAAATGCTTGGGAGGTCATTTGGCAGGCAATGATGCCCACTGCAGGGCACAACTGAAAAGGGTCACTGTAAGTGGGAGACGCAGGTCTGTAATGGCTCCATGTTGCTCCCTTACAGGCCTACGCTGCACCTCAGTGGGCACCATTTCATCTCAGGTCAGTTCCAGACAGGAAGAAGCCAAACACCAGCTGGTTTTTTTGAGCTTCTTGAAACCAAAGCTGCCTAAAGACCCAATCCCACCCTAAGTCTTCAGTAGCAGCTTTGGGCCAGTCACACAGTGAAAGAACAGTATCAGGTGCCTAGTAAGCAAACAGTTAACTGGAGACCTTAGTCCTCCTTTTCCCTCCCAAAGATCTCAGGGTCAGATTCTCAAGTATTCAGCACCCACAAATGGGGCCAGATTTCCAACAGAGTAAGGCACCCTATAGCTCCCATCACGGTACTTCCGACCTGATTTGCAGAATGGCTGAGTACCCACATGTTGAGTTCCGGAATATCTGGACACTTAGTCCGGTGCTAAAATGGAAACTGACCCTTTCGGAAAACCTGTCCTGTGGGGTTCAGGAGAAGGGCTATAAGAGGTTGCTAGGGGAATGCCTGTGAGAAAGCAGGGCTCTGTGCCCAGGTGCTGAGGTCTGGCTGAATCCCCTGCTGAGGAAAACTTTTGTTTTTTCTCCGGATGCCTTTGCTTTGTTTGCATTCCTAGTTATAAAGATCGGCTCCTTCGGAAAAACCCTTGCAGACTGCTGTTATCTCATTTCCTGCTGACTCACCCCGGTAGCTCATGGGGCCGTCTCCTGTAATGCTCTCTCCAGATTCTTGTCTTCTCAAAGGAGATTCAGCTCCTTGACTGCACATTCACTGCAGTATCGAATCTAGCCTCTTTGTTCTCCTTCTGCCATGCCACTTTCCTGCAGTCACAAACAAGGAGCCTTTTGTACCACATGTAGCCCTGGCAATGTGAGAGATGGGCTTCATTTAATTTTAGTTGCTCCTAATTAATCTGTAGACATTATAGGACTGCACCATATGAATTTTTCATGATCACCTGCTCTCTCTGCTGTCTTCAAGGCGCTGCCATTCAGAGGGACTTTAACTCAGAACACAATGGTTATTTCCCATCTGCGTAAAACCTTGGCCAATTCCCTAAAATTTCCTCTGTGGGTCACAGAGAAGTGTTGTGGCAGGGTAGAGCGAAGGAATTACTGGCTATTGGGAGGCACAGAAGACTAGTATTGTTGGGAGCAGTCCTGCTTTATACTCACTTTCCAGAGACAAGGTAGGTAAGACGTTTTAGAACGTCTGTTTGTGAGAGAGACACGCTTTCAACCCACACCTAGTTTCTCTAATATTCTGGGACTGACACAGCTGTAACACTACAACACTGCATGCTCCCTTTCCACTCCAGATCATTCTCCTGCTCCAGTACATGCTCCCACTGGGACTCTTCTAGAGTTTAGAAGCTGACCTGATGGAGCCTCCAGACTGTGAAGATCAAAGGACCAATTCCAAGTCCTACTGGTAGAATCCAGTTGGCTTAAATGGGATTGAACAAGAGCATCTGACATTCCGCCCATCCCCCGCCCAAATGGGTTCAATAAGTTCTTTGAGTGGCTGCAGCCTTTGATGGGTTTATTTTCTTGGACCATGCTGTGGATTCAGGGTCTTCTGAGGAAAAAGATGGAGAATATTCTGTCTTCTGGGAGCTCACTTATCTTGGTCTTCCTTGGTTGTGTTCTTCTGTTGCCTGGATTTGTTTCAGACTCCTTTCTCAGTGCCCATCTCAGAGTTTTCAATGAAAGCCATGCAAAATTTTACACAATACAAAACATTCATGCTTTGGTCCTTAAAAACCTAGATCCAGATGGATTTCTTTACAGCTCTCAAAGTTTAAGATTAGCCACCAAATTGGGGACATTTTTGTAATTTGCTTTACTCTGCCAGCTTTTTTCTGCTTTATAGAACTTACTCTAGTTACAGAAGGTTTTTAAACTTTGTCTTATGGCGTTTCCCTGCTAAGAAGTAGTTTTATCAAATGCAATTCTTTTGGTCTTAAAGAGAGAAACATTAAAATCTACTCTCTCAGACTATATTAAACCAATCAAATCCAATTATAAATCACAACAAAATCTAATGGAGTTTCTAGCTGGCATTTGGGACTCAATGGAAACTGGTGATGTTAAATTAATTTGTGACTGATACACATATCCTCACGGTTCGGGGTATTACTCACAATTAATTTAACAGATGGTGGTGACGTGAGATTGCAACTTCTGTTGGTTTGATTTTGTCACGAATGAGGAGACAGTGAGAGAGAATCCTGGTGAGTTGCTGTCTGGCACCAGTTGAGAACAAGAGGACAGCAATGGTCAGGTCATGTGCAGCCTTGTGAGGCACACTTCTATAGAAGGCTTATAAGGTCAAGGCCAAAGGAAGCCGAGCACATGGCCAACCATCAATGAAACTTGAAGTTGCAATTTTGAGGGACTTGAGAGGCTTAAACCCTCCCACATCAAGGCTACGTCTACATCAAGGCTGCGGGGTTTTTGTGCAAGAAGTCTTTTGCGGAAGAGTTCTTGCGCAAAAACTTCTTGCGCACACACGCATCCACACCTCAAAGTGCATTGCTTTTGCGATGCACTTTTGCGCAAGAGAGCGTCCACACTGCATGGATGCTCTTGCGCAAGAAAGCTCTGATGGCCATTCACAGAATGAACATCAGAGCAGCTGTGCTTTTTCCGATAGGCTCTATCTGCGCAAGAAACCCCTGCAGAGTGTCCACACGTGCCTTTTTGCGCAAGAGCTGTAGCGCAAAAAAGAGTTATGCCTTGTAGAAGGAGGTATACCTACACCGCCAAAAGCCCTCTGTTCTGTCGATTGACTGTAGATTTTCTTGTGCAAAAATGCGCTTGAGGTGTGGACGCTCCGTGGGTTTTTGCGCAAAAAACCTTGTAGTCTAGACGTAGCCCAATTCTTGCCAAAGGACAGAAACTTGTAGGGGACAGTCCAAGATGGAAGCACATTCTAGGTGCCACCACAGCTACATCATAGCCTTGTGGATCTGCTGCTGATGAGGTCAGGGGCAGTATTTATAAAGGCCCAAGCACAATGGGGACCTGATCCTTTGGGTACCACTGCAGTACAAGATTGCAATAATGTGACCCATTGCTATCTGAGTGCATTAATTGATGCTCTGCAAGCTATGTGGTAGTCTCTCCACTGGCCAGCACTGGGCCAGATGTTCTACTTTTTCCTGACTCTAATTCACTTCCTGTCCCAAAGTGGGGGAGAATACATAGAAGATGAAAGGTGATGGAGTAAAGAAGGAGGAAAGCTTAGAGCCATGGGGAGGAAAGGATATGGGGGCATGTGTTAGAAACTGGGATTTGGGTGATTTTGCCTAGTGGTTGGAGCAGGAGTCAGGCCTAAAGGACAGAGCAAGCACCCAGAGAGGAAAATGGAAGTGAGGGTCAGGACCAGAGTCAGAGGCCAGAGTCAGAAATCAGACGCTCTTAAGAGCAGGTCTGTTGATGCCATCTGCTAATTGGGTGGTTTAGCCAATCAGGCAGTGCAACAGGGGACCCTTGCACTCTTTTGACTGCCTGAGGGTTAAGCTAGCTAGCAGGTAAGCAGGCAAGTTGCAAGCTCTTATACCTGAGAGCATCCTTCATGACATCAGTTCCGGATTCCCCAAATTGGCTTGATGAAGCTCACATTCCTAAGAACAAAGTGACTGTCCTAGCACTCACCTTTTGTATTCTACCTATGTGGACACCTGCCACTCTTTTTTCTCTGTGAATTGCCTGGGAACATTTAGTTCAACATCTTGTTCTCCTCTTAAATATATACATCACCCATTTATTAATAATTTACATTCCTGGGCACCACCTATATATTAACAGACACTGAAACATATGGCCTTATGGATGCAGGCCACAGATCCTGATGAGCTATTTCCAGAAAAAGGAAAATGCAACACAATATGGCTCTGAATGTTTCTTTTGGCATGGCATAGAGGAAGTGAAAGGAAATTATACATTTATGGTAATAAAAGCACTGGCAGCAAGCCATCGTTACTTGCATTAAGTGCATACTCTGATGAGGTACATTAAATTGGCTATTGTACTTCAAGCTACTGGATTTTTTTCCCCAATAAATCCTTATCCACTAATGGCCACGGTCCACAAAGAATCTTAAGCAATGGCACTAAACACTAAAGAATCTATTTATCACAGTAAGAGTAGGGTGAAACTCAGTTGTGCTGTCTATCCAAATGCCTCTGAATGTAAAGTACCAAATGAACTGTTTTCTAAAGACAACAATCAAGTTCATAAGATTTACACTAGGAAATCTGGAAAAGAAATGGCATCTCCCAGCTCACAATCAGATTTATTTACTGAGTTCGGCCTTTTCTTGAAACTCAAATTCTTCTCTGCTTTAACTCTCTGAATGAAAACATTTATATTCTGTAACAATTTTCAGGACTGACGTGGAACATGTTTACACTAATGACCCTTAGAGCCACAGGTGTACACTGGTGGCATTAAGGTGGCAACAGAAAAAAAATTAATCTTGTACATACTTGTTTATCTCAAGTAGCTAGTTCAAACAAACCAGTGTAACTAAACGCAAGGGCAAGGAAAAAGCTGCTGGCTTTTGAATGCTGGTTACGGAGTCCAGCACACATGAAAAGTTTTTTGTTTGGGAGAATAATTAGCTATTTGTAGTTAAACAAGTTCATTCCTGACCTTTCCTTATAAAGGATGGAACAGAATTTGGTTTTACAAGGCTTCTTTCTTATGCAGTGTATCCCATGGCATCTCAAAAAACCATGAGCTGCAGAAGGAAGATAGCCAGAAAGCCACCAAAACTGGCCATCAAAGAGACCAAGTACTCTGCGCCACCATGTTTCTCTTGTCCCACAATGCAGTGACTTTCTCTGTGCACATTGATGTTAAAAAACAAACTACTTTATTCTGCATCCACTTAAAAACCTATTAATAAGAATATGTAAGTTTGTACATTGCTCTCATCACAATGGTATCTGCAATATATACAAGGGGAACAATAGAGACATTCAAGCTGGTATTTGGAACAAAGAGTACACTGACAAAGTGCTTGCTTGATGTGTTTTTTTTTTAAATAAGCATGTTATTAACATTTAATCAAAAGGACACAAACCTTCTTTATCAACATGTTTAGAAAATAAAGCACAAAGCCCATTGAAAAGCCATCATGACAGCATACTCTTAAGTAGTTTGTTCTGACAAATCATCAAAAGGAAAAAAAAACCCAACTTTGACTCAGCTGCCCAACAGCAAATGCCACTGACACACAGAGAACATTTCTCAGTATGGCTGACCACCTGAATACTTAAACACATAGGCTGCGTCTAGACTGGCATGATTTTGCGCAAATACTTTTAACGGAAAAGTTTTTCTGTTAAAAGTATTTGCATAAAAGCGCATCTAGATTGGCACGGATGCTTTTGCACAAAAGCATCCGTGGCCAGTCTAGACGCGATTTTGCGCAAGAAAGCCCCGATCGCCATTTTAGCCATCGGGGCTTTTTTGCGCAAAACAATTCTGGATTGTCTACAATGGCCCTCTTGCGCAAAAGCATTTGCACAAGAGGGCTTTTGCCCGAGCGGGAGCGTCATTGTATTTGCGCAAGAAGTACGGATTTTGTACATTACAAAGTCAGTGCTCTTGTGCAAATTCAAGCGGCCAGTGTAGACAGCTGGCAAGTTTTTGCGCAAAAGCACCTGCTTTTGCGCAAAAACTTGCCAGTCTAGACGCAGCCATAGTGCCTCTCTAAAACGACCCAGCATTTTTTAAATGGAAATTCTGCAAGTGAGGGAAAGTGATAGTCTCAATATTGGGGATTTCCTTATTTTTAAGAAAGGGAAAATTTCCTACAGTTGAAAGACAAGTTGTTTGTGCTTGTAAACCTATCCCCTGCTCCAAGTTCCAGCTGAACAGAGAGTCAGCAAGGAGTGCTTCAAAAAGTGAAATTCTCCTTCACGTGAGGTCCTTTAGATACATCTTTCCGTTCCTGGAAAGTCACTTTAGAATGCTGCCCGACTCACTAGTGAATCTCTCTCCCCACACTAGCTCAGTGCAGTTCTTTTAGCTACAGTTTCTCACCTATTACTCCACTCACACCAAGACACAGCCAGTGGAGTTCGAAGGATCAAAGGTTTTTGCAAATGCCTGGTCTCCAGTCTCAGAGACACACAGGAGAGGATAAAAAGCAGTAGGATGAAGGTTTCAATAGAAACACAGAACTATACCCCACTATGTCAGCTTTACTGTAACTGCCAGATTGTCCACAAAGCAAGCTAGTGTGTGGCAAGTCAGGGTGTGAATTTACAGCTCACCCCCCTTGCTGCACAGTAACTGGCCTTGTGTGGAACATGCTACACTGGTCCTGGAGTGAAGCTTAGAGCAGTGTTTCTCAACCTTTTTTTATAAAGTACCCCTTAAAAAAAATTATAAGTACCCCCAGCCCTCCCGGTCTAACCCAATGCACCCACCCTCCCCCAGTCAGGCACCCCAGTCCCCCCTCTAACCCAATGCCTTCCCCCTCCTGCAGAGTCAGGCACCCCCAGTTCCCCCCCCAACCTACTGCCCTTCCCTTCCCACGGAGTCAGGCACTGGACGTATGGTAACCCTACCTTTGAAGTGCCCGCTCCTGCTGTACAGCCCTGCCTTGGCGGCCTGTCTGCAGGGAGCAAGTGGGCCGTGAGTGCCGGGCTTGTTGCGTGTGGCTGTGCACTTCCACCTCAGCCCGGCACCGCCCGAGCATGGCGCCCGGGGGCCACTGCCCCCCCCCTCGCTACACCACTGATGCGGGGGGGGGGAGGAGGGGTCCTTTGGAGCAAAGCTTATTGTGCTGCTTCATTGCCTTTTAGCTCCTCTCCGCAGTGCCATGGAGAAGGGGCGATGGGGATGCGTTGTACTGAGCTGCTGGCGGCGGTGGGGTAATGTGCCTCTCCATTCAGCTGCCCTCCCCGCTGGAGTGCCCTGGGGAGGCTGCCGGAGAGGAAATGAACTAGGAGAGGCAGCTGTGGAATTGATTTTTTTTCCTCCCTGCCCAAACCTGCCCCCCAACTTGAAACTGCCCTGGGTCTCACCGAAGCCGCCGCAGCCAAATGCTTTTCCCGCCAGTGCTGGGGTGCGCGCGCAGAGCGGCTGTTAACGTCTGGGCATGTGGCTCCGAACATTCAATTTGACAGGCATGTGCCACCGCCCCCTTCCCAATCCCCTTTGCAGGGCAAAATCCCGGACTTTTTTGCTAAATTTCACTTGTGTTGATGTAGCCCCCCAGATTTCTCTTGCATACCCCTAAGGGTACGCGTACCACTGGTTGAGAATACTGGCTTAGTGTACTGCTCCTCTAGGACCTTTTCTGCACTGTAGCAGGGTCCAGAGAGTGAGTCAGTTTAGCGTGCTGTTGCTTCACACCCTGGCTTACCATAAATTGCTCTGAAGCAGGGCCCACATGGGGTGTTACTGCACAGTAAGCTGGTGCACTGTAGATTCACAGCCTGGCCTGCGACAAGAGTAAACAAGCCTTTGGGCTACTGTATCAATAAACTGTATCAATGAAAGTGATATAACCCCCTAGCATAGACAGTTTAATGAAAAACAAGGAGGTTTTTATCTACAAAAGCTTATGCCCAATCTGTTAATCTTTAAGGTGCCCCAGCAGATACAGACTAATACGGCTACCCCTCTGAGACAACTACATCAGTACATCTATGCTTATACTAGTATAGCTATTAAATGTACTGGAAGGGAAAAAACTATCCTGGTATAAGCAGTTAGGGTGCGTCTGCACTGCACCCGTAGCTCGAAGTAAGCTACACAATTGTGTAGCTTATTTCGAGTCAATTTTGAAATAGCCTATTTCGAAATTTGGCGCTGTCTACACAGCACTTATTTCAGAATAAATTGCTGTTCTGAAACATCCCTTTCTCCTCGTGGAATGAGGTTTATAGGGAGGTCAGAATAGCGAGCCCGTTATATTTTGAAATAATGGGCACACTCAAAAGACACGGAATAGCTATTTCGGGATACCTCCGGTATTCCAAAATAGTGCTGCATTGTAGACGTAGCCTTATATGCTAAGGTTGGGACAGATATAACTATATGATGGGGCAGGGGAGAAAATAAAATTTCTAACCAATGTAGTTTCCCTGGTACAAAAAACCCTGTCTGAGCGTAGACCTGGCCTAAATTGAGTTTCATCATCACAATCAAACTGAAATGTGATCTTCATACTCCTCACTATGGTGCTGTGATTTTGCATTTAGGTTTATTGCACTCCTACAAATGCTTTTCTCCATTCACTAAAGGCCAAATTTTAAGCATTGTGAGTTGTAACTCACTACACAAAGCAATCCCGTTCAAATCAATGGTAGTACTCAATGGACCAGATCCAAAACTGATGGAAATTAGTGTGGCTCCATTAGCAGCCGGGGATCTGGCCAAATATGAGTAAAGGTGGCATAACGTGGCTTTAATCATAGTGTCCTAGGGGTATATTAAGGAAGGGTGCCGTATCAACATTTAAAAAACAAAATCCATCTTACACTGTGGTTATATGGAGCCAGTGTATATCAGGGGGAGAGGAATCAGGAATGCGCAGTTGAATAATTCTCAAACTTTTAAAATTAGTTTGTAAAACAAGCCTCAGAAGCAGAGCACATCTATCCAGCTAAACATTTCTAATGCAAATGTTCCTCTAACAGGGAAATATGCAGTCAGCCAGGA
Organism: Rafetus swinhoei; assembly: GCA_019425775.1. NCBI lineage: Eukaryota > Metazoa > Chordata > Testudines > Trionychidae > Rafetus > Rafetus swinhoei. The sequence continues at coordinate 17,212,535 of CM033428.1, read as the reverse complement.
GTTCTGGAAAGGATTAGAAAATTAGTTTCTCTCTCATTTTGGAGGACAGTTTACACATATTTCGCAAGTGCCTTTTTGTGCAGTCAACAAAAAGCATAAAATGTAAAACATGTACAAAATGTGACAAGGTGAGCACAACATTTAGACTGTCTGCTTAATGGGAATAATGGTGGGATTCAAAACTTCACAAGACCTTCCAGCAAGGATTTGCATCTAAGCCCTTTTCTTGGCAAGTGGAAGCACTCTGTCTTCACTCCAAAACTAAGGCTAAGATGGTGGTATCTTGGTGGTATCAAGAGCTCATTTATTCTCTGTTTTAGATATTGTCAGTCTTCTGGAGCTAACTGCTCTATGTTCCCTTCACTCAGAGGGAGATATTCCCTGCTAGCCATGTGGTTTTTGAAAGTTTGGGAACTTTAGCTCTCTCATTCTGAATTTTGATACCCAACTTGGCAAGATACATACAAGGATTTGGCTTTCTGCCATCTGAATGCTTGCCGGCTTTGCTGTCTCAAATTCTTTTGATCTCCGATTTATTGGGATGTTATTATTTTATTCTCTTTGATTCTCCAAAATGCTTTATTTGTCTTTCAGTCTTTGTTCAGCTACAGAACTTCAACAGTGGGCAGGATTTCCTATTGTAAGGCAGAATTTTTAGAAACAGTTGTATAATACTTAACTCTTAAACTTAAAGGTCTGATCCAACTCCGAAGTTCATTTACTTCACTAGGATTGGTTCAGGCTCATAAAGGCTAAAAGTACAAATATTAGAAATCTACTAATCCCTGATTTTTCAAACAGTCACACTTTGGGAGATAGGTAAGTGTTATTAACCCCATTTTACACATGAGTGAACTGAGGCAGAGAGGTTAAGGCCAAAGATTTCCAACTCGTGTGCCTATAAATGGTACCTAAGTGATTTTGATAGATTCTGAGCAACTGCAGCTTTCAAGAACCAACCAAAGGCACCCAAGTATGAAAATGCTGTTTTGCTCTTGACCAGATGAAAGGGGCAGTTCTGACAGGAACACCAAGCAGTCAGGCACCGAATCCCATTGTGTTAGGCATCTAACTGCCTTTAGTGCATTTGAAAATCTACCGAGAAGGAAATCGAAGAAGGGACCAGCAATAAATAAGTGCCCAAGCCAAATGGCTAACTAGGATGAGTAATGCTCATGTGTATCAGCTGTAAAAGAAGACATTTTTAATCAAATGCACAAGTTGACTCTGGTCCCATGGTCTTGCTTAATTTATGGAGGATAGCCACAACAATCAGCTCAATTGTTTTTAAAAAAAAAAATTAAATTTGCTTCAGAATTTGTATTAACTCTGGTCCCATCAAATGGATTTTTGTGAGGAACCAAACCATTTTAGCCTTTTTAGTGCACATTTGAGGAAAGTTAAATAAAAGAGAAAATGAAATATACAAAGGTAAGTACTGAGCTGCTAAAATTAACCCAGAGGCCATGCATTCACACTGTAGCTTAGGGTTTATCATTCCTTTTGAATTAATCACAATACCACATAGAAAATCCATTAAACTCTCTTTTTAGTACTGCAATATGTTTTCGAGTGATTTGGTTTATGTATAATTGCAAAGCAATTAGTTGTAGCCACCTATGCTTGTTCTAAGGTGTAAGAGTAATTTTGCCCTATATGCTATAGAGAAAAACAAAATGAAGTTGATGAAATAAAAATAATCCCTTAAATACAGTTACCCTAGGAGTGTGGTGAGCTGCTGCACAGACCAGGAACAGTCACGTGCAAAGTTGGCATAAAGCTCAGTTTAGAACTTCCTGGAGTATTCAGCTAGTGTGAGAGTTGTTTGAGTGGTAATTCTAATTCAGAGGGGCTGCTAACTGCCCAATGGGGCGACACTGCAGTGTAAGGGAAGTCCTGGCTAGTAGATTGTCCCCAGATGAATAATGGTATTGGAGCCTTCAGGCCAGCTCTAAAGCAGCAGAGTGTCCCCCCGTTATACTGGAGTGATCCTTGCAAGAGGACAACTAGACAGACACGGACATGGTGATTTTAAAATATATGCCAGGCCTCTATCCTGCTCCAGAGGACAAAATTGAACCCAGAGAGCCTCATTCTGTCTTGGTACTTGTTTTACTTTGCGGTTACTCCACTGACTTCTGTTTTATGATGTGAGATCAGAAGAACATAGAAATGGCCATACTGGGTCAGACCAAAGATCCACCTAGCCCAGGAGCCTATCTTCCAACAGTGGCCAATGCCAGGTGCCCCAGAGGGAATGAACAGAACAGGTAACCATCAAGTGATCCACTCCCTGTCACCCGTTCTCAGCTTTTGAAAAACAGTGACACCATTCCTGTCCACCTTGGCTAACAGCCATTGATGGACTGATCCTCAATGAACTTACCTTGTTTTTTTTTTAACCCTGTTAAAGTCCTGGCCTTAGGGTTACCAGATGGTTTAAAAAAAATACTGGACACACTTGATCTCAGATTGGGGTGGCAGGGGGGAGGGGAACCAGCTGGGAGGGGAGCAGGGCTGGCTGGGGGGCAGAACCGGCCGTCAGGAAGCAGGGCTGGCCAGGAGGGAGATGGGGGGCAGGGTTGGCCGGGGAACTGGCTGGCAGGGAGCGGGGCTGGCCGGGTGGGGTCAGGGAAGCAGGGCTGGCCAGGAGGAAAGTGGGGGGGCATCCAGCCGGCGGGGAACAGAGGGTCGGGGAAGCAGGGCTGGCCGGGGGGGAGGGGAGGGCATCCAGCCAGCGGGTGCGGAGCTGGCCGGGAGGAGCGGGGCTGGCTGGGGTGGCCGGCAGGAGCGGGCTGGCCTGGGCGCACACAGATCCTGGGGTGCTGCCCGTCCTGCGCATGGTCCTGGCGGGGCGCATGGGCAAGTCCGGCCCCAGGGAGTCCATTCCGCCCTGGCCCCGGCCCCGCCCCCAGCCCCCTCCTCTCTACTGTGTAGTTGCGTACTGCCTGGTTGGTAGACATGCTCACGCAGTGTGAGCGTGTCTACCAGCCAGGCAGTATGCAACTACATACTGATACTCATGATAATAATAAAACTTACTTAATGAGAAAATACCGGACATTTATATGTCTGGTATTTTCTCAATTTGTTTCCTGGACAGAAAGCTGAAATACCAGACTGTCTGGTTCAAAACCGGACACCTGGCAACCCTACCTGGCCTTCACAACATCCTCTGACAAGAAGCTCCACAGGTTAACTGTGCATTGCATGAGGAAATACTTTCTTTTGTTTGTTTTAAACCTGCTATTAATTTCATTTGATGACCCCTAGTTCTTGTGTTATGGGAACAAATAAATAACTTTTCCTTACCTATTTTCTTCATACCAGTCATGATTTTATAGACCTCTATCATATCCCCCATTAGTCTCCTCTTTTCTAAACTGAAAAGTCCCAGTCTTATTCCTCATATGGCAACTGTTCCATACCCCTAATAATTTTTTTGCTCTTTTTTGAACTTTTTCTAATGCCAAGATATCCTTTTTGAGATAAAGCGACCACATCTGCAAGCAGTATTCAAGAAGTGGGCATACCATGGATTGTCTGTAGGAACTGTCTGTCTTATCCTCTATCCCTTTTTTAATGATTCCTAGCATTCTGTTTGCTTTTTTGACCGCTGCTGCACATTGAGTGGATGTTTCAGAGAACTATTCACAATGACTCAAGGGGTATGTCTAGACTGCACTCTAAAAGAGAAATAAGATATGCAAATTGTGTATTTTATTTTGATTTTATTTAGAAACAGGCTATTTCAAAATTTGGCATGTCTACACACTGCCAAATTTTGAAATAAAGCATGATTTCAAGACATCCTTTATTCCTCGTGGAACGAGGTTTACAGGGATGCCAAAATAGCACGTCTGTTATTTCGAAAATTATTTTGAACTAGCGGATGAGTCCCTTGGATGCAGGGTAGCTATTTCGGGATACCTCCAGTATCCCGAAATAGCCTTGCAGTCTAGACGTAGCGAAAGATCTCTCTCGAGTGGCAATAGCTTATTTAGTCTCCATCATTTGATATGTATAGTTGGGATTATGTTTTCCAATATGCATTCCTTTGCATTTATCATCTTTGAAATTCATCTGCCATTTTGTTGTCCAATCACCTAGTTTTGTGAGATCCTTTTGAAGTTCTTCACAGGTCCTAGCAAAATTCTTTTTTGACTAAAAAGAATTCATTTTCACATCCTGCCAAACCTAAAACCAAACTCAGTCACAGTGTCCGTGGATAGGCAGTTCTGTGAGCTGCTCACACACAACTACAAAGGAGGCAGGAACATTGTTACATGATGCCTTCCTTCACCCACCCCAACCTAGGGATGCGAAGGACTAGTCGACTACTCGCTTCCCCCCCCTCCCCCCACACCTTGATGCCTCTATCAGATAGAGGCAGCGGGGGGAGGAGGGGCATGTACTTCAAAGCAGCAGTGCTGCACGGAGCCAGGTGTCAGCTGCTCCGTATGGTGCTGCCGCTTTGAATGCTGTGGGGAGCCTGGAGTCAGGCTTCTCACCACATTTCAAAGCGGCAGCATCAAGTGGAGCCGGGAATCAGCTGGTGACTCCCCAGCTGACCCTGGGCTCTGTGCAGTGCTGCCACTTTGCAATTCCACGGGGAGCCCAGCATCGGGCTGCACGCAGTGTTTCAAAGCGGCGGCAGGTCGTGGAGCCTGGGATTGGCTGGGGACTTCCCAGCTGACCCCGGACTCCATGTGGCGCTGCCACTTTGAAACACCTTGGCGGCGTTTCGAAGCAGCAGTGCCACACGGAGCCCGGAGTCAGTGGAGGAGTCCCCAGCTGACCCCGGGCTTTGGCACTTTCACCTTTGAAGTGTAGCAACAGCTCTAAGGCTGTTGCTACACTTCAAAGGTGGAGGCGCCCTATCAACTAATCGAATAGTCGATGCAAAAATGCATCGACTATTCGATTAGTCAATTACCCGATACTAGTCAATTACCCGATACTAATTACCCTTAGCCCAACCTTCATATTTGTTAGTTTAATGCTCATAGAAGGTGATGGTTTGGAGACTTAAGCCCAGGATTTGTCAATGGAGATGGGACAACTTGAGCAGTGTTTTTGCACCATTTGGAAGTGAACATCAGCGCCATGGTGGTCATTTGTGTGATGTGGTCATCCCTCCAGTAGTAACTGGACTGATGCCACCACCTCATTCCACACAGGCCAGTGACATTTCTCTCTAACCTTTCCCCCTCCTAAGCACACTCTTCCTTCATGACTCAAGCTGGCCACAGAGCTGCAGTCTAGCTCCCCTGAAACAGATGGTGAAGAATGAGCAGTGAGGAGTGGAACTAAGGCCTTGCCTCTCCCTGCCCCATGAAGCTGAGGCCGCGTCAGGAGTGTTGTAATTTGCTAGTGGCACAGCAGCAAAGCACTATGCCTACTCCTGGAGTAAGGAGGATGTGGGGGAGGAATTGTGATGTGGAAGCATGTCTCAGAAGGAGTGTTGAGGATGGAGCAAGTGCCTGGTCCTAGATATGAAGCTATTTAAAAGGTTACTAAGAGAACCATGAGCCACCCAACAGAGGAAACATTTCAAAGCACTCTGAAGAGATGCTGTGCAAGATCTTTATTTCAAGGGATGTTCTCTGACCTGTGTAGAGACAAGAATGTAAACCTACGGTTATAGCAAAGAAGTCACACACCCTAAAGTTGAGATTATTTTAATTTGATTGTCAAACTTTTCTTTTTGAGTAAGTGTTGGGTTGACTGTAGAGATTCAAGAGTCAGCTTTGTGGATAAGCTGACTTCAGGCTAATTTTAAACTGTCCTTGCAAAAACAACTCTGGAATTTAGCTCAGTGTGGAAGATAAATAGATAAGGGAGAAAGAGGATTGATGTAGCTGCCTGAGCTGAATGCTTCAGGTTTTTTTAAATATTTCAAATATTCTGCTGAGAAGTAACTATTTCAAACAATACATCCACACCTAAGAAGGAAAACATCTAAGTTGCCCGTATAACTTCTACACTCATCTGATAATCACCAAAAGACCTTGTCCAATGTTCCCCTTTATCCATTTTGAAGCTGAATAGACTTTCTATACTCCCTTTAGTTAACAAAGAAGCAGAAAACATTCTGAAATGTGACTCCATTTGGGGCCTGTCATAAGTAATAGGTTTGCATCCGCCTGTAATAAGGTTTGGTGGAATTCATCCTGAAAAAAGCTCTGCTGCTAATAGGAAACAGATGAGATCTGGGGCATAAGAAGTCAGAGAGCTGTGTGCTTAAATACTCCACTGCACATCCAAGAAAGCATTTATTTAGCTGTATAACAACTACAAGGCAAAAAACGCATTATCTGCATGCCAAGTATTAAAAAGAGGTTCTTTCAGCTTCACATCTCTATTATCTGGGATAGTACTCTCCAAACAGTTTTTTAAATGATTGCTTCTATGGTATAGCCTGCAATATCCCAGACATAAGAAAAATGTCGTGTTTTCTTTTTCATTATTATTTTTGACGGCAATCCTATGGCCAGCCTTTGTGACCTGACTATCAGTTGTGGATTTTACCACCACAAAATCCTATTTCCAGTCCATAAATGTGTTAGCAAGGCTCCTTCCCTAATGCACTGATGTTAAAAAGTCCTTCGTAAAATGTGCCTGTTGTCCAAAAACCACAAACAGAGAACTATAATCACCAACATTTCATGGACTGCCAGAGCTTTTTAACATTATTCATTCTGTAAGCATATGCACTTCTGGAATAGAAAACAAAAGCAGCCTTTCCACGTCTCATCTTTTGTTACTGAGAGGATTAGAAATATTCTCTACAAGGCATTTGCAGCCACTCACTAAATGAATTATTTTAATCACCATGAAATTTTTAAACAACAACAAAAATGGATAATATGCATTTCCTCCCATGATCCAATTACTGTGCAATTAACCCCTCTTCCCCCACATGCCTATGAATCAGCCACATGAATTATATTAGAACAAACTGTAACTGCTCCAACTCACTGGGACCAGGCTCTGCACCTGTGTGATGTGCGCTCAAAACCAAAAGAGGAAGGGAACTCCCAGGAGATTAGTATTCCACAGCCATGTGCCACACTGAAAACCAGCAGGGAGCTGGGAGAGAGGCATCAGTGCTTGGCCTGCATACCTGCCTCTGACACCCTGGAAGGTGCTAAGCGGCCCAGTAGCCACTTTCTCATTTGAACAGACACTGGGACCAAACTTTTCCCTTGTCCTTAGGCCTTAGAGAGTGGTCTTTCCAGAGCAGGTCTGAGGCAGGACCTGATTAAGACATGCTGAGGCTCTAAGCCAGGGCTACTCAACTCTGGAAGCCCCGGGGGCCACAACAATACTCACAGCACATGCTGAGGGCCACAACTTAAGTGTGGTTGCATATACATGCAAATATATATGCAAATATATGCAAATAGCTTCTTTCACACTGATGGGCATGAATACAAAGCACTTCCCACAATGCCCCAGCACTCCCAGCTCCTCCTCCCTGGAGCTGGAAACAACACCCTGTACCTGTCTGTTCCAGCCAGCCCGTCTGCTTGCTTCTTTCAGTGCTCACCACAGCTGGGAGGTAGGGTTGCCAGGTGTCTGGTATTGTACCGGACAGTCCGGTATTTGCGCGCTCTATCCGGTAAAAAAAATCAGAAAATACCAGACATGTGCAATGTTCGGTATTTTCTGATTTTTCCGGCTGCGCACCGGATGGAAGCCTGGCATGGGCGGCAGAGAAGCGGCTGGGAGTCCCCGCTGTGAGGCAGGGCCGCGATTGTCACTGGGAGCCCTCAATTGGTTGAGTGTGAGGAGGAGGGGAAGCCTCCTCCTCGCTCGTGCGTCGCTGGGACCCTGCGCGGGACAGGCAGCAAGTGCCCAGGTCAGTCCAGCTCCCCGCCGGCCAATTTGCTCACCCCACCCCTTCCTGGCTGGCCGGTTCTCTCCCACTTCCCCTCCTGATCTTCCCCGGCCAACCCCCCTGCACCCCCCCCAGCTCTGCTTCCCGCCGGCCCGTTCCTCTTCCTGATCTCCCGGCCAGCGCTGCTGCACCTCTCCCGCCCCTGCCAGCTCTGCTTCCCGCCCCCTTCCTCCCGGCCAGCGCTGCTGCACACCCCACCAGCTGTGCTTCCTGCTCCCCCTTCCTCCTGGCCAGCCCCACAGCCCCGACCCCCGCTCTTCTTCCCACTGGCCGTTCCTCTTCCTGATCTCCTGGCCAGCGCCGCTGCCCCCGCCCGCCAGCTCTGCTTCCCGCCCCCTTCCTCCCGCCCCCTCGCAGCCCCGATCCCCAGCTGTGCTTCCCGCCCCCTTCCTCCCGGCCAGCCCCGATCCCCGATATCCCGCGGCCAGCCCGTTCCGCCCGACCCCCACGACCAGCCCTGCTTCCCGTTGCCCCCATCTCCCCGGCCAGCCCCGTTGCCCCCTCCCCGTTAGCTGTTTCAGGCCCCCTTCCCGGCCAGCACCACTCCCTTCCTGGCTGGTTCCCCATGAAGCATGTCTGGGTTTTTGTTTTTTTTTAAATGACTACCTGGTAACCCAGTGATCCAGGTTCTTTTTTGGAGTCTTTTTTTTTTTTTGCTCAACAACTTTGTCTCCCCCCCCCCTTTTTTCCTTCAACAAAATTTTTTCCCAGTGTTGTTTTTTTTTTGGGGGGTGGGGGGCTGTTTGGTATTTTTGTTTCAGCCATCTGGCAACCATACTGGGAGGCACCTCACCGTTGTGGAGCATATTGCCAGTGGAGGCCATGTTCAAAAGATCCCACCCGTGGACTGCGTGTTGAGCCCCGCGTAAACCCAAACCACACGGCGGGCCACAAATAAATGGGCCAGTGGCCCGCGGGCCATGTGTTCAGTAGCCCTGCCCTAAGCGATGTCAAATTTAAGAGGCCTTGTAGCATTACCAAAAATCTGCATAATTCTAACAGAAAGGGCAATGGAAATAGAAATAATAAAGTTTTACTAGGGGGCTGCACCCACTTCCCCCTCCCTCTCCCTGGCTGCTTTCACTTTGCTGAGAGAGCCTGTTGACGCTGATGATGTGATGATGTCATTCTGTCACCTGGCAGGAACATTCTGTCGCCCGCCATATTGGCCCTGCCCTGCCTCTTCAGCCCCCCAGCTACCCCTTGCTCCCTGCACCCATGCCCCAGGCCTGTCTACACGGCCTCGTGAGGAGGTCACGCAGCCAAAGGGGTGCGGCAGAACTGCAGGTAGGGTGGGCTCTCCGAGGGGAAAGCTGTGAAAACCCCTTCCTGCAGCCCTGTCGCCCCGACCTTGGCAGCAGGATTGGCGGGATCCTGCCCCTTCCCTTCCTCCCTGGAAAGGGCTTCGTTCCTCCTCTGTGCAAAGAAAACAAAAAAGGCCCATGTCAAATCCCGAGGTCTCTGGGCCCCACAGGAGCAGCGGCTGCTCCACATTCCCGGCATTCCAGGGTTGTGACACCACGCTCGGAACGTGGCTCCTGCCCCACGCTGCACACAGCGACTCTAGCGCGCTCTGGCTCCGCAGTGCTCTCTTGGGACAACAGTCTCCTCCCTTGCTCCTTCCCCCACCCCAGTGGGTTGCAGCAGGAGCCCACGGCTCCCCTCCCCACTTGCAAGCTGCCCTCCTGGCCAGAGCTTCCTGCCTCTACCTCCCCAAACTCTTTCAAACTTTCCCCACTGCAGCAGGGACAAGATTAGTTGGTGAGGGCAGTGCCTGTTGATGATGTGTTGAAAACGTGATGATGTCATTCTGTCACCTGGTAGGAACATTCCGTCATCTGCCAGGAAAAACTTTTTTACATACATAAAGAGATTTGCATATATACTGAAGTATAGGTAAGGATGCAGCTAAAAACTAGTAATTTTGTTGCCTGTGCATAAATCCAGCACTGGTCTGAGGAGTGTTATTAATAATTATTGTTGACCATTTCTGTAGTGCCAATGCTGTGCCAGACACTCTAAAAACAGACAGAAAGACAAGGTACCTGCTTAAAGAGCTTACAGTGGAGACAGATGAACACACAGACTCGTTCTCTCTATGACGCAGGGAGGATAGGGATTGGGAGGTGATCAAAACAGTGAGCAGTGAAGTTTAAAATATGTCTAGGTAGAGCCATCATTTCTATTTGGATTTTTCTTTTTGTAGGAAGTGAAGATGCTCCTCAGTGCCCTAGTACACAAACATACCCATGAACTGAAGCCTAAAGTGAGCAGCCAGGGGGAAGCCTGTTCTGCTGCTGCCTGGACGTCAACGCTTCTGCTGATAAATTGAAGGTTTCAGTCCTCCCCAGGTGGGAAATCCAGCATCTCTCCCAAGCTCTCAGTGCGCTATTTAGAAAAGGCTAAACATACATAATAGAACTGCGGTTACAGTTATGGACAACCCATGCTAACTGGTCGTACATGCAGACTCTTCCACAGCCTTCAGTTAAACCCTCTGACCTAGTCACAAAGAATCTGGCGTTGCTGTTTTGTTTGCTTTCCAGTCTACATAACTAAGAAAAATAAGTTTCTTGGCAACACCTGAAAATATAGTGCCTGATTTGGCCACTCTTACTTATACTGAGTTGCACCTTGCTTTGGACAAGTTTCACTGACGTCAGTGGCAGCCTATCTGGCTGGGGTGTCCAGCAGTGCAAACATTAGTTAGGTCTGAAGACTCTGGCCCAAATGAATAGCTCCTGCTTTGCAATTCTGTATGAGACAAACAGCTGACAAACCCTTCAGGCAGAGAATTGCTTAGAGATGAAGCCTGGCTCTGTGGATTCTGGCCCAGGTTTCTGGAGACCTGGAGTGAGATTCTGTGCTGAGCTTTGAAGAGAACTCGTAGGTACATGTGGGTGTGGAGGGTATGGTGGCGATAAGCTGCTGGAGAGAACGTCAGTGTAACGAGACAGCCCTGGCAGCCTTTATAAATTGCAGCAGCTTCTCTGGGTTGCAACAATGTCTCAGATCTCAACAGCTGCAGCTCTCCATCCCTAGCATGCTCCCTCTGCCCCAGCATGTCCCCTACATTTGCAAGCCAGTCTATGGGTGGCAGACTTGTGGCTGCCTGGGAGAATCCTTGCCAGCTCAAAACGGCATTTATGGAGGCCCTTTACCCACAATAGAGGGCACAGAGTGTGGATGAAGATCTCACTTTGGGCTCTATTCCAGGCTCACCATTAACCCGCTCTGGACTGGGGGGGAAGAAGGGTAAAAACTCATGAAACTTTAAAAATAGCATCTGTTGTGTTTTTGTTTGCCGACTGCTTTATGAGCTTGTAGGATTTGTGTTTGCAAGCTTCTCTCTACATACAAGTCCCAAACCACCCAGACTTGCTGCAAATCTACTCCCCAAGGAGGGAAGTTGTGTTGTTTATTTATGTTGAGGGGGGATGGAAATCCCCACAAGAAACAAAAATTGAAGAAGAAAATTACAGAGATGAGAGAAAAGTATCAAATTATATTAGTGATCCTTTGCACCCCAACAGGCAAGAGATTAAAATCTGTCTCTCCTCAGGCATTCAGGAGGAAAAAGTATCTCAAAATTAAAGTAACTTGTGTTTGATCCCAACACAAGAAAGTCAAGGGAAGACAAAAAAGAGAGGTGACTCCACAGAGCTTGCACACAAAATCAGTGAACGGGTTGAACCTCTCTTGTCTGGTAGTCTGGTCCAGCAATATCCATGATCCATCAAGGTATCAGTTAGCTGGATGTCCACTTATCATGAGTGTGGCTAAGTTTCCCATGGTCCCATAAAGTTTGTTTACAGCCACCAGTCCTGGCTCTCAGTCTTCTGTGCAGTTATTTTGCTCTAATTTACCCCTAAATGTCTTCTAAGAGCTCAGTAAGCAGTGGAAGTGTTGGTAATGCTGCTCGACAATATTGACCTCCCAGGGTCCAGCAAATTCTCTGGTTCGGCATCAGTCAGGTCTCAAGGTGCTAGACTAGAGAGGTTCAACCTGTACAGGTTCCATAAAAAGCTGCCCCACCCAGACGGTTTGGCATAACAAAGTTACTTTAAACTTTTGTAAGAGCTGGGACAGCCTAGCATTCTTTGTCAAGCTTGGTTACTCATTTCCCCCTCCCGCACGCCAAATCTCTGGTCTCTAATAATACAATTTCCAAAACAATAAAAATACCCTGCCCCACATTTAAAAGTATACAAATCAAAATGGGTTGGGCTACAAACATCCAAACATACATTTTAACCCCCATCTTCTACAAAACATTGTGCACATGAGTTAAAAGCAAGGTGTAATAACTAGGTTCATTGCTTCTAATAAGGGTACAAAGGGGGTGAGTTAAAAACCTCAATTTAAGGCTTGATTAGGGATCTGGGGATTTCCCTGTTTTGGCTGGTACAAGTTAGACTCGATTATGACAGACATTTATCTGTGACTGACGGTCTGTGGATATTAAATCTAGAAAGTTCTCTCTGTGCATCTGCAAAAGAGACAATTCTAGGTTTTAAAATTTGTTTTCACAAGGATGGATCTGGCAAGGACCTATAACCTGAGTAGAGAAGCCACGGGAAGCTATGCATGATCTCGCTTGGCTCTCTCCAAAGGAATGACATGCCACTAGACTGTTTATGAGCATGTGGATTTTACACCTCTTTGTCCAGTGAAGGGACCAGGACTCCAGCTGGTATAAACTGACATCACTACATCAATTTAATACACTTACGCCAATTTACACCAGTTGAGGATCTGGCCCTGTAGTCTCTCCACTTCTTTACGCTTACATTTTTATTGGTAACTTTTCATCTTTGGTTCTCTGGTGAGCACGTGTGCTGTGAAGGTAAAAGCAGTAGCACTACATTCAGCGGTAAGCCTGCTATTTCTCCCAGGCCAGACCAAGGCAGGTAGCCTGTAATATGAGCTCCTCTGCTCTGTTAGGGTATGTCTACACTTGCCCCCTAGTTCAAACTAGGGAGGCAAATGAAGCATACCGAAGTTGTTAATGAAGCGTGGGATTTAAATATGCGCGCTTGATTAGCATATTCGCGGCCGGCCACCATTTTAAAAAGCCGGTAGCCCAAATTAACTCGCCCCGTGTAGACGCGGTAGTCCGATCCAAAACCCTTCTGTCGAATTAACTGTTACTCCTCGTGCAATGAGGAGTAACAGTTAATTTGAGGGAAGGGTTTTGGATCGGACTACCATGTCTATACGCAGCGAGTTAATTCGGGCTACTGGCTTTTTGAAATGGCGACCGGCCACGAATATGCTAATCAAGCGTGGGATATTTAAATCCCGCACTTCATTAGCAACTTCGGTATGCTTCATTTGCCTCTCTAGTTCGAACTAGGGGGCAAGTGTAGACATACCCTTATAGGTGACTTTCATTCTTACCTGAAAGGATCACCACATGCAGTCTTCACATTGGTTTAGTCCTGGCTCCCTATCAGCAACGTCAGCAACTCTTTCATAGAGAAGGTCAAAATTACAAACACAAAAGAAAGTGAGACTGTCAGTGGAGCAGGCAGTGCCTGAGGGACACTCAGGGCCTGATCTGCACTTTTGAAATCAGAGTTTTTGCCATTGACTTCACTTCAATAGGCATAAGGTAGGGTCTGAATGGCTCAATCCATCCTGAGGTTAAGCTCTGGCAACTCCCAACCTGCTTCATCCAGAGAGGAGCATTCACAATCAGCCCCTTGGTAGAGTCCACAGAACTTGCTTCACTTAAAAGCTCATGATGGATTTGAATTATGATGCTGCAGCTTTATCCTTTAAGCCACCTGGCTCCCTAACTGTCTCTCAGAAATCCATAGCGATGGAAAAAGTTACCCATGCACAGCAAGAATGATCAAAATGTGTTTCCACTTATCTTGCCAGCCTAAGGCCTCCGATCAGGATTTTCAATGCCAACAATACACGGATATGCATAATGAACAGCCAATGGAGAGGAGATTTTTACACTCAAGTTGTGTCAATTTTATTAACACTTGTAACAAAATAAGTTAACTAGTTGAAGACCTGGATTGTCTCCTCCCTTTCCTTCTGCTGAAGTGGAATGTACAGAACACACATATTCCTTTTTTTTTTGATATGCTGCCAACATTTGTCTTGCATCACTTCTAATAAACCAAGCGTCTTCAAATGTGCTTCCCTGCCCTGCTCTGAGTTCTTTGTTCAGACAAATCTCTCGTGCATTTGCAGTGAAAGAACATTTGGAGCCTAACGTAAGAATGGCCACTTTGCTGTGGTTAAACAATGAGTTCTGTGTTAGCACTCACGTTGTGGCTACTATATCTTCTTGTATTCAAATACATAAGACAACTCTGGGATCCAGGTAATTTAATATGTAAACGGTACTCAAATTTATGAGGAGCCACAGGAATGTTCAGACAGAATGAAAACCATCATCTTCTTTTTATTAAAAGGATGATAAAAGGAACCGATTGCATTATATATGCTTGAGACTCATAGTGCAAGTAACATAATAGTAATGGAAATTCTGAGTATCACTATTTCACTCCCAAAGCTGAGGAGTGTGAGAGAAAACAAAACCATCCTTATTGGAAAATAAAGGCAAATTAAACTGCAAGCACATCTGCAATGACATATCTTAGGTGATGGTGGTGGTAAATCTTCCTGTATGCTATAAAGAGTGTGACAGAATGCAAAATACAGGTTGAACCTCTCTAGTAGGGCACCCACAGCACCTGACCAGTACAAAACCAGAGACTTTGCTGGACTATGGGAGGTCAATATTGTGTTGCAGCATTACCAACACTTCCACTGCTTACTGAGCTCTTAGAAGACATTTAGGGGTAAATTAGAGCTAAATAACAGCACAGAAGACTGAGAGCCTGTGGCTGTAAACAAACTTTATGGGACTGTGGGAAACTTAGCCACACCCATGATAAGTGGATATCTGGCTATCCAAAATCATGCCAGACCATGGATGTTGCCAAACTAGAGAGTGCGGGACTAGAGAGGGTCAACCTATACAAAATATATGTCACTCACACACAACAAAATACTCAACAGCCTTTGGTAACAACAATTTCCACTGGAAAGATCCAACATTTGGAGCCAGATTCTTTGCTGCTGTAAATTAACCTGGCTGCTGGCACAATGGAGCTATGCAGATTTACACCTACTGAGGATCTGGCCCAGGATCCAGTCAAAGGACCCACAGCAATTTCTAACCACATTGATAATCTGATCCCTACAAAAGATTTAATTTTTGTACCAATGTTCTCATTGAGCCCCAACGTCCTCATTTTTCCAGTACTGAAGATAGAAGATTTCTCACTCTACATCTCGAAACAAACAGATTTACGTTTATGTGCGAGTTTCCACACTCAGTTACTTACACTAAGAATTGCACATTCTGCAAGTGTTAGTATGGGTGTTGCCAGATTATCTTTGCTAGGAATATAACATGCCAAGCCGCACCGTAGAAAAAAAACCAAAACCAGTAGCCACTCGCCCTTGGACTTTCGAAATCCACCACTAAAAGCATTTCAGCATATCCAGTTTCCACCATGTCATAGAGCAAAGAGAGCTTTCTGATCACTTTTAGGCATTGTCTAGAGTTTGACTTCTCTTTTCCTACAGTTTAACCTCTAGGTTTTAATTTCTGAACATTTTTTTGGTTATACAGCTGATGTGCCAAGATCACTACCTATTATGCTGATCCATATGATTTCATTTCCTTGTGCTCCCCCACCTCCATCAGTCTGTCGGTAACTATCTATTGTCTCTTGTCTTATACTTAGACTGTAGGCTCCCTAATGGAGAGAATGTCTTTTCATTCTGTGTTTGTGCATCCCCTATCCCAATGGGGTACTGGTCCCTGTCTGGAGCTCCTAGGTACTGTGAGAATGAATGAATAAGCAAGCAAGCAAAGAAACAAACACATACACATGGGTGGTTGGTGAAGGTAGGGCTGGGGGAAGCAAGTCCCCAGCCCCACCCCTTCCACAGAGCCCCCGCCCTCCGGGAGCCAAGCTACCTCCCCATCCCCGCACCATGGGGAGGTGGGGCTGCACGCCGCGTGCACTCCCCACCACGGGGAGGGGAGGAAGGCCGGTGAGTGCATGCGTGCCCCAACCTTGCTGGCCCACAGCACGGGGAAAGAGGAGGATGTGCTGCCCCAGAACCCCCCGGCCCTGGAGCATGGAAGGGCAGTCAGACTGGTAGAGAAGAAGATTCAAGAGTCTAAGTATTAAAACCAAGAATCTGTTATTTTTGAGGTATCTTCACATGGTTAAAACTAAATTTATCTGGGGATGGATTAATAGAAGTCCTCCCTCACTCTACAAGTGGGGTAAACACATGACAATCTGCATGAAAATGATGGAGAAAATTGTTTTGAAACTGGCCAGCTTATTTTTGAGTAGTGAAGAAAAAAGGTAGCGTCTAGTAATTAACAGGAAACCTGAGCTATTTATTTGACAAGTCCTGGCAATACCTATGGCAAACGCTCCACTCAATCATTGCAGGAAAACACGTTTCCAGAAAACAGACAAGGAACTTCCATGACTATTCACATTTTAGGCACCCACAGTAGTCCCACCTTATCCTCTTTCCGACTTATCAACCAGAACTGGAGCACAACTGCTGATTTCCTTTCTTCACCATACTCAGTCCTGCTCTTGTCACAGGTCAGTGCCAGATCTGTTACTTGTAAGAAGCTTGGGAGACCACATATGAACATTCCTGATTACAATGAACTATTATTCAGATGTGATCATCTCTGTAAGAGCTTTGCCTTTCACGCACACATCTCAAGGTCATAACTTTTCTCATCTGGGAGTCTGGACAAATAAACTAGCCTTTTGCTGTATTAATAGGCACGCTTCTGTTCAAACAAAGCCGTGTAGATGATTCAACATTACACAAGAAGCAGTTGATGATGCTCATTACACTTCACACAAATATTTTCCTTTTGGAGGAACCAGAGAATAGAACTGTGTTTAGAATATTTACCTAACATATTGGTTGCTTAGTAACACAGAGAGATATATTAGAATGGTAACAAATGCCTACAGAGTGAAGACTACATCTGAAGTGAATGACTATGAAAAATGAAATGTTACCATCATTTTGCCATCTCCTGGATTTTAAGAACAGTAACAGAAACACTACTAAGCCCAGAAAATAAAATTTGCAAGTGTGAAAATAACATTTGCAAGTGTCAAAAATGAACAAGGATTTGAAACAAACAAACAAACAAAAGGCCCACCAGACACAACATTTAGGTTTCTAATCTAAAGTTTTTGTACCTGTTACCAATAAACTTTTTCCATAATTACACTAACATTTATTGTGTTATTTTAAAAAGGACAGAGTCACTGTGCTATATACCATTATATATCGTTCAGATGGTAGTTTCCTTTTTCCAGTCGACCCACATTCTTACGGTTAGTACAGCCCTATAATCACCTGTAATGGGAACAAAGAACTGTGGCAAATAAACTATTCAAATTACAGAAACTGGCTGAGGAAAATAACTGTTTGAAAGGCTTTAACTCCAAACTTTTCCCTTTATTTCTTAAATGCTTTTTTCTGAAGCACATTCAGATGACTGAGAAATTCACGTTTTTCAACTGTTAACTAGTAGCTGGCAGGGTGATGCAGGCAGTAGTGAAAGCAAAGTTAAGTTCTTCCTAGTACAGGGCAGGGGCCACATGACCTCCCCACGTAATCCCACATGTGACTCTGCCCCACCTGTAGCCCAGGGACCCCATGACCCCGCCCATGTTACCTGGGCTGAGGGTGGTATGACAGCCGGAGGAGCTGGCGGAGTTGTGCTGCTTTCCCTGCCTCTGTTCTGGCCAATGGGAAAAGAAACAAAAAACTCCCAGCCCTGCGCCCCCCTGTCCTGCAAAGGAGCTGCCTTTCCTCCAGCTCCATCTGTACAGCAGAAACCCTGCTGGTGGACAGGACTGGGGGTCTGCTCCTTTCCTTGCTGCAGGAGCAGGCAGTGAGGAAAGGAGCAGAATGCTGGCAACTCCTCTGGCTGCTGTACCAATCCCAGCTCCCCACCTGCCCAGCCCTGCTCTTCTGCAAGGATGCTGCTGTACACAGAGAGCTGGAGGAGAGGCAGCTCCATGGAATGGTTGAGGGCAGTATGATATTTTTCCAACACAGTGTACTGGACCTTGCCAGCCACTTTCTTGATGTTACGACTTACTTTCACCTCTGAATATGAGCCTCAAATAAATCTAAGGTGGTTACTGCACTAAGACCCATTATCTTGCAAGCTCTCCTCACATGGAACTCACACTGAAGTCCACTTCACCCGCATACTCATACTGAGCAGTAATTTACTCGCTGATTAAGCCAAATGCTTTTAATGGAGCTACTTATAGAGTAAGATGGTAGATAGTCTGATTACTTGCGTGGAACTAGTCTTCAAATACTAGGAAAGGCTTGGAATGTAAGACCTGATCCAAACTCCACTCAAGTCAACGTGAATGTTTCAGTAGGCTTTGCTTCCAGCTCACAGTGTATGAAGACTTTACTAAATAGAGGATTCAGAAACTTTTTTTCCCCCTCCTTAGGCTCTTTTTGTACTTTTAGGTTAATGCTGTTTGCCACATTACAATGTCACTGTAATGATTTTTTTGCTTTCAACTTGATGAACATTGTTATCAGTTACAAAACCCGCACCCGTCTGAAAATGTGTATATAACCACATTGCCTAATAAATTGGACATGCAATGCTGTTATTGTCCTAAATAGTGATATCCGGACTTGAAATGCTGCATAAATACTTCCAATTTATAGCTGATTTGAAGGCTTCTGTGTATTGCTACAATTGAATTAGCCCTCAGACAACAAGCTAGAGAGTTCCAATGTGCTTGGGAATCTAATGCTGTGCCAAAGCATTATCTCATCTTTTGTTTTCCCTATAGTGAGAAACAGAGATTGTTCCCCTTTTGCCATACAATTTGCTAAATTATCCTTGAACTTTCATGCATCAAAAGTTTGTTTTGTTTGGTAGCCTGCAGTAGCAATGAAGACCTTTTCTAAGCAGAAATCATCCAAATTCTTCCTTTTCTATTTAACAAAGTCAGGAAACTGTCTGCCCATTAGACAAAGTTTGCTGTTGCTACCTAATACCATGAAGTAAAATTCATCCCTGATATTACTTCACTGAATTTAGGGTGTGTTACATTAAGGATAAATTTGGCCCACGCTGTCAAAAGGTCTATGAACTTGGAAAACTGTCTTTAAAAGATTAGCCCTTTTAAATTGAAAAGGGTCACCCTATTGGATACAAAATTAACTTAGGGGTAAAAAGTCTGTTAGAAATGTACTAAAATTTTGGGCAGATCAAATCCTTTGAAAATTTGTAGAAGCTACAGTCCATATTTTTCAAACTGCACCAATATTTTAAAACATAATTACACACTGTTTATACAATTACACTATAGAACTATTACAGGAATAATTTGATATACCTCTGTTCACAGTACCTCTCGTGACTTTTCACAATACAGAAGCAAAGTGATCCATAAAACCAGGAATGTTAATCACGTGAACAGAAAAGTGTTGACTAAAGAAAAAAGATTTTCATTTGTGAACTAAACTACCTCATTGAGTCAACATTTCTATTATCCTCCTGTAAAAGCTGGTTCCAAAGCATTAGCACACATGATGTAGCTATCAGATGTCTAAGCATCAAAGATGTAGTCAGCTGCAGGCTCCAATTAAATTATCTACATAGATGCATATTTTCCTTCACAGCTAACTAATCTGAAACTAACCCAAACAGGTCTTAATCAGGCAAACTCCCACTGACTTCATATGGATGTAACTGACACAGGAGACTAACCTACTGATCCAGGCATTTCTAGGTAGTCCCATTGCCATGCCATTGCATAAACATTTTAAGAAGTTTCTATATGAGAAAAAGTTTCATAAAGAACTTTGAAATCATAGGGAAGTGTAGCAAGAAGAGGAGCATCAGAGACAGCAATGCAAAGTGCACTGCAGTAATATTTTAAGCATCCATCTTGGATGAAAAATAAGAGAATTAAACTCCCTTTTCCAGTATAATCTAGAAGTCCAATTCCTAAATGGTATAGTAGGTATTTATAATGCTTCTCCAAATCTGACATTCAACTTTAAACCATCCCAGCTCAGTTACAACTGTTTATTTTGGGAATATCATCTATTCCAGTAAAAATTAACATTGAAAATATGGTGTCTCCTTTGAGAAGGCAAAAGCCCATGCTCACATGCAGAATAGTTACTATTTAATTTTAATTCAAACACCCTTTTGCTCTCAATAAAGTTCTTTCCCAGAGGAAAATCTCTGCAATGGAGCAGGTTAGAGAAGGAGGATATTTCTGGTGCTATCAGAGAAGTACAAAAAGGGATAATGAAAAAAAGCTCGAAACTCATTTCTTAGTTTTACCATCCAACGCTCCCAAATCAAGATGATAAAATGAAGATGAAATATACATTTAGGAACTGACTGTGGTTGGCCTTGTGCAGGGCAGGTGCATAACAGGCATGAGAGGGTGTAAGGAACAAGAGAGAACATGGCAGTGGAATACACTCCCTAAAGAGAAGTGGGTGAGGTGTGAATGGGGACCATAGCCCTGCCCCTTCCACTATTCCACATCAGCCTGAGGAGCTGTTACACTATATGCTACTGGAAGTCTGCAGAAGAATCCTGGAGGGACCCTTTCTAGGCAATCTTCACTGAAGTCCAGCTCTCTCGATCTCCATTAGAGCCGAGGGTTTGGGGCAGGGTGGGAGAGAAGGCACCGGGAACACAGAGGTACAGGCCCTTCACACAGATGGCTTTGGCTTCCACCCCCAAGAGACCTTCTCTGTTTTCCTGCCGGCTTTCAAACACCTCCCCTTCCCCGCTGCCACTCTGCGTTTCCAAAGCCCGCTCGGGATATGCGTGACTGTATTTTGGCTGCAAGGTCTCCCTGGTTTTTGGGGGGTTTTTCCCCTCGACAAATTTTCCTCCCGGCTGTAGGAATTCCTCAAAATTCTTCCGAGTTTAAAAGGGTTTAAAAGGCCAAATAAAATTGGGAAACACTGCTCTAGGATGATAAAAACACATTATGCTGAAAAGCTGAGAAAATGAGCTAAGCTACTAACAGACTCCATGCCCCAAAGACAAGGGTGGGCAATAATTTTTGAAGGGGGGCTCCTTCGCGAATTTCAGAAGTGGTTGCGGGCCTCATGTGGAAACAGTGAGGCCAGGACACTACAAGTGCTACCCTGTCCACAGACCTTGATTGACCTGGGAGTGCATGAAGTCTTTGCCCCCCACCCTGCCAGGGGCACCCGGCACATAGAGAGAACTGCCAACTGTTTTTAACAGTTGGCAGTTCCCTCTAGGTGCCATGCATCCCCAGCAATGTGAGGAGACTTCCGCACTCCCTCTGCCCTCAGGCCAATCGTAGGGGGCACACTTCCCCACTGCCAAGGAAGGAAGGAGGAAGAAAGGGCCCAGAAGCATCAGGAAGGGGGCCAAAGGGAGGCCTCCGCTCCCCTCCCTTTGCCTCCCAGCTGCTGGGAAGGGCCTGGGGGCAGGGAAGTGGACATAATATCTGACTCCTCCTCCCCGCCTTGCCAAGGCACGCGGTTCCCTCTGGTGCTATGCGCCCCTGGCGGGAGGGGAGGCGGGGGGGGAGGAAACTTCGCATGCTCCTCCAGGCCAATCAGGGCCTGGAGGCGGGGAAGCATGAGAAATCTCTCGCTTCCCACCCTGCCCGGGGTGCGTGGTTCCCTCCGGGCAGGGCAGGGCGGGTAGTGAGAGACTGGGTGCTTCCCCACCCCCAGGCCCTGATTGGCCTGTGGGCAGGGGGAGCATGCAAAGTCCTCCCCCCTTAGGCACTTAGTTCAATTGACCTAGGGGAGGAGGAGCAGCAGGGCAGCCACGGACAGGATCAACCCACTTGGTAGGCTGGATCCGGGCCACAGAGGCCCCTTTGTCCACCGCTGCCCAAAGAGCTTAGCTTAAAGGGCACAAGCTGCTACAATACAAAACAGGATAAACACAGACTGAAGTGGCCTTACACACATGCACACTTCACAGAACAGGTGGGGCTTCCAACAACACAGTTTCATGAAGACCAACCCAACCCTGACAGCCAGGGGAGAGCTGAAGATCACTGATGCCAACATTGGTTTTCTTTTACTACGTAGTCCCCTTACTCTAGGAATCTCTGACTTTTACTGGGAGGCTCCTTCGTGCTGCAATCTAGCTCTAGAGACTACAACTCCCATGAGCCCTTGGGAAAAAGAAGGGGAAACTGTTGCACTCTTCCAGGCAGGGAGAGTATTAGTGAGCTTCATTTTGGAGAGGGGAGCCAGATTTCTGGTGTGGAGCCTTTTCCAGTTCAGGAGCTGCTGCTGGACACTAGAGCCTGCTGGGGCTTTGATCTAGCTGGCTACTTCAGAGACTGTTGGTGTGATTGTCCCTGGAAGGGAGAGATCCCTGGCTATGCCTGTTACTGAGACAAGCCCGCAAAGAAATAACTGTGGCTGTTTGGGAAAGTGCTGCCCAGGGAACCAGATCTGCTGGACTGCCGTGCCTGGACTGACTACCTAGCTTGCAACGACACACACAGAACCTGCACAGTGCTGTCTCCACTCCAGCTGCAGACCTTTAAGCATGCCCACACAAGTGTCTGGGACTCTGAATCCAGAGGAGTGCACACTCTGGGGTGGGATAAATGGTGGCAGGGTAAATGCCAGTTAGACTAAAAGTGAAGAAAATCAATTAACAAAGTACACAGAAATAAAGGAAACTTATCTGTTAAACACTGTTCTTTAAGTTGGTAAGTAAAGGTGCGTTAATTCTAATATAATCAATTAGATGTATATTTTTTATAATTGTTAAATAATAAATTGTTGTTTTGAAGTTAGATCCAGATTATTACTGGAATAAGTTTATTCCTGGAGGCTCCCAAGGTACACCATTAAGTGTGCGCAAGGCCAGCCAGGTGGAGGCACTGCCATTGTATATTCCTTTAGGAAGCAAGGGACTGCAGCAAGGGGTTTTATAGGGAATCCCCAACTATACAACATCACCACTGAGGTACTCAGGATCGCCTTTAATGTTAAAACCATAGGTGCCCAGGCACACAGGTGAGCGTGGCCTGCTCCCGAGTAACCCAGGAAGAAAAAAGGGGGTTACAACTATGTATGTCTTTAGTGAGCCCAATGCTGGTCAAACAGTCATTTCTAATCAGCCCACCACCCTGGTATCTAATAGGGATGTAAACGTGTAACCATTTAAATGGTTAACCAATGCATTAGCATATTGGTTTCCGTTATGGTTATACGCCGGCTTCCTGGAGCAAGGCCAGCAGGGGCAGAATGGGCCCGCAGCACCTGTTGGCCCTGCTCACAGGGAGTTGGCTGTCACCCCACGCTGCAGGTTCTGCAGTATAAAGCTTACCTCAGAGCCCCCACGAGTGAAACCGCTAGGATTTTTAGCAGTTACACGGTTACCTTTTTAAACGATTTTTTACATCCTGAGTATCTAATTGCTTCTATGTATTCACTGAGCAGGAACAATTCAGGCAGGCTTCTCTTCCCCTTCCATGTGCCTTGTCCATGTTAGGAAAGACCAGGTCTTTCCATAAAGCTTATATAGTCATTCATACCAAATCAGTGGTAGCATTTGACATACACTTTTGCACTGTGGTAAGAGCAGAGTGACAGAAAGTCATGCCCACAATTTCTAGGGATAAGAGCCTCCTTCAGCCTCAGTGTCCATTCAATGCTTAGCCTTTCTAATAAACTTGACATGAGAGGTATCAGATAAGTTAGTACCAGTTCCAAGGGTGGTTTTTATGAGGTGGAATGCTGCCAACTGGGATAGATAGTTCACTATCTTGTTTTCTGAGGAGCACCTAACTCAGAGGGCAATAACTTTTGATCAATGCCATCCTGAGCTATATATGAAAGTCTCGTTTCATTACCCTCCTAATTCTCTGCTCCCATTTCTGCTATATGCACAGTTCCACCGCCAATTGAATTTGTGCTGCAGTCATACTCATGATCAGCCATCTGAACTCACTGTCAATCAGTGAGAACGGAGTTCGACCTCACAGTCAGAGACATGAGTTTCCAATCTTCATCACGCCACTAAGCTGTCAATTTTGGCAGCATGTGAGTGGTCAAGAAAATAAACATCCCATTCTTTTATTAGCACCATATGGCTGTATTTTGACTAGAGAGTGAACGTTAAAGAAACTAAGCTCAGTGGAATTTTCAGAAACTAATCTTTCTTCTCTGGTAGCTCACTGGCATTCCCTGCTTTCATTGTCTACTAGAAAATGAGGCAGCAGTTACATACACAGCCTCATTAAAAAGGGGTGAACAGAGCAGACAATGACACTACAGAACAAGGCTAGAGACTGATGTTTTAAATAGTGAAGGCTTCTTTCAGCTATAGAAAATTAATACTTCAAATAGCACTACTACTAGTATTTGAATAACACAAGCACTGTACGATTGTAACTTCTTCAGGGTTGGTCCCGTCTCTGTTGTATGTTTGTACACTATCCATAGATTCAGAGTTTAAGGAAAGAAGGGCTTATCCAATGAACTTGACTGACTTCCTGTGTCTCATAGGCCATTTAAATTTCAACCAGCCACTCCTGTACTGAGCCCAATAACTTGTGTCTGACTACAGCATATCTTCCTGAAAGGCAACCAGTCTTGATTTTAAAACAACAATGGGGTTGGGACCTTTTGGGAGTTACCGCAAAACAAATACTATGGTCCCGAGGTTTGGATTTGGCTCTGAACTCTCCCCAAGTTTGCAGATGTTTTTCCTTGGAACACCGTAGAGATGGAGCCAGACAATGAATTCAGATCCAGATATGTACATCATTAAAACCTGGCTCTGTGATTGTAATTTGAACCCTTGTTTGCCAACACACTCTCTCAGGTCTCTCTCTAGTCCATGCAGTATATATGACCTTCACCTCTGCATCCTATCCTTGCCATCTCCTGGTGCAGCTTCCTCCCAAGTCATTTTGATTGCTTTTAGTTCTGCCTCTATTGTGCATTTCCATGTTACCCTCTTGGTTCCATTCCAATGCCCATCTTGTTTTGTTATTCTGGTATTTCCTTCATGCATGTCCAGACATCTCCATTTTTGTTCTGTAACTCCCTGTCCTAGTGGTTTCTGTTTAGTCCTCTGCCAGAGTTCTTCGCTTGTGATTTATTTCTGGCCATCTTATATTGAGGATTTGTCTAAGGTAGCTGTTTATGAAAACAGGTTAGATAGAAAGTTCATAAGAAGTCTTCAAGTTTCATCTCCATTATATAGCAAGACTGACTCAGCAATGATGTTAAATATTTAAAAGCTAGTTAGGAGGGCAAGATTTCTGGTTCTCCAGATCAGCTTTAGAGTTACAAAGAGATGTCTGGCTTTCACTATTCTGGCTTTTAATGTCATACTTATAACGGTGCCAACATATCTGCAATATCAGACCTCTTATATGCCAGCCCCTGAAAGTATTACTGGTGTGTCTTGTTGTGTGTCAAATTTCATGGTTTTCGTTTTATCTATTGTCTCACTGTTTGTAGATACTAATTATTTGTTAGAGGTGTGTTTAAGTGGGATATCAGGAAAAGTTCCTAACAATGTTCCATCATGTTGAAGAATTGAAGCTCTATGGCTTGAGACAACTGCAACCAGACTACACAAAGCACCAGCAAACAGACCATAGGCAACAGTCCTTTGCTGACAAGATCATCCAACGAGTCATTTCAAATTCTGAGTTCTACAATTCTGACAGCACTAGTTTCCCAGGGAATACCATATCAAATTAAAGGTTCTGGGATTAGTTCCCAAAGCAATCAACGGAGGAGTCCTGGATATATCAGGGGCCACCTCTCTCTTTCTTCATGATGAGGAACTTCCTTGACAATTAAGCTATTGCAAAATGATGGAATAAAAGCAAGACCTGTAAGATCTTCTCATTGGCTGGCCCACAGTTTTTTAACTCCCCCCTGCAAGAGATGAGAGACAAAGTGACCTGGCATAATAATAAACACACACACATCTCTGCATGTAACAGTGAAAAAGGGGGGAAATCAGGCACTCAGCTGTCTTTTATAATTTTGGTTGTGTTCTGACATGGGGGGCAGGTGCATTACAAACATTACAATCACCTTGGTAGATAAAAAGGCCTTAGAACAAAGGCCTTAGAGCAAATTTTTATGTTTTTGTTTTGTTTGTAATTAACATTTTATTATTTAAACCCTTCTTTATTTGGCAATCATTAAATCAGTAGAAAGTCAAACACTTCCAAGGTATATTTGTTCTAACAGAACAATCTAAAAACTAACAGACTAAAACCTTGGAGGAAGGAAATACATGTGCTCCACATTACTGGAAAGCACAAAACCTCAAGTTCTTTTCATGGAGAGTCTCAAATCTATTTTTGTGATTCATGAGTTGGCTTGCACAAAGATCTATGTATTCTTGGGTTTAAAGGCAGATTGTTTTTTTCAGGTGCACATGAGGTTACATATTTTGAGACTAACTATTACTTTACAATGGATCTTTTATTTTTGCACTTCAATAAAGACCCTTTGCTAAAAGGTTTGGTATAACATTACACAGGGATAGCCTTCTGGCACATGGCCCCTTTCCCATTGAACATCAAAGTACTTCTGCAATCAATATAATCCCAGCTCCGGTGGGAACGGGGGGCCTTCTACTGCTGTAGTGTCTATAGGTACCCATGGCCATTCCTGACATGCTAGCAGTAGAAACATACATCACAGAAAGTTTAAAGATTAAGACAACCACTTGCATCCTTTAAGGGCTCAGTTCTAATTACTATCATTATCAGTAATATTGTATTGCTGAGGAGTCCCAGTTATGGACCAAGATGCACTATGCCAGGCACTGTACAAACAGGAAAAAAGACATAGCCTGCCCCACCTGACAGTGAGTAAGTGCCTGCCTGCATTTCTTGGCATGTAAGAAACCCATGCAGTTCTGAGATGTTAGACTCTTTCGGATAGGGACGGTGTCAATCAACACTTTTTTATAGTCCCTACCTCAGTGAGTCCCTGGTATTACACAGAACTCCTGGGCGTATCCAGAGACTATGGTGATAGTGTCAAACATTAATTCTATTGGCCAGCGACAGCATGAAACAGAAGGGGCCTTGAGAAATGGCCTACTATCTTGCAACAGGAGAGAATTTAGTCCAAGAAGAGGGTCAGAGTGAAAAGTCATCTGTCCTCATCAGATATTTCTCCATGTTACCCTGCTGTTCATGTGTCTAAGTACTTTCTGCCAGCTTTACAGATTTCTAGTTAGGACATATTTGGGATAAATTCTGGTTCAGAAAAACATGGTTCTATAACAGATTAAAAGTCCCACTAATTATAATTTATGTCACTTTGTCTTTTTTTAAAAGTATCATATGTAATGTACATGAATAGGAAAATTGAATCTAATTTGATTTAACCCTCAGAAATGTGCATCTGGCAGTCAAAATGGAGAACATTTGTTCCTAATTCAATACTGCATGCAAAGTTTTGATCATATCAAAGTCTATCCAAAATGTCTGTCAGAATACATCTCCCTAATTGATTAATTAAACCAGCAAAGCCAGAATTCAAAAGCAAGGGGTGTAGACCACCATGTGCTTCAACAACTGTGGAATAAATGGTGTCAGTGTGATGCAACCTTCATGGTAGAAAACTGTACACTGTTTCTTTAGAGCAGTGGAGCCAACAGCCTAGCCAGGGTCCTGGGCAAGGCAGGGGTGGCTGCTCTGCACCCCCAGGAGGGGCAGGGCCTCAGATGGAAGGGGTGGGCTTGGGGCTAGCAGCCCTCAGTGCTGCCCGGTACATGCCAAGCATTGCTCTGTCAGCGACTTAAAGGGCCCAGAGTGTCAGTCACCACTGCAGTAGCAGCAGCTGGGAGCTCCGGGTCCTTTTGTATCGCTGGGCACTGGGGTAGTTACTCCCTTTCTTTCCACTCCCCATCGGCAGGCCTGCTTTAGAGCTAGCCAATGTTTTCCTAAAATCCTATCTGAGTTTCCTGTTAGTAGAATTCACCATTTGTGGTCCTTTCTGCTGTCAGTCTTAATGCCACTTCCTCATCCTTCCCTGAAGAAAAGTCTGCTGTTTTTCATGTTGCAGTAACTGTCCCCTACAACTTTTTAATTATTACATCCATCCAGGACTGAATTTCATATGGGGCCAGGCAGAGTGAAGGGAGAGCCCATGATTAGCTAGCCCTGAAAATGTATTGCCAGAGGTTATGCCAGTGGCACGGACACATGAGGCTGGTCTGAGGAGTCTTCAGAAATATAGAAGAAAAGCAAAAGATCTTACAGAAAATTCTAAAACTAAACTGAAGCAGCAATCACCTGAACAGAGTAACAGCATGAATCAGCATGAATATGGCAAGTAGAAATTTTCACGGACAAGCAAGCTACCCACAAAGATAACCTTCCAAACAGGAACCTAGCGTAAACCCAGATGCTGTTGTCTTCCTAAGTCTGCAGGCAGACAGCTCCAGCGCCTCTGCTGATACTGCTCAAGACAGTAGGTCCTTCACACTGATCTTGAGTTTGGATTCTGTTCTCTTGCTATTGGGAATCTTGGTGTGAGGGGCCGAGGGTACTAGGATGGGTGGGCGGAGAAGGGAAGAGGGAGACTGATGAGTAGTTAGACCAGAGCAGCATTTCCGTGGGCTTTTCTTGCAACCAAAGCCTGCTGGGCAGTGATGGGGTGGGTCACCAGCAGGAGTTGGATCCTGCCCCTCTCCAGAGACACAAACGCTGGAGGAGCAGGCAGCTATTGAGTTCCCCACCTTCCTGGGGACACTGGGGTCAGGCTTCTGTTCTACGGTGGTGGCCGGCAGGCTCTGGTCATGGGGCTCCATATCCCATCATCCCCTCCCCTCCGCTTCTATACCTACCTCCCCATCCTGGGCATACTTTGTCCCCAGACTTGCCAGGGCTGAATAAATTTGCTGCTGGGAAAAGTGATATTATTAGGTTTGTTGATATCACTTTTCATCGCAGCAGCCTTATTAGCTAGTGCGTCTTTTTAAAAAAGCAACCAGAAAAGCAAAAGAAACAACAACAAAAATGAAAAGAACATGGAAAGCACCTCATCTGTTTCTGTCCAGTAAAGAATAGAGGCAACTGTACTACGGATATAAACTGCCATTTAAAAAGTTAACTGGTTAAACACTATGTTTAACAGGTTAGTCATGGAGCAGCTCCCCCACGCCCATGATGCGACATGGTGGGCCTGGCCAGGTCAGAGCAGCCCCCACCAGTGGTGCAATGTGAGCAGGGGGCTGCTCCAGCCCAGTTGGGCCACCAGTTAACTGGTTACCAGTAAGGGTGATGCTTACCAGTTACCTTTTTTACATCCTTAAACTGTAAATTTTTATTATCAAGTCTGCAGAAACACTCAATAAATTATAATGACTTGAATACATATATGTGCATATTTATTTATTTTTCCTAAAGTTAATTAAGTAGTTTAGTAAAAATTGCCAGTGAGGTCATCAGCAAGAGTTGGTGGTTGTACTCTGAGACCACCAAAAACTTTGTTGTAAAAGTCTTTGGACTAGAGAAATGTAGTATTGGAGGGCAGATTTTGAAGCATAAGAAGAAGAGACTGAGAAATAAGGGGAAGAGATAAAATACAAAATAGGAAAAGCAAGACAGAGATGAATGGAGACAGTGAAAAGAAAAAGGGCAAACAAACACTGACACAGGAAAAGACGCAGCATGGTCTGTGACAGGACAGAATGCAGAGCAAAGTGAAGTCAATCCCAGAAAGGAAAGGAGATATGAAATAAGTTACAAAAACACGTTAAATGAAAAGCTGGTTGACAATAAAATGTGTTACTATTAAATGAAAAGGGGCACTCTTTGAGGACATGAAAGCAGAGGTGTTTTTCACCAAGCCAGTAGACCATTAATTATTGCTCCCATACCTGTGGTTCTGACTCGATGTTTATCCGGTAAGCTTGTGCTTTCCCATCTTCTAAAATATTAGGAGTCCAGGTCTTGCCTTCAGCTCTGCAATAGGGAATTAAAGAAGAAAATTAAACAGAGAAGTTCAATGAAATGTCTTCACAGGAGGTTACCAAATGCTATTCTGAAGCACAGCAGAGTTTACATGGACATTGCTCCGCAAGAGGTTTGCACCATTGCTGCCTAAGTTACTCTTCATCCTTTCTACACCACATGCCTGATAAAGATGACATAATACTGCACTTTCTGTTCACAAATGTATCTTCAGCCATCCAAAGTGAGTGCTGGAGCTGGCAACTGCCACTGTTCCAAGCTTTTCCATGGGCCTGAACACTTTTTCCACAGAGGTGTCCCAATGTACTGCAGGAATTAGCTCACTGACATATTTCTGTTCAGTTCAATGTGCTGAGCACACAGGACCTGCTTTCTGTGTCTACTGCACTTGTTGGAAAAGACCCTTGTTTTGCTCTCTACAGGGATGCACAGGGTTGAGCATATATATTAATGTGTTCCACTGGCATTTTTAAGCCAAAAAGATCCTCTTAAGGGACTGAAATAGGGGCTGAAAATTTTCCAAAGCACCTCAGCAATTGAAATGGCATAAGAAGATCAGGAACAGGATTTTCAAAAGCTCCAATCCCATTTTTTCCAAGTCCCATTTTCAAAAGAGACAAAGGCACTTAGGAGGATGAGTCCCTTTGGCTTTCAGTGATATGTAAGAGCCTAAGTGCCTGTATCACTTTTGAAAATGGGACTTTGCAACTTTTTAAAATCTTCCTCCTGGTCTTCTCACATCATTTCCGTTTCTCAAGACTGAATACAAGGATGTTGTTTCTACAGAGGTATCTACGTGACATGCCCTTACCCTCCTGAATCACTGAAATATTCGTGCCTCCCAAATATTTAGCCTTGTGACACTCCTGAGGTAGGAGAATATTATCCCCATTTTACAAATGGGGAACTGAGGTACGGGGAGATCCAGTGATTTCTCAAGGTCACAGAGAAAGTCTGTAGCAAAACCAGGAAGTGAACCTTGATATCGCAGGTCCAAGATTCTGCCTCACTGCTGAAGCTATGGATCCAAAGGAACTGACAGTCGCTGTTTCTAACATGTATGTTAGAATAGTGTAGACTATTCATTAATAACAGAGTCAGATCATTATAGCTATGGAAAACATAATGCTGGAAAGACATTTTAATTTAAAAAAACCCTGCATTACAGCGGGGATGCTGCAGTTTGTCAATAACTAATATAATAGCAACCATTTGCAGTTATATTGCACCTTTCCTGCGAGAGTATCAAAATGTGCTAACAGCCAGAGAAGGTCAGGCCCATCAAAGTCATAGGGACAGTTTCTCAAAGCTCTGCAGTCACCAAGAGCTTGACAAAAGTTAAAACAGCCTCCGGGGTTGCTGCAACGTAGGCCACGTCTACACTAAAGGGGAACGTTGAAACAAGATACTCAGCTCCAGCTACATTAATTACATAGCTGGAGTTGATGAACCTTGATTCAAGTTTCCCCATCATCCCCACAGCAGGAGGCTGAAGGGAGCAAATGCCCCCTTCGGCTTCTCTTACTCCTCACAGGAGCAGGAGTACTGGCTGCTAATGGGGTGCCCCCTGAGTTTGATTTAGTGGGTGTTAACAAGACCCACTAAATCAAACTCTGGAAGATCAATTGTGGCCGCATCTATCTTCCTCGGAGTGAAGACATGGCCTTACACTGGCTGGTAATAACACTCCTCCTGCAGAGGCAGTTATGCAGCTGGGTTCACCACAGCACAAAGCTGGAGTGGGGTGCCAAGCATAGGTGCTTTTATTTTTCCCCATGGGTGCTCCCCCCCCCTTCTCCCAAGACCCCTCTTTGCTCCACCTCTTTCCACCCCTTGCCCACCCACTGTTCTCCACCCTCCACCAAGCACCTTCCCCAAGCTGCCAAACAGCTGATCTGTGGCACCTCCAAACAGCTGTGGCTGGTGGGTGCTGAGCAGCCATTACTTATTTTCTATGGGTGCTTGAACCCTCGCGCAACCATGGAGTTGGTGCCTATGGGGCCAAATACTTGGTCTGCACAGGTTTCTCAACAACTCACCTCTTGGGAGGAACAATATGGTGCAAAGATTCCATTTTGCCCCAGTCATTTTAACTTGAAGGAATCTGTTGCCTGGATCTGCCTCTCTTTCATCATGTGCTTTATTCATGCAACAGTGCAACACAGGACTTTCTGTTTAGCTTCAGGAGTCACGTGCAGATCATTTTTGGAAAACGTGACAAATTCATTTAATCTAATATGTGTAGCTTATTGACGGCAGCCAAGAATCCCTTCACTGGACTCTGCCCCCAATTTGCCACACACCACAGCTGAATTTCGTTTAATTATCTGCAGCATGTCAGTTTGGAAAACAAGATATGCACAGTTTTAGTCCAGGAATCTTTGACTCGAACTCTTCCCTACTTCCTGTCTTTGGGTAGAGCCAGGCCACTTATAAACCTCTGAGGAAATAAGGGCCTGATCCAAAGTCCAGTGAAGTCAATGCAAAGACTCCCAATGACTTCAACACTCATGCCCAAAAGCTCCATGCTTTTATTTTTCCACATCGTTTGCTGCCTCTGAGTCTAGTTTTTACAACACAGGGACATTTGTTATTTTTCATAGATGGAAATTTTACTCTAACTGCCCTTCTTATGGTGACGAGATGCTGGGGAGAGGAACCACCCTTATGCCTCAAGTCTGTCCCTAGAAAAGTTTCACTGTTCAGCATTCCCTGTTCTAGGGTGGCTGATCCTCCCAGGAATCTTAACATTCCTACCACTCCTAGCTTGATCTATACTATAATCTTCTGCTGTGTTTGCTGCTCCCACTTTGAGCATTTCATTTTGAGGTGGCAGAATATGAAAAGGTCTAGCTACTTTGGTTGAGGGTGTGGGAGGAAAAGGACATTCATCATTTCATTTTTCACCACCCTCAAATTAGTTTGACATTTGTTCAATGAGAATCAGTTATGAACTTGCTGCTCTGAGCTGCTTCGGAGACCAAATGCTAAATGCGATTTAAGAAGAATCCCTAAGATTTCAACAATTCCAGCAAATGAAAGAGGAGGGATTCAGAAAGTGATTTGGGTTCAGATAAAGTAGTAAGCAATAGGATATTTGCTCTGCCTTAAGCTGCCTAAGGGATATAGTCATTGCTAACTGCAAAACAGTGATTTCTCAATTCTCCCACAGACTCAGAAACAAAGAGGTTGTGTTGGGTGTACCAGGAAAACTGGGATTAAGTTTTCCAAAATGATTCAGGGTTTCTTTTTAGATACATGATGGAAGACAAAGTTGTAATTTAGTCACCAGGTTCACCCATGAAATCTTATCTATGACAGGAGCTTTAAAAAAAATCATGAGACTTTTCCTCAATATCGACATATCTGGCCCACAAAGAAAATTGATTTAAGATTTCTGCAGCATCAGGATTGGGCCTGACTGGCAGAGGATTTTGGCTTAGCACTCCTACCAAATAATGATCTCGAAGAGGCAGCACCAGGCCTGATTCTGATCTCAGTGACATTTATTCACAGAGTTACTCTGCATTTACAGCAGTGTGACAGAAATCAGGGCATGGCCCAATGTCTGTAATGAGGCTCTGTACAGCAGAACTAATTGAAAACAATGCAAATAAAAGTTTGAAATGTGGAAAATGTGGACCTGTCCAGACAATAAGTCACCCTCAGACACACCCAAATCCCCACAGAAATGCCTGATTGCAGGGTACATCAGTTCTACTCTGGGGCCTGCATTGCGCCTAGCCTGTCTGCAGGTATGCAGCGACTGGGGAAGGGACCTTTGAATGATCCGAATAAGGGCCAGGCCAAAGTTGAAGAGCTGCTCCCACTGAGCCTTCAAAGGCTTCACAGACACCAGCAAGGAGAGATCCGTCACCCCGATGCCACTCTGCTCCTGCCCACGGAATGAGGTCCAAAAGCAGAGGGGAGATAGTCGCACTTCATAAAGGGGTAGTGGGAGCAGACCTGTTCCTCAGGGCAGTAGGAGCCCTGAGATTCCTTCCTGAATCTCAACTCCATGCTACCCGAAAGCAGGGTTGTACCTTCAAGCACAATTGAGCCCTTGCTGTATGCAACAAAATTAGACTTCTCTAGTGGAGTAGGTGAGATTACACCTCTCACTTGTCTGCTTCTAGAAGACTGCTTAATTCATGGCTTAAGGACAGGCAGAGTGTTTTCAGAAGTGCTGTATTATATTGAAAGGAATGAAAGTTGGGTATGCGGAAGTCAGTACACTGTATCAACAATGCACTACTGTAACACAATTCCTTCTACAACAACACTAAGAAAATAATTCTACCTGCATTCTCTCATGCCTTCAATATATAGTTCTCTGGGAACAGACCTACTCACATGACATTATTAAAACACTGGAAGAAACTGTAGTCACCCTTAATCCTGCATTAATTTTTTGTCTAGTTGACTCGCTGTCATTTTAGAAAAACTGCTTGCCTACAGTAACTATCGGGAACAATAACTTGTTCTCTTCATTTGCAGAATTGCTTGAAAGTCACGGGAATTCCTGGCTTTTTTTGCACTTCTAATTCCTCCAACCCTTACCAATGAAATCTTAACATGTGGGGAAAAGGCCAGATTGACGGCCTTGGACGCTGCAGTTCCTTGTTTCACAACAGGACAGGTGTGAACATGGACAGCAGCTGTGCAAGCTTCCCAACACAAGCATACCATTGTGTCCTGTTCTTGGCATGCCAGGGTCACCTTTAGGGGTGAGGGATCAGTTTGGCTCATCAAGACGTGTGTATCTTGGAGTAGACAACAAGTAAACTGAGAGTGTGGGATTTATTCTGTGATATGCACACTGGTTCACTAGGAATTGGATTAAAATCACTAGCTGCTAAGGATATACCTCATAATCCCAAAGGGGTAATTTCCCTTAAGTAATAAATTCAGAATGTTGGTTCAATTGCTACAAAACCACATAAAATTACTGCAGGGGTGGGCAATAAGCCAGAGGCCGTTTTCCAAGGTTAGCCCCTGGCAGGCCGCCAGCAGTTTATCTAACTGCGCTTCCACGGGCACCACTGCTTGCAGGCCCCATTGGCCACGGATCGCTGTTCCCAGCCAATGGGAGCTGCAGGAAGCGGTGTCCTATTCTGCACCGGATCCCGCAGGTCTCACTGGCCGGGAATAGTGTCCATGGCCAACGGGAGCTGCAAGAGGCCCTACTTGTGGAAGCACAAGTAAACAGCGTGCCAGCAGTTCGCCAGGAGCAAACCCTGGTGAACTGCCTCCGGCTTTTATAGAGCCCTGTTCAATAAAGCACTTCAACATGTACAAAACTCTAGGTATCTGCTTAAAGTGATGCACATGTTTAAGTCCTCCCCAAATCACTTAAGTGCACACAAAGTAGAGCACAACATCCTGTCTGGTCTCTAGAGCACAGACTAATCTAGCCTTGGAGCTTCAGGAATTCACAAGGCAATTCCTAGGACCTGGGAAATACAGAACTAACTCGTGGGTTGATTTGCCCAACTTGCCTTTTATTGAGCACCTGAGCAACTTTCTATGGAGGTGGAGTTTCACTTCCTCCTCCCTTTATTTACCCAGCTGAAGTGGTATGTTGCCTTTGGGGCTTTGCACAGCCAGAAAGGCCCTGGATATTTTTTGCTGCATCACACCTGAGGAGTTCCAAAGGGGAAGCTGTGATTCACTTTTTTCAGTGGCACATTGATTGGAAACTTGGGACCATCACATATAGTGGTATTTCCCATATCCCAACAATATTACTGCATAGCTTCCAGCCAATGAACCCAAGACATTAGCCCCAGGAGCCTTATTAAACATTTATAGTACTGGAAAAAGTCAGAATGCAAAAGGAAATTGACCATACAATGCTCTGGAGAGTTTTAGGGGTAAATTTACAGAAGAGCCATTACCAGAACACCTTTTGTGAGTATACAGGCCTGTCCATTTGAAGTAAAATTCATCTCATGCAGAGAACAAGTAAGGGTTCTCAAACCTGCCTTAAGTGGAACTGAAATGGTGCATAGGCCTCATGCTGACCTTTTGCACAGGAGTGATTTATGCCCTTTGGTAGGGCTGCCCATGCCACTAAGGCAAGCACAATCTGGCTCTTTATTTTTGCACAAGGCTCCAGTTGGCATGAATGGTTCAATGCCAGGGCAGAATTTGGTTCTTTATCATTTTTAACCCCAACCTTAACCTTTGGTTATAGGTCTAAAAGGGACTGTAAAAATGGTACTATTGGGTTCCATGTATATTCTCTCCCTAATACATGATCCCAAGTCTGATCTGAGTGCAAGTAAAAGGTTGGAATTCCTAACTCCTGTATATGTATCCTGGCTCTGAAATGGAACATGGGGTCATTCTGTATCAGGAGCTCACTTAGCAACTCCGATGATGAGATAAGAGTCAAAATGGAATCCAGTTTACTCTCCCTTAGCTGATAGTTTTGGAGGGCTAACAAGGGCAAAAAGCAGTACAGGTTGGACTTCCCTGGTCCAGCACCCTCGGGACCTGACTGGTCCTGGATGAAGGATTTTGCCAGATGAGGGGTGGTCATTTCTGGTCCCTCTTCCCTGCTGTGCTGCCGGCCCCACTGAACTTCCTGGCCCCACCAGGCAGCCCCACTGCAGCCCACCAGGCTCCCAGCCCCAATGGCAGCTTGCTACTGACAACGCATTGCTTTGCTGGCCCACAGGGCTCCCAGTCGCCAGCCCTCCACCATGACTCTCTGGTCTTGAAACATTCATGGTTCTGCTGGACCATGTATGTTGCCAGACCAGAGAGTCCCAGTTTAGAGAGGTTCAACCTATATTTACTTTTGTCCCTGAAGTAAGCAGATAAAAATGAGAGGTTTTGGTATGTGTCATTTTAACAGTTTCTTTTCAAACTAATGCAATTCAGTTCAGGAGAGTACAGACAAATATTAAAGATGCCATGTTCCACCTGTGTATACCTGTTCTACTTTTGGGGCACAGGAGACCCACATTTTGAGGAAAAATGGATACTTGAGGTAACAGTCTATAGGGGTGATTGCACCTCAGACCGTTACTTGTAGAAAGTATAATCCCAGCTGTTTTAGACTGAAAGTACCTCAGAGTTGGGGTTCATACAGGTTACAATTTGGAAATAATTTTGGGAAGAAAAATGCATTGTGTTTTTTCTAACTAATGAAAAGTAGAAATAAAAAATTGAAAGACAACATAGAATCTGCATAATATGATTAATGTAAGACTTTTTTTTTAGGCAAGATACCTGTTTTCAAGAGTGGATAATGTAGCTGGAGTTGACATACCTTAGACTGACTTTCTACAGTGTCTATACAACATTGTGTCGACGAGAGATGCTCTCCTGTCGACTTACCTAAATCTTCTCATTCCGGTGGAGTGTCAGAGTTGACCAGAGAGCACTTTGCAGTTGATTTAGCAGATTTTCACTAGACCTGCTAAATAGAATCCCGCTGCATCAATCACAGCATCATGGATCCCCAGTAAGTGTAGGCATGACCTCACAGTCTCCAATCGAAGTTAAGAGTGCTTAGGATCATGTGGTTTATTCAATTAACCCTGGCAACAGCAGAACTCTAGTATTTAACAAGCTATAAAAGGAAAGGCACGTGAAGGTGAGGCAGCACAGTTATGTTTACTAAACTTCAAAACCAAATTTATTCCCGTCTTTGTATATTATAGGGGTGTGTATTTCTGAAGCAGACCATGCCTTCCCAGTTCAAGATTCTTTTAATTATTTGTATCACTCAGAAACAGTTTCAATTATAAATAAATGAACCTGGGCAAGATTTACCATACAACGATTTTATCAAGAATTAACTTTTTTTTTAACTGAAATCTCTGGCCTCCAATCAAATGCAAAAGGTGTGATAATTAAACATCGAGAGTGTTTCTGTGAGAAATAACTCTAAAGCGCAGTGCTGATTAATAAAAATAATCTCTTCTTTAAACAGCTGCCATAAGCCTGTCATTTTACTCTCCTTTGGCAATCTCGGGATGATAAATGAACCATATATTAGGCTACCTTGGCTTCAGATTTAACAGGAGGAGGAGGAGATGACACAGAAGCTTGCCAGCTGAGTTATAAGATGTCATCCTAAATTGTTCTGCTAAATCTTCATTTACACTCTTACTTACTTTCTCCCACATAAACTAGAAGACAAGTGCCATTACTAGCCAGTCCTACTAAGCCCACTTGAACTCCTGCCCTTAGATCTGAAAGCCATTAACTGTGACCCTAATGTCTGCCCCCTTTCATTGGAATGCCTAGGTAATTTATCACACATTACATCAGTAACCACATGTGAACCAGTTATACCAGCTGGCTTCATTCATGGGCTGAGAAATATTTTCCTCTGCTTCATTTCTGAACAAACGGGCTACTGTATAACTTTGTTTGCCCCAGCATGGGTGTCCTTGAATGGCCTCACACACCACAGGCAAAATCCTGCCCTTCCTGAAGTCAGTAAGAATTTTTGCCATGGACTTTAATGGGAATCAGTCCCCCACAGCTTCTTATGAAAACACTGTATACTTGTCCAACAGAGGACATAAGAACGGCCATACAGGGTCAGAACAATGGTCCATCCAGCCTAGTATCCTGTCTGCCGACAGTGGCCAATACCAGATGCCCAGAGGGAGGGAACACAACAGGTAATCCTCATGTGATCCCTCTCCTGTCACCCACCTCCAGAAAAACAGAGGCTAGGGACACCATTCCTACCCATCCTGGCTAATAGCCATTGATGGACCTAACCTTCATGAATCTATCTAGCTCTTTTTTGAACCCTGTTAAAATCCTAGCCTTCACCACGCCCTCTGGCAAGGAGTTCCAGAGGTTGACTGTGTGCTGAGTGAAGAAAAACTTCCTTTTGTTTCTTTTAAATCTGCTGCCTACTAATTTCATTTGGTGACCCCTATTCCTTATATTATTATAATATTCCTTATATTGTGGGAATAAGTAAATAACTGTTCCTTAGTCACTTTTTCCACACCAGTTATGATTTTATAGATCTCTCTCAAATCCCCCCTTAGTCTCCTCTTTTCTAAACTGAAAAGTCCAAGTCTTTTTAATCTCTCATCATATGGGACCCGTTCCAAACCCCTAATCATTTAGTTGCCCTTTTCTGAACCTTTTCCAATACCAATATCATAGAATACTAGGACTGGAAGGGACCTCGAGAGGTCATCGAGTCCAGTCCCCTGCCCTCATGGCAGGATCAAGTACAGTAAAACTCCAATAGTCCGGCACTCCTGATAGTCCGACATCAAAATGGCAAGAGCCTAGTGAGTGAGCTTCGGCAAAAATGAGTCACAAGGTAACAGCAGCAGCAACTGAACTGAGCAAAAGGGTAAAAAGGCTTAAAAACTAAAACATTACAGTATACTGTATACAGTATGTACAATAAAAAGGGTTAAGAACACTTTATATACAGTATATAATGTATACAGTATATATATAACTTATAGTACCTCCTGATAGTCCGGCATATTTGATAATCCGGCACCACCTAAATCCCATAGGTTCCGGATTATCGGAAGTCTACTGTACTGTCTAGACCATCCCTGATAGACATTTATCTAACCTACGCTTAAATATCTCCACAGATGGAGATTCCACAACCTCCCTGGGCAATTTATTCCCGTGTTTAACCACCCTGACAGTTAGGAACTTTTTCCTAACATCCAACCTAAACCTCCCTTGCTGCAGTTTAAGCCCATTGCTTCTTGTTCTATCCTCAGAGGCCAAGATGAACAAGTTTTCTCCCTCCTCCTCCTGCCACCCTTTTAGATACCTGAAAACCGCTATCATGTCCCCCCTCAATCTTCTCTTTTCCAAACTAAACAAACCCAATTCTTTCAGCCTTCCTTCATAGGTCATTGTGATGGGCCAGCAGCGGCCCGCACTAGAGAGGGGCAGGCAGCGGCTCCGGTCCCGGCAGAAAGCCCGGGAGGTGCTGCCCAGCCGGCGCATGGCCGGGAAGCCGCGTCCACCGAGCCCGGCGCGGAGCATAGTCCCGCGGCAAACTGCGCCAACCGACGGGCCAGCTCGGACAGGCGCGCTCCGGGCAGGGGACACCGGAACGCAACCCCGCCCCCTGTGGCCCTACGCAGGGACTCCAGCAACGCCGGGGGCCGGGACAAGAAGGGCGGCGTCACCTCCGGCGGGGGTTTTAAAAGCCGCCCCAGAGCCGGAGCAAAGGAGAGGATGCCAGGGAGGCAATTCCTCCCCCCCCCGATGGAGACGGGAAGCCGGGACTCCAGGAGAGCCACGGGATGGACTCTCGCGTACCTACGACAGCGAGGAAAGGGCTGACGGCTCAGGCCGCAGAACCACTGACTCGGGGGAGCCTAGGAAGCTGCCCGGGGCAGGGCCGTACTGGCGCCCGTGGGCTGACGCGTTACTGGGTGGGACCCCGTCAGCCGGGTAAGGGTCGAGACCCAAACCCTTAGGGCCCCGGGCTGGGACCTGGTGGAGAGGGTGGGCCCAGGTCCCCCTAGCCACCCCTTTTATCCCTCCGTGCTGCACAGAACGCTGGAGAGAAGTGAACGGGTGCAAAGTGGTAAGGACCTTCGCCACGAGAACTGTGGAATTGGGGGAATTGGGGACGCAGGGCTCGCTGGGCCCCGATCCACCCCTCTCGGGGGTGTCTCGGGAGCTCACGCCCATTTAACTGGTGACTTTATAGCCTTCAGACGGTGGGCTCACTGGGCCGTAACCCCGGGTCGGGGGTTGCGCGCTCGTGCCCCGAACTAAAGCCGTCACAGTCATGTTCTCTAGACCTTTAATCATTCTTGTTGCTCTTCTCTGGACCCTCTCCAATTTCTCCACATCTTTCTTGAAATGCGGTGCCCAGAACTGGACACACTACTCCAACTGAGGCCTAACCAGCGCAGAGTAGAGCGGAAGAATGACTTCTCGTGTCTTGCTCACAACACACCTGTTAATGCATGCCAGAATCATGTTTGCTTTTTTTGCAACAGTATCACACTGTTGACTCATATTTAGCTTGTGGTCCACTATAACCCCTAGATCCCTTTCTGCCATACTCCTTCCTAGACAGTCACTTCCCACTCTGTATGTGTGAAACTGATTGTTCCTTCCTAAGTGGAGCACTTTGCATTTGTCTTTATTAAACTTCATCCTGTTTACCTCAGACCAGTTCTCCAATTTGTCCAGATCATTTTGAATTATGACGCTATCCTCCAAAGCAGTTGCAACCCCTTCCAGCTTGGTATCATCTGCAAACTTAATAAGCGTACTTTCAATGCCAATATCTAAATCGTTGA
Organism: Rafetus swinhoei; assembly: GCA_019425775.1. Classification (NCBI taxonomy): domain Eukaryota; kingdom Metazoa; phylum Chordata; order Testudines; family Trionychidae; genus Rafetus; species Rafetus swinhoei. Next base: position 17,171,271 of record CM033428.1, on the reverse strand, counting down.
TGAGGATATTGAAGAGAGCCGGTCCCATCTTTTCTGAGATGAGGTGACCACATCTGTACATGGTATTCAAGATTTGGGCCTACCATGGTTTTATATAAAAGCAATAAGATATTTTCTGTCTTATTCTCAATCCCTTTTTAAACGATTCCTAACATTCTATTTGCTTTTTTGACTGCCGCTGCACACTGAGTGGATGTTTTCAGAGAACTATCCACAATGACTCCAAGATCTCTCTCATGAGTAGTTGTAGCTAAATTAGTCCCCATCATATTGTACGTATAGACATATCAGAGATTGAACACATACCATACAGTCCTGGAAACAGCTCCAGGAGACATTGTGCCTGAGACGTCGGCTCCTGGAGCTCCATAAAGCCTCCAGAGCAATGATTCTCAACACTTCTTGCTGCCTTTCTCGACTATGTCTGGGAGATCAAAGGGACCAGCACCAGTCCACAGACCAGTTGTTGAGAAACACTGCCTCATTGGAAAGGGTGCAACATCCATTCACCAGTGCACATGACCAGCCCAGGGATGTTAGGGCATAACCTCACACTCTCTGGAAGGAAAGCAACAGTAGCCTCATGTAGTCCTTGTGGATGAAATAGCACAGGTACCAAAGGAAGGTTCTTACACGCTCTTGCCTTGTGTGCAGATCCATGTGAAACTGGGCACAAACTTATCAACAGCTTCCCAGTTATGTCTGTTGTTGAGGGCAATAGGAGCGGCATCAGTCCCTCAGTCTTCAATTCCAATGTAATTATGTATCCACAGTCAGCTAACACAGCGGTGGGCAATAACTGACCCATGGGCCGGACACTGTTCCCCAGGATTAGCCCCTGGTGAGCTGCTGGCGCTTTATTTAGCTGTGCCTCCAGCCGCTAGAAGCTCCCGTTTGCCACGGATCGACATTCCTGGCCAAAGGGAGCTGCGGGAAGTGGCACGGACCGGGATGCTGTTTCCCGCAGCTCCCATTGACTGGGAATGGCGATCCGCAGCCAATGGGAGCTTCAAGCAGACGTATCTGAGGAGGCACAGGTAAATAAAGTGCCAGGGGCCCACCAGGGGCTAACCCTAGCTACCCATGTTCAGCTTACAGCACACCCCATTACCTTCTAGCCACTGCTTCTCTCCCAGCACAGCTTCTTAGCGTGTGCCCCACATGCCTCGAGTGGAACATGACCAGGCTTCAACACTGAATTTCGTCCGCTGATTGGATCATAAACTTCCCTGGGTTGGGTACTGATGGGGAGCTGATCCATGCCTCCCACTCCCCCCGCACTAAAATAACCAACAGACACCACCTCTTATCTATACTCAATCGGGTCCACACTAAACATCATTTTACAAAACTACAGCAATCAAACCAGAACCAGTAGGTCCAAACTTGGGTCCCCAAAGCTAGGCACCCTCCACTCCTGCCAAACCCAACTCAGGGTGCTTGACACTATGTCAGAAGACACTTTAAAAGACACTTCTGGAAATCTTCCACCTAGCAACCCACAGATAAGCCATCTCTTAGCCACAGTGCTGTTCGATGTGAGGAGCTCTGAAAACCACTCAACACCTCTGACAATACCGGGGCGATGCAAGCACTGCTTTTTGGTGAACAGGAAGCTGCATCACCCCCAGCCCTGTGCTAAGCAAACCAATTCTCACTGCTGGGACACAGCTCTGACTTTCCTTCAATGCTGCAAAGGTAGAAATGCCAGTTTCCACATGGCATGTATATTAAGACAAGGGAGTTAACTCATACAAAATACCAGGTATGCTTAAGGGGGTCTTGTTACAGGTCCTATGAGAATTTCCTCATAGTCTCTCCTTTTAAAATCTTAACCAGGGGTTTCAACCCAGTATCCTGGGATACAGCCCAGTCCTTTTCGCCTATGCTGCTGCTTCCCTTGCACCTCAGTTGTTTTTGGCTGCTTGACCGAACAGCTTCTCCAGGTGTCCTGCTGCCTGAGATCTCCCCAATCGCCAGCTGCCTACAAAGTCCAATGCTGGAGGTTTCTACAGCTGGCAGACAATGAGAGGAAGTGGGTTCCCTTCTCCCATTGTTGGAGTTTTCTTTGGCTTGAAGGGCTACTGGATGCACACTTGGGCGACAAAATGTCTGTGTCAGAGCTAGGAACAGAACCTAATATGAAGGGACCTGCATGCCTAATTCCCAGTAAAATTTAATAGGAATTAGTTGTCAAAATCCCCTCAGCAGCTCTGACTATTTCAGCTTAAATGTTTTGACGCTCCAGCCCTGCTGTAACCAATACAACACTGCCTTTGCAGTGACTAGCACTCAGTGTAGGAAGGCATCATCATACCGTTTCCATAAACTTATCTTTTGCTAGGCAAGCAAGCAAGCAAGCAAGAATCTCCAGCGTGGGCTTTACTGCGTGTTTGTATTTAAAAACTAAAGTGAACCCAAAATGTGAACACATCAGTTACAGTACTTGTCATCTAGTATTAGTAAGACAGCACTGTATGTTAGCACTTTGTTATGAAGGTTTTTATGTGTAGCACAAACACTGCAAAAATAGGAATTTGCTAATAATCTGAAGAGAAACTCTGCTTTGTCTTCTTGAGGTTTAGCCAGAGGATATTACTCCTGTGAGCATATTTTCATTCCTGGTATTTTTGTGCTGCTCTTCTAGTGAACAGTCATGCTGGGTAAATATTGCAAAAAAGATTCCATGGATAGTCAAAGTCCTGTTATTGGATGTTATTTCACCTTGGCTATATTTCTGCTCCCTTTGGGTTCACTCATCACCAGTGATCTTGTGATCCAGTGTAACTAGCATGCATGTTCATGCCAGTGTATTTCAAAATTGTTTGTATGTGTTTGTATTTGTGCTGGGATTGCTTATGCAGTTATCTAATCAGGAGTTTTTCTGACCCATCACAACCCATACTACCATTAATGTCAACCAGACAGAGAACTATTTGCAATCTATCCACAGTCATCTCTGCCCTTTATAAACAGATCTCACATGATGGTGAAAGACGCATCTACACTTGAGTTGCTCCCTCCAAAATATTGTTTAGGTGCATCGGGATGGAAAGCAGAGGAAAGCTGTCACTGCTCGTGCTACACCCACTCTATGCTAAATACATTTTCAGTCTGTCTGGATTTTTATACCCTGCACACACCCCAGGATCTGAGTGCCTAATATGACCCAGTTTTACAGATGGTCTGTGCAACTCACAACTCCCATTCAATGGAAGACGTGACTGATCACCACCTTTGAAACTCAAGCTGTTAGCGTTGGTGTCAATGTGTCCAGGGTTGTTATCTGTTTTCCTTCAAAAGATCAAGCTTCTTTCTTTTTAAGTTATTTATCCAGTCTGTTATTTTCCTGCTTAACTTTCCAGTGGGAGTCAAAGGACAGTTGATGAACACAGTTTGGAAACAAAAACAATCTTGTTACATATTTGAACAATGCATAATGTTGAAAGTTCAGTGAGAAAAGGGTACTGAATGGAAAACTGAAAAGAAGAAACAAAAGGATGAAAGATTTTCATTGAGAGATAGTCTCTAGATGATGATTAATCACATGTTCATGGCTGGATTTGGGTGGTGCCTTATTTGGCAAAATATTTGTAGCACCAAATTCCATAAGGACTCTCTCAGCAGATACAAAAGAGCAACAAAAACATAAATAACTCCGCAATCTCAAACTTGTATCATACACACATCTCCCACTTTTGCTTTAACTTGTGAGCTAAAAAATAAGCAAATAAAAAAAAAGATTGTTGCTGATCAGCAAATTACTGTTTAACTTGGAGAAAACAAAGACGTGAAACACATCAAGGACACAACTTGGAAAATGTTCACATAATCACAGAGATAAGAGGGTATCTGTGTGAGAATTCTATGTTTCAAAAACTCTATGCAGTATTTGTACAGGAGTAAGAAGTCAACACCTTGCATCTTGGTATCTTTTTAGAACCCAGTTCAAAGCAAACCCTGAAAGGACTAGATACACGGCGGTTCCAGTGCAAAATCGATGAAAAATACCACAGAAGAGGCTGTCCTCACGTACTTCCAGCCCTGATAAGAAACGGAAGTGGCTCAAATCTCACGAAAAACTTGACTCCAGACCAAATGGACAGACTCAAGTTGTTCTGGATGCCTGTCTGGACTACATCCAAACCTTTGATGGTTTACCTATTATAAGTTAATGTAAGTGTGTCAGCTGGCTGTCTTGGCTGCTATGGAGAGGTCTATCCTCTTAACCCAAAGCTGGAGAGAAAATTAAGTATGTTACAATAAGAGTGTTTTGGCTTAGGCTTCGCAGAACTGGAATGGCCTATGGCTGACAGAGACAGTGCTGGAAAATCTTAAAAAACAACTAATAGTCTTGCAGCACCTTAAAGACTAACAAAAAATGTAGATGGTCTCATGAGCTTTTGTGGGCACAACCCACTTCTTCAGATGAATGGAGTTTAAGGGGTCCAGTTTTCAAATAAATAGCACAGAGAGGAGATGGGGGGGGGGGAGGAAAAAGGGAAAAAAGGGGGGAAAGAAACTGTCAATTAGAGTGTCCATGCAAAATGAAGCTGATAAGAGCATTTAGTACCCACTTTAAGTATCCTTTTCATGTCAGTAGGATGTGGAATGTAGAAGGCCATCCAGCCAATGCCTTTGTTTAGATTTCTGTTGTGGGTATCAAACTTATAAATTAAATTAAGTTCTGTAGCTTCCCTGTGGAGCTGGCTTTTGAAATTGTTTTAAAATAATATGGTGACTTTGAGATCCATTAATGAATGTCCCGGCAAGTTAAAATGTTCCCCAACAGGTTTCTGTGTGTGGCCTTTTCGAACATCTGATTTGTATCCATTAATTCTCTTTCATAGAGACTGTCCAGTTTGGCCAGTATACATGGCAGAGGGGCATTGCTGGCATAGATCACATTATTGGGTATGCAGTTAAATGAGCCTCTGATGTGCTGGTTTACATGGTTAGGCCCTGTGATGAAAACGCCTGTATAGATGTGTGGACAGAATTGGCTTTGGGGTTGACTGCAGGGGTGGGTTAGTTGTTAGACATCATGTTGCCCTAGGCATCCCCCACCCAGCTTTCAGGTTGCAAGATGGCAGGCTGGAGCCTCATTAGTGAAAATGAACCCTTAAAGGGAAGATTATCTCCCAGAAGCCATGCTGGGGGACAGTGAGCCAGAGCTATTGACATGGGAGGGTGGAATGGGCAGCGGTGGAATCACCTTTAGAGAGATAGAACTCCCCTGCAGAGGTGGCCACCACTGATACTGTGGTGGGGACCAACATCACAGCCATCCTAGTGCAACTCCCAAAAAAGTGCAGAGTTGGGGAGCATGGCCAGAGGCACCCTACAAAAACTCCTACACTGTCACCTATGCACTCTATGCCTAATGCAGGCCTGGAGGCTAAGAGCACAGTGTGAGAGCACTAGTGTCCCATATGCAAATCTACTGCCTCTAGTTTTTCATAGACAGATACAAGTGAATGTCAGCTGACTCCATGCAGGAGAAATGACATCTAATGTATGTGAAACTTGCCAATTTTCACTACTCTGAAGACAGTAACACTAGACAATTATTTTTTTAAATCTGTTATCCCCAGTAGTAGTTTCCTCATTCAAATGATCTCACTCCTTTCTTAGAAAGGCAGCTCTTGAATGGCTATTCATTTTCACTGATGACATAGCCCTGGATCAGACTTCTGCAATGACTAACTATTGGGCAGGATTATCTAGAACTCAACAGATCATTCAGACTGAGCAGAGAAATCCAACAGCCATGTCACCAAACACTCAGTTTAGGCCAAGCTAAAAATAGAGCTAATGAAGTGTTACTGTAGTTACTTTCCTTACTGTACAAAATAAACTATTCAATTTTTCCCATCAGGAGAAAGGCCTTATTTAAAGATTATATTAATTAATTTCCATTGGCACCATAGCCTCAAGGGTATATTTTCTTTATAAAGTGCTATGTATTCATGTATGAAACAACTGCAGGAGCACACATAAAAAGCACACAGAAAATGGTTACTTTGGATCCAATTCTGTCCTCCCAAACATCAGTATTACTCTTGTGGAAGTCAGTGGGAATTTTGCATGGATGCCTGGGTCCTTTTATATCCCCAATTGGCCACATGTTATCAGATGCTTATACAATGTGCTCTCTCGTGTAAGAGGCCAAAGAATGTCACCGATTGCTGCATCATGGTGGTAATTTGTGGTTGAGTTTGAGCATCTCATTTAGTAAGACATCAAATCCTGCTGAAGGATTTCAGGGCCCACATTTTTAAGGGTACTTAGGCACAGCTGCACTCAGTATTACAATGCTTAACTGCTCTAGGAACCTAAATCTCATTTTCAAAAGGGACCGAGGCACTTTTGAGCCTAAATCCCATTGTCTGCCAATGAGATTCCAGCTCGAAAGTGCCTAAATCCCTTTTGAAAATGAGATTTAGACTCCCAAATCAGTTATGTGGTGCAACGCTAAGCGTAGTAATGCCTAAATACATTTAAAAACATAGGCCTAATCAGTAGCATCAACTACATCTGTTGGTAAGTTGTTGCAAAGGTTAATTACCCTCAATGTTTAAATTGTCCTTATTTCTTTCTAATCTAAATTTGCCTGGGTTCAGCTTCCAGCCACTGGCTCTTTTCATGCCTTTGTCTCCTAACTAAAGAGTCATCTTCTATCAGAAATATTCCACGTAGCAACCTACAGACCATGATCAAGTCATCTCTTAGGCTTTTCTTTGATAAACCAAAGAGAGCTTCCGTAAAACGGCTTAACTAACTGTAAGATCCTCTGCATGAGAAATGGTCTTGTACAAGGGCGGGCAAAAGGGCCTCTGTGGGCCGGATCCAGCCCGCCACGCTGGTTCATCTGGCCCGCGAAGGCCCTGCTGCTCCCCCAACCCCAGGCCAATTAGGGCCTGGGGGCGAGGGAAGCACCCTAGGTTTCTTCCACCCTGCCAGGGGCACGTGGTGCTTTGAAGGGCCACACACTCCTGGCAGGACAGGAGGAGGCTTCGTGCACTCTCCCCCCCCCAGCCCTGATTAGCCTGGGGGTGGGAGGAGCATGTGAAGTTTCTCCATCCTAACCCCGCCCTGCGAAGAGCGTGCGGCATTTAGAAGCGCTGCACACTCCTGGCAGGGCAGGAGGCGGCTTTGCGTGTTCCCTGCCCCCAGGCCTTGATTGGCAGGGGGTTGGGGAGCACAGGAAGTCTCCTCCCACCTCCATGGGCATGGGTGCTTAGTGGGAAGGAGGGGCAAAGGGGTTCCCTCACTCCTAGACCAATCATGGTCTGTGGGTGGGGAAGCCCAGAAGCATCCTGGCCCCGTCCTTTCTGTTTGAGGCCCCGATCCTTTCGGTGCGGCCCAGGGCCACTTCAAAATTTTTTTTGAAGTGGCCCCCAGCAAAAAATTATTGCCCACCCCTGGTCTTGTATAATAAAGACCATTACTGTGTTGGGGTGCCAAGCAGATTTCTTCTCTGTCAGATTGTACTATAGTCAGAGTTGGATCGCTCAGTTCCTGAAAGCTTAACTTTCAACACAAACACATGCAAGCTATAACCACAAGCAAACATGGTTGTTAGCAGGATTTTGGACTATGTCCACCAGTCTGAACATATCACAGGGCACTATAAAGTGGTTCTAGTAAGGAACATCCCCACATGTGTACCCTTAATGGCTGTGATAGGGCGTCTGCCCCGCACTGGCCCTTTAAGGGCTAAAACCCCATCTTGCGAGAGGGGTGGAGCTGTGGAGCCAGCAGCTTCCTCAGGTATTAGCCAGTTAGGGCCCAGTTGAGTGCAATATAAATAAAGGCTCCTGGAGGGGAGGAGAGACATGACTCTTGCTCCAGGTGAGGAGCAGGAGGGACTGACCAGCCAGGTAAGCTAGAGGCTTCCTGACAGAGCAGGGCTGGGGAAAGGCAGGCAGAGTTGGGGAGGTTCTGGCTAGGCAAGCTCCCAGGCTGCAGGGCCTGAAGCAAGGCCTGAGGCTAATAGGGCTGCAGAGAGGCAGTCAGGGTAGGCAAAGGCAGCAGGTCCACACCCCCTTGCCAATGATGAATGGCCATTTCAGACTGCGGTTTGCCCCTGTGGCAGGGGCTAGATGAAGACTGGCAGTGGGTCACTGAGGCAAGGTGGATATAGGGGATTGGGGGTTCCCAGAGGGGGTACACCCCAGAGTGTGGAGGCACTGCTGCAGGGCAGTCCAGAAGGGAGGATGCCATGGTCTGGGAGGGGGAGGAAAAACAGGTAATAGCAGGCGAGACACCAGCAGAAAGGGGGTGCTCCAGAGCTGAAATGCTAATTTCCAGAGTGTCCAGCAGGAGGCACTCATGGCAGCGTATCCCACCGTGTTACAACAGCTTTCAGCAAAGGTTTAAATATCCTTGATTTTCTTTTTTTTTTTTTTTTAGTAAAACTAGAAGGCAACCCCAGTAGCAATTGGGGCTTACCTACACTTGAAATGCTACAGCAGAGTCGCTTTAGCACTTCAGCGTAGACACTACATGCTGATGAGAGAATCCCTCCCCAATTGTGGTAGATTATTTACCTCTCCAAGAGGCAGCAGCTTGGTCAAAGGAAGAATGCTTCTCTAGACGTAAAACTGTCTACATGCGGAGTTGGTTGGATTAACATCGCTCAGGGGTATGGATTTTTCACTTAGCTGCATATGGTTTGGATTCTGCTCCCAGTGTAGACAGATCTTGTGCCTTACTTTCGATAAGACCCCCTATTTAAGCAAAGCCTTGTTAAGTCCTTGTCTAGTTTCAATGCTGGATGTTAGCAATTAAAACTTTGAATTTGGTTCCCTGGACAAGAAAACACTTATTTTGAAATGGTTCTGGTGACAAAGTCTATTCAAAGTTCATCTGATTTTATCTATTCCATATCACGGAGCATTTTAAACATTACTTGAATTACTTTTAAAAATGTGTTAGACAAAAAAACTGTGGTTCCCAAAGAATTAGCGAAGTTTGATCAGGATGTTTGAAGCATTCCCATGTCTTCAAATTTAATATATAGTTTATTCTGTATACACTGGAATCTGATCATAGCAATGGCCTGACCCAGCTCCTGTTAAAGTTAATGGAAAGACTCTGACTGATACCAGTACGGAGTTTGTTTGTGCTCTTCATGAACTCACATAGGAGGACACTCCATTTTACTGGAATGAAAGCTCCATTTCAGTGCACCGCAGTGAAGCTTTACTCCGACAGAAGAAGGTTCCACTGTGCTAGGCCCCTTGAAGGCAGTCCCTATAAACTTTGGTGTTCCAAGAGGAACTGGTCAAGTAGAGAAGAAGGGGGAGAAGGAGCAGAGAAGTACTACCAGCTGGTGTGGGCAGGAGCAAGGATGTCAATGTGCAGTCCACTACATAATTAACTGATAAGCCTTGGCTTATCGGTTAATCTTATCGACTAGATGCACACACACCCCAGCGGCCTCTGCGTAAGAGGCAGCAAGGGGGGGAGAGCAGGAGCTGGTGTCTGTGAGGATACCCCCACAAGGCAGGGGCTGCTGCCGGGGACCAGCCTCTGTCCACAGTGGGCCCAGGCTTGTCACAGACAGAGGCTGTTTTGTGCTTCTAACAGAGCTCGGACCTCCCCCCTACCCCCCCGTGAACAGGGGCTACTGCCAAACCAGCCTCTCTGCACAGGGAGCTCGGACCCCCGCAGACAAGGGCTGCTGTCCCCTGCACTGCTGACTCTATCAGAGGCAGCAGTGCAGGGCAGCAGGCAGTCAGTCTTCGTGGGGAGATGGTTTTTAAACTGGCTCCCCTCACAGACCAGCAGGGGGCTCCCCAGGAGTGGGGCTGGGAGAGCACTGGCTGCCGGCCCCACCCCTGGGGACTATCAAATAGTCGTGTAACCGCTAAGATTTCATGCGGTTACACAATTATTCAGTTACAGTGGTTCCCAAACTTTTTGGCATCACGCCCCCCTTTTTGATTTTTGAATAACCCTCACGCCCCCCACCCCCCCCAATAGCAGCAAAACTTGTTGAGCAAAAAAAAAAAAGGAACTGAACAGGAAAGCAAAACTGGATGGGGGGGAGGCTGGGTCGCGTTACACCCCCCCTGGAATTTCTTCATGCCCCCCAGTTTGGGAACCCATGAGTTACAATGTATCTAATGTCCCTAGACAAGGAGTGAGGAGAAATCCCTCCTCCCCATCTCGAAACAGCACCAGTTTCGTGTGCAGAGATGGGCCATTCTTAGTAAAGCCACACCCCATGGGAAGCAGAGAGATCCTGAGTATGGCTGGCCTGATAGCCCTGCAGGGCTGGAGTAGCCCCCTGCCCACAGCAGGTGGGGAGCTGCTCCAGCCCACTGGTTAACCATAACTGGTAAGCATCACCCAGTGACAGTGATGCTTACCAGTTAACCAGTTAATCATTCACATCCCTATCCAGGACCTGGCACAATAAAGCCCAAGCTTGACTGGGGCTTCTGGGTACTACTAAAATATTAATGTTAAAAATATTCTACTTTATTTATGGTAGCTATTTATACATGACCAAACTGTACACAGAGGAATAATAAGGCTGTGGCTCTGTGAACCACCAATAACTAATAACTTAGATTTCAGATGAGGTTTCAAGGTCCAGAAATCTACACATTTTTTAAAAGGAAATATAAACCATGAATAGCAGCACTTTACATAAGGAAATGCCTTTTTAACTTGAAGTGGAAAATCTTATAAACATACTTATATCTATCACAGATCACATTAGTTATTAAAGTTTCTCATAAAACACATTCATTTTAGCTGGACAACTACAGTAATTTGTGATTTCATTAGAAACATTTTGCCAGGGAATGAATTCTGATGTAAAGAAAAAAAAATCCATTTACATGAACTTTGGTTTTGCTATAAATTATTCCTAAATGTTTAATCACTCTGCAAAGCCTTGCAAGGTGGGCTATACGAAAGAGATGCCCAGGTAATAAGTGCTATGTATCTGGTGCTTCTCCAAACCTAGATTTCAGTCCCTAGATTGCTCCAATTGAAATCAGTGGGAGTTTTTCGGTGCAGGCAGGACTGGATGTTCAGGCATGTCATCTGCTTCTAACAAAAGTCCTACAGTATACTCATGCAAATTCAAATACAAATGATCTGGAAAATATATGGCCATACCTGCATTTCCTATTGACATCATTTCTAAAGCTTTTGTTTACCAACAACAGATACACAAACCATTGGGGCACATGAAGAAACAAATTTATTGATACAATATGGTGTTATTTTTTATTTGGGGACTAATCATCAGCCTTTTGCAGATGTATCAGATTCACATGATATCATGGGATAAATTGGCCCATACAAACAGGAAATAAAATCATACAATGTATACATAGAAGCATAGAATCACACAATTCTAGAACTGGAAGGGACCTCGAGAGATCATCTAGTCCAGTTCCCTACCCTCATGGCAGGACCGAGCACCATCTAGATCATGAGTTCCCAAACTGGGGGGGCATGAAGAAATTCCAGGGGGGGCATGAGGCGACCCAGCCCCCCCTCCCCTCCCGTCAAGCCTCCCCTTCCCCTATATTTTGCTGCTATTTTTGTTTTTTGGCCCCAGTCAGTTCCTTCTTTTTTTTCTCAACAAGTTTTGCTGCTATGGGGGGGGGGGGGGGGTGTGAGGGTTTCTCAGAAATCAAAAAGAGGGGGCGTGATGCTGAAAAGTTTGGGAACCACTGATCTAGGTTATCCCAGACAGATATTTAATCTGCTCTTAAATATCTCCAATGATGAAAATTCCACAACCTCCCTAGGCAATTTATTCTAGGCTTAACCACCCTGACAGTCAGGAATTTTTTCCTAATGTCCAACCTAAACCTCCCTTGCTGCAATTTAAGCCTACTGCTTCTTGTCCTATCCTCAGAGGTTAAAGAGAATAATTTTTCTGCATTCTCCCTGTAACACTTTTTTACGTACTTGAAAACTGCTATCATGTTCCCTCTCGGTCTTCTCTTTTCCAAACTAAACAAGCCCAATTCTTTCAGTCTTTCTTCATAGGCCATGTTTTCTAGACTTTTAATCATTTTTCCTGCTCTTCTCTGCACTTTCTCCAATTTCTCCATATCTTTCCTGAAATGTGGTGCCCAAAACTTAATATAATATTCCAGCTGAGGCCTAATCAGCGCAGAGTAGAGCAGAGGAATTACTTCTTGTGTCTTACTCACAACACTCCTGTTAATGCATCCCAGAATGTTTGCTTTTATTGCAACAGTGTCACACTGTTGACTCATATTTAGCTTGTGGTTCACAATGACTCCTAGATCCCTTTCTGCAGGACTCCTTCCTAGATAGTCATGTCCCATTTTATGTGTGTGAAACTGATTATTCCTCCTTAAGTGAAGTACTTTTGCATTTGTCCTTTTTGAACTTCATCCTATTTACCTCAGACCATTTCTCCAGTATGTCCAGATCATTTTGAATTATAACCCTATTCTCCAAAGCACTTGCAATCCCTCCCAGCTTGGTATTTCTGCAAACTTAATAAGTATACTCTCTATGCCATTATCTAAATAGCTGATGATTATATCGAACAGAACAAGTCCCAAAACTGATCCCTGTGGAACTTCACTTCTTATGCCTTTCCAGCATGACTGTGAACCATTGATAACTACTCTCTGAGACGATTACCAACCAATTACACAGCCATATTGTAGTAGCCCCATCTATGTTGTATTTCCTTTTATTGATCAGGTCACACAAGACTGTATCAAATGCTTTACTAAAGTCTTGACATACCACAGCTACCACTTCCCCCTTAACCACAAGGCTTGTTATCCTATCAGGGAAAGCTATCAGATTGGTTTGACATGATTTGTTCTTGACAAATCCATGCTGTTACTTATCACCTTATTATCTTCCAGATGTTTGCAGATGGATTCCTTAATTATTCACTCTATTATTTTCCTTGCACAGAAGTTAAGCTGACTGGTTCGTAATTTCCTGGGTTGTCCTTATTTCCCTTTTTATAGATGGGCACACAATATTTGCCCTTTTTTGCAGTCTTCTGGAATCTCTCCTGTCTTCCATGTCTTTTAAAAAATTATGGCTAATGGCTCAGATACGTTCTCAATCAACTCCTTGAGTATTCTAGGATGCATTTCATCAGGTCCTGGTGACTTCAAGACATCTAACTTTTCTAAGTAATTTTAACTTGTTCTTTTCTTATTTTGACTTCTGAACCTACCCAATTATCACCAGCATTCACTATGTTAGGCGTCCAATCTCCATCAACTTTCTTGGTTAAAAACTGACACAAAGTTGTCATTAGCACCTCTGCCATTGCCACATTTTCTGTTATTGTTTTTCCTTCTTCATTGAACAATGGACCTACCTTGTCATTGGTCTTTCTCTTTCTTCTAATATATTTGCAGAATATGTAGAAATGCAGCCCCAGTTCCAGTGTCCACATATTATGTGGACGCAGGAACTGTTAAAGAGGAAGCATGCTTAGCCTTTCATTTAAGAGGAAGGAATAGGCAGGGCCTGTCTACACTTGAAATGCTATAGTGGCACAGCTGCACTGCAGTAGCATTGCAGAGTAGACATTACATACACAGACAGCAGGCACTCTCCCATTGACATAGGCAATCCACGATCCTGAGGAGCGGTAGGTAGGTTGAGAGAAGAATTCCTCCCTTGACCTAGCACAGTCTACTTAGGTAGTTAAATCAACTCAACTATATCACTCATGGGTGTGGATTATTTACCTAGCCACAAAGCTGATCTAATTTTCTAGCATGGATCAGTCCTTAGGACACATTTATATGGGGACACTCAAGAAAGTTAATGTGAATAAGATGAAAGGTATGAAGTCAGTGTGCATAAATTAAAGGGTGTTTCATTCAGGAGTAAAGTGGCCATAATTTTCTGTAATTTAATCCTTGTTTAAGAATTCCAGGGTGGATTAAGGGCTTGTCTGTGTGAACAATGAATTTGCCACAAACTGGGGTGTAAATGTACCCTGCCCTAGCCTGTTTCAGACTATCTGTCCCTGTGGACTCAATGCACGTTGACAGTTAATGTGCTTTGACAAACCTTTAATCCTCTCTGGAATCCTTGGAACAAGGATTAAAATTCACCTGAACTTCCCTGACTGTCTCCACGTAGACTAGCCCTTAGGGTCACTCCAGTGTGATTATTTTAGTGCATTATACTGTGGCACCAGAGCTACTCCAACATGAACTCCCTTCCAGTCCTCCCTACCTAGGAGAGAGGCTACAACCCAGGGATTCAGAGAGAGGCAGAGGAAAAAAAGGAAGAAGTTTATGGTTGCCATGTGGTTGCAGAAAACCATCTCAAAGAAGGGGACATTTAGTTACAAATATCTATGACACAGTAACTATGTAGTTAGTGGATGAATATTAAAGTATAAGTGCTTGAAGGGCAAGTGAAGACACCTACCTGTTCACAGATAGCATCAGCTGGTCCATGCATGCTTTGATCTTGTTTTGTGCTTCTAGATGAGTCATGCTTTCTGTACTCTCTCCATTAATGGCCAGAATAATATCTCCGGGACACAGGTTAGCCAGGGCTGCCTTACTCCCAGGATTGATCTACACAGAGAAAGAAAAAAGTGCTACTAAAAAGAATACTTAGTGTGAAAACACACAACAGTTAAAGATGCAGGACTGGTTCTTTGGAAGAGACCTGGAGGAAGAAAGTAGACATAGCAAACTTCCTGCAATCAAAGCAGCTATGAGTGAACAGTTTTCTATGGAGACATTCGTTGTGAAGATATTTCAGAAGTAGCCTCAATTTTGGGGTACCCTATTTTCTCCTTCCAAGACTGTTCTGCAGTGACACTGGATGATTCCAACCATGGATCTGATTCAAAGCTCTTTGACCTCAAGTAAGAGATTCACATTGACTTTCATGAACACTTCATCATGTTCCCTTTCTAAATTTGGGGGTTTTTTTGGTTGGTTGGTTTGTTTTTTTAACATACAACAATGTAATGTAGCCCTTCATTCAAAGGGAGCTGGGCACCTAAAAATCCCTTGAGCTCATTTGAATATCCCTGCCTTTATTCACAGGCTCCACTGTTTCATCGCATGCTTTAGAATCAACTTCTGAAGAGTGCTGAAAAAAACCAAAAGCAGCCCCACAGCTCAGCCGGAACATTCCTGCCCAGGGCAGGGAGATGAGGATGCACTCCAACCCAGCTGGGCAGGATCACCCCGCCCCCTCCCCCCCACACTTTTTGTTTAATCACTTAAATACTTAAATAGGATTTTACTTCCCCTAGTTCAAATTATATGTTTCTTTCCAGTCTTGCATCAATACTATGCTGCTTATTAAATCTCCATAACTTTTCTCCTACTGTTTTTGTATTAATACCAATCTATCACAAAGTTCAGAACTCCTTTCTTGGGAAACTAATGACATGTTCCAGTACCAGTTGTGGTTAGAGTGTACAGACTTAGAGCCCAACACTATAGATCTGAGTGACCCATAGAATTGTTCAAAGCAGAGGGTGTTTTGCTTATATCCGGCCCACTGTGTTTCTAATTTTTACAAAGATAATAATAAATTATGTAATATGTAGGCAGTACAGCTGCCAATAAATGTGTGTTTAACTGTGTAAACTGTTGATAGCTAAATGTTTGTCCTTGAATTTCCTCCTCAAGTCATTCATAGCATCTGTTTATGCTTCCACACACTTGCTATGATAGCCACCAGCATGGTTTATCTAACGAGAAAGTGCAGTCTGTTAGATGTACTTATTCGTCTCTCACTGCATTTAAAATGTGATAACATTTGAATACCATTTTGTATCAGTTTTCATTTATACTAGAATAATCCTGGGTCTCAACAGATGTGAGACTGCTTCAACATACTATTTTGTAGAATTGCTGGAGCTCATCCCTGATAGACAAGTTAGAATTAAAAGGAAGTCTAATTTAGGATCACATAGAAATTCCACATCCCTATTCCAGTATAGGCTACAAATTAGTCATGGAATTATTGCCTCTAACAACTGTGACTCTTGGCAACTTCACTTTCTCATGGAAAAGTCTTTGGCTTTGATTTTTTTCCTATTGCAACAGAGATCACGGGTTTTATGTATATTACTCTTAAATGGAGCTATACTTTCTGAGATGGATTACAGGTGACAGTTCTAGTGCTATAGAATGACAGCGTTAACAACATAAAGAAACCTCCAGAGATGACTGTTTGGTTTGAGAATAAAGTGAAAGGCAACATCTCCAATATTATGACTTGGTTACTTCATAGGTTTTCTAAGGGGAAAATATTTTTAAATAAACAAAACAATCTCCACAATTTACATCTCTAGAAGGAAAATTTCCTATATTAATTTTAACATGTAACTCAAAAACCAGGATGACTTCTCAGCTTTTCCTATCTCCTACTGTTTGGATCTATAGCTAACAAAACTGGCTAACAAACCATATATGACAATTGTATCAAACACTTGGGACTCAATTCAGGCCCTTGTTGATTTCCAGTACGGGTGATTGACGCTCCTGTTGGCCATGGATCACCGTTCCCAGCCAATGAGAGCTGCAGGAAGTGGCACGGACCAGACCACTGCTTCCTGCAGCTCCCATTGGCTGTGAATGGTGATCCATGGCCAACAGGAGCTGCAATTGCCCGTACCTGCAGAGGCACAGGTAAATATAGAGATGGCAGCCCACCAGGGGCTAACCCTGGCAGACAGGATCTGGCCCATGGGCCAGTATTTGACCACCCCTGGCACAGAGTATCAGTGGGACGGAATTCTAAGAGGTTATGAGGAGATCAGAACCTCTTTTTCTTGCCTAATCAGAACAAGTAACCTGCAAGAAAAAGGTTTTGCCATGATGAATTGGCATTTCTTATTTACTTTTCAATGTTTTCAGCAAGTTATTTTGCTGTTTCAACCACTGAGCTTTCCCCCTTCTTCATTTACAGGCTCCACTGAGGTAAAAGTGTCCATTTGCTATAATGTATAAGTAAAATCTTGATTCACAATAGGGATTTTCCCTTCCATTCGGCTTAACTAAATCAGAGTTTACTTGGAGAATAAGCCATTCATAAACAGGCCTCTTTGTGGTTTCAATTTTTTAGTTTGCAATTTATTTTAAATTACTTTGGCAACGCTTTCATATTGGAATTATTTTATTCTATTCATGGAAATGCCTGAGGGCTGGAAATGGAATTGCATTTCAAGATCTCATTAGTTTGGGATATAAACACTGGTCCTTTAGTTAGCTGGGAGGTTGTAATGTGTATCAGGCCCAACATTTGTATTGGTCACTAAATTATGTTTAAAGCACGACAGGCTAACTTCTCCAGATTTACAGTAGTGAGATGATCCCAGTGAAGTTCTGAATCACACTGGCTTCAGTGGGGCTCTGCATGGATACAGGGACACACACAAGAATCCTAGCCCAGAATCAAGACCTTTATATAGGAATGTCCGGTCAAAAAGTGGCCCTGATGGCTCTGGTCAGCAACCATTAAAAGTTCGGTTGTCAAGGCTGGCAGGCTCCCTACCTGGCTCTGCGCAGCTCCCAGAAGCAGCCACATGCCCCTGCTGCCCCCATCTTGTGCTCCAACTCCGCAGCTCCCATTGACCAGGAATGGCAGCCAATGGGAGCTCCAGGGGCCGCGCCTGCAGGTGGAGGCGGCGAACACCACCTGGCTGCACCTATGCCTAGGAGCTGAGGGACAAAGTCGCTGCTTCTAGGGAGCCCCCCAGGGTAAGTACCGCCCGGAGTCTTCCCTGCACTCAAACTCTCTGCTCCAGCCCTGAGCTCCTTCCAGCACCCAAACTCCCTTCTAGAGCCCACACTCATGCCCCCTCCCAAAGCCCTGCTCCATCATGGAACCCTCTCCTGCACTACAAACCCCTCACCCAGAGCCCCACCCCACTGTCTGCATCCTCACTCCCTTCGACCCCGCAACCCACCGCCTCAGCCTGGAGCCCTCTCCTGCACCCCACCCTGGAACCTGCACCCCGGCCAGAGCCCTCACCCCCTGCTGTACCCCACCCACCTGAGCCAGCCAGTGAAAATGAGCGAGTGGCAGTGGGGGAGAGCAAGCAACAAATGGAGGAGGGGATGGAGTAAGCGGGAGTGGGGCCTTAGAGAAGGGGTGGAGCAGGAGGCAGGACAAGGGGTTTAGTTTTGTGTGAACAGAAAGTTGGCAACCCTAACTTTATAGGCATGAAAATGAGAAGTTATGTCCGGTTGTTATCTACTATAGCAGGGCAACAATCTTGTAGTTAAAACCAGGTTGTGTTTAAAGCTTGACTGGTAGTGCTCTAAAATCTACACAGTTACTCAGATTGCTTTGGAGTTTGGTGTACTTAACGGTCTCCTCTGGTTCTGACAGTGATGCAAACTTGGGCCCATTTAAACAAGGGGCTCCCAAGATATAACTTCAAGGAAAAACCAAACAAAAAGCTTTTCTTGTAAGTTGAGAAAGCTGGGCAACCTATTTTTGGTCACACAGACACCCAACCAGGGCTCAGTTCATTGCACCGAGATGTCCAAAGCTTGTGAGTTACCCCAACAAAGTACAGACATGGCATGCACCAGCCCTTTGGGGGAAATCAACATTAAAAGTTTATGGCAAAAATATTTTGCTTCTTCTTGGCTTGTCACACCCCGACAAACAACCTGATCATATCAAATAGATTGTCCTGGGTATGGAGAGAAAGGAATTAATACAATTGTTAACCTTGGAAGTTTCACACCAGCTGGAGAGCTCAAGGGGATAAGCAGCAGTTCTCTGAACCTGAGCCTCTTTGGGCAGAAATCTGAATAAGGTTGCAAGGCATAACTGTAAAATCTGTTTTTGATGGGGAAGGGAGTGCAGCATTGGGAGGTTATTTTGAGGGAACAGGTTAAAAAATTCAATTTGATAGGTTAATGTTTTTACTGATGAGAGGGGCTTTGGGGGAGTGACGGGGAATAGAGATGAAAGGAGTTCAGGGCTGCGTCAAAGGGAGGGGATAAATGGTAAAATGTATTAGAGAAGGGGAAAAAGATGGGGGGGGTCTCACGTGAAGGGCACTAGGAAGGGGACATGGGTTGAATGGCAGGAAACTAGGGGAAAGTAGGGTTGGGGCACCTGTCAGCCCCAGAACTGTGTACAGTAGGAGGCTCCCTACCATCGTAGGTGAGCTAGGATCTGGGGCTCCCTACCCATCTGACAGTCTGATCCCCTTCAAGTGAGCCAGATTCTGGGGTGTGGGCTTGCATTTCTGGGGTAGCTGAGCCCCTTTCCCTAACTTCCTGTGAGCTGGGATCTAGAGAGGCCCTGCCCTTCTGAAAGGGGAGTTTAGAACAGGCATGCTCAGAGCAATGACCACAATAACCCTGCTGAGCCTGGGGTGAGGGGCTAAGAATGGGTCTGCTTGACAGGCATCAGGAACTCTCCTGCACTGGTAGCAGGTGTTCCCTTCCCATGTGAATGGTGCAGTTCACTAACTACGAGCTATTGTTTCAAGCTTGTTCATCTCCACAGGGTATATTCTCTTTCCTCTGAGAACATCTCATTGAGTCCCATAATGTCCATGTTCCTATGAATTATTTTTAAATTCTAAATGGAAACAGTTAAAATTAAAGGCACTATCAATATCTGCAATTGTTATTGCCTAGAGCAACCAGCTATCACCGCAAGCTATTTGAGAAAGCAAGAGTTGAGTTGTTTTGGCAAACACTTTGAGAAACCTTCCCTGGAGATTATTCTAAGGCTACGTCTACACTACCAAGTTTTGTCGACAACACTTATATTGACACACAGAAGTCGACAAACCCAAAATCACTAGAGGGTGTTCAAACTTGCTCCCTCTGTCGACAGATCATATCCATACTGGGGCCCATCATCGACAGTGTGAGCAGTATTCTGTGGGTATGTATCCCACAATACAGTGAGGTGGGAAGTCAGAGCTAATCACATCTTGGGATTCCCTCCGAGTTTTCCTATGGCATCCTCAGTTGCTGGGAGCGGCATCAGGAGTAGCTCCCTGCTAAGGAATATCAAAGTAGCACAGCAGCCTGTCCCCCACTCCCTGCAGCAGCAGTCTACTTGCCGTTGTGTTCCTAGTCCAGGGCACAACTAGAGCACTCCAATGATTTGTTCTTTGTTCCCCAAATGGAACATCTCACGCTGGAGCTTTGAAATGGGAGGGACACGTGCCTGCAGGGCAGCAGAGATCAAAACACTGAGCAGCACCATCAGGGCAGGCACTGTGGGATACTGGCTGAAGCCTGTTCTGTGAACAAAACATGCAGCAATGTCCACACTGGCTCTTTGTCGACAATAAAAGGAGGGGAAAATAAAAAAAGTCTTTTCATAGGGTTGGAAGGTTTTTGTTGCCGAAAACGACTTCCATTGCAGTGTGTATGCTCTCACTGTTTTGTTGCCAAATGGTGATTTTATCAGGCTGAGAAATGTTGAGTTTCCCCAGTTTCTTCTAATTATCCAGATAACAGAAGGAGGTGACAGCTGTCCTGGGGAGTTTGAGGAGGTGAAGATGTGAGAAGGATCAGCTGCAAAGAATTTTAAACGTGAATTTAAAGGAGCTACAGTATTCTTTCCAAGTATACTTCAGGGCCAGCTGGAAATGCCCGCTGTATGCAAGTGATTATTGTACAATATATTCTCTCTCTCCTGCAATGTGATCAGCTAGTAGAAACAACTTTTAAGTATTGTGAGCTTTTGTGGGCAAAACCCATGTGCTAGCTTCATAACATCAGGCCCTAACTTTTATTTATCTGAGTGCTTGCCATCTGTGTGCAAGACACAACATGCAGCCAGCCCACATCCTGAAGTTTACAGTATAGACAAAATGGGCACAGAGCAGACAAAATGAACTGGGTATCCCATGTTGACTCACATCTTTTGGCCATCATGGAAGAAGTGAGTTTTCACTTAGGCTGCATCTACTCTACTACGTTTTGTTGCCATCTCCTTTACATTGGTATAAAACTGAAAGACTTCAGGGCAACTGTTCCTGTTTTGTAGCTGTGTAAGCAAAAAGAGGACCAGATCCTGTCTTTTAAAACCAGCTGAAAGCAGTGACTAACAAGCTTTGATTTAGAAACGCTGTCTTCTGCAGGCCAACACCCATGATGTATTTAGTGACAGGAATGCATTTTACATGGAAACAGTGCAGGTCGGATGTGTCACAGAATACTTACACGTAATTCACAGATCACAGGAAGATACTATTTTTGCAGTGCTAAGCTGTCCAGCAGACTAAAGAACATTAGTACACAGATGCTAATGTTTAGCTCAGTACTCATTCTTAGCAGTAAAAGGACGTGCAGTGATTTCAGACGAGGTAATCTGTTTTACTGGACCAACTTCTGCTGGTGAATGAGACATGTTTTCAAGCTTAGACCATGTCTACTCTACTACTTATCTTGGCAAAATGGGGGTCACTCAGGGTGTGAAAAACACTCCCTGCCCCTAGCAACATACGTTTCACCAGCTTAAGTACTAGTGTGTACTGCGCTAGGTCAGGGGAAGAGCATTTCCCACCAACACTGCTACCACCAACGGTTGAGGTAGTTTCAGTACGGCGACAAAAGAGCTCTCTGCCATTAGCACAGAGAAGCTACACAAGTGATCTTTCAGCAGCCACATCATTACAGCTGTGTTGCTGTAAGCTGGCTAATATAGAGACAGCCTTACAGGGAGCTCTTCTGCAGGTCTGGAAAAGGTACACAGAGACATGAGGAAGAGCTCTGTGTAAGCTCAAATGCTTCTCTCTTTCACCAACAGAAGCTGATCCAGTAAAAGAAATTACCTCACCCTCCTTGTCTCTGGAACATCCTGCAAGGAACACCACCACAGCCACGCTATTTAGTGTCAAATGAAAGTGTCATTAACATTCCATTCACACTTCCTGCCAGGCCATTAACAAAGATGTTAAAGGGCAGTGGCCCTGCATTATTCTCCAACAGGATGTTGCTATTTATCACTGCCATCCACTTACAGTCCTTTGGGCCAACATAAATCCATATGGCAGCTTTTCTCTCTAGCCCAGTACAATTAGTTTGATTCATAGTGCTGATATATGATCAGCCATGCTTGATCCGGGCTTAGGGCTTACTTGTGTCACTCAGGGGAATGGATTTTCACATCCCGAGCAATGCAGCTGGGTTGATCTAACTTCTTAATATAGGCCTGGCGTCAGATCAATAATATTCGCAAAGTACTTCTGAATTTTCAGTTGGAGGGTACAATGAGTGTGTAAAAGCACTGTTACTTTGCATTGGCCCCGTAATGCATTCTGGGAAAGTTCTCGGTGCAAACAAAGCTATGAAAACGCAAGAACTCCCATGTGTTTCAATAGTGAGGTGATCACACAGCCCAGTTGCCTGCCTTAAGACCTATGCTGTAAATATCTGTCATCTGTGAAGCCCTCCAATACTAGAAGTAAAATTATGACCAGTAAGCATCCCTTGCTCTACAATACCTGTCCCCATCTCAGCCCACAGGTCTGGGGGGGAGAGTGTAGCCACAGCATACTGTGCTCCAACTGATCTCATCTGTTGGCTGGCTCCTAGAAGGCCACAGGCAATTGAGAGAGCATCCCTGAAGCTCTAATTTATACCAGGAAGCAGGTATTCTCCCAAAAGGGATGAAAAACCCAAGCGTGTGAAGAGACTATAAATCCACAAAGGCACACTTCTTTGCTCCTGGACCAAGCACAGGGACAGACAAAGGATGAAAGAGCTCCTGAGAAATGAACTATTAATCCACAAGTTCTGCGTTGTAAGAGAGCCCAAGAGACCCAGTCCATGATGCAATGCTAAGATGCTCCTGATAAAACAAATGCTGAGAAACTCAGGGCGGATGGGTGGGAGTGGGGGAGGCGAGAGGGAGGTAATACAGTTATAATTATAAACAAATTATGTTTGCTCAGCTAAAGATTAAGCTGTCGTTGGGTTTAAGAGGATTTTCTCACACACCATCCCCCCCCCCCAAGAACTTCCACCCCAAATCCTCCTTCCCTCCAAGAGCACAGGGAGTAGCAGCATCAATGACTCTCTTTGTGATGCTGCCTGCAGCTGTTGATGTGTGGAGCAGGTCAGCTCTCTCCCCTGGCAACTGACACATTTCCGTCATGATGTGAAGTCTGCTTCCCCCAGAGACTATTGTGGAGAGTTTGCTTTCAAATTATGACCCTGGCTGTGGGTGGTGTTGCTAGGCCAAGCTACATTAGCCCATGAGTTAAGAAAAAACACACAGATGAGTGGATAATTAAATCTTCTGGAAGAGACGTAATAAAAATACCAGTTGCTATGTTATCTGGCCACTGGTGTTTGGTACGTGCTCATTTGACATCAGGCCAGTAAAAGAAAACACATTCCAGCCACTGTTGTTTAGAATGTTACGAGATAGTTGACGTTTGGAGACGTGCAACCCAATTTCTCTCTCAAACACACAAACAAGCCCAATTTTTTTTCTCTCAGATACACACACACGCCTACGCTTTCACTGAAGGAGATCAAATTCAACACTCCATCGCACACGATGGAACCAACCAAAGCCCTAGAGTCCCACTGTGCCCCACATGAGATAAAGCTCATGGTAATGGAATCAAAGGGGAGGAAAACTCTGCAAGGTTACCCCTTCCAGAATGTCCTCCTAATTCTTTCACAAAGAGCAAGGCATACTTCCCCCCTGCCACCCAAATTTTGTAGATCCCCAAGATTTACTATAGACCCTGTGCAAATCTCCTCTCCTTCTAGGACTGCTTCATGACCCCATATGGTTGCCCCATCACTCAGAGTGAAACTCCATTGTAGCCTGTAGCGATCTTACCTTTTCAGAAAAGTTCCCATGGGCCACCAGTGAAGGATACGAAGTCAATCTTTCCAGCTCTGTTGCAGCTCACACTATTTTTTCCCTCTCTATCAGTAGGACTTGATTATAGGCAAGACAGGGGGAACATACTGTTCTACACACATAGTCAAAAAGCCCAGATCAAAGCCTTAGAAAGATCATATCTGACCAGCTCACAAAACAGCATGTGGCAAAATTTACAGCAGATTCTCACAATTTGCAGCATTGCCATCCGCGGTTCCACATATTTGTGGGTGTTCTGTCCTACCACGAATAGCAAAGGCTTCCTGTAGCTCTCAGAGACAGCAGAAAGCAGGCCATGTACCACAGCAGTATTTCTCAGAGTAGCAAGATTTTTATTTAGGAAGAATCAAAAGTTAAGCCATCCCCCAGTGAAACTCAGTCCTCCTCATCACCACCACCACATTTAATATTTTCCTGTTTATTTTATTAAGCTTCTCATTTTAGCATAATCTACTGGCAAGAGTAACAGATGTTTCATTCCAGTCCACCTGTACCTTTCCCATAACAGAGAAATTTGGTAAGAACATAATAGTAAGTAGTTAAACAGATTCAGGATGAAGAGATTGCAAGATGTCTGAAAAGAGTTTTACACTCAAAATATTGATGGTTTCAAATCAAACCTAGATCTAGATTTCCTTGCAGCTTGCATCCCAGTCCAGATATTTGAGGCTCACCTTGGTTCAAGGAGTCCTGGGGAATTCTGCAATTTTACTACGGTTCCAAATGCAACAATTGCAGAACTCCCCCAGGAGCAGATAAAGTAAGAGGCTGAGAATCACTGAAAGCTATATATTACATACACATAGATATTACAGAACTTAATGAGGTGACTTTTAAGAGTGCCAGTGGCCGAGCAATAAGAAGCAAGTGACAAACTGTCAGAGTTAAGGGCTGCTTCATCAAGAAAAACACAGTTCATCCAGGGACAAATATTTAAATGTCTTTAGGCCCCTAAAGATGCAGTCACATAGGCATTTTTCAGCTCTCACAAGGCACCTATCTGCATCAATTAAATACTTTTAAAAACCTGGTCCTAGGTGATTAAGTGGACATCACAAGGCTCCTGAAAAATATGGGATACAATTTGCTTCTCCTTCTCAATCCCCTTTGCTTATGCACAACAGGCAAGCAAATTTGAGTTTGAATTCTGCAGCCCCTTATTCCGGAATAACAGGCTTGGTAGTGTGGACACAATGCTTACAAAATCAACCTTGGGGGGCTAATTTCAGATTAAGGTCCTAGTGTAGACCAGGCATTAGGAGTATATTAGAGCTAAATAACAGCACAGAACACTGAGAGCCAGGACTGGTGGCTGTAAACAAACTTTATGGGACTGCGGGAAACTTGGTCACACCCATGATAGGTGGACAGCTGGCTAACTAAAATCATGCTGGACCATAGATGTTGCCAGACTAGAGAGTGCTAGACTAGAGTTCAACCTGTAATTTAAAAAAGTGGTGAAAGTAACAATTTATCTAGTTTGGGAGATGCAAAAACACAACAAATCATGGTTTACTCATTTATTTATGTTGCAACAGATTATAAAAAGTTCAAGGAATGGGTACATTTGCAATACCTTCAAGATATCACTGTGCCTTCCCTATTTGGAAAACTGATTACGTGTTGCATAAAGTGCCTCACCCTGAAGGCAAAGTTAAAATGCCCACTGACTACAGGGGGGGGGGAAGTGCTGTCCTTGTGCAACATGTACTTTTGAGATAATTTTTTTTGAATCATTCTACTCTGGAGCTAGATGTAGGCTGATTTTACTGTATTTTTAAAGTTTGGAAATCTAACTGAGGATTGCACACACATGACACTATTACTCCACATTTTTTTTTTTTCCATGATGTTATTTTGACACTCTGGTGGACATGAATTTGAAATGTGGACAAGGCCAGCACAGCTCCTTCATACTGCTGCATTTCATGAGAAAGGATCAGTAATGGAGTGGACTTTGTGATGCTTGGATTATATATTGTTAGCCATACTCTTGGAGACCAGGATAGGTCTCTAGTGGTATTACTCCGCACAAAAAATAACTGTTTTAAATATATGCAAAGTGATAGATTTCTCTCTCTAGAAGGTATAAAGACCACTACTGATTAACCCAGTGCTCAAACCTTAGCTCGCTATGAAACTTTGCACAATCAGTACAGTCTTAAGACCTAATTCAGGGCTATTCAACTTTGGAAGCTCCGAGGGCCACAATGCCGATAACCACAAATTAAGTGTGGTTGCATATATATGCAAATAGCTTCTTACACACTGAGGCCGTGTCTACACTACACCCCTCTGTCGGCAGAGGGATGTAAATAAAGCACATCAAAAGTGCAAATGAATCAGGGATTTAACTATCCCATGCTTCATTTGCATAATCACGCTCTGGCGCTGTTTCGAACAAGTGCCATTTCAAAACTGAAACCACGGTTTAGATGCGGTTCTGCCAATAGCGGGGTGATTTTTCAACAGATCCTGTATGCCTCAAAAAACAAGGAGTACAGGATCTGTCAAAAAATCACCCCGCTGTCGGCAGAACCGTCTGTCTAAACCGCCGTTTCAGTTTTGAAATGGCGCTTGTTCGAAACAGCGCCAGCACGTGATTATGCAAATGAAGCATGGGATATTTAAATCCCTGCTTCATTTGCACTTTCAAAACATCTAATTTACATCCCTCTGTCAACAGAGGGGTGTAGTTTAGATGTAGCCTAGCAGGCATGAAGACAAAGATTAAGGCAAGACTATACAACATGCAGGCCCCATTTAAGTCAGTTCTGCTGATATTAATCAAATGCAATATTTACCCGATTTTCACCCATATGACAGCACTTTTAATGAGCAATGGCAGTCCAGGAATTTAACTACTAACGCACATATCAACAGAAAACCATTAGATTAACTACTTTTTTGTTTTGGCTCCCACCCACAGGCTGCATGTTGAACCCCGTGTAAACCCAAACTGCACCCCACGCGGACTGCAAGCAAATGAGCTGTGGGCCACATACGGCCTGCAGACCACATGTTGAGTAGCCCTGACTTAATTGCTAAGTTCTTCTGCTAACTTCTCCTAGTCATAAGAACAGCCATACTGGCTCAGACCAAAGGTCCATCTAGCCCAGTATCCTGTCTTCAGATAGTGGCCAATGCCAGATGCCCCAGAGGGAGTGAACAGAACAGGTAATCATCAAGTGATCCCTTTCCTGTCATCCATTTCCAGCAGCTGACAAACAGAGGCTAGGGACACCATTCCTGACCATTCTGGCTGTTATTGTTTCTCTCTTCATTGAACAAAAGGCCTATTTAGACTAAAATTAAGGGCCTGATCCTTTTCTCATTATTGCAATGGGACCAGGACTGGGGCCCATCATTCTCTACATGTCAAAGAGAAAAATATCATAGTTCTTGTTTTTAGTATTGGGAAAGTCATTTTAACCAGCTTGATACTGGGTAGAGATGAAAATGGGATTAATAATAAAAAGCTCTAAAAGCATCTAGCTTTTTGGCTACAGGTCTTTTCACAACAACTCTCAACACCTGTCGTAACAGAGCAGGAGTTCAAATTTTATTTTAAAGCTAATGTCATTATATTAACATTTTTACAATGCTGTAAATCTCCCTGAATGTGCAGAACATTTTCTGTTTTGTCAAGCCTGGCAAAGACCTGCAGTATTTTAGGGTGCATTCGCTTATTTTAATAAACTCAAGCCAAGGTCAGATCTTGTAGGATTGGAACTGCATGAATCATTCCTTCCACCTAATTTCCTACCCTGGACTATAAGCATGCTTAATTAGAGCAATTAGCACTAGGCTTTCTCTCTAGTATTTTCTTCTAAACAAACTCCAAAGCTGAATAGCAAGAGATTTTTCTTCTCCCTCTTATAGCTATTTAATAAAATCTGAAGGCAGAACATTTATGAAGCAATAAAAATATATTTACTCTAATTCCAGTAGCTCTTTTATCTTTCACTGAAATGACTTAAGTGTCAATACAATTCTAGTTGTGATGGCCCTGGTTTCTCTCTGTCAATAGATGTTACAAGTAGGTCTTATTAGGACAGACATATGAGAACACCTGATACACACACAAAATGATTTCCTTCTAGTCAAAAGACTCAACCTAAGTTACATTTTAGTCTGTTATAAATCCAGTGCATATAAGTAGACTTTTAATAAATGAAATGGCTACTAGCTTTTCATTCTGCCATACAGAAGATATATACACATACCTAGCCAAAGCTAACAAAATCTTTGCTAACAGAAAATGCTATTTTTCGGACAGATATACATTTAGCAGTTAATTCAATCTATGTGAAAGCTCTAATCCAAAACTGATTACAGCAGTAGATTAAATAGTACCAGCTACATTAAACAAGCAATAATCAAATACAAGCAGAGTTGCAGAGATCTGAAACAAAACCATGCAACTAAACAATGGCTTAACTTGAAGGACTTCAGAGGAAAAGATATTTGGTGGTCCAAGGTCTCTCATAAGTGGTTAATTAGGCTACATCACAATAATGCATGGCATATACACTAAGTAATGTGTTCAAAAGGCTCAGGATTGTAATGATATCCAATGTGTTTATCAGGAAGCCCTACAGCAATATTCATATAGAGCAGAACAACTTTAAAAAAAAATAATGGTCTGGCAGAAACCTTTACTTGTACAACCTCCCAAACTTTTACTGGAACAAATATTCTCCTGAATATAACATAAAACCTAAAAATGTTAAATTATCTTTAAAGAACACATGATCTCAGAATACAAACATGTAAGCACTGTATCATTCAAAAACAGATAGTAAATCACTCTTTTTCATATATGTGTTTCTTTTGTATCATTCTGGACTAATACTGAAAATGTGTTCACTACCAGAAATCAACAGGGGAACTAATATACTAAGCTACCCAGGATAATTATGAGTAATTTGTTTATTGGAGTAAACTTGAATTTGCTTCAAACCAAGGCTTGGAGCACCTCTGACTGAATTCAGTACAAACATACTTTTGACTTCAGTAGGAGCAGGAGAGGACTGGGTCTTAATTAATACAAATGCATTTTAAAATATACCTATTGTACTTACAAGGTGATAATTTTAATTACAGGCAGAGTGTGTATCTAGAGGTTAAACCAGAAGTCAGAGAGCCATAACTCCCAGTTGTTATTCAGCTCTTAAATTCCACAGAGATAGGAACTGTACAAAAATTGCTCAGCCCTGCCTCTGAGTTGCAGTGTAACCAACCCTCTTAACTTCTATACAACTTTGTGTATTATTACATGGAAGGCTTTATGTTGGTGAAATGCTTTCAGGAATCAAAGCCAGGTCTTGAATGGAAGATGATATTTCTCTTATTAAGCCACAATGGATAAAAAAGTGGAAGCACCCTAGCAATCAAAACTGAAAGATGAAGTAGACTGATTTTCTCATAAAGTTCAACTGGTTTAAACTGTAATTCTTAGAATAATTAGCCAGAAAAGCAAAGTTGACCGCAGCCAGACCCTTACTTCATTAAATCTGAAATCTCACTTTTATCACAATAACTGTCAAATTATTAGGCCAACTACAAACAGCTGCTGCCTCTGTAAATAGTCTACCCTCAGTTCCACTGTTGTATTCCCATCATGTGCAGTGTGAAACACTGCAGACCTGACCACCCGCTGCCTCTCATGGCCCAGAAAGCAGCTTCCCATTAAAAATGCTATTCCCAGCATTGTCTCAGTATTGTGCTGATGATTCTGGGACACTGAATATGGGGGCACATTTCGGTACAACACACATTTGAAGTTGCTGAACTCAGGACTTGTCTCCACTACACAGTGGATCAACACTGCAGCGATTGATCCACTGGCGATCAACTTATTGTCTGCTTAGATGCAATAAATCGATCTCCGAATGCTCTCCCATTGACTCTGGTACTCCACCAGGATGAGAATAGACAGAGTCAACAGGAGACCACCAGCTGCCGACCTTACTGAATTGAAGACACCACAGTAAGTAAGTAGGTCTAAGTATGTCAACTTCAGCTACACTATTCATTGAGCTGAAATTGTGTATCTTAGGTTGATAGGAGAGGGGGAGTAGTGTAGACCAGGCCTCAGTCTTGTCAATTTCAGCTTCAGGGATTACATATAGGAGAAAGAATGAACAAAATTAGTTCTTGCTGCTAGATGAGTATGGAAAGAAGGAAACTCCCTTCCTCTCTCCCCCCCCCCCCCCCATCTCTTCTTCCTAGAGCTCTCCTCCTGTAAACATATTTTTTTTAATTTAATGAAAAAGTAACATTTTAAAAACTGTCCCAAACATTAACTAAACATGCAGGCTAGAATTCTGGCCTCTCTAAAGCAAGCTAGTAACCAGCACCATAGCAAAGGCGCCAAATGATTTTAGACAGCGGCTGATGACAAGTGTAATAATACTGATTTCATGGAGATCCTTACTAGCATCATTCTGGTACAGGGGCTAGTTCTACATAGCACTGAGCACCAGTTGCTGATGATAATGTGAAGGATCAGGCCATGCTATGTAATTATATTTGTGGACCTAAGCTTTATGAAATAGAAAAACTATTTAAGAAAAACAAATGAGCTTTAAGAAATATATATGGATACTGATCGTAAGAGCTTTCTTCAATTGCCCAGCTAACTGAAACTAATTATATGAAAATAATGGGGTAAACTCTAGAATATAAGAACAGCCATACAGGATCAGACCAAAGGTCCATCTAGCCCAGTATTCTGTCTTCCAACAGTGGCCAATACCAGGTGCCTCAAAGAGGATGAAGAACTCTAGCCTCAGCTGCATATGTGCAACTGCAATGATTTATCATGGAATTTAGAGATAGAAGCCAGACCTAGTAGGTCATACAATTACTCCTGGGGGAATTCTGCACCACAGAATGTATGTCCCCCACAGATTTCTTTGCTTTCCCACAGAAAAATGACTGTCTGACAGGGAGGCAAAAGGAAGTTGCAAGAGCAGTCATGCACTGCTCCCCAGCAGTATGGGTGCATTGTTTTGGGTGCGTGGAGCAGCCCGTGGAGTGCTAAATCACTCCCTCTTGGATCCTGCTGGGCTGAGCCTGCCTGCCTACATCTAATGTGCCTGGCACCGTTCTCTTCCTTGTGTTGTGCCAGAGTTGGGTGCAATTCTGCTAAGTCCATGGCTAGTAGAAAGCAGGCACAGTGTGATCTAGTTCGGTGCAGTCAGTGGCCTGTGCTCCACTGCCCTGTGGCAGCCTCCACATTTATTTACTGACAAATACAATTTTTCAGAATTTTAAAATACACAATTAAAATGCACAATTTTAAATTTTTTAGTGCAGAATAATTTTTTTTGTCACAGAATTCCTTCAGGAGTAGTACAGACCATCTCCCTGCCATCATTTAAATACTAAATCCAGCCAGGTTTAAATACACAATGTGAAGTCATTTCCACAGCTTTCCTTGAGGGACCATCTTTAGCCTGGTTCTCTGTACTATTCTAAATCAGTGGTTCCCAACCTTTTTTATACCGTGGACCAGCAAACCCATTCACAAACTTTAGGCAGACCAGTAACATTTTATTTGTATATTTGCATATTCATTATGCATATTAATTTGCATATTTGCATAAAATCAAAACCACAGCCCCCAGAGTCACCACAAATAGCCCCTTTCCCCTCGCTGCCCAGCCTCCAGGGCAGTCCCGTGCATGCCCCTATCCAACACACAAATGCCACACACACGTTTGTCTCCCATCCCAAACCACACTCAAGGAACTGTGAGATCATCGCACTGCGGGAAGGGGAGATGGTAGGGGGAGAGGAATAAACCAGAGTTTTTGAACCCTGCATGGAATCCAGCTAGGAGCCAAACACTCAGTCCAGGGCAGGGAGAGGACAACGCACAGGGATTTTATTGTGCAGGTTTTGCACTGGGAGGTTGTTAATCCGCCCAACCAGTTTTCTTCGTTGACACGTCTCAATCCTGCCCTGCTATTGAGGAGCAAGCAGGGTAGGGGCGGACACAGTGCTGCTTGGAAAATGGGGGTCCTCCCCTCCCCAACACACATGCACAGTTCAAGTCTGGATCCGGAAGAGAGGAGACAGCAGGAGGAGAGGGAGAGGCTGGGGACGGGGGGAGCAGCCGCCAGCGAGGGGTCACCAAGGGTGCTGCAGGCGCTTAACAGCAAGGAGCCAGCCTAGGCCCCTGCACACAAGAGTGGCGGGGAAAGGAACCCAACGCAAGCACACGGAATTGGGGAAGATGAGAGGGAGTGGAAGGGAGCCCAGGCAAGGCACCCATGCTGCTCCCTACCCCTCTTTGCATGAGGCTGTGCCAGCAGGGAGGAGGTCCAATCGCAGACCAGCCCTATGGCTTGAGCTGAAGGGTTTCTATGTTGTGTGTTGTGATACCGCCTTGTGTGTGCTGCCTCCTGACACAGTCCCTTACACACACACACGGCTTCATAAGAGCACCCGAAAATTTGGTGCCCAAATTTTCAGGAGCCCAGTGCAGCCATATGTGTTTCGAATGCCTAAGGATGTCCTGGAACTCTCAGGCATTCTGATGCTGGTGATGTACGTGATCTCACAACCCTTGTTTTCTTAAATGTTTTATGCCTTGCTCATGGAGGCCAAGGTGGCACATCTCTTTCCACACCTCACAGCCATTCCACGGCACAGCTCATTTTCACACCTGAAGGGGTAAGATGGTTTGTAGTGAGCTGAAAAGAAATGGAAGAGGGGGAACTGCTGGCTGGCAGAACCAACATTTGGAATTGTATGATGCTCATATTGACTAAGTAGCTGGCAGCCAAGCTCTCAAATGAGGATCTGTAACCTTCCCTCAACATGCAGGCTAATCCTCTCCTTAAAGTCCCAGGAAAGGTAACAATAATGATGAAGAAAGCACAGAAGTTAAGGATTATTGCAGAAATGTGTTGAGATTGAAAAACAAATGGAGGTTATATGAAGGAAAGCAACTTTGTTTCTGGCTGACTTTGAACCAGGGACCTTATGCATGTTAGACAAACATGGTAATCACTACACCAATGTTTCCCAACTTAATTTGGACATGGAACCCTTTTCATCTTAAAAGAATTTGAAGGAACCCCTTAGGGTTGCCAGGGCAATTTGTCAAGGAAAAAAAAAGCCCCGCTGGAATTGATCAATCAAACCCCCGCACGCCACAAAATAGAGGGGGCAGGGGAGTGCCGCGTTCTCGCAGAACCCTTACTTTCGCTTTGCGGAATCCCGGGGTTCTGTGGAACACCAATTGGGAAACACTGCATTACACCACAGAAACCAGCTGCTGGTGCATTTTGGGTCCCTTTCCAAAGCTTTCTGTGTAGCCAGGGCACCAGACCATTTCCCTTTGGAAAACAGAAGGGCACCTGCTTAGTAACAATAATTTATGTGGCACCAATGATCAGAAATTTAACTTAAGCTCAAAAATGCTCTGCAAAGAGCTGCCAAAAATGAACTTTCACAGGGCAGATATTACCCAGAATGTGAACCTGGGTCATTTCTTCCTAGGGTTGCTGGTAGAGAATCCAATGGATATGAACACCAGAGCCAATGGATTTGAACATCAGAACGGTCTCAGAAAATTTCTGTCTTCCGAAGGTAGCTGATATAATGTCACTGACTCATCCAGAGAACTCTGGTCATCTGAAGAAGTGGGCTGTGCCCATGAAAGCTCATGATATCATCTACATGTTTTGTTAGTCTATAAAGTGCTACCAGACCATTTGTTGTTTTTTAAGTTCATCCAGAGAAGCACATTCCTATCAGCCCAAAGATTCCCATTTAACTCAACTGATCTGAATCAAGACCTTATTAACCAGAAATGCATGTTGGCCTGCACAGTGCATTTAGTGATAATTACTCTCTACCTAGCAGAAGAAGGATTTCAGACAAGCTGCAAGGGACTTAAATGCCCAAATCCTACTAAATTTTGATGGCATTTTGGGTTCCTAATTCCCTTTGATTTTCTTGAAATCCCAGCCAATACCAAATAAGAAGGGGTATTATTTCTCTTATCCAAATATTCCTTCATTCCTAAGGAGGCTCCATCTTGCACTTATGTTGGGCTGTGAATTTCAAAGGCTGGTCATGGAGTTAAATGACTAAATGCTGTTTATTTAAACCGAATTTGGGCATCCAAATACCTTCGGTGGTTTCACACTTAGCTGATCAGAGTGCACTGCCTGAAGGGGACAACAGTCCCAGGGAAAGATCCCTATGTGTAGGCCCAGCTTAGACCCAGTCACCTGTTATATCACATTGTGAAACTCACATACAGATCCCTGCCTGGGGGTTCCCTGTTTAGATACAAACCCCTGGTTTCAGGAGTCTCAGTCTCCCCCCAGACATGGAACTGCCCGGCCCTGCTCACTGGGGACAGGTTAGTTTGCGCCTTCACTGAAGATGAACCTGCTACTGATTTTTCTCTTCATGCTGGAGGTCCCTTCAGGTATGTGGCTGTCAGGGGTCCAGAGGGATCCTGCTACACTGACTTCAGAAGAGGAGCTGATTGTGGCAGCCTAAGGGAATTAGGTGCCCAGATCACAATGGATTTCAATAGCAGTTGGGTGCCTCACCTTTAGGCATGGTTCCAGGGAGCTTAATTTTCATGTTCCCAGGGGACAGGGGCCTGATTAACTCAGTCATTTCTGTATGTCCCTCCCAGGTGTTCTCTCCCAGGTGCAGCTGCGGGAAACAGGCTGGGAGCAGGGAATCCCGGGGAATCCCTGACATTCACTTGCACCATCTCCAGAGACTTGGTTTCCACCGCCACTGCCGCTTGGCAGCCTGCGGGGAAAGGGCTGGAATGGGTGGGGCACACATGATACAGCTCTAGCAAGTAGTACACTAACTACACCAGCGCACTGCAGAGCCGAGTGACCATCTCCGCAGACACCGCTAAGAACCAAGTCTCCCAGCAGCTCCGCTCGCTGACAGCTGCAGACACCTCTCCATATTACTGCGCCCGGCAGCCTCACCCCACTCACACAGAGACACAAAGCAAAGCAAGGGCTGGTTCAAAAAGGGGAAGCAGATTCTCACCACCTCATTGAGACAATGGGAATGCAAAGAGCTGCGATTCTCACCTCCTCCCCAAACCAAACTCAGTGTAAACTGAAAGACAATACAAAGGGGCGGCGAGTGGGGAACCTGAGGGAACATCTTATATCTCTGCACACCAAGGTGGTGCCACAAAGAGGGGTAACTTTAGTTCCACACCTCAACCTCCTGGTCTCAATGTTTCTAAAAGTTCTATCGGTCCCTGCCCAGCAACATTCAGTTTTTCAGCTCTCTCTCTCTCTCTCCACACTCATCACTCTCCTGGTGACCCACACTTCCCCGGTGCCCCCACAGGACACTATCTGTTGCATTCAGGCAGTGAAATGCATTATGGAGCAGTGCCCATGCCAATGACAATCAGTTCTGAAAAGTTTGGGTGGGGATATGGGTGCAGGAGGTGGGCAGAGGGTTTGGGTTATAGGGATAAGGGGACTGGAATTGGGGGAAGAGGAATGGGGGAGGCAGGCTCTGGCTGGGAGATTTACCAGGGTGACTCCCAGCCAGCATCCCAAAACGTTTCTGAGGCAGCCTCCCTGCCTGGCAATGGGATTGTGCTGGGGGTGGGGACAGCTCATGAAGCCTAGCCCTTCCCCTCTGGGCTCACAGTTGTGAAAAAGAAATGGCTGGCAGCCGCTTTTCTGAGCAGCGTGCGGGTGGAGCGAGGCAAGCAGGGATCCTGCCTGGGGCTCCCCGCTGCATCCGCAAGCCAGATCCAGTGGCTTGGCGGGCTGGATGCGGCCCGCTGGCCATAGTGTGTCCAGCCCTGCCTTAGAGGGAGCTTAAAGAGTCTTTGTGGCAAGAGAGCAAGGCAGAGAGTGTGAATGGGAATGACCAGGCAGCCCAGTGTTCCGGGGATCTAGGGATTCCCATCTTCAAGTCTCTGTGCACGAAGAAGGATTCAAATGCCATGTTAACAGGTGTCTGAGAGCACAGCGTGGTGACAGGAAAACGGGGCTGCGGTTCAGGACACTTGGTTTTGGTTCTAAGAGTTAACAGAGCTTGGGCAATTTCCTTCAGTTTCCTTCTATGTGCCTCAGTTTACCAACCATACAATGGGGACAATAAAGCTTTGCATCCCTTCCCAAAGCCCTGTTACAGAGCTGGGTCTTTTTATCGCCTGAGGCTGTCTATCGATCGCTCCTGCACTACATTTTACAGCATGGATAAATCCCAAGAGTTAGAGTAGTGTGAACACGCTTCTCTTCTCCCCAGTTCTCACACCGCAGCTTGGTGCCTCCCTCAGCCCTAGACCAGGGAGCTCAGCAGGAAATGAAATCCCAGCCCCCGGGGCTCCACTTGAAGGGGGAGGGGATGCAAATGGGGTCATGGCGTTCCGCTGCTTAAAGCCTGTGGCTCCCCTTCAGGCTCAGAATGTGCAGCTCCCAGTGCCTGTGCGGTGTCCAGCCAAGCATTCTGAGCTGTGCTGTAGCACAGGGGATGGAGGCTGGGTCAGCGTGCCATTCCCACCTTCCCCCGGCCAGCCGGAGCATGCTGAAACTGGAGCTCTCAGCAGGCCAGAGGGGAGGGGTGGGGTGAAAGAAGGGACCAGATGGGAGAGGTGGACAAAAGAAAATGGAGTGGAAGGGGAAGGGTGGGGTGAGAGCCCTCTGCAGCACCCCCCTGCTGCCCTGGACATGGCTTGGAAGCATGCTGTGGCCCAGCACCCGTCCACAGACCAGTGGTTGGGAACCTCTGTCCTAAATAACTTTATAACCTTCAACTACTTGCACTCTTAAAATGTCTCCTCCTTGAATGTGGCATGCACCATGCTATAAAGGCAGTCTTCTCTGGTCTTTATTTAGTTTCATTTGTTTCCATTTATGTTTTCAAACATTGCCTTAGTGGAACTCGAATACAAAGGTCAATTTCAGTCTTTGCGTATACCTGAGCAACCAAGCTTGGCAAGATGGACTTTGAAAAATAAACTGCAACCTTAAAGGGTTCTCATCTAGGATAATATGTATAATGTCTTGTACTTGCTTACTGTATGCTCCCACAGCAGCAACAGATCTTTGCATTCCATTAAAATTAGTGAATAGACACTGGACAGAGATTATTCTTTTCCCTAGTAGTCTAGCAACAGCCATAGAAAGCTAAATACTTATTTGCTGAAAGATTTATAAAACAAACCAGACACAAATACATGTGTATGTTATAATCAATTAAGGGTCTGATCCTGGAGGAGGAGTCTGGATGACATTATTAAGCCTTTAGCTGTTAGTGATATCTTTAGAGCTTGTCTCTACTACAGCGAAGAATCAACATTGCAACAATAGAGCCACTGGGGGTTGATCTGGTGTGTCTAGTGAAGACTCACTAAATCGAATGCCAAGCACTCAGACATCAACTTTGGTACTCCATCGGAACGAGATGAGTAAGGGGAAATTGACAGGAGAGTTTCTCCCATCAACTCAGTGCAGGGTGGACCCCATCGAAAGTAGATCTAGGCTACTTTGACTTTAGTTATGCTGCTAACGTAACTCCAATTGAGTAGCTTGGATTGACCACCCCCACTTCCCCAACGTATACCTGGCCACAATCAGATTAAAAATATTAGAAAAAATGTTGAGGTCCTCCCTTTGTTCTAACAAAAGCTCCTATTAAAGGCCTGGCACACACAAGGAAGGATCGGGGTTGTGAAACACCTACCTGGTTTTCTACAGACAAAGAATCTAGTTGATTTTATGTGAGGTATCCATTTCTTTGCATAATGTTTTGAACTTCTGCATCTATCTGAAGGGCTTACATCACCATAAAGTGTTTTTGGACATTGGAGTCTCTAATTTCAGTCTGCAAGTGAAAACTTGAACCATCCTAACAAATGAACAGGGAAATGATGAGAATGTTCAAGTTCTTGTTAGAAGGAGGCAGCATTATCTGGAAGCCTAAATTAGGTATTAGGTTGTGACTAGAGGATCACACGAATGATTAAGATGGAACGTGTACTGATATTAAAGGGCACATAAAAAAGCAATACTGCCAGTCCCAGAGACATCACAAGTCAATACCTCAAAAAAGAAAGGTGAGATTTTAAAATAATGTGCGTTCTTTTTATTTGCTTCCTAGTTTCTTAGCTCTTGGAAACATTAAGGTCAGGGCTTCAAGTTTCTTCTGTAACCAGGAAGTTAGAAACCTGTATGTTTTAAATGGAAGTTGAGGTTCTTGCCTAATCACGTCTCTACGAGCTGAGGTTTTAAAAAACACACCAAGTGTCGTGGCATATACAATGAAATTGTGAGAACTGGCAACACTGCAAAGCTAACTTGGCCCAACTAGTTAGCAACCTGGAGACTCTTACTGTTACCTACCAGCTCTGTGATTCTTGGGGAACCAGAACATGGTCACCTGTCAGCCTTGTGCTCTTGGGGAGCCAGGGAGTGACATTCATGGAAAACCATCCCCCTCCCTCAGGCCTCTGCTAGAATCAAAGACAAAGCAATGAAAAGGCAGGGGAAAACACACCTAAACTGCTTCAGACAAGGGTGATACAATTAAGGAAACACTCCAGCCTCATTTGCATTAAAGATGGAACAGAGGGACATCTCAATAGCATACAGAATGGAGAGCAGCTCTTCCAAGGCAGGAACCGCGCAGTGAACTATGGGACACTGAAAGCAGAGAAGCACTGCCTGATGGGAAATCCCTGCTCCAGATGCTAATGAACCCCGGGCCTGCTCACACCCAAATTAGTCATTATCAGACCAATTCTAGTAACGATCCTATTGACATCTAAAATACTGAAACTGCCTATTTGCATTGTGAGCTCGTTCAAGGAACATCACCCATAACCAGGGGTGATCAATCTCTATTGTCTCTCCTCTTTCTCTTTGAACTATCTCTATAAAAACGCCTATCCTTGCCCCAAGAAAAACTGTTCTAATACCTGGATTTAAACTGCATCAGTTCCATTGAGACTTCATCTCCTGTCTGATCGTGCTGGGGGCTCTGTTCTGCTTGTCTCCTGCCCTCTGGACCCCCGGCTACCATCATCATCTGGGAACCCCAATCAGTGCCAGCTCCATGGAGTGGTGAGGTCTGTCTGTCTGTCTGTCTGTCTCTCTCTCTCTCCTCCCTCCCTCCCATCAACTACCTCTCTAAGCATAGCCTCCTGACCCTGCCCTATGTAAACTGTTATATGGTTACCTAACATTTGTAATCAGTTTCAATTTAGATTTAATATTGTAACTGTTAGATTTATTATTGTAACTTTTTGATAGCTATTCACTACTCAGAAATAAATAACTTTCATTGTAAGCTGGTTGCTTCTCTCTCTTTCTTTCTCTTTTGCTCACTCTTCCTTAAGGGGTGTTGTTTTGGCTTCCCCATTCGCTCTGCAACAACGCTTCTTGTACCCAAGCTAAAGATCCCTGTAGTGCCCAAAATCCTGTGGGGTTTGCTCATCGTGTGGTTTACCAGTGAATGACTGTGGTGTGAGAGTGGGGATAGGGGGGTGCTGAACCTGGGGGCTTATGAGGATGGCAGCTTAAAGTGCTGTTTAATCCAGCCCACTGAGTCCAAAGGTACATGAGGGTACAGTGTGGCATTGCTGTGAAACCCAGCCAGCTGAGTCCAGGGACATATGAGGGGGTCAGCTTGTGAGTGCTGATTACCCAGTCCTCTCAGACATGCTCTGTTAGTGGGTGTGAGTGTCTATGTGTGTTGCTAAGGTGGTAACCCCATCCTGAGGAACCTAGTTCCTGCAGGAGAGCTCCAGTGGGAGGGGCAATTGGCAGCAGGGAGAATTCAGCTCCCTATGAGAGCACAAGTAAGCACAAACAGCACACTGACAGAATTGTTAACCTTCCCCCAGTCCCATAAGAGTAACCCTGATAAATGGGCATACCCCAGAGTATTGGGCAAATCTGGTAACATTACAGAGTTCTTGGGTTTCACCCATCAGAATTACTAGCAGCACATTTCCAATCATCACTGCCTCCAACTCTCCCAAAAAATGGAAATCTGGAAGCAACACTAGGAGGGGATTCTTGTGGAGATTCTCTTTCCCACAGTCCCCTCCTGTGCATTTTGCCACAACAGAGGATTTTTCTGACCAAAGTCTGTGAGAGTTCACTGCATAAGGATACCCAAGATTTGGCCTCATATTTACAAACAAATTTCTGTGTGTCACCTGTAACACGGATTATTGAAAAAAAATAAAATCTTATTTGTTTTTACTACTTATGCTGTTTTCTTAGTGTTTGCACCAACAGAGGAGCAAGAAAAATAAGCTAGTTTCATTTTCCTTTACAGTTTAGCCCATACTTAATTTCATATTATTTTGCCTTAGCAGAATGCTGTAATATCTGGGCTGAGGAAAAGAAACCACAACTTTTCACTTAAATACAATATTAATAATAAAACAACAACAAAAGATTTTCACTAGCCCTTGGTTTTGTAAAAGCTTATTTTCAGTGATCCTCAAAAATGGGGCTCAGTTTGACCTGACAATGTCCTTTTAATCTATGTAAAACTAATAGCAATAACAGCTGTATTGCCAAAGGAGTGCAGCAAATCACACTTAGCATCTGCATCACAGTGCAATCTGCTACAAAGTTTAGCCTTCATTCAACCCCCAGAATAAAACACTGATGTTTTTACCAAGTGTTTGAGCATCTTCCCTTATTTTTACCACTGTCAGATATTAGCTCCAAGCCAATAATGCTTCTTGTAGTGCTAACATTTTAGTACCCTATCTTACAAGGTGCTGAATAGTAATAGAGAGGTAGCCGTGTTAGTCCGATCTTGCTAAAACAAAAGGAAAAACTATGTAAGAGTTTAAAGACTAACAAGATGGTTTAATAGGTGATGAGCTTTCGTGGGCTTCCTCAGATCATATTCTGGAAGAGAAATGGCATGACCATATATACTAAAGGAATACAATGAAAAAAGTGAACACATTTGTAAATCTCAATTACCCACCGGGGAAAATAAAAAAATAAAAAAACAAATGGAAAGAGCCAGACGAATACGCAGAAACCATCTACTTCAAGATAGGTGCAAGAAAACCAACAATAGAACACCACTTGTCATCACCTATAGACCCCAACTTAAACCCCTTCAACGCATTATCAATAACCTACAACCTATACTGGAACAGGATACTACACTCCGAGAGGCTCTGGGGGACAGACCCATAGTCTCCTATAGACAACCACCTAACCTCAGGAAGATTGTTGTTCTTACCAACAACCACAGGACATACCACACCAATACCAACCCTGGAACTTTCCCTTGCAACAAACCCCGTTGCAAACTTTGTCCACATATTTACTCTGGTGACACCATCACTGGACCTAACTATGTCAGTTATATGATCAAGAACACATGTTCCTGTTCATCCAGAAATATAATTTATGCCATCGTGTGCCAACAGTGTCCTTCTGCTATGTATATTGGACAGGACTTCTCAGACACTTCGCCAAAGAATTAACGACCACAAATCAGACATCTTCACAAGGAAAAACCAGTTGCTTTTCATTTCAACCTACCTAGACACAGTCTTAACGACCTTACTACATGCATCTTACTCCAAAGAGACTTTAACACCAGATTACAGTGGGAAACTTCAGAACTTTCTTTCATGCTTAAATCTGACACTTTACGAATGGGCCTTAACAAAGATGCTAATTACCTTAACCATTACAAAGATAGCTTCCCCACTTATCACCCCGATTAGCTATTTATTGACTCATATATAGCTATTCCCTCCCTCCCTCTCCCTCACCCCACCTTCTGTACTAAATCTGATTTGTCAGTTTAATAACGTGTTCACTTTTTTCACTGTATTCCTTTTGGTATATATGGTCACGCCAATTCTCTTCCAGAATATGATCTGAGGAAGTGGGTCTGGCCCATGAAAGCTCATCACCTATTAAACCATCTTGTTAGTCTTTAAAGTGCTACAAAGTTTTTCCTTTTGTTTTTACAAGGTGCTGAGCATCCTAGACTCACATTAGCTTTGAAGGTGCAGTGCTCATTAGGGTTGCCAGATGGTTTAACAAAAAATACCGAACACCCTCCCCCTCCCAAAAAAAAAAAACACTAGGAAAAAATTCTGTTGAGAAAAAAAAGGGGGAGACCAAAGTTGTTGAGAAAAAAAAAGCATGGCCCCTTTAAGAAACACTTTGCTTTTGAGGCTTTTTGGCCCTAACAGGCTGCCAGCGGCCGCCTGCCATCTTGCCTCCCTGTGCCGGGCCAGACAGCTCCCCTGCAGAACCGGGTAAACACCCGGGATTTTCACCTCCTGGCCAGGAAAAAAAATCAGAAAATACTGGACATTTTAGGTGTCCGGTATTTTCTGAATTTTTTTTACCGGACAAGAAGTGAAAATACCATACTGTCTGGTTCAATACCGGACACCTGGCAACCTTAGTACTCAGCCCTTTGCAAATGTGAGTACTTAAGGATTAATCCTGAACTACTGAGGTCAATGGAAGTTTTTCTACTGATTTCAAGCAAGCAAGATCAAGTCCGTGGAAGTCTGAATGATTTTTAAAGAGCCACACATAAAGTGTAACAAATAACATGAAATACATACAATAGCTGATCATGTGTTACATCCCATGGAACCAACATAAAACGTCCCCGTTCACTGAAGTAAAAAGTTATATTTCTAGCTCCTAAATTTGCGGAATCAGATCAGGACATTGGCAAGCTGTCTGCCTGCTGAAAAGCCAGGCGCTGTGTTTTTTCTAATATAATGGAAAAACAAAATATTTCCATCAAAGTAACAATAAAACAGGCTTTGTTGACCTACATTAGTTATTTTAATCTTCACAAGAGAAATATGTTATGATCTCAAAGGGACAGATAGTTTTTTAATTGTGATCAATTCCATTTAAAAGGGGATGAAAATTAGCAGACATCCTAAACTTAATGAAACACGTCGATGCCTGGAGGCTAAGTAGTTCCCCCGCTGGGCACATCGAGCATATGCTTAACAGAAATAATTTACTCAAATCCTGTCTGATCTACCATGCTAGGGATGTAAGAGACTAGTCAACTACCTGATAAGCATATGCTTATCGGGTAGTCAAGTAGTGACAACTAGTCGCTTCCCCCCCCCCGCTGCCTCTATCAGAGAGAGCTAACCCCTCTGCAGCTCTGCAGTTTCCCCCCTTATCAACTAATTGAGTAGTCAATGGAAATTCCGCCAACTACTGTACTCAATTAGCTGATTACCCGCAATTTAACATCCCTATACCATACTATACTTTTTTTCATTTTAAGTGAATAAATACAACAAAAAGACCATAGTAACGTGATAAAACTCACCCCTAAATGAAAGCAAACATGCAAAGCTTTGCAGCTGCTGTGTGTAACTTCAAGATTACAAACTGAGTTTAAAATATGGCTTGTTTCCATATTCACATATAACTTTCCTTAAAGTCCCAATGACCCTCTTCCATTTTGGGCAGTGACTCCTACTGGCAAGTACAGAGATCGTGGTCATTTTCTGCACTTGACTGGTGGGGAGAAACCATCTTTTAACAGCTGTTTCTCCTTGCAATGCCAATCAATATTCTGTCGTGCAACTATTCAACTCCAATACTAAAAGTCTGTGTTCAATACCATGGGGCTTTGAACACTTCCTCAGAGCTTCTGAGCAACCCCATCTGCCTCTAATTTCAGTTTGGTGGTTGAGCGCACTCAGCACTTTGCAGGGGAGAATCCTGAATAGGATACCTGGATACTTCAGCAGAGCACTACATTTGTTAAGCCAGGCCATCATACATCACTTACCTGCACACATTCCTGTAAAAGTTTTTTAAAAATGTGCACAAGTTGTTTCAAGCCAGCAGCAGGATTTAAACAAAGACATTCCCAAAACACACTGCTAAGTACTTGATAACAAAGCAACAGTAACGACGAACCACAGGACTGGGTGTTGGACCCAGTCTTGTAGTTTTTCTTAAAATACAGCTCCCATTAACTTCAATCATATCTACTTAAACAAAAGTGCAGGATTGGATATATCCCCTGGAATAATCCCTCTGCTGTATAGGACTGGAAGTCCATTGATACTTATAATACATTTGGCACATATGACAATTTAGGAAAACAAGATTTTAGCTTTTAAGATATTAGAATACAATACACAGTGATCAGAGAGTTATTCTTTGAATTATGCCCAGATTGCATTTTACTCCTTTTAAGATTTCATCTTAAATATTCATTTTAAAGATGCTGTAAAAGACTCAAGCATGATTATTTTATTTCCCCATTTCTATTCCCCTCCAACTGCATCTTGATATTTCCAGGGACAGTTATAATATTTTATATTTTCACATGGAAGATGCAACACATAGTGTCTTTTTGACCAATACATTTAAGTAGCTGAAATTAATCCATCTGTAGGAAAATGGAGAATAGACTAAATTAGAAAGTTAATATCCAGCTGCATCAACTCAAGGAGGACAGATTTATGCAATACTAAGTACGGAAGAGGAAAATATATTTACAATGCTACTGTAAAAGAAGCAACACACTCCAAACTGCTTACACTGCAAAAATATTCTGCTTCATCACACAGAATTTAAGTTATTATATAAATGCTGATCCCAAACGAACTGAGCTCCAAAAGGGTTATTAAAGAAAATCAAATACTACTTTTTGATAACTAGCAACTAACTGGCATGGTAAACTATTGTGAGTTAAGTTAGTCCTTCTTATATTTGCAATCCTGTAAGTCAGAAATGCCAAGTTCTGTCCTGACACCGGCCATTGAAATCCCACTTGAATAAATGGGATTTTAGAAGTGGAGCTGAACACCAAATTTGGCCCAACATAAGAGTTTACCCAGCCAATTTGTCATGTC
Organism: Rafetus swinhoei; assembly: GCA_019425775.1. NCBI lineage: Eukaryota > Metazoa > Chordata > Testudines > Trionychidae > Rafetus > Rafetus swinhoei. The sequence goes on along the minus strand of CM033428.1, from coordinate 17,126,528 downwards.
ACTTTCTTCTGATCTCCAGGTGATCAAGGAATGCCATTGCAATTGTTTCTCTTAGGAGAAAATACTGCACTGTTTTACTTGCTCACAGAATGAACAAAGAATTAATAATTTAGGTGATGGCTCTCTTAACTTTTTTAAGAGGCTTTGATCCAAGCAATGCCCACAGTCACCTTATGCAAAGACCCTAGTGACAGACACTGCACTTGGCTGCCTTTCACAGAAGTGCAGATTTTTGTTCATTGTAAAACAAAACAAAGGTACTATCAGGAATGCGTGAAACCGTATAAGTTTGCCCCATGAAAAGTAAGCTTGTATCAACTCTGTTCAAAACCAGCTTCTTTCCCTGATAGTCTCAGGCTCTTTTTTTCCCCCAAAGGGGAGCTCCAAACCATGAGGAGGCTATGCAACTTTTCAGGCTGTTAACTCAATTTTACCTTGGGCCCAAGGGCATCACCCTGATTTTGGCCCAATCCTGTTGCAGGCAAAGCCTACCGACATCTTCCCAACTAAGGGAATTTCATCTACTTCAGTGGAGTTATACCCCGGCTGAGTGGGGAACCCAGCTTCTTTTTTTCTGAACAATCCACCTCAGGCTCACAGATCTGACATTACACGCAACCGGACTGGAGACACCCCCTGCCTGCCCTTAGAAGTCACACAAATGAATGAAAAGCAGAGGCGCAGCCGTGTCAGTCTGTAACTTTAAAAACAAGTCGCTCTGTGGCACCTCAGAGCCCAACCAAAAGAGACCGAGCCATGAGCGTTCCTGGGCAAGACCCACTTCATCGGACGAACGGGAGTGGAAATAACAGAATAAAAGCGCCAGGCAGTGGGACCAGCTCCGCATCCCGCCCGCCCCACGCAGCCTTCTTCCACCTGCCCCTGCCGCAGCCACCGCGCCCGCGAAGAAGGTGCGTGCACGGGGCGGTGCTGCGAGCCGCCCCCTCTCCGCCAGCTCCCCCCGGGGCTCGCGTGGGCCAGGCTGAGCCCCCCATTCCCAGCGTGCGGAGCTGCCCCCCAACCCAACCGCGCGGCGGGAGGCGAGAGCTCCGGGGCAGCTGGGGAGGGGGCTGCAAACGAGCCCCGCTGCTGCCGTGGCCCCTGCTCCTGGGCTTACCCGGGAGATGGTCAGCGGGGTGCTGAAGTCCTTGGCCCCCACCAGCCGGAAGCCCCATGGCGAGGGGCCGCTGAGAGCCACTGTGTGGGGCATGCTGGCGCCGCGGCCGGGAGCGCAAGCTGCAAGGACGCTCTGCCCCTGCCCCGCCGCTGCCAGCGCCGCTAAGCCCCGGCCCGCCTGACGTCTCCGCGCCCCCCCTCCGCCCCCGCCCGGGAGGCGGGTCCCTTCCTGCCCGCAGCCGGCTGCAGGACAGCGCCGCAGGCCGGGCACCGGACTGCCTGAGCCAGAACCCGGCCCTGCGGCGGCTCGGCAGGGAGCAGGGCTAGAGGCGGGGGAGAGTGGGGCAGAGCGCGCCACCTCAGCAAGCCCGAAGGGAGCCCCCAGTTCTCGCTGCTAAACCCCGCAGGGACTGAGCCCCCCGCTTCTGCCCTCCTAAGCCTCCGAGGGAGCCCCCTCGAGCCCTCCCCACTAAACTCAATAGGGAGCCCCCTTCTTCTCCTTTCCAACCCCCCACTATGTCCCCCAAGGAGCCCCTTCTTCTCCCCTAACCCTCCAGGGAATCCCTTCTCCCCTCCTAAGCCCCCAAGGAAGCCCTGTCCAAGCTTCCTGTTCCTAAGGCCCTCCAGAGAGCCCCCTTTTCTCCACCTCCTGCTAAGATTCCCCCAGGGCGTCCCACACTCTGTTAAACCCCCAAGGAACCCCTTATTCTCTGCCCCCTTCCCCGAGCGCCTCCCAGAGTCCTCTCCAACACCCCCCCAGCACTGCAAGGAACATCCTCTCTTCTCCCCTGCTAAGTCTCCCAGGGAACCCCCCCCTACTATGCCCTCTTAGCCCCCAAGGGAGCCCTCCCTCCTCTCTGTGGCTGGGGGAAGTGGCTCATCTGTTCCTTTCACCTTTTTTAACTTCTTATTGCGGGTTCCTGAGACACTACCCTCCACTTCCTATTCCGGAAGGAGGGGGGCAGGTTGCCACCCCACTTCAAACACCACTGCTAGGGGTACCACTGTAGCACAGCTGCACTTGGTACTAGCAAAGGATGTGACACAGGATAACATTTACATTTACATTATAAAATGGGAAAACAGCCTGGAGAAAGTGAGTGAAGTGCAATGATCAAAGAAATTTAAGAAACTGGCCCTGCTTTGCCCTTATGATAACAGAACAGAACTTCCACTGAAAATTTTTAAAATGAGGGCTGGGCTGTGATTTGCTTCTCATGGGGACTACTCATCATAATAAAGCTAAGCAAGTGTAAAAAAGTTGACAAGATCAGGGCCAAAGATGATCTGAATTTCCTGAAATACTTGGGCAACATCTACCCTATAAAATTATTTTACCCTAACTTATGCCAGCCAGCAGCCACTGTAGTTATTAAATCACTTGTGAGTATGCTTGCCTGTTTCCTTGTGTCAGCAGTGTACATCTCACCATCAGTGTTTGTATTGATTGTATCATCAGGGTGGGGTATTGACATCAGATGGTTGGAAGCTGCCATCCTAGGCCCCACACTTGGCGGGGAAGGGGCACAGCAACTGCCTCAATCATCCTATGGATGGGTCCCAGGGCAGCCTGGGGGATTACCTGGTAGCCTGGTACGAGGTGGCAGCAGAGGTTACGAGCTCTAACCCTACACACTCAGCCCCCCAACACGCTCACTACAGCAGCAGGAGCCAGAAAGACCCAGCAGCCCACACCACTCTAGCTTGGCCTGCTGCCCTCTCCCAGCCTGCTGCGCTCGGCTTTACCATGGCAACAAGGAATAGAGTGCCCCCATCCCAGGGCACTCCGCTTCCCACTGCTGTAGAAAAGCAGAGTGCAGCAGGCTGGGAGAGGGCAGCAGGGCAGAGCAGACTGCCTGCTTGCTTTGGCTTCAGATCCTGCCACCATGGTGAATGCTGGAGAAGGGCTCCGAGCCCTGCTGCCACCATGCACCAGGCCCTCGGGTAATCCCCATGTTCATGTCACTCAGGGGAGGGGATTCGCAAAGGCTTGGGAAGTGGTGGAGCTCAGGTGGAGTGAGGCGGGGATGGAGCAGAGGCAGAGCCTGGGATGGGGAGGTTGTCCTGGACCCCGCACCTTAGGCATTGGGGGGTTGTCCCAGGTTCCACATCTCCCTAGGGATGGCCCTGGGTATTATGGAATGGCTCTTGAAAGCCAGTAACTGCTGATACAAGTAACACAGTGTGTATACTGATGCTACATCAACCTAATTACATCAACCATGATGTCACACAGGTCTAGGCCATGATGGTACTAAATCAATTAGGCACTGTAGTTAGGCACTTTTGAGCCAAATTTTGTGAAGACACTTCCATTGCTAGGTCAATGCAAGGCAGTTTACCTCAGCTTGACCATGTACTGTAGACCAGGCCTTGGAGTAGAAGGTAACTATGGAAACAGGTTGGGGAGTTTTGATTGTTTAATGGCTTCCACTGTATAACATTGTTAACACTGAGGGGAAAACTGGGCCTTCTTAGATTTCTTTAGAAAGGGGGCTAGGGGAATTTTAAAAATTAATAAATACAAGATGATGGTCATTCATGTGCTTGCTCTCAACCTACTCTCTGTGATTTAATTGCCCCTTTAAAGTGTCATAAGATTCAAACAAGCCAACAATCACTTAAGTGAAGTAGCTGCTGGAAAGGCAAAATTGAGTATCTGCATCAAGGAGTAAAGTATGAGGCCCTGCTAAGTCTTTCTATTTCCAAAGTGTTAGAGTTGAATGGATGTAGAATTATAACCATTTTATATAAACTACTATAGACTCAGCAGGGATTGGTAGTGGGCTTTACCTATACCATAGGATGGCTATTTGCAAATTTGGGAGGAAGTCCATGTCTACAGGGATAATAAATTTGTTTAAAGATTGCTGTTACCAGCATACATTTTACAGTAACTGAGCCAGGGTCTAGGGAACAAATCATTCTAGAGATAGCAAGTAAATCTACAGGAGTGAAGTAAAAGACATTAATTTGTGACCTAATAGGACTCCATTCATAGGTAAACCCTATAGTTCAGCAGCCTATAGATACAGCAGGAGAGAGTTATGTGCCTCTACTGAAAACTAGGAGAAAAAACTATTCTCAAAAATGGCAGGTTTTGGAACATCCTACTCCAGTTAATGCGAGGACAGGAAAGTCCCACTTCTAAGAGAGACTAAACAAAGAGTCCATTGTTTAAAAAGTGAGGAAAAGCAGAACACATTTCTTTTAAAAATTGCTTTTTGTCTGTATCTAGGACAAAACACAACACGTTTTGCTCTGGCATAATGTTACACAACACGTTTTGCTCTGGCATAATGTTACAACACAATCATATAGGTAGTTCTTTCTGTTCTGTCCCATTCTCATTGCCACATAGTATCTCAGAGCCTTCAATCTTATGGGGTGTAAGGAATCAGGTTTTAAATGTGTTGCCCAATAACACTATAGCCCTCAAATTTGAGCTTAACTTTAGGCACCCACACTTGAAAATTTTGACTTACATTCCCATAACACAAAACTATCGTGGTACTGTCATTGGCTCACGCATATATGCACATTTTCACATATATCCTTTACCTGAGCATAGGTAAGTGGATTTCAACCTGGGGCCTGCAGACTGTATCTAAGGCATCTTCCATCAACCTAGCACTGTCTACACCAGGGTTAGATCAATATAGCTATGTCTTTCAGGTATGTGCACTTTTCACACCTCTGAAAGTTGTAGCTGTATTAGGCTGTGTCTAGACTACAAAGTTCTATCGAAAAAAGATACACAATTTGCAAAACGCAATTTGTGTATCTTTTTCAGCTTTTCTTCTGAAAGAAGTTTTTCTGACAATCGGCCCATCTACACTAAGCCAAATGTTGGAAAAAAAGTCTCTTTCAAAATATCCCTTCTTCCTCGTAGAAGGTGGTTTACAGGGATGCAAAAAAGACATGTCTTCTTTTCTGAACTGTTTTTTCAGAAAAGCAGACACATTCCTTGGCCGCGGCAGAGCTTTTCTCCCGGAAAAACGCTGCATTCTAGACATACCCTCAGTGTAAAACCCTATTGTAAACCAGCCCTAAGATTTTGTAGCTAGAAAAGGGGCTGATCTGGCTCCCATTGAAGTTAATAGGAGTGGATTCATTGGTTTCAGTGGGGGTAAAGAATCAAGTCTTACCCCCCTCCCCAAGCACACCTGGAGAAAGCTGTGAAAATAAATTATTAGTAGTAGTAATTTGAGTTACCATAATGGCAAAGAGCTCCAGTAATTGACTAAACATAAGAACAGCCATACTGGGTCAGACCAAAGGTCCATCTAGCCCAGAATCCTGTCTGCCAACAGTGGCCAATGCCAGATGCTCCTGAGGGAGTGAACAGAACAGGGAATCTTCAAGCAATCCCTCTTTGGTCACCCATTCGCAGCCTCTGACAGAGGCTAGGGACCCCATTCCTACCCATCCTGTCTAACAGCCATTGATGGACCTAACCTCCATGAATTTATATAGGACACCACTGTGCTAAGTGCTGTATAAACCCAGAACAAAAAAATTGTCTGCCCCAGGGAGCATGTAGCCTTGTAATTGTGTAAGTAATAAGTCAGTTAGTTATAATGAATGTATGTTATAGCAAAAGGTTTGGATTAAATTTAAACACAAGATGTAGGCCTCAGACAGGCCAGGCAGCTTTGTTAACTTAGCTTCAGCTCTGTTTGATGTTAGCATATTGAAGTGAAGAGATGGAATATTGTAATACATAGTGATGTCAGCATTAGATAAAGCCTTGTAATAGATAGAAAGAAGTTTAATGTTGAAAGACTTTGTAACTTTGTTAAAGTGACTAGAAGTACCCCTTTGTTCCATGCTGCAATTCCTGTAAATGTATTGTTTGTGTGAATGAGAGAGAGAATGTTTTAGGAGAGATAAGTGTGAAGGCCCCTGCATGCTCAAATGGTCAGAGGAAGGGCTGGAGACTCAGAAGCACCAAATAATTATCAACTAAGTGAAGGCACACTGAAGACTCAGACTGCCGGAGCAGATTGAGGAACCCTGAAGTTAGTGGCAAGCACCCCTTGATAGGGAACGGATAACAAGTTTCATCAGAAGACAACACTAAGGAGGGGTCGTCAGCATATTGATATCAGATGACTGCGAGAACAACCTCCAGATAAACATATGTTGCAGAAAAACTGATAGTGATGCTGAATGACTGATTAAGGCCTGGCTAGGTAAAATGCATAGACTTGCATGGAAGGAAAATCCTATAAAGGATGGGGTATCTTGTATGGTTCTTCGGGTTCTCGTCTGCTAAAACCATGGAGCATCAGTCCAGACTGACAAGAACCTGGCTCCCTCTCTCGCACCCGACCTATCTGGCCAATAGATTGGGCTGAGCAACAGACTGGTAACTACTCCATCAGCGGGGGGGTGTGTGTGTGTGTGTGTGTGTGTGTGAGAATGAATATGCTACTTTGTTATATTATCAATAAATGCAGCGTGTTGCCTTATCCCCCTGAAAAAGATCGTGTGTGCTTCTTTTAAGCATAACAAGCACACAAGACAAAAGACAATAGATACATACAGAAAGCTGATGGGGGAGTGCAAGGAAACAATATTGGTCAGCATGATAGCTAGTGATCTCAATACACCAGTAGCCTAATCAAAAGATGTTAAGAAGTAAAAGCCTAGTGATCCAAATGTAGTCAATGAGAAGTCAAAATCTAGACATCACAATGCTCATTAAGCTCCAGAAGCTTGATGGTATGAAAACTGGATACGCTGAAATGTGATTTTTGTAGTGGATTTTGAAACAACATGGGTGAATGGCTACTGTTTTTGATTTATCTGTTGTGGGACTTGGCATGTCATTTTGCTAGCAAGGATAATCAGACAACACCCAGAACAGCACTTGCAGAATGTGCAAATCTTGGCGTAAGTAACTGAGCAAATCTCTTTGTATGGACTGAGAAGTAGTTTATCTTCAATACTGATTAAGTGTCAAACTGAGGCTTAAGAAAAATTTTGGTACAGAGATTAAATCCCTCTTAAAATTCAAGTTATTAGTGTAAGTAGAAAGATGTTTAAAATAAATGTGTATTATTACCATAGTGGCTATTCATGGTCATGACTATTCACTGCAATGTGCTTGGCGCTGTACAACACACAATGAAATTACAGTTTCTACCCCTAAGAGTTTGCAACAGGGGTGGGCAAGATACAGTCCACAGGCTGAATCTGGCCTACTGAACCTCCAGATCTGGCCCACGGCTGCCCTGCCGGACCCCTCAGGCACAGAGCAGCCCCATGCCACTTTGAGAAACCAGCCAATGGGAGCTGAGAGATGTTGGTGGGAGGTGGGGGCAGCACCCAAAGCCTCCACCTCCCCTCGGTGCCTGGAGCAAAGAGCCACAGGGAACAGCCAGCCATTCTGAGCAGCCTGGGACTGCGACGGGCAGTGAGCCTGTCTATAGGTCCTGCAGGGTCCTGGCTGGGAGCCACCCAGTGTGCCTCCTGGCCAGAGCCTGCCTCTGGCACCCCAGCCCCTTCATCCCCCCCAACTCCCTGCCCCAGGGCACCATCCCCTCCTGGCCTAGATTGTCACTAAAACCCTCTGCACCCCCTACCCTCTGCCCCACAACTCCCTCCCAGACCTTGCACCCCCTACATTGATCCTCCAGGCCAGAATCCTCTCCTGCACCCATACCCCCCCTTGAACCCTGCACCTAAAGCCCCACTCCAGATCACAACCCTCCTTCACCCAAACTCCCTCTCAGACCCCACACGCTCTCCTGCACCCAACCCCCTACCACAAGCTCCATTCTGCACCCAAACTTCATCCCCGACCCCGCACCCTCTCCATAGAAAAGTGCAGCCCTTGATCACTTACCAAAAATCTTGAAGCGCACCCCCCCCCATCAAAAATTAATGGTTTACAATCCAATCTAATAAAAATTAAATCATTTTTAAAAGATGACTTGGGTCTCTTTCCACTTCTTGAGTAGCAATCAACAGAAAATTAAATGTATGTCTGCTGCAGCCCTTAATGAACTCCCTCAGATGTAGGAACAAACAGTTTAAGTATGTGTTAATGTTAGGTTAGTAGGTAACATGTTACTGCTGAACTTTTTTTATTCTTCCTGTCATGTAATATGTGTGATAGACATGCCCATGATTTTCTATACAATGCAAAGCTATAGCCCAGCAATTATAACTAATATCTTCTCACTCCCTCTATTTTACTTCTCTCTCTAATATTTTGCAGGTTTTTTCCCAGCCCATCTCTCTCACTCCAAAATCTTTTCACCTATTTAATGCTTAATTTGAATATTCCTTTCTGCCTTTCATTATTCACAGATTATGCTAACTTTTTCCTATTTATGTTGGTGAAAGTCTCAGGTCAACATATAGGATACTCAGCTTTATGTTCTATTTTTAACAAATATTCAGGATAACTCTTTTCCATTTGCCACCCACATGCTGAGGTACATGTTTTCTTGTTTGCAGATGAGAAGCTCAAGAATGGTTCCTCACCAGCATTTTCAACCATTTGTCTCACTGAGAATGTTTTAGTAGAGCAGCCAGAGTTGACAGCTATTATCAAACTAGGGGGAATTCACTGCCCAACAAATGACCTTCTGATGGATTGACGTTTCATCATCAGGGTTATCTCAGCAGGTTTGGAAGTTAGCCATGAAGCCTGTAGCAACAGATTGGGTTTGCGGTAAAATGAAATAAGACTTCCTGATTATTGTAATTTTTGAGGATGGTTTTATTGGTGTCGCTTGATACATCGTGTGATAGCAGTTCTAAACTATTTAGATTTCATGACGTTTCTTCCTAGTAGATATTTAGATTGTTGACCATAGACTTTTTTCCTTCTATATACTGGATTTGTTTACTAGAGTAATGAAATATAGCCAAACCTCCCTTCCCTCTCCCCCCCGCACACTGTAATGTATCATTTTTATTACACCAGAGAATTCTCAAAGGTTTACTCAATTAAAGTTTGTTTGTGTTTCAGGGACTAAGATAGAATTAGGGTTCTCAATAGGTTGGTATTTGTTCTGTGGGCCTCATACATTTGCTAGTAATTTGGCAGCTATACAGTGAATGATAAAAGTTTGAATTCTTCACTGCCTGCATATCATTGGTCAAGGCAGTGTTCTCTTTACAGCACAACTAATTACTCAACAGGTACGTGTCACTTTTAACTGGAAATACATTGAGACTCCTTTAGGGCATGTCTACACTAGGAAATTATTTTGAAATAACTTATTTCAAAATAATAACTCCCAAAATAACTATTTTGAAATAGTGTGTCCACATTACAGAGAAGCCTCGAAATTAGTCTGAGGCAGGCTCCCTTAATGTAGATGCACTACCTCAACTTAGCACTCCAGGAAGCACTGGGGAGTAATTATTCTGAATGACTCTGGGGAATAGTTATTTCGAAATAGCAGCAGTGGAGAGTCAGTGCTACCGCTATTTTTAATAACAATTTGAAATAAGTGTTAGTCTTCGTGGAAAGCAGGAGTTATTATTTAGAAATTACCAGCCCATTATTTTGAAATAATGGGGTTGGTAATGTGGATGCTCCATTTGTTATTTTGAAAGAAGGGGAGTTATTTCGAAATAACTCCCTAGTATAAACCAGGTCTTAGAGTCCTCTGTCATCTGCCAACCATGCTGCATTTGCCTTCTGGAGACAGCATGTCTCAATTTGCCAATGGAGTGTACTTTAGATGGAGCAGCATCTAAAGAAGCTGATGCTACCTATCATACCTTTCTGGTTAATTAAAGAGTAAGCTTTTAACTTCAAAAAGCAGGGCAGTTGAAACATGGCAAGCTATTTTTGGTACTAGCAGATTCTCTGGTATCCGTGTTGATAAGCTGCCAGGAGTTTCAGTAAAGAATTCATTGAGACTATATGTAGAATAGGGGTTTTTTTCCGGGATACTGGAGGTATCCCATAAAAACTCTGCCATGTCCAGGGAACCCGTCTGCTCTTCCAACATTTTTTGCAGAAGAGCAGATGCACTCTTTCAGAAGCCCTGTCTTCCTCGTGCCACAAGGAAGAAGGGCTCTTCCAAAAGAAGAGGTTTTTCCGAAATTTGGCCCAGTGTAGACGGGCCAAATTTGGAAAACCTCTTTAAAACTATCGGAAAAGGTGCAAATTGTGCTTCACAATTTGCGTGCCTTCCTAGTGTAGACGTAGCCTGAATGATTTGTTGTCCAGGCAGAGAGGGACTACATATCCAGTGACAAAAGTCTTAACTGAATGATATGCTTTGTGTCAATTACTTTATGCATTGCTCCCCTAAAGCCAGGAACTTTTTGAAAGGAGTGAGGATTGTGATGTCTATTTACTGCAAACATTCTTGGAATAGAATTTATGCCTCAGGTAGAGATGATATATTTGAAAACACAGCTATGCAAGAAAGGGAATATAAGCATACCTAGTGTGCCCTTTTCTAGTCTTTCTTACAATATGTGCACCTTTGATGATGTTGGTGAGCCAATTTATGCTCCTTAGATTTGTACAAGGGATCCATGCATGGCACCAAGTACAGCATAGAACAAGAGTTTGCATATGTTTGTTGCATCGTTCGTGCTGTCTGGAGTGGGAATAGAATAAGGAATGGATGGAATTAAGGGGTACAGGTATGCATACTATCTGGCCTTGTGAAAATTACAGTCCTGCCGATGTGACCGTAAGGCAGTCCTTGTCATTATTTCCTCATTTTCAGACCCCCACCAAGGTTTTTCGCAATAAGGGGACCATCTGGCAGCTATTTTTTATGTCAGAGATGTAAATAACTGAGGACATGTAGTAACGTTGGTGACTTTCAAGGGTATCTGTGCTACTAAGTCTCACTTGGCAGCTAGTAAATTGATACATAAAACAGCAAGTTAGACATTAGTTATATCGTTTATTGAAAGTGACAGAACAGCTTCCTAAATAATTAATCCTGTTTTACTTTGTGCAGTATTTAGGGCCATATATCCTTTATTTGTGGCAGAACTCTTCAATGTTTTTAATGGGAGCTCTGTATGACTTGAGCATATGTATGGTCTGCTTATATTTGTGATGTGAAGAGACATTTCTTTTATCTGGATAAATGACCATCACCTTTTTAAAAGAATATTCCTGGAACATATAATGTTTATAATAAAGTACATCATGCTTTCAGAATATTTAGTTATCTGAAAGGTAAAATCTATATAGACCTAAGTTTGGATCAAGTGATGTTTCTGTTGGAAATTTACAAAACTTTGGCCCTCACCTAGCTCTTACACAAATGTAAATCAGGAGTAACTCCACTGAAGTTACATTAGGGTAAAGCAAGTGTAGAGCACAACAGAATCAGGCTGTTTTATTTCTGAACATTGAGACAAGTTGCAATGTGCATGCAAGAAAAAATCCGACTGGGCCTGAAACTTGTTTTGTGTCATGTTATCTTCTTATTAATAATTGCAGGCCAGAAAATAAAAGCTTCTCTATTTTTCTGTATAAGTAGGAAAATCCTATACTATGAAAAGTCCCCTTTTAAAGTGGCATTAATTATTTCAAACATTATAGTTACTTTATCCCAAATGTTCCAAATTAATGGTAACTCTGAAAGAGCTTTTATTGCCCTTAAATCTAATGTAGTAAACATGAAACACTAAACTCCAGTTCATTTCATCACTTGAGAGTTAAAACATTCCTATCATTAACTAAATGGGAGGAAATTATTTGTACAGCCCCCTACTTAACTCTTGATCCTTGACGTAAGTATGTGATTATTTCCTTCCAGTGCAAGGAGTTCTTGATGCATTTTCAGTTATTGTATAAAAAGTTGATTTCTTTGTGGTGTTTAGCGTAAGACCAGCTCTCAAAAATGTAAATGTTTTACCTTCAAGAATCTGGACCCTAATAAAACTTCCTGAATTGCCAAGTGAAACTCTGAAACTCTGAAATGAAACTTCTGTTTTGTAGAGCTCTGTTTATATTGTTGAATACCATTGACTACAGAGCTGATGTTTCTTTATTACATTTGAAACTGGTTTCTATAACAGTTCCTTGGTGGTATTAGCCAAGATTGAACATACTCTTTGTTGCTTGTACTCATCTTTTGCTTTTTGTATTTATGATAATATTTCAAGCCTAGGAGATCATGAACTAAAAGGCTGCAATTCTTTTGAAGTTCGGACATAAGTAAAATGGTCACTCAAACTAAGGATGTTAAAGACTAGTCAACTAGTCGATTATCCAATAAGCATTTAGTCGTTTGATTAGTCAACTAGTCGATATTCCTCCCCGCTGCCTCTATGAGATTGAGGCAGCAAAGGAGGAGGGAAGGGGTACTTCAAAGTGGCTGCTGCCCCTTTAAAATGCTGCCCCCGCTTATTTCAAAGGGGCAGCTGCCATGGAGCCTAGGGTCAGCTGGGGACTCCCAGCTGACCCTGGGCTCCCCACAGCATTTCCCTAGAACCCAGGATCAGCTGGGGAATCTCCAGCTGACCCCGGGTTCCGGGGAAGTGCTGTGTGGAACCCGGGGTCAGCTGGGAACTCCCCAGCTGACCCCGAGCTCCTAGCGGCATGCTGACCCCCGCATGCCGAGTCCCCCGCTGACCCCGAGCTCCATGGCTTTGAAATGCACAAGAGCTCCCGCTGGGGACTCTTGTACATTTCAAAGCAGGCAGGCCGCATGCAGCCCAGAGTCAGAGGGACTTCCCACTGGCCCCAGGCTGTATGCCGCGTTCCACATTCCTCCTTTGAAATATACAAGAGCCCTTGCAGGGGCTCTTGTACATTTCAAAGGAAGAATGCGGAAGTGCCTGTCGACTAGTCGACTAGTCAATTAACTGCATTTTAACATCCTTAACTCAAACCACATTGACGAATTCTCAGCCCTCCAGGCAGGTATAAAAACTGAGACAACTTTTTGTTTTTCTTCTTTGTCCTGTGTTTAGTTTCATTTTGCTAACTGAAACAGAGTAAATAACTCACATCAAAAGAGTATATATGACGAATGTTGCCTTTTTAGCTAGTCACAAATTATATGTATGAAAAATTTATTAATTTTTAATGGGAATTCACCTATATGTAAGCTGAATGATCATCTACAATTTATTGTGAACATTTGATATTCAAAATGTGTGGGTTAGTATAAGCAGCTGCTTAGATAAAGTACAGGTTGGACCTCCCCTGGTCCAGGACCCTTGGGACCTGACTGGTCCCAGATGATGGATTTTTCCAGCCCAGGGCAGGTCATTTCAGGCCCCCTACTGCCCACCCATCTGCAGCCACTGCCACCCCTCTGCCGCCTCCCCCCCCCACGGGCTTCCTGACTCCCCCCTGCCGCCCAGCTGAGCTACACGCCGGCTCCTGGATCCCCCATCTCTCCCACCCCTCCGTAGCTCAGCTGAGTCACACACTAACTCCTGCCCTCCCTCGCATCCTAGATGGTTCAGCTCCTGGACCCTCACCCCCCTGCAGCTTAACGGGACTCTGTGATCCTGGAACATCCATGATCATGACAAACCACAGATATTGCGGGACCAGAGAATCATGGATTTTAGAGGTGCAATCTGTACAGTTTATCCTATTTAATATTCCAAATGCAACTTTTAGAATTAGGTTTCTAGTACAAGCGCCCAGTCTCACTTTGAAATTCATTTTCAATTACAATTCTTTAATAGAAACAACTAATTTTAAATTATTAAAGTTTTGACTGAAAATTTCACAGAAAGTAAATATAAGAGATGGAAGTAACTTCAAATTTTCTCTTTGAGATGATCAAAACCCTTTTTGGAGTCATTTGTACAGTTATAGTACAGTAATTCCTCATTATGCGTTTCTGAAAATGTTCGTGCTAAGCGAAAATGTGCTATGCAGGGTCAATTTTCCCATTAAAAATAATGGAAAAGGTGGGGGTTGTGTTTCAGGTGGTGGTGGCAAAGTCAGTTTTTTGTTGGTGCTGGGTTCTCAACGTCAACATCAGATATCTAGCGACACAAGATATCTACCAACACAAGTCACCGCAGTTTGTTAAAACACAAAGATAAACACGTGAGTGAGCGGAGGAGTGCTGTGGCCACGTGTATTCATCCGCTCGTGCGTATTACCACTGTTTTCACCAACTTATACCGCCATGAAGTAGTCTGCCACTTGATTATTTTCGTGTTATTTCGGGGACGGTCGTGTTATTTGAAAAACTTTCCCTAAAAAAAAATCGTGCTATTGCGAAAACGTGTTAAGCGGGCACGTGTTAAATGAGTAATTACTGTACTAAACATTGTCCTTGCCCTTCCAATAGTTAGATTTCTCAGCCATAGTTTCTGTTCCTTTCTTAGATTAATCATAACTCCTTGACAGCCACTATTGGCACTTCTCTAATCCCACTGCGACCTTTCCAATGCTTTGTTACAATGACCTGACTGTAATTCTTTAACTAATAGTATATACAAAAAAATTGGAGGTTCAATTTTGAATCTTAGTATTTGGATTAAGTCCAGGCAAATCTGAACCCCATTGTAGATTTAACTACAGATTTAAAAAGTTTACATTATCTGTAGGCTTTGCAGAACCTCTTAGTCCTGAGTTATTTTGGCTTTTGAGAGATCTTTAGAACAACCCCCCACTGCTGGAAGTCATCACTTTAAATTGTTGCTAATTCATTTATTTGTCTTAGTTGTATATGAAATGCTTGTCATAAGGCATCCAAGCATGACATAGCAAAAGCCAAGATACAGTACAAAGCATTAAATCAGTCAAAAAGTCCTAGCTGGCCAATTAATATTTCTTGCACTGTAAACAGTCATCTACAGATGGTAAAACTGGTTGCTAAATTTGAGTGCCAGGGAACTCTATAATATAATTATTGTACTAGTGAAAGATCTACCTTGCATTCAGCTCTAACTTAGATTCAGATATACACAATGTTGCTGATAAGTCACATTCATGACTAGGAAACCCATTGTGCATTGTGAAAGTTGTCAATAAACAAGCAGAGCAAAGCATAATCCAGAACAAGATGAATTTAGATCACTTTGACCATTATAAATTATGTCCTAACTTTTTATAATGTCTCAGAAAATGTAGAAATAAGGAGAATTTTTACAATTCTGAAGTTTCTCAGCCCTTTGCTATTCAATTGTTGCTGCTGTGTGAGGTGAAGCCACATTTCTCTTTCCCACCCATCTCAAATTATACAGTGTGTGGATTAGCTGATATAGTTTATTAGCCAAAGTCTACTACTTGGGCTAAACCTTATTTTACTTACCCCAATGGAAAGTTGAATGTATGGATCAAATCCTGCTCTCATTTTATCCCATAGCAAAACTCCCAGTGACTTTAAAGCAGGGGTGGGTACCTTTTTTGGGTCAGGGGCCACTGGCCCACAGAAAAATCAGTCAGGAGTGGGGAATGCGGGGAGGCGGCAGGGGAGGCTGGAGTGCCAGCATGGGCTCCCCAATGCTGGGGAAGGACCTAAACCTCGGGAGTCAGATCCAGGCAACTCAGGAGCTGCATTCGGCCCCGGGCCTTAGGTTCCCCACCCCTGCTTTAAAGGAACCAGGGTGGAGTATGTACTGAAGTCAATAGTCCAGATCCTGGGCTATGATGTTGCATTCACCACTGGTGCAAACAGCCAGCATAACCATCACAGGAGCAGCATCCCCGCACTGAGGGATCTTCCAAAATGTGGATCCAGCAAATTAGCTCCCACACTGCCCCTCCATTATGGATGGCGTGGCCAGAGAAAGGAGCCAGCGGGTTCCTGTACTTGAGTGATCCTCCACAACTGTAACTGTCATTAGCAGCCCTCTCTGGATAAAGTGTCATAAGACAGAGAGAGAGCACTAAAACTTCCAGAAAAAGAGGAGGAGGGGTGGCAAATGGCACTGGAGCAGCACAAACCGGCATAATAGAAGTCCAAGAATCTGCCTCAAGTAGCCAGAAGGCTCGCCGAAGTGGGCAGCTTCGGATTCTCTTGGTGAAGGAGATTTTCCAACTACTTGAGAGCCACCATAGGCTCCATAGCTAGCCCTACCTCATTGACCAGCTGGTGCAAGCAAGCAAGTGACTTTGTCACCTTTGATGTTCCCCACTAGGTTCTGTGTCCAGCCTAGCTTGGCCAAATGCAAGGATCGGGCCCATTGTATCAGCTGATGGATGACTTTGTACTAAAAGCGATTTGAATGGTTATGGTGTGAAAAGCAACACTAGAATTAACTGTTGCTTTCATTTAAAAACAATATTTTCTAGGAATGCACTGTTATAGCTGTCTTTGTGATGGATGAACCACTGCTGAAAAACACCCAGGAGAATATGGGCACCATACTGAAAGCAAAAGATCTGATTATACCAATGAGCTGTTTTTTTCCCTGTAATACTAGTTGTTCTCATTATGGGATTTAAATGATCAGTTTCCTGTGAAAAGCAGCAGCAGGGAGAATAAAGTAATGCCCCTACTCCTCGGTCTGATATGCGTCATTCGCTTGGAGGCCACTGAACAATGAAACTCTGGTCTTCTTGCTGATTTTTTTTCCCTTTTGAGATCCATGGCTGTTGTCAGTATATTCTGCAAACCAGCATGTTTTGTTTTTTAATTATTTAATCCAGAAAGAAATCATTTAGTGCACATACTCCATTTAGGATGTTCTGAGCTGTGCTTTAAGATCTTAATCTTTTGGATAAACTTAAAAAACAACAAATAGTCTGGTAGCACTTTATAGACTAACAAAACATGTAGATGGTATCATGAGCTTTCTTAGGCACAGCGCACTTCCTGACATCTGAAGAAGTGGGCTGTGCCCACGAAGGCTCATGATACCATCTACATGTTTTGTTAGTCTATAAAGTGCTACCAGACCATTTGTTGTTTTTTAAGTTTATCCTGTGCAGACTAACTCGGCTACCCCCTGAAGCTTTTTAATCTTTTGGGACACTTTTTATCATTCTAAATAAGGAACAAGTTGATAACAATGCTTCCTTTTTGAGATTCTGTACAAGTACAGAATGCAGACAACTAGAGGAGATTAATTCGTAGATTCCTAATTTATGATGGTAGAGGACATTTTACCTTTTATCGTTCAGAGAAAAGTGCAGCAAACTGTTTTTAAAAGACTTACTTCCACACATGTCATTGGTTACACCCCAGCAATCTCAAAAGGTCTATTAAGTGGATTCACAGGATCATCCTAATTCAATTTAGAGTTTTCATCAGTCTTACACTGATAGATTCTTGTGTTCCCTAGAGGAGAATGGACAAATAATGTGCCATCTTGCAATACAATACAACAGAACTCTGTTAGCCCACTTCACCACTGGTGCACACAATCTACGGTCATTTACACCTGTGTAGAGGGAGCATAGCATGTTATCGCTGGACCAAAGTTTGTTGAGGGTTCTGATTTGGTAGCATTTTAGCCTTGCTGCAAATGTGGATGGCTGCATTTTGCAAGTGTAAATGAGGTGTAAGTTAGTGGTAACCTAAACCTGATAAGATTTACACAGGATATAGTAAGAGCAGAATTTGTCCCATGGTGTTTGGTAGTTATGAAATGTACTTTTTTTTTTTTTTGGTTTGGTCTTTAAAAACCACCTGTTTCCCATTATTCTAGTCCTAAGCATAGAAAGTAAATCATGAGCAGTTGTCACCTTTTTGTGCGTTTTGGGAATTTGGTAAACATTTTCCTCTGGAAATTAGAGGGAGGGCACAAAATATTTTTGGCATAATTGGTCCCAGATTTGAAAATCTGAAACATCAAGTACACTTACCCATTACAGTTCTACCTTTCTGCATGAGCTCCTCTGATTATTGCAGAACAAAAGATGTTCTGTTTCTGATTTTGTGCGGTAAGCCACACTCACCCTTGGTAAGCCCTCTTTGCATCCAGACATAACAGTGCTGGTATCTTTGGCTTCAGTACCTCCTTCTGGCTTGCTGCGTCTGGCTCCAGGCCTTCTGTGGCTCAGCCCTCCAACCAAGTCACAAAGTTCAAACCCCTTTTGGGATATCACAGACAAGTCTAAATGAACATGAATCATTCTCCTATCTCTTTGGGCTACTCAGTTCTTTCCTGTCCACTTGCAAACCCTAGCTCAGGGCTTCCCATATACTAGCTTGCCCTGCCCTTGCAACAGGCTTCTCCATTGATCTTCCCATTAAACCCTATCTCTGGGTTCCCCTCTGACAGAGGGTACGTCTATTCAGCAAAGCTCACTCAGGCTTGCAGGCCTCACACTGCTGGGCTGTTTCATTGCTGTGCACAATTCCAGGCTCAGGGTCCAGGCTTTAAGACTCTGTGGGGTGGGAGGATCCCAGAGCCCAGGATCCCTCCAGCCTGGGTCTAGTACAGCAATGAAAGAGCCCTGCAGCCCAAGCCCAAGTTGGTTGGCACTGGCTAGCTATGGGGTTTTCTTGGCTGTATAGGTATTACCCAGAGGGAGCCTCCACTTCTCTATAGTCTCACTCCCCAGCTCTTTCCATCTACTTATTATGGCCTAGCTCTCACCCCTGAGGTCTGGAACAAATTCTCAGGTACACACCTCCCCAGGTGCAAAGCATGACTACTTGTGTGCAGTACACCAAATGAGAGGGGAAATGGGGGCAACTGTGCTGGGGCTCAATGTTTCAAAAGGGCCCGGACGACACCACTGCTACTGTGGCAGGGGGGCACAGGTGTCTTTGTACAGCTCTGCATGCTACAGAGAAGTGCTCCCTGCAGACACCACCCCTCACCGCTCCCATTGGCAGCAATTCCCAGCCATTGGGAGTGGAGGGGGGCAGTGCCTACAGCATACAGAACTGCTTCTTCCCCTCCAACAGGCAGAGCCTGCAGGCTGGATCCACCCTGGCTTGCCTTGTTCTGGCCCACGAGGCTTGGGGCTCATGTTCCCCCAACCCTGCAGTGGGCGGCCAGTGCTAGTGCTCCAGCCATGGCGTCCCTTGCATGGTTGAAGCACCAGCGCCAGCGAGCCCCGCTGCGGGAGGGAGGCAAGCCCTGAGCTTCACAGGCCTAATCAAGGCAAGCCAGCCCATGAGCCATACGTTTCCCATCCCTGATGTTGACATCCTTTAGAGACATTTGTCTAACCTGCTCTTAAAAGTCTCCACAACTTCCCTGGCCAATTTATTCCAGTGCTTAACCAGCCTGACAGGAAATTTTTTTCCTAATGTCCAACCTAAACTGTACTGGCTGCAATTTAAACCCATTGTTTCTTGCTCTATCCTCATAGGTCAAGGAGAATAATTGTTCTCTCTCATCCTTGTGACAACCTTTTAGGTACTTGAAAACTGTTATCATGTTTCCTCTTAGTCTTCTCTTCTCCAGACTAAACAAACCCAATTTTTGTTTCATTCTTGCCTCATAGATTATATTTTCTAGACCTTTAATCATTTTTGCTGCTTTTCTCTGGACTTTATCCAATTTGTTCACATTTTACCTGAAATGCTCAGAACTGGACACAATACTCCAGTTAAGACCTAATCAGTGTGGAGTAGAGTGGAAGAATTATTTTTTCGGTCTTACCTACAACACTCCTGATAATACATTCCAGAATGATGTTGGCTTTTTCCCCAACAGTAATATACTAGAAAAATAACAAATAGTCTAGTAGCACCTTAAAGACTAACAAAACTAGTTACAGACTAACTCGGCTATCCCTCTGAAGTAATATACTATTGATTCATATTTAGTTTGTGATCCACAATCACCCCCCAGATTCCTTTCTGCAGTAATCCATCACACTTCATCAAACAGAATTTTTGAGCCCTAGTGAAAATGTATTGGTTCTATGAACATTTTAAAAAATCTTTTATGTGAATTTCATCAGTGTATAATATTATATAAGGCTTATGGTTAATACTGTAGAGTCGGTAGTATTTTTATTAATGGCATAGCCAATTAATAGTAAATGTCATTAAGAATGTGTTTCTGTGAATTATAAAATATAAAGTTAGCTGATGATTGGTAAGTAGAAATCATCAAGGCTCAGGGAAAGAAAACATTTTCAAACTATTGCCTATTTGACCTCAAATGCAATAAAAAGATGTACAAGTTGGTCTTGCCATCCCTGCAGAGGCAAAACTCCCATGGAAAGAAGTAGAGTTTTAGCTAAGTAAGAAAAGCAGGGCCAGTTTCCTTCAACCCCCCAAAAATAGTAGTGTGGATGTACTCTTAGGTGGATGTACTCTTAAATATGACTCCATGTTAAAGGGTTTCTATATCAAATCCACTCCTTTTCAAGCTAAGTGATGGTTTTTGTAACTTGCCAGCCCTGCCTGGGATCTGAGTGCCATACTTGCAACATAGTTACAAAGCTTTGTACATGGTATAAAGTGGCCTGAACCAAACTTTAATTTTGGTGGCTTCTGCCTTCAATAACAAAGTCTCTCTAACCTTGTTAACCATGGTATTCTGTGTGTATGAAAGGATGAACTGAGCTTGAAAAAATCTCTGATACATCAGGAATGCACAGGATTTCCTTCAAAATAAATCTTCCAGGTCTTTTTGCTCCAAAAGTCCCCACTCTGTATTTATATTTGAGTTCCTCTGCAGGATTCTCCCTTTTTACAATATTCCAGTGTCACAGAGTACAGTACAGCAGAGTACAGAATACATGTCCAGTAGCTTTGTCCTGCTTTTGCAGGATATTTGGGGGAAGGGTGCGGAGGGATCATTAGAGCGCTTCCTCTATGCAGCCACTGGAGTCCTAGCCCTCCCATGCAGTCAGGCACATATGTCCTTATATCCATGTGTCCTTGCATCGCATGTCCATGTGTCCTTCCACCCCCACTCAGATACCTGCTCCCTGTATTCCCATGTGGCCCTGCACCCTCTCTCCTGTCCTCATGTGTCTTTGTGCCCCCACTCAGCTAGCCCCTTTCCCCCACGTACCCCGACCCTCTTCTCCATGTAGGCCTGTATCTCCCTCCTCCCTTTGGTCATGCACCTCCACTCCCATTCAGCACTTGCCCCAATCTGTCCTCCTTCATTAGTCCTTATGAGCCCTTGTCTGTGATCCACGCCCCCAGCAGTGCCACACTGTCTCCCATACCTCCTGTCTCCTGACCTGGCCCAACAGGCGCAGTGAAGAAGACAGGTTCTTTCTCTTCCCTTCTGTAGCTGGGGCTAGCCAAAAGTGACTGTTTTGTTCTAAAGCTTCAGAGGGGTAGCCAAGTTAGTCTGTAACAGGAAAAACTTAAAAAACAACAAGCCACAGTACAGTCTGGCGGGCAAAAGGAAGAATTATAGCAACTTTCCAGCAGAAGCTATTTTCCACACCAAACAACAACAACAACAACAACAACAAAGGGCATATGAATTATGTATATGTACAGTGCTTCAGAATTCCCCCACGAGTACATCAAATGTCAATTATCAGTCAGAACTCTTTACCCTTTTATGATCAAATGAACAGACTCTCTGTACAGAGTAAAATACTTAATGGGGCAAAAATACTGATGTAGAAATAGATACCTGAATTCAGTGTCATATTTAAAAATATCTAATAGCCAATAGATCTGGTTCTACAGGAGGGAAGGACTACATGTATTAAGTGTGTATAAACCCTTTGTAACAGGTTTGCCTGTCTCTTCACGGATCAGGAAGCCAGGAGCCAGACATCCATGTTTGATCATCAAATCCAGTTGGGAAGGCATCAGGTGATCCTATAAAGGACTAAAAGGGCTTGGGGATGAACTACGGGAAGTAGGTGGGGTGTTATTCTCGGCATTCTCTTTTGGTTTAGGAGTAGAATCAGTTTTGGGTTTTGGTGCATTTTGTGTTTGAATTACATTGTAGCCTAAGGGAAGGATTAGAAAGAGATGCGGATGTGGCATTAGTCCTTCTTGGGCTTGGGGAGACAAGCTAGCCATTTAAAGTAGGTGAAATATCCCAGATGTCTTAGTCGCTAAGGAGCTATAGGACAACTCATTGTTTCTATCCACTCACTGATAGTTCCATCTCAAAGTTGAAGCATGCTTGAAGATACCCAGCTTGTATCAGTTGTGTGCAAAAATAGAGGAGTTTAGCCACTTGACAGCCAAATCACAGCAGTGAAACTCTCCTTCCCAAAATGTAATTTTTCAGGTTGGCATGAAAGGAAAGGAAAGCAATTTATCTTTAATGTAGTGTATTAATATACCCATGGTTCAACTTCCTGGCATATTTCTCTGTTCGTCTTCCCTGACTTAATTTTGAACCTGAAGAAATCTCACAAGGCACAAATGGATCTTGAAAACAACAATATGGTTAATATATGTATGGTAAGAATTGTTCATAAATTTGTAGGCATGTTAGAACATATAATGTTCTCCATATAATTATAAATGGGCAGTCTAAGCTTTGGGGAATTGTCTAAAATATTTATATTATTTCTCACCAGAGGCAACCAGAGGAAAAGCTTGAGTTTATTCAGCTGTAGCTCTATTCCTTGGTGTTTTGTACAAGTCTTAATATTTTAAGCATTTTATATTTTGCATTTCTGAATGCAAGTAACTGGAACACTAACTGTAATTTTTTAAAACAACACTGTAAATCTAGGAACCCTAAAATATAAGTAAATTTTTGTTGATCACAGAATTATAAAGCTATTTCTATGTTTATGCGTAATACTTTCCCAAGCAGCATATGAACATCATTTCATAAAGGCCTGGTAGAATTTAATATATCAACTTCCTTAAACAGCCATGTCCTGTTTCTTTTGTTTCCTTTTTTGTTTTTGTGGAGATTGTTGCTACAACACTATCCATTGATGGTCTCTGCATTTAGTTATTCGTTTCCATTCTAGCCCACTGAATGCTTTCCCTCTCGCACCTGATCCTTTACAGTATCTGCTTGTTTGGACGGCATACTGCCTTTTCCCCAATGTTGTAAAACACTAGGCAGATTTATGGAGCTATAGAAAAATGAATTACATTCCTATTCAGATTAGTTCATATGCAGCCCGGCAATCCTCCTGCCTATAACACCTTTTTCCCTTTAAATTAACATGTTCAGCACAAATTTAAAGTCTTGTTCTGTCTTTTGCTGGTTCCAAATGTGTCGTTTTTAAGACTTGAAAAATTGAACCTGAAACAAAAAGTTTAAAGATGCTTAAAGATTTTCCATTACTCATAGAAATATATAGATCACTTCTTAACACTAGTTCAAACCAGAAGGCATTGTACGAGGAAGATACTGTACTTGATGATAAGTTTGTTGAAAAGACACATTTTGAAAAAACATTAACTTGCAGAAGAACCTAAAGGGATTTCACTAAAAAAAATGCAATTCATATTTCTAAAATATGACACAGTAGTATCTGGTTGCCAAGGAAAATGGTGGGAGTTTTTTTATGGTGGCTTAGGAATGCAAGGTAAAATGTTACTAGATCAAGAAATAATAGTAATTTTGTCTCATAAAACTCCAAGCAAGAATGAGTCGTTCACATTTTTAATCCGTGTCTGATGCTTTGAAGACGTAACATTTCTGCTTGGTTTTTAATATTTATGTTGTTATAATGATACACTGGCATAAATATTCTTGAGAGCTCTGGCTTCTCTGCCATGTAAGTGTTGCTAGGATTAATTGCCCCCACAATATTACTATATTGCCTGCATTGCACTGCAGCATCAAATTGCTTTGTAATTTCCTGTTTTTCAGGAGGCCCAGAAGTCTAATTGCTTTTTTTTAAAGGTCTCCCCAGTAAACTACTTTAATTTCTCAAAGCAGTTTTGGTTTCATAACTGTTTTTATAGTAATCTTTGCTACTGCATGGAGAGAATACAAATATTTAGCATGGGTTGATGTTTACTTCTTTGCTTTAATGGTTTGCAGGGGATTGTGCCTCTTTGAAATATCTCAGGAGAAGAATGAATTGTTTTAACACATGTTCAAGAAAGCTATTCAGTTCATTGATCTGAAGCTGTTTTTCTAAGTCTGCTCTTATACAGCTTCATACATAGAAATATTAGTGTGGCTTTAAAAGAGATGAAAACTCATCATTGCTACCACATATATCTTTTAGATTGTAAACTGCAAAGAACATGAAACAATGGAAATTATTCATGTGAATCAAAGGTAGTAAGGGCTCACATGCCAGCCCAACTTGGGTTTCTCCACGTAAGAGCTTAGAAACTCTGCTGCAGAATTCTTCCCCAGTTCTTCTGGAGGGAAGCATATTTTGACCCCTAAACCCACTGTTCCATGTGTCTCTTGGGACACTTTCAAGGGAGAGAAGTTTCATATGGAGGCCTCATCAACTCCTTACTATATATTCACCCTCTGGCAGATACACCAAATCCCTCTCCATAGCATGGATTTTCAGCCATATAGCAAGTGAGGACCAGCAATAATCTTCTATTGGATTTATGCTTAAATATTCACTGGCTGTGTCTACAAATTGGCAAACAAATGCGCTGGGATTTAAATTTTCCCGTGGCATTTGCATGAACATGGCTGCTTCGGCTCAGGGCTTTGATGGAAAGCGCCAGTCTAGACGCTCTTGCGAAAATAAAGTTTTTTCGGAAGATCCTTATTCCTCTTAAAATCAGGAATAAGGGATCTTCTGAAAGGCTTTATTTTAGACTGGCGCTTTTTCCACAAAGCCCCGAGCCGAAAAAAGCGCAGTTGAAACATGCAAATGCCGCGGGGAAAATTTAAATCCCCGCGGCATTTGCAATTCCTACTTGTCTCATTAGCATCCCTTTTCTGGAAAAGGGTGCCAGTTTAGACACAGTCACCGTGTTTGTGGATGGCTACCACCTTCTTCCACTTCTGTTCCCTCTACAACCTGGACTTTGAGGTTTGTCTAGACTAGGATTTAAAGGGTTGGTATCATTGGCGGCTAATGACCCTGTCATTGGGGCAGGCTAGTCCCCAGCTTCTCCCCTTTTGCCCAAGGTCTCTCCTGTTCTTCTTCGAGTGATGTCCCCGGGGGTGCTCCACTGTTGGTGTCGGGTCATCCTGGCACCGCAGATCGGAGTTTTCCCTATCAGTAGCTGGCCGGACCACGCAAGTGTGTCATGCACCTTGTGCCATTTGCACCTTCCCCTTGTGCATGTGCTCTGGCTCCTTCCAGTTCCTTCGTTGCCGCCCTCAGTCGCAGATGGAGTGAGCACCTCTCCTCAGAAAATCTACTAAAAAAAAAAAAAAAAGGGCCCTTCAGCTAAGAAAAGGGCCTCACCAGCACGGTCTTTACAACCAAACCCACCCAGCCATATCAGCACCAGAGATAAGCCCAGGACATCTGGCACCATCTCCTCCTGCTCTAAGGACTCACAAGCCAAACCATGCTGCGGGCACCGGTGCCAACTGCTACAACTGTCGCATCAGCACCAGAACTGATGCAGGCACCAGCACCGGTGATGACCATGGCACTGGCCTCAACAAGATCTCAGGAGCCGGAGATACAACCTTCCACTATGGCACCGTTGGCACCGAATAAACCGCTGGTACCATCTAAGGCCTGTTCAAAGACAAACAGGGAGACAGCTAGGTCCCCTAGTCTGGAACCAATAACCTTTTCTCCGGCACTGTCTTCACCATCGCCGACACCACCTGGCACTGGTGTGCAACATTATCCATCATAGCAGCTGTACTGACAGGAGACATTATAGATCAGTCTCCCCTCAGTCCCTGGTGCTGAACCACTTATCATTTTGTGTTCTACCACCTCAACAGGTGCCATTCCTCCTCCTTCCTTAAGAGGATCATTGAGATCTCATAGGTCTCCTACACTATCAGCACACAGTTCCATGAGGATCGTAGGAGTATCTTCTCCTCTAGGCATTCTTCTCCCACACGATCTGACTATGAGCACCGTAGACATAGACACTACGACAGTATCCACCCCATTGGGCCACGCAGTATCATCATTCACCCACTTATGCGAGACACTGATCTCTGTGCTGCTACCGGTCTACCACTAGATGCTGTTCTACAGCCTCTTTGACACCAGCTCACAGGCGTCCTACCACTCCACCTGCTCAGAGTACCTCTCCTCCTCCCCAACAACCTGAACTTGAGGAGGGACAACTATCCAAACCTGAACAACAACCTGACACCTTGCCCACAGATCAATCCTCTTCCTCTCTGGATGAAGCAGTGATCCCTGGGGATACCTCACCCACAGATGACCTGAAACAATTTCAGGACTTGTTTAAAAGGGTGGCAGTCAGGCAGGATGTTCAATTGACTTAAGTACAGGAGAGACAGCACCATCTCCTCAAGAAGCTCCAACCCTTCCAATGGGCAAAAATTGCACTGCCCATCGACGAGGCCATTATAGAAGCGGCCAATGAAATATGGCAGACCTCTGTCCCACCCACTAACAAACAGGCTGACAAAAAGTATTTTGTCCCTGCTAAGGGCATGGACTTTCTTTTTTCCCACCCCCAGCCAAATTCCCTGGTGGTCAACGCAGTGCAACAGAGATCTAAGTAGCCACAGTACAAGAAGATCACAGCCGACGTAGAGAGCAAACACATGCACCTTTTCAGTAGAAAAGTTTATTCTTCATCTACCTTACAACTTTGTATCACTAATTATTCGGCTCTCTTAGAGAATCATGACTTTGATAATTATTCAAAACTCACTGCTGTCATGGAACACTTACCAGATAACAAAAGACCAATCTTGAAGTCGATCGTTCAAGCGGGTTATACAATCATGTGGTCAGCCTTACAAATGGCTCTTGATGTTGGGGATACAGCAGCACACTCCACAGCAAATTCAGTCATAATGCGAAGAGCATCCTGGTTACAATTGGCTGCCATCCCAAAGAAAATACAAGACCTCCTTTTTGACAAACAAAAGTTGTTTGCGGAAAGGACCTAAGAGGTCCCACACACAAGTAAAGACTGTAGAACAACTCTGCATACATTGGGCATATATACACCCACACTATTGTCATAAGCGGTATATGCCACACCAAAGGCACTGTGAATTTGCATACCCGAGATACCAGAACAGGGGAATCAAAATAACCACATGACCAACCAGCCGAACAATAAACAGAAGGTTTGAGGCATTGGTTGAGGGCATGCAATATCTTCCCCTCACATGTCCACACCAAGACCTAGTTCCTATTTTTCAGCACCATCTGAGGCTATTTTACCACCAATGGTCCTCTATCAGAACCGACTGCTAGGTCCTCAAGCTCATAACATCTGGCAATGCATTCCTGTTTATGTCCTTTCCCCTAACCTCTCCACCCTCCCTGTCCCTCTTCAGGGACCCTTCTCATGAGGACCTATGAAAACAAGAGATCCACCGCCTCCTCTCCATTTGGGCAGTAGAGGGGGGTACCAGATGAGTTCAGGGGCAAGGGCTTCTTTTCCCACTTCTTTCTCACACAAAAAGGACAGGCGGTTGGAGACCCATTCTTGACCGTTACAGACTCAACTGATACCTTCACAAACAACGGTTCAAAATTATCACCCTGGCATCTATTATCCCAGATCTGGACAGGGGGTGGGGGAAGGTAGGGGGAGGAGGGGACTGGTTTGCAGCCCTCGACCTACAAGACGCCTACTTCCATGTCACCATCCATCCTGCTCACAGATGTTTTCTAAGATTCACGGTAGCATCAGAATATTTCCAGTACCGTGTCCTACCCTTTGGCCTGTATTCTGCACCCAGGGTATTCTCGAAAACATTTGCAGTGGTTGTGGCTTATTTATGTTGACAGGGCATTATAATATTTCCTTACCTCAACAACTGCCTAATAAAAGGCTCTTCCCTTCTGGAAACACTCAAAATGACAAATACAAGATGGAAAATATTTAAATCCTTAGGCCACATCAATGATCAAAAATCTATTCTGTGTCCAACTCAATCCCTGGAATTCACAGGTGCCCGATTAGACTCTACCACAGCACAGGGATACCTACCATCGCAGAGGTTTCACGCAATACAAGACCTCATGAGTCCCACAGTGCCAGTACTTAACTGTCTCTAGCTCATGGGTCACACGGCAGCAACAACATATGTAGTTTCTCATGCATGACTGCACTTTCAGTGCCTACAACATTGGCTGGCTTCAGTATACATTCCATCGAGACACAACATCCACAAACAGGTTTCCCTTCCACCCAGGATGGTAGCTTCCCTCAAGTGGTGGACCGACCCACAAAATTTACTAGCGGGGGTACCATTTCATGAGATCAATGCACCATACAGATTACTACTCTCGATTACTTGGATGGAGGGTACACCTGGATGGTCATCTTGCCCAGGGCTGATGGTCTACCAAAGAGACATCGCTCCACATGAATCTCTTGGAACTGAGAGTGGTTGCCAACGTGTGCAAACACTTCTGTACATGCATTCACAATGCCACTGTCAGGATACTTACCGACAATATGACAACAGTGTATTATATAAATTGTCAGGGTGGTGCCCGATCCTATTCCCCGTGTGCTGAAGTGATACGCCTATGGAACTGGTGCATCTACAATAAAGTGACACTGGTGGCATCACACCTACCTGGAATCAACAGCGGATGTGCTGAGCAAACACTTTGTAACATACCACGAGTGGGAACTGCAGCACTGCATTCTTCAGCCTATCTTCTGTCGTTGGGGATTCCCCCAAATAGACCTCCTTGCTTCACGTGAGAATGCCAGATGCCCACAATACTGCTCCAGGACAGGAGTGGGTCTGGGACCATTAGGGGATGCCTTTTTCCTCAATTGGGAGGGCCCTTCCACCAACCCCATGCATTTCCACCAACCCCACAAATTCTGAGAGTCCGCAAGAAGACCAAAAGGGACAGTGTGATAATAATACTCATAGCCCCCTTAAGAGTCCATCAAACATGGTTTCCCTATCTCTCTAGGATGTCTCCTCATCTACCCTGTTTCCTCCCCGAATGCAGCTATCTATTGATTCAGAACACTCACCTTTTATATTGACAGAACTCAATCTTTCTGTAAATCACACCGACTGACAATGAAATATGCCTGCATTTGATTGTTTTGCATAAGATGGAAAAGGAAGGATCTGGAAGGCGGGACAGTTGTACTGTAGAATGACCACAATGGATCATCAAGGGGCCAGAGATGGAGGCCGGGACAGCTATAACCCCACTGGGCCAGCAGCGGGTAGGGGTGGAGAAAGGAAAAGCTATCTACATTGGAGCATTCCAAGGGTAAGCTGCTCTTAACACAATGCATATGCAGACTCATAGTACAGCCACTCCCCGACTTATGAACACACCGACTTACGACCATCCGTACTTACGACCAGCCTCCCATTAACCCCATTATAATATTTTCGAGTTGAGAACCATGTACGTCAAGTTTTTCGAACAGCGCGGGCAGTGCATTTAAGAGTATTTCCAACTTACGACCAAATCAAGTTACAACCAGGTGTTTGAAACGTAACCCATTCGTAAGTCGGGGACAGCCTGAATCTTGCATCACCCAATGCTATACCATCCGAAATAAACTTCTTCCTGAAGCACCCAGGGCTCACTCTACAAGAGCCATAACAACATCGACAGCCTTCCTGAGCAGAGTCCCCCTTTGGGACATTTGCTGTGCAACCACATGGGCCACAAATCATACTTTCATGAAGCACTGCACTATCTCCCACCATCTAACTAATGATACAGCAGTGGCCTCGGTAGTGCTATCAACAACTGTCAAACGATGACGCCGAGATCTCGCCGATATCCGCTGAGATCCGCCCACAGGGACATCACTCAAAGAAGAAGAGGAAGTTACTCACCTTGTGCAGTAACGACAGTTCTTTGAGACACTTTGTGCTCCATTACCCACCCTCCTCTCTGCTTCAGAGTCTCTGTCTTTAATCATGTCTTTCAGATACTGGGGAGGACATGAGGAACTGGCGGGAGCTGGACTGCGCACACAAGGGGAAGGCGCGAATGGCACAAGGTGCCTGATGTGCACGTGTGGTCTGGCCCGCTACTGCTAGGGAAAACTAGGGAGCCCTGTCATACAAGTGAGGAAGGCCATTAATTATCTCCTTCAACGCAGGCCTCTGAATTTCAGCAATGAGCAGGGCATAGTAGATAGATTTGCAACAATGGGCTTCCTGAATAGTGGTGGGACAACAGAGGGCAATCGCTCAGCCAGTGATAGCTTGTGGGCCAGCAGTTTGGAGTCTCCTGGTTTAACCATTCAAAATTGACCTGGGCAAAGAACAGGAGACTATAGGAGAGAAATTCTTCATTGATGGTGGAATGGGCTAAGAGACTTACGTTTTTTTTCTATGGCTGTAATGAATATAGATCCTGTGAGTGAGCAGAAACTGGGGCCTGCTTCCCAGTGAATATTTACAATACATTCAGGAAAACGTGTGTTTTTGTAAGGGCAATCATGCATGGGATATTTTTAGCCAATTAACAGAACTGTCCAGGTTTCCCTCTAGCTCATCAGGGTGAATTGCCTTCCCTAATTTGGCATGAAAAAGATATGACTGCGTGCACAGCGCTACTGGAGTGGGGATGCCAAAAGTCTGAACACAAGTCCCAAGGAACGTTGTGGAGAGAGGCTTTCTGTTGCTGAATCACACCCAAGCTGTGCAGCAGTCAGGACACAGAAGCCCAGACAAACTGCCAAAGCCTGATTCTGGTCTGTATTGAACCCTGGTTAATTCATCTCCATTTATGGAGTTATTTTCTGTCAGGCAGAATATTCCATTACTTTTTGGCTGCTTCAATGGAGAAAAAAAATTAAGATGATTTAAATAAGTAACAAAAGCCATTTTAAACCAAAAATTACCCCCAAGTGGTAGGATTATTGTGGGGGAGAATTGTTGTGGGTTTTTAAAAAAGCTCTTTATGTAACCTTCCTTCTGGCAGAATAATCGAAGGATGAGATCCTCAAATGGTGTAAATCAGTCTCGGGAGCTGCAGTGATTTACACCAGCTGAGATTCTGACCCAAATGTTTATGTTGAACAGGGTGAAATTTGAGACATTTTTGGTTTTGTGCCAATGTTTACTCCCTTTCTGAAAGCAAAGTCACAAAGTTCTTAAGATGATAAAGAGATGCTTTGATTTCACAAACACACACATGCCTTAGAGACCTAGATGGCTCAGGGTTTATGCAGTGGGATACAGAGATTATAGCCAGTTTAACTCTGGTCAATGTCAGTGTAACTGGAAAATCGTTCCCATCTAAAGGCTCTTGAATAACAAAGGAAATTCACGCTCCTTGAACTATGAAAAACTATGAAAAAACAAAGTTCTGGATCAACATTCCAGCATTTTGATATATTGTGGTATGGGAGATAGAGATGCCTACTGGATATAGCTCTGCTGTGGGACTTGCGAGGCTGGATTTCACTCTTACCTCTGCCACTGGCCTATTGGAAGACTTAGGGCAAGTCTGTTCCTTTCCCAGTGCCTCACTTTCCCCCACTGTAAAATGAGGATGGTGACACTGGTTTCTGTGCAGAGTGCTCTGAAATTTCCTGGTAAAAATACTATATGGGAGCAGAAGTAATACTAGAATCTTTGATCTCAGTTAAATGAGTTGGTGTTCTCATTTCTTCTAGGACCACATCACAAAAAAGTATCTCTGGAATTGACACTCCTGGGGATATCCCAGCAGGAAAGGTAAGAAGTAAAAATACCTGCAGCGTGTAGTGCAGGCCTACACAACTCGGAAAGCGACGAGGGCCATATTACTCCAAAGAAAACAGCTGCGGGCCGCAAGAGATGCTGTCCCAAAAAATACCAAACACACGGCTAAAAATTTTTGTTGAGCAAAAAAAAACCCCACCATGTGTCTCCACTTGGCACCCTGCCCCTTGGTGTCTTCCCCTTTCTCCTGACCTTCCCTCTCCCCTCAGCACAAGCCCCTTCCCCTCTCCTACTTGGCTTCTGCCTTTTTGAATCCGGTGGTTGCTGGCCGTGATGTCACGACGTCACGCCAGCATCCTGGCGTCTGGTTCGCGCCCTGCCTCCTCGCGCCAGAGCTGCACACAGGCAGCCCGGTGGCGAGAATCGCCACACTTCCCCCTCCCCGGCGGCGCTCCGCTCCTCTGCTCAGCCGGCTGATCGGATGGGGCCGCCTCCTGTAGTTGTCACGGGCCGTACAGTGAGCCCCTGTGGGCCGCATGCAGCCCTCGGGCCGTATGTTGTGCAGGCCTGGTGTAGTGGGAGTCAGTGTGGCAGAGCAATCTTCCCTCACTGACCACATTCCTCTTTCTGGAGATAACCAGTTGCACAGCTTGGGCTGCTCCCAGGGTTTGGCTCTAAAGAAATATGTTCTCATAGTTAAATCAGTTATGAATATACTCCATAGGCCACAGCTGCAGCACCAGCACTCTGATCACTGTATTAGTTAAATCACTCTGGAGTAAACCCAGGGGACAAAACTGCCTAACTGATGGATTAGAATGGTCTGGGGAGAGGTAAAGCACTAATTAGCCTGCTAACTCATGGAGTAGAAGCAGGTAGGATGGCTGGATTTGAGAGGTAGAGCCAAGAGAGATCTGGGAGGGAGAGAGTTCCTCTCTCTCCTATCTGTGGTTTAATGCAGCGGTGTGCAACCCATGGGTCGCAACCCGTTGGCCACCATTTTGTTTTCCCAGCTCCGTGCTTGATGTACGCGCTGCGGGGGTGGAGGGAGTGGCAGGGGAGCAGACCGGTGCTTTAAATTAAAGGGACCACAACAAGATGTTCCCCGCGATTTTTTTTTTTTTTGGCTCAACAAAAATTTTCCTGGCCCCCGGCCGTCATTGAGCACCACTGGTCTAATGGGCTGAGGAATAGTATGTTGTTGTAGTTAATATACCACACAGTGCTGTGCAGGTGATGGGACACTGTAAATAACCCATCCATGATGTTTACAAGCACAGTGCCTCTAACCAGTCTTGTACACTGAGGAAGGCAGGAGTGGAGTGAGCACCCTGCTTCTTTCCCTGAACATTTTTTATGTAGTAAACCTAAAGTGGACTCTCCCTGTACATGAACTTGTACTTGCATAGACCCAGATTTCTTTGCAAGCCTCACAATTCTCCTTCCCATTTACTTCTGCTAGTATCTTGAGTCCTCTTTAGGATCCTAAGTCCCTTTGGGTATGTCCACACAGGGATAAAAACCTGCAGTTGGCCTGAATAAGTGACTCTGCCTCCCAGGGCTGGAGCTATGGGGCTGAAAGATTCCTGTGCAGTGTAGACCTTAAGCTGGAGTCTGAGGTCTGGAACCTGGCAAGGGCAGAGGGTCCCAGACCTAGGGATCCAGCCAGAGCCCAAAAGGCTACACCAATTTTTACTGCCCCAGGCTGAGCCTCCTGAGCCAGAGTCAGCTGAGCCGGGTCGGCTGTTGATATTCTACAGATCCCTGGGTCAATGTAGCCCAAGGGGCTTTTGAAATCGATACCCACAAGGACCAATCCAAAGCCCACTGAAGTCAATTTGAATCTTTCCATTTGCTTGGCTTTGGGCCAAGCCCACAGAAGGTGAGACTGTTTTCTGCCCTAGATATTTGCATTGCAAACACTGCAGTGAAAAAATAGCTGGCCCCTACTGAAATGAAGGTTTTTAAATAGAGTGAAATGGAATGTAAATGTCTTTGTTTCGCTAGCAAAAGGTACGTGAATTTAACAGTAATCCATAACTTGCTTCTTTGTCACTTGTCTTTTAAAAAAAATCTCTTATGAAACTATTGCAGGGAAGCTGTGAGCAAGGAATTCAGCCACCCTTATTCACATATCCTGGTTCACTGTCCGAGGCTCACTTGGACATCTGGAACGGTTTAATTTTATAGCAGTGTGTTACCCTGTGGGTGGTACACTGTATTTACACACATGCTGACTGGGGACCTTTCTCCAATGTATAATGTAGCCTGGACTTCCTAAAATGTATCACTTACAAGCACAGTATCATATAACTCTCATTAGAACTTTGCTGTTATGTTATAGGTCCCCTTTGGACTATCCTTTGTTTCATATTTTTTTTCAGCCAGAGCTCATCAGTTTCTCACCTTGAAGTGAAAGTAGAACAGTATTACACTTAAGATTGCCAGGTTTAAATGTATGCCAAAAACACTGAAAGGTAGATACATATTTTTGGTAAGAGAATATAATGCTTTCTTCAAAACCTGTGGGCAAAATACAGTTCTACCATATAAAAGTGGATGTCTGTACAATAATGTGGGTTGGCCTTCTTCTGGTATAAATAGCAATAAGTGACATGCCTCTAGCACTATCCATCTGATGATCCAGAAGTGCTTCATAAAGGCTAAGGAATTTATCCTTTGGAACACTGAAATAGATAAATAAAAAAACCCATTTAAAGCACAGAGGCATTCAAGTGATTTGACCAAGTCACTGCAGAACAGGGCATTTTGAATTCCAATCCTGTGACTTAATTATGAAACAATCCTTTCTGTGTCCTCCCTAAAATAATCAAAAGCTCTGTTCCAGTCATTACAGAATTGGATGCTCTTTTTGAAAGATCTTTAAAGAATGTCTTTAGGAGAATAGCAACACACAGTAGCATAAACTGTTCTCAGGACGACATTATTTGTGTTAGGTATTTAGATAACATTACAATAGTGCCTAGGATTTTCTATATATTTAATTTAAAGAATCCTCTTTTGGGCAATGCTGTGTTTAGTTCATTATTTAAAATATACTTGGAGACTCAAGCATTCTGTTATTGGACCCTTTCCACTTCACGTCTACTTGTTAGACTAAGGTAGACTGAGTCTGTTTCCTTTTGTCCTGTGGAAGTCAGATAGCATTAGTTTTCAGTTCGAACTAGGAGGGTAATGAGTGAAATTGAATGCGGGGATTTAAATATCCCGCACTTGATTAGAATAATCCGCCGTCGCCATTTTGGAAATTGATTAGCTCGGTAACTGCACACGCCGCAGAGAAGAGATTCTGAGATAAACCCCTTAGTTCAATTAACTGTTACCTCGCGGAATGAGGTTTAACAGTTAATTCAACTAAGGATTTATCTCAGAATCCCACTTCTGCCACGCAGACGCCGGGCAGTTACTTCGGCTAGTCAGTTTTCAAAATGGCGATCAAGTCGATTATGCTAATCAAACGTGGGATATTTAAATCCCGCGCTTCATTAGCAATTTCGGTCGCCCTCATTAGCCTCCCTAGTTCGAACTAGGGGGCTAGTGTAGATGTACCCTCAGTAAGTCTTGCTTCACTTACTGGGGGTTAAAAAGTGTGTGGTTCTATATTTGTGCTGCTTTTAATGAAAAATGTATTCCATAAAGATTTCAGCACAATAACCTGAGCTGCTTACAATGAAGTAGCTAACGAATGTGCTTCAGGCTATTTTTGTTTCTCTGCTATGGGACACCAAGGACCAGCCAGTAAGATGGTGTAAATCACAGCAGTTTCAATTAAGTCACTGAAGCTATGTTGATTTTTATACCAGGTAAGTGTCTGGCCCCATAGTCTGAAGGCTAGCCCTTAACATGGACTGATATACTGTATTTTAATATTTGAGCAAATGTTAATATAAGGGAAAGCAGGGTTCCCAAAGATACATATGGTCAAATTCTACCCAGTTACACATATATAAATCCAGAGTCATTCTAAGATTTATACATGTATCTGAAAGAACAATTGGATCCCTTTAACAAAAACAAAGGGTCTGGTGGCACTTTAAAGACTAAAAAAAATATTAGGGGATTAGCTTTTGTGAGCTACAACTCACTTCTTCAGATGCTAGAAGAGAAAATAAAAGAAAAAAGGAAGAGATACAGGGATGGGAATGTGACATCAGTGCTTATTAAATCAGAGTGGATGTGGCTCATCTCCAACAGTGCTGAAAAGGTGGGAGTACCTGAAGGGGAAATTAACTATTGTAATGTGAGAACCACTACATGATTCTATTTAAACCTCTTTTAAAGGGTGTCACATTTGCATATGAATTCCAGCTCAGCAGTTTCTCAATCTGAAGTCTGTTTTTGAAGATTTCTGTCTGAGAATGGCAACTTGCAAGTGCAAAACTGTGCATCCAGTGAGTTTAAAGTGCTCCCCAACCATTTTTTGTATATTACCATTCTTCACGTCTGATTTGTGTCCATGCATTCTTTTGTGTAGAGACAATCTGGTTTGTCCGATGCACATGGCAGAGGGGCACTGCTGGCACATGATGGCATATATTATATTAGTAGATGTACATGTGAATGAGCCTTTTATGGTATATCTGATCTGGTTAGGTCCTGTAATGGTGTCACTAGGGTAAATGTGTGGACAGAGTTGGCAACATGATTTGTTCCTGGGATTGGTTCTTAGATTAGTGTTTCTGTTGGGGGGGGGGGGGGAGGGGTAAAGTTCATGGTGAGTATCTGTCTCAGGTTGGGGAGCTGTCTGTAAGCAAGGACTGGCCTGCCTTCCTGTCTGTGAGAGCAAGGGATCATCATCTGGGATAGGTTGTAGATCCTTGATGATGTGTAGGAGAGGTGTTAGCTGGAGGCTTTAGGTGATGGCTAGTGGCATTCTGTTGCTTTCTTTGCTGGGTCTGTCCTGTAGTAGGTGACTTTTGGCTTGACCTACTGATGGAGATGAGCCACATCCACTCTCATTAGCATTGATGTCACATTCTCGTCGCTGTATCCCTTCCTCAGATGCATGGAGAAAAGAAAAAGAAAAAGGAGAAAGTGAGCTGTGTCTCATGAAAACGTATGAGCTAATACCCTAATAAATGTGTTAGTCTTTAAAGTGTCATCTGACTCCTTGTTTTTGCTGAAACAGACTAATACAGCTACCCCTCTGATATCTTTAACAGTTAATAAAATTATTTAGATATTAATATATCTTATTTTTTTAGTGGAGGTCAGTGGACCTGACACTTGGATTAATTAGAAATGGTCTATGGGAAACACTGAAGTGAACGGCTTTGCTCACTGAAACCTTAGTAATGCTCTGGCAAATCTGCATTTCTAGTGAATCCAGATTCCAACAAATGCTTAAAATGAATGGCGATGACCTATGCCTATATTACAATGCCTCAGCTAAACAATGCTTGTCGATTTTCCATGAGGCTGAAGAAAAATCTGTTGAATTCCAACACCTCTTAGCAATTAATTCCCAGGGGCTATTTCTAATGAATGTGAGATGGCAGCAGAAGCGTCCACTGCAATCAATTAGAAAGCCTTTCTAATGGGTCCAGTCCCGGGGTCAGAACCATGGATTAGGGATTTCTAATGAATGCAGATTTCCTATATACTGTACTTGGAACTACTCCATTGCCAATACGGGGGAGAGGAAGAGGTGGGGAATGAAATTCCCCTCACCCTGAATAACACGGGAAACCCACACTGCTTGAGCTATAAAACTATGGAAATCCAAAGGTTTGAATCAACTTTTCAGTATTCAGGTAGATTGTGGTAAGGGAGGCAGTGTGGCCTACTGGACAGAACACTGGTGAGAGACATTGATTCAATTCCTGGCTTTGTCACTGATCTGCTTTGTGACATTGGGCCAATCATTTCACCTCCCTACTTCTCTGTTTCTGCAGCTGTAAAATGGGGATAATGATACTTCCCACAAAATGATTGCTGATCTACTGGTGTAAAGCAGTATACAACATTATTACCTGGTGGCACAAACACATTGTCTGAGATACTGCTTGCTCACTGAAACTCTATCAGATACCACAGGCAAGCTTTGCCCTTGTTTTTACATCTTGAGATTTTTCAGGGCTCTTATTATTATTATTTACAATTCAAACACAACCTGCAGTTTTCCACCATTTGTCTATGTGCATGGGCCTAAGAAAGCCATTGCAGATCTCGGATAACCTTTTTTTGAGTGTTAGTGTCTGATTCTATAGCAAAATATGGCACAGAGTTACTGTCAAAGTTGTTTATATGGAATTGTACTAATCACTGAAGATATGCTTCAGGCTTACATCACTTCATTGTTATTAGGCTATATTCACACTGTCTAAACACTGTTTTTTTTCAACTGCTACGCTCTAGCTCCTCTCCAGCTGTTCAGTCATTCTGGCCTGCTGTCTTGGCTCACAGGTTAATTTAGCTCTGCTGCAGAACTAAATAAGACAAGGCCTTTCAAATGGAAAATCAAAAGTTTCAGTATGTGCTGTCATGGTCACTGCAGCTGTGAGCTCTGGCTTTGGTCCTTTTCAACTCTTATCCAAAGATGTGCCCAGTCCACAAAAGGATTAGGGGAAGGACTAGCTTCTCAAATGCTTCTTGCTGCATTTGGAAGCTGCCAGCCAAATTAGTCACTGCCTCATCTACTGTAGAAATAAACAACATTCAATTCCCTACTCACTGTGTGTCAGATCCTCTGCTGGTGTAAACTGGTCTACTGTAAACTGCTGGTGTAAACTTGTCTATTGACCTAAATGGATCTGTTCCAATTCACCCAGCTGAATGTCTGGCGCTGTGTACTAATTGTTGTGCAGTATTGGCCATTGATTTGTTATGCCTAACTGGCTTATTTCTAAATGTGGACCTCACCTGTAAAAAACAGTACAGGAATCTGGATTTCTGAAACATGATAGCCATTTTACCTGGGATTTGGCATATAGAAAAATAGCTGGCAAACACTGCAAAACAGAATGCTTATTTGATAGGAAAATGAATAGGTTGCTAAGACTTCCTACGAAACAGAATATTATATACTATAATAATTATACTATACATTACATACTATAACACATTGCTAGCCCCGATGGAGAGTCTCCTTCAGCTCAAATGATAGTGGATTGTGCTTTTGTAGCAGGAGGATCTGAACTGTGTCCTGTTTGTGGCCACAAAACTCTGAATAGCCCTGATGTGCAGATTGCAGCTGTGACATTGCTATGTGGCATTCATTTATTACAATATTTTAGATCCATGTATACACAATTGCAGGCAGGGTGAGCCTCTGGACGAATGTGGTCTTGGCTCCATTATGGCTGTGATAGGCTATGGGGATCACCTGAAGCTATAATGTGCACACAATAGACCAGGGGTGGGCAATAATTTTTAATGGGGGCCACTCCAAGATTTTGGTAACTAGTCAAGGGCCACACTTCTGTGGAGGAAGTGTGGGGTCTGGGAGGGTAGGTGGGGTATAGAAGGGATCTTAGGATAGAGGACTGGGGTGCAGGAGGAAGTGTGGGGTCTGAGAGGGAGTTTGGGTGAAGGAGGGGTCTATGATTTGGGGCAGGGGTTTGGGGTCCAGGAGGGGTTATAGGTCCAAGAGAGGATTCTGGCCTGGGGGAGGGGTGTAGAAGGGAGTGCAGGGTCTGGGAGGGAGTTGTGACCGGGGAGAAGGGGGG
Organism: Rafetus swinhoei; assembly: GCA_019425775.1. Lineage (NCBI taxonomy): Eukaryota > Metazoa > Chordata > Testudines > Trionychidae > Rafetus > Rafetus swinhoei. The sequence continues at coordinate 17,087,232 of CM033428.1, read as the reverse complement.
AAAGGAGGTGCAGAGGGTTTGGGAGTTGTGGGAGAGAGGAGGTGAGGTGCCAGAGCAGGCTCTAGCTAGGAGGTGCTTACCTAGGTGGCTCCCAGCCAGAAGCTCTGCAGACTCCCTGCCTGTGGGCTACTCCACCTGGCTGTGCTCTAGCACAGGGAGGGAGGAGGCTTCATCTGCTGCCCTGCCCTCAGCAAAATTTCTGAGCTCCTATTGGCCGGAAACTGGCCAATGGGAGCTGGGGGATTTTGCTAGGAAGTGAGGACTGGGCTCAGAGCTTTCTCCTCCCTGCCAGATTGCCTAGCAATTAGCAGCCTGCTGTTTAAAGTGGCTGCAGCTGTTCTATAGTAAGAGTGCCAGGGAGGAGGCCCTGGGCCAGATCCAGCAGCTTGGCAGGCCAAATCCGGCCTGCTAGTCATCTCTTGCCCACCCCTGCAATAGACTCTTTCATTTGGACTTTCTTCAGGCAGACTGCTTGCCCAACCAGTCACCACTGAGCTCCTGTTTCCTGTAATTTCTGTATTGGGCTCTAGATCCAGGCCCGCTGACTAGAGGGGAGCAAAGGGGGCAGTTTCCCTTGGGGGCAGTGATTCAGAAGGGCCTGCGTCTCTCAGCCACTGCCGCTGCTACTGTGGCAGTGGTAGCAGCCAGAGCCTGGGGCCCTTTAAATTGCCGCCAGAGCTCAGTGTGGCGGCCAGTCCCAGCCCCGACACTTCATTCAAGGCCCCACAATTCTGGGGGCACAGAGCTACCCCTCCCCCCAAGCCTTGTCCAGGGGTCCAGGGCAAGTCTGTTGGCCTCCCTGACTACAGTGCATTTCTGACCATTCTATAAGCCACCTCCTCTATGTCCTTAATGACACCATCAATATGCTCAGGCCCCACTCCCATTTACTAAAGGAAAGAACTACAGGTGAAAAATCTTACTAGCTGTTTTTGGCTGTGGAGTCCTGAGAAGTAACTGCACAAACAAGACCTGTCGTGGAACTCTAGCCTGTTCGCCCTCAATGTTCGTGAGAAATAATGGAACTCGGCCACACATAGAGAGTGGAAATTCCCTTGCACTAAGCACAAGGATTTAGGAAAAGACATATTTAGTGAAAAGATGTGCAAGTCTCAGGAGAAAGCCTACTGTGGCACTCTTACTAATTGTATTGTAATAGCAGCTAGAGTCCCAGACATGACCCTACATTGTGCTATGCACTGTACCAACTCCGAAAAAAGAGATCGTCTCTGCTCAGTCTAATATACTACAAGAAGACAGTCAGATGGAGGAGTAAAAGGAAACCAGGAGACATTATTGGTCACCATGAGGGGGAGTGGTTTCAGCATACCAGCAGTCAAGCTGTGGTTCCCAGTGTAAGTAACTGGAATCATCACGCGACTTGTGTAGCTGCCACTTAAGTCCCAGTCCAACCGCTTAAAGCTTCCTCAAGAATTTTCATTTGTATTCTGACTCCCCCACCCGACCAAAAAAAAAAAGAAAATCCTTCCTATGTATTTGTTCTGTGGATCTGTCTGAACTATCCACCCCTGCTTCATTTTTTCCTGACCCCTTTAGACATGAGCAATGTCTTCCCCATGCCTATTCCATTATTGTTCAGATATGCTGCAAATGATCAGTGATGATGGTCAAATCTAGAGGGCCAAATCCTGAGAGAGGCTAAGCACCCAGAATTTCCACTGACGCCAAGGAGAGATTCAGGTACCAAGCACCTCTGAGGACTGGGTCACATTTAATAAACAGATGAGCCTTATCAGCAATTCTTCCAATCTTGTTTACATAAGTATTTGCTCCATGTGTCTCTATTTACAGAACATTTATCACATGAGAAGTACACCTGTAAGCAGGGCAAGCCGAGTGAAGCGGTTGCCTTGGGCCCCACACATTCAGGGCTCCGCAGCCCTGTGCATTCAGGGCCTCACACTGCCCAGCTCCTGGCCCCACTCACCCGACCACTCACTCACTGCCCTGAGTGGGAGCCGTTTGGCCATGTGGCTCAGCCAACCACAGCGTGCTGCCTTGGGCCCCGCAAACTCTTTGGCCGGGCCTGCCTGTAAATCATCTTGGGACAAGTCTCTCATTACTGAAGACCTAATTAAGGAAATGTTAGGGTAAAGGAGAACACTAGAGATGGACCTAGAATAGGGTGAACAAACAAAGAATCACAATAGAAATCTGACAGTGCATTGAGAGTAAAAGTTCTGTAACACGGGTCTGAACTGTCTTCATTGCTGACCAAAGGTTATTCTCTCTTGAGGTGAATTATTTACAGCAGCGCGTAGGCTGCTCTTAAGTTATGCCAACTGCATTGGGGCTGCACAGGGCCTGGTGTGCCAGCTATGAATCAGGCAGATTTCTGTGCACAGTGCTACCCCTGTCTACTCCATATATGCCCCTCCAGACACCCTATGAAGATGGATGAAACAGGTAACTGTCCTAACTCTACTGCCCCCCACCCCAACCAATAAATCTGTGTTGGGGAGTTATTTCGAAAGAGAGTGTCTACACAGCAAAAGCACAAGGAAAAAGCAATGTGCTTTTTCAAAAGATAGCATCCACATTGTTTGGATGCTATCTCGCATTTAAGTTGTGATTACTGTGGACGGAGTGGCCACCAGGGCACCTGTGCATTTTCCTGGAGGCCTCTACTTTCCGGAAAAACATTGCAGTGTAGACATACCCTGAGATAAAGGAGAACCACTCATTTGGCCCATTCACTAGCCTAAGCTGCCCCTCGCTGATATAGGAGCTTCTTTTCAGAAGAGCTGTTTGTAAATATTCTGATCTTATTAACAAAGGAAGAAGCTTCCACCTTGAGTGCAGATACTTCACTGATCTTCAAGGCAGGTACCAGATGTGGATACCTCTTCTAATCACACCATTATCTTGCCTTTCATTCAGTTACAAGTGCCAGATTGTTAATTTGGGCCTAAGCAAAACTGCTCACCCTGCCAAACCATCAGAACAAATACCTTAAAACCAATGAAAACATATTGGCGTGTAATCAAATCTGATTACGTGAAAACAACCATAACATCCCATGGTTGTTTATCACTAACTATTTTGGCTTTTAGTTTATTTAATAACCTGACAAAATATGGCCTCAGCTGCTCTAAGCAATTTGGCACATAGATAGGGCAGCTTGGAAAAATGTTCACCCTGCAATTTCTATTCCATGGTTATTTAGAAAGGGAAAAAAGAAAAAATATCAATGCAGGATATTTTTCACAATAATGTCCTAATTAGACAAGCATGCAATATGATACATTTTCTCTGATTTTTTTTTTCATTTCCTGGCTCCAGAAGTGGTTTTCATAAAACTCTCTCTGTTGCGTTATCCGTTGACCTCTGAATTACCCCAACTGTAACCAAAATGACAGATATATAGATACATGTATTAGCGGGACTGAGGTTTAAAGGAAAAATGACTCATCTCGTCTGAAATCCCCAGAAAAAAACAACCAAAAAAAAAAAAATCCCATACATCCTTTCTGATGAAAAGAGGTGTTAGACCAGCAGCTTCATTTTTGTCACCTAATCCCTTCTCATGATCTAATTGCTTTGTATTTTAATACTATACAAAAGTAGCAGGCATTAGCTGGACATTACTGGTAGAGGGACAGTTCTGAGGGTTAGGAGAGATGTAAGGCAATGGAGGTTGGCAGTGTGCTAGGGTAGAGGCAGGAATAATGGAAGGAAAGTGTCCAAAGCAGCATATCACATCTTTTGGAAGTGCCATGTGTACTCTACTTAATACTGGCCTCCAGTATCTAGTATGTGTGTGAAAGTGGGACAGGCCTACCTCTTCAAACCACGCTAATTCATCCATCTCCTTCATTGCATTCAGGGTACACAGGGAACAGCATTAGCAGTGTCCCTTGTATGAGAGATGGAAATAGTCCCTTTGCACCCCATTGTCCCTCTCCCTAGGTAGCAGTGCTTAGACTAGCGATGGGCAACCAAGGCTAATGAGTGGGCCACATGAGCAGTCCTCCTTCCTCTCAGTAGGCTGCATGATTGAAATTGGGCATGTGTACTAACCATGACCCCAAGAATGAGCTTAAGTGCATTGCATTGATTCACCTTCTTTATCATACCTTTTCAGCACAAAGTGATCCAATGTTAGGGGCAGATTAAATTGCAAGACAAAGTAACATAAAGGAGCAAAGGGAGCGCATGGCTCTCACAGTGTTTTGAGCAATCAGCATGTATCTCACATATGATGTGTGTCACTTCTCATTTTGCCAGGAGATGCTTGACCCTCCCCTCTGCTAGGCCCCTCCCCACTCAAACCCACACTCAGCCACTCCCCTGCCTCCTCCCTGAACACACCCCATCCCATCTCCTCCCCAGCCCTCCCAGAACTTGAATGCTATGAATCAGCTGATTTACCATTCATGCTCTAGGAAGGAGATGGAGGAACAGGGACAGGATGTGAATTCGCTGATTCACAGCACTCTGGAAGTTCTGGCAGGGAGGGAAGGAGGGAGGGCAGGGGAGGAATAGGCAAATGTAGGGCCTCCAGTGAGAGATGTGTGCAGTGAGAAGGGTTCCACAGGCTGCACATAGAACGCTCCTGGGCCGTGGGCCACAGGTTGCCCACCACTGACTAAAGCTATGTCTACACTGGGAAGGTTTGGTGACTAAAGCGCTGTCAAAAATTGCCAAAAGTGAAAACCAGTCAAACCAGTTTTTCTGCCTCCTATTGTTGACATTTCATGGCCAAATTGCTAGCTCCCTGATGACAGATAAGAGTAAAGCAATATGGGTAAGCATCCCACAGGACAGTGTTGTGGAAAGGCAGAGCTGATCCCTGAGATTCTTGGGATTCCTTCCTACCTCCTGAAGGCTCTCTGTGCTGAGGAATGTCAAAACAGCACAGCACCCTCTCCAGCCTTCCCCTTGCAGCATCTGTCTGCTGCTGTTTTTCTAGTGCAGGGCAGAACAGAAGCATTCCAATTATTTGCTTTCTTTGTTCCCCAAATGGAGCAGCTCACTCAGCTGTCAGATACTTCCTAGAGTTTGAAAGGGGAGAGGCGCATGCCTGCAGGGCAGCAGAGATCATAAAACACTGAGCAGAGCCATCAGGGCAGGCATTATGGGATGCTGGCAGAAGCCACTTCTCTCTACAAAACAAACAACAGAGTCCACACAGGCTCTTTGTCAACAGTAAAGGGAGAGGAAAAGACAAAAGTCTATCCTGGGGGTGGAAGTTTTTGTTGCCAAAACTGGGTATTTTTCCTGACAAAAGTTGCATTGTAGTGTACATGCTCTCACTGTTTTGTCTACAAAAGGCAGTTTTTAGTGATAAAACATGCCAGTGTAAAAGCCTTCTTAGTCTCTGTAATAGCAATTTCCTGCATTTATCGATATTTGGAATCTCTTTAAGATTTGCTGACAAGTCTTTTGGGGAATTGAGTATCTGTCTCACCCTTATTCATGGGCAGTAATTACTATTTCTGGGGTTTATTTAATTATGTTTTTGTTTTTGTCTTTCTTTCCTTTTGTTTGAATAAACTAAAATGATTTACCATCCCAAATGTGTGTTTCTTCCGTTACATTGAACTCTGCCTCCCACCAAAGCCCTGTCCTTCTTGGGTTTGATCTAAAGCCCAGAAAAGTCAGGGGGAAAACAAAGACTTCCATTTACTGGACTCCAAGACTTTGGATCAGGCTCCTGATGAGACTGTCCCACTGAGTACATTGACTCTTTAGAGCCCCATTTAGGGCATTCATGGTATGTCCTATATAAAAATCTATTCCCAAAATTTGTCAAGGGCACTTATAACCTAGCACTAACTCTAATGAGTTCTGGTGCATTTGGAGAATCTCTGATTTTGCTGCTGAACTGGGGTAGTACAGATGGAGTTACAAATTTGAAGCAGGGCCCTGATCATTTACACCACATTTACACTGGATTAACTCCGAGGACTTGAGTGCTGTTGCTATTCATATATGCCGGTGTGAGTGAGATTAGAATCAGGCCCAAGAAATCCCGGTGGGATTTTAGCATTAAAGTCTTCGGGACAGCTTTTCAAATGGTGTACATTGATGGAGCTTCATGAACTCTGCCAATTTACACCAGCTCAGTATCATTCTGGCCAATCATCATCATGCTGGATTTTCTAAAGATGAGCCTCTAATTTGTTACTCTATTTGCTCCACCCTTGGATCCTACAACTGGAAATGTTTCCCTGCCCACATGCTTGGATTTGCTCTAGGATCACATGGGTTTCTATTCCTGAGCAGAGTGGAAATTGTATGATCATATGGAAAATACTAATAATACTGCTACATTTTGTTTCCATAGGAATAAGAGTTCATGCCAAAAATACTCAGAGTCACATTGAGGAAGGTTGGCATCTCATGGAGGACACATACTGGGTTTTATTTTTGAGCAATGGCATAACTAAGTAATTAATTCTGACTGGTGAATGACTGTGTGAAGTCAAAGGTTTGTCTCTTAGTTCTTTCTGACATTTGTATATAAATTGCCCTTCTCGTGGTCATCTTGTGTAATGTGTTCTTGTATTGCGTATACGGCTTCATACACTGACATTAATAAATTGGATGATGTATCTGTTATCTTCTCTCCTTTTCTCTATTTGTCAAATTAGTTGTTCTGAGTAAAATATTTCACACACACACACAAAAAACTAACTGTCCTTGGGTCATAAAACTAAGGATTCTCCTCTCCTTCAGTCCACGTACATAACTCCCATTGCTTATATAATGGAAGAAGAACAGTTTTGACTTTGTATTAAGCCTAGAATTTAGCAAGATGCAAAGAGGGCTAAATGTTTAGATGGCTAACCAGAGTATTCAGTTATTACAGTTGATGCTACCCAAGCATTAGAGAAGAGATAAAACCTCATGTTTCTGGGCTTGGGCAAGTCTCTTAAGTATGGGGAATTAGGATGAATCTTTCAGATGACCCCCCAGCTGCCTGCTGGAATTTCTAACACCTTCCTCCAAAGGACCTGGTGCTGGTCACTGTGGGAGACAGGTTAGTGGATTAGAGGACCATTGGTCTGCTCACAATGCTTTCCTTGGGAGTCCTGTATGGGAAAGGAGTGCAGGTTAAGAGCTGGCCATTGACTTCAACATGGTTACTCACTGGTAGATGTGAGGGCAGAGTTAGACTTGCTCAATCTACATTATTGATATAAAGTCATATCCCGAAGTCCCCTTACTCCCAATTTGTTCATTGTCAACAGTCCTGCCCCTCTTCTCACACCAGTTTCTATTAGGTGTTAACGTACACCGGCGTATAACTTGAGTGTGATCAAAATCAATGTGCTGACTTATATGGGATTTCTGAATGAAGAGGGAAGGGCTGATTTTCCACCACTCACCTGTTGAGTTATATTCATCTGTGCAAAGAAAGGACAAGGTGAGTCTAGGACCCCATCATTCTTGTTTGGTAGTTTTTTCATTCACGTTGCAGAGGTGTAAATGATGCCACAGGAAGACCCAGGCCTCAGGATTGGGCCCATGGTCAAAGGTAAATGGTCAAAGGTTAGGATTTTCAAAGATGCCTAGGGGATCATAGAATCATAGAATCATAGAATACTAGGACTGGAAGGGACCTTGAGAGGTCATCGAGTCCAGTCCCCTGCCCCCATTTGGGATTCTGGACTCCTATGGTAACTCGACATCTAGAGCCCTTAGACAGGTCTACTACCCTCTGCCCAACATCTTATTAAGCGTAGGGGAGGAATGGAAAGCTCAGGCTGACACTGAGGAATAATTTCCACAGCATTGGGTGGGGCTATAGCTCCCTGACTCCCACTAACTTTAAAGAGCGTTTTCTGAACACAGCCCTGTGCAAGAATTCAAAAATGTGACTCAGTCTATGTCTGAGGGGGCCGTACAAGAGGAAGGAGAGACACTATGGGCTGGGTTGCAGATGGGCAGTCAGCCCCACCTCTAAATGACCTGGCTATGTTCATGTCACAGCTCTGGGCTCAGCAGTACAACAGCTTTAAAAATGCATCTTTTTTTAAAGAGTTTATTAAACACACTCGTGTTTAGGGAAAAAGCCAGATTGGCTAGTGTGAATGTGTATTGAGGACTGGCAACATCCATTCATTATGGAGTCATTTTAAAGCATGTTAATTGATTCTGTAAACCCTGTGCACTTGTCAGGTTACCTGGTCTATGCTAATTTATTTTAAAAAAGGGAATGACTTTAGAGCCAGATCCTGTGGCCTCTTGTCAAGTTGCAAAAGGCTCCAAATGCAGTGGAAGGAGGTTTGCACCTCCACTGTGCTAAAACTGGGGGGGGTCCACAGGGGACTTACCTGATGGTGCTTCTTTTTATGGGTCAGTGGGTTGTGTGAATTCACCCTGTATATGTGTGGGAGTGCGGCTGTGCCTAGGCTACACTGATGCTTAACTCATCCTCACCCTGGGTTTCTAAAGATGATTTCAACACCTCAGCCCTTGCATAGCTCTTTCTCACCCCCACTCATAACCCCATACACTAGTTCTTTACAGCATCGGTTCTCAAACTTTTTGGGCTCCGGAGCCCTTTACATGCGTAAAAATGTATGCGGAGCCCCAGCAGTCTACTGATTGTATATGTTGTACTTATGCGGAGCCCCAGCGGTCCACTGACTGTATGTGTTGTACCTATCGATGTTTCCAGTTTGTCAACCTCACGGAGCCCCTGGAGATGAGAGCACAGTTTGAGAAGCCCTGTTGTACAGGGATTGTGACCCCTCTAGTGGTGTTTAGCATGTTCTGCATTTAGAAATCAGCACGAACAGGGTATGCAGATAGTGAAGCCTTGCCCCCTTGTGGCAATTAGTCAATACAATTTTGGGAAAACCAAATGGGTCCATGTAGTTCCTTCGTAGTACTGAGGCTGAGCAAAATACACAACAGGGGCTAGGATCCGGGGCGGGGGGGGGCATAGAGTTTGATGTTACAATTCAAAGTGCTCCCAGTTCAGCAGAGCCTGTAGTAGCTCAAATCTTGATGGTCAATGTGCCTCCATACTTTCCTTGAAGTTGCTCCTTTAGGGCCCAATCTACACACAGATATGGCACTGATATAACCAAATATCTCTTTCTGATATAACCAAATTAGTGTTTAAATCAGTGTACTTATATTGGATTAGGAGTGGCTAATATCAATTTCGTTTTAACCCTGAATTAAACTAACTTTCTATCAGGAATGGTAACACACATAAACTTGTAGGGGAACATTTTAACCTCCCTGGATATTCAATAATGGATTTAAAAGTAGCCATTCCTCTTCCCAATTACAGAGGGAGACTGCTGAACTGGAATTCGTTCACAAATTTGACACTATCAATTTGGGCTTGAATAATTATATTAATTGGTTTGCACACTACAAAGGCAATTTCCCCTGCCTTTGAAATTCATATTTACACAGCAAAAGGTATGAATGGGACACATCCAGTGTGACTCAATTAGCATTGTTAACACTGGTCCTACAATTAACAGGTAACTGCTTTTTCTGTTATATATACTCTAGATTCTGTAATTTCCACTCCAACTCATCTGATGAAGCTTCTGGGGGTAGCCGAGTTAGTCTGTACAGGATAAACTTAAAAACAACAAATGGTCTGGTAGCACTTTATAGACTAACAAAACATATAGATGGTATCATGAGCTTTCATGGGCACAGCCCACTTCTTCCGATGACCGGGTTTTACCCATAAAAGCTCATGATATAATATATGTGTTAGTCTCTAGGGGCCACAGGACTGTTTGTTGTTTTTAACTTGCTATTAGCCACTCTTCAATGACTCAGAGTACCTACATACAGTGGATGTATCAGTTTAAGTACCTCAGAAACTGATGCAATTTCTGCATGAGGTCAGGTGCAAAGGGATAGCTCATTCTCCCTGCCTATTCATTTCTTGGCCCTGCCAATAACAATGCCATTTAGCACTAACTTTGGTAATGGATCCTATAATTGAGATATTTCACTTCTCATCACCAATGTTTCAGAGGCCATAAGATTCTGTCATTAACAGCCAACCTGAGCTGTGCTTGGACTGACAGCCTAGAAGGAAAAGGCACAGATTTCCCTTTCGGTTACCAGGTGTAAATCCAAAATAACTACACTAACTTTAATAGAGTTATCGCAGAGCATAATTTGTCCCGCTTACTTTATACTGTATTCTGAGCCACTCCGCAACCTGTGTTTTGGTCTATTTTATATTTATATTTTTAAAAAATCTACTTAATTTAAACAGTAAATGTTCATGATTCTTATAATCCAAAAAGGATTTGAATATTCATACTAATTTTAAGAATGAACATTATTTCCCAGATTAACCATAATGGCTTGACAGTAGCCTTTAAATCTACTTTTGAATGGTCATACGTTTTCTCACTCTGGATGCTTTATCAGCAATAAGTTATTACTCTCATGCTAGAATTAATGGTAATATGCTATAACTAAATACATGCTAATTTCCATTAATAGTCTGATACCATCTTAATATTATCCTATAGGAAATATAGACTACATAGCTATGGGAATATACAGAGTGAACAAATACAAATAAATATGAATTATGTTTCAGATTTAAAGTGACCTAATAATGGCATTTTCTTACTCAACAGTTCTGCTCCCCGTCTCTGTACTGAGCATAACAATTTGATTCCCATTCACTGCTATGTATGTATGTGGTCTTCTCATCCCCGCCCTACTGGAAGTAATGCCAGAAACAAAAATTAAAAATCCTAACTTGATTTTCAGAATCCAGGCATTGTGCAAGCTGACATTTAAAAAAGCCATCTTTTTATCTGTAAACTGAATAAACTTGATACGCAGTCAGAGGACCAGTAAATCAAAACTATCTCCCTTTATATTATTGAAGCTGAGATTTCCTGCATGAAGATTTGTGAAATCTCAACTCCAAGCACTGTTTGATGGAGAGAGAGAGTTCTAGTAAACATTTAGAAAGAGAAAGCATGCTACCAAGGTGTATGTAGCAATGTATGACATTTTCACATGCACAGGGCCTCCCTGGAAGTGTGTCTATGTTTTGAAGGAGATGAGGGCTTTCTGTAAAGCTTGTGACCTCCTGACATAGTTGAGTTGTGAGATCATTTCAACAGTGGCCATGGCACCATCATTTATTGCTGTGTAATCATAAGACAACATCTTTTGTGCTCCTCTTCTCAAATGAACAGAAGTGAGAACTTTACATTGCCTGTTCAGCAGCATTAGATGATCTCAGAACACCCTCTTGTGGCTATGATGCACACTATTATATCCCAAATTTGCATGACATTTCTACTGGACCTGGCTTAAATCTCTCTAGTGGAGAAGATGATGTAGCAGGGGTTTAAACACCCCGCTGGAAAAACTAGAATATTCAGCTTTTAGCACTTACTGCTCAGCCTTTCATCTTCTCTTTTACATAAACTAAGATAACTGCAATTTACTGTGGGGGAGAGAGGTGTCTTTTATATGGGACCTTAACAAGCACAGATCGGTCTGCTCAGCATGAACAGTAACCATTACATAGCATTCCTATTGAAAGTAGGTGTTTGCACTGTTCTGGACAGAATTTATTCCTCCCATTCCATTGTGCTGTATATCTAACTATCATTCATCACCTCCTAAGATAGCTGAAGGTTTAAAGTGGTGATGGACCTTATTCTAAACCTCTCTCCAAACACATATGATTATGTGACATAGCTAAACTTAACTTGACCCCTCTTTCTATAATGGGCCAAAGCAAAACTGTGGATAGAAAAACACCTTGAACTTTAGGATATTTTGGATCTGGATCGAAACTTTGCAGCTCAGGTTGTGAAGAAGCAATGTGAGATGCAAAGGTCTATATTAATGTTACCCAGAGACCACCATTGGTGTCCGACGAGAGAGCACTTGAATTATGACCTCTGTTGTAAAAATTAATTACAGGATGTTTAGTAAGCGGAGTGGGGAAAATGTGGAATAGGGGCAGGAAAAGACTGATAATTTGCATTTTCTTGCAGTCAGTGCACTGACAGAGTGGATGGGTATTTGGTGTCCACTGGAGGATGATCCTGAATCTCTGCCACACTGCCCCAGCAGTGCCACAAGGAGGAAGAGGCACTGCTCAGTCAGCCAGCAGTCTAGAGACTCAGGGGCCCCCATGCCAAGGCATTGTTGATACTATAGAATGAACAGGCAGCATTGTCATGACAGAGGAGGAACAGCCAAACTGTGCCTAGGCAAATACCACTTTGGGAATTTGCCAAGCTGCATTGATTTTCCTAAAATGGAGTTGAGTACAACCACTTCAACACTAGCATGGAGGTGCAGCGGTGGAGACTACAGGTCTCAGTGTAACCCACATGCCTAATAAGGAGATATGCCTTCTTTAAGAGACTCCATTGGGGAAAGGTAGAAGTGAGTTGTGTCTGATTTATTGTTGCTAGGCTGATTTATCACTCCACATCCAGAAGCTTCTGGAATTGGTTGTACTTTTGGGTCTGCTTCAAAGGGCTCCCTGTTGCGGAATCAGACTCCAGGAGGGCAAACGGTCAGGGCAGCTGCTTTTCAGGGAGGCCACATGCCCTGTGTGAGTTGGGAGGCGCTGAGAAAAGGAGAGAAAGCAGGCTGTTGTCCCTGCAGCAGGTTAGTGATGCGGTTGACCCTCTAGCAGGGAAGCTTGGGCAATGTTAATTATAGCAAGGGGAAAGAGCCATTAACATTTGGCTAGTCTGGTTTGTACTTTCTTGTAACAGATTTTTTTTTTTCAACAGAGATTTCAGCAGAGGAAGAGTCTGCATTCATTCCAACTGAAGACCCCTACAAGAATGAGCAGCTTGTGACCCTCTGGCTGGGGAATGCTATCCCCAGCCCTGCCCCTTCCACCCAAAGCCCCCTCCCACCCCGCCCTTCTAGGCACACAGGATTCCCCACACGCAGCTGCCCCCCTGTCTCCCAGACTGGAAGCAGAGTGAGTGGCAGCACAGCTGCAGCCTCCCCATACCTGAGTCCCAGAGTGCCAGGAGGGAGAATGCCTGGTGGCACTGCTGCAGTCGCCCCCAGCCCTGGAGCAGTGGGAGGAAGAGCACACGGTGGTACCGCTGTAGCCTCCCAGTCCTAAGAGGCAGCAGCATGGTCCTAGCCCCTGGAGTGCAGCAGCCCTGCCCAAGAGGGACCATAGGGGTGGAATGTGGGTAGGGCCATGCCTGGCCGTTTGGAGAGGCTCGGCCTTCCCCAGCTCCCCTATCCGCTGCCCATGCCTACAAGCAAGCTCAGGAAGGATGTTGTTTCAGACACAGCAGACTATGGATTTTGGTGCTCAAAGTCTCTGAGACTGAGGTGAACTCGACCTAAGCTTTTGAGAACGCTCAGCTTCCTTTCACTGCATTTCTGTGGGGACTGAACTCAGATTTCGATTTGCTTTCCTTATTTCTGTTTCTGTATCACTGTGGTGCTAATGTCTGTGGATCATAACATAGCCATGTTATGCTGTAAAATTAGATTGTGGCTTCTTTGTCATAAGAGTTTATAAAGTTGTTTAATTAAATTCATTTCTTTAGTTCTTTTGGGACTTGAATGTGGAGAGGCTGACCCTGGGCAGTCCTTGGAGAAAATCCTTAGAGACTGTACTCTGGGTCTCCAGCTACTTTTCTATGGGAGTTGGGTTTGTTTTCTTGGTTACCAGAGAAGCAGGGCAATGGCATGAACGCCAGCCCACCAGCATGAAGTTTTCTGTCTTAGACAGCCATAGCCATATTCCTTAAGCTATGTTTGGCTTTCAGGCATCCTTTGGCAACCTAAGCAAGAAAGGGCAAAATGCCAGCACTGTTATGAATACTGCATCACTTGCTATGTTCACAAAACCCTGAAAGTGAAATTTTCTTTGTCCAGAGCAATTAATTTAATTTATGGATCCTAAACATTTGTATAAGAATGACTTGCCAGACCACAGTGTGAGAGTCTGAGCCAAGCATGTTGAACTCAATGGGGACACTGACTGTACAGCTAAATAAAATGAGAAGGTCCTGTGGCACCTTAGGGGCATGTCTACACGGGGGAGTTATTTCAAAATAACAAGGCGGGCGTCCACTCAACAAGCCCGTTATTTCGAAATTATTTCAAAATAACAGGCTTGTTATTTCGAAATAATACCCTCTGCTTCTGATGAGGAACAACTCATTGTTATTTCAAAACAGCGCTAGTGTGGACGCTCAGTTGCTATTATTTCGAAAGAATTGGCCTCTAGGTCTGTCCCAGCTGCCCAGACAACTCTAATGCTCCCCTTCCCTTGCTGTCTTTAAAGCTGCAGGCAGAAGGAAAGGTGCTTGTGGCACCACACCGGCTCTGGCAGCTCCATGCCACCGGCTCCATAGCAGCACCCTTCAATGCAGCCATGAGTGACCTCAGTGCTCCCTCTGAGCTCCCGACATCTGCAAGTGCACCAGCGGCCACCTCTGAAGTAGGGATGTGAACGACTAGTAGACTAGCCGATACGCAAATGATTATCGAAGAGTCGAAGCTAGTCAACTAGTCGCTTCCCCCCGGCTTGCTGCCTCTATCAGAAAGAGGCAGCAAGGGGGAGGGGAAAGGCGGGGTGATTCAAAATGGCAGCACCGCACAGAGCCCGGGGCCAGACCTGGGCTCCACACAGTGCTGCTGCTTTGAAATGTGTGTACCGCGCGGGCCAGCTGGGGACTCTGCTGCTTTGAAATGCCGCATGCATCCCCTGCAGGCCCTGGGCTGCACGCAGCGTTTCAAAGAGGCAGCACTGTGTGGACCCCGGGGTCAGCTGGGGACTCCCACTGACCCCGGACTCCATGCAGCGCTGATGCTTTGAAATGCCATGGAGAGCACAGGGCCAGCGGGGGACTACTTGAGTCCCCTACTGGCCCCATGTTCCCTGCAGCGCTTTCGCCTTTGAAGTGTAGCATCAACCCTGGGGCTGTTGCTACACTTCAAAGGCAGAGGCACCCTTATTGACTAATTGACTAGTTGATGCAAATTGCATCGACTATTTGATTAGCCAATTAATCAAAATTTTACATCCCTACTCCGAAGCCCCTGTCCAGGGGCAAAAGAGGGCACCGGCCTGGACTGGTGCAAAGATCCTGGATCTCATCGAGGTCTTGGGTGAGGAGACAAATATCCACAACAGATGCCGAAATGCCAACATCTACGGCCAGATGGCCGCCAGCCTGGCCCAGAAGGGGCACAGATGCGCACTGGACCAGGTTCACATAAAAATTAAAGAACTGCATCTGGGCTACACTAAGGCCAGGGAACAAAGTTCCTTCTCTGGGGCAGCACCACACACGTGCCACTAGTATTAGCAGCTGGATGCCACCCGGGGAAGGGGCAGGCAGTCACCTCTCCTTCTTTCCCCACTCCCCGTCCAACTCTGGCCAAGACACACCCATCGTCAGCCTCCACAAGGGTGGGGTGGGGGAGGACGACGGCGAGGAGGAGGAGCAGGCCAGCCAGGACACCATGCCCAGCCAGATCAGTAGCCAGGAGTTCATCTGCCTGGAGTCAGTCCCCCCATCCCAGGATGTTTCCCAGGGCTCAGATGAACCCAGTGAAGGGAATTCAGATGAGTTTAAACACTTTCTGTATACACATGCAGGGGAAGAGAGTGTGCTGCAAGGGGCTACACACTCCTCACTTGGACGTCTCGGCTTGGGGAACGCACAGCAGCCTGTGGTCTGGTGGGGCGCCAGTCCAGAGCATTCAGCCCCATGATGCTCTCAGACAGGAACCCCTCAATCCTTCTCACCAGGTTCTCTCACAAGCCTGCCTTACTCCAGACTTCGTGTTGGGACACCTTTCCCATGACAAGCAACCACTAAAGAGGCTGGGGTCTTGGAAACACACAGCCGTGCTGCACATGGCACAGGCTCATGCTTGCACTCTCAGGCAGCATCCACTCCTGGTCAAGTGTGGTGATATGGCAGACACCTGCTGAAATGGAGGGGATCCCAGTAGCACTGTCCCTGGAAAGTGGCCTCTGCTGCTCACACACACACCTCCCCCAACACCTTGCTCCCCTCTCCTCCAACAGGCAGGGACAGCCCTCCCTAGGGAATCCATTCCAGTGCTTCACTACCCTCCCAGTAAAATAGTAAGAGAATTGAACCTACATGACCACAGTCCCGACTGTGGATCTCCCCACATGGAAGTGGTTCCCGACAGAGCGGTAGCTGTCCGGCGTGGCAAGCTTCCAAAGTGCGATGGTGACCTGCTTCTGGAGGGGGATGGCGGGTCTCATGGGGATATCCGGTCACTGGAGGCTGGGGTGAGCCACTCAGAGCCCCAGGAAGGTGGCCTTCTGCATGCAGAAGTTCTGGAGCCACTGCTGGTCGTCCCAGCGCTACATGATGATGCAGTCCCACCAGTCAGAACTGGTCTCCTGCCACCAGATGCAGTGTTGCACAGTGTGCAGGGGAGCATGGAAGGGAATGTGACACTTGAGGTGTGCCCGGGCCTGGGTGAGGACCATTCCAGGCTGGTCATTGTGCTCCTGCAGCACCACCTGGGAATTCTGCATGAACTGCGCCATGAAGCTCAGCAGGAGGTCAAAGAGCCTTGCACTGCTTTGAAGCAGCTCTGGCTCCACATTGCAAGTGCTGTGCTGTCCGCAAGGGCAACCAAAGCCCACGGCATGAGTTTGCTGTCCCTCAAAGGGGTAGGCAATGGAGAAGTGGAGAGAGGAGTCCCTTTAAGCATGAGTCTCAGCTAGCCTTAGGAAGCAGCTACAGGAAGTAACTGCTGTCCTGATGCCCTCCCCGGAATGCTTCTATGCGACTTTAAATGCAATACAGGCTCCAATCAGTGTGGATGTGCTATTTCGATATAAATCTGCACTATTTCAATTGGGACTTGTAGTGTGAACATGCTATTTCAAAATAAACTTAAAAAACAACGAATAGGTCTGGCAGGGTATGTCTACATTTCATTCCTCTCTCTTGAGAGGAGTGCAAATGCAGACACCTGAAATTGCAAATGAAGCAGGGATTTAAATATCCCGTGCTTCATTTGCATAATAGCATTATGGTGCTATTTCGAAATAGTGCTATTTTGAGAGAAGAAATGGGGTTATTTTGAGATAAAACCCTTCCCTTGAAATAACCCTTATTCCTCAAAAAATGAGGAAATAACCCTTACTCCTCAAAAAATATCCCGTGCTTCATTTGCATAATCACATTATGGCGCTATTTCAAAATAGCGCTATTTCAAGAGAAAAAAAGGGGTTATTTTGAGATAAAACCCTTCCCTCAAAATAACTCTCACTCATTTTTTGAGGAGTAAGGGTTATTTCGAGGGAAGGGTTTTATCTCAAAATAACCCCATTTTTTTCTCTCGAAATAGCACTATTTTGAAATAGCGCCATAACGTGATTATTCAAATGAAGTGTGGATATTTAAATCCCTGCTCATTTGCAATTTTGGGTGTCTGCATTTGCATTCTTCTCTCGAGAGAGGAATGAAATGTAGACATACCCGTAACACTTTATAAACTAACGAAACATGTAGATGGTATCATGAGCTTCTGTGGGCACCGCCCACTACTTCAGATGACCAGAGCTGTGCCCACGAAAGCTCATGATACCATCTACATGTTTTGTTAGTCTATAAAGTGCTACCAGACCATTTGTTGTTTTTTAAGTTTATCCTGTACAGACTAACTCTGCTACCCCCTGAAGCTTCTATTTCAAAATAGTTATTTCAGGAGTTATTATTTTGAAATAACTTATTTCAAAATAATCTCGTAGTGTAAACACAGCCTTAGAGACTAACAAATATATATATATACTATCATGTATATCATCTAAATGTATAATCAAGGTTCTTTGCTGGTGTAATTCAGTATAGCTTCACTGATGTTAATAGGGCTATAACCATTTGCCCCAGGTTTTCCATAATGTAGCTTTACTGAAGTCCTGTCCATACATCTTCAAACCAGACAAAGCCAAATGCAGAAAAAGAGGGGAATCTTCACAACTTTTGGAGGTTTTTAAAAATGTAAAATATTAAAATGTTTGTTTATTTCAACCAGCAATATTGGTGGTCAAAAATGGGGGAAAAGTTTTACATAAACATTATCAGCATATTTCTCAATTTGTTTTTATGTCAAAATTTTATTTAAAAAAAATCAGAAAAATGTTGTGCAGTGGTACTAATGCACATTATCATAACATTCTGTAAGTGCATTAACTGGGAATGTTTAGTTTTTCCTACTGCATCAGCTTCCAAACTGAGCTGAAATAAAACTCAGAACATCATTTAACAAATCCCAGAGTCTGAGAAATGAAATGTCCTTTGTCCATATGCATGTTAGAATGAAAAACATAGAAATGACGAACAATCCTCTGTTCCTGTGTCATGCAAAACTAATACTGTACATTCTTTACTCTTTTCAAAATAGTGAACAACACATGATGTTTCAGGTTAAACTTTCTGCTTGTTACTTTCTCTCTCTTCCTTGAGGATGTTCTGCTGCCTAATTAAGGAATAGAATCCACCTCCACTCAGCTTTAATGTTTTTTTAGTTTGCTTTGAAAAGGAGAAGTTGATTGATTTGTTTTCACCACACCTTGCATAGCCAGTTATTATAAGAGGGGAAAGACTGGCTTGGAAGCTATTACTTCCACTTTCTTACACCAGGAATGAATTTGGTTTATCTAGCTATATATTTTAGAAACTAGCCAATTAGCCTGTCATAAGACGGGATTTTCAGGTCTCTTCTCCATGTCGGTCTTCTCTCCTGAGCCTCCGGTCTCTCGCTCCACCTCTCTCTCTCTCTCTCCTCCTCCTGCTGCCTCCCCCTCTCTCTCTCAGCTCTCCTCCGCCTTCTGCCTCTCTTTCCATCTCTCTCTTCCTCTTCTCCCCCTCCTGCCTCTCACTCTCTCTCCACTCTCCTCTGTCTCCATCGGGGATGCACGCTTGTCCAGGCCCCGCCCCCTGGGCATGTACGTCACTGCCCCGCCCCCCCTTCGCCTCCCGCCGTGGCGCTTGGCTGACTTCTGCGCCGCTCAACCGGGCCGCCGCGAGGGAACAAGCAGTGCAAACGGCCTCTCTCTCTCTTCTCCTCCTATTGCCTCGCCCTCTCTCTCTCTCAGCTCTCGTCTGCCTCCTACCTCTCTCTTCTCTCTCTCTTTCTCTTCTCCCCCTCCCGCCTCTCACTCTGTGTTTCTCTTCTCCTCCTCCTGCTGTGTCTCTCTCACTCTCTCTCTCGCTGTCCTCCGCCCGCTCCATTCTCCTCTCTGTCTCCTCCGCGTCCTCTGTGTCTGCTCCGCTTTCCTCCTTTTGAATCCGGCACCCTTTCCTGACATCAGAGACGCACACTCGTCCAGGGCCCGCCCCCTGGCTGTTCCCTCTGGGAGGCGCTGTTGTCTCCTGCCGTGGCGCTCGGCTGACTTCTGAGCCACTCAGCCGGGCCGCTGCGCAGGAGCAAGTGGCGCAAGTGGCCATTTGTGGTCCGCGCTCTCCATGCAGCGTGGGGGTGCTGCATGCAGAGCATGGGGCCCATACGGCCGCTTGCACCACTTGCTCCCGCACGGCGGCCCGGCTTAACAGCGCAGAAGTCAGCCGAGGGCCACGGCGGGAGGCAACAGCGCCACCCAGAGGGACCAGCCAGCGTTTCAGCATTACAGAGTCACAGACATTGGGCTACTATATTTTAGAAATGTGCATCTGTCTGTCTGTGAGTCTGTTTGTTCAAGAATTTCTCCTAAATGATAAGAGCTAGGACCACCAAATTTGGTATGCAGAGTCCTGTTCTCCTAACTTAAAAGCAAGGCCAGGATTTGGTGATGCCAGGAAAATGGGAAGTTCTGAGAATGAGACTGTTTTCCATCAGATAGAATGGGAGGAGGCAGAGAGAGGACGGATGCAATACTGAGAGTGGCCTCAGGGGCCAGCAAGCATAAAGGAGAGCTATACTGCAGAGTGACCACTGGGGCCAGCTGCACCACCAAGAGAGTGGCCCACTGGGGCTGGGGCTTGACATCTTCCCTGCCACCAGACTGGGTAAGTGGCCCCCCATCTCATAGCCCTGCCCCCCATCCTTGGCTGCAGGACAGAGAAAGCCCTGCTAGATGGGGAGAGGGGGAAGCTAGGGGGAAACAAGAGGCCTCTGCTGGATGGGGAGGCTGGAGAGAGAGGTGAGGCCCCTGCCAGCTGAGGGGGCGTTTGGGGGTGAAAGGTGACAGCCCCTGCTGGCCGGGGAGGGACTAGGGGAGAGAGAAGGCCACTGCTGGCCAAGGGGGGTGGGAGATATCGCCCTGCTGGTGAGGAGGGGAAAAGAAAACCCTTGCTGGATGGGACCCCCCCACCCTGAGCCCCTCCTTATTCCCACCCCCCACTGCATCCCCTGCCCTGAGCCCCTCCTGAACCCCCCACCCTGACTCCTGCACCTCCACAACCCACAAGCTCCTGCCCTGCCTCCCCCACACCTCCAAGGCTCTGCCCTGACTCCTGCACCCCCACACTTCCAGACCCCTTCCCTAAAGGATCTGAGCAATGCCTGGTAAGTCTTCTAGTATATCATATGACAGGCAGGCCATGAAAAAATATTTCCATTGAAATAATCCCATCAAGTATACAGTGTAAAGACAAGTGTAAATTTATATATGAAATTCAGACATGGACATTCAGAATATGTCCCTGTCTAGCAGCTCGAGTGAAATGTATCCACTGCCTTACTTAATAGATCCTTATATAAATTTGCTCAGCCATTCACTGTTTACCTATGCTGCGTGTACAGTGCACACAGTCTTCTACTGTCCAGTAAGGAATAAAAAACTACTGTGTAAGTCAGGCAAATATTCTTAAAATCTAGTGACAAAGCAGAAAGTGCTCTTGGAACTCCAAAAGTTAATGAGTCTCCAGGGGAATCTGCTTCCTCATTTTTCTGTGCTGCTGGTAGAACTGGTCAGGTGATGGATCAAATCCTCAGCTCACACTTTAAGGCTTGGGATGCTTTTGAAAAATGACCTCTGTTTTTGCATCCAAGTACTGAAATGAGGATGCTCAAAAGATATCTAGATATCACCAGCTGCCACAGTGAAGTCACCTGCGCCAGGCCCCCCCCGGTAATCCCCATCTTGCATTGCTCGGGGAAGGGAGCTTCCCTGGTAATCCCCTGGTTTGCATTGCTTGGGGGAAGGAGCAAGGAGGTGAAGCAGGGGTAGGAAAGGGTGTGTGGGGCTGGAGCAGAGGTGGAGCAGGGGCAGGGCCTGAGGTAGAGGGCTTGCCATGGGCCCCATGCCTTGGGCACTGAGGTGGGAGGATTTCCCCAGGCCCCACGCCCACCTCGGGACAGACTGGCTGCTAGATCTCGGAAGGGCTCAGTCTCAGGAATAGGATCCTTAATTTAAAGTTTAAACTGAGCCCATTTTTGGTTTGGCTGGTTTTCCAATTGAGGCTGCTGTGAAATGTCTTGTACAAAAAAGCAGACTTGGCAAAGAAGCATAGGATGAGGCATTGTGAATAGGAATGTAGACTTAATAGTCAGCGCTGTGGCTAGACAGCAGCAACATCACAGATCCCACCAGTATTGTTTAATTGCAATAGTTCTTTCGGATTAAAATAGACTCTTGAAAATACAAAGGTGCCTCTGGATCCCATCCCTAAAGTCTATTGGCCAATGATTACACATACTTCTTCATGCTGGAGAGAAGATTACCCATTTTTCTGAGAAAAGCCTCCAAAATGCATCCGCCAAGGTTTGGGTTTTTTTTCCCGGCTCCATCAGTTTGCAATGTAAATAAAACATCATTTTAAAAAAGGCTTTTGAAATGTCATCTGTCCACATCTCTTAGCTTTATCTTTCCCTGCCCCTCAGGGGGATACAGACTCATGCTGGAGTAGATTTATTCCGGAGTCTGTGATAAATGACTCATAAGACATGTCTTACATTGTTGGCTGCCCAGCCAGGCATGAGATCTGTGGTTAGATATGGTTCAAGCAGGGAGGAAGAATGGTCTGTGACTCAGTGACAGGAGTTAAGAAAGTTGAGTTTGGTTTTCTTCTTGAGTCTGTCAGAGATTTCCCACATGGCCTAGCAAAAGTCAGTTCGTTGTTCTGTACCTGAGTGTCCCTACTTACAAAATGGGAGTGACACCATCTCCGATCTTAGGGTATGTCTACACTAGCCACCCTCGTTCGAACTAGGGTGGCTAATGTAGTCATTCGAACTTGCAAATGAAGCCCGGGATTAAAATATTAAAGTGTCCCTGCCCCTTTATGCTGCGGAGGACGCCGGCCCTTGCTCCCCAGGACCCGGCCGCACCCTCTCCTAAGACGCCTGCGCTGGCGTCTGCCAAGTCGGCTCCTCCCCCCTTCCTGCTGACCCCACCCCCGGCATCTTTCCCGGCGCCGAAGCCCGCATTCGTCGGGGCCTCCCCTGGGGCATCAGCGGGGGCGCCGGCCAAGCCGCTGTCCGTGTGGCACGCACCGCCGCTGCCGTGGTCTCTCCCGGGGCGAGGGAAGCCTCCCCCAGTGCATCAGCTGGAGCGCCGGCCAAGCTGCCAGCTGGGCGGTGCCCTCCAGCTGCCGCCTCGGCTTCCCCCGCAGCGGGGAAAGCTGGTCCACTCCTCTCTGCCTCCTGGGGGGGACCCTGGTTAGTGCGGGGTTGCGTCACCCCGTCACACTAAGCTGTCATGATGACAGGAGTCTGTGTAGGGCAGGCCAAACTTGAGTGGTTGACACTGCTATCCCAAGAACCAGGTCCAGGCCCACCCATGTTGGGGGGGAGAGAGGAGGGTGCAATTGCCCCAGGCCCTGGCAATTCAAAAGGGTCCAGGGCTCCTGGCTGCTACAGTGGCAGCTGCCAGAACCCCATGCCCTTAAAATCACTGCTGGCATGCCAGGTGGCAAGCTCCAGCCAGCGCTAAGGGCTAGGGGGGAAGTGGCATGGTCCAGGCTGCTCTGAGGGCTGGCTGTCCCAGCCCCACCCTTTCCGTCAGTGCCCCATTCCTTCCGAGAGCATGGACCCTCCCACCATGCACACCTTGCTCTGGAGCCTGGCATTTCTGTGGGCCCCCCGGCTAGGTCAGAACTCCATTCTCACAGATTTGGTCTAGTCAGGGAGGTGGGACCACACCTGATCAGTGCTGCAATCCTAGAGGTGGCAATGCCCAAAGTCAAGTGCCAAGCCTAGCCAGCCCCACAGCATGGAAGCTGCAGGAAATGCCACCGTGGGTTGAGTGCAAGGCAGGACCCAACCATGCCCTCAGTGCAGGACCTGACTGAAATCACCCTGGCCTCTATCCCAAGCTATTTCCTGGGTCATGACAGGCCATAAACATTTACAAATGGATCCTGAACCCTGCAAGGTAGAGAGCCTCTGCTTTAGAAAATATCAGCCGGTAGAAGTTATCAGATTTCACAACCATATTTAAAATACATGAAATAACCCTTCAAGTAACTTACAAGCATGGAGAAAGAACAGCTCTTTCCTCTCACATAGGCCAGCCAGACACTCCTGCGTCTGTAACGATGCATTTTAAACACTTTAAATAAACTACTCTGGCAATTGCTAGAGGTTTCTACATTTCCAGGAGTTTAGCTGGCCCTGTAAACGTGCAGTTGGGCACGGTTCAGAGAGCTGTAGGAACCTCCTTATACCATAATTACATTAAATAGGAACATGAGCCATCAAAATTCTTCTCTTGGCTTATGTTACTGTTTTTCTGGTCAATCCCGTACTTTCTCTCTTAAAACTGCCCCAGAGGCAGCAGGAGTTATGACCTTTCCCATCTGATCATTGTCAGATGTCTTAGAATCATAGAATCGTTGGGCTGGAAGAGACCTCAAGAGGTCATTGAGTCCAGCCCCGTGCCCAAAGCAGGACCAACCCAAATTAAATCATCCCATCCAGGGCTTTGTTAAGATGGGATTTAAAAACCTCTAGGGATAGAGATTCTACCATCTTCTGAGGTAACCCATTCAAGTGCTTCACCATCCTCCTAGTGAAAAAGTTTTTCCTAATATCCAACCTAGACTGCACCCACTGTAATGTGAGACCATTGCTCCTCATTCTGTCATCTGACAGCACTGAGAATAGCCTGTCTCCATCCTCTTTGGAATCTCTCGTCAGGAAGTTGAAGGCTGCTGTCAAATCCCCCTTCACTCTTCTCTTCTGCAGACTAAACA
Organism: Rafetus swinhoei; assembly: GCA_019425775.1. Classification (NCBI taxonomy): domain Eukaryota; kingdom Metazoa; phylum Chordata; order Testudines; family Trionychidae; genus Rafetus; species Rafetus swinhoei. The sequence continues at coordinate 17,063,110 of CM033428.1, read as the reverse complement.
AGCCCAAATCCCTCAGCCTCTCCTCATAGGTCATGTACTCCAGCCCCCTAATCATTTTAGTTGCCTCCGCTGGACTTTCTCCAATGCGTCCACATCCTTTCTGTAATGGGGGGCCCAGAGTTGGACACTATACTCCAGATGTGGCTTCACCAGTGCCGAATAAAGGGGAATAATCTCTTCTCTAGATCTGCTAGCAATATTCCTCCTAATGCACCCTAATATGCCATTAACTTTCTTGCCTACAAGGGCACACTGTTGACTCATATCCAGCTTCTCATCCTTGGTAATCCCCAGGTCCTTTTCTGCCAAACTGTTGCTTAGCCAGCCCCCAGCCTGTAGCAGTGCTTGGGATTCTTCCATCCCAAGTGCAGAACTCTCCACTTGTCCTTGTTGAACCTCATCAAATTTCTTTTGGCCCAATCCTCCATTTTGTCTAGGTCACTCTGGACCCCTATCCCTAACCTCCAACGTAACTCTCTCTCCCCCTAGCTTAGTGTCATCTGTGAACTTGCTGAGGGTGCAATCCATCCCCTCATCCAGGTCATTAATAAAGATATTGAACAAAATCTGTGATCTGCAAACTTCTGTTAGCTGTCTGAAGAACGCCTCGTCTGCCTCATCCACCTGATTTGGTGATCTATAGCAAACACTGACTACAACATCACCTCTATTGCTCCTGCCTCTAAATTTAACCCAAAGACTCTCAACAGGCTTTTCTCCCTCTATATACTGGAGCTCTGAACAATCATAGTGCTCTCTTAGGGTGCATCTACACTGCACCCGTAGCTCAAAATAAGCTACGCAATTTGTGCTATGCAAATTGCATAGCTTATTTTGAGTTAATTTAGAAAGTTTATTTTGAAATTTGGCGGTGTATACACAGTGCCAAATTTCAAAATAAATCACAATTCTGAAACGTCCCTTACTCCTCGTGGAACGAGGTTTACAGGGATGTCAGAATAGCGAGCCCGTTATATTTAGAAATAATGGCCTTGCTCAAAAGACGTGGAATAGCTATTTCAGGATACTGGAAGTGTTCTGAAATAGCTCTACAGTGTAGACGTAGCCTTACATACAGTGCAACTCCTCCACCTTTACTCCCCTGCCTGTCCTTCCTGAACAGTTTATACCCTTCCATGACAGTGTTCCAATCATATGAGTCACCCCACCAAGTCTCCGCTATTCCAATCAAATATAGTTCTTTGATTGTGCCAGGACTTCTAATTCTTCCAGCTTATTTCCCAGGCTTCTTGTGTTCATGTACAGACACCTTAGATAACTAGTTGATTGCCCTACTTCTCATACAAATCAGGGGTCCTCCTCTACTGCACCTTCCTGCTTGTGTTTCCTCCAGGTATCTCACTTCCCCGCTTACCTAAGGGCTTAGATCACCGTCCCCCAACTAACCTAGTTTAAAGCCTTCCTCACTAAGTTTGCAAGCTTGCCTGCAAAGATGTTCTTCCCTCTCTTCATTAGGTGGATCCCATCTCTTTCTAGCAACCCTTGTGCCCAGAACAGCATTCCATGGTCAAAGAAACCAAAGCCCTCTCTCCAACACAACCTGCACAACCACACATTTACTTCCAAGATTCAATGATCCGTACCTGGACCTTTTCCGTCAACAGGGCGGATGGACGAGAACACCGCTTGAACCTCAAACTCCTTGATCCTTCTTCCCAGCACTACATAATCTGCAGTGACCCACTCAAGGGCATTTTTGGCAGTATCATTTGTTCCTACATGGAGAAGTAGGAAGGGGTAATGGTCTGAAGGTTTGATCAGTCTCGGAAGACTCTCGATCACATTCTGAATTCTTATTCCACTTCTTATTCTTATACCTTCTTATTCCACTTGTTAGTTTCAGAACTGAACTAACACAGTTCCTCCTTCTATTTCGTTTTATTCCACTTTGGGGAGGGGGGTTTAGTATCTTCAGAAAGCCCAATCTTGTGAAATGCTGAACACCTCCTGTGAGGGGCTAAGCACCATCAACTCACATTGGTTCAGCACCTTGCAGGACTGGGTTCCGAAGTCAAAATTTTCCAAAGCCCATATAGGACACAGTGACTTTTTGTCTGGTGCCATATTGGCTCTGTGCATGTGAGACTGCCCAAGCGATGTTCCGAGCACCTGTTTATTTCTAGCCAAGTTCTCAGTGTGGCCCAGATGCTCCAAAAGAGTAGAGTCTTTGTGTGGTTGGTACACTATATGATCAATTATTGTTTTCAAAAACATTCAGCGATTGCCTCTCTCCTCCCATCCACATTAGCCAGCTGCTCCTGGCCTAACATATCATGGTCATAGCAGTGACGTGCCCAAGCCATTCCAAGGCACAAATTAAGCCACTCAATGGTTGTGCTTCATGTCACATCTGAGAATGCAGGGCCAGCCCACAACATTTTGGCACCTGAGGTGGGGAGCTCAAATGACGCCCCCATGTCCCCTCGCTTGGGCCAAAACTTTGAAAGGTCTCAATTCTGCCTTCTTCCTGTTCTACTCCTCTCATGGTACTGCTTTGCTACCTACATATGCACCAGCAGGAGATACAATTTTTTACTGTCTGGGTCCTAGTGGCGACCCCCACAGTCTGGTAGCTGAGGCAGCCGCCTCATTTTTGCCTCATGGTAGGGCCAGCCCTGTGAGAATGTACTCTGGACTAATTTAATAATAGTCCAAACACACAGGAGATGTGGCAAAGACCGAGTAGTACCTACAAGGCTTGGGAGATGGTACAGCCAAAGGGGATGCAGGGGTAAGTATTGCTGGGAAGGATGAAGGGAGAAGTTTGCATTTTGGGGTTGGGAATCCAGTAAGAGCTATGCAGTACAGCCACATGCTGCAATCCAGTATCTGACCATGTTTGAGTGAGGAGGCAAAGGAGCTGGAGAGAAAGTCTGGCTCTTGTTCAGAGATGGAGAAGACTCCCACACATTCCAAACAAGATCCTAGAACCAAGCAGGAACATCCTTGATCTCCCAAAGGTACAGTAAATCCAAAGGCACAGGCTTGGCCTGAAATCCATCACTCATCTCTGGGGGGAGCTGAAGGGAGACCTGTCCAACAGGAATTGTGCCCGGCAGAATCCTCACTGCCATGATTATGCTAGTTGCTGTGTCCTTTTAGAGGATGAAAGGGGACAGCATTTGAAATAAGCCAATCCATTGTCTCCCATTGCCAAGAGGGCTCAATACATCCTTGGATGTGGACTGTAACAAGCTGTTAGCAATAATGTAAGACCTGAAGGAAAAAAAAGACCCCACTTCTCTTCCCTGACAGGAATACTGAATGGGATGCATGCCACTTGGCGGGCCCCTGGAGCTGACAGAAATAGGAAGCACACATACTGCATAGACATGACATGCATTGACCCTAAAGTGGTATTTGTAGTTGTAGTGGAATGTTGAGCAGACCTCTCGGCAGGTGGCAGTTCTCGTATTACAGTGCTTTCCTGTGACCCTAACCAGTGGAGAGTGTTGTCAGCTGCCTGCCTGTGTTACAGACAGCCTCCCCTGTGTCCCCCCATTTACATATCACAGAGCTGAACTGCCTGTCATGGAATTCCTTGGGCCAGAGTGGTGTTCAGTCCTTAAGTGTAGCAGGAAAATGAACTTCTATTTTTATAGGTAATATTTCATTTGAGGATGTGCATATTCTGCAGTGGGCTCTTATCCAGGGTGCATACCTTTTATGTCACATTCCCCTTGTGCCTTGTCACAGCTGAAATGAAGGTTTGGCTTTACTCATTTAAGAACATCTTCCATTTGATGTCTTATGTTTCCTATTGGAGTGTGAGTTAGGGATGTAAGCAAGTAGTTGACCACCCGATAAGCCTAGGCTTATCAACTATTCCCCTACCCCCACGCTTTCTGCCTCTGTATCAGAGGCAGCAAGGGGAGGGGAAGCAGGAGCTGGTGCTGGGGGGAGCCGGCTTAAAAACCAGTTTCCCTCCATACCATCTTCGCGGTGCCACCTACCCACTCCTGTGCTGCTCCCTCTATCAGAGGCAGCAGCACAGAGGGCAGGGGAGGCTGCCATGAAGCAGCCTCTGCCCACGGTGAGCCCAGGCTTGCTGCATCCCACGGAGTAGCCCCGCGTACAGGAGCTGCTGTTGGAGCAGCCTCTGTTCGCAGCCAGTCCCGGTCACCACGGACAGGGGCTGTTTCATGGCAACAGCCCCTGTCAATGGTGGTCCAGAATGGCCGCAAACACAGGCTGCTCCGGCAGTAGTCCCTGGACCTGACACTAGCTCTTATTATAGTTAAACTGCAGAGATGCAGTGGTGATAGCTCCTGGACCCAGTGTGACGACCTACCCCCACTGTGCCTCTTCTTTTGAAAAATGTCCTGTCCCTGCTCTGCATCCATACATGACTTTTTTCAAAAGAGCTCTTTCGGAAAAGGCGTTCTTCCTCATAATTTACCAATGTCGAAACCCCCCCTGCATTCTTTCAATTTAATTTAGAAAGAACGTGATTGCAGTGTGGACGCAGTAGAAATTTTTTCAAAAAAAAAGGGCAATTTTTTTGAAAAAACAATGTAGTCTAGACATACCCTTAAACTGCAGAGCTGCAGTCGGGGTAGCTTCCGGACCCTGCATGAGCTGGGACTGAGCACCTTCCCTTATTGACTAATCATGTAGTCGATACATTTGTATCGACTACATCAGTGGTTCTCAAACTTTTTGGGCTCCGGAGCCCTTTACATGCGTAAAAATTTATGCGGAGCCCCAGCGGTCCACTGATTGTATGTGGTGTACTTATCGATGTTGGCCCGCATTAGACTTCCAAATTTTGTGAAATTTTGTACATATATTTATCAACTCGTGTGTTTTATTCATAAATAATAACAATCAAATCATTTACTTGGTTGAGAAACTGTGTCTTCTAATGTCCATTTTTTAAGCCACCAATACATCCTTAATATAAATAAAATATTATTGTGTGTTAATTGCATCAGTTCGAGGCGATTCTCAATTATGCTTTTGAAGGCTTTCCAGTTTGTCAACCTCGTGGAGCCCCTGGAGATGTCTCGAGGAGTCAGAGCACAGTTTGAGAAAAACTGGACTACATGATTAGGCAATTACCTGCCTCTTAACATCCTTAGTGTGAGTTCTCCCTATTGCTCAGTGATCACCTAGTAGACCAGTGATGGGCAACATAGGCTAGTAAGTGGGATGCGTGAGTGGCCCTCCTTCATCTCAGTGACCCACAAGACTGGTATAACCAAGATGGTCTCCTGGGATAGGGTAATTTTGCTAACTGCACTTGTGTATCTAGAATTTGCAGGGTGTGCTGACTGAGTTGTAACAGCACTTTGCTTAGATGCAGAAGGGAGCACCTGGCCAGCTTTCACTGTCCATGTTGTATTCAATCAGCATGCATCTCACCTCACGTGCCCTTGCTCTACGTCAGGGGTGGGGAAACCTTTGGGTCGGGGGCCATTGACCCATGGAAAAAATCAGTTGGGGGCCACACACAAGTGAGTAGTGGCCCCCAACTGAGAAGGAAAAAGACACTCCCTACCTTCCCCTCCCGCACCAGAGTCCAGGAGGCCCAGCCTAATAGATTTTGTGTGCTCCAGCCCCCCAGCGGGGCAGTGGGAGGCCTGGAGTGCCAGCGCAGGCTCCCCAGTGCTGGGGTGTAACCCTGAGCCTTGGGGGCCGGATCCAGACAAGCTGAGGGCCAAATCCAGCCCCTGGGCCTGAGATTCCCCACCCCTGATTTATGTGCATGTGTGGGGAAAAAACTACATAGACGGAAACCAGCAGAATTTGGCAACCTTCCATGTGGGCAATGGTAAATAAAATGTCTCGTGGGCCACACATAGAACCCCGATGGGCTACATGCAGCCAGCAGGTTGCCCACACTGACATAGACTGTGTATGGCTTCCTGAGGAGTGCTCAAGTATCAGAGCAGCAGAGGGACTCGGGCATTTGGCAACAAGGGGCTACAATAGCGGCTGGGTACCATACCCTCAAGTGATGTCTGGCTTCTGAAAAACCCCAGTGGCTGAGCAGACAGCTAGAGCCAGAGCATACAGGCTGGTAGTTTTATTTAGAGCAGGGGATTGATTTTTAATACTCTATCAGCTCCTCAACATCTCTGATATTTTCCCAGTTATTCCATTCATTAAGAAATAAATCATATTCCCTGTTGGGTGGCCAGAGGACTTCTTGTAAAATCAATCGGCAGACCAGACAGGATTAACACTAATGAGATGTCACCTCAACAGACATTGGCTTTCCAAATGCAGTCCAGTATGATCTTTTAGCTGCAGCATTTATTGTAAAGAATTTGGCCAGGTTTTTGTCTGAGCCGCTGAACTGCACAAAGATTATGTTGGGCATGCCTTGATTTTTGGCTTCAGATCCTGATGATCTTCTCAGATGTGCGTGTGATTTTTTTTCTCCTTCATTCACAAGAAACAAAGAGCCATGCATAGACATGTAGCTAAAGACAGAAATACATTTTGCACAGAGACACTTTATGGAGGTAAATTTTAAATGGGGGTAACATCCTGGTTTGATTGAGATTCCTGGGAGTTGCCAGGGTCAATGGAGGTGAGTGGATGGGGGAAGCAGCAGGGGCAGGAGCCTGAAGAAGTCCTGCAGCTGAGACAGGAACTGGAGCTACAGCTCAAAGCCCTGCAGCCAGGGCCTGCTGTCCTGCCACCCCAAGGCTGAAGCCCAAAGCCTGAACCCTGCTGCCCTTGGGAAGATGAGGAATTCACCAGCTACCTGCTCCTCCAGTGTTGTGTCCCAGGTATCTCCAGAGGGGGGCATGGCCCAACCCCTGCTGGTAGCCCTAGCAACTTGCAACAAGGAGGTTCATCTAGGAGCAACAGGGAGGGGGAGGGGTTGCTGCTTCCTTCCCAACCCCCCCAAAATCACAGCCTGAAAGCTGTAGGCACAAGAAAAGACTGTGGTGGCTACATGCAGCCAAAAGGCACATCTACACAGCAGGGCTAAAGCCGAAATAAGCTACGCAACTTCAGCTATGTCAATTGCTTTGAATATGAAGGGAGATATGAATCTTTAGCATATCTGATATGCAAATCTTGTGACACCAGCTACAACAGTGCCATGGAAACGCCTGTTCTCACTTTCAGGTGATGTTGTGAAAAAGAAGTGGGCAGCGTTATCTCTTGCAAATGTAAACAAAGTTGTTTGAGTGACTGGCTAAATGAGAAGTTGGACTTGTAGGCGCTAAAGTTTTATGTTGTTTTATTTTTGAATGTAGTTATTTTTTGTACACAATTCTCCATTTGTAAATTCAACTTTTATGATACAGAGATTGCATTACAGTACTTGTGTTAGGTGGACTGAAAAATACTACTTCTTTTGGTTTTTACATTGTAAATATATGTAATAAAACTAAACATAAAGTGAGCACTTTATGTTTTGTATTCTGTGTAGTAATATAAATCAATATATTTGAAAGTATAGAAAACATCCAAACTATTTCACTAAATGGTATTCTATTATTGTTTAACAGCATGATTAATTGTGATTTTTAAAAATTACTTAACAGCCCTATTAGCTACCTATGGTCAATATGACTTGCATGACTAAGGATTGCACACACGCGTAAAGGTTGTGATCTGGATTATAAGGAGAATTAATCTTTCCTATAAAGCAGTGTTGTGAGCCCAACAGTCACTATTAAAATGTCAACATTTGTCTCTAGATAACACATAGTTCCCTATTCTAAGTGAAAGGGAAAGTATCGCTCAGCTAAATGCTGTGCTGTCTCTTGACAAATGCTGATGTTTTAATAACTGTTTTGCTGACAGGGTAAATGAGGAAGAGACATAAAGTGGCTTGCCTCAGCAAATCAGTGGCTGGTCAATGATTAGAGCTCAGGAGTTTCTTACTCTCGTAATTGTGCTCTGTTCTTTAACTATGCAGTCTTTTTTCTTCCCTATACAGCCTCTCTAAGGCCATGTCTACACTACAGAGAAGATTGAAGCTGCAGATTTGGGAGATTGATCCTGTATTGATGGGACAGAAACACTAGCAATAACAAGTTAAACTGCTGATGATATTGTAATGTTTTTCAAATCTGTAACAGAATCTAACATCTCTCAGAAATAATATATATGCACAAAAAACTGAGTGTCTCTGAGCCTTTCTCTTTTGATTACTAATCATTAGAATTCTCAGTGAAATTATATCCATATGTTAGATGGTTATTTTGCCATTTGCCATTTTCTCTTTGCATTCTGTTAGTATGAGTAATCTCCTTGAAAGTCTTGCACTTCAGAAATCCTATTCAATTATCTGGACTTCTTGTTATTGGTTAGATGTCTGGTTTTCTTCAAACTTTCTGTTAGTGATTAGTTAATTAATAGAGCATTAGCCAACTCTTAATTAGTGTGGTTTGGAAGGAAGGAACATAAAATAAAACTTCCTGAGGTGTGTTGGAAAGAGATCTCCATGGAGATCTTAGCAGGTTGATAATGAGTTTTGGAGCTTTTCACTTCTAGGTTTTGTTCAGTTCCAGTCCAGATCAGTAGACATGGAAAGACATTTTGTCAGAGGCTGGAGATGGATGGCACGAGACAAATCGCTTGATCATTGTCTTCGGTCCACCCCCTCCGGGGCATCTGGTGCTGGTCACTGTCGGCAGACAGGCTCCTGGGCTAGATGGACCTTTGGTCTGACCCAGTATGGCCATTCTTATGTTCTTATGTTCATTACCAATGAAGTTATGTAGCAAAGGCACCATTTTGGGCATGTAGCAGGAGGGTGGGGGTAGCAGTCGTGCACTCCGGGACACAGCTAGCTTTTCATCACGTTCCCTGGCTGCTAAGGGAGTGAGGGGAAAGTACTCGCATTCCATGCATTCCTCTCACACCTGGCTGGTGAGCTTCCTTCACCAGCCAGGTGTGAGAGGAATGAATGGAATTCAAGTACTTTCCTCTTACTCCCTTAGTGGCCAGAGAACGTGATGAAAAGCTAGCCGTGTCCCGGAGTGCAGGGCTGCTGCCCCACCTATGCTCCCAAAATGGCACCCTTGCTATGTAGCGACCGATGAATTTCAGTCTAGTTCCCACTGGACATTGTTTATATAACAAAACCCACCTTGGTCACTGGAATTAAATTACAGTCAGCAGCAGTCTTGCTAGAGAAGCTCTAGGTTGCACTGGTGTATTATATCAATTTGAAGAACAGAGATATTTGCAAACCAATCCTTTGATATAATTTGTTAGAGCTCTTGTGATATCAGCACCCAATAATTGTATCAGGAATCTAATTTACCCTATAAAATGATTGCATCTGCTCTCTCTTCTGGGTTTACAGTGAGACCTTGGCTCTCTTGGGTATCTCAAGTACTAGAAACCTCATGCTAACCGTCTGGCATCTGATTCTTCTGGCATCTATAGTATCACTGTAAGATGCATATGGGGCATCGTTAGCAAACTTGCAAATAACAGATTTCACGGCAGAAGGATAGAGGTTTGAAAGAATTTTTGGAAAGCAGATTAAAACAGATTTCTGTGCCCCATCTTCTCTACCCAACCCAGTTAGCAGGGATGTTCAAGATGTTTCTGAGCTTACCTACAATTCCGTTTTCTCTTTAAAGCTCACTTCAACTATAGAGGGGATCCCAAACTAGGACACAGAATTCAAACCACTCACAGACATGAGGAAGATCAGATTTAAGTTCAGATTTCAGTGTCACAGCTCAGGTTTACTTTTATGATGGACTAGTCCACAGCTCCAGATATTAACAGTCTTGTGAAGTGCGCTTGGGTTAGAGCTGAAGTTTAGAAACTTGGATCAAAGCTTCACAACTGACCCACCTTTGCTATTAACATGATGTTAATAGCGTGACTCTCCAGTTCTCAATTCTCTCTCACTATGTATAAAAAAGTTTTTCCTGCCAGGCGACAGAATGATGCCATCACGCTCTCACACTGTCTGGCCGCAAAAGCAGCCAGGGAGAGGGGGTTGGCAAGCACAGCGAGCACGGGGCACAGCCTGTTAGTTATTTATTATAATAGTTTCAGATATTTAGGCCCCCAATCAAGCAAACTCTTAATCATATGGTCAGTTATAAAGCTTGTACGTAGTCCCATTGCAATCAATGGAACTGCTCAATGGTTTAGTGTTGAGCACCACTTTAAGTCTGCTGCATTAGGGCCTTTAGAACAAAATGAAATAAAGTATTATTGTCACTGTTTCACTGCACTTGTATTTCCCCTCTGGAGACCATTCCCTGAGTGCTCAGTCAGGGCATACTTGACATCACCTCTCTCTGGGTAGGGTCCCTTGTTTTACTTCTTTCTGCCTGGGTGTTTTAAGGATACACAGGAGACTCTTTCCAGCCCTATGCTTCTACAAATTCCTTGTATGCCCCACAGAACTTTTAGTTTCAAGGACACAACACCCAGAGGAATAAATACATGGGAATAGCGACTAGTCCTGTAGCACCTTAGGGTACATCTACACTTGCACCCTAGTTCGAACTAGGGATGCAAATGTAGGCGACTGAAATTGCTAATGAAGCGGGGATTTAAATATCCTGTGCTTCATTAGCATGATCTCGCCGGTGCGTTACTCCGCTGAACAGCTGTTTCGAAAGTGAAAGTGCGCGCCGGGACGCGTTAGTTTGAACCAAACCCCTTGGTTCAAACTAACGTTACTCCTCAAAAAACTTCAAAAAATGAGGAGTAATGGTAGTTCGAACCAAGGGGTTTGGTTCGAACTAGCGCATTCCGGCACGCACTTTCACTTTCGAAACAGCTGTTCAGCGGAGTAAGGCGCCGGTGAGATCATGCTAATGAAGCACGAGATATTTAAATCCCCGCTTTATTAGCAATTTAGGTTGCCTACATTTGCATCCCTAGTTCGAACTAGGGAGCAAGTGTAGACGTACCCTTAGAGACTAACAAAATATACAGGGCTGACTTTACCATGAGGTGAACTGAGGCGGCGACCGCAGGTGCCAGACTGTGGGTGGGGGAGGGCGCCACTAGTTCACACTTTTTGAACAAGGCATTTTAAGTTGTTAGTTCTCCTTTACTGGGGTAGGTAGCAGAGCAGGACCATGAGAGGAGTAGAACAGGAAGAAGGCAGAATTGAGACCTTTCAAAGTTTTGGCCCAAGCGAGGAGGTATGGGGGCGTCATTTGAGCTCCCCGCCTCAGGTGCCAAAATGTTGTGGGCCGGCCCTGAAAATATATGTATAGTACTATGAGCTTTTGTGGGCAAACCCCACTTCCTCAAGCTCATGATAGTATTTATATTTCTTAGTCTCTAAGGTGCTACAGGACTATGCTTTTTTTAAAAGTTACAAACTAACTTGGCTACCCTCTGAGACTTATAACACACGGGACTGTGAGGGGAAGGGAACCAAGAGAGTGTTCTAGAAATAGCTTTACACAACCCTACAGAAATTAATAGCCAATGAGATCTCTGACAGAGGGGATTTAATGAGCCCATAGAAGGGATCTTCGCTTCTCCTAAATGCAAGGGATTTGTTCTCCCTAAGGACAGGCTGAGCCAACGTGGTGTTCCATAGTTGCCTCTTTTTCATCCAGCAGCTCCTCAAACCCGTCTCGCTTGAAGGGCCTGCTAAGAATTCATCCACCCCGGCCCCCGCCAGCAGACTCCGGGCTCCCGCTATTCCAGGCATTACGGTCCCGGCTGGAGCTGTGCTGGGGAGGGGCAGGAGGCGGAGCGGCGCTGCGGCTGGAGGTGCCGCGGCTGTTCTGGAAGGCAGGGCGCGGGCGGCTGGTGAGTCGGGGGCGCGGGGCTCCGGGCGCGCTGCGGGCAGGAGCGGAGGCAGAGCCCGGCGCGGCTGCGGTTGCTGCTGTCTGGGCGCGGGGGCCGTGCGTGGGGGGCCCAGGCGGCTAGTGCCCGGAGCGTGTGATTCCCAGAAGCGTGGACCCCGGCGAGATCGAGTGGGAAAGCGGCGCATATCCGTGCGGGGGTCTTGGGGGAGCCCCTAGGCATCCAGGGGGGCCGGGAAGGGACTGTCCCATGCCAACTCCTCTCTGCCCTGTGTTTGCAGGGGCTTTGGCAGCGCAGAAGTAACCCGAAGAGGAGATCCCCCAGCAGGTAAATCCCTTTGCGCTCTGGCAGGGAGGGGGGCAGACACGTGTCTGGAGGGTGGGGGGCTTGAAGGGTGGAGACCCTGTCCCTGTAGCCCGTCTCGCGGCGGGGTGACCCTTGCCCAGCCCTGGGGGGGTGATGGGGCATAGGGGGAAGAGGGAAACTCCCTGGGCAGGAAACCCCGTGGGAGTTAAAAATGCGAGACCCCTAGCATGGTATCTGCCCCAGGGGGGTGTTGGGGTGCCGAGAGTAGAAGGGAATTGCCTCACGGTGTCCTTGTACTCCCCAGCCTGGCTTCCCCTCCACCCCATCCTGGTTCCTTCCCTTCTCCTAGGGAAAATTCAGGAAAGTAGTCCTGTGCCAAGTCTGACGGATGGGAGAGACACCCCAGCCAGCGCTTCAGAGCACTGGGACACAGGAATTATCTCACTGACGTAGACCCAGGGGCTGTGTAGTCCAGTGTCCTGTCTCTGAGAGTGGGCAGAAACTTTGAAAGAAATAACCCCTCGTAATTAGAGATTGGGTTAAGTCTTGAAGCCTGAGGGTTTGTATTCCTTCCTACATTTTGTGTGCGTCCACTGTCCTATCTCTGGATATTCTTGTTACGCTGGTAGATGTTCAGTCCCTCTTTGCATGTCAGTATGTTTGCGGCTTCAGTGACTTCCTGGGGCCAAGCATTCAGCAGTCAAATTATGGGTTAAGTGAAGAAGTATTTCCACGTAGCAAATTCCACATGGATCTCTTTTAATTTCATTGACAATCCCCTGGCTACTGGGAGATAAAGGAACAAGCAGTCCCAAGTCCCCTTCTCTGACCCATTCATTATTTTGTGTACTTTGATCAGGTCCCTTCTTATCTTTTGTCTCTGTCTATGGTAACCATCGAGAGCTCTTCAATTTCTCTTCATAAAAGAGTTTTCGTTGCACTTACCTGCATCCTTTTTGGGATGGGGACTCCCACTATTGCATGCAGTAGTCCAGATGAGGCTGCACTTTGTATACATAAATTTATAATTGCATGTTCTTATGTTTGTATTATTCTCCATCCCAGTCCTCATTCTGTAGGAGTTTGCTCTGGGGTTGGTGGATGGAGTTTTCTAGTGCCAGGCTGTCCAACAGCAAGCAGTTTGGAGACAATCCCAGGGAGCTATGAACCTGAAGGGATACTTATGGGTGGGAGAGAGAAAGACAGAAGCCTTTACCAAGCTGGTGTCGAGAATAAAAAGATGGGGAGCCTGCTGTATTGCTGCCAACTTTCCTTAAAAAATTAGGGTGACCTGTAAATTCCTCGGTGTTGTATGTCAAATAGCAGGTCTTTTCAGTTTAGCAAGCAAAGGGAGAACATGAAGCAACGTCTGGAACTTTAAAATGTACATCTTTTTTCCAGTGAGTTATGAACCATTGGAACAGCTTTCTAAAGAATGTGACAAATTCTCCATCACTTGGAGTCTTTAAATCATGACTGCCTGCATTTCTTAAAGATATACTCGACTTCATCCACAAGCTGCTAGGCTCACTACACACCTGGTGGGTGAATGTCTGAACCATGTTTATACAGGGAAGTCACTCTATATCAGCGGTCAACTGGTTGATCCTTGGGAGTCTCCAGTTGATCACGATAGGCAGACTTGCTGCTTGCCCCAGCCCCATGCTGCTGGCCCATTCCTGGATGCAGCCAGCACGGCCCCATGTATGTGGCGGGGAATGGGGAATTGGGGCTAATGGGAGCTGAGGGGTAGTGCTGGCAAAAAGGGGCAGTGTGTGGAGCCTGGTGCCTCCTATCTCCGAGACCACAGGGGCATGTTGGTCCCTTCTGGGAGCAGAATGCAGCTGGGACAGGCAGGGAGCCTGCCTGAGCCTAACTGCACCTTGGGAGCCACCTCCGGTAAGTACCACTCAGCAGGAGGCCATACCTCAACCCCCTCATACATCCTCCAGCACCCTAAGCCCAGTCCTGAGCCCCCTCCCAGAGCCAGCACCCTAATCCTCTCCTGAATCCCTGCCCCACCCTAACCCCCCCAGAGCCAGAATGCCACACCTCCTCCTACACCCCAAATCCCCTCTTGTACCACAAAGCCCATAGCTCCTCCCAGAGCTAGCACCTCATACACCTTCCTGCACACTCCAAACTGCCTCTTGTATTCCAAGCACCTGCTTCTGCTTTGCCCCTACCCCTGTCTAAGCCGCACCCTGCACCTACCGCCTGCAGCCCAACACTCTGCCCCAGCACAGAGCCCTCTCCTGCACCCAAACTGCCTCCTAGAGCTTGCACCCATTACCCCCTCCTTCGCCCTAATCCCATGCTCCAGGCTCAGCCCAGAGCTTCCTCCCACACTGCAAACCTCTTGGCCCCAGCCTAGAGCCCGCTCACTTCCCAACCTCTGCCCCAGCCCAGTGGAAGTGAGTGAGGAGGGGAGCAAAGGACATGAGAGAGAGGATAAAGCTAGCAGGGCAGGGCTTTGGGGAAGGCACGGGGCCTGAGATAAAGGCAGGGTAGATCTTATGTTGCCCTTAAATTCAGAAAGTGATCCTGAGCATAAAAAAGTTGGAGAACACTGCTCTAGATGCTCATAAAAGTACCTTCTGGCTTTTGAAGTCTCAGCCCCTTATGTCCTAAGCCAGGATGAATTTCAGGTTAGCTAGAAACAGCCAGACTCAGGTCTATTAAATCACAGATTCAAAATGTCATTCGAAAACACCCCCACCTTCATAAAGTGCTAGGCTTGATACTTCCATGCTTGGCACTTTGTGTCGCCACTTATACCTAGGTAAAGGCAATGGTAGAAATTTCCAGATCAGAAGAGTAGGAGTTTGCACAGGCATCCTTGACACAAAATGTCAGGGCAGAGGAGAATCAGAGATGTCCTTTCTGTCAAGTTTTGTTTACATACAAACTTATACCGGCTTAGTTAAACTGGTGCAAAACCTTGTGTGGGCACTCTTTATTTTGGTTTAATGTAAACCAGTTACTACTTACGAGTTTAAAAGAAGAAATGTGGTTGACTTAAACAAAAATATTTGTTCCCTCAGAGTTTTGCACTTGTTTTAACTAAATCTGTTTAAAAATCCATTTAAATTAAATTGGTTCAAATTTTATATTACCGAAGCCTCAGATTTGTCCTCCTTTTCCTATCTATTTTAGCCTTAAGTACTTTTGTTCTCTTCTCCTTCTGTCTCCCTAACCTGTGCATGCTCTTTCTCTTTCCCTCCCCCTTTTATCCCTTCTGAGTCCCCCTGTTTGTAACATGTACCCTTAGTTCCTTCTTCACTTCTCTTTCTCCCTGTCCTCATGGTTTTGCAAGTGCGTGACTCTTAGAGGTCTTTGCCGGCTGTAAATCAGCATAGCACTGAAGTCAATTGATGAGGGTCTGAGCTTTTGCTTACTTAACTTCAACTTTGTTTTGCTGCAGCCCTGACTCAAATACATACGTTATTGAAAATTTGAGCCTTTATTTCCCATCTGTATTAAAGGAGTTTATAGTCAAGGGTAACACATTGGCTATTAGTTCAAAGAGTTTTCCATTTTTAGACTTGTTTACGTCAGACAATTGGCCCGTGTATATTTGCCACGCTGTTCATGATGGCAGAGGGCTAAGGAGTAAAATATAAACATGTAGATAGGTTTTATTTTCTGTGACTGATTCTATGTATAGGGTTTTATATTTGTGGGGAAGTAAGATGCCGCCGTGCCAAAGTAGATTTAGACTCTGCTGTCCAAAGAGTGTCTGTTTCTTTAGCTTGTTTTGTCCTGCTGATAGCAAAGGAAAGAAAATTAAATGCTTCCTGATATATTTTAAATTAACCTTTTTGAACACTTAATGCAGTTTCAAATGAGCTTTTATTTTAAATGTTCCAAGAGAATCTGGAAGTTTATCTGAAAGACTTAGATCCATTAAAATTATGGGGTATGTGCAGCAACACAGTTATGCTCCAGGATTAGAAAGACTTGGAAAGTTGCAACAGAGGTTAACAACATGTGGTTGAGTTAGCTACCTCTCGGCTTATGGTATTGTTTATTTGAGCAGTTCATCTCTCTTCAGACTTTAATATGAAGTGAGTTTGCTGTTCTCTCCAAGGAGATGATGGGCAGGAAGGATTTGTGTGCCTAAGACGGGCGTGACTTCTCCCTCTCTTTCTCTCTCTCTCTCTTTTTTACTGCCGCTAATTAAATATTGCTTGTCTGTGATTTAAAGGAGCTATCAGAAGTTCATCCAGACACTGACATTTCTTAAGGTTACATAACTAGGGATATCAGAAGATCTGTTTTATATTGAAGGAAGTCAATGCAAACTTAAATAAAGACATGGTCAGTATCTGTGAGTGCAAACTAGGGTGACCATACATCCCAGTTAGGCTGGGACAGTCTTCTTTTTAAGCCCTGTCCCAGCTGTCCTGACGTTTTTTCCAAAAGTGGGCATTTGTGCTGTTTGTTTTTTTCGACTTCATGAGTTTGCAAAAACAAGCAGGACAGATGCTCACTTTTGTCAAAAAAGTGGGGGACAGAGGAACATGTAGGGTGTGGGGCAAGTGGCAATGTCTGCCCTGCGTTGCGGGAGGCAGCATTCCAGAATGCAGGGGGCAAGTTAGGGTTCCAGTGACCAGCAACAACCTTGCACTAGAGATTGGGGGAGCTGGTTGGGTCAGCTCCTTAAAGTGGGGGTTAGGGTGTTTTCCCTTTGGAAAATAGGGTCACCCAAGTGCATTGGTTCTCAATCTTTTTGGCTCACAGCCCACTTCGCTTAATGTAAACCTTTCCACAGACCATCAGCCAACTACCGATGATGACAAAATGGGTGCACAAGGGGGTGAGGTTTGAGCGGAGGGAGGGTGCAGGTTCTGGTGGGAGGTTGGGTGCAGGAGCGGGCTCAAGGTGGAGCGTCTGGATGGGAGAGAGGGTGCAGGAGTGGGCTGGGGGTTGGGAGTTGCCCCCTATCAGTTTGTCCTGCACCACCAGTGTCTTCTGCCTGCCTATGGACCCTGCGGATCAGCGCCTCTCCTTCCCTTCCCACACCTGCTACAGTCAGCTGTTTCATGACCTTTGGGAGGCTATGGGAAACAGGTAGAACTGGGAGGGAAGAGATGGGGTGAGGATGGGACAGGAGTGGAGCCTTGAGGGAAGGGGTAGAGTGGGGGTGGGGTTTGGAGCGCAGCCAGGGGTCGAGCACTCTCCCACCCACTTTTCAAAGTTGATGCCTCTGCTTGGGGGTCCTAGCAAGTCTAACACCAACCCTGGCAACCCCGTTAAAACAGGGCTGCGACCCACTTTGAGGTCCCGACCCACAGTTTGAGAATTGCTGCCCCAGTGCAAACAACCTTTCTCACCTTTTTTCCTTTGGTCTGTTTTGAAAAACAAACACAAGCAAGTTGTTTTATTGGTTTGGGAGCATGTTGTTTTTAATTATTTGCAGATGTATATTCAAGGCTTTGGCAAGGAAGCTGGTGATGCAGGCATGTGGAAACGAGTGCGAGGCCTTTGATGCAAAGGAAGAGTCAGCCAGAAAATGGTTATCTTGGGAGTGGGCGGGGGAAGGATCCGTCGGTGCAGAGGCAGATGACATCCAGAGGCAACTAGACTTCTTATGTATTAATGAGCTGCCTGCCTGCAGCTAGATGATCACATGCAATAAGCATTTAGAGTGCAATGAATTGCACCAATGGAGGGTTCTGCAGTCAGTGCGGTAGCTGGAGTGCTGCATTGCTGTGTGATAACATCCAGACTCTGTTTCCATTGCCAAGGGCAAATTTACAGTTGGCCCAGGCACGTGTAGGTCTACTGAGTACATCTGAATCACAGCAGTAATGAATTTGTCCTGGGCTCGCTCACGCATACACTTACATAAGGGACCACCCGCCGGATGGAGATCTTAATAATGAGGGGGTTTGTGCGATCTAATCTGCTGGCAATTAGTGCCTATGATAGCAAGGTTATGTCTTAAAGAAGAGGCTTAATATGGTTTGTTCTAGTCTGCAAATATTTTTCAGCTTTCCTCATTAAAATCATGCTAAGTGGAGTATATTGCAATTGCTTTGCTGTTTTGTGCTTTCCAAGCATAGTATACTCATCTGCCGACATCCTAAAATCCTAACTACAAATCAGCACAGCCCTCAGCATTTGGCCATTGTGGGGGGCACTTAGACTTTGCATTATCAATTTAAAAACCATTAACGTTCTAGCCAAAGCCACCCAGATTGACAGCAGCTTGGCATTTGATGCATCTTCTTTCGAAGCAGAAAAAGTCTGTTGTCTGTAGAGGGAGGAAAAATGAAGTAACTCCCTCTGTGCTGTGGTTAGTACGCCACTGTTTGTCCTTTCTACTCCTTTAAGGAGCAGTGCTGATGCACAGGATGCAGCAATGGCATGTGGGGAAAGCAGATTCAACTCAGACAGCAGTTTAACCATAAATGGCTATTTGTTCAAGTGCTGACCTCTCTTCATGGCTTTGTATTGGGGCCATACCTCTGAAGTAAATACCAGCAGCCAGTCTATAACCATCTATGCGTTGGAAACAGTTAGTTCTTTGTTTAAATCAGGCTGGCTAGACTGTACCATGAGAGTTTAAATTTAGATACATGCTGGATGCAACATTTATTTTGGCTTTGGTTTTGAGGTAAATTTCAAGTCAGGAGTAAGTACAGAGTAGAACCCAAACTGCCACCCGTACTCACTGCTCAGGGCTCGCTTACTGCAGTGAAGTGAATCAAGTAAGTGGGGTAGATGATTTACCCGGCATTGCTTGTGTCCTTAACTCAAATATTTTTTTTTTCATTTAAATCATTTCTTTGGGATGCGGCGGGGGATGAAAGGCTCAGCATGCAGGCTGCCCTGGGGACAGAGAGCACCCCCAGCCCTCTGCCAGCACAGCAGCTTGAGGTCAAGTGAGAAGTGCCTGTTCATGGCCGCTGCAGCAGGCACAGCCAGGGGACACACAGACACACAAACATGCAAACTCTCTTAAATACGTATTAGATAGCTGTCCCTTTCTCCATCGCTGCTCCCTGTTGCCCCCGTTAGGTTAGAGCTGTCCTAGTTCCCATCTCTGGCCCCTTGCTGCCTCCCTATGGTTATTATGCAGTATAATTGTTCCTGCTAGTAGAGCTCTCCCTTTCTGTTTGATGAGAAACAATCACAATCCAGGCACATCCTGTTTTCCTGGCACAACAAAATCCTTAGCCTGCTTTAAGTTATGATAAGAAGAAGCTGCATACCAAGTTTGGTGGTCCTAACTCTTACCTTCCTTCACTCACTTCACTAACTCCTCCACTCACTCAGACAGACAGACAAAACTCTCTCAAATATACAGTAGCTCGTGTACATTGGGAGCACAAGATTGGGGCCCTACTGGTAGCAAGAGAACTGCAGTCTCTTTTGCAGCATAATTAATTTTATATCATTTAAGAAAAAAAAATCTGTGTTCTGAAATAAATATGGAAGAAATGAATAGATCACATGTTTTGTACCTGATGTGATTTATTATGAAAACTACTTTAACCAAGAATGGGTAGTGACCTAGCTGGTGTGTATATTCACTGTAGCCCTCATCTGGATAAAATTGGAACTACTCAGTTCTATGGTTTAGGACGGCAGTTCGCAAACTTCATTGCACGGTGACTCCCTTCTGACATCAAAAATTACTGGATGACCCCAAAGGGTAGCTGATGCCAGAACCTGCCTGAGCAGGCACCCCAGGAGGGGGGGGGGGCAATGCCCAAGCCAGCCCTGGAGGACCCCATTAAAATGTGGTGTCAGCCCACAGTTTGAGATCTGCTGATTTAGGAGGCCTTCTACTACTAAGAGCTAATACACATTCTTTTCTAGAGAGCTGTGATTTTTGAAGCACAAGAATCTGAACTCTCCCTGATTAGTGGTGTTAGTGCATAGTTCCTCACAGCTGTAAAGTTCCTTATTGGCCACAGATTTGTTACATATGTAGTATTCCCTTGTCTCCAACTATCTGTCTGTTCTGTCCAGTCTAGGTATTTTTATAGCCTCTGTTGCTATAGTGCAAGAGCCTCACAATCTTCAGTATGTACCTTTCCAGCTCCCTGTGAGGGAAGGAAGTTCTATTATCCCTATTTTACAATTGTAAAACAGGCACAGAGATTAAGTGACTTGCCCATAGTCACAAAATAAGTCCATGGTGGAGCAAGGAATTGAACTATGGCTCTGTTGTTAGATGGCTTTTGGATTCTTGAACACCCACCTCCCAATTTTAATCTTAATGTAAGTAGGACAGTCATATTCATGAACCAAAGGAGGTAACTGGAAAAAGTTTTCTGATCTGTTATCTAGTTGAAGGCATAACCTTCTGTGGCCTGTTTTTCAGAAGAGCTTCACACACATATTCCCAAGAATTTTAAGTGTTAGCATTGTGGATGCCCAAAATTGGTGCTGAAAATTGAGCTGCAGGTAGAATCTAATGTGTTTTAAATAAAAAGAGTGCATACGGATATTTTATTTCTGTAGGTTTAGGCAAGTGAGTTGAGAAAATGAGTCTGAGTCCTGGTCATAAACAGAGTCAGGGAAGAACACTTGATATATGTTGCATGTGTTTCTTGGATTATTTTAGTGTGAGCAGAGGGAGGGTAAAAAGTATCTCCTGGGACTATGGGGACCATTTCAAACTGCAGAAGGTGTCACACTATGTTGTAACCTTTTGGTTTGTGACATGAAGTGAAATTGTGATTTTTAAATCTTATATAAACTGACCTCATTATGACTTGATTTCAGTCTGGCTTTCGTATGAAAGCCACGTTTAAGTTTTGAGGCTGGTTGAAGTAATTAACATTTGGCTAAGCACTAAAAGGATGCTGGCTAAGCACTAAGAGGGTGTTGGCTAATCAGGGAAGTTGGGGGAGCAGGATTTGCTCCCACTTGCATCTTGTTCATTTGAGCACAACATTTTCTCTGGCTGGAAAGAGAAAATGGACACCCAGGAGCCCAAATGATCAGTCAAAAGGATTAATTTGAAAGCGCAGGATACTAATGGCACAATAAGTATCCCATTGCAGTTCGTTTTATAAGGCAGCTTCTCAAATGAAAGCAAAGGGTGAGTAATGATGAATCACTCATCGAGAACTATTGATTTAGTTGTTACAAACTTTATTTTCAAAATTGCTGAGGGTGTCGGCAGACCACTCTGATCTTCCCAAAAGTTGTTTGTACCGTTAGCTAACTATTGTAAAGTGTTTTGAATAAAAGCACTATATACAAAAATAATAATTTTAGTATCTTAATAGTTGTGTATGTCACCAACTCAGAAACTCACAGAGGACTCATTGAGTTTTTATAATCCCTGGAGCACATTAACACATGGTTTGGAGCTTGCAGACAGATAAGGTTTTTATCCTGCAAAACACGTAGCAGCACCCCCATCAAACTTGGTGCTGCTTGCTACTTAAAAGTCAATGGACGGACTCTGAGGAGCCAGAATTATACCAGATAACAAAGATCTGGCTTTAATGGTTTCTATACCTCTCCTCAAACCTAATGGCCGTCACTGGCCTGGACAAGCTAGTTTCATGAAGTTTAACATCAGTTTGGAGAGAGCTGTGTCTCCCCTGCCACAGTAGCTGTGGTTGGGAAGGGGAGGTGATGTCTTTCTCCTGAGCTGGGCTGGGAACGAGGGTGTGTGTCTCCCTCTCTCCCCTGCCACGGCAGCACCCGTGCTGGGGCTGGGAAGGGGTTGTGTGTCTTTCCCTGACATCTGCAGCCCTGGACTTGGGGAACTTTTCCTCTTTCTCTGGCTGCTGCAGCCCTGCACGTTCCAAATTAACTCTCCTCCTACCGTCTTCCTACTCCTTCCTACACCTCACCTTACATGTGCATCTTCCTGAGTCCAGGCACCACTAATTAGGTGGGCGGCCCTTCATTGTTTCGTGTGCGTCTGCCCAGGTGTGCACCATAGAGGGACCGATCTGTGGACTATCTGAATGGATCACATGGACCACAGTTTAAGAACCACTGAACTAAATAAAGGTTGCTGATGTATCAAGAGAAAAAAAAATCCATTTTTGAATTAACTTTCTCCTGTGTGTCTGACTTCAGATGTGCTTGTGAAATTCAACTCTGAGCTATTGAAAATGTTTTAACTCGGCAGCTTAACATCTGCAGTGCTCCAGGGAAAGGGCAGGGGATAGTTGTACTCTTGAGTTCCTTCCTCCTTACTAGCAATGGTCTTTGGTGGCTGAGTTTTGGCTTCCCTGCCTGGTTCTGCTGTCTGAGAAGGGGCAGGGAAGAGTGAGTTTGAATTGTAGGCTGGGATAGGGCCCAAAGGAGCAGCATACTTGGCAACCACTTGATTTTCTTGAGCAATGGAAGTCCTTCCACTGGGATGGATGGGAATTGGATTGAGCCCGTTGTGGTTAGTCAGGAGGAATTCAGTGCATAGCCTCCTGGACATCAAAGCAACGTGGCCTTGTAGGTCAGACCCACACTTCGAAAGCATTTCAAAGTAATATTGTGGGGAGATTTCAGATTCTGTCCCTTGGGGACAGCACTCTATTGCTGTCTCCTGTGTAGACTTCTAACCCCTTCCTACATACGAGAGCCCCATTTCTTCTGCCAGCAGTTTCAGAAGTACAGCAAAGCACTCCTCTCAGCCAGAGCAGTGATTCACAGAGATTTTGCAGTTAGAGAAGCCAAGTGTTTGCACAAACATCATTTAGCTTTGACCAGTTAGTGCAGTTTTCGAGGGGTGTTCAGTGGGGAAAGAAAAATGCAATATACTAAGGCCTGACTCGGATGGCACCTATGCTGCTGTTACCATGATGCAGCTCCATTGACTTCAGTGGCATTGCTTCTGAGTCTCCCCAGGATAAGATCAGAACCATACCTCAAAGGAGGTGGGGGAATAGACATCTGTTGTTGGGTGAACATGCCTCCCGGCGTCCCTGTGCCAGCAGTACTTGCCATGACAGCTTGGCCGTTTTCTCAGCTGCCACAAGGCCCATGGCAGTTTGGGAACAATTGCCCTTAACTGCACCAGGGACCCAACAGTCATTCAGTAGCCCCAGCACATGGGAGATACAAGGTGCCTCTTCTCTTCTTATTGCCCAGGGTTTTGCACAGGCCAGTGCATGAATTGGGATAAAAAAGAGCATCTTTTTGAAGTCTTTCCCAAGTCTTGCTACAGATGAAGGTAGGAGGCAGCGTTCTCCATAAGCTGTGCATTTGGGTTTCCACCCAAGAGCGATTCAAATGCTGGCCCGCTGATTAGCAGAGTGCCCACAGCTGGCAGCAGCCAGCAGCATGTTTCTATTGTTGTGCACATCTGCACATGCATTGGTGCACATAACAAAATTTATTTCGCACATGGAAAAATTAGAGGGAACATTGGTAAGTAGCCGCATTTAAGCAAACAAAATGTTTCCTCAATTAATGTGACATTTTCTGCTTTCAAAAATAATTTTAATACAAATCCACCCTAAGAGGAAGAGTACATGTGGGAAATTGTTCCCCTAAATAGCTTTTTTCTTTTGCTGTATTCTAAGCATTTCTTGAAAACTGGAGTTTGGTGTTTCCCTCTCAGCTTGAACAAGCAGATTAGCTTTGTGTGTCTTGGTCTCGGGCACAGGGCTTTCTGAATCCTAAGATGTTCAAGTTGTAACAGTATGTGGCTGTTCAGTCTTTTCTCCAAAAAGGCATTTGCAAGAATTGTTTTCTGGCAGGTGGTGAGGAATTAGTGCTGGTGTTTGAGATTTAGCAGATGTGCAAAGAACGCATATAAACAATATTAGAACTCCACAGACAGGAACCTTTCTGTTGTTCAAGCAAGAATTGATTTAGGTGTTTATTGAGCATTCCTGTTTAGTGATTTTTTTTCTCTGGTTTTGTTTTTATTTTATTGTTCTTGGCAGATATGTTGAACTAGAAGAGACTGTTGGGAGCTGTAGGGAATGAAGGGTTATGTTGTTGAGTGGGAAATGCCTTCATTAGATTGCTTGGCCAAACTGTGTGTGAGGAATCCAGAAAACCGCTCTGGGAAACAAGAACAAGCTATGCAGCTGGATGGCCAGAGTTTAATATAGCCAAGTACAGTACATGTATCTTCTGAGTGCTCTTGACTCACTCTTCTGTTCTGCTGTATCACTTACTGTGGCTTCAGTATTGGCAGACCTCTTCATGGTACTACTCATTCAGCTTTACTTAGTGCTCACATTACCTATGTATTGGCTTTGGAGTAGAACATGAGTCTGAAACATAACAGCTCTATGAAAAAAAAATTCAGCATGATGCAGTTGAGATGCTGTTCCCCACTTGCACATGTGCACACCTGATATCCATATTCCAGTAAATATTTCAGATTCTTTCAGTAGATTTAGAAAGGGGAGGGGGAGGTGGGTTGTTTAAAAAACAGACCAATGATTTATGAAAATAATAAACAGCAGAATATGGAGCTGGTATGTAAGTTGTTCTGCGTGACAGCTTTATCCCTTAGTGTGGAATTAACCATTTCACATCAAATCATCTTCGCTGTTTGCCTGTTTCTTCTTAGTCCCAGGTCAGGTCTACGCTAAAGGGGAAGGTCGAATCAAGATACGCTACTCCATCTACATAATTAATGTAGCTGAAGTCGACGTGCCTTGTTTCATATTTCTCTGCCATCCGCACAGCGGGAGGCCGATGGCAGCAAACGCCCCGTCCGCTTCCCTTACTCCTTGCAGAAGCAGGAATACCAGCCACTGCTGGTGGCACCCTCTGAGTTCAATTTAGTGAGTCTTCACTAGACCTGCTAAATAGACCTGTGGAAGATCCATTGCAGCAGCGTCGATCTTCCATTTAGTGAAGACATGTCCTTAGAACAGTGCAGTGACATTTTGTCCTGGCTTTTTGCAGTAAGTATTCAAGCTTAACTGACTCTTTGTCTTATACATTGTTTTGCTATGTATTTTGAAGGAGTATTGTATTTTCAAAGCAAGTTGTGTTTGCAAACTATTTCATATCTGTAATTAACCTTGACAACCTTAACAAAAAGGAACAATTACGAACAGGATAGTCCATAGCTTATGATGAGCCTTACGTACCCCGTCCCGTTTTAAGGTCATTTTGAGGCTTCTTGAGCTTTAGAGTCCTTGCAATGAGCATGTTGGCTGTGGTAGGCATTTGTGATCAGCAAGGTTTGGAGAACAGTCAGTACCAATGAGACCTTCCTGCCGGAGGACCTCCAGATTGCACATACAGTACAGACTTACACTGTGGTCAGTGGCAGGGACTCAACACCAGTGTGACTGCAGCTCCTAGAGTGCTCTCCTGCAGGCTACTTGTCTGCTGCCCACTGGCCTACTTTGGTAGCATACTGGTCCCCTTCCATAGTCTCTGTCATGCACTTCATGGAAAGCAGTGAGGGCAGGTTGGGCTTTAGCCGGCAGTGAGTCCTGCCATCTTTCCCCAGTTCCAGAGATGGCACTCCCTATGCAGCCAGCCGTCTCCCCTACTACTCCTCAGCCTTGCATGGGGCAATACAAAACATTGCTACTTTAGAGTTTCCAGCAAAGATCCTGAGGAGAATGCCAGGTATCATCCTGTGGGATGTACCTTTTTGAATAACAGCACCTCTGAATCTGAGGAAGGGATTTTAACCTTTTAATCTTCACTGATTAGATTTAGGCCCTGTTTCTATTACACTTGGGGTTTTCTATGTTACTTGTACATGGGGTATTTAGTTTTTTATTTCTGCTAATATCTTGCAGACTCTGGCCTTAATTGAAGATGAAGCCCTGGATACTATCCCTGCTGTTGACCTGCATTAGCTGCACATGGCACACCCAAGCTGAGTTTTTCACCTCTATAGGTAAGGAAAGTGTCAATGCAAAATAACCTGATGTTGGTATGCCACAGTATATACAGCTCTCTAGAGCACATAAAGAAGGTTCTCTTGGTAAGCCTCATGCTATAAACCCATCAGACAGAATTTATGTTGGAGACTGTTATACCATACAAGCCTCTAATGCACTAGTTCAGGGGTGGGAAACCTCAGGCCTGGGGGCCAGATGTGGCCCTCAGCTTGCCTGGATCCGGCCCCCAAGGCTCAGGGCCCCTCCCCATCGTTAGGGAGCCCACGCTGGCACTCCAGACCCCCTGCTGCCTCTGGGCCCCGCTAGGCTCTGGTGTGGGAGGGGAGAATGTGAGGAGTATATTTCTCCTTCACAGTCAGGGGCCACAGTGAAGGGTTTTTTACTTGTGTGTGGCCCCCGACTATTTTTCTGTGTGTCAGTGGCCCCCAACCCAAAAAGGTTACCCCACCCCTGCACTATTGTATAGCAGGGTTCATACCAGGGCCACTTACTTCCTCTAAGCCTCACCAATGATGATCTAACCCGTGCAGATTTTTCTCATACAAGCAGGACCTCAGTTTTGAATAAAACAGGCACAGGGAAAAGACGCCTAATTCTTTAGGCTGTTAATTGGCAGCGCGTGCCTGTTCTGGCTTGAGCTTGGTGCTTAAACCTAACCCCTGAAGGTTTAATGCTTAATCACTGAGTAGCTAGGAGACCTTTTTAATACAAAACCCAAACCTCTTTATGTGTAAGAATTTCTTAGAATGTGGACTCCTAATGGCAGTTTAGAGGACACCAAGAATGATGACTTATATCCTTTTTACATCACTTCACATGAAATTTAACAATATGTAGCAAAGCTTCATGGTAAGTTCACTAGAACTTCTTGCCAATATCATTGTAATGGTTTCTCTCTCCTTGGATACAATAACTGGACCTATGCCAGTGTTCCTGCTAAGATTTTCCATCTGTGAGCAGAGCGAGTTTTGTCTTGTGCGCCAATTTTGAGGTCATGTGTGCTTGTTCAGATGTGTGCCACCATGGCACCCAAGTTATCACCAAATATCTTATATATATTTTTAAAAACATTATGGAAGACAGAATACTAAACCAAGGAATAAATAAGTAAATAAACAGCACTTGTCATTCACCAAAACGAGCTAATTTTGACATTTATTTCTCTTCCTCCCCTATATTAAAGAACACTGTAAACTTTCCTGTGCTTTTGTGCTTTGCTCATGTTGGCAGTTTAATGGAGCTCAGGCATTATCTCTGTCTGTCTCTTTTTAACTGGACTATAAATGGTCATGGAGACAAATCAGGCCCCAGCATCTAAGATTGAAAGATGTTTTGAATCTGTTACTGGATAACATTCTCCAGAGAATTGCATTGAGAGAGATGACACGTTCTCTCTGTCTAGCATCATTAAAAGTTTCGTGAGTGCAATAAATTAATTGTCCCACCTTATTGCTAATTTAAATGAAAATTGTGGTAATGGGTTAACTGAACTCATCGGAACCGACTTAGTGGGCCCCTAGGCAAGGTGGAGGGGTGTGGCTGTGGGCAGAAGGGACAGGGCAGCCAGTGCTCAGTGCTGCCCAGAGTACACCGTGCAGCTTTCCAGCGATGATTTACAGAGCCTGAGGTTCCAGCCGCTGCTACAGCCACAGTAGCAGCAGCAGCGTCTGGGAGCCCCAGCCCTTTTGAATTGTCAGGCCCGGGGCATTTGTCTCCTTTGCCCCCACCCCTGTCAGCAGGTGAACTTGTACATTAATAGGAATATTTTGAAGAGATTTATAAAAATTAATTCCATGGCAAGTCAGTATGGTTTATGCCCCCACATTTTTATGTGCTTTTAAAAATTTCCCCCTGAAATATTCTGTCCATGTGTGGACTCTGTAGTGGACCAGATAAGTTTTACAGAGAGGGGTCAAATCAATGAACAGTAAAAGTGATACCATATCAGTGTCTAACTAAACAACTCATTTTACCATAATAATACTTCCCCATTGTTAATTGCCTTTCCTCTTATTTCTAATTCAATTTTACGGAGTTTTGAAGTAAAAGACCAATCAAGACAGAGCCTGGTATAAAGAAAATGTTCAAAATAAATAAGACAAGTAATGACCGAGTAAAAAGACAAGGCCATGATACCAACTAATGACACTCTGACTCGGTGTCAAACAAACAAAGAAATTGAAAACAAAAATCTTAAAGAAAAAGAATCTGGAGGAAGTTGTGCACCAACAGCTAATGCCACTGACACTCACCTGACTGTGGAAATTGATGACCAGTGTTCCCTCTAAACTAGTGGCAGCACAGCTTCACAGGTGATTAATCAGCCCCGCCCAGTCAGAAACTCAGGGCTCCCTGCAGGGAGCTGACTGACTGGGCAGGGCTGATTAATCATCTGTGAAGCTGTGGGGCCACACAGCTTAGAGGGAAAACTTCGGCTCCCGCTCTGGCCCTGGCTGGGGCCTCTGGAACAGCCACTGCCACCCACAACACAGGTTTGGGCCTGGCCAGGGCCGCACCCACGTGGCCCGCAGCTACAGCCCTGGCGAAGGGCTGAAGATAGGGCCAGGGCCGCATGGTGATAGGGTTGCCAGGTGTCTGGTATTTTGTTTGTCTCGGACAGAAGGCCGCTTGGGACATTCTTCCCCTGGCAGGAGCGGGGAGCATGGGGATTTAAAGACGCAGAGACTCTTTTTTTTTTTTTTTTTTTTTTTGTGCGGTTTTTTTTGTGCGTTTTTTTTGCTCAACCAATTTTCCCCCCGCCATGTTCGGTATTTTTTGTGAAAGTATCTGGCAACCCTACATGGTTGCTCTGCTGCATCTGGGGTGGAGCAGCTGCCTGTCACCTGGCCCTGCCCCAGAGCAGCTGAGCAGCCACTGCGTGGCTCTGTTTAGGAGGTGGACGGGCCTCAGATTCTTGGTGCATACCCACGTAGGTGCACACCTTAGAGGGAACACTGACCAACACATTTACCAACTTGAATAGATTGTTTTTGTGAAGTTCCATTTATGGACAAATGCAAATGAATCACAAGCAGGATTGATAATTGCTTCTAATAAATCTGTACTCTCTCATTTGAACTGCATACAGATGAAAAGGTAGAGATTACCTGTATGATTAAATTGGACTTTGTATACTGTGGCTGAATTGTTTGTGCCTCCCGCTTTTCCATATGACCTGATATTTTTTCCCACATTTTTGTGATGAGAATTACTTAAAGCTGTTTTGCAACAGATATAAATTACTTCACATGTTTGGTGCAGAGAGAGGGCAGCAAAAAAATCATGTGATTTCCACCCCACCCCTTTAAAACTAATCTTTTCAGGTCCTCCTATAAATTGTTCAGTAATTTAATAAAAACAAAGTCACATAAAATACCTGGAAACTTTGAAAACAATCAGACTAGTGAGTCTAACCCAGGCTTCTCTAGTTTTTTTCTTTTTAATAGCGCCTCAGTATACAGACCTCAAAACACTGTTCCTTGTGCAGGTAGGTCGTATAAAAACACCTCAGAGATTGAGAAGCACAAGTCCCATAAACTTTCTGTGGGATTTATGCTTCTGTACGTATAATGCTTTATAGTGAATAATGCTCATTATTCCATCATGATTTTAATGGCTTTGAAAAGTTTTATGCCCCATTTTAAATTATTAGAATTACACTGGATGGGCATTGTGCCTTCATTAGACTTCTGCTTTATTTTGTAGAATGCTTCAGAGGAAAGCTTGTTAAGTCCCATACAAAACAGATGGCTCTAAACTGCATTTAAATATCTGTGATGAAAATAGACAGAAAGTTATTGTTTGACAGTCTCTTTTTGTCCTGGCAGTTAAAGATAACTTTTGATAATCATTTGCTTTGAATGACCTTCTCCTTGTCTTATATTTCCCCATTTACAAGTTTGACCCAGGCTGAACAGAACTCATTTCTAGATTTCACCTAGGACTGTTGCTGAATTCTGCTTAAGTCCTAATGATTCAGTAATGCTGAAAAGAAATCTGCAGCTACGTTCGTCAGTCTAATCAAGCCATCTATGTGCGTGTTCAGCTTTGGCTGCCAAAAATCAAGGGCTTCTCATGTGTAGAACACAAATGAAGTAAGACTTATATACTAGGAATCTCTATTAGGAGACTGTTTGCACAGCGGTTAGACCGCAAATCTTTTTTATTTGTTGTCTCCACGGTTACCATTTGCAAGTCACATACAAAGGAACTGTAATTCTAACTCCTGCCTGTGGTCTTGGCTAATCAATTAACACTCTGACTTAATCTGTGTCCACATGCAGAGCAGATGCCATGGCAATTATATTGATTCCTGACACTGATGCTTCTAGCTAAGGATGTTAAATGGCGGATACAAAGCTAATTGTATAGTCGATACAATTTGTATCAGAGACGGTGCTGGGGGGAGCTGGCTTTTAAGCCGGCTCCCCCCAGGACTGGCTTATGTCCCCCCTTGCTGCCTCTCATAGAGGCAGCAAGTGGGGTGTGGGGGGACTCAAGCAGTCCCCGCTCACGCTGCTTCCCCATTGTGCCTCTGCTTTCCCTGGCCCCCATGGAGACAGTGCTCCTGGCTCCGCACCAGCTTCTGCTCCCCCCTAGAGGCAGCAAGGGGGAAGCAAGCGATTAGTCAAGTCACTACTCGACTATCCGATAAGCTTATGCTTATCGGATAGTCAACTAGTTGCATACATCCCTACTTCTTGCTGTAATTATGGCAAATCTCTTTTGCACACAGGTGCAAGTAACTAATATTAAAACCATTGAAGGCGATGAAAGAGTTTTCAAAGCCACCCAGAGGATTTGGACACCTGGCTTTAACAGGAATTCAGCATCCCAATCCCTTGGCTCTTCTCATTTTAGGCTCAAAGTAGTGAATTGATTACACCTGAACTTGTTGATTCTTCAAGCCGTTTTAGTAGCCCTAGAGTATCTGGGATGTTTCTCTTCTGTGCCTATGGGAAAGGAGCAATCTCTTGTTTTACTTGTGTAGTAAAATTTCTTCCATTGCAGGTCAGATGACAGACCTGATCTATGCAGAGAAAGATCTGGTGCAATCTTTAAAGGAATATATTCAAGCAGAGGAATCTAAGCTCTTGAAGATTAAAAGGTAAGAGGAGGAATTGCATAACAAACCTGCGCCCTCCATAGTTGATATGTTGACTGTACAATATCATCTTGTCTCCATCTCTCTTTCTCTTGCTGGTCTGGATAGTGCTGCCACTGCTTTCCCCAGTGCCTGTTGAAGGTAAAGGAATAGAGAAGAGCAAGCTGGCTGAGGCTCATTCCAGCAAAAGCCAGTGTGAGAAAAATCCCCGCTCTGAGTGTTCTTTTGAGCCTTTTTTGTGCTCAAGTTCTAGCAGTGGCCAAGAGTGCATTTTTAAAATGTTGGAACTTTTCCTCTCATGTGAAGACTTTGCCATGGTTATCTATGCTGTTCTCAGCTGAACTGTGTTATTGTCATGGTTGAGCTACGCTTGTAGACCACACAAAAGCAATAATCTTAAGACAGGACGTGGCAGGCTGCTTGCTTAGGAGACCCACAATGAGCACTTTGCACCCACGTGTTCCACTGACTTTGTATTTACTTCCAGTGCAGATCAGAGTGGTTTCTGATCTACAAATTCTCATATATTCTCAGCCCTGACTGCCTCAGAAGCCACTTGTCTCCTTGTACATGGTCCTCCTGACAGCTGAGATATTCCTGTCCTGCCAAACAGCCCTGTTTAAGTGTCCCTAAAAGCAGATTCTATAAATTCATTACTTTTTTTTAAAATAGTGAATAGTAAGTTCACCCATAGCATCGAATGTTAGCATGTGTTTTGTGAATAGGGATTATAGTATCATAGATAGAAAGCAACACACAGGTAGTTCTGTAAAAGATTTAAGGCAATGTTTTTCAGA
Organism: Rafetus swinhoei; assembly: GCA_019425775.1. Lineage (NCBI taxonomy): Eukaryota > Metazoa > Chordata > Testudines > Trionychidae > Rafetus > Rafetus swinhoei. The sequence goes on along the minus strand of CM033428.1, from coordinate 17,031,359 downwards.
GCTAGATTTTTATAAGTGCTATTTACCTATAATTGGGATCGGATTTTCTCAAGTGCTCAGAACTCAGCAGTTCCACTTATTCTCAGGGGGGAACTTTTGCGTATTGAGATATTGCACTTCATTTAAGTGTTTAAATGGCTATTGAGCTCTCTTGAAAATCTGGCCATTAGGGGAAAAATCAACATGCCTTACAAGTTTTGAAATCCAGTCAATATATTTTTGGAAAGAGACAGGGTAAGGTCAGTTTATATTTTACATCTTTTTTTGTTACAAACTTTTGCATAAAATCAGCAGAAATGTCTTTTGTGTATTTTTTTTTAAGTTGCAGCTGAAATTTAATTTCAATGGAAATAGTTGATTTAAAAAAAAAAATCTGCCACAGTATTTGCAGCCTGAATGTTGCAGCATTCTACTAATATATGAGAACAAGAAACCTAACTTATTAGATACTAACTAAGCAGAAGTGTAATTACCATATTATGATAAAATGACAATTGGTCTCATTGGGGCTGTTTATGAAGTAAGATACTGCTCTGCATGATTAGGAGTACCAAAATTTGGCTCCTTTTCTACAGCAAAAAACCCCTCAAACAGTATAAATAGTGAAAAGTAAATTATTAAAATCAAAAGAATTTGAATCTAAAAGATGTTACTAGGAGCATGAGTAAAGTAATCTGCTTTGAGGGAATGTGGATTTTAATCTGACAGGATTTCTTTAAAATATCTTTGGAGAATTAGTAGCTTTGTATTCTATTTTGAGCTGGAAATTGTGATACACAGAAAATACACAAGCAACATGGGAATAATTGCATAAATTATCTTTACTTCAGTTAGAACTATTATTACTTTCGTGACCCAGTGATTATGAAACTGCGCACTTGCAAGTGGAAACTTTTGGAATGTGCTCAAGGATCTTGCTAAGAGCAAAGCTCTTTTATTGTTCACTTATTAGTTTTGCCTCAGTAGTGTGCTGTGTTTCCCTTGTACATTGGAGAGAGAAATGTGAAGCACTAAAGGATGTGCAACGGTTTAACTAAGAAATCAAATAAAAAGTGGGGTGAGGGCATGACTGTAGTATGAGTGAAGTACAGTAAAACTCCAATAGTCCGGCATCCAATAGTCCGGCACTCCTGATAGTCCGGCATCAAAATGGCAAGAGCCTAGTGAGTGAGCTTCGGCAAAAAATGAGTCACAAGGTAACAGCGGCAGCAGCTGAACTGAGCAAAAAAGGTAAAAAAGGCTTAAAAAAAAACTAAAACATTACAGTATATTGTATACAGTATGTACAATAAAAAGGGTTAAGAACACTTTATATACAGTATATAATGTATACAGTATATATATAACCTGCTTATAGTATCTCCTGATAGTCTGGCATATTTGATAATCCGGCACCACCTAAGTCCCATAGGTTCCGGATTATCGGAAGTCTACTGTACCTTGCTCCTGACTAAAATAAGAGTTCATCTGTGGCACTCGATTTTAACGATTCATCACCAATGTTCCCTCTAATCTTTTCCATCCATGGGCAGAATACATTTTGTTATGTGCACCAAGGCACATGCAGATGTGTACCACCAGCACAAATACATGCTGCTGGCTGTGAGAGCTGTGGGCTGTCTAATCAGCAGAGCAGCACCTGAATCTCTTCTGGGTGGCTGCCCAAGCGCTCAGCTGACACGGAACACTGCTCATCACTACCACTTTGGAATTTGCCAACCTCCTTCTGTGTGAGCATATGATGGAGCTGTGTTCCTTCACCTATTATCAGAAGAGAAGAACCCTAATAACTTGAAAAAGTAAGGGGTCTCTCTTCCGAGCTGTGTGCATGGATGACTCCCATAAGAACCTAAACAGCTTTTAGAAAAGCAACCTGATTTGGTGGTGTTAGTGAGATATAAACGAGTTACCTTTTAAGAATTAGAGTGTAGTTCACTTTGCACTGTGTATATTTTTCAAAATTCAACATGATATAAATTGTTGACAGACATTAATTCAAATAAAATTTGGCCTTAAAGGTAGGACAACAATATTTATATTGTCTTGCTAAAAAATTTTCTCCTGCGGGAAGACAGAGTGACGTCGTCATGTCACTCTGCTTCCACAGGTTCTGCCCTCGCACGGGCTCCCTGCCCCGGCTACTGCCAGGTGGCTTTGCTGGTCCCTAAACAGCCCGGCTTGGGCAGATTCCGCCTGCCAAGGGTCCTGGTTGCTCAGTCACAGCCTTTCGAGCGGCCACAGCTGAGCGGGCAGAACCCTTGGGAGGCAGAATCTGCCCAGGCCAGGCTGCCAGGTGGCTTTGTCGGTCCCTGAACAGTGTCCGGGGTAGGGAGTGACTCCATCTGGGTCCTGGGTGCCGCTCCGGATCAGCCTGCCTCAAGCAATGAGGGTGCAGCAGTGCCACCACCATTACTCTCAGGGGAGACCCAGGTAGGGGCTCCGGGGTGGCTGGACCTGGGGACATTTGGGGGTCTTCCCAGCGGCCAGAAGGCCTGAGGCACGGCATGGGAGCAGGCCCCCAGGGAAAGTGGCATGGGGTCTAGTGGCTAAGGGGAGACGCTGGCTGCATGCCGGGCCAGCCTTGGCCGCCCCCTGCTCGGGAGGAGTAACCACTGCGCCACGTCCCCGTCTGTCTGCTACCTGTGGTGTGCAACTGTGTGTGTGTGGGGGGAGGGGCTGAACCACGCATGGGGCTGCAGCAGTGAGCGGCACTTCTGCAAGGTGGGTGAAGAGGTGCCTGGCAACACTGACCTCAGCAGCCCGGGTCCCCTTTGCCTGGCGCCCCAGGGCCAGAGCCAGGCCTGGTATACCACAGCCTCGGCCCTCCCCAGCTTCTGGGGGGTGAGCTGGGTCTGGCGCACCCTGGCCTTGGTCTTCCCCAGTGTCCAGAGGGGCGGTTGTGGTGAGGGATGGGGCTGGCACGGCCTCGGCCTGGCCCTCCCCAGTGGTCAGGGGGAGAGCTGGGGTTGCCTACTGCCAGAGAGAGGGGTGTTGGTGAGCGTAGCAAGCAGGGGGTGCAACCCCCTAGCAGTTAAAAATCAGTTGTGCCATGATTCACTTTCACAGAGTTAAAAGTAATTGGACAGCTGGCTATAGATAGCAAAAGGGGCAATTTGTTCTTAGATATGATGATAATAGGGGGGACATGCATTCATGAAATGATCTCAGATTGAGACATGCTATTCTTTTTCCAGCTGGGCTGAAAAAATGGATGCACTGACTATGAAATCAGCTTCTGACCCAGAAGGTTATCTTGCACACCCAGTAAATGCATATAAACTGGTGAAGCGTTTAAATAACGATTGGCTGGAATTAGAGAATCTAGTTCTTCAGGACTCAACAAGCGGTAAGGTGTTCAAGAGATGAAAATAGTTTCTGTAACTTTGCTGCACGTCTGTTTTTCCTTCCCCTGCTTGTATACTGGAAATCTGCAAACTTCATTCTTGTGGTTTCAAATACAGGTTGAGCCTCCCAAATCTGGGTCTTTCTGGTCCAGCAGCATCCGTGCTCCAGCAGGCCCTGGAGGCGGGGAGTGGGAGCCAGTCGGGAGAATGCAGGGTTGGGAAGCCCTGGATGAGCCAGCAGTGGTTGATCCAGGTGGTGGCTGGGGAGCCATGGCCCAGCTGGGGAACCCCCAAATCAGCGGGGCCAGGGAACCCCTGGTGCCAGTGGGGCCAGGCGGGTGGAACCCAGGGAATCCCCGGTGGCAATGGGACTGGGGAGGCCAGCAGCCCTGGCCAGAGAACCCCCGGCAGCAGAGGAGTCTTGGCTGAGAAGCCCCATTGGAATCCCCAGCAACAGTGGGGCTAGTGACATCCGAGTATGGGCTAGCAGCAGCTGGGTGGCCTTGGCAGGGTAACCCCGGGGAACCCCCAGTGGCAGTGGGCCAGCAGCCTGGCCAGAACCCCGGGAAACTCTGGCAGCAGCAAACGCGCAGCAGGATGGAGCCCCAGCCTCGGGAGCTCGGGAGTGGGGCAGCCAGCTGGGGAGCATTGATCTCCTCTGGTCCGGCAAACTCAGGTCGCCCGGGTGCCAGACCAAGGAGGTCCAACCTGTACTGTTGTCTGAGTTGTGTGAAACAACTTGTTTTTTACTAGGCACCATTTACACTTCTCAGCCACCATTAGACTTTTCCCTTCGGTCAATACCTGATCTGGCCCAGAAGCAGTGCAATAAGTTTGATGATGGCAGAAGCCATTCATGCTGTTTCAGAACATCCAAGCCAATGGAAGAAGAATATGATATACTAAAAGATCTAACTATTAGGACAATTTTTATTTAAAGTACATCACAAGAGAACTGAGCATCTTCTGTGAATGTCTCTCATTTGAGCTCATAAGTAGGGCCCTACCAAATTCACAGTTCATTTTGGCCAGTTTCATGGTCATAGGATTTTTTAAAATGTTAAATTTCATTATTTCACATATTTAAATATGAAATTTCATGGTGTTATTGTAGAAATCCTTACCCAAAAAGAAGTTGCGTGGGGGTAACAAGGTTATTGTATGGGGGTGGCGGTACTGCTACCTTTAATCTTTTGTCTTAAGACTTCAGCTATATAGGGAAAATCTTATTCCACTCAGGCTTCCCATTTTTTTTAATTTTTCTTCCCTTACCAGCAGTAATGCCTCTAGCCTTAGGATCAGTAGACAGAAAGACTTAAGAATGACTCGGCTACCCAGACTGGTTCTCCAGGGCCTTCTGATCTGCTCCAGCATAAACAGCTGGCATACATTGTAGTTAATGTCTGTATATTCATCTATTATTCATGAGTTTATCCCTCTAAAAATGTTCCATGTGCTAGCCCTGCCTCTTACTGCATATTCTTCAGAGAGTCTTGCTTCCTTAAGCTTAAACGTTTTTAATGTCAGTTTATTTTTATTGGACGTTCTGAAAGTGAAAGACGAAAAGGAGGAAATATTTTTCTTTGAACTCCACTGCATGTTTTCTCTTTCCATTCTGCTTACGTTCAAAGTTTAGATGCTTTGAAGTCTGTCTGTTCAGTCAAGGGTTTTATAGTTATCCTGGAAGAAATAAAATTGTGATTTTTTTTTTTTTCTAACAACTAGATCACTTAATTCCACAGAATACTTACTCCTGTCTATAAAGACTTCCCTGCCATATTTTGTAAAATCAATACTATTATAATTGATGTACCATTTAAGCAGTCAGAACTTTTGTTTTCCTCCCTTTTTTAAGTCTTTCATATAATTTTTGGATAGCTTAACACTTCAGGTGCATAATGCAAATAAATTTAAGTTCTTTGTTCATACAGTCTATTTTGTTGGTTGCTGTGTTGAAAGAAGAACAGAGAGACTGTTGAGAGAATCCATTTAAAATGAATACGCTGTGGCTCTGATATTACCACCCTGCATGATGTTGATCCAACCCTCTATGGTTTTTGTTTTTATTTGTTTGTTTCTGCTATTAAAAAAACCCCCAAATGAACAGTTAACTTGACGTAAGTTTTTTTTTTACTTTCTGGCATACTCATTCTTATTAGAGACTAGCCAATTAGCCTGTCATAAGACGGGATTTTCAGGTCTCTCCTCCACGTCGGTCTTCTCTCCTGAGCCTCCGGTCTCTCTCTCTTCTCCTTCTCCTCCTACTGCGCGCCCCCCCCCCCCCAGCTCTCCTCTGCCTCCTGCTTCTCTCTCTGTCTCTCTCTTTCTCTTCTTCTCCCCCTCCTGCCTCTCACTCGGGGGACCACGGAGCCCAAACGGCCGTTTGGGCTCCGCACTCGCGTGCTGCATGGGGAGCGTGGAGCCCAAACGGCCGCTTGCGCCGCTTGCTCCCACGCGGCAGCCCGGCTGAGCGGTGCAGAAGTCAGCCGAACGCCACGGCAGGAGGTGAAGGCGGGCGGGGCAGTGACATTCACGGCCAGGGGGCGGGGCCTGGAGCTGCTGTCATGCTGCACGTCACCGCCCCACTCCCCTTCCCCTCCCTCTGTGGCGCTCGGCTAACTTCTGCGCCACTCAGCCGGGCCACCGCGGGGGAGCAAGCAGCGCACGTGGCCATTTGGGCCCCGCACTCCCCATGCAGCACGGGCCGCCCAGAGGGAACAGCCAGCATTTCAGCGTTACAGACTCAGACATTGGGCTACTATATATTTGACTAGCCAATTAGCCCGTCATAAGACGGGATTTTCAGGTCTTCTCTCCTGAGCGCGCTCTCTCTCTCTCTCTCTCTCTCTCTCTCTTCCTACTGCTCCCCCCCACTACTGCTCCCCACCCCCCAGCTCTCCTCCGCCTCTTGTCTCTCTCTCCGTCTCTTTCTTTCTCTTCTCCCCCTCCTGCCTCTCTCCCTGCCCCCCTTCCCCTTCCCTCCTGCTGTGGCGCTTGGCTGAGTGCTGCCTGCTCAGCCAGGCTGCTGCGAGGGAGGGGGGCCGGGCAGTGACATACATGGCCGGGGGCGGGGCCGGGGCCGTGTACGTCACCGCTCTGCTCCCTTCCCCTCCCACCGCGTGGGAGCCCAAAAGGCCCTTTGTGCTGCTGGCTCCCCTGGCGGCCCGGCTGAGGGGCGCAGCATTCAGTTGAGCGCCACAGTGGGAGGGGAAGTGGGGGCCGTGACGTACACGGCCTCGCCCCCTGGCTCTGTATGTCACCGCCCTGTCCCCTTCCCCTCCCGCTGTGGGGGAGCCCAAACAGCCCCTTGCGCGGCTGGCTCCCCCGGTGGCGCGGCTGAGGGGCGCAGCACTCAGTTGAGCGCCACAGTGGGAGGGGAAGGGGGGGGCGGTGACGTACATGGCCCTGCCCCTTGGCTGTGTACGTCACCGCTGCGCCCCTCCTCCCCCGCAGCGGCCCGACTGAGTGCGCAACACTCAGCCCAGCCGCCACGGAGGGAGGGGAAGGGGGGCAGGGCGGTGATGTACACGGCCACGCCCCCTGGCCGTGTATGTCACCGCCCCCTCTTCCCCTCCCCCGCCGGGGCCCGGCTGAGGAGCACAGCACTCAGCGCCACGGTGGGAGGGGAAGGGGGCGATGACGTACACGGCCACGCCCCTGGTCAGACGTCATCGCTTCTCTCTCCTCCCGCCGTGGCGCTGAGTGCTGCGCTCCCCCGCTGGGGCCTAGCTGAGCGGCGCAGAGTGCCACGGTGGAAGGGGAAGGGGGGGCCGGGCCTGGGGACGGGGCCATGTACGTCAGCATTACAGACGCACAGACACTGGGCTACTATATATATGATGGGTTGAAACAGTTTGAAAATACACCATCAGGCCTAAAACTCAACCCACGTAGCAAATTAAAGTCAGATAAGTACTCAATCTGTCCCCAAACGCCTCTTTTAAAATGTCATCAGTGGGATCTGGGAATGTCTGGCAACCTCTCTTGGGCCATCCGAGGTCTTCACATCTCTCAGAGCTCCTATTGATTAGCAGATGCTTGACGCTCACAAAGCATAGAGGCCTCTAAAGGTTCAGATGCTGAGTTCTCACATCTGCCTTAGTGGAGTGTTGCCAAAGGAGAAGTGAGGGAGGCTGTTGGGAGAGGGAGGAGGAGTGATGTTAAGAAAAGGCATTAAGGAAAATGAAAATTATTAGGTTGAGGCAATAATATCCATAACCCTGCTTTGTTAATGGTGCATCCCAAGAGAACTGATCATCTGCTGTTAATGTCTCCCATTTGAGCTCATAAGTGGGACCCTACCAAATTCACAGTCCATTTTCGTCAGTTTCATAGTCATAGGATTTTAATAATGGTAAAATTCAGGGGTCTTGACCCAAAAAGGAGTGTGGAGGCCGCATGGTTATTGTATGGGGATGATGGGATTCCTACCCTTACTTTTGCGCAGGTGCTGACAGCCACATTGCCTTCAGAGTTGGGCAGTTGGAGAGTGGCGGTCGCTGGCCCAGAATCCAACCCTAAAGGCAGAACTACTGCCAGCAGCAGCAGCGCAGAAATAAGGATGGCCTGGGATGGTATTGCCACTCTTACTACTTTGCTGTGGCCTGCAGAGCTTTACACCCAGAACATTATACCCACCCAGAGCTTTACACTGTAGAACATTACACCCACCCAGCTCTGAAAGCAGCAACACAGAAGTAAGGGCAAGATGGGTGTGGTATTGCCACCTTTTCTTCTGTGCTGCTGCTGGTGGGTGTTGCCTTCAGAGCTGGGCACACAGTCAACATTACAACCACCGCTCTCCAGATGCCCAGCTCTAAAGGCAGCACAGAAGTAAGGCTGGCAATACCCTGACCCTCCTAAAATAACCTTGTGATCTTCCTGCAACTCTCTTTGGTTCAGGACCGGCAATTTGATAAATGCTGGTCTCCTCCATGAAATCTTTCACATATACGGAAAAGCACACACAAGGCCAGATTTCATGGGAGGATACCAGATTTCACGGTCCGTGATGCATTGTGCATGGCTGTGAAGTTGGTGTAAGCTTTCCCTTTAAACCAAGAGGCAAAGGACAAGATATGTGTATAACTGAAGAGTCTGATGAGAGGACTGGTTATGGTTCAATCTCAACTGTTTGATTCCCATTGAGGGTGTATAGCAAAACAAAACACATGTTCCCAATCCTGGGCTACGTCTGGAAATGATTATATGCATCTGCGTTGTGGAGTTAACTTGTTTTCTTCTTTTAACTGAAAGGTTTTATCACAAACCTCACAATTCAGCGTCAGTTCTTCCCATCTGACGAAGATGAGACAGGTGCTGCTAAGGCTCTAATGCGTCTACAGGACACATACAAACTGGATCCTGAGACCATATCTAAGGGAAAACTACCAGGTAATTCTCTTCTGCTTTAAGGTTCAAAGAAGTGATTTTTTTCATTAACATGTTCGCGATGGCAGTGCTTCAGAAGACTGGGCAAAATTTTCAGAAGCATCAGAGAAGTCCCTTTTCAAAAGTCACGGTAGGTATGTCTACACAGCAAAGTTATTTTGAAATAACTTTCCTAGCATCTACACAAGCCAACTGCTATTTCGAAATTAATTCGAAATAGCGGAGGGCTTATTTTGAAATTGGTAAACCTCGTTACACAAGGAATAGCGCCAATTTAAAAATTGCTATTTTGAAATAAGCGCTGTGTAGACACTTATTTCGAAATAGGGGGCCTCCAGCCCTTCCCAGGGTGCCCTGCTGGCCGCCCTGGCCACAAGGTAACTTCTGACCTGATGCCCTGCTGGAACCAGTTCCAGCTGGCCTTAAATGCGATTCAGCGTCCAAGCAGTGTGGATGCACTATTTCAAAATAGCAAAAAGATATTTCAAAATGCATTTTGTGTGTAGACGCGTTATTTCGAAATAAAATATTTCGAAATAACTATTTTGAAATTAGATATTTTGAAATAACTCTACAGTGTAGACCAGTGGTCCCCAACCTTTCCGGGCTGCTGGATGCCTGGGGCAGGGGCTTCCCACGCGCCCGGGGCCGGCACTGCGCATGTGCCGCGCGCTCGGGGCAGAGGCCGCCCACATGCCATGCACCCGGGGCAGGAGCCGGCACCGCGCATGTGCCGTGCGCCTGGGGCAGGGGTCGCCATTGTGCCTGGGGCAGGGGCCGCACATGTGCCGCGCGCCAGGGGCGGAGCCAGCCCAGATTATTCGGCGGGCGCACATAAATGCCCCGGTGGGAGCCATGGCGCCCGCGGGCACCGCGTTGGGGACCAGTGGTGTAGACATACCCTTAGAAGCATTTGCAAACCTGAATCTTTGAAAGTCACTGCAGTGTAGGCTCTTAAGTTATTTAGTGCTCTTGAAAATTTTGCTTAGTTGTCTGTCCCCTATTCAGAAAAGCATGAGTAGATTTATGAAATCTTATATTGTGTTTGTCTCCAAAACAATAGAATACAATTCTGCTCCAGTTAGCACATTCTGCACAAACTCAAGTAACAATTGAAGTGTTTTTAATGGCATTTTCATTGAGCAGCTCATAAGCAGACATGACAAGAATCCTTTCAGAGAATGGCTGAACAGTCATGTATCTCTTCTGTTTATAGTTCTTTTTCTGATCGGTCACTCATCGAGTGTCAGGCTCTGAGAATCAAATGACAACTTTGGGAATTGGGGCTTCTTACTGCCTTTCCCCTTTTAAAAGATCTGATATTATTAATATTAGCCTTTTTCAGTTGTGCTCAGCATTGGCTTAGCTCTGCTCCTACTGAAGGCAATGTGGGTTTTACTGTTAAGTTCAGCAGGAGTCTGAACAGTTCTGAACACTATTGACAATCCCACCTTTCATCTAATATTTCTGTATGAACAACACAGACTTAGCATAGTAGTTTAAGGTGTGCTTGCTTCTGGCAGTGTCAGAGGTCCCAAGTTTAAATTTTCCTCAGGCCCTGGTGATAGAAGTGCAAATCCTATGCAGAAGATTAGCAGAGCTGTGGAAAGTGTCATGCTTTGTGTTTTACTGGCTGCAAGTTGAAATTGAGTCTAATCATTGCAAGCCTTAATCTATAGCTGGCCTTAACATCAGTGAACAGAGACTTGTGCATTGAAATGACAAGTTCGGGGGTAATGGGGTAAACTGTCCCTTTAAGACTTAGCTTCCTCATTCCAGGAATTCTGGAGCAAACGTGGACCTGGAAATAGTAGAGGGAGGGAAGTGGCCCTAAGAAGGGTAGTTAGTATGTGGGGCAAAAACAGGTTACTGTTTCTTTAAAGGGCCCAGACCAGGGGCCTTGTGGTATAGGAGGAGAGTAGGTTTCCCCCTCGCCTACTCAGTCAGTTATTAATCCAACCCTCACACCCTTGGCAGGGAGGAACAGAACAAAAGGTCCCTGTTCTCTCTGGGAAGAGGGAAGAAATAGAGAGGGGCTGTTTGCCAGTGCTCTGTTGACCCCCAGGAGGACATGGGATAACTCAGCATCTCCTTACGAGGCTGTGAAAGGGGAGTTGGAACGCCAACTCCCAGGAAACACAGGGCAGAAGGACCTTAGCTATCAAGGTTCTTCTCTATTTGGTAGCTTTATTGTTGAAAGACTTCTTTGGTCAGCCCCGCTGAAGCTGGACCAGTGAAACACAGAGGGCTTTCTGGGACAGAAAGGGAGAAGGCTTTTACAGACATCACTGAGTGCAAAACAGAGGTTTCCCAAATATTCAAGCATTTGCTCTTTCTTGCATCCAGCTGCTAAATCACGCTAACCAAAGCAGCTAAAATTATCCTATATGATTTCCTTTAAGCAGCGACTGCCATAAGGATGTTATCTACTTACCTGTGAGAGGAGATGACACTCTCACGATTGAGATAAGGTCCATACTGTGACGATAATTGAGACATCCTGGTGAAAGGTCACAAATTCTGTTGCCATGAAAGCCTGAGGCCATCCAGTCACATCCATATATTATGTAAAGAAATTACTTTCGCTGAGCCTAGGAGTGCTTTGTATAACTACTGGCCTAGTTTCTGGATGCATTCCCAGAGCATACAAACTCCACCAAAGCCACATCATATTTTCCAGCTGATTTCAAGAGCATTGTGTCTGACAGCAATAGCATAAACATGCCTTTTTGTGCTGACTGCACACATGTGGCGCTGAGAACGTGAGCAGCCACATGTTGGATCGTGGTGTTGGATTTGCATGTATGTAAGTTGCACCGAATGGCTTGTTCTTCATCGAGTGGTGTCCCTGTGGGTGCTCCACTCAGGTCTCGGTGCGTGCCTGCGCACCAGGGTTCGGAGATTTTTGCGAGCAGTGCCCCTCACACCACACCTGCGCATTCAGCGGCCCCTCCCCCCCCCCCAGAGCCTGTGGAATGTGTGCGCAGTGCGAGTCCCGTCTGTTCCTTTTCAACCGTCCCTGGCTGAAGATGGAGTTCAGAGCAGTGCTCTTCTTCCTGACAGGAAAAACAGAAATCCTCTATTAGTTTTGGGTTTTTACCTCATAGTTTTACTTAGTTTGACCTTTTTCAATGTTTACTTCGCTTAAAAGGGGGGAGGGGAGGGAAGTGGCAGCCGCGGCGGCTTTTCTTCTCCAGAACAATGCCGGGTTCCCCCAGCTTCAAAAAATGCGATGCATACAGAGACTCAGTGCCTACCTCAGATGGCCATGCCTCATGTGTCAAGTGCCTGGGGGAGTCTCATGTGGCACAGAAGTGCCCTCATTGCCTGAATATGACGGCAAGGGCCAGAAAAGACCGCGGAAATGCAGCTCAAGACTATTCTCTGGGAAAAGCCTCTTCAAGCACCAAGGGACAAACCAGAGGAGGTGTGGGCACAGCAGAAGCCCTCGGTTAGGGCAGCTTTATCACCCTGCAAAGGCTCTCAAGCCACAAGGGCTTCCCCGGCACGCTCCCTGTCCGAGCTGCCTGTAGCCTCTCATTCCCCGGTGCCATCAGTCTCTGGTACCGTGCAGAAATGCAAGTCAGTCCCAGTCAGGAGAGCTGAGGCACAAACTAAGACCGCCACATCAATTGGCGCCACTGAGGCAGCAACTTCAGATAAGCCGCATATGCCTCCTCCATCAGCTCCGGTGAGCTCTCCCTCTGCACCCAATCTGACCGGGCAGAGTGATTTTGACTACCCTATGGCATCGCGGCACAAGAAAGCGCTGTACAAAACGTGGCATCTACAAAATCTCAGTCTGATTCAAGAGGAGTAACTGGCTTACCACGCTGCATGGCGCAGGGGCACGCTAACATTTCACAGAGTAGCCCCCACTTGCCTACACCGCTATCCCCAAGATCTGACTAAGGTGGCGGGCCTAGGAGCAGGCTCTCATCAGGCCACTCCTCTCCTTCTCCATCACTGTCTTCCTGGCATTCATACAGGGACCACTCCCTTCAACAACATCCCATTTGGTCCAGTCAACCGTGGATGTATCCCCCACATCAGCTCCCGCCTCAGTGGAGCCCCTGGGATACATGGTAAGGGTACCGACAGCGGTCCTCCCATACCTACCATTCAAGGCACACAGCCTCTATATCCCAGCAACACCACACCTCTAGGCACTCACCCGCTCCTCACCTGCTTATCCACCCTCAGTAATTTCTCAAGCTGGTTCCAGTGAGCATGACAACTTACCTCAGTCAGATTCAGAGAGTTCCTCACATGAACCCAAATCCAGGCAGGAGGAAGCAGTATTCCAGATCTCACCTTCTCCTCCGGCAGATGACCAGAAACATTTTCAGGAACTTTTCAAATGGGTAGCACAATCACAAGACATTACATTACAAGAAGTGCAGGACAAACAATACATATTACATATTACATACCCTCAGCATCCTCAAAGATAGCTTTACCCATTAACGAAGCTATCCTTGAACCTTCAGATGCTTTGTGGCAAAATCCAGCCTTTGTTCCTCCCGCAAACCGCAGAGCGGACAGAAAATATTTCGTCCCTGCAAAGGACATGGACTTTCTATTTACCCACCCACAGCCAAATTCGTTGGTGGTGGACTCTGTGAAACACAATTTGAATCTACGCCCTGTGACAAAGAACACAAACGGCTAGACTCCTTGGGCCGCAAAGTGTACTCTTCGGCCACACTTCAGTTCCGTATATCTGATTATACAGCACTGTTGGCTAATTAGGATCATGCCAATTTTGCCAAATTATAAGACTTGCTACAGGACCTCCCTGAAAACAAGCAACCTCACCTCCAATCCATCAGTAAGGAGGCCGCTATGGATGTTGCAGACACCGCAGCTAGAGCCACAGCCATAGTAATGCACAGGGCCTCGTGGCTGCAGTCATCAGGGGTCCCAAAGGAATTACAAGCAAGTGTGGAGGATCTCCCCTTTGACGGGAAACAATTGTTTGCTAAAAATACAGATGAGATCCTACACTCTGCGAAGGACTCTTCTATGTTGCTACGCACTTTGGGCATGTACAGCCCTCCCAATAAGAAGTGTAAATACACTCTCTACCAAAAACCGAGATTATAATTACAACTATTACAGGCAGCAGCAGAGGCCATATGATAATGCCCTAATAGGAGGAGGAATCAGCAAAACCAGTCCTCTGCAAATCAGTCCACCTCTAACAAGCAGCAAATTTGAAGTTTTGGTTGGGGGTCTGAGCGACCACCCCATAAGTCCACTGCAGTCCAATGTCACTTTCGGTCACCGCCTGAGACCTTTCTACCAACAGTGGGCCCAAATTACCACAGACAAATGGATCCTAGAAATTATCAGATCAGGTTATACAATCCCCTTTACTTCCACGCCTCCTACCCTACCCTGTCCCTCTTCAGGGACCCCTCTCACGAGCCCCTGTTACAGGCAGAGGTGCAAAAGCTAGTTACCTTAGGAGCAATACATCATTATCAGTACAGAGTCCTCCCCTTTGGCTTTTCTACGGCCCCTCGAGTATTTTCAAAGACCCTAGCCATAGTCACGGCCTTTCTCAGAAGACAAAACGTCATTATCTTCCCTTACCTAGACGATTGTCTAATTAAAGGCCCTACCTATCAGCACACTATCATGACAACTATTACCAGGGAATATTTTTCCTGACTTGGCAAAAGATAGAGTTCATTGGCGCATTGCTAGACTCAGTTACAGCAAAAGCCTACCCCCCGCCACAAAGATTCAGGGCAATCTGCGACCTCGTTCAACAGGTCAAACAGGCTCCCTTCTCCCCAGTCTGGACGTGTCTTCAATTACAGGGGCATATTGCAGCCATGACATTTGTGGTCTTGTTCGCGAGGCTGCACATGTGTTGCCTACAACATTGGCTCGCAATCAACTATATACCAACCCGACACAGCCTCGCGAAGCACCTCTCGCTTCCTCCACCAGTGCTGCAGTCCCTCGAATGGTGGACATCTCTGAACAACCTCCTCCTCGTCAGTATACTCTTCCACCGACCAGACCTTTCAGTTACTATAACAGATGCATCACTCATGGGCTGGGGACCCCACTGTGGTGCAGCGTCAATACATGGTACGTGGGCCCAACACAAGAGAAACTTTCACATCAATATCCAGAGCTCAGGGCTGTTCGCAGGGCTTATGCCCATTTCCTTCACCTGATAAAGGGCAGAACTATCTGTGTCCTCACAGACAACACACCTATGTTTTCTGTCAACCAGCAGGGGGGTCCTGATCACACTCTCTATGTGACAAGGCAGTCAGATTCTGGAACTGGTGCATCAGAAACTAGATAACCCCAATGGCTATGTACATACCAAGACAACAGAATGTGAGAGCCGACAAACTGAGCAGACATTTCTCAGATCAGCACGAGTGGGAGATCAATACCAATGTCCCCCTTTCAATCTTCCGCAAATGGGGCTTTCCAATTATAGACCTCTTTGCAACACCTCATAACTGCAAATGCCACAGATTCTGCTCTCGGGCAGGACTAGGCAAGAGGTCAGAAGGGGACACCTTCACCACCCGCTGGACAACTCCCCTACTTTATGCCTTTCCACCAATCCCGCTTATCGCCAGAGTGATCAACAAGATCCAATCCGGCCACAGTAATCTTAATAGCCCCAGCCTGGCTGAGACAGCCCTGGTTCCCTTACCTACACTACCTGTCGATAGATCAACCTATCCCTCTCCCAGCAGTGCTGAATCTCCTCACACAGCACTACGGCAGTATGTCACCTCAGTATCAAAACCATGAAACTCATGGAGTGGTTTATCCATGGTTCCAGAATGAAGAATTTACCTGTTTGGACAGGGTTAAATAAGTTCTTCTAAACAGTCGGCATCCCTCCATGAAAAGCACCTATCGAAATAAGTGGACGCATTTTCAACAGTGGTGCACGATGCGCAATTTGCATCCCACTATAGTCCCCGTACCTACCTTATTCGACTACCTCATGGACCTTAGCGACACGGGCCTCCATCAGCTCTGTCTGGGTCCACCTGGTGGTGATCACGGCCTTCCATGATCCGGTAGATGGCTTCTTTCTCTTCGCACATCCCATGGTGAAATGTTTTCTCACAGGTTTACAGAAAATGTGTCCAAACCTCTGCTCCCCAGTGCCACCGTGGGACCTGAATTTGGTCCTCGATACGCTCACCAGGCCACCCTATGAGCCATTAGCCACTACGCCACCACAATACCTGTCTATGAAGGTGGCATTCATAGTGGCAATAACATCAGCAAGAAGGGTAGGAGAAATCACAGTCCTCATGGCAACCCTCCTTTCACTATATTTACCAGGGATAAAGTCACTCGGACCTCACTCCGAGGTTATATCCAACTTCCATGTAAATGAACCCATTTACTTACCTGCCTGTTTCCCTAAACCTCAAGCCACCCTCAAGGAGGTTATATTACATATGCTGGATGCAAGGAGAGGAATTGCATTCTACCTTGATAGAACTAGAGCAACCGGGAAATCGGACAGGCTCTTCGTTGCATGGTTAGGACCATGCACAGGAACAGCAGTTTCTGCACAGCGCCTATCCAAGTGGATTGCAGACTGCGTATGTACCGTTTATGAACTTAGGGGCAGACAGCCACCGCAGCCCATTAGGGCTCATTCCACACATGCAGTGGCCACTACAACGGCCTTCCTGAACATTTGTAGTACAGCCACGTGGTCCTCACACCATTCTTTCACACACATAAGGGGCCAATAGTCTCCACATCTCTAGCAGATGCGGTCCTTCCTCCTTCCACTTAGACTCCAGTGCCCACCTCCATCGGGCAGGTACTGCTGTGGAGTCACCTGAATGGAGCACCCGCAGGGACATCACTCGATGAAGAAGAAGAAGTTACTCACCCTGTGCAGTAACGGTGGTTCTTTGAGATGTGTGTCCCTGTGGGTGCTCCACTACTCTCCCGTCCTCCCCTCTGCTTGGAGTTTACAGGGACTTCAGGTAGAAAAGGAACAGACAGGACTCGCGCTGCGCACACATTCCACAGGCTCCAGCGAGGGGAGGGGCCGCTGAGTGCGCAGGTGCAGCGCAAGGGGCACTGCTCACAAAAATCTCCGATCCCCGGTGCAGGCATGTACTGAGACCTGAGTGGAGCACCCACAGGGACATACATCTCGAAGAACTAACATTACTGCACAGGGTGAGTAACTTCTTCTTTGTTATGTCTTTTAACTGATAGAAATGGATTTGTATAGGCACAAACTCTTCTTTACCTTAAACATAAAATGCTATGTAGAGTAATTGGAGTCCCTTCCTGCCATAATTATTATTGTATTGGCTAAGAATCACAACCCGGGGTTAGGTTCTCGTTGATGTTGTGGTCGCTGTATAAGCAAGTAACACAGAGACAGCCCTTGCCCTGGGGAGCTCACAGTGACAGGAAGGATGGCCGGGTGTCAGGCTGAGACTTGTGAGGTCTGGATTAAATTCCCTGCTGTGCTACAGACTTCCTGTGTGAAAATGAGCAGGTCACCGAAGGTATGTCTACACCAGCGATGGGCAATCAAGAAGAGGGAGTGGGCCACACGAGTGGCCCTCCTTCATCTCAGTGGGCCACAGCAGTCCGCAGCCCACTGGGGTTCCACCTGCAGCCCCGCTGACCCCTGTTGGCCTTCCTCCCCACTGGGGCACTAGAGCCCCACATTTCCTACCCCTCCCATTACCTGCCAGCATTTTCAGAGTGCCACACATGGCCCGATTTGCGCTTGGTTCCTGCTCCTCCCACTCCCTTCCAAAGGCGGAATGCTGTGAATCAGCTGTTCATAGCATTCTATCTGTGGGAGGAAGTGGGGAGAGCAGGGATGGAGCGGAGCTCAGCTGATTTGCGGCACTTCGGAAGTGCTGGGAGGAAGGGGGAGGAGTAGGCAGTGTGGGGCTCTGGTGCCCCATTGCATGAGAGGCACATGGGGGAGGGAGACCAACAGGAGGTCTGCAGGCTGCAGGTGAAGCTCCAGTGGGCCCCAAGTGGCCTGCAGGCTGGAGATTGCCCACCATTGGTCTATGTTGTGTTTTCAAACCCACAGTAGCAAGTCTCAGAGCCCAGGTCTGCAGGCATTTGCTGTGGAGCTAAAATCAATTGTGTAGCCATTACAGCTGGAGTGCAGACCCTGAAGCCTGCCCCTCATCCTAGAGTTAAGAACCCAAGCTCCAGTCCAGTCCCAAATCTTGACACAACTGCTTTTAGTGCTGTAGCACCAGCCCAAGTCTCTCAGTGTTGAGACTCACTCTTGCTTGCAGTGTAGTTGTACTCTTAGTCTCTCTGTGCCACAGTTCCCCATCTGTGAAATGTCAGTAATAGCACTTTCGTACCTTAGTGGGATGTGGTCAGGAGAAACCCATGAAGGATTCTGAAATGCTCAGGTATGCTATTTGGGAGTCAGGTAGGTATCTCGACAATCCTATTTTTATACAAAACTCCCATTGTCTTCCATTGGAGATAATCACATGCTGCTATGGCAGAATATGGCACTTAACTCTAAGGTAAATGGATTTTGGTGAGTGGTAGGGGATCTGAAATCTTGGCAGGGTGTTCCCTTTTGAAAACCTTTTCAGATGAGGTCAGCATTTACAAATGCCTCCCAGCCACCTCCAGGCCAAAAATATTTTCACTCAAGATTTGCAAAGAGTGCTTACAATTCTTTTTTTAATTTATAAATTTAGGAACAAAATACAGATCGTCTTTGACAGTGGATGACTGCTTTGGCATGGGGAAGACTGCTTACAATGAAGGCGATTACTATCATACTGTGCTGTGGATGCAGCAGGCATTGAAGCAGCACGACGAAGGGGAAGATGCAGTCATCACCAAAGTGGAGATTCTGGACTATCTCAGCTATGCCGTCTTCCAGTTCGGTGACTTACACAGGGCTGTGGAGCTCACAAGGCGCCTGATTTCCCTCGGTGAGAAGTACAAATGATTCAGTTTTTTAAAGCCAGGGTGGAATGAGATGTGCTGTAGGTAGCAATGCAAAGAACACCTATGTTCCACAGAGCGAGTAACATTTACAGAGAAATGACCTGTCCTATGGCACACAGTAACGTTAATATTGAGAACTACAGCTTGACCCTAAAAGCTGACCCTAAGCATCAACACACGTCTGACATGGTGCAATATCCATCGTGTATCCTGTCATGGAAAGAGGCTTTTTATCGAGTCCAGTCCCCTGCCTTCATGGCAGAACCTAGTACTGTCTAGACCATCCCTGATACACATTTATCTAACCTACTCTTAAATATCTTCAGAGATGGAGATTCCACAACCTCCCTAGGCAATTTATTCTAGTGTTTAACCACCCTGACAGTTAGGAATTTTTTCCTAATGTCCAACCTAAACCTCCCTTGCTGCAGTTTAAGCCCATTGCTTCTTGTTCTATCCTCAGAGGCCAGGGAGAACAAGTTTTCTCCCTCCTCCTTGTGACATCCTTTTAGATACTTGAAAACCACTATCATGTCCCCTCTCAATCTTCTCTTTTCCAAACTAAACAAGCCCAATTCTTTCAGTCTTCCTTCATAGGTCATGTTCTCTAGACCGTTAATCATTCTTGTTGCTCTTTTCTGAGGCCTTTCCATATTCAACTGACTCTCTCAGGATTCTGGTTTCTCTACCTAATCCTACCAACCTCTATGCTTCATTACTAGGTTCCATCATCATTTTAGTGCTTCTTTATGCCAAAAGAAAGGCTTTTGCCCAAGGGCTTCAAGGGATTGGATTTTTCAGATGCTTAGATGAATTTGGTCTAATGGCGCTTGTATAAAAGCCCTGTCTTTAGCTCGAGGCAGATCAACTTTGCTTTCTTCCTTCTTAGTAAGAGAGTGAGTTACAGGGTAAGTTATATGGGAAGGAATGATTGTACCTGGTTGTCTGGCCCAGCCAATCTGAAATGCAAGGTATCTATTCTTCTCCAGGTTATGGCCTGATCAGCCGTGTTATGTGACTGTAGACTGAAAAATAGCTGCTGTCTTTTACTGTAAGGTTGGCTATACCCCAAGAGGGGTATGTGTGTGTGTGGGCGCACACACACTCTTAACTTTGGAAAGATCTTCAGAATCAAAATCCCCATATGTATTATTGTCAAATACAATCTTCTGTGCCAGGGGCCTGGGCAGTGTCTGCAAAGCACAAATAAATTGTCCTTATCAGCATCACACAATAGGACAGATTTGACGGGGCTGCTCAGAGAGGCTCAGTTGTGTTATCAGTATAAGGAGGCTTGGCCAATAGTTGCCTGGACTCTGTGATACCTCCCCCTCCTCCCATTAGCAGGCCTGCTCATAGGTCATATTTCCACTTAATTATCTATTTAATTTATAGATATTGAGTTTGTTCTGTTTCTGTTTTACATAAACACACGAAGTTAAAAGGATTTATAGCCACCTTCGTAGGAGGACACAAGAGGTGAAGAAACACTTTGCGTCTTCCCTCCAGTTTGTACAGCCAGTCTAGGTTTCTGTTCACATGACTTTCAGAGATTATATGGTATGTTTGTTTTAGAAGAGAAGCACTATCTGTGTCTAGGGGAGGCTGATACGGGCAGGATCACTGGTGCAGTGTGGATGGGCTCCAAGTTTCTCAGACTAAATTACTGAGTTAGGATGAATGAATTCCACTATTTTTTTTTTCTTTCCATTCTCTTCAACCTAGATTCTGCTCACGAGAGGGCGGGCAGCAACCTGCGATACTTTGAGAAGTTGCTGGAGAAAGAGAGAGTGGCAACGCTACTAAATAAGACGTCAACGATGACAAAATCGTCAGTGCGAAATGGGGTTTATGAAAGACCTGCTGACTACCTGCCAGAGCGTGATACCTATGAAGCTCTGTGCAGAGGTGAAGGTGTGAAAATGGTGAGAGAAGAAGGAAGTGCTGACTTGGAATGTTCTTCCTATAGTTCATGTTGCAGGATAGCCTGCCAAAGGCTATGTTCTAGTGGTTCCTATGGCTTATCGTAAAGCCAAAGTTTGCTGTTGGATTTGTAGTGTTCCCTGCCAAAGCTACTTTCCAGAACGCGTGCTCCCTGCAAGTTGCCATTGCTCCAGCAAATATATGACTATGCCATCAACAAGGGGGCTGCTTTCAAAAGTCATCCCTTTCTATTTTCATCAGAAATATTCCTGGGGGAAAGGGGAAGGGAATTAATAATGGAATAGAAAGTGGCTGCCTGATAAGAAAAAGGTGCAGTAGGTAAATTGAATCCTCCACAGTGACTGTGGTAGAATTTACCAGGCTATTATTGGAGCTTCTCTAACTCTGCATTTGAGATTCAGAAGTGGGAATTCTGTGATTATCCCTAAGTAGTATAGGCTGGTGAAAGTTGACCTCTGAATAGAAATATAATCAATGAACTTTCTAGGTATTCCATCTCATGTTGGAAAAAAAAATGAATAAATAGAAGTATTTTTTTTTAAATTATTAATAGTGACACAATCTGTATAGTATCAATTTTAAAAAAAATATTTTCTTTCCCTATTCCCATTATTCTCTTAAGACCAGCTCAAATGTTTACTTTTCTCTGCCGGTAGATGGTGAAAGGAACATAGTTTTGGTGATTCTGCTTCTCCTGCTTTACGTAGGAAGCCGGTAGGCTGTGGTTTCTTGTCCGTCATAGGTAAAAGCAGCCCTTTCTGACTGTGCGGGGTTTCTGTATGTATAAGCAGGCTCCCTGATGGAGGGCTTAGGGTCTTCCTTATGTGGAGTCATTTAGATACTGCACTTGAAAAAATTGACAGCATGTTGCTTAATTAATTCTACTCTGGAACTTCCAGCTGTTTAATAACTAGGCATATGGAATTCATAACATAAACCTACTTAGGAAAAAAGAGCTCTCCTCTGCTCAGTTGCAAGATATTTCAACAGTTATCCTTCCTGTGTGTCCAGTGAGCCATTTTGAACAATCAGAGCAGCCGGCTGTGCTAGAAGCCTTTGTAACGGTTGTTGAATTCAGTTGTCTCTTTGGGGCAGCTGTTTTAATCACCAAAGGGAGCAGTTTGTGATACCCTGTCCTCAAACACATCTGAAATTTTTAGATGAGACACAGCTTCAGTATCTTCTGGGCTTTAGTTGTCTCTGTTTCTGCAGCCTTGCTGCAAAACCTTGCCATATAAGATACGGAATTTTAGCCAGTTGGGTACTTGCTTTGTCATTTGATGTCCATAATCTATAACTTGTTACGATTTAATCTCTCAAGGGTATGATGTCACAGCTATTACTCAGTGGCATAGTGTGGGAAAAGATTGTTCATTACCCTTTACTCCCAGAAAATTTTAAAGTAACATTTCAGTCCTTGTTAAATGTAGTAGGCCAGAAAGTGGAGACATTCAGCTTCCAGGTATCTTCTGTAGCACAGAACAGAGGACACTTGTTGGTTTTGGTCTTAAACATTTAAAGAAAACAGATGTGTGTGTGATTGGGGACTTATATTTCAGACACCTCGGCGGCAGAAGAGGCTGTTCTGCAGGTACCATGATGGAAATAGAAATCCCCATCTCATCATAGCTCCCTTTAAGGAAGAAGATGAATGGGACAGCCCTCATATCGTCCGATACTATGATGTCTTGTCTGATGAAGAAATAGAAAAAATTAAGGAGCTGGCTAAACCAAAGGTGGGTGTCCCCTCTTCTACTATTTCCAGCTCACCAGTGGTTGCTATTTCAGCACTTTATTTCTAACAAGGAAGATTGTGAAATAGATTCAAAAAGTTTAACTTCACATCCTGACCTATACAATGTAGCTAAACTGTGCTATGAACCAAGGCAGTGTTCCCTCTAATGTTTTTTATGCCCATGTGCAGAATGAAGTGTATTATGTGCACCAATGTGGAGGTGATGTGTCTCATATCAACTCCATATTGGAGCACATCATAAAATTCATTCCACACATGGATGGTGTGCCACAGAGGTGGAGTTTGAGGGGCTCACAGTGCAGCAGGGGGCTCAGGGCTGGGGCAAAGGGTTGGAGTGAAGGGGCGGTGAGGACTAGAGAGGAGGGGCTTGGAGTGCAGGAAAGGGTTCCAGGGGGCAAACTGGAATCCCCCAACCCTCTTGCTGCAGCAGCTTGTGGCCAGATGAGAGAAACTTCTCCTCTGCCGTGGCAGCTGTGGCGGGGCTGCGCCGGGGGAGGGAAGCCTTTCCATGACTGTGGCAGTTTTGGTAGGGCTAGGCTGGGGAAAAGTGCCACTCTATGGCTGTGGCACATCTAGGCTGGAGCTGGGGCTGGAGCACCAGTCTGCTCCCCGGCTGTGGCAGGTCCAGTTAGGCTGGGTTGGCGGAGGGGCACTGTGGCCAGTCTGGCTGGGTTGGGGAAGGGGCATCATTTTACCCAGAGCATGAGTTCTGGTAATATCATATTCCAAAAACAAATATCAACTTGACATTTCTTTAGCCTGTCTAGCCTTCAGGTGCTGAAATTGCCTTTCTTTTCTTGCTAAACTGCAAAAAGGGAAATAACAGCTCAAGACCAGTAATAGATGTTAAGCTTGATCCACTCTGCTTTGAAAAGTCTGGAAAGAAATTAAAGTTAAAAGCATTTATGTATTGTTTATTATCTAATGAATTCGTTTTAATCTTCTAGCTATTGCTTTAAACTATGCAATCAAAATATCAGTCAGATTAACCTTTATGCATGTATTTCTGAATGAAATATTTTAAGATATAATTGGAAATGGAGTGAGAAATTGGTATCTTTAGGCACATTTAGCAAGTTTCCAGAGCTAGATTTCTCTGTTTATCAGCTCAAGTGCCTTAGCAGAAAACCTTACGTCTCTTTGAAGACCCTCACCTCCATGAACTTAAAATCTTTTCCCTGATGGTTCACCATTACATCATGCTATAAAACTGTCCTTGGAACTTCAGAAGCTTCAGATACAAACTAGTTTGAATTTTTGTTTTATCTCTGGAAATGTTTCGTAATCTGACAAAGGAAATGGGCTATAAATACAAGAAGACAATAATTAACAATTTGTTTCATTTAGTGTGTGTGTTCAGGATTTAGGAAATCATTGCCTGATCACAATCACTGATTTTATATAAGTGTAGCTCTATTAATTTCAGTGAAAATTACTCCTGATTACTCATTACTATATGTGAGATCAGGATCAGGTCTAGCATATGTAGGTAAATGTAATAGTTTTAAATGAATTTATAAATATTCCTACGTAGTTGTTCACAAACTTAATTTTTTATCATCTGCTTCAGACCTCACAGCTGGAGTTCCTTTGAAATCCAGAACGTTATGCCCAAAAGGGTGGAAAATATAATATTATGATGGGATAATTCCTAAATAAAATTAATGTAATTTCAGCCAGGAAACTTTATTGAGTAATCATTTTAAGTTTTATAGGCAGAGCTCTCTGCAGTGGTGTGTGACTGTCTTGGATTTGGAATGGTTGGGATGTTAAATTTGGAATGTTACCCTGATATTCTAGATTATCTCCGCAAGAAATCTCTCTTCCCAGTTCCAAACATAATTTGCAGCTTTAAATGTGCCAAGACTTTGTTTCTGAAGAAAAGCAGTATCTGTGTTTGAGTGCGGGTAGCTGTTCAGAATGACCAGCTGTTTTTCACACTCATTTTGCAAAAGAGTCTTTTTTTAGTGCAATGTTACTTTAGTGCAGTGTTACTACGCTTACTTTCACCAGTGTTATACAGAAAGCATCAGTAAAATTGCTAATTGTTAGGCCTGGATTGTATTGGGATAAGCGTTGCATTGAAGCAAATAGAATGTAATAATTATACATTTTAATAATGACTTCTTCATAATACAGATGAGCCAGACTAGTCAAAGGTTCATCCTAGAGGGGAATGTATAGAGCTTTGCTGATCTCAGACTTACAATGCACAGTCATCCTGGGTGTTAGGGAAAGCTGTGCTGTTGAAATACTGAAACAGCAACCTGGGGCAGTGGGGGAGAGTGAGAGAACCTGCAAGTGAACTGAGACTTCTGTGTAAAAAAGAGAAACTGTTGTGCTGCAAAGGAGGAAATAGTGGAATTTATAGTAGAATAGAATTTTAATCAAGATGCTGCAAAGCTCAGAACCCACATATTACACACATTGTTTGTGTATTAGTTTAGGAATGAAATCGGGGTGGTTTTGTTTTGTTTTCAATTCACTGTTATTAGTTCTATGTCGTGGGAGGTCTGCTATGAGCAGAATGCACAGTTGAAGTCAAGACGACAAGATTATACAGCAAGGGTGAAAGTAACTTAAAATTTCTTACAGGTACTGTCCTATTGCAACCAAGGTCTCTGCCAGCTCTTTAAATAGCTCCCTGCTGGATTTTGCTGCAGCTCAGGTGGCTCTTGCCGGAGCTGCGCACCTGGGCGCACCCGCTTACTTTCACCAGTGTTGTACAGAAAAATGGAGTATTCCAGCACCAAACACATGAGACGCCAGTTTAATAAGTTTGTAGCCAGGCTTATTTTAGCTTCTCTTCTTTGTTCAGGTCAACTGGTGACCATAGAAAGAAACCATCTGGAGAACCCAAAGGAAGTAGAGGGGTAATGAGGAGTTTGGCAAGTTACATTATATGACAAAAAGCAGCACTTCGTTGTCCAAATAAAGAAAAACATTGTCAGCCTGATTTCCCTGCTGTGACTTATGGAGTGAGATTCTGGAACAAAATACTAAATTAGTCAGAATTATGGGGAAAGTTGTGCCAAGAGCTATGGGTAGAGACAAGAAATCTAGCAAGCAGCTTGGAAGGGAAACAGGAGAATGACGCATTTGGTGAAATATAAAATAAAAATATATATGCACTGGAAAAAATGCAGAAGTGTAAAAAGATGGTGATTGAATGGGGGTGACATGTAATTAAGTGGGTTCGGCACTGTTCATCTTCAAAGGGATGTAATGTGTTCATCCTCACAGCATCCCTGTAACATAGGCAAAAATTATGCAGCTTAAAGATGGAGAAACTGAAGCACAGTGATGTGAAGTGACTTGCCCAAGATTACACAACAAATCCATGTTAGAGCTGTGATTAGAACACAAACCACTTTACTTCGGGGAAGATTGACGCTGCTGTGATCGATCTTCCGGGGTTCTGTTTAGCAGGTCTAATTAAGACCCACTAAAATGAACTCAGAGGGTGCCCCCATCTGCACTCAGTACTCCTGCTTCTGAGAGGAGTAAGGGAAGCCAACGGGAATGTTGGTTTAGCTGTAATTAACATAGCTGGAGTTGCAAACCTTTATTCGACCTTCCCCATTAGTGTAGATCTGGCCTCAGACTTCAGTGTTCATTCTGCTAAGCCACAGTGGCTGAAGATTCTCACCTGATCTAACAGCTGATATGTTCCCAGCAGTTGTGCCTAGTAAATCAAACACTAAGGGCACGTCTTTACTTTCCATGCCAGAGATCACTCTTCTGGCATTCGATTTAGCAGGTCTAGTTAAGACCTATAAATTGAACGCTGAAGGCAGCTCTGGCTGGCACTCAATTGCAAGGAGTAAGGGAAGCTGACACGAGTGTTTGCTTCCATCAACCTCCCTCTGAAGATGGTGCCAACCTCGGGTTAAGGTAAGTCAACTCCAGCTATGAATTTTATGCTGCTGGAGTTGCATACCTTCCAGGTCTAGTGTAGTCCTGGCCTAAGAGAAATTAGAGCTGGAAATGAGCCTGTGCACTTCCCTCAAGGCAGTGCCCATCAAGAACCCAGGTTGAGGGCTCTCTTGCTCTGAAGAGCAGGCTGTCTTGTGATTTCCATGAGCTGGATCCTGCGAATTTTTCATTGTCTGCACTGTAATGTCTAACGTTCTTCCTAACAAAGTCATTCTTTTTCTCACCTGCTCCTTGAACCTACTAAATGCAATTCTTCTTATCTACCCCAACCCACCTATCAAATAGTCTGGCCATATCCCATCGAATATTCAAGAGTTAACTTGCTGTCTCCTCTGTCAGTAAGGACACAAACTTCATGGATCATTCATTTTCTGCTGTTCCTTCTTGCTGATATTGACCCAACCCATGTTACAGACAACAATACTTTCCAAATCTGTTCAGCAAGCAACATCTAATTAAAGGTTTATGCGGTCCCTTTAGCCAGATTCTGATCAGAAGGATGACAACTATATTCCATCCACATTGCACCACAGACTGTTCCAGTGTGAAATCAGAATAAACTCCAGGTTGGAGTTAAACATTTCACCCCGAAATATATCTAACCCAGGAATTCACCGTCTGACAACGGGGAAGGAAATAGACCATTGGTTGAATTTTGGAACAGATTTTTTTAAAACTATTTATTCTCTGAAAATTTTGTCCTTGGCATTTCTTTTGATGCAGTTGGCACGAGCCACGGTACGTGATCCCCAAACAGGTGTGCTGACAGTGGCCAACTACAGGGTGTCAAAAAGGTAAGATGACTGTGAAAGAGCATCCTGCTGTTTGTCTTCAAGCTCCATTCAACCCAAATGCAGTGCTGACGCTGTCACTAGTCCACTGCTTTTATTAACATTCTTCCTTTGCCTGCCTGCTTTCACTGACATAATGTAGCATGAGAGGATGGCTTTAATTGCACGTGCTGTGTTTTCTACTACATCTAAGATTGGACAATGAGTTTTATGGCCTTTATTCTCTCAATTTTTGTATTCTGGAAGTTGAATGTGTGCAAATTCTGATGCCTTACGTGCTTTTATAGTTGATATAGACAATACCTCTGTTACTTTAAGTAGCAATAAAACTATTTAACTCTAAAAATACTTTAATTCTGGACTTAACGATTTATGAATCCTTATGTTAAGGTACAATTGAGAATAATATTAAAAAAATTTAATATGCAGCAGTCTGTCAAGCTTTAGTCATCTAAAAAGACAAAAAAAAATTATCCTTTTGGCAACATGTCTCTACAAATGGATTTCAGACAAAACTTAGAATATACAATTTGGAACATCGAGCAGTATTACAATAGTTTGCACACAGCACCCTGTCAATGTTGAAAGTCGCACCTACATAGAGCATATCCAGCATCTTGCAATACTGTCACGCAGCATCTTCTGAAGGGAAAGGATTTCTTGAAATATCAAAAGGCTTTTGCATTTAGATAAGATGCATGTACCTAGGTTTCCAATGCTGAATCTCAAGATGGAAATGTTCCCTGGAAATGTTGCTTGAAGGCTAAGATCAGAAACTGAGCTATGTGCTAAAAGCAAAATGTGGTGATTTGCTTGTTTGGAGTTAATTTGGGGGGAAGGAAGAAATCTCGGTGACGTTTCTCATCTTGTGTTATCACGGGCAGAGTTGTCTGATAGATAGGGCAGTCTATGATTGCAGGAAAACTTTTAATGGCAGGCACAATTAAAAAAAACCCAGAAGAATGGATTCCTGTCATCTAGCGGTTGGTAAAATAACTGCACGTTACAGGAACAACACACAGACTTATGTGCTTCACACAGCAAAGGTTTGCATAGTTGGAGCTGATGGTAATGGATTACATTTAACCCCAAAATCTATGTACTTATCATTATCTGTACCCCTTGGTTGCAGTCTCTTCAGTTCTCTTTGCCAAGATATATGAGCGTAACACTTTTAAAAAACAAACCAAGTTCATAAGCATTACAGGCTGAAAAAGATGCATTCTTCCAAGTTTGTGGTGGGATTTTAGATCCACACAAGCACTGTAGTGGGTTCTTCCATGCAGGTAACTCCATAACTGTCATGATGGTTCTGGATGCACCATAAACACATATCAGAGTCTTTGAAAGCACTATTTGAAAAGCTGCAAATCACCAAGCTTTTTCATCTGTCAAGTTTTTGCTTCCGGTTGCCTAAGCCAGAGATGTGGGTGTTGCTCCAGCTTTTCAAAGATTTTTGCCTTTGACTGCTTTTCACATACATGTTGTGTCACAGACTTCAACAAATAGTGTCAGCAACTAGCCAGTACCTCAGTGAAGCCTAAGATGTCTCAAATTGGGGAACTAAACTCAGAGAGAATGGGAAAGTTTTGGCTCAAGTGTATGGACAAAAATTCCTCACACGCCATTTCACTGCTTCCTACAGCTCCCATTGGCTGGGAACAGCGATCCACAGCCAACAGGAGCTTCAAGCCGCTATACTTGCAGAGGCACAGGTATATAAAGTGCCTGCTGCCTGCCAGGAGCTAACCCTATAAAGCTATGTCCGGCTTATAGCCTACCATGGCCTAGGAGGTCTTTGCTCTACTCCAGTGGTCACCAACCAGTAGATTGGGATCTACTGGTAGATCTTGGAGCCTCTAACAGGTGATCCTGACTGGTTTGGCCAAGAGGCTATCTAGTGCTGGCACTTCAGCTGCCCCTCTCTCCACTGCTGCGCATCTCTTGCCCCTTTGCCTTGGAACTGCACCTACCCCTTGGGAGCCTCCTGCTTTCTGTGCAGGACAGGAGAGGGAGGGGAGAGATGTAGATGTCAAGGTGCCCCCTTCCACTCTGTATCCTTTCTCCGCAAAGCAGAGAGGGGGCACAACAGGACTTGGGATGGAGTTTTCTGGCTGCTTTAAGGAGTGGGCCAGGGCGGGGGGAGCCTGCCTTAGTCCCACTGCACCACCAGCCAGGAGCCACCAGCAGTGCCCAGCTGGAGCCCTCATCCCGAACTCCTACCCTAGTCATGACCCCCCTCCTGCACTCCAAGCCCTTGTCCTAGCCCTGAGCACCCCTGCATCAAAACACCATCCCAGAGCCTGCACCTAGAACCCCCTCCTACATCCCAACTGCCTGCGCCAGGCTCAGCTCAGAGCCCCTCTCACACTCCAGATCCCTTAATCCAAGACCAGAGCCTCTGCCCCAGCCTGGTGAAAGTGAGTGAGGATGGGCAAGAGAGGGAGGGTGGGGTGAGCAGGGACAGGGCCTCAGAGAAGGGGGAAGGCTATTTATATTTGAAGTAGATCTTGGATTGCACCTAAATTCAAAAAGGGATCTCATGCTCAAAAAGGTTGGAGACCACTGCTCTACTCTCACCTAGTTTAGAAAGAGAACACACGTTTTTGCCACTTTAGTTGGTTAGAGCTGTAATATATCTGTGCAAAAACCAAAACCAAAGCCTTTCACACCTGCCTCTGCTGTCTGTGACTGAAACTAAATTTGAAGGACTTTGCAAGTGGCAGAACTTTTGCAGAAACCACCAGGAGCTCTGGTATAGACACGTGGTAAACTGTCTGGCAGATTGAAGGAGTATGCAGTGTAACTGTAGCTGGGTTGGTTCCAGGATATTACCGAGACAAGGTGGGTGAGGTAAAATAATGAAGTATGGAGGTTCTGAGTCTAGGGATTTCTCATCTTTTTTTTCTCTTTCCCTCTCACCTACGCACTCAGTTCATGGTTAGAGGAACATGATGATCCTGTTGTGGCCAAAGTAAATCACCGAATGCAGCAAATCACTGGATTAACAGTAAAAACAGCTGAACTATTGCAGGTTGGTTCTGAACTTTCTTACCTGGGTTAACAGCACAATGTTCTGTAAGCAGGTTCCAGGCCTGTCAATCAGGATGATCAGGATTTGGGCTTACGTGGAAGTGGGTTCAGGAGAGGGATATTCTCGTATCCATCTCGCTTGTCAGGTATCAGAAGGTCTAAGCAAAGCAGAAATGGCACATCATCTGGCATGGATGGGCAGGGAACCCATGAAGAGGGTCAGCATGGGCATTCCGTTGCCTGCTACAGAGCAGTGCCATGGGGCAGCTTGTTCTCCCTCTGGCTAGCACATGTGGAAGGATGGAGGGCAGCCAAGGAGTAAGACATGGAGCCAGAGAATATGCAGCACTGACAATCCATTCTCCGGTTCTGCCACTCAGAGGCAGTAGCCTCACTCCAAGTGGAGGATTCTTTGAGTCTGGCAACCATGCATGTCCGCTTAGAGTTCTCCGTGCTTGACCTTTTGGCAGGGAGCCACGGTTTGGCAAAAATAAAAAGTCTTTAAATGAAGATTTCTGATTGGGAGGAGAATAACGTGCCACTGTTGTCCCTAAGACCCTCTGCAGGAGGGTATGGAGACCATGAGGCCAGTTCACAGCCCTGGTCCAGCCTTTTTGTACTATCCTGATACAGCGGGAATGTGAATTGTCTGTATCGTTTTCCTAGGGAATGGCCCTGCAGTATAGGGATTCATACATGGCACAGAGCTTGCTAGAACAGCTCTACATCCCCGTCAGAGACTCCAGTTTTGGAGGCGTCTCAGAGCATGGCTGGGAGACTGCTGCTCTCCAGCTATTCTCGAGTGCCAGAGAGGCACTTAGTAACTGTGTCAGCTGAGTAGAGTATAGACCGGTCCTGAGGTTGCACTAAATCATGTCAGGAAGCAGCCAGAGAGGCGAAAGGTGGTTTAAATCCACCTTCGACCCTCCCTTTCTATGTATAGGTGCAATGCGCACTCTACACCAAAGCCAGGCTCTCTAGCTGGAGCTGTAACAGACTCTCAACCTCTGTAGATCAAACACGTGGAGGAGCACATAATACGCCCTGACCAGTGGATTATATGTGCAATATCAAGACCTGGTGGATACATGTATGAAAAGTCATTGTTTCTATTCTTTCATGTGTTAGCTATAATAGCCAGTGATTCTATGAGAATATAGCGGAAGGGCTTGTAAGTCCAACTTTATTTTTTTTAAAAGTTTCTGCTTAATATTATGGAATACTTTCTGCATTTTTCCATCAAGAGGAGACCATTATAGTCACTGTATGCAATTAATTAGACATTATATCTTCAATGTAATATAACATTTCCCCCTGTATTTTGTATTTATGTATGTATTTGTGTATTTATTTTGTGATAGACAAAGGGTGCACTAAAACATAATGTGACAACAGTGAAATGCAGTTCTGTCAAGAGCCACTTCTGCTTCATGCGTGCATTTAGTTTGGGTCTTAGCCTTCAAGAAGAAAATACTTGTCTTCCCAGCTGTCTTGCAATTAAATGTGCTTGTTTTCTCCCACAACCTAGGTTGCTAATTATGGAATGGGAGGACAGTATGAGCCACATTTTGATTTCTCAAGGGTAAGATCACAGTGTTGAAATCATTCTACAATAATCCGAAATGCAAATAGTACTTTAAAATAAGGTGTGATTTGAGAGAAGGTATAATACTTGTCTTCATGAACAAATTAATATTTAATAATGTAAAGCCTGATCCTGCAAGTTGGCTAGTGACCTCTACACCAGTTCATTTGGGCTTTTCACAGCTTGCTGGGTGCACTTGGAACCTTACAGGTTGGGCCTCTGAATACTAAGCAGAAAAACACAGGAGGAGTCCTCGAATGTCACCTCAAAGCAGTCAGTGACCATGCCACCCCACTGGAGAGTTATGGTTTTCTGTCCATTTTGGATGTATTCCATTTATAATTGCTGGGTTTAAACCAAAGTGGTGTTAGTTAAATCTTATTTCAGATTCTGATTCTGCATTTGGACCCACAAGCATGAACTAAACCCATGAGCATCTCACTGATTTCATGAGCACATAGTTCAACATTAATGCAATTTCTGAACACAGGATTGGGGCCTTTGTTGGCATTAAAACAAAACCTCAACACTGACAACTCACGTTCATTGGCAAACTTTTACGTCTCACCAACAAGATTTGTCTTGTTAGTGTTACTGAACATGGCTTTCCTGTTAACTTGGAGGCTGTGTAATCTCTTCATGCAAATAAATACATTTAAATTCTCTTTAAAGGCTTTGAACTAAAGGAGGTTGATAGAACCTCAATAAAGAATTCAAATTAGCCATCAAATTGGACAGTATAATCTTTACTCTTGGATTAGGCATTGAGGGAGGAGCTGCACTTGGAATTTAACTGGTAGCTGCTGCCAAAGTTAAGGCAAGGCAACAATTAGACTCGGTATGGGTTTGGATTGGTCCTCACTGCTCTCTCTGCTTTGCAGATTTCCATATTTTGCAATCTCCACACAAGTTTTCAGCTCTTTGTTCACTCAGAGAATTTGTACAGTGATTTTTTTTTTAAATTATTTTTTAATCTAAAAATATGTCCCATTTTCAGTACTAATGTCAGTCACTCCAAATGTTCACACCCGTTTTTAAGAACAAAAATGCCAAAATTTTTGCACAGGCTTGGGTTTGGCAGAAATGCTGTGAGCCTGTGGAAGTCCAAGTTTTAAACATTTTCTTATGAATTTATTGTCTTCAGGTTGATTGTGTATGGTTTAAATCACAGTGCCTTTTATGCCATTTCCAAGGAGAGGTGTATTCTTGCATCCAAAATTGATTTAAAATCGTTTATATTTTAATCGATGATTGAGGTTTTTTATCCTAATTTCTGCCATTCCCTGTTTATTCTTCTGGTCTTTCTTGTTCATTTCTAGCTGCAGTTCCTTATTGCTTTTGGTACTTGAGACATTTAAATTGTCACTTGTATCTTGTGATGGGAATGAATTATGCTTTCTTCACTCCTAAATTCACTATAGTATGTGATCTTAGACAGTAATGAATGAAGCCTCAAAGCATTTTCTAGGGATCAATGATAAATTGTGATTCCATTCATTAATTCCAGGCAGTTGTCAATGTCCAGCTGGGGTCATTATTGCTATTATAATCTGTCACAGTTAGCTAAAAAAGAATTTCCTTTTCCTGCCGTAGAGTATATTGTGTATGTGAATAAGGGGTTAGATCTGCACTATGGGTACTGCATTTAGAAGAACTAGGGATCTGATCCAAAGCCCACTGAAGTGAGTGGGAATCTTTCCATTGACCTCAGTGTACTTTGGATCAAGTCCAGTAAGACCAATGTAGCTGTCATCCATACTGAGTATTTCGTAAGGGTTAGAATATTTATTTGCAATATGTTTGTGCTCTGTGCCCTAAACTTTCCCTTCAAACTCTTCTGGTTGCTGAAGAACCATATTGACTCTATTCTATGTGCATATTGCATGCGTTTGCAAACTTAGTTGGGCTCCAAGATGCTTTATATGCTACTCCATATAAAGTGCCCACAGTTTGCCTCAAACTATTGGAATTGTTTCTGCCGAGAGCATGTAACATTAGAGTGAGCCTGTTTGGAACTTGGGTTAAAGTTGTTATCTATTACAGCGACCCTTTGACAGAACAATCAAAACGGAAGGAAATAGGCTAGCAACGTTTCTTAACTATGTAAGTACCTCTGTGTCCTTGTTGTTTGTGCTCTTGAAGTTTGCAGTTGATTCTCATTTAATTTTATAGAAAGATGAGCCTGATGCTTTCAAGCGTTTAGGGACTGGAAATCGCGTGGCCACTTTTTTAAACTATGTAAGTATGTGAATCCTGTACCTGTCGAACGATGCTTTCCATAGCATCACATTTACAAATAACCAGTTGCGCAAGCTGTTGTAGAGACTCACTAAAAAGCTATAGCATCTGAAAGTGGGGATTTCCTTGTTCTCACACCATCTCCTGCTATCATAACTCGACGTCTCTTAATCCCAATGTGGAAAACATAATTTGAATAGAGGCTACATATTTCTCTTATTTACATTGGATGAATCCATTGGCTTCGTTGGATTTCCACTGGGATGAGAGGAGAATTTGACTCATAAGTTTCAAAGTGAAACTTCAGAAGGGGTTGAGTGTCTTCAGACATAACCTTTCACTCAGCATCCTAGCCATCAGATGTTTGTCAAGGGGACTTCCATCTTTTTCACCAGAGTCTGATAGCACTTGATGTTGTGAATCTTCTGGCAGTTTCCACATTGTAACTTTCTGCTCTAAGCTAGTTTACTGTAGTGTAGTTATTGCTTTTGCAAGTGGAGACATGACTAACAAAGATGCTAGTTCAGTTAAATTGTGTTACAAGTTCAAGTGCTGAAAAGACAGTATTGTTGGTATGGTGCATGTGCAGTATGGAACCTAAGGATCATATACACTGGATTCCCCTGCATCATGCCTATTGAAATTAATGGGAGTTCTGCAAATAAATTCCAAGCTGTATATGGCCCTTTGTACGTTTTTTGGCTCTTTTATTCTGACAGTGACATAGCGGTTATCTGATATCTGTAGCATTTAGTATCTCAAGAGTTTGGGTGTCAGTCCTGTTACAGAGTATAGTCTGGGTGATGCGGGTTAGGTGTCACCCCACTTGGAAAATGTTTTGAATGAGCTGATATTTTGAATGTCAAGTGCAGTCAGAAGTGAAAGTAAGTGGGTGCACCCTGGTGCGCAGTTCTGGCAAGAGCTGGCTGAGCTGCGGCAGAAAGCAGCAAGGAGCTATTTAAAGAGCTGGCAGGGACCCGGGTTGCAGTAGGACAGTACCTCTAAGAAATTTGAAGTTACTTTCACTGCTGAGTGCAGTTGACTTGTCTGAAAGAATAAAACACGATAAAAACCCAAATGGGACAGATATTTTCAAGATAATCTGTTAGGATATTTTAAATGGAAATTCAGTGGCCATAACTCATCTTGGGCTTCTCAGATTTTCTGACCAACCTTGACTGAGATTATGTAATATATTTTTTTTAACATTCTCAGCCCTGGTCTACAGTTATTTCAAAATAACTCCCCTTATTTCAAAAAGTTACTTTGAAATAACTCCCCTTATTTTTAAATAACAAGTGGCGCGTCCACGCCACCAAGCCCATTATTTTGAAATAAGGGGCTGGTTATTTCAAAATAATAACCCCTGCTTTCCACGAGGAATAATGCTTATTTCAAAACAGTTATTTTGAAATAGCATTAGTGTGGACTGCTCGCCAGAGTCATTCCAAGTAATTACTCCCTAATGCTTCCGGAGGCTCTAAGTTGAGTTATCATGCCCACATTAAGGGAGCCTACCTCGGACTAATTTTGAGACTTCCCTATAGTAGTATGGACACGCTATTTTGAAATAGTTATTTCAAAAATAATTTCCTAGTGTAGACATGCCCTTAGTTCTACATGTACAACTGCAAATTTTCTTTATTTTATGACATGTACAGCATGCCAGTGTGTCCAAAGTGTCTATTATAAAAGATTGCCTTGTTGCTGAATTGTAGATTTTTAGTTTGCAAAGATGCATGCACTGTGCTTTTTAGGTTGGAGAGAAAGGGAATTGGCCCCTAATGCCAATGGCACCCTGTGCCCTTTTATTGTAGGTACCAGGCTGGATACCAAACTAGTAATGATGTTACCATTAAGCAGAAAACCAAATCAAAAAGAGAAAGTGGGATGTTACTTAGTGCAGTAATATTTACAAAGCACTAGATCCAATCCTGCTCTCATTGATGGTAGCTGTGGTTTTGCTGTTTAAAGAGTGCAGAATTAAACCCAGTTGTATGTCTCTTTACCGACTGCTGGATCTAAGTCTGTTGAAATCAGTGGAAATACATATAAATGTTTCTGATCTATCAGTCTTCGTCCTCAAAGGAAACCAGCACAGCACTTTCAGAAGATGAGCCTGAGCAGAGGACACTGAGTTTATGGCTTGTTACAACAATCAGAAACATCCTCTTTTTGTCCTCTTGACTGCAGAGGTGTTAACAGGCCTCTCTACCTTGAATTGACGCTTAGAATATGTGCTAACTACTTATGCTGAACAATTTGTTCCACCCTGCCTTTAACTTGGATGCTTGAAGTTCCTATCCCAGACCCAAAGAAGAGCTCTGTATGGCTCCTAAATTTGTCTCTCACCACAGCATTTGGTCCAGTACAAGATACCAGAGGGCTGTGCCTCCTGGTCCCTACATCTGCCAACCCCCCTCTCTCTGGCCACTTTCACGGCCAGAGAGCCTGTTAATCTTGCACTGAGCCCAGTCACTCACAACCTTCTCTGCTCCCGTCCCACCACACCCCTGCCTGGGGTTCTCTATCTGACTCTTGGCCCAGCCCGCCTGCTCCCGCCCTTCAATCGCCAGCAATTCACCACTGCCCCCGCACCCTTCCCACTCCTGCCCCACCAATACAATAGTTTGTTCGTGTGCAGAGTTTGGAGCCTCTCCTGGCAGCTAGAATGGGTCTATGGATAAGTGACCTGTCAGGAAGGGCTGTGCTCTGTGGGCTTGTGAGCCTCACATGTAAATGAAAACCAAATGCAATCAGTAAAATGGGGCCCAACTCCAAATGATCCCCCTTTGTTCCGGATGCTCCTGGGCACCCAGCTCACTAGCGAGGGGCAGGGGCTGGGTTACATGTGAGCGGCCAGGTAGGGAGATAATTCCTCGGTCTCTGCTCCTGGTTACTGCCCGTCTTTACAGGTGGCAACATTCCACATGTGCCCTTCCAGCTGGCAAGTGAGCTCCTGCCACCAGGCTGGGACATGATCTGTGTGGAGCGGGCATAATGGAGAGACATGGAACTTTGGGGGAGTGTCTGTTCCCTACTGAGTCGTGCGGGAAGAGAGCCCGGTGTGGTAATCTGGACTGCTAGTCCTTATCCTGGAGCTCCATGGCCCACCCCGCTCCTTCCATCCCTACCCCCATCTCCATCCTTCATCCCTACACCCCCATTTCCCTTCCTCCATTCCTACATCCACCCATCCTTCCCTAATCCCTCCCTACTCCACACTGCCCATCCCCTCCTTCCATCCCTATCCCCATGTCCTTCCTCCATTCCTATACCCCCATCCTTTCCTAATCCCTCCCCACTGCACCTCCACACTGCCCATCCCCTGCCTCCATTCCTATATCCCCTCACCCACACCATCCACCTTTACCACACCATCCATCCCCACATACACCCTATCCCCCTTCCTCCCTCCTTACACACACCCTGCCCCCTCCCATGAATTTGTCGAGCTGCACTTTTGGGCTCAGCCCAGCGTTTCCAAGCAAGCATGTTGGGGTTTGTGTAACACTGTGTGACTGCCCTCTGGGGCAGCTTTTCTTTGTGGTAAGCCCAGGGAGCACAGAATGGCTTCTCTGGAGAGCTGAGGAAGCAGCCAAGATGCAGTGTAACCATGCCATCCCCGAAACGTCAGGTGTGCAGAGTGGCCAAGGCCTACCTAGCTTGTGGCGGGCTTCGGAGAGCGTGCCTGAGCCAGGGGCCTGGCCCCAGGTCACCGGCACATGCTGGAGCTGCTCACCTTGGGGGAGACCTGCAGCGTGGCCCCCGAGCACTATGGCCAGGCTGGGCTGCACAGAGCAAAGCTGCACAGCAGACCTGTGGGCTGGGCAGGCTGGGGGGCAGGGTCCAGAGGCAGGCAGATGCTGCTCCAGGGAGGTACATGGGGATGGAGTTGCTGCCCCTCCTCCCCCCACCATTTCACAAAGTGGTCAAGTGGTCAAGGCTCCCGGGCTGGGACCACCAGGAAGTGGGGGGAGGCTGCATGGCTGAGGGCGAAGGTGGGTGGCAGGACACAGAGTGACGTGATGATGTCAGTCTGTCGTCCTGTAGGACATATATTTTTTTTTTTTTTTTTTTTTAAGAGAGAGAGATTATCTCACCCTCCTTGTCTCTCTACATCACTTGTATATGTGAAGCCACAAAAATCTCTGGCTATTTTAAGAGCCTTTAAAGGATGGATCAAGTTGTGACAATCTGAGGATCACCCAGACCAATAAGGGGCTCTCTCACTTCCTGCCTTATAACTTTGGGTGCCTTACTGCTATGGCTCAAAATTCTGACACCACTAGCCAGTCTATACACACAGACAGGTCTCCCCCTGCCTACCACTAGCCAACTTACTCAAACACTCTTTCCAGTTGTGAGTTCCCAAATCCATCTACTCCATGTTCTTAACTACCAGATGCTACGACCCTTCCCGTCTGGTTCGTCATCCCCAAAGGAGTGAAAACTGTTCCCCTATTAATTTACCAGCTAACTTTGGGGGGGACACTCCACATAGTATGCACAACCTGTTTGGGGCGGTGGGGAATAAGGTGTATTTAATAGAAAACCCACAGATTCAAGGAAGAAAAACAAATTTCTGTTAGTCTTTGAAGTGCCATTGGACTCCTTGTTGTTTTTGCTGAGACAGACTAACACGGCTCTCTCTCAAACATTTCTAATGCAAATTGCCTTTGCCCAGTTTCCCAGCATGCCCTGAGCTCTAACAGGGGAATCCAGTGTTCATAGACAGCCCCAGGCCTTCAAGACTCCCTCGGTTCTGGATCCTTTCATTTCAGACCCGTTTCCTTTTAGCAGGGTTTGCAGGGGTGGAGTTTTTTCCTTGGGGGTCTGATCTATACCACAGACCTATGGTGGTAGAACTGCTTTGCTCAGGGGTGTGAAAAATCCACATGCTTGAGCGACATAGTTATATCGACTCTCCCCACCTCCCTTGTAGACAGCGCCATGTCGAAAAAGCTATTCCATCGACATACCAGCCGCCTCTTCAGGATTAAATATGCTGAAAGGGGAACTCTCCCATCGGCATAGAGCATCTTCATTAAAGAGCTAGAGTGACACAAGCTGCAGCATTTTAAGTTGGAGATCTCTCCTCAGTCTGTGTTCATTTGTGGGCAGGGAAATTCCCTCCTTTCTCAGTTCTACAAGAGCAGGTTTTTCTTTTCACTTTCAAGCTATTTCAGTGTTTTCCCATTAACTCTAATGGTCCATCATCATCTCTAAGGTCTCAGAGGGGTAGCCATGAATCCGCAAAAATAGCAAGGAGTCCTGATTTATTTGGGCATAAGCTTTCGTGGACAAAAACCTACTTTGTCAGATGCAAGTCTTTAAGGATTTTCATTTTTAAGATGTTAGTCTTTAAGGTGCCGCTGGACAATGGATGGGTACCTGGAGTTAGTTTTATATGCACAACTAGCTTGGAAGGTGTACCAAAAATTGTAGCACCCATCATGAGTAAAAATACAATTTGGTCACAGAAGTC
This sequence comes from Rafetus swinhoei, assembly GCA_019425775.1. Classification (NCBI taxonomy): domain Eukaryota; kingdom Metazoa; phylum Chordata; order Testudines; family Trionychidae; genus Rafetus; species Rafetus swinhoei. The sequence goes on along the minus strand of CM033428.1, from coordinate 16,991,878 downwards.
AGGGGTCTTGTGACTTTAACAGATCTCCATGACTTTTTCGGCTTCAGCTTCAATCCCAGATGGAGAGGTTGGGCTAGCATCCCTGGGCGGCAGGGATCTTGGGCTTTGGTTTCATACCTTAACATTGTCCTTTCTATCAAGACTGTTTCATGAATTTTGCTTAATTTTACTGTGACAAAATCATATCCATAGCCAGGAGCATATTATTCTACATACAGAAATGCATAGATTCATAACCACAACTTGTATATGTATCTCATAATCAGTGTTCCCTGTAAGTTGAGCACTTGGGTGGCTGCCCAAGGGAGATTTAAATGCTGTCCAGTTGATTAGCAGAGAGCCCACAGCCAGAAGCATGTTTCTCTGCTGGTGGTGCACATCGGCACAGGCCTCAGTGTACATAACAAAATTTATTCCACAGATGGATGGAAAAAATAGAGGGAACATTGCTAATAAAGACCATCAAGTTCAGAACATTCTAAGTTTTCATAAAACCCTTGATTGGCATATTGTCATACTTAATAACATTGTATACAAGCACAGCTTATTCTTTGTGGTTTAGACTCCCTCTTCGAGGCATCTGGACCCTGATTATCACACAAGTTTTGTGTGTTCTGTTCACACTTCAAACTCAGCATCCTCCATGCAATTAATAGTTTATCTAATATATGAGCTATACCCATGTTATAACTGATGCTTTGGGCACTTTTCAGTATTTGTGATTTGCATGTTCTGACATTGCATCACAAAATGGTTATGTTATGGTGACTTTAACTTATTTTCCCAGATGAGTGATGTAGAAGCTGGAGGTGCTACAGTTTTCCCAGACTTTGGGGCTGCAATTTGGCCCCAAAAGGTAACAACTGCTTGATTTGTATACTCTCCCTCTCCTCTTTCCCCACATACACTCTAAAGTTAGTGAAAACATTGTTGCTGTCACAGACTTATATGGTAAGTGTGGTAGTAGTGACTGACTTAGGGATTTGCATTTGAATATGGGCTTACATATTGCCATTATAGAAGCAATGTTACCTGATTTGGGGTGGTTGTGGGATGGTAAATCATAGTTTATTGTACACAGTCTGAACAATTTCTACAAAGGGCAGGTTTGCACAGCAAAGGAATTGTGTGTAGCTAAGATTTTACCCTGCTCCAGACTTAGTACATTTGTGCTAGATATTTAAATGTATCATCTGCCCCATTCCTTGGGGTTTTCCTTCATCTTAAATAAAAAGAAAAAGCAACCTCAAGTAAGTACTTCCTCTTTAGCATGGCAATGCCTAGGCTTTCTCCTGTCAGGACTCCCTTGTCCCTGTAAATAGTTCCTTCTGACATAAGCCTGGTATATGCTACCGTGGGCCATCGAGCTAAGTTATGCAACTTCAGTTACGTTAATAGCATAACTGAAGTCAACATACTTAGATCTGTTTACTGCTGTATCTTCACAGTGGTAATTTGACAATTGATGCTTTCCCATCAACTCTGCCTACCTGGAGTACCAGAGTTGATGGGGGATTTATTGTGTCTTTACTAGATGTGCTAAATCATCCACCCGCTGGATTGATCGCTGCCCATCAATCCAGTGGGTAGTGAAGACATGCTCTTAAAAAGAGTCCCAGCAAATTTATATGCATGAGTTTGAACTAAGGCTTGGGTACTCACGTGAGTCAGCACAGTAGCTGTAATTCTGCTATGCAAAGTTGTAGCACCTGATATCCTGTCACAGGATTAAAACAGGGAAACCCTAGATCATTTAAAATAAAAGATATGGACAGTCCCATAAACACAGTGTGCACTATGGCAGGAGTGAAATGAGAAGCTTTTGATATGACAGATGTGAAACTTAGAAGAGCAAAGAGAAAGGTGAGAAAAATTAATAGGCGGAGATTAAATTATTTAACTTTGATATACGCTCAACAGTGAGCCACAAGCTTGAAGTTACTAAGAGCAAGGTACTTGATGTTTTTACTTTCTCTCTCACACATTCTGAATAGTTGTGTTTGACTTTGTTAAAAGCACACTTTCATTTCCAGGGTACCGCAGTGTTTTGGTACAATCTTTTCAGAAGTGGTGAAGGTGATTATAGAACAAGGCATGCAGCTTGTCCAGTGTTAGTAGGGTGTAAATGGGGTAAGTAATTGTTCTCTACTTGTGTTTAGTAACAAAAATTGCCTGCTGAATAATACATTCCCGTTTCAGTGAAAAGACAGTAAATTTGATCCATCTTCAAAAAAGATTCTGGAATTTTGGCACTGCTTTTTAAATTTCTGCCACTGTGGATCATAAATACAAATCACTCCATCAGTGCATCAAATAAAAATCACACATTATGCCCAATTATTGTGTTCTGTGGTAGAGCGTGTTCATGTCATTTTTTTTTTTTTTTTTTTTTTAAGTTACGCACACAAAAAAGAAGGCTGCCGTTTCAATATGGCATACCTTTAAATCCAGAAGACATGAAAATCAAGTTTTTATAGGATCAGCAACCTGAACCCTAATCATCCTTGAAGTGGGACATAACTTTAAATGTGCAAGTAATCCTGCTGAGGACAGCGTGACTACTTACATGATTTAAAGTTAAACATGTATAAGTATTTGCAAGATAGAGGCCTAAAATGGTTCCATAGGCTCCTTTGTGGTCATATCTCTAGATGACACATTCTGCCTGGAATATAGAAGGTGGACTCATTAGTCAAAAAGACGCTGTCACTTTCCAGGTCACCAGTTCACTAAACAGTATCTTGACAACTTCTGCACTGACACTTCCAGGAGATAAAACACAATTAAGAGAAGATCAAATGGGACCCAAAGAGCAGAGCTTAGTTAGTATTGAGTTTCAAATTTACTTTCAGATCACTCTAAGGAAAGCAGTTGGCACACATGTGACTCTCCAGCTGCACAGAGGTCTACACCACCAGCTATTCTGCCACCTCAGCACAAAGGGGCAGAAACTGCATGGTGGGGTTTAATTCATAGGGGAAGGTTGCCACCATTGCTTAAAGTTATAGCTGGCCCCAGTATTGGGGAATTGGAAAGATACCTTGCACCCCCTCTCCTTAGCCTCTTCAGCTCTTGTACGGAAGAAGGAGGAACACAAGTCCAGTTCAACCACCTCACTTTGTTAATCAAAATAAAATTTCACAATTAGGCCAGGTCTACACTATAGCCAAAGGTCGGCTGAAGGTACACAGTTCCAGCTATGTAAAAAACATAGCTGGAGTCGACGTACCATAAGCCAAGCTTCGGGGCCGTCCTCACAGTTGGGATGTCGATGGAAAAAACACTCCCATCGACTTCCCTTACTCATCGTGAGGAGTAGGAGTTCTGGTGTTGATGGGGGCGCACTCAGCATTTGATTTAGAGGATCTTTAGTAGACCCAGTAAATCAAACGCCAGAATATCGACCGCTGCAGCGTCTGTCTTCTCCGTAGTCTAGACGTGGCCTTAGAAACCAAACTTTGAAGGTTACATTCAGGCTCCATGTAGATTTCTAACTAATTTATCTCTTTGTTTCAGTTTCAAATAAATGGTTCCATGAAAGAGGAAATGAGTTCTTAAGACCTTGTGGATCAACAGAGGTCGACTGAAATCCAACCTGCTCCTGGTTCTTCTTTTTCTCCCCCCCTCTCTCTCTCAGTTCATTTCTAAGAAATGATCCATCTTCTATTATAAAAGAGCTCTGGCACTTTTTAAAAAAAGAATGTAACATCTCTAAGGGAAAGAAGCAAAAGGCGTTATGCACTTGGCAACTAATTATTTCTCCCATCCTTCCAGTTTGATCTTCTCATCACATCCTCCCAGTTCCTCTCTTTGGTCTTCGCAGTGCAAACAGCCCTTTTGGTAATTCAGTACATTTTGAGTGCCTGGTCTTGTGCCTTTCATTCCTCAGATGTTTCAGATGTTAAATATTTCATTGAACCAAAGTTTTGTGTATATGTTAAATTTATTGTATTTCTATGGATTGCAAGTTTTAGAAATAAATGCGGTTTTAAAAAATTGCTTTGTACGATAAGCATGTGTCTAGCGACTGTATCATAGCTTATTTGTGGGTCTGGGCCATTTGCTTCATATAGAAATGTTTATCAACTTTGGACCTCAGGGCTTGATTCTGTTAGGAGCTGAGCGCCCACAGGTCCCAATGAAACCAGAGTGAACTCAGGGTACCTAGCGGGACTGAGCCCCCAGTGTAAATTAGGGATGTTAGCTATTGGGTAATAGAATAGTCAACTAATTGCATTAATTCTTCACAGTTAGTTGACTATTCTGTAGTCCCCAGGGTCGGGGCCGGCAGGCAGTGCATTCTGACCCCACTCCTGGGAGCCCCGTCACCCTGCACTGCTGCCTCTCTATCAGAGACAGCGGTGTAGGGTGGCAGGCTGGAGATGGCCCGTGAGGGGAGCCAATTTAAAAACCAGCTCCCTGCACAGACCAGCTGCCTGCAGAGGCAGCAGCGTGGACTGGCAGTAGCCCCTGCCCGTGGAAGGTCAGAGCTCCCTGTGGACAGAGGCTGCTGTGGGCGGGTAGGGCGTGGGGGAGGCTGGCGTGAAGCAGTTTGTGTCGACAGCAGCCCAAGCTGACCATGGACAGAAGGTCCCAGTGGACAGGGGCTGCTGCTGGAGCAGCCTCACGGGAGCCTCTGCTGTCCCCCACCCCCGTGCTTCTACCTCTGATAAGCAGAAGCGTGGGGGAGGAGGAGGGGAGATGGCACTATGGAGATGGTGCTGTGGGGAACCAGCTATTAAGCCAGCTCCCTCCAGCACCGGCTCCTGCTCCTCTGATACAGAGGCAGCGGGGTGGGGGAGGAACGCAGGTAGTCAACAAGATTAACAATAAGCCTAGGTTTATTGGTTAATTGACTCGTTGACTACTCGCTTACATCTCCCAGTGTAAATTGGTGTAGCTGTACTGAAATCTTGCAGCAGGCTTACAATGTTGTGTCTTGGTCTGAATTGACTCCAGTGGATACGCTGCTTGAATACAAGCCTCAGGATTTGAGCTGGAGTTTAGACCAGTTAAGACTTGTCACTTCCATTTTTAAAATAAGAAATAAAAAAAGTCTACAACACAGTAAACTCCTTTGTTCCTCTGTCTTTAGGAAACAATTGTATATGGAAGACCTAAAATATCTGAGAATTCCATAGGTAGATTTATGACAGTTTCTAGTTACGATTTTAAACATCCTCATTATTTTTGTGGGGAGCCTTCAAATTTGTGTGGCATTTCCTTTGCATAGTACTGTGCCTCTTTGCTGCAGGAAGCCCCTGATCTAAAGCACTTACACATGCTTAACTTGGAGTCAATGAGAACTCACAAGCAAAGTTTAAGCACGTGTTTAAGTGCCTGGATAGATTGGGACATGTGTTCTTGTGCTCAAGTCTTTACAGTTTGTACCTCCCTGGTTCGGCACCCTTGAGACCTGACCAATCCCAAACCAGGGAGTTTGCTGGATCGGAACGGTCAGGTAAATGTCAGCCCCTTTGCTGCCACTGGCCGCTGGGCTTTGCATCAGCGGCAGCAGAGGGGCCAGCATTGTCTAATCAGGGACTGGGTGGTGCGAAGAGGCAAGGTGGCTGCAGAGGCCCGTGGCCAGGGGCTAGGAGCACAGCACCGTGGAAGCAAACTGAGCCCAGGGGTAGCTGCGTTGCCCTCCCAGATCCTGCCACTGCGTGCGGGGCTGCGCTCCTGTCCCCCAGGTGTGGGGCTCCACAATCACCCTGCCTCTTCCCCCATGTTCCCTCATTTCTTCCCCTTCCTGAGTTTGTGGTGCACTGGAAGCTCTGAGAGGGTGGAGAAGTAGTTGCTGAGCAGGGGCCAACTTTTTGAGCCTGGATAATCGTTTTCTTCTGTACCAGACACACAAGAAGGCAGGTTTCCAGCTGCCCTTGCATCTTGTGATGGTCATTTAACACATGAGAAGGGAGTTGTAAAGTGCTTCCAAATCACAGTGGCTTCATAAATGGACCAAGAACTAGAAGATGTTAAGTACACAAAGCACAAGACAGTAGAAATTGGGGCCCAGTATCTGTGTTTAGGTGCTTTACAATTACTTAAAAGGTATGAGATGATTAATTATGGGGAGTTAAGAGCATAAAAGATCTAACAGCATTCAGAAGAAATAGACATATTTTGAGGAAAAAATTAAGAAATACTCAGCCAGATTGTGGCTGACTCTTGTGAAGATGTGCAAGGGGGTTTGACTTCAATGGGATTTCTTCTGGCCAGTTCTATGATTTGATTGGAATAGCGGAGACTTGGTGGGGTGACTCATATGATTGGAGCACTACCATGGAACAGTATAAACTGTTCAGGAAGGAAGGCAGGGGAGAAAAGGTGGAGAGAGTTGCACTGTATGTAAGAGAGCAGCATGATTGCTCAGAGTTCCAGTGTATATACATAGAGAGAGAAAAGCCTGTTGGGAGTCTTTGGGTTAAACTTAGAAGCAGGAGCAATGAGATTGTCGTGGTTGGTGTTTGCTATAGACCACCAGAACAGGTGGATGAGGTAGATGAGGCGTTTTTCAGACAAGTAACAGAAGCTCCCAGATCACAGGCCCTGGTTTTCATGGGGGACTTCAATCACCCTGACATCTTTTGGGAGGCCAATACGGCAGTACACAGACAATCCAGGAAGTTTTTAGAGAATGTTGGGGACAACTTCCTGGCACAAGTCCTGAATGAACCAACCAGGGGCCATGCACAGCTTGACCTGCTGCTCACAAACAGGGAGGAATTAGCAGGGGCAGTAGATGTAGGTGGCAAGCTGGGAAGCAGTGATCATGAGATAATCAGTTTCAGGATCCTGGCAAAAGGAAAAACAGCAGCAAAATACACACCCTGGACTTCAGAACAGCAGTTTGACTCCCTCAGATAACTGATGGGCGGGTTCCCCTGGGATGCTAACAGGAAGGGCAAAGGAGTCCAGGAGAGCTGGCTGTATTTTAAAGAAGCCTTATTGAAGGCACAGGAACAAACCATCCCAATGCGCAGTAAGAAAAGCAAATATGGCAGGTGACCAGCTTAGCTAGCAGTGAAATCGTTGAGACTAAACACAAAAAGGAAGCTTACAAGAAGTGGAAATATGGGCATCTGGTATGTAAGGCAGGGGAAGGCTCTGCCTTCCCAAACCACCAGGCATAGTCCCGTCCACACTCCGCCCCCAGAATGCCTGCTGTAGGCATTCTGGGGTGGAGTGTTGCTGCCCCCCAGTGCCGGCTCTCCCGGTGTTCTGGGGCTGGAGAGAGAGGGATAGGCCAGGCCATGCAGCATGTCCTCCCTGCAGCTGAGTACGCTGGAGTGATCGCGCGCCCACCTACTTCCCTCCTTTCCCTGTGGTTGGGAGGAGGAGTGTGCGTACAGCATGCTGCCCCTCCTCCCTGTTGGGGTAGAGAAGGGGCGGAGCCTCAGAAGAAGGGGCGGGGCTGGAGGTGGGGCTGGAGGCTTGTCTCCCCCCAGTGTGCCTTCACCAACTGCCCAGGAGTGGGAACTTGGATGATGAGGGAGGAGTCAGGCATGCAGGGGTGTAATCAGGAAGGCCAAAGTGCAGTTGGCATTAGGGATGTAATAGTGTAGTTGATTAACTAGTAAGCAAAAGCTTATATGTTAATGCTATAGCCTACATGCATTTCCCTCCCCCACCCTTGCCAGTAAAATTTTTAGCAGGCTGGCCAGCAGCTCAGGTCAGTTCTGGCTCGCACGAGGTCCAGAACCTACTTCTGCTGCAGCTCTGCATTTAAGTGTATTGGGAGCCAAGCAGGCAGGCAGCCCAGCTCAGTTCCAGCTTGTGGTGGATCCAGGAGCTCAGATTCCCCTGAGACAGGGAATGCTGCCACCCTACGATGCTGCCTCTTTATCAGAGGCAGCAGCACTGGGTGACAGGCAGTCGGTCTACAAGGGGCGCTACCTAAATTTTAGTATGCAGATATTTTCATTAAATTCAATAGAATTACTCACCTGCTTAATGTCTGGTTCATGTTTAGGCCTCATTCTATAAAGTCTCAAAATACATTTTTTTTTTTTTTTTTTTTTTAAATTTCACTATGAGAAGGACACATACCCTTGAAGAGAAGGCTGGGAGATTAGATAAACTAATAGAGCTGATTAAATCATTCATTGTGAATGATAGAATGATATTGATGGGAAGGGTTTCACTGAATAATTATTTGCGAATAAATCTCTTTTTGTTACCAACAGCTGCAGTAAGTAATGTGAAATCATAAGCACTTTCACAAAATAACGTAATATTCTACTTTTTCCATTTGAATATCGGAGTGTTTCTTAAAGCTGAGTAAGTGTGGTCCCAATTTTATAGATGGAAACTGAGGCACAGGGTGGCTATGTGATTTGCCCAAACCCACATAGCGAGTCCAGTAGCAGCCGGGAATACAGCCTCAGTTTACCCAGCCCTGACTGTAATCCGCTTTAATCTACGATTCCATTTCTGCAGTACTCTTGACCACAACTAGATAGTTTTTCTGTAATTTTTTACAGCTCTTGTCCACAAGAATTGCTCTGAATTCTTGTGGTTTCTGGCTCTTTGTTCAGAAAAGTCTACTTATGAGCTGAAGCTATGTTGGTAAAATCTCTAAGTGCAAAAAAACACAAGAAATAATGTGTTTGTGTTTTCTAACAATGTGGGCGTCATATGGCAAACCCACAACCATTTGGATGAAAAAGAGATGAGCTAAAACCTCCTGTTTGAACTCTTTTGAATTTCAGGATGTAGGAGAATAATCTCTATTGTATCCTTAGATTTCTGGAAGGACCATTACCATAGGCACCAGTAGACCAGATCAAAATTCTTGTCAAAAATCCCAATTCACACCATCCCGAGGAAGAGTTCTGAGATAGACAAATGGGTAATTCACATACCAAACTGACTTCTGTTCAGCTGCTCTTGTTTTTCCAGGTAAATGCCTATATACATGATTGATACTCTCACTTAGCCTCCAGCCTCTCCTGCAGAGGAAGAGGTAGAGTTAAGTGTGTGTATGAAAGTTTGAACCCTCAGGCCATGGCCCTTCATTATGGCATGTATTTTCTTTTATAGCTAATCTGATGTGAAAAATATCGATCTGTTAGGCCTGGGCTTTTCCTGGGTGTCCAGTAAGCTCCCAAGAGGTGTGCATAGCTTGTCAAATTGCATCCACCTTGCTACTCCCTGGCTTTATAAAAGATAGACTAGTTATGGCAGGAAGCCTAAAATGAGCCTACAGGACATTGTTTTCAGACCTAAAAGAGAGAAGTTTGTGCACGGCTTGGAATTACCAAGGCCTTCTGTGGTGCAGGGAGAGGAGTGTTGGCAGGTACAGGTATGGTTACACAATTGTTTTAAACTGATAAAATTCGGTCTCAAACACACCACTCGTGCATCTATATTTCCACTGGATGTAACACAGCAGCAGCTATTTTTCCTAGTAATCTGATTGGAATTTTTTTTTATATATTTTCAATTTACTGTAATTATTGTAATTTGGGGACATTCACACATTAGGCTTACACGAAGTTTTATTTTTAGAGCCAACTTTGTCTAGAAATGTAAAGAATACTTGACAAGAAGCTGTTAATATTAAATACAGTAGACTTCCGATAATCCGGAACCTATGGGATTTAGGTGGTGCCGGATTATCAGATATGCCGGACTATCAGGAGGTACTATAAGAAGGTTATATATATCCTGTATACATTATATACTGTATATAAAGTGTTCTTAACCCTTTTTATTGTACATACTGTATACAGTATACTGTAATGTTTTAGTTTTTTTAAGCCTTTTTTACCCTTTTTGCTCAGTTCAGCTGCTGCCACTGTTACTTTGTGACTCATTTTTTGCCGAAGCTCACTCACTAGGCTCTTGCCATTTTGATGCCGGACTATTGGAGTTTTACTGTACATACATTTGACATTGAATGGCTTTTTAATAGGTTGCATTGAGATGAAAATGACAGCATTTTCGATCTTGTTTCTCTGACTGTAGAACTATGGAGATTATTCGGTGTTCTGTAAATGATTACTAATGAGAGATACTTTTGCAATGGAATTGATATCACAAATTTGGTGACATTTCATGGAGAATATTTGGGCTTTGACCACACAGTTCCAATTACTGGCTTCAGCTTTACAAGAAAATATTTTCATTCTGAAGTGAATCGGAAAAGCAACCTGTTTATGCTGGTAAATGCCTTTTGACTCTCCGCGTGGCTTCTGATACATTCTTTATTGTGAGAATAGTCAGATGGCAAAGACGCATTTAAAATACAAACACCAGAGCATTCTGATCCTCTTTTCAAACATAGCTCATTATTTTCAGGGGTCTCAGTAACATCACTGTTGATAATGCTCCCTGCAAACATACTCCACCCTTAAGGGTAAATGTGTTAAAAGCCACATCTCTGGTATCCATCAACCTAATGAGAGTGAAGATTTACTAGAAGATAATAGGTGGGGTGGGCGGAGAGGGGGAAATGTGACTCAGAAGCCTAGTAACACAAAACAGAATTGAGCAAAATCTATGTGCATTTACTTCAATCTCCCAAAGTATCTTCAGCATTGTCAACTCACAGGGCCAGGGCCCAACAGGATTATGGATTCGCTTCAAGACAGAGTTGATTAGGGATAGTTGCTTTTATTAGATTCACTACTATTACAGGCTTAATACTGCCAGATGGTTACAAAACTACTGCAAAGTAATACGCCAATAAGCACAGGCAGTGCACTGCATAAAAGCGAGCAACAAGCACTTGGAAATGCTTACGCCCCTTCAATCTGCGGGGAGTCCCGTTCTGGTCACCTCGCACCAGGCTGCAGTGGACGTGGCTCCAGTTGGAGGGATCCAGGGCATTCTTTGAGGTCTAGGTCCCTGGTGAGACTCTAGGCACAGGACTCCCCACACTAGTTATGCTACAGTTGTTTACCGGGTGTGCACGTACCTGGCTCAATGCCATTCTTATCACTCTTATGAGCTGAGACCGAGATCAAACTTGTTTACTGCTCAGTAGTTTCCCAGTTCAAGGCATAGGTTAAAGCTGATAAAGCCCAGCTGCTGTTTGTACTTGCAGGGTCCCAGGCTATGCTAAGCTGGGTACAGCAGGGATGCAAACTTCCATCCCAGGCCTGCTAAGCTGCAGGACCCACATATGACTTTTATGTGACAAGCGTCAGACAGGTTTTGACTTTAATTGAAAAACTCAGGACTTGAAGCTAAGGGGTGCAGTTTTGGGAAATGAGGTGGTGGGGAGGGGGTTTATATGACATTGAAGCAATAATTTCATCTTAAAGATGTTCTTTCCTCAACTATTTTATATTCATATTTAGTAAAACACTGATACGTACATGGATTATCACTCAATATTGTTTTAAAGATAAAAAGATATATTTGAGGCACAGCCTATTTCTGATCGGGCCCACTATTGGCCAATTACTGCTAAATCCCACTCCATGCTAATACAAGTTGCACTTATCTGTGAGCACTAATGACATGTTGCAACTGTACCACATAGAAAATTATTTTCCAGTTTACCATTGCCTGTATATTTTGAACAAAGGCTGCAGAATATCTCCATCCCAGAAGTAAATGTTTTTACTTTATCAATAGAAAACAACAATGCTTTCTGCAAGGTGATGGTATAAATAATATGCATGAAAATGAAAAAAAAAACAACCCAGAAAAACTCCATTAAAGGGTGTGAGCAAAGCAAACAAGCAAAGCTGTTCCCTTTAAGGCAGCCTTTGATACTTGCCTCTTATCTAGCTCTACAAAGGAATTTATGGACTATGCCTGTCTTAGGGCGGGACTGGATTCAGTGATATAACGAAATAACTTTTTTCCTCTGTCATTCAGTGTGATCCAACAGCCCCATCACACTTGACAGATGTTACAGCGTTGTACACAATATTTATGTCTACACAGAGTGTTCAGCTGTTCCTTAGAGAGCTAATGAATTATGCAAGTTAGTCACAGTTTGAGTCTCAGGCTTGCTGCATACCTCAGGTCCTTCTTTGAGTGCTTGCTTAAATAAGTTCCATTTAGGTGTGTGCGTGCCACGTGTATGAGTTCCGGAAGCTTTTTACCCTGAGCAGTACCTGTTGGTGCTGTATATACCCCTGCTGGTCCCTCACCTCCACATTACTGCACGTGATGGTTGCTGGAATGCTTTGGCTTGTGATCTCGCAAGTGGGCCCTTAGCATTCTCTTTTTTTGATTATCTGTGAATAGTTCCATTTAGTTGTAAATAGAGTTGTTACCTTGTTTTTGTCCCTTAAAGCTTGTTAGCTAGTTTGCAGTCTTCTTCCCCCTCCCCCCACTTCTTCCTCCCCAGGGGGCATGCTGGGGCCACATGGCTTCAAGCCCGGTGGAGACTCCCAGGACAAATGTCTCAAGTGTCTGGGGGAAGGACAGCTGACAGACACCTGTAAAATTTACAGAGTTCAAGTCTAGAACACAGACAGAGCAGGACTCTGGGGGTACATCTAAACTATGTTCTATTTTCGAAAGAGGATATGCAAATTCTGTGGGAATTTGCATATCTTCTTCCAATCTCACTTTTGAAAGCAGAGCTTTTGAAAGTGAAAGTACTCTGACACCTTAGTAAAAACCCTTTTTCAAAAAGTCACAGAAATATTTTTTTTTTTTTTAAGGAAGACCAGTTTTTTTGAAAAAGGGGTTTTTTCCCGAAAAAAACCACGTCCACACTACTTTTGTAGTCTAGACATAGCCTAGGTTTAAATTACTCCTTATGGAGTCAGCGCTGCAGCCAGTGGCACTGGCCTCCACACCCGCACTCCATAGGGCACTGACATTGTTGCATGAGTCGGAGACCACACCAAGACCCTCAGCGGCATCTAGGCACACCCAGTTCCCGGCACCGAAGTCTGCACGGAGAGGGAGGTCCCCACTTCAGAGAGAGCATGGGGTGCGCTTGAAAATGGGACACCTGAAGGCTCAGTCCTCGCTGAGGCATGACGTTCCTCCCATACCACTTAAGTAGAGGTCAAGCTCTGTACTGGTGAGTAGACCAGAGGTCCAGGACCTATCTGTGGAGGAAGTCCATGAACCATCAATGCTGGACACTTTTGATACAGCCCGAGAGCTAATTGAGCTCACACTGTTGCCAGGCCTGGCACTGTGCAGGAAGGATTCCTGGGAGTGTACGTACAGGGAGAGACAGCCAGCACCTAAGCAGTGGCATTAGGTCCCAGCTCCGGCACCAATGTACGTGCTTCAGAGCACAGAGCCAACACCAGAAACGTCTTGCTCCACGCCTCTGGTGCCATCACGGTCCCCACTACTGGGGCCAGCCTCTCACCACATGCCACTGCCGGCTCGGCACTGAGGCAAACTGACCACCATAGTGCACCACCATGCTCAGCACTGGGCTCCGTCATCACCTGCGGCACTGTCATGGTTTGCATTCGAGTACTTCTCGGAATTGGACATGGAGTCGCTAGTGTTGAGAGCGTCTTCCCACCAGTCCTGCTCTTGGCACCGGTCTTGTTTGACCCATTGCTGCAGACGTGTAAGCCTGGCCCCGGCTCAGACATGGCCTCTGCAGTGGCCACTACAGGCCCAGTGGCCTTTTTGGACCCCCTGGGTGCACCATCAGGCCATGGGACAGGTTATGGCTAGGTCAGGGTTGGCCTACTTGTACTCTCGGGGCATCCCGTCAGCAACTCCACTCCACAGGGCCCCTGCCTCAGAGAGTAGGGCCAGTCTTCTAGGAGTAGCAGTGAAGCTGCCCCCAGAGACAGATGTGCCCTTGATTGCCACGGTGGGGCAGGGAGGGGAGGGGCTCCTCATCCTCATCCTCATCCCCGTCTCCTTTGGTTCAGGAGGTAGCTCAAACCAAGGAACAGCTGTTGCCCAGCGACGACAACGACTCCTGCCATGGACATGCAAACCCACCAGGAGTTGCTGAAGAGACTTGCTCAAAACCTGGCCTCCATTATTCCCTCCCTCGATCTAGGGGATTGGTATGCCACCCTGGATTTAAAGGATGCATACTTGGATATTTCCATCATCTCCTCCCACAGATATTCAAAATGGTAACACACACAAACCTGTCGGGGGACATTTTCACTTGCCTGGGCACCCATTAGTGGATCTCAAAGTGACTATACTCTTACAGAGCAATTTCAAAAAACAGTTGGAGAGAAAAGCTGCAGAACTTGCCTTCGTTTGATACCATTAATCAAGGTTTGAATAAAGACATGAACTGGAAGGGCCACTATATTCAACACCCTAATGACATCAAAAGCTAAGTATCGGTTGCACCTCCCTAAATCGGGACTACAGGTTTTGCTGAATGAGAGAGCCCTGGGGCAGGTGGGCCAGCTGCTGAGAGCCCCAGGTGCGGCAAGGCTGGTAGTAGCGGGACTAGGGCCTCAGCAGCCTGGCAGTGGTAGGGGGCCATGGTAGCAGGGCAGAGGCAGCCCAACAACCCAGCCCCTGAGAGGGGCTGCGTGCCAGTTCAGCAGCGGGGACAGAGCTGTGGCAGCCTGGCTGGCAGCAAGGCCGGGCCATGGCAGCCAGCAGGGGAAGCCTGTCTGAGGCCTTGGCAGCTGAGTCGAGGCCGTGGCAACCCAACTGGGGCCGCAGCAGGTCAGCACCTGATGGGGCCATGTGCCAGCCGGCAGTGGGACTGGTGCTGTGGCAGTGGGGCCAGGGCAGTATGCTGCCATGCTGGCAGCGGGGCTGGAGCAGCAGCTATGGCAGCGGGGCCAGGGCAGCCATGTTGCCTGGCCGGTAGTGGGGTCGAAGGAGCCGGCAGCAGGGAAGGGCAGCAGGCTGAGGGGGCTGGTGGCAGGTGACCTTCCTGGTCTGGCAAATTTCCTGTATCGGACACTTACAGCCCACTCTATTAGCCTCATTTAGCATGGACACTAATTGACAAGATTTTTTCCCCTTCCCTTTCCCTCCCCATCCCCTCTTTTTCTGCTGTTTATTTGTACCTCTGGACCCCTTGCTCCATGCATCTGAAGAAGTGGGCTGTGCCCACAAAAGCTCATGATACCATCTACATGCTTTGTTAGTCTGTAAGATGCTGCAGGACCGTTTGTTGTTTTTGAAGTTTTTTTCAGTTACAGATTAACATGATTACCCCTCTGAGACTGTTTTCTAACACCAACAACAGCCCAACATATGGGAGTTGGGGAACAAGAAGGAGTGAAATGCATGAACACCAAGGCTGGTATGGGAAGCCACAGTCATCAGCAGCTTTGTTATATTGAGTTCTGTTACCTTTGTTGGGAAGGATGTAGCTGAGACTTTAAAACATAGAACACTTTTTTCATAGAACACTAGAACTGGAAGGGACCTTGAGAGGTCATTGAGTCCAGTCCCCTGCCCTTACAGCAGGGCCAAGTACTGTCTACATCATCCCTGATAGAGGTCTCTCCAACCTGCTCTTAAATATCTCCAGTGGTGGAGATTCCACAACCTCCCTAGACAATTAATTCCAGTGTTTAACCACCCTGTAAGTTAGGAAGTTTTTCCTACTGTCCAAGCTAAACCTTCTGCCATCATCAGAAGCCAGGAGAACAATTTTTCTCCCTCCTCCTTATAACACCCTTTTGCAATATATGGGCACAAGAACAACCCCCCTTCCCTCCACGCCAGTAATGTAAAGCAAGTACAGGTACCTGGTTTGTTAAACCCTTGACGTGTGTAGTGACACTTTGCATTAACCACTACAGCAGCCAGTGCATCCGTCCAGTTGAATTGGGAAATCACCTAAAAACCCAGATTCCCTTTGTTCATTAAATGAAATAATTGTATGTGCCTTTGTTCTGCATGTGATGTTTGTTTCCTGTCCCAGTTATCAGAGAAAAAGATCTGAAAGTCACCTATGTGATCGCTGTAGGGGAGAAGACAAGCATCCAGTACAAAACTGGTTTGCTGAAAGCTCTAACCTTGGTAGATGGAAAAGAGGCCATGTAAGTAAGTCACATTGCGCTGCGTATGTTATCTCATGGATAATGTGTGGGGAAAGTGGGAGGGTTGTGAGGCACCCCCCACCTGTCCTTAGCATGAAGCAGACTTGTCTGTGCCTGCTGTGGATCAGTTCCCGGAACTCCCCCGTCTCTGGCAGCACAAGCACTACCTTCCAGACCTCCGCAAACCATGCTCTTTCTGTACAGGTAGTGCTAGGCACACACCAACTCCAAGGCCTGGTCTATGCTATCAACAGGTTGTTGATTGAAGCTACACAACTTCAACGACATGAATAACATAACTTGAACATACTTAGATCAACTTAGCACAGTGAAGATACCATGGTAAATTGACACCTTACACTCTCCTGTTGACTCCACCTACACGTTTTGTACCTGGTAGAGTATCGGAATCAACAGGCAAGTGTTTGGTGGTCAACTGATCATGTCTATGCTAGACTTGATAAATCGACCCCCGCTGGATCGATTGCTGCCTGGCAATTGACTGGATAGTGAAGATGTGTCCTAAGTCCTTGGAGCATTCCCTGCAATGTCCGGCTATTTTTCCACTGAATGCTCACAGTCATAGACCTGCTATTCCCCAAAAAACAGTACACAGCTTCTATGATTTGGCTTGGGACTAGCAAGCACTTTGCTGAACATCACAGCACTTAAACTTATTGTTTTCATTATAAATATAACATCACAAAAAAAAAAAAAAAGGATTCCAGTGAAAGTAAGAGTGTTGAAAACAAAATGGTTACACAAAAAGCCAAGTCATCACATGCTTTCTAGAGATTACACTTAATGTCCTGACTGCAGAAATCTCTCTTACCCAAAGTTCTCTCCCCCGCTTTTTTTTTTCTCCAACCAAGCCTGGTTGAGACCTCTTCATCGTGAAGCAAAAACATTCTCCTTTTGCTTCCTCTATGAAGAGTGAAAGTGTGTAGCCTTGTATAGCAGAGCATCAAATCGTTGATGGGGACAGCCAGATAAGATTCTCTTCCCTCCCTTCCTGTTTTTCTCTGTTAATTTCTGTCTGAAATCTAGACATTCAGGTCAGCCTGCTGATCGGAGAGGTACTGTGAACTATATAATACTTAATTTACATGCAAACAGCCAGCAACATAAACATTTCTTGTCTGACTGGAAACCACATTTCCCCTTTGTGAGTGACCAGTCCCTAAAACATAGAGCTCATAATTTTTGGTGTATGTACATAAGTCTTCACACAACAGTGGTGCTGGCATTTTGCAGCAATACTGATGACCAAGGTGAACCAGCTTTTGAGACTTCACATGACATTTTTTGGTGAACTATATTGCACACGTTGGACTCCGGAGATGACTGTAATCAGGAGAGGCCAACAGAACGGCCAGGCCCTTGGGCAAGGTGGGGAGGGAAGCGGCTCCATGCTCTTGGAAGAGGCGGGACCACAGGTGGAAGGGGTAGGGAAGCCCACCTCAGCACCATCTGGACTGTGCTGCATTCCTTCCTCCCCTCCCAGCCAGCTCTCAGAGCTGCCTAGAGCGCAGGGTGGCAGCAGCAGCAGCAATTTAAAAGGTCCCGGACTCTAGTCATCGCTGCTACCACAGTAGTGGTGGCAGCAGCTGGGAGCCTCAGGCTCTTCTGAATCACCAGGACCAGGGGTAGTTGTCCCCTTTTGCCTCCCTTCGTTGGCAGGCCTGGCTATTACCCCTATGGGCGCTTAGAGTGCTGCTTGTCAATTGCCACTAAGAGGCTCCTGGGTTACAGATGCTTAACTGTGGAGAGGACAAGCATTAAAGAAAAATCTGTCATTTGTTAACTTCAGCTGCATTGATTTGAGTAAAATCGGTGTCTCTTAATACAGGAATGATAGATGCACACATAGAATATACACTTTCAGCAGAATATAACTTAAAATATGTGAGTTATGCTTTTGAATATGAATATGCCTATGTCCATAAAGAATATGGGGGTGCCACATCACATACGCCACCAAGAGGTCCCTGACAGCAAGGGACCCCAGCTTTCCAAGTGGTTTTCCTCAGTGATGGGCAACCTGCAACCCAACAGCCTCGTGAGGCCCACTGGGGTTCTGCGTGTGGTCTGCAAGGTGTTTTGTTAACCATTGCCCACGCACAGGGTTGCCAGATTCTGCTGGTTTCAATCCACAGGTTTTTTTCCTACCAGTATTACTAATGCAAGGGCACATGAAGTGAGTTGCGTGCTGATTGCTCACATTTACTGTTAAAGCCATGCACTAGCTCTGCATCTAATCAAAGTGCTGCTATGGTTCAATTGGCACACCTCCCAAATTTTAGGTCTGCAAGTGCAGTTAGCAAAACTACACTGTTACACTTATAAGTAGTACAGGGACTCTTTTTCAGGGGAAAGGGCAAGACTGTATTTTGAATAAACATGGTGTAGGAAAAGTAGCATATACATTTACAAACACGCACGCATGCACGCACACAGATCCCGCAGATGATTTCCAGTTACCAGTCTGTCGTGGCTCAAGGCAATCATACTGGCTAAGTAAGATTGCACATGAAGGAGGAGTTGGGGTTTATCAATCATGATTCCAGGCTCCTCTGAGGTTTGGCTTGTAGGACTGAACCCAGACTTTTATGGCAAGAACACCCCATTTTATACTTGTTTGATCTCATTTGAGTCTATGGGTTTTGCAGTGTCATGCTGCAGTCCTTGAGATGTTTCCCCACAGTGTACAATGAAAGCACAGGATGAATCTAGCCTCGTATGTATGTGCATAACATTCCACAGCTGGGTCTGAGGGCTTGTCTTCACTTGCCCAGGGAGTTATGATCTGGAGATTGATCTCTTGGGATTCGATTTAGTGGGACTACTAAGGACCTGCTAAATCGACCACTGATGGCACCCCTATTGACCTCAGTACTACACAGTGGGGATGCCGCAGAAATTGGACCTAAGGTACGTTGACTCCAGCTACACGATTCTTGTGGTTGGAATTATGTATCGTAGGTCGACTTTCTCCCAGTGTAGACCTGGCCTGAGTCTCATCATTCTCACTGGCTGTCAG
This sequence comes from Rafetus swinhoei, assembly GCA_019425775.1. Lineage (NCBI taxonomy): Eukaryota > Metazoa > Chordata > Testudines > Trionychidae > Rafetus > Rafetus swinhoei. The sequence goes on along the minus strand of CM033428.1, from coordinate 16,972,912 downwards.
TTGGAAACAAAGCTCCACTTTGGTCTCAATCATCATGGAAACATGAAAACACCAGAGGAGAGTGAATGGCCAGGGCTGACATCTTGGGTGCTAATCCTTAAGGGCAGGAGTGAGCACAAATTTTTGTAGGGGGGATACTTCACCAATGTTGGCAGTGGCTGTGGGCTGGCCCTGGAAGGGGTGGGGCCTCAGGCATAAGGGGCTGTTGCCTGTAGGCACCACATGTGGGGGGAAGGAGGAGACTTTGCATGTTCCCCCAAGGGGTGGGACTTTGCATGGTCCCCCAAGGTCTCTCCACCACCCCGCCCCACCAGCTGTTTGGCCTGAGTGTGGGGGAGCACACAAAACTTCTCGCCCCTGCTCTGCTAGGGCGCACAATGCCTAGCGGGAGCCATCAGCCATTTTGAACAGCTAGCGGCTCTCTCTGGCACCCCATACCCCTACTCTTTGTGTAGGGGGGAGACTTCATGCACTCCCCCACTCCCTGGAACTCAATTGGCCTAGGAGCGGGGGCACAGCAGGGTGGACCACGGGCCAGATTAAATGCAGCTCAAACAGCTTGACAGGCTGGATCTTGCCCATCCCTGCTTCAGGGCCTATAGGTTCAGTAACATCAGCCCCATGCTGTCATCATCATGAGAGATGGCCAGCAGCTTGGGGACTAAGGGGTTAACTGTACCTAACTCAGGTAGAGTTGGCAAATAGGAATGTAGGTAGGAATTTCAAATGGGGACAAAGGAATGTTTGGTTTCTCCCTCCTTTGTCCTGGGCAGTTTTCTCTCCAGCTATTGAAGGGGACAAGATGTCTCCCTCTACGAAAATACTCTTCACAGTCTGTAAGTAGGATAAAGTTTAGATAAATCATTAGGTTTTATTGTTTTATGGTTTGGGAAATGGGATCTGGTCTGTGCATTTAAAAATGGGTTTTGCTCTCCTTTGTAACTAAGTTCCTGGCCCATGGTAAATTTCTCCTCCATGAGTATATTGTTTTGTGTCTTTTCCATCTAGTCATTATGCTTGCAACAGGAATATTGTGGTGATAATAAAAGTTATTTTTCTTTCCTTTTTATTAACCTGGTATTGGTTAATGGTTGTGTCCTGGTTTGTACTTTAGGGGTGAGATTTCCCAAGTGATCTTTCCCCCGATTTTTGTATCAATACATGGGTGGTGGCAGCGGAGATTTTATTCCCAAAATCTAGGTAAAGATTTTGGGGGGAAGTTTTATACCAAAGCCTGGTAGATAAGGTTTTGGGGTACTTTTGCTGGCCCCCACTTCTGCATTTATCGTGCCAGAGTGGGGAAGGAGCCATGACACATGCCACAAATGCTCGACCTTTTCTATGGCTGTGGCTGTCATCAGTGGATGGCTCCTGCAAATGAACCCTTCATCAGCCTAATGCTGATGTCAATGCTAAAGAGGACAACGTGAGAGCCAAAGAACATGCAAATACTTTTCCAGCTTTCTGGTTAAAAGGTAAGCTGCTGAGTCATCTGTGTGTTTCCAGTCATACTATACTATTTCTCTTCCTGCCCATGAAAGAAATGCGGAGAAGGGTTGAGACTCTCTAAATGACTCATCACTTTGAAGTAGAAAGGCGAGCATAGTGGCTTTGATTCGAGCGTTAATTTATTGGGGGCAATAATTGGTCCCAGTGGAACTACTTGTTCCTTTGGCTGTGTGGCAGCTGTGTGTGACTTCCCTTCTGAATCTAGCAGCCACTGGCTCACCTGCAAATACAGACTCAGATGGACACCTGTACATGCGGCACTGCTGGTCCCCGCCCTAGGACACACCACAATTTCTTAACCTCAAGTGGTTTGACAGGGGAAGCTCTTATAAACATCTTCCAAAGTGCAATTAACATACAGCATGGTATTTCTTCTAGGGGTCTATTTTGATTTCCCCTCTTTCCCTTAGTGTGCATTTACACAGCACCCTAAACTTGAAATAAGATATGCAATTTGTGCTATGCAAATTGTGTATCTTATTTCAATTCTATTTCAAACTGGCTTATTTTGAAGTTTGGCACATCTACACGTTTCAAAATAACCTGCTATTTCGAGCCATCCCTTAAACCTCGTTGCATGAGGGTTACAGGGATGGCAAAACAGTGCACCCATTATTTCAAAAAAATGTTTCAAAATAAGTGGGCAGCTTGTTAGGACATGGGGTAGCTATTTTGGGATACCTCCAGTAGAGGGAAGGGGGACTGGTCCTGCCCCTCCTCTGAGCGATGCAGCCAGGGAGCAGAGCCACATGGCTCCGTTTCTGCCTGGGGCCACTAGCAAGGCCTGACCCCTGCTGTTGGGTGCCAACCTCACTCCCCCTCTGTTAGTTCCCCAAGCCTTGCAGAGGCTCTGGCCACTTGCCCCTCCCGCCTGCAGCATCTGTCCCCCATGGGACACCGGAGCCTCCAAGTTGGGTCATCTGCAACCTTCATGACTGATGATTTCATGTTTTTTTTTCCAGGCCATTGATAAAGGTTGGTTAGCATATCACTAAGAACTGATCCCTACAGGACCCCTCTGAAAACCCTCCATGAAAAATCCCCAGTTTACAATGACATTTGAGCCCTAGCCCCACTTCTGTCCAGACACGCATTGATCTGTGTGGGGTCAACAAACGCTCAGGATCCAAGTCTTAGCATCCTGCTGGGGGGAAGGGGATTGTCAGTGCAAGTCTCACTGTGAGTCACCTCCAAGCCTTGTCATTTTGTGGTGTGAATGCAGCCCAACCCACAGCCCTGAGTTACAAGATCTGCAAAGCGCAGTATGGAAACAGGAGCATGGTTACGAGGTCTAGGTCCCACCATTGTAAGCCTAGGGCTACCATGCAGTGTTGGACTCTGAAGCCTGAGCTTGGGGATGAGAGTCCACCAGCCTGGGTCCCACAGACCTGGGTTTACAATGCATTGCAGACTTCCCCATAGTGAATTGCCTCCTAAGCAAGGTTAAAATGCTGCCTGACTTTGCGTTTCCTCTCTGCGTGTTTATTTTGACAGGAAGTTTTGCTCAGGCTAGATTTATGAACCAAATATTAAGCATCAGAAGTAAGATTAGGGAAGGGGAAGACCTAATGACTATGCTTCTCTTTGCAGTTACACTGGTGTAAATCAGGATAGACAGAACTGAGCTGCATTGGTGTCAAACAGCTGCAAGTGTGAGCTGAATGGAGGAGCGCTCTGCTTTTTCAGCAGGCCTGGTGGTGCAATCATGCAGAGCAGAAGTAGTGGGGTCAGTGCTGTATGCAGCTTGGGCCTGGGAGGGACAATCTCTGCACATATTGGGGAACGCAAAACCGTCCGTGAAGAATGAGGCTCTAAAAATCACCACATCAGCCCAGGTCTGGTTCATGTTACACAGCCAGAAACCCTTCATCCATAGCACAGGCCTGATTGTTAGGAAGAGAGAGAGAGAGAGAGCGAAAGCAGGAAAAAAACCCCACAGGCCTGGAATATATGTCGCTTTATCCTGACAAGCACATCTAAGCTGACCCCACCACTTCTCCCTCCGCGCATGTTCTATTTCTGAATTAGAAGGAAGTCAGCTGTTTCCAATCAGCAGACCAAGTGCATGATGTCATAGGACTCCAGCTTATACAGAGCTTCTACCCTTGCCAAAGTAAACTATAAAAATCTGTTAGCGATACTGTCACCCCTGCAGTGATGCTGTTCACGGACACTCTGGTTTTAAAAAGTCCAGGGGAGACTACAATGCACAGGTCCTCTGGTTCTACAGCCCTTACTTCTCTGGAATGACCCAGTGAATCACAGCAGGCAAGACTGGCATAGCCCTTTCTCGGCTCTGCAGGGGAATAGAGCCGCCTTTACTCTCCTCCTTGGCCCTGTTAAGATTTTAACTCAGGCAGTGACACAAAGAGGGATGGATGGTACAACCTACTTGGCATTCGCTCAGAGTGAGAATTGCCATGGGACAGGGAGGGCACAGGCCTCTATGTAAAAGGGTGGTATTGACTGCTCCGTGCAGAGGGGAGACAGCTGTGAGTCTACATTCTCTGCACTGCAGCTGGCATGAAGTGGCTACTTGCCATCCCTCAGTCTGGGCAGAGAGGAGAGATACAATCAGTTCTGGCAGCTCAGCACTACTCAGTGTGTACAAGGTTTGGCAGGGCAGGCTTTCAGTACAGAAATATTAAGGGGACTGTTTCTCCGTTTCTCGGTTAACGATGCTGTTTCCAGAGCTGAGCAGATCAGCACGTGGCCAGAATTAAATCGGTCAGAGAAACCTTAACAGGGCAGTTTCTCTGAACTGCTCTGCCTGTTAGTTAGGGTTGCTAACAATCCCCTTTTTAAAAAATGCATTGTTTTCTTAGCACCCCCACCCCAGAACTTGTGCCAATATCACTTTTACCATTAATAAATAATTAATAAAAAAGTAGAGCTCACCTACATTCACCAGGGCTACCTCTACACTGGCAGCTTCTTGCGCAAGAACTGTTTTGTGGAAGAGTTCTTGAGCAAAAAGGCTTCCACAAGAGCGTGTCTACACTGGCATGTGCTTTTGCGCAAGAGCGTCTATGACAGTCTGGATGCTCTCTTGCGCAAGAAAGCTCTGATGGCCATTTTAGCCATAGGGCTTTCTTGCGCAAGAAATTCATGTTGCCTGTCTATACTGCCCTCTTGCGCAAGAGGGCTTATTCCTCGTGGGGAGAGGAATCACTCTTCCAGAAGAAGCCCTGTTTTCCGACACTGTACTGTAAATTTACTTGTGCAACGCATGTGCAGTGTAGACACCCGGCAAGTTTTTGCGCAAGAACAGCTGTTCTTGTGCAAGAAGTCACCAGTGTAGACGTAGCCCGGGGTATTCCTTGCTGCTTTTTGCAGCACTCCGCAACTCCCAATCTTATTGTACAGAGATGAAAAAACAAGGGCCATCTCTTGTAATAAGGCACTATTGGCCACCCTACTGTGTTATTCCACACTTTGAGGCACACTGTGTGTTTCCTGAAATTCCCTACCAATACCTCAGACTCAAGAGTGGGTATGTAATTAATTAGCCTCATCTTTACATGGCACTAGAGAAAAAACATTTATAGACACCCTAGTCCTGCATCTCTGCACCTTGTGTCATCATATACCCTGAGCAAGGGGAGCACCAAAATCTTGGTCTCTTGGATTGATGATGAGGGTTCTGGACTAAAGGAGGTAATTAGAGCTAGTCAGAAAATCCCATTTTTTCTGTTAAAATTCAACTAGCCTTAATGGTGGTTCCTTAAGAATCTGGCTCCTGCTGCATCAGCCCTGGCGAACAGGGCTGCTGTTACAGATCTAACTGGTGGTTTGAGCTAAGTGGTTGCAGTGTCTGACGCTACTGTGAGTATAGGCAGCAATCCTATTGTGGGCTGCCCGCTGTGACTGTAGACTGGGATTCTGCTTGGAGGCCAGTTCATGTTGTCCTCACCAAAGCTGGCTTGCAATGCAACTGGGATTCAGTAAATGGTGGCAAATAATAGAATTGCTGTGTGCGGGGGGAGGGTCAGAAATCCTGATAAACACTCTAAATGAAATCATACAATTTGACTCTGCAGTCTCCACTCAGAGCAATCCTGATACGTGGGGCCAGATCATGAAAGAGAGTAAACTGGAGTAACTCCGTGGGCAGTGAGTATCACAGGAATGAGCCCTCCAAACTGCCTGAGGAGGCCCCAAATATGCTGTATTTCTAGGCCCCTTCCTGCTGCTCCCAGAGGCTGGGGCAAGCAGGCTGAGGCCCTGCACATTTGGGGGCCCTCCAGCAGCTAGCAGGGACCCAGGGGATTATGGGGGCCAGGTGCGGGAGAACAGCAGGGGTCGCTTCTGTCCCCACCCCATGGGCAGAAGCAGCTGGAGTAGCCCCACAGCCTGCTCCATCCTGCTGTGCTGCCCTGCTGTGCTCAGCTTCCCTGTGGCAGCAGGAAGTAGAGTTCCCCAGCCTTCAAGGCACTCCACTTCCTGCCGCCATGGAGAAACAGGGCACAGTGGGCCAGGAGGACGGCACAGCAGAGCAGAGCAGGCTACTGGTCTGAACCCGTTCCTGCTAACCGAGTGGTGGTAGTAGGCGGCGCCCCCTACTGTCACCGACATGCCAGACCCCACATAATTCCCTGGCCATGTTGATTGGGGGAGGGGACAAGAGATGGGGCTTGAGGAAGTGGTGGAGCCTCCGGTGGAGGAGGAGTTGCCCAGGGGCCCACAACTGGGGCACTGTAGGGGAGTTGCCTCAGGTCCTGGGTCCCATACCCCCCTCGGAATGGCCCTGGCTGGGGGGCCACAGTGCACTGGGGTTGGTGGCGGCGCTTTATGAGTGGGAGGGACAGACAGGAGGGCTGACTGGGCAGTGCGGCCCCAGGGAGGCTGGGGACACTCCTCCTGTCTGGCTCTGGTCCTCCAGGTATAATGCTGACAAATTCCAGTCATCTGCAGGTGGAATCAAACCTGGCACCTCTAGAATTTAGTGCATGAGCCTCTATGGCATGAGCTAAAAGGCAGCTGGGGCCACCCCTCCTTCCCAGATCTCCAAGGTCAAGGATCTGGGGCTGTGTTCCTGCCCCACACTGTCCAAGGCCGGGAAGTAGGGGCCAGTGGCCACAATGGGGGTGTTGAGGTTGGTGGGTGCAGAAGGGGCAGGACTGCCTCCCAAGCCAGGGGTTCAACCACTGCCCATGAATAACTCCACTGAAGTCACTGGAGTTCCTCGAGTTTATATCAGCAAGGTTTTGGGCCTCTACATGCTGATTGGAAGCTCGAAATGGTTTGGGACTCCTGCTTAAGAGATCACTTCTCTCCCTAGGTGCTACTACCACAATGGAAGCGCTTGGGCTGAATCTAGGTGGATATAAACAAGAGGGAGCTACTGGCAAGGTCTGAGGCGGAGCTTTTGAACCAGCTTCCTCCTTTGATCTGTCACTGTCCAAATGTTTTCAATCTTCCCTGGCAGGTTGCAATGCCAAAAATGTTTCTTTCAGCTTTTGAGGTGATGTGCGTGGGGGTAGCTGAGGGTGTCAAGGATTTAGTGGATTAGTCACTTACATATGCTATAAAGGACAGCCATATCTTACACTGAAAGTTGGTAATGACTGCCAGTAGGTGACTGAGACCAGGTCTATACTACAGGGGAAGGTCAGATCAAGATATGCCATTCCAGCTACATTAATTATATAGCTGGAGTCTACATACCTTGATGCGAGTTTCCATGCGATCTCCACAGAAGAGGCTGACAGGAGCAAATGCTCCCATTTGCTTCCCTTACTCCTCATACTGGCACTGAGGGGCTGCCCCCTGGGTTCAGTTTAGAAGGTCTTCATTAGACCCGCTAAATTGAACATCAGAAGATTGATTGTGGCAGCATCAATCTTCCCCGTGGTGAAGATATGGTCTCAGAGCCAAGGACTATCCCGGGCTTTGCTAAGGGAATGCTGTCCCAAGCACTCTTTTTGGATCAACAGAAGGAGCGATCAAGCCCCATTGTGTAGTAAAACCAGCTGCCAAAGATGGGGATGACCTCCCAAGACAATAGACACATGGCAGGTCAGAGCTAAGCCATATAGATGCAGTGGCTCTCCTGGTTGCAAGCCCTGGAACAGCACTAGGATATTGGTTGCGGGCTCTTTGGAGTTGTGAGTGTGAACCTGAGAGGAAGCAAAGAGCAAGGACTCCTCAAACACTGAACTTGCTGCAGTAGCAGACATGGGGATTTCTCAACGGTTTGCTATTGGCTGTATCTCCTGTTGTCAGGGAAATAGGACTGTTGTATGTGTTCTGTAAATAAAAAAGATTACATCAAGGATATGCCTGATCTGCACCATCAATTTTTCCTCCAGATGGAAATAGCCCTGCAAGGCTCTGAATTCTGACTAACTGCTGGAGCCAAAGACACAGCAGCAAGGTGTATTTTAATTCATGGAATAGACACTTGGAGATAAGAGTGAAGAAAAGAAAAAATAATAAATTAGTCATACCATTCAAGTCCGTGGGATTGCTCCAGTGAACTGGAGTTCTAGGGTATAGAAAATATTAGCACATTTTCTTTGACATGGAGATAATATACCAGAACAAAAGTTAATACATTTCAGAATAAGTAAATCTCCCAGTTTTACATGGTGCATTAGTATCTTAACATATGTAGGTCTGTCACTGGAATAGACTTTAATATATTCAAAGAACCTGAATTGGCTAAATCTACTATATGTTTGAGAGAGTTTGTCTGTGAACAAGTTAGTGAGTCTGTTTGTTCAAGAACTCCTCCTAAATGGGAAGAGCTAGACCACCAAATTCAGTATGCAGCTTCTTATCATAACTTAAAGCAAGGTCAGGGTTTGGTTGTACCAGGACAATGGGATGTGCCCGGAATGCGATTGTTTTTCCATAACATGGAAAGGGAGGGAGCAGCTAGCAGGGACAGCTTTATTGTGTAATGACCACAGGGGACAGCAAGGAGCCAGAGATGGGACCATGACCGCTGTAACTCCATTGGGGCAGCAGAGGTGAAGGCCAGCTTCCCCCCTACTGTGGCCACCCCTGAGGAGCTGCCACCCTGAAAGCTGCGGGAAGCTGTTACCCAGAAAGCATAGCCCCCACTGGCTCTTGCACCTCCTAAACCCTCAGCCCTTTTCCTAAGCCTCTCCTTACCACCCCCAAAGGTGACTCTAGTACACCCCCCCCAACCCATGCCCTGAGCTCTTCCTCATACCCAACCCAGAGTCCTGCACCCCCAGGCCACCAATTTCCTGCCACGAGCCCCTCCTCACCCCCAAACCCTGTTTCCAGCACACAACAACCCTCTGCCCTGAGGGCCTCCTCACCCCACAACCCTGACACCTGCACCCCCACATCCTAGCCCCTAACATTCCAAAGCCCCTACACTGCACCTTCCACAGCCACAGCCCCCTGCCCTAAAGGACCTGAGAAAAGCCTGGTGAATCATAGAATACTAGGACTAGAAGGGACCTTGAGAGGTCATCGAGTCCAGTCCCCTGCCCTCATGGCAGGACCAAATACTGTCTAGACCATCCCTGATACACATTTATCTAACCTACTCTTAAATATCTCCACAGATGGAGATTCCACAACCTCCCTGGGCAATTTATTCCAGTGTTTAACCACCCTGACCGTTAGGAACTTTTTCCTAATGTCCAACCTAAACCTCCCTTGCTGCAGTTTAAGCCCATTGCTTCTTGTTCTATCCTCAGTGGCCAAGATGAACAAGTTTTCTCCCTCCTCCTTATACACCCTTTTAGATACCTGAAAACTGCTATCATGTCCCCCTTCAATCTTCTCTTTTCTAAACTAAACAAACCCAATTCGTTCAGCCTTCCTTCATAGGTCATGTTCTCTAGATCTTTAATCATTTTTGTTGCTCTTCTCTGGACCCTCTCCAATTTCTCCACATCCTTCTTGAAGTGCAGTGCCCAGAACTGGACACAATACTCCAACTGAGGCCTAACCAGCGCAGAGTAGAGCAGAAGAATGACTTCTTGTGTCTTGCTCACAACACACCTGTTAATGCATCCCAGAATCATGTTTGCTTTTTTTGCAACAGCATCACACTGCTGACTCATGTTCAGCTTATGGTCCACTATAACCCCTAGATCCCTTTCTGCCGTACTCCTTCCTAGACAGTCGCTTCCCATTCTGTATGTGTGAAACTGATTGTTCCTTCCTAAGTGGAGCACTTTGCATTTGTCTTTATTAAACTTCATCCTGTTTACCTCGGACCATTTCTCCAATTTGTCCAGATCATTTTGAATTATGACCCTATCCTCCAGAGCAGTCGCAACCCCTCCCAGCTTGGTATCATCTGCAAACTTAATAAGCGTACTTTCTATGCCAATATCTAAATCGTTGATGAAGATATTGAACAGAGACGGTCCCAAAACAGACCCCTGCAGAACCTCACTTGTTATACCTTTCCAGCAGGATTGTGAACCATAATAACTACTCTCTGAGTACGGTTATCCAGCCAGTTATGCACCCACCTTATAGTAGCTCCATCTAAGCTGTATTGCCTAGTTTATTGATAAGAATATCATGCGAGACCGTATCAAATGCCTTACTAAAGTCTAGGTATACGACATCCACCGCTTCTCCCTTATCCACAAGACTCGTTATCCTATCAAAGAAAGCTATCAGATTGGTTTGACATGATTTGTTCTTTACAAATCCATGCTGGCTGTTCCCTATCACCTTGCCACCTTCCAAGTGTTTACAGATGATTTCCTTAATGACTTGCTCCATTATCTTCCCTGGCACAGAAGTTAAACTAACTGGTCTGTAGTTTCCTGGGTTGTTCTTATTTCCCTTTTTATAAATGGACACTATATTTCCCTTTTCCAGTCTTCTGGAATCTCTCCTGTTTCCCATGATTTTCCAAAGATGATAGCTAGAGGCTCAGATACCTCCTCTATCAGCTCCTTGAGTATTCTAGGATGTATTTCATCAGGCCCTGATGACTTGCAGGCATCTAACTTTTCTAGGTGATGATTCTATTAAATCTTCTAGTATTTAATAAAATGCATTGTCACGTAAAACTATTTGTACCTTGATTAACTGTACTTCCGATCTCTTTTAGTCATCTCCAAAAAAGGATGTCTGATGTATGCAAAGCAATAAAAAGAACCAAGTATCCAGAATAAAATCCTGCAGATAATAATCTGTTTTTGCTGAATGAGAATTGCAAGTAGTTAAGACTTACAACCTTATGTGAGCTAGCTAGGATACATTTTCACAAAGTATCTCTATTGCCTACATAGCATTGCACTGATGAAAAACAACAGCTTTTTAGCTCTTCTTGGTAAGCAGCTTTACAGAGAATATATCGTTGTGGTTTATCATGTGTTTATTTTGCTATGAGTAAATGATAACTTGGATTTTCTAGATAACCAGCATGGTTTTACTAACAGGAAATAGGAAATAAATTTCAGATTGTAAAGTGGCAGATGAGAAGCATTTTTTAAAACTCAGGTGCATTTCAAACCTTGGGAATAGCTGTAGTATTGAATGAGTCCAGAGGCGATAGAGCTTGTGGAACCAGAACCTGCTGGTAAGCTTTTTTCTCCTTTAACCATCAGAGGCCACTCATTCTATTTCAGTGGTTCTGTGATCTATTGCAATTTGGCATTTCAGTCACTGTCAGATCTACAAAATTACCCACAAAAGCTTATGCCCAAATAAATCTGTTAACCTTTAAGGTGCCACAGGACTCCTCATTATTTTTGCAGCTACAGACTAACATGGCTCCCCCTCTGAGACTACTAGCTCTGTTTGTGGTCCAAACAAACAGTCTGCAAACACTTAATGCAAGCAACATGTAAGACCAATGCATTGCATTGGTTGGCATATGTGAAGACATGACGAGGGTCCAGGTACTAAACCAGCGCATGCGATGGATTTCTTAATTCTCTGATCATTAGAGATGTCACCATTAATATGTCCCATCAGGAGGCCTAGCATCATGAATATGTCAATACCAGAAAGCCTGGCATGGCAGCATGGTTTGGGCCCCTTCACACTCACCACAAGAAGTGGCAGAAAGTGGCACAACTCGACCCTAGCCCACTCCGTGCCTCTGAGCCTGGCTCCCAGCCATGCTGCTCGAGGGTTGTGGGGTGGAGCAGGCTGGTCCCAGGTTGTACCACTTCCTGTGGCTCCCTACAATCATTGGTGAATGTGGGGGTGGGCCCAATCCTGCTGCCGACGCCAGGCCCTTCAGCAGGCCTGTTAACGGGGGACAATTGCCCTCGGGTCTGATGATTCAAAGGGGCCCAGGGTGCTTTTAAACTGTTGCTGGAAACCAGAGTGCTGCTCTGCAGAGCTCAGAGGGTTTGAGGGGTCAGGCACTACAGACCAGGGGGACCCAGTGCTGCAGTCTGGGGAGTGCTGAGGGCTGGCTGCCCCAGCCTCACCCCTTCCACCCAATGGCCTGTCCCTTTTGGGGGCATGGAGCTGGGCCACTCTTACATCTTGCCCAGGGCCCCGCAAAAGCTGTTGGCCCTGCTGCCCTCCAGTAACTGGCCACCAGGGCCCTGCAGCAGCCACCTCAAACAGTCCTATGGGCAGGTCAGCTCTGGTGCTACACATAAGAAACCTGTAGCTGAGTCTCAGCAATGAACGCAAGTTGTTTGTTTTCAGTCTGAGACTTTACCTATAACCACATTATAAAATGGAGTTAGTTTTCCCTGATGTGTCAATTTGAAAACGTTCTCAGCCCATGAGACAATTCATGCTTGTCACAGGGTGGGTGGGCCCAGCCCCTCACCCCATACATCTCTGTCCCTATGGCTCACCCACCGCCACTGAGACAGTCCGGCCTAGTGGCCCCTATTAATAAAATACCCCCTTCCCAGAGTGTAGTGGGCCCCCCCATCAGCTAGAGTCCATTCCACTCACTTCCCTCAGGGCAGTGAGGCCTAGTGGCCAGAGTCCATTCTCATTCTCTTCCCCTAGGGCAGGATCAGCCAGAGTCAACAGCAGTACCCTCTACTCTCAGGGCAGTACGGCCTAGTGGCCAGAGTCAGTAATCACAGCTGCAGCATCCCCTTTTAGGGGCTAATGGTATAGGGAGATCCCAGCCCAGGGCCCAGACAGTGTTGGGTGTGTCCCACCACTAGCTTCACCTGAAACATGCTGGCTGCGTCTAGACTGGCATGATTTTCCGCAAATGCTTCTAACGGAAAAGTTTTTCTGTTAAAAGCATTTGCGGAAAAGAGTGTCTAGATTGGCACGGACACTTTGCGCAAAAGCACTTTTTGCGGAAAAGCGTCGTGCCAATCTAAACAGCTGCTAAAAAAAAGCCCGATCGCCATTTTAGCCATCGGGGCTTTTTTGTGCAAAACAATTCTGGGTTGTCTACACTGGCCCTCTTGCGCAAAAGCATTTGCGCAAGAGGGCTTTTGCCCGAATGGGAGCGTCATTGTATTTGCACAAGAAGCACTGATTTTGTACATTACAAAGTCAGTGTTCTTGCGCAAATTCAAGTGGCCAGTGTAGACAGCTGGCAAGTCTAGACACAGCTGCTGAGTTCTCAGATATTTACCTCCCCACCCTGGGCTACTTCCTCCCAGACTCACAGCCATCAGCTTCTTCTCTACTTTCCTCCAGAAGCTGGAGGCTTCTCTGGCCATTCCCCACTGTTGGGCATCCACCATGCAGTCTAGCTGCAGCCCTTCCTCCAGCTCTCTGGCAGCACCTCCTTGCTCTACAGCAGGGGTGGGCAATCATTTTTTGCTGGGGGCCACTTCAGAAATGTTTGAAGTGGCCCTGGGCTGCACCCAGGGGCGGCCCGTGAGGCTAGGCAAACTAGGCCTGGGCGCTCGATGATGACATGACGGCCATTGATGGCCGTGCAGGCGGGGGCGCCGATCACGCCTTCTGCCTGGGGTGCCAGCTGTCGCAGCCGGCCTCAGGCCACTCCTGGCCTGCACCGGAGGGGGCAGGGCCATGATAGTTCCCTGCTTCCCCACCCACAGACCATGATTGGTCTGGGGGAGCATGTGAAGTTTTGCCCCCCTCCGAGAAGTTCCCCTAGGCACCCATGTCCCTGGTGGTGGGAGGAGCGTGTAGGGCTTCTAAGTGCTGCACGCTCTTAGCAGGACAGAGGAAACTTCGTGCACTTCCCCTTCCCTCCCTCCCTGCCCCCAGGCCCTAATTGGCCTGGGGGTGGGGGAGCGGCAGGGCCTCTGCAGGCCGAATCAACCCACTTGGCAGGCCAGATTAAGCCCAGGGAGGCCCTTTTGCACACCCTTGCGCTACAGCAGTCAGCCCTGACTGAGCTGCTCTGCTGGCCTTTATTCCTGTCCTCCGGTAGGAGCACGCCCAACAGGGCTGTGAGGGTGGGTCTCTCTCAGCCAGGTAGCCCTGGTTAACCCTTACAGGGTTGGTACACCCAGTCACAATGCTTCTCATAAGCATGCTAAAATTCGTGGTATTTGCTCTTTTTGGTGCCTCTGAGCCTGCAAAAGCTTATACATAAGAAGTAACTGTTTGCAAGATTGAGTTCAAACTCTATAACCTTTATTTACTTGACGACATATTTGTATTACAGTAGTGTGTGGGCGCACTACATAAGTACCAGGGCAGTCCCTGATCCAAGAAACTTATCATTTCAGTGTGAGATGACAGAATAAGGTGTACAAGGAAACAATGAGACAATACCAATCAGTGTGACAAGCAATGCTTTCTACACAGCAGTCACCTAGCCAGTGTCAATTTTTTGAGGCGGGTATGATGACATTTGGGGGTTTTTACCACACACTTGCCTGGAAAGAGCTAAGGCAGACTGAGAAGAGGTCTAATTAACCCAACAAGCCACAGCTGAGGGGAATCAGGTGGCTAAAAAATCCCCAGATTGAATGAGGGAGCCCATCTGAGGAGAAAGGAGCTGAGCTGGGATTATAAAGGCAGGAAATTGGTGGTAGATTTGGGCTGCTAAGAAAGTCTGTAGTAGATCCTAGAGAGAAGCTCAGGGTTGAAGGATGAGGGGAGGGGTTGATTAGGGCTTAGGGAAGGGCAGTAAGGTCTACAAGGGAACAGACACTGGTTAGAGAGTCCTTGAGCCAGAGGTCAGAGCAGAGGGAGGGCCTTGGTTCCTTGATCAGGCACTGAAGGGCTATCTCTATGCTCGTGGCTTCTTGTGCAAGTATGGCTGTTCTTGTGCAAGAATCTGCAGAACGTCCACACTGCCTGCCTGCTCTTGCACAAGGAAATTTACAGTATGGTGTGGTAAGAGAGGGCTTCTTGTTAAAAAAGAGCATAGCTCTTGCACAGGTGTAAGCCCTCTTGCTCAGGAGGGCAGTGTGGATGCTCGGCAGGGATTTCTTGTGCAAGAAAGCCCTATGGCTAAAATGGCCATCATAGCTTTCTTGCACAAGAGAGTGTCTACACTGGCATGGATGCTCTTGTGCAAAAGTACAGCTTGCACATGGCAGTGTGGAGGTTTCCTTGTGCAAGACTTCTTGCACAAGAACCCTTGTGCAAGATGTTCTTACGCAAGAAGCTGCCAGTGTAGACATAGCCAAGGGGTGGTACTATGAATAGGAAGACTGCCTGAGCCTGTGTGTAGGAAGAGACTTTCTGGCCCCAGAAGGGGGGGCAGTTCAGATGGTGATCTGACCAGAGGGCTGGGTGAGGAAGAGGAAGCAGTAGCCTGTGGTAGGAAAGAGGTGCTCCAGTCTGGCAAAGAGAGGCTGAGTGACCCCATGCCACTGTGGGTGTTGGCCTGGTGAACTTTTTTCCTAGAACAGCCAGGAGGAGGTGTCATCCTAGTGGTGAATGGTGCACCCTGTGACTGAGCAATATGAAAATGAATGAGGTAGCTCTGGGTATTTAGGGGTGGCACCTCCTGAATGTGTGGGGCAGCAAGGGAGAAAACACAAAGGTGCTTATTTGACACTTTAACACATGGGCAATGGAGGCTATGTGGACTGATTGGCATGACTGTCAACCACTTGCTAGTCAGTGCATTTTCCTAATGTTTAGACCACTTTTGAATCCATCTTTTTAAATAATCCTTTGAAAGCCTTAAATGGAATAACTTTATCAAAGTGTTCTCTCTTGTACTGTGTGTGCATAAATGAGTGTGTGGGTTTAGGGCTGCATACAGGTTTGCTACTGTGAATTCCAGGCTGCTGATACTGCCACTTTTTCTTTTCTTAGAAAGAGAAACCCTTAAATATTGTTGGAAACATTTGAATACAGTAATTTGTCATTTAACACTATAGATGCATTTCTGAAAATGTTTGTGCTAAGCAAAAAAGTGTTATGCAGGGTGAATTTTCCCATAAATAATGGAAAATGTGGGGGTTGCGTTTCAGGTGGTGGTGGCGGCAAAGTCAATTTTTTGTTGGTGCTGTGTTGTCAGTGACAACATTAGATATCTAGCAACACAAGATAACTAGCAACGCAAGTCACCGCGGTTTGTTAAAACACAAAGATAAACACGTGAGTGAGCGAAGGAGCGCTGTGACCACATGTATTCATCTGCTCATGCGTATTACCACTGTTTTCACCAACTTATACCGCCACATGAAGTAGTCTGCCACTTGATTATTTTTGTGTTATTTCGGGGACAGTCGTGTTGTTTGAAAAATGTTACCTAAAAAAAAATCGTGCTATTGCGAAAATGTGTTAAGCGGGCACATATTAAATGAGTAATTACAGGGACTCATGCTGTTGTCTTCTGCATTGTATATCTGATGCTGTGTTTTAAGGTTTATGTCAGCAGCACTGGTCACCTTTTTAATCTAGCAAATAAAGTACATGTGGCACTTACCATGAAGCCTCACTAGATCAGCTTGTAAGGTCCCTCTTCTTACTGGCTATTGGCCCATGAAATATTTTGGCACAAATTACTTCTGATTTTTAACAGGCAAATTATTTTAATAACCTCAGGTGTTAGGAATGCAGATACTGTAATGAAAGCCTGATGGGTCCTCCCTCTTGGCCAGTTTGGTTCCTTTCTTTGGAATCCCATCGCCAGGGAGGCAACAGAGAGGTTGGCAGATGCATTCTTTGTATGGAAAAGACCATTTCTGTGTTCTTCACATTTAAAAAACATACTCCACTTTGTGTGGAAAGATAGACCCTCCGCTGTGAGTTTGAACTCTGCCAACCTTCTCTAAAGTCAAGGGAAATTGATGGCGTGCTGAATTTTTCAGACTCAGGTTCTGTCTGGCCAATTGCCAATAATTAGACCCCAAAACTTAAAACAAAATCCCTGTACTGGGATATACAATGGGAGGTACAGTTTTTCTAAAATATGGGATTTCCTTTTCTTGCAATGTCGCAATTTCCTCTCCTCCACCTCCTTGTTTGGGTCCTCTTCCTGCAAACATTTACATGTGCTTAACTTGAATCTTGTGTGGCACTACAGTACCTGTATGAGCAAAATTTAAGACTTTGCAGGATGAGAACCTTAATTTGCTCTGAAATATGGGTCAAATGCTATGAAATGTCTAGGCTTTGGGTACTGGTTAACAGGAAATAAGCTAGATGACTAGATTGCACCTTGAAAATGACTAGTTCATGGCCTCTGTGTGTCTTGTAAACAGACACCTGAGTCCCTCTGTGCTTGCCACCATACCCTGCCACGGAACATCTCAGTCTGTGGTTACACTGAATGTTTGATGTAGTTTCATGAGCAGCAACACCAAGTTGAAGAAGTCAGACGTTCTATAAGTTACTAAGCAGAGGAGATTTCCATTCAAAGCAACTGTGCTGTCAAAAATAGCAAACTCCCTGCCCTTTAAAGCGAATCACCAGCTAGCCTTTTGCATGTATTCATTCCTTTTGCCTGGGTCCTCAAAACTGTCATGTGACCCAATTTCCTAACATCCCTGAAGCGTATTCTTTTAGCTCGTGGTTCCCAGCATCCAGACTGATATAAGTGTGTGGGAGCAAATTTGTAATGATTAGAAGGCCAGGTGTGGTCCATCATAAACAGCTGGCTCCAAATAGCCCATCTGAAATGAGTAGGTTGGCCTCAGAGTTCACTGGCAATATCACTGAAACCACCATGGCAACTTGCTGCTAATTGTTACCTTTCTTGCCAAGAGAGAAACCACAAGGGTGAAAGTTTGACATATGCTTTTATCTATTGATGTGGTCCCTCCCAGATCAAGGCTCAGACTAGGGATGTAAAACATGAACCAGTACACCTCACCCTTAACAGTGAGACTAATGGGTTCCTAACAGGTAGGTGCTGGAGCAGCTCCCTGCCTGCCCTAGGGAAGGGGCATGCAGGAGCAGCCCCTGTCAGTGGTGAGCACAGATGCCCCTGTTGCAAGTTACACACTGACTCCCCCATAGCTGGTTTCACTCCCAGGGAGCCAGCTGCAGAGTCTGCAGGAGTGGGGTTGGCTGCCCTTTCCAGGGAGGCACAGGCTCTGTATACTTATAGTTCCTATCTTATAGGACTGGAAGGGACCTTGAGAGGTCATTGAGTCTAGTGCCCTGCCCTTACAGCAGGGCTAAGTACTATTGCTGGCAGATTTGCCCCAGATCCCTAAATGGCCTCCTCAAGGATTAAACTCACAACCATGGATTTAGGAGGCTAATGCTCAAACCACTAAGCTATCCCTCCCCCGTAGCTTAGAGTCTACAGTGCATGTAACTATGATTTTTAGCTACATTTTTACATCCCTAGTTAAGACAGAGAGGCTATGTCTACAGTCGTGGCTTCTTGTGTGAGTAATATGCAAATGAGGCTAAGCGTGGAATATCGCCGAGCCTCATTTGCATACCTAATGAGCCACCTTTTTTTTCAGAAGAGGCTCTTGCGCAAGAAGGAGCGTCTACACTGCCTTCTTGCGCAAGAAAAATCCTCTTGCGCAATGCCGTTACACCTATTACTTTTCAGGAAGAACGGCATTGCGCAAGAAGGTTTTTCTTGTGCAAGAAGGTGCAGTGTAGACGCTCCTTCTTGCGCAAGAGCCTCTTCTGAAAAAAATGGTGGCTCATTAGGTATGCAAATGAGGCTCAGCAATATTCCACGCTTAGCCTCATTTGCATGTTACTCGCACAAGAAGCCGCGAGTGTAGACATAGCCAGAAGCAATATGATGTGGGCATGTTTATGGTGGTTTTGCATTCCCTGTTCCTGGGTTTGTTAATCAATTGTTGACTTCATTCTTCAGGATGGACAATGCTGGAACTTCCAGAGCTATTTAGTGACTCTGTTTACTATCTTTATTAACCTGGGTAGGATAACTGGGAACCTGCAACAGCAAAAATAGGGGAGGAAGCCCTTTTATCTGTGCTAAACAACTACTTTAGGAGGACAGCTGTAAGCGAGATGCAGCATAATGAAGGCGAGAATCCTTTTATAGTGCAAAGCGGCTTATAGCCAAATTTTCAAAAGTAGACACTGATTTTGAGCATCTCTACTTCTGGATGCTTCACCTGAGACACTGTCAGCTTGATTTTCAGAGACGGTGGGCACCCACCGCTCTCCTTGATATCTCTGAAATTGTGAATGCTCAGCACTTCTGAACATCAAGATATTGCTGTCTCATGATGGTTGCTTAAGTTGAAGCTCAGATGATTTTTGAGCATGAAAAAATTGCAACCATGCAACATGAATGGGGGGCAATGCCAAAATAGAAGATGCATCTTGCTACTCTTGATCACTGGGCAATTCTGAAACAAGGTTTGAGTCCAATCCTGTAAACCCAAATGTGAGTTACTTTAATTGTGTGAAGTTTTATTAACTTAATTTGTTTTGTTCTTTTCTTTTGTGTTTTCTATGCAAGAACTGGGATTAAAACTGCGCAGATCCATCAGCTGTTCAGAAAGAGGACCACAGCTTGGACCCATCAGGCCAAATCCAGCTATAGTACAAAGCATGAATCTGAAGTAGCTCCACTGAAATTAATCGAGTTACGCCAGATTTACATCAACATGAATGAGAGTAGAATTTGGCCAATACTTCTAGCATTCTGCATAGCAGATCCAAAAACACTTTGGCTGCGTCTAGATTGGCAAGATTTTGCACAAATACTTTTAACGGAAAAGTTTTTCCGTTAAAAGTATTTGCGCAAGAGAGCGTCTATATTGGCATGTGCCTTTGCAAAAGATTTGCTTTTGCGCAAAAGCATCCGTGCCCAGTGTAGACGCTCTCTTGCAAGAAGAAAGCCCGATGGCCATTTTAGCCATCGGGCTTTCTTGCGCAAGAAATAAACGTGGCTGTCTACACTGGCCTCTTGCAAGAATACTTGCGCAAGAGGGCTTATCCCTGAGCGGGAGCGTCGGAATATTTGCAAGAACCACTGATTTTGTACATTACAAAGTCAGTGTTCTTGTGCAAATACAAGCGGCCAGTGTAGACAAGCGACAAGATTTTGCGCAAAATCATGCCAGTCTAGACGCAGCCTTTTAGTTTTTTTATTTAAATCCAAAAATGTAGTATTGATGGGATCTCTTGCAACAGACAAAAATGGGTGAGGAATCTGCTTGTGTGAACATTGGGAAGCTGTAATAGGGTACATCTACACAGCAGGGCTAAACTCAAAATAAGCTATACAACTTGAGATTCACTAATTGCATAGCTTAAGTCAATATAGCTTATTTTGACTTTTGGCATTGTTTACACAGCAGTTATTTCAAAACAGAGCATTCTTCCCCCAACTTCCCTCAGTCCCCATACAATGAGGTTTACAGAAGTCGGAGTAAGAAGCCTGTTTCAAATTTATTTTGAAATAACGGGCTTGCTGTATAGATGTGCACTAAGTTATTTTGGAATAACTGACGTTACTCTGAAATAATGCTGCTGTGTAGACATAGCCATAATGCGCAATTGACCTGTACGCTGCAGAATGAAATGAACATGTACTGCCTTCTGACACCAGAAAGAGATCACTTGGAACAAGTAGGGCTTAACCACAATTTTTCAGATAGCATTTGTCTTTTAAGCATTGACATATTTTATATAAATGCTTTTAAAGCAAAGATTGGTCTGAACTTTGAGGCTTTCTTTGCCACATCATAACTTAACAGGCCAGTCCCATTAGATTTAAGTCAGGTTGCTTTCAGTGCTTCATTTTTGCATCGTTTTATAAATTACTAGGCAGAGGCCTAGGGACTTAGTTAAATGACAAAACTGAACAATCAGCCCAAACAAAAGGAGGAGAGAAAATACATTGCACAGCCTGCAAAGGCCATAGCATTTTAAGAGTGTATATTAAGCAAAGCCCTCTTTCAAACATGTGCATTAGCAAATGCATCCTCAAAGTGGGTACACTGCCAACAGCCAAGTCTTTGCAAAGGACAGGCTATGGATTGAATGAACAAAGAGACTGATTTTATTTCAGCTAGGGAAGCAGGGCTGTACTTGCTTTGACAAAGTCCAACCTTTTATCTTCCACTGACTTCTGTATCAAGCACTTTGAGACAAATTTTCAAAAGTAGCCTTAATTCTGGGAGCCTGACTTGAGCTATTGTGGTCCTGATAGTCACAGGTGCTTAGCCTGAGCCCCCAGGGCTCTTCTTGAAGTTAATTGCCAGAGGTTCTGAGCCCCTCCCACACCAATCTGGGCCCAGGTGTCTCAACTGGGGCACTCAAAACCAGAAGCCAAGTTTGGACCATGGTCCTTCATTTGTTTTAAAGTCATCACCACCTTTCCCTGACCAGCAGAGCCAAAGTGCAGTGAGACTAAAACCACATTGGCCCACAACTGGAACAGTCAGGCTGTTGACAAGGATAGCTGTGATGGTGCAGTCTCTGTTCAGTCGTGGCTAGTAACATCTGAATGAGGTGGATGTCAAGATCACAAAAGTGCACTCAGAACCAATTTCCAGTAGCGAGTACAAGATCTGATGTTTCAAAAGTCTCCACCCTTCCTGTCCTTGGGAGCCTTCACTGCTCTTGCATCACTCTGTGGCTGGCAATCCTCTATTCCCTTTATGAGAAATTCCTCTGCTTCAGTACCAGACCACCAACTACAGTGCCTGGGACATGCGCAATATAAGGAAACTATCCAGCGAGTTACTTTAAAACTGCTCCCATCTCCAAGTTGCTTTCAGAGCTGATTCTGATGGACTTTAAATATTATAGCAAAGTAGAAAGTCCACCTCTCTGAAGATAGTGGCTCATGTTGGCTGGACAGAGCATCCTCTGCAGAAGACATATCTCAAGCATAAGTGTTACCAAAATATGTGAAACTTTTCTCTGCAAACTAAAAACTTTAGACACATTGGAAAGTGTTCTTTCTGATTACACACATCTGGACTAGCTGTGAGCCAAAGTTTTACATGCATTCATCCATCTGGGCTAGTTCAAAAGAAAAAAAAATCTGCAATTTCTGGGAAGCAGTTGTTTCTTGGAAACGGACTTCTCTCCAAATACAGAAATATCTTTTTGACCAAAGCTCTTGAAAGAGCCCTGGTGACCTTTAAAAAACCCCTAGTTACTGAAATATTGATTTGTCACCAGATATATGTGGTTACTTTTTCCTATCTGTTCCAGCATGCACAAGGCATTACTAAAGGGTGGTGGCTATTGGCACATCTATGTGTTGTCCTTTATTTATCAAATAATGGCCACTTACGTTAAGTATGGAGATGGTGAAATAAAGGCAGTGATTTCACAACAGGCAGAATCATTTTAGATAATCTCAGATGTCAGGAGAACACCAGCAGAAAACAAAAAGATTGTGATTGGTCTGTACAGCCAGTTCATCTAAGATCCTTTCACAAGGGGGAGCTCTAATGTGCAATCTATGGCCTTGAAAAGCTGCAGTTTGTCTGCTGAGCAAGACGTGTGTAGGGTATACATTACTGCTCCAAAATGAGAACTTTTGGAAATATGTATCCCTGCCCTGTAACCAGGGCTGAAATTCAGCTTGAGTTGTAGATGTAGCAAATGCTTTTCAAACCTGTAAGAGGGCTACAAGCCAGTTTCAGGGGGATCTCCAGGGCCCCATTGCTGAAGTCTAGGGCACTAAGCCTGGACATTGCCCATGGGGCTGGAGCCCTGAGCCCGGGTGGCTCCTGCAGGGCTGGAGCTCCAAGCCCCAAATGGGCAGTGGGATCATGAGCAGCATTCATTCTATTTTTTTCCATTCATGTGTGGAATACATTTTGTTGTGTGCACAAAGGCAAGTGCAGATGTGCACCAACAATAGAAACACATGGTGCTGGCTGCGGGCACCTGAATCTCTCCTGGGCAGGTGCCCAAGTGCTCGGCTTACAGGGAACATTGGTCGTGAGGTGCTCCAGAAAATAAATTATGAGTAAGTCCTGCCTGTAACTTTTATGGCTTTCATATGGGGTTTCCATCTCCATGCAGCCGTGTGTCTCCTGTCTGGGAACAAGTGAGCTGCTTGCATATCCTAGCATGAACAAGGACAGCTGCCAGTGACCCTGGTGCAGATTCTGGAAGGAGGAGCTTCCCCAGCTAGGCACTGTCTCTTGTGAGTGACAGCCCAACATGCTGCTGCTTTCGCCACTGTGGTTCCTGCCCTGGTCATTGACCATGGCTCTACTATCTTGCTGCTTGTTGCTAGAGCCCTGCAACTTCTTGGATATCTACATCCATGGATATTTTTTTAGTTGATGAAGGGCTCTATTGATCATCCAGTGGCCCTGCAGATTGTTTGGCAGGCTTCCTGCTTCTAGGGTTGCCAGATGGGTTCAACAAAAATATCGGACACACTTGACATTACATCACAATCTACATTACATCTTTTTTAGAAAATACCGGACATTTATATTTTCTCAATTTGTTTCCCAAACAGAAAGCTCAAATACTGGACTGTCCGGTTCAAAACCAGACACCTGCCAACCCTACCTGCTTCTGATGTCCTTAACATTTTGCTGTTTGTTTTTGCACCTTTACATTATTTTTGGCCTGCCTAATTATACTTGACTTTCAGAATTCATGCTCCTTTCTATTTTCATGAATGGGATTAGCCTTCCAATTTTTAAAAGATACCTTTTTGTCTGAAATGCCTCTTTTACCCTGCTTAGCCATTGTGGTATTTTTTGGTCATGTTTTTTTCCATTGGAGTATACATGTAGTTTTTTTTAAAGCTTCCATGCAACTTGTAGGCATTTCACTTTTTTGTGACTGTTCCTTTTAAATTTTTTGTACATTTTTTTGAAGTTAAACACTACGAGGATGGTTTTCTTTATCCACTCCCAATAAAGAGGATATATTTAATTACATTATCACTGTTATTACCAAAATGGTTCAGCAATAGTCACCTGTTGAATCAGATTCTGTGCACACCTTTGCTCTAACATCAAGAATTGCCTCTCCCCTTGTAGATTCCAGGACTAGTCGCTCCAAGGAGCAGACATTAATGGTGTCTGACATTTGTATCTCTGCTTCCCATCCTGAAGTGACTGCACTCTGTCAATATGGAGATAGATGAAACCCCTCATTGTTGTTGGGTTTTCTGTTGTTGTATCTTGTAGTCTCTTGGCATTTCACAGTCACTCTCACCAACCTTGTCAGTTGGTTGGTAGTTATTCCTGCTGCTGAACTCTTGCTGATCAGCAAGATATTTCTATCCATAGTGATTTGACTTTTATTTGGCTAGCTTTCTTTCACAATGGCTGCGTCTAGACTGGCAAGTTTTTGCGCAAAAGCGATCGCTTTTGCGCAAAAACTTGCCAGCTGTTTACACTGGCCGCTTGAATTTGCGCAAGAACACTGTCGATCTAATGTATGATTGTCAGTGTTCTTGCGCAAATACAATGACTCTCCTGCTCGGGAAAAAGCCCTCTTGCGCAAATGCTTTTGCGCAAGAGGGCCAGTGTAGACAACTGAGAACCGTTTTGCGCAAAAAAGCCCCGATGGCGAAAATGGAGATTGGGGCTTTTTTGTGCAAAACTGCATCTAGATTGACCACGGATGCTTTTGCGCAAAAGCACTTTTGTGCAAAAGCATCCGTGCCAATCTAGACGCTCTTTTCTGCAAATGCTTTTAACGGAAAAACTTTTCCGTTAAAAGCATTTGCGGAAAATCATGCCAGTCTAGACGTAGCCATAGGGTATGTCTAGACTACATTGTTTTTCCGGAAAAACTGCCCTTTTTAAAAAACTTCACCTGCGTCCACACTGCCATCACGTTCTTTTGAAATTAAATCCAAAGAATGCGGGGTTCGACAATGGTAAATTACGAGGAAGAACACCTTTTTCGAAAGAGCTTTTTCGAAAAAAGGCATGTGTGGACGCAGAACAGGGACATTTTTCGAAAGAAGAGGCAGTTGAAAAAAGCACAGGTGTCCTGATGGCCATTCTGTGAATAGCAATCAGGGATTTCTTTCGAGAGATTGCTTTTTCGATCCGGTTTTGAGGTGTGGAAGCGCTCTTTTGAAATAAGCTTGCAGTCTAGATGTACCCATAGAGTGGTTCTTCCCCCACCAGTGAGACCTACTCTGTCATTCCTATATATTGTATGCCCTGGTATTTACTATTTTCCATTGATTATCATTCCATAATATTTACACCATTGCATGTTGAGTTCTTCAAAATGTCAGTGTTCCCACTAGGGATGTGAATGACTAGTCAATAAGCTAGTCGACTAGTTGCTCCCCCCCGCTTGTTGTCTCTATCAGAAAAAGGCAGCAAGGGGGTGGGTGCTTCAAAGCAGCAGCGCCATGTGGAGCCTGGGGCCAGACCCCAGGCTCCATGCAATGCTGCCACTTTGAAATGCCATGTGCAGCCCGGGGCCAGCTGAGAGTCCCCCGCTGACCCTGGGCTCCATGCAGCACTGCCACATTGAAACGCCACAAGGAGCCTGATGCTGGGCTCCCCATAGCATTTCAAACTGGCAGCGCCGCACGGAGTCCGGGGTCAGCTTCTGACCCCAAGCTCAATGTGTCGCTGCCACTTAGAAATGCTGCAGGGAGCACTGGGCCAGCAAGGGACCCCATTGGTCCTGTGCTCCCTGCAGCGCTTTCACCTTTGAAGTATAGCAACAACCCTGGGGCTGTTGTTACACTTGAAAGGCGGAAGCGCCCTTATCGACTGATCGAATAGTCGATGCAAATTGCATTGACTATTCTACTAGCCAGTTAATCGAAATTTTACACCCCTAGTTCCCGCACACCCCTACCGCCAGCCAAAGGAAAGGAAAGAAAAGAAAGGTGCTAAATTCCAGCATAGACAGGTTGCATTTTGGCAGAAACCTTGCTTCTACAGTGACCAGACAAAAGTGTAAGAAATCAGAACAGGGGATGTGGGGGTAGGCGCCCGTATAAGAAAAAGCCTGAACTTCAGGCTATAAAACCAGGACAGCGGGTCATCCTGTTTGCTGACATGCTGCTTCCCTGCTCATTCTTCATTGCCCCCTTGCCTAGCCCCGCTCCCAGCACTGTGCAGTGACTCCAGATTTCCCAGCTGCACAGGAGTGCTGTTACCAAACAAGATGGGGAAACCCAGAGACTTCCCCAGCAAAGGAGATTAGGGAGGACAACATACCGAGTCTCTTGAAAGCAGGAACTGGCTCCTCAGCAGGGAGCATTAGCAAAGCCATTGATCCTTTCTCACTCCCAAAGGGGGACCAAGGAACTGGAGTCCTGGTGTAGAGAGACATCTATAGAGGAAAGGAGCAATTCCCAATGTGGGAGTGTCATGGCTCCTTCCCACTCTGGCACGATAAATGCAGAAGTGGGGGCCAGCAAAAGTACCCCAAAGCCTTATCTACTAGGCTTAGATATAAAGCTTCCCCCCAAAATCTTAACAACCTAGATTTTGGGGATAAAATCCACTGCCACCACCCAAATAAAGCTAAAGAAACCAGGGAGAGACTGCTTGGGAAATCTCACCCCTAAAGTACAAACCAGGACACAAAAATCAACCAGTACCAGGTTAATAAAAAGAAAAGAGAAAGAACTTTTATTATCACCACAATATTCCTGTTGCAAGCATAATGACTAGATGGAAAAGTCACAAGTAATACTCATGGGCCTAGAACTTAGTTACAAAGGAAAGCAAAAACATTTTTAAAATGTTTGCAGACATCAGATCCCATTTCCCAAACCATAAAACAATAAAACCTAACAGATTTATCTAAACTTTACCCTACTTACAGAAGAGTGAAGAGTCTATTTTTAGAGGGAGACATTCTGTCTGTGTCCCTCAGTAGCTGGAGAGAGAACTGCCCCAGCGACAAAGGAGGGAAACCCAAAAATTCCTTTGTCCTAGTTTGAAATTCCTACCTACCTTCTTATTGGCTGAATCTACCTGACTTAGGTAAGGTTAACCCCTTAGTTCCCTGGCTGCCGGCTAACCCTCATGATCATGACAGGGAGACATAGATATGGAGAGCAGGGCAGCCAAAGACATTCCATTGTTTGAAAGACGCGCTCTGCCCTGCACACAAGAGGAAATGCAGCAAGAGGGAGACCGGAGCATGAACAGAGAAGAGTAGAGAGCATGTAGAGGGGGATCTAGGGAGAGAGATCTTCAGAGGAAAGGAGGCAGTGCCTCTTTGCAGTGGTGTACACAAGAGAGTGTGCCTTCCAAAGGGAGTGGAGAGACCTTGATGGGGGGAGGAGAGAACTATAGGAGAAATTGCGTGGCTGTGGCGGTGGCAACTCCGGTGAGACCCAGGCATTGGGTTAGAATGGGAAGGGCCTGGGGGTGCCTGGCTCTGGGGCAGGGGGAGGGCATTGTGTTGGGGAGGGAGTTAGGGGTGCCTGGCTCTGGGGGAGGGATGTGTGGCTCTTTGCACTACTATCCACAGCTCTTTTGGCTCTTTGGGTATGTCTAAATAATTCCCGCTTCATTAAAATAAAAATGGCGCGCTGTGCCGACAATCAGCTGATCCGGCACAGCGCGGGAGTCTAGATGTGGATTGGTCGACAAGGGAAACCTTTGCTGACCGCTCCCTTATGCCTTGTGAAACGAGCTAGTGTTGAGGTTTTAATGGGCATTTTCTGCAGAAAGCTATATCTTCTTAATTGGAATGAATGCAGCAAAAAAGAAACATGGTATTTAAGATATATTTGGGGGAACTGGGGTGTGTGTGTCAGATGGTTAACCGTTAGATTCAGAGCCTGTCTAATGACTGGTTTGAATTCAAGCTAGGTTAATTAGGGCCCAGAAGTTATTTTTGTTTGAAAGTAAGTGTGTGTGTTTGCGCCCATGCGCGCGCACCAACTTTCACACGCAGAGAAGCTACGTGGCAAATGAAGTCCTAGAGATAGGTCTTCCAAGTGGAAGCACACTAATGAGAGCATCCTGGGAAAAACTACCTTATAGTGGCTTGTTGCTAACTCCAGGATTTTGCTTTCCGAGAGGACCCTTCATTTTTCAACAGCACAAGGTTCACCTGCATAAGTAAGAGTGTTTCACCAAAACTTCCCAGCATAAAAGCTGGGCCACACAGGAACTGATGAGGCAAAGTGATGACCACTGTACACATAGCTGTCTTTGTCTCTCGCTTCCTTTCTCGACCACAGTTTTATCTGAAACTTATATCTAGGGGAGGCCTACATCAGTTCGTCACAACTTTTCCTGTTTTATTTTCTAGTTAACACACATAGTCAAACTTCATGTACACCTGCTCAATTAAGGAACTCAAATATAACTTTTAAAGACATCAGTACTGAGCTTTTTGTACTGGATCTGGATTTTTATTTTGTTTGAAGCATTAAATCACTAAAGGGACTTGGTTTTCAACCATGATGTGTTGTGGAAAACTATGCAAAGAGGTAGGTCTGTTTCTATATCTAATTAGGGAGTCTGCTGGGTATATTGAAATAGCTTTATAAACAGTGGCAACAGGTTTGAATTCCATGGTTCCTGTTGGTTTATATTAAAAAAACCCACCCTAGTTTAAAGTGTGCTTTTTGCAAGAGACCATAATGTTGACTCTTGTGCTGTTATATGTAACATGTCCAGGTGGGAATGGGAGAAGAACCCACCTGGACTGAAAGTTGCTAACCCCTATATCAACTGCAGGGCTCTATCCAGACCCCGCAGGAATGAAGAAACTAGGTGAGCTTCATGAGTAACCCTGCAAGTAAGTAAGTCAGTAGGAGGAATATAATCTGCTGTCCTCTTCTGGGAAAGGAGGTGGATGGTGACAGATAGGTCAGAGACCACAGGAAGATTCTTGTGCAAATAGCTGGGGATGTTTAGGGGATTTTTGTCGTTGTTTTTGACTATTAAGTTTGGCAGCAATTAAAATAGCTCTGCGTCTGAGACCCTAACCAAAGAAGTTATTGAGTTTTGTATGGGAGAAAATCTGGGCCCTGTCACAAGAAAATACGAAAAGCACCAACCTGCGGTTATTTTTAGACTTCGTGTGAACTTATCTCAGCTAGAATACGTCATAGGATTTGCATGAGCAGGACTTATGGAAATTTTTAAAACAAGGTTTGGGCTTCAGCTGCAGAGGCTGGATACAGACCTGAATTTTATAGTTTTTAAGGGTATTCAGCTCCCTGCACAATGAAAAACTGCTTCAGAATCTGTATGAAGAGTCACACTGTTTGCAAAGTTGGGTATTAAGAACATGGTTTTGGTTCAGACTTTTCTCTAACTAAAATTAAACTGGAATCCAATAAACCTTAAACCCTCATGAACTAGGATCAATTTCACACTTTAGCAAAGGTTACTGAGTGTTGCTTAGTACTTTTGTTCTAGGGATTGCAGATTTGCTACCAGATTTCCCTATGGACTTTAAGAACAGAAGGGACTATCACTTGGCTTAACGGGGAGATCTTGCATGAACCAGAAATAAAAAAGGAGTCATAAAAAGTGGAAACTAGGACAAATTACAAAAGATGAATATAAGCAAACAATACAGGTATGCAGGGGCAAGATTAGAAAGACAAAGGCACAAACTGAGCTCAAACTAGCTATAGACATAAAGGGAAACAAGAAAAATTTCTATAAATATATTAGAGGCAAGAGGAAGACCAAGGACAGGATAGGCCCATTGCACAGTGAGGAGGGAGAAACAGTAACTGGAAACTTGGAAATGGCAGAGGTGCTTAATGACTTATTTGTTTCAATCTTCACCAAGAAGTCTGATGATGAAAGAATGCCTAACATAGTGAATACTAGTGGGAATGGGGTAGGTTTAGAAGATAAAATAAAAAAGGAACAAGTTAAAAATCACTTAGAAAAGTTAGATGTCTTCAAGTCACCAGGGCCTGATGAAATGCATCCTAGAATACTCAAGAAGCTGATAGAGGAGGTATGTCAGCCTTTAGCTATCATTTTTTAAAAATCATGGAAGACAGGAGAGATTCCAGAAGACTGGAAAAGGGCAAATATATAGTGTCCATATATAAAAAGGGAAATAAGAACAACCCAGGAAACTACAGACCTGTCAGTTTCTCTGTGCCAGGAAAGATAATGGAACAAATAATTAAGGAATTCATCTGCAAACACCTGGAAGATAATAAGGTGATAGGTAACAGCCAGCATGGATTTGTAAAGAACAAATCATGTCAAACCAATATGATAGCTTTCTTTGATAGGATAATAAGTCTTGTGGATAAGGGAGAAGCGGTGGACATGGTATACCTAGACTTTAGAAAGGCATTTGATACGGTCTCACATGACCTTCTTATCAATAAACTAGGGAAATGCAGCCTACATGGGGCTACTATAATGTGGGTGCATAACTGGTTGGATAACCATTCAAAGAGAATACTGTAGTTAATAACTGTTCACAATCCTTCTGGAAGGGCATAACAAGTGGGATTCTGCAAGGGTCTGTTTTGGGACCAGTTCTGTTCAATATCTTCATCAATGATTTAGATATTGGCATAGAAAGTACGCTTATTAAGTTTGCAGATGATACCAAGCTGGGAGGGATTGCGACTGCTTTGGAGGATAGGGTTATAATTCAAAATGATCTGGACAAACTAGAGAAATGGTCTGAGGTAAATAGGATGACGTTTAATAAGGACAAATGCAAAGTACTCCACTTAGGAAGGAACAATCAGATTTACACATACAGAATGGGAAGTGACTGTCTAGGAAGGAGTACTGCAGAAAGGGATCTATGGGTCACAGTGGACCACAAGCTAAATATGAGTCAACAGTGTGACACTGTTGCAAAAAGAGCGAACATGGTTCTGGGATGCATTAACAGGAGTGTTGTGAGCAAGACAAGAGAAGTCATTCTTCTGCTCTACTCTGCACTGATTAGGCCTCAATTGGAGTATTGTGTCCACATTTCAAGAAAGATGCAGAGAAATTGGAGAAGGTCCAGAGAAGATCAACAAGAATGATTAAAGGTTTAGAGAACATGACCTATGAGGGAAGACTGAAAGAGTTGGGCTTGTTTAGTTTGGAAAGGAGAAGACTGAGAGGGGACATGATAGTGGTTTTCAAGTATCTAATAGGGTGTCAAAAGGAGGAAGGAGAGAAATTGTTCTCCTTGGCCTCTGATGATAGGAGAAGCAATGGTCTTAAACTGGGAGGTTTAGGTTGGACATTAGGAAAAACTTCCTAACTGTCAAGGTGGTTAAAAACTGGAATAAGTTGCCTAGGGAGGTTGTGGAATCTCCATCTCATGATTTCTGCCAATCTGACCTGGGAGGGTGGGGGAATTCCTTTCCTAACCCAAATATGGCAGTCAGTTGGAGTACCATGAGCATTTTGGCTTGACCTAACAACCAGATACCAGGAAAGAATTCTCTGAAATAACTCAGATGATTTACTGCTCAGACTTCCTCTCTTGACTTGCTACAATTTTGTCTTATTTTACTTTGCATGGGGTTTTTCATCCTTTAAAACAGTGGTGGGAAACCTAAGGCCTAGAGGCCAGATGCAGCCCCTAGCTTGGCTGGATCCTACCCCTGGGGCGCGGGGCTCCCCCCAGCATTGGGGAGCCCACACTGATGAGGGGTGTTTGGTTTTTTTTGTTCGTTTCTTACTTGTGTGCAGCCCACAACTGATTTTTCTGTAGGTCAGTGGCCCTGATCCAAAAAGGATTCCCCACCCCTGCTTTAAAAGAACTAAAAAATGCATTCACAGGTGAAAACACACACCCTGCTTTTCTACATAAGAAAAAGAAGGAAATAGTGATGCAAAACTTCATATAAAGGGATTTCTCCCTGGACAAGATGTATAATATGGTGGTTTTAAAATTAATTTCAGTCTTGACCTATGAGTAATATCATTAGAGACGCCCAGCCTCAAATTGGAATAAAACCTGAGCAGAGCGTCCCATGTGCTGTTTGTTTTCAGTGAGTGGGCCAGTTCTTGAGGTTAGAGATGGAACAGATTTGCATATTTTCAAAAGAGCTTCTTAAAAAAGTTAGATGAATAGATAGCTATCTCAGTTTCTGCAGTGTTTCCTCTTACTTTTTTATAGACCGGGGAGGCAGCAACTAGAATACTGCAAAACCTGAGATACTCTGTGTTGCATGTACGTTAAGGCTAATTCTGTGGTCCTTGCTTTCAAAACTCTTGGTCTACACTAGGAAATAAGTTTGAATTAAGATACACAACTTCAGCTACGTTAATTGCATAGCTTACCTCGAAGTATCTTAACTCAAATTTTGGTGCTGTCCACACTGCAGGAAGTCGAAGGAAGCACACTCTCCTTTCAACTTCCCTTACTCCTCATAGAAGCAGGACCACTGGCATTGAAGGGAGCGCCCTCTCAGTTCGAATTAGTGTGTCTTCACTAGACCCTCTAATTCGAACCCGGGAAGATTGACTGCGGTTGCAGCTGCTTTGATCTTGAATAATTATTCAATTAAACACCACTACTATCTGTATAAGATTGGATCTCTCTTTTTTTTTTCATTTAGAATTAACTTCTTTAAAAGTGACCTGCATAGGAATCCTTTATTTAAACATTGTGTCCACTCTTGGTGCTTTATGATTAAATACGTTCTGAAGGCCTGGTATTGGTATGCAGCTTGCTGGCTGACTTGTTTTTTTCAATTCAGTGGTTTTGGATTTTCTAGTTTTTTACGTTTAGAAATATCAGAAATGTGAATTCTGGTCTTCCAAGGTGTTGCTGGAGGACCTCTTGGATGCCTTGAATGTGTATTGTGAGCTCTGATACACTCCTTAAAGTTGGGGGTAGGAGGGGTGAATATGCAACAAATATTCCTGTCTATAAAATGTCTATACGCTGGAGTTTAAATTATTGTTAAAGCAGATTTTTAACAATCTCAGTAAACATCTTTTCCCCCTTGAATGATCATCATTTTAGTCTGACTTCTGTGATATCATAAAGAAGCAGAACTTTTTCATACAGCAGCAAGAAGTGGAAGAGGACAAGCCCAATTTCCTCCCCTTTGTAAGTCATCTTTAGTTACAGAGGTATTCTCTTATACCCTGATCCAACAAACCATCTTAAGCATATGAGTTGCCTTCTTACCTCTAACAGCACTAAAGTGCTTAAACCTAAGCTCCTTCCTTAAGTGTTTGAGTCCATACGTAATGGGTGATCCCTAGAATTTATTGAACCATGTGAAGATTAGGCAAATGTTTTGTGGTGTTCATTCAGAATTTTAAACCAATTAATTTCAATTGTTTCAGAGGGGTAGCCGAGTTAGTTTGTAACTGGAAAAACTTAAAAACAAGGAATAGTCTAGCAACACCTTAAAGACTAACAAAACATGTAGATGGTATCATGAGCATTTGTGGGCAAATCACTTCTTCAGATGAATTGAGCATTTAAAAGTCCAGATCAGAGCTACTCAACACGCAGCCTGTGAGCCGCTTGCAGCCCACGGCCTGTTTATTTGCGGCCCACGGCGTGGTTTGGGTTTACGTGGGGCTCAACATGTGACCCGTGTATGGGATCCTTTGAACATGGCTTCCACTGGGAACACGCTTCACAATGGCAAGTCAATACAATGGTCTTCTGTTGATAGGCGTTTTAGTAATTAAACTTCAATTATTATTTTGAAGACTATGTTTTCAAGGGAATGCAGGCCCTTCCGCCCAAAGCCACATCCCTTCCTCGGAGATCATGCCCCTTTACCAACTTCCCCCTCAGCCAAGCCCTTCCCACCCCAACCCTCAAGCCCAATCCTACTTGGCCACCAGGAGGGCTGGTGCTGTCACACTGCAGCCACAGCCCTCCCCAGCAGTGGGATAATGTAGGCAGTTTTGGGAAGGCAACTCCTTCTCTTGCCTACATTACCCACTGCCCATAGTTTGCTTGTTTTACAGTATCACTGGGGTGGGATCGTATTACATCTGTGATTCATAATCTATAGTCACACTTTAATTTTTGGAGGTGGAGTTTAAATTGCCAGTTTTGACTGTGGAGATCTAAGTGATCCAAGGCCTGGCTGCTTCCTCTCTTCCAATGTGACAGTGTGTCAGTTTTGATCAGCAGAAATGTTCATGATGAAGCTATTTTGATTTAGGCTCTTGGTATTTTCCATGGGAGTGTCTCAATTTAAGAGGTGCTGCAGAGCTCATTCATTTAACTTAGCTGGTCAGCTATATTTTTCTAATTTCATCCTCCCATTGTTTAACTCTCGCATTGAAGGATGAGGTGGATTTTCCTCTTTCCTGTTCCTTTTAAGACTATACTAATTTGTTTTTAACGATGTAGGCTACGTCTAGACTGGCATGATTTTCCGAAAATGCTTTTAACGGAAAAGTTTTTCCGTTAAAAGCATTTGCAGAAAAGAGCATCTAGATTGGCACAGACGCTTTGCAAAAGCACTTTTTGCGGAAAAGCGCCCATGCCAGGTTAGATGCGTTTTATAAGAAAGCCCCGATCGCCATTTTCGCCATCGGGCTTTTATAAGAAACAGTCCTGAGCTGTCTACACTGGCCCTCTTGCACAAATACATTTTTTTTGCGCAAGGGGAACGGGAGCAGCATAGTATTTGTGCAAGAACACTGACAATCATACATTAGATCGTCAGTGTTCTTGCGCAAATTCAAGCGGCCAGTGTAGACAGCTGGCAAGCTTTTGTGGAAAAACTTGCCAGTCTAGACACAGCCATAATGTAAAGAGTGTAGGATCGGTGCTCTTGTACAGACTCAAATAAATAAAACTTGCTTTCCAAGAACCCAGTGTGGTTGCCTGTAGACTTTAATCAGAATTATCCATTCTTGTTTGTCTATATATGGAAAGTGCATAATTTGCAGCTATGTAGCTGTTGTCACTCTGATCCCACAGTGAATATCTACAATTTCATTGAATAGTTTGCAGCAAGAAGTAATGTCAGTCCAAGTTCTTCCTCTGATCTGGTTGTCCTTAGCTCATGTCACTGATTTCAATGGGAGTCTGCCTTTGAAATAGGAAAGGCATTCTCTCTTAAGCCTGCAGGTGAGAAACATAGCCAGCTTATAATTAAAAGTAGAAATCCATATAATGGTTGTGTAAGACTTAATATGAATCCTTAAAAACAAGGAAAACAAGAATAATGCTAAACTCATCCATATTTCATCTGTTTATTGCAAGTGCCTGAAATTAATGTGGTGTAAACGCACGTAGGCAGTAAATTAGCCAAGCTCATGTTGGGTAGAGTGGAGGTTGAGTGTAGATCAGCTCTGAATTTTTTCCATTGTGGGCTTCAAGAAAGAGCAATACCACTGAAATGGAAACTGGGCCATTCTGATTAAGGTCAATAATTTCACAGCTAGAAAAGAGCCACGTAATCCAAAATCATTAGGTTTGGGAGTCTTCATTTGTTTAATTTTAGTAGTTTGATGATTTTGTTAGCGTAGACTGAATGTGCAACAGGAAAACAGAACCCCATCATTTTGAACCCCCACCACAAGAGGTAATGGAAATACAGCCACTCATCATAATTGTGCTAGGCTGCTAATTATACAAAGGTCAAGCACTCTGCCAGCCTACATATAATCTTAATTGTCAGATGTCTCTTTTTATAAACTAGCACTGGTTATTTTCCCATGCAAATAATCAATTCTATACACATCTTACAGTATTTAATGTGCATAGAGTTTTTGGATTTTTTTTTGTACTAGCATAACCTTGTCTCACTATGATCTATACAGAGCACATGAAAGAAAAAATGAAAGCTTTTTTATAACAGCATCCACCACAACATTGGATAAAGTGATAACCTAAAATCAGTTTAAAAATAGGGCTTAGGTCCCTCAGCATAGAAATAATGCACGTATGTACATTTCTGCTTGGAAATACACATCAGAACATTTTTTCAGCCTAGATGTGTGTTATATTAGTTCCCCATTAATTTTTTAAAAATCTGTTCGGAGCTATCATCAAACTTTTGACAAAGTAAACTTTGAAGATACATCCTTAAATAGCAGTATTGCATCATTTCATGCACAAGTACTTGTCCTGTGACTTATTGGCTATATAATGTCCACCATAAATCTTATGAGAATTGGCATTAATTACATAATTCACCCTATAGTTTGATACTTGCAGTGAGATACACCTATCAAAATTGTCTAGAATTAAGAGGGGCAGACAACCAACATTAGGGGGAGATGCAACTCAGTAAATATTCCGATAAGCAGTATGTGTGTATGGTGCTTGAATCTAGTTTCCCCCAACTTAAAGTTAAGAAATTTAAGGATTTCAGACAAGGCTTCTTTTAGACTCATGGGAACATATGGTTGGAAAGGACCCCAAATCCAGATGAGCCTTTTTTGCCTCCAGATCACATTGATGGCTCTCATTGAATTTGTGTTCCATTATAACTCACAGGTCCTTTTCGTCCTCCTAAGCATTTGAAAGGTTTAAGTCACAGTGCTGAGATCAAGATAAAATCACAAGTTACTATCATGAAACAGTGGATGTTGGTGAAAAAAAACCACAGTGAAAAAAATATGTTCTAAAAGTGGTTTGTTTCCTGGCAGTTGGCTTTTTTAATGCCTTTTAGAAGGTGAGGTGGCTCAAAATATATGCAGAAATGTAGCGATGTATAGTTAATTGACTGCACATATTGTATGCACTGTAAATAGATCAGTTACAGGACACAAGCAAATATATTTGTCTGTATTTGTATAGGCCTCACTCCTGCTATTAGAGCCTTGTGAGCAGCTGGCCAGGCCTATCAAGAGAAATATGGGGTCCAGTACATGTTCTCTGGGACTCCATCCCCCCCAGTTTCAGCCCAGGTGCATCCCCTCCCTCCACCTCAATCAACCATGTAGACCATTGTGCCTGAACTGAGCCCTATTAAGTTCAGTGAACTCTGGGTACTGCTGCATTGTATGTAACCCCCACCTCCTGGCCAGCACTGAGCCTGAGCCTGGGTCAGTTGACTCAGGTTCTCAGAGCCCTGGCTGCAGGACAATAAAACTTCAGTGTAGATCTCAGGCTCTACCTTAAGCCCAAACATCTACACTGCAATTTTACAACCCCGCAAGCTCAAGTCAGCTGCAGTCATGCCTGAAGTCCCTTGTCACAGTGTAGATGCACCCTCAGTGTAAAATTGAGGCTCCAGTGGAGCAAAGATGATGCAAGGGATCCATTTAGTGTCACTGCAGTTGAGATGATATCAATGTTTGTAGTGTAAATATTTTTACAGACTTGGAGCTTTGCTAAATGACCATTCAAGCTAAGCATTGGACACTTACAGCCTACTCTATTAGGCTCATTTAGCAAGGACACTATAATTGACAGGGTTTTTTTCCTTCCTCCCCTTCTCCCCTCTTTTTCTGCTTTACATTTTGTGGTTTCTGTGCTTCTTGCTCACTCATCTGAAGAAGTGGGTTGTGCCCACCAAAGCTCAAAGTACTATCTATATTTTTGCTAGTCTCTTAGGTGCTACAGGACCACTCGTTTAAGTTGTTTTAAGTTACAGACTAACATGGCTACCCATCTGAGCTAAAAATTCCAGCTAGTCCAGGGCAAGTTTTAAAATTTAGGTTTGTTTTTTTTTAATTATAATTTATACAAATGTGCTTCAGAAAGTATTCCTCTTGGCTGTTCCCTGTTTGGAAGAGAGTATTCCTTCAGAAAAGTGGGGCAGGACAGTGAGTATATTTACAAAACATCTGTGTAGACTGAGCCCCTACTTTTCAATAACTTTTACCTTGATTTCTAAATGGGTTGACTGAAGCACAAGGGGTATTCATGGCTTGCCCAAAGGCCACCTGCAATGAGTGATTGGAAATATGGATTGGGACCTTCTAGCTATTGTTGCATTGCCTACACACAATCTTATTTGCAGGCATATCCACAATAGCTCAAGGCTTTGTTTCTGAGTTCTAAGTGAAGAGTTCATTTTCTTCACGGTTTTAGAACATTCTGCTTGGAACTGCTGGACATATCAGCAGTTGGAGAAATTGGAAAAGCTATCTGTATTCCTGATAGATGCTGTGTGTCTTCCTCCTTACCACCTTTGAATAAGCTGTAAAAAGCCTGCTTTGATATTCAGCTGTTAGTTTGAATAACAAACTCTGTTCAAGAGATTGCAGGAAACAGTTTGAGCCTGATTAGCTGGCTCTCTAGTATCTCTCTGATGAATCTTTGTGTGACACTACTTGTGTAAGCGGGGGATGGTCCCACTACCGTGGGAAACTTTTCTGGCTTATAAATTACTCCAGTGAAATGGTTCAGTGAATGGACTTCTGTTTCCTTGTTCCATCTTTCTTTACTCAGAAGCCTGCCTGACTTCAAAGACTCCCCCCTCCACTAATATGTGTGGCAGAGTCCTAACGCCAACAAGGCTGGGCCCAGGGTGCCTGGGGACTCCACCCCCACCCTTTTCATGGTCACTGAAGACAGGGGCTAGGTCTACACACTGGACGCTTCCCTGAACTGTTACATACAATTCAACGCACATACAATTTAATATACAGCAATCAATTTTTTTAATAGGAGGAAAAAAATGGGAGAGGTGAAAGGGGGAAACCAACAACCCCACTATGTGGCATGCAGATCTCACAAACAGCATCTCTGGAACAGTAAGGGCAGTTCACAATCTGTTCCTCATGCATCCCAGGCCGCCTTCTCAGGCCTTGGCTGTGCTGTAGGGATGCTGCAGGTTGGACACTTGCTCTGGCCGTGTCCTCACGCCCTCAGACTTTAGGTGGCTGGATCCTTCTTCCTTGTGTCACAGCCCCTCCTCAACCCCCTGTTGGGATTACAGTCCCCCTCCCAGTCTAGCCTACAAGGCCTCTTGGCAGGTGGTGTCTCTCTGCACTGGGCCCTCTGCCCCAGGTCCACCCTCACTCTCCTCAGCTGCTACCCACACCTGGCCAGCTCTGGACTGCTCCTGCTCCCCTCTGCCTTCAGCACAACTCCCAGGGATGCTTTTCTGGCCCCCCTGGCTCTGGTTGCTCCAGCTCTGCTCCCTGGGCAGCTTCTCTGGCTGGCCCCACTCTGCTCCCCAGCTTAGCTCCAGCCTCTGCTCTTTCCTTAGCTTGGCCGCACTTGGTCCAGGCAATTCCAGGGCACATAGACATCGGGAACCCCTGATCTCCTGACTTCCTCATTATCCTGCCAGACCTGTCAATCAGACTGATCTGGAGCATTGGCATCTCCATCTGGCTTCTGGGAACTATTAGTCTCAGGGTCCTGATTTCCTATTGGCCCTTCCCCTTTCTTTTGGTACTAAGAGCTGGGCAAACAAACAAACAAAAAAACCCAAACCACTGAGTTTTTCATAAGGTGCCAACAGCCCCCTGACACGTGCATATTTTCCTTTGCTGTCATTACTTCCAAGAGATCTTTTTTGTCCTCTAAATTAGTGGCTGTTCTGTATGCAGTGAGTGCAAGAGTGGGGAATTATATTTAGGAGTAGCACAGGATAGAGTAGTTAGAATATATCTTAGCTGTAACTTATTATTTTGCTAGATTGCTGAATTGTGTAGAAGATCAGTTAATAGACCGATGAGAGTAGATCTGAATTCCTGTCTTAGTCATTCATTATGCTGAAAATAATGACAAATTTTGCTTTACTTTACATACCTATCACTTTTTGCTCTGTATGCAGAGATGTTTTACTGTATGGGAGGAAAAACCCACAATGGGGAAGCATGGCTCCTTAACCCCTGAAAAACCTCGGCTGTAGAAAACCAGTCATAATCTAGACTTTGACTGGATGTGTTGCTGTCCCCCACACATGCAGGAAAAGTGATAGCAAGCAGTCAGTCTTTGGAACAAACCTCATCAGTCCGTAAATAGAGCTGCTAGCATTGTTGGCCTTTTAACCACTATGTAGCAACCGCAGT
This sequence comes from Rafetus swinhoei, assembly GCA_019425775.1. Classification (NCBI taxonomy): domain Eukaryota; kingdom Metazoa; phylum Chordata; order Testudines; family Trionychidae; genus Rafetus; species Rafetus swinhoei. The sequence continues at coordinate 16,933,349 of CM033428.1, read as the reverse complement.
ACCTGGGAAGGCTCTTTCCCTAAACTTAGAGGACAAAAGAGCAGCACTTCTTTCAGAATGTGACTGTTCTTCAAGGCAGAGTGTGCATGGTGAACCACTTCAGTCAACATCTCCTCTAGGAAGAACAAATTAGATATTTCATGAGAAGATTTGTTTTTAATTGGTCAGGCCCAGAGATGTTCATGGTTTCAGAGATGCTGCTATGTCTAGGATGTCTCTTCCAGTTCTTTCCTGCATGCAAAATCACTGCTGGTGAGCATGGGCAGTGCATAAACCCTTGCTCCAGTACCATCCTTACCCTCCTGTTCCACTGCACCTCACCTACCAGAGCCCGAGAAACTCCAGCCAGAGAAATACCAGCCTGCCTGCCAGGCTTGCCTGACCCCCAGCCAACCTTAGCTGAGCTCCTGCTGACCTTGTGGAACAGCATGGGCGGGGCCATCACCTTGGACAAGGGAGGCTCAGCTTCCCCTGGCCTTGTTATACCTTTTGCATGTGCGTGTGAGCGCTGCCCTGTTCCTTAGTGGAAGAGGTGGGTCTGAATGGGATAAACCTGAACATTGTGCTAAGAGTTTAGGCTTTCCTGAGGATTCCCCTGTTGGCATAGATGATTGATGCCTGATTAATCAGACAGGGCATTTACCCCATCTCCTACCGCAGAGGTGGGCAATAATTTTTAATGGGGGGCTGCTCCAAGATTTTGGTAAGTGGTCAAGGGCCACACTACTATGGAGGAGGTGTAGGGCTGGGGGGGGATGGGAGGGGATGAAGTGCAGAAGAAAGCTTGGGTTAGAGGACTGGGGCACAGGAGAATATATTTAGTAGCACTAGTTCATGGCCATATTATCTGTGGGTTTTATTTTTTTAGCTGTTCCACTGTATACCATGGTCAGATTCCCCATTGCTTTGCAAAGCAGCTATAGAATGTGATTGTCAGATGCTACTGTTCTGATACATGGACATGGTATTTGCTCTGTACAGGTGTGACTACACAAGATCCACATCATGAAGAACTGGCCCTAGTATCTTAAGGACAAAGGTCCTCAACATCTTGCTGGGTTTGGCCCTAAATCAGGAAAGCACTGTATACCTTTAAAAAATAATCAACCTCTGCAGCTCAATCTTCAGCAAGGCTGTAGTAACAGAGATGGTGCTCAAGATCACTTCTCCAGATTTATTGAATCAAATGACTGATTATTTCCAGAAGTGTCAACTATTTTAATTGAAAAGCTTCTCTTAAAAGTAATGGTTGCAATGCAATGTGTTGTTTCATAGAATCCGACTGGAAGGGACCTCAAGAGGTCATCAAGTCCAGTTCCCTGCATTCACAGCAGGACCAAGCACCATCTAGACCATGCTTGACAGTTGTTTGTGTAACCTGCTAGAGAACCAGTGGGGTCAGGGTCCATTATCAGCAGCAGGGGTCTCTCCCCCCCTCCCCTGTACTCACTGGCAGCAACAAGGCAAGCAGAGCAACATGGCCACAGCTCTCTGTGTTCCCCTAACTGCATTACTCCGCCTCCCACGGGTGAGTGCAGGGCCCCTCCCCGGGGGAGTCCTGCCCCTTCCCTGAGCGATGCAGCCCAAGGAGTGCACTGAGCTGTGGCTGTTGCTTGGCTTGCCTTGCCACTGCCAATGAGTGCAAAGGGGGGCAGACCCCTGCTGCAGGCACCAGACCCCCTCCCACTAGTCCCCCCACCAGCTGCTGGCAAGCCCCTTACCCATCTCACTCACGGCATTTGGGGCACGTGCCCTCTTACACCCCACACATGTTGCCTATGGTCATTTCCAATTTTGTGTGTGCCACTGCTTGTGCCTTCCGAAGTGGAGTACTTTGCATTTGTCTTTATTGAATTGTATTCTATTTTATCTCAGACCTTTTCTCCAGTTTGTCTAGATCATTTTTAATTATGACCCTATCCTCCATTGCACTTGCAACCCCTCCCAGCTTGGTATCATCTGCAAACTTAATAAGGGTTCTCTCAATGCCATCATCTAAACCATTAATTAAGATATTGAACAGAACCAGAACCAGAACTGATTCCTGTGGAACCCCACTTGTTATGGCCATCCAGCATGACTGTGAACCATTGATAACTGCTACTCTGGGAACGGTTATCCAAGTAGTTATGTACCCATCTTATAGTAGCTCCATCTAGGTTGTATTTCTCTAGTTTGTTAATGAGATCGTCAAGTAAGACTGTATCAAAAGCCTTTCTAAAGTCTAGACATACCTCATCTGTTGCGTCATGCCTATCCACAAGCCTTGTTCCCCTGTCAAATAAATATATCAGGTTGATTTGACATAATTTGTTCTTGACAAATCCATGCTATTACTTAACTCCTTATTTTCTTCTAGATACTTGCCAATTAATTCCCTAATTATGTGCTCCATTATCTTTCCTGGTACAGAAGTTAAGCTGACTGGTCTGTAATTTCCTAGATTGCCCCCCCCTTTTATATATGGGTACTATATTTTCCCTTTTCCAGTCTTCTGGGATCTCTCCCTTCTTCCATGCCATTTAAAAGATGATAGCTAATTGCCCAGATATCTCCTAAGTCAGTTTGAGCATTCTAGAATGCATTTCATCAGGTCCTGGGAATCTGAAGACATCTAACTTGTCTAAATATATTTTTGACTTGTTCTTTCTCTATTTTAGCCTCTAAGCCCACCCCATTTTCACCAGTATTCACTACGTTAAACATCCAATCATCCCCAAACTTCTTGGAAAAAACCAAAACAAGTCATTAAGCACCTATGCCATTCCTACATTTTCTGTTGTTTTCCCCTCCTCATTGAGGAAAAGGCCTACCTTGTCCCTGGTTTTCCTCTTGCTTCTAATGCATTTGTAGAATGTGTTCTTGTTACCCTTTCTGTCTCTAGCTAGTTTGTTTTCATTTTGCCCCTTGGCCTTTCTAATTTTGCCCCTACATACTTGTGGTGTTTGTTTATATCTGTTCTTTGTAATCTGACTTAGTTTCCACTTTTTGTAGGACTCGTTTTTGATTTTTAGATCATTGAAGATCTCCTGGTTAAGTCATTTATAACAGACCATCTGATTAATGGATCAGGCCAAGACTCATTCCTGTGTGTCATGCTGTATCCCTGAAACTCAGTCCAATACTTTACAACAGAAATAGCCACACTCTGTCCCTCCTCCCCTCCTTCCCATACTGCTGTTGTGATCCTGTGAGGTGCCAAGCTACCTTCAACTCCGACTCCATTGGCTTACTGGGAGTTGAATGTAATTCACAGCAGTACTAGGCTGCTGGGAAACTAAAACATGGCAGGTGAAAACTGTTGACTCTCTCTAAAAACTACAGCCCCAATTCAGCAAAGCATCTAAACGGCCCTATTGACTACTAGTACACTTAAACTTCAAAATGTATTTAAATGTTTTGCTGAACTGGGGCTGTATTTTTAAGGCAGGCCCCCTCCACCCACATAGATTTGTAGCCCAAAGTACATTTTTGTCCCTGCCTTATCTGTAAAACATCACAGCCACCGTTATCTTAGTTTGTACACACACATACATCTTTATTTCACATAACTCATTTTCATTTTCAATAACTACTATCATTTGTCATTCAGACTTAGCCTCAAATCTCCTTTCTTCTCTAACATTTTGATTGCTTTATCTGCAAAGTCTGTTTTCTTGCTTTCCTTTCTGTGTGTAATGCTCAGTGCGGACTCCAATTAGAAATAACTTTTTTTGCTCTGTGGTTCTTTTCTTACAAAGTGATGATTTCAATAGTTCTTCAGGGATGCATACTTATATTTAGGAGATGTATATTCTTTGTCCATTTTCTAGGGTTTGTACATTTTGTTGTACTTTCCTGGTTGATCCAAAACACAAACTTTTCCAAACTCTGTTTAAAACTATTAAAATTTGTTATTTCAGTCTTGCAGGATGAATAATTGCCTCGAGATTTCTAAGGGGGAAAAACACATTATTTAATCTCCATCCAAATATTACATGTTCAATATCACTCAGACTAAATTATCAGTATAACATGTGAAACCAGGGCAACTTTGTCCTCTCCCCATGCTCACAATACATGGCTCCATATTAATCCAACAAAGCAGTAATGTGAGCCCTTGTTCTGATTACCCTTGATAACATACATAGTACCCCATCCCCTCTGCAGCTCCTGGGTGAGTAGTATGTGACAGATAGAAGTGTGAGCTACCATATCAAAATATATGTTCTTTAACTCAAACAATACAGACCATGGATCCTTAAAGCCTGTCCTGGAGCACCTTGAAATTTCCTGAGCCATAGAGGACTAGTATAACATTATCAACATTGTTTTTAGAAGAGACAAGCTGTTGCTGTGGCAGACAGTTTCTGTCTCTCAGATCTCCTCTCACTTGTGTCTATAGAGTTTGCTGATGCACCCTTTCAGTTAGGCCTCGTTATTGCTCTAAAACCAGTCAGTAGAAAAAGTGCAGATAGAAAAACAATACATCTCAGCATCACCCTTCAAGCGATTAAAATGGCCTATGATACCTGTTGGTGAGTACTGTCTGTATCCTCCCTGTTAATTGCATTGTAGTTCTCTGAAGTGGTTGCTAGTAGTGCCAAGGGATGCAGTTTCTTTGCATCCATTCCTTTTTTTGTAAGGACCACAATGAAACCATCAAGCTTGCTAAAAGTCTGAGTGAACTAAAGTCACTAACAGACTGTATAGGCATGAGTCTGTGCACGATAGTCAAATCTTGAAGTCCTCAAGGACTGGAGCTTGTTAGAATACAGGAGAGGGGGAGGTATTGCCAAAAAGGCTTTGATTTTTGTAATTTCAATTTAAAAGCAGAGATTTGAAAAATTTCTACCAGCTGTATATTTTGTTGGAAAGCTGAGAAGCAAACTTTGTGAAAGAGCCAACTTGCTGGGAACCTTCCGGAAATTCTCCCCAAACCCCATTGCTGCATAGATTGAGAACCCAAGTGCTGTCTCCCAGCCTTGCTGAATGTCTAGGGATCTGTGTGTGATGATTAACTGAGGGGACTTGTGTAACCAAGTGGCTTGCCCCTTAACGACTAGAGGGCTAGCCACCCTTGTTTTCTAAGGAAATTACACCTGAATGAGAGGAGCCGATTTCCCTACAAAGAGCAGCAAGTGGCTGCAGGGTGGGAAGACAGATGCTCCAGATGCAGAATCCTGGGGAGTTGTAGCTGGCCTGACTCTTGCAGTTCTGACAGCAAGGGCTGGAAACTTCGTTGGTAAGTGAAGAGACACTAAACTGGTGTTGGGTCTGGAGGGCCTGTATGTACCTGAGGACTGAATACATTGGATCCCAGGTGGGGGATGTTTTAATTTGCTTTTGAAGTGTGTTGGGTTTAAGGAGCACTGAAGAAGGGGAAAGAGAGGCAGGGGGTTGAAGAGTGACTTCAGGCTATGTGAAGATGCAAGGGAGGTGGTAACACCATTTCTCTCCACCATACACACAAATTGCCCCTTTAAGGTGGAGGTCCTGTCCTTCGGCATCCAGTGGTTGTAGAACCTAGCAAGGAGTTTCTCCAGTGGGACTGCCCTACCTTGGAGTGTTTTGGTGAGCTGATGTAGGGGTATTAGACCTCCATTTGTCTTAGGGTCTCACTGATTTCCAGCCTCCCACCCCTCAGGATTTCTGCTTCTGGCATAGATCAATTCTCTGGTATAGCAATAGGAGAGAAGTCTCTTCTACAGAACCTTGCACAGATTTCCTGCCCTTAAATATTTCTATGAATAGATGACTTGGCCATCAGTTTTCACCCATTCCATAATCAGGAACAACTTTCATTAGCTTTCTAGTTAGTCAAGACTTCAGAGCTAGGCTTGCCAGGTGTCCGGTTTTGAACCAGACAGTCCAGTATTTGAGCTTTCTGTTCAGGAAACAAATTGAGAAAATATAAATGTTCAGTATTTTCTAAATAAGATGTAATGTAAATTGTGATGTAATGTCAAATGTGCACGATATTTTTTTTGAAACCATCTGGCAACCCTATTCAGAGACCCAGTCATTCCATCAGTTGCAGTCAAAGGGAGCTACACGAAAAGATAGGTACTCCGGGGTAGGCCCCATGTACTTTTAGAAAAGATTCACGCTTCTTTTGAAAGGATTTACTGAATAAACAAATCAACATGAGAGAAAGAGCTGAATAAATTGATATCTATGTGGAAAAACACTTGTGTAAAACAAAATAAATAAAAATACCTACTTTTAGAAATGGGCATTTTTCTTCCAGGACTTTCATGTCTCTTTCAATTATCCTTTCATCAGTTTCCTTTATTTTGTGGAGTTCCTGAATAAATTTCTCTATGTAACTATGTGAACAATTTAGAGACTGAGATAAACAGGAGAAAAGTTAACTGTAGCTGTATTGTATAAGCTTATATTACATTTTACACCAAGATAGTTTTTTAAAATGTCAGTAAAATCACATATTAAATCTCAATAGTCAAATAACTTTTTAGCACAAATGTTACTCCTTTTCCTTCCTCAGTTGTCCTCCTACAAACTTTTGAAAAGTTAGCATTTGTCTGAAACTTTTATACACACGATAGTTACAAATCACAGGTATTATACCTAAAAACTGAGCAGTAAATATTTTCTCTATTATTATTATTTTATTATTTGATTAGTTTATTTTGAGCTTTGGCAGTGTTTTGGGCCTAATTGAGTTCAACTGAAGTCTTTCAGTTGATTTGAATTTTTTCCAGAGAAGATTCTTTTATATATAATAGGGCTACCATATTTGAACTTTCAAAAAAGAAGACACTCCTGAGAGGGAGTGTATCTGTATCAGTATCTATCAGTTCATGTTGTATCTATGTGGTATATATATTATGTAATATAACACCACACATTAATACAACGTGAGTTGATAGATACTGATACAGATACACTCTAATATATACTCTAATATATAATCAGTTTCATTGTTTTTTCCCATATACTTAGTCACTTTCTGCCTGGATGAAAAGACCCATATGCACATCAACTTCAGAACAGAAAACCCATTATAAAAATGTATTAAAAGAACTTTTAAAAAAATCAGGGAACACTATGTCCATCAGCAACTGGAATGTTTTGATCTTAGACAAATTATTAAAATTCAAGTTGACTGTCTCCATTTGAAAGAAAATATTATGGTACATCATCCTTAACAGCAGAAAAATATCATGATACATTGTACTGGTATTTTAGAGAATCATCAAATAAATGCCACAAGTTACTAAGGAAAACCCCCTTTTTCCAAGCCATTGTTTGATTTCTTCATAGAGAAAATGCCCATCTACTATTCCCATGCTTTAGCTGTTATTTCATATGACATAATAATCTTTTGGACTTTGGAAAGCCTGCACTTTCACGTGTCTTGAAAATCCCGAATATATTTACCTAAACAATATAAAAATAATTACAGTAATAAACCACAGTTGCTTACCGAGACATTTTCTGGTATGGTAAATTTTTCCTAAAAATGAAAGAAATCAGTCAGGTTCATGTTTAAAATGAGCACAAAAAGAAATTGTTCAAAATATAACCCCTGAAATTGACTTACCTGGGAATTCTGAGAGACATTTAGTTTATCAAGTAAATGAGTAATTTCTTTCACTATATCAGTGATGTTATTGTGTTGTGAGTTTGATGTTGTTATCTTCAGAGGAACAAAATGACTGTGTATCCCAAGACTAAGAAATATTAAAAACATGTATTTATACATTTTAAATGCAATATATATAGACTTAGAATTTTTTGCAATTTACTATAACTTTATTTTGTATTCAAGCTCATCTCTCTTTACAAGTAGCTATTCAGCATGCTTATATATAAACTCATACCATGATTACTATCTTATCTGACTTGCAGATCATTGAAAGAGGAAATAAACTACAAACTACGCAGCAGAATTAGCTGCATATCTGATTTTTAGATGTGCCTGTTAATATTATCTGTGAGTGTTTTAAATATTTTAATATCAAAATACATATCCATTTCTAACTTTTAATTAGAGTTTTTTTTTTTCTATACAAGCACTAATGCTGTATAAATGCATATCCCCAGAACCTATCCCAATCACATGATTTACATACATGGCTGGTGTAAATCAGCATATTTCAGTGTCTTCAGTAGAGCTATGTCAGTGTATACCAGCTGAAGATCTGGCCTATATAGTATTTATTTAGTAGACTTCCCTAAAGTGGTATAACAGTGGGGGGTTTTTTTGGGGGGGGGAGGGGAGGCACACAGTTCAGCTTTTTATTATGTAGATACACCTTGCAAAATTGTACTGACTAAATTCTTTGAGGCAAGTAACTCTCTTGAGACAGTTGAGTAAAAAGCTCATGGTTTTTTCCCCCTTTATTATAGATAGTTAGAATGGGGAATAGACTTTATTTCTGGCCTAATAAACTTCATGACAATGTGACAAGCTTGAACTGGCATCTTGAGCTTGTGAAGTCCTATGGTTAGAATGTGATCCTACAAACCCCTACACATGTGCAAACATGCTTGTGACCTCAAACGGAATAGATGTGAATAAAATTGCCTTAATGTGTAATTATTTGCAGGATCCTGGCCTAAGATGTTAACTACAAGACGTCTTAAAGGGCCAGATTCTTTTCTTGCTACTGGTCTGAATATTGACTCAGAGTTATTTACATGAAGAATGCAAGTAGATCTATTACAACATGAGTACAGGTTGAACCTCTGTAATCTGGTCTCTCCTACTCCAGCAAAACCCCTGGTCCAGCATTGTCGGTGACTCCATGGGTGCTCCAGAGCTGGAGCACTCATGAGGAGAAATCAGGGGTTCTCGAGCCAGGAATGTTGCCAGGCCAGGGAATAGCGGCCAGCAGCACGGGATGGGGGAACAGAGCCCTGCTACCCTGGGAGCCTGAGAATGAGGGAGGGGGAGCAGTGGGCCAAGGGAAAGGTGGGGGTGGCATTGACTTTCCCTCATCTGGCAAATTCCCTAGTTTGGGATCGGTCAGGTCCCGAGGGTGTTGGAAGCTCACCCTAGAGTAATGAATATCACCTTTAATTTATAGAATAAAACAAGCAAAATTTCAGGGACCTCTGGCTCAAATACAAAACTCATCTTTTACCTTCCAAGGGTGCATCATGAACGGGGACATCACTAAAGGTCAATATTGGGTATCCAGGGCCATTGTATTATTCTCCACTCCTCACTCCCCACCTTCTTCCTGTGTTTGATGTGAGCTCTGACTTACACAGAGGCAGGCTGCTGATTCACCAATGTGTATGCATGCCATACACTCTGGTGGTGTGGGAGTAAGACCTAGGCTACTGACACCTGGGCAGCAGTGGCAGTAGGAAGTCCTGAGAGACTCTCTCCCATCTTGGAGCTGGTTTAACTTTCCTCCCTCTTCTCCCCCACACTTTGCCCTCATTTATGTCTCAGTAGGTTTCATAAGGAGCTTCAACCCTAATTCCCATTCTGAACACAGTGTACACCAGACTATTCAGACTATTTACTTTTATTTTTTTTGAAGTTTGTCATCCAATCGGAGAACAAGAATATTCCTGTGACTTGTGTCCCATCCACCCCAGAATAACAGAGAACACTGCAAACAGCCAGTAGGCTGAGACCCATTTATATAAACTGCTTGGTCAATGCTTGCATGTAAGAAATAAATTTGTGGAAATGAGGATCATTTCACAATGAATGTTATCTGGGACAACTCATATGAATGTTACCTGGTATCAAGTGGCGTGCCCCAAGGGTTGGTTATGGGGTGGATTTATTCAACATCTTTATTAATGACCTGGATGAGGTCATTGTACCTTCAGCAAGTTTGTGAATGACACTTTGGCTACGTCTAGACTGCAAGCCTCTTTCAAAAGAGGCTTTTTCGAAAGATACTTTCCAAGATGCCTCTTTCGAAAAAGAGCATCTAGACTACAACCAGTACTTTTGAAAAAGCAAGCTGCTTTTTCGAAAGAGAGCACCCAGGCAGTCTGGATGCTCTCTTTCAAAAAAGCACAGTTTGTATTACATAGCGCCTTTTTTTGAAAGAGCACTTTCGGAAAAAGGCATTCTTCCTCGTAAAATGAGGTTTTCCGCGGTCGAAAAAACTGCTGTGTTCTTTCAATTTACTTTTGAAAGAACGCGGCAGCAGTCTAGACGCAGAGAAAGTTTTTTTGGAAAAAGCCCACTTTTTTTAAAAAAACCCTGTAGTCTAGACACACCCTAAGCTAGAGAAAGAAGAGGGAGAGATAGATATGCTGAGGGGTAGAGAAAGGATACAGGGTGACCTAGACAAATTGGAGGTCTTGGTCAAAAGAAATCTGATGAGGTTCAACAAGGACAAATGCAGAGTCCTGTACTTGGGATGGAAGAATCCCAAGCACTGCTACAGGCTGGGGACTGACTGGCTAAGCAGCAGTTCTGCAGAAAAGAATCTGTGGATTACAGTGGCTGAGAAACTGGATATGAGTCAATAATGTGACCTTGTAGCCAAGAAGACTAATGGCATATTGGGGTGCATTTGCAGGATCATGGCCAGCAGATTTAGAGAAGTGATTATTCCCCTTTCTGTGGCACTGGTGAGGCCACATCTGGAGTATTGCATCCAGTTCTGGGCTCCCATTACAGAAAAGATGTGGACGCATTAGAAAGAGTCCAGCAGAGGGCTGGAGCACATGACCTAAGAGGAGAGGTGGAGAAATGTGGGCTTATTTAGTCTACAGATGAGAAGAGCAAGGGTGGATTTGATAGCAGCCTTTAACTACCTGAAAGGGGATTCCAAAAGGATGGGGAGAGGCTGTTCTCAGTAATGACAGAATGAGGAGCAATGGTCTCAAGTTGTGGTGGTGGTGGTACTGGAATGGGTTACCTAAGGAGGTGGTGGAATCTCTTTCCCTAGAGGTTTTTAAGTCCTGGCTTGACAAAGCCCTGGCTGGTATGATTTGGTTGGGATTGGTCCTGTTTTGGGCAGGGGGCTGGACTTGATGACCTCCTGAGGTCTTTTCCAACCCTATGTTGCTATGATCACTGGAGAGAAGTAGCAAGATGTTATCAATGCTTTGAAACTTCGGAAGGCAGCTTCATAGACTTAGCACTGGATATTTTCTTTAGAAGAGCATCAAGGACTGGAATTATGTACTACATCACTGTGTATCTGACAACTTATTCCATTTATAGTAGTAGTGTGAGAGGTTCTGTTCAGCTACTTTAGACATATTGTGATGTAAGAAGTCCAGTTTATTTTTATATGTGTCACATGCAGGAGGCAAAAGCCAAATTTAGTGTCTTACTGAATCGTTGGTTTGTGTTCTTTTGGTGTAAGATTGTAGTGTAATAGACTGTTACAGCATTTTAAAACAGAGGAAGAAGGTGTTTTGGTGTAGACACAGGGAGCTCTGAGAGTGAACAAAGATGCAAAATGCAGGAGGTAGGAATAGGGAGAGAGAGCCTGGAATTAACATTTTCAAGTCTCTGTTCAACTTCATGTGGTATATGCAAATTCTAACCTATTAATGAAAGTTGATCAGAAAATGTTAACAGAAAAGAAGGGATGAAGGAGCTCTTACTTTCTCTTGCCAGTTTTTGACTACCTATACTTAGTGCATCACTCCAGAGTAAATTGTATCAATGGTATTCAGTAGTAAGGGAGTGCCATCTAGAGAGTATCAAGTGCTAATTTCACACAGTATTTTGTTTACCAACTTTTCAACTTCAGAACATTGCCACACATGCCATCCCATTTAAAACAAACACGGGATGTAGGCATAGTTATTTAAGGTACCTGCATAAGTTAACTGAAACAACAGGTCAGTGACTTGTTTCTATTATCCACCGCACCGACGCTGCCAGAATATGAATTTTAAATGGATGTGGTTAAATTCACATTCTTGGCTTGGTTGTACTTTAAAGAATTGCATGGGATCTTCTTAAGGGGGATAAGGCAAAATGTCACATTTATTAATAATACATCATTATTGTACTGTATGCATATAATATACTATACTCATGTACACACACACACTCTGTCTTATTGGTGCTTAGTTACCAATTTGTTGCTCCCCTTAACTCACTGGTCAGGTGAGTTAGATGGGGAAGGGGAAATGAGGAGCCAGGCTTCTGTCAGCCCAGATTGATGCTCCGATGTTGACAAGACAAGACCCACTTCCATAGTTTTGTACCCATCTTTTTATATGTTTTAGTTCATGATTCTTGTTCTGTCTCACTGCCCCAGGACACTGTAGGATCATGAGCCATCAGTTAACAGCAGATGGACTTTGATCTTTTTTTCTTGAGGGAACTTTTGTTTTTCTCTGTCTTTGGTGGTTTCTGTTGCAAGGCTCACTTGCATTGTTCTTCAGCCATCTAGGTGGTGCTGGCAGCTGGTCTCCAGACAAGCTGGCTTCAGGGACTGATTCCTTTTACACACACACCCCACATTCAGACTTTTACATAGACACACCCCTGACTTTAAACAGAGTTAAGGCAGTACAAAGTTTAAAATGGGGTTTTGGTTACAATATGGTCAAAATTGGGTTTCAGTTGTAATATATATATAAAAAAGGTTAAAAAAGTTACAATAACAGATTCTCCAAAGGCAATTCCTAAAAGGTTACTAACAAATTAATTCAAATCCCATTCATAAAAATTGGACCACAGTTCATGAGGTAACATACATAGTCACAATGGTAAATATAGTTTATTAAAAGGGTGATTTTATGCTGTAGCCCTACAGGTTGATAGGGATAAATAGTCGCTCTAGTTGTGTGGGGACAGTATAAGAATTCTGAGAACACAAACCTCTCTAGCCAATTCAATAAACTACATTTTTAAAAAAATTCAATGTGTGCAGCGTACACTTTTCTCATTAAAATAAAAGTTATATATTTGTTTTATAAGCCTGGTATTGCTAACAGTTTAAGAACAGTTTCTTTTCCCCTCAAATGATAGTGGCCCCTGTATTTAGAAACCCTGAGTTTTAGCTTTGTTATTGCTGTAGGGCTTCAAGACACACAGTACAATGCCTACCATGTAGTCCTTGATAACGGCATATTACTTTCATGAATGGGAATGAGTGGGTGCGGAGACTGTCTTGGTGCTGTTGTGTTTTACCAGAATACAGAAGATTGCTTGGTGCATGTCAGAAAAAATATTAAATAGCCAGGCTGACTCTTGTACTGGAAAGGTTCTACAGAATGGGTTTTATCTTTGACTGAGACTATGACCTTACAGTGAAACTTTAATAAAATCACCAAAAAGGTGGCAGCAGCTGCTGTTCTAGACGCTTACGCCAGATGGCTTCAGAATATAGTCCAATTAATAAGGAGAAACTCCCCTCTTCTGGGGGCCTAAGATTGTTAGCAAAGACTGCACTGTGTTTGGTGCGCCCACATCTTGAATAATGAGTACAGATGTGGTTGCCTCATCTCCAAAAAGATATATTGGCATCGGAAAAGGTTCAGAAAAGGGCAACAAAAATTATTAGGGGTTTAGAACGGGTCCCATAGGAAGAGAGATTAAAAAAACTTGGACTTTTCATTTTAGAAAAGAGGAGACTAAGGGGGGATATGATAGAGGTCTATAAAATCATGACTGGTGTGGAAAAAGTAAATAAAGAAGAGTTATTTACTTATTCCCACAATATAAGAATGAGGGATCACCAAATGAAATTAATAGGCAGCAGGTTTAAAACAAACAAAAGGAAGTTTTCTTCACGCAGAGCACAGTCAACCTCTGGAACTCCTTGCCAGATGATGTGGTGAAGTCTAGAACTTTAATAGGGTTCAAAAAAGAGCTAGATAGATTCATGGAGGTTAGGTCCATCAATGGCTATTAGCCAGGATAGGTAGGTAACAGGATACTGGGCTAGATGGACCTTCGGTCTGACCCAGTATGGCTCATCTTATGTTCCTGTGTTAATACTCAAGTTGCTTATATATATAGCATGACTTGCAGAATCTTTTTGTCATATGTCTGTTTTGCTGGAGGAAATTTAGAGCCGTTTATCCCAGATCAGCAGTAAGTTACCCTATTCAGTTAGCCTTGGTGACAGGGGGAATGAGCGTTTAGTATCTGGAGCATTAACAGAGCAAAGGTTTGTGTAAATGCAAAAGTATGTCTCATCGCCAATGTTTGAAATTAAATCTACCATACAACCATACTAAACTACAATCTCCCCACAGAGTAATGGGGAGGGGGTAGCGCTAGGAACAACAAGCACACACAACCCCATAGTGTCAGTCTTACTCAGTAACTAGTATCTCAAAAACAAATAGAAATAAAAACCCATGTACGACAAGATTCAGTCCATGCAAACTAGCTTGGCAGTTCCACTTGCACATTTCAGGTCACACTGGTGAACATGGCAGGAAAGGGCTGGATCTAGTATCCCTAACAATACAACGAATGGTTTTTGCGGTAAAGGGGTTTGCTGGAGCGATAAGCAGGCAAAGAATGACAGGTGGGAAACACTGCCACCTGCCTTATATCCTGACCCCAAATCAGACTTCATCCTAGTGAAGTACATTCCTGCCTGAATTTGGTATTAATTGAAAAACCCTAAAGTTTCAAGGGATAATCTCATAAATTGCTTTGGTCAAACTGTAAATCTAACTCACTTGATGTAATTAGGCAGGTGCATATTTGCCTTCTTCGGTAGAGAGATGGCCTTGCTAGAAACAGAACATAAAACTAGATGGAAGAGTGATAGCTGGGCTGCAATTAATGCGTGTTAACGCCTGCGATTAACATAAGGCAGAATTAATGTGTTAAAAAAAACACACCTTAATCGCAAGTGTTTTTACGTGGCACTACCCCTTTGAAACACTGCCGCAGAGCCCAGGGTCATAGGGGCAGTGCAACGCAGAGCCCAGGGTCAGCAGTTCAGCGCTGCCCCTTTGAAACACCGCCACAGCGATTCAAAGGGGCAGTGCAATGTGGAGCCCGTGGTCAGCTGGAGTCTTCTTATTGTTTAACAGCGTGATTAATCCACACAATTAATTTTTTTTAATCGCGTGATTAATCACAATTAATATATTTAATCGCTTGACAGCCCTAGTTGAATTAACTCCTAGGCAGAGCGCCAGCACAAAGGCTGATGCTCAGTGTTCCCTGTAAGTTGTGCATTTGTGTGCCCACTCAGGGGAGATTCAAATGTCACTAAGCAGATTAGCAGAGTGGCCACAGCTAGGTTTTCTGTGTCTACTTCTGGTATACAATCACACATGCCTTGATGCACATAAAATTTTATTCTACACCTGGATGGAAAAGATTAGAGGGAATATTGCTGGTGCCCCACTGAAATCCCACCTCTTGTGAAGATTTAAGTGTTACCTAATTCTTGTGGTGGTTCTTTAGTCAAGGTGAATT
Organism: Rafetus swinhoei; assembly: GCA_019425775.1. Taxonomy (NCBI): domain Eukaryota; kingdom Metazoa; phylum Chordata; order Testudines; family Trionychidae; genus Rafetus; species Rafetus swinhoei. The sequence continues at coordinate 16,918,009 of CM033428.1, read as the reverse complement.
TCACCCATATTGAGTAACAGCAATTGACCTTTGCTCAATAAACTTATTTCTGAATAAATAATCATCTGAAATTGTCAAATCCTTACAATTAGGTGACACTACTTAAATCTTTCTATTAACTTTATTTTAAAAGGCTAGTGTTTTTAAAATAGCCCTAGCATTTCTTCCAGAAAAAATGACACTGTGAAGTTTTATGTTTATGTAAGAAGAGTGATTTCATTTTTCATTAGTTGTAGAAGAAAGTTTTACAAATCTTTGTCTTGAAAAACAGTGCACAGATATTCATGCATTGTTTTTATACTAATAAATCAATAACAATACCAATGGCTAACATTTATTTACATTTGATTTGAATTTTATTCAATTTTTACGTTTAAAACTCAAACTGGGACTCCTAAAATAGATATATGCTATATATTTAACAGTTATTAAACATTATTAAAGGAGTGTTTCCCGGCCTTTTTGAGCATATGGACCCCTTTTCAATCTATTAAAATTTCATGGACCCCTTCCCGCCACTCTACGGGTATGTCTACACATGAAAGTTAATTCAAAATAACAGCTGTTATTTCGAATTAACTTTCCTAGTGTCTACACAGCCAAACCGCTATTTTGAAATAAATTTGAAATAGTGGAGCACTTATTTCGAATTTGGTAAACCTCATTCTACAAGGAATAACGCCAAATTTGAAATAGCTAATTCAAAATAAGTGCTGTGTAGACACTTATTTCAAAATAGGGGGCCTCCAGCCTTCCCTCCAGCGGCCCTGGTGGCCACTCCAGCGTCAAACAAGAACACTCCTCTCCTTCCCCTCCCTCCCCAGAGCCCTTAAAGGGGTTGACTCTGGCCACAGTGCCTGTGCCAGCTCCAAGCCTGCCAGCCCAGAGCCAGCAGTCACTGCCCCTGACCCAGTGGCCCCAAAACATGAGCCAGCAAGCCACTGGCAGCCAGCCCTCTGCCGCTCCCCAGAAGCAGTCTGCCAGCTCCCAGGAGCCTGACAGGGGCTGGAGAAGGCGGGCGCCTTCCTGGTCCAGGGTGGAGATCAGGGTGGACCTTACTTAGGTTTGGGGGGGATGCCCCCAATGTCCATGATCTCCGCACTAGATGAAGGAACATGGCCGTCTATGGCAGGATAGCTGCCAGCCTGGCCACCAAAGGCCACATGCGAACCCAGGAGCAGGTTCGCATGAAAATCAAATTGGTCCAGCAAGACCTCCAACCCTGAGCCCTGATCTTCCCCTTCCCCTTCTTCCTCTTGCTTCCTCCTTCCACCTCCCTCCTCCCAGGTTTCCCCCTCCTCTCTTCCACCCTCTTTCCACCCCTCCCCTGCCTCCTTTCTCCAGTCTCACCAGTTTCATCCCCCCCCAGTTTTGTTAAATAAAGAGAGTTTGTGTTCATGAAAATATGTGTATTTTATTTGACATCAGGAAGCGGGACTGGGAGGGTAAGTGGAACGATGTGGGGTAGGAATGAAGCATAAGCCCCCAGTGGGGCAGACCAGTGAGGCTCTTAGTGCTCCTCAGGGTGGAAGCTCTCCCCCAGGGCCTCCTGGATACTGACAGCCCCCCGATGGACCTCCTGGATGGCAGCCTGCAGAAGGTCCAGCCAGGCTTGCATCAACGTATTCACGAGAAGCACCAGCGTGCCCAGGGGCAGCTCCGGCTCCATGTTGCAGAGTGCTGTGGTGTCCAGAGTGAGGGCAACCAGAGCACGCAGAGACACAACTGCTTTGCTGTCCCTCATCGAGGTAGGGAAGCAAGCAGGAAAAGCTGAGAACCAGCTGCCCGGGGGAGGGGGGGAGGGTGGTCCCTTTAAGCACAAGCCTCAGATCGCCTCAGGCAGCAGCCACACAAATAAACTCCTGACCTGATGCCCTGCTGGACCTGGTTCCGGCCGGCCTTCAATGCAATTCAGTGTCCACTCAGTGTGGACGTGCTATTTTGAAATAGCAAAACACTATTTTGAAATGCATTTTGTGTGTAGATGTGTTATTTCAAAAAAAGCTATTTCGAATTAACTCTTTTGAAATAAGATATTTTGAAATAACACTGTAGTGTAGACACACCCTAATAGCTTTTGAACAGTTAGAGCAGGGTGACGTATTCAAAAAAGAGAAAAAAATGGTTAAACGTGACTGACCCATTTATAAGCCGACTCCAGATCACAGTCACAGCTTGTCAGCTTCAGTGTAGGCTGAAGAACGTGCAGACTACAGGGCACGGAGCTTCTCAGGTCCCATTGGCTGCTGTTTGCCTGCGCTGCTTCCTCAGCTCCGGTCCCCACTGTCCCCTGCTCATCTATGGAGCAAGAGGGTTCTAGTGGCCAAAAGAGCTCTGAAGCTGCCAGCTCCTCAAGGGTGGAATTTCAGCAGGGTAGGGGGCAAGGGTGGAACTTTGGGAGTGCAGGAGGGGGGCAGCAGCCATGCACACCTGGAAGCGACTTGCTTTTGATCCCATTCTCCAGAAGCTAAGGAAGCACGGGGAAATTGCTTGCATGTCATACATGCCTGTCATGCCTGGCTGGTGTGCGAGAGGTATGCACAGGATGCAAGCACTTTCCTCTCGTTACCTTAGTGTCCAGGGACTGAGATCAAAAGCAAGCCATGACCAGGAACACAGGGGGGCAGCAGTCGTGTGTGCTGGGGCACAGCTTGCTTTCGATCCCCTTCCCTGGCTGCTAAGGGATCAAGGGGAACGTGCTTCCATCTTGTGCATGCCTCTTAACACACCAGCCAGGCATGAGAGGCATGTATGGTATGCAAACACTTTCCCCACTCTCCCTTAGCGTCTGGAGAACGGGATCAAAAGCAAGCCGTGTCCCAGCTCACACGGCTCCTGCCCCCGTGTTCCGGGTTGCGGGGAGAGAAGAAAAGGAAAAGAAATGTAAGTTTTAAAATCTTTTTAAAAACTTTCCGCGGCCCCCCAGCAGTGCCCTCATGAACACCCAGGGGGTCCATGGGCCACAGGTTGGGAACCACTGTTTTAAAGTAACCATTACATACTTTTAAGATCCTGCCTCAATCTAATCTCTTCTAAGTATCTTATCAGTAATTAAGTTCACATTAGGAGTGGGCATACAGAGACTGTCAGTGAAGTACGCATGTTTCTGGCCCTACTTCTGCCTTAACCTTAGTTTGGCAAGATCAGAGCTACTGTAAGATATGGATCTGCTTGGTCAAGTTTTTCTTAATCTCTAGTAGTAATAAAGCCTGGAGTAGTGAGTCACCAATTCTTTATTTTTTTTTTTTGTAAGTGACAGTTTTATCATGGATACAAAGCACCCATAAGCCTCAATAAGAGGCACAAATATACATTTCTAAAAGAAATAAGATATAAACAATGTGGTTAATATTAACTCATCAGTACTTAGGAACTCAGTATTTTCTTTGACTGAAATAAATATGTAAATACAGCTTGATCATAAAATTAAATATTTTAAATTATTTACTGTATATATAAATAGTATAAATAAATCAAAACATTCTCACAATTCATAAGAATAGCAAAACTATACCGTGTCCGAGCAATTAGGTTTCTAATCAACTGCATGTTTTCCAAACAAGTTTAAAACATTTCAGCTAATATTACATTATTTTATATAAATACAAGCTTTTTGTAGTCAGACTTATCAAGTAATAAGAACACAATAATATCAAGTCTTCTGATAGGCTGAAACTTGGGTGATTCATTTTTTTTCTTTTCAGAAATCTTCTTTTAAACAAACGTCATTATGTTTTGGTTCAGTTTATTTAAAAATCTTTCGAGTTTCTCTTTGAAGTTGCTAAAATTCTGCTTTATAGTTTTACAACCAGACTGATGTTCCTTTAAAAAAAAATGTTTGAATTATTTACTTAGCACAAAAGCTGCAAATCATCTTTTGTTCAATATTATTTGGTCTTGCTGTTTAAGAAACACTACAGATATACCCAGTATTAAACACTTGCATAGGTCAATGCAGTTATGATGATACAAATCCAAAAGGGGGCAGTAAACAGTCAAAGGCTGAGCTATTCTGCTATACCAGTGCAAATCCAGAATAACTCCATTGAAAGCCAATAAAATAATTTGGCTTTCTACTAGCTTGGCTGAGATCTGAGTCTGTCCCAGTGTCTGTCCAGATCTGTTCATTTTGCATATTTCTGTAGCTCTTAGTTTTAAGACCACAGTAACTATTGCATCTTTGATTAAGAGTCTGATTCTAGCTGGCCTTTAGAAAAGTGCACACTGAAGGATAAAAGCATAAGGAACTTTTTGTCTCCTATGTATACAGCTTGTCATGAACTAAACAGCATTCTAGTCCCTGTGCTTTAGTGGAGCACAGTGTGTGCGTGTGTGTGTGGGGGGGTGTCTTTACTCCTTATGTGTTCCTGGTGCCTCAAATGTGTTTGAATCTTGAATAGGAGACTGGGAGAGTAAGCTAAAGTCCACACAAGTCTTGTACTCTTTGCTAAACAGGGAATTCTGGGAGGGATTCTGTACCTCTCCTGTTCATCCTAAGACTGTGCATCTCCGCATTGCACCTTACTATGGCTAACTGGCTTTGTTTGTCCCTTAACAAGTCAAGTATTTTGCAGAAGTGACAAGAATAAATCAAAACTGCAAATTAACAGTAGATTATTCCATTCATCCATTCTGTCTTCAGTGTGCACCTGCTTTCATTTATATATGGGTATTTCTCTAACTTCAAATAACCCACTCACAGTAGGTGTGGGGGAGGGCTGGGGGGGAGGAGAAAGCCAACAAAACTTACTTTCAGATCGGGCCTTCCTTTCAATTTCTCCTGGATATGCTTCAAGTTGAAGAGTAACTTGAATTCTGTTGTATTCTCAGTAGGGTTGTTTGCTCTCACAGATTCAATAAACGTATTTAATGATTGAAGTATGCATTTCTCTACCTGAAATAATAATCATTATTTTTAACATGCTATATCATTTGTCTTCACAATGTAAATCTCTGAGTGGCACATGATACGCCACTGGAATGCGACTACCTGATATACCATTCTAATTTAGGCTAACATTTTTAAAAGTGGCCTGTAATTTTGGGTCCCTGTGTTATTGAGTGCCCAATTGGTAAACTTAATGGTATAATGTTTTTCAATGATACTGAGCACATGCAGTTCCCATGGGCTTGAGCTGAAATTGTAGGTGCTAAGCAGCTCTGATCATTGGGGTCTACATGTGTTAAGATAAGCATCTCCCAAAATATGGGAGCACCTAAAATCAGAGGCCATTTTTAAAAAAAAATTGGGCCTGATTGTCTTTAAGGGGAGATGAAGGCAGAATTTGTCCCTCTGTTAGGAATATCTTGGACCATATTGTCTGTAGTCAGCTCAGAATTGTACTTGGTGGAGTAGCTTTGTAGCATGGGAGTTTATTTATGTGCCTTCTGTACTTACAAGGGGAGATTTTCAGTGGCATAAAGAGGATTGAGCTGTAGACATTCAGTGAGAGTTTGCTGCCTAACTCCCTCTTGGGCTTTTGCTAATCTCCCCCATAAAGTAGCATAAAATTGGCCGGAGAAAGCTCTACACAAGTTCCCCCAGTCAGCTCAGCTCCCTACATATCTCATATTACCATCATCTCTGGGTTCTCTGGACTGAGTATCTGTTTCACAGAGGAGAGTTTGGCCCATTGAAATGAATGGAGTTTAAGTAAAAACAGAAATTGGTCCCTTATAAGTCTTCTGCTAGTAATTTTGAAACTATTAATACAATTATTCACTTAGGGTGAAATTCATCTTTTTCCAGAGGGCTGCAGCACAAGTCTCACTTAAGGCATAATATGAGGGTTTAGGTCATAGGCCTTCATTAGCATCTTGCCAGAGATGTGAATTTGCAGCCCAGTTTTGCCATTCTTTTTGATAATGCCCGACCACACAAGAAGTTTTATTTGAATTAATAGGAGCACTTACAGCGTGAGGTCCTGACTCTGCAAAGATTCATGTGCATAGTTAGCTTTATGTGTACTGTGAGTATTCCCATTTAAGTCAATGGGCCTTCTCACTGTGCATAAAGGTAAGCACCTGGATGAATTTTTGCACAGTCAGCATAATGTGGGGAAGGTGGCAGGATCAGGCCCTTAAATCATATAGCCTCTCCAACAAAAAAAGTATCTTAACTACATTTGAAATCATAAAGCAAACATAAAATCTGGCACACTAACCAAAAATACATTTCAATTTCTTACCATTACGTTTTCCGTTGTCTTTAAATGCTCCTGAAACTGATAAAGAAATAATGAAGTTAGTTACTGTAAACTTAAAGTTTCAACAAAAATTAGACAAATTAAACTGACTTTAAAAATCACTCTGGAACTAAGTTACCTGTGACTGCTCAATTGTTTTCACAAATTCCAGAGATTGCCTAATTGCTAATCCGAGTTCTCCTGTTGGTGCTGAGTTACAATATGATCCCAAACTAAGCAAAATTAAAACCAAGGGCAGCATTGTGAAGATAGCTCTGTACTTCAACTTCTCAAACTGTGCCTGAGTGTGTTGTTCTTACTCTTATATACATGATGCTAAAGGAAATGATTAATATCTAACCACAAACACATAGAAAGGGAGGCTGGGGGAAGGAATTACCTGAAGAATGGAATCTCCTAGCTGTTTATCTGACTTTGAATCTACAGATTTTTTTAATGTAGATGTGTGTAGGTGTTTATCCTTTTTTTTAATTTTATATCCGTTCCCTACTAAGCTTTTGTTTTGTTTTTAAATATTAACTGGGATAGCAGAAAAAGGAAAAGTACAATGATCCAAGGAAAAGAAAAGGAGGATCACTTCATATAGTAGGGAAGCTTTACAATTTTACCTGTATCCTAATTAAGGCTTCTACCGCATTTCCTGTCCCTGGCTTAGGGAATGCCATGAATACTGCAATGATATTATTACTCCCTACAAATAGCCTTTCTAAGAAGTTGGCTTCCATCTAGTGTGAGAATTCATGAACCCCACTGCCAGCCATTCCTGGCACTCAGCAGAGGCACAAGTATTGACCATATTCTTGAGCGACTTCTGCCATTTAACTGATTACCTTGGGGGAACATGGACTCTGGAGAAGCACCGTTTTGATGACTAGTGGCACAGTATCACTTAGGGACTGTGGAATCCCAGTCCAGTTGAGAAGGTGTATCAAAGTTACAGGCAAATAGCAATTGCAATTGGGTTTTTTACCTTGTACAGCGGTACATTAAATGTCTCAATTTTTTCATATTTTTAATCCCAACACGCTGTCTTTGCAGCAGCTGGAGCACTTTCCTCTTGAACAATACTATAACCACTAATTACCAATTACAGTGTGATCAACATGTTATAATCACCAAAACAGTGGACAATATTGTTAAAAATATTAAACTGAGAATGTTAGAAAAGATTCATCCAGAAATGTGGCTATGCATGGAGCAATAAAAACAGAGAAATCAGCCTTTTAAGAGAATTACTTTCCTATCGGTGGAAATACACCTCAGAGTAGATGTTGAACACAACAGAATCCATGACAAAGAGCTATTAAATTGGGCCAGGTCTACACTATGGGAGAAAGTCAAAATAAGATATGCAACTCCAGTTATGTGAATAGCGTAGTTGGAGTGGACATTCCTTAACTCGAATTACTACGGCATCCCCACTGCGGGAGGTCGAAAGGAGAAACTCTCCCATCAACTTCCCTTATTCTTCATGACCCACTGGAGTACCAGGGTTGATAGGGAAATCAGCAGTCGATGTAGTGGGTCCTTACTAGACCCGCTAAATCGAACCCATGCAGATCAATCTCCAGAGTGTTGGTCTCTGGGTTAGTGAAGACAAGCACGCGGTGTTTTCCCCATGTACTAAGACTGCAGCATTTTGTTTGTTGTTCATGTGCAGAGCCAGTTAAGGGATGGAATTGCCTTTTTAAAAGGTTGAAATCATTTAGTCAATCAGTTTCTTCTGTACATGGGACCTGCTTCAATGTCTTCTAACCTGACTGTTCTTAGACTGGTCTATTTTAACAGTGAATTGTAAGTAGAACTCCTCAGGAAAGTCAGAACAATCTCTAATGTCTTGTTTGGATACTAAGAGCCAGGTTGTGAGGTGCAGCTTAAGGGGATGTAAGTTCCCCCTTTGCCCTTCTCTCCCTGGGCTACTGTGCAGGACTTACGTGAATCATGAATGCAAATGCAGGAAGGGAGCAGGCCCTGTGTTGCCATTACTCCATGGATCTGAGGTGGCACCACGAGGAGAGAAAACTACACACTTTCACACATGCAGTAAATTATCCCCTTGCCCCCCGCCCAAGACAATAATTTTCTTCAAATGTATTGCTTTATTTCTAATCAACCTGTGATTATGCTCTGGGAATGTCACTATTTCCTGAACATTTTTCAATATGAAAAACATTTTTCTAACTCCTTAAATAATCCAGTTTGGCTCCTGAGGGTAAATTCTGGTAGGCAGTTGTGCTAAAGCACCCACCTGAAAAACCTGTCTGTTCCAAAGAGGGCAGGATCCCCTACTCACATGCCAGTTCTCCTTCCACAAGACCTTTGGAGAGGTTGTCCTTTAGGTTATTCATGGCAGGAGCTGGGGAATAGGCACAGAGATAAGTAGTAAGTATACTCTACGGCTGTGTCTAGACTGGCAAGTTTTTCCGCAAAAGCAGCTGCTTTTGCGGAAAAACTGCCAGCTATCTACACTGGTCGCTTGAATTTGCAAGAACACTACGATCTAATGTATGATTGTCAGTGTTCTTGCGCAAATACTATGCTGCTCCCATTCGGGAAAAAGCCCTCTTGCGCAAATGTATTTGCGCAAGAGGGCCAGTGTAGACAGCTAAAAAGTGTTTTATGCAAAAGCCCGATGGCAAAAACGGCGATCGGGCTTTCTTCATAAGAAAACGCTAGATTGGCACGGACGCTTTTCTGCAAAAGTGCTTTTGCACAAAGCGTCGTGCCAATCTAGACGCTCTTTTCCGCAAATGCTTTTAATGGAAAAACTTTTCCGTTGAAAGCATTTGCGGAAAATCATGCCAGTCTAGACGTAGCCTACATGTCTATGCACATATGCCCTCTAACCTAGCAATGACACCCGCATATCCCCATCACATTGTTCTTGCTCAAGGAAGGAATACACTAAGGAATACATTACCTTGGGGAGACATGCTTGGGATAAATGAGGAATTGACTTTTTGGGCAGGGGGCCAAATTGAAAATTGGAATAGGAGGAAGGTTGTTTTGAGCCAGATTGAATGTTTCCAGTTTTTCTTGCCAAAATGAAAAACAACAACAAAAATATATTCAGGTTGAACAGAACATTTTTGAAAAGTCATTTGGAATCAAAATTTTGTTTCTAAATGAATTGCTTTGACTTTCTCATAATTTTCCCTCCTTATTTTTGTGGCTGGATGAATTCTACCCAAATTTACAGTTTTGTTTGCCCTGAAACAGCATGGGGTTTTTTTTTTAACTGACTTTTCATTTCTCCCAGCTCTACACAGGATTACTGCCACTTAGATACACTTCTGCTAGATTTTTATTTTGGAGCGACCGATATGTAAAGCCAAAATTTGGCCTCATTTTAGCAATTTCTGTCTGAGGAAATGATATCCAGTTGGGTGTATTTAATATTAAGTGCTATTAATATGTAGTCATTTACCATGCTACCAAATTACTCCAATGGTTCACTTGCTCTTATAATTAATGGAGTTGATCTTCAGACCACAGTATTGAAATTGATCCATTGTACATTATTCTTTTGTGTCTGCTTTGAGGGAAACACCGGCATTTGACATAAATAATATTGTCCCTTTATGGGGGGCAAGGAGGAGAGACCTGAAATTTCAAGCTGAGCATTATTTATTTGAGACAGTGGAGGCGTGTCAGTTATAAAGTAAATGTTTCATATGTAGAAGGTACAAATTACAACAGTGCACTCCTGACTTTAACGAGTCAGGAAATACTGTAGCCTAATATCTACTTCTCTTTTCACATCAGAGTGGCAGGTTATTATTTCAACCAATACAGATTTTGCTTTTTTTGTGCCCTATATATTTTCTTCTTCCCCTTTTAAATAAAGAACTTAAACAGAATAGTATATACCTAGCAATCAGTCTAGTTATATCCATGGGAATCTCTTTTGTTGTTGGCAAAATATCTCTATAGATCCATAATATCACCATTTTTCCAATAAGGGATGGGCAAGATGATCTCCTACTGAAATTTTCCTTTCTTAAAGGTTAAGGTAAAATAAAAAATAAAACTGAAAAAATTATTAATCTTATCTTAATGTATCACTGATAGTATGTACTATCAGTGTAATTGTGTGTTTAATTTATTTGGAAGAACCTTTTATATTTTATTGCATTTGCCAATGGACATTTAAGAACAGCGGATGATCTCAAATTGGCAAGCACATCCAAAATATTCTAGAATGTTGGGGTTGGTTAAAGAAGCTGAAATCCTTGTGCACCAGAAATGGAGTACTATGGGGGCAGGGGCAGGAAGTGTGGGCAGCGGGGAGTTTCACTGCTGGAAAAACCAAAGCCAAAATTAAGGACTCTGGCTGCTTTGGTCGGTAGTGAATTTTCCTTTTACATCTACTGATGACATACTGGTATGTTCTTAGATTGCAACCGCTGAGGAAAAATAAGAGAGATAAGATCACACAATCTGATTTTTAATGCAGGCACTGACAGAGTAGCCTCTAAAAATAGTGAACAGACACTCATTTGTGCATAAACAGTCAACAATTTAAACTATTCTGACCAGTGTTTCTCATTTCCCAGACTTGGTCATCATTGCCCTTTCTTTTTTATTTGAATGGATATAATTACACCAGGACAATTAAAAACTGGCAAGATGGAGTTTCCCATGTAGCCACTCACTTGCTTTATACCTGCACTTACTTCCCCTCCAGTTGAGAGATGGAGAGTATTTGGATTGATTATACACTTCTGGAGTATGATTTCAACTACACATGGAGGTTCTCATTATCCGAAAGATCTATTCAAATTTACTTATGTTCACCTCAGTGACTAATAAATGTGGAAAATCTGAGAAGTTAAGAAATGAAATTTATTTCCCAACAAGAATGGAAATATTTTAATACTAGCTTTATGAAACAAATGTAGTCTAAGGAAGCAACTCTCACCTGGAGTCTGGCCACTTTTAAATGCAATATGAAAACTATTCTAATCACTTCCTTTAATTATAAAGTGAGTATAATTTTAAGTGTCTGATATGGAATTAAAATTAACAACCACGCAGGAACCTAAACATTAGGAATTCACTGGAAAAAATAAATAACACAATTTATCTTTTGACTTTCGAGTTCTCTTTCCTCTGTCGTGCATTCAGATGATGAGCTTCATTTCATGTGTCCTGTTTTATAGCAATAGATTAGATCTTTTGCAAAGACGACTCAGAAAAACAGTAGTTGTCACTTGGGCTATGTCTAAACTACATTCCTCTTTCGAAAAGAGGAATATAAATTAGGCAAATTGAAAGTGCAAATGAAGCGTGGATTTAAATATCCTGCGCTTCATTTGCATTTTTGCATCCAAGCGCTTTTTCAAAAAAGAGTTTTTCGAAAGTAAAAGCAGTTTAGATGCTTTTTTGAAAACCCTATTTTTTGAAAGATCCCGTACTCCTCATTTTTTTCAGGAGTACAGGTTCTTTCGAAAAAGGGGTTTTTTTTGGTCTAGACTGCGCTTTCACTTTCGAGAAAAACCCTTTTTCAAAAAAGCGGTTGGACACAAATATGCAAATGAAGCAAGGGATATTTAAATCCGTGCTTCATTTGCACTTTCGATTTGCCTAATTTACATTCCTCTTTCGAAAGAGGAATTTAGCATAGACGTGCCCTGAGAGATGCTAGGGCAATACGCATACCAGGTGAAATTCAGTGCTGTGCGTAGGGCCCATACAAGCTCAAAATTAGGCTGCGATAGGACTTGGAAGTGGTTTACACACATCACGTAATGTTTTAGCCTCAGTTTACACAGAGGATATCTTTATGATCCCCTGCACTGAGGAACTTCTCAGTGATTTTGAAGAGAAAACTGTACTGAATTGTTATAATGCCTAATTTAATATTACTACTCTGACATCTCCCATATTAGCAGTATAGCTATAGTGATATTGTGTAGGTACCTAAAGTCCCACAGCTATTACAAAGTGTAATATGGTGTCATTATAAACAGATATTTTCAGTCCTAATATGTCAATGTAAAGATCAATAGCCAAGTATGATGAATTTTTTAAAAACATTTTAGAAATATCTGTCACCCCTATATGCTGTCAGAATACTTTTAAAATAGAATTCTCATAGGGTAAAATTCATGCCTGTTTAGAGAGAAAGTGCAAGATCTACCTGACACCTAAGTCTTATTTGTAATTTAAAAAAAATTGGGCCAATTTCATCCCAGCTGTTCAGTGTGCTGAAATCAGCACATCTGTTACCAAAGTGTAATATTCTCCAAACAGATCATGGATAATCCCTGCCTATTTCATACTCTGGCTTCAATAATTAGTTCAGGGTCAGCTCTCTGGACAGTATGTTGTCTCCTTCGGCAAGGGGCCTTTTGCATGTGGTTGTCAGGCTAATAATGAAGTGACTTTTGGGAAAACAGCATCAAAGTTTTGGGATCTGTACTGTGAAACAGTCTCTGGGGACAAGAGGACTTCTTATTCTTTTTTACTAAAATTCCCCTTCCCAGTATTTGTATGTTTTTGGATGCTAGATACTCCAATATGAATATTTACATCCTGAGTCACAGAGCCACACCCTTCCTGGAACAGCAAGAGACAAACAACAAAAAATCCAAACAAAGAGATACAGAGTTTAAACAGAAACTGACCCACTTTGTACATGCTAACCCCTGCCCTCCCAATTACTTATTTTTATGTGTCTATTTATTCCTCTTCTCGGAGATTCTACCAGTCTTTTGAGAGTTCTCACAGTAGCCGGGCCCACACGTAGGATCACTCACAAGCATTGGTGCTTTCCTTCAGCCCAAATACCATGGGAAAATAAGGGAAATCTGCCCATTCACTCAACAAGAATTGCTCTCCAGGGACCAGATGAAGATACAGACTAGAACGTCATTCTGGGACAAATCCTTATCTTGGGCTCATAATAGTTTATGGTGCTCTGTGCATAACTAACAATGGAACTTTTTCCTAGTGGAGAAATTGCAGGGGGATTGGTTGGTTTCTGGTCTTAGAAAATTCTCTCAATGAACTCTTTAAAAAAAGGCTGCACTTCCTGGCAGCCAGAGTTTCAAAGAAAAGATCTTCAGTTGACTGAATTTAGCCCAGTGGTGAGCAACCGGTGTCCTGAGGGCAACATGCGGCTCATTGGGGTTCTGTGTGTGGCTCACGAGACATTTTGTTTACTGTTACCCGCGCACAGGGTTCTCCAATTCTGCTGGTTTTCATTCATATAGTTTTTTTTCCCTACCATTATTACCAAAGTGACATGCTCTTGAAGCAAATGCACATGAAGCGAGGTGCATGCCGATTGCACACAACATTGTGAGAGCCTGTGCTCCCTCTGCATCCAATCAAAGCGCTGCCACAGTTCAGTCGGCACACCCTGCAAAATCTAGGTATGCAAACGCAGTTAGTAAAACTACCCTATGCTGGGAGACTGTCTTGGTTACGACAATCTTGTAACCCACTGAGATAAAGGAGGGCCCCTCATATGGCCCACTAACTAACCTAGGTTGCCCCTCATTGATTTGGTCTATGGCTTATCACACTTTTCTGTTTATTCCCTATGTACGTCAGTGCCTCAACAATGGGGACTAAACCCATGTAAGGGAGACCTCCTGTTTAAACAAATTTCCATCAACTCATTCAATGTATCTGTACATCATAGAACAGCGTTTTTCAGATTTGGGTCACGGGGCTGTCAGGGTAAACCCTTGGCAGGCCCGTGCTGCTTTGTTTACTTAACGTGTCCGAAGCTATGGAGCCTCACAGCTCCCTTTGGCTGGAAACAGTGAACCACAGCCAACGGGAGCTGCAAGGCTCCGTGGCTATGGACACATTAAGTAAACAAAGCGGCGTAGGCCTGTCAGTGACTTACCCTGGCAGCCCCGCAACCAGAGTTTGAAAAACACTGTCATAGAGGGCAACAAGAGCCAGCCTCCTCTCTGTCTTGTTACACGACCTCACCCCTTTGACTGGCTGGGGCGGGAGGGAGCTTCTTTTATTTGCTTGATTTTCCATCTTGTGTTAAAGCTCAAAACGTAACTTCCCCTGCCCCACTCTGCCTGCTGGTCTTTCTCCTTCTGCCATTTCTATTGTAAAATATTTGGGGATGAAATTTCTAGAGATAGTAAAATATTGCAAAACAGTGCTCAGAAAAATCGGGCTAAATCCTTAGCTGGTATACATTTATATGGCTCCCTTGGCTTGTATGGAATGAGGCTAATTTACAACAGCTGAAGATTTCTGAACAGCTGTTCAATTCAGTTACTTTTGCAACCACTTATTATTTAGTGTTCACAAACATTCACGTGGACAGGATATTGTTCACATGGCTGTTTGGGAAACTGTAGTTCTTCATGGATGAATTTCACCCTAGGCTGAGGTCCAGCCCATGGTTGATTCATAAGTTTGCAGAAGTCCTCTTTTGAGGATATAAGGAATAGAGAGAGAGGCATTGTGCTGCTTATTTCTAGAAGGTATAATTTCCCCTCAGGTGAGTAAGTGCATTCACAAGCAAACACCCATCTCAAAGAGAAGAGGTATTTGCTATTTCTTTACTCTTCTACACTTAAAAAGCTTCTCTTATCATTCAGAGAGCTGGAAAAAAAGCCTGTGACATAAATGGCCAATCACACATTTTAAACAATCAATGTGAAATGTGCTAGTAACTCATAGGCTGAAATGTGCATAAAATTATTTATAGATCAATAGATTTATAGAAGACAATGTCTGATCTCAACTGATTGGCAAACAAGAAAAAAAAAGACTAAATTTGCAACAGACAATTTTAATATAAACCGTTTGTACAAAAGACACGATCACCAGAATTCCAGCTGAAAGTGTTTTGGGGGGTGCTGGTGTTTTCAGCACAAGGTGTTTGTCTCGTTTAATCTTCCAGAATGCCTTGAGTGTTCTTTGGGAGAGGCTGTTGTGCCATATCAATGGCATTTTGCCCTGAATTACTTTCAGAAGCCTGCCGGTGGCAATGGCACGTATAACCTGGGAACATCAGCACAGCCCATACGTAACATTTGAGTTATGCCCTGATTTACTGCCCTTTCACTGAGCTGCTGAGACACAAACTGGGGACAGACCCAGGCAGCCAGTTTGGAGATCCCGTAACTGGAATTTTCAGGCTGGCTGTTCCAGCTGTGCTACACTTTGAATGTGCCAACGTAATCCTGGGCAACCGAAACTGAGCAACTGTTTTCCCTACTTTGTACCCCCAAAGAGCTCAACTCACACAATCCCCTCGTTCTAAACAAAAGTAGTGAGATGCTGGCCAGAAAACGAGTATCGACTCCAAGTTCCGACAGATGAGTAATGAAAGGCAAAGATCAGAAAGGAAGTCACGTAGTAAGAGAAATTGAATTATTACTCAATATTTCAGGAATACGCCTGTTTAGCTGTATGCTATTGTATTAATCCTAATTTGAACCCTGACTGCTGTTTCTCATTTGATGTTTTCTCCAGCTGGCCATACCCAGTTGCAATGTCATCTTCTTTCTAGGAAATATAACTGGCAGCTCTCTCTTTAGTATCATGATACTGGTGCTTGTTTACATGGGTCTCATCCTTAGAGAGTGTCGTCAGCAATTTTAAAGATGTTTTGGCCCTGATGATCATAGCATAGGAAGACAGGAATGGGAAGGCCAGGCCTATGGTGGGGTTGTGCCCTCCTTCCACCTCCCCAAAACAGGAGCATTGCAAGGCCTATCTGCAACATTAGAGCACATTCAAGGAAGTGCTAATTTATACACTCCTGCAACAACCCCCAGGCTTAGTCTGTCATGATATTGAAGAATAACTGGAGCGCAGCCATGCTCTGGCTTAACCCTATGTCTCTACTGTCAGGACAAAAAAGGCCTAGAGCAGGGCTGGACAAAATACAGCCTAGGGGCCGGATGTGGCCCACCAAGCCACCAGATCTGGCCCGTGGATGAAGTGGGGACCCTCAAGCAGACTCCCTGCTTGCCCCCCGCCCCCATGAACCACTCAGAAAAGCAGCTGCCGCTACCGTTTCTCTTTCTCGGCTGTGAGCCCAGGGCAGATGGGAGTGGTGCTTCATGCTCTGCTCCTGCCCCCAGCACAATCCCATTGGATGATTCTGGCCAATGGGAGCTGCCTGTCTGAAGAACAGGCAGCGCACAAAGCACCACTTCCCGCTTCCCTCAGGCTCTTATTCAAATGGCCCCTGCTGCCTGTGCAGAAGCGGGGCAGGCTGGCAGGCTGCCTGCCTGAGAAACCTGCTGGGCTGCTGGCTGGGAGTCACCCAGATAAGTCTCCCATCCAGAGCCTGCCTCTGGTACCCCTGCCCCTCCCTTCCCCCAACCCTCTGCCTCCTCCACTCCTGCTCCCGTACCCCTCATAAGCCAAACCTTCTGTCCCCTTCTTGAGCCCATACCCCCTCCCAGATCTGGCACCCCAATCTCCTGCCCCAGTTCACAATGCCCCCCTGTCCTAGGTCACAACTCAAACTCCTCCACCTCAGCCCCCCGCCCCAGGTCACAACCCAAATCTTAGCAGCCCAGTTTAGTGCCCGAGGTCACAACTGCCTCCTTCACCCAAACTCCCTCTCAGGCCACTCTTCTCCCTCCTACACTCCAATCCCTTATCCCAAGCTCCCTTCTCCACCCATCCTCCATCCCAGACTCCGCACCTCCTCCATTAATGTCCTGGAAGAGTGCGGTCCTTGACCATTTTCCAAAATCTTGGAGTGGCCCCCCATCAAAAACTATTGCCCACCCCTGGCCTAGCGCATAGCTAGCTCTGATATCTGGGGAAACTCATATATTAAGGACAGACTTCATCTACCTACATGGCTCCAACTGGCCCATCGTAGCAGCATAAAGTCACAGTTGGGCAATAGAGTATTACTGTTCTTGCTTAGCTTCATTGATGACACCACTAGTTGTGTATTTTCCCTTTTTTTTTTGGTGGGTGGGGCAGATTGCTCGCTCAGCCCACCACAAGTTGTTCCATTTTGGGTGATTTTTTTTCTCCTTTAAATCTTTAGAATTGAACCTGCCATTTGCATGTTTGTGCATTAAAAAGATGTATTTGCTCTCCCTTTCTTGATTATCCTTCCTTTAACACACAACAAAGGCAGCACACCAAGGAGGTGATTTTAGCACAGCGCTAAAGGGGATTAGTGATGCAACAAGCAGTCTACGTGGTTCTTAGCCATTAGTGCTTTGGCGCCGCTCCAGTTAGCCTATCAGAGACGTCATTGTTAACAAATAGCAACAGGGCCCTCTTCAGAAAAGACACCAAAAATAATTCTAGCGTCTGAGTTTCAATGCCCTACAGTCTCTGAAGATACAAACATTGGAGCTGCTCTCATCAGAAATGCTAGATCTGGGGCAAAGAGCCTTATTTGGTGAGAGCTAATACTTTTGTACACAAAAACAAAGGAAGTAAAAGAAAACCTTATAAAATCTGCCCATATAAGTACACAAGATATCACAGGATCTTTGGAAGGGGAAGGATAAATTGAGATAATTTCCTGTTTATTAAATTCCATGCCACAATTAGCCCCCACCTTTAAGTACTCTAAAAATAGACCACACACTTCAAAAAAATCTTCCCTCATTATATCATTGTCTGGCTCATCTAGAAGAGTCATAATGACTCTGATATTGCCATGGGGCTCAGTCAGGGGGTTTCCAACTTCATTGCACTTGAATCCCCTCCTGACAACAAAAATCGGAACATGACTCCAGGGGGCAAACCCTGAGCCCAGCCAAGGTCCGCGGTCCTGAGTCAGGGGGCCAAAGCCTGAGTCCCACCAACTTGGTTAGGAGGGTCAAAGCTGAGGGCCAAGGGCTACAGGCCCAGGTAGGGGGCCTGTAACCTGAGCCCTACTGACCAGGATTGAAGTGCTTGGGTTTCAGCCTCAGGCAGTGAGGCTCAAGCTTTGGCTTCAGCCCCAGGCCCTGGGAAGTCTAAGTCAGTACTGGCAGACCCAGTTTAAAGGAGTAATGACCTGCTGGTCCAGGTCCATACCGAGTAGATAGAGTAACACACCATTTTTAAATAAAGATTTTTCTCCCTTTACATTAGCAAATCCACTCAAAATTGAAGTACAGGTTGGACCTCCTGGGTCTGGTACCCTCTCTTCCTGGTTTGGGACTGACCAGCTTGCTGGACAGGGGAGCCAATGCTGGCTCCTCTGCTGCCAAACTCCAGACACTGGGCTTTGTTTACGGCCTCCAGCTATGGCTGCTGGGCTCTGTTCTTGGCCCCTAGCCCCCAGTCCTTGCTGCTGGACTCCACATCTGGCTACCAGCCCCAGTTGCTGGGCCTCACTACCAGTTGCACTCTCCCCCGGCCCGAGCCCCTTTGCTCCCGGCTGCCAGATTCCACAGCTGGGCCCCCCAGCCCTGGCTGCTGAGCTCTGCTCCCAGTCACTGGCTCCTGGCTGTTGATCATCAGGCTCTGGCCCCCTGTCCTCTGGCCTCCTAGCCCGTTGGCCCTGGCCACTGAGCTGCAACCCCAGCAATCAGCCCCAGCTCTCTAGTCTGACAACATCCGCGATCCTGCATTTTTTCCCCATGAGTGCTCCAGCCCTGGAAGATCCACAGGATCCCTGATGATGCTGGATGACGGATGTTGCCAGACCTGAGAATCCCACTCTACAGAGGTTCAATGTGTAGTAAATCATAGACAGTGAATCCTTGTCATTAAGCTTCCAGGGCTCTTAACATGATTCCTGGAAAAACTGCAACTTAATACAAATTTTCACATTGTTTTGAAATACTTTTTCTAAGATCCTGCCAGATCTTTTTAGCAATATTGGGACACAATGAGCTTGCTTTTAAATGAAGGAGTTGATAGAGGAAGTATCTGAGCCTTTAGCTATCCTCTTTAAAAAGTCATGGAAGTCAGGAGAGATTCCAGAAGACTGGAAAAGGGCAAATATAGTGCCCATCTATAAAAAAGGGAAATAAGAACAACCCAGGAAACTACAGACCAGTCAGAGAAGATAATGGAGCAAGTAATTAAGGAATTCATCTGCAAACATCTGGAAGATAATAAGGTGATAGGTAACAGCCAGCATGGATTTGTAAAGAACAAAACATGTCAAACTAATCTGACAGCTTTCTTTGATAGGTTAGCTTTCTTTGATAACTTAACAAGTCTTGTGGATAAAGGAGAAGTGGTGGACGTGGTATACATAGAATTTAGTAAAGCATTTGATGCAGTCCTGCATGACCTTCTTATCAATAACTAGGGAAATGCAACTTACATGGGGCTACTATAAGGCGGGTGCATAACTGGCTGGATAACCATTCTCAGAGAGTAGTTATTAACAGTTCATAGTCATGCTGGAAGGGCATAACAGGTGGGGTTCCACAGGGTCTGTTGTGGGACCAGTTCTGTTCAATATCTTCACAACGATTTAGATGATGACATAGAGAGCATGCTTATTAAGTTTGCAGATGATACCAAGCTGGGAGGAGTTGCAAGTGCTCTGGAGGATGGGGTCATAATTCAAAATGATCTGGATAAACTGGAGAAATGGTCTGAGGTAAATAGGATGACATTTAATAAGGACAAATGCAAAGTACTCCACTTAGGAGGGAACAATCAGTTTCACACCTACAGAATGGGAAGCGACTCTCTAGGAAGGAGTACTGCAGAAAGGGATCTAGGGGTCATAGTGGACCACAAGCTAAATATGAGTCGTCAGTGTGAAACTGCTTTAAAAAAAGCAAACATGATTCTGGGATGCATTAACAGGTGTGTTGTGAGCAAGATACGATAGGTCATTCTTCCTCTCTACTCTGTGCTGGTTAGGCCTCAGTTGGAGTATTGTGTCCAGTTCTGGGCACCACATTTCAAGAAAGATGTGGAGAAATTGGAGAAGATCCAGAGAAGAACAACAAAAATGATTAAAGGTCTAGAAAACATGACCTATGAGGGAAGACTGAAAGAATTGCGCTTGTTTAGTTTAGAAAAGAGAAGACTGAGAGGCGACATGATAGAGGTTTTCAAGTATCTAAAAGGGTGTTACAAGGAGGAAGGAAAAAATTGTTCTCCTTGATCTTTGATGATAGAACAAGAAGCAATAGGCTTAAATTGCAGCAAGGGAGGTTTGGGTTGGACTTTAGGAAAAACTTACTATCAGGGTGGTTAAACACTGGAATAAATTGCCTATGGAGGTTGTGGAATCTCCATCACTGGGGATATTTAACAGCAGTTTGGATAGACATCTATTAGGGTTAATCTAGATTGTGCTTGGTCCTGCCGTGTGGGCAGAGGACTGGACTTGATGATCTCTCAAGGTCCTTTCCAGTTCTAGTATTCTATGATTCTATGAAGACGATAGTATAGCTCCTGAGGGTTCTATTTGGACAGCACTACCTGATAAGAATAAGCATTTCCCTCCTTTTCTACATAACTGTCTGGAAGGTTTAATGGTAATCTGATTACTTATATGTGGCTATCACAATATATGCCAAAATGCAGCTCAAATAAGATTTCTTAATGCTTTTCTCCCCCTTCCCTTGTCTTTGTCCTGCTTTACTGTTTATGCTGAGGCTCAGGAGAGTAGACAGGATTGCCAGGCCCCAGAGCAATGTCGGGGATCCCTGGCTTCATGCTCCCTAAAGGGCAGTGCCTCAGCCAGAAGGGGTGGGGTTGGGACAGCCAACCCCAAGTGCCACCTGGACAGTGCGGCACCTGCCCCCACTGGCCCTCAGAGCCAGCCAGAGCACACAGTGCAGGGCTCTGGAGCATGCTGCACAGCGCTCCCATGGCGATTCTAAAGGGTCTGGGACTCCGGTCACGGCCACTGTTGCAGCAGCAGCAGTAGTGACTGGGAGCCCCAGGCCTTTTCGAGTCGTTGGGTCCCAGGGCAACTACCCCCTTTACACACAGACACACACAGACACACACACACACATTGGTGGGCCTGCTACTTTTTATGAGCTGTTTATGGCTCTTGTCAATAGCACATCATTGTATATTTATTTAAAGCTGTGGTGGGCAACCTGTGTCCCACATGTGTCCCATCAGGGTAATCTGATTGCGGGCTGTGAGCCATTTGGCGGATGCTGACCGTCTACAGGCCCTGCCCGCTGCAGTTCCCAGCTGTCCAATGGGAGCTGTAGGAAGGGGCAGCCAGCACATCCACGTGGTCCCTTTGCCTTCATGCACTGCCCCCACAGCGCCTGTGGGCCAGGAACAGAGAATCTACCACTGAAAGCTGCAGGGGGTAGTACCTGCGGATGATTGACATCAGCAAAATGTCTCATGACCCTCAGTCAGATTATTTTGATGGACCACGTGTTGCCCGCCACTGATTTAAAGGATGAATAAGCAAGAAGCAGAAAATAAAATTCCAATGAGGTCAGCCCTTCATGAGAAAATTAAAACCTTTGAAAACCACATCCTTAAGATTTAGAATAACCTGGTTATAAAATCTTAAGAACCTCCGGTTTTCATCCCTGTTTGCATCACAGTTGCACCTGAAGACCCCATTCAACGTGGTACTGTAAAAATACATGCACGGACATAAGAGGCTGATGTTATCAATGCTGTGGAAGAGCCGCTCCCCAAATATACAAGTGTCGTGAACGGTGTCTCTCTGTGCTTCCAGTTTTGTTTACTGTTTGTTGTGGCTTACATGAAAATTCCAAATCAACCACATCACACGCTCCAGAGTATGCAGTCTGGACAGTCTCCAAGACCGGATTAGTGAAAGCACCCCCTTCAGGACTCTCTGCTCTGTCTTGTGAGCCACACGTGCCTTTTGGACTTGTTACCGCCAGGCCCACTGACAGGTGGGGACAAAAGGGGCAATTGCTCCAGGGCCTGGTGATTGTAAGGAGCCTACGGCTCCAGTCATCACTGCTGCCACACTACAGGCTGAACCTCTGTAAACTGGTACTCTCTTGTCCGGCAACATCCATGATCTGGGAAGACAATGGATGTTCCAGAACCAGAGAGTCCCAGTGGAGCGCTGGTTTGTGTCTAAGCTTCCTGCGGGCTGGCAGGGCTGCCAGCTGCCAGTGGGGCTAGGAGCCTGGCTCCCCAAAGCTGGGCTGCTGGGTGTGCCCCAGCACTGCAGTGGGGCTGCCCAGCGCTCTCCAGAAGAACTGGGAGCCTCAGTGGGGCATGGAGCACCCCAGCGGGACTGCCCGATGCTCTGAGCTGCTCTGCATGGCATGCAAGGGGGAAATTGGGGGCTGCATGGCCTGTGGCGGGTCCAGGGTTGGGGGGCCGGTAGTGGGGGGGGGGGGCAGATATGGCCTCTCTTGATTTGGCAAAGTCCCTCATCCGGGACTAGTCAGGTCCTGAGAGTGCCAGACCAGGGGAGGTCCAACCTGTAGCAGCGACAGTAGCCAGACCCAGGGCCTTTTGATTCGCTGCCATAGCGCAATGCTGCATGTTCTTTGGTGCTGTGTGCACCACGGGGCTCTGAGGGCTGGGGCAGGAGGGGATGGTGCTGCCGCAATCCTGGCAGCTCTCAGGGCTGGCTGCGCCTGACCCTGCCTCTTCAGCCTGAGGCACCACCCCTTGGCCTGACGCCCGCGGTGGCTGTCAGCCCCGCTGGTTACTGCTCTCTTCCTTTAGAGAGCAAGCAGACCATTTTATATCTTTCTCTCTCAGACAGCTATTGAAAGATGAGGTCAGTGAGTCTTGATCAGTTCCGTCAATCAGCAAGAGCAATCGCTTTCCTTCCCCCCCGACAACCTCAAGATGAATTCTCAAACTCTGGTTCTATATTAGGTCCTGTGACAGCAGCAGCTGGCTTCTTAGGCAATGATTGATGACTTGAAAATGTCTCTCCACTATTTTTAGGGTGCTGAAATTAGGACATACTCCATCACCTGGCACAGTATGTAAGCCATTGAAGTACCCTTTACAGTATACATGCAGGGCACGTGTATGCCCAGTGTTTCTTTAAATTTGACATGTTAAAAGAATACCCCCAAATGTGGGACTGGAAGGGACCTCAATGGCTTACCAAGTCCAGCTCTTTGAACTGAAGCAGGGCCAAGTACAGGGGTGGGCAATAATTTTTGTAGGGGGTCCATTTTGCCAATGTTGGCAGCGGTTGTGGCCTGGCCCTGGAAGGGGCAGAGCCTCAGCGAGAAGGGGTGGTTCCCCCTCGGTGCCTGGTGTGTGGGGGGAAGAGGCTGCATGCTCCCCTGTGGGGCAAGAGAGCACAAGAGGTCTTCCCCCCCAGCCAGGGGCATGCAGTACCCAGAGGAAACCCCCAGCCATTTTGAACAGATGACAGTTCCCTCTGGTGCCACATGCCCCTGGCTGGGGAAGGAGACTTCACATGCTTCCCTGCCCCCTGGTCTCGATTGGCCTGGGAGTAGGGGTGCGGGAGGGCAGGCTGCAAGTCGGATCTTGCCCACTCCTGGCCAAGTAAATGTAGGCCATATGGATCAAGATTTGTCCAGTCTCATCCCAAAAACCTCCAATAATGGGGATTCTGTAACTTCTCTTGGAATCTTATTCCAGCGCTTACCTACTCTGAAAGTTAGAGAGACTTTTCTCATATCTAACCTGAATTTCCCTTGGTGCAGATTAAGCACATCACTTCCTGTCCTACCTTCAGTGAACATGAAGAACAATTGATCATAGTCCTCTTTATAAGAGCTGTAACATACCGGAATACTTATCAGCTCCCCCTCAGTCTTCTATTTTGAAGGCTAACCATAATCAGCTCTTTTAACCTTTCCCCAAAGGTCAGATTTTTTACAGTTTCCATCACCTTCATTTCTCTCCTCTGGGCCTTCTGCAGCCCATCCACCCACCATTTCCAAAAGTGGACTAGTACTCCACCAGAGACCTTACCAGTGCTGAATAGAGTCACTATTAACGATGACACTCCCATTAATACACCTCAGAATTAACACCAGACTCCTCTACAACTGCATCACATTGTTGACTCATATTGGATTTGTGAGTCTTCATAACCTCAGACCTTTTCAGAAGTCCTGCCACCTACTTAGTTATTCCTCATGTTGTAGCTGTGAATTTGGTTTTTCCTCTTACGTGAAGTACTTTGTGCTTATCGGCATTGAATTTAATTTTGTTACTTTTCAGACCAGTTCTCCCATTGTCAAGGCCATTAATCACCTTGGGTATGTCTACACTGCCACCCTAGTTCAAACTAGGGTGGCTAATGTAGGCATTCGAACTTGCAAATGAAGCCGATTTAAATATCCCGGGCTTTATTTACATGTTCAGCGCCGCCATTTTTAAATGCCCGTAGTTCGAACTCCTGCCCACGGCCACACGCAGCATGGACTAGGTAGTTCGAATTAAAGCTTCTAATTCGAACTACTGTTACTCCTCCTGCAATGAGGAGTAATGGTAGTTCGAATTAGGAGCTTTAATTCGAACTACCTAGTCCGCGCTACACGGTTGCCGCTGGTAGGATTTCAACTACGGGCATTTAAAAATGGCGGCGCTGGGAACATGCAATAAAGCCCGGATATTTAAATCCCGGGTTTCATTTGCAAGTTCGAATGCCTATATTAGCCACCCTAGTTCGAACTAGGGTGGCAGTGTAGACATACCCCTTGGTGTTTCACTAGGGCTCCTTCAGCGGGTCCACACAAGCTTGGATCCCTGTTAAAGACTTATGTTCTTGGGAATTATGCTAGCAGCAAATGTTTGCAGTGACACGAGGCAGCATTTTCAAAACATGGCGTTATTTGATAATCCACAGGAATAGTGTTCAGAGTCCCTGGATTAAAATGGAAGAGGAAAGCCTAAATGCATAGCTCTCGTATAACACGCCAACTTCCTCTGGTTTGGTTAGGAGGAGCCCTCCTTCAAATGACCTGAGAGGCAGGTTGCATAACCATGTAGCATGCTCCCTGGCTCTGCTCAACTGTTCCCTGTTGGAATCCCCTCTCCCGCTGGAGATCACGTTTCTTATGCATGTCCCTTAACACCCATGTCCTGTATTTCAAGTCCCAGCCTTGTGGCTTTCACATGTGGCACCCAGGGATTCAGTTAGGGGAGGGGTTATGGTCAGCCAAATAATTGCCCAGCCATATTCCAAAAGTCCCATTGGCCAGCAGTTGTTAAAACGTTAATGGTCCACTTGTTGGTCTCCATTGTATTTCAATGTTGTTTTATTCACATATTGCTGATTCTTCATAGTTCATTCATACCAAGACAGACATATCTATATGACGTGCACCCAGTTCATTCCCCTCTTCCCTGACTCCATCTTTCTAAAAAACATTTGTCCCAGAAACCAAGAGAGCAGCAATACAAAAGTGAGCAGGTAAACAGAGTTGCAATTTTAATAAAAATAGTACAGAAACATCCCACATTCTTCATGTACTGTGTCCTTTTCCTTTAAGCACTGGGAGGAGAACCTTACGGGGGGGCGGAGGGAGCGGGTAACAATTTTTGTTTGCTCTGGATGTGTTGTAGGGTGATTGGATACAGTGGCGAGGATGTTATTAATCACCAGGGTTAATAATGGAACTTAATTAAGGACTGTGGAAAAACTGGAATCGGAGATTGCTGTGGCTTCTTCAGAAAAGACTCATCATCGATTAGGGAAGCTAAACAGAATGTGAAGGAAGATCAAGAGAAAGGGCCCTAAAGGAAAGTAAACACTGTGAACGTTCTTGTGAGCAGTGAGGTAAGAAAGGCAAAAGCTTGCTGGTTACGGAATAAAGACACCAGTTCTCTGGCATAGTCTGTTGTCCTGAGTCTAGTGTGAATGCTGGTTGAAGTGCAGGAACATGTGGGCTATGTAATAGGCAGTTCCCTGGGAAGGGAAAGGTGATACTTGCTGACAGTACTCTGTGTTTCCCCATCCCATATCAGTAAGCGATACCCAACTCCAGAGCAATTCATAACAGCCCCGCTCAAGAACTGAGGCTAGAGCCACCAGACACTGGAATGGGGGGAGGGAGGGATGAGGGGGAAGAGCAAGGCACCTGAGAAACCCTTGTAATTAATATCTTTCAATAGGAATAGCAAATAAGTGTCACTGCAACAGTCTCCTTCCCTGTTCTCCCCCTTTCCCTTCCAGTATCTGTGTAACAGGCTGTTTACCATCCTGACTTTATTCACACCATTATATCTCATGTCCTGATGCAAGAGGATTGTTCCACCAGTGCTGCTGTATGGCCAGTACTCTGGAAATTCAGACCACTTATGTATCTAAATATGGATTTAGGAACCTCCTTTTGACATACAGTTTGGCTCCTATTTTACCCTTTAGGATCACACTTCTGCACTTGTAAGGGGTATTTAGTGTTATCTCTGAGATACATTCTGCATTACTCTCCTGCACCTCAAATATCTGATCTGTATAATGATCGCTTTCTCATCTTAGCAATAGCCCATGCTGGGACATGCATGTTTTGGGTACAGCTATAATTGTCTGCTCAAAAGCCTTAAAAAATTGCCAAGGGAGAAAGAAGGGAGATTTCTACTTGGAAATTAAGATTCTGAAGAATCACAGTTTCACTATGTATCCCTCCACCCATCCGGTACATTCTACCACTCCACCTTGTTTCCATCTCTTGGGTAGTTTCCAAGTAATGAGCTAGTATCAGTGCCTTTGAATACTTTTTCTGTATTATTACATTCATATCAAGCTTTGCCCAGGAATTACTCATACTACACAATCACTCCATAAACAGTGGCTGCCTTACTGATAATTCCCAAAGTTTTAAATCCTGTTACCAGGGCCAGATGTATCTATAAGTGATTTTCTAAGAGCTCTTCATGCATTTTGCATTGAGGAAACAATGAATAGACTAGAAAATAAGAATGAATAAGAAAAGATTACAAGGGGTCGAGGTAGTGTTATCATACACATCTTCATGGTATGAGTTGCATCTGAGGTAACTTTATCAGTAAAGGGGCATAATCTATACGATAGACTAAAAGAAACCAGTGGAACAGATTCTCAGCAGGTGTAAACCATCAAAGTCGAGGGGACAGATCCAAGAGCTAAATAAGATATGGGGAATGCAGCCATATTCAGGCATAAAAAATTATATACCAGAATCAAGATACCTGAACAAATGAACATAAAATAGAGTTAACTGTGTGACTGTAATTTAACTTGAGATGGTTGCTGGGAGCATCAGCAGTATTATGTACATTATTTTACTGGCATCAGTCTAGATTTTTAAATTGGACTTATGGGTTTTACAATGTAGGGCCATGGAGAGGAAGATGGGGGGAAACAGCATTGCCTACAGATGAAATCATTATTGTCAAAATTAAGGAAAAGTTGACTGCTTCTTCATTTCTATATGCAGAAGCCTCTTGGCATGTAATAAAGGCAAAGAGAGTGGAAATTTAGATGCCAATAGCTATGTTTGCATAACAAATGTCACATACACTGAACTTTCTAACCCCAGAAGCAGATAGCTACTCCCATAAAGCTACAGGTGCTGATTTTGTTCTGGCAACAGAGTGTTTCATCTACACAGTGTTTAATATTGTTCCACATGCCGTGTGTCATTCTGTAACTAAAACCATTTGGTATTGGTAGCCTATATTCTCTTTATGGGTCTGTTAACTTTAAATGGTGTTTTTTGTAGCCTGGGTAAATATTATAACTAAAGACTACTGGCTATATTATATTTACATACAAAGCACTTTGTTAAAAGAACATCAGTAATGTTGCAAAGTCAAGGACTCAGAAGGTTGCCTTAAATTGGCCCCCTTGCGCATACACATTATGATGTAGTGTTTTTATTATTTTTTGCATATTAATCCATGCTTCATTCCATACACAGGATGGTCCTGCTCTTGGGATGAATCATGGCTGTGTCTTAATTCTGGCATTTCCTAACTTTTGAGTGCTTGACTTTGCAATCTTAATGTTTTTTAACATAGTTTTGTGTGTGTGTAATTTTGCTGGCCTTAAAGAAAAGCAAGCTCAAAGGAAAAGGGGAATTGTATTGACATGGTTCATTAACAGGCACAAACAGAATAATTTATAGCAATAATAGGTTTCATCCACTCTACACCAGCACTAGAGGAGGGATGAGACACACACTTTGCCAGTGGGTTTCATGGATATTTGCTGACAGCAGAGGAGTGGCGAGACTCAGAAATTTGAGATTTCATTTCAGCATCTGGAGGGGATTGCTCCCTAGTAGTCACAGATCCTTCTGGCTGTTTTCTCCCACCCTCAAGCTAATCCCAGTCCAGTGGTGGAAAAAGGATCCAAAAAAGTTACTTGAGTAAAAGTACTGCTACTTTGAAAAAAATATGATTAAGTAAAAGTCAAAGTATCCTTCTGGAAAACTACTTGAGTAAAAGTACAAAAGTATCTCATCTTAATTGTACTCAAGTATCCAGAAGTAAAAAATAGCCTTCCTATGGAAATCTATGGTTAACCATCCAAGTTATCATAGGGCACCATTATTTTTCATTTATATATATTAAATAAAATATATATGTATACTTATATGTGTTCACATATATATATGTGTATGTGTGTTTATGTATGTATATATATTTCCAGCACAGCTGGGGGAAGGGTGAGCAGCAGCATGCGGTGCTGTGCTTCTTCTCCACACGCTGGATGCGGCCCACGAGGCTTGGGGCTCCCCAACCC
Source organism: Rafetus swinhoei (assembly GCA_019425775.1). NCBI lineage: Eukaryota > Metazoa > Chordata > Testudines > Trionychidae > Rafetus > Rafetus swinhoei. Next base: position 16,889,239 of record CM033428.1, on the reverse strand, counting down.
TGCATAGATACTGGTTTTGAATGAAAAGGTGTTGATGTGTCTATTAAAAAGTTATTAAAAGTCTTCTTTGTTGACAGGGTCGTTGATCTGTTATTTTTTTTTAAAAAATTGTCACTGCATGACGAGTGGATGCATGTGCATGCGGATGAGCATTAGCAAATCAGAATGCTGGCTTGCACAACTGCCATTGCGGTGATGAAAGTTGTGAGTAACTAAGCACTTCCGGAAATGGTAGTGGCGTAAAAAGTACAGTGTTTTCTAAAAAAACCACTTGATTAAAAGTTGAAGCATCACAAAAACAAATTATTTGAGTAAAGTACAAATACCCCCAAAATGTATTTGACTAGTGTAACAAAGTATTTCTACTTAGTCACCTCTGTCCCAGTCCCATTCTCCTTGGCTAGCTAGTCTCTGTCTCCACACTTCTGGCTTCTCATCCCAGTACCGCTCTCATTGCCCAGCCAGAACTAGACTCCCCTTTGGGACTCGAAGTCCCAGTCTCTCCCTTTCACCTCACTTCCAGTTCCAGCCTCCTTGCTCAGTCAGACCCGTTTCGCATGCCCAGTGGCAGATTAGCCACTGCACTGAATGGGGGTTCTGGAAAAATGGGTACCTCTGTGCCTCTGCCCTATTTTTCTTGGCCCTCGTGTTGGGGAGTGGGGCCCAGGAATGGGGGCTTGCCCTTCTGTGGCCACCTGCCAAGTGACACTGATAGGGAGTAAATTCATGCACCCGACCCCGATCCTCAGCAAGATCCCCAAGTAGAAGAAGTAAGCCCCCATATCTCCTGACCCCATTTCCACTGCAAGATCACAGGAGCAGTGGGAGGGAGAGAAGAGCGGGGCTGTGAGTGAAAGGGGTGAACAGGGGCTCCCACTTGCTATGGGCCCTACAGAAGCTTAATCTGCCTGCTTGCATCCCAAATCTTGGTTCTCGCAGTCCTTGATCAACCAGTCCTAGGGTTCCCTCCAGCTCCAGGTCCAATGTATTTCTTCTTCCCTCTGCCCCTACCACTGCTAGCTTCTGGTCCCAGCTTCCCTCCTTGGAAAGCCAAGTTATATGAAAAATCTAGCAGGAAAACCAAATAACTAATTTACACTTAATGCTATTTCCTCCATAAAGGGCAGTAGATCCCCAGCTCCCTGGGTTTATGGGGCCGGTGGGAATTCTCCCATCCCGCTCCCTTTCTCGTTCAACATTTTGTTTCTGTCTCAAATACATTGACTAATCCAAAGCGAAATTCCCGTTTGCTCTTAATCTCTCTCTTTTTTCACTGTATATATAACTAAAATTACTAGAGGGTTCTACAGCATGCACTGAACTTACAGAAATACTGACGTTACACTTGGGAAATCATGTCCCGTCACTTGGAAATTAATGATCAGCTACTTATTTGGGGTCATGTCATCCATATCAGTGTTCAGCCCCGTGTTCTCCCCTCATTGGTCCAGGCAAAGTGTTCCTTGGGCCCCACTGTCTGCCTACTTGAAACTCCTGGAATTTTTGTCATGCCCTCCCTCATTAATGTCCCTTTCCTTCTCTGAATTAGCAGATCAGCAGACTAGACAACAATTCGTTCTGTCAGGCTTTTCTAGGCATTCAGGGACATGATTTTGCTTTGGGCTACTGTGTAGACTCCGACGTTTATTTGGGAGCAGAACTGAAAATGTGCATCTTGTGTAATTTAGTGGGAACAGGCACTTTTGCACCACAGTTTTGCTTCGTATTTGGGGAAAGACAGAAGGGCAGGTAGCATTCAGGAGTGAAAACTGAAAAAAAAAAAAACAACTCAAGATCCCGCTTGATGATGACATGAATGACTGACTTTTCTTCTCCCCCTTTAGAACATGGGATACTCCCATCATGTTTTGTGTTCTGAAATGTAACTAGTTGCTGCAGGCCCTGTAAATTGGCTGCACTCAACCCATTTCTGTACTTGCTGTAATGAAGTGCTGTCAGGCAGAAGGCTTGTTTCTGACAACGTCTTGCTGTCAGGTGGCACTAATGTTGGAGTCAGAAGGTTAAAGAGCTCTAAATAAAGCTACATAGAAGAATTGAGCTGAAGGAAAATAAATTAACCACTAAAGAACTTTGAGAGCCAGACATTATGGAGTCTTCAAACCAATTTGAGTCAGGAGTCCTTTAGAAGTTCCCAACGTGTCTGTCAGATTTTAGTGTAATTGTATCTGCTGATGGGGAGCAGGATAAGCCTCTGCACCCTGAATTGTACCTCCTGATACAATTTTTGGAAAAAAATGGGACCATGTGTCTTTCATCCACATTCGAATACCTAGAACTGGCTGCAATGATTTTTCTCTCTATACAGTAATTACTCGTTTAACATGTCCCGTTTAACACGTTTTCGCAATAGCACGATTTTTTTTTAGGGAACATTTTTCACATCACACAACTGTCCCCGAAATAACACGAAAATAATCAAGTGGCGTACTACTTTGTGCAGTGGTATAAGTTGGTGAAAACAATGGTAATACGCCACGAGCGGATGAATACACATGGCCACAGCGCTCCTCCGCTCACTCACGTGTTTATCTTTGTGTTTTAACAAACCGCAGCGACTTGTGTTGGTAGATATCTTGTGTCGCTAGATATCTGATGTTGACGTTGACAACCCAGCACCAACAAAAAAACTGACTTTGCCACCACCACCTGAAACGCAACCCCCACCTTTTCCATTATTTTTAATGGAAAAATTGACCCCGCATAGCACGCGTTCGCTTAGCACGAACATTTTCAGAAACGCATCTATAGTGTTAAATGAGGAATTACTGTACTTAATTTTTCCATAGAATAGCAAAGATAGCCAGCCTCAGTCCACTGTTCACTGATGCCTGGGGCTGAAAGCAAACAACAGAACAGTATGACTTGCAAAAGCAAAACAGATCCGAGTCAATGTCTTCAACAAATATGAAAGGAGAGGGGAGTTTTTTTGCCATGTGGATTTTGGCAAAAATTTTCCTATGTGAGTCCCTAAAGATGGGGTCTTAAATCCACATTTGGTCACCTAATGAACTTTTGGAACCTAACATTATTGGGTAACCCAATAAGGTTTTTGGAGCTTGCCTTGAAACACTCAGATAGAAAAATGTTGATCTCTGTTCTTGACATTTTGCCTCCATGTTAGTAAGTCAGTGGGTACATTTCCATTCTTGAAACAAATCCATCCTCATATGAAAGTCATTGTATAATGGAAGAACCAGCACGCCATCTTGCCATTGTCCTTGCCCTCATGTCGAGGACATCTCTCCTGATTAGATAACATCAGATGACTTCCTGCAAACACTTTTTTCAGAAGCTGAGAATGGGCAACAGGGGCTAGGGTCATTGGCGGATTACCTGTTCTGTTCATTTGGGGCACCTGGCATTGGCCACTGTAGGAAGACAGGACACTGGGTTAGATGGACCTTCGGTCTGACTCAGTATGGCCGGTCTTATGTTCTTATAGCCACCAAATTATTAAGCAATCAGAGCTGCTTGCTAAGCAATACTCTGTTTTAAACTACAGCAGGGTGGTAAATGCAGCCACCATGGCAGGATGCATCCACCAGGGACTTTTCTTGTGGCTACAGTCTCCTGGACAGTGATGAGGGGGCAAGTAGTTGACCCTTTCCCTGGGCTTGCCAGGAGGGGTTGGGCCTTGCCCTTCTCTGGAGCCAAAAATGCTGAAGAAGGAGGCAGCTGGTGAGAGTTCCCCATCTTCTCAGCAGCAGTGCGGCTCAGGCTTCCAGCTTCAGCCCTGGGGTGTTAGGAAGCAGGCTCCATTCTCTACTCATGGAGCTTCGGGCTTCAGCTCTGCTGTCTCCTCTGGCCCTGGGTCTAGCCATATGGTGGAGGGCTCAGTCCCTGTACAGTTTTGGGCTCTGGCTGCACAGTTTTGGGCTTTGGCTTCAGGGCCATGGGAATTGGTCGAGCTGTTGGGTGCCATCCCCGGGCTCACCGATCTCCCATTTCACCCCAGGCTCACACTGCATCCTCTGACCTGGGGTTTCAGCCGCACCCACTGTTCCCTGGCCACATGGTGGCAAGCACCAGGTCCTGGCCCCCAGTCACACGGCAGTGGGTGCCAGCTCAGGGCGCAACACACCACACCATCCCTCTTGCCCCTGTCACCTCCACTCACCCCTCACACACTCCCACACTGCCTATGGACTCTACTGCTTTCCTTCCAAGAACCTGCTGCCTCCCTTGCTCCCCCCTCCCATTGTTCTTGGCCTTTGCTGCCTTCTGACCCACCCCCCCATCATGGGCTGAATTTGTCCCATCTTGCCAGAGCTGAGTAAGTCTGTTGAGAAAAGTGATATGTGTATGTTTGTTAATGTCACTTTTCGCTGTCTCCCAGCTAGCTGGCCTGCTGCTGTGAAAAGCGACAAAGATACAAATCTCCTTTTTCACAGCAGCAGCTAGTCTTAAAAAAAAAAAAAAGTGAAAGAAATGCCAGCAACAAAAGACAAGAATATGCAGATAATCTTATTTGTTTCTATTTTGTTTAGGTCCAGTAAGGCACAGAGACAACTGTCCATTATTTTTGCTTATTGAGTCTGCAAAAACAAACAAACAAACAAATCCTATAGACATAAATTGCAAAGATTTGGACATGCATATGTGCATACTTAGCAAAAACAAAGTTAATTAAGTATTTTAGGAAAAATTGTCAGTGAGGCCACCAGCAAGAGTTGACAGCCACACTCTGAATCCACTGAAAAATTTGTTCGAGAATCTGACAGAACACTGCAGTGTGAGGTAGAAGTTCTGGCTTCTATTCTAATTTCTTCTGTTGTATTTTTATATGACTTTGAGGATGTCTCTTGGACTCTCATCCATAAAGGGCATAGTAATAATGTGTATCCACCTTTGTAAAGTACTTTGCAGCATATGCTGCTTTGTATTATTATTAATTACTGGTTATAAAGCCAGAAATTGGTCAAAAGACTGAGCAATAACTTCTCTACCCATGATTAAGGAACAAGACTTGGTTCAGGTCCCTAGAGCTCTCTATGTCTTTGTGATGCCATCCACACTTTAATAGGCTATTTAAAAACTAAAACACTTTGGCTGGATTTCATGTTTCAGCTATTAGAATAGAGAGCACTAGGTCAGCTGCATGCCAGGTCTTCTCTTGTGGCTTGCTATGAATATTAATTGCTAAAATAATAATTTGCATAAATAAAATGCTCAGTCTTCTGAGTACTGAGCCATCAGTAAGGACAAGAACATCAAAAATGGTAACATGAGCCAAACAAATGCATAACTCATGCTAAAGAGATGCTACCCTCTGGCCAGTCTCCCTGCCGGCCTGCACCATCATCGCTCCCCTCCAACCTATGCACGAAGGTGGGTTCAGAGTGAGAGCATATACCTTTTAAATAGCCAGCAAATGATGCCTCAGTTACCAGTGTTAGAGATAGTGGGGCCTTTCCTGCCCCTTTGTGGTCCTTGATAGCAGCTCAAACTGCTTCTCTCTTGTGGAGGGAGAGAGAGGGGAAAACACTTTCCTTAGTTTTGCAGTCCTGAGGGGCAATCACTGGAAAACAGGCAGCTGATGGAGCTGTGAGCAAAGAGCATCTAAAATATTCATAATTTAGGACGAAGGGCAATCGTCCTCTATGTACAGTAAAACTCCAATAGTCCGGCATCCAATAGTCCGGCACTCCTGATAGTCCGGCATCAAAATGGCAAGAGCCTACTGAGTGAGCTTCGGCCAAAAATGCATCACAAGGTAACAGCGGCAGCAGCCGAACTGAGCAAAAAGGGCTTAAAAAAACTAAAACATTACAGTATACTGTATACAGTATGTACAATAAAAAGGGTTAAGAACACTTTATATACAGTATATAATGTATACAGTATATATATATAACCTGCTTATAGTACCTCCTGATAGTCTGGCATATCTGATAATCCGGCACCACCTAAATCCCATAGGTTCCGGATTATCGGAAGTCTACTGTACTTACCATTGTTCCTCATTTGCCAGCTAAATTCCCCTGTTGTTAAAATGAACAATATTATATTTCAAGATGCATCAAACAAATTTTATTGTATTTGCTCAAAAAAATTCCTGTGGTCTGAGTGTGCGTGATGTTTCTAATTAATGAAGTCTACAAGTTACAGATTAGGGATTACTCCCTAAGGCTCCAAGTGACTCATCTAAAGCAATGTGAAGAGAGGAACACATCCTAAAGTTCCCACACTGTTAGAGAAAATATTTGTTGTCCAAAACAGGTGTCTTTATTTGACATTAGGAAGGGGGTTAGGGAGGGGAAAGGGGAAGGAGGTGAGGGTGGAAGAAGGCCCCAGTGGGGCATGCAGGGAGAGTTCAGTCCTCCTCCACCAGGAAGCGCTCCCGCAGGCTTCCCGGATCTGGACGGCCCCCCGCTGGGCCTCCCAGACAGCGGCGGTGCAGGGCTGCACGTACTGGCCAGCCAAGTGTTCCACCTCAGCCATCCAGGCTGGCAGGAAAGCCTCCCCCTTCCGCTCACATAAATTGTGCAGCACACAACATGCTGCCACCACGGGAGGGATATTGTGCTCGGTGAGGTCGAGGCGGGTGAGGAGGCATCGGAATCGGGCTTTCAGGCATCTGAAGGCCCCCTCCACCACGATGAGGGCCCTGTTGAGCCTGGCATTGAAGGCCTGCCAGGAGGGGTTGAGGTGTCCCGTGTTTGGCTTCATTAGCCAGGGCTGTAGGGGGTAGGCCGCATCCCCCACCAGGCAGACGGGCATGTCCACGTCCCCGACCCTGATGTGGCGGTCGGGGAAGAAGGTCCTGGCATGCAGCCTCTGGCACACAGAGGAGTTCCGGAACACTCTGGAGTCGTGTGCCTTGCCGGACCAGCACACATTAATGTCCGTGAACTGGCCCCGGTGGTCAGACACGGCCTGCAGGATAATGAAGAAGTACCCCTTGTGGTTGATACACTGGGAGGCCTGGTGTTCCGGGGCATGGATGGGGATGTGCATCCCGTCAATGGACCCCCCACAGTTGGGGAAGCTGAAGGCGCCGAACCCCTGGATGACCGCATCTGGGTCGGTGAGGCAGACCACCCTGCGGAGCAGCACCCTGTTGATGGCCTTGACCACCTGCAGAGAGACAAACCAAACCGCGAATCACTGGGGTGCCCGGGTGGCTGGGAGTGTTTGTTCCCTGGCACTGCCCCACGCCCCACTCCCAGAAGCAACCCCCACTGCGATCCTGGCTGCCGCGGGCAGCGTGTAGTACGGCCGGGACAGACCGAACCCTCCCATGCGGGGCACTTTCGCCTCCTCCCCCCCCTGTTTTCCCTGGGGCGGCTCATCCCCTCCTTGCAGCCCCCCTCCCCCCTCGGCCCAATGGCCGGTGAGTGCCATACCTGCATGAGCACTGCTCCGACGGTGGATTTACCCATGCCAAACTGGTTCCCAATGGATCAGTAGCTGTCTGGCGTGGAGAGCTTCCACAGGGCGATGGCCACACACTTCTGGAGGGGGATGGCGGGCCTCATGCGAGTGTCCTGTCACCGCAGAGCAGGGGCGAGCCACTCGCAGAGCTCCAGGAAGATATCCTTCTTCATCCTGAAGTTCTGGGTCCATTGTTGGTCTCCCAGCGCTCCAGGACGATGCGGTCCCACCAGTCGCTGCTGGTGTCCAGACGCCAGATGCGGCGGGGCACACTGGCCTCCGGGCACTGCTGCGGCTCCTCCACGGCCCCCAGGGAGGCCAGGGGGAAGGGCAGGGGGCTGACGTGCACCAGATGGTGCCAGGCAGCCTCCAGCCATTGCTGGGAGGCTTGCAGCAGCAAGTCCAAAAACTGGAGCAGAATGCCCAGGGCGAGCTCTGGCTCCTTGGTGCCAACTGTGGCTGCGTCCCCAATGAGAACCACCGACACAGGCAGGCAGAGAGGAAACCGCTTTGCTGTCCCTCGGCGAGGTAGGCAAGCAAGCAAAAAAGCTGAGAACCGGCTGTCCAGGGAGGTCCCTTTAAGCACGAGCCTCAGACAGCAGCCACACAAAGCAACTACTGACCTGATGCCCTGCCGGAACCGGTTTCATCTGCCCTTAAATGCGACCCAGCGACCAATCAGTGTGGACGCGCTATTTCGAATTAGCAAAACGCTAATTCAAATTAGTTTTTGGGTCTAGATGAGTTATTTTGAATTAGCTTATTTTGAATTAACTAATTTGAAATAAGTTAGTTCGAATGAGCTCTGTAGTGTAGCCATACCCTAAGAGATTGGGCAACAAAATGGCAAATGAAATGTAATGTTAATAAATGTAAAGCAATGCACATTGGAAAGAATAGTCCCAACTGTATATACAATATGATGGGGGCTAATTTGGCTACAACTATTCAAGAGAGAGATCTTGGAGTCATTGTGGATAGTTCTCTGAAAACATCCACTCAGTGTGCAGTGGCAGTCAAAAACGCAAATAGAATGTTAGGAGTCATTTAAAAAGGGATTGAGAATAAGACAGAAAATATCTTATTGCCTCTATATAAAACCATAGTATGCCCACATTTTGAATACTGTGTTCAGATGTGGTTGCCTCATCTCAAAAAAGATATATTGGCATTGGAAAAGGTTCAGAAAAGGGCAACAAAAATGATTAGGGGTTTGGAACGGGTCCCATATGAAGAGAGATTAAAAAGACTTGGACTTTCCAGCTTAGAAAAGAGGAGACTAAGGGGGGATATGATAGAGGTCTATAAAATCATGACTGGTATGGAAAAAGTGAATAAGGAAAATTTATTTACTTATTCCCACAATATAAGAACGAGGGGTCACCAAATGAAATTAACAGGCAGCAGGTTTAAAACAAACAAAAGGAAGTTTTTTTCACTCTGTGCACAGTCAACCTGTGGAACTCCTTTCCAGAGGACACAGTGAAGGCTTGAACTTTAACAGGGTTCAAAAAAGAGCTAGACAGATTCATGGAGGTTAGGTCCATCAATGGTTATTAGCCAGGATGGGTGGGAATGGTGTCCCTGGCCTCTGTTTCCAGAGGACACAGTGAAGGCTTGAACTTTAACAGGGTTCAAAAAGAGCTAGACAGATTCATGGAGGTTAGGTCCATCAATGGTTATTAGATAGGATAAATAGTGAAGTTCATATCCGAATCTAGATTTGGTGTTGAAACAGCCTGTTTCAGGCCTATATTTAATCTGTGAGGGTAATACCAGTGGGTAAAGGAAAAATCAACACCTGGATTTTAATTCCTAAAATCCCAGTAATGCATAAATTACATATCTCCTTGTTGACAGTTTTTCAAACATGTTCTCCATATTTATGCTTTACAGATTCAGTTCTATTATATTGGTGCCCATTTATATCCATTAGGTTACTTGCCATAAAGCACATAAATAGAACCTTTCTAAAGATACAGATTCAGTTAAAAATAAATATGAATACTCATCTAATGTACTTATCCCTGTCGTGTCTGGGAATGAAGATCAAACTACTTTTCATTTAGAGGTACACCTCCAGGCAGAGATGTATTAGCTGTATTCAGATATAACTGGAGATTCTACCATTTAGAAATTATTTTTCTTGTTTGTTTTCAAATTATTTTTTAATATTTGCATTCTTTATATATGCAGCACATTGATTTTAATTTGTGTTTTCCATGCTATTTCTAAAGTGACTGCCCATGTAGATATAGGTCTTGATATTTATTCTTAACTTATTTTTATTTTAAACATTTTTTCCAACAAACTACTAAGAAAAATAATACTCATCTAATGTACTTATCGCGTGTAGTGAATGAAGATCAAAGCTAATTTTCATTTAGAGGTACACCTTCAGGCAGAGATGTATTAGCTGTATTCAGATATAACTGGACTTCACTGCCGCATTTAGAAATTAGTTCCTCGCTAGTGAATTTCAAATTATTTTTAAACATGCAAATTCTTTATATTTAAATCCTGGTCTGATTTGCAACTTCAGTGTGTTTCATCTGCCTCCTACTTTAAAGTGTAGACATACCCTAGGAGATTAGTCCAAATGTACTTAAGTTCAACTTCTGGACACTTGATTTTACAAAATCAAAGTTCCGTGTCCTTAAAACGGGGAAGAATCGAACGCAGTCTGAGGCAGGCTCCTTTAATGTGAACGCGCTACCTTGGACTCAGAGCCCCAGGAAGCTCTCTGGGGGAGCTGCAGGAGGCCTCCTGGAGGCCAATAAGTTCAAATTAGTGGCACCAGAGCATCCACACTAATGTTATTTCGGGCTTACAAGTTTGGGAATAGCGTTATTCCTTGTGAAAAGCAGGACTACAGAATTTGAATTCCGCAGCCCCTTATTCTGAAATAAGAGGCTTGGTAGTGTGGAGACATCGCTTACAAATTTGACCTTGGGGGGGCTAATTTTGGACTAAGGTCCTACTGTAGACCAGGCCTAACTCAGTTGCCATACTAACTGCTGGAGTGCTTAGCTGTTGGTGATCTCATCCCAATTATTAGACAAGCAAATAGACTTATGCTTCTTCTAGTGGAGACACTAGTGCTCCAGATCTGATGGAGTCCCATGCTTAAGAGCAGTCAGTGCTTCTTCATACTGCTGTAATTAAAACCTACATGAAGATAGTTTCTATCTTTTGGCAAGACTAGCACAGATCATCTTCTTTGAACCAGCTCTGATCAGTCTGCAGCCATTCACAATGTGTTAAGCATAATGAGCAACACAGACCGAGACAGATGCTGTCAGAGAGGCTTCAATAGCTTATTACATGTGCCTGAGATGACCGTGTATGTGTGTTCCTGTTTAACACATGTTCCACTACAGGGGAACTAAACAAAAATATATAGAATCATGAGCTTTTGTGGGTAAGACCCACTTCATCAGATGAGTTGTAGTGGAAATGCATGTATCTTAGATTTTGTTAACAGCAAAAGAAGTACCTGTCAGTGATAGGACCCACATTAATAAAGCTAATTAAGTGGGCTGGGTGTGTCCCATTCAGCTTGTGACATGAAAATGCTGATGTCAATGGCAGGGGAAATTGGCTTTGTAGTGCCTTCGCTGGGTTTTGGATCAAGCCCCAAATGCATTATCTCAGTGACAGCTTCTAACAACAGATGGCACTTTACTCAAGTTTATAGAACCAAACTGGAAAAAAAGGATTCATGAAGAATGAAATAAAACATAAATTTAATAGATCATTCCCAGCACCTCATTAAGCTGTGTTCATATGACCCCGCTGATGAGGTTGCTTGACTGATAGACTGGCAGAATTACAACATAATGGAATTTGACATGCAGATGTACTTGGAGAGTAGTAATTGTTTCTTTTTATTTATAAAATCAACACACACTAGGAGAGCTGCATGTGCTCTCTGCACCACATGATCCACAATTACACTAAATTGCTAAAATCCACTGTAAAGAACTGTTATACTCATAATTCTGCCGCACCCCACACATAATTCTATTATGATGTAGTTAACCGATCAACACTTCCCCCAGCCCAGCTTTGTCCTGAGCCTTCCTCAAATGCTGAGCTTCTTAACATATGCACAAAGTGCCTCACGTGGCATATGACCAGGATGCATCACTGAATTTGATCCACTGGCTGGATCATTTAACTTCTTCACAGATCCATGCCCCTTGATGAAGAAGGGAGACCAAGACTTGATTAGATGTGTCATTGGTCAGGACCATTACAGTCTTACTTCTGTTATAGATTGTAATACAGTACGTGGAAGTGAAATTGCCAGACCCAGGAACATACTCCCGACTATAATGATCTTTCTTACACATACATAACTTAATATGGGTGCAGTTAACACACAGGCATCATGGGGGAAACTATACTCTCAACTAATATACTAGTCTAAAAAATAAAAATGTTTTAGGAGTTTACTCTAATTGTCTAAGGGAACATTTACACAGCAGTGTTGTTTTGGAATAACTGACGTTATTCCACAATAACATAGTCTGTGTCTACACAACAAACAGTTATTTTGACATGTCAAAATAATGGTGAGCTGGAGGACTTCTTACTTTGACTCCTGTAACCCTCATTTTACTATGAGTAGCAGAATTCGAAGGAAGAATGCTCTTTCTTGGACTTCCTGCTATGTAGATAGCCCCAAAAGCTGAAATAAGCTATTTCGACTTAAGCTACGCAATTGACGTAGCTCAAGTTGCATAGCTTATTTCAGATTTAGTTCTGCTGTGTAGATGTGCCTTTAGGGAACTATACTCATTGTTTATCTGGTTATCAAATTAAAAACAGGGGAGCATTCTGCTTAATCAAAGAGAATGCTCCATATTATCATTTTTGAGCTAGTGTTTTAGCAAAGCTAAGCTAGCAATCTTTTAAGTACTGGACAGTCTTTATGCACTGTATCACATCAGTTATAGACAGGCACACATTTAAATAGAATTTTAATTCAATCTAGGCAGAAGGAAGTAAGGTGTATGTAAGCACACTAAAAAAAAAAGGAGGTATTAAGAATAAGAAAAAAATATAACCAAAGAAACTGGTTTAAAATATCCAATATTTAATTTTACAAAAAGAAAATGGCCAGAAATGGATAAAGAAACTAATTCTGACTAGACGATATTCCTGAAAACATCTAGGCTACGTCTAGACTGCAGGCTTCTTTTGGAAGAAGCTTTTCCGGAAGAGATCTTCTGAAAAAACTTCTTCCAAAAGAGCACGTCCACACTGCCAAAGCACTGCCAAAGTTAGGGCTCGACTAGACTACATCCCTTTCGAAAGAGAGATGTAAATGAAGCATTTCTAAAGTGCAAATGAAGTGGGGATTTAAGTATCCCGCGCTTCATTTGCGTGATCGTGTCCCAGCGATCTTTCGAAAAAGTGAAACTGCAGTCTAGATGCAGTTCTTTAAAGAAAAAAAAACCTTTCAAAATACCCTTTTTCGAAAGACCGTTGGGATGTGATTATGCAAATGAAGCGCAGGATATTTAAATCCCCACTTCATTTGCACTTTCAATCTGCCTAATTTACATCCCTCTTTTCGAAAGAGGGATATAGTCTAGACATAGCCCTAGCGTCCAGACTGATTGGACGCTATCTTGCATAAAAGGCCACCTGGAACCACTTCAGGCAGGGCTTTAGGTCACCAGCTGCTTCCGAGTGCTGGTGCCGGAGCCCTGCAGAGACATGCACTTAAAGGGACCCTCCTGGACAGCCGTTTCTCTGCTTCTGCTGCGTGCTTGCCTATTGCTTTGAGGGGCAGCAAAGCTCTCGCAGTGCTTGCTGTGGTTGCCTTGCTTTTTTGGACACCACAGCCTCTCTCTTGGTGCCATGGAGCTGGAGCTTCCCCTGGGCATGTGATGGCCCCACATGGCCATGCTGCAGTTTCTGCGGCACTTTGTGCTGGCTGCCTTCCTGGTCCTGCACGAGCTCAACCCTGAGCTCATTCTTGGGACCCTCTCCCAGAGTGCGGGAGCCACACTCTGGCAACCACAACCCTCAGTGGAGAGGTGTTTTTGGAGGCTCGACACCAGTTTGGACTGGCGGGACTGGCTGGTCATAGAGCAGTGGGACGACCAGCGGTGGCTCCAAAATATCCGCATGTGGAAGGCCACCTTTTTGCAGTTGCGTGCCTGGTTCGCCCCCACCCTCCGGAGCTGCAACACCTGCTGGGGCCCGCCGTTCCCCATGAGAAGCGGGTCGCAATCATCATCTGGAAGCTCACCACCCTAGACAGCTACTGGTCAGTGGGCAACCAGTTCAGTGTGGGGAAGTCCACAGTCCGGGCCCTCCTCATGGAGGTAAGGCACTCTGGGGCTGCAGTCCCTGCGGGGGGAGAGGGGAGGGAGTCCTGGAAAAGGGGAACCCTAGGGAAAGGGGAGTTGGGAGGGAAGCCCCACGCCCAGGGGGTTGTGCTATCCTGCCCTCACACAACCCTGCTGCTGGGGGGGGGTGGCCTCATGGGGGGTGGCTCCTGGGGTGTTTGGGAGAGGGGAGGGGAGGAGAGGGGGCGGGCACCTCCCAAGGGCTGAGGCACTCCCTCTCTCATTCTCTGTTAGTTTTGTGTGTTTGTTTGTCTCCTTCTGCAGGTTGTGAGGGCCATCAACTCAATCCTGCTGCGGTGGGCCATCCACATGGGAGACCTGGACCCAATCGTGGCCAGATTTGCTACCCTGGAGTTCCTGAACTGAGCTGGAGCCATAGATGGAACCCACATACCGATCCGCATACCACAACATTGAGCGGCCCAGTGTATTAATCGGAAGAACTACTTCTCCATGTTGCAGCAGGCCCTGGTCGACCACTGTGGACACTTCACAGGCATTTTTGTTGAGTGGTCGGGCAGGACACATGATGCCTGCATGTTTTGGAACTCTAACCTGTATGGAAAGCTGAGGCAGTCACATTCCTCCCCCGCCGTGAACTAGTAGTTGGGGATGTGCAGATGCCATGGTGTATCATGAGGGATGTGGCCTACCCCCTCAAGCCATGGCTCATGAAGCCTTATACCGGACACCTGGACCCCAGCAGGGACCAATTTAATGCCCACCTGAACTGGGCCAGGATCCAGGTCGAGTGTATCTTTGGCCACCTAAAGGCACAGTTCAGGTGCCTGGTGACCCGCCTGGATGTGGGGGAGCACAACATCCCCGAGGTGGTCGTGGCATGTTCTGTCCTCCACAACATTGTGGAGAGGAAGTGGGAGGTTTGCCTCCTGGGGTGGGGGTCAAATGCCAGCCATGAGGGGCGAGTCTTCGAGCAGCCATGGACAGCTGCCATCCGCTAAGCCCACCAGGCCAGGGTGCGCATCCAGGAGGCCCCGAGGGAGAGGTTCTCTCAAGGACCCCAGTAAGTCTCCCCAAGGCCGCTGGCTTGCTGCCCCATCCCTTTCCCAACACAATCCCTCCGTTAACCCCTTCCCTGACCTCTCAATAAAAACACCTGTTTGGTTTCCAACAAAATGAAGTCTGTTTTTAAGTTTCATTAAAAAAAGGTGGGCAGGGAGAGGGGGGTTCATAACCTGTAGTGGGAGGGGGTCTCTGAGTGGTGTGGGGGACAGCTAGATGTGCCGCCTCAGCTGCAGGGGCCTCAGAGTTGGGGTTGGAAGGGTCCAGGGACCGGGAGGGGCTGGAGCAGGGGCAGGGATAGCAAGGGAAGGAGGCATGGGCATCACTTGGGGAGGGGGCATGGGCATTGCTTGGAGAAGGAGCAGAGGCATTGCACGGGGGCAGAGGGAGGGGGAATGGGCATAGCAGGGGGGCAGGAGGGTGGTAGGGAGGAGCGACAGCAAGCAGGTGTGCCATCATTTCTCTCATGACAGCACACATGGTATTGCACCGCTTTGTGAGCTGGTCCCAGGCACGGTTCCACCACTCAGTGTCCTCAGATCTTGGTCTGCCTGGACCCTGGAGTGCTTTTGGGTCCTCGGGGCTGTGGCAGCTGGCATGGGTGGTGTGGCTCGCCCCTCAGTCCTGACTGTGGAGAACACAAAGAGGGAGAGGTGGTCAGTCATCCATGCAGACACTGTCCCTGAGGCTGTGCCCTCCTCTGTGAGCAGTGACCAACAGTCCTCAGGCCAAAGGAAGGGGATGTCCCAGGAGCAAGGCCATGTGTGACCTGCACAGCAGGCCCTGCCTCACAGGGACCCCAAGGTGCCCAGGGGGCAATGCGGCCCACTTCCCCCAACTGGCCCACAGACAAGCAGGCAAGGGTAGTGTCCAGCCACAGTGGGCTCCCATGGGCAACAGAGGAGCTGGGAGCAGCCTGGCCCTTTCTGGGGTCCACACTCCTGCAGCTCGCAGTGCTGCCCACGACACTTCTGTCGACAAAAGCCTGTAGTCTTGATGTACCCTCAGGGTCTGATCCCAGGGCCCCTTGAAGTAAATGGAAAGATTTCCACTGACCTTTATGAGCATTGTGACCTTTTCGAGGTAGCAAAGAGACTTTAAGGATAACCACTGCTGGTCCTTCATGATAAACTGAAACTGCAATGTGTTTATCAAGACCCAGAAGTACAGGCTGACTACTGAACTTCTCCATCATACCAAAGCTTTGCAAAATATGAATATGAATGTTGATGACTGTTCAGGGCCATTTCATGTCAGTTGCCACAGAAGGTGAATTCCTGTGCTTGGGTAGAAAAGAACAACAAAATAAGACGGAAGATAAAATGAGATTAAATAACAATAATAAAAAGTTAATTAATAGATAGTTGTGAAAGACAGTATTTATCCCAAACAACATACAATCTAAATAGAGCCGACTGACAAAAGATGGGAGAACAGAATTATTGCCTTTATTTTATAGATGGGGAATGAAGGTACAGAGAGATCAAGTAACTTGCCCAAGATTACTCCAGAACTTGGTGGCAAAGTCAGGAATTTAATTTATATATTTCCTGCATCCCTGTATAGTACCTTAACCACAGACTATCTTCCCCTTCTAATTCAAAAGAAAGGATAGATATTGGTGCATTTTTTGACCTTCAACCAGTTTAAAACGTTGGCATTTCCCAAATCCTTCCAGAGTATGTTTCTGTGTGAATCTGCATCACGCCAGCAGAAGTGGCCGAGAATATGTTCTCTCTTAATACTTTAAATATCCCTAAGCAAACCTAAGTACGTCGACTTCAGCTACGTTATTCACCTAGCTAAAGTTGCGTAACTGAGGTCGCCAGCCCCTGGTTGTGTAGACAAGGCCTTAGTGTTGTTTACATAAATACCACCTCCACATACAAGCAGGCGTGATCCACAAGACCCAAGGCCATACTAACAGGTTACTATCGGTGATAAGTCAGTTTCTTACATTTAGTTGCCCATGAATAAAATAAGGCCTGTTTCATGTGAGCCGCCTACATACATATAAAAATGCCTCATACCTACCAAATCTTATTCTGAAGTGCATTAAGATTCATGAGTCTGTAACTTCTTAAAACTGAGGTGTTAATATCAATTTAATATCAGCTTACAGATGTGGCATTTTCAAAAGTGCCTAAGTCTCTTTAACTTATTTGATAGGTATAAGGACTTGTGCTCCTAAGACACTTTTGAATATCCCATCCAGAACCCTTATGGTCACACTGTCTATCTGTGTCACTCTATTATCCAAATCCGAATAGCAGAGCTTTGCCTAATTAAAAGGCATCACAAAGAATGTTATAATTTTTTGCGTATAAATATATAATGGACTTGACCCTCTAGATACACACTGGTAATTTCACTCCTTTCACTCCCAAATTACACCAGGGAAACAAGATCAGAATTAGGCTCAAAATGTAGACAAGGCTTTTTTGGACTCAAAATCTGCACATCTTCTAAGCCATACAAGATTAAACTGACTGTCTTCTGTTTGCCTTGCCATGATTACAGCATGCAAGCATGAAAGGTTACTCAATTAAACAGCTGTTCTGTCCTACTTTGCTCTGAGGTTTTGATTTGCTTCCAAGCAGCTTTATACAGCTACAGGTTGAGCCTCTAAACTGGGACTTTGATATAGCAACATCCATGGTTCAGAAGGACCACAGATGTTCCAGGACCAGACAGTCCTGGTGGAAGGGTGATGGCTGGTCTCCGCACAGCTGGACTGTTAGGCACAACCCAGCTGGGCTGCACGGCAGGACCAGGGGAGCTGCCTGGCAGGGCCAGGAGCCCTGTATGCTAGGAGCTGGGCTGCCTGGCTTAGCAGGGAAGGCGGGGGGGGGGAGGGGAGAGTGTGACCGTCAGCGCAGTGGGTTGGCAGCAGGGGAGGGGGAGCCAGCTGGGAGGCAAGTGGCCTGTCTGGGGCTGTGTGCATCAGTAGTGGGGAGGGGATCCAACAAAATCCCTCATCCAGGACCGGACCAGGGGAGGTCCAACCTGTACTTTGTACTGTGATTGTGTAGAAGAGAACAAAATAAGAGGAAAGATAAAATGAGAATAAATAATAATAAAAGAGCTTGACCAGGATTCAGCTGATCTCAAGATGATACAGTGAAAATGCTCACGGAAGCATTTTGCCTTGCCTTCAAACCAAAACCATCTCGAGCCCTGGATGGGTTAGCAGCCGCAGCTGTTGGGAAACCTGACATTAATCAACACAGTCCTCACATGACCCTGCCAATGTTGCCATGGTTGAAAGAGTTCACTATGGAGATTGGAAAAAAACATGAAAGCAAAATTAAGATGATCAAAAGTGCTCCTTTGTCATTCCCACGCTCAGTCTTGTTGGCATTTCTCTTGCCTTAAAGTGAAATTATTAATACCATTATTGCAGTAGCACCCAGAAACCTAACCAGCTTAAATATTATGTTTAACCTCTTTGTGACAGGCATTGGACAGGCAAATAATAAGATAGTCCCTACTAGGGATTTAACCGGTAAACATCACCCTTATCGCATGATGCTTACCGGTAATTGGTTAACCGGCAGGGGGCTGCTGTAGCCCAGCCAGGCCCACTGCACCACTCTGTGGGCAGTCCAGCCTGGCCAGAACAGCTCCCCACCTGCAGGGCGGTAGGCCCAGCCTGACCAGAGCAGTCCATGGCACTATGGACCTCGCTGGGAAGCATGGGCAGGGGTCCGCTCCAGCTTAGCTGGGTCCACTGTGGTGTGGATGGGGGACTGCTCCAGCCTGGGCAAACCCCCCCCCCCTGCCCCCAGTGCAGGATCCAAGTTAAGTGGTTAACTGGTTAAACCAGTTAAGTGGGATTTTATATCTCTAGTCCCTA
Organism: Rafetus swinhoei; assembly: GCA_019425775.1. Classification (NCBI taxonomy): domain Eukaryota; kingdom Metazoa; phylum Chordata; order Testudines; family Trionychidae; genus Rafetus; species Rafetus swinhoei. The sequence goes on along the minus strand of CM033428.1, from coordinate 16,870,600 downwards.
CCCCCAGTATTTAAGCCCATGTGTAACTTGAAGCGCATCAGTAGTCACACCGACACCTATAGCCACACACTTATTTGGGGGTTCATAAAACAAGACATCCAAGGTAGGTGAAAAACAAAAAGTGTGTGGGGAGAATAGAGACCAGGGCCGATAGAGTTGCCGGGCCCCTGGGCAAGGGGTGGGGCAGGGCCTCAGGCAGAAAGGGCAAGGCTGGGGCTAGCTGCCCTTAGCAATGCCTGGAGCGCATCACATGGGGCTCCGGTAGCAATTTAAAGGACCCAGGGTTCCAACCTTAACCGCTGCCTCAGTGGCAGCAGCCTGGAGCTCTGGACCATTTGAATCTCCAGGCCCCAGGGCAGTTGCCCCCTTTGCCTGTCAGCAGGCCTGAGAGTAGGGCGAGATAATAGTAATAAAAGCATATTTTCACATGGACTAGCTAGCACATCAGTGTGTTCTTCATCCTACAATCTATATTACAAAGAATGATTCCTTAGAGCCTGACCCTGCATGCTCAGAGGGAACTGGGCTGCTTGTCACCATGCAGACCTGTATCCTTACTGGCTAGGCATATGCTCACAACTGATAAATAAAGACGGGTCTAATCTGTTATGCTCTTATTCCCACCACAGGTCTGATTTGAATTGTGCAACTGGTTAAAATCAGACGCTTGTATTTTCTGTCTTAAACGGCGGGGTCCTTTCCCAAGGAAACTTGCCAGACGTATAATCTGGGCTACAAAAACGCTAAAAAAGGAAGAGAATGGAAGCTCTAGAAAGTAGTGAAGTAGGAAGGAACAATCTCGCACACACAAGCTTCTCAGTTCCGTTCTGGTGTTAGTGGCTGCAATGTCATCCGATAAAGCCAAGTTTTACACTTGTTTACACCAGGGCTGACCTTGGCATCTTATGGCCGGCGCCAAAATAGTTAGAAACCTTCAAAATTTCCCTAGTGGGCACTGTTAGTACATAGGCCTGTTTGTTAGCCTGAGACAGGATTTTGGGTTTGACTTTGGATACTCGTACATCCTTGCTAATGTGTGAACAAAGAACCGAGGCACTGTGTGTTGCTTCTGCCCCACCAGATGGGTTTACTAGTATAATGAGAAAAGATAAGGGATGGAATTAAAAGCATTAATGGGTATGGTAGTTTAATAGATGAGCATATACTAGAAAGCTGCCTGGCTTCTCTCTCAAGCCAAAGTCAAGCAACAGTTTGGGAGGGGAAGGGAACAGAGGCATAAGAAACACGAAAAGCCAAAGAACAGCCTGGCCTTGGTCAGTGCATAACCTTACTCCTAACATGAGATACAAAAGAGGTGGTACCAAGTTGCCACACAAATGTCCTCCAAAATGGATATGCCCATGAATTGCAAGGGGCGGGAGCAGGTTTGTGCACTGAGGCTGTGTCTACATTGGTGCGATCTTAAAATTTGCTGCCTGTCTACACTGGCCGCGAGTTTTTGCGCAAGAACACTGACGTTCAAATGTATGAATTCAGTGCTTCTTGCGCAAGAACTCTGATGCTCCCACTCAGGAATAAGTCCTCTTGCACAACTGTTCTTGCGCAAGAGGCCAGTGTAGACAGGCAACATGAATTTCTTGCGCAAGAAAGCCTTATGGTTAAAGTGGCCATCAGAGCTTTCTTGCGCAAGAGAGCGTCTACACTGGCATGGATGCTCTTGCGCAAAAGCACATCTCTTGCGCAAAAGTACATGCTAGTGTAGACGCTCTCTTCTGGAAGAGTTTTTGCACAAGAACTCTTCCACAAAAGAGTTCTTGCGCAAGATCAGGCCAGTGTAGACGTAGCTGCAGGTATATTGGGCCCTGCTAAGAAGGGGGAAGTGGGAATGGGGACATGGGTAAAGGCTCTGCAGGATCAGCTCTAGGAACGAAACTCAGGGAAACAGACTCTGCTGGCATATAGAGTGATGGCTATGCTTGCTTGGAACCAACCCCAATTAACATTGCATCACCTGCACATTAGACTTCTAGTCTTCTGCTTTCTGTCTGTGTGACAAGAACCCGGGGACAAGGCTCCTTGACAAGCACTTTGGTATCTAGTCACTGGTAAGTAGGACGTGACATGATGGGAAAGTTTTTGAAGGATGGTGGCAAACTCTATGCCTACTGCATCTTTCGACAGCAGTTTGACCTAGGCTACGTCTAGACTGGCATGATTTTCCGGAAATGCTTTTAACGGAAAAGTTTTCCGTTAAAAGCATTTTCGGAAAAGAGTGTCTAGATTAGACGGACGCTTTTCCGCAAAAAGCACTTTTTGCGGAAAAGCCGCCTGTGGCCAATATAGTCGCAGCAAGAAAAAAGCCCCGATCGCCATTTTCGCGATCGGGCTTTTTGGCGCAAAACAAATCTCAGCTGTCTACACTGGCCCTTTTAAAGTTTTGCGCAAAAGGGACTTTTGCCCAAACGGGAGCAGCATAGTATTTCCGCAAAAAGCACTGATTTCTTACAGGAGGAAGTCAGTGCTTTTGCTGAAATTCAAGCGGCCAGTGTAGACAGCTGGCCAGTTTTTCCGGAAAAGCGGCTGATTTTCCGGAAAAACTGGCCAGTCTAGACACAGCCCTAGTCTTTTAGCAGCGGGAGTGAGAGACATTCCAAAATAGATTAGCCTGACCAAATGCTCCTTCTTCAGGGATTCCAGCCATATTTGATTTTCCAAATGGCACTGATATTTATACTATACATCAGTTACATGTTTGATTTGTACATCCTTAGCAGATACACATCTCCCGTTCCCAGTCAAAAGCCAGTGTGCTAATGTATTTACTGTATCCATTGGAAAACATGCCATACAGCCAATACCTTTTTTCCACAGGTGGAAAAGGTGGCTAGGAATGACAACACAGAAGCAGAAGAAGCTGTAGCAGAAATAGGGGCCTGTCTCTTTCTAAGGCACTTTCATAATGAATGTCACCAGATAATTCTTTTTTCCCCGTCCCAGCTCCTCTTCAACCAGTGAAGATTTGTGGATGTGGCAAAGGAATTTAGATTTCAAGGTAAAGTTCTGACCCCTTCTGTAATGGGGTCAATTCACTAGCACGGTGCCTTCAGCTAGTTGCCTTGGGGAATTAGCTCGTTGTTGTTGGGCGCCTTCCTCCGGCGGGTATCTCCATGTGCTGTTCTTTCACCATGGTGTCCTCTTCAGGACACTGCCCTCCAGCAGTGCCCAATCCAGTCTCTCTGCGCCCCCTTCCGGGGGAGAGGGAGGAGGTTGTTTACTCCACTCCACACTCCAAGGTCCTCCCTACTCCTTGGGGCCCCCAGTTCTTCTCCCAGGGAACACCCAGTTCCCCTGCACCCACCTTGCCTCAGTGACCCACTGCCAGTCTTCCTCTAACCCCTCCCTGCAGTCTGTAATGGCCACTCATCCCGGGCAATGGGGTGTGGACCTGCTGCCCTTTGCCTAACGTGGCTGCCTCTCACAGCCTGGCCTACCATGGGTGCCTCTCACAGCCCTAGTAGCTTCAGGCCTTGCAGCCTGGGGCTTACTTGGCCAGAGACTCCCCAGCCCTGCCTTCCTTCCCCAGCACTGCTCTACCTCCAGGAAGCCTCCCCCTTCCCTAGCAGTCAGGTCCCTACTGCTCTCCGGCCAGAGCAGCAGTCAGTTGTCCCGTCCTTCCAGGAGTCCTTTATGTAGCCCCCAGCTGGGCCCTCATTAACAGAGCTGCCTCAGCTGGGGCTTCACTTCAACCTTCAGTCAGGGCTGGGGTTTTTCCCTTAAAGGGACAGTGCAGGGAAAACGCCCCATCACACCGTCACATAGACCTCCTTTAGGCTGACTTACAGATCGGAATTTAAATTTTTTTTCTTGAATTAAGCGGAGAGAGATGCAATATCGATGCCAAATGCACATTCTGAGTGTGAGGAGTATAGCATAAAAGAATCCAGGCACTTCCAGTACATTTAGAGCTGGGAACTATCAATTCAGAGGCAGCAGATATAGCTGCTATTGTAATACTTGCCAAGTAACAAAATTCCACTGAGCCATATTCTAGTACCAACTAAGTCATTGGCAAAACTTCCAGGGACTTTTAGAGGGAAAAGATTTGACTCAGTATTATTTTTACATTTCTTGTAAACAAAAAAAGCATTACTGAGCAAAAATAAATCTTATGCTGCCAAACTGGCCCTTTCACCTACCAGCATCTGCTCCAAACCTGGACCTCCCTGAGAAGAAGAAAAAGTTACCTTACACATTCATTACCTTGCATGTTCCATGCAACAACAGAGGGCCACATCCTGCCTTTCAAATGGGGTTGACGTTTGAGATGAATAGTTTTCACAGCACTAGTCTATACAGAAGGTCCTCTCTATGTCTCTCAGGATTCCTGGTGCTATAGGATTTTCTGCATTGTAGGATTATACTAATTAAGAGTTTTGTCTCCCAGGATTCTCTTGCCTACAGCAGTGAAGATTGTCTTTGATTTGCCTGGTATCCTTTAATACTAGATGCAAAATGAGATGATGAACCTGATTATCAGCGCTTGGCTAATGCAAATAGAGGAACTACCTCCCTGAAGCACAAAGGTAACTATGTAAAGATTCATTTTCATTCCCTTTTACCATAAACTAATGTATCTGGGAAGGAGGAAATGCCACATGAAGCAATTGTTTTCCCTTGAACCTCTGTCCTTGGTCCTGGAGGACACAATGGCGAATACAATTTAGTCTTGGTTTGGTCTGCTGTCTACTTTCCCACTCAAAAAAACCCAAAAACCAAACCAAACAAAAAATCTACACACTCTACCCTACATAGTGTTTCAGATGTGACCTGAAGAAGAGCAAGGAAAGTGGTGAGAAATGGAAGAATGAAGTAGGCTATCAGAAGAAATGGATTGCTTTCTTTTTGCTTATTTTCATTTCATCATCTTCCTGCTCCTGTAGAGCGATAATCCCATTAGACCTCTCTTTTTGGTTTAAAAGAAGCCACTTCTACTAATTCCCTGCCTCCCTCTCATAGACACACAAGAAGTCAAGAAACCATTGCTGCTGTTCTGTCCCGTGTAGAATTGAAGGGTGGTTTAGTGTTCACATCCCAAGACCAGGAGATGAAGGACCTTTTCATAACTCTGCTATTTAGCTGAATGATCTTGAATCTCATCTGTATCTGAGGATAATATTATTTGCCTGCCTTACTCTAATTTTAGAAGGCTTTATTTTTTATTGTTGGTGAAACACTTGGAGATCATCACAGAGAAGGTGCCATGGGAGAACAAAGTATTTATCGCTGAGCAGGTGTGTTTCTAGTGGGGTCCCACAAGGATCAGTTCTTGGCCCTACAGTGCTATTTAATGTTTTTATCAATTACCTGGAAGAAAACACCAAATCACTGCTAATAAATTTTGCAGATGACACAGAGATTAAGGAAGCAGTAAATAATGAAGAGGAGAGGTCACTGGTACAGAGTTATCTGGTATGCTAGGTAAGATGGGCACAAGCAAGCAAATGTGCCTTTTAATATACTCAGCTGTAAAGTTATACAAGTAGGACTAAGGAATGTAGGCTATATGTACATGATGAGCAACTCTGAAAAAGTTCTTGGTGCATAATCAGCTGAAAACATAAGTATCCAATGTGTTGCCATGGCTGAGAGGACTAATGCTGTTCTTGGATTTCTGAGCAGGGGAATTTTGAGGAGTAGAGAGATTATGTTAGCTCTGCATTTAGCACAGGGGTGACCACAGTTCTGATGTCCAAAATTCAAGAAGGAGGTTGATAAATTGGAGAGGGTTCAGAGAAAAACCACAAGAATGATGAAAGGAATGGAAAATATGCCATATACTCAAGGAGCTCTATCTGTTTAGCTTAATTAGAAATGGTTAAGGGATGATTGGATCATAGTTTGTATACCTAGATGAGAACAAAGATTTACTAACAAGCTCTTAAATCTAGCAGGCAAATATATAACAATTCAGTGACTGGAAATTGAAGTTAAATTCAGACAAAGTTAGGCACAACTTTTTTTAACAGTTAATTAACCACAGGAAAAATGTACCAAGGATAGTCATGTATTCTCCATCATTACACATTTAAAAATCAAGATTGGATATTTTTCAAAGTGGTATTCTCTAGTTCAAACAGATGTTATTTTGGGGAAGTTTCATGATCTGATATGCAAGGTGTCAGATTATTCTGACTGTAGATTCTGTGAATCATCACAGTGGTGCAAGATCAATTCTAAATGTTTAACTCAGCTGCTCCAAGAGTGGGAGAGAACTGTGATGTCCCATGGAAGTTCCCCAGGTACATTTCCTGCATCATAGAGGATGACTGAATATTCATTAATTTTAATCAAGTGTAGTTCTACAAATCTCACTTTAATAAAGCTCTCAAAGCAATATAGAAAAGCCATTTCTTGGGTATATTGCTCCAGGAGTAGTTCAGCAAGTTTCCCTTAAGCTTAGCACAAACTAGGGATGTTAAATATCGATTAATTGAATAGTCAAGTAAGCTCATGAATTCTTATCGGTTAGTCGACTATTCTGTAGTCCTTGGGGGTGGGTCTGGCAGCAGGTCAGGGTGCCAGGCAGGAGCTGGTCCATGAGGGGAGCCAGTTTAAAAACCAGCTCCTCTTGTGGACCAGCTGCTTGTTGCTCTGTGCTGCTGCCTCTGATAAAGAGGCGGCAGTGCAGGGTGGTGGCAGCTCCTGTCTCGGGTGAGAGGGGTCTGAGCTCTCCGACCCAGAGTGAACCGGAACTGAGCCGGGTTGCCTGTCCACCCGGTTCCTAATACACTTAAAATGCAGAGCCATAGTGGGGGTAGGTCCCGGACCTGGCGTGAGCCAGAACTGAGCCGGGCTGCTGGCCAGCCTGCTAAAAAAATTTCTGGTTGGGGAAGAAAGGGGGAAATGTGTGTAGTCTATAGCTTTAACCTATAAGCTTTTGCTTATCGGTTAATCAGTTAATCGTCTACACTATTATATTCTCACCACAGACACATTTAAAACTGCAAATTATGGCTAAATTCTGTGGCTAAATGTCAGATCCTCTTTTAAAAAAATGTATCTTTGAAACAAAATATCAGGTAAATAAAATTTCTCTACAATCTGACTCATCTGGCAAATGGAGGTTCTACCCACATACAAATGCTGCCTGATCAGAACTGAGTCTCTCAGCAATTAAGTAGCCTGCTGTTAAACTGAGATTTCCACAATTGCTAAGCCATTGTTTACTTGGAAAAGGCCTGTTTTTTTCTCCTGACTTGATGGCTTATCAAAATCTACCCATGCTTTAAATGTTACATATTGGGTGACATCCCAGGACTTCTGATTCGAAATGTTGGCAGTGCTTTAAGTTATGAAATGCAGTCTGCTAATTGTATCCTAAAATAAACAGAGACAAGAACTGTAGTCTGGGTTTAGCCGTTTGCCTCCAGAAGATGAGCAATGGAAGAGCATTCAGGAAACAGGTTAATTTAATAATGGGGAGATTTTTTTTTACAGAAGTGTCTAATGGAGGTAGGTATCCAGCTCCCATCAAGGAGATTATTTGGTGAGACTGAGTGATAACATGGAGGATTATTGTAATGCATTCAGTGCCTTTGGTCTAGCAGTGCTGGTAGTTTAGCAGAATGGAATGTTCTGTGTAATATTCCTGGTTAACCCATAGAACTCAACTGATGAGATGTTACATAGTATTACAATATTAGGAGTGGTCGTTTACATCAACTGCACAGGCAAGTGATAGGCGAGGACAGCTGGAAAGTTGGGTGGAAGAGGAGACTGGTGCAGATATAATCTTCCTTAACTGTTATCTGGTCATGGAACAGACTGGAGGAGAGTTTAGAGAAGGAGTAGCATATTAGAGGCAATGCCTATCCCTCTTAAGCACAGTTTAGCCGTTCCCATCTTCGATTTCCCCTCCGTCCTGTAGAGTGGTGCTCAAGGGAGAGGTTAGCAGAGTAGTTCCTTGGGAGACAGAGAGGAGAACCTCATGCAGACAACACACCCAAGGGTTAGAGAGGGGGCTGAATGTCAAATTGGTGAGGGGTTGTTGTTTTTTTCCATTTACAATCAACAGGGTGGAAAGTTAGTTTCTTACTAAACAACCTGAAAATCATGTGGTTTGTAACCCATGTCAGTGCGTAGTTTAAAGGGGGAGGGTACAAAGTCAACTGATTTAGATTGATAGGAGATTGGAATGGTTTGGTGATGAGCACAACTGGAACTGGCGGTTACAATTGACACTGAGCAGGTAGGTTGCGTTCATTCCAGAGATGAGTGATGGATCTGACTGACTCCGAGACGTGAAGGATTTTAATATGATTGAATAATGAGAAGGAAGAAAGAGTGTGAGATTTTGAGATCTCAATGAGCGTGCAAGTGGCAGGGAACATTGACTTTGAAATGTAGGGAAGTGCTGAGTCATTTTTGCATTGTGCCATGAGCTCTCATAGAAAATATTTTCCAACCTCTGGGTCAAAGTGATGAAGCCTTTACACAGATAACTGGGGAGAGTTGTTGCCATTTTGCGAAAATGTGTCACATCGGGGTGAAAGGAACTTAATTTTTTTGCAGGTACTGTCCTATTGCAACCCAGATCCCTTCCAGCTCTTTTAATAGCTCCCTGCTGGCTTTTGCCACAGTTCAGCCGGTTCTTGCCAGAGCTGCAGGGTACACCCCTTACTTTCACCTCTGTGTCACATTCAACACAAATTTGGTTAGAAACTGAAACTGAGAAAGTGTTTTGATTCTCCCATTCATAATGAACGTTTGTTTCATTTGTTTTTGTAATTTTAGAGTATAAAATAGAAAAAAATGTAAAAGTCATAATTGAAACAAAAGGGTTAGAGGTTGTCAAACAAAAGGTTTCAGTCTACCTGAAAGGAAGTTTTCAATGAAATTTCTGTTCACAGGAAATTACAAAATTGTTTTTTCATTTTGGAATAAAAGAAAATTCAAAACTGTGAAACTCCCCCATGAAAAATCTGGTTCCCAGCTCTGCTCCAGATCTCCTCTTGGGGAGCTGCTTCCCCGGTAGCCTTGGTACTCACTCCCTGCTCTGAGTCTATAAAGCAGGAAGCAGTTTGCATGCCAGCACTGCAGTGTAACTGTGCTGGGGGTGCCATATCAGCTTGATCTGAGCATGCCATCCCCCAGTTCCGAAACCTCAATAACATGCAGTTCTATCATTATTTTAGAAGTGCAAGAATTACATAAGGAGAATCAGTTGCTCTTGCTGGGAAGCTCCTATTACTCTCATTCCTTCCACCTTAACAAAACAAAACAAAACAAGAAATCATGAGCCTTTATTTACATTGGGAATTCTATACTGGTTACAGCTGCCGTAGCTGCACTGGTGCTAGTCCCTAATATAAACAGCCAAAGCTGCTTATAAGACATGATTTGCCCCAGTGCAGTTTGTCCAGTTTCAAAGAGGGATACATTGCACTGGTACAAATCACTGCCCAGTGCAGCTACATCAAAGGTTGAATCCCCTGTGTATCCAGGACATTTTACGTTATTGTCACTATTATCAACTCCTACACTTTGATTGGCAAAGGAACATCACATGGGATTTCATCACCAGAGCATCCCTAGAATGGTCTCTGCCTCTGCTCTTTCTGCAAAGCCCTTCTCATACCCAACGACTGAGAGATTAATTTTCTGAGACCAGCATGTTCAGAAAAGGACGTAATAACTAACACCCTTCCCCGGTCTGCTTTCTCCAGGTGTTCACACAGACCAGGAGAATCAACTTGGCTCCCTGCGTTCCTGCATAGTCCTTTGCTGCAGATGAAGATATGAACATTTCCAGAGGTGCTGAGTGCCTAGAGCTCCCATTGACTTTAGGTGGAATTTACACGCTCAGCATGTCTGACCACTGGGGCCTCTGGGAGCATTCTGATGTTTTCCTGCTGCAGGGCACCATACTGGGATAATTCTTTGGATACAAGTTAAAAATATCAGAAACCATCAAATAAAGTTTCTCCCCTTCCCATCCTTCTCTCCTCCTCCTACTCCCTCTTGCTGCCTATTCTGCTGGATTTCCAGGAGGGGGGAGGGGAATTGCTTGTGTGCACATCAGTGAGCCCTACCCAAGTGGGATGTGTTGCCCCCTTTAAGAAGATGCTAGCAGTCCCAGAGGAAGGGGGGGTTGCTAAAAATATCATCCTATGCGGTGGGAGTAATTGACAAGCACGCTGTGACTTGGAGCAGGCGGGGTGGGCCAGTTCCTGCTACTGCTGCTGCCTCCATCTCTGCAGTGAGCGTGCTGCAGTCCCCCACTCTGCACTCAGTCTCCTCAGGCCGCCCATGCTGCAAGCCGGATCCAGCAGGCATGCTCACCTTCTTCCTAGTGTCTGGTGGCTCCATCTGGCTGTTTATGGGTAAGTGCTTCTCTAGCTCTCGCCATTCCCCCTTGATGTCACCTTTTCATCCCTTTCTCTGCATTTATCACTATTTCCACCCTCCCTGTTCTGTATTATTTTTCATCCTCTCCTTTTTAATGAAATCAGAATTAGGCTGCATGAGTGTTACATCAGCAGCGGGGATGCTGCTCCAGTCTAGCAAGAGAGAAATGACAGCTCAGGACCTGTACAAATTAGGCCCTTTGTGAAATGACCTCTGTCTGTGCATCAGTCTTTACTCTGTTTCAGCTACTCAGCACATTAGTTCCTTCTCTCTGCCCTTCCCCCTCCCACAGCAGTTCAGTAAGTTTATGTCAGATGCCTTTGGAGAAAAAGGGCAGAGAGAAATATGCAGTTAAAAGCTGAGATGGTTTAAATCCATGGATGAATATTTAATATTGTGCTGCATACTCATAGTCTGAAAACAGCGCAGTAAAATATTCATGCAGCTTGATAAAGTAATTATAGCTGTGTGCTCAATTGAAAAGATTACATAATTCCTCTCCAGTGATCTCACGGGCTCATTTAGCTAGGTCCGTTCTTTGTATTTTTGTTCAGATAGGGCTGTTTCTCGTGTGTGTGCATGCATGCATGTGTGTGTGTGTGTTGTAAACCTATATACAAGTATCGATCTAGAGAGAATATATACCATATTGCTTTGTTTGAAAGGAGTGATGACCTAGAATGTTTGATCAGGCAGAAGAATTACTGCATCTGTGAACTAGGTGTTCTTCTCTTAAAGGCTTAGTTTTAAATGGTTGTAATCTGCAACATAGATTCAATATAGAGTACTCCAAATGTGTATGTTTGTGGGGAAAGGAAAGCTAAATTCTAATACATGTGCTTTAATTTTCTTACTAATAATATACTTCTTTAGCCAAATACAGTCATTAGGAAGAAATGCAAAGAGGGAATGGTTTTTAAATGTAACCTCTCTTTGCAGCATTGGGTTAGATGTTCAAACAAAAGGCACCAGAAATGACATAGCATGCTGTAGTTGTTAGTGCTCATATTTACTCTGCTTCTGTGGTTTCATTTTTTGCAAGGGAATATATTAATGCTGAAACAAGTGAGTGTCTAATATCACTAGCCTAAATTTTTCCCTCGCGTATTTTCTGGCTACTTCCATTTAAATTAGCGAGTCTGCATCTGCTTATACCAGGGCCCTTAACCTACTTCCATTGAAGTCAGTGGCAGAGCTGGCCTAGTGTTGAATTTGGCCCATTGGAAATTGCATTTGTGTATCCAAAGGCAGAATTTGGCATCATGGCTTCAGGGAAATATACAAGGCCATGCTAGGGCTGCACTTGTTTCGTAGGCCCAAAGACTTCCCTGAGTTACACTCTTGAATTCATTGGCGTATTACAGCGTAGCCCTGAGATACGCTCCTGAATTTACAGGAATAGAACAGAATTTGGCCTGTGCTGTGAAAGCACATGCTGTGCAAGCCTCTCCAGCCCATTCTCTGCATCATCTCACAGACTGATCAGAAACTTGGGGTTGTGCTCCACCACGTTGGGTGTCACTGTGCTCAGTGCAGGCTCGTGTCCAAATATCTTTCACTTGTGAGCGGTGAGATTTGAGCCTGTCTGCGTAGTAACGAAAGGCTGCTGCCTGAACTCACTCTGCCTTGTAATCCCCCTGGCTATTTTTATCCAACATTTTGACCTCACATGAATACCGGGCCTTTGAAAGGACGAGGCAGTTTTGTTGCCCCTTTGCTTATACCACCATGGAGAAGAAATAGAAGCGGAGATTCTCAGTAATCACTAGTAAGATCATTTGTTCCAACTGTATGTAACTTCAGATAAAAAAATGGGTATAAATGTCTGAACGGCATTGATCATAGTGGCTTAGCATTGACGCAGCTGCATCATTGCTTGGTGGTCTGTAATGTGTGTACTCATTTTTCTAGCATGGATTCCCCTCTTAGGCCACGCTCAGAAAAAAGCAGAATTAGCAGATAGGCTGATTCACCTATTACCAACACTGTAGCCCAGAGCAAATTCTCAAATTTGTTTCCCTTAAGACTTTCAATCGTAGCGTAAGAGTGGTCATCACTAGGTTAGGCTAATCTGCTGGGCTATGTGGGCTTTTTAATCTATAACGTGTTATAGGAACAACTGTAATGAAGCAAAGGTAAAGCTATTTTTAAATACCAGAGAAAGTGATCCTAGAAAAAAGTAATATTATTTTTTACAAATGGTTTCCTATAATTAGTACAAGCTTTCCATTATTGTAATGACTAGTCCAACCATAGTGCTTAAGTCTCAGAGGGGTAGCTGTGTTAGTCTGTATCGGCAAAAGCAACAGGGAATTCTGTGGTCCTTAAAGACTAACAGATTTATTTGGGCATAAGGTTTTGTGGGTAAAAACCACTTCATCAGATGCATTGGAGTAGAAATCACAGAGGTAGGGATATATATATGTACTAGTAAATAGTACATACCCTCTTCCTCCTAGCACTTCCCTCCTGCTGCAAAACACCTCTTTCACTGCATTCAGGACACCCACAGCCCACAGCCCCAACCAGAGACCTCACCCCCTCCAGCAGGCCCCAAGGCCAGCCCAGTAAAAATGATGAGTGAATGAGGATGAGGAGAATGAGCGAAAGGGTGGGGGAGAAATTGGGGGAGGGCCTGGAGAAGGACTAAGGCAGGGCCTCACAGGAGGGGCAGGACAAGGGTGTTCGGTTTTGTGTAAGTAAAAAGTTGGCAACCTACACCACTATAAACCTGCTATTAATGGCAATTGCACTTGTATTCCTTAAGGCAGAAGAGAGGATCACAGAAGGGATACAGGACTGTGTTGATTAAAGCTGCTACATTTTTTTATAGTCATCATTCAGAGTAAAACCACAGTTCAGAAAATGCGTGAGCAGGCAATTACAACAGCTTCATGTGATGTGGTTACACTGAACAATTCATCAGAAAAATCTCACTTAGGAGGGAAACTTAAAACATGTAAAATATATTTTTTAGCTATTTTCCCTGCCACAGTGACACACAGAGGAGGAACATATGAAGGTCATAGATTTTAAGACCAGAATGGACCATTAGGTCATCTTAGTCTGACCTTCTGTGTCTCACAGGCAATTAAATATCACCCTGTATTGAGTCCAATAACTTGTGTACCCTCCAGAAAGGGTATACCCTCCAGTCTAGATTAGGAATGTAAAATCCCTAATTGGGGTGGTTAACCGGTTAAATGCTGGTTAAATTGTTACCCAGGTAAGCATGCTGGTTACCAGTTAACCAGATAACCCTTTACATCCCTAGTCTATATCTGAAGACACCAAGAGAAAGAGACTCTAACACTAGGCAGTTTAAATCTGAATCACCATCACTGTTAAAAAAAGTAACACATTTTTAATTTGAATTTGTGTGGTTTGAGCTTCTTGGTATGGGTTCTAGTTATTCCTGGATTAGCCTCCTAAATCACTTATGCACTTTAGAAAAATTGACTCATAATAAAAATTTAATAAACCTAGGTTGCTCATGGACCATATATAGTCTAACATGTACTGAAACTATTGGGTAACTTTGAGTAAGAAGTGTACCTGGGTTAATTAGATTGTTCTTCATGGAAAATCTGGAAAGCAGAAAAAGGGGCTAATATCACTGTATGTATTACTTACTCTAGATTTTTCATCTGTCTCTGTATGTAAGCCATTGGTCTGAATGAATTCTCTCCAGCCACCTATTGAACTTGGGGGAAAGACCATAGAGCAGACAGTATTTGCATAAACACACCTAATCTGCCTAAAATAATCAATTAGCATCCCTGCGTTGCAAAAATAATCAATTTTGGCTGTTTTGGGTTAAAATTCTCTTAAGTCGTGGATGCTGGGGTAACAAAATACCATCAGGCTTTGCCTACTCTGCAAGGTTTTTGCGCAAGAAGCTTTTTGCGGAAGACATCTTCCGCAAAATCGCGTCCACAGCTCAAAAGCGCATTGCAAAAGTGATATGCTTTTGTGCAAGAGCACATCCACACTGCATTGACACTCTTGCGCAAGAAAGTTCTGATTGCCGTTCACAGAATGGCCATCAGAGCACCTGTGCTTTTTCTGATAGGCTCTTTTTGCGCAAGAAACCCCTGTTGAACATCCACACACATCTTTTTGTGCAAGAACTCTTGCGCAAAAAGGAGTTATTCCTCATAGAAAGAGCTAAACCTACCCTGCAAAAAACTGTCCTGCCATTTTACTGTAAATTTTCTTGCGCAAAAACACGCTTGAGGTTAGATGCTCCGTGGGTTTTACTGTAAATTTTCTTGCACAAAAACCCTGTAGTGTAGACATAGCTTTATTGTATCACTAAACTGTACTTCCTACGCCCTAATTGAGGGGTAGTAAAGTAAATCTAAGTAAAGGTCATGGGGGTGGTGGGGCTCCATTTTAAGAATCTTAGCTGCTATTTAACCCTTTCCCTCCTGTGTTTACAGATGATTCAGTTGAGAGTCCTTGTCATTTCTTAGTGACCACTGAGAACTGAAAGCGCCGATAGACTGCTCTAGAGGGCTGAGTCTTACCTCTGGTGAAGGGACAGTACAGGTTGTACCTCCCTGGTCTGGCACCCTCAGGACCTGACCGGTCCTGAACGATGCAGTTTGCCAGACCAGGGGAGGTCAACGCCATCCTCCCTCCTCCTGCCCTGCCCAGAACTCCCAATCCCAGCAGCGCTCCTACCTGCCGGCCCTCCTGCCACTGGACTCCCAGTCAGTGGGGCTCTCAGACCAGAGTCCAGTTTAGAGAGGTTCAACCTGTACTCTGGTGAAAGACATTGTAACAAGAAGCAGTAGCAGGTTCTCCACTATCCACTGAAATCACTAAGAACTGAAACCTTGAACACGGCACTGCAGCAATGAGTGAAGGCCATGGCAAGCAGTGGAAGAGACGGCAATGACAGTATTGAAAAGCAACAGGACCCAAAGGCGCATAGCAGCAGTGTTGGAAGCAGCCCCCCCGCTGGGGCTAAAGATGAACACACCTGACCACACTTCTGGTCTCTGGGCTGTCACTGGCCTTGAACAACAAACCATAAGTGAGGCAGAGGGCAACGGAAAGTGGCATGTTAAAGGGATCGTTGTCCATTGGACTGTCACACCACAACATGGGAAACCGAGGAAAAGGACACTGCCCATGACACTGTGGGGTTGGTGTTTACTTATTGTTTGCATACGTTAGCGTCACTGCCACTGTGATTTCCCAGTGTCATGTTACGCACCTCTCTTTGTAAGAAAAGCTTTCTTTTGTTATTCACAGACTCAGTGCTTGCGAGTGGGGAAGTATTACTACCAGAATTGGTGTTTAGTTTTCCCTGATTTCTGGGTTGAGGATTGAACCAGTTTTGTTTTGTAATTTTAAGAGGACTCGCTGGATATTGAAACTGGCCCTTAATGCTACCAGACAGAAGAGTTACATTTTGGGGGGCTTGTCCTGAATCCTGGGTCAGCACCCCTCCCGAGTATGTCTTCAATCAACTATTAATTTGGGAATGCACGTTTTCTAGATACCGAGGAAATTACAATTTGCATAAAGACTATGCACGAGTTGGAGAAGTGGTGTGAGGGAATGAACATGGACCCTAAGAAATGCCTTCCAGTAACAGGCACAGCTCAGGCATTTGAAGAGGGCTGCTGTACAGGCAGCCACAGAATGCTTGATCAAGTGCAGAGTGTGTGGCCGCAGGGCTATGAGCAAGATGTACCTCACTGAGCATGCTGCCAGTGATACGGGAACCCTTGCATGTTCCAGATGTGATCAGCAGGGAGTGGGCATCCTGGGTGAATTGGTAGCCTCTGACAGCTCACCACTTCCTGCCCCAGTGAAGAGTTTTAAAAAATGTTGACTTTCTCAAGGAAAGATCCTGCCTGATATGCTGGGTTTGTTGAGCTTTGGCCCCACAACCCCAATCCTGAGGGCTGCCACTTCTCCTGATGTGTTGGCCTCAGTTTTGGGGCAAGCATTAGAAAACGTTGCACAGCCCTGTCCCAGTGTTGTCAAGCCCTATTGAAAGTTAAGGATCTTCTCTGGGGACATGGCCGCAATACCTCGGCATGAGGGGTTTGAACCTCTGTTGGAACCCACCACTGAAACACTGCAGGAATGGCCAGTACCAGATGAAGAAGAGGAGTGCAGGTGTCCAGGAGAGAGCCTCATGGACCCAGTGGTAGACATAGCTTATACCCAAAGCTCAGTAACCCTGAGGGCAGTGTAAAGGATTGCCAAGCGGCCCTCAGTTACCAAAAACTGATCCTGACTGAGTTTTGAGTTCAGAGAAGGACAGAAAAGTCCCAAGTCACTCTCAATTGAGAAGAGGGCAGAGAGGAAGAGGAAAATCAGGCTCCCAATGAGGTTTGTGAAGCCCTACGGTCTGGCCAGCAAGTGAAGCATCCATGGAACTGCCTAGGGGACTGATGGGGAGCACCAGAGTGAAATTTGCCCAAGAGTTGCAGACTTGATGAACCAGGTAGCTAAATCAAGGGACTTTAGAAGTGGTAGAGCCTGTTTAAAGGAGGGGCCCTCGAAGGAGTGCCAAGCCCCCATGGAGTCAAAACCTTACCCACCAAAGTACAGGGAAAGTTGACCATTCTAGCTGCTAATGAAACAAGCTAGGATTTTGTGAAACAAGGGAAGACGGTAGCAAACCTCTCTGAGCCAGAAACTGTGTGAGAATTTTAGTGTGAAGGCCAGGCACCCCTACAAACCCTGCAAATTTTAATTTTGGGGATTCACTGGTGTCTGGGGAATGGAAGGGCTGTCTGAGGAAGAAACTTTTTGAACAATCCAAGGTGTTCTCCTGGCACATATGGGATGTGCCGATTTCTCAACTGATCTGATGGCTGTTTGAATGCTTTTGCCTTTCCTATTGATATTACAAATCTATTCAAATAATGAAAAAAAAGGGAAGGGATTAGCAGACAGATGGTAAACTGAATTAACTGAATACCACTGACATGCCAAAGCTGACTTGGGCTTATGCCAGGAAAACACAGAACTACAACAGTGCAACAATGAAAACATTATCATTGATTATTAATCCACCACCTCCAAAACCTGCAGAACCACAAGCTTCAGCCATTCTTCATACTATGGAGCAGCTGTTTGGGGCACTGAGAGAGCCTCTGCAGCAAACAGCATCATCTCTCCCTTTTCTTGATGCTTTGCTGAAACCAGCACCTGGGCGATTTGCAGCTGGTTAAAGCTGAGCCCAAGCAGGATTTTGGGGATGCTGGTAGATAGAGGGAAACACTCTGAAGAATTTGCCTTCTTTATAGCATGCCCCTCCTCCAGGGCATCTGTCCTCACCATGTTCAGGTCAGTCCTTAGATACACAAATACCTTGGCAGCAGAAAAGTTTCCCCTTCCACCTGTGACTGGCCAGAGGTTTACCCCCCATCCTATCAGACACAGGCCAAGCCATGCAGACCAATAGGTTTGATTATTGCAATTAATTGGCCCTGTCGTGGCACATGCTGCAGCTTCTCTGAGTCTGTCACTGGGTGCAAGGCAACACAAAGCTAGCTCAAGTGGCCATGTGAAGATTCCCTCATCCTGGGGCATGGGGGTGTCACTATATCCCCCCTATTCACCCAGCCCTAGTGTAGGGAGAGTGGCTGGCAGAGAGGGGTGTGTCCAAAGTACCTCTGTTTTCTGACAATCTGCAGCTGCCAGAATGGCCCATGTTAGAGCAGCCTCAAGCAGCCCTATTTTAACTCACATAGAAGGCCAAATTGATGCCATCTAGCCCTGCCAAAGTTCCACCTAGCATAGATGCTGAAACTAGAGGAATGGTGGGTGCTGCAGCATCCCCTGACTAGAAGGGGTTTCCATTATATCCAGGGTTTACAGTTTGGTACAATGGCTGCCCGCCCCCGCACTGTAAAATTGTTCCAGCGCCTTTCCCAACTGGATAAAAATACAGCAGCTCATCTGCTTAGCAGCACAGGGTGAGCAAACTTAGCATCCTGCCACTCTGCTTGCTACCTTAGCTCCCCATTGCATACAGAATCCAGGTCAAGGTTTCTGTCCTGTTATTTGAAGCTCTCTGTGGGATCCAGCCTGAGGTGACCTCGTGCTCTGTAGCCAGGATGACACACGACACCTGTGTTGTTCTGGGGCTGTGACACTAGATGAATAGGAGACTTGAATGCAGCAGGCAGAACTGTCACCCTGCAGGACTTAGGCCAGGGTGGGCAATAGTTTTTGATGGGGGGCCACTCCAAGAATTTGGAAAGTGGTCGAGGGCTGCACTCTTCCATGATATTAATAGAGGAGGTGGGGGGTCTGGGATGGAGGTTGGGTGCAGAAGGGAGCTTGGGGTAAGGGAGGGAGTTTGGATGAAGGAGGCAGTTGTGACCTAAGGCACTGGACTGAGGTACAGGGGGTTGAATTGTGATGTAGGGCAGGGAATTGGGGTACAGGAGAGGTGCAGGGATTTGGGTTGTGAGCTAGGGCAGGAGGGGACTGTGATCTGGGGCAGGGGATTGGGGTGCCAGATCTGGGAGGGGATATGGGTACAGGAGGGGAGCAGAGGGTTTGGGTATGTGGAGTAGGGGACAGGAGTGGGGGCAGAGGGTTGGGGAGGGGAAGGGTTGTGGTGCCAGAGGCAGGTGCTAGCCAGGAGATTTACCAGCCAGCAGCTGTTCCTGAATCAGCCTCCCTGCCAGCCAGTGTTCCCTCTAAGGTGAGCAGCAGCACAGCTTCCCAGGCGATTAATCATCCCTGCCCAGTCAGAGGCTCAGGGCTCCATGAAGGGAGCTGACTGGGCGGGACTGATTAATCACCTGTGAAGCCGCCTGCAGTTTAGAGGGAACACTGCTGCTTGCCTTGCCCCACACAAGCAGCAGCCATGTGCTTTGGATCCCCTTGTGCTTCATGGCTGCCTGTTACTGAAACAGGCAGCTCCCATTGGCCGGTTTCTGGCCAGAAGCCAGCCAATGGGATTATACTGGGGGTTGGAGCAGCTCCTAAAGCTTTCCCCCCTACCCTCCGGACTCAGGTTTTTAAAGAAAAACTGCCCCGCAGCTGCGTTTCTGAGCGGCGTGTGGTTTGGGGCAAGGCAAGCTGGGAGCTTGTCTGGGGCTCCCCGCAGCATCCGCAGACTGGATCCAGTGGCTTGGCAGGCCAGATCCAGCCCACAGACCATATTTTGCCCAGGCCTGACCTAGGCTGTGGAACTCACACATGGAGGACTAGAATCATTACAGACCCTATCCCATCACATTTGCAAGTCAATCTACTAATTGCCTCTTGAACTTAGCTTCCTTCAATATGCCCTTCCCACAGATGCTCTGCTCACCTGTGTGTTCTCTCTCTCTCTCGCTCTTGCTCTCTCTCTCTCTCTCTCTCCTGCCAGTGAGGAAGGAAAGAGGAGAAAGAGAGGACATGGGGTGGTGTCGTTTTTATTTTTAAATGCTTTGCAGTGCCCAGATACTATGGTGATGGGATCTAAATAAGTGACTCAATAGATCATTCCATCAGTACTATTCCAGCTGTCATAAGGCTGAAGCAGTTTGAATCAAGTCTCCAGTCTGCTGCTGCTGTTTCTGCAGTGCCTTCCGATGCTGCGGAGATTGTGCACCAAAAAGAAGGAACAGGTCAAAAAAGATCTTCTAGGTAGGGCCCCTATAATGGAGGGGAGAGTTGTGTGGGGTGCTCTGGTAAGCAAAGGGATCAAGTGACCACAAACAGTTTTTTCTCTCGTGACCCTGTGACGAGGAGGCTTATTGCATGTTTACAAACAACACAAAGCCATTCATGCCATTGAGCACAATTGGCACTTGAGCTCCTCATCAAAGCAAGTAAGAGATGCATAGAAAGCAGTCGGTTTAAAACATGGGTGTAGTACTGTAAAAACCCCAACCTGAGATATGAGCTCCAGCAGCTCCTTTCTTGAAAGTCTCTGTGGTTCATGCTGGGCACGCACACTGGTAGAGGCTTTATTTCCTGACATGCTGATTCGGCATGAGTTTCCAAAAAGGCTCTTCTGGAGACCCTAAAGAACTTACCGTTGTTATAGAAAAGTATGTGATATGGGCAAATGCTTTGATTGATCCTACTTGACTACCATAGTCTTTTTTGACATTTATTGATGAGGGGGCACTGACTATTGACAATTTTTCTTTCATTATAAACATAATCATGGAGCCTTTTACCTGCAGCACTTAGAAAACAAGGCTTTTGTTCATGGTGTAGAAACAAGGCCTGAAAGTTTTCTTTCCTTCCTCAAGTTTTCTCTTCTTTTTTTTTAACATCAAAATGAAGATCTTGCTGCCTTGAACTTTGTTTGTAGAACTAGTGAAATATTGATTTCCCCAGAGTGGGATAGCTGAGAGATTGAGATAGGTAGGAATTTTTAATTAATATTTAAGGGGGATTTTTACTTGATTTTCAATTGGAGCTTGGTACCTAGCTGACCCAATTCCTTTGAAAATCTCTCCTTAGGACTCTGGGTTTTGGTCTGGTTTTTACTAAGACATTTTTAACTGCTACACCAGCTGGACACTTTAATAAGTATTTGATGATGTCTTTGTTAAAAAATCAGCACTTCACCCCTCAGGTACTATGTATATGAAACATAAATAAATGTCTATGAAACATCCCTCTCAGGAGGTCATACAACAAAACCATAGAAGATTAGACATGGTGGGCCATATTTTTAAAGGTATTTAGGACCCACTGGGATATTCAAAAGCACCTATGAATTCAAAACTCATCCATCTCAATGGGAGTTAGTTACTTAGGTGTATTTGAAAATCCTATTAGGTGGCCTAAATATCTTTTAAAAATATGACCAGAAAGTCCTGAAATATCTACAGTAGAAAAGAACAAGCAAAATATTTTAAAATCTTTCATATTACTAACTGTTGTTATTTCAACATAAAAAAGAATGAAAAAGGAAATAAGGCCAGTTTTCCTTTGCATGTCAATCTAAACATTCCTCCTCACCTATAGGATAGAAATATCATTTCTGAAAATACTTGTTATTTTAGGAGACTCACCACACAGAAAGAGGAATCCCCAGTCAGGGAGGTGTGATTTTAAGGTTCCAGTACTGGATGTGATAGCATTGCAAGGAAACTTGTGGTTCTCAGGATTTCCACTTGCTCGCCTATCTGGTTCTTGTGTAAAAGACATCGTATTTCACAAACGTCATGTGTGAACTGTGACACACAGAGTCCACATCCAAAAATACTACATTTCAAAAGTAATGTGGTAATTCAAAGAAATAACTGGGTGAAATTCTGCTCCACAGAAATCCATGAAGTTTTGCTGTCGATTTCACTGGGAACAAAATTTTATTCAGTGACTTTTCTTGGTATCTGAAATCTGCCTTTTAGTTCCTATGAGGCACAATGGGCTCAAGTTATTTGTGGAAGAAGCAGAGGGGGAAACGCAGCAGTTCTTTGACGAACTGAGTAATTCAGAGGATTGATAATTGCAGACAGAATTCTTGACTTCTGGGTTTCCATTTGAGAGATGTGTACAGTGGCCAATGAGCAATAAGGTGACAATCTTAGTCCATTTCCTAGTGGTGAAGCACCTATCACAACCACTATCACAACAGTCTCTGGTGCTCTTGGTGGCAGTTTGAGCAGAGAGACCAAAAGACTGATATGGTCCTAGAGTCTGAATAAATGTGTCATCCATATGAAGGAACTCTTCACAACAGGTTTGTACTACATTGTCTGGATGTTACTGTGCACAAGACTGTGCTTTTATAAACCAAGGAGTTCAGTCTTTAGGGCTATGTCTACACTGCACAGTTATTTCAGAATAGTTATTCCAAAATAGCTCATTTCAAAATAGCATGTCTACATTACAGAAACCTGCCTCAGACTAATGTTGAGGCTTCCCTGCAGTGTAGACGTGCTATGTTGATTTAGAGCCCCAGGAGGAATAACTTAGAATGGCCCTGGTGAGGGGCTATTTCGAAATAGCAGTAGTGGAGAGTCTACACATGCCTTCTTTCAAAATAGCTATTTCGGAATAGGCGTTATTCTTCGTAGAATGAGGTTTACAGAAGTAGGAATAACCTGTCTGTTATTTTGAAATTATTTCAAAATAACGGAATTGCTTTGTAGATGCTTGCATTGTTATTTCAGAATAACGGCCGTTATTCCAAAATAATGCTGCTGTGTAGACACACCATAGGACTGCTGGTCCAGCGGTAATCATCAGCTTGTCCTCACTTTAGGGGCCAGACCTTTGGGTCCAGGTAGACTATTATTAGTAATAGACCAAGGGAGAGAGATCAAGTTGGTGATACACCGCATTTCCCTCCCACACCAATCCTGGGGTATGTCTAGACTACATGGCTCCATTGACAGAGCCATGTGATTAGGTTTCTAGACATAGGGAAATGAAGCAGTGATTTAAATAATCGCCGCTTCGTTTACATCAAAATGGCTGCCGCGCTGTGCCGATCAGCTGTTTGGCGGCACAGTGCGGTAGTCTGGATGCTCCGTGGTCAACAAGGGAAGCCCTTGTCTCGTGGAATGAGGTTTACCGGGGCGGTCGACAAGGGCTTCCCTTGTCGACCGCGGAGCGTCCAGACTACGCGTTGTGCCGCCAAACAGCTGATTGGCACAGCGCGGCAGCCATTTTGATGTAAATGAAGTGGCGATTATTTAAATCGCCACTTCATTTCCCTTTTTCGAGTACACTAATCTACATGGCTCCGTCGACGGAGCCATGTAGTCTAGACGTACCCCTGGAGACAAATGAGGACCACATAAATTCTCACTGCAACTTATGGACATCTCAGGGCTGCTCTGCTATATGGTGATTGGTAAGGGTTCCTTGTGGAATCTCTGGCAAAGCTAATGGCCTTTTCCCTAGAGAAATAACCACTCAGCTCCCACAGACACTAGAAATGATGAAAAGAACTTTTGATCACAGGTAAGATTTCCAAAGTAGACCTGGGTATGGCAGCTCTCTTCTCCGTGCACTTTACCCCACAGTACAATACTATTGCAAACATCTGAAGGCGATGGCATGTGTTAGAATAGTAAGAGAGGGTATGTCTAGACTGCATCCCTCTGTCAGCAGAGGGATGCAGATTAGGCAGGTCGACATTGCAAATGAGGCAGGGATTTAAATATCCCATGCCTAATTTGCATTAAAATGGCCTCCGCGTTTTGCCGACTCAGCACTTTGTTGGCAAAAAGCGGCAGTCTAGCGGGGGATCTGTCGAGAAAGAAAGCCTTTTTTGACAGATCCTGTAAACCTCATTGCAGGAGGCATAAGAGATCTGTCAAAAAAGGTTTTCTTTCTTGACAGATCCCCCTCTAGACTGCCGCTTTTTGCCGACAAAGTGCTGAGTCTGCAAAACGCGGAGGCCATTTTTATGCAAATTAGGCACGGGATATTTAAATCCCTGCCTTATTTGGTAATGTCGACTGCCTAATCTGCATCCCTCTGCCGACAGAGGGATGCAGTCTAGACATACCCAGAGTGTCCCCTATAGAATAATACTTTTAGTGTACTGTGCTATTTCATTTAGGTTTTTACTTGTGCCATCTGATATCCTTGACACCTGAGCAGTCTCCTGAATGATAGACTAGTTACCATCTTGGTTTGCTTTGAAAATTTATAATTACACTGAATATGGATTTTATTTCTTCACCCATTTATCATTATCTGGGGTCATTGTCTGTTGCATTTTTGTTTATTTAGGCCCAATCTGGCAAATGACTGCACATGGGCAGTATTAGAGCCATGCTTATTTTGACTTCTAAAACAAAAAGCCATTTGTTCTATGCTGCCAGCAATTACTTAAAATCCCTTACAAAATTATGCATCACAAGCAAACACCATCATTCATCCCTCTACAGTTAGCGAGACCCGTCTCTGCAAAGTCGTCCACTACTTCATACGCATTTCCCAGGGTCATGGTCCTTCATAGCAGGATTCAACTTATTGCCTGGCACGCTTGCACTAAGGCAGTCCCAGGAGTCAACTTCCCTGCTCCAAATTGCTTTGCAACCGACCAAGAGCAGTTTGGAGCCGCCAACTTCTAGAGAGCGATTGCCACATGCTTCTCTGCTAAGAGGGCAGCTCTCATTCTGGCGTCTTTACACCGCAGATCTGGGCCAGAAAGGTGCCTTTGTGCATCTGAAAGTCCTATAGCCGCTGCTCTTCATCCCACACTTGCATGATGATGTTATCCCACCATTCAGTGTTTTCCGTAGTCCGAAAGCAATGATTTACCCTATGCAGCTGCTCTGCAAATGCCAAAAGAACTGTTGAATTGCTGCTATCTGTATCAGGCAGAATGTCAGACACCTCAGAGTCTTCCTCTGTCACCATTACTGCACTGCCATGTGCAATGTCCTCATGACACTTAGCAGGGCATTGGAGAGAAGTGTAGGGTCCAACCCTTCTCACTACAGGTGACAGAGTGCACAGCAAAGAATGGTTATTGAAAAAAATGACACAAAGAAGCCAGAAGCCAGCTGCCAGCTAGGACACAAAGCAGTGCATGATGGGACATTTAGCATGGTCCCAAGATGCACAGTGATCTGCTCTACCTTCCCACAACACTTAGCAACAGAAGGTGTTGCCCTGCACTGTGGGAACATACCCACAATGCATTGCTCACATTGTCTATGATGATGACCCCAATGTGGACATGATCTGTTGCCAGAGGGGGCTAGTGTGAACAAGTTTTTCTGATTTTTATTAATTCGACTTTTGGGTATCAATAGAAGTTTAGTCAACAAAACTTGTTAGTGTAGACTAAGTCTTAGTTAGGACTGGTTTCTTTAAGTCCTCCAGACAGACTGCATCAGCAGACTTTGACTGAGACTATTCATTGACCTAGTTTGTGCTCTTGGGGTAGGATTTTTCAGAAGTACCTACAGGCGGGTGTAGATCAGGAGTGGGCAAATATTGGTCCATGTGCCGGATCCAGTTCCCCCAGGTGAGCCCTGGTAGGCTGCCACCACTGTATTTATCTCTGCATCCACAGGTGCGGGCGATTGCAGCTCCCATTGGCCATGGATCACCAATGGGAGCTGTGGGAAATGGTGTCCTTGTCCTTGCTGCTTCATAGCTCCCATTGGCTGGGAATGTTAATCTGCAGCCAATGGGAGCTGCAATCATCCATTCCTGTGGAGGCACAGGTAAATATAGTGGTGACGGTTCACCAGGGACTAACCCTGGTGAACTGTCACCATTTTATTGTCCACCCCGGTGTAGATACAAACTGGTACTGAAAAAACTAGATCAATTTTAATTCACCCCTTTTTCAGCACAAGTCTGTGTGTGGACACTCGTTTCAAAATAAAAGTATTGTATTATCATATAGAATAATTAATTGCTTAACAATTTCAATTAATCTGAATGTGAAATAAGTGTCCACTAAATTACACCAAAATAATAAAATAATGACTGATATAATCATTTCGCTGGAAATTAATGGTGGAACCAGCTCTTTGGAGTGAAAATTTCATTGAAAGTCAGTGGGATTTGTGCTCTAATCACTGACACTTTTAAAAATTCCATCTTTAACTAGAAAAAGAAAACAAAACCCTAACATCCATCCCAAATTTTAGACATCTGAAATATTCAAGATTGGAAGCTAATTGTTATTATACAAAACATGATTCCATGCCACACTGATGGGATAACTTTTAGGTGAAATTCACTATTATTATGGAAAAGGTCCTACAAAACTCAGTTGAGAATTATCAATGCCTTGTAGAATGTCTAAATCAGCTTTTAGAATTGTAGAACTTGGATTAGAACTGTTGAATTCTGTGGATCGACTCACAAATTCTGTCCAAATGGTCTCATTCTCTATTATATTTTGGGGCAGTTTTAGAGTAAGATTCACAAATCCTATTTAATTTTTACCAATTGGTTTTATCTCTGATTTTTCTATAAGGGCTCTCCCTGTGAACTGGGTTTCCTTTCCTTTAAGAAGAGAGCAGCAGTGCAACTTGTCAGCTATTTGGCACATTTTGTCCCTTTAGTAAATGGCTGGAGTTTTATAATTGGCCTGCTAGTTTGCCCTGACAAGACAGTAGATTGAGAATGGCCTGGAATAGTCTTGCAGTTTAAAAAAAAAATCAAAACTATCCACATCCAGTCTGAGTGAACGAAAATAACCTTCCAACTGCATGGCACTGTAATGCTTGAGTCCTAATTTTATTTTGCCTGAAAGGTTTTTTTGTTGTTGTTGTTGTGTATTGAGAACAGCCTTATTCTGACTGGACTTCCCAGCCAGCTTTCTGGTTGATGATGATAATGTTAAAAAAAATCCTTTCACTTGACAGGCTGGTGAGGGTGGTGTGATACTGTGACCTGCCAACAACAATTCAGTCTTGTGTTTCATTTAGGAAATGCTATTTGCATATTCTCTATTCACTTTATTTGCTCAAACATGATTGAAAAGGCAAAGTTCTCAGCCATTGAGATTGAAGAATAAGCTGTCTGAGCACTTAGCTCCGAATTCTAACACTTTGAAAACTTTTACTTATTTTGCCAAGAAGAGATCTGAGCAAACAGAGCACTTTAGAGAGTATAAAAAACTGTGTAGAGAGTAGATCTAGATCATCTGCATAACCTAAAAGTGCCAATCCTGATGTTTTAGATCATTATGGAATGTAAAATAGGGGAACACTGAAAAGACACTAAAGACCCAATCCAGTGCACACTGAAAGCCACTAGGGTCTGGTCTACACTAGACCTGGAAGGTCGGCGTACACAACTGCAGCTACATAAAATGCATAGCAAGAGTCAGCTTATCTTAAGCTGAGCCGTGGCGGCGTCCACACTGCAGGAGACCAACGGGAGCACGTGCTCCCATTGACTTCCCTAACATCTCACAGAACAAGGAGTTCTGGATGTCGGATGGGGCTGCCCTCAGCATTCTATTTATGGGTCTACATTAGACCTGCTAAATCGAACACTAGAAGATTGATCTCCAGAGCGTCGAGCTTATTAGTGTAGACATGCCCTAGGTGTCTTCCTGTTGACAATGACAAGCTTAAGATCAGTCCCCTTGAGTCTAGTATTGTGTCAATGTTGGAACAAGACTATCGCACAAGTAGTATGACTGCATGCTCTTCCCCATTGCTGTGAGTGAGACAATTTAAATTTCAAAGCAAACTTTTGCTGGTATGGCATAATAAAGATGGGCATAAGAGAAGCCCTGTTGGTATGTTTATGTACTTCTGTCAAAAAGTTCTGTTTGATTTGAGACATTTAAACAATATTTAGATGCAGTGACATACAACTGTTTTCTGTCTGGAGAATTACGGCCTGAGGCAAAGCCTCAGTGAAAACATTTGGAGCTTTCCATGTGAGCTTTGGATCAGGCTCTTATTGAGAAGTAGGCAGCACAAAATGTGGAGGTTACGTTCTTTGTAGTTGAAGATAGTATTAATATAAATTCTTACTTGGTTCATTTAACATGCTTAGGCCTCAATAAGTATTCAGCATATTTGTCTCAGAGGGGTAGCTGCGTAGTCTATAACTTAAAAAAAAACCCAGTGAGTGGTCGGTCATGTGAAGAAGTGGGTTGTGCCCAAAAGCTCATGATACTCTCTCTCTCTCTCTCTCTATATATATATATATATTTAAAAACTTCAGAGGGGTAGCCGAGTTAGTCTGTTACAAGAAAAACTTAAAAAACAACAACTAGTCTAGCAGCACCTTAAAGACTAACAAAACATGTAGATGGTATCATGAGCTTTCGTGGGAGTAGGTGGTCATCTGAAGAAATGGGTTGTGCCCATGAAAGCTCATGATACCATCTACATGTTTTGTTAGTCTTTAAGGTGCTACTAGACTATTTGTTTATATATATATATATATATTTGTTAGTCCCTAAAGTGCTACAGGACCACTTGTTGTTTTTTGCAGCATATTTGTATTGGAGTAGAAGTCAGGATCAGGATTTTTAAGGTATTTAGGAGCAGTCAATAGGATTTAGACTCCTAAGTGCCTATATCGCTACTGAAAATAAGATTTAAGCTCCTAAACCATTTAGGTGTTGCAATGCTGAGATACATTGAAAAATCTGGTCCCTAGTGCTTGAGTCTGAGGTGCTGAGCATCTGCAGCTCCCATTGATTTGTGCTTAGCTGCACCTCTGAAATTCAAGCCTTTGTCTTCTCCATATCTCAGTTTCACATCCTGTAAAATGGGGATAATGAAGTTGTGAGGTATAGTTCATTTCCATTAGTGGTACTTGAAACACCCTTTGAGGTCTGAAGCGAAGTGCTCTGAGAGAAACATTTTATTTTTTATGTGTTACTTACAGTGCTTTCAAATCCCTTGAAGTCTTGCAAAAGAATTGCCCTCTCTGAGCGTGTCCATACATAGCTCAGTATGTAACATTCTTTCTGGATTTAGAATGTTGGCAAGTCTGCAGCTACTGTAACACGGGGTGAGGGCCTAGTGCTATTCCCTAGATCGTTGATCCAAGAAAGGAATTTGGCTTCCTCTAACACTACTGTAACTAGGAGTCCACTCAGCAAATTGTTTGGCAGGGAGTGACATGGGCACCATTCAGATTGCCTACTGGTTATGTCATCTCTGCAATGTAGTCATTATCCATCTGCCTTGACAGTAGGAAACCCAAACCCCATTTTCTTCCCTGGCACCATGTTGCATTTCTTCTACCACTGTTTCACCAAAAATAGGTTCTTGTGTACCTTCAAATACGTCGAAAAGAACAACTGTTTTGTTTAATCGCTTTGTGTCTGGGCAGTGTTGTATTTTGGTGAAGAAGGCAGGTGTTATGGTTAAGGAAGCAGATGCTGGTTAGTGTTTTTTGTGGGCACAACAGTCTTACAGTGGTAAAAGTCCTTGTGTAGTTTCCGCCATACTAGTATGAAAGTGATTTTCCCAATATAGCTTATTTTACTCAGGTGACAAATATAAGCTATTCTGGCAAATGCACTTTTTGCTGGTATAAGCTACATCTATACGAGGAGGATTTGCTGTTAGAGGTTGAACTTCTCTGGTCTGGCAGGACCACGGATGTTGCTGGATCAGAGAGCCCCTGGAGGCTAAGAGCAGTGGCTGGCTGGGAGTCCAACGATGGAGGGGCTGGTGGCCTGAAGCCAGAGCCTGGCCAGGGGGCAGGGAGCAGAGCAAGGGCCCATCCAGGGGGCCAGAAATGGAGCTTTTCCCACGGCTGGAGGCCAGAGGCCTGGAGCCTGGCTGGAGGACCGGGAATTGAGCTGACCTAAATCAGTTACTATAACAACAACAAGATTTATCACTACTACAACCCAATACAAACATTTTCCTCTCCCCTTACCCTCCCGCTTAATAAGAACATCCCTTTAATAAAACATTAAACTAAGGAATGAGTGTAGACTGCCTCAGTTCCCAGCTAACCCTGGGGATTATTTTGCCCTGTAACCATGGGTTAACCTTAACTAAAGACCCAGACATTGAGGAGGCCTTCTCTCTCTAGGTGGATTATGGTGTATGTCTGGTGTTCTTGCACCTGAAGGGGAGGGATAGCTCAGTGGTTGAGCATCAGCCTGCTAAACCCAGGGTTGTGAATTCAATCCTTAAAGGGACCATTTAGGGATCTGGGGCAAGTCTGTCAGGGATGGTCCTTGGTCCTGCTATGAGAGCAGGGGATTAGACTCAATGACCTCTCAAGGTCCTTTCCAGCTCTATGAGATGGTATAGCTCTATATTGATTAATTAACAATATGGGTGTGGGCCTGTTAATTGGCTTTGGACTCAAAGCATGAACAGGTGAGGCTGTCAAATCTGTCTGCTCAGGGGAAGGGGTTTGTGTATGTCATAAGGAGAGTCAGGTCAAGAACAGGTGACTCTTGACTTGGTGTTTCACCAGTAGTGGTGAGGTCAGGTAGCTGAACTGGAGAGGTATCCTGGGGGCAGGCATAACCTAGCAACAACTTATCTACATGTTGCTACCTGGTGAGATCGTCTGCAGTCCAGACAATGTAGGAAACAGATCCTATTTGAGTGATGACAGTGGCAGGGACCCATTTAGCTCCAGAAGCCTAGTTCCAAGCCAAAACCGGCTGTTCAGGACTAAAGGTTTGGTCTTTTGCTCTGGATGCACTCCTGATGACTTGACCTTGCTGTTGACATAGCAGAATTTGTTGTGGTTCAGAAGGTTTCACTGTCTGCACAAACCTTTCAGCTAATCCACTGATGGATGAGTGATACGGTACTGAAGTGATGTGATGAATCCCATTTGCATTCATAAAATTTCCAAACTCCTGAGAGACGAACTGTGGACCTTTGTCACTCACAAGTTGTTCTGGCAGACCAAAGGACTAAAGGTTCCATGCAGTTTTTGGATAGTACTCTCAGCAGTAGTGGACAGCATGATAGAGACCTGTTCCTAGGTCAGAGTCCTGTTCCTAGTATGCTCAGTACTACCTTTCAGGCACTGTCTCTCCCTGTGGCAGGAGCACTAGTCTTCGTTCTGGAGTTGGGTCATTTAGGCACTTACTATACCTCTCTTCAGAGCAGGAATCCCCAGCTCTCCTCCTGAATCTGGCTTAGTCTGCTGTAGGGCCTTAGCCAGTTTCTCCCTCCGCCATCCTCATTTCTTCTCTAGGCTCAGAGGGTTGGCGGTTTTCTGCTACTGTTATCTATACTTCCAGGAGAGGGAGGAGGGAGCATTTATGCCAGTCTCCTACTCTCTGCTCATCATCAGTTGGTTGGGGAGAGGAAAACCTGGTCCCTCCCACCCTCCAAGGCTCCTGGCCTCAGGCCCATTGAGAAATAGTAATGGGATTTCCTCCTGGATTCTATTTACTGCTGGGTTCACTTCCTCTCTCCTTAATCCTTGGATATATAATCAGACCTGATGCTTAAAGGGCCATGCCATGTGAAGGAGTGGACTGACCACTAGGCACTTCTACCCTTTTAAAGGGCACTACGTGGCATGGGACTTATAATACTAAATTCTAAAGCACTTTCATGTACTGTTTAGGCCATACCAAGTGCTACATATTGCAAGTGAACTGCCCAGACAGTAAATGAGAGTGCTGTCTTCAACATGTACCTCAATAAATAAATATATACACCCATAAGCCCTGCTAGCAAAGATGGAAATCATGTGTTATTGGAAAGTCAATTTCTTTTTAAATGGACAAAAGTTTAAAATGAACATTTGTACCTCTCCTTTGAGCTACTGCTGTTATGGAATGACCTTTATGCTGCCTTTCTCTGTCTCTCTGTGAAGATTCTGTGCAAGCCAACATTTCAATTAGAAAAAGCAACTGTATGTCCTTTGCTATAGGAGTATCTTGGGTTTGACCCTTGGGACACCTGATAAATATATTTTAAAGCTTTAAGAGCATCTGCCATTTTAGCCAGTTAGAAATAAGGAGCCAGATCCTGAGTTTATGTAAATTGACATGACCCCATGTAAGCCATTAGAGTGATGGTGACATATGCCAGCAAAGGATCTGACCCAAAGTTCCTTGAAAATGAAGTATTCCACTTACATTGCTTTTGCCAAGGCAATTATTTTATATTTGATTGCACAGTATTCATATTTGAGCCAAATTAGTGGCGGTTTACTCAAATTTTTGTGTAGATTTGTAGCCATTATGTCTGTACCACTCTACCTCCCTAAACAGATAATTGTACCGTAGAATTCTTCAGAAAAGTAACATTATTGAATTGCAAAAGTGTTTGTAGAGATTTTATGGGTGACCAGCATACCCTTGTGTAATATAGGATGTATCTAGGGGTACTGCTGAGAGCGTCAAATCAGGGAGAATTGCTTAGAGATCGGGCTTCTTACAGCTCAAGATTGGGGTAGGGCCTCCACAATAAAGCACACCAAACCAGTCACAAAGAGCACTTCTGTTCAACACACTGGCTAGCAAGAAATCATACAAGCAATTCTCTCAGACACTCCAGCTTTTCTGAGTTACCACTAGTACCACTTCTTACACTGATGAGAGGTTATGAAAACCATTCTCACCAAATCTGCACAAATCCGATCCCAAAGGACCAGCCACATTCTTAGGTCAATTTATACCTCAGATTTTACCCAAAAGAGCATACTCTGCCAATCCTTTAGAATCTAAAATCTAAACCTTTAGGCTATGTCTACACTACATGTTTTGTCGGAAGAGGCAATGCAAATGAAGCGCTGATTAGCATTTTCTCATGCTTTATTTGCATAATCTATTCCAAACTGTTTTTGTACAAGAGGTTTTGTGCAAAAACATGCAGTGTGAACATGTCCATTTTGCACAACCCCCCCTTTTTTTTCAGGGAGAGGCATAAGGATCTTGCACAAAAAGGGGGTTTTGCGCAAATCGGACACATCCACACTGCATGGTTTTGTGCAAAAACCTCTTGCACAAAAACGGATTGGAATAGATTATGCAAATGAAGCATGAGAAAACACTAATCAGCGCTTCGTTTGCATTGCCTCTTCCGACAAAACACATAGTGTAGACATAGCCTAAAGGTTTATTACAAAAAGAAAGAAATGGTTGACAGTAAAATCGTTAAAGAAATCGAATACCATACATCAGTTGCAAAATTCTTGGTGCAGGCTTGTAGCAGAGATGACATAATCTGCTATTTTATAACTCTCTGTAATACAGTGGTCCCCAACGCGGTGTCCGTGGGTGCCATGGCGCCCGCCAGGGCATTTATGTGCGCCCGCCTAGTGACCAGGGCTGGCCCGAGCCATTCTTGCGCCCCGGGCCCCAGGCACCTGGCGCATGCGCGGCCCCTGCCCCCAGCGCGTGGCGCATGTGCAGCCACCGCCCCATGCGCGGCTCCGCCTCCGGGCGCCCGGCAGCCCCAAAAGGTTGGGGACCACTGCTGTAATACATCCTTTGTTAGGATGGGTCATCGGTCCTTTTGGGCTCAGTTCATAGCAAAGATGCTCCAGAAGTGATGAGCTGGAATGAAGACAAACGGAGGAACCTATAGGGCTCTTTATATAACCTTGCCCACATGGAGGGAATTCCATTGTTCTTGCTATGTGAAAGTATGTCACAAGATGGAGTTTGTTACATGAGCACGTCACCTGATTATGCATGACTCGGTTCTTTTTAGGTAGCAGAATTGCCTGCATGCTGGTCTGAATGTTCGCTGCAAATTTCCTCAGATGTGGATGGCCTCACCTGAGGTGCATTGTCAGTGAAGTACTGCTATTCACTTGACTTGCAACCCTTTCACAATAGGTTGGCCAAACCTATTGATATCTCCCAGAAGCAAACGTGAAATACGAGGACATAACTTGTACTCATAACTTCAAATACAAAAATGATTCATGCATTTGAATAGTATAAACAGAATAGTGAATTATAAGCTTTAGATAGATACCTCACTTGGCCCACTTTGTACAAGATTTGGTGCAAACTTACAACAGTGTTTGCAACCATGTTTTGTATGTTCACCCCAGAATTCAGTAATGTCACACATTGACAAAAAGCCTTGCTGGCTAAAACAATGATTACCTGCAGCTCTTTGAACATAACTGTGTTTGCAATAGTCTGTATAGGTAGGTTGGTTCTCGAAGCACTTTATTGAGATGTCTTTGAGTAAGTTTTTAGTTTGTGTTTATTCTATTCCAAGTATAACAATTTTTCAGTATAGAAAAACGCCATCGATTTACTGTCAAAAACTTCAAGATTGTCTTCATTTTCTGGCCATTACTTAGCAAGAGAGGATCCTCCCTTCTGCCTACTAACAACTCTGTATTTGTTGTTACAAATTTACACCCAAAAACCTTTGCCCTCATTTCATATGGCTAGAAGTTACAAAACTTTTAAAGTCTATTTCACATAGATTTGTGTCAGCATCGTTTAGCAATCAATGTTGCGTGTTGTCTAGATTTAAGCATGTTATAGGCCACTGAAAACTAAATGAAATAAGGCAATCTGCCCTCATGAACTAAAGTACTTGGTACATCAAGGGTTACTTTCTGAGTAGCAGTGACGTCTCTAATTCAGACTAAGCTGATATTAACCAAGCTTAACTACTTTTGACAGTTTCCAGATGGGGAGGGGATGGGAGGGTCTGAAGTTAGCAGCAGTTCCTTAACAAGTATTTCTACTCAAGCTCTTGGCATCTTTATTCTCAGCAATGAGCTAATTGGATCAAAGGCAAAATATATGTTTTAAGAACCTAACCAGTTCACTGAGTCTGTTGCAACTATTTATCTGATTGGACTTGTACCAAGGTAGGACTGTTGCAGAATCTGTTGATTACTTCAGTAGTCAAGTGTTGTAATTTCTGCCCCAGGGCAGAACAGAGCAAGGACTCTTGCATTGGCCGTAGGTCTCTTATAAACAGGAGGAAAGCTTTAGCTAGTTACTAGCTGTGAATTCTCACAAGCAGTAGGCTCTCTAAAAGTGGCTGGGGAAAGGTAGGGTATACATTTCACTACTTACTGGGCACATCTTGCTTGAGGAAAGGCAGGGTGCAAGGTGAAGAAGAAGAGGGGCTGCAGAATATTGAATGGAAGCTTGTATATAAAGTAACTCAAGACCTTTTCTTACTGTGAAAAGGAATAATTTCTAATGCATTTCCATTAATTGTAATTGATGGGGGAGGAACCCTTTTTTAACCTTTATAGTTTTATACAGATGAAATATTAGCCACAAAATGATTTATAAAGCATTCACTGTGTTTGTTAAAAGACATCTGAAGAATCTTAAAGGGGGGAGGCCTCTAATATTTGCTGCAAAGAAGGCTCAAATTACTGAAGGCAGTAGCTCCACAGGTGGCTGACTATGTCAATATGGCCATGCAGGGGGTTGAGCTCAGCTGCAAAAACAATGAGAGTTTTATTAAGTTTAAGGCATTTGCTCTTCCTGTCAGATTTGGCTAGTTAGAAGGATTTTAGAATCACATGTCAACAGGGTGAGGCTATTGCTAGATTGAATGCTACAGAGCAGCCCCGCTAGGCTTTTGAGTTAGTGATATTTGTACTAGGTATTTAAAAGTTATAAGCATACTGTGCAGAATTCTTCTGAAACAGCTTTTCTAAGACGTGTTTGTCAGGCTGAGATGACAGTAGCCTCTGGATCTAGATAGGATTTTCTTCTGCTTACCCAGGGTATTTGATCAGTGCAAACTTCATAACGCTAAGTGTGTCACTTTGAGAGGGAACCTGGCCCTTGATGACTCAACTTTATTTTCTATGGATCAAGTCCTGTGGTTCTCTGATTTTATTTAGTCCTTAGGAAACTGCACTTAGCCATTACCCAGAAAAAATTCCAACTAATTTCTATGTAAAAAAATTAAGCAAGGGTCTTAAGTTTTGGACTTAAAATTCTGTAACATCTTGCATTCTGTTTTTAATCATGGTTCTTACTTGGCATTAAGCATGAGTTGTTGATTTGTGGTGTGTGTGTGAAGGGGAGGATTTTTTGATGGTACCAGCTCTCCAGAGAATGGGTAATTATTTAAATTGCATTTTATCAGACTTGTCTCACTTAACTTCAAAAACAGGTGTCAGTGTGTGTAAGTACACTCATAGACTTCTCTCTCCCCCAAGAAGTCTCAGGATCTCCTCTTTTGTTACTGGAGGTATCTATGGGGGATGAGAAGGGACTGCTGGGGGTGCTGATGGAGCACAAGAGGCCAGCTGTGGGGAGGAAGATTCACTGCCCTCCCAGCTGTGTCTGTGTTGGCCAAAGATTTGCAAGCAGAGGAAGATGGCCACAAGTACATTGGATATCAGATTCCAAACTTTTCTTGTGTTTGATTTGAATATCTCCTGTCACTTTGGAGATTTAAATATGCTGAACTTGAATGTCTTAGTGGACTTATAGGATTTGATTTCCTTCTTACCCCTCCAAACAAATGCTAGAACTGGATTGCAAATTAAATGCTGTAAATTCAGCACAGACCTAATGCATGTGCATGCCCACACATACAAACACATTATTGTTTGTTTCATGCTTGTCACTATATAGTCTGGTTGTATATGGATACTTAGTTTGATTAAATAAACCAGTTGGCAATGAACTAAATATACACATAAAGATATAATCCTCCATTCTAAATGTAGGATGCAGTTCATTTATTACACATGTTCCGCTCTATTTATATACATGGCTTTGTAAGTTATTGTATCTCTAGTGAAAATGGCAAAAGACCATTAGTAAAATTAGTGGCTTAGAACTTTGGCAGTCTTATACAAAGCCTCATCTGAAGGAAAACTTAGCTCTATATTTTTGTCTGCAAGGCAGGAAAGGCCAGCAAACGTGTCCATAGGACTGTCTATAGTCTGCAGCGTTGCGCTCCAATCAAATTACCTAGTTCTTTTTCTGACCACTTACAGTTTCTATTCTTAGCGGGTTTCATCAGTATTTATCACATGATGAGGAGTCATTCAATAAACAGTGATCACAATGGAGATGTTCCTAGTGATCTATGGCAGCCTCATGCAGAAATGCAAAGGAAGATTGGTTCCTACTCTTAATGTCATTGGGCCTCGAACAGTGTGTATCTGCTACAGCCAATGGCTATTATCCAATGAATATTATGCCATATGACAACCTTTCCTTGAAGACACATGAAAAGATTTTTTTTTTTTTTTTTTAAATGCTAAACCTGGTATCTCTTTTAATTTCAAACTTCTGTAGTAAGTTTTGGAATGACAGCCAGTAAGAAGAGGATAATAGAGCCTAACTTATGTACAATGTAAAGGAGAACAACATGCTGCAAATGTAGCTAAATACTGGGTTTATTTTCTGTTGTTGGAGATCACAGAGAGTAAGCATCTTTTTATTGCATAAATTGGAAAGTTTTAAAAAGTACATGGAAAGCTAAATAGTGCTTATGAAAATGTTTTCTGAGAGCTCAGCTAATTATATGTATATTTGGAGATTTCAAGTGATAGACTTGATAGCATCTTCTATCTTGGCAGAGCTGGATAAAAGGCTGCTTAGATACGCAGGGCCTCTCTGAAAAGCTTCTGTATGAACTGAACACGATAGCAGGTTACTCACTTATCTTCTATTCCAGTGAGAAAGCTGTTGCGTTAAGGACTACCTATTTGCTATAACCATCTATTATTGGTTGTGCATGCAAAAAATTAAAAAAAAAAAACCCTACATGTTTTAAAAATATAGTGAAATTGTTGTGCATAGAAAAGCTATCTGAGATCAGTTAGAGGTTTCTCACATTTACTAATGGTCACATTTTATTAACTTTGAGGTCAGTAGGAGTTGAGGGCATTGAGACTGTCTACACGGCAGCGTTATTTCAGAATAACTGATGTTGTTTCAAAATAAAATGCGCATCTACACAGCAAGACGTCATTTTGAAATAATTTGGAGATGGAAGACTTCTTACTCTGACTCCTGTAAACCTCATTTCACGAGGAGTTAGGAAAGTCGAAGGAAGAGCGTTCTTCTTTCGACTTCCTGCTGTGTAGACAGTGCCAAAAGTGGAATTAAGCTATTTCAACTTCAGCTACACAATTGACATAGCAGAAGTTACATATCTTAATTTGACTTTTACCCTACAGTGTAGACATGGACTGAGAAATTTAACCCAATTTCTGTACAGTGAACAAAACTGATGTTTGGTGTGGAAGCATCTTCCTCAATCTTGACTGGGTTTGATGCTAGAAAGTGCTGCCAGTCACCCAGCCATCACTTATCTGTAAGAAGGAAGCAGCACTCTAAAGTTATTTTGTTCCATATATTATCGCTTATAACCTGTCACTTTACCGTACCGATGGAGCCAGCAGCTTTAAGATACCTATGCACCATTACTGGTTTGTCTTGGTGCAGAGCCTTAGACTTTATTTAAGACACTCATTGTGAATTTAGCCCATGGGCATTGCATATAAAACAAAAGATGTGGTTAAAACACAGATATCCCCACACACCAAGTATGGCTGCGACCCAGTTAAAACATGACCAAGGTCCTCTCACTAAATTATTTCTGCAGCATACACAGGATCCTTAGGAAAGGCAGAGAGCATTGTTTACAACTTGATGCCTAATTACAGAAGGTTTGCTGTATTGGAGGGGACAGTGGAATTAATGGAATGGATTCAGCCGAATGGCTGAGTCGTTACATGAGTTTTACTTTAACTAGGGATGTAAAAAAATCATTTAAAAATGTAACCGTGTAACCACTAAAAATCCTTGCTGTTACGTGCGCTGCGGGCTCTGCAGCATTAAGCTTTATACGGCAGAGCTTGCAGCAAAGCTGGCTCCCCAGGAGAAGGGCCAGCAGTAGCTGCTGACCCTGCTCCACAGGAGGCTTCATGATGGGGCTCTACAGTATGCTGCAAAACCCAGTGGCTGGGAAGCTGGGCTGACCACAGGCAGGCTTGGTCAATTGCATAGCTTATTTCAAGTTTTGGTGCTGTCTGCACAGCACTTATTTTGAAATAGAGCACTCTCCCTCTGACTTCCCTTAGTCCTCGCACAATGAGGGTTACAGGAGTCAGAGTAAGAAGTCCTTCAGCTTGACAGTATTTTGACATTGTCGAAATAACTGCCTGCTGTGTAGATGCTGACTATGTTATTTTGAAATAACGCTGGCCATTTTGAAATAATGTTGCTGTGTAGACATAGCTTTATTGATTGTGTTCAGGGAAAGGGAGAGAAAAAGGAGGGCCCATTCTGCATGCATTTTGAAATGAATAACTGAATGTATAAAACCTAATGAGCCAGATGCTCAGCTGCTGTCAATTGGCTTTGCTCTGTGCTACGTGAAGATTCCTTGATTTATATCAGCTACGTACAGGCCTGACAACGGGGGTGGGGAGCAATTGCACAGAGGCCTGGTAGAATTAAGGGGGTCTGGGGCTGCCGCATGGTTGACCTGGTCCTTTTAAAGAGTGGTGGCCCGTCAATACAGGTAACCTAGGCGGTCGCCTAGGACACCAAGATAAACAGCCATTGAGGGCTTTGGAGGCAGGGGTGCCGATTGCGCACCAATAGCGCATTTTGCCTAGGGTGCCAGTTGCCGGCAGCTTGTCTAGGGCCGCTCCTGCTTTTAAATAGTGATGCTGAAGCAGTGAGGCAGCGGCTGCGTGGCGCTCCGGAGCTTGGTTCATGGAGTAGCAGGGTGGGAGGGGGGCCCGGAGCGCCTTGCTGCTTTTAACCCCGTGTTCAGATCAGCAGAGTGGCAGCAGAGGGGGCAGGAGCTCCCTGCCACTTTGAACCTCCTCCTGGAGTGAATAGAGAGGGGGAGCCAGGCTGGGAAGAGAGGGAGGGAGCTGAGCTCTAGGGGCAGAGCCAGGCTGTAAGGAGCGAGGACTGAGGGAGCAGAGGAACTGGCTTGGTAAGGCAAAAAAGGAGTGGTGCAGGCAGGGATGGCTGGGAGAAAGGAGCTGGGGAGCAAAGCTGGGGTGGGGGTAGCCAAGGGGGCAGAGAGGGGAAGGAGCGTGGGAGGGGCACCTCCAGGCAGGTGGGGGATGGGACAGCAACTGACCAGAGAGTCCTCTGAGGGGTTGTGCTCAGGGTTTCTCTGGGCACAGAGGGGAGTAACTTGTGGCTCCCTCTAAGGGAGGGAGATATGGGGCCCATTGATGGGTTGTCCTGGGGCCCCGAATTCCTGTCAGCAGGCCTGGCTAAGGATCCATACTATGGTCCTCCTGGCAATGTTACGAGTGTTCAAATAGTAAGATTTCTACACAGCCACTGAATGTTTTAATCATTCAACATATGGCAAATAATTGATAGTGTATTTGTTTATTAGATATGATTGGAAAACATCCCTGTAAGATGAGTATGGTGAGGTCTTCGTGCTCTTTTCAGTACACTTGGGGCTTCTAGGATATAGGGATGTTAAATAGCAATTAATTGACTAGTCAAGTAACCTCATGAATTCTTATTGGTTAGTCTATAGTCCCCGGGGGCAGGGCCAGCAGCCAGTGTGCTCGGGCCTCACTCCTGAGGAGCCCCCCGCAACTCCATGCTGCTGCCTTTGTATCAGAGGCAGCAGCATGGGGGGCCTGGTGAGAGCTGGTACACAAGGGGAGCCAGTTGAAAAACCAGACTGGCTGCCTGTCACTCTGCTGCTGCTGCCTCTGATAAAGAAGCAAAAGCACAGGGTGGCAGCAGCCCCTGTCTAGGGGGGCGGTATCTGAGTTCCCAGATCTGGCACAAGCCAGAACTGAGCCGGGCTGTCTGGCCGCCTGGCTCCTAGTACACATTAAATGCAGAGTCGTAGCAGGAGTAACTTGTGGACCTAGCGTGAGGAAGGCTTGAGTAGGGCTGCCTGCCTGCCTTCCTCCTAACACACTTTAAATGCTGAGCTACAGCAGGGGGAGGGCCTGGATCCGTCGCAAGCCAGGATTAAGCAAGACTGCTGGCCAGCCTGCTAAAAAATGTGCTGGGTCGGGGAGGGGAAGGAAATGTGTAGTCTGTAGCATTAACTGATAAGCTTTTGCTTATCGGTTATGACTACATTATTACAGCCCTACCAGGCTATTCAGATCCTTTATTTGTTTACATATACATTGGAAAGATCTTTCAGTTGTCTCTCTCCGTGCAGGTGGGTGGAGGCCAGGCCTATTCCTGAGGCCAGGGGTTGCTTAGAGATCCACATCATTGGTTTGTGTAGTTCCTTTGGCATTGTCCCACCTGCTTAGCAAGCCGTTCCAGCAGTGAGCAGCTCAACCGATGACGAGTTAACAAGCTATCTGTATTAACAAGGTGGCAATTTTAACACAGCTGATGATTGTTTACAACTTGTACTGGGCATACATGGCCTGAGGTGTGATGGGTTTTGGTTTGTTTTTTTAAGGTGCAGATCACCTCTAGCCTCTATTAATTGCAATAGGGTTTGTAGTTGTCAGGGACTCTGACTATCAAGGCGCAAGTGTTTTGGCTCTTGGGGCTAGGAAAATTGAGTACTAAAAAAATTAAATTGATTAATGCTTGCCAGGATCACGGCCTCCATCGTCCCTGGGAAGAATTGCCATGTACAGAAATGGTACCTGTCAATAATTTGTACATGTTGAAAATACACCCATATAAACTTCTTGATTCATTCCCTTTACATTCCTCTTCACTATAAGACCATTTTTCCTCCATTTGGGGTCAAATCCTGCTTGCTTCACACATCCAAATAAGCCCATTTACATCAGTGGGCCAAATTTATTGAAACCAGGGATACATTTGGCCCAGTGGCACTAATCACGTGATCTGTTTTCCTCCTTCCTGCAAAAGGTAACTAAAGATCATGAGGAAAAACTTGAAGGCTCACTCAGTACGAACACCAATTGCTCTGTTCATCTTTAGCCGATCTCCTCCTCAAAGATTTGAACTGAAACTTTTCTGCTGCACTGAGGCCCTCCTAGATCACCATGGCAGAACACCGTGAAGGATGCAATGCAGAATGCTGGGAATGGGGGCAGGGGAAGGGGACAGGTCCCGGCTGGCTTGCCAGAGTTCTGGTTTTACTTCCTGAGTTCCAAACATTCAGTTCAAGGTCCACTGAATTGAGATCCAGCTCTGCAGGCACAAAAGAGATTCATGCTAAAGAGGCTTATGTACTGTTGAAAGCTAGTTCTTTAATAGTCCTCTAGGCCTGTAGCCAGCTTAACAGGTTCAGCTGGTTTAATGCCTAAAGAAGAAAGGGTTGGCTGTTGGGTTTTTTTCCCCCAGGACTAATAATTTTATTTAAAAAGCTGGTTTGATGCTTTGTTTCTCATTCATAGGATTCTTCTATAGTGCTTGCTGGCTCTTTTTAATCTTTCAAAGCCTTTCCAGCTGCTGCGTCCATCTCTATTGCTGGTCACTATGACTGTATAGCTCCGTCCAGCCACCCTTTCTGTGTGAATCTGCAAGACCATGTGGTTCTAAATTCTTCCTTGGTCTCATGTGGCAGACTTTTATATTGTTTAAATCTTCACTTTACTGCAGTGGTGGGCAACTTGCGGCCTAATTGCTGCATGTGGCCTATTGAGATTTTATGTGTGGCCCACGAGACATCTCCCATTGCCCATGTACAGGGTTGCTAGATTCTGCTGGTTTTTGTCCGTGTAGCGTTTTTCTTTCTTGTATTACAAAAGTGATATGCACTTAAAGCAAGGGCACGTGAAGTGTGTACAATTGGCACACACAACATTGTGAGAGCCACGCGTGCTCCCTCTGCATTCAATTAATGTGCTGATATAGTTCAATCGGCACACCCTGAAAATT
The DNA here is from genome assembly GCA_019425775.1 of Rafetus swinhoei. Taxonomy (NCBI): domain Eukaryota; kingdom Metazoa; phylum Chordata; order Testudines; family Trionychidae; genus Rafetus; species Rafetus swinhoei. The sequence goes on along the minus strand of CM033428.1, from coordinate 16,828,119 downwards.
CTAGGTAGCCAAGTGCAGTTAACAAAGTTACTCTAGCTTGGGATACCATTTTGGTTTTGACAATCTTGCACCCCTCTGAACCACGATTCCCCCATGCATTTCGACCAAAACACACTGGTAGGTAAAATATATAAAACATTTATTTACTACAGACCGATTTTAAGTATGGATGTTAACTGGTTACCTGGTAAGCATCACCCTTAATGGTTAACCAGTACCTGGGAAGCAGCCCACAGCCTGCTGCAGGTGGATGGCTTCTCCAGTCCTGACAGGTCCCTGTGCAGGGCTGCTGGCATGCTGGAAGCCAGTAGCCTCATGCGGGGCCTGCTCATGGGGTGGGATGGGCGATCCAGCCCACCCATCCCCATTTAATCCATTAAACTTAACATTTAACCGGTTAACTAATTAAATGGGGTTTTATGTCCCTAATTTTCAGTGAATATAACTGATATCTCACAAGGCATGCATTGTACAAACCCTATCCTAATCCTATCACAGAGGTGAGTGTGGCATTTCAGGGTAGTACTCTGAGGTATGGAGTGTCCCATTAACCAGTCAAGATGCAATTTACTAATTAATGAGATAGCAATATGGACATGTAGGTGGGTTCTATTTGAGCATCTATTTGCATGCAAAGGAATTCCCCCCCCCCCCCATACCACATTAAGTATTTTAATCACCTGCTTCCTATTTTGCTTCTCCTTATTCACCAGCAATGGGCCAAATACAGTAGAGTTGCATACACTGACTGACTACCTAGAGAACTGTATGCCCGTTGATAACTGGCAGTGAACAGGAAACTAAATGATGCAACCATCCCTTAGTGGCTACATTGCTTTTTGGTGTTTTAGGAAATAGGAGAACAAAGCTGGGATTTTTCCAAAAAAGACTTGAGGAATTAGGTGCCTAAACCCCCACTGAAATTTATGTCCACAAGCAAGTGCAAATAGGATTTAGAGTCCAGATCCACAAAGGGACATTTAACTTTCAGGCTTCTAGAAAATTACTGGAACAATGATTGAATCCCCAAAGACTAACTTAAGTTCTTATGGTCTCTGTATGATGCATCAGGAAAGATAGGCCTATGAATGGGGATCTTCAAAGCCAGCGTGCTATGCCACCTAACCTAGCCATTGAGATGCTAACAAAAGGGGTGTGTCCTAAACCTTGCACCTCAGAATTAGGTGCCAGCATCCAGGCTGCAGGGAGATGTTTGCAACCAACAGTTGGAACCCCTCTCCCAGAGCCTGCTGGCTCAGGCACGTAGGGCATTTCTTGCAATAAACACCATGACCTCTTCCTTTTAGCTCTGTGGCTAGAGCATTCATCTGGGACACTGAACCTGAAGGTCAATTTCCTTCTTTCCCAAGCACAGAGGAAGGATTTGAGCAGGGTCCTCCCACAAGAGGGCTCTGCTCAGTGGGCTACTATGGGTTATTCTGATGTGAGTTCCCGCATTCTCTCTGGTGGCAGTTGTCCAACTTTGGATAAATACTTGCGTCAGAGGGCCAGCGAAAGAGAGTGCAAGTGGGAGAATTACTCTATAGCCTGGTGATTAGGACACCTACCTTAATGGGAGATGGCAGAGTGAAATCTCCCTGCACCAAGGTCAGTTACTTTTTTTTTTTTTTTTTTTTTTTTTCCTCCCCTTCCCTTCACAGTACTTGCTGGGTTTATTACTTACTATTGTTGCTATTAATCCTTTTCAGCAGGGGAAGGGGGACCAGACCTCAGGCTGGTGGACTAGAACCAGCCCCCTGTTTAATTTTATCCAACCTGCAACAAGTCTCGGCACCAGGGGCTGGAAGCCCTGAGCCTTGTGTTCTTCCCCCTCTCCCCCACCGGAAAAATCTAAGATGCCATGCTGGTTGGCTCTCCTCATGGCCCCTATGCTCAGGGATGGAGGATCAAGGAAGCTCTCAGTGCTATGAACAAAGGTCAATAGGGAGCAGCACAACACAGAGCCATGTGGCCACATTGTGGCAGCTTCTGCCAGTGGTGCAAGCCGGGAGGGAGGGGAGGGAGTGGGAGTCTGCATTAGCACTGCTGCACAGGAGACTGGGAGACACCCTTTCAGCAAAGTTGTTACTAGAATTCCATTCCCATTGTGTGCTTTCGAAAGGCATGTATAATTATATTGTGCTAGCTACAGACAACATTTACAAGTGTTTACTGTCAGTATTTGTACACAGTAATTCTTAGTGCTGTTAGCAGTCGCAAAGAAATGGATATTGATTGTAATCAATGATAATGAATCTTCAAATATTTAGTGAACACTTTTTTACCGAAATGTTTATACAATAGCGTAGAAGTGGAAATAGTACAGAAGTGGAAATACCCTCTATCTTTATAGAAATGCTTTCAGAACTTTGTAGAAATATTTTTGAATTATGCCGTGTTAAGGTCTAGAAAAAGGATTCAGTGATATCTGACACGATTACTTCCCCAACACAATATAATTATATATGCCTTATGAAAACACTCAATGGGAAAGCAATTCTAGCAACAAACCGTGTCATTAAATGCTGTTTAGCTACTGTTATCTTACAATAACGACGATAAAGGAACCTATGCCATAGGAGACTGCAGCCAATGCATTCATAATTATAGTAATTCAAAATTAGATAGTCCAAAATAAAAGTTTGACTGTGAACATCTAACAAATTGCAGGTGGAAGGAGAATTAAATGTCAATTCTCAGTTCTATTAATTGTTGTTCCTCAGAAAAGTGAGGCTTTAATACCAAATAAGTAGCCTTCTGGGCCTCTGGGAAATATTAAAGTGAAATATTGAAAGCAGGCCTGCCGAGAGAGGTGGGGAAAAAAGGGGCAATGGCCCCAGGGCTCAGTGATTCAAAGAGGCCTGGGTCTCCTGGTCACCATTGCTGCAGTAGCAGCAACAGTGGTGGCCAGAGCCCTACGCCTTTTAAATTGCCGCTGGAGTGCTGCCTCACTCACTCCAGGTGGTTCTGACGGGTGGAGAGCAGCTAACTCTGGGCCCACCCTTCCCGGGGGTGCAGCGCCAGTCCCCCGCACATCTTGACTGGGGGCCCACAGAAGCTGTCGGCTCCCCTCATTGATCACAAGGGATTTATCTCAGTCAGACTCTAAAAGCAACTTTCCTCACATTTGTTTTCTCATCATATGCCACCATGTAATGATCGTGACCCTGGTTTCATGTACGTTAGAATACCCACTGTAATTTAAGGTGAGTAATTTGCAAGCCTCCCTTTAAAGGGTCATATAAATAATAATTCAAGTATTAAAAAAAAAAGTTGATCATACACATGTCCCTGGTTATGCCTCATATGGGATGTGTGTGGTTGTCTATGTAAATCCTAAAGATTCAGGATCTGCCACAAAGCCCATTGAATACCTGCTTGCTTTCATTGAGCTTTGAATCAGATCAGGAGGGTTAGCACAGTGCTCTGTCACAAAGGTGCAGTGGTTTTGAGAGAGAACTGGAGGTATGAAGGCATAGATCCAGTAGGTTTCTCAGCGCGGGTGGAGCTTGCATTGTGCTATTGACTCCTGGCAGCTAGTTTGGCATGATTGTCAGGTCTTAAAGGAGGCTGCCTGTCATTGCAGTGCTGCACTTGTAGCTGCAGCTCCTATAAGGGAAGAACAGGAACAGGCAGTCCTGAATCAAAGGGTGCATTCGTGTGATAATCTTAGAATCCCCACATGGAACAAGTAAGTAACTAAACTTTGATTCAGTGTTTGGGTAGAGAAATGCTTTATCAAATGCTCAAACTAGAGAGAGTCTGTATTTGAATGCCTCAGATGCTGCTTTGTGGGGAGAAGGGGAAACCCCGTAGAAACCTCATTAGAGACAAGAAATCTATCAAACAGCATAAAATAGTAAAAAAAAAAAAAAAAAAATTGCAGGACATAAGCTTTTGACTAGAAAAACCTATGTTAATCCCTAAGAGATGGTGTGGAATTTTTGTATTAAATTCAGGATTGTGCTTGTTCATGTTCAGCACAAGGAAATACCAGTACCAGGGAGTTATCTGTTGTTTGTTGTTGTTGTTGTTTTTTAAACTGGACATCTTCCTATTGACTGTCAAATGTTACGCAGTCTAATGGAAATCATTTGAATTTCTATGATATACTGTAAGAATGTCCTGGAAGAAGAAGCTACAGTCGAATGTACTCCGGTCTAAAATAAGATCTTCCAGCCTTGCAACAGGCCTTAAACTAACTAGTGCAAATTAAAGTTACTAATTACAGTGTAAAGAAAGATACGTGGGGAAAGACTTTTCTTCCATTTGTGTCACGGGCAGGGAGTGCAAGCTGAAATGACCATGAGCAATTTTGTTCATTGGTACATGGCTGTGGTTCTGTTGAAGTCATTAGAGCTGTAACAATGTAACCGCAAGCCCAATCAATATTTGGGGGCTGAGAAGGTTGGGGCAATGAATACTTAGCAAAGGGGTGTTCAGATGCAGCTTTAAAAACTCAAAAGGCTTATATTGCAGAATAATGTTTATTAAGCGACGTCCTTTTCACGTGATGTTTTAGACTGAGATGTTTCGGGTCCAGTAAGCTTTGTTTCCCCATCTCTGTCAATTAAAATATGAAGGAACAACAACCAGTACTGTTGCCAAGATCCTTTCTGGAGAAGGAGAATGTTACTTCTGCAGCAAATGCTATATGGCAAGAGGAGTTTGCTTTACTATGGTTGAAGAGACTATCATGCTGAAGATTCTGGGCAAGGGCTGGGAATCAAAAGGAGCATAGCCTGAGGGGCATTGTATCCAAAAAAGAGCGCAGTTACATTTGCTAGTTCATAGCTATAACTAGTAGCCTTTAGTGCCCCTCAGAAAATTGGACATGTGATTTCAGACACTCTTTTTGTGTGTGTGATAAGTTTTACTCGGATGCTAGGCTCGCTGAAGACTAAAACTTACACTCTTTGGGACTTTCAGCCTTCAGAACAGAGATTAAATCTCATGAAGTAATTATAGGAATATTGTTGTCATGTAACCAAATTCAACATTTAGTCAAATTTTAAATTGCATCATATACACGCCATGCGACTGATTCTGCTCTCCCACTGCTGTTATCCCCACTAACTCCAATTACCTCGCTGGAGTCAATGTTTAGTTTCAGTGTCTTACACTGGTCTAAACTAACTAGTCTCCTTGAGTACCTGATATTAAATATAAACTAATCGTGCGGTTTATGTTCTACATTTTTATTAATGATGTATGTAAACTACAGGTTGAAACTCTCTTACCTGGGATTCTCTGGTCCAGCAACATCTGTAGTCCAGCAGGACCATGGATGTTCCAGGCCAGAGTGTTCTGGTGGAGAGCTAGCACCTGGAAGCCCTGAAGGCTGGCAGGGCAGCGGGAACCTGACCAGGGCAGTGGGAGTCCCACGCGTGAGAGTGGGGCTGCTCAGTAGGGCAGTGGGAGCCGGGCATGCAGAGGCTGCGGGGCTGCCTGGCATGACAGCAGGAGCTGGGCGCTGAAGCGAGAGCCCAGAGAACAGAGGCGGGGCTGACCGGCAGGGCAGTGGGGGCTGTCAGGGAAGCGGGGCTGGAGAGAGGGGGAGCCGACTGGGAGGCTGATGGTAGGGCCAGGGCTGGAAGGAGCTGGTGGCAGGGGGGCCAGAAATGATCTCCCCTGGTCTGGCAAAATCCCTCATCTGGCACTGGTTAGGCCCTGAGGGTGCTGGACCAGGGAGGTCCAGCCTGTAGAAGGCAGATCCTCTGGTCTGAGCAGGCTGTACTCATTACAAGACTGGAAATAGCTTTACACTCTCTTTGTAGCCTCCAGATGTTGGGAACCAATATTTGGTGGTCCAGAGCCAGGGTGTAAACTTAGGTCAACTACCTACAGCAACTGGAGGAGATTCTGGGTGTTGGAGTTCAGTGTGGTGTAGCATGATGCTCTTCTGTTGCAGTACCATTTTATATTTCCAGCACTGTATAAACTATTAAAAACAAAAACCTTGAATGGTCATGCTTGTAGTAGCTTGCTTTAAATTAAGCATTATAGTGATCCACCAACAGATGGCACAGTTGAGAACGAAGCTGTTGTCCTCATTGTAGAAATCCAGGTGCAGAAAAGACTCAGGTATTTTACCTTTTTTATAGACTGTATTTGTGACACTGGAAAGGAGAATGATAACCTAGAGATTACAGAACATGAAGCATATCTGAGTGGTTGCCAAAGTAATCGTGACTCATAGTTTTATTTCCATGTGGCATTTCTTTAAATTATGCTTACTGGAATTTTTTAGTAATAGAGATGTAGCCGTGTTAGTCTGATCTTGCTGAAACAAAAGAAAGGACTATGCGGCACTTTAAAGACTAACAAGATGATTTATTAGGTGATGAGCTTTCGTGGGCCAGACGGACTTCCTCAGATCAAATTCTGGAAGAGAATTGGCATGACCATATATACCAAAGGAATACAATGAAAAAAAGTGAACACATTATAAAACTGACAAATCAGATTTAGAACAGAAGGGGGGTGAGGGGGAGGGCTAGTGTCTGAGATAATGATACTTGGGGTGATAATTGGGGAAGCTATCTTTGTAATGAGTAAGGTAATTAGCATCTTTAAGGCCCATTCGTAAAGTGTCAAATTTAAGCATGAATGACAGTTCTGAGGTTTCCCTTTGTAGTCTGGTGTTAAAGTCTCTTTGAAGTAAGATACATGTAGTAATGTCATTAAGACTATGCTCAGGTTGGTTGAAAGGAAAAGAAACTGGTTTATCTTTGTGAAGGTGTCTGATGTCTGATTTGTAGGCATTAATTCTTTGGTGAAGTGTCTGAGAAGTTTGTCCAAGATACATAGCAGAAGGACACTGTTGGCACACGATGGCATAAATTATATTTCTGGATGAACAGGAATATGTGTTCTTGATCTTGTAACTGACATGGTTAGGTCCAGTGATGGTGTCACCAGAGTAAATATGTGGACAAAGCTGGCAACGGGGTTTCTTGCAAGTGAAAGTTCCAGGGTTGGTATTGGTGTGGTATGTCCTGTGGTTGTTGGTAAGAATCATCCTGAGGTTAGGTGGTTGTCTATAGGAGACTATGGGTCTGTCCCCCAGAGCCTCTCGGAGTGTAGTATCCTGTTCCAGTATAGGTTGTAGGTTATTGATGATGCGTTGGAGGGGTTTAAGTTGGGGGCTATGGGTGATGACAAGTGGTGTTCTATTGTTGGTTTTCTTGGGCCTGTCTTGAAGTAGATGGTTTCTGGGTATTCATCTGGCTCTTTCAATTTGGTTTTTTTATTTCCCCCGGTGGATAATTGAGATTTACAAATGCTTCGTAGAGCTCCTGAAGTTTCTGGTCTCTGTTAATGGGATTAGAGCAGATGCGGTTGTACCTAAGGGGCTTGGGTATAGACGATGGATCGTATGGTGTGCCCTGGATGGGAGCTGGAGGCATGTAGGCAACTGTAGGAGTCAGTGGGTTTTCTGTAGAGAGTGGTATTTAATTTACCATTGGTAATTTGTGCTGTGGTGTCCAGGAAATGGATCTCTCATGTAGAATGGTCCAGACTGAGATTGATGGTGGGGTGTAGGTTGTTAAAGTCTCTTTGGAATGCGTCCAGTGTTTCTTGGCCATGGGTCCAAGAATTTTTTAGCCGTCATTGATTTATGGGAGATGGTAATAGGGAATCGTTCATATATTTTAACTGCATAGAATGGCTTAGAGGATTATCTAAGGTGGTGTTATGACAAGTGAATATAGTGAATATTTTCAAAGTTACATGAATGGATTATCACCCCCTTTAAGAACTATAAAAAGGGATTATCCTCCTGCCCCATTCAATAGCTTTTTCATGTACTGCATTCGGGTACGGAACATTTGGAATTTTAGAGCAATACAAGGGAGTATTAGTTATTAACATAGACTGGCAGGTAATTCAAGTCACTGACCCATCTATAAATGGAGAGTAAATTCACACTACTGCAAAAGGCATCTTCACACTGAACTAGTACATGCTTGAGACATTATGCTCCATTATGGCCATCTCAGGAGATCTGATTTGTATTTATTCCCTCCCGATAGTTAACTAGCCATTTCTCCTTTCTCTAGTCCAATTCTCTTCTCTTCTTTTTTGCACACATTTTACCCTTCCCTCCCTTTCATTTCTTCTGCCGTGTCTCTCCCTTCATAAGAATAATTTGAAAATCAAGTGAAATCTTTGAAGCTTCAACTTCAACATAAAATAAACTGTAACTGCTAATATACCAACATGTGACATCTTTGAAGAGTCTTGCATTCCTGAATGGTGGAGGAGAGCTGGACAGAATTCACCAGCACTTCTGAATGCTAGTAGGATATTTACTGTGGTAACTTTCATTTACTACGTGTGTCTGTGGTTAGGTGACTGGAATTTGTTCCATGAAAGTGTGCCAAGTGCAGGCCATGAAACGGGACGAAATGGAATCACAGAGGGGTGATTCTAACAGCATCAATTTGATCTTGTTGTGAGAGCACAGTGCCTTTCAGAGGGACAAGAACACGAGAGATCTGAGTTCTGTTTGGCCTCATTGAATGAGCAAAAGTGGGCGATCTATCCTCTCTGGTAAATCTTCCATCTCTTCACACACTTGTGCAGTCAGGCCATTATAATACTCTTGTTACTGTGGTCAGCCCAGAGCAACCAAAGAGAAGTATTGCTGTAACAGGCTATCCCAAAGGGTATGTCTACACTACAGCGTTATTTCAAATTAACTTAATTCAAAATAATGCATCTAGACACACAAACTAATTCGAAATAGCGTTTTTCTAATTCGGAATAGCACGTCCACATTGAGTGGACCCTGAATCAAAGGTTTCTCTGCTTGCTGGTCTACCTCACTGAGGGACAGCAAAGCATTTGTGTCTCGGAGTGCTGTGCTTGCCCTCACGCGGGGCACCACAGCACTCTGCAACATGGAACCAGACCTGCCCCTGGGGACTCTGCTGCATCTCGTGGACACGTTGCCAGCAGCCTGGCTGCACTGTCTGCAGGCTGCCATCCTGGAGGACCATCGAGGGGCTGTCAGGATCCAGGGGGCCCTGCAGGAGAGCTTCTACCCTGAGGAGTGCTAACAGTCTCCCCGGTCTGCCCCACTGGGGGCTTGTGCCCCATTTTCCCCCCCCTCTCATCTATCCACTTACCCTTCCCTAGCCCCCCCTTCCTGATGTCAAATAAAATACATGTATTTTCAAAAATAACAACTCTCTTTATTGAACACAACTAGGGAGGGGGAATGAAACTGTGGGGAGACGGGGGAAAGGAGGCGGGAGAGGGGAGGAGAGAGGGTGGGAGAGGGGAGGGGGAAAACTGGGAGGAGGGAGCTGGAAGGGAAGCAAGGGAAGAAGGGGAGGGAAGCTCAGGAGTGGGGGTCTTGCCAGGCCAACCGCCTCCCAGCACGGTGAGGAGGGGGCCTCGGCGTCCCTGGGGGATGGGGAGGAGGGTGCGGAGGTTGAGGGTGGGGTGGACATTGAGGGGAGGTGTGGAGGTTGAGGAGGAAGAGGTGGGAGGGGGCAGGAGTGGGAGGAGGGACAGTAGTTGGGGCGGGGCAGCAGGCGCAGGACCGGCACAGGGCACCATGATCTGCAGCAGGGCCTGCAGGTGACAGTTCCTCGCTTGGTCCTCCGCAACTGCTCCCGGCAGAACTGCAGGTCCTCCAGCATCCAGGCCTGGACAGTGCGGTGCAGGGTGTGACGACGCGTTGGGGTCCCCTGACTCCTGCACCCCCGTAATGGCACGAACAGACTCCACCAGCCCGTAGAATGGAGGGAGTTTATTCCTTCTCCAGGATACAGCACAGCACAGCACAGCACCGATGTAATCGAGTTACAGGGCAGGTCTAGGATGCCTCAGCCCCCCTTGAGATGGGGGAGACTGGGCCCCTAAATCCCAGCCCCTGGCTTAGGCTGGTTCCTCCATGATCCCAGACAGAAACTAAAACTAACTCTCTTCCAGCCCTGCCCCCCAGCCCGGGCAGCAATCCACCTTCCTTTGTCTCTCTCCCTTGGGGGTAGCTGGTCAGACAGGTTGAGAGACCCTCTTAGCATAATGACTCATCCTTCTGGGCTGTGGTACCGATGGCAGCCATTGGGGATTACCACAGAGCCAGCATAGGAACTAGCCAGATACCCCCACTACGTCACACAGGGCTCGCAGGGCGCCCAGGTGCTGGTCCCAGTACTCCTGCCGCGTGGTGGTGGTCCGGAGCAGGCCGCGGGTGCAGGAGCATGTCCCGGGCGGGGTGGTGCACCCTGCATGAGCAGCTGGTGCAGCTGTAGAGAAAGAAGAGACGTGGTCAGTTCTCCCTGGGGACACAGTGGATGATGCCCAGCCCTTCCCCTCCTTCCCCTGCAATGTGAGGGCGACCGTGCCCTGCACCGTCAGAGCCGCTGTGCTTGCACAGAGGCCATGGTCAGGATGTCTGGCTCTTCCCCGGGACTGGGAGCTGCCCCAAGACCGCACCCATGCCCCTGTGCCGTGTATAGTGTGGCCGGGGTGGAGGGGAGATGTCCCCTGCCTCTGTGTAGAAGGGGCATGTGAAGGGAGAACGTCCTGCTGGGTCCCACCCCGGGGTCGGGAGCGTGTCAGGTCTCTTCACACACGCATGTGCCTATTGGGCCACGGCCCCTGGGTGTCACGCAGCTGGAGCCACCTGCCCAAGGGTGGCATGGCACATGCTCAGGTGGCTGCGTGATCCGTGGGAGGCATGGCCTACGTGCGCGGTTCTCCCGGGCAGGGGACAGTGCTGGCACTTACCTAGTACGGCCTCCCTGGACGACCCTGCCGACTCCAGTGCTGGAACAGCTGGTGATGGTCCCTCCAGTGCGCCCGGCTCAGGGCCCTCTGGTCCCGGCTCGCTGCCTCCCGGGCTGGCGTGGACCGCCCCGGCCCCTAGGAGTTGGTTGAGGGTGGGGAAGTAGGGGCAGGTGGCAGCCCCTGCTGCGGCACCGCCCGTGGTGGCCCTGGCATACGCCTGCCACAGCTCTTTGACTTTCAGGCGCACCTGCTCCTGGGTGCGCCTGTGTCCGTTTCGGGCCATGGTGGCCGCTATGAGGCCGTAGACTGCCACGTTCCTCTGCCTAGTGCGGAGATCATGGATGTTGGGGGCCTGCCCCCAAACCTCAATGAGGTACATGACCTCCGCACTATTCCAGGAGGGCGCGCACCATCTACGGCCCCTGGCTGGCCCCTGGGTGCTGGGGGACTGGGCGGGGGACAGCTGGCTGTCACTGGCTGCCTGGCTCATCCTGGGGCCACTGGGTCAGGGGCAGAGACTGCTGGCAGGCCTGGCTCTGGCAAGTGCCATCTGGCCAGAGTCTACCCCTTTAAGGGCCCCGGGGCTGGGGGAGAGGAGAGGAGTTTTCCTGGTTTGGCCCAGAGTGGCCACCAGGGGGAACTGGGAAGGGCTGGAGGCCCCCTAATTTGTAATAAGTGTCTACACAGCACTTATTTTGAATTAGCTATTTCGAATTAGGCGTTATTCCTCGTAGAATGAGGTTTACCAAGTTCGAATTAAGCGTTCTGCTATTTCGAATTAAATTTGAAATAACTTTGTAAATAGCATCTATACATACAAACTGCTAATTCGAACTAACGGCTGTTAGTTCGAATTAACTTTGTAGTGTAAACATACCCTTAGTGTTTTCCCCACATGTCTACATGCTGCTGCTCTCTCAGTTGTTACTTCAGCATTGTAAGTGTGGGATATGTTCCAAAAGCAGGACTGTTTACCCAGACATAGTTAAGGACGGGGTCATTGCTAAACCACAGTTGAAGTATCAAGATTAACCTTTGAAGAGCCAACTCACAGAAGCTCTGCAGCACAAAAATAGGAGCCAGTGACTCAGCCTAGAAACTATAGATTCTGAATGAGAAACTGAGAACGTCTTTATTCTTATGAGTGAGGATGAGAAACATGATTTCAAATTACAAATCTTAAAATTTCCATTCAAATCCTGGGCTTTTAATCATGAAAACCTATAAGTACAACAGGAAAATATTATGCAATACAAGCCCTAAAATGTTACACTAATTTGCAGATGCAGTTAGTATCCAAGGATTTGGGAGAACCTACCATTGCATTTGTTCAGATGGCTGAGCAAGTGATGGTTCTAAAATACACTGAGCAGGTCTAATTTCCCACTTGTGTTATTTCCACCACAGTAGCATCCTTCAAGATGCTTTACAGAGTGAGGTTATGTCTACACTGCAAAGAAAAGTCAGGAAAAGATATGCAAATTGTGAAGTGCAATTTGCGTATCTTTTTCCGCTTTTCTTCTGAAAGAGGCTTTTCTGACATCTGGCCCGTCTACACGGGGCCAAATGTCAGGAGAAAAAAACCCCTCTTTCAGAACATCCCTTCTTTCTCGTAGAACGAGGTTTACAGGGATGCCGAAAAAACATATCCGCTTTTCCGAATTTTTTTTCAGAAAAGCAGATGCATTCCTTGGACGCAGCAGTATCCCGGAAAAGCTCTGCGGTGTAGACATAGCCTGAGTTACTACTAATAATAATACTTATAACTCCTTTTACCATAAAGGATTTGAAAATCTTTACAAACATCACAAAGATAGGAATCACTAAACTTGCCCCTGAAATATGTTCCTTTCTGAGGAGGATTACAGTTATGGTTTAACCGCACTCATTGGTACTCGTTGACCATTTCAGACAAGAGGTGAAGGGGGACTGTCTTCTCAAACCTGCTTTTTGAATGTAATATTTGTAAAGTACCTTTTGCTGAAGTATAGGCACTTATTTTAGCTAAATGAAACTTCATAGGAAACTTTCAGGTTGGCAGAAAGTAATTGCTGAAGTGGGAAATTAGCCAGGATGCTGGGATTATGGATCATGGGATCTCAACTGACCACCAGTTACCACAAGTCAGAAGTGTACCTTTTATATATATGAAGTGATTTTAATATTTGGATTTTTCCCTGGGCGTATTTACTCTAGCAGATGGAATGGACCCAATTTAAAATAATTTTTCCTAGGAGTATGCGGAAACTGGCTATTGCTATATACTTTATCAGTATATACTATTAACAAGACATTCTGTTAACAGGTCCATGAGTTTGGAAGTACAGTAAACGTTGCTCTTATGTGATGGGAATGTACTATCTGCAAGAATAAACCGGTCAAATTCCTCCCTAGCCAAATACCTTTCCACTGCCAAATTTTAATGAAAACACCACACTGTCTTGGAAGGTAAAGGACACTGGTTTTGAAACCTTCAGGCTAACAGCAAACTTACAAAATCCAGTCATTTCACACACATTGCACCATGCTAACATGGAACAAAGAGCCCAGTGCAACAGTTCAGTCTCCTTAGGAAGTAGTTGGCTTTAGTTCAGCTGAGGTCATTGGAATATTTGGGTGGAAATTTAATGAAATATACTGGTCAGACTAGATGATTTGATTGCCCCTTATGGCCTTAAACTGTGTTACTAGGATACTAAGCAATTATGCGTGCAATAATAATTCAGTCTCCTCAGGCATGGTTGAACGGAGTCAGACTCTCTCTCTGGCTCTGTACAGCACGTCAGGAGTACTACCTGTCCCTTGATGCACACGCCGCTGGCCTGTGCTAGGAAAGGCTCCGCCCTTCACTTCCAAATCAAGATTTGCCATTATTGTAGGGAATATACCCTAAAATACCCAAAACAAGGGCTAGTGCCCCAGTACACTTAGGGACAATCTCCGTGCTGAAGTTTAACCTAATCTCTAATTCCTCCTGGAGATGTCCTTCAAGGAATGGTTCCTGATACAGGCTCATACACAGGAATTTCTGTGAAGGCGCTTTTTTGTAAGTGTGGACCGCAAGGGTTTGAATGCACCCCATCTGGACTCCCAAGTAAGCGTGAAAATCAGTCCCAGCCCTCCCCCAGCTGGTCAGAGCATGCTTACTTGGAGGACCACGGTGGAGTGCTTTTGCACCCTTCGCGCACACACACCTTCGTGATACTAGGCACAAGCATTTTCTGCCTGGCAAACATTAAAAGCAATGCAATGAGGAAACTTAACCGCCTCAGCTGCATTAGCTTTCAAAGCTCTCCTCCATTTCTCCACTTCTTTAACCTTTTTTCTAATTGGTTGTCCAGTCCTTGCTTGCATACATGGTTTATAACAGTGTTTCTCAACCTTTTTTAATAAAGTACCCCTTTAAAAAAATTATAAGTACCCCCAGTACCTACAGTTTTCAGGCACACAATTTTTTTTCTGCCATTGCAACATATTTGTTTAAACAACTTAATTGAAGCTGGGCAGGCAATGAAATTTTGGGGTGTAAAAAGTACAAAAATAATAAAGCGCTGTAAAACTTAAAACAAAAATTCAAGTTTTCTCCAAATTTCAGTTGGGTTGACATACCCCCCAGACTTCTCTCAGGTACCCCTGAGGCTACTAGTACCACTGGTTGAGAAACACTGGTTTATAGCACCGCTCAAACTTATTGGAAGAGTTGTCTCAAAATTATAGGGACAACAATTTAATCAGAAAGCAAGTCAAATCCCTTCTGAGTTACACTAGCACCAATTTGTAAACTTGGCTAAATAACCTTTATTAAGACTGACGGTTTAAGTAAACCTAGATGTGCCACGCTACCTCTATTTCTTAACAATAATTTAGCAATGAGCTCTCCTGCCTTTGTGGTCTGTTAGGGAAAACCTGCCAACGTACACGTTTATTTTAAAATCAAGGCCGAAGCGGTGGTGAAATCCTGCTTGAGATAAAGGGACAATCAACACTTCAGGATTTAATCTCAGCCTATTGCTCCACTGTTATCTCTCATACAGCATGTGCTGTGGTTTTGTCATATGGATCTAAATTGCCAGGACAATCGACACTATGTTAAATGACTAGAACTCTGTAAAGTTGCCAGATGAAGGGGATATGTTCCTAAATAGGCAGATATTTCCAGACAGAAACATGGGGTGAATGAGACAGTGAAAGTAACTTAAAATTTCTTACAGGTACTGTCCTTTTGCAACCTGGGTCCCTGCTAGCTCTTTAAATAGCTCCCTGCTGGCTTTTGCCACAGCTCAGCCAGCTCTTGCTGGAGCACCTGCTTACTTCCACCTCTGGTGAACGCTAAATATTGTAGGAGAACCTAAATGCCACAATCTGGGATCTGACACTAACATGGTTTTAGTATTTGTATTAACTACTTGCAGGGATTATTTACAAACCCTTTACCCATGGGAGGAGCTCTCCCTAAAAATCCATATGCTCACTCCATTGTCCTCCTTCAAGTCAGCTCTGCTGTGATGCCTACAAAACACAATACAATGATAACTGAAAAGACTGCTTATGTCATCAAATATAATTTTGTTTCATTGTCATCCTGCCTTCCGTACCCTCATCCTGCTTGGTTTGTTGTGTCTCGTTGTACTCTACAGCTGCAAGCCTTTTTCTTTGGAACAGGGTGCAGTTATTTGTTATATGTATAGCTTTCAGCACACATACTATTAAAATTACTTGCTAAAATCTGCTAAGTATGATCCCTAGCGCATACTCAGCATGAAGTAACAGAAAACTTGAGAGAGAATGAGCCTGACCTCGAATACATCATGTGCAGTGACTCCCAGGAAGAAACACATATGGTTTTGTTAATTTCAATGCATACATTGTTTGTTAAATACTTGGGGGGGGGGCAGCTACAGAGACTGAGCAGGAGGCAGAGGGCATGAGAAAAAAAGATGCTTAGCTTCATTTACCATAAAAGATTTGTGTCTCAAGGCCCAGTCACTGGTGCATCCTTAAATTGTGCTCAGGCAGTTTAAAATGATACCATTAATCATTTAGACCATGCTGGAAGATTTTGTGTGCTCCAGCCCTCTCGCATACCAAAACCTTGGGCAGGGGGGAGCCCTGAGGACTTGGGGACTAGCTCCAGGCAAGCTGGGAAATGCATCCGGCCTCTGGGCCTTAGGTTCCCCACCCCTGATTTTAGATCTTCTCCCTCCCAACTAATTAACCCGAGGCATTCCCCCCCCTCGAGGTTTCAAAGCTAAGGGTTCCCTTGTGAGCTTGCTTATCTCAGTCAATATGAGGCAATTACTTAAAACACATGCTGTGACTTCTTGTATGCTCATTATACAAACCAATCTCCCTCACATCAGTGCAGCCCCATCAACTGGAGTTACTCCTGGTTGTCACCCTGTGGGAGAGGGATGTGGCCTGGATTGCTGGAGGTAAAAAAAGCAGTTGAGAATGGGAGGGAAGATGTGCCCTTTTTGCTGATGATCCATAAAAGAAAAAAAATTTGTCAATGCTAATATGCAACAGAGCCTCAGGGCCTGATCCTCACTGCTATAAGACAAAGAAATACACTCACTCACACCCGCTGAATATCTGTCCCTGCAGATGCTGGCAGATAGGGCCCAGACCTGAGCTCAACTGTAGGCTACTTCAGCTGGACAGGCAACGGAGCCAACAGCCTCCACAGGCCCCTGGGCAAGGTGTGTGTGGTGCTCCATGCTCCCAGAAGGGGCGGAGCCAAGGGTGGAATGGGCAGGGCCAAGGGCAGCTGGCCCTCAATGCTGCCCGGAGCATGGCACGTTTCTCCCCTCTCTGCAGTCCTTAGCACTGTTAGGCATATGCAGCCTGGTGTTGCCATGGTGATGTAAAGGTGCTGGGGCTCCAGCTACTGCTGCTGTAGTAGTGACCAGAGCCCCGAGCTCCTTTGAGTTGCTGGGCCCCTGCACCATTGCCCCCTTTGGCCCCTCTCTGTCAGCAAGCTTGTGTACAGGACTGAAAGCAGGCCATGGTGTGGCTTCCCCATCTGTGTAGGGTTGCCAGGTGTCCAGTTTTGAACCAGACAGTCTGGTATTTGAGCTTTCTGTCCGGGAAACAAATTGAGAAAATACCGGACATATAAATGTCCGGTATTTTCTAATTAAGTAAGTTTTATTATTATTATGAGTATCAGTACGTAGTTGCATACTGCCTGGCTGGTAGACATGCTCACACTGCATGAGCATGTCTACCAGCCAGGCAGTATGGAACTATGCAGTAGAGGGGGGGCGAGGCCAGGGATGGGTGGAATCCCCGGGGTTGGACTCGCCCGTGCGCTCTGCCGGGACCATGCACGGGACGGGCAGCATCCCAGGATCTGCGTGTGCCCGGGCCAGCGCTGCTTCCCGCCAGCCAGTTCCCCCACCCCTGTGCTCCCCTCCCGGCCTGTTCCCCTCCCAGCCAGCCCCGCTCCCCCCAACCCTCTCCCAGCCAGCCCTGCTTCCCGCCGGCCAGTTCTTCCCGCTTCCCCCTCCTCCCCCGACTCCCTCCCGGCCAGCCCTGCTTCCCGCTGGCTGGTTCCTTCCTCTGGCTAGCCCCGCTCCTCCTGACCCCCTCCCGGCCAGCCCTGCTTCCCGCCGGCCATTCCCTCCCATCTCCCCTGGCCAGCCCTGCTCCCCTCCCGGCTGGTCCCCACCCCCATCTGAGATCAAGTGTGTCCAGTATTTTTTTGAAATCCTCTGGTAACCCTACTTCTGTGTCACACAAGGCCACAGTAGGTCCATAGAAATACCTTGAGTTAGAAGTGGGAGGAAAAATTACAGGCCTCCTGAAAGATTCTGGATCACGAAGAAAAAGCTGCAGTTTTAAATAGCTGCTGCTAAATTCTTATAGTAATTTAAAAAAAAACAAACCCCTCTGCTGCTCAGTAATGACTGTGAAGTGTAAAATACTGAATGGCCTTCTTGCTGACGGAAGCAACACATCCTTTCGCAGCACGCACACTGTCACTTGGAAGTTACCATGTGATTATCACCAGTACTAAGCATATTGGAAATGAAAAAACTCCATGCATGTTAAAGGCGTCTCTTCTAGCCGTCAGCTGTCTGCCATGCCTCAGTCTCGCTTCCTTTGCAAGTAGGCGTCTTATTTCAAGCAGAACTCGGGAGCTTTCGGCACACGTTTCAGACACAGCACATTCTAAATATACCCATTTCCTGTTGCCATGATGCTAATTATGCTTTTTGCTCTGTGCCATTCTTTGACAGCAGCTCTGTTTCTGCGTCAGCATAATGGCATAGTGTGTTTATAAAAGGTGAAGGGAGAACTGCCCGTCTTTGCCTTCGCTCCCTTAGAAGGACGGCCGATGTTTTGGCCCATGTCTGCTATGTCTGTTAATCCTGTTGTATTAATTGACTATTTTCCTTTGCATCCTGTAGAATTTGCTCTTTCCATCTTCGAGAAGATGCAAGCACAGGAAATCCTGAGGAGCCTGCGGCTGCCTGAGTTTGATGACTTCAGTCAATTTTTCCGCAGCTTGCCAGCCACCACCTTAGTTGGCATTGGTGCCTTTGCTGCGGTGATTGCATACTGGTTCGCTAGCCGGCCAAAGGCACTGAAGCCACCATGTGACCTCCTGATGCAGTCAGAAGAAGTTGAGGTAAGGCTAGCATTATGTAGACCCTTCCAGGCATAAAAAATTAACCCTTAGGAATGCAGAGGTTTGGCTAAATTCCATGGGCAGAGTCTCCACTGCTGGGTCCCTTTATGTAGTAATTCATACCAGGCAGAGTGGCTGTAGAATGCTACTAAATCAGAAGGGTACCATCTTACCAGGTCTGACGATGGGGAATGGGAAGGCAAAAGGCGCAGTTGTCCGATGATTCAGCAGTGACTGGAGCCCCAGCATGCTCTGGGTGGCTCTGAGGGCTGATGGGGGAGTGGAATTTGCAGTGCACTCCAGGCAGTGCTGAGGGCTGCCCTTAGTTCTGCGTCTCCTGCCTGAAGTCCCACCCGTTCTGGGTGTGTGGAGTCTGGCCCCAACCATCTTGCGTAGAGACCCAACAATTTTGTCAGTCCCCCGATTTTATACCCACTTCACATAGGTGCACATGGCTGCAAAGGCTCTTCAGAACCAGGCCTTTGCTGTTTGTTGTGTGTGTTATACTGCTCCATCCTGGACAACAGTTCACAGGCTGTTACACCACAGATTAATTTGACCCTCTTAATTTTTTAGGAGTTTAAAAGGAAGGAATAAACATCCAAGCCATGAATTTAATCCTGCTTAATTCCTCCCAGTTTTAGCCTGCCTTGACCATGAGGCACTCAAAAATTACATACAAACCACTAAAAACCCAAGGCTTAATGTTCCCACAGATGGTCACTATCATCTCAGATAGCACTGTGTGCGTATGCTCACTCTGTAATGGTGGCTGCTGTAAACTCAGTGGTACAGCAAAACATTATGCCTTAATCCAAACCTGAGGCTGAGTATTCATTCATCTTGATGCTTTTTAAAGAGCTTTGAGGTTTAAAGAAACTGCCCCAATGTTAAAGCGCAAGAGCTTCCAAGAATAACATCTCAAGTTGAATTCATGTTCAAAACTGAGGGAACATCTAGACTGCAGAGCTTTTCTGAAGGTATCCCGGAAAAGCTCCGTCGCGTCCAAGGAATGCGTCCGATTTTTCCGGAAAAAATATTGGAAAAGCAGATGCATTTTGTCAGCATCCCTCTAAACCTCATTTTATGAAGAAGAAGGGATGTTCCAAAAGAGGGTTGTTTTTTTAAATTTGGCCCCGTCTAGACAGGCCAAATTTCGGAAAATCCTCTTTCAGAAGTAAATTGGAGAAAGATATGATTTATATTTTTCTGATTTATTTTTGTAGTCTAGACATAGCCTGAGACCTAAGGTAAGAATCTAAAGGTTAGTGACACACTTGTCCTTCTAGCAGGTTCCCCCTTTAAAAGAACTTTACTATTATTAAATTAATTATTAAAAAATAGGCAAAAGTTTATATTTCCCCATGGAAGCAATTCTCTTCTGATTAAAACAAGGACTCTGATGGGGTGGGGGAGAGACCGGGCTCTTTCCAACTATAGTTTTGATTCATTGCATAACCTTGGACAAGTCACTTACCTGCTGTCTGATTCATTTTAAACCCATATAGTGAATAACATCTGCCGGGGTGAAAATAATTTAAATTCTTATGGGTACTGTCCTATTGCAACCTGGGTCCTTGCCAGCTCTTTGAACAGCTGCCTGCTGGCTTTTGCCACAGCTCAGCCAGTTCTTGCCGGAGAGGTGCACCAGGGCACATCCTCCTACTATCACTAAGTTACTGAGGCATTGTGAAAATAATTAGTATTTGGAAAGTACGCTGCAAAAAGCAGGTTATAGTTATTATGACATTGACATGGCAAACTAATAATATTCCTATGAGCAGGGGTGGCCTGTGACTATAGGCCGACTTGGCCGTCCCCTAGGGCGCCACCTTCAATGGGGCGCCCGATGACGACGTCACTCCATTGACAGCCATACAGGCGGGGGCGCCGATCGCGCGTTCCGCCTGGGGCACCAGCTGCCGCAGCCCACCTCGGGCTGCTCCTGCCTATGAGATTTCCTATCTAAAAATCTCAACTACCCTACATTTGTATTTTATATGTACTCACTGATGGAAAGAGGCAGAAATTGGATGCTGTGAAGATTAACCCAGGGTTATCCACTAGTAATCCATTGAGGACACTGTGCATTGAGCTGATTTGCATCGCCTGCATCCTTGTGGCCATTATTAGGAATCTGAATCATGTGGAAGCTTTAATCACTGACACAGCAACATCTTAGGCAACCACACAGGAAAGCTAGAAAAATCAGAAAAGTGAGGTGAAGTACCCCCCTGCAAAAAAAGTCCAAAATTTCTGCTAAAGACACTGGGAACTGTATTATTTAATGGGAAAACCATCTTATCTTCCCAAGAGCTTGGCCTGTCTGTGGACTAAGGATGTTAAGGACTAGTCGACTATCTGATAAGCAAATGCTTATTGGATAGTTGAGTCGACTAGTTGATTTCCTCCCCCCTTGCTGCCTCTATCAGAGGCAATAAAGGGGGAGAGGGGGTACTTCAAAGCAGCGGTGCCGCATGGAGCCCGTACTTCAACGTTTCAAAGGGGCAGCACCGAACGGAGGCCAGGTCAGCTCTGTGCGATGCTGCTTTGAAATGCCAAGGCGGCATATCAAAGGGGCAGTGCTGCACAGCTGAGCCCGGGATCAGCTGTGTGGCGTTGCCCCTTTAAAACACCACCGTGGCATTTGTGTGGAGCCTGGGGTCAGCTGGGGACTCCCCAGCTGATCCCGGGTTCCAGCGCAGCACGCAGATCCCAGGGTCAGCTGGGGAGTCCCCAGCTGATTCCAGGTTCTGGGGAAATGCCATGTAGAGCCCGGGATCAGCTGGGGAGTCCCCCGCTGACCCAGGCTCTGCGTGGCATTTCAAAGTGGCAGCGCAGCATGGAGCCCGGCGTCCATGAGGGCGCTTCCACTTTGCAAAGCACAAGAGCCCCCGCTGGGGACTCTTGTACATTTCAAAGCTGGCACCCGTGTGCAGCCCAGAGTCTGCGGGACTTCCCACTGGCCCCAGACTGCACACAGAGTTCTGCATTCCTCCTTTGAAATGTACAAGAACCCTTGCTGGGACTCTTGTACAATTCAAAGGAGGAATGCGGAAGTGCCATCGACTACTCAACTAGTAAATTACTCAATATTTAACAGCCTTACTGTGGACCTGAGATGATATTTCTTTGTGTAGCTGAATCAGGATAGTAAACTTCCTTAGAGTAACAGAAACATGAGCCATAGTAAGGCCTAGTGCCTGCTTACATTGTAGCCATGTCAAAGGTTCCACCAAGTCCAGTGGAGCCCAGACCCACAAGGTGCCCTGTGTCTTGGTCTATGGCTCTCTGAAGGAGGGAATGAAATAGATCCCCATAGTAGCATGCAAATTCACTATCCCCACAGTGGTCTTTAGCTACCTCTTCCTGCATATGCAGGCAACTCCCATTGCTCCTAACCCTGCTGCATCTATTGACCTCAGCTTTGGTGACCCCAGATTTGGTGGGCATAATGTCTCTTTTTCAAAAAGGGGTTCAATATTGCACTTAGAGAGGAGAGATCACGTCTATCTTTGAATGGCAAATGTCAGTGCCACTAATTTTTTTACCTTTCCTGATGCAGAACAGAGCTATCATAATAAACCTGCATTAAACTCCACTTTTTACAGTACAGGTTGCACCTCTACAATGCGGGATTCTCTGGTCCAGCAACATATGTGGTCCGGCATGACCGCTGATGTTTCAGGATCAGGTAGTCCTGGCATGCTGCAGGAAGGGTGGGGACCCGGGAGCTGGCGCATGGCTTGGGGGACCTGAGCGGGGGCTGGGGCTTAGAGAGGCTGCAGGAGGGGCTGGGTGTTGGCACATGGGTTAGCTAGGCTGCGGGGGAGCCAGGAAGCCCGGTGGAGATGGGGAGGTGGGGGGGGAAGGAGAGAACTCCCCTGGTCCAGAAAAATCCCTCATCTAGGACCAGTCAGAGTCCTGTATTATCAATATGCTTCAGGCTCTCCAGTTATGAATTCTTTGCTACAAGCAAGGGTCCTTTTTTGCTTTTCTCCCCTTTAGAAGTAACATGAGCTCTCAGAATTCTTTTCCCCTATGCCAGGTTTATAGCAATGCTTCTTCAAAAGTCTTTGGGAAATATAAACTACCTCCCAGAAAACCATGCAGTGTCATGTATGTTTCTCGGAGTTGTCCCAAAATTGTTCAGAAAGCAGTTTTCACACAGCAAGTCAGACTACATAATCTGGTGGTCACTTCTGGCTTTAGATAATGACTCTGTTACATGAATTTTAATGTCCATTATACAAATTCTTCTGTGACTTTAAACTCCTCTGACTGGTGTCATAGGAAGGTGATGGTTCTACAAGGGCTATTAATTTTTACTGCACTCGTTCAAGCAACCAAGGAAACAAAAGCAGAGGTGACCAGTGACAGGAAGCTGAGGTGCCTTTTTCTTGTGTGAGGGTAGAATTTGAATGGGGCTATTTCTTTTGAACTTTGGGGATCAAATTTGGTTTTGGGGATAACTGGTGCCCCTCCATTTGGAGTCAGTGGGAGCTCTGTGTTCTTATGCCAGGGCTGACCTTGACAGACATGTCTAAACTCTGGTAAATAAAAATTTAGTACTTTCATTAAACAAGTTTTAGTGGGATTCCTTACTGTTTTACCTCTTCTAACAGTATTTTAAGGCATCTGTTATTTATTAGCTATGAATTGGTGACAGGCCAAAACTTCTGATTTTAAATTAACACCATGATTTTAAATTAAGATTTGAAGGCTTTCAGGACATTTATTTTGAAAATGCAGCATTCTTAAAGGTGAGCAAAGCTGGTTAAGACCATCCAAAATGATGATATTTTTGTATCCTCTAAATACAAAATGGCAAATTAGTTTTAATCAAACTTTGTTTAAAGCAAAGAGAGACAGGGAGCAAATTTCTATTTCATATCATGTAAAATCTCTGAATTTCTCTGGGGGAGGGGGAAAACTAAGGGAGATTCAGTACAATTTGAGGGGCTTTGTTTTCTAGTCTGTTCTTTCTATAGCTGCCTGAAATACTTCCATTAACATAGAACCATCGAATACTAGGACTGGAAGGGACCTCGAGAGGTCATAAAGTCCAGTCCCCTGCCCTCATGGCAGGAGCAAATACTGTCTAGACCATCCCTGAGAGACATTTATCTAACCTACTCTTAAATATCTCCACAGATGGAGATTCCACAACCTCCCTGGGCAATTTATTCCAGTGTTTGACTACCCTGACAGTTAGGAACTTTTTTCTAATGTCCAACCTAAACCTCCCTTGCTGCAGTTTAAGCCCATTGCTTCTTGTTCTGTCCTCAGAGGCCAAGATGAACAAGTTTTCTCCCTCCTCCTTATGACACCCTTTTAGATTCCTGAAAACTGTTATCGTGTCCCCCCTCAATCTTCTCTTTTCTAAACTAAACAAACCCAATTCTTTCAGCCTTCCTTCATAGGTCATGTTCTCTAGACCTTTAATCATTCTTGTTGCTCTTCTCTGGACCCTCTCCAATTTCTTCACATCTTTCTTGAAATGTGGTGCCCAGAACTGGACACAATACTCCAACTAAGGCCTAACCAGCGCAGAGTAGAGCGGAAGAATGACTTCTCGCGTCTTGCTCACAACTCACCTGTTAATGCATCCCAGAATCATGTTTGCTTTTTTTGCAACAGCATCACACTGCTGACTCATATTCAGCTTGTGGTCCACTATAACCCCTAGATCCCTTTCTGCCGTACTCCTTCCTAGACAGTCGCTTCCCATTCTGTATGTGTGAAACTGATCGTTCCTTCCGGAAGTGGAGCACTTTGCATTTGTCTTTATTAAACTTCATCCTGTTTGCCTCGGACCATTTCTCCAATTTGTCCAGATCATTTTGAATTATGACCCTATCCTCCAGAGCAGTCGCAACCCCTCCCAGCTTGGTATCATCTGCAAACTTAATAAGCATACTTTCTATGCAAATATCTAAATCGTTGATGAAGCTATTGAACAGAGCTGGTCCCAAAACAGACCCCTGCGGAACCCCACTTGTTATACCTTTCCAGCAGGATTGTGAACCATTAATAACTACTCTCTGAGTACTGTTATCCATCCAGTTATGCACCCACCTTATAGTAGCCCCATCTAAGTTGTATTTGCCTAGTTTATTGATAAGAATATCATGCGAGACCATATCAAACGCCTTACTAAAGTCTAGGTATACTATGTCCACCACTTCTCCCTTATCCACAAGACTCGTTATCCTATCAAAGAAAGCGATCAGATTGGTTTGACATGATTTGTTCTTTACAAATCCATGCTGGCTGTTCCCTATCACCTTGCCACCTTCCAAGTGTTTACAGATGATTTCCTTAATTATCTTCCCTGGCTCAGAAGTTAAACTAACTGGTCTGTAGTTTCCTGGGTTGTTCTTATTTCCCTTTTTATAAATGGGCACTATATTTGCCCTTTTCCAGTCTTCTGGAATCTCTCCCATCTCCCATGATTTTCCAAAGATTATAGCTAGAGGCTCAGATACCTCCTCTATCAGTTCCTTGAGTATTCTAGGATGCATTTCATCAGGCCCTGGTGACTTGCAGGCATCTAACTTTTCTAGGTGATTTTTAACTTGTTCTTTTTTTATTTTATCTTCTAAACCTACCCCCTTCCCATTAGCATTCGCTATGTTAGGAATTCCTTCAGACTTCTCGGTGAAGACCGAAACAAAGAAGTCATTAAGCATCTCTGCCATTTCCAAGTTTCCTGTTACTGTTTGTCCCTCCTCACTGACCAGTGGGCCTACCCTGTCTTTGGTCTTCCTCTTGCTTCTAATGTATTTATTAAAAGTCTTCTTGCTTCCCTTTATTCCCGTAGCTAGTTTGAGCTCATTTTGTGCCTTTGCCTTTCTAATCTTGCACCTGCATTCCTGTGTTGTTTGCCTATATTCATCCTTTGTAATTTGTCCTACTTTCCATTTTTTACATGACTCCTTTTTTATTTTTAGATCATGCAAGATCTCATGGTTAAGCCAAGGTGGTGTTTTGCCATATTTTCTATCTTTTCAATGCAGCGGAATTAGCTTCCTTTTGGGCCCTTAATAATGTCCCTTTGAAAAACTGCCAACTCTCCTCAGTTGTTTTTCCCCTCAGTCTTGATTCCCATGGGACCTTACCTATCAGGGCTATTTAAGGGCTATTTAAATTATTTTTTGATACTAGAAACATTGGCCTCTAATTTTAGTCTGTGAATAAAAGGTATAACTGCTCCAAAAAGTTAAAAATAGAAATGATAAGAACGTAACGATTCTTGTTCCATGAACTAGGAGAAAGTAAAGAAGCTATAGAATCATTTATAGCCTTAGGCCACATCTATATGTACCATGCCAGAGATCTATTTTCCTGTGTTCTATTTAGCAGGTCTAGTTAAGACTCGCTAAATTGAATGCTGAGGGGAGTCCTGTTGGCACTGGTACTCCTTGCAGTTGTAAGGAGTTAGGGAAGCCAGGAGGAGCCAAATGCTCCTGTCAGCCTTCCTCTGTGAATAGAGTGCCAAGTTCAGCTTAAGGTAAGCCTATTCCAGGTATGTATTTTACATTGCTGGAGTTGCATACTTTAACTCAACCTTCCAGATTTAGTGTATACCTGATCTTAGAGGGAAGTAATGGGCTAAATCCTGGGATGTGGCTGCTGAGCAAAATCAGTGGTGAAGCTGGTACAAGTGCATTGGTATCTATGGGCAAACACAAAAGCCCAGTATTCTCACTAATCAGTAATCTGGGGGCTCAGTTATTGTTTGCCTTTGTTTCTACTTTGAGAAATGCATTTGGGAGTGAAGAATAAATGAACTTACAAAGTGAATCACATAGGGTGTGTTTTGTAATTCATTTTACAAAGCCCTTATGGCTTTGTTTTGCTTTCTTATTTTTACAGCAATGGAACTGTGGGGATTTTTGTGGTGGGTTAAGGAAAAAATCTCAACAAACCTGCTTATCTGACTACTTTACACAGTTTTAGCCAAAAGCGAATATTTATGGCAAGGCTAACAGGAATATTATTTGAAATGTTCCTCCACAAAAATATTAGCATACCTGTAACATTCAAGCTACTGTATCACACTAGTTATAAGCTAATGGCAGATTAATTATTAAGTTCTACCCACCTTCAGGTTTATGATACCTAACTTGCCTGATGTTGCATTTTATGGTCAGGCTGTCATGACCTACACTATGGGACCAGATTCCAAAGATGGTTGTGCTGGGTTTGTTTGGGTATTTTGCCTCTCTCTTTCAGAAGATTCTGATCTGATCACTGTATGTCGGATTGGTTTCCATAGGGCTGGGAAGGAGCTCGGCGGTCCATGATAAGTGACAGCCCAGAATTATTAACTCAGTACTATGATGATGCAAGGACAATGTATGAAGTATTTAGAAGGGGATTTAACATATCTGGTAAGTGATGATGATGGGTAAAGATCATTGACTTGTCTAAAACCCCACTGGGCTTCAATGCTGCTATCCCAGCACTGGTCAAAGGGTAGAATTGGGTCTCCTGTCTTTGGAGGAAATGGCTACACGGTACTGGAATTTAATCTTGCTTGCAGTGAAGTCAATGAGAGCTTTGCTGTTGACTAAGACTGGACCTTGCTGGTTAGGGAAGTAATTGGCCAAAAAACAAAAACAAAACAGTGGACCTATCAGGATAATCAGCTTATCAATGGCAGAAACCAGCATACAATCATGAAAGCCCTTCACAGGCTACAGCAAGCATGGAAGCCATGGTATTTTTTCTGAAGTGGGGAGTGTGGATGAATCTCCAAAAGTGGCAAAATGACTTAGGTCCCTAAATCCCTTTGGCTCTCAATCACTTAAATCACTTTGGCGCTCTAGAAGATATTTTATCCTGTGGCCATCATTTAATCTTAGGCACCTAAATTCATATTTAAGTACCTGAGCATGTGCAGCTCTGCTGGCAATGTCTGTGGAGTTCCACATGCAGCAGGCTTGAAAAATTATACCTGCTTGAGTAAATGACAGAAATTTTTCAAAGACCCAGCTGCATAGCTTAACGAGTGAACTACACTCCTTCCACAGCTGATCTTTCTCAGTGGATCCACATCTGACATATTGTATTGTAAAAAGTGTTGTTTTTATTGTCTAGGGATAAACCAGTGGCTACAGCATAGAGGGAACAGAAAGACGAAACAATGCATTTATCCTGCAGAAATTAAACTAAAGGGAGCAAGCAATAAATCACTCTCTGGCCTCAGCTGATACTAATTTTGTAGTTTGAAATGTCCTCGAGAAGGCATCATGTTAGTGTTACTAAAAATTACAGTTGATCCAAATCCTGCCAACTGCTGGGTTAGATGGGTAGAATTATTAAGCATTTGTTGTCTGCATTCATTTATATGAACTGTGACTTTCTTTTTGGTAGGGCAGGACTGGTCCAGTGGATAGGGCACAAAGAGCCAAGAGTAAGGGAGGGTCTGAATAGTTCCAAGACTCCTTAAGGGATGCCTTTGTCATCCTCTTAAGTCCCAGCTTTTCCTGTCAAAGCCTTGCAAAGACACAAAAGGAGCAATGAGGAGGAAAGAACCTAAAAAGGTCTTGACCTTTTATTAGTCCAGGTCTACACTCATAGGGAACAACAAATGAAGATTTGCAACTCCAGCTACGCTAATTACATAGCTGGAGCCAATGTACCTTGTTTCATGTTTCCCCGCCATTCCCACAGTGGGAGGTTGATGGGAGTAAATACTTCCATCAGCTTCCCTTACTCCTTGCATAAGCTAGAGTACCAGCAGCCAGCAGGGCACCCTCTGAGTTCAATTTAGTGAATTTTAACTAGACTCGCTAAATCAACTCCGGAAATTCGCTGCTGCTGCAATCGATCTTCTATTTAGTGTAGACATGGCCTTAAGGAGGACTTTGCAAACACAGGTCCTGATTAGGGATGTTAAATTTTGATTAATCAACTAATCGATTAGTTACTAAGGGGGGCGCTTGCTCCCCCATGGCTCTTATACATTTCAAAGAAAGAGGCGCAACAGCAGGGATGCCTCTGCTTCCCCTGCCCCCCACGGAGACAGTGCTGGGGGGAACCAGCTTTTAAGCCAGCTCCCCCAGCATGGGCTCCTGCCCTCCCGCTGCCTCTCTCTGATAGAGGCAGCCAGGGGGAAGGAGCAACAAGTTGAGTGACTACTTGACCATCCGATAAACTTTATGCTTTTCAGATAGTCGACTAGTCGCTTATATCCCTAGTCCTGATAAGGTGGGTTTTGAGTCCAATAGGTCTTGAACTGGAAGCTGTGAATTCCAGAGTCCATATCCCAGCTCTAACATGGATCACATGAAGCCTGAATTCTTAAATTCTGTTTCTCAGTTTCCCCATCTGTATATAATACACTGGTCTTGAACTCTGCCGAAGTGTTAACACTGTTTTTCTTCTTCTTCTTCTTTTTTTTTTTTTTTTACTGCACCTGAAGTTTAAGGGGAAAAAAATGTAAATACATGAATAACTTTTAAAGTGATAAGATGAGGAGGAGAAGAAGACCAGGAACAGGAGTGTGAGAGAGGGAGTTGTAGAGAATGTAATGTATGAACTATGTGAAAGGAATGCATGTGTGTGTGCCAATTCTAGTCAGAGTCTAGTGAACTGCATGATGGAATTTGCCTCAGAAAATCTTAGCCCTGGTCTATGATAAGGAGTTATTTCGAAATAACTCCCCTTATTTAAAAATAACAAGCAGCGCGTCCACACTACCAAGCCCATTATTTCAAAATAAGGGGTGGTTATTTTCAAATAAAAACTCCTGCTTTCCATGGGGAATAATGCTAATTCGAAATAATTATTTCAAAATAGTGGTGGTGTGGACGTTTCACTGCTGCTATTTCAAAATAACCACTCCCCAGAGTCATTCAAAGTAATTACTCCCCAGTGCTTCCTGAGGCTCTAAGTTGAGGTAGTGTGCCCACTTTAAGGGAGCCTACCTCGGACTAATTTTGAGGCTTCCCTGTAATGTGCACACGCTATTTCAAAATAGTTATTTTGGGAGTTATTATTTTGAAGTAAATTATTTTGAAATAATTTCCTAGTGTAGACATGCCCTCATATTGCAAAATTGTGCCTTGGAATCTCAGAACTAACTCAATAAAATCCTTCCAAGTATAAATCAGCATAGCGATGCTTGCATGAGTCTGCAGACAGCCTGAAACAATAGCTTGGAGAGGTGTGTGTGATCTTGCTCTTATCTGTGAGATGTTAACTTTGAAACCTAATCATGATAGTTTAAATGGCAATACTGGTAATTAATCATTTAGCAGGAACATACAGTAAATGAGTCCCGCAATCCTTAATTGCCTCCCACAGCTTCTGAGATATCAAATCCTGCATCCTGCACAACTTTTTCAATACAATATTTTGTATTTCATTGAAAATTAAATAGACAGGCAGGGTAAATTGAATTACATTCAGTATAAAATTAAATGACACCTGAAACATTCTCTATTAAATGCAATTCAGCCTTCATATTTCACATGTATTGGAAGTTTTCTGAGCATTTCCACTCTGGTACCTGACATGTGTCATTATTTATTATTATTTGTATTTCTGTTGCCCCTCGGAGCCCAACTTTGGACCAGGACTCCATAGTGCTAAGCGCTGTGCAAACATAGAACAAAAAGGCCTGCCCCAAGGAGGTACAATTGGAGTATGTAGGCTCCTGGCCACAGAACTCATGGGGGCCCTTCTGTGATTCTTTTTGGACTTGAAAACACACATGAGCTTTGTTCTGAATGGTTAGTGTTTGAATGCCAGAACCAGAACCCTCAACAGAATAACTGCTGTGTATGATACAGTGTGTTAGTCTGGGGATGAGGCCCATGTGAGTATCTCAGCAGATAGGGAGCTTCTAGGTGGTGGAAGTATGGGAAGAAAGGCAATTTAACACTTTGAGTATTGCTCTCCTCTTTTTGTCCCACACACCTCTTCCATTTTCATTAGGAAGCGTTTTGACTTCCTGATGCTTCATTGAAAGGGCAGCAATCCAGCCTGTGGGAGGTGACATTTAGGATGAAAGACACAGTGTCTTAGGGAAAAGTTGGTTTAACTGGGCAGTGGATCTATTCAAAGCTATCCCCATCTTTGCTATTTTGAATGAAGGCTCAAAATGGTCCATAATCCAGTGCCCAATTACACAGGGCTGTCTTCCTTTTTAATGTGGTAGCACTCTGTGTGAACCCTGCCTCAGAGAAACATGCATTGACCTTGATCATAACAATGGTTATATTTTAGAGGAACCTCCTCAGGTGCTCAGGATGCTATACACTCACTAGCCCTTGGTCCTAAGACACACACCCCCCATAACTTTGTAATCTGTTTATTTTGTTTAGAGAATGGCCCTTGTCTAGGATTCAGAAAGCCCAAGCAGCCTTACAAATGGTTGTCGTATAAAGAGGTGAGGTTACCCTGAATCTTTCTTTCATCAATAATTCTTCTCCTTTCTGTCTAAACGTAGCTGCTTTTAAAAGAACTCTTCTAGTGCTATGCTGGGAGGGCTGCCAATAGATTCTTTTACCACTTTCAATTATTTGCTTGTGTGTGGGGGTGGGTTTTTTTGTTTGTTTTTGTTTTGTTTTGTTTTTTAATTTGAGCCAGATGCTGCACACCTTCTGGCGGCTATTATAACCTCTCTTCACGTCATTGAGCTATGTTGGCACTTTGCAGGACTGGGAGTTGAGTGCACACTACCAGTAGGATTGATTTACACGGCATCTCTCTCAAATCAAAGCTTTGGAGAATTGCACACCCTGAGTTGAACCCTGATGGCTTTGCTCATGGAAATAGTTTTGCTGACTTCAGTGGGCACACTCATGGAAGGTGCACAGATTTGATGTGATGTGATTACTTTGCCGTACTCCCCACTGAAAATCAGCCACTTATGGGTGGAGTAGCCATGTAATGTGCTCAAAGTAGTACACATGCTGCAATAAATAAAACTATTGATTAGTGCTCAGACCAGAAATAAAGAACAGCATAACAATTTCAGGAGACGGAAGAGTTTTAAATAAGCAGCCAAGACACTAGAATTGAGGACAAAAAATATTGTGAGCTCTTTAATGGCTAGAGGGTCTCAGAGGGGTAGGTGTATTAGTCCATAACTGTAACAACAATGAGGAGTCTTCTGGCACCTTAGAATAGGGTTGTGAAAGGTTAACCAGCAAGCATCACCTTTAACGGGTGATGCTTACTGGTTCCAATTAACCAGTGGGGATGGGAGCAGCACCCTGCCTGCTGTGGGAAGGGGGCTGCTCCAGCCCCATGGGGCCTGCCATGGACAGGGGCTGCTTCGAGCATCTGGAGTAGCCCCTGTCTAGGACACGCCCAGGTGCATCACAGACAGAGCCACTCCAGCCCAGCCGTAGTGGGGGGGAGGACGCTTCAGCCCAACTGGGCTGGAGAAGCCCCCCCCTTAATTGGTTAACCAGTTAAATGTGAAGTTTACTTCACATTTAACTGGTTTAATGCACTACATGGGATTTTACATCTCTACCTTAGAGACTAACAAGACTTAGAGGTTTCGCAGGTAAAACCCACTTCATCAATTCATCTGATTAAATGGATTTTACCCACACACGCTCATAACCTAATAAATTTGTTGGACTCTAAGGTGACTGCTCATTGTTTTTAATGGCTAGATGTCACCAGAGTCTATTTTATGTGCTTTCCAGTGAACCAATATTAGAGCCCACCACTGTAGATTAAATTACATTTTTGCCTGCTACTTACATTCCTCTCCCCCATTCACTTTTTCCCCCTTTTCTAGGTCTCTGAAAGAGCAGAAGCTTTAGGATCGGGGTTAATCCAACAGGGATGTAAACCATCAGCAAGTCAGTTCATTGGAGTCTTTGCACAAAACCGTCCAGAGGTGAGATGTTGTTGTAACCTCTTGCAGAATGAACAGTATTTTTGATCTCACTTTAAATTTTAATCTCATTAAGTGTTTTAATCACTCCCCTCCCTTACTCCTTTTCTCTTGTAACATCTCCTTCCAGTGGTTCATTTCTGAGCTGGCTTGTTATACCTATTCCATGGTGGTGGTCCCCCTCTATGACACATTAGGCCACGGAGCTATTCGTTACATTATCAACAAAGGTAAAACCAGACATGCATAAATACCATTGAGTGTAAGGTTCTCAGAAAGTCATTCTTTTTATGCAGAATGACGGACTTCTCTTCTGCTTTCCTACATGCAGATGCTTTGGCACAGTAAATCATTTTGGCTGGATATAACCATAGCTGGATTATATAGTGTATCTTTTTGTATCATGGCAGGAGGGCTTTAGCAATCTGAAATGATCTGTAATGGATAAGCTTTATACATTTCCAGCCATGCATTGTCTTGTAACTTGTTCTATTGCTGAACTGAGTGTAGTGTTTAAGTTTCCCGAATCTGTGATACATTTTCCCCTGCAACAACATTAGCCCATTTCTGCATATTTTGTTTTAATGACAAATGCTAACAGTGATCTATCATATGGTAACCTCACTTTATGCATGTATTTTACTTTGAACATTATTTGAGTCTTAACATTGCTCCTGTCTTACTGATTTCCTGCCTGGCAGGGTAAAGTCTATTCTGTAATAAACTTCCCATAAAAATGAGTCTCTCCTTACAAATAGAATTTTAAGGTTTTAGAGTCCCATTCCTGCAAAACACTTAAAATCACATGCTTAACTTTGAGCATTTGAGCCAATGGGACAATTCACAAGTGTAAAGTTAAGCCCTTTCTTCAAAATGTGCAAGATCAGGGCTTAGGACTTTACGAGCAAAATATTAAGATTTTATCTTGTGACCAAAAGCTGAACACAAGGTTGTACAATTGTTTTGCAGGACTTGTCTGAGCTGTACTAAATCAAAAGCAGAACAGATTTTTAGTTGTATCTAACTTTATTTCCTATCTAAAAAAGAGAATTATGGACACATACTGCTTTCTCATAAGGGAGTTTGTATAAAAATCATTTTCTTTAAGACTTCTGGAGACTTGTTTGATTTATATTTTTAAAGAATGAGCCAGCTGGTGCAAACTGTCAATTTACAATTAACGGCTGACACAAATTGAGGATTAAAAGTTTTAGTCTGTAAATGTAACTGGAAAAACAACAAATAGTCTTGCAGCATCTTAAAGACTAACAAAAAATGTAGATGGTATCATGAGTTTTCATCTGAAGAAGTGGGTTGTGCACATGAAAGCTCGTGATACCATCTACATTTTTTGTTAGTCTCTAAGATGCTGAAAGATTATTTGTTGTGTTTCCAAGTTGAGGATGTATTTATTACTTTTTTTAAAAAGTCCTTTCTCTTTTTATGGCCTTTCTTTCCACTGAGTCATATATGTTGCATAGATGGCTGATTCCTACGGAGGTCAGCGAGAACTTTTTTTTTTATGGACTTCACTGGGACCAGGGGTTTGGCCCAGGATGCATTTCAACTTGCAGAGAGCTTTGCTGTGATTCTGTGGCTCTAAGATAGCTCAGATCATAACAGCAGCCAACCACTGGCATCATTCCAGCAGGAAGAATTATCTCAGTGCTACTAAAAGTGTGTTTTATCATTCTGGATTTGAGTGTCTAACAAGCTCTTCATACCATTCAGGTTTATTATTTCCTGCAGTTTTTAATATTTTTTAAATTGAATCTTAAAATAATTGTAGCTGTCAGTCTGACCCTCTTTTGCTGCAAATCAATATCTGCCTCATCGCTCATTCAGTTTCAGAAACAGTAGTATACTCTGTTTTAGGGATGTAAAGGCATAACCGGTTACCCAGTAAGCATCACCCTTAAGCTCTGGGCCTGCTATGCCATGGGCTGGGAGGCTGCTCCGGCCAGGCCAGGCCTGTCGCGCCATGGGCTGCTTCAGCCAGGCTGGGCCGCTGGTTAACCAGTAAGCATCACCTGGTAAGATTAAACACACAGCGTTTAACCTGTTTAATTTTTTAAATGACAGTTTGCCTCTGTACTGTGTTCAGTGTTGATTTACAAATTACTAGGGTTAAATACTAAAATGCACTTCTTTCCTAAGTGAAAATATATATTCTATTCCAAGATTTTATGGCATAAATATAAAATGACTGTCAAAGACTGATGCACAATAACTGTGAAGCTGTAGCTAGTGTTACATATAAGTAAAAAAAAATGTTTTTGTTTTTTAGCTGATATTTCCATAGTAATTTGTGACAAAACAGAAAAAGCCAGAGTCCTCTTGGATCATGTGGAGAAAAGGGAGACACCAGGCTTAAAGTCTATTATTCTGATGGATCCTTTTGAGAACGACCTAATGGAAAGAGGGAAAAGATGTGGTGTTCACGTCCAATCCATGCAGGAAGTAGAGGTGAAGTTCCTATCCCTCTTGTTTAATGTTAGACCCAGAAATGATCAGCTCAGATATTATTTGATGGCAATCCAGGAGATGGCTGTTCAGATAAAACAAGAAGTTGCTTCTCATTGATAAAGTTTGTTATTAGTAGGCATGTTGATCAGCTTCTTTTCACTTTTACGTTGGATTGTATGTATGTTTTAGGTATCTTGTCCAAAGGTTTTGCTGCAACTAAAGCTTGTTCCAAGCCAGATCCTGTAGAGATGTCAAGGCAGGATTTTCCTGCTCTTCTTTTTCTTCCTTTCTGTCTCCTGTTTCCTTGGTCATTTACAGTTTTTAACAGGCACATTAATCTGCATAGGTTAGAATTAAAATAATTTTGTTAATATTCTTTCAGAATTGTGGCCGTGAGAATCCACATGCCCCTGTGGTGAGTCCAGTCATTTTCTCCAAACTTTAACTGTGCAGTTACTTTAAACAAAAGAGTGTGGAGAACATCTCCACTCTGTGTATACGTTCATTACATATAGCGGTATATTCCTCAATAGGAGGTGACTGCCAATGAAGGATCCTAAAGATTCTCCCCTATCTTCCGCTAATAGCAAATGAGATTCACTACTCAGACTAAGATGCATGTTGTTTGCTTCATAATGATATCCCCTGAATGCTTAAATAGAACTTCATGACATAAACCCCAGGAAGGGATGATAGAGGATGAGATGATAGAGGTGCTCTTTAAAGAGTTTTTTGTGACTGCAAAGTGTGAGAATAAGTAGGGAAGATTAAATGAGCTATCTTCAAAAACTGACTTTAGAATAGATTTCAGACTATATAAACTTAGTTATGTCTTTTACAAAAGGCAGTTCAGCTACAATTCAATAAACAGGCCACATAAAAACAAAGTAATAATTATTAATGGCTCCAGTTAAGACATCTCTATTGCTAATCAGAAAAAAAAGAAACCTCTGATTAGATTCGTATAAGTTCATCTGGGTCCACTTACAAACCCAATCTCTAACCCTCATTTGGGAACTCCACCCAGCCCCAACCCTAATCCTTGTTCACGTCTGCTAACTGGTTTCATCCTTAACTCTTGCCCCAGCCTGCTAACCAGCCTGAATCCTAACTCAAACCCTAATAATATTGGCCCACCTACTCCGGGTCATAACAAGGGCGCATAGCTGAGGGAGTGCAGAAAAGACAGCTACTACGCTGTCTTCGCTCGTGCCTCGTGCCACGTCAGTACCCCCACTGGCGCCGAGGATGGTCTTGCCTCAGGCGCCATATTAGCTAGTTACAATGCTGCATCTATTATCCTAACAATAACAATAGACAAGGCTCTCCAGCGTGCCCTCTATTGTAATCGTGAACTCTTAACCTTCACCTGCAGTGTGATTCTACGCCATTCACCAATCCACCTCAATCTTCTGGCTCACTGGTGCCCATCAGATAGCCCCAACCTTACAGCTATCCGAGGAGTAAAGGATCTTTCGAAAAGGGTTTTTTTCCCCCCGAAAGAACCACGTCTAGATGGCGGTTTCACTTTCAAAAAGCCCTTTCGAAAGAACGTGCAGCTGCCATTATGCAAATGAAGCATGGGAAATTCAAATCCCAGCTTCATTTGCAATTTCAATCTGTCTAATTTACATCCCTCTTTCAAAAGAGGGATGTAGTCTAGACGTGCCCTTATACCTTCAGTTCTTCTCAGGAAAAATCAGGAGTTTTACCTATGCATACAACAGGACTGTACCCTAAATCATTAACTCAGCCTTTGTGATTTCAATATGGATATTTCTAAATCTTTTTATTATAAAAGACAGATAACTGATCTCTGTGAATTGCCTTCTCTCTATTTCAAAGGAAGAGACTTGTGATGTATTTGAGGATATGGAACAACTTTCGTTCTTTTATAAGTGGCCCTTTACAACAGAGCCTAGTGGTAAAAACCACAGTCCTTTATTAGTTGTTTCCCATAATCTTTTTATCTTCCTTTTTCTCTTGTATGATTCCTGAATACTTAGTCCTGCAAATCAGACTACATGCTATTATTCTGATGTAATACCTAAGAGCAGAACTGCCTTTTATTCAGCTCCTGTCCTTGTTTCCAGGACAACCTCCCAACAAGGAAAATCTGTCCTGAGTTCACTGATACCCCCTATTTCCTTGACACTTCCATTTAAAATGCTCAGCGTATTGTCACTAACCATGCTGGGAATCAAAAGGCATTGTTCGGACTACAGCTCTTTCTTTCATGTTGGGGGGAGGGTTCTCCTAGAGTAAAAAAGGGACAGATCCTACAAACACTTACACATGTATGGGTTTTTTTTAGAGGTCTTCTTGATATGCTGTAGGACTTGACCCTAAAACAGCTGTTGCAGAACAGGATTCATGTACTGACAGAAGTCATCTTCATGGTGTTGGTGACACTGTCTAATTTTATACTCCATAGCATGTCAACTCAGAGTAAATGTTCCTTAGGAAACAAAACCGTAACCAGAAAGACCAATCACAATGGGTGACAGTCATAAGTTATCTTCTGATCTAGTGGAAGAGGATGTGTGTCATCCCTGCAGACCCAGCTGTGCATAGCATGATTCAATTCTAATAAGTACAACTGATTTAAATGATGATTAGCAAAGTTTACGCAATGTGTATGAGTGCTTTCCTCCACTACTGCTACCTTTGGAGACTTGTCGGAGTTTCGGCATCACGGCAGCACCAGTCGGGAGCATCTTGAAAGCTGTCGAATTAGATATTAGCACTAAGAATGACCATGCTACTGCTGGGTACACTCAGTGCTAAATATTCAAAAGTAACCTTCTGGGTGTGTGTATTTTTTGGTGGCCCAAGCTGAACCACATAGGGCTTGATAGCTTATATAGCTAGAGTCTTGCAGGTATCCAGATATGTGGATATTAGGGATGTTAGATATTGGTTATTTTAGTAATCATGTAACCAAAACAATTTATATTAAATTGCTGCCCCCCTGGGGACGGGGCCAACAGCCAGTGCACTCCTGGCTCCCAGCCCCATTCCCGGGGAGCCCCCCACTACCCCACGCTGCTGCCCGGTGGACAGAGGCTGCTCCGGCATCCCACCTACCCCCTTATTCTTCCCCCCCCCCCCTTCCCTTCTCCTATTTATTTCGAGTGTTCACATCCCAAACTCATAACTCCAGTCATCTGAAGAAGTGGGCTGTGCCCATGAAAGCTCATGATACCATCTACATGTTTTGTTAGTCTATAAGGTGCTACCAGACCATTTGTTGTTTTTTTCTGTAACAGACTAACTCGGCTACCCCTTGAAGCTCCTGATAATTATTGGTTAGTTGTTTAAACGACTATATGCTAACATCCTTTGTGGATATCCACGGCTTATTTTTACAGATACAGATGTAGATACAAATTTGGTATCTAGGACTCTACAAATTTGTGGATATCTGCTTTATATCCATAGGTATCCACATCTGCGGATATGAATGCAGATATTTGCAGTTCATTTTTGCAGATACAGATGAGGTTTGAATTTAGTATCCATGCAGGGCTCTATATATAGCGGCCCAGCACTCACTGATCCTAATGACTTCAATTACAGATAGCATCAGTCAACAGTGAAAACTAGGACTCAGGTGTCTCAAACTGGGTTTCCAAAAACTAAGGCACCCAGATATTTTAACATATTAGCTGCATTCTCAGAGCAAGGCTGGATGCATAGTAGAAAGAAACCTGAAAGAAATATTTTACAGGTAAACATGCTGAGGTTTTCTTTCTACAATCATGTTGTTTGCATGCATTTGGTCTTTGTGGGCATTCATAAAAATGCCTATACATTTTTAGAATGAATGAGCATTCAGCCAGAAATTAAAACAGTATTTGTTGCTGTTATTAATAAAAAGTTTATCACCCAGTTAGGAACCCAGAAAAAAATGCCATGTGACTTAGGGGACCCAACACATGACATAAATAAAAAATAGAAATTATTATTTTCAAACAACTCATGTATATAGTATTCGTCCCCAATGTTAGACACTCATGAATAACAAATACAGATGAAGAAAATCAGAATCTGTTAGCAAATGATTTCCTAAACCTCCCAAGAGGCCAAATGCTTACCTATTATTTTAAACCAGTAGTTCAAATAGCTGTTATGCAGAAGCTTAAGAACTTTGCGGGGCCGGGCGGGTTCATTAGGCTGGAGTAAAGCATATTATAAGGAATCCAGGATCTTGCATGATGAATTAGTGTCACTAAAGCACACTCCCTTAACACACCTAAACCTTGGGGAAAAGAAGGAAAGTAGTCCAAATGGACAAACGTACCAAAGGAAAATTACATGTTGTGCTTTTTGCAAGCTTCAAGGAAAGAAAACTAAATGACGGGGTTGTGATATGATCGATTTAATAATGAACTGAGCACAAAGGCTAATGATACAAAGCTGTGACTATAATTTTCCTGTTTTCTTTGTGCATTTCTAGCCTCCTCACCCAGAAGATCTATCGATTGTCTGTTTTACTAGCGGCACTACAGGTAACAGAACAGGCATTTTAATCTTAATACATTACATTGGACTACAAAATCTCTCTGAATAACAGCTCACCATCTATAAACACAATCTAGCACTGTCATGTATAAAACAATCTTTGTTTTATGCCTAATAAATGTGTGTGAAACATACAAATGTATATAAAGTTATAATTAAAAACAGAATACACTGACATAAAAACACATATTTTTTTTGCAGATTCTTAAATCTATTTTGGCAGTATGATTTTGCAAGATATGAAAATAGTCTGTCTGTTGGATCTTTTGGTTTAAAAAAAAATCTGCAGATTGGGAGGGAAAAGAGCATATCTGATACTTATTTCCAGTAGCACCATGAAAGCATAACATTTCATAATAAAAAGGCAAAAATAGAAACCTAGAGCCAGTCTTCTTGCAAGAGTTCTTCAAGCATTGGTGTGAATTCATATCACATCATGCAACAGTTATCTGGGGATCTGGAACACAATCCAGAAATGCACCTTAGTCCTGAAATACTGTTTGAAATATCTGTCTTTTGTCCACGTGTTTGCTCTTGGGGTTGTCTGTCACTTTGTACTACCCACTAGTGTCCTCAAAATGGCTTCTTTTCTGGTAGCCATGTAAGAATCATCAATTGAAACTGAACAGCCTTGTGCTAAGTTACCTCTCAAGAACTGAATTGCTTGCTCCTTGAAAAACAGAATGTAGGCTGAACAAGAGGCTAGGTCAGGGCTACTCAACATGCGGGCGCATTTGTTTGCAGCCCGCGGTGCAGTCTGGGTTTATGTGGGGCTCAACATGTGGCCTGCGGGTGGGATCCTTTGAACATGGCCTCTACTGGGAACACGCTCCACAATGGCGAGGCGTCTCCCAGGTGGGGTGAGCATGGAAAGATGCAAGCGGATGGGCTGGCTAGAACAGACAGGTACAGGGTGTTGGCATTTCTAGCCCCCAAGGAAGGAGGTACTGGGAGTGCTGGGGCATTGTGGGAGATGCTGGCTGCTTAGCCTTGTGGGCAGAGCCTGAGAGGTGCTGACTGGCTTACACTGGCCACGTTTGGGTCCAGCGCTGTGGCTTAAGGCTTAATCTTTGTATTCATGCCCATGTGTGTGAGCGAAGCTATTTGCAACCCTCAGCATGTGCTGTGAGTATCATTGTGCCCCCACATCCCCTCCCGGGGCTTCCAAAGTTGAGTAGCCCTGGTCTAGGTTGTTACCTGCCATCTACTGGGGAGGACTTGTATTGCAGAATAGGAAAGTTCTTGTTCCTCTGGTCCAAGTACAGTATTTAATGCTGCAAGGAAATACTTTTTTCCATGGCATCATATGTGTTTTACTGTGGGAAATCCTGCCTAAAGTGTTCGGCATTGCAGAGAATGCAAACCAATGTATAAGAGGAGTTTTAGTTGTTCCATTCAGAACTATACAGTGGGGTTCTTGGTAAAGTAAAGAGAAGTCATGGTACAGAATAAATGTCTCATGGTGAAGTACATTCTAACTATTGGACAAACCACGACAAAGTCAGTGCAAATGCAGGCACTTATTTTTAGTTTAACAGCATCCATTGTACATGTGTGTCCCAGGGGTAGTGGCAAGACCACACACTACAGTGGTAGGCAGTCAGATTGTGAACAC
The DNA here is from genome assembly GCA_019425775.1 of Rafetus swinhoei. Lineage (NCBI taxonomy): Eukaryota > Metazoa > Chordata > Testudines > Trionychidae > Rafetus > Rafetus swinhoei. Next base: position 16,787,265 of record CM033428.1, on the reverse strand, counting down.
AGATTTGCTGTGTTTTGGGCTGAGAATATTGTGGATCCAGTATGCTCAGCCAGTGCATGGGAGAGGAAATCACTTCACTCTCGACAAGCAGTCCCTGGGCAACTCGGGTTCTGCACTAGGGATGTTAAATTGTGGTTATCTGACTAATCATGTAGTGGATACAATTAGTCGATAAGGACACCACTCTGCAGAGCCACAACAGGGATAGCTCTAGGAGCTGGTTTGTGCTGGCTCCGGGAGCCACCTGCACTGCAGCTCTGCATTTTAAATGTAGTAAGAACCGCTCGGCTCACACTGAATCCAGCAGCCTCTGTTCATGGCAGCCAGCCCTGTCCGCCCCCTCCCCCCCCCCCTCCCACTGTCTCTAATAGAGGCAGTGAGCGGGGGAGGGGTGGGGGCCGGAAGACAGGCTGAACCATGGAGCTGGTGATGGGGGGGAACCAGCTCCTGTCCTCCCCTTGCTACCTCTGAGATAGCAATGGGGGGGAGCAAGTAACTGATACTCCAATCGACTACTTGCTAACATCCTTATTCTGCACTGGCATTCTGTGTGCAAAGTTGTGCAGAGACATTAACTACATGCTCCAGGAGTTGGGACAGCCACTGAAGGTAAGGTCTTTCCAGCTCAGAGAGGCTCTCAAAAGGCTCCTTTAGGGGAAGAATTAACCCACAAGTTAGCTGAACTTTTGGGTTGTTTGGGATTATAGAATGTATAGAAAACCTAGGATCAGTGTTTCCTTTAAAGTCAAGTTTCTTTCTTATTCCTTTCAGTGTGGTCTATTTTTCTATATAGGTATAGCCCTTTATTCTGGACAGGGAAGGAACAGAAAACTTGTGGAAAATTCATGTAGCCCTTGGGTGCTGCTAAAATTAGGGCTTGGGCTATGCTTCAGGGCATACCTGCAAAGGAGGGGATGATGTGCACAGCCCATCTTCTAGCTCCCCCTAAACCTAAGATTTCAAACTCTGCAGGTCATCAGTAATCTGAGCTCTTCCAGGGGCATGGCCTTTGTGTTTTAGTATCTATCATCTCATCACCTAGTTGTCCTCCCCTACTGGAATAAGTTTGATTTCTTTGCCTGGTTGATCTATGCCAGGGCTATTGTGAAGGTTGTAGTGGCCCTCATAGGCTTTTGCAGCTTTAAGGTGCTTCAGTTTATGGGGTGGGAAAGTGCCTGACCTGGATTGGGTCCCACAGTCATTTATATCTAATTTTCAGATTTAGAATTATCGTGAAACGGAGCCAATGTCTGTAGCTTAAAACTTGGGAAGTATCTATTCTGACTTGAATTCTACAGTGAAAATTTGAGTTAATAACTTACAAAAATTTAAAATCCACTCCGAAGTTTACTAATAAACAACCAAACATAAAATTTGCATGTGATTCTTGGAATCAGACATACAAAATGCCTTCACAGAGGGATTAGTGAGGCTGACCCTGACAAATGTGTAATCCAGTCAGAGGGATTCACCTACACTTTTTTTAAACTGAGTGTCATCACAACTCCTGCATGAGCACGAGGCAATGGTTGTTGCTAAGAGTGAAAATATACATGAAACATTGGCCTGCAACCATGTGTACTGACTGCTCTGAAAAACCACCTTCAGTTTTTCAAGTACAAACCAGTGACTAATCTTCCTAGAAACCCTATCTCCAGCAGAGCCCGTTGGCTGTTGATGAAGACTTTTTTTTTTCGTGGCTTTTCAATATGCCAGTAACTCCAGGATGCTAACTTTGGAGTAAGCAATCATTTACAGGCTCAGAAATGACACCGGATGACATTCATTCAGTGCTGGAAGGAACATTTAAACAGAAGTGTTCAGTGACATTGAAAAGATTCCTTTCTTACATATGAAAAGTGTCAGACAAGCTCCTCACTGACATGACATGTGAAGACTGTAATGTTTTGATTATTGATTAACTGACTTGAATCACTTAGCATTGTTTACACTCCTCTGTTGTACATCTGAGTCAACGTGTAGAACAATCTCCAGGATATTTTGTGTTGTTATATCTGTGAGGCAAATTCAAGTAGGGGATACTTTAATTATTCAAAAAGCTGTATCACTAATAGGCTGCTGTTCCATCCAGGATGGGCCGTGGGAAAGGATTTGTAGCAAAATAAACTCTGTTCTGCTAGACTTTCTGATAAACAGTCCAATGTACTAAAAAAAGGGTAAAACACGCATGGCACATCTAGCTAGATCAACATAATCCCTGCAGCACTGTTTTGTTCTGGAATTTTTCTTGATGAAACTTCTGGTGATGAAGGTTATGAAAACAGGGATGCTGATTTCAGCTGTTACTCATATAGAAAAAGGAGGGGAGGGAGGAAGGGATATCCAGAATTTCCTTCTTGCAATCAAATGGTGATGATAATGATGGTTTTGGAGCAACCTTGGCAGATGTTCCAGGATCATCTGAACATGCATAAAAATCTTCAGAGACGCAATAAACAAATTCAAGTGTTGAAAGAAATGAAGAAACCATCTAATTTCCCAGGATGACTGAAGATTTCTGCCTGAGTCCTGAAAGAAAAACACTTAAGTGATATAGCTGGGATATATAATCTAGACATGTTTCAATGAGGTAATCAAACTAAGGCAATCAATCACTGTTTTGAAAAAAAAAATCACAGGTATAGGTTCTTCTTGATGGCTTGAATGAGAAATGGATGAGTGGACTGGTGCATCCACAAGCTGATTTTGAGAGGTGTTGGGGTTTTTTTGTTTTGTTTTTTGTTTTGTTTTTTTTTTTGCAAGACACAGAATATAAGATAAGCAATTACTTTGTCTCCTATGCACACATACTACTTAGCTTGGCTCACAGTAGTCTGTCTGGATTCCCATGCCTCTGAGGTTATTTGTTTTCAGTTATCACTATATTAGTGCTTTGTAAGAAAACCTGTCTTATCAGTCAAGCGTCTGCCTCAGGGCTGGCCTTACCATGAGGCGAACTGAGGCGGACGCCTCAGGTGCCAGACTGTGCGGTGGTGCCACTAGGACCCAGAGTATAGAAAATTGTGTCTGCTGCTGGTGCATATGTATTCTCTCTGCTCTAGATGCACAGAGATGGTGGAGTGCTGTGGTGGAGGAAGGAAGGCACAAGAGACATAACAGGCAGGCAGGAGAAAAGGTGGCATGGGGGTGTCAATTGAGCTCCCCACCTCAGGTGCCAAAATGTTGTGGGCCTGCCTGTTTGACGTAGCAGTGAAACTGTTGCTGACGGTAGAAATAATCAATCTCTACAGGTATGTCTACATAGCAAAGTTATTTCAGGATATCAGCGGTATCTTGAAATAGCTACCCTGCCTCTTTTGAATGCGTCCGCTATTTCGAAATATAGCAAATGCGCCATTTCACCATTGCTGTAAACCTCATTGTACGAGGAGTAAGGGATGGCTTGAAATGGCGCTGTATTTCGAAATTTGGTGCTGTGTAGAGAGCGCCAAATGACGAAATAAACTATTTCAAAATAGACTCAAAATAAGCTATGCAATTTGCATAGCGCAAATTGCGTATCTTATTTTGAGTTTCGGGTGCTGTGTAGACGTACCCTCCCTGTCTATGGGTTCTGGACCAGAATAGCATACATGTAAGTTTCACCAAAATAGTATGACATTTTAGGACTTTTTCTATGTAATGTACTGATTTTGCCAAGATTTTAAAGGCTGGATGAAAGTGCTTGGAGAACCATTTATGGACATGTTCTAAAATACTCTAAATGTCCATTCCAATAAATATGTACAGTGGCAAATAGTTGTGTTCAAGGTTCACTTAATTATTTTGAATGTTTGGGTGAATTTGTTCATGCAATTAAGGGAGCACTAAGAGAACATGCATTGTAGAGTCTTGTCCATGTGGCTCTGTTAATTGATATCAGAACCCTTGCTGTTCCTGGGCAGTAACTGCTGATGGTGCTAACCAGAGCAGGGTCTTTGTGATCTGGAGAAATATCCCCAGAGGGACTAAAATGGTACCAGCAAAGCTTGTGAACTAAAGTGGAGTTGAACCCCAGTCCCTAGAACATAGTCTAATACATTGACCCCATAAGAAAAATTGTGACTCTTACAAAATCCATGGGCACAATTCATTTGTCCATGGGGCAAATTCTGCCCAGACATAAAAAATTTGGGCAGGCCCTTTAACTTCAGTGGATTCCACATGACATGGTTTGATTCATTATGCAACTGCAATATGACCGAGCTCCTTCTACTTTACATGAAAGAATGAAGGTTTCTTTGAGGACCAGTTTCACCTAGCCAGTCCCAGGAACAATAGTACAGTGGCTCAGTCTACTTTAAAATAATCTATTTACCACATATGGGGAAAAATAGGGCCCATTTCTGCCTCTTGTACTCACACACTGAGTAGCACTTTACTCTGTGACTTGTCCCTTTTAAGAGTATTGGAGAGGGTCAGTGCTGAGGCAAAGCAAGAGTAAATAATAGAGAACACCTAGCGGGGATCCATTTTCAGGACCAGTCAGGAGCAGGAGATGGATTTCTGACCTCTTGCAGTGCTGGTGACTAGGACATGACCATGTCAGAAGTATTTAATGTGCTGTGCTGACTGTGTTCTATTTGCCCAGGGATGAGAGTGCTGCAGATTTTGTCAATGGCCCTGTGGCTATATGAGTCACCCAGTAATCTCCACATGTGGGGGTACTGAGGACTCTGAACACCCAAAAACATTATTCATGTGGTCATGGCGTAGCCATAACTCAGAATAGAAAAGACAGTGATAGTAAGATGGTAATCTGCCAAAGAAACCTTCAAGTTAAATGCTAGTTCTAGAGATCATTCTTAACCAAAATCAAGGTGACTCTTCTGTGTCAAATGGTGTCTTGAGTAGCTGCAAAAGTAAGACTAGATCTTGAAATTCTTACTCACATAGCTGTCACATAAGTCATATGTGGGTCCTGCAGCTTAGCAGGCCCGGGATGGAAGTTTCCCTCCTAACTGTACATAGCCTGGGACCCTGCAAGTGCAAACAGCTATCTGTTATCAGCTTTAACACATGTATTTGAGCTGGGAAACTACTAAGCGGTAAACAGGTTTGACCTTGGTCTCAGCTCATAAGAGTGATAAGAATGGTGTTGAGCCAGTATGCGCACACCTGGTAAACAACTGTAACTAGTGTAGGGAGTCCTGTGCCTGTTGAGTCTCACCAGGAACCTAGACCTTGGAGGATGCCCTGGATTCCCTTAGCTGGAGCCACATCCACTGCAGCCTGATGCAAGGTGACAGGAACGGGACTCCCCACAGACTGAAGGGACGTAAGCATGTCTAAGTGCCTGTTGCTCTCTTATGCATTGCTCTGCCTGTGCTTATTGATGTGTCACTTTTCAGTAGCTGTGAACCATAGGGCAGCATTAACAATGTAATAGTAGTGATGTAGTGAGATTAATAAAAGCAACTATCCCTAATCAACTCAGTGTAAAGTGAATCCATAATCCTGTTTGGCCATGACCCTGTGAGTTGTCAATAGCACTGTTCTCCAAGGAGTCTCACTGATTTCAATCAAACTACTTGCAATGGAAGCTATTATTCAACATACGGGGATCACAAAGTGGCCCATAGAAGAACCCCTTCAATTAAAACATGCTACGCTCATTTTGCAGTAATATTTTTCTAAAAAGTTGCACATTTGTTCTTAAATCCTCTCATTCACTGGCTTATTCTCAGCACCTGACCTAGAGAATGCAATAAACTCCTGCTATTGGTGGTCTGTGCATTTTATACTGAAACTGTTCAAACGTCTTTCTATATTTTTCCACATAGAAATAGCTCATTTGTGAAAACTGCCATTTTAGATTTCAGGAAGGGACGTTGGTTTAACACCTCTGGGTCTTAGAAGCTTTTGAAAATTTATTACAGGTCTTTTATTAAAACTCTGCTCTATTTTTTTTTCTTTTTCTTTTCAGGGAACCCCAAAGGTGCTATGTTGACTCACAGGAATGTGGTTGCTGATTTTTCCGGCTTTCTGAAAGTAACTGAGGTGAATACCCCTGATCTATTCACGCATACTATAAATTTTTCATTTTGAATTTTTGGGTTATTTTGAATCTATCCAAGATGTGGAAATATCCTGGAGGAGATAACAAAGTGAAATCTCACTCTCTTGGGGCCCAAGCCATTGAAATATGAACAACACTAAGCCGTTAGCAGTGAATGACAGTTGATTCCTCCTCAGTTACAGGTACATGCATTTGGGTCTTGCTCCTGCAAGATGCTGAGTGCTTAATTAACTCTGATTAAGTCAATGAGCTGATTTTCCAGTATTGGGCCCCTGGTGAAGGGCAAAGAACTCCAGTAAAATTGTTTGAATTCTAAGCATCACTCTCAATGACTACAATCTTCCCTAGGCTGCCCATTGCATAAACCAACCCACAGAGAAAATCAATTTCCCACATATTCATTATTTGTTTGATAGCTTTTGTTCTGCACCTAATACACGAACAGTCTATGCATCATTGCCCAGCATTAACCACCCCATTAGTGGCCTTCTCACTCAGATTTCCCCTCATTCCTCCCTCAGCTGCCACTTCTTTGCTCACGAGCAGTTGATCTAACCGGATGACCTCCATTTTCCAGAAGGGGGAGTTTCTCCAGCTTGATCCCATCGCCACTTAGGCCAACCAGAAGTGCCAATGCTTCTGCTCGTTTTGGAATCTCAGCCTGCGGTCCATAGTAGATGCGTTCTCTGGGCTCATGTATGCCTTTCCCCCATTTCCATTGGTTCACAAGGTACTCCTCAAGATTTGCAGAGTCAGGGCAAATGTTATCCTGATTGCCCAGGCCTGAGTCCGTTAGCATTGGAACTCCATGGTCTTGGAGCTGTCGGCGCAAACACCCATCCCGCTTCCTCTGACCCCAGACCTCATCACGCAGGACCACAGGCGTCTTTGCCACCCAGACCTCCACTCACTTCATCTCACACAGCATGGCATCTTTGTTGCTAAACTTGGCTAAGCTGGCCTGCTCAGAACAGGTCCAACAAGTCCACTTTAGTAGCAGGAAACCCTCTACCAGGCTCACTTACTCTGCTAAATGGAAGCACTTTTCATGTTGGTGCCTGCAGTGTAATCTGGACCCTTTATCTACCTCCATTCCTCAGGTGCTGGAGTACCTTGTGTCCCTGTAGCAGCACGGTTTAGCAGATTCATCACTTATGGTCCACCCGGTGGCTATTTTGGCTTTCCATCAGGGAGAAGCCAGCTGTTCTCTTCTCGAGCCCCTGGTAGGGAATTTTCTCAAGCATATAGACAGACTTCACCCTCCAGCTCAGCACTCTGTCCCTGCGTGGGACCTCAACCTGGTCCGCTCAGCACTCATGAGCCCCTGGCCTCATGCTCTCTGCATTAACTCTCCTGGAAGGAGGACTTTCTGGTTGAGATCACCTCTGCTGGGCAAGTATTGGAGCTTCGTGCCCTGATGTCAGAACCCCTATACACTGTCATTGACAAGGACTAGGTTTAGCTTTGCCCTCACCCAGCTTTTCTTCTGAAAGTGGTCTCCAGCTTCCACACTGGACAGGACATTTTTCTCCTTGTGTTCTATACTAAGCCCTGCCAGAGCTTGCAGGGGGAAAAGACTGCATTGTCTTGATGTGAAGCACATGCTTGCCTTCTACATTGACCAGACCAAGCCCTTTCGGAAAGCCTCACAGCTGTTCATGGTGGTGGCAGATCACTTAAAGGGGCTACCAGTCTCATCAACGCACATCTCTTCCTGGATCATGGCGTGTATCCATGCGTGTTATGATCTGGACAAGGTTCCCCCACTGCCTCTTCTGGCACACTCTACATGAGCACAGGCATCTTTGGCAGTTTGCCTGGCTCATGTACCAGTCCAGGAAATCTGTAGAGCTGCAACTTGGTCTTTGGTACATACCTTCACATTGCTCTACACCATCATGAAACAATCAAGACAGGATGAGGCTTTTTGGTGCCACAGTTCTAGATTGTCACCCTCTGACTCCAGCTACTCCTTCTGGGTAAAGCTTGTGAATTTAATTGGAATAGATATGAGGAAGCACTTGAAGAAAAAATGGTTACTCAACTTTTGTAACTGTTGTTCAAGATGTGTTGCTCATATCTATTCAATACCCACCCTATTTCCCCATTGATGGAGTAGCTGGCAAGAAGGAACTGAGGTGCGGTTGTGTTGGCAGGATCATATATAGGGCATCACCCTGGTGCCACTTCGGGGGTGGGGGGAAAGCTCCACACCCAACCCAAAGGGTAGCAGCTAGGGTAAAACTTTCCGGCAGCTATGCATGTGGCGCATGCACACCTAATTGGAATAGATATGAGCAACACATCTCAAAGAAGGTAAGTACTTTTTTTTTCAGGCTTGAATATGCAAAGGTCCCCACAATTAGTTCCCAATACTGCAAATACTCATGAATGTGATGAGAGTAATCCATTGAATTCTTTTCAGTGCCTGTAAGACTGGGGCTTAATTAATTATCACAATAAAGTGTCAGTGGAAGTGTTCACATTAGTAAGCACTAAGAACTTGACCCTGCAAGATGCTGAACATCCTCAAGTTCAACAGAAATTGAAACTACTTAGTATTTTTGCAGAATCAAGCCCCAAAGCTTGATTGAATGTCCATTGCAGGAAATAGGATTATTTTCATTCATTTTTAATGGGATTGGATCAAGACCTAACACTGTCATTATGTAATTGAAGGCTAAGGCAGTTAGCTATTTGAACATTACTGGAAACCAGTATATTTATTATCCACCTTTAATATATAATAATCCAATATCTTGCCGCATTAAGGAAATTTAACCAAAGTATGAAACATTCAAAGAGAAACAAGGGAGTAAAATCCCATGAATTTTCTGTGTGAGAAATGCATGCACATAGGAAGTTCTGTGCCATGGTTGCTTTGGCCAGTGACTTTTTAATGGAACATTATTTTTAAAAATAACTGAATTTGCTTTCTAGAAAGTATTTGTCAAATACCAAGGAAAAGAAAATTTCATAAAGGCCAAGCGTTTACCCTGGAACAAATCTGACCATATTTGCCAAATATAAAATAAAAAACCGCCATTGGTTTGGAGAAGGGGGCAAAGATTTTAATTTTTTGGAAAAAACAGAAAAAAATGCATCAAAGGCACAAAATATTTCTTTTTTTAGCAAAACTGAGAAAATACAACCTCTCCCATGGTGAGACTGGTTTTTCACAACTGTTCTTATAGATAAGGAGATCATTTTGAAGAGACACTTGCAGGTAGACTAGCAGCTCTCAGTACCTTAGTCTCCTGTACAAAAGAGAATATTCTGACTGCCATATAAAGGCACAAGTGAAACAGGACACTGAAAATACTAAATTATTACTATATCTGACCTCAGGAGATTGCAGGAAACAGTGTCCCAATGAGAGGCTGCCTCAGTATTCCTTTCCATGGGAAAGAAACTCAGGGGCTTCTATTGACAGTTGCAGCAGAGCATTGGAAGTACAAAGCGGATGAGGAATGATACCATTCTGATTAAGCAGGGTTTTACATCCTCTTTGCACTGGCGTACAAGGCACAACATAATGGACAATCCAGCCCTCAGTTTCTGTAATAGCTGTAATATGGCTATCCCTACAACCTGAGAAACTGTTCTATGTAGAGAGGTTATTTTTTTTGTTTTCCTTCTGATGCATGGAATATGAATCTGAAATTGGCCCTTGTGGCTCTGCAGAGCTCCACTAACGTCAGTGAGGATGCACATGGACAAAAGGGGTCATAAAGTCTAGACACCATGGCAGAGGTGGGCAATAAAAGGCTCCCAGGCTGGATGTGGTTCACCAGGGTTAGTCCATGGTGGGTCACCAGATGCTTTATTTACCTGCGCCTCTGCAGGTATGGCTGCTCACAGCTCACGTTGGCCATGGATCACTGTTCCTGGCCAACGGGAGCTTCAGGAAGTTGTGCAGGCCGAGACACTGCTTCCTGCAGCTCCCATTAGCTGGGAATGGCAATCCACAACCAATGGGAGCTAGCGTAAAGCTGGAATAGCTAACCTCTGGCTCATGTCAGGATCGACCAGATAAAGGACGTATTCCAGGAACAAAAGAAAGTTGGAGATTGGTGGAATACATTCTATTCTATCTCCGGCCAGCAAAGCAGCCCTGGGACACCATTTGAACTTATGCTGCGGGCTATTTTGGCTCTGGCCATTCCCATTATTGACAGAGCTCCTCCTGTCTCAGCTGCACTGAGGCTGAGTGGAAGTGTGAGTGGGTACTCAGTGCAGCTGAGCACTGTGCCTGTAATAGTCACATCCTGAATCTGGGCATTTCAAATACCCAGACACCCATTTTGAGGCAGATGTCAACCCTGAGTGTGCAACTCTTTTTTGGTCCCCTCACTTTAAAAGTCTATGGTGGGAAATTGTGTTCCTTGGCATCAGGACTTGTTTGCAGTATGAGCTGCAGAATGTTCTTGATAATACAATCTTGCAGTGGGGAGAGTTCTCTCTATGTACATCCTTGAGCACTTTACTACTCCTGCTAACTTAGCTTCATTGATGTTGTGGCCTAACACTTCACTTCGTACGCTGCTCTCTCTTTCTTGACAATCTTCACCCTTATGTTCCTCTGGTGCCATTTTTCTTTTTATTGTTTTATGACTCTCTTGTTGTCTTCCTGTCAGTGTTTCTTTCCTTTCTGTCTCCCATGCCCTTCACCTGCAGAAAGTGATCTTTCCGAGACAGGACGATGTGCTCATCTCCTTCCTGCCTCTGGCTCACATGTTTGAAAGAGTTATACAGGTAAGAAACCTGCCTGAACTGACTAGGCCTTGTGGGGCTCCTTGTGTTTTTCTTCCAGAGTCAGTGGTCTCCTACTTGTGAGGATGTACACATTTCCTATTTGCCTTTAGCACACATGTTTGAGAGAATGGTACAGGTAAGGTCATAGTGTGAGTGGAAGTCCTCTGTTTCCACACTAAACAATAAGATATAAAATAATAAACATAGCAAAATACTCCACAATATACTATAGAGCTAAAACGGATCATACTCCAAAAGTGTTGTGGGTGTGGCTCCAGGGTGTGGTTCTGATTTCATTTCAATAGGTAAATCTGGGGCAGCTCCAGGGGAGTCTCTGGAGTATAACTGAGATCTGAAAATGATATATGTAGAGAAATAATTATGTTCTGGGGGCAAAAGAGATCTATTCTTTGAAAAGCTGCTCCCAAAAAGTATAACCGGCAATCATGGTGGTTAAAATAGTATTGCACATATTCTTTATCAACTTCACTCTTTATATGGTATAAATAAATCAGATATGCAGAAACTGAAAAGCAGGAAAAAAAATCTATGGTGGTGGCGTTTGCAGTGTTCTTGGCAGATAGGTGCAATAACTATAGAAGCCATTGTGTCTTGGAAATAATGACAAGTAGAAGTACTGACTCATGCCGGCCCATATAAGTGACTTCTCATTCTTTCCAAATAAGAGAGGTGATTGCTTGTGTTATAACTCCTATTTTGTGCAGGAGGTTAGATAAGATTATCATAGTGATTCCTTGCTGGCCTAAAAATCTATGAACTAGTGATTGACAGGAACTGTGAAGTTTGGATCTGGATTCAGTTCTGTGGTGAGATTTGGGACAATCCAATTTTTTCATCAGAATCTGAACACCAACTTTCCCAAAGCTTTTATTTTTGTGGGATTTTTGCATTTGTAGTTCAGCTTTGGGCCTTACTCTAATAACAGCTATACCAGACTTAAATTACTTTCTGCTATATGAAGAAACCTGCACCTTGGAAATATGTGCTTCATAGAGAATTTGGAGAGAAGGATTCAGCATATTTCTAAATGTAATCTCATTTTTATATTCACCCTGGTGACTCTACAATAGTCTTTTTTTTTTTCTTTCTAAGACAAACCTCTCTAGCCAGCAGCTGTTGTTTAATCAAATATAGATTAATACAGACTCAGTTGATGAAATTACTTAATCAATGTTAAGAACACTTGAAAGCAACTGAGTTCACAGGATACTGTTGTAGTAAAGAGCTCTGTGTCTGCCTGCTAATCAGTCTGTAATTAAAAGTATACACCACCTGCATTTCTATTGCAAAACTTCCTTTACAAGATAGGTTTTTCAAATACATCTAAAAATTATCTTTAAAATAACCATTATTTTTGGAATAGCAAAATAGAACTTTCACTGGCTTCAGACATTTTTATGCACTCATAAAACTTATAAATAAAACTATTCAGACTCCTGGGATTACTCTTTAAACCTCAATATCTCCATTAATGATTTTTTTTTTCTCTGTGCATATACGGTGACTAATTTTTTTTTCCATATGGATCTTTAATTATTTAGCCATGAACCTTCTGCACATGTGTGTATGTGGGTTCAGGGAAGCAGGCAGCCTTGCCAGTCCCCCGGACAAGGTGGGGGGCCAGTTTCACACTCCCAGAAGAGACGAGGCCTCAGGTGGAAGGGGTAGGGCTGGGGCATCCACCTTCAGTGATGCAGAGACCACGAGGCGCCCCCCCTCCTCAGTGCTGCCTGGAGAGCACCATGCAGTGCTCCAGCAGCTATTTAAAGGGCCCATAAAATAAAGTAGCAGCGGCTGGGAACCCCAGGCCCTTTTGAATTGCTGGGCCCTGGAGCAGTTGCCACCTTTACTCCCCTCCCATCAGCAGGCCTGTGTGGATTTGAAAGAGTGGTATCTCTTAAATCCACAAACTTTCATTGATTAAATTCCTATGAGTACCTAGAGCGTAAATATTAACAATGTTGTAGCCAGGTCAGTCCCAGGATATTAGAGAAGCCAAACAGGGGAGGTAATATCTTTGATTAGACCAACTTCTGTCAGCGAGCGGCAAGCTTACGCAGAGCTCTTCTGTGTGGTGTAGCTGCATAATTCCCATTTACTCAGTAGAAGTTATAAGGCTATTCCCTCATAACTTTGGAAATGTAAGGTTTGAGGTGAGGGGGGAGTTTAACAGGCACATAAGAGAGTTAGGTGGCTAACTCCCAATGACTTCTAATGGGACAGTACTGGGGGGATTCTGCAATTTTACTATGGCTCCAAATTAGGGGTGTAAAATCCTGTTTATTTAGTTAACTGGTTAAATGTTAAGATGTACCTGTTAACTTATTAAACAGGAGTGCGGGGGGGCACCATGGCTGGACTGGTGTACTCTCCCTTCCCTCTCACTGAGAACATGGGCTGCTCTGACTGGCCGATTGATGCAGCACTTGTCTACAGTGGGAGGGAGGGGGGCGGGCTAGGCCAACTGTGGACAGGGGCTGCTCTGGCTGGTGGGTTGGAGCAGCTGTGGCCTGAAATGGGTCCTGTGGGGCTGGAGCAGCTTCCTGCCCATGGCAGGTGGGGAGCTGCTCCAGCCCCTACTGGTTAACCGGAACCATAAGCCTCATACCATTTACATCCCTACTCCAAATGCAACAACTGCAGAATTTCCCCAAGAATAAATGGGAGTTGATAGCGTATTCCTTACTATCCTTTGTGTCCTGAAAATTTCTTCTCCATACCAAGAAAAATCGAGCAATTTCAGAGATAAATAAAACTGATCACACAATGATGTTGCATTTTTTTGCAATGCCTAAAATGTACTGGGGGGCGGGGGTTATGATTTAACTCTTCACACTTGACTTGGCTAGCCAGTAACTTCTTAAATATGCACTAATGTTTTTCACAAAGGAGTGGCTTCTTTTCATCAAATGCGTACCTGGCATGCTCTGATAGTTGTTCTGATTTTGCTCACTACCCGAAACTCTACTTCTCCCCCCGGCCTCCGAGGCTTCACATTGCACTCAGACAAGGAGTTTTACCTTACTGTTAATATGCTGTTGCAATAGTATTCCTGCTCAGAATGAGAGGAACCATTGGTTCAGGCAAGTGTAGGCCAGGAGCCTCAAAACTGGCTTAATGCTATTACCTAGGGCTAAGTAGACACCTTCATAGTCCTCCCAGCCTCAGCAGTGGAGTTTATGGCCCTGTGCAGGGAATCCCACTTGAATCTCCCACCTTCTGGATCTCCTGTTTTGTCATTAAGTTAACAATAGTCTCAACCTCTCCTCTCCTCCAAAGGAAATGTTATAGGAAATTCCAACAGCTGCACGGAGAAAGTCCAGTGGAGGGCAACAAAAACGATTAGAGGGCTGGAGCACATGACTTATGAGGAGAGACTGAGGGAACTGGGCTTATCTATTCTGCAGAAGAGAAGAGTGAGGGGGGATTTGACAGCAGCCTTCAACTACTTGAAGGAGGGTGGGGTCCAAAGAAGATGGAGAGAGGCTGTTCTCAGTGGTGACAGATGACAGAACAAGGAGCAAAGGTTTCAAGTTGCAGAGGGGGGAAGTCTAGGTTGAATATTAGGAAAAGTTATTTCACTAGGAGGTGGTGAAGCACTGGAATGGATTAACAGGGGTTGGTCTCTATGGCCTTCTGACATCTCTTCCAACCCTATGATTCTATGATAGTCTCAGAAGACATAAAAAGACACGAAGAAACCTCTGTTAACCAGAAAAGGGCTAGCATAGAGATTTCATGAAGAATTATGCATAAATAACTAAATGTTTTCCTATCCCCCAGAATCAGAGGTGAGACTAAAGAAAATGGTGTCCCGCAGAACATGAAATCACAGGCTGTTCACCAGTGCTTTCACCTCTACCTTTCCAGAATAAGTGTAACCCCACAGCCATACAAAGAGCTATCTCTGAAGTGTGCTCCACTTCAAGACAGCTTCCCCCATCTGATACAGTAGTTCTGGAGTGACCATGTAAGAGAACTGTGTGCAATCTGATTAAATGAGAACCTAATAAACAGATTTAATTGTAGGGTTGCATAATAAGTCATATAGTAAAAATACAAAAAGCGGAAATTGGGAACTTAGATACTTTTGAAATTCCCATCCTAGGAGCAGACGCCCTAAGGTAGTCAGGTGCTTTTGAAAATCATGCCTTGTAGCTTTCATTCCTTTTTCTCCCACAAATTGTACTAAATTCTGTTTTCTAAACATGAATACTAAGTAAAGGATTTATGATCAAGGTCCATACTATATCAGTGCGTTTCTACCTAATTTACTATGTGGTTTAGCTGGGTTTTTTTTTTTTAAACCCATTAGCCACAATGGTAAATAAAATTTCAGGAATGTCTTTAAAACAGGGAGAGAGGTGCTTTTGCCATAGTGATTAAATGGAAGGAAATAAGTATTCTGTTTTTCCTCTCATCATAGTCTGTCGTATATTGCCATGGGGGGCGAATTGGATTCTTTCAAGGAGATATCCGTCTCTTATCAGATGATATGAAAGCACTGCGTCCAACCATTTTCCCTGTTGTACCACGATTATTAAATAGAATGTATGATAAGGTAAATTTCATTTATTCTGTTTATAGTAAATTTCATTTATTCTGTTTCATTTATTCTGTTAATTGTCTACTAGTTAACTTGGAGACTTCCCGTAGGTTTGTTTTTTTCCAAAACTCTTTTTGTGTCTCACTGCAAATACATTTGACCAGATCCTCAGCGGGTGTAAATCTGCATAGCCTTTCTGAAGTCAGTGATGTTATGTCTACTTATACCAGCTGAGGACGTAACCCACTCGGTGAAAGTGAAATTCTCTGTATATAGGTCCTGTTCCTACTCCCACTGCACTCAATGGTGATATTCCTTACAATGTCATTGGTACAAGACCTGAGCCCCAGAGAAACATGAATCAAACTTGGATGTGCTAATGTTTTCTCTGTTTTTTGAGCCACTTCTAGAGCTTAGTCCTCACTTTCTGCTGGCAGTGACAGGAAAGAGATGATGGTCGGTCTGAAAAGAATTTAAATATTGCAAGCTCAAGGCTGACTTGTGGCTAAAAATCCTTCATGCTAGGAGACGATCATCTCAGAACTCTGTGGAAGATTTTTAAGAGGATAACATATTTAGTAGGCATGTTCAGTATGGGTAGAGCATTTATCCTAAAAGTAAGAGATGGGCCTGAGGCACAAACTATTGAGCAAACTTACATAAGAATGGCCATACTGGGTCAGACCAAAGGTCCATCTAGCCCAGTAGCCTGTCTGCTGACAGTGGCCACCGCCAGGTGCCCCGGAGGGGGTGTACCGAAGACAATGATCAAGCAATTTGTCTCCTGCCATCCATCTCCAGCCTCTGACAAACAGAGGCCAGGGACACCATTCCTACCCCCTGGCTAATAGCCTTTTATGGACCTAACCTCCATGAATTTATCTAGCTTCTCTTTAAACTCTGTTATAGTTTTAGCCTTCACAGCCTCCTCTGGCAAGGAGTTCCACAGGTTGACAATGCACTGTGTGAAGAAGAACTTTCGCTTATTAGTTTTAAACCTGCTACCCATTAATTTAATTTGGTGTTCATTTCACTTTCAGTTCAGATTTGCGGTTTTGGTTTCTCAATCTCTAGATGAGTACAGGGAGTATTGGTATGAAGATCCAGTTTGGGCTGCTGTCTGATAAAACATAAATAAAGATGGGCACCATCGCTTCAACAAATAGCAATGATATTTGTATTAGCTACCAAATAGTCAAGTTGCTCAGCCCTAGAACTATATCCTTGTTTCACCTAATGGTTCATATAATGGCAATCACACAGAAACATGGTCATATAAATATAGTCAATGCCTCTATTCTCTTTCTTTTGTTTAAGGGATAAGTAAATACATTTGAGAATAGATTGAAACAAAACACGATTGGTATACCTACAACTGCAGTGTAGTCGTCTTAATTATACTGCTGGCATAACAGTAACTTCGCTGACATGAGTACAGTGGAGTCTGCTTTGCCCAGTGATAAAGCTGATCCCTGTGACCTTAATCATAAGGATATTAATCTGTCATGTTTTCTATCTGAGCTGTGTAATCTTTCATGACCTCCTGCATTTTCTTAGATCTTTAGCCAAGCAGATACTCCATTGAAACGTTGGCTTCTGGAATTTGCTGCAAAGCGTAAAACTGCTGAAGTTCAAAGTGGAATCATTAGAAATGACAGTTTATGGGATAAACTATTTTTTAATAAAATCCAGGTAAGAATGTGGAAAAAGCAACTATATAGCTGTTGCTCAAGAAATAGATGGAATGAAAATTGCAATTTTTCTGCTAGAAATTTAAAATCAGTGGTGTTAGCTTGACTGATTTGGAAACAGTGGAACTGAAAGAAGGAACCCAAAGAGGAGAGAGCACCATTTTTCTCTTTTAAGAGAGTTAGTTTAATCTAGTGTTTCTCAAAGAGGCCCATGGACCCACTCTGAGAAAGCTGCTACCTGGCCGCTCTGGTTTGTTTGCTTACCGGCTCGGCAACCACAGAGCCTCGCAGCTCCCATTGGCTGCGGTTCACCATTTGCAGCCAAGGGGAGCCACAGGAAGCAGCATGACCCAGGCCACTGCTTTCTGTGGTTCCCCTTGGTTGCATATGGCAAACCACAGCCAATGGGAGCCACGAGACTCCATGGTTGCGGAGTCGGTAAGTAAACAAACTGGAGCGGCCCGGTAGCAGCTTTCTCAGAGTGGGTCTGTGGATAGGGTTGCCAGGTGTCCGGTATTGTACTGGACAGTCCAGTATTTGCGCTCTCTGTCCGGTAAAAAACTCAGAAAATACCGGACACGTGCAATGTCCAGTATTTTCTGATTTTTCCAGCTGTGCACCGGATGGAAGCCCGGCGTGGGCAGGAGAGCAGCTGGGAGTCCCAGCTGGGAGGCGGGGCCGCGATTGCTGCTGGGAGCCCTCAATTGGTTGAGTGTGAGGAGGAGGGGAAGCCTCCTCCTCACTCATGCGTCGCTGGGAGCCTGCGTGGGACAGGCAGCAAGTGCCCAGGTCAGTCCTGCTCCCTGCCGGCCAATTTGCTCACCCTCCCCCTTCCCGGCCAGCCAGTTCTCCCCCACTTCCCCATCTGATCTTCCCTGGCCAGCCCCCCTGCACTGCCCCCCACATCTGCTTCCTGCCGGCCCGTTCCTCTTCCTTGTCTCCACCGCTCCCTTCCGGCCGGTCCCCTCCCGATATCCTGCGGCCAGCCCGTTCCACCCGACCCCCACGACCAGCCCTGCTTCCCATTGCCCCATCTCCCCTGCCGCCCCGTTAGCTGTTTCCAGGCCCTCCCCTTCCCAGCCAGCACCGCTCCCTTCCTGGCCGCTGCCGCCCAATGAAGCGTGTTCGGGTTTTTTTGTTTTTTTAATGATTACCTGGAAACCGCTAGCAGTGAACCAGGTTCTCGAAGGTTTTTTTTTTCCCGGTGGCTTTTTTTTGGGGGAAGGGGTGTTCGGTATTTTTCTTTCAGCCATCTGGCAACCCTATCTGTGGACCACTTTAAGAAACACTGGTTTAATCTGTTTATTTTTGCTATGACTTTGGGCACTTGGATGAAATCCATCCCTGTGCTGAGGGTAAGCACAACATATAGGTGTCATTTAGGTATTGCTTAAGTGCTGTTTTATGGACTTAATAGGTGCATAATATGAAATCCAAGATGGTGAAGAGGCAGCAGAACACTCTGCTGTTTCATGTAAAATTTTAGGAATCTGAACAAATTTCTATTTATTATTATGTATGGGGAATAAAGTGCCAAAGGCTCTGTTTCACAAGAGCTAGGCCACCAGAGAATTTCACCCAGAGGTTATGTCTACGCTATAGCCTCTTGCGCAAAAGCATGTGCAAATGAGACAAAGCGTGGAATATCACTGTGCCTCATTTGCATAATTAGTGAGGCTCCGTTTTTGCGCAAGAGGCTTTTGTGCAAAAAGGAGCTGAATATATGCAAGAGCCGTTCTTCCACATTTTTTTCAGGAAGAATGGCTCTTGTGCAAAAGCCTCTTGCACAAAAATGGAGCCTCCTTAATTATGTAAATGAGGCGCGGGTAATATTCCACGCTTTGCCTCATTTGCATATGTTTTTGCACAAGAAACTATAGTGTAGACATAGCCAGAATGTTTAGTTTTATATTGAAATTCAGTACGTACTTCATATACCTAAAATGTCCCAGGTGAGCCACTATAAAACAATGACTCAAAATATTGGGGACAGAGGCAGGAATGGAAGAAAAATAGCTACATTCACACAAAAATGGGCTTAACACATCTATTTTCTCTGGGTCTTCCTGCCTCCTTAATCATCCAGACTCTCTCGGGGATACAGGGTCCCATCCCTGTGAATTCAGCCTATTAATGAGATAGAATTGTGGGTTTTTTCCAATGAGCCCCAGCAGCAAGTACTGTATGTATTTGTGGTGATCCTCCTCTGATTCCGCGCCAGTCACGCTGAAATAAAAGAAAAAAGTGGAAGGGAAAATGTATTTTTGCTAAAGATATTTAGGCTGTTCCAAAATCCATTGAAAGATTCCATTGATTTCAGTGACTTTTGGATTAGGGCCTTTGTACATATCCTAAACCATTTTCCCCTAGGAGAAAGCATAGAAGGCCACAGAGATAAAGCCTGTGCATTTAACATGCAATTGAACAAGAGGTAAAGGAAAACAGAGTATCTGAGGGCCTGTTGGAAGCAATCGGAATAATCCTGCTGTTTGCTGCAGGGTTCCTCCATAAAACATGATGTGCTATATCACTCTAGGAAGTTGTGGTTAATTAATTTTCTTATTGGATGACTTATCCAGTGACATGTCACTTTATGTTTAGGTAGCTAAACCGACTGCTCCTTTCCTCTGTGAACGGCTCACCCTGAGTCTGCAAAGATAAGCATTCAAATGATGCAGACCAGGCACCGGTCTTTCCAGATATAAGGCAAATCAGGGTCTCCATTTATTTAGGATCTAGCAAAAATGAGAGTGACCTTCTAACCTCAAAGCCTAGAAATTACAAGAAACTCTTTGCATTCCTTTTTGGACTTTCAGCATAGCTGAAAGGTGATGATGGGGTTGATGTAATACCATACATATACTTGTAGGACATCAACATTAAAAAAGGAGCGGAGTTGTTCAGGGAGGAACCACCAAAGCAATACGATAAAAGTGAGTCAAAAAATAATGGTGGCAGAACATTAGGTTGATTTTTGTCCTAACCATAAAGTCATACAGAGTCAGATGGATCAATGCCCACCTCAGCATGGAGTGATGAGGTCCCTCTTAAGGGGGGTTTTGTTTTGTGTTTGTACAATGGCTAGTAAAATTGTTTGCTGGTCCATGATGTACGTGGTTCCTCGGAGCTATGATCAAGACTATCATTTTCTATGGAAGAAGGGCTGTTTCTTTGGGGGGTACCTCAGTTAGTGCATTTTCTTTCAAGATTTTCTTTCAAGATTTGACTAAATGTTTATGCTCCTATGGGAGGCTGAGTTGTTGGTTTTTTTTAATTTTATTTGTTTTATTATCTAACAGGCAAGCCTTGGTGGGTGTGTTAGGATGATTGTCACAGGAGCTGCCCCTGCTTCTCCAACTGTTCTAGGGTTCCTTCGGGCAGCACTTGGATGTCAGGTATACCACATCAACAGTTATTCACATGCCCTGCTGGACTAGCTATTCTAGTTGTTTAGAAATAAAGGGGAATGTATATTTAAAATAACATTTACCAACATCAGCCACAATAGGCATTGTTTTTTCCGGAGGGTCAAAGATATGAGTAGCAAGAGTGGGTTTGAACTGCAAAAACCAGACACCGCTCCAAACTCCCCAAAGTTTAGAGTAGTTTGGATCCAGGACTTTCACTATTTCTATATAAAGGTAGCCAATAGCAAAGCTCAGATCTGGATCTGGATGCAGATTCAGGAATATCTGGATCTAGGTGTTAGAGGGTTTATCCCTTTTCCCCCATCCACTTCCCTGGTTCTTCTCACATGCACAGAGAGCAACAATACCTGAAGTCCAAAGATGCCAACAATTCAATAGGGTTAGCTTCCAGCAAGCATGAATCTATTTTCCATTTTTCCCCTGGTTCACATGTTTTCTCCCCTCCCCCTACTTCCTGTTTGCCGCTAATATATAGAGTGATATTTTCAGGTATACTTTAGCCCAGGGCTATTCAACTTTGGAAGCTCCGAGAGCCACAATGATACTCCCAGCACATGCCAAGGACCGCAACTTAAGTGTGGTTGCATATACATGCAAATATCTGCAAATAGCTTCTTTCATACTGATGGGCATGAATACAAAGATTAAGGCAAGACTACACAACATGCAGGCCCCATTTAAGTCAGTTCTGCTGATATTAATTAAATGCAATATGTACCTGATTTCCACCCATCTGACAGCACTTTTAATGAGCAATGACAGTCTGGGAATTTAACTACTAAAATGCATATCAACAGAAGACCATTATATTGACTATTTTTTTGTTTCGGCTCCTGGCCATGTGTTGAGCCCCATGTAAATCCAAACTGCACCGTGGGCCACAAACACCACCGAGCACATGCCCCAACCCAGGGAGAGGAAGAAAAGGGAGGAGGCAAATATGTGTGCCCCAGCATCCCCGGACTCTGGAGTACCAGGAAGGGAGGAGGCCGCATGGCTCCAGCTTCCCTGGCTCCTGGAGCACGGGGAAGGTGGGCACTGGGGGCAGCAATGCTCCATCCCCAGAATGCCTACAGCAGGTGTTCTGAGGTTGGAGTGTGGGCGGGGACATGCCTGGCACTTGGTGAAAGCAAAGCCTTCCCCCGTCTGTGCTACCGGACACCCATGTACGTAGGTCCTTGCTGGCCAGAAGGCTATCAACCTGTTTTCTTTAAACCTTCTAGGCTCTTTCCTTTACCTGGAGGCATTAGATTGGATCATCTTTCTAACAGCCCCAAATTGCCTTATTTCTATGTGACTGGTTTGGAATGTGATAGGCAACTTGTGGCCTGCACGCCACATGCAGCCCACTGGGACTCCATCTGTGGCCAGTGAACCCTCTGGCTGTCCCCCACCCCCAAGCGCCTCTTCCACACTGTGGCACTGGAGCCCTGTACTTCCTATTCCTCCCCCTCCCTTCCAGCGCTTTCAGAGCACCATGAATCTACAGATTCATGCTCCTCCCCCACCCTCCCAGAGCTTGAATGCTGTGAATTAGCTTCTTTGTGGCTGTTCAAGCTGAGGGAGGGAACGGAGGCAGGGAGAGGAGTGGGGATGGAGTGCGAATCAGAGGCTTCATGGCATTCTAAAAATGCTGGGAGGAAGGGTGAGGAATAGGAAATGTGGGACTCCAGTGCACAAGAGGCAGGGGAGAAGGGGGCATTGAGAGGGTACGCGGGCAGCAGGTGGACTTTGGAGACACAGACACATACTGAAGGGACCTTTCTAATGTTCTGGAAACAAGGTGCTGGCTACATTGGTTATTGTAGAATACAGGGAGTCCAAGGAAACATAACTTGTACTCTCCTAGAACTCTGCTCAGTTGGTTGGCAAAGCTAATGGCCTCTAGAAGTAATTGGTTGACAAGTCCCACCCTTCTCAGATGCCTGAAGATTACCAACAAAGAGTTTCCAGAAAGCCGCTCTTCACTAATCTGCAATAAATTTTTGGAAAGAATCGTGTTTCTCTGAAAGAGGTACATGCTACTTTATTCAAGCAACCACTAGCAGTACACTGTCCTCTCTTCCCACTATTTTCAGATCCTTACAGTGATGTTCATTCAGGACAGTATATAACAATGTTTCCTATACAATTTGGACCAGAGCAACTTTCCCTGTCAATCTGAAGTGTATGATTGCTACCATGCCAATCCCAGGATATTAGTGAGAGAAGCTAGTGAGAAGATAATATCTAAATACTATTTCACCCAATTTGTGTCTCAAACTATAATGCAGCGTGTGAATTAAAATTCACAGTATTGTGCAACCAGAAAGAAACTGAACAATGTTCAAATCATATGTAAGTGTTACTTTCATCAGATTCAAAGCTATACATCTTTTTGTCAGGTTTATGAAGGCTATGGTCAAACAGAGTGCACAGCAGGATGTACGTTTACTACTCCAGGTGACTGGACGTCAGGTAAAAATTATAGTCTCTCCGAAAAGGACAGAATTGTTATTCTATTTAGAATTCTACAAGCTGTAATGTCTACAGGATACTTTATCATTGTGCTGAATAATTGGGGTGAATTCAGTGTTCATGAAAGTGAGGCATTAATGGCATTAGCCAAAGACAGTTAAAATTTGGTTAGATGCTATGCAAGTTTCCCTAGAGAGATATGGAACCATTCTTTGGTACTGATCTGCAAAAATCACCCATCCTTTTTACTTCTGGCCTGCCTTCTGCAGTGATTACTCATGCTATTGTATTGTACTTGTCAGAGGTACCACTCCAACAAAAAATAGACCAACAAATTAATATTCACTTGTCCCTAAAATCAAGCTTTGAGCACAGATGCAATGCCAGATAATGGGGAAATGAAAAGATGCTCAGTGATTTAAGTTAGCCTGGTTTAAAGATCTTATAATCTTATAATCAGATCTTGGGATCTTATAATCAGATGAAAACTTCAATCAGAACCCATCATCTTGTCAATGCTCAGCAAATAATAAGAGTAACGCAGCATTAATTATCAATTTTTACAGAAAGGCATTGGAATAGGTCTGAACTAATTCATTCAACTGAATACTTGCATAAAACTGGACATAAATGATTAATTAAAAACCTCTCCTTCTTCAGCAGTAATTTTTTATGATTGGAGTAGAGCACAGAATGTTTTTCAGTGCCAATTGCTGTGCATTAGGATGTTTTTCTGCAAAAGCAGAAAAGGCCAGTTACCTACTATGAGATGCACAGACAAGACAATTTTCCGTCATGTTTTTCACTATGTTTGTCTCACACTCTCTCTTCATTTTGGTACCATAGTCAGCACATAATTAATGAACTCACATTCACAAATCTATACTAAGAACTGGATCCTCACTTTTGTTAAATTTGTTAGTCCTAAGCACACTTCACCCTAGGCAAATATGTGAAGGATTCTCCTAGTATGGATGGCAGAGAAACTGTGTACTTTGCCTTTCATAGGGACCATTCCTTGGGATAGACCTGAACACCTTTGGGCTCTGTGATCTCTGTCATTGACAGCTGGAGTAATTTAGAGTAGTTAAAGCAGATACAGTTTACTTTGGAGAAATTGGAAGTGACTGTAAAGGCATTGTAGCTGCATTTAAAGCCATGGTAACTCAAAGGCTTAGAGTTTTCTAGATGGTGCACAGAACTGAACTTTGTGTTCTGTTATTAAGTTACTCTGAGTTAGGTCTTAAAAAGAGGGATTGATTGAATTTCCGGTTGGTCAGAGGAAGATGGTAAGGTGAAAGGGTCCTGTATTGTTACACTTTTAAAAAAAGGGTGCCTATCCAGACCGGATTCTGCACACAGACACACTGAACATCAGGCTAGAAATGTGTGCTGTGCTAATAGCATCCTGAGTACCATTTATAGAAAGAAATGACAAATGACTTTTTAACTTTGATTTGCAGGTCATGTAGGAGCCCCTCTGCCTTGCAATTTAATCAAACTGGTGGATGTGGAAGAGATGAATTATTTTGCTTCTAAAGGAGAAGGAGAGGTATCATCTCCAACATTAGATATTGCCCCTCAGTAGTTAACTCTTTGAGACAGGCTGTCATAAAAATCTGCGAGCCATTTGTTACTGCTTGTATGTGAGAATCCTTTTTAAGTGCCTCTTGTAGTTATAGATGCATTCTATACACCAGTTGAGACAGGAAAGGAAAAAACAGAACAGAGGAACAGGTCAAACAGCAGTAGAGCATCATAGTGTTTATTAGAAATACAGCGTATTTTAGAGAACCTGCAAGTAGGGCTACAGCTAGTTACTTTTGAAGGGGCTGAAGGTCCACACAAAGCAAACTCTTACATTCCTACAGAACCCCATTGACTCCACTGGGATAGAGGCATAAGGATTCACCTAAATAGTAGGGATATAAATGGTTAACTGGTAAGCCTCACCTTACCAGTTCTGGTTAACTGGTAGGGGCTGAAGCAGCTCCCCACCCGGCCTAGGCAGAGGGGCTGTTCCAGCTCTGTGGGGCTTGCCAGAGCAGACCCTGTCCATGGCCAGCAGGGGCTGCCGGCTCCCCTCCTGGGAAGCCAGCTGCAGAGCCTGCAGCTAAGCCTCTCCAGGAGCCTCGCTCCCAGGGAGGTGGCTTCACTGCTAGTCCCGCTCCCGGAACTTATTAAAGCCTTATACTGCAGAGCCCACAGTGCATGTAACTGCTATGAATTTGTAGCAGTTGCATGGTTACATTTTTAAACAAGTTTTTACATCCCTACTAGATCCCTTCACAAGATTAGGGCCTAGGGTTATAAGGATCAATTCGTTCAGGCGCATGAAAATGCTTATTGAAATAAATAGGACCCTACCAAATTCCCGGTTCGTTATGGTCATTTCATGGCCACAAGATTTGAAAATTAGTAAATTTCACCTTTTCAGGTGTTTAAATCTGAAATTTCAGGTGTTTGTAGCCATGGGGATCCCAACCCAAAAGGTGATTGTGAGGGGGGTTAAAAACTGGTTGTAGCTGGACTCTGAAAGCAGCCACCACAGAGCTTTCTGCAGCTACAGCAGGTTTCAGGAGGTGGAAGTGGTTCTGATCTCCCCCATGCTGCTTAGAGCTCCCCAACCAGGGGTTCCTAGCTGCTGATACTGTCTGGCTTGGGAGGGACAAGACTTATGCTTCCTCTGCATGGCTACTGGGAGAGAGACCCAAGAGCAGCCCTGCAGGGAAAGAGCAAGTCTTGTCCTGCCCTAGTTCTGCCCTGACTAGAAGCTAGATGCCCTTGAGCTGCTGGGAACACCCTAGCAGGGAAATGGGATCCAACTCCACAAGTGTCCTCCAGCTGCAGGAACATCTGGGTGGCTGCCCAGTCCCAGAGCATCCTGCAGCAGGGGGAGGCACCTAAAGGTGAGTCTAGTCTCCCCATGCTCCCACAAGCAGCTGCACAGGGGATGGACAAGTCCTGTCAGTCCCCAGCCCAGCCAGAGCTAGGAGCCTACTTTGCTGGGGCACTTCTAAGAACAAGGGGACATCTGATCAGGGTCGTCCCTACCAGTGCTGGTGCCCTACACACCTCGGCCCCAGCACAGAGTGGCCACTGGTGCTGAAACTGTGGTGTCAGAGGGTTGCCAACTTGGATGTAGTGATAGCCAGTCCATCTGGTCTGGGAGTGTTGGCAACCCTGGGGCAGGGCAGGGAGGGAGTCTCACCTGCAGCCTCAGGGCAGCAGGGGGAGGGCATGGGCAGCCACGCTGCTGGTCAGAGAGATGTGGCGCTTTGAAGGGGAAACCACTGTTTCTCTCTAGCCTTCGGCTATGTGGCTAGCCCCCAAGACTGCTAGAGTTCTCCAATCCCCGCTCGCACCATTCACTGCTGCCTGGTAAGCAGGAGTGGGCACTAGGCCTGCTGGGGGCAGGGGATGATCACATCTTTCAGCAAAATTGTTTCTTTATGAAAATATGTGGAAGATTGTGGTAGAATATGCATTAGCAGTCCGTTTTTCTATTCTCATGAAATATTGTCAAAAGACAATTTTAGGGATGGGAGGGGGAGAAGTCCAGAAAATTTCACACTCAAATTGACCATAGTTTTGCATCATCTTGTTTTCCTACTTTAAAAAAACCACAAACTACTGTAGATATAAAGTGAGTGGTAGCATAATTTAAAATGTTTTATTTTATAGGAGCACTCGGGAAAGAATCCACTGCTTTAACATTTTGATATGATTCCATAACAAAACCTCTGGATTTTGTCAGCAACCATGTCTCTTTTGCAGATATGCGTGAAAGGACCTAATGTTTTCAAAGGTTATCTAAAAGATGGGGAGAAGACAGCTGAAGCTCTGGATAAAGAAGGATGGCTTCATACTGGAGACATTGGGAAATGGTTACCTGTATGTACTGAACAGTTTCTTAGTTCTTGTGTAAATTATATATCCCTGTGTAAGTTCTAAGGTGGTACACTTACATTTTCAAAAAAGTCTGTGTCTGTCTGTGCATGTGCACTTGTTTTGTGTGTGGGGAATAACCATATGTCAACCACCAGGAGTTGGTGTATCCTCAGAGTCAAGTCCATCCATGTGGGTACCAGATACAGGTCAGCTTTATGCCTCAGCACAGCATAAAGAAAAGTTTCTTTGATATCTCATTAGTTCATGTAAGATATCAAGCAGATTTGCTTCTCCCCAGAGGCTATCTTAATATCTAAAGTCAATCACTCAAACTTTAATTAATTTTTGAAAGAGATGACACTGGGGAGAGTGAGATCAGTTCAACTACTACTGAAATTGAGCCACCTCTCTGGCGGAATGCTGAAATCAACTCACTTGTTTTAAAGACCAAACAGCTTGATTTTTTTTTTTTTTAGGAGTACTGAATATCCTCAAATATAACTCAAGTCAATGAGAACTGCTGGTTCTCAGAACTTATGAAAATCATTTTTTTCATATTTAAACTCCAATAATATTTGAGGAACCATCAACATCTACATTGAAACATGTTTTTAAATTATCAGGTAAAAAAAAATCCTACCTGGAACAAGAGGTGTAAAGACAAATTCAAAACAAAACTGGGAAACCTCTGAATAATAAAGCATTTTCTTTATCTTTTGAGTTTTTTAAACATTATTCTGGACCTGGTTTTACACATGCAAATGCATGCAGACAGAATACTTTTTTAGACTGGAAAAAAAATGAGAGGAGAAAAGACCTTTTTAGGTTTTTTGTTGTTGTTGTTTTTTTAATTTTTAAATTTTGTTTCTTATGGGCTGGGACAAAATGGCAAATATAGTCATGAAGTATTTTTTGGTTAAGTCAGTTCTTCTGACTACCACAATAGCACTTTCCTTGCCTGTGTGATGACAGTTTAGTTTAATTTATTTTGGAAGTCTGGATCAAAGCCCTGGTCTATACTAGGGAGTTATTTCAAAATAACTCACCTTATTTCAAAATAACAAGCAGAGCGTCCACATTACCAAGACCATTATTTCAAAATAAGGGGCTGGTTATTTTGAAATAACTCCTGCTTTCCATGAGGAATAACACTTATTTCAAAATAGTTACAGTAGACTTCCGATAGTTCAGCACCTTTGGGACCTAGGTGGTGCTGGATTATCGGATATGCCGGAGTACTGGGAGGTACTATAAGGGGGTATACTCCCAACCCAATCCCCCTTCCCTCCCCTACTCCAGAGCCAAACACCTCCCCTCCCTGCTGTAACCCAGTCCCCCTTCTCCCTCAACCTTATGTCCAGATCCCAAGGCAGCTGCCTGTGCTCAGTGGCCGGCTGCTAGCAAGTGCAGGCTGGACACTATGCGTGCTGGGGACCATGAGCGGAACGGCGTGGGGCCGCGAATGCGCATGTGGCTCACAATGGCCCGGCCGTGAGAGCGGCTGATTGGAGCACTTCCTGGTTCCAGTTGATGCCGGATTATTGGGAGTGCCGGACAACTGGATCCCAGACAATTGGAGTTTTACTGTATTTCAAAATAGCGGTTGTGTGGACACTCCGCTGCTATTTCGAAATTAACTTCTGCCCAGAGTCATTCAAAGTAATTACTCCACAGTGCCTCCTGGGGCTCTAAGTTGAGGTAGCGTGTCCACATTAAGCAAGCCTCCTTCAGACTAATTTCAATGCTTCCCCGTAGTGTGGGCACACTATTTTGAAATAGTTATTTTGGGAGTTATTATTTTGAAATAACTTATTCTGAAATAATTTCCTAGTGTAGACATGCCCGAAGAGACTCCATCATGGCTGACAGGCTAAAAATACATCCTGTATTTAAGAGACTATATTTATCAAAAATGTCCTCCTGATCCATAAAAACTCTTTTCCAAGTGAAGGCTACAAGGTTGATTAAAGTCAACATTTTCTGCTGGGCAGCTGAACCCCAGTAAACCCTGGGAAGGACCGGTTTCCTGGGTTCAGACACTCTTGCTCTGATCTTTTTTCTGCCTGGATGGTCCATTCTTGCTGGTAGGCAGGCGACTGTGCACCTCCTACTAGTTTTACTGTAAGCGCTTTAATTAAATGAAGAGTTCAGTGCAAAAATGCATTGCTTATGGGGCCTGTATATTCAAATAACAATGTTGATATCCAACATCTCTCTTTCCCAACAGACTGGGACACTTAAAATTATTGATCGGAAAAAGCATATATTTAAACTTGCTCAGGGAGAATATATTGCACCTGAAAAGATTGAGAATATTTACATCCGCAGTGAGCCTATTGCCCAGATATATGTGCACGGAGACAGCTTACAGGTAAAATGTAACACTTCAAACTAATTTTCAAGCCAGATCCTGTACTAGACAGGACCTGCGCCTGACACTTGGCTTAGTAAAGGTGACCTTTCTACCCTTCACCTCCCTCCTTCCCAATTCTGGAATTGGCTACAATCTCTGGTTAGGCCCCCAAACACTCAAGCGACTATACACAGATTGAATGTGCAAGAATCTAGCTTCATTGTCCTCCTTCAAATCTCTTCTTAAAACTCTCCTTTGCTGTGATGCCTATTAAAAAAAACTTGAAAAAGGTTAGGCTGTTGGTGTGCTGAGCCATTGGCATCAACTTTTAAAAATAGAGAACAGCAGAGTGCCTGCTAGAATGCACTTTAATTCACAAGTGTGGGACAAGTGCAGGACCATTCATCACTAAAGTTCTGCATTGGACCTGCAGTTGAGGTCTGTCTACCAAGTGCTTACGTAGATGGGCAGAACTAGTCTCTGTATTACAACAGAATAGTTGGGCACATATTTTCAAAAGTGGCTTCTGAAATGCTGCCCACAATTCTGCTCACTAATGTTTTCTGTGTGAAAAATCTGCATTTGTGTACAAGGTGGAAATAGCTGCATGTGTAAGCATTCAATTTACCCATCAGTGGCTGGTGTTTTACATACCACCAGGTACAATTTCATACACCATAACAACTAACGCTAACAACTAAAGACCAGGACTTTAACAGGGTTCAAAAAAGAACTAGATACATTGATGGGTGATAAGTCCATCAATGGCTATTAGGCAGGGCAGGAATGGTGTCCCTAGCCACTGTTTGTCAGAGGCTGGAAATAGATGACAGGAGAGGGATCATGTGATGATTCCCTGTTCTGTTTGATCCCTCTGTGGCACCTAGCATTGGCCACTGTCAGCAGACAGGACACTGGGCTAGATGGACCTTTGGTCTGACCCAGTGTGGCTCTTCTGATGTTCTTACTCACCGATCATGCCCCTGAGCCAAACATTTCCCTGACATCAATATGATTTCTCTAGATCAGGGGTGGGAAACCATTTCTGGGTCTGGGGCTGCTGACCCATAGAAAAATCAGTCAGGGGCTGCACATAGATGAGAAGCAAAAAAAAAAAAAAACCACAACAGCAACACCCCAAACCCTCATAGACATGGCCCAGAGCTTAGGGGGGCCCAGACTAGTAGATTTTGTGTACTTCAACACCATGGAAGACTGTGGAGGAGGGGGCTGGAGTGCCAGCACAGGAGCCCTGAGCCTTGGGGGCTGCATCCAGGCAAGCCGGGGAAGGGGAGGGGGGGCCGGGAGAGGAGAGGGGCACATATGGCTCCCGGGCCTTAGCTTTCCACCCCTGCTCTAGATGGTCAGAGATCTATGAATGGAACAGTGAAAAACAAAATGGACCAAGATCCACTTTCACTTATACCACCATAAAAGCAAAATAAATTTGTTAGCTTCAGTACAGAGTTGAATTCAAATTGCAGAATCTGAGCCAAATTCTGACATATGTTAACTGTCATTTTTGGACTCTTTTATCTTCATCAGAAATACTTCCTCATGAAATTTGAGCCAAATACAGTGCTTTATTGAAATTATTAAACCTAGCAAACTAAGAGAAATTATTTATGTACTGAAATATTTTATGTTAAATATGGGTTTTTCCTCAGCTGATTTTATTTATTTATTTTTTTAAAATGAAACAGGCCTTCTTGGTCGGAATTATTGTACCCGATTCTGAAGTGATGCCAGGCTGGGCAAAGAAAAGAGGATTTGAGGGAACATATGCAGAGCTCTGTAAAAATACGGTGTGTCCTTAAAAATACATACGTGGGTACATTTAATTAATCTTGATCTGTAATATCATGCAGGAAGTGCTAGCACTGAAATAAAGGTATGCACACATAAAAGAGAATAGGCAAACCAAGCTTTTAAACGCCTTAACATCATTGTTATTTAATAGCACTACTAATGTACTTGGCACTTTCCTAATACAAAAGAAGACAAAGTCATCAGTAATCTTGCACCTGCATATTCCACATTTTTCCCCCAAGCACTGGGCATTGCCTGCAGTCAGACACTATACCGAACTAGATGGCTCATTTGTGCAATTACGCCCATTCTTCTGAATGTTTCCGTGTATATATATCATACAATCTTTTTCTATAAGTAAATCTATGCAATGTCTTTTTTTAGACGTGTATGAAAGGTAACACTTTCTCTCCTGTTATTGAACTCAGCTGCAAAATTAATAGTAGTTTATAAATAATGGCAAGATGCAAAGTTTAAGGGAGAATATTCTGCCTTGGTGGTTAAAGTTAGGCATTTATATTCATAGGTAGGCACCTTAATAAGCATAATGATTTTTAAGAACTACTGAGCACCAACTAGTATAATCAAATGTAGATGATTTAAGCTACAGTACGTCTGCACACACACTTTAACTTTAAAATCATGAATACCATTAAAGCAATGGGACTATTTGGGCACTTAAATGTAAGCATGTCTATAAGAGTTTGAAGGATTACAGCTTTAAATGTCCATCCTCAGCCATCGTAGTTTGAAAACGTTAGCCTTTACATTTTCTATAAAAGATAAAGAGCATAAAATATTATTACATTACTCATTTATAAGACATTCAGACAAGTTTTCTATTTATAAAGACATTTCTTTTAAAGCAGCATGCTAATTGACATATGAACTGCCAGAATCAACAGCGCATTTGTGCTTTGATCAGTAAAGTTTATTTTCCTACGGATTAATATCATTGGATGTAAAGATGTCTTTTGAAAAGTAATGGAGAATTATTTGTTCTCATGCAGGAACTGGCAAAAGCAATAATGGAAGATATGGTGCGGCTAGGGAAGGAGAGTGGACTTTATTCTTTTGAACAGGTATGAGAACATTATTCCTTATGGTCAAATAACGTGCCCTTTATGATGAATAGGCAGTTGTTAGTATACATCATATATACCCTAAATGTCTGATTATAGTGTGTCTGTAAGTAATTATAGCTTGCCTTTGTGTATTTCTTAAATCCTTTGGTCCCTAAAGAATGCACCAATATTGCCACAAAGGTCCACAGAAATTAAAGCCTCGTGATTAGTATTTTAGTGGTTCCATGCAGGAATTTTGTGAAAGTAGCACTATACCACTGACAAATTACTTTTCTCTTTCAGTTAAATAAGGACTTTAGTCCCTGATCTAACTTTCCACACACAGCAGCAGATTTGGTGGGAATGATGGGTGCATAGGCAATACAATAGCATGCTCTGTATAATCCTTGATATAATCACCAGAGGTCAAGACCAGTATTTTTAGGAGCCTGATCCTACTCTCATTGAAACCAGTGTTGCAAAGTAGGATCAGGTCTACAGTTACAGTATAATTCTGGTACTGACCTAGAAAATACAACTACTCTGTTTATTTTCAGTGCATGCACTAATCCTTTCTGACGCTTGCCTAAATATTTTCTGCAACAGAACTACAAACATTCCAGCAGGAACATTCTGAAACTGATGCAGTATTTCATGGTGTAAGCGATAATATTGATCAAAACACACAAAAAGGCCAACATCAAATATCTCTAAGTTAATATTTTATTGTCTATCTGTTAAAATATTAATATAAAAGTGAATATCAGATTCTAAGACATTAATTATTTAAAGGTCACTAGTAAGCTTCATTTGTTTGTCCATTTTTTGCTTGAGAAGTCCAATGAAAATCCAGTTTGCAGAAGTTCCTGAAACCATACATCTTGTCTCCATTTTCCTGACATTTCCATAACTGATTAAAGAAATTCCACATGGAGTGAGGGTTATAATACATTAAATTGGCTGTCTAATAATTACCTTGGGTTGTTCCTGCCCTAACCTTCACAATATGAATACCCGTAACTCACCAATTCTACTGACATGCATTAAAAACAGTGAAGTTATAACGAGAACTTAACTGCAATGCTAAAAATCTAGGGAGAAACTATGCAAAGGAAATTCTTGAATGTATTGCAGTTTGAAAACAAGTGCCTTCTGTGTAGTGTCTCCTGTGTAAAGCAGTATGTGATTGTTATGACCTAACACTGGGCCAGATTATCTGACCGGTATGAACCATACACAGAGTCCCTTGGCATGGGTTCAGCTTCCCTATGGATAGAGTTGGGTGACATTTTTCACACAAATAGTTTATTTGCTAAAAATGCAGTTTCAGTCAACCCAACTATTGTTGAGACGTGAACTTGGTGTCCTATGTCCCAGGTGAATGTCCTAATCACTAAGGCTATGTATACACCACAGCATTATTTTGGAATAACTAATTTTATTCTGAAGTAACCTAGTCCGCATCTACACAGCAAGCAGTTGTTTTGACATAATGTCAAAATTAATATCAAGTTGGGGGATTTCTTACTCCAACTCCTATAACCCTCATTTTACGAGGAGAAAGGTAAGTCGGAGAAAGAGTGCTCTAACTCACATTTCCTGCTGCGTAGACCACACCAAAAGCTGAAATAAGCTATTTCGACTTAAGCTACGCAATTAATGTAGCTCAAGTTGCGTAGTTTATTTTGGCTTTAGCCCTGCTATGTAGATGTGCCCTAAGTTACAGAGAGTCTCTGGTCTAATGACTATTGGCATTAACTAAATAAAGCAAACCCAAGAATTTTTAAACAAGTTCAAATAAAAATCCTTTCCCCTCACAAATTGCTCCACTTCCACTATCTTAATTCTTATGATATCACCATTTCACTAGTTCTCCAGTAACCCCAAAGCACTTCTGAGCAGAAAAGTTCTGAATTTCCAATACATAAAAATATTTTGGAGAGCAGTAGATTCAATATATTCTGCATGTTTGTCATAGGGATTTTTTAAAGAAGTTACAAATGGTATGTGAATTTACCAGAAACTCTTTTCTTTGGTGTGGGACAGTATACTTTTTCTCTAAATCTTTTCTTGAATCTAGGCAGGATATTGCTAATTTGAGGAATCTTGTAATTTGTATCAGACTCTTTCATACTCTTTTAACTAGCTATAACCTCAAGCCATAAAGTTTACCATTTTAAGTACCACTATGATGATGATGATTTATGTAAACATTTTGTTTTTAATGACATATCATTCAAGACGTTTTCAAAAGGTGCTCAACTTAAACAATTTAGAGAGGATGGGTATTTCAAAATCATGCCTCCTTAGTGTGTCTCAAGTGAAGCATACAAAAATTACAGTGTTCAAAATCACCAGTCCCTTTTAAAAGTCACTTGGCCACAGTATCTAAAGAAAGTATTTGTGGTCCCTTCATTTTGCCCCTGGAATAAAATGCACATAGGGAAAAGAAAGCCACAGATATTTATGGAGTAAAAAGGCAGTTCTTACACCACACTTCCTACAACTTCAATCTGTCAAATATGAAGTGGATTGGTGATGGGCAAAAAAGGCAGAGGATGGCTAAGGAGTCCTATCTGAACCCTGTGAATTGTGGCCAGCAGCCATGCACAGATGTATTCTATAGTTCCCCACCACACAGCACCACCATAAATATACTGGAAGCACAACCACCTGCCATCTGTACCACGAAGCCTCCTGCTGTGCTCAAACACCAAGGATTAGTAAGGGCAGCCTTGTCAAATGCTGTTTGCCTGGGACTGAGTGATTTTCATTACTATAACTGGTCACTAAAGCTCTTTTTTTTTTTTTCTTTGCACAAGCATCATCATGTTGACTTTGGATCCGAAGACTTTTATGCCTAGGCTAGTAAAGCGACATGAAGGCCGTGTCAGTGCTAGTTAGCAATTTTGGGTAGATGTAAACCTATGCTTCAGAAAGTGCGTGTCCCTGAATATAATTTCTACTTCTCTTGACTCTGACACCTTCCTATCTTCTGTGACCCTTCAGCTACGTGGAAATGTTGTGATGGGGAGTCACACATATCCCCAAAAAATCAGAGTGGCTTGAGCAGATGGGAAAGGTGGCTATGTTCCTTTGCCAACCAGACAGTGTGAGAGCAGAGCAGACTGGAAACATACAGTATTTCTTTTAAGGATGGGGGGTAATATTTTTGTGGGGCAGTGGTGTGAACCAAGATTTATGGAGCAGAGTGAAGATGATGGTAATAAAAGCAAGAAGAACGGACTGATTGAAAACTGGGGAGAGACAACCATTGTACTGACAGGTGGTGTTCAAACTTCCCCTCTCCACTCTGTTAGTGCTTCTTAATTCCAGCCTGCAACTAGAGATGTAAAATTCTGTTCAATTGGCTAATTAGTTAAACATATTGTTTAATCAGTTAACTGATTAAAGTGGGAGGCAAGGAGGTTGGAGTGGCTCCCTGCCTGCCAATGGGCTGGAGCACCTCTTTTCCTCCCCCACTGCTGCAGGCAGGGGCTATTCCAGCCCGGTCAAAGCTGGAGTGAGGCTTAAGGGTGAGACTCATCAGTTAATTGGTTAAACCTTCACATCCCTATCTGCAACTCAAATCTTGTATCAGTCCTGAGCATTCTGTTAAACAAAGAAGAGTGTATGGATGCTTTGGGATATGGACAGACAACCAGCAGGATTGCAAATGGATCCAACAAAGTCATTTTTTGCTGATGACCTAAGCAGGATAGTTACAATTTCAGTAGTTTCGATTAGTACTACTTAATAATGGATTATGTTAGTTTAGTTTTGCCATAAATATTTGCATTTTCTATTTCAGGTCAAAGCCATTTACATCCATTCTGATACGTTCTCAGTACAAAATGGCTTGTTGACACCA
Organism: Rafetus swinhoei; assembly: GCA_019425775.1. Classification (NCBI taxonomy): domain Eukaryota; kingdom Metazoa; phylum Chordata; order Testudines; family Trionychidae; genus Rafetus; species Rafetus swinhoei. Next base: position 16,751,360 of record CM033428.1, on the reverse strand, counting down.
ACGCTAAAGGCTAAGAGACGAGAGCTAAGAGATTACTTCAAAAAACAAATAGAAGAGCTTTATTCAAGTGTCTCCATATGAAACTTCAGGAAAATTCTTCTGAATAATGGACTTTATAGCAATATTGAAGTGCATACTCAAAAGTACAGAGCCAGAATGACAGAGTTGAAATGAATAAGCATCTGACTTTGTTTCTGAACTTTTTGTTGTTCCAAGACCTCACCATTGATATAACAGTAACTTTTCTTTTTCATCAGCTGTAGTATCTTATCTTTTTACAGTATGTAAACTATAGGAGACTACTGAAAATTACACAATATATCCATAAAAACAGGCATAAATTCCCACAAATCTTAAGTATATCATGAAAGATTATGTTGTTGTTAATTCCCTAAAACTTTACTGATTACACATCAGGAAAAAGGTCTGTAATATATCTGTTGATATGATTGTATTTAATATTACAGATTAGTAACTACACTCCTGGACAATTCAATAGTGTGGTCTACCTCAAACATTCAAAGACTGGTCATGAAAATCACAACTAAATCTGTCTTCCCTATCTAGAACTTCAAGCTAGCTACTTGGCCAGAGGTTTTTGTTGTTGTTGTTGTTTGTTTTTTTTAAATAAGTGATAGCTTTTATACGCTGCAGGACATGAATTCCATTGACTTTATGTAATCATCAATGATCACACTCAGGGTATGTCTACACAGCAAAGTTATTTTGAAATAACAGCCATTATTTCAAAATAACTTTCCTAGCGTCTACACAAGCCAACTGCTATTTCAAAATTAATTCGAAATAACGGAGGGCTTATTTCAAAATTGGTAAACCTGATTCCATGAGGAATAGTGCCAATTTTGAAATTGCTATTTCGAAATAAGCGCTGTGTAGATGCTTATTTTGAAATAGGGGGCCTCCAGCCCTTCCCAGGGTGCCCTGCTGGCCGCCCTGACCACAAGGTAACTTCTGACCTGATGCCCTGCCGGAACCAGTTCTGACTGGCCTTAATGCGATTCAGCGTCCAATCAGTGTGGACGCACTATTTCAAAATAGCAAAAAGCTATTTTGAAATGCATTTTGTGTGTAGACGCATTATTTCAAAATAAGATATTTTGAAATAACTATTTCGAAATAATGCTGTAGTGTAGACATACCCTAACAGAAGCTTCACAGGGGTAGCTGAGTTAGAACAAGGAATGAATCTCATGATTTCATTTGTACATAATATGCCCATTAGCCTATTAGGCCTAATGGAAAAAGCTAGATTAATACCACTTTGTAATTGCAAAAATGTTTTAGGAAGTTATAGAATTCTTTGTTTCTTTTTCAGTGCATCTGAACTTAGTTTATAGCACGGCAGATAGAACTTCCTTAAGGGGCTGATTCAACACGCTATGCCTCTGGGTTCATAAATGTGCAAGCTGGGAAGGCTGTGGAAGCATTGCTGGCTCTGTGGCAGACTGATCTATTCAGAAGGATCAGCTTCCCGTGGGAGCTTCAAAATAAAAAGCGTCACAAGAGGAGGCTAACTAGTGTAAGTGAGCCCTCCCCATCCTAGGCTCCCTTGTTTTCTTAGTTTATTGCTTCACCTGCTGCTAATGCTGTGCAGTCCAATCAGATTAACTTCTTGGCACAGCTGCAGGTAGAGGAATGGAACTCTGGCCCAATATATGAACTATAATTGTGAACAGTATCCAGTCAAACAAATCTACTTGCGAGAAAGTGTAACACACACACCTAGTGTGTAGAATAGTAATAGAGATGTAGCCATGTTAGTCTGGTCTTGCTGAAACAAAAGACAGGACTATGCAGCACTTTAAAGACTAACAAGATGGTTTATTAGGTGATGAGCTTTCGTGGGCCAGACCCACTTCCTCCGATCAAATTGTGGAAGAAAATTGGCATGATGGTATATATGGTCATGCCAATTTTCTTCCATAATTTGATCGGAGGAAGTGGGTCTGGCCCACGAAAGCTCATCACCTAATAAACCATCTTGTTAGTCTTTAAAGTGCTGCATAGTCCTGTCTTTTGTTACACCTAGTGTGGTTCACTGACCAATGCAGTGGGACCTAGACCACAGCAACAGCTAAGATCAAGAGACCTCTACAGCATGGGCTAGGAGCCAGCTGGCTTTTAGCTCAGAGGGTAGAGGTTCCTATATTCAACTCCAGAGGTCCTAGGTTCAAATCCACCTGGTGGTGGTTACAAAAGCATGGCCTCCTATTCCCATTGCTATAGTGCAATGGTGGAGGGCCTCCCTTGTGTTGCTGGAGAGTAGGAAGAGGTGTTACTCCTGAGTGTCCATATGGCTGAGGGGTGAGCTTCCTCCACAATTTTCCTTCCCACCACCACTGTGAGGTGTCTTCATGGGGGTGGGAGATCAGGTTACAACCTGGCTAATATATGACTGGCTTGGCCAGTTTTTTTTATGGATTTACCAGAAAAAATAATTTAGTCTCCTGGGGTTTTTTAAATGTGGGTCTAAAGATTTGCATTGTCTCAGTATATTTGGATATTTAATGTTAAAAGTCTTTGTGTCCAGCTAAAGATGCTGCAGTGTTCCCACTTCTGCAGTTTAAGGGTGTGTCTACACAGCAACATTATTTCGAAATAACTTAGTCCGCTTCCGCACAGGAGGCAGTTATTTCAAAATACTGTCAAGCTGGAGGACTGCTTACTCCGAGTCCTGTAACCCTCATTGTACGAGGAGTAAGGGAAGTCAGAGGAAGAGTGCCCTGTTTCAAAATAAGTGCTGTGTAGATGCTCCCAATTTCAAAATAAGCTACGTCAATTGCATATCTTATTTCGAGTTAAGTCCTGCTGTGTAGATGCACCCTAAGCAATAACGGATCAAAAGTGTTAAAAATATATTAGCTGTCTGTCCACCAACATGCAAGCATAGCATGCGTGTATATGAGACAGGGTTTAAATCCTGCAAAAGTGATAACATCACCTGTGTTTCTCTCTTCTTGTAAGTGGCTGTTTGAAGGTGAGGAGGGTTGTGGCATTGTCTAGCCGTTAAGTTTGCAGCAGGCTTTGGGAAGGGGGGGGGCACTGGGTTTTATTATTTTTCTTTTTGCATTTCAAAAGTGGGAGGGGGCACAGGTTTATTTATTTTTCTCTCTAATGGGTCTTCGCAATTGAGCTTTCAGCTAGGGGAGACTGATGTTTGTGTTACAACCACTTTAAAATTTTTCTTTGACTAACTGAATCAAGATGTATTGAGGAAGGATCCTTCTCTATATTTTGGACATTTGCAGAGTTCTAATACAATTCCATGAGCCCCATTACCATATAAAGCAGTTGATCTGGATGAAGCCTTAGCCTTCACTGTGGCAAAGGGGAAGTCACTGGAAAGGCAATATCTCCACAGTGATCTGGAACCACATGCTCAAACAGCATAGTTGTAAGCCTGTACAACTCATGGAACTTGAGAAAACTCTGAGCCAACAGCCTTGATGGCTTCTTCCTGCTGATCAAGACTCTAAATTATTTTTTTTTAGTAACCGCTGTTCTACCAGTCTCTACACTAGCATGGGCTGCTAAAGTATATGGTTTGTTAGGGCAGTGAATATAAACTTATTTTTCTGTCTGAGATTGGAAACCATTATTGGTTTTCATACTAAAGATCCTAAGTTAAATTATTAATCTAAACTGTCATATATTTTTCCTTCTGAAATTGCACTGCATGCTTTTAAAGAAATGAAATACATTGAACTAATGAGCTACTTTTATGCGGGGTCTGTTCTATTAAAGTCATTTCAGAACAAATAACTAAAAATACCTACGAGTCTGCCGCGGTTCTATAATCTTGCTGTACAGAACATCTTTATTTGATTCTATCGCATGTGGAAATGTTTGCATTCTATGGGTCTGATTCTTCATTATCCTGCATTTTGTGCTGTCATTTCCATCCGTACAAAATTGGTGTAAAACACTACCATTGTGATCTGGAACAGTAGTGATTTACACTGATATAAATGACTAGCCACAGTGCCAGGCATCAAGTGCAACACCTTTTCTTCATCCGGAATCAAATATGATCTATTTTAAGAACCAGTAACTAGTTCCTTAAATAATAATGTGTGTAAAGAAGCTATTTTCCACAGACCTTTCTCTATAATATGAATTTAATTCACTTGTCTTTTTCTTTTAAAGTGATTCAGTTCACTTGACCTGTCCAGACAACTGATCTCTAAATTTGTAGAGATATTGAGGACCCTAATATGATTCATTTATGGTTCACATGCTTTTTGATTTTAATATTAAAGGGGATGGGATTAGAAGTGGGAAGAAGAAAATATGTATATGACCACACTAAGATAATGTAAAATTTGGAAAGAATTGTCGCTGATGAACATTGTTCTACATCCATGTCCCAAAAGTGTATAAATTTTAAAATCCCAGAGAAAACGTTAGCGACACAAACTAAAACCACACACCTGCACCACCCAGTAACTTTATCTTGTGTAATTAGACTTCCTCTGTGGATCACCCTCAGACTTGCTAACCTTGGAAACATTCGAAGGGATTAAAACCTCAAATGAACATGTGCCTATGTTCTTTAATATGACCAGCACTAGCATTCTTTTCTTAAATAAGTATGAAGCACGTCTGTCTTCCTTGTGCACATTTTGTTTTTTCCTTAAGTAAAAAAATGTGCATCCATTGCAAGGAAAATCCCAGTATTTATTTAGGTGTGAGTTCCCCTGTGACCTCTTTATAGTATCTCAGGGTAATAATTTATACAACATGTTGTAAAATAGTAATTCCACTGAAGTCAATAATGGTGTGATATCAGGGTGAGAGCAGAATAAGGCCCCTATGTTGTGCCAGTTGTCCATTCCCTCAAAGATGGCATCGTCTTGAGAAGACTCTTTTGTTGAGGTAATTTTACAATCCATATTATTTAATATGTGCAATTCACAATATGAGGCACTCTTTCCAGAGGTGAAAGTAAGCAGGTTCACCCTGGTGCACAGAGCTGGCTGAGCTGCAGCAAAAGCCAGCAAGGAGCTATTTAAAGAGCTAGCAGGGACCTGGCTTGCCATAGGACAGTACCAGTAAGAAATTTTACGTTATTTTTACCGCTTGCTTTTCCCCACTATATAGTCATAAAAGAGTTTCCTTGGGCCTGATAAAATGCCCCCTGAATATCTCCTGTGGTCCTATGAGAGAACCAGATTCAAACACAACTTCTAACCCAGTGGTGGCCAACATGCAGCCTGCAGACCCTTTGGCTGCCCCCCATGCGCCTCTCAGCACATCAGAGAACCGGAGCCCCTCACTTCCTGCTCCTCCCTCTCCCTCCCAGAGCTGAAAGACTGCAAACAGCTGATTCACAGATTTACAGCTGTAGGAGGGAGGGGGAGGAGTGGGGACAGAGCATGAATTAGGCAATTCAGGGGCTCCAAAGTGCTGGGAGGGAAGGGGACGAGCAGGTAAATGCAGGGCTCCAGTGCACAAGAGGCGGGGGGGAGGGAGGGACAAACAGCAGGTCCATATGTGGTGATGTGTGAAAGCACCCCACATGGTCCCTCAAGTAAGAATGTCCTGCCTAGCCAGGGGAAGACAGGAGTAATGCACTGCCTGAGTCTCCCTCCTCCATGCTCTGGCCAGCTGGGGGAAGGCTTGGGCTGATTTCCCCCCTTAGTTGGGGGACCATGAGGGGTGCATTCACACCCTTGTGGCCCACATTTACAAAAAAGCACTTCCCCCTCAACCCCATAGAAATTCCTATGTACGGGCATGAACAGGGAGGGGCTATGTGTCTACTGCAGCCCACTGAGATGAAGGAAGGCCACTCAGATGGCCCACCCACCATTCCTGGCTGCCCAATCCCTTTGAGAGAATGATGCATAGTTATGTGTAACCGATGTTCTTCATTCAATATATTCCATAGCCAACTTACCTTCCCTGACCCTTAAACCATCAAAGAAAAAAAGATACATAATAAGACTTGGACAAAATCAGCATGGAGCCCTAACCCTGCAGGACTGGCCATACATGTAATTAAGTAATGCTGAGCTTGAAAAGCAAATGGATCACAGTAAAATATTTGATTCTATATTGTACATTAGAGAGAAGAAGTGGTAATTCCTTTGCTGCTAAAGTATGCTTTTACAGTACATTATGCAATTGTTACAATCTTAGGAATAGTAAGGTCCAGTGTCACTTCTGCCCTTGGGTATGATTTAGCTGCATTTAACGAAGTAATCTGTCTTTAATTCTTCTAGAATGAAACAAATTGAGGTAATTTCTTTTCATGTGTGAAAAGCACAAACGTATGATCTATATGTAAATAAACGACTATAAGATAAATGTAAACACAGAAAGAATATACTATTTTTGCATGAAAACAAACCATCTAAAGATGAGTTGATGTCTCAAAGAAAACCTTAAAAAACATTTTGAGGCAGTTATATCTAAGTTCTGCATTTTGCGAGTTCTTTGTTGTTGTTATAAGGGAACAGATGGATGAAATCGGGATCTTTGTTGCTTCTTTGGCATTCTCCTATTCCTCCTTTCCTAGGGTTCTGTTCCTGTAAGTAGAGTATCTTCTGTCAGTTGCTAAGTGTCTTTCCTCCTGTTTGGAAATCGAGGGCACTCAGGATTCATTTTGGAGAAGATAGTAAAGAACTATTAGGCCCATTTTCCTTAATTTAAAAAATTATTACTAGCATAAGCAGGTACAACTCCACTGACTTAACATCCTTAAGAGGCAGGTAATTGGCAAATTGTGTAGTCAATACAACTTGTATCGACTACATGATTAGCTGATAAGGAAAGGCGCTCGGTCCCGGCTCGCGCTGGGTCCAGGAGCTACTCCCGCTGCATCTCTGCAGTTTAAATCTAGTAGCAGCTGGGTGTGCCGGTAGCCTGGCTCCTACTACATTTAAACTATGGAGCTGCACTGGGAGTAGGTCCCTGACTAGGGATGTTAAATTGCGTTTAATCAACTAGTCGATGGAATTTCCGTTGATTAGTTGATAAGTAGCCTCGGGAGCTAACCCCACTGCAGCTCTGCCTTTTAAATGTATTAAGAGCTGGCAGGCTTTTAATGCATTTAAAAGGCTGAAGTACAGCGGTGGGGACCAGGCCCGAGCCGGAACAGCTGATTCCCAGCTTGCACCTGGTTCCTTCTGCTGCACTTCAGCCTTTTAAATGTATTAAGAACCTGCAGGCTCCTGCTTCGCCTCTCCTTGCTGCCTCTGATACACTTCTCCCGCTTCTACCTCTGTGAGTAGTTGACTCAACTACCTGATAAGCCTAGGCTTATCGGGTAGTCTACTACTTGACTACTCCCTTACATCTGTACACTGACTCCAGTAAAATTATGTATTACAACAGTAGTAATTTGGGCCAGGGGACTGTCAGTGAATCGCAATTAGTTGTTACAATGATCTGAGTGCTGTCATAATTATATCTTAAAATGAGGAATTAATAAGAGAAGATTAATTTTTAAGGAATAAGATCCCAGATGAAATTCTGGACCCACTGAAATCAATAGGCATTTTAACACTGACTCCAGTGAAGCCAGGGATTCATTTCTGTCTTTAACCAAGCACCTTTAAGTTTCAACAGTGAGGGGAGAACGCCAGAAAATTGTACGAGTGGAAGTGTTCCTAAATAGAATGTTTTCCATGAGACATCAGAGCCTCTTTAACCCCTTCACTTTAGTAGACCATTTTATAATGCATTTTAAAAACATAACTGCAGCAATCACACAAATCTGGCATTTTCCTAATTGTTGCTTATTAATTTTCAACTGAAGTGAAGGGATTAAAATCTATGACTTATAAATACATGTAAAAAGGCATCTTTGATATTTTAGCATGTATATCAAAAATATAAAAGGAATCTATGTAAACTTTTGTAAAGAACTAAACTATCACATTTCTCAAAATTGCTCATAAAATATTCTTGTGCATTGACTTATAATAAAATCTTTTATAAAATCTTATTCCAGCACTCCGTCCACATGGTCAGAAACTAGTCATTCAGAATGTGTGCCTATACTAAACATACAGGGGGGGAAAACAGTGACCAAAAGAACACTGGAACCCGATATAAATATTAGCAAGGAACTGATTGTTTCAAATTTCTCTGAAAATGGCCATACAGCAGCCTTTCTGTAATGGTTTCAGCTCAGTGTTGTTTTAAAACAAACAATAATAAAATAACCAAATGTGTAAGCTTGTTTAATAGAATTGACAATGGGGAATGCATAGTATTTTTTCAGAACTTGTGTGTAAAACAATAAAGTTTAAAATAATTGAGTCTCTTAATTCAATTCTTTTGTGTATGCACTCTTTTTAATATTATAGATTCTAAGAATTTAAAAAATGATGTAAAATGAAAAGTATCTGCACGATGACTAAATGAGTGCTCTGTTACATTAGCACATTTTGACCAGAAAAATAATGTAACACATAAGCTTGGATTCAAGTAGCACTCAGTTGGCTTATAAGAATTCCAAGCAGTGAAATTGTAAGACTAAGCCTATATGCGTATAAATGTATAAACCAAGAACTAGGGATGTCAATGTGTAGTTGACTATATGATTAACCGATAAGCCTAGGCTTATTGGTTAAATGCATGTAGTCGACAAGCTTTCTTCTCGCCTTGTTGCCTCTGTATATCTTAAAAGCTGGTTCCTCCCAGCACCAGCTCCAAAATGCTGCCTGCCCCCTCTGGCTGTTGCCTCTATGGGGTGGGGGGCTGGGCAGGCTGCAACAAAACAGCCCCTGTCTGCGGGGGGTGGAGGAGGTGTCTCAGCTCTCCCTGTGGACAGAGACTGCTCTGCCTCCCACACAGCAGCCTTTGTCCACGGCAGCCTCCCCCGCTGCAGCAGCCTCCGTCTTCAGGGAGCTCAGACCACCGTGAACAGGGGCTGCTGTCACCCCACCTTGCAGCCTCTGTATCAGAGGCAGCAGCATGAGGTAGTGGGCAGCCGGTCTGTGTGGGGAGCTGGTTTTTAAACTGTCTTCCCTCACGGACCGGCTCCTGCCTGGCACCCCGCACTGCTGCCTCTGATAGAGGCAGCAGCATGCAGTGGCAGGGGGCTCCCAGGGGTGAGGTCAGAGTGCACTGGCTGCTGGCCCCACCCCTGGGGACTATAGAATAGTCATGTAACCGATAAGAATTCATGTGGTTACACAACTATTCAATTACCCGATATCTAAAATCCCTACCAAGAACAGAGAAATGGAACTGCGATGTTGTCCAGACTGTTTTCTTCTAAAAGATACCTGCTGGACAAGGCACAAGTCCTCAGTGCAAGCTAAGGGGATGCATGTGCTTTTTGCTGCTCTGGGCAAGAGCACCCTGTGTTCTTGGCTAGCACTTGCATATTACTTGCAGGATATATACTACAGGTTGTACCTCCCTTAACTGGGACTCTCTGGTCTGCCAACGAACCACAGATGTTCCTCGACCATAGAGCCCAGGTATAAGGAGGTCGGGCCGGGGGACAGGAGTGGTGGTGGTGGGGGCCGGGACTCAGCTGGGAGCCTCATGGTGTGGGCGAGGGTGCAGATGAGCGGATGGCATAGCAGGGAGTTCTGGTCCCTGTGGCTGGGCAGTAGCGGGGGGCCGGCAGCAGCCACTGCAGAGCTCCAGCCCTGGCTGCAGAGCTCGAGGGCCGACAGCAGCAGCCTGAGAGCTCCAGCCTCGGGAGCTACAGCTGGGCAGGCAGCAGCAGGGCTGGGCTAGAGCCCCAGCTGGGGGCAGTGGGGCGGAATGACCGTGTTAGGAGGGACTTCCCCTGGTCAAGCAAATCTGCTCATTCAGGACTGTTCAGGTGCCATACAAGGGAGGTCCAACCTGCAGTTAGCTTGAAGCAGAGTTTCTATATCTCTTAGCCTTTCAACTATGCTGGGTATCCTTCCTAAATCTCTATGCTGGTTTAGACTGGGAGTTTAGGTTGAACTTAGCCACATAAGGTCACTTTTCTAAACAATGAGTCCACACTACCACAACTTTAAGGGCCGTTAAAGTTGATTTCTGCACTCCTGCTTTCACGAGGAGTAACCACTAAATTTGATCTTGCCTGGTTGACTTTACAGTAGTGCAAATGCAGTGCTATAAAAGTCAATGTTCTTGGCCTTTGGGAGGTGTCTCACAGTGCCCTGCGGTGACTGCTCTGGCCACAACTTTCAACTCTACTGCTCTCCAGATGAATAGGAAAAGGACTGGGAAAATTTGAATTTCGTTTTCTGTGTGGCTAGTGTGGCGAGCAGACCTCAGAGGAGGCAGCACACTTGAGGACCACACCTGACCATGAATGAGTTCCATGCGTTCAGATTCCATGAGCTCCATACGTTTCTAAGATCAGAGGTGAGCACCAAGATGGAGGGTGCAGGAGATCCTGTACCTCATTGGTGTGTGGGGAGAGGAATCTGTTCTCGCAGAGCCATGAATCAGCAAAAGAAACACAGATATCTATGCCAAACTCACAAAGTGCATGGTGGAGAAAGCATACACCAGGAAACGCCCAACAGTGCCAAATGAAAATAGAGGAGCTGAGGCAGCTGTACTAAAAGACAAAAGAGGCCAGTGGATGGTCTGGAGCATCACCACAAATATGGCACTTCTATGAGCAGCTGCATGCATTCCTTGGGGGGACCGACCAGCTTCCCAAGCCAGTCTGTGGATTCCTCCCAAGACACTCAGGCAGCCTTGGGCAGCAGTGTGGGGGACAGCAGTGTGGAGGAGGAGGAGGAAGGAATGGTCAGCAGGTGACCAGCACCACCGATGCCACTGAGAGCCAAGAATTTTTTATAACCTTGGAGACAACCCGCTCCTCCCAGGACATCTCGCAGTCAGGCACTGATCCCAGGGAGGGCACTTCTGGTGAGTTTTTTATCTTGCTAAAACTAGGTGTGATCTGAAGTGGCCACTGTGCCTACACAGTGCAGAGGGGAGGGTGTCCTGGAACAGCTTGTTAATGTGTCTGGAGATGGAGCAGGAATCCTCTCTGTACAACTCCATAAAGCTCTCAGAGGAGCCCTTTAATCCTTCTCCCAAGGTTTCTAGGGCGGTCTGCCTCCATGGTAAGACACTTTTCCATGCCAAGCCAGCAATAAGTGATCTGATGTCATTACAACACAGAGCATTTACGCATAAGATCCAGGTTTCTGGCCACATTCAGTCAGCATCTGCTGCCTATCAGTGTGAGATTTGGAGAAGATTGATATCTCGCATGGCAACTTGTATGAAGCAGGTTATTAACTGATGCCTCTGCTGTAAACCTCTGTTTGCTCATCCCCAGTGAAATAGGGTGTGAGCTCCTTCCCTCCCCTGCAGCCACGCCTGTACCCCCTCCTCCTGCCTGCCGCCTCCTGTGGGAAGGGAAAGTTGCCCTCTCACCGCAAAGGAGGGGTTGGGTGCCGAACACATGGGCGTCGTGTGAGCTCCTGCCATGAACTGCCACCACCCACAGGTCCCCCATTCCTTCCCACCTGCAGGCTCATGCCCTAGCCTGTCCTTTACCATGCTTTCCACCAAACCAGGTCCAGCTGCTCCCCAAAGAACTCTAAGGGGTAACTGCTACAAAGTGGCTGATTAAAAGCATAACCGTGGCCTTGTACATAACATGTTGTTATTTTTAGACAGACCTTCACTTGATTCTAACATATTAGGTTTTACTCTCTACAATGCATCTCCTGTAAAGTCTGCCCTTCACTTTCCGTTACTCCAGGAATAGTAGCCAGGGGCACTCTGCCGGCCCTGCCAGTAGTCAGGTTGGCACAAATCCACTAGTGAAAATGGGCTAGGAAAGAGATGTTCAAGGAGCAAATGCAATCTGCCAGCTTGGACAGGAAGCACGTAGGCGAGTGGAGAAATATGCTTCTGGGAGAGATGTGAGCAGAGTGTGAGGAAAGGAGAGCATGCAGGGAACTGGAAGTGAAGCACCAGGAGAGAGTGGTGGCATCCACGGTGGCTGTGATAGACTGCATGGCAGCTTTCCAGGATCCCTACCTGAACAGGCACCCCTCCAGGCCTTGCGCACCAATGTTCCCTCCTCACTGAGTTCCCTAGCCTCCTCTCCCAGGGGCCCTATGATGCAGGAGGGTGGGGGGAGCCAAGAGCAGCCTCACACTCAACCCCCAGGGATGTGTCATGAAGCAAAATGCTGACCTCGCAATTGTGATCACCTCCTCACACCAAAGCTCCCACTTTGGACTTCTTGTCTGTTCTTGTTGTGTTCCCTAAATAAAAATGCATGATTTCTGAATAAGTTTCTTTATTGCTTGTGTTGAAGGGCAAGCACACTGACTGCAGGGGCACCTTGCTGAGAGCAACATTCATGACTCTTAAAACTGGCCATTCATAAAACTGCCTTTCAAATCCTTTCTGATTTCCACTGCCCCTCACTGTACGCTCCTTATTTCCCTGGTATCTGGCTGCTAAAAATCCTTGGCTAGGTGCTGTGCCCCGTCATTCCATCCCCTTACCCTCCCAAATATTGTGGCACACACAACAGGCTGCCACCACAATGGGAAAGTTACTTTAGTTGAAGTCTAACCTAGTTCGTAGACTGCAGAACCTTCCCTTTAAATGCCCAAAAGCACATTCTACCACCATTCTGCACTTGCTCATCCTGTAGTTGAACTCCTCTTTACTGAGGTCCTGGCTGTCTGTGTACAGCTTAATGAGCCACGGGAGTGTGGGGTAGGCTGGGTCACCAAGGATCACTACTGGCACAGCAATATCTCCAGTTGTAATTTTCTGGACTGGGAAAAAAGTTCCAGTTTGCAGCTTGCTGAAGAGGCAGGAATTCCTAAAGATACAAGTGTCATGCTCCTTTCCCGACCTTCCTACATTGATGTGAGTGAAATGGCCCTTGTGATCCATTAGCTCCTGCAGCGCCATCAAAAAGTACCCCTTGCAGTTTATGTACTCCTTTGCAAGGTGGTCGGGTGCCAAGATGGGGATGTGCATTCAATCTATCACTCCCACCACAGTTAGGGAACCTCAGCGTGGCAAAGTCCTCCACTATGTTCTCCACATTTCCCAGAGTCACTACCCTCCATAACAGAAGAGTATCGATTGCCATGGCTACTTGGATCACAACGGCTCCCACTGTAGAATTCCCCATTCCAAATTGATTCCCAAACTGACCAGTAGCTGTCTGGCGTTGCAATTGCCACTTGCTTCTCCACTGTCAAAGCGGGTCTCATTCTGGTATTCTTGTACTTCAGGGCAGGGAAAAGCAATTCACAAACTTCCATAAAAGTGGTCTTACGCATGTGAAAGTTTTGTAGCCCCTGCTGATTTTTCCCATGCCTACATAATAATACAGTCTCACCAGTCTGGGCTTGTCTGATAGCACCAGAACCAGCATTCCACTATGTTCAGAGGATTGAATGCCAGCGGCACTTGCAAGTCGATCAACTCAAGTGCTTCGCAGAAGAGTATGTTCATGGCCTCCTGAGATCCTTCCTTGTACCAGCAGATCCTGGATACTCTCTGGGCATACTCCAGCATTAAGCACACAAAGGGTAACATCATCTTCATAATGCTTTCATGCTCAATTGGATCCATGATGGATTCCATGCTTACACTGCTATGGCATCTGCACGGATAAACAAGAAGAGAAAAAAGGACCCAAAAAGACTGTTTGTTTGCCATTGGTCCTAAGCAGGGAGGGGGGACAGAAGAGGAGGAAATGAGAGCATTATGAGCCACTGATTACATGTACCCAGGACCACCTGCTGTATAGTTTTGGTTCCATGTGCACTGCTAGCATAACCCAGAACACAAAGGGGTGGTGGCACTGTGGGATAGCTACCTTTAGTGCATCCCTCTGAAAGTCAATGATAGCCATCCTACTGAGGATTAGGGATGTTAAAATACAGGTATTTTACTAATTGAGTAGTTGACAGAATTTTTATTGACTATTCAATTAGTGTATAGGGGAGGGCAGCCGGCTTGGTCCTGGCTCATGCTGGGACCGAACCCCACTGCAGCTGCAATTTAAAACAGTAGGAGCCGGACAGCTCTGCTCGGGCTCTACATTTAAAATTTAGTAGGAGCTGGGTGGGCAGGCAGCCCAGTTCAGTCCCTGCTTGCGCCGGGTCCAGGACCAAACCCCACTGCAGATCTGCAATTTAAAACACAGTAGGAGCCAGCGGGCAGGCTGCCCAGCTCCTACTGCATTTTAAATTGCAGAATTGCAGCGGGGGTCGTGTCTCTGGTATAAAGGCAGCAAGTGGGGGGAAGCAGGAGCCAGTGCTGGGGGGAGCCGGCTTAAAAGCTGTTTCCTCCTAGCACCATTTCCATGGTGCCGCCTGCCTCCCAGCCCCTCCTCATTGCAAGGGTGGGGAATGCGAATAGTCAAGTCTAGGCTTATTGAGTTGTCGACTACTTGCTTGCATCCCTACTGGGGACGAGCTACTTCAAACTATGTTGAATTCTTGTACATAGTGGGGACATGCACCTTGAACTTTACAAAACTGGGTACTAAAAAAATTGACCTTAATAAATTAAATCTTATCTCTCACTGTAGACATGGCCTTTCTTTGGTGCTGTAGAAATCTTTTCCTTGTTTCTAGCACATTGGGAGAAAAGGCTGTCAATGTCCTCTTAAGTTCATGGAGGTAGGCCCATCAATGGCTGTTAGTTAAGATGGTCAGGGATGCAACTTCATGATCCAAGTGTCCCTAAACCTTCAATAGTCAGAAGCTGGCTATGTCTCCACTACAAAGATAAATTGGAAAAAGAAACAATTTTCCTATTTACTTCCGAAAAGAGGCATTTCTGAAATTTGGCCTGTCTACACGGGGCCAAATTTCGGGAAAAACCCCTCTTTCGGAACATCCTTCTTCCCTGTAAAACGAGGTTTACAGAGATGCAGAAAAAACACATCCACTTTTCTGACATCTTTTTTCTGACATCCCCAGTAGGGATGCAGAGCTCTGTAGTCTAGACATAGCCGCAGGGACTGGATGCCAGGGGATGAATCACTCAAAATCACCCTGTTCTGTTCATTCGCTCTAAAGCCTCCGGCCCTGCTCACTGTCAGAAAACAAGGTACTGGGCTATGTTACCTGTTGGTCTTGTCAAAGGTCCTACTAAATTCATGGTCCATTTTTGTCAATTTTATAGTCCTAGGATTTTAAAAATAATACATTTAATTAGTTTACCTATTTAAATCTGAAAGTGCATAGTGTTGTAATTGTAGGAGTCCTGACTGAAAATGGCATTGTGGGAGGTCACAAGTGTATTGTAGGAGGGTTGCAGTACCCATATTGGTGCTTCTGTGCTCCTGCTGACAGCTGAAAAGCAACAACTACTGTCTGGGAGCCTAGCTCTGAAGGCAGAGTCACAATCAGCAGCAATGCAAAAGTAAGTGTGGCATGATATAGTATTGCCATTCTTACTTCTGCATTGCTGCCTGCAGAGCTGAGTCTCAGACAGCAGCTGCCACTCTCTGGCCATCTAACTCTGAAGTTAGGATGTGAAAGTGTAACCGTGTAAATCAGGTGGGCAATAATTTTTGATGGGGGGCCACTCCCAAGATTTTGGAAAGTGGTCTAGGGCCGTACTCTTCCATGGTATTAATGGAGGAGGTGCGGGGTCTGGGATGGAGGTCGGGGTGCAGAAGGGAGCTTGGGGTAAAGGATTGGGGTGCAGGAGGGAGAATGGGGTCTGGGAGGGAGTTTGGGCAAAGGAGGTAGTTGTGACCTAGGGCAGGGAACTTGGGTGCAGAGTTTTGGGATGTGACCTACGGTAGGAGGGGATTGTGATTTTGGGCAGGAGATTGGGGTGCCAGATCTGGGAGGGGGTATGGGTGCATGTTGAGTAGCAGGGCAGGAGTGTGGGCCAGAGGGTTGGGCAAGGGAGAGGCAGGCTGAGGTGCCAGAGGCGGGTTCTCGCCACAAGACTTACCAGTCTACAGCCAAATCTGCCTAACTGTAGAGCTAAAGGCTTGCAGAGTTTAAAATGTTTCTGCCTGCTTGGCCATGGGCATGAATGAGTGAGCAGGAGGGCTGTGCTTTGTGGCTACCTGTTAGTCAAACAGGCAGCTCCTATTGGCCAGTGTCTGTCCAGAAACCGGCCAATGGGATTGTGCTGGGGGTGAGAGCAGTGTCTGAATCCCCTCCTCTCCTCCCCCAGACTCAAAGAGAAAGCGCCCCGCAGCTGCGTTTCTGAGCGGTGTGTGGGGCTGCGGGGCAAGCAGGGGAGCCTGCCTGAGGCTCCCCACCACCTCTGCGGGCTGGATCCAGTGGCTTGGCGGGCCGAATCCAACCCATGGGCCATATTTTGCCCAGGCCTGGTGTAAATGGTTATCCAATGAGCCTGGGCTCATTGGTTAACATTCACGGTTATACACAAGAGCCTGCTATGTGCAGAAAGCTGGCTTAAAAGCTGGGTCCTCGTGTGCACCGGCTCCTGGGGAACCAATTTCCACCCTGTGCTGCTGCCTCTGATACAGAGGCAGCAGCCTGGGAAGGCAGGTGGGAGCTGGTATGCGCTGGGAGCCAGCTTAAAGTTGGATCCACATGTGCACTATCTCCTGGGAAGCCAACTGCCATCCTTCATGTAATCGTGTAACCACTGAAATTTTCAGAAGTTTTATGGTTACTTAATTACACACATTTTAACATCCCTGCTCTGAAGGTAGCGCAAAATGAGGATGGCAATAGCGTGACCCCTCTAAATATCCTTGTTAGCTTCTACAACTCCCTTTTGTTTCAGGATTCCCAATTTGAGAAATGCTGGGGAACGTGCAGGGAGCTGCTCCAGTCCCTTATCTGTTTAGGGTGATGCTTACTGGTTAGCCAGTGAACCAGTTAACCTTTCATATCCCTAATGTAAATTATCCTGTTTAGGAGAGAACAATAAACTAGTTCAACTTTCCAATAACCCCTTGTTTTCAATAATCAAATCAAGAACATACAGGTCTCTATGAAAAAACAAGGAATTTGCCAGAATGTGTCATTCAATCCATACATTCTTTCTCATCTTAAATTCCACATCTGAATCAACTGCACACTCCTCTGTGTTATGTTTTACATTCGCAGAAAGTCAACATGTACTTCCAGTCTATATTTCATTTATTTTAATTAACAAACAGAGCCAAGAAGATTAGGATTAATTTTGCTACCATCTTTTCTTTGCTGATTACATCTCCTATTAACCTTTCCAAGATTTTGCCCAGGATTGATGTCAGAATAAGCAGCCTATATTTATCTGACTCATCCTGTTTGCCCCCTGCCCTCATTTTTTTTTTTAACATACAGGCACAACAGTCGGATTTCTGAAGATAACTAGGGTACTCTTTATCTACTCAATGGCCTCAGATTTACAACCACCCAAGTAGAGTTTACACCAGTTTTCTGCTTCTATGGAGCAGTTTGGCCCAGCAGATAAGGCACTAGGCTGGCATGTAGGTGTTCTGGTTTCTATTCCTGGCTCTGCTGATGGTTTTGAGCAAGTCACTTTATCTTTCTTTGTCTCAGTTCCTAACTATAAAATGGGATACTTATACTCAGCAAGGGGTGGCTCTATGCTCCCAGAAGGGTAGAAGAGGCAGGCCAAGAGCTGTGCTCCCCACTCCCTCCCAGCCTTTCGCACTTGTCAAAGTGCATGATCCAGTGCTCGGATAGCAATTTAAAGGAACTACTGCAGCAGCGGTATAATGCAGGAGACATTATATTTAGTCATAAGCAGCAGGTATAAAAGGCAGGGGAAAGCAATGCCTTCCCAAATTGACAGTCTGGCCCCACCTACATTCCACCCTCTCCCTAACCTCTGGGGAAGCCTGGGGCCATCTGCTCCCCAACCTCCCTCCCCTCTACCCATGCTCTGGCCAGGGCTGGAGAAGGCTGGGGACTGGGTGCCACCCACCCTCGGTACTACCGGGCTGGGGCAGGGGGTAGAGTCTGGGGTTGCCTGCTACCTGCTGAGGGAAGGGTGGCCTGCCTCTACAGTGGGGGCCACTTGGTTCCCATGAGGCCTAAGTTGGCAGGGGCAGGGCTGGAGGCTTAGGAACCCTAGGTTCACCATCACCCATGTATTTAGTGCAGTACAGGCAGCCCCCCGACTTGCAATGCGATCGGTTCCTGGGAAAGCGTCGCAAGTTGGGGGCGTCGTAACTCGAACCCGCATTTACGATAGGTGCCATGCACCATTGTAAATGTGGGCTGAGGACGTAAGTCGGGGGTTTTCGGCCCCTTCTGCACTTACAAAAATGGTCGTAAGTGTGGGGGGGTCACAACTCGGGCCATTGTAAGGCAGGAGTTTCCTGTATGCAGAAAATAGAAACTTAACTTCACCCCTATAGTTAGTGTTATTAAACTAACCTATGTATTTACATTAAAAAGTAAATATACTGAACTGTTTCAAAATGCAATACCAGTAAAAAGATCTATGGGATTCTGTTGTTATTCACAAACAATGCAAAATTCTAACATGGATGTCTAATGTTGCTCCAAAGTTTCAAACGGGGTTGCTGTGTTTGTCTGTAACTGGAAAAACTTAAAAAACAACACCTTAGAGACTAACAAAAAATGTAGATGGTATCATGAGCTGTGAATTAGAAACAAAGGCCACCTCTTCTGGGTTGGTCATTCAGGAAGGGGCATAGTGGGGAATTGGGGGTGGCAAGCTTTCTCTCAAATCACTGCTGCTGCACAAATAGAATTCCACTTTTATTACTATTGCCCAATTATATTTTAAAAAGTAGAATTTGAAGCAATAATGACCACAAAAGAGAGAATCCTGAGTGACTACAAAAACATTTCAAAGAATTGATGATGTTCTTGAGGACAAGAAACAAAAAAAAACCCCATGATCTTTGGGGGCATACCAGACCTTTGGGTCACACTGCATAGCGGTTTGTTTTTTTCCCTCACCCTCTCTCTTGGCAAAAGAGAGAACGGGAGCAGGTTGGTGGGGAAGGAGGGAGGAAAGGAGTCTAAAGTAAGTGAAAATCTTTTACTACAGATATCAGTCCAATATATGGTATATATGAAAATACAGGCAGTATCCCCAGAAAAGGGATTGGCTAATTGTTTATGATACCATAATAATTACATTGAATTTATTGGCACAGACCATTTGTCAATCTGCAACTGCACTAAAGTGCTCAAAAGATACTGAACATACAGTTAACAGTGCCATCTTCTGCCCAAAACCAAAACAACAAAAACAATAGAGTTTCGAAAGTATTGTAGGGTCCCTCTGTCTTAACTATTGTGATCCATTGTTTGGCTATAGTGATTTTCATAGCCCTAAGTCCAGTCACATTGCAATAGGTGCTTAATTAATGCAGTAACAAAATTAATTATTCACCACTATCGAAAATCAATAAGAGGCAGGTGGGTTGATAGTGGAAATGGGGCTGTTGAGAGGAGTGAGGGGGTGGATGGGTCTAGGCCAGGTGATTTGTTAGGGGGCTGGATGTGGGAGAGGGCCTTTAGGAGGCTGGGTGGGAGTAGGATTTAATGGAAATCCTAAATGGGTGGGGTGAGGGCTGGATGTAGGTGAGGTGGGTTGTTGGGGGCTTGCTCTAGTAGAGGTGGGTTTTTAGAGGTGCGGGTTGGATTTAAGATATCTTGGGAGGAGAGCGCTGGATCTAGGAGAAGTGGGTTGCTGGGGGCTGGAATTAAGGTTTTTTGGGGCGGCTCATATAGGACAGGTGGTGGTTGGGGGCTGGAATTCAGGTTTTTGGGGCTGATGTAGGACAGGTGGTGGTTGGGGGTTGGAATTAAGGTTTTGGGGAGGCTGATGTAGGACAGGTGGTGGTTGGGGTTGGAATTCAGGTTTTTGGGGGCTGATGTAGGACAGGTGGTGGTTGGGGTTGGAATTCAGGTTTTTTGGGGAGGCTGATGTAGGACAGGTGGTGGTTGGGGGTTGGAATTCAGGTTTTTGGGGAGGCTGATGTAGGACAGGTGGTGGTTGGGGGTTGGAATTCAGGTTTTTGGGGGCTGATGTAGGACAGGTGGTGGTTGGGGTTGGAATTCAGGTTTTGGGGAGGCTGATGTAGGACAGGTGGTGGTTGGGGTTGGAATTCAGGTTTTGGGGAGGCTGATGTAGGACAGGTGGTGGTTGGGGTTGGAATTAAGGTTTTGGGGAGGCTGATGTAGGACAGGTGGTGGTTGGGGTTGGAATTAAGGTTTTTGGGGAGGCTGATGTAGGACAGGTAGTGGTTGGGGTTGGAATTCAGGTTTTTGGGGAGGCTGATGTAGGACAGGTGGTGGTTGGGGGTTGGAATTAAGGTTTTTGGGGAGGCTGATGTAGGACAGGTGGTGGTTGGGGGTTGGAATTCAGGTTTTTGGGGCGGCTGATGTAGGACAGGTGGTGGTTGGGGTTGGAATTCAGGTTTTTGGGGGACTGATCAAGGAGAGGTGGGTTGTTAGGAGCTAGATTTAAGGGCGGGGGGGGGGCTGGGTCTAGCAAGGACAGATTGTTGGGGGCTCGGCAAGTGGGCGGAGCACTGCCGGCTGTCAGACGCGGCGTGAGGCGGCTTGGCAGCGGGGGGAGGGGCATGGAGGGCGGGACTGAGGGGTCTAGTTCGCCTATTGGGCAGCGACCGCTGCTTATTAGGCAGCTGCGGCTCCACTTTCGCCAACTGCCGCTGGAGGGCGGTTTGCCTTGCGTGCAGGCGGGCGGTTGCTGGGGTGGGAGCCCCGTCTCCTGTGGCTGACAGGGCGGGGGCGGGCTGCCGTGCCTCTGGGGAAGGGAAGTCTGAGGGCGGGAGGGGCTGCCCCCGGGGTGGGTGAGAGGGGAAAGGGCTGCCCCTGTCTCTGCAGTAGCTGAGGGGGTGGGGAGGAGGAGGAGGAGGAGGGAGGAGGAAGGGGGAGGGGAGGGGGTGTCCATGGGGTGGGTAAGGAGCTGGCTTGGGAGGCCTGTTTGGGAGATGAGACAAAACTCCTGACCTGATTCTCTCCCCCCCGCAGGCGGTGCTGGGGCTGGGAGGCGACAGAAGAGAAGATGGAGGCATTCAAACTGCGCGCCTACAGCCGGCGGAGACAGAAGAAGGTGCACTGCTCCTCCCCCCTACCGGGGGTGGCTGGATCAATCCCCAGAGGCAGCAGCAAAGCCAGCACCTTCCAGCCCTGCCGACGCCTCTTTGCCCCGCCCTTGAGGGAGTCCAATGCCCCAAGTAAGTTACTTGTGTCCACGTCACCTTCCTGAGTTTCCCTCAATAGTCTCATGGGCATTCTAGAGACTTCACTGCCACTAAAATGTCTGAGGCAAAAATCTAGCCTGAGGTTGGGTGCAACCAGCAAGATGTTGTGTGATAAACCTACTAAGAAACGTTTACATGCCACATCCTGGGTGGAGAGGGGGTTGTCTGTGTCTTCGCGAGAGCCACAGCAGGCCCCTTTCTTGCAATGTAACTTGGGGAGGAGGCATCACCTGCTACCTTTCATCCATTCCTCCTTAATTAGGGAAAATGCCTCTCTAGCCCTTTTGACTTCATGTGCATTTTGGTGTTCTGGTTTAAATTCAAACAGTTTAATTCCACAATGAACGCTGGCTAAACCAAGACAGTGAGTACTCTTAGCGTCCTGGAACCTTAACATCCCCCTCTGTCCTCGAATGGATAGCTTGGTGTTCAATTTGCAGTCCATCAGAGAACATTAGGTGCCAATAGCAGATTCTCCCTCCTGCTTGACAGGTGGGATTTAAGGGCATATTTCTCATCTCTCTATTCTGAGTCTTGGTTCTATGTTGGGTCCCTGGGTTTTAGGCTCTGAGAGATACAAGTGGCATGGATATCAGATATGTATGTTCCCTGGCCATCAGCATCTGTCATATAACTTTTTCATGTTATGACTCTATTCCTAATAAGAAAAGGGAAACTGTAGACCTGAGTCATGTGAAAATATAGAGGCGCATTAGGTATTGTGTTCAACAAAAGGGGAAAAAACAGTGATATGTTGAATTAAAAATGGCTCACTCTTATCTTCCCCTAAGACATTCCAAATGTTAAATTGTTTTGATGTAAACAGAAGTTGATTTTACTGGGGATTTAAAAAGGAAAATCCACTTGCTGGTAATGTCCTGATGTATGTAACATCAACGTAGGCTGTGGAGAGGAGAGGGTGTCTTTGAGTATTCCAAGCCACAAGTAGAGTTGCCAGGTGTCCAGTTTTGAACTGGACAGTCCAGTATTTGAGCTTTCTGTTCGGAAAACCAATTGAGAAAATGTAAATGTCCATCATTTTCTAAATAAGATGTAGTGTAGACTGTGATGTAATGTCAAGTGTGTCCGATATTTTTGTTGATACCATCTGGCAACCCTAGCCACAAGAAGCAGTGCATTCAAGTGTGTGTTTGTGGGAGGGTCATCTGGCAGGTAAAAACAGTTAATTAAACTAAGAAAGTGGGGATATAATGGCTTTGTCACAAACTGGTGGAGGGAATAGAAACCAGCAGTCTTGATTTGCTCTCCGTTATTCAATAGTCTGCTCTTCTTGAGGCTAGACTGATTAAAATAGTAGTTTGCTATTCATACACATTTCCCATAGAAGGCCTCATTTGTTTTCTGTGGCACCCAAGATGTGGCTCTTCTTGAAACACATGAGGGAACCCTTAATCACCAAGGAGAGGCACTTCAAAAACTGAATTCGTACTAATACTCAAAGAGAGTCTCCCTTGAGACTTGGCATATCTGGAACAGCTGGAAGGGTGGTCCAGAGACTTCATAAATTTGTGTATATAAACACTAACTACAGATAGCAACTCACTTGAAGACCTCCAGTTTAAGTTCTTAAATGGAGGGCGATCATGATTTATCAGCTGTTTCAATTCCCACACAAAAAAACTGTCAAGTTTCACTCAGTTGAGAAGCACACCTTCTTTAAAAGGCAGCTTTTAAAATAACCCTGTGATTGGTTCCTGCCTTGACCCTATACTGCTGGTTTCCACTCTTATTTGCAGGAGCTATTTCCATTGGTTGAGCCACCTTGCACTAGGAAGTGGGTGCTAATAGCAGTCATGGAGAAAAACCATGCCTATCAACTTTGTAAATATCTACAAAAATCCATTAGTAGGGGATGATTCTTGGCTGATCCAATCCTGAAGTCCAGGGAATCCCAGCCAGGGACTGCTGCAGAGTGCTATGCAGTGGTTGGTCTCAGATCTCCTTTCCCCTTTGTGAATAGAAAGAAATGTACATGGAGATGAAGCTTTAGACCCCTTTTTAAAATTATAGATTCATAAAGAAAAGTCCTTACCTGTCTCAAAATAACATCTTATCTTTTTAATGCTGAAATTATAGTATCTGATTTTTCAGACTTATATTGTCACTTAGTACTGTGATGTTTGGGATGCAAGCAATGGAGAGTGGTGTTGATTTTTCTAAGTTTTTGTATGATCCAGGATGTCTATAACACTATTGTTGGTAACCAATGCATGTTAAGACTTACAAATTTAAAATGGACTAGTTATTATAGTATCTAGTTGGACTCAAACTTCTGCAAACCCCACAATTACCTTTCAAGAATTTTTATTCTGTTTTCCTGTGAAATGACAGGTCTTACAGTGTGTGATCTTACTCTGAACAGCTTGCTGTATTTCCATAAGCTAGATTGTGTGATTTTTGTCTCATTACATTAGTATGTGAGCAAAGAAGAAGCTGCAAGGCAGGTTCTTCATTCAGACTTTGACTCCAGTATTGGAAAACATACTAAAAATTTGTCTCTAAACAAGATTTTTAATTTCTGTCTTCTATGACCCTGTCCATTATAGATTAATTTTATAGTTTTGTTAATGGTATTTTTGGTTCTAAATTTAAATATTCACTCTTCTGTAGGTGTGAAGGGAAATCCCAATGTGAAAGCCTTATCAAAAATCAACGAAAACTTGGAAGTGACCAAAAGGAACAATTCAGCTGATCAGAGGTCTGTAGTAATACATTTTCAAAATATACCACTATCAATTACATTACTTAACTTCAAAGCTACTTATACTAAATTCATAACTATCTGATAAATGTTTGGATAGATGTCTACCAAATTCTGATAGCTGTTACCTATTTAATATTTGACCACCATCTAAAAGGGATGGCTTTTTAAGGACACTTTTAAATTTAAAAACTGTAAAATGAGCTAAATTTTAATAAGCATGATGCACATGCAAGCTTCATTTTGCTGTGTTTTTTTTCCAAATACAGTGTTCAATTAAATGATGAGAAAATCACAGACATGGACATCAGAGGAGAAAGTACTACACAGTTAAAGGTATGCACATCCACTTTTACTCCACTACCTATTACTAAATTTTAATTTTTATTGGTTGGTACTCTTTGGTGGAGGGCAAGATACTGGGAACGGAGAAGGGAATACTAGCCTTCTGTGGGTTAATTCTCCCCTTTTGTACACAAGCATTACTCCCAGCAAAGTTACTGCAAGTCAAATGCATTTGTTTAGGGCTGAACTTTATGGGGTGGTTGTTGTGTTTTTTGTTTGTTTGTTTGGGTTTTTTTGCACTTTGGGTTGCCAGAACAAAAGCTGGTGTATAACTTGTAAACATACAGAAATACTAACTAGTTGCTATCTGATCTTAGGCAAATCATGTATTGACCCTGCCTCAGTTTCCCCATTTGCAAAACTGAGAGTACAGTAGAGTCCGGAGTACAGTAGAGTCCGGATTATCTGACCTTCAGTAATCTGACACTCCGCTTTATCTGACCCTGCAGTTCCCGGGGACAAAGCGGCACTGGCAGGAGCGGCATCAGCGGCTCCAGGGCGCGAGCCGGGAGAATGGCCCCGTTCGCTGCCCCGTCGCTTTCCTGGAGCTGCTGATGCCTGCAGCTTCCGGGGACAAAGCGGTGCTGGCAGGAGCGGCATCAGTGGCCCCAAGAGAGCAACGGGGCAGTGAGCGGGGCCATTCTCCCGCCCCGCCGTGCCCTGGAGCCGCTAATGCCGCTCCTGCCGGCGCTGCTTCATCCCCGGGAGCTGCAGGCATCAGCGGCTCCAGGAGAGCAATGAGGCAGTGAGCGGGGCTGTTCTCCCTGCCCACGCCCTGGAGCTGCTGATGCCGCAGCTCCCAGGGACAAAGCGGCGCCGGCAGGAGCAGCATCAGTGGCTCCAGGGCGCGGGGCGGGAGAACGGCCCGCTCGCTGCCTCGTCGCTCTCCTGGAGCCGCTGATGCCACTCCTGCCAGTGACCACTTTGTCCCCTCCCTGTAGCACCCGTGGACGAAGTGGCGCCGGCAGGAGCGGCTCCAGGAGAGCGACGGGGCAGTGAGCGGGGCCGGGCGCCCGGGCGCAGGGAGGGAAGGGACCGGGGCCAGGCAGGGATGGGGCCAGGATACATACAGTAGAGTCCCTATCATCCGACATATTCGGTAATCCGACCACGTGTCGGTCCCGTTTAGGTCGGATAATTGGGACTCATCTCAAAACACTTCTGATTTGTTAACACTGTTGAGAAGTACTACACAATAGCTAGATAATGTCAATCAGTGGAAACTCACTTCATTTCTGTAAAAATCCCTTTTAGTTCAAACACATCTTACAAACTAAGTCCTATCACTTCTCAATGTAAAATGATTATACTCAGTTATTGTAAAAAAATTTTGTTTTGGTGTTCCTTATTTGTCCTCCTTAGTTACTTCAATACCTAGGCCCTGATCATGCAAACATTCAGCTTTCTGGATGTGAGTAGTCCCCCTGAGTTCTACAAGCCTACTTAGATGTATAAAGTTATTTATGGGTGTACAGCATCAGCATCATATTTGTGCAAATCAGTTTTACTTTTAAGCAACAGCACTGTAGACTCAATATGCAAATATCAACTTGAAGGTTTGTGTTTTGTTTGTTCTCTTGTTTCATATATTTGAATTAATGTAGAACTTTGCTTGATTGCAGTAGGCCTTCAATGGAAGCTTTACCCAAGCAACAAAATGGTGATAAAGCCAGCTGTTACTAACAGTAGAGTCAGAACAATAAGTCAAATGGCAGTTTTGCTAATGATGAATGAAAAACAGTAAAATTAACTGTATTTGGTATGTGGTGCTGGCAGGTTCACTTGTCAGTAAGCCTAAGTGACAAATGTATTGCAAGAAAGTCATTCTCCAAGCTTTTGTTTGGAATCTTTGATAATATAAGAATAAATCTGATTACATCTCTTGATCTAGTTTTGTTATTATTTGCATCTGAATCTTCCCTTGTTAATTTTAGGAATCTCTTCAAATCAACTGTGAAAGTAATGAAAGTTGGAGAAACAGTGAGACTACTTCAGGGGAGTACATTTTAAGCTATTAATGTATACAAGAGCAAACAAATAATGCACTAACTACTTGCGTTAAACTTCTGTCTGTTTGCTCTTGTATTTAGCCGTTACAGTCTTAGAACCTTTTCCAGACCTGATGAGCTCTGTGTGATCTTGAAAGCTTGTTTCATTCACCAACAGAGGTCCAATAAAAGATATTACCCTTACCCATCTTGTCTCTTGACAATCCAGAGACTGACATACCTACAATAACATTGCATATTATGTTCAGAAAGTACACACTTTTTGAATCAAGGTTGGATGTCTGCTTCTGTTGATTCCAGCATGTGTTTGGTCAATTTTTGATACATTAGCCACTGAGAGGCACTTTATTTTACCTTCATTTACAAACAGGACTCTGCTCCTTACAAAATAATTAACACTTCTCAGAAAAGCCCTCTTTCTCTATATTCTTAACTTTTCAGGGCCATATAGGAATGTAGTCTTGATAGTTATGGATTGCCAGTCTCCCAAATGTCATTGGGTGGATTACCTAGCTACTCTACTAGATCTGTATCCTTTGGCTAGAAGAACATGTTTGAGTGATAACCTGTTAATCAGGGTTATTCCTGCTCTATTGAAAAGTGCCATGGGATACTCCGATTCTACCTAGACCTCCACTTGATCCCTACCACAAAGGATCTACTGTAGATTTAATATCTCATTTAAAAGTAATTATATATGGCTACACAGGGAGCTCAGCTGCACTGTGAGCTTGCCCCCTTCAAGCTGACACTAACCGACAGGCTTTTTCTCTAGAGAACAGGGTTGGATAACTTCAAGCATACATCAAGCGTTTCTCCAAATACCATTTTATGATGTACTGCTAGGCATACCAAATGGTCACATTTCTAATAGATTTTAACATTTAGAACAAATCTGTTTGAATATTGCAGGACAAATCTTGTCAAATTTTAAAAAATAATATTGGCTAAAAAGAGTTTAAGACATTTACCTCCTTTAAAGAATAAAGATTGTTTCTAGGCTTATGACATAAGCCAAGTTTCAATTTGCACCTTGTGTTAAAATGTTGGTTTTTAAAACCATCCATAATAATTGAAGATATTTAGCTCATTACAGGATCAGAACTTATGCCCTTACCTGGTGGTCCATTGATAAAGAAGTCATGATTTGCAAAAGACCATATTTAAACAATTTTTTTTTCCTTTTAAATTGCAGGAATGACTCTGCCTACAGGGGTCTCTACCTTTCTACTGGACTGCTTGGACATGGATTCCAGTACAGAATCTATTGATAGCATGAATAGTTGCCCATCACCTGAAATATTCAGGAATGAAGATAGTTTAGGTAAAACCTAATTTTCACATTATTAAGATATGATACAATTACAAATACTATATTCATGTAATTCATTTATTGGGTTAGATCTCCGGATTGAGCCAAGCTATGCTCATTGAAGACCTCAGAGGGCTTGACCATCCAATCTAGGGGTTAACTGGCCATAATGCATAATTTGGAGTAGATTTAAATGCTAGCAGAAATAGTTCCTTAGGTATTTCAGCATTACAACTTGTACCTCTCTGGTCTGGCACCCTGGGGACTTGACCTGTCCCAAACCAGAGAATCTGCCAGACAATAGGAGTTCAATGCTGGCCCTTCTGCTGCCATCAGTTGTAGGGCTCTGCTCCAGTTGTAGCAGAGGGGCTGCACTGACTGAGCTAGAACTGGCTGGGGGGACACACTCGGAAGAGGCAAGGTAGCTATGGGGGCCAGGAGTGCAGCACACTGGGAACATACCAACCTCTGCAGAAGCTGGGCTGCGCTGCTGGCCCCTGCTGCCAACTGTGGGGCTGCCCTCCTGGGGCTCTGCAGCCACCCTGCCTCTTTCCCCTGAGCGTCCCCATCCCCACTTCTCTATTTGTGGCACTCTAGGAAGGCAGTTGCTAAGCACAGGGTCTGGCCCAGAAGCACTCACAGGGATGCCTGGCCACAGATGGTGCTGGACTATGGAAGACCACAGCATAGAGGTCAAACTTAATCTTTTCTATACAATAGAAAAAAACACTTAAAGGGTGTGTGTGTGTGTGTGTTCCTTTAAGGATGTACACTCTGGCAGGTGTTGGCATTGGGTAGCAGAACAATATACTGCATCAGATTTCAGCTGTAATTATACAGAGAAAGAATAGTATTTTGCTTCTCTACAGTATGTAGCAACGAGGTTGGCTATAACCAGGGCTCGACAAATACGCTCGCCCGTGGCGAGTAGATTTTACCAGTTGGCGAGTGCAGGGGCAGACGGGCCTGGTGGGCTGTTGTGACGGGCTGGCTGAAGCCTGCACTACGGGCAGCGCGGCCCCATCCAAGCCGCTGGCCGGTGGAAGAGCAGAGCGCCGCTGGGAAGGGGGAAGTGCGGTGATTCTCAGCGTTGGGCTGCCTGCGTGCAGCTCCGGCGCGAGGAGGCAGGGTGCAAGCCAGAGGGTGGGACGCCGGCAGACACCAGGATGCTGGTGTGATGTGGCGTCCTGATGTCACGGCTGGCGACCGCCAGATTCAAAAAGGCTCCGACAACCCCACAAAGTGGAAGGCAGAAGCTGGGGAAGGGAAGGGGCGGGGCGGGGCTTGTGCTGTGCTGAGGGGAAGGGGAGAAATATGGGGAAGGGGCTTGTGCTGAGGGGAGGGGAGGAGGTCAGGAGAAGAAGAAGAAAGGGGAAGGCACCAAGGGACAGGGGTGCAGGAAAGACAAATGCCAGGGGGCCAAGTGCAGACAATGAGGAAAAGGGGAGGTGTCAGGGGAGAGGGAGAGGGTGATGTTGGGAGAGGAGAGGGTAAGGGCATTGGGGCTGGAAGGGGAGGTGCTGGGAGAAGGCTTGAAAGAAAGGGTGGCCATGAGGAAGGCAGGGATGGAGCAAGGCATGTGTGAGGGCACGGGGGCAGAGGGTGGTGAGGGGTGGGTATCAGGAAAAAGGGGAAGGGGCAGTGAAGGTTCTGGTGCCAGGGGATTCTGGGGTGAAGCAGAAGGGCAGACACCTGCAGGAGGGACCAGCACCAGAGAGAGAGGCAGGGCAGGTGTGTAGAGGGAGGTGGGAGAGGGGATGAGGAGGGGTAGCTCACATGATCAGAGTGGGGCTACTGGAGGAGTGGGCACGGGAGAGAGAAGGGCTGGTGGAGGGGGGCAGGTCTCAGGAAGGCTGAGGGCAGTGAGAAGGGCAGGAGTCAGGACAGTAGAGGAGGGTGAGGGGTTGGGGGGTAACATGCACCAGGGGAGCTGATGGAGCAAGGGGAGGAGACATGGCAGCAGAGGGGAAAGGTAGAGGTTTATAAGATATTTATTAATAACTTGGGTGATATTTATTAACTTATTAGTAATTCCTGTTCTTATTCTTATTAGGCATTTATGCCATTAAAAAACACTTTGGGGGTGGCGAGTCCCTTTTTTGTCTGGCGAGTAGGGTTTTCCATAATTTGTTGAGCCCTGGCTATAAGAGCTGATAGAGCAGCAGTTCCTAACCCAGCACCTGGCCAGACCCAGCACCTCCCCTCCCACCTCGGCTGTTGGGAGAGGCATATCCTACCCCGTTTCTCAGCCAACCAGCACCAGGCAGGGATAAGAACATAAGAATGGCTGTACTGGGTCAGACCAAAGGTCCATCTAGCCTAGTAGCCTGTCTGCTGACAGTGGCCAGTGCCAGGTGCCCCAGAGGGGGTGGACCGAAAACAATGGGGTCTCCTCCCAGACATGGAAGAGCAGTTTGCTGCACAGAGGGAGGGCCGTGTGGAGCCCAGCAGGGTGGCCTTAGAGCAGCCACGACTCAGGCAGCAGAGCTCAGTTGGGAGGCAGTGCAGGGCTAGGTAAGGGGGCAGGGTCTGGGGTGGGGCTAGTGCTGGGGGCTCTGAGGGTGGGGGCTCTGAGGCAGCCTTAGAGGAGAAGCAACCCGGGCAACAGAGCTCACCTGGCAGCTGAGAGGCAGCGCAGGGCTAGGTAAGGGGGCGGGCTAGTGCTGGGGGCTCTGGGGATGGGGCTATATATTGGGGGCTGGCACTGGGGAGTTGGGGCACTGCGGAGAGTTGGAGGCAGTGGGGCTCTGGAAACAGGAGGCTGGCACTAGGGGGGTTGGGTGGTGGAGGGCTGGCACTGACGGGCTCTATGGGTGGGAGGCTAGCACAGTGGAGTTGGGTGCAGGGAACTCAGGTGTCAATGGCTGGCGATGGGAGTAGTGGAGGGCTCTAGGGGTTGGGGCTGGCACTGGGGAGCTCGGTGTACCCAGCCCCCAGAGCCACCATGAACAGCCAGCTTAAGCTGCAGCAGCCACCTGCCACGTGGCGATTGCTGGAGCAGAAGCTGGCTGTTCACAGTGGCTCAGGGGGCCGGGGCTTTTGGTGGACTGATAACATTTTATTTTCATATTTGCATAATGAATATGCAAATAAAATTGTACCGGTCCAAAAGTTTGTGAATAGGTGTGCTGGTCTGTGGTATTAAAAAAAAAGGTTGGAAACCACCGTGACAGAGGACCTTCCTCAAGGCTCCTTATATACTTCAGAGGGAGGGCCTTTATCTTACAAATATCACAGATCTACATTATAGACTAAATTTGGAAATGGAATTAACTACAGAATGAAAGGCAACTTCCAACTGTATTTTCTGTGTGCAGACAGAAATAATTCCAATCCTGAGGAGTGTCTCAAATATAAGAATTCTACTCTCCTGGACACCAGCAAAGCCGTGACCATAGATAAGATGCCACAGCTTTCAAATCTTTCAGAGATATTGGGTACCTTTTTTATATTAAATCATTTCAAATGCTTATTTCACTTAATTTAAAACTAGATATGGAGTTCACACTACTGCAAAGACCATGGAAGTCCCTATACTTTAATTCATTGTAAAGACCCTTCTGCCTTATGGTGAATAGCACCTCAAGATAATATTCATGTTTATAGTACTTAATATGCAGTAGGATAACTCTCCCTTTCATAACTATATTTTAAATGTAAACTTTCTTGTCTTGTAGAGCCCATATATGAGGGTCATCAAGACCAATACGTTGGGAGGTAATCTGTAAAGCAGAGAATTTTACTTAATTTTTAGTAAACCTACAAAATACATGTATCTTTACTCTGTCCTGTACATGCAAATTATTGCCCTGACTTGCAAATATGCTTGTGTTCCTGCTTAATTTCACTCTGTGATCAGCCCCAGTGGCTTAAGTGGGATCGATTAATGTGAGTAAGTGTTTGAAGGGTTGAGATAAAGATCTACTAAAACAAGCTACCTTTTTAATTGGTTCCATTACACCAGGGGTTGGGAACCTATGCTTGCCTGGATCTGGCCCCTGAGGCTCAGGGCTTTCCTTCCCCCTCCTCCTCCCCGCCAGCATTGGGGAGCCCGCTCTTGTGCTCCAGCCTCTGGCTGTCCCCCGTGGCGCTGGAGCACACAATCTACTAGCCTGGGCCCTCCCCCAAGTCTCTGGTATATGAGGGAATGTGGGGAGTGTCTTTCTCCTCAATTGGGGGCCACATCAGTGAGGGTTTGTTTTTTGCTTCTCACTTGTGAGGCCCCTGACAGATTTCCCCTGTGGATCAGCAGCCCCAGCCCAAAAAAGGTTTCTCACCCCTGCCTTACATGCTACTTAAATATTTTTTTTTGTGTGGTTTTCTCTATAGTGAAATATATCCTGTACTTGATTTCGGTGACTTCTCTTTTCATTCTTCAATCTTTGGATTATAAATTCCCTTCATATTCTTATGCTACTTTATTTGATAAACTGTAGATATTTGAATAATTTGATCAGCTGTTGTGATTGGCTAATTAAAAAGATCTTAGAAATTCATTTTTTTATGAAAATTAAGAGGAAAGTTTAGAGCTATCTATGATTAGTTTTCTGTAAATATTTTGCTGTCTAAAGATACTTAAAACAGATTTTTTTCATTTATTAGAGAGTCACCATCAAAATGCAATAAAGATTCTTCTAAGCTGATGAATGTTTCAACAATTGTGGCAGGTAAAACAGTGTAAAATAGCTGTACTACTTGCACTTTTTTTTTATTCCACTTTAAACTTATTTGGATTCTGCTGCCAATTATGCTGATTCCCATCAAATTCTGTTGCGCTAGATCATCTCTAACCTAGTGACAGCCTAGCCGCCTACCTTGCAGAAAACCACTAAGGAACATTGCTATTCAAGATAGTAAGTCTTGGCAGCACAGTTAATTGGAAAACTGCTTACATTAATTTGCCACCTAACTTCTTTGAATGATTTCCATGTGGTTCGAGATCTCAGCATGCAGGAGGCATTAATTTAGGGAATATAAAGACTGAGTGTACTGAAGGAAAGGGCTCATAAGAGCTAATATTGGTGGGAAAGGGGGTTTGACTGACTTGGTCTTATTGGAAAGGGTATGTGAGAATCAGTTCCTTGTTTTTATTTTTGATTGTATGTAACTTGGCAGAGGTGAGTAGCACTGAGGTTATGTGCTTTTAAAAAAAAAAAAAAAAATCTAAAATAACTATATAGTTCTTAAATCAATTGAAGAATAATTGAAATTATATGAAGGCTAGAAAGGTGTACTCCTCTGGCAGGTTGGAAAATCTCAGAGAAGAAGCTAGACGTTCTACTAAAAGTATTACTTTCTGTTTTTAATGGACTTTAAGATTAGAAGGGATAGCAGACTGCAGAACCTTGCTCATCCATTCCTGTAATAGACCCAAATCCTTGGGTTGAATTACTGAAGTCCTCAAAGCATGATTTAAAGACTTTGAATTGTAGAAAATCTGTCACCTTACACTACATTAGATCTGCAAGTGACCAGTAGCCCCATATGACAGAGGAAGGTGAACACTGCATCCCCCATCCTTGCTCAGGGTCTCTGCTAATCTGACCCAGGAGAAAATTCCTTTCTGACCCCAAATATGGTGGTCAGTTAGACCTTGAGCACATGGGCAAGACCAACCAACAAGATCTTAGGAAAGAATTTTCTGTAGTAACTCAGAGCCCTCCCATCTAGTGTCTCCTCACTGGCCATTGGCAATACTTGCTGCTAGCAAATCTCTTGGTAGCTATATGCAAAACCATAGACATTTCCATTATCTTTCATATGAAACTTAAAGCTCTGGTCTCCCTATTGGAACCAGGCTCATTCCTGACCCTTTATCTCTCATAAGGATGAGCTTTGCTAGGAGCACGAGAAGGGAGAGGGAAGGGAACCTGTTTATTAAAACCTGTTCTGTAAAGTAAACTAGGTTTAATCCAAAACACCCAGCCAAGTGTTATGGGAAACAAACTCCCCTCTGTATGCCAGTTAATTACATACAGTGTCCAATAAAAAAGGCAATTTCTTGCCTTTCCCTTTGAGATAAAAATAAAAGTTTAAATTAATCAAGTGCAGGACTGCTAATACTTGTGGTTTTTGTGGGGTGTGGGTTTTTTTTGTTTGTTTGTTTGGTTTGGTTTTTTTTTCTTCTTGACCCTTCATTTTGTGTGTGTTTTCTGGGGGTTTTGGTGGTATTTGAAGATGAAGGCTTCCATCAGTGGCTCCTGATAGTTGGAATTCCTTCAGAATTTGAGCTAAATTTCAGTTTTGTTTATGGTCCAAAAAACTGCTTAATGTTTTCTGGTGAATTTGGGCTGAAAATAACAGCAAAGGCCAACACTATCAGAGACTGCTTCCTGACTTGTACAATGGTTTGTGTACAGAGCTGGACAGCATCAGGGGGAGCAGTAGGGAACCAAATGAGCAGGAAAAGCATGTCCAAACTGCTACCAAGGACTGAACCAGGAATAGAGCAAAAGAAGCTAGCCCTGCATATGGATTTTGTGGCATGATTTATGACTTTCAGTTTTAAGAGAATTCCCAATATATGGGATAGAACAACTATACTACTTTTCTCCAATTAAAAAAAAATTGTTTTCATCACAGGAAAACAAGTGTGCAAAATTATGTCTACTACTGAAAAAACTCCTGATGCAAAAATCAGTTTGTTCTCTTCAGTATCTGGAAGACGAAAGAGACAGGTGAGGGTTTAACAATTAATATACTTTTGTTGTAATTTGAGCAGCCAGATATCACTGTGGAACTTTAAAATATATATATCTTGACAGAAGCCTTGTTTCAGAAATATGTTTGAAGTCAGTTATGTTAGCAGGTCCTTGGTAATGGTAAGTGTAAAGAACCCAGAGGAGATCTGTATCTTTTAGGTGTGTTAGATTGCTGACTGTTACATGGGTGCAAAGAGTTAAATCAGCCCTGGATGATATATATAGCACATCTACAAGAATCCAAAGAGCATGGCTTTAGACAACCCTGAAACTAATGATTTAACTGACAATACAGGCATAAAAACCTTTTGTTGTTCTTTGTCTCTGTCCAAGGGAGACAGCGCCATCCTTATCTTGGGACAGAGGAATTTTCAGGCAAGAAATCTTACAAAAGTGAACACTATTAAAAGCCTCTGCCCTGAAGCTGAGAGGCAAAGACAGCATACAGCAGTGGTCTCCAACCTTTTTACACCCAAGATCACTTTTTTTTTTTTAAATGTCAGCACAAGCCAAGATCTACCCCATCCTTTCCCCAAGACCCCACCCCTTCCTTGAGGCCCCGCCCTCTCTGTTCCCCTTCTCTCCATCACTTGCAATCCCCAGCCCTTATACACTCTCAGGGTATGGCTACACTACCGCTTTTTTTTCGATCCTTATGTTGGAAGACATTTTTCTGACATTTGGCCCGTCTAGATTGGGCCAAATGTCAGAAAACCCCCTTCTTTTGGAAGCCCCCTCATTCCTTGTGGAATGAGGAATACAGGGGCTGCCAAAAGTGTGTTTGCCGGAAAAACTCCTGCAGTTTAGCCTCACTGGATTGAGACAGGAGGTGTGGGCTCTGGGGTGGGAATGAGGGATTTAGGTCTGGGAAGGGGTGAGAAATGCAAGCTCTGGGAGGGAATTTGGATGCAGGAGGAGGTGGAGGAGGGGATGCTGGGTCAGGGAGGGAGCTTCAGACTGGGAAGCGTTGGGGTGCTGAGCAAACCACAGGCTTGTGGTTGTGAGGGTGCAGGAGTTTGGGTTGGGATGTGTGAGGGGCTCAGGGCAGGGAGGTTGGGAGTATGATGGGCTCAGGACACAGATTTGCAGTGTGTGGTGCCAGGGCAGGGTACTTGTGGGGGTCTGGGCGGGGACAGAGACCAGTATCTGGGGATCCTGCAGCTGCATGCCAAGGCCCAGGAAATGTGTGGGCTGCTCCTCTGTCCCCCAAACAGCGGCGCGGTACCTGAAATGCTGGTCCGTCATGCAACTGATGCCTTCCTGCACGGGGTGGGAATAGGGGGAGGGGGAGTCCCGGACCGCACCAGCTGGAGCTGGCGTGCTGGAGACTTTATTCCCCTGCTGCCTTCTTGCGCAGGGGGGAGGGAGAGTCCCAGACCACGCCAGCCCCAACCGCTCGGGCAGTGCGTGCCTTGCTCCTCCACTCCCCACAGCAGCATGCACCACCCGAGGAGCTGGCGCCAGCACAGTCCCAGATCCCCACCCCCCCCTCCCTGCACGCAGGAAGGCAGCAGGGGAATGAAGTCCCCAGCGCACGGCGGACCGGAGTTTTAGGTACTGCACCAGCTGTTTGGGGGGGTGGAGAGGAAGAGCAGCCTGCGCACTTCCGGGACCTGGCACGCAGTTGCAGAACTTCCTCCCACCCTGCCGGAAGCCTGCGCTACCTCCATTGTCCCTGGAGGTAGTATCAGTGCGGCATTCATCTTTGGGGGTCGGGGGCAGCGAGGTGGGCCCCCCGAAAGATTGATTTTTTGCAACGTCACGAGGCTATCAGATGTCAACTTACCACATCTGCTTAGACTTGATAAAACTATTTCCAAGCCGCTTTCCTGTCGATGCTGGTACTCCACCAGGATGAGAAGAGTAGCTGGTGTCATCGGGAGAAAAACCCCAACTTACCTCACTATAGACAAGACGCTGTGGTAAGTGTCTACTTCAGCAATGCTATTTGCATCGCTGAAGTAGAGCAGTGGCTGGGGTTACTGTAGACTAGGTCAGAGCTACTCATGATACCACTCCCAGCAGCTGAGGAGGCTGTAGGGACTTTTGTTGACTTTTAGGTGTTAACGTAAGTTTCACTGACACAACTTTATAGTGTAGATAAACACTTGGGTAAGGCAATAAGGAATGCTGCAGGTATCTTGTTTCAACCCTCTCATTATAATTGCTATGTTCCTATGGATAAATGATGCTTGGTTTTGAAGAAATTATTCCATTTCCTTATTTACCAACTGCTCACACTTCCTAAAGGGAAATCTGTAGTAGGGTCTGAGCCCAGATGCACCTGCTGAGGAAAGGTGGTTGGTGAACAGGGATTTGTAAGTAGATTATTCAACCTAAAAGTCATGGGACTCCACTCTGACCAATTGTCTGCATTGGCAATTGAGTGACACTATTTTTGTGTTGCCGCCACAAGTGGCCGTGTAAAAAGTATTGTCAGCAGGGAGCGCTCTCCTGTTGACAGTGAACCCCACTCAGAGGTGGAAGTATTTTGTCAGTAATGGTGTGTCTACACAGCACCCTTACCTCGAAATAAAGCTCTATTCTGACAAGTCCCTTAACGTTTAGGGAGTGAGGGTTCAGGGACGCCAGAATAGTGCACCCATTGTTTCTAAATAATGGGTGCATTTAAAGACGTGGAATTACTATTTTGGGATACTTACGGTATCCTGAAATAGCACTGCTGTCTAGATGTAGCCTAAAAGTGCTGACAAATGGAATTTACACTGCACAACTTTTAGCAACATGGCCATGAGTAGTGTAGGGGCTGGACCTATCACTTGAAAGGGGTACCCATGGACAGACTGAATGAGGGGTCACTCTGGAATCATGGCAGTAATACCTCTTTTCTGTACCATGTAAACCAGGGAGTGAATGGGGGCTGGGGTTGGGGGGAGAGTTGGCTAGCCCTACAAGTCCCTTACTGAGTGGGTAGGTGCTACCGTGTAACTTATATCAGTTCAACTGTACCTAATAACTAGAAGTAGAAATGTGGTTTAAGACAATGATTTGTCTTGAGAATCAATGTATTCTATCATTTTGTCCATTTTATAATATGAAGTATAAATTTTTCATCTCATTATAGCACGATAACCAAATTATTCCTAAAAACATGAAGTGCCGAAAAAAAGTAAAATTCAGCAGTCTGTTGAAGAATGAGACCTCTTCATGCCATCACCTTGTACCTCCTGCAGAATGCACTTTAACTAAATCACAAGAGTTGTTGGCAGAAATGCTGCCATCCAAACAATCAGACATGGAGATGGTAAGCATTTCCGCTGCACTGTTCGCCTGTGGAGGTTTAAAATGGGAGAGCTCCCATAGATAAAAGTGAGAATTCCACTCGACAATGATGGAAGCTGTGAAGGTTAATACAAAGCTGAAATCTGAAAAACTGAAAGAAAAGTATCATCAGGCAAACAGAGTATATATTCACTTGGAAGCATGAAATTTAAGCTTACTTTTACATAGACAATAGATGATCAATTTTTCAGCATTCCTTGTGTATTCAGAACTCTCATTCAAGCATACAAGTGTCCTGAGAGCACAAGCCATGCAGGATCAGGCCCTATGGTGTTGAACATGATTCTGGTTAGAGTAGGTCATGCTCATTTCTCTTGTGTATATGAAACTTTTGGTTAACATCTTCATCATTTCATTACCATTGAATGGAGTGCTAGTGTAGAATGTCATGTGTTATCTTCACTACCTGCTTCAAGTAGCATTAGCGAACCTATTAAAGCAGCCAGAAGCAGATCTATAGTGCTGTGATCATTAGTAGTGCAGCCATAGGGAATTCTAACAAATCTTCCTGGCCCTATCTAGAGAAAATCTCTAATACAGTGGTTACAAATATTTTAGACTAATCTATACACCAGAGAATTTTGGCCCACTTCTGTTATGTGATTCCATAAGTCCAACTCACGAGTTTCAGTTGAAAGTTAAGCTATATTCCCTAGTTTATAAGAAGGTCATTAGTAAGACTTTTGAAATTGACCTGAAAGTCAAAACCGATCATCTACCACTCCTTTATCCATAAAGCTATTAGGTTAATTTGACATGATTTGTTCTTGACAAATCCATGTTGATTGCTACTTATCCCTTTATCTTCTAGATATTCACATTGATTGCTTGATTATTTTTCTCTGTTTTCTAAGTACTGAAATTATGCTAATGGGTTAGTAATTCCCCAAGTTGTCCTTATTTCACTTTTTATAGACTGGTACTATAGTTGCCCTCTTCCAATCATCTGCAATCTCTCCCATCTTCCATGAATTTTCAAAGATAATCACTAATGACTCAGAAAAATCTTAAAATACTCAATAACTGACTGAGGAGCTATGTCTTCAAGCCCTGCAGTCCCGAAGACACCAAAGTTGTCTACACATTCTAACAGATTTTTTTTTTTTTTAACTTGTTCTTTCTTTGTTTTAGCCTCAGTTCCTACCTCATTTTCACTGGCTTTCAATGTGTTAAACATTTGATCACTACTAACCTTTTTGGTGAAAAGTGAAACAAAAAAAGTTAGCACTTCTACCATTTCCAGTTATTGTCTTCCTCTCAGTACGATTTGCAAAAACAGTAAACGTGTGTGTGCTAGGGAGAGACCCTAAAATGACTTCACATATCAGCTTTGAGCTTCCAAATGCAGGTTTCTAGATCACTTTGTATATTTTACACTTCTGCTTTTTCAGTATGCTTAGGCTTTTCCAATATTAAATTCCAAAATAAATCTGAAAGCCTAAATACATGTTCAGAGGACTGTTCACTCTCTCCAGTAAGTGGGCAGAGTAACAGAATTCATGTGGGGGCTGCAGAAAATAAAAATAAGTCACATGTCTGGATTTTTGTAAAAATGACCAGATTCCCTTAAAGGGCAAATAATTTAGTTTTCATGAAAGTCTGAAAGTTGTGGGTGGCTGGGGGGGGGGGGGCGTGTTTTGGAGACAAAACTAGTTAGTCACTAGCAGCTAGTACCTTCTAACTTGTTTCCTAATTTAGAATGATTTGGAGAATCAGGGGAAAAGATATAACTGTTATCAGGTCACTAGACCGAGAAGAAGTGACTAATCTATGCATTAGGGTGAGGTTGGAGAGTAAATTCTTGTCCCAAGAACAAAAGTATCATGAATGTAGGATGAACCGTAACTTTACCTTTTAAATCAGTTTCTTAGAATTTTAATAGAATCACAGAATGTGTGCCACTTAGTAAAAAGGGAATAGAATAGGATGCCATATTACAAAAGAAGGAAATTGCAAGAGTATTTTTGATGTTTACATGCTCTCCTGTATTTCTAAATAGGAAGTGAATTCTAAAGTATTGATCACAGAAAAACATAGACAACTGCTAACAAGCACAGCATACTTTCAGCCAGAAGAATTGGAGGTGAGGTACAAAACACTGGTGGGTACTGTCGTCTTCTTTTATTTAATATGGTAAAACAGTTGAAAGAGTTAACATTCATGGTTAAACTTTTATAAATTGAGAATGTTTAGGAATAAATTAAGTGTACATAAGAATGGCTGTACTGGATCAGACCAAAGGTGTCTCTAGCCCAGTATTCTGTTCATTCCCTCTATCACCTGGCATTGGCTGTTGCCAAAAGACAGAAC
The DNA here is from genome assembly GCA_019425775.1 of Rafetus swinhoei. Taxonomy (NCBI): domain Eukaryota; kingdom Metazoa; phylum Chordata; order Testudines; family Trionychidae; genus Rafetus; species Rafetus swinhoei. The sequence goes on along the minus strand of CM033428.1, from coordinate 16,711,507 downwards.
AGGTAATCATGAAGTTACCTATCCCCTGTCATCCATTCCAAGCTTCTGACAGTCTAGGGACATCATCCATGCCCATTCTGGCTAATAGCCATTGATGCACCTATCCTCCATGAATTTATCTAGCTCATTTTTTGAACCCTGTTATAGTCTTGGGCTTCACAACATCCTCTGGCAAAGAGTTTCATGGGTTGACTGTGTTGTGTGAAGAAGTACTTCCTTTTGTTTGTTTTTAAACCTGCTGCCTATTAATTTCATTTGGTGACCTTTTACTTCACATTCTCCACATCAGTCATGATTTTATACATCTTTCACATCCTTTCCCCCTTAGTTGTCTCTTTACAAGCTGAAAAGTCCCATTCTTGTTACTCTCCTCATATGGTAGCCATTCCTTTCATTCATACATACATACATACAGTTTGTAAACACCTCACTTAAACAAGCAATTGCCTGACTTTTTACACACTTAGATTTGCTGCACAATTGTTTATAACTTAACAGGACGTTTCTTAGAATACCACCTTGTTAAAGTTGAATGTTTGCTGTAGTTAGGTGTTAATTTAACGGCTTTTATTTTAAACATGTTTGTTGAAAACAAATGCCACTCATGTAAATTGCATTTTAAAAAAAACCTTTAAATTACTTAATGCATTAGTTTTATCTTTGTACAGGATACATGAGATGGAGTCAGACAAAATGAACCACAAAGTTTTAGAGAGAGGCTCCTTCATATTATGCAGTCTTCCTATTGGAATCAAATTATTCTGATGGAAGATGTACTGACTCTTTCCAGTATTGTGTGTTGCTATAATAATACATCAAGCTCTTTCTGCAGAACCTGCTTTTTAAACTCAAATGTATTGACCCTAACAAACCATGTGAGAAATATTAACCATGTCAGATTTTATACACGAGGATATTAAATAAGAGAATAAAAATGTTTATATTGCAGCTGAGAGGAAGCTTACCAGCCCCAATACAGACTTATGCCAGTAGAGCTTGCACTAGAATGCTAAAAATAGCATATTGCATGTAGTGGCTCTGGCTGAGCCTTGGGCTAGCCATCAGTGCTCAGAGAAGATTGGGTGGTTTTGAGCTCAGAAGACTAGCCTGAGCTTCCACCAGCTGCAACATCCACTCTGCTTTTAGTGTGATACCATAAGCCCCCCTATTTCAAGTCTGCCTATCTGGGTTGGGTGACTCACTCCCAGCTGTGGTGTAGACCTACCTATGATTTGCCCAGTATCGTAGATGACTCTTCAGTGATTTGGGCATTTGTCATTCCTAATCCTGTCCTCTCAGCAGAGGCCATATATTCTTTAGGCTAGGTCTACACTAGACCTGCAAGGCTGTCTTAAGATACGTAATAAAATACGTAGCTGGAGTTGGCTTACCTTAAGCCAAGCTTGGTGGCGTTCCCACAGCGGGAGGCCAACGGGAACAAATGCTCCCGTCGGCTTTTCTTACTCCTTGTGACTGCGAAGAGTATAGCGTTTGCTTTTACAGGTCTTTGACATTCTAGCATTTGATTTACTCGCTAAATCGATCTCCAGTGTGGCAAGTGAAAACGTGCCCTTAGGAGCTAGCCAATTTGAATTCAGTTTTCTTTATTACCTTACTAGTAAATAAGTTTAATTTTAAATACACATTAATGATATTGCTTATATTTTGGTTGAGGTGTAGTTTAACTTGTCACCAGTGCACAAGACCTCTTTTGGTGAAGACTTATTCCTAAATTCATCGAGTCCATATGTAAACTCAGAAGAAATTGCTCCTGCATCTTTGAGTTTAGAAGAAAAAACTGTTAATCAGGTTGTCATTTATTTTTATTTATTTTTTAGCCCTGGTCTAATAGTTTCATGATAAAAATGTGTTAAAGTATTATACACCGTTTACTAGAACTTAGTCATAGAAATATTTCAATGATTGACTTAAAGAATCTTGGTTTTTTTCATAATTGTTACTATAGTAATTCATTCAACGCACAAGAATAATCTTAGTTTAATATTCTGTAGCAATGCTCTTTGATATCTGATCTCTAATGGCCTTATTCCATCCTCCTACTGATATCAAGAGCTTCCCCTAAAGAAGGTTTGAGAAGATCCCTTACATGTCAATAGCTATTATATAACTGGAGTCACCTCACTCTTTTCAGTCTGTGCACCATGAAGAAAGACAAAACAAGAAATTGAATAGAAAAAACAAAGAAATCTGCTCTATTGTTAAAACTTCACCAGGGCTTGCCATCTCAATGGGTCACCAAATTCCAGTGAACAGAAATACATTGAATCCCCGTGAAGGAATACCTGAAGGTAACAGAATACAGAAAATTGTTTCATATGCTTGAACGTGCGAGTTGTAGTTTTTGTTTTTAAAGAACTCCTCTCCTGCCTCTGAGAGATGGAACTATTTTAATAAAATCGTGTAACAGCAAAGCATTAAAATGCTCAGTAAGGTTCATTTGGGAAGTTCAATAAAATGACAGAGCTTTCCTCTTTGAAAAAACTTTCAAAACTGTAGAGTTAAATTACTGTGCATTCTAGGTCCACAACTGCATCCAGCCCACCATGCAAGGGCCACAGATAGCTGCAGTTTCTGCATTTCCTTGCCCACAAGGAAAACACGTGTCCTGATGGGTAATTTTCACCCAAAACAGATAGGAAGGAGGCATTAACATTGGACCTGTGCAATTTTTCAAGGCATTGGTCCTCTACCACACGTGTCCCTGTTTCACTTGCCCACTTTTCTGATGCTTCAAGTACTTCTGTGCTTTGGGCCAATGCTCTATGGCATTTTGTTCCGCGCTCAAACCATTTTTGTGGTTCCCAATTTTTCAACATCCTGTTCTAAACATGAACACGAGAACTGGAAGTATTATTCCAGTATTAGTCTCCCTAATAATTGTAAACTTCATTTGCAAATTACTTGACTTGTCTATTTAGTAGTTAGTTTTTAAAATATTTTCTTTCAAGCACACTTTCAGAACCCCCTCCCCCCAAATTTATAGCTATTTGGCCATTTAGACTGGCATTATTTAACTTCAAAAAGATTATATTGTTGTACCACGTTAAAAGAATACATAGACATCTAGAACATAGGCTGAGTGCTTTTAAAAAATGTGTCAACTATCAATAGTTACTCCTCTGCATAGATAAGGATAGAAAAGTGCTCTTTTCATCTGTGCACAGTGGCATTAGGAAAATGCAGACTCTATCCCAAAATATAGCAGGAACACCCTGTACTTATTACCAGATAAGTCACCCTGGTATACATCCGTTCCACACTAAAGTCTTTGACTGTAGGAACTGATGCATTATAAGTGCCCCCTACTCCGTGCTCTTAAGTTGCACCAAAAAAAATTGTGCAAATGGAAGTCAGCTGTGGGAAATTCCCATTTTAAGTTGCTTCACTATAAGTCCAAGTTTTTTGGATCATATCTTGGACTTGTAGCAAGAACGACCTATAACTAAAATAAACATTGGATCAAAAACAATGGGGCACTTATGAAACATAACGGGTATGTCTGTACTGCAACGCTGTTTTGGGATACCAGAGTATCCCGAAATAGCTATCTCACGTCTTCACAGCAAGCCTGTTATTTTGAGCTCGCTTTTCCGACATCCCTGTAAACCTCATTCTATAAGTAATAAAGGACGTTTCAAAATTTGGCACAGTATAGACCGTGCCAAATGACAAAATAAGCTATTTCGAAATAGCATCACAATAAGATATGCAATTTGCATAGCTCAAATTGTGTATCTTTATTTTGAGTTATGGTGCAGTGTAGATGCACCCAGTGTGATCTAGTTTTAAATAGAGATGTACACATTTATAAAGCATTGAAAACTGCTTAGTCACATGAGCAGAAGGGGGCTTCTGAGCTTGAGCACTTGAAACATTAGCAAGATGGTAGGCTAGGATTGCACTGTAGCCTTTATCGTGAAAGCTGAAATCAAATTTTGATCAGGTCACAAGTAGACTTGTGATATCTTCAATAAAATATCCACTCTCCATTGTTAAACTCATTTGACAAACACTTCCTGGGGGGAGATGGTAGAAATTAGTGGTACTTGGCTTAAGTGGGCTTGATCCTGCAGTGGATTGAGCACTCTGGCCCCCTAGCCCAGCAAAACACGCTAAACTTTAAGCACAAGCATATTCCTGCTGAAATCAAGACATTAAGTGCATGCTTAAAATTAAGCATCTTAAAATTAAGCACCTGTAACTAACTGCATTGACTTCAATCGAATCTGCTTATGTTTAAAATTAAGTATGTGCCTAAGTACTCCTGGATTGGGCTCAGTATGTTCAGTATCTTGTAGAATTGATCTCATGTTTATTTCCCATAATACCTTACTCTCCATGAATGGATTATCACATTCTTTCTTATTGTACCTTTAGAATGTTAAAAGTATTAGACTGATATTTAGCTTCAAGTAATAGTTTCACTTAATGCTTGAGTATAACACAAATATTTACTAAAAGCTTATGCTGTTAGTTTTGAATCTGTCAAATTTCTAATAGCTGTACAAAAGGCTTAGATGCCATGTGTTCCTCTTTCTGCATACATTTTCCACTTCTCCATGCTGTATACTGTGCTTCCATTTCATCTGTTTCCCTGATCCTCCCTCACTCCTTTACATTTCATTTGAGGAGGATCTCATTTTAGTTCTATAGAGTAGATGTCAATTAGTTTGGGGTATTCTGTGTGCAGAATGGCTCTAGGTTCAGTTCTCTGGCAAGTATGTAAAAGGCTGGCCTGAGGTATTCAAGATGCTATAAGCCTGTGGCTCTCAACTGGTGGTCCATGGACCACTGGTGGACAATGTTCCTATGGACCACTGAAAAAGTCACACAGCGTGAGCAGGCACCCCTGTTAGGCTGTTTTAAGCTGTGTTCACAAGCATGCAGGCACGTCCTCCATAGCATCACTTAGGACGCAACCGCGTTGTTGCCAGTAATTTCTGTCTGAGGCTCTGAGCGTCAGTGTAGCTGCTGCCGTCGTGCTGAGTGGTTGCTGTGTCGTTCGTCCTGTGCTACATATGCTGTTTTACAGGTGTGGTGTAGTTTGTTTATAATGGCAACGACAGGAAGAAATGTCAAGCGCAAGTATTCGGAGGACTACATCAAATTCGGCTTCACTAGTCAAGAAAAAGAAGGCGTGGATTTGCCACAATGTGGTGTTTGTTTCAAAGTCTTGGGGAATGACTCCATGAAGTCAGCTAAGCTGAAACTTTTTGAGATGGAGTGTCACCCCAGCTTGTTACAAAAGGATGAAGATTATTTTGAGCGGCAGTTATCGGGTCTGAAACGGCAGCGCCTCGACTCAACAAGTGCATTCTACAATAAGACAGTGCAGTGTGCGCTCCCTACATTGTTGCATACAAAGTTGCACAGGCAAAGAAGTCTCATACCATTGTAGAGCAACTTGTGCTCCCCTGTGCAAAAGAGATGGTGCAGCTTGTTCTTGGCGAGGAAGCAGCAAGGAAGCTGAATGATATATCTGTCTCTAACGACACAGTATCGAGACGGATAAATGAGATCACAGAACATCAGTGAAAAGTTGTGGATGAAATAAAGAAGTCTCCATTGTTTGCCATACAATTGGATGAATCGACCGACGTCGCATTGTGCTCTCAGCTATTGGTATTCGCACAATACATGGTTGAGGGAGACTTCAAAGACGAGTTTCTTTTTTGTAAGACGCTTGATACCACCACAAAGGCTCAGGATGTGATGGAAATTAACAATTTCTTTGAAGTACATGGTCTGGATTGGGTAAATCTTATGGGTGTCACCACTGATGGTGCACCTGCCATGCTGGGCTCAAGATCGGGCTTCCAAATGCTGGTGAAACAGCTTGCTCCAATGGTAACCAGAGTTCATTGCTTCATTCATAGGGAAGCTTTGGCGTCAAAAACATTGCCTGATCAACTGCACGCCGTTTTCAAAGGGTTGGTGACAGTGGTGAATCACATCAAATCATCGGCTCTGAACACCAGGCTGTTCAAAAGATTTTGCCTGGACATGGGTTCCGACTTTGCTGTTCTACACTTCTTCTGTATGGTGGTTGTCAGCAGGGAACGTACTCAACAGAGTTTTTCAATTGAGAGAGGAGTTGGATTTATTTCTCCAGGCTCAAGGGAAAGAGGAATTCCGAAATGTGCTGATGCAGTCAAATTTAGAACTTGTGTATCTTGTCGATATTTTTGGAATCTTGAACAAACTGAATCTTCAGCTGCAAGGGAAAGGTGCAAATTGTTCTCACCAAAGCATCATCAAGGCTTTTCTTGACAAATTGGAACTCTGGATCGTAAGAGTCGAAGGCAATCATTTGGTTCAATTTCCATATGTGGATGCCGTGCTTGGGGGGGGAAAAGGAAGCCATTCGGATTCAAATTCTCGATCATTTATGGAAGCTACAAGACGAATTCCAACGATACTTTCCGGAAGTGGACAGGACAAGGGATGGATTATCTTGCATCAGGAATCCATTTACAACAGATGTTAATAGTGTTCCAGAGGATCTGGAGGAGGAATTCTTGGATCTGAAAAATGATTTTGCAGCTCAAGATGTGTACCAGCAGTCTACCATAGAGAAATTTTGGGCCAGCGTGACCGGGAGTTACCCAAATCTGTCCGCACACGCAGTCAGATTTCTTTTGCCATGTGCATCAACTTATGTGTGAGACTGGATTTTTGTTTGTGTTGCACATTAAGTCCAAACAGAGGAATTTGCTTGCCGTGGAAAGTGGTATTCATTGTGCATTATCAAGTACCACTCCAAACATTTAAAAAGCTTGTCAGTGAGAAGAGAATCCAAAAATCTGTTAGTAAGAAATTTCAAACCAAAATGTTTGTTGTCTGCTCTTTTTTATGTCTCAAAGGAGGTGGTCAATGAAATTTTTTGATTGGCCTGGTGGTCCGTGGACTGAAACGAGTTGAGAACCACTGCTATAAGCACATCTTTTCATGTATTTGTCTTGTTAAGCTATCAAACATTGTGACAGGCCGCCAGCGGCCTGCACTGAGAAGGGCCGAGCCGGCAGGGGAGCAAGCGGGGCGGCGGGCAGGACACCCCTGCGCTGCCGACGCGGCTACGGCAGGCGGCGAGGCGGGAGTCTGCCGCCGCACTTGCGCCGGCGGGCAGAGGGTGATCCCCCTTCCCAAGGGAGTAGGGGGAGGGTCCACACCGCAAGCGTCGGCCGGGACGCGTCTGGCGCAACGGCTGCATCACGAGGGGGGCGGGGCCCCCTGCCCATGTCAGGTCCGGCAGGCCATTTAAAAAGGGCTTGGGGTGGCGAGCCTTCCAGCGGGGAGGAGGTGGCGGCCCGGTTACCAGGACGGACCGGGGACGCCCCTGAACTCAGCCGTTGGCCCACCCCCGCCCCTGGGGCTCTCAGGACAGCCTCCACAGCTGGCGAGCGGCCGGCCCCGGATCCGGGGACGACCAAGACGAACACTGGCGTATACGAAGAGGGCGGCCCGGTTGGGACAAGAGGCTTGGGAGCTGGCTGGCCCCCGGGTTCCCCACGGACCGACCGCAGAACAGACCCTCGGAAGCACGGTAAGCCGAGGGAGTCGGCGGAACGTCCCAAGGGGCTGGGGGAAGGGAGGAAGCAGCCCGGGGTGGGAGCCTTCTGGCGCCCGGGGGCAGACGAGTTGCGGGAGGGAACGCGTCCCCTGTCTGCTGTGTAGGGGCTGACTTGAGCCCCTGCACTCAGGGCCCCGGGCTGGGACCCGGAGAGGGGGCGGGACCGGGTCCCCCTCCCCAAACCCCCAGCAAAACCCTGACCACCCCCAACCCGTCCGCTGGAGTCGGATGCGAAACAGGGTTCGCTGATCCCCCTCTGGCCCCCCCCCCCCCTTTTCCTGGAGCTATCAGGCGAAAAGGGAGTGATCGCACCCAAAGACTAGAAACTAGACTAAGGGGCCGGAACTGCAGACCCGGTCACGAGGTGGAGGGGATCGCTGACCCTTCCCCATAACCCTCACAAACATGAATACACCAAAAGAATTCCTAGGACCATATCCTGAAACGCATTTCCATGTAACTGGCATGCATATACATCTGAGCTATGCAAATTGTGTAGCTTATTTCAAGTTAATTTTGAAATAGCTTATTTTGTAATTTGGCACTGTCTACACCATGCCAAATTTCAAAATATACTGCTGTTCCAAAACGTCCCTTAATCCTCGTGGAGCGAGATTTACAGGGACATTGGAATAGCGAGCCTGTTATATTTTGAAATAATGGGCTTGTTTCAAAGATGCGGAATAGCTATTTTGGGATACCAAAAGGATCCTGAAATAGCGCCACAGTGTAGACGTACCCTGAGAGACTTACTGTCTGCAGACAGTAGCCACTAACTAATAAGAGTAGGATCAGGACAGAACTCCTGATCTCACTTTCAGGGAAAATATCTGCAGATGCAGAAAAAATTGCTGTACAAATTTTAAATATGGTTGTCACCAGATGGCACAGTTGCATGTAGTCTTACAAGATCTCATTATTGGTGTGAGTACTTTACTTTCTTTGAAGAAATATTTTATGACCTTTCCTGTGGCAAGAGGTAAAAGGGAGTTTGTTCTAGTCCTTAATTTTTTAAACTAGTCAGCTATTGAAACAGTTGTTTCCTGGGAATCAATGTTTTGGTTGGAATTTTGTGACCACCAGCCCTTGACAGAGGTGACCACCTGCATGCTGTTTGTGACCACCTCTGTCAAGGGCTGGTACATATAATGTAAAATTAACTAGTTGTATTAAGTATTTAACCATTCCTTGCATCACTGATTTGTCCTAACAGGAAGCTGACCTGTAAGGCCCTGATACCTGCTGCCATTGCTGATTGCACATACCAGTTACACCACAGGCTATGCAAAGAATTTGATATAGAGAGACACACAATTAAATTATTTTTACCCTTACATTATTTTCAGATGTTATCACAAGTACCAAAAACTGGGTCTACAGTGACCATGGAATCAAATGAAAGAATTAAAGGTCCCACTGTAATGAGCAGAAGAGTATGATCAAAATATAGGAGAGGAGGTTCACAGAAATGTAACTTGCATTGTGTAGTATCCCATTATCTACAAATCTAATTTGAAATAGTGTTCATGCATATCTTGAAGTTTGTAATTATTTGTTTAAAAAATTGTACAAATAAGTAATATTTTGACTCTTGGTCAGTGTTCTCTTCGTGCACTATATTCAATTAATTGAAGGAATATTCATGGAGGGATGAGTGATTAAATTGTATTAAATAGAAATATTTGAACTGATGTGCCAACTTGCTAATACTTATAAATTATGAAAATGTTAAGTGGTGCTAACGTCTGATCATTTTTGTAGTTAAGAATAATGTTCATGAAAGTAAGAAATTTAGGACTGATGTGATCTAAGTGGACAGCTTGCACATGTACCTCAGTCCTGTTCTGCAGCATCGGATATGATCATGCTGCTCTTGCCACGGGGACAAATATACATAGTGAAGGTCTAGAAGAAATAAAAGGTTAGTGTGACCTTGGAAACCCCTACTCACGCAAGAAATCCCACTGAAGTCTATCAATAGGACTAAGGAACAGCTACTGGTATAAGGGCTTGCATATGTTGAAGCTCTAGAGCAGGGCTACTCAACATGTGACCCGCAGCCAATTTGCTTGTGGCCCGCGGTGGGTTTACATGGGGCTTAACATGCAGTCTGCGGGTGGGATCCTTTGAACACTGCCTCCACTGGGTACGTGCTCCACAATGGCAAGGCGTCTCCCAGGTGCGGTGAGCATTGAAAGACACAACTGGACGGGCCGGCTGGAACAGACAGATACAGGGTGTCAGTGTTTCTAGCCTCCAGGGAGGAGGTGCTGGGAGCACCGGGGCATTGTGGGAGATGCTGGCTGCTTAGCCTTGTGGGCAGAGCATGGGAGGTGCTGACTGGCTCACACTGGCCACGTTTGGGTCCGGTGCCGCGGCCAGGCAGCCTTGCCTCTGTCCCGCATGGAGCGATGGACTCCCGTGTGGGGACGTTGGCCCTGCTGGGAATCCAGGACTGGGCTCCCGGGCATGTGTCCTTTTTTGCTTCTCGTGTCCAGCCTGACTCGCCCAGCTTCCTGCCTGCCACATGTTGGAGTGCTCTGGCTTGGAAACTTTTTGAGTAAAATCACTCCAAGAAACGCACAACCTGAGGCTTCAAGCTGAACACCCAAAACACTGGTATACAATTTTCTTTTTAAAAGTGCTAATTAAGTGCTGTCATGGGTGGAAATCAGATAAATATTGCATTTTATTAATATCAGCAGAACTGCTAAAGGGACCTGCGTATTGTGTAGTCTTGCCTTTATCATATTCATGTCCATCAGTGTGAAAGAGGTTATTTGCATATACCACACTTAAGTTGCAGCTCTCGGCATGTGTTGAGTATCACTGTGGCCCCTGGGGCTTCCAAAGTTGAGTAGCCCTGCTCTAGAGCTTCAGTCCTGCAAACTTTATGCATAGAGTGCATAAGTAATCCTGTGGACTAGGCAGGATTATTAACACTATATTCTGACTTTTTTGTGAAATTACTCACATGCTTACATTTTAATACGTGCATGTTTGTAAGTTAAGGAACTAGGTTTTTTTACCTTTGTTTCAAGAAATGTTCTAATTCTGCAATAGGTTTCCAGATTCTGTATTACTCAGTTTGTACTGACAATGAGGAGTATTTGCCTAAAATTTAAAGTAAGGGTGATCAATTCTGAAGGAGTCAAAGATACTTAGGTAACCACATTTCACTGACTTCTAATTTGATTTTAGTGCAAGCTACCTTTAGACTCCTTTAGAAATTCCTAGCCTACAGGAGCATGTCCTAGGTTTCTTAAAGAACCACAGCCAAAGTTGCAACCACATTACAAAGCTGGAAAGAATATTAATGGAAGAAAGAGGGACATGTTTATCCTACATCGGGAGGTCATAAGTATGCTAATTCAGTGGTCTCTTCTATACTACAAAGCACTTATGCAACTTAGCATAATTAATTTTAATTTCCTTAGACAAACGTTAGATACCTTTTGTGCTAGGCTAGCCTGTTGTCCTATATGGCCTAATTCTTTAACATCTTATTGATTCTTAATATGACTAGCTTCCCCTTATGAATCTATTACTCCAGGATTGGCTTTTAGCCCTGCATATTTAAACACAGGCTTGGTACATTCAACCCCTTGTGCATTCACTTCAGTCCTATTTAATGTAAGATAATTAGCTAGATTGCATTCTTTAGTGCACATAATCAGGAGATTAGAAACCCTAATGTAAAACATTCACATATGGTTTTTGCAGTGTTACCATCAGCTTCTCTTAAAATACTATAAAAACTTGTGCTGGAATTAATTATCTTGCTCCACTCCATCTGAAGAAGTGGGTTGTACTCACGAAAGCTCATGATACTATTTATATTCTTTTGTTAGTCTCTCAGGTGCTACAGGACCACTTTTAAGTTTTGTTTTTTTGTTGTGTGTGGTGTTTGTGTGTGTGTGGTGTGTTGTTTTTTTTTAAGTTACAGACTAACAGGGCTGCCCCTCTGAAACTTGCTCTGGAATTTAATTATCCTGACCATATTCCATCCTGAATCAATTTTTATGTCCCAATTAGAACTTCATAAAAGGTAGGTTTTATATACAAAATGGTGTTTCCCCACTAACACTCTAAAGGCCACCCAACCTCCCTGATGCTTTCCAAAACACAAAACTCAACAAGGTCATCGTTTAATGAGATTCCCTTCTATCTCCCGGAACTGTTCTCCACAGATGACACAAACACAGCGACATACTCCAAATAACATGCTTCTGATTTCATCCAGGAATCATTTGCACCATGGCAGCTCCTCACTTTGCTATGTTTTATGCAATATAAAGTTTAAAGATTTATATTTGATCCTGAAAGAAGTCCTTAAGTCCTGAAAGAAGTGGATTGTAAGTGTCCGATACTTAGCTTTTGATGACATTGACATAGGACACTTACAGCCCACTCTATTAGCCTCATTTAGCATGGACACTATAATCAACAGGGTCTTTTCTCCTCCTGCAGCCCCTCTTTCAGCTTTAAATTTTGAGTTTTCTGTGCCTCTTGCTCCACTCTGAAGAAGTGGGTTGTACTCTCTCTAGATATAGAACTTAGTATTTTGTTAGTCTCTAAGGTGCTACAGGATTGTTTGTTTGTTTGTTTGTTACAGTTACAGACTAACCCAGCTACTCCTCTGAGACTCTTAATTCTTAGCTTATATTACTTGTCATTGTTTTTTAGAAGCCAGAATTTCTTCGGTTTCTTAAAACATAGCATAGGTAAAAGAAATTGTCATTGTAGTCAGTAAAAGATTAGGGTCTCATCTTATTCCTATTGAAGTCATTTCCAGTTGCAACACTCATTGCCTTCAGAGGATGTATGTAAAGCTAGGTACCAAGCCTGTAATATAAAGGTTATAGCATCATGCTGAAAATACTTGTCCATTATATGCTGTATTTGAGTGAATTCATATTTGGTAAACCAATCAGCATACATTTGGTAAATCGCTGTAATGAGAAATTGTTCCTAGTACCATTATTGCCACATCATAAGCTCTTGCTTTGGTCACTGTTGCACTTAAACTTTAGAGAACCTGGAAGATTTAGTTAGAGACTGACTAGTTCTTTGGTTTGATTGTCAACATTTTTCCTCAAGCTATATGTTGGACATGCTCTAAGCTTCTTTCATTAATGGCTGTATAAAGCCAACAGAGCAGGGTTGTCAGCAGATCACGTTGAACCTGGGATCCTAGGGACTAAAGCCATGAGATTCTACTCAATGAGCTAAAAGGCAATGAGCTCTGAAGCTAAGGCTGTAGAGCAGACTTTACTCTCTCCTTTTCAGGGTACATCTACACTATCAGATAAGGTCGAATCTAATATGGTCAATTTTTAGGCACCAGACTTTGAGAAGTCAAAGGTCCATATCCTCACTATGGGGAAAAACTGAACATTGTCCGAAGTAGTTCGTCCCCATTAGGGAGCCTGCTGTCAACTCAGAGCAATGTAGCATGGGTAGCTTTGCAGTCTGCGCTATACTTCCCATTCCTGCTGGGACCAAAACTGGGCAGCGGGTGGTTAGGGGTTCATGTCACCAGCATCCCATAATGCACTTGTCTAGTCCCTCCTCCCTTTTGTGAGATAAATGTAACATGGTGTGCTCACACCTTTTTGTGCCCTGTTCACTTGTGCAGATGCCAGAGCAACATGAGCATGGAGCCCTGTTTGCAGCATGCAGTCATGGCTCAGGTAAGCCCTGGTGCTCATGCTAACCTACCTAATCAGTCAATCCTCTGGATACTATGCAATGCGCGTTCTGGCATCGTGAGACAAGTGTATTGTGAGGCAGGGATGGGACGATCAGCACTGACTGCAGAGCTTCACAATGCTCAAGGAACTATGAGAATGGTTTGCCCCAGTGCTTAGGTGCCAGGATACCCAAAGTGTGTGGCAATTGTCCTATGGAAGCTTTCAATGTCGGACAACTACCTGTCAGTGGGAAATCAATTCCGAGTGGGGAAATCTACAGTGGAGGCTGTCGACATAGAAGTAGCCAAGGCGATCAATACCCTTTTACTGCGGAGGGTTGTGACTCTGGTGAACGTGGACACCATAGGGGATGGCTTAGCCACGCTGGCATTCCCTAACTGCAGTGAGGCCATAGATGGAATGCACATCCCATTTTGGCCCCTGACCACCATGGCTTGGAGTACATCAACTGCAAGAGGTACTTCTCCATGGTGTTGCAGACACTGGTAGATTACAAGGGCCATTTCATGGACATCAGTGGGATGGTTGGGAAAGGTGCATGACACCTGTATCTTTAGGAATTCCCTGCCTCTTCTGAAAGATGCACACTAAGACTTTTTTCCCAGACAGGAAAATGACAATCGGCGAGATGGAAATGCCCATTGTGATCCTGGGTGACCCAACCTACCCCTTCCGCCGGTGGCTGATGAAGCCATACATGAGTAGCCTAGACCCCAGGAAGGAGTTCAACTATAGGCTAAGCAGCTGCAGCATGGTGGTGGAATGTGAATTTGGACATTTAAAGGGTAGATTTAGGAGTTTCCTGACCCGGTCAGACCTCAGCAAATGCAACATTCCCTTTACGGTGTTGACCTGTTGTGCGCTCCATAATCTGTGCGACAAACAAGGGAGAAACTTACTTGGCGCGGGGGGGGGCTGAAGCAGAGTGCCTAGCCAGAGAGTTTGAGCAGCTGGACACCAGCACCATAAGGAGAGCATACAAGGTGCAGTGCAAATCGGAGATGTCTTGAAGGACAGTTTTATGCAAGGCTAGTTTCGAGCTGTTTCCTCATGGCTCCCCACAAGTTGCCCCTGTATTCCCTGTGTTTACCTTTAATCCCCTGCCCCTGTAAGTATTAGCACTAAAGAGACCATTGTGCAAAGAACAGGAGTTTTTATTTGGGGGGAGGGTGAATGCTGGGAAAGGACAGAATTAGGTGGGAGGGGGCTCAGGAATGTGGCTGGGACCGCCTTTTGCCTCCTGGGACCCTGGTGGTCCCTGGGAACTCTGGGAGGGGAAACCACAGGGCTGGGGGAGGAGACACCAGGGGTATCATTGGGGCAGGCAGGGAGGAGGCCCTCTCCATGCACACTACCAGGTGCTCTATAACAGTGGTCAGGGAGGCTAACATGGTTTCAGCCTGTCGGGCCTGCTGCTCCCTAGTGACTCACCTCTCCTGTAACTTGGCAATCTGGTCCAGGTACTCGGCTCACATCTCCTCCACGAGGAAGTGCATGTAGTCCATCTGCTTGTAGATCATTTTTTCTTCGAGGAGTGTCTCCGTGGGTGCTCCACCTTAGGTGCTCCATGGTCAGCAGATTTCTAGTAACAGTGCCCTGTTCATCTCACGCACGCAGCCAACTGCCTCCTCAGTTCTTCTCTGACCGCCGGCGGCTTCAGTCACAGAAGAGCAGTTGCCCTACTTCACCTCAGCCTTTAAATTCCTGTTAAACGTTGTACTTAGGTTTGAGTTGAATTGTAAATAGTTTAGATTACTCTTATCTATCATTAGAGAGGGGAAAAAAGAGGAACAGAAATGGGGGAAGACTGGGAAGCTTCCCCAGCTCTTCGGGATTGGATGCTGGCTACTCTCCTCCTCCTTCCCTCTCCATCACCACACTGTTCCGCATGCTGACACCAGGCGTTTCGTAGGTGGATTCCATGACCACACTGGGGGAGCTGGCCACCTCCCGCAATATCACATCCAGCTGCTCATGGTAGTGGCATGTGTGAGGTGCTGCCTCAGGACATCCGCTCACCTCCTTTGCCTTATGGTAGGACTGCCTGAGCGCTTTGATCTTTACTCAGTACAGCTGGGCATTCCTGGCAGGACCATAACAAGGGTGGGGCAAGCAGGGTGCTAGCTCTGGGCACATAATTGGGGCACAAAGATGCAATAAGTAAAAATAATAAGCTGCAAAAGTAAGGAGAGGGGGGTGCATAATTAATGTATTGCCCTGGGCACAAAAATACCTACTTATGGCCCTGATCCCTGGAATATCCTTTCTTCATCGAGTAGTGTCCCCAATGGGTGCTCCACTCGAGGTGCTGGGCTCGTCCCAGCGCCGCAAACCGGAGGATCTTCAGTAGCAGTAGCCCCCTCCCCAACCAGACCGCGCATGCGCGACCGCTGCTTCGCGCCTCTCAGCTGAGCGTGGTCCAGCTACTCAGTTTCCTTCCAACCATCCGCGGCCGCAGACGGAGTTAGCTTAGGCTCCCCCTCCTCTTTGAGGAGTGAGGGAAATTAGTTAGTTTAGCCTTTTCTTCTGTTTCTGTTATAAGTTGTTTGTTAGTTTAGTTGTAGTTCTCAGTCAGTTTAAAAAAAAAAAAAACCCAACTTTTTTCCTGTGCTTGTCTGTCAAGCTTCAGGTCGCATTAAGGATGCCAGGATCACCTGACTTTAAAAAGTGTACTGGGTGCCAAGATGCCATGCCGGTATCAGATGGACACTCTCACTGCATAAAATGTCTCGGGGACGGGCATGTTCCCCTGAAGTGCAGCCACTGCGCCAAATTGACAGCGCGCGCCAGGAGGGATCGAGAGCTCCGACTTAGAGTTCTCCTGTTCAACAAAGCCCTCCAGGCTCTGGACATGTCAGCCTCGCTCCCTGCTGGGGAGCTTGACGACCGGATGGCTCAGGAGAGCCCCTGCAGCATGACAGGCAGAGTAAGCAGCGGGGACAGACCAGGAACCTCTGGCCATTCGCCGAGGTTTCCTGTGGATAGGACGGGCAAGGGCCGCAGCTCCTCAGTTCCCGTCAGAGCCCATCGCAAGGAACCGGTCCCGGCACCGGCGGGGGACTCGAGCGGAGTCTATGTCGGCAACGGTTAAAACCGCTGCTCTAAAGCCGCCAGCGGACGCCCCGGCACCGGCTTTTCCCGCGCATGCGCGGATGACTGTAGCCGCAGCAGCAGTGGTGCCGGCGTCTTCCCCAGCTGTTGCTGCGGCTTCTTCCCCGGTGCCGGAGTCAGCGGCACCGGGATCGGCGCCACAAGAGGGTGCTTCTGCTTCACAACCTTCGACACCGGCGTTATCCGCACCGGACCTGCAGCCAATGGCACCGGGTCAGCTAATAAACACCGAGGCTGTGGGGATTGCCTCATCGTCCCCTAGTCCCTTATACTCTGCACCGTTGCCTTCTTCCAACTCCACGGTGCCGACAAAAGTACAGCACAAGTCTGCGCAAGTCCGGACACCGTCTTTGACACCTGACCATGGAATGTTTTCACCAGGACCGGTGTCACCTGTGTCATCTTACACTGCACATCGTCATGCTCATCATCACCATTACCATTATGCATCGGCTGCAGACCATTACTACCGGTCATCCCACCGCTCACCATCAAGCCGATATCGCCGAGAGCGTTACTCTCGATCTCCTTCTCACTATTTCCGGAGATCTTTTTCACCAGGGTCCCCAAGAACCCTAGAATGTCCTCGCCGTTATGACACTCTTGGAAGATACTCTTCCAGACGTTCCCCGAGTCCATACCGCAGACATCATTATGACCGACGTTATTATGACCGCCCTTCTCCTCTTGATAGACGACATCTCCGCTCACGTTCACCGCAATCCAGCCGGACCCTATCTCCGCAGGCGCCGCTACAATCTTCACCTTCAGCTGCTCCACCGGCTCCGGCGGAGGGCACAGCATCCGTCTATCAGGAGGATGACCGCACACACCAGGACCCTCAGAGTCTGGTTTCGGCGGCTCCCAACTCGTCTTTATCACCTGATGATGCGGTGGTTCCTGGAGACTTGTCTCCTGTGGAAGACCTTAAACAGTTCCAGGAGCTTTTCAAGAGGGTGGCCCAGTCCCAAGAGATCCACACGACGGATGTGCAACAAAAGCAACATCGGTTGTTGAAGAACCTGCAACCGTCCCAGAAGTCAAAGCTGGCGTTTCCCTTTGATGAAGCCATTCTAGAAATTGCCGATGACGTCTGGCAGACCCCAGCTACATCCTTGCCAACTAATAAGTCAGACAAGAAGTACTTTATAAGCCAAAAGGGGATGGACTTTTTATTTACACACCCTCAGCCCAACTCCCTTGTGGTGGATGCGGCACAGCAGAGGGCGAAGACTTCTCAAGCCAAAAACGCTGCGACTGACAAAGAAGCTAAGCGCCTTGACCTTCTAGGCAAGAAGGTTTACTCCTCAGCCACTGCATCTTTAAGGATGTGCAATTATGCAGCGCAATTGGCAAATCATGACTTCGACAATTATTCTAAACTGGTCCCTCTATTCGAACATTTGCCGGACTCTAAACGTCAAATTTTGAAGACAGTTATACAAGAGGGCAACACGATTGCCAGAACGGCATTGCAGATAGCGCTTGATACGGCTGATGCAGCTTCTCGAGCTACGGCTACAGCCATAGTCATGCGCCGGGCGTCATGGTTGCACCAGGCTGTGGTCCTAAAAGAGATGCAGTCTAAGGTGGAGGACTTACCATTCGATCGGCAGTCACTTTTTGCTCAATCCACCGATCAGGTCTTCCACTCAGGCAAAGACACGCACACGACTTTGAGAACGCTGGGCATGTACACGCCTCCTTATAAACGCAAGAGGTACATGCCCTATACCAAGCAAAGGCCGTTTTCTTATGCTACACCTCGGTCCAGACCTTTTGAACAACAACAACAAAAACCTAGACAGCGCCCACAAAAGTGGCGACAACACTCTAACAGGGCGCCTGTTCAGCAACAAGGTCGGCAGCAAGTTTGATGGGTTGGTCGAGGGACTGTGTGCCATTCCCTTGATTAGAGACTCCGCACAACGTGCAAGGCTTGTTCCATCACCGCCTGAGATCTTATCAACATCGTTGGTCTCGTATATCCACTGACTGGTGGGTCCTCGACATAGTCACCTCAGGATACCTCATTCCCTTCAACTCTCTTCCTCCCCCTTTCCCTCCCTCCCCCTCCCTTTTCAGGGACCCCTCTCACGAGAACCTCCTACAACAAGAGGTTTCCCATCTGCTCTCGATTGGAGCGGTGGAGAGGGTACCAGCCCAGTTTCGCGGGAGAGGGTTTTACTCGCGTTATTTCCTCACCCGGAAGAAGTCAGGGGAGTTGGAGGCCTATCCTGGACCTACGTCAGCTCAATCGTTACCTGCGGAAGCAGAGATTCAAAATGGTCATGTTGTCTTCCATCATTCCGGCTCTCGAAGAAGGGGATTGGTTTGCGTCCCTCGACCTCCAGGATGCCTATTTCCACATAACGATTCACCCAGCTCACAGGCGATTCCTCTGGTTTGTGGTAGGAGTTGACCACTACCAATACCGAGTACTACCCTTCGGCCTTTCGGTGGCTCCCCGAGTTTTTTCCAAGACCCTTGCAGTGGTGGCTGCCTATCTTCGGCGTCTCGACATTACCATCTTCCCGTATGTGGACGATTGTCTGTTAAAGGCCCCAACCTTCGACACAGCTGTCTGGACAGTTACCACTACTACCATGATATTCAGGGCTCTTGGTCTCATAATCAATCTCGGAAAATCCTTTCTCACACCGAATCACCACCTAGAGTTCATTGGGGCGAGACTCGACTCTTCAACGGCACGAGCGTACTTGCCCATGAAAAGGTTCCAAATAATTCGAGATTTGGTACAGACTATTTCAATTTCCCCCAATCTCGCATACTTACCTGCCTGCAGCTCCTGGGACATATGGCGGCTACCACGTATGTAGTTCCACATGCAAGGCTTCATCTCTGTGGTCTCCAGCATTGGCTATTCACGGTGTACACTCCCGGCATACACAGCACAAGCAGGACAGTCTCTATCCCGAACCATGTCCGGACCTCACCTATATGGTGGGGCGACCCCAAAAACATGTTGGTAGGAGTTCCCTTCCATGCCCAGAGACCATCCTTGCAAATCACAGCAGACGCATCTCTGCTCGGCTGGGGTGCTCATTTACAGGACAGCCAAGCGCAAGGTCTCTGGACGCCCCAAGAATCGCTACAACACATAAACTTTCTCGAGCTTCGAGCGGTTTTCAACGCTTGCAGGAATTTTGTCCACGTCATTCGCGGTCAATCAGTACAGATCCTCACCGACAACATCTGCACAGTGTATTACATCAATTGGCAAGGGGATGCATCGACCGCATGCACCTGATGGCTTGGCTACTAGCTGGCTCCAAGGGTCGGAGTTGATTTGTTCTCACGAAGTGAGACGTACTAATTAACAGCAGACGCCACACCACGCGCAAGACTTACCTGCAGAAGTGGTGTCGCTTTCAAGCATGGTGTACGGCACGGGATCTCGACCCTCTCACTGCCTATCCAGCAGGTGTTGGATTATATTTTGCACCTGAAGACGACAGGGTTGGCATGTTCCTCCCTCAGAGTGCACTTAGCGGCAATTTCCGCTTTCCTTCTTCCTATCGGCGGTTATTCATTGTGTGCACACCCCCTCACCAAGAGGTTTTTGAAGGGCCTGGACAACCTATATCCGGCTCATAGGATTCCACCAGAGCCGTGGGACTTGGCTTTAGTATTGGACACTATCACTCGCCCTCCTTTTGAACCGTTAGCATCGTCTGATTTATGGATGCTTACAATGAAAGTGGTGTTCCTCCTTGCCATTACATCCGAGCGGCGAGTGAGTGAATTAGCAGCTCTGGCGGCAGACCTGCCGTACACACAGTTTTCTAATGGTGCCGTGGTACTTCGTGTACACCCGGCCTTTCTGCCAAAGATCAACTCTGCTTTTCATATAAATGAACCCATATGTTTTACGACGTTCTTCCCAAAGCCTCATTCCTCGCCGGAGGAGTCCCGTCTGCACACTCTGGATGTTAGACGAGCACTGGCTTTTTATCTCGAAAGGACGCGCAGCTTTCAAAAGTCTCAACGACTATTCCTGTCTACAGCTGAACGCTCCAAGGGCAAACAGCTCTCTGCACAGCGCATATCAAGCTTGATTGTCGCCTGCATTAGACGTTGTTACGCTCTGTGGAACAAACCCCTGCCTGACCAAACTCGAGCTCACTCTACCAGGGGTATGGTGACATCCACTGCCTATCTTCGCGGAGTACCACTGCAGGACATATGTCGAGCAGCTACCTGGTCCTCTAATCTTACTTTCGCTAGACATTATGCTCTTGTAAACTCTCTGAAGACCGACTCAGCAGTAGCTCACACGGTCTTATCTGCAGCGCAGAACTGATGATTCCGAAGCACACATTTGTCATTGGACCACTGCTGTGGACTCACCTCGAGTGGAGCACCCATTGGGGACACTACTCGATGAAGAGAGAGTTACTCACCTTGTGCAGTAATGTCTGTTCTTCGAGATGTGTGTCCCCATGGGTGCTCCACGTCGCACCCTCCTCCCTGCTTCGAAGTTGTATTTCTATATTTTTCAGATGCTTCTGGTTGGGAGGAAACTGACTAGCCGGACTGCGCTCAGCTGAGAGGCGCGAAGCAGCGGTCGCGCATGCACGGTCCGGTGGGGCTACTGCTACTGAAGATCCTCCGGTTTGCGGTGCCGGGACGAGCCCAGCACCTCGAGTGGAGCACCCATGGGGACACACATCTCGAAGAACAGACGTTACTGCACAAGGTGAGTAACTCTCTCTTAGCCGCCAAGCAGCTTATGATCTTTCCGTATATGTCAGCATTCCTCTTGCCGGTTCGCAGTTCTGAGGGGATGGACTCCTCTCCCCATGGCTGGATGACGTCCAAGATCTCCTGGACACTCCGTGCTGGTGCCCTTCTGTGCCCCTGGGATCTGGTGCCTGTGGGAGCAGAAGTATTGGAAGTCGTTGTGGTGTTTGTTGGAATGTTCAAACTCATCTTCACATGTGCTGTGGTGTGCTGCTCCCTTGGCATGGGCTCACAATGCTGGCCACACAGGAAATGCCATTCTGATTTCCCTGGGGCTTTTTGACCTCTCCAGGAGAGCAGTAGAGGTGCAAGTGCTGGCCAGAGCAGTCACAGTGCAGGAGGGCTCCTCGAGGCCAATAGACTTGACTTTCAGCCAACTCTGTATCTATGCCACTGTAAATTCACCCATGCAAGGTCGGGAGTAGCATTACTCCTCATGGAAAGCAGGAGTATTGAAATCCACTTCAGTGGCTCCTAAGGGCATCACAACAGGCTCAGTAGTATAGACCATCACTTAGAAAATTGACCATAGGTGGCTAAATTTGATGTAAAGTCCTGGAGTAGACCAGGTCCCCATGCCTCTGGGTTACATCTGCATCACCTTTAAATTTAATTTTCATGCCATGTGATAACCTCTATATCAATCACATTAAAAGTGTGAGGGGAAGGGGGAAGAAGTGAGACAGTGTTGGAATAACTCTGTCTAGAAATATCATTGTAATTATTAGAAGTTTTATGCTAAGTGCCTGAATACTTACACATGAGTAAAATTATTCACTCCTAAATTTTGTAGGATAAGGTGCTAACATCTTGCCCGCCACACAGCTGTACTTTTAAAATCATTTTCATGTCTTTGACCCTGACAAAAGCTACTAAGGCTTCATCTACACTGCAGGGTTTTTGCGCAAAAGCGCGTCCAGATCTCCAAGTGCATCACAAAAGTGATGTGCTTTTGCGCAAGAGAGCATCCACACTGCATGGACGCTCTTGCACAAGAAAGCTCTGAGCACCTGTGCTTTTTCTGATAGGGGTTTATTGCGCAAGAAACCCCTTCAGAGCATCCACACCTGCCTTTTTGTGCAAGAGCAGTAGTGCAAAAAGGAGTTATTCTTTGTGGGGAAAGAAATAACTCTACCAGCAAAAGCTCTCTGTTATGTCGATTTTTCTTGTGCAAAAGCACGCTTGAGATGTGGATGCTCCGTTGGTTTTTGTGCAAAAACCTTGTAGTGTAGATGTAGCCTAAGTATTTTATATAGTATAAGAAGTTACCATTTTATCTCCTCTTAAGCTCCAGGAAGAAAATTCTATGTTGAAACTACAACACCAACCAGTCCTAGTCTGTTTTTTATACCAGTTAGGCATTTTCTCATGTTTTGAGTCCGGACCAAAAAAACAAAAACAAAACAAAAAAACTGGAAGTGGAAAATGGCTCTTCAGTATTAGTGGGGAAAGGTTACAGGTCAGTCAGTTGCTTGTATAATACTTAAGGGCCTAATTGTGCGGGCAGCTCTCATAGGAGCAGTCCTTGTTTGCTGAAGTTGAGGGGACTTCCCCAGGAGAAATTTAGGCCAAAACAATCCTTCAAAGAGAGAGGCTGTGATTCATCTGAAATTACAGTTTTATATGTAAGAACTACCCTGGAATTATTTATTTTAATCACTGAAATATATAATATAGATACATATTTAGTAGGGATTTGACTTAATTAGATTTTAAATACAATTTGCAAAAAAGACTTTTAATAAGTGTAAAAGTAAATTACAGTTGGGTGCTTTTGATTTCAAGTGTTTCCAGCTTAAGGGGAAAACTGCTTAATGCCACCTGTATATTTTTGTGTGTGTATAATAGGATTGTGTACTCTTTGTGATTCACTGATGCATGCAGTCTGTAAAAACCCAAGTCCAGGAAGAGGACCTCTGACTATACACAAACTAGCAACAAGAATGTTTCTCTCATTGCTTTCCACTACAGTTACCTTAAGAGGTTATAAAAGTGCATAGGGAAGGGTACTTCTTGTCACAATAATCTACTATATAGTTGAGAGACTTTGTCTGCTCAAAAACTCCTAAACAGTAAGAGCAAGGACCACCAAATTCGCTATACAGCTTCCTCTGATCATAACTTAAAGCAAGGTAAGGGTTTGGTTGTGCAGAAAAATAGGATGTGACTGGAATGGGATTGCTTCTCAGAAAACCATACAGAAAGGAGATAGGTGAAGGGGCTAAATGAGGGCACCCCCCAATCTGGAACTGTCCTAGCCCTGAGCCTCCCATCCACCAGACACTTTAATGAGGGCAAGATGGCTCTCCCTTCCCAGATTTGTACAGGACATTGCTGGCTGTTCCCCTTCATCAGGGAGCAAGGGGAAAGTGCACAGTTTTCTGCCCCTTACTCTGGCTGGGGAGCACAGAGGGCAGATGAGCTGTGCACTTTGCTCTCCCTCCCTGACAGGAATAGGAAGGGGAAGAGCAAGAAGCCCTGATATGAATCTTGGAGGGAGGTGTCCCTGTATCCCCTACTCACTCCCCTGTCCTGAGCCCCTCCTTAAAGACCCAAGCAATGCCAGGTAAATGTGCTAGTAATATTTTAAAAACTCATTCTGAAAGTTACTGAAGGAAATTACTTAGATTACTGAGAGTGTGTTTATCTGAATTAATCTGACAGCATGAAGTTTTACTTTACTCCATTTAGATCAACGGAAACTCATTAACCTTCATTAGTTAGCTTTTAGTTAACTTTGTACAAATGCAGAACTAGAAAACAATGCTAAAATGTGTGCATTGTAGGCACTGATGAGGAATCCTAAACTCCAACCAAAAATTGTCCTTTAAATACATTATTTAAAGATGCTTTCCCAAAGTATTTAATAGGTTGTGCAGAAACTTTTGGCTCCCTCTGATTCTTGTAAAACCCCATTTTAGGCTAAAGAAGGCTACTTGCTTAAACTGTAATTTGTTTTCCTGCTTGTAGTAATGTTATAAGTGTGTGGGTCCCAAAATATTAGAAGGGAGATGAATGAAAATCTCTTACGGGACTATTTTTTGTTGGTGGTGGTGAAAGAGAAAACAGAAGTTGGTCCAGTAAAAGTTATACCTCATCCAGCTTGTCTGTTTTCTTCCTGGTACGTTATTTTGTTCTTACCACTTTAAAGCTAGTTTGTAACATTTGGTTTGTTTATAATGTGAAGCTTCCTCTTCATGCAAATCTTCACCTTCCTTCTCTGGGTATTGTATAGTCTGAACCGCCCACGTGAGTCACTTTTGCTTTCATTCAGATACTGCACTGTGGCACAGTCTCTTAAATCTGTAACTGGCAACCCTTTATGAAGGAAAAAGGAAAAAGCTGGATCAATGGGGGAGCCTCCTATATTTTTTTTTATACCAGAGTCCTCAATTCCCATTGCCTAAATAAAGAACAAGTCTGGTTCCTGTTTCTAGTGCATATATATATACACACAAATTTTGGATTCAGCACCTACATTCTGCTAAATCTGGCCAGTCTTTGGCTCTAACCACCCTAATTCTGCCATATGAAGAGAGAACAGCTGTATGCTCTTCTTGCACCAAAAAAAACAGCTGGTCCCTAATGCAGCAGGATCTAGCAATGCTGGAAATAGGTCAATTTGGCACCTGGATCCTGCCAGGGTCTGGCCCTCCACAGATTCCACTGCCTAAATAGAAATCCTCTTTTGCCATTCTTGTTGCACCTGAGAACTCAGGAATTGTCCCATCAAAATAGAGAACAAGTGGCACTTCTGGCACTGGAGGAAGAAATTGTGGCCTCTAGTAAATCCTGGTAGAAGAAAGCTGCAAAGACTCACCTGCATCCCACTACATTTGAATATTTGTGACTGCAGCCCCTCCTCCCCAGTTTTACCAATTAATGCAGTACGGTCAGATACAGTTTCTACCAGAATAATCCAGACCATACTGGAAAATGGAAATGTTTCCTAAGATGCCGAAACAATTTGTGAGTTACCAGTTCAGACGCTAGGTCCCAGTTTTTTTGCCTCGTTGCTGAGCTGGGGCCCATAAGGTTCGACTGTTGCATCTGGAGTCTATTCTCTATTTAGGCAGGGACTGTTTTCCCCCGAGGAGCAAAAATTCGGATCCGTCCGGCCGCCTGTACCCTGTCCTAGCGGTTTAAACCACTTGCTCCGAGGTGCACCAGGCCCTATGGGGGCTTTGCTGAGAGGGGGCGGTCTCTGTACACTCGTTCTGTATTTTCGTGGGCGGATCAGGGGAATCCTAGTTGGATCCAACAGGAGCTACGTGCAGGATCAACGGTGTTGCAATGGGATCCTGGCAGCCCCGGCGTTAGATTCGGTACCCTAGGAGAGCTTCGATTTGCTGTCCATTTAACAGTGGAATGGGAGGGGCTGCTGCTGCTGCGGCCAAAAAATAGCTGGATCCGTCCAGTTTTCCCCCGGCCCCACCAAAACCTAGCGGGCCTGCTTGAGCAGAAAAGCCCCCCACGTGGTGCTGGGGCCTCAGCCACTCAGCGGTGCACGGCCCCGGAGAAACCCCTCCCGGGCCCGCCTCCCTGCGATCCTCCTCTTCTGGCAGCTCCAAGTGACTAATTTTTGTCATATGACTGTGACACCAAATGGAGTCGGGTTCGCGGAACTAGCTGCCTGCCGGAGGAGTTCGCTGCTCCAGCCCCAGCGCCTCCGCTGGGTGCAGCGGGGAGAGAAGGAGGCTGGGGGGCAGCGGGGAGCAGCGCACCCCAAAATGCCACCCACCTTGTTCCAGAAGCTCTTCAACAAGAAGCCCGGGCTGATTTCCCCTGCCAGGGACTCCAGGGAGGAGTGTGTCTTCAGGTAACGCGGGGGGAGCCCTGGGCAGCCCTTCCCTTTCTCTCGCCCGTGCTCACAAACTTGGACCAGTTCGTTACTTTCTAGCCTGTTTGCCTGATGCAAACCACTCCTCGCCCCTGCCATGGAAGAGGCCAGAGAAGAGAGGGTCGGGGGTGTCTGATTTTGCGCTCTCTCTGGAGGGCTCTGGTGTGCAGGATTGGATACACTGACTGAGCTGGCCCCCTGCAATCCTCCCCTCCCCCATTTGACACACACATTTGGTGTGTTGCCTCCTTTCCTTTCTTCCCAGCCCCTTTCCCGGGAGAGCCCTGGGAGTGGAGAGGCTTCTTGGCCTGGGTTCCTCCCGCTACACAAGAAGCTGGACGGAAATCCCTGATGCGCTTTTTGCAATGCACTGGGACGCATGCAACATTGTTTCTCCCGGGTGTTTCCTAAAGGTGCCCTCTGTCTGTTCTCCTCCAACGGAACCCCTTGGGGATCCCGGGGCCCCGAGCCCTTCGCTCTGCAACAAGTCTTATTTTCATTGCCGTCCTTCTTTGTAAAAAAGTTGCAAAGCAGAAGTAGCCTCTTAGCGCTTCCCAAGATGGGTTGCTTCCTCTGATCAGGTTGTGAGTCTTCCTTTGGGCGTGGGTTGGGATTTCTCGCTTCCCTTTCCCCGTCCTCCAATTCCTTTGTTAACTTTATTTTATTTTATTTTTTGCCTTTGATGTTTTCGACGCACTTTTGAGGCTGCGGATTTAACAAGCCTCCTAAAAAAGTCGCCATTCTTTTGACTTTCTTGAAGCGGTGAGGTGGTTGCTATCTGGAAAGAGCCACCTTAATAAATAGTAAGAGGGAAGAGCAAATACGAAATGCAGGCTGCCAACAGAAGTGTAGGGTTACTCTTAAAATCTGTCATGATCTAACCACAACAAAACTGAATCCACTAAGGTTCCAAACACAAGACTGCAAGAAAAATGCTTGCACCCTCCCCACAAATGCTTCTCCACCTTTATCTCTTAAAATTAAACGTTTCAATTTAAGCTGATTGGATGTGTAATTCCCTGTATTTCTAAAATGCTAACAGCATATGGTTTTTTGTTGTCTGGAGAAAGCAGATCCCTAGAGATCCAGGGACGCCTGTGGTATAAGGACTTGAATTTGCAGTTTTTTATGAGGACTCCAGTGTAAAGTTAAAAATCAGGACCAGAACTACACTTTTGGCAGTTTGTCCCTATTGTAACTTATCAAAATTCTAAAAATAAGATTAAAGGTTGGCCTAGCCAAAGGTATTTTAGGGTCTATAAAATAATAGTAGTAATGGATACACAGAGCAATAACCATCTAGTAGATTTCTGTAGGAAAAATCTGGGCTAGTTGCAAACTATTAATTTAAACCACTATAATGATTTTGTAACTGAAATGTAAATAACACTTTTCATTTGTTGGTGTGACTTGCGGGATGTGAATATTTATATTTTAAATTGACTACTTGGAACAGCTCTCCATTTAATATTTTAAATATCTTTGTAAGTTACATTACACAATGTGATGGGTAACATGTAGCCCTGAGGGCTGGCCTCTGGATCTGTACTGGATTTGTACAGGACCATCTTTCTGTAGTTCCCGAGACCCAGTCACTGCAAACATCAGATGGTAAATACTAAACATACCCATTTATTCTCTCAAGAAAACCATTTTCACAGCATACTGATTGATCTTCCATGTTCTTATGAAATCAGTGAAAAACTTTTGGAAATAACCTAGAATCCAGTGCCATAAATGTTGGAATACACCTGTAGCAAAATTGATTTATAGCTTCCCAAACACCTCCATTTCATTTTCCAGCTGAGTGATTTATTTTATTTTACTGACATACTGGATGGACCAAAATTCCTCTTTAACGAGAGAGAGCGAGAGAGAGAGAGAGTGTGTCTTTGTGTGAGAGAGAATTCCTCTTTAACAAGTGTGTGTGTTTTAGATCACACTAGACTGGGATATGCTCAAGGACTGTTGTAGCCAATTATATTTTACCTGATTTTTATGCTGCCCAGACACTTCTTAATGATAAACTTCTACTGAGGATTTAGTGTATAACTCAACAGCTGTGTTCCATACACTAGGGATATTTAGGATTGTGTGTTGTAAGGAAGAATATACGACTATATCATCTTCTGAGGTCTTTCCTCTCCCCTTTCTTTAATACAGAACACTGTGTGCCAGGACAGGATGCATATATTTAAAATTACCTCCCCTAGTACATTTAAGATATTTTTATATGCTCAATCTGTTAGTGGACATATTCAGATTAAGTTTTATATTTTCAATATAAATGTAAATGGGGAAACATACTATGAAATGTTAATAAAAAGTGTCTTTCTAATCTTCTGTTACTATTATATTTTGCTAAACTGAATTTTCCAATGTTAAAATTCTGAAAAATGGGTCTTTGTTAAGCGCCGTGCTAAAAATCAATGAAAAGCATAATAGCTGTATTCTTATAAAAGAAAGTGAAAGTACATCCAATCCTTGGATAATGCACAGGATTCCTTTAAAGCTATAAGGTTACAAAACAGGTATTTTACTTTAAATAAGACCCTGCCTGAATTCCAAATATTGTATGAGAGTAGAATCAGACTCATACTTCATGAAAAAGAAACCAAATTTTGCATATGATCTGGATAGCCCACTAGTTGCTGGTGAGCACTTAAATCTCCAGTGCATCCTCAAAATATTTGTTGTGTCTTGGTGAGAAGTTCAGATGGAGGCCGAGGATGGTCATGTGGTTAAAATACTAGCTTCTCTTTATAAGACCTAAATATTATTTTGTCACAGGCTTCCTTTATGCAAGTTGCTTAATTTCTCTCTGCCTTAGTTTCTCTATCTGTAAAATGGAGATAATTCTTAGCTAAGAAAGGCATGGGATGATGAACATAGTATGTGAAGGTTTGGAGGAATGTGCTATAGAAGGACAAAGTATTTATTAGAATATTAGGGACTAGACTTCAAAGAATAGGTGCATATGTTAGGCATATATGGCATTATCTTGTATCACTAAACTCAAAGATACAATTGCTGTTGCTCTCAATGGGAACAGGATTAGAGCCCTAAATCCTTATTGAGGTTCCTAGAGTAAGTGGCTCAGTTTTTCAAAGCACCCATCAGTTTTATTTTTGAAAAATTGGGTCACGTATTTCAGAGCCTAACTGGGACACATATTTAAAGGGAAAATAAGTCTTGGTCTGTGTATCTGGAGGTTGTTTCCTTCTTGAGGCAACAAATATTGCTCTTCGGGCATTTAAACAAAATCTGCGACCACCGGTTAAATAGAACATTGACTAGAACATTGACGTGCAACTGTCATGGAGGGCTGTGGAACTGAGTAACTGACATGTGAGTGATATTAAGGTAACAAGGTGCAAGTTACTCATTTTTCCTTCACTATGAATACATTTTGCATTTGAGTCATGCTTACAAAATTGTAATGAAATTTTACCAGTGGAGGCACACATTCTGGTATCCTGAATTTAAAACACTTTAATGAAAGCAAATTTTACTTGCTTTTTCCCCCTCTCTCTCTCTCAAAAAAAAAAAAAATCCCATGCGTGCGTGGAGTTTTGCAAGGCAAAATCAAGTCCACCTATGGGAAATGCTTCAACAATGAGTGCTGATTAAGTTAGCAGTTGCAGAGTTTTGTGAGTAGTAATGTGGCACTACCTAATTTAGTAGATCAGGGCCCAATCCTTCAAACATTTCCATGCACGTGGAAATGTTATCTGGGCTCCTTTTGAAAATCCTAGCTGAGATAATGAGGGGACCTGATAAATGTCTAGAAAATAGGGATGCTACTGAACGTTTAAAATGTTAACTGGTGAAATGCTAGATTTAACAGGTTAACCCTGGACCAGCCTTGCATCATGCCCTGGGCCCGCCTTGCCACGGGCTGCTCCCGTCAGGCCAGGCCAAGCCAAGTTTGCTGTGCTGCACTGTAGGCTGTGGGGGGGGCTGCTCTTCCAGTTAACTGGTTACACAGGAAGCATGCCAATAAGGCTCATGCTTGCCGGTTGAAAGGCAAATTCAAATTCTTAGAAAAGGAATTGTATTTTCACACAATGCAAAACTAACTTGTGAAACTCTCTATGATCTCATTGAGGCCAGAAGTTGAGGAGTCAAAAAATGATTAGACATCTATGGACAACAAGAATATCCACATTATAATAGTAATTGTGCATTAAAAAATACCCCTAGGAATTCTGGAAGGGATATAAACCCTTAATATGCTGGAGGCATAAAATAATCTATATTATAGGAGTAAACTTTTCTTGGGGCACTTTCCACCATAAACTAATTGCTGCAGGATTTATTGAATCTTGTTCTGAAGCATCTGTTACTGGTCACTGCTGATGACAGAATGCTGGATTAGGTTGACCGCTGGTCTGGTAATTTGGCAATTCCTATATTTCTGTGTTCCTGTTATTAGAAACAAGTATGACAGATTTTTGGAGTCCATCTAGATTTAAAATTGAGGGTGTTCAGATATATAAAAGCTAGTAGATTAAGCATATGCAATCTAAATTCTCCAATCTATGTACAAAAATAAAACAAAAAATTAAAATCTTAGTAAACAGATGAAAATCTGTTTTTCATTTTGCTAAACTGTCATCTTCACAATAAATCCTGAGTTGCACTGTTTATAGTACTGAATGCTGGCGGCAGAGTCAGAAAGTGTACATTTACATTTATTTTGTGGATCTCTAATAGTGCATTACAGTGCTGTATTGATTGTCATCAGTTGCCTCAACATTCAGTTTATGTTTACTTTTTCTGAAAATGAAATATTCTTTTATCACAAGTCAAAAACTCAGAAGGGATATTCATGATTTAATAGCAGGCTACATCTGTCTACACAGATCAAGTGTGTTGCTCACTTTGAACCTTTTAAGAGATGGATCCTCAACCTCATTATAGACACCCCACTAATGTGAACAAATATAGGCCTATAATGTTTAATATGGTTTGATGCATGCTTATGTTCTGTGTACGACAGAGCCATTGAGCTTCATTATGCTACAGAACAGTTTGGTGCACTTGAGTTCTCCTGTGCATCTAGCTATTTCTCCCCATTAGTAGGAGGATAGACTGAACATGAGAGTTCCTTCAGGCCTGGGTTCAATAGACCCTCTCAGTGTGTTGTTTGATCTCAGAAGCTCTAAAGAATAATTTTCCAGTGTTGGGTGTTGTTCCATGAATGCCCGTCAGCTGTATTTTGCTCTTGTAAAAGCAACTATTATAGGGGTACAAATATGTGGGAGTTGTTCCAACTTAAAAATAAACCATACACATTCCTTCTCCTACTAAACAGGAGGGAGTATCTCTTCAGACATTTTCTCACAGATACTCGTTGTGGGTGTTTATATATCTGAGGGAGAACACAATTTCCCAAATAAAAACAGGAATTCATTTCTTTGGTGTCCCCTGCTTGTATAGGGACAAGACCACTTGCAGCAATTCTGTAAACATACTTTCTTCCAGGGTCTTTCTGGAGTGTAGACTGCTTGATCAATTAATGATCTGTCAGGTTTCCAGTACTGTATAAGATCCGAGGTTGGCTATAGAGTAGTATTTCCTGAAAGCATATGAGGCAAGTATCTAGTTTCAACTATGACTTCTGCCATCTTCTCTTGCAGTAGCTTTAACGTGTATCTTGACATTTTTTTAATTTTATTTATTTACCTTGTACATATCATGAATTTATGAGTAGAATGACAAAAAATGCTCTAAAATCCAGAGA
The DNA here is from genome assembly GCA_019425775.1 of Rafetus swinhoei. Classification (NCBI taxonomy): domain Eukaryota; kingdom Metazoa; phylum Chordata; order Testudines; family Trionychidae; genus Rafetus; species Rafetus swinhoei. Next base: position 16,679,741 of record CM033428.1, on the reverse strand, counting down.
AGACAATTCATTTTGCATAGCCATCCCTCTTCTTTAATAACTGATTACATGCTTCTTCAGCTCCTTTTTTGAACTTTAAAATTAATGGAAAGGAATTAGTCTGAAATAAATTTCTAATCATGAGGGGTTACATCTTGGGACTGGATGCAGGTGATTTTTTTAAAAAAAGGAGTGCTGGAATAAGGTTAATGAAGAATGTGAAAGGCTCGTCTTAAAACCAAATAGAAGGCACTGATTGATAAAAACACAAACAGGATATTGTTGTACAAAGCCACTTTACTTTGGTTTCCCCTCCTTTGTGTAAAGTCAAGATGGTGGCAGGAAGGGCTCTTCTGTATGCCCTTCCTTAACAGAAAAATTTATGAGATGCCTAAGAAAGCATATAGTCTGTGGGAGTCAGACAGGGTGGAGGTGTTGTGTTATCAAGCTTTGGGCTTGAGCGTCCAGTGTAATTCAACCCAACTGATATAGTTATTGCCAAAACCTCTTTAATGGAGTTACTATCTACAGCACACACAAAGCCTCACTCCACCCAGTCAAAGGCCTTTTGTGCATCCATCAAAAATGGGTAGTTTTGTGTCTGCTCAACTACCAGAGAATCAAACTTATCATTCCATCACTTTAGAAAGCCATTCTAATTCTATTAGATAAATATAGTTAACAAAAGTCTTTAACAAGAATTCAAAAGACTCCTCATGTAAGCCATTAGCCAGTCAAGCTGATGCACCCTCTTTGGAAATTGAAGCTTGTGCAGTCAAGGATATTGTATCAAAAAACTTAGCCACTTATAAAACATTTTCAAGTCTTTTCAGCAGAGTCTTATTAAAGCTGATTTGTTCAAAACCCATATTGGTCAGGAACCTTATCTGGTTTTAATTTGGCAATAGCTTCTAGTCTTTCCAACAATGTCAGGTGAACCTTTAGTTAAATACAGTTTAGCCTTCCTGAATTTAGAAGGTTTTTGCTCTACCAAAAAGCATTTTATAGCCTCTTGTCAAAGCAGGTTCTGATTTTTTTTTTTTTTTTAAAAGATCTTGTATTTTATTAAGTTTACGTCTCTAGGATTTTTGTATTAAATTCTGCTTTTTCTAATTAATTCTCTCAGTCTTTCCCCAACCCCTCTTTGTTATATCAGTGGGAAAGTCTCTGACTTCTGGGCTAACTAATTAGCTTGAGTTTTGCAAAGTTTATTATGTATCCAGTTCTCTCACTACAAATTGTGCTGAAGTTGCCCTCCAGCTATGATCATTTTGGCTAGCATTATGAAAATATTTTTAATGTGCCTTAACTACATTTCTGTTTCTAGAACGCTTATTTTAGATAGATAGTCTTTCTTTACTTTGCTGAGACATTTTCTATCATTGATCAATTGTGTATCCTTTCTTTGTTTACAGCAGGATGCACCCTTGAGCTCAGAAACAAAAAAGCATAATAGGTTCAGGTGAGCATCCCTGCAGGGTTGCAGAAGTGCTTACACTTTTGATTAAGATGGCCACTATCCAGGTCTTGCTTTACACCAGGCCTGTGACAGGCTGAATTCCCTACGGGTCTAGGAGTCCAGATTCTCTGCAGGCAGGCAAAAATGTACAATCCTGGCTTAGGGCACAATGTCAACTTGAAAATCACATTTCTGTCTGAAAACTGTATACCTAATATAGTGACAAGCTAGCAAGTAAGATTATGAAAACTAAAGGAGATTAAGGTGTGTGTGTGGAGGCCTCCTCTACTTTTCTCACTTTATTTTATGTATTGATGGCACTTTGTGTATAATCAGTTTCACGGTGTCCATGTAAGGTCCCTAAATTTGGGCTGTGCTGCAAGCACCATGTAGGGGCAATGCATAGTTGTGCTGCTTCAGAAAGCAGACTGTGATACAGCAAGTCATGGGAGAAGATTTTCAAAGGCACAGAGAGTAGTTTGGCAAGTCAGGAGGACTTAGGTGCCTAGCTGCTTTAATGCCTTTGAAAACCTCCCCTTACTCCAGGGGGAATGTTCCCTGAACCAGCCTGATACCCAGTGTATGCTCTACTACTCCCTCCTCCCCTGAATGTATGGGAGAGGTTGTGGTGGTTTGGGGGGAGAGGGGAGGAGGGAAGGTGTTGTCCAGTGATACAGGTAGCACCTTACACTCTCCTTTGTAGGTGTGCAGGATAGCCACAATCTGGCCCTTTTTTCAAGGAGAAACTGAGGAGGTGAAAAGACCCTTCTAAACATCAGCAGAGGAGAAGAACATCCCTTTTAAGCTTTTTTTTTTTTTTTTTAAGGGAATTAAAACATGTGAAATCAGCCAACTTCAAAACACTGAAATCCCCCTGTGTTTCTCTTAGTAATGTTACCTCTCTCTTGGGTGGGCCCTTTCCGTGGTCAAGCACTTCTTCGATGTCGTGTAAGACAAGATTGTGTAGGCAGTAGTAAAGATCATGCCCTTGTTGTGATACGGGTATCAGCCCCCTGTATTCTCTGCATTATCACTTCCTCATGCAAGGAAGCACGAGTTTTATGAAGAAGGGCTGTGGTCGCTGACCTGCTCTAGGCTGCCTCTGAAACAGCGTGTTGCTGTTTTCCATTCCCAGTGTCTTGACTCTTCATTAGGATAATGTTATTTGAAAGAAAACTGGGGCAAATGAATTATATTGCTTCCTTTCCAACTCTGGAGTCTTAAGAGGTTAGACCTATGCAGTCTGATCTCTGAGCTAACCAATATATGGAGCTAACCATTTCAATACCTGCTTAGATGGCATAGGTCTCCTAATCCTCTTGCCATCTGATTAGAGATGTTTCCTATGGTTGATTGTCATCTTTTTGCCAATGGTTAGCCTTGGATCCGTTTTGTCTAGCACATTCTTTGAAGAAAGTGTTACATGGATTTCTGGCTGCCCTTTCCTCCATTGGGTTGTTGTGGTGGCAAGTGAGCCAGATGCTGTGACATGGGGGAGGCTGAGGTTCAGCGGGCATGGGAGAGGAGGCATGGGTTGGGTACTGTTTCCATGGTGATAGAGCAGCCCTCAGAGCCAGCAGGTAAGTTGTCACTGTTCCCTTATGTGAAAACTACTTCCACATAATGGAGCACAAACATCCCTCCCCATAGTAAAGGGCACGTGATTTTGGTGACTGAAGTAGGATGGGCTCTTAGAGGAGTTTGAGGTTCTCTGGACAGCATCCTTCGGTTCCTCTTCCATGTTTGAGCTTAGGTGGAGGAGCTCAGGGGGCATGGAGTGTACAGTAGCCCCTGAAAGTCTCTCTCCCATGTGTACCCTGGGGAGGAAAATCCCTTTCCACCCCACCACCACTGTTGGAGTGCTGAGTCAGGAATTATTTGGGTTGACGCTTCTGGGGTTTTTGGTGCCTTCAATGTTTTTCTCCAGGGGATTTGGTCCTTGGTGTTCGTATTCTGCTGAGCTAACACACAGTTAGAGTGGCATCCTAGAGTCAATTTTTTCTTTCTTTCAGAGTTCATTGTTGGATACACTGGCTCAAATAAGACAGAGGCTGAAACTTGATTTTATTTTGCTGTAATTCTGTCTTGGTTCTAAAAATGACTACTTTATAGTATATTTTACAAGTGGAAAATAACGTGCATGACAGTTTCATGCTCGCAGGGTACTTTCTCTCCTGTTTCTACATCTGTAACAGAGTCTGCAAGATCATGTGATTGTGTAATTCCCAGAAAAATCCAGTGCTTGATTACACCCTGTGTAAATCCACCATTTAGTTATGGTGGACTTATGTTAGTGTAACTGAGACCAGAATTTGACCCTAAGTCTTTTGTAAAGATCAAAGTTGGTGTGGGAGGGTGATTTTATGGAACTGTTGCTTGGGGCAGGAGAGGGAGGGGGAGAAATTACATCAACTAAATTCCATCAATTAAAAACAGAAAATAAATTTCAGTCATTTATAAATCCCTTGCTAATGCATCACTTACTCCACTTTACACTGAATATGTGAGAATGACTGCTTAAGGGATTCAGCCATAGAAATTTCTTTCAGAAGGGGGCAGTCCCTTAGAAGGATTAATCATTTATTTCTAAAAATAAATGTAGAAGTGTGTTCCGTAGTCATCATGTACTATCTCAGTTTCAAAGACGATTTTTTAATGATGCATTTTGGTTTTAATGTGCAAGTGAGACATCTATGTAAGGTAATCTGCAGCTATGTAGAAGAACAATTACCTGGCAACCTCTCCCTCTCAGAATCATGAAACCAATAGGTTGTGTAAATAATATTATTCAAAATACAATGATGTACTTTTCAGAGGTTTAGGAATAATTCCCGTTGTAATTAAAAGCAAAATACATTCATTGTTGGAACATGTGACTTACAAGAGGAAGTAGTATTCAAAGTCATGCACAAGTCTGCAGTGTGTATATTATTTTATAATACAAGCTCAGAATAGTTCTCACTACAGGAAGTTGGTTCCTCCTTCCTTGGCTTTAGCTGTCTCATAAACACGTGAGTTAGTAAATATACAAGTACCACCAAAATTATTTTCTTCCGTCCGTTCACAGTACTGTAAGCATGCAATCACCTTTAATTTTCATTTTGAGATGCTTATGACTGGTGACCTCTAGCTGTTCAAAACAAACCTAAATCCTAAAATCATAATTTAGATTGTCACTCTAAGTGATTTTTGTATATAGCTTGAAACTGTGCTGATAAAAGAGACCACCTGTTTGCCTCCGATTAGAAGGCTTTCTGGATTGATGGCCCCATGCCACTCAGTAGTGAACAGATCGGCTATAGTGAGCCCATAGACTCCACCTAATTCCTGAAGAAAAATCAGCAACACCTTGTGATTAATGGCATAAGCAGCTGATAGAGTTAGATATATGCATTAGGGATGTAAAATCCTGGTTAATCAGTTAACTGGTTAAATATTAGGTCAACCTAAAGTTTAATTGGTTAAATAAGCGGGATCCTGGTGGGGGACTACTGCAGCCTGTCTGGTGTAGCCTCCAGCCTGCAGGATTCCTGGCCCCAGCCCCTTGCCAGAGCAGCCTTTGCCCTCAACCGGCCCGGCTTCCCACAGACAGAGGCTAATCCGGATGTTGGAGCATCCCCTGCCTGTGGAAAGCCCAGGCCTACCATGAACAGAGGCTGATCCAGACAAGTGCAGCCCCTGTCTGTGAGGGGCTAGAGCAGCCCCACTGCAGGGCTGGGAGCTGCTCCAGCTCCCACTGGATACCAGTTAACCTTTTACATCCCTAATATCCATATGGAATGCTGTCTCATATCCATTACTCCAAGGAGGAATCCTCATCAGAATTAACCTTCTTGGAACAGGAAAATTATCCATCCATGTCATCTCCATATTGCCTCTACTATGCTTTTCCATGCTTCTGTTACACCGCTGAAGGGTTGGTCCACTTCTTTCCAAGGTAAATAGTGTGATGCTTGCTACCAGGTTAAAATAAAAGGAAAAACTATGTAGCACTTTAAAGACTAACAAGATGGTTTAATAGGTGATGCGCTTTCATGGTTTAATCACCTATTAAACCATCTTGTTAGCCTTTAAAGTGCTACATAGTCTGATCTTGCTAAAACAAAAGGAAAAACTAACATGGCTATGTCTCTATTGCTACCAGGTTAGATGTTAATGAAGCTCAGCAGCAGATAGGAAAATGCACGTGCTTAGGAGCTGGGATGGGCTGGTGTGTAAATACAAATTGAGGTTGTTTTGTCCTCTTGATCAGAGCATTTTTTAGTAGAAGGATATTGTGTGAACATCCAAAAATATGTCCTTAAATATATGTGCTGGAGTTCTGATATTAGGGACATGTTGCTTTTCTGTTCTATATCTATTCATCTATTAGGTAAAGTTAAATGAAATGTCTCTAATGTTAAGCCAGTGAATTGGCTTACATAGCTGGTTGTTTAAAGGTAGACTGATCTCTGATAGATGACTAAAATAGTCAGACAAAAAGGTTTTTCATTACTTAAACATATTCAATTGACTCAAGTTACTGGAAATTTACTTTCTTAGTAGAAAAGGAAGTCCTCCTACCGACAAATTAGATGGTTATGAAGAAGCTGAAAAAGACTTGAATAAACTTAGTTTTTTATTACTCACATCTTTGGAATCCAGATCACGTACAAAGCATTGATCTTTATCAGGCAAGAATAAAATCCACATTTTTGATACACCACATAAAACATCATATTAAAAGAGGCAAAGATCAGAATAGGCTAAAGCAGATTCTTATGGGGTGATGGATAACATAATTGTTGCATTAAAAAAACAAAAACTTCTTTTCCAGATGAGCCAAAATAACATTTTGTTATAAAGCTAACTTGCTTTATATGTTAAGATTTTTTTTCCTCACACCTGAACAAATTGAGTGAACAAAAGCACCACAGTCTTAGAAAAGGAAGATAAATTAGGTGCACTGGTTACATTTCAGATGAATGCAGTTAGTTTAAAGATCAATGCATTGAACTACATCCTGATTAATGAAGTGTCATAATTCCATTAAACTTATATAAGTGTGTTGTGTGCAGGGGCACTGGGTGTTTCTTAGATACACAAGACTGATTCTTTCAAACTTTGGGGACGGAAGCTGTGAATTCTGGTTCTGAGAATTAGTATACATGCCATTCCCCATTGCCATAAGGAGACATTTTCCCACCTTCCTTTAGAATTTTTAATTTTAAGATTACCCTTATTTTTTTTCCTTTATTAACTTGCTGAACAAGTCTGATAAATTGCACTCATGAGAGGATAGTCTACAATCAGATTGGACAGGGAGCCATATAAACAAAGTAAAACTCAGGAACTGTATTTGTTATTGAGGGGACAGGAAACCAGCACAGAGTACAGGGAATGTAACTGCAATACATCTGTACATAGCACAGAAGAAAATTAGAAACAAAAGTAAACATATAAAGCGCCCAATTTAGTGAAGGTGCTTAGTGTCCTCAACTCCAATTTAAGGCAAAGGGAATCAAAGCCACTCAATGCCATGAAAGCTTTGGCCATTTATGGAGAACACATCAGGGTGAAGAAGTGAAAGAGACAGAATTGTGAGGACAGAATGAAACAGGAAGAAAGAGACCAGCTGGAGTAAGAAACAAGACCCTACTTCCCCAGATTCCCGCTTCTCTGAATTTTAATTGTGTGTATTTGCTTTAATTAGGTACTTTTGCTTTCTTAGGTCTTGATGTGTGTGAGCACATGCTTAAGTCCATCCCTAATCAGCAAAACACTAAGCAAATACTTACGTATGTCACTGAATCGAGGCCGTTGATTGTTGTTTGTGTCAAGTTGCGTACAGGTTAAACTTCTCTGGTCCAGGACTCACTAGTCTGGCAACATATGTGGTCCAGCAAAGCCCTGGACCAGAAAGGTCCAATGGCAGAGGTGGAGGATGGAGGCTGGTGGCAGGGAGCAGAGCTGATTGGTGGAGCTTGCAGCCTGGCAGAGCCGGTGGGGCAGTGGAGCCTAGTGGCCAGGGAAGGGAGGCTGACTCCTCCCCTCTTCCCAATCAACCTCGAGATCCTGGGGTCCTGACTTCCTATAGTATGGCAAAATCCCTTGTCTGGGGCAGATGCCTGGGGATCTTGGGGATGCCAGACCAGGGAGGTCCAACCTGTATTATGAAGCAGTGTGAGTTAGCAATATGAATTCTGTATTTATATACATTCACAGGCCCTGATCCTGTAAATGGACCCTGTGGGTACAAAAGGCGAGCTGTTTCCTTGATCAGGACCATAGTTTTTAGTGTGCTTTGGTGCTACATAAATATGTGATAATACCAGGATATTTAAAATAGCTTTGCCTCTTTTCTCCTTTCTCCCCTTTTCCTCTCTTACTTGTTGATATTTTAGTTATCTCTCTGTCTTGTTGTTGTCACTTTTTCCCCTCTTTTGTTCCTTCCCTGCATTTACTGTCAATGCCCTGGCCAGAGAGTGCTCCCTTAGGGGCATGTCCACACTGCAGCCTGAAGCAATCTGCCCCCAGTCAAAGTAGGCAGACCTGAGCTAGCCCATCTGACCCCCCAGGCTTGAGAGTGCAAGTTCCAGTCAGAGTGGCAATATCTACACAACTATTTTAGCGTGCTGCCTCCAGCCCTACTAGCAGGAGTCTGGCTGCCTGGGCTGGGAGGCTGGCTCCCAGCTACGGTGTAGTGGTGCCCTGTGTGCCCTGGCTTGGGCCCCTTTACTCTTTATCAACAGACGCCTGTGCTGGCTCCACCTTCAACATGTTGCCTGCAGGAAACCAGCATTATTTTGAAATCTATGTTTGAAGGAAATAACATTAAAAATGGCACCTAATTAAAAACTAAAGTTGCCGTGAATGTTGGACGTAGGGTGGTCAGATATCCTGATATAAGGGGCTTTTAATCTTATATATGAAACTTTATATCCCCTCTCCCCCCAAAAAAATGTGTCCCCATTTTTCACACGCACTGTCTGATCACTCTAGCTGGTTGTACAGTGGTAACATTCTGCCACTAATCTCTCAGCCCCCAGTACACCCGCTTCTGTCTTTGGCAGCCTTCAGGGGCTCTACAATGAAACCTAGTGGCAGCAGTAAAGGGGAAGGAGGAGAGACACACACACAAAAGCATTAATTTACCTAATGCTGCATGTGCCTCTTTCTTCTCTTTTTCTTGAATCTTCTCTGTTGTTCTCCCTGCTGGTGCAATCAATTTTCCTCTGCTTTGGAAAAGAAATTCACATTCTCTCTCTCTCTCCCTCTTTCTTTTAAAGAAACAAGTGAAGCCAGGTCATTTCCTCCCCTCCCCCTCCATGTTCTTTGTCCTTTTCCAAATTACCCCTTTTCTGGAGGCCTGCTGTCTCAGCCTCCCCCTCTTTCATGTCGCGTCTGGCTGCCACACCATCTTGGTTTTGCACCACAGGCTGCAGAGCAAAGGCTGCTCGGACCTTTACTCTGATAACTTTGACATGCCCTATGCCAAAGAGGGGAGCAGAGGACAGGAGCAGAGTAAGCAATTTTATTGCCAGCAGCGCCTTTAGAGACACCAGCCTGAACACAGCCTGGCGATACTGACAGCTCACGCCAGCCCACTTGTGAACATTTCTTTCTAATTGATACAGCAGAATAAATGGCTTCTTGTCATGCTGTCAGTGGTTCACAACAGGATATCCATAGCACCCGCTTTCATAGGGTTCCCTTCGCAGATCATGTGAGCTGATTTAATAGAGGAAAAAAGCTGGACAAAAAATGCTAGTGTTCCTTTCTGCACTAGAGTGAGAGTCCAGCCAAATCTGTCCCTCCCCGAGGAATAGGGGGAACACTAGGTTTTTGTTCAAGCTAGTTTGAAAACCCCCCCCCCAAAAACCTTTTACATGAATGCCACACAATGTGCTTGCTGACACTGCTGGTATCCTGCAGGGATCAAATCAGTCTGCACCAGGTTGTTCTGCTGCAGCATTGTTGTCTCACCAAGAGGCAGACAGGAGTCGCTCTAGCCATGCCAGAGGAGCTGCTGACCAGCGGTATTGGCCTACGTTGACTTGCATACACTCAGAACTAGTTCCTTAGCATTGTCAAGAAAAGGGGTGGATTTTAACAAATATTTTTAGTGTTTCTGTAACTAACTGCATAATGTCATTTTATCAGCTATTTCTGTTTACTGTATAAATTGTGAAGGCAAAACTTGATTGGTTTTGTGTGTGCCGCCTGAATCCAATGGTACAGACAGTGCTTATTCTAATGTGTACAGTTGGGTGCATTTCATTGCCTACATATAGTAAGGGGAGACAAGGTGGCTGTTTCTTCCTTAATTTTAAATTTCTCTGTTTTGAACTTTTTTGTTACGTTTGATCTATGAACCAAAGTGACATAGGCTCTTACAGCCAGATTTTCAAAGTTATTTAGGCACGTAAAGATTAAGATAGAGGCCTAGTGGGATTTTCAAAAGTGCCAAAGCAGACTAGGAGCCTAGCTACCATTGAAAATGCCAGTAGGTGCCCATCTGTATCTTTAAGCACCTATACACCTTTGGATGTGTGGCCCCGAATGCAAGAGATTATGTCCCATTTTCAAAAGTGACTTACATGCTTAGGAGCCTAAGTCTCACTGATAGTCAGCTGGACTTAAGATCCTAAAACACTTTGGCATTTCTGAAAACTTTACCCATAATCTCCATACAGCATATGTTCTTAAAAATGACTAGTGATTCTGGACATCCTACTTTAGATCAATGTTCGCTCTAGTCTTTTCTATCCATGTGCAGATTTTTTCCACCTATGTGCAGAATGAATTTTATGTGCACTGAGTCATGTGCTAATGTGCACCACCAATATAAACAAAACCTAGCTGTGAGCACTCTTGTTAATCAGGCGGTAGCATCTGAATCTCTTCTGAATGGCTGCACAAGTGCACTGCTTAACAGGGAACACTGCTTAAGATACCTCAAAAAAGCTTTATTTTCAGAAGTTGGGTGCTCTGCTTTTTCTGAAAATCCTATCCTCATTTAGATGGCTCAATTGGGGCACCCAAAATCATCTGTCACTTTTGAAAATCTTGGCTGTGTATATGTTTTTCATGCACTGAAGATATATTATTTTCAACCTTGTGTCCTCATTATTGAACTGCTGTGTCTAGCACAATTCATGACACCCAAGGAAAAAAAAACAATCTTAACTATAAATTCTCCTTTTGCAACAGTCTATAAACTCTCCTTTTCTCCATCATGCTGTTCATGGTCGGCTGAGTTCAATGAAAGGAGCATATGAGAGAGACAAAAAAATGATCAGTTGAGTGCCACTCAAAAGTAGATTGGAATAATAACATGATTATTTAAAATCCTCATTCATAAAAGCTTTTTGTCCTTCTTCTTGTGCTTGACATTCAAGGCAACTCTATATAAAGCAGACCTGAGAAGACTGAGTCTAGATGTGTCTGGGTGTAATAATGCTGAAATATCTTGTAATTTTTTTCTGTTGAGATGCTGGCCCAAACTGACTTATTGGAACAGAAATTTCAGCTGTACCTGAACTATAAAACAGATTCAGTTTTATAAGTTTTAAGTTCCAGTTTAGTATCTGATTTGATTGACCAACATTATAGAGATGGATTTCAAATGCAATCCACCTTTCGTAAATCCCTTCAACCAGCAGTGTGAAGGAATCCGAGGGCCTGGATTTGGCCTGTCTTTGCTTTGGTAATAGGTTATTTTTTTCAATAGTTTGGGTTTGAGTAGGCAGTTCTATGCAGCTAAGCACTGGTGATATGACAACACACCATCTCATTCCTGGTCTATATACGCATAACAAGAGAATAATGGTATAAGGCCTCATCCACGAAGTCTCTGGGCATTAACCCATATACCCTCATACTAGCCTGCTATTTTTTCTCCTTATACTCAATTTTAAGCCTGTTAATAATCCTGTTAATGTCAATAGAATGACCCAGAGCTAACAGCTAACCATATGCAGAAGTGTTCTGCTGCATTGAGGGATCAGAACGTGCTCTGCATTTTGCAGGATCTAGTTTGTGGTTCACTTTTTTTTCCTTAGCTGCCAGGCTACCCCATTTTTCTCAGAGGTTAACTACTTTTGCACACCTCAGATGGAGCTGCTGTTCTGTGCAGTTTGTTCAGTCCATTCTTTGTCTTGATCTCTTTGCAGTTACAGAAAGGTCAAGTCAAGTTAAGTAATTTCTTTTAGGGTCTACTCTATACAAACCTACCAGAAATAGTTTCTAGTCACTTTAGAGCAGTGTTTCTTAAACTTTTTAAGACCAAGGAACACCAAACAATATTTTTTTTTATGAGGAACACCAAGGATTTTTTGTTGGGCAAAAAAAAGGGGAGGGGTGGGTTGGAGGGAAAGTTATTGAGGGGAAAAAAAAAGGCGGGGGGAAGTTATTGACCAAAAAAAAGGGTCGGGCAGAAAGTTATTGAGCAAAACAAAACAAAAAAAGTCACCTGCCCTTTAAGGGCGGCCATTTTGAACTCTGTTGTTCTTCTCGGCACACCTCCGACTGCCTTGCGTGCCACAGAACACAGTTTAAGAAACACTGCTTTAGAGTTCTTACATTGGAAAAGCATTGAGCCCCATCACTCTTTGCTGTGGAGAATTGAGCAGTCAAAGACTCTTTCTTCATAGCATCCAAATGACTGCTGTAGTAATAAACAGATGGAACTGATTCTCTTTTCTCTTCTGCAAGTTAATTGTGAAGGGGCCTTTCCACTTTCTAGACCCAGCAAGGTAGAATTTGAGTGGGAATATTGAGTGCTTGAGTTTGAGCTAAGTTGCAGAGAACTACTCTCCTTGTAGGCAAACTACAGTACAGTCCCACTTCACCAGTTACTATCCTTTGGAGGCATCAGTATGATTACATACATCTGTTAAAGGATGTGCAGCTGCTTAGCCCGGGTTCATAGACAGGCTGTTGTTCTGAGCTGAGAAGGTGATCGGCAGATTGTCCAGTCACAGAACTGAATCAAATGAGGGTTCTGCAAACATAGGGGTTTGCAAAACTGGGCAAAAATGAGAGGGAGAAAGTACCTTTGGAAGACATCTGAAGTTAAATTGTCAAGGATAACCAGTTGTCCAGGGTAATTGTCTAGCTCTACATTCCCATTAAGGCCAGACTATAGAATGTTTCAACAGTCTCCAAAGGGTTGGTAGCACAATTGATTCTCAAACTGCAGTTACTCATTTCCCCCTCCCCCCATCCTGACTGATCTCTTTCAGCGTCCCTGTCACTGAAGCATCGGCTCTGCAAGAGAGTCTGAATAATTTTAGGTCTAAGCAAAAGTACTTGTTAGATAACTACATAAAAGCTTTAGGTTCAACAGGTTAGTTGTGTGAGACATGTTCACTTTGGATTGTGCTAAGGATGTTCTGAAAGCACCGTCTTGGATCAGTCATAACCTCGTTTGTCATAGCAAGTGCTGGCTTCATCACTATAATAAAATCAATTAGTTAATCTCTAGTTCAGTGCTATTCCTTTATGCTTTTGATTTTTTATGGTATGTATCAGAACTATTTTTTAATCAATATGAACAGTTTGGTGTCTTTCATAAGAATCATATACTGCATATGACACTGCCTTTTGTTATACCAAGTAAGGAAGATGTATTCCCAGATATTGGTGGCCTAGTGTCCCTTTGCTGAAGTTAATTACAATGATTGGGCAAGAAAAAACTGACTACAGAAGAAATATAGTTTATAACTTGGAGGAAACTTTGGTTCTCTTCTGTTTCCTGCTTGACCACAGACTTTCAGGAAGACCTTGGGCGAATTGGTGTCTCTGTTCCTTGGTTTCCTATCTGTAATAAAGGGGGAAAGCACCTCCCACCCTCATCGCAGTGTGGTGAGGATAACTGCCTTACAGAGTGGGAGGTATTCAGACCCTATGGTTATGGGGCCATCTAAGTCAGGGATTGGCAACCAGGAATGGTGGGCTGCATGAGTTACCTTTCTTCACTTCACTGGACCGCAGCAGCCCACAGTCCACTGGGGTTCATCTGTGGTCTTGGAGCCCCATATCTATTCCTCCTCCCCCCACACACCTCTTGTGCACCAGAGCCCCGCATTTCCTGCTGCTTCCCATCCCTCCCAGCATTTTTGGAGGAGCCGCAAATTGCCTGATTTGCACTCTGTCCCGCTCCCTCGCAGAGCTGGAACACTGACAATCAGCTGTTTGCTGTGTTCTAGCTCTGGGAGGGAGGAGGAAGAGTGGGACGGAGTGTGAATCAGGCAATTTGCGACTCCTCTGAAAGTGCTGGGAGGGAGGAGCAGGAAGTGTGGGGCTCCAGTGTCCCAGTAAGCGAGAGGCGCATAGGGAAGGGAGGCAGCCAGAGGCTTTGCAGGCTTCAGGTGGAGCCCCAGTGAGCTGCATGTGGACCATGGGCCACATGTTGCCCACCACTGATCTTTGTAGAAAAGATAGAGAGCAATGCCCATGAACGTTAACCACTCAGGTCTCTTCCATCCCAGTGTTGTATGAAAGGGGAGGGACCTCCAAACCTCATCAATTCACTGTTTCCCAGTGGGTCTTGTGTTATTTGCATCTTCAGTTTATGTCCCGACCCAAGTGTTGACTACCATGTTCAGTAACGTGTTTGCAGGATCAGGCTTATGAATTTTTAAGGTGTGCAGGGACTTAATTAAACAGCCACAGCTAGCCCAGGTCAGCTGACTGAGGATTTCAGGGCTTGGGCTATGGCACTGTAAAATTATGTTGTAGATGTTTGGGGTTGGGCAGGAACATGAGTTCTGGGATCCCATGAGAAAGGAGGGTCCCGGGACCCAGGCTTCAGCCTGAGCCTGAATGTGTTCTCTATAGTGATACAGCCGCACAGCCTAAACCAGGTCACATGGACCAACTGTGGATATTCAGTTGCTCTGCAGACATACCCTATTTGTATTGTGCAAAGCTTCAAGCCTGTTAGTAGAGCCCTGCACGGATACACAATATGTATCCGCAGCCTCTAAAATGAGCCACAGATATCCGTATTGACATCCACGGAGATCTGCACTGACATCCATGGATGCAGATACCCATGGATCTAAAGCGGATATCTGTGAATTTACAGGGCTCGACCTGTTAGTTCTTAACAAATGAACAAAGTGACGGGATGATAAGTGTTGTCAATAATTTATTTTCAATAGTGCTGGAAGTTCATTGGCTAATAGGCAATATGAGTAGATAGGAACATCACCCTAAATAGGTTATAACTGTACTGTATTTCATTTTTTAAAATATATTTTAGAGTGCTATGCTTGTTTAACTCATCAACACCCGCTGTAGCTTGCACTTGTGTAACTGAGACTAAATGTTTAGTGCGTTTCAAAGACATTGTATCAGCAAAGTGTTTAACTGTATGCCTTGCTTTCAGCTCCTGAGTATTTCCGTTGATTTCAATGAGATTACTCACATGCTTAGAGTTAGGCACATGCTTAAATAGCTTGCTGAATTAGGGCCTAATGTGTGTGTAAAGAAACCTTTATGATTAGAGAGCACACGAGTAAGCATAAGGCTACAAGTGTCTAAAAATATTAGTTAGAATAAATTATCGAGTAAAGATTTGTGGTTGTACATAAAGATCCTATGCAATATTTTCCCATGGAAATAAGCTGTAGATATCTAATACATCAAACTGAAATAAAATATAGTCTTTGGAAAAACCATGAATTCACCATTAATTAATGTCAGTTTTATATGAATATTTGTATCACTGGTCAATAATATAATGAGCTAATGTACACTGAATAAACAGTGAGTTATTTTGTCAAATAATTGTGTGAAACCAGATTTTTACATTAAAAGAGATAAAATATTTTAAAAGTGTCAATATGTCGGGCTTTAGTTGAACTAAATACAAGTAGATTATTTCCTCCACCTTTTTTCCATTGTAAATATCCACACAGTTTGTAATTTTTTTAAAAAAGAGTCTGTGGCTATAGCAGCCGGGCCTAGTACAAAAAAAGCTGTTTGGCAAAAGGAAGCCTGAGAAATTCTGCTGTGGCCAGGGTCGTATCCTAGGAAAGTTGCTCAGCTTAAAATAAAATAATAAAAGCATCATATCCTGAAACAGCTCAGACATGGGTCACCAGAGGACAGGGTCTGCTCTGAGACCTCTACCTACATTCATTGTAAGTTTCAGTCCAAAGAATTTAAGAATATTCCAGGTGGCCTTAACTTCTGTGAGGGAGGATAAAATGAGTAGGAGGCTCTATTGCACTCAGCTCCCAGACCATTCAAATGTTTGTTTCTTAGCAAGAGGCTAAAGTGATCAGGAGGTTGATTTTTTTTATGTAAAGAAATGTTCATTTTGCCTTTCAGAACTGGATGTTCCCTCTGTGCTTTGCTAATATAGAAACTGGCAGAACAGGCACGGCTATTTCATTGGCGTTAGGGCTTGCATCCTTATTTGCTTGTGTCTCATTCGTATCTCATGACTGAATGAATCAACACATAATTAAGTGGTCACATGAGGGCTGAGGTACAATGTTGCTCATAGCCTGATCATTGTGAATCTTGGGAGGATCACTGCTGACGTCTGTCTTCTTCCTTGTGTGAGAAACCCTGAATCACAACAAAATGTCCCCCCCCCCCACCTCCAGGATAGTGGATTGCCTAAACTTCAAGAGAATCTACACTAAGAATGATACATAGGGTGGGGAGGCAGAGGGGAATGGAGCTGCTGGAAAAAATCCCAGTGGTTGAGTTTACACATGTGTTGTCAAGACACTGGATGACACCAGAAGACTCTAAAAAAAATCAGTCCATGTGCCACTCCTGCCCCCGAAGCTTCTTTGATTCCAGCTGCAGATGCAATTGGTGGACAAGGAATGCAGGAGGAGTCCCACTGCGTGGCTCAAGCAGACTTATTTGGCATTGGTGGATGAAAAATAACTAATAGCCTATTTTAATTTTGATTTTTTTTTTTAGTTGCATCAAGTTACAGAGGCTCTGTAGCAATCATTTTCCAAGTCCAGCTGGCACATACTTGTCTGGAGATTTATTGGGTTCTCAATTATCGCCTAGTCACAAGAGCGGCCACCTTAATCAATTCTATGGATGTGGATGATGGCCAAAGAATGCTCAAATCCCTACGCTGCATTTTCAGGCCATATCAATTTCACAAGCAAGGCAGTAGTTTTCCCTAATAAGATTTGGGAAACAAGCTCTGAAGTGGGTTTTTAAAATATATAAACAGGTTGCCTCATTGATGCTGGTAACCGTTGTCATGTGCTGGGCTCCAAGACAGCATGTGCGAACCTTCTGGGGTAATCACTGAGGGGCCTCTGTCTGCATGAGACTAGCTTGCTTGTCCTGGTCTCCTAGACTCAGCTAGAGTCTTTTCTCACACAGTGGTTGCAGGATGCAGATGTCCACCAGGGGTCATCTGTGTATACCCTGAACTGGAAAATAGTGCTGTTGAATATGGGTTTATTGGTTATGGTCTGTTTGGGTTAGAAAGCAATGCAACCCTCTAATGGTCAGCCAGCTACAGTCCAGGGATGTTTCAAACATTGTATTGTAGCATCCAGAGTATTGGCAACTCCATGCATTCAGCAATCATGAGATTTAAAAAAAAAACAGCCCGCACTTTTTTGCCTTCTGGTTTTTGAGCCTTTGTCAAGCTTTTCTCTGCAAACAGGAGGGCAAGATACTTTCCCTTTCTTAATGAAAGCCGAGTTTGTCCCATGACTCCCTGACTACTGGACCTGGGGGTTTCAAAAAATGCTTGGTGGTTTTTTGTAGCGCCCCAATGAAATTGAGAGTTGGCAGTACAGATTTGAGGTGGGTAGTCATCAGATCAATGGCAGAGAAGGTCCCTTTGTGAGGAGGGAGTTCTGTCCCTCTCTGTGTCCATGTTTCTGAGATGAGTTCTTACATTCCAGGGTGGACTGGCTGAGCTCTAGCTGGAGACCGGCAAGAATGGAAAAAACGCACTCAGCATGGTTTGCTGCAAACGGGAAATTCTCCAGGCAGACCAGACAGTTTCCCAGACATTCTTCTCTCATTTCCAGAGCCCTTGAATTCTGGGAATGGACACGTTTACAGTGTTCCCTGTAAGCTGTGCGTTTGGGTGGTCACTCAGGAGAGATTCAAATTAGGGATGTTAAATAGCGGTGAGGAAGCTAAATGAGTAGTCGATGGAATTTCCATTGACTACTCAATTAGTTGATAGTTCTATCCATAATCTTGTATAATTGGCCTTTTTGTTAGGAAGTTACATGACTGTTTAATAAAATAGTTACTTTTTCTTTATATAAACACATATGATAGGCCATCAGGATCCTAAACTGGTGTAAATCAACATAGCTTCATGGTAGTAATGGCAGTGTTGCCAGCGCTCACAATTTGTTTCAAATCTTACTTGTTTTTCTTAAAAGCTCCAGCTCCCGGAGTCCTATTCTGAGAGTGCCCGATCTAATTTATTTTAAAAAAATACCCCTTTCTGGCCTTCATGATTGCAGAGAAAAGTTTAAGAGCATGACTCCTAAAGGCTCAAAAACAAGAACGGAAATAATAAGAACTCAAAATATATTACTGTTTTTAATATCTTATGAGTCTTTAGGTAATCTTGTTATTTTGGGAGCCTGATTTGTGATTTTTGAATGTTGGGCATTGATAATTGTGTGATGGAATTTTGCTGATTAACATCTGTTGAGACGCAGGACCATGCACCTTCAGATTCAGTAGCAGCAAAGATCTTGTATACCAACTCTATCAACAGTGAATGTTTCCATATCTTCAGTGTGCCCTTTTTGAGTTCTATTAGACATATATATGACATCCAAAATTTAAAATACTAAGTCACCATTTATTCCTGTAAGAAAGTAGGCTTAGCAACTTATAAACTTAAGCTAGTAACCTTGCTTTTGCTCAAGTACCTAGAGTTGCATTGAGATTGCTTTGTGTCCTGCACTCTTAAATAGCTAAAATTAGTTTTTCGCATTAATAATTCACAGTGTTGGGAATTTGCAGGAAGGATTAATGCTAGTTTTAATGGGGAAAATGTGTGCAAGGTAATTTTGTGTAGAAGGTAAATGAAGGTAAATGCTGCACTGAATGTTAGGTTGTCTTTGGGACTATGAAGAAGGGAAGGAAGACAGAGACAAAAGTTTTGTATGTGGGTTTAAGAATCAAAGAAAACACTGCCAGAATTACCCAGAAAAAAAATCAGTACATTAAAAAAGGCTTCCTTTCCAGACAAGGGAATTTTATTTGCTTTTTTAAAAATATGACCTAAGTGAAGACAAGTTCCCTTCTCTATTATAATAACTGTATTGGGAATAATTTGTATTGGGATTTTCCCCAAAAAACTTTCCATTAAATACACACACCACTAAACTATTTAATCTTTATTTTTAATAGCTACAGGGTAAGATTATTCAGCTCTCTGAATACCCGCGAGTACACAATAAAATAACTGTTTGGCAAGGGGAAAAATGCCCTGTTGTCTTGCAGTACCAGTTGGTATTATGTAGGTTTGTTTGGTGTCTCATGTCTTATTTATAGGAGATGGCAGTTGGAAACTGGATACAAAACAAACACCAGTGTTCCAGTTTAGCTTAACCATGTATCAGATTCTTTCTCTGATGGTTTATTTTTACTATAGGCATCTTTACTTTCTTAATTTTTCATGTAGTTTTTAAAGGGGGACGTCCTCCTGCTCAAGCGCAAACATTTACCTTGTGAAAAGGAAAATAAATTTCAGATAGCATTGCCAAAGGACTCTTTTTATTAGATTCTCGTTTGGGATGAAGTCCCTTTTCACTGTCAATAAAAGTAATCTACTGCGATTTGAAGTCTTCTTGATTTAGTGGAAGCATCCCATGTAAAGGATTTGTAAAGGTCCTTCAGGGCAAGGGGCTGGCGGTGTGGGAAGTGGAGGACTCAGGGCAGGGCTTTGGGGATGTATGTGTGGGTGTTCAGGAGGCTGGAGGTTAGGGGTGTGTGAGAGTAAGGCTTGGGGGTCACATCTGGCATGGGCCTTTTCTCTCCCCCCTGATGCCCTCTAGCCGTCAGGGTGGTTTTTTCTTCCCCCTGGCTGCTAGGAGGGAAAAGGTTTGGGGTGGGGGGCTACGTACTTGGTGTGCTGGCAGGCAAGATGATGGAGCCCCCAACCCTGCTGGTCACTCCTTTGGCGGTGAGGCTGGCCCCAGTGGACACTCTGCAGGATAGCTCTGCCCTGCAGGCTCGCTGCCTCTAGTGGGCACTCTCATATCACATCCCTCCGAACAGCAGCCCCTCCCTTTTCATGTTACGGAAAACAGTCCTTTTCCCAGGGCTTCTGGTTGTACTGGCGCAACCAAACCCTGACCTTGCTTTAGGTTAGGAGAAGAGGAATCTGCATGCCAATTTTGGTGACCCTAGCTATTCCTATTAGGAGGAGTTGTCGAACAAATGGACTCGCACACAGACACAGACAGACAGATGCACTCTAATATATAGATAGATAGGTATAGATAACATTTCTTATCAGAAACCCACAGGGTCTAGTTTTCTTTAAGGAAGATAAAATTGGGAGCCTAAGCAGGTGGACAGGATCATCTTAAAATTTCTCGAGATTGGTAGAAAATGCAGATCTTTCAGTTATCTTGCTGATGAAATACAAGGTTGCCTACATTCTTTCTAAGCATCTTGGTTGCGGCAAACTTTAAGTTGCTGGGAAAGCCTGGATTCTCACAGCATTCACATGCTCCAATTCCACACCTTTACTGTTCTATATTAGATACTGTCCATTTCTTTTCCTAGCCAGCTAGGAATTTAGTAGCTTTTTTCCACAAAGATCCAAAAATCACAAAAAGTAATTTTTAAAAAAGTCTAACTCAGTAGTAATTCCAGAAAGGCAAATACGTGTATCTTGTAGATAAATTGGGATCAAAATATTTTTAATCACGTTTCAAATCAAATCACCATTGATTCTCACTTTGAAGCTGGGCCATAAGTACAAACTTCTGTCATCTTACAGTGCTAACCAATAAATAGGACCATTTCTTGGCTTTGGTTTTTGGGGTCAAGCCACCAAACATATGAGGGAACTTTACTTATGTAAGACTCATTCTAAGCAAAAAATAATTCATTGTGCCGTCTCTATACTATTAGAGCAAAATGGCTGCAACTCCTTTATTTAGCCTGAATTTGGGATTTGAATCCACTTTTGCCTCAAGAGTTTAGCACCAGGTGATTTGTCCCCCAAAACTGAATGTATGCTTTGACTGCAGTTTTTAATAGTTAGAGTCAAGATACAGTAAAGGCAATAAATCCCTTTCTGTTGATGTGTTGTTTTATTCTGGTTTTATTTTGTGGACTTAGTTTGTAACAATCTGGCATTGTGAATTGTGCAGGCAGACTGCTGTGAATGTGTTGAGGCCCTCTGATTTAAGGATGAGGCCTCTGGCTTCAAGCCCAGAAGCTGCTCCACACAATAGAGACCCCTGCATTGAGGCAGGTCTTCAGTGGGACTGTGTTGAGACCTAGTGATCCTCTAGCATAGAGCTCATTGTGGGACTTGGCCCTCAGGAAGGATATTTTGGCAAATTTTTGCTCTTGAACTTTTTAATATTTTTAACTTTTAAAGTATTTACCAGCTGGGTTGCTTAAATTGATGTTTAAGCCCCTAAATACATAGTTTGAGTTCTCAGACGTGTTGAGCATCTGTGTCCACTGTTGAAGTCAGTGGGTAAACATTGGCCTAAATGGGGAACAAATGCAAATTTATCTGAGTTACAAATTTTTTTATGGAAGCGCCTTTCAATAATAGAAGCTGTAACGCTA
Organism: Rafetus swinhoei; assembly: GCA_019425775.1. NCBI lineage: Eukaryota > Metazoa > Chordata > Testudines > Trionychidae > Rafetus > Rafetus swinhoei. The sequence continues at coordinate 16,658,530 of CM033428.1, read as the reverse complement.
TCAAAATTATTTACATGTTACTAGCACAGGGAAGAGGACACTATTTCAATGTAGATTGTAGAAAATAACTAATAGTATAATTTATATCTATGTTACTAACTCAGGACCCAATCGTATGTTCCTTATGGGACCAGAAACTCCCATGGTCCTCAGGTGAAGTGGGGCTCTGTTGCCACTCATTTATCTCTATGGAATAGGATGTGTCTCACGTAACCGTACAGGAAATGGTTTCTTATTTTGTATGCGTGCAGGATGGTGGTGATGATTCTAATGTATTCTAGGGCCTTTGTGAAACAGTGCATGGTCATTATAAGATGCTGCAGTTGTTGCTATCTGTCTACAGTTATGAAGCTTGACTTCACTTAGTGCATCTTAAGTGCTATCCATTCAGATTTTTTCCTGTCACTTGTTAGACTGTGGCTGTGTCCTCTTTCAAAGCTCTTCTCTTTAATGTGCATCAAGTTACTGTGAGGTAATATGGAAACTTCAGTTGTTAGCCTGTAAATAAATATTTACATAATACATTAGGCTCAACTCCTCAATGCTGCATCCCTTGAAAAAAGGTCACTTTTGACATCATTGACTTTTTTAGAGAGCAGTGCATATGCGGCACATGACATAGATGGTTTTCAAGTAATTTCATTCTGGCAAGAGCAAGTTACTGTATTCCTGGCTGTGCCCCTTGGTAAACAGGAAGATAACTCAGGGTCAAATAGTAATAGAGAGGTAGCCGTGTTAGTCTGATCTTGCTAAAGCAAAAGGAAAAACTATGTAGCACTTTAAAGACTAACAAGATTGTTTAATAGGTGATGAGCTTTCATGGGCCAGACCCACGAAAGTTCATCACCTATTAAACCATCTTGTTAGTCTTCAGGGTCAAATGTTATCACTTACAATTCCCATTGGAAGGGAGCTGCGAGTATAAAAGGCAGGATCTGGATTTAAGGCACCAGTGCTTCCTGCAGTTTCTCACTTGATTAGCTATATTTATTTGAGTAGTTCTGCTGATTCCATTGGGCTGACTCACTTCTATAAAGTGGAACATATGTATAACTGAAGGGCCAGGCCTTTTGGTCTTTAATTTTGGACACTCTAGTGAGCACAGGAGTTTGTAGTTCTGGATGCTATACTGCATTGCTATTTCTGGTTTTATCTCCTGCTCCCATTATAAGGGACCAAAAAGACACCACTCTGGTAGAAATATTTCAAGTGAAATCTTGGCTTCCCTGAAGCCAATGAGATTTTTCTTTTTCAATTGACTTCAGGTTTTCATTCCTAGATTCCTAACATTCTTCATGTTCCACTAGAGATATGTGTGTGTACAGCAGCTCTGTGTTCTTCAGCGGAATTCACCCATGCAGGTGGGAAATCCTCTGTAGGATAGTCTCCAGGAATGAAGTTTATGAAGCTATGCATTAGCTCAGCTAGCTTCTGTGAAATTAATGGGTTAACAGTAGCAGTGAACTTTGCAATGAGGGGATGCTGCAGAAAATCCTAATGTTGGAAAATTTATTCTGATAGCCCCCTGTGTATCGTAGGTGCTAGCAATAACCTGAAGTCACCAGCCACAGAGTAAAATTAAAGTGGGGATCTGCTCAAATTTTTAAGGGAGATGGTCCCCACTGTGTGTTAATGTTCTACCTTTGCATATTTCCTATTTTTTCATAGTGCAAGTAATAAGCAAATTAATCATATGAGCTATTTCTACACACACACACATAATATTTAACACCTTTTGTCACATGCTGAACCTTTCTGGATGTTTCACTGTCTACCCGCTTCCAAAGATTTTGGGTCAACCCCTGTAAACATTGAACCTTTTGCTCTTGTGATGATACTACCACCAGCTTCCTGGGGTTACCCCAAGAGTAGTTATGAAACCATGTTTACAGCTCTGTAGCTGGTCAGGATTTCTTAGCGGGTCTTATTACACATCTCCTGTTTCTAAACTCCATATTGCCATCTAATTGTCTTGACTGTTCCTGGTTACTTGTCAATCTTAATGAGCCTGTACAGAAAATACAGTGCCGTCTTTGTTCCTATAGGAGACTGGTGGTGGGGAAGGATGGAAGTTGCTGAAAACAGAAAATGTTTCTGTTTTCACTAAGCATGAAACATACTTCAGTTCTGCACTATAACCATGTATCAGCAGTTCAGCCTTTTGCAATAAATGTGAATAATTGTAGGCATCCCTTCTGGATGTCCAGTATAAAGCAGGCATTCTATACTGTTAAACCTTTAAAGGCCTTATTTTAGCAGTGAAATCGGTGTGTCTGAATCTGATGCAGAGCTGGGATTTTCTGGCAGGCTCATTGCAGACCCAGGTGGCATATACTGACAGCTCTGGGTCACATGATGGCTATTAGTGCTTGCTTTTCCACTCGCCTGGCTCAGCCTGTCAGCCAGGGTTGGACTGGAGCATCCTGCAGCTTCCAAGAATGTGGAGGGGGAGGAGTCTGAGAGCAGGCTGCTTTGTTTTTCTCCCCTCTTCTTCGATCAGCCTGAATTCCTGACACATGTGGATCATGGGGGCTTAGAACTGCAGCCATAGTTGCCAGGGGATTCTGGTCATGAGGCTCAACCCATATTGGATTCACTAAAGAAGAAGGATAGATTGAAACTGGCGTGGAGAGCCTACATTGACTGCCAAAGCAGCACTTAGCTATCAAATGAATTAGACTGATCTTCTCTCCTCCGCGGTAATATACTTGAGGAGACAAAGGAGCAGAGAAAACAGGCAACGTTTACTTTAGTAAAGCTCTCGGACTGGGCAGCAGAATGGAAGGACGGGAGATTGTTTATGAAACTATAGGACAGTGTAGATGGATCCTTATGCAGAAATCCATATTTTGCTTCTGGGATCTGCTTTCTTAAAGGCTGTATTAATGATCCAGTTGCTAGGATTAAGGTTTTTGCATTGCAGCATGGAGAGTCTTTTGTTTGAGTTAAATTCAGACCTCTCAGTATGTCACCTGACAGTCGTGTGGTTTTGGATGAATATGGCTCATTGCTATTATTAACCTAGGTTGGCAGCAGGGCGTAATAGGAGTTTATAGGGATTTTGAAAAGTGGATCTGCTTGGGGAGACAAAGATGCTTCTCAGGTATGATCAATACATTATTGACATTATTTTTACAATTTGGTTATTAACTTTCTTAACAATAGATTTGCTTTCATAAGACTTTTCAGTAGAAATGTCATGCTTTCTAAAATATATATAGGCATATATTTGATAATGCCTATAGCTGTACATGGAGTGGCACTATTCTGCATTTTAAAACACCCTAAAATAATTCCATCTGCTGTAAGTTTGCAAAGGCTAATGCTGATGTGCTAAAATAATGTGAACGGTTGTGTTCAGTGCTATTGAATTTAATCTGAAGGGACTCTTCTTGCTTTGTGTGTGTGGTTTATTTATATATGTGTGTGTGTGTGTGTGTGTGTGTGTGTGTGTGTGTGTGTATATATATATATATATATATATATATATGTGTGTGTGTGTAACAGAGTGTTTTCCAAAAGAACAAATTAGGGAAAGTGTATGTATTTGTAAATCCTCTAAAAACTGAACAGGTGTTTTCTGGAATGGCATGACTTAAATATGCCCACAAATCTACTTTTAGGAATTGCTAGTGTTGTCTTTAAAGTCTTGATTGCTGGAAGTTAAGTTGTAAAGATGGTCAACATATTTAATACTTTTTTACAAACCTTCTAGAATATTTATTTTCACAGTCTCACAATGCTTTCAAGTTAATGTGTTCATTATAATATGGCTATGTATGGCTATATTGTGTCTTTGTATTCTGTGTACTTTTGCTCAGGGGCCTGCAAAGAAGAACTAAGTCCCTGTTTAAAAAGGCATTTGGAGCATATTGGAGTTTAAAGTGTGAAATAGGCATCCAAGTGAGAGCTGAATGGCTAAGCAGAGGCAAGTGACTAACAGGTGGGAGTTAAAAATGAAAACAAACTAAGTTAGTTTAGTTTGGGAATCTGACAGCACATTAGAATTTAGAGTCAGGACTAATAAAGGTAGAATCCAGCTGAAGTTTAGGTCTTGGTTCATTGTACAGAGTGCAGCATGTCTGATTGCTTTTTATGTGACCAAATGTGCACAGTGCAAGCAACTCAAGGATCCCCTAGAATGGGTATTACAGTTACTCAAGAGTGAGAACTGCTAAACTGGTAGATCAATGAGACAGATTTATAGATGTGACACAAAGCTGGCATTTGCAGCCTGCAGCTGTGCCCTTCTTCCCTCGAGGGTTTGGCAAACTCAGAAATGTAGAAGAGCAAGACTCAGCTTTAGTGTTAAAAGAAAAGTCAGCTTCTAATTCTATTCCATGTGGCAAGCCTTGAAACTGTAAGCTCTTCGAACCAATGGCTAGGGATGCAAGCTTGTCAATGATCCAGCCTTAAAGATCATAGGTTATTCCCTGATAGCCATCCATCTCCAGTGATGACCGACCCCTTGATTGTGGGAAGATCCCAGGCTGAGTTCATAGCTGTAGGAGGCAGTGTCAACCAGGGCACTAGAATAAGCTCCCCCCCAATCAGCTGACACTGACTGTGGTCTTGTCAAATCACATAGGTCAGAATTTTCTCTGTGCAATTGGGTCATACATCCTCTTCTAGTGGACTCAGACTTTTAAGGATAACTGCACCTTGCACAACTTTTCTAAGTATTGGTCCTGTGATTGCACTAGCAATGGAATCTCCTCTTCTCCTTCCTTCATGTGCAACCATAAGGATATATTATTTTACAAAAATCTAAGTCGAACTTTCTGCTGAAAACACCACGCATGCAAATCAGTGGTATGAACTGGATTCCCCATTTCTGGATAATTAGTTTCGTTTGAATTTCTGGTGCCCCTAGCAAAAATGGTTGCATTAAAACTTGAAACACTATTAACATAACCACCCATTAAATACCTGATGAGTTCCAAATTAGTTATCCTTTTTCAAGAAAAAGATCTATGTATGTTGAACTGTCCATAATGCATCTATATAGCAGCAGGAATGTAATAGTGTAGTTGATTAACCGATAAGCAAAAGCTTATAGTTTAATGTTATAGACTACACATATTTCCCTCCCTCTTCCCCTCCTTGTTGCCAGTAAATTTTTTAGCAGGCTGGCCAGCAGGCTGGCTCAGACCTGGCTTACTGTGGGTCCAGGACCTACGCCTGCTGTGGCTCTGCATTTAAAGTGTATTAGGAGGCAGGCGAGCAGGCAGCCTGGCTCAGTTCCGGCTCGCACAAGGTCTGGGAGCTCAGACCTGCCCTAGACAGGGGCTGCTGCCACCCCGCGCTGCTGCCTCTGTATCAGAGGCAGCAGCACAGGGCGACAGGCAGTCAGTCTGTGCGGGGAGCTGGTTTTTAAAGTGGCTTCCCTCGCAGACAAGCTCCCGCCTGGCACCCCATGCTGCTGCCTCTGATAGAGAGGCAATAGTGCAGAGTGGCAGGGGGATCCTCAGGAGTGAGGCCAGAGCATGCTGGCTGCCGGCTCCGCCCCCCCAGAGACTATAGAATAGTCGACTAACCAGTAAGAATTCATGAGGTTACTCGACTATTCAATCAACCAATATTTAACATCCTTATATAGCAGTCGTCAAAACAGTGAGTGAGTTCTCAACCGTGGTGAGAAAATGTTGGAGAACATGGTATGTCCTCACTGCAAGGCCTGCATTCCATTTTGGTTTTTGGTCACATCTTCTGAAAGGCATAGGAATGGAAAAGATCCAGGAGTACACAGCACATCTGTCTGGAATATTGTGGAAAAGGGAGTGGTAAAAGGAAGGAAGTACTTAAGCTGCAAAGGGGATGGAGCATGACCAGAGGTAAGAGAGGTAATGTAATAAATGGTACATAGAAGGCCAGTAAGGTGCTCCTCTTTACTTTCCCCCTGTAATTAAATAACTGAAGGGTTCTCAATATCAATAGACAGCATGTACACCTAATAGATGAATATATATTTTATGCAACTTGAAGATAAGCTGTAACACTCTGCAGCACAGTATTTTAAATGCATACTGCTTAGAAAGATTTCAGAAGTGGATTACACCTTTAGACTTAGGCTCTCTGCTCTTCAGAACAGGGTCAAATGAATGTTGTTGCTAATTATGTATGCTCATTCAAGAGTTAACACAAGGGGATCCCAAACCTGGACTGGAGGCTCTAATCACAACTGCCATACACAATAAATAATAATAATAATAATAATAATTAATAAATATATTTAGGAAATTAGTTAAAACTACAAGGACTGTGAATCCCTGTGCTTCAGGGTGCTACTGATCACCAGCTGAGACAAGAAAAAATGTTATCACCAGTATGTAGCTTTGTACTGCTAGCTGCATTATGAAGCACCCGACATTGGTCACCATCAGAGTGAGGGCACCAGTCAAGATGGACCAGAGTTCTATTCCAGTCTGGCTGTTCCTATCAACATTCTAAAAAGGTGCTAACATGAAAAACATGCAGAACAGATAAGCTGCTGTAAACTATAAATATCATTTGCGTAGATGCTTTTAAAAATAGTTTGAAGTGATTCATCACTGGGCAGTTTTCATACCTATGGGTAACATGATGTTGAAAACAATAAATTGACTGATAGTTCTAGCTTGCTGTTTGGATAACTGGCCATATCCTTTTTTAGAGAGGTTTTACTTTTAGGTAATTTAAGTTGTAAGTTTCTGTTTATTTGGTGTCTTGATTTGGTGTCTTGATAAGGATCACCCCTTCCTTTGATTTCATTTGTATTTTATTTAGATTTTAAAAAATGTTTTGTTAGTTATTAAAAAGTAAACCAGCAGGATCCCATGTCATTTAGAAATGAAATCTTATTAGAGAGAAAATCTTTGCTGAGAGAGAGAACTTCATTAAGGTAATTTCTTAGGTGTCGAAAAAGGTTCTGTTGGTCTTACAAATAAGTACAAGGATCTTTGAGTCTCTAGTTACAGAAAAAAATTGAACTTTAATGGGCTGGAGGAGTATTTGTATGTGTGGTGTCTCATGTATTAAACCATAGTGCTGCAATGAACCATCATCTTCGGATCACTCCTTAACCTCCAAGAAAAACAGTTATAGTAGCAACAAATGCTGTGCATTAGAGATGCGTGAGAAAATCCTTTGTCAGAGAGAATTCAGAATGGTGACTTGTATACTGCTGAACAAATCTCATCATTGGTATTTTAAAAGGTTTTTTTAAACAAGCTACATTCAGAGGGATTCAAAGAACATACAGGAAAAGAAAAGAACTCTGCTGTAGCATGTCTGACCATTTAATTTCCATGAGTACATATTTTAGGAATATTACATTTCAAAAGATTTGCAAATATTTGTGACTTTTGGAAAATTACTTTATTAATTTGGTTCAGTTAGGTCGTATTCTGAGGTTTGCTTACGCTCCCCCTTCTTCCACATTTCATGCCAGAGCAAATATGACCTTGGAATTTGAACTTATAAGGTTAGTAGGGGGCTGCAGTCCCTGCTCACTAAACTCGCCAACTCACCTCTCTCTGGCCACTTTCGTGGTCAGAAAGCCTGATGACATCATTCTGCCGCATGACAGAATTTTTTATATATATATATATATATATATATATATATATATATATATAGAAAGAGAGAGAGAGAAAATGCACTCAGTTGCATAGTAATATTAGCCTTTGGCAGGAAATTCATCTTTAGAACCTGTGCAATTAGGTTGAAGACTTACTATGTGATATATTGAAGAACCAAGCTATTCGTCACCATGTAGGACCAATGTGCCAGTCTTTCCTTGCTAAGATCTAAAGAAAATTACTTAATTTTGGAGTTGCGTTTTAAAGAGTCTGTTTACTTATATAACCTTTAAAGAGGCTTCCCACCATATTTCCCATCTTTGAACTGCTGCATCCTTTACATGATGTGCTAATCATGGATGGGGTTTTCAAAAATCATGTAGGTGCATGTGAAAATCTCACCCTCTATGAATTATAATTATTATTTATTGAAGGCTTATAGAAACTACAATTATACAATCAGGACGGGTACCATCTTCCTCTCTTGGTCCTTCAGTGAGGTCAGAATATGAAATTTGTAACATCACAGTCGTCTACCATGACAACAGACTGAACTTTCTTAAAACCATCTCCATAGGAAGATCAAGTAGCAGCAATTGAATTATGCAGGAGAAACATCTCATTAACAAAACTAGTCAAGATTTTCACAGCAGTGTTGGGAGGCTTAGACACAGCTTTCGTTACCATGAGCAGAATATGCGAGTCTAAATCCCCAGAGTGCTGTGAAAATCTCAGAGAAATATCAATCACACTTCATGTTAAGGTACCATTTATATATAGCTATATACAGTCCCGCTGATGGGGAAGGGGGCGGAGGACAAAGAGGGTAACTGCCGCAGGGACCTGCAATTCAAAAGGGCACGGGGCTCCCAGCCTCTGCTATTATGGTGGTGTCCGGAGCCTCAAATCCTTTAAATCATTGCTGGAGCCCCATGCGGTGCACTCTGGGTGATGCTGAGCCTGCCTGGGAAAAGCTAGCCCCAGCTCCACCACTTCCACATGAGGCCCTGTCCCATCTGGCTAGCCCCCTGCCCTCTGTCTGCCTTGCCCAGGAGCCTGGCAAGAGGATCAGTCCCACTGGCTATATGGGTAAACATGCATAGAAATCAATAAATGATTAATAGATATTTTACGTGTGTTTCGTGAATAGCTATAGATGGTTATAATCACATCAGCTGGAGTGTACCAATTATACAGGTCATTGGACTTTTGAAGAGTGTAAGAATTGATTAACTGTTTATTAAAACATCTATTAATAATTTGTTAGCCCTTGATAAAGGGAACTCTTAATATGATATGTGATTTAACTACCTTTAATACCAAGGGAGGCACAGAATGATTTTAGTCAAGGGAATGTATTTTTCCATGAACCTTTCCTCTTACTCTCCTTCTCCCTAAAGAAAAAGTGTTCTCTGCATGTTGTCATTATTTCCCACAAGGCTGTTATGCCACACAGGTAAAATTGCCAGCAACAGAGGGATATTATACAAAGCAATCCTTTTACCTCCTTGAATCTCAGGTTAAGAGCTAAATGGGTTTCACAGTTTTGCTTGGATCCTCTATCTTAGGTAGCCCCCAATATGGTAGTATCCAAGTGCCTTTTAGTCTTTAATATATTTATCCTCTTAACATCCCCATGTGTGGTAGAGAAGTACATTATGCCCATTTTACAGACGGGGAACAGAGGCACAGAGCAACAAAGTGTCTTGCCCATGGTTAAACACTAAGTGTCTGAAAAATTCCCCATACTTTGGGAATAAAGATGCACAGATCCTTAGTTGTGCACGTTGTTGTTTTATACCAATGAATATCTGTCCCAGTGTATTGCCCCGCAGTATTTATTCTGGGGGGGTGTATTGCATATGGTAAAGGTTTGTACGTTTTCTCCAGATGCTCTTTTAAGATGTCAGCCTATACAGCTGTTAAACAGGAGAGCAAAGCTGATCTGTGTGTCTTTCCTGCTAACGTGTGTGTCTAAGCATATGTCAATGCTGCTATAAGGCACTATGCTTGGCCCAGGCCAACTGATTCAGGCTTGAGGGGCCCGCATTGCGGGGCTGTTTAATTGTTGTATAGATGTTTGCAGCCTGAGCTCTGGGACCCTCCCACCTCACAGGGTCTGAAAGCCTGGGATCCAGCCCAAGTCCAGGCATCTACATTGCAATTAAACAGCTGTGCAAGCCCTAGTGAGTGGGTACAGGCCAGCCATGGGTGTCGAACTGCAGTATAGACATGCCCTAAATGCTGAATGGACAAGGTGTTAGTTTGAGGTGCCAGCCTGCATCTATTTATTGACTCCTCGGCTAGTGTTCTTGATTCAGGGAACACTCCAGCACTGCCAGAGAATATTTTGCAAGGCTAAAGAGCATTAAAGCTATATTATGTAACAGAGATCACACTTATCTGGGACTATCATGAATATGATTTATAGCACACGTTGAATACTTGTATCAAGAAAGTTAAAACGACATGTACAGGAATGAAGAAGTAAACAGGCTCTTGTTATCTTGACCCAATACGTTGCCGAATGCAGCAAGGGTTTTATATTTAGCTTGCTTTCCTCTTCCTATGTAATCTGCTCTTGGGGCTTGTTATAAGCAGACTTTCCTAAACAGCTGGAAGGGTTCCTGCCTTCCTTTGCCAGGATAGTGAAAAGATTTCAAAGTCGAATGGCTGAAGTACTAATAGAAGTCATGCTTTTATTTAAGAGAGAGGCAAATTCAAATGCATTGCAGGAGTGGGACAAGCGAAAGTAATGATTTTGTAAGCAATGGATTATTATGACTTGTTTATAATAGTGTCAATGGCATAGCTTATGAGAATGATTTCTGAACTTTCCACTCTAAGGGTAGGAGATTCCTCAACCATATGGTTCCTACTGAGGCTGTGAGTGTGAGATTATCTACTGGATTCGCTTCAGTAACTAGAGATTGGGTGCAGGGAGTTGACTTGGGCCAAACTGCTCTAAATATAGTGGCTTAGCGTCTCTCTCAAATGGCTCTTTTCTGGTGCAGTCTCAACTAATAGTTGTGTGTTTGTGTTTCACAGTAAGTGACATTTGCTCTGCTTCATGGGAGAGGATATCACCAGATCTTGAATGGATTCTCATGGCAGCTGTCAATCAGAACTTGCCTACACTATTACTGGGCCAGAATCTGCTGTTACTGAAATAAATGGCAAAATTCTGGTTGACTACAGGCCCGAGGCATACTGGGACTGCTGGCAGGAGAAGTAGGAGAAGGGCAGAGGATCAGTGTTGTTTGCAAGCGCTGTACTCCAACTCTGTTGTCCTGTTTTAATAGTCATGGTAGCTAATGGTAGAATTTTTTTGTCTAGAATTTAGTTACTTAGCCATCGGGTCTCCTTCTGAGGTATGCAGTTTTCATTGAGGGTAACTAGCTTGATGTGTGTACACTAGGGATGTTACATTTCAATTAATCAGCTAATCGAGGAGTTGATGGAATTTCCATTGACTACTTGATGAGTCGATAAGGGGAGGCGCTCCCTATACCAGCTGCAGGCGGCTCTTAGTACACTTAAAAGGCTGAGGCGTCGCAGGGAACCTGGGGCGAATGGGAACTCAAGCAGTCCCCGCTCACGTGGGGTCCCCACTGCTGCACCTCTGCTTTTTAAATGTAGTAAGAGCCCCCTTACTACATTTAAAAGGCAGAGGCACAGCAGTTGGGACCCAGTGCGAGCTTCAGTCCCCACTCGCGCTGTTTCTCCCATTGCGCCTCTGCCTCCCCTGCCCCCCCCCCCTGCGGAGGTGGTGCTGGGGGGGGGAACCAACTTTTAAGCCGGCTCCCCCCAGCACAGCTCCTGTTCCCCCTCTTGCTGCCTCTGATACAGAGGCAGCAAGGGCGGGAAGGGGGAGCAAATTGTTGACTAGTGACTTGACTACCCAATAAGCCTAGACTTATCAGGTAGTTGACTAGTTGCTTTCATCCCTAGTGTATACCAAGACAAGACCAGGCTCTTGCACTCAAACTCTGGACAGCAATATATTTCAGTTGTAAATTGCTCAAGTTTTCTCCTGTATTTCTTCCCCCCCCTCCTGCCCATTTACTGTTTGTTACATAGTATCCTCTTTGTAGCTTCTCTTTTTCTCCTCCGTTGCTAAATTGTGGGGCTAAGCTGATTAGGAAATGGACTTCCTCCTCCAAAAGAGCCAGGGAACTGTATTTACTGCTGCTTAAATTCCTCCAGGCTGATTCTAATCTAGCTAGGGATGTAAGAGTATAGCCATGTGAACGGGTAACTGCTACATGGCTACGCACGGCTCAGGGTCTGGCTCCTGGGCACACCAGCTCCCGCGCTCCTGGGGAACTGCCTGCAGCCCTCTGCTGCTGCCTCTGTATCAGAAGGGACCAACAAGCACAATCTCAATAAAGGCCCAGTCTAGTAACACAAGAGCTTATAATGATGATGGTGGTGGCCTGAACTGTCATTCTCTCTGTGTCTGAATGCAGCAATTACAGTAATTGGAGGTAGGCCCCAGCCACATGCAGATGTACGCTCTCCTGGAGCCTGGGGTGATTCAAATCTAGGGTTTTGGTTTGAACCCATCTATAATGTCGCCAGCCTAATCATGGCACATTTTTAACACAAACTTTTTGGGCCTTTATGGAAGGGTGGGTGGCTTGTCTATGGATTTTTTTTTTTCAGTAGTGCAGTTAAATGCTGATAGGCACTGTGATGAATACTGATATCATCCGAGTAACACCAATTTACAGCAGTGTGTGATTTAACCCTCTTGCTACATAGGCATGATGCTTGCCATAGGGTCAAAATGTTTAATAAATTGCCATTGCATGTCTTGAGTTTTATATTTTAATAAAGTCAGGCATACAAAAATGGTAAAAGCAACGATGTAATAACTCATTGTAGTAACAGACACCTCTGTCCCTTTGTTTTCCATTCAAGCTGGCCTTTACCGGAGTTTGACCCAAGTCAGATCCGACTGATTGTGTACCAAGACTGTGAAAGAAGAGGGCGAAATGTCTTATTTGACTCCAGCTCTAAAAGAAGAACTGAGGACGTATCAGTGTCGGTGAGCATTGCTAATCATATAATTGAAACTTGGTTACAGTAGATTGCATATCTTTTCAAAGTAGCACAAGATTAATATGTAAAACGCCTTGTATTTTTGTTCACGTTTCAAATGTCCAGATCTATGTTGCCCTATACTTATTGTGTTGCAAAGTATTTGAGAGTCGGTGATTCTCTCCAACAGTGATATTTTTATTTCTGGACTTTTCTTTCAAAACCATGTCTTGCTTTCTTTGGCCTGAGCAGTGCCATGTATGGGTGATGGAGAGGCAGTAGAAGATTTCTACTTCTAATTTTGTACCAGCTGTTTGGCAGAAAGTCACTTGAAAACTTTGGCTTTTTGGTTTTTCCTTTTGTCAGCGAATGAACTGCTGTTTATTGATCTGTGAATTTGCAATGTAATTGCTGGAGGAGAATGAATGAGGGTGTTCTTTGGGTAGGCACAGGAAAGCAAGTTCTAGGCCAGTATTGCCAATAGGGATGTAAGCAACTAGCTGACTAGCCAATAAGCAAAAGCTTATCGGATAGTTGACACACTAGTCGATGAGTTGCTTCCCCCCACTTGCTGCCTCTATCAAAGAGAGGCAGTGTGGGGAGGCGGGGAGTAAGGTGCGGGTACTGGGGGGAGCCGTCTTAAAAGCTGGTTTCCCCCTGCTCCAACTCCGTGGGACTGGGCAGGGCGCAGCAAGGGCATTTCAATCTCTGAAATGTACAAGAGTCCCCACTGGGGCTCTTGTACATTTCAAAGTGGAAGCACCGCATGGAGTCTGGGCTGGGGGGGGACTTAGAGGCTCCATGTGGCGTTTCAGCCCTACTGAGGCTCTTGTACATTTCAAAGGCAGGATGCTGCGCAGCACTTCTGCCTTTGAAATGTAGCAACAGCCAAGCGGGCTCTTGCTACGTTTCAAAGTGGAAGCGCCCTTATCGATTAATCGAATAGTAGATGGAAATTCCATCGACTATTCTATTAGTTGATTAATCTAATTTTAACATCCCTAATTACCAATGACTGTCTGTGTGATCTTGGGAAAATAATTTATTGTCTCTGAACCTCATTTTCTCCATTTGTAAAATGTAAAATGCCTGCAAGCCCATTAAGAGCTTCAAATAGAAATTGTTTCTATTTGAAATTTCTCTGAGTGCAAATTGGTGGCCATCGTTAGTTTTTCATTAGGATTTTGCATATGACTAAGTACTGATAAGTAAGGCACTTCAGCACATTAGCACAAAACCCCTGTCTTCACTTCAGGTTTGAAGATGGTTGCACTTAATGAACCCTGCTGTTTCTCACCTGGGTTCTGATTGCCTGCTTCCTCCAAATACCGCACTCTAACTCTGGACAGTAATTTGTGTGACTTTGGGCATGAACTCTCATGACTTCTATAGTTGAATATATCAGTTTTATTTTAGGTGTTACATACTCAGCACAAACTTAATTGCAGTAACAGTAGAAAGTGTCTCTGCAAAACAGAGCAATTTAAATGTCACCTTGCTCTGAAAATCTAATTTGTTAATATAGTTTTATTAATCCAAAAGCATATGACCAAATATATATTGGATCTGCATGTGCTATGCTAATTAAGCAAGGCTTTGTGGCAGTCCATAATAGGGACCTACTTGTCCTTTTCCTGTTGATTTACTGGAGTACTCAAAACAGATCTAAAAAGTGTCTGTATTTACACAGTCAATTTTCCATTGCTTTATTACTGATACATAGTTCAGCGTGATGGCTTGGTAGCTACAGAGTTCCATTAAAAATAGACCTGTTTCGCTAGGGTGGTGATAATCTGAAATTGCGCCACTACAATCTCTTCTTTTTATGCCATTTCTTCACAGGGAAAGAATTAGAAGATAAGGATGGAGGGAAAAAATTGTTCTCTGGCTGCAAATTTGGAATGCCCAGTGCTAGCCACTAGTGACTTCATTTATTTTATTGTTGGTCACTTTCTTGGTATTTGAAAGGGAGTTTATGATGATACAGTTCCTACATTCTCCAGCTTACTGTCTGTCTTTAATGAAATTATTTTGATACTGTCATCTCATGCAATCTTTTGTCTTTCAAGAGCATTTTGCAGGTAAATATTAGGGATGTGAATGGTTAATCCTTAACTGGTAAGCATCACCCTTTGCTGAGTGATGCTTACCGGTTATGGTTAACCAGCTAGGGCTGGAGAAGGCAGGACCTGGGATCGCTACAGCCTGGCTAGAGCAGCATTCCCTCCTCTCTGCCCTCTCCCCCCCCGCAGCGTCCCAGCACATTGCGGGCACGGACGCTCCAGCCCACCCTTCCACATTTAGTCAGTTAACCGGTTAAACATAATGTTTAACCTGTTAATTAATTAAATAGGATTTTACACCCTTGGTAAAATATGTACAACCACCTTGAACTCAACTTGTTGCTTGTTCAGCACAAACTTGTATTGTTGTTGTTAGGGCGTATTGGAAATTTTCAAAGAATTGTATTGGTTTTATTTTTCTCCCCCATTTATTTTTATTTTAATGAGGCCACTCCCTGCATATATAAAGTTAGATCTTGGCTCTAAGCACATTGCAAAGCACTCTTGCCCTTTTGCAGTAAGACATTTTTGCGCGGTGGGCACTCTCCACCGTGAAAGAGTATCTAGTAACTGCTCTTCCAAAGGCACCATCCTGTGGCTTTTTTCCTGGGTTTCCTAATGCGATTAATACCTCTGGGCATTTGTAAATACAGTCAGGGGAAGATGTGAAAAGCACTCAGCACTGGCCCAGCTGCTTCTATTCAAGTTAACTGAGGCTTTCTCTACACTTCTCAAATAAAGGCTCAGCCCTGGCAGTGCTTGAAAATGACAGTGTGGTCATGGTAGTAACGCTGGGAGAGCTTGCTGTCCCGGTGCTCTAGGTAAACTACCTCCACCAGGGGAGTAACTAACTGTGCTTTTGAGTGCTGCTCCCAGCACTGTAGCCTGGTTCACACTGGTGCTTTGCAGCCCTGTAGCTTGCTGTGCTCAGGAGTAGGGATGTTAGCTAGCAGTAATTGAATAGTTGAGTAACCATATGAATTCTTATCGGCTACTCAACTATTCTACAGTCCCCGGGGGAGGGGCGGGAAGCCAGTGCACTCCAGTCTTACTCCTAGAGAGCCCCCTGCCACCTCGCGCTGCTGCCTCGTATCGGGGCCCAGCACCGAGGGGGGGTCCCAGGCAGCAGCATGGGGTCCCAGGAGGGAGCTGGTCCACAAGGGGAGCCAGTTTAAAAAGCAGCGCCCCATGCAGAATGGCTGCCTGCCGCTCCCCGTGGACAGAGGGACCATATGATTGCCTCTATAGTTAATGACTTGAGGGGAGGAAATATGTAAATGTATGTTAAAATTTGTGCTAGACTGAGGAATTAGTTAATTGCAGAGATTTGCCTTTGCCATCAATGTAATTCTGAGGTCTGCGTAACGGTCTGCTATCACCGCACAATGCAAAAATCTGTCATTCCTGGCGTTACAGGATTGAGGACAATTAAGACTGTTGAAAGAAACAAAAGGACATCCAAAGAAAGGGACAAATAGATGCTCTCCTAATAACTAACTCTGTGTGTGTTATTACTTTGGGATCATAGTATGAAGGCTGGCCATGGTGAAAATTCCCTGTAGTTCAATTTGAAGGACAAGTTGTGACTTTTTCTGGGTCTGATTGGGTCCAACATCACAGCAAAAAAATACCTGTGACCATGGGTCTCAACGCCCAGATCAACTGACTGGGGCGCATGCTTCAAAGCTAAAAATAGCCATTGAGATGTTCACTCTCTGGCTGGGATCTGAAACCTGGCAAAGGAGGGGATTTTCGGAGGCGGAGCCCCCGCCTGAGCTGGAATGTCGACATTGCAATTTTTATTCCTGCAGCGCAAGCCCGAGTCTGATCCAGGCTCCAAGACTCACTGCTGCTGGTTTTATGCTGGGTAGACATCATCCCCCTTGAGGGTTAAAATTGTTTGGTTAGGTTGCAAAAGGGGCCTCGTGGCAAGGGCTGCAAGTTGCAGGAACCTGAGAATGTTGGCCGAGCTGCGTGCCAGGCATTGTCACTTAGATGTGAGATCCATGTTAGACAGCTGTGACTCTTGGGCACTTGGCGGATAGGACAGGGCAAAGTGACTTCCTTTTGTGTATCCTGTGCCTTTTTTTGGTAGTCGGCTCAGCAGGTTCTTTCCCAACTTTATTCCCCTACTGATTAGTCTGCCTTCTGTATCCAGGGGTCTTACACAGTTCTTAGGCATGGTACCAGAATTAATTGGTGTCAATTCTCCTTTCCCCGGAGCAGCAGAATATTCATCAAGGCTTCTTCCACTTTGGTTTTGCCAGTATCTCAGGAGAAAGATACTGCACTTGTCAGCATTGTGGCATCAGATCACGAGAAGATGCATCAGAACAGGAATCGTTTGCATACTGAGTACATGAGGGCAGTGTGTAATGGAAAGAGCAGACTTTACCAATGCTGTATCCAAATAGTCACACACAACACCTACATCTTTCAGATGTTATCAGTCAGTAAGGTGTTGGAAACAGCCACAGTGCTCCTCCCCGGCAGCTTTGCAAGTCTGATCTACTTGCTTTCATAGAGATCTCAGTGTTTGTACCTCATACAACTATGAGACTTGTTTGTAATGGCAGCTGACTAATTTGTTTTTAGGTGATCATGTTTGTCTATGATTTTGATGCCTCTTGGTAGCTGCACATCTGCACCTACTCCTTTTCCTCTAGCATCCTTTCCCTTCTTCCTGTTTCCTTCTATCTGCAAAACCCAGTCACAGCAATGAGTGAGAAATGTGCTTCCTCACTGGGTCCCAGTGAAAATCCATTTTGCAGAAGCAGGAAGAATGCTCCTTAGAAATCCTTGAAAACCTGATATCAAACCTGGTTTGAATTTGGATGCAAATATGCAATGGAAAGACAGATTTTCACCCCTATTTTAAGGTACAGGTTGAACCTCTGTAGTCCGGCACTCTCTGGTCCGGCAACATCTGGGGTCCAGCATGATTTTATTTAGCCAGATGTCCACTTATCATGGGTGTGGCCAAGTTTCCCGCATTCCCATAAAGATTGTTTACAGTACCCAGTCCTGGTGCTCAGTGTTCTGTGCTGTTATTTAGCTCTAATTTACCCCTAAGTGTCTTCTAAGACCCCAGCAAGCAGTGGAAGTGTTAATAATGCTGCTAGACAATATTGACTTCCCGTGGTTCAGCAAATTCTTTGGTTCGGCACCGGTCAGGTCCTGAGTGTGCTGGACTAGAGAGGTTCCACCTGTATAAGCATAAGAAAGCAGAACCAGAGCTGAACCCTCAGTCTTTCCTCTGAATTTTTTGATGTTTGAATTGAGTGCTTGACTTCCCAACCTTGACACTGCAGTGCATTGGCCATTTGCCAGCACTACACAGTTCTGTACTCTGCTTTGTTGTTGTTAATTAATTACATAGCACTGTAAATGTGTATGATATGTAAAAACAAGCAGCAACAAAAGGTGTCTGCCCTAAGAACTTACAATCAAATGTGACAAGGACACAACAGAAAGGATGCCATAAAATAGTGGTGAGGTCAGAGGTCAGAGTACACACTGGAGGAGAATCCTGCATCAGTGCTTGGCCCAAAGAGCAGAGTGCATGTGCTTTGCCTATATGTTTTATTAGTTACATTTTTGCATCGTGTTGTCCTTTGGTTTGTGGCCCAAATGTTAGTGGGGGAAGGGCATTTTCAAAAAGGGATTTGACTGGAGATGGTTGCTGACAGGCACATGAGAAGTGGGAGAATTTCATAAGTGCAAGGGGAAATTTGCAAAGATACGTGGAGTCAGGAAGGCTTAAGAATGATGACAGAGGGAACAAGGAGGAAGAGTGGGAAGGACTGAAGGAAAAGGTAGCAACAGGAGCCCGAACTAAGCAGAACCCTGACTGTGGGTCAGAAGTATGAGCTCAACACAGAAGGTAGAGGGGAACCAGAGACAAAACTTGAAGAGGGAGGTGACAGATGCTGGGGATGGAAAGAGAGATTTAGCAGCAGGTGAGCATCAAGGAGAGGCCTAAGTAAAGAAGGCTGCAGTAGACCAGGTGAAAAGGAACCAAAGAATTTGGCAACTGTGATGGAAAGGAAAGGGTGGATCTTAAAGATGCTATAGAGGAGCAAGAGGTAATAACAGGTGGCTAGGCAGTGGGGAGGAGTAAACGAGAGCCTAATGTGAAACTAGCATTGGGAGTTTGGATTATGGAGAACAGTGGAGTTTGTCACAGTTTCAGGGTACATCTGTATTCCCCCCTCTCCCTCACCAGTACACCCATTCTGCGATCTGCTTCAGGAATGCCCAGTCAGATACCAGACTCCCAGACATCCCTGGGCTTTGGGCAGGGATCCAAGCCACCCCCTTCTGACTGGTGCCAAACACTGAGATATTCCCAGCAAGCTAGTCCACCTAAAGGCCAGTGCCTGCATTTTGCTTTCTTTCCAAGGGCTATGATCAGTGTTTTGCCAGGCACTGCTTGTAATCACACAGTTCTTTCTAAGCAACGTATATATATTGTTAGGATAAAAGCATCACAGAAGAAAAATACGCACACAAGATAGGTCCCTACATGCTTACTAATATATGTACCAGAAATCGCTCATCAATGTTATGGGGTCCTGGTAGATCAATGCCCATCCAGCCCCTCCTTTCAGGGTTAGGGTTCCCTAGCACTAATGATCATGTCTGATGAATCTAAGGGAAGACCCTGTGCTTATTTATACTCAGCCTTTATATAGCCCATGTTTTCTCTTTGTCTTTGGTCTCTGGGAAACCCAGTTGGAACACATACGTGCACACCGCCCCTGGGGTGGAACCTCTCTGGGGTTGTTTACAGTTTCAGTGATGTGTGTTAGTCACCGCGCCACTGTTTTTAGTACCTGGAGGAGCTAATCACATTCATCCCTAAACCATTCATACATTTAAATTCAGTGATCCCCAAAGATACCTCATGGAGTTGCGTTATCTGCCACAGAGTTACTCACAGAGCTGGCAAGAGGAAGAGGGCTTGGGGAGCAGCAGCTGAGTTTCATTTCTACCGTGCTGCATAGGCCGCTGTTTCTGATGCAGTAACTCTTAACCAAAAGCTAGTGCAGTGCGCACGTGGTCTCATTTGGAATCTCTGACTCCAGCTACCACACTGGTTAAAACATATAAAAGCAGCCCATAATGTTAACCACGCCAGGATTACCCACTCATTTGATTATGCTGAAGCACAGGGCAAGTGCTGGGCACTACATTGCTCAAGGGATTAGTAATAGAATATTGAGCCATTTGCCTGGAGGTGACCTGTGAAACTGAGACGATGGTCTCAAACTGTTTCCTCGTGGACAAGTTTTCAGGGAGCAAGAGACTACTGTTACAGTTGGCATCTTCAATTTCTGTCTGCTCAAACAGCCCAGAGAATGAATCCTGCCCTCTCCACTCTCAGCACTGCTGTCAGTCAAAACTGAAGGTATATTGATGGGAAGCAAGGGGATTATTTTTTCCTTGATCACTGCTCCCACTTGACCTGTGAATGCTGAGAATAAAGCTGACAACTTTCAGGAATGCTACAGTCTCTTTTTTTTTTTAAAACAACAACAACAAAACCCTGCATTTATTGACAATTGAAAAAATGTGCAACAATCTAGTATTCTAGGCAGATGCACAAATTATTTTTATAGCAGCAGTTGCAATTCAGGCTGATGTCCATAAACTCTGCGAGTTAATTTCACTAGATTCATTGTCCGTCAGCGTGATGGTCCCTTTCTTTCTGAGGATTAGAGTAGCCTA
The DNA here is from genome assembly GCA_019425775.1 of Rafetus swinhoei. Taxonomy (NCBI): domain Eukaryota; kingdom Metazoa; phylum Chordata; order Testudines; family Trionychidae; genus Rafetus; species Rafetus swinhoei. Next base: position 16,638,135 of record CM033428.1, on the reverse strand, counting down.
GAGATTGGATGGACATGCTCAGGGTTTAGCTGATCGCCATATTTGGGGTCGGGAAGGAATTTTCCTCCAGGGTAGATTGGCAGAGGCCCTGGAGGTTTTTCGCCTTCCTCTGTAGCATGGGGTACAGATCACAGCTGGAGGATTCTCTGCATCTTGGGGTCTTCGAACTATTTGAAGGCTTCAATATCTGAGATATAGGTGAGAGGATTATTCTAGGAGAGGGTGGGTAAGATTCTGTGGCCTGCATTGTGCAGGGGGTCAGACTAGATGATCATAATGGTCCCTTCTGACCTTGAAGTCTATGAGTCTGAGTCTATGAGGTTTTAGATTTTACCGGATAGTTTTCAGGCTTAGAGTTCTTTTTGGATGGTTTGAGTTCTTTCCTCATTCCCATCACAATGGAAGGTGAGACCTACTATGGTAGACAGGTACAAAAGGATAAAAAATGCATGATGAATGTTCTTGCTCGTATGCACACCCATCCTATCAAACTGCTTGGCATCTGTGCGATATCCTAGGTTCCCTTCAAATGGGATTTTTCTACCCTACTCTCTGGTTTTGGTACTTCCATTGCCTGCCTTAGGAAACGCTTCCTGCATCTTCTGAGAGTCTGACTTTTGGAGTCATACAGCCTTCCAGAGCCTTCTCCCTGGGGTCCCCCCCCAAATACCTAACTTCTATTGGAACTCTCCTTTGGGAATTGGTGCGGCATTTTATCCAAGTGGGGATCAGTAGCTCAGAGATCAGTCCCTATACATGCAGGGGAAGGCATCTTCCCTCTACACCTATGGTACATTTACTCTGATATAGCCACGTGTGTTTGCAAAGGATTCATCCCATTGATTCTGGCTTCCCATAACCTTAAAGATTCATTTATTTTCATTTGGCTCTTGTCCTGTGTAACTCGTGGTGCTAGGGGAAGAAGCAGAAGTGCTGCTTGTGCCTTACCCGTACAATAAAGAGTTTGTGCTCCCAGTGAGAAACCCATGGTAATGCCATCGAGAGGTTTAGAAGGACCACACATTGCTGTTGCAGGTTGGGGAAGATGACTGAGGAAACAGCCTGCTGCAGATGTATCTGATAGAAGTTCAGAAGCAAGTCTACTGGAAAGCTGCTTCATAGTGTGTCTTCAGTGCGTTCCCATCTGCAGCCGAGTCTGTCAGCAACAGCAAAGTATGCATAAGAACTCTGGCCAGAGGATGCAAAGACCCCTTTCCACAGCTTTCCTTTCTGGCAACTATGTGCATGGCAGAGAATTGACAGTACTGTAGCATTTTATCTAGAGATTCCATTTGCTGCACTATATATATTTGGGAAGAAAGAGGCTAGGTTTGAAACTTTGGTTGGTGCAGCTTATTGCATATTAATAGTTATATCTTTATTTGGGGAAATATGACTTGAAAATACTTGAAATATTATATTGGAACACAAGTTGGCCCATTCCCTTGTTGCATAATATCTGGCAGTTTGTAGCATCTAATATTTCATTGACATTCAAATCCAGTAACTACAGAGAGGAGGAGCATTATAGATACTTGATCTCATAGTCCAGCAGGTTACACTCGAGCACATGCTGGATTCTAAAATTGCCTGTCCCAAAATTTGTCACTGTTCTGCGTTTTACAGATGATTTGCTACTTGTAAGCTGCTGACAGATGGTATCTCAAAGATCTTGAACATTTGACCTCTTTCACTTCTGAGGGCCCTTAGTTCATTTTGCGTTCCACTGCAAAGATCAAATGTCTGTTCTCCTCTAATATTTAAATTATTAAACTGTAATTTCGAGATGTCTTGTTCATCAGTGGATTGGGAAAAGCTACCACTCTGAAAATGTTAACGTGCTAGTGAATAGGAATGTAAAATCCCATTTTATTGGTTAACTAGTTAAACATTATGTTTAATTGGTTAACCAGTTAAAGGGAGGCATAGATAGGGGGAGTAAGGCCCCTGTATGCGGGGTAAGCATGTAAAATCCTGTTTAATTGGCTAACCAGTTAAAGGGGGGTGAGTGGATGGGCCACTCCAGCCAGCTGGAGCAGACCCACAACCTGCCGCTGGGCTGGAGGCAGGATGACTGGAACAGCCCCTGTCCACAGCGAGCCCCCCCGGAGGGCTGGAACAGTCCTCTGCCCGCGGCAGTTGGGGAGTTGCTCCAACCGCCATTGGTTAATGGTTAACTGGAACTGGTAATCGGCTAACCGGTTAACCTTTCATATCCCTACTAATGAAGAGAAATGATTAGGGTTTGCAAAATGCTCACTTTTTAGCCTCTCATTTAATGCACAGAAATGTTTTCTTTTACATAAAATGCATTTAATATACTTATAACCTGAAGTAAGCCTAGCTATTGCCACATCTTCTTATGGGAACTTGCAACATCTGATGGAAAATATAAAGCTGAAATGTGGTTTGCCTGCAAAAGCTGCTGTAACCCTGTGGATTCAATGTGGTTTTTTATCACATGATGCCTTGCCTAGCTTGGGACATTGTTGTTTGTGTCAGAGATAAAATGCAATTCTGGTTCACGAGTTCCTACTAAAGTCATATGATTATTGTTCACATGTTCCAGCCATTGTATGCACGGTGCAAGAAATATGAGACATTAGCAAATCTACACGTTGCATGAGTTCAGCGTGCTCCCTATGAGGATTAGTGTGTCATAATGCGAAGTGGTTACTCAGAGAGGGAGGTTGTGCTAGTGGCTAAAGCACAGGCCTCGGGGTCAGGAGAATGCGTTTCCAGTCCCAGCTCTGCCACAAACTCACGAGTTTGTCAGTATGTTTTTCCTTAACCTCTTTCCCACGGGAGCAGCTTCACAAGTGACAGCACTAGTGCAAACACTAGTGCAGGCAACATGCTGGAAAAATGTCAGGGAGCGCGTGTGCCCTGTTTACACTTGGGGACAGATTATAGCAAGCTGGTAGCCTACGTGCACCATGACACATGGGGCTCCACACCCCATTTGCACTGGCCTCCACCTTGCCCAGGGAGGAAGGGGCAGAAACATGATGCTCCTTTCTCCCTCTGCCTCTCCACCACCACCGCTGCTGAAGCAGCAGGGGGCCATCTTTTCCCTGCACCGGACCAATGGAAGTGGCAGGGATCTAGTACTTATCCTGGCAGCTGGCATTATCAGCTTGGAGGAATGGGCGGAGGCCCCTTGCACTTTTCTCCTTTTGCCAGCTGACACATGCACAGAGCGTCTTGCTGGGGTGGAATTGGAGGGATGCCCAAAGCAGGGGTTTGGCATTCAAGTCCCATTGAGATGTCTAGGACAATTTGCACCTCTTAGAACCATTGTTTCTGGCCCTTTGCAGACTTTGCATCAGTTACACTTGGGTTGCATTTCCAGGCTTTTCTTCCCTGTCAGTAGGGTTAAAAACCTGAATTTGCCTGTACAAAGTGCTGTGCCGATCACGGGACTATATGAACACATAGTATGTATGTAAGGCGGGGAGAAAGCAGGTGAAATCTGTTGTTCCTTGTCTTGAATTCACCCCTTTTCATGCCACCCATTCTCCGACTCCCCATAATTCATTCTTTGTAAAACTTCAAAGCAGTTTGGCTGCCTGCAATTTCTTAAGGCAATGAACAAGGATGGTTATCTAAGTAAAGTAGCCAGCCTCCTTCCCCATAGCCAGTCTTTAGGAGAAGTAAATGCTCGCTCTGGGAATACAAGGCCAGATCGTTCTGGTGCCATTCAGCAATGTTGCTGGCGATGTGAGCTGGTCTGTGACAAGCTTGTGGTCTGTGTTTCAGAAACTCTGTAGCGATGCTCAGGTGAGAGTCTTTGGGAAATGTTGCCACCTGAAGCCTGGAGGAGACAGCTCCTCTTCACTGGACAGCTCCATCAATTCATCCTCCTCCTCATCTGACACGAAAGAACAGTGCCCAAAATATCAGGTGAGAATTCTTTTACGTGACTTCAATCTTACCAAATTTCACAGCGGATGTATCGAAGATTTTAAAATGCTTACAATGAGAGACAGCCAAGGGCAGCAGTTTTTCTTTAAGATTTAGGTTAAGGTTCAATTGTGAATTGAGACTAGGGATGTTAACAGTTAACTGGTTAACCAGTTATCTGGTAAGCACCTTAAGGAGTGATGCTTACCGGGTAATGGTTAACCAGTGTGTGGGGAGCACCCCCCTCACCAGACCCCTGCACAGGGCATCCACAGACAGAAATGGCCTCACAAGCAGCAGCAGCTCTGCTGACCCTTCACAGGACTGCTGCTTCTGACCCTGCATGGGCTAGGAACACAGTAAACCATGCTGGGCTGCAAGCAATTGGGTTGGAGTAGTCCCTGGCCCTGTTTAATCAGTTAACTGGTTCAACTTAACATTCACCCATTTAACTAATTAAATGTGATTTTACATCCCAAATTGAAACCAGGATTTGGGGTTCAAGGGCACTAAAACATGGTAAACTGTTCTCTCAAGAGCTCTCAAGAGTGTGAGAGTTCTGCTGTTTTGTGCCATATTTGATTGAATGGGGCCTAGACATTAAGCCCCTTCCGTGGAATGAAACTTTGGACTAGAGCCATAATGGTAGGTTGACACATTTTGTCCCTTGGAGTATTTGAACATAGGGTTACCAGGTGTCCAGTTTTCGCCCAGACAGTCCATTATTTCTGGCCCCCCGTCCGGTAAAAAAAACAGAAAATACCGGACATGTAAAATGGACGGAAGGCTGGCGGGGACATTATTAAAGGTGCTCCCGTTTTTTTTTTGGTTGGTTGGTTGGGTTTTTTTGGTCAGCAAGTTTGGTCTCCCTTTTTTTTGCTCAGCCAAGTTTTTTTTCCTGCCATGTTCGGGATTTTTGGTGAAAGCATCTGGCAAGTCTATTTGAACTTGCACTGATAGATAGTATGGGCCCTTCTCTAGTGATGGACCCTAGGCTTCATGGTATATTTAAATATTCTGAATTAAAAATATATTTGTTGGGGTTGGTCCTGCTTTTAGCAGGCAGTTGGACTCGACCTCCTGAGGTCTCTTCCAGCCCTAGTATTCTATGATTCTGTGATTTAAAGTCAAATGTTCTATGTCGGGGGAAAATTTTTTTAAAAAAGTAATGTGTCAAAATATAGCGGCCTGTAGATGAAGACTATGTATAACTTGAGTTAAACTTTACAAAAGAGTGAAGGTTTTTGTTACAAGAGTAGCCAGAGTCATCTGACATGGATATATTTCTGTCATCTCAGCTTCCACAGATCACAAGCATTTTATATTAAGCCATTCTAAAATAGAACTGAGCCTTTATACTCTTTGTAATGAATTAATTGCGTGTTTGAGGGACACAGCCCCTTACACAACCTATTTTGAGGTACAGTACTACTGATGTCTTAACCTACCAGAGATATAAATGAACAAACTTTCTGCGCTGATTTTATCCAACATCACATTAGCTGTTGCTATATTTGACCAGAAATGTGTTCCCTTTGTCTTATCTTTCACATACCGCTCCTTTCAATAGTTTCAATAAAGTGACTGAAGTCCTGTTTGCCCTTTTACCTTTCCTCGGAAGGGCATTTTGTCTGGTTTTGAAAGGAAAAGCTATTCCATTTCTTTTGATGTGCTTCCACAACATCCTGTGTAACCAAAATAACATTATGCTCCCCAATGTCTAGACCTACAGCTACTTATTCTCTTGTTAATTCGGTGTCTGTACATAGCCTGCCCATTAGCATTATCTGGAGAATAAAGGTGTTTATATTGCAACCTTTTCAATTGCAAAGTGGAAGCCACAATAACTTAATGCTAATATAACATTTTTTAATACTTTTATTCAAATATATGTGACCATGATGTAGGTGATTTAACTTGTTCCTCATTCTAAGGAGGATGAAATACAGTGCTTTGTCCCAGATTGCTGTGTGATATTTTAATTATGTCCCCTCTAAAGCCCTCACAAATGTCACTAGAATACATTAAGATATTCCTAAATAAGATCTGATACAGCTAATGGTTACTTGTAGGTGACTTCCCAGAGTGCGATGCACTTGTACCTGGTAGTGTTTGCAAGTTCTTGCCCTAGTATTTTTTTTCTTATTCTAGTTATATGTGCAAGTAGAAATGTAAAATGCTATAAATATATAAGCTAGAAATGTGATTTCCGAATCATGCAATGTTACTGACTCTGATATGCTAATATATAATCATAAACACTTTTTATGATCTGTTTTTGTGAGCTCATAAATTTGACCGATGGATTTGGTTTGTTTCCAAGTCATCCTTCCCTTGCAGGGAGCCCTTTTGCCATACACTCTTCAGTTATTACTCATATGAGTTTTTTAATTTTTAACCCCTTTTCTTGGCTGATGGCACTTCACTTTAGCCTTTGGTAACCTGTTTTCTAGAGCTTGAAGGCCCAGGTGGTTGGACAGCAGCAGAGTTTCCACAATAAATTTAGGCATCCGTAGTAATGCATGGTAGAGTCATCCTCATTAGACACATATGAAGGCCAAACCAAAAGCAGGAGAGCGATGCATCTCATCGGTACCTTTGGCTTCAGCGGAGCCTCTTTTCGGTCTTTCAGTAGAAAGATGAAATTCTATAATTAGGTGTGAAATGAGCAGATTTTCATTTCTCATGACGTTTCCCAGATAGGCTCAATAATTTATGTCTAAGTATTTCCCCCCCAGTTTTATTAACTTAAATTGTCACACTGTCACAAAATTAAAACCAAACAACCCTCAAATGTTTTGTACTTATTCAAAACATAACTCCTGCAACTTGTATTCGTAGATGAAAAATCATCATATTTTGCATCTAATAATTTGCAATAATAGTTATTCAGCGTTCCAGGTACAAAAGTACTTTGCTAGAGCCATGCTCATTTTTTTAAGCTTGTGGCGATATTTACTGATTACAATCTAATCTTTCTAAGACAACCTACAGTGCACCTTGCCAATTACGCAATATGAGACCAGGAGAGATGAAGATGGGAATTCATCCATGAGCCTGGTTGTGATCAGTTTTTGCCCTGACACATGAAGATTAATAGTCCCTGTAATTATATCTTCATTTTTATAGTGGCTGTTGCTATTTTTATTCATGCCCCCATCTTTTTTGGGCTCCTGGAGTGGTGGTGAGTTGCAGAAGTTAAATGGGTATTCGGTTAAAATATGATGACCTTAGTAATGGATCCTTCTTGTAAACTGCTTTGAAGATTCAAAGAGCTAAGTAGTGAAAAGTGTTATGTTTTCAATGAGTTTTCTTCGAGTTTCAGAATATCTCCGTGTTTTTATTTTGGTGGATGGAGCAAGTAGAAGAATCCAGTGACCTTCGTGGCAAGGGCCCCTCTTTCCCTGGCTGGGGTTTGGGCTGGCAGCTTTTCCTCTTTGCCAGGGGCTGGGCTTGCAGCTGGTTTCTGGGGTAGGATGCCCAGCCACTCCTTCTGGAACTCCCTCCCCTGCTGTTTCTAGCTCTATAACTGTTGGTGAGGCTGGGGCTGGGGCTGGGGCTCGGGCTCTCCACTACCGCCTTCTAACTGGGAGGCTTTTAAAGGCCTCCAGCAGGCCTTTGGCAAGCCTGAAGTCGAGTCAGCTGGCCTCAATCTTCCTGGGCCAGCTCCCTGCCAGCTGCTCCTAATAGTCCTGCAGCCCTCCACCTCTAATTAGCAGGCCTTTCAGCCTTTTTGGGCTGCCTTTTCCCCACTCTCTAGCAGCCCTCTGGCCTGACCTTGTCACTCTTTCTTTACATATTCATTATTTCTGGTGGGGATTCGGAAGCCTGGATTCTATTTCTGATTTTGCCCTGGCTCACTCTGTGACATTGTAGTCACCTAAATAATCAGTCCAGCTTTTCCCAGAGGGTGCACAAACCCAGCTCCTATAGATTTCAACAGGCGCTGTTGCGTGCTTAGCACCTTGCAACTATCAGCGCACGTAGGATCTAATTTTAGGCAAATGTTGTTCCAAGTTCTTTGTTCTACCATCTGGAGTTGACAAATTCCGAGGATGTGGCTTGTTGTTGTTTTGCCCAGTGCCCAAGTGCAGCAGCTTGGAAGTACCTGACCTTTGGGAGTCCTTATGGCATTTAATTTAGTCAGGGTCAGGCACAGCAAGGGTGGAGCCGGTGCTGGGATTCTGGAAAGTCATTGGGGTAGGGTGGAAGAACTGCCACCAGAAAAAGCACATGACTACAAAAAGTGACCCTGCTCACTCATGAATATGTTTAGAAAGACAGCACATAGATGGGAGGAAGGAGTGGCATGAGCTTTTTGTCAGCTGCAAGGGTATCTCCGGTTGATAAGCCTTGGTAACTTTTTAATTTTAGTCTGAAGATCTTTGCTTGTTGTGTGCAGGACTTTTATCTAGCATATGATGCTATATAATGACATTCCTCCTTTGTGCTTAATCAGTATCTCTTAGGGTAAACTCTCACCAGTCAAGTAACAGGAAATGCATGATTACTTGTGGCAGTGTGTGTGCTTTCCTTGTACTGAAGGAGGTGATCAGCACAACAGCTATAGACAGAAGTATGACAAATGCAAAATATTATGCACGGGTGATTATGAGTCAACCCTTAACTTGTCAAAAAGCCACTGGTCCAGTCCACCCCAAATCCATGATCTCCATAAAGCGATAGCTAGTAAACACAGCTCTTCTCACTCTTTTGATCAAATAAAAGTTAAGTTTGGTTTCTAAGGCTCTCATTTAAGAAAACAGACTTTTATTTGTATAGGTGGATGAAAAAGAATGTATTCCAGAAACAATTATTATTTTCAGATACTCAGAATTAATTGGACTTTTAATATACTTCGTTTTTTGGAATATTTACAAATATATTTTAACGTATAGAAAAACACTTTCAGGTCCCCTGTTAGAATTGCTACTTAATTTTAAAAATCTTATTTCCTCAGTACGCGCCATATTAGGAAAACCACATTTGCCCTCTGAACGCCCAGTTGCTAGAGCTTAGAAAAAAGCAGTTCCTCCAACTCCCAAACATCACATAAGTAGTAGAACCTCAGAGTAACAAACAGCGTGGGAATGGAGGTTGTTTGTAACTCTGACGTGTTCGTAACTCTGAGCATAGGCGCTGATTCTGTGGGTGCTTCCAATAGTCCGGCATCCAATTGTACAGCACTCCCGATAGTCCGGCATCAAAATGGCAAGAGCCTAGTGAGTGAGCTTCGGCAAAAAACGAGTCACAAGGCAGCAGCGGCAGCAGCTGAACTGGGTTAAAAAAACTAAAACATTACAGTATACTGTATACAGTATGTACAATAAAAAGGGTTAAAAGCACTTTATATGCAGGATATACTGTATACAGTATATATATAACCAGTTTATAGTACCTCCTGATAGTCCGGCATATCCGATAATCCGGCACCACCTAGGTCCCAAAGGTTCTGGATTATTGGAAGTCTACTGTATGTATAAACTGGGTTGCTAGTGGTGTGATAGTCCATTGTTTCTTTATTATATTCTGTAATTGAGTCTTGATTTTTTTCCCCAGGCTTCGATAGGCATTATATCTGGTATGACTATGTTGTAGGCCTGTCAGATATTAGTTAAGTGTTTGAGATTTGTATGTGATATGAACTTTGTATTTACTAAAAATAATTAGAGGAAATAATTTCTGTAAAAGAAACACACACACACACACACACACACACACTCTCTCTCTCTCTCTCTCTCTCTCTCAGAACAGTCTAATTGGTTTAAGCCTAACCCAGATGGACAACTCTGCTGGCTGAGAACTTGTATAGATTAATGTTAGTGAAGGCCATTGACTGCTTATCCAGATGTTAAATATGTGTGAAATTCTGAACGGTGGTATTTTAATGTAGAAGTCGCCAAATAAAACAAATTAGAGCCAGTCAAACTATTTCTTGCACATTTAGCCCTATTTTCTCTTCAAGAATCCTTCAGAAACTTACTAATTTAGAAAATATAATCATTATTTATAAGTGCTCGTATTGTTGTAAACAATACAAATAATTTCTATTGCAGTAGAGTCAAATGGTCCCAATCAAGAACTTGTTGTGCTAGGCACTGTACATTATTGTTGTTTATTGTTAGCGTACAAGCTCTTCAGGACAAGGAAGATGATGAAGGGAAGTCTACTGCTCTGTGTATGTACAGTGCGTAGCACAATAGGGTTCCATTCTTGGTTGTCCCTTTGGTACAACATAATAAATAGGATTAATAATAATTAACTGACCAGTTTGTGTTGTAGTAAGGCTTTACCAGAGTGGGTTGCAAATCCAGCTGCAGAACACTACTTTTTTTTATCTGAGCATGGGTCCGGCACTATTGCCAACAGTGGAAGAGTTAACCTTACAGCAAGAGAAGCAGTTCTGCTAAGCCATAACTTGAGGATGGTAGCATGCACATAGAGATCAAAACACAAGTATGACAGATCACGGGGAAGCCCAAAAGGAAGCTGAGATCTGGAGACAGTGGATCCTAACATTTTAATCTGGAACAAGAGTAGGCACGTTGAATGCACGCACTATGTGTATTATGGGAAAGCTGTCAAAAGTCATCCAAGAAATGAAAACAATCCATCTGAACAAACATGGTGCAGTGAAATGAGGTGGGCATGGAGTGGTAAGATGGTGTTTAATGCTGCTACCATCTTACGCTTAGGAGTAAGAACGCATGAAAGAGATTTAGGAATTATGCTGGATAACATCAAAGTGAAATATCCTGCTGTCTTGAGAGCCAGCAAATTACAGAATAACAAAAGCTAGGCTGCAAACAAGAGACGTCATGTGTACAAGAATCTACACTAGAATTTACATCAGTATAACTTGCGTTGTTTAGGGGTGTGAATAAGTCACCTCCCTGAGCAAAAGAAGTTACATTGACCTAAGTGCAGGTGTAAACAGTGCTTTGTTGGCAGGAGAGCTTCATTGCCACTCGTTGAAGGGGGATTAGTTAAATCAAAGGGAGAGCTCTCTCCCATCATTTTAGAGCATTTGCACTAGCAGCACTAGAGCTGTAAGCTCTGTCGTGTAAATGAAGCACAAGTATATGACCAACAAATGTATCAGGCAACTGTGAAAAGAATAGATTCCAAAAGCAGGTGCAGCACTATTGGATGGCATGCATAATCAAGACATCAGTTTGATAGATGACTTAAATACACACATTGGCAACAGCTCTATAGACTGGGAAGTTGTCCTGGGCACAGCAGCGGAAGGCATCCAAACTTACAGTGACGAATGGCTCTTGAATCTCTCTGGCTCAAACACTGTACAGATAGGAGACAGTCTCTGCTAGCACAAGAAGATTCACAAGTTCACATGGAGATCACCAGATAATGCAGCTGTCGACTAGATAGGTCTCACGTGTATATCTAAGAGGTGAGCATCTTTTTTGAAAAGCAGATGTTGGCTCAGAGCGTTATCTCTGAGGGGCCACACTCCAACTTAAACTCAAAAAGATCACAAAGATGCACAAAAAGAATGTTATAGCAGTTGAGAAATTCTGGGACAAAGAAATGCAGATCAGATTCCAGATTGCATTTTGCAACTGGTCCAGTATTTTACAGAACCAGTAGTTGAGACAGCAGAGGAAGTAGTGGGCCCCCAAAGAGGACAAAAGTAAAATGCATAGATTATTACATCTGGAACACAGGCCGTGACTGACAAACAGAAAGCTTTGAAGGCAAAAAAGGAACAGTGCAAGACACAGGCAGAAATCTTAGAAATGGATGCAAGAGACAAAGAAATAAAGAAAAACATTCAGGTAAGATAGAGCTGTCTGGGTTCAGAAGAAGTCTCCAGAGGCAGAAGCAGCAACACGAGAAAGGAAGTATCAAGCAGCTCTATAGAATAGTGAAGAACCTCTCAGAAAGACTAGATCATGCCCATCAATGACTGTCATGGACAAATACTGAAAGAAGAACAAGCCTGGAAAGAACATTTCCTTTCCACATTAAACTGTCTAGAGCCAACAGTCATGCACAAGATGAGAGAAATGCGAGTGCTAAGTTAGAAATAGAAGAAAGACCTTTAAAAGCCCATGAAATTGAAGCAGCTATCAAAGGCCATACCTAGATAAGGGAAATGCCTGATTTTCACACAATTCAAGGAGGTGTACTGAAGGCAGAAGGGAAAATTCTGACTGAGTGGTTCATAAAACTCTATAACGACATATGGGTGAAAAACCAAGAACCATGGGGCTGAAAAGATAGTATTAGGCATTATGAAAACTGGTAACCTTATTCAGTGCATGGTAAAAGTACCACAACTTGTGAGTGACAGTAATCCGTGGTGAAACTGAGAGCTTACAACCTGAATATAAGACAAGAGACAACAGGTGAATACAACAGATGTGGGAGGAACACAAGGTAATGGTGATGTAATTGCATCTGATGAAGCCCACAAAAGCCTATGCCCACATAAAGTTGTTAGTCTTTAAGGTGCCACAGGACTCCTCGTTTTTGCTGAAACAGACTAACATGGCTACCACTCTGAAAAAAAGTGGCCTTGTTAGTGTAATAAGTAGCAGACACATCACAGCCACTGTCCAGCCTTTGTCAAATGTCTGGTAAATGGCAGAACAAGATTTAAGGAGAGCTTTGAAGGAGGACAATATAGTGTCTGGGTTTATACCCCTATGCATAAGGGTGGCCGAGGCAAAAGCACTAAGGTGTTTGAGAGATGATTGGACTAATGGGTGATAAAGGCTGGCATCATTGGCAAGGCAAGGATGGAGGGTTGAAGGCTTAAATGGCCTTAGATGTAAAGCTTCAGAGGGGTAGCCATGTTAGTCTATAACTGGAAAAACTTCACCTGAAGAAGTTGGCTGTGCCCACGAAAGCTCATGATACCATCTACATGTTTTGTTAGTCTTTAAGGTGCTGCTAGACTATTCATTGTTTTTTAAGTTCTTAAAAGTAAAGTTTTTGTTTGCAGTGGAAGAGGGAGAACAAGGGGAGGGACTAGTTTGTGACTACATTTCAACCAATTGTGAACTGGTTTTCAGCAATCTGCTATTCATTACTCAGTGGTCACTTCAAGTCACCTGGTATTTTCTTTCTGCTTCTTGCCTGGATAGTTGAAACTTTTTGTGGAGGGGAATAATGAATGACAACTTACTGCTGGTAAAAGGATTCAGATGGAAAATTATTGATACTAAAAATTGTGAGACTTTCAATATTTGTGAACTGTTTCTCAAATATCAGAGCGACTTTCTGAATACTCATGAACAACACTTTGTAGGATTGTACAAATAACAGTGAATTAAACTCACCAATATATTATTTCTGAACATAATTACAAACCCCTTTTGCATCACTCAGTCGCCTCCATAGAAGTGCTTCCTGTACTATTCTGTGTAGTATTACACAGAATACTTAAGTCTTCTAATTTTCTTTATAATTACCTATATTGCAAACAGGAGAAATCTTAATTGGGAAGATGGGTTGTATAGCAGTCTGTTGGTGCTGCATGTTCATTCAAACTTGCCTAAGGCTGTAGAACACTAAGCATTAATGTGGGCCTTGAAATTGGGAACTGATCCCTTATCAATTCCTGAGAATGTATCACACTCTACTCCACCCATTACGACTCAGTTTTGTCTTCCAGTAACAACTGCCAGCAGCCCCTCCCATAGAGATAGGTTTGTTCTGTTAATTGTACTGACTGACTTAGTCCACAAGCTCACCTTAAGATTGTTCCCTGGAGTAGAAAGTATCTCAGCCAACTATACTGTGCTTTTAAGGGGCCTGCACCATGTTGTGTTTCAAACGTACCCGATATTTGCCTCCACCAGAACAAAGCATTTTTAAATATTTGTCCTTGTTTCTGTGTTGCCTTAATCAAAAATGTGCTTTTAAAAGGTTCAAGTGCATAACAAAGTGATCTGTCCTACAGGGTTCTCGATGCTCTTCAGATGCCAATATGCTTGGGGAGATGATGTTTGGCTCTGTGGCCATGAGCTACAAGGGTTCTACATTGAAAATTCATCAGATCCGGTGAGACTCATTCTGTTGGAGTTTTGGGGGTTTTTTTTTGGGGGGGGGTTGGGGGGGGGGGGGTTAACTAACGTCCTCTTCACAAGATTCCGTATTGGAGTAAAAGTGTTGTTCTTCTGAATGTTCCCAGTGCAGAACAGAGGCAGTTTCTAAATTCAGGTACAAATAGTATTTATCCTGATACTGATTTAGACATACAATAATGCTAGGCTAATTGTCATGTTATAAATGTAAGCCTTTAAAATCTGGAGGGATGTGAATAGAGGACAAGAAGGAAGTCTTGGGACAGTTGTGCTGTACTGACCTTTTCCTTTTTTTGTCTCACAGTTCCCCTCCTCAGCTCATGCTTAGCAAGGTTTTTACAGCTCGAACTGGAAGTAGCATCTATGGAAGTCTAAACACGTGAGTACATTAGAAATAGTATTCTCAGTCTGAGTAGCTGAACCTAACCACTGCTTGGAAGAGAATTCTGATCATGTCAGGAGCCTTAGAATCTTTTATCCATGGGGTGGGGGTGGAGAACTGCTCCAGCCAGGTTGGCAGCTGGTAAAGCTCATGTTTACCGGGTTACTGGTTAATCCTTTACATCCCTAGTGCTAACTGTACAACTGTCCTGGCTTTGTGAGCACTGTTAGGTTAGTGGGGGTTTTCCACAACTGTTGTGAAAGCCTGCACTAGTTGCTAGTGTGTTCCATTCAGGTTAATCAATGAAATCAGACAGCACTGTACCAAAATCTGAATTACTGATTTTTTTTTTTTGTTGGGTTTTTGCTTTTCTAGGTTGCAGGACAGTCTTGAGTTCATTAATCAGGATAGTAATACATTAAAGCCAGACCATAGTACAATTATGAATGGACTTCTTGGAAACATAGGTAATTTAAAGCTGCTTTTCTTTCTTGGTATCTTTGTTAATTGAATAATCACTAGATTTTTAGACTGTTGCGAACAATTCCATATGTGAACATTTATTATCCAGCTCATAAAACACACTGAAACAGTAGCAAGGGATTTTATAAAAAGAAACCTTGGCATAGATTTGAGAAAGGATAAACGATACGTCTTAGGTTTTGGTATTGGGACACGGAGCTTTTTTTCCATCTTCATTAGTGGTTTAAATACTGCCTGTATGAGGAAACACCACTTTTCTTGATCAGACAGGGTTGATTCTGTCTAGCCCTATTCTCCAATTCTTGTTAGTTAATTTAATGTTCAAGCCAAGGTTCTTTTGTAGTTAGAATACAGTTGTCTGGAAAAAGTTAATTTTAAAATTTTAAATGATCAACATCCAAGATTATCTGTGGACATGCATACTCTTCTGCTCTAGTATCCAGACCCCTGAGGTGAATTGAATGTTGTGCCCCCACATGGGGTTTTGGCTTCAATAATGGCATCAGTTGTTGGGAACAAGGATCCACCCATGTCCTCATAAGTCTAAGTGGGGCTACATTTGTGCTTCAAGTTAAACATGGGCTGGAACTGCAAACGTGAACCAGCTTTAAAAAGGCAGAGAAGGTTCAAACATGGTTTTTCCTCCTTGTTGCGGTACACACTTGTTTAAAACTTGCACCATCACTTCCAAGCTAATTGAGGTATAATAATGATAATAGACTTGCGCTACTTTTCTTGCCAATAATTCATTTACAAGAGAAACCTTGTAAAGGAGTTTGAGATTATGGTTCTTTACATGCATCCAAGTTTACAAAATATGGAAAGTCAATGTTGTACAACCTCTCTTTATTCAGTGTTTCCTTTTGGCATTGTGTGAGATTTTTAAAAGTGCCCAACTGACTTAGGAACCATAGTAAAGATGTTCTTTATCAGGCACTTTCCTCTGCAATTTGTATGACATTGGCATTTGTCTGGCAAAACTGCTGATGTGCCAACCCCCACTTCCCTCCACCCCTCAGAAAAAAAAAAAAAAAAGAAATCCACAGGGAAAATTAAAACTTGGGAATTGTCACTGTATGATCCAGGGATATAAGTGCTGCAAAGCACCATAATGCTGGTGGTCTTCTGCAGCCACAGAAAGAAGAGAATTCTCCTGCTGTGCTGTGGTAGGACGGGCCAGAACTTTGGTTGATTGGTTGGTGGAAAGTCACAGAGAAAAAGAACAGAAATACTGAAACTGCAATGAAACTGCACAAACTTTCAATCCTTTCATCGGTATTTGTTTACAGTTCTCACTTCATGGCAGAGAGAACAATGCGTAAGATAAGGCAGAGAAGTTAATCTGTAACTGGAGCATTTGTAATAACTAAATTTAAATTTAAAAAAAAAGGTTCTAACCCACAGGCTCTTGCCAACGCATGATATAAAAATGTTTCTGTGTGTTTTGGTTGGGGACTGTTTATACACTACTCTTTTCATACATACCTGCTCTGGTTTTTAATTAGTCCCTGCCATCTTCTTCCTTAATAGGGTCCTACCAAATTCATTGCCATGAAAGATGTGTCATGGATCATGCAGTCTGGTCTTCACCTGTGAAATCTGGCCTTTTGTGTGCTTTTACCCTGCATTATACTGATTTCACAGGGGAGATCAGTGTCTCAGATTAGAATCCTGACCCAAAAAGGGAGTTACTGGGGGGGGGGGGGGAGAGGAATCACAAGGTTATTTTAGGGGGGTGATCGTGATATTGCCACCTTTACTTCTGTGCTGCCTTCAGTGCCGGCAGGTGAGTGGTAGCTGTTGGCTGGGCACCCAGCTCTGAAGGCAGAACCCCACCAATAGTAGTGATGCCACCCTTACTTCTGCGCTGCTGCCTTCAGAACTGGATGGCCAGAGAGTGACAGCTGCTGACTGACATAAGGGGCAATACCATACCAATACCATGCCATGGCATCCTTCTGCGCTTCTGATGCTGGCTCTGCCTTCAGAGCTAGACTTCTGGTCAGTAGCTGCCGCTTTCCACCTGCCAAGTTTGGAAGGCAGCACTGCCATCTGTAGCAGGGTAGAAGTAAAGGTAGCAACACTGCAACCCCCCTACAATAACCTTCTGACCCCTCACCAGCTCCTTTTTGGGTCAGGACCCCTACAATTACAAAACTGTGATATTTCAGATTTAAATAACTGAAATTTTAAACGTTTAACATCCTATGACCATGAAATTGACCAAAATGGACCATGAATTGGGTAGGGCCCTATGAATTAAGAACTCAGTTATTTAAAGAGAAGGAAGATTACCTAGGGTTACCTAGGGAGGTGGTGGAATCTCCATCCCTAGAGGTTTTTAAGTTTCGGCTTGACAAAGCCCTGGCTGGGTTGATTTAGTTGGAATTGGTCCTGCTTTGGGTAGGGGGCTGGACTTGATGACCTCCTGACGTCTCTTTCAGCCCTATGATTCTATGAAGAGGTGCTTTAGTTAAAGTGCAGTCTTCTGAATTTTTAAATACATTTGCATAGAAAACCTTGAGTGCTCAATAGTTTCCCAAATTCAGCTTTTTGGTGCAGCTTGCAATTAACTAATTAAAAATGTCAGTGTTGTATTTTTTTGTGATATATGTAAAACAAGCATAACCTAGTTTCCTGATGCAACTTACGTATCAGTAATGAATTTTTCTACGATTTTAACGTTGTTGATGTTTATTTTCTATCCACCATTCTTAGGACTAATGTCATGTATTTACTCTTAATTTGCAATTTAATTCTAACCTATAATTTTTCTTGCCACGCTATTAAATTTAATTTACTCATGCTTTCTTTCATCTTCTTCGAAGATGGAGTATCCTAGCCATTCCCTCAATGGAGATGTACAAATAAATGTTTGACACCAGACTAAATCTAATATCTTTGTTAAAGTTTTAAGCAAGTAGGTGTTCCTAACTTCCAGCATAAATTATTTATTCGTTTTTAAAAAGTCCCTTTTATTGGAGATAATGTAAAATTAGATCCTGGGTTTTTAAAAAAATTTTGGAAATACAATATTTTAACTGTAGGTACTTCAGCTTGGATTGTTACTCCTGCTGAGTATAAGAGCTGTATTCCCCTATATCTGTTGGTCTGCATTTGTGCTGGCTTATATCTTTTCCTCTCCTACAGACTCTGCTCTGCTTTACTAACTTCATTCTTTCATATGTATTTTACATTTTGCCATGTAGGTCTTTCACAGCTTTGCAGTCCTAGGCGAGCGTTCTCTGAACAAGGTCCGCTCCGCCTGATCCGGAGCGCCTCTTTCTTTGCAGGTTTGCAGTGTGCTGTGTGGATAGTCTAGTTGATGTAACAAAGATGTGTGGGTTTGTAGTGTAGCCATGGAAATAAGATATGTTTTAAAAATACAGTTGTGAAATTGGAGAGGAAAACGTAAAGTGAGCCTGCTTTTTTAGCTTTTTATCATTGGTGGAAATATTAAGCACACATTCTAGACAGTAGCAGATGTTTTAAAAGTTCTGTTCTCTTAATGAGTTTTGTTTTTATAAATGCTCATTTGTATGGTGCATATTTATTTTTGGAGGCAGTATTTGCTTTACAAACTAATTTAAATCTGGACCTGTTTTATCCAAATTTCAAGAAATGTGGTCACTTTTGGTTCATATAAAATGAACCATTCTTGTTTTCAGTGGCTTGGTCTTATTTCCATGGCTGAGTAGCTTTTGTTTCACAGATCTGTAAAATATATCACATTTAAGATTATTATGATTGACACTTTCTTTTGATCTTCTATACACATAAGGACTGGCTGTTAATAAATACTGCTCAAAGCTTAGTTGAACAAGCAATTCACTATATAAAGTTTTAATAGTAACCCTTTTCCTTCCTGTTTACTATTATAAGATATTCTGGAAGAATTGTTTATTACATGGTCCAGACTTGAAAACACAGCTTTTATTGAATGTCGCTAATTCGTACACATCTATGATCTAAGTTTCTCTTTTTGTCTTTTACTTAGTGCTTTAGCGGCTTGGCTAATACCCTTTTGGTACATTATGGTTTTACTCCATAAATTTGTTTATAAAAGAGAGAATGAATGTTGGCCTGAAACTTTTTGTTCTTAAAATAAAGAGGCAGATTTCAGAAACAAAATATGTAAGAGCTTTTTAAAATAAAAATTTTGGCTTGTTCAGCTTAGCAGCATCTTTTGGTGATGGGCTTGTTTAGAGTGTGTTGAAAAAGATCTAAATTAATGCATTGACATGAGCATGATTTGGTTTTGTTAATTAAGTGGAACACTACAAACAGGGACAGAAAATGTATATTCTTTTGCTGATTGGTGCCTTATTTTACAGTTCACAGCAACCCTATGGACATGCCGGGGAGGGAGCAGAATGAGGATAGAGACAGCGGCATAGCAAGATCTGGTAAAATCCAGCGCATTACGAATAATTGCCATTAGATGTTCATCTATCCTGTTATCTAAGCCACCTTCTCTATTACTTGGTGACGTCCCTAAAACCAGAATCCCAGAAATCTGACTTTCCCTACTATAACGATCTGTTTTAAAATGTACATGTTAATTTATTTATATTTATGCAAATGCTAGAGATGAGCATCTATCCACATACTTCAGGTATCCTTGATATACGTAAAATTGTCTCACAGAAATACTCTGCATTCAGCAGTACAGTTGAATATAACGTGCCCCCAATGAGCCAGGCAAGTTAAAGACTCAAATCTAACTCATAATACATTCAAAAATATTGTATTCCATTATTATTGAGGGGATTAATAATCTCCATTTTCTAATCTGGGTAGTGTCCCTCAATAACCTCAGGTTGATGGGACTTGCATCTAACATGCCATCCTTCCTGTCTGTTTTTCCTTCAACCTTTGGAGAGCTGTTAAGGGATTGAAACTACCAAGTTTCTTATCCATTAAAGAAGATTGTTCTCTCTCCGCCTTGTGGGGCTGGAGGCACAGTGCGAGGTATCTGCATATATGCAGTGCCTACACTGCTTATAAATCTTAAAATAAGAAATATGTATAGATCAGAGGGATGAGCCAGATGTTTGATTAGTCAGATGCCTTTAGTGGGGTCCCTGTAACTGCTAACCTAATTACCCAAATATTCTTTTCTTTTCTCTTAGCAACGTAGAAAGAGTTTCACTTGTTTTTGTTTTTGTTTTTTCCTTTTTTCCCAATTCTTACAGCATCTCTGAGCAGCCTGCTTATCACTCCATTTCCCTCCCCGGGCTCTTCACTTACCAGAAGTTGTGCCAGCAGTTACCAAAGACGCTGGCGTCGCAGTCAGACCACAAGTTTGGAGAATGGGGTCTTCCCTAGATGGTGAGCTGATGACATAGCTGGCTTTACTTCTCATTCTTGCAAATTCCTCTAGTCTGATTCTGCTCTGGTATACCCCAGAGTAACGCTATTACATGCTATGGCATATTTATACTGGTGTAAGAGAAATCAAAATTGGATCTCTGGTGCTTTTACTGATTTATTTCTCTATAGTGTTTACTGTTTTTTTTTTCCACACAATGAAACCTGACTACAAATTGCAGATAAAAATGTGGGTTGAAATTCTTAAGAGAAGGAGCCCTGAGATCCTAGTAAAAAAAGTAAATGATTGGCAAAGATGGGTGTGAATTGAAATACCAGATCCGAACTCCACAAACTTCAGATCTGGTCTTTGAGATTTAAGGCTCATCTTTGAATCATGTGTCGTGCTTTTATAGAGTGATAACACTGATGTCACCAAGGAAGATGATATAACGGCAAATGCAAACAAAAGGAGTTTGCTTAAGTTAAATGTTCTGATATTTAATCATATAAGAACTCAAACTGCCATTTAAAGCAATAATTCCTCACTTTTTCCCCCCCTTCAAGGTCCGTAGAAGAAAGCTTTAATTTGTCAGATGACAGCTCTGGCCCCAGCCCTGGAATTGTTAGGAAAAAGAAGATAGCGATTGGTGTGATATTTTCACTCTCAAAGGATGAGGAGGAAAATAATAAATTTCATGAGTTCTTTTTCTCACATTTCCCTCTTTTTGAGAGTCACATGAACAAACTGAAGAGTGCAATAGAACAGGTAAACACAGTCTCTTGAGATTCTTGCACTTTCTATATTTTTGTTTATTTTTTTTCTTGCATCTTACTGAAGTATCTGTAATACAGTGGGCCAGATTCCTCTCCACTAATGGAGTTATAGCAGATTTGTGCTCAATGAGCCAGGTCTTTGCCCCTGCTTCCTACTAACAGCAGAGAGACTGCGTTGGGGAGGGGACAACGCATGCTGCAGGATGCTGAAAGGATCATTGGAAGTTAGAACAGTCCTTAGACCTGCACTGGTTGAAAGGTGGCTTAGAACCTCCTTTGTCTCCTTCTCTCAACTATACAGGATCCACTCCGGCTGATTACATTGCAGATTCAGGATCCTTCAGTGCACTCCTATGGGCTTTAAACAACTCTACTATTTTGGTTTTTTGCTGAATAATTTTACATATAAGGGGTGGATTGATTGTTTCATCTCAAACCCCTCTTTTAGGAAATGTTTTCTCTGTGAATGTGCTGCTGCAATGGAAGAGTCAAAGTATGAAAACTTTGAACTCTTTTTTAGCTTGAATGTCTAAAAGTGCAGAAGACAAAGAGACTGCAAATACATATCCCTCGTATAACTCTCCTTATATATGAAAGTTGGCAATGTACCATCATTTATCATGTTTGAAAAAAATGTTATTTGCCTGACTGGTTGCATAAAAGATAAAGCCAAACACATGACTTTGTTTTCCATTTTCTTTACTTCTGTTGCCATGTATGGTGTTTGTTATCTGTTTAATGATTGTTTTCAAGGCTATGAAAATGAGCCGTAGATCAGCTGATGCCAGTCAACGGAGTTTGGCATATAACAGAATTGTAGATGCCCTAAATGAATTCAGGTGAGTGTTTAGTCTTAAATCTTTCATTGCTGTTTCTTTGAAAGTGCTTGAGATCCTTTGTAGTGCAGTGTTTCTCAACCCTTTCAGATTGGCAACCTCTTATTCAAGGTAAGAAATGATTTGTGACCCACTTACCTTAACTGTAATGGCATTAAAACTACCATTGCAAAACCTATATGATTTACCTGGGTGTGTGTTTTGAGAATCTATGAGAGACTACTTGACTGTGAAAGGGCATGGTGATGTGGGAAGCAGGTGAGCAAGATTTTCTTTGCTTCATATTGTAATAAAGTTTTCAATGCCTCACATCCCTCTGATTCCCTTTCATGGTCCACCCTGCCGGTCGTAACCTACGGGTTGAGAAACACTTTTCTAGTATATCTTTTCCTAATCTGTGAATAAAACAAACCTTTTCCCCCTCTCAGATCTCTGAGAGGAACTATAGATATTGCTCTACAAAAATTTCCAACAGGTAATTGTGGAGCATCTTTCAAAAAAAAATCTAAGCTTTTCCTCTTGACACTTGTACAGTGGAGAAGGGTAGTGTCACAACCTAGTTCTTTTAAGCAATAACACAGATGAGTATGTTGCTGGCATTTTCCTTGAGTAATTCAGGTAGCATGGGAAAAGAAAAATGAAACCAGTCTGTTTCTAATGATTAGGTAGGAGTGGCAGGATGCCCCTAAAAGACTAGAACTACATTTAACAAGCCCTGGAGAAAGCAACATTATATTGTAAAAAGGTAGTTAACCTTTTTTCCCCGACATTTAACTCACCGGGTGTTTTTCTTAGCAATAAAAGATTCTGTGGGACTTTTCATCTGAGGGGAAAAAACGTGTTTCAGTTTAGTTGCAGTTAATAGAATTACAGTGGTGTGACTGAATATCCCTGGATTATGTGCTCTTTAAGGGCAAACAGCACAGTTGTGGTATTTTCCAAACATCTCTCATCTCATAATGAGCCAGATCCTCAGTTCTTCAAGCAGCTGCTTTATGCTGTCAGTTGTCTGTCTGGGCTGGAGGGACAGGCCTGTAATGCGCCAAGCTGTGAGACTTTTCAGCACCACCTGGGCTGCATATGCAATCCTGGAGGCTATTTCTAGAAGCTGGCTGGCATCGAGAAATTTGGCAAACTCAAAGGTGACTTGAAGCGCCCTTAGGCGTTCTCCCTGAGGATGCAAGTTCTGTGCTTTGCTTCTGCAAGGCACAGCACCGGGAAAACTCACCGGGAAGAACTCACCATGGGTTCTTCCCCTCTGAATAAGTTCCGTTTGGTTGTGCTCCAGCTGAAGTGTAGATGACGTGCAGAGAGTGAAAGAGAAGTTCAGGGTTCTCGTCTTTGTACTTGTAAGGTGAAAATGCAAGTGGAACAGTAAAATAAAACACCTCACTTTATAGGGCAGGATTGGCAAGCTTGTTTTCTGAAGTTTTTAAGTGATCATTCATTCACATGACACATTGATTGGGTAACCCCCAATGGAAGCAGATGTGCACTACCAGTTTTATGCAGTGTTTCCATGGTGGTGTAAATACAGTACCATTGCAATGAAAGTAGGTGAATTAAATCCAGTATGGACTTACCTGGGGCCTCAGCCTTCATTTGGATTATTTTATTTTTTAACTGTGTGTGTTAATAGGTAGGAATGCACAAATGCTCTTGCAGCTTTTGGCAGCTTTCTAGAACCATATTCCTCTGGGGTGTGTAGACGCGTAATGCCGTATTGTAGCTTGATTACTATGAAAAGTGTTTTTTACGGAACAGAAAAACACTTGCCTCTTTTAAACTAAAAGTATAAAAAAAGAGGTGCATCTAAATGTCAACATCTGGATGAATGAGTTAAAAAATCCATTTGGGGTTAAATGGAATATCTTTTAGATAGACACTTGACTTCTGCATTATTCAGCAAATTCGGTTGTACATGCATGTGTTGGGGGAAGATGTGAAGCCCCCCCATTAGCCTCATTTCTAACAACGAAAATACAACATTTTTACTCAGTCTTTGGCTGGTATAAATCAGCACAGCTTCACTAAAGTCAATAGTGCAAGGTTAATTTATACCTGTTGAGAGTATTGCTCCCTGCTTTACTATCCAGGAGCTAAAAGATGTACTTCTCTGAGGTAAAGTGAAAATGAGGATGGTCCATATATGGCCCTCTTGTTGCCCACCACAAAAATCGGTTTGGGGCAGCATGTGAGAAGGGGAGACTGGATAGGGATGTAAAGGATTAACCGGTTGCCTTTTTGGATGATACTTACCAGCTGATGCTTACCGGGTAATCAGCAACTGGGCTGGAGCTCGCAGCAGCCCCCACTGCCTATCGAGGGCTGTGCTGAAGGAGCCCGCTGCCCACTGCAGGCTATCCAGACCATGGTTAAATCATTAAACCCAGTTAAAATTGTTAAGGTGCATTTACATCCCTAATCCCGAGGGAATTACTCTCCTTGCCATGTGCACAGACAGCATCCATTGTTACATTCTGGGACCTGCCTCGTGTTTCCTGATTTCCTCCTCCTCCTCTCCCCCACATCTTCCCTTTGGCTTTTTATAGGAGCTTAATTCTGCAGTAAGTAGCACAGTGCTGCATCTCGCAGCCTGTCTTTCCTCCCTTCCCATGGGACATCTAGTCTATCATCTGCAACATCCTTGATCACCCTTGGCCATGCAAATGGGGATTCCCAAGGGACATTTTGAATGGAGGCACTGCCTTGTGACTTTCCAAGGTACAAAAATTGACCGTGAAGTTAGTCTGGTTCTGTTCTTCTTGCCAAGTAATGGTCAGGTTTTTATGTGTTGTATATTGAAGATGCAGACTATGCTAGACTTTAAATCTAATGAACAACAACTGCCTCTGGCCCCATATGATTCTTTTAGCAGCCCATGAATCACTCGGACATATGACTGTCCCAGTCACAACCTTTATTGTGGCCAGACACTTCTGCACTGGTCGAGCAGAATGGTAGGAGCTGCTACCTCCCAAAGACTCATCTAGTCCCAAAGACTCATTTTAGTTGGGATTGGTCCTGCCTAGAGCAGGGGGTTGGACTTGATGACCTTCTGAGGTCTCTTCCAGCTCTATGGTTCTATGATCTATATAGGCAAGATCCTCTTGTGCCTGAAAAAGATGGCTTTAGATCAGCTTTTTGCAGGTATAGCAATGTCAAGCTGCCCTAATGCAGGAGAGGATCTGGCTCTCTGGGTTTTCTATTTACCTATCTGCACATGTTCTTATGTATGATTTGTTCTATTGTAGCACATGCGGTCCTGGTCTACAATTAAGACTCCTCTAACATGCTTGCGCCTATTTCATACCCATGAATCTTAAGCAGCTTACATTACTTACTTCAACAGAGGGTTCTGCTTAAAAATTGATGGTATCTTATGGCCCTTTGCACGATGCCTAACTCAGCAACGTGCATGAATCTTGCCTATTGCATGGGCTCTCCCACAGCAGCAATGGGCATGGGGACAAAAGAAAACAGACATGCTCCTAGTCCAATATGTTGCATTCTGAGAATAATTTTTTCCTGTCTAAAGAAAATTTCCCATTTTATAGAGGAAAATGGAGTGGGGGAGGGCAAGTATGTTAGATGAATTTTGCAAGGCAGCAAAATTATTTTAACAGAAAAGAAAAATTCCTTAAGAATCTCTTAAGACGGGATTGGGAACAGTTTTTTTGTTTTTTTTTTTTGGTGGTGGACACTGACCCACAGAAAAATAAGTCGGGGGCTGCACACAAGTGAAAAGCAAAGTGAAAAGCCCCTGACTGAGAGAGGAAAAAGACACTCCTTACATTCCCCTCACACACCAGAGCCTGGGGGGCCCAGGCTAGTAGATTCTGTGTGCTCCAGCCCTGTGGGTGGGTGGCCGGAGAGCTGGAGTGCCAGCGCGGGCTCCCCATTAAGGGGGAATTCCTGAGCCTCAAGGGCTGGATTGAGGCAAGCTGGGGGCTGCATCCGGCCTCTGGGCCAGAGGTTCCTCACCGCTGTTTTAAGATTTACTTTAATAACACTTTGCCTTCAAGAACCACAAAATGCTTTACATACATCAGTGAAGTAAACCTTGCAGCTGCTTTCCGAGGCTGGGAAGGATTCTGATCCCCATTGCATGGACTGAGAATCCGAGGCACAAAGAGCAGCGCTTTGGGGCATGGACCATCTTTTTTAAATGATTTTGTGCAGTGCCTCTCCCAGTGGCGGGGTGGGTCCTATATTTCTACTGTAGTTCAAATAATAAAAGGTAATAAAAGGGAAATAATTTGCTCATGGTGTATGGTGAATGTAGGGCAGGGAACAGAGTCATAGTCTTGTGCTCTAACTAGTAGGCAGCGCTATTTCAAAGCAGTACAATTGGATTCTTAATGAGCATTACAGTTATTTGTCTTCTGGTAGCTGCCATGGCATGCTAGGTGCTCTTTGCACCCATAGGAATACTCAGTACAGCCCCACCCCAATGGCTTTGTGTGTGTGTGTTTGTGAATGTTTTTTAAAGCTGAGATATCTGTTATGAGAGGTGGTATTTTCGTATTTTCTTTTGAGTGTTCCCTGTGTTGCCAGGGTCATAGTTGCTTCCTCCCCCCTCCCCACCCTCTCCCCGTGCCCCTCACCAGTGCATGAATGTCTGTAAATTGTAGGCAAAAGTTCAGACTCCCTTAAGAATTTCTAAATGTAAACCATTTTTATTGTACTGCAACCTTCACGAGAAAAAGAGTCTCCTACAAAGTGAAATTCCCCTGAATTGTCACTTTAAGGGGCTGATGGGTGTGCAGAATTGGGGAAGTTAGGGTCTGAATAGCAAAGGGGGGGAGGTGGTTGTGCTGTTAAATACGGTGTTTGCTGTAGATCACAGATGATGATTGATGAAAGCAGGAATATTTGTTTGAGAAAATATTGCTTAGAAGTTAAAGGAGGGATTCCCCTCCTCCCCCCTCTGTCTGCAGAGCTGCGAAGCAGTTAATCCTTGCCCTTGGTTTCTGTGCCATTACTTACATGTCTGGTATTGAAGGTTCCCTTTACTGCAGTCACATGCCTGCTGGCAGGTGGCCAGTGGAATCTGATCTGTCTCTGAGGAAACACTATCAGTTGCAGATGCAGCCTCGGTTACCAGAATAGTAAATAACAAGTCACAAGACTCAAGCTCTCCTTTCAACAAAAACAAATATTTTAATATCTTGGTTTTAGTGTAGAAATAGTTTCTTTTTCCTTTGAAAACAACTGAACAGCTGCACAGGGCTTGTCGGTGTTAGCCTGCACTAATGCAGGACAGAAGGGTTATTACGTGGTATTACCTTTGGCTTTTTAAGGGCTGCTCTGACTCATGGTGTGGATTCTGACACCAGTTTTAAGCTGGCCCCCCAGTTTAAAATATGTGTGATATGCATTCTGATGCTCCAGATCTCTCCCACTCAATGAACCAGATGGAAGGACCACTGAAGAGAAGGGGCTGTGAATCAGGGCTGGTGGGAGGCTTTCTTGTGCTACTCCTGTTTCTAGCCCTAACTCGTAAGTGTGGAAATTTACCCTAGAGGCATCCCCTGTGCACAATGAAGCAGCAGCACTATGTCTGAGACCTTTAAGCTCTGATGCCTCAGCACAAACACACTCTGCTTTCTACCACCCCAGGCCATGCTCACAGCCTGATCCCCCGCCCTGCCATGGCCACAGAACACTGTCATACTGTCCTCTGCTAGCCAGAGCTCACACAGTACCATGAGAAGTAGAGTATAAACTAGAGTAGCTTCAAGGCAGCAGCTTACCTCTGAGGCCAGATCTATACTAGACCCAGAAGGTTGGCTTAAGGTACACAACTCCAGCTACACAAATAACATGGTGGAGTCGACATACCTTAAGCCAAGCTTGGTGCCACCTTCACAGCTTTGCACCATGGCTCCCATCGGTATCCATGACTCCTCGCAACTCTGAGGAGTACTGATGCTGACTGGGGCTGCCCTCATCATTTGATTTAGCGCAGGGCTACTCAGCATGTGGCCTGCGGTGCGGTTTGGGTTTACGCAGGGCTCAACAAATGGCCCTCAGGTGGGATCCTTTCAACATGGCCTCCACTGGGAACATGCTCCACAATGGCGAGGCGTCTCCCAGGCCGGGTGAGCATTGAAAGATGCAAGCAAATGGGCTGGCTGGAACAGACGGCCCCCTTTTCTAGTCCCCAGGGAAGAGGTGTCAGGAGCACCAGAACATTGTCTGAAAGAAGCTATTTGTATATATTTGCATATATATTTGCATGTATATGCAACCACACTTAAGTTGCAGCCCTTGGCATGTGCTGTGAGTATCATCATGGCCCCCAGGGCTTCCAAGTTGAATAGCCCTGATTTAGCAGGTCTTTACCAGACTCACTAAATTGAACGCCAGAAGCTCGATCACCAGCGTGGTAAGTATAGATGTGGCCTAAGGGCCACATAAACTGTCTGAGAATATGGTGAGCACAAAGGTGGCTTTAAAGCTACATTTGTTCTTCCCCTTTACCCCACATCCCACTTCTCTCCTGGCAGAAGGGAGTAACTGAGACTTGTCCTCAACAAAATCTAAAGTAAGAACTTAAGAGAGACAGTTATGACTGTTGCTAAAGTGGTGAAATTTGTTTTTAAAAAATGGAAATCAATAGAGTGAATCATTTTTAAAAAGGAAAAGAAAGGCCCCATCCCACCCCTTTCTCACATTGCTTTGCTGAACATTGTACCGATATGTTGAAAGTTTTGATAGGTCATTTTTGTTCAGTTTGGGCAGAGACTTTCCATCTGCACTGGAGTTCCTAGCCTTGTGTGGTTTTTTGCTTTCCGTGAAGCCCAATTGCCTAGGGACAGTTTCTGCTTTTGAATTCTTCTGTCATATGAGACTATTTCCATGGCTTGAACCACAGCTGTTTTCATCCAAAGCTTCTTCATTTTTGAGAGAACTTCACCTAAATCTTCATTGGTTCAGGTTTTTTGGCAGCTGCTTCTTGAGTGCATTCACCTTCCTGGCATGCATAACTGTCAGTCTAGAAGTATCTGTTCTGAGCAGAAGATAATTTTGGGACCAATACACTGAGCTTTTGGAGAACGTCATTATAAGCAAGAGATTTGACTAGACACGATTTACAGGGACTGAGACTTGCATGTCTTGTTAGATGAAAGATACTTATCACAGCATTCTTCTAAAAAATAAAAAAAATTAGCTGGGGGAAACCAGTGGAAGTGATCAGGTATTTCCTTTGACTTCTTCAAAGTTGCTGACATCACTGGTTGGTTTAATTGTTTGTTTAATGGTGCTGAACTTAAAAAAAAACTCATTAGGATGGAGGAGGAAAGCTGAGGAATTGTTGGAGAGATTTTAATGGGATGCTTTAGCAAACAGCCAGAGTTCTAATTGGATATTTATGGTCCTCTGTGAAACTGAAAAGGTATGGACAGGTGCAGTAACCCTAATTTACATGCAAAGAATTAACTGATCTGTCTTTCTGCACGTGCATTCCCCTATGCATTTGGTGGAAATATTTGTGAATTTTTAAACTAAGCAGCCAATTAAAACACAAGTTGTATATCCATAAAGTGCCATATTCACCAAATAAATCAGACTTGGGAAGGATTTATGTGGCTTGAATGTCACTTATAAAGAGCAGGACATATATGAAACAAAAGAAAGAATGCTAAACCAATTAATTGTGGAGCCCTTCATTTCCTTTGCATTCTAAACGGAAGCTATTGAATCAATGAGCATTATTGTGTTTGAGATCATTTCAGTTTGAGGTGTTTCTAGTGTTTAGGTCACAAAGGTGGAAAGGTGAATTCAGTGTATTAAGTGAAAGGTTCTTAGTTTCTGTGGAGTTTGCCTAATAACTGATTAAAAAATTAAGTTTGACATAAATAGCAACTGGAATTAAATGTTGAAATACAGTCTTACTCATATGACCTTTCCTTCTTGAATTTATTTTAGAACAACTATTTGCAATCTCTATACCATGCCACGTATTGGTGAACCTGTCTGGCTTACCATGATGTCGGGGACTCCAGAAAAGAATCAGTTGTGCTATCGTTTCATGAAGGAGTTCACTTTCTTAATGGAAAATGCCTCAAAAAATCAGTAAGTTGTTTAGTTTAGGGTTTTTTGGGGGAGGAGAAGGGTCAGTGATGTCAGAGTTTAACATTGACAAAAACTGATGAAAGAACTAGCAGGAGCTATGGGTACATCTGTGCTGCAAAAGCAGACCTGCAGGGCTTGTAGGAGTTTACAAGGAGTGAGGGAAGTCAGAGGAAGAGTGCTCTTCCTCGGACTTCCTGCTGTGTAGATAGCGCCAAAAGCCAAAATAAGCTATTTCAACCTAAGGTACACAATTGATGTAGCTCAAGTTGTTTAGCTTATTTCAGCTTTAGCCCTGCTATGCAGACATGCCCTAATAGATTCGTTCTTTTGTCTTCTCTTCATCCTCTTCCTCCAAGGCATAAATATGGGAGATTAAAAAGAGTTTGTCTGCACTGACATCCTAAAACAAGCACAAATATGTGAAGACTGAGTGAAAATAGACCTGCTTTCTTACCTCAAAGAAATGGAAGCAGAAGAGCCAGCTGCTGGCCAATGTTGCTCAGATGTCCTCAAGGGAAAACATGACTCTGTTGTGCCTCAGAGCCTTTTACTTTTGCCCCAAAGTGTTAATTTTGCAATCCTTTTCCCCCTACAGGAAGGTCACAGTTAGCATGCGGCATGATCCATCTCCTTTCAGTAAGGGATTTCTTGCAGCAGTATGAGTGCCATCAGACTTTGGGGGAATGTGGAAAGCCTTGATGATTTGTAGAGGGAGCTGAAATGTTTTTCCCAAAATAAGTTCCAAGAGGGGTGGAAGAATGTGGCCAAGCTTAACCTCTTCAGCCTCCAGTCATTCTAAACTGTACACACTTAGGTTTTGTCTACATTTAAAAGTTTAAAGCGCAGCCACAGCAACTGAAAGTCTCTCCCAGCACACTATGTAAACCACTTCCATGAGGGGAGTAGCTAACTGCTCCGGGAGCCTGGTTCACACTGGCACTTTAAGCACTGACACACCCCTGAGCCAGATAGTTACAGCACTGTAAAGTACCGGTGTAGACTTAACCTCAAACATATTTTCTGATGTGGTTCTGTTTGGTTTTGTTTTAAACAGACCAGCATTGCTCCAGTGAGGGTATTAGGAGCATCAAATTCTGTGGGCCTAGTTTTCCACTCTGTCACACCAGCTTTACACTGCTGTAACTCAGTTATTTTCAGTAGAAAAGCTCCTAGTATACATTGGTGTGGGAGGAGAATCAAACCCAACACCTGTAGGTTTCTAGTTTAGTTCCAAATCTCCATTAATTTATTCCATGTACTCTCTCTAGCCAGCAGTCGAGAACCAGAGGACTAAAGCCTTTGAGTTTTTAAGATCTACAAAACTGTATTTAAATAGACATTGTTCTACTCATGCCCAGAGGGTGTCTGTTGGGTTTTTTTTTTTTGTCTTCAGGGGAACCTGAAATTGTAGTTAGGCCAACCAGCACCACCTGTTGGTCTGAAGAGGAATCTTGGGATGCCAAATCCTTGGTCAACTCTCTGCAAATATCCTTAGGGGGGACTGGAGTTATTTACCCTTTCTCCAGCTCAGTGGTCTCCTGCCACTCCTTTGGTTAGCATTGCAGGAGGTGGGGGAGAGAAGGTGTTGAAAAATAATGTCCAAACAAAAATGCAATTAAAACTCAGAAGCACTCTGGGGTGCTACTTCCCCTTTAAGATTTGCCAGTGGTTCACTGCCTAACGCTGACTGAAGGAACATGATGGCATTTTGCAGGTCAGAACCTCCCCGGATCCAGTCATATTTGTGTCTTTTCCCACATACACTTTCTCTCTCCTAGCAAATGGGACTTTTTAAAATGTAAAATGTCCCCTCAGTGTACAGTTCTCAGCATAAGAAATTACTTTCAGTTCACAGCGAGGATCTGTACAGAATATTGCCTACAGAAAATAATTTCAACAAAAGTAACTTACCTTTTTATAATGCTATCATAGACCATGGGGTTCTGCTCCACTGACCTCAATTTAACCTTAATGAGAAACTAGAAATATTTGGGAAAAGGGATAGATATAGAGTCTGTAATCCACTAACACTTTAACTTTCCCATCTGATTTCATTAGCTATAGATGTATTGTTGTTGTTTATTTAAAGTGCCATAAGCATACAAAGCACTTCAAACACTTGCAAGATACAAGATCTCTTTCTATCCTGAACAACTCACAGTTTATCTCTAATATCTCTGCAGAACAAAGGCCCATGGAAAACACAATCTTATTGCCATAGAAATGGACAAAACCAAAGAAAATGACTGGAAGGGAAGCATGTAATTTTGCCTTTCCATATTTAGACACAACAAGTTGTCATCTTTATGACTTTTAAAACATTTTAATTTAGTGTTTATGTAGAATGCAAATGTAAAATTTGGTTATAGTATAAAGCATGTTGCTCTGTACCATGCATTGATGGAGAGAAAGTATGTTACGTTCAGATTGGCTATAATAAAAAACGTATTTCAAATGAAGAATTATTTTGAGCTCATCTTTCAAAAAGATTATTTAAAGTCTTTCCAGCAATTGTTACTCCATTTATATTTGAATGTGAAGTTGGTATCCATTCAATGTCAATAACTGTTATATTAGTACATTAAATCATGTTGTTCAGGTTTTTCTAAAAGCTGTTTCACCCAACTTCTTAACTTGGCAAATGAAAACTATTTTGCCTGTTAGAGATGCACCTTTCCTGGATGATTATCACAGAACAATGTGTTGATGCCACGGGACTTGGAGCATATTTTAAAATCAAGTAACCATATCATTTTTAAATTGCATTATTGTTAAGCACAAAGCACAATATCTATCTGTTTTCAAAGTTTGGTAGCAAGTATAAAGGATTCTTCTTTCCTGAGATGTTCTTTTTCATAGATTCACAGATTTTAAAACCAAAAAGGATAATTTCTTTAGATCTTATTGTCATCTAATTTCTTATATAACACATGCCATAGAATTTCATCTGACTTACAGCTGTAATGAAGCCCAGTAACTTGTGTTTTGAGAAGATATTTTTTCATACTTAAGAACTACTAGGTTGTAGAAGATTTACTAAAATAGAATGTTAAAGTAATGAAAACCCACCCTTTCCTTTAGGCTACGTCTAGACTGCTTTCTTCTGCCGAAAGAAGATATGCAAATTCGGAGCTAATTTGCATATTTTCTTCTGATCGCGTTATCTTAAGAGGTTTTGTCAAAAAAGAAAGCAGTTTAGACGTGGTTCTTTTGGGGGAAAAAGCCTTTTTCGAAAGAACCTGTCTTCCTAAAAAAATGAGGTGTGCAGGGTTCTTTCGAAAAAGTTTTTTTTTTTTTTTGAAAGAACCACATCTAAACTGCTTTCTTTTTTGACAAAACCTCTTCCGATAACACGAGTGGAAGAAGCTATGCAAATTAGCTCTGAATTTGCATATCTTATTTTGGCAGAAAAAAGAAGTCTAGACATAGCCTTAGATAAAAATTCTGTTATGTTTAGTATTCTCTAATAATAAACTTTGCTTACAATTAGTTTTATTGGCAGTATGGTACTCTGTGTACAATTAGTAAATATATTTCCCAGATCTTTTGGTTTCACATATTTTAGCACACTCTATGGCTTCAGTAAACAGCTTGCTATGCATTCAGTCACTGGTGAATAGAAGTCTTATAATATTGCTAAACAGAAGAATCAAGATGTCCATAATATGGAAATGTTTTATGGTTTTAATTTTTATCCCTTTCAAAAAATGCTTCTCATCTTGGGACAGTACATTTTCTTTCTCCAGTCTGTTGCATAAAGAAATCAAAGCAGGCTGAGCAGCCTTTACAGTCTCTGTGTTCTTATTAGGAACATTCTTGCTTTTTGTTGTTGGTAGAATTGCTGTTGCTCTAATGCAATGAATGCCGGATTGGAAAAAGTGACACTGAGTGTTTCATTTTCAGATTTTTACCAGCCCTTCTGACTGCAATTCTGACTAACCACCTGGCCTGGGTCCCAACAGTCATGCCAAATGGACAGCCACCTATAAAAATCTTCCTGGAAAAGCATTCCTCCCAGAGTGTGGACATGTTGGCCAAGACCCATCCATACAACCCACTGTGGGCACAATTAGGTATGTCTTAAACCTCACCAAACTGTCTGTTGGCACACCACATAAACATGTGCGAGTGCTGTGACTTCTGCTGACCAGCCCACTGACGCGTTACAAGTAAAAAATCTGGGCCCTCTAACCAAGATACAGCTTTATAGATCAAGCTTACAGAGTGACACTGTGTTTACTATGTACTTTGTAATTATTTTTTAAGCACCATCAGTAATAAAGCCACAGCAGAAGAGTACAAAATCCCTTTTAAGTTTTTCAGGACAGGTCTTACAGGGGATTTTGTTCCCCTTATGGGTCTTTATAGGGAAACCGCATTTTCTAGCTGCTGTGATGCTATCTTGACAAGGCAAGTTGTGGGGAGGAGGGTGTGGAGGAACAGGAAAATTACTCACTTAAAAACTTAGTTGAAAGATTAATTTGAATAAGAAACATCTGTGTTGTCAGTTAGAGAGACCATGAATAGTAAGGCTCCGTGGATGATTAATGCACAAAACCCATAGGTAATACAGTAAAACTCCAATAGTCTGGCACTCCTGATAGTCCGGCATCAAAATGGCAAGAGCCTAGTGAGTGAGCTTCGGCAAAAAATGAGTCACAAGGTAACAGCGGCAGCAGCTGAACTGAGCAAAAAGGGTAAAAAAAGCTTAAAAAAACTAAAACATTACAGTATACTGTATACAGTATGTACAATAAAAAGGGTTAAGAACACTTTATATACAGTATATAATGTATACAGTATATATATAACCTGCTTATAGTACCTCCTGATAATCCGGCATATCTAATAATCCGGCACCACCTAAATCCCATAGGTTCCGGATTATCGGAAGTCCACTGTACTCTGACTGAGAAAGGAAAGGCGTCAGTGGATCAGACCCGGCGCATGGTGATTCAGGTCACCCTCTCATGGCTGGTCAATAGAGATGAGAATTTCAGACTCTCACTGTGCGGTCACATTGCCCCCTCCGGCAGCAAGCCCTATGGAGGGGGTCGCGCAAAGGGAAAGAAACCTGTTGGATTCCCTTCATAGAATTTCTCCCACATTGGCGCAGGCCGTGGTGACCTGCGAGGTGGACGAGAGGATCACATACTGGAACTTGTGGAACTCAAAGAGTCCACTGGCAGGCAGAGCCGGTATTAGGGAGGCGTTGTACCTCCTCTATGCCCTCTGGCTTCCTGTGAGACTTCACCACCACCTCACACCCCTAAAACAGCCAAGCACCCATTCGCCTGCACAAACAGAGAAACCAGAGCAGCTCTGACAGCCTAGGGGCTGGGTAGAACTCTTTACCTCCCCCGAAGATGGCAAAGAGGGAAGAGAAGAAGGTAAGGGAGAGCTGCAGCTGTGTAGCGTTTCTCCCCAGCACTGACACATTGTTGGCACAGATTTACTTTCCCTCTCCCCTGCAGCTGAGAGAAGGTTTCTTCGCATCTTCTTGGGATGTGGCTCTTTACAGGAGTATCAGAAGCGATCACTTTCTCTCAGGCAGGGGCGGCTGACCCAGGTGCTCCTGCACCTGTTTCCACCCACTGTCTTGGGTGTACTGCCTAAGCAGGGGGAAAGGAGAGGATGGGTCTGGGGCCTCCAAATGACCATAAAGATCAAATAAACCATCCCTGGCCATTTCTTCTCCTTGATCCTCACTTTCACAACAGGTGACAGCCCTGAGCAAAACTGCACT
Source organism: Rafetus swinhoei (assembly GCA_019425775.1). Taxonomy (NCBI): domain Eukaryota; kingdom Metazoa; phylum Chordata; order Testudines; family Trionychidae; genus Rafetus; species Rafetus swinhoei. Next base: position 16,602,561 of record CM033428.1, on the reverse strand, counting down.
GGAGACACCCTCAAAGTAATTTAGTGCTCATGAAAGGCGTGTGAGAGAAAGCCCTGTGGCGACCAAAACTTTCTGTGTCAGGCACAGCACAAGCTGTGGCAGCACAAGTGTCCCAGTGCCGCCCTCCCAGTGATCCCAAACGCTGATCCGGGAGAGGAAAAGTTTACATGAAAAAGTTTTGCTCAGTTTCCATGATCATTGAATTCTTGGTGTCTCTGCTGGCTTGCCTGTTGGCTTTTGTGTTTATAAACACCTGCTCACCAGAAACTGAAGAGAGACCCCTCTCATCACCATTGAAGTGACAGGAGAGGATAAATTTCAGTGACTGTCAATCTGGGGCAGAGTTGAACTGGTTACGTAGAGGTAAAAGGTTCCATTGTTTTTGGACTGTACTGATGAGACAGACGTAGCAACCCCTTTCTGGTGTATAGTTGCTGTTAAGGCTGTTGTTCATGTCAGGATCTCTCTAAAAATAATTACACTTGAAAAGAAAACATGCGTCTTTCCCCTGAACTCAACCCCTGGGGCCTACATAAGGCAGCTCAGATGTTCCTCTGGTCTGTGCACCATCCCCGTATGAGTCAAACTTGGCTGAACTTGATTTGTTTGTAATTTTGGCAATAAATATCCATTTTTATTTTTAGCATGTTTTAAACTGTTAATTTTCATAGTTGTGGGAAATTAAGGGAGGTCTTGTTCGGGGGAAGGGCAGCACTGACAGTGCAGCCGCAAGGGGTTCCCAGAACAGACATCTGGGCTGCAGGGGACTCCCTGTGCAGCAGAGGGGACTAGGGCAAAACCTCTGAGGAAGGTGGTCATAGTCCAGTGGAGAAGAGATCCCTGATCAGGGCCCTGGGAGAAGGAGGACTCCCGCCAGCGGGAGGGGCCATGACAGCAGGGCCAGTGACACTAGATCCTTGTTAGCGTTAGGTGTGGGGGAGGCTGTGCTCGCCAACTGTTATTGATTTATTTTCACCAATTTCTGTCATGTGAAATCAGCATCTATTGATGACTAACTATTTAAAGCCAATCCTGTCAAGCTTAAATGCAGAAACAATAAGGAGTCCTGTGGCACCTTAAAGACTAACACACTTATTTGGGCATCAGCTTTCATAGGCTGGAGCCCGCTTTGTCAGATATATCCATGAAAGCTAAGATGGCTAAATTTGTTAGTCTTAAGGTACCACCAGACGCCTCATTGTTTTGGCTAAAACAGACTAACACAGTTACCCCTCTGAGACTTAAATACAGAGACTCCCACGCTGATTTAGGTGACATCAACACTAGAAACTTTTGCTAGTGTAAAAACATTGGTTAGAAGTATGGATTTGGTTTTGTTGGGCAACATTGCTATACAACTAAAGCACTAGGTTAGACACAGTTGTACCAGCAAAAACACTTTTTTGCCAGTATAATCTGTATCTGCACTAGGGACGTTTGCTAGATCAGCTTTACCCACACATCTCATCTATTGTTGACCTGACCTTAGAAAACCAGCATCTGTATAATAACAGCATGATTATATTAAAGCTGAAAAATATTTATGCTTTGTTTTCTGTTGCAGGAGACTTGTATGGGGCAATTGGCTCACCTGTGAGATTAGCAAAAACAGTGGTGGTTGGTAAAAGACAAGATTTAGTTCAGAGATTGCTTTATTTCCTCACTTACTTCATAAGATGCTCTGAACTACAAGAGACTCATCTGCTAGAAAACGGGGAAGATGAAGCCATAGTAATGCCTGGAACAGTTATTACTACCACGCTGGAGAAAGGAGAGGTAGAGGAATCTGAATATGTGCTCATAACAATCCACAGGAACAGAAGCAATTTGCTCGCTAGAGAGTCTGAAGAAATGAGAACTCCTAGCTGTAGCTGCAAATATTGCAAGTGCCCACTTGTTCTTGGGCAAAATACAGAGGGCGTTTCTCAACAAGAGAGAGAATGTGCCCCAAATGCCTCTAAGGTGGAGATGGAGACTTCTCCACATGAGAGCAGAACAACTTCTGCTCCTGACTGCCAAGAAAATGCTGCTGACATTAAGCAGTGCAAGGATACATTGACACCTTGTCTGGATGCCAAATTGGAGACCGTAATCTGCACAGGGTCATCTTCAGTGGACAAATGTGCAATAGCAGAGTCGGGATTAGAGCCAGCAGCAGGAACATGGAGGGCTGAGGAGTCACTGGAATCTGGTAACCAGCCCATCAGAGTAACAAGATCAACAGGTATAGCTGTGGAAAAGAAGCCTCCGGATAAACTCTTGTCTGATGCGTTTCCTTGTGGTACCACTGAGGCTCAGACAAAGGTGACTTTCCTGATTGGAGATTCCATGTCTCCTGATTCAGACATTGAACTTAGAAGTCAAGCCGTAGTGGAACAAATTGCTAGGCATCATAACCAAGCAGCAAGGGAGGAAGGAGTGAGTGCTGATCACAACTGTGAAGCAAAACAAACGGTTGAGGACCAAAATAGAAACTGTGGGACAGCTGAACCGTTTCCTCAAGTCATCAGCGAACGTCCGAATTGGAACCCGCATCCTTACAATGCAGAGAGCATGAGTCTGTTTGATGAGTATTTTACGGATGATGGTTCAATTGAAACCAGGACTATTGATGATATTCCAGTGCAAGCCCCGATAGAGGTCCTAGATGACGGTGGTAGTTTAGAATTTTCCAAAAAATTAGGTACCAAGAGCAGCAAACTACCGAGTGAATTTTGTAAGTTTATGGAATCTGTTCGCCAGGAGACATGCAAAAACTGCTTTGCTGAGCAGGACCAAAGAGGCAAAATCTCTATTTGTGTCCCCCATGGGGATAAAGAGAACTCGGAGAAAAAAGTTGCCCCAGGATCTGATTGGGACATTCCAAGAAATGAGAGCTCAGATAGTGCCCTGGGTGACAGTGAAAGTGAAGACACAGGTCATGATTTAACTAGACAGAACAGTAACTACTACGTAGGCGAGCATGAGGACTGGGCAGAAGAAGAGGAGATCCCCTTCCCTGGGTAAGTAATTTCAACAATAACAGACACACTGACAAATATAATCTCTTATCCATGTGCATGGCTTGAGATGCTGTAGCCTAATTTTGCAACAATGATTGGAAATATTCTCTTGGGCTTGGTGGTTGTAAAATGAATGTTAAAAGATTCGTGATCTGGATATTAACAATATTAATTATGAATTGCAACCCTGGCTCATAATCTTGTTCCTCTACAGTATTTTATGCACAGGGCTGAATATTGTAAACTGTCTTTGAAGTGTAAAGTTTCTTTTTAAAATATGGTTGTACAGCTGATTACATTAAGAGGAGAGATGATTGGAACTAAAATGTCACACTTGCTCAAGCTGAAATGAGTAGAAATCAGTGTTAGTTTTAGTACATGTCCATGATATACCTTTCTTGCAGGTCAAAATTAGTTGAAGTGACCTCTATCCAGCCCAGTATTGCCAATTTTGGAAGGTCCTTGCTAGGTGGCTACTGTTCATCTTACGTACCTGACTTTGTTTTGCAAGGAGTAGGAAATGATGAAAAACTGAGACACTGTTTGGTGTCGGATTTGTCGCATGCTGTGCAGGTAATTAAACCATATGCAATGAAATGTATCTTTCTCAATAAAAAGAGGCAAATATTTCTGAACTGGCAATCTGCTGGAACTGGAAATATTTATTGTCACAGCTCCATTCGAGTACCCCCAGTCCCATTTCACTAGTTCATTCTCAATGCTCTGATCTATCTGTTGGTACTCCTGAGTAATATGATTATCTGCACCTGAGTAATAGTTATCTGATCCAGATTTTCACTGTGAGATCCTGTGAAGCCAGTGAAGAAGGATCATGCCTTAAGAGAAAAGAGACATCCATGTTAAAAGGCACAGAAATCATGAAGTCTCTCTTCTTTTAGGTGCAGCAACCACGAATAGAGTGGTTATAGAGTCCGAACTGACATAGAGCCTTTCCCATTCCTGTCTCCCCAACTAACTGCTGGTGTCTTGAGTGTCTGCAGAGCAGAACTTATAGTGGGGAAAATAATATTTAGCACTGGGATCTCTCAGTACTGTTATTTTTTCCTTAGGGCAGGCCTACACTATGGGGTAAAGGCAGCCTAAGTTACGCAGTTCCAGCTATGTGAATAACATAGCTAGGGTCGAAGTGCCTTAGGTCGACTTTATGTGGTGTCTGCACTGTGCTGGACTGATGGGAAAACTCTCCCATCTACTTACCTTTAGCTTCTCATTCCAGTGTAGCACTGGAGTCAATGGGAGCACGTTCGGCAGTTGATTTAGCGGATCTTCACCAGACCCTCTAAATTTATCTCTGCCCCCCTATGGATGGGGGGGGGGATGAGGTAATGGCTTAAGGGTGCAGGCTTAGTGGGGGAAAAGAGAGACACCCCTTTTCCCCCATACACACTCAAGGCACATGTGAAGCAGGACTCTGCACTCCAATCTACCTTTCTCTTTCTGTTCTTCCTCTAGAATGGGCACTCTGTTGAAGTGTTTCTTCCCCAATAATTCCTATCCACATGATTCAGGGTCTATACTGGGGGGAGGCTGGAGATGGGGCAGGTTGGAGGGAGGAATGAATGGGGTCATTTCCTCCTCCCTCTGGCTCTGTGAAAATTAAGGGAAAAGACGTTCCAGGCAAAGACTGCCAGTTGCCATTGAAGGACATGATCTTGTTTCTCTATGCCAATAGTTTATTTCAGTGGGAGCAGGATGAGACCCTAGTGAAGATAAAATAAAACTTTTTCTGAGAGAAGTTAATAGGCCTTCTGCCACGATTCCCTTCTGCCACAAAGCCCAAGTATAGTTAGCACCATTTTATATGCAGCAGTTTGGCTACCCATATCTGTGGCCATTTCCCATAGTTTTCTTCCCCTTCCCTGCACATATCCCTATCAAGTTCACGTCACCCACTGAGCTGACCTACACACCTGGGTAGATTTCACCCATTTATAAATAAAGCCCAGCTGAACTTTGAGAAACCAGTTCAGTATCTCAAAGTGTCTACAGGTATGAAACAAATGCTTCATTCTTACATTCTACAAAAGAGAGATTTTTTCCCCCCTGACAAACAGCCATTGAATCAAGAATATAAAAAACTGCCAGGACAAGATTAGGCAAGATTTTACACACTGACTTTCAAATAAAACCATGCACCGTGTTGGTGGTACTCTGAGAAAAGGGATGCTTTTTCAAGCAATTAATCCACTAGTCTAATATGAAAAGAACCAACAAAGTTCTAAATATCCCCTTTTAAAAAAATCTTTTGGAAAGAAATATTTTAGAAAGACACCGATTGAAGGCAATAGAAAAGTCATTGTACACTTTGTTGTTTGCTCCCTCTGCTGGTTTTGCAGCAACACTTAACAAAACTTACTCATAGAATCATAGAATCATAGAGCTGGAAGAGACCTTAGAAGGTCATCAAGTCCAGCCCCCTGCTCTAGGCAGGACCAATTCCAACTAAATCAACCCGGCCAGGGCTTTGTCAAGCCGAGACTTAAACACCTCTAGGGATGGAGACTCCACTACTTCCCTAGGTAACCCATTCCAGTGCTTCACCACCCTCCTAATGAAATAGTTTTTCCTAATATCCAACCTGGACCTCTCCCACCACAACTTGAGACCATTGCTCCTTGTTCTGCCATCTGTCACTACTGAGAACAGCCTCTCTCCATCCTCTTTGGAACCTCCCTTCAGGAAGTTGAAGGCTGCTATCAAATCCCCCCCTCACTCTTCGCTTCTGCAGACTAAACAGACTCAAGTCCCTCAGCCTCTCCTCATAAGTCATATGCTCCAGCCCCCTAATCATTTTGGTTGCCCTCCGCTGGACCCTCTCCAATGCGTCCACATCCTTTTTTTGTTACTCCCAGAGCTGTTGCTGACATTAAAGGAAAACTGATTAGTAACAGGAGTGAAATTGACCAGACTATTTAAAGTGTCCAAACCGAGTGAAATACAAAAAACAAATAACCACAGCATACATGATGATAAGGACATTTGATTTGGGACGCTTTTAGTTTTAATAACCTAACGTGCTATTATTAATGGTTAAAGCTATTCAGGCTTGTTTTTTCTAAAGTATGATTTTAACCTACGTCCATTTAACTTCAGCTCCATTCAAACAGGATACATCAATATTTATTGAATGTCAAAGGGGAAAATTTGTAGGCACTGAAACATATTCATGCTTGGAAGAAGATATTCGATGCATTAGAGGATAATAAAAAGAAAACTACTTTGGAAAATGTAGGATTTTATCCTTTTAAGACTGAGGTAGTTTTTCTATTATAAAGACACATTTTTAAGGAATTGCAGTATATGTAAAAACACCGTCACTATTCGGGAAGAGATTTTTGGAAAAATTGAGTTGTCTTTTGTTATTTTCAGACTCAAAATATTTATTCTGTCTTTCCTTTTTCTTTTTTCTTTTTTTTTTTAAAGCATCCTGTTTTGGATGAACCAATTGCAGAGGCTGTTTGCATTATCGCAGACATGGATAAATGGACAGTGCAAGTGGCCAGTAGCCAAAGGCGAACTATTGATAATAAACTAGGAAAAGAGGTTTTAGTCTCTAGCCTTGTCTCCAACCTGCTTCATTCCACTCTTCAGCTTTATAAGCATAATTTATCTCCAAATTTTGTAAGTATGGGAAGATCTAGCTTACAAGGCTAAATGTGTTCTGAGAATATCATTTGAATTAACGTGTTAAAGAAGATGCTGTAAGTTGGTATTTTGCATGCTTCCACATAGCCACAGTAGATCATATTGTGCATTGTCTAACTTACATTTGTGCCCACTTGGGACATTCAGTTAAATTCTGTTTTGTAATCAAAATAGCTCTCTTTGGTCCTGATTTGGAGTGTAACCCACTATTCCACTAAAATAGATGAGAGTCTTGCCAGAGTAAGACCGGGAGATCCACCATCTAAGTAAAAAATACTTTTCAGAATAGAAATCTAAACAAAAGTTGGCATTGTCATTCTAGCTGCATGTCTTCCCGTGCTGTTGCCAGGTGCTTTCAAATAAATATTTACCTTGTCATGGCTAACTAAAGAAAATGGCATTATGGGGACTGAGCTGTTCCTCTTCAGAATTTGGCTGCAGAAGGCAGTGGTTCCCAACCTTTTTTATGCCAGCAAACCCATTCACAAACTTTTGGCAGACTGGTATCATTTTTGTTTTCATATTTGCAAATAATGAATTTGCAGATATGCAAATCAAAGTGTTGCCTGACTGCCTAGCCCCAACCCAGCCCCTTGCTCCCCAGGGCCTAACACCCTTTGAACCCCACCCCTATGCCCCATGCCTTTTGACCTTTTAACCTCTGACCCCTATAGCCCATGCCAACACTGTCTTGCCCTGTGACCCCACCATACCCTCACCCAGCACCCCTTTGCCCCCACCCCACCCCCGCACTCCCCAGAGCGAGGCTGCCCTCCGAGGGAGCTTGGTTGTTACTGCCACGTGGGCAGGGGGAGTAGCCATTGGCAAAGTGTGCGCTCCCTCCTCCTTCGCACTCCCTTCCTCCCCAAGTGTGTCTTGTCGCCCCATGGGTGGGGGGAACGCTTAGCCCCAGCCGGGCCGCTATTATCGAGCGGGAATGAGGGAGGGAGACGCCTCCTGCTCCACCTCCTCTTGCCGCTGCCTCAGCCCCAGTGTCGCCACTGGTGAAAGCGGTCACACAGGGAGGGGGAGCGGCTGTTGGCAGCATGCACTCCCTACTTCTTCGCGCCCTCTCCCTCCCCAAGCACAGAGGAGGAAGGGAGGGACCTCCTGCTTCACCTCCTCCTGCCACGCCTCAGCCACCATGGCTGCCAGAGCTGAGCTGCTGCGAAGAGCTGGCTTGAGCTCCAGCAGCCGCTGCAGCCCGGCAGCCAGTGGGTCATGGACCGGCAGCGGTCTGCAGACCAGCGGTTGGGAACCACTACAATAGAAGACTGTAAGGTGTTTTGTTTCTGATGTGATTGTTTTCATCTTCTTCTAGTGTGTTATGCACCTGGAAGATCGGCTGCAAGAGCTGTATTTCAAAAGCAAGATGCTGTCTGAATACCTCAAGGGCCAGATGCGAGTTCATGTCAAGGAGCTGGGCATAGTGTTGGGGTATGATCACAATGTTATTGAATAAAGTTTCCACATGTGTTTCCTCCACCCAAATCCTCTCCACACCTAGCAGGGTTGTCACGGCCTCAGGGTCTGCACTAGTGGATCCTCATACAGGATCAGCACCAACATTCCCTCTAATCTTTTCCATCCATGTGCGGAATAAATTTTTTCATGTGCATTGAGACACGTGCATATGTGTATCCTTTAGTTGGACATGAATTTCCCAGATCTGGGGCTGTCTCTATATCCTCTTAAGATCTCTCTCCATCCTCCATCTCCTGCCCCACTGGACTCGCCACTCCACAGTTCATCAGAACCATTTTTTAGGCGGCCACTCCTTGTTTAACAACACAAGATACCTGATTCCTCCAGGGTGACGTTCCCCACATGGCAGAGGGCCCAGAGGAGACTCACCGTAAGCCACATAGCATCCCTCAGTGGGAATGGGGCACAAGCAGAAAGGCCATTTCAGGAATCCTAGGAAGGCAGTCACCTCACCAGCATTGAAAGGGGGGGTGGAGAGTGAGGGGGGGGGGGTGGGTGGCAGGGGGAGAGACAGCAGATGCTGGCCACCCTGCATGTGGGGGGTGGGAGAGAAGCAGTAGCCAACAGCCCCACATGCTGAAATGGTCCCCCCGGGATCTCAATCAGCTAACCAGTTAACTGATTAGCCAGGGTTTTACATCCCTAGAATGAATTCCACTCCCTCCTTTGCTCCCAACTTGTGCTGAGTTGCCCACATGAAGCTCCTTTACTCAGGCTGTCTGTGCACAGTGAGTAGAATGAATTCCCCCCAGTGTATTCCGTTGCCAGAGCTGTTAGTTCAGTGACGGAGAGAGCAGACAGGAATGGATCCCCAGTCTCCTGCATGACAATGAAGATCTGTCAGTGACTCACCAGGCGGATCAGGAATAAATTTTGCTGTCTGTTCAAAAAAGAACTGATGTTTAGAATCACAGAAACGGTGTTGCCTTTACTTCAGAAATGCAACTGTTTGAATTTTACATTAAGAATGACTTGAAGTTGAAAGCTTTATCAATTAAAATATACTGCTCTTCTTAAATAGTCCAAGTGCAACTACCTTAGAGTGGCATGGATAATATAGCAGTTGATGCACACATACCGCACAGCTACATTTTGGGTTAAATTTAGTGTTTCTCCTTTTTTCCTTTTAGGATTGAATCCAGTGACCTCCCTTTACTGGCAGCTGTAGCAAGCACTCACTCTCCATATGTTGCCCAGATATTACTTTAAAATGCTGAAGGGCATAGAGATTAAATTTTTTTTCCTGGCAATGAAATGGAAGACAAGGAGACAGACATGAAACACGCTTGTCCCAGTTCCTTTTCGCTGGAGGCAGCTGAACTGCACAGCTTGCTGAGCTGACTGGGTCTCCATCACTGACTGCATATAATACAAACAATTGGAGAGCTCTTTTATTTTTTTCTCTCTCCCATTTGGCCATTCATAAAAAAAGAATTTAAACGCCAATGGTAATTGAAAAGCCTAGAGTTTGAGGCTGCTGAAGAAAATCCAAGATTTTGGAAAAAGCGGATTTTGGAAAAAGCGGAAGGATTGCAAATGTGTTTGGCCATTTCTGCAAGGAGGCTAATTATGTACAATGGAAACCAGGGAATGCAAGGAAGAACTGCTTTGTAATACTGTACAGTGCTTTTGCTGATTTTGTAAATTTTAACAGGAGAAGGAAGCAGCTGTCTTGAGACTGGCTTATACCTATTAGGAGTGTGTTAAGATCTTAACTCTCAAACTGCAGTGATTTGTAACAACTTCTGCTTTTTTCACTAAATAGTCAAATTGTGGATATTTCTCAAAGGACGAAGGATTTTTGTAAACAGCTTACTAATGACACACAGCTAAAAAATGTATTTATAATCTTTTTCCAAAGGAGTGGGGTGGAGGGAGGTGGAGCCAGCAAACAAATCGGCAAACGTGACTGTGTTTCCCTTTCTTGGGTTGGTGTTGTAACAGGTATTCAGTTGTTACAATGTTTAAATGTCTCTTTATAGTAAATGATACTTTTGTTTTATGACTTACAACAATAGAAGAAATGCAATTTTGAAACAAAGGCTAAAGAGAGAATGTTGATTTAAATTTCCCTATAATGTCCCAAAAATGCCACGACTAATACCTCTAATATTTTTACAGACTATAATATTCTGGCAGTACATTGTTTTTCAGTCAGTGAGTGATCTAGAAATTACTTGTACCAAAGCACTGGGGGAGAAAAAAAGACAACCTTAATTGCTCAGGTAACTAACTGCTATATTTAAAAAAAAATTAGTTCCACAAACGTGGATGCGTGATTATGCCCTTGCATAGAAATATCAAATTTATTTTTAAATATTCCCATGATGCAAGTTGCTGTAATCCCTTTTCTACCGATTTGTGTAGCTACCAGCAGGAAATGCTGTTTATTCCATTCTCAGAATTATTCACTCATCATTGTTTTGCCATCGTGTATACAGTAGTGGTAAAAATAGCTGATGTGGAACCAATCTGCTGTAAGTAATGTAAATGTACAGTAGGTGGGTGATTATGATTCAGAAGGCTCTACTACCTCAGTTTAACTGGACACTGCATTATATGCTTCTCTTTGCTTACTTGTCTTAGTGGCCAATTCGTGTAGCTAATTATAGTTGTTTTCATTGATCATTTTCAGAATACTGAAGTTCAGACTATCCATAATAATAATGAAAGATACTCGTTCACTAAATTATATTTACCTTTCTACAGTATCACATTATTGAAAAGAGGCTAACAGAAAGAATGAAGCATGCTTTTTGTTGTGGCTTGCAGACATTTTAAAAACAGATTTCCCCAATCTATCAAACTTGAAAATAGTGGGTGAAAGCCCAGCCCTACTGACATTAATAGCAAAACTTTCACTGGCTTCAGGGGGGCCAGGATTTCATCCAGTGTGTTTTGGTAGGAATATTAAAAATAATAACTACATTGCCACAAGAATCCGTATGAACAGACTTGCACCTTCATCATCATCTTTGTAGGATTGAGGTCTAACTTGGTAAGTAAGCCCCACTTTAACATGGGCAGTGTGTTCTGAAACTGTCTACTTACAAAATCCAATGCTGACTGCTGCAGGGAACACTTTCCTATTTAATATGTAGTCTGAAGATTTTTAATTTGTCACTGTTTGCTGTTTAAATGACCTTTTTAGCACATGATTATATTACATCTGGTTTTGAAACAAAGACAACAAGGCTACGTCTACACTGGCAGCTTCTTGCGCAAGAACAACTGTTGTTCTTGCGCAAAAACTTGCCTGCTGTCTACACTGCATGCGTGTTCTTGCGCAAGTAAATTTACAGTATAGCGTTGTAAAACAGGGCTTCTTCCAGAAGAGTTATTCCTCTCCCCATGAGGAATAAGCCCTCTTGCGCAAGAGCTCTTCCACAAGAGGGCAGTGTAGACAGGCAACATGAATTTCTTGCCCAAGAAGCTCCTATAGTTAAAATGGCCATCAGAGCTTTCTTGCGCAAGAGAGCATCCACACTGCCATGGATGCTCTTGCACAAAAGCACATCTTTTGTGCAAAAGCACATGCCAGTGTAGATGCACTCTTGTGGAAGATTTTTTGCACAAGTACTCTTCCACAAAACAGTTCTTGCGCAAGAAGCTGCCAGCGTAGACGTAGCCCAAATGTTTAAGGGCCTGATTCTACAAATACACATCAGTAATGTAGGATTGGGCTCTAAAATATGAATTTTAAACTATTTTTGCTAGAATACAGTATGCATTACGTAATTATCATTACAGTTCTGAACATTGTACATATTTTGAGGTTACTATAACGTGATTGGATTAGTGCTACAAGACTTGGTACTACAATATATTGAGCACTCTGGTCCTAATCCATCACAGCATTTAAACACATACTTAACTTTTAAGCATGTGCTAGTCCCATGGACTTCAGTGATTTGCAGAATCAACACCATGCTCAGCACCTTGTCTGACTGAGTCCCCAATGAATTATTACAGCAAAATACTATGTTCTCTTCTGGTCACTCACCACTAAGAAAACTCTGGGCTTTATTTTGAAATTGGGGTTGACTCTAAAGGAGAGTCTATACTGCACCATAGCTCAGAATAAGATACGCAAATTGAGTATCTATTTCCATCTTATTTTGAAATAGCTTATTCCATAATTTTGAAATAACCCACTATTCCAGAATGTCCCTTACTCCTTATGGAATTAGGTTTACAGGGCTGTCGGAATAGCGAGCCCATTATATTTTGAAATACCGGGCTTGCTTTGAAGACGCAGGATAGCTATTTTGGGATACTCTGGTATCTCAAAATAGTGTTGCAGTGTAGATGTAGCCTAAGAAACACATGGCCTCTGCCAACATGAAATCGAGAGAGAAAAAATTGTCATTAAGATGAGTCATTTTCAGTTTTCTTTTGCCTAACACAACTCTGTCAGATTGTTTTAATGCTATAATTTGTTCAGTCAGTCCTAGACAAACTGGCCATCCTGCCAGTACTATGGATATAGGTCATTAAAGCTAACTCTCCCTGTGAGAAGAATGCCTGAGCTCTGGGTCTGAAATGTAAGGACACTCTTCCTAACCATATTGGCATTGTGATAAATATGCAAATTCAACTTTAGGATGATGGGGAGCATTTCTATAATTTATCTTTTATGGTACATGAAAAATGTGGTACATTCGCCTCTCCTGAATAATTTTTAAAAAGGGATCTTTAACAACACTATAGTGTTGACTTTTAAAAATGTATCACACCTTTTTGTGTATAGAAAACTAATCTGTTTGATATTTTTCTTCAGTATCCCCATCATCTATTACTATGTCTTAATTTTTAAGTTAAAAACATTAAGTGTACTAAACATATATACTAGCAAATTTATTTTGTTGCAATTGGCAAACACTGGCCTGCTGGGGGGAAAAACCAACAACAATAATAATAATAAAGCAGATAAGGATTTTATATCTTGCATACATTTTCCCTGTTAGTTATAACAGATGTTTTATGACAATTTTTTTGCTTTCTCTAAATTATTTAGATGGTGGTATGTGTAAAATGCTGGGTAAAATGTACATATTTGTTACCTCTTTTTTGTATATATTTCCCAAGATGTGCACTTGTATTGAAATAACCATTCCCAATTTTAGGGGAAATTTGTGCAATAAATACAATATTTCAGTTTACTTGCTTGTGGAACTCTTTTGTTTGTGTTGTTTTTTACTTGTGGGGATGAAAATACAAATCCCATTGACCACAGGTTTGAAACTTGGGTGCCTGATATCAGATACCTGAAATCCCTTCTTTGGCACCTAATTAAATGTGATGATTATCAGAGGTGGGAAGAACACTTAGGGTATGTCTACACAGCAAAGTTATTTCGAAATACAGCCGTTATTTCAAAATAACTTTCCTAGTGTCTACACAGCCAAACCGCTATTTTGAAATTAATTCAAAATAGCAGAGCGCTTATTTCGAATTTGGTAAACCTCATTCCATGAGGAATAATGCCAAATTCGAAATAGCTATTTCGAAATAAGTGCTGTGTAGACACTTATATCGAAATAGGGGGCCTCCAGCCTTCCCAGGGTGCCCTGGTGGCCACTCCAGCCCCAACCAAGAACACTCCTCTCCCTCCCCTCTCCCCGGAGCCCTTAAAGGGGTTGACTCTGGCCACAGTGCCTGTGCCAGCTCCAAGCCTGCCAGCCCAAAGCCAGCAGTCACTGCCCTGACGCAGTGGCCCCAAAACATGAGCCAGCAAGCCACTGGCAGCCAGCCCTCCACTGCTCCCCAGTAGCAGTCTGCCAGCTCCCAGGAGCCTGACAGGGGCTGGAGAAGGCGGGCGCCTTCCTGGTCCAGGGTGGAGATCATGGACCTTATTCAGGTTTGCGGGGATGCCCCCAATGTCCATGATCTCCGCACTAGATGGAGGAATGCGGCCGTCTATGGCAGGATAGCTGCCAGCCTGGCCACCAAAGGCCACATGCGAACCCAGGAGCAGGTTTGCATGAAAATCAAGTTGATCCGGCAAGACCTCCAACCCTGAGCCCTGAGCTTCCCTTCTTGCCCTTGCTTCCCCCTTCCAGCTCCCTCCTCCCAGGTTTCCCCCTCCCCTCTCCCACCCTCTCTTCTCCCCTCTCCCGCCTCCTTTCCCCAGTCTTACCAGAGTTTCATCCCGTCCCTCCCCCCCAACCCCCGTTTTGTTAAATAAAGAGAGTTTGTGTTCATGAAAATACATGTATTTTATTTGACATCAGGAACGGGGGTTAGGGAGCGGTAGGTGGAAGGACGTGAGGGAGGAATGAGGCACAAGCCCCAGTGGGGCACACCAGGGAGGCTCTTAGTACTCCTCAGGGTGGAAGCTCTCCCGCAGGGCCTCCTGGATACTGACAGCCCCCCAGTGGACCTCCCAGATGGCAGCCTGCAGAAAGTGCAGCCAGGCTCGCAGCAACGTGTTCACGGAGAAGCACCAGAGTGCCCAGGGGCAGCTCCGGCTCCATGTTGCAGAGTGCCGTGGTGTCCCGAGTGAGGGCAACCAGAGCATGCAGAGACACAAATGCTTTGCTGTCCCTCATCGAGGGAGGCAAGCAAGCAGGGAAAGCTGAGAACCGGCTGTCCGGGGCGGGGGGGTCCCTTTAAGCACAGGCCTCAGATTGTGTGGCTGCTGCCTGAGGCTAAGTAACTCCTGAGCTGATGCCCTGACGGACCAGGTTCCAGCCGGCCTTAAATGCGATTCAGTGTGGACGCGCTATTTCAAAATAGCAAAATGCTATTTCGAAATGCATTTTGTGTGTAGACGCGTTATTTCAAAATAACTTATTTCAAATTAACTATTTTGAAATAAGATATTTCGAAATAACCCTGTAGTGTAGACATACCCTTAGTTCCATGCCTGATTTGTATTTAGGTGTCTAATGTTATGTATGTAAGTTTAAAAATGTTGGCCCTAATTTGTATCTGTATTCATCAGTCTAAAGCCTGTGGGCCATGTGCAGCCTATCGGAGTTCTATGTGTGAATTGCCAGATTCCATTGGTTTCCGTCCACATATTTTCTTTTTCCTACCGGTATTACTAAAGTGACAGGCTTGTAGAGCAAGGGCACATGAAGTGAGGTGCATGCTGATTGCACCCAACATTGACTGTGAGAGTTGTGTGCTCCCGTTTCATCCAATCAAAGCGCTGCTATGGTTCAATAGGCTCACCTCACAAATTCTAGGTACACAAGTGCAGTTAGCAAAACTACCCTATCCCAGGAGACCTTCTTGGTTACCACAATCTTGTGGCCCACTGAGATGAAGGAGGGCCATTCATGTGATGGCCCACTAACTAGCCTTAGGTTCACGTCATTGGTCTAAAGAGTTAAATTAAGATAATTCCATAAGAAAGCTGGCCCAATTATTCTTGTTTGGAGTGTTGTTGGAGCCAGCTTGGTCCCAGGATATCAGAGAGAGAAGCTGGGTGAAGTAATATCTTCTATAGGATTGTTACAGTTTCACACCTCAGGGACCTCGGAGGCACCCATTGTCCCGTAAGTTCCCACTCAGTCTGGTCTCACCAGTCTTTTAGGTCCCGGGTAACTAAGACTCATCGGGGCGGGGGGTAGGGAGGCCTGGGCCCGCCCCTCTCTCCAGGCCTCAGCCCAGGACCCTGAGGACAGGAAGCCTACCTTCCTGTCCGGCCGGTGAGAGTGCCGCAACTCACCGGCCCGCGGGCGCCAACGCTGCCCTGTCCTGGGCTGCTTCCTACCCTCATGCCACGTCCTGCAGCTGTCCCCTTGCTCCGTCTGCCTCCCGAGACGGCTCCTCTCCTGGTGGGTTCGCAGTGGCTGGGGTTCTCCCCCTCATCTGCAGCCCCCGTGGTTCCTTGCTCCTCCCTGCGGGACTTCCTCTGTCCTTCTGCCGGCTGGCCTTTTTAAAGGTGGCGCCGACACTCCAGCACGCCAGTGCCTGCACTCTCCTCTCCGCTGCAGCGGGCGCTACCGCACAGGCACCCGCGGCGGCCGCCGAACACTCCGGGCACCGTTGGGTGCCTGCTGCGGCACCCATACAAAGTGCCGCGGTAGTGCGGGGTGCGGGACTCTCCTCGCAGGTCCCCGTCACAAGGATCAACTGCTCTATTTAGTTTCCAGATACTTTCAACCCTCTTGGCTGAGGGGTTCCACTTTTCTCAGGTGAACAAGAGATACATCACTGCAGGCAGAGTTCTTGCGCATCTCAGAAAAGTGGAACCCCTCAGCCAAGGAGATTGAAAGCCTTGTCTTTTTGGATTATTCATAGAAATCTTAGGTAGCAGAAATGAAGGACAAGTGCATAGACATGAGGTTTTCAAACACTGGTCCACACCTCATTTCCAGAGCTTCTTTCACAAGGTTGATGCATGAGTGGTTGAAGCAAGAAATGGTTCTGCCATCATAGAAAGTCTCAGCTGTGCATGCACAGTGCTTTCCCACTCCTAGAGCTTGTCTACCTCTCTGCCTATGTCTCTCTGGATTGTTGTGCAGAAGCAAAATCTGTTGTTAACTCTTACTTTCCAGGTTTTATCTGGGAGTAAATTCAACCATGATCAAATATGCTACTAAAGCCTAGGGTTGCCAGATGGTTTCCCAAAAAATACCGGACACCCGGTATTTTTTGGTCGAGCAAAAAAAAAGGAACGCGGGATAAGCAGCGATCGCAACCGCGACTCCCAGGCTGGGAGGCGGGGCCACTACTGGCGCTGGGAGCCTCATTGGTCCCAGCCACTCCCCTCACCCCCGCCAGGCTTCTGTGCAATCACAGGCTCCCAGTGCAGATGGTAGTCCCTCCTCCCAGCCTGGGAGTCCCAGCTGGTAGGCGGGGCCGCGATCGCCGCTCTGGGCAGTTCAGAAGCCTAGCCAGGGTGGGGGGAGTGGCTGGGACTCCCCACCTCATAGCGCTCTGGACTCCTAGCCACTCCCCCCGCCCTGGCTAGGCTTCTGAAGCACCCAGAGCAGCGATCGCAGCCCCGCCTCCCAGCTGGGACTCCCAGGCTGGGAGGCGGAGCCGCCATTGGCGCTGGCAGCCTGTGATTGTGCAGAAGCCTGGCAGGGCGGGGGGAGTGGCTGGGAGTCCCCGCCCCCGCCAGGTTTCTGTGCAATCACAGGCTCCTAGCGCCAATTGTGGCCCCACCTTCCAGCCGCTCCCCCCGCCCACGCCAGGCTTCCGTCCAGTGCACAGCTGGAAAAATCAGAGAATACCGGACATTGCCCATTGATTTTTTTTTTACTGGACAAAAAGCACAAATACCGGACTGTCCGGTAGAATACCAGACACCTAGCAACCCTACAAGCCAAATGGGAGGTAGTAAACACACAATAGCACAGCATAGAACTAACCAGGAGAGACGGCACCAGTGAGGGCGCAGGAACATTCAGTACCAATGAATGCAAAGTCCTACATCCTCTAAGAGGAAATTAACAGCACAGAAACAAAATGGAGAGGGGAGAGCTGTAACCATATAGCCACATCTTAAAGTTAATTGGCTTCTCCCTCTGGTCTCTTTAACTCTTTATTTCTTTCGTGTAACTCAGTCTGTTGCTCAAGTTAACTGTGGATTTGGGACTGGAAATGGAGGTTGTTCAAGAGAGGATTTCCCTTAAGAAGACCCCAGTCTGATCGGAATTTAAGAACAGTGGACATGCACAGTGGAAACACTGTGAAGAAAACAAATCTATTTTAGAGCAAAAATCAGAACAATTTTTGCTGGGATTTTGAATTGCACAGGCCAAGGCCTGCACTGTAAGATGGTAGCAATTGGTGTGTGTGGCAGGGGGGGAGGGAGGTTGTGCATCTTTGCAAGAGAGGAACGTGGAAATAGAACACTCCAGCATGTTTTTCAAGCTGTTCTTCACAGTAATGTTATGAAAGCTTTCCTGACAGCAAGAAAATAAACTGATAAGGTTCATACTCCATTCTGAAATTCCATTTCTCTGTTTCCTCTGCCTGAGCAGCATAACAAATATCAAATGACTTTTTTTCATGCTGATAACGTAAAAGCAATTGCACCGAGAATCAATGGGCTTTTGATAATCACAAGTCTTGAGTTTAGTGTTTGGCACACTGCTTGTACAGAGTGAGCTGGCCTTAATTCAAGATGCAGGGCCCAATCTCTGGCAAAACTGTTCATGGGAGTTTTGCTTAAATAAAGACTGCAGTATTACGTCTGATGTCAGGGAGCGCTGTGAGGTGCTCGGATGTTAGCTAGAGCAGTGTGAGTAGTAGCGAAGCTCCACTGTAGTGTATTGTCACGTATATGCCAATATGGACTGTCAAATCTGCTCAAATCAGGTCCCTTAACTTGTTTGGCCAGTAGAACTGCACCTCTAGGTAAATGACTAGAAAGAAACCAATGTTACCACAGCAGATAGCCTCAGATCTGGACAGAAGTGGGGGGATGGATGGGGTAAAGGGTCTGGATCAGAGCCCTGCCCTCAGCGAGCCACTTTCTTAGTGGTGTGCCCCACCGGAGCATGCCAACTTATTTTCACCTTTGGCAAGCTGAACCATCTTAGTGGCAAGATGACCCACAGAATGGGTCACTGCCCAAGAACTGAGGAAAGGGCCCTGTGGGGCCACCATTTGGTCCCTCAGGCTCTGAGGTAAGGGCCATGCCCTAGGTTTTTGGGACTTTGTTTTACTTTTGAGTCCATTTTGTCTGAATCAACCTTGCTCAGGAATGGTGGTGACTAGAGGAACAAGCATGTGGATCTAGAAGAGGGATGATAAAGAAGGTAGGGCAGAGGAAAGTGGGTCACCATCCTACCCCCATCTCACAGGGGCGCTGCCAGGAGAAATGTGTTAGTGTTCACAGCATGCTTCAGTATTACACTGATTGGGATCATAGAAGTACCTGAACATTGGGTTGATTTATGGAAGGCCACTGAAGTTGCTAGAAACTTCTGTTTGGAGAAAACCCTTGAACTTTTCTAATGAGATCCTCTTAGTAATCCACTTAAGTTCTGAGGTCACTGCATTCTTGTGTTTACATTCCCCTTCCTCCTCCACACCCAAGACAGGGCTGAAATGACACGCAGGCAGCAATTGAGGAAGTTCCCCGTAGAGGCTATTCTTTCCTGATCGCAACATGATTACCTTATATGAGCAAAGAGAACCATGTTGCGTCTGAAACGCAATGCTGGCCACATCCAGTCCGATGGAACTATACACAGTAAAGTCCATGTCATCTTACTACTTCCTTCCTCTTTCTCCTTCAGAATTTCAATTCTTTATCTATTGATCTTTGTCCAAAATTATATTTTAGTGTGGGATTAGTTGCAACCACTAGGGGTCAGACTTTACACCTGTAATTAGCAATTATAACACAAGGGAGTTCCAACTCACAGGCTTATGCTATTGTTCAATTACTACTTCTCATTATGGAGTCTTAATCTGTTTTTTCCATCGGCTGCTGAATTGGTAGGGACACAATGTTTGACTTTGGCTTTGAATTAAGTTTTTCAGGGACGTGGGGATTGTACTGTGCTTGGTAAACAACAGAAAATAAGGAACTTTCTGTGACCAGTATGTATGTTTCGCTTTTTTTTCCTGTTTCTAACCATGTACCCAGAACATTTGTTTAATTTGGAATTCACTTTTCTCTTTTGTTAACTTCTTAGTACCTATACATCTGTCAAAGTGGGTCTTTGCTCACAAAAGCTTTTCTGTTAGTCTTTAAGGTGTCACAGAACTCCTTGTTTTTGCAGATAAAGATTTACAAGGCTACTCTTCTGATCCTTAGTGCTAGTTCTGATATTACCATGTCTGTGGAACAAACTCACTCCCCTCCTCCTGAGAAATGCTTAGAGTAACAATAATGAATTTCACAGTGCTTTGCTTGGATCAGGGTTCAAATTTGGCTGAAGCCATCTGGAGCAGAGCTTTGGTCAATATTTTAATACAGGTTGAACTTGTTTAGTCTGGCACACTTTTGTCCAGCAACATCCTAAGTCTGGCATGATTTTAATTAGCCAGATGTCCACTTATCATGGGTGTGGCCAAGTTTCTGTGGTCCCATGATGTTTGTTTATAGCCACTAGTCCTGGCTCTCAGTGGTCTGTGCTGTTATTTAGCTCTAATTTACCTCTAAACGTCTTCTAAGTAAGTAGTTCAAGTGCTGAGTAAGCAGTTAAAGTGTTGGTAATGCTGCTAGAAAATATTGGCCTCCTGTGGTTCGGCAAATTCTCTGGTTCATCACCAGTCAGGTCCTGAAGGTACTAGAGAGGTTCAACCCATGCCTGCAGGGCTGAAGCCCCAAATCCCAGGAAATAATCTATGAGGATTTATGCCCTGGCTCAGACCACTACAAGTTAGTGCCCTGATATGTGGCCCGAGTGATATTTTGATTTAATTGGGCTGACAATAGGGTATACCAATTTCCTAATTTTTTACCTTGCACTGGTCAGAGAACCCAAAAAGGTTGCATTAGCATTAGCAAGATAAAGTTGAAGAACTATGTTAAGGGAAATATAGGATGGTATTTTTACTGCTTATTGTTTCTCAGGTATAATGGATTGTATTCACAGCTCTGTTAGGGTTGGTCTAGTGTGTTATAGAAAACAAACATATTCCCTTACATGTCACAGAAAATGAAACTAATATTTCTTAAGAAAGTGAATGCACTATGACTAAAGCCAGGTCTACACTGTGGAGAGGAAGTCAGCTTAAAGTACACCACTCCAGCTACGTAAATAACATAACTGGAGTCGATGCATCTTAAGCCAAGTTTGGCGCCATCTCCACAGTGGGAGGTTGACAGGAGAAACACTTCCGTCTACTTTACTCTTTGCGACAGCGAGGAGTACTGGCATCGATGGGGATGCCCTCAGCATTTGATTTAGCAGGTCTTTACTAGACCCACTAAATTGAACCCCAGAGGAGCATCGATCCTCTGGTAAGTGGAGCTGTGGCCTAAGAAAGGTGGAGATTGTTACAGGATTTTATATTAGGAGGTTTTCCTTGTTTTTGAAAGAAAAAAATAATTGTCTTTCTAGTTTTGGTTAATATGCTGATCATATAACATACTTTGGCATTGCTAATGCTAGCTAGTCATGTTATAAAATGTGCAAACTGAGCCTAAGAAGACAGTGCAAGAATCTAATCCATACATAAAGATGATCATGGCAAAGTACTTCATTGTTTTTGTAACTGATAGAGACCACTGGAATTTGAGGGAAAGATTTGGAATGTGTGGATGGTTTCTTTAATGATATTGTCAATATTTAAAGTGTATGGGGTAAAAAATGTCATTATGTGGAACACTTTAAAATAAAGCTGTTTATAAAGAGTGGTTTTTATATAGGGTAGCAAAAGGCTTGTTGATTTTATTTGCTTACTTAAGACACTATGTACTTGAGAGGGTTTAGATTCCTTTTAAAAGCACACTTTTAGCAATTCTTGTGTAATCACCTCAAAATTACAATAATGGAAGGACAGTTATATTTTTGAATAGAATACTAAATGCACTGAATCCTGAGACATTAACTACCACATCTTCAAGGAGTAGATTTATTAATAGCAGCTGTAACTGGAAATGCTGCATAAAGTTGATTGCTTGGAAAAGAGATGGAATGAGTGTTCCTTTTTGCATATATTAACATATGACTGATAAAATTACAGCCGTGCTCCTTATTCTGTGATAATTAATGATCACGTTCGCTTCATTCTAAAGCTTCCATTTTCTTAAATGTCTCAAATGGGTTTATATAAAGGTCTTAGTTTTTGTTGTTTCAGATTTCATTGTTCTGAAACTGGGTACACCATAAAAGTCATGAGCCTAGAGGCAAATTGTATTTTCAAAATATAGTTTAAGTAGGTTAACCATTTCTTAAATTATGCGATAGTGAAAAACAGAACCTTCCCATGGTAACAGACATGTTGTAGGCCAAAGTTGTGTCAATATTATAGCTGAGGGCTTGACTCTCTGATTATGACTCAACGTAACTTTAGTGTAGCTACAGCAATTTAAACCAGGATCTGGCTCTGCAGTTTTAGAGATCAATAGTCTTGAATGTAAAATCTTTTTAATGTATTGTATTATTAAACCTCCACATCGCCTCCCTTAGGCCTTCTTCACACTAAAAAGTAGGTCGCCGCTGCCACGGTTCAATTTAGTGAGTTTAGATAAGAGGGTGCCCCCGCTGGCATCCGGAACTCCTCCTTTTGGGAGGAGTAAGGGAAGCGCTCCCGTTGGCTTCCCGCTGTGAGGATGCCGCTGAGCTCAGCTTAAGGTAAGCCAACTCCAGCTACATATTCTGCGTAGCTGGAGTTGCATATCTTAAGTCGAACTGCCAGGTCTCGTGTAGATCTGGCCTTAGGAACTTGCTCAGCTCCACCTGCATGTCAGGTAACTACTACTGCTCACATGTTATGCTCAGTTAACTGTGTTGCTTCCACTGGTCTATTTCTCTCACCTTTTTGGAAGCTACTTCCTATGCTCAAAGCTTCTTTGATCCTGTGTACCATGAACTTCACTCTCCTTGTTCAAATCTACCCTCAGACTCATGTCTTCCAGTTACCCTTCCAGTGCTGACATCCCTTTTTACACTTTCTTTTCAAGTTTTTTAATTTTTTGGACAAGTTTAATGAGATAAGATTATCTCATTACCTTTCGCTGTGGGAATCCTAATCCTTTTGTAACCTTCTTCTCAAGCACTTTCTCATTAATATCCTTGCATTACGACTGCTTTAGAGTAGGGTTGCCCACTTTCTACTCACACAAAACTGAACACCCTTGACCTGCCTCTCTTCTGAGGCCCTGGCCCTTCTCCAAGGCCCTGCCACCACTCAGTCCATCCCCATCCCTTCTGTTGCTTACCCGTGTAGCTGTATCCTGAAAGAACTGTAGACAAAATCCTCTATTTACAGAACAAGTATAATATAAGCAGTATCAGTGTCAGCTTCCTTCTGGTCCCCTTAAAAATACGCCTCACTCCTAGCCATTGACCACTTGCAATCCAGGTGTGAAATCAGTTACCTCATTATGCTTCACTTGCTCCATGGCCTCTTCCTGCTCAGATGGCCTACAGGAAGTCCAGCTGCGCTTATTACTGGAAAAGCTGACTCTGAGTGATGAAAATGATACGTGTTAAACAGAATGCAACCTTAGCTTCCAGAAGTTTTTTCATGGTGTCACCAAGAATCTTATCTCTGCAGCTCCTTTATTAGCAGACCTTGCTGTGCTCACCATTTCTCACTCCCTTCTCTGTCTGGATAGCTCATCTCCTTCTATTTCATGACTGGCTCACTGCTGCTATGAGCATGTGTATCAAATGACCTTCAACTCCTCCTAGCCAAATCCCAAAGGTCTTTTAGTTCCCATTACTGCCTCTGATGTTGTCAGCTACTCCTCCCTTACTTCTACATGGAAACCACATGTTCCAGCTCCTGAACATCCACTGCTCTGTTTTTTCTTAGTATCTTATTATAATTATCTGATTAGCACATTTGCCCAGCATTGCTTGGGTCTTTAACTCAATTAATGTTTGGAAAATAAAATGAAAATGTACCTGTTTGTTTGAATCATTACTCTGCAGGGAGAGGGCTGGGCATGAGGGGTTCAGTATTCACGCTGCCCTGGGGAGAGAGGACTGGCTGCTCTCTCACCACAGCAGCTTGGGGTCAGATAAGAAGCACCTCTCCCTGGCTGCTGCAGCTCCAGCAGGCACAGCCAGGGAAGGGATGTATGTACCGGTCCAGATACAAGTCTATCCCTTGTGCTCCCCAGCGAGCATGAAGAATGCTGCAAACTGTGCACTTTCCCCTTGCTCCCTGACAAAGGGGAACAGCCAGCAATGTTCCTGTACGAACTGGGGCGGTGGAAGGGAGGGGAAGGGAGTTCAGCCTGCCCCTCCCTCCCTAAAGGACACCTGCGGGGTGGGAGGCTTGCGCTGGAGCAGTCCCAGGGAAGGGCCATGCCCCCAGCCAGCCTCCTTCAACTGCCTTGGTGATTCTTTTGTTCTGTTTGGTTTTATGAGAAGTAATTCCTTTGCAGGCACAGCTCATTTTCCTGGCACAACCAAATCCTTACCCTGTTTTGAGTTATGACAACACGAAGCTGTATAATGAATTGGTGGTCTTAGCGCTTATTGTTCAGGAGAAGTTCTTAAACACACAGACAAACTCAAATGTATATATATAGATATAGTCCACTAAACCAGTGTAAGCTTCACATCCCTAATACTTTCCCAGACATATTTCCATTAATGGGTAAATACAAAGTTTACACTGGTTTCTTGAGTTCTGGTAATCCAAACTCTGTTGCTCTTCAAATACCTCTTACGCTGAAATGAAATGAAGAGTCCTTTGACTCGGCAGAACTGTTGTCCAGGTTGACTGATTTGTGCTTAATTTTAAAATCAGAAAGCATGAGATTTCATAGCAGCGTAATAGAAAACCTCAGAGCTGCTAATTCTGCCTTAAGCAGGAGCAATTTTTTACACCTACAAATATGGTTGGCTATTCTAACTGCCAGCTGGTTTTGCTCAGTGGTGCACTGAACAGAGTCTTTGATAGTTTGCAACAGATTATGATTCATTCAGTCATATGACTCCTCCTAGCTTCTGTTCTGCTGGTATTTCCACTGCTCTTTACTTTTACTGATAAATTACACTCATAGAAATTGTTACTGCGCTCTGTATACACTGCTTCCTTTCATTCAGGACAGAAAGCCATAGAGCACAGTGTTCCTTTGCACAGCTGAAATTGACTGGATTATAAGAATGCAAAATATAGCCATACGATCACGCCCCTCCCCCGAAAAGTAAAGTACAGAGGAACACCCCTCATGCCCCCAATTCCACTACTTAATGTTAGTCATTGCATCTGCTACTGTGCAAAAATCCACTAGGGGAGTCTCCCCTCTGCCACATGGATCATAAGTAGGGTTGTCAACTACCGAATCCCACAAAACCAAACATCCCTCCCCTGTCCTCTACCTCAGCCCTTCTCCAAGGCCCCACCCCCTGCTTGCTCTTCCCCACCCTCACCAGACTGGGGCAGCAGGCTGGGGTGCAGGATAGGGTATGGGCTCTGGGCATGGGGTGCAGGCTCCAGATAGGGCCAAAATGAGGGATTCAGGGTACAGAAGAGGGCTCCAAGATGAGGGTGGAGGACTGGGTTAGGGGGAGGGCTCTGATTGGAGGTGTGGGATCTGTAGTGGGACCAGGGATGACGGGTTTGAGGTATAGGAGGGGGCACTGGGTTGGGGCCGAGGGGTTCAGAATGTGGGAGGGCTGTGGGCTCTAGCTTGGGCTATAGGCTCTGGAGCTGGGTTGGGGTTTGGGATGTAGGAGGGGGCTCCAAGCTGGGGCAGGAGTGTGGAGGCAGTGAGGACTCAGGCTGGGGGTGGGGGTGAGAGGTTTGTGGTGCAGGAGAGGGCTCCGAAATGGGCCAGGCAGCTAGGGTGCCTTCCTTCCAGCTGGAGATGTGGGCTTTGGGGTGGAGCCAGGGATGAAGAGTCTGAGGTGTGAGGGGACTCTGGGCTGGGGAAAGGGGATGGGATGCATGGTCCCAGCAGCACTTACTGTGGCCACCAGGTCACTGCAGACTCTAGGCACTTTGTTGGCCAAGGAGGTTCCACATGTTGCCTTTGCATCCACAAGCACCACTCTCTGAAGCTCTCATAGGTCACGGTTCCTGGCTAATGGGAGCTGCAGAGCTGGCACTTGGGATGGGAACAGTGAGCAGAGGTTCCCTATCCCTGGCTGTCCCATGTGCCTATGGGCTGCAGAGACATGGCAGCTGCTTCTGGGAGCAGTGTGGAGCCACAGCAGGTAGGGAGCCTACTTTGCCTTGGGTCCCCACTGTGCTGCCAACTGTAGTTTTAATGGCTCAATTGGTGTTACCACACAGGGCTACCAGGGTCCCTCTTTGACCAGGTGTTCCAGTGAAAAGATGGATGCCTGGCAACTTTAATCATAAGGATTGGGGCAGTGTTTGCCACCCTCCAGGAAAAGGCCACAGGACCGACCCCAAATCTGGTGGATCCACAGGAGGCCAGGGTCGTCTGTCCAGAGGTTCGAGGTCTGTGGTGTCCAACCAGTTCTGAAGCCTGAAGCTAGTGAACTAGCCACTCTCAACCGGCCAAATAGCCACATTGTTCAAGCCAACAATAGGCCAAATAGCCACATGTGACTAGTGGCTAGTGTGTTGGACACCATGGTTCTAGGTCTATACACTGGCTTTGGGATCCACTGATCCCCTAATCCCAGATCCCTACCAGCATGACTGCATGAGGACCATTCTGTCAAGGTCTCTTCCTGGCTGAATTGCCCCCAGTATTCTGAGAAGGGCAAGGGAGCACAAGGCTATATGGGTATTTTTGACTAATGTCTGCGGAATAGAGAAGAGCGGATGCCCCTCTCCTAGACTGGACAGTCTCAGCTCTATACCTCTTGTACCTCTACAGATCCCCTTCTCTGAAGAAGCCTTCATGAACTCAGGAAGGGGGCTGAAATTCTCATGCACATGATCCAGTCCACTGCTTTTACACCTCCTGTGATGTGGAATTACCATAACAAGGCCCTGAGATATAACACTGGGAAGGGGAAATACTCAAAATGGAAGACAAGTCAGTTGCAGATATTTCTAGAGCTAAAAATAAACGCTCTTTTGCATGCTGAAAGGCGACTTGTTCTGTTCTGCTGGCATCATGTGAGCAGAATGCTTCTGCACATGAAGACTAGAATTAGTCTCTCTGAATATCAGAACCTTTGGAAACTCCATAGGATCGCGATTTTTAATTGTGCTGCCTGTTATTTTAATATCCATGTGCTCATGCCTGAGTGGCATAAGTCACGATCTCATTATTTCTTCAATACCAGTAAAAGATGGAATCCAGATGATAGAGAATAAGAAGGCTGAGTGTCACCAAGAGAAGATAGATGATAAAATCAGCAGGCTTCAATTTTCACGTATCCAACTTGAGACAGCTCGGGCCTGAGTTTTTGGAGAAGCCAAGTGCTGACAATCCAGTTAAAGTTAGTGGAAGCTGTGTGTATTCAGCACCTCTGAAAATTAAACCCAAAATCAGTCTCCACGTCTAACACTCCAAATCAGTCAGCTTTTGAAAATGTTGGCCTACATGGCTTTCCCAAGATGATACAGTGAGTTGGGAGTTCCTAGCTCTCAGATCTGTACTCAGTAAAGTAAATTATTTTACTTGCTTGTCTAATATATATATATATATGGAATGGAATGGAAACAGGAGCATTGCAGCATCTCTTCTAGCTACTAGAACTGACCCTGTTGGGTTCTGTATTGACAAATTCACCTTTGCGTCCTCTCCCATTCTGCCAGCTGGTTATTTGAGCTCTAATTTCTTTTTGTTTTATGTGATAGGGTATGCTGAGGAAAGGCACGAGCAAAGGGTCTGCTATAGCTCCCCAAAAGTGGCAAGAAATATCCTGCAGCAGCACTAAGGGTCATTTGGTTATTCTTTCCAGTCTGGCCTACACTGCCATATATTTCCATTACTGAAGAGAAAAGAAGATGGGACTATTTTTAAATTGCAACATTTCTGACCTGTGATCAGATATCATATGAGTTACCACTGGTACAAGATATCATGTAACACCAGTCCCTGCTCCAAGATATCATTTAAAAGCATATGGCAGCTTTGCGCCTTACCCAAGTGTTTTGTTGGTACTTTGTATTATTTCATAACAAAAAATTAGAAAAGGTAATCCACTGTGTCAGAGAGATATTATGTCAGCGGTTTGTTAATCATTCTCAGGAAGGTTATTTATTATGGTTATTCTGTTTGGGTGTGACAGCAAGAAGAAAAAACAGAGTTATTCCAATTACATCACTTCAGTTCTGCTGGAGGTACAGGAAAAGAGCTCTTGGTTTTTGGACTGAATCCTGTTTTCACTGACTCGTCTGTGAGGGAATTCACCACATGATGTACCCAGTTCTTTTAACAGACTAACAGTCTCAGCTGAAGTGCTAGCTATGTATAGATGTCCCAGATAACCATAATGGCAGTAATAGGTAGAACAGGTGTTTGGCTTTCTGCCTTTCTAAACAATCATTCAATAAAAGAGTACAGTTAACACAGCACCCTTGCTCTTGAGCAGCTCTATAACTGCTACTATTCACAAAAGTTGGGATACTTATAAAATCATTGCAGAATTTGGCATGAATGGGAATAGCTCTTTTTAAGTGAGCTCATGAGTGACTAGAAGGGATGCTACAGTTTAGAGTTCAGGATATGTTGCTTTTTGGCCACTGAGTACTACATTATAAGTGATGAGCAGTGTTATGTATAGTGTTATTTTTTAATATTCACATTTATTCATGCCAAATCCTTTCTCTTTCTTTCCCGATGGCTGTAAGAACGAAAACAAAGGCTGTCCAATGAATAATTCAATAAAATATTGCTGCTAGAGGCAACATTAGAGATCTTAATGGTAAAGACAAGGCAAATAGAACACAGAATGTTTCTTGTCAATAATTTTTTCTCACCAACCAGAAAGTAGGCATCCATATTCTGTTGATGAGTAGCTCAAATATCTAAACAACCTCGTATGCTTTTTGTCAAGATGCTGAGGAAGCAATAAAGTATCATCGGCTTTGTGTAATACACAAGGAAATGGCACATGAACTTTAAAGTAATGAGCTTTATTTTGAACCCATTTCAAAGAAAAGAAACAGAACTTCTTAATTAAATGTACACCTGTGCTTAGGGTAGCAGTACTTTCATTGTCTTTCAGCTTTGAGGATGGCAGTTGATTATATTTTAGATGGTGTTCTATAGCTATTATCAAAGCACTTGTCAGTTTCTGCTCCGTCTCCTGCACTAGTTAGAATTCTGTATACAGAATGTGTTTGAAGGCACATAGGGCAATACAGCCGGTCCCTGAGTTGTGAACGGTAGAGTTACGACCGTTTGCATTTACGACCAAAGCTCCCATGGAGTGGTCGTAAAGGCCGTCTCGAGTTACGAATGCGACCCACGCTTACGAACAGCACGGTCGCTATGTAACTCAATGGGGTCCAAGTTACGAACAAATTGAGTTACGGCCAAGTGTTTGGTCTGTAACTCGTTCGTAACTCGGGGAGAGGCTGTACAGAGGATTGGTAATGGGTCTCTAACTACTAAGTTCACCTTTTCAAATTTGGTAGTTTGGTAGTTGGATGGAAGGTTGGTGACCTTAGTCTAGTACCTAATGGGCAGATGTTCAGCTCTCCAATATAATTACAGCTTGCACGCCAATTGAGTGATTCATCAGAGTATAATACTTTATACTAGTTGGTCTCTTCAAGTTGGGTTGGAAGGAAAATGGTGTGGGGGAGGCAGGAAGAGGGGTTGGTGGTAGGAAAGGCACTGCCATGGTACATAAATAAAGGACTACAATTTCCACAGTGTTCATACTGGCACCTTTCAAAAGTGCTGTATATCTGGATAGTCACACTATTTTGATAGGAATGTCAGTAAGTAAATCTAATCATCTAATGTTTGCTTTAGTAAATCATTTCTAACTTTTTTGGATTATTCTACAAGCAATCGACCAAATGTTTTAATAGTTGAACAGCCGATTAGAAATATGAATTATTAACCATAACCATGTTTTCCATAAATTCCAACTATCCCCATAGTTGTTTTTCCCGTGGACATGTTATAAACTTTTTTTAAATTTTAAATGCAATACAAAGATGACATAGTATAATTCACTTTAATTCTTAAATTCTATATTTGAGATTGTACTTTGCATTCAAATGCAAGCAAAAGATATATGTTAGGTGACACTCAGTTCTTCCTATAAAAGGATGGATATTGCTATGTGAAATTCTTTGATTACATTACTTTTTGTTATGATCTATTTCCTTAATGCAATTTGGTTTGTGAACTTTTTACAAAGTTTTTTATTTTTGAAATTACCTTATCATTTAGGTCCTAATCCTGCAATTAACTGTATGTACGTGGACTCCCAAATCCAGACTACTCTTTGACCAAAATGATGCTGAATGTGGGTGCTGAGATCTGTCTTCACAAAACTCACTGAAGGATGGGGGTGGGGGGAAGGCATTATGGGCTGGAGCCTAATAAACTTTATACTTAAGATTTATTAAACTGAATATAGGACACAGTCATCTAGGTGACATAGCTTTTATTTCCTGTCTCATCATTTCATCTGTACAGTTGTGATTATATTTTCCAATGTGCATTACTTTGCATTTAACAATATTGAATTTCATTTGCCATTTTATTGCCTAGTCACCCAGTTTTGAGAGCCTGTTATAGCTCTTTGCACTCTGCTTGGGACCCCTTCGCTAGCTTTATTAGTTTTGCAAGTTTACCCATATTTTTGAGATCCCTTATGAACAGTTGACTAGGACTGGTCCCAGTGCACACCCCTGAGGGACAGCAGTAGTTACCTCCCTCGATCTGGAAACTGACCATTTATTCCTACCCTTTGCTCCCCTATTTGCACCAGTTACCAAAGCAGGAGAGGACCTTGCGGTCTAGCCCATGACACCCTCAGAGTGCAGACACCCGGGAACTCCCCCAACATTCCCACCCCCGCAGCCTGAACTCCCCGCGCCTCTTGGGCTACTGGGCTGGCCAAGCGCACGCTACCAGCGCCGACGCGGAGACATTCCCACTGCGCGCGCACGCGCGCGCGAAACCCCTTCTTGCGCTGCCATCCTCGCGATGCTTCTAACTGGGGTTTTGAATCTTGGAGGGGGCGGAACCTGGTGCGCAATCACCGCCCCTTACTTCCAGGAGCCCACCCCTTTCCCCCCCGCCCTTCTCGGCAATACAGCGTGTTCGGCGCCCGCTTTCGTTAGTTTTTGTCGGGGCCAACTTTGTAATCGAGGTAGACGGCAGGGGAAAGTGGGTCCCCGGCGTATTAGGCGGAGCCCTGGGTGGGCAGCCTGTATGCCCCGGAGGATAGTTTGGGTTCTTCCCCGCGCGCGACACGGGTCGCCCGCCCGCCCCCCTTTTCCTGTGGAGCGAAGGAGAGACGCAGGTAGCTAGAACTCGAGCGGGCGGGTACAGGGAGGGAGACCAAGTCTGGCCGGTAACTTCTATTCAGCCCGACAGACTCCCGAGACTTCGCCTCACGTTCGCCGGCGCCGGGGGTGGCCTGAGGCGCTGCCAGGGGGCCCCGGGGCTGGGGAGCCGGGCCGCCTGTGGGGAGAATGTGGCGGCTGCCCCCGTCGCCGCTTGGCCGGAGCGTTGCCGCTGAGCTGGGAGCCCGGAGCCCCGCGGAGGAGCCCGCCGCCTGGTGAGCCGCCCGGGCGAGCGAGGGGGAAGCAGGAACCCCCCTTGAGCTCCCTTCCGCAGGCCTTCCCCCCCCGCCACGGACCCCACTTCCCTGAGCCCCGCGCTCCCCATCAGACCCGGCCCCTCTGCATGGTCCTCCCCGAGCGACCCTGGCCTCGTCCCTGACACCCCCGCCCCGGCTCCTCATCAGTCACCGCGGCCGCCACGCGCGGACATCCCCGTCCCTTACTCACGAGCCGCCCCTCCCGGCTGCTGACACCGCACTTCTCCCCCCAGGCCCCTCCCTACGCGCGACTGATCCCGTTCTGACCCCCACTCACCTGTCCTCTGATTCCCGCACCCTTCCTGTCCGCTTCTCTTTGAACCCACCCCCGGAAGCCCTTTGCCTCCAATTCACCCCACGTTTCCAAACATTGCTCTTCAAGTCCACCCCAGGCTGGCCCAGCCAGTCCCCCGTGCCTTTCCCTCGGCCTGACTCCACTCAGCACTTCCTCTAATCGCGACTTCCTTCCTCTCTCCCTAAATACCAGATAATCCTGAAACCCGTGTTCTCCCAAATGTGACCATCTCTGTTCCAAAACCTGGAGCTGGTCTTTAACAGCCCTAACAACCTATGTATCAAGTCACTAACCTGGTCCTTATTCCGAAAATCAGTAACCACCCCCTCAGATCTTCCTGAAAATCAGCCCTCTTCTCGTTGAATTTGATGTTAAGTGATGAGATTCCTTCATTTTCTGGATTATCGTCCTCGGTGACTGAAGAAACTTTTGCTGCTATTACTTCCTCATTTTACTTTTTTTGCCTGACGATTTTTCTGAATGGCATATAGGATGAAAGGACGTTTTGGATGTTTGTTTCCGCCCTTTGGATACTGCATAAGCAAAGGGGAAATGCCCTAGAGGAATTGAGCTCCACCTAATTGAGGAAATCCATTATTTGCCAGATTGCCAATTTTGTTGGACTGCTAAAAAGGATAACTCAAGAGTGACACAAAGTTTACATCCAAATTCAGGGAGGACTGAAGGGGGCTGAAAAAGAAGCTTTCGACAAAATCTAAACTTAGAATTTCCATTGCTTTCCTTTTGATCTGGGAAGGATTACTTCATCTCCCCTGCCTCCCAAGTCATAAACTAGTTTTGTGGAATTCATAACTGGAGAATTAAAGTAGTAGAATGACCTCTCGTGTGGATCCCAAGATTAAACAGGCTTTGCGGAAAAAAACATCAGAAAGGACTCAAGAGGTAATGGATTTGGGATTTGCTTTTCACTTGTTTCTTTTCTTTTCTTGTATATTGCCAGACTGATCAGCAGTTCAGTGGTTTGTGTGTGTATATAAATTTAATTTGTGAAAATTGCAGTGTTGGCACTTATGTGCTGACACTTTTTTTAAATGAGCAGGAAATATTCCTCCCATTACAAGTTTTTTTTGTTTTTGTTTTTCTTCAAAATAGGTTCTTTCGTACTCTGCAGGATATAGTGCATTTAGGATACACAAGACACTTATAAAATCATGATTTTCAAAATGGATAGCAGAATAATTCATTGGGTTAGATGGAACTTTGGGCACACATGCATCATTAAAAATGATACTTATATCAGTCTTGAAAAGTTTCATGAAAAATTAGGAACCTGACATCATCCACTCACTAACACCATAATGCAATCTTTTTTCTATGCTTAAGGAACAGAGACACTTCCCCTAGAGAGTGGGAGAACAGAAATTTGCAAGGCAAGCTATTTATATTAAATCAGTGAATTCCAATAAAATGATTAGCTTCAATCAGCCATATTTTTGGGCTCAACATACTGTAGAAGAGCAGCATTATGAGATTTTAATTTCTACCATGCAATGTCTCTTTGACAGTGTTTGCTTATTAGTGAAAGGTTCGGTTTGTTGGTTTACATTTGCCCTTTTAGCTTACTGCAATTTCCTTGTGATCAAGAGCTGAAGAACAGTATGAAAAGAGGACTCCAATCCCATGTGTGAGACAGGGAAACATCTGTTCTCCCTTGATATTTCATGGAAAAGTGAAATGTCCTGCCTGATCTCTGTGAGCTAATTGTCAAAAGGCTACATAAAGAGTATTGCTATAGAAATTAAGAAATGTGTTGATGTAGGACAGTGATAAATAACAGGGTTAAAATTTTGAGCAACTGTGCATCCTTCCATTTTTTTATATTTACATTCCATTGAGAGATTTGTTCTCGTCTTACTGTCTCCTCCCCACTTCCTCGTATTGGAATTGATGATGAGGTACTGTCTATGGGATATGATTTTTTTTTTTTTTTTTTTTCCTTGCTCTAATGCTTTGCAGTTCTTCTTAACTGGAAGAGGACAGATATGTGGCAGTAGATGTTCCCCATGGATCTGTACTGGAACCATTGTTCCCTCTAACTTTTATGTCCATGTGCGTAATTAATTTTGTTAAGAGCACCAATACGGACATGATGTGGCACACATCACCTCCATACTTGTGCACATAACAAAACTCTTTCTGTACATGGACAATCTGTGGTGGAGTAGGGCTGTGGGGTTCAGATTATGGGAGGGGGCTCAGGGCTGGGGATGATAAAGGCTTTATTTGGGGTGTAGGCTCTGGGTGGAGCTGGGGATGAGGGATTTGGGGTGTGGGAATGGGCTCATGTGGGATCTGGGGTGGGTTCAGGATTGCGGCATGAGCTCTAGAAGGGAGCTAGAGTGGTGGAGTGGGCTCAAGACTGAGGTTCTGAGTTGCCATGTGGGGTCTTGGAGGGAGTTAGAGATTATAGTGCAAGAGGGGACTCATTGCTGGTGCTAGGTTTGTGGTCCATAGCACTTATCTGGGACAGCCCTGTTTGATGGGGGAGGAAACAGGAAGCTCCACATGGCCCTGCACTCGCCTGCAGGCTAGGGATGTTAGATATCTTTTAATTGAATAACCACACCAAATTTTAGTAGTTACATGATTATTCAATGGTCCCTAGGGGCCGGGCTAACAGCAAGTGTGCTCCTGGCAGCACTCCTGGGGAGCCCCCTGGCCACCTATGCTGCTGCCTGTGATAGAGAGGCAGCAGCCTCTGTTGACAGGGAGCCTGAGCTCCCACGTACAAAGGCTGTCTTGGCATCCTGTGGATAAGCCCAGACTTATTGGTTAATCGTTTAAATGACTATATGCTAATATCCCTACTCAAGCAAGACTTCACCAACAGCTCCAATAGGCCGTGATTCCTACTCAATGGGAACAGCAGAGGTGGAGCTTCCAGGGGTAGAGCTTCCTAGAGCTTGCAGCAAAGCAACTCCATGGGGAGAGGCAAGAGGAACAGTAGCGTGTGAATGCAAAATTATTCAAGATAGTTAAGTCCAAAGTAGACTGTAAAGCAGGGGTGGGTAATAATTTTTGAGTGGGGGCCACTTGAAAATTTGTTGAAGTCACGGGCCACCCCAGAAGGGACGGGGCCTCAGACAGAAGGAGCGGAGTTTTTAAATAGCTGGAGTTGAAAGGGCTCATGCCTCCTCTATAGCTCCCAGGCATCACTTTAGCCGGAGATGGGAGCTGCAAGCCCTTTCAATTCCTGCTATTTAAAGGGCTCGCTGCTAGAGGGTTACCTGGAAGCGAGGGACACACGAGACCTTTCAGGTGCTCCTATTTGTGCCTTCCTTGGGGCTCTTGCCTGCCAGCCAGGGAAGGCACAAGCTCTTTAAATAGAAGCAGTTGAAAGGGTTCCCAGGCAACCTGTTAGCATGGGGCCTGAGTTGCTAGCGAGAACTGAGCTGGGCTGTCTGCCTGCCTGGCTCCTAATAAACTTTAAATGCAGAGCTGCAGCGAAGGTAAGTCCCGGACCCAGCACGAGCCAAGACTCAGCTGGACTGCTCGCCTGCTGGCTAAAATATTTGCAGGCAGGGGATGGGTGGGTAGTCTATAGCATTAACCTATAAGCGTTTGCTTATCGGTTAATTGACTACAATATTACATCCCTATTCCAGGAATGTTGTGAAGACCAAAACTATAACTGTGTTAAAAAAAGAATTGGATATATTCATAGAATATAGATACATCAATGGTTATTAGACAGGATCAGCAGTAATGTAACCCTTTTTAGGGATGTGATAGGGTACATGTTTAAATGGTTAACTGATGAGCCTTCACCGTTACATGCAAAGCCGCTCCCACACTACTACAGAGGAAGCAGCGTGAGGGGGCAGGCGGGGAACTGAATTTTAAACCGGCTTCCTGCGTGTACTGGCTCCTCTGATATAGAGGCAGCAGCATGCTTGCCTTCCTTCTCTGCTCCCTGTGCTGCTGCCTCTGTATCAGAAGCAGCAGCGAGGGAAGGGGCAGGCAGAAGCTGGTTCTTAAGGGGGAGCTGCCTTTAAGTCAAAAAAACAAAACAAAACAACAACAAAAACATTTCAACATCCCTAACTGCTTTAATGTGGATGTCCCTGAGCGTCTGAGTGTCAGATGCTGGGATTAATCAACAGGGGAGAGATCAGTTGATAATCACCCTGTTCTTTTCATTTCCTTTGAAGCGTATGACATTTCCCACTGTTGGAAGATGGGGTACTGGGCTAGATGTACTATTGGTCTGACCCAGTATGGCCATTCTTATATTTTAGACTTCATTCTAGTGTCCGGGGCAGGCATCTACGTTGATTGGTATTTTCACAAAAAATGAGTTAGTATGGCATTCTGTGTTGCTTCATGGGTTTGTTTCTGGCAGCATTTAATGCTTCAGACTTTTGTTTCAAGGGGGAGGGATAGCTCAGTCGTTTGAGTATTGGCCTGCTAAACCCAGGGTTGTGAGCTCAGTCCTTGAGGAGCACCATTTAGGGATATGGGGATGGTACGTCGTCCTGCCATGAGGACAGGGGATTGGACTCTATGACCTCTCAAGGTCCCTTCCAGCTCTATGAGATAGGTGTGTGTGTGTGTGTGTATTTTTTTTTTTCTTGCAGTGCTAAAGTAAAATATTTGAAACATTCTTTCATATTAAGCCCAAGTTTTTTTGGCACTTCTGTTACAGAGCTCTCTGGGGCAGTTATAAAAGCATCTTGAATAATATGTTTCTAAAACAGAAGTAAAGATAACCTGATAAACATTACATTAATCTTGTCAAATTAAAAATCATATCCTGTAAGTATGCTAAGGCCCTGATTCATCTTTTGGGCAGGCCTCTGGATCCCCACTAACTCCAGTAGAGCTTTGTGAAGGTGAAGGGTTTTTGATGGTGTGGCTCTGATTCCAGAATCAGGGTGTAATTTCTTAGCCTATATTATTAATAGTTAAAATCAAAACAAACCCTCACTGATGTGGCTCCCAGCTGAGACAGAGAAAGACACTCCCCACATTCCCCTTAGATGATCAAGATTTTCATTCCCAGTGGTGTGGATTTTTGTATCTGGAAATTTCTGTTCTGGAACAAAATTTCATACTTGTAGTAACATTCCAATGCTTATTAATTGTTTAATATATCTAGCTTGTGTGCTAACATGTAGACACTTGATTCCTGTTTGAATAGATACTGCATATAGTCATATTTTAATTTCCTTGTGAAAAACATTATAACCAGCTTCTGAGATATCAAATAAGTAATTATGTTGATGATCTGCTAGAGATTTGTTGCTGCCTTTTAATAATACAAGTTGAACCTCTCTAGTCCAGAACTCTCTGGTGTGGAAACATCCGTTGTCCGGAATGATTTTAGTTAGCCGGATGTCCACTTTTCGTGGGTGTGGCCAAGTTTCCCACGGTCCCATAAAGTTTGTTTACAGCCACCAGTCTTAGCTCTGTGTTCTGTACTGTTGTTTAGCTCTAATTTACCCCTAAGGCTACATCTAGACTTCAGTTATTTCGGAATAAGCTATTCCAGATTAGTTATTCCGAAATAGTTTATTTTAAAATAGTACATCTACACAGCAGGGAAGTCTCAAAATTAGTCCGAGGCTGGCTTCCCTAATGTAGACATGCTATCTCAATTTAGAGCCCTAGGAGGAATAACTTAAAATGGCCCTGGTGAGGGGCTATTTTGAAATAGGAGAAGTGGAGCATCTGCAAACACCTTATTTCAAAATAGCTATTTTGGAATAGGCATTATTCTTCGTAGAATGAGTTTTACAGAAGTTGGAATAAGCCATCCGTTATTTCAAAAGTATTTCGAAATAATGGAATTGCTGTGTAGATGCTCCCATAGTTATTTTGGAATAACGGCCATTGTTCTGAAAAAACTTTGCTGTGTAGACACACCCTAAATGTCCTCTAACAACCCAATAAGCAGTGGAAGTGTTGTTAATGCTGCTAGACAATATTGACCTTCCATGGTCTGGAAAATTCTCTCGTTCGGAAATTGTCAGGTCCCGTGGGTGCTGGACTAGAGAGGTTTAACCTCTACTTTTGTATTGCTGGTTCTGTTATACTGAGCTATTCTCCCTCTCATATTTGTATTGCCAAATTAATGATAATGTGGACCACTTATCTCATATTCATGGCAGTGTTGCATGTCTGAAGCAAATCTGGCTGCTGTTTTGTCTGTCTTTTACAAAATCTTTTAAAATTATTCCGACATTTACTTTACACCAAATATAAGGGATTACTTGGAACCTGGTTTTATCGTGTGTTTTGACTAAGATGGAAAAGTCATGTGTCAAAAGTGATCAGTCTCTGGGTTGTCATGGAATGATTAAGCACAGAAGCTTGTTTGCATTGTGCCACATAGTTTATTGTCATGGGGACAGATCCTCAGCTAGTGTGATTTGTTATTGAAACCATCTTGCCCCTGATATCAGATTATTTATCGACAAAGCTTGTCTGTAATAAGAAAAGGTTTAGTTTACAGTATTTGAAATAAGCGACGAAGAGTCCTGTGGCACCTTACAGACTAACAGATTTATTGGAGCATAAGCTTTCGTGGGCAAAGACCCACTTCGTCAGATGCATCTGACCCAGACCCAGACAAACATGGCTGCCCCTCTGATACTTGATTTTGCAGACCCAGACTAACATGGCTACCCCTCTGATACTTGACACCATGCAAGTATTTGAAATGTTTATACCATGCAAGTATTTGAAATGTTTATAAAAACTTCAATAATTTGAAATCTGAGTATATAAAAAAAACTTGAGGGAGGGTGGTGATACTACTGATAGCTTGGTATAAATCTTAATTTTTACAACCAGAGTAGACGATATTTGATGTACTTTTATGTAGTGCCAGAGCTGTTCAATCTAACATATCACTGTGTGTATATTTCACATGTGTTTATATACCTATGTGTTAAGTAAGGGTGGTCAAACTACAGCCCACATGCTGCCCAGCAGAATTTCTTATAGATTCTTGAACTCCCACCATAAAGCAGGGTTGGAGATTTGCCCCATTCTGTGTGCCCAGCACCTCTCAGCCTCCAACTCACCATTTCACCATTTTTCAGCATGCAGCAGAGCCACACTGCACAAGCCGGACTTCCCAATACAGTTTCCTGGATCAGATCCCTGCCCCTATACAGGAATTCGCTTCCACCCCTATATGAGGCAGCATGCCCCCCCTTTCCTTCCTGGTTTCCTACAATCCAACCCTCAAGATCCATACCCACATGTGGTCCTCAGGCCAAAAAATTTGCCCATCCCTGTTTTAAGTGAAGGAATTGTCATTTGTTCAAAACAAATTGTGTGTGTGTGTGTGTGTGTGTGTGTGTGTGTGAGGTGAGGGTTTATCTCTGTGTATACACAACATCATTAAAGGCATCTTTCTTTTCTGAGTCCCTGAATTCCTTGTCTGATCCATAGAAAAATTGTGAGGTTAGTGTAGATGCAGAGTTGCTTAATAGTTAAAGGCAGTGTCTGGTCTGGCCGTATATAATATCATGTTAAATATAGGGTGACTTATGCTAACAAACTTCCTTGCTCTCATTGTCTTCTCTTTTCAGTGAAACCTGTTCCCAATGGTACATCTTTTTCAAAGATTTCTGAATGACTTTGTTCTTGTGGCGGATTCCCTCTCTAATGGCAGAGATGGGTCTTAAAATGTGTATGGAGATTTGCCTTTGGAGATTTAGTTTATAATTTAAAAGCACATAATGTGTCTCCTTTTGTACTGTGTTTCAAGTATTTCTGGGTTTGGGTTAATGTTAATATGTCTCTTATTTGGAAACAAATCCTGTTTCTCTTCGTTCCCCATCTCCCTCCCACTTTTTTTAAGACAATGAAAGGAAAAAAATTACACTGTAATCTGTTCAAGAGTTGTACTAATAAAGATTTCTGAGCAGTGTCAGGATATTGGTTTTTTAAGACATAAGAAACTTTTGCATTAATCTAAACATAAACACTGAACCCAGATACTGTAGTGTACCCAGAAATTACAGTGATGGGCACAATAAAATGGCTGTAATAAATAAATAAATATTGCTGCTGGCAGCATAACAGAGACTCTGCTGTATAGCAGCACAGCTGAGACAAATAGAAGAGAACATCTGCTTCTTGTTTCTAGAAATAACTGGCTTTTTAAAGTAGTTTTTTCATGCATCTATTAATTTTTGGTAAGCTTAGTAGGTGAAATATGGGATTGGTAAAATGCTTTTTTTTTCAGTACCTCACTTAAACTGTATGGTGCACACAGTGCTTAACAGGGTCTGTGTTAACTTAATTTATTGAATAACTTTTTATCTGAATCTCTGCAAACAGTATTGGACGCTCATAAATGTCTTTTAGAACTAAAAAGATTTTTGTGTGTTGAATTACATATTCTGATTTTGTATGTAATACAAATTCTATCTGCTCTATTCTAAGAACACGAGGCCTCATGCTGGAAATGTGATTCCTGCCATCAGTTTTTTATTCCTTAACCTATGTCTTGGTTTGCCCCCCTCTTGTTAGAGTGATATGTTGGTTCTAATTTGTCTTAGAAACTTTTTTTTATTGAAATGAGAATTCTGGAACTCAAACTGAAAGAGGGGTAGTAATAATTTAGTGCAAAAAAAAATCTCTCTTCTGGATGCAATATATTGTAGTTGTGATATTTTGGTAGTTTTAAGGAAGTTGGCATTTCAAGTATATATTGGGGGCCTATTAAAAGGTTAAACATTCCATATCAGGAGATAGCTAGCCTTCTCCCCCTCCCCATGAGTAATAATATTGGCAGTAGCAGTTCTGAATCCTGATCCTGCAAATACTCGGGTACACATTTATCAATGGTACAACTCAGTACATAAAGGTAAGCATATGTCTGAGGGTTTGTCTATATAGGGAAATTGACTAGCCGAGGTATAAGAATAGCAATTCCAGGATAACTCCCAATGTGTGGTCACTGTAACTGGAATGATGACACTGCTTTGAAAGTTAATTCCTTTATAACGATATTACTGCATTTCCTGGTGTCCACAAGCTTAATCTCGTCACATAGCTGCACACCTCATCCAGCCAGTTTCTTGAAGCTGAGCGCTGAATCCATGATTTGGCCCACTAGAAATTATTGCACAAAGTTTTGCAACACCCGCTTTCTTGAATGCTTCTTTAACATTTTTCAGGTTGGTATACTTTACAATGAATAATATAACCGAAATTTAGTACTGAAATTGATAAATATGCAAGACACAACTTATTTCATTGTACTCTCTCTTAAACTTAATGCCAAACAAAACATAAATTCTTCATTATTTGAGGAATGTCTAAATTCAAAATGATTTTCTATTTAATTTTTTAACTTGAAAGCATGTGAGCCTGCAACCAGGAGGTTTCATAACTAATACAAATTAACAGCAGTGATTGCAGCTTTCCAGGGATTAAATCTGTTCAGACTGATATCCATTTTGTAACTTGCAGGGCTGCATACTTGGACCTTTAAAAACAAGCTATGCATTGATTACGGAGTTTATCAGTAAAGTGAGATTGCTGACAGGGAGTGGTATGCTGACAATTTGCTACTAATAAATACCTGCCAGCATAGTTTTGTACCATGAACAGTTTATCAGAGCAGAGAATGGCAATAATTCCTCTTTGAAGTCACACAGACGTAAGCACTAATGCTCATATCCAGTCTTGTGATGATAAACACTTGTTATCTTTCTGTGTGGGATATTAGTAAAGCATAGCCATGAGAAAAGCCTAGAGGGCAGAGCTTTTTGGGCTAAGTGCTGTTTGAAAGGGGCTTAGCTTCATGAGAAAAGACGCTCTTATCATATATTCCTGTTTTGTTCAGGGAAACAGAACCGTGATTAGGCTTGTTCCCCATCCTAACCAGGAGAAGGTTAAATGAGCAGGTCTGGTCCTTAATAGGTGCACCTGTAGTGCCTGCTTTGCATGGAAGAATCAAGCTAAAAAGGGAGAAACTTGCCACAGTAAGGGGGTGGAAACCAGTAGGAATACTGCTGTGCCTCGGTTTTAGCTGACTCTTCCTTACTGAAAGGAAGATAGCTTGTAAACCTCAACCATGCACAAGGATTCAGCAGACCAGTTTCAAGTTGATTTCCACAGGGAAGAATTGTAGATAAACTATGACCCATTGTTTAGCTGTATTAATCACATGTAAGCATCCTAAATAAGCCAGACCATTGCTTCTCTTAAAGGAAAACACAGACACTGAACATTCCCTTCATTGCAAAATCCTCATGCCTGTCAATCCGGAAAGACTAGAGCAAAGTTGCCAAAGGAGGAAAGGACTTTGGAAGAAAACCTGAAAACACCCAAGCAGGACCAAGTGAAATCTCTGCCTGTCATAAGGGCTTTGTACATTGTTCTTAAAGAAACACCTGAGCTCATCACTAATTTCTCCTAATTTGAATAATCTTTGGTGAAATACATGAGTCAAAAGGGGTATTAATATTTTGTCCATGCTATGTCATGGGAGAAATAAAAAGCAGAAAATTGAAAAAGTGTGCTCAAGGTGACATGGAGAACTAATAGCTGAATTTTTTGGGGGGGTGGAACCTTGGAGTTCCTGTACTTTGCAGTCACTCTATATTCTGAATACAAGTAGAAAAATGAACATTTAAAGTCAACGCTGAAAAAGAACAAATTCCTTAGCAATCTTAAGTTGCTGGTTTATTATATCTGTTTACCATTAGTAAAGTTTATAATATCGTGTGTAGCTGTTAGGCTTAGGAGCTATCTAGTAAA
This sequence comes from Rafetus swinhoei, assembly GCA_019425775.1. Taxonomy (NCBI): domain Eukaryota; kingdom Metazoa; phylum Chordata; order Testudines; family Trionychidae; genus Rafetus; species Rafetus swinhoei. The sequence continues at coordinate 16,560,103 of CM033428.1, read as the reverse complement.
CAAGTTCAGGAATCCCATGATAGTACGAAGAGAGAACTGAGATTGTCATGGTACATATTGAAGTTAGTGATTGACAGCATCCTTTAAGGCTTCCCATGGTCAGAGCTAGTAGAAGTAGGTATATGGGGAAAATATTGCGCACTGAATGGGACAGCTCTGGGAATTAAATGATACTTAGTGCAAAAAATATGCAAAAAATATGCATGATCACATTCAGAATCTGGCTTTAACCAATACAAGCTAAAAAGATTCTTTGTTCCAGCCTCTGTAGTATAACCTAATATACTATAACTACACCTGGCTGTGCCTCTGTGTTTTCTTCTGTGCTAATCCTAGTTCATTTGTAAGATCTTTGGTTAAGCTGTCTCTTGTCATGTGTTTATGGTTACCTAGCACAAAAGGGCCCAGTCTCATCTTGAGCCTCTAGATGCCATTGTATAAATAATCAAATGGCTCATCGTGAACTTTGCAGTTGTCCTGCCAATATTCTTCAGGACAGCTCATTTTCTGTCTCGTTCATTCCTTGATTTCTCTGAGATGGTCAGCAATGGCGCTCATTGTGGTGGCTTCTGTGACTCTTGTCCATTAGAATTTCTAGGATAAAATACTGAGACCACTGTGGTAATATTGGCAAACAGTGGCTTTTGTTTAGTGTCCGCCTGAATAGAATTCAAGACTGGCTCCAGGCTGCATAAGTATAAATGAAACTATTTTAAACTTAACTGAAATATAGTTGAGCTTAAAACATATGTTGCATTTTATCCCACAATTAAGAAGTTTGTTTTCAAATACAAGATTTTTGTAATAGCTTGATCGGGGAACTTTAACTAGAATAGCAATTGCTATGTCTTGTGACATTGACTCTTCATTGAGCACTTACTATTTTTGAATGGATAGATTGGAGGATTTCCTAACATTCTTTGTTGGATTAGTTTAGTTTAGAAACATGCATCTGTATTTTTGAGTCTTGGTCAAGTATAATATTCCTAAAATGAAAGTGTGTATTTTGGCTGTTCGGCTGCTGTTGCCTACTTGCAAATATCTGCATGATTTTTTGTGTGTGGGTCACAGAAGGAAGAAGTACTCCAGTTCTCTTTTTACTATTTAAGCCCTTGTATCATAAGCTGTTCAGAAGAGGGAATCTGTGTCCATGCAGTCTCACTGACTTCAGTTGGGCTTTACGCAAGAGTATAGTTCCACCTGCATAGAGCAACTTGGAGGGTCAGGGATTTAGTTGTTAAAATAAACTTAGTGGTTTAGGGAACTGTAATTGACCAAGCATATGTTGTTTAATTTTTAATCTGTCTATCAAAGTTGTTGTTTATATTAGCAACTTAACCAAGTATGAATAAACAGTACTGAGAATTTTGATGTTACTGCATGTTTGGGATTGTTTTTAAAATACATTTAACACCAGTCTCCATGTGAAGATTGTCCATATAGAATCTATTTTAAAACAAAATTCAGAGATTGGAGGAGGGAAGAGGCAACTTAAATAGAAATAGTGTTCCTTTGGAAAAAAAATTGATTTAAAAAAAATCTCCTACAGTGGTGTGAACCCAAACTATGTGTGAAAATGGGAGAAAAAGCTCCCATTTCACTTATGCTTTCAAGCTGGGTGAAATGGCAAAAGTAACCCAGTGCCATAAACTCTTGAAAGGTAAATTAGACTTTCAGCAGCCTTATCTGTAAGCTAAATTGGTATTACAGATTGGACTAGGGATGTTAAATTTCGAGTAATTGACTATCAAATAGTCTATGCAGTTTGCATTGACTATTCAATTAGTTGATAGGGAGGCTCTGCCGCTACACTTCAAAGGCGAAAGCCCTGCGGGGCGCATGGGGCCAGTGGGCAGTCCCTTGCTGGCGCCGTGCTCCCCACAGCGTTTCAAAGTGGTAGTGCCCCGTGGAGCCCAGGATCAGCTGGGAACACCCCCACTGACCCCAGCATCCGGCTCCACACAGCGTTTCAAAGTGGCAGTGCTTCATGGAGCCCGGGGTCAGCGGGGGAGTCCCCTGCTGATCTTGGGCTCCATGTGGTGCTGCTGCTTTGAAACGCCGCGTGCAGCCTGGGGATACCTCAGCTGGCCCTGGGATGTGTGCAGTGTTTCAAATTAGGAGCACTGCATGGAGTCCGGGTCTGGCCCAAGCTCCAAGCGGTGCTGCAGCTTTGAAGAACTCCTCTCTCCCCCCCCCCTTGCTGCCTCTTTCTGATAGAGGCAGCGGGGGCAGGAGGGGGGGGGGGAAACTAGTCAACTTGACTGTCTGATAAGCATTTGCTTATCCGATAGTCGACTAGTTGTTCACATCCTTAGGCTGGACCTAACTGGTTCCGATTGAGGGGATTTGCTGGACCAGGGAAGGTTCCTCCCAACATGACCCATGCCAGACCATGGATGTTACTGGGCCAGAGTGTCCCGGTTAAGGGAGGTACAACCTGTAGTGTAACAGGATAGGCATGTTAAATTTGATTAATCACCTAATTGAGTAGTTGATGGAATTTCCATCGGCTACTCAATTAGTCCATAAGGGGGGCTCTCGCTGTCCCACTGCGCCTCTCCTTTTGAAATGTACAAGAGCTGCCTGCAGCTCTTGTATATTTCAAAGGGAAAGAGGCAGTGGGAACTCAAGCCAGTGGGTACCAAAGCAGTCCCTGCTGATGTGGGTTTCCCTATGTACCTCTTCCTTTGAAGTGTACAAGAGTCGAAGGCGGCTCTTTTACGGTTCAAAGGGCGAGGAGCATTAGTTGGATGGCATGAGCAGAGCTGTTTGAATCCCTGACTACCTGTTAAGCGTTTGCTTACATCCCTAACACAGGAACACTGCTTAGAGAGCTCTTTCAAGTGATGGCCACAGTTTTGGGTATTTTCCTGTTCCCATGACAACAGAGGCCTGAACAAGATTTGTTCATTGGCTATAGTCTTAGATTTTCTTTACTGGAAAATGGAATTCTTTCAAAAATAACTTTTCATGGTTGTGATATATTACTATGTAGTCCCTACAAAATAATCACAAACTTCTCTTTCCAGGATGCTTCCTCACATGGATTGTTGTTTTTTTTTGCCTGCTAGGATTCAGCGGCAATTCTGTAACTGTGAATCATGGTTTTTCAGACTGCATTAATATTTGTGTAAATTAAGCAAGTGTGAAAACATAGGAGCAGAATTGATGGGTTTAATTTTTCTTTTGAAGTTTCCGCATAGAATGTCCTTACCTTTTGGCCCACAACCCAACAGAAAAATAGACATACAGCTCGAACCTCTCTGGTCCAGAAATATCCTTTGTCTGGAATGATTTTAGTTAGCTGGATGTCCATTTTTCACAGGTGTGACCAAGTTTGCTGCGGTCTCATAAAGTTTATTTATAGCCACTAGTCCTGGCTTTCAGTGTTCTGTGCTGTTACTTAGCTTTAATTTACCCTTAAATGTCTTCTAAGAATCCACTAAGCAATGGAAGTGTTGGTGATGCTGCTAGACAATATTGACCTCCTGTAGTTTGTCAAATTCTCTGGTTTGGCACCAGTCAGGTCCTGTGGATGCTGGACTAGAGAGATTCAACCTGTACTACTTCCACCACTGTGATAAATGCTCATTGATTTTGCACACAGGATCGGAAAGAATTATTTTCTCTTCTAGAAGAGTAGAAACTTGTCAGACTCTGGAGATGACCTATAGGAGAAATCGAATTCTCCCTACCTTTCCAGCCCACACCCAAGGGTCAGCGAAAATCAGCTGGTGAGCAAGCATCTCAATATCCTATTCCCACTGCTCCTCTCACATCTCCATTACACTGATTCCTTCATGCATTGGAAAGCCTGCTTATAGGATTGCATCTGTATGAGAAGGCCTCAAATTACTGTGCATTACAAATTCTAGCAACAGCAGTATGTATGTGGGCATTATTTGTAGTATTTTCAGAGTTTGTACTTAGTGAGTCACTAAGCTACAGAAGACAAAGTAGAAAGCATTGTAATCTTCCATGCTTGCTTGTCTGCTGAACATAATTTCCAAGTCTGATTCATTAAAATTAGATGGTGAGTAACCATGTGGTTTCATCACAGAAAATAAATGGACATATCGCTGCTTGCATCGTCTTGTAGCTTTTAATGTCTCAAATGTTTCTACCTCAGTATTCCTTAGGGCATATGTTGTATTAAGAGTGCCAACAAAATAATGCTTAGATAAAGTTAAATTTTTAAATAAGCAAATGTGAGAAGCAGCAATATTAATAAAAATGTCTGGTATGAGAAATGTTGCAAGTTAGCCACTCACAGTTTCCATCAATTCTGCAGCCAATCTATAATGAAATTCATGAATCTGTATTCTAATTGAACTATGTGTATTGGGTTTTTTTTATAGGAAAGAAATCCTTAATTAATTTAATTGCTGGGTCTATACTCAGAGTTGTAGTGGAAATCTTGTTTCTGTTCTGAATTGAGAGTGTCTCACATGCCATAAGATTCATTAAAACAATGTATTAAATAGATGAATTTGCTTTCTTTAAAATTTATTTTAGTATCATTGAACTTGATGGAACTTGTGTATCTGTGCCAAAAAACTTGAAAGCATAAGCGATTTCCTCCTGAAATTTTGCACCAATGTGCTCAGTTTTTTGAAGGTGTCATTGTGTTTTTCTGTGTAAATAGTGGTTCATTTAAGTTGGGATTTGATAACTTATAAAAACTTTTTGCAAATTAAATGCTGCATTTCATTTCTGCTCTTTAAAGTGTTGGGAGCATATGTGTTTGAATGGTTGCGGCTGAAAGGAATGGAATGTTGTTTTTTTTTTTATTGTAAATGATTTGACTTCATATTGCTCCATGATTTTTTTTGACAATCATTTGCTTTCTATGAGCAGTTGTAGTAATATATTTAAGGTCAATTTCCCTTTCGTTTCTAAACATAAAAAGTTTGATTAAAAAATATTTCTGAACCTATTCAAGAATGGTTGCTAATAGGTTGCTGTGCATAGTGTTAGATAATTAAGACACGCTCCAGAATTTGACAGAAGTTGTCCCTACACATTTTGCATAGCTGGAGTTGTGTACCTTAGGCCGAATTTCTTGGTCTAGGATAGACAAGGCTTTTGAGAGAGCAGCTAATAGGCTGCTCCGTTTTGTTTACCTAAAGACTCCATAGCCATGGAGCCTCATGGCTCCCATTGGTTCTGGTTTACTGTTTCCAACCAAGGTGAACTGTGGGAAGCGGCAGCCCAGACCAAGCTACTTCCAGCAGCTCCTCTTGGCTAGAAACAGCAAACTGGAGCCAATGAGAGCCTCAAGACTCTGTTTGCAGAGCCTTCACATAAACAAAGCGGAGTGGCCCATTAGCACTGTTCTCAAAGTGGGTCCACAGTGCACTTTGAGAAACACTTCTCTAAGTTCACAGGTATAGTTTCTTTTAGAAAATGGGAACATCAAATGCATAGGTGTTCCCAAAAAACAAATGTTAAATAAAATACATTCATATAGTGAAAATGCTAACAATCTCATCTATATTCTTAATCATTTTATTGTCTTTAGTCTTTTCCTCCTTCAGTTCCTGATAGTTCTTCTCCCAAGCTAGCTTCTGAACATCAGCATGAAATTTTGCATAATAGCCCCAGTTTCTGTCTGAAAGGTATAGTGGTAAGGCACTACCTTTTAGGCTTTCAGAAGGTAGAAGGCGCATGTGAAGAATTTGAACCCTTTTTCTTATATGGCAGCACATGAAGTACTCTTGCTTTCAGGAAGTTAGTCCTACCTTCACATCTAGCTTTTCTTCCTGAAAAGAGTAAAAATCCAGGATAATTTCTGACTTCTTAAATTGTTTATAGTATTTTATTTTGTTATCTTAATAGTTTCTGTAATGCGTAATGCCATGGAGTACTGTCAGGCTACAAATGCAACAACCAGGCTTCCAGAGTAGATAATGTTTTAAAAAATGTTTTTTAAACATTTATTAAAAAAAACTTAATTCTGACTTTTTATTTACATTTTGCTATTTCTTTATTTCCCATTTTATAGTCTTAAATTGCTGGATGTTTTGCCTTTTGGTTAGTTTACTAATTGTCATTTACGTAAAATTTGAAATTTTACTCACTTTTAATTAGATTTATATTTTGCAAAGACTTTTCTATGCTGCAGAACATAACTCAAGGCCTCATTAACAACCATACTAGGTGAACACCTCCTTAGACATTGGAATTATAGAAGAAGGGTAAGGGAGGGAAGGTGTTTTATAGGTGGGTGTGCATGTCAAGTACTCTGAAATTTGGATTCTGTTGCCAAATAAAAACAACTGCCTTTTTGTCCCATCCTTGTCTCTGAGCTCTGAAGTAGGATTTGGAGTTGGGGAAACGTTCAGTTCCTCACAGAAAAATGCAATCACAGCCCTTATATGTATACTGAATAAAGTAATATTTTACATAAATAAGGAAATATTTCAAGTATCTTTTAAAATATTATATATATATATATATGACAAACAGTTTTTCCATAAGATCTGTTTTTAACAAATCTATTTAATAGGCTCCTACTAATGTGTAAGGATGGGCTTGGTATCAATTTTCTTACAACTAAAGAGAGAGAACGGGATGTACTGTCATAAGAAATGTTGTTTTTGTTACAGTGCTCTCCAAGAAACAGATATAGTCTCATAAAAAATAAATTGGCAGTTAACCCAAAGCTCCTCTTAGAGCATTTGTCTGCATAGATCCTACTGTGGATATGTGCGTACCCTATATGCATAAGTGCAGGATCATTTAGCTCAGTGGTGCGCAACCCGTGGGTCATGACCCCCCCAAAGGGGTTGCAGATGTCTTCCTGGGGGGCCGCCAACGGCTGGGCCCAGCCCCTGGCCGGCTGAATCTAAGCGCTGCGCTATGCTGCTCAAATTATCTTGGGGGTCGCAATACAAGTATATGGTGGTCGCGGTTGAAAAAAAGGTTGCGCACCACTGGTTTAGCTCAGGGCTGGATACAACCTGCCTGAAACTTTGATTTGGCCCACGAACTGCATCTGGCCACTTTCTATTTATATCCTGCTGCCCATGCCACTGAATGTCCAGGCAGCAAGATCCTATTTAAATAGCTCATGGCTCCTGGTCACGGTGCTACCGTGGCAGAGGCTGGAGCTGTGAGCCCTTTAAATATATGCAGTAACCCCAGGCAGCTGCCAGGCAATGCATTAGCTGTGGGGCAGGGAGCTGCGAATCCTTTGCTGTGTTTATAATCAAAGCCTCCAGCCTCAGACAACTGGCAAAGGGAGGGCTAGTCCTTTTCTTCATTTGCCAGGTGCCCAGAGCAATTTGATAGATCATCTTAGCTTGAAGGGCTCAGTAATCCACTAATGGGACTTGAAAGGCTGTTTTCAAGTAGGGATGTTAAGTAGTGCTTAATAAGCTAATCGAGTAGTTGATGGAATTTCCATTAACTCCTTGATTAGTTGATAAGGGGGCTAGCTCCCGGCGATGGTGCAAGCTGGGACTCAGCAGTCTCGGCTCACGCTGGGTCCCAGACCGCTGCAGCTCTGCCTTTTAAATGTAGTAAGAGCCTGGTAAGCACAGGGAAGGCGGGAGGGGGAGGAGGAGCTGGGGTAGGGGCGGGATGTTGGGGGGGGGGAAGCGCGCAGGAGTGGCTTCGCGAGCCGCACTTTTTGGGGGCAAGAGTCGCATGCGGCTTGAGAGCCGCAGGTTGGCCACGGCTGGTGTAGAGAGAGACATCATGTGGCCAGCTCCCAGCTCTCTGCTGGTCATGTGGGCCAGAGCAGTGTGCGCTCCACTCCCACCCCAGCCCGGCTCAGTGCTCCATAAAAACAGCATTTCCCATTGCTGTAAAATGGGCAAAGTACAGGTTTTGGCAGGCTCCACAAACACTGTATCTATAAGGACAGAATTACACTCAAACAACATTTGAGATTGTTGCTGGAAATTGTTTTGGTCTTCCATATGTATCTACTTACTTGTTTACCAGATTTTCCCCCTCCTCCGCAAACCTTACAACTCTCTCCTGTGGAAGCCAGGTTTCATACCTTCTGTATTTTTCAAGCTATGTCATCTTCTCTAGGAGGGGAAAAAAGACATTCCATGGTTCTCACAGGCTTTTTTTGTGTCTCTTGGTAATAGTTTTAGAGGTCAAGCTATCTTGTTTCATAGGCTTTCATTGTGGGTTTCAGATTGTATTAAGAGCTCTTATGCATTGAACAAACTACCCCTCTCCTCTTGAGGTAGGCATATTCTGCCAGAGGTCAGCCATCTGTAGCTCATTTCAGGGGGAGTCTATATTTCTGTTGTTTGTAGAGCAGCTGCTTTAAATTCTGTTAATCTAGTTAAGAATTGTTACTCTGTGGCATCTTCTAGATCAGATGTCAAATCTGACAGTGCTGTCTTCCAGTCAATAATTAGACAGGACTCCTATCTGCTCCATTATGATTCCGTGTTTACAGTTGTATTTTGAGACCTACAGTTAGCCAGTTTTTAATCCACTGAATCTGTGCCATGTGGATTTTGTATTGTTGTGTTCTGGTTTCTTAATCAAAATGTCATGCAGTACCATGACTTACAGAAATGCATCAATGCTGTTTATCAAACTTGATATTTGTTTGAGGAAATTACAGTTTAGTTTGAGAGATTTTTCATAAACCCATATTGATTGGTATTAACTATATAATCCTCCTATTGTTTTACTAATTGTTATTTATCAGCAGTTCCATTATTTTGCCTAGAATTGATATCTGGCTTATAGTCCTATAATTAAAAGGGTCATCTTGTTCTACCCTTTGTCAATACTGCCTCTTTTTTCCAGTCTTTGAAACTTCCCAGGGTTCCAACGCTTATTGAAAATCAGCATTAATGGTCCAGAAAGCTCCTCCGCCAGTTCTTTTAGAACGGATGCAAGTTATCTGGACTTGCTGATTTTAAAAATACTTAACTTCAGTAGATACTGTTTAACATTTTCCTGAGTTGCTAGTTCCCAATTATCAGTCATATTTTTCTGTTTAAAATCTCCTAGTTGATTTAGCTCATGGGGTAGCTGTGTTAGTCTGTATCTGCAAAAATAATGAGGAGTCCTATGGCACCTTAGAGACTAACAGATTTATTAGGACATAAGCTTTTGTGGGTAAAACCCATTTCATCACCTACAAAAGCTTATGTCCTAATAAATCTATTGGTCTCTAAGGTGCCATAGGACTCCTCATTTTTTTTTTTTTTAGTCAGTTTGGGTCAAATCATAATTACTTACACCTCAACCACCATTAATTTTCTTTTGTGATCCAGTTGCATTCTGTCAATCAAGGTGAGGTGTAATAGAGAATTGCTCCATGTTGGATGCAGCGCTTTTTGAATTAGAACATTATCATCTATAATTATTAGTAAAGTGAAGGACGTTTTAATACTAGTGGCATGCAACTTCCAGAACATATCTCAGATTGAAGATTCTTAATGATAATTGTCTTTTACTTACAAGTTAAATAAGTGCTTAAGGAGACTGTCATCCTGTTCTTTGGCATAGTTTGGTAGTGCAACAGGCACTAGCTAGTTTGCTGTCTTGTGCTTTCAGTATTGTAACATTGGTCCATAAGCATTCCAGAGTACCTGCTTCTAAGCTTTGTGACTTGGAAATTGATGATGCTGTTTTTAACAGAGTACAGCCACTCCCCGACTTACGAACACACCGACTTACGACCATCCGTACTTACAACCAACCTCCTGTTAACCCCATTACAATATTTTTGAGTTGAGAAGCATGTACGTCAAGTTTTTCGAACAGCACGGGCAGAGCGTTTACGGGTATTTCTGACTTACAACCAAATCGAGTTACGACCAGGTGTTCGGAACGTAACCCGTTCGTAAGTCGGGGACTGCCTGTAACAACCCCTCTCCCCTTTTTGCCCACTAAATCGTTCCCAAATAGCTTACAATCAGTGATTTTTTTTTTTTTTTTTTTTTTAAAGCATTCCAGTCATGCAGATCTTCCCATCAGGTTTCAGTAAAACTAGGGGCAGGCAAAATTCGATCCATGGGCTGGATCCCACTAAATATGATCCTCTGAGCCACCAATGTCCTGTGATCCTGCGGAACCCTCAGGCATGTTCCCTGATTTTGTGCTAAGTGAATGCTCATTTGTTCCTTCTTTATACATCTTGCCATTAGTTTAATACCCTTCTGATTAATTTATGCCGGGGTGGGCAAGATACCTTTCGTGGGCTGTGTCCGGCCTGCCAGGCCACCAGATCTAGCCCAACAACACCCAGATGGAACCCTCAGGAACGCAGCAGCCGCTGTTCTAAGCGCAGGGCTGCTTCGTATGCCTTTGTGCTCTGGAGGGAGGGAGAGGCTTCTTGTGATCTGCCCACTCCCAGTCCAAACCTCAGCTCCTATAGGCTGGAAACAACCGGCCAATAGGAATTGAATCCAGCCAATCTCTCAACTTCTATTGGTTGTAAACAACCAGCCAATAGGAGCTGAGAGATTGGCCTGGGGGATGAGAGCAGCGCAAGTCTCTTCCCCCTCCGGGAGCTGTGAGCTACATGAAAAGAATAGCCTACAGCAGTGGTCCCCAACCTTTTGGGGCTGCCGCGCGCCAAGGGGCAGGGCCGCGTGTGTGCCCGGGGCCTGGGGTGCAAGAATGGCTTGGGCCGGCCCTGATCACCTGGCGGGCGCACATAAGTGCCCCGGCGGGCGCCATGGCGCCTGCGGGCACCGCATTGGGGACCACTGGCCTACAGTTTAAAGTGATCTGGGACTGCAGCAGGCAGGGAGCCCAACCTGTCTTGGGGGTGGTGCAGGGCTGCTGGCCAGGAGACACTTAGGTAAGTGCCTCCCAGCCAGAGCATGCCTCTGGCACCCCAGTCCATCATGCACCCCAACTCCCTTCCCCAGGTCACCTTCCAAACCCTCTGTACCCTCTGCCCCAGGTCATAACTTCCTCCCAGACCCTGTACTCCTCCTGTACCCCTCACCCAAGCCAGAATCTATTCCAGTACAGACTGCCCTCAACTTGTAGTGCGATTGGTTCCGGAGATTGCATCGCAAGTCAGGGGGGGTCGTAACTCGAGTCTGCATTTATGACAGGCGTCATATGCTGTCGTAAATGCGGGGCCGAGGATGTAAGTCAGTGGATTTTGGCCCCTTCCGCACTTACAGAAAAGGCTGTAAGTGCAGGGGGTTGTAACTTGGGCTGTCGCAAAGTGGGGGCCTCCTGTACCCATACCTCCCCGACCCTACTCTCCAGTCCTCTGACCCAGGTCACACAAAACCCCCTCCTTCACCCAAACTCCCTCTCAGACCTCACACCATCTCCTGCTCCCCAGTCTCCTATCCTGAGTGCCCTTCTGCACCATCCTAGACCTTGTACCTCCTCCACAGAAAAGTGTGGTCCTTGACCACTTTCCAAAATCGTGGAGTGCCCCCCCCCCCCCCACCAAAAGCTATTGCCCACCTCTGATCTATGCAGAGGACAGATCTGCTCCCTTCTCCTGAGATGGAAGCCATTCAGACTGCAGAGTCTGCACTCTGCATAGAAGTTAGACCAGTATTCCACAACCAAAATCTTCTACCACTTATATAGGCAGTGGTTTGATGAAGAAATCCTGTTAAGGTGTTTTTAATAAAAACTGCTATTCAAAACCAAAACTTCTCCTTGAAAACTTAAAATTGAATTGTCTTTTTCCTAGCTAACTGTCTGCAGTTGAAGATTTGGCTTGTTTTTTATAGTTGTCTCAGCCAGCTTTTGCATTTCTGGAGCCTGAACAAAAGATTGGGATCTTTTAATACTCTCTCTCCCACCACCAAAACACACAATATCCTACGCATACAGATGAGGATTTGGGGGGAGGGTTGGCAGTTGTACATTGAATGAATTGATTCATTCTACATGTAATGAATATGGTAGGAGGTGAGGTGGTGGCTTCAGTTCTACATAGATATGCTTCCAGCTGTAAAAAAAGAAGCCTAGTTGCACAAAAGTAAGCACAAAGATAATTGTCAGCATTTAAAGTTTATAGAAATAGAGTGATATCACTTCAACTGTTTAATGTCCTCGAGAGGTGTTTAATGTGTTTTTGTTGTAGAAGGCAGCTAGAAACCCACAAGAACAGCTGTGTGTATATATATTAACCTGGCATTTTTGTGCGTATTTAGTAAAGTTATTTGGGGCCTAATTGTGCCTGTGTGGTATTCTCGGAGAAAATATAGTGACATAATGACAGCCATAGGAGGAGTCTGGCAGTGTATTGATTGAGAGGCATTCCCCAGTTCTTAATTCTGTGCCTAAAACACTAGATAAGACTCTGTCTAGTGCTACTGAGTTATCTTTTCCTTGAATCCAAAGATGACAGTGGTTGCTCCATAGAGGAGCTGGCCTCTCTGCAAATTCTAGCTAGGAGAGTGGTAGATCTGATCACAGCCAGTTTTCCTCTCAGAATAGATGTTCTGGAGCACATGTTTTGACAACTACTGAAGACTTATCTGAATGTGTTTACATTGTTCATTTTAAGGGTCTCTTTGCAAAGGAAATTAAGCCTCCCAAATCAGAAGTTTCATTCTTCATGGTATCTTTGATCAGCACTGTGTTTCTAATGCTGATATTCTTTTGTTTTTCTAAACCATGTTAAGCATTCAGAGATAAATACCTGAATAATTATGTAGATTCTACAGTCAAATAAACTTGGCTATGGGGAAAATCTTTTGATATTGAGCTTTCCAGTTTTGTCAGCATTCCAGGAAAATAATTAACTAGTCCATTGAAGTCTGTTCATTCAATGAGACTCTATTCTGTTAAAGATGTGCTACTTTCTTGAAACAAAAGTAATTTTCTTCACTAAAGCACATAGTATAGTCATGCTTGATTTTAACAGAATGCTCCAGAACACTGTATGTGTGTGCACACATTTCTGTTGACCAAAATGGTGGACCCTTGTATTTATTATCATCATCAGTCTCCTGAATAGGAGTAGGAATCCTCCATCTCTTCAGATGCAAGCATCACCCTCCCAAGATCATTACATTATAACCATATTGGGCCACTTTTTCAATTCTCTATGTCATATCTTGTTTTTCAGCACTGTATGCATGTCCACTGTTTTTAATTTGAACAGATATGTTGAAAGCTTGTTTGCTAGGTGAATTCACTGCCTTGTTTCTAAGAAACACATACTCATGCTATTTATGGAAATTCAATATTAGGCATGTTCACTTTCAGCAAATAACTGTTAAATGTCTTTGTTCAAAAGCAGAAATATTCCTTTTAATTCTGTCTGAGGCTACTTAAAAATATTTGAACATGAGAAAATAGGAATGGCCATAATGGGTAAGATGACAGGTCAGTTTAGCCCAGTATCTTCTGACAGTGGCCAATGCCGGGTGCTTCAGAGGGAATTAAAAGAAATCATGAAATAATCCATCTTCTGTCACCTATTCCCAGTTTCTGGCAAACAGAAGCTAGGCAGGAACAACATCCCTACCCATACTGGCTAATAGTCATTGATGGACTTATCCTCCATGAATTTATCTAATACTTTTTTGAAATTTGTTAGTCTTGGACTTTACAACTTTCTCTTGGCAAAGAGTTCCACAGCTCCACTCTGTGTTGTGTGAAGAAATAAGTCTCTGTTTGTTTTGAACCTGCTTCCTATTAATTTCATTTGGTGACCCCCAGTTCTTGTATTATAAAAAGGAATAAATAACAGTTTTTTATTTATGTTTTTCACCCAGTTATGGTGTAGTAGCCTTTTATCAATACCCCTATAGCTGTGTGTTTTTCAAGTTGAAAAGTCCCAGTCTTATTAATCTCTCCTCATAATGAGGGGGTCTGGTGTGACCTTTATAGGACAAAATTGGATAGCACTGAAAAAGCTTTGCATTAGTTGTGGGACCAATCTCCGGGGTACCACACTTCTGTTTATTGTTGGTTAGAAGCTGAGTATCTTGCACAGTGTCCCTAGTTCTCCACCCTCTCTTTCTTTTCCACTCCTCTCCTCCTAATTTGCATCCTTATCAGTCTCTTGAGTTGTTCCACTGTCTGGAAAATAGGTAGGTGGAGCATGGATACTTGCATTATCTTGTGGACAGAGCACAGGAGCCAGAAATTCCTGAGTACTGATGCAGTCAGTGGCCTTGGTCTGATTGGGGACCATTACCTGTTTTCCCCATCTGTGAATTGGTAATGCATGCTTAATTTTTTTTTGTCTTGGATTATTTTTCTGATTGTGCCTATAGCAAGGGTGGAGAATTTTTTTTTTTTTTTAGGTCAGGGCCCCTGACCTGCAGAAAAATCAGTTGGGGAGGGCGGGTCACATGCAAGAGAGATACTCACTTCAGTCACGCAACTTGGGGTGCCAAGGTTTCCCTTCACACTCTAGCCCTGTGGGATGTGTGTGCCAAGATTCAGTCCCCAGGGTCAGACTAACTTTTCTGGGGGCTTGGGGCCAGTAGATTTTGTGGGGACCCTTAGGCTCTGGGGTGGGGCTGAAAATGAGGGGTTCAGTGCGAGAGGGGCTGCCAGGGAGTGGGCTGCGGGTGGAGGTGCAGGGTATAGGTGGGTGGTAGGTACTGGAGCAGGCTGGGGGTGCAGCGTCTGGGCAGGAGGTATAATGCAAGAGCAGGCTGAGGGTGCAGGGTCTGGGTGGGAGGGGGATGCGGAAACAGGCTGAAATGGGAGTGTGAGGTATGGGTGGAAGGGGGGATGTGGGAGGCATCAGAGCATGGGGGGCGCCTACATGGCACAGCTTCTTGGGGTGGAGTGGTTCTACGCTGTCCTGTGCTGGCAACCTCTGTCTCCCACTGCTCACATTGGCTAGGATTTCCAGGGTGTAGTGCCAGCACCTTGCAAGTGAGATCAAGGCAAGATGCGGGTGGCATCTGGCCTGCAGGCTGTAGGCTCCCCATCCCTGGCTTATAATCAGTGATGACCATCAAATATTTTATAAATGTGATTGGCAGCAGGTTTACTTGGAAGTCACTTTTTCAATTAAATAGATTTCAAGTTGAGTATTTTTTTAGTTATTTGGGCATAGGTATATGAAGAATAGTGTTTTCAAGTTGCATCCTGAAACTTGTGTGTTATGGTATGTGTGCTGGCAGACCAGGGAGGTCCAATCTGTAGTGCCTGTAGAGGTTTACACTTGATACTTGGTTGGTGAAATCTAAATATAGAATTCACAGACAGTTTGGGGGTTGTGCTTCTTAACAGTATGTCCAGAGAATGGTACTCATGCTCTTTAGTCACTCCATACAGCTTGACAGTATGGAAGAGTTAAGAACCATGCAGAATTTAACAGCAAACTTCTGGTAATGTGGTTTGTATTTATGTGTTTATAATGGCAGGGTAAATGTTGTTCAATATGTTTTTTGCTGTTGGTGAAGCTAGTGACTCCTTCTGTTAATGATTTTTTCCCCTAGTTTTGATTTTTTTGTGTGTGTGAAGTAATTTTAGCTGAGGTGGCTGAAGTAGAATTTTGATTATGAAAATCTGGACTGCAATTCTGTTGTCTTAGAAGGGATGGGACTGACTAAGTTGGCTTTAAGCCACTTTTGTGCTCAGTTGCTACAAGAGCTAAGCCTTGTCTTCACTACCATGGGATGTTAACCTAAGTTATTCAACTTCAGCTGTACGAATAATGTATCTAGAGTTGATGTACTTAGGTCTGCTTATCGCAGTGTCTTCACAGCAGTAAATTGACAGCTGATGCTCTCCCATCAATTCTGCCTACTCTTCTCATTTTGGTGGCTTTCTGGAGTTGTCAGGAGAGTATTAGGAGCTCGATTTATCATGTCTATACTAGATGTGATAAATTGACTCCCCCCTTCCGCTGGATCGATTGCTGCCTGCCGCTCCAGCAGCTGGTGAAGACATGCCCAAAGAGAAACTCCCAGCATAATTTAAGATTCCTCTGGAATGTGTCCAAGTTATGGTAGTTATTCACTGGTCTGCTCTCTGTGCTGCAATGCTACATGTTGTGTCCATGACCGTCTGTGCCAGAGCTTATGAAAGGGTTCTAGGAAGTCAGTTTTACATCTGTCTTGCAGTGTTTGCATAATTCTTCCCATCTGAATATGGGCTCTTTACAGCCCTTGAAGCTGAGGTAAAGGGTCTGGAATGCAGGTGAGGAAGATCTTGCCTCTTGTGCTTCTGCTGCTTTTATGCTGTTAATGAAAAAGCTGGTAAAATGTTTCAATTTTTACAAGATGCTTTTTCCATTTTTGAATGTTTTTAGCAATTCAAAACGTTGGAAAAGCTTAATTTGGATCCAGCCCAGAAATGAAATGTTTTGATTTTGGGCACTAAACAAGAAAAGGAAATGGAAGGCTGGACCAAAAAGCCACAAGAGTAGGTAGTGGTGGCTCTTCTTTTGTACCCAGTAGTTAGGACACTCAGCTGGAATATTGGAGACCCAGATTTGATATTTTGCTCTGGAGGAGGGACTGGAATCCTTGTGTTCCCCTCTGAGGAGAGTGCCCTAACCATCAGGTTTTTGGCTATGCTGGGGTAGACTTTACCTCTGCTGTTCCACTTTGGCCCTATGACTATTCAAGAATTTTATACAGAGAGTGAGAGACTGGCTTTCTAGCTCAGTAGTTTAATGCTCTCCTGGGAGAGTGGAACATTGGAGAATTCAAACCTGGGTCTCCCATATTCCAGGCAAGTGCCCTAGCAACTGGCTATTGGGAATAAAGGGGTGAGGGCCTACCATACCCACCTCTTCTGGTAATTTTGTGAATAGCTCCTGAATCTAGCCACAACAAATTAAAATGTTTGATACCATGGAAACAGTTTGGGTGCGTCTACACTGCATCTGTAGCTTGAAATAAGCTATGCAATTTGAGCTACGCAAATTGCATAGATTATTTTCCGTTAATTTTGAAATAGCTTATTTCAAAATTTGGCGCTGTCTGTACAGCACTTACTTTGAAATAAATAGCTATTCGAAACATCCCTTACTCCTCGTGGAAGGAGGTTTACAGGGACATCGGAATAGCGAGCCAGTTATATTTCAAAATAATGGGTGTGCTCAAAAGACGCGGAATAGCAATTTCGGGGTAACGGAGGGAAGGCTGAAAGAATTGGGTTTGTTTAGTTTGGAAAAAGAAGACTGAGAGGGGACATAACAGCTTTTAAGCACATAAAAGGAAGTTATAAGCAGGAGAGGAAAAAATTATTCTCCTTAACCTCTGATGATAGGAGAAGCAGCAATGCGCTTAAAGTGCATCAAAGGAGTTTTAGGTTGGACAGTTAGGAAGTTTTTCCTAATGTTATGCATATTTATATTCATAAGCCAGTTTTCATGACGCATGGTGGCCCATTACAGTGGTGACTTAATTTTTTTTTTGCTCTAAATGGCTTTTCATAAAGATGACAGAGTTTAATATACTAGCTATCAGCTGAGTATACAGTGGTTACAAGAGTTTCATCATCCTGATATCAGATCTTGCGTTGACTTGCTAATATTTATTGCACAACATTTAATTTCCTTCCCAACTTAATGTTCTTTATTTGCTCACTTTTAAGTAGACGTCTTTAGTGATGCATAACAAAATCTTAATTGTATATGATGGTCATGTAAATTATGCAGAATTTCTAAACTATTTAAATAAATCCTAGCATTAATATTATGGTGAAAAAACTTGCAGCAAAGTAATGTTTTTCTCTGAATTAGTTCCTTAGTGCTTGAGATACCTGTGGCAAAACAGCAGCTGTTGTTTTTCTGTTAACCTTGAATGGTGTTTAGTTCATTGCATACAGAGAGGAACAAATATAGATTAGACAAAAGGACCATTTTAAGTGCATATATTGTGTGGAGGCTACTTGTGTTACATATGAGAAAAATCTATTGCTCTAGTAATGGGACATTCATTACAATAGTTATACAACATTGGATTAATATTTCTATAGCAGGTAATAGTGTTTGGATGGTGAACTGCTTTCAACAACCTATTTTTATCTGCATTATGCCTATCACCTAGTTTAAGTTTGCATGTGTGCAATCTCTTCCTCATATCGGAGCAGTGACCTTCTATAGAAATCCTATATTTACCAAAGTACTTTGGTTGTTATAAAAAATTGATGCATTTATCTTAGTTTAATCTCATAATTTTGAAATTAACATATATAACCTCAAATACAGTAGATTTGGCCAATAATGCTGCCATAAGTTCCATGCTTGTGCTCTATTAAAGAAACTGGTGATATGGCACTTGGAAGAATATGATTTTATTTTTTCAGTTTTAATCATTGCTTTTCTGCTTTTACGGCATCAAGATCGACTGCAAGAACATGCAAGAGCTGGCTCCAAAGAACCACCAGTGCCCTTATTGACTAATCGAATTGTCGATGCAAATTGCATCGACTCTTCGATTAGCCAATTAATCTACATTTAACATCTCTACACGTTATGAGAGGAACTTTATTTTTTATATAAATATTGTGGCAGTATCTACAGCCATTAACTCTATTGAGCTAGCATCTGTTTTATCACACACAAATAGGTACTCCCTGTCCTGAAAAACTTACTTGGTAAATGCATCAGTCCTGTGTGTGTGAATGTGTGTCTGCAGAGATCACTGGGAGTGCAAAGATCATTGGGATCTATATTAATAAAAAAGGAATAATGTATTTAATTGAAGGGATAAACTGTATGCATTAAAAACAATGGGGAAAAACTTTCAAAGTGGGCAGTAACTTAGTATATTCTTAGTCTTCTACAGCTCTAATTTGCAATTCTTAATACCCCATTCATAAGTCCTGCTGTTGATTTTGTTTAAAAGTAACAGAATTTGTTTTATGTAGTTTTGAATAAATATTCTGGCTACTTTTTACTCTGATCTTTCCACCTTCTGTTCTTTTCTGGAATTATTCTCCCCTTCAGATGTTGTCCATCAGTCCCATCCTCCTTTTCTTTCCTGAACCTCTGAGCTTCCTCTCATGCTGCTAGCACTAGACACGTGAATGGTTAGAAAACCAGGAAACCTCTAGAAATAACTGGAAACGAGAGATCCAGCACCACATGACAAGCTGGCTTTCCATGGTTCGCCGGCTATTGTATGGACCACAGCTTGGGATCCATTTGCACTGCTTTGGAGTGTGGTGCTTGATTTGCGCTACTGAGGAACATGGTGCTTTACAGGTGCATCAGGCAGTTATCCCCTATGAATTTACAATTCATGTTAGACTAACTTAGATTGATAGGAAAATGAGAGATGATAGTAAAAATGGCAAGCAAATACTGTCTTTGGGAATGTTGTATTCAAGGAAATCAGATTTTGTTTCTAGGTTTTCTTAAATTATTATCCTCTGTTGGAGAGGTTAATTGAATATTGTGGCTCTGAAGTAGCTGAACCGGTTTATTTCATACAAACACTTCAGGGCGGAGTCTGGCCAGGCAATGAATGACATTTAGCAGCCTGGCTTAGTTTTATAAGATATACCTCCAGTCCTTTTGAGCCTATACATATATATGGTACCTATTGTACCTATGGCATGTAGGGATATGAAAGTGTAAACATGTACATGGTTGACCGATGTATCAGAGGCAACAACGCGGGGGGCAAGCTGAAGCAGTGAGAGGGAAGGGTACAGTAGCTCCATGGGAACTGGTATGTATGGGGAGCTGGCTTATAAGCCATCTCCCCATGCGCACCATGTGTGACTGTGTAATCGCTGAATTTTACAGTGGTTACATGTTTATCTAAATAAACATATTTTTACATCAATAATGGCATGGTGTCATTGCATCTCTTGCTAGTACTACTTCAGCTATTTCATTCTGCAGAATGCTCTGTAAGACGTTTTCATATGGTCCACCTGTTCTGCAAATTCCAGTCCCTCACTGATCAAGTCTCGGTGTTTAATTCTGTACACTTCAAGTTTTTTTGGATCACTACTGTGTCATTTTGCAGGGTGTAGCTTGTGTATCAGGCTTGAAAAACTTCACCAATGTTGAGCTAGTTGGCTTGAAGTGTGTGTGTGTGTGTGTGTGTGGATAGCGCTGAGTGTGGAAGAGGTGTGGATAGGATTGTTCATTTAGTATATCTCATCCTGTCCCTATTAGCCAAGGGGATTCCTGTGGTGCCCCCAGCATAATTTTTAACTTTGAACATGGTTTCTTTTTAGAGTAGGCTTCAAAAGAAGCCGGTGATATCACCTGCTTTCCATCTAGCAGAAAATGTATAAATTACAATTCTTGCACCGGCATCAATGAACATGTCTCTGAGTAGATAAACTTGTAGAAACATAAAATAATTTAAATTTATTTTTTCCTGTCTCTGTCATTCACACCATATGGAAAGAATTTGGGAGATTGGGAACAACTATTTTTACAGTTGGCTGTAAGCAGAGAATAAAGGAAATAAGGCAGATTCCAGTCTTCAATGAATTAAGAAAGCGGGATGCAAGGAAAAACATGAACCACACTGAGTAACATTTCCTCGTTCCTGATATGCCCTTGAATGGGTGATGATACAGTCTTTTTTGAGAATGACAGAATTCTTAAATACAAGACACATTCCATCTGTACAGAGGTGCATGCTGAGACATCATGAGGCAAGCAATCACAGAAGGTTGGAATGAAGCCTGCCATTTGTTTCTTATATAACCTTCTGACTATGCTCCAAGAAATGCTTTTTGTAATAGCTGTTTGTCTAAATTTGAGGAATCTACTATATGAGCCAGAAGAATTCAGCTTTTGTCTCACATCAAGTTAAAATCCCTGCAATTCTGTTCCATTTTATGTTTTTAGTCCTGTCTTACTGTATCCCCTCCTGGTTCTCTTCTCCCATTTTTTGGGCAGCACTAGGCTTTTGTGGTCTACAGCAGAGAGAGATTGTGGCAACTTTCAACTGTTTTACCTCCTCCCTGAAATTTTCTTCCTTGAGTTGTATACAGGCAAGGTCTGTACTAACACTTAAGTGACAGACACTTAGTAAGACTATCACTACCATAGAGGCAATTATCCAAGGAAGAGCCTGTGCGTGATAGTTTTTTTTAAGTGGAGACACCGTTGCACGTCAGTAACTTCATGATGCTTGACCAAGGCACATCCTAGAACCAACGGCAAGGAGGTCTGAGACTATTGGAAGGTTGTGTCTTGAAGCACAGGTCCCAGCAGTTCATCCACCCGAATCCGATGGGTGTCGGGGTTACAGCTCATCCACCATCTCCACAAGGGATCTGTCATTGGCCGCTGGACACGAGGATGAGGAAGGACGTTCCCCTCATCAGCCAAAGAATCTTCGGCTGGCTACCTGCATGGTGTTCAGCTGATTGGCCAAGATTAGGAACCAGGATGTGCTTGCCACCGTGTCCACGCGGCTACAAAGAGTCAACCGTATGAGTTGAGTGTGACATGCAGCTTGCCCACCTGAAAAAGACAGGTGTGGCCATCTCGCTGCAAAGGTACTATGGCTCCATGAACACCCCAACTGCCCCAAGCTGAGTACCAGGACAAGATCTCGTTGAGGGCAGAGGAAGTGACACAGAGATGTCCTTAAGAACATGTTGGCAAAGTGCAACATTGACAATGACACCTGGAAGAGGCAGGTGAAGGATTGGGTAACTTGGAGGATCTCCATCAATAATGGTGCCTGACATTTTGAGATCAAGCAACATCTCCATGAAGAAGATCAGGGAGTCTGATGTAAGGAGCATGCCCAGGCCCACACTGAGGCCGCTTGTGTTGGCGCCGATGGAGATAGAGACCTCACGTGTAGCCACTGCCAGAGAGTGTTCCTTGCTAGAATTGGCCTAATTTCTCATCTATGCACTCATCGGTTATAGGCATCCAAGGGGAAATCTTACTTGATTCAAGGGATCTCAAAAAGAGACTACCATATTGGCTCAGCTGCTGTCTCAAAAGCAGAAGTCCCTTTCAAATGTTAACAAAAGTGAAGCCATTTTATGATACTAAAGATAAACTGAAATCAGGTTTTTAAAAACACTGTTAAAAAACTTATCTAAAGTGAGCATCAAAGATGTCTTTTTTTTTTAAATGTTTCTTGTTTTTACCCTATCATGAATATCAAATCTGGTTCTCCTGGAGAAACTTTTGAGGTGTTTATTCAAAATTGAAGGCTCTTGCTGATACTGTAGCCAAAGAGGGTATTAAATCTTAAATACATATACATTCTTCAGCACACTGATTATTTCAGTTCAAACAAATGCCAACAGCGCCCTCCCCCAAGTTTGTCTTTTTTGCTTAAGCTTTCATTTCCTGAACTTGTGATGTCAGCATTTCAGTTACTCCACATACTAAAGGTATAGATAAGTCTGAATTTTTAACATGTAGCGCCCCCTCCCCTTCCAAAAAAAAAAAAAAAGTCAGGGAGGAGATTTTTAGTATGTAAGAGCAGTCTGTCTAGAACTTATAGATGCAGCTGTTTCTTGCTTGGCAATGTGAAGTGATAATACGGCTGTGTAATTTTTTTCTGTTTTTTGCAAATCTTGTTTAAAGGGGAATAATTAATAAAAGGAGACTTTCCTAAGAAAGTCATTGAGGCATATTCCATGTTGGGCTTACCTGATACACAGATGATAAATTTACATCCCAATATCAGTATCCTTATTCTGAAGCTTCATATCCCTTTGCTTTTTCTATCTTAAGCTATCCATTTGCTTTCTACTGAGCTTTTGTATTGGTGCATGATGCAGGGTAGGATTGTTCAGTTTTTTTTTCCATCTAGAAAAGCGTGTGTGTGTGTGTGTGTGTGTGTGTGTGTGAGAGAGAGAGAGTGATTAGAATCTACCATTATCAGAATCTTATCTATTACAGGTTGAACCGCTCTCAACTGGGTCTCCCTGGTTTGGCAACATCCGTGATCCAGCAGGACCACGTGTTGCTGAAAAAAAGAGACCCGGTGGAGGGCCAGAGGCCGGAAGCCCTCCCGCGGGAGTCTGGCTGAGCTGGTGGTGGTAAGGCTGAGAGCCCCAGCGGTGGGACCGTGGACTGCCGTGGCAGGACAGCAGGGCTGGTCACATGTGGAGAGCCTGCTGGGAGGCCAGGCCAGGAGCGGAGCTGGTGGGCAGAATCTGGCAAAATCCCTTCTTTGGGACTACTCAGGTCCCAAGGGTGCCAGACCATGGAGGTCCATCCAACGTGTACCAGCAAATTCTGATTTCCTACCCTGGAAGGTTGCTCACTAAAATGAGGTGGAGGAAGTTTGGATGAAGAAGATAATAAAATGTCAAGGTGAAAAGCTCTTGCGAGTTGATTAGTATTATTTGCTTGAGTGAAATCTTGGCATGGATAAAACTCATGCTCTTTACAGGGCAATCTGGGACTCTCACTACTGAAGTAAGAAATTTAACTTGAATAAACTTCAAAAGAAGGTTTCTAAATCACTTGAAGCCCTACGACAGTAATAATTTGTGCTTCAACAGGTTTCGTGGAACAAACACTGACTTCTGCATTGTTTGGCACATTGCTGTAATGAAATAATACATACTTTGTAGTCCTTTCATGGCAGTAGTTTTTGGTACATTAGTAACAGCATTACATTCCACGCTTGGAAAAGCCCAATTATTGGTCATAACATTTTTAAGGGAATGCTAATGGCAAATCCAGAGCTGCCTCTAAAACTGTGACTTCCATAATATTGTATTTGGGGGTTTTCTTGGCTGTTTAAATAAAAATAGCTTGGAGTAACAGCTTCTCATTTACTTGAGAGTGAGAATGAGAAAATAGCAACTAAGAAACTGCACTGTCAGATGTCATATACTGTCGCCCACCTTTCAGATGCTTCTGTCTTCCAGGAAATGTAACCCCATAACAGTTCACAGTGCCACACATTTCCCTCCTTTACCATCCAATGACAATGGATTCCACCCACCAACATCCCCCCCTTTCTCCAGTCACTGAAGACTCTACCTAGTCTGCTCCACCTCTAGGTTTTTTTTTTTTCTCCCCATAGATCTGTAACATCTGTTTCCTGGTGAGCCGAACTGGTATAATAAAACCCTTCAAGTTCCAATAACAACTCCTGTAATTTTTCCCAAATGGTGGCAGATGATTTGCCAGCCAGGTGTGTTGAGGAGACCTGGTGGGGAAAAAGGTGTGTCACAGTACAAGCGTTCCCTGTCCCAGTGTACAGCACTCATCTTAGGCAGTGGTGGCTCCCGTTCTGTGCACATGATGAAAGAGAGAAACCTAAGTACTACTGCTAGCCTGTGAACTAGGTTGTGAAGCCTGGAGGAAGTACCAAGCCCAGCCCAGTAGCAACAGTTGCTGCTGCCCAGGATGAATGCTGTGCATCAAGATGGGCTTCTCCCCCAACCTCTATCGCTGGTCTTCCTTCTCACCAGGCAGGATTAGGGTTGCAGAGCAGGGCTGGAGGGTGCTGCTGCAGCAGGTGAGTGTGTGAATCAAGGAGAGTGCCATTTTTAAATTGAAAACCAAGTAGCAATCATGGTAAATTTATTGTAGTTGCTCTGAGATTCTTTTTTAATGAAACAATGACATGACATCTGCAGCTCTAACTATGACTTTTAAGATTATCAGTCTGGTTTGTTTAACATTATTTTTTAAAACTGAATTGTACATATTATCAAAATGTATGATCTGATGTTCAGTTTTATAAAAATTCTGTAAATGAAACTGATGTCCATTAATGTGTATAAAGATTTTCTGTAGAACAGAATGTTAATATGAAAATGCAATGAAAGGTCTGTTATTCTGCACTTAATTAACCAGAAAGCTTAATTAACTGGCATTTCTGTTATCTCTCCATACAAATCTTCAAATTAGGAACTGGTTCTAGGGATGTTAAATATCGATTAATTGAATAGTTGCAGCAGGCGTAGGTCTTGGACCCATCGCAAGCCAGGACCGAGCTGGGCTGCTGGCCAGCCTGCTAAAACATTTACTGGTGGGGGGGAGGAAGGATATGCGTGTAGTCTATAAGCTTTTGCTTATTGGTTAATAGACTACACTTTTACATCCCTAACTGGTACTAGTATACTGCCCAGCATGTTATGCAGTTGCACATTCTGCACTCTAATTTTATGCAAAAGAGGCAGAAGATAAATTTGCAAGCTGGTATCGGGGATTTATTCGACAAAGCAGCTTCCAGAGTGTGTCATAGGGTCATTACAAATTCAGCCCAATTTCTTACACCTACATCTACTATGATAATTAATGCTTATAATGATGACCCTAAGGCATTGGAAAATCCTGACGTGCCTTCTGAATCACCTAAGAAAGATATTACATTATGTTCAGGATAGTTTTTGTGTTTTGTATTTTTAGCGATCAGGATATATGCCATGCACTTCCCATAGTGATATGTAGTGTCTTATCACAGATATGACATACACAGATAACCTACTGTATAGATAGAAACTTTACCTGTATACAGTTAAGTGCTTCAAAAACCTACCACTCTGCAGTACGGTACTACCTGTATACTGTTTAATACTTGATTCCTGTTGTGGTATTCTAATACTTTGAAAATTGGTATTACATTGGTAAAGTATGACAGAATTAACCAGAATATTTGATTAATTGGCATCCCCAATCCCCCAACATGCCTGATAACAGAGCTTTTAATGTACATTGAGTTTCTAAAAACTTACTATCTATTTCCACTAGGTGGCCACCTAACCTGTGATTTAATCTACAAGGGGATCAATTGAGTAGAAATGTGATTAAATCCACCCTCCCATGATTTTTCAGCTTTCTAGAAAAATTGTTTTATACAGAAAGTTAACTTTTTTTATAGAAATGATGGTGTCTGTGCAATTAGGAATAGAAGTATAGCCACTTTACATAATTTTTTTGCAGGCATCTTTCCTAAGCAAAAAATAAGTCTGTACATGACATGTTGGGAAAAGAATCTGGATAAACAAATTATAATAGTTGCAATAAGCTTTGCTCTAGAAAAGTGGACCAGACATTTGTTTGTAGTATGATAAACATTTCTACCATTTGTTTGAATGGTATCTCACACCAATCAGGTTAAAAAATATATACAGATTGAATGGGGATAAATGCTACAGAAGTTGTGATAAAAGAGGAGAATTGATTCAAATGATGGACATGTCCTGATATTGGAGAGTATTGGTATGGAATTGGTAAACAAATTTGCAAATCCTTTGAATATTTGTTACCAAGTGATCCTTTGGTTAACCTTCTGGGCCTTCCAGCAGTAACTGTCACACAGAAGGAAATGAAGAACTAATCGCTAATCTGCTAATGGTAGCTGCTAGGCTACTGAGAATATCTAATTGGAAAAAAAGGGAAAATAGTCCAACTAAAGAAGAATGGTTTAAAAAACAGGGAGGTTGTACTAGAAGAATTAACATACCAAATACATACCCAGAAGAAAAAAGGATGGAGGATAAATATATAGTTAGCTATTTGGTTACCGTTTGTTTAATATTCAGAAAAAGTACATTTACCGGGGGGGAAAAAAGCACACCTGTCCAGTTTTTTGAATATTTGGTAGACCTGCTTCTGATATTAGATATGTGGTGTTAGAGAGTTCATTATCTTAAGAAACTCACTCAAAATACAGTAGCATGTTATAAGTGTTGTAAAGCTACTTACTTTGTAATATAGTAACACCCTTTTAAATCAATTGATGACTATTACTATTTAATGTCTCTTTAAATAAAAGCTCATTGTTGTAATGATGATCGTTTTATTTCTGATATGTGCAATGCAAGGATTTGTAAGCCTGTTACACTTCCTACATACACAGTAAAAAACCTCCAGAAAACAAGAAAAAGAACCATCTGTATTACTAACTTGTATCAACATGTGAACACCTGACAAGTGTACTGTTTGAGTGCTATTATAAAAGGCTATTAAAACAAAAAGTGTTATGCATGACATTACTCGTGGAAACTTATCAAAATATGCAAAATTTAATTTCATCAGAAGAAGAACTGATGCACCATTGCCAGCAATGTTTGCATACACCCACTACATTGCGGCAGGGGTGGGCAATGATTTTTGATGGGGGGGGGGGGAGGAGGAGGAGGACTCTAAGAATTTGGAAAGTGGTCAAGGGCTGCACTCTTACATATTAATAGAGAAGGTGTGGGGTCTGGGAGGGAGTTTGGGTAAAGGAGGCAGTTGTGACCTGGGTTAGGAGACTAGGATGCAGGAGTTTGGGTTGTGACCTTGGGCAAGAGGGGTTTGTGACCTGGGGAAGGGGACTAGAGTGCAGGAGGAGTACGGTGGTTTGGGATGTGACCTAAGGAAGGAGGGGGCTGTGACTTGGGGCAGGGGACTGGGGTACATGAGGGGGTGCCAGGAGTTTTTGTGACCTGGGGCAGGGGATTGGGGTGCAGGATCTGGGAGGGGATATGGTTTCAGGAGGAGGCAGAGGGTTTGGGTTGTGATGTGGGGCAGGAGATTGAGGTGCAAGATCTGGGAGGGAATATGGGGCAGAGGGTTTGGTTATGTAGGGTAGGGATGCGGGAGGGGGCGCAGAGGGTGGGGTAGGGGGGCGAAGGGTTGGGGTGCCAGAGGTAGGCTCTGGCTGGTAGACTTACCTGCTTAATTTCTAGCCAGCAGCCTTCTCAAGCAGACTCCCTGCCTCCGCACTGGCTACAGGGGCCATGTAGTTTTTGAACAACTATGAGCCTGAGGGGAGAGTGCTTCGTAAGCTGCCTATTGACAACAGGCAGCTCCCATTGCCTGGAAACTGGCAAATGGGATTGTGCTGGGGGTGGAAGCAGCATATGAAACCTCTCCTCCCTCCCCCAGGCTCACAGATGTTCGAACAGGGCCCTTCAATGGCTTTTCTCAGCAGCACGAGGGGTGGGGCAGGCAGGGAGCCTGCCTGAGGCTCCCTGCTGCGTTTGCAG
Source organism: Rafetus swinhoei (assembly GCA_019425775.1). Taxonomy (NCBI): domain Eukaryota; kingdom Metazoa; phylum Chordata; order Testudines; family Trionychidae; genus Rafetus; species Rafetus swinhoei. The sequence continues at coordinate 16,532,326 of CM033428.1, read as the reverse complement.
GCCGGATTTGGCGATTTGGCAGGCCTGCGGAGTGTATTTTGCCCAACCCTCCATTGGGGTATTTGTGTGGTGTGGGGGAAATGTTTAACAGACTATAAACAATTGCCTTCTATAAACTAATTGTTTTAATTAAGTCAAAGTTGGAGTCTGCTGATCCAATAGGATATATTCTGTAGATTAATCTTCCTATTCTGTGTGGCATGCCAATAATTTCTCATGTTACTCACATTAAATATACAGATGATTTCTTTTTTTTTTAAACGATCATTTTTAAAATGCAAGCATTTTTAGGCAGTTATCGCCATAAACACTTTCGCTTGTAGTGGCCTATAAGTAAGTAGGCAATAAATGCAATTAAGTGAAATATCTATGTACGGTGAACAGCATTAACTTTTAACTAGTAGCCCAGTCCACATAAGTCAGAGTCATTACACTACTGATGTGTAATAACTTAGAAGATATGAAGGGCTAATTTAGCTTTCTGTCATCTGCCTGCTCTACGCTAGTAAAGGTGGTGTTCTCCTTTCTGCAGGTACACTTCTTTCAACAGTCTGAGGCTACGTCTATACTGGGAAGGTTTGGCCACAAAAGTGCTGTTGGCCTGCAAAAGTGAAATCTGGTCAAACTGATTTTTCTGCCTCCCATTGTGGACATTTAATGGCCATATTGGTAGTTGTCCTGTAGACAGAACAAAGCAATGTGTGCAAGTATTCAGTAGTGCAGAGTTGTGGGAAGGCAGAGCTAATCCCTGTACTTCTTGGGATTCTCTGAGTTCTCCCGCAACATTCTCAGCTGCTGGGAGCAGCATCATGAGTAGCTCTATGAGCTCTCCATGATGGGGAATATCAAAGCACAGCAGTTTCTCCAGACTTCCCTGGAAAAAGCAAAAGTCTCTTGCAGGGGGTGGAAGATTTTTGTCACCAAAACTGGGTGCCCCCCCTGCCAAATTTGCATTGTAGTGTGTATGCTCTCATTGTTTTGTCAACAAAAGGCAGTTTTTGGTGACAAAACATTCCCGGATGAAATGTGTGAGACGTTTCTGAAATGAGGAATATTGTTCTACAGTTGAACCACCCTGCAAAAAGTAAGATACCAGGCATCTCTTGGTCCTATTTCCAGCTGTAACCATTTGGTGTTGGGATGTGTGAGCTTCAGCAGATTTGGCTTCTTTCTCAGTGGCAGGGCAGGAGGGTGGAATGGAAGGAGATGGCGCAGCTTCATAGTTGCACATAGTGTATGGCAAGTAAGAGTAGCAGTAAGAGAGACAGACAGTGGGGTGAAATTTCCTATGTGAGTTCAATCACCCCTCCAAACAGCAGAGAGCTGCTAAACTAGCCCTGCAAATGGTTGACCTATTATTTGTAGATATGACTATCTGACCTTTGCAGATGTACAGACAGCAGGACAAGAAGAATGAGGAATGTTTGGTGGCATGGTGTGACACTTTCTGAAACCTACAGAAATAAGTACAGTGCAAAGCACAAGTGCGCTAAGCATGGCTCCTGAGATTCTGTGAGGTGCTTGGATTTCTTTATTCAAACTAGGGATGTATGCGACTAGTTGCTCCCCACACCTTGCTGCCTCTGATAGAGGCAGCAAGGCTGGGGGAGCAGGAGTCAGTGCTGGTGGGGAACCAGTTTAAAAGCCGGTTCCTCCCAGCACTGTCTCTGGGGGGGACAGGGGAAACGGGGGTAGTGGGGACTGGGGGCCAGCCGGGAATCAGTTGATTCCTGGCTTGTACCTAGTCCCAGATGGGTATGCCTCTACTTTTTAAATGTATTTAAAAATCAGAAGTGCAGCAGGGAGGACCCGGCATGAACTGGGCTAACTGATTCCTGGCACACGCTGGGTCCCCCACTGTGCTCCAGCCTTTTTACATTTAAGGCTGGTACACAGCACCGGGTCTCCCCCCGGCACTACACACCAGCCTTTTAAATGTATTAAAAGCCAGCAGGCTCTTAATACATTTAAAAAGGAAGAGCCACAGCAGGTTTAGCTCCCAGGGCCGGGAGCTAACCCTGCTGTGGCTCCCCTGCTTATCGACTAATCAACTAGTGGATTAGTTGATTAAACAAAATTTAACATCCCTAATTCAAACAATGAGAAAAAGTCTAGGGTGAGTTTGGTAGCTTATCTGAAGTTGCCTCTGAGGAACCTTTTTTCAATTGGGGGCCAAACACCAGCAAGAAGAAAAAAAACATACACCACCACCTCACTGACCTGGCTCCCAACAAACAAAAAACCCCACCCAGACCTGGCTCAGGAGCTACCAGACATTGCATTCCATTTGAGGGGGGGCCCAGAGGCTCACTACTGCGAGTGCTGTCCCGTATACAGCGGTAGGAATGATATAATGTTTCTGTTCAGGTGGTATTTAAGCAGTGTCATTAGCTTCCACCTCCTCCTTCCCATCTCATTTTCACTCGGCACTCTGCTCTTTCTCTTAGTAAAGGAGGATTGGTAGAATAGGAAGAAGTTGGTTACCCTTTAAGTCAAACATTTTTCTAGCTAAACTTAAAAAACAACAAATGGTCTGGTAGCACTTCATAGACTAACAAAACATGTAGATGGTATCATGAGCTTTCGTGGGCACAGCCTACTTCTAGCTGTGAACTGATTCTAAGGTCTGTGGAAGCAGGTCTGCTTTGCCTTCCTAGACTCGTGTGTGTGGTGAATGGAAACAATTAAGATAGATGTCAGATTCATAACCAAACCCATCAACAGAAGATCCCTCAGACAAGGACCTATTAATTCCTAAAGTATAAAAGTTAAAAGACTTTTTATAATGCAAAACTTAGTGATTTTTAAATATATCAGGTTATGTTTTTCATAACCTATGCTAAGTCAACTATTTAATGAAAAACATATTTAAATGCATATTCCTTTATAATGTTAAAAATAAGTAGAACTATGAGAAGATTGCCTTAAATCTCACATAAAAGCTTTATTACCTTTTGTGTTTATAAAGAGTAAAAATCTAATTTTAAACATTTTAGGTTTTTTTTTTTTTGTATATTTTGCCAGGTGGAATATTTATTTGGGGGTTGGCGATGTTTAAAAGCTTAACCTGAGTACAGACTGGAAAAGAATGGTTTATAATCTAGGGATGTTAAATTTAGATTAATTGGCTAATCAAACAGTTGATGCAATTTGCATCAACTATTCGATTAGTCGATAAGAGTGCCTCTGCCTTTGAAGTATAACAACAGCCCCAGAGCTGTTGCTACACTTCAAAGGCGAAAGTGCAGTGAGGAGCATGGGGCCAGCGGCGGAGCGCCACATGGCGCCGGGGTCAGCTGGGGACTCTGAGTCCCCAGCTGACCCCGGGCTCCATGTGACGCTGCTGCTTTGAAACGCCGCATGCTGCTTGGGCTCCACGTGGTGTTTCAAAGTGACAGCGCCTCATGGAGCTCAGGGTCAGGTGCTCCACGTGGTGCTGCTGCTTTGAAGCACCCTCTTGTCTTCCCTTCCCTTCCCCCCCTTGCTGCTTCTTCTGATAGAGACAGCAATGGGGGGGAAGCGACTAGTTGACTAGTGTGTCTAGTCCACTTGTCATCCATATCCCCATTACGATCAGGGGCAGACCATGGCTGATTTTAGTCTTAGCATAGTAAAGAAATATTTTAAAAATTGAAGTGTATAGCAATATACGTTGGTAGCCAGAAGCTTCCCAACGTACTTAACATGCAAAATACAAAGCCATAGTACTCAGGAATTGTACAAAACTCTTATCTTTTTAAGTTAGTCTGTTATAACTCAAATGTGTCAGTTGATGATTTGATGATTTCAGTATATAACCTGTTTGACTTTCTAAGGAAGTCTTATGCAATACTTTTATTTCCTAGTACAGCTGGTCAGCTGGGCGCCAACAAATTTACTGTTTAGTATACAAAATGACAATGTTTTGTGTTTCATTAGATGAAATATACAACAGTTTGTCACTTCTGCACCCTTGTAGACTTCAGAATCAAAGTAAATTAGAACGTGATTCTTTAGGTGCTTAATAACATATATTTGACCAGAACAAGACTTTTCTCATAGTTGGAATATTATACTGTGCTGAGAAATTGCCAGGACAGATTGTGAAGTTGGGAATTAATAATAGTTTCCACTCTTTTCCAAGCAAGGATTAAAAGCATTGAAAATACACTTGAAGTTCATACAGTAGCAATCCTTGTTAATAACCAGGATTTATAGAAGATATATTCTTTTAAGGCCCTCTGTCAAGGTACTGTCAAATGATACTCTTCCCTATCCTTGAATCTATGTGTGGCGTTTCTGACCATTTTGCAATGCTCCACTTTTTTTGCTTAGCTCACTAGAATCATTGAGTCTCCTCCTCAGTCCCTCATACAGAATACTTTCCTGAGCTAGGCTTTTAAATTGTTCATACTCACATGTCTTCTAATGACCTGTTTTTCCCATAATGCCTGTAAGAACATAATTGGCTTGCCGTGACAGGCTTGTGGAGTACTTATGAGGACAAATAGTAAAAATGTTGTATTATAGAGACATGGAAGATTGTCATCAGATACCTGTTTCCTCTATCCTCTCTCTGCTTTGCCTTTTTAAACCAAAGCTTATTGTGGCAGAGACTATGCTTCATTTTGTTTTAAAGAACATATTGTAGGACATTGTGGAAGGAAACAATAAAGCTCCATAATAAGCATTAAATCCCCCAAAATGCAAGTGGTGTGTGAGATTATTGTGTAGGGTTTGAATTGATAGAGGGGGAAATCATCCTGAAGTTCTGTTTGTCTGAGGTCTTATGTAGAAGGATTTGGGTGTACTCGAATGGAGAAATATATTGAGGATTTTTTTTGGACGTGGGCTGTTTTAAAAGAAAGGTGATGATGGTTGTGAAATTAGGCTGTAGAGCAAATAGGAGTACATAAATGTAGGAGGTACTTAATGTTCTAATAAGTAATATGATTAAATAACAATCTGATATTTAGAGATACTCTTTCTTTAATTTAGCAAGTTGAACAGCTGCTTTTCTCACATTTTCTTTCTTATGGAAAATGAAATGGGGATGACTGTGACTTCCAGAGCAGTGTATGAACATGCTATTGTTGTCACACTGCTGCACATAAACAGCAAATATTTCAGATAGGTCATCAATTTTGCTAGCTGCACAGAGTAGGCATCAGAAAATGAGTTTCCCAAAAGAAAAACAGTACATAACTAGAAGATTGTCTGCATAAATAAGGGAGGCTGTTCCTACAGGAAATATGAATACATCAGTTTTGTATCCATTAAAAGGCAAGATAAAAAGATACAAGTTGGACCTTCCTAGTCCGGCACCGTTGGGACCTGGTTGGTTCCAAATAAGGGATTTTTCTGGACCAAGGGAGGTTGTTTCAGTCCTTCCCCTGCTGGCTTCCTGACTCCTCCAACAGCTCAGCTGAGCCGTGCACTAGCTCAGGGCCCCGCCCTAGCCCAGCTGCGTATTAGTTAATACTTTGTTTTATGCTTGTGTTACTTTTAAAATGAAGCAGCACAACAGATTTTATTCCTTCAAGCATATAAATCAAGGTTTCCCAAACTTTTTTGGACGTGGAGTCCCTTTTTAAAATTTGGCAGAGCCCTTAAAATATTGTGATTTTTAATTCAATAGATATATAGACAAAGCTTTGGAATTCTATTTTTATTTCTTGTATATTTCTTATAAATTCTTTCTTTTCTTGAAGAAAAGAATCAGAAAATTAGTAACAAAATGAAAGGGTCATACAACTGCCATTAATATTTTCTTGCGAAGCCCATGGACCAATTGTGTCGTGCCCCAGGGTTCCACAGAGCACACTTTGGGAAATCCTGATCTAAACTAAATGGCTATTTAAAGGTCTGGCTGGAATGGACCGGATCAGTAGATGTGTATGAGCAGTCTGAGTGGTCATTTGTATGTGCAGTCATAGTGATTATGCAGTTTTAAAATATAAATAGTACTAGGGGGGCTGTGCCCCCTGCTCGCTATGTTTGCCAACCCCCTTTTCCCTGGGGGTAGGAGTCTGGCCAATGAGGAGGGGGCAGGCGCAGGCTGGGGGTAGTGGGGTCTTGTCTGAATGGGGGAGGGGGCTGGAGGTACAGGTGTCAACTTGGAGGGTATGAGTGAGGGCACTGGGGGTGTGGGGTTTCGGCAGAGGGGCGTAAGTGGGGTGGAGGTGTGGGGTCTCGGCTTGGGGAGGTGGGGGGACACTTACTTGCTTTCACATGGCTTCTAGCATTAACTCAGGCACCGCGTACCGCTGATTTTAAAAATCTAGCTAATTTGCTTTGCATTAATCACTTGAGTTAACTACAGTTAATTGAGAACCTTCATTTTCATGCCATTCTATAACTTCAGAAGCTTCAGGGGGTAGCCGAGTTAGTCTGTTATGGAAAAAAACAATAAATGGTCTGGTAGCACTTTATAGACTAACAAAACATGTAGATGGCATCATGAGCTTTCGTGGGCACAGCCCACTTCTTCAGATGACTGGAAGCTGTGCCCGCAAAAGCTCATGATACCATCTACATGTTTTGTTAGTCTATAAAGTGCTACCAGACCATTTGTGTTTTTTTTTTTTTCAGAACTTCAGAGTTTGCCCTCATCTGCAGTGCTGGCTATTTTCACTTTTGGTCACCCTACCTCTGAAAAGATATAGCAGACATGGAGAGGTTTGCAAGCCAAGCAGTGAAAATGATTAGAGATCCAGAAAGGTTATGTTTGAAGAGAGACTGAACCGATTGGGACTGCATCTTGCTGCTAGCAGAAAACCTTCGGGGCATGCCAATGCTACGCATACCAATGGATAAGTGGGCATACAATGGGGGCTCAGATGGTGGAGGGAACCTGGCGTGTGGGGGTCAGGCTAGGATGGTGGAGGGGACCTAGCCCTAGCAGCTCCACCCCAGCAGCACAGCCCCCTGGGGTGTGAAGTGAGAGCAGTCAATGCCCCAAGGGGAGGGCGCTGAGGCTGACCACAGCAAGTTGCTGAGGACGGAGGTGGGCTGTGGCAGTGCCATGTGGATGCTGATGTGATTATGTCATTCTGTTGTCCCACAGGAAATGTTTTTATATATATATATATAGAGAGAGAGAGAGAGACTGAGAGAGAGAGAATTTTTTTAAAAAACTAGCCTCATAGCTCCCACTCAGCCAATATATCTTTTTGAGCATCTGTTTTCAACAACTGTTTGCAGATTATAAGCAGAGCTGGCAGTAGTAAGGTTGCCAGACACGTTTCATAAGACCCTGCTTTTAATTTCTTATAACTTGTGAAACTGTAACTATTTGATCTGAAATTTTCTATGCCAGGTGTCTGCCTCAGGCTGCCTCTTTTTGTCCCCAGAAATCTTCAATCAAAATGGCCTATTTGTTTCAGAAAAGAAGGCTGGGGAAGGAGACACATTTTGCCCATGTTAAAAAGAATACTGGCACCCTTTTCTTTGAATAGTTTTAGCTTTGGAGCAGGGACTTAAAATTTAGGGAGATAATGGTGTCTTTATGTCAGAGTTGTATCTTTTGCCAACCTCTAAACAGTCTGCTGTAAATCAATCAGGTTATAAGCCTCTGAAAAGTTTGTTTGTTTTTTTTGCACATGCTCAATAAAGACTTTCAGTTTTGGTCTCTAAAATCTCCAGCTTGCATATAGGGTTGCTAGATGGTTTAACCAAAAATACCAAACAGCCCGCCCTCCCCCCTTCCCCAAAAAAACACTGGGGAAAAAATTCTGTGGGGGGAGGAAAGAGGGGGAGACCAAAGTTGTTGAGCTAAATAAATAAATAATAAAACAGCATTAAAACAGCATGGCCACTTTCTGAGTGCATGCAAAGTCAGAATAGGGATAGGAACAGGGGAGCGGTTGAGCACTAAGAAGGCATTGCTTCCCCTTGGTCTTTAGGCTTTTTGCTGGTGGCCATTTTGTTTTCTTTATCAAGCCAGAATGCAGCTTCCCTGCAGAAACAGGTAAGCAGAGGGGCAGGGGGATGGGCCCAGTTGCTGAGTGTGTCGTAGGGTTGCCAGGTGTCCAGTATTTTCGCCTCCTGGCCGGGAAAAAAATCAGAAAATACCAGACATTTTAGGTGTCCAGTATTTTCTGATTTTTTTTTACCGGACAGGAGGCGAAAATACTGGACTGTCCGGGTCAGTACCGGACACCTGGCAACCCTAGTTGCATCCTCACTGAGCATATCCAAGCCTGACCAGATTGCATATGCACTATCCCCCACAGTGGCTGGAAGGGTTTTCTTGCTTTCCTTTCAGCATCATGGAGGCACAGTTATGTTATAATATTAAGACTTAAAAAGGTGTAATAAGAAAAATGGGATTAAGAGATTTTCTGCATGGACAGTTAGCACATGGCAAGCCAGCGTGTGAAGCTACAATTCACTAGTTTGCCCCACAGTAACTAGCCACGTGGACCCTTTCAAGCACTAAGAGTTCTGTAGTGCACATTGACGTACTCCTATTCAACATTAACTATGGAACTTTTTCAGTGCAGAATAGCACAGTCCATTTGGCTAGTTACTATGTAATAGGTTAGAGCAGTGTTTCTCAACCAGTGGTACTCGAGAAAAGTCTGGGGGGGTACGTCAATACAACTGAAATTTGGAGAAAACTGAATTTTTGTTTTACGTTTTACAGCACTTTATTATTTTTGTACTTTTTACACCCAAAAATTTCATCACCTACCTGGCTACAATTAAGTTGTTTTATATTATATAAAACAAGTATCCCCAGTACCTACAGATTTCATACACACATTTTTTTTTCTTTTATTACAACATATTTGTTTAAAGGAGGTACTTTATAAAAAAAAAAAAAAAAAAAAGGTTGAGAAATACTGGGTTAGAGCCCTGTGAATTCACAGCATGACTTACCATGTACTAACTAGGGGTGCCAATGGTATAATATTAAAAACTGGACACTCCAGCAGTAGAGCTGAACCTTCCCTGCCTCATCTCTTCCCCTCCACCTCAGTGCTGATCCTGCCCCATCACCCCTTCCCACCAAGCGCTGTTCCTGCCTCCTCATTTTCCCCCTAGGCTGCTACTGCTTGCTGATTTTTCCCTCCCACCTACCTGCTCAGGTCAGGAGGGGACTCTCCTGCAATGTGCTGGGGCTGAGAGCTGCAACCACTCAAAACACATAGGGGATGGCCCTGGTAGTTGAGGGACTGGCACGGGAGATGACTCAACATCTCCCTGCCTCCCCTGCCCACATGAACTGGACTTTCAGCGTTCAGTCAATAGATTTGACCAGACACTGTCAGGTCTCCTTTTCAGCTGGACTTTCCCATCAAAAACCAAGCACCTGGCCACCTGAGCACTAGCGTTCCATGTAAACAAGCCCTATGTCAACTTACTGCAATTTATACTGGATCCAGTGGATCTGAGGATAAAAAGGATCAGCTCCCAGAAGTAAATGAGACCTGGGATTGTGCTGGTGGGCTTTTTCCTTATGCGAAAAGGTGAAAAATGAAGTCTTTGCACAATGAAGTCCTCATCTGGGAAACTCTCATCTTCTTGCCTCCACTCAGGAAAATTGGAAAGGATTTAGAAGCAGGTTCACCCCTAAGGGTGGGCCCAAGCAGGTCCACAAAATTATTAGTTGTATGGCGGGAGTCCTGAATGCTGCAGTAGGTCTAGTTAAATGAGACTGTGACAGATGGAGCAAGTAAGGCACCCCCCCCACACACACACTTTCAATAAAATTGCAGCATACATCTTAATATCCATCCTCTATGTGTGATGTTCATTTGCCTGCATGTCCTGATCAAAGCTACTTTGTCAATAGGGTGTGAATGTGTTTTAAAAATTGTTAAAAAGCTTTGGAACCTCTGAGTTTCAAAGGTAACTTACAACACTTTTTTGTGGGGGGTTAAGTAATAGATAAAAACACAAGTTGATTAGTGAAATATGTATAGAAAAAGATCATTTTAGAAGTTTAATCCTTTGTTACAAGATAATATTGTGTGCGATCCATTCTTTTACAAAAGCTGTGACTATTTGAAGTAATGTTGCTAATATAGGCTGTGAAAATATTTAAAAAATGTTTTCATCATATACTGAACTGAAAAATACACATTATTTATTAGGATCACAAAAATGTCTCTCGTAGTATTTCTACAGTATATGGCAAGGCATATTTGTAACAGAACCTGTAATAGATCCACAGGCTTTGGATATAGCATTAGGAATCTAAAACTGTAATAAAGCTCGCATACAAACTGTCTTTGACCTTTCTTTTTTATGGAACAAAATCCATACCCATGTTTCTGAAGCTGAGTACTAAGCCAAGAATTTTTCCAAAAAAGCTATTGTAAATTCCAAAGCCTTTACTCGTTCTTTATTTGCATACGTCGCAGAAATAGCATCCTCTGTCACTGAAAAATTAGGAACACATGTTTTCAGATGTTCAAGTTGATGAGAGTCTTGTATTTGTGTGTGTATTGTATGGTGCGTGGGTTCATTGCTAACTAACAGCACACACCTGTTTTGGATAGTAAATTAAGTGATGAATAGCTCTAGTGTTTTTTGCCTTGGCATGTGGTCTACTCTATCAGCACAAATATTTTTATGACTAAAGAGAGTTTTTGCAATGAGGTTTAAACAGCTGTATCTCATGATTAGTATTTTCATATAAGGTCCACTCTTTAAAGTAAAAATTGGAACTTTTCATGTTTAAAGGGTAGCATGTTTTGTGGCTGAAAAATGTATTAGCTGCTGCAGTCAAATAGCACATTGTACTTCTAGCTTCACAGATGTGTGTGTAAATATCTGTTTAATGAATCGTAAAATCCTTTCCTTTAATTGAAGAAAGGCTTGATGAACGCTCTTTACCTTGAGTTACTACTAGAAATAGAGTTTAATTCTTTAGTAAATGTAACTCATGGTGATAATCTACTGCCTCTCTGGTGGTGGTCTATGCTGATAAGCATTTCATCCAAGGCTCAGTCCCAGGAAGCAGGTCTTTTGCTTTCAATGCTGGCAAGGATTGGGAGTGTCTTGGAGTCAGTGTCTTAGAAATCGGAGGAAATGGAAGTGCCTCAATATGTAACACTTCCAGTTTGACCAAGGAGCATCATTCAGGTGTTTCAAGGAAAGTATGTTGTTTGGATTCTGTCCTGACTCTTTACTAGCATGCAGTGTGATTTGTGAGCCACTTCCTCACCTTCTCTGTGACTCTGTAAAATAGGTATACCCATCTTTAAAGTGGTGATCATAGAATCATAGAACACTAGAACTGGAAGGGACCTCGAGAGGCCATTGAGTCCAGTCCCCTGCCCTCACGGCAGGACCCAGTACCGTCTAGACCAGTGGTTCTCAACTCGTTTCAGTCCACGGACCACCAGGCTAATCAAAAAATTTTCGTGGACCATCCTTGGTAGATGTCTATCTCTAACCTGCTCTTAAATATCTCCAAAGATGGAGATTCCACAACCTCCCTAGGCAACTTGTTCCAGTGTTTAACCACCCTGACAGTTAGGAAGTTTTTCCTAATGTCTAACCTAAACCTCTCTTGCTGCAGTTTAAGCCCATTGCTTCTTGTCCTATCCTCAGAGATGTAAGGCCTTGGATGCAAGGCACTGCTGTTTCATGCTGTGTGCTTATTGTATAGTGTTGTATGCATTTATGCCTCTGTATAAATGCTATACATGCAGAGGTTGTAATTAACAAATCACATCAGGATTTTGCCCATGGAAGGACTTAAGTGTTAGTTGTAAACCAGTTTTGTTGTGCCTACTACTTAGGGCTTGTCTCCACTTATCGGGAGATTGATGCAGTGGAGATTGATCTCTTGGGGTTCGATTTAGCAGGTCCAGTAAGGGCCCTCTGAATCTATTGGGAAAATTAGATACTCATATGAATTGCATATAAATGATATTTTCTTTTTGTTTGCAGGACTTAAATACTATCTATTATTATCTTCATGGAATGGACATATTGTCACATCTCAGGGAACATCAGCTAAGGTAAAGGCTCAGGGGGCATCGCATAGTCCACTACAAATTATATATATTTTTTTAACTTTTTGTTCCAAATGCTCCAATAATGTGTTCCAGTGATCTTAGCATAGTGATACTCAGTCCATAACTCTGAGCTTCATGTCACTCTTTCAAATGTAGCCTGTGACTCTTCAAGGCTCCTTGCCGGAATCATGCAAACAGCTGATTTGTGGTGTTCCTGGAGGGAGTTCCCGCTCCTCCCCCTAAACCCAGGAGCATGGTGAATGAGCTAATTGGAGGAATAGTGGGAGTTCAGGGATAGAGCAAGTTCCTGGGGGCCGGGAGACCTCTTCTCTTATTTTGGCCCTGGCAGAAGGGCTAAAGATGCGAGGGATGTTGTAAATCGCATTGATGCATTGAATGGTAAAGGTATGGGTGGAGGAAACAAAATAAACAGCATGATGTGCTCACCCAACCAGTGGTTTAGCTAAATTTAGTTTTCATTGTACTGAAAATTAATTTAAAATTTTTTGTTATATAAGTAGTTATATATTTAATATTACTGTACGTGTGCATTTGGCGGAGAGGCTTCATTGTGAGCTCTGCTCCGCAGTATAAAGCTTACTGCAGAGCCTGCAGCGAGTGTAATCGCTAGGATTTTTAGCGGTTACACGGTTACATTTTTAAACCACTTTTTGCCTGCTCTCAAGTCACATAACTGTGAGTACCACTGTTTTAGCACATGTGAAATAAGAGGCAAACAAGACAAAAGCACAAAATATGCATTAGAAGTACCTCAGTTCTTATTCTGTTGCTATGGTTAATTCCAGTGTGTAGGAGTAATTTAAACACTCAGAAAATATGTTGTGTGTTACCTGCTTGGAAAATGAAAATTTCTTTTAAGCTTTAAGTTATGGCTCATGAAGTAAAGCCAGTTTTGTAGTCTTTCATATGACTTCCCCTTATACTTAAAGAAAGTGATGTTGCTGAAAAATTAATAGATGAAAATGTTTTTAGAGTTTAAAATCTAAACTAAAGTTTAATTTTCCTCAGAATAATGTCTTCTAGTGCTCGTTATGAAAGATACAAAGGCAACCAAGTCCTTTTTTGGTAAGTACATTTAAGGTACAATCATCACTCTTATAGTGGAGAAATTTAATAAGTGGGTGCATGTCAAATTATGTGTGTCATCACAGATCGTAACAAATGCCCCATACTGATCACTGACTAGGATTGCTCAGAGGGGAATCCAGGCTTCTGGGATTTCCAGGCTGTTACATGTTCCTGAAACTTGAACAGAATCCAACCATTGCCCAATCTCAGGGTCTTTAGGCGCAGTCCTTCAGGGTGCAGACTCTTTATCTGCAATGAGAGTGTTGGCATTCCTCTGGGTGCAGCACTGACTTTCGGACACCCTCTTCCTTAAATACACCCTCTCCCAATACTTCAGCCCAAAATGTGTGAGGCTTTAGATTTATAGTGCAACTCTCTCAGGGGCGTGACCTCCCCGCATGGCCTGGGGAGGACAGTCGTGGGTTCAAGTCCCGGGTCGGTCTGGTCAGGACGGGACGGCCAAAAGCTGGGCGGCCCCGGGGCAGGAGGCATAAGGGGCGGCCTGACAGTAAGGTGGTGGGGCGGGTTCCCGTGTGGCCTAGGAGATGGGGCGCAGTCAACATATTTACATACACACATTGCCAAGTCTAACATCCTTATCCTTAATCATGTAAAGCACAGAGGAATACAGATCTCAAACCCTAAGTGTCCCTCACTTCCTAGTTTGTCTTTCCCTTGTGAGAGCTTGGAGTTCAGGAAGGTAGGCAGGGAGAGTCCTTTGTCCCCTTGTTTACACTAACCTGCAGCAACCAATCTCAATCTGGTGCAAAATGGCTCCCTCACCCTCCCTTTTGGGTCGGGGGCCACTGACCCATAGAAAAATCAGTTGGGGGGCCACACACAAGTAAGAAGCAAAAAATAAAAAAACAAACCCTCACTGATGTGGCCCCCAACTGAGGAGGAGAAAGAAACTCCCCACATTCTCTTTGCATACCAGAGCCTGAGGGGTCCCAGGCTAGTAGATTTTGTGTGCTCCATCCTCATAGTGACACGATGGTTGAGCTGGAGTGCCAATGTGGGCTCCCCAATGCTGGGAGGTAGCCTTGATCCTTGGTGGCTGGATCTAGGCAAGCCGGGGCCACATATGGCCCTGGGCCTTAGGTTCTCCACCCTGCTTTATAGACTCCTGCTGGAGTCATCTGCTTTTGTTTTGCTTCCTGGTAACTTTCCATTACTTCCAACTCCCACCTCCATCAGATAAGAGAAGGAAGTGTCTTTTACCAAGTATTGCTAAGCCATTGACTCAAGGTTTGTATCACTTTGAAAAGGCCATTGTTGAGTGCTTTTTATTCACTAATGTCTGTGGCTTGGCAGAGAAATGACACTGCCTTGGTAATTGACTAGTGATCCATCTATTGGTAGACTTTCTATGCCAGTAACTTCATATTACAATTTCATAAAATCATCCATGATTCAAAAGTGGTACAGAAAAAAGCCAACAAATTGTCCTATATGTACACTTTGTCCTACTCATAGCACATATCGAGGACCGCAAATTAAGTGTGGTTGCGTATACGTGCAAATATATATGCAAATAGCTTCTTTCACGCTGACGGGCATGAATCCAAAGCACTTCCCATAATGCCCTGGTGCTCCCAGGACCTCTTCTCGGGGGGTTAGAGACACCGATACCCTGTACCTGTCTGTTCTAGCTAGCCCGTCCGCTTGCATCTTTCAGTGCTCACCCCACCTGGGAGACGCCTCGCCATTGTGGAGCATGTTCCCAGTGGAGCCCATGTTCAATGGATTCCACTCGTGGGCTGTGTATTGAGCCCCATGTAAACCCAAACCACGTTGCGGGCCGCACACAAACGGGCCATGAGCCACATGCAGCCTGCGTGCTCCGTGTTGAGTAGCCCTGGTGTAGTCTATAGCATTAACCTATAAGCTTTTGCTTATACACTTTTACATCCCTACTCCAGAATGTATTTTTCAAATGCATATAGATAACATATAGACATGATATTGGTGTGCAGTAGATGGCATTCTTCCCTTGGGGTACATCTA
The DNA here is from genome assembly GCA_019425775.1 of Rafetus swinhoei. Classification (NCBI taxonomy): domain Eukaryota; kingdom Metazoa; phylum Chordata; order Testudines; family Trionychidae; genus Rafetus; species Rafetus swinhoei. The sequence continues at coordinate 16,517,276 of CM033428.1, read as the reverse complement.
CACAGCAGTGTTATTTTGGAATAATTGATGTTATTCTGAAGTAACATAGTCTACGTCTACTCTACAATGTTATTTCAACATAATGTCAAAATAATGTTGAGCTGGAGGACTTCTGAATCCAACTCCTGTAACCCTCATTTTACGAGGAGTAAGGGAAGTCAGAGGAAATTCGCTCTTTCTCAAACTTCTTGCTATATAGACAGCGCCAAAAGCTGAAATAAGCTATTTCTACTTAAGCTACACAATTGACATATCTCAAGTTGCGTAGCTTATTTCGGCTTTAGCTCTGCTATGTAGATGTGCCCTTGGAGGAGTTGTTCTTCATATAGTTAGGAGTCGTGATTGTTGGCGAAGCACTCTAGCATTAGGAATTTGAAACGTTAGATCTGATTTGCTTTTGATAACTTAAAAATCCTGTGACGCTTTAGAAATAGCTAGTTCTGGTGTCTTTGCTAATCTCCTACTTCAGCTGTGGCCAACCCGCGGGCTTGCGAGCCGCATGCGGCTCTTTCCTCCCTTCCCCCCCTCTCCCCCCGGGTGCGGCTCGTGAAGCAGCCCCTGCACCTCTGAAAATGGCTCCCGGCTCCCTGTGCTCACTGGGGCAGGCGAGCTGTCCGGCGCAGCCATTAAAAATGGCGTCTTCAAGATGGTGTCGGCCGGCGGGGGCCTGATGTGGCCAAAAAGCCTCTAAACGCGTTTCTTAAAGGGGCAGTGTTTTTTTTTCACAACTATTTTGGCCACCTCTGTCCTACCTGGACATTAAATAGTTTATCTAATTTCATCCCATAGTTTGTTGTGGGACAAATATATTTTCTTGCAGCCTGTCCTAAATTTATTGTACGCTATTAAAATGCTAAAGAATTTTAGTACAGATGATATGATTTTTGTGTGCGTATGTATGTATGTATGTGTATGCATAGTTTGTAACTTGGTTTGGGATGAAAATATTTTAAATACAATTTAACATAAGGTTATTTTTGAATATTCATTTTTAGTTAGGTCAAATATTCTAGGGTTAAAGTAAATTTCTGCTTAAAATTTTGCACAGACCATTCTATTTTAATGTAAATTAATACTTTAAAATGTTAATTTGTAGCATTATATCAGCAATGTTCTTGGATTTGAATCTACAGTCTAATTTTCATTATGGTAAAATGTGGAGCTTCAATATGAGGGTGACAACTTAGATAACATACAGTTATTTTGATTTTCTTTCCTGCAGTTCAGAAACTATTGCGAGATGTTGGTATATTCTTCTTTCTGGATCTGTTCTTGTGAAGGACTCCATGTTTTTACCACCATGCAGGTATGTTCATGTTACTTTAACTGCTTGAAGGGACATTTTCAACATATATCTTAAAATACTTCCTTGCAGAAATGATTGCTTTAATTTTTTCACTTTTAATAACTTAAAATATAATTTACTTTTCATTATTTTTTAATTTGTCTCAGATTGAGCATTGAAAATCAAATGTAACTTTCAATTTACAAGGCTCCAGTTATAGTTCTCAGTGTGCTAGAGTGTACATAGCAAACACTGAATCAGAGGCACTGATAATTAAAAATGGCTCCTGTTAACCATATTCTAAATTTAAGGCAGGGTTTCTTTTTGTTTTGGGCTCTTTAATAAAATCTTATTTTTACATAATCTAAACTTTGGGCCATGTGAGTTGACATTGTTCTCTTTCTCTTCACAAATCTGGCTGCATAACAGTATATTCCATAAGAACTGGAATTATGTTCAATAGTAGTGTATGAGTTTTATATGAAGTAAAAGAGGACTGCTGTCAGTCACAGTAAGACATGATAAAAGTCTGACTGTTTTAAATTTGGAACATAATGAACATTATGTGACCTGTTTAAACTGGAGCATAACATCTGACTTGAGTTAAACCTGGCTACACAGTATTATTCTGTTTGACCTTGTAGGTCATTCTGAATTTTTACTTCACTGTGTTATGAAGCCATAACTGGAATATTTGTGCTCATGGTACATATTCAGGAACTGTAATTAAGAGCATCAGGTTTCCAGTCTGGAGGATGAGGTACAATTTAAGATTAATGCTTTCTCTATGAAGAAGCAACTTGACTATATCTGATACTCTGTATTGAAGTCATTAATTTCCTTGTATATTTGAAATCTGTGTGTCTGGTGGTGGGGAAAGGAGAAAGCTTGTCCTGCTAATGTAGTGAAATGATGACAGTGTAAATCTATAGCAGTATCACATCTATGATCATGAAGGCCATGCTGGTACAAAATTGTCAGATATGTCCATTGAGACAATATTTTCTATAATTTCAAAAAGAGGTTTTATTGAAGCAAATGAGAAATTCTTGAGCTTTTTGCTCCACTGTTATTTCAGAGATAGTATTGTCTATTTTGTAACTGCTGATGTCCACAAACAGTAAAGATATTTGATCCTGATGCTACAAACTGTTAAACGTTGAAGTCAAAAGATCTGTCTCTGATAGTTTATTTTTTAAGAAAATACATTATTGTCATTGATTGAGTCCACTTGCCTTTGGCGTCTAAAAAAATAGAAGTACACGCTGTCTAAAATTGGTCTGTCCTTGTCGCTTGTAGTAGGTCTGTTTTCAAGCTTTGGAATTGATCAAAATGCAACGTAAAAAAAAAATTAATTACGATATGAACTTCTCTCCATAATATTATTGTTTTTCTTCGGTTACTGGGATGTTTAGTTTCTCTGTGCAAATTCTCTGTCAAAATAATGTTTTACAAAAATCTAGTTTATTAGTAATGCAAATTAGTGCTGTGATAGGACTCTCTCTAGTTTGAAATTTATTGAACTTTGTCAATTTTATTCTGGAATGACTGATGGAAAGTGGAAAAAGTTATGGGACAAATGATTTCTTCAGAATGAGGTGCCTGGGACAACCAGTTTAAATAAGTCATTCACCTTCATTGTAGGACAGAGCTGATTAACCACAGTGGTTCCTGCTGCTATATTTTGCCAGCTTTTTCATTATGTCAGCAGTTGTTACTTTTTTTACACCAAATAGAACATAATAGGCAACTGCTTTTTAACGTTTTAAAAAACAAATCCTAGCCCTTGCCCTGAGACTGTGGGAATAAGTTTTGAGCAAGGAGAAAGTGAATTTGGTATGTTTAAACTAGATTATCTTAATGTGTATTGCTATATATTAGCAAAGCCTACACGTACTACTGTATACAACTGGTACTAAATACTTTCCTTGCCTCTTGTCTATGTAATATATGTGTATACAGATGAACTATTAATTAATACACACATTGATCTTTCCTACTTATAGCCTGCCGAGTTAGGGCAAGCTGAGAATTTGTGAGAGGACTGTGATCTTGAACTCAGGAGTTGGAGACTTTATTGCAGGGGAGCAACTCTGAAGGGACTTCCCCATATTTTTACAGTTGCTGGCTAAAACAGCTGAGTTTGAGTCGAAATCAAAATGAGACTACAGTTGTCACAAGTTATATCTGGTTTGGGATCCTCCTATCTAAGGGTATGTCTAGATTACATGGCTCTGTCGACGGAGCCATGTAAACTAGGTTACCCAGCATAGTCAATGAAGCGGGGGATTTTAAATAATCCCCACTTCATTAAAATAAACATGGCCACCGCGCTGTGCCAACGATCAGCTGATCCGGCACAGCGCGGCAGTCTAGACACGGATCTGTCGGCTGGGGAAGCCTTTGCCGACCGGTCCTGTAAACCTCGTTTCACGAGGCATTGTGAAACAAGGTTTACAGGATCGGTCAGCAAAGGGATCGGTCAGCACAGTGCGGCGGCCATGTTTATTTTAATGAAGCGGGGGATTATTTAAATCCCTGCTTCATTGACTATGCCGGGTAAACTAGTTTACATGGCTCCATCGACGGAGCCATGTAGTCTAGATGTACCCCAAGAGGTTACCATATCCTTGCATCCTATTTTGGGCCAGCTGGTGAATGTTTACTTCACACTTCTGCTCTTCTCTTGGAGCCACTGAAAAGGAAGTTTATCCTCTAGACTGGGATTTTATCTTCTAGGTCTCCTGCCTCCTTTGACCGCTTGGTGGAAGGTAGCCTTTGCTAGTGTTAATTGTCAAACTTTTTGGTGCTGTCTTTCTTTGGTAAAACGGTTTGCCAGCTCATAGCTAAAGCCAATTAATGTGTGGTTTGCTACCATTTGATTTCACTTTTATAAGAGAAATACCAGGAGTTTAAAGTTAGTCCACAAAGCCAGTGTAGGCAGCCTTTGATATAAGTGAGATGATGGGAAATGCTGCTGCCTCAGGGATGGATCTGCTGCAGGTGCAGGGCCTTAGGATGCAACCTGTGTGGGGAAGGGAGTGGGAGCTTTGGTAACAGGATACAGTATTTAGTACAGTGGAACCCAGATTTGATAAGGACTTCTGGAGAATAGTCAGGTTAGTGCCCGTGTGACCTCTACTTTTCATGTTGCGTAGTATTGTTTGTCACCTCACGTTCCCATTTGTTTGTATCTTCCTGTTTCTTGTCTTCTATTTAGTAAAGTATTTTGGGAGTACAGACCATATTCCATGACAGAGATACCAGAGTGCCACTACAAGAAAAATAATAAATAATGGGTGCCACTTTGATATTAATAAGTTAGTCTTTTTTCTCATGGATACCAACTAGTAAATTATTAAATTGAGATTCAGAGAAGTAGAAGCAATGAATGACAGTATTAAAATTTTTGGCACTATTGAATCATTTTACCTTTGCTCCCTGCCAACACATCATTTAATATATACAGTTTAACAGGTGTAGGTAGGCTTAAAATATAATAAACTTTCAATTTGTTTTATACATACATACACATATTGCATTTACATCTGTGCTCTCAAATTTTATGGCAAGAACGTCTAAGAACTTACAGGACTGAAATGTTTGTGTGCTTAGTATCTAACTAGAGGCAGGAAATTAAACTCTCCGGTATCCTGGAGTGAAGTTCTGCAATGCCTAAAGTTTGTCACCAGTGGATATGTGTATAAAGCCTGCATAAAGACTGCATTGAAATGGTGTGCTTACCTGAATGTTAGGAGTGGATGATTTACGTGACCTATGTAAAAAAAATAAATTGCAAGTCTTCCATAAATTATTAATGAGATTTCAATTGCTTGTAGAGGGGGGTAATGAGGGAAAGCGGCTGCTAGATTATACTATGGGTCAGAATGTTCTGTTGTATGAAACTGTTTACAGTTTAAATCATGTGGTTCTTGGTGTTTCTTGGGTCTACTTAAGCAGTGAGATCATCTGGGAAGGAAATGAACATTCTTTCCTTTTGGATAACAAGACCATGTGCATTGATGTACAAAAGGCTCGAAGGAAAAAAAATCTGGCACTCAACAACCTCAATTAAATTAATAACAGTGTTTTTATTAACTATGACAATGAAAAGCTTCAGAGATGTTGGCCTTTTCTAAAATCATATAAAAGGTTACAATTACTTCTTGCTTTTCTAAGAAGAATGTTCAACTTTTCTATGAAAAGAAAAAAAATGGTGGCAAAAGAATTGACGTGTCTCCACCCACAATCAGGTGGCACTAAAAAAAATGAAATTGCCAGTTAAAACACAGTGTGCTTTGCCTGGCCCGGAAAAGTTATTTGGTAAAAAAGGAAAAATTAATGTACAGACTTGTATAGCAGTGTAGTAAATCAGGCTCTGCACAGCAGTCTATCTTAATTCTGAAGTTCAGAGCAAATTTTCTCAACTGTGTACTCTAGATAAGTGATTCTCAAATAGGTACATGTAGACCTAGAAGTTCTCAAAGGTCTTCAGGAGGGTGCATCCATTTATCTAGATGTTTGCCTGGTTTTACAACAAGCCACATGAAAAGTCAGTATAAACTAAAATTTCATATAGATAATGACTTATTGATAGTGCTCTATATATTGTAGACTGCAATATAAGTGCAACAGTTGATTTATTTTATAATTATATAAATGAGAGTGTGAGCAATTTTTCAGTGATAATGTGCAGTGACACTTTTTTTGTAGTTTGTCTGATTTTGGTATGCAATTAGTTTTTAAATTAGGTGAAATTTGGGCATAAGCAAGACAAGTTAGACTCCTGAACAGGGTACAGTAGTCTTGAAAGGTTGAGAAATATTGTTCTAGATATATTTTAAGAGTCACATTAGGCTCATATTTGTGATTAAATCATCATGTGTGATTGTGATGACATACTTAGGATGCGTTTACACTGCACCCTTACCTTGACATAGCTTATTTTGAAATTTGGTGCTGTTTAGATATCCGTGATGCCACTTTTCCTGATTTGATCACAAGCCTCCTGATGATTGTTTTATTTATTTTTTTCTGGAAAGCCCCAGCCACATTATTAGAATTAAGCCAGTTCTGGGAACTTCACTACTTGATGCCTGATGTACCACTATTAACTGTGATCGCTCTGACTTAGTCTTAAAGAAAGACTTTAGGTCTCATGGATTGTGGAGAAAAGCTAGAAAACATGTCCTGAGTTAAGCCAAAAACCTCAAACACCAGATGCTAAATAAAAAAGATCCCTAAGTAAATTTTTTCTGTGATTTCAAGAAGCTATTCCCTTTTGGGGAGGTGTGGAGAGCTGATTCATGAGCTTTGAACTACGGTTGTAAGCGACTAGTTGAGTCACTACTCACTCACCTTCCCCCCGCTGCCTCTGTATCAGAGGCAGCAAGGGAGGAGGCAGGAGGCAGTGCTGTGGGGAGCTGGTTTAAAAGCTAGTTCTCCCCAGCTCCATCTCTGTGGGATGGGGGGAGGGGGATGGCGGAGGTAGAGGTGCATGGGCATAGGTCTGGGACCCAGCACAACCTGGGACTGCTCAGGCTCAGCTTTTACCTGGTTCTGGACCTACCCCTGCTACAGCTACTAGATTTAAAAAATCAGTCAAATTATTAATCCATTGGATCTTGTATTTGTGACCCAAAAAGCTTTGTTTAGGATTTTAAAATATAAAAGCAGTAACTTCTCTGTTTAAAATATTCAGGTGGGAGGAGTTGCAGGGGTGGTATGGGGAAGGAACAGGAGAAAGAAAGCTAATGTTAGCTGTCAGTAATAAAAAAAATTACAAATTCTTGCTCAGTAAACTACTGTAGACTGAAAACAAATGTGCAACATTTAAAATGGCTTTTTAGCTATCTTCTGTGTCGGGAGGGCAAAAGGGCCTCCGTGGTTGGATCTGGCCCGCCAGGTGGATTGATCTGGCTCGCAGAGGCCCTGCTGCTCCCCTGTCCCCAGGCCAATCAGGGCCTGGGGGTAGAGGGAAGCACATGAAATTTCCTCCACCCTCCCTGCTCTCCCCCAAGCCCTGATTGACCTGGGGGTGGGGTAGTGCATGAAGTTTCCTCTGCCTTGCCCCCGCTGTGCGAGGAGTGCGGGGCAATTAGAAGCGCCACCTACTTCCGGCAGGGCGGGAGGAGGCTTCGCTCGCTTCCCTGCCCCCAGGCCAATCAGGACCTGAGGGTTGGGAGAGTGCACAAAGTTTTCCCCGTCCTGCGAGGAGTGTGCAGCGCTTAGAAGTGCCATATGCTCCTGGCAGAGTGGAAGGAGGCTTCGCATGCTCCCCTGCCCTGCAAGGAGCGCGTGGCGCTTAGAAGCGCCACACGCTCCTGGCAAGGTGGGAGGAGATTTCGTGTGCGCCCCAAGCCCTGATTGGCCTGGGGGTAGAAGAGGGAGCATGTGAAGTCTCCTCCCATTGCCAAGGGCATGGGCGCCTAGGGGGAATCTCCGGGGGCGGGGGGACGGGACGGGGGAAGGCGCTCCTCCACCCCTAGACCCGTCATGGTCTCTGGGTGGGGAAGCAGGGAACTATCCTGGCCCCGCCCCTTCCACTTGAGGCCCCATCCCTTCCACTCAAGGCACCACCCCTTCTGGAGCAGGCCTGAGGCCACTTCAAAAATTTCTGAAATGGTCCCTGGCAAAAAATTATTGCCCACCCCTGTTCTATGTCAATTCTTTCCCTGATGCTTTCTTCTAAAGAATTTGTAAATGTAGGAATAAATCTCTTCAAGTTTTAAATTTCTCTCACCTTTAATGGAATAAATGCAGTAAAGGAAGAGAAACAAGACATCAACATTAAATTGGACAGATACTACGTATAACAGTTAACAGTCATGAAACCTTTTTTTCTGATGATTAGGCACGCAATTGCCAGGATCACCTCTCGAGCCCTTTTAAAAAATTGGCATCACATTAGCTATCCTGCCCTCCAGTTATTTGGTATTGAAGCTGATTTGAAGGATAGGTTACAAACCACAGTTGTTAGTTCTGCAATTTCACATTGGAGTTCTTTCAGAGCACTTGGGTGAATGCCATAGGTCTTGGTGACTTATTACTGTTTATTAATTTGTTCCAAAGTCACCTCTAATGTAACCTCAATCTAGGACACTTCCTCAAATTTTTCACCTAAAAAGAATGGCCCAGGTTTAGGAATCTCCCTCATGACCTCAGCTGTGAAGATTGAAGCAAAGAATTAATTTAAATTCTCTGCAATGACCTTTTCACGTGTGAGTGCTCCTTTATCATCTCAATCATCCAGTGCCCCACTGGTTGTTTAGCAGGCTTCCTGCTTCTGATGTTAGTTTACAAACTGTTAATTAAGAACATTAGTGAATCAGAAAGAAAGAAAACAAGGTCTACTGTAAATGATGTGCTTTGCAAATAAATGCCAATGAAAAGCAACCACTTTTTTTTTTTTAATATATGGAAGGCATTTATCTTGTGACAGTGTTTCAGACCAGTGATTTGATCTCACAGTTAATAATATAGATGTTATATCTGGGTATCAAACAACAGGAGCACATATTATAATTTATTGAAAAGCTGCACTCTGGCTTAGAGAACTGACTTCCTGGGCTTCAGCTATCAAAAAACCAGCAGATTCCTAATATCTGTTTTAAGAGTTTGAACTCCAATGAATATGCTTTCTTGGTTATCTAAATGTTTAATAAGAGTCCACTGTGTTTTTGAAGAAAACTTTTCAAAGCCTCCTTTGAACAACATCAGCTATGAATTCCTGATACACCAATGAAGTATTATGGTTTGATTGCCTGACCGTTTCTCTTAATACTAATCAATAATTGGATAAGAATATTGTAACTCTTACCTTTTGTAATTCTGTAAATAAAATAAAACAAACCATGACATTTCCAATGAATGTTTAATAACTATGAAGTCTCTCGAGGCATCTAGATAGACTTATGTGTAGTGCTGGGGAGGAGCCGGTGGTCGTGGTACATGTAGGTACCAATGACGTAGGGAAGGGTAGGAGAGATGTCCTGGAGGCCAAATTTAGGCTGCTAGGAAAGAGACTGAAATCCAGGACCTCTATGGTGGCGTTCTCGGAAATGCTTCCAGTTCCACGCGCAGGGCCAGGTAGGCAGGCAGAGATTCAGAATCTCAATGCGTGGATGAGACGATGGTGTAGGGAAGAGGGGTTTGGATTTATTAGGAACTGGGGACACTTTTGGGAGAGGGGAGCCTATACAGGAAGGATGGGCTCCACCTAAACCAGGGTGGAACCAGACTGCTGGCACTAAACATTAAAAGGTCAGAGAGCAGTTTTTAAACTGAGAGATGGGGAAAGCCGATTGGTGTGGAGATGCACGTAAATCGGAGGGAGACTTCTCTTAGAGGAGAGTCCATTGATAGAGATTCTCTAAGCTGTAGTCAGAAAGAGAGGAGAGAGGGCAAACCATGGGCCAGAGCAGACAAACAACCGCGTACAAAGGAATCCAATGCATCAGGGAAGGGCAGAAGCAGTGGCAAATTTTTAAAGTGCTTCTACACAAATGGTAGGAGTCTGACTAATAAGATGGGTGAACTAGAGTACCTAGTATTAAATGAGGAGATTGACATAATAGGCATCACTGAAACCTGGTGGAATGAGGAAAATCTGTGGGACACAATCATACCGGGATATAAAATATATCGAAAGGATAGAGCAGGCCGGGTGGGTGGCGGAGTGGCACTGTATGTGAAAGATAATGTAGAATCAAATGAAATAAAAATATTAAATGAATCAACATGTTCAATAGAATCGCTATGGATAGTAATTCCATGCTCCAAAAATAAGAAATTAGCAGTAGGGATGTATTACCGACCACCTGACCAGGACAGAGATACATTGAAATGCTGAGGGAGATTAGAGAGGCTACCAAAACAAAGAACTCTATAATAATGGGGATTTTAATTACCCCATATTGACTGGATACATGTCACCTCAGGAAGAGAAGCGGAGATAAAATTTCTCAATGGCTTAAATGACTGCTTCTTGGAGCAGCTGGTGCAGGAACCCACAAGGGAGGCAATTCTCGATCTAGTCCTGAGTGGAGCGCAGGATCAGGTCAGGAAATAACCGTTACAGGACCGAATAGTGACCATAATATAATAACATTCAACATTCCTGTGGTGGGAAGAACACCTCAGCAGACCAGCACCCTGGCATTTAATTTCAAAAGGGAATTACACAAAAATGAGGAGGTTAGTTAAACAGAAATTAAAAGGCACAGTGACTAGAGCCAAATCCCTGCAAGCTGCATGGAAACTTTTAAAGACACCATAATAGAGGCCCAACTTAAATGTATACCCCAAATTAAAAAACATAGCAAGAGACCTAAAAGAGTCACCGTGGCTTAACCACCATGTAAAAGAAGCAGTGAGGACAAAAGGTATCTTTTAAGAAGTGGAAGTCCAATCCTAGTGAGATAAATAGAAAGGAACATAAACACTGTCAAATCAAGTGTAAAAATGTAATAAGAAAAGCAAAAAGATTTTGAGGAACAGCTAGCCAAAAACTCAAAAGAAATAACAAAATGTTTTTAAGTACATTAGAAGCAGGAAGCCTGCTAAAAACCTGTGGGTCCCCTAGACGATCGAACTATAAAAGGCGCAATCAAGGGCGATAAAGCCATTGCGGAGAAACTAAACGATTTCTTTGCTTCAGTCTTCACGGCTGAGGACGTTGGGAGATTCCCAAATCTGCACCGTCCTTTGTGGGTAATGAATCTGAGGAACTGTCCCGGATTGAAGTGTCATTAGAGGAGGTTTTGGAACAAATAGAAAAACTTAATGTTAACAAATCTCCGGGACCGGATGGCATTCATCCAAGAGTTCTAAAAGAACTCAAATGGGAAATTGCTGAACTATTATCTGTGGTTTGTAACCTATCCCTTAAATCGGCTTCCGTACCTAATGACTGGAAGGTAGCCAACGTGACACCAATATTTAAAAAGGGCTCTAGAGGCGATCCTGGCAATTACAGACCGGTAAGTCTAACTTCGGTACCTGGCAAATTAGTCGAAACAATAGTAAAGAATAAAATTGTGAAGCATGTAGAAGAACATAATTTGTTGGACAAAAGTCAACATGGTTTCTGTAAAGGGAAATCCTGTCTTACTAATCTATTAGAGTTCTTTGAAGGGGTTAACAAACATGCGGACAAGGGGATCCAGTAGATATAGTATACTTAGATTTCCAGAAAGCCTTTGACAAGGTCCCTCACCAAAGGCTCTTGTGTAAATTACATGGCCATGGGATAAGAGGGAAGGTCCTTTCTTGGATTGAGAACTGGTTAAAAGACAGGAAACAAAGGGTAGGAATAAATGGTAAATTTTCAGAATGGAGAGGGGTAACTAGTGGTGTCCCCAAGGGTCAGTCCTAGGACCAATCCTGTTCAACTTATTCAGTAAATGATCTGGAGAAAGGGGTAAGCAGTGAGGTGGTAAAGTTTGCGGATGATACCAAACTGTTTAGGATAGTCAAGACAGAAGCAGACTGTAAGGGACTCCAAGAAGATCTCACCAAACTGAGTGATTGGGCAACAAAATGGCAAATGAAATTTAATGTGGATAAGTGTAAAGTAATGCACATTGGGAAAAATAACCCCAACTATATTACAGTATGTTGGGGATAATTTAACTACGACAAATCAGGAAAGAGATCTTGGAGTTATCGTGGACAGTTCTCTGAAAACTTCCACACAGTGTGCAGCGGCGGTCAAAAAGGCAAATAGGATGCTAGGTATTATTAAGAAAGGGATAGAAAATAAGACCGGAATATCTTACTGCCCCTGTATAAAACTATGGTACGCCCACATCTTGAATACTGTGTACAGATGTGGTCTCCTCACCTCAAAAAGATATTTTGGCCTTGGAAAGGGTTCAGAAAAGGGCAACTAAAATGATTAGGGGTTTGGAGCGGGTCCCATATGAGGAGAGGTGAAAGCGACTGGGACTTTTCAGTTTAGAAAAGAGGAGACTGAGGGGATATGATAGAGGTGTATAAAATCATGAGTGGTGTGGAGAGGGCGGATAAAGAAAAGTTATTTATTAGTTCCTAAATAGAAGAACTAGAGGACACCAAATGAAATTAATGGGTAGCAGGTTTAAAACTAATAAAAGAAAGTTCTTCTTCACACAGCGTGTAGTCAGCATGTGGAACTCCTTGCCAGAGGAGGCTGTGAAGGCTAGGACTATAACAGAGTTTAAAGAGAAGCTAGATAATTTCATGGAGGTTAGGTCCATAAAGGCTATTAGCCAGGGGATAAAATGGTGTCCTTGGCCTCTGTTTGACAGAGGCTGGAGAGGGATGGCAGGAGACAAAGCGCTTGATCATTGTCTTGGTCCACCCCCTCTGGGGCACCTGGTGCTGGCCACTGTCGGCAGACAGGATACTGGGCTAGATGGACCTTTGGTCTGACCCAGTACGGCCGTTCTTATGTTCTTATGTTCTCTCATACATTGTTTTTGTTACCATTTCTCTTCACATTTCTTCTTAGTGAGGTTAAAAGTGGCAATTGGATTTATTTTCATTTTTGTGTCTCTGTAAACCTTAAGGAAGATGAGTCGTCTTGTAGCACCTTAGAGTCAAAAAATTATAGTATTATAAGCTTTTGTGGGCAAAACCCACCTCCTCAGATAAGCAAAGTGGAGAGAAAAGGGCTGAGGAAGTGGAGTTTGCCCACAAAAACTCATGATATTCTAATATAGGGGTCATTAACATATGGCACCTCTTCCTTTCCAAAGTGGTACTTTGCCAGATTTGCTGTAAGGCCCAGATTTGCCATAAGGCCCACTTCTCGTAGGGCCTCCTTTAGGTGATGCAGGTGTTCTTCCCATGTGCTACTCTAGACAACGATGTCATCTATATAGGCAGCTGCGTACTGGTCATGTGATTATAAGTGTTTATTCATCAACCTCTGGGAAGTGGCTGCGGCCCCGTGTAGTCTGAATGGCATGGTAATGAACTGGCACGGACCGAATGGCGTGGGAAAGGCAATCTTCACCCCTGAATTAGGTGTGAGGGGTATTTGCTAGTACCGTTTCATTAAGTCAGTAGTGGATAGATACTTGGCCCCTGCTAGATGTTTCGATGGGATATGCATCGAAGCAGGATATAGCGTTGACTTTCCGGAAATCAATGCAGAACCGGATAGACCAGGGCTACTCAGAACACGCCTTGTGGGCTGCATGTGGTCCATGGCCCGTATGTTTGTGGCCCACGGGGTGGTTTGGGTTTATGCGGGACTCAACACGCGGCCCATGGGTGGGATCCTCTGAACATGGCCTCCACTGGGAACTCACTCCACAATGGCTAGGCATCTCCCACGTGGGGTGAGCACTGAAAGACGCAAGCAGATGGGCTGGCTGGAACAGAAGGGTATGGAGTGTCAGCGTTTCTAGCCCCTAGGGAAGAGGTGCCAGGAGCGCCATGACATTTGTATTCATGCCTGTCAGTGTGAAAGAAGCTATTTGCCTTTGTTTGCATATATATTTGCATGTATATGCAACCATACTTAAGTTGCGACCCTCAGCGTGTGCCGTGAGTATCATTGTGGCTCTCGGGGCTTCCAAAGTTTAGTAGCCCTGGGATAGATCCATCGGGGTTTGCTACCAGGACAATGGGACTCCTCCACTCATTCTTTGATTCTTCAGTTACACCCATCTCTACCATTGTTTTAAGCTCTTGTCGTATGGCATCCCACATTTTCCTTGGCAAAGGCCAGTACAGGTCTCTCACCTGTCCTGGTTCCGTTGCAATGTGGTGGTATATTTGGCCTGGGTGTGTAGACATATTGGAAAGTCCTTAAGAGATTATGTATCTGATTCTGTTGTAGGGGGCTGACACCTTCCCCTACCACTACTGGTTTTGGATTTATAGGGTCACCTGCCAAAGATCCTAGTTCAGATTTGGGAGGTACAGGGGCAATACACATGGGTTTTTGGGTCTTCTGGGCTTTCAAGAGGCTTACATGGTATGTGTGAGCCTCCTTCCTGTGACCTGGCAGCCTAACTTCATAGTCCATAGGTCCTATGCGATGTACCACCTCAAAGAGATCCTGCCATTTAGCTAGAAGTTTTGACTCAGTCAAGGGTAACAGTAACAAGACCCGATCTCCTGGTTCAAAGCTATGGACTCTAGTTCCCCGATTTTATTGTTTTTCTTGAGCTTGTTGAGCTTGTATTAGTTTCTCCCATGCAAAGACATCTAGTGTCTGAAGTTGTTCTCGGAATCGTAATACATATTGGGTGGTTCCTAGTACCCGAGTCTCCTGGGCCTCCCAATCCTCCTGGTCAAGGATTTCCTGGAGTTATCTCCTGTAAAGGAGTTCAAAAGGGGAAAACCCCATTGAGGCTCAGGGCACTTCTCTTATAGCGAAGAGTAAAGCCAGTAGGAGCGTATCCCAATATTGTGGATCATCATCCACGAATTTACGTAGCATCAATTTGAGGTTCTACGTTCTATGAGTCCATCTGTCTGAGGGTGGTATACTGATGTCCGGAGAGTCCAAATATGCACGAGCTGACACAACTCAGCGATCAACTTGGATGAGACGTTAGTATCCTGGTCTGTCAAGATTTCTTTAGGTATCTCCACCCTTGCAAATACCTTCACCAACTCATCTGCAGCGGTTGCAACTCAGTGGCATAGCTTTTGGATATCTGGTTGCGTAATCTATCTATTATCAGGATGAATTGGTTCCCCGTCTTGCTCTTCTCTAAAGGGCCAACAAGGTCCATCCCAATCCACTTGAACAGTACAACTGGTAAAAGGCCAACTGAGGGGGGCCTTGGGTATGCCCTTAGGCCCAGCACACTGACATTCTGGGCATGAAGCACAGTAGTCTCGGACTTCTTGGTGTATGCTGGGCCAAAAGAGCTGGCGTACTACTTGCAGGAGGGTCTTTTCTCTACTTAGGTGTCCAGCCCAGGAGGTAGTGTGTGCCAAATGTAGGAGGCTCCTGCATAGCCTCCAGGGAGCCAACGTCTTGTGCATTTCCTCTTGCATCTGGGGGTCTGCCACCACCTGGTATAGTTGGTCTATCAAAATCTTGAAGTGTGGCCCCTGAGGGTGCTTTGTCTCCTTGAACCCGTGCCTGCTCCCACGCTTGGCTCAAGGTTTGGTCTTCCCTTTGCTCCTGCAGGAAGTCTACATCCCTTTCAAGTTTTACCTGGGCGTCTTCCTCCGATGGTGCCTGGATGATTGGGAGGGTTCTTCCTGGGGGTCTGTCTCTACTGGGAGTCCCAGTGCTCTTCCTCCTGGCATCCTGGGTCGCTACCTTCTAGGAGGGCAGTAGTCAGTCTCTCATGATCTCTTTAAACCTGGGCAAGTCTGGCCCTAACACCACTGGGTAGGCTAGCTGGGCGGCCACGCCTACCAGGAGAAGCTCCTTCCAGCCTCGAACCTCCAAGTTTACCCGGGCTGTCGGGTAGGGTTGCACATCTCCATGGATACATTGGAGATGGATCATGTCCTCAGTGACCTGGAGTTCGGGTATGAGGTCCTCCCATATAATCATCTGACTGCAACTCAAGTCCACCAGAGCTGAGACCTCAATGCCTTCCACTACCATGGGATCACCAGTTTTCCGGGTTGGGGTCCCTGTGTCCGATGCCCTGTAATCCAGGGTTGTCCATAGTTGCATTCCATGTAGGGGCAGTCTTTCCGGAAGTGTCCTCCTTGGCCGCACCTCCAACAATGGTCCTTGGGGGTCTGTAGATTGGGGATCATCCTTGGGTAGACTATTCCCACCATGTGGCATTTGGGGTCACCATTCTTTGGAGTTCTGCCCTGGGAGTCCTAGCCTGCAGGGTATGGTACATGCTTGGGGGTCTCATTGGTTCCATCTTCCATGGTTTCCCTCTCCTGGGATCCTCTTGTCTCCTTGGGCTCTCTGACCACCAAGGTCAAACTCCAGTTTCTTCCACAGTGGTCCCTAATTCACTGGGCGACAGCCTGTGGCTGTGCCCCAGTGGGGGACCCTTCCTTACACAGCCTTTGCCAGTAAGTCTCAGGGCTGATACCGGTATTGTCTAAAATGGCCACTTTCACCCATAGATACTCCAGTGCATCTTGCTGGTCCCGTTAGTTAAGGAGCCAGTATGGTAGCCCAGTGTTCCTGGGGCCAGTGAGTGGCCATAGCGACCTGCTCAAAGGTAACTAAAAATGCTTTGGGGTCATCCCCTGGTCCCATCTTTGTTAGCCGAATGGGCATCCCTAGTCCGATGTCTCCTGTTCCTCTCCCCATCCCCATGGCCACGGGGCTTGGTGGACCCATTGGCTGTAGCAGTGCAGCTACCTGTTGCAGCAGGCCTTCCTGTTGGGTCCAGTGTTGTGTGGTCCGCTTGCGCAATAGCTGTTGTTGCTGTTTCTGCTGTTGCTTCATCAGCTGCTGAGGTTGGTGGGTTAGCTGTTGTATCAGCTATGCCTGCTGCTGTTGGTGCTGGGCTACTTGCTGCTGCTGGTTTTTCACCATCCACTACAGGAATTTCTCCATATCCATCTCTTCACCAGACTTCCAGGACAAAAGGGTGATTCCCCTGTCCCACTCTCTCTACCTAGATCTCTCAGCAGGTCCTGGATGTTGCCCACGTTCTCCACTATGTGTCGTGGCTTATTCACACCCCGTTTCTTGGGGGAAGGGTAAACAGGGGTGTGGACACCGCCTAGTCAGCTGTTGAATCGTCGTCAGTCTCTCTCACAGTCTATGAACACCAACCGTTGGTCCAGGCTAGTACAGCCTAATAGCTAGAGTCAGTGAGAGGTAGCCCTCTAACTTAGGGCAGTCCACTTTAGTAGCCAAAGTCAATATGAAATAGCCCTTTAACTCAGGGCAGCATGGCTGGGTAGCTAAAGTCAATAGAGTTCTGTTGTACTGACCTTCTTTAAGCACGTGAATCCTTTTGATTCCTACAATCCTGGACTGTATTAGTTGACCACAGCAGAAAGTTGTTAGCTGTGGGTGAGGAAATTTGGTAGCTTTGGCCACATGTTGGGTTGAGAGAGTCATTGAGGGGGCCTGCTATAATAGTTCCCCCAAACTAGAGGGCCATGTATTGAGTCTTGCGGTGTGGGATTGCAGAGTGGAGTCTCTCTTTGGATCTTCACCTTCCACAGAGGCTGCAAGCTTCTGGGATTCTTGGAGTAGCATTTGCTGCTCTGGCTTGGGTAGCAGTTTGGACCTGTCCCTTTAGAATGTTCATGTCTACTCAGTTTAGCCCCATACCAGAATTTAGTGGAAAATACAAGTGACAGAAGGAAAATGGTGATTTTTCAAAAGGCTGTACTCAGCCAAATGTGGAGAGAGTGGTAAACAAAGAAAAGTCACTTCTGCACACCTAGGACTTTCTCTCTACTGAATTTTAAAGGCTTGGTACAAATAATGGAAATTTAAAATAGATCTTCTAAAAAGAAGTCACAAAAATCTTATATAATAGAAGTGTTAGGCTACATAAATGTAGGGGTTTGCTACCAGTTGTTCCTATGAAAACAACAATAATTATAAATCTTTTCAATGTGTTATCGAGTAAAAAACAATATTTTGTATTCCTTGCAAAAATACAGACTAAAAATCTTAACTATGTTGTAAGTCTTACAAGCTAGGGTTAAAATGAAATACAGTGGAGTAGAATTAGTTTAAGGAAATAAAATAAATCTTAATAGAGGTCTAATGTATACATTAGTGACAGTCTGCTTTTATGCACAGCAGAAAGGTATATAAAAGATGATGATCAACATCTTGTCTTTTTTTTTTTTTTTTTTTTTTCCCCACTGAGTATGTAATCAGTATTATGAACTTAGGATAGACCTGGCATGTAGCCCATTCTGTATGCTGGATGTTTTCCTTCTGTGTTTGTCAATCTCTTAACATGATGTCTGTGACTTAAATTGCATAAACATATTTGAATTTAATTTGAACAGAAAATACGCCTTTTGTAATTATGAAATTATAATAGATTTGCTATAAACTCCTTGGCAAATACTGCATTTTACTATGTTTGCACTATGACTGATCTCACAATGTGCTGTGTACTTATCTAGGGAAAATGATTTTTTTTTTCAGAAGTAGAGAGCCTTTAGGATTTGATATGTATTATACTCCAAGTAGCAGAGTTACAAAAAGAGACAAGCAAGAGACTTGTGAGAACAGGTCTCAGCAGGATAAGGAGACATGGAACAGAGCACTAGGTGTCTGACTGCAGCAAAATGTAAATTTTGTGGCTGTGTGTGTCTGTATATGAGAGAGTATGTGCCAGATTCTACAACTGTGAAATCACGAAATCCATAGAGCTGTAACTTATATGAATGGGATAGTTCATACCAATCAGAAATATTGTTTGTTTCTTTTCGAACTGTGGAAGGCAAAATTCTATAAGAGCTTAAAAACTTTTTAAAAAACATCTATACTAAGATTTTAGAGCATAGTTGTGCAGCAAAGGATGAATTCTGCAGCAAATTCTGCAGCCAGAGAATTACAGAATATATGGGGCCATGCGGATTGTCTTTATTTCTTGTTACTCCCAAAGCTATAGCACATGTGCGCTCGCTCTTGCAGTCTCTCTCTCTCGCTCTCTCTCTCTCTCTCTCTCTCTGACTTGAATGTATGACTTAGGCAATTCTCCATGCTTTCCTGCTTTTTTAATTCAAGTAACTAATGAACAACTGTTAATTTATGACATACTGTGACAAACTATGTTGTCTGGGTCATACACTCTATGGAAGAAGTATGACCGAAGACATGAAATTTAGCCAGCAGCTGAAAGTTTGAATGCCCCCCTTTGAAACTAACATATTTCAATAGAAATCATGATCTAATAGCTTCTTTACTATTACAGTATAAGCAAGGAACATTTTAGTCATTGTCATGATAAATGGCAATTGTTCTATTAAAGGCTATAGTTTCTATAGTACACTATCAAAATGCAGAATTTGACAGTTCAAACTGCAATGTTCACACTGGCCATATAATATTTTATCAAAATGACTGTTAGGTTTGTTAACTTAGTTGTTTGGAAAGTTCTGAGGTATTGCTAAAATAGCTGCATGAAGCTGTCTTAAATAGTTATCTGTGTTTTGGGAGCATAACATTTAAAAAAACCCACTGAAGTTTTAGTTCATCCTTTTCCATGAATGGATAGCTGATTTAACCCTTTTACTGTTTACATATAAAGTATAAGCTTACATTGTAAAGCTTTGGAGTATAAACTTTCCGTAGTTTGTCTACGCATAGTGTCTGTCACATCTAAGGGTGCAGATGTACCTGATCTGTTTATGATTTGTTCTCCCTTCCCTGTGTGTCGCCAAGGAGTTGGTACTTATCCTGTATGTTCTTTCTTTACTGTTCTTTTCACACTTCTAACTTTTTTCTTATTTTTTTATTTTTCCTTTTTGGTTCACAATCTTATTAGCTGCACCCCTTTTTCTATGCAGTCACACAACAAAATGTTAGGTGATTCTTCATGTTGCATATGCTGGAGACAGCAATTGGGAGTAGGTGGCTTTATGAAGCTGAGCTGCATGTACTCTAAT
The DNA here is from genome assembly GCA_019425775.1 of Rafetus swinhoei. Lineage (NCBI taxonomy): Eukaryota > Metazoa > Chordata > Testudines > Trionychidae > Rafetus > Rafetus swinhoei. The sequence goes on along the minus strand of CM033428.1, from coordinate 16,497,469 downwards.
GGCCAGAGTTGAGCTTTTCATAACCAAAGAATTGGTTGCAGGACCAGTCCTTTGCTGCAGAATTCTGCATCTAAAGTTGCATTTAAGTAAAGCTAGCACTTATTTGTAAGGGAAAACTTCCAAATGTTATCTGAGTATAAACTAATGCAAATCCACATACGTTGGTTTCCCGAGCTTTTAGACAGCCTGAGAGATGATATTTTTGAGAAATGTGAACCACTCTCATTCATTTCAGCAGGTTAGTTCTGAAACCTAGTAATAATTTCAAAGTCACTGAACATTTTAATACTGGTAGTTCTTGCTGAGAGAATTAGCTAATGTACTCTGCAGCTGTATTTTTGTAGGTGTCCAAAAACTGCAGCTGTCCGGTGTCCAGCTGTTAAGACTTTTTGCTTCCTCTGTGATGAATTATAAAATGAAATTGTGTTTTCACTGCAAAAATCTGTGCCACATTTTCTAGATTAGTAAAAGAGGGCAAGCTTAGATTTTGGTTAATGTGTTTAGTCAGTACTGAGATCAGTGTATCATTTTCTCTAGCCTTCTAATAACATCACTGAATTGAATGCATGTAAGTCAGAGTGTGAATCAAGTTATTATGTGTGCTAGAATCAACAACTTGTTCAGTGTTTTAATAAAAACAGTTTTGGTTAACCCCAACCATGAAAACTGCCACTGTCTCCTGAGAAGAAAATAATTACATGTCAAAGTGGTGGAAAATAGACATAGGAGAGAACTCATTATATTCTCATTTTAAGTCTGTAGTCTCAGCTGAGACTTCATTTCTGACAGCAGAGAGCGCAAAGAGCAACATGCTAACCCAGGAAGCATTAAATACACTGAAATATTGTGTTGATCCTCTTTCTAACCTTTGTTTCTCTTAAATATCTTTCCAACTTAGATTTTTTTTTTAAATAGTCACATGCTAGCTCCTGTAATTTTGTCACTTTCCTAATGTAGGAAGTTTTAAAACTTTTCGTAACCCTTTCTTGAAAAACTTATCATTAGAATTGTTAGAAAACAGCACTTTCCATTTTCATCACTAATGGTTATCAGCACTATTTTAATGAAATGGCCAGATTTTGACAGCTGTGAGGCTGTTAGTTATTATTTCATCGCTGTTGCATTGTGTGACCATATATATGTCACTTAACCTGCCTGAGTCTTAGTTTATGCACATGTAAAATAGATATACTATTTAACCTAGTAAAACGCCAAATGATAGCAGCTAGACCGGTGGCCTATATTTCTTGTTCATGTGTTTAAAAACAAGAAGTGAAATCTAATGTGTACGTTTAACTTATAAAAATTAAATGGAATCTTTGTGTTTATGTTAATGGCACAGATCTTTTCCCTCTGTTGTGTTCTACGCCCACATCTTATACTCTCTCCCTATATATATTGTAAACTTTTTAGAGCAGAGATGGTTCGTTTCTTGTCTTTCCTTTATTCTCTTTTTCCCTTTTTTTGTTTTCCTAAGCAGCACCAAACCAATGGAGTTCTAGTCATGAATGGATTCTTTTGACATGAGTATACTATGAACAATAATTTCACAAGGCATCCTGCTTATATAAAATACAGGTTGAACCTCTCTAGTCCAGCACCCTTGGAGCCTGACTGATTCCGTACGAGAGAATTTTCCAGACCATGGAAGGTCAATATTGTCTAGCAGCATTACCAACACTTCCATTGCTTATTGGGTTGTTAAAGGACATTTAGGGGTAAATTAGAGCTAAATAACACCACAGTACACCTAGAGATAGGACTGGTGACTGTAAACAGACTTTACTGGATCGTGGGAAACTTGGTCACACCCATGAAAAGTGGACATCCAGCTAATTAAAATCATTCTGGACATCGGATGTTTCTGGACTAGAGAATTCTGGACTAGAGAGGTTCAACCTTGAAGAGGCTCTGATGAGAGGTTCTTTATAGATTCAAAGAATTATTAATGACAATGAGCAAAAATAAATTGTGGTCTCAAGTATAGTAGCTTCCATGAACTTTCCTTCTCTCCCCTTTCACCCTTAGGTTATTGCAGCATTTCCCAAACTATGGGCTGCGGCCTGGTACTGGGCCGCAGGAAAAAAAATACCGGGCTGGAGAAACCGGCCGCCGGGAAGCAGGGTTGGGGGCAGCAGGGATGCCCCTCAGAGATCAGGACAGGAGGGTGGGCAGCTGGCGAAAGCAGGGCTGGCGGCAGCAGGGTTGTCCCGTGGAGATCCGGGCGGGTGGGCGGCCGGGCAGGCGGCGGAAGTAGGGTTGGAGGCAGCGGCTGTCCCACGGAGACCGGGGGGGCGGGGTGGCGGAACCAGGGCTGGACAGGAGCTGGGGAGGGGGCTGGCCGGGGAGATCAGGAGGAGGAGGATGGGAGAACCAGCTGCCGGAAGCAGGGCTGGACGGGGCAGCGGGCAGGTCGGGGGTCGTCGAGGAGTGGGGCTGACCGGGAGATTGGTGGGGCGGGGAACCTGCCACCAGAAGCAGGGCTGGACGGGGCAGCAGGGCTGGACTGGGGAGATCGGGAGGAGAAGGGGGGGGGGGGGACTGACCGAGGCACATGCAGCCCCTGGCAGACGAGTCAGTGTGGCCGGGGATTCCATTTTGCCCCCTACCCAGGTAGACACACTCAGACAGTGTGAGCACATCTACCAGCCAGGCAGTTTGCAGCTAAGAACTGATACACCTAATTATAATAAAACTTACCTAATTAGAAAATACCAGGCATTTTATATGTCTGGTAATTTCTCAATTTCTTTCCCGGACAAAACCTTCAAATACCGGACTGTCCGGTACAAAACGGGACACCTGGCAAACCTACTCTTCCTTGCACCCTCCCTCCTAGCCAGATAGCCTACCCTCAATCTGCTCCTGCTCCCGCCTCCTGGAGTGCTCATGTGGCGCCGGGTCCCCCAAGCCCTGGCCCAGGCTGGGCGGAGGATGCAGCCGGGTGAAACACTGAAAATTTATTCATTTTTCATTCTTTTTTTTTATATGCGTGTTTATTTTTGGGCTGCAAAAAACAGTACTGAAAAAAAAAACGGGTTCCAACTAAAGTAAAAAGTTTGGGAAACCCTTATCTAGCCAGCTTTCTATCCATCTTACAGTCCATTTATCCAATCCATATTCCCTTAACTTGCTGGCCAGAATATTGTGGGTGACTGTATCAAAAGCTTGCTAACGCTGGCACTGGGGACTTTGGGAGGACCAGAAACAACTTATTTGAATATTCATCATTTGCTTAATGAATATGCAAATGAATGTTACCGGTCCTCCAAAAGCTCGTGAATGGATTTACTGGTCCCCGTGTCAAAAAGTTTGGGAACCCCTGGGTTATTGTATTACTTGCCTTCTGTTAATTTATTTAACTTCTAAATTAGGTAAAATATAACATTCTTTTACTTTTTCTTTTAGTTTTGGCAAGCAGTCTGGAGGAAAAAGAGGATGCGAGTGTATTATATTGGAACCTTCAGAAATGATTGTGGTAAGAACAGACTTTTAAAAATGTGTTTAATGCTTCTGTATGTATTAGCAGTTTTTTTGTATCTTGTAGGGATGTGAAATTTATTCAAGTGACTTGAATAGTCGCTTTCTCTCCCCATTGCTGCCTCTATCAGGGGAACTGGCGGTGCTTCTGCCTTGCTACATTTCAAAAGCAAAGCACGTGCAGTGAGCATGGGGCCAGCAAGGGAATGCTTGAGTCCCCTGCTGTCCTCGTGCTCCTGCGGCTCTTCGCCTTTGAAATGTAGCAAGAGTCGGCAGGGCTCTTGCTACATTTCAAAGGCGGAGGCATCCTTACTGACTAATCGAATAGTCAATTTAAATTGCATTGACTATTGAATTAGTTGATTAATCTAAATTTAACATCTTTAGTACCTGATGATAACATAAGGCTTTTTGTTAAGTTCTTATAAAATTGTCTGATTTTTAATTATACTAGTGCTACCTTTTCATGGCAGCAAAAACTATGTAAATTAAATTAGATAAATAATGGTGATGATTAGGATTATAATATTAACCTTTCTAAAATGACTTGTATTTTTTTCTGTTATACAGTCCCACCAGTGCTGGTGATTGGGTACTCCTCAGTCAGTTTTAGGCAGTGCTGCTGTATCTTACTATATATCTTAGAAAATGTGCGTCTGTCTGTGAGTTAATTTATTCAAGAGCTCTTCCTAAATGGCAAGAGCTAAGACCACTTAATTTGGTATGCAGCTTTCCTCTTATCCTAACTTTAAAGCAAGGTCAGAGTTTGATTGTTCCAGGACATTGGGATGTGCCTGGAATTCGATTCTTTCCATTTTATGAGAAACAAAGGGGTCTGGCAGGAAGGACAGTTATACTGCAGAATAACCACTGAGGGGGGCAGTAAGGGGCTAGAGATGGGGACCAGGATAGCTATAATGCATTGGTCAATAGGAGCCATGTGTGGAGAAAGGGACAGCTATCTACTGTATATTTCAGAGAGTTTGTGTGTCTGTGTGTCTTCCCGTTTTCCCCACCTGGGATCATGCACCCCTCCTCTGGTTGTGCCCACTGCAGCAGCCACTGACAGGTGCTTCTCACCCAGCCCTAGGCTGCTGCAGTGAGAGAGGACTGGGCTTGTCTTCTCTCCCTGGGCCACCCTGCACACTGAACTCCTCATCCCCAGCCCAAAAGAATTATTTAAATCAGGGCTACTCAACTTTGGAAGCCATGGAGGCCACAGTGATACTCACAGCACATGCCGAGGGCCTCAACTAAAGTGTGGGGTTCTATGATTCTACATGCAAATATATGCAAATAGTTTCTTTCACACTGACGGGCATGAATACAAAGATTAAGGCAAGACTACACAAAACACAGGCCCCATTTAGGTCAGTTCTGCTGATATTAATAAAATGCAATATTTATCTGATTTCCACCCATATGACAGCACTTTTAATGAGCAATGACAATCCAGGAATTTAACTACTAAAACGCATATCAACAGAAGACCATTATATTGACTACTTTTTTGCTTTGGTTCCCATCCACGGGCCACGTGTTGAGCCCTGCGTAAACCCAAACTGCACTGTGGGCCGCAAACAAACGGGCCGTGGGCCACACATGGTCCATGAGCCTCATGTTGAGTAGCCCTTATTTAAATGAAGAAAAACAAAACTTTTTTGAGTTAAGGACCCACACAGTGTCAGGTAAATCTTGTAGTATGTTTATAGTGTTGTCCCATTTTATTCCTTTTATTCACTGGTAGCTCTCCAGCCATGCTATCTGTTCACTAAGGTATCTTTGTGGCTGCACTTCACACAAAGATCTGTGGTGAAGTAGGGAGAAACATGGGGAGCAGTGGTGCAGCTAGGAATGACCCAGGGGTCTGCTGGAGACTCCCCAGCTGATCACAGGCTCCCCATGGCATTTCCCTAGAACCTGGGGTCAGCTGAGGACTCCCCAGCTAATCCCGGGTTCGGGGAAATGCCACGGAGAGCCCAGGGTCAGTTGGGAGTCCTCAGCTGACCCCAGGCTCCAGGGCAGCTGCCCCTTTGCAATGCATGGAGGTGGCGTTTTAAAGAGGCAGCTGCTGCACAGCTGATCTGCGGAAGTGCTGCGCGGAACCCAGGGTCAGCTGTGGACTCTTGTGCATTTCAAAACAGGCACCCGCATGCAGCCCGGAGTCAGTGGGACTTCTCACTGGCCCCAGGCGGTACGTGGAGTTCCTCATTCCTCCTTTAAAATGTACAAGAGCCCCAACAGAGGCTCTTGTACATTTCAAAGGACAAATGCGGAAGTGCCTATCGACTAGTCAACTAGTTGATGGAAATTCCATCGACTAGTCGACTAGTCAGTTAATGGCATTTTAACATTCTTAATCCCACTCTGCATTCACATGACAATAATAGCTCCTGTCCTGCAGGACTAGACCCAGCTCCTTTCTCCGGTTGTTGTGACAGGTGGGCCTAATTTGAGTGAGTGGTGGTGTAACATGGTGCACAGGATTATATCACCACATAATTCTATGCCCAGAGTGGGTAGCTGGGCCCAGCCCTGCAGCACAGGAACTGCCAAAACTAGTTCTGAGGTAAGAAATGCTATACAAGTTTGTGATTATCCAGTATGTTCTCAAAAACTAGTGTAAACTGTGGTGGTGATGTTCATGATTTTGTGGAATCTTTCAGGCTGTTTTGATGGTGATATGTGCAGAAATACTATGTGAAATGCCCGGGGCATTATTTTGTTTGTTGCTACCTCAAATTTTTGCCTGTTTGCTGCTGCTATCCAGTGTGTGTTTGGAGGCCTGAGCTATATGTTTATACTGTTCTAATGTAGAAACTAATCTGAAGTTCCCTGGAACCTGTTTCCCACAGTTGTAGACTCTCCTAGTTCCAAATTTTATTTCTCTGATAATTTTTAGGTTTCATATATTTATAAAAACTGTGATCCTTTAAATATGGAAAGCTAATGTTTTGAGGACAGCTTTTGTGTGAAATCCTGCTTTAAGTGTAAATGTCCCTGGCAATGTCCAGTGGATTATGACTCATTTAACTGAGAGAAAAGTTTGGCTTGTTTTTTATAAGCAATTTAGGAATGTATTTTTTTTTACAAAGTATTAATGCAAAATTTCATTAGTAAACCTGGTAAATTGTTATCTAGACAAATTGTATGCATTTTGTGTTGCAACTCCTGTCTGAAGTAAGAACTCTCTGAAGTGGGAAATGACTCATTGCTGTGACATGAAAAGAAAATTAGATGGTATTGTTTGAATTTTCCTAAAATGCTGATTGATGACTTACTAGCAACCCATGTGATGTGACACAACCCATACCAATCGCTCTGGTCCCTGTAACATTCCTTGGAAGCCTGTAACATTCCTTGTTTTCATGGGAATGCCTTATGCAGGATGAGCAGTGGAATGAGGCAGCGAAGCATCCCCAAAACACAGAAATGTAAGTGCCCCTCATTGTCAAGTGGTTCCTCTGAGCCTTCCTGATATTGATGGCCACTCTATGGGCTCCTCTGACAGCCTGAGTGTCAGGCTGTTCAAACTGTTCACCCACGTGCTGTGCCTCAGTCCAAACACTTCACCTTTACTCTCTCACAAATTACATATGCAGCAGCATGCGGCCACCACCTCGGGGATATGATCCTCCATAAGGTTCAGCCTGCCATAGAGACACCTCCATCTCTCTTTCAGTCTACCAAAGGCATAGTCAATATTCATGTGGCATCAGCTTAGCCTGTTGTTGGACTGCTCCTTACTGCTGTCCAGGTGTCCCGTGTAAGGCTTCATGGGCCAGGGCTCTAAAGGGTAAGCCATGTCACCTAATATCACTATGGGCATTTTCACCTCCCCCATTGTAATTTTGTGGTCTGGAAAGAAAGTCCCAGCATGCAGCTTTCTGTAAAGTCCAGTGTTCCTGAAGATGTGTGCATCATGCACCTTTCCAGCCTACCCTGCATTTATGTCTGTGAAATGCCCATGATGATTCACCTTGGGCTACATCTACACTGCAAGGTTTTTGCACAAAAACAGCTGTGTTTGCGCAAATACCTGCGGCGCGTCCACACCTCAAATGCGCTTTTGCGCAAGGAAATCAAGAGTAAAACCGCAGAACAGAGGACTTTTTCCGCCGTAGGTAAACCTTCTTTTTATGAGGTTCTTGCTCAAAAAGGCAAGTGTGGATGCTCCAGAGGAGTTTTTTGCTCAAGAAACCCCTATGGGGAAAAAAGCACAGGTGAATGGCCATCAGAGCTTTCTTGCACAAGAGTGTCCATGCAGTGTGGTGTGGACGTGCTTTTGCGCAAGAAGTTTTTGCGCAAGAACTCTTCTGCAAAAGACTTCTTGCGCAAAAACCCTGCAGTGTAGACACGGCCTTCGAGAAGTACCCCTTACAATTGATATACTCTGTGGCAAAGTGGGGTGACACAATAATGGGAATGTGTGCCTTCGATTGCCTCACCACAGTTTAGAAAGCCCATTTCAGCGAAGCCAGTCACTGTCATCCACATTTCCAAGAGTCACAGTACTACTCAGCACAATGCAATTTATTGCCCTGCACACTTGCAGAAGTGCTGCCCCACTGGTAGATTTATCCACTCCAAATGATTAGCAGCTGAACAGTAGCAATTGGGAGTCGCCAGTTCCACAAAGCAATCACAACGCACTTCTCTACCAAGAGAACAGCTCTTATTCAGTTGTTCTTATAGTTCAGGACAGGTCCAGGAAGGTTGCTTTACGCAAAGTTCTGTAGCCACTGCTCTTCATCCCACATCTGCATGACAGTGCGATCCCTCTACTTTGTACAGCTGCTCTGTGACAGCCAAATGCACTGTCATGTTGCTGCTGTCTGTGTCACTCACATTGTCATTCGCATCTGAGTCTTCTTCCTCTGACACTCAGTTCTCTGCTGCAATATGTGCTGTCCTAAGCACATTGAATGCAGCATAGGAGGGAAGTCTGCAATCCATGATTTCTCATAGCAGATGCTGAAATGTGCAGCAAGAACTGAGAGTTTGAAATGGCGCAGAAGTAAGATGGAAGCCTTGGGAGGACTCTAAAGAGGTGTCTGACAGGATGTTTTTCATGTTCCCAAAATGCCTTTCACTCCCTTGATCATTCCCACAGTGCCTAGCAACTGAAGGTGATGCCCCGCACTGTGGGATGCATACCCACATTGCTTTACTCTCCCTGCCAATAGGGGAACTAACAATGTGGCCATGATATGTCAACAGAAGGTGGCAGCGTAAGCATGATTTGACAACTTTTGCATGTCAACAGCACTTTTGTCACCAAAACTTCCCAGTGCCCTACCCTGAACCATATAGTTTCTTCTCCATGATGCTAACTTTCACCTTTTATAGCTGACCATAATTGACTAAGGGCTTGTGTACATTGCCACTTCACTGTGCTGTAACTTTCTCTCTCGTGTGGGGAAAACACCCCCTCCCCCCATGTTCACAGTGCTGTAAAGTTCCAGTGTAAACAGGCTCCCATCACTATTAACTACTCCCTTCATGGAGGTAATTTACCTAGAGCAGAGATCAGCAACCTTTCAGAAGTGGTGTGCCGAGATTTAACTTATTCACCTGTATGTACAGGTCTGAGTGCCGGTGTTACTTTTTATAGTTAATAATAGCCCTACTTACAGCAGCTTCATTAATAAATTAAGATGCAGATCTTACCATTTAGTATGATCCTTAGCCTTGTTTTGCCTTGCTGAGTTCTCCAATCGGGCTCATAGTTTGATACTTTATGTAGCACACAAGCCTCTGAGTGTTCAGTCAGACACCCCAAATAAACTGTCCCCTGCTTCCATCTCACCACACAGATGCCAGCACCCACCGACCTCCTCTTTCCCCCACCAACCACTGTGGAATCTGCTCCCCCCAGCCCAGGTGGGGGCTGGGATTAAATCCTGCTTCTTAAAGTAGCAGGAACCAGCAGTCTGTTCTGTCCTAACTCTCAGCTAAAGAACAAACAAATTATCCCCACCTCACAGCACAAACAAACCACCTTCCTGCCTCCACCTCACCCCAATGCCAGCACCCACCCACCCCTTTTTCCCCCCACCAACCCCATGCAGTCACACACATGCCGCCCCCATCCCCAGCTGGGTTGCCAGGCTGCCTCTGCCCCGCTACCGCGGCTCCATTACTGGAGGAGCAGCCACATTGGTCTAAGCCCCGGTCCTGGCCGCCTAGGAGCAGCCACATTGGTCTAAGCCACATGGGTCCTGGCCGCCTAGGAGCAGCCCCCTCCCCTGGTCTCGGCCCCGCTACTGAAGGAGCAGACCATGTGGCCCAAGCCCCAGCCACCGGAGCTTGCCCATCTGAGCCCTCACATGGCCACTACCAGCAGCAGCAGCTGTAGCAGCGCACCTGCTTTCACCAGCTCACTTCTATAATGGAGTTATAAAATTATAAAAATTAGCTCATGCGCCGCCTGTGGCTTGCGTGCCGGGGGTTGCTGACCCCTGACCTAGAGTGCTCTTCTGACACTGGTGCCATGGCCATACTGTCATGTTAAAGCACCATTACGGCAGAAGTATGGGCAAAGCCTAGAGCAATAAAGCTTGTCACGTTTCTACATGAAACTTAAAATAAAAAAAAGAGAGGTTATTGATGTGCACAATGGTAATTATCTTCACTGCCTCACAGAAGCCTACAGTTCAGTTCCCTGATTTGCTTTTATGAGTTATTCCTGATTTTGCTTTTTGCTTATAAAGTAGCAGTTCACCCATTCTCTATAAGGACCAGATGCATGCCAAATGTGTACTTTAAAAATAAAAAGAATTTTTTACTTCACCTCATACAAATACAGCTTCATCTACTAATAATTTTGCTGTCTGATTTTTATATCTCTTGTATCTCCTTCTTCTTCCTAGAATATAAATCAATTTCTGAAGGGGATTCCTCTGAGAACTGACTTGTTTTAAAGGCCATAAAATGTTGTCAGCTTAAGCTAAATTAATGAGGATAACAAATAATACATGGACTCCTAAATTCATATTTAGGAAATTTGGGTGACTTACAGGATTAACAAATACATTTGTTTTATTGCTAAATTGATGGTTTTAATCATATCCTAATTGAAGTAGCCAAAAGTTGCAACAGATTAACTGTGTTGCTGCCTCTTCCCTCCTTTCATTCTTGGTGCTTCCATTTTTGTTTTGTTTTGTTTTTTGAGGTTAAAGCAGATGATTTCTCAAGGGCAGCATGGCATTTGTGAATAGAAGGATGTTCCCGCTAGCACTGGGTGTTGAGTGAAATTGAGTAAGATCATATGATCCTATTCATTTTCACTTTGCAGCATGTGCTGGGGATATCTGCTCCATACAGAAATGCTCTGGTACTTCTAACTCTATGGCTGTCAGTGCTAAGTCAGTAAAATTATATCTGTCTAGAGACTACCCTGTTAAATGAGTCATTCTAGTCTTTTCTGTTGCCCTCTGAAAATAAGGACTAATACTATGATCCTTTACTTTAGGAGCATCTAAAAATTATTTCTTGCTTTTCTTCTAATGGACTGCTGCAAAGGGAGACCTGTACCTTGGTGTAGTGATAGAGAGGCTGTTTTTAAGAGTGGATTATCTGGTCAAATAAATTAACAGATTATGAAATAACATCCACCCCCCCGCTTCCCAATGCCCTGGTCATGATATAGAACCTCGACAAAGGAATGATGAAAAATTAGTAATTCCATTAATGTTTTTCTAGAACCTTGTTTTCTTAGGGACTGGGGAAGCTCTTTCAACATCATATTCTACATCACAGATTTCCAGAGATGGAAAACAATGGCAAATGATTTTTTTTTTTCAAGATGGATAATTTCTGGTATTTATAAATATCCACCCATACTTGTTGGTGTTTGTAAAATAAGGATATTAGCAAGGTTTATCTGTGGCTTTCTATACTGTGATTTAGTAGAACAAATATAAAGATTCTGCTCTAATCTCAGATACTTAGATGAACACTGCCTTATCTTCCAAATTCTATTGCCGAGCTTTGAGATGCACGCCCAGGTAGCTGAATTAAGCCCTAAATATAGAATGAAGTTAAAGATACACGTGCTTAACAGTTGCAACTAATGTTTCAAATTTTTCTGAGGTATAAGTATCTGTCGTTCCCCCCCCTCCCCCCTCCCCCATCCTGGGAGGTAGAGAGGGATGGGGCTGAAGAGTCCCTGAAGCTTCTGTTATGCAACAGGCAGGTGTGGGGCCAAAGGTCGGAAGAATTGATGTAGGTATAAGGGTATAAAATTAATTGATGTGCAGGTACTAGGGCACATAATTAATTAGTATGATACAGAGAACAACTTCATTAGCATTTGGGGTTTTGGAAGCAGCTAGAAAGTCCTTTGTACCTTCAGGCAGCGCTTCATATGAATTTGCATAATTTGATTTCATTTTGTCTGTTATGGCAAAGTCCTACATACAAAGGCCAAAATTGATGACAATTTGGGAGTGGGGAGGAATAGATCAAAAATCAGAAGACAGACAAAAAAATTAACTTAATTTTTTTCTTAAAATCTCATTAATGTGAATGAGAGGGGTCCTAACTCATGATTTTTGAATTTTTGAGGCAGGCAGTGCTGCAATAGACCACCCCCACTGTGAAGAGGTAGATTGAACTCAGAACTCAATTTAATTGTCCAGTTAGTGCAGACATGCCTGTCTCAGGTTACAGTATGCTTGGTTTCAATGGTAAAATTATTGTTCCATTTTCTAAAAACAACAGTATCATTTGAAACTTATTAAGGAAATACTTTTAGAAAGTATTGTCTAAGCTCTCCCTAGCTGAGTCAAAGAATTTTCCCTAGTTCAAATGAGCACCGCAGCAAATAATTTAAAATATTATTTTAAGTTCTCCTGTAGTTTAAGGGAGTAGGTGTGGAAAGATAACAAACTTAATTTTCCTTGTCAAATTGGTATATTGACAAATTTTCTCAATTTCCAGCTGATGACACTAAGGTTCTTGAGAAATAAGCATATGAATATATATCTCATATTTACATACAGTGTGAGTGAGGCCACTGCATACTACCAAGATTACATTACTAGTTCTAAAAAAATAGCTCCACTGAAATGCTTAAATTTTAACAGATGTCATAGCTCTTTTAATATATTTGTAAGTGGTTAAATTAGGTATTTATTCCCTTTCTTTTAAGTGCTGAGAGATTTTTCTGTACTCCTTAATTAGTTTAATTCTGTATGATTATGGTGGAATAAAAAGTTGGATTAATTGTAAAAAAAAAAAAAAAGTATTGATATTCTACAATAGGAGGATAGCTATATGGAAAAGTCTGTGTTCTTTATACTTTATAGAATATTGCTCTTCATTCAGGAAAATATCTGACCAATAGTATAATTAGTTTACTAGGAGACTGTTTCTGTATTTTCAACCAGTAGTTAAGAAATGTAATTTTCAATAGTAAAACTTCTAGTAGTATTATATTTATAAAAGGATTATTCTTGTCAACTGGTGTATACTCTTGCTTTCTTATTTCACATAAGGCATGGATGTTGATATGTATTTTGTAGATAAGCAGGCATAGTTCTTTAAAAGAATATGTCTGCAAGCACAGAATAATTTAAAAAACAAAAATGTGTTTCAAAATTGTAAGCGTTTCATTTGTATTTTTAATAGTTTGCTGTCACATACATTTCCTCCTTTGATATATGCCTGTGACCTACTCTTTTTTTTATCATCTTTTGTGTCTGCTCAGCACGTTTAAGTTAAAGTTGGATCACGTGGTATCTACTGAGAATAATCGTTATCTAACTTCCTTTGGCTTGTCATCATCATCTTCCTTGGAATACTGGTATATTGTGAGAGTTGGTCTCCTTTTCAAAAACACCATCTAATACATCATACAACTCAAAGCATTTTATAGAAGTAACCACATGCTAACTGCAGACCCATATTATTTCTGTTCTGTCTGACCTATACATCAGCATGACAATATTGTATGATTTATTCCTACCTACTTATGTCAAAATTTTTCTTGTCCTAATCCTAGAAATTTATAGTCACTGCTGAGCCAAAAAATCCTCTAAACTAGGTATGTCAGAGGCTCTGTGCTGTGATCCTCTGTATATTCAGTTGTTACCAAAATATTATTTTACTTGGTGTTGGGTTTTCTATTTTAGTGAACCTGTATTGTTATCTATGAGCATGGTATCCAGTCTGCAGTATCTATATTTTACTCCTTTGAAAGTTGGTAATTCATCTCCTGTGGAGTAGTGAATTTTGGAAATCAAAAAACAACTGATTCTCTCTTCTTGAGAGTAGAGAATGTTCGAGGCTCCCCAACATTTCATTTTCCCCCCACAGGAACATAGGAATTGCCATATAGGTTCAAATTAGTTGTTTGGTGTACCAGGCAAGTACCAGACCCTTTAGAGGGAGGTGTATGAAACCTTGTAATGAATAATTTTGAATAACCAGCTTACATGAGAAGATTTTTCCCTAACATCACCCAGTTAGAAATTAATAGCATGAAGCAAGAGGTTTTCTTTCTCTCTGTCTCTTTTTCATTTCTCCCCACCACATATCCTTGCAGTACCCATCATCAGGTTTTACAAGTGAGCTCATTCAGGGGGCCAACAGAATTGCCAGGCAGAAGGGGCAGGGCTGGGAGCAGCTAGCCCTCAGCGCTATCTGGACCATGCTGCATCCCCTCTCTCCCCCCCGCTACCACTTAGTGGGGCCTGGAGCACAACGCCTGTGATTCCACCCGCGATTCAAAGGGCCTGGGGCTATGGCCATTGAAGCTGTCTTCTCTGCATGCTTATTTCGAACTAACAGAGTGTGCATCTCTGTTATTTCAAAATAATGGGCTTCTTACTCTGACTTCTGTAACCATCATTTCATGAGGAGTAAGGGAAGTCGAAGTATGAGTAGTGTTCTTTTGACTTCCTGTTGTGTAGCCAGCACCAAAAGCTGAAATAAGCTACTTCGACTTCAGCTATGTATCTTAACTCGACTTTAGCGCTCAGTGTAGATGTACCCTGAGGTAGCAGCAGCAGCAGTGGTGACTAGCCTTTCCGAATCACTGCGCTTCAGGACAGTTGCCTCCTTTGGCCGCCGGTTAGCAGCCTGAGCGCATTCCAATAGTTAACATTGGCAGGTTGACATTTTCGTGGAGTGGTGAAGCTCATAGTTTTAAGAAACAGCATGCTAGAGGAATGGTTATTTAAAAGATGGAAGCATTGCTACTAATGGCTGTCAGAGGGTGGTCCCATCTGGAGTAGCCTCTTATGGAAGGCTACTGTGATTGCCTCAGTTTCGCCCCCTCAGGTAACTGAAGGATTCCACTTCAGGCTGTCTTGCTTCAATTATATCATTCCTTGGGTTGGTTTATTAATAAAATCATAATGTGACTCACTCCATAACAGAAGTCTCAGACATAATCCATTTCCCATGACCAGAGAATATAATCCTTAAATTACTTTTCCTAATGGGATCCTCCATCAACCTCTGCTGGAAGTCCCTTCAAACTGTACTCTGGTGGCCTCTGCTATACCTAGATTCCTTCTTAAGTTCTCTTCTGTCCCTCTGGTAGCACAGCCACTCTAGTCCTCCTTGATAGTGTGCGGTCCCACTCTTTTCAATGGGAACCCCCACAGCCTGTGTATTGGTAGATCATCCTTGGCAGGGAAGTATTCTTAAACCCCACCTCCTCCTCCTGGCACTCATTGTTCTCCTGGGTACAGCTCTCCTATGCTGGAGATGTTAGTGGATAAGCCACTCTGCTGCCTGCCCCTGCCTTTAGGTAAGTCAAGTTGTAGTGAGCTGAGGAGGCACTAGCTGTGCTCTCTCTTAAAAAGCCATTGTCACCTGGTAACACTGGCGTACATGTTTCCAGGGAGCAAAGTGGCAAATTTTACAAAACAACTTTAAATGTATGTAATGGAAAATATCTGCCAAACAATACTCTGTATTATGTGAAAAGGGTTAGTACAAACAAGAAAAAAGAAAGGTGTTTCCATTCACTTAGTAGAATTTTTTTATTTTTTACTTTTTTATTTTATTTTTTATTTTGTGTGTGTGTTTTATTAGCACTCCTTTGACTAGGGAAGTGATATGGGAAAGGCTAGATTTCCTTTCTGTAAAATACTTGCTTCCCCTTCTGCTCCTGTTTATGATATGGTTCCTCTCAGGCAGCTGTAAGGAGGAGCCTGGCCTGAAGAATGAATCAAATGAGAAACAAAAGAAGAGGGGGGGAAAGAGAGAAATGTATAGTAGTTAGGTTGGCTTGAATTTCAGTCCCTGTAGGAAGTCTTTCCTCCTCAATCCTCCTTATTCACCCCCATACACACTTCCTGGGGCCAGCTGGAAGGGCACTCAGAGCACAGGAGAGAGAATTTCTCAGATCTGAGTTTCAGGGTTTGGTGCCACAGTAGTCTTAGGTGGAAGAAGCAGTTGCAAAGGAAAGTACTGCTGAACTTCTGCAGTTCCAGGATGGAGCATGTTTAGCCACCCTGTGGGGATGGTGTATATGCCATCTGATCTGCCTATAGGATGGGATGGAGCATGTTCAATACAGATGGAATCTTTGGGGGATTTAGCTGCCAAACTTCTAACAGATCTTTACTGGGCATGTGTGAACTGACATTTTCAGAGGTTTATAACATGGGCAAATTTGGGGATTTTTTTTTTTATTGAAAAGTCATATATGGACACCAGGCTGATCCCATTGCCATATTTCAAATTCCTGCTAGAGCTGCTCTTGAATGAAATATTTTACATGCTCTTGAATGAAATATTTTACATGCAGTGACTGCCGGAGGGGATGCCGACCCTTATTGCCACTCTGTGACAGGCTGCCTGGCAAACCACCAGCTTGTGTTGCTTGGGGGATGGAGTTTTGGCAAGGGGATGGGGCAGGATGGGGAGGGGTTGTTTTGAGTCATGCACCTGGGACACTGGAGATGGGGGTTTGCCCCAGGCCTTGAATCTCTCTAGGGACAGCCCTGGTTATAAGTCATGGATATAACCAATCTATTGACTTGCTGGACTTTACATTTATCATTGATCATTTATTAATTCTAACAACTTCTGAAGGTCACTTTAATATAGCCTACTATTGTGGGTTGTGAGACCTTTGGAGGGGAATCAGAATTCTGTAGAAAATAGGATGCTTACATGTGCAGTAGTACTTCTCCGCTTTTTTATATTTTTTTCAGTTGTACAGTAGTGGTATTAACTGAAGGAAGCAGGTGTCTTAGTTACTTAGTTTCCACTAACAGTTGATTGATTAGTTCTTAACAGAAAGCAAAAACATTATCATGCCTAATTTGCCTAGATTTCGGTTACAAGGAGGGAAGAGAAATAGCTTCCTCTTGTATTACAGTATTATTTTGCCACAATCCTAAGCGTCTCTGAAAAATGAATAATCATGTTATGAACTACAATGTCAAAACTATGCATTGTGTCTGCTCCTAAAATATGCTGTGTATCTTCAGTCCCCAATATAGTCAGTGCAAAGAAGGCAAGCGCCTAGAATCATAAAATCGTAGGTTTGGAAGATACCCCAAGAGGTCATCTAATCCATTGGTCCCCAACCTTTTGGAGCTGCTGGGCACCCGGGGGCCGGGCTGCGCATGTGCCGTGTGCCCGGGGCCGGCGCCGCGCATGTGCCGTGTGCCTGGGGCGCAAGAATGGCTTGGGCCAGCCCTGGTCACTCGGCAGCCGCGCACAAATGCCCCGGCGGGTGCCCTGGTGCCCGCGGGCACCGTGTTGGGGACCACTGACTAGTCCAACACCTTGCTAAAAGCAGGACCAATCCCTACTAATCAGCCCAGCCAGGGCTTTGTCAAACTGGGGTAGAGATTCCACTGCCTTCCTAAGTAACCCATTCCAGTGCTTCCCCACTCTCTTAATGAAATAGTTTTTTTCCTAATATCATACCTACACCTACCATACTGCAACTTGAGACCATTGTTCCTCATTCTGTCATCTGTCACCACTGAGAACAGCCTCTCTCCAGCCTCTTTGGAACCTCTCCCCCACTTCTGGTAGTTGAAGGTTGCTATCGAATCCCCCTTCACTTTTCTCTCTTGTAGACAAATCTCTCAGCCTCTTCTCATAAGTCATGTGCTGCAGCCATAAATCAGCTGATCCTAAGTGCTCCACATCTTACAGGAGTGGCAGAACAGGGGAGGCCAAGGGGCCATTTCTCAGCACTTTTTAGTGGCAGTAAGGTTGAGTGATGGGGTAGAGGGTAGGAGAGGAGTGAGGGGGGAAGCTCAGGGGAAAGAGGTAGTGGCAACACAGTTTTGGGCACTGGTGCCGCCCCCATCTTTTGGAAGCTTCTGCCACTTCTAACTCTAGAAACGTGTAATATATTTAGTAAAGCACTGCATGTACTGTGTGTTTGTGTGCGTGGACACATGTAACAAGAAATCTGAAATAGTTGTAATTATTTTGGCTACTTTAATAGGATAACTTTATTAGAAGCTAAATTTGAGAATTTTGGTCATGGCCACTTTCATGGGACTGACAGTAGTTTTATTACTAAGTAAAAACCCAATTTTTACTTTAGTCTTTAACCTCTGCCTTTGCAAACCTATAATAAATTCCTTGTGAATAGTGTTAATTGCTAGTGGGACACCTGCTTAGTTGCCTCATTTTTTAGAACCAGTTTTGTGTTAGGTAGGGATGTTAAAATGTGTGTAATTAAGTAATTGTGTTACAGCTGAAAATTTCAGTGGTAATGCGTGGTGCGGCAGGTGGCTCCCTGGGAGGCAGTGCACATGGGAGCTGGCTTTTAAGCCGGCTCCTTGTATGTACCGGAAACCTGCATGTAACCATGAAATTTAACTGATGAGCTCAAGGCTCATTGGTTAACTATTTACATGGTTACACTTTCACATCCAGAATGTGTTTGATTTTTTGTTTGTTTGTTTTGTTCCCAGCTGTGATATCAGATTTGTGTCTACCTGGTCAGTTCACTAGTCATAAGGATAACTTCTTGTATATAATCTTGCGAGAAAGGAAGTTGTTGTGTGTCTATTTTTCGTTTTTCAATATGTTATTTTTTCTCAGTATTTAAAAAAAAAAACTTTACAATTTAAAGGATTGCTTATATTCTCATGTTGACTTAGAGAAACATGCTGTCTCACAGTTAATGTGAGGTTGTGTTCAACATATTCATGAATAACTAAGAACACAGAAGTTATTTGCTTATTTCCTGTTTTCCAATTCTGTCTTGTCTTGTTTTCATTTCTCCTTGTATACTTTTGAACCTGAGTAAATTTACAAAGGTATATTGCTAAAACAGGTTGTAAAGTTGCTGGTCTCTGTTTCTATAGGAATTTTTACAGCTGTGTTTTTAAATTTCCAATATAAATCTTTTAAATGTGTAAGATAAGAAAGTAGAAACTGTTATGTATTAGAGATGTTAGAAGAAGTCTTTGCTTGGTTGTAGCCTTATTAGTATATATGTGTCTGTTCTGTTTCCTGCTGTGATATGTTTTTCCAAGACATCAGAAGGAAATGTGGAAGGAGGAGTCTGTTTTTTATAGGGGTGGGAAATGGAATTGGAACAAGTTAGATACAAGTACAGTGCTTAACATTGTTTATCTGTGGTTATATATTTAAATATGCTGCCTTGGAGAAAATTTTAAACCCAAATAAAGTTGAGTATGAAATGCTCATGGCAGTTTCTAGTTATTTCTTTTTAAAGTTGTTTTATGTTTATTCAATAAAGTGGTCATTAATAAAGAATGAGGGCTTATAGTTGTTGGACGGATGGGCTAGGACCTTGCTGGTCATGGTCCATCTTGATGTAATTTCAAGCATGATGTTCTCTGTCTACACTGTCAAGTCTGTGTAAAATCATATTATATTAAAACAAACTCATTAACATGTTCTAATGAACAACCTGATAAAGCAGGGAGTACATCATCATAGTCGATGATGCCCCTAGAGCTGAAAAATATATAATTATTTTAATTTGTTATAAAGTAGTATATGTAACTGCAGTAAGAAGTCTTACTACTTTTGTCTAAAGGCTGTGTGCGTGTAGGGGGGTGGGGGATTTTTTTTTTTTTTTTTTTTTACTGTTTCCCGGAAGGAAACTGTGGCCTCTAGCTCATTGTAATAACATCATTTCAAGACACGTAGCACTGGTTTGCTTAAGAAATTTGTGTAGTCTGTTTCCTAAGACTTAACTGATCTCAGCTAATGTTAATGCCTTCCTCATGAGCTTAATAAGGTTCCACAGACTTTCAATGATATGGAAGAATTGGATGTTTAACCAGGATCCTGAACATGTGTTTCAGGTGGAGAATTCCAAAGACAATGAAGAGAATATCCTGCAAAGAGAAGTTCCCCTCAGGCAATCTCGACGAAGGTTTAGGAAGATTAACCAGCGGGGGGAACGTCAGACCATCACAGACCATGTGGATGCTAGCAGTTACCTCTCGGTGAGCACATTTTACATTAATAAAAACTGATCAGCCTATTTGGCATCTCATTGTCTGAGCATTTGGGTTTTTTGGGGGGTCAGGGATAGAAGGGGAGAAAAACTGTTTATTTTATTTTATCTCTAAACATGTTTCTCCTTGGAGAGCACCAAGAACACTTTGGGATTTTATAGCTTTAGGCAGCAAGTTCAGGTTCAGCAATTGAGAGCAAAAATGCTTTGGTTTATAGATCTGCAGCTGTGTATAATAGTGAAAATACTTATAAGGTCATTGGTCAGTAAAAGGTTTGTCTTCCTCAAAAGCCTCTAGGGAAGCTTGGTGGTTGGTTTTGCTTTTGAAATATCTTTAAATAAAGTACTCCTCCTAAAATGTTGAGATATGTTTTTGTTTGTTTGTTTGTTTGTTTGTCTTTAGTTTAGAGCATGTTGAAAAGTTTTTGATGAAATCCCAGCTATTATACAATATGAGTGCTTATCTTGATGAATCACCAGTTTTTCATTTTGGTATAAAGATCAGAGTTTACATGAAAACAGCAGAATTTGGTGACATGAAATGAGCCTCTCAAGGACGTATTTGCCACACTAAATATTGCTAAATGTGAGGGATGTTAGATATTGTGTATTTTAGTAATCGTGTAGTTGTCACAATTTTTAGTGGTTACATGGTTACTAAAATGCTCCCCCAGAAGTGTGGCTGGCAGCCAGTATGCTCCCATCCCCACTCCTGGGGAACCCCCTGACACCCTGCGCTGCTCTGATACAGAGGCAGCAAGGAGGGGTATGTGTGTGTAGTCATTTGGATTAATCAATAAACTCAGGCTAATCATTTAAATGACTATATGCTAACATCCCTACTAAATATATACATCTGTATTATGCCAAAGTAAATGCTTCTCTGACTCTGAGGCCACAGTACTTTTATAAGGGTTTCTGTTTACCACTCTTCTGTGTAATTGCATGCTAAATAGATGTGTGTGGTCCATACAACGTGTTTTTTTTATATTTGACATAAAGTCAGATTACCAATTAATCAAACAAATTATAATTAAAAATGTTCACATTACCAGAAATTATACTTTCTGCTATTTTATAATGTTGGGGTTTAAGTGGAGCCAGATTTTAATGAGACGTTAGGCCAGGAAAAGGAAAACAAATTAAGTAACTCTCTCAAACCAAAAAATAGAAAACCAGAACAAACTCTCCATACGTAACTGTCCTATTCTAGTTGGGAGGGTTGCAAAGCATTTGAAACACAGTCCCTAAACATGAAATCCTGCTACTTTCAGACTATATTTGAGTAAATTAGTTTTTTGGTTTATGACTAATAATAACGTTTTTAGAAGACAATTAAAAACCCCAAAACATTGGCATTTCCAGGGTATAGGTTATGTTGGCATTTGTCTTCTAAGCAGATAGGCTATTGTTGCTATAACAACAAGTATCTACTTTAGGGTCATCTTCCCGTATGTCCATTTGCTGGTGTGTGAAGTATTCTGTACTACATCAAGAATTAGTAAACAAACTGAGCTAGTCACCGAAGTGAGAATTTGTGTCCTCAAGCTCTGAGAAATAGCAAAGGGTTTGATCATGGATGACTGTCTAGCCTTGATGACTGTGACAAAATATACATCTTTCTTGTTCCATTGCATTTCTAGTTAAGGTTGAATAAGCTCAGAGAACAGTAGTTCTCAGCGTTTTCATTCTTTGACCTCTTTGTAAGGAAGAGAAAATCTTGTGAACAACAGATCTTATGATTCTCTCTGTATGAGAGAAGGGTACTAAGATAGACATGAGTGAAGTATTTTACACACCAAGTTTAATTCCATGGAGTTTGGTTGCATAAACTACGTTTCTGAAAGAAAATCTGTCAGTTGGTTGTCTCAGTTGAATGAAGCGAAAAACCAATGCCATGTATAGATCTTGAGCTTTTGCTCCCTGTTTGACAATTTCAGATAATTTCTTTAGCAAAAAAAGCTTTTCAATGGACGAATCGACTGGTTGCTTAAGAAATCAAAACATAATAGAATACGTAGTTACCTGCTCCCCATTCAGCAAGTAACAAAATTATAAAAAGAAGAAAAGTATGAGCAGATTTCATCAAATTTGGTTAGTTTAGTAAAATAATTAGTTCAAACACCTTGCATTATGTAGTATGGTTTCTTCATCCTATGCAGATAAAACTCCCATGTGCATTTATGTGAATTACTTGTGCATGCTGAATAGCGAATGTACTGCTGATATACGATCATTCGTTCCCTAAGATTTTGAAAATCTCAGATAAATCTTGACTCTCTCATAATTACCTTTTCACATTTCAGCATATCCAGGGCTCGACAAACTATTCAATCTACTGGTCGCCCCGTTCACCGGCGGCGCGCGGATGCGCAATGCGGGTCTTGCGCATGCGCAGTGCAGGGCTGGCGAACAGATTTTGCCACCGTTTGTCAAGCCCTGAGCATATCAATACATACATTTAACCATTTGACAGTGGTTCATAATTGCTGTCCTTATATCTGTCTATAACATTGTGCACAGGGAATATCTATGTACATGGTTGCGATTGCACTTGCAACTTGATCAGCTTTTCAGGATCAATGATGAAAAAAATACAAGCAGTAGACAATGCGTGAAAAGATTTTCAAGGAATCAAACTCTTAAAAATCTTGTATATTGAACTATGTTTGTGACTATGGGTGGCATAGAGAAACAGATGTTCCTGGACCAGAGAGGCCAGGTAGGTGGCGGTCTGGCCCTGGGGCAGAAGTGTGGAGGAGAGGGCCACGAGTCAGCCAGGAGCCGGGTGTCAAGTGGGGGGCAGCATCAGGGAGTTTTGGCCCCAGTTACTGGGCAGTAGTGGGGGGCCAACCGCGGCTGTGGAGCTCCGGTCCTGGCTGTGGAGCTCCAGCCCCGGCCTCAGCCCCAGGAGTCATGGCCAGCCAGGCAGCAGCGGGGCTGGGCTGAAGCCCTAGCCATGGAGCAGCACTTCAGCGTGGGCCATGAGGGAAGGGACCTCCCCTCGTCTGACACAGCCCCTCAGTCGGCACCGGTCAAGTTCCGAGGGTGCTGGACCAAGGAGGTCCAACCTGTAGTTTGCAATTGGCATGACATTGAAATAGTATCTCTCCCAGAGCTGGAAAGTTGTTTACAAACTTTCCAACAAACTTTTCTCACTGACATGATTGCAGTTATTCATTATAGTATACGGGGAGCTGTGCCTTTAGCTTGCTACGCTCGCCTACCCCTATCTCTCTGGCCGCTCTCACTTTGTGGAGAGAGCCTGTTGATGCTGATGACCCTGATGATGTGGTGATGTCATTCTGTCGCCTGGCAGAAACACTCTATCGTCTGGCAGGAAAAACTTTTTTATATACATAGAGAAATTATTTCACATTTCTGTTTGCTGCTAGCTGTTCTTTGAGAGTCTGAATGTGGTTTGATGGATCTCCCATCCAAGCCCTATTTGATGATTGAATTACTTTGTGTTGCACTCACTGCATTACCATTCAGGGTATGAATCAATTCATTTTAGGTATTGATACAAGACTTGTGGGGCAATCTAGACCAAGGAGCAGTGGAAACAACTTAACCTGCAACCCTGGGTGCCTTACAATGCTCTTTTGCTGTAGCTCCCCACTAGAATGCTCACATCCAGCCTACAAGCATGCAGATCACACCCTGAAGGGTCTGTGTGTTAGACAGCCCTAGTTAAGCAGCTCTGACCACAAAAGACAATCTACAGCTCTACTCTGGCCTGAGTTACAACCTGCAAGGTGACCCCAACACACTCTTAGTCCTAAATTTTCCCCAAACCATGTGCACTGTAATGTCTGTTGGTCTCCTGGACAGCTGAGAGAAATAATACATTTCATTTGTTCTTGTCAAGTGACAAAAAGCACATCACAGCTCATTAACTGGGGTAAACACACTCTTCCCTTTAAAAACAGTACTGAGTTTGTTTATAATCAAGATAAAACAAATTCATTCGCAGTAGAACATAGATTAAGTGATGCTGATTAAAAGGACAAATGATAAGGTTACAATTAAATAAATGCGAAAACATGAATCTAAAAATCTAAAACTTAAGCATGGTACACGCTTTGTTCAAGATAGTTTCTCTGACCAATTCTTCCCAGCCATGGCTGGTTTTTCTCAGTCAGGGCCTTCCACAGAAGGTGAAAGATCTTTGTCAAAGCATGCTTTTCACCTATATTCAGTTCCCAGAGACTTCAAACCACATCCCCTTGGCTGAAGGACCCATTTTTTTCAGCCTGCAAGAGCTCTGTTCCCTTGCCTGACACGTGTGGGAAAGGTGTAAGCCCTTCAAATAGAAGCAGTTGAAAGGGCTTGTCCGGCTCCACCTCCCAGACATCGCACTAGGGGGTGGGGCCTGTAACAGCCATATGGGCGGGATCAAAGCCCTATGCGGGCCAGATCAGGTCCGCTGAGCGGCTTTTGCCCACCCCTGGTCTAGCACGTTGGATACCATGGTTGTATAGGCATTCAGGTTCGGTCTGGGGACCTGAGTGCAAGCTCCCAGAGTTTAGGCAAACAGTCTGAGCCTGAAACTAATGGAAGACTTCTTCAGCCCTGCTGCCTAAGCCCCTCAAGCTTCAGTCAGGTGATGCAGGCCAGATGCAGTAACAATACATGTCTTTTATTCTTGTGTAGAGCTAGCCTTAATACTCTCTGGAGTATGTCATCTTTTAATCTCTACAGGTATGTTTCCACTGTGCATGTGCACATGCACACACACATATGTGTTTTTAATTTGGGCTAAAAAAGCAGTAAAGACACAACAGTACAACATATTGCTCAAGTTAGCATTTGGAATTCAGCTCCAGATATTGTATAATCTTTAGTTCAAACTGCTAACCCAGTTTAACTGTCATTTGCATAGGCTTTCACTGCTAATTTAATCTAAATTAGTTACCCCAACACCTCTTTTGCTGTGAAGACCTAACCTAGAACTACACTTTTATTTGTGATTCAGAGATTGTTGGTTTAACCCGATTTAAAACTTTTTCCATAGGCTCCCTTGTGTTATTCCTATTCACGGGTACTCTTCATGTTGTCCCCCTCACCTCTTAAATATGTAAATTTGTGCACATTAAATGCAGTGTGACTCATGTTTAACAATAAGGTTAATCTTTGTTTTTATAAAACATAACTTGCTAAGTGCCACTGTTCAGACACTTGAGTTTGCAGCTGCTGCATGTATGGAAATCCTATTCATGTCAGAGGAAGTTTTATATGCAGAGCAGCTGCAGATCTAGTTCCATATTAGTCATTTATGCCAAATAGTGTTAATTTAACTTTATTAAAGTATTCTAAACTCTTAATTTCCCAATGACTGTTATTTGGTATTAGGGGGGAAAGTACTGGAAGCTAAGAGGATTATTTCAGTAAACTATATGAATTTACAATTCTAAAAAGGAAATAGCAATAAAAGTGCATAGTTCCTCTTGCATTTTGCTTATATTTATTGCCTTCTGTCTGCATTCATATTTTTCCTCTGAATGTAGGTACAGTAATTAAAACTGGTTAAAGGGAAAAAAGTGGACCAGCATTGGCTTAGTTAATTTTAGTTTTTTGAGAGTGGAAGTTTGTGTGTTTGTAAGCGTCACAAATTATCTTTAGTATGTCCTTTGATGTGTTTATCACAGCAGTATTTCTACTTTCTGGAAATATCAGTGTTTTTTCCCCCCTAACAGAATGAAAAACTGATAATGATGACAAGGCTTATCCCTTCCTTTTCCTCACTCATGTAGAAGACATTTTACCATTTACACAGTTTTAAAAATCAGATATGAATTTATTTTCACAATACTAATGCTAGGTAGGTAAACTTATCCCCTTTTGGCAGGTAGGCAAATTGAGACAGATGCCAAGCAGATAGAGGAGATCAGTAACAGTAGTAGTTCCCAGTCCTATGCTCAGTCAGTTAGGTAATGTTACTAGCCTTCTTAAATTAAAATAATAATCATCCAAATGGACATTGTTGGAATATGAACCAAATAATTTATATGTTTTAAAAATAGGTCTCATAAGAGTAGTCATTTATTTAGTAAACGTTTCTGACACGCGGAAAAACTACCACCAGGCCACAATGGTTTATACCTTTGGGTGGTCATGTAAGAATAATGTTAAAAGTACAGTTTACATACAATTTAGCTTTAAGAATAGATAATTTGTAATCTAAAAGCATATGGTTGTTAAAAAAATCTGTCACTGTGTGGAAGCAGATAGGAATTGTTTTCAATGTAACATTTAAAATACATTGTTGAAACCTCACAGTGAGTGAGTGAGGTAATATATTTTGTTAGGCTGATTTCTGTTGGTGAGAGAGACCAGCTTTTGAGCTTAGAGAGCTCCTCTTCAGATATTTAGGCTTGGTCTACACTACAGAGTTACGTCTATCTAAGACAATTTACATTGGCCTAACTTTGTAAGTGTGTGCATTACAATGTCTCTTCCACCGGTGTGAGGTATGTGCTGATTGCATATAACATTGACTGTGTGAGCCATGTGCTCCCTCTGCATTTGAAGCACTGCTTTGGTTTAGTCGGCATATCCTGAAAATTCTAGGTATTCAAGTGTAATAAGCAAAACTATATTCTCTTCGGCTGTGTCTAGACTGCAGGGTTTTTTCGCAAAAAGTAGCCTTTTTTTGGAAAAACTTCACCTGCGTCTAGACTACAGCCGTGTTCTTTCGAAATTAAATCGAAAGAACACGGCTTTTCTTTCGATGGCGGTACTCCTCATTTCATGAGGAATAACGCCTTTTTTCGAAAGTGCTCTTTTTCGAAAAAAGGCGCTATGTAATGCAAACTGAGCTTTTTCGAAAGAGAGCATCCAGACTGCCTGGGTACTCTCTTTCAAAAAAGCAGCTTGCTTTTTCGAAAGTACTGATTGTCGTCTAGATGCTCTTTTTCGAAAGAAGCTTTTTCGAAAGTATCTTTCGAAAAAGCCTCTTTTGAAAGAGGCTTGCAGTCTAGACGTAGCCTTCCAGGAGACCATCTTGGTTACAACAATCTTGCAGCCCACTGAGATGGAGGGCCATTCATGCCTCATCACTCACTAGTGTTGGAATATGAATGTTCAATGTTGGATTGAACATTGCTGGTGTAAGTGCTGCTAGTGTGAGGGGACACACCGCTGACAGAAGGAGCTAGCGTGGACATACAAAACAGTTTAATTACAGCAGGCGTTGTACATCGATGTAACTTAAGTTGACTTAATTTTAAAGAGAAAACTTGCCAGTACTCAGAAATACAAGATGGAACAGATTGTGTAGCAGAAGCAGTTAACTTTGAGTGATCCCTTGAAATATGTCTTAAGTGACATGTTAATGACTCTCTAGTCATTTGGGGTAGAGAGAAGCTGTGGGATAGATTTAGTGAGTTGCAGACTATTGTAGTAAGTAGGGATGTCAACGTGTAGTTGACTATATGATTAACAAATAAGCCTGGACTTATCAGTTATTCTGTCAACTACATGCGTTTCTGCCCCCCACACTTGCTGCCTGTATTGGAGGAAGCAAGGGGGGCGGGGGGTGGGGCTGGGGGGGAAGGAGCCAGCTTAAAAGCTATCAGAGGCAGCAAGGGCGGGGTAGGTAGAAGTTGCTCCGTGAGATGTCGGCGCAGGGCCTCTATCCGTGGGGAGCGGGGACCCCCGCATACAGAGGCTGCTGCCACCTCACACTGCTGCCTCGGATAAAGTGTGGGACAGCAGGCAAATTCGATCCGTGTAAGAAGTGGGGTTTTTTTAAACCAGCTTCCCTCGCGGACCAGCTCCTGCCTGCTACCCTGTGCTCCCTAGGAGTGGGACCAGGAGCACACTGGCTGCCGGCCCTGGGAGCTTATCGAATAATTGTGTAACTGCAAAGTTTTGATGCAGTTACATAATTATTCAGTTAGTCAATATCTAATTTCCCTAATAATAAGCTATAAATTCAGTATTGATTCAATCCAAGTTAGTGTCTAGCAAAGTTATGGAATAAGCTCCCAGGCTTGTCTTTTAATGGTGTTATGGAGGTTTTCTTTGAGGATTTCAAAGGAAACCTGTACAACACATTCAAAAGATGCGCTTGTGAGGTAAATTTTATTTAGCTGTGCCATTGAGTACATTTCGCAAACCTGAAGAAGAGGTCTTGTGTCTCACCAGCTGAAGTTGTTCTTATAAAAGATATTATCTCACCAATCTTGTCTCACATTTTAAATATTAAGTTTAAATGTAAATAATACATAAATTTAATTGTAAAATGCACAAGCATCTATGAAGAAGTTGTGATCACTTACATTTATATATCAGCTCTTCCTTATTAATAGCTCAGTACTGTATATTTTAAACTAACTTTGCCCTTTCTCTGAAACACTACAGTGTTTTTTAAGCTCTTTTATATTAAATGGGTGAGAAGGTATAAGAAATTTAGCACAGACTTAGGCTTTATCTATACTTACCAGAAGATCAGTGCTCTGGAGATTGATCTTTTGGGGTTTGATTTTAGTGGGTCTACTAAGGACCTGCAAAATGGAACATTGAGTACTGTATTTGGCCTTTTCCAGTCAAGTGGTATCTCTCCTCTTCTCCATGAGTTCTCAAAGATAATCATTAATGGCTCAGATCTCTTCAGCCAGTTTCTTTAAAAATTCTAGGATGTATTTCACATGCATTTCATGTATTTTAATATTCATATCCTTCTAAATAATAATCTTGGTGATATATAGAGGTATCCATTTTTACAGCAACCTGCTAATGAAGAATACTTGAGTGACAAATTTCTTTTTCTTTTACTTGATGTAGAGTATATTTAATGTAATTTCATCCAGAGGGCCTGTTTATTACTCTAGAATATCTTGTAATTGGAAGAGGACACATCAGTTGTTTCAGCATGGTGGGATAAGAACTAGCATACTAGATTATAATTCATCCAGCACATTCTCTCTACCTGTGCAAGATGCTTAATTTAGGTATTTTATAATCTATTTTAACTATAATTTCAGCCAGTTTTACTTACAGAAACCAGGTTTACTCATCTGTAATTCCCAGGATCACCCCAATCAGTATTTTTGTTTTTTTGGTGTTTGTTTTTAAAAAGATTGGTACAGCTTTGTTACCCTCTAGTTAAATGCAATCACAGTCTGTTCTAATGAAATTGCATATTTTTGTTAGCAACCCAGCAAGTCCATTCTGAAGTTTCTCAGAACTCTCAGGTAAATATCATTCAGTCCTTATAATGCATTGTTCACCTGTACTTCAGTTTGTTCCAGCACCTTGTCTTTCAGCACCTCAAAGTTTGATAGTCTCTCCTCTTTGATACTTGAAGAGTTGTGGTGAAATCCTGACCCCTAGAAGGGAGAGTTTTGCCATTGATTTCAATAGGGGCCAGAGTTTTAACCCTAGGTGTCTTCTCAGCATCCTTTGAAGTGAAAACTGATGCAAAGAGATAATTGAGCTTCTCTGTAGATATTTGTTTGTCTGTTATAGAAACTTTGAAGACCACATCTAACATAGTGCATGCCACTGAATGTATGAGGTAAGATTAGTGGCTAAAATAGGGAAAGAACATATTTTAAATGACTTAGACAAGTTAGCTGTCTTCAGGTCACCTGAGGGTCTGATGAAATACATCCTCAAACACTCAACCAAGTGACAGGGTTGATATCTGAGCTGTTCATGATTATCTTAAAAAAATCATGGACAAAGAGAGATTCCATCAGACTGGAAAATAACAAATATTGTACCAATCTATGAAAAGGGGGTGGATGGGGGGGAGAACAACCTGGGGAATTACAGACAAGTTAGCTTGACTTCCATATCTGAAACGATAATGGAGCAAATAATTAAGCAATCAAATTGCAAACAATTAGAAGATAATAAGGTGATAAATAACAACATGGGTATGTCAAGAACAAATCATGTTAGATCAATCTTTGACAAGCCCTGTGGATGGAGGGAAGTGGCAGATGTATATCTTGAGGTCAGTAAGCCTTTTGATACTGACTTGCATAACTTTCTCATAAACAAACTAGGGAAATACAACCTAGATGGGACTAGTATAAGGTGAGTACATAGCAGGTTGGAAAACTGTTCCCAGAGTATAGTTATCAGTGGTTCACAGTGAAGCTGAAAAGGCATATCAAGGGATTGGTTCTAGGTTTGATTCTGTTCAAAATCTAGTGATTTAGATTATGGAATAGAGAGGACACATACAGTTTGCAAATAATACAACACTGGGAGGGCTTGCAAGCACTTTGGAGAATTGGATTAAGATTTAAAATTATCTGAACAAACTGGAGAAATAATGTGAATCAAATAGGATGAAATTCAGTAAGGACAAATGCAAAGTACTTCACTTGGAAAGGAACAAGCAGTCATGCACATACAAAATGGGAAATGGCTACCTAGGAAGGAGTATTGTGGAAAGCAATTTGGGGGTCATAGTGAATCACAGACTAAATATGAGTCAACAGTGTAACACTGTTGGGGGAAAAAAAAGCAAATAGTGTTCTGGGATGTAGCGGAAGGAGTGATGTAAGACAAAAGAAGCAATTCTTCCACTCTATTCTGCAGTGATTATGCATCATTTGGAGAATTGTGTCCTGTTCTGGGTGCCAGTTTTCAGGAAGGTTGGAGAAAGTCCAGAGACTAGCAACAAAAATTATTAAAGGTCTAGAAAACACGACCTATGAGGAAACATTGCAAAAACTGTGTTAGTTTAGTCTGGAGTGAAGAAGACTGAGAGGGGATATATGTTTTCAAGTACATACCAAATTGTTACAAGAAAGAGGGAGGTAAATTGTTCTCATTAACCTCTGAGAATAGGATAAGAAGTAGTAGTCTTAAATTGAAGCAAGGGAGGTGTAAGTTGGACATAAGGAAAAACTTCCTGATTGTCAGGATAGTTGAGCAGAAGAATTATTGCCTACAGAGGTTGTGGAAACTTGGTCATTGGAAATTTTTAAGCGTAGGTTTGATCAAGCCTGTCAGGAATGGTCTAGATGTTGGTTGGTCCTACTGTGAGTGCAGGGTACTGGACTAGATGACCTCACGTGACAGCCGCCTTTTCCTTTCTAATTTAGATGTTAACATTTTGTCTGCTGCAATGGCTCATGCTTCTTTCCATGAGCTGGATTATGTGTATTAGTGGACCGATTTTCAGTGTGCGTAGATTTGATTAGACATATATAGAGGACGAACCCAAGCAAAAGTCATGTCATTTAAGTGTTTTGCATTTGTGGCTTATTCATGTCATTTTAAAAGACGAATTTTTATTTGTGCAAGAAAGAAGCTGTGTCTGTGGTTTATTCATTTCCTGACCAGTCTAGAAAGAACAGACTACTTTATCTTTTGTTTATGTACTAGATCTAAATTAAGTCTGCAGCTTTGCAGGGAAGAGAATGTTTGTCTGGTTTGTAGGCATGGCCACAGTACTTTTCACAGAAATGCAACAGAATTTATATGAGAGACTAGAGACTGCTGAATCTGTGAGCTAGAAACCAGAATTACTGCAGGGCTGACACACTTGTCTTGAAGGGTAAAGGGAGGACTTGATAGTTGTATCACTTACAGAGTTCTGTTAACTGATGGTGTCAACTGTTAAAGGAAACTGCTTGTTTATCTGAATGCCAATTCATTGGCTAAGAGAGGAAGAATATAACAGGTTTAAAATGGCATCCAAGATTACTGTCCAAGGAAGAAGACAAACTGTGTAATACACTGATGATTTTGACATGATGTCTTCTTTTTTGTATCTTTTCCTTCATTTTTAAGGGAGGGAATGACTACCAAATGGACATTTGTATTGATCAAGTTTGTGCTTATTTTATTGTCTTGTATTTATTAATTTTTCAGCACTGATTCCATCTTCTAGTTGTATCAGCTGCACCATCATCATACTATGCACCTTGTCTGTGGCATAGTATGTCACTGGTTATTATTATCATTAGCAGGATCTTGAATGCTCATGGGTACAATGCATTAAATATTTTTGGTAATTTGCATAAACCACAAGTGCTTTGCAGATGGTTGGCCAAATCAATTAGTGCTTCTGTGTGCAGTCTGTAAAAGATTGACAGTTATGAAATATTATTACTTAGAGTAGAACAAGTATATTTAAAAATCCTATTTTGTATCTTTAAGGCTTACTGTCAAGTAATGAGTTAGAACATGTACTTTTCAGATTAGCACATTTTGATATTTTGAAAGCTATATAATGTTGTTAAATGTCCTGATAATCTCTGTGTATTGTCTTTAAAACGGATTTCCCCAAATTAATTTTTTTTAAAGTGATAAATAATTAGTGAAACCCCAGTACTTTGATAACATAGTATTCATAGTATAAGAAACTTAGATTCAGAAGGATCCTTTAGTGTTTTAGACTTTACAGACAGATGATGATTATGTGTGCATCGATATGTGTATGGATGCACACATGCAGAAATTTAACCAGCTCTGGGGCAAAACATGCACCTACTTAGTGGCATAAGAGAACGCTGCATAACAAGTGAAGAAGACTATATCCAGTTGAAACTGCATGGAATTTATTTTAGGCAGGCACCTGTATTTACTTAAATTGGAATTTGGCCAGGTGCCTAGAATTAACAGTCCTCCAAAAATATGCCAGGAT
Source organism: Rafetus swinhoei (assembly GCA_019425775.1). Taxonomy (NCBI): domain Eukaryota; kingdom Metazoa; phylum Chordata; order Testudines; family Trionychidae; genus Rafetus; species Rafetus swinhoei. The sequence goes on along the minus strand of CM033428.1, from coordinate 16,464,944 downwards.
ATATTTTAATGATCATGTATGATAGCAGCTGTTACTTACATTGCCTCTGAAAGATTGCACAATTTCCTAAATGTTGAGTGGGGCATTTTCATCACAGAGACATAGCAGAAGTTCATTATTGACTTAATCACCTGCATGAGGTCTTAAGAAATGTTGAGTTGCTGTGGGGATGGGGTGGTTTGAGATTTCTGCTAGGGTTATCAGCCCCGACTTCACATCACAACTTTATTTTTCACATCTGTTTTGATTTATACCTCTTGAATAAGGGATTAGTTTGTGGCTTGTAAGCGTCTATATATCTGAAGTTCTGCCCCTCTGATTGCTGTAAGGGAGAGGAGCTTTCTCTGTTCTCCACCCTGTGATGGTAAGCACAAGTCTCTACTATTCTGCTCCTTTTTGGCCTTGTTCATACATAAGTCAAGCATTTACCTTTGCTATTGCTTATGCTTCAAGTGTCAGTCTTAAATTAACATAATTCTGGACCATAGGGATCTGAATATGGAGCAATTTTGTTAAATTGACTCAGTTAATATTTGCCATAGTACCAGTGCTGTGCATTACTATCTGTATGCAGACTCCAAAAGACATTTGTATGAGAAATACTGCCATATGGTTTCACAGTCATAGAGCATTCAAAACTTATTTTAAAGTGAAATCTTAAATTCTGTGGAAATTGATGACTTATTAATGACTCTCCAGGGAAATTTTCCTATTTCCCAGTGGTAAGTGGACTAGGGGAATTCTCCAACCACTGACCAATACTACGACTTGCAGCACTTTGTTTCTTCTTTCTGGGAAAGAGGTTCTAGTCCAGCCTATAGTCTTTTTTTTTTTTTAAGTTTATACGCTCTCTGATTTACTTATTCATGTTAATATATGAAGTACCTTTCCAAAATTTACCTTTTGCTAAATAAAACTATTCACTCCCTTTCCATATACCTGAGGAAAAAAAGATGGTCTGTGCATCAAGCCTGGAAGGTTAACAAATCTAGTCTCTGAACTGCAAAAGCGATTGTTCCAGAATCATTGTCCTCATAGAAAACTTGCCAGCAGTTCCTTCTTCTGTAAAACAAACTGGGACTCCAGCTCAAGCACTTCCACTGATCACAATTGTAATACACCATATAGAGTACTGGTGGAGAGAGGTAATGCTATAGGTCCATAAAATGGGTTCTCAGCCTTTTTGGAAGTCTTAAATCAAAACAATCTTTGTGGCTGTCAAACCGTTGACTTCTCTGAAACCTTGCTTCACTGCAGTTGTATTTTGAAATGAAATTTGAGCTGCTTTTCATAGAAAAGTCTCTTAAGCAAATGCAGTCAAGATGTTGCCTACTTTTTACAGGTTTTTTTGTTTTTAGTTCTTCCCTGTGAGTTGTTTCTGTCCAATAAGATGTATTAGATTAAATCAACCCATAAGAATGCCCATACTGGGTCAGACCAAAGGTCCATCTATCTCAGTATCCAGCTCAGTATCCTGTCTGCCGACAGTGGCCAATACCAGATGCCCCAGAGGGAGGGAACACAATAGGTAATTCTCAGATGATCCCTCTCCTGTCACCCATTTCCAGATCTCCCATTTCCAGACAAACAGAGGCTAGGGACAACATTCCTACCCATCCTGGCTAATAGCTATTGATGGACCTAACGTCCATGAATCTATCTAGTCCTTTTTTGAACACTGTTAAAGTCGTAGTCTTCATAATTTTTCCTTATTCACTTTTTCCCTACCAGTCATGATTTTATAGACCTTTATCACATCTCCCCTTAGTCTCCTCTTTTCTAAGCTGAAAAGTCCAAGTCTTTTAAATCTCTTTTCATATGGGACCTGTTCCAAACCCCTAATAATTTTTGTTGCCTTTTTCTGAACCTTTTTCAATGGGAATATATCTTTTTTGAGATGAGATGACCACATCTGTACGCAGTACTCAAGATGTGGGTGTACCATGGTTTTATATAGAGGCAATAAGATATTCTCTGTCTTCTTCTCTATTCCTTTTTCAATTATTCTTAACATTGTTTGCTTTTTTGACTGCCACTGCAAACTGAGTGGATGTTTTCAGCAAACTATCCACAATGACTCCAAGATCTTGTTCTTGAGTAGTTGTAGTTAAATTAGTCCCCATCATATTGTATGTATAGTTGGGGTTATGTTTTCCAATGTGCATTACTTTATATTTAGCAACATTAAATTTCATTAGCCGGTTTGGTGCCTAATCATTTAGTTTGGCGAGATCTTTTTGAAGCTCGTCACAGTCTGCTTCGGTCTTATCTGTCTTGAGCAGTTTGGTATCATCTGCAAATTTTGACACCTCACTGTTTACCCCTTTCTCTAGATTATTTATAAATAAGTTGAATAGGATGGGTCCTAGCACAGACCCTTGGGGGAACCCACTAGTTACCTTTCTCCACTTGGAAAACTTACCATTTATTCCTATCTGTTATTTCCTGTCTTTTAACCAGTTATCAATCCATGGAAGGACCTTCCCTTTTATCCCATGACAACTTACTTTAATTAAGAGCCTTTGGTGAGGGACCTTGTCAAAGGCTTTCTGGAAATCTATGTATACTATATCCACTAGATCCCCTTTGTCCACATGTTTGTTGACACCCTCAAAGAACTCTAGTAGGTTAGTAAGGCATGATTTCCCTTTACAGAAACCATGTTGATTTTCCCACATCAAATTATGTTAATCTAGGTGTCTGATAATTTTATTCTTTACTATAGTTTCAACTAATTTGCCCAGTACTGATGTTAGATTTACCAGTCCTTAATTGCCAGGATCACCTCTAGAGCCTTTATTAAATATTGGTGCCATGTTAGCTATCTTCCTGTCATTAGGTACAGAAGCTGATTTAAAGGATAGGTTACAAACCACAGCTAGTAGTTCCGCATTTCACATTTGAATTCTTTCAGAACTCTTGGGTGAATGCCATCTGGTCCCAGTGACTTGTTGCTGTTAAGTTTATCAATTTGTTCCAAAACCTCCTCTAATGACACCTCAATCTGGGACAATTCCTCAGATTTGTCACCTAAAAAGAATGGCTCGTGTTTGGGAATCTCCCCAGTATCCTCAGCCATAAAGACTGAAGGAAATAATTCATTTAGCTTCTCCGTTATGACTTTATCATCTTTGAGTGCTCCTTTAGTATCTGGATGGTCCAAGGGCCTCACTGGTTGTTCAGCAGGCTTACTGCTTCTGATGTACTTAAAAAACATTTTGCTATTACTTTTGAGTTTTTTGGCCAGCTGTTCTTCAAACTCCTTTTTGGCTTTTGTTATTATATTTTTACACTTAATTTGACAAAGTTTATGCTCCTTTCTATTTTCCTCCCTATAGGATTTGACTTCCACTTTTTAAAAAATGTCTTTTTATCTGTCACTGCCTATTTCACTTGGTTGTTAAGCCACAGTGGCACTTTTTTAGTTCTCTCACTGTGATTTTTAATTTGGCGTATGCATTTAAGTTGAGTCTCTGTTATGGTGTCTTTGAAAAGTTTCCATGCGGCTTGCAGAGATTTTACTTTTGTCACTGTACCTTTTAATTTCTGTTTAACCTCATTTTTGTATAGTTCCCCTTTCCACAGTGTTGGGCTGCTGAGGTGTTTTTCCCACCACAGGGATGTTAAATTTTATTACCGTATGGTCACTATTTCCAAGCAGCCCAGTTATATTTACTTCTTGGACCAGATTCTGTGCTCCACTTAGGACTAAATCAAGAATAGCGTCTCCCCTTTTGCGTTCCAGAACCAAGTGCTCCAAGAAGCAGTCATTTAAGGTATTAAGAAATTTTATCTCTGCATCCTGCCCTGAGGATGCTTTCATCTGTAGCTAGCACAACCTTGTCTTTTATGCATAGACTTATTGTAATGTGGTTTGTGGTAAAATGTTTCAGTTGTCTATGGTAAAAAAGAATGTGAAGTTTAGCACTCCTGACTTTGCATATATTAACCAAATGGAAGACATGCATGATGTTCGCTAAAGGACTAAGTTTAATTTTGTAGATTTTGCTTTCATGCAAATCAAAGACAATAAACCTAAATTGATGGATGGCAAATAAATGTTTAAGGAGATATTAACTATAAATATTAATTTTAGGATGACTTTTTAATGTGTCTAAACTGAAGTTTGGGGCTGAGATTGTACAGGAATTGCCACAATCACAGTTCAGAAAATAATGTAGTGGATGCACAATCATTTGGTTTGATAGGTTTGCAGAGTTTGGCACTAGAACTACTTTGTAACAGAAGTCAGTGTTCACAAAAGCACCCATGTGGGTTTTAAAATCTTTTGCTTTTGAAAAGTTCATAGTGTTTCTAAGCACGTGGAAAAAGTAGATTAACTATTTGTAGTAAAATATTTTCTGAAAATAATCAGTATAAGGGTTGATGGGAAGTTCTTGGAAGTTCAGTCTGCGGCATTGAGCTAGAGGGCTACGGGTTGCTGTTCTAAATTTTTCATTCCTGTTGCTTCTGAAGTTTGAAAGTACAGATATGATGGGATAAGCACAAAAGCCTGGAGGGGTTCATTACCTAGCCAGTCTGCAGTTATGATCTGTTGCTAAAAATCTCATTCTAATTGACTTCAAGTAGAAGGAAGGAAAATATATATCATGCACAGTAGAAACATGCCCCAAAAGAATGTGTAATTTTTTTGCCATATTGTTTTTTAAGATGACCCAGTTAGGGGCAAAACAGACATGCTGATTTGCTGACTTGCTCAACCACTAGGGTTTATGTGAACGGATCTGTGGATGTTTCCCAGTGAAGAGTGGTGGACTTGGTCACCAACTTTAGATCTATTTATATCCTGCTTTCCTTAACTTCTGGGTATCTACTGCACTAATGAGATTTATTGCGCCACAGGATGCATTGCTGTCAACTGGTAAGGTCAGAGACTGTTCCCTCTTCCTCATAAAGAAAGTTCTAAAGAAAGCTGAAAGCAAGGATTCCTCCCTTGTTCTGATGCCTCTGGAGTTGACCACAGACCTAGTATGGCAATCACAGGGAAGCAGGATTGTCTTTCAAAATGGAAGTGACTTGAAGTGAAGAATTCTGTACCCTAATTCCCCAACCCCAGAGCCTGGCTCCTGAACAAATTCTCATAAGAAAGCTAGGAGTATCAAACACAGCCATGAGAGTTCTATTCCTTGTAATATAGATTTGATCCAGAGGTTTTGATAACCACAGCATCCAGATTTTGATTCACTGTACTGTTAAGATTTTGATGGGTGCCAGTTGGATCCCAGTTTCTCCATGGAGCATTACAACCTTCTGGAACTGTTAGACTACTTTCCTATTAACTTCCTTATCATAAATATGGATGCTTTGGTGGCCATTATTTTGGAGGAGATAGCAGCCTTGGTGTATGACCCTTTCCATTCAGGCTTGACTTTCCAGAAGTCCTGTCACACTTTTCTCCGCCAAGTTAGTTTTTCCATTTCATTTTATTTCAACTTTTTGTCTTGAGTCCAATGAGCCCTAAAGCACATCCCTCTGACATTTGCTGGGAATCCTGGCCGCCTTGAGAGTTTTTCCTTTTTCATTCTTAACTTTGAAAATCTCTTCTTTGTTCCTTTTTTTGAAGGCACAGAGAGCCTTTGAATATCTTGCATCTTTCTGGGTTCATTGTTGAACACAAAAGATCTGTTTTGTAGACTCTCTCTCCTGCCTGGAATGCTGTATCTAATTCCCCTAAAAGAGTTTGGCTACCTGAGAAGACAGAGGAGAAGCCTTTATGGGTGAGGTCTGTCACACTGGCATTTGATTCATATTATTTTGGTAGCATTATTTTGAAGTGCTACCACCTGGGTATAACCCCTTCTGCCTCTGTGGCTTTCAGGTGGTGAGTGCTTAGAGCAAGGATGGGCAAAGCCTCTCAGAGGACCAAATCCAGCCCGCCTAGGGTTTTGATCCGGCCTCCTAGTGCGGTGTTTGGAAGCCGGAGACACGTGAGCCCTTTGAACTGCTTCTATTCAAAGGACTTGTACCTGCCGGGCGGCTGCCAGGCAACAGTTAGCAGGGGGCCAGGAGCTGCCAGTCATGTTCTGTGAATTCTAAGCCTCCACCCCAGACAACTCTGGGAGGAGGTTAGCCCCCAGCACTCTGCCATCTGCTCCAGGTCCCTTCCATTGGCCAGAAGTCGGGGAACAGGGACCCCAGGCCAAGCAAAGCTCCCAGTAGGGTAGCTCTCAACCCCACCCCTTCTGCCTGAGGCCCCGCCCCTTCCGAGTCGGCCCGCAGCCACTTCCGAAATTTGTGATGTGGACCTCCTTCAAAAATTATTGCCCATCCCTGGCTTAGAAAAACTTTTCGTGATCAGTGATGAGCTCATATACTTCTTTGGAGTGGGATTGGTAGCTCTGAATTGAGGACTTAGTTCAAGTTGTTCCCTTTCATTTTATCAGAGTCCCATCTACTTTTTCCTTTTGCCACTCCAAACAAATTGTATATTTTTCTAAAGCTTGTCCATCCTAACCACAGTGACTAGTTGAAGATGTGTTCTGGAAATAAAAATGTCTCTTCTGGTGGTATGTGGCAAGCCTCCGCTCATGTCATTGCTTCAGGTGCAGGACACCAGCAATTATGCGGAGTAGGCTTACGTGTTTCCTTCCATTTTTGGGGAGTCCTCATTTGCACAGCAGAATTAGGGAGCAGTCAGAAGGGGAAAAGTGGGCAACAAAATCTTTGATTAAATCAAATGTGTAAATAACTATAAACTGATTATGATTGTTTTATGCCCACGGATATTAAATATGGCTAGCAGACCTCTTGCGAAAATGGAAATTGTAAACTAGAGAATACGGACATAACTGGATGCTGTAACTTCATCACAGTCTCTCATTGATTTCTAATCATTATACCAATATTTTGGCAAATTATTTATAATTTTCATGTTGTTTCCTTCAACTTGGAGTGCTTTTTTATTCTCAATTCAGTGATTACTGTGTAACATATCAACTGTTGTATAATTTTGAAACATCTTTTACAGCATGTGATAAAAAATATGAAACTCTAATGTTTGAAGGAATATTTGCAAGATTGATAGGCCTGAATGTGACTTAGGCTACCACAATACAAATGAAAAATAATTTCTGTATATGTATGTATGTGCACATTTTCAGAATAAATGTCTTATGGTCCCTTTAAAAAATAAGTTGCAACGAGGTAATGCTTGTGAACAAACTTAAATTATCAGTAAGCACTGCTTTATTATACTAAGGGGGAAAATCAGTTTCAGATTTCCAAAGTGTTGGTAACCCATGAGGAAAAATATTTAGAAAATATTTGAAGTAGTCTTTTAATTATGTTAACCTTATTGAGGAAGTTTCTCTCTTCAGGGTCATTCAGTTGAAAATTCTTTTCTTGGAAGAGAATATTGTTGGCACCCCAACGTTTTCTAGAGGCAAATTGTAGTTAGTTGGCTCATCATAACCTGAGAGATGACTACTATATATTGTTGTATTTTATGTACTGTTTTCTTTTAAAAGACAAAAACAGTGTTTTTGTTGGTGATACCTGTTATTTTTTTCTTTACTGCAGTTTCCAACTAGAAATGGTAACCAATGTCACAAGTAAATGAAAGCTAGCAAGCCTTTTCTAGTTTTGGATCCAATCTGAAATCCAGTAGGTAGTGGTAGTTTCAGATTTTGCTTCCTCCATATTCTCTCCCTCTCTAATTCCTAACTTCAGCAGGGAAGTGGGATGAGACGGAACGTTTTTGTTGAGGTCCATCTCTGCTCACCACCTAGTTGAAATTATTTATTTTAAATTGAAATCCTTGGTAGAGGAACTTCCCCCATCCCAAAAGACATTGTTCTTGCTTGTTATGCTGCTTGCTACATGGATATGTGGATAGAAGGTAGGTATATAACAGTCATAGAAGTCTACAGAAGAGAGCAACAATTTATAAAAATTCAGATTAATTGAATAAAATATATAAATGTCAGATGGGAGGTGACCTTTTTATGTTTAACACAACAGCTGAAAAAAGAGGAGTAGGATAGCTAGGAAGGCTGCAGGGAAATTGAATCCATGGTGCCTTTTTATTGTTCCTTCTGTATCACTGGTTCTAATTTTAGAAGCTTACATCACTTTAGTTATGATGACAGCCTCCCTCCCTCCCTTAGCATAGATCATATTTTCATACAGCTTATGAATCCTCCTGATCCTTTCAATAAGATTTTTCTACAGCACGTTAGTAAGCAGTTAGCTGCTGTGGAAACTGATGCAAATAAGTAACCAATAGCAGAATGTAATGTTGCCCTTAAGGAGGAACTGAGGGAAGCAAAGTCTTCCTTCCCTCCCTTAATTTTTTCAGAAGGTCAGGAATAGGGTGGAGAGTTGCTTTAAACACAGGAATTCCTGAAGTTCTAATGAGAAGCTAACCCTGCTGCAAAATACAATGATTCATTTAAGATGTTTAAGTGGGGGAAGGGGAAAGAGAATCAGAGATGCATGCCAGGGCACTGTGGAGATGCTTCCAGCTTGTGCTGCATCTGGCACTGTATATAGCTCTCTATTATCATCAGTCTCTTCATTTTCAAAAAGATGTAAAGTACTCAAATCTATTATGTTAGTCCCTTGATGCTGATGCTGTTAGCATTAAAATATTTGTAAATTAGGCTCTTGTACTTTGAAATTCATACCTGCAAAGCCAGAGGGCAAAACAAACTATTTTAGGCTCAAACCACTTTGCTTCAGTTTGTGAAATAGCAGATTGCTTTCCAACCAGCTGGTTTTAATCCCTCAAATTTCTCCCCCACCCCCACACTACTTGGAGTTCCAGTGCTTATAGTAGTTACCATACTCAAAGAAAATGGCAGAGAGAGGATGTGTTTACAGCTGAGTTCAACAACCATTTCTCTACTCATGATAGGCACTCAACTATACTAACAGTCTTCTCACTCTGTGACTTGTTCTGGTCTTTGGTCCTAAAAGTCCAACAGTCATAGCCAGCACCCTTTCTTTTGCTGGACATGCAAGCAACTAGCTTTCCTTTTCAGCTAGAGCATGTATGGTTTAATATCACTGCTTGCATTCACTGCACATCTGCAATATTCACACAACTGGCATTTCTTGGATTGAGATGTGAAAAGTAATAACTATTGGGTGAGGGATCTTCTAGAGTCAGCTGTGAAATATACATAATGTTGTATAATTTCAATTGTTGGTATATCTTTAAGCAAAGAAGAAAAACCTCTAATCCAATTTAAATAGATTCTAAATTTAAATGATCCAATAATCTTTTTGTTTAAAAATTCTATTCTTTAACGATTTAGTCCTGTTAAATACATCTGTGTGTTCTGATTATCTAACAGGCAGAGTGGGAAAATTCTGATTTATGGGTGGATAAGGAGCAATAACCCTTTGGAGTGATATCCCAATATGAAAAAAGCATCAATGAGAGACAAGGTTTTTCAGGAAGCACGGATCAAGAATTTCTCTTAAAATAAGGCTTTCATATGCAATGAAAAAAATGGGATTCATCTTAAAATGTGAAATTATACTGTTTCTGGTTTTACCACAGGTTTCTTAATCATATTTTGGTTGTGATCACTATTAAACAATCTCTGCAAAAGATTTTTGCTCAAGTCACTATTGTATAGTTATCTGACATTTATCTTCAACAAATCATTGTAAAAGAACTTGTCACGGTACCATAAGGAGCTAAAACAGAAATAAAAGGAGCTCCAATATAGAATTAGGTCAATTTTTTCACCCTGTTCGTAGCTGTGTTAGGCTGGCAGGTTTGCATGCAGGGTCTCGGATTCATTCCCTAGGGAACTGCAGTAGCTTCAGTCTGATTGGTAGGAATAGGAAAAGGATGATGTCATCTTCACTTAAAGACAAAACTAGAAGGAAATGGAATTTCTTTCCCATTATTGAGCTTGTGTTTACGGTAGTTATAAAATATGACATTCACGCCAAAATCTTTAGTGGATTAAATTTAATGCACAATGCAGTAGTTTCAAATGCAGTTGAGATGAATATCTCTCTTGTTTAGCTGGACCAGAAAATTTGTGATATCACTGCACATGCAGACTGGGGGAGAGGCTTCCTTTAGTTGTTGCCTTTAATTGTAATTATAGTAATTGCAGTAAAACAAGTAACACTACTCACAAGAGTTTAAACATTTCCTGATTATTAGTGAAATGGAAATGTTCTTAGTATTGTGTCTTTGAACCTGATGTTTATAACCAAAATGTTGTAGAGCAGTATTGCAAGAATCATTTGAAAAGGTGTAACCCAGTTTACAGCAATGAGGGTGATGCTGTCCTGCAGCCAGCTCTGCAGCAATACTGTAGAATTAACTTTTCTATGTCTGTTGGTGCTTAACACTAGACTGGTGGAATATTTATCTAAGATTCCGTCATCATGTAAAACAGGAAAAGATTTTGGCTCTGTGTAAGAGCCATAAAAACACATGCTATGTGTCAAATATGTTGCAGTTGTTTCCATCTTTATATTACTAAATCAGAAATATTAATTGCATCTTAAAATATTTTAGCCATTTTTTATTGACAAAGGTGGTTTTAAGGATGTGATGAAAATTCTTTGTGTCTCAAGATAGTTTTGGAGATCACTTCATAGTTGAGGTGAATGATAGACGAGTCATACTCAGCTCTAACTTTTATGTGTACTGCCTTGGTCTGGAAAGCAAAATGGAAGTAGCATGAGGGTACCCATAAACAGTTTTTAGTCTGAGATCAGCTGTGTATCCTCCATGTGAGGCATAGGTTTAGCTCAGTTTCTTGAAAGTGAGAATCCTCTTGATGAGCACAATGGTTAAAGCAAAGCTCCTCACTGGGATGCCAGAATTTTATTCAGAATTGAAGTAAAAAAGGGCTTTGCTGCTAGTATTCTGCTTATTGCTGTTGCCACCACTTAGCAGCTAGCTGAAGAAGCATTGCATTTTGGTTGATGAGAAGGTATGGCTTCCAAGTTCCACTTAATCTCAGACAGAGGCAAATAATATTGGCTCTGAATGGTGAGCTTGTGATAAACTTGTGACCTGTGAAAGTGGCGGGAGGTAACTATAAATAGAGGAAAAAGATGGAAAACTGGATGGACAGCTACTGCCCCCTTTTGCACATGTAGTAAAAAAACAAAACAACCTTGAATACTAAATAATGGCTTTGAATTTGGGCTGCTATAATTCCTCCCCTCCTTAAAGGGTGGTAATGGCCAGTTAAATTCTAGGAATTGAGTGCATCATAACATCATTGCCCAAAGGTGCAGGATCTCCTAAGTGACATATCCAGAGTATGTCTCCTGGGTACTATGCTGCCATCCAAGCTGCTGAATTTTTTTTCAGTTGTTATGTTCAAAAAGAAAATATCTGACTTTCTAATTAGGAACTAGAAGTGTTGCTCTTTTAGGGACTACTAGGGAATTGCAGCAGTTGCGATTTAAAAAAAAAATCAGTATGTTTAACACCCCCCCCTCCCCCCAGCTTTTAACATGTTTCTTTTTCTTTTTGTCATTCAAACTGTTTCTCATTTGGTTTACTTGAGCATCTCCTTCCAGTAAGAAGTTTGTATCATTCTTGGAGACAAAATTTCTTAAAGAATAAACAGAAGGATGCAAAAATGACAGCTAGAGCAAGGTCATTGTATGAGAATTGTTTTACTTTGAAAAGATTTTTTTTTTTATCCTGAACTGTTAAACTTGCATATACAAATGAGAAATATGACTTGCTCAGAATACTACTGAAAGTAAAGTATGAATAGAGACACACATCTGAAAAGCTGATTTTTTTAAAATTCATGGTTACTGTATGTGCTCTGATCATAAAAATGATATAAACATGAATAAGAAAAAGAATATCCTGCTAAATTATTGCACACATATGTGTTTATATTAGATCAGTAAAGATGCTCTGCTGGCTGCATCTGCAGATACAGTAGCCAGTTGATCTAATGCAGTTTCTAAAGGCTTTCTATACAGGTGATGTCATCCTTTTAGCTCAGTTCCCCTCCCACTCTCTTTCCTCCTTATTAGATATTTCATCTTGCTGCGGAGCATCCAATCGATGGAAGCTTCTCCTGAGGGAGCTGCTGAGAAGCAAGCAAAGATAGTAGGAATTAGGACTCCAGCATTCAGTCTTGCCGTAGCTATGGATGTATATTTTGTAGTGCATTATATAATTGTTTAAACTGGAAAAGCTAGGCTTGGATTAACCATATATCTGACTGATGCATTAGAATACTAAGCAACACTGCAGAGTTGTAAACTCTGCACTATAAAAAAGAGAGAGAAAGAAAAAGGGTTTGGATTGCAGAGGTTCTGAGACGTTCCATAGTGCAAACCTGTTAGAGTATATATCATGAAGCTACAATCTGGACACTAATTGTATTTTGCAGTTATGTTAGGCAAGCATATAAAGAAGAAACTTTAATATCAAGGGCGTGGAATTCCTGAGTTGCCTAAGATGCAGAAGAACCGTTGCCAATTTGTTCTATAATATAAATGTGAAGTTTTGGAACCGGAAGATAAACCTGCCTTACCTTCATTTTTGTAGGAAAAGAAAGACTTAGAAGAATTGAAGTCTCACCTTTTACTGTAATATTATATTAGTGTGTCATTTTAATTCAGTTCAAAATTCTATTCTACACCACTTTTCACATGCATGCCTATTGCGTTGGGGAGCCTATGGATATTTGTATTTGAAGAGCCAGGAGTACCGAAACATCATGATTTGCATTTATGTGCTTGTTAAAACTGAAACATTTTTATAGGAATTGCTGCTGCTAACTCATTGCAACACTGAAAACTACTGAGATACAGTAGATGCTGTGATCAAATTCATCAGTGTGAAAATCAAGCCTGAGCAGTTGGGTGCATATACAGCCACTGCTTTGGTTTATGAATTACGAAGAGAATCTAATAAGAGTTTTACTAAATAATTTTCCTCTCTGGCTTTTATTTGAGAGAGTAAACTTTCTTTCTCAGCCCAAGAAATGGCTTTTCTTGTTCGTTGTTACGCCAATTGTCTGCAGCCATGGGCCTCCAAAGTAAGTGAGATTTTTTTTTTTGTCACTAATATTTTTTTTCTGAATCATACTGACAAACATGGTACTGTTCAAATGTTTCTGATCTAATAACTTTTCAAAACCTCCTTTGTACTGTTCTGCATGCGATGTGGGACTCAACTATGTCAGAACAATAATTCATGCATAATGCCTCAAAAGGTGGAAGAATCTTAAAATATGACAACCAGTATACTAATAGTATACAGTTTAACAGGCAGTGTAAAACACAAGGTTTTTTTAATCCACAGAATTTGAATTTTAGGTCTACAGTGTGTAATCCAAATATTACTAAAGTATGACACTTACAGGATTGATTATGGCTGTTTGTGCATATTGTTAACTTGATAAATATTGATAATTCAACCAACTGAAGGTTTTAATTTTCAGGATATAGTATGCTGTGTTGTTGCATTCTGGGATTTAATATTGGAGAAATTGTTAACTCAGGAGCTGGGCCGTGTATTTACAATTAACAACTTCAAATAATATTAGTTATTTTGATATGCATTTCAAAATGCAGATTTTAGGTATAATTTCTTTTTAATGGAGATAAATCAAGAGTAACTAAGCAAGCAAACATATCTTGAGGTGGTTGCTTTAAAGAAATTAATATGGTACTTGAGTGGTTCTTTCTTTCAAAAGGTACTCAGTTGCTGTTGTTTCATTAGCTTTGCTTGCTGCTAGGACTTAAGTAAGGCAGTGCCTATATCTGAATTTGCTACAAACAGCCAGAGGCTAGATGTGTGTGGTGTTATTTTTCTTAATTTTGTATTTTGATTACAGTAGAACCTAGAGCTCTATGTCAGGATTGTGCTAGGTGTAGAAACATGTATGAAGGTAGGGTGAAATCCTGGTCTTAGTGAAGTCAACAAGGGTGCATCTACATTGCTCCCAGAGCTCGAAATAAACTACGCAATTTGAGTTATGCAAATTGCATAGCTTATTTTGAATTAATTTCAAAATAGCTTTTCGAAATTTGGCCCTGTCTACACAGTACTTATTTAGAAATAAATCACTATTCTTAAATGTCCCTTACTCCTCTTGGAATGAGATTTACAGGGAGGTCGGAATAGCAAGCCCATTGTATTTCAAAATAATGGGCGCACTCAAAAGACACAGAATAGTTATTTCAGGATACCTTCAGTATTTTAAAATAACGCTGCAGTGTAGACGTAGCCTAAACCTTTTGTCATTGACCTCAGTGGAGTAGGGATGCAAGTAACTGGTTGACTATCTGATAAGCAAAAGCTTATTGGATAGTCAACTAGTCCCTCAACTAGTTGCTCCCTCCCAGCACAGTTGCCTCTGTCAGAGGCAGCAAGAGGGGGGAGCAGGAGCCGGTGCTGAGGGCAGCTGACTTAAAAGCCGGTTCCCTCCAGCACCGTCTCCGCAGGGGCAAGGGAGGCAGGGCCAAACTGGGAATCAGCTGATTCTTGGCTCGCGCCTAGTCTCAGATGCTGCGCTTCTGCTTTTTAAATGTATTAAGAGCCTGCCAGCTCGTAATGCATTTAAAAATCAGAAGCGCAGCAGGGGTGACCCGGCACGAGCTGGGACAGCTGATTCCTGGCTCACGCCAGGTCCCCCCGCTGCACTCCAGCCTTTTCACATTTAAGCTGGGAATCAACTGTCCCAGCTTGCGCTGGATACCCCCGATGAGCATCAGCCTTTTAAAAGGCAGAGCCGCAGTGGGGTGAACTCCCGGGGCTGGGAGCTAACCCCGCTGCGGCTCGCCCACCTATTGACTAATTGACTAGTGGATGGAAAATCCATCCTCTTAGTCACTTAGCTGTTTAAACTAATGTAACATCCCTACAGTGGAGCCAAGGTTTAACCATGACACCTCCATGAAGAGTTTAGAATCTGTTATATATAAAATGTGGGAGTGGAGAGAAAAGGCATTCAATCAAGTATATTACATTCTTATATACATTGCCTTTTTGTCTAATCATTTTTTATGTTGTTTAAAATGCAAATGGAAATTCACTCTGTTTTATCACCTGGGAACTGCAGATGTGAAGTACCGAGACAATCAGGCCATCTTTATTTATGTTCCCAAGAATGGATTTAGGTGCTTAACCTTAATGCTTAAGGACTTGTCTTCAGATACAACGCTATGGTGGTACAAAATATGCCACTGTAGTGCTTTAGTGAAGATGCTACTATGCTGATGGGAGAGCTTCTCCCACTGGCATAGTTAATCCATGTCCTCAAAAGGCGGCAGCCATGTCAAGAAGAGAAACTCTCCCGTTGACATAATGCAGTCTTTGTTGCTCCAGGATGTGGATTTTGCACACCCCAGGTAACGTATTTATACCAGTATTAGTCTGTAGAGTAGACCTGGCCTAAGTTTACGACTTTGAGTCTACGTAATCCTGTGCTATCTTCTGCTTCTAGAACATACCCCATTATTTATTTGCGATACTGTAGAGCAGGGGTGGGCAATAATTTTTGCAGGGGGCCACTTAGTGAATTTTGGCACGTGGTCATGGGCCAGCTCCACCCCAGAAGGGGTGGGGCCTGAACGGAAGGGGTGTTGCTGGGGACTAGCCTCCCCCCAGAGTTGTCTGGGGCTGAAGGCTTTTAATTAAAAATACAACAAAGGGCTCCCAGCTCCCAGTCCCACCGCTACCGTGTTGCCTGGCAGCCGCCCGGGGTTGCTGCCGCTGTTTAAAAGGCTTGCAGCTCTGACCCCTTCCTGAGCCATTTAAATAGGATCCTGCTGCCTGAGCTACTTCCTGGAAATTCAATGGCACAGGAGGCAGAATATAAATAGAGAGAAGGCAGATACAGGCCACGGGCCAGATCAAAGTATTAGTCAGGCCAGATCTGGTTCCCTGGCCACATCTTTCCCAGCCCTGCTGTAGGATATGGAAGCCCTACTCTTGGAGCATTAGGTGCTGTACAGGCTTTTCCTTCAACTTTCTCATGTTTAACTGGCATGTACTAAACAGAAAAAGCTTACAATTGTTTATCTGACCCTGTTGCTTTTTAAAAAAAAGATGTTTTACATGAGACACGTAATATATACATAAGTGTTTAGTCATGTTGTGCATTTCAACTGAGATTACTCTTTTAAGGGCTTTGGCCTAACCTAGTAAACATGTGCTAGTTGGAGGAAAAGTTGGAGTCCTAACATAACAGTTGGACCTCTAAGTACTGTTGATGTTACTGAAAAGGCCATAATAATGTTGATCTGGATACTGGTCAGTCACTAGCCAGTGTGATTGAAACAGTGTAAAAGTATGACTAATAAAAATAAAGCTTAATACAAATAAAAATAAATATACAAGATGCCTATCACCATCAGAGGAGTGCACTGTGAGAAATTGAATAGCATAGGCAATGTAAAACAGCCCATGCAAGCTGATGTATTGTTTAAATAATCATCAGAAGAAAGATAGATAAATTAATCTACAATGGAAAACAGATTTTCAGATAGTCATAGGACTTTAGCAAGTATTGTGCAAATTGCATGAGAGGTTCTACAAGCCACTACTTTCTTTTATATGAGTTCCTCTAGAAGCCAAGAATGTATTCCTTAAAGCCCCACGTGTTATTCTATGACAGAGACCACTGTCTCTGTGCAGGAAAGTGATGATGGTTTGTATTGCAGTGGCACCTAGAAATTACAGATTGTGAACCATTGTGCTCTACATATATATAACAGAAGGTTGGTCTCTGCCCTGAAGACTTTACAGTTAAGACAAGACAACAAACAGATATGAGCAACATTAAGAAACAATTATTATGAAGCAGTGGCGTAGCCAGAAGGGCCCACTTGGATGGGCCCCAA
Organism: Rafetus swinhoei; assembly: GCA_019425775.1. Taxonomy (NCBI): domain Eukaryota; kingdom Metazoa; phylum Chordata; order Testudines; family Trionychidae; genus Rafetus; species Rafetus swinhoei. The sequence continues at coordinate 16,448,120 of CM033428.1, read as the reverse complement.
CTTTGGGTGGACGGGCAAGCCCCAGTCCTGCTCCCCAACCCCTCTCCCTGGCTTGTTTGCTGGGCTAGAGTGGGGTAAGTCATGGCGCTCTGGCCCCTTTCTTTGGCTGGCTCGTCAGACAGGCTGGAGGAGGGTGGGTATGGGTACAAGGTGGATGTGTCACGGCCCACTTGTGGCTACACCCCTGTTATGAGGTGCATGATAAGCAGTGGTCACGGCACACCAGTTGCTTAAGCAGGAGTGCCCTTACCTGTTTTCCTACCCAGGGTGGAAAACATTTTTAGTACCTTTTCCATACAAGAAAAAATGAAATACAGAACATTCCAACAATGAGCTTGACTGTTCACCTGTCCTAGAACTTGCCCTGTGTCATCTAAACAATATCAAGTTTTCTGTAAGCATCATGGCAGAGGAGAATTTTAAGGATGGATTTGAAGAGGGACAATGAGATGATTTTGCATATGTTTACAAGGAACTCCTTCTATAGATAATGGGTGGCAGGGAAAAAAGCTGTGAGCTTCTGTCTCTGTTCTGGAGTATGATGTTAAAAATAAATACTTGTAACATAAAAATAAGAACTTCAAAAATGTTTTTAGTAGTTCTTTGAAGCTTGTCTTTGGAATTCTGTCAAAGCTTTCTCAATGTCTAGAATGTATATATCCATTTTGGTATTAGATTCTTAAATATTGACATATGAAACCATTATTAGAGAATTTACAATTCACAATTTAAAATGTTTTATAGCAGGAAAATGATGTACATTTCCTAACAATGTTAGTGGTATTAAAATGCATACACATGTTATGCATATATACTTCATACAATGTATTTCTTACAGAGTTTATGCTTTTAGAAGATTAGTTTAGGGCATTATTTACCCGGCTTTGTGTACATCTAATAAATATTTAAATTCTGAAGGAGGAGTTTACAGTTCCAGAGGTTAGCTGTCAGGTTAGATTTTAAATTAAATCTAATAGCATTCTTTGCACCTTACTATAGGCATAGCGAAATCAAATTATATTGTGTTGAACAGCGGTTTTAATGGTTTTAACACAGGACTGGGAGTTAGAACTCATGGATTCTATTCCTGTTTCTGCAACTATGGGGCCTAGAACAAGTCACCTAACTTCTAAGTCTTAGTGCATGCCTAATGAGCACTTACTGCCCATCAGGCTAGGGTGTACTATACCTCACTCCAGGGTACTGCACACAACCGTCCATGTGGACTGTTTACTAAACTTTCCCTCGAGCACTTCGATGTATTGTGGGTTTGACGCAGCAGTAAGTCTGAGCACCCTAGGACATTTTTTGTACGTATGAGTAGGATCTGCACCTGCTGGAGTGCTATAGATTTACATCCAAGTTTGCTGTACAGTAAGTGCTTGTGTAGACATGCTTAGTTTACCCATCAGTAAAATTAATGTAAGAAAATGTATTCTCTCACGGTCTGTTTCAGATCACTGTACGTATCTTTGAGACCCTCCACAGAAAAAACTTTTTACAATTATCAGTTATTTTCTGCTTATCAAGAGGAATGCAAGTATTTCCCTGTCTCGATTCCATTCCCTTCTTGTATCAGCTACTATATTTGATTATGTGAAAATGTAATCTTAAGATTATTTTTGAGTTGTAAATGTCTTCAGTGAAGAAAGTATAATTGGCCTTTTGGCTTTCCTTGTTTCCTCTGCTTCACTTCAGTTCTTACTCATCCCAGCTTTGCCCATTCTGGCCCTATTCTCTGATCATTTCAGATTTAATTCTTTCCTCTTGCCACACTCTACTAAACGTCCGGGGTCATTTTTTCCCAGTCTGTTATGCTTCTCACTAGTGCTATGACTTTCATTTTCCCTCTTGTCAGCATCCTATCCATATCTTTTGGCATTACTTCCAATCTCTCATAAGTTTTAACCCCTGGACTTCTTTTCCTTCATGGATATTTTTACATTCTCATCCTCTTCAATGGAAAATTGACACCTGGTAGAGGTGGCTATGTTTCCTCCATAAACTTGTTTTATGCAAGGGTCCCTATAGTGAAAAGCCATTTTTTCATGAAATCAACAAATACTTTTACTGGCTTCATCATGCAGTGCTCCCACCCACTTGCTCTTTCCACTAGTTGATCCTTAAGCATTGTGAGGATTACCTTTTAGTATCCCATTGGTCCACAATATGAAGACTCTTGCCTTACATCATTGGTAATTAACTCCCTTTTCTAAAATAAATCTACATATTGTGACCCACAAGCCTTCTATAAAGCTGTCTCCTTGTTGTTCATTGTTTTAAGACAATTCAAGTTAAAATGGTACGTTATAGGATGGCTGTCCATTTACTGAAGAAAATTGTAACATCCCTTATGCTCATGCTTACAGTATTATGGAGTCAGCAAAAGGCAGGGTTTAATCATGGAAAAATATGCAGAGTGCATGTCTTATTTTCTTAGCAGAAATATCTGACTCCAACAAATTCCAGGGATAGTATTTTGAGTTAGTAGTCTGAGTGGGCTGACAATCAAAAACATAAGCAACTTGATCTCCTTGCCTTTTTTCATCTTTCATAGCTAAAAAACATGTTCTCTTGCTCTAAATATATTTTGTATAATTTTGTTAAAACTTTGTATGCCATTTAAATTTAATTCCCATCTACGTTTATATTCTAGTTTCAGACCCAACATATGATTCCCATATCACATATATGTATGGATTTGTTCATGAATCAAAAAGAAAATGTAGCTGTTGGGTTTGTCTGTCAACTCTGTTTGCGTAATTAGGGTCTGTGAGGGCCTCATTATGCAAAGGGACAAGACCTTGACTGTGAAATAAAATGTTGAAGACATTTTGTCACTTGAGGAATTACTGTATTTGCATTATGATTTGTGCATGGTTATAGATGTAGATAAGTGTAGCTGTAGCTGATAGTCACTTGCGGGTTGTTATGGTGAAGGGAGCTATGAAGGGAAGATAAGTTGCGTCAGCCTAAGGATATGTGAAGAGAGATTATCATCATCACAATATTGTGCCAAACAGTGCATATAAGAGTATCATAAATTATTTAACTAATGTAAAACTTTTGAAAATGTAAGTTTAGAATTTCACATGCCTGGGATACTATTATTAAAATGAGAGATGCTCAAACACAGAAAATTGCTGTATGCTAACTTGTCTAACTGAGCTTTAACGATTTATAAGACACAAATACAGCTTTAATATTATTTGCAAATAACCTTGTATTTTACTATAATGTGTTTAGGAAATGCATCTTTTTCATCATGCGATATATTTATTTTTAGTGTCAAATGAGGCCAGTAAAGTTGGACGTCAGGAGAACCCTTTCAGTTGAAAATCTGTTTCCTTGCATGCTCCACTTGCCATATTATGACAGATATAGGATTTTGTTCTGCATATGGCCATAAGTGGATCAGAGGACTGTTAACTCATATGAGCTGACAATTCTCTTCTTATAAAAAGCAATAAATATCATTGATACATATTGGCAGTTTTCTTACATTGAAGTAAAAGATTTAATTAACTTTTTTTGATGTTGAGGTAATGTATGTGTATATCAACGTGCTTAGCATTGTCATGATTTAAAACCCCACAGTAATCTATAATTTAGACATTCAAAATCTAAGTTAAAATTACATTACATCTGGTTTAAGCCAACATCAGAATCTAGTTTCAATGAATGTCCTTAACTCACCCTATTGTACCTAAGCAACTATAATGCATTTTTGAAACTTCCTTTAAAGTTTTATTATACACACTGTATAAGTCTCACAGGGCAGATTTAAGACTCAAGAACTTGGGTTTCTTGGATTTAAAGGTGTCTACTAACATTATTTTGATTTCTTTTGTGTAAGTTTCCCTATGTTTTTAAGAGTCAAATGAATTTTTGTAACCCAAGCATGATTCCAGTGCAGATTCTAGGGATTAAGTTAAAATATCTGAAAACGAAAGTTTTGTAATGAGAAATATTGATGTGTCCCTTAACTATACTGCAAACATATGTCTAATAGTACAGGTTGGACCTCCCTGGTCCAGCACCTTTGGGACCTGAGCTGTCCTGGACAAGGGAGTTTGCCGGGCTAGGGGAGGTCAGTTTCCCCTGCAGGCTGCCCTGCTCCCGAGCTGCTCTTCTTGGAACTCTGCCCTGCTGCTGGCCTGGCACGGTTCCCCATCCTGCTGCCGTAGGGTCTCCCCGGGTTCATGGCGGGGACCGCTTGGCCTCTGCCAGCCCTGCTACCGCAGGATGTTCCCCTGAATTCCTAGCTGGAGCTACCCAGCCACTGCCCTGTTTCTGCCGGGAGTTCCCCAGCAGGGGCCACCTGGGCACCCCACCCTGCTGCTAGGGCTGCCCTGCTGCCACAGGGGATTCTGTGGGTTCCCCAGCCTGGGCCGCCTACCTCTGCCTGCCCTACTTCAGCTGGGGGTAGCCCTGGCCCTGCTGCCACAGGGGTTTCCTGGGGTTCCTGGCTGGGGCAGCCCCGCTGCAGCTGGGAGCTCCCTAACTGGAGTCTGGACTCCCTGGCCACCTGACCCCCTGATGCCGGAGCTCCCTGGCCCTGCTGATATCCGGGATGCTCCGGCCAGGGCGGGGGCTCCGCAGTTGTTGCCTGATCCAGCCTGAGCTCCCCAACCCCATTTGTTGCTCCTGCCTCTTGGGTTATTTGGTCCAACAACATCTGTGACTCTGCCTGACCGTGAATGTTCCAAACCAGAGAGTCCCGGATTTGGGAGGTTCAACCTGTAGTAACAGTTTGAGGAATGGGCAGGGAGTACAATTGGTAAGACTAAACAAAATTTCTGAACAGAGTTAAGTTTTCTACTGGCATTTATAGACGTTTTTAAATTTAAAAACTCTATAAAATAGGTGTGCAATTTCATAGACATTGGTTTTCTATACATCAGTGTATTAGCTTTATAATGTTTGTGTGGCTGCCCAAAAGGGCATATTTTTGACTCTTTATTAAGCTTATATGATGTACTGACTTGAGTTCATCTTTGCCACTGCCATCAGGTTAGGTTTCCTCTAGATTTTGATTTGCAATGGTCTGACTTTCATTAACTAGAAAATGAGAGTTCATAATGCTATTCCTCAACCTCAAAAACCCTCCTTTTATTTAAGGTGTTTGAGGGTGTGTGTTCCTTGAGCAAAAATTCAGTGTCGTTTCTGATGGGTGTTATATGTAACTTGCTGATGACTGCTGTATGCAGGAAATATGGCTGAGTCCTTATTTCATGTTAGGTATGGACTAACACATGTTTCAAACGTTGTCCTCCTGGTGTGCCTGCTGTTCTTTCTTTCATTCTTATTAACCAAATTCCAGTCACATTTTTAAAGTCTGCTATAATGATGAAAAATTAAACAGCTATGTCAAGGGGTTTCCTGGAGAGTGACCAGGAAAAAGTGTTGTGATTCCATGTTTAAACATGAACCAGTATTAATTTATGTGAAACTCTGTCATAGAGGTAGCAAAGAATTAAACACCTTTCTGAGAACTGTAGAGTTATGTTTTATGTATTTTTAAAAGTAGCGAGCAGAAGTGATATATTCATCATCAGCATATAGGAGATAAAAGAATGTTTGTCTTACCAATGCCAGCAAAAATCTTTCAGATATTTTGAAGAAAAGTGTATTGTGAACAAAGAAGCTAGGGCATAGGGAAACTCAGGAGAAGAAAGGTAATTTGCCTGAAAAATGAATAACTGCATCTACATCGTATGAAAACAAATCTAATACTGTTTATGTTGTAAACTGAATATTGATAGGATAAAATTTTAGAGAGCTGGTCTAGATCTCAAGCTGTGGAAGCATATGCAATGAGATGGTGAGGTAAAAAGTAGAATTAAAGTAAAGCTAAATAACTTGTTAAAAGTGTGAAAATGGATAAATTGAAGTTTCAATTTGAATAATATAGACAGAATTTGTATCATGAACACAGCAGCTAAATCACTACTATAGAGAGTTCACCAAAGGTAAAGGCAAAAAATGAGCAAGTATTGAAATATTGGTGAGGAAAGAGAGGCTGCACCAGGCCTGGGCAAAATACAGCCCACAAGCTGGATCCGGCCTGCCAAGCCACCGGATCCAGCCTGTGGAGGCAGTGGGGAGCCCCAGGCAGGCTCCCCCGGGAGCCCCAGGCTGGCTCCCCAGCTTGCCCTGTGCGCCACGAAGAAACGCAGTTGCAAGGCTCCGTTTATGTTTTGAAACTGGAGGGGAAAGTTTTAGGAGCCACTCCGCCCCCAGCACATTCCCATTGGCCAGTGTCTGGCAGAAACCAGCCAATGGCAGCGGCTTGTTAGAATAACAGGCAGCTAAGAAGAATCATGCCCCCTCTCCTGGGCTCAGTTATTCATGAAGCACATGGCCAGGCAAACAGGCTGGCTGGCTGGGAAACATTTTAAGTTCTGCAGGCAGGCAGGCCAGTTCGGTAGCTGACAAGTAAGTCTCTTGGTCACAGCCTGCTTCTGGCAGCCCAGCCCTTTTTTGTACCAACTCTCTTCCCCTCCGCCCCTACTCAACATACCCAAGCCCTCTGTCACCCTCTTACACCCATACCCCCTCCCAGATCTGGCACCCGAATCTCCTGCCCCAGATCACAATCCCTTCCTACCCTAGGTCACATCCCAAACCCTTGCACTCCAGTCCCCTCCCCTAGGTCACAACCGCCAGCTTCATCCGAAATCCCTCCTAGACTCCAGTCTCCCTCCTGCACCCCAGTCCCTTACCCCAAGCTCCCTTCTGTACCCAACGTCCACTCCAGATCCCACATCTTCATTAATATCATGGAAGAGTGCGACCTTCAACCACTTTCCAAAATCTTGGAGTGCCCCCCCATCAAAAATTATTGCCCATCCCGTGCTACACAGAGAAATTACATAAATACTTTGTCTGAAATATCAATCCAACTATTGAAAATTCTGCTGTGTCAGCCATAGTTAGTTAGGTGGTTCTTGAATGTTACAGATCAAAGCTGTTGGATAACATATTGGAAAATTCTTTTTTGTATAAGAGGACCTTTAAGAAGGCTGAGCCTTTGATCATGCAGCATTTAAAATCTATAGTTATTGACTGATAGCAATTTTGTTCTGCTTCTAGATGCATACCATCGTATGCAGTTTATTGCCCATGTTATATCGGAATCTCTTCTGGACACAATCTAGGAAAGATAACCAAAGGTGTTAAATAAAGTTGATGTTTGGAAGTATCTGGAATTTAGAGCTAATATTATTGCAAATGAAATTCTTGTGAGGTCAAATACTAAAAGAAACACAACTTTTTACCCAAGACTTGTTCTAGGGAAATGCTGATTTTTAATAGGAATTCACAAAGGTATTGGAACTCTATGCTAAAATTCCTTCTAGGACAGCAGAGTTGAACAGCAAGGCTTGAATGACCCTGAGTTTGAGACCATGGGATACCCAGTTTCGAAAAGAAAATGCACAATAAAGATTTCTAAATGAGGATGTCCAAAAAAAAAGTAATAAATAAAAAATATGGAGGTTGAAAGGATACAGTGACTGTAACTGACACATGGGAACCAATAGTTAGTTAACTTAAAAGGGATTTGATTGTTATGATGTACTTGTTCATCCCAGTGAACTTTCCTGTTCAGCAGCCACATATACCTTAATGACTTGATCTAAAATTAAGCAAATTAAGCAAAACTTATATGCAACTGATTAGTTGTAACTTTCTAAATTTCTGCTCTGAACATTAATTCTGTTATAAAATTATCCTTTAAAAAAATCTTGAGGCCATCATTAGTGCTTTAACTGTATGTTTTAACAGTAGATTATGTTTATCTTTAGACAATTTTTTATTCAACAATTACAGAAGTGTAAAATGCAATTTTAATATGTACATATAAATAAGAGATGAAAACTAAGTGCGGAATCTCAAACAGGTATAGAATTTATGCCCAAATTAGTTTGCTAGAGAAAACCATCATTACTAAAAGAAGTAAGAATGTATGCAATTAGTTGTGTTGTGATTAAGATTGATGTTTGTCTGCACTGGGTTTTGTGGGAAATTTTGCACTGGTGTAACTAATCCAAATCGCTTTTTATCCCATTGTAAATATCCATTAGGGGTTTGTACTTGTGTGGGGGAAAAACAGTATATACAAGCCCCATATTGACAGGAGCTTTTGATGACCTTTGCCATCTTTTCTTCTCTGTTGTATTTCATTGTTCATAATTTTTAACACCAATTTTGTTTCTTAATATTACCTTTTTTGACAATAGTTCAGGGATCTTCTCTGAGGCAAATGGAGTGTAATGTAAACTCCTATCCATAAACCAAAGATGAAAAATGTGGCAACAAAGCTAAAAGGAAAGATACCAAGAAATAATAGCACCAGCTCAGTACTGCTTCACCTTAGGACATTAGAATAGAATGAAATATTTCTGTCTCTAAGGTTGACACTACCATTATATCCTGTCTAGATTGACAGGGTCCAGGAACATTGGTTAAGAAATGTTTTCAAATAATCTGAGGAGCAAAAAGTGAAACCAAGGGTTTGGTACACAGTTTGCAGCAAGCTGAGATGCAAATCTGCCTCACATTAGCCTGTCACGGATAAACTGTAGATTTGAATGCTGCTGACTTGCATTAGCCGTTTAATGTGCTTTAATCCAGTCCTGTTCAGAATCATTTTTACATTCAGAGTCCATCACCTGTGGTTCAGTCTTCCATTTAGATTTAACATTAGAGAAATACTGTTCATTGGCTAAAACCCACTGAGTATATTTTCTTTGCTAGTTGTATTACTGATAAGTTTTCTCCAAGAACATTCCATCAGTGATATCTCATTACAGTATGTGTCCTAACGCGGTTAATAAGGAGTGCACGCACAGCTAACCATATAACAAAATATTTATAGAGATAGTGTAATACTTCTTAAAACATATTAGAGTAATATGTTTTAATTTTTTGTAACAAAGATAGCAGTGAGCTTTGAATTGATTCAAAGGGGGAATATTTTATTCCTTTCTGTTGTGACACAAGAGGACAGATCTTTTCTCCAAGGCAAATGTTTCTATTTTCTATCCCTGAAAAGGAAAAGAAATAGAAAAACAAAAACAAAACAAACAAACCCAGACCTCCTAAATGGCAACTCCTGTCCACCTACTTCTGTCTACCTTTTGTGATTTATGGAGATGCTCTCGCTATCTTATGAAGTTCATGGTAACTTGCTTAAGCCTTACCTCACCATTTACATGGCTATTTAGAACTATGGTCTCGGGGAGTGCAATGTCTATACTATACCTGCTGCTCTAGAGCTGTAAACGCCTGCAAGTGACTTCACTACTGACAGGCTGTCTGCATTGCTCCCGACTAACAAGGTAGATTCACCTAACTTTTGTATCTAGCAGTTATTCCTCTGTGTATTAATTTGGGGGGGGTTCTGGTACTATATTGTAAAGTCTCTGATTTAATTAAATCTCAGAATTAAGGACATCAGACTTACTGGCAAATGGCTCCTTCTATAGTTTGTGACTCGTAGTATTTATTGCATTTAAGCACAAAATCATCAGTAGTTTGATTATTAAATTAATTAAATCAGAAAGCAAAGACAGTAGGGGAAAATCCGTTTTTCAAAGAAGCTATCTAGATGTTAGCTGTATGACTATTTGCATTGACTTTGATGACATCTCAGCACCTCTGAAAATCAAGTGTCTCAAACTGGGTATTCAAAACCTGAAAATTAAACATGGAAATGTTGGACCTTAACCTCCATTCACTTCAACCGAGGTGTTGTCAGTTGTAAAGACCTTTGAAATTGTTGGATGAAAGGCATTATGTCAATGTTAAGTGGTGACAGTAGTAATAATTAATAAGTATTTAGTAGAGAAACAGATGGAAGGAATAGAAAGACTTTTATCCAAGAAGAAAAATAACTCAGGGTAAATTTGCATTCAGCAGGACTTTAACTCTATCATGTGTTATGCACATGAACAATTGAATAACCTTGGTGTTTTGATAATCTTGCATGGTAATATCAGTACATATTTTGAACCTTTGGTTGTACTTTGCACAATGAAAAATATTATCTTAAGCTTGGAATCACCCCTTTCTAACAGAAGAATGAAACCCTTTGTAGCCCTAATGGATCACAAGATGTCACACCGTAAATGATCCAGTGGTCCGGGATTAAACAGTGCTCTTATTTTATCTTAGATCGGAGTGATTTGGAGATAAATAGATGAGGTCCACACTGGGATTGTGGGGCAGGAACTTTATTTTATAGGTTAGATCAAGAAAAGTAAAATGGTCTATTCAGGTCTAGGGAATAGTCCAGGGGATGAGTATTGATGGTCAAAGCACAGATCTTTGCAATCTAAGATGTATGGTAAATGCCATTTATAACATGGACATGGAATTTATTCAAGAATCCAACTAATTCACATTACTGAAAGGAAAACTTAGTGAATAAACAAAATAACACAGCAAGGATACCACATCACAGAATACTTTGTTCATTTGTTATGACAGTTGTGGTTGAGTATCAGTTATTTAATGGTTCTTACTATACCAAAAACACACTGTAATACATGCAATAAAAATGGTGAAATAATAAAATGAGACTTCACCAGAGCACTTACTATTATTTGCTGAGAAGTGTGAGGAGACACTGATTTTTTTATGCAGGGTGTTTATTACATAATTTAGCAAAATGGGCATTCAGTTCAGTTTTATTTATTTAAATTTTAAAACTTTTTATGTATGTCCCTGATTTTTTCTCATTCATCCTAATCAAGGATGTTAAATATCATTTAACTGAATAATCGATTAACCTCATGAATTCTTCTCAGTTATTTGACTATTCTATAGTTCCCAGGGGCAGGTTTGGCAGCCAGTGTGCTCTGGCCCCACTCCCGAGGAGCCCCCTGCCACTCTGTGCTGCCGCCGCTGTATGAGAGACTACAGCGCAGGGTGCTAGGGCGGAACTGGTCCGTGAGGAGAGCCAATTTAAAAACCAGCTTCCCTCATGGACTGGCTGCCTGTTGCCCCACGCTACTGCCTCTGATATATAGGCAGCAGTGCAGGATGGCAGCAGCCCCTGTGCGGTGGCGGGGGGGGGTAGGAGGCTGAGCTCTCAGACCCAGCATGAGCCGGAACTGAACTGGGCTGCCTGGCTCCTGATACACTTTAAATGCAGAGCCAGAGTGGGGTAGGTCCCAGACCTGGTATGATCCAGGCTGCTGGTGTGCCTGCTAAACAATTTACTTCGGGGGGGGGGAAGATGCATGTAATCTATAGCATTAACCTATAAGCTTTTGCTAATCAGTTAATTGACTACACTATGACATCCCTAATCCTAATGATAGAAAACTGAAGAGTGTTGTTTTGATTTAGAACTAGAGATTAATATACTCCCCCCTCTCTCTCTAATTAATTAATTAATTAGTTTTTCCTGACGGATGATAGAATATTCCTGCCAGGTGACAGAATGATATCATCACGCCAACAGGCTCTCTCACTGAAGCAAAAGCAGCCAGAGAGAGGGCTAAGCAAGTGTAGCGAGCAGAGGGCGTAGTCCCCTAGTAACATTTATTTAAGAACATAATGGCTATACTGCTCAGACCAAAGGTCCATCTAGCTCAATATCCTTTCTTCTGACAGTAGCCAATGCCAGGTGCCCCTAAGGGAATGAACAGGTAATCATTAAGTGATCCACACCGTCACCCATTCCCATCTTCTGAAAAACAGAGACTAGGAACATCATTCCTGCCCATCTTAGCTAACAGCCATTAATGGACCTATCCTCCATGATCTACTAGATAATCCCATCTGAAGAAGTAGGTTTTGCCCACAACAGCTCACAATACTGTGTGTGTGTGTGTGTGTGTGTGTGAGAGAGAGAGAGATATTTGTAAGGTACAGACTGATATGGTTATCCCTCTGAGATTATCCTCCATGTATTTATCTAGTTCTTTTTTGAACCCTGTTAAAGTCCTAGTCTTCACAACATTCTCTAGCAAGGAGTTCCACCGGTTAACCATGCATTGTGTGAAATAATACCCCCCCCCCCTTTTTGTGTTTTGTTTTAAACCTGTTACCTATTAATTTCATTTGGTGACTTCTAGTTCTTGTGTTATGGGAACAAGTAAATAACTTTTCCTTATTTACTTTCTCTACATTAGTCATTATACAGACCTCCATCATATCCCCCTCCCCCCTTTAGGCATTTCTTTTCCAAGCTGAAATGCCCCAATTCATTTAGGGCATGTCTACACATCAAAGTTAATTCAGAATAACAGCCGTTATTCCGAATTAACTTCCATAGCCTCTACACAAGCAAACCGCTATTTTGAAATAAATTTCGAGTTAGTTAAACCTCATTCTACGAGGAATAATGCCAAATTAGCTAATTCGAAATAAGCACTGTGTAGATACTTAATCCAAAATAGGGGGCCTCCAGCCCTTCCCTGTTTCCCCTGGTGGCCACTCTGGGCCAAACCAGGAAAACTCTTCTCCTCTCCCCAGGCCCGGAGCCCTTAAAGGGGTAGACTCTGGCAGTAGTCTACCAGGGCCAGGCCTGGGCCTGCCAGCAGTCACTGCCCCTCACCAGTGGTCACACAATGAGCCAGGCAGCCAGTGTCAGTGAGCTGTCCCCCGCCCAGTCCCCCAGCACCCAGGAGCCAGCCAGGGGCCGTAGATGGCAGGCACCCTCCTGGACTACGGCGGAGATCATGGACCTCACTGAGGTTTGGGGGCAGGCTCCCAATGTCCATGATCTCCGCACTAGATGGAGGAACACGGCCGTCTATGGCCGCATAGCTGCCACCATGGGCAAGAAAGGTCACAGGCGCACCCAGGAGCAGGTGCGCCTCAAGATAAAAGAGCTGCGGCAGGCATACGCCAGGGCCACTCGGGGCAGCTCCGCAGCAGGGGCAGAGACCTGCCGCTACTTCGCCGCATCTGGACGGCATCCTGGGGGGCAGTGCGGTCTGTGCCACCCCGGTGGGCAGCGAGCCAGGACTGGAGGGCCCTGACCAGGGCACGGAGGAGGAGCCGCCATGCCAGCAGCACCCCCGAGCAGTCCCAGGAGAGGAGTCAGCAGGGTCGTCCGGGGAGGCCACACCATGTAAGTGCAGTCACTGTCCGCTTCCCCTGGTGGGGGGGAGACCAGGGACCGCACGCTTGGCGCTTACCACGCCTCTCGCAGCAACCTGTGCACGTGCGAGCACGTGCCGTGCCACCCCTGGGCAGGTGGCTTCAGCTGCCTGCCACACGGGCCGTGGCCTGATAGCCACACGCGTGTGTGAAGAAACCTGACATGCTCTTACCCCGGGGCGGGACACAGCAGGATGCTGTCCCTTCACAAACCCCCTCTAACATCTCCCCCCCACCTCGACCGCACTATACACAGCACGGGCTGGGTGCGGTGTCGGGGCAGCTCCCACTCCTGGGGATAGCTGGACAATCCGACCATGGCCTCTGTGCAAGCACAGCGGCTCTGACGGTGCAGGGCACGGTCATCCTCACCTCGCAGAGGGGGGCTGGGCTTCACCCACTGTGTCCCCAGGGAGAACTGACCACGTCTCTTCTTTCTCCACAGCCACACCAGCTGCGCGTGTAGGGTGCACCACACCGCCCGGGACCACCTCCCGCACCTGAGGGCTCTGCCGGAGGACCACCCGAACACAGCAGGGGTACCGCGAGCAGCACCTGGGGGCCCTGCGAGCCCTGCACTGCACCCTGGAGCAGTGGGTGCAGGACGAAAGGGACTTCCAGAGGGAGCTGCTTGCCCAGGGTCATGCCGCTCCAGCGCCTGCTCCTTCTCCCCCTCCCGTCCCTCCCTCCTCAACCTCCACACCCCCCACCTCAACCTCCACACCCTCCTCCCCATCCTTCCGGGGACACCGAGGCCCCCGCACCTGCCGTGCTGGGAGAGAGTCGGCCTGGCGAGACGCCCACCCCTGAGCGTCCCCTCCCTTCTTCCCCTTGCTTCCCCCTTCTAGCTCCCTCCTCCCAGTTTCCCCCCTTCCTTCTCCCACTCCTTTCCCCAGTCTCCCCAGAGTTTCATACCCCCCCCCCCCAAGTTTTGTTAAATAAACAGAGTTTATATTTTTGAAAATACGTGTATTTTATTTGACATCAGGAAGGGGGGCTAGGGAGGGGTAAGTGGAAGAATGTGAGGGAGGAATGAGGCATAAGCCCCCAGTGGGGCACACCAGGGAGTCTGTTACTGCCTGCAGAACGTGCTGCCAGGCTCGCAGCAATGTGTCCAGGAGAAGCACCAGAGTGCCCAGGGGCAGCTCTGGCTTCATGTTGCCGAGTGCTGTGGTGTCCCGAGTGAGGGCAACCAGAGCATGCAGAGACAAAATGCTTTGCTGTCCCTCATCAAGGTAGACAAGCAAGCAGGGAAACCTGAGAACTGGCTGTCGGGGGGGGTGGGCGGTGTCCCTTTAAGCACATACCTCAGATAGACTCAGGCAGCAGCCCCACACTGTAAGTCCTGACCTGGTGCCCTGCCGGAACTGGTTCCGGCCAGCCTTAAATGAGATTCAGCGTCCACTCAGTGTGGATGTGCTATTTCGAAGTAGCAAAACGCTATTTCGAAATGCATTTTGTGTATAGACGCGTTATTTCGAATTAACTTATTTTGAATTAACTATTTCGAAATAATATATTTCGAAATAACGCTGTAGTGTAGACATACTCTCAAGGAACTAATCGCTTTAACAGACCACCAATTTGAGCTTTGATAGAATGGCAAGGTAGAAGTCTTCACTAATGTTTTTGACATTGAGTGCTTTTCCTTCTTTCCTGTGACTGTTATCTTGTTTGTTCTCATATTAAGATGTGGCAATATTTACATATAGAATATGGATGCTGAAACGAGTTTTAAATGTCTTAAAAACTTAAGTGCTGAGGGATAGCAATATCATGTCATCACACTTGTGGTTTTACTTCTATCCAGACTCTATTCCTGAAGCTAAATCAATCTCTCTCACACTCATATGGCAAAAGAAAGTGACAGTACTCAAAAAAGATTTGATTTTGTCAAATTCTTTATTGTTGGCAAAGGAATGATAATTGACAGTGAAATACAACTTTTCAGGTAGCATGACCTGAGAAATCATGCTTCTAGCAAAGTGAATAATTGCAAAAACAGAGCCTCATTAATTATGCAAATGAGGCGCAGTGATATTCCACGCTTCGCTTCATTTGCATGTTTTTTTGCTCAAGAGGGGGCAGTATAGACATAGCCCAGGACTTTTAATTTCAGTGGC
Organism: Rafetus swinhoei; assembly: GCA_019425775.1. Classification (NCBI taxonomy): domain Eukaryota; kingdom Metazoa; phylum Chordata; order Testudines; family Trionychidae; genus Rafetus; species Rafetus swinhoei. The sequence continues at coordinate 16,432,878 of CM033428.1, read as the reverse complement.
AGAGAGATCTCAAGGGTTACCCATTTCAAAACAGAGACTATCCAAATGGATCTCAGAGTGTATACATCTGGCCTACAGCATATTCCAGAAGAAGCCCCCAACGTCTATTAGGGCTCATTCCACAAGAGCAGGGGTGGGCGAAAGGGCCTCCGCGGGCTGGATTCAGCCTGCCAAGCGGGTGGATCTGGCCAGTGGAGTCCCTGCTGCTCCCCTGCCCCAGGCCAATGCGAAGCCTCCTCCTGCCCTGCCAGGAGCACGTGGCGCTTCAAAGCTTCGTGCACTGCTCGCAGGGCGAAGGCAGAGTGGAGAAGGCTTAGGGCGTTCTCCCGCCCCCAGGCTTTAATTGGCTGGGGGGCAGGAGAGTGCACGAAGCCTCCTCCCACCCTGCCAGGAGCAGGTGGCACTTTGAAGTGCTGTGCACTGCTTGCAGGGCGGGGGGCAGAGCGGAGGAGGCTTCACACGCTCTCCTGCCCCCAGGCCAATCAGGGCCTGGGGGCCGGGGAGCCATGTGAAGCTTCCTTTGCCCTGCCCTGCGAGGAGCCTGCAGCGCTTCAAAGTGCCACATGCTCCTGGCAGGGTGGGAGGAGGCTTCCCACACTCCCCTGCCCCCAGGTCCTGATTGGCCTGGGGGCGGGAGAGCCTTCGAAGCCTCCTCTGCTCTCCACTCCCACCCCCCTCATTGGCCTGGGGGTTGGGGAGTGTGCCAAGCATCTTCCAAGGCATGGGTGCCTAGTGGGAAGTGGGGGCAAAGGTCTGGGGGTGGGTAGCCCCGCCCCTTCCCATTTAGGCCCCGCCGCTTCCGGAGTGGCCTGGGGCTACTTCAAACATTTCTGAAGTGGTCCCTGGGCAAAAATTATTGCCCACCCCTGCACAAGAGCAATGGCAGCATCCACTGCTTTTCCATGGGGCATTTCAACAGAAGAAATCTTCAGGGCTGCCACATGGGATTCTGCACATGCATTCAAAAAGCATTATGCCAGTCAGACTTTTGCAGCTTCGGCCGAACAATACTCTTGGTCACCGAGCCACATTTCCCAAAGTTCCTCCACCAAGCATGCCTACTGCTTCGTAATCACAGGGACACTCCGCAAGAAGAAGGGACGGTTATTCACCTGGTGCAATAACTGAAGTTCTTTGAGATGGTTGTCTCTGTGGGTGCTCCACCACCTACCCTTCCTCCCCTCTGCTTCAGAGTCATGTATGTCTGGATCAGAGAAGGAACTGAAGGGGCAGTTGGCTGTGCACGTGGAATAGCTATTTCAAATGTCACATGCCGGCAGTTCCATGTGTGCAGCTGACTGTGGGCTACCTAAAATCTCCGATTAGAAGTGCAGCGGTGCTCAGACATCTAAGGTGGAGCACCCACAGGGACAACCATCTCAAAAAACTCCAGTTACTGTACCAGGTGAGTAACCTTCTCTTCTTTCTTAGAATACCATAATACGTGCTGCTCTTTTTATTTAAACTATTTTAAGCTTCTTTGTGCAGTTTTGCTATTTAGCTTCTATTTAAAAAAGAAACTAATTACAAGAATGCTCAGGTTTTTCAGAGCTTTAGGATACAGTCCAGTGAATCTTTATGGTTATTGTTCTAGAAATGTATGCTATATTTGATAATGCTAAAAAGCCTTTAGAGATATTTTTAAAGTGTATTTTATGGATGGAAGGCTTAAATGCTTGTATTTGTCTTTAAACTCACGAGGGTATTGCAAAGATTTTTTTTAAAAAGACTCTTTATGTTCTTATTGTTTACCTTATTAAGGTGAACTTCATAAAGATTTAATGTAAGGAATGTTTGGAATATGCAATTGCTTGAGTAGTTTTCAACCTTTTCTCATTTGTAGACCCCTAAACATTAGCTACGACTAGACTGCAGAGTTTTATTTGAAAAAGATACGCAAATTGCAATCTGCGTATCTTTTTCTGCTCTTTTTTTGGAGGGGGAAGAAGCTTTTCTGAAATTTGACCTGTCTACACGGAGCCAAATTATGAAAAAAAACCTCCTCTTTCCGAACATCCCTTATTCCTCTCACCGAGAGGAATACAGAGAGGCCAAAAGAACGCACACGCTTTTTCCGAAACTTCCGAAAAAGCGGACACATTCCCTTGACGTGGCAGAGCTTTTCTGGGATACCAGCGGTATCCCAGAAAAACTCTGCAGTCTAGACATAGCCATTGTTAAATAATAGTAGCCCAATGTCTGTGACTCTGTAACTCTGAAACGCTGGCTGTTCCTCTGGGCGGCGCTGTTGCCTCCCACCGTGGTGCTCGGCAACAGCGCCACCCAGAGGGAACAGCCAGGGGGCCGGGCCTGGACGAGCGTGCGTCTCTGACGTCAGGAAAGGGCGCCAGATTCAAAAGGAGGAAAGCAGAGCAGACACAGAGGATGCGGATGAGACAGAGAGGAGGCGGAGGACAGCGAGAAAGAGAGTGAGAGAGAAACAGCAGGAGGAGGAGAAGAGAAACACACAGTGAGAAGCGGGAGGGGGAGAAGAGAAAGAGAGAGAGGCCGAGAGGGTGAGGCAGTAGGAGGAAAAGAGAGAGAGGGGCCATTTGTGCTGCTTGCTCCCGCGCGGTGGCCCGGCTGAGCGGCGCAGAAGTCAGCCGAGTGCCGGGGCCGGGTGGTGACATACACGCCCAGAGGGCGGGGCCTGGATGAGCGTGCATCCCCGACGGAGACAGAGGAGAGCTAAGAGAGAGTGAGAGGCAGGAGGAGGAGGAGAAGAGAAAGGGAGAGGGAGAGGCAGGAGGGGGAGAAGAGAGCGAGAGATGGAGAGAGAGGCAGAAGGCGGAGGAGAGCTGAGAGAGAGCGGGGGAGGCAGTAGGAGGAGGAAAAAGAGAGAGAGACGGAGCGAGAGACCGGAGGCTCAGGAGAGAAGACCGACGTGGAGGAGAGACCTGAAAATCCTGTCTTATGGCAGGGTAATTGGCTAGTTGTTAAATAAAGGTGTAGATCCCTTTGGAAATCTTCATAGTAGTTTGTGGACCTCAGGTTGAAAACCACTGTTCTATGATAACATTCACCTTTCATAGACCCGTAAGACATAATCTGTGCATCCCCATAGGTTTTCAATCCACAGGTTTAAACCACTGGACTAATGGATCAAGTTGTTGATCAATGACAAAGTTTTGTTTGTAATAGAGTTATCACAAAATCGACATGACTTTTTTTAATTAACTGGGAATTTCTAAGGAGATTATTATTGTAAACAGAAGCATATCCAACTTTGCAAATAATAAGGCTATAACACAATTGAAGGTTTCTGGGAGTATAAACTGCATGAGGGAAGCTACACTGATTCACTAATTTTACTATGAGTCTTCAACAGAATTACTTCTCTGTATTATTCTTGTCACATGTAACACTTAAAAAGCTACAGTAGCTATCTGTTTCCATGTCTCTGGTATGCTGTGCTTTTTAGGTAATACAAGGCAAATTACATAAGTGTCTCCCCAACAACTTTAGTGTCTCTAGGCTTCAGAGGGAGTGATACTTCAACCAAATCATTTGAAGATTTTTCCTACGTATGCCTGATGTTAATTGCCTGACTTTCGGAGGTACCCATACCTTCAGCTCTCATTGATGTTAATGGGAGTTGTGGATACTCAGCAACTGCGACAATCGAGGCATTAGTATATTTTGTTAAAGTTCTTTGTTCTTCAGAGTTAGTAGGCTTGGAAAAATAGCTACACTCTCAGAAGTGCTTCTGCATTATTGTTGGCTACTCTGTTTTTATTTTTTTTAGTCCTGATAAACCACAAACTTTAAAATTATGCGTGTTTTAATATTAAATACAAAATAAGTTTATTCGTTATTCTTATGAATATATTGAAATATTTCATCTTGACATAAACTCATGACTGCTGGATATGTGGGCCATGAAGTTATTTAGAGTGACTGTCATTCACTGTTCCACAAGAAAAATCTGAAGAGCTGATATTGCCGGAGGAATAGGTATGTGAGGGACTGGTATAATTTTTTAAAAGGCCACTTTACAGAAACTATATTTCAAAAGCTAATTAGAGCAGCTGTGCTCAATTAATTGTCCATGGCACCTTGAAAATGGAATTTGTTTTGATTCATCATTGTAGCGTTATTTCCTTCTGTTAACAACTGTGCCTTTTGGATATCAGGAAAACTTTAATAAAAGTTAATTACTGGATGCAAGAGGTAATTTTAATATAATAAATTGTTACAAAATGTGTATCCCAAATTAATTCAATTTCTAATGGAAAGAAATTACAACCTCAATATTCCTACTCTTTATGTAGAAACCAATGATAAGTCATACAGGTTGTACCTCCTTAGTCCGGCACTTTCAAGACGTGATGAGTCCCAAATGAGGGAGCTTACAGGGGAAGTGAATGCCAGCCCACTGGCCACCTTACCACCAACCTGGCCAAGCAACCAGCCCCGCTTCCACTAGCCCCGCTCCTGCCACTTTGGCAGGGCTCCCAGCTCCGTCAGGGTTGCCTGAACTTGCTGCCAGCCATCAGCCCTGCTGCTACTGACTTGGCAGGGCTGCTGGCCCTGCTGCCGTTGGCTCAGCAGGGCTGCCGTCTGCCTGCCTCAGTGCCGCTGGCCTGGCTGCTGGACCCCCTACCACTGGCTGGGCTGAGCTACTGGCCCCATCAAGACTCCCAGCTGCCAGCCCCTCCTGCTGCTGGACTCATGGCCGGCAGGGCTCTCTCTTCCAGGAACATCTGTCCTGTTCTTGTTTTGATTTTGATTTTTTTCTTTTGTAGTTTTGTTTACTTCACATAATTTTACACTTTTGTTGAGCTTTCCTCATACAGATTTGTAAGTAGCATAAATGAATGCAATACAAGAGAACATACTGCTGACAAGAGAGTTGCTTTAAAATGCTGTAAAAAAAAACCTCAAAACCAAAATAACCTGACATTTAAATGAACAAGGAAGAACTCCATTAGTTCTCTGTCTTCAGTTCCCAGTACATGCATGAAAGATATAAATTAATACCCCCGCTCCGTGTTCACAGCAGGCTTCTGTGGACAACAACATTTTATCTAATATGCTTGTAAATATATGGCATCTATCAAGAAGCAGAAAATAATGATCTGCTGAGACAGAGGTTTATGGATCGATGTATGTGTTTAGCCTTAGCTGTATTTTATAGGTTTGCATTACACCATCACTGAAATATACATAGGCTAGATCTGATGCATTATAACTATAATTCCAAAAACTATAATTATCTATATTCCTGTGTCCAGCAGCACCAACAAAATTTTCAATCAGGTTCAAGACAGAAAAACCCAACTGGTAGGGTGAATACCAGAAACCACTAATGCAGTGTTAAATATACAGTCTGAACACCATTATAAGTAAAGAACACTAGAGAAAAAGCCATTAAGATGTATTTCAAGTGGATGGGAATTTCAAAAAGCAAGGATCTGTGACCAAGAAAGCCCTGCCTGATTCCCAAAAGCTTCATTTTTCATAAATCACCAGCTAGTGAATAACTTTTGCATATTGTTGACTGAATTGTCCAGCATGAGAAAATTTCAAAGGCAAAGAAACATTTCATTCTTCTAATTCTACAAAATAATGGAAGGTTTCTTCAGAAGTAAATAAAATGTGATCGATCGCTTACAGATGTTGTTCATTACCCACTACCTCTCCTGACCATGAAAAATGCAAACGTGCAAATGCAGTATAATTGCAATATAGTGGAAGTTTTTTTACGTTAGCTACCAGCAACAGAATTTGTAAAAAGAAAATATTCCAAGATTATTCTCAAAATAAATGTTTAATCAGAATGCTTTAAATCACTGGTAGTCTTGTCAGGCCAGTACTGCCGAGGTACGTGGCCAGCAGCAGCAGGGGCATAGCCCTGCCAGGGAGGCGGCAGTGGGGCTGGCAGCCCTGCCAGGGCAGCAACAGCAGAAGTGGTGGCAGCTGGGAGCCCTGCTGGGTTGGCTGGTAGCCCAGCTGGGCTGGAGACTGGTGTTCAGCTCCCTTGTTTTGGACTAGTCAGGTCCCAAGGCTGCCAGACCAGGAGACCAACCTACATGGTCAAGTGGGAATCTTGAGGTTATAATTTCTTTGCATTAGAAATGGAATTAATTTGGGGTATTTATTTTGTAGAAATTTATTATATTACCTCAACAATTACATCTTGCATCCATTAATTAATTTTATTTAAAGTTTTTCCTGATATCCACACCACAGTGGATTGGCAGTATCCATATATCATGCTGCTCTTCTGGTTGTCTTCTGTAACCTGGGTTTTTCCTGAATGTATAGTCACAGTCATATCATACCTCAGGAAATGGGGAATTCATATCTTCCAGTAGGTATCTAGACAGTTAGTGCGGGCTGAGTCCAGAGGGCATGTTCTCTTTCATGTCCAGTTCACTCTATGCTTTCTTGATTGTCTGGGCCTCATTCTCAACAGCAGGAAGTTAGTATTTGTTCCCACTCAATGAATCAAGTTTTCTATGGCCCTGATAAACTTATGAATTCGAGAGCATTTCTGCCAACTGAATGATTCAATAATTCCTGATTGTTTGCCTCTTACATCTGGAGTTGTAGTCCCAATCCTCAATCACAGTTAAATGTGCCTGAGGTTGCTACGCCACATGGCTACATACTTGCAGGTAGTCTAATAGGCAGGCCGCATATTTGTCCACTTCAAATATGGCTGAAGTTGGTCTGTCATCTGCACTATCGTTCTTAAACAGGCTGTTCAGTCTTCTCTGCCAGTACTGGATTCTCCTTGGTGATGGATTGTTCATGACAACATGTGCCAGGATATTTCCTTCACTAAATTTCTAACGAACAGAACTATTAACATTGATGTCATTTTAATAGGTTGGGGAACATATCTGGAATCATTGAAGGTTCAAGACCTGTGATCACAACAGGAAGCTTTTTTGTATATCAATTCCCTGGAGCTTTGTGCCATCTTCAGTGTTTGTCAGACCTTTCAAGACCATATTAAGATCTTGGCAGTTCTTGTGCTCACAGATGAGAGGAGCAGACATGTTTTGATAGGAGCCATTTTGTCTTTGGTAGTTTTTGCATAGGGAAAAACATTATCCCTGTGGCCAATTGCTTATCTTGGATCCACATTACCTCAGTGGGAATTTCTCCGTTACTCATGAGTGGTTTCTGAAACCCCGTTTCCTGTGATCTGTATTTGAAGTTTGGTGCATCTAAACAATCAACCTGTTTGCCATAAGAGAAAAAAAGAAATGCCCCCTGTTTTGCTACTCAGGAGTCTCAATCTGAGCTTCTTGACCAATGCTTTTCACTTGTGCTGGGAATATTGTATGTCTTCTCCTTCAATTATGATAATCTCACAGGTTATTCTCAGCCTGAATTTGCACTGTGCCATGTTCATCCTGATTGCTTTAGTGTGGTCAAGGCCTATATTGATTCGCCATCCTCCACATGTCATCCCTCTGGTCTCCCTTCCACTTCACTCCAACTTCCTGACTAAGACTCATGATATAGTGAGCAGTGATTTTGACATTTCATCCATCTATCCATGGGAAGTCAGCATTTCAAACCTCATGAGAGTGAGGTTCTTGAACAAAGTCACTCATATCCACCCATAGATTAAAGAGAAAGTTCCCTTGTGGGACCTTAGTACTGCTTACCAGCTTGTAAGGGACCTCCATTCAAGCCCGTGGACAGCTTTTTCTTTGTCCCTTGTGTGTCAGAAAATTACCTGCCTTGGCACAATAACAAGAACAATTTGTGAACTACGAGCTCTAATGGGGGAGCCTCCCTATATGCAGTTTTCTAAATACAAAGTAGCCCTGCAGCTGCACTTGTTTTTACCTAGGGTCATTTCCCAGTTATATTTGAACCAAGTTCTATATCTACCAGTGTTCTTCCGAAGCCACATTCAACACCAGAAGAGCGCTGTCTCCCCACTTTGGATGTCAGATGATGTCTGTCGTTTTATCTGAACAGAACTAAACCTTTCTGTTCCTAACTATGTCTGTTTCATTTGCAGACCAAATGAAGGGTCAAGCAATTGCTTCACAGGCAGTCTCCTGGTAGATAACGTCTTGTATCATGAAGTAGTCCAGGCTGTGCCTCCTTATGGGGTAGGAGCTTATTCCATGGGAACTCAGGTGATGTCAGCAGCATTCCAAACATGGTTTCTGTATTGGACACTTGTGGAGCAGCAGCTTGGTCCTCTGTGTATATTTTCAAACCACTATAGCTGTGTCCAGATTTGATGCAAACTTTGGGAAGGCAGTCCTGCAGTCCTTCTTCATGTAGACTCTGAGCCCCATCTCTGCAAGTACTATTTCCAAATCACCTACTATGAGACATGGCCGCATCTATGTGAAGAAGAAAACAATTATCTACCTGAAACGGCTGATTCTTATGTGAAGCAAATGTGTGTTCCATGACCTGCCCTCCATCCTCTCTACATTGCAGTTTGTGCTTCCAACATTTGGTGCAACGGAACTTAGGGGGTCAGAGTTGTGCCACCTGTATCCAACCAGGGGAGGGACTAGGTCCACGGGGTGACTCTTTGGCAAAGTTCTCCAGCGTGGCGCACAAGGTGCACACACTCATAGAGTATGTCTACACTAGCCACCCTAGTTCAAACTAGGGTGGCTAATGTAGTCATTCGAACTTGCAAATGAAGCCCGGGATTAAAATATCCCGGGCTTTATTTGCATGTTCCCAGCGCCGCCATTTTTAAATGCCGGTAGTTGAACTCCTGCCCGCGGCTACATGCGGCGCAGGCTAGGTAGTTCGAATTAAAGCTCTAATTGAACTATCGTTACTCCTTCTGCAATGAGGTAGCGGTAGTTCAATTAGAGCTTTGTCGAACTACCTAGCCCGTGCAGCGTGTAACGGGCGAAAGTTCGCATTTAAAATGGCGGCGCTAAGCTATCTAAATAAAGCCCGGGATATTTTAATCCCGGGTTTCATTTGCAAGTTCGAATGACTACATTAGCCACCCTAGTTCGAACTAGGGTGGAAGTGTAGACATACCCATAGAGAATACACATCTGCATCATACTTACAGGTAGGTCCATGGTTTATTTTTAATGTTGACCTTTTTTTTTTTTTTTTTATTAAAGAGTTCTTTAAAAATTGCTTTAACGAAATCAAGGCCTACCGGAAAGGATTTTGTACTAATTTCTAACACCTAAATCTCACTGCATGATTTTTTTAAACATTCTTGAAATAATAACTTGCATTTCATTTCTTTAAGAATCATCTGGTGTCCAATTCAGAAGTCAAATCTTTGAAATGCTCACATTAGAGAAATATTCTTCGTCTTTAATGGTTTGTCTCCTTTCATTAATGACAAATGTTTGCTTTTATATTAGTCGTGATAGCTGAGTAGCACATATGGTTAAATGAATAATTTAGATAGAAGCTTCGCTTCATATGTAGAATGCCATAAAATATCTGAACTTTGAGATAAGATAGAAATTATATGTTTTCATGGAGGAACCATGAATGTCCACTTTCCTATAAAATGGAAAGCATATGGCTTCTGATTTATGGTGTAAAAAGTTGTTGAAAGACTGAACAAAACCAAGTCTGTTCAGTAGATTGGTTTCTGCTGTGCATCAGTAATGCTGGTTGTGTTCTTATGGAATAGAGGAGTAGTTCTGTTTGTGAGGTTATGGTTAGGTCTTGTCAGCACTTTCACAATATACAATCTTTTTTTTTCAAGGCCTTTGTTCAGTTCTGAATGTTTAGGAAGCTAATTTTTGCATTTATGTTCTCACAACTGCATAAATATTTAAGTAAAACAGTAGACCATAAATATTTGTCATCTAAGACCTCTGATACTTTAAAAAACATTTAATATCCTAAGGAATATTAGGGTCAGGATTAGGGATGTTAAATTGTGGTTACTGAGCTAATCGTATAGTCAATACAATTTGTATCTGTGGCTCTGCATTTTAAATGTAGTAAGAGCGTCTGCACGAGCTGGGACTGCTGACAGTGGATAGCCCTGTCCCCACGGGGCTCTTGTTACATTTCAAAGGCTGAAGCACTGCAGTGGGAACCAGCACAAGTGGGGACTGCTTCAGTTCCCACTTGCGTTGTTTCCCTGCAGTGCCTCCGCCTCCTCTGCCCCCTGTGGAGATAGTGCTGGGAGGGAAATGGCATTTAAGCCAGCTCCCACTCTCCCCACCTTGCTGCCTCTGCAAGGTGGGGCGGAGGGGAGGAAAGCGCTAATTGAGTCACAACTCGATTATCTGATAAGCTTATTCTTGTTGGATAGTTGACTAGTCGCTTACATCACTAGTCTGGATTTGGTGTGCATGCATAGCTCCCATATTGTGTGGCATCTAAACAGTTCCCTAAACAAGCTTTGACAAAACAGAAAGGTAGGTTTTTGGGTCATTAATTTACATAAAGTCTCTAATTAGGTACTTACATAAGAACATCAACAATTGTGCCCTTGCTGTCAGGTTGGAAGATACCAGTTTTAATAAGTTAGTACAGGTTGAACCTCTGTAATTGAGACTTCGCTCTTCCAGCAACATCTGTGGTCCAGCGTCCGTGGGTGCTCTGGGGCTGGAGCACTTACAGGGAAAAGTGTGTGTGTGTGGGGGGGGGGCCCACACTCGCAACTCCTCCCAGAGTTTTCTGAGCACTGCAGATAGAGGTTGAACGACTCTAGTCTGGTACCCTCAAGACCTAACTGGTGCAGAACCAGAGAATTTGCCAAACCATGGGAGGCCAATATTGTCTAGCAGTGTCACCAACACTTCCACAGAACACTGAGAGCCAGGGCTGCTGGCTGTAAACCAAATTTATGGGACCATGGGAATCTTAGCCACACCCGTGATAGATGGACATCTGGCTAAGTATTGGACTAGAGAGATTCAACATGTAGCTTATTAGCAGCATTCAAGCCCTGGGAGGGAGGAGAAGTAACGGGGATGAAGGTTGTTCGGGGAAAGATGCAGGGTGGCTGTGGAGCCCAGCGACCGGAGCTGGGAGCAGAGCCCCCTGGCTGGAGGCGGGGGTCTGGAGCACAGCCCAGCGGCTATGGGGCTCTGCTGCTGGTTTCAGGACTTTGCTTTTAGCACCCAACCATAGGGCACCACAGCCACCCCTCCTCTTACCTCAGGTGCACCCCATCCCTGCTCTTTCAATGCTGGCCCCACAACTGCTGCTGGAGTGCTGACATTCATTTCCCATGGTCCAGGACTGCTGAGGGTCCCAGAGCAAGGAGGTTCAGCGATTAGTCATTTTTTAGGCAAAGATGTCCTCATTTGCTCTAACAAATGTCCGTGCTTGAGAAAATACTTAGGAGAGAATTTTGCTTCTCCTTTTGGAATTATACCTTGTTGAAAATCTAAAGGGAAAGCAAACCTATATGGGTAATATTGACCCTGTGTAAAGTTTAAATTCTGGGCTTACCTCATGCTATTCCTTGAAGTTTTGGTTCCTTCATGTTACAGAGGCATACTTTTATATAGTTGATCATTATTTAAATCCTGCAGGTAACAATAATTAAAATCTTTAATTGAAATAAGAATTTTGTGTGGATAATTAAAAAAAAATCTATCCTAGTAGGATTGAATATTGAATTTTATAGAGTGTATAGCTTTGTAGTCTAAATCTGTCTTGAGGATAGTACACACTTTATAGATTTTACAGTGTTTTATTCAGTACTTTATCCATGCTTTGTTCCTCTCTCAATGATAACTAAGCATTTTCCTTATAGCTCATGGGTAAACACAGGTTTATACCACAGTACACAAGATTTCATTTTCATTTTGTGGGGTAGTGTTTTAAAGGATCCAAATTTACAGGCACATGTTGACATGTGTGCGCGCACTCAGGCTCTGTATATGCAAGAATAGTTTTTGGTTTTTTCCTTCTTTAAGCTTTTTGTTGTTAGATATAACTTTACCTGCCAAGTTCATGTGCCATAATCATGTCTATCTTTGGGGGGGGGGAGGAAATACAGTATGAGCAATGATTTTCTGTTGTATAGCACAGAAAATAAACCCTGAAGAATCAATGTATTCATAGATTCTAAGCACAGAAAGGGCCACTTGTGATTATCTAGTCTGGTGGTTCTCAAAGTGTGAGTTGGGACCCTTTGAATGGGGTCACCAGAGCTAGTTTAGCCTGACCCCCCACTGTCCAGGGTTGAAGCCAAAGCCCAGGGTTTCAGCCCTTGGTGGCAGGACTCAAATGGCAGGCCCTCTGCTTGGAGCTGAAGCTCTTGAGTTTCAGTGCCCCTTCCCCTGTGCCCTGGGCACTCAGGCTTGGGTGGGCTCAAGTTTCGGTCCCCCCTCCTGGGAGTTGTGAAGTAATTTTTGTTGTCAGAAAAGAGTTCTGGTGCAAAGATGATTGAGAACCCCTGATCTAATCTGACCTACTGCATAAAACAACCCATAGAACCCCAAAACAATTCCTGTTTGAACTTAAGATATTTTTGAGAAAAACATCCACTCTTGATTTACAATTGGCAATAATAGAAAATCCATCACAACCCTGAGGTTTTAATACTTCTTGGCACAAGTAGCAGATTGCCATCATGGCAGCCTGTATTAGGGATGTAAAATCCCATTCATTTAGGTTATCTGGTTAAATATGTTGTTGCTGGGTTGGAGTGGTGCTCTTAACTTCCCCTTCCTCCCCCACACATACAGAGGCAGGAGCTGCGCCAGCCAGCCTGTGGGACACCCAGGCCTGCCGCAGACAGAGGCCACTCTGTCAGGGGCTGCTGCAGCCCATTAATGGTGAGGCTTACTGGTTAACGGGTTAAACATTCACATCCCTAACCTGTATTCCATCTTCTTGATCCTACGTAGCTCATGCTGGTGCTGTTAATCTCTTCCACTACCATTATATTAATTCACCTTAAAATTATAAAGAATTTTTGAAGGTACTGCTTAGTCTACTTTCACTTGCTTGAAAATATATACAACATTCCTGCATTGAACAGATATTTACATGCATAAATCTCTTACCTTGTACCTGCTTAGGAGATTTTGATGCCAGTTGTGATCTTAGCATGAGAAATAAGACTAAAATATTTGTATTCAGTAAGAGAAGCACAGGTTAGTTGAAGAGCAAAGAAATTTCTTATGTACAAGGGAAGAGTTCTTGTTTTTTTCCCCCTCAATGGTGTGATTTACTACCTCTAAGCAAGAGTGATGTGATCCTTGTCATAAAAGCTCAGTGTCTGGCTACAGGATTCCCTGGCACTGGCACTATTCAAGACAGCTGTAGGGCTGCACTCTGAAGACTCTGTTCTAAGCCTTGGAGTTCAGGCAGGGCTGAGAGGTGGAAGGGGCATTTTGGGGTAAAAACTGCAGCTCACAATGTGAAGATTTTTTGAGGCTGATGTAGCTTAGCCAGCGCTCCAGGACAGTTTGCTAGAAGCCTCTGCAGCCCAGGAGTGAAAGGTCACAAAGGTGGCTTAATACCACCTTAGCTTCCCACTGTCTGAAATATAAGTTTTGAATTCTGCCTTCTAGAAATATAGGACAAAATTGTACTGATCCAGTTAAGTTCTCAAATGCTTTCCTTGATTTTTCTTAGTTCTCAAGTCTCTCATTTGATGAGGGTTTCTCCCCGCTCCCACTTTGTTTCATTTTCACAGGGATTCCTGCATCTCTTGTTTTCTTCCACCGAATTATTTTCTCGTATTAGTTTGTCTACTCATATGACTTCAGCTCTCTTATTTATTCTGGCTGCTCTGAAATGTACCTCTCCACATCTGACCTCTCTCTCTCTATTCACTTCTATATATCAGCCTGTTTGTGTGACATCTCCTCCACAATACCTCTAGCTTTATTCTGTCCAGACAACAAAAACCTCATCCAATTCTTGTATAATACTCTGTATTGTGCATCTTAGAAGAATGGCATTGGCTGAGGGCTAGAGTGGCTGTAGGACATCTTTGTACCCTCTCTGTTATGGGTTGCTCCAGAGAATGGCCACTGGTATAATTTAGGCAACCCTCACCAGCTGCCTATGGTCTCCACCCCTTCCTACTTATGATACCACCTCTATACTGGGATTTGTACAGAGGTCCTCAGAAGACAGCCTATGACAGTCATTCTCAACTCATGCACATAGGGAATGGTCCCCCAGCCAGATCCCCTTGTAGAGCCCCTTTGTGCTGCTCTGGTTACTTCTACCCAGTGTACAGGGGGCAAGAGATTCTCAACATTTATCTCTCACTCATTACTACACCATCCTCCTCATCCTATATAGTCCTAAACACTCAAGTTGCTTCTCGCCGTTGCTGTACAAATCATATCCACTAACTTTCCTCAGTTTGAATCACTCTTTGAATTCCTTCACTACTCTAGTATATCATGCAGATACTTTTAGCCCTCTATGTTCTGAGTTAGGATTTTAAAATGCTGCTCATCACCATAGTATCTGATCACCTTCCATGTAATACTGACAGTAAAAGACAAGTCCTTAGGGATTTTCTGGAGTCCTTGCCTTTGTGGAGTGGCAGTTGGTAGCATTTAGCATTTGGTATATGTTATCACTAATCCTGCCATATTCTGAACTACTTTGCACTCCAGTTCCCCTCCTCCATCATTACTTCATTAGCAGGCTTCAGCTGTTGGTCCAGAGAATTGCACATGATGCCAGGTTTTCATTCCTTAAGAACACGTGTGCCAACTTCAGAACATTTCAGTAGCATATGCTCTGAAGACTTGCACATGCTTTCATTTCTGGGTTTGTGTGCCAAAACAGAAGGCCTTTGCCTACAAGACAGACTTTCTAAACAAAAATGATATTTTCCTTTTTTTGTTTAGCTAGTTTAGAAGGGATATGGCTTAATAACACTGCAATTTGAATTTACTTCAGTTGTTAATATCTTATTTAATTGTGTGGTCACTCACTGTGGGTTTTCGTAACTGTGAGAGGGTAGAAGTAGATGTCTGAGAATTTTTGTACATTTCAAAAGCAGGGAGTGCGGGGCCAGCAGTTTGAGTGCCCAGCTTGCCCCAGGCTCCCTGCAGCGCTTCTGCTTTTAAAATGTAGCAAGAGCCCGGCTCTTGCTACATTTCAAAGGCGGAAGACCTGCCAGTTCCCTTCTGGGCCTCTGCCCTTTCTCCCCATGGAGACAGTGCTGGGGGGAAATACCTTTTAAGCCAGCTCCCCCCCACACCAGATCCTGCTCCCCACCCTTGCTGCATCTCTCTGATAGAGGCAGCAAGGCGGGGGGCGAGGGGGTGCTCCCTGCGATGCTCTCCTGTTAATGGATGAAGGGCAGATATTAATTCTTATTTTCCTGTGCTTCAGTGTGGTATTTTATATTGTCAACCATGATATAGTGCTGTCCCACCTAAGCGATGTGACAGGGTCCTAGAGGAATACACTAGAATAGAAGTTTAAGTTTCTTCTGAAAGGATGTACCAAAAAAGTAGTGCAGAGAAAACTGCGCCAGCACCATCGGGTCTCTTAGGGCACGTCTGTATTACAGCCTCTCCCCGAGTTACGAACGAGTTACGGACCAAACACTTGGCTGTAATTCGATTTGTTCGTAACTCGGACCCCATTAAGTTACATAGCGACCGCGCTGTTCATAAGCGTGGGTCACGTTCGTAACTCGGGGACCGCCTTTACGACCGCTCCATGGGAGCTTTGGTCGTAAATGTGAACGGTCGTAACTCGACCGTTCGCAACTTGGGGACTGGCTGTACTGAGAAGATCTCCATTGTGGTGGTCAATCTTCTGGCGTTCTATTTAGCAGGTCTAGTGGGGACACGCTAAATCAGTGTTTCTCAACCTTTTTTTTAATAAACTACCCCTTTTTCAAAAAATAAATAAATTTATAAATACCCCCAGTACCTAAGGTTTCAGACACACACAATTTTTCTTTCTACCATTGCAACATATTTGTTTTAACAACTCAATCGTAGCCAGATGGGTGATAACATTTTTGGGTGTAAAAAAGTACAAAAATAACAAAGTGCTATAAAACTTAAAACAAAAATTCAGTTCTCTCCAAATTTCAGTTGTTTTGATGTACCCCCCAGACTTCTCTCAAGTACCCCTACGGGTACTCGTACCACTGGTTCAGAAACACTGTGCTAAATCAAATGGTGAGGGTGCCAGAGTAAACCAGAGTAAGATTTATGTGCAGAGAAAAACAATTATAGGAAAGTTGTAGCTACAGTACAGTCTCATGGCTTGAAGGCATGCACCCAGAATTGGTCAATTTAGTCCATAGTTTAGGAAGGGTTCAGATTCTCATTGAGCTCTCGTGATACAAGTTAGAACTCCCCGGTCTGGCATCCTCAGGACCTGACTGGTCCTAAACAAGGGAATTTACTGGATCAGGGGAGGTCCTCTGTCCCTGACACCCCAGCCCGCTGCCCCTTCCCACCGCTGACTCTGCTTCCTGTCCCAGCTGGCCCCCCCAGCCTCCAGCCAGCTGTGGCACCAGCCCTGGCCAGGCTTTCCGGACACCTGTACCCCCTCTCACGGGGATCCTGGCTGCACCGCCAGTCCCCCCCTCTTGCAGAACTCCTAGCTGCACCACTGGCTTCCCTCTCACGGGGATTCTGGCCGCACCATCTCCACTGCTGTGGGGCTCCCGGCCATGCCACCAGCTCCCCCTGCCCCGGGCTCTCTGATCTGGCAACATCCGTGGTGTGGCAGGACCTGTATTTGGAAGTAATACTTTCTACCATCTTATCCTGGGAGATGTTACCCTAGCTATAAATAACTTTTCATCTCCTTCTGTCTGGACTTCATGTTCCTGAAGGTTACCTCATAGCTAAATTTCAAAGGGTCGCTGAACTGTAAAAACATTCCAAATTCTCTCTCCTATCGGTGTCTCTTCTTTACCTAAGGCAACAACTGCCTTTGGATTTTGGGAGCAGAACCTGGCCTTAGAATTTGGTCAGCAGCATTACTGGGAACATATGGTAAAGGAATTCACCTTGAACAAAGTCCAGTTTAAATTTTAGTAATAAATGTTTTATCTGTATTTCTCTTGTCATCATTTCTGACTTTAATGCATTCTACTGGTATTTTAAATCCATCCAACAAATGAAAATCCAGTTTCTCTTTATGCTATACATTTTTATCAGTATTTATATATTGATAAACATAACTCTGAATAAGTAAAAATTGTACTGTACTAACAATTAAATTAATTGGATGTATACAATGTTCTGTCCTATGTAAATAAATGTACTGCTCCTTCTTACTTAGACTGTAATCTCATTGTGACAGGATTGTTTTTCATTATGTGTGCCCTACAGTCCCCAGAAGAATGAGGCCCTGATCCCTGAAGGGGGTCTCTACAGACTGCTTTAGGACAAATAATTAGCAATAATAATATAGTGCAACTCGT
Source organism: Rafetus swinhoei (assembly GCA_019425775.1). Taxonomy (NCBI): domain Eukaryota; kingdom Metazoa; phylum Chordata; order Testudines; family Trionychidae; genus Rafetus; species Rafetus swinhoei. The sequence continues at coordinate 16,415,561 of CM033428.1, read as the reverse complement.
TATTCAATTGATTTTTAAAAATGGAACTATGAGGTACATATCTGAGAACTCTGATAATGGTGGAAAAGTAATTATGAATTAACAAAAATATAGAACATTTGCTTTAAAATATTTTTTTTCTAGACTTAGAATCTTGGCTTTTAAAAAAACCCGAATACTATCACAAGTTTCATAAGCTTCAGAGGGGTAGCCGAATTAATCTGTAACAGGAAAAACTTAAAAAACAACAAATAGACTACTAGCGCCTTAAAGACTAACAAAACATGTAGATGGCATCAAGTTTCATAGTGAGCTGTGAAATGCGTAATTTAAAAAAAAATCTGGTATCCTAGTCAGTGACATAAAATAGATTAGTTATTTTATTGTCTCCACGTGGGGCAGATCCTGCAAATGCTTACTTCTGAGAGTAGTTCCACTGATTTCAGTAAGAGGTATTTGCAAAAGAATGAGGCCCACATTAAAAAACAGTTAATTACACTGGAAGAGCTTCTTCTATTTTATCAGGAATGTATATGACATACCTTTTATATTTAGTTCAATTAAAATATCTTACAGCCAAAATTTAGCATTTAATGATGCCACCTTTCCTTTGGAAAGATGTTTGGTGTAAAATTATTCATGAATAAAACGAATGTATTTGTAAACAGGGATCCTTTCAGTCCTCACTTTCAACTTGAAAAGTAATAGTTTTTGTCTGCATTTACTGGTTAGCTGGCTAGCATAACCCATTTGTCATTTTATGCCTCTTCAGTGGTGATGCGATGTACATCTTGTTTGTTTGTTTTTAAAGAGATTGACCTTGAGTTTATAGGATCCTTTCCAGTCTGTCACATCAAATCTAACATCTGTTAGGATTTGCTCAAGCGTTATCCAGGTTAACATTTCTACAACTGTGCTTTACAAAATGAAGGATGAATCAAGTGTTTAAAAACTTCAATCAATAACCTGTTTTCAAATCAGATTTATACATGTTTGATTTTTTTCTTTCTGTTCACAGCTTCCAGCAGATCTTACCAAGATGCATCTTACAGATAATCCACATCCACAGGTGACTCATGTCCCTTCCAGCCAATCTGGATGTAGCATTGCCAGTGACTCAGGAAGTAGCAGCTTGTCGGATATCTACCAGGTAAAATCGCAGAAGTTTCTTGTTTTTTGCAGAGAAGGAGCATTTGTTGTAACATTTTGCCTTTTTAGTATTTAAAACAGTAAAGTAGTACTTCACAAGTGTCATTTGGTTATATGAAAGACTTATTGTGCCACTTTCACTTCCATGTAATACATTTTAGCAAGTACTGTAGGTTTGACGTTGGGTGCATATCTAATTTTTCAGGACAGTGCAGAACTTTATCTAAAACTACTACATTTTGGCCCAGGTTTGTTTAAAAAAATTCTTTACTAATAGGTATACACTGGCATTTTTTTTTTAATTTTACATTCCTGTTCTGTTCTATTTTACATTTCTGTTTTGCATTACAGAAAAATACTATTTGTGCTAAAAAATCTGTGCTATCTTGCATTTTGCTGTGATGTTGGAAGTACCTTTCCTAGAATTGAAGAAGAGCTCTGTATGGCTTGAAAGCTTGCCTCTCTCACCAACAGAAGTTGGTCCAATAAAAGATACTGCCTCACTCACCTTGCCTCTATTAGAAGTGGCGACACAGAGCATAACAAAATTAGCTATCATGTTTTTTCTGACTTTTATAAGGCTAAAATAAAATCCAGGTTGTATTAGTTATCAAACGTTTTGTTGTGAAAAATGAGTGGAATTATGAAGCAGAATGGAAGTCCATACAAGGCCCTGCACGCACTTAGCATGTGACTTATATGTGACCTGAACCTGCTGCTGCTAATATTTTTTTCTAACCTTAGAGATATTAGGAATGTCAAATCTTGTCTTTCCTGTTTTTTTCCTTGAATTACTTTTGGCAGGCCAGAGGAAGTGCATTGGGAACTTCAGTGGCTCTTGATTGAAGAGTCAGGAGTGTTTGATCTTTAGAGAAGAGATATTTTCTTCGTTTCTGTTTTTTTTTTTTTTTTAACTTTTGGATTAATTCCCATTAAGAAAATCACTCAAGAAAGCGTGTTTGAGCAGTCTGAATAAAAATAATTTTAATTTAATCATGATTCATTTGCTTGGTACTTATGATATCAATTTGCTTATTCTTCAGTGATAGATAGTCTTCAGGTAGAAAATGACTGGAACTGAACTTAAAGTTTAAAAAACAAGCAAAAGAAAAAACAGGAAAAAGTGTCTGCATTTTGTGTATTTGTGACAGGGGAGATGTTCAGTTTTTTCTTTCTCCATCTCCAATGAAGAGCACTGCCTCTCTATTCTTCCTTATTTTCCTTATTTTTATGTGACCTATAGAGTCTTGTCCTTTCCTTCTTCAATGGGACTCAACTTCATCAGGTGAGTTTTCTTATATAAATTAAACATATTCCTCAAGAGCAAATCTTAACTGAATTTGTAATTCACATAGAATAAATATTCTCAAAATATATTCAAACTGAATCACCAACTCCATACTAGACAAAATGAAGTTTTTCAGTAGTAATACATGTACATGTCTTAACCAATAATCACGTGTTGCTAAATGAAGCTATTTGTGCAGTGTCACAGTTATGTAGTTGGGTGCACTTCTGTCCCTAAAAATGTTCCTTCTAATGTTTTCCATCCATGTGTGGATCTTAGTAGTTAAAATATTATTGGGTTGTTGAGGACACAAGATCACAGCTTGGTGTGATACTTCCCTTCTTTCCATGAATACTGTCAGCATTTCAGAGAATAAAGCTGGTTGTTAACCTACGTGGGTTTCTCATTGCCTGCTGAGTTGACATTGCTCTGGTTTTCATTTAAACTTTAAATATCTTAGCTATATAGCAGTAGTGACTGAAGCTGTGTTCTTTCCCTTTTGGTGAATTTAGGGACTAGAAGATAATAAACCTTATATGATAACAGTTTGTAGACAGATGAAACTTTGACCCAAAATATTTTTAAGTGCCTGTGAAATACATTTCATATTATTAATGTTGTTTCCTTTGTAAATTAAATGCTTTATAAGAGTAAAAAGTTCCAAAAGTGTATTGTAATGTACTAATGACAACTGTATGTTTTTAAGAGGATCTGAGTCTGTTTTTTAAAAAATAAATGCTAAATGGGAGACATGCTATTCTGGAATACTCTTGTAAATTAAGGAGATTGTCGGATGCGAGACCATTTCTTCATTCCTGTTAGACGGTTTCCCTGGAATAGGCTAGCTTTTGTGATTTTAAAAAAGTGTCCCTTCAACTTAATTTATGTGCAGTTTGGAATTGGAGGCTGTTCATATCATTGATCTGGGGTTTGTTAATAATTAATGTTCATCCACAGTGGTAAACAAGGTGACAACTGCTGACCTTTTCATAATTGACATGTGCTTAGTATTGTTTGGCTTTCTGTTCTTTGCTCTTTCAGTAGTTCTACTTAATATGAAATGAAATATTAAATCATTCATAGAATAGATTAAGTTGCTGTTTTTATTTTGCTGCTGGTTTGTGATATTGATGCATTGTATTTCCTTAAGGAGTAAATATAAGCCTGTTTAAAGTACTAAACAGTTTAGCTCTTAACAATCTTTCACATCTACAACGTAGGTCAACGGAAAGAGCTTTTTGCAAATGCAGTTTTGTCGCCTAGTTGTTTGTACATTTTGTATATAAATGTGTGTAATGCCCATCGTTTTATTCAGACTTTTTTTTGGAGGGGTAAGGTAAGAACCATATATTATTTCATAGGAAATTATTTGTTCACAGGCAAGGTAGACTAAGTCATAATAAAAAAAAAGTTCACTTTTACTCTTGGGAATGACCTAGCCACACATTAAGCAGTGGGAGCTGTTGTCTGGCTTGTAGGAAAGATATGTCACCCTAGAGAGCCAGAGTGACTTGCTGTGTCAGTTTCAGACTGGATCTTCATGGACTGTCATTCTGTCTGGACTGCTCAGAGGTCTGGGAAGTGATTGCTTCTTGTTTTTTTCCCTTCCCTTGTGAATCCCTGAAGCAGCTAGATACAATCTATCACTTTTTTTTGCCTGCAAAAAGATTTGTATTGGCTGATTGTCACCAAATCAAGGGAGAAAAAGAATCAAATTCAGCACAGATGCTTAAGCTTTAGTATTGTAGCTTGAGTTTATCTAACTGGGAAGTGAGGTCCACAATCTATATTGCTCTGATTGGGTGGTGGGATGAGAAATTCAAGATATTTAGCTGTAGAAAGGCTGAAAATTTGTGACTAAGATACTGTGCTGCTAAGACTCTCTAAGCACAGTTTGCACTTGAGCTTAATTGCAAAGCAGGGACTGTGAGCTACCTCTATGCCAGTACAGTGATGTAATGCAAAGTGGATTTAACTCTTTATGATACACTGGTCCAGGCAGCCAGTCCACAAGGGGAGCTGGTTTCTAAACTAGCTCCCTTTGCAGACCAGCTCCCGCTTGGCACCCTGCAGAGGCAGCAGCGCAGAGTGGCAAGGGGATCTTCGGGAGTGGGGCCAGAGCGCACTGGCTGCCGGCTCCACCACTGGGGACTATATAATAGTCGAGTAATTGTTAAGGATTAATGAGGTTCATCGACTATTCAGTTAACCAACATTTAACATCCCTAGTTCAGGGATGGGCAAATTTTTTGGTGCGTGGGCCACTTCAGGGTATGGCAATTGTATAGAAGGCCATGAATGTTCACAAAAGGGACCAAGGGATTTGGAGGGCAAAAGGGATCTCAGGACTTAGGCAGGATATGTGTGTGTGTGAGAGGGAGAAAAAAAACGAACTCTGACTGGGGGGGTGTGGGCTCTGGAATGGGGTTTGGGATGAGGAGTTTGGGTTGCAGGGGGATGCTTTGAACTTGGACAGAGGGGCTCAGAGTGTGAGGGGGGAATGTGGGCTGAGGTAGGGGGTTGTTGTTGGTGGACTCTGGGGTGGGGATGGGAGGTATAGAGTGTAGGAAGGGGCTCCAGTCTAGGACCAAGGGGTTCAGAAGATGCATCAGTGCTCGGTTAGAGAGGCGGGGCATGGAAGGCAGGCTCTGGGCTGGGTTTATCTCCTCAGTCAGGTTTTGGAAGCAGCAACATGTCCCCCTTCTGGCCGGCTCCAAGATGGAGTCATAACAAGGTAGCTCAATGTGCTGCCCCTACCCCCCATCCGCAGGCACCAGCTCTACGGCTACCAGTGGCTGCAATTCCCAGCCAGTGGGAACTATGTGGGCAGGGGCAGTGCATGGAGCCATCTGGCCGCCCCATGTGTGAGAGCTGGATAAAAGGGTGACATGCCACTGCTTCCAGGAGCTGTGTGCAGTAGAGCAAGCCCCAAACCTGCTACCTAGCAAGAGCTTGAGGGCTAGATCAAAATGGCTGGTGGGCTGGATCCGGCCCCTGGGCCACAGTTTGCTCCCTTCTGTCCTAAGCCTTTCCTAGCACTTTACCATTCTCGTTTAGTCAAAGATCATAACTGGATGAAACTAAGGATGTTAAGGACTAGTTGATTTCCCCCTTGCTGCTTCTATCAGATAGAGGCAGGAAATGGGGGGAGAGGGGGGAAGAAGGGTTACTTCAAAGTGGCAGTGCCGCACAGCTGAGCTGGGGATCAGCTGTGTGGCGTTGCTGCTTTGAAACCCCAAGGCAGCATTTCAAAGGGGCAGCCTCCGCACAGATGATCCCCAGCTCAGCTGTGCAGCAGCTGCCCCTCTGAAATGCCGCCTCGGTGTTTCAAAGGGGCAGCGCCGTGGAGCCCGGTGTCAGCGGGGGACTCCCCAGCTGATCCTGGTCGCTGCATAGCATTTCCATGGAACCCTGGATTAGCTGGGGAATGCCCTGCTGACCCTGGGCTCCATGAAGGCACTGTGGCTTTGAAATGCACAAGAGCCCCACTAGGGACTCTTGTACATTTCAAAGCAGGCATGCCCATGTGCAGCCCGGAGTCAGCGGGACTTCCCACTGGCCCGGGGCTGCATGCAGAGTTCTGCATTCCTCCTTTGAAATGTACAAGAGCACCAGTGGGGCTCCTGTACGTTTCAAAGGAGGAATGTGGAAGTGCCTGTCGAGTAGTCAATAGAAATTCCATTGACTATTTGACTAGTCAACTGCAATTTAACATCCTTAGATGAAACTCCAGCTTGAGAAAAGAGAATTAATAAGTCTGTGAAGATAATTTCCCCTTATCTGCACATTTTTGTTATCTGATCAACAAAGGAGATGAATAGTTTTATCTATTTGTTCCAATGAAACACAGATCTGCAACACTTATGCACCTTTAATTATAATAATGCAAGACTTTAATTATGTTACTTGTTTCAGTTTACTGAGCAGAGTCTAGAAGTCAAGTAGTTATACATAATGGAATAATCATTGTGCTGGATACTTGAGCTTATTGCTCTGCCCTGCCCCCTACTTGATGGAAACTGTGATGACCAACTACCCCCACTTAGGAATGTCTGGTGACCCTTGCCCTTCCTCCCAAACGACAGAGCCTTCCTAAGTGGCAGGCAGATGAGCAGGCCAGCTGCCCAGGAGCCCTCCTGCAAATCCAGCTCCTAGCAGCTCGAGGCAGGCTGATGGTGAGTCAGTAGGCAGTACTGGCCCTGAGAAGCCCTGCAATGTCCGGAGGCATCAAGCCATCTGGATGGACAGGCAGGAGTCAGGTGTGCATGCCTGAATATGCGGGGTATTGTGGCTGAGGGCAATGCTGGTTCACCAGCTTTCACTGTACCTTGTATACTCTGTCTTCAACCCATGCAAAGCAGTGACTAGCTGACTGCTTAATATTCTGTTAATCTAATTTTATTGAGTTTGGTGTTTTGGGAGATAAAGTAAAGTTAAACAAAGTTTCTCTTTCTGGTTCTAGATTCAATTGTTACAACAAATTTGCTGTCTCAAGGTAGTCTTAAAATATTGCATAGTAACTGAGAGCTTCCTCTTCGAGTGGTCCCCGTGGGTGCTCCACTCATGGTGTTGGGTTTGTCCCGGCGCCTCAGCTCGGAGGCTTTGCACAGCTGTTTCCAGCCGGGTGCGACTGCGCAGTATACAGCAGGCGCCGTTCACGCCGTTTGATCTTTGCGCGCACCCGGCTTCCCTGTCAGTTCCTCTCAACCGTACCTGAGCACAGACGGAGCTCTCTCTTTGTCTTTCTCCTCACAACAATTTCTTCCCTCAGGGAACCTGTAATTAGTTAAAGTGTATATAGTTAGTAGTTTTTACTTGTTACCTGTTCTTATTTACAAAAAATTAAAAAAATTAAAAAAAATAAACAAACAAGAAAGGACTTATGAAACTCCGCCATGCAGCTCCTGCTGTTACAAGCCGCTGATCAGCTGAAAAAGACCCCCCAAAAAAACCCTGTTCTCTGAAAAGGAATAGTATCTGATTATGCCTGGATCCCCAGGTTTTAAAAAGTGTGCTCACTGCAGTGAGCCAATGCCGATTTCGGACAGACATTCATTGTGTGTTCGTTGTCTGGGGGAAAGTCATGCTCTCCACAAGTGTGGGCATTGCTCTGAGATGTCAGCCCGAACTCGCCGCAACAGAGAGATGAGATTAAAAATGTTTCTCCTGGATAAGGCACTGGACCCCAATGCAGAAACTTCTGAACAACGGGGGAGAACCCCTAAGAGGAGGATCTCCTCCCCTGATCTGCAGGAGAAACGGAAAAGAATCTCTCCGGCTAGATCCCTTCCACCTGAAATAATGGTGGCGGATCAACATGCCTCTGGCTCTGTCCCACGATCCCTCCACTCAGGGTCGGGGACAAAGGGAGTTAAGCCTACGGTGCCTGGCAAAATGTCCTCTGGAGCAGAGACAGCTCCAGTGCCGGCAAAGGAGCCGGCACCGCACCGGTCTTCAAAAGCCCGGGAAAAAGCTGCGCGGGGGCGCCGGCGCCGCAAAACACTCTCCTGGCGCCGGCAATCCAGCTGACAGCTTTGCTGGCACCGAAGCCTGCAGCGGTACAGACAAGCGGCGCGCAATGCTTGAACGCGCCGGCACCGCTTTCTTCCCCTCGGCAGGCGGCTGCGGAGCTTCATTCAATGCCAGCTGCGGAGCTTCATTCAATGCCGGGCATGCCGCCAGCACCGGGGGGAAACCCCCTTCCCTCCCCCCCCCCCCGGCACCGGCACTCCTTCAGTCACGGTCGCAGCTGCAATCTGGGGCTTCTCAACTACAGCCAGCCCCGGCACCGGACTACAATCAGCCGCAGCAGCTGACTAGCGCACCGGCGCTGGAGCAGCAGCAGGGGCCAGATACACAGCTCCAGGGGGAGCCATCCATTCCTCGTGGGCAGGAAACTAACCCCTCCCCTTCCCCGAGATTCTCACCAGGTCCTTCTTTTTCACTTGCAGAGTATGGATCACCATTACGCCATGGCTATCGTTATCACAGTCCCAGACATCATACCTATTACAGGCGGGACTCTCCGTATGGGCACCCTTATTGCAGAAGCTATTATAGACGCCCATCCTACTCTCCACCACATGGGCGGTCCTGTTGTCACTCTCCGCACATCTCACATGAGAGGCGGCACACCAGCAATAGATAGTCCAGACGTTCCTCTCCTCATCCATCAGATCGTTATTACGACCATCACCGCCTTTCTCCATGCTCATCATGTCCACATTCTCGTCGTTATGGGTATCAGCAATCCTCCTACTACAACCCACAGTCAGCAAGGCAATCTTCGCCACACCAGCACTGTGACCGTCGTCTGGCGTCCCCATCACGCAGTTGCGCAGACCCGACGCAGCACTCAGACCTTGAAGACGGTCAGTTGTCTGAGGAAGACGACCATCAGTCTGGGAATCCAGTTCATCATGGTTCACCCTTGTCTTCTCATGGAGCAGTTTTTCCGGAGGACACGCCCCCACCGGACTATTTTAAACAATTCCAAGACCTGTTCAAGCGGGTGGCTCAATCCCAAGAAATACAGGTAGCACAATCACAAATGAAGCAACATCGACTACTGAAAAACTTGCACCCCAGGCAGAGTGCAAAGGTAGCCATACCAATTGACAAAGCCATTATGGAGGCAACGGACTCCATATGGCGAACACCAGCATCGGTAGCACCAACCTGCCGCAAGGCCGATAAGAGATATTTTGTACCGGCCAAGAACCTGGAGTTCCTTTTCAATCACCCACAGCCGAACTCCCTTGTGGTTGATGCAGCACAACAAAGAGCCAAGGCACCGCAATATAAGTCAACGCCGGATGTTAAGAAACGACACATTTGGCAGGAAGGTTTACACTTCAGCGACCCTTCTCCTGCGTATTTCTAATTATGCGGCCTTATTATCAAACCATAATTTTGATAACTATGAAAAAATTTTCCAGCTTCTCCAGTACCTTCCAGAGAACAAGCGACCCTTCTTGAAGTCCCTAATGCAAGAGGGTTTTAAGGCGTCTAGGGCGAGCTTGCAGATTTCCTTGGATGCAGCAGACACGGCAGCCCGTACTACCGCAACTTCGATAGCAATGAGACGTTCATCTTGGCTAGCTTCCGCAGCAATACCAAAGGAACTCCACGCAAAAGTTGAGGACCTTCCCTTTGATAAGAACAAACTGTTTGCGGAGAAGACAGACGAAATCCTGCACTCTGGGAAAGACTCCAGATCCACGCTCCGCACTCTGGGGGTGTACACACCTCCGTTTTGCCGTAAAAAATATTATCCTTACCAGAAGAGGTACAATTATCCTTATCAAAGACAACAATATCAACAATATCAGCACCGAGCCATAGACCAATCACGTCAGAGGCAGCATCCGCAACATAAGAGAACCCAGCCATTCCGTTCCAACAACCAACAAAATCCCAAACAGCAAGTTTGGTGCTTTGGTCGAGGGCGTGCAACAACCCCTTACTGTGACGGAACAACATCAAGGCGTTCATTTTTTTCACCATCGACTTCGACCTTGTCAAAACCAATAGACGGCAATTACATCAGACCGCTGGGTATTACAGCTGGTGGCATCTGGGCTTACCAGTCCCTTTACCACCATACCACCCACAAACCCACCAACCTCGTCCCTTTTCAGGGACCCCTTTCACGAGAGTCGTCTGAAACAGGAGGCTCAGCGTTTGCTGTCCATAGGAGCCATAGAACCTGTATCTCCTCAGTTCAGAGGGCGGGGCTTCTATTCACGGTACTTTCTGACAGAGAAGACCACCGGAGGATGGAGGCCTATCCTCGATCTAAGAAGGTTAAACAAATACCTCCGCCATCAGAGGTTCAAGATGGTGATCCTTGCCAAGATACTGCCGTCACTGGAGAAGGACGATTGGATTGCGGCCCTTGACCTCCAGGATGCCTATTTTCATATAGCCATACATCCAGCTCACAGGCGTTTTCTCCGTTTCACGATAAGCAACGATCACTTCCAATATCGAGTGCTACCTTTCGGTCTTTCATCTGCTCCCAGGGTATTTTCAAAGACCCTGGCGGTAGTGGCGGCTCACTGGCGGCGCAGGGATGTGATCATATTTCCGTATCTGGACGACTGCCTCATAAAAGGCAGGTTCAGGCAAGAAGTCCAGTGCATGGTAGTGTTAGTCAGACAGACATTCTCATCGCTCGGCCTCATCATCAACGAGCAGAAGTCGTCTCCAGTCCCTACGCAAGCCATACTCTTCATAGGTGCATGGCTCGATTCCACCATGGCCCACGCATACTTACCTCGAGAGCGCTTCCAACTGTTACACGACCTAGCCACGCAAGTCATCCGTGCTCTTACCTGTCTCTGCCTGATGGGGCACATGGCAGCCACCACCTTCGTGGTCCAACATACAAGACTTCATTTTCGTTGTCTCCAGCACTGGTTGGCCTCCGTGTACACTCCAATGAGACATTCCTTGCACAAGGTGGTAATCCCGACTCCTTTAGTTCGAAGGTCCCTCCACTGGTGGCTGCGCCCGGAAAACCTACTTGCAGGGGTTCCATTCAAATGTCAGCAGCCGTCGACCCAACTGACCACAGACGCCTCCCTCCTGGAATGGGGAGCACACATCAACGACGCTTTCGTACAGGGCAGATGGTCAGCAGCGGAGGCACTGTCTCATATCAATCTCCTAGAGCTGAAAGCTGTGTTTCTTGCCTGCAAACACTTTCACCCACAGATAGTTGGTACAACTGTCCGGGTGCTGACCGACAATATAGCGGCTATGTACTATATCAGTCGACAAGGAGGAGCATGATCACGATGACTCTGCGCGCAGGCAGTCCATCAATGGAACTGGTGTATAAAAAACCGTACCACTGTAGTGGCGTCTTACTTACCAGGCGCAAGCAATGTCAGAGCAGATGCTCTAAGCAGAATCTTCCCTCAGGATCACGAGTGGGAAATCCACCCCGATGTCTTGCACAGTGTGTTTCAAGCTTGGGGAATACCTCAAGTAGATCTGTTCGCCACCTACAAAAACAGGAAGTGTCACCTTTACTGTTCCAGGGGAGGTATGGGAAAGGGCTCTCTGGGAGATGCACTTCTAGTTCCTTGGGAAGCATCCCTGCTTTATGCGTTTCCACCGACGGTGCTTATCCCAAGAGTCATACAGAAAGTCAAGGAGGATGCAGCCCGGATCATACTCCTGGCGCCAGCCTAGGCGAGGCAGACGTGGTACCCGTTCCTCCACAGAGTGTCCCTACTACCACCATGGCCCTTACCGCTCCTCCCAGACCTCCTTTCCCAGAATCAGGGATTACTGCTTCACCCCAGATCAGAGAGTCTTCACCTGACAGCATGGTTCATAGCTGGTTCAGGGTAGAGGAACAATCTTGCTCAGAAGTTGTAAAGACAGTATTGTTAAACAGCAGGAGACAAACGGCTAGAAATTCTTATCTGGCGAAATAGAAAAGATTCGTTGCTTGGTGCAAAGAAACTGGCATTCAACCGCATTCTGCACCAATGCACAACATTCTCGATTACATTCTCTCCTTACACCAAGCGGGCCTTTCAATTTCTACCCTGAGGGTTCATCTCTTAGCTATCACTGCTTTTCATACAAGCTTCAAGGGTCAGTCAGTTTTTACTCATCCCATGACCAAGAGGATGCTTAAGGGTATAGTGAACCTTAAACCTCTGAGAAGACCCATTCCCCCTTCGTGGAGTCTGGACTTGGTACTCGACGCATTAATGTACCCACCCTTTGAGCCGTTGGCCACCATCTCTTCACTGATGCTCAACACAAAAGTAGTATTTTTGTTGGCTGTTACATCGGCTCGTAGGGTGGGCGAACTGGCAGCATTCATGGCAATACCACCTTTCACAGTCTTTATGAAAGATGCAGTAACCTTACGTACCCATCCAGCGTTTATCCCGAAGGTCACTACGCAATTTCATATCAACGAACCAGTGATTTTGCCGGTCTTTTATCCAAAACCTCATGTTTCCGCTCGAGACTTGCTATTCCATACCCTCGACGTACGTCGAGCTTTAGCGTTCTATATAGACAGAACACGGTCATGGCGTAAGACCGATCGCCTATTAGTATCCATAGCGCAACGCTCGAAGGGTAATGCATTGTCTTCTCAGCGTCTCTCCAGCATCATAGTTTCGTATATCACTATGTGCCACGCGATGAGAAACAAGCCCCTCCAGACTTTGCCTAAAGCACATTCTACGAGGGCAGTGGCAACGTCTACAGTGTTTGCCAAAGGAGTCTCCCCTAGTGGAAATCTGCAGAGCGGCTACATGGTCCTCGAGCCTGACATTTATAAATTACTACGCAGTTGTGCGTAGATGGATTCCTGACCATTCAGTGTCCTCAGCAGTGCTTTCGGTCATTGACAAGCCTGAACTCCAGGAACACAACCCGAGCACTGCTACGAAGTCACCATGAGTGGAGCACCCACGGGGACCACTCGAAGAGGAACGAGAAGTTACTCACCTCATGCAGTAACGAGGGTTCCTCGAGATGGGTCCCTGTGAGTGCTCCACGACCCACCCTTCCTCCCCGTTCCGGAGTTGTTTGTTCTTTGTATCCTTACAGATACGGAACGGTGAGAAGAACTGACAGGGAAGCTGGGTGTGCGCGAAGATCAAACGGCGCGAAAGGCGCGTGCTGTATACTGCGCAGGCGCACCCGGCTGGAAACAGCTGTACAAAGCCTCCGAACTGCGGCGCCGGGACAAGCCCGACACCATGAGTGGAGCACCCACGGGGGACCCATCTCAAGGAACCCTCGTTACTGCACGAGGTGAGTAACTTCTCGTTTGGAGCCCAAAATTCTTTTCTTTTTCTCATTTTGGTAAATTAAAGCATTTGTCGGTTCTGCGTTTGTTTTTGGTTTGTAAAAAATGAAATTTTACTTTTTCAGTACTGGGCTCAGCTGATTTTATTTGCCATTAATCCCCAGGATTATTACACATATAGGTCAAGCGCAACAAGTAATAGAAAAAGTAAATTTGCTTTTTTTTTTTTTAAACACTTTAGTTTCATTAATGCAAATTTATATAATCCCCATTGAAACACCAAGTGCTTTGGAGGACAGGATTACAGTACTGACAAGTCTTGAGAATTAGTCCAAAATAAACAATATGAAATTCAGTAAAGACAAGTGCAAAGTACTTCACTTAGTAAGGGAAAATCAAATGTACAATTACAAAAGAGGAATAACTGCCTAGGTGATAGTACTGCTGAAAAGCATCGGGAGTTTATAGTGCATCTCAAATTGAGTGAGAGTCAGCAATGTGATGCAGTTACTAAAAAAGGCTAATATGGGCCTCGTGTATTAACAGAAGCGTCTTTCAAAAGATAGAGAAGGTGAATGTCTTGCTGTGTTTCATACCAGTGAAGTGTCAGCTGGAGTAGTGTGTCTGATTCTGGGCATTACGGTTTAGGAAAGAAAATGACAAATTGGGGAGAATTTGGAGGCAAAGAACAAAAATAACAGATTTAGAAAATCTGACCTATGAATAAAATTTAAAAGAAACAAAACTTGGGCATATTTATTCTTGAGAAAAGACAACTGAGCAGTGACTGTTGAAAGTCCTCAAATAAGATAAGGGCGGTTATAAAGAGGATGATGATCAGTTGTTCTTTGGTTCTACTGAAGGTAGGAAAATAAGTAATGGGCTTTATCTTCAGCAAGGGAGTTTCAGGTTGGATATTAGGGAAAGCTTTCTAACACAAATATAGTTAAGGTGTAGAATAGGCTTCCAAGGAAGGCTGTAGAATCTCCATCAAGTAAGGTTTTTAAGGACAGATTAGACAGATGATTCACATATAATCTAAGTGAACTTGGTTCTGCTTCAGCACAGGAATCTAGGCCAGATCCTGAGTGATGCATTTCAAGGCCTGAAGGGACCTCTAAGATCATCTATTCTCCCCTCCTGCCTAGCAGAATCACAGAACTTCACCCAGTGATTCCTGCTTCAAGCTCATAACTTTTTGTTGAGCTAGAGAAGTTCTTCTAGAAAGACATCCAGTCTTGATTTAAAGACTCCAAGTATCAGAGAATCCCCCATATCACTAGATAAGTTATTACAATGGTCAGGTTCCCTTAGTGTTTTAAAATTCTTTTCATCATTTACCTTTTTTGTGTTTCTGTCAACTTGGATAGTAAAAACCAAAGTAACTGGTTCATTTTTCTTTCTAGCTGTTTCACACTCTGGCTTTCATGCACTAAAGCAGTGCTTTATGTAAATTCTTCAGAGGAGGGGCCACATCTTTCCTTGTTTTGGCCAATATCTAGCACTTATCTGGGCCTTCATGGCATAAACATTTACTCATTTTTCAGTCACTGCAGGGGAAGATCCAAACCACCAGTTTTTGTTGCTCATTTATAGATAGATGTCATGAGAACTTTTGCTACATCTCATGGAAATTCCACAAAATTAGTTATGGGGCTCAAGTCTCTTGAGTCTGTGCCATTCACACTCCGTTTCTGACCATCCTGCAAGCCTGAACATCCACTGAGATCTTTAGGCAAAGTGTGATTGTGCAGCATGGGGGACTTGGGGCCATACTTCAGGATCCATCTTTAACACGTGAGTTTGTTTTTTTAAAAACTTACAAATGAGGTCTCTTCTGGCCCTATATTCTAAATAGGAATGTGCTTGCTGAAGTTAGTGAGCTTTCAGTAATGTTAAGTATGCAGACACATTTGCCTATGATCTTATGTAATTATCAAAATAGTGCATTTAAAATTGTACTATGTAATTGGGACATATTAGAGTTTGTCAGACAATTCAGTTTTTTTCAGGGACCTAAAAAAATATTGGGATCTTATTGCTGTGTTTTACATCAAAATTATATAAGCATTGTTGAATTAAAAACTAGTGTAGGGCCCATAATCTATTCTCAGACTTTGAACAACACTGACAACGTGTTTGGGAGCTTTCTGTGGAAAAATGGTAGAACATGTCTCCATTAATCAATTTAATGAAAATAATTCCATATAAACATTACTGTATTAATGTGGTGAAACTCTGGGTGTTCCTCCCCTCTGCTTTGGAATTCTCCTTAATAGGCTCTGCATTAAAAAAGCAACTGAGTGAGGTTAATGGGCATGACTAGATAGCTTCAGGGAAGACCACGAGGGAAGGAGGGTGAATATGCAGATGGTATGGACACGGAATAACCTCAACACTTGAAGTGGTGGGGACAACTGTCTGTGTTGTAGGAAAAAGGGGTGGTCCCTAAGGGCTAGAGAGCCAAAATGACTTCTTGAGGCAGCTTCAGAAAAGGCCAGCATGGGGATGCTGTCCCAATTCTTCCCTTCCCACCAGTGACCAGAAAAGAAGCAGTATTATTTAGTTCCCCTTCAGCTCAAGAAAAGCCCTCTTTTACCTATACCAGGTGGAGCAGAACCTATACCGGGGTGGCCAACCCATTCTGGGCAAAGAGCCAAGATAGCAGTAGATCCAGCGTGAAGAGCAGGGGCAAAGTTGTCGAGAGAGGGGGAAAAAAAAGGACTGCCCCTCTCGCCCCTTTAAAAGGAGCCCCCGGTCACATTTGGTCGGGGGAAAAGAAAAATTTTAAAAAGCTCTGCCCCTTTAAGAAAACGCATTTCAACACGTTTAGAGGCTTTTTGGCCACATTAGGCTCCTGCTGGCCGATGCCATCATTAATTCTATATCTTTCATGGCTGCGCCAGACGGCTCACCTGCCCAGGTCAGCACAGGGATCTGGGAGGAGAGGGCCGTTTTTGGTGGCGCGGGGGCAGCATACGAGCCATGGGGGGAGTTTCGCGAGCCGCACTTTGGGGGGGTGGCCTCGGGTTGGCCACAGCTGACCTATGCTCCCACTCATTGTGGTAGTTAAATACTAGCTTTTGTCCTGATTTACTGTGGGTGTTATGCTAGTTGCTCCTTTCTTGGTGGGGATGGGAGCTATGCAGGACTTTTCCCCTCACTGTCAGATAGACAAGGGGGCAGTTTTTTCACCTTCCCCAGATCAGGCTCAGGGCTTGTTTGGGGGCAAACATGAAACGTGACGTAAGCTATGATGTTGGAATTTATTATATAAGGGTGCTGCAAAAATCCAGTGCAAATACTCTGTAGGGAAGGGATTTAGTGATAAACTAAAATGAATTGGTCAAGGATTTAGAGGACATGTTCTTTAAAGGAAAAAAAATGAGGGGTTGGGTCTTCTATAGTCTCCTCCTTTTTTGGTCCCCTTAACCCTTGTTTGGGGATGGAGAGTGGCAAGTTCCCAGTGGTGGGTTGGCTGGGGACATGCTGCCTGGTTGGTGGCTGCTCTGTGGCCCTTCAGGTCTGTCTATGTCAGAGACCTTGCTACCCAGTCCGTGGCTGCTCCGCAGCTCTCTAGGGCATGCTTACTTGCTGCCCCCCTGTGATCATTCTGGGGTATAACTGTCTCCTGTGCTTGCTTCCTCCTATGGTCATTCCCAGATCTCCCTTTTCATTCGATGAATCACATTCCACACACATCCCATTGTCTTGGCACAACCAAACCCTTACCTTGTTTTAAGTTATGATAAGAGGAAGCTGCATACCAAATTTGGTGGTCCTAACTCTTACTGTTTAGGAGGAGTTCTTGAACAAACAGACTCTCAGATGAATGGACAGACAAGCTCTCTCAAATATATAGTAGATATAAAAACATGTTCATGTACCAGGTAGATATTCATGCCAGTTTTTCTGTACTAGTAAATTGCATTGTGATATCTTTCCTTAAGTAGTCAAGTGGTAAAACATGTTGAGCTATCATAACTTGTAACTCATAATTATTAGTCAAATGATACTTTTCATTTTTGTTATTAAAAACTGACTGGAAGAGCAAGCTTATGACATAAACTGTTAAATCTGTGTAGAAATTGAATCTACTGCCTAATAATTTCTTTTCTACAGGCTACAGAAAGTGATATGGGAGATGTTGATTTAACAGGTCTCCCAGAAGCCCCTGTGGATTCTGAAGATGATGAAGAAGAAGATGAAGATATTGACCGAACTTCCGATCCATTACTGGGGCGAGATGTTGTACGGGAGTGCCTCGAGAAAGAACCTGCAGACAAAACGGATGATGACATTGGTGAGAAGATCTTGATGTGATGCTTTGTATTATAACTCAATAATAGAGATTTCTTTGAAATCTGTGGAAGTACATAATTGTCCCAAAGAATGTATATGTTTAACTAGACTATTATTTTCTTATATTGGGTATTTGAAAATATTAGCACTGAGATGATAAATACTTTGGTGATTACAATTTTCTAATGGGGAGAGGGAGAGTAATTCTAACTACCTGAAGCTGGCAAATTGGGTTTGAAATTTTTGGCAGGGCTGATATTATCACAGTATGGAGAGACTGAATTTAAATTCCAAGGAATCTGAGCCAAAAACATTTCAGCGCATGCTAGGCTAAAACTGGCATTAGTTTAACATTAAAATAAAAGTTGATACTTTATACTTTTTCCTCTGATTGTTTCTCTGAACACAGAAAAATGATTTCATGTTATTGATGTTATCTGGCTTACTATCATCATTTAACAAGAATACTTTATAACTTTTTTAAAAGCTTGAAGTTCAAGTGCTGTTACACTTAGCTAGATTGATGCCATAATAGTCAATGAGAGCGCAATCAAGATTGAAAAGCCAGATTCCTTTTATTAATCTCGATTGTAAAATGCATGCTGTGCTCATTTAGCCACAGGCACTAATAGTGATTGAAATACCACTGAGCAATTCCTTCAGTGAGTTTAACTCTGAGGTTTAATATACCTGCAGGGGGTATGGTACCTTAGAGGCACAGGCCTTGCGGTCTTTATATCAATGTTTCCTTTATCTAATAGAGCAATTACTGGAATTTATGCATCAACTCCCAGCCTTTGCAAACATGACCATGTCTGTAAGAAGAGAGCTTTGTTCGGTTATGATATTTGAAGTGGTAGAACAAGCAGGAGCCATCATACTTGAAGATGGACAAGAGGTAAGTTATAGCACATAACATGATTTAAGCACGATATGTTATTGAAACTCAGGACTTCAATATAGTGAACCCCAGACGTACAATAGCATTAAACAATTTCTAGAGTGCTAGAAGCAATCACTATTTATTTTTTTGTAGTTAAGGGTTGTTTTTCAAAAATGTATTCATAATGTCATAAAAGAATGGGCTATCCCTATCACTAACAAACCAAAATGTTCTGCTCAGGAAATATCCCTTCTTCTTCAAGTGATTGCTCATGTTCATTCGAATGAGGTGCATGCGTGCCGCATGCACGGTTCCCGGAGCATTTTTTCCCCAGCGGTACCCTTCGGGCCGGCAGGTCGCCCCCTGGAGTGGCGCCGCTGTTGCGGAGCATAAGTACCTCTGCCGGCCCTCCCCCTCCTCAGTTCCTTCTTACCGCCCGTGAGGGACGTTGGCGCTTGCTGTCTTGTGCAGATCCCAGCTTGTTATCTTCGCCCGTTGGCAGTTCTTTGTTTCAGTAGTTGTAGTTAAGTAGTTGTTAAGTACTTAGAGAAAGTTTTCCTTGAACTCCCCCCGCCTGGGGGCCGGTGATGCCAGGCCCGCAGGGCTTCAAACCGTGTGCGGCTTGCACGAAGCCTATGCCCAAAGGAGATCCCCATGAACAGTGTCTCAAGTGTTTGGGGGAATCTCACCTTGCGGACGCCAGCAAGATTTGTAGGGGGTTCAGGCCACATATCAAGAGGGAAAGGGATTCCCGCTTGAAGTTGCTCCTGATGGAGTCGGCGCTATAGCCTGCATCCTCCAGAGAAGCCTCGGTGCGTAGACCCCAGCACCGAAACGGGTGAAGGACTCCAAGGGGAGATCACCCGAGCGCAAGGCCCACAGGGACCGGCACCGGCAGGGATACTCCCCGGTACCGTCCTCGCCTGTCCGGCACCGCAAGGGGATGCAGAAGAGGAGGGAGACTGTGCACAGGGCCAAGAGTCCGGGGCCTATCCTGGCCCGCCGCCCCTCCACGCCGGAGGCGTTCGAGGCAGCTCAGGAGCTGACAGAGCTAATGGTCTCACCTCCCTCGCCCCGCTCCTCGCAGAAGTCTTTGACTTCGGTACCAGAGGCCTCGGGGGCACTGGTGGTCTCCCCAGCCTCTGGGCCCTGGCCGGCACCGGTAGAGTCAAGGGACCAACCATCGCTGCCGGCTGCTTCCATACAGGGTCAGCTGGTGCTGGCGGAGGCGGCTTTGACAGCACCGTCTCTGGTCCAGACGACCCCTGGTGCGTTGCTGCCGGCACCCGTGCGCCCTACAGCCCCGTCGGTCGTAAGGGCGCTGGTACCGAGGCCATCATCACAGGCACCGGCCTTGCCGGCACCACAGGCGCAACCCTGCAGGCACCGCAGGATCCGGCTCCGCAGGCACCGTTGTACCAGCCGGTACCGAGTGGTCCGGTGCTGCACTTACCGCTGCAGCCACGTCCCCACGCCGGGAAGCCAGAGTCCATGGCACGGTTTAGGCCCAGAGCACTACACGGTCAACCTTTGATGGCACCGCCCTGGTTGGCGTCCGAGCTGTCCTCGGAATCCGAAGCGGAGTCTCTATGTTCGGCAGGGTCGTCTCGCATGTCTTTACGGCACCGGTCTCGTTCTCGGCACCAAGCAGCACCGCAGGGGTTCGAACAGACGTGGCCGCCGCAGGTGCAGCAGCCCTGGCCGTTTTGGACACCCTGGGTGTATCACCAGTGGCAAGGGCCACTCCCGCCTTCTGGTTCGGTCAGTGGGTCGCGGAGGAGGTCCAGCCTTCGGCCTCGTTGTCCCGGGCCCTGCCGTCGCCAAGAGGGGCTAGCCCTAAGGGGCACCTGGACCTGGGGAAATCACGGGCCGATCTCCCACAGCAGCCGGAGGTACCGCAGTAGCCGGTCCCTGCTCCAGTGGTCCTGAGTCGTGAGTCAACATCCTCATCGTCTCCGGACGAGGCTTTGGCAGACCCGGCCCTGACTATGCCAGCTATGGACACGAGGGTGCACCAGGAGCTGCTCTGCCGACTTGCGGTGAACCTCGGGGTGCCGGTTTAGCCGGTGACCGAGGAATCAGACCCAATGGTGGACATCCTCACCGAGGATACCCCGGCGAAATTGGCCCTGCCACTAAATAAAACAGTGGCAAAAATTACAAACACCTTGTGGCAGATGCCAGCATCCCTGTCCCCGACGCTCAAGGGGGTCGAGAGGAGGTATTATGTCCCCCCAGTCGGGGCATGAGCACCTCTATTCGCACCCGGTGCCAGGTTCTATCGTGACCCAGGCAGCGGCCCAGAAGGAAGGACAAGGGCAGCCGGGCCCTTCTCCAAAAGCAAGGGACCCTAAGCGTATGGACCTAATGGGGCGCAAGGTCTATGCAACGGGGGGGGGTGGGGTGTGCAATTGCGCATCGCCAACCAGCAGGCTATGCTCAGTCACTATGCCTACAACACCTGGCAAGCGACGGACAGGTTCCGAGACAGGTTGTCCCTGGAGGATAGGCAGGAGTTCTCCGCCCTGGCCACAGAGGGCAGGAAAATAGCACGCACCACCCTACAGGCGTCCGTGGATGTGGTAGACTCAGCAGCCAGGATGATGGCGTCCGGTGTGGTGATGAGACGTAACGCCTGGCTCC
Source organism: Rafetus swinhoei (assembly GCA_019425775.1). Taxonomy (NCBI): domain Eukaryota; kingdom Metazoa; phylum Chordata; order Testudines; family Trionychidae; genus Rafetus; species Rafetus swinhoei. The sequence goes on along the minus strand of CM033428.1, from coordinate 16,394,528 downwards.
AGGCTTCACAGTCTGAAAGATACCAGGTCGACTCTTCGGTCGCTGGGTATACATATGCCCGCACCCCAACGCAGGCAGTTGCCGAGTAGGCAGGCGCATAGGGCCCAGCCACAGGCCACACGGCCGGACTATTGGTGGCGCAGGCCCCGTGGTCGTACTGGGGGTTTCGCCAATGTGCCAGGCTCAGGAGCTCGTAGTAGGCGCCGTCGGCCCCACCCGGATGCAGGCAGGGGCCCCACTCAGCCCTCTCCCAACCCACCTAAGCAGTCGTTTTGAAGGTGTGCTCGGGGACCCGCATACCGATACCCACTATTTTCCCCCCAGTTTGGGGACCGGTTGTCCCACTTTGCCCAGGCCTGGTCGGTCAATACCTCGGATGAATGGGTGTTGGACATAATTTCCCGGGGTTATTCTATCCCCTTCCTAGGTCCTTACCCCTCCCTTCCTCCTCCCTATCTCTCTTCAGGGACCCGTCTCACGAGGCCCTCCTCAAACAGGAGGTCGCCACGCTCCTGGAAAAGGGGGCGGTGGAAAGGGTCCCTTCCCGCAGGGAGGGCAGGGGGTTTTGTTCCCGTTATTTTATTATTCTGAAACCGAAAGGGGGCCTTCGGCCCATCCTGGACCTCAGGGACCTCAACGGACACATAAGAAAGGAAAGGTTTCGGATGGTGATCCTGGCCTCAATAATTCCGGTATTAGACAAAGGGGATTGGTATGCGGCCCTCAATTTGAAGGACGCCTACTTTCATGTCGCGATCCGGGCAACCCACAGGAGGTTCCTCTGGTTCGTGGTAGACCACCAACACTTCCAGTTTACTGTCCTACCCTTTGGGCTGTCAACCGCTCCCAGGGTTTTTACGAAGTGTTTGGCAGTGGTGGCTGCCTTCCTCAGGCGGCTTGGGGTCCAAGTTTTTCCGTACCTGGATGACCGGCTCATCAGAGATCGGTCGAGGGACCAGGTCGCCGCTCACATAGAGTTGGCGCAGTCTCTATTCGGCAGACTCAGACTCGTCCTGAACGAGGAGAAGTCGAAATTGATACCAACACAGAACATAGAGTTCGTGGGGGGCGGCCCTGTGCGCCAGGACGGGGTGCACCTACTTCCCACTGTCCAGGTTTCTGGCGATCAGGACCCTGGTATCCCGCCTGGGGCAGTCCCCGTTGACGACTGCGAGGTCGTGCATGAAACTCCTGGGTCACATGGCGGCCTGTACCTATATGGTCAGACACGCCAGATTGCGGCTCAGGCCACTGCAGGCGTGGCTGGCGAAATCCTTCAATCAGGCCAGACAGGGATGGGACCAGGTCCTGTCTGTGCCGCAGGACGTCCTGGCCTCGCTCAGTTGGTGGACATTAGAGACAGAGGTGTGTGCAGGTGTTCCCTATCGTGCGGAGCTGCCATCGGCCCAGCTCATCACGGACGCCTCCGACGACGGCTGGGAGGCACACCTACAGAGTCGCAGGACGCAGGGATTGTGGTCCCCCCCACGAAAGGGAGTTGCATATAAATGTGCAAGAACTGAGAGCGGTCAGGAGGGCTTGCGAGGTTTTCCTGGCCATGCTCTCAGGGAAATTGGTGTCCGTTCTGCTGGACATCACAGCAGCTGTTTGCTATATAAACAAGCAGGGTGGGGCTCGATCGTCCCCACTCTGTCAGGAGGCGGCTCTCCTCTGGGAATTCTGTATAGCCCACGGCATACAGCTACAGGCGGCGTACCTGCCGGGAAGCGTGAATACACTAGCAGACTCACTGAGCAGGTCCTTCAGAGTCCACGAGTGGTGCCTGAAGGGGAAGGTTTTGGCTCAGCTTTTCTGGTTGTGGGGTCGTCCCCTGGTGGACCTATTCGCTACCAAGGGGAACAGGAAATGTCCCCGGTATTTCTCTCCCCTAGGTCTGGGAGCGGGTTCGAAGGGGGACGCCCTGACCTCTCCGTGGCCTCGGGGGCTGCTTTACGCGTTTCTCCCGTTCCCGCTCGTTCCCAAAGTGCTCACCAGGACCAAGCTGTTCAAATCCCGGGTAATCCTGGTAACCCCGGACTGGCCCAGGCAGTATTGGTACCCCATCCTGCGGGAGATGGTGGTGGCCAGGCCCCTTTGTCTGCCGCTGACCCCGGACCTGGTCACCCAGGACAGGGGCGGGGGCATCCTGTATCATCCGGATGTCAAGTCCCTTCACCTGATGGCGTGGCTTATCCATGGCTGAAACCATCCGAGAGAGCTTGCTCGCGGGGGGGGTGCAGGAGGTTCTCCTGGGGACCCAGAAGCCAACCACCAGGCAGTCATACGCCGCCAAGTGGAAGCGGTTTTCGGTCTGGGCACAGAGCAAGGGAGTCTGTCCTTCCCAAGCCCCTGTTCCTGTGGTCCTGGACTACCTGTTCAAGTTGAGACAGGCGGGCTTATCCGCGTCGTCGGTACGGGTGCATCTAGCGTCCCTAACGGCGTTTCATGAGAGGTCAGAGGGAAATTCGCTGTTCGCTCACCCCCCCTCATGAAGAGGTTTCTAAAGGGTCTAGACAAGTTGTTTCCCCATGTGAGAGCCCCGGTGCCACAGTGGGACCTCAACTTGGTGCTAAATAAGCTCCTGGGTCCCCCCTTTGAGCCCCTGGCATCCTGCCCTCTCAGGTTTCTGTCGCTTAAGGTGGCATTCCTAGTGGCCATTACGTCAGCACGTTGGGTGTCGGAGTTACGCGCCCTGACGGTGAAACCCCCGTACCTGGTGTTCTCGGTGGACAGGGTTCGGCTGCGTCCTCACCCTGCATGCCTCCCCAAGGTGGTGTTGACCTTCCACGTGTCGCAAGACATATACCTCCCGGTTTTCTTTCCCAAGCCCCACCGCTCCCCTAAGGAGCGGGCGTTGCACTCCCTGGACGCGAAGTGGGCACTGGCGTTTTATATAGCCAGAACGAGGCCTTTTCGCAAGTCATCGCAATTGTTTATTGCCTATGCCGAATGGGTAACGGGGACGCCGGTTTCGGCCCAAAGGCTGTCAGGATGGATATCCTCCTGCATTAGGGAGTGCTGTGCTCTGGCACACAGGGAGCCGCCCCGTATATTGGCGCACTCCACCAGGGCGCACGCTTCGTCCGTAGCCTTCGGGGCCCAGGTCCCAATCCTCGAGATCTGTAGGGCTGCTACATGGTCCTCGGTCCATACGTTCACCGAGCATTACGCCCTCACTCAGCAGGTGCAGGAGGACTCTGCCTTGGGTGCAGCGGTGTTGGGCTCTATTCTGTAAAGGAAAAATAAAAAAGGGGATGGATGAGTGGCACGCTATAGTGTTACATGCCTCCTGTGCCTACCTGTTGAGTTAGTGTTACATGCCTCCTGTGTTATGTTCTATGATTGCACTGTTTGATTAAAGTTATCGTTGTAGTTGAATACCGGTGAGGTTGTTCTGTTAGTTAGAAAGGTGGCTCTGACCCCGCCCCTGGTGGGCTAGCTTGGAAGCCACCTCATTCGAACGGACATGAGCAATCACTCGAAGAAGAAAACAGGATTACTTACCTGTAACTGTTGTTCTTCGAGATGTGTTGCTCATGTCCATTCGATTCCCCCCCTGCCTCCCCTGCGTCGGAGTTGCTCCGGCAAGAAGGAACTGAGGAGGGGGAGGGCCGGCAGGGGTACTTATGCTCCACTATAGCGGCGCCACTCCAGGGGGGGACCTGCCGGCCTGACGGGTACCTCTGGGGAAAAAATGCTCTGGGAACTGTGCACGCGGCGCGCATGCATCTCATTCGAATGGACATGAGCAACACATCTTGAAGAATAACAGTTACAGGTAAGTAACCCTGTTTTTTCTGAAGTAACAATTGCACAAGATTAAAAAGATTTATAAAAAGATTATCTACTTTCTTAACTGAAGTCTTGTGCAGATTTGAGTTTCCAGTGGTCATGGTTTAAGGCTATATAAAAAATGGAGCATCACACCATAGGCTTCGTTGTCAGAAGAGTAGTAACAGACCATGCAAACATTTTAAAATTATTAGCAGTTGGTAGATTGTGGAGTTAGAAATAAACTTTTTTATTTTGGCTCATCCTTCATTTACTGCTTACAAGTCAGTGGACGGTAAACAGTAGTCTTTGACATATTGTAATGAAGGAATGTTATAAAATCTTAATGATAGCATATTTAGTACCACATGGGCAAGTACTTCTGGGAGACGAGCATGAAATTATCTTCCTTATCAGAACTTGCTAAGAGATCCACACTTTTTTAATTCATTCTAGCTTGATTCTTGGTATGTTATTTTAAATGGCACGGTGGAAATCAACTATCCAGATGGGAAAACTGAAAGTCTCTGTATGGGAAATAGTTTTGGGATTACCCCTTCTCTGGATAAACAGTACATGAATGGAGTGGTTAGGACCAAAGTAGATGACTGTCAGGTAAGATTATATCTGTGCATAATTTTCTTACATTTTTAAATGGCTAATTAAAAAGATAATCTGGTTTCATTTAACATAGTGATCTTTATTCTGGAAATAAAGGTTGGCACTTGATGGTCGGGGTGTGATACTTGAAGGGATGGGCCTTCTGTTAAGTTAGGGCTTGTCGATACAATGTTTTAGTTTGGAATAGAGGGATGTAAACTCTAGTGCACACTAATGTGTCATGCACTGACTGGCCTGTATGGGTCGTGGTGGCATGCATCGAAAAGTAGGATTGCCAGTATTTCCTTATTAGAAGGGGATAAGATCAGCAGTTGTTGAGGACTACAAAAAGCAGCAAGAAATACCCCTGCTGAATAGTGATGATGATGATTATTATTATTGATGATGGTGGTGATATTAGTTGGTGTGGGAATGGGCTGCTAAAATAACAGTCCCTTGTTTTGAAATACAATAATGACTTTTAACTTCATTAAAAGTTCCCTAGTGCAAGTTACAGGGCTACATTAACATGCACTAGGGAACTTTTGGCAGGGGCCAGCAGAGTCCACACAGGACAGTTGATGCCCTACATGCACCCTTCTAGTGCAAACCAGAAATACCAAATAGACAAACTCTTAGTCGTCAGTTCTCCCTTCTTATTTTAGAACAGTTTTCTTATATATTACTGTAAACTGAGAAACAGGAACTTCTGTGTTGTGCTGAAGTGGCTATTTACCCATTAAGGTCATGGTATTTGTGTGTGTTTGAAATACTTTAAGAACAGTTAAACAGAAAATATCCATTTCCACTTTTTTACAAGCTAAGTTCTCTTTTAAGATTGGTCTTTGTACAGTAACATTTTAGTACTGTATGAGGGATTATCAATTTAATTTAGACTCTTTTACTATTTAATATCTAGTGGAACTGGACAGGAGAAGACTGGACTGATGTCAAATGATATGCTATCATCATTACATTATATTTGCCCAGGTTTAGTTCGTGGAGATATCTTTATGTACTACAGGTTTATTAATTGTCCCCATATTGTTCTGGGACAGTTTGTTTGTATAGCACAGCAGGATTACTGGCGGATTCTGAACCATGTGGAAAAAAACACTCATAAAGTTGAGGAAGAAGGAGAAATTGTTATGGTAAAGGAGCACAGAGAGCTGGATCGCAGTGGAACCAGGAAAGGGCACATAGTTATTAAGGTGATTTTCTTTTACTTAATATTCTATCAATCTCTAAAATCTTTAATTTGTCAGAAAATACGGTGGGAACCTGGAACAAATATTCACATTTGTCTGTAAAACAGTTCAGCAGAGAGATGATTAGAAGGACTTATATTTTTATATAAATGAAAAATCTCCTTCCAATTAAGCAGAATCTATTCAGTATAGATTTTCTGGTTTTATGTTAGAAACCACATGTTAGTGTCTTTATATGTATTAATCTGGTTTTTGCTGGATTAAAACAAACTAAAAAATGGTTGGAATATTATTCTGTGTGCCAACCAAATGCTGTTGTAAATGCCAAGATACTGCATAGACTCACAAAATGTATAGAAAGGTTGAAATATGTAAACTTAATCACATTTTTCTTTCTAAGAGTTTATCAGTGTAATTTGAAAAAAGTTCACTGTGTGATTCAAAGCCTGGAAATGGCCATTGGGGTAATGATACTGTGTGTGACTTTCTGAAAGCCCTTTGCACATCTATTTTTAAGGCAACACCTGAGCGACTCATCATGCATTTAATTGAAGAACATTCTATTGTGGACCCAACTTATATAGAAGATTTCCTTTTAACATACAGGACATTTCTATCAAGCCCATTGGAAGTTGGGGATAAACTCTTGGAGTGGTTTAGAGTGGATAGCCTCAGGGATAAGGTTGGTGTCCAATAAATACATAAGCTTTGGTGTTGAAAATTTTGTCAATCTTTAATCCCTTTTTGTGGTGCTGATAAAGTTTTTCTATCTGTGATAACCTAAAAATAAATATTTTTATAACAGTATATTTCAGTAGCATAAAAAGATATTCTTTCTCGTATCTGTACATGCTCGATATGATTCTAAATTCAGATATGCCCGTGTATAGCCACTAAAATATGTAATTACTGATCTTGATATGTAAATGACACTGCATCTGAAATCTAAGTTCAGAACTATTGTTCAAAATTTCACATAGAACAAATATTTTCACTTGTACCGTCTCATATTCTGAGTACAATCAACCTCTCAAAAGACTGGTTTTTTTGCCAGTAATTCAGGGAAATTAAGTGTCCATGATTACCTGGGCATATTACTCTTGCTTTCATGGTACCATTGCACCTATCTTCCATAGTTTTCTTGGAAAATAGCTTTTCAAGGCAGCAAGCACATTTGATTTTAGCAGCTTTCTACAAACTATGCTTCTGAAGTTAACTTCCACTACAGAAAATAATTGTAGATGGTGCAGATTACTTCTGTTTATGGAAGTAAATGAAGTTCTGCATGTGCACACAAAATAAAATCAATATAGTCTGGTGATTTTTCTTCTTAGTCTGTTATATGAAAAAGATGGCAACAATGTTCTTACCTTATGTTTTTCATAGTTACTAGAATTTATCTGCAACAAAACCCACAGAGTTTATCTGCAAACAAAACAAAAAACAAAAATCAAATCACTGAAGGAGCTGATATTTAAAATTACAAAATCTTGTGAGTGTTATTGCTCTTCCCCTCTCTCTTAATTTTTGCCATGCATTTTGACAATTAGTCTTTACTTTAAAAACAATTAAAATGTGGAAATTGTGTGCATCCACAGAGAATATCTGGAATAACTGCCAACTGATATTAGTAGTCTGTCTGAGAGCACAATTCCGTAGTGTAAAAGGAGGTAGTCCTTTGTTCACATCCCACAGACTGTTTTAATAATCTTTGTATAAAGTATGCCTTGTGAGATATCATTTAAAATTCATAATTTGCTGATCAATAATGTCATGGTAAAATTCATGTAGCAGTATTGTTATATATGAAGTTATAAACAAACATAATCTGAGATTCATGACTAAAAGCATGTTTTCCAGGGAAGTCTGGGGAATGGCCAAACCAGTTCCTCTCAGACAAAGGGCAAGCTGATGCTTCAGCCAGATTTAAATGGCTGATGGACCACTGCTTGACCATTTTGGGGGGGAGGAAAGGGGGTGGAGAAAAAAACCCTACATCTTAGCACAGAAAATGCATGGAGTTTCTTTCCACACAGACGACCTGACATCCTGAATCTCATCTGGAAAAGTTTTCCAAGGAGAGGGGGACTGACACTATAAAAGTGGGGAAAAACACCTCAAGGCACCTCCCTTCTCTTTCTCACCCTCTTTGTCCATTGATTCACTACACTAGAAGAACCAAAAAACCAGCCATTAAACAGAAGAGGGGGTCCTGGCCTACAAAGATAGGCCAGTAGGACTGTTGAGTACACGTGTTGAGCAGAACTTTGCTTTGTATGTAATGTAGTTTAAGTTAGGCATTAGTTGTGTTTATTCTTTTCTTTTTTCTTGTAACAATTTCTGACTTTTATGCCTTATTACTTGTATTCATTTAAAAATCTATGTCTTTGTAGATTTTAAACTGTTTTATTATTTTATCTAATCCAATGTGTTTAAATTCAGAAGTTTGGGAAACAACATTTGAGATGATGAAATATGTTCATAATAATTCCACCAATTAAATAACAGACCTATATAAATTTGTGTTGTCCCGGGGGGGAGGAGGGAAGTCGAGTAGTACAAGGCAAATATTTCAGGGCAAAAATCTGGGACTGGGAGTGTGGTGAGGTCACCTTGCAGTTTTATTCAAGCTAGTAATCAGAGCCTAGGTGTTGCTTACTGGTTGCAGTATACACACAGACGTAACTGGGAGTGACTTGCATGGCAGAGGCTGTGAGAAATCTGGGCTGGCATTACAGCAGCAAAGCATTGTAAAGGGCACCCCAGGCTAGAAGGCAGGGGAGACACAGCTGTTCATTAGTAGATTGTACTCTGGATATGTCAACATGTCCAGCACTTTCAATCATTTTCTTTTCTGTGCATAATGAAAAGAGGGGCTTAAAATGTGCTAAGTATATAGATACAGATACTAAAATGACTTTGGTATGGAGGGGCCTGTGTTGGAGAACATTTTTATAACTGAAATTTAAGCACTTTTGCATACAGCAACTTTTTTGTGGACTTGCAAAGAAAGAAAACTGTCTCAGCAAATAAAATAGGAAGTAATTTATTTTTAGACAAAAGAAACTGTTGTAATTGTTGAGCACTTTTGTTTTATATAGATGTGAGTAATTGACAGGCTGACTATATGATGAGGGTTGTACAGTAATTCGGTAGCACAGTCAACTGCATTTTTTTAAAAATGAAGATAAAGGTTCTTAAAATGTGATGTTGTATTGTTACTATGCTTTCCCTAAAAGTTATGGTTAAGGGAATGACTGATCAGTCATAATGGCAATATGAAATGTGTAAGATTTCTGAAGGGAAACTAGTTGACAATGACTTTGAGAGACTGTACATAGTAGTCCAATTTCATGGGGGGGGTTTCTTTTTTGATCAATTTAATTGTGCAGTGGAAGAAAATGACCCAGGAATGGTTTAAAAACAGTAAAAGTGACCTCTGATTTTGGTTTACTTCTATGAAAACCATGTAACATTAATGCAGAAAATAATGGCATGTCAGGTTTAATCCACATAAATGAATTCATTTACAATGTACATAATCTTTTTTCTTACTACTAACAACTCCAAAACCAACCTATCAAAAAATGCTCATGTTTATCTTATTTCTGAAGGTAACCAGAGTGGTCTTATTATGGGTGAACAATCATTTCAATGATTTTGAAGGAGATCCCGCTATGACACGATTTCTGGAAGAATTTGAAAAAAACTTGGAAGATACGGTAGGACTAAAAACTATCAGTGTCATGCTGTCCGATGATGTGGGCTTTTCCATCTGTGATTTAAGAATATTTTTTAAAAGCCTTGCACTAGAAGAAGACAATGCATTCAGTTTTTAACAGAGTCTTAGTCTAAATTGTACATATCACTGTACTGAATGAAGCGATAAAATGGTATAGAATGTTCATTTCTATCTCTTGATGGTATTTCAAGAAAGAACAGTTTTTTGGGTAAGAATTGGATCCTTACATTCATAGTCTTTTTTTTTTTTTTTTTTTTTGTATGTTCTTTTTAGTTCTTCCAATTCAAGATAAAGAAACATTGCATTCCTTTGTGTCTCTTCTGATTTGCAGAAAATGAGAGGTCACCTCAGGTTGCTGAATATTGCCTGTGCTGCCAAGGCAAAGTGGAGGCAAATTACACTACAAAAACCATCCAGAGACTCACCACTCTTTTTCTGTCTTGTTGGAGGAAGTGAAAAAGGTTTTGGCATTTTTGTAGAGACTGTAGAAACAGGCAGCAAAGCAGCAGAAGCTGGACTTAAGCGTGGTGATCAGGTAAAAAAGTGCATACAATTATTCATATGTCAGATATCATTTTAATAAAAATGCCTCCCAGCTCAACCAAATAGAGTAAATGCCAGAAAACTTTTGTCTGAAAAATAAGATATTATTAATTTGCTTAGCAAATTCTGTAGTACAGGTTGAACCTCTCTAGTCCAGCACCCTTGGGACCTGACCGGTGCTGAACCAGAGAATTTTCCAGACCACAGGAGGTCAATATTTTCTAGCAGTGTTACCAACACTTCCATTGCTTATTGAGCTCTTCGAAGACATTTAGGGTAAATTAGAGCTAAATAACACCACAGAACACTGAGAGCCGTAAACACTGGTGGCTGTAAACAAACATTGTAGGACCGTGGCAAATGGCCATTCTCATGATAAGCGGACATCCAGCTAACTAAAATCATGCCGGATCATGGATGTTGCCAGATCAGAGAATGCCAGATTAGAGAGGGTCAACCTGTATTTTAAGGATTTGTGGTTTGCACCTGCAGTTCTCCTCTTTAGTTTATCTATCTTCTACATATAATGAAAAACTAAAAATATCATAGTCATGGTTTTTTTAGGAAACACTGTTGCATTGTAGTGTGGTATACTCACCTCTCATGAATGACCCTTGGTTAACTGCATGTGCCTACACACACATTTGGTTTGTGGTGGATCTTTGCTTCAATTAAATCATATACATTCTGTTTGCGAGATAAACACAAAGCAAACCCCTTCTGGGGTATAAGTCCAATGGAGGCGTATGTCAGCACCTTCAATAAGGTCCTTAAATCTGCAGTCCTACCCTGGGGTTCGCTCTTCAATAAGTCCAGAGGGTTTGTCACAGTGCCTGCATGTCAGCTCCCTCGAATTATGCCTGTTCTTTAAGTAGTCCTGGCCCTGGTTTAGGACCATATCCCACAGGGCTCCCTCCCTGGAAACTTTCCCCTCTCTCTTCAGTTGGGCCACTAAAATAGTTTAGTTCACCTTTTTGGGTGCATCGAAGACCAGCTACTTTCCCAACGGCTGGTGGGGTCCAACCTCTACTCCGGGTCCCAGCCCAAGGACCCTATAGATAGCAGCAGTCTGCCACGTCCTTTTAAAAAAAACAATGTTACTGCTACAATTGCCTGGGCCACTTCCAAGTGACTGCAGCACACTCCTCACCCTTACCTCAGGGCCTTGGCCTTGTGGAGGCCCAGCAGCCAGCTCAGGGCACCAGCCATACTCCTCCTGCTCTAGCAAGGAACTCAGCTCTGGCCCTGACCCTTACATTTCTTGTTAACTAACCTGCTGGATCCTGATTGGCTGATTCCCAAACAACTGCTGCTCTAAGCAGCTTGGAGGTCTTCTCTACTGCCCTTTTATGGGTTGGGATGTGGCAAAGCCTGAAGCAGGGAGCCTCACAGCCGTAAAATTTAAATTTAAGCATCCAAAACTGATTTGTAAGCCTAAGTAGGAATGGTGAAGACATATCCTTAACTGGAGTAAATTATCACATTGTATACCATCTGGCCTATGGTTTGCATGTCAATTGGATACCCTTTGATCCACAAATCTACACTGATGGAATGAAGCTTCTTGTTATGAGAGTGTCAGACTCGTGTCAGCAATTAAAGTGGAGGTCCTGACGTGTAAATTGTTGCAGCTAATTAATGAGGACATTTAGTAATGTATGTTTTCATAATGCCATTCTAACATGTAGCACTATTGTAACATCTGAAGCCTTTATTGTACTTTTTTAATAATATTAAAGAATGCATTTAGAGAATGGAAAACCTTTTGTAACATTTAATCTAAACATTAATTTTTTTCCTATTTCTCCTAAAAGATAATGGAAGTAAATGGACAGAACTTTGAGAACATTACATTTGTAAAAGCTCTTGAAATCTTGAGGAACAATACTCATCTTTCCATTACTGTAAAAACAAACATTTTTGGTGAGTAGGCTTGCATAGCTTACATGTGATAAAAGACGAAGGTCCCTATCCTGAAGGCCTCAGGACCACACTAAGTTCCGCCCAACTACATGTGGCCCCAAGGAGCTAGTCTAGTAGTTAATTATCACCAGTGCACAGACTCCATGTCATGTTTTTACCTGCATATGTCCCCTGTGCCAGGATCTGCATGAGGAGTGATGTAGACACAGCATAACCATTTGGGAAATTCTCATGTGACCATTTAAGCAGCTTTATTGGGCCTTCACACAAAGGGGTTGAAATGAGTGCCAATAATCTGAAACAAAGTTTATGAACTGGTAACTTACTCATTCACAAATCTTTTCTTGAGTCACTAGTTTTGGCAAGATATAGTAAAAGATGTAAAATCAAGGGAGGCTGGAGGTTTGAAAAAAAGCTTATAATAATGGGTTTCAGAGCCATAACATCTTTTACATCTGAAAGAGAAAATCGAGAATGTATAAAGTATATATGCAATATCCAATTTAGCTTTAAATTGTCATTTTATAACTTTTTAAAATCTCAGTCAAACTATCTGTTATTTTTCCATAACACAGAGAGCACATTATCTGCATCCCACCCCAACACAAATACCACTTCATTGAGAACAAGATTCCCCCTAAACATACATGGTTTCTTTTCCTTGACTTACATTATAGCTGAGGTTGTGGATGGTCCGTCCTTTCATTTCTCTGGTCTCATATGCTACTTCTAGTTACTTGTATTTGTTTATTATTGATTTTCTGTTTTTAAATTCTATTTTCTTCTTCACAGCACAGTAGAGGTCAGAAATTCTCATGAGTATAGCTATAGTTTATTGTCACAAACAAAATGAGGCCAAAACCAATTTTAAAAATCCTTTTAATAAAATAACTTGTATTAATACAAAGTGACATGCAGCGGAACGCCCTCTTGTACAACCTTCCTTTGAAAGTTAACATATTCATATGAAAATGAAACATAGTTGCAACCAAGTCAGTGAAAAAAGACTCAGGAAGGTCTAGTTCACTCTGATTATCTGTACAGAATTACTGCATTGTACATATAAATGTATATGAGTGGATTATGAGCCCTTTTTATTGCTGCTAGATATTTGAGGTGCTTTGCTGATTGATGTATTTTAACAAATTCATCCACTAAAGCCCTTTGCATTTGCTATTCTAATTTTTAATAGAGTGCCAAATGCTTCATGTGGTTCTAGAGAGTTATCACAGAATATACAAGTGAATCCCCAAGCTCATATCTGAATTTCTCATACAAAGATGTACAATCTTAAATTTTGGTATGTAATACAATCATGCAATTTGGTCTAATATTTGTGCATAGTATGTGCTGCCTGCCTGGTTTGGGAGGAAAACATGAGTAATCAGCACTGTGCAGCTGTAATTTCTGTTTCAGTGAATGCAGGCATTTGTATTCAACTGAAAATACTAAATTTCTCTGATGTCAGCAACCTCAAAGACGTAAAAAAACCCAAAAACAACCTGCGTGGCAGGAATTAATTTATAGTGTTAAAGGGTAGAGTTTTATGTTACATAACAGAGACACAAATAAAATAGGTATAACCTGTTCCCCCCCATAGAATAGCATTTTCTGGAAATGTCATTGTTACCAGTTGGCCAGTGAAATCTGATAAGCGCAAAAAGAATATTAGATATGGATTATGTTTGATAATATAAATGAAGATAGAAGAAGGGTCAGTTAGTAAAGTGTCAGTCTTACAGCTGTTCTTAAGAAAACATGTGTATCCCGTTACCTAACAGATAAAGACCAAAAAAAACTATTGTAAAGGTTGATGAATGTAAATGTAATGTTTTCCCTTTTATCTAGCTAATTGTCTGTACTGGATGGTAGCATAGTTTAATTAAATTTGTCATAATGTTTATTAATAAGAAAAATGAAAAAGATGATTTTTTTTTCTACTTCATTATTTAATTGCCTTTGAAAGTACCCTCCAGTGTAGTATTTTTCTATTTGTAGTGTGTTTTCCATTAGTTATTTAGTGGCTATTCCTTCTCCTATTGAATTCAGTAGCGAAGAACAGCCATATTGGGTCATCTAGCCCAGTATCCTGTCTTCCGACAATTTGCAATGCCATGTGCCCCAGAGGGAATGAACAGAACTGGTAATCATCAAGTGATTTCTTCCCTGTCATTTATTCCCAGCTTCTGGTACACAGACGTTAGGAACACTATCCCTGCACATGCTGTCTAATAGTTATTGATGGACCTAGCCTTCATTAATTTATCTAGTTCTTTTTGAATCCTGTTAGTGTTGACCTTCAGAACGTCCTCTGGCAAAGAGTTCCACAAGTTCACTATGTGTTGTTTGTTTGTTCTAAATTTGCTGCCTATTAATTTTATTTGGTGACCTCTAGTTCTTTTGTTTAGAGAAGGAGTAAATAGCACTTCCGTATCTACTTTCTCTACACCGGTCATAGTTTTAAAGACCTCAATCATATCACCCCCTTATTTTCCAAACTGAAATTAAGCTTGGTAGTCTTACTCATCTCTCTTTATACAGAAGCCTTTCCATACTCCTAATAATTTTGTTGCCTTTTCTCAAACTTTTCAAATCTAATATATCTTATTTGAGAAGGGGTGACCACATCTGTATGCAGTGGGAAGAGGAAAGTTGACCATATTGTCAGTGTGTGTGTTAACAACTATAATGTTCAGTATTTCTTTTACGGTGGTAGGTCAAGATGGGATAAAGAAGGCTTAAAAGAACAGGTTTTCTAGGAAATAAAATTTTTTAACAGGTTTATCTTCTTTTACAGTGTTTAAAGAACTTCTTAGCAGGCTAGGACAGGAGAAAAATGGAGTCCCTCATATTCCAAAAATTGCAGAAAAGAAAAGTAATCGCTACTCCATCCCAGATATGTCTGGAGATATGGAACAAATATTTCCATGTGAGAAAGGAAACAAGAAAATCAAAGCAAACACTGTATCTGGCGGAAGAAACAGAATCAGGAAAATTTTAGACAAGACACGATTCAGCATCTTACCTCCCAAACTATTTAGGTAGGTGTGACTGTTCTGGCAAAAGAGTATATGTTGTTAAGCTGCTATTTTCCAAATGGTTTAGTATAACTATTGTTTATATAGGTAAAAGACAACTGCTGCAAATATGATTAGCAATGGTAATATTAGACCAAAATATAGCTTTGAAAATGCCTTCTCCTTTATAGTGCCCTACTTTCAAACCTGCCTTGCACCTACATCATTTTGAATTTCTATCCACAATATGAAAAGTCTCAGAGAGGGGTAGCTGTGTCAGTCTGTATCTGCAAAACAAGGGGTCCTGTGGCACCTTAGAGACTAACAGATTTATTAGGGCATAAACTTTTGTGGGTATAACCACTTCATTAGCGAAGTGAGTTTTATCCATGAAAGCTTATGCTCTAATAAATCTGTTAGTCTCAAAGACTATGTCTACACAGCAGCGTTATTTTGGAATAACTGACATTATTCCAAAATAACAAAGACCGCATCTACACTATAGTCCTTCATTTTGAAATAATATCGAGCTGGAGGACTTCTTACTCTGACTCACGGTAACAGTCATTTTCCGAGAAGTAAGGGAAGTCGAAGGAAGAGTGCTCTTCCTTCGATTTCCTTCTGTGTAGACAGCGCCAAAAGCCGAATTAATCTATTTCGACTTCAGCTACACAGTTGACGTAGCTGAAGTTGCGCAGCTTAATTCAACTGTAGCCCTGCTGTGTAGATGTACCCTAAGGTGCCATAGGACTCCTTGCAGTTTATCCATAATATGTAATGCAAATATTTAATTGTCAATATTTTCTTTAGTATCAATTGTTATAGTATGAATATGAGGAACAACCTGTGCAATCTGGGCACTGGAAAGCATTAATTAAGTAGCTTTCAGTTTAAAATGAGTGGATATGTTAAGACTTTTCAGATGCTTTTGTCTATGACAATCCATTTGAATCAACACGTTTTGTAACTCTCTTTGGGAAAGTGTTTTACATATGGATTTTTTTCCTCATGCATGTGGTTCAGTATCTGAACTTGAACGATCAGTATTGCTTTAATATTTTGCTGTAATTTAAAGTTCAGAAACCTCATCCAGTAATGACTACCAGCCTTCTAGCTACCAATACCCTGTTATACTCTGAATATATTTACAGTACAAAGACTAATTGTTTTAAGTGCTAAAAATTATTTGGGATAAGAAAAGCAAATATAGTCTTAAATTACATGTGCTGATATTTTCAATCAGCTAGCATACAAATATAATGCCTGGTTTATTGAGTTTGGATATGTATTTTAGTAAATTTGATAACAAAAGTAGAATAATGTTATTTCATGAAACTTAGATGGAAAAGACCTAATTGCTACTTATCCCTTTTCCACCTACATTCTTTTGTGCTTTGTGTCCTGTGTTACTGACTTAAACACTGGCACATCAGCAGTTTGCTTTGGGACATTTCTGTAGGCTAATAGATCTTATTGTTATGACATTTGTCTTCATATTCAGCCACATTTTTTAGGTGCTCACTCTCATCCTATTTCTCCTAATTATAAACAACTTGGACCATTTCTCCCACCTCCAATCTCCTCACACTCAGTGTGTTCTTCTTTTAGCCCTTAAGTGCACAATATATCTATACAAATGGCAGAAGCGTTTTAATATACCATGAAATGAAAGTGTGATGACATTTTAAAGACTAAGAACTGTCTCTGTCATAGGTCATTTTTCCAATGTTAACTCATATTCAGGCATCATTTGTCTCAGTGGAATCTTCAGATGTTGTTTGTATTAGGTTGCTGCATCTGCTTGATTTTGTTTTGTTGTCATCTATTTTTTTCTCTGCACTACTTCTCTCTTCTTGTGTAAACTTTGTTATTTATGTTCCTCAGAAGAATCATAAAGTTGTTGAAATGTTTACAGTATTTTCCTTGTGTTTTCAACATTGTCTTCTTTCTGTTACTGCATCACCTTCTCAGGGGATTGTTTTGGTAAGAAATTGCCTAATTATATGTTGTTGGGGGTGTGCCAATACAGCTTCTTCACAAGCATGAATGCTTTTAGACTTCAGTGTAGTTCCTTTGGTACTGTTGAATAGCATACACAATTCCAGTTCTTTTCCTCCTATAAACTCAAAAGTCTTACCATTAAATTTCATCATCTCATGAGATTTATAGCACCATATACTAGAAAGTATTGGATCACTCCACTTCTGCTTTGGCAATGTGTGGGATGCTTCAAGAATTTGTAGAATTTTGTTAGTTTACTATACAATTACATGGATCCCAGCTTGGTGATCCAGATAATGTGATTATAAGCAAGTATACCATGCCTTGCAGCTGGTGACCTTATATAGTAGAGAAAGAAAGACCTGGCACTTTTGGGTACTTCACTTGAACTAAAAAATCAGGTATCTTGAAATGCACAGTTTGTAATATGTTTTTATACTTACATTTGTAAAAATGATGCCCATGTTCCCTCTGGTGTTTCATGTCTTTTCTCGCATCTTCTTCCTTTAACCTTCTCAGTTCTAGTCTTGGCATAAATTCCTTCAGCTTAATAAATAAGAACAGCTTCTCCAAAAGTAAAGTATATCCTTTTCCCTCTCCATCCTCTAATTCACCCCACACCTTGACTTAATTTTGGCCACCCACATTTCTCGAATATATATATTTACGTTTCCATCAGATGCTACACTTATTACTTCTCTGCAAAAAAGCTTATTGTCATTTTCATTTCCTCTCACCTAAACTAATATAATTCTTGCTCCCTTCTCCTTTAATTGTCACATAAAGTTGCAAAGCTCCAGATCTCAATTTGTCCGCAAAGTGACCCATCTCATTCACTCTGTCTACGCAAAAGCTGACCACAATTACTTGCATACTCAGAAATCTTCACTGGCTCCTTCTCATTTCTGAATCAGCACAACATTCTTTGTCATAGATTTCAAAACTCTTCCCCTAATCTCTAACCATTTTTCCCCCTGATCTTTAGGCTGTTTCTGAAGCTTCCTTAGTTTTCCTCTTTCTTTTTTTTCCCCACAACTGTCAATACTGTATAATCTTACTATCTGGAGCAGAACCTCTTCTGATTAACTCTTGTTTCTTTGCAAATCGTATCTTAAGATCCACCTATCTTCCTTGTTTTGAGACTCTTAACCTTCTTTCTGTATTATCCTGCTCTTCTTTTGCTCAATCATTCTCCCTGAAATTTGGTCATTTTCCCTTCTTGCCACTGTCCCATCACAAAAATGTTGCCCTATGGTATATTTTAATTTACTTTTATGACTGACTGACTAGAATAATCTGTTTGGTCTTTAATGATTCTTTTATATGAACAACTTTGCATAAAATTGTAGTAATGTATTTTATACAATACGATAAATGGGTGTGATGTATGTAAATATCTTAATTATATTAAGAGGAGTCCAGTGAATACATTAAAATGACAGATGAGGTAATTTTGGTTTTATATTGATAGAAACTTTGAGAAAGTAAAATAATGAAAATGTATTGTGCTAAATAAACCAAAGGGATTTTTCTTCCTATATCTAAATGTAGAACTCCTCCCTGACTTTCCCAAAATCATACTTAAGAAAAAGTATTTTAAAAATAAATATACACAAAGCAATCATATTAGTTGATTGTTTTGGGAGAGGTGCTACTTCCTCTTATTAATGGGTAAGACTTAAAATTCACTTTACTCTCTGCCACAAGTGAATTATATTCTTAATTTCTATATAGAAGCATGACCGGGTGGCTAGATTTTTGTTTTTACATGAGTGGCCAAATTCTTAAAGTTTGTGCTTTGGGCTGCAACTTTTTCTAGCTTGTTGCACCACTCTGCCTAATGCTAGTATCTCGTTATTGTTCTGCTTTGTGCTTAGACCTCTCCCTTTCCTTTTTCTCCAGTTGATTTGTGTTGCTGCAGCACGAATCAGGGTGTGCAAACAAAGTACAGATATCAGCAATTCCTCTGATGCTTGGAAATGAGAGCTTTCCCTTTTTTATGATCTTATATCAGCCCCCAATTTCCTCGGGCCTTAACTTACCTACTGAGAGCCCATCTGGCAGTATTAAACAAGTCTGGCAGTTTCTCTGCTGGCCTCAGGTGTTGCTTCTTTCAGCTCCTGTGTACTTCTTCATGTAATAATCTGGAGCACTTCTTACTGGGGAAGAACCAGAGAATAGGATATGTGAAAGCAGTAGAAACCAGAGCCCTTAGAAAAGCTGCTGGATTCAGAGTTGTGTTTCTCAATGGTAGTGCTCCTGTATGGAAGGAAGACCTTCAGGGAAGGAGACAAAGGTGGTTTGCTTCATGTTGTAGAGAGAACTGAGGTCCTTAGGAGGTCACAGTAAAATCTTATTAGGCAATCATATTTTGATATTAAAAAAGATTAAAACATTTGGCCGTGACTAGTGAAGGCAGAATCAGCTGCACTGTTCAGATGAATTGCATACAACTACCAATCTGAGCAACATTTTCACCAACCCTGTGGAATTATGCTATAAATGGGCACGAATGCCTTAGCCTGCTATGTGTATTCATTAGTTCTTTCTTTATATATCACCAAATTAGTACATGAGATTCAGCATGTATTTACATAGTGGGTAATTTTATAAGGTGTTTTATATTGCAGCTTGTTTGGAGCTCTACTGCTTTTATCTCTAAGCATTTCTTTGCACTTAGTCTTTAAAATTTTTACTGTTCTGCAGAGTACTTTGGTAAATGTTCAAAAGTAATCAGTTAAGAAATGGAGTTAAGTTAAACGAAAAAGATTTATTCTGTTGAAATTTTGAGGATTTTTTTCCCATCTGTTTGATCTTCTGTTGTGTATCTCATTAAGGAAGCTTTGATTTAGAGAGAGTTCTTTTTGTGCTTTGTTGCACATACAGAGTAGAAATTTTATTTTACTTTGTATCAGCTAAATGTAGGTAATTTTTGCAACTATTTTGCAGTGATGGCAGCGTAAGCCAGTCACAGGATGACAGTATTGTTGGAACAAGGCAGTGCAGACACAGTCTGGCCATAATGCCTATCCCTGGAACACTCTCGTCAAGTAGCCCTGATCTGTTGCAGCCTACAACCAGTATGCTGGATTTTACTAATCCTTCAGGTAAAGTAATACATTTTTCTGTGTTGTATATGTGCAGTGAACTCTGCAGCTCACCAGAGCACTTAGTTTGAGAAAATATTAATTGATGTTGCAAGGTCTATTTATAAATCAATACACAGAGATTTGGAATGTTTGAGTATTTTAGTAAATCTAAATATGAAGCTAATTTAAATAACTACATTTTTATTTACTGGTTCTTAGCATTTATATAGTATTTACAATGACATTGTCACAGCAAATAAAGGTTCCACTATGCTCATTAACTTCCAATATTTTAGTTGTAACTTTTACTGAACATAGGAACCAATTTGAGGGGAAATCATATCTTCTATTGGCACTAAACCCTGTCAAAAATTGTTCTTCCTGGCCTCTGAGGATAGAACAAGAAGCAATGGGCTTAAACTGCAGCAAGGGAGGTTTAGGTTGGACATTAGGAAAAAGTTCCTAATTGTCAGCGTGGTTAAACACTGGTATAAATTGCCTAGGGAGCTTATGGAATCTCCATCTCTGGAGATATTTAAGAGTAGGTTAGATAAATGTCTATCAGGGATGGTCTAGACAGTACTGGGTCCTGCCATGAGGGCAGGAGACTGGACTCGATGACCTCTCGAGGTCCCTTCCAGTCCTAGTATTCTATGATTCTATGAAATGTACTCACTTGTGCAAGTCATGGCCCTAGCAGGTTCCAAACTGGAGACAAACAACAAAACCCCCAAAAGAGCCTCACCTCTTAAGCCTGTATGCCAGCTCTGCTTTGCCATAACTTGAGAGCTTGTTCCTTCTCTCTAAGCAAAAGCAGAACCCACCATCTCAAGTGCTCTCCATTTAAAGAGCTCTGCCATTATTTTAGTGAGAGTGGTTTGGCCTTGTCTGCTCCTCCACTACTTCGTTATATTCTCTTCCCAAGTGGTATGACTTCTGTTCATGTGCAGCCCATGAAAAAACACTCAGAAAACATTTTGGGCAAGGGTTTTGGTACCAAGCCAGTGCTATCATACCTTGATGAACATTTCATGTATTCAAATAGATTTTTGAAAAACAAAAATAATACTTTTCAGTTTTATAACATAGGGTTGCCAACTTTCTAATGGCAGAAACCAAACCCCCTTACCCCTCACCGCAGGCCCAGTCACTCCATCCCCCCTCCCTTGTTCATTCTCTCCCATTCTTTCTCACTTGCTTACTTTCATCAGCCTGGGGATGGTGGTTGGGATATGGGCTCTGAGGTTGGGCCAGAAATGCAGGGTTCAGAAAGGTACTTTGGGCTCAGGATCAGGATGTGTTTTGGGGGGTGAGAGCTCCAGCTGGGGGATCAGGCTATAGTGTGGAGCTGGGGATGAGGGGTTTGGGATGCAGTAGGTGATTCTAGGTTGGGGCTGAGGAGTTCGGAGTGCAAGAGGGGGTACACACTGCAAGTTCTGGGAGGGAGTTTGGATGTGGAGGGGGCTTTAGGGGTGGGGCAGGAGAGTAGAGTGTGGGTGTGGGTTCTGGAAGGGAGTTTGGGTGCAGGAGGGGCTCGAGGTTGGGGTGTAGAAAAGAGTTTGAGGTGCAGGTAGTGCTTACCTCAGGTAGCTCCCAGAAGTGGCGGGCATGTCCCTGTAACCCCTTGGCACGGGTTGGCCAGGAAGCCCTATGTACTCCCTCCACACAAGTGCCACTCCTGCAGTTCCCATGATACAGTTCCCAGCCAGTGGAGCTTCAGAGTCAGTCCCTGACCCTAGGATCCGGAAATTCAAGCCACTACCCAAAGCTGCATGGTAACAGGGTAGGCAGTGAGCCTTAACTCTGCTGTGCTACTTCCCAGACTGACTCTTCAAAGGGGCAGCGCAGCATTAACGTCTGCAATTAAAGCATTAAAAAAATTAACGCGTTAATCCTTCCCTGCATTATTCGCAGGCATTAACGCACATCAATTGTCAGCCCTATTTCTTAATAATTTCTCTTGTAAAGTAGATGTGCGTATATATTATATCTTGTACATAAATATCCGAGGCATATCACTTCCCGTGCTGCAAATTCATTATCTTTCTACGTGTATCACATTTTTCTAAAATTCCTGATTTAACATTGGCAGAGGATTTTCAATAGTCATTAGTTGTGGCCAGTTAATCTTTCTTAACCTTGATCAGTATTCAGTTTATTAGTATGTGTGTACAAAGTCATTTTTGAATGGAGGGAAGTCTAAAATAACTATCAGAACAGCATATTACATTCATTTGATTATTAATTATTCTTGTAATCTCTAGATCTTATGTTTACATAAATGGATTTTTTTGGTTTTTGTTTTTGCTGCCTGCAGCAGTTGGTTTTTACTGTAAGTATCCTGAGTTCTGGCAGCCTATAGTTCTTTGTATTACATGTCTTGTCTGTTGAAATGAGCTTATTTTTAACTGCCAAAATTTGCTTACAATTTTGTCATGCTTGTTGTTTGCATCATAAAAGTCATTATTAGGATTATTGTTTATTGGATATTTGTATGCCCTATAACCTTTTTTTTTTTTTTTTAACTAAATCAACTATTTTGTGGGGAAGCAGTATGGCTTAGTGAATAAAGCACTGAACCGAGACTCAGGAGACATGGATTATATTTCACTGGTCTACTGGGTGACCTTAGGCAGTCACTTCACCACCCTGTGCCTCAGTTTCCTCATCTGTAAAATAGTGATAGTGATACTAATCTCCTTTGTAAAGCACTTGAATGTCTGCTGATGAAGAGTGCTATCGAAGGGCTAGTTGGTGTTATGGCTGACGTTTTTTAATAAAACGTTTTGCTTGCCAACTTGAATGCTTGTTTTGTTTTTTTTCCTGTTACGAACAAAAATTGAATCATGACTGAGAAAGTAAATACTATTTACATTTAAACAAATAAAAAAGAAAAACCAGTGAGAGAAACCAAACCAAAATAGTTGGCATCTCTTTGTGACTGGTGGATATTACAACTTTTAATAAAATAATGTAGTAAAATGTAAACAAAGTGCATTCTATTTAAAGAATCTTTAAGGTTCTAAGCCACGCATTTTGCAGATTTTAACAGGTATATTGAGATTCTTGGTAAATTTACCAAGTTTCTTGGTACGTTTCAAAATTGTATGCTTTTAACATTGAATTTGTAGGCATTTTAAGATCAAATGCTGTTAGTACGATTCTGACATTTGTACTGCTTGTTTAATCAGTACAGATTATTTTGTTAAGGCTTCATTATTCCTTTGAGTGTTCTAGATGGACCCTTTGTTGGTTTCTGATATCTCTTATAATTATGTAGACACTTTTTCTTAGAGACCCATTGTTGGTTTCTGATATTTCTTATTAGTATAGACACTTTTTCTTCATAATAAAGTATTTACCTTCTTGAATCTTAGCTTTTCCACTTCAAATTAATATTTACATAAAGGCTACGTCTAGACTGGCGCGCTTTTGCGCCAGAGCTGTGCAAATGAGGCTCAGCATTGGAATATCGCCGAGCCTCATTTGCATAGCTAATGAACCACCATTTTCGCGAAGAGGCTCTTGCGCAAGATGGGGCTGTCTACGCTGCCTTCTTCATGCGAAGAAACCCTGCAAGCCGTTATGCCTGAAAATAATCGGCATAACGGCTTTGCGCGAAGGGTTTTTCGGAAGACGGGCAGTGTAGACAGCCCCGCCTTGCGCAAGAGCCTCTTCCGCGAAAATGGCGGTTCATTAGCTATGCAAATGAGGCTCGGCGATATTCCAACGCTGAGCCTCATTTGCATAGCTCTGGCGCAAAAGCGTGCCAGTCTAGACGTAGCCAATCTGTTTTACTTGTATCTAACAGTTCTTAGTACCTTCCCGCATACATATGAGACTTCTAAACTTTAGTTGTCCACCATTCATCAATTTGTTTGAGGTTGCTTTTACCATAGTATATGTAAACTCATAGTGAAAAAGCTGGTAGAATCAGTTTTCATTCACTATGTTATTTTGGCCCCCATTTTAGTATTTGTTTAGTCCTCTCCTCAACTCAGTTACAGCTGTCGTGTAGCTACTTTTCTTCAACTGGGAAAGGCTGGTACAGGTTGGATTTCCCTGGACTGGCACCCTCAGGACCTGACTGATCCTGAATAAGGGATTGTGCTTGACCAAAGGAGGTCAGTTCTGTCCCACTTGCCCAACTCCGCTTCTGCCCCAGCTGCCAACCCCACTCCCCCCCCGCTGAAAACCCCCCCACTGGACAGGCCGCTGTTGCTCTACCAGACTCCTGGCCAATGGCCCACTAGGGCTGCTGGCCCTGCGGCTGCTACTAGCACTAGCTGGGCTGCTGCTGGCCCCACGGCTGCTGCCAGCACTAGCCAGGCTGCTGCTAGCTCCGTAGCTGCTGGCGGATCTGGTCTGGACCCAGCCCTGGGGATGCCCCATGGCTGCTGTTGGACCCACAGCTGCCTCGTGGCCACCATCACCGGCCCTACTGCCCTTTGGCAAGGCTCCCAGCTAGTCCCTCCCACTGCCTGAGTCCCCGCCATTGGGGTTCTCTGGCCCAGGAACACCTGTGGTCAGTGTTATGAGACCAGAGAGTCCTGGTTTTTAGAGGTTTTACCTGTAATAACAAATAATCAATTAATATTCTTTTCCCCAAAACAAAGAGAATTCACCTTGAATAGGCCATTAGAATACATGCTAACTATTCATGCTATACTATCTGTTCAACCTGGTGTTTACCAGCAACACTGCATAGCTTTCCTAGACTTGAGGAAGACGTCTGTGAAGCTCTAAAACTTGTCTGTCTCCCCATCAGAAGTTGGTTCAATCAAAGACACTACTTCACCCACCTTGTGTAGCTAATACCCTGGTACTGATAAAGGTTCAACAATACTACATCCTGTGCAAGTAATGAACTTTACTTAATTATGGAAAAAACAGCATCAGTTTTCAGGAGAATGAGAACAAATACTGAGAACTTACTTTTTATTAAGACCTAGGTGTTGTCCACCCCACCTCATCTGACCGATGAATACTGTTTTATCCTTTCAAGAGACGTAGCAGTTTAGCATTTTAAAGGTGTTTTTTTTTAATTTAGATATTCCAGATCAAGTTATAAGAGTTTTCAAAGCAGATCAGCAAAGCTGTTACATTATAATCAGCAAAGACACTACAGCAAAAGAAGTTGTGAGTCATGCACTGCATGAATTCAACTTGACGGGTGCTCCAGAAACCTACTCCCTATGTGAGGTGTCTGTTAGTCCTGAGGGAGTTATCAAACAGAGAAGGCTTCCAGATCAGTTCTCCAAATTAGCAGACAGAATCCAGCTGAATGGAAGGTAAAAGTGTACTTGTTGTGTTTTGTTTGACTTTGTCTTTAAAGGTGAAGCTTTTAAAAAGCAGTTTCAAAGAACAGTGTCCTGATTAAAACTTGAGAAGAAATTATAGAATGTCTTTTGTACTACTGAGAACTGCTAAAGATGTAAGCATTCATTTCGGTGTACACAATTAGTCTTAAGTAATTTTAAACCAGAATTGCTGCCCTAGGCTGTGAGCAAATAAGTTGAATTGTTTTCAACTGTAATTTAGTGCTCTCTCTTTGCTGTGCTTTTTGACCTGTCTGCTTTTTTTCCCTGCTGCTATGGCAGAAAAATATTTTATGCATCCACTCAGCACATAATTATAATCTCAGATTTTCTTTGGAGTGGGGAAGAGAGATCATTTCCACCTGATGTTGATGAGAACTTATTCCTTGCATTCTGGTACTTATAATCTCTGATGCTGCCCATCTATAAAATTGTGTATACTTTACACTGAATTTCAGTGGCATTAATCAGCACTTCAAAGAAGGCTTCCTACAGCTGCTAAGTATGTTTTGCTTGGAGGTGAGGACTAAGGTTTTTCCTCCATAAATGCCAATAGATCTTAGAACTCTCTTATCTAGTGTATCAGGAGTTTGCAAGAAAGCTTTCCTGGCTATTGCAACTTTTTCAGACCTCTCAAACTATGTTTAAGGGATTGTCATAAACTTGCTATGCTTTCTATTACAAAAAACAGTTTCATCATGGACGTACGAATGTGAATTCCCCTACAAATATTTTTACTTCCTGGTGTGGTGCTATCCTTCCCTCTAAAGAAAGAGGTGCATGACAAAGTGGAAGTTGGATATCTGGCTATTAGAAAAGTATAGCATCTGAGTAATACATGTCAAATGAACTTCAGTATTTAAAAAAAAAAATAGTTTGCAATAATACTAGATAATTCGGGTCAGTTCAAGATATACAATGGTTTTCATTAAAAAGGAATAATTAATATACTCTGGTGATGTTTACAGTATTTACCTTCAAAAGATACGCTTCCTTTTTGTAAAATATAATATTGTAGCTAGTTGATAATAACCCAAGATACATGCATGAAGTCTATGTGTGTAAGTGATCTCCTTTGGACCAAGAAAATGATTTTTAAATGTCTTTTCATTTCCCGAGTACTGTGTGCTTCATGTACATGTAAATTTATTACGCTAATTTTTCCATAAAAAATGGGAAAATACATTTACATCAAGATTTTAAATATTTCTTAGGATCCAGGCTATTCAAATGTTATTTTACTGCTGCATTTGCAAGTAGACAAGCTACTGACCTTTTACTGAAGGGCAAAGCTATTATCTACTCAATTGTAAGCTGGTATATAGAAACTGGTAATTGATGAAGAAGAAGAAAAGATTTCAGTGGTCTCATCGAACATTATTACTTTAGCAATGGCAGTGTTGTGCAGTGGGTAGTGTAAGATACTGAGGAATGGAACTCAATGGAGTTCCATTCCAACATTGCCTTTCATTGTTAGGCTCTAGGCATGTCTATTATAGAAGATCTCATTAGTTCCTACATCAGTCAAGTGTGGATAATACTAAGACATCAGGGCTTGATGTTAAACTTAATGGTATGTAAAGTACTTTCAGAATGTCATAGAAAAGCTGCTCTAACATTTTATTATATTTATCTTTAGGTATTATCTGAAAAACAATATGGAAACAGAGACGTTATGCTCGGACGAGGATGCCCAAGAACTGCTTAGAGAGAGTCAGATCTCTCTTCTACAGTTGAGTACCATTGAGGTGGCCACACAGCTGTCCATGAGAGACTTTGAATTATTTCGCAATATTGAGCCTACTGAATATATTGATGACCTCTATAAGATGGACTCCAAAACAGGAAATACTCATCTGAAACAATTTGAGGATGTCATTAACCAAGAGACCTTTTGGGTTGCCACAGAAATTTTAACAGAGCCCAACCAGCTCAAAAGAATGAAGATAGTTAAACATTTCATTAAAATCGCCCTACATTGTCGAGAATGCAAGAACTTCAATTCCATGTTTGCAGTTATAAGGTAAAGTACTATTCTTTTGGCAGATATTGGTCACCTGAATATTATATTTTTACTCATATTAAATTAGAGCTGAATCAGATTGTGGCATCAGATGTAATACTTTTAACATCTATTATTGCGAATCAAAACGTATTTAGTCTGACAATAACTTGTGGTGGTACAGTGTATTTTAAAATCAGTCTATACAAAAAGGTATACCTTCACTACATTTTCTTCCTTCTCTTACCCTCAACATTATTTTTTTTCTTTTAGTTTTTGTATTTGCTCCTTAACTTTTACCCACCTATTCTTACTAGTCCATGAGAATAAGTAAAGGAGAGAATGTGTTTGGAGAAATGTTGTTGTTAATTTTAAACCATAGAAAACTGGTGAATATTTTGACTGTTCTCTGTGGTTGCTCTCTTTCTCCAATTCCTGAGTATTTTAGGCTTTGGAGCATACTCTGCCCCCCTTTTCTAATGTCTAGTTTCTCATGGGTAGGATTTACTCTCCCTCAGCGGATTTTGGCTGCATCACGCCCTCTGAAAATTGAAGTTTTCTTCAAGAAATCAGCCTGTGTGTTTATTCAAGTTTATAGGGAAATTTGCCTCTTTTAGGCTGTCACAAGTAACCCATTTGCAGTCTGGCATATTATGTCTAGGTGATGCTTTCTTAGGTCATGTCTATACTTACTTGGAGTTTCAAATTAAGATACGCATCTCTATATTAATTGTGTAGCTGGAGTCGACATACTTTAATTCACATTTCTGTGCCATCTCCACAGTGGGAGGTTGATGAGAACAAATCCTACTGTTCCATTTAGCGGGTCCAGTGCCTAGTGTCTGAGTTAGTGGGTCTTTACTGGACCTTCTAAATGGAACTCTGGAAGACTGGCCGCCACAACGTCAATCTTCCAGGAAGTGAAGATGTGGCCTTAGCATAGTTATTCCTGCATATCCCTGTTCTGAGGGCATGTTGTTATGACTAGAAGTTTTAAGAGGACCATGATTTTTCTGATAGGCAAATGATTTGACATAACAGGAGGGGAAAATTGTGCATATTTTTAATTGTGATTAAAAAAAAAAAAGCATAAAAACCAAATCATTTTAATCTGATATTTGTACAACTATTTACTTGGTTTAAACAAGATTTCTAACAACTCATTACGCTACACATTACAGTGACAAATTACACAACTCTTTTATGTTAAAATCCACTATCCACACATTTCCTAAGGTCCATATTGCCAAATATATGTCCTACTTCAAACTATTTTAGTAGTGATTCACAACACTGCCCTTGCTAGTTCTCTATACTAAATACTCCTTAAAAAAAACCCTAAAGCCTCTCAATAATTGCTTTAACATAGGACACCGTCTCTGCTCAAGCTTTTCTTTCCTTATCTTGTGTATGTTATAAATCCTGAGAGGCAGCATGAAACCATTCTGGTGCCTTTAGGAGTTTGTAGGACTCAGTGCTGGTCCTACCTTATCTCCATTTTTCGTGTGTTCACTATTTTCATCATTTTCTTAAGCTGCTTTTTTCTAAAGAATATATATTGAGTTTCTGTAACCTTGTAAACTGAGACCCTTAAGTCCATGTATTATGTGCTAGTCTTGCTTATACATTTTCTGTAATCTCCTTATAGTAATAATAGAATGATACATATGTTTTAAAGTAACATCACTTGTGCCTTATTTTCCTGCTTAAATAATTTTCTATATTATATTTTTGCTCTATTGTAAAATGGCAAGCATTTTCTACTCTCTCTGTACTGGTCTGCAAGAATACTTTAACTGAGGGGAATTTAACCTTTTTGGGTCAGGACTGGTTTTCTGTGTATATTGTGAAGCACTTTAAATATTTGTGATTCCTACAAAAGACTAATAGTAATGCTTATATTATGTTAAAAATACCCTTCTTGATAACTGAATAGCATTAAACAAAAATACTAGAATAGGTATGAGGATTGATGCAAGATAGTTTCATGTTCATAACATTTTTAACCTGAAATTGATACACTTCGTTAAATTCGTTTTTACTGTTCCAATCTGTTTCTGTATAGATACTGATTCTCTTTTAAGAAAATTAATAATGTAATAAAATGCCACTGGCAATATGTATGTCTTCTCAGGGCAATTATTTTTCATAAAATAACAGTTGTCCAGCACCAGTGCAACTGTGCATTAAATGAAGTATTAAAATATACCATATACTAATCAGTGTATTTGGGCACCACTATTATTACTGTAAATAACTCACTGTATACTGATTGAAATGAATTCTGATTTCACCTGTATATAACACCAGATGCTGACATATTACTTTAAAGTCTTTTCATTAATAATCTGTGAATCCAAATGCCTTCTACTATTAGGAGCACATTAGAAGATATTATTTCCCTTCTTCTCCAGCTTTGGAAGCATATGAGTGTCACAAAACACTGTTAAATCAGAGTACTGGCCCATTCCATGGTTTTTAATTAGTGAGTACTTAATTGTGTCAATAGGTAGATAATGTGCAGATGCCTTGAGCGTTTGTTTAGTTTCCACATATAATTAGAAGCCTGGGAGTAATTTCACTATACACCATCTTCAGTCTTCCTCCTTAAGGATGATATTGTGGACTGTTGTCCTCTATGCCAGGGATTGAGCTAATGCAATACTTCAAATAGGCTTCTAAAGCAGTGGGCCAGAGGTGAAATACTGCTATAAACACTCCGTGCTGCCAAGCTAGGATTAATGGCAAAAGAAACACCTTCTTTGTTTTCCTAAATGTAAAATCCTAGGCAAAATCATAGCTCTTCAAGTGTTAAATTGCTTTATTGGTATTATTATTTGATTGTTGCATTACAGTAGAAAGTCTAAAATAGTTTTATCATGGAAAACCTTATTGCAGCTGGAAGATTAACCATTTTCTGTGGTGTTTAACTGCTCATTCAAAATATTCACATTCAAGGGATTTAATGTAATCATGCTGAGGAGTAGGAAAACCCATTTTGTGGATGTTTTCTTCTCTATAGGGCAGCCAACTTATCTGATAAACAAATTCCACTAAACTGATTTTGACATCTCAGAATCCAACTCTGGTCATTAGTTTCTTATAGGCTGAAAAATGTCTTGATAATATATTAAAGCCCAGGTTGTAAATGGGATTGAATGAGCATGCTCAAGGAAGGAGTCAAAGTGCAAGGAACCTTTCTCTCAGTTTATCCCTAGAGTAAGGCCAGTTGTGATTACTAACCAGGTCTCTTTTGTGGCACAACTTTAAGAGGCAGCAGGAGAAAGGACCCTGGCCATTCCTGCATACCAACAGTCACTGCGGCTAGCTAGGCACACCAAAGTGCTCGTGTTATACCTTCTAAAGGGAGTACAGCAGGTGAATTTCCTCTTTGCATCCCACCTCAAGGAGAAATAGTCTTTGTTGGTCTCAAAGTTTCCTGTGGCTGTCCCTTAAGCAACTCTATTTCCTCACGCAATATAGGGCAGTACTTAACTGCCCTCTTCTGCCCCTAAGAATAGTGGTTAAGCACAGTGATGATCAGGGGGAAAAGACGCTTCCAAATTTCAGTTGTTACATTTCAAAAGAAAATGAGACATTAATTTTTTGTTGAGGAGTAAGTTTATCTTCATTCCTGTTTTCTGTGGTAGCATAGGCAAAATTATATCTAATCCGTACCTTGTCATATTAAAAAAGGGGTTTATTTATTTGCTGCCTTTCAGAGAGCTAATGAAAGGACAATTGTTTTGGTTTCATAGAGCAGTGTCCTAATCAATAACAGCAAATCTGAGTTTAGTGATATAAGTGCAACAAAATCAAATATGACTGTTCTGTATTGGTAATCTATGCAGAGTAAATGTTTCAAGTTGCAAATTTGAGTAAACCAGTTGTGGCTGAGCAGAAAAATCAGGTGATATCAGCTTGATATAACTGACCTGCCCACCTACCCAGCTTATATGAAGAGAGAACACAATTGGTTGGTTTGGAACCCAAGTTTAATATCTACAGAAAGAAACTTCACCTAGAAAGAAGGTGTGTGAGAGAGGATGAGGAACAAGCTATCTCTTTTATAGTTATAATTTTTAAATAAACTTTAAAAACAACAAATAGTATGGTGGCACTTTAAAGACTAACAAAACATGTGGATTGTATCATGAGCTTTCATGGGCACAGAAGCTCATGATATCACCTACATGTTTTGTTTGTCTTTAAAGTGCTACCATACTATTTGTTGTTTTTAAAGTTTATCCTGTACAGACTAACTTGGCTACCCCTCTGAATAATTTTTAAAGTTATTCTACTTAGTATAAATGATCTATTTTTCCTCCCAGGTTTGTTCAGTGTATACATCAAAGCAAGGTTTTTTTAACTGCCAACAGTGCAAATGCAACTAGAAATTTGAATATCAAACTATGTATGTTCTATTTCTTAACACATATATAAAGGTTCTGTAGAATCAGAATTCATCTTGTAGAATAGAATACAGCTTGCTGTTCTGCAACTATATAAGGATCCATAGTACTGATTTTAAAAATTCATTGGTCTAAGCCTGTATGACTCTTATGCTACTTTAACTTAGTGGATGGAGATTTTTTATTTGATTTCTAAAATGTGCCCCTGTCAATAATGTTTGGGTGCAGTATGCTTAAAAAAAGTCAGATTTAAATGTACCAAGCCTTCACTAATTTTCAGATCAACACTACCCATTATAAAGCTCCCAATCTGTTTGTCTTAAAATTATCCCCATTTCTGTTTGTAATAAATGTGCTATTTACTCCTCTTGCCTTTTTACTATAGCTGTACCTCCTACTCAATTCAATAACTTTTAACTCTTGATATCCTTTCTTTTGTATAGTCTCACTTTCAGAAAATGGTTGTCAACTGAGCTGAGCACAGGAAATAGATTTGTTTTGGAAATGCAGTATATTTTTTAATATGTGCATTATGACCATGAAATAGTTTTCATCTTCATCGAGTCTCAATTTTAGTGTTCAGGAGAGTGCCCAGCTTGTGTCTTACTTGGCTGTACTGTGACAAACACCCAATTTTAAATTTAACCTTTTAAATATCCTTTTTTCCTTTTATAAGAAAAAAGAAGCCTCCCTAGCTTATTAAATGCAATGGTCCCCATTTAACAGTTTATAATAGAAAAAAATATCTTTTACAGTGGGCTAAATCTGGCGCCAGTAGCACGACTCAGAGGTACTTGGGAAAAGCTACCGAGCAAGTATGAAAAGCACCTTAGAGACCTTCAAGATCTTTTTGATCCATCTAGAAACATGGCTAAGTACCGCAACATTCTTAGTAGTCAGAGCATGCAGCCTCCAATTATTCCACTGTTTCCTGTTGTCAAGAAGGATATTACATTTCTGCATGAAGGTAACTCTCTAGTTGGAGAAATAATACATCAAAGCATAGAATAATATTTTAATACTTTCCTTTTTGAAGTCCAGTGTTCCAAATTATATGACTAAAATATTATATAATGCATAATAGAAGAGGCAGATCTAGACAAAAATTAAAAATTCGGTGTCGATATTTAATATTTTAAAAACGGCACTTAATCATTAACTACCTCCAAGATTATGACAGAAAAGCTTTAGACTGTAGTAAACAGTGTGAAAAACACTTCAGATATGTTTCTGTGATAAAAGCTCCTCATTATGGTATTTGCATAGTTAGTTTCATTTAGTGTCTTGGAGAGGGCACTAGTGTCTTAGAGAGGGCTGCCAGGATACAATTCTTACTTTTGCTTTAAAATGCTTCCCCTTACTTAAAACACTTCTCTTTTTAACAGTTTTCCATTCATTGTTAGTAAAGGTTAAAGGGTTTTAAATATGCTAGGTTTTCTGATTTGATGTCTCAGAATTGTTTGAAGTAATTTAAAAGGGTAAATGTTGTCAGTTTCATATTTGTACTATTTTAACATATGAAAATAAATCTGTGAATAGTTCCATTTTCCCACTACTGACAGCTGCCACTTTAGAATTAGACTAACAAGGGCAGAGCAAGCATTCCTTTCTACTTCAAGTGGGCCTGACTGGCATCTGTATTCTGCCACTATGCTACTTCCTGGTTTTGACTGATACTTGAATTAAAGGCTTTTGACATCTGCTGAAGGATAATATTATTAGACACAAATAACATGGCAGCCTTAGAAAAGTACTGAATATTGCTTATATTTGTTCTACATATTTCATTGCACAGGAAATGATTCAAAAGTGGAGGGCCTGGTAAATTTTGAGAAACTCAGAATGATTGCCAAAGAAATTCGACAAGTCGTCAGAATGACCTCTGCTAACATGGATCCAGCTGTAATGTTCAGACAAAGGTGTGCAATTAAACAAGAAAGTAGGATTAAAGATACCTCTTATACAGTGGGTAGAGTGTGGGGTTTTGTGCATTAACATTATGGATGTGAATGTTTTACCATTAATGCTCACCGGTTACCGTTAACCGGTGGCCTAGTCAGGCTGTAGCAGCCCCAGCCAGGCTGGAACACCCACGGTGGGCCAGGCCTAGCCGGAACAGCCCACTGCACCACAGGTGGTGGGTGCTCCAGCCTATCTGGGTCAGCCCCCGCCTGCAGCAGGGGGCTGCTTCCCTCCGCCCTTCCACCCCCCAGCCACTCCTGTTTAAGCAGTTAACTAGTTAAATATAATGTTTAACCGGTTAACTGATTAAATGGGATTTTACATCCCTAATTAACACATTTTTATGTTTCCATTATTATTTCAGTTATCATTAACGTTTATCATTAGAGTGAAATCTGTACCAAAGAGGATTTGTAAGCATAAAGGAAAATATTTTAATATGGTTTTACAGTGGAAATATTCCTGTTTATTTTCCATAAGCTGTCTAGTGCTTTAGGGCAGGGCTACTCACTTTGGAAGCTTCGGGGGCCACAGTGATACTCACATCACATGCCAAGGGCCACAACTTAAGCGTGGTTGCATATACAAGTAAATATATATGCAAATAGCTTCTTTCACTGACAGGCATGAATACATAGATTATGGCAAGACTACACAACACGCAGGCCCCATTTAAGTCAGTTCTGCTGATATTAATATAAAATGCAATTTTTACCTGATTTCCACTCATATGACAGCACTTTTAATGAGTAATGACAGTCCAGGAATTTGACTACTTTTTTTGTTTTGGCTCCCACCCGTGGGCTACGTGTACCCCAACTGCACCATGGGCCGCAAACAAACGGGCCATGAGCCTCATGCGGCCCGTGGGCCACATATTGAGTAGTCCTGCTTTAGGCTAAATTAGTACAACATTATTTATTTTATTATTCATCACAGACAAAAATCACTCTACCTCCATACTGCCTGAGTATAATCAGGCTGTATGCAGCTACAGAGTGGAACCACCACCATCTCTAACCTGGGGGCAAGACATTGGGCTACTTGTATTGCATTGCCTGGAAATGAAACAGCAGCTGTCAATTGTGCAGGATGTCAGAGTCTGGAGATCCATATAGGTATTCATTTTATGGGCCCTCATATGGGTCAGCCATATTGCAGCCTGTTGAATTGACTTATACTGGGTCAGTACAAAGGCCCCCCTAGTCATCCTCTTCACCCATGGACCCTTGACTTGAGTGTGGTGGCTTTGGCAGCAGTTGAGTCAGAGTGATGCTCCATACTGAATCAGTGAGGATGTTAACTTAGCTCCATTTCACAGGGCACTTGAGCAGTCTTTTTATCTTGAAATGATGCCCTCAATTATGTTGCTCAGCTGAAGGCAATTGCCTTTAGGTATAACTGAAGGCATAATGTGAGGAACAAAGGTGAACCTGAGGGCAGAGCTATGCCTCCAGAATTCTTATTAATGTTGTGATACACAAGCCAGAAGGAACCTAACTTGGTATTCAGTTCACTGGATGAGATTTCAAGGCTGGCAGCTAAAAAAAGCACCGTTTTACTTGTAATGTGAGCAAATTTGGTATGTAATTATTGCACTACAAAGTGGAATGCAACAATGTTATATTAGCACAGACACTTTTCAGAGAACAGTATAACTTTCGTACCAGTATTGACTATATGAGCAAAAAGCCCACATTTTAAATCTGTAAAATATTTAATCTAATGAATTACAGGAACTCATCAGAAACCCTTATAGTTAAACATGTAAACCATATATACGTATCAATTCTGTCTCAAAATCTCTCTATACTTTAAACGCTTTGCAGAAGGTGATGAAGTCTAATTGTTCCACTGAATGAATATCATATATAGTTCACATGTGATATGCCTTTTAAACTTCCAGCATGCATATTAAGAGACACCTCAAACACAGTGCCCTCATAAAATGCTTTGTCTACTGTGGTCCGAAGTAGCACTTTTGTTCAGAAAGGGAAGTCTTTTTTTTTTTCATTTAGAGTCCGTTTAATTGTTTCTCCTATATAGTCAATTAGTTTCCTCTGTTATAAAAGCGCCAATAAAATGTTTTTAATTAAAAAGACAAATGAAAAAAAATTAGAACAAATCTTCTAATTCTTTAGAATGTATTTGTTAAATAACACTTTTCCTCAAGCAATCAAATTGAAAAATATAGTAAGAAACAGGATCATTATAAATTTCTGTTTCTTATCATTGTAATCCTAATGCATTAAATTCCAGTACTCTCATGATACTTCCCACAATGTGAATTTTTTTGAAAGATATAAAGATTGTATGTTGTCCCTCAAAAACAGATAAATAACAGGTAAGCTGTTTGAATGTGATGATGCAACATCTAAAATTGATTTGTGGGAAATATTTAACATGAAAAGTTAACTGGAGTTTTGCTTTAAATTTATAGTTTGAACATAAGTTCTTCTCCATTCATTAAAATGTTGTAAGGAGTTCTCCCCCTGTATTCTGTTAAAGCTATATTGTTTGAGAAGAATATTTGCCTGAAAGAATGTTTTCGTTTCTATACTTTCCTGTCTGCATCTTTTTCTTCCTGACTCTCAACTGTGATATTTTTCCTGTGCTTTTCTGTTCAAATACATGCTTCAATGTATATGGCTCTTGCTTGCAGGAAGAAGAGGTGGAGGAGTTTGGGGTAAGTGTAGAGATGAATGCAATTAAGATAAACAAAGGTTATGCAACTTTTAACATTCTGCATCCTCCTCGTTAGTGCATGCATCTGAAATTCAGCATGCATTTTATTAACCCTGCAATACATATTTTTGGTGAATACATTTAGAGAAAATCTATGAATAAGCACTATTTCCAATCAGCTTTTATGCCTCTGAGTTGATTTTATGTTCTACATAAGCTGTTTCAACTTTAGTTTAATGCAGTAAGAGAAACTGCTACCTAACTACAGTGTAATGCAGAGTATTTCTTAAAACAAATAAAATACCTTTTAATACTTATCTCAAGTTCAAACTAATATTTGTTTTAACTGTAAATATGTATTGAGTTATTGTAATTATAAACCTCTCTAAACTTTTGATTCCAGTTATAATTGTGAGTTGCACAGTGTCTCATATTTTTAAACTGTACTTACAAATGGTCAAATTCTGCATTTGGGCACATTCCAAAATCCTCATTGTCTTCACTGGGAATTTTGGTTGTGCCAGGAATGTAGAGTAGGGACCAAAATCATGAGGTTTGTGAGTACAATATGGCTTTCTAATGAATATTGTAACCAATGCCTACGTATTACAATAACTTAATATATTGGGACTGATTAGTGACATTATTTGTCTCTAGGAAGCCATATAATCTTTGATCTTAGAGCTTCCATTAAAAAAAATTTAAACAGCGAAAATAAATAAAAACTAAAAATAAATAAAATAAATTAAATTAAATTAAATAGGAATTATGAAAAACATACCTCTGCTATTATTTTTTTCTCCTGGGTAGTCTGAAGGACAATGACATAGCTCATACGTTGCCACTTTAGGATTATCGTAAAAACAAAATGAGAATAACAAGATGTGTATGATTTTTAAAGGGAATTGACTTTTTAAAAATTCTGTATGTACATAAGAAATAAAACCCATAGGCCATTAATAATTGCATGTAAAATGATGTAGTTATCAATCTACACATCTCCAGGTGGGATTTCCTTATGCAAATCAGCACAGTAAATTTCTTCTTTTAACACCCCCCCCCCCCCTTTCTCTCAGAGAGCTGAGTAGCTGCTCATTGGCTGTTCCTCTTTCCACCTCTCTGTATGTGATACTATAGAAAGGAGGCAAAGCAGGTGGTGGTCTGGCACCAAAGCCTAGAATAGCTCAGTGGGGCCCTAGAACTGTGTGTTCAGTTTATGCTGAAGCCAGTTTCTTTTCTTTTTGTTTTCCTTTATATTTATTTAAAAACCCTTTAAAATATGTAATTATTTCATTCTTACTCCTATGGTAGAAAGCCACTAAGGAGGGGATGGGTACAAGCAGAGAACTTTGAAGGTGATCTGCAAAGAACTTTATGGATTATTTGTGCCTAGTTTGACTACTTTATGATACAAAAAGGTGCACTGAAAGCTTGTGCGTCTCAGCATATTTTCCCCCTTTTTTAAGTGTTAGAACTACCAAGTATGCAAAATCAGATTCCCCAGTTTTGCTAGATTGTTGGTGTTCAAGATATCGATTGAGAATGCTCATCCCTTAACTGAAGGGATGTTGAATTGTAAACACAAACGTCTTTTCTTTCCTATATGTATTAGAAGTTAGATGTAAATAGATATTAAAAAAACCCAAAATTTTAATAAGACTGACTCCAGATAGCTTCCACTCTGAATTGCTAGACTTTTGGACTTTTATGATGACACAAATCCACTAGTTCCCTAGTCAGACATTGCATTCCAGGGTAGACAAGAACAGGCAAGAGCAAATAAAGAGTTTTGGCTGCCGTTGCTCACATTCAAGCAAAAAGGGGCACTAGCTCAAATTTCTACCTATTTTAAGTCATGTGTAAAACTATATGTGAGATTCTAAAAGTTAGTTCCAATCTCATTTGGTACCATATTGCTAAAATATTAGTGAACCCAAGGTTTTTAGCGTAATAGATGTAGTCTTTCATTGTTTCCAACCATAATTTATGGATAAGTATCTGCTTTAGCCTTCAACATATCAAAATGCTGAGAATTCCACATTCTCTCTTGCCATCTTATGCGATCTGGATGGCTGTGCTATGGATAGTTCTCCCATAATTAGCCTATATCTTCCCGATGTATTAGAGATTATTGTTACTTAGAATTTGACATGTGTGAGTGATTGATCCAAAAATGTATTCATCATTTCCTTTGTTTATATATTGGACAGCTACGTCTCTCTTTTTTGTTCTTTCCTTATGTTCAACATGCCCAGTTACTTTTCTTAAACATTAGTCTTATTTTCCAACTCTTTTATTAGTGTGTTTACTTTTCTCTAAACACTTCCAGTGGATTTTGTGAATCATTGTTACTTGGGAGCCTGGATCATTTGGGCATTTGACCTTATGCCTACTTGTATATTTGTGAAATATGTATATTGCCAGATAATGACTGCTTATCCCACCACATATTCTTTCTTTAACAAGTCAATTACATATATATATATACACACACAGCATTCACTTTTAAAAGAAAAGTTATACCTTTATAAGACTATTCAAGCATAGTTTATGCAAGTTGGACTTAAAGCTACTTTAGAACTTACCATATAATGCAGCTATGATTATTTTAATATTGACCAAGATAGGTTCTCTGCCAGGCCTTGACAGTTGCACAAGAGTGTAAATCTACAAGAGATTTAGTTAGGGGGTGATAGAACCATTTAACCTTTAGGTCAGTAGCTCAAAGTTAGCAAAGTTGGATAGTGACTAACAGCTATAACAATGGATGCTTAAGTTAAACTATTTGGTGATCTCCAATTTCTCAAGGAGCAAGTGAATTTAAATAGGCAGCCCTTTTGGAAATCTCAGACCAGAGGTTGAAGGGGAATAGAAGGCTGACATACTTCTCCATAGATAGGTTATCTCTAAGTCTGGGTTTAAGAATGTTGATAGGCCAGTAAGTGAAAAGCTTGGACTGCCACTGTCCTTCTATGCCTCTTTTGATAAACAGAAAATTGCAGTTTCCTGTGCTGTCAATTCATCTCCATCATGTGCACATTAGAAGAAAAAGATGCTTGCTGAGTATCATTTCTAGGTGGCAAAACTGAATGCGGAGGGAGCAACATAGTGTTCTTTTTATTTATGAGACTGCATTTCTTTTTATCATAACTTTGTCAGTTTTTCAGACTTTTTTGGGGAGGTTCACCACCCCTCATCTTGAGTTGGGGACATCGGGAGAGGTAATTTGGCTGGCTGGCTGGCTGGATGAAGAGAACAATGCTTTATGGCTTGTGAGGAGATGGAGATGCAAAACTTCTGCAAAAGTGGTCAGCATGACTGCTGACTCATCACCCAGGAGTGAGGGGTTTTTAAAGGGTCAGCTCTGGCCCTTGACCCTTTCCTCTTCATGTGGAGCAGGCTGCAGATACCTCTCTGTACAGTCCCGAGTGTGGTTATGCTGGGGTGGCTGACCCAATGGGAATTAACCTACTCAGAACAACTCTCAAGAAGCAAATATGTGGACATTCTCCCTGTTGCACGGGGAGGTTTTGACAGACAGTAAACATGGACAGACAGAGTAGGGATAATTCAATAATCTTTCACTATGCAATAAATTAGGTTTTCAGACTCAGATAAACATATGTTAAGGACCAAATTGCTTAAACCAGCCTCAACAGTCTTGGTATGTTTGTCCGTCAGTGTAACCCACAATTGGAATGGTAGGTGTTTTGCAAAACAGGACTAAATTAACAAAGGTGTATGGGCAGCTTACATAGCATTTTGCTTGGTTCTTGCCAGTTCCACATTTTCATGAGTAATCCTTTGTAGATTCAATACACTGTTGTCATTTTACCAAATTACTTTAAGACAAATGTTGTTTGAATGCTATTCTTTTTAACTCATTTGCATCAGCATGCACAAGCCCTAACTGAAGTGTGCTGGTATTAATCTGCTTCAGCATATGCAACTGTAGGATCTCATTCTTGAAATGAACCTGAAGTTTACTGATTTGCCTTTTCATTTTGTAGGTCTCTGAGCCAGGGCAGCACAAACTCAAACATGCTTGATGTTCAAGGAGGGGCTCATAAAAAACGTGCTCGACGCAGCTCACTCCTCAATGCCAAGAAGCTTTATGAGGATGCTCAGATGGCCAGGAAGGTGAAGCAATACCTTTCCAATCTGAATGTGGAGACTGATGAAGAAAAATTCCAGATCATGTCACTTCAATGCGAGCCTGCATATAGCACTTGTAAGTAAGGCAAACTCAATTAGGCAAGGTTGCTGGTAGAAAGGATTACCCTCCTTGCCATATGAACCTGGTTACATATGCTGTTTCACTGAAACCTTAACAGTATGGTTGGATAGGAGAAAAACCTTTAAAGGACTGTCACTTCTTGATTATGTACAAATCACGGTGGTAAGAAACTTGTCAGTGCAAACACTTAAAATAAAAAAAAGGACTAGCTGATGCAGTTTCAGCATTTGTCTTCAGTTGCACTTGCACAAGTCTGTAGTGATGGCTCTTAGTTTTGACCTTCAGTTGTAAAGTTATGCATCATTTAATCAATCTGCCAAAGAATCCTATAGTACATTTGATCCATTCTTGCTGCACTATCACTTCACAGAATTAGGGAAGGATAAAAGTAACATTTACCATATGAGCGGCAAGGAAATGAAATTACACAAAACCAATATAGAAACAAGCCATGGATAAGGAATAAATAAGCAATTTTTGGATTATGGCTTACAATAAGAGAAGAACAGCAGGGAAAAAGTTATGCCAACATTTCCAGTGTTGACTGATGAGGCTGGCATGGCTTGGCAGTCAAAAATGAAGGGCTGCAGCAGGAGAAATCTTGTAAACTGAATTCCTTTGAGACTACCTTACTGAATAAGCCATAGTCTTATTTATGTTCTGCCTTATATAGTGCATAGTTCAGAAGTTATAATTGTATGTGGTTTTGATATATAAATATTTTTGTAAATGTTATTGACATTTTAACTAAGGTGAGCAGTGGGGAAGGAATTAAGATTGTTTCGCAAAAAGAAGAAAAAGTATATATTTGCAAAAATTATCGCTTTGCATTTAAATGTTGTCTTTTCATCTGAGGATTTCAGAGCCCTTTAGATCAGTTTAGATAAGCCTCTGAAATACCTCATGACGTAAATAGTATTACGGCCGTTGTATAGATGTATTAACGCAACACACTTGCCTGATGTCACACTTGGAGTCATTTGCAGACTGCAGAAGAAGACATGAGAATTTTGATTCCCACACTGAATACTTAGTTATTCCCTTTAGGAGCACAATAATGACATGGGTAATAGATATATCAAGAATTAACTTTTTCACTAGATATTCTCTCTGCTCTGTTAACTTGGTGTGTGATCTTGCCCTACTGTTACCCAGTGTTATTGGTTTGTATTCAATTATTTTCCATTTCCAAAGCATTTTTCACCACTTTCAGCTCTGCAGGCAAGGATGGTGTTCTCTTGGTCATCTTAAAAGGAAAATAGGCTCTTGGTTTTATGTGTTTAATTTTTGTTCCTCTTCTCTTCCTCTACCTCCAATGGAACTATTTTGTGGCTATGTACTAGAGAGGGATAATAGCTATAACAGCAGCAACCCAAGGAAGTCAGTGTGGAAGGAATTTGGGTGTCTTAGGCAGGTTCTAGACTAGAATGCTCATAGACAGCTAACACAGTTTATCTTCTCTGAGTTTAAAGCTGAAGTTTGGCTGGACTTCAGAAAGTCAGTGTTTTAATACTAGAGCTTTGCTTTTCAACCTGTGGTCCACTCACCCCTGGTGGTCTGCAGTTTATGTCTACAGAGTCTCCAAAAGATTGTAATTACTATAAAACAGTAGTTCTTAGCCTGTGGTCCACATGTCCCAGGGGGAGTCCCTAAACTTTTAAAATTGCCAAAGTGTAATTTTGTAATTTGTAATTTTTAAGGGGTCCACAAATGAAAAAGAAAAGAAAAGAAAACCACAGTGCAAGAGCAATCTTATTTTATATGAAAATCTTTTAAATCCAGTCCCAAATAAGAGAATTTGCTGGACCAGGGGAGGTCCCCTGCCGTTGGCCTCCCAGCCCACCGCCAGCTCCACTTCTGGCTCCAGCTGGTCTGCCTGTCGCTGGCCGTGGCCCCAGGCCTGGCTCTCCTGCCAAGCTACTGCCACCCCGCCAGGCTCCCAGCCCAGTAGGACTCCCAGATGCTGGCCCTCCTGCTATCTGACTCCTGTCCACTGAGGCTTTCTGGCCTGGAGCACAGATGTTACCAGAGCAGAGAGAGTTCCAGTATAGGGAGGTGCAACCTGTAGTTGTGTCTGATCTACCTGTTACCTCAGTCCCGTTTTGTTTTGTTTTGTTTTGTTCTGTTTTGTTTTGTTTTGTAAATGCCAGAATCAAAATTGAAATGAGACCTGATTATCAAGAAATAGGTGCCAGATTTTACATCTCTCAAAATATCTGTGTAGGCTTGGCAGAACTTCTTTTAATTTTATTTTTTTTATAATTTTGATGGCCAATGCAAATGTTAAGTATTATAATTATAATTAAGTATTATAATTTTTCATCAATTTAAATTTTTCACAGTTATGAAAATTTAAGAGGGGGGAGATTAGATAATAGGAGAGTCATATGATAATTAGCTAATGACAGTGGTCACTAAGGCTATGTCTAGACTGAAGGCTTCTTTCTGAAGAAGCTTGTCCAGAAGAGATCTTCTGAAAAAAACTTCTTCCAAAAGAGAGCCTCCAGACTGCCAAAGTGCATCAAAAAAGCGTGAAAGATAGCGCCCATTCAGTGTGGATGCTATCTCGCATTTAAGCTGTGATTACTATGGACTGAGTGGCCACCAGGGCACCTGTGCTTTTTCTCTTTCCTCTACTTTTGAAAGAACTCCCTCTTCCCCATCCACACATGCCTTTTTCTGAAAGACCTCTTTCGGAAAAAGGCTTCTTCCTCGTAGAATGAGGATTGCCAATGTTGGAAAAACCCCTCTGTTCTTTTGATTTTCTTTCGAAAGAATGCGATTGCAGTGTGGATGTAACTCAAGTTTTTTCAGAAAAACGGGTGTTTTTCCAAAAAAACTCTTTAGTGTAGACATACCCTAAGATTGAGAGAGTTTAAAGCTTTATAACCATTAAAACACAAATTGTCAACATCACATGTCAAAATTATATCAAGTATACATCCTTTAGGCAAACTCATAAGTTCTCATCAGCATTTTTTTCTTTCTTCACTTCAACTGCTAATTTCTGTTATCAATGGAAATATTTTTCATTAGTTTCCTGATGATTGTTTATGATAGGCTTGAAAGGATTCAATTTTTATCTATGGGTTTGTTTAAAGGAATATTTAGGGACACCATAATCAATGCATGTCCAGTACTGTTCCATGTTAGTATTGAGAATAATTTAAGGAGATTGTCAAATACAAAAATGTCCTTAATTCAAAAACAAGTGTTGTAATTGCTTAGCAATTGAAATCTGCTACAAGTCATGTTATCCTGATCAAAGTGAAAGAGAGCTTCTCTGGAACTGCCTAGGATATAAATACCTGGTCACCTAGAAGGACAACACCATCTCACATGCACCACATCCAGTGCTTCTTGTTCCTCCCTGCTCTGTTTCAGTAAACTTTCTCTTTCCCCTCGGCCATCAGTTGCAGAGGGAACCAGCTATAGGAGAAGCTACCTCTTTTCTTCCAACTAGCTGGACAAAGGACCCACTGCTTACAGAGGACACTTTACATTTAGTTGTAATGTTCATGCTTTTCAATGTTATTTTATTTGGGGCACTTAGCTATAATGGGAGTAAATCAAATAATTTCTCACTTCATTGTGTGCCTACATAACTATTCTAAAGAGTTTTAGGAATGTTTTAACTTGTTTTTATGTATTTGCCTCTGAAGACTAACAAGACAGGTGAGCTATGTTATAAGCTAGCATTTAAAAGGCTATCATCTTCTGGTCAGTCATTTTCTGCAATATGACTGTAATACATTTTTCAGATTACAGTGCAAAGTTACTAATGTTCCACTTTTCCTATAACAGTGACCAAGAATTTAAGTGAGAGAAGAGGCACAAAATCCTCAGAAATGTCACCAATACCCATGAGGGCTGTTGGCCAAACCACAAAAGCCCATTTGCATCAACAAAACAGAATGAGCCAAGTTCTCCAAGTTCCAGCTGTTAATTTGTACCCTATTAGAAAAAAAGGACCAGCTAAGGACCATGTCACCTTCAGTAAGTATCTGCAGTTTGTACTTCCATTATTCAACGTATCGTATATTGTATGGTTAGTAAGTTTGAGAAGGGGAGAGAGGCTGGATTCCAAACCAACCAAATATTTGAACTATTTATTATGGAAACATTGCAATCAGCTCCATAGTTGAAAGTTTCATTTACCCTTTTCATTTACAACATGTCTCAAACTCATTTCCATTTTATTATGTATAAGGAATTATAATGTTTATCCCACACGAGAGTACAAAATGTACCTTAAATTATTTCCATAACTAAGTTGCTAAATAAAACCTTTTTGC
This sequence comes from Rafetus swinhoei, assembly GCA_019425775.1. NCBI lineage: Eukaryota > Metazoa > Chordata > Testudines > Trionychidae > Rafetus > Rafetus swinhoei. Next base: position 16,349,723 of record CM033428.1, on the reverse strand, counting down.
TCTTAATGTATCTAAATACAAAGCCCATTGTATGTAAAGATACTTTCTTGCTTTAGTGTCATTGTTTTCTTTATAACATATGTTAGCAAGAAAATAACCATTCACTTGGAGAGTGCTGTTTGGAAAAAGTAGAACTAATCTGTTTTCTAAACTAGTCTAATTAAAGTGAATACAGGCCTAACACCATAACTGGGTAGCTAGCAGGTGATTTACAATTGTGCTGAACATTATATACTTCTAAATGGAAGACTTACAAATTGAGTAGAATTACATTCATTTTTGCTTGCAGAACATAGTGAATATATTATATTTTGTGAGTGTAATCACAGAAGTAAATAATAGGAAATTTAATATTTCAAACTGTGGAGTACCATCATAATGGCATTATGGCCAGACCGAACACCATGGCCACGTCTACATTGGCACCCTTTTGCGGAAAAGGGATGCTAATGAGACACTTCGGAATTGCAAATCCGCGGGGGATTTAAATATCCCCGCGGCATTTTATGAACATAACTGCCGCTTTTTCCGGCTCGGGGTTTTGCGGAGAAAGCGCCAGTCTAAACGCGATCTTGCGGAAAATAAACCCTTTTCCGCCAAGATCTCTTATTCTACTTTCAAGTAGGAATAAGAGATCTTCGGAAAAGGGTTTATTTCGCAGATCGCGTCTCTTTCTCGGCAAAACGAGCCAAGCGTGTTCATATTCAAATGCAGCGAGGGGATATTTAAATCCCCGGATTTCAGAAGTGTCTCATTAGCATCCTTTTCGCAAAAATGCCAATGTATAGCGTAACAATATGTATTTTAGTGGTATTAGTAGCTCTTAGTGAGCATCAATTAGTATTTTATTTGTTCAGAAGCTTCAGGGGGTAGCCGAGTTAGTCTGTACAGGATAAACTTAAAAAACAAATGGTCTGGTAGCACGTTACAGTGCTTTGTTAGTCTATAAAGTGCTACCAGATCATTTGTTGTTTTTTAAGTTTATTTTATTTGTGTTTTCTGTTGTCTGAATTTATCAATGTCTGAGACTCTCAGGGTTGTATATTAAAATGCTGTTAAATAATATCTCTTTGGCCTATTTCCATGTATGAAGTGCTTGGTTTATTGTTTTTTTTTAATGTTTGTTTGGTTTTTTGGTTTTGTTCTTTTTGTTTTCATGACTTTGAATGATATATAATATTTTAAAGCTAAAATAATTTTAAATGACAAATTATTCAATAAAACATTGAATAAATTTAGTGAACAGTGTAAAAAATTCTGCAGTGAATTGTTCATCAATTCCCACTTTAAAACTTAAAGACAGCATCAAGAAAGCTAGTTCAGCTTCACAAAAGTTGTTTTGCCCTTTATTCTTTCTGTTATTCAAACATGGATGTAGGAAGTTAGAAAACAAATCTATCTTTAAATTGGGCGACAGAAATTGATTCTTCTCGTAAATTGTTTTCTCCGTGATTGCTTGATGATTCTGGTTCTATCAGTCATGCAGATTTTAGCGCTGCATATGAGTGAAAAAACTAATCACTTAGCTCTTTATCACACATTCTGACTCGCTGCCTCTCAGCTTCTTAACTAACAGTATGATATATCAAACATTTTTGCCTCCTGTCTTCCGTGTCTTTCTTTAAAATCTAAATCTAAAGGAATAAAATGAAGTATGTTAAAGTGATGTCTTTCAGGGAATATAATTTTTTATAGTAAGCTTATTTTCCATCTTCTTATTCCTTCTCCTAGTTACAGGAAGTAAACTAGATGGGAGATTTAAATAGCTGTTACATTTTATTCATCCATCATATCATTTGAAGTCCTCCAGCTGAACACACTCAACCTGGCACTAGAGCTTGCCTAAGTGGGCCTGTTTGCAATTACTCTTACCTCCTTTATGAAAAGAGCTTAGAACACCTGTTGAACTACTGGAGTTTGGGCTCTATCAAACCCTCATTAGTCAGATCCTTCTTTAACCAGCATTACCTCTGCCTGTTTGGATTCTTACTACACAATATGATTGCAAAATACATTGGTAAGATAGAATATACTACTTAGTCTGTAATACCCCTTAAACTTCAGGAAAAATAATCTTTCTGAGGAGGAAGTTGTTTCGGTAATAAATGACTTGACTCAATGCACTCATGGAATTTAGTAAAAATGATTTCCAGGCACAGCCAAATTTCTTCTGAACTCTTCAGGGTGTGAAGGCCAAATATTTGTCCTTCCTCAGGCCTATATGGTACAAAAGGCAGTACAGTCTTTTCCTGAAAACAACTTTTAATTTATCCACTCTTTTATCGGATTATTTTGATAATAAAGAACAGCCTCTTTCTCTTATATGATGAGCAATAAAAGTTGTACAGCAAATGAAACATCAAGTCACTTGTACAAATATTGAATTTTAATTTTCAAATAAATATGGGGCTAATATTTTAATGGTTGGCATATAATCACCTCTTTTGTGCATACAAATGATGGTTTTAGCGCTTAAACATCTATTTTCATACAAAATAACCTGATTTCTATATGGAATAATGGTCATTTCTCAAGCACGTTGATGTGCAATTGCAGTGCATATTTTCTTGTGCAGACCTCAGGCCTCCTTTAAAAATCTGGCCTCAAACTGTTCTCTGTTTAAAAAAAAGGCATATGATTCGATATTAATCTACTCAAGCTTCTTTGCTGTTTGAGATATTCCTAAAGCTTAATTTGTGGTGTTACTGCAAGGATGTCTTATTTCCTTTCTGGATGTTTGAAAAATTCAGTGTTTCATTTACAATATATGAGGAACTTAACTGAATGTTTAACCATAATGTATTACACAGGACTCACTAATGGAGAATGGGAAAAGTCAGTTCCTATGTTTTGCTTCAACAAAGTTCTCTATATGATTGGTTGGTTGATTGGTATGAATGTAGAGCTCAGAACAGGTGCTGGATTGACAGCTCTGGATACAAATTCTTTATCCATTGAAGTGGTTTAGTGTGGGCAGTGGCCATATGCACTTCCCCATGCTGTCATAAGGGAGGAGGCCTGTACTGGAGGAGACTTCAGGCTTCATAGCTTATTCAGTCCTTAATTTTTCTGCCAAGACTCTGTAACATTGTGTCAATTGGGATGCTTCCAATTGTCACCTGAAAGCCAAAGCCACCAAACTAATTTGAGATGGACAGCTGAGCAGTCATCAGATAGTAGAATCTTTGGGCCACTTCAGCCCTGAATTAAATTTGAAATAGAATCATAGGGTTGGAAGAGACCTGAGGAGGCCATTGAGTCCAGCCCTGGCTAAAAGCAGGACCAATCCCAACTAAATCATCCCAGCCAGAGCCTTGTCAAACTGGGACTTAAAAACCTCCCGGGATGGAGATTCCACCACCTCCCTTGGTAACCCTTTCCAGTGCTTCACCACCCTCCTAGTGAAATTTATTCTTGATACACATCCAAAATCCACAATCAATTAGGGAAACACTATAGCTTTCCTCAGCCTTTGGAAAGGCTACTTTGCACCATCTAAGTGGCACAAAGCAACCTTACACCAACCCTAAAATGGAAGCTGAAGAGACTTCCCCTGAGGAAGTACTCCTGAGCTTGCTCAAAGCTAGCACAGCCTCCTTTTCAGCAGCTGTTTCTGGCACCCTGGTGGCCATCCTGAGGTAAGGTACAGTGCTCCAGGAAGAGGCAAGCGTGCAATATGTCTTTCCCCAAGGCTGAATGTGGCTTAAAACTACCTTTGCCACCCCATATATTAAACAGCCCTGAGCATGAGGACTGTACCCTATAGTTTTTAAAATGAAAATTCCAGCATGGTGCATTTTTATTCATGATATGTTTTGCAAATTAGCTACTTGATAACATTTGTTAGGTTACATTATAGATCTCATTAAACAATCCAACACCTTTTTCTGGTAATGTTTTTATACTAGCCAGGATGGAACTTCACCCTTAGTTGTAATTAAAACAGGTATCAAACATGTTATCTTGAAACTAGAACTGTACAAATTAATTTTCTATCATCTTAATAGGTACAGGTTCTCCTCAGAAATCACTCAGCCTGTCTGAGGAAGTTAGTAGTAAGAAGCAAGCCGAAGATAGTATATCTATGACATCCTCTTTCCACTCCAGTCCTCCTGCTTCTCCTCAGGGCTCTCCACACAAAGGTAGGAGTATATCTAACATACTATACTGACACTTCCATCTCAGAAAATCAGTATTTTGTTATTTTGGAAAAGTGGTTATGGATTTATAATTTATATAAGTGATTCTGTGAGTATAGCAAATTTATGTCAAGAGTAACATTAGACATAGAGTGTTTTATAGTAAGAGTGAATGAATGTATTTCCGTAAAAATTGATGCACAAGGCACACTTGTGCCATTACTGTATGTATATATTTTTGAGATGTGTCTGAAATTTAGACCTTGTTAAAATTTTCAAAAGTGACTAAAGCACTTAGGAAAATCAATGGGATACAGCCTCCTGAGTACCAGAATTACTTTCACAAATGGGATTTAGGTGCCTATATAATTTAGGATAATGTTTTCAAAAGTATCTCTGACCATCACTTTTGGTGAATTAATGTATTATGTCTGGGGCACTACACTGTTTAATTAATCTCATACCTGGGATACTCTAGCTCTCTTTAATCTTTTTCCTAATCATACTGTATGTCTTTGTTTTTACTAATTGGCCTTACAAGAAACATTAAATACTATTTTCCCCCTCCATGCATCAAACATAATTCTAGCCAAACCCTGGATTTTTGTTGAACAATCGTATAGACATGCTGTGACTGGAGATGGAAGTGTAATGCCATGTGGAATTCAGGATCTTGGTGACAGCTTTGTTACTTACAAAGGTGTATTGGCAATGCATCCTTCTGAATCCTGGATCCCCTCATTTGCATTTTTGTGTTTGTATGCTGAGCTTTTCTTGCTATCATGATGTTCTTTGAATCCACTTATTTTTAAACCCTTAGCCTGGAAAGACTGCATCACAGTCATCTCTGGTCACATTTGGATGGGGTTCCCCTTGAAGTCTCTTAACTTCACATTTACTAGTCAGGCAGAGTGGTCACTGCTGAAAAATGTAAGGCCTTTGTCCCACCTTCCTGCACTCTGAACAGTTGTCTCTGGATTATTGACAACCCTGGGAATGAGAGATTGGATTGGGAACCATGCGTGGCAAATTACTAATCATTTTACCCGTAGCAAGATCTCATGAGAATTTGCTTCTGGCACCACAAAAAACTATTTCAGAAGGGGGTGTGATTGGTCTTTTTTATAATCTTAGTATATGCATAGAAGTATTGTCTGTGTAGCCTTATCATTGGATTCTGCTGTCCATTCTTGTTCTGATGAGATTTTCAATAGTTACTTTTGTTTGTATGTTTCTGTAAACGTGATTTTCATTAACTTTCATGAGAACCGTGTTTTGTTTCTTCGGGATGATTTCATTCGTTTGACTGACTTTTAACGTGGGGGGGTTGTTTGTTTTGGGGGGAAGGGAGAGGTTAGCACCAGCTTGTTTTGATCAAGTTACTCTCTATCTTGTGTTAACATTGATTACTGAATTAAAATTAAATATATATTTCATGAACTATCCCATCTCATTCCTGAACTTCAGTTAATTCTCCTATTGCAGGTTTTATTCTCTTTGTTTTCTGAGCTATACATGAAAGAGTCTTATAAGGAAAAAGACTTTATTAACTTAAAATCAAAATGTTAATTTTGTCAGATATTTTGTCATTAACAAAGATTTGTATGCTGTGTGTTTCTTTGTAGTTGCTAGCATCCAGAGGTCTGACAACTGTGGTCCAATGAATCTCTCTGGATCCTCCTCATCGCTCGCCAGTGAAACCAGCAACAAGAACTGTGGGCCACGCAGCTATGGAATAGGTGGGATTTATTTACAAAAGAAAATTCAGGAGATCACTGGCAGAGCAACACATGGTTCTGACAATAGTGAAAAGAGAGAAAGTGAGGATGATAGAGACAAGGCAGAAGTTGAGACTAAGCACAGGAAAAGAATGAGATCCCCATTTGGAAGATATAGGGAAAGAAGTTTCTCAAGGGAGAGACCAGCTTTCACAAGTAAAAAGGAGGCAGAACACATGCATGCTACAGAAAGAAATGAAAAACTAAAGGACATAGGCAGTGATGCCCTAAGTACAAGTAGCCATGGCAACAGTAATATGTTTGTCTGGTTCTGTCCACAATTGAGACCCAAGAGGAGGAAGACTATATGATGCGCTGTCTCCAAGTTGTCAGGCATTTAAATATTATCTCTGTTGTACATAATGCATTTCTGTAAGTTCAAGTGTATATTTTAAAATTACTAACAAATACCCGTCCACCTAATCCTTTTCAGGGCAGAAGTTCTTCACCTGAGACTGGCTTTAGAAATCATCTAAAATATTTGCATTAGTGTACGTTAGTGCTAAGGTTAGAAATTCTTTATAAATATACAAGCCTGATTTATTTATTTTGCCCAGTAAATGTTAGCTTATGAAATACATAGAAATATTAAAATCTGTAATATTATTTAGGCTTAAAAATACTCAATATTCCTTCAAACTCCTGCAAATACTGCTTGATAAAAGCAGTTGCTGTATCATGCTGCCTTATGTTTCTGTCAGGCACACTTCAGCATTCCCTATTGGTGGTAGTCTAGTTATCGTCACTGATTTGTATCATACTGAACATTCCTGTCCAATCTCTTCCTATACCTAGGTTTGATTTAAAAAAACAAAATTTGATCTCTTACTGGTCTGTGTTTTACCATGCTAAACTCCTCAGCTAGACTCAAGTTATTATATTTAGAGCTAATATATATGTGTATGCATAGTATTATTTAATAATTTAATTTTCTGATATCATAAGACTGTTTCACAACTACTACAATAATTCATTTGTAAAACTCTTTGAGATCCTCAGAAAAAGAGTGTTTGAAACAAAACCCACTGTGGTCATGGTGTTTGTTTTGACAGTCTAATTAATTTTAGGGGTAGCCTAATATAAAAGGTCTCTTAAAAGTTATACATGTGTGTAGGTTGGCTTTTCATTAAGGGGAAAAAGTCATAAAGATACTTAAGTATTTAAATTCATGAAATGCATAAAAAATTAAATTTAGAAACATATGATGTTGTGTAATATACTGGAAAGTAAAGAAATTGAGTATAATCTACAATGCCAAACTTAAATACATTTATTTACCCTTAAAGATTTGATAAACATGAGCGTACCTCAGAGTTTTATTTGTATATTCAAGCTTCACAATCTGTTGTTAAAATCAGTTATTCAGCCTGGCCATTGCTTCCAAATGTCAGGTCATTTGATCATTGGTACGTTGGTATGCCTAGCATCAGTCATCATGCTGAGTCATACATGTCACTGAAATTGCTTTCATATATACGCATCTGTTCAGATTTTTCTCTGATGTTTCACTGTTCAATACAAATGTACACCCTGTAAATTTTTACTTAAAGGCAATGGTGCAAGTAAACAAAAGTTGTTACCGGTACAGGAGGGAGAGGGCACACCAGTTGGGGGGGTATGGGACTTTTCACATCACCCCACCCTAGCCTGAGAACCCCATACTCTTCCCCTCCACTCTCATGCCATATTACCTAATGAGAGGGGGCCTTCCAGGAAGTACACAGCCAGATGAGCTTCCCAATGTTGGGAGGGACAAGTGGGGAAAGGAGCAGAACTCTCAGCCCATCCCTCTCCCCTTCTACAAAGCTGCTGCATCTCTGTATACAAGGTTTGGGGGGGTTGAAGGGGCAGGACTGGCAGTTCTGCTCCTTTGCCTGCTGGGAGGGGCAGGGGGGAAAGGAGCAGAACGCCAGCAGCTACTATAGCCCTCCCAGCTCTGTACACAAAGACACAACAGCCAGTCAATGGACTGGGGATGGCTGGCAGGAATCTTGATGGCCCAGTATACCAGCCCAGCCCACTGGCACCGCTTCTTAAAGATGAAGTAAGAAACTGTTGATTCGTGGTAGTACAACTGGGAAAGAATCTTGATCTAAAAACAGTTCATCAGCTGCAAGCTCTGTATAGTCTCAGATAAAGAAATTACATAGTGCTTTGATTAATTTACCAGGAAATCTTAACAGAGGCTAAGTGAAGTCTCTATTCTCCAATGTCCCACATCATCTTATGTGCATGTGTTTGTACTCACAATATAACACATCACAGACTAATACTTAGTAAGCATTATCTGCAGGCAGGGGAGACTGCTCAAGTCCAGCTTGTAATAGCATGGACTTTGTCCAGTCATCCTATGGGAACCCTAAAGACGGATGAAAATCTAAATAATGAAAATAGGTAGAAGCCAAAGTCTAAGTCATGCTTCCCTTAAAGAATGACCCACCAATGGAAGGGGAGACAGTTATCTTAAACAAAATGTTAAAGAAAGCAGATTTGAGAATGACCTGTTCATTTAGTTAATTTTGCTTCTGACTTGCTTCTATTTAATTCAGAAAATAATTGGACAGAAAAACAAGAACTGACCTGATTCACTATAAGAGACTATGACTTTCTGCAAATCAATCCTTAGACCAAATCAGCCAAATTATTAATATACACAAAAAGATTCAGCAATCCAGCCAAATTTCCACTGACAGCTTATAATTTATTATGAAAAAGAGCTCAGAGGGATCAGTAAACCAATTGCCATAATTTTCTTTTAGCAGAGTTTAAGTTCACAATGAGAGAACAATTTAAATGTGACAGACATTGCAAATAATATACTATTGAAAATGCGTTCTGTTCTGTACTGAGAAGAAAAGCACAGAAAAGCTGCATGAGGCCAACCAGTAAAACTGCTATAGCTAGTACAAGATATCAGCTGCTAGTAATAACAATAATAATGTTACTTCATTTTTAATAGATTTCAGAGTATGTTGGTTACTATGTAAGGTAACTGAGCTGATGTCCATTACTCTGCAAGGTAACTGAGCTGGTATATTAGAAATAGTTGCACTCAGAACCAAAGTTTGTTTTTGACATTCTGTACTTTCAGTATCTTTTTAAATTTTAGCTCTTACATGTGTCAGAGAACAACATGTCAATCATTAAATGGCAGGTACCTGAGGCTCTTGTATAAATAAAGTCTAGGTATGCAGGGTCCTTGTTTGATAGGCAATGGACTTTTCTGTCATTTGTTTTCAAAAACAAAACATCAGCTTGAGGGAATGTATTCAGTTTGTTTGAATTTTACAGTGCACCAGACGCAGCAAAACTGGAATGAAAAAGAATCTTCTACGCATTTCATAGTAGTGTTCAAACTTTGTTTGATATCTGCCTACAGTAAAAGAAGCAAAGAGAGGCCTAATGAAAGCTGGTGTAATTCCATTGACCTCAGGTTTGAATCTGATTCAGTCAGTCTAGAGCTATAGTATAATCCCAGAACCCAACCCACTGTTAGATAAATTTACTAGAAGCGACATCAAATGACAACTTTTGGAAATCAGTCTCTTTATTTTGGTAGCCCACAGAAACCTCAAAGTAAAAATTATGCATGTTACCAAAGGTAGGGGAAAATGTTTTGGACCACTCTGTTGTCTTTCTGCTTCTTCCACAATTATGATGCAATACAGCTCTCTTCTCCCCACTGCCTGGTGTGAGTCTGTCTTTCTTTCTTCTTCAGTTCAGGCTGGCAGATATGATACAGAATCAGTAGCAGCTGTTCACTATACTAGTTGCGCTTTAGTGCCTGCCAGTGTTCACCTTAATCTTTAGCATCTATGTGCAGAATAATTTTTATGTGCATCGAGGCATGTATGAACATATACCACTAATAGAAATAAACACCTAGCTGTGGGCGCTCTACTAATCAGCTGGACAGCATTTGAATCTCTCCTGAGCAGCCACACAAGTATACAGCTTATGGGCAACACTTGTGCCTGCTGTAACTGAGACACACACCAGCCTAGTTATTTTACTCTCAGCAAATGTTTGTTAAGCACTTCCATGGAGAAGTATGAGTCTACACTCCAGCTTCCATCATTGATTGTTAAATACTTTATGGGGCTCCAAAGATACACCAATGAGGTTCAACTTGCACGTGAGGATCATTAATGTAAACTGAAAATTAGCATTAAGGTAAACAATTAAGTACTTTATATGTCCATTTACCCTTATTTTCCCCATAGTTAGGAAAGTTAGAGCCCATTCATCTAAAACTGATGTATTCCCTGAGCTGTTTTTGAAAGTGCGATGTGTGTTCAAGTTCAAATTAAAAGAGGAGCTCTGATGTGAAATCTCACTATTACAGGTGATGTATATAACTCTTACCATAACTTGGCCTATGCTATTGAGGAATGAATATTGTTGTGAATTCCATAATTAGCCCCAGCATATGTAACCACTTAACATATTTGCCAAGAAGGAGACCACAGATAAATGTGGAAGCATTCTGTTGGCTGTGTTTTTTAACTCTTATACTGGTACCTTCTGTCTGTGGTTGAGAGTGTCATTAACATGAACATCTTCTCACCAAAAAACCATCAGGAAACTCTTTTTATGAGACTAGCTGATTCAGTGGAGACCCACAAACACAATTCTTCACAAACGAAGTGCATCATCTCTGTGCTCAAAGTCAGGTTCATTTTTTAATCCACATTTCATACATGGCATAACTGGTACAGCTGACTTTCAGTGTATAAAAATCACATCAAACAACATTTGTAAGTGTAGCTGCACTTGTTTTAAAATATAAGGCAGCATCTGAGTTTTTATCATAGGCTTTTATGTTTAAATTTTTCACATAGCATCCAGAGTCAGTATTGCCATTGGTAAGGGGTGAAAGATTAGGTTTAAACTTGTTTGGAGTCCAGTCACATTCTGACAAGAAAGGAGTGTTTTGGTGCCTCTTGAAGAGAGCAATTTGGTTATTCTTAGAAAAATCCCATATGACCTAACTTGACAGCCTTCTATGCTGCCACTTCATTTCTTCAGCAGTGAGGAGTGGGTAGTGAATTAGATTCCTGCACTTAATGCATCTATGAATATTCCTCCTAACCTGTCACGGCCTGAGGTAGAATTAAAATCTAAAAACAAAGAACATAAGAACATTTGCAGGAAAAGAAGTTTAACTATTTCTGATTATATTTACTACTAGCAGGTGAGGCTAGTCATTGACTGGGCAAAGTCATTTTGCGTAGATTACACTTATAGGAAAGTTCAAGAAATTAAATATATGCAATTTTTGTATTAATGTGCTTGCAAAAGGGAAGTAAAAGAACAGTTTTAAACTTGTAGGATTTCAACTTCAAACATTACTCATTATATTGAATAATTACCATACATAGTAAATTTGAATCAGAAACTCATGAAGCTTCCATTACTCTTTCTGTAACTAATTTGATTTTTTTTATTTGACACAGTAAAAATTTTCTTTGCACTAAAATGAGTTGAATAGGTGACTCAGTTTTCATTTGTTAGCAAATATTTGTATGAACTCCAATCATAATAGTCATGACTTTTTAGTGATGACAACAAAAATAATTATTTAAATCTTTCACCCAGCATATTCCAGTGTAAAAAGTAGTTCATTCAGCTAATTTTTTTTGTTTATGGAAAATTTGGTATCTGTAGGCCATTGCCAAGTATGACTTTGTTGCACAAACAAATTCTTCAAAATATATAATAGATTATTAAATGTATTTGTTTGTATCATAGTAGCATTTAGGAACCGAAATCAAGGATCATCTAGAAATCCAAATCAAATCATCATTGTCCTGTATGCTGAACAGACAAATAACAAAGAGGACAGTCTCTGCCTGGACAGCTGGCAGCTTAGGCGTCAAACAGAACACAAGTAGTAGACAAATCGGACATATAGGGTGGGAGGGTGAAAACCTTTTAAATATCTCCCCCCAGAGATATTAATCTCTTACTTTCCCTCCCAGGCTGTACAAGAAAAGACTTGGGTAGTTTATAGGGGATATATGTTCAGGTACGTATGTGTGCAAGAGAGGGAGGGAGAGAACTTGTTTAGAGTGACCCAAATAGAAAAAAAATGAGTTGTGTATTATGTTTGAAAGTGGTGAGCTTGCCATGGGAATGAGTTACATAGTGCAAGTCTAGCTGATGTAAAATGACTCTCTCCTATACCTGTGAGCTGCCCACTTGAGTTTCCTGATTCATGAGAGAGATAAATAATGGAAGTGAGATGGAACGTATGTCCTATCCTTCCTATGCTGTTTGTAGTTCATTTTGGCAATATTATACTGCATAGCGTATGTCTGTATTTGCAAGTGAAGGTGTGATTTCTACCATGGGTAGGCATACTGGCTCTAGTCCATGCTGAAGCCTGCCACCGATTATTATTATCACCTATGCTAACTAGATTAAACTAGATGCTACAGACAGGCTTTTGCTTTCAGTGTAGCATTTTCTGTTGAATTTCACAATCGATAGGTTGTACAGGAAGATTGTGAGAAATACATTGTTTCACTAACTAAAGCTGTTCTGTACTTGTGGCTGAGTGGTTATAGTGGTGAAATACCATGACATACCAACCTAGAATTCACGGGGTAATTTGCTGCCATTGCTGATTATATGTACTACTAAATTAACATCTTGGTTTAGGTGGGTCTTGAGCTCCCACTTGGCTGTCAGTGGCAGCAGATTGTTGTATTAGCATGTTGTATTGATAAATCCTGATTCCTGTTATGAAGGGAAGTGGCATCAAGCCTACAGAGAAGTGGGCATGAAGAAGAGGGATCTTTCTGAATATCCTCCTTGAAATACTTTTAGTTCTTAAAGGTGATGGTGAATAAGTAGACTTCTCTTTTTTTGATTGTTTTTTTTTTCCTATTTGTTGCATGTCTTATCTCATTTAGGTTATGCCCTCATACCTTCCACTAAATCTGATAACTTCTCAGACTCCAGCCACAGTGAGATCTCATCCCGGTCCAGCATTGTGAGTAACTGCTCTGCTGATTCAATGTCTGCAGCCCTGCAAGATGAAAGATGTTTGCCTCCGTCTCTTATTGTCATGGATTCAGCAGGAGCAGCAGAAAGAAAAGAAGCGCCTCAAACGTCAGCTGAGTATAGCCAGCCTACCACTGGGTGAGAAATGTTTGTGCTTTGGTGCTTGGCTGACTGACGTAAGGAAAAAGAGTGAAACACTTTAGTGTTTAGACATAGTTAATGGTTATGCTGCAATAATTGTTGTTGTTAACTTGTTGACAGCAATCAGTGTGCCAGCTGCTTTGAAACATAGGGGAAGACATTTTCTCACAAGGAGCTTGCAGTATAATTTAGACAGACAGGAGATTGTCTGCATCAGCAGGTTTTGTATAGATGTCTTTTGCCAGAAAATGCAAATGGATGGAGAGCTTGAAGGATATTTAACAAATTATCTGCTGTACAGTACTGAGGAAAGCAACTAAATGAGAACAGCATACTAGCAGTTATCGCTGGCAATCAATACCAGTCACTCCAATACTTTAATGTTTAATATGTAACCCAAACGTTTTGTAAGTTTTCATGATTGTAGAGGCTGATTAGAAATTGGTTTCCCATTTTTGGCCGCCTAAGGTACCCATACCAGGCATTTTGTTGCCTTATTAGTAAGATGGCTGCCATCAGTAACTCATTCAAAGATGCCACACATATCTCTAAATTTTGGGTATGATCCTGTGATGTGCTAGGCCTTGCCAATTTCCATGGAAATCAAGGGGCTCAGTATCTCTTGGGATCAATTGCTGTCTTTTCAACCACAGTGCATTTTATTAAGGGAGAGAGATTTCAAACATAAAGAGAATATCAAATGCCTGTGCTTGAGCTAGTGGTCAGTCCTTAAGGAGTAATATTAATGCTTCATATGCAACACTGACAAAGATCTGCCCATGGAGAAAAGTGAATGAACTTTTTTATGAAAAAATAAAACATCATTGTTTACTACTATGAAGAACTCTGGCAATTTGTGTATCTGTGAAACCCAACAATAACTTAAGAATGAATAATAAGTATTCTGTAGTGTTTTCTCCTTATAAATCAGACTGTTAGAGAGCGTGCATTGCTAAGATAATATAACTTCTGAATATTTATCAATCCCAGTTATTCCAGTGTGATAAAATTGGGAGTAGTAGAACTATTTAAAGGTGCACTTTATAAACTAAAATAATTATCATTTCTGAAAAGCACAGGACTTTCCAATTTCATCAAAAACTCTGATATTTTAGTCATAGCAGACATGAAATGGTTAATTAAATACCCCAATGTGCCAGGATATTGAAGCACAATACAATACTGTGTATAAAATCAAAGTTTTTCGGAACACATACTGTTATGTTAAGAACTGTATTGCAACCTGAACTTGGCATTTTCTTGTGTTTATATTTTAAAATTAGATCCCTCCAACTCTATATTATTGCTGTGTTTTAGTTTCTATAATTTTTGTGTGAAATAATTTTTTTTATATGAAAAAGTTTAAAAGATAAAAAGACAAGGAAATAAAAAATGTTTTTAACATGATTCTGACAAGTATTCCTAGATTCCATAATGTGTCAAAATACTGTACATGTTGATGATTTTATATACAGGTTGAACTTCTCTAGTGTGGTACCCTCAGGACCTGACTAGTGCCGAACCAGAGAATTTGCCGAACCTCAGAAGGTCTCTACTGTGTAGCAGCATTACCAGCACTTACACTGCTTACTGGGCTATTAGAAGTCATTTAGGGGTAAATTAGAGTTAAATAACAGCACAGAACGCTGAGAGCTAGGACTGGTGGCTGCAAACAAACTTTATGGAACCGTGGGAAACTTGGCCATGCCTATGATAAGTGGACATCTGGCTAACTAAAATTAGAGAGTGCCAGACTAGAGAGGTTTAACCTGATTATCCTAGATATTCATTTATTGCACTGTCCACAGCTCCTCAGAGACGTTTAGAATGGTGATTAGCAATCATCCTTTCTATATCCGTATAAAACCAAGCTCAATCATGCATTGACAGCTTTAACACAGTTTTTCATTTAAGTAGCTTCCTTTGAATCTTAGTATTTCTGCTACTCTAAATCCTTTCTACAAATGCGAAAGTCACTTTGTCATAGTCCCTGGGTAGGCTGCCCCAGCTATGAGGCCCTTTTGCAGCCTGTAAGCACAAGCCTTTCAGAAAAGTTTATGCCTCCACTTCTTTTTAGGGTGAGATTCTTCAATTGAATCACACTCCAGCTTAGTCTCCAAGGAGTAGATAGCTGCAGCGGCACAGGAGCCAGCAAACAGAGCTGTAAACAGGGGAGTTTGAGTGGGAGTTTGTAAAGGGAGTTTGGATATTGGGACTTGGGGTTTGTTTTTGCTGTGGAGGGGGTGTTTTGGTTTGTTTTTGTGTTCACCGGACTAATAGGATTTTGGTGAGAGAGCAGATAAAACACAGAGGCAATGGTGGCCATGGCCCAAGTAGTAGAGAACACAAGGAGGATGATTGGATGTGGTAGCTGCGGTATGTACATGATTTTGGAGGGGGTACCTGAAAGGAGTTTTGTTTGCATGAAGTGCTGCCTGATAGAGCTGATGGAAGAAAAGATCCGAGGACTGGAGATGCAGGTGGAAACTCTGGTCGAGTTTAGAAGGGGGTTTGAGCAGATGATGGAGCAAAGGCATGACGTGGCTGAAGGGGAAAGCTTAGATATGCAGATGGAAGCAGGATCAAGGGCCTCAGAGGGGGGACTGCTGGGTGAAGAAAATGAACAGTGGAAGCATGTGACTAAGAGAACCAGGCAGAGGAAAAGATGGGTCAGTGAAGGAAAAATAGAGCTCAAGAACAGGTATGTGGCGTTGGAGAATGAAGAAGGGGTACAGCAGGCAAGAGTAAGGAAGAAGAGAAGAGTGGCTGGTCCCATAGATAAAGGGGAAGAGTTAATGGAGACAACACCAATAATGAGCATTAGGAGGATACAGGATGGGTTAAAGAGGATTACAAGGGAAAACAGGAATGGCAAGGACTTGCAGCCAGAGGAAGCAAGAGATAGACCAGAGAATCGCACTGTCACCAGGAAAAGGCAGGTCTACGTGATTGGGGACTCCTTATTGAGAAGAATAGATAGGCCTGTAACCAGAGCTGATCCAGAGAATAGAAGGGTGTGCTGTCTGCCAGGTGCTAAGATACGGGATGTGGAACTGAGGTTGAAGAGGATTATTAAGGGAGCAGGAAGGAATCCATTGATCATCCTTCATGTAGGAACAAATGATACGGCTAGATTCTCGCTGGAACGAATTAAGGAGAGACTATGCTAGGCTGGGAGGACGCTCAAGGAAATTGAGGCTCAGGTGATCTTTAGTGGGATTCTGCCTGTTCCTAGAGAAGGGCAACTAAGATGTGACAGGATTATGATGATCAATAGATGGCTTAGGCAGTGGTGCTATAAGGAGGGCTTTGGGATGTATGGTCACTGGGAGGCATTTATGGACAGAGGACTGTTCTCTCGGGATGGACTTCACCTAAGTAGGGAGGAAATAGACTTCTAGGATGGAGGCTGGCTCAACTGATTAAGAGAGCTTTAAACTAGGAATTTAGGGGAGACGGAGACGCCCAGGTAATCTCTACGCCGGATTTTAACACTGAGAGGGAGGAAAACGAAGTAAGAAAGGATATAGCTGGGGGTAGGAGAATGTACATGAGGAAGGGTAGGGTGGATACTAGTCTAATAAGTCATATTGGAGGTACAAGGTCCGTGCCAAATTGGGTAAAGAATGTGAGTGAGGCCAAACAGCAAAAATTAAGATGTTTATACACCAATGCGAGGAGCTTAGGTAACAAAATGGAGGAACTAGAGCTATTGGTCCAGGAAGTGAAACCAGATATTATAGGAATAACAGAAACATGGTGGAATACTAGGCATGACTGGAGTACAGGTATTGAAGGGTATGTGCTGTTTAGGAAAGACAGAAAATAAGGGTAAAGGTGGTGGAGTCGCACTGTATATCAAAGATGAGGTAGATTGTAAAGAAACAAAAAGTGATGGAATGGGGAAGACAGAGTCTGTTTGGGAAAAATCACATTGGGGAAGAAAACTATCAGATCCCCCCCCTGGGATAGTGCTTGGGGTGTGTTATAGACTACCAGGATCCAATTTGGATATGGATAGAGACCTCTTTAATGTTTTTAATGAAGTAAATACTCATGGAAACTGTGTAATCATGGGAGATTTCAACTTTCCAGATATAGACTGGAGAACAAGTGCTAGTAATAATAATAGGGCTCAGATTTTCCTAGATGTGATAGCTGGTGAATTCCTTCATCAAGTAGTTGCTGAACCAACAAGGGGGGATGCTATTTTAGATTTGGTTTTGGTGAGTAGCGAGGACCTCATAGATTAAATGGTTGTAGGGGACAACCTTGGCTCAAGTGATCATGAGCTAATTCAGTTCAAATTAAATGGAAGGATAAACAAAAATAAATCTGAGACTAGGGTTTTTGATTTCAGAAGGGCTAACTTCAATAAATTAAGGAAATTAGTTAGGGAAGTTGATTGGACTAAAGAAATTATGGATCTTGAAGTGGAGGAGGCCTGGGATTATTATAAGCTAAAGTTGCAGAAGCTGTCAGAAGCCTGTATCCCAAGAAAAGGGAAAAAATTTATAGGCAGGTGTGTTAGACCAAGCTGGATGAGTAAGCATCTCAGAGAGGTGATTAAGAAAAAGCAGAAAGCATACAAGGAGTGGAAAATGGGAGGAATCAGTAAAGAAAGCTACCTTATTGAGGTTAGAGCATGTAGGGACAAAGTGAGAGAGGCTAAAAGTCAGGTAGAGTTGGACCTTGCAAAGGGAATTAAAACCAATAGTAAAAGGTTTTATAGCCATATAAATAGGAAAAAACAAAAAGAAGTAGGACCGCTAATTACTAAGGATGGAGTGGAGGTTAAGGATAATCTAGGAATGGCCCAATATCTAAACAAATACTTTGCTTCAGTCTTTAATGAGGCTAATGAAGAGCTTAGAGATAATGGTAACATAACAAAAGGGACTAAGGATATGGAGGTAGATATTACCATATCCGAGGTAAAAGCCAAACTTGAACAGCTTAATGGGAGTAAATCGGGGGGCCCAGATAATCTTCATCCAAGAATATTAAAGGAACTGGCACATGAAATTGCAAGTCCATTAGCAAAAATTTTTAATAAATCTCTAAACTCAGGGGTTGTACCATTTGACTGGAGAATTGCTAATATAGTTCCTATTTTTAAGAAAGGGAAAAAGCGACCCGGGTAACTACAGGCCTGTTAGTTTGACATCTGTAGTATGCAAGATCTTGGAAAAATTTTGAAGGAGAAAGTAGTTAGAGACATTGAGGCTAATGGCAATTGGGACAAATTACAACATGGTTTTACAAAAGGTAGATCGTGCCAAACCAACCTGATCTCCTTTTTTGAGAAAGTAACAGATTTTTTAGATAAAGGAAATGCAGTCGATCTAATCTACCTCGACATTAGTAAGGCATTTGATACAGTACCACATGGGGAATTATTGGTTAAATTGGAAAAGATAGGGATTAATATGAAAGTTGAGAGGTGGATAAGCAACTGGTTAAAGGGAGACTACAGCGGGTCATACTGAAAGGTGAACTGTCAGGTTGGAGGAAGGTTACTAGTGGAGTTCATCAGGATCAGTTTTGGGGCCAATTTTATTTAATCTTTTATTGCTGACCTTGGCACCAAAAGTGGAAGTGTCCTGATAAAATTTGCGGATGACACAAAGTTGGGAGGTATTGCCAATTCAGAAAAGGATCGGGATATCATACAGGAAGATCTGGATGACCTTGTAAATTGGAGTGATAGCAATAGGATGAAATTTAATAGTGAGAAGTGTAAGGTTATGCATTTAGGATTAATAACAAGAATTTTAGTTATAAGCTGGGGACACATCAGTTGGAGGTAACGGAGGAGGAGAAGGACCTCGGAGTCCTGGTTGATTATAGGATGACTATGAGCCGCCATTGTGACATGGCCGTGAAAAGGCTAATACGGTCTTGGGATGTATTAGGCGAGGTATTTCCAGTAGGGATAAGGAGGTGTTAGTGCCATTATACAAGGCATTGGTGAGACCCCATTTGGAATACTGTGTGCAGTTCTGGTCTCCCATGTTTAAGAAGGATGAATTCAAATTGGAACAGGTACAAAGAAGGGCCACTAGGATGATCCGAGGAATGGAAAACCTGTCTTATGAAAGGAGACTCAAGGAGCTTGGCTTGTTTACCTTAACCAAAAGAAGGCTGAGGGGGGACATGATTGCTCTCTTTAAATATATTAGAGAGAGAAATTCCAGAGAGGGAGATGAATTATTTAAGCTTAATACCAATGTGGACACAAGAACAAATGGATATAAGCTGGCTAGTAGGAAGTTTAGACTTGAGATTAGACGAAGGTTTCTAACCATTAGAGGAGTGAAGTTCTGGAACAGCCTTCCAAGGGAAGTAGTGGGGGCAAAAGATCTATCTGGCTTCAAGATTAAACTAGATGGGTTTATGAAGGGGATGGTTTGATGAGATAACATGATCTTGGTAACTAATTGACCTTTCACTATCAGTGGTAAACAGGTCAATGGAGGGATGATAGGAGTTACTATAGAAAACTTTCTGGGTGTCTCTCTGGTGAGTCTTGCCCACATGCTCAGGGTTTAGCTGATCGCCATATTTGGGGTTGGGAAGGAATTTTCCTCCAGGGTAGATTGGCAGAGGCCCTGGAGGTTTTTCGCCTTCCTCTGTAGCATGGGGTACAGATCACAGCTGGAGGATTCTCTGCATCTTGGGGTCTTCAAAATATCTGAGGGCTTCAATATCTGAGATATAGGTGAGAGGATTATTCTAGCAGGGGGTGGGTGAGATTCTGTGGCCTGCATTGTGCAGGGGGTCAGACTAGATGATCATAATGGTCCCTTCTGACCTTAAAGTCTATGAGTACCCCTTGCTTGGCTAGCCATGTTATGTAATTGGGCCAGTGGTATGGGAGCCCAGGACAACATATATTTACAGTGATCCAGAAACAGTTTCTTCAAAACAAGGCATGATTTACTTTGTCTAAATCTCCACAGCACTTACAGAAGTGGATATAAAATAACAAAGGAACCTGCATTCTCCCTCTGTGTGTCAGCCCTACAGCATGCTAACCATTTTCACCCTCCCTTTCTGCCAGGGGCATCTTTTAAATCTGTCAGTGTCTTTTGAATTTTTGGAATCTCAGCCTTTGGAAAACAAAGCTGTTAACTTTGCTAGTGCCTGGAAGGAGCATCTCCCAGTAATGGTCTCGATGATTACTTAGCTGCTTGGAAGGTGTGCCCTGAAACTGGCTTAGGCTATCTCTACATTACAGTAATAGAGATGTAGCCGTGTTAGTCTGGTCTTGCTGAAACAAAAGACAGGACTATGCAGCACTTTAAAGACTATCAAGATGGTTTATTAGGTGATGAGCTTTCGTGGGCCAGACCCACTTCCTCAGATCATATATGGTCATGCCAATTTTCTTCCACAATTTGATCTGAGGAAGTGGGTCTGGCCCACGAAAGCTCATCACCTAATAAACCATCTTGTTAGTCTTTAAAGTGCTGCATAGTCCTGTCTTTTGTTTCTACATTACAGGTTATCTCAGCAAAATTTATGTTGCTCAGGGATCTGAATATTCCACACCCCTGAAGGACATAAGCATTTGTGTGCATGGCGCTCGTCAGGAAAGCTTCTCCCGCTGACATCGCTTCTGCCTCTCACAGAGGTAGTTCTGCTATGCCCATAGGAGAGCGCTCTCTCTCCTGTCAGCATACAGCATCTTCACCACACATGCTACATCAGTACAGCTATGCTGCTGCAACATTGTACATGTAGACATCGGTTAAATTATTGTTTTGTTTCTTGTCTCGGTCAACTCCTAGCTGAAGTCTGGGTTGAGTTTGAGAAGATGGCAATACAAAACTGAGCAAGGAAACCAAGTTACACATAATATTCATGAGAAACTATGTAGCCATTTTTCAACTTTAGCACACTCATAAGGGATCCACAACCTTGCAATATTTGTTGTTTTAAATAACTTATGTTGTAGTCATTGAGTACAAACTAATGTTTGTAACTAAAGTCAGTTTCTATGTATGGATTTTTTTTTTCTGCAGTTCTGTGACTTAAAAAATCTGGTTTTGTTTATGGAAGATATATTTTTATTTTATTTTTATGAATTTTTATTGTATTTTATATTCCATTTAGTATTATATTATACATGATTGAAATGTAATCTCAAAAGTTTATGGTTAGAGCTATGGCTGTCTTTGAATAGCCATGTTACTGGGTTATGATATGATACATTTTTGATCCTACTACATTCCAAACTATTTTAAAGCTGGATAATGGTGTTTCTGAGCATTTGGAGGCAAATGTTATTTTTCTACCAACCTGTGGGGGTTTTTTCTTTCTAATTTATTTTGTCCTCCTATTTAGTTGGTCACTCACTAGACCTGCGATAGTCAGAGGGATGGCTGTCACATCTTCCATGAGCAGTGAGGAGATCTCCCATGAGCATATCACAATAGAAGCTGCAGACAGTGGCCGTGGAAGCTGGACTTCATGCTCAAGTAGTTCTCATGATAACTTCCAGAATATCCAAAACCAGAAAAGTTGGGATCTCTTGAATTCTTACCGTCACACTCATCTAGATGGACCCATTGCTGAAGTTGAACCCACACACTGTTACCCTGAAGAGTCTTATTTGTATTCTGAAGCCTTTTCCAAAAATAACAGGCAGTCAAAAGCCAGCACAGAACACGATCAGTCTCGGCAAAGCTGGGCTTCCTCAAGCTCCCTGTCAGACACATATGACACAAACTATGGAACAATTAAACGGAGAGAGCTGGAGCGCTCTGCAGCAGAGCAGACTGAAGTTTTGGACTCTAAGCCAGCCACTGATGCAAATTATAAAACTGTTACTTCAAGTACAGAAAAAGGCCTGATAGGTAAGCCAAGCCAAAAACCTATGGAAGCTTCTACATCTGTTTTGCCTTTTATTATGTTGTTAAGAAATTACATCAGCAGATGTGGGGAGGGAGCCGGGTTGCATGTTAAATCCAGTTTTACATGTGGTTTTAATCAAAGTAGTACCCAGACAATGTGTTTTCAAACCAACATATTTTAAAAAACTAGGAAAATTAAAAGAATAAAGAATACATTCCTTATAACCTTATGGAAATGCAGGAGGCCCATGTTCTGGGAAGGGTCAGGCAGTTTCTGCATATGGTCTCAGAGTTCCTTTATTTTTTGAGACACCTTTTTTAATTCTGCCCCCGCCCCCTTTGCTTCTGTCCCACACACCCCTTATGGCTGAAGATTTTCTTCTGGCAAGGAGGTTTGGACATGCTTCCCATGGACCAACACTGCTCCTTCTAGCAACCAGTAAGGGAGGAGGTTGACAAGTGAGGCGAAGAGACTGAGCACACTGTATCCATACCACTTCCTGTCCCAGGGAGCCCAGAAGCTATACAGATTCCCTGCATAGCATCACGTTGCACTGCCTGCTGTTAGATTGCTTAGCCGGCTGATGTTTTCGTACTACAGGAGAAAAGCACGCTTTCTCCTCACATAAAATATGACTTCCAAAGACATATTTTATTAATGTGCACATGCTCTTTCACGTTGTTAGTGGGTAGGGTTGTGTCATATAGAGGATGGGGACCTTCTCTCTCTCTGGCTCTATGGAAAAAGTGAGCATGTGTAAGAAAGTTTTCGAAAACCCTTTCCAATCTACTTTTTATGCATTTCCTGCCAGCACATGCATCTACTCCAGCCTAGTAACACATCCTATCCAGTAGTGCACTCATCATCAGCTCTGACATTCTGGCACGTGAGCCACTCACTGCATTCTTGCCTATCTCTTACTCCTTTCTCTCTTGCTTCAAATTCTGTTTATGTACCACATCGCACATTTCTTTCTCTGCATGCAGTCATGTTGCTGAGCAATATATATTCATTGGCAATAAACATTCAGCAACATAGTTCAATAAAACGAGCATTGCATGGTAGGGATGTAAAATCCCATTTAAAATGTTAACCCGTTAAACTGTATGTTTAACCAGTTAACTAGTGTGCTGCAAGTGGGGGGCTGCTCCACACTCGCCAGGTGCCAATTAACCAGTCACTGGTAAGCATCACCCAATAAGAGTGATGCTTTTCGGGTAACTGGTTACCCGTTTGCATTCATTCCAATTGCATGCCATTCGGGGGAAAGGAACAATCGGTGGAACTTTTGATCTTGGGTCACAAATAGATGTTTAATTTTGCAAATCCTTCATCCACACTTCATTAGACATCGGGGGGCAGGAACAATTTTTATAGTAGGGATGCTGAAAGCCATCGAACCAAACTAAAGCTGGTATATAATGCAATCCACTTCAAGCCAAGGGGTGCAGCAGCACCCAGAGATACAGCACCTATGTCATTCATCACACCAAAAGACATTGTAGCTTTAGTTCACCGTTTGTTTACTCTGTCCCGGGGTGAGACGATGGTTTCAGACATGAGATCTTAGAAAGAAGAGAAGATCTTGGTGAAAACAGGAGAGAATAAGGGAGTCTCTTAAGGCAAAGGATCGATTTAGTAGAACTCACGATTTCTCATGAAACAGCTATTAAACCAGCAGTGTAAACACTGCTGTAAACACTTCCTTTTACACAAGGAACTCAAGCACTTTTAAAATGTTCAGTAATAGCATTGTTTTTTATGCAGAATGGGAATAGGGGTATTGAAGTTTTTCTTATGTAATTTCTTAGTGTCTTGGGTTTCCAAGTGATTTACATTGCAAGAAGTTACAAGAATTATGGAGATGTAATGGTGTGAATGCCAATAGTGGTGGAACTTGACACTCTGACAGTCAAAATTATTAGATACAAGCACCATTACTTTACTTATTTATTTATAATAAGTAAAGTAACAATAATAATATATCGCCTTGAAATGTGTCTTATTCAGAGCGCTTTACAAATATCTGAGTAAAACATGCCAGATTATCTGATAGTTTGCACTTTTTCCCCTTAAATGAGGGGGATGTTCACACCTTGCTGTAGGGATATTCACTTTCCTTTTTACTTGTTTAATAGCCATCATTCACATGAGTGAGAATGTTCCTTTGAAGCCAGAGAGCCCAACTCATTAATTGGTTGGTGGCATTTTTCTTGCAGTTCTTGAAGATAATTTGCTGCAGGAATTGTTTGCTGCATCTGAGACAACCTCTTTTCCCCTTGGGATTCATGAATTGATCCCTCATTTCCACAGTTGGCTGTGAATAGCACTATCACTGATCTTTTTCAAGTCAAGTTTTAAAGCATGTTTGATGCTGTTTTTGTGAAGAGCTATCTATCTTATGAATGAGTGGACATACTTCACAAAAACTAAGGGTGACCCAATTCAATGAATAGGCAGCAGGTTTAAAACAAACAAAAGGAAGTACTACTTCACACAATGCACAGTCGGCCTGCGGAACTCGTCTCCATGGGATGTTTGTGAAGGCCAAAAGTATTATATGCAATCCGTTGCTTAGTGAGAACTTCATACAGAGTTTTTGATTTCTTCCCACAGCATAGCTGAGTGTAGAGTACATACTAGTGTCATACGACATAGCAAGTGAACTAGAGCTTTGTTCTAGTGCAGTCAGTTGTTTAAAGAACTCTTCGGTTCTTGACAAGGGTTGGAGGTCAGGAGGTCTATTTTCCATGCCTGATTCCACCACAAACTAATTGTGACCCTGGACAAGTCAGATAACCTCTCTTGTATTTCATTTTCCCAGCATGAAGAATAGTTACCTCCCAGGATTACTGCAAAGATAATTCCATTAATATTTGTAGAGCGCTGTGAAATCCTGTGGTGGAAGTTGCTATAGAAGTACAAAGTATTATAACTACTATAATTTTATCGGCGTATTTCAATGCATTTAAAGAACATGAGACCATAGTTCTATTTAACTTTAATTGGCGTTTCACAATAGATTTGCAATTACAGTACACTGACTTTTCAAAATAAGTATAAAATGTAAATTAAAAGCATAAAAATCTGCTGCTGTCGTTATAACCAGTGTTTCTGCATTTGCCTTTTATTATCAGTTTCTGTTTTGTCATTGTAACACTTCACAGTTTTTTAATGTTTTGTTTCCTTTGTTTTCTTCATTAACATTTCCATTGCTTATTTCTTGTACCAGTATACTGTGTCACCTCACCTAAGAAGGACGATAGGTATAGGGGAGCCTCCGCCCACCCCTCCAGGATATATGGGGATTTCTTTAGCGGACATAAAGGAAGGATCACCCCATCACCCACACTTAAAGCCTCCAGACTATAGTGTGGCAGTGCAGAGGTCAAAGATGCTACATAGTGACCTCTCTAGACTTTCATCAGCTTCTCTCAGTAGTGAACCAGTGGCCTGTATTTCATCGAAGATGCCTCAGTGGCATAAACGACAGCCGTCCCATCCTAAACTAGCAGATATGACTGACGCAGATAGTGAAGAGGATGGTATGTTAACTAACTTGATAGATGTTAAATGAACTGCTATGTAAATCACATCTCAGTACTGTGCAAAGCATTCCTGCAAAATTATGTACTTGAGTTGTTCTCACATATTCTTTAATCTCAAAGAATTACTATTTGTTAAAATTAAGTGTGCTTTCTTACTCTAAAAAGCACACTGGCCAATCATGTTACCAAATGGATTCTTTATCAAAATGTATGAGAGCTACAAAAGTGTCGTTAAGATGCTCTAGATGCCGTAAAATTTCCTTTCAATTCTATACCCTTTGGGCAGTTCTGATGCCTTAAAAAGATACTGTCAGGTTAAACATTTTATTTAAAAAATACTATTCTGGGTTTTTTATTCTTGAAGAATGTTTAAATCCTAATTATGATTCACATATTTGCATTTCTCTCAATCTGGACAATAGAAGCAAATAAGGTTCCTCCACTTTTGTGGGGTTTTTTTTCAATTTCTAAGGATATTAAGCGGGTAATTTGTATCAACTGCATGATTAGTCGATAAGGGGAGGCAGGGCGGGGTCCAGGAGCTACCCCCACTGCCACTCTGCAGTTTAAATGTAGTAAGGACTAGGTATGCTAGCAGCCCAGTTCCTACTGCATTTAAACTGCAGAGCCATAGTGGGGATTGGTCCCAGACCCGGTGTGAGCCGGGACTGAGTGTTCTCAGCTCGCATTGAGTCCAGAACTTCTGTGCCTCTGCCTTTTAAATGTAGTAAGAGCCAGGAAGCTCTTGCTACATTTAAAAGGCAAAGGTGCAGCGGTCCAGGACTTGGCATGAGCCAGGACAGAGCAGTCCTGGCTTGCGATAGGCCCTGGACCTACCCCTGGCTACACCTATGCCTCTCCTCCCCTTTCTCCCTACCCCCCGCGGAGACTGTGCTGTGGGGAACTTGCTTTTAAGACGGCTCCCCCCAGCACCAGCTCCTGCTCCCCCGCTGCCTCTGATACAGAGGCAGCGGGAAGAAGCAAGTAGTCGAGTAGTGTCTCGACTGTCTGATAAGCCTAGGTTTATCATGTAGTCAACTACTCAACTAGTTGCTTACATCCCTATCAATTTCTGGATGTTTTACATTCCATTTATCATGTGAAACATTGCAAGAGAATGCTAAAAAGCATTTTTAGAACAAAAATAAATAATGGAAACTTTACTATTGCTCTTTGGTTTTGTAAAAGTTTGTTTTTCCCAAAATCTGAAATTTGCACCAAATGAGCTGACAGTGTCTTTTTAAACTAAATTCTTCTAACCCTTGTTTGAAGCGAATGCCAGTACTGCCATAAACAGTTTGTGATGCTTTCAACAATATATATGTAAAGTATGTTTGAGAAAGCTGCTCTTGTATTTGCAAAAGGTAACTCCAAATTAATGTATCTTACCTGGTGTTATTCTTTCAATCTCCCATTGTGTTATGCATTAGTGTTAATACTGCTCACCCCACCTGTAATGAACTGAAGCTTTTGAATTAGAATTTAGTATGTTATGCATGAAAAATAACATGCATTGCGAGTCAAAGCCTTTGTGATTAAGGCAATTCTATTTATACATTGCATAATATTAGATCATTCTGTTGACTGTATTACTCTTGTATATCATGATTCCAACCCATAGCTATGAGATTAAAATAGAATGATACCCATTTTAGTTCAAAAAATTATTTTGCTATGAAACTTGTGCAGTTTTAGATATATTTCCTTTTTAGTTTTAAAATACTCTGATAAATTTATCATTTTGGAAACTTGCTAATAACCCTCCACCCCCCATGTTTTGAAGTCACTGGAAGTGTGGGATATTTTCCAGTGCATTCAAACTAATATTTTGGGAATATGCAATTTCATCTGGTTTTTTTAATCAAGTATCTTCATCAAATGGCTAAGAAATGTGTAGAACGGTAGAAGAACTTTTCTGAATAAAGATATTTCATTCTTGTCATTTGGTTAGATTCTGAAAGTGTTATATTCCATTACAGTCTCCACAGAATCACTAGAAGTAAATGATGGGGCTTAGTCAACATATTGAATAATGTACTATGTGATCATGGCAGATGTCTGCTGTAACAATTTACAATATTTTTCTTGTTTTACAGAAGATGAACAAGTATCAGCAGTCTGACCATTGGGTCATCTATGAAAACCACTTCAAAACACAGGGGACTTGGGAATATGAACATGTTAGCTAATGCTGACAATTTGCTGCTACTACCCTCAAAAGTTGTATTTGTCTCAGTCATGGACAGGATGAACCTAGCTGGATCATAAATCTCTCTGACTTACTTCTATCACAGTCAGCTACCACAGCCTAAGAAAACTATTTATGCCTGTGATATAAATACCAGTTTCCAAGGAGTACAGACTACCTGAATACTGGAATCAGTATGATGAAAAAGACCAAGCTTAGTACATTGGGACCACCAGTTCTCAAGAACCACTTGAAACTTGGAAGCATTCTTCTGTATAATACCTTATAATCCTTTGGTAGATTTCTGTAATAAATATTTTCCACATGACCATTATAATTCTAACATTAAGATTGTTATTTTACATACATAAACAAAATTGAGGACACTTCTACAGTATCTGAAAAAGTAATTTATTTATTTGGAGTTTATGGAGGAGTTTTCTTTTATTTGTACTGGGAGTACTCTGGTTGGCTGGTGTGAACACTGACAAAGAAAATGGATACTAAAGTAGATACATCTCTATATTTGTGCTATTGAAACTGGGGGCCTACACATGCAGTGTAACTCATTCAGAAATACTCGGGATTTGGGGTGTGTACTTAATGTAAATGGAATAAACAGTTTGGAAGTTAATGTGCATATAGCAATGAAACACTGCCATCTCTTGGTCCTGCTCTAAAAAAAACCTGCAAAATATCTGTATTAGTCTTTGTCAGCTTGCTGAGAAAATAGCTGAAACTCATCCCACATTCTTCCAAGTTAAAGGTTTGAAACATGGAGGTTGTCATTCCTGTGAAATTATCTGGTACTTTCAAAACTTTCTAAGTAGGACGGTAAACAAATGTTGCACATTGTAAGCAATAGAAAGTCAAATTAGTGCTCTGTGGGTTCTGTGATCATCCTATTTTTTTTCTGCTTGTACCAAATTTCAAATGCTACAGGCACTGGAACTATTTAAAAGGAAAATTGTCACCACTTCCATTATGGAATAGAAAGAAAGCTTATTAATTATCAAAGAAAGGGATTTTTTAATTTTCATACCAAATTGGCACTGGACCAGATAAATGGTGCCCCCACTGTTGGTTTTGATGCTCCAGCTGACAGTGTAAAATATATTAGGGGCTTAATTTGGGTTGCTGAACCTATGAATAAAATGTTTTTAAGTGAGTGGACCAAATATTGGAGTTGAGGAATGTCAAGTATTAGGCGAGGACCAAGTGAATAATTTATCATTTTCACCTTTGGTTTTTACTAATAGCACTTTTTCTGCAGACTGGTCGCAAAGAGTAACCCGGAAAGGGCCTGTGCATATAGCATTTTAGCCATAGCCAATTGTACATAATACAATAAACAAACACACATTTATATCAACACAAGTCATTATGGAGTAATATTTGGGAAACTGAACATTTGAGATATATTACATACCGATAGTGTGATAGAGTGTATAACCAATTCTGAAAACCTACAGCATTCATCCGGTGATGTAGATTAGCATGTTTCAAGTTTTAGATTGAAATCCTGGCCCAGTTGAAGTCAGTGGAGGTTTTCAATTGCATGGAGCCAGGATTCACCTCTAATGTTCTTTTTGTACAATTAGGGTAAGCTAAGTTGCTTGCTTTAATTTTACTTAGCCAACCAGAGTACATGGGGTAAAACTGGAAATACCTGCATTTTCTTTCATGTTCTAGCACAGGATGACCCAATCCAATGTTATAATTCCAGATGAATGTGTGGATCTGTGTTTTAACATTTTAATTGTAAATTTTAATGGGCATGTTTACAGACTATTTTAGATAGATGTTTGCCATTTTACAGGTGCCTCGGAGAACTAATGTTTTACGTTGTGAAGAGCTTTAACATTTTTTTCCTGGTGTAAGGCAAATGCAGCATTTTCTGGAAATACACAAGTACCAAAAACAACCCAAAGCCTTTGATGTGCATCACCCATATCTATTTGGGGCTGATGTTGACAAACATGAGAATGTGTTTGATCAAACCTCTGCTTGTGTTCCTATGTGTGTCAGATGTAGTAATATTCTGTGGCTGGAATGTACCATGTATTGATCCTTGTATCTTGAAGTCCTAAGCCGATCAAGGGCAGTAATGTGGGGAGAGGCTGCTTAATTCATAATTAGTTAGTTGATTTATATGCTAGATATTTGATATGAACATCTGAGGAGTAAATAGCTGAAAAATAATATTGAAAAGCATATTAGCAGTCTCTTAAAGGATGCTTTCTTTTCCAGGACCTTAATGTTTACAGTGAACTTGTGTAGGCCTTAATGAATCAAGATTAATATAAGTGTCAAAGTGGCCTAGAGCAAAATGATTTCTATTAGCCTATATAATGTTCACTTAATCCTTAAAATGATGTCTTGCAGGATAGAAATTTCAAATTCTAGAAATCCCACAGTAAACTGTACTCATTTGTTAGCTTCTCAGTCATGTGCACAATGGGCTTACCATTTAATCAGAAAATCATGTGTTTTGTGCCAGATAAATTAAGTCTTATGGTTTCAGTGACCTCAGATATTGATTTGTAGTTTACTTCAGCCTGTTGAACAAACTCAAAGGATTAAGTCTTTGTTCTTGAGGTGACCTTCTTTCTATCAAAGGGCCTCATACTGCTTCCGCTGATGTCAGTGGGAAACCTCCCAATGACTCCCACGGGAGCTGTTTTGGGGTCCTCGCTTGGTATCCATTAAGCCAGCCATGTGATATCAATTACCCATTTAAACTTGGTGTTTGCACATCAACAGCATCAGTCTGTTCGGCAGTACTTTTCAGGATGTTGTTTTTAGAGTGGAAGTCTTGCTAATCATATTTTCCTAATAGACAGTAAAATTAGTGTAAATAAATCATGCATAAACTATTGATAAATGAGCGACTTTTTCTGCTTCTTCTGACTTGGACAGTGTGGCTTGCCTCCAGTGTTCCCTCTAAGATTTTCCAACTATGAGTGGAGTGAGTTTTGGCTTGTGCACCAATATTAAGGTCATGTGCACTGGTTTGAATGTGCGTGGCACCCAATTTATTAACACACACACATTCCCAGACGACAGAGCAGAAACCTCTTTCGTCCCCCTCCATACAGCATGTCCTGTTCCCAGCTGCAGGAGCAGACACCCCACCACCACCATGCAGCCGGTCCCTTTCCCGGCCCTAGCCACCAGAACCAGCTCCCTCCCCCCGCCCGGCCCCCCCGGCCACGTGTCATCCCTGGACATCGGAACAAGCCTCTTCCCCCACCACACAGTTGCAGCAAGTCCTGGCCCAGCAGCTCTCTCACCACGCCATCTTAGATGGAACCACCCATTGGAGCAGCCATCTGCGGCAGCTCTCCAGAGGAGGTGGGCAGGGGGAGAATTTCTTGTGCGTGGCCGTGCAGTTGCGCACCTTAGCAGGAACTATGCCTCTGCTTGTCCTTGTTGTGACTTGGTTTGTTTTTTAATTCCACTGATCACATTGATCAGGAACAATAGCCAAATGTCATGTGTCTTGTATGAATTTGAAGAGACTTTATCCCTTTTTTCAGCATTGAAAATTGTGAATTAAGACTTTGCTTAATTTGGGTTTTACATCATTTATGTAAGTGGTATCTCATGAAACCAAAAAATTTGATTTGACTTACTTGTACGGCACTCTGTCCCTTTTGATTGCCGTCTCTTACGCAGCCCCAATTTCTGCCAAGCAAATGATGTCCCCACTAATATTCTTCTTCCATGTACATTTTGTTGCCTGCTCTTTCATTAATAGTTTGCTCATAAGTGATGAGTGAAGGATTTGATTAAAACCATTTTGGCTTTTTTGCCTGCATTGTGATATTTCATTGTGCTATTAAATCTTCCAAATCCTTCAGAAAGAAGCACTGTTGTACCATTAACTTAACTAGCTTCCCCATAGAGGCATAGTAGAAGAAATTAGAGAACTGAGCTTCTGATATATTCGTTAGCATGTCCCAAAAGTACAGGGGAATTCCTTCAGATATTTGCAATGTGCTTCTTTTAAGTATTGGATAAGAAGAAGAGTTGACTGATAGGCGGTCATTACCAGAGTAGGAATAGTAGGAGTTTTATTGCTCATGTGCTTAATCCGAACTCACTGAGTAGTCATTGGTGCCAGTAAGGCTTCTTATGAGGGAGATGATTGCAGGGCGCTGGTCATGGCCTCCTTCCAATTCTTGCAGGTTGTGATTGTGTGATGTGCCAAGTGTCATCCTTGCCCATTGAAGTCAATGGGAGATGGAGGTTGGCCAGCACTTCTAAGGATTGAGTCTATAAGAAACAGCCTTTGCAGAAAGAATCTGCTTTCTCTCAATAATTCTCCTTGCAAAAGATAAATCTGAAAAGTCTTTCTTCATTCTTTCTATCTCAGATCGCTTGGTTGCAGACAACAATGCAAATGCATCATGTTAAGCTTTTGTATAAATGTTAGAATTAGTTTTTTTGAAAAAAGATGTACTTAACGACTGCCTTCAGAAAACCAGATTAGAAAAAAGGGATACTCTCTCTTTAACAAGCTTTAAACATTATATTTTAAAACAGGGAGAAAAACCCATCTTGAATTCCCAGTTCCGCTTAAGCTTATTTTGTGCTTTTTGTTTTATCTTTATTTTTTATATACCTGGAATGCAGTTTATCTTGGTATTAATAAAATTCTAAATATGTGAGCATATTGGCAAAAACTGCACAGATGTAATGATATTCCAATAGCAATTGTTCTGCACAAGTCAGTGATTGTAAAGTATTCCGTAACAAGCAATGTGTCTCCTATTTTTTGATACCTCTTACACTTATGTCTTTTAGAAAGACAGTGCCTCTGTATGCTTTTGTATTTTTACTGAGTGATTGTAAATATTTGTTATATTTTTGGTTAAGAGAATGTTTAAAAGTACTGTTTATTATCCAATCTGTTGGAATTAATAAACAAGCTACGTACGTTAATTGTTTGTAAGCGGACCTTCTTTGATAATAAGCGTGTGCAACCTAGCAGAGGATTGCACTGAGACAGGTTTAGTTCTAGGGATTCGCAAGATGTGCAGTCAGAAGTGACATTCTGTTGTCTCTGGTGCCACCTTCCGCCCTGGTGAGGAACAGCAATTCATAAGTGTTTCTGTTTTAAATAGGGTGGAAAATATAAATAGGACAGAGCCAAGGGTAGCCTGGTCAGGATGGAATGAGGAACTTGGCACCTCAGGGGTTAGATTTTCTTTACAAAATGCTTAAGCTTGGGTCTGCAGGCAGAGTGACTGAGACTGAAACACATAGCTAGATGCTGTTCTGCTGCATGACTTCTCCCCTACTCCACATATGGGCAGGCCTCTTCCTTATGGCATTGGGAGGTAGTAAAATGTTGCTGCTGGGGGCTGGCTGTAGGATAGGGCCTGCTTCTCATGTCCAGCTTTCCGAGGTTTTGTCTCTGTCTCTGGCACAAGTTAGCGTAGGTTCAGTTTTTCTCACTAAGGGCTTGTCTGTGTTTATGGGGAAGGTTCTCCACTGTCGAATCATATAAACCCAAACACCTTTGCACCATCCCTTCCCCCGGGCCCTGCCTGACTCATTCTACACCCCTCCCTTCATTGCTCACTTCCCCCCACACACCCTCACTTTCACAGGCTCTGGGAGGGAATCACAGCTAGGACAGAGGATTGAGGTGCAGGAGCTTCGGGGGTGTGGGATTATTGTGATTGGGTGTAGGAGGTGGCTCAGGGTTGGGCACAGGAGGGGTTGCAGGATATGGGCTCTGGGGAAGGGTTCAGGCCTGGGGCAGGAGCTTGGGGTGTGGGAGAGGATTCAGGGTGCAGGCTCTGGCCAGGCGGCACTTACCTCAGACATTCCTGGGTGGCAGCACAGTGGGGCTGAGGCAACCTGCCCTGGCCCCACACTGCTCCCAGAAACAGCTAGCATGTCCCTCCAGCCTCCCGAGGAGGCACATGTCTATGTGCTGCCCTTCCCTTCAAGCACAGCTCCCAACCAAAAAGAAGGTATGTTTGCTGGGAGGGACTTTCCTTCTGTAGGGGGCTGCATAGCTGCGAAGGCAGTATCCCTTCCTCTTGGTCTGCAGAGAAATGCTCCTGGCTTTGTCCTGCTGTTCTGTGAAGCCCTGTCTCAGACCTCATCAGAGCAGGAACTGTGCTCCCAGACTCGCATTCTGCCAGGGGAAAGAGCTCTGTCTCTCCCAAGGAGGAAGACTTTGCTCCACCTCTTCCTCCAGAGTCTGATGCCCATACTAAAGGGAGCACTCCAGGCAGGCTGTGCCCACAACAGAAGTACGTAAGGACCCCATTTCCTGTGTACCTGCGCTAGCACAGGATTACAGCAGGGCAAGGGAGAAATGCCCTGCCGTGGACACAACACCACCTTAGTGTAGGCCCAAGTGGGAGTTCTTAAATGGGCACCCAACAATTTTCCTTCCACGGTCCCCAAACCTCCTACTGTGCATTTCCCAGGTATTTGCCTCCCTTCAGACGAGTAGCCCCAGACTAGGACAAATAATGTTTTACCTTCCTTCTCTAATGAACCACAGGAGGAAGCACTATATTTAAACACAAGTGGGGCAAGTCTCCATGTGCCCTCCCGCTGCTCCCCCCGCATGCGTCCCTGTGGTACAGGAGGGCAGTGGCTCCTAGGAAGCTTAATACCTCAGGAGGGAGAGATGTTCCTTCAGTCTGCATCTGCAGTAATATAACCAATAAGACAAAACCTTTAGCCAGTCAAAACAGATACAGGAAGGTGTCCTAGATATGGGGAACTATCATTCCTCCTGGTTCCTAATTCCCACGGCCACAGTCTCCTGTGGAAGATTTGGCCTGGCTCTTTGCTCAAGATGGACTCTTTATTTACTCTTCTTCTCCTCATTGAGCTTGGCAGGTTCAGCTGCCTTTCCTTGTTTTGAGGGCATGTCGGTGGGTTTGCCCTCTCTGGGCATGTGTAGGGCTAGCGTCCAGTGCTGGTCCCTGACAGAAACCTTGCAGAGTCAGATCTTTTCACACAAGCAATGCAGTGCTGGATAGTCTTCATTACCAGTATTATTCTAGCAGGTAATACCTAATAACGCCAGTCATGGACTAGGGTCCCAGTGAGCAAGGTACAGGACAAAAGGACAGGCCCTGCCCCAAAGCTAGATGTGCCCAAACAGTGTCTGCACCATGGCTAAACATCCCCGGAGCCTGTCTAGAGGAAGCGCTCAATCTGACGGGGGCAGTCTCCCTTGGAGTTGAGGAGGAAGCAGGCTCTAAACTTTTCTGTGTAGATTCTTGCTCTGTGCTCATCTCCATAGTATCAGAGCGCCTTTCAGTAGAGATTAGGGTTATAATAGTGTAGTCGATTAACCAATTAACCAATAAGCAAAAGATTATAGATTAATGCCATAGACCACCCACATTTCCTCCCTCCCTCCAACCAGTAAATGTTTTAGCAGGCTGGCCAGCAGCCCAGCTCGGCCCTGGCTTGCGGTGGGTCCAGGACCTACCCCTGCTACGGCTCTGCATTTAAAGTGTATTAGGAGCCGGGCAGGCAGGCAGCCCAGCTCTGTCCCAACTGGTGCCGGGTCTGGGATCTCAGACCTCCCCTGGACAGGGGCTCCTGCCACCCTGCACTGTTGCTTCTGTATCAGAGGCAGTAGCGTGGGGCGACAGGCAGCCGGTCCGTGAGGGGGAGCTGGTTTTTAAACTGGCTCCCCTCATAGAGCAGCTCCCACCTGGCACCCCACACTACTGCCTCTGATACAGAGTGGCAGGGGGCTCCTCAGGAGTAGGGCTGGAGCACACTGGAGAACAGTCGAGTAACCGATAAGAATTCATGAGGTTAATCGACGATTCAATTAACCGATATTTAACAACCCTAGTAGTGATGCGACTAACATCTGTCATGTATTTTCTCAGTCCCACAGGAAGTGGAACACTTTCCCTTCCCTACAGTGAAACATGTTCTGTCAGGACCCTTTTTTGCTTTTCAGCCAGGAAGGAAATCCACCCCCTTTTCCTCCTGTACCTACTCAACAGCCTAGAAGAGTCTCCATAACAAGGGTTTTTTGAGACGTCCCCCTTCCACCTCTGGGATTGTCAAGACTGCTTAAAAGCCAAAAGGCCCAGATATTGTTAGGTGTAAGAGTCCATCCCTTTCTCCTGGAGAAAATTAGTTTTAAGTATAATAAATTAATGCTTCCACCACTTCCCTTGGGAAACTATTGTACGGGTCAATAGGACTCATTGTAAAGAAGGTGTTTTTTTTCTCCTGATATTCAGTGTAAACTATCTCTTAATTTCATCCAGTTGTTCCTAATTATATCCCCTTCATAAACTAAATACCATCCTGTTTCCAAGTGCTTATCCTGCTACAACCCTTTCTTTTGTCCCCTGGATATGTAAGTTGCAGCTGTTACACTTACTTTAGCAACAGAGAACATACAAAATCATTATATGATCTCTTAATTTTTCCCCTTTCATTTAGTTATTTATGGATCATCTGAAGGATAAATTCACTCTGAACTTTAAGAAGAAGGAAATAATTTTCTAGACTTTAGGTTGTAACCCCAGGAACCTAGGAATTGCCAGACTGGATCAGACTGAATGTGTCTCTGTTCCAGTATCCCATTGCTGAGAGAGGCCGGCACCACCAAGAGGCCATTTCTGACATTGTCTAGCTGCTGTCAGACAGGATGCTTCAGGGGAAGATGTGAGAACCCCACAGTGGTCAGGCCTGAAATAATCTGCATTTGAAGCTCCACAGGTGTCATTCTGATCTCTGCTAGAGATTGGCTTGCATCCTGCAGCATGAGGTTCATGTGTGTGTTCGGAGACAAGACCATCAGCATCCGCTATCAAATGCAGAAAATGTCTATTTTCCACAGGCAGAAGTTTTCACTCAGCCTCTGGAGAACAGGAAAAGACTGAGTCAGGCAGTTAACCCCGGAAAATTATGGCTACAGCTCGTCTGAACTTTCCGTTAATTACAAATGACTAAGGCTGCTTTAAAATTGGGAAAGGAACATGCATCTGTTTTCTATTTTCCGGGGGTGGCTGTTTTCCTTTTTGATGGATTACTTCACTAGTGTGTGCTTCCCCTTTGATCTCTGGTGTCCCAGGAGGCCTGGAGCTTGGCAGACTTCCTGCATCTTGATCATATCGGGTGCGTGGTTGATCTCCAAGACACCCTGCTATTCCAAATGGAGGAATAAAAACCCCTACCTACACGTGTAGGGAGCAAATGCGAACCTGTCAACCCTGAGAGACAAGGGAAAGGCCAGGGTCTGGTCTAGCAGTACCTGGGGATTTGTGTACAGTGTTCAGGGCTAGTCCTAGGGCTTTAGAAGTCACAGCTTTGCAAAAAGGCTCAGTGTTGGCTCTATTCCCATTTACGTCAATGGTGTAGAACTCCCTGTGGCATCCCCTGGAGCAGAGTTAAGCCCCTGCCGATCACTGGTGGGAATCCCATGTGAAAGGGCTCCTCAGGCTGTTTGCAATACTGTAGCTGTAGAGCAGGGACCTCAAACTCCCGGCCTGTGAGCCATCCCCAGCCACAGCAATTGCGCAATTTGGTCCAGGTGCCCCAGTGTGCTGGGGGTAGCTTTTCCGTTACCATTCCCCAAGCCTCATCCCTTGCCACCATCGCCCCGTCCTCTCTCCTCCTGAGGACATGGCTTTGGGGATCAGCATTGGGCCTGGCATGGCAGCAGTGGTTGGGCCTCCTGCACTTCCCGCAGTGGTGGGAGTGGTGCGGGAAGCGGAGCACACTTGCCAGGCACACTCGCTCCGCTGGGTTCTGCTTCCCTGCAGCTTCTGCCACCATGGGGTGTACAGGAGGCCTGACCACGGCTGCGGCACCAGGCTCCCGGTGATCCCGAAGCCGTGTCCCCAGTGCCGGGATGCCGTGGGGAAGGGAGAAGCCAGGGCAGTGGCAGGAAGGGGCGGGGTTTGGAGAATGGTAATACAGCCCCTGCCCACCCCAGCCTGCTGGGACTCCCGGGCCAGACTGCCCAACTGCTCCTTCAGGGGGATGTCCAGTGGGCTGGGAGTTTGAGACCCCTGCTGTAGAGGATCACTGAGGAGTATTGTTTGAAACCTGGCGCAGGATATATCCGTATTCAGAGAAGCTGCTGAGCAATCAGACACAAGCTTTTAATCGGTTTGTCAAGTACTGGCAGATGTTACTTCAGTGTCAGAGCAACAAAGTACTCAACAAAGGAAATAGACCACCCCCCCAACAAACACATTTAAAGTGTTTGTATTTATGGCTTTTTTTAAAAGCCCTTTGGCTCTTTTGCTGAGCTCCTTCAGAAGAGAGCTCCGCGCTGCAGTCAGATCTACATCTCCTTTGTGACTCCAGCAAGAGGGGAGATCTGATGGTCTATTTGTAACATGTCAGGCAGCAACATCCCGCTGAGCACTAGTTTGATCTTCAATCATTAAACAGGAACCACGATGCAAAAGCAGAGGAGGGTGATTTAAGCGCAGTGGTGGTGGGTGGAAAAATAGCCACCAGAGGGAAGCATTGCATGTCATTTTAGCTGCTTGCCTTTGAAACTCATCCTTTTGAGAGTCTAGGCTGGAGTGCAATTAAGTAGGGTAGCAGCAGTTCTAGCTGTGCAAATATGCAGAGCACTAGTGGGGGAAAACCTGTGTGTAAAGTCCTTCACAAATGTTCATATTTGAACAATGAAATCTTGCAGCCTGAATCGTACAATCATAGAATACTAGGACTGGAAGAGACCTCGAGAGGTCATCGAGTCCAGTCCCCTGCCCTCATGGCAGGACCAAATACTGTCTAGACCATCTCTGATAGACATTTATCTAACCTACTCTTAAATATCTCCAGAGATGGGGATTCCACAACCTCCCTGGGCAATTTATTCCAGTATTTGACTACCCTGACAGTTAGGAACTTTTTCCTAATGTCCAACCTAAACCTCCTTGCTGCAGTTTAAGCTCATTGCTTCTTGCTCTATCCTCAAGATGAACAAGTTTTCTCCCTCCTCCTTATGACACCATTTTAGATACCTGAAAATGGCTATCATGTCCCCCCTCAATCTTCTCTTTTCTAAACTAAACAAACCCAATTCTTTCAGCCTTCCTTCATAGGTCATGTTCTCTAGACCTTTAATCATTCTTGTTGCTCTTTTCTGGACCCTCTCCAATTTCTCCACATCTTTCTTGAAATGCGGTGCCCAGAACTGGACACAATACTCCAACTAAGGCCTAACCAGCGCAGAGTAGAGCGGAAGAATGTCTTCTCGTGTCTCACTCACAACACACCTGTTAATGCATCCCAGAATCATGTTTGCTTTTTTTGCCACAGCATCACACTGCTGACTCATATTCAGCTTGTGGTCCACTATAACCCCTAGATCCCTTTCTGCCGTACTCCTTCCTAGACAGTCGCTTCCCATTCTGTATGTGTGAAACTGATTGTCCTTCCTAAGTGGAGCACTTTGCATTTGTCTTTATTAAACTTCATCCTGTTTACCTCACACCATTTCTCCAATTTGTCCAGATCATTTTGAATTATGACCCTATCCTCCAGAGCAGTCACAACCCCTCCCAGCTTGGTATCATCTGCAAACTTAATAAGCATACTTTCTATGCCAATATCTAAATCTTTGATGAAGATATTGAACAGAGCCGGTCCCAAAACAGACCCCTGCGGAACCCCACTTATTATACCTTTCCAGCAGGATTGTGAACCATTAATAACTACTCTCTGAGTACGGTTATCCATCCAGTTATGCACCCACCTTATAGTAGCCCCATCTAAGTTGTATTTGCCTAGTTTATTGATAAGAATATCATGCGAGACCGTATCAAAGGCCTTACTAAAGTCTAGGTATACCACATCCACGCTTCTCCCTTATCCACAAGACTCGTTATCCTATCAAAAATCACTGGGCTAAGTGCAGGGAACTAGCAAAGGTCACTCTGAGGGGTGGATTTTTGCCTTTTCCTCTCAAGTCATAGGTTGTATGGCTTCACTGCAGCCCTTCTTCCATGCACAAGCACTAGCTGCTGCCTTTCTGCTTCCCTTTTTCAGGGAGCCCCCATGGTCTCACCCCCTGCAGCGCTCTACACTGGCCTATTGAGAGCCAGTATTCAGATGATCTGCTGCACAAGGGGGATAGAGTTCCAACTTCCTAAAAGACTCCTCTCCCTATAGCGTTTCCTTATTCTGAGAGAGACCCCATGGGCTCACCTCAATATGGGGGACCGTTCCTTTCATAGGTCAGTTGGAATTGCTGCCCCCTTCCTCCTCCAAAGTATAGGGCCTGGAGCAGCCACCAGGGATAGGCTCATCCTGCCTTTCTCATCCTGGATAGGCTCATCCTGGCTCTCCTCATCCTG
The DNA here is from genome assembly GCA_019425775.1 of Rafetus swinhoei. Lineage (NCBI taxonomy): Eukaryota > Metazoa > Chordata > Testudines > Trionychidae > Rafetus > Rafetus swinhoei. Next base: position 16,309,727 of record CM033428.1, on the reverse strand, counting down.
GTTCCCCGTTGAGGGTGACCAGAGAGCCTTATATTATCCAGGCCATCCTCATATTACTGGCCTTGTCTTATATAGGCAACTATTTTTTCACACTTGTTATTTGATCACCCTGTCCCCATCCCATCTCTGCCGAAGCCTTGTGATCCCATCCAGCTGTTGATAAGTGGTTTCTGACTTTACTTCATTTTTAAAGATTGGGTGCCTGATCCAAAGTTCACTGAGATCAGTGGGAATCTTCCCATGGCACAAGCCCCAAATTAATCTCCATGCACTAAAAGGGTCTCATCTCACTGTTGCTAAGAGAGTCTTGACTCTAGGTAATGCTGGAACAAGAGGCTGAAACTGCAGAAAAGTTTATGCACCCTTAAAGGATTCAATCCAATATTCTTCCAAGTTTTCTTCTGAAGCCTCTTTTATACCCCCTCTTTCATGGGTAATACTTATCCTACCTTTTGATAGCTAGGGAGGCAGATTAAAAGTTTTGGGCCTTGCCTTGACTGGTTTTTCACACCCATGCTTGGCTCTGTATCTGATCTCCATGGTAGAAAGTTGCATTTGCTCACTTCCTAACTAATGAATGACTGCAGAGTTTTCCTGTCCTAGAACTCTGTTTATTAGAAGCACAAGCACGAACTATTCAGACAATACAGAAGGACTTTTCCAGCGCAGTTGGTATTGAAAGGTACAGTACCATTATTGCCATGTTGTAGTGAGGAATTAGTTTTGGAAAATCAATTAACAGGAAGCAGTTTCATTAGTGAGTATTGCCGCTTAATGAGTTATTTTGATTTCAGGCTTTTTTAAAGTGTCCTTTAAAGCTATTTGGAACAGCCTGAAGAGTCATAGTTTATTTAACTAAAATTGCTTTAATTAGATAAATGGGACCTGATGGAATGTTTGATAACACCATACATATATTTAAAACACCACAAAAGCAGGATGAGTTCGGGGTGGGGTTTTCTATCAGGCACCTGGGTTGGATTCCACTTTGACCAGAGTGAGCGATCTGAGCAATTCGATGAGAGCGAATATAGAACAAACACCTTTTCAGCTGCCCCTCATTACAAGAAAGCACTCTCATGTGAGATGCATGTTAGCTTCACACAAACCTGAGGTTATCCCATTCCTATTATTGTAGATGTGCATCAGAAACACGGATCAGTTACATTACATAAAACGATATTTCCTGTGCTATTCTTTTATTCGTGTCCTCTTGTTTGGCCTTTGTCACACGTCGGGTCTGATTGCCCTGCCTCTTTCTGCAGATCCTATTTGGTGTGGAGCAAATGAGAACCTGGACACGTTTAGTTATCAGATTCTGGCTACAGCTGGGGTTATGTTTCCTTATTTGATCTTGTGGATAACTGTGCTCTTAATATTGTTCCCTTTATTGTTTGTGGGGTCAAAAAAGAGATGGCTTTGAGTGTTAAAGACCAGCCCTTGAGGATCACTCCGAGAAGGCTGCGCTTACTCTGGTTGCTAAGGACGGTTTTGTGCAGGATGTCTATTCTTATTTCTGCTACTCCTCTCCTTTGTGACCTTGGGGAATCTATTTAACAGCTAATCTGTAAAATGGGAATATTTCACCATGGGCCCACCAACGGGGGGAGGAGGCAAAGAAGGCAACTGCCCCAGTGATTCTAAAAGGCCCAGGGCTCCTGGCCACTGCTTCCATTACTGCACCAGTGGTGGTGCCCAGAATCCTGGGCCCTTTAAATCACCATGAGAGCACCAGGTGTTGTACTCTGGGCAGCTCTAAGGGTTCTGGGAGAGTGGTGCCGGCTCCCTCACCTTTCTTAGGGGTCTGGCGTGGCTGCTGGCTCCTTGGTTCACCACTGTCAGAGGGGTGCTTCCAGGATAGCCAGTAATGTTGCCAAAATGTTCATAAATAGAAATTTGATTAGAAATATTAAGGCACCATTGAAACCAAATTGTCCTGGTTTGGTGACATTGCACCTCCATTTTCTTTATGGAAATATGGTTTTGAATATGCATATGCCTAATTTGCAGGGCTCGACAAATCAGTGAATCTACTCACCCGTGGCGAGTAGATTTCAGCCGGTCGCCCCGTACACCAGCGGTGCACGCATGCGCAATGCGGGGCTGGCAAGTAGGTTTCGGATATGCTTAAAGCATAATTTGGATATGCTTTATGCAAAATGTGGCATGTAACCTGTCATTGAAAAGCTTGTAATCTGCTGAGTGCGTATATCCTGCCTGTGTGCATGTATCATTCCTGTATTTGAAATTAGAAATACAAAGTATAAACGTCATACAGTAGATGTGCTAAAGAAGGCCATTAGTGGTACTCAAGGAACTCAATGGCCTGGTACTCATGAAAATAATCTGTGAATAGTCTTGCTTTTTCTGTGAGCCTGGACTATGGTTGGTCCTGCCAAGACTTGTGACCAGGTCACCTGATGCTGGAAACCATTTTAGATGTGGTACTTTTCCATGAGCATGAGAAAGGGTTGAAACTGAACACAAAAGATTCCCGCCTTGGTAAAATCTATTTATAGGCAGGAAACCAAACTATAGGAGCAGTTGCAAGACACCAAGATACCCCCTACTTACCACCCAGATGACTGATAGAAGTGTCTAAGACTGAACAGGGGGGAAGGATCAAGCCCATGCTGGGAGCCTGCCTAGTTTTTCAGAAAAGATTATTAGAACTACTATTCGGATGAGAAATTTTATAAACAAGTTTCTTAGGCTTCGTCTACACTGTGGCTTTTGCCGCAAAAACCTATGCAAATGAAGCACATATTAGCATATTGCCATGCTTCATTTGCATAATTTATTCAAGTGATTTTTGCACAAGGGGTTTTTGTGCAAAAACAAGCAGTGTGGACCTTTTTTTGCGCAAAAACCCTCCCGGAGAGGCATAAGGATCTTGTGCAAAATGGGGGTTTTGCACAAAAAACCCTATGTCCACATTGCTTGTTTTTGCGCAAAAACCCCTTGCTCAAAAAACAGATTGAATAAATTATGCAAATGAAGCACAGTGATGTGCTAATCCGTGCTTTATTTGCATAGGCTCTTGTGGCAAAAGATGCAGTGTAGACAAAGCCTTAGGCTACATCTGCACTGCAGGCTTTTTGCGCAAGAACAGCCGTTCTTGCACAAAAACTTGTGGAGCGTCCACACTGCACATGTGTTCTTGTGCAAGTAAATTTATAGTAAAGCATCAGAAAAGAGGGCTTCTTGCAAAAGAGTTATTCCTCTCCCCACAAAGAATAAGCCCTTTTGCACAAGAGCTCTTGTGCAAGAAGGCAGTGTGGACAGGCAACAGGGGTTTCTTGCGCAAGAAACCCCCATGGCTAAAATGGCCATCAGAGCTTTCTTGCACAAGAGAACGTCCACACTGCGATGGAAGCTCTTGCACAAAAGCACATGGCACTGTGGATGCGCTCTTGCGCAAGACCTTTTGCGCAAGAACTCTTGAGCAAAACAGCTCTTGTGCAAGAAGCCTGCAGTGTAGACATAGCCTTAGGGTATTAAGCTTAGCTGGCATGTTTTGTTTTATTTAGCTTAATAACTTACTTTGATCTGTCTGTTCTCACTTGCAACCACTTAAATCCTCCTTTTTAAATTTAATAAAATCACTTTTGCTCATTATTAATCCCAGTGGATGTAATTGTTACCTGTGAAAGGGACAACAACTGTGCATCTTTCTCTTTCATTGATAAAGGGAGCAAACAACTTATGGGCTTGTTCTGTATAAAACTTTTATGGAGCGTAAGATTTCTCCGGGGTTCTGGTCCTTTGGAACTGTGCATCTGGCTGCTGTGTCAAGTGCCTGTAACTGAGCAGAGTTGAGCTGTTCTCAGTGTCTGTTTTGGTCCAGGCTGTGCCCCCAACTCTGTGCATTTGCCAGGGCAGGCCAGACCTTCTGGCTCAGCAGAACAGGGTGGAGGGGGGGCCCCCAAGGCAGGTAGGCAGGCTCAGTGGTATGATCAACCCACCAGGTGACAGTCTCAAGGGGATCTCTGTGACTGAACTCATCACCTCATGATCAGAGATTGTTTTATGTTGAAATACACCAACCGCATGTATGTGCTTTTAGAGGCTGAGGGAAGATTAGATACTGTGGCAGGAAAAGCCGCAGGAACCAAGAGTCCAATATTCCCCAACCAGTATGATATCGTACTTCATGCATTTAAATCCAGAGTTTTGTTTTGTGCAAGTGAAATTGAACCTCTTGAAAAGCCAGTGCTAGCAAAGCAATGTCGGCATGTTAGAAATCCTGGCGGGCATTGAAGCCTCCGACTGAGTCACATACCTGGGGAGAACACAACTGATCTGTGTAAATATCCTTTCCTAGCTGTGTGGGATTCTCTACAGTAGGGGTGGGGAGCCTTTTTTGGGATGAGGGCCACTGACCCACCGAAAAATCAGTTGGGGGTTGCACACGAGTGAGACGCAAAACCCAACAACCTTCATTGATGTGGCCCCCAACTGGGAAGAAAGACGCTTCCCACCTTCCCCCCACACACCAGGGCCTATGGGGGGCCCAGGCTAGATTATTTTGTGTGATCCAGCTCTGCGGGGAGGCTGGAATGCCAACGCAAGCTCCCCAATGCTGGAGGGAGTCTCAGAGGCCAGATCAAGGCAGGCTGGGGCCACATCTGGCCTCCAGGCCTTAGGTTCCCCACCCCTGCAATAAAGGGAAACAGGAATGATGCGTCTAGTGTTGGTGTTCCTTATATTAGTGTCACATTAATGTTGTCCCTTTGGTCTAAGTGGTTACTGAAATATGGGTCCCAGCTGAGTTGTTTTTATTAGGATGAGAAATCAGTGGCACAAGCTGGGAATATGCCTGGTGCAATCTTGTTCGCATACCAAAAAAAAAGTACACGCGGTTCTATTCCCCAGAGAGCATGAGAAACAGAGAACAGGAGGAGGTTTTCTTGGTCAGAAATCCCCAAATGTACCACTGCAGCAAGCTCTAGGCCTGAGAAGCTGTCTCTTTACTTCCTTTTAGGGTCATGCCGAAAACTTCTGCTTTGACATGTTCCCTTCAACATACCCCTAGCCAGCAACCAGTCTACCAGCTCTTGTGTTTGCAGCTAGGAAAATGCCCTGGTAATGTACAAGATTCAGTTCTGGCTTAACCATACGACTTAGTCCTTGGCTATTAGCCCCTGTCATCTGCAGCTGGTTTACATTGCAAAGGGCTGGACTGCACATTCTGTTGAGCCGGAGAGTGGTTAGTACATCTGAGGGGTCTAGTGAAGTCTGTGATTGTCTTTGGGTCCAAGACACACACTCCTCACAGTAGCCATTAGTACCTTCAGCATAACAGTGCTCTAGATCCATATAGCAGTTGTTCCTCTGTAGATCTCTACATGTTTTACAAAGGTCACAAAGCATCATTATCTCCATGCTACGGATGAGGTAGCTGAGGCTAAGACATACTAAGAACAGGGACTAGAACCCAGGTTTCTGAATTCCTAGCCCCATGCCAGTTGCCCTTGCCCAATTTAGGGATTGGGGGAAGGGGAGTCATAAACCTGCTATTTCTCACATGCTAAGAAAACTCTCTCACTACTCAGCACAGCAGTGGGGTGCAGAGTCTTACAAAGGCCTTATTGTTATGGGCCTCAGTCCAGGGGAGCATTACATACGTGGTTAACGTAAGCACTTAAGTAGTCCCAGATGTGGATCGTAGACAGGAGATGCACTGCAGAAGGAAAACAGTTGAGACTTGAGCCTGCAGCACCAGCCTAAGAGCCTGAATGTTTCAACATGATGAAAGAAACACGCTGGGCACGGTGATATGTTTCCTACATACAGGAGTTCTCTACCCTGCCCCAGATTTGACTATCTAATACTCAGTCACATCGGAAGTGGGAGCCAGCACTTTTGAAGTTGTACGAAGACTGACAAGGCCTTTGAAGATGCTCAGAGTGAGGATGCTGATGGCTGAATTGCGGTTTGGTGGTAAAGCTTCACCAGTGACATGATTCTACGTCACTGGCATCTACGTTATTTCCATCTGGATGTTGGTGCTCCGGACTTCCCACTTTCCCTTGTCTAGTTTATTTGTCTCTGACATCAGTATTGCTTTTGGGAGGTATTCATCACAACATGCAGGAGAGCCCAGGGGAAGGAAGGAAGGACTTATGCACACACATGCACGATCATGCATTCAGACAGAATAGGAAGTCTATGTGGTCCATTAGGCAACTTATATAAGGCATTTTTCTTAAATTATCTTGTCTTTTTTTCTTAGCTCCTTGGGGAACTGATTCAACCTGCTGCCAGCCAATAATTTATTTGTTGTGATGTCCGTGCTGTAGGTTACCCCCAACAGCTGAAAGGGGAGGGAGAAGCAGAAGTAGGTTGTGGCTTTTAATGTCAACTGTTCATCCGCGCTTTTCCCCCTTCCCTCCTTTAAGGAGTCAGTTTTATTAATGATTGTGATTTTCTGCAGCCGTTAAAAGGCATTGAGGTGTTCTGTGTTGGGATAATGCTTGGAATCTCTTCACTCTCACCCCTGAACTCTTTTCCTAGCAGATGTCAGACAATAGGTTTGCTTGATTTGTTTCCTGTTTTATATTCAACTTCCTATTGAGAAATTGCCTTTCTTATTGCACAGCTGCAGCAAAGTATCTAAAGCGCCCCCCTCCCGGTGTTTAATGTGATATAGATGGTACATCAAAGCAAGGCATTATTGGCTGCCTCGTTTGTTTTAATTAGGTGTACTGCTTGCACATTATAGGGAAGGCATGGAGGAATAAGGCTAGCTAACCTAAGGATATGTTCTAATTCCAAGTCCTTTTACAGGAGCCTGAGAAGAAATGCCAACTGCCCACAAGTGTTAGCTGAGAGTGAGGGAAGGAAAGGCTTGTTAATGAATGGAAAAAGAGAGGAAAGCGTTTTTGTATTAAGTCAGACTTTTTTATGATGCATAAGTCCATTTGTCAAGGGATCTTAGAGCATTTTACATCCATGTATAACTCTCAATACCCTTGTGAGGTAATGAACATTCTTGCACCCCTGTGCACATTGGTACACTAAGGCCATGTCTTGACTTGCCAAACCAGAGATCGATCTTCTGGCATTTAATGTAACGGATCTAGTTAAGACCCAGTAGATCAAATGCTGAGGGTGGCTCTAGTCAGCACCGGTACTTCTTGCAGTTGTGAAGAGTAAGGGAAGCCAACGGGAGTGTTTGCTCCCATAGATCTCAATCTGTGAAGACAGCACCAAGCTTGGCTTCAGGTAAGCCAACTCCAGCTACGTGTTTTAAGAAGCTAGAGTTGTGTACCATATCTTGACCTTTCAGGTCTAGTGTAGATCTGACCTAACATGGTTTTGCCCAAAGTCACAGAGTGAAGCAGAAATAAAGAATACCAACCATGAGTTTTCATTAGAGTCGCCCATTTAGCCACTAGGCAGGCTCAGTGCCATACAGTAGCATAAATAACATGGAAATTAGGATCATGTATAATATTTAAAACCAAACCGGAATCAATCATGTAATTTACAAAATCAGCTCCTACTCCTGGCACTATCTTGTTTTCCATTCCCCAGATTGTCTGTTATTGGCAATTTCAGAAGTGGTGCATTGCTAACTGTACAGATGCTTCTTTATTTGATATGTGTATTTCCTCCAGATCGTCTGAAAAACTTTCACTCTACAAAAGAGCTGTCAGTCGAAGTTGGAGTTTCATTCTCTGAGAGCATTCAACCAAACTATTTTTTCCAATGTTCTGCTGGAAAACAAGTCTCAAGCAGATTTTACTGGGAAGAATTAGTAATTGCTGCCTATACTGGAAGAATATCACCATTTTATGTGCTTGAGGAAAAAGTCAGAATTGCATCTCCAAAGTAAATCTAAAAAGGAAGATTAATCCTTTTTAAACCACGAAAGGGGGAGAGTGCTAATTTAGCAGATGTTGCTGGCTAGAAAAGTTGGTTTTCTTCTTCCTGTAAAAATAAACTTTGAGATGTGAATAAAACCATTTCTGACAATTGAGAATACCTCAAACACATGCTTTTCTGCTTTCCCTTCCTTCCTCCTCCCCAAAATTACTGCTCTACTCAGTGGTGATCCTGTAAAAGCATTGCAAGAAATATTGGTTAGGGTCATGCATTATTTTATCAAGAGTTTTAAGTACTCTGGAGTGGGGCTGGTGGGTGGAACAGCATTAAAGTTCAGTGCACCCTGCTAGAATACACTGTGCTGAAAATACCTCCTGGCCTCTGATGCATGTGCTTGATTCATGGACTGTTGGAGGGAGGGAGGAGCAAGGAGACCACTTCCTCCTCTTCTAAACCCTGTGTTGGGGCTGGCCCCTTTTAAAGGGAAGTGGGGGCTCATCCAGCCTTCTGTGACTGTTCAACACAGGCACCAATTTGAGGGAGAGCCCCCAGAAGGGTGTTGGACCCTAGGAAGGGGTTAATGGGAGTAGCTCTTACATCTGGTGGAGTACCAACATCCACAGGAGAACACTGTAGTAGAAGTGAGAGGAGGGCAGCGTTCCCTCTATTTTTTTCCATCCATGTGTGGGATCAATTTTATTATGTGCACCAAGGCATGTGCAGATGTGCAGCACCAGTAGAAACACAGCCAATCAGATGGGCTGCACCTGAATCTCTCCTGGGTGGTTTCCCAAGCATTCAGCTTACAGGAAACACTGGAGGAGGGGGAAGGGAACATATACAGGTTTCTCTTTCTTGTTGAAGCAAGAGGGAGCCCTGAGAGAGGCTGTGGGGAGCTGGACAGCTAGGGAGAGGGACAGAGGACAAAATAATAACCCAGAGCAGATTAAGGCTCTAAACTTGGTAAAGCAGCATATCCTGGATTCAATTTATTTGATTTGTTACATTTTAGAAGAGCTGAATGCCCGTATATTGTGGTTTCAAACCTGCAGGATGGGATACTGCTATCCTGGAAGGAGTAATGCTGTATGTTACCTGGCTGGAAGGATGCGTCTCTATAAGAACTAGATCACCAGAGCCTGAAGGAGATGCCCTAGGGGACAGTCCTGCAATGTCACACCCTAGCCACAAGGGGGTGTGCTAGCTGGTGAGTCACACTTCTACCCCTTGATTCAGGAAAGCACCAAAGGGACATGCTTTACTTTGGAAAAGCCCACGCCTTAAGACTACCTGGCCAGCTCTTGTGATGTTATCTCAGCTGTCAGTCTTATGAACAAACAATGGAGAATTATAATGTGTGTTTGCAGGAAATCTTCCACTTGGGGTGGGTTGGCAACGGTCCTTCATCCTTGTCCTGCATTAGTTGAGCGAATGGTTCTTTTCCAACTTTAATTTCACTGATACTTTGAAACTTTTATGCCATCTCTATTTGATTTTCTTTGTTGTCCTCCAGTTACTCCATATATTTTTCTTACTTGTCTGTCCATCCAATGGCACAGTGATTTATTTTGTTACATTTACTTCCCATTTCCTTACGATAAGAACAGGGAATGCACCTCTGGTCATACTGCAGTTGGCTTCTGTCCATTGAGTAAAACGCTGACATGAGTTAACTTTTCAGTTACCTCATGATGTACCACAAGACATGAGGTCCATGGTATAATGTAACAAGTGTGTTATGGCTGCCCTCTGCTGGATGCTGCTCTGCTCCCGTGTGTGAGAGACTTTGGCTCAGATTTTTAAAGGAATTTAACTATTGCTGAGCTTAGGGTGCGTCTACACAGCCACACTTTTTCAGAATAACAGCCCTTATTCTGAAATAACAGTGCGAGTGTCTACACAGCAATTCCATTATTTCAAAATAAATTCAAAATAACGGACGGCTTATTCCACTTCTGTAAACCTCATTCCATGAGGAATAACGCCTATTCCAAAATAGCTATTCGAAATAGCTGTAGTGTGGACGCTCCACTGCTGCTATTTTGAAATAGCTCCTCCCCAGGGCCATTCAAAGTAATTACTCCCCAGTGCCTCCTGGGGCTCTAAATTGAGGTAGCATGCCCACATTGGGAAGCCTGCCTCCGATTAATTTTGAGGCTTCCCTGTAGTGTAGACGTGCTATTTCGAAATAAGCTATTTTGGAGTATTTCTTCTGGAATAGCTTATTTTGAAATAAGCGTTCAGTGTAGATGTAGCCTTAGTGTTGCATCATCTCAGTGATTTAGAAGCCTAACTAATTGTGAAAGGGATTTAGGCACTTAGTACCCTAAATCCTATTGACTCTATTGACTCCCCATACTATTTAGGCACCTAAGTGCTTCAATCCCTTTTGAAAACGAGATTTAGATTCTGAAATCATTTAGGCATTACAGCTCAGCAATGCCTAAGTGGCCTTAACTATATGGGCCTTTGTCGCAAATATATTTGACAAGCTTAAATGAAAAGTGCTGTTCTCAGTATGATTATTATGAATTATTTCTGTGTCCGAGGAGGATTGTGGTTTAAACCAAGTGCAGGATCTCTGCTTTTTGAAGTGGAAGGTCCTGAGTTCTGTTCACACGGAGGAGTCTGACAGCCAGGGAATCACCATTGAAAGAGAGCATGAATTAGATCTTTGGAAAATGACCTGATGTTTTCTGTAAAGAGGAAATTTCTTTCTCCCTCAGTTCTTGCCACAGCTCATGCATCAACGGTCCTCACACAGCATGGTGGATGGTGAAGGGGAATAAGAATCTAACTTTATCTACCTGCTATTGAATGCTTCTCCTGGGGATAAAAAGAAGGCTTTTCTTTTTTTGCTGAACTGCCAGTTCCTTGCTTCTGGAAGCTTAGAAAGATTATTTGTATTTGTTTGAGATGCATGCTAGTCAGGCTCCACAAACATTTCAATTCGTTTCTGTCTGTTCATTAGAGGAGTAGAGTAATTACCAGTATGACAACTCTGTAAGTCGATCTTGGCTTTGGAGATATGAGGAGAAATGAAAACTGAATTTCAATTGTGCATCTACTTGCATTTAACATTTATAAGTAGCAATAAAAGTGAAGGTTGCAATTGTATCTGCAGCATCAAACCGCACAACATAATTTTACACCCTCAAACATCTGTTTTGGGATCATTGCAGAGAGTGTCAGATAATTGGCTTTTTTTTTTCAGACCTATCAGTTAGGCACCATGGAGTATATTATAAATTCAAACTAATTTATTAGTAAACAACACTTGTGTTGAACAACGCTACAGTCTAATAGTCATGGGAATTGTAAGCATGCAAGACATTTGGAGCAAGACATTTACATGCTGCCAGTGCAGGATGGTGCTGATACATGATGGCATTAACCGTTTTCTGAAGATGGTTCAGTCGGCAATGCTGATGCTGTGTAAGAGTGCTCCAAGGAAGAGGCCAGTGATTTGCCAGCTCTCCACTAATTACAGCTAATTAGTATCTGGGAAGCATGGCAATGAATAGGAGTGAAAAGATGTTCAGCTTCCTTGAAAATAATAAGTGGATTAAGCCCTCCCGCCCTTTTATAAGGATACTGTGTGCACCGTATCTGCACGGGAAGTCCCCAGCTTACAGACGGGTTGTGTTCCAAAAGTTCATTTGTAAGCTGGCGCGATGGAACTCAGAACGCATTTCCCCATACAAACAATGTTATAAATGGTGGTTAGGTTCCCAGGCTAGCCCACAAAAGCCTATTTAACCCATAATGTAGCTGAAATACTGTATATCTGCAATGAAAAAGAGAATCAATCGTTTTTATTTAACCGTGAATGCTGGTGCTTGAGGAAAGAGGTTTAATTGAAGGAGGGTGAGGAGATTCTGAAGGCAATTTCTGGGCATCTCCCAGTTGCATTCCTCTCCTATGGGCTCTGTGCCAGCTCCTGTGGACAGCCCCTCCCCACTTCCCCCATGGCCTGTATCGTGTCCCTGCTCCCCAGGAGGAGGTGAGCAGGGGACAGAAGACTCCAGATGAGCAGGGGGCAGTGGTGCAGCCAGTAGCTGCAGAGAAGCGATGTTTTCCCCTTCCAAGCACCACCTCTCTCCAGCCACTGGCTGTGCAATGCCCCTGCTCCTCTGGAGCTCACCAGCCAGCACTTATGCTGCTCGCCACCCCCTGTGCCTCTTGCTTGCTCCCCTGAGGCTGCCAGTGGGCACAAAGAAGTAACACACAATACAAAAGCAGGTACAGAAAGAGAGTGGCAGGTAAGGTGTGTCACAGAACAGGGGAATTTTAATCGTGCATTTGACCTGGTTCAAAAATATCACTAGTAACCTAGCAAAATCCCAAGAACAGTTAAATGAAAGATTAGAAATCTTTGCATACCCTTTCTCTCTGATCACCAGTTCATTTTTCTTAATAAGGAAAAGCGCTGAATGAGCTTGGGATTTCTAGCATTGTTTCCATCACAAGGGGTTGCTAACACATCAGGAAACTAGAGGCATCCAAATTCTGTAAATGAAATCTCATATATGGTAACCCCCACATTCAAGCATTACTTTTCTTCTTCTTCTGTTCAGTATCTTTATCAATGATTTAGATGATGGCATATAGAGTACGCTTATAAAGTTTGCAGATGATACCAAGCTGGGAGGCGTTTCAGTGCTCTGGAGGATAGGGTCAAAATTCAAAAGATCTCGACAAACTGGAGAAATGGTCTGAGGTAAATAGAATGAAAATCAGTAAGGACAAACACAAAGTAATCCCGTAGGAAGAAACAATCAGTATGAAATGAGATATGACTATCTAGGAAGAAGTATCATAGAAAGGGAACTAGGGATCATAGTGGACCACAAGCTAAATATTAGTCAACAGTGTGATACTGTTGCAAAAAACCCCAATCATCATTCTGCAATGTATTAACAAGAGTGTTGTAAGCAAGGCATGAGAAGTAATACTTTAGCTCTACTATGTGCTGATTAGGCCTCAACTGGAGCATAGTGTCCAGTTCTGGGCACCAGAATTGGAGAAGATCCAGAGAAGACCAACTACACTGATTAAAGGTTTAGAAAACATGATTTATGAGGGAAGATTGAAAGAACTGTGTTTGTTTAGTCTGGAAAGACGACTGAGAGGGGGCATAACAACTTTCAAGTAGTTAAAAGATTGTTACAGGGAGGAGGGAGAAAAATTATTCTCCTTAACCTCTGATGATAGGACAAGAAGCAATAGGCTTAAATTGCATCAGGGGAGATTGAGTTTGGACATTAGGGAAAACTTCATAACTGTCAGGGTGGTTAAGCACTGGAATGAATTGTATAGGGAAGCTGTGGAATCTCTAATCATTGGAGATTTTATAGACAAACAGGTGAGACAAACATCTCTCAAGGATGGTCTAGATTGGGGTAGGCAATCTTTCAGAAGTGGCGTGCCAAGATTTAACTTATTCACAGATCTGTGTGCCAAGGGGAGGAGGTGGGAGGGCAGAGGCAGACTGGGTATGGTGACCATATTTTCTGAACCCACTGCAGCTAGGGAGAATGGTTTAATTTAAATAACTAAACGGTTTAATTTAAATAATTAAACAGATTTCTCATGTTAGTTTATCAAACTTCATTTTATATAAAGTAAAATATTATGTCCAACACAACATGTTTTCTTTATTTATGACATGGGTGGGGAACCATTTTTGGGTTGGGGGGGGTCACTGACCCACAGAAAAATCAATTAGGGACCACACAAGTGAGAGACAAAAAAAATCCTCCAAAAACCCCCAATCCTCACTGATGTGGCCCCCAACTGAGACCTCACTTTTCGGGTGCTCCAGCCTCACAGAGTGAGGGGAAGAGACAGGGAAGACTAAGGTTTAGGGTTTCCCATAGGCCAGATTTACTTTTCCGGTGTTCCGGAGTTAGTGGATTTTGTGGACCCTCTTAGACTTTGGGGTAGGGACAAAACGAAGGGTTCAGTGTGCGAGACAGGGCTGCCAGTGAGTGGGATAGGGATGAGATGCAGCATCTCAGAGGGAGGTGGGGTGCAGAAGGGGGAGAGGTTGCGAGGTCTTGGTGGGAGCTGGGTGCAGAAGCAGGATGGGAGTAGGGTGTCTGGCCAGGTGGAGCGTACAGGAGCAAGGGATGGTGCAATGTATGGCAGGAGCAGGATGGGGATAAGGTATCTGGCCAGAAGGGAAAGTGTCTGTCCAGGAGGGAAGGTGCAGGAATAAGGGAGGGTGTTGGAGCAAGTTGGTGGTGCGGGGTCTTTGCAGGGGGAAGGTGAGTGAGGGGCTTAGGGTGTGGGGATCTGGGCATGAGTGGGGGCGCTTACCTGCCTTTGTGTCCCCTTACAGCAACTGCTGTGGCCAGGCTGTCCTGGGTTGCCCTGGAGGCTGGAGGTCCTGCTGCTGTCGCCAGCCCCGGAGGCCCCACTGCCGATGTGGTCCAGGGTGGCCCCAGAAGTAGTGCTCCAGCAGCTGCTCGGGGAAGGAGGGGCGGGACTGAGCTCCCTTCCATGTGTCACTGAAATTGGCTGGCGTGCCACTTATGGTGCGCATGCCATAGGTTGCCGACCCCTGGTGTAGATGGTGCTTGGTCCTGCCATGAGAGCAGGTGTCTGGTCTTGATGACCTCTTGAGGTTCCTTCCAGTTCTAATATTCTATGATTCTTGGCTCCTGTTGCTCCCACCTGGGCTGCTCACAAACAGGCTGCAGCATATGGTCACATGCTGAGTGTGTGTGTACAGATGCAGTTTGCCAGCCACACATTTGTCATTTCCACTATCTTAGTTACTATTTGCAGGATAATCACAACACACTCCCATCTCTGATTTCCACCTTTCCCCTGCAAATGTGTGTTCTGCACCATGTAGCCCTCTCCTGGACAGCGCAGACATTAGAAGTCTGTTGCCACTAAAATGGGCCATCCTATAACAGTTTGCTACTTTAAATTGAGTTCTCCAGACTGTTCTGGATTAGTTTTGGTTGAAGACTAAAATTAATTTATTTAACTACAAAGAGAGAGATTTTAAATGAGTCTAAGTATAAACTGTTAAAGTCAGCAATGGTCACAAGAGATATAAAGATAAAATGTTTTCTAGTAACTAAAACTTAACAAAATTGATTTGGTTCAAGGTGAAATTCTTAACGCAGGTTCCCAGCAATATCGTTGGCCAAATTCCTAAGTCAGGATTATAGTAATGTCACCAATGTAATAGGTCAGGATTTGCACAATTAATCAACATAGCAGACTCTGAGAGAACCACCTGTCAGGATACCACAACAGTATTTACTGAGAGAACCCCCAAAGACCACAAATCAGAGAAGGATTGAAGGCTTCTGGACAGGTTTATTGTTAAACAAAGTACAGTAATAGTTGCCATAGACTCTACCGAACCACTATGCATATGTATCCCGTAACAATGGACACACCTCAATCAGTGGGAGACCCCACTGCCCCCCCTAGCTGGACAAAGACTGTCCCTCCATGACACCAGTCTATATACAGGTATGAACAAGTTACACATCACTCCTGACATGTCAGGTTTCTACCCTCTGATGCTACTTAGATACCACCCATCACCTTGCACCTCATGGTTTGATTAGATCATCTCTACCCATCATATTGTCGTTTTAGACCCTTTCCTGAACCTGAGTCTGTATCTGTGGGGAGGTGGGTACCAAAGTCTTTTTTTAATGAGATGGTGTTACCATCCTTTTGGAATGTGCTTTCAGCTTATGACCAGCACCAATTACTGTTCTGCACCTGGGCCTATTACCAATTAGTGTTTTACACTCTCAGTCCTGTCTGTGCCAAGTTCTGTGAGCAACTGTCTGCCTCTTGCTCAGAGCTTAGCTTTGCTTTATATTAGCCATGTTTTGTTCATCATTAGCTAGGCCTCAGGCCTCAAACCAGGCCTGTGCTACATGTTTTTAGGCCCTCATCTCACTAGACGGATCTGCCCCAAAGTCCAAAGGGCTGGTTTCTGTTGTCTTCCTTGGTGAAAGAGAGATGAATAGGGAGAAATACCATGGGGTGTTTTTGCCCCTCACTTTTATGGTCCAATCACCCTTTGAAATGCTTTTTCCTGAGCATTATCCCTAGATAAAGTTCATTCTCACTATGAGGCTAAAGGCAAAGAATCTCGTGATGAAAGAGGTTTCATACTGTTGGTTGCTAAAATGCAGATTTGTCTGTTCCTGCCTCCCCAACCTTGCTGTCTCAAGAACATTGTTTGCTAATTATATGTAAATTGAGGAAAACACACATTCTGTTGCTTAAAACAGACCTGCTTTAACCCTTCGGCTGTGTCTACACTGCACCCCTTTTCCGGAAAAGGGATGCAGATGAGACAAGTCGGAATTGCAAATGAAGCGGGGATTTAAATTTTCCCCGCTTCATTTGTATAAACATGGCTGCCGCTTTTTTCCGGCTCGGAGCTTTGACGGAAAAAAGCGCCAGTCTAGATGCAGCTCTTGCGGAAAATAAAGCCTTTTCCGAAAGATCCCTTATTCCTGATTTTAAGAGGAATAAGGGATCTTTTGGAAAAGGCTTTATTTTCCACAAAGCAGGCGTCTAGACTGGCGCTTTTTCCACAAAGCCCGAGCCGGAAAAAGCGCAGCATGTTTATACAAATGAAGCGGGAAAATTTAAATCCCCGCTTCATTTGCAATTCCGACTTGTCTCATCTGCATCCCTTTTCCGGAAAAGGGGTGCAGTGTAGACACAGCCTTCCTGTTTAATTGGGGCTACATGAGTTGGAACACACCCTACCCACATCAACCAGGGGAAATGTGTAACTTTACATACACTCTTACTGTATGTTTTGCCATCATATTATTGATCTTTAAGTTATGAATTTTCAAATAATAGTTCGCAAGGTGAATTGCATACAAAGATTATGACAAGAGTACATAGAGTGTGAATATAGGGATGCAGCCAGTTACAACTTCACCACCTCTTTGTCTACCAAGACTGATTGAACTGCAGTGCCAAAGAACCTCGGGAATGGAGATGGTTTGTAACTCAGAACAAAACATTATGCCCCTCCTTTCTAAAGTTTACAACTGAACATTGCCTTGCTACAGGTTTGAAGCTTTACTATGCAGAACAAAATTGCTGCTTTCCCTTTTTGTAGTAGTTTATTTTTAACACAGTACTGTACTTTTTTGTGTGTGTGTCATTCCTCCTTGATGGTGTACTTCTAGTTCTAAATGAAGGCTGTGGTTGATTGGTCAGTTTGTAACTCTGGTATTTGAAACATTTTCCTGTTTCTTTTCTGTATCTTGCTGTTGGAGAAATTGTTGACAACTCATCTGTGCAGCAAACTATAATCAGTCATCAACGTGCCGTTCTGCTGATACATAAATGATTCTGTGTATGATGTTTGAGCTAATTCACAGGGGACTGCTGGAATCTATTCCTATCTCTTTTGCTGGGTCTAGATCAGGTAGTATTCATCAAAGCCGTGCAGCTGGCTACTTAATGAGCCTCTGTATGTTACAAGCTTGGGGTTTACAAGCAGTAGACACGATATATCTTGATTTTAGTAAGGCTTTTGATATAGCCCCATATGACATTTTCATATGCAAAGTAGGAAATATAGTCTACATAAATTTAGTATCAGGTGGGTGCAGAACTGTTCAAAAATCAAAGACTGTCTCCCGTGGGCCATCAATCTAAGTTACGCAACTTCAGCTACATGAATTGATTCCGCTTACTCTTCTCCTTTTGGTGGAGTATTGGAGTCAACGGGAGAGCACTTGGTGGTTGATTTATCACTTTGATCCAGCAGGCAGTGAAGATATGCCCTAATGGCTTGTTGTCAAGCTGGGCAGGCCTATCTAGTGGGCCCTATAAGGGGTCAGTACTGGAACTGGTACTAGTCAATATTTTCATTAATGACTCAGATAATGGAGTAGAGAGTACGCTTATGAAGTTTGCAGATGACACCAAGCTGGGAAGGATTGCAAGCACTTTGGAAGACAAGATTAGATTCAAAAGGTTCTTGACAAATTGGAAAATTGTTCTGAATTTAACAGGCTGAAATTCAATAACGGTAAGTGCAAATGACTTCACTTAGGAAGGAATAATCAAATGCACAGCTACAAAGTGTGGCATAGCTTTCTAGGTGATAGTAATTCTGAAAGGGATCTGGTGGTTATAGTGGATCACATATTGAATATGGGCCAGCAATGTGATGGTTGCAAAAAAGACTAATATTCTAGGGTGTATTAAGTAGAGTGTTGTATCTAACACCTGGAGGTAATTGTCTTACTCTGCCTAGCACTGGTGAGGCCTTAGCAGGAGTACCATGTCCAACTTTGGGCTGCACATGTTAGGAAAGAAGCGGATAAACTGGAGTGAGACCAGAGGAGAGCCACAAAAATGATAAAAAGTTTAGACAAGCTAGCCGACCAAGAAAGGTTAAATAAACAAGGCATGTTTAGTCTTGAGAAAAAGAAGACTGAGGCGGGGGACCTGATAATAGTCATCAACTAGTGTAAAAGTGTTAGAAGGAGGACTGTGATCAATTGTCCTCCATGTGCACTGAAGGTAGGATTAGAAGTAAGGGAGATTTAAGTTAGCTATGGGGGGAAACTTTCTAACTGGAAGGATAGTGAAGCACTGGAAGAGGCTTCCAAAGGATGTTTTGGAATCCCCATTCTTAGAGGTTTTTAAGAGCAGGTTGGACAAACACATTCCCCAGGGATGCTCTAGATCCTGCCAACAGTGCATGAACTCACTCTGATGATTCCTTAAGGTCACTTCCAAACTTTACATTTCAATGATTTGATATTCTCTCAAACTGATTTTCACCATATGTCATTATTACATCTGTCCAATGGAGTGCATTTAATATGTATCCCCATCAAGTGCCAGTGTCTCTGCACCATGCACAACTACAAGAGGTATTAGTTTTATGCTGTTTCTTCAGTGTATCACAGTTTGAAAGTCACCTTCTTATAGTAACCACCCTTTAGTCACACCTTTGCTGTTCACCTTTGTCATCTGCAAAGAAATTAATTAAATTTAATAGACCTCACCCTCAGTTTTACAATAGTGGGGGAAGCGATTACAAGTAACTGAAGATGTGACTTCTAAACATATGGTTTCCAACCTTAGAGTTGACATCTGAAGGAACAAACAAGTAACTTAGGAGACACAAAAACAATGTTTTGGGCTAAAGTCATTTATGTTTCGCTTCCTCTTTCCTTAGCAGTGGAAGTATAATAGCTTCTTTGCTTCATCAAAAAATACTACAACTAAAGAAGGGGAAATCCATGGGTATTAGAATAGCCTGTCTAGTTTTGAATAAGTGTTGTGCATGTTGGCCAGTACCCAAGAAGTGACTTTCTGTATTTATCTCATAGCAACAATACAAACTTGAGAGGTTCTTGAATTTCTGCTGCCCTCATTTCCAGAAATAGAATATTTAACTGCAGTTCTCTATGCAAAAAAGATTTGAGGAGGAAGGTGATTAGTCTGTTGCAGCAGACAGATGTTTTGCCATAGAAGCTTTGATAATTTGAAAAGCCCTTAATGACTGAATCATATATTTAAAAAAATCCTTGCCATCCAATTATAAAGTGTAAAACTTAAAAACTGACCTTTGGGAAGCCATAGGCTTAACGAACTCAAGAGCCTGGTCAGTGAGAAATTAGCCAATTAAATTATCAATTACAGCACTGACTGTCATGTTGTTAAAACACTCCAATTCAAATCCAGTAAAAATACTCAGTGATTGCCAGTGGGATGAATAATATACTCTCTGACAGTGTAGAAATGGAATCGTATATTGAAGAGATGCTGACATCTCTCAACAAGAATACCAGTGGGCTAGGGAAAGAAAAATGAAAATTCTGGCTAAATCCACTATGATATTAAATAGTTGTCCAGTGATGTGAAATGAGCTTTATTATTAACAACAATTATGAGCACAGTAGAAGCCAGAGACACCTGACTAGGATCAGGGCCTTGTGGTGGGCTCTGTAATAAGCAAACACATGCACATTAAGAAACTGTCCTGCCCTGAGCAGTTTATAGTCTAAGGCAGACAAAGTATGGGAAAAAGGAAGTATGGGGACTCTGTAACAGGTTGTGAGTCCCCAAGGTGCCTCCTGCTGGTCACTTGGGAATTAGCTCTTCGACCTTGGAGAGTCCTCTGCTGGCCAACATCTTGCCCTTAGTTATCTGTCCCCTGTACTGGTTGAGGCCCCGTGTCTCTTCCTGCCCACGGTGCCCTTTCCTTCCAGTACCACCCTACAGCAATGTCCCTGCACTCTGGGGTCCTCCCGTTGGGAACTCCAGCCCCCTGTACCCACCTTGCCTCCGTGACCCACTGCCATTCTTCACCTAGCCCCTGCCTCAGGGGCAAACTGCAGTCTGAAATGGCTGCTCATCATAGGCAAGGGGGTGGACCTGCTGCCTTCTGCTGCCCTGGCTGTCTCCTTGCAGCCCTCTACCCTCAAGCCTTGTCTCAGGTCCTGCAGCCTGGGAGGGAGGTCAGACCAGAGCTCCCTGGCTCTGCCTGCCTTCCCCCAGCCCTGCTCTGCCTTAGGAAGCCTCCAGCTTCCCTGGCAACCAGGCCCCTCATGCTCCACAGCTAGAGCAAAAGTGTCCTCATCTCCACTCCAGGAGCCCTTATTTATACAGCTCCAGCTGGGCCCTAATTGGCTGCTATACGCTGCAGCTGCTGATTCCACTGCCCCAGCCCTCACCCAGCGCTGGGTTTAACCCTTGTTAGCCCAGTGCGGGGCAACTGCCCCCCCACAGACTCCCATGTTATGGATGGTGAACAGAGTCACTGAATCTGTGACTTGCTTAAGCTTACCTACTGGCAGAAACAAGACTCGAACCCATATTTCATGCGTCATGGGCCTGAATCACGACACCGTCATGCCTCTGCAGCAGTTGAGCCATATGGGGAGCAGCATTATACCAAGTGGCCAGAAATAAGAAGGTCTGATTTTCTGTGCCCTACCCTCATCATGCAATTCCCGCAGATTCCCCATGCCTATCTTCATAGGAGTACAATTTACACATTTGTGGGCACTCATTCCATTGCTTGTTATGTGTAGAGGAGACACAAGTTTGTGTGTGTTTGCGAGCACTAAAGTACAACCATGCACCTGTTGGGGGGCAGTGAGGCGTATTCTAGCTGTATTATCTTTTGAGGACAGAAATACTTCACAGTTAAGATTCATTCAGCTGTGTGGCCTGTGTTCCCGTACTTGATTCCCTCCATTTACATATAGCGTTTACACTAGATAAGAGGTGGAAGGAATTAGCTGCAAAAATATTCCAAACCCTACAGACATTTTTCCAGATACCTGTTTATTGGATTTTGTTAAGCAATGGTACGGGCAGAAATGCAGCGCTGGGGACTTTGTGTTCAGAGGCCACGTTGTTCAGTGGCTACTGCGCTGGATTCATATTCAGGAGACCTGGCTGGTGCCACCTTAAGAGACCTGCCCACAAGGGGGATCAACTGCCCCAGGGCCTGGCAATTAAAAAGGGCCCTTTAAAACATCTCTGGAGCCCTGCATGGTGCTGAAAGGCTGGCAGGGGAGGTGCCCCTCCCACCTGAGGCTCCACATTGTTCAGGGGCTGGCAAGTCTGTCCCCCACTCTGCACCTTAGGCACCTGACATCTTCACTCTGTGCTTCACTATCCTGAGCTGTAAACTGGGGGTAGTGATTCCTTTGGAAAGCACCTTTGTGCTGCATAGATGACAAGAAGTCAGTTGGAGTGAGGAAGTATTGGTTCTGTTCCTGATTCTTATGCAACCTAGAACATTTAACCTCTCTGTGCTTCCCTTTCTGTGTGTGTTACAGAGTGAGGACCCCTTCGTAAAACACCTTTCCATCTTCATATGGAAAGTGCAATGAAATTATTGTTATGATATTATGATATTATGTTATGATATGTGAAATTATTATTATGATAGTCTCAGAATTACAGTTTCAGTGGGAGCCATAAACATCTCATTTGGGCTGTGGATTAATCACAAGTAACTCATGTGATTAACTTAAAAAATTAATTGCAATTCATTGCACTGTTGAACAATAGGATAACAATTGAAATTTGTTAAATATCTTCGGATGTTTTTCTACATTTTCAAATAGATTGATTTCTATTACAAATAGGATACCAAGTGTACAGTGCTCATTTTATATTACGTCTGATAATAAATATTTGCATGGTAAAAATTATAAACAAAAGAAATAGTATTTTTCAGTTAACCTTGTGCAAGTACTGTAGTGCAATCTTAATTATGAAAGTGCAACTCACAAATGTAGATCTTGTTACATATCTGCACCAAAAATCAAAACGATGTAAAACTTTGGAGCCTACCATGCCATGTGAATGCCATTTTCAAGTGACAGTGTAAACAAGTATCAGAGGGGTAGCCATGTTAGTCTGGATCTGCAAAAGCAACAAGGAGTCCTGTGGCACCTTAGGGTATGTCTAGACTACATGCCTCTGCCGACAGAGGCATGTAAATTAGACTACCCGATATAGTCAATGAAGCGGGGATTTAAATATCCCCCGCTTCATTAAAATGAAAATGGCTGCCGCGCTGTGCCGGCTCAGCTGATTGTTGGCACAGCGCGGCAGTCAAGACACGGATTGGTTGACAGAGAACACCTTTGTCGACCGCTCCCTTATGCATTGTGAAACGAGGTTTACAGGAGCGGTCGACAAAGGCTTCCCTGTCGACCGATCCATGTTTTGACTGCCACGCTGTGCCGACAATCAGCTGAGCCGGCACAGCGTGGCGGCCATTTTTATTTTAATGAAGTGGGGGATATTTAAATCCCCGCTTCATTGACTATATCAGGTAGTCTAATTTACATGCCTCTGTCGGCAAAGGCATGTAGTCTAGACATACTCTTATAGACTAACAGAGTTATTGGAGCATAAGCTTTTGTGGGCAAAGACCCACTTCGTCTGAGGCATGTAGTGGAAATTCCATGGGCAGGTATAAATATACAGGAATAAGAAAAGAGTACCAATCAAGAGTAAGGCTGGAGATAACGAGGTCAATTCAGTCAGGGAGGATGAGGCCCACTTCTAGCAGCTGATGTGGAGGTGTGAACGCCAAGAGAGGAGAAACTGCTTTTGAATTTGGCTAGCCATTCACAGTCTTTGTTTAATCCTAAATTGATGGTGCAAATTTGCAGATGAACTGTAGTTCAGCAGTTTCTCTTTGAAGGCTGTTCTTGAAGTTTTTTTGTTGCAGGAAGGCTACCTTTAAATCTGCTACTGTGTGTCCAGGGAGATTGAAGTGTTCTCCTACAGCTTTTTGGATATTACCATTCCTGATATCTGATTTGTGTCCATTTATTCTTTTACGTAGGGACTGTCCAGTCTGGCTGATGTATATAGTGTAAACAAGTGGGCAGTGTTATTTCCTGCAAATTGTGATCAAAGTTGTTTTTCTGAGTGATTGGCTAAACCTGAAGTAGGACTGAGTGGATGTTGGGCTCTAAAGTTTTACATTGTTTTATTTTTGAATGAAGTTATTTTTGTATATAGTTCTACATTTGTAACTTCATGTTAAAGAGATTGCACTACAGTGCTCTGAACTGAATGAACTGAAAAATACTACAGGTTTAAATGCTCTAGCCTGGCACTCTCTGGTCTGACAACATCCATGGTCTGGCATGTTTTTAGTTAGCCAGATATCCACTCATCACCATGGTGGGTGTAGCCAAGTTTACCACAATCCCATAAAATTTATTTATTGCCACCAGTCCTAGTTCTCAGTGTTCTGTGCTGTTATTTAGCTCTAATTTACCCCAAAATATTCCAAGTAAGCAGTGGAAGTGTTGATAATGCTGCTAGACAATATTGACCTCTAGTGGTTCAGCAAATTTTCTGGTTCAGCACCAATCAGGTCCTGAGCATGCTGGACTAGAGAGGTCCAATCTGTATTTCTTTTGGTTGTTTTTACAGTGTAAATATTTGTAATCAAAATAAATATAGAGTGAACAGTGTATACTTTATAATCTGTGTTGTAATTGGAAACAATATATTTGAAAATGTAGAAAACATCCAACAGTGTGATTAATCACCATTAATTTTTTAAATTGTGCAATTAATCACGATTAATATTTTAATCACTTGACAGCCCCAATAGATATTAATAATCCAACAATAATGTAGGAAACACAGTTATATTGCCTTTCTTTTTAATTTATGATATATTTCTCTTTTTCTTTTTCAACCTTGCGTAAGCTTATAGGACAGAGGTGCGGCTGGGGGACCACTGACCCATATTAAAATCAGTCAGGGGTCACACACAAGTGAGAAACAATCCAAAAAAAAAAAAAAAACAAAAAAGCACCAGAAAAACAAACCCTCATTGGCTCCTGATTGAGGAGGAGAAAGACACTCCCCACATTCCCCTCACACACCAGAGCCTGGAGGGGCCTAGCCTAGTAGATTGTGTGTGCTCCAGCCCATCCATGGGGCAGTGGAGGCGTTGGGGCACCAGTACGAGCTCCCCAATGTTGGGGGAGGGGGCCCTGAGCCTCAGGAGCTGGATCCAGGCAAGCCGGGGGCCGGATGTGGTCCCCAGACCTGAGGTTCCCTACCCCTGTTATACTGTTACAGGGAAAACCTATTTTAAACTTACTTTGCTTAAATAATGCAAGTCCATTGCTCATTTAAGTTCAAGAGAAGTATTCAAGTCCAGTACCCCAATTGTCTGCTGTTCTCGTGAGATGGTTAAACCAGATTCCTTCCTCTCATCATGCAGCATTAAGCATATTTACTTGATCTTGTTGAAATGTATGCTTTGTTGTGAATAGTACAGATGGTTCTCTGCCATCTAAGATCATTGGATCTCTTCTCATAGTTTTGGGATGTGTACAAGATCTCTTTTAGAAGCAGAGGACTTCAGTTCATAGCATAGAAAAGAAGACTATCACAGTCGCACAAACTGCTCCTCTGTTCCTTCACCAGAACCACACTACAAAGCCAGGATTTCTAGTGGATCATCCTTGGATTGCCTCCTTCCTTGTACTACACGTTTTGAAATACCTAACAAAGCCATGAACACATGAACTGTGTGGTGCTCTACACAGCAGTGTCTCAGTTATCATGCAGATGTTTGTTCTGTGCCTTCCTTTGGCTGTGACAGCAAGAAGCACTGCATTCTGTGCGTGTCAATAGAGTGCCAGGTTTTTCCAATGAGCAAATGATGTGTGGCCAACTAGAATTCTTCAGATCAATAATTCAGTGACAGACAGCTAGACTGGAAAATAACAGTAAGTCTAGCACTGTTGTGTATGGCGCCGAGAATGAAGAGAGACATAGCTGAATTGTATCCACATGTCAGTTCTGTCAGCAAATATTAAGTACTATGAATAAATGTTGCATATTTCTTTTTATAGATCAACATGGTTTGACTTGGATAGCTGTGTAGTCCAATAACATAAGAGAGTTCTGAGGCATTTCTGCTGGAGAGAGAACATTGGACAAATTAACCAGCTCCCAGAATTAACTAATTTTTATTACCAGGCAATGACAGAACCAGTTTGCCCTTGACAGAAGTTTAATGTTCTCAATTGTTTCTCGAACAGCCCATTTCAGCCCTTATACCAGGACTGGCCTTTTACTACTGTACACATAACAGCTGTTACAACACACAATGCCACTTGCAAATGCACCTCTAAAGATGGATAAAACTCTGCAGTATTTTGGGCCCCAATCCTGAAATTTGGTACCATTGGGAAGCCACATTGAAGCCAGTGGAGCTCCACAGAGGTCTGTCTGCAACGGTCAAGTGGAAAGATCATCCCTGGCCCTTTAAAATTCCTCACGTCCCTCACTGGGTTTTCTGTCCCAAGGCAGAGGGTGTTCCTATTGAGTTTCTTGTGGTATATGAGGAGTTATAAAGCTCAAGGACTATGGATTTACATTTGTTCCAATACTCTTTATGCTTTCTCAAACCTTTTCATGCTGTATACGAGATTCCATTGGGGTATCTTACTTAAGCAGCATTGCTGCAGGGCTGTCTGATGGCACGGCTTTTATCTATCTTCCAGAGATGGGAGTCACCACCGCCACAAAGGGTCCAGCCTAACAAAGGGTCCTGACTCTTTTCCTTCACTTAGTCTTTGGCTGTGGGAATTGTACATGGAATTTGCTGTGAGCTTTTACTGTGTTTGCTACTTTAATGTTAATCTGCTCTTGCCTTTGTGCTCTGAATTACTTGTTGGACCAGCGGTATCTATTTTTTAAAAAAATTCAGTGTTCACAACGATTTTGAATGTTCTCATTTTTCACCAGTGAGATGGTCTTTCGTAGTGAAAATGGCAACATTCAATCCCACAGCCATAAAACATAAAAATAGATCTAAAAGTAGATACCACCTGTCCAAGAAGTTCCTTTCTGTCCTAATTCTTTCTTTGTGTTTCAAGCCTAGAATTGTTTTATGGTAAATTTTTAGAATAATTAAAATATTTTAAAGTGTAAGTTGTTTGGTGCGTCAAAGAAATCTGAAATTCGGGGCCTATTCCATCATTCCTTCCGTTTTATGTACCCAACCATTAAGCAAGATAACCTTTTAAAAACATCCCAATTGCTTGAATCATTCAGTTGCTATTTTCATGTAATTTCATCCCTCTGACTGGATTGTACAGTTTCATGCTCCACCAGCTTTGATCACAATGCTGTCAATGCCTCATGGCTCTGTTACCAGAAGAGAGTACAGATACAGTGAATTCAGGGTATCACTTTGCAAGCATTCCCATTATTTGGCAACATGCTCAATTTTTTAAGAAGGAAGTCCACAGAGCCAAATTCTGAAGTGGCCATTTGGCCCATCACTTATTCTGCCTCTGTGTTGACTAAACTGTCTTGCATCTCTGACACTCACTTTATTATGTGGGTCAATTTTCTGTCTCAGTAAAAGCCCAGTATCATTTGAGCTGTTGTCTTTGGCTCTTGGAAAAAGTCCTATGATGGATTTATACCATTTATAACAAAATGAGGAGAACTCTAATGCTTGTTTTTTGGGGGGAAGGGAGGGGGAGTGAGAAGGGGGGAAGGAGGCATCAAATTGAATCTTGTTGAAGAAATGTGACTTCCCCACTGGAGCACCAGTCTGGCTTGTTGAGCAGATTTACTTCAGCTGCATTGCAAGTCAAGCTGGTGTTCAGCAGTGAACCACACGACCTGTGCAAAATTTTGACAGGATTTTCTTCATTTAGCTATGTTATGAAATGTGTGTGTGATTGGGGGGGGGGTGTGCCTTGAGTTACTCACTCCTAATCTATGGTGAAGGTTATAATATGCTTCACTAAATTGTCAAGGAGAATTAGCTGGGAGTTGACTGGCTAGGAGGAGTATCCTTAAATCCTGTTTTCGGTTCTCACAAAAATCAAGTGTTTCCATGACAAAGTAAAATCCATTTTGACACGCTTCATGTTTTTTCCCTCCTCATTTGGTTTTGTTGTCTCCATTTCAGACATAAGTAAGGCAAGATGACAAGACAATAAGCCATGTGGCTTAATAGTTGCTTTTGTCCATCACATTTTTACATCTTGATGAGATTTCTGAAATGGATAGAGCTAATCCTGAACGGACATCACGTTAGTGTAAAGATGGGCAGAGGCCATTGCTTTGAACCTGCTGAGACTCCAGTCAGAGATAAAATGGGCCCTAAATCTGGAAAGCTCTTATTCTTGGTATAACCTTTTGCATTTTCTCTGTGGCTTAGTTATTGGTCCGTGTCTCAGACGGTGTTACACAACTATTCCCATGTTTCCTCAATGGATGCCAGTGTAGAAGTAATGTTTGTGTGTCAGTAAGCTAATCAGTAACCCGTACTTGTATGGCTTTATTGCTATGGGATTTAATGTTACCATTTTCACTACAAAAGGCCATCTCACTGCTGAAAATGGGGAACACTCAATATTTTTGTGAACACTGAATTTAAAAAAAAATAGATTCCACTGGTCCAAGGAACAACACCATACAGCTGAAGTTTGGAGTGGCACAGATAGCAGCCAAAATGTTTAAAATCAGTCTGCCACTGGCTTTCAGTGTAATGAAGGGTTTCAAAGAATCAAATTGTCATAGTTACTTAGGTGCCTACAGGCTGCAGATAAGCATCTACTAGAATTTGAAAAAAAGCAAAAAACAAAAAAACAACCAATAGACATCTAATGTCCACTGATTTCAGTGAGACTTAGGTGCTCTTGAAAATCTTACTTCATGCCTATCTGTATCTTTCGGGACTCCAACGCCTTTGCACAATGAGCCATATGATCAAGGCCATCAACTAATGGGAAAAAACTTCTTGGACATGTTGCTGACAGAGCAGAAGGTTGCAAATAAGTAGGCAGCCATGTCCCACAGGGGCAGATAGATAAGAGCTGAAACGGAGGTCTGAAAACGTTAGCAATCTCTGCAGCTATTAACAGTTGCTTTTCTGTTTCTAGGGCAGTGATAGAGAAGACAGTCCTTCTAGGGTGCAGTGTCTGTTGTACTCTGTGGGCAGTTTGCCTTGTGGACAAGATCCTCAGTAAGCTTCTTTTCCACTTAACAGATATTATTTGCCATTTCTCAGTCCAGTTTTCTGACTCTCATCTGTGGCTTTTCAAGGGCTCCCACCACCAATCACACCACTGAAGTTTACATAAGTGAAATTCAAATGAGCTATGAGTTAAGCATAAGAAATGTTGTGCTGTGAAGTTTGGATGTAAGTTACAAGAAATAATCTATTAGTTTAGTTCCAGATCTTTAAAAAACAAAATAAAAGAACCCTCTTCCAGCTGCTGCATTTAATCCAGTGTAGTTTGTACTTAAATGTTGCTGTTCTGAAAGACCAACGGAGAAGAGATTTTAGATTTTTGACAGTTTGTAGCTTTAAAGAAAACCATGTAATGATTAAATCATATTCTGCCAGCAGCTTGCTGTCTGCTACGTTTTGATATTTTAGATTAACAAAATTCTGATATTTTGTTACCAAGTAGTTTTTAAGAATCCAATTAACCTATTCGTCGTGCATTTTGATTTTCACTGTCATGGTTTTTTTTCAGTTGTCTGTGAAATGGAGTTGAGACCACGATGCAAAAGATATAATTGGCAACAGATCAGTCATTATGAATGTGCAAGTGTGATACCAGGGGAGGTGGTTTCCCATGCATTTTATCACTCTTGCAACAGATGTGAAAACAAGAAGACTCTCCCATGGAGAACAAGCCTTCTATGTGCCAGTTCCAAAGTCCATTAAAGTCAATGGAAAGGCTCCCGCCAATTTCTGGGACTCGGTTAAGGTCCTAGATGACTGCTAAATTCATTTACAATATTTTCAAGGTCAAAGGAAATGTCAGATACAAGTGCTGCTTCTGCAGGAAAAGCCAAACAATCCATAACAGATAATATGTAAAAGATAATATACAAAAATCCATGTGAAAACCCCATTAAGAACTGGTAGTTGAAACTGAGAACAAAAAGAAGTGGAATGAGAGGCTGGCATTCCATCTTTAATCATCCCAATGGGCTTGAGCATGGCAGAACATGGTCTATTGCAGAGGTTTTCAACCTATGGGCTGTGACCCAGTGCTGGGTCATTGAATGTTGGGCACTGGTCTTGTTGTTGCAGGGGGATCAGGTGACCAGTGGGGGGGTGCTAAGGCAGGTACTTGCCTGTCTTGGCACCGCAGACTGGGCTATGCCCCAGAGGCAGCTGGCAACAGGTCTGGCTCCCAGGTAGGGAGAGAGGGGAGTGCACAGGGTTCCATGCACTGCCCCTGCCTCAAGCACTAGCTCCACACTCCCATTGGCTGAGAACCTGCTTCTGGCTACTTCTGGGGCACAGTGTGGAATTCTGCCTTAGCACCCCTCAAGGTAAGCCCCTCCTGCTCCAGCCCTGACCCTCCCCAAACTCAGAGACCCTCCCACCCCCAAAGCTCTCATCCTCAGCCCCATCCCAGAGCCCACACTCCAGTCAAATTTTGTTGGGTTGCAGCATCAACAACTTTTTTTAATTGGGTCATGAGAAAAAAAGTTCGGAAGCCATCGGTCTATTGGACCAGGGACATGTATTTTCAGATTCAAGCTGCTTTTGTAATTCTAAAATTCCTGCACTAAAGAGGCCATAGAGAGGAAAAGTAAACCTGAATTAGAGCAACACCAGACTCATACATAGTGCTTTCCAGGAAAGGCCACATAAGGCTAATCCTGGGTTAGTGAACTGGCCTTATGTATTCATGAATTCTGCAAAAGAACAGTGTAGAGGTTAGAGAAGGAACAAGAGAGTGAGGACTTCTGGGTTGAAATGTTGCCCCCACTGAAGTAAAAAAGTTCAGCTGTTGCCTACCGTCTTTTTCCTGGATGACTTTGTGGATGACTAAAGAAGTGTCAGTATTATAACATGCAAAAGAAAATTAAAGGGGGGGGATTGATTTTCTATTCAAACTGGTTAAGAAGCATTTGCTAGTAAAATCCTCATGTTGAAAACCTCTGAATGACTCTTAAGTTCAGACAAAAGTACTTATGTTCAAGTTTCAGCCACTTGCCCCTTTAATCAAGTACTGGTATTTCACATGATCCACATCACTGGAACCAGGGCTGTCCTTAGGATTTATGGGGCCCTATAACTGGTTCCCCTATGCCCAATGTCAACACGGGGAGGGGGGGAGAGGGGATATTTTAGAAATGTGATTTTCAAATAGTCAGCAACACACTAATGAAATATTTTTAAAGCAAATTTTAAACTAAGGTCCTGTCAACTAACATAGTAAACTTAGAAACTGACAGTATATACCCAGATTTGGCAAATCCCTGTTAAATGGTTTCATTACCACGTGATGGCTCTTTTACAGGATCAGTGTACTGCTAATAGGGTTTTGTGACTTTTAAGTTAACTAGCTCCTCTCCAGAGGAAGCAGAGCCAGAGCACATGGCTAGAAAGAAAGGGGTGGGTGAACATTAAGACCCAGGGGTGCTCCAAATTTTTGGGTGCCCTATGTAAGGTGACCGTATTTCCCCATGCGGAATACAGGGCACCAAGGTGTCACCCGGGGCTTCAGCCCCATGGAGGTGGGGGAAGCCTCTGATACTCAGGGCTTCAGCCCTGCAGTGGGATGGAGGAGGGGGCACCCGCACTGAAGCCTTCAACACTGCAGGGGGTTGGGGGAACGGGAGCTGCTGACGCTCAGAACTTCAGCTGCACAGGGGGTGGGAAGGGAGCCACTGGTGTTCTGGGCTTTAGCCCCTCAGTGTACAGGGGGGTGGGGGGGGAGGCACCGGCATTCAGGGCTTCAGCACTGCAGGAGGGGGAGGGGAGGAGGGCCACTGGCACTCGGGGCTTCAGCCCTGCAGGAGGGAGAGGGGAGAAGGCCTGCTAGCACTCAGGGATTCAGCTCTGCAGGGGGCGTGGACGGAGCCACCAGCGCTTGGGGTTCCAGCGGCTGAAGCGCTGAGTGCCCGGACTCCCCACCCACTCTGCTCCATTGCAGGGATGAAGTTCAGCCCCGCAGCATAAAGAGTGGGGAGGGGAGGGGAGTTGCCAGTGTTTGGAGCTTCAGTGGCTGAAGCTCCTCCCCCGCTCCCTGCAGGGGAAATACGGGACAATGTGCCTGTTTTTTAAAAAAAGTTGGGACGCTGGGAGGATGCCTTAAATAAGGGACTGGCCCCGGTAAAAGCAGGATGAATGGTCACCCTAACTCTATGCAGCTGCATATTTTGCATATGGGTAAGAACAGCCCTGACTGGAACTTCCAAGTGCTCCAGTAAACATCGGGAAAGAATACACTTGATATTTCTGCCACTGCTGTGGTTTTTTTTTTTTTTTAACCAAGTACCACTGTAATCAAGTATGATAAGGAGAGTTAGAGTCAGACACTAGAGCCTAAATTCCCTTTCATTTGTAGAATTAAATTAGACCAAGAAATGATTTGTGGTTTTTGGTAAAATTAAGGCTCTCTGGGCATACATCTAGCACTGTACCCAAATATGTATGTATAAGGCGACAAACTATTTACTCATTATAGTCAACTGGTTAGTGCGCTGAAATAGCTTCTTAGTCCAAAAGATGGCAGTGTTTTTCTATTTCCATGTAAAGCAAATTCCCTTTCACGAACCAGCTTTGTTCTCTATTGAACTTCTCTCCAATGCATTATTTTTCCAGGGCTTTACATACAGTAAAGGCCACTATTGTGAAGGCCAAATTACTGTCTTTAAAAAAAGCCTTCAGCTAGAAAGCATGTCTGTATTGTGTGTGTGTGTATAAACGAATATCACAACATTCTGATGAAAAATAACACAGGGAAGACACTTTCCTCAGTTATTAATAGCCAGTATATGCAATATTATTGTGTTTCGTTCGGGAGGCCTTGATGGGAGACGCAGCTTCACAGAGTGAATGTCACTTCAGCTGGCGTTGTATAAATTTTACAAAGAAAACCAAAGCAATATTTTAAAATGTAATATTAAAGAAGGAAAGACACATGTTTCACTCAGTCCTGTTGGGTGTGTAACAAAGAGGCTAGGTCCCTCGCAGTGCAAGGGCCCTGCAAGCCATCAGAACTAGGTTTCTGAGGGAAAATCTCAAGGTCGCCCAGAGCTAGTACAATTCTTTGTGAGTTCATGGTAAAGGTGATGAAGTGATGCCTGGCTTCTGGCATGACCCCCTGGACCTATAGACAGCTGGGAGTGGCACTGAGGCTGCTCTAAGTGGTGCTTGGGATTAAGCCAGCCCATAGTTCAGGCCTGGGAAAAATATGGCCTGCGGGCCGGATCCAACCTGCCAAGCCGCCGCCTCTGGCCTGCGAGGCAGCGGGGAGCCCCAGGCAGGCTCCCCAGCTTGCCCCGCAGCCCCGCGCACTGTGCAGAAATGCGGCTGTAGGGCTCCGTTTCTGTTTTAAAACTGGAGGGGAGGGGGGAAGTTTTAGGAGTCGCCCTGCCCCCAGCACATTCCCATTGGCTGATTTCTAGCAGAAACCAGCCAATGGGAGCTGCTTGTTAGAATAACGGGCAGCTAAGAGGAATCACGTAAGTAAGTCTTTTGGCCACAGCCTGCTTTTGGCACCTCAGGCCCAACTCTTTGTCTCCCCTCCTCCACTCAACATACCCAACCCCCCTCTTACACCCAAACCCCCTCCCAAATCTGGCACCCCAATCTCCTGCACCAGATCACAATCCCTCCTACTCTGGGTCACATCCCAAACCCCTGCACTGCAGTCCCCTGCCCTAGGTCACAACCGCCTGCTTCATCCCAACTTCCTCCCAGACTCCAGTCTCCCTCCTGCAGCCCGGTCCCTTGCCCCAAGCTCCCTTCTGCACCCAACCTCCATCCCAGTCCCCACATCTCCTCCATTAATTTCATGGAAGAGTGCAGCCCTCGACCACTTTCCAAAATCTTGGAGTGGCCCCCCATCAAAAATTTTTGCCCACCCCGTCATAGTTGGTCCCAGGATCTGGAAGCTACAAAAGCAGCATTAAGTAGCCTTTCCTCCTCCTGTATCCCCCCCAGTCCCCTGATCCTACGCCAAATGCAGCTTGGGTAGGCCTGAGGATATAGCTTTATGACCAGCTATTCAGTGGCCACCCTCATGCCTTGTTATCTCAAGGCTAGCTTACTAGGGTACTCTCCACCGGAGGCTCACCTCAAGAGCTGCAGCTAGTGAAGAATGTGTCTGCTGGGCATCTACATAGGGAGAGGGGATGGGTGCCACTGCAGGCAAGGCACTTTTAGGAGCGTGACCTTGCTTCCCTCAGTGGATCCTCACACTGAACCTGCTCACTTTTCAAATGATATGTAAAAGGAGATGCTCTTTGTGCAGGGTTTCCCCTGACTGTAGATCTTGGGTTGGTTGGACACTTAGGTCCAGATCCTGAGCCCCCCTAAGATCACTTTGTGCATAAAGCTCTTTGAAAGGGGCAGCCGAGGCTCCCTCAGCATGGAGGAAACCTGGATCGAAGTTAAGCTGCTATTCCTGGCATTGCATTTGCCCTTTTTGGCCCTCCCCCTCCCGCCCCTCCCCCCCCCAACATGAAGGGCCAAGATAGGAGAGAGCAGGGTGGGGAAATGAGAAATAGCAGCAGGAGATGAAAGATTTCTGACTTCTTCTCCAGCCAGGTGAATCTCAGCTGGCAACTACTGCAGAACAGTCATGCAGAAATGCTTCCTTTGCAAGTCAATAATCCTGCTCCCAAACTATATGCTTCTCCTGTCTTCTGTACGGGACTGCCTGGCTGTGACCGGTTTAGTTGCACCATTTTCTCTATCCCCAAGCTAATCTATTAGGTGCCCCCCCCCATTTTAAGCAAGAGGAGGCTGTGATTTAATAATATTGAATGTAAGCTCCGTGCTGCCAATACAATATTCTGCAGTTTTAAAAGACGTAAAAATAAGTTGGAGCGGTAGAAGATGGGACGAAAGCAGCAGCTTGTGGAATGTTGTTGTTTTCCAGCGAGAAGCTATGACATACTGTAGGCTATCTCCATAATAGCTAGTCTGGTCTTGCTATGCTGATACATTTTTTCCCACTCCTGGGAGCTCTACAGGATAACTGATGGCAGTATTTCAATCTTCGTATAATGTCCACACAACTGCCTGTGGCAACCCAAGAAATGAAAATATAAAACTACAGGGAGTTTAAAAAACAGGTTGAGTGATCTAAATGCACCTCCATCCCCTGGTGAAGTCTCTTAGTCTGATTGCTTAATTGGAGGTGATAATGCAGAATTATTTGATCTGGCAACATCTATACTGCAGCTTATGAGATAGGAATAGTCAAACAAAGATCCCAGCAAGGGAGAGAGAGTGAGAACAAATTGTTTTACTTCAGTAAGAAAATGTGAATAGACAAAGACAAGAACTTTTAAGGGCATCTTCAAATAGAAACCCACACAAATCTGCGAAGTTGTGTTTTATAAAGTATAGGAGACTTAGATGGAGTTGCTCTGGTCCCTCAGGGCAAGGGGCTGGCAGAAAGGGGTTGGGCAGGAGTTAATGTAGGGGCTGGGAATGTGGAGGGCTCAGGGCAGGAGGCTTGGGCTATGGGGGGCGCTGGAGTCAGGGTTGGTGGGTGAGGAGGGGCTCAGGGAAGGTGGTGGAGGGTGCAGGACTCAGATCAGGGGGTTGGGAGGAGAGGTAGCTCAGCAGAGGGGATAGGGGACTCAGAACAGGAGGTGAGGGTGGCCACCAGCTTCTCCCCAGGGCTGGCCCAGGGCGGTGGGGGCTTGGCAGTGGTCAGCAGCTGCTCCTTGGGGGAGACTGGGGTGGCACATGCTGCAGGCCAGCAGCTGCTCATGGGGGTGCTTGCTGCCCTCCTGTGGTCCCCCATGCTTGCTGCCCTCCTGTGGTCATGCATGAGTATAACTGTCCCTGCTATCGCACCCCTCCCTTTCTGTTTGGTATGAAACAATCACATTCCACACACGTCCCATTGTCCTGGCCTAACCAAACTTTGACCTTGTTTTGAGTTCTGATAAGAGGAAGCTGCATGCCAAATTTGGTGGTCCTAGCTCAGAGTGTTTAGGAGGAGTTCTTGAACAAATGGACTCAAAGACAGCTGGACAGACAGAAAGATGCACATTTCTAAAATATATAGTAAGAAGAAGATAATACTCCTAACAAGAAATAATCTCATATAATAGACACAAAATTAAAATGGAAAAACAATAATTGAAGCTGTTTCCTACGTTCAAAGTTACTCCTTGACCATAATTCAATGAGATCTCTAGATACTTACCCTTTAAAAATTAGGCCATTTATTTAGTTGCTTAAATCTGCATTCAGATGGCACCCACTTTTGAAAATGTTGGCCAAAACACTTGGGCAATTTTAATAACCTCAGAATAATGTGAATATTAAGAAATATTTTCTATGAGTACCTTGTTGCAGAGGGATTTACACATGGGTGTTTTTTTAAAAAGTAACTTGTAATGGCGCTTCCTGAAACATGTACAAGTGCATACATATTGATTTTATTAATGAAAATTAAGCACGTTCAAATTTGATTCTATGGAGATTGTGGGGCATGCAAATGGAAAGTTAATCATACTTTGCATTTATATGGCTTTCATCGACAACATTCTTTACACATATTCTGTCAGTGTCAGACCCTTGATTGGAATGCTAGAGTTACCTGCTGCCAGGCCTTTATTTAAATATCTAGACTATGACACTTGATATAAGGGAGGGAAAATGGAAATATTAAGTGTCAGAAATAAAGATCTAAAAGCCAGCTGATCGTGACATAAGCTCAAAGTGGTTTGGGCTCAAAATTCAGATTCAGAAATACTGTGAAGATTTTTTTCTAAAAGTGAAACCAGTTGTTGATTTGGATTTAAACATTCCACTGTGGGGCTAGCTACCCAGACAATGCAACATTGCACTAATGAACAAAGACTACAAAACAAAACTGACCAGAAAAGAAATGTAAGGGTGGTTAGTCTATTTTCAGTGTTTAAACTGGACTCAATTGGTGACCTGTAAATCAGGTTTTTTTAAAATCTGTTTTAATAATCTAACACTTTATTTGTAAGGTAGAAATCTATTTTAATATGTTTTTAAATTGTATGTCTCATTAAATCCTTGAGTATAATGGCAATGAATAATTTATGGACTGATGGCCTGTGCCAGTAGTAGTGTTTGGAGGATTAGCACAAAACCACTTCCTGCAGACATTTAGGGCCAGGTTTTATAAGGTATTGAGTTGCATAAAGATACAGATAGGCAGTCAGTAGGACTTCCAAAAGCATCTATGAAAGTTTAGTGCCTAAATCCCTTTAGTTGCTAATCTTAATAGGTGCCTATCTGCAGCTTTAGCCACCTAAACACCTTTAAAGTGCTCGGTGCTTGTTTGAAATGAGCCAGCAACCCATCAGATAAAACAAGTGGTGCTGTAGATTCTAGTGATTGATAATTAAACAGTTTCTCAGAAGTAACTGAATGGTTGGACTTTTCAGACCTATGATGAGTTCAAAATTGCTCAAGTCAATGAGAAAATAATTGCTGCAGATGTGCTGGTTCTTTAATGCAGCAGGCACGCTTGGAGGGCCTTTCACTTTTGTTTTTTATTCATTTATGTTGGAGTGAGAAGCAGGAGAGATTGCTATTGGCAGCAGCACATGAAGCATATTGGGAATTGACTGGGTCAAATAATTCTGCACTCTCTTATCAAATGGTACTTTTAGGAATATTATTCCATATATTGGTTATATTAGTGATCTGTTTCTCCCAGTAACTGAAAGGCAAGTGTAGCCTGTCTGTATTTCACGAAGACAACCTCCCTTGACAGAGACAGAGTGGAGAAGGTTTATGCAATTCTGCATATAAATTACTTATTTATTTTGATAAAATTGTATTGAAATCCAGAAGAGAGATTTGAACTATAACTGTAAAATGCCTATCACCGTAAAATAATGCCTGCATTTTATGCTTTTTGTGCTGAATAGCTTATATTTCCCATCTAAATAGGTAGATATCATCCAGGGGTAATATATATTATCCTTTGCATCTACATATATACTGATAACCATAAAGGATCAAGGCCTTTTCTTTCTAGTCAGACTGGACATAAATAGAAAAAGCTGCCTGGTAGAGCGGCCTG
Source organism: Rafetus swinhoei (assembly GCA_019425775.1). Classification (NCBI taxonomy): domain Eukaryota; kingdom Metazoa; phylum Chordata; order Testudines; family Trionychidae; genus Rafetus; species Rafetus swinhoei. The sequence goes on along the minus strand of CM033428.1, from coordinate 16,272,324 downwards.
GTAGAGCAGCTAGGAGCGTAAACATGTTGCAAGTCATTGTTTTTCCATTTGACATTGATACAGTTAGGTCTTGTGATGTCAGGAGTGTTAGAACAATTTTTACCATGTGAGGGCTGCTAATGGAAACTATGGTTTTAGTGTGTCATTGTTCATTATTACTACCTCAAGCCAGGGGGGTTGCAGCAGTACTCATACTTCCAGCACCAGCATATGATATTATTTATTTATAAGGAAAGACAACTTTTTTTTTACTCTGGGGCTGCGTCTAGACTGGCCAGTTTTTCCGGAAAATCAGCCGCTTTTCCAGAAAAACTGGCCAGCTGTCTACACTGGCCGCTTGAATTTCCGCAAAAGCACTGACTTCCTACTGTAAGAAATCAGTGCTTTTGTGGAAATACTATGCTGCTCCTGTTCGGCAAAAGTCCCTTTGGCGCAAAACTTTGCGCAAAAGGACCAGTGTAGACAGCTGAGATTTGTTTTGTGCAAAAAAGCCCCGATCGTGAAAATGGCGATCGGGCTTTTTTGCGGGAAAGCGTGTCTAGATTGGCCACGGACGCTTTTCCGCAAAAAGTGCTTTTGCGGAAAAGCATCCGTGCCAATCTAGACGCTCTTTTCCGAAAATGCTTTTAACGGAAAACTTTTCCATTAAAAGCATTTCCGGAAAATCATGCCAGTCTAGACGTAGCCTGGATGTATAAGAGAAATTGAGTTACAGTCATTAGGTTTCCCTACAGCAGAACTGGCTTCTCTCCTATGGAGAGTTTATGGCTGATTGGTATCTGTACTAGCTAATAGCAAAAATTAAGGATAGAGACAGACATACATTGTTTACAGAATGACCTGCAAATCCAGAAGAATTAGCTGCAAAACCAGGGTTAAACTCGGATTTATAGCTTTTGAAAATATGTTAGAAGTGCACTGCTCTGAAATGGTCTGTGCTTTAAAAAAAGAAGGCGGGAGGGCAACCCTGTGGCGTTCAAACAACTAATTAGCGGGCTTCAGAAAATATATTACTCAAATGTTTGGTAGTTCAAGCCTAAGAGAATGTTACCTGTGGTTGCCCAGTATTTGCTCTTCTTACTTAACAACTAGCAGGGAATCAGTGTCACTAAAGACAAGCCGACTTAGAGCAGGTCTGTGCTGATCAGGAGACAGGCACTGCAACACTCGATCACCTAGGGGTTGATTTAGTGGGTCTAGCAAAATTAGTGGGTCTAGTAAATAGCTTGCTGATAGCTCTCTCATTAATTCCAGTGCTCCACTGGAACAAGAAGGGAAAAGAAAATTGAAGGGAGAGTTTCTCCCATTGACTCCCCGCAATGGAGACGTAAAGTACATCGACTCCAGCTATTCTATTCATGTAGCCCCATAAATGTAGACCTGCCCAAAGGCTTGAGTTTAAAGAAGGGTAGCACTGGATCTTCAAACTGGGTTTGATTTGCACATGGGGCAATTTAGAATTTGGCATAATTGAAAAAAAATTTGCTATCCTCTCCCATCTGTTTACTGCCCTAATGATATCCTTCCAGTGATTCATGCTTCCTCAGGTCATATCCTCCTTGGCCTTAAAAAAAAATGGTTCCATTTGAGTATATAAAAGAGTTACATGATCCTCATCTATTTCCTGGCCAAGTTACCAGCCCTGTTCTGATTATTCAATCCAAGTTTAAAGGCAGGCAACATAAGCTCATCCAGTGTGGGCAGGAAGAATCAGAATAAGAGAAGGCCTGTTTGAGCTATCTCAAGTCAGTCAGGTAACTGTGTTATAAGTTGACTAAATTCAGCAAAGTCAGTATTTTAGAGGCATTACTATGACTGATTACTCTGCATCCATTCAAAGAATGTAGATTGAAATCAAGTACCCAGACATTTATGCAAGCAATAATTAGAATGTTCCACAAAACCCATTTGTGAAGGACTTCTCTTTATTACTGTTTTGTTTCAGTGTGTCCACCGGGCATTAACTCAGGCTGCGGCTGCCCACCACATGGTCGGGAAAGTGGACTAACTTCTATGGCCACCCATTTTCTGGTAATTAGAAGACAAGACAGAGGGTTTTGGGCTGTGTAAATTGGTTTGACAAGGGTCAAGAGATAAAGGGAGACAAAGAGCTTTGGGATCAATAAATGGACAGCCCTGAAGGTCAGGGGAGAGAGGCAGAGACTGAGGAGGTGCCAAATAGCCGTATCTCTGCCCTCCTGGAAGGGTGTGTGTCCAGGTAAGATAGGCCTGCCTAATCTTTAGATAAATCAGTCCTGCATGTAAGCTGTTGGGTTAACCCTCTTTGCTCTTGTTATGCTTTGTTCCTAGTGCTGAGATTAGGCAACATTTGATGCTGGTCACAGCTACTGAAGGGCATAATGATAGGGCTTGAGTCTTGCCAGGTCTGCTCAGGAACCATGGTTGATACACAAGGGGCTGTAGTCTGGGGCCTGACTGAGGGGGATTCAATCCTGGGAGGTGTAGGTGCAAGATCAGTCACTTAAGGCAGATGCCATCAAAAAGAGGAGCCAAAGGTGCAGAAGGGAGCCATGCCGAATGCTAGGGAGGATGGCACAGCCCAGAAGAGGCCATGGAAAGTGGTTTTTCTCCAGGCAGGTGCCTCACTAAAGCAACATCTTAATGCATAGTTGCAGCACTGCCAGTTGCTTCTCTCGGCACAGATTCAGAATGCAGTACTTGAGTTCTGATCCAGTGAGGTGTAGGGGGAGCGATTTTGATGCCCAAGGCCTGTACCAATGAGGTTAAACCAAAAGTCAGATGCCAGCCTCGTGGATTGATCGTGTGTGGAAAAAAACATACAGAGGGAGCAGTTGGCACCTTTCTCTCTCAGAAAGCTAGGAAGGCACATGGCCTGCATGTCTTTCTGATCTACTGAGGAGGCTTTTAGAAGCATTCTATCTGAATCCAGTGAAAAGGATGATTTCTTCAGAAAGGGTTGCTTTGTCATGTTTTATTAAATTAATCCACTCTGCACTGGTATTGCTGGAGCTTGTATTCAAGTCACACTTTTTGGAGTCAAACAAGTGACTAACAACCAAAAGAAAATAAACACAAGTGGATCCACTCCAGTTCTTGTATCACACAGGCAAAACATTCTTTTCATTAGCATCCCAAGCCAAGTTCTTTGTTTTAATTTGTGAGGGTGCCGCGTATGGTGTGCATTAGCCCTAAAGCCTGATAAAACTGGAAACTGGCATCAGAGAGTATAATGGGAAATCCAAATTATGTGACCTATCTTTACATTCGTGGGCTTTTTCACTGCTTAAAATCTGTAGTGACAGAGCACCACCAGTTTCCTTCCTCTTGCACATTTGGATTTTTCTTTTTGAAAATTATTACACTGGCATAGACAGTGCTAGGGATATTTTGCCTTTCAGAAAGAAATTAGGGTAACTATAGAGAATGCAAACAGAAATATACTCAGCTTCTGGGCTCCTTTGACAGGACAGTCCTTTTGGGATAGAATCTGTTAGTTAATTGTTTGAATGCTTCAGGTAGCAACATGTGGTGTTCTAACTCCTTCGAAGCAGGTGAGTTAGGGAAACTGACCTTGCAGGACTCAACAGGCACTTTTTATCCTTTCAGGGGGGTAGCCCTGCTGCTGGGGATATTCTAAAATACAGATTGAACAAAACACTTCAGAATAGACTCTGAGGGAAGAGTCCTGTGCTGTCAGGGGGTGGAATAACACATCTTGTTTCAACTCTAATTTTTGTGATTTATTTTTGCTGTCAGGAGCAGTTTGAAGTCACCTCTCCCCCTCTTTCTTTTTGTAGGGTGGGACCATCTGAGGCTGAATATTTTCCATGCTCTGATAATGTAGGAAGAAACACCTATATACAAGTACGCTGATCTTGCAGAGGCATCAGTCCTATCAGTAATGCCTCGGTTCTTTGGTGTGGCTAACATGGAAGTGTTGGCAGTGTCGTGGTGTGATTTCTCACACTGGGCAAGTCTGGGGCTGAAAGGTGTGTCCTGAAGTTATTCAATGATAGGGGTCAGCCACCTTTGGCTTTTGGCCCATCAGGATTATTCCCTGGCAGGCCATGACACAGTGTGCTGACATTGTGCATCTGCAGGCAGGGTCCTCCGAAGCTCCCAGTGGCCATGGTTGGCCATTCCTGGCCAATAGGAGCTGTGGAAAGTGGCAGCCAACATGTCCCTGAAACCTGCACTACTTCCCGCAGCTCCTATTGACCATGAAGGGCAAATGATGGCCACTGGAAAGTGTGGAGGGCTATGCCTGCATGCATTAAACATTAGCATACTGTCTTGTGGCCTCTAGTGGATCCCCCTGACAGGTTGAGAGCCAAATGTTACTGTGACCCCTGTTCTATGGACACGGCTTTCTGGCCATCACCTGTGTTTGGGTATGATTTAGTAAATGAAGGAACATTTGAGTAGTTCTTGGTCCAAAATCTATTCCATGAGCATAAGTCCCAAGAATATTGAATTATTTCAATGGTGCTACTTTAGATTTGCATTTGTAACTGAGCGCAGAACTTGACAGCTGTGTGTATAATTAGAGCCCTGAAAATCCACGGATATTCACAGGTTTCTGCATCCATGGATGTAGAAGCAGATAGCCCTGGTTCATTTTTGCAGATATGGAAGCAGATGCAAATTTTGGACCTGCAAATTTGTGGATATCTACTTTATATCCGTGGGTATCTGCATGCACGAATGTGGCTGCAGATACCCGTGGATGATTATTGCGCCTGTAGATGCGGATGTGTGTACCAGTTTTGTATCCACACAGGGTTCTAGGTATAATTTTTGGCTGCGTTATTCAGCAGCATGCATTGCTTCAGTCACATCAGTATTGTGAGGGGATTTATTGGTACTTTTGCCTGGCTGTCTAAGCTCTTTTTCAATGTATTTAACAGGAGGGCCGAGGCTCTCCCTTGTCAGCTGACATGGGCTTGCAGGCCTATTAAATTGCAGAGGAGTCCAGGCTAGGGCTGGCACCTGAGCTCTGGCAGGTGAGAGGATGCTTGCTAGGATACTGTCACATGGAATGTTCCAAGGAAAAAAGATGCTACAAATATTTTTTTTAAAGATCTGCACTTACTTTTACTGTTGCAGAATACTCAGTATGTTCCTGGAAGCAACGATCTTAAGGGAATGAGGAAGGAGTGACAGAATTGGGCTTGTGTAGTTTGGAAAAGAGAAGACTGAGAGAGGAATGATAACAGTTTTCAGGTATCTAAAAGGGTGTTGCAAGGAGGAGGGAGACAAATTATTTTCCTTAGCCTCTGATGACAGGACAAGAAGCAATGGGCTTAAATTACAACAAGAGAGGTTTAGGTTGGACATTAGGAAAAACTTCCGAACTGTCAGGATGGTTAAGCACTGCAATAAATTGCTTAGTGGATTTTCCATCATTGGAGATATGTAAGAGCAGATTAGACAGTCAGGGATGATCTAGATGTTGATTGGTCCTGCCAGGATGGCAGAGACTGGACTCAGTGATCTCTTGGGGTCGATTCCAGTTCTAATATTCTATGATCCTAGTTTTGGCTTACAAAAAATTCTTCCAGAGAATAAAAAATTCCTTAAAATATACTTTCCAATAGTAGCGCCACAATGCTACATCTGCAATAAAACCCAGCGTGTGTGAGTGATGAGACTTCTGGATAGAATAAAGGGGCCCTTTAAAATAAAATTTTTTCTTGCTTTACAATTATCCAGATCAGCTACGATGTATCACAAAGAGATCACAGTTCTGAACTATAATATGGTTTGAACATTTATACATAAGCAGCAGCATGAGTAATACTTCAGAATATTCAGAAGTGACTGGTATTATATTAGTCAGATGGTTGTAAGAGCAGCAGTAATTTATGGAGCAGACTTAAAATGAATGCCAAGGATCCCACTATGTTTTGATTATCGACTTTGAGGAGCTGAGCAGTTGAATGGTAAGTCAGAGCAGTACAGGGCAGTGTTTAAAAGGCACGTTTTTCAAACAGTATCTGTTTTTAATAAACTAGGAAGAAGATGCCTTACTGTAGTATATGGCGTTTCTGTGAGACTGTACCGGGATGGTCACCCCACTCCAGGTATGAAAAGGGTTACAACTGCCCTGGGAGAGGGCTATAGCTGGGGGGCCAATCACGAGAGGCCTTGCAGCAGCCAATCAGAACCCAGGAGGGCTGTATAAGTGATGGCTGGCCAGGCTGAGGACACTCTCTCCCCAGCCCTGGAGGGAGAAGGACCTAGCTAGCAGTGCTGAGGTAAGGGAGGGTGAGCCAGGGGAGCTCCAGCCTGAGTAGTCCCAGGCTTAGGCCCAGTGACAGGGACCTGAGGGATACTAAGGCTGCAGGGAGGCAACCAGGGCAGGCAAAGGCAGCAGGTCCACACAATCCAACATATGATGAGTGGCCATGTCAGACTATAGTTTGCCCCAGAGGTAAGGGGCTAGATGATGACTGGCAGTAGGTCACTGAGGCAAGGTGGGTATAGAGTATTGGGGGATTTCTGAGGGGGAGGACCCCAGAGTGTGGGGGCACTCCCATGGGGCAGTAGCTGGAGGGAAGGGTGTTGTGGTCTGGGAAGGAAACAGGTACTAACACAAGGCCATTAACAGGAACAGCAGGCATGACACCAGCCAGAAGAAGGTGCTCCAGCGTTGAGCAGTGCTAATTCCCAGAGTGACCAGCAAGAAACACTGTGGCGGTGAGTCCACCCTGTTACAGAGACTAACTCACAGTCATGCCAGGCCTGCTCACTCAGTTCCTCTGGGCTCCATCCACTGCGTCCCTGGGTGCTTTTAAGGAGCTGTGGACACTGTCTTTGCTTAGTATCCCCCTCTGGGACCCTCACTTCTGTCCCTGTTTTTCATTTGTTATCCCCTGAAATGATTTGATGTCTGGGTTGAGCGGCTCCTCCCCCTTAAGGGGGGTTGGGTTTTAGATGTAGGCAGGCTAATGCTCATGCATCCCCACTGCTTCAACGGCTGCCCCGCCAGCAGAGCAGCAGCGAGCCAGGCCCTAGGCAGCAGCATGCCAGCTGCACCACCCCAACAGAGCCTGCAGTGACTCCGCCCTCATGCACGCAGCAGCAACCAATCGCTAAGCAGAGTCTTTGTCAGTTGATCCCCAACCTCAGGTACTTTCACAACCCAACCAGAACGGCAGATCTGGCTAAGCAATGGAGCGACCCAGCCAGGTACCCTGCTGCTGCTTTGCTGCACACCACACTCTTGAGACTCCCAGTGGGTTCCTGGTCCCGCCCCAGCCTTTCCTGAGACCTGCCCCAGTGTTGTCTTTGCCCTGTGCCAGCCTTACTCCAGACCTGTTCTAGCCTTTCCTCCACCTTCTGATCCTCTGCAAACCCTCAGGCTCTGACTCCCTGGCTTTGACCTTTAGCCCATAGGTTCCCTGATGGGGCATGAAGAAATTCCGGGCGGGGAGGATGATATGAGGCTTCCCAGACCCCTCTTCAACCCTCCCCCCCAAGAAAGAGCCCAGTTCCAGGCAGACGCCTTAAAAGGGCAACTTTTTTTTTTTTTTTTTTGCTCAACAATTTTTATTTTTGCTGCTATTTTTGTTTTTCAGCCGCCGGTCAGTTCCGTTTTTTGTTGTTGTTGTTTGCTCAACAAGTTTTGCTGCTATTTTTTTGGGGTGGCATGAGAGTTTCTCAAAAATCAAAAAGGGGGCATGATGCTGAAAAGTTTGGGAACCACTGCTTTAGCCTGTACCTGGGCTCTGGCTTTGATATCAACTTGGCTTGTGTGGATCCTTAACTTCAGACTCTGGTCTGCACATGGACCCTGCCTATGGTTCTGATTCCAGTTTGTCTATGGACTCTGATCTCAGTTTTGACCCGTCTCTCCCTGGATCTCAATTCTAGCACTGCTTTTAGCCAAGGCTCAAACTTATGCCTAGCAGTGACCTATGCTCCAGCCAATAGACCTGATTGTTGAAGGCAGCACCTGACTGTTTCTATGAGCTCGCCAGCTCTCATGAAAGAAACTACATAAATATGTAGAAAACTAGTAATACTACAACATGTGATACATAGAAGATATATAATCTCAGAGGTGTAGCTGTGTTAGTCTGTAGCTTTAAAAACGAGTAGTCCTGTGGCACTTTAGAGACTAACAAAAATATATAGAATAATGAGCTTTCATGGGTAAAACTCACTCTAACTCATCTGATGAAGTGGGTTTTACCCACAAAAGCTCATTATTCTATATATTTTGTTTGTCTATAAGGTATAAAAGGCATATGATAGTCTAAGCAGAAGCCTTACGGCTTGAGTTGGCTTTAGCCAACTTACTTGATGTCAGTTTGTGCCCTAGTGTGCTTCTATGCAAAATGGGTATAAAAGATAACTCAGGATTTTTTACCCTTACTCTTTGTAGAGAATTTTGAGAGCCTTATATGAAAGGCACTGTATAAAGTACATAGTATCATTATTAAACTCCTTTAAATACTGCTGTGTATGAGCCTTTTTGAATTAGCTGTGTTTGGAGTGTACTTATTGCTCATGTTCTTCAGACTGTGATGTGAAATCTTAAAGATCAATGTCCTTAATAAAAACAATTAAATCCACAAAAGAACTGTTCAGGATAAGCACTAGTTTCTTCCATTATGCCCACTGGCATGTGGACCTGACAGTCTTTTGCTTTTTGCTTTATTCTAAGGAACACGACTTAGAGAGCTCAGATAATCTCCATTCAGTGTTTGTGCCTTTAAGTGGACTAATGTAGTCAATTCTGTACTGTGCAATCAAGAAGCTATTACACAGCGTTCTGAATTGCAGTGCTGCAGTCATCATAAATCTCTGGTTTTGTTTTCATGTACAGCAGCTTGGTTGTTCAGAATGTTTGCAGTCGGCACAACACATTCAGCCTCTCACCGAAAGAGACTGATTTGTTTTTAATCCTACTTTCCACAAACTGCTAAACAAAAATGTTCAGATTAATTAAAGATCCATACACAGAGGAGGAATACAGTGCAGATTTTTCAAGTTATTAACAGAGTATCTTTTGTATTTTGAGTAGTATATATACTGGAAATGTTTACGGTCATAGGGCAAAATACAGTTGTTGTCATATACTAAAACAAGATTGATATCTTGGTCTGTCTATTTTATCTAGTCTATGCTATACATCCACGGAAACAGAATTCACATAATGATGGCAGAACCATGATAAATTCATTTATCGTGCACTCTTGAACTTTTTCACATGCATTCTGACCATTGTAGCTTTATGGCGTTCCTTAATGCGTTCTACACTGTTACTAAGCTCTGCAGTCTTCTCCCGGCAGATTCCTCAGCCCACCTGGAGCCAGAGGCTATATGGGTGTATTTTCACTGCAGAGTTTCCTGGGTCTGGCCACGTGGGTAAGTCAAGACTGCCTGCAAACGTCCACACTCCGGTACATATGGCTTGTTCACACTGGCACTGCAGTATTTTAGCACTTGGATTTCTGGAGACATCTCCCAATGTTCTCTATAACTTACTAAGGGTATGTCTAGATTGCATCCCTCTGTTGGCAGAGGGATGCAGATTAGGCAGGTCAACATTGCAAATGAGGCAAGGATTTAAATATCCCGTGCCTAATTTGCATAAAAATAACTGCCGTGTTTTGCCGACTCAGCACTTTGTCGGCAAAAAGCGGATCTGTCGAGAAAGAAAGCCTTTTCGACAGATCCTGTAAACCTCCTTGCAGGAGGCATAAGGGATCTGTCAAAAAAGGCTTTCTTTCTAGACAGATCCCCCTCTAGACTGCTGCTTTTTGCTGACAAAGTGCTGAGTTGGCAAAACGCGGTGGGCATTTTTATGCAAATTAGGCACGGGATATTTAAATCCCTGCCTCATTTGCAATGTCGACCTGCCTAATCTGCATCCCTCTGCCGACAGAGGGATGCAGTCTAGACATATCCAAGTTCCCATCTACACTACAGCAGGGACTGATGCACTGAAATTGGTCCACCTGCAGTCAATTTAGTAGGTCTAGTGAAGACCAGCCAAATCGAACACAGATCGCCCTGCAGTCAACCCCTGTATTCTACCCCCAACAATAAGAGTAGGGTAAGTCAATGGAAGAATTTCTCTTGTCCACTTCCCTGTGGTAACATAACCTAAGGTACATTGATTCCAGCTAGGTTTTTTGGAATAAATTACATTATGTTCACCAAGGCATTTGCAAATGTGCCCCATCAAGAGCAACACCAACCTAGCTGTGAGTGCTCTGCTAATCAGCTGGGCAGCATTAGAATATCTCCTGAGTGCACAGCTTACAGGGAACACTGCTGCGCACCCACTTCTTTATATTGATACTGGAGTGGAGATCGCTTTCTGTGTAAGGGTATGTCTAGACTACATGGCTCCGTCGACGGAGCCATGTAGATGAGTTTACTAGACATAGGAAAATGAAGCAGCGATTTAAATAATTGCCGCTTCATTTACATCAAAATGGCCACCGCGCTGTGCCGATCAGCTGTTTGGTGGCACAGCGGGGCAGTCTGGACGTGCCACGGTCGACAAGGGAAGCCTTTGTCGACTGCTCCGGTAAACCTCATTTCACAAGGCATACTGGAGCTGTTGACAAAGGTTTCCCTTGTCGACTGTGGCACGTCCAGACTGCCCCGCTGTGCCGCCAAACAGCTGATTGGCACAACGCGGCAGCCATTTTGATGTAAATGAAGCGGCGATTATTTAAATCGCTGCTTCATTTTCCTATGTCTAGTAAACTCATCTACATGGCTCCGTCGACGGAGCCATGTAGTCTAGACATACCCTAATAGTATAGTAGATAACCCAGGCAAGGGAATAAGGTCACCCTATACCACTTTACTCTTCCGCTTAGGGATGCAGGGACTGAAATATGTTTTTACATAACACCTTGGAGTTTGGCATAGGAACACAGCACAGTGTGTGGCTAGAATATCGGTAATTGGGAGAAATGTCAGATTAGCTGGATGAAATTCTACGCACTGTGTCATAACAGAATTGAGATGAGATTATATCATGGTCCCTTCTTTCCTTAAAATGTATGAATTCTATTAAAATGCCTCCAACCCCTCAGCTAGTTTTTATTTCATGACTGATGCGAAAATATTAACCTTGTTTTTAGGCCTAGATTTTAAAATTCTGTCATTAGTCCCCTTCTTTTTCATTAAAGGGGTGTTTTTGTGAGTGAGCTAGAGGGAGGAGAAGGGTATGTAGGTGGGGGAAGAGATTCTCTACTGTCCTCAGAGAGAGCTGAGATCTTTTGAAAATCTGGCTCTGATTGTGGCTTTTGAAAACTCTGCCCTTAATGTCTCATGGCAGCACCAGTAACAAAGTACCTAGGCACTAGTTAATAATTATAGCTAAATGTTCTTGCTAGGTTCTTCCATGAATGTGGGTGGCAGGGCAGTGTGTGCTCTCTGATAGAATCCCACTGACACAAGCACATAACAACAAGGACATCTCAAAAGCACAAAATGCTTACTGACAGTATAGGCTCACTTGGTAACCTTTTGCTTAGGGCAATTACTGCTAATTATTTCACGAAGTTAGAAAAGTAAAAAAAATAATGTATAGGGAGTGCTGGGGATGCACGTTTGCATGATAATAGCTTTTACAACATACTTGGACAAAAAATGCATGACTTTCAACTTTGTGTGTGTGTGAAAGATGTATCTTCTTTTGATATTTGCGATATTACATACTAAACCTAAATAATAAACCACCACTTGTAAAACATAAAGCCATGGCATGGCAGTTACCTATAGATGGAATAAGCATTTCTCAGTTATTTAGAAAAGTATAAATAGTACAAATGCCTCTTAACTTTATTTCCTTAGGTACGTACATGAGTGTCTGTCTAAGCAAAAATTAGGTGGTTCTTTTTTCTAAATTGTTGCAGCTCTGTGCTATGGAATAATGGCAGATTACACCTAGAAAAGTCACACCCAATCATAGCACATAGTCTATGTCTACACTGCAGGGTTTTTCCGGGATACTGGAGGTATCCTGGAAAAACTCCACCACTTCCAAGAAACATGTTTGCTCTTCCGCTTTTGCTCTACCACATTTGATCTTCCACGAGAGATAAGGGATCCGTCAAAAGAGAAGGCTTTTCCACCATTTGGCCCCATCTAGACTGGGCCAAATGGCGGAAAAGCCTCTTCCGGAAAAGCAATCAGAATAAGCTACGCAAATTGCAGAGCTCAATTTGCGTAGCTTTTTCTGAAAAATGACTGTAGTGTAGACCTAGCCATAATGTTTTGAAAGTCTTTCCTCTCTTGGGCTATGTGTACACTTCAGTCCTTTGTCGGAAAAAGCTATGCATCTTGCTCTCCGACGGTGGACTTTCTTATGCTGAACTGATTGCCCACAGACCAGTAACTGTCTGGGGTGGAGAGCTTCCAGATGGTGATGGAGACCTGCTTCTTCAGGGGGATGGCAGGCTGCAGGTGGGTGTCCCGTTGACTGAGGGTGGGGGCGAGCTAGGCACACATCTCCATAAAGGTGACCTTCCTTATGAGGAAGTTTTGGAGCCACTACTGGTCGTCCCGCCACTCCATGACCAGCCAGTTCCACCAGTTGGAACTGGTGTCCAGCCTCCAAAACTGTCTCTCCACTGTGGGTTGCGGGTGCAAGTGTCTTGCTCCCTCACACAGGGAGAGGGTCTTAATGATGAGCTCGGTGTTGCGCTTGTGCAGGTCCATGAAGGCAGCCAGCACAAACTGCTGCAGAAACTGCAGCATGGCAGTGTGGGGCCATCGCATGCCCAGAGGCAGCTCTGGCTCCATGGCTAGGAATGTGCTGTGGCGTCCAAAAGCTGGGCAACCAGAGCATGCACTGCTAAAGCTTTGCTGTCCCTAGGAGAGGTAGCAAGCACGCAGCAGAAGCAGAGAAATGGCTATCCAGGGGAGTCCCTTTAAGCGCGTGCCTCAGCTAGCGTTAGGCAACAGCACCCAGAAGAAACTGCTGACCTAATGCCCTGCCTGAACTGATTCCGGATGGCCTTATATGTGAGATAGCGTCCACATTGATTGGACGCTATCTTCCAAAAAACCAGATTGCTTTTTCATTGCGCTTTTGCTGTGTAGACACTCTCTTTCAAAAAAAAAAATTTTCTGGAAGATCTCTTTTGGAAAAACTTCTTCTGAAAGAAGCCTGCAGTCTAGACGTAGCCACAGTAAGTTTGTTTGTTGTACAGAAAGACAGGTTTTGAGTTCTAATAGCAATCCATCCATGCATTATTTTTTTACTCTCTATACACAACCATGCACAAATACCTGTTTAGGATTCTGGCTAGTGTAATTCCAGAGATGTTTCCTGTACAGGTTGAACTTCTCTAGTCCGTGACCCTTGGGAGCTGACTGGTGCCAAACCAGAGAATTTGCTGATCCATAGGAGGTCAGTATTGTCTAGCAGCATTACCCACTCTTCCACTGCTTACTGGGATCTTAGAAGATATTTAGAGGTAAATTAGAGCTAAATAACAGCAAAGAACACTCAGAGCCAGGAATGTTGGTTGTAAACAAACTTTATGGAACCACAGGAAACTTGGGTCACACCCATGATAAGTGGACATTAACTAAATTAATGAAGAGTGATGGATGTTGGTGGACCAGAGAGTGCCAGACTAGAGAGGTTCAACTTGTATTAAAAAATACTAAAAGTACAGCTACCAATAGATTGCTTTTTAAATTATGTGCAGATAAGCACATTGTGAAACTGATTCCTCTCTCAAACTAGTTTTCCCCATACTATCTCCCTTGACTTCAACAGAGTTATCTTTCATTTACATGAGAGCAGCTAAGAGACTCAGGTGCTGCAGGTTCAGTTGTTGTGTGCACAGAATACCTACATCCAGACATGTGCGAATGTGCATCATCAAGAGCAACACAAACATAGCTATGAGGGCTCTGCTAATCAGCTGGGCGGCATTGGAATTTCTCCTGAGCTCACAGCTTACAGGGAACACTGTTGCGCATCCACTCCTTTATATTGACACTTAGGGTACTTCTAGACTACATGTCTCTGCCGACAGAGGCATGTAAAATAGGCTACCCGACGTAGTCAATGAAGCGTGGATTTAAATATCCCCGGCTTCATTAAAATGAAAATGGCCACCGCGCTGTGCTGGCTCAGCTGATCATCGGCACAGAGCACGAGTCAAGACACGGATTGGTTGACAAAGGAAGCCTTTGTCGACCACTCCCTTATGCCTTGTGAAACGAGGTTTACAGGAGGAGTGCAGTATTCTGAACTGAATAAATAACCTAATCACTTTCATTTGTTAATGTTGACATCTCTCCTTCCTCCCCAAATAATACTGTTTCAATGTTGTAATCTAACAGAATGTTTTCTAAGACTTGGTCTCACTACACATCTGGACTTTCCCATAATGATACAAGGAGTTTTGGTCTGGATCAGTAATTGGATAGAGAACTGAAGGGAAACCTTATGGAACAGGTGGGACTGGTATTGATGATTCCATAGAAAACACTGTTGGTACTGGGACAGTTCCAAAATAAAGTGACAGACAGGCAGCAGCATTCTGGGGTTGCCATTTTTCACATAAGTCACAACATAGGAGTGAAATCCTGGTTCCATTGAAATCAACTTCCTAAAATTCCTGCAGAGCTTTTCACAATCGTTAACATCAGCATCCTAACTAAATTTCAGCATAGGGTAACTGCTCGCTGCCTGCCTAAATTTCCTCCATATTTTCCGTTGGTTATAATAACCCTCACTTCCTAACCAAAGCTGGTGAGATTAAAAAGACTTGGACTTTTCAGCTTAAAAAAGAGGAGACTAAGGGGGGATATGATAGAGGTCTATAAAATTATAACTGGTGTGGAAAAAGTGAATAAGGAAAAGTTATTTACTTATTCCCACAATATAAGAACTAGGGGTCACCAAATGAAATCAGCAGCAGATTTAAAACAAACAAAAGGAAGTTTTTCTTCACTCAGCACATAGTCAACCTCTGGAACTCCTTGCCAGAGGATGTGGTGAAGGCTAGGACTTTAACAGGGTTCAAAAAAGAGAGAGATAGATTCATGGAGGTTAGATCCATCAATGTCTATTAACCAGGATGGGTAGGAATGGTGTCCCTAGCCCCTGTTTGTTTGTAAATGTGTGACAGGAGAGGGATCATGTGAGGATTACCTGTTGTGTTCCCTCCCTCTGGGGCATCTGGTATTGGCCACTGTCGGCAGACAGGATGCTTGGCTGGATGGACCGTTTGTCTGACCCAGTATGGCTGTTTTTATGTTCTGGTGGGAAGACTTGCTCTGTATTTTAAAATAACTCTTTAGTCCCAAGTTGGCTGTGCTTCCATGATGGGCAAGTTGACATCATTATTGATCATGTCACTGTGATTTCATAATGACTTTCTTTTTAGGCAGAGAGTTCCTAGATGCAGAGACAGAAGAGTAGGATTGCTCAGTAAAAATACTGTTTGTTCATTGCCAAAGAAAATGGTACTGTATTTAAACTCCCAGACTGATATCAGGACAGAAACAAGTGTCTGACTTATTCATTTTAAATTTATAGAGAACTGTAAGGAAAACCTTATGGAGCTGCTGGAAATCAGTGAATGATTACTAAGAGTAGATATGACTGGTTACCACCATTGAAACACAGTCTTATTTGCACCCTTAAACATTGATATTTGGATTAAAATTGCTGAGAAACAGCATGGCCTCTATGTATATGGCAACGTTGCAACCAGGGGAGATGTGATTCCCAGCATGGGTAGATAGACCGGATCTCTCATGCTAAAAATAATTGTACGGACCTTGCAACACTGGTAGCAGCTCAGACTAGAGGCCTGAGTTCTGATCCCAGGAAGTGTGTGGGCGAAGACTTGGGCAGCTGGTCTAAGCTGCTGCTAATGCAATGAAATCCACAAGGTTATTTTTAGCACACTAGATCGAGTCTGTCTGCCCTTGCTGGGAATGACAACTCCCACCTGCAGTGCAGAAAGTGTTATGTCACTTTAAACTTGCTCAGGGTCTGGCCCAGTGTGTCTTTGTATGTGTGACAGGGCATGAGCAACTAGAAAAGATGTCTCTTGGGTTAGAAGCTCCAATTAACAGATCCTACTGCAAGTTGGGGTAATGCCTCCCCCAAATGTGATAACAAGCATTACTTTATTATAGGGCCTCATACTGCTTGGAAACCCTGGACACAAAAATGCAGTTCTCCTCACCTCTATCCTGAACATGGGCTCAGATGAACCCAGTGCATTATAAAGTCTGAAATTACAGTTTCAGTGGGATGATCTTATGTTACCGAAGTAGAGGACCCTATGTGACAAGGTAGCTGTGGGCAGAGCCCCTGTTTGTAACAGGATGCAAGCCTAACTGTGTTCACTTTAATGTTGATTTTTCACCATTTTACACTGTGCAGTCAGTGCTAGGGAGATTGCTGTAATAATGAACCTAAAATGACATTTGCTGTATCTAAAGCCCCTCATTCAAATAGATTCCCCTGTGTTTTGCTCACATATATGAGCTATTCCATGATATTACAATATAATTAATTTAACTGATAACGGAACCTCCTTTAACAGTGCTTAAGTCTTAATAACCTCCCTTGAATTATGTTTCTGCCTAATTATTGGAATACTAAAATGCATAGAGTACCTGAAGCTACAGTACATCTCACAATTCAGGACAAGACTGGCTAAAGCGCCTATACTGGCTATAATCTCACTACTACAGTATTTCAATCTGTGAAAGAAGCAGTGAACAAACCCCATAGTAACTCTGTACAAGCGGCGGTGGAGAAAATGGCAAAAGAGTGAGACTTGCTTTCTTACAATGCTGTTTCTACCAAATAATAAGAATAATAAAGAATCTTTTGAAGGCAGATGCCTTGAGCAGTGATGACTCGTGACCTGCTGAAAATGCTAATCTCAGCTGACCGCCACCTCTTCAGAACTCTCTAAACAAACACTCCCAATGCATAGCTTTGTGTGCCTGTGCGCATACATGTGCACGTTTTGATCTTGAAAGGTAAACTAGAGCCAGGATTTGTGTAAAACGATTAGCAATAGTGTATGACTAAATTTTTGGATGTCAAACTTTAAACTCCAATTCATCTAATGAAGTGGGTTTTATCCATGAAAGCTCGTGACCTAATTCATTTGTTAGTCTCTCAGGTGCCACATGACTGTTCATTGTTTTTAGAGTTACAGGCTAAAACAGCCATTCCTCTGAAACTTTAAAGGGGTTTCCATAGAATTGGTGTTCAAAATTTGGCCTCCAAAGGACCCTGAATCAAAAATCACTTTTTGAAATAAGTTTTCTTGCTGGACACTAAAGAGCATTCAATAGGAAACAATCCTGCATTGGCAGTCGGACAGATTTAATATATCTCTTCCATGTCTTTTCTTTATGATTTTGAGTCTACAACCAATCCCTGCACCAAAGCCTCTGTCAGCTGGAAAGCACTTTGAGATTGCATGAAGGGTCATAACAAAGAAGCCAAGAACCATTCTTCAAAGTAATGATTTAGGCAAAAGGTATGTCACATTTTCTATGGCCATTAGCTCAGCAATAGTGTTTGAATAGAGGGAAAAAGCTGATCCTCAGACTCATGACAGATTTGATTTCTCAAGTAAAAATCATATTACAGGTTGAATATCTCTAGTCCAGCACCCTCAGGACCTGACAGATGCTGAACCAGAGAATTTGCTGAACCACAGGAGGTCAATATTGCTTTGAGTGGGTCTCTCTTTATTTTTATTTTGCTAAGGTTAATAAATGGAACAGTGCTTGCAATGCTGCTTAATAATGTATGATTAACAGGAATGTTGTGAGCAAGACATGAAAAGTGATTCTTTTGTTCTACTCTGCACTGATTAGACCTCAGTTGGAATATTGTGTCCAGTTCTGGGCACCACATTTTAAGAAAGATTTGGAGAAATAGGAGAAGGTCCAGAGAAGAGCAACAACAATGATTAAAGGTCTAGAAAACATGAGCTATGAGGGAAGACTGAAAGAATTGGGCTTGTTTAGTTTAGAAAAGAGAAGATTGAAAGGGGTAGCATGAAAGACATGATAGCATCTTTCAAGTGTCTAAAAAGGTGTTACAAGGAAGGAGAAAAATTGTTCTCATTGTGGTCCCCGGGGCTTCCAAAGTTGAGTAGCCCTGGACTAACTAAAATCATGCCGGACCATGGATGTTGGCAGACCAGAGAATGCTGGATCAGAAAGGTTCAACCTGTATTAAAGATCTGGCACCTTTAGTTGATCATACTCGATATACATTTGGTAGCACAGGTAAATACACTAGATTGAAATTTATCCCATGAACATACTGCCATTAATTTGTTTCAGGAGTTATGAAAAATAATTACATATCAGAAGAAAAACGAAAGGGGAAAAATGATTTGAGGTTTGAGGAGGCTCAGACTCACTGGGTTTTTGCTGTACTTGAACATTTTATAACATCCTGTGTTCCTATCTCTATATTGATTCACATCATTATGCAAATACCATAAATTGCAATAAAATCAATTAATGTGCCATTAACTCTCATAAAAATGTGTAATCACCAGTTTACCGCTGAGACGGTATTTCTGGGTTGATTGCTGGCAGTCTAATGGCCTTGCTAGCGGAGAACCGTGAATAGCACAGTTATTAAATTATCAAGAATGCTAGTTTCTTAGTTTCTATAATGAAAAAGATGGGTCAAAATTTTCAACTTCAGTGTCTAAAGCCAAGCACCTAACTTCATATTTAAGCACTACTAGCTAAGGGCTGGGATGAGACTGTATGCTGCTAAGAGGCCAGGGGGATGAAGGGGTATGGTGGCTCTTAGCTGTCTTTGCATCCCCGTAATTCTGGGTTGATCAGAGTGTAATTTTGACCAGCTCTGGGGCCCTGTCTCAGTTCAGACAACCTCCCCAGGTTGCCATAGTGGGCCACAACACTGCCCCAAATGCCTACAGTGATGAATACCGCTGTCCCGCTCCAGCATGCTCCTCCTACCTCTAGATGTGCCTCAGCATACCCTTTATGGTAGAGAGTGGGCCCTCAGAAGTCAATGTCATGGCTGTCTCCTCCCGTTCTGGCACCAGGAAATTTCCTAATTAAAGAGTCTTTTTGGATCCCTTTACTGCTCTCTGACTTCACTACCAGCATAATGGAGTTGGGGACTAATTTAGCTATAACTACTCAAGAGAGAGATCTTGGAGTCACTGTGGATAGTTCTCTGAAAACATCCACTCCATGTGCAGTGTCAGTCAAAAACAGCAAACAGAGTGTTAGGAATAATTAAAAAAGGGATAGAGAATAAGATAGAGAATAACCTATTGCCTCTGTATAAAACCATGGTATGCCCACGTCTGAATACTGCATACAGATGTGGTCACTTCATCCTCCAAAAAGATATATTGGCATTGAAAAAGGTTCAGAAAAGGGCAAAAAAATGATTAGGGGTTTGGAACAGGACCCATATGAAGAGAAATTAAAAAGACTTGGACTTTTCAGCTTAGAAAAGAGGAGACCAAAGGGGGATATGATAGAGGTCTATAAAATCATGACTGGTGTGGAAAAATGAATAAGGAAAAGTTATTTATTTATCCCCATAACATAAGAACTAGGGGTCACCAAATGAAGTTAATTGGTAGCAGGTTTAAAACAAACAAAAGGAAGCTTTTCTTCATGCAGCTCACAGTCAACCTGTGGAACTCCTTGCCAGAGGATGTTGTGAATACCAGGACTTTAACAGGGTTCAAAAAAGAGCTAGATAAATTCATTAGGTCCATCAATGGTTATTAGCCAGGATGGGTAGGAATGGTGTCCCTAGCTTCTGTTTGTTAGATGCTGGAAATCACATGATGTTTACCTGTTCTGTTCATTCCCTCTGGGCATTAGCCACTGTTGGTAGACAGGATACTGGGCTAGATGGACCTTTGGTCTGACCCAGTATGGCTGTTCTTATGTTCTTATAATATGACTTGAGCAGGGGTGAAGCTCTGATGCCTCTTTTCAGAGGTGCTGAGTGGCAGATAGCGTGGCTTTTAAAAATCATACCATTTTTGGTATCAAAATGGAATATTCTGGCTTGTGTTTTTAAATGTCCAACGTTCTTGGACATTTGCCTGTTTTGTTCTCTTTCACTGTAGCTCTTCACAGGGACGGCTCTTTAATTTGCCTTGCAGAAGAACCTGAAACAAACCTGCCAGCAAATTGACATGTGAAACTACTGTGACCAGGTCCTGTGAGTTCATTAGCATTGATGTGGAACTCTACATCTTTAAAGCACCTTATAAATAATAATTACATAGTTCTTTGTCTAAGCTCAATGTTTTGTGGCACTCCTACGGAGGTACCAGCTCTTCCTGGGGAGGGGAGAGAGCATAGCAAATCCTGCTATGCCCAAATGTACAGCATGGGATTTGTTTCAGAAGAGAACACCATGCTTCCTTGCCTTGCAGGAGATTTTTTTTGTTGGGGCGGAAGGTGGGAATCTTCGATTGATTATGTAGCTCCACTGGTCTTTCCTATCTGCCCCCACCCCAAATTGGGGGCATGTATCAAAGCCATAGACATCATCTGCTAATCAGCCTTGCCCTGGTAGCAGCAGGAGTCAGGACCCTGCTTGAAGATGATGAGCAAAATCTGTTGACTCAGTTTGTTAATTTTATCAGGATGTTATAAGGCTGGATGGTTGTGACTCTGACCTGAAAACAATAACATACAGTGGCAACTAGGTGTTTTTGGGTGACTGGACCCTTTAAGGAGAGATGTGCCTTCCCTTCCTGTGGGGTCAGGTGAAAGCCTGAAGGACCTCTGATTCTTATAAGGACCAGGAAGAGCTTAAAGGAGTTCTAGAAATGCAAAGGAGCAGGAAGACTCCTGCAGGAGCTACTGGCTTAGGAGAGGAGGATGACTCAGGAAGCGAGAACTCCACAGATTGCAAAGGCTCCTGCAGGAGTCCCTGGGCCAGGACATGGCTGGGAGAGATGAGGGGGAAAACCTCTGGGAACTGTAATCCACACAGGCCAGAGGAAGTTCTTAAATTTTGGTATTTTGAGTTAAGTTTCTGTTTAACCATTAATTTGTTCTCTAGCTCTAAAGCAGATTTTGGCATGGCCTTACTGGGCCAATGAGCTAGCTGAGGGGCTTGCACAGGTCCTGCAGGAAATCCTAGCACCAGCAAAAATTTCTGAAAATTTCTATTTTATTATTAAAGTTTCCATGAAAGCTGAATGCTGGGTAAGGGTGAGGATGGACTTTGCCCATCGGTTTGTTCAGATGTATTCTCTATAGCCAGGTAGCATATGATTCAGCTGCAGCGACTGATCCATCGACCATCCATTAATTGCGTCTGCTTAGACATGATACATCGATCTCCGAGTGTGCTCCCATTGATGCTGGTACTCCACCAAAGTGAGAAGAGAGCTGGTGTCAATGAAAGAGCAGCCCCCATCAACCTTACCACATGCCAGACACCATGGAAAATAGGTTGACTTCAGCTATGTTATTTGCTGAAGTAGCTTGAGGGTGCTAAGTGTAGACAAGGCCTAAGTGGTTGCTAGTACACTGAATCTTCCTGATCAGATTCTTAATGGATGGCATAGAGTCTTCTGCCCTTTGTCCTGGACTGATTAAAGGACACTCTTGTTGAGGAATGATTTCCCAAAAGATATTCAGTTTCTGCACTGAATAAGGGAACCTCTTCTGTACTAACAGAATTTTATCTCCTGTTGTGACAGGGCAGGTTAAAGGGCTTGATAGAAGGGGAGAGAGGCAGCTCTTAAAAAAGGAACAGCAAGGGCCCTGGCTAATCAGGGGCAGCTGAGACAGGGCAGCTATAAAGCAGTTAAGGGCCAGGTGAGCTGATCAAGGCTGCAGTGGGACCTCTTTAAAAACCTTCCCTGTGGGGGAGGGTACAGGGAAAGTGGAGAAGGAGTTTGGAGAGTGGAGGCAGAGAGGAACAAATAACTGATAAGGAGACTCAGAGAGCTGAGCAGAACCACACCAGCACTGCTAAAGGCTGCAGGGGGAGGTGAGGGGCTCGGGCAGGGAGTGTTTGGAAACTCCCTTTCCCCATGTGGCTAGAGGAGGACTGTTTACTCAGCCCAGACTGGCTCAGGGCATCAGCCCCAAGACTGCTGTTTTGCTGAGGGACAGAAGGCCAAATGCCAAAACAAGCCCAGTGAGACTTGTACTGTGGCCCCTAGACTGTGGGATATTGGGCAGAACAAGGGTCTGGGACCCAGGAATGGGACTGACCCTGCCACACTGTTCTCACAGGCTTTGTCGTAGGCTTTGAGAGCTTCTTCATCTCAGAAAAGCACAGGATTTATTCTACAATAAATAATAATAATCCAACACACCAGTGTAGCTTTCAGCACTGCAGAGCTGGTTTCACATTTTCTGTGAATGAGGCCTATGGACAAGCTATGCCTGGCCAAAGTTGCCAGGTGTCCAGTTTTGAACCAAGCAGTCCAGTATTTGAGCTTTCTGTTTGGGAAACAAATTGAGAAAATAGAAATGTCTGGTATCATATATATAGTAGCCCATTGTCTGTGCGTCTGTAACACTGATGTACATGGCCACACCCCCTGGCTCTGTACATCAGCGCCCCGCTCCCATTCCCCTCCCTCCGTGGTGGCTTGGCCGAGCGCTGCGCTGCTCAGCTGGGCCCCAGCGGGGGAGCAAGCAGTGGCAAGCGGGCATTTGGGGTCCATGCTCCCTATCCATGGGGAGCGGACCCCAAACGGCCGCTTGCCCCTGCTTGCTCCCCTGCCAGGGCCCAGCTGAGCGGTGCAGCACTGGCGCCGCTCAGCTGGGCCCCGGTGCGGAGCGCCGCTCGGCTGGGCCCTGGGCGGCAAGCGGCCACTTGCTTCCCCGCCGGGGCCCAGCTGAGTGCTCCCAGCTGAGCGTGCCACAGAGGTAGGGGAAGGGGGCAGGGTGCCATGGAGGGAGGGGAAGGGGATGGGGCTGGCCGGAAGGGGGTGGGAAGCAGAGCTGGGGGGATCGGGGGCTGTGGGTCTGGAGGGGAGGATGGGGCCCGGAGGAAGGGGGCGGGAAGCACCACTGGCGGGGTGTCCGGGGCCGTGGGACTGGCTGGCAGGAAGAGGGGCGGAAGCAGAGCTGGGGATTGGGGGCCGTGGGGCTGGACGGGAGGAGGGGGGGACAGAGGAAGGGAGGCGGGAAGCAGACCTGGCGAGGGGGTGCAGCCACTGGCTGCAGCCGGAGTCCTTCCGGCCGCGCCCCCGGCAGGTGCCCCCTTTACTTGCCAGCAGAAGCCTGGCAGGGGCGGGGCAGGGAGCCACCCCCCCTCCCGGCCCGGCTTCTGCTCGCAACCAGAGGCTCCCAGCTGGGAGACGGGCCACGATTGGCACTGGGAGCCTCTGGTCCCGTGCAAAATCCGGGTGGGAGAGGGGGGGCGTGGCTGGGAGTCCCGGCCCCCACCCCGCCCCACCCGGCTTTTGCGCATGACCACAGGGCTCCCAAAGCCAATCACGCTCCGCCTCCCAGTCTCTCCCCCGGCCCCGCCAGGCTTCCCTCCGGCGCCCAGCTGGAAATTCAATAAATACCAGACATTTCACATTTTTCTGAATTTTTCTACCGGACAGTCCGCTATTTCCACTGTCTGTCCGGTAGAAAAATTCCAGTAGAAAAAACCTGGACACCTGGTAACCCTAGCCGCGGTGCAGACCCCAAATGGCCGCTTGCCGCCACTTGCTCCCCTGTCGCGGCCCAGCTGAGTGGCGCTGGTGCTGCGCCGCTCAGCTGAGCCCTGTTGGAATGGGAAGGGGGGCATGGCGCTGACGTACACGGCCAGGGGGTGGGGCCGTGTACGTCACCGCCCCCCCTTCCTCCTCCCGCCGTGGCGCTGAGTGGTGCGCCCTTCAGCTGGGCCACCGCGGGAGAGGAAGGGGGCAGTGACGTAGACAGCCCCGCCCCCGGCCGTGTACGTCACCGCCCTGCCCCTCCTCCCCCGTGGTGGCCCGGCTGAGCGCGCAACACTCAGCTGAGCCCCCACGGAGGGAGGGGAAGGGGGCAGGGCGATGACATACACGGTCCCGCCCCCCTTCCCCTCCTGCTGTGGCACTCAGCTGAATGTTGCGCCCCTTAGCTGGGCTGCCAGGGGAGCCAGCAGCGCAAGGGGCCGTTTGGGCTCCCCCGCGGTGGGAGGGTAAGGGAGGGCGGTGACGTAAATGGCCCTGCCCCCTGGCTGTGTACATCACCGACCCACCCCCCTCCCTCGCGGCAGCCCAGCTGAGCAGGCAGCACTCAGCCAGAGCCACGGGAGGGAAGGGAAGGGTAGGAGGGCGGGGAGAGACGGAGGGGAGAGAGAGGCAGGAGGAGAAGAGAAAGGGAGAGTGAGAGGCAGGAGGGGGAGAAGAGAAAGAAAGAGACGGAGAGAGAGGCAGGAGGCGGAGGAGAGCTGAGAGAGAGGTGGGTAGGCAGTAAGAGGAGAGAGAGAGAGAGAGAAGATCTGAAAATCCCGTCTTATGATGGGCTAATTGGCTAGTTTTCTAAATAAGGTGTAATGTAGATTGTGATGTAATGTCAAGTGTGTCCGGTATTTTTGTTGAAACCATCTGGCAACCTGCCCTTAGACCTTAAAATGAGGAAATTCAGCATTGTGCCCTAAAAGGGGAAGAAAAGAAACGTACATAGTTTTTATGAAAACTTATTGTATGTCCCCAAAATGGGGAACTAAGTAACATCAGTTTGAAAGTGTTCCTGTGACGGATTTTTGCCTGAGTGTAGTTTTATGTAATACTAAAATATCTTCATTATCGTATTGAGTCTCAGCCCTCTGTTTGTCCTTAACAAGATCTTAACGAGTGTGTCCAAAATCTGACCTGTCTGAAGGGTAGTTCAGGAGAAAGTGCAATTGGCCTATAAATAATTCACTTCAGTGCCTTGGCTACCATTCACTGTAGCCCTTTTAATACCCTATAAACTCAAATGTACCATGCTATTTCTCTGTTTCAAACAGTTCTCTGGGGGACGGAGATAGGAATAGCTCCATCAGACCATATGCTGTGGAGAGCAGAGCAAATGAAATTGCCGTGGCACTGACTCACACATAAGTGCTTGATTTTCTAGGTCATAAAGTTCATGTGGTAAAACATAGCTTATTTCCCTGTCACTGTATTTTAATACATATATATATGTGTGTGTGT
The DNA here is from genome assembly GCA_019425775.1 of Rafetus swinhoei. Taxonomy (NCBI): domain Eukaryota; kingdom Metazoa; phylum Chordata; order Testudines; family Trionychidae; genus Rafetus; species Rafetus swinhoei. The sequence goes on along the minus strand of CM033428.1, from coordinate 16,247,197 downwards.
GTGTGTGTGTGTGCGTGTGTGTATTGCATACATATGTCGAGAAAGTTTTAATGCAACAGGCCTTATTCAGAGAGTGATACCTTCCTAAGCATCACACTGCAGCATGGTGCTAAGAATATTAGGAGGTTAATTGAAAATTGCCAGGTGTTTTGGTGAGCAGGGAACCCACTTGAGTCTGTCTGTCTCAGGGAGGCTTCTTATGCAGCAGTAATGTCACACGAAAAGGGACGAAAGAGGAGCAAGCCTTGATCCAAAGCAAGTAGTTTAATTAATTTAATTTGAAATTGTAATGCATGATGTCTCTGTAAGGACCCTGCCTCTCCTGTTGAGAGAACCTTTCAAAACTCTTCACACACACCCCTGACTGACACAAGTTACAGTGCCCAGGCGCTGTCCACATTGGTGATATGTTGGCGGGAGATACTCTCCTGCTGACCTAGCTCAAGGAGATGGAGTAATTATGCTGACAGGAGAGTGCTTGGGCAGAACACCTTCACCAGATGCACTATAGCAGAGCAGCTATGCTTGTGTAGCTCTTCTAGCTTGGACCTGCCCTATGTCACTGTCCTATGGGAGTGGAAAGTAAAATCAAGAATTGTCTCTGCTCAGTCACCCAAGAACGTCTGAGCAATCTTCTGAGATGGGACTCCCCGGAGGGACAGAGGCCCAAAATGAATCACACATCCAAAAGGAATAGTGTACTTCTCTTTTAAAATGACCTGAGCTGCATCATTTCCCACAAGGACCATACAGTTTGCTTTCCACCTGCACACCTATAACTGTCCCTCAGGTAATGGTCTAACACCCCAGATGTATAACACAGCACCTCTGTTTAATGCACACAGCTAATATTGGCTCAAGCAGCAAACTCTGCAATGTCCATGTCCAGGGGCTTCAGATAGGGCCCTTCTCTGTGGAAGCATCTATGGAAATAGAAATAGAGAATGCAAAGCCAGTGCTTCGCTTAGTCTGACTCTCTGCTTTGACCACGCTATATTTGTTGTCTTGTAATTGATAATCAGAGAATGGTGATTACACTGGGTTTAAGAGATTGTCAGCTTATATGGTTGGAGCCTGACTCTCCACTCATGCATACCAATCACACATGTGTAACTACGCAGACTTTGGTGGAATACTCCTGACGAACACCAGTGTAAACAAGCACAGAATTTGGCCCTTGGGCACCTTGATTTTGTAGATCCAAACTAATCTCTCTCTTTCTTTGGTTATAAAACATATATTACATTGAAGGCAGTTCTCCCAGCTGGCATGAGACCTGGAATCCCCAGGTCTGTCTTGGACAAGGTCTTCCATTAAGCAGTGCAAAATTGGTCCATTTATAATTCATTTTAGGGTCTAAATCTCAGGATGATGTTGAAATGACTAAAGCTCCCTGGAAGGCAGCCAGGATTTGTTCTATCCTTTTCTTGTTCTTCAGAAAGAAATTTATTTTCAGCACAAAAACTCAATTAGAACAACAAAAGCGAGTGAGGCACCGCAGGGAACAAAAGCTCTCTCCGTGCCGTGGCCTCCTTTCAAGAGCTTTTCAGACAAGGGGTAGGTTTCGGCTCTGGCATATTGGAGTTTGCTGGTAAATTTATACTGCAAAAACTCTCCAAAGTCCTGCATGGCATGGCATGACGCTACCTAGGCCAGCTATACTGTCTACTCTCCTGCATAAGGCTACATCTATATTACAAGCTAGGGGTGTAATTCCTCAGCTCTGACACACATACTCATGTTAGTGCGCATTGAGCTAAAGAGTGTAATTAGCATCAGTAGCAGAGGTAGTGCACGAGGGGCATGGCTTAGCCAGGTGAAGTACACGCCTAAGGGGTTCCACTGGGATTGAGTGTGGCATAGCTAAGCCATGGCTCAGATGCCACTACCTGTACTACCATGGCTACACTGCTATTTATACTTACATTGGGGAATCATACCTCTAGTTCAAATGCTGAATTAGTTCTCCCTTCCCAACCTCAACAAAACATTGGCATTGGAACAGGTTCAGAAAAGGGCAACAAAAATGATCAGGGGTTTGGAATTGATCTCGTATTAAGAGAAATTAAAAAGACTGGGACTTTTCAACTTTGAAAAGAGGAGACTAAGGGGGGATATGATAGAGGTCTATAAAATCGTGACTAAGGAAAAATTATTTACTTGTTCCCATAACATAAGAACAAGGGGCCACCAAATGAAATTAATAGGTAGCAGGTTTAAAACAAACAAAAGGGAGTTTTTCTTCACACAGTACATGGTTGGCCTGTGGAACTCCTTGCCAGAGAAGATTGTGAAGGCCAGGTCTTTAACAGGGTTCAAGAAAGAACTAGATAAATTCATGGAGGTTAGGTCCATCAATGATTATTAGCCAGGCAGGGTAGGAATGGTGTCCCTACCTCTGTCAAAGGCTGGGAATGGGTCACAGGGATGGGATTGCTTGACCATTCCCTGTTCTGTTCACTCCCTCTGGGGCATCTGCACTGGCCACTGTTGGAAGACAGGATACTGAGCTAGATGGACCTTTGGTCTGACCCAGTATGGCCATTCTAATGTTCTTATTTATTATGACTAAAATGGGGGCAAAGCTTTCATGTATTGCTTTACTAATTCCCAGGCTGAGCAGAAGAATCATTCCCATGCCACAATTGCAATTTCCAATAAATCAGTGAATTGATAACATGATTGGGAGTTACTTGAGAAGTTTGAATCCTCCCATGTCCAAATATTTTCCTCATCTAGCTTTTCTAACTAGCTGAAGATCCGCAGGTTCTGTTTTCATGGTTCTGAGTAATTTCACCCCACGTCTTTATTATTTTCGATTACAAACAACAATGTGGTAACATTCCTTTTGTAAGGATCCATTTGCTCTGCTAATTTCCAAATAGAAATGTCTCCTCTGTACTCAGCTCTTTCTCCTGTTGACTAATTCTTTCAATAGTTCTGCAATTCTGTGTTTGCCATGTGAAATATGCTGGACTGTGGTATTACTAATTAGCCAGGGAAAAGCTTATGTTTACATGCAAATAGCTAGGTCATTAGAATGATGATAATGGAAACAACGTACGCTGGAAGATTAATAGGGTTTGGGGAGAAATTTGGAAAAAATCATTCTCTGTTCTGTCCTGAAGATCTCTGCTGAATATCCAGCACTGGTTCAATATGTGGAATTTCATTTGGTATCAGTAAGATTTCCATGCATGGATTAATGTGGACTATAGACACTTACATTGAAGGAGTGAATTTTATTCTTTGGTTTTATTTCTTTTTGTGCCACTAAAGGAGCAGTGGAAGAATATAGCCCCATTTCTACCAAAAGAAATTGAGCTAATCTTGTTCCTCTCAATCTCTGCAAAGTGAAATGCCATCAGGTCCCTATCAACATCCTCTGTCACACCAAGACAACCTGCCCTGCACTATTACAGAAACCCATGGACTAGCAAAAGTGAACACCTATATGGTCAGGTGTCATCACAGAGATGATTTCAGCGCTAATAGCCTGGATTAGGAATCTAGAGGAAACAGACATCTGAGAAGAGCTGACCTTTTAAAAAGCCAGCCATGTCCTGGAGTGGTCCCTTTTTATCAAAATTAACCTAGTGCAGGTAGGTGTGGAGAGAAGACTTAGTTGAAATATACAAAGAAAGGTGGTTTTTAATTTTGCAAAACTGACAAAATAATCTTGCCAAGTTTCTTAATACCTATTTTTCCTTTACTTTTTTCTAGTTTTCCCTTTGTAACTCACACATCATCTGGGTGTGGTGCACTGTCCCATCTAGTGCCATCAAGACCACTTACAGAGAGAATCATGAGCCCACTCAGCAGCATTAGCTAAAAGCTAGCTGGCTTTTAGCTCATTCAGTAGAGACTCATACGCTAAGCTCCCAGGTTCGATTCTAGCTACAAATGACTGGCATCTGTTGACATTACACTTTGAATGTAGGGTTTGAATGAGCCGAAAATCTCAGATGACCCAGCTAAAGTTCACCTACTTATACTCTAGAAAAACCAGGAATGTTGCATCATTTTAATGGAAGACAAGAAATCATCTCCAGATTCTGGCTACTGGGATGTAAAGAAGACAGGATTAACTTTGTGTCATTGTTTTCACCAGTCATTTTTGGGGGTAATTTGAAGGAAGGCAGTGTTGCGATAGTTCAGCCCCAATTCAACAGTTTGCGTCCCAGGACATGTTTGATTTTAAAAAGGCCAGTCCTCCTCAGTGAATGAAAATGAAGCAGAAAACATATTCCCTTGTTTGAGACAAATCTGTTTGCCAATGTCAGTTTAGAACATGTAAATAACACCACAAAATAGAATCTTATAACTTTACATACAGTGTTGACACACATTTTATCAGGATGCTAATAACCAGCAAATTATATGTTTTCAGATAACGCCTTACAAGGCATACTTTGTATATAGATTAATACAATTGTGTGTAGGGTGTGGATGGAGTACATTTTGTCACAGCAACCTTTACCTGCCTTTAAAATCCAAGCGTAACTCAGATTTCCTATTCTACTTCTGCTTCGCTCTATGACCCCAGGGAAATGTAATTGCGTCTGTGTGTTTATCCAAGTGATTGGGTAAAATAACAAGACCTACAGTCATAGTTTGGTGGAAGGTCCGTAAAGTTTATAAAAAGTATCTTGCCCCCAAATGGACTAGAGAAGTGCTGTAGTGCTAAGCAGAGTGAGATAACTACCTTGCTTGTAGAATGACATTCCAGAATGAAGGTGTTAGCAGGAGAGCCCATGTAACAAAAGGACTATTATCTCCAAATACCTGGAATAAACATTGTAATGTCTCTTTATATGGCAGTTACTTATAGCGTCCATTGTGTGGGAACCAGGTGGTCTGTTGTTTGCCATGAAGATCTATTGAAGCAAACGTGGTAGGGACAGCTTGCTGAACAAAGCAGAAAACAGGATGTATAGGAGGGATGAAATTTTACCCGGTATGGATACATAAACTGAAAAGTACAGTGCCTCTTGAGACACTTGTTTTAGCTGAGCTGCCCCAGGGTTACTTTGGTTGAACAGTCCACTTGACTGAACGCTGGGGAAGCGGGCTGGTTTTTTACTTTTTTAAAGTACCAACATTAATAACCTTCATGGGGTGATTTATAATATGAAGCAATTTTAAAGGGTATGGAGTGTTGTTTATCTTACCATAACAGTTTCTATTTTGTATTTCGTTTGTTCTTTATAAAGGCAGGTGGCTGTGCACAGCTGTGAATAGGGGGTAGGGTTTGTCAAAGGGGTTTTCAATTATTATTAATTATTAAACACTTACGTTGCATTTGTGCCTAGCGGCTAATCATGGTGGGGTGCAAGGTGCTGTACAGACACAAATAAAAGGACAGTCACTGCCCCAAAGAGTTTAGAATCTAAAAGACAAGCAATGGGGAATAAAATTATAAAGCGGTTTGGAGGCGGCAGGGTAATAACAATGTCCCAACTCACCTGCACCAAAACCACAAAAAATGAGATAATTATTAACCAATGAGTACCTGTGATCACAGCTTGCCCTCTGTTTAGTCATTCTCAGGCTGCAGCTTTCTGTGTCTGAGAGAGCAGAGACAAGCTTTGAGGAGGAACTCAAAGAGGGAAAAGGGTGTGTATGTTTTATGGATCTGGATTGTAAGGAATGGTGTGGTGAGGTGTTCACCTCACACCAACCCTGAAGGGGTTAAGATGGCTCAGAAAGGGCTATTTGACAGGAGTGGCTGCACCTATGTGAGTTATAGGCTAGATATACAGCCCTAATTGAACCTGGACCTAGCTGGGTAGGAACAGACTGGGCTTGTATGAAGGCTGGCAGAGGAGAGAATAAGGGGGCAGCTGGGATAGGGAGTTGGCAGTAGTTCTCTGGGGTTGAGAGAAAGGAGTAAGGAGAAGCCTAGGGAAAACTATAGCAAGGGTGAGGCTGCATGGACATTAGCTGCTGATTGTAGGGTCTCTATGCTGAAACCCAGCATAGAGGGTGGGGCTGAGTTCTGCTGCCAGTGGCACAGACAGGGCAGTGGACGTGGCAGAGAGCCTGAGTTGATTTGCTTTGAGAGAGAGATCCCAAAAGACAGGAAACTATAGTGACCTGGCTGGAGGGCCAAGCCATGAAGGGGAAGTGCTGCAGCTTTTGGGATATGAGAGATGCTGCAGAATGAGAGTCTGGAATGAGGGGCTGAGAAACTGTACAGCCGGTATCAAACCAGTGATGAGCTGATCCCCAGATAAGCCACAAGGAGAGATACACAGCGGAAAGTGGAGCAAATCCTGTGACAGGAGGCAAAGGAGCTCTCCAAACCAGAGCTGAATGAGACTTGGAAAATGGCACACAGACCATTCTGCAGGTTATAAGACTGGTTTTATTTAGGTAATATTTGAAATATTTTTTCTTGAATCTGAATGAATTTAATACTCTGGAAAGTTAATTAGTGCTAATGGGCCAAATTTAAACGTTATCTACCACTGTGGAAATCTAGAGCAACGCCACTGACATAATAGGAGTAATTCTGGATTTACAATGGTATCTGAGGGCAGCATATATCCAACCCTATGAGAACAGATCTTTCGTTTAGGCCACCAGTGAAAATTATGTTTATGGTTTCATTTTATTCTCTCTTTTCACCTATCAGAAACCACTTATGATTAGCCATATGGAGCCTAAGGTACAGGACTCAGAAGGGCAGGTTTGAAGGACTATGTGAAAGAAACTTATACAATGTTTCTAGCTAGTGGTCTTTGCCCTTAATTTTCATTCACACTAAATTTTGTTAGCATTCAAGTCTGGGGAGAAAGACGGCATTCACATTTAAATCCAACTTGTAGAGGTTGAGCCTCTCTAGGCTGACACTTTCTGGTCTGGCAACATCTGTGGTCTGGCATGATTTTAGTTAGCTGGATGTCCACATATCAGGGGGTGACCAAGTTTCCTGCAGTCCCATAAAGTTTGTTTACAGCCACCAGTCCTGGCTCTGTGTTCTGTGCTGTTATTTAGCTCTAATTTACCCCTAAATGTCTTCTAAGAGCCTAATAAGCAGTGGAAGTATTGATAATGCTGCTAGACAGTATTGACCTTCCATGATTCAGCAAATTCTCTGATTCAGCACCGGTTAGGTTCCAAGGGTGCCAGACTAGAGAAGTTCAGCCTGTTCTAGGAAGTTGCCTTATATTTCATTTCTTGTATATTATATCCTCCCAGTTTCATAGGTGCCAGAACTAGGGGTGCTAGTTTGAAGTGATTCCTATTACACAGTTTGGTTCACTGGCTCTCAACACCCCGGCTACGTCTACACTGGCATGAATTTCCAGAAATGCTTAAAACAGAACAGTTTTCCGTTATAAGTATTTCTGGAAAAAGAGCATCTACATTGGCAGGATGCTTTTCCGGAAAAGCCCTTTTTCCGGAAAAGCATCTGTGGCCAATGTAGACACGCTTTTCCGGAAAAAAGCCCCGATCACCATTTTCGCAATCGGGGCTTTCTTTTGCGGAAAAGACTACTGTGCTGTCTACACTGGCCCTTTTCCGTAACAGTTTTCCGGAAAAAGGACTTTTGCCCGAGCGGGAGCAGCATAGTTTTTCCAGAAAAGCAGCTGATTTCTTACAGTAGATCGTCAGTGCTTTTCCGGAAATTCAAGGGGCCAGTGTAGACAGCTCGCAGCTTATTCCGGAAAAGCGGCTGATTTTCCGGAATAAGTGGCCCAGTGTAGACACAGCCCCCCAGTATACAAATTATTCCAGAACTTCTGTCCTGTTTCTACAATTAAACTCCTGCTTCCACTGTATAAGCCTTACTTTCAGGGTTTTTTTAAAAGTAGCCATACAACCCCACAGAGCGACAAGTGAAATACAAAGAAAAGAATTTAACAGTTAAATGAATTACATCTGACTATATGTTTAACTTGGAGAGGGATAAATCATAAATCCTCATTCATTGTTTACTTAGTCCTCACCCATGGAATCAATAGGGATTTAAACTATGTAAGAAAAGGGCATCAACTCTTTGCTTCTAATAATTTAAAAAGAAATAGAGAAGATACTTTAACATGCTTTCTTCAGATGTTGATTGTGCACTTTGATGTGAGCCAGTTGCTAACTGTCTGGAATTAAGAAAAAAAATCCATCAACCATAAACATGTTTTTTCATAACTGTCCATTGCAGGGACTTTGTATCCTTTTTTTGAAGGTCACTGAGTGGGGAGGGGAACTTGGTTTAAAGAGGAACAGCAATTCCTATGTTACTACAGATGTAAATGACCTTCATTTGAGCCTCATTATAGTGTGTTAGCCTCGTGGGGGAAAAATAAGATAGAAAACAGATAACAAAAAGCTGAACTAAAAAAGCAGAGCAAAATAAGGGCTTTAAGTTTAGCCAGGGCTCAGATTCTAATCTCTGAGCAGAATGAGTTTAATCAGATAAAGGACACAGTAAAGAATGGATCAGTCTTTCTTTTTTCAAGCATTCCATTTTATAAAAATTAGTCAGCGTGCCTTCAGAACATGAGAATGTGGCTTGGAGAATTGAGCTAAGAAGCAACTTTAGGTAAAACCAAGGGCGGCTTTTATGTACCATGCAATTAAAAATCATTTTAATTATTTCATTGTTGCATGAAATTCTCTCAGCATTGGGGTGACTTGAGCTCCTGTCTTCGCTAAGTAATTTTGGTAGCTGAGTTCTGCATACAGGGAAATGTTTAACTAAGGGTATTCCCATGGTGGCACGTGGTCTGGGGCAACCACCCCACTCAAGGCCTCACTGCACATCTTCCTTCCCCTGCTCGGCCCCCTTGAACGCCTTCCTCAAAGCCCTGAGAGATATGACCTGGGGGATTATCTGGGGTCTTAGCAAGGTACAGAGGCAGGACTCAAAGCCTCCTCCTCCTTCCCCGGCCCGCACTCATCATAGCAATAGGAGCTGTGGAAAGAAGAGTGACCCAGCAGCCTGCTGTTTCCCAGCTGGGTCGCTCTGCTTCACTGCAGCAGCAGAGAGTGGAGCACCCTGGCTCCAGCCTGCTCCCCTCTGCTCCTCCAATGCCTGTTTCACTCGGGGAAGTAGAGTGGTGTGGGCTGGGCCCAGGGCCAGGATGCTGTTTCCTGCTGCCACGGTGATTGTGGGAGAGGGGACTGACTTTTGCTGCCAGCCCCAGTCCCCCAGATAATTCCCCAGGCTGTCCTGAGCCCCACAGCTAACACGGGGGACTGTTCTGTCCACAGGACAGTTGCAGCAGCCACTGTGGGGTCCCCAAAGTGCTGGGCCTGGCGCAGTTAACCCAAACTGTGCTATGGCTGGGCTGGCTCTGAAATTCGCAAACAAGGTGTTACAATAATCCTAAACAGGCCAGTAAGAGTTGCTCAGCACTCTGGCAAGACCACTTAGGTCACAGTCTGGAAAGATTCTCCTGAAATGTTACTATGACAATTTTAGTGCCTGATTAATACGGTTCCCAAGAGAGAGCTTAGAATCAAATGTAACTCCAAGGTTATGGTCCTTGGGAACAGGATAAGTAAGATTACCATCAAGGGGAACAACCGGGGAAATCTGAAAAATGTTTTTTATACCATTTCCTTCAATAAATTATACCTACCATTGCCATCTGTTTAGATGCCCTAAAGTTTCCCATGATTTCTTGTTCCTTATTTATTTGGAACATTGCTTATTATTTATCTTAATGTCTAGTGCAGGCTTCTTTACAGTCTCCATCTTTTCCTTTTCTGATCTTTTATTATACTCCCTGAACTTGATTTGTCCTCTGTGACTGATGTTTTATAGCATACACATATCTCTCTATAACCTGGATTACATTTTGCCCTTCCCTTTTCATTTGTCTTGGCTTAGAGCTGTGGGAAATGTTCAGCTCAAACCACAAACACACCTGAAATCTAGCTCTGGGGCTCACCTGAATTTACACACAAGCAGTCACTTGCACAGATTTTGTCCATGCCCATGAGCAGTTTGTCAAATGTAGAGGAAAAATTTTTTTGCTCTCACTCTGGATTTTAACAAACCTCATAAGACAACTGTTTGCTGAAGTATTTCCGGTTCTAGTTGTGTTAACTGGAGAATATAACCTAGGAGAAATCATATCCAGTAGAACCATTGGTTGCGAACAGGTGAGTGCTAACAGGGAATTTAGAGAGGGAGTTCTCCAGGTAGAGGAGAAGCAGATACAGGACTCTTGAAGGAAGTGTGTGTTGTTTTTGGGGCTTTCTTGCTGTGTGCTGAGCATGTGTTTGTTGGTGTGTGGTGGTGGGGTTTTTTTTTTTCTCTCTCTGTGTTTTTGAGTGAGGCTTTAGAGAGGGAGTTCTCCAGGTAGAGGAGAAGCAGATAAAGGTCTCTTGAGGGAAGTGTGTGTTGTGTTTGGGGCTTTCTTGCTGTGTGCTGAGCTTGTGTTTGTGAGTGAGGGTTGGTATGTGTTATTTTTTTGTTTGTTTGTTTTTTCCCCTGTGTTTGTGAGTGAGGCTTTTTCCCCACTTCCCTTTGCCTCCTCCCCTTCATGGAGTGTGTGCTGTGATTGGCTGTGATTGGCAGGTAGAAACTGTTGGCTTCTAATTCAAGTTTGAATTCTAGAAGCCTCTGCTGATTGGCTGAGCCTTGGTAGGGGGAGGGACTTTCAGGCAGTCCAGGGCTTTATAAGGCTCTTTGGGCAAGCGACCAAGGAGCTTGCTAACAGGTGAGTGCTGAGAGGGAGTTGGGAAGGGGGTGAGGTTCTCTTGCCTTTCTTTTAAATCCTTCTCCAGGACAGCAGGGATGGATGGTGATGGTTCTGCTGTTGTTACCTGCACAGGAGTGTGCCATGTTTGTCTTCCTCCCGGAAGAAAGAACAGATTTCATCTGCACTAAGTGCAATCTGGTCGCCATTTTGGAAGAAAAAATTAGAGGGCTGGAGGCCCAAGTGTCGACCCTACGCTCGATCAGAGAGGATGAAGACTTCCTCGATAGAAGGCAGCGTTTAATCCTTCAAGCACGGCAGGCGGAAGAGCCGGAGAGGGCAGTACGGGACCAGGAAGAGAACTGGCAGCATGTAACTTCTAGAAGGGGAAAAAGGCCAGCATTGGAATCCCCCAATGCTATAGAGGTAAGTAATCGCTTTCAGGCTCTCTCCACAGGCTCTGCAGTGCTGAATGCTTTGGAAGGATCTCACAAGGAAGAAACCGGAAGGGAACACCATCTACTGGAAGGCATGGGATGCGTAGTCCTAGGGATGGGGTTCCACGGCCACCACCCCAAAAGAAAACGACGGGTGGTGGTGGTCGGGGACTCTCCTAAGAGGGACTGAGCCATCCTCTGCCGTCCGGACCTGGAATCTCGAGAGGTATGCTGCTTACCGAGCTCGCATTCAGGATGTGACTGAGAGGCTTACCAAACTGATCAAACCTTTGGATCGCTACCCTTCCTGCTTCTCCATGTGGGAACTAATGATATGGCCAAGAATGACCTCGAGCAGGTTACTGCGGATTATGTAGCGCTGGGAAGAAGGATCCAAGAACTCGGAGCGCACGTGGTGTTCTCGTCCATCCTCCCTGTTGAAGGGAAAGGACTGGGCAGGGATCGTCGAATTGAGGACGTAAATGCGTGGTTGCGCAGGTGGTGTCGCAGAGAGGGCTTTGGTTTCTTCGACCATGGGACTCTGTTCCGGGCACGAGGATTGTTAGGAAGAGATGGGATCCACCTAACCAAGAGAGGAAGGAGCATCTTTGCGGGCAGGCTTGCAAACCTAGTGAGGAGGGCTTTAAACTAGGTTCGTCGGGACGGTGACCAAAACCCTGAGGGGAGTGGGAAAGTCGGATACCGGGAAGAAATGCAGAGAGCAACGAGCAAGAAAGGAGGACCCCTGTTTCGAATGGAGAAGATAGGGCGATCAACTGGTTACCTGAGGTGTTTGTACACTAATGCGAGAAGCCTGGGCAACAAACAGGAAGAACTGGAGGCCCTGGCCCAGTCCGAGAAATATGATTTAATTGGGATAACAGAGACTTGGTGGGATGACTTGCATGACTGGAGCGCCATCATGGAAGGGTATAGACTGTTCAGGAAGAACAGGCAGGGGAGAAAAGGAGGAGGAGTTGCACTATATGTAAGAGAGCAAACAACAGCAGTGATGTTGTGGTTGGTGTCTGCTACAGGCCACCGAATCAGGTGGATGAGGTAGATGAGGCTTTCTTCGGACAACTGAGAGAAGCTTCTGGATCGCAGGCCCTGGTTCTCGTGGGGGACTTTAATCACCCTGACATCTGTTGGGAAACCAATACGGCAATACACAGGCAATCCAAGAAGTTTTTGGAGAATGTTGGGGATAACTTCTTGACACAAGTGCTGAAGGATCCGACCAGGGGCTGTGTGCAGTTTGACCTTCTGCTCACAAACAGGGAGGAACTAATAGGGGAAGTGGAGGTAGGTGACAACCTGGGAAGCAGTGATCATGAGATGGTAGATTTCAGGATCCTGACCAAAGGAAGAAAAGAGAGTAGTAAAATACACACCTTGGACTTCAAAAAGCAGATTTTGACTCTCAGAGATCTGATGGGCAGAATCCTGGGATGCTAACATGAAGGGGAAAGGAGTCCAGGACAGCTGGCAGTATTTTAAAGAAGCCTTATTGAAGGCACAGAAAGAAACCATCCCGACGCAAGAGAGGCAAACATGGTAGGAGACCGGATTGGCTTACGGGGAAATCCTTGGTGAACTTAAGCACAAAAAGGAAGCTTACAAAAGTGGAAACTTGGACAAATGACCAGGAGGGGTTTAAATGTATAGCTCGAGAATGCCGGGGTTATCAGGAAGGCGAAAGCGCAAATGGAATTGCGACTGGCTAAGGATGTGAAGGATAACAAGAAAGGTTTCTACAGGCATGTTAACAAGAAGAAGGTGATCAGAGAGGGTGTGCGGCCCTACTGGATGAAGGAGGTAACCTAGTGACAGATGATGTGGGAAAGCTGAAGTACTCAATGCTTTCTTTGCCTCTGTATTCACGGACAAGGTCGGCTCCTGGACTTCTGCGCTAAGTGACTCAAGATGGGATGAAGATGGACAGCCCGTGGTGGGTAAAGAACAGGTTAGGAACTATTTAGAAAAGCTAAACATACACAAATCCATGGGTCCAGACTTAATGCATCCAAGGGTACTGAGGAGTTGGCAAATGTCATTGAGGAGCCTTTGGCCATTATCTTTGAAAAGTTGGAGATCGGAGAAATCCCGGATAATTGGAAAAAGGCAAATGTAGTGCCCATCTTCAAAAAAAGGAAGAAGGACGATCCAGGGAACTATAGGCCGGTCAGTCTTACCTCGGTTCCTGGAAAAATCATGGAAGGGATCCTTAAGGAATCCATTTTGAGGCACTTGGAAGAGAGGAAAGTGATTAGGAATAGTCAGCATGGATTCACAAAGGGCAAGTCGTGCCTGACCAATCTGATCAGCTTCTATGATGAGGTAACTGGCTCTGTGGACATGGGAAAGTCAGTGGATGTGATATACCTTGACTTTAGCAAGGCTTTTGATACGGTCTCCCACAATATTCTTGCCAGCAAGTTAAGGGAATGCGGATTGGATAAATGGACAGTAAGATGGATAGAAAAATGGCTAGAAGGCCGGGCCCAGCGGGTACTGATCAACGACTCGATTTCAGGTTGGCGGTCGGTTTCTAGCAGAGTGCCCCAAGGTTCGGTTCTAGGACCGGTTTTGTTCAATATCTTTATTAATGACCTGGATGAGGGGATGGATTGCACCCTCAGCAAGTTTGCGGATGTCACTAAGCTAGGGGGAGAGGTAGATACGCTTGAGGGCAGAGATAGGGTCCAGAGTGACTTAGACAAATTGGAGGATTGGGCCACAAGAAATCTGATGATGTTCAACAAGGACAAGTGCAGAGTCCTGCACTTGGGACGGAAGAATCCCAAGCACAGCTACAAGCTGGGGACCAACCAGTTAAGTAGTAGTTCTGCAGAAAAGGACCTGGGGGTTACAGTGGATGAGAAGCTGGATATGAGTCAACAGTGTGCCCTTGTAGCCAAGAAGGCTAATGGCATATTAGGGTGCATTAGGAGGAGCATTGCCAGCAGATCCAGAGATGTCATTATTCCCCTTTATTCGGCTCTGGTGAGGCCACATCTGGAGTATTGTGTCCAGTTCTGGGCCCCCCACTACAAAAAGGATGTGGACGCATTGGAGAGGGTCCAGCGGAGGGCAACCAAAATGATTAGGGGGCTGGAGCATATGACTTATGAGGAGAGGCTGAGGGAGTTGGGTTTGTTTAGTCTGCAGAAGCGACGAGTGAGGGGGTATTTGATAGCAGCCTTCAACTTCCTGAAGGGAGGTTCCAAAGAGGATGGAGAGAGGCTGTTCTCAGTAGTGACAGATGGCAGAACAAGGAGCAATGGTCTCAAGTTGTGGTGGGAGAGGTCCAGGTTGGATATTAGGAAAAACTATTTCACTAGGAGGGTAGTGAAGCACTGGAATGGGTTACCTAGGGAAGTAGTGGAATCTCCATCCCTGGAGGTGTTTAAGTCTCGGCTTGACCAAGCCCTGGCCGGGTTGATTTAGTTGGGATTGGTCCTGCCTAGAGCAGGGGGTTGGACTTGATGACCTTCTGAGGTCTCTTCCAGCTCTTTGGTTCTATGATTCTATGATTCTATGGTTCTGGTTTTAGTGAACCTGTGCAAATGTATAGAGCCCATTAAAACTAAACTTTTCATTTTGAGTTCACACTGAAGTTATACCTGTTCAAACACTCATATTCTCAGGGTCCATCAGTCTATGTAACCCCAGTGGTGATGTCTGCTCTGTAATTAATTCCAGACTGTTCTTTAGGAATATTAGGAGACGCTATCATTATTTTAATTACCATTTACATGCCCTGGTGTAACACTAGTATTGGCCTTATTTCCCTGTGAAACTCAAATGATCTTCTTGTGGAGAAGTCTCAATTTTTTCCAGACCATCACATAAAGATATTTTACTCCCTCCATTCTCATAGATTGTTTTGAAGATTTAGGGTGCAGTGTTATTTGCCTAGAATTGGATTTTGGATAATGGCTATATATAGAAGCTTAGATATGCTTTTTCAGACATTCATATCACCTTTTTATCCCTTGATTTACCAATATAAGCATCACACTCTTTCTTGACATAAAATCAACTGAAATAGAAGCCTTTTGCTGCTCTAGTAGAAAGTGAAGTTGATTAGTACCACTGCATTGTACTGAAGGGCTATGCTGGTGCCAATTTCAGAAGACAATGCATTTACCTGTCATCAAGGTTAAAAAAAAGTGCTGAGGCTGAGTGAAAACTGCATGGAGAGAAGAGAATAAAAGGGAAAAAATCCTTTCTTTTGAAGCCAATCTCTAGAAAATATTAAGGCTAGTGATTTCTCTTAATAAGAAAAGAACCAACCAAGTAGGAGAACCAACTATTATCTGCAAAAATTCTGGAAACAGCATCAGTTTGCCATTAAACTTATTCCAGTCTACATGTGACTTAACAATTTGCATAGGAAGACTAAACACAGTATGAAATTAGGACCCTTAGATAAAAGTTCATTGCCTAATTTAAGATGATCATCCTTATTTTGGCATTGCAAATAAGAGATAGGGATACAATCTTACAAACTGCAACTAATTTTACCACTGAAACTGATAGTTTTGCATGATTGAATGTGGTACTTGAGAGCGTACCAAGCATTTTAGTTTTGACAGGCAAAAAAGTTATGGCTTTACATAGTAAATTCTTCTGCGCTGCAAAAGAGATTCAATCATCTGTTTGTTCATCATGATGAATTGCAGTTGTAGTTATTCTTGTACTGAATCTTGGCTATAAAAATAGGAAATACAAACTCTGTAGGTGAGTGTGTGTGGTTTTAGCAAATTACAAAGTCATTATTTTAGGATTATTTGTGCCACTCAGTACAATTTACAGATGTACTCTAGCTTTTGTTTTCAAGGAAAAATAGATAAACTCCCCAATATGTCTTACATCAAGTTAAGCTAAATGTGAATTTTTTAATTTTTGCTTCAGTAACAAATTGATGCTATTTGGCATCAAGACCACAGACTAACATTCCCAATGGTGGCCATAATTTAAGGTTTAAAACCATAGACAGTAAATTAGTGGACAGCCCTCAATGTGAAAGTGGACTCCTGATTTCCCATTTTGCATATTAAGTGTCTCTGAGCTGTTTGTGCTGCTAAAAAGGACATCTAAATATTAAGTTTACGGAACATAGCTAATCTAGGGATCAGAGAATTTGCTTGAACACATTTTAAATACATTGGATGGCCATATGTTTGAAATCAGCTCATTAAACCAGACAGCTTGTCACAGATACCACTTTCTCATGTTTGGCTATGCTGAAATTCCAAGAAAGCATGGTAACAGAGCTGTGGTGTTTCCCCCATAGGTTCCAGCTTGTGCCGAATGTATTGGTACCTCTTACTCCTGGGAGAGCCTCACTAACATGAGAGTGTATTATGGGTGAGTCTTGGAAAGAGGCAGAAGCTTGGCAAGTGGCACTGGAAAGAGAAAGGAAGAATACTTAAGACTCTAGGAGTATTTGTCATAGTGTATTTGAGAGGCAAGTCTCCTGCTTTTATTCCCAGCCTTGTCACTGTATTACAGTATGCTTTGAGCAGACCACTTGATCGTTCAGTTCATGCTTAAGTACGATTATACCAAGGACCTTTTAAGAGGAGTATGAGGAGTCTTAGAAGTTGAAGGACTCAAGTGCTAGAAGAAATAATTTCATATGGAAAGGGGACTAATTCAACATTGCAGACATGCAAAACAAGGGACGTATATCCTACTGCCCCCCTGCACCTCACACTAGCACTTCCACAGACTCATACCCAATGGGAAATGGTACTTTTCTGCTAAACCATGTCTTAACTATGCCCCCAGTTCAGCAAGTTACTTAATCCCACATCTCACTGTCAGCAATCCCATTGACTTCAGTGGGACTATTAAATTACTTATAGCTAGGAATGTTTATAAGAATCTTGCTGATTCAGAGCCTTAAATATAACCATACTATGGTTTGGTCTATGAAAGTTTCCTGTGCAGGCTTTTTCTACATACAACTATGAGAAAAGTAACAAGATAGGAATTCTCTATTCTTAGTTACTAAATTGATGCAAACAGATATTGTTCGGTGTAAATGAAGCCTAGTTCAGGCTCCCTAGGATAGCAAAATAAAAATAAAAATTACACTGCTGTGAATGACTGTTCTAATCCTGTTATCATATATGCAGGATCTAGGTATTTTTGTATAGCTCCCACACAGAAAGTGGTCTCTGGTCTCTGGTTTATTTGTGTGCAGAAAATGGAATTAAGGGAAACAGAGTTCAATTATTTCACTACCAACCCCCAAAGTGATCTGATTACTCTGGTTACAACTTTAATCACAAGACTTGAAGAACTTTCTCCAGGCCTTCTTACAGTTAGTGTCCTCCATCTTCATGCTGCCTTCTCAACACAGCCCCACAGGCCTCTGGAAGGTCCTGCTCTACATGCCCCATACTATTTTTGAAGGAGCATCTCCCATTCCTCCTATCACATCACTTGTATAGGTCTGAATATAAACACCAAATACAAACCACACAAGCAAAACAAGAAAATTCTCAAAACTAAATTGCTATTAAATGTATGTAGCCTGAGTCCATTTCTGAAACAACCTATTCCAGGGTCCTTGTACTTACACAAGTTCTCAGAGGAAAGCAAGAGTATCATTAAGGGCTTAGTACAGATTAGTAAAAAGTCTGGGCCGTGGCTCCCTAAGGGAGTGCCTGCCTTTCCAGGCACTATGATCACAGGTGAGGCCAACTGAGGCACTCCAACTAGTACCCTCTTTTTTAAAACCAACCAACCAACCAACTCACTACTCCTCTCTTGCAGAGTCAGAGTCTGTTGACCTATACAGCATGTTGTAGTGTTTTGTTTTGTCTTCTGGCTTTTTAGAAGTTTGATAGCAAAGCATGCATGGATCTGGGTACGTGGGTGTCAAGGCTGTTCCCTAATCTGGCACTACGAATGCAGAAGTTGGGGGCCTGCTTCGGGCTCCCACCTTCTGCATTCGTAGTGCCAGATTGGGGAACAGCCTTGACATGGTGTCAGAGCGGTGGGATCATTTTAAACCAGGAACACAGACCTCAGCATTTTAAAAGGACACATTTTTTTTCTTCTGTTTTGCTGTTTGGAAGTTTTGGAGGGTTTTTTTTTTTCTTTCTACTTACACATTTCAAGAAGTCCGTTGGACAGAGAAAACATCTCTCATCTCCCTCAATACCTGGGAGAAACTTCTGATCTCAATAACAGCACAGATCACTGAGAGCCAGGACTGGTCACTGTAAAAAAACTTTATGGGATTGCAGGAAACTTGGCCACACCCAAGATTAGTGAGCATCCGGCTAACTAAAACCATGACAGATCATGGATGTTGCCAGACCACAGAGTGCCAGATTAGAGAGGTTCAACCTGCATTTAAAAAAAAAATCTAAGGCCAAGATTTACAAAAGCAGCTTTGGTGCTCAACTTGACACATCTTAAATGGGCCAGATTTTTTAGAAAACTCTGAACATCAAAACTTCTAAGGGAATGTCAGATTGGGCACCAAATCACTAGTCATTTCGATAGATCTTGGCCTAAAGAGATACATAACAGACAAGTGAGATCAAAAGCACTTCACAGTAGCTGAAGAAGCCGATCCTGCTACGGGAGTGAATGCCCTAAACTCCCAATAAGATCAAGAGGAATGGATGACACACTTAAATTCTTAAAGGAGATGCCCAGTGATTCAGAGGACCAGCCCTAAACTCTTGCTATACCCAAGAAGCATCTGAAACAAATCTCCATAGTGTTCAGGTAATATTTGACCCTGAAATCAAATAATCATAAGAAAGCTTTGATCCAAGACAAACTTTCATTGAATTGTGAAAAGAATCACTGAAGTTATTGATCATTGATGAAACGTTTTACAGTGGCTAGAGAATGTACAATGCTTGCACCAATGGCCTGTACCAATTCTGGAATTCCCTGAACACATGTTGCTCCATCTAACTCGCACTGATACATTTTCTCAGCAAAGAAACACTACAGCAATCTTGGTGTCAGCCAGCCTCACATAAATCACAGCTAGGTGTTAAAAGAAATGAAATGGCGTGCAAGCCACTTGTCTCCTCTTCAGTCTCCAGGTTAGTTGAATAGAGCAAATCCCCCCCTTTTTCCACATTGTAACTATTTTTCACATGGAGGGTTGAGATTGTTTCTTCTCTATTCATGTTTCTTAAATTCTTTCTTTTCCCAAGAACTCATCCTGGACATACCTTAAAATTGTTTTTCAAGCCATGAAATTGAAAATTGATATGTTCACACTCAAAATCATAAAGCAGTATTTTGTTTCTTTCATCCTGTAACCTCTGCTCTTTGGTTCTGTAGATCATTTATGAATCTGAAAATGTTTAATATTTTCTCTGTAAATAAACTAATATTCTGATTTTAAGGAGGAAGAATTAAAATAACTTTAGAATCTAAATCTATGTAATTTAAAAAATGGCTTAAAATGGTCTAAGAACATAACATCAAAATGGCTGTATTGGATCAGACCAAAGGTCCATATAGCCCAGCGTAGTAGTAGTGCAGTACAGTAGTTCAGTAACCAAAATCTTTAGAAGTGCAGTAATCAAAATCTTCTCTATTTGCTTGCTGGTGGGATGAGACAATTTACAAGCCACATGTCAGAAGATATCAGGGTTGACCTGTATTGTTTATTAAGCACAAGGCTCTGTTTTTGAGAATTCTGAGAAGACATTTTAAAAATTATATTGAAACAAAGGATCACAACTGGGAGAAGCCCTTCAGGACAAAATAAAAAAGAGCTTACAATGTGAGAGGCAACTCATTCAATCAACACAGATTAATCTTTCCTTACCTAGTATTACAGGTGTGAGATTTGTCATTCAACAAGTCCTCCAAAAATTGCAGTTAATATTGGAATTATATTCTCACCTGATGCATATAGCAGAACCAGACCTTCCTTCACATGTACTTTTATATTTCCCCTGACACCTCATCTTCAAAAGTATGTGGAAAGCAGATGGACTCAGGTCTCGGCAGGTGGGATTGAACCAGCAACCTTAAGGGATAAAGCCATGTGCCCCTACAGCATTAGCTAAAAGCCAGCTGTCTCTTGGCTAAGGTTGTAGTGCAGACTTCATGCGCTCTTGACAGTGATCTCAGTGCTTCTGGGTTACACATGAATACATTTTAGACGTAGCTTCTAGATGAGGCGGAATAATTGCATCAGGGTAAGGACCTTTCTTCAGACTCTGTCCTTTCTATTGCAAAGGAGAGTGGCAAAGACACCAGCTAGATATGAAGCCCATAAATAATCTGAGATAGAGCGCTGATCATACTAAAATTCAAATTGACTGAGAAAGCATAACGGACGTACTATAATACAACAATTTAGTAAACAGATAACAGGGGAAAATAACGTACACAGCTAGTGATATTAGAAAGTGGATCTGGATGAATCATTCAAAATGAATAACCCCCATGTTTTCCTCTTTTTTTAGTTTATGAATTATCTATGAACATGTCATGATTTCACATTAGATCAAGAAGTTCTGTTCTCCCTGCCTCCTAACACAAGGACTAAGGAAAATAAAAGCCAGCAAATGCAAAACTACTAAAAGGTTTCACACCGTACAAAATTAGGCAGTGGAACTCATTGTCCCATTTCACACATACAGAATGGGAAGCGACTGTCTAGGAAGGAGTACGGTAGAAAGAGATCTAGGGGTTATAGTGGACCACAAGCTGAATATGAGTCAGCAGTGTGATGCTGTGGCAAAAAAAGCAAACATGATTCTGGGATGCATTAACAGGTGTGTTGTGAGCAAGACACGAGAAGTCATTCTTTCGCTCTACTCTGCAGTGGTTAGGCCTCAGTTGGAGTATTGTGTCCAATTCTGGGCACCGCATTTCAAGAAAGATGTGGAGAAATTGGAGAGGGTCCAGAGAAGAGCAACAAGAATGATTAAAGGTCTAGAGAACATGACCTATGAAGGAAGGCTGAAAGAATTGGGTATGTTTAGTTTAGAAAAGAGAAGATTGAAGGGGGACATGATAGCCGTTTTCAGGTATCTAAAAGGGTGTCATAAGGAGGAGGGAGAAAACTTGTGCATCTTGGCCTCTGAGCATAGAACAAGAAGCAATGGGCTTAAATTGCAGCAAGGGAGGTTTAGGTTGGACATTAGGAAAAAGTTCCTAACTGTCAGGGTGGTCAAACACTGGAATAAATTGCCCAGGGAGGTTGTGGAATCTCCATCTCTGGAGATATTTAAGAGTAGGTTAGATAAATGTCTATCAGGGATGGTCTTGACAGTATTTGGTCCTGCCATGAGGGCAGGGGACTGGACTTGATGACCTCTCGAGGTCCCTTCCAGTCCTAGTAGTCTATGATTCTATGATGTCACTGTAGCAAAGAACTTAGCAATGTCTGTAAAGGTGTTGGCTATTGACCTGGATAACAAGAGTATTCAGAATTGTAACTGTTAATGCTAACACAAAGAATATTGGAAGGGAGAAAAAATTCATACTGGAGAATTTAAACCAATCTCTAATTATTA
The DNA here is from genome assembly GCA_019425775.1 of Rafetus swinhoei. Taxonomy (NCBI): domain Eukaryota; kingdom Metazoa; phylum Chordata; order Testudines; family Trionychidae; genus Rafetus; species Rafetus swinhoei. The sequence continues at coordinate 16,225,582 of CM033428.1, read as the reverse complement.
GGGATTAAGATGAGACTTTCCTGGGGGACAGAATATTCCACATCTGTTGGGAGTATTGTCGGGCTTCTTGTCTTTTCCTCTGAAGCAAGAAGTACTGGCCATTGTCAGTGAAAGGATACGGGACTAGATGGAATATTTGGTCTGTTGCTTTAATTTCCTCAAATGTGTTCTTGATGGGCTTTATCCAAACCCCACAGAAATCATCTGGAATCTTTTCAGTGGCTTCAATGAGCTTCAAATCTGACTGTAGTTGAATTTATTCAACACATTTTTTTTCTTTCTGCTTCTGGCCCTCCGAATAGATTAATTAGAAACACTGAAAGTTTACGCTTTGTTGCTTTGCTGTGATTGGTCAGGTAAATTGGGATTTCTCCAACTGGATGAGCATACTTGTGAATTCTCTTGTGAATTCAAAATTTGGTTTCCATGGATATTCACATGTGCAACTTTGAAATTCCTTCTTTATGAATACTTTTGACGGCAAGAGATAATCTAACTTTCTCAACAAGTTAGACATAAAAGGGGCATTAAAGGAACTGAAACAAAATTAAATGTCATTTTCTGCATTTACCTCACTCTATTATGCTTAAGGCCACCCTCAGACTAGGACATGGAATGCATTAGGGGCGCAGGCAACGTATCAAGCATAGCTCCGATTATTTGATAAGTATAGCTAGAGGGATGGCATTAGCAGATTGATAGCTATGGTGAGGTTGCCAAGAAGCATGATTAACTAAGGGGTTAATAGCATGATCCTTTAATAGTTTAGAATTTATCTGCTGTGTGGGCACATGCATCAGGGAAGCAGATGCTGTTTGCTATTGTTGTCTCTCTGTACAAATCAATCTTGGAGTAATTTTTCATGAATGATTTAAAACGCACGCCACCTACTTAGCATATTGGCTTCACATGTGAAGGCTTCCAACACATTAAGTATTTTGGGGTACTTGGTCACAATGGAAGTTAATGTCAAAGCAGATTTTTCAACTCATTCATGTTCTGAATGCTTACCAGCAGTCAGATGATGCATCTTAAGAAAATAAAACATGACTATAAATCTCTTTAAAAATCCCCCTAAACCATCAAACATTTATTTTTTCAGATGGCTATTTGCTATATTAGTAACTGAACTATAGCAGGCTGTTTCTCATACAAACGTATTCTATTCTAGTTTCCACACCCTTTATCCAAGAACAGAAGAATGACTGAAAATTCATGACAATTAAAAGAAATTTACAGTTTAACTTGAATTATTTTTTCTTAGCCCTTTGGTTTATTTTTTCTTAAAAAAAATCTTAGCACTCTATTAGTCTAATTCTGAAATCCTCTCATGTACTTTGAGAATAAATACTCTAAATTTAAACTTAAAAAACAACAAATGGTCTGATAGACTAACAAAACATGTAGATGGTATCATGAGCTTTCGTGGGCACAGCCCACTTCTTCAGATGACCAGAGTTTATTTAAAATTTCTAAATTTAAAGTCACTTGTTCTAGCGTACTTGTATCAAATTCATCTTGTGTAAGTCAATGGAAGTCATCGGCGTTGCAACAGGGATGGACATTAGTTCCTATTTAGATTTTATAGCACAATGCTCCAATTCAGGCATCCTTAGGAAGGTTAAAAAAACCTTAGACCAGGCACTATCTAGAACATCCCTGTCAGATGTCTGTCTAACCTGCTCTTACATATCTCTAGTGATGGAGATTCCACAACCTCCCTAGATAATTTATTAGGTGGCAGTGATAGGTAACTTGTATTTGGCAGTGGTGCCAAATGTTAGGATGTCCTTGTTTATCTAAACATCTCTGTTCAATTAAACAGCCTGAATGACTTGAATACAGTATAGGCCATTTACTGACTGCCCTTAGTTTCAATGGGACAAGCACACACATGGTATATGGCCCACAAGGCAATTTTTCTGGAAACCTTTATAGTCTCTGGCCCAAATCCTCACCAGATGTAAGCCAATGCAATTTCATTGAAGTCAAGACAATCACAGTCTACATCAGACCTTTCTATGACTGGAGACAGTCTCTTGTACAAAAAACTGTATGTAAACTAAAATCTACCCCAAAGAGAGGCAGTTTGAAGTTGGTGATCCAGCCCAGGCCCTGCCATATTGCAAGGAGCAGAGATTCTTCAGAGGGCAGCTCAACACTTTGGAATGTCATCTTTTCTGGTAAGACAGCTAAGGAAGCGAGTTCTCCAGTCCTCACATACTATTCCTCCTTTCTGCAGGGGTAAAAGTGTCAGAGCCCTTTCTGCTCCCCGTCTTGAAGGAAGCAGCACTGCTCTATAACTCCTCCTTATTCTAGGTCGGTGTGGTTAAGTGCGGCTTTGTGGATTCAATCTCCTTTAAACATTGTAAGCTGTAAATGGATTCTTAAGCTCCACCTCATTGTCCGTCTTTCAAACATCGATCATCTTTATTCAACCCAAACCTATTTCTTATTTGCAATAAAAGGAGATGCAGTAGTCCTTGCTGCTGCCATAAATAGCTTGCTGTGCCTCCAATTATGCACGCAGGACCTCTTTTGTAGAAGTTCAGGAATCATTCGTTGTATGCACTGCTTCATCTTGCACTGCAGGGTCAAGTAGCATTGCCGATGAATATGTAACGGTTTCACTCTGGCTACATAACGTATAGTTTCCCCCCCTACTTGAAAATTATTCTTTACTGTGATTGTGATGGCTGGCTTCTTGGCAGACACACTGGGCTTTGAAGTGGGAACCTTTAGAGCTAAAAGCATGTGCTGTTAAATAAAAGTGCTGAAGCTCAGTGGCTGGGGGAGGGGTTGTAGCAACTCATACATTCTGTGCACTGGTAGGGAGCCCTGTAACACCTGCTCAGTGGAAGATTCTTAATGTGCATAAGAGGCTCTAGCTCAAGACCCAGTTCCATATTGCATGTTGTTCCCATGAAAGTAATTCAAGGGAAATACCTGTGGGTGGGTGACTTGCAGGTGATGCCTCTCCATGGCTGCCTCAGAACCAAACCAGCATCCCGAATGACTTCAGACATTTGATTTGATTTATTTTTTACCTAGCTACCTTTGCTGTCTGTGTAAAGGAATTACTTGACTTCTGCAAGAATATCACTGAGTAGCTGGTGCATAGAAAGAACTGCTTTTTCCCTCTAGCTACTAAAATGGAGCTTAAAACAAACAAAGGAAGCTTTAAAATAACAAAGGAATTTTTTCTTCTCTCAGTGCACAGTCAACTTCTGGAACTCCTTGCCAGAGGATGTGGTGAAGGCTAGGACTTTAACAAGGTTAAAAAAGATGGAAGCTATAAGCCAGGATGGATAGGAATGGTGTCCCTAGCCTCTGTTGTCTGGAAATGGGTGACAGGGGCGGGATCACGTGAGAATTACCTGTTGTGTTCCCTCCCTCTGGGGCATCTGGTATTGGCCACTGTTGGCAGACAGTATACTGGTCTAGATGGACCATTGGTCTGACTCAGTATGGCTGTTCTTATGAGCCTTTCTCTAAGGTCCCCACTGAAAGTAGAACTCTTCTGCGTGAGCAGTGTCCAAAAACACATATGAGCACACAGCTCCAAGTGATAAAGGCTTTCCTACGCTGTACTCCGACTGCTGTCAGGAAAGGAAAAATACAGTCCCACTAATATAGGAACACTGCAGGCAGGTCTACATGATGGGGCAATGTTGACCTAAGGTATGCATCTCCAGCTATATAAATAGCATAGCTGGGGTCAATGTACCTTAGGTTGAGTTGCTGTGGGGCCTCCACTGTGGGGGGTTGATGGGAGAAAGTCTCCTGTCAACTTGTATTATGCTTCTTGTTAGTTGGGGCATTGGAGTTGATGAAAGTGCAATTGGTGACCTACGAGGAGAGGCTGAGGGAGTTGGGTCTGTTTAGTCTGCAGAAGCGAAGAGTTAGGGGGGATTTGATAGTAGCCTTCAACTTCCTGAAGGGAGGTTCCAAAGAGGCTGGAAAAAGGCTGTTCTCAGTAGTGACAGATGGCAGAACAAGGAACAATGGTCTCTAGTTGCGATGGGAGAGGTCCAGGATGGATATTAGGAAAAACTATTTCACTTGGAGAGTGGTGAAGCACTGGAATGGGTTACCTAGGGAAGTAGTGGAGTCTCCATCCCTAGAGATTTTTAAGTCTCGGCTTGACAAAGCCCTGGCTGGGTTGATTTAGTTAGGATTGGTCCTGCCTAGGGCAGGGGGCTGGACTTGATGACCTTCTAAGGTATCTTCCAGCCCTATGGTTCTAAGGTGGTGGATTTATAAGGTCTTGTTCACTAGACCCACTAAATCAACACCTTGGGAGATCGATCATTCCCCAAGTAATGATCCCCAAGTAAGTATAGACATGCCTGCAATGTCCCTCTGTTTATCTTCCCTAAGTCAGTGATGAATGCCGTGTATTTAGTGTGGAAGTTCTGAATAAAGAGGACAGATGTCAGACTTTTAGACAGATTTTTAAAAGTCTAAAGATGCAGAAAGGTATCTAGTGGGATTTTCAAAAGTGCTTAAACAGGTTAGTTGTCTATCAGAGACATCAGCCAGTAGGGGCAGAAGCAGCCAAGCAGGGAATGATGCACTGGGGATGGGGGGAAACATGGGGCCCAGCCAGGGCTACTTTCTCCCTCACAGCCTCTCTCCCACAGCATCACTACCAACCTGCCCCTTCTACCCTCTTCTCTGCTCCCATCCTTCATATGAGAAGGAGAGAAAATTGTGGAACTATTGTAATGCTTGCTGCCATCACATTCTTCACTCTGCTTGTGTTATCCCTATCTGCTTCATTTTTTTAGATTGTAACTTCTTTGGGACAGGAATGGCCTTTTTGTTCCATTTGTACTGTGCCTGGCCCAATGGGATCCTAATCTGTAACTGGGGGCCAAAAAGACTTCAAATAATAAATAATTTATAACTACAGGTTGAACTTCTCTAATCCAGAACTCTCTCATCCAGAAACATCCGTCATCCAGAATGATTTTAGTTAGCCAGATGTCCACTTTTCATGGGTGTGGCCAAATTTCCCGTGGTCCCATAAGATTTGTTTATTGCCATGAGTCCTAGCCCTCATTGTCCTGTGCTGTTAGTTAGCTCTAATTTACCCCTAAATGTCCTCTAACAGTGGAAATGTTTGTAATGCTGCTAAACAATATTGACCTCCTGTGGTCCAGAAAATTCTCTTTTGAAACTGGTCAGGTTCTGAGGGTTCCTTACTAGAAAGGTTCAACCTGTAGCTTAGACACATACCACTAGGCATCTATCTGCATCTTTAGACACCTAAAGGCTTTTAAAAATCTAGTCCCTAATCATGAACCATTATCAAAACCAATGGGAGCTTTGCCTGAGAATAGAGGTAAGGTTTGGGTTTCTCTAATGTTGACTTTTCATCTGTATAGCTCAGGGTTTGTAACAGGCTGAAACCCTATTATTAGATGTTGATTCTACTGGACCTAGGTTAAGTGAGCTCTGCTCACTGAGGCAGGTTTCTGTATCTCTCCAATATAGCCTGTGGGCTGAGCAATCCTGAGGGAAGAACAAGAGGAGCAGCCAAGCCTCATGAGAAGGCATGAATTGAAGTTGTGGAGAGAATGAATCCCAACTGAATTTCTGACTACATGTGCCAGGACTTTGTCTTTGGTCATGCTGGCAAGGGCACCTGCTCGCACAGGTCTTGGTTTCATGGATGGGGAAAGAGAGACTGTGATTCAGGGACTTTCAGTTAGACTGGATACATTTTGTAACACAGTTCTGCCACTAGTGCTGACAAGCTGGCATAGATAAGAGAATGACAGCAGCTCTCCACCATGGTTGTCTGCAGGGCAGGCTTCCTTTCCCATGTTTTACTCCATATTCATCGCATGAATTTTAATGTGCAACAGTTACTATGTTCTGTCTATTCTCTGCTCTGATGCTCACCCATTGTTGGGGCTTTGAAAAAGTTGTTTCCCTTTCTTGACTCAGTTTACCAAGCTATAAAATGTATGTAGTATTCTACATCTCTGATGGGCATTTCAGAGGATTAACTCCCAGTACTGGTAGTAACTTTTATAAAACACCCTGTAAGTGCCAAGTATTTTATCTCTCTCTATATATAAAAAAGTTTTTCCTGATAGGCGACAGAATAACATCCTCATGCTCTCACACTCTCTGGCTGTGTAAGTGAAAGTGGCCAGAGAGAGAGGGGCTGGCGAGCATAGCGAGAAAGGAATGCAGCCCCCTAGTAAGTTTTTAATAATAAAGTGTGCCTCACACAAAGCAGAAAATTCCTAAATATCTCTTTGTAATTGAGAGGATATTTATTTTGGTATTGCAATTGTTTATTCAGTGAACTTACTGTAGAAATGTTTAAATGAATACAAACTGCATTACCAGTATAAGCTATATTATCTTTCAGAGAAATCACCATGCTCTTTTGAGGGGTGTTTCTATTCCGATAGCTTCTTTGACCATTTACGGTCATCTCTAATTCTATCATAATTGGTCATTAATTTTTACCAAACAGTTCTCATTGCTATAGCAACTCTACTGAAATTTCTCTGCCTAAATAGCCATGCTATTTTCCTCAGGTCAAAATGTGACCTCTTCATCTAAGTATCTACCTTTGACTGTGGTTTTTGTGTTCTCCAAATAGAAAATTTGCCGTAAGAGGGAGCCTAGAATTTTTAATACAGTATTTTCCCTTCCTCTTCAGTGTAAACTATATTTTATCTTCTGTGTATTAAACTATGCATATACAGGAAAAATAAAAACCCTCTTGAGATGTAATCATCTTGTTCCCAGGCATATTATTGGTGGCAGAGCTGCATGTTACAAAATGAAATAAGTGAGAATTCATCAGCATCATAAAAAAAGATGCATAGTAAATATTTTTAAAATAGAGTATAAAGCTGTGCAGAGAACATAGTGTGTTGTTGACTATAAACTATAGTTATGGATCACTGTGTTTAATGTATGGAAGTGGTGAACTCCATGATTGGAATGATGCATTTAATATTGAAAATCATGAACTGAATATGAAAGCAAAGCGCGAGGGATAATTTTTTTCTTTGTATCCCCAAAACATGTTCTGCAGCAGAAGTCTCAGTGCAGACTTCCCAGAACTACCCCAAAGATGCATCTTAGCTTGATCCTGAAGAAGGGGTAGTTTATCCTCCAAGTGAATTCAGTCGTTCCGCTGAGACAAGCCGATGTAGGCTGCCAGCTGTAAGTGGGTGATTTTTTTTGTTTAAATTATTAGTATTAAGAACTGGACTGAGACCACCATTTCATCTCACACAGCTACTGAAAAAACATCATCCTTTTCAGATCTGGGCAGGGGGTGAGCAACTGACCTATACAAGTGAATCCAAGTCATGTTACCAGTGCCCTGAGGCATTCAATCTCCACTTCATTTTTACTCTGAAAATCTAATCGTGCGTATGACAGATGCTTATGTCTGTGTGCATAGCTAGCTTGTGGATGGCCTCTGTTTGCCACTTAGCTTCTGGAATAATATCTTCTGTGTAAACAGCAAATTTTCTCCCAGCTGCAGCTTGTGAAAGAATTTTACAGAGTGGGTATTTTTAAAATGTATTTAATTTTCTGGGGCATGAGGCATATGATAAAAATAAGAGCTCAGCAGCAAAATATAATCCTGAATTTTGATTTACTGTCTGAACAAAGCGTTATACATCCCAGAACTGTATAGTTGAACTGCTCTGGAGACAAAATTATCCTCTTCTGCCTGACAAAGATTTTCTTACTAAATGAATGGCCTAAGTCGGGCCTGTGAATGATGGTGCTCTAATCATAAAACCATCACATTTCACAGGTTACAACCAATAGTATGAAGGGAAGTTTGAATTAATTCAAAAGCAGAAATGGTCTAGTTAATGTGTGTTAGGATGCTTTGCAAAAGGTAGTGTGAAACTTCCATTATATCCTTCTGAACTCAGGTCTTCCAGGTGGATAGCTTGTATTCTGTTCATCTTGTGGAGAAAAGTGCAATATACATCGTATTTCCCCTGAGCTAAAAAGTCAAGATGTGCTAAAAACATGCATCTTATAGTTCCCCCAAATCAGAGGGGTACTTAACTAGCACAATATTGTGGAGTGTGTGTTAATTTAATGTTTCTACCCTTGTTTTCACTTGTGATGGCTGAATCCCAAAAGTTCTGTATTCTGATTTTCATTAGCGTTGGGATTTTCAAAGGAGCGTAAGCAAACTAGATGCTCAAATCTCATTGAAATCCAGTGGTAGTTGGGTATCTTTATTTTAATCTATGTAACATGCCCATCTCCATAGTAGCTTAATGTGCTTTAGTTCTCCTTGGAAAGACCTGTATGGAATTTGGGGGTTTTGTGTTTGAATGTTTTTCATTATGGATGCGCACGTATTGCTGTTTGTAAGTGAGACGGCAAACTCAAAGAAATGTGCCATCTGGTTAGCCGGGAAGGTGGTGAGTTTTGTGATGGTTCTTAGTTCCTGGGAGAGTTTTTCTAGTCTCGGCCACTCCTGAAAAAGCTCCATCTCCTGCATATATATGCGCTTTACTCTTATTGTAGAAAGTTCCTTTGTACCAGTCAACCATAGTTTTCATCCTGGAGCTATAGGTCTTTCTGTTACCTTTGGTGCAGGTCATGGAGCTCCTTGAAGACAAGAACTTGGATATTCTATAACAGGGGTTTTCAACCTTTTTCCTTTTCATGTCCTCCTCAACATGCTGGAAAAACTCCAGAGCCTTGGGAGTGGGACTTAGGACTCTGGGCCAGGTCGTAGACCCATGGGCCTAGGTGTAGTTTTACTTTTATGGGGGGTTGAGCAAGCTCTGCACAGTGAGATCCATGGAGGAATGCCACCTTTATCCCCCCCCCCCTCCAATTCACCTCAGAAGGCCACTCACTTGTCTGGCACTATGTGCAGGTGGCTACTTGCCAAGGACTCTGCTGGGTCCAGAGCTGCATGGGCAGCTCTGACTGGTCACGTGAGCAGTCAAAGTGGGCTGAGAGGCGAGAAGCAGACACAAACCCAGGCACCAGCTGCAGACAGGGGGAATGCCACAGCTGCTCACTCCATGGCACCACCAGCCAGAGAAGCAGTGCCCTGCACCGCCTGGCTCCAGCTTCCCACCTAGGATTTAGCCAGAGTTGGGATCTCAGGGTGGCTGGAGGGGGGGGTGAAGCTGCCCCCAGGACTGCCCCCTTCTGGGTGGGAGGCACTACAGTTTCGGGGGTGGGAGGAGCAATCTCCTTGTGCCTCCTCAACTCTACTCAGGGGCTTAGGGCTTCTGCCAGTGTCAGGGTTTCAGCCCCACCACTCCTGGCTTCAGGGGAGGCAGGGACCTCAGGTTTCAACCCCACACCACTCCCAGCTTCAGCCCTGGGGGTTGGGGAAAACTGGGGTTTGGTGTTTCAGCTCTGTGTCATTCCTGACTTTAGTCCCATGTGCTGGGTGCTGGTACTCGGGGCACTGGTTTCAGTAGCGGGGCTCTTCAGACCTCCTAAAGAACTTGCAGATCCCAAGGTGGCTACAGTCCCCCAGTAGAGAATCATCGTTCTATGGGAAGCCAGTGTATGGTGATAAGACTGGTTTAATGAGTTTGGGAGATCCCAACCTGATGAGTGTGCCAAACTGAATTTGAAAAATCATCAAAATCTTCTCTCATAGAAATTTCCAAGATGTTTGTTTCTGGTTGCAGCCAGAAAAGCCTCTCACAAAAGACTTCTAGTTCGTGTGTGTGTGTGTGTGTGTGTGAGTGTGTGTGTGTGTGTGTGTGTGTGTGTGTGTGCGTGCGTGCGTGCGTGTGTGAAGGGTGGACATAGCATTTCTCTGAACATTTCATAACCCTCCCCCACAAAGGACACTACAGTCACTCAAACAGAACCCAACGGAAACTAGAGCCGTGTGTTCGATGCTATCTAGGCACATGACAAGAAGTCATTGCCTCACAGATCATGCAATCGAAATAGAAAAATCAAAGAGAAATGGTGTCACAGGGAGAAGAAGTGATTTACTCAAGGTTCTGCTGTCAGTCAGTAGCAGAACATGCAACAGGGTACAGCTTTGCTGTATTCTGTCCATTGGACAATGCAGTTGGACAACATGTGATTTAACTTCTGTAAATGGGTCAAGATTTCAGGGATTCCAGGTGGTTTGCCCTGATACATACGGATTTATTTCTTTAGCTGTTTAAGAACATAATAAGATATCTAAACATAGCCAGCATCTTTTCTATTTGCAGACTAAATACTTGAACTTTCATTCTGTGAACCATCACATCAAAGGGCATTTTAGGTACACAAGAAATGTATTATCAAGCCACTAAAGGGTACCAGCCTTTATAAGTAATTGCAAACTTGAAGAAATGCTTCTGTATGGACCTGAACTACATGAGTACACCAGCATTTGATGAACAAGATTCCGTGAAGTAATTTGTCAGAACTGTGGGTGTCTCTAGAATGGACACAGAAAAAACAAACTGATAAAATGACAAAGCTGTTCTTTACAACATTAGCATTCATCCAACAGCTGTTTCCTATCATTTAGACTTTCAAATTAGGTCTAAATAGCCAGCCCGTATGTTTCACATTTATATAGTACTCTGAAAATATTATCAGTCATGCTCAAATGTACCACACTTACATTGGATGAATCTTTCTTTGTTTGCAAACATGTTTAAAAAAGTAAATGAAATGTGAATTTCTAAAACCATTACTACTTTTTTCTTTCCTTGCACAATTCCCCCCTCCCTTATGCCAGGAGGGCCCATCAGTTTTACAGTACTGTCACAGGTGCTTGGCTAATTGAACCTCTTACTCCTCCTTTGTCTCTCTGGCTATGTCTACACTGTATCCCTCTTTCGCAAAAGCCTGTGCAAATGAAGTGTGGATTAGCATATTGCTGCACTTCATTTACATAATTAATTAGGAGCCGTTTTTGCGCAAGAGGGTGTTTTTGTGCCAAAAGGAACTGTGTAGACGACTCCTTTTTGCGCAAAAGCCTCTTGTACAAAAATGTCCCCTAATTAATTATGCAAATGAAGAGTGGCAATATGCTAATCTGCGCTTCATTTGCATAGACTTTTGCATAAGAGGGATGCAGTGTAGATGTAGCCTCTGAGTTGGCTTGTCTTAAGCTGAGCCGTGGCGGTATCCCCACAGCAGGGGGCAGATGGGAGCACACACTCCCATTGGCTTCCCTTACTCCTTGTAGACGCTGTCAGGGGCTGCCTTCAGAGTTCGATTTAGGGGTCTATACTAGAGCTACTAAATCTAATGCTAGAAGATCGAGCATCTCGTAAGTGTAGACATGCCCTGTTTGTCCCCTCTTGCAGGTGGGAGAGAGCTGGGGATAAAGCTGTCTTGGTTGCAGGGCTTCGGCTATGGAACAAATTTCCAGAGGAGATGAGACAAACTGCAGTATTGTTTAAAAAAAATTATTCACTAGTTGTGTAATTCATAACACTGTGACACCTTGATCCTTAATCAAAGCCTCTAAAATGACTACAGGTTGAATCTCCCTAATCTGGGACTCTCTGGTAAAGCGACATCTGTGGTCTGGCAGGACCACAGATGTTCCTGGACCTGAGAGCTCTTGTGGCCTGGAGTCCTGACAGGGCTGCGAGCATGACTGGTCTGGTAGCCAGGGGGACTGCAGTCCTGGCGGGGCCAGGAGTGCGGCAGGTTGGGCAGCCAGGGAGCCAATGGCCAGGCTAGGAGTATGGTGGCGGGGGGCCAGAATTGACCTCCCCTGGGTCCTGCAAAATCCATCTTTCGGGACCACTCAGTTAGGTCCTGAGGCAGCTGTCCTAGGGAAACGCAACCTGTTCAATAGAATCATAGAACTGGAAGGGACTTCAAAAGGCCATCGAGTCCAGTCCCCTGCCCTCAAGGCAGGACCAAGCACGGTCTAGAACATCCCTGACAGGTGTCTGTCTAACCTGCTCTTACATATCTCCAGTGATGGAGATTCCACAACTTCACCCACCCCAGGCAATTTATTCAAGTGTTTAACCATCCTGAGAGTTAGGAAGTTTTTCCTAATGTCTACCCTAAACCTCCCTTGCTGCAATTTAAGCCCATTTCTCCCTCCTCTTTGTAACGCCCTTTTAGATACTTGAAAACTGCTATCATGTCCCCTCTCAGAGAAGCAGTGTCCTGCACCGCCTGGCTCCAGCTTCCCACCTAGGATTTAGCCAGAGTTGGGGTCTCAGGGTCACTGAGGGAGAGGAGGGGAGGTGGAGATTCCCCCAGGACTGCCCCCTTCTGGGTGGGAGGAACTGCAGTTTGGGGGGTGGGAGGAGCAATCTCCTTGTGCCCCCTCAACTCTATTCAGGGGCTTATCATGTCCCCTCTCAGTCCTCTCTTTTCTAAACTAAAGAAGCCAATTCTTTCAGTCTTCCCTCATAGGTCATGTTTTCTAGACCTTTAATCATTGTGGTTGCTCTTCTCTGGACCTTCTCCAATAATTAACATCCCATTTCAATAATAATTAATACAAATAATTAATAGCCCATTTCAATCAAATATCCTGGGAACTATTTTTTGTGTGCGTTCAAAACACATTATCAGATTCTTTTTCTGTTACCCTAGTTACAAATTTTTAGAGAATATTAATTTTTCTTTAGTCACATGTCTGCTTGCTAAATTCATGAGCAGAATCTTGTATCTACTCAGTTTTATGGACATATCCTGATATTATGTACACTTTACTCCCATGCATCATTGAATTTTGTTTCCTTTTAAAAGTTTCCTGAGTTCACTGTTCATATAGTAAATGTTATTGTGACAAGTCAAACTCCTTTAATTCTTTCCACTTAGCAAATATTCTTAAGTCGTTTTTCTTCATCATGACAAATCATCTCAGATTACCTAGTTCAGAAATCTCATGAAATAACTCAGTAATACTTTCCAAAGCAGATATAGAAAAAGTAATTTCTCATTTATAATGTAATGATATTCACATATAATCATTCCATTTGATGTGCTAGCAAGGGGAAAGGGAAAAGCCATTTAACGTCTTGTAATTTTCACATTCTATTTTAGCTTCCAATACATCTCCAAATGCTATCTTATTTGGTGAACAAGATAAAGTAATTTATAAATTTCTAATTCAATAATTCTGCGGTTCCTTAAATTAGTTCAAATTCGTCCCCACTCCAACTTCTGTGTTGAAACAAGTTTCTGATCGGGAACATTATTGTTCAAAGTTTTGAATCTCTAAACTAGAGAATAGCAACTCCCCTCTCCATATTTTTTCAATGAAAGATGGAGAATTCAAGCATCCATTATCATTCAGGATTACATTAAAAGAAACTCCCCAAATAGCTTCTGTTTGTCTAATAGGACTCTCGTTTCAATCTCCAACTTTTATTTTCCTTGAATCTTCTCTGTCAGCTTTGGGAAATTAGAAGTCATAGAATCATAGGGTTGGAAGGGACCTCAGGTGGTCATTGGGTCCAATCCCCTGATAAAAGCAAGACTAATCCCAACTAAATCATCCCTGCCAGGGTTTTGTCAAGATGGGACTTAAAAACCTCTAGGGGTGGAGACTCCACCACCTCCCTAAGTAACCCATTCCAGGGCTTCACCACCCTCCTAGTAAAATAGATTTTTCTAATATCCAACCTATCCTCCTACTGCAATTTGAAACCATTCCTCCTCATTCCATCATCTGTCACCAATGAGAACAGCCTCCCTCCATCCTCTTTGGAACCCCCTTCAGGTACTTGAAGGCTGCTATCAAATCCCCCCCTCACTTTTCTCTTCTATAGACTAAATAAACCTTAATCTCTCAGCCTCTCCTCATAAGTCATGTGCTCCAGCTCCCTAATAATTTTTGCTGCCCTCTGCTGGACTTTCTCCAATATGTCTACATCCTTTCTGTAGTGGGGGCCGCAGAATTGGATGCAATACTTGAGATGTGACCTCACCAGTGCCAAATAAAGGAGAATAATCACATCCCTAGATCTGATGGTAATGCTTCTCCAAATGCACCCTAATATGCTGTTAGCCTTCTTGGCTACAAAGGCACACTGTTGACTCATATCCAGCTTCTCATCCATTGTAATCCCCAGGTCCTTTTCTGCCGAATGGCTGAGATCTGAGAAATGAGAGAGAAATGTCCTTCTGAAAATAGTCATCCCAGGAGACATGTCTCACTCTCCCCAAAAGAAATATGTCCATTTGTCTGATAAGTTTTTCTGCCTGGTTTCTCTTTCTGAATGGCTCATTTGGAACATGGAAGATGGGATTAAGTCACTTTAGGACAAGTTCCTCAACATCAGCATTTCAGGAATCAGTGTTTATCTTTTTTGTAAAGGTGCTGAGCACAGATATCTGGATTGGCAGCAATTAACCCAGTTAATGAATGCATGTCCCTCTATGAAGTGATGGATTATTTTGTGCATATTCTCTACAGCCACCCACTCCTATAAAATACCCTGAGGGCATTAATCAGCTGTGTTAAGGTAGGAAACAGCAAGCTATTAGATAATTAAGTATCTGTAAGAAGACTGGATAAGAAGAGATCTATTCTGTCTAATCTACTCTTTCCATCATCCCATGTTTGTAACTGTGTTATCTGAGCACCTGGGGTATAATCTCACCCCAGTACCTTGATGATATTTTTGTCTGAGAATGAAAAATTGAGCATTCTTATGCCGGCGGGAGGGGGAAGGGGGAAGAACAGGGGAGATGGGACCTCCTTTTCCCTGTAAAGGCTGCTTCCAGGCTGGTCAGACCTTTTCCCCCACCCAGGAACTTCTCTTAGCCACAGGAAGCTTTTCCCTGCTTCCTGGCCTCATTGCTCCCCAGCTGGGAGTAAAGGGGTTGCTGCATGGGGAATTGTTTACTCCTGTCTGCCCAACCCCTATAGGTTTAGACCTCTACCCTCATTCCCAGCCTTCTCCCCACTGAGCCTTCCTCACTCAAACTCCCACTCTGCCTAGTCCCCTCTCTGTATCAGGACCACTTTGCCGAGCCTTGTGCACCCAGATCTCCACCCCCACTGAACCCCAACCAGCTACATCTAGACCCTCAGCCCACCAAGTCTAAATCCCCCTGAACTCTGACTCCCTCACAGAGCCATCTACACCCTGATCCCCCTGCTTATTCCCATCCCCCCTATAACCAGACCTCCCCCACACACTGAGCCCCAATAGCCTTATCTGGACTTATCCATTCAACCACTAGGACCTTCTCCCCCTCACCCTCCCCCACCTTCAGCAGATGCCAGCTCCAGCCCTGGGGAAGCTATTGACCCACCTCCCTACCTTCATCTGATGCCATCTCAGGCCCTGGAGAAACTGCTTGTGGTTGCCCATCTACTCCAGGGGCATGAGGCCCTGCACCCAGAAATCCACAATAAGCCGCTGTGCATCCAGATCCGCTCTGCACTGGACCCCCCAGCATGCTTCCTGCACTCATATTGCCCAACATAGAACCCTCTCACCCCACACTTGGATCTCCCTACACCTGGATGCTGCCAGACTGACCCAGGATGCCCCATACCTGGATTGGGGGGCAGGCCTTCGAGTGTGTGTGAGACTGTCCCTCTTGCTTTCGCATGGAAGGACAGGACCATGGGGGTATTTCTGGAACAGGCCCAGGTCTTGTGCTGTGTCTTGTGGTAGCTGCCGTTGCACCAATAAAAAGTGTATTTTTCAATGTGAATGTACAATTTTTTAAGTGCGTGTTCACCACAGATAATATGTTGGAGCTCTGCCTCTCTGTGTTGGTGTGGCCAACTTGCGCTACTTCATTCTTTGTCTCATGATGTTTAATGTTTTTCTTAAAGTTCCAGTTCCTCCTGCAGTTATAGGACTATGGAAAGTGTCTTTCTTTCTTTCTTTCTTTCTTTCTTTCTTTCTTTCTTTCTTTCTTTCTTTCTCAACCTGTTGATGTGGAAAAAAGCTTGAAAATGTGACAGTTAAAGGCTAAAAAAGAGAAGACAGAAAAATTACTATTTTTAGGCTTTTATGATTTTCACAGCCATGCTCTGGCTTTTGGGGAGGGAGGTGTGATCTTTCAGCAGTTGGGACTGGAAATGTGGCTTTCTAGAAACTACAGATGAAATCCTCCCTCTACTGAACTGTACAGGAAAACTCCATTCTCTTCAATGATTATAGGATTTCTCTATAAAAATCTGTTCCAGGTGAGTCCAGCTGTGGGATGCAGGAGGAGCAGGAGGAAATGGAGATGCCACAGTGAAGTGTGTCTTCAAATTTTCAGGAGTTATAATTCTTTGGTTAAGATTTCATAGTTACACAGATTTTTAAATTTTATTATTTATGCAGCTTTAATATTAAGGACAGAAGCAGAACTTGCAACTTATGAATACTATCTAACCTCCCAAAAATGCTGCAGTATGTAGTTAGAAAGCAAAGGACATAAAGATACAGTGGGAAACATTTTGATTGTTTCTGTCATGGTGCTTAAGTGACACCCTTCCCTATTTTAGTTTTATCTTCTGAACATTCGTGGTTCTGGCAAATAGTACCTAGCTCACCATCCTAGAATTTTAGAGATAGTTGTACAGAAAGAATTTGTGAAGCTGGTTTCAATGGCAACTTTAAGGGTAGCAGGATATAAAGCAATAGATTTATGTTCTGTATCGTTACCCATTCAGAGTAAATTGAAATTAATCTTTTCCTTTATGGCTGCACTACTAAATAAATTTAAAATAAGAGATTTATTTTCCCTTGATATTCTCTTTCGCCCACTTGCTCTCCCTGCTGCATTTAGGTTTTTGGTTTTATTACAGAAAAGAAATAGTCTAGCTCAAAACTTCTAACTACTTTTCTCAGCTCTGATGACTTGCCAGAGTAATGTTTGCTCATTTCAAGGCTCTTTTCTTCCCCACTGGTATTCAAATTCAAAAATATAGGGATCCATTTTTGAAGACATGTCCTAAAGGTTACTTCCTTCTGTACCTTAATGCCTATTATTTTAAGCTTATTTTAAGCTTCAGGGGTAGCTGAGTTAGTCTGTACAGGTAAACTGAAAAAACAACGAATAGTCTGATAGCACTTTATAGACTAACAAAACATGTAGATGGTATCATGATACCATCTACATGTTTTGTTAGTCTATAAAGTGCTACCAGAATATTCGTTTTATTATTTTAACGTTAATCTGCTGGGTTTTTTCCCTTAGGAGGCTTCAATTTTTGTATTAAGGGATAAATGTCTTTTCCTGATATTTTGATGGGTGTTCCTCATTTTGTACCAAGACTTTAGCTCTTTGCCTTGGTGTTTTTCATTTTGATTACAAACAACTGCAATAAC
This sequence comes from Rafetus swinhoei, assembly GCA_019425775.1. Taxonomy (NCBI): domain Eukaryota; kingdom Metazoa; phylum Chordata; order Testudines; family Trionychidae; genus Rafetus; species Rafetus swinhoei. Next base: position 16,208,324 of record CM033428.1, on the reverse strand, counting down.
TCTGAAAAAATGTAGACATATCTCCTAGAATACAATTAGGAAATGGGTAGGTATCTACAAAAATGGAATCAATTGAAACAAATATTCCCCCCGTATATTCCTTTGAATTTGCAAACAGGTGTTGATTTGACCCTATTCATGCCTTTTTTAAAGTTGGCTTTTTATGATCACTTGGGAAGCCGAGTTTTACTAAGACAAATTCACATGAAATGCTCATTTAAAATCAGAATGTTAAAAAAAAATCAGATTGAGTGGATTTACCACAGTGATTCTTAACCTTTTCATATTGGTGACCCCTTGCTATACCAGGGCCCATCTTCCCTATAGCTTGAGACTCCAAATCATTTATCATTATAGGAAGGGTAGTATGGGTGAGCAATCCCAGGCTGAGGGACCATCACATATCAAATCATAATATTCAAATGTTACACTCTATTGCTCATTTGCATAAGTCATCAAGAAACAGAAATAATATGACATCATTTATGTTACTAGCCCACACTGTACAGATTTCAAGGTTTGAATAATGAATATTCACAACCAACTGTTTGTGAGCTATTTTTATGGGGGGGGGGAAATGTCAAGAATAAATTCTTGAACATTTTGTAAGACAAAGGGATGAAGCTTGATGAATACATTATTAGTTAGCAATTATTCACTCAGTTTGAGAACCTAGCTAGTTTTTAAAATTATGTCTAGAATCAGTTGAGACCAATGTAACTCTTTGCTTATCGTGTAATTTATTTGTTGGCACATCGAGGACCAATTCTGCATTGCTCTTGAAGTGTATACATGCATGTATGCATAGAAAAGAATTTCCAGTGTAGAGAAGGAATTGGTTATTAAAGGATAATACCTTCAGGCTCTTAGTAAGCATAGAAATGCAACTCCACTCTCCCATACCTCTAAACAAAATATCCTTAAGGGAATGGCAAAAACAAACCTTTTTTTGCCCTGCTAGTTTTGACAGCTCATCTTCCCTTCAGAGACTTCAAATACCTATGATTAGAGATAGCTTAGTAATAATAAATACATAACAGCTTCTTATAAAGGTAGACCACCGTGACACAGGGAGCTTTGCCAAGTAAAGACTGCAGGCCTTTATAGTTTTCATCATTAGATTACCCCTGATGAGAAGCTACAGAGATTTCATTTCCAGTTCAACTATACTTTACTATATAGATTTCTTTTTTTAAAACATGTGCCTTGCTATAATAAGCAAAATTCTCATCTTATCTCTTAAATAGAGATAATGCAATAATGTAAGTATTCTTGCACTAAGCTAAGAGCTAGAACAAAAACCTGGTGAAGTCAGTGGGAATCTTTCAGTGGACTATGTAAAGTAAAATATAATGACAGTTGATATCCCTTACCAATCCTTTATTAATTTTAAAGTTTATTCCATATTATCTTTTAGGAATAGGAGTTACAGTAATCTGACTAGTATTGACTAATCTGGTTTAAATTACCAACTACTGATATAATTTCTGGAAGGAAGGCTAGTCACCTCTTGCATATGTGAAATTTGAGTCTGGAAATTAAGCAAAACCTAAATCTTCAATTGTTTCTTCTAAGCATGCAAAGAAATCCAGCCTATTGTGTAGGGGGATGTAGGGGGACAAGAAAATAAAAGGCTTCCCAAGGTGTGTGGGTAGGATGGACTTCAATCTAAGTGTCCCTTAGGGATGCTACTAATGTCAAGATACATGTGTTCTTACTGCAATTTCTCTTTCTCTGAGCCAACGCATCAAATGGGAGACACATTTCCTGAGACACTTTATGAAAAAGAAGAGAAGTGAGCACTTCCATGGGCAAGAAGGTCAGTGTGTGGGAAGATAAGCAGAGAATAATATGTGGGGAATGTTACAGAGCCATGAGCAAACACAGCCTTCTACCCCTAGGGAGAGGGATTCCGTGCACACATTTGAAGTTCACATGAAGGTGTTTAATGAAATTGCAGCGCAGCAGCAACCTTTTTTAGGGATCAATAGGTGATGCTCACTTGCTTGCTCTCTAAAAAGCCTTTTGACTGAAATGATTGAACCTCCCAGTGACCTTATGATTCAAAAAACCCTGTAATGTGAATATAATCAAGCTGGTAGTTGATCTGGATGCATGCGCTGATTTATAGCAGCAGCAAAGGAGTGTTTAAGACTTAACTTCTGGAAACTGAACTCAGCACATTTCATGAGTTAAAAGTTCAAGATAACTTCAACACATTGTTCCCTAATGTAGCCTTTCACTATATTTGCTCATGCCTTTTGACATGCATGTTTTCATAAAGAGACTGTCCTGGAATCTGAACTCATTGCAGCACTTCTGAAAATATGGGTCGCTGGGGCCAGCAAAAGACTTGCTGGGACCCAGGGCTGAAGCTGAAATCTAAATTCTGAATTCTGACAATGGCAGGGCTTGGGTTTTGGTCCTCTGTAGTAGTCGTATAGTAACTTTGGACCTCTGTAGTAGTCATGTAGTAACTTTGTTATGAGAAGGGGGTCATGGTGCAATAAAGTTTGAGAACCCCTTGCTTCAACATGTAAATTATCATCTAACACCTAGGGTACGTCTAGACTACAAGCCTCTTTCAAAAGAGAGCTACTAGACTGCAATCACTTCTTTCGAAAAAGCGAGATGCTTTTTCAAAAGAGAGCATCCAGGCAGTCTGGATGCTCTCTTTCGAAAAAGCCCTGTTTGCCCTTTCGAAAAAAGGCATTCTTCCTCGTAAAATGAGGTTTACCATGGTCGAAAAACTCGCTGTGTTCTTTCGATTTAATTTCAAAAGAACGCAGTGGCAGTCTAGATGCAGGGGAAGTTTTTTCGAAAAAAGGCCGCTTTTTTCTAAAAAACTCTGTTGTCTAGACACACCCCTAGTGTTTCACATACCATCCTTGTCCAAAAGCTTTAGAGGGGTAGCTGAGTTAGTCTGTAACTGGAAAAACTTAAAAAACAACGAATAGTCTAGCAGCACCTTAGAGACTAACAAAACATGGTACCATATACATGTTTTGTTAGTCTCTAAGGTGCTGCTAGACCAGTGTTTCCCAATTGGTGCTCTGTGGAACCCTGGGGAACCCTGGGGTTCCGCGGAGCAAAACTAGGGGTTCCGCGAGGAGCCGGTACTCGACCGCCTCCCTCTGAAAAAGAGAGAGAGCCAGCTAGCCAGCAGAGGCATGGGCGGCGAGTTGTGTGGACTCGTGGTGCCCGTGCTCCAGCAATATTTGGAGCTGGAGCGGGTCCCGATCCGCCCCCGCGTGTCCTCCCATCCCGGCCCCAGAGAGTCTCTCCCCAGTCCCCGTCCCGGTCCCGTCCCTGCCGTGCGCAACCTTCTCTGAGCTCCCCCTTGCTGGCTGCTGCTGCCCTGCACAGCGTGCTCAAACCAGTGGGTGGGGAGACTCCTGGACGTGACGTAACGTCACGGCCCGGGATTTTAAACCTGCTGGGTGCTGTGTTGCGCCGCGCGGCTGAGTTGCGGGTTCGGAGTCCGGGGACAGAGCACAGACTCCGGCCCCGCAAAGTGGAAGGCAGAAGGTACGGGCGAGGGCGAGGGAAAGGGCTTGTGCAGAGGGAAAGGGGAAGGGCAAGGGCTGGGAGAGGAAGGTGCTTGGGCGGAGGCAGAGGGGAAGGGGAAAGCACCAAGAGACAGGGGTGGAGGAGAGACAAATGGCAGGGGCCAAGTGCAGACAATGAGGAAAAGACAGGAGGAGGTATCAGTGGGAGGGGTCAGGGTGATGCTGGGAGGAAGAGGAAGGGGAAGGGTATTGGGGGCTAGAGGGGTGAGGAGGTGCTGGGAGAAGGCTTGAAAGAAGGGGTGGGCATGAGGAAGGCCGGGATGGAGCAAGTCATGTGAGAGGGCACAGGGCATGAGGGAATGGGGGCAGAGGGTGCTGAGGGGTGGGCATCAGGGAAAAGAGGGCAAAGGGGGCAGCGGAAGTGAGGAAGGGGAGGCACCAGGAGGGTGCAGGGGTAAGGAAGGTGCAGGTGCCAAGGAATTCTGGGGTGAAGCAGAAGGGCAGACACCTGCAGGGAGGACCACCATCAGAGGAGAGACGCAGGGCAGGTTTGTAGAGGAGGTGTTAGAGAGGGGATGAGGAGGGTAGCTCACATGATCAGAGTGGGGCTACTGGAGGAGTGGGCATAGGGAGGAGAGAAGGGCTGGTGGAGGGGGGCAGGTTGCAGGAGGGCTGAGGACAGTGAGAAGAGCAGGAGTCAGGACAGCAGAGGAGGGTGAGGAGTGGGGGGGCAGCAGGCACCAGGGGAGCTGATGGAGCAAGGGGAGGAGACATGACAGCAGAGGGAAAAGGTAGAGGTTTCAAAATAGTTATTAATAACTTGGGTGGAACATCGAAACAAGCCACATGAACTCAGTACTGGTGCACAACACAAAATTCATTTTGCTCATGTGAGGAAACTCTTAGGCTATGTCTACACTGGTTGTTTCTTGCACAAGAACATCTTGCGCAAGAGTTCTTGTGCAAGAACACATCCACACTGCCATGTGCGAGCTGTGCTTTTGCACAAGAGCATCTATGGCAGTGTGGACGCTCTCTTGCCCAAGAAAGTGCCGATGGCCATTTTAGCCATAGGGCTTTCTTGCGCAGGGAAATTCATGTTGCCTGTCTACACTGGCCTCTTGCGCAAGAATAGTTGCGCAAAAGGACTTATTCCTGAGTGGGAGCATCGTAGTTCTTGCGCAAGAAACCCTGATATCATACATGAGAACGTCAGTGTACTTGCGCAAGAACACACGGCCAGTATAGACAGGCAGCAAATTTTTGCGCAAGAGCGGCCGCTTTGGCGCAAGTTCGTGCCAGTGTAGACACAGCCAAGGGGAGGGAGGAAGGGAGGAAGGCAGGGGCAGGGAATCAGCACTGGCTCAGCATGTCTGCATGGTTTGGGGGAAGGTGCAGGGAAATTGAGCTCAGCTGGGTTGCAGAGTGGGGAGGTCGGGGGAGCTGGGCTGGGCTGGGCTGTGGTGTGTGTGTGTGTGTGTGGAGCTCAGAGCTCAGTTTGGCTGCAGGAGGAGGGAGGTGCCCGGAACTGGGGCTAGACTCAAGGGGGGGGGAGGAAGGGGCAGGGAATCTGCTTTTGGCTCAGCAGTTTTGTGGGGTTTGGGGGAGGTGCAGGGAAATGGGGCTCAGCTGTGCTGTGGGGGAGGCATGCAGGGATCCAGTGCAGGGCTCAGCTGGGCTGTGGTGGATGGGGGAGGGCATACAGAACAGACGGGCAGCTCAGCTGGGCTGTGAGGGGCTGCAGGGAACTGGTGCTGCACTCCCTTGGATTGTGAGGGATGGTTTTGGGGGAGGTGCAGGGAACCAGCAGGAGTGGGCAGCTCAGTTGAGTTGCAGGGGATAGAGGTGCAAAGAAGCCTAGTGGGGAAGAAGGGGGGGGGAACCAGGAGCCCTGAAATGACCTCCCCTGGTCCAAAAATTCCTCATCTGGGACCTGTCAGGTCCAGAGGGTGCCAGATCAGGAGGTCCAACTCCTACCCAAGTCCTCCTTGCACGCTCCCTCGTAGCCAGACACCCTACCCCAATCTGCTCCTGCTCCCTTCCCTGGCCAGACACCCTACATCCAGCCTGCTTCTGCACCCTACCTACCGCCCAGACCTTGACCCCTTCCGCCCCCCACCTCCTTCCCAGATCCTGCACCCCATCCCTATCCCACTCCTTGGCAGCCCTGCCATCCACCCTAGCACCGCCCTGGCCCCAGCACCTTGCCTCACACCCCAGGACTCAGCACCACCCTGGCCCTGGCCCCAGCACCCTGCCATCCACGCTAGCACCCAGCAGCACCCTGTTCCTTGTCCCAGCACCCTGCCAGTCGCCCTAGTGCCCAGCAGGACCATGTCCCTGACCCCAGCACCCTGCCACCTGCCTGCCCCAGCACCCTGCCACCTGAGCCAGCATCCTTCCACCCAGCAGCACCCTCTCCCCAGCCCCAGCAACCACTTTCACTCTGTCCCCTGCCCCCACCAGCACATTTGGGACCACATTAGTGAGGCTTGGGGGTTTTTAGAGGAGTTTTTTTTTGTTTTTTGCATCTCACTTGTGTGGCCCCAACTGACTTTTCTGTGGGCCAGTGACCTTTGACTCAAAACAGGTTCCTCACCCCTCTCATATATAAAGACAATGCTAAAACCTTTTGAGTTTGACATAATATTTTATTTAAAAATGAAGCCTGGCCAACAAGCCCCCAATTAGGACCAAACCCCCATTTCACTGCAGCATCATAACACTCCTGCACCACCTGACCCCAAATCTGAGCCTGGAACCCCCTGTCCTGAGCCTCTTACATCCCCAAACTCCTGCATCCCCACATCCTCAGTCTTCTGCCACAACATTCCTTCACCATCCACACATCACAAGTCTGTGTCCTGAGCCCATCATACTCGCAACCTTCTTGCCCTGAGTCCCTCACATATCCAGCCCAAACTCCTGCACCTTCACATCCACAAGCCTTGGCTTGCTCAGCACCCCAACCTTCCACCTGAGCCCAACACTCCCCAGCCTAGAGCCCCCTCCCCAAGCCAACAGCCCCTTCTCCTGTATCCAAATTCCCTCCCAGAGCTTGTACTTCTCACCCCTTCCCACACCCAAATCCCTCATTCCCACCCCACACCTCACTCTCACTAGGTTGAGACAGGTATAAGGGCTGGGGATAGCAAGTGATGGAGAGGAGGGGAACAGAGCGGATGAGGCCTCACAGAAGGGAGGTGGGGGGGGTGTCTCGGGGAAGGAATGTGATTTTTGTGAATTGGTAGGTCCCTCTCTCCTCCCACCCCCCCCCTTTTTTTTTTTTGCTTGACAAACCTAGGGGTTCCTTGAAATTCTGAAAAGCTGAAAAGGGTTCCTCGGCCAAATAAAATTGGGAAACACTGTGCTAGACTATTTGTTGTTTTTTTAAGTTATACCATCCTGTCTTTTGTTTTGTTTTTCAGTATAATGGATTTCAATTGGGTAAGGCAACTTTAACATGAGCCACTTCTATTTTCTACTCTGTTCACTTGGGGGCTTACCGTACATGTAGCACCTGAACAGGGACTGAAAACCTTCCTCTCATCTGAAGTATTAGGGGCATTTTGGAGTCTATTACTGAGCTGAATATGCGGTGATAAAAAATGCTGACACAGAAGTGCTATGGTATGGTATTGCCACCTTTGCTTCAGTGCAGGGCACCCACTCAATAGCTACCCTCAGTGCAGAAGTCAGGGTGACAATATTTTAACACTCCCAAAATAACCTTGTGACCCTCCTGTCTCTCCCTTTTGAGTCAGGATCCCCCGATGTGAGAAATACTGGTCTCCGCCCATAAAATCTATATAGTACAAGCTAAAAGTGCACAAAAGACCAGATTTCACAGGGACAGACCAGATTTCACAGTCTGTGATGTGTTTTTCATGGCCATGAATTTGGGAGGGCCCTAGTAAATAGCCTGCTTTCATTGTTTCCCTGTGTTATTTGATCAATGCTTTCTGTAGGGAGAGAAGTCAATGGAGGTAGAATATAAGAACTGTGCTTGTCATTGCCCTTGGTCAGCCTGTCTGTATCTACCTGTTGTCTTGTACTTGGGTGGTAGGCTCCTTGGAGCAGTGGTTCCCAAACTTTTTGGCATCACGCCCCCTTTTGATTTTTGAGAAACCCTCACGCCCCCCCTTCCCCAAAATAGCAGCAAAAGTTGTTGAGCAAAAAAAAAAAAAAAACTGACCGGGGCTGAAAAACAAAAATAGCAGCAAAACTTTGGGGGGGAGGGGGGGGAATTGACGGGAGGGGGACTGGGTCACCTTGCACCCCCCCTGGAATTTCTTCATGCCCCCCAGTTTGGGAACCCATGCCTTGGAGGAAGGACTCTCTATCTGTTATATTTTTGTATACTGTGGAGCCCTGATTTCTGATCTAGACCCCTAAGTGCTACTATTATACATAGAGTAGCCCAGTGTCTGTGAGTCTGTAACGCTGTTGTACACGGCCACGCCCCCTGGCCATGTACGTCAGCGCCCCGCCCCCCTTCCCCTCCAGCCAGGTGCTCAGCCGGGCCACCGCGGTGGAGAGGAAGGGGGTGGGGCGGTGACATACACGGCCAGGGGGCGGGACCGTGTACATCACCCCCCCTTCCCCTCCCGCTGTGGAGCTCAGCTGAGTGCTGCGCCCCCCTCAGCCGGGCCGCCAGGGGAGCCAGCAGCGCAAGGGGCCGTTTGGGCTCCCCCACGGCAGGAGGGGAAGAGGAGGCGGGGTGGTGACGTACACAGCCCCACCCCCTGGCCATGTACATCACCGCCCCGGCCCCCTCCCTCGCAGCAGCCCGGCTGAGCAGGCAGCACTCAGCCGAGCGCCATGGTGGAAGGGGAAGGGGAAAGGGGCAGGGAGAGACAGAGGGGAGAGAGAGGCAGGAGGAGGAGGAGAAGAGAAAGTGAGAGTGAGAGGCAGGAGGGGGAGAAGAGAAAGAAAGAGAGAGAGAGAGGCAGGAGGCGGAGGAGAGCTGAGAGAGAGAGGGGGAGGCAGTAGGAGGAGAGAGAGAGAGAGAGACAGAGGGAGCAAGAGAGCTCAGGAGAGAAGACCTGAAAATCCCGTCTTATGGCAGGCTAATTGGCTAGTAGTACAAATAATAATAATGTAATAATAATGTTTCGAGTGTATAGGGGCAGGGGGAAATGCATAAATATCCCTTTAGGAGACAGTCTGGGACCTGCAGCAGGGGGATCATCAAGGAGTCCTTTTCTCCATGTAAACAGGAGAGGAGCAAAAGAGAGGGGAGTAAAAGCCAGGCAGGCGGCAGGAGATGTCAGTCACTCTCTAGGCACCACTAGGCAATCTGACTGGGCGTTTGGGATCCCTAAACCAGTGTCCTGTTTTTGTGTTTGTTTTTTGGTTTTGGTGGCAATTATTCCTGTCCCGAAGCCTGATTAAAAAGAGGACAGAGCATTCTTTCAGGGTTGTCAAATTTCTACTTGCATAAAACTGAACTCCCATGCCCTGCCCCTACTCTGAGGTCCATCCCCACACACCCTATCCCCCTTCCCTCTCTTACTTGCTCTTGTCACTCTCATTCCCTTGTTCATTCTCACTGAGCTACAGCAGGGGTTGCAATGCGGGAGGGGGTGAGGGCTTTGGATGGGGTGTGTGGGCTCAATCGCAAGTCGTGCAAAGGAAGAAAGTCGTTTCTGTCCCATGGTAGACCAAAGACAGTTCTCAACACGTTTTAACTTTGAAAAAGAGCGCTCCCTTTCACAGTTTGTTCCCAAGATGACGAGATACATCCTGAAAGCAATGTGGACATTTGGAAAACTTGTCGCCAACTAGTCTGCTATTTGTGCACTGATCATTGCTGCCACAGATTTCTTCTCTGCATACATATGTGAGAACAATAGAAATTCATTTGCAAATGCATGTTTGAGATCTGATGGATAGATACCTATTAATGCCCTAGAGGTGCATTAGTTTGCTCTAGAGGTGACTTCAGCACTGAACATTGATCTATCCACAAGAAAACTGAACTTTCATTCAATGTGGCATAAGCTGCTTGTCGTCTGACCATCTCAATAATAAGTTTATCCATGATAGGATAGAAACACTGTGTGAAATTTGTCCCTGGCATCCAAATCTGAGACAATATTATCCATACAAACGTCATCAAAAATTGCTTTCTCAGTCGTCTGCATTGTGTGGTCTCTTTGTAGTCGAAGGGTGTGAGATCTTCTGCAGTTGCCTCAAACACATGAAATTTATCCTGGGTATCATGAATGTGTGCTAAAAGACCATCATATAAATTCATGGCAGTGCACAGCTCAATGCCAGATTAGAGCTTTATTCGCCAGATTAGTCTTTTGTAGTATGTCATTCCAAATGATGCACATCAAAACTTTCTTGAACTGATCCAGTTTCTTAGTCAATGACTTTGCCTCATGGACAGCTGCTGCTGGCTGTTGATCACTTTCAGCTGTGTCTATCAAAGTCTGACAAATTTCAGAATTGTTCATATAATGAGCTCTGGTGGCATCGTTCAGTGCTGACCACCTTATTTCTGATACGCTTTGTATAACATAGATATTTTGCTTCATGTTATTTACTAATTTAGACCATCTCTGGGGTGAAGCTGAGAAGAAAGTAAAGAGTGACTACAAAATCCAACATTCAGCCTGCCCAAGGATGGAAAATGTTAGAGGGAACACTGCTTATTACTACAGTGTTTGCATTTCACAGCTGTGTTTCAGAAATCTTAGGCTACTACTAAACACCGTTACTGGCGGGAATGTATGGCCAGCATCAGCCAAAGTACTGTTATTTCGTAAATGACACTGTATGATCTTGAGACACAATGTGGCCAAGTTATCAGCTCTGCATCACAATGCTTTGCTCTGTGGATTTTACAGTCATAGGGCAGCAACGTCACCTTACTTCTCTCCTTATCAGCCGATTGACTATCAGGTGAATCCTAAGTATAAGTGTAGTATACAACAACATGGCTATTATTTTAGAATGAAGTAGCATGAATTTTTCACACGGTGTGAAACATTCAAGAGCGAAAATTAAAGTGGGTGATATTAGATGTATAGGTGACAGGGCATTTCTCCCTTATATATTTCTATATAGTGTAATTTAAGGGCCTACAATTATGAGAGTGTCTAGGGTCTATGAAGAGCTGGCCATAGTTCTCAGTCAATGGAAGCTTCAGAGTCGGCACTTGGGCAGGGGCGGCATACAGAGCCCCCTGGCTGCTGCTCCTAAGCATAGGAGCCAGAGGGGGGAACATGTCCTGCTTCCAGGAGCCGTGTAGAGCCATGGCAGGCAGGGAGCCTGCCTCACTTCCGACTGTACCTTAAGCCACCCAGTTGGCAGTGCTGGCTGGACCAGCAGAGTCCCTTTCATGCTAGTTGAAAACCAGACACCTGGAACTCTACATTGTATTACTATGTCAATCTGTTCTTTCCCTGGATGATTAAAGTAGACCTGCTTCTTCGCTTGGGGGAAATGAAATAGGACTTACTTACACTGCCCCACTGTGCTACAAAGTAGCACTTGGGGGCTTACCGTACATGTAGCACCTGAACAGGGACTGAAAACCTTCCTCTCATCAAGAAGGCTCTGCCTGCTCTATCTGTGGCTATGAGATTTCTGCCCTCCCAGGCGGGAGGATAGAGAAACTTCATTGACCTCAGACGTTCTAGTCCCAGGACTTGGCAGAGGGCCCACTGGCTGCAGTCAGGAGGGCACAGGCCTCTCAGAATGAATACAGAAAGGGCAAAGGACTGGGGGCACGTGATCCTGACAATCAGGTATGTGGACTGTTGCCAAGAGGGACACACAAGGTTGGGTCTGCTCTGGGCAGCCAGCGATGGTCTGAATTTCTGGCTGACATGGGACTCTGAGACTTATGGGGAGTTCTGGACTATTGAGGATTCAGACAGCTGCAGAATCTGAGTAAAAGGGACACAGTTTTGGGCCATGAAGTGTGATATCCCAGGGGTAATTTGATTTAAATGTGGGAAGGGAAAGGCACATTAGAAAATGCTAATCTACAAGAACTTTGGACTGAGGGACCGTCATTCCGGGAACATGCGAGATTGCTTTCCTGTGCTAGCCCCAGCTGCGTGGGCCAGGAGTATAGGGTAAGTTTCAGAGTTAGTGGTTGGTCATGGGTTTTAGACTTTTCCATACTTGCCTGGGATGCCTTGACTCAGTCCACAGAGAATGAATGTATGGTGAGCTTGTGTAGCTTAATATAGAGGCCTGATAATCAGCAATACCCAGGTTGGGGAGTGAAGACTGAGAGGAAGTCAAAGCTCCATAAGGCCCTGGGAAATAGGGGTGACAATGGCTTTGATAGTCTTGCTGATCAGTTAGGTAAATTGCAGATCCAGATACAGGTTTTTGGTTTTTTACTGAAACCAGTTGAGGAAAAAGAACAAATACAGAGCCTAGAGGACATGTAGAAAGTATTAGTCTTGAAGAAGAGAGACCAATTGATTGTGGCTGTGATGGGGCGGACAGGCCCCCCACACTGAAGGGCTGGGAGTAGCCCAGGCCCAGCTGGCTGAGAAGGCACTGCCCCTCAGAGCCAGGGTATAAAAGCAGAGTGAGGCTGCAGGGGGAAGGAGTAGTCCAGGCCGTGCTGGTGTTTCTGCAGCAGCTGAGACCGGAGTCGCTGCCTGTGCCCGACCCTGAAGCAGAGCCAGCAGCCGCCAACCCCAGGGAGGCAGGAGCACCCACAGCCCCGACGGCAGCCCCAGCAAGTACTGACTCTGAGGCAAATAGGCCACAGGGGAGCCAGGGTGTGGTAGGAAGCAGCCCAGGGCAAAGGACTAACAGTGCGGCTCGGCATGTATCGGCCGGATTCCCCGCAGAGTGGGCAGGAGCCATAGTCCTTTTTTTTTTTTTTCCCCACTTCCCCTTTGCCCTCTCCCTCCCCTTCATGGAGTGTGTGCTGTGATTGGCTGGTGCTGTGATTGGCTGTGATTGGCAGGTGGAAACTGTTGGCTTCTAAATAAAGTTTGAATTCTAGAAGCCTCTGATTATTGGCTGTGCCTTAGTAGGGGGAGGGACTTTCAGGCAGTCCAGGGCTTTATAAGGCTCTTTGGGCAAGCGACCAAGGAGCTTGCGAACAGGTGAGTGCTAACAGGGAGTTTAGAGAGGGAGTTGGGAAAGGGGTGAGGTTCTCTTGCCTTTCTTTTAAATCCCTTCTCAGGACAGCAGGGATGGATGGTGATGGTTCTGCTGTTGTTACCTGCACAGAGTGTGCTATGTTTGTCTTCCTCCCGAAGAAAGAACGGATTTCATCTGCACTAAGTGCAATCTGGTCGCCATTTTGGAAGAAAAATTAGAGGGCTGGAGGCCCAAGTGTCGACCCTACGCCGATCAGAGAGGATGAAGACTTCCTCGATAGAAGGCAGCGTTTAATCCTTCAAGCACGGCAGGCGGAAGAGCCGAGAGGGCAGTATGGGACCAGGAAGAGAACTGGCAGCATGTAACTTCTAGAAGGGGAAAAGGCCAGCATTGGAATCCCCAATGCTATAGAGGTAAGTAATCGCTTTCAGGCTCTCTCACAGGCTCTGCAGTGCTGAATGCTTTGGAAGGGATCTCACAAGGAAGAAACCGGAAGGGAACACCATCTACTGGAAGGCATGGGATGCGTAGTCCTAGGGATGGGGTTCACGGCCACCACCCCAAAAGAAAACGACGGGTGGTGGTGGTCAGGACTCTCCTAAGAGGGACTGAGCCATCCCTCTGCCGACCGGACCTGGAATCTCGAGAGGTGTGCTGCTTACCGGGAGCTCGCATTCAGGATGTGACTGAGAGGCTTACCAAACTGATCAAACCTTTGGATCGCTACCCCTTCCTGCTTCTCCACATGGGAACTAACGATACGGCCAAGAATGACCTCGAGTGGGTTACTGCGGATTATGTAGCACTGGGAAGAAGGATCCAAGAATTCGGAGCACAAGTGGTGTTCTCGTCCATCCTCCCTGTTGAAGGGAAAGGACTGGGCAGGGATCGTCGAATTGAGGACGTAAATGCGTGGTTGCGCAGGTGGTGTCGCAGAGAGGGCTTTGGTTTCTTCGACCATGGACTCTGTTCTGGGCACGAGGATTGTTAGGAAGAGATGGGATCCACCAACCAAGAGAGGAAGGAGCATCTTATGGGCAGGCTTGCAAACCTAGTGAGGAGGGCTTTAAACTAGGTTCGCTGGGGACGGTGACCAAAACCCTGAGGGGAGTGGGAAAGTCGGATACCGGGAAGAAATGCAGAGAGGAACGAGCAAGAAAGGAGGACCCCTGTTTCGAATGGAGAAGATAGGGCGATCAACTGGTTACCTGAGGTGTTTGTACACTAATGCGAGAAGCCTGGGCAACAAACAGGAAGAACTGGAGGCCCTGGTCCAGTCCGAGAAATATGATTTAATGGGATAACAGAGACTTGGTGGGATGACTTGCATGACTGGACCGCTGTCATGGAAGGGTATAGACTGTTCAGGAAGAACAGGCAGGGGAGAAAAGGAGGAGGAGTTGCACTATATGTAAGAGAGCACTATGATTGCTCTGAACTCCAGTATAAAGAGGAGAAAACCTGTTGAGAGTCTATGGGTTAAGTTTAAAGGAGCAAACAACAGCAGTGATGTTGTGGTTGGTGTCTGCTACAGGCCACCGAATCAGGTGGATGAGGTAGATGAGGCTTTCTTCGGACAACTGAGAGAAGCTTCCGGATCGCAGGCCCTGGTTCTCGTGGGGGACTTTAATCACCCTGACATCTGTTGGGAAACCAATACGGCAGTACACAGGCAATCCAAGAACTTTTTGGAGAATGTTGGGGATAACTTTGACGCAAGTGCTGAAGGATCCGACCAGGGCCGTGCACAGCTTGACCTTCTGCTCACAAACAGGGAGGAACTAATAGGGAAGTGGAGGTAGGTGACAACCTGGGAAGCAGTGATCATGAGATGGTAGATTTCAGGATCCTGACCAAAGGAAGAAAAGAGAGTAGTAAAATACACACCTTGGACTTCAAAAAGCAGATTTTGACTCTCAGAGATCTGATGGGCAGAATCCCTGGGATGCTAACATGAAGGGGAAAGGAGTCCAGGACAGCTGGCAGTATTTTAAAGAAGCCTTATTGAAGGCACAGAAAGAAACCATCCCGACGAAGCAAGAGAGGCAAACATGGTAGGAGACCGGATTGGCTTACGGGGAAATCCTTGGTGAACTTAAGCACAAAAAGGAAGCTTAGAAAAGTGGAAACTTGGACAAATGCCCAGGAGGGGTTTAAATGTATAGCTCGAGAATGCCGGGGTTATCAGGAAGGCGAAAGCGCAAATGGAATTGCGACTGGCTAAGGATGTGAAGGATAACAAGAAAGGTTTCTACAGGCATGTTAACAAGAAGAAGGTGATCAAAGAGGGTGTGCGGCCCTACTGGATGAAGGAGGTAACCTAGTGACAGATGATGTGGGAAAGCTGAAGTACTCAATGCTTTCTTTGCCTCTGTATTCACGGACAAGGTCGGCTCCTGGACTTCTGCGCTAAGTGACTCAAGATGGGATGAAGATGGACAGCCCGTGGTGGGTAAAGAACAGGTTAGGAACTATTTAGAAAAGCTAAAAGTACACAAATCCATGGGTCCGGACTTAATGCATCCGAGGGTACTGAGGGAGTTGGCAAATGTCATTGAGGAGCCTTTGGCCATTATCTTTGAAAAGTTGTGGAGATCGAGAAATCCGGATAATTGGAAAAAGGCAAATGTAGTGCCCATCTTCAAAAAAGGGAAGAAGGACGATCCAGGGAACTATAGGCCGGTCAGTCTTACCTCGGTTCCTGGAAAAATCATGGAAGGGATCCTTAAGGAATCCATTTTGAGGCACTTGGAAGAGAGGAAAGTGATTAGGAATAGTCAGCATGGATTCACAAAGGGCAAGTCGTGCCTGACCAATCTGATCAGCTTCTATGATGAGGTAACTGGCTCTGTGGACATGGGAAAGTCAGTGGATGTGATATACCTTGACTTTAGCAAGGCTTTTGATACGGTCTCCCACAATATTCTTGCCAGCAAGTTAAGGGAATGGATTGGATAAATGGACAGTAAGATGGATAGAAAAATGGCTAGAAGGCCGGGCCCAGCGGGTAGTGATCAACGGTTCGATTTCAGGTTGGCGGTCGGTTTCTAGCGGAGTGCCCCAAGGTTCAGTTCTAGGACCGGTTTTGTTCAATATTTTTATTAATGACCTGGATGAGGGGATGGATTGCACCTTCAGCAAGTTTGCGGATGACACTAAGCTAGGGGGAGAGGTAGATACGCTTGAGGGCAGAGATAGGGTCCAGAGTGACTTAGACAAATTGGAGGATTGGGCCAAAAGAAATCTGATGATGTTCAACAAGGACAAGTGCAGAGTCCTGAATTGGGATGGAAGAATCCCAAGCACAGTTACAAGCTGGGGACCAACCAGTTAAGTAGTAGTTCTGCAGAAAAGGACCTGGGGGTTACAGTGGATGAGAAGCTGGATATGAGTCAACAGTGTGCCCTTGTAGCCAAGAAGGCTAATGGCATATTAGGGTGCATTAGGAGGAGCATTGCCAGCAGATCCAGAGATGTCATTATTCCCTTTATTCGGCTCTGGTGAGGCCACATCTGGAGTATTGTGTCCAGTTCTGGGCCCCCCACTACAAAAAGGATGTGGACGCATTGGAGAGGGTCCAGCGGAGGGCAACCAAAATGATTAGGGGGCTGGAGCATATGACTTATGAGGAGAGGCTGAGGGAGTTGAGTTTGTTTAGTCTGCAGAAGCGAAGAGTGAGGGGGGATTTGATAGCAGCCTTCAACTTCCTGAAGGGAGGTTCCAAAGAGGATGGAGAGAGGCTGTTCTCAGTAGTGACAGATGGCAGAACAAGGAGCAATGGTCTCAAGTTGTGGTGGGAGAAGTCCAGGTTGGATATTAGGAAAACTATTTCACTAGGAGGGTAGTGAAGCACTGGAATGGGTTGCCTAGGGAGGTAGTGGAGTCTCCATCCCTAGAGGTGTTTAAGTCTCGGCTTGACCAAGCCCTGGCCGGGTTGATTTAGTTGGGCTTGGTCCTGCCTAGAGCAGGGGGCTGGACTTGATGACCTTCTGAGGTCTCTTCCAGCTCTTTGGTTCTATGATTCTATGATTCCCTTCCTAAAGGGCCCTGGGCTGGGACCCGGTGGAGAGGGAGGGCCCGGGTCCCCCTACCACCCATTTTCCCTTCCCTGGACAATCAACCCCTGGTCCAGGAGAGGCTTCTCTGGGCAGCTAGGCCTCAAAGGCCATATTTACCCCGGTAGAGGGGCACTGACTTCGGGACTAGACTGCTAGAGCCGTATTTATCTTGGTAGAGGGGCACTGTCTTCGGGAAGAGGCTGCTAGAGCTGTATTTAGCCCCGGTAGAGGGGCATTGACTTTGTGGCACAGCCGAGGGGGGGACAAGCCCCTCGACAACTGCTAGAGCCGTATTTATCCTGGTAGTGGGGCACTAACTTTCAGGACGAGGCTGCTAGAGCCCTATTTACCCCCCCGGTAGAGGGGCATTGACTTTGTGGCGCAGCCGGGGGGGGACAAGCCCCTCGACAGTGGCTAAGATGAACCAATGAATCCCCACACAGGTCAACAAGCACTGTGTTCATCAGAGGAAACTCCAGGTTATTCTTTAAGAAGTCCATCAGTTGAACAGGGGTATCCCGCCCCTGCATGAGCTCATGAAGACTCAGCTGGATGGAGAACTGGGCACCAATGGTATTGTGAACTGCCAACTTAAGAAAACAAATCTTCCTGTCAGTCAAGTGGAAAAGATGTGAAAGCCAAAGTTATAGGACTAGAAAGAACGATGACTTCCCTCACAGCCTTGATAACAAGAATAGCACAAGAGAAAAGCCAATGGGCTCTGAATCCAAGGAATGACAGGCTGCCTGTCATCAGGAAGTGGAGAAAAAGTTATACAAAGTTATACAAAGGGAAGTCTACCCAGGAAAGCCAAGGATTGTGGAAACCCTACAGATTGAGAAGGAGGAACTTTAAAAGGGCAGCTAGGTATGATTATTGTGGTTGATGGACACCGTCAATCAGTTGAAAGGAAGTGAGACACTCTGGACAGGCAGCACCGTGTTGAAGATGTAAAGCTGCTGCTGCAGCTAGAGCAGACAAAGAGCAGCTACAGGACATCCTGACCAACAGCAGGACCTGGACATCAGCACCTCCCAGACCCAGTAGTTGCTGTCAAAAGTGGAACTAAAATGGGAGGTAGAGAAAGAGAAGATGCTAGTAAAGGAACAATTGTGAAGTAGGTCAAGACCTCTTGTCTCCAGGAAGAGTGAACAATAGCTGAGAAACTGAGGAGGAAGACAAATTTCCTGTGGCTACAGATGGAGAAAGAAGCTCTTTACAATAACAACAGGACCAGAATTGAGAAGATTCAGCCGGGGAGGGTGGAAGAGTTGAAATCTTGGCAGCTCTGATACCAGAACTGCAACAGGATGTGCAGTCAGTTATGCGAAGGTGCTTCGAGGGGCGGGACCAGCTGTGGGGATGGCAGAAGAATAAGATGGCTCTGCAAGCCCTCCAGGATCGGAACATTGTGCACAATCTGGAGCTGCAGCAGCACAAGAAGGAGATGTGGGGGTGACAGCAGGATGACCAAAATGTTCAGCTGCAAGAGTCCTTCTGAGACAAGAGCCACCTGGGGGAACAACTTAACAATTTACATCTCAAGCCCTCTCAAGGTGGCTTGATTTCTCCATAATGATTGTTTCAAGAAATTAACTTCTGTACTATTCAGTATTATTATTTTTTAAGCTACAGGTTTAAAGAGGCTGAGTTGTCTGGTGGCGGAGCACAGGACAGTCAGCTGGGATCTCCCAAATGTAACTGTGTTACCATAGCTTGCATAACGCTTTTCATTAGCACATGTGATTTGGGCTGGATGTTCTCTTAGAGACTCTTGCACTTCATCCACTAGCATTTAGTTTTAGAAAGGAAGCATAGAGTTGCTCTGTGGCAGAAGCCACAGGATCCATTTGCCAGTGGCCTCGGCACATGGCCTCTGTTGGCTTAGAAGTTTTGCTTGATTATTGTTTTCTGGTGCAATTACTGTGACCTAGTCAAGGACTGGAGCCCCATTGTGCTAGGCTCAGTGCATTTACATAGCACAGTTTACAAATTAAATCTGAAGCATTTTGTGTGTGAGAGATCTGACATTTCTTTGGCCTATCCAGGATGGGAATGATCATTCCTTTTTCTCATTGTTCTCCTCCTGTGTTTCCAGCATGAGGGCTGCCTTCCTGCATCCTGATTGCCTGGTT
The DNA here is from genome assembly GCA_019425775.1 of Rafetus swinhoei. Taxonomy (NCBI): domain Eukaryota; kingdom Metazoa; phylum Chordata; order Testudines; family Trionychidae; genus Rafetus; species Rafetus swinhoei. The sequence goes on along the minus strand of CM033428.1, from coordinate 16,189,535 downwards.
ACTAGGTGACTAATCTATCTTCTTGAATAATGATGAAAATGGTGCAATGGCATAAGAGAAAATACATCCTTTGAAATATTCCTCTGAGAACACGCATTCCGGGGGTTGCGTTTAATGTATGCACTATTAAAAAACCTTTATTTTTTGCTTCTTTTTTTTACCAGAGGTGCAGAAGTTTGAGGAACTGTGCCTTTCAGCACAAAATGCCTTGTAACGGAATGACCAGTTAGAAAGCTACCATTTCATTAGTCGTGAACCTGCTGTATGTATGTATTCATTTAACAATTGCTGCTTAGGGGTTTGAGAACACAAATCATCTGAATAAACGCAGGGAACATTTCATTTATGTTTCACCTTTGGCTAGTGGTGTAGTAAATTATATCCTCAAATTATACCCCATGATGTCTCCAAATTAGTACTGACTTTTACTTTCTAAAAGAGTATGGTTCTAGTCAAAACATCTCTTCACATCTACGGTTAGGAAAAAATGAGAGAGCCAATAATGCTGAGAGGGACAGTGAGAGGCTGTCAGATATAATGTATTATGTTATTAATATGAAGATTTGGAGATCAGAATAGGGTTCACCCTTCCTGATCATTGGGTTAGAAGGAGGAAGTGAGGGAGCAGTGGTTCTGACTTCCAGAAGAACATCATTTGCTAAGACATAGCAAAGTAATTAATCTTCAAGAGAGTGGAGAATAGAAGACTGCAATACCAATATCCCAATACAATTTAGCATTTATATCATATATTATAAGCATAGATCTCCACTGCTTTACACAGATCTGGTATATCCACATTTTACAGACTGGAAAATTGAGGCACAGAACTGGTAAATGACTGCCAAAACTACATGGCACAACAATGACAAAACCAGGAATAGATTTTGACTCCCTGTCAGGTGTCCTATTCACTGGACCACTCTGCCTCTGAAAGAAAACTCAGGCAGCCGCACAGTCTGAATTGAATTAATTATGCATTCATAATGTTTTTCACTTACACAGTATTCTATTTACATATTCATTTAAATATTTGACTTATCTATTTCAGCTGTATGATCCCAACCAAGTAGTTGAATCACACAGGAGCCGTGAAGTGTAATTTCCAACTCAAATGTGTAAATCTAGTTGGAAACCAGTTGAGCTCATAGAAATTTTTATAGAACATTCACTGCCTTTAGAATGTGTGGCTTTTAAATCAAGGGAAAGCTGTTTGACAATTGTAGCTATTCTTATAGTTGGTGAATTATCCACACAAAAAAGCTTTGTTTCTATGTCTTTGTTCTAAATAATTCACCAGCTCAGTATATGGGTTGCTGAAAAATTTCACCAACAGATATTCCTTTAAGTATCAAATGGACATACTGGCTATATGCCATGTTTCTGTTCTCTAATTGGATGCACATAGCTCTTAGAAATAGATTTCTGCTGCAAATATTGTCCATTATAAATGACTCTTCATTAATATTCTGCAATTATTGCTTAGACTTCACTGTTTCCATGTACATTTCTGCCAAGAAGCTTGTCTGCTAGAATATTCATGGAAAATAAAGATTAAAGGGGTGTGAATATAGTGAAAGTGAAATAGTTTAAAACTTGTGATGGATTCTTACTCTCTTCTTTGATTGTTCCAACATCCTGGTCAGAAATCTGGAAGATTTATCCCCAGGGCCTTACAGGTGGGTATTATTCCCATTCAAAAGACAATGAGTCAGTTGCAGAGGTGGGACTAGAATTCAGGCAATTTCTGCCTCCCAGACCTATGCTTATGTCACTGAAGTGAACCCTACACCCATCTGAGGTTTCAAAAGCCTGAACCTTTGAGTTACTGGCAGCCTCCTGAAAAGTGTCAAGTATCTTTGTCAGATCACTGATTTTACTGCTAGCCAAGGATACTCAGCACTTTCTAGGATAAGGCCTCTAGTCTGGTATTGGGTATGGAGGAGAATTGCTGCTTTAAAAAGCAACATTTGTTCTTTTGTGTAAGGCTACATCTAGACTGAAAGCTTCTTTCAGAATAAGCTTTTCAGAAAGCTCTCTTCCAGAAAAGCTCATTTCGAAAGAGAACGTACATACAGCAAAAGTGCAATGAAATAGTGATGTGCTATTTCGAAAGATAGCATCCACACTGATTGGATGCTATCTCGCATTTAAAGCCACCCAGATCCAGTTCAGGCAGGGCATTAGGTCAGCAGTTGCTTCCGAGTGCTGTTGCCTAAGGCTAGCTGAGACGCATGCTTAAAGGATCCCCCTGGAGAGCCATTTCTCTGCTTCTGTTGCATGCTTGCCTACCTCTCCGAGGGACAGCAAAGCATTTGCATGCGTGCTCTGGTTGCCCAGCTTTTGGATGCCACAGCATACTCCTTGCCATGGAGCCAGAGCTGCCTTTGGGCATGAGATGGCCCCACACTGCCATGCTGCAATTTCTGCAGCACTTTGGGCAGGCTGCCTTCATGGTCCTGCAGGAGCTCAACACTGAGCTCATCAGCGAGACCCTCTGCCTGGTTGCAGGAGCAGGGTCCTTGCAACTGCACCCCACGGTGGAGAGATGCTTTTGGAGGCTGGGCACCAGTTTCTACTGGTGGGACTGGCTGGTCATGGAGTAGTGGGACAACCCGCAGTGGCTGTAAAACTTCAGGGTGAGAAAGGCCATCTTCTTGGAGCTGTGTGCCTGGCTCGCCGCTGCGCTCCGATGATGGGGCACCCAGATGCGACCTGCCATCCCCCTGGAGAAGCGGGTCGCCATTGCTGTCTGGAAGCTTACCACCCCAGACAGTTACTGGTCTGTGGGCAACCAGTCTGGTGTGGGGAAGTCTATCATCGGGGCCCTCCTCATGGAGGTAAGGCACTGTCGGGCTGCAGTCCCTGGTGGGGGAAATACTGAAAGGGGAACCCTAGGAAATGAGGGGTGGGGAGTGCATGGGATGAGCTGGTGGGGGGAAGCCTCAGTTCTGGGGACCTGGGTGACCTTGGGGTGGGGGCGGGGGCGGCCAGGGACAATAGGGGGATAGACAGGAGGGGGGGCTGGAGTGGGGTCAAGCATGGCAGGAGAAGGGGGGCCATAGCCATGCCAGGGTGAGGGAGCAGACATGGCAGGAGTGCAGGGGCAGAAGCAGGGACAGGCATGGCAAGTGGGGCAGGGACAGGAGCAGAGACAGGAGCCAGGTATGCCATCATCTCCCATATAGTGACATACATGTTGCAGCCCTGCTGCACCAGCTTGAACCACATTTGGCTCCGCCACTGGGTGTCATCCTGGACCTTCTGGGCCAGAGTCTACTGTATGTCCCAGAGGATGCCCACATGATCCTTCATGAGGTCCTCGTGGACCCTCTGGTGTTTGCAGGCTCGGGCGGCTGCCTTGGCTGGCGGTGATCGCCCTTCACTCATGGCTGGTCTGGCAGTGGAGAATAAAGAGGGAGAGGTGGTCAGTCATCCATGCACACACTGTCCCTGAGCCCTTGCCCTCCTAGAGAGGAGTTGCGATCTACAGTCCTTGACCCAGAGGATGGTGATGTCCTGGAAGCAAGGCCATGTGTGGCCTGGACAGTGGGCCCTGCCTCACAGAGGCCCAGAGGTGCCCATGGGATCATGCTTTCACCACCCTCCCATCCTATGCACAAGCAGGCAAGGGAAGTGTCCAGCCACACTGGAACCCCATGGGTGGGAAGGGGCCTGGAGCAGCCTGGCCTTCCATGGGGGCTGCACACACACCTGCACCTGGCAGCACTGTCTACGGGAGCAGGTGGTGCCTTGAGTGTGCAGACATGCCCGTGTGCCGTGGGCATCCGTGTGCCCTTGTCACCAGCCTCTTTCCAGTGGTGGCTGGTGGTGGGAGGGCGTCTCCCCCGGTGGTGGGAGGGTGTCTCCCCCACATCTGTGTGGCCTCCCCAGAGCCTGTGAGCAGGAGCCTGTGGGGGCTCCAGGGCTGCCTCCAGGGGCCGTGTGTTGCAGACTGGCGCTGCACATTCTTCCGTGTGCACGGACTGCAGCACGATGTTCAGGCTGAGAAGGCCGAGCAACGATCGCATCCCAGCCCCTCAGCGCCCGCCTCCCCTGCCCTGTGTGTGTGACAAACTAAGAGCACTTGCCTGATGATTTCTCCCCAGCCTCGGAGGATGCCTAGGAGACATCCAGCCTCTGGGGTACTGGCTCCAGGTTAAGCGTGATGGTGCTGGCCATCTCCTCCTCCAGCTCGGCATTGTCTTCCTCCTCCTGGCCTGGGAGTCCCGGGTGGGTGACGATGGGTGTCTCCAGCCCCTAGTTGATGACTAGGGGTGAGGAAGGGGCTGCACCACCCCCCAGGATGTGGTGGAGCTCGGTCTAATAGGGGCAGGAGTGGGGTGCTGACCCGGAGTGCGAGTTGCACTCCCTTGCCCTGGCCTATCCCTGCCGGAACTCTTTCACCTTGCTCCTGACTTGCTCGAGGCTCCTGGGGTGGTGGCCCCTCGTGGCCAGGGCATCTGGCTGTATATGTCAGGTTGCTGCACCTGGAGCGGAGATCCTGCAGGGTCTCCTCTTCGCCCTAGACATCCAGGAGGGCCAGGATCTCTGCCCCAAGCAGGACGGTGCACGCCTTTTTGTGCCCCTGGCTGGGTCCTGGGAGCCTTGGGCATGCTCCTTGTGAGGGCCAGTGGGCTCTCTGAGGGTTGAGGCTGGGCCATAGCACAGAAACAGTGTGTCAGTGGCAGCCGCGCGGTGAGGTACAGCTCCCAGGGCTGGCTTCCTGCCACAAGCTTTGTCCTGGGTGCCTTCGGCTTTAAGAGCTGGCAAGAGACAGGAATTATAGAGTTGTGATGAGTTTGGACAGAGTGGCCACCAGTGCACCTGTGTTATTTCCTGAAGGGCTCTTTTTTTGACAGAACTCCAACTTCCATTTCCACACATGCCTTTTTCCAAAAAAGCTTTTTCAGAAAATGCATTCTTCCTCATAGAAAGAGGTTTACCATGGTTGGAAAAACCCCTCTGTTCTTTAGACTTTTTGTTGAAAAAACGCAATTGCAGTGTGGATGCAAGTATTGTTTTTCCGGAATAATGGCTGTTATTCTGGAAAAATGCTGCAGTGTAGACATACCCTAACTCTGTGTTGCCCAGGCTGGCCTCATGTAATTGAGAGCTGGATCTCAAAACTATCTCAAGTCAGTGTGTTGTCTTGAGTTCAAGGTCTGTGTCCAGATGCTTGACACAGAATGCTTGCCACCATCCTTTGGTGGGGGCAGGGAGAGGATAAGGAAGTGTAGCTGCCATCCTGCCCATCTGGTTAGCAGAGAGGAGAATGGGATACACCTATGGAAGGGTATAGGTATAGCTAAGCTATCTTGAATGTCTGGGAGGTCCAGAAGGCAGGTTGCACTGTGCCTGCTCATGTGTCTGCTGGTGCACTTCTGTCTTCTCCCAAATTGTGGACTAAATGCCATGTAGTCTTAGGACTTCAGAGTGAGTAAAGGAAATGGATAAGCCATTGTGCTAATCCTCTAATTTTTAGGGTTATTTTCTATTTTGGCTCTGGAATGATTAATCTGTTTCAAGAAAAGCTAAGAAAGGTTCCTGGGCTTTTGTGTTTTATTGTGGGAATGAATAAGTTTATTTGGAGTAATGTATGTACTGGCTTGTTCAGAGGTTTTGAAGACAAGGTAGAACTGTTCCATTGTAAAGGAAAATAAGGCAGTGCAAATGTAAATCTTTCTCCTTGATTTTTGTCTTAAGTGTAATCATAGGTTCCTTTGACTGGCCAGATTTTGTTCCTGTAATCTTACTTTCACTGCCATGGCAACAATTGTGATGAGCACTGAGCTTATTCACTTTTATTACTGATAGGTGGGAACGTTTTTGACAATGCTTCTGACAGGAAAAACACACTACAATACGGACTCCTCACATGATCATTGTAGCTTTTCTGTACTCTCTGCTCAGCTCTTCTGTTTGAATAGTTCTCTCCTCCCTTTGTAGGATTCTCATTCCCTTTCTTTTCAGATGCATCGAAGTTACTGGCTACATGCCATTGTTAGGATCATGGAGCTACAAGATCTGTTAGGAATTATGCTTCTAGAAATAAGTTGGAGCTTCTTAGCCTGCAGAGTCCAGGGAATAATTATTTTAATATTTGGTGTTTAATGCAGATAATACATCAATATCAAGTGCGTACATGCATATACCGCTTCCTTGCCCACCCTCTTCATTATCAGGGATCAATCATAATATAAATTGGAGAATTCACATTCTCTCTTGGGTATTTTTCAGGCTTCATAATTGATTAACTTTCTTCCTCGGAACTATGCAATAGTTCTTCATCAGCTCAACTCATGTCTGAAATGCACAAAATGAGCTGAAGGATGTGCTGGAACTTGTGGCTCGGATGTCCTTTTAATCAAGGGAAATCTACTATTATTTAGTTCCAAGAATACCCTCCTTCCCCATAACTGTGAAACTTTTTTACAATGAGGGAAAATGATTGGTGCAAAGGTTCATATGGGGTAGGCTGCACAAGTAAACATTGTTCTTTATTTTGATGGTATTGTTCAAAATGTCATTGTTTCTTTAGAGACGTCCAAACCTCTTAATATAAGAAGTGAACTTCCAAATATGTCTGTTTTGAACATGTTGTGCCAATAAAGTAGGTTTGAGAGTCATGTATTTAAAAAGTTAAAATGAAATGTCAAACTCAGAAATAATCATATCCCTGTCCATGGCTTATGCGGTGTACAAGAGAGAATTCTGCCATGTAACAAAAATACCTATTCTCTCTATGCAATTCTCTCTACAATGTGAGAATGTAATGACTAAAATGTGAAAGGGAATGGAATACTACATTAATTTTTCTTAAGGGAAATCTACTTGGAGTACTTTTTAAGTGTTGTCTGTTTACTGTGACTTTATAGCATCAAAATGCTACCACCTACTGATATGCTAATGGAAAATAGACAAGCTATCTTGTGTGGTGCAAAAATTCATTGTGTGGTAATTCTAAAACAAACAAACAAAACAATACAACACACACACACAGAAACTCTTATAATAGCAGAAAGGCCAATTCAGTGTACATGCCTTATAACTTGTGATTATAGGAAGACTTCTATTAACATCTGTGTCCTTGAAGATCACAGTTTAAGTTATTGGGTTTGACTTGGAATTGAGAAGTAACCTAGCTTGGTTATTAGTTTCATATTGAAATCAGCTATTGTTATTTTTGTATTGTGGGAGCTTGTAGGGGTAGAGCCCCTGTCAGAGATCAGCCTTCATAGGGCAGGCTTTGTACACACTAAAGTAAAAGATGTGTCCTGCTCCATAAAGCTTATAGTCTAAGTAACTACATCTTTTCATTTTGCCTCATTTCACTACCATACTATATATACATATGTTGTAGTGTTCTTAATGTTGCACACAAATCCTTTAGTCAATCTGCCCTTACTGAAGTGAACATAAGAATGGCCATACCTGGAGCAGACCAAAGGTTCATCTAGTCCAGTATCCTGTCTTTCGACAGTTGCCAATATCAGGTGCCCCAAAGGGAATGAAAAGAACAGGTAATCATCAAGTGATCCATCCCCTGTTGCCTATTCTCAGCTTATGGCAAACAGAAGCTAGATATACCATCCCTACCCATCCTGGTTAATAGCCATCAATGAACCAATTATCCATGAATGTATCTGCTTCTTTTTTGGCCTTCACAATATCCTCTGGCAAGAAGTTCCATAGCTTGACTGTGTATTGTGTGAAAAATATTTCCTTTTTTGTTTAAAACCTGCTGCCTATCAATTGCATTTGGTGACCCCCTAGTTCTTGTGTTACGAGAAGTACATAACATTTATCTATTTTCTCCACACCAGTCATGATTTTATAGACCTCTATCATATCTCCTCATAGTCATCTTTTTTCTGAGCTGAAAAGTCCCAGCCTTATTAATCTCTCCTCATATGGCAACTGTTCCATACCTGTAATCATTTTCATTGCTCTTTTCTGAACCTTTTCCAATATCAATTTATCTTTTTTTTGAAATGAGGTGACCACATCTGCATGCAGTATTCAGGATGTGGGAGCACCATGGTTTATATAGATACATTCAGATATTCTCTGTCTTATCCATCCCTTTCTTTTGATTCCCAACATTCTGTTTGCTTTTTTGACCGCTGCTGCACATTGAGTGGATGTTTTCAGAGAACTATCCACAATGACCCCAAGATCTCTTTTTTGTGTGGTAACAGCTGATTTAGACCCCATCATTTTATACATACAGTTGGATTCAGTGATCCCCCTAAGCTGTAGGCCAGCACAGCTTCACAGATGATTATTCAGCCCTGCCCAGTCAGAGGCTCAGGGCTCTGTGCACAGAGCTGACTAACTGGGTGGGGCTGATTAATCACCTGTGAAGCTGTGCTGCTGTGCAGTTTAGAAGGAACACTGTTTGGGATTATGTTTTTCAATGTTCATTACAGTAAAACTCCAATAGTCTGGCATCCAACTGTACGGCACTCCCGATAGTCCGGCATCAAAATGGGAAGAGCCTAGTGAGTGAGCTTCGGCAAAAACGAGTCACAATGCAGCAGCAGCAACTGCTGAACCGAGCAAAAAGGGTAAAAAAGGGTTAAAAAAATAAAACATTACAGTATACTGTATCCAGTATGTACAATAAAAAGGGTTAAAACACTTTATATACAGAATATACTGGATACAGTATATATATATAAAACCAGCTTATAGTACCTCCTGATAGTCCGGCATATTTGATAATCCGGCACCACCTAGGTCCCAAAGGTTCCGGATTATCGGAAGTCTACTGTACTTTGCATTTATCAACACTGAATTTTATCAGCCATTTTGTTGCCCAATCACCAAGTTTAGTGAGATTCTTTTGAAGCTCCTTGTTGTCTGCTTGGGACTTAATTATCTTCAGTAGTTTTGTGTCATCTGCAAATTTTGTTACCTCACTGTTTACCCTTTTTCCCAGATAATTTATGAATATGTTGAACAGACCTCTGAGGGACACCACTAGTTATCTCTCGCCATTCTGAAAACTGACCATTTGTTTGTACTCTTTGTTTTCTATCTTTTAACCAGTTACCAATCCACGAGGGAGCCTTTCATTTATCCCATGACAGCGTATTTTGCTTAAGAACATTCAGTGAGAGGGACCTTGTCAAAGGCTTTCTGAACATCTAAATGCACTATATCCACGAGATCTCCCTTGTTGACTCCCTCAATTAATTCTGTCAAATTGGTGAAATTGTTCCAAAACCTCCTCTAATGACATCTCAGTTTAGGACAGTTCCCCAGATTTGCCACCTACAAAGAATTGAGTGGGTTTCTCTCTCACATGCCCAGCTGTGAAGATGGATGCAAAGAATTCATTTCTCCTCAATGGCCTTATTGTCCTTGAGTGTTCCTTAACCTCTCGATCATCCAACTGATAGTTTAATAGGCTTCCTGCTTCTGATGTACTTAATTTTTTTTGCTATTACTTTTTGAGTCTTTGGCAAGATGTTTTCCAACTTCTTTTTTAGCTTTTCTAACTATATTTTTACACTTTATTTGCCAGAGTTTATGCTCCTATCTGTTTTCCTCACTAGAGTTTAACTTCCACTTTTTAAAGGTGCCTTTTTTTAAATCTCTCGCTGCTTCTTTCTCTTTGTTTAGCCACAGTGGCACTTTTTTGGATCTCTTACTGTGTTTTTTAAATTGGGGCATACATTTAAGTTGAGTCTCTATTATCAAGTCTTTAAAAGTTTCCATGCAGCTTGGAAGGATTTCACTTTTGGTACTGTACCTCTTAATTTCTGTTTAACTAACTTTCTCATTTTTATGTAGTTGCTCTGACTGAAACAAAAAGCTATTATGTTTTTAGCCACTGTGATTTTTTCCCCCCCTTCCACAGGGATGTTGCATTTAATTATATGATGGTCACTATAACCAAGGGATGACACTAAGCTAGGAGGAGAGGTAGATACGCTTGAGGGCAGAGATAGGGTCCAGAGTGACTTAGACAAATTGGAGGATTGGGCCAAAAGAAATCTGATGAAGTTCAACAAGGACAAGTGCAGAGTCCTGCACTTGGGATGGAAGAATCCCAAGCACAGTTACAAGCTGGGGACCAACCAGTTAAGTAGTAGTTCTGCAGAAAAGGACCTGGGGTTACAGTGGATGAGAAGCTGGATATGAGTCAACAGTGTGCCCTTGTAGCCAAGAAGGCTAATGGCATAATAGGTTGCATTAAGAGGAGCATTGCCAGCAGATCCAGAGATGTCATTATTCCCCTTTATTCGGCTTTGGTGAGGCCACATCTGGAGTATTGTGTCCAGTTCTGGGCCCCCCACTACAAAAAGGATGTGGACGCATTGGAGAGGGTCCAGCGGAGGGCAACCAAAATGATTAGGGGGGCTGGAGCATATGACTTATGAGGAGAGGCTGAGGGAGTTGGGTCTGTTTAGTCTGCAGAAGCGAAGAGTGAGGGGGTATTTGATAGCAGCCTTCAACTTCCTGAAGGGAGGTTCCAAAGAGGACGGAGAGAGGCTGTTCTCAGTAGTGACAGATGGCAGAACAAGGAGCAATGGTCTCAAATTGTGGTGGGAGAAGTCCAGGTTGGATATTAGGAAAAAACTATTTCACTAGGAGGGTAGTAAAGCACTGGAATGGGTTACCTAGGGAAGTAGTGGAGTCTCCATCCCTGGAGGTGTTTAAGTCTCGGCTTGACCAAGCCCTGGCCGGGTTGATTTAGTTGGGATTGGTCCTGCCTAGAGCAGGGGGCTGGACTTGATGACCTTCTGAGGTCTCTTCCAGCTCTATGGTTCTATGATTCTATGAAGTGGTTCAGCTATATTCACCTCTTAGCCCAGATCCTGTGCTCCACTTAGGACTAAATCAAGAACTGCCTCTCCTCTTATGAGTTCTAGAAGCAGCTGCTCCAAGAAGCAGTCATTTAAGGTGTCAAGAAACTTTATCTCTGCATCCTTTCCTGAGGTGACATGTCAATAGTTGAAATCCCCCATTACTATTGAGTTTTTTATTTTTATAGCCTATCTAATCTCCCTGAGAATTTCACAGTCACTATCACCATCCTGGTCAGATGGTCAGTAATATTTCCCTACTGCTATATTCTTATTATTAGAGCATGAAATTACTACCTATAGATATTATATGGTACAGTTTGGTTCATTTAAGATATTTGATTCTATGCTTTCTTTCACTTATAGTGCCACTCCCTCTCCAGCATAACCCTGTGCTGGCCTTTTGTTATATTTTGTACCCTGGTTTTACTGTGTCCCAAATGACACACAATAACCTCTGTTCCTTTTGTATATTCTAACAATGCTTTCATTTGATGTTTCTCTTCTATAGCACTTTGATGGGCTCTGGTGGACATGGAGAAAGCGGAGGGCGTGATATACCTTGATTTTAGCAAAGCTTTTGATATGGTCTCCCAGGCTACGTCTACACTGGCGTGATCTTGCGGAAAAACTCTTTAGTGCAAGAATTCTTGCGTTAAAGTAGTTGCACAAGAGAGCGTCTACACTGGCATGTGCTTTTGCGCAAGAGATGTGCTTTTGCGCAAGAGCATCCTTGCCAATGTACATGCTCTCTTGCTCAAGAAAGCTCTGATGGCCTTTTTAACCATAGGGCTTTCTTGCGCAAGAAATTCATGTTGCCTGTCTACACTGGCCTCTTGTGCAAGAACAGTTGCGCAAAAGGGCTTATTCCTGAGCGGGAATGTCAGAGTTCTGGTGCAAGAAGCCCTGATTTCATACATTAGAATGTCAGTTTACTTGCGCAAGAACACGTGGACAGTGTAGACAGACTGCAAGTTTTTGCGCAAGAGCAGCCGCTTTTGCGCAAGATCGCGCCAGTGTAGACACAGCCCCACAGTATTCTTGCCAGCATGTTAGGGAAGTATGGATTGGATAAACAGACTGTAAGGTGAATAGAAAGCTGGCTAGACTGTCGGACTCAACAGGTAGCAATCAATGTCTGGTTGGCAGATGGTTTCAAGCGAAGTGCCCCAGAGGTTGATTCTAGGGCCATTTTTGTTCAGCATCTTTATTAATGACCCGGATAAGGGGTGGATTGCACCTTCAGCAAGTTTGCAGATGACATTAAACTAGGAAGAGGGGTAGGTTACGTTGGAGGATGGGGATGGAGTCTAGAGTGACCTAGACAAATTGGAGGATTAAACCAAAAGAAATCTGATGAGGTTCAATAAGGACAAGTGCAGAGTCCTGCATTTGGGATGGAAGAATCCCAAGCACTGTTTCAGGCTGGGGACTGACTGGCTAAGCAGCAGTTCGGCAGAAAAGGACCTGGGGATTACAGTGGATGAGAAGCTGGATATGAGTCAACAGTATAACCTTGTTGCCAAGAAGGTTAATGGCATATTAGGGTGTATTAGGAGGAGCATTTCTAGCAGACCTAGAGAAGTGATTATTCCCCTTTATTCAATACTGGTGAGGCCACATCTGGATTATTGTGTCCAATACTGCCCCATTACAGAAAGAATGTGGATGCACTGGAGAAAGTCCAGTGGAGAGCAATAAAAATTATTAGGGGGCTGGTGCACATGACTTATGAGGAGAGTCTGAGGGATTTGGTCTTGTTTAGTCTACAGAAGAGAAAAGTGAGTGGGTATTTGATAGCAGCCTTTAACTACTTGAAGGAAATTTCCAAAGAGGATGGAGAGAGACGGTTCTCAGTGGTGAAAGATGACAGAATGAGGAGCAATGGTTTCAAACTGCAGTGGGGGAGGTCTAGGTTGGATATTAGGAAAAACGATTTCACTAGGAGGTGGTGAAGCACTGGAATGGTTACCTAGGGAGGTGGTAGAATCTCCATCCCTAGAGGTTTTTAAGCCCCAGTTGACAAAGTCCTGACTGGGACGATTTAGTTAGGTTTGGTCCTGTTTTGGGCGGGGGGTTGGACTTGGTGACCTCCTGAGGTCTCTTCCAACCTTATGATTCTATGTTTCTATGATCTTTTGCCTGATCTACACTAGGACCTTGGTCCAAAATACCCCCCTCCTCTGCCCCCCTGTTGAATTTGTAAGCAATGCGGCCACACTACCAGGCCTGTTATTCCGGAATAAGGGGCTGCGGAATTCGAACTCTCTACTCCTGTTTTTCATGAGGGATAGTGCTATTCCTAAACTTGTAAGTCTGAAATAACATTAGTGTGGAGATTCTGGTGCAACTAATTTGAACTAATTGGCCTCCAGGAGGCCTCCTGCAGCTCCCCAGAGAGATAGCACGTCCACATTAATGCAGCCTGCCTCAGACTGCATTCAATTCCTCCCTGTAGTGAGGACACAGAAGTTCGAATCTGTAAAATCGGGTGCCCAGAAATCGAATTAGTAAATTCAAAATAGTCTCCTTTGGCCTTTATGAAATGACTGCTTTGTACATTGGTTAATCTTATTGCTAACCACCTCTGGATTGATGATAATTATATTGCAATTCATTTAGGCTCCTAACCAGGTGCCTAATTCCCTCCACTGTGATTCACAAAACAGAATGAACCCTTCGGGTGCCTAAACTTACTTGATGCCTGTGTTTTCAGGGTAAAAGTTCCCTTGGCCTCTAATTTCTGCTTCTGGGCATGTGCACCACAGCTTCATGTTCACTGTTTAAATGACTATCTCCTGCTTAAGGACCAGAGCGAGCCACAAACTTAAGTGTTTTGTGGATCTGGGCTTCAAGCCAGGAGGTTATCATGAGCAAGATGATAACTTCACTGATTTGGGTGAAATCCAGAATAACTCCATTGCCGCCAATGCAGTTACTAGAGATTTACACCAGCTGTTATATTTCAATTAATTTGGGGCCTTTTCCAACCACAAGTTTGTCGGGTAGTTTGCCAACCATCTACCTTAAGCTAATTCAGGCTCTGGTCCTGCAAAGATTTACACAGCTGATTTCAGTGGGACTATTCATAGCACATCAATTTAGACACAGACTTAAAGCTGTGCAGGATTGAGGTCAATAACTTTCCAAACATATCCTGCTGCATTACCTTTATTATTTCAGGGGCATACTCAGCAAATGTGGGCCTATATTTCAGATATTCTGATTGTTAATCCGTGAATTGAAAATTTTCAGAGCTTAATTATTGATAAAATGATGTAAATAGACTCAATTCTTCCACTGACAAAAAGTCAAAAGAAAAAAAAACTTGTTTACATTGTGCAAAGGCCTGGCTAATGTCACAGCAGCTAGAAATCATTCTGAGTCCTGTCTGTAAGGTGTGTGTGTGTTTGTGCAGTGTGGCCATTCATAACTGCTTCTTCATACTGTGTCGCTTCCGTAAGATTCCATACTCAGCTGTGAGTTGGAGTCTGGGTTCATTGTAAAATTCATGGGGGGAATGTACTATCAGGTTGGATTGATTCACTGCTGTTAGCACATTACTACCTTTAGATAAGGAATAAGACTGCATTTGAAAAGAGTGGAGAAGAGATGGGAGTCCAATTTTATAATAGTGCAAAGTGAGCAAATAATGGTGCAATTAGTCTGAGTAAATCAATGAAGCAGGAGGTTGTACCTGACAGTGAAAGTATGGTGTATAGAGCTGGAGGGTCTGCTGCTAAGGGATATCATGCAGTGTTTATTTCAGATGGCTCCCTGGAGCCATGGAGTCTAGTACAGCCTTGGGACTGCAGTGGTGAATCTGCAACACTTCTCAGTTAGAGACCAGGGGGCACAGGGAAGGATTCCTTTTCCTTGTGCTCAATCAGCTACTCAGGGTGGGCCTTGGCCAGCCAATTGTGTACGAGAACACAACAGTTTAATTAGAATAATTTAAATAATGCATCTAAGACATGTACAGTCATGTCCCTGAGCATGTGTCTCATTTTGCATGTAGGCCTTTGCGCATCTCAGTCCCTATAGAATGCTTTAGGCCTTGGAATGCTGCTGCAGATGTACTAAGTTCACCAGACCTGAAGAAGAGCTCTGTATAAACTTAAAAGCTTGCCTCTCACCAACAGAAGTTGGACCAATGAAAGATATTGCCTGACCCAGTGGGACTGACAATCCTTAGCGCTGCTCAGACTATGGTGTGCCTCCCCAAGCCCTCAGAGCCACATGGAGTGGTGCACTGGTGCTCCCATAGCAATTCAAAGGGGCCCAGTGCTCAGGTTGTCACCAGTGCCACTAAGCCCCTTTGAATCTCTGGGCTCCAGGGCAATTGCCCCATCCCCGCCCCTCGACCCCCACCCTGGCCTTATTCAGCTTGTTACTTGGTTTACAGTTAGTTTCACAATAAGTAATCTTCTTTCTTAAGGCAAGAGAGATGACTGTCAACATTCAAATAACCACGTCTAGGTTACTGAGCCAAAGAATAGTGTCAGATGTGTCATGGTGGAAGGCTGAGATGCTACTGGCAAATGATCAAAGCAGGCACTGATTTACAATGCGCTCCACAGTTTGTGACTGGTGGTGACAGTCACATTGTGCATTGTCTGCCATCTTCCAAAGGTATCAGCATCTGCCATGCAATGTTCTCAAATAGTTCAGTGGGGACTATTGTTTCCTGGGTAGTTTGAAGCCTGGAAGTTCTTCTGTGGGGTTGGCAATCAAGTATTTGTGTGGGACATTAGTAGTATCCCAGTATTCTTTCCACTGTGCTTTAAGATTGAATGAAGGATGCTTTGAGAGCTTTTGCCTGATTCCAGAAAGGCTTGTGAGATTTCAGGTATATCTCCAGAAAGATCTGGAGGTGCTCATGAAATGGTAAAGTTCAAGCTGGCCCTGGTTCAATTGTGCTCCTGTGCTATATGAATGTCTCTCTGGATTTTGGGTGGGTGTATATAAGCAATTGTGGGAAACCAATGAATGGGTGTGATATTAATGTTCTAGTTTTGACTCTCTTGCAGCAGCAAACTGCATAGCCAAAGACTCACTGAGGCAAGGTAGCAATTTTCACGTGATGCTTGTTACATATCATTGATTAACACAATGAATATCAAAAGGCTACTGGACATTGACAAATCAGTGTGAAATTTGTTAAGAGTCCTTGTCTGAGACAGCATCAGCAAGTACATGTATACCGACTTAATGTGGAAGGTTTCTCATGTGCTAAGTGTGATTGTCTTTCCAAAGATCTAGAGATAAGAAACCTTGACATTTTTGCTTTACAAGAAACTCACACTGTAGCCTATGAGAAAACTGCAAAGTACACATTTTATGGGTATGAATTTGTCACCACACATGACACTATGTACACTAGGAACAGTCTTATAGCTATCTCAGTTCTGGGGGAATCCAGGACCATGTGGTTGTTACACAATGATTTAGTAATAGCTGTGGAACCACACTGCATTACGCTATGTTTGTACTTAGATCTTGATCAGGTTGGGTATGTCTACACTGCAACGCAATTTCGGGATACCGGAGTATCTCGAAATAGCTATCCTGTGTCTTCACAGCAAGTCTGTTATTTTGGGCTCACTATTCCAACATCCCTGTAAAACTCATCATATATACAGTAGCCCAATGTCTGTGAGTCTGTAACGCTGAAGTGCTGGCTGTTCCCTCTGGGCGGCGCTGTTGCCCGAAATGACGGCTGTTCCCTCTGGGCGGCGCTGTTGCTGAAATGCTGGCTGTTCCCTCTGGACGGCCTGTGCTGCATGAGAGTGCGGGGCCCAAACGGCCGTGTGCACCGCTTGCTCTCCCGCAGCGGCCCGGCTGAGCAGCGCAGAAGTCAGCTGAGCCACGGCGGGAGGGGAAGGGGGGCGACACAGTGACTTACATGACCAGGGGCGGGGCCTGGATGAGCGTGCATCCCCGACGGAGACAGAGGAGAGCGGAGGAGATAGAGAGGAGACGGAGGAGAGCGGAGAGAGAGTGAGAGGCAGGAGCGGGAGAAGAGAAAGAGAGAGATGGAGAGAGAGGCAGGAGGAGGAGGAGAGCTGAGAGAAAGAGGGAGGGAGGCAGTAGGAGAGTGAGAGAGAGAGAGAGAGAGAGAAAGACAGAGCGAGAGACCAGAGGCTCAGGAGAGAAGAGCGAGATAGAAAGGGAATAGGACGTGGAGGAGAGACCCGGAAATCCTGTCTTATGACGGGCTATTGGCTAGTTCTATGAAGAGTAAAGGATGTTTCAGAATAGTGCTTTCTTTCAAAATATGGCACTGAATAGACAGCGCCAAATGACAAAATAAGTTATTTCAAATTAGCATCGAAATAAGAATTTGTGTAGCTCAAATCACATGTCTTATTTCGAGATACAGTGCAGTGTAGACGCACCCATTCAGTCAATGACAAAAACACCCCTATGAAGTACAATTGGACCAGGATTTAGCCTTTAAAGGGGGTGTTTTGTGTGTGTGTGTGTGTGTGTGTGTGTGTGTGTGTGTGTGTGTGTGTGTGTGTCTGCACACACAGATCTCTTTGCAGGCCCTGGTTTTGATACATCTATAAAAAGCTTAAGGACCATCTGGTCATCATTACTTAGAATTCAATTTAGACAAAATAAAGTATCACCAATTTGCCAAATGTAAAAATTTCACAGGTTTGCAGAGAAGGCAAACATTACTCCTGACATACATGCAAATTCAGACTAAGCTCTAGGAAATGAGGGGAGAGAGGAAAAAAAGCAAAACACTAGCAGGAATGGTACAGAGCTTACCAACAAAGCAATCAATTTATCAGGAGCAAACCTGTTATGACTTATGTTTATAATGGCGAGAAGAACAAAATCCCAAAGCTGCTCCTTCCGAAACTATGTCTGCTTAATTCAGTTACTTTATAACTTCAAATTATATCGATTTTTCCTATCTTTAGTGTTTGTTTAGGAGAGTGCCAAGAAACTGAGCAGTGCCGTGTGTGAAGAATCTGATGCTCACAACTGATGGAATAAATTTAGAAAGGAGGAAGACAAATAGACAAAATCAATGTGATTAGAATAAATAATAAAGAGGCGCCTCTGAGAAAACATGTCAAGATGAGGGGTAAAGATAGGCACAAAGAAATAGTAAAGTTTCAGGAGTGCAGCTCTTTATCAGGGAAGAGGTCTATATTAGATATCTAGTTATAAGTCCCATTCCACAGAATCATGGAGAAAAGATCTATTAGTTCATTTTGTCCGTTGCTTTGCCAACCATTATCTTGTGGACCAGGATTTAGCTGGTTAGGCCTACTAGCCAGAGCTGGGGGTGGGGGTCAGAGTTGGGGGTCAAAGGTCAAATTCAGCCAAGGATAGGAATCAGGAACAAGGCAAGGCTCGGGAGCCAAGTGAGAAGGCAAGGTCTGATTTAACAGTCTAGTTATAGCTGCTCTCATAAACGTTCTGTGCCTCTTTCTGGTTAATATAGACAGTCTGAGCCTACCAGCGAGGCTGGATAACTCTTCTTATCAGGAGCTGTGTGGGCAAGGAATGTGGTGAGTTTCAGCCCACCATCTGGAACCAGTGAGCAGTCAAGTGATGGTTGTGGTATGAGGACTGAGGACCAGGGATTGAGACCCTTGATCCTTGATATGCTGTGGGATTATTTCTTAGTGGTTGTGTAGTTTTTCCACAGTATAATAGGGAAAACTTCCTGAGCATAGAATCTGGCATTCAGCCTGAATTTTTACTTTTAAAAATGTCATCCCTTTACAGCTAATGCCACCTCATACCACCTTGAATTATTTTCCTCTGTTGTGTTTAAACCAGGAGTGGGGAACCTAAGGCCTGGGGGTGGCGCCCGGTTTGCCTGGATCTGGCTTCTGAGGCTCAGGGCTCCCCCCAGCATTGGGAAGCCTATGCTTGTGCTCTAGCCCTCCCGCTGCCCCATTGTGGGGCAGGAGCACACAAAATCTACTTGTCTGCCCCCTGCCCCCCAGCTCTGCTGTTCGAGCCACGTCAGTGAGGGTTTGTTGTTGGGTTTTTTTTTTTTTTTTTTTGCTTCTCACTTGTATGCAGCCCCTGACTGATTTGTCTGTGGGTCAGCGGCCCTCAACCCAAAAAAGGTTCTTCACCCTTGGTTTAGACCCTTCAGATGCTAGAAGGGGATGTCATGTCTCCTACTTCCCTATGTCCTATAATTGTCCTTCAACCAAGCTACACAGATTTAAACCTGTTAACCTTTTTCTACCCATGTTCTAATTTTGGAACTGTATTGGCCAGATGACTCAGACACATAATGAAGAAATTTCTAAAGACAGATTGATCTTTAGGGTCTTTCCAAGACTGGAAAAAATGAAGAATGCATCTAAGTTTTCAGTGAGCAAACTGCATGATATGACAGGCATGTGCTCTTTACCCTTGGAGCATCACTAAAAGCTTTCTCTTCTCTTCTCTTCTCTTCTCTTCTCTTCTCTTCTCTTCTCTTCTCCTCTCCACAGGATGCTGCTGCATTACATCTAGTCTTCCAGGGAATGGGAATGGTGTTATAAAAGACTGTTGCTGGCTCAGGTCAACTGATTCGAGTTCATGGGAGCTCAGGCAGCAGGGCTATAAAATTGCAAAGTGCACACTGGGTCTCAGTCTCAGAGGTTTACAGAGCCTGACTATAGCTCAAGCCTGACCAATTCTACTGTACGTTTTAGCCCCACAGCCTGAGTCCTGTGAGCCTGTCAACTGAGATAGGCTCTGAGATGTGTTTCCATTGTTTTTCTAATCACAATGTAGACATACCCCAAGTGACCAGGACAACTCTGTGCTTCACATTTCTGCTGACGGGAGCTAACAGTGAGATAATAGGTGAGTGGCTTTCAACTTCCATTATTCTACCTAGCTTTTAGGGCCAAAGAAAACAACATGAGCTACAGGTGTCTCCTACAGAATACCCAGTCTTTTTAGCTATCCACAATAATTGCCAAATAAATCTGGAACAAAGTTTGGATACAGTGTCCTGCAATCTATTTGGTTTTATATATGTAATATGTGTTGTACCAGTTCTGCGTTCTGTCACCAAGTTTTTTTTCTTGGAGAAACAGGTGCCAAAGTGCTGCATTCTTTTCACAAATACATAAATGTAATTCAGCAACATCCACCCGAGGCTTAGCAGATTAAGCGTTTCAGCTGGTTTTTATAACAGACAAGCAAACATGGTACAATCGTTTTTTAATAGTCTTTGGTGTTGAGACTGCATTTTTCTGTAGCAAGTGGATCAGGTTGAAATGCATGTTGTGGTATGTCTAAAGATATACTCTGAAGGTACAATATGGTCATCTGCTCTTCCCATCCCTCTTGAGGTACTGCTGTTACAGTCTACAAAAATGTCTTCTGTTCCTACTTTAAAATATATATAAAATATCACTTCATTTAAGACTAGGGTCCAATATGAACTGCATATTAAATGAATTTTAATGGGTTAATTGAGTCTTAAATTAGAAAAAATGTTGTCTGGTGGATCAGTCACAGGACTGGTAGTCTGGAGAGCAGAGTTGTGTTCTTTGGCTTTGCAAATGACTATCTGCAACTTTCAGCAAGTCACTTCGCCTCTGTGCCTCTGTTTTCCCTCCTGTCTTTTGTCTGTCTTGTCTCTGGATTAGAGCAGGAGTGGCCAATAAAATGGTGATGGTTTAGCAGGATTAACTGTCTGTGGGCTGCCACCTGCGCCTCCATAGTATGGGTGGTTGAAGCTTCCATTGGCCACGGATCACTGTTCCAGGCCAATGGGAGCTGTGGGAACTAGTGTGGATCGGGACACTGCTTCCTGCAGCTCTTATCAGTTGGGAATGGCGATCTTCGGCCAACAGGAGCTGCAATCACCCGAACCTGTGGAAGCGTAGGTAAGCCAGGGGAATTTGCCAGACCAGGGGATGTCAACACCACCTAGGGTTCTGCTTTTCCCCTACTGTTGGGGGCTCCACTCCCCTCCCCCCGCCCCCTGTGGCTCTGATCTCCCTGCAGTGGCCAGGGACTCCGCTGCCTTTCAGGGGTTCCACTCTCCCCACAGTGGCTGGGGGCTCTGCTTTTCCCCTGTGGCTCAACTTCCCCCCCCCCCCCCGCAGTGGCCGGTGGCTCTGCTTCCCTCCCTCAGCAGGGGAGGAGGGCTCTGCTCTCTCCCCAGCAGCCCGATTGCCAGACAAGTTCCACTCTCCTTCTGGTGGTCAAGTGCTTCACTCTCCCAGCCCTCTAGTCCAGCAATGCTCCTGGCCTCAGCCCATTAGTTTGTCCCCTTGAGTGCTCCCAATGGATTTGCCAATGACCAGGGGAAATTCGGATTATGGAAGTTCAGCCTGTACTATATTTGGTCTTCTAGCTACTTGTGGTCAGGCTTGATGGGACCTTCCGTCTGAGAACAGTGTTGCAGGCATGTAGAAGCTTGTGTGAAAACAGCTGTATATTGTTCTTATGCATATACAATTAATGGTTGTGGTGTATTGAAAACAATGTTAAAATTACAAAGT
This sequence comes from Rafetus swinhoei, assembly GCA_019425775.1. Classification (NCBI taxonomy): domain Eukaryota; kingdom Metazoa; phylum Chordata; order Testudines; family Trionychidae; genus Rafetus; species Rafetus swinhoei. The sequence goes on along the minus strand of CM033428.1, from coordinate 16,168,228 downwards.
ACCACTTTAAGGGGCTTCTGGTCCTGCTTGCAGGTTAAGGGGAAACTCTGCAGAGAAACATGCAATATAGGACTGGATCAGTCAGCTCGTAAAGAGTTATCCTAGAGCAAGATGGGATGAGTTATGCCTGTCTGTCTTCAGGAAGCAGCCTGCTTTGACTCTTTTTGTTTTTGGTTCTTGTGTAGCAAGGGTTTAGATTTTAACAAATAAAGTAGTGTCATGTTGCAACCTTCCAAAAAAATAAAACCATAAAATACTCCAGCTTCTCTGTGGGTCTCCTGTGAATGTAACTATAGTCAAAGAAAGAGTAATGGGTTTCTGCTTCTTATAATTGTTCTTCAAAGCATTCTGGAAGTGGGGAACAAGCAGAGAAATATGAGTCAATTACTGTCTTTGTAGCTGACTGTGTTCTATGGTAATGGTTAGGAGAGAGGAGGTGTTTTCAATCCAGAGGTCAAAGGATCCCATCAGGGAAAACATAACCTTTGAGCACGGTGAGCAAACCTTTAAAAGTTTTTATTCACTGCATAATAGTCAAAGCATGTACTGTCAAGAGAGAGTTCACTTATGGCAATTCTGCCAGGTCAGGAACATCCTTTGTTTGTGAACAAAAAAGACAAACGACTGGATTTGTTTCTGAGCCTTTCAATAGGCTTGTAAGAATGAACAACCCTGCCTTTGTCTCTCTTGGTGTTTGTGGTGTTAACGCTCTTTGTATTTCTTGGGCTTTTGCATCTGTTGGGAAGACTGTTCTATAAAGGAACTGAATTGTATGTGTCTGAGCAGAGGAGTTCTTCTGGTAGTCCAGAACAAAGGCAGAGGTCTGCAGCAAGAATTGGGGCAAATCCTTTCTATGCATCAGGCCTCTGTTGCTACACAGAACAGCAACTGCACTTCCTTAGTGAGTAAAGAAGCCATCTGAAGAGGGATCTGTGCTAGGTTTGAAATGAATACATAACATTGATCATGTAGAACAGGGCTACGTAACTTTGGAAACCTCGGGAGCCACAGTGACACAGCACATACCGAGGGCCACAACTTAAGTGTGGTTGCATATACATGCAAATATATGCAAATCACATCTTTCACACTGATGGGCATAAATACAAAGATTAAGGCAAGACTACACAACACACAGGCCCCATTTAAGTCAGTTCAGCTGATAGTAATAAAATGAAATATTTACCCAATTTCCACCCATATGACAGCACTTTTAATGAGCAATGACAGTCCAGGAATTTAACTACTAAAATGTTGCATAAAAAAGCCTCCACCTGAGCTCACTAGATTTATATACATGGATTTTCTGAAGCTACACCAAACTGTAAGGTCTAAGGTTTTAAACTGTAACTCATTGTGATCTTTGTCAAACTTTATAATCTGTGTAACTCTCAAATTTACTGTAAACTGCAACTTTGTAATCTTTGTAACTCTCAGGCACCTTGCTTGTAACTTTCCCTAAACTGCATTCTCCCCTGAGTGAATGGAGAGAGAGTGTGAGTGTGAGAGTGTGTCTGAAGAAGGTTTGGAACAATGGAGCACATTTCAATGAGTCATCACAGTCTGGGCATGCTCTCTGCTGCATAAAGGGAAGTCTGGGCATGCTCCCTGATGACAAGGTGAATGAGTCACAGGAGCCATTCAGATGCTATGTAAAGAGAAGGAGCACATGTGAGACTCTCTCTTTTTTCCTTCCCCTGATCCTGAGAAGCTCCTCTCCAGTGTCTCTCCTGACCAGCTTCCCCAGCCATGATGAGCACACAGACCCTCCAGGATCCACATGCCTTGGCTCCTTCTGCAACCCATATGTCTGTGTAAGTGTGTGAGTGCCTGAGGGCAGGAATGAATGGGTGTGAATGAGTGAGTGAATGAATGGAGGGGTGTGTGCTTGCTTGCTTGTCTGTGTGTCTGTGTGTGTGTGTGTGTGTGTGAGAGAGAGAGAGTTCTATCTTCTTTAGTTTAAACCTTTGGTGGCTGCTTTCTCCTCTTTAGTTTTACCTAGTGGAAATAAACCCATACTAGTGTAACCCTGGGTGGTCTCCCAGTGAGAATATTTTTGGGGTAACATAAAACACATATCAACAGAAGACCATTATATTGACTACTTTTTTGTTTTGGCTCCCGCCCGCGGCCCATGGGCTGCATGTTGAGTAGCCCTGATGTAGGACATCTTACAATATACATAGAGAGGGGGCAGGAGTAATCAGAAACTCCTATCCTTTAAATTTTGGAGCTGGGAAATGGATTGGATTAAAACCTCTGCATCTAAATCCAGTTTGATTTTGGTTTCCTCTCAGTGCTGTTTTTTGGCTCCCATTGGGATGTGGAACGTGAAACTCTTCTGACTGCAGACGAACAGCTTGTGAGAAGCTGGTGTTTTCAATCCGGACCCTTATCTTGGTTCTGCCTCAAACCTTGTATTCCAAACAGAAATCTGACCTAGTTCCAGAGCCATACTTCAACTAGCCCAGCCCATCTGTGTACATAACTGTGTCCTCTTGTGAGGAGTATGCCGTGAAGCGATGATGGGGGAGAACTTGAGGAAAACCTGCTTGGCAAGCAAACCTACTTACCCAAATAAAATAAAATTGCAACAAATTGAAGCATATGCATCTGGGTGATTAATGGAGCCAGTGGGGAAAGTGCTGTTTTCCGTGGTTTTTGTACTCCCTTCTCCTTTCCTCCTCATCTTTAGTTATGCTGCTAATATATCACATCTGGCTTTCATTGCCCCCTGCCCAAAAACCATATTCAGCACAAATCAAGACTTACTAATTCATTTTCATTGAGTTGAGGAGTTTCAGCCAAAAGTTGCAGAGAAACTCCATTCCCATCCCTCTGAACTAAAATAAACTGTTAAATCTGGTTTATGCAAGCCAAGAGGTGGCAGTGTGTCTGTGGTGAAAAAGACTGTGAGAAAGGGCTGCCTGTCCATGGAATACCCTCCAAAGAGCTTGTTGGAAGCCCTGCTGAGGTGACTATAAAAGGACAGGGTGGCTGCAGAACATACAACATTCATAAGGGAGAAGGAAGACAGATGATCCTCGTCAGGGATGCTGTGCTAAGAATAATGGAAGGAATGTTCTCCAAGAGTCAAGCAGAAAGCGAGATGGAGTTGTCTTCCTGGAAGATGAGTCATAAGATATGACTAAGATTGGATCCAAGGTCAGCAGGTAAGGCTCCATTACAAAAGTTATATTACTGGAAGTAATGACATTGCTCCTCATTATATCCCACAGATAACATACAACTTCACGGAAAGTGCAAGCGTGCTGAAGGAGAGGAATATCTAAGTGATCTTCTTGGAGATCCATCCTGTTTCATCAGTGAAGAGATACAGAAGGTGGAAGATTATGGAAGTGAACCACTGGCTAAGTAAGTGGTGTAAGATAGAGGGTTTGGGTTCTGGGCAACATTTAGTCCCCCCTTCTATGGGGAATGAAGCTGTGCAGTTTGGATGGGATCCATCTCAGCAGAACAGGAACTGATCTATGGCTATACTAGTCAGGCGGTTGTTCAACTAACAACAAAAGGAGCAAATGAGCACTCATTGAGAACAAAATCAAGATGTTAAGAACAAAATTTAATCTAAGTACCAAGGGAGATGAAGAGAAGAAATTATTTAATTGCCTATATATCCATGCTAAGAACTTGAATAATTAACAGGAATTGAAATGGTTAATTTATTAGCATAAATTCAAACTGTTTGATATAACTGAAATCCAGCAGGAAGATTAGCACAACTGGAATGTTAAACTTGCTGCTTATAGCCTATTATAAGAAAGGCAAAGTGGCACTCTCAGAAATGCCATTACCTATTTTTGATGTACTGACAGTTGAGAAGTAAATCATTTTGAGTGCTTATGGTTCAACTATTCTAACAGATAAAGCACAATATGGGATACTACTTTGTGTCTGACATAAAGTGTCAAATCAAACTAGAGAACAGGATGGTTGACTCCTTAACTACCTAAAATATATAGGGGGAGAAAGCTCCGTTATCATCAAGGACACCAATCTGAGCTGCATATGAAAGTTTCATGCTGTTAGAACTAAAATATCGTAGGAATTTTTTTTTAAAATAAAAAGGCTAGATGACAATTTCCTAACTCAAGAAGTATTACATCTAATATGGGAACATTCTGCATTAGACTTTGTCTAAAGAGGAACTGATCACAGAACTAAAAATTAGTGGTAGCTTAGGTACATGTGATCATAACTTGATCATATGTCAAGTATGTCAAGCCGTGTTAGTCTGAATCTGCAAAATGGCGAGGAGTCCTGTGGCACCTTATAGACTAACCGAAGTGTTGGAACATAAGCTTTCGTGGGCAAAGACCCACTTCGTCAGATGCATGTAGTGGAAATTTCCAGAGGCAGGTATAAATATGCAGACCAGAATCAGGCTGGAGATGAAGAGGTGGATCCAATCAGGGAGGATGAGGCCCAGTTCTAGTAGCTGATCTGGAGGTGTGAATTCCAAGAGAGGAGAAGCTGCTTTTGTAGTTAGCTAGTCATTCACAGTCTTTGTTTAATCCTGAGTTGATTGTGTCAAACTTGAAGATGAACTGTAGCTCAGCAGTTTCTCTTTGAAGTCTGGTCCTGAAGTTTTTTTGCTGCAGGACGGCTACCTTTAGATCTGCAATTGTGTGCCCAGGGAGATTGAAGTGTTCCCCTACAGGTTTTTGTATGTTGCCATTCCTAATATCTGATTTGTGTCCGTTGATTCAATATTCAGATATTAGGAATGGCAACATCTTTTTCTAATCTTCTACTGGATGTGAAGCAGTAATAAATTCAGGGAAGTCTTTTGACTTCTGTTATGCAGGAGGTCAGACTAGTTGATTATGATGATGCATTGGCCATAAAAGTTATGAATCGGACACATTCCCATAATAGAAAGCTCATGGAATAAGAAGGGACTGCTTGGCCTGTTTTTATTTTGGGTGAAAGAGACAGTCACTGAGACCGTTTATGCAAGAGAGAAAATGACAGTGTAGATACAAACACTTCTTGAGACTTTTAAAGCAAGTATGGTTAACACTTGTACAAAAGGATTAAGATGGGGTGAATCTGAGGAGCGTGTTTGTTTATTGATTTAACCCTTTAGGCCCAAATTCTGATCTCAGCTCCACCGGTAATTGACTTGGGTTGATTACACCATTAGAACAGAGAGCAGATGCTGAGAATAGACTTGCCCATGCTGAGAAATAGAGTCCTGGAGTGTATGCAGACTCTAAGCCCACAGTATTGTGGGTATGATAGATGGTGCACAAGCACATGCCAGTAGAGTCTGGATAGGAAGAATCTATTTCATCTTTGTATTCTAGTACAGATTGAACCTCTCTAGTCTGGCACTCTCTGGTCCAGCAACATCTGTGGTCTGGCATGATTTTAGTTATCCAGATGTTCACTTATCATGGGTGTGGTCAAATTTCCCATGTCCCATAAAGTTTGATAGCAGCCACCAGTCCTGGCTCTCAGAGTTCTGTGCTGTTATTTATCTCTAATTTATCTCTAAGGGTACATCTAAACTACATCCCTCTTTCGAAAGAGGGATGTAAATTAGACATATCGAAATTGCAAATGAAGCCGGGAATTGAATTTCCCGTGCTTCATTTGCATAATTTCATCACGACGTTTTTTAGAAAAACACTATTTTGAAAGTGAAACTGCAGACTAAACGCGGTTCTTTCGAAAAGAAAAGCCTTTTTCGAAAGATCCTGTTCTCCTCAAAAAATGAGGTTTATAGGATCTTTCAAAAAAGGCTTTTCTTTTTGAAAGAACCATGTCTAGACTACGGTTTCACTTTCAAAATAGCATTTTTCAAAAAAACATCATGACATGATTATGCAAATGAAGCACGGGAAATTCAAATCCTGGTTTCATTTGCAATTTTGATATGTCTAATTTACATCCCTCTTTCGAAAGAGAGATGTAGTCTAGATATAGCCTTAATGTCTTCTAAGAGCCCAGTAAGCAATGGAACTGTTGATAATGCTGCTAAACAATATTGACCTTCCATGGTTCAGCAAATTCTCTGGTTCGGCACTGGTCAGGTTCCAAGGGTGCCGGACTAGAGAGGTTCAACCTGTAGTGACAATACTGAGGATAAGTAAGAATATCTGCAGTGATGTTTTACAAGTGGTCACAAAGTTCTCAAAAGCAATATTTGCATTCCCCAGTCATTTCAAGAAAACACCTGACTATGTAACAGATACCAGTCCATTAATATCTATATTTCTATCAACTTTTCTGAAAGGAAAAAGAGACCTTACCTTAAAAATATAAAAGTTTCAGAAGGGTAGCTGAGTTTTAGTATGTAACTGGAAAAACTAAAAAAACCAATGAATTGTCTAGTAGCACCTTAAAGAGTAACAAAACATGTAGATGGTATCATGAGCTTTTGTGGGTAAAACCCACTTCCTCAGATGACACCTGAGGAAAACTCACAATACCATCTGCATGTTTTGTTATTCTTTAAGACTAGCCAATTATAGCCTGCCATAAGATGGGATTTTCAGGTCTCTCCTCCACGTCGGTCTTCTCTCCTGAGCCTCCAGTCTCTCGCTCCATCTCTCTCTCTCTCTCTCCTCCTCCTCCTGCCTCCCCCTCTCTCTCTCAGCTCTCCTCCGCCTTCTGCCTCTCTCTCCATCTCTCTCTTTCTCTTCTCCCCTTCCTGCCTCTCACTCTCCCTTTCTCTCCTCCTCCTCCTCCTGCCTCTCACTCTCTCTTCGCTTTCCTCTGTCTCCATCGGGATGCACGCTTGTCCAGGCCTGGGCATGTACGTCACTGCCCCACCCCCCTTCGCCTCCCGCTGTGGCGCTGGCTGACTTCTGCGCCGCCCAGCTGGGCTGCCGCGCGGGAGCAAGCAGCACAAATGGCCTCGCCCTCTCTCTCTCAGCTCTCGTCTACCTCCTGTCTCTCTGTCTCTCTTTCTCTTCTCCCCCTCCCACCTCTCACTCTGTGTTTTTCTTCTCCTCCTCCTGCTGCGTCTCTCTCACTCTCTCTCTCTCGCTGTCCTCTGCCTCCTCCATTCTCCTCTCTGTCTCCTGTGCACCCTCTGTGTCTGCTCTGCTTTCCTCCTTTTGAATCCAGCATCCTTTACTGACATCAAAGACGCACACTCATCCAGGCTCCGTCCCCTGACTGTTCCCTCTGGGCGGCGCTGTTGCCTCCCGCTGTGGTGCTCAGCTGACTTCTGCGCCATTCAGCCGGGCCGCCATGTGGGAGCAAGCGGTGCAAATGGCCGTTTGGGCCCCGCGCTCCCCATGCAGCACTCCCGTGCTGCATGGGGAGCGTGGACCCCAAACGTCCACTTGCGCCGCTTGCTCCCACGCGGCGGCCCGGCTGAGCGGCGCAGAAGTCATCTGAGTGCCACGGCAGGAGGCAACAGCGCCACCCAGAGGGAACAGCCAGCGTTTCAGTGTTACAGAGTCACAGACATTGGGCTACTATATATATGATGCTACTAGACCATTCGTTGTTTTTCAAGTTTTTCTTAAAAATATAATTAGGGTGACTGACAAGCCACTTGACTTATTTTTCAAGGGGAAATTCTGGCCCCATTGAAGCCTAGGGCAAAATTCCTATTGACTTCAGCAGGGCCAGGATTTCATTCAAAGCTTTTAACCACCAGGGCTGCCTTGGCTTTAGGATTACCTAACATTAAAGCATGGAGTTGGGAAAAAGACATTCTCTTGAGCTGGGCACTGTCCTCCTAACCTGTTGTTGCATCTTATGTTAAGGTTGTTGCCAGGAGAGATGTAAACTGAGTGTAATCTTTCACACGTGCATATTGTACTGTATGTACCGTGATGGCCCATGAAATGCCCAGAGCCTCTACAAAAGGCATTGCCTTGCAAAATAATCCCTTGCAGCATTCTCCAAGCTGTGCAAATCATAGGGCTACATCTAGACAGCAGCGCTTTTTCGGGATACTTGGTTCTTCAGGTTGTAAATGGATGGATATTTATCTTTACAGTTTGATCTTATTACTGTAAAAAGGTAAATGGAAGAAAGTATAGTTCATAGATAGGCCAAAATCCAGACAAATAGAAAGTCACTTGACTTCCATATGTCTCAGTCCCCTGTACTGTAAAACTGGGTCAAATATGAAGAACTTTACTCAAAATGAAGCTGCATTCTGGGTAAAACAGTCAAAAATATCAGAGGCCCTATCAGAGGTTCCTGTGAAAGGAGTGCATGTATTTTCATGTGTAGTATATTTCATAATGAGTAAACTAATAATTTCCAGAAAAATTTTGGTGGGATGTCTTGGGTGCTGTAGAGCAGTGTTTCTGAAAGTATACAGTGGAAACACTTCCAGAAACACTTTAACTGGCCAGCCCGGTTTGTTCATGTACCAGTGCCGTAGCCATGAAGCCTTGCAACTCCCATTGGCTCCGTTTCATCCTTTGCAGCCAAGGGGAGCCACGGGAAATGGTGGCCCGGCCCACGCCACTTCCTGCGGCTCCCCTTGGCTGCAAAGGATGAAACGGAGCCAATGGGAGCCACGAGGCTGCATGGCCGTGGTGCCAGTACATAAACAGGGGCGACCAGTTAAAGTGTTTCCGAAAGTGTTTTCGTGATACACTTTCAGAAACACTGCTGTGGAGTATGCAGGAGGAATTGCCTTTAAAGATAAGGATGTGATTCAGTTTTCATGATCATTTCCTTTTTGGTGTCCCTGCACCACTGTTCCTTCTAATCTGTTCCATCCATGTGCAGATTTTTTTCCCATCAATGTGTGGAATAACATTTTGTATGTGCACCAAAGCATATACAAATGTGCACCACCAATAGATACAAAACCTAGCTGTGGGTGCTCTGCTAACCAGCTGACTGGCATTTAAATTGCTCCTGAGCAACCTTACAAGCACACAACTTACAAGGAACACTGGTCTCTAGAGAGACTACCAATATGCATGACAACTGGGGAGCTAATCTTTGTGATGTGGATTTTGGTTCAAGAGGAATTCCTTCAAGTCCATTTCAGAGCTATATTACTGCTTTCTGTTGCTCTTACCCTGGTTGGATTAGGATAGGCAACCTATTGAGGATAGGCTCTGTATTACATTATTGATCTCCTGAACCATCCATCTCCCTTTTCCTATGGTAATATATAGGAAATAGCCTAAATTTTTGTGTCTAGTTTTGTCACAATCTGAGTAACTGAAAAGACAGCTGGTTTGTTAACACGGTCATTTAAAACAGAATGAGCCAAATTTATCCTTGGCTGAATTCTGTTTACTTTCACTGTGTTACACCAGAGGTTAATTTAGCTCATTGTTTTAGAAGCAGCAATTTTAACAGGCTTCCTTTAAGTTTCTCATATTGTGCTACCAATTTAACTTTGCACTGTTAATCTAGCAACATGATTACTGGGTTATTAGTGATGTATAGCATCAACCACTTGTATTTAATATTTATAGATTGTTTTCTACCTCTGTTTGGCTCAGGCGAGGAGTTCACTTATAACTCTGTTTTCACTAAGGCTTTGTTGCTGGGGGATTTGTGATGCACATAGTTTACCAATCTGCATTTGTGTATAAGCCTTCCTAATGAATTGGACTGTTGAAATGCCATACTTATTGCTTCTGCTTATAAGAAGCAGCAGTAGAGAATCTTGAACCATACTTATTTAGTTCGGAATAAGTATCTAATTATTTCCCTTAAGAATAGCTGTGAAGTGTTTGAGTGAGTCAAGAATTCCTTTTGGAGGTGGAGGTGAAGTGTGCAGATTTTCTGAACAGTATTCAGTTGTTCAGGTTTTCTGCCTCACGTAATTTGAGCATAGTGTGCCAAATTTTTCCATGATGTAACTATTCATGCCAGTAGGGAAATTTTGAATGTGAGAAATGGCAAATTTCTCATTCATTTTGAAAACATATAGGCTATAATGGGGTTTTACACTGACTGGAGATGGACTAACAACCATCATGCCCTAAGTGACAAATTCATTACAGAAAGAAGAATGAGAAACAGCCAAGGAGTTTGTCACAGATCTAGTTGAATGGTCCATTTTGGGCACAAAGACTACAGGAATGGTACAACCACCTCTACACTGGCATTGTGTTAGGACAACTACCAACTCTCAAAACTCTCATGCTGAACCTTCTAAAGCCACTTACATGATTTAAACACCCAATTCCCATTAGCACTAATGGCTTTGAACATCTCAGCTGTACAGGTTGAACCTCTCTCTGGTCTGGAAACCTTGGCACTGACAGCTGTTGAACCAGGGAATTTGTCAAACCATGGGAGGTCAATATCGTGTAACAGCATTACCAACACTTTCCCTGCTTACTGTGCTGTTAGAGGCCATTTAGGGGTAAATTAGAGCTAAATAACAGCACAGAACCCTGAGAGCCAGGACTGGTGGCTGTAGACAAACTTCGAGACAGTGGGAAACTTGGCTACACCCAGATAACTAAAACTAGAGAGGTTCAACCTGTAATATGTTTCTATACAGTGTATGTAGCCATGCAATGCATATGTAAAGCATGGACATGTGTGTTAAGGGCTGTTATAAAGAGGACTGTGATCAATGTCTGCTGAGAGTAAGATAAGAAGTAGTGGGCTTAATCTGCAGCAAGTGAGATTTAGGTTAGTATTGGGAAAAAAAACTTTCTAACTGTAAGGAGAGTTAACCACTGGAATAGGTTTCTATGGGAGGGTATAGAATTCCCATCACTAAGGCTATGTCTACACAGCAGCGTTACAAAGAGCGCATCTACACTATAAGCCTTTATTTTGAAATAATGTCGAATTGGAGGACTTCTTACTCTGGCTCCTGTAACCCTCATTTCACAATGAGTAAGGGAAGTCAAAGGAAGAATATTCTTCCTTCAACTTCCTGCTGTGTAGACAGCACCAAAAGCCTAATTAAACTATTTAAAGTTCAGCTACACAATTGACCTAGCTGAAGTTGCATAGCTTAATTTGACTGTAGCCCTGATGTGTAGACGTGTTTTTAGAGGTTTTTAAGAACAGGTAAGACAAACACCTTTCAGAATGCTCTAGATAGAATTGGCCCTGCCTCAGTACAGGAAGCTGGACTTGATGAATTTTTGAGGTCCCTTCCAGTGCTGCTTTTCTACTATTCTGTGACATGCAATCTTATTAATTACTCCATGAAAAAATGGGATATTTGGAAGTAATAAAACCTCAAATATTTTGGTAAAATGCCTTGCAAAAGTAATTCATCTTTTCTTCTGTGAGTGTTTTTTTCTGGTAGTAATTCCTCCTAGAATGGCATTTTCCTTTGTGCTTAGGAAGTGCATGAAATCAACTGACATATCAAAGACCTACCAGGAGCAGAAGTCACCCATAAAAGTTTCAAATACAGGAGTTTCTACATACCAGATACTTAATTTTATTAGCCATTCCTTTATCATGATCCCTTTATATGGGAGCCTTTCCAGGCATTGTTTTGCTAATCCAGCAAAGGTGAGATATAATTATAGTACTATATTAAAGCCCTGGTGTGTGTGTGTGTGTGTGTGTGTGTGCGTATATATATTTTTTACAAATCCATATATATATATATATTTTACAAATCCGACTGAAATATTGAACGTAACAGGATTCAAAAAGGTATTGGATATTTACATGGATATTAAGAATACCCAGATTAATCATAATTTCTGATGACAAAGTTTGGAAGAGATGTGAATTCTTGTGCTTCAGGGTTTAAGCTAATCACGGACTATTGGGCTGTGTCTACACTGCACCCCTTTTCCGGAAAAGGGATGCAGATGAGACAAGTTGGAATTGCAAATGAAGCGGGGATTTAAATTTTCCCGCTTCATTTGTATACTCTATAACTGCCGCTTTTTCTGGCTCGGGGCTTTGCGGAAAAAGCGCCAGTCTAAACGAGGATCTTTCGGAAAAAAGCCTTTTCCGAAAGGTCCCTTATTCCTGATTTTAAGAGGAATAAAGGACCTTTCGGAAAAGGCTTTATTTTCCGAAGATCCCCATCTAGACTGGCGCTTTTTCGGCAAAGCCCCGAGCCAGAAAAAGCGGCCATGTTTATACAAATGAAGCGGGAAAATTTAAATCCCCGCTTCATTTGCAATTCCGACTTGTCTCATCTGCATCCCTTTTCCGGAAAAGGGGTGCAGTGTAGACACAGCCATTGAGATTAAGATGAGACATATGTGGAGAGTTTTACACTGCCTTGTGAAGTAATCTGGTTCTTGACACTGATAGAGTCAGGGTACTGGACCAGATGTCTTGGTCTAATCTAATCTGGCAATTCATATATCCTATATCCAGCATGTGGCTGCAAAGATGAGCTAGATGCTGAAGAGTGGAATACAGGCTGAAGCTCTATGGTCCGGGTCTCTGGTTTCAGCAACATCTGTGTTCTGGCAGGATCATGGATGTTGCAGGACCAGAGAGCCCCAGTCACAGAAGTTGCCAGTGGCGGGCAGCCTGCAGGGCCAGTGGCCTGGGGGCAGGGAGCCTGGCCAGCAGGTCAGCGGTTGGGGGCAGGGAGTCCTGCAGGCTGGGGGGCACAGAGCCCTGCTGTGCTGCAGTGAGGCCAGCCGGACAGAAGTCCCACTGGATGGGGCAGAGAGCCACTTTGGCTGGAGCTGGGCCAGTGGCCCGGAGTGGATCTGGCTGGGGGCAGGGAGCCTTGTGGCTCTAGCAGCCTGTAGAGGAGCCCGACTAGAGAGCTGGGGGCAGCAGAGCCAAGTAGGCATAGTGCGGGTAGCACAGTGGTTAGGGCCATGGCCAGGAGGAGAGCAGTGGGAGAGCTTGAAGCCTGACCTCCCGTGGTTCAGCAAATTTCCCTAGTTCAAGACTGCTCATATCCCAAGGATACCAGACCAGGGAGATCCAACCTGTAGAGTAATGTTTAGTCAGGAAACTATAATAATGGTCCTAGTGATGGTCAAAGAGATTCCCCACCTGCTCCAAAGTGACACCGTCACAACGTGAGCAAAACACTCCTGCATTGTAGGTGACAAAATGTTTATAGTGGCAGTCACAGTGGGGCCCATAGCTTCTGTGGGCCCCTCGGGCAAGATGTGTGAGAGGACCCGGCTCCACACTTGGAAAGGGGCAGTGTCTCGGGTAGAAAGGGCAGGGGCAGGGGAAGGGACAGCTAGTCCTCAGCACTGGCCGGACTGCAGTGCTGCTCTTCTTCCCCCCCTCCTTCCCGCAGGGCTGCCTGGAGCATGCAGTATCACCCCTTTGGTGGCAATTTAAAGGCCCTAGGGGGGTCCGGCCGCCATCACGGTTGCAGTAGCAGTGGCAGTGGCCAGGAGCCATGGGCCCCTTTGAATCTCTGGGCCTTGGGGTAACTGCCTTGATGGTCCTGGGCAGTCGTGCCATATGATGCTGTCTAGAAAGATGGGGTTTGTGTAGAGTAAGTGGTGAAGGACAGGAAACTGATGACTGACGTCAGCTGTCATTAGTGCCTGGGTGTTTCCACGAGGGCTGTGACAGATCCTGATGAGATGATGGCAAAGGGAGGTGTGGAGCCACTTGGAGCAAAGAGCTATTATAAAAGTGTGCTGATACCACACCCCCTGAAACGTGTTTCCGTCTCACTGATTCCTGCAATAAGCAATAAACATGCTGTAGCTGTTATCCCCTAACAGTTGTTATTTTGGCCCGAATGTGTTTCTGAGGATTCTCTTCAGACTGTCAGTCTAACTGAATTCCTTAGGTCTAGTTCTTTTGCCAATACCGTGGCAGAAGAACACAGTTTTATGACTCCCTCCCATAAGCTTTTTTGCTGCAAGTCCAGCACAGACGGTGATATGTGGGCCTCTGAGGGTTAAAATTGATCTTTGCTCCTCTCCTTTCTGAAGTGGTATGTCTAATAGCACTGTAAAAAGCGTATAAAGAATTAAACAGCTCCAGCATGATGCTTTCCTGCCTTTTAGGAATCTAAAATTGGCTGTGATGGGGAATAGAGTCAGTGTGCACACAGGGACCTATTTCCCAACCAGCAAAGAACAAAGCTGAATTTTATCTTTGAGAAACTAAACTAAATTGGGTGGCAGCTCAGAAGGTAGACACTAAATGATTACACAGAGGACAGGAAAAAATTACCTGGAAGATGAATTGAGCAAAGCTGAGCTTACCATCCTCGCTGTGGTGACTGACAGCCTCAGAGTTTGAAGTTTTCTATTAACCTCCAGAGCAGGTGCTACACAGGGAATGGTAAAAGTTTCCACCACACCATCTACCCAAAGTGCCTCCCCAGTGACCTGTGTAGACCACCTTGAAGGGTCAGATGGTGGTTCAGTATTCATGTCTAACCACTGCCTTAGCTCTCTTGTGACACTGCCATGGGGGATGCCCATTAGTGCCACTAGACTTAGATACCTGTTCACTAGGTAAATGGACTATTTTCTCATTTTCGCCATTAAAGAGAGAGGTGCTTTATTACACAGACCCCTGAACTCTCACTATCACTCTGGGCCAGGTTTGAAATGCTAACCTGTAGAGGTAAAAGGCTCTCATCTTTCATCACTTCCCCAAGCCATCTAATCCTCTTGCTATCTGCAACTTTTGAACGTTTGCATTAAGGTCCAGACTGCAAAGAACTGGTCTCAGAACAGCTTACCAAACAGGAATTTAAAATGTAAATGTGGAATGAAAAATGTGGCATTGTGGAACCTAGCTTATCGGAATTTGCAGTAAACACATCACATACTTACAGCAGCTCCTGGCGCTTGAAAGGATATTCCACAAAGCAAACCAGGTGAATTTTTCCTAAACTGAAAATGCAGGCAGCCTTTCTGCCATCTTTCTTTCCTAAAGTGTTTTAATCAAGTCACACTGTAGAGAATTTTTGTTCTTCATACTTGATCCCAGTCAGGAATCTATAATCTCATGCTGAATTTATTTTTTATAAATAGAAACCATTTAGTATTTTATGCAAAAGTTGTGCTCACTATTTAACTTGGATTGCCTGTGAAATGTGTTTTCTATGCACGTCGACTGGAAGTGCTTAAATGAAAACTGCAGGAATGATTCAATTTGTATTATCATGATCACGGTGCATGTGTGTTAGTCATGATAATTTCTCAGTGCAAGTAAGCTAATTAAGGAAGTGTTTTCTCTTACAGTCTCCATAACATAATCCCATTAGTTAAACATGGCACACAAATAGAAGCAAGTCATATACACTGAGAAAAACAATTAGTGCAGCAGCCATGTTGATGGAAATAAAATAGCCATGAAATAGGGAGTCAAGTCCACAGTGATTTCTGACCTTCCCTTCTGACTGCCCTGGTGTTTATGCCCAAAGTTTACTGTGATTGTAGTACATGTGAGTGCAAAAGTGGAAACCACATTGAGGCCCAGTGGCTACTGAGGGGTAGGCACTGACCAGGCTTGCGTACACTGGGGGAGAAAGGGGAGAATTCCCCAGGCCTCTTTGAATTACCGATGGAGCGCTGATCTGAGCGGCTCTGATGGCTGTGGGGAGGGGGGTCATGCTGCAATCTGGGTGATGCTAAGGGCTGACTGCCCTAAGCCCCTTCCATCCTCAGTTCCGACCCTTCCAGGGGCATGGAGCTGGCCCTGCTCACACCTTGCCCAGGGGCCTGCAGTGGCTGTAAGCCTGGCTAGCACTCACACAATGAAATCTAATGCACATGGGCTAGGAAGTACAAAACAATTTCTGGTTTCACGGGGCAATAAATACATCAAAATATCAGGCTACATCTAGACTGCCCTCTCTTGTGCAAGAAAATATGCAAATGAGGCAAAGTGGTGAATATCGCCGCACCTCATTTGCATACTTAATGAGCTGCCATTTTTGTGCAAGGGGCTTTTGTGCAAAAAGGAGCTGTGTAGTTAGCTCCTTTTTGTGCAAAAACACCCTCTTGTGCAAGAGCCGTTCTTCCTGGAAAAAAAAGCGGCAAAACGGCTCTTGCACAAGGGGTTTTTTTGCGCAAAATGGCGGCTCATTAAGTATGCAAATGAGGAACGGCGATATTCACTGCCTTCACCTCATTTGCATATTTTCTTTCGCAAGAGAGGGCAGTCTAGATGTAGCCTCAGTCTAAAGATATGGTTGGAAATCTATTGCTAAGAAAGTCTTTATAGAGATGGTAACTTGCAATGGCCTGTTCCTATAGTCACTGAAAGAGAATACATAAGCTGTTCCAGGAGACACAAGTTTTGAGCCACCTGGTAAGACTCCTAGCCTGGGTCTTTCAACCAAAGGGGCATAATTGTTAAAACTGTTTTTTCCCTCTCTGTTTCCTGTCTTTGCACATGCTCCAGTGAAAATAACATTTTCAGCATTACCTAGGTACTATGGTTGGAGTGTATTTTCAAACAGGCATAAAAGGAACATCTGGTTTCAGTCACAGGGTCATGGAGTTGGTCTCCCACAGTGCACCCTTTGGGTGTGACTGAGTTCTGGACTCACCAACCTGGGATCCTCAGTGTGGATGCAGTTGGCAGTGTGAATCTAACTGTGGGACACTCACTCCCCTGATTGAGTCCCATTGGAATCCACCTGAATGCAAACTGTCACAAGCCTTATTCCTTCAGACAATCTCTGTCAGGTTATGGGGCTGGTCAGCATCCACAGGGCAATCACTGGTAATAGACACAAAGTAACTGTTCTGCATAAGGTCCAGTTCCCCTTGGGAGGGGGGCTCTGACACGCAGCTCTCGTTGAGTCTCAGGTAAGCCCTCACCAGGAGCTGCAGACTGACGATGTGTCCCCTTTCCAAGTCTGTCTGCAGCTTTGAGCTGGGCTTTTCCCCTTTAGATCCTCCCGTCAGGTCTGATGCTTCTTGCAGGTGTGGCAGGACTCATCACACACAAAGCAGTCCGTTAACCCTCACCCAGCCAATATGGGGTTTGTACATCCCATCACACCCACTTAAAAGCATTTTCTTTGACTCAAACAGCCAAAAACAGACTTGATTTGAAGTATCTCTGCTTTGGAGTTGGAGTGCAACTGTGGAAAACGTTAACTTTTTTTGTGGCAGTGTCACTTCTACAGCCAGTAATTCAGTTTAACAGGCATTTATCAGGCCTATGGAAGCCATAAAGCTAACTGATATATTGCTGCTGAAGTAAAGGTCAGAAATTAAGGCTGAGGGATTAGGCACAGGAAAATTATGGTAAATAAAAGCAGCACTGACAGCAAGGGGAAATGAATCATTTCACAAAGCAGAGATTGCTTAAAACTCTTGCAAAGGACCCAGAGAGCAGAGACATGGAATTACAATGGGACTCATTTTATGCTAATTTGAAATTACAGTTTGGAGCTCTGGCAATTGCTGATAAGAATAAGATTAGCAAGAATTGCGTCTACGTGAATGCATTCAAAACAGGCGCAGGACAGCCAAAGGATGTAGGACACTTGCTCAAGCAACAGACTTTTTTTCATGTCAGTTACTCTGCTATATGATCTTTGGGCTTAGCAATTTAGTCCAAACAGGGAACCGGTGCATCTGGTATTTCAAAGGCCTATCAGAATCCTATTCACTAGGTAATTCACAACCTTTAATATAAGCCAGTAGAGAGTTTGGAACTTCATTTTTCAGAAAAAAATTACTTATGCCCAATTTACCACCAATATTCCTGGATTTCTTAAGCACAGGTTTATGTATGAAATATTTTCCTTTAATTCAACTGATAATTCTTGATTTGACTAGCTCATTTCATGTACCTTTGAGACTAAGTAATAAATTTAGCAGAGTTAAGGTTATGCCGGCACAGCAGATTAAAAAGAAATTCTAGTGGCATGTCTACAAAATTGCTTGACTGTAAATGCAACAATTTTGCCTTTTCTGCAAATTTCATGTTTTTATGCTTTCCGGTGGTTACATGAGTCTGGATCTTTTGTATTAGTTTTGGAAATGTTATTCCCTTGGGGGAGTTTGCTAGTTTATCTCCATGTGTGACTTCAAATCCAAAATCCCAAACACAGAATATGACATCCAAAGATCTTGTATAATGCCCCGCTTCTTTCATTTTGGGAAGTTTTGTGCTAAAAAAAGTTGTGGTAAAGATACAATACTTTTATAAACAATTACTTTGAATACAGTTTCTAATACCACATGCTTTTAATCTTACCCTCTAGTTCCAGTGCACTATGAGCATTAAAGGAGTTGATCCTGCCCTCGGAAGCACAATTTGCATGACTGCATAACTCTGTAAATCAACTATCAGGCTTGAAGATACACAGTACCTTATTCTGAGATTCATGACCAGTTGTACAGCAAATAAGAAGGCAGGCACTGAGCTTGATATGAATAGGAAGGACTCTGAGGGAGGAATAAGAATTAAAATTACAGTAAAACTCCAATAGTCCGGCATCCAATTGTACGGCACTCCCGATAGTCTGGCATCAAAATGGCAAGAGCCTAGTGAGTGAGCTTCGGCAAAAACGAGTCACAATGCAGCAGCAGCAGCTGCTGAACCGAGCAAAAAGAGTAAAAAAGGGTTAAAAAAATAAAACATTACAGTATACTGTATCCAGTATGTACAATAACAAGGGTTGAAACACTTTATATACAGTATATACTGGATACAGTATATATATATAACCAGTTTATAGTACCTCCTGATAGTCCGGCATATTTGATAATCCGGCACCACCTAGGTCCCAAAGGTTCCGGATTATCGGAAGTCTACTGTAGTATCTGGGTAAAATTTTTTTTTAATATGGAGCTATATCATCTCATAGAACTGAAAGGGACCTTGAGCGATCATTGAGTCCAGTCCCCTGTCCTCACAGCAGGACCAAGTACCATCCCTGACAGATTTGCCCAGATCCCTAAATGGCCCCTTCAAAGATTGAACTCCCAATCCTGGGTTTAGCATGCCAATGCTCAAACCACTGAGCTATCCCTCCCCCCATTGTATTTGTTAATTTGAATTTAATATAAAGCTGTATGCCAGGGTGGCCAACCCGTTACAGGCAAAGAGCCAAGAGCCGAGGGGAAAAAAGTTGTTGAGGAAAAAAGAAAAGCCCCAGCTGTCATGTTTGGTTGAGCAGAAAAAAGGACGCTGCCCCTTTATATCAGGCTCCCATCGGCCAGCGCCATCTTCCTAGCGACATTTTATTTTGCCGTGCCAGATGGCTCCCCTGTACCTGGTGAGCACAGAGAACTAGGGGCCGAGGGGCTGTTTCTAGGGGCACAAGGGCAGCTTCGCGAGCTGAGGGGGAGGCTTCGCGAGCCGCACTTAAAATGGGAAGAGCCGCACGCAGCTCGTGAGCTGCGGCTTCGCCACCCCTGCACCACATCAGAGTCTCATATAACTGCATATCCACCAGTGTAATCTTTGTCATCAAGTGCCCATGAAAGCTCATGATACCATCTACATTTTTTGTTAATCTCTAAGGTTCTGCAGGACTATTTGTTGTTTTTTTAAGTTTTTTTCTATTACAAACTAACAAAGCTACCCCTCTGAAATATTTTCTGTTTAGTTTTCCTTGGGGCTTTTTTAGTGTCCAGTTCAAGAGGTAATATGGACTATTCTTCCCAAGAGCTACTTCTTTTAAAAAAGTACACAATTTCAGTAATTATGATAGTGGTTAAATGTGCTCTGGTAGATAAGATGAAGCAAGATTTAATCTGATACCAGGTGGCGTCAATTCCAGGAATGGTCTTGACCTGAGAGACCAGTCCTGAGGAACCTTAATGGGGAGAAATTTGGGGTTAATAAACCCTGTAGGATTTCAAAAGTATCATCCTCATTTTGGTTCAAGACCTTTTATTGAAGGTCTTGTTCTTCAGAATGTGGTTTTTTGTTACAGTTTCATAGACTCTCAGGCCATAAAGGGCTTCTGTGGTCTTCTAGTCTGAACTCTTGTATCACACAGACCATAGAATATCCTCAAAATAATTCCTCTGGTCTTTATTTTAAAAACTACCCCTGATAGACAATCCACTGTGCTCCTTGGTAAATTATATTAAATGGTTAATTAGTTATGCCTTATTTCCAGTCTGAATTTGTCTTGCTTCAACTTCCAGCCATTAGATCTTGGAGTATCTTTTTGATTGAATGAAGAAATAATAAATATTTGTTGCCCATGTCAGTATTTACAGACTGCAATGAAATCTCTCCTTTATAGTCTTTTTGTTAGATTCAAGAAGCTCACTCTTTAACTATCAGAGAGGTAGCCATGTTAGTCTGTATGAGGAGTCCTGTAGTACCTTAAAGACTAACAGATTTATCTGGGCATAAGCTTTCCTGGGCAAAAACAGTATCAGACATGTTTATAAAGGTTTTGAGACTAGACCTAAGAGTTGAAACTTAGTGTGGGGTTTTCTTTTTGACCAAAAATCTAAATCCATATGCAGGGCAGTTTCATCACATCTGGAACCATTATGTATTTGCCTCTGTCTTTGAATCTGGCTAAGCTGTAAATAAATACTAAACTGTGGTACTTTCAGAGACTAATATCAGATCCCTGACTAATGAAGCTACCTCAAAATGTCCCTAGTACTTTATATTCCTGATTGTGTGGCTCAATAAACATTGAATTGTAAGTTTTTGGTAGCATCCTGCAATAGGTCAAAGTTTTTCCTGCAGTTTCAAATACTCTATGAAGACTTTGCTGATGGGGGCGGGGGAGGGGAGAGTGCTGCACTTATGATCAGTAGAGAATCATAGAATCCTAGAACTGGAAGGGACCTCGAGAGGTCATCGAGTTCAGTCCCCTGCCCTCACAACAGGACCAAGCACTGTCTAGATCATCCCTGACAGATGTCTAGCCAACCTGCTCTTAAATATCTCCAGTGATGGAGATTCCACAAGCTTCCTAGGCAATTTATTCCAGTGTTTAACCACCTTCTCCATTAGGAAGTTTTTCTTAATGTCCAACTTAAACCACCCTTACTGCCAGGGCTCGACAAATTATGGAAAACCCTACTTGCCAGACAAAAAAGGGACTCGCTACCCCGTGTGTTTTTAATGGCATAAATTCCTAATAAGAATAAGAACAGTAATTACTAATAAGTTATTAATAAATATCTTATAAACCTCTACCTTTTCCCTCTGCTGCCATGTCTCCTCCCCTTGCTCCATCAGCTCCCCTGGTGCCTGCTGCCCCCCAACCCTTCACCCACCTCTGCTGTCCTGACTCCTGCCCTTCTCACTGCCCTCAGCCCTCCTGAGACCTGCCCCCCTCCACCAGCTCTTCTCTCCCGCCGGTGCCCACTCCTCCAGTAGCCCCACTCTGATCATGTGAGCTACCTCTTCTCATCCCCTCTCCTAACATCTCCCTCTACACACCTGCCCTGCCTCTCTCCTCTGGTGCTGGTCCCGCCCCCCCCTCAAGTGTCTGCCCTTCTGCTTCACCCCCAGAATCCCCTGGCACCTGCACCCTCCTGGTGCCTCCCCTTCCCTCACTGCCCCTGCCCCTTTGCCCTCTTTTTCCCTGATACCCACCCCTCACCACCCTCTGCCTCTGTTTCCCTCATGCCTCTGTGCCCTCACACATGCCTTGCTCCATCCCCACCTTCCTCATGCCCACCCCTTCTTTCTAGCCTTCTCCCAGCACCTCCCCCTCCCCCCTCTAGCCCTCAATGCCCTTACCCTGTCCTCTCCCAGCATCACCCTGTCCCCCCTCCCACTGACACTTCCCCTCCTTCCCTTTTCCTCATTGTCTGCACCTGGCCTCCTGGCATTTGTCTCTCCTGCACCCCTGTCCCTTGGTGCCTTCACCTTTCTTCTTCTTCTTCTCCTGACCTCCTCCCCTCCCCTCAGCACAAGCCCCTTCGCCATATTTTTCCCCTTCCCTTCCCCTCCACTCAGCACAGCCACAGCCACAGCCACAGGCCCAGCCCCAGCCCCTTCCCTACCTGGCTTCTGCCTTCCACTTTGTGGGGTTGCCGGAGCCTTTTTGAATCCAGCGGTTGCCGGCCGTGACATCAGGATGCCACGTCATGCCAGTGTCCTGGCGTCTGCCGGCGTCCCGCACTCTGGCTCGCACCCCGCCTCCTCGTGCCGGAGCTGCACACAGGCAGCCCGGCGCTGAGAATCGCTGCACTTCCCCCTTCCCAGCAGCGCTCTGCTCCTCCACCAGCCGGTGGATCGGATGGGGCCATGCCGCCCGTAGTGCGGGCTTCGGCCAGCCCGTCACAACGGCCCACCAGGCCAGACTGCCCCTGCACTCACCAGCTGGTAAAATCTACTCGCCACGGGCAAGCGGGCGAGTGTATTTGTCGAGCCCTGCTTACTGCAATTTAAGCCCATTGATTCTTCTCCTATCATCAGAGGCCAAGGAGAACAATTTTTCTTCCTCCCTCTTGTAACACCCTTATAGATAACTTGAAAACTGTCTCCCCTCAATCTTCTCTTTTCTAAACTAAACAAACCCAATTCTTACAGTCTTCCCTCATAGCACGTGTTTTCTAGACCTTTAATCATTTTTGTTGCTCTTCCCTGGGCCTTCTCCAATTTCTCCACATCTTCCTTGAACTGTGGTGCCCAGAACTAGACACAATATTCCAACCAAGGCCTAATCAGTGCAGAGTAGAGAGGAAGAATGACTTCTCATGTCTTGCTCACAACACTCCTGTTAATGGATCCCAGAATCAAGTTTGCGTTTTTTTGCAACAGTGTCACACTGTTGACTCATGTTTAACTTGTGGTCCACTATGAACCCTAAATCCCTTTCAGAAGTACTCCGTCCTAGACAATCACTGCCCATTCTGTATATGTGAAACTGATTGTTCCTTCCTAAGTGGAGTACTTTGCATTTGTCCTTATTAAATTTCATCCTGTTTACCTCAGACCATTTCTCTAGTTTGTCCAGATCATTTTGAATTTTGACCCTATTCTCCAAAGCACTTGCAACCCCTCCCAGCTTGGTATCATCTGCAAATTTAATAATCATAATCTCTATGACATCATCTAAATCGTTGATGAAGGTATTGAAACTGGCCTAACAATTCCACTGGGAACCTACAAAATAGAAGATGATTGTTGGACATGGAATGGGTGCAGGGTTACCATATAATAACAATGCCATTCTAGTGAGTAATCAGCTAATCAGGATTTTCCCTTAGATCAGCATAACACCTGAAACTGTAATATTACCTTCACGCAGTGTTTCTGAGATTGTTGGGAATCAGATTGATCATGCTGCTCATTCATTTCAGTGTTTATACTATCAGAAACATTTTTTAAAGAGACAATTAATCTAAACTTCAGGCCTGCTAAAAATAATTCATCACAGGAGAAGGCTTCTTGAAGCTGTCTTTTTGTTGGCAAGGTACTGTACATCTTACATACAGAGAACACACATAGTCCGTGCTTCATATTATTATTGCACATAACATTTGATGTTGGGCACCAGACTTTATACGGTCATCATCCCTGAGTCTTTCTTGTTATGCTAGTATCTTCCCTTCAACTACTGGAAGAAATGGAAGTGATTTCTAGTCCCTTAAGAATGACATACAGGATTCTTCATATAGGATATAGAATCTTGTTTCAAGCGAACAATTGACCCAGATACCAGAGGTTCAGTCCTGATAGACACTACATTTTCTCAAACTGCCCTTTGATACTGAAGAGGTGCTGAGCATCTTGATGCATCAGGCCTCAAATATCTGAGCCATCCCAAACTGAAAAACATCTTTCAGATTACATACACTTCATTGAATCTTCTGCCTTATTTCTGTCTTCCTCGGGTCTTGTTTTCTGTGTTGTTTTGAGCTACATGTTGGGAGTTTGCATCCATTTACAATTTGTGGAAAGTGCACCCGGAATTTCTGATATGGCCTAAATATCTGCATTTTGCTGTTTTCACTTGTCTTTGAACATAAATGGCCTGAGTGTGGACCAGATCATCATTATAATGGAGTACCTTATCTCCCATAAAGTTACACAACTTATTGCCCATAAAGCCAAATGTGGAAGACTTACTCTTTGGCTATGTCTATGCTAGCAGCTTCTTGCACAAGAACAGCCGTTCTTGCGCAAAAAACTTGCCTGCTGTCTACACTGCACGAGCGTTCTTGAGCAAGTAAATTTACAGTATAGCGTTGTAAAACAGGGCTTCTTCTGGAAGAGTTATTCCTCTCCCCATGAGGAATAAGCTCTTCATGCAAGAGCTCTTCCACAAGAGGGCAGTGTAGACAGGCAACATGAATTTCTTGCGCAAGAAGCCCCTATGGTTAAAATGGCCATCAGAGCTTTCTTACGGAAGAGAGTGTCTGCACTGCCATGGATGCTCTTGAGCAAAAGTACATCTCTTGTGCAAAAGCACATGGCAGTGTGGACGCGCTCTTGTGGAAGATTTTTTGCACAAGAACTCTTCTGCAAAAGAGTTCTTGCGCAAGAAGCCGCCAGCGTAGACGTAGCCCTAGTGATTTCTGTACATCTGCCTATGGAGCCAATGAAAGACTTTCCCCCACATGTTCTAGATGAGGAAAGGCATGTTGAAGTCAGTGAGTGAATTTTCCAGTTAAAAAATTAGTATTGCAGTCTTAATAATCTTTGTTAATTTTTAATCCCTTTTATTATAAGTTTTTCACCCTAGACCAATTTCATTTATCTTTTTTGGCATAAGGCTAAAATCTGTATATATCTTTAAAGGGTATAATAATTATTTTCTGATCGCAAAAAAATGTGACGAAAGGCTTAATTATTCAGAATAATCATTTCATGTGCAGCTATTAATTAGTGACTGATTTTGGGAAAAAATGCAGTACATATGGGAAGCATGTTAATAAACCATTTTATGGGTTTGGGTCAAATAACTATACTATGTCTAACAGTATATTTATTTCTCCATTTAATCATTTCAAAATAATTAAGAAATGTGTGCATTCGGCTGTGCAGACGTAAACTACAGCACCATATATCTAAACTATGAATTGGATGAAGTATTTCCAGTAAAAATGAGACGCAAAATACTTTTTTTTCATAGTAATTGAACAGGAACAAGTGAGGTTTTTAACATAACTGCCCTTTCATTTTTCATTTGTTTTCCCCCAGTTGGAAAGACGCTGGGTGAAAAAAAAAAATGAATCCAATACACATGGACAAAACTTCAGTGGTCATATCAAGGCATCGGCAGGCTACAGCAATGGGGGGGGAGGGTGTCCTGCATGTGGCCCATTGGGGTTCTATGTGTGTCCCACAAGCCATTTTGTTTACCGTTTCCCATACACTAGGTTACTAGATTCTGCTGGTTTTCAGCTGCATGGGTTTTTTTTCCTACCAGTATTACTAAAGTGACACACACTTAAAGCAAAGGTGTGTGAAGTGAAATGAGGTGCATGCTGATTGCACACATCATTGTGAGAGTTGCACGTTCCCTCTGCATCCAATCAAAGCATTGCTATAGTTAAATCGGCACATGCTGCAAATTCTAGGTACCCAAGTGCAATTAGCAAAACTACCCTATCCCAGAACAATGTCTTGCTTACGACAGTCTTGTGGCCCATTGAGATGGAGGACCACTCATACCCCTCACTGGGCAACTGGTTGCTGAATATCCACGTCTCTCATTTAAAATCAATGGAAGCTGAATGTGTGCTGGGCCATGTTGGAGTGGGATTTAACTATCCTCAGTGGGATTTATTATCTTCTGTGGTACATAATGTTACTGCTTGGCAATGTTGATATTGAACCAGACCTGCTGAGGTACCTGGCAGTCTGTTTTCAATTTTGTACCTGTGGGAGAGCAAAGGATTATTTGGTAATTATATTATAAGCTCCGTGAGCCACCCAATCCAAAAAATAAAAGAATTTATTCTCCTTTTCTTATCTTTCTGAAAAGACCTAACCAAATATTTTCATAGACAGGTCGGAGGAAAAAACCCACAGTCAAGCTTAAATCATGCAAAGAAAGATTTGGCGTAAAATCTGCTACTAATTTTAACCATTCCAAACGGGGATTTATAATGCAAGTATTGTCTAATTTTTTATGGAGGCCATTCCAAGAATTTGGTAAGTGGTCAAGGGCCACATTTTTCTGTGATATTAATAGAGGCAGAACAGAGTCTAAAATGGGGGTTGGGTGCAAAAATGAGCTCTGCCCAGGGGATTGGGTTGCAAGAGGGGCTCTGGAGTCTGGGAGGAAGTTTGGGTGCAGGAGAGGATTCTGACCTGGGGGAAGGGTGTGGGAGGAATGCAGGGTTTGGGAAGGAGTTGTGACCAGGGGCAGGGGTTCAGGAGGGACACAGAGGGTTTGGGTTGTGACCTGGGGCAGTAGTGCAGCAGCGAGTGCAGGGGTTTGGGGCCTAACCTGGAGCAGGCATGCAGAGCATTGGAGTGCAGGGAGAGGTTGTGATCTGGGGCAGGGAGCTGGGGTGTGGGAGGGGGTGGGGTGCACTTACCAGGCAGCTCTTGGCCAGCAGTTCAGCAGGACCCTCATGCAGGCTCCCTGCCTGGTGAGCCCCCACATGCTGCTTGTGTTTCTGCACAGCCCATGCTATGGTAAATGGGGCTCCTCATGCTGCAAGTGCCCACAGGCACAGCCCAGGAAGCTCCCATTGGCTGGTTACCTCCCTGCAAGGGGCACATGCCATGCAGGGATGCACATGTTGGCTTCAGCAGCCAGCCACTTTGAGCCACATGTGATGACACAGTAGGCAGGGAGGCTGCCTGAAGATCCTCTTGGACTGTGTGCATTGTGGTCCAGAGTATTGTGTCAGGCGGGATCTGAAGTATGGCAGGCTGGATCCAGCCCACAGGCTGTATTTTGCTCACCCCGGTCAGAGTCCTATAATGTATTACTTTCAGTAGGTTTCCCCATGTTCCCCCATCAGTGGATCTACAGAAATGTTCTTCTGAATAAATATGCACATAATGCCCAGTAAATTAAATCTAGGCTCCACTGAAATCAATGAAAAATGTATCTCTGATTTGAGTGAGATTAGGATTTGGCCTAATGACATCAATAAATAATGAGTCATTGGATTTTGGAGGTTGTTCTTTCTCCCCATCTCCTCCACCCCCCATCATAAATTCTGCTTAAAACATCTGGTGAAATAATGCAATGGAAATGTTAGGAATGTGGGGGTAAAAATCTTATTTTTAGAATAAAAATGTTGGGAGCAATGGGGTTATGTGAAAGCTGATAATTTCATATAGACTTTTGATCATTTCTCAGAAGTGCTGAAATAATTAAAATCCACTTGTAACTCGAATGAGCTGACAAGTATAATCAGTTGCACTTCAATGCATTTCCCATCATCTTGCTCCAGTCAGGATATACACACATTTAAAAAGAACAGTGTTTACATAAGGCCAGGGAGAAGAGGCTCTGGTAGATACAGGGGCTTAGAGAGCTCCTTTGTGGTCATGAGCAGCAAGACGTCACTCCTTTTACTAAAATGGGAGTCCTGTGCACTTCTGTCTAGTACCTGTCACCTGAGAATTAAGTCAATGATTTAAAAAGTGAATACTTCCCCCCATTTTACAAAGGGGAAAACTGAGGCTCCGGGATGAAGTTGACAGCCTCAGGACTTGTCT
This sequence comes from Rafetus swinhoei, assembly GCA_019425775.1. Classification (NCBI taxonomy): domain Eukaryota; kingdom Metazoa; phylum Chordata; order Testudines; family Trionychidae; genus Rafetus; species Rafetus swinhoei. The sequence goes on along the minus strand of CM033428.1, from coordinate 16,140,793 downwards.
ACACTGGCAATGCACAGCTCAGTAAATCAGCTCCCAGTGCTGTAACTCCTGAGGTGTGTCCACACTGGCAAGGCACTTAGTGCGCACTAACTCCACAGTTGCTACAATCTAGGTAAACCACTTTGATGAGATGTATGAAGCTTTCTGTTCAGTGGCTACAGTGCTGGAGTGCCAGTGGGGTTGCCCTGGGACACTACAGCATTGTGACTGGCCTCCGGTATCTGTCTCACAATGCCTGTTCTCACCTCTGGTCATTGGTTTGAACTTTACTGCCAGGCCTTCAGGCTCAGGCCTGCCTTTTACATTGCTTGGGAATTTTGAAAAGCCTCTTCCTGTTTGTTCACGTGGCGAGCTCTCAGTGCATCTTTCCAGGTGACCATCCCTGCTCCATGCACCAAGCAATTCCCTACTTGGAGCCGTGTTGAGGTACGGGGCCTCATCAGCATTTAGGGAGAGGAGGTTGCCCAGTCCCAGCTGGGCAGAAGTCGAGATGTATGACTGAAAGGGGCCATGACCAGGACACATTGCAGTGGAAGGTCAAAGTGAAGGAGCTGTGAAACACCTACCTCAAGGCGCAGTAGGCAAACTGCTGCTCCATCCATCACCTGCTGGATGAGGTATTTGGAGTTGACTCTCCCTCAGCTCTGAAGACCCCTGTGTATACTTCAGGGCCTCAGAGACCATCCCAGAGTGGACTGAACTAGGAGAAAGAAAGCATGGAAGAATGTGCCAAGGGAGAAGGGGATGCAGAGCCAGATGATAGCTTGGCATCCACAGATGTATGCAGCTAGGAGTTATTTTCCACCCCAGAAGAGGCAAGTCTGTTGCAGCAGTCGGAGGCTGGGGAGACACAAATTACAGAGGATGCCCCTGGTCAGTGGTTTTGCTTTCTGGAAGTGCAGCAGTGACTTTCTGTGCATGGGAGGGCTGCGGAAAGCAGGCTTGGGTCTGTGCAGTGCTAGTACTCACACAGGGCTAGTCAGATGTGGAACAGGTTGCTGGTGGACTCTCTCACTTCCTGGTAATTGGCTTCACAGATCTGATCAAAAGTGTCACTCAAAATCAGGGCTATACACCTCTGCAGGTTCCTTGACAGAGCTGCTTTGTTTATTGCCCCATTATGGGTAATATACCCATGTCACTGTGCCATAAAGGGGGTGAAGGGACCATTGCTGAACCCAGGCAAACAGCATAAGGAACAGGCCAGAAGCCTCATTCTCGTAGAAGGCCATTTTCTTACTTTGCTTCTCACTCCCAGCAGTGAAATATCTCCCAGGGTGAACAGAGCCTGTGGAAAATGTGTTGACATTATTGATTTTACGGTCCCTGTAGTATTGGCTCTTCCCAGGACACACCTGTCCAGACTACAGCAAGGCCCTGCACCAATAAATTCGCCTTCCCCAGTGGTTAACTGACCATTTTGAGGGTCTTTTGTCTTATGTGTGCTTACCTTGGGATAGGCAAGCAGTGATAGAAATGTGACAGTGCTTGTGTTTAAAATGGGTCATTTCAGTGCTCTGTTAACCATCTCCTCTGTGAGATGTAGCATTTTGGCTTCACAAATTTAACATTGGGATCCCGGTCTTTCCTGATAGCACCTGCTGAACGGCTGCCCCGGGCAAGGAAGCAGCCTTGGAAATACAAAGAGAATTGTTGCGAGACCTTATGCTGCAGGCTGCTGCTGAAGAGCAAGAATTGAAGGGGTGGAGGGACAATGGAATGGAAGAACGCTGAGTGCCAGAGTGAAGCCATGGAGCGACTATTCAAACTTAATGGAGCACCAAGCTAACACGCTCTCGACGCTGCTAGCACTGTAGACAGAGCAGCTCTGTGACTCTACCCCTGCAGACAATGTCCCAAAAATTGCTTTCCATGCACTCTCTGTCACTGCCAACACATTTTGGCCTCCATCCTGTCCCCAGATGGCACCTGCTACAGTCCACATCTGCCCCTTTACCGTCCCACCAATGCACTCAAACCCCATCCCTGTGCCGGTTAGCCCTGCTGAACTTCAGCACACATTGCACAGCACATCAGACAGCAGGACTGCATATGAGACCTGGACATATACAAAGCCCTAAGCATACCAGGGCCTCAACTCCTCCTTTCCCCCCGCTTCCCATAAAATGCACGTGTCATGCGGCAGGTTGTGTTCCGCATTTGTTGTTTTTAATAAAGTACATTTTTGGGTTGAAAAACAATCTTTATTCCATTACATGAAAGCAAGCAAGCTCATCTCAGCAAAGCAACAGGCATTTTGCTATGAAGTGCATTGTAAGGCCCAATAATAGTCACCCACCAGCATCACAGCACTGCACTCCCATGCATGGTAACAGATATTACTGACTTGTAGCATCAAATTGCTTCCTCAAGACATCCCTGGTCCTTATGGCCCTGTGCTGTGCTCCTCATAGTTCTGGTCTCAGGCTGTTCAAACTCAGCCTCCAGGCACTGTGCTTCGTTGGTCCAGCCCTAAATGGAGCTTTCACCCTTCCCTTCACAAATATTGTGGAGGGTACAGCACATGGCTACAGGCATAGGGATGTTGTCATTGGCCAACTCTAGCTTCCTATACAAACATAACCAGCAGACTTTTAAACAGCCAAAAGCACACTCTACAGTCATTCTGCACCTGCTCAGCATGTTGTTTAACTGCTCCTTGCTGATGCCCAAGGCTTCTAGTGTATGGTTGCATTGACCATGCCATTAAGGAGTAGGCAGGGTGTCCTAGGATCACAATGGTCATTTCAGCTTCCCCTACAGTGATCTTGTACTCCAGGAAGAAAGTCCCCACTTGAGTGAAAGATGCGTGCATCATGCACTTTTCCAACCCAGCTTGTGTTAATGTCTGGGAAACATCCATAGTCTTCCACGAGCACCTAGGGGTCCATGGAGAAATACCGCTTTGGATTAATGTACTGATTTGCTAGGTGGTCTGGTGCCAGGTTTGGAATATGTATGCTATTTATTGCCCCTCCACAAGTCGGAAAGCCCATTTGTGCAGAACCATCCACAATTTCATGCGTGTTGCCCAGAGTCACAGGCTTTTGGAGCAGGATGCAATTTATGACCCTGCACACTCCCATCAACATGAGTCCAACAGTCCACTTTCTCACTCCACACTGATTGGCGACTGATTGTTAGCTGTCAGGAGTAGCCATCTTCCTCAGTGCAATTGTCACATGCTTCTGCATGGGCAGGGCAACTCTCATTCTTGGGTCCTTGCACTGCAAGGTGGGAGCGATCTCATCACACAGTCCTATGAAAGTGGCTTTCCTCATCTGAACATTCTGCAGGTACTGCTCACCATCCCAGACTTGTTTCCCGAGCCCAGAAGTGGTGTTCTACCGTGGTCAGCACTTCCAGGAATGCCACAAGACATTTTGTGTCATGGGTACCATACATGGCAAGCTCAGTGATTGACTCCTCATTGTCACTGTGTAGCTTACAGAATAACTCGACTGCCATTCATGACGTCTTATCAGCATTTTCAACAGTTCGGGCTCCATTCCTGCAGATTGAGGAGGTGGAGCGCACAGCACAAAAGCCATTGAAAGATGGCGCCAAAGGCAGACAGAAGCCCAGGGGGTGCTGGGATGTGAAGTGATGCACCCAGGGGCATGGGAACAGAATCCAGGTTGCCCTACAACTCCTCCCCCTTCACCTTCCCACAAGCCTCAGCGGTGGAAAAGGTACTCTGTGGAATAGCTGTCCAGAGTCCACTGCTCCAAATGCCAGTGCAAGTGTGGTCACTCTACTGTTCAGGCAGTGACAGTGTGGACACAAGAGTGGCTTCCCTGCTGAGCTCTGTGAGCAGCGTGCTAACTGCCAGCGCTTTACATCTGCCAGTGTAGACAAAGCCTTAGTATTGCAAAGCAAGTCAGTGCTGGAGTCAGGAGGACATATGCATTATATAATTAATTCTCATTTGTATTGTGGTAGTACTAGGGCCCTGGCCCCATTGCGCTAGGCACTGTGCAAATGTAACCCACACACCTGCTGGGTGAGGTGTACTGTCCCTTCTAGTGGCACTGAGACCGCGTGTAGAGAGGATAATGAGCTGGCTCTATAATCTTAGCTACCGGTCAGCTGTCTTAGCTCATGTGGTAGAGGCTCATGTGCTAAGCTCCAGAGATTCCAGGTGTGATTCCACCCACAAATAACTGGAATCTGCCAGTGTTACACAAACATACAAGGGTACATCTACACTGCATGACTATTTTGAAATAAGCTATTCTGGAATAGTTATTCCGAAATAGTTTATTTCAAAATAGCACGTCTTCACTGCAGGGAAGCCTTAAAATTAGTCTGAGCCAGGGTTCCGTAATGTAGATGTGCTATCTCGACATAGAGCCCCAGGAGGCACTGGGAGGAATAAATTCTAATGGCCCTGGTAAGGGGCTATTTCGAAACAGCAGCAGTAGAGCGTCTATACACACCTTATTTTGAAATAGCTATTTTGGAATAGGCATTATTCGTCGTAGAATGAGGTTTACAGATTTTGGAATAGGCTGTCCATTATTTCGAGAGTATTTTGAAATAATGGAATGGCTGTGTAGATGCTCACATTGTTATTTCGAAATAACGCTAGTTATCTTGAATAACGGTGCTGTAGAGATGCACCCTAAGGGTACGTCTACACATCAAAGTTATTTTGGGATACCAGAGGTAGTGGTAGTACTAGGGCCCTGGCCCCATTGCGCTAGGCACTGTGCAAATGTAACCCACACACCTGCTGGGTGAGGTGTACTGTCCCATCTAGTGGCACTGAGACCGCGTGCAGAGAGGATAATGAGCTGGCTCTATAACCTTAGCTACCGGTCAGCTGTCTTTTAGCTCATGTGGTATCCCAGAGGTATCCTAAAATAGTTACTTCACGACTTCACAAGCCACCCATTATTTTGAAATATTTTTTGAAATAATGGGCATGCTATTTCGGCATCTCGGTAACCCTCATTCTCATGCCGTGTAGACAGCTCCAAATTTCAAAATAGACGATTTCGAAATAAACTCAAAATAAGTACAGGAAACCCCCGATTTTTGACCGCCCAAGTTATGACCCCCCGCACTTACAATCATTTTTGTAAGTGCGGAAGGGGCTGAAAATTTCCGACTTACATCCTCAGCCCTGCACTTATGATGGCGCATGGTGCCTATAGTAAATGAGGGTTCAAGTTACGACACCCCCGACTTCCGACGCTTCCCCGGCAACCAATCGCACAAGTTGGGGGCCACCTGTACACAATTTGCATAGCACAAATTGCGTATATTTCGAGTTTAGAGTGCAATGTAGACATAGCCTAAGAGAGATAATCTCTGCCCCCAAGCAACTTACAACTGAAGTAGAAGCTAATAGGTAGGCTATAGGGTATAGCAAGCAGAAAGAGGAGCACAAGCTAACCCTGAGATGTTGTAGTTCCCTGCTTTAACTATTATACAAAAGTGCCTCAATGACATCTCTTGAGAAGCTCTGTTCTTGTGGGACCTTATGTTCAAAGTGGTCTGTGTGAGACTCCATTTGCAAACAGCCCTTTTGAGATTCACCCACTGATACTTATATCTGTTACTGAGAATAATTGCAGAAAGTTTCACATTCACTTCAACTCACAAGTTCAGTTTTTTCCAGCTGTTATAGCTGAGAAATCTTTAGTTTTGTGCTTGTTAACAGATCAAAAGCCTGACACTCTTCTGTCACCATTACTTAGTTTAACTTCTTGGGGCTCACCAGCTCTACGTTGGAGGTTGAAAACCAGCCCTGGTGAATTCTTGGCAATCTCTGTAGTTGCAGCAGTGTGGGGAGCTCATGCTGTGAATGCCACCTGGGAAGGAGAAAATAGTACGTTCTATTGGGTTGAAGGAATGCCTAGACTTTGAGAAAGCTGTCTCCTTCAGGGACACTAACGTCAGTGACACTTCAGTAACACTAACCCCCTTTCAGGAAGGTTTGAATGGCAACAAATATCTTTTGAATGATTTCTTACTTTTTAAAGTATTCTTTATTTCCAGATTAAATCCAGCTGTACTTGGATGGTTGACTTCCATTTATTTTTGCATTGCTTACCCTTATCAGATACACATAAAAAACTTATGTGCTGCTGGGATATAGCATCCTCCATGAAGTTGTCAAGAATGTCACACACTGGAAACTTATCCTCCAAATAAACCTTACGATTTTATAAATGCTTTGACTGTTTGATTCTGTCAGTGCTCGTAGCGTTCAGCTTTTCTGAGAGAATTGTAAACATGCTTCAAGAGGGAGGGGGGTGTTGTCTCCTGCTTTTCCCCACAGGCTTTTCTGCCGCTTTGCCCAGTATTGCAATATTTGATATTGCATCTGTTATGCTTAAACAAAGCACATGAGATCTTTTATAGGGGAAAAGGCAGTACGCCGCATTTATTGAGAATACAACAGTTAGTATATGCTTTTCAGTCACACACACGCACACACTCACAGAGTCCTGCCAGTCGATGTTATAGTTACCAGTCCAGAGTCTGGATCAATCTAATGGCCAGCCAGATCGATCATAGAGGGGGAGCCGGGCTCTGTCGGTCTCAATCCGATGCTCCTGGAGTTGGTGGCAAGATGAACCCAAAGTTCCATGGTAAAGCACCCTGCTTTTATAATCCTTTCCTCTATGGATTTTTCTGTGTCATTCTGTGTCTGGTGTTATCTTTTGATGTTACCATTCCAAACATCTCCAAGAAAGTCATCCTGTCCTGGATTTAATCAGTTGTTTTCAGGGGTGCCAGCTTCACCTTAGAGTCATCAATTCTGCCAATCCTTGACCATGGGTACTCACCGATGGCAGTTCTGTCTTCACCCGCATCACCCCCTCCTTTCTTGGCCATCTGGCTCTAACACCTTATCTTTATGATGATACATTCCTAATTCACACACAGTCTTTTCATAGAGACCTTCAAAGGTAAACAATAGTGTTTTATATTAAGCAAAAGCAAAAGGCCTTGTAAATTAAACCATACTAAATCTTGTAACCAAAACAATTCACATTGAAGGCCTGGGCCTTTAATATTTCTAATCTCATTAACATAGACACAATACCAAAACCTTGTCTCTTTACTTACTAAACTTACTAAACTTTAAAACAAAGAAATTTATATTTAACTAAAGGGCTTACTTGGTAAAATGTTAGATGTGTTACATTACATTACTACAATGTTAAACCTAAAATACAAATATAATACTCTTATTCCAACATAGCGGCACTGGGAAGTCCATCATAGTCAAGCGCCAGCCATTGACACCCATAATGAGAGCTCAGCAGAGATCCTCTGGTTGTACTCGTTCCAAGTCTGCTGTTGCAGGATGACTGTAACCTGATTGTGTAGCCCACCAGGGATCTATAACTGGCTCCTCTTTGCTTTCATTTGGAACTGACTCTTCTGTCTTGAGCAGTAATGAGCATAAGAGTAATAAGGAAAACTATCTGAATATAGCTACATAGTGAGATACTGTTGGTGTTCTTAGGTTAAGCTGTGAATATTTGGACTGCCGTAATATAACCTTTTTTCTTGGTCCTATAGTTTACAAAGCTCATAGAAATGGCACAGGGGAAAGGCAAAACACATTGAATTTGAATTCCTAGGGGCTCACATGGCTACATTATTAAGAGAAAGTCTAAAGTTCTATGGTTGGGAAAAATGCTGCATCTCAGTGGTTAGCCAGTCTGGGGCCAATTTATGCCAAAAATATTGCAAATTCCAAATTGTCAAAGACTCAGTCTATAGCACTGAAAACGGGTCTTTTTTTTTCTTCTGTGGCAGGTACTTTATGTGTAGGTACCATTCTATTATAGGCTGTCAGGAATCAGAAATGAAACATTATAGGAGGGAAATTGTAACATGGCAGACATAATGGCTTTTGAAAGCTCATTTATTCTTCTGAAGGCTTGAAGAATCTTTTCTAATGGCTAAAGCACTGTTTTACTTTAAAAAAAAAACCACCCACAACGCTCCCCAATAATCCTTCAAACTGCTTCCATTTTAGGCAGATTCAGTGATGACTGTAATCCCCATCAAAGATAAATATCAAAAGTGAGAAATGAAATGTAAGTTTTGTTAAGAGAGTTCTGGGAGCAGCGGATGCCTGTACTGTTCTAATGTCCTGAACTAGGGTGCACCGTACACAAGCTGAAATGCAGCTAGTCCTGATGGAATAAGCCGCTTGTTAAAACCATACCGCTGCTGAGATGAGTGTGTGCCGGTTTCCCTGTGTTATGTATAATGCATTCTTAAATCCTCTGCTATAAGTCTTTTGGGAAAGAATCAACACATGAACTAGATCAGGCCTTGTGTGTTAGAGGAGTACAGTAATTGCTAGACCTCATACATAACTCAAACCTTTTCAGGGGATAAATCTGCTGCAGTCAGTCCAGGTCAATGCTACCTACAATGATAATCTTCTTTTTCATGACTGATCCAGGAGTGAAACTCTGGCAGAAAGGTGCTTTTCTTTACACAGGAACTAGAGTAATGTGTTTGCCAAGCCATACAGACTGGCTATATGTTCACTCTCCATCTGTGTGCTGCCAGGGAACTCAGTGGGTCTCCCTCTCTGGGTGCTGATTCCAGAAGTGCTTGAGATACAAATACCTCCAGTCTCATAAAATCTTATGCAATAAGGCTCCAAATGCTTCAAAAGGGCAAGAGTTCTTTTATTTGCCAGGATTTTTACTTGCAATGAATAAATAGTGTCACTTAGCCATCCACATTTGAAATTTAGAAAGACAGAGTTCATATTGGTAGGGTTAAAATAGCTTTTCCTTTTCTCTCATATGTGATTGTAAAGCCCATGTAACCTGAGCTATCAGTTTCTCACAGCCAGTTATTAATCCCCTGGAAATACCCCGTCAACGCCTTATTGCTTGTGTACATATTATTGGAAAGGTCACTAGTTGTTGGTGGAATTGAGGTCAGAAAGGTGCCTTCCACACGACGCGGCTGAATGGCTCTATTGGAACTATTGTAAATCCATCGTCCTCCTCTTTGCCTGGTGGATATGCATAGCATTGGGTTCGCCCTCCTCCCATGTGATAATATGGAGGCAGATTACTTGGAAAGTCAGCTGCTGAGTGCTCAAAGTTAGTGATGGTTTGTGAAGGCTTCCAAAAATTCTCCTATGGGTGTCACTCATGAATAAATGAATTTACTTACTTACTACTTCAAATATTCCTTTAGATCACAAATGAAATACTGATGGCTCTCTCAGTGGACATTAAAGGGGTAGCCGTGTTAGTCTGTAGCTGCAAAAACAACAAGAAATCTCGTAGCACCGTAAAGACTTATTTGAGCATAAGCTTTGTGGGCAAAAACCCACATCATCAGATATATTAGAAGTCTTTCAGCAAATCCATAGAGGACATTGGTAAAGGTGTGCATTGACCTAGGACTGTAATAATAGGAATGAAGCAAATCAGGACTAAAATGCAAAGAGAGAGCTGTGTGTGGAAGAATGCATTTTGCTTGCCTACATTGTGCCTGACTACAGTCATTTCTGCAAGCCCCTGGTTTCATGACAACTAAACTCTGCCCATTTTTCAAAAAATACTGAGAAATGCAGAAAGAAATTTAAAAAGTAGCATCCGATTCCACCTCATCAATGTGTATTCTGTAGATAGCACGTGCTCTTGTTACAGAATGGTCCCAGAACCTTGTATATGTGTAGGGGAATGGGGTATTTCAAACTCTTGGTCCCAGTTTTGATGTTTGGGCTCTCTTTACTTTGGCCCAGTTTTTTAAAATTCCTAATTTCTGCAGCTTTGGTTCAGAGCATTTTTTGCTGACTTGACAGCAGTAGTTTGTAGCAAACACACTATTTATTATGAGTGAGCAGTCTGTAATTGCTTTATATTTATTTTCAGTTCTCAAATTAAAACCATTTACGAGTAGGAACAGATGTTAAAATCAGGGCTCTTGTCAATTGTTGTTGCTGCGCACATGCACAAAAAGATGTTTAAAACCAGAAGCCTGACTGAATTTTAAATACACTACTCACGGTGGTTGGATCCAAAATAATTAAAACTGTAAACATTGCTTGCTAGAAGCAATGAGTGAGTGATGGAGCTGAAGAGAGAACCCTCTTTTTTAAATCACAGGATTGTGTTAGAAGGACACTATATAATGGCTAGATTAGCTAATGTTAAATTATAAGAGAAATCCTCTAGACAAATTTAACAGATGCTTTGTTTTATGTTAGCGTTGTGCCAAACACACAGAGTTTGATGACTGTTGCTGCAAAATGTTAGTAGCAATGCTTTTAAAGTTGGATAATATATCTTTTAAATGTATGCTTCACATTTTATCCACAAATTGCAGGATGTTTCAGTTATTTGTGGGGAAACTATTTATTAATTATATCTATGTTAGTGATACAAGGTGAAATGCAAATTGGATACCACTGTTTGCATTCATTCATGGATACTTGGGTCACTCACAAGCATTGCGTGTTTACAAGATCATGGGTGGGTCTGAGTGGACCATGACCCATTTACTTTGTATCCTGCTCCACCTCTGCCACGGTGCTCCAGCTGGAGAGGAGGGCCTGGGCTTACCCCATTCCGCCCCAGTGCTCTCGCTGGGGATCGAGGCTGGGAAGCAGGGCTAGGGCTTACCCCCCATTCTTGCCCACCCACCCAAAGTCAGGGCCCACCCAAGTGGGCCCTTCTGGCTACGCCACTGACTCAAGTGTTTATCTGAATGGGGCCTAACACATTCTCCTCAGGGAATTGTGCATGTCTAATTTTAAAAATCTACTGCTGGTAATTTGTGTGGTGTAATTTTTCTCCTGTAGCATAAGGTGAATACTAAGGTGATCTCACAATGCTAGTACCTGTGTTACAGTTATAGGGTTGTAGCCTTTTTGTAGTCTCTCTGAGTGAATCGCCTCCCTGCTCAATTGGTGTTTGGCCTCATTTGTCTCAAAGTGGGATTTACAATTCTCCTGATCTGATACTGGGATCTGGGCTGTAGTACCCTATGCATCAGCCCCATTGTCCTCAAGGATTGGCTAGGTTGGTCACCTTCAGTTGTTTGGCAGCCAATGGCCAAGAACAGCCTTCTTAAACCTAAACTTATTTTTATTTAGCTGTAGGAAGAAAGCATTGGAGACAATTGATTTCAAAACAGTCTGCATGGATGTCTATCTGACCTCAAAGTCCTGCTGTACCTGATGGCAACTTTGGAGGCCTAGCTTCTCCTGACATCCCCAGTGATTTCCTGCAGCTTGGAGTCAGCATTACCAACTCTCAAGTTTAGTTTGTGGTGGGAGCTGGTCTCAGAATGAGGCAAACAGTCCCAGCCCTTGTGAGAATTTCATTCCTGTCATACCAGTGATGGGGAAACCCTTCAAGTGGGATAGGCAGTCAACCTCCTTGGTAAGAGCAGTAAATCCGAGATGTGGCAGGAGGCAAGCAGAGCTCTCCCACTTCCCTTCAGGAGAGAGGACTTCACGGGTAGGGGAAAGGAAGCTGCTGACACCGTTCTCACAGTCTGAGGGCGGAAAGAACCCAACAGCTCAGGCTGGCCCTGCACCTCCCCCCTCCTGTGAATAATGGGTCATTGTGCTCCCTCTTCTCCTTCCCTCTGCCTCCCTGCAACATCAGGCCTGACACAGAGGAAATGAGAGAGGAAGAACCCATAGAGCTGCCCTACTTCCCCAGGAAGGGCAGGGGAGAAAAGCACCCCCTGGCAGCTTTCCCCCAGCAAGCTTAGGTCACGGTGGTGAAGAATCCTGGAGCAGAGGTTTGGGGGAGGAAGAGATAGAGGGGCAGATGTGGTGGGCACAGAGTTAAATAGAATTTGATGATTTGAGGAGAAGCTGCAAGCTCTTCTACACCCTCATGAAGCAGAGACAGCTCCTGCACTTGGGGCCAAAATTACCTTACTCAGTAAAAACGTCTCAGAGGGGGGGGAGCCGTGTTAGTCTGTATCTGCGAGAGAGTATAGTCCCGATGTCCACAATTCAAGGATAAATTTGAGAGGCTTCTCAGATGCACCACAAAAATGATGATCAGATGAGAAAACCTACCTTATACTACTAGGCTACGTCTAGACTGGCATGATTTTCCGCAAATGCTTTTAACGGAAAAGTTTTTCCGTTAAAAGCATTTGCAGAAAAGAGCGTCTAGATTGGCACGGATGCTTTTGCGCAAAAGTGCTTTTGTGCAAAAGCATCCAGTGCCAATCTAGACGCGATTTTGCGCAAGAAAGCCCCGATCACCATTTTAGCAATTGGGGCTTTTTTGCGCAAAACAGTTCTTCGCTGTCTACACTGGCCCTCTTGCGCAAGTATTCTTGCACAAGAGGGCTTTTTCCCGAGCGGGAGCATGAAAGTATTTGCGCAAGAAGCACTGATTTTGTACATTACAAAGTCAGTGCTCTTGCGCAAATTCAAGCGGCCAGTGTAGACAGCTGGCAAGTTTTTACGCAAAAGCAGCTGCTTTTGCACAAAAACTTGCCAGTCTAGACGCAGCCCTAGATTCTAAGAGCCTAATACTACTAGATTCGAAGAGCTCAATCTATTTAGCTTAACAGAGAAGGCGAAGGGGTGACTTGATTACAGACTATAAGTATCTGCATGGCGACAAAATATTTAATGATAGGCTCTTCAGTTTAGTAGTGAAAGGTATAATGTGATCTAATGGCTGGAATTTGAAGGTAGACAAATTCAGAGCAGAAATAAGGTGTTAAAAATTAACAGTGAGAGTAATCAACCATTGGAATACCTTGGGCGGCAGTAACTTCTCTATCACTGATCATTTTAAAATCAAGAACGGATGCTTTTTCTGAAAGATCTGCTCAAGGAATTATAGTGGGGCAGTCTTCTTCTTTCTTCATTGAATGTTGTGTTCAATGGTATATTTCTTTGTCAAAGTTGGATGTCGAAACTCTTCAGCCAGAAAACAGTGTTGCTGGTTAGATTGTGGATATCCTCCAATGAGCCAGTGAATTTTCATGTTGGGCATTCCGCAACAATATGATGCATAGTTTGTGGACTGCCACAATCACAAAGTGGAGATAGCAACAAATTCCACTTATATAGTAGGTAACTGCCCCTGCGCTGACCAGTCCTAAGCCGGTTTAGAACACACCACAGTCTCCGTGTAAGAGCGAAGCCTTTCTGCTCAGTGGTGGGATCTGACACAAGATGTTTGTTTGGGGCAGTTATCTGGCCTCTATTATACAGGAAGTGAGACTATATGATCATGATGGTTGTTTCTGGGCTTGGAATCAATTAACACATTGGGAGGGAATTCAAAAAAACCAAGACTGACCAAAACTCACAGTATTATCATTTTTTTAGGCACTTGACATTGGTAATGCTGGGGGGTTGATTTCTACACCACACGTAGGAACGTTTGGACCCTAACAGAGTTCTTTGATCTTCTGCAGGCCTTGGCCATTCCTGGTCAAACTAGTTGAATAGCTTTACTAGCAACTGCGTTAATATGTCATCATTGTCCCTTAATGACTGTCAAAGATTTGTTGATGATTGGCTTTCTTGAGCCATCCATCTTCCCACCGGTATCACAGACAGACCTCTAGTGAATTTAAATTAGTACATTCATACAGTAACCACCCTCCCAATCATTAGCCCAACATGTGGTATTCATGAATTATTATAGGGCAGCTCCAATGTGTCACAGCCTAATGGGAAAAACCTTTGAAAGAGGCTGACTGCTTTTGGTGGGATCTCCGTCACTATGTATTTCTGATTCAAGTCCCACTTTTGATGTGTTTGTTAATATCTGTTTTCTTGAAAACAACTGACATTTACTATTAATTACAGATAGGTGAGTGAGAATTAGGAAGAAAACATGGTGTACAAATGAACAATCCCTTTGCAAGTTATTTGCATTTCAAACAAACACAAACAAACATCCAGACCAATGACCCAATGTCACATTTCCAAACCGTCAAATTTTATGGCAGGTTAACTGAGCAGCAAGCTGACTTTGGTGCAAAAGTCCACAGGTAAAACTTTCAAAAGCAACTATTCTGGGCCCCCAACTCTGCTTTTAAAGAGCTGCATGGGAGACACTGCAACAGGCTAACTTGGTGAAAAAGTCATGGAACTTAGACATGTAGGAGCCCAAAGCCCATTGTCTTTTTTACCAAGTCAGCCCAGTGAAATGTTATGTGCAAAACACTCCCCTCGCCTCCATATGAAAGCCAGGGCTGTAACAAACCTACTGCCTTAATGAGAGGTAAAGTTTGGTTTTTATGCACAGACTTGTAACCTCTGCATTTATTTGGAGAAGGAGGTAAAAGGCCAGTTGGTGTGAAAAATGCTTTATGTTGATGACACAGAGATTTCTTGTAGTACTGTATGGTCTTGTAGCACCTTATTGGTTTGAGCATGCGTCCACTGGAAATGGAGTATTTAATGGTTATAATAGGGAACAGATACTCCATTTCCACCTCTGCCATGATCCTAGCTGAGGTCCATAACCTCTTGATTTTTCAGTTTGGCCACCTGCGAAGTGGGTCTGATATGATGTTCCAGTTTTATAGGGGTGTTAAGAGACTTAATTTCTGCTTGTAGAGTACTTGTCATTTTTTTAAATAACCTGAATTTAGTGGATGTATTTTATAAAGTACATTCAATTTTAAGAAAATGACCTAGTTCGGAAATTTGAAATGTGGAGTTTAATCTATGAGCAATTACAAATACTGAATTGACATTGCTTTGTTTGTTTGTTTGTTTGTTTAAGAGGGAAAGGATTTTTAAAGAAGGGTTGATTTTCTGGCACCTCTTTACTTAACAAATGCCTTTTCTGTAAAAGCTGAAATGTTATGGCCATTAATATGGTCAAATGCTTTAGGGTAACAAAACCAGATTTAGTTTGTCATGAAGTACATGGCATTTTACTACACATGTACTTTTCTCAAGTACACAGTATAATATATAGATTTATACCACTTGCTGTGTTTTTTTTAATCTGAAAACTCCCACTGAGACAATAGACTATGATTGTATTGAGGAATTCTTGGTAGGTTATTGTTAGTGTAAGTGCTATATTAAAATTCCCTATTAGTTTTAATATATTAAATAATTTACAAGAACACAGCTCTTCTTGGACTCTCATGGTTTATTATGATCCTAATGCATGGATTACAGACTAATACTATACAATGATATATTGACATGATTGCTATGATGCAGTAATTTAGGTCTATCATTGTAATGATGAATGGCTGAAGGACTTCCTGAAGAGTTGTTAACTGAGTAGCACTAAAGATTTTTTTTAAATTTTGGTAATTGGTTGATTATTTAGACATTTATAAAATGTACCCTGTGCCTAATTTGTGAGCACATGCCCATCAAATTAAGGCAGTGTATTCATTAGAGCGCTTTCACGTCTAAAATCAGGACTTTTATGGTTTATTTACGAGTCATGGCCTGCTCTCTTTCATTCAAGTCAGTCTGCTGCTGAGTAGGATTTTGCCACAAACTTCAGTTTTGCTGTAATGGAGTATGGAAGGGTGGTTTGGGGTTTAAAATATTTTTTATTACAGATAACAGCATAATTCCCTGCAATTAATGTGACCGAGGCAGCAACAATTCACATTTTTTCCCTGTAATTTGTAACACATTTTTTATCAGTACAAAGCCATGACTTTTAACTTGGAGTCAATTTAAAGAGACTCCTTCCTCCTACTGTGCTCTCTAAGGACCAGGTGTCTCCCATATCCACTCATCCCTAACCTTGGGGACAGAGTGTAGGGTAACTTGAGTTTTCTTCAGGCTACTCAGGGCCCGAGGCTAAGTATACTATGCACTTTTGGCACAGTTTTGTCAGTCAGGTGTGATCCCTGACTGACACAGCTGTGTCAGCAGAAGTATAGAGGCAGCTATTTGAGCACTGCCAAGTAGAATCCCATCCAAGGTGTATACTAGGTCTAGTCCAAACCACTGCCTATTCTGTTTTGGCCCCATTGCCATTTTTAATGCACCCGCTGAAACAGAGCTAGCACATGTGTGTCTATCTGAGCTGGGAATTATATCTCCCAGCTGTTGTGTAGACATAGCCTATGCATGGGTGACCTTCCTTGTAACCCAAGGGGAGTTGGTGCAGCTTCCTTCATATCATAATGAATAACTCCGACAATATTCAGTGAAATCTGGATATAGATTCACACATTGAAAGATCAGAAGGCGCCACTAGAACATGTAATCTGACCTCCTGCATGACACAAATCATAGAATTTCACCCAGTTACTTTTGATTTGAGCCCCTTGGTTTGTGTTTGACTAAAGCATATCTGGAGGTTTATGCACATCAGAAAGATCTGAAGTGATCCATGTCATTCCTTTACAGATAGTCTTCCTACCACCTTTCCCATTTCAATGTACTTCTAATGTACTTTTCATTACAGGCCAGACAGTTTCCAGGCATTGTCAAAGTACTGAAAGGCTCAGCTCCTGTAAAGTATCCTTAGATACTACAGGCAGGGCTTGCAGTCATATCCAGTCGAACAAGAAAGCCTATTCCACTCCTCAGTGGCCATGACTTAGGGGTCTCTGTGAAACAGGGTAAGCAAACACTGCACCAGATGAACCATGCAGACAATATTTTGTCAAACAGCCTTTGATAAATGGGAACCTTACCACAGAGCCAGCACTGTTCTCTTGTATAGTAAAGAAACAGGCAAAAAACAGATGTTTGTTCTGCTTTCTCTGGCTGGAAGGAAAAACATTCTTGCTGCCTATCCATCTTATTATTTATTGAATAATGCACATCATGGGGGAAAATCCCCATCCCCCTAAAGGAGAAGTTAGTGTTTTGAATACTTTAGTTCTCTTCAGTTCCCCTTCCCCACAACATCTGTGTTACCTAATAAAAAAGCAATAAGATGGACTAATGAGTTTTTATGGTTCTTTTTTCTTCCACAGACCATGGGGGGCAACATCTGTTTCTTCCAATCTTTTTTTCCCTGTACAGGAAATTAAAAACAAATTACCATGTTAAAGTAACATAAGAAACGGACTTAATTAAAAATTAGGAAATTCTGGTCTAAGGCTTCTTATTTCCAGCATTCAGGATTGTTACACCTCCCTGCCCCCCAAATCATTAATTCCATTGGGCTTTGGATTTGGCCTCAGATTCCACTATAGGGCCAAATTTTGGCCTTGGATACATGTGTGCAATTCCAACACAGGTTGCACCTCCCTAAACTGTAACTCTCTCATCCAGCAACATCTGTGGTCTGGCACCACCACAAATGTTGCTGAACAAGAGAGCTCTGGGGCAGGAGGACCAGCAGCTGAGAGCCCTGTGAAAGGCAAGGCTGGTGGTAGTGGGGCCAGATGCTGAGCAAATCGTGGTGGTAGCAGGGCCATGGTAGCCAGGCAGGGGCAGCCCATGTGTCCCGGCCCGGCAGCAGGGTTGTGCCGCAACAGCCTAATCGGGGCTGCATGCCAGCCTGGCAGTGGGGACAGAGCCACGGCAGCCTGGTTGGCAGTAAGACCAGGCCACAGCAGCCCAGCAGGGGAAGCCCAACTGGGGCTGCGACAGGTCGGCAGCTCGACTGGGAACGCAGCAGGTCAGCAGCAGGAGTGGTGATATGGCAGTGGGACCAGGGCTGTGTGCTGCCATGCTGGAAGTGGGGCTGGAGCAGCAGCTATGGCAGCGGGGCCAGGTCAGCCATGCTGGCAAGGTCCCGAGGGTGCCGGACCAGCGAGGTCCAACCTGTACTCTCTCACTACTGCCAGTTATAGCAGGAATTCATTGTCAAATATTTGATTGTTATCAATCAATATTTGATTTGATCAATCAATCTCTTTCTTCCTCTTGAGAACCAATCTCTGAAATGTTTTTAGTTTTCCTAACTGGTTTGAAGGTTATCTACTATTAGGTCCATTGCATAAGCATTAACAAATTCTGGCTATTTAAGGCTGGTTTTATTAAAGCAGTTAGTGGGAGTTAGTAATTCCTGTATTTCTAGTGATATTTCTCAATGTACAGCAAACATACCCTCATGAATATGGGCTGTGCTGTTTTAAGAATAAAAGTCAATTTTCTGAATAGAAATTTAACATCTGTCATAAAGACTACCTGTTTATTTTAAACAGTAGATAAACATTTACCTCTTTCCTCCCTCATGTATCTGATTCATTGGAATTTAAAATGGTGCCAAATACCTAGGACCAACTCCTTAGCTGCAGCTGAGAAAGAGGGACAAAGCTGCCTTTCAACTACAAATCCTGAACCATGTGTGCTTTAGATTAAACTGGTTATTAATGACTCTATAGACTGGAATGGCATCTGCAGGAATGCCCCTGTCTCTTGACACACCCTGTGATATAGGGAAAGGGAGATCAATGTATAGCAACCCTTAGGTAAGCCTCTGTGATTGGCTACAGACGCGGTATGGTTTCTTTGCCCAGAAGTGCAATGCGGTCAAATGCAAAGAAGAATCTTGTGTTTCTTCTTGTAAAGCAGCTCTTAGGCCTTGTCTATGCTGGCATGTTTTGTCGCCAAAATCTGCCTTTCGTCGACAAAAAAGTGAGAGCGTGCACACTACGATGCAACTTTTGTCGGGAAAAACACCCAGTTTCTGTGACAAAAGACTTCTACCCGGCGAGAGACTTGTCTTTTCCCTCCCTTTATTGTTGACAAACTGACAGTGTGGAATCTGCTGTTTGTTTTGTTGCAAGAACTGGTTTCTGCCAGTATCCCATAATGTCTGCCCTGATGGCTCTGCTCAGTGTTTTGTGATCTCTGCTGCCTTGCAGTAATGCGCCCCTCCCTTTCAGAGCTGCAAGAAGTATCTGACAGCTGAGTAAACTGCTCCATTTGGGGAACAAAGAGCAAATCATTGGAATGCTTCTGTTCTGCCTTGCACTAATAACACAGCGGCAGGCAGACTGCTGCTGCAGGGGGAGGGCTGGAGAGGCTGCTGTGCTGCATTGACACTCCTCAGCATGGAGAGTTTACAGAGCTAGGAAGGAATCCCAAGAAGGGCAGGGATCAGCTCTGCCTTCCCACAACACTGCACTGTGGGATGCTCACTCACATTACTTTGCTCTTATCTGTTGATAAGGTGCTAGCAATGTGGCCATGAAATGTTGACAATGGGAGGCAGAAAAACATTATGGTGATTGAGATACTACAAATTTCAGACAAGTTCTTTTGGAATCATAAAACTACGTGGCACGTGTGAACAGTTTTACTTCATAATTTAAATCCATGTATTTTTCTAGGAACACTGAAAATTTTAAATGGTTGTTTTTCTATGTAAAAGGAAGCATGTGCTAGGTGCTAGCAATAGGAGAATATTGTTGAAGGTTGAACTGGTATAAGTGGGTGACATTTTCAGATAATGTTTCCATTCAAATTCTCCTCCTCTCCTACCTGAATCCTCTAGTTTTATGGCAGGGGTGGGGAACCTAAGGCCTTGGGGCTGGATACAGCCCGTGGCTTGTCTGGATTTGGCCCCCAAGGCTTGGGGCTACCCCCAGATTGGGGAACCCAAACTGGTAAGGGGCGGGGTTTTTTTTTGTTTCTTACTTGTGTGCAGCCCTTGACAGATTTTTCTGTGGGTCAGTGGCCCTGACCCAAAAAAGAGTTCCTCACCCCTGTTTTATGGCCTTTTTGTATTTGTTTTTAATTCTGCTTACTCTTCTATTTCTCACCTTATCTTTTTTTGAGGGATTTTTTTTCTCCTCTGTGTTTGCTTCTTCATTACTGCTCTCTGTATAACACAAACATTTCAGCTAATGCTGGGTGGGCAATAAGCAGCCTGTGGACTGGACGCTGTTCACCAGGGTTAGCCCCTTGTGGGCCCTCAGATGCTTTATATGCACCTACTCAGGTATAGTCACTCACAGCTCCCGTTGGCTGAGGTTCACCATTCCCTGGGAGCTGTGGGAAGCAACACAGGCTGGGATACCACTTCCTGCAGCTCCCATTGGCTGAGAACAGTGAACCATGGCCAACAGGAGCTGCAAGCGTATCAACAGAGTTGCAGGAAAATAAAGTATCCAGTTGTCTGCCACAGGTTAACCCTGGTGATCTTCATCCAGCCTGTAGGCTTATTGCTCACCCCTGAACTAATATAGGTTGAACCTCTCTAATTTGGCACCCTCAGGACCTGACGGGTGTTGAATCAGAGTATTTACTGAACCATGGGAGGTCAATATTGTCTAACAGCATTACCAACACTTCCACTGCTTACTGGGCTTTGAAGATTTAATCAGAGCTAAATAATAGCACAGAACACGGATAGGCAGGACTGGTGGCTGTAAACAAACTTTATGGGAACACAGAATCGTGGCCACATCCATGGGTAGTGGGTGAAAGTAGGGCTGTGGGAAGCAACCTTCCAGCCCCACCCCAGCCCTGCCCTTTCTGCCAAGGCCCTGTGCCCCGTGGGAGCCAAGCTGCCTTTCCATCCCCCTTGCACCACAGGGAGGTGAGGCAGCATGCTGTACTGCAAACCCTCTCCCCCCAGCACAGGAAAGGGGGGATGGTAGACAGGTGGCTCTAGCCTCCGCAGCCCAGAGCACGGGGAGAGAGCAGGGCACACAACCCCAGCCTCCCCACCCGAGAGCATGGGGAGGGCGTGAGGCATGCAGTTCCAGCCTCACTGACCCTGGAGCACAGGGAGGCAATGAGGGAGGAGGGTGCATGGCCCCAGCCTCCCCAGTCCCAGAAATGGGAGGGTGGGCACTTGGGGACAGCAACACTCTGCCCTGGGGTTCTGGAGGAAAAGTGTAGGTAGGGCCAGTCTGGCAGTTTGGGAAGGCTGCACCTTCCCCCATCTAGCATACCCGACGCCCATGGCCACATCCATGATAAGTGGACATCCAGCTAACTAAAATCATGCCAGACCACGGATGTTGCTGGACCAGAGAGTGTCGAACTAGAGAGGCTCAACCTGTATCCAGACAAGCTCAAGTTGAGCTTTCAAATGCGCAGTGTTGAAGTGAGATCAAATTAGGGGTAACCAGGTTTGTCCCTTCCCTATAATATCATAAATGAGATTTCAAAGTGCTAAGTTGCAAAATAGTAAACATGGTATAAAAGTTTTCTTTTTTTAATAAAGGAACATTAGGTAAGACAAGTTCCCGAGGCAGAAGAACTTAGCCTAATTCTAACAAATATAATACATGGGCCAACAGCAAAGTCATGAAATGCTACTTGTGATCTTTATGAGGTCATGGACTTTTGTCCTGATTTGTGGCAAGTCTGTAAAGCTGCTTGATTTTTATTTTAAAGTATGAGATACAGCTTCTGTTACATTCTATTTCACAGTTTGCAATCTTGATTCATGTTCTGTCATATTAAAAATAATAGAAGTCCTACATATAAATCATATTGTTGGCCACTGTGATGTCCATACCTGCTGAGCTGAGTAATGCTCTAAAATAATTGCTTTAATAGAAACATATATAAAACCACACACATATACATACCCACCACATCTCAGGTGTGATTCAAAAATCATTGAAAAAATAAATGGGAAACCTTCTATTTAGAGTCATTAAATCAGATCCTTGACAATCATTTTTTTAAATAGTTTTAGGGCTTGTCTCCACCCTGCCATGGATCAACACTGCAGTGATCAATCTACTGGCTGTCAAATTATTGCATCTGCTTAGACAAAATAACTATCTCCAAGTGCTCGGATGATTAGATGTAGCCAGCATCAATGGGAGAGCAGCCCCCATGGTAAGTACGTTGACTATTTGCATAGCTGAAGTGACATAGGGTTGGGGTTAGTGTAGAGTAGGCCTTAAATTGAAGATGTCTTAGTGGAGTAGTCACTTTACAATGATTGGTTAATAATTAAAGGGTAATTTGTAACAAAGAGTCCATATTAGTTTTTGTTTGTCTAGTGTTCTTTTTGTGGCATGAACTGTAATAAACCATAGTGTTTCTACCTCTAAGCTGGTTTAAAAAAAAAAACATAGATTCATATAAAAAGTTGTCATTGGGGAACAGAAAATGATACTTGTGGTTAATAGGGAAAAGATCTGGAGTTTGTGGAAGCTATGCAGGCTGACAGTGAGCAGGAAATGCAACCAGAAGAAATGGTAATTAAGTCCTGATTCAGCAAAGCACTTAAGGCCAGATTTTTAAAAGTATTTAGATGCCTAATCAGAATTTCAAAAGCTCCTGGATGCTTACATTTCAATGATTTCAGTGGATGTTATGTGCTGAGATGTTTTAGAAAATTCCATTAGTGACAGAATTGTCAGACACATAGATGAACATAATTTGTTGGGGAACAATCAACATGGTTTCTGTTAGGGGAAATCATGCCTTACTGATCTACTACAGTTCTTTGAGGATCATCAACAGGCATGTGGACAAGGGGGATCCAATGGATATAGAGTACTTAGATTTCCAGAAAGCCTTTGACAAGGTCTCTCACTAAAGGCTCTTAAGTAACGTAAGTTGTCATGGGATAAGAGGGAAGGTCCTCTCATGGACTGATAACTGGTTAAAAGACAGGAAGCAAAGCATAGGAATAAATGGTCAGTTTTCAGAATGGAGAGAGGTAACTAGTGGTGTCCTTCAGGGATCCATACCAATCCTATTAAACATATTCATAAATGATCTGGAGAAGGTGGTAAACAGTGAGTGGCAAAATTTGCAGATGATGATAAATGGCTCAAGATAGTTAAAACCAAAGCAGACTGTGAAGAGCTTCAAAAAGATCTCACAAAACTAGGTGATTGGGTAACAAAAATGGCAAATTAATTTTAATGTTGATAAATGAAAAGTAATGCATATTGGAAAACATAATCCGAC
This sequence comes from Rafetus swinhoei, assembly GCA_019425775.1. NCBI lineage: Eukaryota > Metazoa > Chordata > Testudines > Trionychidae > Rafetus > Rafetus swinhoei. Next base: position 16,118,016 of record CM033428.1, on the reverse strand, counting down.
CTATACATACAAAATTAGCTATTACCACTCAAGAGAGAGATCTTGGAATCATTGTGATTAGTTCTCTGAAAATATCTATTCAATGTGCAGCAGCAGTCAAAAAAGCAAACAGAATGCTAGGAATAATTTAAAAAGGGATAGAGACTAATACAGAGAATCTCTTATTGCCGCTGTATATTTATATGGTATGCTTACATCCTGAATACTGCATACAGATATGGTAGTCTCATCTAAAAAAAAATCCTAGCATTGGAAAAAGTTCAGAAAAGGGCAACAAAAATGATTAGGGGTTTGGAATGGGTACTATATGAAGAGAAATTAAAAAGACTGTGACTTTTCAGCTTAGAAAAGAAGAGATTAAGGGGGGATATGATAGAGGTCTATACAATCATGACTGGTGTGGAGGAAATGGATAAGGAAAAGTTATGTACTAGTTCTCATAACATAAAAACTGGGGGGTCACCAAATGAAATTAATAGGTATCAGGTTTAAAACAAACAAAAGAAAGTATTTCTTCATGCAGCACATAGTCAACCTGTGGAACTCCTTGCCAGAGGATATTGTGAAGACCAGGACTTTAACAGGGTTCAAAAAAGAACTAGATAAATTCATGGAGGATAGGTCCATCAATGCTTATTAGCCGGGATGGGTATGAATGGTGTCCCTAGCCTCTGTTTGTCAAGGTTGGGAATGGGTGAGAGGAGAGGGGTCATTGATGATTACCTGTTCTGTTCATTCCCTCTGGGGCACCTGGCCACTGTTGGAAGATAGGATAGTGGGCTAGATGGACTTTTGATCTGCCCTATTATGGCTGTTCTTATGTTATTAAGATTAAATTCCTTTAAAAATCCAGTCCTTAAGCATGAACCTAAGGTCCAAGTCAATGGGACTTAAGTATGTGTTGTGCTTTCTTAATTATTCACTTTGAAGTTATGCACATAGTTAAGTACTTTGTTAAATTGGAACCTGAAGAAGGTAGCAATTTATTCTGCTATTTTGTGAAATATTTTCGTGTCTTACATGTGTCTTTCCTAGAACTTAAGTGTCTTCTGTACAAGTGCTGAATATTTTGTCCGTTTCATTTCATTATACGAGAAAGTAGGGTGACCAAAAGAATTCTATTCTCTATTTGGCGATATTGTGTTCTCATTAGCATTTCCTTTATTCCACTTCTCATTTCATTCACCCAGCCTGCAACTGATACTTGATTGTCATGTAAACCACTTTGCAAGTGCATGTATGAGCTGCAAAAGTACAGTACCAGGCAATAGAACAGATCTCAGTAATATGAGTTCAAAAGATATGATTCTATGGGTATTAATAAGGTCACACTGGACATGGCAATCCACCTGACTGATGCTTTTTATGAGGTGTGGAGATAGTTTATAAACACCTTTAAACTCAGTTCAAAAAAAGCAATTTTGTCACAATAATCTGATTTCACTCAACCATGTGGCCTTATATCACTGGCATCCTTTTTTCCCCTGGACAGTTTTTCCCTCTGCTTGCTCTAGCTACTGCAAAGTGTATTGTAAAGCTAGAAGCCTGCTCCTAGTAGCAGGTCAATGAGTTTGCTTTGGTCAATGATTTTGCACTATGAATAGGCATGAATCAATTGCATGAGCCAAGGCTGCAAATATTTAAATAGGCATGACTCTCTGTTAATGTCTGGTTTCCTATTAGAAGGTCATTGGGATAGTGGAGAATGAAGAACATGTCTGCAGTTTTGCTTTGTAACTTTCTTATAGAAGACAAAAAAAGGACATAACCTGATGCAATTTGCACTGTGAGTTAATTCGACTGGACATCCAAGTCTTAAGTAAATTATGCGCCATAGCATTTGACACATTGTGTTACTTCAATTAGTAAGACTTATGCCATTATCTAGACAAAATGAAAGCTGTACTGTGCTAATAAGGATATTAAAGTGACACTACTTACCAAAACAATGCATGGCAAACAAGATCCAGATAAAAATCTCAAATCTGCAGAGTGTATCTGGATTCATATTTTAACAGGTCTTGAGCATAATTCTGCTATCAGAGCTGTAGGGTATCTTTCAGCTGATATCTGACTTTTTTATCAGAGCTCTCATTGCCACTTACACTGGCAGTTGCATATACCTAGAAATCACAAAGTATGCGTGTCAAAATCTTCTACATGGCTTATGGGAGCAGAATGTTGCCCATATTTGTCTAGCACACCATTTCTGGGATTCCATCCATCACCTTCAGCCTGTAGTTTTACAAATGGTCTTGGTGCCAGCTGAGCTGACTCTAAGTCAGTAGGCCAATATCTGAGCTCAGCTTCATGTGTGCAAACCTATTGTCATTAAGGAGGTACAGATGTAACCGAGAGCACAATTTGGTATGCTGATTACTAAGCATGTTACAGGGTCAATGTCCAAATAGACAGGCCTATGCAACTGTGATTTGGTTTGTGGATGTGGATATGCCCTAATGTTCTCAGAGCAAGATTCTTGAACCTTTAAATATCTTGCAGCCTGCTTGAGGTGGAACAGGCAGGCAGAGGGCAGCCTGACCTTAATAGATATGCCTGAATCCACGATAATGAAAGAATCTTTCATACTTTAATGCATACATTCTGGAGAAAGTTTAACTTTTTCCACAATACTTTTTATTTTGGGAATAAGCACATTTTAGGAATCAGGAAGATGGCAAGATTAAAAATATCCCCTATATCATGAATGTTACATTTTGTCATTGATAGGCCTAGAACTCTGCATACAGAAATGTCTGATTAATGTGGAATATGTCCTTAAATATCTTCCTACAAAATCTTTCCAAAGTAACGTTTTTTTTTCAACCAATTTGCAGAGTATCATGGAATACTCAGTGAATGCAACATAGTCTGGGTCCCCGACACTTGTCATTCCTGAAAAACCCAGGTTTTTTAAATCAACCATTCCATCATGGGAAGAAAGCATTTTTAGGAGGCAAATAATGAAACATTTATAATAGAGCTCTGTTGAGTACAGCATCCAAATATATTAATCAGCTCTTTGCCCATACTGGTATTTATCCTTTACTACAGGTTGAAACTCTAATTCAAAACTTTCTCATCTAGGACCATCCATCGTCCAGAATTATTTTAGTTAGCCGGATGTCCACTTTTCATGTGTGTGGCCAAGTTTCCCATGGTCCCATAAAGTTTGTTTACAGCCACCAGTCCTAGCTCTCCGTGTTCTGTGCTGTTATTTAGCTCTAATTTACCCCTAAATGCTAACAGCACAGTAAGCAGTAGAAAGCTTGGTAAAGCTGCTAGACAATATTAACCTCCTGTGCTCCAGAAAATTCTCTCATTCAGAACCATTCAGGTCCCAACAGTTCCGTACTAGAGAGGTTCAGATTGTACTATAACTTTGAAGGTTTAAATTATTTCTTTCTTGAAGAGCATGGTGCTTTGGTCTATGTGTACTATGTACCTATAAATAGACCTATGATATAGTCATTATTTATTATTATAGCCAATTACTGTCTGCCCATCAATGTAATATCTGGGCAAACTACAAATAGTTTAGTTAAGAGCAACTAACATATCCCAATAGCAAGGGAGTTTGACTTACCTAGGACACTATACGGTTAGTAACTCCCAGTTAGCGCTGTTTCTTTACAATACTGATCAACTCCCTATCCTTTACATGTTCCTAGGATTATATTATGGAAACATAGCCATTATGAGTCACACGCTCTGTGTGTGTGTGTGTGTGAGGTGTGTGTGAGAGAGAGAGAGTGTGTGTGTGAGGTGTGTGTGTGTGTGTGTGAGAGAGAGAGTTGGAAAATAACTTGCATGGACAGATTTTTCAGCTTGTTGAAATTTGCTGCATCTAAGGTCTCTGAGAGCAATTTTTTCCCTACAAAATTTGAACAAAATTGGTTTGGCTGATTATTATTTTGTTGAGTTCAGCTCCCTCCTCTCCAAATCCACTGTCCTCCCCAGAGCTTAGCGGCCACCAATGACTTTTTGCACTCTCGCCATTAAACTCTGGAGTTGTGCCATTTAGAAATGGAGGTGTACAAGGGAAACGTGGTCTTTTGAGTCCATGGAAGAAAACCTGACAAAACCACCCAGATGTCTTTGCTAATGTATCCAAAGAAATACCCACATAAAGCATCAGGATAATCAGAGACTTTTGTTGGTTTTTTTCCCCCAAATTATAGAAAGAAAAACCCAGAACTGGATAGAGATAGTTACTGCTGGTAGAAGTAAGGAAACAATATTGTTACCATGACTAACCTACAACTAAGTGTATAGCAGTAGTACCAAGAGAGAATACTATTATTGTACCATGATCATGGATCTGTCCTCGTGTGGCTCTGTTTATTATCAGTTTAGACAGAACTCTGATCATCATCCAGATGCACAGGTATTAGTACTACCTTCTGTGACTTCTTCCAATGGAGCGGTTGGAAATGAATCAACCTCATTCAGGGCTAATTCTGCTGGCAAGTTGTGGTGATTAGTGACATGGATCACATGGAGAATCTGACATGGTAGATTAATTTACAGTAAAAATGTGACTCTCACATAAATATCATCATGACATTGTCTGCTGTTCTTTCTGCCCCAAGGGATGATGAGGTTTCTGTTCACATACACAGTGGCATTCCTGCATTCATTTTTGTTGTGCTGCTTTTGCTATCAGTTGTTACAAATATGTCAGTGGCAATAACAACACCCATCCTTTGAAAATCAGGCCCCTCTGAAGTGCTCTGTGTCGCACGTCAAAAAAATGAAGGCACCCAAATTCACTACTCACTCTCTGGACCTTAGTGTGTTGGGGCCAGCTTCTTGGCGTTTCATGGTATCGCTTTAATTTACTAGTTAGCACACCATGAGAATGTTCAACCTGTATACCTTTAGGGTGGTGCAGCCAATTTCCTTTAATTCCCCCGTCTGCTCCTTGTGCCAAGAAGAGGACACAGTTATGGCCATGTCTCCTTTCTTCATGCCTCATCTAACCCACTAGAAGTGCATGGAGAAAGCAGTTCCAAGGTATTCCTGGGCACAAATGGGGTTTGCTCTATTCTGTGTATGGGATGGTCTGTGGAGAAAGCTGTGCTACATTTGCTGAAGAAGTCAGTAGCTGCGTACTATTTGTAGTACTGGGGCAAGCAGGTCCAGGCTTACCCATAACTAAAGGGCCCACTCCCTTCTCTTAACAGGGAGCAGGGAGGAATCAGCAAGCCCTGGCTATAGTTGATTTCCTGGGGCAACTGATGAAAAAACAGAGTGGGAGTGAGGTCACCACCACCCCTGCCTATGTAGGTTTTGAAATGTGCCAAGGTAGACAAGCTTCCTGGTCAGGGTGGGGAAGGTTTCCCAGCTGCTGCTGATGGTAGTGGAGGTTATGGCAGCAGCTGTGGTCAGAGGCACCGTTGGCAATGGTGATGGGGGTGGTAGCCGGGACAGCTGGGCGTGCTCTGAGGGGTGAGGCACCAGCACCCCCATGGCTGGTGGAAAGGAAAGCTGCGGCCAGTGGTTGGATTTGCAGCAGTAGAGGCCATCACAGTGGGGGAAGTCTTCTGGGCATGGCTCTTCCCTTTGTTCTCCCCTCACCCTTTTCAGTTGACAGAGGGGGCTCCCTTGGTGGTGGTAGGTTTGAGAGCAGAGTCCCTTGCTGTTGCTGCCCCATTGCGAAGCTAATGGTCCCATTGGCAGCATGGTGGTGTTAACTGTGAGGCAGATGGGGGGTGGGGCAAAGCTGGGTTGGGGAAACAACGGTGGCTGGGTCGCTGGACAGATAACAAATAATGAGGAAGCCCTGGGTGAGCAGGGGAATTAGGTAACTATCAGTAAAGGGGGAATGCCAGGAACTGCAAGTGAAGAGGGCCACGCAGACTGTGGTAGAGGGTTGCAAACTATAAGTGGGAGGAGCTGTTGGCCAAGCAGTGGGGACGAGGAGACCTCCCAGCCCAATGCAAACTGAGGGGAAGGTCAAGGGGGTACATGCTTGTCAAAGCGTCTGTGCCAGTCCCAGAGAAGGTGAGTAGAGGGAGAGGGACAGGCTAGCAGTCATGTAACTGGATAGTTTTCTGCGGCAGGCGAAGTGGGGGAATGGAAGGAATGAACGAAGGCCCCATCCAACAGCAGCAGCATTGGTGAGTCCCACTCACAGAGGCACCAGTGTGTAGGAATGAGGGTTGGGAAAACAGGGAGAGAGCAAATTCATGGCTAAGGTGGTTGAATACTGTCCAGGAGAATTCAATTCTATCCCTGCCTCTGCCGGAGTTCCAGCCTGATGCCCATTCAGTCACTTACCACCAAACTTTTTTTTTCACAGTTGGGCTACGTCTAGACTACAAGCCTCTTTCGAAAGAGCATCTAGACTACAACCAGTACTTTGGAAAAATAAAGCTGCTTTTTCATAAGAGAGCACCCAGGCAGTCTGGATGCTCTCTTTCAAAAAAGAATGGTTTGCATTACATAGTGCCTTTTTTTCAAAAGAGTACTTTCGAAAAAAGGCATTATTCCTCGTAAAAACGAGGTTTTCCGTGGTCGAAAACACTGCCGCGTTCTTTCGATTAACTTTCAAAAGAATGCGGCAGCAGTCTAGACGCAGGGGAAGTTTTTTCGAAAAAAGGCTCCTTTTTTCGAAAAAAACCCCTGTAGTCTAGACACACCCTGTGTCACTGTCTGTGTGCTCGTAATTTCTGGCTGTCAAATTTGAGACACCAAGTCTGATGTGCAGAAGTGCTGAGGGCTGCAACTTTGAGAGCAGCGTTTTGAACATATAAAAAGGGTTATATAATGGTAAGTATTCTGAACAATTGGAACCTAGGAGTCTTAAATGACAATTAGTGTATATTTATGACCTTAATCTTTTTGTCTCGTCCCCATTTATAAAATTTATAAAATTTTATAAAATGGGGACAGTAGCATCCCCCTCACCTCACAGAGGTGCACTCAGAATAAATCAGTGAATGTGTGTAAAGCAGTTGGATACTACAGAAATGTATGTCCAGGAGGAAATTAATAATTCAGGTTTTGGAACAGGGGTTGAATAGTGTTCAGTATATCAGGCCTGGTACCACATAGCCAACAACAAGGAGAAAACGAACTAGTGAATAGCTGCTCGTTAAGTGAACAGTCTATTTGAAGCACTGAAGGAGGCAGAAATCCTGTACAAAAAATAGTATGTGATGGAATTAGAGACTGTACTATAATGCAAATAAACAAAGAAGTGGGGTCACATTAAGGTAGAACAGGTAATCTGGATTCTGGCATTTCCTAACATTTCTTCATTTTTCCTTCTTGACTTTTCATCCTTAATGTTCTTTTTAATGCAGTTTTTGTATGGAATTATATTCACATTATTGTGAATAGAACTGACACAACTTTCATGGTCTATTTTACAGTTTTCATTTAAATTTTCTTTTCATTGGACTGGGCTGAACAAGAATAGAAGAGCACAAGTTGATTCTCAATGTTTCTTACAGGCTGCACTATATAAATTGTAAAAAATGTGCTTTGAAGAGAAAGGATACAACTTAATGGCACACTTACTCTAACTGCAGCCTGGGTGTTCAGTGAATTGTAATGCATATTGCAAACTCTCCGTTGTGACAGATGTTTCTCTGTGCTTATAAAGTAATTTTATTGCATCAACTGCAGTAAATGCCTGCAAGCCATTTAGTTCTCACTTTAAAATTATCTCTCATTGTTATCTGATTTAATAGAAAGAGAGTCTTGAGCCCCCGGCCCCTCCAAATTATAATATGGCAAAAATTACACATATATATGATAATAGTATTGCAAGCCAGCATGGTAAGATTATTTTCTGAGCTCTAAATAGCTATAGGATATTACAGGAAACATCTATAGATAGCTATACAAAGGAAATTACTTGAATGAGCATCCAATGAAAATGTTGTTGATTATAGTTTCTATTTATAAATTTTGTTTCTTGTGTCCCTGTTCCTCCTCCTTTCCATTCATGGTGTTACTGTATGCTTGTCATCTGACGGGGGCTGAATGATAGAGATAATACTGCCTCTGTAGCAGTTGGGATGTCTGTTCTGTCGCTGGGATTAGAGAAGGTATTTGCCAAATTTTATCATGACCTCTTGGATACAGCTGGGCTTCACCAGGTCAGAGTTGTAGACTCTTCCTTAATTTGAACTTGTATCAAAATTTTTATGGCACTGGGTATGTATTGGGGAAGAAGCAAGGTAATTATTAAAGCATGGTTTGATGACTTGGATGGTTTGCAATATTAACTGACCCAGAAGAAATGATATTTTAATAATTCAGGGGTGGCCAACCCACAGATTGCGAGATGCATGTGGCTCTTCCCCCGCAAAAGTGCGGCTCACGAAGCTGCCCCTGCGCCCCTGAAAATGGCCTCCGTCTCCAGGCTCCCTGTGCTCACGGGGCAGGGAAGCTGTCTGGTGCGGCCATTCAAAATGGCATCTTCAAGATAGCGGCGGTTGACGGGAGCCTGGTATGGCCAAAAAGCCTTTAAACACGTTTCTTAAAGGGGCAGTCCATTTTTTTTCCTCAACAACTTTGCCCTGGCTCTTTGCGCTGTATCCACTGCTATTTTGGCTCTTTTTCCAGAACAGGTTGGCCACTCCTGTAATAATTCATCCAGGGCTTCTCTCTATCCATATATCCATTCATCTGTCCTTCTAGCTGACCACCTTGCTTCCTCATCACCTAATATATCACTTCCTTCTTGAACTCCACCCATCACTGTACCTCTTTTCCAGCCTCTCAGTGCCCATCTTTTCTCAGGGCAGGGCAGGTCTACCCCACAAGGACAGGTCAATCTAAGATACAAAATTTGGATTATGTTAGTAACATAACTCAAATCAGCATATCATAGATCTATTTACTGAAAGTCCACATTGCAGGGGAGGAGTGGTTGACAGAAAAAAACTCTCCTTTCCATTCCTCTTACTCACCTTGTCCTGCATGAGTACCAGAGTCAACAGGAGAGTAATTGGTGGTTGATTAAGTGGCTCTTTACTGTACTCACTAAATTGAAGGCTGGTGGATTGACTGCCACAGTGTTGATCTACCCTGTTGTGGAGACAAGCCTTCACTCAGCAAGTTTCACCAGGAAAACCTCTGCAAACTAGAGTTTTGAGTATCACTTCCTTAACCCATTTCCCTTACTTTTTCTACAGGCCAGCACAAGGTTAGGAAAGAAGAGAATCTGATTTTATTAGCTAGAAGTTCTCTATCATACTGCTGGTGACAGGAAGAACTCTCATTTCATTGCAATGCTGGTGCATATTTTTTATTCTGTTTCAGTGGCACTCACAGTAACAAATTACTTTAGCTAGGGTCTCCCCCATTCACCTTTTAACTCCCAGATCAGCTTGTAGCTGGTTGCAAATTGTATTTGAAAAGAAAAATCACAGGCATTCTGTGGATGTCAACTGAATAAAGCAGTAGGGATAACAGGCGGAAATCAAATTGGAACATACGGAAAAATGCCACTGAAAATGTCCTTATACTGTTAAGAGAAGTCAGGATTTCACATTTGACAAACTGCAGACCATCACCAAGGGGTTAAATTTAAATGGAGTTGTCTATAAAAACTAATAGCAGGGGAAAGGCAGTAGCAGGAAAGCTGCATTCTTACAACATTCTAGGAGAGTTGGGGGAGAGACCTTCTATTGCCAGGCACCCTGTCCCAGGTTTTACAATGTAATGGTGTAAGGATGCATATTGTCTCCAGAAAGCCACTCTGCACTGAAGAAATATTTATGGAATACAGCCTTGCAGGACTCATTTCAGCAATGAATAAGCTTACCTTAACTTTTAATGGTGCAGTATTCTAAGTCTCTTCTTTCCACTTCAGAGCTATTATTTGCAATTCTGTGTTTAAGAAGCTAGTTGTTTATTTAGGATGCATCTTATTGAAACAAATACTGAAATTAATTTGTTGAGTGTATTGAACCTTTTAATGGCCAGAAATTCTCCTCTCTCCTACTGCAGATGGAGTAGTGTCATTTTTGCTTGCTATATAGAGGATGCACCCCAGATATACATTGTGTGCTCTAGTGTCATAGGCTACGTCTACACTGCAGGCTTCTTGCACAAGAACTGTTTTGTGGAAGAGTGGTCTTCCACAAGAGTGCATCCACACTCTCATGTGCTTTTGCGCAAGAGATGTCTCTTGTGCAAGAAAGCTCTGATGCCATTTTAGCCATAGGGGTTTCTTGCACAAGAAATTCATGTTGCCTGACTACACTGCCTTTTTCTGGAAGAGCTCTTGTGCAAGAGGGCTTATTCCTCATGGGGGGAGGCATAACTCTTCCGGAAGAAGCCCTGTTTTCGACGCTTTACTGTAAATTTACTTGCGCAAGAACACACGTGCAGTGTAGATGCTCTGCAAGTTTTTGTGCAAGAACAACTGTTCTTGCGCAAAAAGCCTGCAGTGTAGACAAGTAGAGTGTGCTAACATTTGTTATTTCTTGTTTTGGTGTCTCTGTGTAAAATAAGCCATGCTGAATGAAAGTATATGATTTCTTTTGCATAATGGAGAAACATCATAGTCACTATCTACTGAGCTCATGTTAGTATACTCTAAATCGTGTTTTTATGGGAAAAACTGCTTGTTGCAAGTGCTAGCTTTGCTGCAGTTTAATCTAAATACAATACACGAACAGGTTTTTGTTTGTTTGTTTTATGGAAGTTGTGTAGTAGGGTCTTCACAGCATCAACTTCTGCACGTAGCTTCATAAATACGTTCGGGTTAAGTCATTAGGGGGCCAGGAGTACGGGGTTAGGAGTCAGGATTCCTCTGTTCCATACTCTGTCACTGACTTGCTTTGTGGCCTTGGAAATGTCCATTATCCTCCTCCTTAGTTTTCCCATTATAAAAATAAATCTGTTTTGAGCACATTTAGAACTGTTATTAAAAAGTGGGATGCTGGGACTTGAGCTGGGGTTTTGACACCAGGAGCAGGTCCTGGAGCTGGGGGTGCTGCTGCAGCTTCTGGCTTAAAGTCATTTCCATTACATACAGTTTGGGTCAATGGCTCTCAGCACTCCTGTTATAAAAATTGTTCCAGCACCCTTAGCCCCAGTTCCCAGCAAATTTAACACCAAACCTAGCAATCTCATTAAAATGGGGCCATGACTCACTTTGGCAGTCCCAACCTACAATTAGAGAACCACTGACATAATTTACTTATATAGCATTCATATGCAAACTATGTCTATTTTTATTCCATATGGGATGTGAAGGAAGAGAACATTTGATCAATTATGTAGAAGGAAAAACACTATTTATCTGTAAGATTTTATGGAATGTGCTTAGGGCAGATGTCACATAGACATTTCTTGGATAAAGATAATGAGCAATGATTGATTTTTGTGGGGCTGGAATCTTGCTTTGTATGTGCAGAGAGGATACTGTACATTGGAATATTCAAAGTATGCCCAATAGTAGACTTAACAGCAAACATTTTTTTTTCAGAAATTCAAGGTCAAAAATGTTTAGAAAGATTATAGCAATTATCTAGCATTCCCTTTGTTAACATGTTTGTAAACAAAGCATTATAAACAGCGCTGATAATATCTCCTTACACAAACAAGATATGGTGCTTTATCATAGAAAACGGCAGGGATGTAAAAATTGAAGGCTTTTATTAGCGGGATTAATAAAATCTTCTTTTGAGCTGAGATTAAATCATTTTGAAGTCCCAAGCTTTCATTTGCAATATTTTGCTTCCAGACAGTGACTTAGAATGGAATTCCCAAGATGTTTATGGGTTGGTTATGAAAACACATTTATAAGGGCTCTAAGTTTTAGTGCAGCATCTTGCATCTTGCTTGCATTTGGCAAATATATCTATGGAAGTTTTATGGGACTGGGCTTTTTATGTATCATCTTATAATTGATAACTGCTTAAAGTTTTGGTCATAAATTTGCTGAATTCATTTGGAAAAAACTTCTTTTTTTTCCAGGCAGCAGAAGAGAATAAAATGATAAAGTAAGCTAGGGCAAAGAGGAAAAAAATAATTTAAAATGAATCCAAACATCTACTTTATCTGGATTTCTAATGAATTGAAAAGTCTAAGTGGCTAAAGACAACAGTATGGTAAATCCTATTTATCTCTACTTAGATTTCCTTATTTCTTCAATCTCTTTTTTCTGCACTCATACATCAAGTCAATGTAGTGTGACTTACTCTACTAAAGTGGAACCAAAGGTCAAGGTTTTCAATCTCAGGGTACCCACGGGGACACCTTTTTGTGTAACACCTGACTGATTCAAAAATGGAATTCTGGTTATCCAATCTATCAAGGTATGGAATATCCTAATGTTGAGTCTTGATGGGGGTGAGGGTGTATATGTGCATAGTGTACAATGGGCAGAATAAGCACACAGAAAGTGGAGTGAAACTATGGATGGTTTTGGCCCACCATGACTATTTGCATTAGTATCTATTACTTTCTGACACTTTACAATAACAAATATATAAAACTGTTTTACAGTTGAATAATATCCACTTGGTTAAGACCTTTCAGAACACATTCATATTTATCATAATAAATTATATTCACTTCTCTGCCAAATTGCAGTGTAATGTAACATCTCAGTGAATTGCTTTGGTTGACCTTTTTATGACCACCTATACTGGTTTTGAGGTCTTTCCAGTTACAAATGGGTGACTTTGCAAACAGTTATGGGGAGGATAGGATGTAGTGGTGGGTCTTTGGGCATTTGCATTTGATTGCTGCTGCTTGTATGAAGTATGAGGGCTAAAATGGGTGTGAGATTGATTACAAAATACCAGTTAGTGGTTAAAGTGGTTGCAAGGGACAAAATGTGCCAATGAACGTAGGAAATGACAAAGGACACTTACAATAATGGTCTGTTTGACAGAGTTCCAGAATAGAGACACCCATGTAATAGTACATATTTTCCCTCAGCCTCATTTTACATTGTTGCCATATTGAGAAACTCTTCTCTCTTAATCTCCTTTAATAATCCTCTTGAGGAGCAAAGATCCTCTTTCCTTAGTTACACAGCAATTAAGCAACAAGTTTTTCTAACTCTTTAAGTCTCTCTAACACACATGTGCCAATGTGCTACACCAGAAACTATGAAACTAACTACAAAGTGATTTTTTTCTTTGTTACTGTGATCAAAGCTGAGATAATACTGGGGTTTCCCCAGCTTCTGTCTGGATTGTGTCAGAGGGTAGGCATCCAGTTTTACTGCTCTGTTCTAGGCATCAAGCTCTTGAATGTAGCATAAATGACTCATTATTTTCACAGCTCAAGTGAAGAAAGCTGAATGAAATCAGAGACGCGTAAGTACCAAAACACTTTAGATTGATTTTCCAAGCATGGACATTTTCAGAGGATAGTCTCCTGAGACCCACATGCTCTCTTCAGCAGTATTCATGGCATCTTTGAATTGTACAGTGTCTAGCATATTGGGACTCAGTCTGGTTTTGGCTTTTTTCTATAGTAACTTGACATGGTTCAAATAGCAAAAGTGACTCAGAATAGAATTTTTCTGTTTCTTTTAACTTTGCACATAGTCTAGCAAGGTAGCAGGCATGAAGAAGATGAATATGCTCATATACTCTATGAGCAATAATAAGATGGACACTTATACTTTGAGGGTGTTAAGTCAGCTACTAAAAGGCTGTTTGGGTGGATGCAGTGCTTGGGAAGAAAATGCAAAGGTTTGTGGCTCAGGGTGAATGTTTCCTCAACTTCAAGGGCATTCTGTTGATGTTCACAGACCCACCAAATGCCCAGGAGCGAGCCACTAAAAACTATTCAATTATTGCAGAATTACTTATCCAAATAAGATGATGTGTCTACAGAATGATTAACCTCACATGTTCTCTTGTAGCTATATGGGGCAAAATCCTGGCCCATTGAAGTCACCTACATTTGGGTCAGAATTCCATTCCTGATATTGTTCACAGCTGTTGCAGATCTCGTGGAATGAATGGGTCAGAGAGACTGAAGTGCTCTCTGTCCACTAAGCATGGCTTAGTGTCAGTGCAGGCTGAAGCTACTTTGTGAGGTAGTCAGGGGAATCTCACCTGGCCACTGCCTGCTCTGGACCACCCAGGCAGATTAAATGTGAGATATAGAGTGAAATTTAGCTTTCAGTAGATATTTACCCCACCGTTAATTGGCTTTGGCCCAATAGTAAGGTGAGACACACGGTACACCCCTGTTAATGCAGAAAAGTTCACTCTGCAATCCATCACACTTTATATAAATTAAATGCAGACAAAAATAATTCTAACAGCCCTTAGACTCAAGACAAAACTTGAGTTAGTCAATCATTTCCCACAGCAAACTGAAGAATGAATTTTCATCCTATTCCCATAGATCACTCTCAGTTCTCTGCACTGCTCTTTTCTCCTATACACAAGGTACTGAGTTCATTCCAATCACTGGCTAGGAGAGAGAACTTTATAAAACAACAAATCTCCCAAGATTAGGCATCTGGGATGATTTTCTTATCCTCTTTCCTCTGGAGGAGAGACAAAGGCAAACACTGAATGTATTCATGTTCTTGTTGGGCTACCTCTGACAGACACAGTCATGTTCATTTCCAATGTATTAACTTTGTCTTAGCACTTGTCTATGAGATTTCTGAGGTCGTACGGAATGAGTGGGAATCTGAACACATCTTGCAATGAAATTCAGAGACGCTAAGTAGGATATAGCATATTGGAAGCAATGTACTCTGGTGCATACCTTTCATCCTTGTCTTTTGAATGTGCTTTTCAAACAATGATGGTCCCCTAAGCTGTGTCCTTTCGGTTCAGCAGGTTTCATCACATGAGAGAGAGCAAACCAGATATGAAAGGGACGCAGAAGAAAGGGAGGGGAAATAAATAACAAACCTGTATCACTGATGATAGTTTAAAGAAAGTAGAAAGGAAGTGTGTATTTTGTGAAAGAGAAAACAGGACACACTATATATATGGCACGTACTCAATCTATATGTGCAGTGGCTATGACTGTGCTGGCTGCTATGGTGACTGGCCAAATGGCTAGATAAACTTTTTTTGTAATGATCCTAGTTTTGGTGCACCCCCGTGAACAAAATTAGGCCTAAATCTGACCGTAAGACAAACTTCATTGTCCCAACGGGCGTTCTAGACTGCTCAGCAGAGTAAAATCAGGAGCCAGATAATGCTTTTGCTCGGATAGGAAGAGAGCAGGAGAGAGCTGCCCTTAGGACATGCCTCTGTATTATCTATGGCTATGTCTACACTAGCCCCCTATTTCGAAATAGGGAGGCTAATGTAGGCATTCGAAGTTGCAAATCAAGCCAGGGATTTAAATATCCCACGCTTGATTTGCATCTTCCCGGCCGGTTGCCATTTTTGAAATTTACAAGTCCGGACTAACTGCCCGCGTCTACAAGCGGCAGGGACCCGGTATTTCGAATTAAAGCCCTAAATCAAACTACCTGTTAAACCTCCTTGCAGGAGGAATAACAGGTAGTTCGATTAAGGGCTTTAATTCGAAATACCAGGTCCCTGCCACGTGTAGAAAAAAGAGATTTTTTTCAATGTGCAGAATATTTTTTTTCATGTGCTCCAAGGCATGTGTGAATGTGCACCACTAGTAGAAACAAAATCCTAATTGTGGGTGCCCTAATCAGTTGGGTGGCCTTTTAATTATCCTGAATGGCTGCATAAGTGCACAGCTTACAGGGGGCAATGGTCCCAATATACATCCATATGAAATGTCCATCCTCTGTGTAAAAGATAGCAAGCATTGTTATCCAGCTCTCTCCTCATAGCATTATTTTAATTCACAGAATGTTCACAATTAACATTTTAGATTGGTGGCAGGCACAGCTGATTGACTATAGTAACCCACCCACTAAGGCATCAGGCATCAATTATTTTTTCCATCCTGTGGGTCTCCTGCTAAACGGGTAGGGCCAGTTTTCTTACTTGCTATGAAACAGCTGTTGGATTAGTCAGAAAGCCATGTTTTTCTATGGGCTTATGTATTAGTTTGTGAGTAGTGATTAGCGGGTAGACAAGTTTAATGAAAACTTAAAGAGCTATGCGGCTAAATTGAAACTGTTTAGTTAAAACTGTGTGTAGTGCTAGAGCAGAGCTGGTCCAAGCTAGGGGCTGACCGGGCTACCGCCCGGGGCGCCCCATTGTAGGGGGCTGCCACGCACATGCTGGGCACCTGGGGGCAGGGCAGCGCATGTGCCGGGTGCCTGGGGCCGGGGCCGTGCATGCGCCGCACTCCCGAAGGCGACGCTGTGCTCCTGGGGCCCAGGGCACATGAATGGCTTGGGCCGACCCTGTCCTAGAGTGAAAGCCCCCCAAATCATCTGTGTCCTTTGAACTCAAATAATGATAATAGAACATCTTAAAAAGCCTTGAAACGTTTCTTTTCGCCCATTCATTAAGCGTTGCAACTCTGATCTTTCTGAGAGCGGTCTGTGCTACTTCTCTCCACAGCCCTGTAGGGGCTGGGATATACAGCAGAAGGGACACTTTCATTTATGTGAGAGAGCAATTTGCATCACACTTGAGTGGAAATCTACCTGCCTCACTGTAATTAGCTTTAATGGGAATTAAACATGTAAATCCCCATATATATATAAACAGAAAGATATTAGTGATTGGATTATAAATACTTAATCAAAGAGATGGTTCCCACCCCTAAGGTTGCAAACTTTCTAGTTGCAGAAAAAACAAATATCCTTGCCTTGCCCTCTGGTGCTCCCCTTCCATGATGCCCCCACCCCTGCCCTGCCCTTTCTCCAAAGCTCCGCCCCCAGTCACTCCATTCTCACTCCCTTTGTCACTCAGGCTACGTCTAGACTGCATCCTTCTGTCCACAGAGGGATGCAAATCAAGCATGTCGAAATTGCTAATGAAGCAGGGATTTAAATATCCTGTGCTTCATTAGCATAAACATGGTCACTGCTTTTTTTCGAAATGGAGCTTTTTCGAAAAAAACCCCGGCAGTCTAGACGCGAATCTGTCAAAAATAAACCCTTTTCCTCCAGATCCTGTATTCCTCAAACAATGAGGTTTACAGGATCTGTCGAAAGAGGGTTTATTTTCGACAGCTCTGCATCTAGACTGCCGTTTTTTTTTCACAAAAGCTCCGTTTCGAAAAAAAGCAGCTGCCATGTTTATGCTAATGAAGCACGGGATACTTAAATCCCTGCTTCATTAGCAATTTTGACGTGCCTAATCTACATCTCTCTGTCGACAGAGAGGTGTAGTCTAGACACAGCCTCACTCTCCTCACTCTTGCTCACTGGCTCTTTTTCATGGGGCTGGGGGTTAGGGGCGGGGCGGGGATGAGGGATCTGGCTGGAGGTGCAAGCTCTGAAGTGGGGCCAGAGATGAGGGGTTCAAAGTGTGGGAGAGGACTGCAGGCTGCGGCAGAGGGTGGGGGTGTGGGCTTTGGGTGTGCTCCCGGGAACTGACACATCCCTCCGGCTCTTAGGCAGAGGGGTGGCCAGGGGGCTCTGCCCACACTGCAGCTCTCATTGGCTGCCAGCTATGCTGGCCACTTTCCAGGAACTACATGGAAATAGGCAGGGAGCAGCGCTGACTGGAACTGCCAGGGAACCTTACCCATCCCCCCTGAATATACTATTTCAAATAATGGTCACTCTTTCAACGTTGCCACAAACTAGGGATTTTGTTGATATTTTATACTTAGAAAATAGTTGCTTATTCCTATTATGTTTAGTCCAGTAGCATTCTTGCTAGGTGTTCTAGAGAAATTCAGGTCAGACTAGAGAAAAACAGACTCACTTGCGGTTCTGAAATGCCTTACAGGCCACACAGAAAGGCAGAAATACACAAGCAATTAGAGTGAGAAGAGCCAATCTTCAAATCAGGCCAATGAGTGTTGTTTTTGTTTTCAGTTTATATATCAGCAAACGGCTGTTGGAACCAAACGCTTGGACAAGGGAAATCAGCCTTGAAATGCAGGTTTCCTTTTCATTGGAGCAGTGTCTGGCGTCTAGTAATGCTTGATCCTGTTGTCAATGGGAGTATGGTTAAAGAAGCAGAATAGCTAAGGCCCAAGTTTGTGACCCAGCCAGCAATACCAGTCTTGCCCTGTAACTTCGAGGTATGAATTCCCCTGAACACAACCCCAGCATAAGATTTCTCAAGAAATTGCAGATCATAGAACATTTTACTTGGGACAGCAAGAATGAAAGATAAATCCTCTGAAGATGTCATAGTCACTTTATCGGGTGTGTTGCAAAACAAACCATCTGCACTTAAGGACAGGTGACCTGGAGTTTGTTGGCATTGAATTTTCAATATATAGAACTCCTTTAACCTTCCCATGCTTGCTGAGCAGACGTGAAAGTAACTGTAAATCGTGTCTGACTTACTGTCACATGGCTCTCAAGGCAGTCAGTGGCACTTTGAACAATGTACGCTACACAAGTAGCCTCCATTCGCTGTCTTTGTAGTTTGTTCTGCAGTGTAGAGAATATATTAGTTCCCTTCCTCCCTCCAGTGAATATCTCTTCTAATGCTGCATTAGTACAATCACTAGCTCATTTGCCTAATTTATTAGTCCGGGTGTGCTTGTCAACAGTATTTAGTGTGGTTGGATAGTGCAGCTGTGGTTTCACTCGCGGAAGATGATGATTCAGGGTTTGGTAAGATGACTTAAAGAACCAATCTAAATCAGCCTCCCGTGGCTTAGTTTTTAGTGGGTGGAAGTCTCAGCGCAAACACACATTTAACATCTCTCTCTATATATACAATTTTTTTCCCTGCGAGACAACAGAATGACGTCATCATGGCCACGTCAACAGAGAAAGAGTGAGAAAGAGTTTCCCTCAGTGGTGGTGTGATGCCTGGGGAGGATGCGGCAGCAATGCAGGCCCCTGGCTCAGTCCAGGACAGCTCGTTACATTGCGCACGAGTGGGCGTGGGCGGCACCCTGCTGCTGGGGGAGCCAAGGGAGCTTGGAGCACTGCAGAGAGTAGGGGAAAGCCCGCCCGACTGCAGCCCACATTGTCAGCAGGCACAGCGTGGAAAAGCTCTGGGCACAGGTGAAGCCAAAGCGGAGGGAGTCCTGCGAGCAGCATGGTCTGCAGCAGCGGGATGCAGCAAGCTCCCCACTCTCCCTGCAGGTGGCTTCCTTGCTCCTGCTCCTCAACCCATCCCCCTTGCTCACCAGCTCCAGCTCAGCCCTCCCTGCTCCCCCCACAGCAGGGAGCCCACGCTGGTGCTCCAGCCTTGCCCTCCCCAAGCCAAGACCCCGCACCTCTGTCCCCCTGACTCACCACCCTGATGAGCAGTGGGAAAAGCCTCCTGAAGCACGTTCCTGTGCTGCTGTTCCCCCAGCTGGGGGAGGGGGAAGGGAAGTGGCAGTGCGCGGGGAGCCTTGGGGCTTTCTCCGCCCCTCCCCTGCAGGAAGCTGCATTGGTGCTTCAGCCTCATATGGGGAGAGGGGCATGAGGCTGGAACACCAATGCTGGCTTCCTGTTTGTGTGGGGAAGAGGGGGAGAAAGCCCCTAGGCTCACTGCATGCTTCCACTCCTCTTTACCCTCCCCCAGCTGAAGGAACAGCAGTGCCTGGACATCCTTCAAGGAGGCTTTTCCCGCTGCCTGGCAGGGTGGTGAAGTAAGGGGGGTTGGGGTTCAAGGTCTTGGCTTGGGGGTGTGTGAGGCTGGAGCACCAGTGTGGCCCCTGCGTGCTCACTCATTGCCCTGCCGAGACCTCACATCCCCAGCTCCCTCACACACTCCTTCCACTGAGACCCCAGCCTGCTCCTGCATCTTCCCCCCTAGCCGAACACCTACCCCAAGCCTGCTCCTGCACCCTCCCTTGCTCTTGAACCCTTGCCCCAAGCCTGCTCCTGCACCCTCCCTTGCTCTTGAACCCCTTGGCCAGACATCCAGAGGAAGGGGGGGGTTGGCGAGCGTAGCTCTCATGATCCCTGGCTGTGAAAGCCATCAGAGAGAGGGGGGTTGGTGAGCTTAGTGAGCAAGGGTTGCAGCCCCCTAGTATTTGTTATAACTCCATTCCTGAGATGCTGTGAAGAGCATGACAGTGAGAGCCACAGTCCGCCCCTCTCTTTACGCCCAAATGTTCAGTTTGCCCTGTGTTTTCCAATCAGTTTGGACATGCGGTGCATTGGCTGATGGTTCGAACATGTTTCACAATACAAGCAAAGTGAAAACACCAGCCACTTGAGCTGATTGTGGCGCTTTTCCCCTGGGGCCCAAACCAATGGCAAACCGTTGCTTCGGTGCTGTGTGTTTCCTCCCTGAAGGGGAAACAAGTGAATGGCAAAAACAAGTAACTTCTCTCATTGTGTGTCTTATCCAAAGCCCATTGACATCTATGGAATGATACTCACAGACATCAGCGGGGGGCTGTGGACCCTGAGCTGTCTGCTTCTGCTCATCACCCTTCCCTCCTCCCTATCATTGCATTCTAGTGGTAGCACGATGAAGCACACTGGAGACCTGACTGAGGCATCCAGTGCATCCCTGATGCAAGTATATTGATTTCAATATGGCCGCACTGGGGTTTACGGTGGCCTAGCATGTTTGCTTTAGTCATTGTGCAATGCTGTGGATGGACATTTCTTGGTACAAGTGCTGAAGGATCCGACCAGGGGCCGTGCGCAGCTTGGCCTTCTGCTCACAAACAGGGAGGAACTAATAGGGGAAGTAAAGGTGGGTGACAGCCTGGGAAGCAATGATCATGAGATCGTAGATTTCAGGATCCTGACCAAAGGAAGAAAAGAGAGTAGCAAAATACACACCTTGGACTTCAAAAAAGCAGATTTTGACTCCTCAGAGACCTGATGGGTAGAATCCCTGGGATGCTAACATGAAGGGAAAGGAGTCCAGGACAGCTGGCAGTATTTTAAAGAAGCCTTACTGAAGGCACAGAAAGAAACCATCCCGATGCGTAGCAAGAGAGGCAAACATGGTAGGAGACCGGATTGGCTTATGGGGGAAATCCTTGGTGAACTTAAGCACAAAAAGGAAGCTTACAAAAAGTGGAAACTTGGACAAATGACCAGGGAGGGGTTTAAATGTATAGCTCGAGAATGCCGGGGGGGTTATCTGGAAGGTGAAAGCGCAAATGGAATTGCGACTGGCAAAGGATGTGAAGGATAACAAGAAAGGTTTCTACAGGCATGTTAACAAGAAGAAGGTGATCAGAGAGGATGTGGGGCCCCTACTGGATGAAGGAGGTAACCTAGTGACAGATGATGTGGGGAAAGCTGAAGTACTCAATGCTTTCTTTGCCTCTGTATTCACGGACAAGGTCGGCTCCTGGACTAATGCGCTAAGTGACGTAAGAAGGGCTGAAGATGGACAGCCCTTGGTGGGTAAAGAACAGGTTAGGAACTATTTAGAAAAGCTAAATGTACACAAATCCATGGGTCCGGACTTAATGCATATGAGGGTACTGAGGGAGTTGGCAAATGTCATTGAGGAGCCTTTGGCCATTATCGTTGAAAAGTCGTGGCGATCGGGAGAGATCCCCGATGATTGGAAAAAGGCAAATGTAGTGCCCATTTTCAAAAAAGGGAAGAAGGACGATCCAGGGAACTATAGGCCGGTCAGTCTTACCTCGGTTCCTGGAAAAATCATGGAAGGGATCCTTAAGGAATCCATTTTGAGGCACTTGGAAGAGAGGAAAGTGATTAGGAATAGTCAGCATGGATTCACAAAGGGCAAGTCGTGCCTGACTAATCTGATAAGCTTCTATGTTGAGGTAACTGACTCTGTGGACATGGGAAAGTCAGTGGATGTGATATACCTTGACTTTAGCAAGGCTTTTGATACGGTCTCCCACAATATTCTTGCCAGCAAGTTCAGGGAATATGGATTGGATAAATGGACAGTAAGATGGATAGAAAGCTGGCTAGAAGGCCGGGCCCAGTGGGTAGTGATCAACGGCTCGATGTCAGCGGTTTCTAGCGGAGTGCCCCAAGGTTCGGTTCTAGGACCGGTTTTGTTCAATATCTTTATTAATGACCTGGATGAGGGGATGGATTGCACCCTCAGCAAGTTTGCAGATGACACTAAGCTAGGGGGAGAGATAGATACGCTTGAGGGCAGGGATAGGGTCCAGAGTGACTTAGACAAATTGGAGGACTGGGCCACAAGAAATCTGATGATGTTCAACAAGGACAAGTGCAGAGTCCTGCACTTGGGACGGAAGAATCCCAAGCATTGTTACAGGCTGGGGACCAACCAGCTAAGTAGTAGTTCTGCAGAAAAGGACCTGGGGGTTACAGTGGATGAGAAGCTGGATATGAGTCAACAGTGTGCCCTTGTAGCCAAGAAGGCTAATGGCATATTAGATAGCATTAAGAGGAGCATTGCCAGCAGATCCAGAGATGTCATTATTCCCCTTTATTCGGCTCTGGTGAGGCCACATATGGAGTATTGTGTCCAGTTCTGGGCCCCCCACTACAAAAAGGATGTGGATGCATTGGAGAGGGTCCAGCGGCGAGCAACCAGAATGATTAGGGGGCTGGAGCATATGACCTAAGAGGAGCGGCTGAGGGAGTTGGGTCTGTTTAGTCTGCAGAAGCGAAGAGTGAGGGGGGATTTGATAGCAGCCTTCAACTTCCTGAAGGGAGCTTCCAAAGAGGATGGAGAAAGGCTGTTCTCAGTGGTGACAGATAGCAGAACAAGGAGCAATGGTCTCAAGGTGGAGAGGTCTAGGTTGGATATTAGGAAAAACTATTTCACTAGGAGGGTAGTGAAGCACTGGAATGGGTTACCTAGGGAGGTAGTGGAGGCTCCATCCCTAGAGGTGTTTAAGTCTCGGCTTGACAAAGCCCTGGCTGGGTTGATTTAGTTGGGATTGGTCCTGCCTAGAGCAGGGGTCTGGACTTGATGACCTTCTGAGGTCTTTTCCAGCTCTATGGTTCTATGACACAATAGGGGGCAATGGGTTTATGATTAATCAAAAAAATGGAGAGTCAGAGCGGTGCAACCAAGAACTGAATGGGCTTGGGAACTTTGAGTACCCTGTCAGCTCTTGAAGTGAAGGGAAGGAGACATTAGCAGGCGGAGTATGCCCTGCTGCAGCCCATTCTGTGAATAACAGAAGCTTTTCATTGCCAAAGGCTGTCAGACTGAATCTTTTCACTAGCATTGACTTTATAATGTATAAAAACATGCAAAAAAATGGCCAGCTTAGCTATGCTACAAGGGACCATGGACATGCTCACCCTCTTACCCCCTCAGAGGTTACGGTCTAGCACACAGCATAATCTCTAGCACCATTTGCTGCAGTTTATAGTGTTGACAAGTTAGGACATCTGCCACCTCACATGTCATGGCTTCATTAAGCAGAATTTGCTTCAGAAAATATTGCTTGTCAAAAGTGTGTGTTGCTTTAGGACTACTTCAAAGTGGCTCTGAGAAAGTAAGCGCTTCAGCCATCTGCAGCTTGGTCTCGCCCCAGGTTCAAGACAAATTTTCCTTCGACTAAAAGATTAAAAGCAAACAATACAGAAAGGGCAGTGTAAGCTTTAACTACATGTGTGCAGCACCATGGCACACTCTGCCTAAGGAGTGCATGCTTTGCTGGGCTCTAATCCAGATGTGGTTTTCAAGAAAGTCTTTCTTGAGGCCTTCTTAGGGTTCCCTGACAAACACAGCATGATCCTGAACCTGTTGCCTATGGAACTCAGAGGTTATTTATTTACACTCTAACCTGTCCTGTGGTGACTTAAAACACCCCCTATCTTAGCCTTTTGCTCAGAGAGAGCCCAAAGGTGGACTTAAAGTGTTGCAAGAGGCATGCAACCCCCCAAAGATGAATGAGTAATATGTTCCTTCCTCCCTGGAAAGCATATTATAGTATATACGGGGTACCTACGGCCTTGGAAAGTAGAGTCCTTGATAAAACTGCTTTGATATTCTCTTCATAATGCAGTAAGAGTTAATTATGAAGGATGGCTGAGTAAGTCCATGCCCTGTAGAGATGTCCCAAGTTCATGTGCCTGAGCATATTATTTGTAAATTAAGTTCAATTTTGCTGTTAATTATTTCTTTTGCCATTTCCATGCTCCTGCGCCACTAACCCCTTGTTAGTTATAGATTTCTGGAGGGATTGCTTTCAGGGACATCTGGTATCCACAGCTTCAAATGCAAGCGAAGTCAGCAAGGTCGTGTGTCCATCCAGGTAAGATCTATTGGACTATATCTTTGGAGCTATACTGATTTACACCAGTTGAGGCTCTGGCCTGTTGCTTCAATGTCATGTCTTATGTGTGTTTATTTGTCTTTAAGAATATGCCTTAAAAGTCAAAGACCCGTCTGTTCCTCATGGACATTAAAGAGCTTGTGGCTCTTTTGGTTCTTAGAGTAAGGATTTACCCAGAAGGGCATGACAAAAATATCCTTACTGTCCCATTCTCATTCAATAGTCCCCTTAGCTGCAGAATTTTACCACAGCGGTGGTTGTATCCTAGCTACGACAATATAAAATATAGCTACTTTTATTATCTGCAATGAAGTCTGTTTCATTAGGGGAGGCTTTGGAACAAATTGATAACCTTAACAGTAATAAGTCACCAGGACCAGATGGTATTTACCCAACCAGTCTGAAGGAACTCAAATGTGAAACTGCAAAATTATTAACTGTGGGTTGTAACCTATCCTTTAAATGAACATTTGCACCAAATGATTGGCGGGTAGCTAATGCGATGCCAAAAGGGCTTCAGAGGTGATCCTGGCAATTACAGGCTGGTAAGTCTAACTTCAGTACCAGGCAAATTGGTTGAAACTATAGTAAAGAACAGAATTATCAGACAGATTGAAAACCTCTGTTCCTCTAACTTTTTTTGCTCACGCCCACCCCACTCAACACAGACCTGTCCATGACATACAAAATGGGTGCAGAAGGGGGTGGGAGGTGCAGAGTCTGGCTGGGAGGTTGGGTGCAAGAATGGGCTGAAGGTGACAGGACCGTGTGGGAAGTTGGGTCAGGAGTGGGCTGGGGTGTGGAGTCTGTTTGGGAGGTAGTATGCAGGAATGAGCTGGGAGTGGGTGTCTTGCTGGGAAGTGGGGCGCAAGAGTGGGCTGAGGGTGAGGGGTCTCGCTGGGAGGGTGGGTGTTGGAGAGGGCTGAGGATGGGAGCTATGGGCAGGAAGAGGAGTGTAAGAGGGGATGCAAGGTCTGGGCATGAGACGGAATGCAGGAGCAGGCTGGGGGTGCATGGTCTCAGAGGGAGAGGGATGGGGGGCACTTAACCATGTTTCCTGCCACTCCCATGCACTGCACCTGGTCAGTGGGAGCAGCAAGGAAGAGCCTCCAGCCAAGTGGTTTCCTGCTGCTATTCATCCAGCTGGGGGGAGGGGAAGTGGCAGTGCACAGAGCCACTTCCTTCCCCTACAGGCCAGATCTGGCCCACAAGGCTTCCCTCTCCCCCACAGCAGGAAGTTGGCTGCAACCGCACCAGGGGGAAGGGGCAGGTGGGCGCATGCAGTGCTGGAGCACCAGTGCGGGCTCCCCACTCTGGAGGGGGGGCAAACCCCAACTCCGTGGCCCATCTGCAAGACTCTCATAGACCGCATGTGGTCCATGGACCACACTTTAAGAACCACTGAGATAGGGTATGTCTACACTACAGCACTAATTCGAACTAACTTAATTCGAATTAGTTCATTCGAACTAAGCTAATTTGAACTAGTGCATCTAGACCTAAAAACTAATTCGAATTAGCGGTTTTGCTAATTCGAACTAGCATGTCCACATTGAGTGGACCCTGAACCGAAGTTAAGGCTGGCCGGAACCAGGACTTAGAGTGTGGAGCTGCTGCCTCAGGCTAGCCGAGGGCTGTGCTTAAAGGGACCCGACCGCCACCCCGGACAGACAGTTCTCAGGGTTCCCCACTTGCTGGTCTACCTCCCTGAGGGACAGCAAAGCAGTCCTGTCTTGGAGTGCCCTGAGTGCCCTCACTCGGCACATCACAGCACTCGGCCATCAGCCCGGCTGCACTTGCCACAGGCTGCCAATCAGGGGGCTGTCAGGATCCAGGAGGCCCTGTAGGAGAGCTTCAACCCCGAGGAGCCCGCTGAGCCACCCAAGTCCTCCCCATCGGGGGCTCGTACCCCATTCCTCCCTCACCTCCTTCCACTTACCCCTCCTTAGCCCCCTTCCTGATGTAAAAAATAAAGGACACGTGTGTTCAAAAATAGAAACTCTCTTTATTTAACAAAACTGGGGGTGTGGGGGGGATTAACCTCTGTGGAGACTGGGAAAAGGGGGTGGGAGAGGGGAAGAGAGAGGGTGGGAGAGGGGAGGGGGAAACCTGGGAGGAGGGAGCTGGAAGGGGGAAGCCAGGGGAAGAAGGAGGAGGGGAAGTATAAAACTATGGTACGCCATATCTTCAGTACTGTGTACAGATGTGGTCTCCTCACCTCAAAAGAGATGTTTTGGCCTTGGAAAGGGTTCAGAAAAGGGCAACTACAATGATTAGGGGTTTGGAACAGGTCCCATATGAAGACAGGCTAAAGAGACTGGGACTTTTCAGCTTAGAAAAGAGGAGACTGAGGGGGGATATGATAGAGGTATATAAAATCATGAGTGGTGTGGAGAGGGTGCATAAAGAAAAGTTCTTCATTAGTTCCCATAATATAAGGACTAGAGGACACCAAATGAAATGAATGGGTAGCAGGCTTCAAACTAATAAAAGAAAGTTCTTCTTCACAAAGCAAATAGTCAACCTGTGGAACTCCTTGCCACAGGAGGCTGTGAAGGCTAGAACTATAACAGAGTTTAAAGAGAAGTTAGATAAAGGCATGGAGGTTGGGTCCATGGAGTGCTATTAGCCAGGGTGTAGGAACGGTGTCCCTGGCCTCTGCTTGTGGAAGGCTGGAGATGGATGGCACGAGACAAATGGCTTGGTCATTGTCTTTGGTCCATCCCCTCCGGGGTAGCTGGTGTTGGCCGCTGTCGGCAGACAGGCTACTGGGCTAGATGGACCTTTGGTCTGACCCAGTATGGCCGTTCTTATGTTCTAAACTCAGGGCTCAGTGTCGGGGGTCTCACTGGACCACCTTGATTTTCATGCAAACCTGCTCCTGGGTTTGCATGTGGCCTTTGGTGGCCAGGCTGGCAGCTATCCTGCCCTAGACGGCCACTTTCCTGTGCCTAGTGTGGAGGTCGTGGACGTTGGAGGCCTCCCCACAAACCTGGATGAGGTCCACGATCTCCGCACTAGACCAGGTGGGCGCCCACCTCTTGCGGCCCCGGGCAGGCTCCTGGGAGCCGCCAGCCTGGTCCCGGGAAGAGGTGGAGGGCTGGGTGGCAGCGGGTGGCTGGCTCATGCTGTGCCAGGTGCAGGGTCTGCTGGCTGGGTGCTGGCAGGCTTGCACCTGGCACGGGCACCGTAGCCAGACTGTGGCCCTTTAAGGGCTCTGGGGCTGGGAGGGGGGCAGAAGAGTTTCCCTGGCTTGGCCCAGAGTGGCCACCAGGGCAAGCTGGGAAGGGCTAGCCTCCCACTAGTTCGAATTAAGTGGCTACACAGCCCTTAATTCGAACTACTTAATTCGAACTAGGCGTTAGTCCTCGTAGAATGAGGTTTACCTAGTTCGAATTAAGCGCTCCGCTAGTTCTAATTAAGTTCGAACTAGCTGTTTGTATGTGTAGCGCCTATGAAAGTTAATTTGAACTAACAGCTGTTAGTTCGAATTAACTTTGTAGTGTAGACATACCCATAGAGATCAAGGCTGTGTCTAGACTGCATCCCTCTGCCGACAGAGGGATGCAAATCAAGCATTTTGGAAGTGCAAATGAGCCTGGGATTTAAATATCCCGGGCTTCATTTGCATACTCACGTTCCAACGCTGTGCCGATCAGGCTCAGTGTCAAAAGTGAAAGTAAAGTGTAGCCGTGGTTCTGCCGCGTTTCTGCAGACAGCGGGGGCTTTTCTGGCGGATCCTGTACTCCTCAAAAAATGAACCGCGGCTACACTTTACTTTCACTTTCGACACTGAGCCTGATCGGCACAGCATCGGAACATGAGTATGCAAGTGAAGCCCGGGATGTTTAAATCCCGGGCTCATTTGCACTTCCGAAGTGCTTGATTTGCCTCCCTCTGTCAGCAGAGGGATCAGTCTAGACGTAGCCAAAGACAGGGATAGAGATAGATGATCTGGAGAAAGGGGTAATCAGTGAGGTTGAAAAGTTGGCAAATGATACATAATTTCTCAAGATAGGAAAGTCCATAGCAGACTGTGAAGAGCTTTAAAAAGATCTTGAAAAATGGCAGATGAAATTCAGTGTAGATAAATGCAAAGTAATGCATATTGGAAAACATAATCCCTACTTTACATATTAAATGATGGGGTCTAATTTAGCTGTTACCACTCAAAAGAGAGATCTTGGAGTCATTGTGGATAGTTCTCTGAAAACGTCCACTAAAAGCCCAGCAGCTGTTGAAGCAACAAACAGAATGTTACGAATAATTAAGGGATAGGGAATAAGACCGAGAATATCTTTTTGTCTCTATATAAATCCAAGGTACACCCACATCTTGAATACTATGTGCAGATGTTGCCTCCCCATCTCAAAGATATATTGGAATTGGAAAAGGTTCAGAAAAGGGCACAAAAAATTAATAGGGGTATGGAAGTGCTGCCATATAAGGAGAGATTAATAAGACTGAGCCTTTTGAGCTTGGAAAAGAGAGGACTTAGTGATATTATAGAGGTCTATAAATCATGACTCTGTGGAGAAGGTAAATATGGAAAAGTTATTTACTCCTTCCCATAACACAAGAACTGGGGATCACCACATGAATTAATAGACAGTAGGTTTAAAACAAACAAAAGGACATATTTCTTCACAGAACATACAGTCAACCTGTGGAACTTCCTGCCAGAGAAGGCCAGGACTTTGACAAAATTCAAAACAGAAGTAGATAAATTAATGGATAGGTCTATCAATGGCTGTTAGCCAGGACAGGTACAGATGGGAATGGGTGACTGGGGATGGATCACTTGATGATTACCTCTTCTGTTCATTCTCTCTGAGGCACTTGGCATGGGCCACTGTTGGCAGACAGGACACTGGGCTAGATGGACCTTTGGTCTTATATTGTTATATTCAGTGAACCTTACTGAGGTATAATTATAAGTAAGACAGTAAAACATGTAGCAAACAGACAATATAACATTTTGAAACCATTTCAGAGTCTGAAGGATAGGCAGGCAGCATTCTGTTTGATGTTGAGTAGCAATTAATTAATCATACTTTTGACCCAACACTGCTCTGTTATGCCAGTATAAACTTGGAATGGCTCAGCTGAAACCAGCCATGCCCCTCCAGATTTACAAGGCTGACTGGGGGAGAAGATATGTATTTTAAAAAGAGTCTCTCTGCCTGGCCTTAAAAAAGAGTGAGAAGACGACTTTTGAGTCTGGTCTTAGCTTCCTCTGTTTTCTCTTTGAACTTCCCATTACACACATGTCATGTACTCTATTTAACTATGGGCAGTCACCTCTTTCCCCCCGACCCTGTCATATTCACTTCCTACAAAGTCTGCCTGCAAATCGTTTGTTTTCATGGAATACTTTTGCCTGGGTATTGGAAATGATGGAAGATATTCAGCAGGAATGGTAGTCAGACTTTTATTTTCTAAGCCCCACAGAGTTAGATAACGTGAGGGAATGAGAGAGTGCCTTTTGCCCATTGGCTATTACCTGAGCTTAGTGGTGCCATGGGATTACGAGAAACTTGCTGAAAAGACGACGGATTTCAGTGAAACATTTGAGAGAACAATATTAAAGTGAGATTTGTAGAAATATACTTGATGAAAAATGATGCTCTCACAGTTAACTGCTTTGATGCAAGGAAATGTACCTGGGGAGGCATCATTCCTCTTCCATTATCCATTGGGGGCCTCTTTCATTGGCTGCCACAGGTCTTCCAGTGCAGACCGATTGACATTTCAAATGTCTGCCTCACTTGGTGAGCTAATGGCATACTGTACTTGCCATCATTTCTTTAGACAAATAGGTTTGGAGAAGTGCTATTGAGCTCTATTCATGTTAATGTGAGTCTGAGCCGGGAAAGACTGGAATGATGCGAAGGCAGAAGCTATGAAATGGAGGGAGAGAATTTTTGCATTCAAGGTTGAATTTTGCCGAGTGATTGATGCACTGTTGTGCTGCCCCGGGGAAGTGCTGGAAAACATTGCACAGTATGGAGGCACAGTGCTGCCTGGTGTTCCTGTAATACCATGGGAACATTAGCAATGTGCAGTGGGGAATTGGAACAAGTAGCTCTCCCACTTCCTCACCTCTGCATATCGACACAGGGACGAACCGCAAAGGGGCACATAGCTGCAGGTCAGATACTATTATTCTTTCACCCGGCCCCTGTTAGCCCTATACTCCCTTTCCTCAGCATCTTTTTATCTTCTCTTTTGCATCAATTACATCCCAATCCCTACTCCAGGTCTTGCAGATGCTCCCATCTATCTCTTTAATTCTTCCAGCTCTCTTTGGTTCTGTCTAGACTCATCTTTCCTCCAGCTTTACTATTAAAGTTCTTAATCAAGTTTCTCATCATATCATATATATAGTAGCCCAGTGTCTGTGCGTCTGTAATGCTGACGTACACGGCCACGCCCCCTGGCCATGTACGTCAGCGCCTCGCCCCCCTTCCCCTCGCTCCCTGGCTGTTCGGGCCCCACGGCCCCCCGGACACCCCGCCCGCCAGCGCTGCTTCCCTCCCGCCTTCCTCCGGCCACCCCATCCTCCCCTCCAGCCCCACAGCCCCGATCCCCCAGCTCTACTTTCCACCCCCTTCCGGCCAGCCCCATCCCCTTCCCCTCCCTGCATGACGCGCTGTGGCTGCTCCCGCCGGGGCCTGGCCTGAGCGCCGTTCAGATGGACGCAGTGGGAGCGGTGGTCAGCTGGGCCTGGGGCAGCAAGCGGCCGTTTGGGGTCTGCGCTCCCCATGCGTGGGGAGCGTGGACCCCAAAGGGCCACTTGCCGCCGCTTGCCGCTGCTCCCCTGCCGGAGCCCGGCGGGAGCGCTGCTCAGCTGGGAGTGGCGCAGCGCGCCACGGGGGGAGGGAGGGGAAAGGGGCTGGCCGGAAGGAGGGTGGGAAGCAGAGCTGGTGGGGGCTGTGGGGCTGGAGGAGGATGGGGGCCCGGAGGAAGGGGAGGGAAGCAGCTCTGGTGGGGGTGTCCGGGGCTGTGGGGCTGGCTGGCCAGAAGAGGAGGTGGGAAGCAGAGCTGGGGGGATCGGGGCCGTGGGGCTGGAGGAAGCAGACCTGGCAAGGGAGGTGCAGCCACTGGCTGCAGCCGGACCCCAAAGGGCCACTTGCCGCTGCTTGCTCCCCCGCCGGGGCCCAGCTGAGCGCCGCTCAGGTGGGCCCAGTGGGACAGGAAGGGGCGGGCGGTGATGTACGGCCAGGGGCGGGGCCGTGTCGTCACTGCCCTCCTCCTCCCGCCATGGCGCTGAGTGGTGCGCCCCTCAGCCGGGCCACCGCGGGAGAGGGGAAGGAGGTGCGGTGACGTAGACAGCCCCGCCCCCGGCCGTGTACGTCACTGACCCCCCCACTCCTCTCCCGTGGCGGCCTGGCTAAGCGCGCAACACTCAGCCGAGCTGCCACGGAGGGAGGGGAAGAGGGTGGGGCGGTGACGTACACAGCCAGGGGCGGGGCCGTGTACTTCACTGCCCCCCTTCTCCTCCCGCTGTGGCACTTGGCTGAGTGCTGCACCTCAGCCGGGCCGCTGGGGGAGCCAGCAGCACAAGGGGCTGTTTGGGCTCCCCTGGGGTGGGAGGGGAAGGGAGGGCGGTGATGTACACGGCCCCAGCCCTGGCCCCGGCCATGTATGTCACCACCCCGCCCCCCCCCCTCGCAGCAGCCCGGCTGAGCAGGTAGCACTCAGCCAAGTGCCACGGTGGGAGGGAAGGGGAAGGGGTAGGGGAAGGGGAAGGAGGGCGGGGAGAGACGGAGGGGAGAGAGAGGCAGGAGGAGGAGGAGAAGAGAAAGGGAGAGTGAGAGGAAGGCGGGGGAGAAGAGAAAGAAAGAGATGGAGAGAGAGGCAGGAGGTGGAGGAGAGCTGAGTGGGGGGAAGCAGTAGGAAGAGAGAGAGAGAAAGAGAGAGAGAGAGACAGAGCGAGAGAGCTCAGGAGACAAGACCTGAAAATCCCGTCTTATGACGAGCTAATTGGCTAGTAATTTAAATAAAAGGGAAAGGCTGATCGCATGGCTATAACCAAGGAGTGGAGTTCAAGCAGTCTGGGTCCTAGTTCCTCTGACGTAGGCAATTCACCCAGTCTCCGTGTGCTTCCAGTTTTCCTACATACAAAATGAAGAACTCATTTTCAAAATGGTTTGCAATGTGAATCAGAGGAGCTTTCTCCTTTCTGATACCATCCTAGTTTGTGGCACTGATGAGGTACTAAGTGTAGTTTCATTTTTCAAATTTTGTGGCCTTGGACAGTTTTTTTCACCTATTCTTCACCCATCTGACATTCGGGCATATCCATAGTTCCAATTAACTGTACAGGATGACGTGAGCAGAAACACAAATACAAGTTGGATGAGGGAATGTGGTTGGTGTTCTCAGCCCTGGCTATTTTATCATGAAATGTGTGATATTTGTTGGTTGCCTTTGGCTGGTAGGAGAATGTGATTAGGAGAGTCCAGGGACATGTGTGCAAAGGGAGGAACTGTCCTGAGGCCTTTTAAAGCACCAGCGGAAAAGAACGGTTACTTACCTGTAACTGTTGTTCTTCGAGATGTGTTGCTCATGTTCATTCAAATCAGGTGTGCGCACCGCGTGCACTGCGTCTTCCGGAGCGTTTTCCCTAGCGGTACCGTAGCGCTGGCAGGGCGCCCCCTGGAGTGGCGCCGCCATGGCGGGGCATAAGTACCCCTGCCGGCACTCCCCCACCTCAGTTCCTTCTTGCCGGACGCTCCGACGAAGGGGAGGTAGGGGGGGAATCGAATGGACATGAGCAACACATCTCGAAGAACAACAGTTACAGGTAAGTAAACGCTCTTTTCTTCTTCGAGTGGTTGCTCATGTCCATTTGAATCAGGTGACTTCCAAGCCAACCCCACCCAGAGGAGGAGGGGTCGGAGCACTGAAAGAGAGATGTCCACAAGAGTTGAACAATCCCACAAATTTATTCAACTAAGCGAACAGCATAAAAACTTAGAAAGTGCAACAGTACAGGAAATGGTATATTTACAAAACAGAGCTGAGGACTGCAGCGCCCACGCTTGCATCCTCCCTAGCCTGCTGTGCTAGCGCGTAGTGCGCCATAAAGGTATGTAGTGACGACCACGTGGCTGCCCTACAGATTTCCGTGATTGGGACCTGTGCCCCAAAAGCTACAGAGGACCCTGCGCACTGGTGGAGTGTGCTGTAACCCGGGGCAGGACCTTTCTGGCTAAGGCATAACACTCCCTGATACATCCCGCGACCCAATTGGACAACCTCTGGGTCGATATGGGGAGCCCTTTCATTCTGTCAGCGACAGTAATAAACAATTGTGTGGATTTGCGAAAGGGTTTAGTCCTATCGATATAAAAAGCTAGTGCACGCCTAGCATCGAGGGAATGTAGCACTTGCTCCTTAGGGGAGGCATGGGGCTTTGGGAAGAAAACCGGGAGGTAGATCTCCTGGGACAAATGAAAAGGCGACACCACCTTAGGGAGGAAAGCCGGGTGAGGGCGGAGCCTCACATTATGGTCAGAGAACACCAGGTAGGGCGGATTTACCGTTAAGGCCCTCAGCTCAGAGACCCTGCGAGCCGATGTAATGGCCACAAGGAACGCAACCTTCATCGAGAGGTGCTTCAGGGAACAAGTGGCCAGCGGCTCAAAGGGGGGCGACACAAGTCTAGACAACACGAGGTTAAGGTCCCACGCGTGGAGAGGGGGTCTAACCGAGGGATACAACTTATCCAAACCCTTAAGGAACCTTTTGACCACAGCGTCAGAGAACAGGGAAACTCCTGCCGAACCAACATGGAAGGCAGAGAGAGATGCCACATGGACTTTGATAGAGGAGATAGAGAGGCCACTGGACCTAAGATCAAAAAGGTAGTCCAGAATGGACAGGACAGGTGCACAGGACGGGTGCACTCCCCTTCGGGACGCCCAAGACGAGAAGTGCCGCCACTTGGCAGCGTACGACCATCTGGTAGATGGTTTTCTACTGCTTAGTAGCACCATCTGTACCTCCTGGGAACATTCCCTTTCCAGCTGAGTCAACCACGGATAAACCAGGCCGTTAGGTGTAGAGACTGGAGATTCGGGTGAACCATGGTTCCCCCATCCCACGGCTGGGTCAAGAGGTCCCGGGCCGGTGGGAGCGTTATAGGCTCCTTGACGAGCATGTCCACCAGTATGGGGAACCAGAATTGCCTGGGCCAGCGGGGGGCTATCAGGACAAGTGTGGACCCGAAGGTCCTGGCCCTGGTCAGAACCCTGGGAATTAGGGGAAACGGCGGGAAAGCATAAAGTATGCCCGCCGGCCAGGTCACCATCATGGCATCCCCCCAGGAGTATTCCCCGAGGCCTAGCAGGGAGCAATAATTCTGGCACTTGGTATTGCGTGCCGAGGCAAACAGTTCTAGTAGGGGATAGCCCCACCTGCGGAAGACCTGGTGAAGGACCGAGTCCTTGAGAGACCACTCGTGGGCTCCGAAGGACCTGCTCAGAGCATCGGCCAGTAAATTTTTGCACCCCGGTAGGTACTCTGCCTGCACCGCTATATTGTGTTGCACGTGCAGGGCTCTCGACAGAGGGGAGGTGACCGGGCCCCCCCCCCCCACCTGTTGATGTAGAAGACAGCTGCCGTGTTGTCCAGGCGGACTAGGACAGAGCGGCGAGAGAGCTTGGACAGGAAGGTCTTGCACGCTCTCCTGACTGCTGGTCCACTCACGTAGGGAGAGTATTACTCTCCGGGGGCACCATAAGAACTGTGTCCCAGAGACCCTGTATTGCTGAATGCCCTTGCCAACCAGTTTGTAGAGTTCTGAGTCCTATTCACGCACATCATTTACCGCACGCCGCCATGTGCCCCAGCAACTCCTCGGCAGCAACCCGGGCGGTCGCGGATAGGGGATCGAGCTGCCCGGAGACTAACTCATCATGGCCAGAACCTGGTCTGGGGAGAAACGCTCGCCAATCTGGCATCCAGGAGTGGCACTCACGAATTCGGAGCGCGCTGAGAGGGGCCAACGATGACTTTCTCCTCGCTCAGCATGAGTCCCAGCCTTACGAAGAGAGCTCTTGTGAGGGACATGTGGCCTCATTTGTTCGTGAGGACTGACCACGGATTGACCAGTCGCCCAGGTATCGGGAACACGTGGTACCCCTGATTTGGCGGAGAACGCCGCCACGACTGCCATGCATTTCGTGAAAAACTCCTGGGTGCTGTAGAAAGGCCAAAAGGGAGTACAGTAAACTGGAAATGGCACCGGGAGACAATGAAACGGAGGAATCTCCTGTGGCAGTGTCTTATCGCCACATGGAAGTAAGCATCCCTGAGATTGAGGGTGGCGTACCAGTCTCCTAACTGTAGAACCGGAATGACAGAAGCCAGGGTTACCATTCTGAATTTGGATTTTACGACCGCCTTGTTGAGGTCCCTTAGATCT
Source organism: Rafetus swinhoei (assembly GCA_019425775.1). Lineage (NCBI taxonomy): Eukaryota > Metazoa > Chordata > Testudines > Trionychidae > Rafetus > Rafetus swinhoei. Next base: position 16,082,405 of record CM033428.1, on the reverse strand, counting down.
AAGATGGGATGGACCCCGCCCTTGGGTTTGGGGACTATGAAATATCGGGAGTAAAAACCCTTGCCCTCTAGGTGCGATGGAATCCTCTTTACAGCTCCCTTTTGGAGGAGCGCCATTACCTCCTGGCGGAGGGTGCCTTCGTGAGAGGTGTCCCTGAAAAGGGACGGGGAAGGTGGGTTGGAAGGGGGCGAGCCCAGAAACGGGATGGTATTGCCACTCTTGACTATGTTTAGGACCCAGGCATCGTTGGTGATTTTGGCCCAGGCTTGAGCAAACCGGGATAACCTAGCCCCAAACGGGGGGCCAGAGTGGGGGGACTGGTGTGGAACTCTCTGGGAAGCCGTCAAAATTGGTGCTTCTGCAGTTGGGAGGGCCCTTGGCCAGCCCCACGGGAGCTGTCTCCCCTCGGGCGACGCCTATGTCCCCCTTGAGGAGGATGGACCCGAAGCCGCCCCCGTACCCGCACCGGAGGCACGAGGACGGCATCTCCAGTAATCCCCACGAGGGATCTGGGACTGCGGTCTCCCCTGCTGTCTGTAGGGCAGCTGGTGACGCTGAGGGGCCGGTGTGTGGATCCCCAAGGATCGAAGGGTAGACCTTGTGTCCTTGAGGGTATGGAGCCTCAAGTCCGTATGCTCTGAGAATAGCGCCTTGCCGTCGAAGGGCAGATCTTGGATAGTAGACTGGACATCAGGAGGTATTCCAGAGACTTGCAGCCATGCACCACGGCGCATAACTACACCTGACGCCATGGTGCGGGCTGCGGAGTCGACCGCATCCAGGGAAGCCTGGAGGGCTGTGCGGGTGATGGCCCTACCCTCAGAGGTCATGGCCAGGAACTCCTGATGGGTCTCGGCAGGGAGCCTATCTTTAAACTTATCCATGGCCTGCCATGTATTAAAAGCGTAACGACTTAACATCGCCTGTTGGTTAGCGATGCAGAGTTGCACCCCACCAGTGGCGTACACTTTCCGACCCATTAAGTCAAGGCGTTTGGGCTCCCTAGCTTTCGGGGACGGCCCCGGCTGAGGGAGTTTTTCCCTTTGGGCCGCTGCTTGGACGACCAAGGACCCAGGGACAGGTTGGGAGTACAAGTGCTCGTGCCCCGACTGGGGAACATAGTAGCGCCTTTCGACACCCTTTAAGGTAGGGGTCAGGGTCGCCGGTGTTTGCCACAGGGCATTGGTAATTTTTGCAAAGCCAAATGTGCGGGTGCGTCATCAGAAAGAATGTCGACCATAGGGTCCGTGTCCTCCACGACTGGCTCCACTGGGACACCCAGGTTGGAAGCCAGACGACGGAGCAGCTCCTGATGCGCTCGGGCATCCATGGTAGGGAGCGCTGGTGCAGGATCTGCCAGGGCTTCATCAGGAGAGGATGAAGACGATGATTCCTGTATCGGTGCCGGATGTAGCGCAGGAGCTGCGTGCGGCACGGGTTGGGCACACGGTACCGGCTGCGGACATGGCTCCGGCACCAAGGCCTGTGCCTGTGCCACAGGATCCGACGTCGGAGGCCTCTGGGGGGAAGGAGGAGGTCGCGACAGCGACGCCGATGGTTCCGTTTGTCGACCTGAGGCTCCTGACACCACCGAGGGGGGCACGGGCCCTTGCCACTGATGGTAAGCCCATGGTGTCCAGAAAGGCCACTGCGGATGGGGCAGCCATGTCTGCTGTACCTGCGAACGGTCACGTCGGTGCTGGGAACGGGACCTATGGACTGAAGAGGCTCCGGAGGACCCGACCTGGCGGCGGCGCGCCGAATCGGACGAAAAATCAGAGTCGGGCGGGGGCGGCGAAGAGTGACGTGTGGCGGACGGAGGAGCAAACCTGGCCATGGACACAGGCTTGCCCGCATGGGCACGGTGGGGACGTGTCGGTGCCGGCACCAGTGCCCGCTGTGGTTCCGGAGGAATGAAGCCCTGCTGCGGTACCGAGGGTTGCGGCACTGGAAGCACCGATGGTTGCTGAAGCACCGGAAGAGCAAACCCCTGCTGCGGTACCGAGGGTTGTGGTACTGGGGGCACCGATGGCTGTTGTGGCACCGGGGTACCCACTCCCAGTGCCGAGAGGGTTACTGAACCCAAAGGAGGTGCCGGAAGGCGAGGTGCTGGAGGGCCTGGTGCCGGTTGCATCTCCGGTGCGGAGCATGAGGGTGCCGATACGAACCCCGAAGAGGTTGACATCACCGTAGTCTGGGGCACCGGCAGGGTCCACATGGTCGGTGCCGGTGCTTGCAACGGTGCCCTGACGTGTGCCGGTGCTGAAGAGCCCGATGCCGACTCGAGAAGGACAGTCGGAAGAGTACTCGGGCAGAGTCAAAGATGGCGGTGCCGCATGAGCGTTGCCACAAGGCTAGGGTGGTGCGGCACCGGTGCAGCCATAAGGGGGCGGGAGGATCCCAGCACGAGGGTAGGCGAACCCAGTTGGGTGCCGAGTGAGGCTTGGGAGCCGGCGTCGAGAACGGCGTCAATGCCGAGGCAAGCGGTACTGGCCCCACGAGGGACGGTCCCGTCACGCAAGCAGCCTGAGCCTGCCGGTCTTGCTGGCGCGGAGGCGAAACCAGAGCCGACACGGCCTCTGGCGAAGGCGACCTCGACCCTTCCACCTCAACCGACGATGGAGGGGAGGTGGTGAGGCTGATAAGGTCCTGCACCGTCTCAAAGGTATCCGGCGTGGACGGACGGTGCGGGGGCAATTGCCCTGGGCTAGAGGGACATTCCGGTCACTTACAGTGCCCCGCCGAGGACTTGTGCACCGGTGAGAGGGCACCGTGGTGCAGGTCCGTCGTGGCCTTTCGAGACGGGGATCTTCTGCGAGCCTTTTTCGATCTCTTTGGAGCCGGAGAGTGAGACCGGGCCCGGGTCCGGGGCGGAGCATTGTACGTTGATGCCGGTGCACTGCGCACCGCAGGGTGCCCAGCCGGTGCCGGCTGTAGAGCCGTCTCCATGAGGAGGAGTTTTAAGCGGGAGACTCTCTCCCTTTTAGTGCGCAGCTTGAAAGATTTACAGATCTTACAGGCGTCTGTAAGATGGCTCTCAACCAGACACTTCAGACAGCTGTCGTGTGGGTCCCCTTTGGGCATGAACTTCGCACAGACAGCGCACGCCTTGAAACCTTGTGGCCCTAGCATTCCTCACCCCCGTAGGGGGAGGACGAACGAAGAACAAAGTAAACACTAACTACCTAACTAACTGAACTATTTACAATGCTAAGAGAAACGGGAACCATTAACTAATGTAAGAGAGACACACGCCCAACGACTGGCCACGGGCGGTAAGAAGGAACTGAGGTGGGGAGCGCCGGCAGGGGTACTTATGCCCCGCCATGGCGGCGCCACTCCAGGGGGCGCCCTGCCGGTGCTACGGGTACCGCTAGGGAAAACGCTCCGGAAGACGCGGTGCATGCGATGCGCACACCTGATTCGAATGGACATGAGCAACCACTCGAAGAAGAACTTTAAACTTTAAACTGAGAGCACTCTGTGCGTTCTGAGTGCTGGTGGGAGGAAGGCTGTGGCATGCTCCAGGTGGCACTGAAGGTTGGCTCCCTGAGCCCTATCCCTTCCACCTGAGGCCCTGTCCCTTCTGGGAGCACAAAGTTGCCGCCCTCCCCTGGCCAGGGGCCTGGCAATTCTGTCATTCTCCTTGAGACAGTCTCTTTAGTTTTTGTTTTTTTAAAGTAAGTTTCCAGCCCTCACGGCTGCAGAGAAAAGCTGGACTATGTGAACCAAGTACAGCTTGAAAAGCTCCAAAACCAGGCGGCAAGGAAAGAGAAACCAACACTTATAATTTCTTTCAAACCCTCATGACTTTTGTGGGGAGTGACTCATGATTTTTGGATGCTGATTCTGGTTGCTCAGCCCAGCTTTCATGTATCAGACATTTTACTCGTCTCCAGCTTCAGTCTTGTCAGCTGTCACCTGCTGCAAAAGTGAGATGCTTCAACCTGGTGAAGGCTGAATTGGGGGATTTGAGCCTTATCAAATTTTTAAAAGGCCTGTAAAAGCTCACGGTTGTGGTATGTGAACTTGAATCTTTACTTTCAGTTAGTATAGCTCAGCCCGACGCACTAGTAGAGAATCCAGTCTTTGAAACTTACTTCAACATTTCATACCTGAACAACAACTGAACCAGCTTAATAACATCCAGTTACACAGATTTGCTTTATGTAGTCACAGACACGGGCAATAGTTCCATTCTAGTTGCTGTTTCCTTCATTTATAATTAATTGGCCACATTGCATCCTTTTTAGGGAGTTTCTGCATGAATCTGCACTCTCCTCCCAACTGTTCTATAGTTCAGGACACTGTTTTTCAAATATTAATGATGGTTTATTAAAAAATTGCATTTATGATTTTTAATAGTTGCAGGTGACTGTGCTCAATCAGAGCATCCAATAAATGTGAGCACGAGAGTAACTTGCTTTTCTTCAGGATCCACTCCATTGTTGAGTTCTTAGTAGTGTTTATACAGATTATCATGACGATGAGTTTCCATGTCTACAGACCTTTGTGCGGTCAGTGCTTCTGAACTGCCTCATTATTTTTGGCGGCTTCAGAATGGAGCCTGGGATGTGGTGCCGTCTATCATCCAGTGTTTCTTGTAAGTATCAAAGTTGGGGGAGCAAGGTAGGGATGTTTTCTGCATGGTTTAGCAGCCAGTTAGTTTGGCATGGGTCCTTTCAACTTTTAAATACACCCAAGGGGGGCACAGCCTTGCTGTGTGGGGGGCGGGGGGAGGGAAGGGAAGGAGGGGAGGGCTGGCACCTTGTTCTCAAAAGGGGTGGGGCCTCAGGCAGAAGAGGAGGGGGTTGGGGTTGCCAGCCCTCAACATTGCCCATAGAGCACCACATGCCCCCCTCTCCCCAGCTCTCAGAGCCACTCGGTACATGATGTGTGGTACTCCGGTGACAACTTAAAGAACGTGGGACTCTGGCTTAGGTACTGGCAGGTGGGAGTCCCGGGTACTGTTGAATCAATGCCCCCCCCCCCCATTGGCGGGTCTGAATGCACCCTTCTACATTTAGTTACTCAAGGGGTGGCTGTTTGCTTTTGCTTCCTTGAAAGGGTGGTGGAGTAAAAAGACTATGAGACTCTGCTTCCCACATTTCTGAATTCCCCAGCAAGGTAACTCCAATGTTTGCCGTCAGGAAGAAATTCACGTACCGTTAACACAGTAGCTTGAAACCTAGCTGAGGGACTGAAAGGCCTCTTTATCCTATGGCTCTAATCAGGGCCATTACTCTGACTGAGGTGTCTGTAATGCTCCAACAGAAAGACATGCTGTAAGTGGACCATCTTCACTATGACACTCAGCTAGGTGCATCCGGATCAATCGCTAAGGATCAGTCTTCCCTGATTTACATGCTGCACAATCCCATAAGCTGCAATGAGATTGCACAGGGCTTGGGCTGTGTGGTGCAGTGTTAATAAACTAGACATGGAAAAGTTGACTTTCATGCCTGCATGTATTAAACTTGATATCCTTAAAAGAAATTCACAGCGTCACTGATACTTGACAGATACTATGCATTCCTAGCATCCTTTCCAGGCCTTTCCACTATAAAGTATCTAAGCCTGTTGTATTTGTCCAATCTAAAACCTCAGATGACCTTACAGAAGGATCTCTGAAGGTATGTTGGTCCAAATTTTGTTCTTATATTGCAGTGGGACTTGCAGTGGAGCAAATGGACCCAGAAATTGGCCTGTTATACCTATGAACTTCATCGACTTGTCAGTACACCCCCCTCCTTTACCATACAGCCCTCCCCCCAGACCCTCAAACCAATGAGCTGTTTTGGTCCCTATTATAATGTTAGCTCATCATAATGTGAGGGACCGAATCCTGCAAATCCTAACACATGCGTGAATTTCCTTTGCAGTCAAATTCTTTGGCACTGGCACAGCATCATTGGTTTTTGGTTTGTAGAGCAGCATGAATATTTATGGTCTTGAATAATAAATGAGCAGTGATAATACCAGTCTAAATCCATTTCAGCATTATGAAGTTGGTCAGTTATGTATTATACATATAACTATACACTCCCAAACAAATACCAGGCTGCTACCCATCCATTCAGTCTTTACTTACATGGAGTAGCACCATGCAAATGAGCATTGCATCTCATTGACTGCAGGGGTCTACTGAAAGAAGACAACACTGTTACTTAGGACTGTTCACAGGTAGGCAATGGCCTAGTTAAAAGAAACTGAGCCAAACTGAGTTCTGATTCACAGCGTATGCCACTGGGATTGCATGCGCTGGTATGGTGCTAGATTTGGCCCATTTGGCCTATGGACTGTAACACCAGAGAACTGGAATGAAGGTTGAAGGAAGGGAAAAAGGCAAGTTTGTGCTGTTACCTTCTAAATGAACAATTTTTTTTTTCTTCAGCAAAGAAATTCAAGTAAAAACTAAAAATATAAGCATGATATGCTTGGGGGAAAATTTCCTTTCGGCATGCTGGTTTACAAAAATTGCTTTGGATTGCTTCTGTGACCTTCCTTCTATTTTTAATGAAGTAGGAAGAAGAGCATTGATTACAATCTTTTGTACAATAGTGGGGCAGGGGGACCTTTGCTAGTTTAAGGAGGAACAACTGACTTCTGTATTTGAATCAGTGATCCCTCGGCAGCTTTGTTGTTTGTCCCCCCTCACCCATGGCTCTTTTGGCTCTCAGACTCAAGGGCACAACAAAAACAGTTTGATCTCTGTCACTCTGTAAACTTTTCAAATATATATTGTGTTGCCATCTTATTAATAGTAAGGCATTCTATGTCAAATAGGGTTTTTTCCCCCATTTGAATTATAGAGGTATATTTCTTCCTCTGCAACACCTATGATCATGTAGAGGAAAGGAACAGAATGGGTCAGGGGATTGGCAATAAAGTATTATTGTTAATACTACTGGAATTACAGTAGTGCCTTGAGGCTCCAATCAAAAGTAGGGTCCCATTGTGCCAGGCAGTGTACTACCATATAGTAAAAGCAACGCTCTGCTCCAAAGAACTTAGTCTGAATAGACACGCTACATAAAAAGGTGGGAGAAGCAACTGAGAAAGGAAGTGACTTGCATGAGGTCACACAGGAACGCATGAGAGAGCCAGGAGCAGCACCTAGCTTGCTGGTGGCCATATGTCCTATCCATTACTCCATACCGTCATCCCTTGTGTAGGGCTCCATTTTCAATTGGGCCCAGGTTAGAAGCGACATACCATGAAATAACTGGAGTTGCTGGCAGCTGTTTAATTGCTAGTGCACATGTCCACATCAGCAAACCTCCCCATGACCACTCTTTGCAATTGATCCTTCAGCAGTCAGTGCAGGAGACAATGTCATGGCACAATTATTATTGCAGGTTATGCTGGTCTAGCTAACGTGCACATACAGGGGTTGGGAATGTGATGTTATCGTTTGTACAGGTACCTCCAATTATCTGTGGTTGTATACATTTAATAACTTGAAAAACAAATAAACTATTCCAGGATATGAAGGGACAATAAATTAAATGGATCTGTCATGTATTTTAGGTACAGAATTATGGGAAATCTGTTGGTATATACGATGGCCAAAGTGTGACTGGTTCTTGCATGGATGGCTGATTTAAGGACCTTTCTTCCCAATGCATCACACACACAAGGGGCAGGAAAAATTGCATTTCCTGAGCCTGGGAATGCACAGAAATTGCTGCCTCCCTGCAGGAAAGTGGAGAAAGGAGATGGAGCCACAAGCAGAAAGGTGGTAAGGCCTGACCTTCTTCCTGGCACGTGGCACAAGCTAGGTGGTGGTGGTGGGGAAGCTGTACTAGCCTAAAGGTGCACACCTGGCATAGTCTGCAGCTGCACTAGGCAGCTGTCCCACAGTTCTAGGTAACCTGAATGCAGGGTCTTGACTTAAAGGTATAGTCAAGCCTGTACTATCTTACCTCATAGTCATAGACTGGGATTTTCCAAAAAGGAGTGTAAAGAAATTCAGCAACAATGCCTATTGAAAAATCCTAGTCTTATGTAAAACTCTATTTGTCTTAAATAGTCCATTTCCTGGCTTTGTCAGTTGAATGGCTATAGTGACTGAAGGCCTATTGCATGGCCTTGATCACGGCTGAAGGCAGCTCAAACTACGACTCTCCATGGGAGAAACTTAAAAAACAACACATAGTCTAGCAGCACCTAAGAGACTAACAAAATATGTAGATGGCATCATGAGCTTTTATAGGCACAACCCACTCCTCCAGATGGTTGTGCTCATGAAAGCTCATGATAACATGTAAATATTTTGTTAGTCTCTAATGTGCTGCTCGACTATGTATTGTTTTTTAAGTTTTTCCAGTTACAGACTAACACGGCTACCCCTCCGAAACTTTTCTCCATAGGATGGGAGTTCTGAAACTGAATGCAGCAATTTTTAAGGCTGTTGGGCATTTTTTTCACAGGTACTTTTTTTTTTTTTGGTGCTTTAAAATGAGTAAGTGGAAGAACTTACACACATCCAGTGTAAAAGTGTGTATGCCATGATGAATATTCTTGAAAATAAACTGGCATAAAAACCAAGCATATCAAGGTAAGTTTTTGCAAGTTTTATTATAAAAACCCTCAGAAAAAGAGCATTTATAGATAGCTTTTGTGTCATGTTTTTATATACCAAGTGTTAATGCAAATACATTGTGTCATCTGTACCATAGCCATCCAAGTAAACACAAATGTATTTCAAATGACACAAACTGTTACTGTGTTGGTACAAATCTCTCTCTCTTCTAAAGTTGATCTATTAAAATAACATTTATTTGTTTATAAGTAAATAAGGAGACAAGGTCATGTGTACAGTAATTACAAGCAGGAGACTTTTTTGAGAAGGCAATGACCATTTTTACATTGTTTGTGTGTCACTGCTTAAAATGACATACTCTGCCTTGAGACACAAAAATGAATAAGATTTCTATTGTGTGTGTGGATGGGGGCAAGGTTTTCATTTTACAACAAAGGTGCCGGGTGTACAGGACTAACAAGAACACTTAAGTTATAATGTGAGTTGAATGAACAAAGTGTGGGAAAACAGGCCAGGTCAAAAAAAATGCAGTCAGGATCCTCTGAGGTTTATAATGGATCATGTAATCTTTATATGGTTTTTGTCTGTACAATGAATTCAGGATGCCTAATTTACAGAACGTACGACTCCATTTTTTTCTGGACTTGAGAGAGATGGATTATCAAGTCAATAGTGGGACAAAATAAGCCACTGGAAATGTTTTCTTGAGGCAAAAAGACAAAATCTGGCATTTGAAATATCCAATGAGCACTTGTGGTGGGTTCAATTTAGGAGACATTAGTTTGCTCAAGCTGTGCTGTACCTTCTCTCCAGCTGCCTCACAAGGACACATGGCAGCATGTCCTTGAGCTCATCACACATGCTCCAAATTAAAGTCATGGTCACAAGAAAGTCTTGGCATTACTTTTCATTTTCATAACTGTTTGCTGCCGTGGCTGCAGCAGTGTGAATTTCCCAAGGGCTTTGCGATGCTATTTCTAGACTTGTGTTTAATGGCAAACTTAATGGACACTTTCAAATCCAGGATGAAGAATGAACCCACACGGGCAAATGGCAGCAAGATCGTGTGCTTCAAAGACGTTGCTTTGGCAAGCAGTCAAATGTGGTTCTATTAAAATGCAAATTAGTGTTCAAAATGAGCCGGTTGCCTTCTGCCCTCTGTGATTTGAGCCTTGGCTACCAGTGAAATTCTGGCTGAGATTTTTCAAAGGCACCTAATAGATTTAGCCACGTAACTCCCATTCATTTCATGCCCCTAGTTGGCTTTGAAAATCTCAGCCCAGAACTCCCCCACCTTATGTGGACTCGTAGATTATTGACAATCAGGTTATTGCATAAATCCTCTCTTTTTAATCATTTGCTAATGATGTTGAATATGGAGGTAGTTGATTGCTAGGAGTGGATAGACTTCTTGCCTTGGTGGGCATCATATTAGTTTGTTACCAAATAGGTATTCTAATTACATGGTTCCACGTGTTCTCAGAGACTCTGATGCACATGTCTTCAAAATATGAAAGTTAAAAAAAAAAACCATGGAAAACAAACTCATTGGTAATTGTGTTCCTATACTCCCATGTTATTATGGTCCTGCCCACCTCTCTTCTGAGGTAGACAGCTGCTACACCTGTCCTTTCTTTGTTCTCAACTTTTCTGTATCACTTGGGTATCTTTCCAACTGGAGAGAAGGGAAAGGACTGCCCAGAAGCAGTATACTTTAGCCCTTTGCCTCCTGGCCCACCAGGGCCATAATACAAATAATCGGAATGCTTGCTGTAAAATGGAGGATGAGAACAAATTTTGAATTGCAGGAATCTAATAACCTTCAGATACATCGATTTTTTATTAATTATTTGGGACACTATGTATGCAACATCAAAACAAGTGATTTTCTTTCTTTCATAGGGATAAATGTAGTTTACAACAAACTTCTTTCTCACACAGTTTTAAATTGATTTCAGAGAACAATGAAGATATTTTCAGGCTAGAGTAAATCAGTTTTACGGCGTTATAAGGTGGGTTGGAGCACACATTCTATACAGAAACTGTAATTAAATAGTTTCACTAGACTCAGTGTAGTATGGCAGGTATTTCTTTTTAAGTTGTCCCTTCCCCTGAAGACTAGTCCGGCAGTCTACCTTTAATAGTGATCAATTTCTTGTGCTTTAATAAGATAGTCCAACAATGCTTCTGGTGTGTAGCAGCATACAGCTAAGGAGAGTAGGGAAGAAAGGCGGGGGGGGGGAGTTATACTAAGGTGTTGCAGCGAGATGCCTAACCCTCTAGACATTTTGGGCATGGTTTCTGATATATGGATTTGAGCCAAAGCCCAGTGAAGTAAAGGCTAATCTTTGCTTTGACTACAGTAGGCTTTTTTCCAGCCCTATATTACTGTGAAAAAATTGTTTTGTCTGTTGCTTTTTTTATTTATTACTTTACAAATTCTGCTTCTGTGGAAATGGGAAACTCTTGGGAAATCTATGGCTGAAAACCCATCCCAGTTCAGCAGTGAATGCAGTAATTAGAAATTAACAAACCCATATTTAACAAATGGGGATGTGGAGGACATAGATAGCAATCAATATAAATAGAACCTATGAAGTGTAGAAAATTATTAAGAGACGTGAACTGTATCAAGGAAAAATACATCGCCGGAAGGGCTAAAAACAACAAAAATGAGTTTCTAAACTTAATGAGGAACAAAAGAAATCCTTCTATTTATATAGACCCTTATCTTGATGGGAATAGTAAAATTGTTAATAATGATGCAAAAAAAAAAAAAAAGAAGAGTTGACTAGATAGTTCTGTTCTGTATTTGGAAAGAAGCAGGATGCTTTACTTGTATCACTGGAGGATGATTAACTTCTTTCCAATCCAATTATGATCTAGGTGGATGTTAAGCAATATCTATGAGGGATAAACATCAGCAAACCTGATAATTTGCTCTCAGGAATCCTAGCAGTTGCTGGATGAGATCTCTAGGTCCTTAGTGTTATATTTTAATAAGTCTTAGAATACTGGGAAAATTCGAGACGATGGGAAGAGTACTGATGATGTGCCAATATGGAAAAAGGGCAAGTCGGCTGACTCCTGCCATTGATCCCAGGCAAAATAATTGAAAAGCTAGTACAGGGTTCAATTAATAAAGAACTGAAGCATAGGAATGTAATTAATGCCAGTCAACATGGTTTTATGGAAATAGTTTACTTATGAAACAGACCTAATTTCATTTTTTTGAACAGATTACAAGTTTGGTTGATAAAGATAAAGTTGGGGCTATAATATTTGTAGCCTTTTTAATGCCTTTATGTAGTAGAGCATGACATTCTGACTAAAAAAATTGCACTCTGCAATACCAATAAAGCACATGTTAAATGGATTACATAGTAGCTAACTGACACATCTCAAAAAGCAGTTGTCATTGAGAGTCCTCATCTAAAGCAGTTGTTTCTAAGCAGCACCACAGGGAGCAGTATCAAGGCCAATTCGATTCAACAGTTTCATCAATGGTTTGGAAATACATATAAAATCGCTGCAGATAAAGATTCGTGGATGATACAAAGATTAGCAGCATGGTACATTATGATAATGATGGGAGTCATACCAATAGAGCTATGCTGTGAGATAGTCCCATTAAGACAAAATGTGCTTTAATATAACCAAATATAAAGTGATGCATCTAGGAACATGGAATGCAAGCCTACAGAATGGGAGACTGTATCATGGAAAGCAGTCACCCTGAAAAGGATTTAGGGGGTCAGAGTAGACAAACAACAGAGTAGACTTCTCTATGTCATATGGTGGCAAAGAGGGATGATCTGACTTTTAGATGCATAAATGGGGTACAGTGCATAGGAGTAAGGAGCTTAATATTTACCTCTGTATCTGGCATTGGTAAGAACATTAGAATACTGCATACAGCACTGGTGTCCACACATCAAAAAGAGTGGTCAAATGGGAGGCAGCGCAGAAGAGAGTCACAAAAATGATTCAATGACTGGAGAAAATACCTTTTAAACAGCTCAGTCTCTTTATCAGAATAAAAGTCAAGAGGTGATGTGATTACCTTCATGGGACAGAAAATACTGGATAACAAATCTACTGAAGAAAGACATAACAACACTAATCCAGATACATTTAAATTACTCACAGATCTTTTTTTTAACAAGCAGGAACAAACTACCATGGGACCTGCTGGATTTTCCATCTCTTTGAAACTTCAAAACAAGACTATACTCCTTTCTAGATGTTATGCTTTAGCCAAACCCAACTTACTGGGCTCATTAGTGGAGTAACGGGATGAAATTTACTGGCAGTGCTACACAGGGCATCTTGTTAGCTGATCTAGTGCTATCTTCTGGTCTTAAACTAATAAATCATATAACACTGTGAAAGACAAAGTTGACACAAACTTACCATAAGGTGATCTGAACAAAAAGTTGAGGTGAGCCATTAGAAGTCAAATGGTGACCAGAAAAAGATTATCAGTTATTGCAGAGATGTGCATGTTTGAAACAAAGAAGATTGTTGAACACACTATGAAGAAGCTGTCTTTACTCCTATGTAACAATGTGCCTGAATCAGTACCCCACTTCTAAACTAACACCATGTGAAGGCTCACTCTCAACTTTTCCTAACTTCATAATGTTCAAATCTGGCACAACTGTATCTATATTGATATAGTCAAGCTCTGAACTGATATTTGAGTCCATCTTTACTTAAAATGCACATGGGCTGAAATTAATAAATCCATAAGAGGATCCCGATTAACTGGGTTGGAGCTGTTTAATGAAAGGGGCGAGGTGGCAGGAATAAGAAGGTATAAAATGCTACAAGCATAGCATTTAATAGTGCTGGGGGCCTTAAATAAGGTAAGACCCTAAAGAATATTATCTGTACATCTACGTGTCTTTAAGCTATTTGCCACTGCTGTTTTATCCTTCAAAGCAAAACTAGTTTCTACAATATGTTAATAACATGATCTCAGTTCTTCTTGTTACATTGCAAAAGCACCATCATGCATTCAGTACAAACAATCAGTTACTCTTCATTTGCCTAGACAAACGGGAGTGTATTTAACCGACAGTTCCCCCAGAGCCGCTTGTTTTATGTGTCAGCGTGGTATATAGCTGGATAGCTATGGGGTTGCGACAGTAATATGAGCATAAATGGACCCAAAGTTTAGACTACACTTGACTTGCACTTATGAAAATCCAAGTGGTCTAACCGTAGTCAATTTAGAGTGGCTTATTTGACTAAGTGTGCTTTTTGCTTGCTTTCCTCATCTGGATTCCTGGCCTCTTTTGTGTTTTTGGGCTTTGATGGTTTCAGGCACATGTCAAAGCCATATCACATAATACCAAAGGTTATATGCTCAAGTTAATAAATTGAACTAGCTTCAAGGCAGTGGCAGTCTGTGAGACACAAGTACCACAGTGAGAGTGAGGTTTTTGATAGCATTTTAATCTGGTTTGAAAATGGAAAAATAAATTTGCATTCTTTTTTTTGCAAATATGTTTTTCTCTTCTCCAGTGCTGTCAACCCCAAAGATTCAAAAAATCTTATGTCAGCTCCCAACTCAGAGCCAAATCCTGAGATGGGCTTAAAATCAAGTTTTTGAAATGGCACACTGGTTATTTGGTTTTCGTTTGCTCTCAGATCATGCACCTTCCTTTCTGTTTTAAATGAAAGCTGAGATTCTCATCTCAACACTGGTTTCTGTTAGCCTTGTTTCAGATTAAAGTACCAAATGTCCAGGGACTTGTGCAACAGTCATCAGAGTCATTAATTCTGGTGTTTGAAGGAAATTTAGCAAATTTTCCAGAAGGCTTGCCTAGGTTTTGCCCTTTCTCAGCAATGCATTTTTTGTGAACAGGGTGCAGATGAGACTTGGATAGGGCAGCAGCCTAGCCTGTGATATCTAGCAGCAATACACAGATATGGTTAAGGAAATAACCCATCCCTGCCCTGACAAGTAAGTTCCACCTACTTTGAGCAGGTGAAGGTAGGATTTCAATATTTAAGACCTCTGTCAAAAATGCAACAAACTAACATCTTTGCACTGGTTTCTTTTGATTCTCAGGTGCTAGTGATGATGATGGCTGTAACATATTAAAAAGAAATTCATACCCTTTATTTAGCGGAATCATTCATTTGCAAGGCTTTACTTATTGGAATAAACATATGCTCAAGCCATGCACTTCAATTAACAGCAGTTTTCTGGAGCAGTCCCCAAAGATGTAACACAATCTTGATTTCTTAGGCACTAACAAGGATTTCAGATAAATCCCCCTCTTCATGTTGGCTTTTCCCTGCTGTCTACAAAATGTAAATGTGTACAAAGTTCATTAGTAGGCCAGATTTAAGCCTCTGCTTCTCTAAGCCCTGATTTCTTGCTCTTAATTTTTTTTAAACAAAATCTCGCTGTGAAAAATTGTTCTTGCATACAGGTTACAAATAGTTGAAGTGCCCTCTGGCCTTTCCTTTTCCTGTGATTTTGTTACAATCCATTGCATAGGAAATAATGTATAGGTGAAGTATTGTTTACTTAAATTATTTAAACTAATATTTTTTCTTTGTAGGCATTTATACCAGGCTGGCTTTGGTAATATCTGAGTGCCATGTAAATCCTCAAATAAATGCACAGGTTCACCTTTCCTTAACTTTGGAGAGTTATTGTAATGGTTTTGGTTTGGGTTGGTCATGCTAACACAGGAAAAATGTTCCTGGACCAAGGGGATGGGATTAGGCAATGAAGCTGCTGGATGCTTGATAATAATGCAGCTGATTCAGACAAATATGATGCAGAGGTAGTTGTGTATATGTTTACGGGTTAGTGATAAATGGCTAGAGTTAACGGGTAGTGATCAATGGCTCAATATCTGGATGGCATTTGGTACCAAGCAGAGTGCCCCAGGCATCGGTACTGGGGCCGGTTTTGTTCAACATCTTTATTAATGACCTGGATAAGGGGATGGATTGCACCCTCAGCAAGTTTGCAGATGACATTAAACTAGGGGAGAGGTAGATATGCTGGCGGATAGGGATAGAGTCCAGAGTGACCTAGACAAATTGGAGGATTGGGCCAAAAGAAATCTGATGAGGTTCAACAAGGACAAATGCAGAGTCCTGCACTTGGGACAGAAGAATCCCAAGCAGTGTTATAGGCAGGGTCCTAACTGGCTAGGTAGCAGTTTGGCAGAAAAAGACCTGGAGATGAGAAGCTGGATTTGAGTCAACAGTGTGCCCTTGTAGCCAAGAAGGCTAATGGCATATTAGGCTGCATTAGCAGGAGCATTGCCAGCAGATCTAGAGAAGTGATTATTCCCCCTTTATTCAGCACTGGTGAGACCACATCTGGAGTATTGTGTCCAAATCTGGACACCCCCCCACCTATTACAGAAAGGATGTGGATGCATTGGAGAAAGTCCAGCAGAGGTCAATGAAAATGATTAGGGGGCTGGAGCTCATGACCTATGAGGAGAGGATGAGGGATTTGGGCTTATTTAGTCTACAAAAGGGAAGAGTGGGGGGGAGGGGGGGACTTGATAGCTGCCTTTAACTACCCAAAGGGGGGTTCCAGGGAGGATGGAGAGAGGCTGTTCTCAGTAGTGACAGATGGCAGAATGAGGAGCAATGGTCTCAAGTTGCAGTGGGGGAGGTCTAGGTTGGATATTAGGAAAAACTATTTCACTAGGAGGGTAGTGAAGCACTGGAATGGGTTAGCTAAAGAGGTGGTAGAATCTCCGTCCCTAGAGGTTTTTAAATCCCAGCTTGACAAAGCCCTGGCTGGGATGATATAGTTAGGGTTGTTCCTGCTTTGGGCTGGGGGTTGGACTTGATGACCTTCTAAGGTCTCTTCCAGCCCTATGATTCTATGAATACATCCCAGAATTCTGAGAAACAGCATTAGGGTATAGGAGTGGAATGATGCAATTTAGAGAGGAATCTAGGAGGATGAGATGACAGCAGCTGGCATTATCTACCAGGGAGGCTACTGGAAGTACTGCCAGAGACATGGGTTGAGGGGAGGAAGGGACAGTTTATTAAGAGATGTTGTTGCAAGGTGCTTGGGGAAAGACAAGTTGGTAGGAAGAAGTAACATTGGCAGAGGAGATTAATTTAAAATTGATTTCTGTCCTGTTTTCTATAGGTGAAGTATTTTGCTGCTTCTGAAAGAAAGTGCCCCTTTCACAAAACAGTGAGTTAGGAAATCAGATCACAAATGGGGCGGGGAGGGAGAATTAGTAATCCTTTCTGAAATCAGCTACCACCTACTTGCCTTTATCAGACTTTGTGAGAGGAAGAGAAGTGGAATTTAGCCCTAACATTTCATAACAGAAGAGGCAAACTATGGGACATGAAGTGATATGTTCTTAGATACACAGTCCATTTACGCCAACTTCTGACTGGCTCTGGTTACTCTCATGTTGACATGAGGAAGTCAATAAAAGTCATAATAATGCCGCTGATTCAGACACGTATAATGCAGAGGTAGTTGTGTATATGTTTACGGGTTAGTGATCAATGGCTAGAGTTCAGAAAAATGTGTCCAGATCAGTGGAGAGAACGATAAATGAACAGAAAGCAACTATATTCATATAAACATATGGATGTTTTTTCCCATTTAAAATCCTGACAGATATGAGCCAGAGGGACACCATGGAAAAGACAGAACATTTCTTTACTCAGTTAAACTGCACACTTGCACAGTAATCAGGTTGTCATATGTATGTCATCATGTACATCTTTCCAGCCTCCTCCCTTGTATCTTGTTTATCCTTGTAAGGTCATGTCTGATACTAGCGTGTGAGCTCATTAGGGGTGTATCTAGACTACAGGGTTTTTTCGGAAAAAAGTGGCCTTTTTTCGGAAAAACTTCCCCTGCGTCTAGACTGTTGCCACATTCTTTCAAAAGTAAATCGAAAGAACACGGCAGGATTTTTTACTGTGGAAAACCTTGTTTTATGAGGAATAATGCCTTTTTTCGAAAGTGCTCTTTTGAAAAAAGGCACTATGTAATGCAAACTCTGCTTTTTCGGAAGAGAGCATCCAGACTGCCTGAGTGCTCTCTTTTGAAAAAGTGGCTTGCTTTTTTGAAAGTACTGGTTGTAGTCTAGATGCTCTTTTTCGAAAGTATCTTTTGAAAAAGCCTCTTTAGAAAGAGGCTTGCAGTCTAGACGTAGCCTAGGTGAACACACCTCATGGTCTTTTTATCTGTATTCTGAAGCACCTAACTGACTTTTTGGGCATAGTAGATCTACTGTTCAGTGACCGAAATTGCCAACTCAAGATATTCCAACATTCCCACTCCTTTGTAAAGAAAATTTCTGGATGGGTTTAGTAAACAGGCATGAAAGCCTCCTGCATCCACATTTTCATTGTTATCCTAAGTTTGAGGAATTGTCATAGATATTTAGCTGATTTATGAGGAGAAGAGATTAAAAAAATACAAATAATGATAGGTGGTACAGTTTTTTGTTTCAAATCTTAATTTTCTTTCTTTCTTTCTTTCTTTCAACTAGCTCTACACTCGTACTGTACTGAATTGAATATCTAGCACTACTAAATAACAGTCCTTCCATATGAAAAAAAGGGGAAAATTACCAATTAGAACAGCAATGATATTTCTTTTGTACTACCATTTAATCTAAGCAGTGAAAGATCAGGGACTAGATTCTTACTGAAATTAGTGAATATTTTCTGTGATCCAACTAGTGTCCATCAAATGGAATGCCTGAATAATCCATCAGCATGTTCAAGTAACTAATTATTTGCTAATTCAATTTAAATTCATTTCATTTAATCATTTTGTTTAGTAATTCATTAGTCAGGAAAAAATGTGAAGTGGTGAAGTAATTGCTACTTCCATACCAAAAAAATGAAAAAGAAACTGCAATCAAGGAGATTTAATATGCTTGCAATCAGAGTGGAAAGGCAAACACAAGTTAAACCTATCTGGTACAGAGAAAATGGTGCTCTTTGTGACATATGAAAAAAAATCCAGAATTACAAATGTGCAGCACTTTAATGTTAGATTGACCATGATTAGAACTGTTCACAGCTAGCGTGGACAATCTAAATCGTACTTCATTTTCTAAGTAAGTATGATAAAACCAGTAGGATACTTTAGAAAACACATCACCAGAGCTTGGGCTGCAGTAGGAAAAAAGGGGAACATCTTTGGAAGGTTAATGTGGGAAGTTGAGTGACCTCTAGTCCAAGATTTTGAGACAAACAGAAAGACATGAGGGCTATTACACATCCTCTACAGCCTATATACACCAGTTGTAAGAATTATTTACTGAACAGATATTTACATTTTTTTAAAATATTCTTAAAAAAGTAATATTTGCTTGATCTATGACACAATGAACTTCTCTACAAAGAAACTTACAATAGGCATAATAAAATATACAAGAAGTCATAAAAGATAACACTAGCGCAGTGGTCTGGCCTAATAAAACACTTTAAGGATGAGTGCAATGTATGGAGACAGTTTTGTTCTAGAAAGGAGTTTGTGCATATTTAAAAGTACTTACAAAGTTGATCTCCTCCTTTCCTTGACACGTGTATGTTTTCTCACTAGGTGAATAGAGAACCATGAGCACCATGCATTTCTAAATGAAGGTATGTCCATGTTTTAATGATGGGATAATGTTTTCTAATCTTTATGGCTCATAAGAGAAAATATATAGGTTTCATCCTATCATCAACATTAAAGGACAATTTAAAGGATTTCATATCTAATGAATTCATAGGATTCATTGCCTCTTTTTTTTTATTCTTCTAAACAGATTTATACTGATCGTTAAAGAATTAAGATGGTCAATGTCTACAGCCATCCTAAAAAAGCAACTCTTTCAGTCAAAGCTAATGTTTAAATCAAGGCTATCAGTGTTACTCTGTATCCTTCCATTAATGTGTGTTGTGAGGAGGATAACAAATAGCTGGGCTGGAAAACAGTTACAGCATCTTTTAAGTATCACCATACACAGTGAAAGTTTTGTTATCGGGCACTCATGGGAAATGGGGGTTGCCAGTAAATGGAATGTGTGGGATACTTGAGCTTATTGCTCTGCCCCTGCCCCTTACCCAGAGGAAACCACGATGACCAACTCTCCTCCCCCTCCCCCCGTGGGAACACCTGGCAACCCTTCCCCTTAGCCACAGAGCCATCCTAAGTGGCAAGCAGATGAGTGGGCCAGCTGCCTGGGAACCCTCCAGCAGATCTGACTCCTGGCAGTTCCAGGCAGGCTGAGGGGGAAGGAGGCACCTGATGATGACATCATCAAGCAGTGCAGTTCGTCAGAAGCCCCGCAATGACTGGAGGCATCAAGCTGTCTGGCTGGACAGGGGGGAGTCAGGCGTGTGCACCTGAAGACATGGGGTATTGTGGCTGGAGGCAATGCCGGTTAACAATGTTTTCTGATTAACAGAGTGCTGGATAACAACAATTTCACTGTATATTCAACAACTGCTTTCGTAAAAACTTTGGGTGCCAAGGAAATGTTCTAGCATGGTTACCTTCAGGTAATTCAAAAGGCCAAATGCTAGGATATAACAGATGCCTTTCCTGGAAAAGGGAGTTTGCACTATCATCAACATTACATTTGGGTTGTTATTCAGCTGCTCATTTCCTACTGTTTGTAATAGTAGTTGCCTGGCTTGCACCACTTTGAATAGTTACTCATAACTACTCTTATCCTGTTTATTTCATGATGATGAACACTGAAAACTACTAAACAGAACTGGAGAAAAGCTTTTATATAGCTATAAAAGTGCAACAGGATGGTCATTTTTATAGGAAATCAATTTAACTTTTTTGATGCCAGCGGCTTCATTTTGGGGTAATTTATTTGATTTTTATGTGAATCTCCATTTTCTTAACTGAATGGTAATTGAAGATAAAAAAGTGTAATATAAATGGGAGGAAAAAGGAAAAATAATCCTTCCCAGAACCTCTGAAGAGAGATAGGCAAAGTAAGACTACAATTATAATGGGTGAATGTTTCATTAAAAATATGTTACTGAAATTAGGGAAGTTGGATACCTAGCCATTGTTTTACAAAGAACTAAATCACTTCAGCATCGGTAAATTGCTAATGAAGGAAATGAATAATAACTAGAAATGTTTCTGCCTACATTAGCAACAACCCCGGCTCTTATGCTAGCTGCCAGGCAGGAAATGATTTTGCAGACAATGTCCTATATGACTTGAGTCACATGGTGCTGAAGGAAGAATACTTTATCTCCTGATATGATAGATTCTGCATATCTGACTAGCTGTATTTTCTGGCTCTCAAAGCCAACCTCCAATTCCCAATTTTTTCCACTAAGAAATTTCATAAATACAATCGGATGATGTTCTTTATACGCCCTGGAAGAGGTGATACTACTGCAATCCTTTCAGTATCCCCATAGCAAAAGAGAAGAAAGAAAAAAAAAGCTGACAGTAGATACTTCTGTCGTGTTTGGTTGTGAAATTACATCAAAGGATAACATCTAACATGATCCCTCAAAGTAAACCAATCGTTTTCCATTAAATGTCTTGCCTAAATGTCTGCATTTTGAAAACTGCTTTCAGTGGGGTTTTTTCTTACTACAAAGATCAGTTTTAAATGCATTTTTACTGCTTACATATTTAGGCAATGTTAAGGATGGCATAATCAGGGCCCTACAGTCAGAGGAAAGATGATTTGAAGGTAGACTGACTGAAAGAAAACTGACGACTTCCACGTGGCTTAGAGACTCATCAGTACTGAAATTCAGAAGCTGTGTTGTTCAACAGAATCATCAAGTTATGCAGCTTATACAATACCTCGGTGGAGAAATTATTCTCTTTCCGGGTGTATATTCTTTTCATAACTCAAGCCATAAATCATACTTCCAAAAAATATCCCAATACAACCCAATTTCTATTAGCAGAGCATACCTTATACTATAAAACTTGCAAGGAGACCAGTGTTGCACCATGAAGCTTATACAGTTTTTTTCCCCAGTGTAAAAATATACAATGCTACTGCTTATTTGTTGCAGTGTAAGGTCCAATCAGTACTTGTCTGCTGAAGGCGTTACATTTGTGCCCTTTCATACTTCTCCAACCCAGACCATCGTGTTACCCCTCCTGATACCTGAAACCTCACAGTGTAATGTGTTTTGTCTCCCATTAATAACAAACAGTGAATCCTTAGCTGGTGTAATAAGATACTGTCCAAATAATCCACTGTCTTTCATAATTCTGTTGTCACTGTTCCAGGGCCAGTCTTTGGACATGATAGGGTCCTTTAAATTCTTCAGTACATTCATTTTCCCCGTTGACAGCTCTACAAAAAGCACATCTGTTTGCAAATGTGACGTAGCATATATATAGTACTGATTGCCTTCAGTGAAAGAGGGTTGAAATGTCAGATCAGATATGTGCACATTTGTTTGTAAGTCATACATCAACTTGATTTCCCCTTGGATGGTTATTGCCTGGACTTTAATCCTGCCACTGTCTTCAGCTGCACTGACCAAATAGCGTCCGTCAGGGGAAATATAGGGCGTACCTGATATGTCACTGTTAGGGCCAATCACAGAATCTGTAACACTGTCAATAATGAGCTGGGGAGATGCTACTGTTGATGTATTTTTTTTACACTGGACAAAGAAGTAGCCGCCCAAATGGGTATAGGCCATGGCCTGTGGCTTGCAGCTATAGTTTTTGAAGCTGATTGTCTTGATGTGGGTCACAGTTTCCAGGTCAATTTTGTGAACTGCAGATCTTGATTTGTTAAAGATGAAACCGAACCTGAAATATAAAACATGACACTGGAGTCATCTCTGGAGCTGAGGCAATATGCTCGAGAGAACACTGAAATCAGCAGAACTGGCAGACTCCATGCTGTTGTTTTCTATTGTGTATAATAATATCTACTTTTCTCTATGAAACCACTGAAATTTTAATTCTTCTGCCATGTGCTCAACCTCCCCTCCCCCCAGTATGTTTGGTTAATTTGTAATTACGAACTAGGGATGTGATCCCACAGTACAAGAATTCCTGGCTCGCATGAACAGTCTCATCAACACCATTAATCAACCACAGAACAGTCTTCAGGCTTGGGCCCTTCGTGTGTTATTCTTGAGTTACAAATTTTTCTGATGTGATGTAATTCAATGTGTTTTATAGCTAGGAATCATAACTGCTTAACTAATGCATGTTGTGGACCTGATCCTAAAGATGGGAGCAAATGCAAAGATAATTTCAATACATATTTGTGCCCCCTGATTATGGGACAGTCCCTTAATGTAAGTTAGAGCTGCTTGGGGGTAGCTCTAATTTACAGTGGCTGCCCATGGCGCCGGAGGATCAGCATGGTAGCTGAGACTACTTCAGTGCACTCAGTCTGTGTCACGTTCCCACATCATCTGCTGTGAGGATGGGTGGCTTAGGAACTTATCAAATGATCTTCTCAAAGGATCCCAACTGAGTGGAAATTTGGGGTCTTTGTTTTCGGTTTTTGAGAGAACAAAAAATGAAATGAATACTGAATAAAATGTTCCATAAAATCAACAGGCTTCAGTGCATTTGACCTTTGTTAACCAGAGAAAAAAGGTCAGCAATAGCCAAACAATGGTTCTATTTACTTTGAGAAGAAGCCGGTAGAAATGGCACCTTTTCTGTTCCCTAGGACACTGGTAATCACTCGTGCAAGTGAAAATTAATTTTACATTGAGTATCTTTTCATCCATTCAATACAGAAAGAAGGAAATTAAGTGAGATGTTTAGCTCGACTTTGAAAGGTGTAAGATTGCTTTATGAAATGTGACAAGGGAATTGTTTTCACACAGTTAAAATACATATTTTGCTTCAATCAGTGAGTTTATGTCTTTAATCTTAAACAGAATGTCAGTGAGAAAATTCACCAGTGATTTCACTGCTGAAGAATTAGCCAATGTACTGTATAATCATTTGAAAATCACTGGGCTTAGCTGGGCATTTACCCATTATGCTCAGATCCTTTAGAAACTTCACTTAAAATAGCTGCTGTAAAGATTCACATGTGGAAGAAATAGGAGATGACACAAGTGTTTCTCTTGAATGAGCACACTTGGACTACTCTAAAAAATGCCTTCCTTTACACCGTTTCTTTCAAGACTCCCTTAGTACTTGGCCAAGTGCCTGAATAAGAGAAAAATCAGGCTTTTATCCTAAACTTCCATTTAAAAAGAGGCTCAGAATGTGCGTTATGTGCACACAGCTGCTGAAGAAGTTCTATGCCAGTATGAAATCTGTGCTCTGAAATCTCAGTGAGAAAACTCGCTCTTAGTATTTTTATGACTACTATTGAACATATAGGGCATGCTGGGAACTAATCCCGCCAAAACACATAAAAGAGGGGTTACTTATCCTGTGTGGTAATACAGTTCTTCAAAGATGTGTCCCTCTGAGAGGCTCCCACTTCTGGTGCATGTGCGCCCCATGTTCTTTTGATTGGAAATTTTCATTAGCAATGGCCATTAAGCCCACATGTGAGGATATCAGCAGCATCTTCACACATGCTGCCAATAGTCTCACCCCCTGCTTGAGGCTATATTGGGCTGCATGGGCAAACTGCTCCTCAGTTTGTTCTTTACCACTGAGTCTCAGAAAGAAACTTCAAAGCACATGGAAGGAATGAGAATAGGGAAGCCCCCATAGTGGGTCATATCTCAAAGACCTACCAACTGCACCGGATAAGCAACTTTTCTGTCTTCTTTGAGTACTGTCCCTATGGGTGCTCCACTTCATGTGATTACCAAGTAGTATTCCCCTAACAAGAGGGAACTTTGGAATCAAGTCCAGCACAGAGGGGAAAAAATGTACTACCAGCTGCTATATTGGAAGCATTGACAAAGACCTTGAAGCAGCTCTTCAGCTGTCAGATATTGGGCATTTTTTAGTAGCACCATAGAGATATGTAAGTTGTAACCCTGTCAAACAAACGGTGATAACCCCTCAATAGTCCTACAAAAAGCTCTTAAACAGCCAAATGAACCCCAAGCGATATAAGTCATAGTTATGATTCCTGCAGCAGATATTCCGGAACAAAGAGAGGCAAATTTGGGGGCAGCAGTTTGGAATTCACACCAAGTGACTAATCTACACTTTTGAACTCAATATTTGTGGATCTTTTCTATTTTTTTTAAATATCTGTTGTAACGCTGCAGAATAGACTGACTCTAACCCTAATCCTCTAATCATTGAAGAGCCACACCTTGAAGTGGAGAATGCTCACACTGGGAAAACAGCAAGCTACTAACGTCCTGGGAAAGGAGCCAAAGAGGGATTGGAAGATGTATAGTGGGACAAATAGAGAGGTGAAACCACACCTGCCTTGACCATGTTGGTGCTATTGAGATAACACTCTTCTTGTCTTTTCTGATTTTGTTCAGCACCCTGAGAATCCGAGACGTGGGAAAAACATAAAACAGTTTCTTCCTTCAAGAGAGGCAGAAGGCATCTGCCCAAGGAATTGTGATCTAATTCCCCACACTGAACAAAATAGATGTCATTTTTTGTTTGTAGCAGTGGTGAAGAGATCCACTACTGAAAATACCCAAGTCTCAACTTCATCAGCAATACCTTAGGAATTCCCATTCGTAGTCGTGGGAAAAAACACCTGCTAAGAATGCTGACTGTGATATTTTGCCTGCCTGGGAGATAGGTTGTTGAAATTCTTCTGCAATGTTTTGTGTTCCAGTTCCATAACCTTAATACTTTGGTGTAGAGGGAAGGAGATATCACGTCTCCCTGCCAATTGATATAGAATATATAGGATATATTGTCTGTCATGACTTTGATGAGAGGTAGAGAATGAGGGCAGATGTTTCTCACTGCTCTGAGCTCTAACAGGTTGATATGGAGAGTGGTTTCTTGGGGTAACCACCGGGAGACTTTGAGGTATGCCCCTCATCCTAAAAGAGACGCATCCGTTGTTATGATTACTGTTGTTTTCAGTTGGAAGAAGGGACCCCACACCTACATTGTGATGCATCTTTCCTCCAGTCAAGGTAGCAATCAACCTGTTGAGGAACTGATATCTGTTTGTCTTGGCTGCATCTGTGTGGCAAGAAAACTGATATGGGCCACCCCTGGAAACAGCAAAGGCATTATCTCACATATCTGGTCACAAATACAAGCTGCTATGTGACCTAGAAACTGAAGTTTCTGACTAAAGTCCGGGGGCTCCTTTGAACCATTCTGACAGTATTATAATATCATGATGTCCATGGGAGGAAGCCAAGGATATGAAAAGGCACTAGAGGTCCCTGGGGATTGACGGGGTGGTCTCTGATCTATCTTCAAAGTGAGGCAAAGGAAGCACTCCATCATTACCAGTCACTGCTTCTTCCATGACATAAATTTGAGGGCTAAATAAGACAGGACACATCTGTGGGACATGTGACTCTCCCAGGCTGCGCAAACACTTCAAGTATCCATTGTTGACTGGGATAGCCTCTTTACACATGAGGCAACATAACGCGGTGAACAGGGCATGCTGCATGCAGTGAGGCTTTCCCCAGAGGAAATAACACAACCTTTCAGAAACCAGGAACTAACTACTCCTACAGACTAACAAACTAAGTACAAAGAAATTAGCAAGCCGAGGCAAGCACAATGTGGATGCACTAAGCGCTGTCTCAGGCCAACACAGGAAATGAGGGCAGTTCACTCACCCAGCCTGATATAGCCTCAATGTGGGATATGCAGATATCAGCAGTGGGGCTGAATGGACACTGCTAATGAAAATCTCCAATCAAAGGTGCATGGGGCACATGCACATCTGAAGTGGAGCATCAACAGCGATGCTACTTGAAGAAGACTGTCTAGGTATTTGTCTGAATTAACAGACAGTTGAAAGTGTTTGTTTCAGCGAGTAGAACTATTTACTCTGGGTCAAAGCCTGCACCCAATGTCACTGATACTTTTGCGGTCATCAGTAGCACTCTAATTCAGCTATTAACTTGAAGTTAAGTGTGTGCTTAAGTGCTTTGTTGGACGGGGAGTTCTAAAAAGCAGAATATGGCCTATTACTAGCTTAAGTAAGCTATATTGGTGAATAAAATGATTATTACATAGTTGTTGTGCAATAATATGGTAGCAATATAATCAATTACTATGTACTTACCATCGATTTCAACATTTAACATGTAGTTACCACGTTAATGCCATGAAATAACATATTATTTTATATTAAGTGAGTTGGCTAAATTGTAATTACCTTGGAAATTATTGTAATTACAATACATGGCATTAATGTTTGTAAATGCTTGCACATTTGTGCAGTCAGTTACTGCACACACAAATCATATATCTGAGCATGAAAATGGCCAGTTATGTATTCAACAGCCAAACTTTAGATGAGAATAAAGTTGTTACCACTCAGCTCAATAAATCTTAGGACCTTATGTCTCAATTGCTATGAACCCAGAATCCTTAGGAGCCTGCACTGAGATGGCTAGCCCATGCTGAAGCCTGTGTTGTCACGTGTTTCGTACTACTGTTACCAACAGAAAAAGCACACCATAATTTGCAGTGTAGACATACCCTCAGCAGTACCCTTGGATCTTAGATTTCTTATAGCAGGCTTTGTGGTTAAAGCAGGAGCCTGAAACTCAAGGTTCTATTCCTGGCTCCAACACAGACTTTCTGAATAGTGTTGGGCAATTTGCTTATCCTGTTCTTACACCAATTTCCACATCAGGAAAATGGGGATAATACTACTTAACATCACACGTTCATTAATGTTTGTATAGTACTTTAAGTTGATTAGACAGAAGGTCCTTTAGAAGCACAAAGCATGATGATGATGAGTCATTAGGATCATTCCTTACCTAATGTGATTAATAATAAGATTTGTTGGTGGTATGAAAAAATCATCCACATCTTCAAATGGTGTGTGGATGATATGATGAATTTCCCCTCCACTTGCTTCTGTTATTACCTACAATAAATAAACAAAATGTTGAGTATAGGGAAAAGAAGAAGAAAGAGAGAAGTACAGACAAATTACATAACTGTCCATGACACCATTTTTTTTTTGCCATGTATCTGTGAGATTCAAATTGATTACTATTTTCAAAATAGTGTTTGGAGTAGCTCCTTGAAAAATAGTTTTAATAAGATGGCATCTGAGCATTGACATTTGAAAGGCAAGTGCTCAACTCTTTCTGCTTTCATAAGATGATGTTTATATCAGTAGACAAAGCAATCAAGTACAAGTTGAAATAGTGTGACAGTAGTAAACCTACAATAACGTATTCCCCACTGTTTAAAATAAACATTTATTTCATATTCATATTTATTAATCTCACTTAAATTCACAGTAATAATTCACTGGCGTGACTGATGAAAATCTAACTCACAGTAGTTAATTATCACTTTGAAGGAATAGAAATGTTCACCCATCTATTGCACCATATAAAATACATTGTAGAGCAGGGTAAGGCACTCTCTCGAAATGCTGTCCTTCAGAAGAAAGCAAACCTTCTGCTGCCATGGAAACTATTATCTCCCACATAACCCCGAAATATGAGGAGGAAGAAATTTTTAACAATTAAAATGTTAAATACAGAAACAATTTACAGGACTTGTTTTAGTTCAAGATGGTGTAATCAATTCATTAGAAGTTTTTGCAAATATAATGTGCTAATAGTAGTTCTTTAGAATTTAGGGCTAAATAATTCATCATAGGATATTCTACAACCCTAAAAGGTTTAGCTCAAACATACTGGTAACACCATTTTGATTTCTTCCAATTAAATTGTTTGAAAAGAATGCCATTTTTTGTAAAGTGCTTTCATGAAGCCAGAAATAGTATTGCACATTTGCTTTCCCATAAAGTAGTAACAACTAAACAATAGCAGCTCATTAATAGTCTGCATAGCTTTGTTTGATAAACCTCTGATTTCTGACGAGGCGCAAAGAATTAAGGTCAAGCTGTACAGTTGAATTTTTTTTTTAAATCACAGAGCTGTGGGAAACCATTAATGATTTTTTTGGGGGGGAGAGGGAGAGAAACCTCATCAAATTAGACTCTGCAATTTTTAAGGGGGGGGGGGCTGTCAGAAAGCAAAAGGTGTTAATCTAATGCTATCCATGTGTATCCGTACTTAACAAGAGAACAGAAAGGACCATCTGAGAACTATAGTTGTATTACAAGTTTCCAGCTATGCAGTTGGTGTTGTTAAAAATCAGAAGTCTATGCCAGCTTTCCTTTAATTACAGAAACCTCTCACAGTTGGATGGAAGCTGTTAAGTGGAAAAGGGTAACAGGAAACCATTTTGGCTTCTTGTATCTTTTACAGGAACCCATGCTACTCATGAGGGAACTTAGCTGAGATTGCTTCAGAAACTTCCGTTTAGTTGCTGCTGTTTTGTTGTCAGAAGTAAAACAGTGCAGTATTCCTCTTTTCTTTAGTGAGGCTGGTTGATAAGACATGCATGGCAATGCAGTACATGACGTTTAGTACCAGGCAACCGCTGTAAAGAAGTTGATAATTTATGAGCCTTAATAGCTTAGCTGGGTGCTTAGCTGCTGTGTAGGGAAGCAAGGAGATGATCCTCATGCTCCTACATAATTGCTGGAGTAGACTCCAGAGGTCAGATTCACAAAGGCACTTGGGTACCTAACTGCCCCTTTAGGCACCTAATACCAACAGTTGACGCTACTGACATTTTCAGAATCACCATCCAGCTTCCTTCTGTAGTATCTTCTGGTGGGCCCATGTAAAGCCACTTAAATCCTGACATTGCATCACTGCTTGGAGCTCTCACTCAAATGAAACCCTAGCACAATTCTCAGACTAGGCATTTCCCTGCTTTTCTCGCTCCTGAAAGACTCAATAGTCCTGTAGTGAAAGCACTTGTCTGCAATGAGGAAGACCCAAATTCACATCCCTACTCCAGTCATAAAACAATTTGAGTCTGGATCGCCTACCCTCTGGATTTTCATGAGAAAAATCTGACCTTGCTCTGAGGTGTCTAACTTCAGAAGGGGGTTTGTTGCTAAGAATACCAAGCACAGAGTGGCTTGTCAGGTACCTAACACCCAGACAATGGGAGTTAGCTGCCAATATACTTTTGATAGGGACCGAATCCCCTCCTTCTTCCACATTTCAGTCCTGGCTAGATTAGGTCACCTCTTGCTCAGCCATCTCCTTCTTGGGCACCTAACTCTTCCTTAGCCATGCATGAGTAACTCAGGCAGCTTGCTCAGAGTTCAGAAATCCATTAGGAGTTAGGCATTGCAATGTCTAGGGGTACATCTACACTGCAAGCTTCTTTTGGAATAAGCTTTCCCAGAAGGTATCTTCTGGAAAAGCTTACTTCGAACTAGAGCGTCCACACTACAGGAAAGCCTTAAAATCAGTCCAAGGCAGGCAGACGCGCTATCTTGACTTAGAGCCCCAGGAGGCATTGGGGAGAATAAGTTTAGAATGGCCCTGGTGAGGAGCTATTTCGACATAGCAGCAGTCTATACACACCCTCTTCTGAAAAAGCTTTTTCAGAAAAGGGCTTATTCCTCATGAAATGAGGTTTACCACCGTCGGAAAAAGCCATTCATTCTTCGGCCGTTATTCTGAAATAACAATGTGAGCGTCTACACTGCAATTCTGTTATTTTGAAATAATTTCAGAATAACGGAGGGCTTATTCTGACTTCTGCAAACCTCATTCTACAAAGAATAATGCCTATTGCGAAATAGCTATTTTGAAATAAGGTGTGTGTGTAGATACTCCACTTCTGCTATTTCGAAATAGCCCTTCACCAGGACCATTCTAAGTTATTCCTCCTGGGGCTCTAAATCGAGAGAGCACATCTACACTGCTGGGAAGCCTGCCTCAGACTAATTGTGAGGCTTCCCTGCAGTGTAGATGTGCTATTTCGAAATAAGCTATTTTGAAATAACTGTTCTGGAATAGCTCATTCAGAAATAACTGCAGTGTGGACATAGCCTAGGACTCTAATTTCAGGAGAGCTTTGCCCACACAAAACGTGTACTGACTTTTGTACTGTGGGTGCTTGGCACATCTGAAAAGTAGGTCCTGTATTGTTGGTGTAACTCTAGACAGACCAGCACAGTACTATATCAGCTCATCCAACCAGGAGGCCAGTATTGCAAACCTAATGCAGCCACATGGATTAACTAACTTTATGGTGTGTATCAGATGAAAAAAAAAGATGTTGTCAAAATAAAACCAAATCTCTGCTCTCACTCGAGCCTCCAGGTCAGGATTCCTCACTTTGTAACTATTATTTTGTGGAACGCTTCTTGTGAAAATCTTGGATCGTTTCTTCAGTACATCATCTATAATTTCAGAGTGAACATAAAGGGCTGGCAGGTGGCCCAATGCTTCCCTACTGCATGAGGGCCAAAGATGAAGTGAGAACCCACAGTGCAGTCCCCTTCACAACCTCTTGTGTGGCACCTGGGATGAGGGTGAGGGTGCCCACCATCTGCCCCACATATATGCTGGCTAGTGTAGCCAAACGGTTGTGGGAGGGACGTAGTTTGCTGCTGGACAAGGCCATTAACTATTTCTATATTGTGGGAGACAGGTGGCGGAAGAAAACAATAGTGCCTCACTGAGTTTCAGTTGCTTCCCAGAACAGCACTGCTGCACATTGCTTCTAACACAGGACTAGGTGCCAATTCTCAGTCTAGCCCTTACGGATCTGTATGCTGTTAGCAATAATGTATAAAGGGGAAAGCCTGAGTTTCATAGATCCAGAAAGTTCTAGACCATGTGTATCAGAAAATAGCTATTATGCAGGAGTATAATTCAGGTCTTGTGTTGGCTTGGAAAAGCGATGTGTAAGACTCAGTTCCTTTATTGGTTAACCTGGGATCAATGTGGAGTAACTACATGGAGGTTCGTGGGCTTATTCCATGTTTGCACTAGTATGTCTGAAGCAGAATTTGTGCTAGTGGCTGTGGGTATCCTTCTTTATTCTTGAGAGCTGCTTTGGAAACCAGTTTGACCTTTCTATTCAGAAAGAGGGATTTGAGGCTGAGCTTGCAGAATACTTTCAATTATCACTCCTTTTTTTGCCTCTAAATACATAATTCTCAGAAACAGTGCACAACCCACCTCTTTCTCTGCTAAAGCTTTATATTTTATTGAGAGGAGAGGAATACTATTGTATTGTGCTCCATAACTGGTCCACAAAAGAGTCTCAAGTTTTGGGGAAAGAAGTGAAATAAAATCAGCAGAATTCAAAGAAAATAAGCAGTAGTTTAAAGGACAAGCAGAAACCATAGACCCATACTGTATAAAATTGAAGAATAGACTGTCGTTCTTTGATGTTAAAGAGGAGAAACAAGCTTGTTCTGATGCAGGCACATGCTTGGCCAAACAGTTCTGAAGGAACTATAAAACTACAGTATGGCGTACAGTAAGGCAGTGTTGTATAGCAGCATTACCGACACTTTCACAGCTTTCTGGGATCTTAGAAACCCTTTAGGGGTAAATTAGAACTAAATAACAGTAGAGAACACTGAGAGTTAGGACCGGTGGCTGTAAATAAACTTTATGAGACTGCGGAAATGTTGGCCACACCCATGATAAGTGGACATCCAGCTAACTAAATTAATGCCAGACAACAATGGATGTTGCTGGATCAGAGAGTGCCGGACTAGAGAGGTTCAATCTGTAGTGCCCTTCCTGCACAATACCACAAAATGCTTTGCATTCTTACCTCATCCTCCTTCAAAAGAGTGGAACGCATTCTGTGCTGGTGTTCTGCTTCTTATTCACCAGCTATTCTAGGGTTGGCTTGGCATAGATCAGAGCTGCCTGAGGGTAGTCCGGCCCAGATGAAATGATCCCTATGGGCTGTTATACTAAAAGGGAATACCCAGGATGTATGAATGTCTGAGTGGCAATGCCGTGCTCCCCAAACCTGCTCCCTGCTTCAAGGGATCCAGCTCTGTGTCACGAGCTGCCTGAGTTGGTTCTAGAGACCACTTAGCCCTGACACTTTCAGCAGTCTTGCATCCACATTGGGCCAACTCTGCTTTACAGGAGGCTCTGATCATGCAACAAAAATCACTATGAGCTTTGTTTGTTTCTTTCTCAGTTACCACGTCAGGTAGTTCTGCACGCACTTGAGGCATGTGGTTCTGTCATCAGCCTTAAAAACAAAACGGACAGTGGCAACAATGCACTCCCATGACTGGTATACAGCATGTTCTCTGTTTTGTGCCTGACCGTGGCTCAAAACCAATTGAGCAGTAAGAGAGGTGGGCATAGAAATAATGCACAGTAAATATGTACCAGCTTAAATTCAAGACAGAAAGCGTTGTTATCAATAGCCAATGGCACTGCTAAAAGAAAGAGAAGGTAAAGTGCTAACTTTACACAACACTTACCTGCAGTGTTGGATGGGACTTCAGCATGTTCCCCCAGCTAAGGACCCAGACTTGGTCATGTGATTTATCATAATGTAATTTGGCTGGTAGGGGGTCAACATCTATAGACTTCAAATAAACAAATATTTGTATTCATATTTAGTCACATGAAGGTGGCTTATGAACATTATTTGTGTTAACATTTCTTTACAAAGATTACTATGCATGTTCCCATGGAATCCATTAACCTGCCCCCCCACACACACACTGAGAAGCACCAAATTGTGTAATCCATGGAAAACGTAGCACATTGTGAATCAGAGGCAGAGCCAGAAACAGAGAGTAAGTAGCCTGTTTCCCAATCCCCTGGTCTAGTTAGATAGACAATACACCATCCCATCCTGCAACTTCTATTTCTGCTAGAGTTACACCTGGGCAATCCCATTCATTCCAATCTGGTTATAACTGAGGTTAGAAACTGAGTCAGTAAGTCAGAAATATGTATCTAGGTAGCTGCAAATGTGTCTGCAGACATATTCCTAGGATGATGAGAATCATGCCATAAAGCAGTTTATTTGAGAATCAGGTTATAGCATGGCACATGACGCCGTTTACCCGGATGAGAGAAAACAATGTATCTGTCCAACACATGAGATAGGTCAGCAATCTCCTGGGTAGGGACATAATTTGTTAGTATATCAAAGGCTCTTTGCCCTCACTGAATAAATATTTCTCCTGGTAAGTACCTGCATGACTTTTTGTGTCTGGATATCAATGATCATTAGTCTGTTTTGCTTAGGCTGTGTCACATAAATATATTTGTCTCTAACATTGACAGCTGAAGCCCAGAGGCAGGACTGAGCAGCTTCACCTTCAGCTCTAGGACAGATCTCTTCCTGCAAGAGAAAAAGAATAGGTTTAATTTGTATGAGTTCAGGGCAATGCTCTACGTAGCCTGCACTTTAGCCCGGAATCATAGAACAAAACTCAGTGGGAACTCTAGTATGCCTAAATTATTACCCCTCACACACACTTTTTACCTAGAAAACATGAAATAATTATTGTATCAGGTAGCACGCTATCTATCCCAGTGAGATTAAGCAACTGGAGCTTGCTGCGAGCTCCCATTTATATTCAAAGAACAAAATCTTTTGAAGTTTCCCCTGGTACAAGAGGACTTATAATGCTGTCAACATTTATTAGCTATATAAATCTCAGTTTGGATTTAAACCGCAGTGATTTGTGTTTTAATGGAATTATTGCACTACATTGTCCCTCTAGCCTTCGTTGTCAGGTTTAGGGAATCGTGCTCTCGGGTTCTTGTGCATTTAGAGTAGCAGCAGGAAAGATGAGTCCAATACCCTCCTTAACTCCAACCTAGAAAAGTCTTGTATTTTATAAAAGTACCATATGGTGTGGGCCCAATTTTGTTCATTTAACTCACATCTGAGCTGTGTGTTGACGTGAGTGGAACTACACCTCTTTAGAGCCAGCAGGATCTGTCCTTTGCTATATTTTCTGTGTAGTTCCTTCTCCTGTTTGGTGTAGCTTTCTCTTCAGATGCTTTCCTTCCCATCTTGTGAATTATTATTGATCACTGGTAACTTATTCTAACAGTAACAGCATTTTTCAGTTGGTGCCTCTCAAAGTGCCTAACAAAGTACAATATCATTTAGTTGGGGATCTGAAGCTCTGATAGCTAAATCCTGGTTGAGTAAAGGTTGGAGGGCTAAATCCTTGTTTTGGACCCTCTGCACCACTTTGTGGGCGCACAAGGGCTGGAAATCATCTGGATCTAGCCTGCTGAGAAGTCCTTTGGTTCATTGAGTTCTGACTCATGGCATTAATATGTGGACACTGGCAATATTCTGTAGCAAACATGCAACTTAAGACTCAGGAAGCCAAAATTCTCCATGCAAACTCTTCATTCTCCATTGCACCAATGTTGCAGCAAATGGAAACCTGGCACAGCAGAAAATCTGGGTCCAAGGGCCCAGAGTGAGTCTATGGGAAAGGTGGAAATGGAACCAAGGTCTCCAGACTCCCAGTGTCATGCTATGTTCCTTAAAACAATGGTCATGCTATGTTCCTTAAAACAATGGTCTTCTTTATCTGACATTAAGTACAAGTGACTATCATGCGCGAAGATACAACAGCAGAACAACAAATAGTTTTAAGACACGCATTAAAATAAACTTGGACCTGATCTTACATCCATTGAGGCCTACAGCAAAACTCCCATTAGCTTCAGTGAGAGCTGGATAGTACCCTGTGTTTGTTATTACGAGTCATGCTAATGGGTAAACTTGCAAAAATTAATCGGTTAGCTAGCCATTAATTACTTTTTGTTTCTTACTGGTTACTTTATTTGAATGCGTATTTGTGGCGTGGATACACCTGGGGACTTGAATTCATGTGTGTTTTTGTCAGTGTAACAGTGGTTCTTAGGCCTTGTCTCAACATAAACGTTGTATCACTTTAGTTATCCCAGCACAGTGAACGTGATATCCCTGCTGTGGATGCTGTTATGGCTTCTTGCTGTCTGAGAAAGGGAATGAACAGGCTATCAGCACTTCTATCGGTATAACTTCATCCAGACTAGGGGTTGTATCAATATTACTATTATAGTAAAAGAATCACCCCCACCGCCCAGTTGAGGTCCCAGCCTGGGGTATTTTAGTCTGCAGACAGAGATTCCTCAGACCCTTAATAAACCCACATGATACCGGATAAGCAAATATGGGGAATCTTTCTACAGGAGGATGAAAGGCTGATATTGCAGCCAGAAGGACCTGAAGTGAATTATTAACCCTAATTACTTTAGATCCAACAAACAATCCAGGTTGACTGGAAGAGCCACCAAATCAGGCAGAAGGCAGCAATACCAACACCAATGGAGAAATCTATTTAGTTTCTGCAGGTAAATAGTGCAGGTTGACCTTTTTCTACTGTTCAGTAATACCTGTTATACTTCTGTAGAGCAGGATGGGTCTAACGCCTTGAGCCATGCCTGAGGCAGAGAACCAATTGGAAGAAGCCCATGACCAGCATCCTGTGAGGTTGGGAGCTTGAATGATGGTTAGACACATAGATGAAGCAGATAAAGGTACCAAGCTTGTCTTAGCCAGGTCAGCACTATTAAGATAACTCTGGTTCTGTCCTGTGTGATATTGTTCATCACCTATAATATCAGCAGCATTGGAGGAAACATATGGACCAGACATTTCTTCCCAAGACAGAAGCAAGAAGTGGTAGCCCAAACCTTCTCTTGAGCAGAAAAGAGGACACTGCCTGTTCCTGGAAGCGATCCATCTTTGGAAGTACTCGTTTTCACAATATCCTGGGGAGAACTTGGGTGTCTGTAGTGCTGCGAGAGGGGTCTACTGAGAGGGGACTACTGAGATTCAGATCTGATGAGCTATGCATCAGTTCCGTGGCTTCATGGCTTTAGGGCACAGAGAGAGAGATCTTCCTGCTGCCTGCATTTTTTTTAATATAGAACTTGCAGGATATATTATCTGTCATGACTTTGATTGATTTGCCCCTTATGGGTATGTCTTCACTGCACGCTTATTTCAGAATAAGCGATTTCAAAATTTATATTTCAAAACAGCTTATTTCAAAATAGCACATCTACACAGCAAATGCCTGTCAAAATAGTACTGAGCTAGCATTTTTCCTCATCAAATGAGGGTTACAGAATTTGAAAAAAGAAGCCCAAAATAATGGGCTTGCTGCATAGATGCTCACTTTGTTATTTTGAAATAACACTGCTATGTAGACGTGCCCTAAGAGAGGCAGGAAATTAAGACAATCCCTAACAGCCCTAAACTCCATCAGTTTGAGGTGGAGCCTGGTTTCTTTAGTTGTCCACCTGCCTTTAATTATGCAGGTACTGAGGGGGGCTCCACATCTCAATGGTGATGCATCTGTCGGTATAGTTATTGATTGTGCTGGGTGACAGAAAGGAATACCTGCACAGTCTAAGATGTTCCTCACTTTTAAAGGAGCTGTCATCTATCTGACTAAGGTGTCTCTCACTGAATAAAGAACTGTTCTAAGCCACCCCTGGAATTTCCTCCTTAGCCATTTGAGTTCAAATCTCCCTTGCCCTGGACTTGAGCACCAGGCAGAAATTGCTCTTCTGGGAGATGTTGGACCCCTGAAAGTAATGAACACACTTAAGCGGGAGTGCTGCTCGCACGTATAGCCTTTTGGCAGGAGGGAGACTGTTTGAAACGTGGCCAGGCATGTACTACAAGGAAAAAAAAAGTTTCCCGAAGAGAAAGAAGAGTAAAACAATCCTCTCACTACTTACCTAACCAACTATAAAAACTATGGAACCACTATAGAAATATTACAGAAGCCAAGGCATGCTCAAGGCAGAGATGGCTGAGCTCTAGCCCAGGCTGAGGTAGCTGAGAAGGAATTGATGGTGGTGCACCTGTGCACCCTGATATAGCTTTGGCATCTGGCACGAGGAGGCATAAGGCGCAAGTGTGGTCTGAATAGGCACTGCTAACTGAAAATCTCCGAACCAGGGCTGGAGAAATGCATGTGCACTGGAAGTTGAACACCTCTATGGACTTGAAGAACTGGACTGAACCAAGTAATGTGGAGGGACAATACATAAATTTAGGCCCTAACCTGCGTATCTTTTGGGTGCAATTGATACAGGGATTGCAGAGCAGCTCGTTGTGGCTCCCTGATTCTTGAGCTTCATATCTCAAGCAGTCATCTGCAAGACCACAGCACCATTCCAGGTGCATGCCCTGTCCTGCCCCCACCAACCTCTGACCAGCCCCTGGAGGTTGCAGCATGCGTGTGTGGGAGGGCACAAAAATGTTTATACCAGGACTATATTAGCTGGAGGCACAATGGGGACCCTCAGCTAGGGAGATTTAGTTGCTTAGGGGCCCAAGTCTTGTTTGGTCACATTTCATATCCATTTGGCACAGATGGAAAAGACAAACCAAGGAATTGGATATTGGGAAGACAGGCCCACACACACTCTGTGATTCCAAGGCTAAACTTCCTTCACCTTCTGCATGGCCACAAATCCCTGCTTTGCGCATCTACAATTGGACACTTTGTTAGTATCATTTCCCCTCTTACTGTATATCCTTTTCACAAGGGCTGTGTCTACACTGGCATGATTTTCCGGAAATGCTTAAAACGGAACAGTTTTCCGTTATAAGTATTTCCGGAGAAAGAGCGTCTACATTGGCAGGATGCTTTTCCGGAAAAGCCTTTTTCCGAAAAGCGCCCGTGGCCAATGTAGACGCGCTTTCGAAAAAGCCCGATCGTCATTTTCGCGATCGGGCTATTTTATGGAAAAGACTGCTGGGCTGTCTACACTGGCCCTTTTCCGAACAGTTTTCGGAAAAAGGACTTTGCCCGAGCGGGAGCAGCATAGTTTTTCCGGAAAAGCAGCTGATTTCTTACAGTAGATCGTCAGTGCTTTTCCGGAAATTCAAGGGGCCAGTGTAGACAGCTCACAGCTTATTCCGGAAAAGCGGCTGCTTTTCCGGAATAAGTGGCCCAGTGTAGACACAGCCAAAGATGTAGAGAGCAGAAGCTGACAGATGATTTGGATACTTTAAGGCAAGCACACAGGGAGGTGGGAAGGGTGTGAAAGCACCATGGTTTCCCAAGTGAGCATGCTCTGGCGGCCAGGGGAAGGCAGGAGCAGTGCTCTGCCCGTGCCTATTTCCTCCATGCTCTGACCAGCCAGGGGAAGGCTAGGGCTGATTTCCTCGCTTACTTGGGGGACTGTGTGGGGTGCATTCCCACCCTTGTGGTCCACCTTTACAAAAAAAGCACCACTCCTCCCCCACAGAAATTCTTGTGTATGAGCCTGCTTAACAAAAAAAAAAAAAAAAAAAAAAAAATCAAAACAAAAGAATAACTTACATAACTTGTAAAAATCCTCTCGCTGGGTTTGATATGTCTTCGGATCTCACATTCGTTTGGCTGAATGATTGTGACCCCATCATTGGAAAAGACATAAAACATATTTCCCACACTTAGACCTTTAAGGAAAAAAAAGAAGCAGATTTTTTTTAAAAAAACACACACATTTCTAGACTTTCTTTTTGGAAGAACAACAAAAAGTCACTTTGCATAAGAACTGGTAATTTGGATGCAGCTGGTACATTCACAAATTCAAACTTCATGTCAAAACGAGGACTTCAGGGTGTGAGGAAGGAGGTACAGACACATTCAAAAACACATTGCTTTGGTGGCAGCAGTAACCAAATCTTGAAGTCTTCCATGACTGTATCTGTATCAGAATTTGAATGTGTGTGACATTGTAATCTTGTCAAATCATGACTTTCTTTCTCTTTCCATTTACATGGGAAATAGCTTGCTAACTGTTATGAGATTTAGAAGGAACTTTCACCTAAAACACACAAACAAAATAACTCAAAGCCATGCAGTTATAATTAATTTGAAATTTTGCAATTTGCAAATTGTAAAGATAAATAAAAACGTTGTTTGGTTATTTCATGAAATACTTTTTAAAAAATCCACCCTGTATTTTAAAACCACCTGCATGAGTAAAAAATAGCCACCAAAACAAATACATTTTTGAAATTTTGCAAACTGTAATTCACAAATGTGGAATATATCAGCATTGCAATAGCACTCCTCTATCAAAACTGGGGCATTCCAGGAGCTTTTGCTTCTCAGTGGATTTCTGTTGTACGATTATAATTTGAACATTTCTGCTTAGTAGAAATGCTCTACAATATTGATAGTTTATTTCTTATTCAACTACATGCAAATGTAGTAAATAATATCTTATAAAATGGTGGTGGGAATCTTTTCAAATATTCTACTCAGAAAGTTCCCAACATTCTTTAGATTTTTATACCACCTGCTAAATAAATTCTTCCAATGGCTTTTGTTATCTCTGTTAATGTTGATAGTGTACTTATCTGCCAAACTTCCATGGCACTGGTGACAAAGAATTTTGGTTTTATTAAAATTTGCTCCATAGAAAATAAGTGATCCTGCAAACACTTATCATCTATAAATCCTATTAGGACTACTCATGTCTAAAGTATTACTCTATATGTCTTCAGTGCTTCCAGGATTGGTGCCTAAAACATTAGCTATTTTTATCATATAAACTATATATGATTGGGGCTAACAGAGTTTTAGCAAATTTAGCCAATTTCATAAAATATATATCTGGTTTCCGAGTACACCTGCATAGAGAGCAGGGGTGGGCAATAATTTTGATGGGGGAGGGTCACGTCAAGATTTTGGAAAGTGGTCAAGGGCCACACTCTTCCATGATATTATTGGATGTGGTGTGGGGTCTGGAATGGAGGCTGGGTGCAGAAGGGAGCTTGGGGTAAGGGTTTAGGGTGCAGGAGGGCATTTGGGGTCTGGAAGGGAGTTTGGGTGAAGGAGGTAGTTGTGACCTGGACAGGAGACTGGGGTGCAGGAGGGGTACAGGGGTTTGGGTTATAACCTAAGGCAGGGGGCTGAGGTATAGGAGGGGTATAGGGGGTTTGTGTTATGACCTAGGGCAGGGACTGGGTTGCAGGAGGGAGTGCAGGGGTTTGGGTTGTGACCTGGGGCAGGGATTGGGGTGCAGATTCTGGGTGGGGGTATGGGTTCAAGGGGGTAGAGGGTTTGGTTTATGTGGGGTGGGGGGCCAGGACTAGGGGCAGTGGGTTGGAGGTAGGGTGGGGTGCCAAAGACAGGCTCTGGCTGGGAGACTTACTTGGGTGACCTCCAGCCAGCAGCCCAGCAGGTTAATCAGGCAGCCTCCCTGCCTGCCTCACCCCCGCACAGACTGCAGGGGCTCTCTGAATAAGAGCCTGAGGGGAAGGGAGAATGGTGCTTTGTGCACTTCCTGTTCTTCAAACAGGGAGCTCCCATTGGCTAGAAACCAGCCAATGGGATTGTGCTGGGAGTGGGGGCAGCGCATGTAGCTTCTCCTCCCCTTCTCCCCCACAGCTGTGAAACACAAATGGCCAGCAGCCACTTTTCTGAGTGGCATGCGGGGCAGGTGGGGTAAGTAGGGAGTCTGTCTGAAGCTCCCCGCTGCATTCGTGGTCCGGATCCGGTGGCTTGGTGGGCCGCATCCAGCCCGCAGGCCGTCTTTTGCCCAGCCTTGATATAGAGACACTTTAGCTTTGATATGTTTGTTGCTGCACTGAGAATCTGATGCTTTAAGATTAGCTTCTGAACCATACCACAGAAATACCCCAGTTAAGGCATTAAGCAGATACAGGAGCTGTGATCCTTAAAGGTGATGCTGCAGTAAGGGATCATGCATTCTGAGAAAAAAACCCATAAATATTGAATTTCCTCTCAGGCTCTACCTAAGGACTAAGTAGCTTGGTAGATGCTAAGGACTAATTTTCCTGAAATACTTTACTGGGTCATTTTCCCCAGGCTTTATAGACAAAGATCCACTCTGACTGCACACACATAACTCTCACTTATTTCAGTGGGAACTGAGTGTATATATCAGGGACCAGAAGTTGGCCCTTTGTGCAATGAGCAAATGAATCTGCATATGTAAAATAAAAGTTTCATTTTAAAAAGTGAAAAGTCATGCAATAGATTATGGCAATTATGATAGATGCCTGTTATTATCTGCATGCACATTATTAGTATTATTTTATTTGATGATTTGGTTAAGAATATGAATGCGCATTTCAACTTTCAATAGCAAAAACACTGCTTTATAATGCCTTCAGTTCTGTGCAGATTTGGAGATACTCTTCCAATTTACTTTAGTTACCCATGTTTTAACATTATGGTTCTGAATCTGCTTCCACTAAAGTCACTGTGAATTTTGTATCTAACTTCAATGGAAGCGTGACCAAGCACTACTTTTAGCATTAAGATGTTGAAGATAACACTCTTTCAGGGTTTACACGGTATTAAGTTAAAATGCTCTTATGGTCAATAATTTTCAAGTCTCCTTTACATACTGAACTTACTTTTCACTAACTAACCATTGGAATTCAACTGTCATATCAAAAACATGCACCACATTCCTGAGGGTTTACACACAACAAGGATATGTCTAAACAGCAGCGCTACTTCAGGATATTGGAAGCTAGTCCGCTTCTTGACAGTGCGCCCAATATTTCAAAATAGCTTTTGAAATAATGGGTGCACTATTCCAACATCCCTGTAAACCTCATTCCATCAGGATTATGGGATGTTTCGGAATAGCGCTCTATTTTGAAATTTGATGCTGTGTAGACAGCACAAAATTTCAAAATCAGTCATTTCAAAATTAACTCAAAATAAGCTATGGAATTTGTGTAGTTCAAATTGCGTAGCTTATTTCGAGCTATCGGTGTAGTGTAGACACACCTTAAGGGTCCAATTGGTATGAATAAGGCAATCCATGTACAGTAATGGTTTTCTTCATTCTAAACCAAATCTAGTGAACCATTTACATCCTATGGTTTCATGTTTAAATTTCTATACATTTTTTATTACTGATGATTATTTATTTGTGTGCTCTCCCTGGCCTCCCTTGGCTCAGACATAATGAAAACTATTCCAACTTTGAAAATATCATGATAATGAACTCTATATCTGAGCCACCTCATCTTCCATCCACTATTTTCACTACATAGTACATGCACATGAAAGCACTAATCATTGCATATACTTCCAATTCTATGTGAAACTGGCCAAGCATGCTATGTGCACTCAATTCCTGGGTTTTAGTTGCATATATTCTGTGAAAACATGAAAATATACCCCTCTTTCAATGACCAACTGCAATTATTTAAACTCTACAATGAAAAGCTTGCTTCACGCAATACAACAGGGGTTTTCAAACTTTGGGTCATGACTTCTCAGGGGAAGCCACTAGCTGGCCACGAGATGTTTATTTACCTGGCCACTCACAGCTCCCAGTGGCTGTGGCGCACTGTTCCCAGCCAATGGGAGCTGCGAGGGGGATTGAAAATAAATTGTTTAACCGGTTAACATTTTCCATGGATATTTACATCCCTAGTGTCACCTTAATGGACTCAACTGTACCATCCTTTGGTTAATAATGTTTAATAAAACACCAGCTTTTAATTTTAACAAGGACAATACGTAAAAATAAACAAACAAAAAGACCTCTTTCTCATCCAGCCTTTTCTCTTTGCCAAGTTTTATAAAAAATTGGTTCCTTTCTCTAGAATGAATTTGCAGATCAAATGTTTTACAACTTTATTTCTAATATGTAGGGAAAGATTTATATAACCATATTCTAAACCAGCTGAGTTATTTCAGGAACACTGATAATAAATCTGCTATCATTAGCATTGTTGGAATTCAATTTTGAAATGTGCAGGTTTGATTCTGGTCAGTTTACAGTAACTACACTATATTTAGTAGAACTATTATTT
This sequence comes from Rafetus swinhoei, assembly GCA_019425775.1. NCBI lineage: Eukaryota > Metazoa > Chordata > Testudines > Trionychidae > Rafetus > Rafetus swinhoei. Next base: position 16,039,098 of record CM033428.1, on the reverse strand, counting down.
GAGTTTATGCATATGTGTTCCTTTAATTCTTTTATTCCTACAATTTTCCATCTGCTTTTTCATGCAGTTATCTCAGCCCTAATGGATCTTTTAGGTAGAATATGGGATGAAAAGTATATAAACAACTATGCACCAATACATACGTAATGCTTGACTGATTTAATTCAACAGCCGTTTCAGATCTGGGCAAACTATACACTGGAATACAGCAAATGGAAATGTCCACAGCGCAATTTACATCAAGCTCAGCAGTGAAGAAACACATCATTGTGTATTACACAGTAGCTGGTGCTGACTTAGAAATAGGGAAGAGCTGTCTCAGGACAATCTGCTGAAGCTAGTGACGCTGGCATTAGGAATGACCTCAAAGCTGCTGCTGTTACATATATGCCGGGGAATGGAACAGTGAATACACTCTAGGTGTTCATGTGCCTCCAATCCACTGGCAAAATTGGTCCCTAGACTATAAAACACCCATCCCCCTCCCAACTACTATAAGGATGTAAATATATTTTTAAGTCCCATCATAAACTTGTGTTGCATTGGGTTCAGGCTTAATTTGTGCAGCTACCACACAAGGAAGACTAGATATTATTAGCCTACTAAAATTATGGATCAAGTCTTCCTCAATGAATAAATTGTTCTTGAATAATTTCCTTAATGTATCTGGCACAAACATCCTTTCCTTCTGGCTTCAGGCAAAGCATATATTTCCATCCTACCAGATGACAGTGCAAGGACCATTTTACACCCAGTGTGCTACCCAATGCAAAGAGAGGATCTTATTGCATTCACTTGGCTTAGGACTTTTTGTTTTTCTTTGGCTTTGCCCTCAGGATTTAGAGGCATAAAGAAAGTGACCTGTAGCTCAAAAGTGCACAGAGCCAAATGTCCACATTTGTGCATGCAGTTGCCATAACTACATATGCAAGTGGATAAATTGTGCAATATCCAGTTGGGACACATCTGTTTAGATGTTTTTCCATATTCATTTACCTCTATTGCATGTGCAAATTAGTATATCAATACTCATTTTTGCACATAACTACAGTACATGCACACACAATATCAAATCTGATTGTGGCCACCTGTGTCTCTTAACTGGGCTTGAGTGCATTAGCTACTTAGGAAGCCTTTTTGTCTAATTTAGCCTTCAAGTTACAGAAAATTTGACCTTGTGCAGGACACACTATAAATCTGACCAGATTAGAGGTTTTAATTGCCAATTAAAACAAGAAGAAACGAGGCATCCTGTGCCCCTCATCTATTTAAAGCATTGGAGGAAACAACAACTATTGTTTCACCCAACACATATGAACATAATAAGCAGGTATGGACGTGATTTACATAATAAACATTTGTACATACTGTAAAGAACAGGCAATGCACAGTATGAAACACGTTTAAAAAATGGAACATACTGAGTATAAATCTACCTTTGCTCATTTATAGTAAATTGAGATCATAGTTGTTTTGGAAATTCCGTTAAGTTATTGATATTTGTGAAGAATTTGATATTAAATTGCATTGGTGATTGTTACTACCAAATCAAGAATTTCAATTACATCATGATCACTTATTATTTTATAGCAAAAAATATCTAAGGAATTATGTTCAGGATTTACTTCACAAAAGTGACATCTATTATTTGAAGGGTGGCTTTTGAACTGCTGCTCTGATACTTAATCTGACAACCATAAGAGCTGATAAAGTTAGTGGCAAGTCAGTGGAGAATGGCCCGTTATGGAATTATTGAAGCAGACAAGCACATTATCACTACAACAAAACAACTTTACTGCAGTACCTTCCTCTCGCCACAGTATGTTTGCAACTGCAGCATCAGAAAATTGGGAAAGCCAGAAAATAATCAAGAAAAGAAAAAAAACATACAGTGTCAAAATTTTCATTGTAGCAGTTATCTGAATTAACACTCTGATTTTAAGTGAATTGTTTCATTTCTGAAAACTTCATAACATTTATCCAGGCAAAGTATTTAAATTGAATAAAACAGCAGGAAAAACAGACATTTCCAAAGTCAAACATTTCCTTGTGGGAGCATCCAGCAGTCCTTGCACTGGTAAAATTCTTGTTACACTGAATGTGAGTTTTGCCTACACAGAGACTGCAGGATCAAGCCTTAATATATGGAATGGTCTCTTGAATGTAAATGTGGGGACAGTACAGACAGTGAATTGCCATACATTTTCATTAAAGCAAAATTCTGAAGCCTAGAACAGTTATACCAATTAAATGCTTTCCAGTATTTCTTCTGGGAATTTTATGCAGCAACATGATATTTTCATTTAGGATTCAATCACCCTCCTTAGGTATACTAGAATTTCATCTTGTAATATTTCAAATTGTTTTTCAGCATAATATAATTTCTACTCAGTATAATTTCTTGCTCAGGGGTTCAAGTGAAGTGACTGATATTAGACAGAGTACACTATTCTACTCAATGAACCAAGTACTGCCATGAATGTGTGTACCCATTGTTAACGTCTAATTCGGAATGTAGTACATTTCTGGGAGGTGATCTAAGGAGCAGACTCCTGTTTGCACATAGTCCTAAATATATCAACACACATGTATAATCTGCAGAACCTTCAGAAGCAGCATATGTAGAAGCAATCTGGAGAATTACACCAAAGCAACAATCAAGCAGCTCTCCAGATATTGCAATTTCATGTTGTATAATGCTCATGTAGCACTGCTGCACTCTAACCAAAATGGTGGCTAAAATTTGGATGACAAAACATTTGTTTTTGGTATGGAAAATAATATTTTAATATTTTTAAAGTCTGTTTTGCTACTTTTCAATGTGATATAGGTAGACTAAAAAATTCAAGCAATCCGAACTTTCAAAAAATCCTCTTTCGAAAAAGAGCATCTAGACTACAACCAGTACTTTCAAAAAATCAAGCTGCTTTTTTGAAAGAGAGCACCCAGGCAGTCTGGATGCTCTCTTTCGAAAAAGCACAGTTTGCATTACATAGCGCTTTTTTTCAAAAGAACAATTTCAAAAAAAGGCATTCTTCCTCGTAAAACAAGGTTTTCCGCGGCCGAAAAAACTGCCACAGTCTTTCAATTTACTTTCGAAAGAATGCGGTGGCAGAGTAGACGCAGGGGAACTTTTTTCCAAAAAAGGCCACTTTTTTTTAAAAAACCCTGTAGTCTAGACACACCCTTAGAGTTAAAATAATCTCAAAGACCACACTTCTAGGTGTCCAAATATTTGGCTATTTTGAATATGAAATGGTTTGAAAAAGGAAAAGTCTTTACAAACAGACATTTTATTTTTTTTTAAGTCAGGCAATCATTTGAAGAAATCTCTGATTGTATTATTTTATGGCCAAAAATAGTAGTAATGTATTACCTTAGTAACGCTAGTATCTATGCCCAGATCTCAACACAACCCTAACACAAAAGTCTGTCAGTGATGTGATACAATAAGTCTTCTATCATACCTCATGTGATATCATTTCAAAATAGAGCCTGATTCGTGATTCTGTAACCACTGTGTGGGCAGATTTCACACTAGTTTTAATGGAAGTTCCACAGACTGTGTAGAATGATTCCAGGACTGAGGTGCAATTGAAAATATGTGATGGTTAATTTAGTGGACAAAAGAACACAAAGCAGATTACATTCAAGTTATGCCTCATCCTTGAAATCCTTACTAAGGCAAATTTCCTATTAAATGCGTTCAGGTCCACATTGATTAAAATGAAAGAGAGGAAGCGATAACTTCAAATAAACCACATAGAATTAGAACAAAACTAAATAGTGGATTCCTAAAAAGATAAAGGAAAAATTAAGCTTACGAGTCTTTCTGGCAGAATCTTCGATGAAGAGAGAAGATATGTCCTCATCCACTCCCACTTCATTTTTAGCAATGCAGGTGTAGGCACCGGTGTCTTCATATCGAACACTACTGATATGAAGTTCACTTCCATTTGCTGCAACAGAGACATCCATAAACTGTTCCTCTTAGCTGTTCAAGAAGAAGCTTGAAGAGGCTTACAAAATGACAAGTTTTTACCTCTGAAACATGGTTTTTACCATGTTTAAACTGAGATTCTGAGGAGTTTACAAATTGGTAAAGGATGGAAAAAGTTTCCTTTCTCTAGTGTCAAATACAGATTTCTCACGAGGAAATAAAATGAAATTCCACACCAAAGAGAATGCAACTCCTCAAGTAAAAATTTGCAAAATTCCCTTTTGCCCAGAGTCAAACAAATACTGCACAACTTTTTTCATCAAATCAATGAAAAACTGATTTTTCACCATTTTAGCAGAGGGTGTGAATGTTTTCTACATAATACCGTCTATTTTGTTATTCTCTATAATGCATTTAAGTATCCTTTTAACTGTCTCTGTGTGTTGGGTGAAGTCCCCTTTCTTTATATTTGTATTGCAAGTACAATTTACATATGATCCTGCCCTTTGTTAGCTTTTGAAAATGAGGAGCTAAAATTAGCATGAGAAATAATTTCATGTGCTGATGTTAAGATGAAAAGTGAGGCACATGAGTCAGAGCTTGACTCTCAATAGACTTCCGACTTGTCTAGTCATTTACATCTGTACAAAATGAATGTAATATATTGTCTTTCTGATTTACTCTGATATAAATCATGGGCAAAACAGTGGAGAATCAGGTACACTGATTTTAAAAGAATATTATTGTTTATATCAATCAGTGTCACTGAAGAAAGAGATAAGGGGCACGTTTACGCAGCAGTGCTAAAGCTTATTTAGGCTTTTGGTGCTGTTTATGCAGCAAGAAGTCCAAGAAAAAGCACTCTTCCTCTGACTTCCCTTACTCCTTGTAAAATAAGGATTACAGGAGTCGGAGTAAGAAGTCCTCTAGATCGACATTATTTTGACATGATGTCGAAATAACTGCTTGTAGTGTAGATACCGACTATGTTATTTTGGAATAACGTCATTTATTCCGAAATAACACTGCTGTGTAGACGTACCGAGAAAGAAAGAGCAGAGATCATGGACTGTAATTTTCACACTTTTCTGACAGAAAAAAAAAGAACATCTACTTTTAGGTGCAACATAAACCATTTAACTCCTTTTTTTATAGTACGCATATTAACCAGAATTCTATTCTTACCTAAGAGTGTTAGTTGTTTGGATAGTTTGGGCATGATATCAATGCCATTTTTTAGCCAGGAAATTCTGGGATTAGGAATGCCTTCAGCATGGCATTTGAGACTTGCAGATACACCAGGTTCCTGTGCCTGAGTTTCAGGATAGACACGAATTACTGGTGGCACTGTGGAAATAAAGAATTGGTGACATTACACTAAGTGTCAGTTGTCATCTCTTTGTGCTTTGTAATCCACTGACTTTGATCTCTGTTGTAGAAAAGCCTGATCCAAAGGATTATGAAATAAACATTTTCTTTTCCATTGTAAACTAGAGTTAAAGCTGCAGAGTAGAAACAAAATCATTACTGTAGTCTGTTGACTGAATCAAAACAAAAATTATTCAAAACTAAATTCAGGAGGTTGTCCTTCTACTTTCAAGTCAAATCATCTTTGATTTTTTTCACTAGGCCTTAAACCAACTTTGTCTAAGTTTATTGGAAATACTCCCATCAGCTTCAATGAGAGTTGGATTGGGGATTACTCAATGCTTAAAGTTGATCATGTGCTTAAATTCTTTGCTGCTCAGGGGCTAACGAACCTCCTTTCTTACATAAATTGGAAACATACTGAAATTAGTGGAAGAAGTGCCTGCACTTATTCAACAAAAGGCACCTAATGAGTCAATATTTTTAATTATTAAGTATGCATAATAAAATAGCTTAACATTTTACTACATATGATTCTGAGCAACTAGGAAATATATAATGTATGTAGTTGAAAAGCATCCAAAAACTGAAGGAAACATTTGTGTACTGATTGGTAGAACTACTAAGTATATTACAATTTCAAACAAATTAATTGATTTTCAGCCATGTTGTGATCATTGCTCAATTCAACAAACCTGTTGTTACCCATTAACTATTTCTTAACTATCTACTCTGGTATGTTTAAATATTTAAAAATAATTCAAAATGTTTAAGTTTGGTTGTATTCAATGTATATGCTTACTCTTAATATTTAAATACATTTCAAAATGCTTGTGAAAGTTGTCAGGGTGACAGAATTACAGAACTGGTCTTAAGTCTTCTAATTAGATGAGTGTAAGCCATTCAAAATTACATAGTTGCTCATCATTACTAAACAATTTCTATAGATATTTCCTTATTCTTAAATATATGAAAATACTATGGTATTTTATACACTACACTGTGCAGAAACTGTGGGCAAGTAGTGACTTTTTAATGGAAACAATAGGCAGGAGATAATAGACAACTATGGATACCATTCTTCTGAACTGTTCAAGCAATATACCTCAGACCTAACCAAAAGAGGTGATATGATTCATTAAAAACTTCAAAAACAATTATAAAGGTCCATTAACTCTTTAGTCTTTCAGCTTAAATTCCCAACATTAATTGTGATGGGCTAGATATTCAAAGGTATTCAAGCATCTACAAATGCAGATAGAGCTTTTTGAAAGTGCCTAAGCAGGTTATGTGCTTAACTACCATTGAAAGAGAGAGAGAGGAGACCTAGGTCAGATTCACTCCAGAAGCCTAGAAGTGAAAGGTCCCATAACTCATTACTAACCTCTGGAGATAAGAGTATTTGTAGTGTTTATGACTTCAGACATTGTGACTATAGCTTCAATAGTCTTGCTGAGAAAAGACACATAACAAGAGCCACCACTTTGTTACACTGCCAAATATAACTCTCCCAGTTTACAGATCATGTTTTCTTGGGGGTGTGGGGAAGGAAGCAGGAGGTTTATGTGGCTTGATCTTACACGTAAAGTATAGTTCCTACAGCATAGCAAAGAACTAAGTTCCCCCCTCTCCAGATTTTGGCTGGTATTTGAAATTCTATTTTTACTGGTTATGTGTCAAAGTCTGAAATAATGCTTCCAGAGGGGGTTGTGAAGATCTCAGGGAAGAGCAAGAAGGGTTGCTCATTTGGAACAAACAACAGCATTGTCTCTTACCATTTACTGAAAGATACAGAACATAGGAAAGCATAAGGTTGTGAAAAGAACAGACCAGAAAGAGGGTGGTATTATATAGTCACTTAATGTGATTCCCTTTCTTCCTCACGGTCTCAGGAGAATACGAAGTTGTAATGTGAAAACAGAAATTTCTGCTATAGAGGGAAGAATAATATGTTACTTGCCAACAGGAAACTGCACATTCAGTAATTTAGATGAAGCAACTGCAAACAGTCTCTGTATAAAAGCTTGCAGTGTGTAGTACCCACAGCCAGATTCCTGACACTGGCACTCCCAAAGGGGTGCAAACTATATGATTTGGCAACATTCAGTGGCCCAAGAGGGCAGGGCCAGGTGAACAGTGTCACAGGGCTAGTGTCTGGTAACTGAATCACAGAAATGCACTCTGCACCTTTTCCCAGAAAGTAACAGTGCTGGTGTACAGGAATGTTGCTTGAATCTGCCCTGTGTATGCAGAATGCACAAGAGCACCATCAGTGGGCCAATGCATCCCAGGGCTCCTCACAGTGCTCCAAAGAGAAATAAGGGCAAAGTTTATACGATGGTACTTATATATACCATGGTACTGCAGTCCCTATAACAAACAAAAAATTTTCTACTATGAAGAAGAGAAGAATCAAAATTCTCTAACTCATGCTCACTGCTTTTCTAGTCACCTTTTGACAAGAGAGGAGCTCAAACACAGACTGCCCCCATTTCATTACACTGATTTGAATCAACAGAATGTTTGCAGTCATCTCCCAAATAATGGGCATAAGCGATGAGATGTCTCTGGCTTGAAAATCAGTAGATGAAAATGTTCTAGTTCTATGAGTCTGAGGATTTTGAACATATCAGGTACCATGACTTGTGTGTTTAACATTTCAAAAATGTGTCCAAATTAAGTCATTGTGAGCACTCAGCTGTCAACAGACTATTTAAGGCAGTAATAGAGACTGCTGTGCTTTCCTTCAGAATGCAGTGGTCCAATTTCTGTCAGTTTTTCAGTTAGGGGGCGTCTACACAGCAGTGTTATTTCAGAATAACTGATGTTATTGTGAAATAAAATAGTCCGTGTCTACACCACAGGCAGTTATTTTGACATAATGTCAAAATAATGTTGCGCTGGAGGATTTCTTACTCTGACTCCTGTAACCCACATTTTATGAGGAGTAAGGGAATTCGTAGGAAGAGTGCTCTTTCTTGGACTTCCTGCTACTGTGTAGACAGTGCCAAAAGCCAAAATAAGCTATTTTGACATAAGCTGCGCAATTGACGTATCTGAAGTTGCGTAGCTTATTTCGGCTTTAGTCCTGCTGTGTAGACATGCCCTTAGAAAACATTGGGAATCAATGAAGTAACAGTTTAATGACTCACAATTCTATACAAAGCCCCAAGATGACAAATGTACTTTACTCTAACAGCTGCTATAGAAAGAAAACTTATCAAATGAAATTTATCCACAGCTTGTTAAGGTGCTTGGTATCTGTCTCGGGGCTGTTCTAGTAACTGAGTTTAACAATAAGCTCCTTAAAGCCCTTTTTTTTAAAAATGAGCATAACAAGTGGGAGATGAGGCCTTTCTGCCTTGCCTACCAGGTACCTAAAATAAGTATCATGTTATTAGCGCTGGTTAATCCTTCGAATGGAGTCAGACATGACAGCAAGACTTCACGCCTGGTTCAATGGGTTTGAAAAAGGTTGTTCAAGTGACTAAAGGCAATGAAGAAAAGAACACCTAAGAATTTACAGCAAAGATTCTACCTATACATTAGCTATTTAGATTCATTTTGTTTCCTATTCATAAAAAAACACAATGCACCATGAGAGTGTCCTGACATCCATGGCAATAAATCCCACTCGCCACAAGAACCTTTAACTAGACTGACTACTTTCTGACTCTGCTAATCATAGTCTCTCTAGAGGTATAAAAACCATATTGATTAAATTTTGTATTTTAAGAGAGCTGTGTTTACTATGAAAAGCAAGCTTTGGTTTCGTCAGTTAACATTTAACAGGTGCAATTCTTAAATAAATGGATTTATTTGTATTTGACTTAATCCTTCTCCTGTTGATGTCAATAGCAAAGCTCCGATTTGACTTAAGTGGGTTCAGATCAAGCCAAAGGATAGGAAAGATATATATATTTTAATGTCTCATACAGTTCCTGATTAAATGGCCTTGCTCAAAGGACACTGTTGTGATTGGTCTCAGAAGGATAGCTGTGTTAGTCTGTATCTGACATGGTAATTGCTAGATTTGGGGGGGGGGGGGAGTTATTGTGAAGCTTTAGGGTTAGATGAAGGCACACTACTCAACAAAGGTGAGATTTACCTTTTTCATCTGTAGACTGAGAGCCAGAAACTCCTGGATTCCAGCCCCCAAAACATCAACTCCCTCAGTAGCTTTAGACAAATCCTTTAAAATTCTCTGATTCAGTGTCCCACACAACCGCATGGAATATGCAATCACCTCTCTGAACTTTTATGAAGACCTGGAGTGCCATGTTTGTTTCATGAAGATTCACAAAGAAACAAAGTGATTTAGGAGCTTAAATCCCATTTTCAAAACCACCCGAGGAACTTAAATTCCACTGAGAATCAATGAAATTTGTTTTGATTCCTAAGAGCTAGATTGTCTAAGGTATTTAGCCTCCTAAAGTTGCAGATAGTTACCTAGTTGGACTTTCAAAAGCACCTTAAGCAGGTTAGGTTCTTATCTGTCAATTGGCACCTAAGCATTTTCAAAATCCCACTAGGCACCAACCTTTTTTGTCAGGTGCCTAAATACCTTTGAAAATCTGGTCTTTAGCAGTCTGAGTTTCACTGAAAGTAAATGGGATTCAAGCTCTTAAGTACCTACGTCCCTCCTGAAAACATGACTTTTGCTCCCAACATCAATTAAATGTTGCAATGCTGGGCAAATATACACAGAAATACCCTTAAAAATGTGGGCCCAAGTCACTTTTGAAAATGGAACTTAGAATCCTAAGTCACCAAGGTGCATGTGAAAATTTTACCCTCAATCTAGTGGTGCTTTCTTAAGTAAAACTTCTTACCACATTCATACCACTTTGCAAACATTAACACTCACAAAAGCTGTGTAAATTGGTGATGTGTCGTTTACTGCATTTTACTGCATCTTTCTGGAACTGATCCAGTTCCCCTTAATGTTAATGATTTTGCTGATTCAAGAGTGCATGTTCAAGCTTTTTATGAACAAGATACTAATTAAGAAAGCAGAGTTGACTTTGGTCTCCCTATTTCTTTATATTGCTTACTTGGATCCCAGGAATCTACATAGTTTCTTAGCAGTCTGAGAACAGAACAGATTTACATTGCCAAATGTAGCCATGAGGTAGCCTAGTAATTGAATCAATGTACTTCATTAAAACTGCCTTAATTTGAAAATATGACCAGCTGCACATTAGTGGTGGATGGGGAATCATGTTCCTCTCCCACCTTCAAAATAGAGAGCATCTATCTACTCCTGTTTGCCCCGCCATCATTTTAACCTGTATTTTTTTCGCTTACCTTATTAGAGTTCATTATACAGGTAGGTCATTATGTGCAACTGTCTTTTGATAATTGGCAACCTACAGACTGCACTTCTATTATCCTCGCTACAAATCAGTAATCTCCAGGTAGGCACATTTGTTAATAAGATGCCACCGTAAGACTTTGGAATATATGGACTACTGCTTGCCATTGGATGATGTATCTCCAATAGGATACTGGTTGAACCTCTCTAGACCAGAACTCTCTGGTCCGGAAATGTCTGGAATGATTTTAGTTAGGCAGATGTCCATTTTTCATGGGTGTGGCCAAGTTTTCTGTGGTCCCATAAAGTTTGTTTATAGCCACCAGTCTGTTCTCTGCTGATATTTTTGCTCTAATTTACCCCTAAATGTCTTCTAACAGCCCAGTAAGCAGTGGAAGTATTGGTACTACTGCTAGATAATACTGACTTCCCATGGGCTGGAAAATTCTCTTATTTGGAACTGGTCAGGTCCCAAGGGTGCTCGACTAGAGAGGTTCAACCTGTACTATGTCTACAGCCAAAGGCAATATGAAAGTGCCAGTATTTTAAATAAAGTTGGCAAGGACCAGGACTTGAGGACAGAGAAATTAGCTAAATAGACTTGTCTGCAAAAACGGCCTGATTCTGCCATCCCTACTCATGCCATTTTATGTTGTAAGTAGACCCACTCCTTAGTGTGTTAGAGCTTATAATAATAAGGTGTAAGGCACTCTGATTAAGGATGATCCAATCAAACCTCAATGCAATATATTGCTGTTACAGTATATGCATGCTTTCGTGATTATTTTAATTAATGGAGTAATCATTCCTCAGATGTTTTAATCTTTTCCATTCACAAATGAAAGGGATTTGCAGCCCTCTTTCTTGTCAGTTAAATACCACATTACAAAACATGGCATTGTTCAGAACATGTTTCTACTACTGGCAAATTCTCCTAGAGGATCCTCATAATTGAATTGAAGATCCAACTACCTATGGCAACTGTATTCAAATGTACTCACACATTATTGAGAATTATGACGATGTTTTCCACAGCACAGGAACAAAGGAAAAATATTCTCTATCCTCAACGGTTTCTTGATTTTCAAACTATCAGTTTTTGTAGCTGATTGTAATTTTACAAGAGTCTATATTCTCAGCAAATCCTTCTGTTAGAAATGATAAACTGCTTTTTTCTCTCTCCCAGTAAACTCAATGCAGGCAGTACAGAATTTTCATGTGATTTCAGCAAATGGAAAAAGGAAAACTATTTTTAAGAACTCTTCCTATCAGAAATGTACTTGCAAAGACAAATGTGGATGGATTTGTTTTCATTTTAGATCCTTGCTCTATGGGTCCTTCTATATGTTCATTTCTCCATAAGATAATGGGAGCAAATGAGCATATGTATATTTAATCTTAGCTTTTGCCACTGTCTTAACACACACACATCAAATCACATGTTACATATGCCACATAGCCATTCTATATGGTGTTGAGATTTTGTGGCAGATACCTTTAAGTTTGTGACATAAAGGGTGTTATCTGACATTGTTTATCCGAGTCTTATCAGATCAGGTTTTATGGTCTGAAAATCCTCTCTTGTGCTAGCTTTCTTATGCATACACATCAAAATTAGCATCAGGCTTTATTTACATTTCATTGTTAATATACTCTTTGACCATGTTATCAGTGGTATTTCTAAACTTACAAGCAAGTCCATATTCTTCTTAGGGTATGTGCAACATGCCTCAGATAGCACGTGACCAGGATTCATCACCAAATTTGGTCTGCTGATTGGATCATTAGCTTCCCTGGTCCAGGCTGGGTACTAACATGGAGCGTGACATGAATGCTGATCCATTCCCCCGAAGTCCATATTAATATTGCATATGTGGAAATGCTAACCAGGCACCAGCCTTGCTGTTCCGTATGAGAGGAGATTCACAATCAAAGCTGGAAATCAGGAAATGTGAGTTTCATTTCTGGCACTGCCATTGGCTTTCTGTTTTGATTCTGGGCAAGTCATTCAGAATGTTTGCCCTGTTTCTTCCTTAGTAAAGTGGGGACAATGCTTAATACCTCACAGGAGTTATGAGTCTTCACTCGTTAATGCCTGTGAAGTGCTCTGAGATCCTTGGGAATCCTCTATAGAGCTGCAAAGTTCTCAGCTGGGGGGGAGGGCTGCAACCATTTTGAGATCTGCAAGATCTTTCAGGGTGGTGTATAGTCCTGCCAATGAAATCTGGTGCCCCCAAGTCTCAGCACCCCCTACAGGACTGAAGCATCAAGGCTTGGTGACTCTCCCTCTGTCTCCTCCAGGGCTGAAGCCAAGAGTGGCATAGGGCTGAGATCCTGTGCTCCCCACATTGCCCTTATGCCAGAAACACTTGGGCTGAAACCCCAACACAAGCAGAAGCCCTGAGCCCCTGCATAGAGTTAAGAGGGCACAAAGGTATTGCCTTATCCAGAATGGAGCAGTCCTGGGGGCAGGTCCATACTCCCTCCTCCTCTCCCTCAACCAACATGAGGCCTCACCTCGGGCCACCTAGGCGGGAAGCTGAAGACAAACAGTGCATTGCAAGTGCTCCTCGGGCTGGTGGTGCCATGGAGTGGGAAGCTGTGGTATTCCCCCTGTCTGTTGCTGGTGGCCCAGGGTTGTGGCTGCTTTTCAGCTCTCACCCCCTTTGACTGCTCACGCCCAGCAGAACCCTCAGGAAGTAGCCACCAGCACACAGCCCCAGACAGGTGAGTGACCTGCTGAAGTGAGTCAGAGGGTCGAAGATTCTGACCAGTCCTTGCCCCCCTAAGAGAAGTCAAAATATGCCTAGGCACAAGGGTCTCACCCCTGGCCTGGAGCGCTGAGGTCCCTCCTCATGCCAAGTCCCAGAGTTTTTTTAGCATGTTGACGAGGGTACTCAGAAAAAAACGCTGAGAACCCTTGACCTACATTTCTGCTGTTAAAGTTCTTAAGATGCTTAGGTTACTGACTGATGGCTGATGCCTAAGCCCCAACAGGATCCTCAAAGTAGGTGATACTAGACATTGCCCGGCTTATCTCATCCACAGGGCCTCACCCAATAGGAGTTCTCAACTAGAGATGATAGATAACATTTATTGTAGTAATCGTGTTGCCGCAATTTTTTTTATTGGTTACATGGTTACTAAATTTCTTCCCGGGGGCAGGGCTGGCAGCCAGTGTGCTCCTGGCTCCCGACCCCCTCCTGGAGAGTACCCTGCCATCCAATGCTGCCACCTCTCTGTTTAAAAATTGGCTCTCCACACAGACTGTCTCCCACATGCCGCCCCGTGCTGCTGCCTCTGGGGGTGGTGGGAACTGAACTGAGGTGTTGGCATCTGAGGTGAATGCCCTTACCACTGGAATAAAGGTTCTAAGGGAGGCCCCCAGGTCTGCATTTCCCTCCCCCCCTTTCCAAACCAGGTATTTTGTACAGAGTTAAGTATTGACTCCACAGTTCTTGCAAGCAATAGTTTAGGCACTGACCTCCAGGAGAAGTTTCAGGGCTCTGGATCTAAAGAGAAGATAGGCAACTCACTCTAGCTGAAACCTAGGTACCTAATTATTTAAGCATGGGGATCAGGCTTAACAGGATGCATTGCTCTCCTCAGCATTTGCTACTGGCTATCTTAGGTTGCTCCCCGTATGAAGTGCTAGCTTTGGTGGATTCCATTCTTAGGCAACTCTCTTTCCCCATGCCTAACCAGCAGTTTGTGGAGTCCACCGAGGGCTGGACAGCTAAAATTTGGAAGCTGCAATGCTGAGCATTATAGCCCCTAAGTCCCTTTGTGGATTTGTGCCAAGAATAATAATCCATTTGAAGTATGGAAGGGTCAACAATAAAAGAACCTAACAGCACTACCACAGAACCGTTAATTCATCCTAGAGTGCAAGATTACTGCAATGGCAGTGGTGTGATATTAGAGGAAAAACAAAATTAGCTGACCTAATGAAGTAGAAAGATAATCTAATAATTCAAAGGGAGGCCTGAGGAAATATGTCTTTTCTTGGTTTTTGCTCGTATGTATTTGGCTAGAAAGGGAAGCACCATGTTATACTCAACACTATGTTTATTCAAAGATTAAATGACATTCTGGAAGGGATTTGGTCTTCAGACAGTGATGTTCTCTCTGGAATGCAGGCACTGTCACTGTGCCAAAAAGGGAACAAGTGTGAAAAGTTCATTAATGGGGTTGGCTGAAATGAAACATTTCCACAGCTGGATTGCAATAAATGAGATTGTCCTGTAATACATTTAACCAACAGAGATCAGCTCCAACCTAAATCCCGCATTTGAAAACATTTAACTTTGAGAGAAGTTAAAATCTGGATTGCAGTCTGAACTTCATACCTATCTTTAACTTAATACATATGACATCACATGACAATGTTACATTCCTTAAAGAGACAGAGGAGAAGCCTGAAATTAATAGGAAGACAGGTGTTTCTGGTTGGATGGGATATATACTGTGGCCAAAGTCATTTCCTTGTATAAAACTAAGTGGAGGAAAAGAATGGAGGAAATATGGTTTGGAAACTGGAATTGAGCATTCTTCTCATTGTGCATCGTTGTAACTATGTATTTAGACCTGTTGCACATATGTTAGGTTAGGTTAGGTCCATAAAAGGCTATTAGCCAGGGGGGTAGGAATGGTGTCCCTGGCCTCTGTTTGTCAGAGGCTGGAGATGGATGGCACGAGACAAATCGCTTGATCACTGTCTTCGGTTCACCCGCTCCGGGGCACTTGGTGCTGGCCACTGTCGGCAGACAGGCTACTGGGCTAGATGGACCTTTGGTCTGACCCAGTACGGCCATTCTTATGTTCTTATGTGCCAAGATGCAACGGGGGGATGTAATAAATCAAGATATAACTAAATAGGAAAGCAAGGATTTACTGAGTGCAAAGGAAAGAAATAACACAAAAACTAGCATGCATGTTAATTGTGGAATGGTTTAGAGTAGGAGAGCAAAACGAGTTTGTTTCTTTCTTTGCTGCTTGCTGATATTTCCAAATGTGATCTGAATGATGACATGCGAGCCTGTCAAATATGCTAAGTAGGTACCCTTGAAGAAATAACTTCATCCCCCCTGCTTCCATCTTCCTAACAGTATTAATGGCGGCTGTAGGCAGCAACTGAAGAGATTGCCACCTCCATTTTCATTAGGATCCTTCAGAACGCTCTGGTTTTGCACAGAAATGTGCTGCTTTATCAATAACCCCAATCTAAACTAACAAAGACCAGCAACATAGCATATTACATTTGATTATTCAAACCCCATCAATCCAGAGTGTAAATTAGAGGATATTGTTTTTCATTAAAGTTAGCTTCAGTCAAAATCCTGATTAGGCTAGTATCAATAATAGTCTTACAAAATACCTTAAAAAGGGTCACTTAACCTAGTGAGGATGGGGAACACGTCTCATTTTTCTGCTTATAGTTACATGCATCTTTAATCAACCAGGTGTGTAGTAAAGGATTCAATTGCAATATGCTGATGTCAAATACATTACAACATTTCCATGTCCCTATCTACCATGATTTTCTCAAAAGAATACACTTCATATATCTGAGCTATTACTTCTCTGGTGTGCTGTCTATAAGGCTTTGGGTTTTGTAAGAGGAAAAATGTCAGTTGGCTCAAATATTCCCTTAGGGCTGCATTATGGTTATGAAAAAAGTTGGTTGCAAAAATTCCAGCTAAATATTTTTCTCCCTGGAATTTGATGATTTGGGGAATCTGTTAAATTCTGATGGAATCCAAGTGGGGGTATGCCAGAAACCTGCCAGGCAGGCAGGTTTTCCTTCCAAATTGTCTGCCTGACTCTTCGGCAACCTGTGGTTACTTAGAAGCCCACATTTTCAGGCTCCAAGAATCCTGTAGTATGGGGAAGCCTATGAGGGACTGTCCCAGACTTGATGCTTCATTGCCTTTCATGGAGAAATTTCAAGATTTGGGGTTATTTTCCCAAACTGGGACAAAAAACAAATTTTGAAATATCAAAATTGTCTATGAAATAAAAATAATTCTTTTTGCCTAGTTCTAGTGCACTAGAGTTGTGGTAAAGGGGTCAGGGAACTACTATGAAGAGATCATGATTATGTATAATCATATGTAGATGATGATTATATCTGACTGTTTCTAACATTCATAAACAAACTGCGGAAATACAATGTAGAGGGAGCTACTATAAGGTGAGTGCATAGCTGATTGGAAAACTATAGCCAGAGAGTAGTTATCAATGGTTCACAGTCATGCTGGAAGGGCATAACAAGTGAGGTACTATAAGGATCAGTTCTGGGTCCAGTTCTTTTCAATATCTTCATCAATGATTTAGCTAGTAGCATAGAGAGTACAAACCTATAAAGTTTGTGGAAGACACCACGCTGCGAGGGGCTGCAAATACTTTGGACAATAGGATTAAAAATCAAAATGATCTGGACAAACTGGAGAAATAACCTGAAATACACAGGATGAAATTCAATAAGAACAAATGCTAGGTGCTCCACTTATGAAGGAAAAATCAGTTGCACACACATGAAATGGGAAATAGGAAGGAATACTGTGAAAAGAGATCTAAGGGTCATAGTGGACCACATGCTAAATATGAGATAACAATGTGACACTGTTGAAAAAAAAAAGGCAAAAAGCAAACATGATTCTGGGATCCATTAATAGAAGCGTTGTAAGGAAGACACAAGAAGTCATTCTTCTGCTCTACTCTGCACTGATTAGGCCTCAAATGCAGTACTGTGTCCAGTTTAAGTGCCGCATTTCAGAAAAGATGTGGACAAATTGGAAAAAGCAGTCAAAATGATTAAAGGTTTAAAAAACAACCTATGAGGGAAGATTGAAAGAATTGGGCTTGTTTAGTCTGGAGAAGAGAAGAGCAAGATATAGAAAGTTGTGGAGAAATTGGAGAGGGTACAGAGAAGAGCAACAAAAATGAATAAAGGTCTAGAAAATGTGGCCTGCTGAAGACTGAAAGAATTGGTTTTGCTTAATTTGGAAAAGAGAATGAGAGGAGACATGATAGCAGCTTCCAAGTACATAACAGATTGTTACAAGAAGAAGGGAGAAAAAAATGATTTTTCTTAACCTCTGATAATAGGACAAGAAGCAATGGGCTTAAATTGCAACAAGGGAGGTTTAGATTGTACATTAGGAAAAACTTCACTGGGTGAGTAAGCAGTGGAATAAATTACCTAGGAGGTTGTGGAAACTCCATCATTGGAGATATTTAACAACAGATTAGACAAACACGTGTCAGGGGTGGTGTAAATGGTGCTTTGTCCCACCGTGAGGGCAGGGGACTGGACTTGATGACCTCCCAAAGTTCCTTCCAGTTCAAGTATTCTATGATTCTATGATTTCTGTCATCAGTTTTTGTTCCATTGCCTCAACATCAGTTGCTGGAACAAGTAATCACTCAAGTATAAAAGCAGAGAGTTCTAGTGATGTGGGAGAGTAGCCAAGCGCATTTAAAACTACAACAAAGCAAACCACAAGAGCTTATATGGGAATATGGGACACTGTGTAAAACAAAGATTTCTACAGACTAGAATATTACTAGATGAAAATTGTGGTTTTCTTTGACATGAGTGCACATGACTTTTTTATTCGTATTTGGGGAGTGCACTTTGCAATGTTACAAGGCAAATGAAGAAGAAATTTTGTACTTTGAAGGCCTCCTTTTGAGAAGAAAAACTTCAGAGCTAATCTGCAGAACTCTCCCCCTCCCCCCCACTACCACTGCTTTCATCCTCAAATACCACATATCCCTTCCAACAATTTACATCTGAGAGACTAGCCTAAGTATGTCTCTGATTTGAACTACTGCCTGAAAAATCCCACTTCATTTAATCTTCTTTGCATTAAGGTCTTAGTTTCAAAATTGTTTGGGCCTTAAATTCTAAGTAATGACAAAGTCTCCATCATTGCCTGCCAACTGTTCCATTCAAAGCTCGTAAAACATCATATAATGTACAAAAGATTAAGTTGTTAATCTGCTTTTTTCCTCAACTGCCATTCATCTGACAAGTAACATCCTTAGGAAGAAAATCTATTTCCACTTAGATTTTCCACTTGAAAAATGTACAATCTAGTTATCTTTATTCGAATACATTGCATGTTACCATACCGAAAAATGAGAAATTATTGCCCATAAACATTAGGTTAGATTCCAGTCAAACTACTTGCAAGCTTCTTCCATTTGGTCTCCTCTGTGCATTGCATGAGTCATCAACAGAATGAACTGTCACTTGGAAGGGGAGAGAGGAAGGAAAAAAGCACCTGAGTCCAATTAAATAACCTTTCACAAACTGCTGGGAATGAGAGGTGTTTGGGACTCCATAAACCAAACTCAGCTCATCTTAAGGAAGAAAAAAGAGGATGAGGCAATACTCTGGAAGACTGAAACAGTTACCCAGGGACAAACACAGCTCCAGATAAGGGTAGGAGAAGATACAAGCACTGCTGGGAAAAAGATAGACAAGGTGGGTGAGGTAATATCCTTTTCTTTTGCTGGTGAGACACATACTTTCAAGCTACACTGAACTCTTCCTCAGGTTTGGGAATGGAACTTAGGGCGTCATGGCTAAATACAGGATGGAACCGATAGATTAGCACAAGAAGTTAACACGGGGCTGGGCAATCTGTGGGCCAGATTCAGCCTGCCAAGCCGCCAGATCCGGCTTGCAAGAGCCTCTGTTGGCTCTCTGCCTGCCCCGCCCCTGCTCGGCACTCAGTGAAGGCGGCTGCTGTGGGGCCATGTGCATCTGTGAATGCTGAGAGCCCGGGGGAAGGGGCGAGAGACTTCTCACACTACTCCTGTCCCCAGTAGCTCCCATTGGCTGGTTTCCGGCCAATAGCAGCTGCCTGTTTGTAGGACAGGCAGCATGTGAAGTGCCCCTCCCCCCTCATCCCTGGGCTCGGCCCCTATAGCTGCTATGAGCAGTACAGGGGCGTGGAAGGCAGGGACCCTGGTTAAGGAACCTGTTGGGCTGCTGGCTGGGAACCGCCCAGGTAAGGTCTCCCAGCCAGAGCCTGCCTCTGGCATCCCAGCCCCTCCCTCCTCCAACTCTCTTCTACCCTCCTGCACCCCTACCCCTTGTAACTGAAACCTTCTGTACCCCTGCTTTAGTCCCCATACACCTTTCCCAGAGACTGCATCCCCTCCTACACCCCCTCCTCAGGTCACACCCCCTCCCAGACCTTGCACTCCAATCCGCTATCCCTGGTCACAAGCCAAATCCCTGTACCCCCTCCTGCACTCCTGCCCCAGACCCTGCACTTCATCCTCCTACACCACTACCCCCAGCCAGGATCCTCTCCTGCACCCATACCCCGCAGACTCTGCACTCCAATCCCCTGTCCCAGGTCACAACCCAACCCCCTGCTCCCCTACTCCAGGTCACACTCCCCTTCTAGACCCTGCACCCCCTCCTGTACCCCAGTTTGCTGCCCCAGGTCATAATCCCCTCTTTCACCCAAACTCCCTCCCAAATCCCATACCCCAATTCCTTACCCCAAGCTCCCTTTTGTACACAACCTCCATCCCAACCCCCCGCACCTCCTTCATTAATATAATGGAAGAGTGCACCCTTGACCACTTACCGGATTCTTGGAGTGGCCCCCTATCAAAAATTATTGCCTTACATGCCCTGAGTTAGCATGTAGTCTGAAGAATCATTCAAGGTGAAGTGACTTTTAATATCCTTGTAGTCATAGGACAAAATGGGGGCCTTACTGGATGACAGATTGTCATAATAAGCCATAAATTCAGTCTCTATAGACCATGATTTTTACTGTCTAGAAAACATGAATTTAAGTTCTCAAGCTCATCTTCTGAAAGTTTTATGCAGGTTTCCTTGGAGGATATAGACAGATAGGTCAGATATAGAGTGACTGCTTTGTGAAAAGTGTTCACCCAGGAAGCCTTTGTCTTCTCATTTTCCTATGTGAGTTCATTTGAGAGCATAGTGATTGCTTTGTTTCACCCACAGAGTTGTTAGTGTGGCAAGTAGTGCATTGGGTGAGGTATAGCGCATGTTAGGCATGCATAAGACCCACAGATCTTGAAAGGTGGGTTGTGTGGTAGGGATGTTAAATTTCGATTAATCAGCTAATCAAGTAGTCGATGGAATTTCCATCGACTACTTGATTAGTCGATAAGGGGGAGGTGGAACGCTTAATATCCCGGCTGTGCCTCTGCCTTTTAAATATAGTAAGAGCCACCCGGGGGAACTGTGCCTGCCGCCTGTGGGGAACTGCAGTGCTTCTGCCTTTGAAATGTAGCAAGAGCTCCTGGCATGAGTGGGGACCTGGCATGAGTGGGGACTGCTTGAGTCCCTGCTTGAGCCGTTTTACCACTGCGCTTCTGCCTCGCCCCGGCCCCCCAGAGATGGTGCTGGGGGGAACCACTTTTTAAGCTGGCTTCCCCCAGCAACAGCTCCTGCTACTCCCCTTGCTGGCAGCAAGGGGGGGCCGGGAAGCGACTAGTCGAGTAGTGGCTTGACAACCCGATAAGCCTATCCCTATTGTGTGGGGAGTGTTGGGTATATGAAGTATTATTACATCCTCTCTGGCTCATATTCCCCCCCTTCCCACACTCAACCACCCACCTACACCCACTTTTCTATGTTGTCAGGGTATCGAGACCCACCAGACAATAGCTTGGAGGCAGACTTCCCTGTGCTTATCCACAAGGCTCTGACCCTAATCACACTGAAGTCTCCTAAAAGCCTCATTTTAACCATGGCTTTACTTGACTTGCATAAAAATTCCTGTCTTATTCCGCTTTGCCTTAACCTTCATCTACTGATCTGTGTGTATTTTTCTGTCCTGAGCTGCTCTCGGGCTATGTCTCTTGTTGAATGTCTGGAAAGTTCATAGCTCATTAAGGGTGTTATTGTAAAAAATCATTTGTTCTGTGACAAAATATTTCCACTAAACTGACACCCTTAAAATATCAGACATACACAAGGTTTTCTTTCAGAACATGTGAGTAAACACAGTTTTACTCTACAAAAAAATAATTGATTCTCTGACCAAATGAATACAACGGGTGAAGATAGAATATATTAGTCCATGCACTAACAATGACCATTTACACCAGTGAAGAGGATACTAAATGTTATCAGACCAGGACAGTAGCAGTAACATCCACTTTGCACAGCTGTAAATGATGGCACTGGGGAAAGGCTCTAGAATTCAGGGCCAGAGTGTTTAAACAAATTGTTACATTGCATGAGTAGGGGAGTCCATGGCCTTCTAAAGGATACCCATATGTGGGGCCAAAGTTTGATACCATTACTCTAGCTGAATACACCTTGCTCACTGTGTAGTCTGACTGAAGTGAGTGAGCCAGATCCACTTGTTCCTCACTTCCTCACCTGCACCCGTTAGCCAAACAGTTGCCTTAAAGGGACAGCCAAGGATTAACCAATGCTGCAGAGCTCACAGTGAAGGGTAAGGAGGGACTGAGGCAGAAGGGGGCCATTACAGTCACTAGCCAGACCAGGCTTGGGAAAGCAAAAAAGTGATTCACACGTGAATATAAGCTCTGCACTGATGGAGGTCTACTGCATAGCACTCTTTGAGAAGCAAGGTGATAGTGCACCAAATGTCAGAATCTGTGTCTACATGAGCAGATGTGTTTGTTGTTGAATAGTTCCTCTTCACTGTGGAACCCAATGAGCCAGATTCTTGGCTGGTGTAAACTGGCCTGAAGAGAACAATGCTGATTTACATCAGCTAATAGTCTGACTAAGCTAATAACTGGCTTTAAGAGGATTGTGCTATTCATGGAGTATTTATGTAAACAATCCAAACTATTTAATTAACTATGAATTAGTGATTTGAAGTAATACTCCTACTGATAAAAAATATCAGAGGGATAATCGTTTTAGTCTGTAACTTAAAAAACAACAAGTAGTCCTGTGGCACCTTAGAGACCAACATATATATATATCATGAGAGCTTTCGTGGCCAAAACCCACTTCTTCAGATGAGCTGGAAGCCCAACATTACTTTTTATAATGGCTGATATGCCTATTAAAACCTAACCAACTCTATAAGGCTAGATATGTCTACTCTTACTAACTTTATCTTGTTTACTTGCATACCACAGAATGACGTTGTGAGCGTGTGAACCAAGATTTGTGTATTTTCTCTTTACAGAGAAAATTTGGCATTCTCCATTTCATAGTTTTGTGAGAACAAGATTAACATTCAGCATTGCTTACAGGAATGTTTTCAGTGGATTGTCATATATGCTAGTTACTAACCATTCACCTGAAGGATGTGGGTCTGATACAGCTCTTCATAGCCGTAGGCATGACAGGTGTAATTGCCCATGTGAATAGTTGTTACCTTGGTGATGTAGAGGGAATCATCTTCTCCAAAATCCTATACGTTACCAAAGACAAGAAAGAGGCTTTATTTAGCAAATTTATTTTCCACATCACAGAAGACTACGCTATCTTTTTCAGCTTGTTTTGATATGATCTTAACTTGGCAACACAGCCTGAATTTTCTATAGCAAGTTTTAGAGTTCATAAATTGGCATGCGAGAGGAAATAAGCAACAATTTAAGAGTAAGGTCATGCAACTAAAGTAATTCAGTTGAGAGTATTAACTTTCCTGTTTGGCGTTAAAGAAGATGCTCAATGCCTGTAAAAAGATGACAATCTCCAGCCATCTATCAGCAGTTTATAGTGGAATTTAATCTCTCTCTACTAAGGTTATAAAGCAATCTCTTACTTCTGGGTGAGTTAAACGTTGTTTTTATCTATGCTTATTACTAACACAATACACCTTGACCTAGAGTCTGAATGAGAAAGAACTGAAACTATTTGTCAGTTGTCCACAAAGCACCTTATGACGAAAAGGATTTTTAAAACATGCAAGTTAGACATTAAGAAGAAAAAAAAGCATTTCTTTTGAAAAAAATGTATTTTTAATTGGTAATGAGCCTTTTCCTCTAGCTCTCAGCTGCAGCAGCTTTACTTATATTTTCTCCATGTGTAAGTTAAAATGAAAGTTATTCCAAAGAAGTTTAGACTATCGTACCTTTGTTGCTAGGTTTAGATAACTGCATATTTTCCCCATGTGCTCTGTTTGTCAAGTTATTGCAAGTGATCCCAAACAGGACTGTACTGGGGAATAACATACAAAACACCTTCTTTTCTCTTTTCATTAGCATTCAGGCTTCTGCCATTCTCAAATGTTTATACTTTTATGCAAAACCCAGAAGAAAACACTTACAAACCATAGTTAATTAGCTCAAATAATTTTTTCCCTTAATTAGCTCAATGCATGAAGCATGCTAAATGAAATCCTTTGCAGATTTTTACTAGAGAAGTGTAGTATAATTCCACGCTATGTAAGAAGAGGAATACACGATAAATACAACCAAATGACTAAATAGACAGGGAAGAAAAATGACTCCACTGGTCAAAACCCAAGAATATTTTACCATATTCCAAGTGTGGATGAAGGAAGGAAACAGTACATGCAATATGCACTAGGAAAATCCCTACTGGAAGTTTTATTGGTTATGCCACTCTTTTAAATAAACCCATACAGAATAAAATGCAATCCACCTGGTTTGTTTGATATGACCTTGAAAACATGCGAATATAGTTAAGGGGCCAAACTCTGAGGCTACGCCTACACTACAAGGTTTTTGTGCAAAAACCTGGGGAGCATCCACACCGCAAATGAACTCTTGCGCAATTAAATGGGCAGTTAAACGGCAGAACAGAGGGCTTTTTCTGCCGTAGGTAAACCTCCTTTTCTGAGGCATAACTGCTTTTAGCGCTATAGCTCTTGTGCAAGAAGACCAGTGTGGATGCTCCAGAGGGGGTTTCTTGTGTAAGAAACCCCTATGGGAAAAAGCACAGGTGCTCTGATGGCCATTCTATGAATGGCCATCAGAGCTTTCTTGCGCAAGAGCATCCAGCAGTGTGGACGCTCTCTTGCGCAAAAGCACATTACTTTTGCGATGTGCTTTGAGGTGTGGATGTGCTCTTGCGCAAGAATTTTTTGCGCAAAAACTCTAACGCAAAAGGCTTCTTGCGCAAGAAGCCTGTAGTGTAGACGTAGCCTGAGTTACATGCATCCAACCCTCATCTAAGTTAGAATGGAGGAAATCGGTGTAGACCAAAATGTGTGTCTTTGTTCAGGACTGGTAGAGCTTCCATGGGGGAAGGGACAGATGCATCCAGTGCTGTCTGCAAATCTATATGCCTTGAGGTCCTGAGGGAAGCTAAGGATGAGCAATCAGCAGGTTTTTACCCCAAGCAATCCCTTTATCCAGATTGTTCCATCCACCGCTGCTGGGCAGGTGGGCTTTATCATTCCCCACTGCAGGACTGCCAGCCCCAAATGTTTCAAAAACTGAGTTAGGGCCCTTCCCACTCCCTAATCATAAGACTGGCTTTAAAATAACAAGGGTATTTTTTGTCTCCTGGTTTATTTGCCTTTTTTTTATTTGTCTTCTGATTTCTGAGGCATTAGGGTGTCCTTACTCCATGATAATTTTTTTTTCTCCCAACCATGAGGGTTAGAAATTGATTTTATTTTAAAAAAGGCAGCTGAGATTCTCATTCCTTTCTCTTGATCCCAGCAGTTGGGGCTTAAAGAAAAACATTGCTAAATGACCCTTTTTAAATCGTTCTCCCTGAACTACACCATGAGAATAGTCTATTCATCAAGGGCAGACCCTGCATAGGTAGAGAGGTGGTCCTGAACACCTGTTCTTTTTCATATATGCTACAAGATGGAATAAGGTAAGTGCCTGAAGCCCGAGTGGACCTAGGCAGTAGAACAAACATTGCCCTTTGTCCCAGATCATGCTCATCGATGTCTACAACCTCACAGGCAGCAGAAGTAACTGTGGCATTGGCTACCTCATTTTTGCTAGCACATGAACTACAGTTTTGCCAATGTTCCTTGCTAAAGTTGTGTGTCCTCTTAATGTTTTTTGTCTGTCTGTTCAACCGTCTGGCCTTAAGGGTAAAATCCAAGCCCCCAGTGAAGCCAATGAGAGTTTTGCCATTGACTACAATGGAGACAGAATGTCACCATATGAGTTTAAAATGTATAGCCAGATCTACTGGAAATAGCAAATGAAGAGTTAGGCCCTGAACTTGAAAAAAGCTACTAAGCATCATTCCCATGAGATTAATCAATTTCCTGTATCATAAATCTGTATTCGGAGGGAAAATGTCCATGATTTCCAAAGTCCTGTCTAACAATATAAGATGCAACTCAGCAAACAGGACAGCATGACTCCTGGAAAGTAGGCCAAAACCTGCATTTGTAGTGATGCAAAGATTTGTCTTTGGGCACAGATACACTGGAGAATTTTGAGCACTGCAGCTGTGCCACAGTGAGCTCTGTAACACAGCCACTCTAAGCTGGTGGGAGACAGCTCCCTTGTCTGCTTAACCATTCCATCCCCCACAAGTGTCAGAAGCTATGTCCATGGAAGAAGCATGTTGGTGTAACTTATGTCACCGAGGGAGGTGATTTATTCCTATATTATGCCATCATATGCTGTAGTGTAAACATAGCTTTAGGTCAGGATGGGGAAGCTTTGACCTATGTGCTGCATGCGGTTCATCAGGGTTAGCCACGGCAGCGAACTGGGAGCCGCAAGCAGCCGTGCCTGCAGACACTCAGGTAAACAAACCATCTGGTGGCCTGCCAGTGGCTAATCCTGATGAACTGCATCCAGCCAGTGTGCCGGAGATTTCTCACCCCTGCTTAGATAATCAATGTGCTGAGATATAAGGTGAAAATTCAGACCACAGTTCTAAAGGACACAAGTCAATCTCTATAAAATGGATTCAAATCCTTCCTTGAAGTCTGAAAGAAAGAAGATTTCAGTACATATCTGTTATCTCTCCCAGCTGAGTGTCTTAACCACAAGGCTAAGAAAAGTCCTTCTTTCCTTGGCTCAGTGAAAATTCACAGTTATATAAGGTAGAATAGCTTCAACAGAGGAAAATGGTACGCATCCCAAAATGTATGATAGCCTGGGGGTTTGAGCACTCACCTAGGAAGGAGATGAGCTCACAGTCCTTGCTTCCAGAGTGGGAAATTAAACCTTTGTCCCCCGGAATTACTGGCAGGAATCCTAAACACTTGTGTAAAGGTTGTAAGGATACACCAAATATATTTATGTTTTTTTCAGATTGCTGGCTAAACCAAAAATCAACCATTCATCAGCTTTCAGTGGCAACAATGTTAAAAAAATTGTATCAGATATGCAAACCACATATTATACAGGATATTTAGCATTTTTGAATGCTAACCCTAAATGCAGATCAGATTGAGTTTCTCTCCATAAAAGTAAGATGGCTACTTTTATGGAATGATTTATAAGGTGTTATAGAAAAACAAAACAATAAAACCTTTCTTTTCAGTGATGCTTACTTATAGATGTTGCTGAATAATGTGTTAAATGCTTGGTTGGTGCTCTGTAATTGTCTTTTTATGGATGATTTATTTTCCCTGATGCATACAGATGTATTAGTATTAGTACAAGGAAAGATCCTTCCAAAAACAAACAGATGCAAGATTATACTATTATTCCTTTCCACTAATACATTGTTCCTCTAAAGAAAAGCTTTTTTCTTAAGAATTGCTTGACTTTTTAAAAACTATTTTCTGTTTCTTAATAAAAAAGGTTATCAAATACAATTGAGATAATACCATATTTAATGTTAAACATAGATCCCATGGCAATATTTGCTGTTTCTAGGCAGCTGTGCATTTTACAGTCAATCCCCAGGACTGAAGATAAAAGCATTGCCTAGGATGACCTATATCAAAACCTGGGATTATTACATTCCATCCCAATCCTCTATATTGTCTTCAGAAAGAATATTCTATTTTATAACTTTAATGACTTTTTTCTCCTTTTGCATCTTTTAGTTTTCTTTGCATCTCTATATGGACCAGATTAGTTAGTACATCAGGATTTTACATTTATGTCTATTCATTGTAACAATCTGGGAAATAGCTGTATGATTTATGAATATGCTGCATACCTCTGTGTGTTTTGCTATGGAGTTGGAGCCAAAGAAGTTGTTACAGGAGCAAAGAAAGAAAGGTTAAAAAAAAAGGCCAAATAAGGGGCATCCTAACAAACACTTTAACCCAACAACAGGCTTATAGTCATGAAGCTGTGATTCCTTAGCCCCAAATCTGTTGACACAGCGTTTTGCCAAGGCTAAGAAGAGAGAGATCAACGGAACTAAGTCATTACAGGACACCAACCTAGAAAAGGTTGAGTCAGGGAGCGTCATTGAGCACGAACATGACCACTAGCCCTGAATTGACCAGGACAGTCCTGAACACAGAGTTCTAGACCCAGACCCAGGCTGAATTACTCCACACTAGCCTGAGGCTCTTCTTGTTGCGGGAAGGGGTATGTGTGAGGTTCGTCTTGTTCCTCCCCAGCTCCTCCTTTTCCCCTGAGGCCCCACCCCTGACCAGTCCAGAAGCCAAAGCTAGGCGGTACTAAGAGCCACTAAGGGAGCCAGGCTGCTGTGGGGAGCCTTGTGCTGCTCTTGGGGCCCCCAATACCTACCTATATGGCAGGTAGCATGTCGGGGCTCCCCACAGAGGGACAGGTTCACGGCCTGGCCCTTACCACAACTTGGCCAGGGGATGGGATCTTAGGGGGAACAGGAGGAGGAGTAATGGCAGAGCCTCAGTGGAGGAGAGGGTTAGGGATTCCTGGGGAAAGAGGAGGAACAAGGGATAGGGCCTCAGAGGAAGAGGAGGAGCAGGGGATGGAGCCATAGAGGGATGGGGTCCTGCATATGTTCTGCTTTTGTCTTTTGAAAAAAGTGCACACAGCTTGCAAGGCAATATTGCAGACACCAGCCTGCAAGCAGGACAGTTTGCGTCTCTCAGCTAGACACGGAGTCTAGCTGACTTGAGAGGAATTTATAGAAGCTGTTAGGAAAGATTTTAAGTGTAACTAAGACCCATATATAGTGATTGCTTATTGTTTTGACCCTTTGCTCAATGTGCTTTGGGATGAATACAGAATGCTTTGCTCTGATGACAGTTTTTTGTGTCACTTTAATCAGCTCACAGGTTAAAGGGCCCTGCAGTGAAAGGATTTACAGATGCATAACACTATTGGCCTGTTGCATTAATGTGGTTGAGAAACAGAGGGATTACCTCCCAGTGAGCCAGTCTAGAGTGTCTGAACTACATGGTTCCAATAATGTGGTACAAGAAACCATGCACCTAAAGGGGAATAAGGTGCCATTTGCCCTAGAAATGCGATATGCATATGCTTGCATATGCACACATACCTACTCTCTCAGAAGATTATATAGACTGCAAAGCCAAACACTGAAAGTTAGGTAATGCCAGAATTAAGGTTGCCTTGTATGTGGTATAATCTAATAACCTCTTAATAAAACAATGTTAAATGTTCTAGTTAAAATCTTTATTTTTCAGTAGGTTCATGACTGATAAAATCAAGCAGTGACAGATAGCAAACTGCCTTATTTTACAGCCTTTTTCCCCCTTTGAAATAAAAAATGCTGTTTTCCCTAGGGAGTATCATTTACATTTTGCAGTTACCCTTCAAATAAAGAATTGATCATTCAATCTCTAAATATGTTCAAACTTTGCAAAATTAAAAGCCAGTGTTATATATTTATCAGAGCTTGGTATTATGTTGAGCAATCTTAAAAAGTCATTACCACACACAGTCAGTTTTAAAACAAAACTACTTTAGACAAATGACACATGCCTTCTCTGTATTTCATATCTCTCCCACCTGTGTACAGATTACTAACATACTGATCTTGCTAAAAAAATGTTTTTTTCATGTTTATCTAGCCTACTCCTCCTTCCTAATACAGTACATTCATTTGCAGCACAATCTGCTCAGATTCTGAAACACCTTAAACACAATTAAAGATATGTAAAATTTTATTGGTAAATCCACTTCACATTTTGCCTCAGGTGAAATAATTTCATTCACAATGCAATGAGATGAAGAGAAAGAGAATGAGACTCATTGGGTTCAATTTCCACCATGGCACAACTCTCAGCTCATGTACCTATGAGCAGGTGGAGAAAGGTTCAAGAGTCATTGACGTATTTCTGACTTCCAGTTCCGGAGACAGTTTTCATCCCACAGTAAATACATATTAGAATAGTCATGTGGCTTGTGTAAGGTAGGCATGCTTCTTACATTGAGGTGGGAGGACTGGATAGCAAAGAACCATTTACATCAACTTGGGGTTGTGTAGAATCTAAGAAAGGTTCTACACAACTGTTCTTCTAAGGTAGCTTTGAGGTCCATTTGCCCTGCCAGAGTGATACAAAGGGCAATGAGCACATGGTAGGATCCAGTGTATTTTATAGAATGATTTCGTAATGGGTTAAGCAAAAATAGTTTGGCTTTACAACACAAAGAGGAAGAAATAGTGGAAAAAAATACAGCTCAGTGCCGTAAGTGAAAGCATTCTCTCTGTGTGGGGGGCTAAATTCTCTTTGGGCCAAGACCAGCTCATTTTTAATTTTCAAAGCCTATGTGTCTGATTTTTGTTGAACAAATATTCTAATTATGTACAAAGTGGGTATTTACTATAAGCAAATATCCAAGTAGAAAGCTAACAGCTAATCTGCCTAGATTTTCATAGCATCATCATGTGCAAATAAGATGTTTTGATGATATTTGAAAACTTGATTACAGCATCCTAGTAACAACCATTAAACCTTCATGTAACAACAAAGAAGTAGGCTTATAGCCTCTTCACATTGCAGCCTCTGGAGGGTGACATGCCAAGAGATGCTTTTTGAGACACTAGGACGATGACGATTCTGTTTCTTCGAAAGTTTCAAGGTTTTGAAATTTGGTTTTGTTCCACATTGAAATGAAACCAAAACCATTTGAATGTTTTCACAAAAATGGAATTGTGACAAAATGGCTGTTTTTAGATCAGAACCTGTGCTTCTGAATTTGGGAAGAGAGGTGGAAGGAGCGGGGGGAGTCTGACGGTTAGGGGCACTGGCATGTGGGCATTCAAATCCCTGCTCTGCCTGATTCAGAAAAGATCCCAGATCACTTAGTCAGGCAGAGGAGCATTTGGCTGTAAGACAGCAAATACATACTTTAGCAGGTCTGACATGTCTTCCAGCAGAGGGCAGTAGTGATCTCTTGCGCACACATACATTGTGTGAACAGATCAAAAATGCACATCATGTACTATTATAATTATTTATTGAATAGCATTAGTGCTCCAGGTGCTGAACAAAGCTCTCAAAAACTCCTGGTTCTTTTGCCTAGGCCTCTCATTTTGAGACATATCACTAACTTTTGTTCCCACAGCTGCCTCAGTTCCACATACATTTGGTGTCCCCTTGCTTTTATTACTGACAATTATGTAAATCGGAAATAAAAATCCTACAGCTGAGTTATTTACACTAAAGCAGGGCTGGGGGAATCTCTGGCATATCAGTGTTAACTGCTGGCAGGTGGCCAGATGGTTTGTTTACCTGTGCATCTGCAGGCTTGGCCTCTCGCAGCTCCCAAGCCATTGTGAACCAAGCCATTGGGAGCTGTGGGATCCCATGCCTGTGGGAGCCTGGGTAAACAAACTGTCTGGCAGCCCACCACTGGCTAAACATGTGCAGTCCATGGGCCAGAGTTTCCCCATGCTTGCACAGCAATTTTCAGATTAATTTGCATGCATAATCATAGGAATGTGCAGCTGGAAGGCAACTTGAGAAGTCATCAGCTCTGGCCTTTGCACTGAGCCAAGTAAACCTAGCTCTTCCCTGATAAGTGCTTGTCCAACCTGTTCTTCAAAACCTCCAGAAATGGGGATTCCACAACCTCCCTTGAAAGATTATTTCAGGGCTTAACTACCCATAGAGTTTTCTTTCTCCCCTAATACCTCTTCTAAATTTCCCTTGTTGAAGATTAAGCCTCTTGTCAGACCTTTATAATTTTTGTATGGCCTTCATTTGGGATCCTTCTTGCACACTGTGGGTACATCTACACTGCAAAGCTATTTCGGGATACTGGAGGTACCCCAAAATAGAGACCGTGTCCAAGGAATGCATCTGCTATTTCGAAATAATTTTCGAAATAACAGATGCACTATTGTGGCATCCCTGTAAACCTCATTCTACAGGAATGAGGGATGTCTCAAAATAGTGCTTTATTTCAAAATTTGGCACCGCGTGGACGCGCCAAATTTCGAAATAGCCTATTTCAAAATAAAATGCAAATAAGATAATGCAATTTGCTTAGCGCAAATTGCGTATCTTATTTCAATTTTAGAGTGCAATCTAGATGTGCCCTATGAGATGTGAGCCTTAGTGAGGTGAGAGGCCAAACTATGCCGTCACTGTATTTATCCTTACCATACTGTGGCTTAGCCTTACAGCAGAGAAGAATTTTATCCACATCTTTCTTTAGTGGGTTGTTGCTGAAATACGTCATGAGAAAAGTGAATTAAAGATGGATTTGGATGGGGTCTGGGTGATCACTTTGACATAGTCAGTTCTACCTGTGTCATTGCCCCTTTGCAAAAGGAACCACTGTGACTCTTCTTTGAAAAGGGGTGGGAATAGAGGACTGGCCTCATATTGGGGTTATGTAGTATATGGGCCACTGCCCTCTCAAAATTCTTATGTGACGGGCAAGGTATGGTGGGCCGAAAGAAAAGGCTAGGAACATGTATTACTATCGGACTTCCCTCAGCAGGGGCAGCTTTAGTAGAATATAGGGCTGCTTCGGCCATTTGGAATAGCTCTGCAGACCCACGGGTAGAACCCTTCTGCCTTCCTCCTGTATATTTAACTAAGGCCCGGTCTGGCACTTGATGTCAGGCTAAGGCAGGGGTGGGCAATAATTTTTGACCTGGACCACTTCAGAAATTTTTGAGTGGCCCTGGCCAGCCAAGGAAGGAGTGGGGCCTCAGGCAGAAGGGGTGGGGCCAGGACATTTCCGTGCCCCCCTCCTGGAGACCCTAATTGGTCTGGGGGTTGGGGAACACACAAAGTCTTTGCCCCCTACAGAGAGAACCACCAGCTGTTCTGAACAGCTGGTGGTTCCCTCTATGTACCTGTGCCCTTGGCGGTGGGAGGAGACTTCTCGTGCTCCCCCTGCTGCTCCCAGGTCAGTTAGGGCCAGGGAAGGGAAGCACATGAAGTCTCTCACTCCCTGCCCTCACCCTGCAAGGGAGTGCTGGGCTTAGAGTCAACCGCCAGCTGAGCAGCAACTGATGGTTGACTTTAAGTGTGAGCCCCTTGCAGGGCAGGAGCAGACTTCACATGTCCCCCTGCCCACAAGCCCTGACTGGCCTGGGGGCAGGGTGAGCATGTGAAGTCTTCTCTCACCCTGCCACCATCCTGCAAGGAGCGTGTGGTGCTTACAAGCACCACGCCCCTCGCAGGGGGGGGAGGAGCTTGAGGGCGGGGGGAGCACATGAAATCTTCTCCCACCCTGCCAGGAGCGTGTGGCATCTTCTAAGCACTGCACACTCCTTGCAGGGCAGGAAGAGACTTTGCATGCTTCCCCCCACTCCCAGACTCTGATTGGCCAGGGGGGTGGAGGGAGTGACTGGGCCTCCACGGGCCGGATCAACTTGCTTGGCAGGGAGGATCCAGCCCGCAGAGGCCCTTTTGCCCACCCCGGGCTAAGGTAACAAGGAGGCAGAGGAAACTCCAAGTTACAAATGCAGCTCTGAATTCTGAACACTCCCAAGTTTAGTCTTTGCTGCTTGGGCCAACTGTAAAGATTTGTACACTTTCCATCAGGGTCTGAATTTTACATCCACCCAATTTCAGAGGAGCTTAGATCCAAGAGTTTGGTTTAGGCCCAACTCTACTTATAATGCTTATGTTTGAAAATGGCTGGGTCATTTATAAATGCTTCCTGCTGTTGCCTTAGGGTATGTCTACACTACAGCGTTATTTCGAAATGTCTTATTTCGAAATAGTTAATTCGAAATAAGTTATTTCGAAATAACGCGTCTACACACAAAATGCATTTCGAAATAGCGTTTTGCTATTTCGAAATAGCGCGTCCACACTGAGTGGACACTGAATTGCATTTAAGGCCGGCCGGAACCAGGTCCGGCAGGGCATCAGGTCAGGAGTTACTTTGTGTGGATGCTGCATGAGGCTATCTGAGGCCTGTGTTTAAAGGGACCCCCGCTGGACAGCCGATTCTCAGGTTTCCCTGCTTGCTTGCCTACCTCGATGAGGAACAGCAAAGCATTTTGTCTCTGCATGCTCTGATTGCCCTCACTCGGGACACCACGGCACTCTGCAACATGGAGTCAGAGCTTCCCCTAGGCACTCTGATGCATCTCTTGGACACATTGCTGTGAGCCTGGCTGCACTTTCTGCAGGCTGCCATCCGGGAGGTCCATTGGGGCTGGGGGCCTGCCAGTATCCAGGACGCCCTGCGGGAGAGCTTTCACCCTGAGGAGCACTAAGAGCCTCCCTGGTCTGCCCCTCTGGGGGCTTGTGCCTCATTCCTCCTTCATGTCCTTCCACTTACCCCTTCCTAACCCCCCTTCCTGATGTCAAATAAAATACACATATTTTCATGAACACAAACTCTCTTTATTTAACAAAACTGGGTGGAGGGGGGACTGAAACTCTGGTGAGACTGGGGAAAGGAGGTGGGAGAGGGGAGAAGAGAGGGTGGAGAGGGGAGGGGGAAACCTCGGAGGAGGGAGCTGGAAGGGGGAAGCAAGGGGAACAAGGAGGAGGGGAAGCTCAGGGCTCAGGGTTGGGGGTCTCTCCGGACCAACTTGATTTTCATGCAAACCTGCTCCTGGGTTCGCATGTGGCCTTTGGTGGCCAGGCTGGCAGCTATCCTGCCATAGACAGCTGCGTTCCTCCATCTAGTGTGGAGATCATGTTTGGCATCCCCCCCAAACCTGAATAAGGTCCATGATCTCCACCCTGGACCAGGAAGGCACCCACATTCTCCAGCCCCTGTCAGGCTCCTGGGAGCTGGCAGAATGCTCCGGTGGAGCAGTGGAGGGCTGGCTGCCAGTGGCTTGCTGGCTCATGTTTTGGGGCCACTGGGTCAGGGGCCCCGGTGGCCACTGCTGGCTCTGGGCTGGCAGGCTTGGAGCTGGCACAGGCACTGTGGCCAGACTCCACCCCTTTAAGGGCTCCAGGGTGGGGGGGGAAGGAGAGGAGTGTTCTTGGTTGAGGCTGGAGTGATCACCAGGGCACCCTGGGAAGGCTGGAGGCCCCTATTTCGATATAAGTGTCTACACAGCACTTATTTCGAAATAGCTATTTCGAATTTGGCATTATTCCTCGTGGAATGAGGTTTACCAAATTCAAAATAAGCGCTCCACTATTTTGAATTAATTTTGAAATAGCGGTTTGGATGTGTAGACGCTAGTAAAGTTATTTTGAAATAATGGCTGTTATTTCCGAAATAACTTTGCTGTGTAGACATACCCTCTTGTATTTAGTGAAAACATGAAACCCCTCCCATTGTGCAGACCTAGAGTTTGAAATCCTACCCACCCTTGATTTTAGCTAGCATCAGCTTCCTGCTGCTGATAGGAGACTGAAGAGGACCTGTGGATTTCTAATTTAACAACGATAAAGACTTATCAATGCTAGTATTTACCAGCAGCTGTCAAAGGGTTGATATCAAGCCCTATCAATACACACAGCATCATCCAATGATATTCTTCTCATTTTAGCAAGAACAACGCATCACCAGTCAAACTGTTAAAGGCATTGCATTGACTGCGTGGAACATGATCTCCTGTCTACTGTCTCTCCAGAACTGTGTTGTTTCAAACTCACTGGTTATAGCATCTCAGGGTTGATTTTGTGCCTTGCTATGCAATTCTTTCTCATCAAAGGGAAAGGAACAGTGTCATAATTTATTGAGGACCACTATTGTGATTAAAACTTGTTTAATTTTTTTCTGAAAATCTTACTTGATGCTCAGCGTCCCAGAAATAGCCATCTGAGAATGTTTGAAACAAAATGTACTCTGGCATTTAATGAGATTATCATTACAATGCAAACTCTACAATGTCTATCACTTTGAAAATAATTTCTCTACACTAATCAAATGTGTCTCATCTTTTTCTTACAATAGATTCATGAGTGATTCATATGAAAACTAAATTAGTCATGGACTCTTAAATCACTTTCTTTCACCCTTTTAATAATTCATTTCCAGAGACAAGCTGAGACCTTATGCTTCATTAGAATTATTTGTTCTTAGTTATAAATAGGCTTATTGTGACAGATACGGGAATTTCCTGCAATATATTTGGGAGATCTTACTATATTAATCAATGTTCCCTCTAATTTTTTCCAGTCATGAGTGGAATCAATTTTGTTATGTGCACCAAGACATGTGTGGATGTGCACCACCAATAGAAATACATGGTGCCGGCTGTGGGCGCTCTGCTAATCAGCTGGATTGCATTTATATCTCGTCTGCCTGGCTGCCAAAGTGTTCAGCCTACAGGGAACACTGATATTAACTTTATGTATCATTGTGAGTCAGGGATTTAATGTAATTCCATGAGGGAGAATGATCACAGCCTTCTAGAGACTAAGAACAGTGAGGGATGATTAGGCAAATTCTCTCAAGTTATAACATCTCCAGGGAGGTATTAGACCTGGGGAGGCTCATAAACAAACACTTGTCAGGGATGGTGTAGACCGGAGTGGGCAATAATTTTGATGGGGGGGCCACTCCAAAATGTTAGTAAGTGGTCTAGGGCCACACTCTTCTATGGAGAGGGTGCAGGGTCAGGGAGTTGGGTGTAGAAGGGAGCTCGGGGTAGGGGACCCGGGTACAGGAGAGGGTGTTGGGTCTGAGAGGGAGTTTGGGTTAAGGAGGAGGTTCACAGCGCACAACACTTCTCCCTACCCCCAGCACAGAAAGGCAGATGGAGCAG
The DNA here is from genome assembly GCA_019425775.1 of Rafetus swinhoei. NCBI lineage: Eukaryota > Metazoa > Chordata > Testudines > Trionychidae > Rafetus > Rafetus swinhoei. Next base: position 16,002,522 of record CM033428.1, on the reverse strand, counting down.
CTAGCTGCTCTGAGCCCTGGGGTGCTCCCTGCCTGTTGGTCCAGACTGAAAGGCCAGACTGAAAGGCGTGGCAGGCCAGATTCGGCCCCCGGGCTGTATCTTGCCCTCCCTGGAGTACACAGTACTTAGTCCTGCCTCAGTGCAGAGAACTAGACTAGATGACTTATCAATAGAGCCCTGCGTGGATACAAAATTGGTATCTGCATCTGCAACTGCAAAAGTGACCCACGTGTAGCCCTACCTGTTCACTAGCCCAGTATTCAACATAGGGGAAGCCTTGTGACTTTTTACACAACTCTGGGAGATTAGGCCTGCGACTCCTTCATGTGGGCACCTCAGACCAGACCCACTCAAACAAGCCACCAGGAACAGCCTTTATTTTGTAAAGAACACAGAACAGGATTCCAGTTCAGCAGCCCCTCCTCTCAGCTTGCAGCCTGTGTGCTCCCACTTCAGTCAGTGCTGAGACCCTACTGGGAGAGCAGAGGGTACCCTGTACCACACAACTCCTCTTACAAACATGTTCTACCTCCCATAGCAACTAAGCCCCACCGCACACAAGCCCACGTTCTCCCTTCGTGTCACTTAAAACTCCTTGCAGGGTGCTCCAAAAGCCCTTTTTGGTCCTACCTGTAAAGAACACAGAACAGGATTACAATTCAGCTGCCTTCTCTGTGCTTGCCACCTACATGCTCTCAGCTCAGTCAGTACTGAGACCCTGCTGGGGGCAAAGTTCCCTCAGGGAATTATTTTCTCCATTTTAATGTTAATAGATCTCTGTTGTGTTCATGGCTTTGCTTCTCTGGTATTCTTTGAAGCTCTAATGATTAATATTTTCTGATCACTTCAGATTCTGAGATGGAATGCAATGTAAAAGAAAACGTGCATGCATATTTGTATGCTTACTTGTTTCCACACACAGAGACACACACAAACACGCACAAAATATTTCATCCATCTCTAGAGGGATTACATCTGACTTTCCAAATTTCTGAGAAGCTTCAAACACCTGCCATCTGTTTTTTTAACAAATGACAAGAGTAATATTCTCTTCATTCCCACAGCGTAACTTCCTCCCCCTCCCCACCTCCCAGTAGACTTTTCTCACCAAAATTACACGGATTTGAGGTTAAGGACTGTAAATATCCTGTCACTAAACCCTGAACCATTGACAAGTTTAAAGTCTGATATCTTGGGATTCTTCTTTGCTACAAATGTGAGTGTTCCAGATTTAACAGCAAATCTCATATATCCCTCTGGAAAGTGGCACTCTTCCCATTTCAATGGCATAAAGCTCATGAATGGAATCTTGGCCCTAGAAAAGTCAAAGTCAAACTCCAATTAACTTCAATAGGGCCAGATTTTCATCCCTTGTAAGAAATGACATCGGCGCATTCTAGATAGTCAACCTTACTTTATCTACCACCTGCCTGCCTAGTCACACAGCTTTCTATATTTCTAAAATGTATATTAGTAATTTATTGTAACCTATATTTTATTACTTTGCACTAACACACAGAGCTACATTCTCTGTAATGATGACTGGGATAGGGAAGAGCAATCCTTATTCACATCCTTATTCGCTACAAAGTCTCTGCTAACACACACAGTTGCTCCCTGGTTGCTCCTTTTGGGAATTACGATCAAATTATTAATGTCTAGATTGCAAAAGGGCAGAGATACACTTGCATCAGGCTTAGCTTGTCTAAAAGATATATGTTTGTTTCCTAATGTAGTCTGGAAAAAGGACACTATTTTGTACAACACATTCAAACAATGTGACTCACCACTTAAAAGTGCAAAACCAACAGATTCTGTTGGCTGAAATCATTAATTCAAATCGGTATTTGCTTTCCTTTTCTACAGTAGACATTGCATACTTCATTCTGACACCTCCCGGCCTCCCCACCCTTTGGAATGCAAAAGATCTCCTCACTGAGGCTATGTCTAGACTGCAGGCTTCTTTCGGAAGAACCTCTTTTCGGAAGAGATCTTCCGAAAAAACTTCTTCCGGAAGAGAGCGTCCACACACAAAAACGCATGAAAAAAACGATCTGCTTTTTTGAAAGATAGTGTCCACAATGAATGGATTCTATCTCGCATTTAAGCTGTGATTACTATGGACGGAGCGGCCACAAGGGCACCTGTGCTTTTTCCTCTTTTCTCTTCTTTCAAAAGAACTCCCTCTTCCCTGTCCACACACGCCTTTTTCCAAAAGAGCTCTTTCGGAAAAAGGCTTCTTCCTCATAGAAAGAAGATTACCAACACCGGAAAAACCCCTCTGTTCTTTCGATTTACTTTCAGAAGAACGCAATTGCACTGTGGATGTAATGCAGGTTTTGTTGGAAAAATGGCTGTTTTTCAAACAAAACTCTGTAGTAGAAATACCCCTGAGTTGACTCCAAGTTGTTCCTCCAAGGAACAAACTTTCTGTTCACCTTCCAGGACCTATGGATTTCAATGGATGTTTCTGAGGAACAGCATCATGCTTGATGAGACCCTTTGCCTTTCCCCTAGTTCTATGGTACATTGTCCCCTGTATTTTTCTTCCCTTTAAAGGAGGTGTGTGTGCATGGGGTGTGGTTTCTTCACTACAGAGAATGAACCTATAGATTTATTACCTATTCTGAGTAATCTCAGGGCTAGGGAGGTGTAAATGTATATCACAACATGGGCCTAACCCCACTAGCTATTTACTTGGATTATAAGCTCTTTGAGGTAGGGAACATCATTTTGTTTCCCATCTGCATTGCACCTAGCACAATGGGGCCCTGGTTAATGACTGGCCTTTTTAGGTGCTACCTCAATATAAATAGTAATATTCATTAATAGCCTACCTCTATGCCTCATGCAATTACTGGTCTCCATAGAGAACCATTTGGGGGTCCAAAGGATAGAGACCGTGAAACTGGCTGATCCCTATGCCTTTCCATGTTGGACATGGGAAATCCATGCCTTCTGCAAATGGATTCAAGAGGCAGTGATTTTTTTCCCCCTAATTATATCAGAACATTCTTGTAATAAGTGGGCGCTTTTACAAAATGTTCTGTTACAAGAAGGCTGTTCCTCCCTTTCATGTTACTAATTCTATTAAATGACAATGTGCCTAATGAAAGGTGAGGGAACTGCCTGAATAAGTGATGCAATTTAGCGCATATCAGAAGCAGAAAGGTCTATTGTTCATGTAGACTCAGCTCTCATCATGATAACTTCTGGAGTCCCTTCTGGAACTGTTGGGGGTTCTAATCCTCTGACATAATTCCAACACTGTGCTAAACACCTTCAGAGCTAGAGTGTTTCTAGTTTTGCACAGACACATGAAGTGGGGAAGAGAATGGAAGGCAGGTTCTTCTCTGCCTTGCAGCACTGCAAAGAGTAACACACTTCTTAGCCAAGGACAGCAGAAACCCAAAAGGAGGAAGGAAGAGTTGAGGCATGTGCCTGTTACCACTCATCAAAGACCAGCAAGAGGTGCTGAAGATGGGTGGCTCTTGACTGGCACTCTTTGAAAGCAGCAGACACACTCCCAGAGGCATTGTAAATAAATCACAAGCCCCCAAATTAAACTGTTCATAGCAAAGACATAGGATGGTTCAAACCCCCTTATTGATCTAAATTTTCATCATACATGTTTATATTTTACTGAGAACAAAACAGCTTCCTGTTCTTAGACTGTGTTTTCAAAGGACTAAATGAACAACCAGATGTTTCTCATGTTGGTATTTTTATGTTTGTACTAACAACATAACCTATTTATTTTTAGCCTCTGAACCAGAACAGAAATAGATACAAGAGCTGTGAACCTTATTAGAGATTATGTATCCTGAAAATGTCATAAATATCATTTTCCCATTTAACCTTCATCATTCTGAGCCTAGAAGGACCTAAGTCACTTGCTAGGTATTGTATGACTAATTGCAATTTCTTAATCTTTGACTTCCCTCAAACTATACATTATCCCCTAATTTCCTCACATCACTCGATAACTGTATAATCTAAGATGGCATGCAAGCGTGATCTTTTTAATGATCTCTGTTCCATCAGCCAGAGTGTTCAGAAAGGTTAGTCACATGTGACCTGTTTATTAGTTTACAATGGACTCTACATTAAGAACAAACAGGACTCTTTCTCCTTCAGACAGCCTGCTCCATTGAGAAATTTAATTTAATTATATGAGCCGTTGGTTCTAGAATGGATTTCAATAACACACTTTTAAGATGGACTTTTAAAAGAAGTTTTTTTATATACATATGAATGCAATGATACTCAGACTGAGGCTTGGGAGACACAAGCAGTTCATGAATGTGTTTTCTGTGGCTCTTTGCAGCACATGATATTAAAATACTTTTACTGTGTTATTAAACCAATTGTAAAATACTTTGTCAGTCATTTTGCTGTAAGAATAATGAATTCTGTGGCTCTCACTAAGTTGACTGTGCTGCAATCTTAATTTAGACAAAAATCCCCCTGACTCCTTGGCATCCAATCAAACATCCAGTAAAGTCTATGGAAATAACTTCATTGACTGTAACTGGATTGCACTTTTGCTTAGACGTTCACAGATGTGTGAGATACTACAACTAATTTTTTAAACTTTCCTTTAACCAGTTCAACAAAAAAAACCCCAATCTATTCATTAAGTATATGCTTAGCCTTCTGCACAGTTTTAAAGGTGAAAATGGAGAAATTCTGAACCCAAGTAAAATTGGGAATTTGCCCGATTCAGTAGTTTGCTGTTTTGGCAGAGGAAAAACTTTTCTGTAGATGTGCTGCTGGCACACCAGGTTCCAGCTCCTGCCAATGCTTTTGGTCTCAGTCAAGCACTGACAAATTCATTGTTGGGAACCAGTCTGTTTCACATATATGTTCGTGTGGTTAACATGGCTATTAACTGAGGCCTAGGGGGGCAAAACATGGCTAACATAAAGCAAAGCTAAGCTGTGAGCAAGAGGCAGGCCCCAGCTCACAGAACTTGGCACGAACAGGGCTGAGAGTGCAAAACACTAATTAGTGCTAGGTACTGACTGCAGAACAATAATTGGTACTGGTCATAAGTGGAAAGCATATGATATCATTAGCTCATTAAAAAAAGACATTGGTACCCACTCCTCACAGATACAGACTCAGGTTCAAGAAAGGGTCTAAAATGACAGCATGATGGATAGAGATGATCTAATCAAACCACAAAGTACAGAGTGATGGGTGGTATCTAAGTAACGTCAGAAGGTGGTAACCTGATATGTCAGCAGTGATGTGTGATTTGTTTGTACCTGTATATAAGGTGGTGTCTTGGGGGGGAACAGTCTTTGTATGACTGGGGGGGGAGTGGAAATTTCCCACTGATTGAATCATTCCATTGTGGAAAGTACATGTGCCTAGTGATTCAGTAGAGTCTACTGACAACTGTTACTGTACTTCACTTAACAATAAACCTGGCCTGGCACCTTCGATCCTTATCTGGTTTGTGATCTTTGAGGGCTCTCTTGGGGTCTGCTGTGGAGACTAAGTGCACAAGTCAACACGGCACACATCACTGAGCACACACGCAAACAGCCTTCTGGTTATCATCAATGGAGCCATAGACCTGAGAGGACTCCTCAGCTGTAAATCCCTCCTGAATAACTACAACCATCAATAAGCCTATCAAAACTAACTGGGTCTTTGTGGGAGATCACAGTACACAGATTTTGTTAATTGCCCCTTGCACCTCTGGGGAGGATACATGCAAAAGGGTTTGTCCCATCAGCTTGAATTCTGGAAGAAATAAATAAAAATAGATAAACAGAACATTTTTCATCTGTCTTTGCTGTTTCGACTTTCACAGATTCTGAACTACAAAATGGAAGCACAGAGCCCCAGGATCAACATGGGTTAACCCTAGCTGACCAGATAGATGTCTTGGTTTCATAGTGACAGTCCTGATATTTGGGTACCCATTACATCCCCATCCCTGTACTGATTTTTCACACTTGCTTTCTGGTCACCCCAGTTAGCCCTGAAAAGCATTCAGAGCTGACAGAAGACTACGGATCTGACACCTTTTAAAACCATAGGCTGCAGTTCATGTATGTTTATATGTTTACCTGCTTTAACTTTGGAACAACACTTTTCCAGTTAATAAAACTTTAGCTAGCCTATTGCAGGACTGACTACAAGCATTGTCTTTGGTGAGAGATCTAAATACAAACTGACCTGGGGCACATGACTGAACTCTTAGGACCCGTAGCAACCTGAGTATTTTGAGATCTTTGGTGTATAGCAACCGTCACTAAGTTGAACTTGCCTGAGTGGCAAGATAGACACAAACACCCAAGAAGACTCCATGGTGAGAGTGCAGTAGTGCTTCAGGAGTTTACATTTGTTACCAGGTTGGTGAAATCTAATTACAGAATATACAACCAGTTTGAAGTCTCTGCCCAGCTTCTTGACAGTCTGCCCGGAGGCTGGCACTCACAGTTGTGAACCACTGCCGACAGCATGACAGTAGCTAAATGATGGTTTTCAATCTGCAGAAGCTCGCCTTTTCTGTTTTCATCAAGAGGGTAAAAACGAAAATATTTTACTTTGTTGCGAAGCAGTGGAAATGTGATTTCTTTTTGCTGGCAGTGTGACTCAGACTATTTTTAATCCATTCAGTGCCGTGCTTTGCTCAGAACTGATGTTTCTTTAAATGGGATTGTTATTAAACCATATTCACAGCTGATGAGGCACGATAACTTGTGTGAGTCATATCATATGGCAGCATGTAATCAGAAGTGTCTTGAGCTTCTGAAGTGAAGTACTGCACCACCTCATGACTGAATCATTAGGTGAAAACACTGGTCATCATTTTAAAAACTGGGTGATTAAAGTCAGGCATATATTTGAGTACCTAAAAAGTGGCCTAATTTTCAGAGGTACCAAGTCCACTGGCTCCCATTGCAGCTGTGGAGCATGTTTATGTGCCAAATTGTGGATTTGGGTGTCTAATTGTCAGTGCCCACGTTTGAAAATGTATGCCTCGGTTCTCAAAATTTTAGTGAAAGATATGGGGCTGAAGAAAGTTGGGAGGGATCAGATATTTAATACATGTTATGTAAAAATAATATTGTATCAAAGTCTTTGGGGCTTCAACATGCATTGTTTGATGGGGTACCAATGTAGCTATTCCAATAACTGTTTTACAGGGAGGGCAGCTAAAGACTCCTCTGAAGATCCACAAAATGGAACATCGAAGAGCTATTTTGCAAATGACTAACCAGTGAGCCGCAGCTCAACCCAGACAAGATAAAGTAATGTTGGTGGCAAAAGGGAAACAAAGAATTGTTCCCTCTCTTGAGAGTGGTGACCTCCCTTTGGGAATGAGCTTCTTAGTCTTGGGCATCTCTTGGATCCTGAATAGCTACTGAATCTCCAGCTAGCAGCAGTGACTGAGAGCATTTTTTTCCACTTTGTCTGCCCTAGGGTACATCTATACAGCAGGGAGAAAGCCAAAAGAAGCTACACAACTTGAGCTACGTCAATTGCGTAACTTAAGTCGAAATAGCTTATTTTGGCTTTTGGTGCTGTCTACACAGCAGGAAGTCCGAGGAAGAGCATTTTTCCTTCATATTCCCTTACTCCTTGTAAAGTGAGGGTCACAGGAGTCAGAGTATGAAGTGCTCCAGCTCAACATTATTTTGACATTATCTTGAAATAACTGCTTGTGGTGTAGACACGGACAATGATATTTCGGAATAACGTCAGTTATTCCGAAATAACACTGCTGTGTAGACAAACCGTAAGATAGTGTAGTCTTACCTCTCTGATCCAGCCTTCAAAACAACTACAGTGGCAACTTGAACTCCAGAAGCTAGCAGGAATGCAAAAATTCCCAGAATGATAAGCTTCTTGTTGAAATTTAAACTACTACAGTGCATTCTGCTTGGTTCTACTGCTGAAGACAACTTAGAAAGTGCACCTCTTATTTATTTCCTTTCCAAGGTAAACAATCCCAATCTTTTAATCTTTCTTCGCATGAGAGGTTTTCCATTATATTTGCCACCCTGCTTTAACCCCCCTCAATATTCTGTAACCTCTGTTCTGAGATGAGGTGACCATTGCTGCACACGGTACTTCAGATGAGGAAATGCCATCAATTAATATAACAGCAGTATAGTCTCACAAATTTTCAGGGTAAGAAAATCAAAAAGAGTGAAAAGTGTTGAATGAAGGCTTTTATTCTTTTAAGAAAAATACCAATGCATAGAAATAAAAAAGCATAAAGCTAGTATGGATGTAAAAATCCCATTTAATTGATTAACCAGTTAAACAATGTTGTCTGCCCTAGGGTACATCTATACAGCAGGTAGAAAGCCGAAAGAAGCTACACAACTTGAGCTACGTCAATTGCGTAACTTAAGTCGATGATGTTTAACTGGTTAACTGATTAAAGACGGGAAAGGCTGGGGGAGGGCGCTATAGCCTGGTTGGGCTGGAGCAGTCCCCCCATCCACTATGACTGAGTTGGCCGCGGGCAGGGGCTGTTTTGACTGGGTTGGAGCATTCATCCCTCCCCCTCCCCCTCCCCCATCATGGTGGTTAACCTGAACCAGTAAGCCTCACCCGTTAAGCCAGTTAACTGGCTAACCATTCACTTCTCTAAAAGTTAGAATGAATGTGTAGAACTGCTAGTGGATAGCTCTATAAAGTTTCATCTAGACTATGCCGAAGTGCTGAAAGAGGATATGCAAGTTCCCATGAAAGTAGTTTGGACGCAGCTTTTTTGGCGAACCCCGCCTTTTTCGAAAAGCCATGTAAACCTCATTTTTTGAGTAAAAAGGACCTCTTTTGGCACTTCAGCGTAGTCTAGATGAGCCCTAAGGGGAAAAACTGGGGACACAATGGAGATGTAGCACAAGTCCTACTATACTTGTCATAAGATAAACTAATTGACACATACAAGCTACAGAAGTAAACAAATTATATGGTACATTTTGTTAACTCCTGGGAACACATTCTTTAAAGGAAATTATTGATTTTTCATCCAACAAGTAGAAAGATGAGCCATCAACCTGATGGTAAGCTCTTCTGCTTGCTTGCATGTAATTCCCTTGTGTGTTTTCAACAAGAAAGCAATTGACTTTTGGGGTTTGCATTTGTCTCTAGTCAAATCTTTAGACAGCACGTAACTTTCATTCTCTTCAGCATCTGCATCAAACCTATATCTTAATGATGTGTAATAAAACACAAACCTTATTTTTGGACTAATGACCTAATGGGAATTTAAACAAAATTGTGGAGATTAATGTGAAATGTGTTATGAAAGGCAGAGATGAATTTATGTATTAACTAACTATGTGATACTTGGCAAGCCAACAAGTTCTTGTCTTCTTGAATTTTGCAATCCATTTGTTATGGTTAAATTGTAAGCCTAATTATTTGCATATCTTTTCTTTCCATATTTCTGGAGGAGACACTCAGTTATTTTATCAATTTAGATAAATTCCAACATCTCTACTGAAACATATGAGTTTAATACCATTCTAATGTGCCAGTTCTTTACGCAGACCAATATGAAAGAGCTCTGCAGATATTATAAATGCAGTGGGGTCTTTAATTTGATTTATTATATTTTGGAGCGAGGATTGGTTTCCTAATTAAATATATTAGCAAAAGCTCTGATTGTTCTTGGAGAGCAAAATGATAAAGTTTAGAAAGAAAACAATTTAATCATGTAACTCCTTATAATTAGATAACTAATTATCATTATCTAAAGCATATATATCTCAACTAAGGGTCAAATATAAAGAAAATAAATTTTCTTTATAAGAAAACTGATGCGGCTCCTACTTCATAGTCACAAAGGTTCTCCTTAGAATTAAATATTATTTTGGCGTTTAAGGCGATACTAAATGTTTACAAGGGGAAAAAAACATGTGTCATTAGGATGGCATTTTGTAACAGCTATGTGACTGGATTAATTCACGCAGTTCTTAACAGATAAGATAAGACAAATTATTATTGTGTTAGTCATGAAAGCTTCTCATTAAATAAACAGTGAAAAGTGATTAATATTTTGTTGCCAATCAAAGTGTCTCAAAAATATTATAAAGAAAAAAGGCATATCAATAACATGGCTTTTTAATTTTCTAGTTTTAGTTTCTGTGTAAATTCAGGATTAATCCAGCCTTTTGTTGTCCATCTCTGTCAATTCCTATTTTAATTTAGATCATATTTCTGTCTTCTCACAGTACATTTATCAAGGGGCTGAACAGAGCAGTAAAATACAGCCAAATTACTTAGTCTTAGAGTATTAGTAGTTTTGTACCACAGCTTCCTAGAAGGATTCTGATTACCACACTTATGGTGGGTTTACATTTTGATCTGGCTCCCTGTATAATCATTAGTGTTTAGAGGAGGGAGTATTTAATTGAAGTATAATATGTGGGTTTTTCTGAGTGCATGAAGATCCAGTAGGTTTGTGTGCCATTGCAACTGTTCCAGAAGCAGGGAGGATTTCCCTCAAGTTAAAAAGGTGCAATTAATCTCTTGCTGCACTTCCAATTAGCCAAATTGCTAACCTTATTGTGAAAAGCAGAAATGCAATTGAGTTTCTGCTTGAGGCATACTAGAAGAAAAAACTGAAGTAATTTAATTAACTGACTTCAAGTATATTAAGAAGCATACTGTCTTTGCTTTCCCTCAATGCCTTTAAACAGAACATTGAATAATGTGAATTTCAGTACTCACAAGAGACACCGCAAAGCGCCACAGTCAACCTTTAAATTGCCTAATGTAGCCCAAATCCAACTGGAGCAATGGTGCACAAATATCTTGAACGAGTCGACACACACATTGCAAAAACTGAATGGCAAAAATGGCTAGCCTTTCCATTCTCATGTGCCCAAGAAGCGTCTATGCATAAATACCAAGATGCAACATCATCTCAAATGCAACTTCATGTTTCTTGGAATGTGATATTGTAAGACTGACAAAACAGAATGACCTTGAAAAGTGATGTCAAAGCCAATATACCATGTTTTTGGTCCACAGCACTGATTAGCAAAGGAAGCAATGCTACCATCTGGAATCACATGCAGAGACTGGTGCCGCATTTTCTGAACTGAGCAGCACTGGCACACTACTGCTTCACATGTTCACATCCCACTTCCCTACCTGAAGAATGGCTTGAGAATGACAATTATGGATGTACGGCTCCCCTAATTAAGGAAGCTGATTTAATGAGGTTTAGAGAAGGCATGAGACATGCAGTCAGGTACTGCAGATATTCCCTACACTTAGATCATAGTTACTGAGAAGTATCTATTAGTAAATGATGTTTTTCAAGTGGCAGCAACTGTATACACCCCACAAATATCCTCTCTTTGGTCACTGCTTGCAACACACAACCTCTCCCCCCCTGCTAGATATATGTGAACCCACAGCGTCCTTCAGATTATTCTGATGAAGGGCTGGAGGTGAAAGATCATAATTCCAAAATCTCCTGTGTGACATCACTGATAACAAGAAGGAAGAATACAGATGCCAGTGGAGTGTTACTAGTAGTAAAAGTCTTTGGAGATTAGTTAAAGGAAAAGATGCTGAGGTATTTAACAGCTGCAAAAGCTGTTTACCTCAACAACATGCGCTAGATGACAGGAAGTAAAAGTGTAATGTGTACCATTAAAATCATTAAAATGGAAGAACAGATATTGCTTCTGCTCCATGTAAGTCTTTGAAAGTGCCATTCTGATAAACTTTTTAGTGATAACCCGTTAGGACACTGATGGGCAATAATTTTTGAAGGGGGACCGCTTCACCCATTTTGGTAGTGGTCGCAGGCCAGCCCTGGAAGGGGTGGGCCTTGGGTGGAAGGGGTGTGCCCCTGGTGAGGGGGAGACTTTGCATGATCCCCTGTGGGGTGGGGGAGCACTTAAGAGCTCTTGCCCCTCCCCCACCCTGCCAGGGACATGCAGTGCCCATAGGGAACAGTCAGCCATTTTGAACAGCTGGCAGTTCCCTTCTGGTGCCACATGCTCCTGGTAGGTGAGGAGATGTTGCACACTCCCCTGCATGCAGGGCCTGATTGGCTTGGGGGCAGGGGAGCGTGCAAAATCTCCCGCCCCCTCCCAGCTAGGACACACGACAGGTAGAGGGAACCACCAGTCATTTTAAGTAGCTGGCGGTTCCCTCTGGTGCTGTGTGACCCTGGCAGGGGGAAGAGACTTTGCAGGCTCCCCTCTCCGGTCTCATTTGGCCTGGGGCGGGGGTGCAGCAGGATGGGCCAGATCAGACAACTTGGTGGCCTGAATTCAGCCCGCGGGCTGGATCTTGCCCATCCCTGCTTTAGGAAGAGGCCTAGCTAGCATGAATAACTGAGAGCAGAAACAGGTTTAAAGAGTGAATGATTATTTGAAATCAGGTCCAAAGTGAATAACTAGTCAAAGGAGTGATGACATTGTGTATTGGGATTAGGATATATTTCCTCTTCACAGTCAAATAAAGGTCTTATTTATAATCAGCTAGCAATACTAGGCACAGGTTTAAATCATGTAAACCAGGAGTCAGTCCCTCCCAATGCTAAATGTATGTGATTTGAAAAGGAGTGAAAGTATATTCAATTTTAATAGTTTTCTCTTATAAATTCTAATTAATACAGTTAGATACATGCTGAAACCACAAATCAAGCACCTTCTAATTTAAGGGTGTGTTGGAATTTAAATTCCTGGGCTTTGGTTTTGGTTCCAGGTCACAAAAGGGGCTTCCAGTGTGGATGTGGCCAATATATCCTAACACACCTGATTTCGTGGATTTCCTCTATCTTTGGCTGAAATCTTGTAAGAATCTACTCGTGAGCATGAGGATTCAAAGCACTTGAATCTGAAGCCTAGACCTAATTTAACCTTGAACTTGACCAGCAAATGCTAGCTCAAACCTCATCCACCTCTGGATACTAAAACAGTCGTCTCATCCCATATCTAGTGAAAAATATTTCCAAAAAAGTCAGTTCCTGGATTCCTGATTAACCTGACACTAATTGACTTATGATGAGCCTTCACAATCTGCAAACAACAGCTCTAGTCTGTGGCCAGAAAGAGGTCTAGTTCCAGAAGAATATTTAACGAACTAATAAACATATAGTGATTTATTAACAAAAACCACACAATGCATTTTGTTATGTCAATTTCCTGCTATAATTTTGAAAGCCTTAGTCCTGCACTTAGTATCTTGGCAAGATGCCATGCCAATGACCCAAGAGTGGTTATTTACATCATGCTGCTGAAGGATATCTATAAGAAATCAGGTCAAGCATACTGGCTCCTGGCTAGCTTTGCTATTCTGCCTGTCTTCATTAAAGTTCCTCTATGTCCCTTTGTTAATATTATAGCAATATGTTGCTGGTTTCAAGTTGCATTTCAATGTCATGTTCCAGATGGCAACACAGATTACACTTGAAAAGGGTAGCACTTCCTTTGATAGAAAGAAAAGAATATTTAGAAAGGTGAACATAGGCAATTTGTGCTTGCAATAAATTAGTTTGTAGGCATACAGTTTCCACACATCTAGGACACATGTGCATGCATGCACGCCCATACAGATACATACCCAACATGTGCATACTCTGACAAAGAAAAATACAGTACCAAGGTGCAGTATTCACTTAAATCCCATACGCTGTAGTTTTCAGTTTGTAATGCAGACAATAAAACAATAGGTTTTCTACATTTCAGAAATCCAGGTTCCACAATAATTTAGTGCGATATAATACTGTTTATGCCAGCTCTTAACCTAAATTAATAAATATTAGAATTAACAAGAGCTGAACAAAAATATAAATCAACTAATACTGTTCTGTAATTACAACAAACCTGATTTACTGCATATTTTAATGCCGAGAGAAAAGAAATAGGGACCATATTTTCTGTATACTATTTCCCGTCCTCTCAAAAATGACATGTTATTAATTCAATGAATAAGTTTCTAACATTGTTCAAGTATATGTAGCCCAAGGTCCAGTGTGTTTCAGCAGTAGCCCTGGGAACTACAAGTTGTGGACTACAAACTGCAGCATGTTGGGAGAACTGCCTGGTTCCTGCCAGGATGTGCCCTCTACCCCCAGCAGGGTCTCAGCAGGGACTGTGCTAGAAGCAGCACTCGGGCTGCATGCTGAGAGGAGGGGGCTGCTGAACTGTGATCCTGTTTTATGTTTTTTATAGATAGGACCAGAAAGGGCTATAGAGCACCCTTAGAAGAGTTTAAGTGACACAAAGGGAGAACCTGGACTTGGGTTATTGTGGGATTTAGTTACTGTAGGAGTTGGAACATGTTGTAAGGGGGCTGTGTTGTATGCTGTAACCTCTGTGCCCCGGAGGGTCTCAGCAGGGCCTGTGCCAGAAGCAGCACAGGGCTGTATGCTGAGAGGAGGGGCTGCTGAACTTTGATCCTGTTTTATGTTTTTTACAGAATAAAGCCTGTTCCTGGTTATTCGTCTGAGTAGGTCTGGTCTGAGGTGCACTCACATACACAATACACAACGCAGAGCACACCAAACAGCCTCAGGCCTAGCCTCCCACAGTGGTGTAAGAAGTCACAAGGTTTCCCCCTATGCTGCATAACCTCACACTGGCCTAGCGAACAGGAGGGGTTACATATAGATAGTCTATAACTCGCCAAGTTAATGTAAAAAAGTGCAAAGAAAGCAAGCAACTAACCCACATATTCATAATTAGGCATCAGCATAGGATAGTAGGATGAGTTAATAGATACAGATGTTCCTTCCTGGATGAGCACTGTCATGCCCTACAGGATGAGCAGAAACTTCAAACTCTCGAACCATCAACCAGTAGCTCGTGAAAGGCTTAGCCCTGATCATCCCAAAATATAAGTGGAGAATGGGAGGAAGGGGGGTTAAAATGTGTATTATTTGACTGGATGTATGGGAGAGATTTTTCTCAGTTACAGACTTGTGGTTTCCCATGATGGGTAAATATGTTTCTTCTCACTGGGAATAAGATGGCTGGGAGATTCATGGCTTATGTAGCCAGTTTGCTCATGATTTTTAGTTTTGGTCCCCACGGACCCTCAGTCTCGCTGGACTGTCATGAACCATGAGGGATGAAATGGTGGCAGTAGATGTTATTGTACTATGTTACCCATATACTCAGCGGTTTACTTTGTCTAACTCGGTTTCCTTTTTCTCCCTAGTCACGGTTCATACTGAAACAAGATATCCATCTTCACTGTTCCATTGTAATTATAAAATAAAACAGACCACGTAACGCTATTGTCACTTGTTAAATGAACAGTCATACTCTACTAGAAAGAAAATGGAAATCACAGCAGAAAACTTACATTGATATCTTCCAAATCTAGGAAGTTCAGTATGACTCCATTGCGTTTCCAGATAACGGGGGGCCTAAGGGTTCCATGGATGGCACAGGTCAATACAGCGCTCAGTCCAACGGTCACTGTGGTAATGCTAACCTTCTGCTCTTCAGGAAGAGTGAGTTGTACCACCTCTGCCAAAAGGAAGGGAAAAAAGCAAGAAATTATCATTACAGGTTGATCCTCTCTAGTCTGTCACACTCTGGTCTGGCAACATCCATGGTCTGGCATAATTTTAGTTAGCCAAATGTCCACTTATCATGGGCGTGGCCAAGTTTCCTACAGTCCCATAAAGTTTGTCTATAGCCACCAGTCTGGCCTCTTTGTGTTCGGTGCTATTATTTAGCCCTAATTTATCCCTAAATGTCTTCTAAGGGCCCAATAAGCAGTGGAACTGTTGGTAATGCTGCTAGACAACATTAACTTCCTGTGGTTTGGCAAATTCTCTAGTTTGGCACCACTCAGGTTCAGAGGGTGCCGGACTAGAGAGGTTCAACCTGTACCAAAATGAAGCCATTATTCTCCCATTGATTCTTTGAACAGATTTCAGCTTTGAAAAAGATATACACAGTAAAAAGGATCAGCTGAAGCAAAAAAGCAATGAAAGCTTCCAGTTTAACTTAAGTCTTTGGATGTTGGACAACGTCCTTACTAGTTAAAGTAGAGCAGTGATATCAAACATGTTCCATTCCTCCCTGAAGTAGCAGAAATAAGATTACATATACTGCAGCAACAAAATAATATTTTAGCTGTATTTTTGAGTAAACCTAGCTGTTTTGAATTTTTAACGTGAAATATAAAGCCTATAGGGTGGGAAGTCAACAGTTGCCAAATATTACCTAGCATGTCAGGTAGCACTTTTTTCCTCTGCTAAGAAATTGCAACATCTTTCCTATATTTTCCGTTTAAAATTTTAATTTATTTTCATTTGCACCTACATCTAAAAAACATGCCTAATTCAGGCTTTTGGACCATTTAATATTTCTTTATAACCACTTTTCCAGGTCAATGGTTCTAAAGATGTGTTTGCATATTTTTCTATATATGGCTATGTGTCTGAATAAGACAACTGATGTCAGAATTATTTCCAGTGCAGATAATCATGATTAATCATTTCAGCAGCAGTGAGCAAGCAGCCAGGCAATCGAGCTGCACTGACATTAAAACAGTAACATTCACAATTTTATCTTTCCTATGATATTTTTTTTCCTTGGGCCTATACATAAGGCATCTACACAAAAGCCCTTGAAACCATGTCCCATTTAAATGCTCAAAACTGTGCTTTTCAAGTTAACAGCCCATTAAGAGGAATATGGAAAGTTCAACACCACTTTTGGTGCTACATTGCTTCAGTCTGGCTGAAGAACAAACAAGATAGCAGTGCATTGATTTAGAGAGCCCCTACATCTATGGAACGCAGACATCTTCTGTGCCTGTGGATTTCCATTAGTTAACAGTTGCTGTATAATGCTAACTGAAAGGCAGCTGCCATGAGAGAAAAGAGCAAAACAAGATTTTTTTTTAAGCGCAAACATGGATATTATGGAAATAAAAACTTGTGAAGAAACAGCAGGAGTCTCATCACGATTAAATAATGAGAGTTATCAGAACTGGCGTTTGATTCATATAATAGCACTTCCACCTTAAACCTGTCACTTCTCTGAAAGCAATTTTGGGCGTATTGAAACATTAAGTAATTTTCATTATTTTGACAAGGGGAAGCTTTAAGTAAAGCTGTTTGAATGGGTCCACCAGACATATTCCGTAGCCTGTCACTAGTCACTGTTGAGTGGCCATGAAAAAAAACAGCAACAATATTACAGCCATGTTACCATGGTTCTAAATAATCTGAAATTTGTAAGGAAGACAATAGCAAGGAAAAACCTGCTGCACCCTTTCTGTCTGATGAGCTTTTGTCAGAAACTGTGATTAGGGACTGGGTCATTTGATTGCATACACTCTGCTGTCTGTCTTTTTCCTTTATTCATATCCACAGAAATTAACTAGCTGGCATGAGACAAAGATCAAACAAAGCGATACTGCCTAGTTCACACGTTTTAGGAAAAACTTATTTTGGCCAGTGCCCAAGTTGAAATGTGAAATGCTGGGGTGGGCCAATTTACTCTGAACTTCAACTGGCAACATATATAACATGGATTTTCCCTTCTCCCATTGCAATTAGTGAAATATATCCCTGTGCAGAGCACCAGCATAAGTAATCTAATAGAATTAAATTAAATTTAAGTGATGCAAACGCCTTCTTCTGGCCCTCTGAAGAGGGATGAACTTCATATAATCTGGACAATTACATTTACTATAGTGATCAATGTCCAAGGGAACTCTAGGGAGGACATGGTTGTGATTTCTCTCACTGGTGAAAATCCTCAGAAGGAAAATCTTTTGTACTGCTTGTATTGAAGATACATAGTTCTCCTTTAGCTTGATTTATACCATGCAAATGTGCTAAATTAAAAAAGAAAACAACATCTATCTTTGTAACCTATGCATGAAAATAAACACTATTTTCCATGACTTTTAATTTCTTCTGAGTTTTTCATTTGCATTTGGCTTCTCTTGAGTTACTAGCTTGGAGACTTTTCTGGTTTAGTGGATTTTCTCTCTCTGGTAGCACTGGAAAAACTAAAAGGATTCACTTCATATTCTCCCACTGCTTGTCAATCTATCAAATGATTGTGAACACTTGAGTGCAAAGGCCTTTCAGATGGCTGGCATGAAACAATCATCAGCCTCCAAGTAGATAGGCAGTTCAGAAAAGATGACCGCTGCATCCTTCTTGTCCGTATTTCCCCCAGCTAAGTCAGAAGATAATGTATTACTTAGTGTGCTGCAAATTGTGTCCACTGCTGGAGGTCTTCGGTTGATTCAGGACTATAAAAATCAATATGACATTCCATGTGCTGTGTGCAAAAGATCAGATCTAGTTCCACTTCATATTCTCAGGGCTACTTTAGGAAGAGCACAAATTGTGGGCAAGAAATAGTAGCTATAAAAATTATAGCAGGCTGAATTATTATTGGTATTTGGATTATGGGGGTGCTTAGAAATCTCATCCGGGATCAGTGCCTCATTGTGCTAGGCACTGTACAGATGTACAGTAAACAAACAATGAGTAAAGCAAGGTAAGTAAATAGATACAAGTTCCTGCCCCCAAGCAGTTTACAATATACATAGACAGGAGAGACAAAGAGTAGGAGGGTAAACAGGCAGAGAGAGGTGCCATGACATGCCCAATGTCACACAGTAGGTCAGTGGCAGAGCTGGGACTAGATCCCAGGTATTCTAAGTCCCAGTTCAGGTGAGTTCTTTACCTGCTGGACCACACTGCTTCTAAATTCCTTTTGCCCTTGCTCAATCAAAACTCCACAACATCTTAGGAATGTACAGTATCCCACAGTCACTAATTATAGCACCATATTCTACCATCATTTCCTTACTTTCTGCCCTGACTATGCACACTGGCTATATGCTTTAGTACTGTAGCTATTTTTTGCTAAAGTACGCAGTTCCTTTTAATGCGTACAGTATATTGAATGGACTTGACAGGATAAACAACAGTTAATTAGTATAATATGTAGCATGGACTAAGGCTCATAAGGACCATCTTCCTTTGAAGAGAAATGATACAGAGGATCACTCACTAGAAAACTGGGTTTTATTTCTTATTACATTTTTTCCTTAATCCCATGTGCTGTTTTTCACACTGCACTGAATGCTACAAAACACTCCTAAAACCCATCAACACCCTCTTCAACAGGATTTTGTTTTTGAGTGCTTTGCTGCATAAAAAATAGATTTATTTGCAAATTATAGCCAAATAGGCTTTAGTTTTGCATGTTTGAAGTGTGCTAGAGTAAAGCAACTGTCTACTTCTAGAAAAGGAGAAAATTGAATAGTTGTCATACTTTACTGAAATAATATCCAAAAGGTCATTTTGAGATTACAACACATAGTAAGTAGAGATCAATTGAAAAACAAAAACACAATCCATTATTGTTTTCTCACTGAGCATGCTTGAGAGCACATTGTTAGTAGCACATTAAGTTTGAAATAGTTCTGCATTAGTTATAATTATTTATCAGGCGTTTAGTCATTGCTTTACCAAAGTTCATCATTATCCAAGATATGCTTACACAACCAGGTTTATTCAGATGTATACCTATGTTAAATGGACATAATCAACTTAAAAACCACACTTCTGTGTTAAGGTATGTCTAGACTGGAGAGTTTTTCCAGGACACTGGAGGTAGCTTGGAAAAACTCTGCCACATCCAAGGAACACGTCTGCTCTTCCAAAAAAAAATGTGTTTTTTGGCATCCTGTAAACCTCGTTTTATGAGGAAAAAGGGATGTTCTGAAAAAGGGTTTTTTTTCCCAACATTTGGCCCAGTGTAGATGGGCCAAATGTCGGAAAAGCTTCGTCCCAAAAAAAGAAGCGGAAAAAGCTACGCAAATTGCGAACCGCAGTTTGCGTATCTTTTTCTGGAAGAACAGTGTAGTCTAGACACAACCTTAATGTATTTGTTTTATAGCTATTGCTGTTACCTATAACAAAAGGAATAGGGGAGAAAAACTGCCATTGGTTTTGTATATTTGACAATACATTGAACTACACTACAGCTGACAATTTTAAGAGAGTTGTCCCAGTGATTATTCATGTCTAGAGGACTACTCATATGCCTAAAATTTAGCACGTGCTTAAGTTCTTTGTTGACACAGGGCAATAGTGAGTTTCCCCTGTTATTCATGGGTCTTTCAAAGAACTGCTGGAGAGAAGAAAGATTTTAAAAAGAGAAGAAAATATAATTGTAATATCACAAAAAGTAGACGAAGGGTCTGTGTGCCCTGTAAAATTGGTTTGTGTAATTAGTTAATACACTACCAGTAAATCAGTGCACTGCAGAGTAATTTGCCTTTTCTTTTAATTGGGTAACTTATTTTCAGAGCAAGAGTAGGAACGTTACATATAATCATTTTGAGCTGTGTAAAACGTGCTGATCTCTACTTGCATGGTTGTGAATGAAACTCCTGTACATTCTGGGAAATCTGGGTGCTTTGAGCATTTAACCAATAAGTTTCACCACTCTTCATGACAGAGATATAATAACCTTTCCAAAAGCAAAGGGATTTAATAGTTGAGGAGAAGGCCCAGGTATTTAAAAAAAACCCAGCACCCTAACAAAGCTCAGCAATAATTGTATTGTAAGAAGAATAATTTACTTGAGTGGAAATGGCAAACCAAAGCCAATGGGAGCCGTGAGACTCCGTGGCTATGGACCCTTTAGGTAAACAAAGCAATGCAGGCCCACCAATGGCTTTCGCAAAGTGGGCCTGTGGAACACCTTGAGAAACACTGTTCTAGATGTTAAGTGTTGTCAAAGAAAAATCAGTAGCTGCTTTAAGTATTGCAATATCAAAACACAATTTTTTAAAATTCCATGAGAGCTTTTTAAAAAAATATGCTTCCTCAATTTTAAAAACCTGAAACCTGTGCTACATCTACGTATAAATAAGTGACTCAAACTGTAATAGCTTTTCTCTAGCATAAGCTCATCTATAAATTCCCCATGTTAAGTCTTGATCTGATCACATTATTTTTTCAAAACTATTAGAAGACTCGGGATTTTCAACATGCTTGAAGGAAAGGAAATTGAAACCATTCAAACAGAGCCTATTTCCATAGTACCGAAATGATCTTGCACGTTAAGGGCCAATTCTCAAATAGAGTTAGGCCAGCAGAGAATTTAGCCCCAACCATGAGCAATTGCATGCGTGCTATAAAGCATAGAAATCAGTACAGGATGTTTGGTTTAAAATGACCTTGTACATTTAATAGGAAAAAGAGAGAGAAGAGATGTGTGCATTGAGGAAGGAGGGAAGAAACAAGGCAGAATGGGATGGAAACACGGAGGACAGAAAGTGAAGTTGGCAGCAGAGGGACTGCAATGAAAAAGATTGGAGCAAAAATAGCGTATCAGGGGAGAGAAAATGTGTCCCCAGTCAAACTGAAGTAAGCAGATTCTACTGTTTATTGCCAGTTCCATGGGGTCATGAACTTGTGCTGCTGCCAGAAATAAGTCCTTTGCTCCTCGGGGCTGGCTCAGCAGCTTTCAGGTTCCTGTTACCTACGTAGTTGATTGTGCAAATGGTCCAGACTTTTAAACCTGGTCCCAGGCTGCCAAATACTGCTCATTTGTTGGCGTAGGTTCATTTTCCATACCAGAAATGGTATGGAACAGTTTCTAGAAGTCAACTGTACAGTACTACCTGCCAATGCCAAGCATTGAAAATCCATGAGTCAGCTCCCCCAAAATCATGAGACTGGCTTAAATATCACGAGATGTTATAAAAACAATGCACATTAGAGAGGTTTTATTTGCCTTCTGGTTTTTGAAGCTATTCTCTGCAACTCTGCAAATCGCACAGCACTTGTGACAAAATTGTTACTGTTGGCAACTGAGAAGGGCAAAACAAATTCCAAAATTACTATTAGGAGTTAGAGTGGGAAGACCTATTGTAGCTCTACAGTTGGTGTCTTTGCGTGCCCACACTCCACTTATAAGACATAAAGAGTTCCTTGCAAATATAGACCCCAATCTGACATATTTCTAAAATACACTGTCTTATTAAGTTTCTTATTATTAATATCAAGATACCTTTTCACATTTTTCCCTATCCCTTCTTCTCTTTTGTATTGTATTTCTTAGGTTGTTAAACAGGAGTTGTACTGACTTACACATCAAGCTATGCATGCTAATGTGAGCAGGTATTACTTGTTGTGCTGTTTTATCGTGGAAATCTTTCCTCTGTTGTCATTTGCAGCCCGCCAAAGGCAATCATAATTTCACAATGAAGACATGTATAATTGAGGTCATTATAGGGAGCAACCTGGAATGAGCATCAATAGAGCAAAACTCATTGATTTAGCATGGTTTAGAGATAATTTACATAATAAATGTTGGATGCCAGCCCTCCATTTCACATATTACAATTTATACAGTTGATTCTATTTTTTAAAAAAAAATACTCGGTATCTTTAATTTGATCTTTTCCATTTAAACCCTATAAATATACTTTTCCAATACATTGTTACTATCTTTAATCGTTTTTACTTTTGTTCATAGATACCTTTTTCAGTGCTTAGAAAAATGAACTAATCCACTTTATTGCTTAATCTCTTGCTTAAAGGACAAAATAATTTTTATCCTATAAGTGTTCTTAATTAAGATAAGACAAGTGAAAAACTCTCACCCGAATTTAGGCATGGATGAACTGTTTTCCATGAGCTAAGAATCAAATATAAACCTTCACCCAAAAACTCAGCTTGATCAAAACCACGTATTTTGGGGGATGGAGATGGAACAATGATTTGTGCAGCTCACAGGTTTATGGCATTTGCTACTCTTGTCCTAGGGTAGTTTAGCATATACTTCATGGTACACAAGGGTATGCCACTATGTATTTTGCCAGTACTTGCCATTTGTTTTACAAGCTGAATGTGTCACTAGAAAAGTCTGTTTACTACCTTAGCACCTGATACTGCAGTATTGAACTCAATGAACATTTTGCCATTGATTTCAATGGTAGTAGGATCTGGTCTTCTATGGCAAGTCTCAGTTAAATAGCCACTGTAAGGGTATGTCTACACTGCAAAGTTAATTCAAAATAACAGCTGTTATTTCAAATTAACGTTAATAGCGTCTATACATGCAAACCGCTATTTCGAAATTAATTCAAAATAGCGGAGCGTTTAATTTGAATTTGGTAAACCTCATTCTACGAGGAGTAACGCCAAATTTGAAATAGCTATTTCGAATTAAGTGCTGTTTAGACACTTAATTCGAAATAGGGGGCCTCCAGCCTTCCCAGGGAGCCCTGATGGCCACTCTGGGCACAACCAGGAAAACTTAGTCTCCTTTCCCCCAGCCCCGTAGCCATTAAAGGGGTAGAACCTGGTCACAGTCCCTGTGCTAGCTCCAAGCCTGCCAGCCCAGAGCCAGCAGTGGCCACTGGGGCCCCTGACCCAGTGGCCCCAAAACATGAGCCAGCAAGCCACTGGCAGCCAGCCCTCCACCGCTCCCCAGGAGCAGTCTGCCAGCTCCCAGGAGCCTGACAGGGGCTGGAGAATGTGGGTGCCTTCCTGGTCCAGGGTGGAGATCATGGACCTTATTCAGGTTTGGGGGGGATGCCCCCAATGTCCATGATCTCCACACTAGATGGAGGAATGTGGCCGTCTATGGCAGGATAGCTGCCAGCCTGCCCACCAAAGGCCACATGCGAACCCAGGAGCAGGTTTGCATGAAAATCAAGTTGGTCCGGCGAGACCCCCAACCCTGAGCTCTGAGCTTCCCCTTCCCCTTGCTTCTCCCTTCCAGCTCCCTCCTCCCAGGTTTCCCCCTCCCCTCTCCACCCTCTCTTCTCCCCTCTCCCACCTCCTTTTCCCAGTCTCCCCAGAGGTTCATCCCCCGCAGTTTTGTTCAATAAACCCAGTTTCTATTTTTGAACATACGTGTCTTTTATTAGACATCAGGAAGGAGGGCTAGGGAGGGGTAAGTGGAAGGACGTGAGGGAGGAATGGGGCATGAGCCCCCGGTGGGGAGGACCAGGGTGGCTCTGAGGGCTCCTTGGGGTGGATGCTCTTCCGCAGGGCCTCCTGTATCGTGACAGCCCCCTGATGGACCCCCTGGATGGCAGCCTGCAGCAAGTGCAGCCAGGCTGATGGCAACGACCCCACGAGACGCACTGGTGTGCCATGGGGCAGCTCTGGCTCCATGTGGCAGAGTGCTGTGGTGTCCCGAGTGCAGGCACTCAGGGCACTCCAAGACAGGACTGCTTTGCTGTCCCTCATCGAGGTAGACAAGCAAGCGGGGAACCCTGAGAACTGTCTGTCTGGGGTGGGGGTTGGGTCCCTTTAAGCACAGCCCTCGGCTAGCCTAAGGCAGCAGTTCCACACTCTAAGTCCTAACCTGATGCCCTGCTGGCACTGGTTCCGGCCAGCCTTAACTTCCGTTCAGGGTCCACTCAGTGTGGACGCGCTATTTCGAAATAGCAAAACGGTATTTCGAAATAGGTTTTGTGTGTAGATGCGTTAATTCAAATTAGCTTAATTCGAAATAGCGCTGTAGTGTAGACATACCCTGAGAAGGCAATAGTAACCCAAGAAAACAAGAACATTAAAGGTGGAGAAGAAGGACAGGAGATGCTGAAAATTATAGTAAGCCTTTTAACATTGTTTTTCATTTTCACATGATTTCAGTGGAATTAGTCTATGTTTCTACAGAGTTACCCAATAAAAAAAACCTGAACCTTAGTTACATCTAGGCTGAATTTGGCTTATAGACTTAAAGATGTCAGTGAGATGTCTGATGAGAAAGAGTTGTCTGAGGGTAATCGTAAATGTTAGAGTGAAGAATAGGAAAAGGACAGTTGGAGAAAGGATGACAGAGACATTGGGTAAGATGCTAAGAGATAATGTGGATATCTAACTAGACAATGTAGAGGAAGAGGAGAAGATAACCAAGGACAGATTCCTGTGTGTACATGCAAGATGTGCTCTACAGAGAATAACTATAACTGAAATAATATATAGAGCATTTGGAATATATATTTATTTGATTTGGTTCCTAGCCCTAGTAGACAGACCACAAAACTGGGTTGGTACATGATCTGTTTTACATTAGAAATTATTTGCAGGACTTCATAAAGCTGTGGAACAGACATTTTAACAATATATATTACAAGGAACATGACCTGGCTGTCACAGGTTCTACAGGTATTTGACGGTCAGCAAACCAATCCTATTTAGAGGTGTTTTATCACCTCTTCAGCTATAGACATGTCCAGTGTCAATGGAGTATCATTCATCAAGCAAAACCAAACAAAACATTTCCTGAATAACAACCTGGAAACACAGAAAAAGCAGCTTTGCCTGTTTTGTTTTCTCTTTCCTCCTCCATCAATACCAGGTAAAGGATGAACTGAAACCAGGTTCTGGCCTATATGGTTGAAATAGACGCCTTTTGGCAAATCACAAGAGTTCTGAGCCTCCATAATTCCTGTTCTGACGGCCTGGGGAGAAGGTCCTTAGACAGACACTATATCCTCAAAAGTAGGTACTGTTAACTGAGAGGATATCTGGGTATGGTATGTGCACTAAATCAGTGCATCTCTGAGGTAGCCTCTACTAGTGGGTGGAGCCCTGCAAATCTGTGGCTATCTGCTTTATATCCACAGGTATCCAAGACTCATTTTTGCAGATATATATGTGGATGCAGATACAAATTTTTTATCTGTGAGGGCTCTACTAATGGGATTCCTATATTTTCTCCACAGGGATCTTTGAGGAGGACAGCAGTTAAGACAATACTACCCTCCCCCAGCAAAATTCCCTCTCTGGTTTAGCTGCCCCATCTCACATTAGGAGTGATTGTTTCCACCTTTTTGTGGCAGCCAGGTTGAATCAAGTCCCTTAGTAGAGGGCAACCCCTGTCTATTTTATTGTAACAGTACATTTTCAGAGTTTGATTTCCATGGAAAGAAGATGCAGCAATGGAGTATTCAGATAAGGCTTGTAAGATGAATTAATGTATATAATAAAATGATTTCTATAGCCAAGTGAAAATATACACACCTCAGCTTTATTTTGAATCGGCAATGATTCACATTATTAATGTAATTTATAAATCTTCAGTACCTTGGGTATGCTACCTCAAGGAGTATTTTATTGAAAATCCTCCATTAAATTAGTAATGCTGTTTTCAGAGACATAAAAAGGCATAACCATATTTCTAGAGGTATGAAAGAATTTAGTACCTTAAACCTTTCCCCTCATTATTCATGAAGTCCACAAGCTATGACTTTCTGAGATAGCTTTCTAATCTTGTACTGAAGATTTAAAATGTGGACTGATATATATAATTCAAAATATGAGTGGGGACATAATTATCATTTTACGGAAGTGATGCTATGTACTGTTATTCTTAGAGAAGACAACTCCTCTCATGCCAATCAAGTTTCGACAATTCCTCATAGTCCTGATGCTAATGTATTTTAGATTAAACAAAGTATGAAAATAGAGGAAATTAAAACTGAACTAAACTAAACATTAAAACACCATTTAGTAACTGACACATTAACCCCACTTGTACATGATGTGTATTAAAATCAATTACATGGGCAACAAGAATAATCAGAGTTATAGAAGTTTGTACAAAGAGTTTTGAAAGGGATGAAATCCTCATGCTTCAGAGTTTAAATCAATTAAATAAATTACTATGCTTAATAAAATATTAAACCACCCCAACTAATGAACAAGTACATCTAAGGGCATGTCTACACTGTGGGGAAGATTGACGCTGTTGCAGTCGATCTTCTGGGGTTCAGTTTAGTGGATCTAGTGAAGATGCACTAAATCGAATTCACAGGGCACCCCCATTGGTGCCGGTATTCCTGTTCCTTACGAGGAGTAAGGGAAATAGATGGGAGCGTTTGCTCCTGTCGCCCTCCCGCTGTGTGGACGGTGATTTAAGATTCATCGACTCCAGCAATGCAATTAACATAGCTGAAGTTGCTATGTTAGGTCAATATGTTAGGTCAATCTTCTGTGCCAGTGTAGACCAGGCCTAAAAGAGCATTGAATGGGAAAGCGAAGAAGTATCACAGAAAAGGTGATGAGAGGTACCTAAACACATATTCCCGTTAGCATCAATGGGTATTAGGATTCAGAGATTTTTAGCCAGGAGGGATAATTCATCTCAAAGGACACTGAATGTGCATCTACACAGCACCCTAAACTTGAATTAAGATATGCAATTTGCACTACACAAGTTGCATATCTAATTTTGATTGTATTTTGAAATAGCATGTTTCGAAATTTGGCACATCTACACAGCGCCAAATTTCGAAATAACATGCTATTTCAATACATCCCTTAGCCCTCGTGGAACAAGGGTTACAGGGAAGCCAAAATAGCACGCCCATTATTTTGAAATAATAGGTGCGTTTAAAAGATGCTGGGTAGCTATTTCGGGATACCTGAGGTATCCCAAAATAGCCCTGCTGTGTAGATGTACCTTGAGACATCTAAATCCCATGGGAGTTAGGAATTTAAATATCTTTGAGGGTTTGGATGACCATTTTACCATTTAAATTTGGACTAAGACACGGTACAACTCTCCAGTCATTTGTTTATGTCAATCATATTAAAGTTTAACCAAGCAAATATTCTATACATATGTTGTTTTTAAAATCTGAATTCCCTTTTCTTGTAAAGGAATAAGAATGACATGTTTTCTTTTGTAAAATCCTATCCTTGAATCCATGTTACTAATCAGAGGGAAAATATTAAGTGTATGCAGGAAGAGATAATTCATTCCGTTTTGAAAGCACATGAATAAATATAAATTGTTCACTGTTATTTATCTAATCTCCAAACGATGATAAGTGATGAATTAGTTATGTAAATAGGCGTAAGTAAATTATTTTAGAGAATAGTTTACATAAATACATTTGTTTTTATTTTAAATTTCTATTTCCCACAGATGCTAAAAATGATATTGATATGATTAATTTTTGATGAAACATTCCCATGTTGTGTCAACAGTGCCCGTTGTAGATTGTAACAGCCTTACATTTTTCTAGTCAATTAATTAATTTAAAAGGTAAAATTGCTAATGGACTAATGGCTTTCCCTAATTACTCCTAATAGTCATCATACCATTAAAACACTTGACTAACAATTTTTGCCCATTTTAATAATAAAACAAAGACATTCTGTAATTTCCAACTTTCTCCTGCTCATAGAATAACATGGAGAAAGCAATTTTAAAGCTATTCTTTGAACCCAAGAAAGCAAGGGGATTTATGTCTAAATTTTGACATTGATGAAAGGGTGTTTAGTTGTGCTTCTCTAATTAATGACTGTGAGAGCTGCACTCCTAAATCTTTGAATATTATTTTGGTGAGATAAGAGGTTCAAGTTAAGGCTTTTTCTGTGTTCTTAATCCACGGTGTTCTACCAGAATATTATTGTACGAGTCTGTTATTTGTATACGATATTATCTACAGTTATGTAAACTGCACAATCTTAAATAAGCTCTTCCATGAGCTTAAATAAGATCCAGACTGTATTACTTTAAGCCTGTGGCTGCAATCATAGCAAATATTACTAGATAAATGAATATATTTGTGTTATCTCTTGATAAATCAATGAGGAATACTGTGGCAACTTAGCCCTGGTCTACACTAGGGTGTTATTTCAAAATAGCCTCCTAAGGTTGAATTAATAAGCAGAGCATCCACACTACCAAGCCCGTTATTTCAAAAGATCGGGCTGCTTATTCTGAAATCTGTACTCCTGCTTTACCCGGGGAATAATGCTAATTTTGAAATAGTTATTTGGATATAGCAGTATGTGATGCACGGGTGCTGCTATTTCAAAATAATTGGCCTCCGGAGACCTCTCGCAGCTACAGCTCTGACCGCTCTGGCTACACGTGGCATCTCCATCACTCCCCTCCTCGTGTGGAGCTTAAAAATCCTGGGAGCAGGAGAAGGGCTTCTTGCATGTGGCCAGCTTTAGAAGCCCTCTGCGAGACACCAACATCTGAAGCAAGCATGAGTGACCCCAATGCTCCCTCCCCCAATGGACCCTCCCATGGCTGCCAGCACTCCTGTTCTCCCATGGCTGCTACTGGCCAGGAAACAGGAGAGCTCTGCCCTGGACAGGTGATCCTACCTCCAGAATTTCCCCACCAGGAAAAGGAATACCAAAATCTATAGCTAGATTGCCACCAGCCTGGCCAACAAAGGGCACACCAGGACCCTGGAGCAGTGCTGCATGAAGATTAAGGAATTGTGGCAGGCCTACCAGAAGTCTAGGGAGCAGTGCAGATGCTCTGGGGCAGCACTTCCCCCCTCTCCTCCACGCCATCATCATCGAGTCTGTCCAGGACGTTCCTGGTATCAGCTTGCAGGAGGGTGGGGTGACAGAAGAGGAGGATGCCAGCCAGAAACCATGCCCACCAGCCAGGAGCTGCTCCCCACTCTGAAGCTGGTTCCCCACTCCCAGGATGTCTCCCAGGCTTCAGAGGAACCTGGGGAGGGCATTTCAGGTGAGTTCTTTAACTTTTCTTATCTATACATAGGGACCTCTCTTGGCTTACTTGACCTGGGGGCTGCACAACAGCCTATTCACGTTGGTGCATATGGTGTCTGGAACACTCAGCTCCATGATGCTCTCACATAGGAACTCGTTTGCTCTTCTCACAAGGCTCCTGGAGAGTCCTGCCTTGCTCTGGCCTCCATGGTGGGAGTCAAGCCACCACTAAGGAGTCTGGGGTCATGGAATCACAAAGCAGTGCCGCACTCAGCACAGGGTTATGCCCGCACTCAGTCAGCATTTGCTCTTGGTCAAGTGTGGTGATGCGGAGGAGACTGATCTCGTGCATGGGAACCTGCCGGGAGGAGGAAGAGGATGGGAACCCAGTAGCACTCTCTCTGGCAAGCAGCGTCTGCCACTCACACACACCTCCCCCAACACCACCCCTCCCTTCTCCAGTGGGTAGGGATAGAAGTTCGCTCTCTGGAGTTTACCACCAGTGCTGGACCCAGTGTGTGCAGGACACAGAAGGAAGCTGAGCCACTCCATCTGCCCCTCCCATCCGCAGGCTTCTGGCATGGCCGACACCTTCCCATGCCTGCTTGTCCCTGGGCCATGGGTGTTGCGATGCTCCCCTGGCATGTCCATGCCCCTGCTGGAAACTGCTTGCTGTCTAGGCAACATATGGCCTTGCTCAAAGCACATTGCCATCATCTGAACTGAGACCTTCGGTGTCGGTTCAGAAATTAGGGCTAGGCTTCATACGCAGTATCTCCTGTGATGACTGCCCTTGTAACTTTTCTTCACAGCTGGGCCAGCTGCGAGCTTGGCGCATCCCCCACCTCTCAAAACCATATACCCAACTGAATGGGATCTGCAGACGGAAATGCACCTGAGAGGACCTCATGTATGAGCAGATGGCCTGCCTGCAGTCCCTCCTGCAGAGACTCCAGGAAGAGCACCAGGAGTGGGCCACCAGCTGGGAGGAGCATCAGGCTGAGTGGGAGCAAAGGAAGGCCACCTGTGACCAGCTGGCATGCCAGCATGATGCCAAGTTCTCCTCTGTCACCTTGGTGATGGAGCACATGTCACTGTGCATGGAGTGGGCCACCAGCCACCTCCCCAGCCAACTCTGGGGTCCTGGCAGCCCCTGGGGAAGCCAAAGCCTCCTGACCACTTGGAGGCAGGTGGCACTCTGAGCCCCATCCCTGAGCCTCCCTCCTCCTCCCCCATTCCAAGTTCTTACCCCATCCCTCCCCTGTTCTATGTCCCTCTAATGAAGAGTCATGTTTTTTCAACAAATATGGCTTTATTGTTTGCTCTGCTGGGATGGGGGTGGGGGGTGGGGCGAGGAGGAGATGGAAAGGAAGGGTAGGGGAAGGGAGGGGTGAGCAGCACCCAGAAGGGATGCAGGGGAGAGGCACGGGGGAGAGTCTCACAGCTGGCCTTGCACAAAACTCTCCCTCAAGGCCTCCCTGATGAGCATAGTCCCTTGATGCACTCTCCTGATGGCTCAAATTCTCTGGCCAGACATTCAGCCTCAGCCCCACTCACCCTGGCAGAAAAGTTCCCACCTTTCTTTCACAAAGGTTGTGGAGCACATAGAGGTCACCACCATGAAGGGGATGTTGCGCTCGCTGAGTGAGGAGACTCCTGAACCTCCCCTTTCAATGGCTGAACACACATTCTATGAGCATGCGGCAGTTGCTCAGCCTGGAACTGGACTGCTCCTTGCTGGGGTCCAGGCTGCCCATGTACGGATTCATGAGCCAGGGGAGCAAGGGGCTGGCTGTATCACCAAGGATTACACTTTTCCATGGTGTGACCAAGGAAAAAAGTGCTGGCGTTCATCTTTCAGAACAAGCAGGCATTCTGGAAGATGCAGAAGTTGTGCGCCTATTCCGAACAACCAACGTTGATGTCAGTCATGCGTCCTTTGTGATCCACGATGGCCTGCAGTACCATGGAGAAGTACCTTTCCTATTGATAAAGTCCGAGGCATGCTGGTCTGGGGCCAGGATGGGGATGTGTGTTGCCTTCTATGACCCCCCTGCAGTTGGGCAAGCCCATGGGCTAAAGCTGTCCAGGATGCTGTCCATGTTCCCCAGAGTAACAATCCTCTGTAGCAGCACATGGTTGATGGCCTTTGTTACCTGCAGGAGCATGGCCCCAACTGTATATTCCTCCATGTTGAACTGGTTCCTGACTGAGCGGTGGTGAGCTTCTTGAGGGTGATGGCCACGTGCTTCTGCCATGGGGATGGTGGGTCACATGCAGGGTGAGCCACCCACAGAGCTCTAGGAAGGTGGCCTTGTGTATATGGAAGTTGTGCAGCCACTGCTGATCATTCCATCCCATGGGGTCCCACCAGTCTGAGCTTATCTCCCCGCTGCCAGAAGTGGCATTCCACAGTGTCCAGGCGATTGAGGGGAATGTGAAGCAGCAGGAATGCCAGGACCCGGGTGAGCAGGGCCTGTGATCCACGCTGGGGTTCCTCTTTCAGGTCTTCATCCTCGTCCTGTTGGAGCAACATGGGGGAAGTTTGGAAGTACTGCTCCATGAGGCACAGCACAAGGGTTTTGCAGTGGCTCTGGCTCCATGCCGTGAGTGCTGTGGTGTCTGCAAGGGCAACCGGAGCACAAGAAGGCACATGCCCACTGCGTCCCTTTTGTGTCCCGTTAGGAGGGAGGCAGTGGAGGAGCGACTTGTGAGATGCGGCCATAGA
The DNA here is from genome assembly GCA_019425775.1 of Rafetus swinhoei. Lineage (NCBI taxonomy): Eukaryota > Metazoa > Chordata > Testudines > Trionychidae > Rafetus > Rafetus swinhoei. Next base: position 15,970,336 of record CM033428.1, on the reverse strand, counting down.
GAGGAGCCCCTGAAAACATGCGTCACAGCTTGCCTGACCCAGCAGCCACAGGAAGTATTCGAGGTAGGTTCCATTCAATGTGGATGCACTATTTCAGACTATTTCTAACTAATTTCAATGCTTCCCCGTGGTGTTACATCGGGAGTGATTAAGTCGATTTTAGTAATTTTGAAATTGTTTCCTAGTGTAGACATGCCCTCAGGTGACCTAACCCCAGGACTCCTCTTTGTTTTTGCAGCTACAGACTAACACAGCTACCCTTCTGGAACTCCTGATAAATTTAAGTAATTGATTTTGATTTAATCCATGTACAATAGAAAAAAGTACTTATGAAAACCTAACTTATGTAAAGTTGCTAATTTTGAACCTTATAATTTTCACTGTAATATTTTTGCTTTGAATTTGATATTTTCACATTCCTACAATGACATCAGTCCTGTCTCTGAGTATAGGACAGTAACATGCACAGTTGGAAAAGTACCTTATTATCTCTCCCCTAAACTTCTGTTCTCCAACCCATTCTTGCCTTTCCAGTTAAAAGCAGTGTAAAATTCAACAACAAAATAAAATTAGCAGTTTCAATTGCCTCTGTGCTTCTGTAACTCTAGATTAGCTTAGTTCAAATATGTACACTTGAAACTTCCACTGGCTTTAAAGCTTGCACTAGTCCTTCAGATATGCCCTATATTTAAAATGGGAATGGAATTCTATTAACATGGGCAGCCTTTCAAACTAATGGAACTTTTTAAGGGCAAGCATTGTATATATTTGAACTATGTTGTTTTTGAGTTATAGAGGCACCAAAAACATCTGAAACTACTAAACTATTTTTTAAAACTCCTATAAGTTACAGTGGCTGAACAGATTTATACCTGATCTGAGAAGAAAAAAAGATAGCTTCTGGTGTAGGACTTGGCATACCAAGTTCTCTCTGTAGTGAATTTTTATGGCTGCTCTGTAAACCCCTAAGGTTTATCATTGGAAACACTGACAGACCATTAACTATAGCAGCACTTGTGGGAATTGCTATAATATATAAGTAAATTACTTTGAAAATAGAGACAAGCCAGGCCATAGAGTATTGGGGGTTCAGGAAGCATTAAGAAATAGTTTTAAACTACTCAGATTTCACAAATAGCTCCATCAAAATGCTCCAATCTGATACCCTCCATTATGATTTATGTTGTGACTTCTGAAAGGTGGCATCATATTGGCATTATGAAATGCACACCATGCAAGTAGAATACCACAGGTATGTAGAATAAAGACTATTAATGAATGGTCCACTATGATTCTAAGGTTGCTGGAAAAATTCCAGACATTTAAGTTTATATTTACACACTTCTTTCAATATCTCTTAGCATACAGTGTTAGTAAACATTCAGTCAGGGAGATCATATCTTTGGAGTTGTAAATGAGCATTGCTAATATAATTCCCAGAACTTTCACTGTTGTTTCCAGAGTTGATTGTGAATTTAGCCTTGATGCTTACGTTGGGCGCTGCATCATTTCTGACTGTTTCCATGCTTAAGATACTTAATAAATATGCTGCTTCAGCTCTCTCTATACCCAAACTGATCAAAGGCAAAGGTTGAACCCTTTCATTATTCTCCTATACCCCTGAATGTTTATTCAAGCTTCTTACCCAGTTTGGTTTCTGCTCTCATTGAAGTCAGCATTTAATTTCTCTCCAAGGCACACAGTAATTGTCTCCACTAACCATTTCCAAAGCCCCAGTTTGGGTGATTAAAAACAGTTTTTTTGTAAATTACTGAACACCTATAGTTAGATACTTATGACATGCACACCTTGGCATGAGAGCTTGCATTATAATAAATAGAAATATTATCTACAGCATTGCAGAACAAAATCTTTCATTTCAAAGACTCTCAGGGTCTCAGTCTGCCATATGTCTCTAGGAAGCATCTCTCTCCGATGTGGTTCATTTTACAGTTTTCCTCTTGGCTGACGAGTTGAATCAAAATTTGCATACGATATTAAGTTACATCCCTGGATCCAAACCAAAATGATAAAAATGGTTTGAATTCAGTTTAGATGACTACATATATGCCGCTGTCATAAAACCCCCCAAAACAGTTGTGTCAATTTACATATATTTACATTAAATTTGCATAAATATGCATAATATGTCCAGAGTTCCTGCTGTAGAGGCGGGACGAGACAGACACACACAGAGAGGCAAAATTGAAGGGACTGAGTTGGAATGGGCCAGGATGGGAGAAGAGATTAGATGTTTTGTGGATGACCAGAAGTAATTTCACTCAAATGCCAAGAATAAATTAATTCCAAGATATGATACTTCTGCCAGCCAAGGGGACTGGCTTCTATATTCCTTTTGCATACTTCCTGTGTCTCCATCTCTCTCGACCCTAGGGTTGCCAGGTGTCCAGTTTTGAACCGGACAGTCCAGTATTTGAGCTTTCTGTTCGGGAAACAAATTGAGAAAATATAAAAGAGAAAATATAAATGTCAGGTATTATTCTAAATAAGATGTAATGTAGATTGTGATGAAATGTCAAGTGTGTCCTGTATTTTTGTTGAAACCATCTGGCAACCCTACGTCCTGTTCTGTTACATCCACTCTGCCTTTATCTTGTTTTTGTTCTTTTCATCTCACCCCTCAGCATCTCTTTCTCATGCCATTTTCAATTCTGTCCCATTTTTTTTTCTTTCTCCCATGAGCCTTGCAACATTCATCTCTCTCATTACTTGCTACTTTTCACTGAGCACCAAGCTATCCCTCCACCTCCCAGACATGTAGTTTGGAGGCAGCAGAACTAGAGACCATTGCTCCTTGTTCTGCCATCCATCACTACTGTGAACAGCCTTTCTCCATCCATAGCTTAGTGTCATCTGCAAACTTGCTGAGGGTCCAATCCATCCCCTCATCCATGTCATTAATAAAGATGTTGAACAAAATTGGTCCAAGAACTGACCCTTGGGGCACTCCGCTAGAAACTGACCGCCAAGCAGACATCGAGCCGTTGATCACTACCCGTTGGGCCCGACAGTCTAGCCAGTTTCTATCCATCTTACATCTCCAAAGTCCCTTAACTTGGTGAAGAATATTGTGAACCGTATCAAAAGCAGAAGTCAAGGATATACCGTGTCAAAAGCTTTGCTGAAGTCAGGTATGTCCACAACATGGATGAACTTGATTATGATGGATAATCAGAGGCATGAAATCCATGTTGACTATTCTGACCATCCTCTTCCTGCTTCAAAATGGATTCCTTGAGGATCCCCTCCATGATTTTTCTGGGGACTGAGTTAAGGCTGACCGGTCTGTAGTTCCCTATATTGTCCTTCTTCCCTTTTTTAAAGATGGGCACTACATTTGCCTTTTTCCAATCATCCAGGATCTCTCCCGATCTCCATGAGTTTTCAAAGATAATGCCCAAAGACTCCGCAATGACATTTGCCAACTCCCTCAGTACCCTCGGATGCATTAAATCTGGGCCCATGGATTTGTGTATGTTTAGCTTTTCTAAATAGTTCCTAATTTGTTCTTTCCTCACCAAGGGCTGTCCATCTTCTTCCTATACTGTGTTGCCTAGTGCATTGTCTGGGAGCTGACTTTATCCGTGAAGACAGAGGCAAAGAAAAAGCATTGAGTACTTCAGCTTTTCCCACATCAGCTGTCACTAGGTTACCTCCCTCATCCAGTAAGGGCCCCACACCCTCTCTGATCACCCTCTTATTGCTAACATGCCTGTAGAAACCTTTCTTGTTACCCTTCACATCCCTTGCCAGCTGCAATTCCAATTGCGTTTTTGCCTTCCTGATAACTCCCCTGCATTCTCGAGCAATATATTTATACTCCTCCCTAGTCATCAGTCCAAGTTTCCACTTCTTGTAAGCTTTCTTTTTGTGTTTAAGCTCACCATGGATGTCCCCGGTAAGCCAATCTGGTCGCCTACCGTATTTGGTTTTCTTGCTGAGCATTGGGGTGGTTTCTTCCTGTGTCTTTAATAAGGCTTCTTTAAAATACTGCCAGTTCTCCTGGGGTGTGTCTAGACTACATGGCTCCGTCGACAGAGCCATGTAAAGTAGCTTACTCAACATAGTCAATGAAGCGGGGATTTAAATAATCCCCACGTCATTAAAATAAAAATGGCTGCCGCGCTGTGCCAACAATCAGCTGATCCGGCACACTGCAGCAGTCTAGATGGCGCGGTCAACAAGGGAAGCCTTTGTTGACCGCTCCTGTAAACCTCAGGAGGCTTATAGGAGTAGTTGACAAAGGCTTCCCTTATCGACCACGCTGCATCTAGACTGCCGCGCTGTGCCGGATCAGCTGATTGTCAGCACAGCACAGCGGCCATTTTTATGTTAATGAAGCGGGGATTATTTAAATCCCCGCTTCATTGACTATGTCGAGTAAACTACTTTACATGGCTCCATCGACGGAGCCATGTGGTCTAGACACACACTGGGACTCCTTTCCCCTTCATGTAAGCATCCCAGGGGATCCTGCCCATCAGTTTTCTGAGGGAGTCAAAGTCTGCTCTTCTGAAGTCCAGGGTGTGTATTTTGCTACTCTCCTTTCTTCCTTTGGTCAGGATCCTGAAATCTACCATCTCATGATCACTGCTTCCCAGGTTGTCACCCACCTCTACTTCCCCTACTAGTTCCTCCCTGTTTGTGAGCAGCAGGTCAAGCTGCACATGGCCTTTAGGCTTCCGTTCAAATAATGACTCCAACTAAACAGGCCAAAGGCAGGTCTCTGAGCCACCAAGACAGCAAGATACTGCACAGCAACAATATAACAATACAATTTTGTTCAGATCACACATATCTTGTATATTTCAAGAGTATATTTACTCATAACATCATAACTCATGCACCAGAAATTTCACACATGACCCAACCATGTTCTAAACACAATCAATATCTTAACACAATTTCTGAAGAAAGCAAAAATATGCAGACAAAATAAGTGTAATATTACAAAAAAATATATCACTAAGAAAATACTGGAGTCAATGGAAACAAAAGAAAACAATAGTAATCCTTCCCCAAACCACATGATTTATTTAATCAGAACATCTATTGTTGCAATCAGGCATTCTTGTGGGTAAGTCCTTTAAAATTAGAACCCCTGCAGTTAAGAACCTTTTAACAATATCACATACACTGAACTGATAATTCATCAGAACTCATATTGGATTCTTGGCAGGCACCGAGAGTTTTTACAAAATTTTGAATCAGTATTTCAAAGACACATGGTGTGGAGTTTCAGTGGGGTTAGTCTCCACAAGAAGTTCTAATACTGACTAGCAAATCATTGGAAAGGTCCAAGGGAAATAAAAGATGAGTTCAGGTTTTATGTAGAAAGTGAGGCAGTTTATCCCACCAGACTGGAAATCTCTACAGAGAATGTTTCATAGATGAGGGGTGGGAGGTTAGGTGAAAAGAAACCAAGTTGTTGTTTTGGGGTGATAGATGATTGTTGTGAGTCTACTTTCAAAAGAGTGGTGTTGTCATGTGTAAATATCATGTGTTTTGGGTTTTTTTCTTTAAAGCTATAGCTCCTGGAATCATGATTACATGAGAATTTCAGCTTTCATTTTAAAGATGTTTTCCAGCTCTCATGGCTGCACAAAACATGTTGACAAGGTTAAATCCTAAAGGCTGAAAAATCAGAAGGAAAATAAAAAGACCCAAAACATTTTTTAAAAATCTCATAATTTTAAGCCGATTTCATAGTTTTTGAATGCTCAGCATTTAGAAATACAGATGTGGTTTATAACAATTGAACTGCTAGAAAATTTTGGTTGAAGCTATACTTACACAGATTGAAAATAAATATTTTGGCCTAAATTGTGCTCTCCAATATGCATGTGCATTGTGTAAACTCATGGGATTTGTATTTGCATATCTAAGGGGGAAAATGATCTTTTCTAAAGAAAAATTGTAGTGGAGAAGAGAGTATAAATGATACTTGAAGTCCTCTCATATTTAATTTAATTCATATAATAGCTTTTTGACAATGAGCTTATGACTTTGCCAATTGCAATATCCACTTGGGGAAGATTGATTTAATTTGGAGATACGATTGTGACTCTAGCAGCTTTCCTTTGATAACTCTGAGTTTCACCATCTTAAACAAAAACACCTCTTTTTAATCTCAGTTTTTCATGTGTTGCTTCTAGCCAGAGAATAATTTATAGAGCAGGTTCTAAATTCTGAGGTTATAAATTTTGCCAAAATCTGGAAGCACTAAGAAACTTCTTGTAAGATCTGGTGGAATTTAGCAGCTCTGCCAACATACAGCTATACTAATAGAGTTTCAAAACTGCGTCAAATGATCCACCTGAATTCAAAGAGTTTGTAATTTTCCTTACTAGAAGAGGAAAGGTACATTAGAAATTGTTTTTATACCACAAATATACCTGGAACAAAATATAATGTATTAAATGAAAATGAGTGGTAATAATTTGCAGCAAGCTTTTGCCTGACAGTATTTTAAAGTAATCTCTTCAAAAAGTGTAAGGGAATTCCCAGCCCAAAATATTGCCATTAAAGTTGTAATAGTGAGTAGACAGGAATGTAATAAAGATCATTAATTATGAAAAGCCAAATATTTTAAAGCCTAGAAATGTGTACATTTGTCTTTGATTCTGAACACGTATTGATGTTGATTTGAAATCTGAATTACTCCAACCACTATATAACCACAACCTTCAGAATGTGTCTCAATTTACAACATGGACCGTAAAACCACTCTGCCTTGAATACAGTAAAGACAGAGAATCAGAGCCACTGATGTTACCTCAATATAGGAGTCATATGCCTTTGACTAAATTTCATTATGAGAACTCTACAAACATCATATAAATGTATAATACACCCATGCCCTATCCTGCCATTCCCCACTGATAATAAAAAAAACGAACCCCTGATTTTGATCCCTCTATACAATATATACTTCAAGGGTTGCCAGAAGACTACAGAAATTAAAGTCCTTATGTAGGCTACCACTTATTAATGACCATTGCAAGTTTCTGCCACAGAAACAGAAGGAGGCTGTGTCTAGATTACATCCCTTTTTCTCATTTTTTGAGGAGTACAGGATCTTTCGAAAAAAGGTTTTATTTTTGATTGATCCCCGTCTAAACTGCCGTTTTTCTATCGAAAAGCCGTGTTTCGAAAAAAACTGTGGCCGCCATTATGCAAATGAAGCACGGAAAATTTAAATCCCAGCTTCATTTGCAATTTTGAAGTGTCTGATTTACATCCCTTTTTCGAGAAAGGGATGTAGTTTGGAAACAGCTGGAGTAAAGCCTATAAAAGTTCTACAGCAAATGAACCACATTACTTTTACTATTTTTCTTTCCCTTACCTCCAATATTGATTAAAATGTTGGTTACAGAAAGTTTTCAGGCAGTCACACATCCGTCCTCCACCCTACCAAAAATAACTAGAGCAGGAGGAAACACAGGTACTTTCAGAGTCCTAGTACTATACTGAAATATGTGAAAAATGTTACAGTGGGTTTTCATACATATTTGCAAGATATACATGGAATAAAAAAACCCCAAGTTAGATAAATGATAATTCATTCCACATTCATCATTAGAAAGCAAGATGCCCTGGTAGAATTACTGGTAATTCTCAATGCTGAGGTTGAGTGATTAGGACACACTAGCTTAAAATTTAGGAATTCTGGACACAAGTCCCCTCTGCACCTTATTCTTTTTTTGGACATGTCTACACTAGGAAGCTATTTTGAAATAATTAAATTCAATTTAATAACTCCCGAAATAAAAAAATCGAAATAGCATGTCCTCACTACGGGAACCCTCAAAATTAGTCTGAGGCAGGCTCCGTTAATGTGGACACACCACCTTGACTTAGAGCCTCAGGAAGCACTGGGAAGTAATTACTTTGAATGACTCTGGGGAGTAGTTATTTCAAAATAACAGCATTGGTGTGTACACACTACTGCTATTTCAACATAACGATTTCAAAATTAGTGTTATTCCCCAAGGAAAGCAGGAGTACAGATTTCGAAATAACGGGCTTGGTAGTGTGTATGCTCCCCTTATAAATTCAACCTAAGGGGGGTTATGTTAAAATAACTCTGTAGTATAAACCAGGGCTTTGTGACCTTAGACAAATCACTTAGCTTCAGTCTCCCATCTATAAAATGGGAATAATAGTACTCCTCTGCTTATAGGAGATACTAAACTCAGATAAGCTGATAATAGCTCAGATGCTATAGTAATAAGGGCCATATAAGCACCCAAGATGGACAGAAACCATGTCCCTAAGTTTTAGCTTATGTGCATTCCCTTAAAGACAACGAGGTTTCACAGATAAAAACCAGTGTCACACTGAAATTTAATCATGTGTAAATGTTTTTAGGGAAAATTCCAAGCAACTGATTTGAGAAACTTGAGCTTCAGGTATTTGAAGAAGATAAAGTTTTAAACAGCACATCCTCAAATAATAGGAAAAGCAGATAATCTAGTATTTTACTGTATATTTTAGAAATGTGCATCTATCTATCTATCTGTGAGTCTGTTTGTTCAAGAACTCCTCCTAAACAGTAAGAGGGAGGACCACCAAATTTGGTATGCAGCTTCCTCTTATCATAACTTAAAGCAAGGTAAGGGTTTGTTGTGCCAGGACAATGGGATTTGCTTGGAATTGGATTGTTTCTCATAAAATATAAAGGAAAGGTTCTGCTGCAGTGAGAGAGGGCTATGGCAATCCTCTCTCCCCAGGGCAGTCTGCATACACATCCCACCCCAGAACAATGATTTAAATGAAGAACAAAACTTATTTGAGCTAAGGACCCGAGTAACACCGTGTAAATCTTCTCCTATCATATCAAAAGATACATTAGAAACCAAAATGTGCCACTAATAAAATACTATTGATTCATCAATATATGCATACAAACTCACATAAGTTTGTTAAGACTAATAAAAATTATAACAAAATGATTACTAAAGCCACTATGGATTTCTTTTATATTACATAAACGGAAATTACATTAAAAGAACATTATTAAGGTTGAAAAGTCAAAAACTCTAAAGTTAGGAAATGCCAGAATTACGGTTGCCTATGCAACATTAATTCAGCCGCTTTGAGAGTATGCATTGTGCTCTGATCTTTAAGTACATGCTCAAATATTCTTTGCACATTATTTTTACACAGAAACTCTACATTACATAGTGCACAGAAAGGATGATACATGCTAAAGGAGCAACATTTCAATATTTTGTTTACTTGTTCAGTAAGTGACCCCATGTTTTATTTACCAGACAATATTCAATCTCTACTTTGAAAACAGAATTGTTTTCCTCATGAGCTTTTCTATGGCTTTTAGCTATATAATCCATCGGTGTTTCAGAAACATTAATTATTTTATTTTCACATGTCAATGTACCGAGGGGGTAGTATTATCTTCATTTTAGAGAGGACTATTGAGTTAGAGTATGTCTACACTTGCTCCCTATCTCGAGACAGGGATGCAAATGTAGTGTACCGAAATTGCTAATGAAGCGTGGGATTTAAATATCCCGTGCTTCATTAGCATAATCGTGTCTGGGTGCCATTTTGAAATCGCATTATTGTGAAATAAAACACCCCGTGTAGCAGTGTTATTTCAAGGGAAAATCCTTCTCTTGAAATAATTGTTATTCCTCATACAATGAGGTTTAACAGTTATTTTGAGAGAAAGGTTTTCTCGAAATAACACTGCTACACGGGGCATTTTATTTCGCAATAACACAATTTCATAATGGCGCCCGGACACAATTATGCTAATTAAGTGCGGGATCTTTAAATCCCGTGCTTCATTAGCAATTTTGGTACACTACATTTGCATCCCTATCTCGAGATAGGGAGCAAATGTAGACGTACCCTTAGAGAATTTAAAGTAAAAATATACATTACTCTTGGACACCAAATTTGAGATTCCTTGGACTTGATTTTTCAGACTACTTTGAACACTTTATATGGTCCAAGTACAGCTCCCATTGACTTCAACTGCAGCTGTAAGTGCTCAGAATCCAGGTTCTCAAGTCAGGCACTTAGAGCACGAGGTACGTACAAGAAAAGTTTGATTTACATGACTTGACTAGCATCAGATAAGAACACTGTCATGAGGAGCTGACAGCTTCCGCGGCCATAGGCAAGATGTGGGGCGGGAGGCAGCTTCGTGCCCCCAGAAGGGGCAGGTTCTCAGAAGGGGCTCCCCTTCCAGCCCTTAAAGTCACATGGAGCACATTCTATGGCTCTCTCACGGCGATTTAAAGAGCCTGCTACAGTAGCAGCAGTGGCGGCAGGAAGCCCTAGGCCCCTTTGAATCACTGGGCCTGGGGCAACTTTCCTCTTTGCCCCTCCCCTGGCATTGACAGGCCTGACAGTTAGACAGACATAGGTAGAAGGAGTCCTTGCCCAGCCCATTGCAATATTTCTAACCAACACACAATCCCAGTCTCCCTCCCATCCCAACTTTTAATCTTCTCCCACCTTTGCCCACCCCTCATCTTATATCCCACTTTCAGCTCTCCTGGTTCCTTGTCCCAATCCACTCCCTTTGACTCTTGCTGATCTTTCTTGCCTGTGCATTCAAGTCAGGCAGTTTCCTCATCCACACTACCTTGGCACCCAATATATTATGTTCCCATATTATTTGAACAAAATAAACATACAACAGAAGCCATTAAAATTAATATTTGCCAATTGCTATTCACAGTTACTGCTGATTCAGTACACATATTACCCCATATATTAAAGCCAGAGGGAACCAGTGAAGCTGCTTTCCTTCAGAACGAAGTAGGGATGTTAAATTTTGATTAATCAACTAATCAAGTAGTCAATGGAATTTCCATCGACTACTCAATTTGTTGATAAGGGGGGCACTCACTATCCTGCTGCGCCTTTCCCTTTGAAATATACAAGAGCAGGTGGCTCTTGTACATTTCAAAGGCAGAGGTGCAGCAGCAGGGACGCCTCTGCCTTTCCTGCCACTGCAGAGACGGTGCTGGGGTGAACCGGGTTTTAACGTGGCTCCACCCAGCACCAGCTCCTGCTCCCCACCCCTTGCTGCCTCTCTCTGACAGAGGCAGCAAGTGAAGGAGAGTGACTAGTTGAATCACTATTTGACTATCCAATAAGCATATGCTTATCCAGTAATTGACTAGTTGACTAGTCCCTTACATCCCTAGAATGAAGGCCATAGGACTTCACCCAGTACCTCCTGCACCAAATCCAACAACTTCTGATTGAGGTAGAGCCTATCTTTTAGAAAGATGGCATATTCAATCTTGACCTAAACCCAGCACATCCTGGAGAATCTACTATATCCTTGGTTATCTGTTTCAAAGGTCAACCCACACTATTACAAATCCAGCTGACACTGATCCCAATTAGAAACCTCATTGCTACAAATTTATCTCCATTTTTAATTTTTCTAGCTTCAACTTCTAGCTCCTGCACCTTGTCATCTATTTGTATGTGAACATAAAAACATATTGAAAAGACACATGAGAAGTCATTCTTCCACTCTACTCTGCAATGATTAGGCCTCAGTTGGAGTATAGTGTCCAGTCCTGGGCACCACATGTCAAGAAAGATGTGGAGAAATTGGAGAGGGTCCAGAGAAGAGCAACAAAAATTATTAAAGGTCTAGAAAACATGACCTATGAGGGAAGACTAAAAGAACTGGACTTGTTTAGTTTAGAAAAGAGAAGACTGAGAGGTGACATGATAGTAGTTTTCAAGTACCTAAAAGAGTGTTACAAGGAGAAGGAAGAAAAATTGTTCTCCTTGACCTCTGATGATAGGACAAGAAGCAATGGGCTTAAATTGCAGCAAGGGAGATTTAGGTTGGACATTAGGGAAAAAATCCTAATTCTCAGGGTGGTTAAACAATGAATAAATTGCCTAGGGAGGTTGTGGAATATCCATCTGTGAGGGAGTGAGAGAAGAGTCTGGCAGTGCGGGGACTAAATAAGGCCTTTTTGCCCAATTAGCCCCACCCCGTTTTACCTGCAGCCAATGCGAGGTCTGGAGGGAGAATAAATGGAGGGAACTTAGCTCAATTAGGGGCTGGCCAGCAAAGAGGCAGGAGCTGGTTCTGCCGTCCGCAGGACCTGAGCCAGAGCTGTCTGCTGGGTCGGCTGCTGGAGGACACAAGCCTCCAATCCCTCTCCCTGCACAAAGGGGGGGAACCAGAAGGAAAACCCCATGGAGGAGGGGGAAATTGGATTCTTGGGGCCACACCCCAAACTGAAGGAACAGACTCTGATAAGCGGCCGAAAGTCCTACACCCCGTGCCCCCAGCTAACACCGGGACCTAACCACTAGGCCACCCTGCTGCCTGGGAGACCCGGCCACACCATCCTTGCAGATATTTAAGAGCAGGTTAGATGGCCAAGAGGGCAGGGGCCTGGACTTGATGACCTCTTGAGGGTCCATTCAGTTCTAGTATTCTATGATTCTACATTATATATGATATTATATAATTATTGTTGAGTCTACGATTTTGGCCCAGAAATTTAAATAAATTTCACAGCAGAAGCATAGGAAAAATATGTGATTGGAAAGTCTCCAAACAATGGGAGATGGAGAGAATGGAGAGCAAGCCCACCCTGAACTCACCTTATAGCTGTAGCTCCTGTCCTGCAGAGCTGGGTCAGGCTCCCCGCTCCAGCAGTTGCAATCTAGCATATGTCGTTGCAGCTCCACTCAGGACCCTCCACAGATGGAGACAGATAATCAGACCTGACCTGAGTGGTTTTGTGGCCCAATACACCAGGCTGTGGTACCCCTTAGTTTGATAGATTTCATTTAAATTCACAATTTCTGTGACAAAAAGCAGAGCCCTCCTTATTGCCAATGTAGTCTCTAACACATTTTTAGAGATAATTTTTACATTGATTTACTGAAGCTGGGGAGACGTTGAGTGGACGGCCAATCACATGAAAGCTTGTTTAATGCTGAATTATTTACCATCCCAATGCCATATGCAAAATGCCACAAAACAGTAACATTAAGCAAATCAAGAGCCTAGGAATTGTTTAATCACATAAACTTTTTCAAGCAGATGCTTTGTTTTTCCAATAAATAATTCACTCTTAATGTACAGAATAAACTAGTAGTAAACACTGTAAGTGTGATTCTTTTCTGGAAGATTAAAGTAAAAATGTCACATTAGTAGACAAGAGATTTGCCCCTATGGGAATTCTGAACTTTATTTGCTGGTAAGAAATCCTGTCAGGATTTATGCGTTTACTATCCCATCACAGCTACAGGAAAGTGAGTTGGATTCATTTCCAGGCAATGCATCAGTTGAATTATTAACTATTTGGCAATCTGCAGTCTAGAAAGAACTCATCTCGTCATTCAGATTGCAAACAGAATCTCAGATACTGGGATACTGTGCTCATTTAGGCCATGGTCCCCCACAATCTGGCCCATGGATGGAGGAGGGGGAGGGCAAAGGGAGCAATTGCCCCAGGGCTCAACAATTACAAAAGGTCCTGGCTTTTCTGGCTCCTGCTGCTGCTACTGTGGCAACAGAAGCAGAAGGAGTCCCGAGTCCTTTAAATCTGCCAGAGCACTCCGCAGCATACTGTGGGCATCTCTGCGGGGGCCTGCCCCAGGCTCACCTCTTCCAGGAGTGAAGAGCCACCCCCATATTGCCCAGAGAACTGGCAATTCTGTCGCCCCCCTGCCCACAACTAATTACCCCTATGCTTAATTTTATGCATAAAGTTAACTATGAAAACATGTTTTCAGGATTGGAGCCTTGATCTGGAAGTCACTGAAAGAGAATAAATATGGAGGATTATACTCTGGCTCCACTGTAGTCAATGGAATTATTAAGATGGAACTCCTTGCCAGAGGATGCAGTGAAGGCTGGAACTTTAACAGGGTTCAAAAAAGAGCTACATCATGGAGCTTAGGTCCATCAATGACTATTAGCCAGGATGGGTAGGAATGGTATCCCTAGCCTCTGTTTCTCTGGAGGTGGGTGATAGGAGGAGGATCATGTGAGGATCCCTCCCTCTGGGGCATCTGGTATTGGCCACTGTCTGCAGACAGGATACTGGGCTGGATGGACCTTTGGTCTGACCCAATATGGCAGTTCTTATGTTCTAAATCTATGGATAACTCCAAGATGACAGGTGTTTTAAGCAATTTGGAGGACAGGATTAGAATTCAAGATGACCACGACAAATTGGAGAATTGATCTGAAATCAGCAAGATGAAATTCAGTAAAGTGCAAAGTACCATACTTAATAAGAAAAAAATCAAACATAACAGGTAGAAACTGGGAGGAAACTGGCTAAGCAGCAGTACAGCTGACAAGGATCTGGGAGAATTAATGAATCACAAATTGCATCTGAGGCAGCAATCTGATGCAGTTGCCAACAAAAACACAAAAAATCCCACATCCCAACCTAATATCATTCTGGAGTGTATTAATATAAGATGTGGGAGGTAATTCTCTTGCTTAACTCTGTGCTGATGTGGCCTCAGCTGGAATACTTTGTCCAGTTCTGGGCTCCATATTTCAAGAAAGATATGGACAAAGACAACAATGATAAAAGGTTTAGAAAACTTGACCTATGAGAAGGCAAAATAAAATAAAAAAAACCTTGGGCATATTACTCTTGAGAAAAGAAACTTGAGGTGAAACTTGGTAAAAGTCTTCAGATATAACTTATGGGCTTTTACAAAGAGGAGAGAGATAAATTAGTTTCTGACAAGATGCAGTGGGCTTAATTTGAAGCAAGGGAGATTTAGATAAGATATTAGGAAAAACTTTCTATTGTAAGCAAAGTTAAGCACTGGAATAGGCTTCCAAGGGAGGTGGTAGAATCCCCATCACTGGAGGTTTTTAAGAACTGGTTAGACAATCTTTTCTGGGATGGTCTAGGTATCCCTGGTCCTGCCTGAGCACAGGGAGCTGCATGATATGACTTATCAAGGTCCCCCCTTTTAACTTATTTTTCAAAAGAATTAACTTTTAAAAAATTCTTGAAGTACAAACTTCAGCTTATAGAAAGTGCAGTCTTTTTTTTTTTAAAGAAATAATTTTCCTCTGAAATGGGACTTTCTCAAGAAATGGAGAATCAGAGTCACAAAAATCTTGATACCTGCAGAAGTCTTACATACCCATGCACTCTCTCTCTCTCTCACACACACACACACACCTCTCTCTCTCTCTCTCTCTCTCACACACACACACACAGAACTGCGACTCTGGTACTGAAAGTATATTAAATTCAATGCTTCTGTAATGATAAACTTTTATAATTACATTTCACTCTCCTTTTCTTACCAAATCATTTTCAGATTGACTTATACAAAGCTATCCAAATTGTCTATCATTTACATGGTCACATAGATTTGAATAAATCTATGAATTCAGTAAGAATATTGTAAAAGAGTTGCATAATGAAGTGAAAAGACAGTCCAGATACAATATTGACAAAAGGTCTCCACAGAAGACTGGTTTTTTTCCTCGCTTGCAAAAGTTTCTCTTTTGAGAAGCTCTCTCTTGTATCATATAAGAAAATCAGCAGCTTTATAAATGCATTTTAAGTTCTACATAAGATAAATCTATAAAATCATGACAGATATGGAGAAAGTGAATAAGGAAAAGTTATTTACTTGTTCCCATAACATAAGAATGAGTGGTCACCAAATGAAATCAATAGATAGCAGGTTTAAAACAAACAAAAGGAAGGTTTTTTTCACGTAGCGCACAGTCAACCTGTGAAACTCCTTGCCAGAGGAGGTTGTGCAGACCAGGACTTTAATGGGGTCCAAGAAAGAACTAGATAAATTCATGGAAGTTAGGTCCATCAATACTTATTAGCCAAAATGGGTAGGAATGGTGTCCCTTGCCTCTGTTTGTCAGGGGCTGGAAATGGATGACAAGAGAGGGATTACTTGATGTTTACCTGTTTCTGTTCACTCCCTCAGGGACATCTGGCCTTGGCCATTGTCAGAAGACAGGATACTGGGCCAGATGGACCTTTGGTCTGATCTAGTATGGCCATTCTTATGTTCTTAAATATTTGGTAGGAATACTTGTTTCTGTTAGAAAAAAGAAAGCTATACAATGTATAGTATACATACAAGGAGAAGATGTTCTTCCTTGATATAGAATTCTACAGGATACAGCTTCAACAAACTGAGAAGTAATTATTTTAGGGTACATCTACACTGCACGCTAATTTTGAAATAAGCTATTCCGGAAATACTCCAGAATAGCTTATTTCGAAATAGCACGTCTACACTACCGGGAAGCCTCAAAATTAGCCTGAGGCAGGCTTCCCTAATGTAGACATGCTACCTCAATTTAGAGCCCCAGGAGGCACTGGGAAGTCATTACTTTGAATGGTCCTAGGGAGGAGCTATTTCAAAATAACAGCAGTGGAGCATCCACACTACTGCTACTCTGAAATAGCTATTTCGGAATAGGCATTATTCCTCGTGGAATGAGGTTTATAGAAGTCAGAATAAGCTGTTGGTTATTTTGAATTTATTTCAAAATAGTGTGAAGACCTCATATTGTTATTTTGGTGTAACGGCTGTTATTCTGAAATAACGCTGCTACATAGACGCACCTTTACAGTGGGTCTCATACTTTTTTTACTGTCATACACACACTTTTATCCAAACAAATGAGCTTAGATCCCAAGTTCACATGCATTAGAGAAAACATTCAAAAGACATCAGCTACCACTGAAACAGCAGAATGCTTAAGGTTAAACCACTATTGCTATGATATGCTGCAAGGAGATGGGGGAGCTTACTGCTGGGCACAGAACTTATCCAACAGCCCAGATTGAAACTGCAGAGTGATCTGTGAGTCTTCACAGAGAAGTCCGCATGGAACTCAATGGGGAAAAACAGGTTCAATCGGAACTCCTCTTCCTTCAGTCTATCTCCCTGTCCCTCCCCTACCCTGGGAAATCCTCCCAGCCTGTTTCCATTTGAACTTCACCCCTTTGGCTTATTCCTCCATTCTGTCCCCTCCCAAGCATCTCTCACTTCATTACCTACTGAGGCCCCTGTTATCTCATTCTGTCCCTCTCACCTTCCTGCTAATAAGACCCTGGCGCCTGCTGTACCACCTGCTTCTTATATGCTGACTGGTCACCAGGAAGGTGAGGTGGAGGAAGAGAATGGCAGGGTCTGTGCTCTTAGTGCTAGGTGCATGAAAGACTAGTGGCAGCTGGATAGACACACAAAGAATGTTAAGAGAAAAGTACATTTTCAGGATTGCAAATAATACAAGCAGAGTGACAGGCTGGGTGGTTTCAGAGAGTCAAGTTTGAATCTCCTGGAGATACAGTTGCAGGATCAATGCATCCCAGCTTACAAGATTTAAGTTGATTTGTCAAATTTGTGTAATCATTTCGTAAATTTACTATCCTGAACTAAAGAATTGGTCTGTGTGGAGAGAGCTCACTAGAAGTTTCACTCTCAATTTCCTAACCACAATGCACTCTTTTTTAAAACTTTGTGCTCTCTCTCTCCCAGAGAAACACCTATAGGGCCAAATTCAGAAACAAACGTGGAGAATGAGTGAAGAAACCCCCACCCTACTACTCTGGTGAGACGGCCACAACACAGTAACATTTAGAAATGGAGTGTTGTCCCCTCACAATTGGCAGGGAAAGGGATACACCCAAGATCAGATGGCAGATCAGTGACAGAATTCTCCCCTTCCTCTCTCCCAATTCTGTGCACTATCCACAAGATAACACTGTCTTCTGGCTAGTTCTGAGCCTACTAAGTGCCCATAAAAGGAATTGGATTGACTTAGATGCACACACTTAAATGCAATAGGCGCACCTGTATTTAGTAGCTTTGTTTAAATGATCTGGCATTACAATATGCAGTAGCTATCAAAAGTAAGATTGTCATTCTGAGAGACACACCGATGACAGACACGTTTATATAAAAATTAGCACTAACAGCAAGGCATAATTCTGTACAGAGCATAAGCATTTACGGCTCAATTGCTTCTGACTGCAGCTTGACTACATAATACCCATGTACTAGGAAAACCGCAGATAACTATTTGTTCTACATCATCAAACTATATCCACTGAACGTAACTTTAGCATAAAAGCTAAAAGCATTTCCAGATAAAACTGGCACCCCAACATCCAATATTAATAAGATCAATAGTCAGTTTGTAAATGCCAGCATATACTATCATATGCTAAAATTGTAGCTTTGAGAATGAAAAGGCTTTTCACAAACCTAACATGACATTCATTTACTAAGGTATAAAACCTACCTGTAAGGCACCCATTGAAAAGCTTTCTGCAAGCTTTGATGTATGCTCCTTTGTGATTTATAGCAAAGCAATCCCAAATCCTATATTTTGAATGGGCTCAAGTATTCGTTCTTATTCATTTGTATAAATAAGTAATAATAATTTATTGAGATATTATTTAACCAAGTCTAACGCTTTAGTTGTAGCACCAATGTTAAGTTTTGAAAAGTTTTTGTTCAGCTATTATGTAAAGCTGGGTATTATTTTTATTATTATTATTATTATTATTATTATTATTATTGCCTCTAGTGAACCCAATCAAGATCACAATTTCATGCTAGACTCTGTACACAAACACATAGTAAATGATAGCTTCTGCCCTGAAGCGCTTACAATCTACACAGAGAAAACAGACCGAAGGGAGGGATGAGAAACAGAGGTATTGTGAAGTGACTTGCTGAGCCAGAAGTAGAACCTGGTTTTCCAGAGTTCCACTTAAGTACTTTGACATGCATTTTTCTATCTCCTGAATTTTATTGCAGAAACCAAAATAATTTCCAGATATCACAAAATATTGATCTTTTTCATCTTCTTCCCATATTCCAGTATATGTTCTTGCAAAGGTGAATTGCCCATTAGTAGGTATAGTATCTAGGAAGAACCAGGCTTCTCTGTACTGGAAAGACCCTCTGATATATGAGTGTGTGCTTCTGGCACTAGTTCATCCTGGAAAGGACTTGCTAAGCAGTAACTAAATAATGGTATTTGAATTAGGTTGCTGGAAAGCTGTTTCATTTGTCTCCCAGTTATGCTCTCTTTTTGATCAACTTTCAATTTCTGTACTTTTTATTTAATTCTCTCCATTCTCTTCTTTAATTTGGCAAGGCAGCATTGGCTTACCACTGATATTAACTGGTAATGGAGCAAAGAACTTTTATGGAATTGAGAGGGATGGAATGTCTAAAGCAACACACAATGGATACCCAATATCCAACTTAGTATTTTACCTAGTAACAAACCACACTTACGCATGTGTTTTTTAGACTGTACCTGAAACCATGTCTGTTTCACACTGCAGTTCGCACTTTGCAAATCACTGACTCTCAATATAGAGAGTCAGTGCTCATGAGAAAAGTCAGGAACATCTGAAAATGAGTCAAAACGATTCAGAAAACTATATATTTCAGACACTTAAATGAACGCAGCATAAAAAAAACAAAGCAAAAAACCCAGCAGAACTGTTCTTTTCAAAGGGTATATCTACACAGCACCGTTCTTTCGCAATAAAATAACACAGTGTGTGTTTATGCACAAGCACTTATTTTGACATGATGTCAAAATAATGTCCAGCCAAAGGACTTCTTACTCCTGCTCCTGTAACCCTCATTTTACGAGGATTAAGGGAAGTCAGAGGAAGATGCTCTATTTCTAAATAAGTGCTGTGTGGACATGCCCAAATTTGAAATAAGCTATTTTGACTTAAGGTATGCAATTAGCATAGCTCAAGTTGTGTAGCTTATTTCAAGTTTAGCCCTGTTGTGTAGATGTGCCCAGACTGAACATTTTAGGGCTTGGGTTTTTAAAAGTCCCTCGTTACAGAAAAATGGTGAATTAAGAAAGGAAAAGAAATTCCAGAAGAGTATAAAGGTAAACCAATGCTTAATTTCCTGCCATAGAAAACCCTGGTGCAGAATGCTTTTCAGGGACAGTTTGGGAGGAGAGGAGAGGAAGTGGCTTGACCCCTCTGCACTCCAACAGTTCTGCATTGCTGCGATGGCTATTGAAAGGCATAGAATTGCTGTGTGATCTTGTGCAATTAAGTGAATTTTCTTGTCCCTTAGTCAGAGAAGGTGAAGGAAAAAAAGGAAAAACCTCCTTGCAAACCAGAAGCAGCATGTTTACTGAGCTGTGCTGAATATTTACAAGAACAAACTGTTCACTAGTGCCATTTTTACTTAGCTGTGTAATACGAGCATATTCTTCTACAGATCCCAAGATCCTACATTTTTTAGAAGCAATGGGAGGATGCACGCTTGCTTCTTGGTCTTTTGAGACAAAAGCATATTTCTATTTATAAAGTCTATAGACTTTGGTTTTTCTTGACAAAATAGAACATTCTGAGAACATGAACAGACTTAGAGAAAGGTTCTTGTTCACATGGCTGTGCTGTGGTACAGGATACGTATCATATACTGGAGGCAGCAACTGTGATGAATCCATGACTACTTGTTTTTACCTTTTCCCTCGAGTTTCACCAGCCTGCAGCGTTCTTGATTCTTGCACACTGGAAATATGGTCTGTCTTTTAACCATTGCTCACTCTTGGAACTTCTCTTTGAAAGACGTTGCTAGACTCTTAGTGGGAGAATTTGTTTGGCCCATGGGAGGGCGGCCAAGCGAGCAGCTCCCTTCTGCGCACAGTAGTAATCCATGCACTCCCTCTGCTTCTTACTCCAACTCCCATAACCCTCATTTTACGAGGATTAAGGGAAGTCGGAGGAAGAGGCTCTATTTTGAAATAAGTGCTGTGTAGACATGCCCAAATATGAAATAAGCTATTTCGACTTAAGGTGCACAATTAGCATAGTTCAAGTTGCGTGGCTTATTTAGAGTTTAGCCCTGTTGTGTAGATGTGCCCAGACTGAACACTACCTACTCCTCCCCACTACCGTGAGCAGTGTGGCCATAAATCCCACTATCAAAAGTGCAGCCACTCTGATACAAACAATCAGTGACCTTAGACATGGAGCCAATTGCTAGGCTCATATCCGTGGTGAGCAGCACTGGGATCTGTAGTGAGCAGTCTCTGGTGTACAACCTTTCCAGTGCTCCTCTTCATGGACCTACATTATACATTTATGTGCTCAGGTTACATGCAATTCTTGGATATCAGATAGGGGGACATCTAAACGGGCATGGGCTTAAGCAAGTAACCAACACAGAATCACACAAAATAATACAACTGGAAGAAACCTCATGAAGTCATCAAGTACAGTCCCCTGGACTCCTGGCAGGAACAAGCACAATCTTGACCATCCCTGACAGATGTCTGTCTAACCTGCTTTTAAAAATCTCCAATGATGGAGATTCCACAACCTCCCTGATGAAGTGGGTCTTTGCCCACGAAAGCTTATGCTCCAATAAATCTGTTAGGATATGTCTACACTAGCCCCCTAGTTCGAACTAGGGAGGCTAATGAGGGCGACTGAAATTGCAAATGAAGTGCAGGATTTAAATATCCCGCGCTTCATTAGCATGTTCCCGGGCGGTCGCCATTTTAGAAATTGACTAGCCCGGAAGAACTGCCCGCATCTACACGCAGCAGAGAAGGGCGATTCCGAAATAAACCCCTTACTTCAAATTACCAGTTAAACCTCATTCCATGCACATGGAAGTAAGGGGTTTATTTCAGAATCGCCCTTCTCTGCTGTGTGTAGAGGTGGGCAGTTCTTCTGGGCTAGTCAATTTCCAAAATGGCGACCGCCCGGGAACATGCTAATGAAGCGTGGGATATTTAAATCCCACGCTTCATTTGCTATTTCGGTCGCCCTCATTAGCCTCCCTAGTTCGAACTAGGGGGCTAGTGTAGACATACCCATAGTCTATCAGGTCTGTTAGTCTATAAGGTCTATAAGACAGGACTCCTCATCGCTTTTACAGATCCAGACTAACATGGCTACCCCTCTGATACTTCACAACCTCCCGAGGCAATTTATTCCAGTGTTTAACCACCCTGACAGGAAGTTTTCCTAATGTCCAACCTAAATCTCCCTTGCTACAATTTAAGCCCATTGTTTCTTGTCCTATCCTCAGAGGTTAATGAGAATATTTTTAATTCCTCCTCCCAGCAACAACATTTTAGATACTTGAAAGCTGTTGTCATGTCTCCTCTCAGTCTATGTTTCCAGACTAAACAGACCATTTTTTTCAACTTTCCCTCATAGATCATGTTTTCTAGACCTTTAATCATTTTTGTTGTTTTCCTCTGAACTTCTTCCAATTTGTCTACATCTTTCCTGAAATGTGGCTCTCAGAATTGGATGCAATATTCCAGTTGAGGCCTAATCCTGTCCTTGGTTTCCTCTTGCTTCTAATATATTTGTAGAATATTTTCTTGTTACCCTTTATGTCTCTAGCTAGTTTGGGCTCGTCTTGTGCCTTGGCCTTTCTAATTTTGCTGTTACATACTTGTGTTGTTTATATTCGTCCTAAGTAATTTGACCTAGTTTTCACTTTTTGTAGGAATCCTTTTTGAGTTTTAGATTATGCAAGATCTCCTGGTTAAGCAGTGTGGTCTCTTACTATACTTCCTATCTTTCCTGCACAGTGGAATAGTTTGTGCTTGTGCTCTTAATGTCTTTTGAAAAACTGTCAACTGTCTTCAATTACTTTTCCTCTTAGACTTACTTTCCATGAGATCTTATATACCAACTCCCTGAGATTGCTAAAGTCTGCCTTCTTGAAATCCATTGCCTTTATTCTGCTGTTCTTCTTCCTACCAATTCCTTAGAATCATGAACTCTATCATTCATGATCACTTTCACCCAAGTTGCCTTCCAGGTTCAAATTCTCAACCAATTCCTCCCTGTTGTTAAAATCAAATCTAGAACAGCCTCTCCCTAATCTAGAAGAGCCTCTCCCTAATCTAGAACAACCTGCCCCTACATTCATGCTGTGTATCTCTCAACATATTTATTTAATTATTTTGCTTTTTCAAAATGTTGCCCATCTGGTCTCTGGGTGCATTTACATTACACAAATCTTACGAAGAAATCAATAACTAATTGTGAATTCTCTTCATCCTAGCTTCATATAAGGAGTAACAAAAACAAACTCTACCAAACACTCCCTTACACTCATGTCTAATCCATTTCCTTCCAACCTATGGGAAAGTAGTCTGCCTCAAATCAACAGATTCCATCCCTGTCAGGAGGAGCAGGAATGTAAACTGCAAAGGTGAGGTTCCTTAGCTGGAAATGACCTTTGTGGGTAAACATAAAGCTGTCAGAGTAAGAGCTTCCACCTGTCTGTTAAAGTATCTGGGTTTGGGTTTGAGAAAACCCAAAACACTTACATGCATGTAAGTGTAGGCTTGCAATTATATGCATTTACATTAGAAAATCTGGATCCATATGGACAGGAATAAAATTTACCCACTACTAGGGTGCACCTATAACTTGGTAAAATACATCAACTGTCTAACAGAATACAACAACTCCACACAACAGAGGAGGAACTGCAGAATTTAGGTAGATTGAGTATGTTATAATTAGAGAAACTGGAATTTTGCCAGGCCATCAAGGTTAACAACATCTCTATTTTGAAAAAAAAAGTTCCACAGAATCTTTAATGACTTCAGATGATCAGAAAGTTAATTTCAATTGTCCTTTGAAAGACAGCAACGTCAGCAACAAAGTGTCATCTAACAACTTTCTGGAATTCGGTACTTTTTCAGAGGGATGTGTCACATACTTACTCACCAACATTAGCTTCCTTCTAGTTTTCTGCTAGAGGTTTCCTACTGAAGAACTGATCTCTCTATAGCCCCATCACCACAACAAATTTCTCTTCATAACATCCCTGTAAGGCAGGGATGTAATATAATGCCCCTTTCACACATGGGGAATTGAGGTACAAAATAGAAGAAGTACTTAGTGATTTGCTCAAGATCACACAGGATATCTGCCACAAGTGTGTGGGGGGGAGGTAACCAAAATCTCTGGAGTCCCAGTCAAGCCTGATAAAATCATTTCTTCAGCTTGACTCTGGTTTGTTTACAATACTCTCATGGCATTCATCACCAAGTGATGATGTTACACATAATCTTACAACTTCTTTTGCTTAATGTATGAGCAAGTTTTGACTCTTGGGAGGACATACTGTGTTGTTAACTTTATACAAGGTTTTGTATAGAAGCAGATTTGGGAAAGAGAAGGTGCTTTGTGAGAAACCAGAGAGCTTGGTCACTCCCACGAGGACAAGGACTGATAAGTCTAACGTGGAGCGATCACTTTGTGAAAAATATTTGCCCATCAGTTTTCTGCAGGAGTTCATTCAAGTGTGTCTTGTTTCACCCATATAGTTGTTATGGGAGTATTTAATACATTAGATTACACTGCAAGTTGTAACAGATATGTGTAGGACTCAAGTCTTGTGAAAGATGTGCTGTGGGGAGTGTTAATCATTCTATCAGTGGAGATATGTCTGGGGGTTTTCTGTTGGTTATGGCAAAGTCTGATTCCACTTTCAGTTGTTGGGTCCTAGTTGGTGGGCAGCTTGCTTCTGATGATACGCCTGAGCAGACTGGGGACCTTTTTGAAGGCTAGAAGAGGGAGTTCAGGAAGGGTTCCCTATTGAATATGGATTGTAACTGTTTAATGATATCCTGTAGGGCCGTGGTCACCAACAGGTCGATCGTGATCGACTGGTCGATCACGAGGCCTCGACCAGTCTATCGCGAGGCATCCACCTCCCCCCCCCCATTTTTCCCCCAACCCCGAGAAGCCCCACTACCTACCTCCAGCGAAAATGGAGGTATTTCCGGCTTCCCGCGGGTGGGCGGAAGTCCTGCAGCTTATCGCCACTTCTGGGGATTCCGGAAGTGCGCTGGCTGCTCTGCCGGGGCGCTGCGGGAGGGGGTGTCGGCTCTGGAGGAAGAGCATGGCGACTTCCCTGCACCGGCGCAGGAGGGGTGAGTTGGCCCCGGGGCAGGCGCGCGTGGGGTTTTCCTGCGCCGCGGGGGAGGGTCGGCCCCTGGGGCAGGCACGCGCGGGGTTTCCTCATTTTTTCAGGAAGAACAGCTCTTGTGCAAGAGAGGGTTTTTGCACAAAAAGGAGCTATCTACACAGCCCCTATTTGCGCAAAAGCCTCTTATACAAAAACAGTTGCTAATTAATTATGCAAATGAAGCGTGGCGATATTCCACACCACGCTTCATTTGCATACACTTTTCTGGAAGAAGGATACAGTGTAGCCATAGCCATAGCGTCCACACTGAATGGATGCTATCTCGCATTTAAGTTGTGATTATTATGGATGGAGTGGCCACCAGGGCACCTGTGCTTTTTCCTCTTTCCTCTTTTGAAAGAAC
Organism: Rafetus swinhoei; assembly: GCA_019425775.1. Taxonomy (NCBI): domain Eukaryota; kingdom Metazoa; phylum Chordata; order Testudines; family Trionychidae; genus Rafetus; species Rafetus swinhoei. Next base: position 15,944,958 of record CM033428.1, on the reverse strand, counting down.
TCCCTCTTCCCCATCCACACACGCCTTTTTCCTAAAGCTCTTTTGGAAAAAGGCTTCTTCCTCGAGAAAGAGGTTTACCAATGTTGGAAAAAAATTTTTTTTCAAAAGAACACGATTGCAGTGTGGACGTAAGTGACGTTTTTTTTGAAAAATGGCCATTTTTCTGAAAAAACTCTGTAGTATAGATATAGCTTGTGTAAGCTTGAAAACGCGTCTCTTTCACCAACAATAGTTGGTCCAATAAAAAAGATATTATCTCAGCTACCTTGGAGGTAGCATCTTGAGTTTAAATGGCTTTACCTTTATGCTAACACACAAGTGTTGATTAACTGATTAACATCATAAGAAGTATTATCTAAATGCTTTTTGCATCGTCATGCTGTTATTCCATAAATATGTCACTAAAGTAGCAAATATTGAAATCTTTTTACCCTTTCCTGGTTTTCCTTGGGATCTGAAGCCTCATATTATCAACCGCTTCTGATAATAAAATTGGAAGAGCTTTCTCACAGGGCTGCTGCCTTTAGGAATAGACGGAATGAATCACATCCTTTATAATACTAACACCTTTTCTGGCTTCTCACATTTTTCCTTGAGCAAAAATTAACACTCTCCCTACCCATTTCTGAATGAAGAAACAACATTCTTGCTGTAGAATTCTAACCCACACTGGTGTAGTCTGGTAGATGAAGCTGAATATTTCTGACCTGGGAAGGTACCTTGTCAAAGTAGAGACTAAGAGCTATGTTGCCTCCTGATAGTCTTGATCCTCACAAAGTTTCCCTTCAATCTCTTCAACCTGTCATCTTCAACCACATTTATCATCCAGAACTGTGCATAGATAGGAAATACAACTTACTCTGGGTTCATCATTTATTTCCACTTGTTATTGATGACCTTTCATAACTTTCATAAATTCTCTTTGCTCTACCACTCATGAGTTATGAGGTCATCAATAAATCTAAGAAATAAATGGTGTGCCCAGGATCAGCCTATTATATATCCTAATTTAGTGCCTTTTTATTATCAACCTCAAATAATTTACCTCCTCGTATCTTTTTTTCAGTAGAATAATAGATACAAACATGGTAACATATAAGATTCAGATCAAACAGTTTCATTGAACAAAATTGTATTCAGAGGTTTGGTGATAAGTGCATAAAATATATTAGGAAGAAAAAGTTACTTGTCTTTTGCAGAACCTAGGTTCTTTGAGGTGTGTGCCCCTATGGTGCTCTGCTTTAGGTGTGCACACACCTCTCAAGCTCTTGTTTGGAGATTTACTGTTAACAATGTCCATTCAGCCTGTGCATATGCTGTATACTACCTTGTGCCTCTCTGATGCAAACTGCCCACAGTTCCTTCTCTATCTGAATGTCCAACAAAGACCAGTCTGAACCAAGGGGAGGAAGGGTTCATGGTGGAGCATCCTTTGGTACCTACTTGAAGAAGCAGCAACAAAAAAAATATTGAGCCATTGGGTGAACAGAGCTACTAAAATTCTGTAACTCTGCTGAGGGCTTGTCTTCACTACACGGGGTAGCGACACTGCCGTGATTGATCCACTGGTGGTTGATTTATCTCCTAGGGCTCTCTCATCAACTCCTGTACTCCACTAGGATGAGAAGAGTAGCCGGAGTCGATGAGAGAGCAGCCCCACTGACCTTAACACACAGAAGACACAGCAGCATGTTAACTTATGCATAGCTGAATTTGAATAGATTTGATGACAAAAGATATACAATGCAGATTAGTACAAGGGTCCAGAACAGGTTTTTGAAGGCTACCAGCAGAAAAAGCTATTTTATCCTAGAATTGTTCAGGAATGTTAAATGTAGTTTAATAAACTAATAGCCTAGTTGATGGAATTTCCATCGACTAGTCGATTAGTCGATAAGCAGGGGAGCTGCAACGGGGTTAGTTCCCGGCCCAGGGAGCTAACCCCGCTCTGGCTCTGCCTTTTAAATGTTTTAAATTTAAAAACCTGAAGCCCAGTGGGGGGGAACCTGACACCAGCTGGGACAGCTGATTCCCAGCTCACATCGGGTACCCCTGGTGTGCACCAGCCTTTTAAAGGCTGATAGAGGCAGCAAGGGTGTGTGTGGGGGGAATGACTAGTGGAGGGACTATCTGACTATCTGATAAGCTTATGCTTATCAGATGGTTGACAAGTCACTTGCATCCCTAGAATTATGATAATATAGTAGGTACAGAAAACCACCCTTTAAAAATTCCTGGGTGGCAATATTTCTCTAGAAGTCTAGATGTTAAGTCCCCCTTTAAACATGAAATTTATCTTTGACCTGTCAGTAAAACAGTAGTCTGAAATACCAGAAAATTTAGATCAAATGGTAGAGAAACTGAAGGTACTACTTAAATTCTTCAGATGTTTTGACTCAGAAATCACTGTGTTCTTATATTCTTTAATGACCAGTTTTAAAGTTCTCGTTAGTCTTTATTTTTCATATTTACCCCTCCACCCCCCCACCTGCATTCTGCCGTTCAGAATTTTTTTTCTACAAGTTGCCATCGAGAAAATTGATATGAAACAATACTCGCTAAACATCCTTAATTTTACAATTCATGAAAGGACGACAAATTTTTGGTCACCATTCCCGCTCTCAGCCAGCATTTCCATTCCAAATCCCAATTTTGAGAAGCTCTTAATTAGGCCATCTAAAATCATGCTAGTTTGAATCTTGCTACACAGTCAGAAAGAAAACACTGGGACAAACAATTCTATTAGATATCTATGTATAATTTGAAGTCAGGCAGAATTTAGTCCTTTGTTGGGTTTTTTTTTTGTTATACAAATATTTAATTTTATATTATAAAATTCATTGGAAATCAGGTAAGGTATTTTTGTGTAAAAATGACTTAAATTATTTTGTTTTAAAATCCAGAGACAGAGTAAAGTATGAAGAAAAATGGACCCAATTTCAAGACATTTTGGATCATATAAGAGATTAGACTTGCAGAAGGCAAATGCTGATCAATGAAGACAAATGTAAAATAATTACCCTCTGAGCAAATAACCTGTCTAGGTGCTAACTACAACAACCATGCAACATACTAATCAGGATTGATTTGTTTTTGTAGAAGCTTTTGAATCCATCATATCTCAGGGCGCAGGAACAAGAAAGAAAAATAAACTGATACTGTCTGTGAATGAACAGAATGCAAAAGAATGGGTTGACTCCTGTTACAGCAAATGAACATAAGAACACCCATATTGGGTTAGACCAAAGGTCCATTTAGCCCAGCATCCTGTTTTCCAACAGTGGCCAATGCCAGCTGTTACCTATTCTCAGCTGCTGACAAAAAGAGGCTAGGGATATCTCCCCTGCCAATCCTGGATAATAGCCATTGATGGACCTATCCTTCTTGAATTTATCGAGTTCTTTTTTGAACCCTGTTATAGTCTTGGCCTTCACAACATCTGGCAAGGAGTTCCCCAGGCTGACTGTGTATTGTGTGAAGAGGTACTTAACTTTTTTTAAAACCTGCTTCCTATTAATTTGGTGACCCCTGATTATTGTGTTATGGGAAGGAATAAATAACTCTCCTTTTTTGCTTTCTCCACACCAGTCATGATTTTATAGACCTCTATTGTATGCCCCTTAGTCATCTCTTTTTCTATCTGAAAAATCCTAGTCTTATTCATCTCTCCTCATATAGCATCTGTTGAATACCTCTAATAATTTTGTTGCCCTTTTCTGGACTTTTTTTCAATGCCACAATATATATTTTTGAGATGAGTCGACCACATTTGCATGCAGTATTCAAGATGTGGGCCTATCATGGATTTATAATAAAGGCAATAAGATAAGATAAGTCTCTGTCTTATTCTCTATCCCTTTTTTTTAATGAGTCCCAACATTCTGTTTGCTTTTTTGACTCGTTTGCAGACTATCCACAATGTCTCCAAGATCTTTCTCTTGAGTGGTGACAGCTAAGTTAGTTCCTATCATTTTATACGTATAGGAAAAATGATATTTTCTAATATGCATTACTTTGCATTTACCAACTTTGGTTTTGCGAGATCCTTTGGAAGCTCTTCATAGTCTGCTTGGGTATATCTACACTATAGCATTATTTCGAAATATCTAATTTCAAAATAACGCGTCTACACACAAAATGCATTTCAAAATAGCTTTTTGCTATTTCAAAATAGCGCGTCCACACTGATTGGACACTGAATCGCATTTAAGGCCAGCTGGAACTGGTTCCGGCAGGGCAACAGGTCAGAAGTTACCTTGTGGCCAGGGCGGCCAGCAGGGCACCTTGGGAAGGGCTGGAGGCCCCCTATTTCGAAATAAGCGTCTACACAGCGCTTATTTAGAAATAGCAATTTTGAAATTAGTGCTATTCCTCGTGGAATGAGGTTTACCAATTTTGAAATAAGCCCTCCGCTATTTCGAATTAATTTTGAAATAGCAGTTGGCTTGTATAGAGGCTAGGAAAGTTATTTTGAAATAACGGCTGTTATTTCGAAATAACTATGATGTGTAGACATACCCCTTTAGACTTATTTATCTTGAGCAATTTTGTATCATCTACAGATTTTGCCAGCTCACTGTTTATACCTTTTGTCAGATAATTTCTGAATATGTTGAACAGAACTGGTCCCAATACAGACCTCTGTGCGACACCATTAGTCACCTCTCTCCATTCTGAAAACTGACCATTCCTTTCCTTTCCTTTCCTTTCCTTTCCTTTCCTTCTTATCTTTTAACCAGTTATCAAACCATGAGAGGATCTTTTCTCTGATCCTATGACAGCTTACTTTGCTTAAGAGCCGTTGTTGAAGGACCTTGTTAAAGGCTTTCTGGAAGTCTAAGTATACTATATCCCCCTTGTCTACATGCTTTTTAACCCCCTCAAAGAATTCTAGTAGATTGGTGAGATATGATTTCCCTTTACAAACGCCATGTTGACTCTTCCCCAACAAATTATATTATCACTGTCTGACAATTCTGTTCTGTACTTAGGTAGTTCTTTAATGGGAATATTACATCACTATATTATAGGAAAGCTATTGCCCATGTGAAGGTGCAGAGCACTGAAACAAAGATGACACAAGGAATGAAGATTTGAAATGCAGACAAACGTTTAAAGGAGATAATTTAATACTTGTAGGCTATGTCTATACTACAGGGTATTGCAGGAAGAGACTATGCTAATGAAGCACTCATTAGCATTTGTCATGCTTTCATTAGCATATTTTTTGCCCAAGGCTTTTTGCGCAAGAGGTTTTTGCACAAAAACAAGCAGTGTAGATAGGTCCGTTTTGCGCAAAAACTCCCTTTTGTGCAAGATCTGTATACCTCCTTTTTTGAGGCATAAGGACATAGCCATAAAGAAAAGGGAAGGCCAAAGTTGTGTTAAAAATCTTTAAAAGCTTAAAAGTTGGAGAACTGTGATAATGTTGGTATATTGTCACATTAGTAAAGGATAAATATATCCAAAATGTATTTAACATAGCCTGAAGAAGAAGCTCATGTGGAACAACTTCAAACAACAAAAAAAAGAAACCTCTGGAGTATGTTTTTGGGAAACACAAGTGACATGATCAAGAGAGATGGCCAGCAGCCTGGAGACTAAGGGGTTAACTACATCTAGCCAGGTGGAGTGGCCAATGGGAATGTAGGTAGGAATTTCAAAGTGGGACAAAGGAATTTTTGGTTTTCCCCTCTTTTCTGGGAGTTCCCGCCAGCTACTGAAGGGGACAGACATGTCTCTCTCTCCAAGAAACAATTCTTCACTTTCTGTAAGTAGGGTAAAGTTTAGATAAATCCATTAGGTTTTATTATTTTATGGTTTGGGAAATGGGATCTGATGTTTTGGCTTTCTTTTGTAACTAAGTTCTAGGCCCATGGAGTTTCTTTTCCATCTAGTCATTATTTTCCATCTAGATGTTACTTTTCCATCTAGTCATTATGCTTGCAACAGGAATATTGTGGTGATAATAAAAAGGTTTCTCTTTTCTTTTTATTAATCTGGTATTGGTTAATGGTTGTGTCCTGGTTTGTAATTTAGGGCTGAGATTTCCCAAGTGATCTCTCTCCTGATTTTTCACATCAATCCTTGGGTGGTGGCAGCGGAGATTTTATCCCCCAAAATCTAGGGTTTTAAGATTTTGGGGGGGAAGTTTTATACCAAAGCCTGGTAGATAAGGTTTTGGGGTACGTTTGCTGGCCCCCACTTCTGCATTTATCGTGCCAGAGTGGGGAAGGAGCCATGACAACACGTAACACAAAGAACATAAAGGAGCCAGAAATATACACTGCCCATTTCTGAGGTGTAGGCTATGAATTAGAGATGTATGAATAATAGATTTTTTGTTCCATTGATTTGGGGTCCACCAAAACCATTTAAAAAATATTTTCTGAAAATTAAAAAGCTAAAAATAATACAGTTTGGGGTCATTAGAAACATTTGTTTGACCCAAAAGTAAATGCTTTTTTTGATTTTGAGCTTTTAAAATGTTTTTATTTTTGAAAATATATTTTGAAGGAAATTTGTAATCAAAGTCAGTCTGAACTGAAAAATTGAAATATTTCACTTTGAAAATGTGAAAATGGGATGTTTTGATTTGGGGGAATTTTTTTTTGTTTATGTTTAGCATAAAAAAATCAGTAAAATCAACATGAATTAGCAAACATTTTGGTGTTATCAAATCTCCACTATTTGCCAAAAATATCTGGCCAAAAAAGTCCCCAGCTGTAGTAGGAATCGGAAACATGGGCTATAGCTAAGATAGACAGAAGAATCCCATGCACTGCTACAGGCTGGGGACTGGCTGGCTAAGCAGCAGTTCTTTAGAAAGGGACCTGGGGAATACAGTGGGCAAGAAGCTGGATATGAATCAACAGTATGCCCTTGTTGCCAAGAAGGCTAACAATATATTGGGCTGCATTAGTAGAAGCATTACTAGCAGATCAAGGGAACTGATTATTCCCCTCTATTTGACAATGGAGCAATGTCTCAAATTGGGGTGGCCTACTTTGGATATTAGGAAAAAAACCTATTTAACTGGGGGGGTGTCTAGACTACACCTCTCTGTCGACAGAGAGATGTAGATTAGGCACATCGAAATTGCTAATGAAGTCAGGATTTAAATATCCCACACTTCATTAGCATAAACATGGCCGACGCTTTTTTTTTAAACGGAGTTTAAAAAAAATGGCAGTCTAGACGCGGATCTGTCGAAAATAAACCCTTTTTTGACAGATCCTGTAAACCTCATTTTTTGAGGAATACAGGATCTGTCAAAAAAGGGTTTATTTTAGACAGATCCGTGTCTAGACTGCCGGGTTTTTTTCAAACAAACTCTGTTTCGAAAAAAAGGAGTGGCCATGTTTATGCTAATGAAGTGTGGGATATTTAAATCCCTGCTTCATTAGGAATTTAGATGTTCTTGATTTGCATCCCTCTGTCGACAGAGGGATGCAGTCTAGACGTAGCCTGGGAGGGTGGTAAAGCACTGGAATGGATTGTCTAAGGTGGTGGCAAAGCTTTGGGTGGGATGATTTTAATTGAGCAGGAATTGGTTCTGCTTTGAGGAGGGGATTGTACTAGATGACCTCCTCAGGTCTCTTTCAACTCTAATCTCCTATGATGCTACATGTTCTCCATTGGCTTCTGTTTGCAAAGAAGCCTGAAATTCTCATAGCTTGATGGCACAATTTCTGTTGATTTTTATTTTTAAATATAGGATGGCCTTCATTGGCTGCATAATGGGGATATTCTGGTCTTATGATGATGAATGAAGTGTAGGAAGCTCAAAAACTATAACTTACTTTGAGAGGCTTATTCAGTGAAGCTCCCAACTCTGACAAGCATTTTGTAGCTCAACAGTAATTACATTTCTGAAGCTCTTGAGGCCTTGGGTAGTCGGTGGATAAGTTTGCTAAAACCATATATTGATGGGATTTGTACTGAATGAACAGCTAAACCAAATCCATCCTCTTAGAAGTGAAACAGCTAGAAAATCAATCCACTAACTTTTAATGGCATGAAATAGTCACTAATGGTTTGCTGCTTATATGGCGCATAAGGATTTGAAAGCATTTTACAAACATTTACCAATATCCCAAACATTTCTGCCCCCATTTTCCAGATGGATAAAACTGAGGCCAAAGTAGAGGTTGTGACATATCTGAGGTCGGTAGCAGAGCCAAGAAAAAAAACCCCAATGAGTCTTGATCCCCAGACTTCTGCTCCTGAAGACTTAATAACAATTTCTCTCTCAGTTTAAAAATAGTTTAAACACTGAAATAAATAATGCTGTCAAATTGTGCTTACTTTACTGCACAAAGCTTAGCAATTCAGAGCAAAGGACATTGTGGTCTTGTGTCAGTACTGGTAGAGGATTTTCTTACAGGGACAATTACCCTATATAACGTTACTGTGCTAGGTCACTGCTGCTTGTGTGTTCCCTACCAAAAGGATCCTAGAATAATGGGTTATTTAATCTACAATACCTGCAGCCATGATTAAAAGAAGTAATGAGAAGAAGTTACCACTCACTTGGCATCAAGCAAATACTGTCATTTTTAAGCTAGACAAGGACCCCTACAACATGCTGAATTACCACCTAACACTCTGTATGATGGTGTGTTTCAAGGTGTTTGATCTCCAATGATTCATTCTGGATTTGGACAATGTCTTGCAGGTCAAGCAGGAGGTTCAGGAAAGGAAGCAGCAACTGTGATCAAGCCCTGGCCTTCACCACCTTCACTGAAAATTGTTTTCAACCAAATCTAAAATCTAGAGTAATCTTCTTGGATTTGATCACTGCTTTTCACACACAAAGACCTTTGGCACAAAGACCTTCTCTTTAAATTCTCTTGAGTTGCCCTGTGTGGGGTGATTGAAGTAGCACAGTTCTTTCTCCAAAACAGGTGAGTTAAAGTACACATGGGCAACCAATGTAGCTCTTGGAAGTTTCAGATAAACAGCCCTCTTCAATGCTCTGTTCTTTCAATGCGTTACTGTTCAATGTATACATCGGTGACTTGCCAACTACACTCTCATGCAAGTTTATCCATGCTGATGGCATCTGCTGCAGATACCATGTTCAGTCATTCTCAGAAAAGGATGAAGGCTTGAATGATGATATGAAGTTCATGGTCAAATATCATAGTCAATGGCACCTACATCTGACATTCTCCAAGATGTTTTTCAGTGTATTTCATCTGCATAATGCAAACGCAAGACATATATTTAATGTTGTTTTTCAATGGCCAACATCCGCAAAAAGATCAGAAACTGGTTTCTCTCAGTATAACATTAGATAGGTCATTAACATAGCTCAACCACTAGAAGAAGACAGCAGACAAAGCAAGCAAAGATGCTTAGAACATCAGCCCTTGTCTTCTGCTATTCAACAGCAGAATACCATGCTCCTGTCTGGTGAAACTCTCCTTACATGATAAGAACATAAGAACTGCCATACTGGGTCAGAGCAATGACCCATCCAGCCCAGTATCTTGTCTGCCGACACTGGCCAATACCAGATGTCCCAGAAGGAGGGAACACAACAGGTAATCCTCATGTGAGCCCTCCCCTATCACCCACCTCAAGAGAAACAGAGGCTAGGGACACCATTCCTACCCATCCTGGCTAATAGCCATTGATGGACCTAACCTCCATGAAGCTGTCTGGCTCTTTTTTGAACCCTGTTAAAGTCCTAGCCTTCAGCACATCCTCTGGCAAGGAGTTCCACAGGTTGACTGTGTGCTGAGTGAAGAAAAACTTCCTTTTGTTTGTTTTAAACCTGCTGCCTATTAATTTCATTTGGTGACCCCCTAGTTCTTATATTGTGGGAATAAGTAAATAACTTTTCCTCCTTCACTTTTTCCACATCAGTCATGATTTTATAGACCTCTATCATATCCGTCCTTAGTATCCTCTTTTCTAAGCTTAAAAGTCCAAGCCCTTTTAATTTCTCTTCATATGGGACCCCTTTCAAATACCTAATCATTTTTGTTGCCCTTTTCTGAACCTTTTCCAATGCCAATATATCTTTTTTGATGCTGTTGATGTAGAACTTAACAAAGCTATGTGTATTGGTGTGAGGACCTTTTATGTAATTCCACTGCCATGGTTGCCAATACGACTGCCCCATATTCACTGTGAGAGAGCCTCTGTCATGCTGCTGGCCAATATTTATGAGAACAGCAACCTGCCTTTACACACACAGACCTCTACAACCACCTGACAGCTCACCTGTCATCTAATTTATGCTACATGGCACAAAGAGTGGCCAATGACGACTATTATCAGTCACTCTCTTGTCATTGACCAAACCATCTGTTCACCAGCTTTTGATCTGACAAAGCATTTGTGGTCATCTCTGAATCAACTAGGTTCTTAGTTTCAAACAGGCCAGGCCAACTGTATGGCCAATCTCTTTCAATGATCCGCAATATAGCTGCAGTCAACGTTTGGACTATGTTGCATATCCTTGATGAGTGCCCACTGACACATTTCAACGGCAGGCTATTGGCTCCCCATCTGGCTGATGATCATGCCATCAAATGGCTCGGCAGATTGTACATATGCTGAGAAAATGATAAAAGAAATACAGATGCCTCTTGGATCACTGCACGCTTAAATTTGTTTTTCTCCTAGGAAAAACGTGAGGTGCAAGGGAAGTATGACCTTGAAGAGAGACTGAAAATAAACTGTCCTACACACAATCATTTCATGTTCCAGATGTGGTCTGTTATGTCCCTAGCAGGCCAATCCTTTACTTTGCTTCCATTATTTTCACCTCCTTCTTATGGGAATCAACAACTTTTGAAGCAATGCCTCCTTTCAAGCATTGACAGGAGGGCTGGGGTCTAGAAAGGCTGATTTTCAGAGTGTGTAATTGGCAGAGTAGTTTATTTGCAGCAAGGTAGCAGATTTTTACAATCCTTTACAGTTGAATGGGGAAAACTTAGTGCCTTAACTGCCATAATCAATTGGAGTTATTTGCTAAGAGCATTTTTTAAAAATAAGCCTGTCACTGAGACAAACACCTTGTTATTGGTAGGAATTTCCCAATGGAAGCATTAAAAAACCCTAAATCATTAGCCACCTCCTAAAGCTTTTTAACCCAAGCTCTGGCCCACCACGGCCATTGCCATCTTCTGCAAGTGTGTTTCCATGTGCCTTTGGGGTTGCTGAGCTGCCACTCTCCCTCTTGATTCCACAGACCCATATAAATGAAATCTGATTATAATTGTTTCCTACTTGATGTTGATCCATCTTGTACCATTTGTAACAACATAAGAAGAGTCACACTGGGTCTGACCAATGGTCCGACCCAGTAGCATGTCTTCCAACAGTGTCCAGTACCAGGTATTTCCTTTCCCTGTTGTTCAGTCCCGCATTCGGCATTCAGAGGCTAGGGACACCCATGTGATGGAGTTGCATTAACTTTTAGTTATACTTACAGCTGGAGAAGAGTTTAAATTATCTGTGGGGGGAGGGGAATAGGGATTCCCCATATAATGTATAGGCACATTAACATGGGTAGCCAGTATCCTAGGCAAGGGAAGGCACAGCCCTCCTAAACTGCCAGTCTGGCCCCGTCCAGCACCACCCTCCCTGTATTCCTGGCCGGGGAGGATGAGGACACGTGCCCTCCTCCCTCCCTGTGCTCCAGGGAGAGAGACTGCAGCCATGTGCCCTCCTCTCTCCCTATGCTCTGGGGCAGGGAGACTGGAGCCATGTGCCCTTCACCCTCCCCATGCTCTGGGGCAGGGGATCCTGGAGCCAGCTGCTCCCCGTCCTCTGGGACTGAGAATGCTGAAGCCTCACACCCACTTCCTTCCCCATGCTCCTGGGCTGGTGAATCTGGGGCTGCACACCTTCCTCCCTCCCCAGGCTCCTATGCTGGGGAGGCTGGAGTCACACACTGCCCACCCTCCCAATGCTCCATGACTCCGGGCCAGAGAGGCGGGGCCATGCAGAAGCCACCCACCCTGTGCTCCGAGGCCGGGGAAGCTGGAGCTGCGCCTCCACCCACCCACCCCCTTCCTGTGGTGGAGGGGGGGAAAGGGATCTTGGCTCCCATGGGGGCGGGGCCTCAGCAGAAGGGGTGTGGCTAGGGGTGGGGCTGGGAGCTTGCCTCCAACCGCCCATGCACATACATTATTGACCACCCTAACATAGTGTGGAATCACTATTTTGGAAAGACTGGTTCAAAGGCATTGTTTTCTTCAATGTCATCCAAAACCCACCACCACTGTCATTGTGTTTTGTAATATTTTATTATTATTTACAACATGCCAAAGAGTGCTTGGCAGTGTATAAACAAATGGAAGACGACAACCCCTGAACGGAGAAAGTTGTGGTCTAAATGTGTGTGATGGGTTGAGCACAGGCTGTGACATAACTGCATTCATCTTCTGTAACTGGACACCTCTCTATTCATAAAAAACCATGGTGAAGGAAAATAATAATTTATATTAGTTGAAGGGAACACAACATATTATCCTTTCCTAATGTGGATGATAGATAACACATGCAACACTGTAATCATAGTTTCATAACAAAGTATTGGGGGGGATTAATATTTCTGTTGCCTCACCAGTTGAATACCAATAAATATTATTGAAAACAATGATTAGTAGCCGAATATTTTGGTAGTATCTTTCCTCGGGACATATAAATGTTTAAAAGCTTTCTATTATTACTGATTCATATCCTGCGAGGTCTTGTTTTAACCTGAAATTGCTGGTCAAAGTTTTAACCAAGAGATAGGTATCTCTGAGCCCCTAGACCATTATTAGCACCTGGAGCAAGCAATAATAGTCTTGCACTTGAAATGACCTTTGCAGAGTGAGATCTATTGAAATAACTGATTTTCCAAGGTTCTTCTTGAAATAAGAGAAATATATCTTCTATAATGTAATTTAAGAGCTACTAGATTGATGGCAGTTTTTCATTTTATTGATATTAGTTTAGTGAGCACTGTATATTGTAAAACAGATAGAGTGGGGAATAACTTCACTACACATCAAATTTGATGGATCTGGTAACTTACTGCAAACATAAGCATGGGAGCTATCACCTAAAGAAATACTCTGTATTTCTGTGTGTTTTTCTTTTCTTTTTTATGTCTCATATGCAGAATAACTTAGAACAGTGGTCCTGAAAACAATAAAATATGCTTGTGTAAGGCTGCCATTTATGTGCAGTTACACTTCATTATCCCTATAATCTAACATGGTGGTTCAGAAAGAAGAGCATGAATGTTTTCTGAATGATTTAACAGGATGCTTTAATGATGAATTGAAAACGAACATTGACCCTCTGTAATAGGTGCCAAACTGACACTTGAAACTACTCTATCCATTTCACTCAGACAGGCTATCTTTCTTAAATCACTGGTGTGTCATTTTTATGATGCTGATCCATCTATTGAAGCTATAGGACTGTGAAATGTCATATAAAAAAGGCAATAAGAAAAAATAAAATTAAGTTGCAGGTGGCATGCATTAGCATTCAAAAACGTTCTATTGTATTACACGATTATTCCCTCTCTGTCAAGGGGCAACAAGATTCAATTCTCACCTTAAAGAGTCTGCGCTGCTGAATGTATTACCTCCGAGTGTGAGGAACACTAGGTACCAGCTGAAGGGCATTTTACAATAAGAGTAAAATATATTTAGGACTAAATTTGATAGGACACTAGGGCCGGCCTCCTCCTCGACTGACAAAGCCAGGATTTGCTTCTTTTCTTCTTTGTTATGTTCTGTGGTTTCCAGGCTTTTGACAAATTCATGTGTTCCAAGTTTCTACCCGCAGGAAAAGATGGAAATAAAACACATCAAGGCAAGGGGGTTAATTGTAACCCTAAAAGGTCAGAGTCTTTCACTGCCCAGTGTGCAAGGTTCACATAAGTATTTATGTGACGCCTACTAAGCACATTCCATTGTGGAAAACAACCCAAAAGTGGCTCCCTTAGCTAATTTCCAACTCCATGGCTATTAAATGGAGGTGAAATTGTACAGGGTCTTAAATCTCCTGAAATCACCATAAGGCAGAGAAACCTCCTATGCAGGAGGTTGCGATTTTGGGATACTATTTCAGGGCATATGTGAGACTCTTAGTAGCTCTATAATTAAAAGTTTAATTATTCATAATGATTTCCTGGAGGGGAGCAGGCCAGAATCTCTATGGGAAGAATCCTCAAATGTTCCTATTTGCTATGTGTAAGGGAATCATTTCAGAGAAATTAGCCACAGCCGTGAGTTTTTAGAGTTAGAGACTGTCAAAATGACTAATAGAAATACATAATTTAATAATTTAACAGACCTGGATATTTATATCTATTTTTAGTGCCTATATGACTCTCCCCCAATAGTATTTGAGTGGCTGATCAGTATCTGTCATGTATTTATCCTCACAGCTCTGTGAGGTGAGCAGAGGATACTGTTATCCTAGTTGTACAGATAAAGAACTGATGCACACAATAGTTAATAAGTTACTTGCTCAGGTTTATACTGTAAGTCTGTGCCAGAGCAGGGATTTGAACCCAGGTTTCCCAAGTATACTTACATAAAAATTTCTCTTAGAAAGTACTCGACATCAAATACATAGGATAAATACATAGGATAAACATTTCAAAGCCACCTTAGGGAATTGGGAGTCCAAATCCTTTAGGTGACTTTGCAAATCTCAGCAATAACCACTATGCATGGTGGATTATATCAGGGTTTTTTTCCTTTTGGTCCTAGTGAAATCTTCATCTCTCTCCACAACATTGTGGGACTCTGTACATGACACTGATTTGACAGAAAAGATTTTGTAGAAATGTATTAGATTCTGTACTCTTTGTATTCTTTTCTTCCCCATCCTCCCCCTTCCAGTTCCTACTCCTAACCCCTTACTCATCAGGCTCTATCCCCCAACCTGACATCCCAATCTCACCTTGAATCTCTTCCCTTATCCCACTCCTCCCCCATCTCTCAATCCTATGCATTCAAATCAGGCAATGTCCTTCTCCTTTACACTGCCTGGTTGTCAGCAGGAGAGAAGAAAAAGGCAGTCACAGGGGAAATCCTGCTCATGTTTAATTTCTCAGTGAATATGGTGCATGTGCAATCCAGTCACATGTAGGAGCTATGAGGGACTGGAACATACACAATGCAGACAAAAACACTAAGAATTTAGCTCTCAAACTCTAACAAATTTCTATTGGGCAGAGAGGAAATGAATTATGTCAAAGGTTTGTAACTTGGCTAAATTTGGGTGAATTTTCACAGGGATGACAAAAGGCACATCCCCAACATCAAGTAACTCCCTAGCCAAACTGCAATTCCTGCTTGAAAGCACGAGGGCACACGAGCT
This sequence comes from Rafetus swinhoei, assembly GCA_019425775.1. Lineage (NCBI taxonomy): Eukaryota > Metazoa > Chordata > Testudines > Trionychidae > Rafetus > Rafetus swinhoei. The sequence goes on along the minus strand of CM033428.1, from coordinate 15,929,607 downwards.
TCTCAGTGAAACCATTGTAAGAAGTTTTTGAATCCAGGCAAAATGATGTTTTTTCCCTAATTTTATTCCTGGGAACTGATAAGAACCATTTTAGCTGAAATATGCTCTCATGCCACCAATGTCTGTATCAAGCATTTGATATCTAGCAGCAAGAATCACCTCAAACCACAGAACTGCCTTTTCTTTTGTCTCACAACATTCTATGCTCATGTGCATTTGAAGAACTGGGTTTTGCCCACAAAAGCCCGTGATACTTTATATATTTTTGTTAGTATCAAAGGTGCCATAGGACTACTCACAAAGTTGCAGACCAACACAGCTATCCCTCTGAAAATTCTACAAAGATTAAGTTGAGATGTTGAGTTTTAAAATTTCTCTTCCTTTCTCTGACATGTCTTCCTCAGTAAAAGTATTGGCAGCTTGCCAAAGTCACTGAGCTTTCCCAGGCTGGGCTCAGGTCATTCTCCAAGCTGCAGAAATACACCTGGCAACAGAGGCACCCAGGAAGCTGCCTAAGCAGAGGGACGAAGGGAGCCAGGCTGGGAGCCCTCTCATCTGAGAGTGGAAACTATGCCAATGCAGGCTGGGAAAGTGTGCAGAGCTGCCTGGAGTCGACACCTCTTACGTATTCCTACAACCCAGCCCTCTGCCACTGTGCCGAGCCGCCCCCAAACTCCCTCCTGGAGCCTGGAGCCCACACCTGGCACTTTAACCTGGAGCCCCCTCCTTCACTGTGAAACCCTCATTTCTAGCTCCACCCCAGAGCCCATACCCCCAGTCCAGAGCCAGTATCCTCTCCCAACCCCCTATCTCAGCTCAGAACCCTTCCCTCTCTCCTAATCCCTTGGACCTACTGCTCACCCCAGAGTTTACTCCTGCATTCAAAACTCATCATCCCCAGCCTTACCCTAGAGCCTGCAGCCCCAGCCAGAGCCCTCACCCCTTTCGGCACCCAAACCCCCTAGCCCAGTGCAGAGACTCCTCCTCAACCCTGAACCCCTATTTCTGACCCCACCCTGGAAGTTGCAACCCCAGCCAGTCTTTCCTCTTTCCCTCCTGCACCCCAAGTCCCTGCCCCATCCCACTGAAAATGAGTGAATGAGTGAGGAGGGGGGAGTGAGCAAGGGAGGAGGGGATGGAGTGAAGAGGGGCAAGTCTTCAGAGAAGGGGAGGGCCAGAGTCAGGGCCTTGGGTATTGGGAGGGGTTGGAGAGGAACAAGGTTGTTTGTGTTTGTGAGATTAGAAAGTCGTAAACCCTAATCACTATCCTTCCTGGAAACATAACCTCCTGATGCCAGCTTATTCCTTTTAGCTGCGGGAGTACAGCAGACTGTGCAGCAGTGCTGGAGGTTCCAGTTTCAAAGCTTGCAGATGATGGGGAGATGCACAGTTGTACATAATAACGTTGGTTTTTCTTAACTTCTGAGTGCTTGACTTCACAACGTCAATAATATTATTTGAACACTAGTTCTGTGTAATATGTATATATGTGTGATCATGTATTTTTGCATTCACAAACTCCAACACACATATTTTCAAAGGGGAAATCTATGGGAAATCTTTTTCTTTGAAAAATCTTATGTTTGCCAGTAACTGATTTGGGAGCGATTCACTCCTACAGTAAAATAATGTGCAAAATTACAGAATAAGGTAAAACATATTGTAACAGTTTATTATTTCACACAGTTTAAATGATGGCTGCATTTTATCAGTTGGTTCACAGAAAGCAGATTTTTCCTTTGGCAGATGTATACATAAGGGGATTCTGCCTGCATTACTTTCCCCTGTGACAGGTAGCAAGTGTCTCTAGTTAGCAATTTTATTCTTGAAATAGGTATCCATTTCAATGGGTTCCAGAGTATGCATTGTACAGTAATAAATAAATACTAACCTAAATGTACCAATAATAAACCAGTTAAGGCATGTTACATTTTCTAATAGATTGCTGGGCTGGTTTTCAGTCAGGGCTTCTCACTTTAGGGGTTGTGTCCCCCAGCTGTTCACTAAAACTGTCAGGTGGTGCTTAATAGAGGAAGATCTCAGCTAGATCCATGCAACATACGAAGGGGAGAGAAGGATGAGGGGCTGGTAAAGAAAAGGGTTGAGATCCACTGTACAGTGTTGTTTATAGGGAAGAGACTGAATTTACACTGTTTGTGGGTACTCTAATCCATGCATAATTAAGTTCTATCAGTTTATTATCTAGATCAGGGCTATTCAACATGGGGGACGCAGGACACAAGCAGCATGTGGCCCGTTTGTTTGTGGCCCACGGTGCGGCTTGGGTTTACGCAGGGCTCAACACATGGCCCACAGGTGGGCTTCTTTGAACATGGCTTCCACTGGGAACACGCTTCACAATGTGGTCTCCCAGGTGGGGTGAGCATTGAAAGATGCAAGCGAACGAGCTGGCTGGAACAGATGGGTACAGGGTGTTGGCATTTCTAGCCCCCACGGAGGAGGTGTCGGGAGTGCCGGGGCATTGTGGGAAGTGCTGGCTGTTTAGCATTGTGGGCAGAGCCTGAGAAGTGCTGACTGGCTCACACTGGCCATGTTTGGGCCTGGTGCTGCTGCTAGGCAGCCCTGCCTCTGTCCCACATGAAGCAATGGACTCCCACATGGGGACATCAGCCCTGCTGGGAATCCAGGACAGGGCTCCCAGGCACCTGTCCTTTTTTGCCTTTCATGTCCAGCCTGACTCACCCAGCTCCCTGCCCGCCGCAGGCTGGAGCGCTTTGGCTTGGAAACTTTTTCTGAGGAAAATCACTCCAAGAAATGCACAACCTGAAGCTTCAAGCTAAACACCCAAAACACTGGTATACAATTTTCTTTTTAAAAGTGCTCATTAAAAGTGCTGGCATATGGGTGAAAATCAGGTAAATATTGCATTTTATCAATATCTGCAGAACTGACTTAAATGGGGCCTGCATGTTGTGTAGTCTTGCCTTAATCATATTCATGCCCGTCAGTGTGAAAGAAGCTATTTGCATATATTGCATATATATTTGCATGTATACACAGCCACACTTAAGTTGTGGCCCTCAGCGTGTGCTGAGAGTATCATTGTGGCCCCCAGGGCTTCCAAAGTTGAGTAGGCCTGATCTAGATGGTGCTTGGTCCTTCCAGGAGGGCAGGGGACTGGACTTGATGACCTCTCAAGGTTCCTTCAAATTTGAGTATTCCATGATATGATTCTATGTCTCTAGGTTTGCTCCCACTGAAGTCAGTTGCTGTAGTAACTTTACTCTTGCTGTAGTAAATGGAGAAAAGATTTTGCTCTTATTCTAGTCTATAGGGAAACATTTGACTCCTTGGGCCATATTTTATCCCCATTTATACCCATGTGACTAGAGTCAAGTTCCAGGTGTTGTCTTTTTAGTCCAGGTGCCCAATGGTCTGAGGCCAGGACAGGAAAAAGATCTTGAAAGCTTCAGAAAGATGCCTGTGATCAACACGTATGCTCCTGTGGCAAAATGGAACTTTGTACCATAAGAATGAACCTCAGATAACCAGGGGACTGAGCTTTCTTAGGGACCAGCCAGAGACCATGGCACAAACTCCCCCAGGAACGAAGGACCATTGCCAACCTCACCAACTTTCACTGCAAGTGAAAGGTGAACTTCTCCAGTTTGCCTCATCTGAGGCAGCATGTGCATGTAAAAGGAAACAAACAAAACCAAAGACCCTATCAGAACAAGATACAGCCTTGTGCATACAGTTCTCCCCTGAGGGAGAGGATCAGAGAAGTAACAAACCACAGAGATAGATTCAGTATTGTTGCAGTCATGTCAGTCCCAAGATATTAGAGAGACAAAATAGCTGAGGTAATTTTTTTATTGGACCTACTTCTGCTAGTGAGAGAGACAAGCTTTTGAGCTACAAAGAGCTCTTCTTCAGGTCTTGAAGCCAGCTCAAAAGTTTCTCTCACAGAAGTTGGTCTAATAAAAGATATTACCTCGCCCACCTTGTATTAGAGTGATAGATGTCAGTCATGCCACTTAATTTATGACTGAAAGGCATCAGATGGTGTTGAGGGCAGTGTAAGAACCTATTCAGAATATGCTCACAATAGAGAAAATTCCTGTCCTAGCCAGGCTCTTTTTAAACAAAGAAAGATCACACAAGTCAGCACAATCAGGCATTTTCAAATAGATCCTTATAACAATTTGGACTGCAAATACCTCACCTGCAATTAATTAATGTAGTGGCATGGGCATGAAATTACATGCGGTATAAGGAGGTGTGAGAAGAGCCTGTTTATGCCATTCATCAAATCTCTAGGTCAAACAAAAGGCATTTATATCACAACGACAGAGCATAATATTAGCATACACAATATGTGAGGAATGACCCTGTTCTCAAAACAGGTATCCTCTTCTCTTTTTTCCTTGCTATTACAGAATGTTTAGTAAGATAATTTTAATAAGTATAATTACATTGAAACTAGTGTACTGATAGATAATTGGCCAATAGTTCACAAATAATATTACTGTACTATTAATAACGATTCATGTACAGTATAAAAACTGCTGGTCACCTGAGGATCTCAAAGATCTTTACAATCATTAATCCTCCCAATACTCCTGTGACAGGTTTGATCTTCAAGCGTTGTGCCCCTTTCACAAATGAAAGCATAAAGAAGTTAAGAGACTTGCTCAAAGTCATACAGCTAGCTAGTGGCTGTGTTGAAAACAGAACCAAAGAGGCCTAAGTCCCAGTTCAGTGACCTGATCACTACATCGGCTTCCCTCCATCCCATTTCTACTTGCAGGATTATTCCAATGTCAGACATTCCAAAGAGGGGGGAAAGAAAATCTAATATTTGTACCTCTCTATACTGTTGATCCATTGTGTTCTTGTACAAATGTATACATAATTGTACTTGGAGATGAATGAATGCAAAAGGTGATGTTATTTACATTCATATTTACTATAACCTCCAATATCATAGGTATTGAGATGAACTAGTTCATACCATTGTCATGAATAGACTTCACTCACATGTAAGGGCATGGCCTTACAGTAGAGTGCAGAGTTAAACAATAGCTAGTTACGTGCCCATTTACCAAAATCAATTTCAGATTAACCTATACACTGTGCTTCCTTTTACCTGATGTTATATTCAATCATTTAATTTGACTATAATTTAATCATCCTAATATGCTTATTATTGCAGTATATTGCTGGAATGTTAGACTGCAATTTAATTTTAAAGAGATCATCCACAGATAATTTATTCCATGTTCATCCTACTCTAGTCTTTTTGGCATTTTCACATAATAATATCACTTGTTTTATTACTCCAGGAGTGGCTAAATTTTAAGAACATAAGAACGGCCATACTGGGTCAGAGCAGTGGTCTGTCAAGCTCAGTATCCTGTCTTCTGACAGTGGCTGGTGCCAGATGCTTCAGAGGGAATTCACAGAACAGGGCAGATATTGAGTGATCTAACCCCTCCGGTCCCAGTTTCTGGCAGTTAAAGGTTTAGCATGCATTTGTTTCCCTGAACATGTTGGCTAAAATTTTTTGATGCTCCTGTCCTCCATTAACTTATTTAATTCCTTTTTTGAACCCAGTTATATTTTGGCTTACACAACATCTCCAGGGAATGAATTCCATAGGCTGACTGTGCACTATGTGGACAAATACTTCCTTTTGTTCTGAACCTGCTGCTTTTTAATTTAATCAGATGACCTCCGGATTCTTGGGTTAAGTAAGGGATTAAATGATACTTCCTTATTCACTTTCACCACACCAGTCATTATGGCATAGGCAGCGAACTCCTGCCTGCTGGGCTGCGGCACGCTAACAGGCCACGCCCCCAGATGCTAATGAGCCTGCCCACTGGGGTTCCCCATGCAACAGCAGGGTGAGCAGCCCGGCAGACAACTGGGTGTGCTGTGGCTTGAGCCGAGGACGCAGTGAGGCTGTCCCTACTGGGGCTGCATTGGGGACAAGGCTAATATTGGGGATTGGGGGCTGGCACGGGAGGACCTAGGGGTTTTGGGTGCAGTGGGGCTCTGGAAACAGGAGGTTGCAACTGAAGCATTTGGGGAAGGAGGGCTGGCACTAGAGGACTCTGATGGTGAGAAGCTGGTACTGGGTGGGGGTGAGGTGCAGGAGACTCTGGGATCAGTGGGGCTCTAGGGGTTAGGGCTGGCACTGGGGGCAAAGGTTTTTTATACTGGGGAATGGCAAACCCATTCACAAACTTTTGGCAACCCGGTAACATTTTATTGAATATTTGAATATCCATCATTTGCATAATGAATATGCAAATAAACTGTTACCGGTCCGCCAGAAGTTTGTGAATGGGTTTGCCAGTCCCTGGTATACGAAAGGCTGGGAACCACTGGCATAGACCTCTCTTGTATCCCCTTAGTCATTCCTTTTCTCTCTGAACAGTCCTAATAATGTTAATCTCTCCTCATATGGAAACTGCTCCATACTCCTATTTTGCAGTTAGTTTGTATGTCTTTTGCTAGTTGCTCTTTTAATTATTTTCTGGTCTACCTAATTATAGTTTTGCATTAGACTTGCCAGAGTTTATGTGCCTTTTTGTTTTCCTCACTGGGATTTGACCCAGTTTTTAAAAGTTGTCACTTTGTCTCTAAGCACCTGTTTTACTCTGTTGTTTAGCCATGGGGCCATTTTTTGGTCCTTTTATTTATTTATTTTTAAATTTGGGGCATATATTTAATTTGAGCCTCAACTGTGGTATTTTTAAAAAGCTTCCTCGCAGCCTGTGGGCATTTCACTCTTGTGACTATTCCTTTTAATTTCCATTTAACTAGCATCCTTATTTTTGTGCTGCTCCCCTTTTTAAAGTTAAATGCTACTGTAGTGGGCTTCTTTAGCATTTGCTCTTGATAAAGATGTTATGCTTAATCATATTATGGTTGCTATTAGTGAGCACTAAAACGATATTCCTCTCTTGGACCAGAACCTGTGCAACTCTTAAGACTAAATCAAGAATTGTCTCTCCCCTTGTGAGTTCCAGGACTAGCTGCTCCAAGAAGCAGGAATAAATGATGTCTAGAAATTTCCTCTTTGCATCCTATGCTGAGGAAAGGAAGCCCTGCAGGGAGCACGGGGCCAATGGAATAGTCCTCCGCTGGCCCTGCGCTCCCTGTGGGGCTTCCGCTGGGGCTCTTGTACATTTCAAAAGCAGAATCGCAGCAGAAGCGGTGCGAGCAGACGGCTTCAGTCCCTGCTTGCGCCATTTCCCGCTGTGCCTCCACCTCCCCTGCCCCCGACCGAGATGGTGTTAGGTGGGAAACTGGCTTTTCAGCCAGCTCCTCCCAGCATCGGCTCTTGCTCTCCCCATTGCTGCCTCTCTCTGATAGAGGCAGCAAGGGCGGGGGGAGCGACTAGTTGCATCACTAGTCAACTAGTCGCTTACATCCCTAATATGTACAAAGGGGTGCTCTGCTGACATACCTGCTGTAAACAGAAAAGAGGGGATCTCTGCTGCCGCTCATGAGGAGAGAAGTGCCCTCTGCTGCTCATGGGGAGCCTCTCTGGGAGGGAAGGAGTTTCCCCTGACACTGCTGCTTCAAATGGGGTCCTGGTGCAAAGATGAGACTCACATCCCAGTACACCTATGGTCCTAGATTGTCTGAAATCCAGCATTGCTGCACCGTGGCTTCACTGCCATGCTCTACTCATTCTTCTAAAACATTTCCTATCCATGAGTCATAGGGCTGAGGTCAGCAAGGTAAATGGCATGTCCCTCACACTTCACCAGTGTTCTCTCCTCTGAAATGTGTCTGTGAAAAGCCTTTTCAGAGCAAACTCACATTGTACAGAGTTCACAGCCAGATGCCAGGTGAACATGCTTTAAAAACACACACATACACACACACATATTGCAATGAGTTCCACAAAGCTTTGATACCTGGCTAGGCACTGAAATACCAGTGAGTACAGCTACAAGAATGACTGAGTAGCAGAAAAAGACATAGGGGAAGATTTTCAAAGGAACAAATGGGAGTTATTTGCCTAACTCCATTGATTTTCAGTGGGATCTGAGTGCTCAGCTGCCCTTGTGCCTTGAAAATCTCCCCTTATATTTTGATTTGGGTTTTTTGTTTTAAAATATATGAATTTCCAATATTTGCATGAAGCAAAATTTGGTACTCAGTAGCACCAAGCCTCATTCCAAGTCAGCACAGAATTTTGCTGACTTGTGTCTTATCCTTCAGGGTTAATTGGCATAGCACAGCTTATCCCAGATTGGAGTCTGTAAATTCCTACACATCTCAGCTGAGGAGCAAACTTAGGCCAAGTCTATACTAGAAAATGCTGTTATAGTGATAGCAACAAATCCTAGAGTACACATAAATTATACTGGATAAACTGTGCTTTTTTGGGTATAATTTATACAAAGCTATTTTGGCAATGCAAGTGTGTGCGGAGGGGTGTGTGTGTGATTGTATCCACAGTAGGATTTTGGCTGCTATAAAAATGTTTTTAAAGAAATCACTTCCACCAACAGACATTATTATACCGCTAAAAGTTACTAGCAGAAATCTCAGTTTAGAGTTAAGATGCAGTGGGATTCACAGCTGTGAAAAAGAAACTTTTAACAAATGCCTGCCATGTAGGGTAACACTTTATAGATCATGTAGTTTGTGGCTATAGCCGGTTTTCTTTAAACCATAGGCAAACGAGGTCTGAAAGTGTTCTGTAAATGACAGCTCATTCCACAGAGGCTGGGTAACTCAGTATCTAAATTGTGAGCATTCCAATTCATGCCATGGCATTAAATCAATAGGCACCCTTGGCTAAACAACTATTTATTCCTGTGGAGAGTAGAAATATGTGGTATAATTTCTGCCATCAGCAGAAAATTAGCGATATTATTTTCCATTTTGTAGTTTCTGGGTCATGCATCTGATGAAGTGAGTTCCAGGCCACAAAAGCTGATGCCCAAATAAATTTGTTAGTCTTTAGGATGCCACAGGACTCCTTGTTATTTTCATGTTCCATGAAACATGAAACATGTCTGTAGATAAATGGGACAGCTGACAAAAGAAATTACAAACCACAAATGCTTTCACAATTAGAAACGCAGTGGCTTATTTACTCCGTTGGGAATATATAACCGTGGTGCTCTTATAATGCCAAGGGCGGAACTCAGCCTGGGACCTCTGGTGCATACTGCATGAGCCTCTAAAGAAGTGGTTCCCAACCTTTTTTATACCAGGGACCAGCAAAACCATTCACAAACTTTGGCAGACTGGCAACAGTGTCAGCTCCGCTCCCAGAGTCCTCCACCCCCAGAGCCCCCAAAATCCCCCCATGCCTGCCCCACTTCCCCTCACCTAGCCCTACTGCTGCCTCCCAGCCACCAGCTGAGTGTAGAGTACTTCCCTGTTTGGCAGGAGGGCTGGGCGGAGCTCGCACCGTGCCGCGCCCCTACTGAGTACCGCAGCAGCCGGGCTCCATGTGATGCTTGGCTACAGCTGAGTGCTGTGGCAGCTGGGCCATTGCTGAGGGCAGCTGCAGCACTAGGCATGGGCCAAGCGCCACACGGAGCCCGGTTGCTGCGGCGCTCAATTGGGGCCAAGCGCTGCAGCTGCCCATCACGCGGCCCCGCCAGCCGGGCCATGTTGCGGCCACTGGAGCTGGAACCGGGGCCACGGTGAGGCTACTTTACCAGGGATAGCCTGACTGCAGCCCCAGCTCCAGTCACAGCACACCTCGTTGTCCACCAGGCCACTCACCCTGCTGTCGTGTGAGGAACCTCAGCGGGCGGGCTAATTAGCATCTAGGGGCATGGCCTGGCAGTGTTCCGCAGCCCGGCAGGCAGGGGTTCATGGACCGGCGGCTGGGAACCGCTGCTCTATAGAATGATCTAAAAGCCAGCTGGCTTGCAGCTAAGGCTGCAGGGCAAACTCATTCTTTCTCTCTGGGTGCATCTACACTGCGCCCTTAGCTCAAAATAAGCTACACAATTTGAGCTATGTAAATTGCGTAGCTTATTTTGAGTTAATTTCAAAATAACTTATTTCATAAAACCACTATTCCGAAACATCCCTTACTCCTTGTGGAATGAGGTTTACAGGGATGTCTGAATAGCCAGCCCATTATATTTTGAAATAATGGGCTCTTTTCAAAGACCCAGAATAGCTATTTTGGGATTCTGGAAGTATTCCAAAATAGCGCTGCGGTGTAGACATACCCTCTGTAAGTGATCTAAGGCCACTACATGGGGCAGTGAACCACACCCAGTAGGTATGTGGGTTACACTGTGGGATCTTAACTTTTTCCTGCCGATTTCTAAGAAGAGAAATTGGAGAAGGTCCAGAGAAGAGCAACAAAAAATGATTAAAGGCCTGGAAAACTTGACATATGAGGGATGACTGAAAAAAACTGGGTTTGTTTACTTTAGAAAAGAGAAGACTCAGAGGGGACATGATAGTGGTTTTCAAGTATCTAAAAGGGTGTTACAAGGAAGAGGGAGAAAATTTGTTCTCCTTGGCCTCTGATGACAGGACAAGAAGCAATGGGCTTAAATTGCAGCAAGGGAGGTTTAGGTTGGACATTAAACTTCTTAACATACAGGATGGTTAAACACTGGAATAAATTGCCTAGGGTGGTTGTGGAATCTCCATCACTGAAGATATTTAAGAGCAGGTTGGATAGACATCTATCAGGGATGATCTAGATCAGGGCTATTCAACATGTGGCCTGTGGGTAGGATCCTTTGAACATGGCCTCCACTGAGAACACACTCCACAGTGGCTGCTGATAGTGTGTAGGGAGCACAATTTTAAAGGTTTGGTCACCCCCAGAACAGCTTGAGTTGTACACTCTCCCAGGTAGGCTCCCTCACTTACTATCAGTCTTCCCTCCCAGAAAATAGCAACCCCTCTGCGCAGCTCCCAGATGTTGCTACTGCCTCTCCTTGCAGGGCACAGATTACCAGCTCTGGCAGGGGAAGCCCAAAGAGGGGGCCTAGTTACATCAAGCAGGGCTGGAAAATCCAGGAATCACAACCCATGTGTGCAGCTGTTCTGGGACCTGGGAGCTATGCTCTGCTTAGTCCAGTGACCCTTAGCAGTGGCCAATAGCCTTCAAGCACCAATTCTGAGAGGGAAAAAGAAAGGAAAATCTGCACAGAACATTAATTCTGTGCAAACTCTGCATTGTGCAGCGGTGCAGAATTCATCCAGGAGTTGGATATGCATCCTCCACTTTGGAATATGGGCAGTCAAAAACTTGGCCCAAACATTTTAGCTATAGAAATGGCAAAACACACTGCTTTCACCTTCTCCAGTGTGGCTGTCTAATGCAATTATACTGCTTCCAAAAAGCTATAAACCTTCCATTGACCTGGGGTGGGGAATTTACTTTCTTGTATCATACATATCACTTACATAATTAATTGCAGGGGGAATGCTATTTAGTGTAAATAATCTTAAATAGTCAGTTCATGTTCTAATGTTTCTATGGTGAAACATTCTTCATTATGACAATTTGTGTCAGGATTTTTTAAAAAAAATATTGTAATGAGTTTTCTTTAGAATGGCTCTTGCAGATGTCAACAGAAAGCCACATGGATTTATCATAAAAACATTATTTCTGTTGGTATATTTTTAAACAGAAGGTTAACTAGCTTGTTTCAATGTTGCAGTATTTGAGGGTTGATAGATTTCTTAGCTTCTTTCTAATTAGAAGCAGATAATCATAGTGACAGTGATAAATGTTGTTGCACAGAGTAAATTTAATATTACAAATACCACAGTCTGATTTTTACTGCATTATCAGAGCTGTTTGGATCAAACACAAATTAGGAAGGCAGGTTTTTAAACATTTCTTTGTAAGAGCCTATACAAAACTCACCCAAGGTTATTTCAAGGCATACAGATCTAATTAGCAGGCTGCTGCTTAAGTGCTTCTAACTTTCTAGTAGTGGATCTTAGATATGGTTTAAACCTACTCTGATATCAGACACGTAAACCAAGAATTGAGCATTATTCATGTAATGCAAGATTTATTGGCTATTACTGTTTTGCTGTAGTTTATTTTAGTTTGTATGAATTCAAAGAAATACAAAAAAGAGAGGAAACATTGGGCATTCTTTGGTATGAAAATATGTTTTTTCAATTGCACAAACAATAAATAGGAGTGCTTGTAACAGAAACAAATACACAATTCCAAATATTAAAGAATAGCACGGATATAATGCATTTGTATTTCACTCACCATAACGAAATGGCTTGGCATAGCTGTATGGATTTCAGCACCTAAAAATACTGTAAAACAACTACTCTTCTAGAGGATTTGACTGCCCTTCACCCTTAAGTGTTGAGACAAATGAGAAAAACCATACACTTTTGGTATACTTGTTCGTTTCACAAAGGCCAGGGTCAATAGCAGTCTGTGCTTGCAGAAACACTGGGATTTCTCCATTTATACTTGGGATGCAAACTGACCCCTTCGGGGCAGAGAATTGGTGGGCATAATGCTCCATTCCTCTACCACCACCAACCCACAGAGCTGGCTCACCACAGTGTGGAAATCATCCTCTGCAAAACGGGGACCTCCTAAAGCATAACGTCTTCTGGAGCTTCCCTTGGAGGTTGCAGCTCCACACCATTCCCTTGGTAAAGGCCACCCTCTGGGACCTCACATGCCCACTGATAATAAATAATTCTACTTCCTCTTCTCTTTACCTTTGTATGGACACATTAAGTGGACACTATGGGTATGTCTAGACTACAGGCTTTTGTCAACAGAGGCTTTGTTGACAGATACTGTTGACAAAGCCTCTGTCGAAAAAGAGCGTCTAGACTACAACCAGTTCTGTCGAAAAAGCAAGCTGCTTTTTTGACAGAGAGTGTAGACACTCTCTTTTGAAAAAGCACAGTGTGGATGCAATAGTGCCTTTTGTCGACATAACTCTGTTGACAAAAACCATTATTTATCGTAGAATGAGGTTTACCGCCGTCGACAAAACTGCCGCGTTCTGTCGACTTACTGTCATCAGAACTCAGCGGTAGTGTAGACACAGGTATAGTTTTGTTGACAAAAGTCCACTTTTGTTGACAAAACCCTAACTGTTAAACATAGTCTAGACACACCCTATTTGTTAAACACAGGCCTAGTAACACAGCACTGCTTACACAGCACTGCCTACACTGCCAAAGACAACCATATTCAGGGGCAGGGCACCAGGCTCACATGTTCAGGAAAAGGCTGGCAACATGAACAATGAGAAAAATAAGCCAAACTCCAAAGTCTGCAGGAGAAAAGCTGCTGAAGGGCAAGGAGTTGTGGAAGGTCACAGCCTCCTAAGTGTAGGATTGCAACGTTGGTGGGAGACTGGCTAAACAGAGGAAGCATCTCAGCATGTTCCCCAGCATCCAGGAGACACTATGGTCAAGGAGAAGCCTTTAACTTCTCCCTAACTTTGTAGTTGAGGCTGCAATGAGCTGCAGGTGGACAGATTCCACCAACGTCTACAGATTTCATTAGGGTTCTGTGCAGGTTCTGGGATTGTCCTGGAGTAACGGGGCCATAGTTTGTGGTGCTTTCTCTCCGTTTCTATCCTTCTACACATAACACTGACAAATGTGCACACAAATGTATATTATACATTTGAATAACATTTCACTTATTAAATACAAGTAATCAGATTGTTCATATTATTATTCTGCTTAAGTTCCTCCTTTAAGTTTGGGCAGCTTGTATCATATTAAAATACAAAGCTTCACTGAATTTAGAGTCTGTGTGATTAATGCCTGCACTTTAGAGGCATAAGTGCTCACTTTATTAATAAAAGCATTAAATTATACCAGTGCTCTGGATCAAGGGACCGATTTATCTCTTTACATAGGGTATGTTTCTAGGTCACACAATAGTCCACTGAGAAGACAGAGGAAAGTTTGCTCAGGTTTCCCTTAGATTTTACAGATGCTAAATGTAATTTCAATTTCATAGAACTTTGAGCAGTTAATTTCCTGTGTTCATAACTTTAATCTGTGTTAGCAGCAGACTCTTGAAAATGTCTAATGAAGGATTAATAGAAAAACCACATAAATTCTTAATGCTAATTTCCTTTCTCACCATAGTTATATTATTAATGTCACACTTCTTGGAAAAGATCATACATGCTTCTTTAATGGACAAGCAATAAAATAATTAAATGAAATTAAATTAACAGATCTGATGTGGCTCTGATACATTAGGGGGACCTATTTTTCATAATCTGTTCACTTAAACTGGGGTTGTTTCATGCAGAAGAGAAATCAAGAAACACCATCTAGAGATTAGTAATATTTTATAGGTACCATTTTTAAATGACTTAAGTATTTTTGCACACGTTACATGTAACTTGAGATTTAAGAAAAAAATCATACTGCAGCAGCTGTATGTAATAGCTACAGAAAATGGAAGAACATTTCAACACTGTGTAAATACCATGACTCAGATGACTATACACTTACAGCTTCTGTAAATATACATTGCATTTCTAACTGGAAATTTCATAATTTACTCCAAATAAAGGACAAATACAATTACTTTCTGAACACGTGCTGTACATTTTTTCTATTAAATAATATAAAGATAAAACTGTATCTAGTTAAAAGTGTCAATAGTAAATTATATTAAATATTTAACTGGAAGGTTTTGTGTCCTCTGTAGAGGCACTGAGTATGTACGGTGTTATTTCTTGCCTAAAGATCTATCAAAGGACAATAAAAGGAATCCTCTTGTTTTTTCAAAAATTAACCCTTTTGCTGTCATGAACTAGAAATCTGATAACTAGTTAGTATGCAGTGTCCCTAATGGCTGTGCCCATATGGTATTTCCAACTAGTCATCACTGTGAAATAAATTAATATTATAAGTGGAACTGCTAGTGCAGCCTATTATTAAGGTAGCCCAACATTTTCCATTATAAGACCCTGTTTTCAGTTGCTTGTAACTTTGACAATCTTTAATAAGTGGGGCTGGAATTCTGCCTGAGACAGAGTTTTGTGGAAAATGTCAGCAAAACAGTACAGCAATTTCCAAGATTGACGGTAAGGAAAAATACATTGTTTTGCCTATGAACAAAATTTCTGGTGACCATTTCTTTGAAAAACTCTTATTTCTCCCAAGCTTTCAACAGGTACTTGTAATTGCATGGTGGGTGGGGAAGGGAATTCAAAGGGGTTTGGGACTCCAGTCATTGCTGCTGCTACAGTAGCAGCAGTGGCCAGGAGCTCTAGGCCCCTTTGAATCTCTGCGCCCTGGGTCAATTGCCCCTGTTGCCCTCCCATCAGTAGTCCTGGGGATATTTCCCACAAACCGTTGCACAGCCAACAAAATCAATGCATTCATATTTGTGGAACTCTTAGACACTGTATTGAAGAGAACCATAGAAAAGATCAGGAAATTAACAATTCCTGTTTTCAGACTAGGGTTTGAATGCCACCTAGAAAGGTATGGGGGTCTCAAATTGAACAATAAGCAATACACAAAATATTAAATGGCTGCTTGTTAAATTAACATTGTCTATTCTGTGTATTGAATGAGGAAGGGGTCCTCTGGAAAAATTATGTGATCATAATGCTTATACACAAGGGAGGCAAATTAAGGCTGAACCTTAATTCAAGTATTTCATAAATTTGGAAACTGTATGTTGACTTTGCAACCTTAATAATCTTCTTTTAACATAGTGTGTGTATGGGGGAGGGTATATATAAGGAATGAAAAGCATTAGGTCACCAGGAATAACATTTTAGAAGCAAAGTTTCCAAAATTAAACTTAGATAAAATATTCCATTTTTCATCTGAAGGAAATTATCTAAATACAGTCTCTCTTGCATAGGCAAAGACTTCTGGAAAAAATCAGGCTGCATCTTTAACAGACAGTATTGTACTTGCATAAACAGTTTATTTGCATATGATAAAAAATGTTCTTGATCTCTGCAGTGATTTCTGTGTATATGTTTTCCTCTTAGTTTAATTAAAGTACTTTAGCAAACAATTTCTTATAAGGATATGCTGTACAATTTAAATATGATTTTTTCTGTGTTATAGTGATCAAATCCATATTATTATGTGCTTTAAATACTCAGCAGTTATATTGTTCTACATAGCACATGAAACTGATTGCAATACGCTACAGTTGGCACATCTCTATAAACCAGAACTGTCTGGTCTGGCAACATCCATGCTCTAGAAGGATGACGGATGTTTCAGGAGTAGAGAGTTCCAATGAGCTGCATGGGACGGGGGGACCAGGATCCGGCGCTAGGCAGGGGAAGTGTGACGTGCAGCCTGGATGGACTATGTGGGAGTGGGAGTAGGCATGTGGTTCAGCTGGGGTACAGGGGGTGCAGCAGGGCAAGGGAGTTTGGCAGCAAGAGGGACCAGAAATGACTTCTCCTGGTCCAGAAAAATCACTCATCCTGGGATCAGTCACATACTGAGCGTGACGGACCAGGGAGGTCCAATCTGTAGTAAAAATGAAGAACAGGTCAACTGAACTCAGTGGAGACATGTTGTGACTAAGGCCAGATTAAGTTCAGGATCAAGCCTACGATTTTTGTTTTTACTTTAATATTTATAACAGTGGCAATTTAGCTTCTCCCTCCCCACAACTAAATCCCCTTTTATGCCATAAATGGAGGTCACCTTTCTAGTACATTCATTTTGCAGTCTTATTGACTTAGTCTCTTTAGTACAATAAAAACATTTAAAATGCTATTTCATGGTTAGTTGTACAGTGCCCCATATGAAATCAATAGCATTTAGAAATGAACTAAGTAATGCAATCTGTAAAAATGAACACAATCTGAATTTGCAAAAATGTACACACAGTTATTAGAATTATAGTTTGTATGTAAAGATCTTGAAGTTTCCCAGTTAAATTATGCACAAAGTATAGCATAAGTATTGTAACACCTTATGCACACAACAGGAGCACAGCTTTTCCTCATGAATACAGCTGCAGAGAAATTATTTGTCAAGAAATCTAATGTAATTAAAATAATGTAGAATAAAAAGTGTGTCAATTCAATATTTTATGCAGTCTCTTTTCCTTGCTTTACTTTGTTTTTTCTTGGCCCAGGTGAGAAGAATACTGCAGATAATCCAGAATACATAACCACAGTGTTTCATTAATGGTGTGATACAGAAATATTGTTCCTAATTTGTTAACACTGTTGAAACCAATATGATAGATTTCTTTGATCAGATATCAAGCCTTGTGGATAAGGGAGAAGCGGTGAATGTGGTACACCTAGACTTTAGTAAGGCATTTGATATAGCCTCATGTGACCTTCTTATCAATAAACTAGGGAAATGCAACCTACAGGGGGCTACTACAAGGTGGGTGCATAACTGGCTGGATAACCATTCACAATCATGCTGGAAGGGCTTAACAAGTGGAGTTCCACAGGGTCTGTTTTGGGACCGGTTCTGTTCAATATCTTCATCAACAATTTAGATGAAGACATAGAAAGTACAATTATTATGTTTGCAGATGATACCAGGCTGGGAGGGGTTGAGAGTGCTTTGGAGGGTAGGGTCAAAATTCAAAATGATCTGGAAAAGGTAGAGAAATGATCTGAGGTAAAAAGGATGAAGTTTAATAAGGACAAATGCAAAGTACTTCACTTAGGATGAACAATCAGTTTCACGCATGCAGAATGGGCAGTGATTATCTAGGAAGGAGTATTACTGAAAGGGATTTAGGGGTCATAGTGGACCACAAGCTAAATATGAATCAACAGTGTGACACTTGCAAAAAAAGCAAACATGATTCTGGGATGGGTTAACAGGAGTGTTGTGAGCAAGACCCAAGAAGTCATTCTTCCGCTACTCTGCGCTGATTAGGCCTCAATTGGAGTATTGTGTCCAGTTCTGGACACCACATTTTATGAACAATGTGGAGAAATTAGAGAAGGCCCAGAGAATAGCAATAAAAATGATCTAAAAATATGAGGTATGAGGGTGGACTGAAAGAATTGAGCTTGTTTAGTTTAGAAAAGAGAAGACTGAAAGGGGACATGATAGCAGTTTTCAAGTATCTAAAAGAGTGTTAACAAGGAGGAAGGAGAAAAATTGTTCTCCTTGGCCTCTGAGGATAGGACAAGAAGCAATGAGCTTAAACTACAGCAAGGGAGGTTTAGGTTGGACATTAGGAATAACTTCCTAACTGTCAGGGTGGTTAAACACTGTTAATAAACTGCCTAGTGTAGTTGTAGAATTTTTATCAATGGAGATATTTAAGAGCAGGTTGGATAGACATCTATCAGGGATGATCAAGACCAGGGATGGACAATAATTTTTGATGGGGGGGTGGGCTCCCTGTAGTGTCCTGCAGGCCAGATCCAGCAGGCTGTATTTTGCCCAAGAGCAGTGTTTGTTCCTGCCATGATGGCAGGGGACTGGACTCAATGACCACTCAAGGTCTCATCCAGTTCTAGTGTTCTATGATTCTATGAAACAATCATTCTACATTATTAATTCTGGTACTTAATTAAACATTTTTATACTTTATTAACAGTTTCAGGATTGTCTGTGGGTTGTTTTTGAGACTAATGTACATGTGCATTTGCTGTGCAAACCATGGCAAAGTGATCCACACACACAAAAAGACACTTCCACAGAATGTGTTTGGGTATGTCTAGACTGCATCCCTCTGTTGGCAGAGGGATGCAGATTAGGCAGGTCGACATTGCAAATGAAGCGGGGATTTAAATATCCCGTGCTTAATTTGCATAAAAATGACAGCCGTTTTTGCCAACTCAGCACTTTGTTGGTAAAAAGCCGTAGTCTAGAGGGGGATCTGTCGATAAAGAAAGCCTTTTTCGACATTTCCCTTATGCCTCCTGCTGGTGAGTGCGCTGTGGGTACAGAACGTGAGGGCAGAAGTGGGAGTGAAGGAAGATGCGAGGGCAGGAGGGGATGTGAAGGAGGATCTGGGGGCAGGCTGGGAGGGAGCAGGGGTTGCACTGAAGGGCCCGGGGTGATGCAGGGGATCAGGCAGGCGGCGGATTATGGGGCTGGGGGGGGAGCGAGGCTGGAGCAGAGGGAAGATGTGTGGGGGAGGATACAATTTTACTTTACAGAAGCTGCACTTTCCTTTACTCTCCACTTATTGCCTCCCTCCCCAACTAGCTATTTGGCTGCATTCTTACCCTCTCATCTTTTCTGTTACTCCCCCAGCCCCCTTCTACTCCCAAACTCCCTCTCATACCTCCACCCCACGCCCTCTCCTGCTACCAAACTCCCTTCTAGACCTTGCTCTTCTCACCCCATCCTGCACTCCATCTCCCACCCAGATCCTTCATCCCTGTCTTGCACACTGAACCCCTAATTTATGTTCCCATCCCAGAGCCTAAGGGAGTCCACAAAATCCTCCAACTCTGGAAGCCCAGAAAAGTAAATCTGGCCTATGGGAAGCCCTAAACCTCAGTCCTCCCTGTCCCTTCCCCTCACCCCTTGGGGTTGGGCACCAGAAGAGTGAGGTGTCTCAGTTGGGGGCCACATCAGTGAGGGTGGGGGTTTTGGGAGGAGTTTTTTTGCTTCTCACTTGTGTGGTCCCCACTGATTTTTCCGTGGGTCAGTGGCCCCTGATCCAAAAAAGGTTCCCAGCCTCTGTCATAAATAAAGAAAACTTTGAAACCGTTTGCATGGGACATAATATTGTACTTTATTTAAAATGAAATTTGATAAACTAACATGAGAAAATTAAAACACTTCATCAGTTTAATAATTTAAATTAAACCATTCTCCCCAGCTGCAGCACTAGCAAAATGGCTCGGGCGTAACTATGTAATTGACAGTGGGTTTCCATTAGTAACTGGTGGTCCGCGGAAAGGTTTGCATTGACTAAGGTGGGCCATGGGGTGTGTGGTGGAGAGAGCCTCCACCCCCTGCCCCACGGGAGAGCGGCACAGCCCAGGCCAGGAGGGTTAAATCTTGGCACGCCACTTTGGAAAGGTTGCTGCCCCCAGGTTTAGTTCTTTCTTCGTCCATTTGCATGTTGTTGGAGTGTGTAAAAATTAATAGGTCTGAAATGGCTCTATATTAGTGGGTCAGGGGTCTAGCCAGAAAAGGCACTGCCATTGCCCTTCAAACATGTTTTTCCCCTTTGTCCTGGCAGCCTTGGAAAATAGATAAGCATGCAGCTTGACTTTGTTGTGTCTTTTGCTTATCCTCATTGGCTCTTCATACCATACCTTCAGGGTCGAAATCCCTTGTAATCTCTGTGACCTGTTAATTTGTAGCATAGGAAGTTTTGATTTAATTAGAAATTCTGTAAATAGTAATTAGGGGAGGGTTTAATTGTATTCAGTATTTGCTTATTAATATTCATTGTATGGGAGTTAACATTACTAAATAAGGCTTAAGGAAAAGTAGTGATAGACATGTGAATTAACATACTAGAAAAGGTAAAAGGATTATCACCAGGTTGTTGCCACTAGGACATTGAGTTGAATGTCCGAGGTAAACGTGCGTAGGCAATAAAGCTGTCTCTCTTACCCCATCCGCTCGTGGGTCACCTGTTTCTTCTCTAACATGACAATGAGAGTTTTTCTTGAGTGCAAAATTCAGGACTGGGCCCTTGATTTTCTCTGTTTTCTTCTTTTTTTGTCTCTCTTGCGGAGATTGTCCACAATTGACTTTTCAGAGGAATAGGTTCTGGAGAAGCAGCCTCCAGACCTGGGGAATCCCATGAAATTCATGGGAGACAAGCAATATTGGTGAAAGCCTTATAGCATCTCTGGCCACTAGTGATTCTTCAAACTTTCTGCCAGCGTGACTACTGCACAGAGTCCCACATGGCCTGACCCCTCCACTTGCCCCTGACCTACACACTCTGGACTACATAGGAAGCCTCAGGAGTCTAGAGAAGTTGCCACTGAAGTCTCTGATCCCTGTTTCCATGCAGAGGAAGAAACAGACTATGGTGAAAATGAACCATGCCTCTCATACTAGAAAGAACACAGCTTTACAAAAGCCATGGTAATATGGATGCAGAAATATTAACAGGTGTGTTGTGTGCAAGACACGAAAAGTCATTCTTCCGCTCTACTCTGCGCTCATTAGGCCTCAGTTGGAGTATTGTGTCCAGTTCTGGGCTCCGCATTTCAAGAAAGATGTGGAGAAATAGGAGAGGGTCTAGAGAAGAGCAACAAGAATGATTAAAGGTCTAGAGAACATGACCTATGAAGGAAGGCTGAAATAATTGGGTTTGTTTAGTTTATAAAAGAGAAGATTGAGGGGGGACATGATAGCAGTTTTCAGGTATCTAAAAGGGTGTCATAAGGAGGAGGGAAAAAACTTGTTCCTCTTGGCCTCTGAGGCTAGAACAAGAAGCAATGGGCTTAAACTGCAGCAAGGGAGATTTAGGTTGGACATTGGGAAAAAGTTCCTAACTGTCAGGGTAGTCAAACACTGGAATAAATTGCCCAGGGAGGTTGTGGAATCCCCATCTCTGGAGATATTTAAGAGTAGGTTAGATAAATGTCTAATAGGGATGGTCTAGACAGTATTTGGTCCTGCCATGAGGGCAGGGGACTGGACTCGATGACCTCTCGAGGTCCCTTCCAGTCCTAGTATTCTATGATTCTATGATATATATTTGCTGCACATCAGAGGTGCCGATTGATCAAAATGAAGGGCAGATAGTTTTTGTTTTTCTAATTTTAAACAAATGTTACTGTACAGTGTGAACGAGATTAGGCCTGACCTTAGCAGAACAGTAACACACCAAGTACTGGCTAACCAAGTTAGCACATTCCTGACTAGAGAGGATGGCACAAAAACCCACAGACTTCTTCAGTAACAATGTAAATGCAGTGGTATAAGAAAACACTGACCCCTCATAAGATAAGGATGGACGATAGGATAATGGAGAAGGATGTTTTGTTTGAACTAGTGGCTACAAGCAGAAGAGTGGTAAATAACAGTGTCTGCAGTGTCATAATACATAGCTTGTTTGTATCAAGGAGAAGTCACAGGGAGGGCAACTTTGTACTTGTGGAGGGACAGCACCCTTGAGGGCTGGCTGAGCAGGTACCATTGTTGTGGGCATATATGTGTGAGTGTACCTGCAGCTCTAATGGGGTGAGGGCACCCTGCTTTGTTGACAAAAACCTGGCCAAGCACCACTGCCACTGAACTGAGCCTGTGGTCTTTCTTATGAGTAACATCGAGGTGTGCTTGATCGAACAAGCTGCACTCTCTGCTAGTGCAGCTGGCATCAGCAACACTGGCAGCAGTCACAAGGCTGCAGCATCAGCCATAATATTCCCCAGCTCTAACAACACAGGATACCTGGTAGTCAGCTTTTTTTAAAGCCTACTGTCAAAGTGCCAATGGGCGTTCATTGTGCACTTATCAGGAGTTGTTATGGTAACGCTGGAGCGAGCCACTGTGTAATTAGCACACTTTCCAATGCAGTGACTATGGCAGATTTTCTGCTGGCACAACTCCACTGAAGTCAATGGTGGCAGGTCAGTGGAAAATCTGGCCCAGGATATTGAAATGTAGTCATTAACATTACAGGATGAACCATTCTAGTCGAGCACTCTGGTCCAGCAGCATGCGTGGTCTGGTACGATTTTAGTTAGCTGGATGTCCATTATCGTGGAGGTGGACAAGTTTCCCACTGTCCCATTAAGTTTGTTTACAGCCACTGTCTCTCAGGCTTTGTCTACACTACGAGATTTTGCCGGAAGAGGCAATGCAAATGAAGCACTGATTAGCATATTGTCACGCTTCATTTGCATAATCTCCTCAATGCCTTTTGCGCAAGAGGTTTTTCTTGCAAAAACAGGCAGTGTGGATGTGTGTGTTTGTGCAAAAAACCCCAGAGAGGGATAAGGATCTTGCGCAAAAAGGGGTTGTGTGCAAACGGACACGTCCCATACTGCCTGTTTTTGCAAAAACCTCTTGCGCAAAAGGCTGGAGGAGATTATGCAAATGAAGTGTGACAATATGCTAATCAGTACTTCATTTGCATTGCCTCTTCCAGCAAAAACTTGTAGTGTGGACATAGCCTCAGTGTTCTGTGCTGTAATTTACCTCTAATTTACCCCTAAATGTTTTCTAAGGGTATGTCTAGACTGCATCTCTCTGTTGGCAGAGGGATGCAGATTAGGCAGGTCGACATTGCAAATGAGGCATGGATTTAAATATCCCGTGCCTAATTTGCCTAAAATGGCCACCGCATTTTGCCGACTCAGCAGTTTGTTGGCAAAAAGCGGCAGTCTAGAGGGGGATCTGTCGAGAAAGAAAGCCTTTTTCAACAGATCCTGTAAACCTCCTTGCAGGAGGCATAAGGGATCTGTCGAAAAAGGCTTTCTTTCTCGACAGATTCCCCTCTAGACTGTTTCTTTTTGCCAAGAAAGTGCTCAGTTGGCAAAACGCTGTGGCCATTTTATGCAAATTAGGTGCGGGATATTTAAATCCCTGCCTCATTTGCAATGTCGACCTTCCTAATCTGCATCCCTCTGCCAACAGAGGGATGCAGTCTAGACATACCCTAAGAGCCCAGTAAGCAGTGGAAGTGTTGGTAATACTGCTAGACAATACTGACCTCCCGGGGGTCCAGCAAATTCTCTTGTTTGGCACTCATCAGGTCCTAGGGTGCCAGACTAGAGAGGTTCAACCTGTATTAATTCAAAGGACCACTTCTGTGCTAACGTGCCCGCTGCAATACTACTGATTTTCTGTGCTTGCCTTGAAAGGGAATGGGTTGATTCTGTAAGTCAGGGCTGTGGAACTGCTGCTGACCCACAGAAAAATCAGTCAGAAGCCACATAGAAGTGAGAAGGAAAAACAAAAAATCTAACTGACCTGACCCCAGATAGAGGAAAAGCCAATCCCCACATTTCCCTCACACACCAGAACTTGGGCGTCCCAAGCTAGTAGTTTTTGTGTGCTCCATCCCTGAAGTGGGGAGTTGGAGGGGCTGGAGCACCAGTGTGGGCTCCCCAATGCTGGAGGGAGCCCTGAGCCTGGGGGGCCCCATCCGGCCCTTGGGCCTTAGGTTCCCTACCCGTGCTGTAAGTAGTTGTGTAGTCAATGGCTCTCAAAGACAGGGATAGCAGGAATGAGGTAAATTAGACAATACTTTTAGAGCCCTGCAAACCTGAGGATAACTGTGGCTCATTTGTGCAGATATGGATGCAAATGCGGATATAAATTTTGTATCTAGAACCTTGCAAATTTGCAGATATCTGCTTCGTATCTGTGGGTATCTGCATCTGCGGATGCCAATGCAGATATCCGGGACTCATTTTTAAGGATACAGAGGCAGATGTGGATACACATTTGGTATCCGCACATGGCTCTAAATACTTTAGCTTCCAAGTCAAGTATCTCTTAGACAATAACAAATTTAAACTCGCTATCGAGTCAGGGTTGGGTCCCTTAATTTAGGGACATGACTGAAAGCTCAATGAAATCACCACAGCTTTCCTCTCAGTTTCCAGGCCATCATTGCAGTTTCCCTTTACTAAATCCTCTCCCTAAGTCTATGAAAAGAAGTTTTCTCTTACCAGTTTCAACATTGCAATGGAGCCAATTCTACCCTCAGAATATCCTTTATTACTCACAAGTGTGTACTGTGCTTTACAATCCCTGAGCACTGCCTGCATCCCAAATCAGGAGTTTATAATCTCATTTGGCTAAAACCAGCACAACCATTTAAAGCATCAGTCACAACTGCAGGAGCAGACAGGATCATAGGAAACCATCAATCAAACCAGGCAAGGCTAAAATAGTGGGTCATAAAGAGAGATTTGAAAGAGATGGAGAATTCTGAGCATCTGGAGAGGATGAAAAATTTCAGACAAAGGTGTGCTGCTCCACTGATTCCAAAGTGAGCCGTACGTGACCATCCAAGGGTAGGATTCTAGTTGTCTGTGGAGTGAGAAGCACAGCATGCAGCTGAGAGCAGAACTTAGTATGCAGAGGCCCCCTGGGCAGAATGAACGGCCAAGATAGATCATGCTAAAAATTAAGAGGAACAAGAGGTCTTATTTTAGGTTTGTCAAATCCAACTATCCAACAAAGACTTGAAAATGAAGCAAAAGACTGTTTTGAATTCTTATGGGGAGTCTTTATAATTGCAAGAGGGTGAAGAAAGGACGGGATTGCTGTTTGCAAGGAGGGCTTAATGAGCAGGAAGGGAACAGGAGAAGAAATCATTATTGCCATTAATACAAAAGTAAGTTATTTATGAAATATATTCCACATAATAGGAACTCCATGTTACACTAGAAAATTGAGATTTGGATCCAGATTCAAAACTCAAAAATTCAGAAGGGTTGGGGACCCCTACGTGCTGCTTTGTCCATTAGAATGCTATGAAGTTAGGGGTCTGATGTAGAATTTCAATTTGGACCAGTCTCTAGCTTACACTAGCCAAAACTTTTTTTTAATACCCAACTTGAAATGTTATGATAGTTTTCTAAAAATATAGAAAGTTGGTGTGTTTGATAACAATGTTACTTGTTAAAAATGTCACAATCCTCAGATACACCAGGTCAGCACTGTTCACCAATGAATAAGAATAAAGCATTTTAAGAGTAGTTTATAAAACAGCAGCTTTAATGTGAAAGGCACATTGTACAGAGAATAGGAGCTTTCCCATATGTTTTGAAGGAAGAAAAACCAGTGCATGCAGATTATAAATGACTGAACAAAAGGTTACTACAACACAGATTGGTCCTCCCTGGTGTGGCACCCTCAGGACCTGAGCAGTCCAGAACAAGGGAGTTTGCCGGACTAGGGGAGGACAGATCTCCAGGCTGTCCCAGAATGCCCCTCCTGGCCATTGGCCCAAGCCAGCAGGCTTCCCCCAGCCCTCTGGGAGAGCTCTACTTCCGGCCAGGCTCCACTCTGGCTTCTGGCCCACCCGTATCACTTTTCTCCTGGCCATTGGTCCTGTGGGCTGCTGGCTGCCTGAAGGGTTCTGATCTGAGCCATTGGACCTGTGGACCACCAACCCAGCTCCCCTCCTGGCTGCTGGTCCTGCTGGCTGCCAGTGGGTCTCCACTCCCAACTGTCCTCCTGGCTGCCGGTCCCATGGGCCTCTAGCTGCAGGTGAGGCTCCCCTCTGCAGGCTACTGGCCTGCTGGACTGACTCTGCTCCTGGCCACCAGCCCTGTGGATTGCTAGCCCATCGGACTAGCTCCACTCCCAGCCGTTGGTCTTGTGGGCTGCCAGCCCTGCTGGAACTCTCTGGTCTGGGGACAATCTGGTCCAGCAACATCCATGGTCCTGCCAGATCATAGATGTTATCAGACCAGAGAGTCCTGGTCCAGAGAGGTTCAAGCTGCATTACCAATGTACATAAATGCTATTCAGTAAAAACAACAGAAATTATTTGTTAAAATTCCAAGCTGTCCCAGGTCTGCTACTGACCTGCCGTGTGACCTTGATTAAGTCACCTCATCTCTCTGTCTTTAGCACTGGTCTGCTAAAAAAAGTTTGCTTTTTACCTTGAGGTAATGACTGAATGTGAGCTATCCAGAGGTGAAAACACAGTGAAGAAAAGGCATTTTCATTTTACTTAGGTAAGCTAAGTGAAGTCAACCTCAGGCAGTTGTATAATACTGTCACCTTGTCTAGTTTACCTAAGCAAAATTGAAGTGTCCTGTCTTCACTCTCTTTTTACCTTAGGATGGCTCATGCACATTAGCTACTCTGGGGTAAAAAAACAAAAACAAACCAAAAGCACCTTTTTTAGCAGTAAAGACAAGACCTTTCATTTTCCCTCTCATCTTGTCTGATTCGTTTACTTATATAATCAGATCTTTGGGCAGAGACTATCTCTCACTACAGTGCTCATCCTGCATGTGCTTGGGTTTTACACATCATGAGCAGTTGCAGTGATACCAATGGAAAGGTTTAGAGCATGTGTAAAGTTAAGCATATGCATAAGCCTTTTCAGGAGGTGTTTGTACAGTGTCTAGTGCAAGGGGACCCCCAATCTCATCTGGGACCTCTAGGTATCACCATGGCAGAAATAATAAATAATAATGGATGCAATCACTTTTTATTAAGTGATCTAACTGAAAAGGATCATGAGCTGTTCCAAGAACTGTGAATATTTCATTTGGTATGTGTAATGTTACTATTGGAATAAATTGCCCAGGGAGGTTGTGGAATCTCCATCTCTGGAGATATTTAAGAGTAGGTTAGATAAATGTCTATCAGGGATGGTCTAGACAGTATTTGGTCCTGCCATGAGGGCAGGGGACTGGACTCGATGACCTCTCGAGGTCCCTTCCGGTCCTAGTATTCTATGATTCTATGATTCTATTTTTTCCCTTATATTAAGAGTCCCTTATATTAAGATTTTCTAGCATTGTTTTCTTGGGAAAAGTCTTTGACTTCACACTAAGGACAAAAAAAGTATATTGCAGAACTTATCATTCATATTTATGTGTGTGTATCCATCTGTATGTATTTATATTATAGTGAATTAATTAAATTGTGAATGAAATAATACATTTCTTGTAGGTTTTCCCCATAAACTTCATACTCTAGGAATTACTTGCACATGTTCATAGGTACTTCAAACTCTTCCAGAGTGTAACTGAGAAAAATGCAAGAATGTTTTACCAATCGGCACACCCCTGGTGTAATGACAAATCATAATAAGCGTGCCTTCTGTACTATTGCACTACCATTAAATACTTCACATTTATCTGCTAAACATTACTGGCACTTAACAGCTACATTATCAAATTTTTGGGAAAGCTTTTCAATTAACTTGCAGGATTTCTAGTAACTGCTGGTGGCATTCCCAGATAGGTTTGTCTTGTGTACATTGGATGTAAGCACAATAAAACAGGAAGTATAAATTACAGATGTGTGTTTCATACCAATGATGCATAAGTGCAAGACCTAAATAGTCACAGGAAAAAAAATGCTAAAAATTGTACTCTTGAAAAAGTTGAATCATTCAGAGCCAGATTGTATCCTGAAATCCATGAGAAGTGATTAGAGAGGCTAAAATTTTTGTGTAAGGTTCACTTTGTGGTATTTAATTCAAATTGTTCCCTCCCAGGCAAAGGGTGGAGAGGGAGTATATCTCCAAAGGGGGCAGGGAGTGCAGTTGCTCAGGCTGTGTCTAGACTGCAGGCTTCTTTCAGAAGAAGCTTTTCCAGAAGAGATCTTCCGAAAAAACTTCTTCCGAAAGAGAGTGTCCATACTGTCAAAGCGCATAGAAAAAGCAATCTGCTTTTTCAAAAGAGAGCGTCCACACTGAATGGACACAATCTCGCATGTAAACTGTGATTACTATGGACAGAGTGGCCACCAGGGCACCTGTGCTTTTTCCTCTTTCCTCTTCTTGCGAAAGAACTCCCTTTTCCCCATCCACACATGCCTTTTTCCAAAAGAGCTCTTTTGGAAAAAGGCTTCTTCCTTATAGAAAGAGGTTTACCAGTGTCGGAAAAACCCCTCTGTTCTTTCAATTTTCTTTCGAAAGAACGTGATTGCAGTGTGGACGTAAGTGACGTTTTTTCGGAAAAACAACCGTTTTTCTGAAAAAACTCTGCAGTGTAGACATACCCCCAGCCTTATATAGTCAAGATCTGAAGGGAAAAGGAAAAAAAACCCTATAGAGTTAGGAGCATTGACTTTTCCCCTCCTGTGTGACTAGGCACCATGTGCTGTACATATCTCTATGGCACTAGAAGTAGCTTTAACTCAGCCATGAATATCTGGGTGGGCACCAACCTGCTGCAAGGGGTGGAGTGTTTCTATTTCTACAAACAGCACTGACCCAAACCTTATATGATCTTCTATTGTATTAGACATCTGCTATTTGGTTTGAACATCTAGAAAGCCAAAGAGAAGACTGAGAGGGGACACGATAGCCGTTTTCAGGTCTCTAAAAGGGTGTCATAAGGAGGAGGGAGAAAACTTGTTCATCTTGGCCTCTGAGGATAGAACAAGAAGCAATGGGCTTAAACTGCAGCAAGGGAGGTTTAGGTTGGACATTAGGAAAAAGTTCCTAACTGTCAGGTAGTTAAACACTGGAATAAATTGCCCAGGGAGGTTGTGGAATCCCCATCTCTGGAGATATTTAAGAGTAGGTTAGATAAATGTCTATCAGGGATGGTCTAGACAGTATTTGGTCCTGCCATGGGGGCAGGGGACTGGACTCAATGACCTCTCGAGGTCCCGTCCAGTCCTAATATTCTATGAAAGCACATTTGAAAATTGAAACAGAGGACATATATTTGTATGTGTGAGTTTCAATTTCACTCCAATGACTTCATCCTTCTTTCACTTGCCATGTAGTTGTTGTGGACTGTTTACAGATAAATAGGGAAGAATAATAAATTTACTTCACAGAAGTAAGATATACAGTCACACTTTCAATTGAAGCTGTGCAATATACATTTTATAACACAACAATGAATGTATGGAAAACTTGACTCTGCTATTTTGTG
The DNA here is from genome assembly GCA_019425775.1 of Rafetus swinhoei. Lineage (NCBI taxonomy): Eukaryota > Metazoa > Chordata > Testudines > Trionychidae > Rafetus > Rafetus swinhoei. Next base: position 15,900,175 of record CM033428.1, on the reverse strand, counting down.
ATGAACTTTATCCCTGATGTATCTAAAAGCATCATTACCGGAGGCCCCAGTTAGGACTGTTCTGAAAGTATGGGGTTTTCATTTAAAATGTTCCAGTCTAAATTAAGTGATGTACACTTGACTATATCAATTCCTTCAGAGATGCAGTAGGGTTCTGCTGATAGTATAGTCCCATAAATATATTCCAAAGAAACAATTTCCATTATTTCAATTTTTGCAGAATTGGTAACATAAGTTTATTCTTCTGATGTGAATCATTCGACTCATTTAGTGCATGTCACTGTCTGGAGAACCAGGGAAGAACAACAAAATATGCATCATCAGTTTTATACATTGCTATGAGAGCACTGTACCTCCATGATCTCAGATACCAATAGCTGGTGAAACAATTATAATTTTGAAGCAGAAAATGAAAATAAAAATCTGTTTGGAACCTATTATCTCTTTTTAATTAAACTGATTTTTTTAAAGTTAGCTTATTGTGGTGGTAACTGGGTAAGTATTTTGTCTAATGGTCTTTTTTTCTAATAATGGCTAGCAGTCTTAGAGGTACCATTTCTACAGTCATATTAGAAACATAAAGGCTAATAGTCTCAGCTTTCCTTTAAAATCAGAAAAGGGAATTTCATTAATTTAAACACTTAACAAGCCTTAGGTGCCTAACTTTAGACTCTTGAGCTTGAAAATTTTTACATAAATGCCTAATTCTTTCCTTGCAGATCTAATCTTGGAAAGCTAAAGCAACCATACTAAAAAGGGAGGAGAATTTCTCCATATGGTTTTACCTAAACCATTGATTATACATTGTCCTCTTTCAAAATGTCCATAAAGCCTGGACCCCAAATGTTACAATACTGGAGGGGAGAGGCAGAATGCAAGTCAAGTTTGCAGTTGTGTAGGGACCACCAACAGCCTCTTCTCATCTGCCTGGAGATGATCTGTCATGTCTGCTGAGTTGATGTGGACATTGGCCACGGGAAAGGATATCTTGAGATCTGAAGGACTGACCGTGAGACTCAGCTAGAAATCCCTGTACTCTAATCCCAGTTGTGCACTAAATTGCTCTGTGGCTGCAGTTAAGACACTGATTTCTCTGTCTCAGTATTTCCATGTGTAGCAAGGGAACAAGACTTGCCTACTCACCTCACAGTGTGAGTTAGGGACAGATGTGCACCTGCGATTCCGTTTAAAGTAAATAAGAAAAGTGGGTGCTCAACATCTGAGAAATTCAGACATTTTGTGTCTGTGTCATATGACCACATCAGTGCTGAAATCCACCAAAACTTCACATGAAATCCTTGGGGGCCCAATTTGCCCTGAGATTACCTATTGATGTGGATAACTGTCCTGTGGAAAACTTTTCTGTGTTGGCAACCAGACACAGCACCAGCGGCTTGGCTCCTCTTTCTCATCAGCAGAAAACTGGCAATGCCATGAAGATCGACCTCCCTCCCTCTTCCGATACAATGATTCAGTAAGTGAAGAATCATCTCAGTGATCTTTACAAAAGTCTGATGCTACCACTGAATAATGGCTTGAGCGCAATGGAAAGAAAAAGATTTGGAGACAAAAATTGCTTTGCAAGCCCACTTGAAGTTGGTCAGTTCTGCCTTTGTCTCGCCAGCCAAACCACTTGCATTGCCATGAACTTTACAGCTTCTGCCAGTGTTGCATAACCATCCAAGTGAGAGGACTGTTGGACATGATGTCTTGCAAAAGTCATGACCTGAACATGCAGCAGCCCAGTGTTTTGCTCAGAGTTCCAAAGTAGGCAGGTACCAAGTGAGTCCAGTCAGATATTTTTTTCACTTTTCCCAGTGCGGATTGAGAGCTTAGTCATTGACTTACACTGGCAGTTCCATTAGTAGGACTGTAAGTCAGTTATAAATTTTACCCAAACGTTCAGACATGATATCCATGACCTTTGTGACAGGCAATTTGGCTTTACAGGACATCAAGGAAAGAGTTTATAAATCAACTTGCTTTTTCGTTTAAAATGTAAAACCATCAGCTCTAGGTGATCCTGGTTCAGTAAAAGGTGACCTAGATTATCTTTCTTAGCTATATAATTTCGAATAAGGTAAGAACCTCAGTGGATGAAAAGTGGATGAGGAATTTTCCGGTACATGAAACTGTCAGTGGAATAGTCAAGCTGCATGCTTCCACTTGACCAAATTCCTAACCTTTGTGAAGGGATATCTGAAATAATTAGGATAGTATATGCTTCTATGAAGCATTTGTTCCTGTTTGATCCTCTATGCATAAATGTAAATGCAGACCTCCTGACAAGAAAGGGAGGTGGGGCGGAGAAGAGGTAAAGGAAGCAGTTGACCTGGGGCTTAGCAATTCAAAAGGGCAGCAGTGACGGCAGCCAGAACCCCAACCCCTTTAAATAGCCGCTGGACATCGCATCTGCACTGGCTGCTCTGACGGATGCCTGAGAGAGAGGGGCGCAGTGCGGCACACTCCGTGCAGCACTGAGGGCTGACTGCCCTCAGCCCCACCCCTTCAATATGAGGCCAAACTCCTTCTGAGAGCACAGAACCGTCTCCCCACACCTTGCCGGGGGGCCTGGTAAGTCTGTCAGCTCCCTTGTAAGAATGCATTTTTCTGACATTCACATCTTATTTTCTCACTGCCCAACAAAGAACTCCAATTTTGCTTTTTAGTCTGTGGAATAAAAAAATCTCTCCAAACACCAAGATTTGACATACTAAGACTTAACCATGCTTTACTGCAAGCATACCTATAATGATGTTGCTGACCATCTCAAGGTTTGTACTCCCAGGACCTACATTTGGTCTGAAAATTCACTCAGTTCAGCAGTGTTCTTACATCCACAGCTACAGGACTGGTTCAAAGTGTGATAAGTGTGCTACATATACATATTTAAGGCCCCAAATCAACAAGATAATGGAATACGTGCCTAACTTTCAGGGTGGAAATAATCCTGTTGACTTTATTGGGATTACTTACATGCTTACATCACATCGGCTTGAGTTCTTAGCTATTCAATAGGATCTAAATCGCACAGTGTAGCGTCCGAGAGGCTATACTTTGTCTGACCCTAACTTAGATGTACATGAGAAGGGCAAGAAGAAGCCTACACAAGGGCCAATCAAAACTGCAGTCCCTTCACCTACAAGGAGTGCTGGTATTGCTTCCTCTACATTTCTGGGGACTCATATTGCTTCTTAAGGATTGAGGGGCAGCCCGGCATACAGATGGGTAAAATAGATTCTCTCTAGTAGAGAAACAAATGAAAAAATCATGGTATTCACCTATCTACAGGAGAAGCATCTTGCACAATTCAAAATGGACATTAAACACAGACATTTAGAGGAAAATATTTCCCTTCGTCTCTCTTTGCTTGAGGTCACTATGGAGAATTGTGATATTTGGTTCAATATCACAACGATTTACCCTTGCCGTGGTTGCCTAAAGTCACTATCAGCACACACAGGGAACTGCATGAGTCAGCATGCTCATATGTTGTAGATCTCATACTGTTGACTTTTGTATTAGTGAATTTGCAAAAGGGACATGTTTGAACAAAAAAATTAATGGAATTAGTAAAACCCTGAAATTCTTCATTAGCTATGCCTTTCTCAAGTGAATTTGGATTAAACTGTGGACAGGTATTATTATTATTATTATTGGATTTTAATTTACTCATTTGAGATTCTGCAAACTCTTGCTATATGTGATTTTAAAAGTTTCTCACACTGCATCTGCTAAAATTGGAGATGTAGATATAGGATTTTGTCTGTCTTTATTCAATGGAAAATCATAAACCCAGAATTACCTGGTGTTGGTTCTATTTCAAGTTTGATTAGTTATGCATATGAGGCCAGATTTTCAAAGGCATTTAGAGGTCTAAATATGCAGATAGATACTTACTAGGATTTTTCAAAAGCACCTAAACAGATTAGGCACCTAATTCCAAACAAAATCAATAGGACATGGGAGTTAGGTATGTAGGCATTTTTTTAAATCCCAACAGGTGCTTATCTGCATTTTTAGGCAACTAAATACCTTGGAAAACCTGGTCCGTATCATCCAGGATTCCCCATTAAATAATGGTCTCTAGGCCCAGCAGCCTAGGATCTTAGAGTTTCATCAGCACTGATTATTCTTTAAAATGCTATGCATATTTAGTAAGATGGAGAATATTATTGTAGATAACTTGGAAGACAGAGCAAGGCACATTGTACTAAAACTGCATAAGTAGAAGACCATATCTGGACAAAAGCATGGGTCAAAAAAACAATGACTGCAATTAGTGCCTGTAGCAGGAAGCACATAGAAAAGAAACTCTATTGATTAAAAGTACCTTCAGAAAAGTAAAAGCAGAGGAGCAAGTTTGTCAGTAACAATAAAACTGTTTACTGTTAGTATTTGGTATTCAAAAGAAAAACACTAATTATGAATGAACCTGCTTCAACTGCTGGTAATCCTTTTTATTCTTCTTTAAAGTGTGATTTGCATAACAAATACAAAATAGTGTTTAACTGGAGTTGATGAACTAACAATTGTGAACTAAATTGCAAAAAGCTTGTTTTAAATGTTGCACTTTTAACATACGGATTAGAACATAGACTGCAGGATTCTATAAACTGCCTTAGGCTTTGCAGAGCTCCATATGCTGGATCAGTAATTATACTAGGCCTAGAATGTTTATCATGCCAAACTCTTGCACTGGCAGAATAACAGAAGCCTTCAGTTAGCAAAAAATTGCCAAAAGCAAATTTATATTTATTCCATTTTTCATAAGAGTGCTGTTGGTGGTGGCAATGATACTATTCAAGCTACCTGCATGGAACCTTTTTTCAGATGATTCTGAACTTTGCTATTCACCTTTTGACTTGCCTGAAGTATATATATTCCTAGTATGCTGCAGTGAACTGATGTCATTTAAAAACAAGGCTTGTTGAACCAAAACGTTTCACAAATAGTGAAGCATATTCAAATGCAAATGCATTTTCTGTGGTCTATACTAATGGTGCGCAGGTGCTGGGGGGTGGGGAGAAGCTAAATTATGTAAAAGAAGATCATTAAATATTGAACCTTTCTGCCATCTGAACTTTATGGAAAATATAATACAAATTAGATCTTGCAAGAAGCAAAGAGTGCTCAACAGCCAGAGAGCCTTCCTCACCGCTCCATGCTAACTATCACAAAACCGCTTACATGGTATCAAATATCCAATTCACTGATTACTTAATAAAGTTAGAAACAGAAGTTGAATATTTAAATTAACAGAGAAGGACTGGCAGGGATTGGATTAGGTATAACTTTATTGTGATTCAGTATTATTGCTGAGGCAGAAAGGAAGAAAGGAAACTAAGAACAATGAGAAGGAGACATGACAAAATAAGACTAATATAAGAAAAAGGTAACTGCACAGTAGACTTTCTTACTCCAAGCAATCAACCTCCTAAACCACATCAAACTATACAATAGAGAACATGAGGAAGATTCTTATTTAAGATATACGAGGTAGCAGTGAGTGACATTCTGCCAGCTCCTGGAAAACTGGAGAAGGGCTAACATAGTGCCCATCTTTAAAAAGGGGAATAAGCAGAGGGCAGAGAACTATAGACCAGTCAGCCTGACCGCAATACCTGGGAAGCTGTGAGAGCAATGTTTAATTTTGGTCACCAATGTCATCTTTTCCTGCTACATGAAAAGATAGCTTGCAATGTGATATGGAACAAGATGAAGGCAAAAACCCCTAAGGTATTTCATGGCAAATGAGAATGAGTTACATTGTAATAATTCATACCACATATTTAAATATAGAAATTAAAAAGCGAAACCTCTGTATTCTGGGTGCATGCCAACTACCATTTTTGTCTACATAATTTCATTTGACATTCATGGAATAAGTGAAATATGTAATTGGAAAACCTGAAATGAATTTAAGTCAAGTAGCAATGGAACAATGTTTTCCCAATTTTTTTTGCCTCTCTCTTGAGATAAAACAAATGCACTGTGTTCCATCACATGTGAGCTCTAGAATAAATTGCCAATATCAAAAATGTTTCATATTACAATATGTGCAGTAATCAACAAGGCTAGGACAAAAAGGATAAGAGCTTGCAATCTATTCTTGGCAAGTAGTAAGTACTTGCAAACTTTTGTGGCAAGCTCCAAGCTTTAATTTATAAAACAATAACTCTAGCTGAGACTGACAGAGAGTGGATTTGTGCTGTTATTTAATTTGCATTGACTACTTTATTACAGGTTTTTAACTGACCGTGTAAAAAAATGTGGGCTGCAGCTCTATTTACAAACATTGATAATATTAATACAGATATCTCCCACACTCTTCCACAGAAACACCAATGTAGTACATGGTCACTTACAAAGTTATAATGATGTCATAGCAAATTAAATAACTGCCCCTCCCCCCCCCCAAAAAAAACCCCTAAAACAAAACCACCCATCCTGTCTTACTGACTGGTACCATTCATTCATGCATGAAATGTTGTAGACCTTGCAACTAAAGTTTGTTTGATACACATAACTATGGACTTGGTGATTATTTTGATGTGTCTAGCTTTATGGAACACGTGTGTTAATTCAAGCTGGTGCTCCCCTGTAGGTATCCAGGAACTCAGCACAGATTTCCACTCAATTGCCTGGTTCATGAATGGACAATACAGTGAATCGATTGCTGACAGTCTGCCTTGGACTCACCTGTATTTAGAAGTTTGGCTAGAGTGCAGGAATCCTACAAGATCTCAGAGGTCTTTGGCAAAGGAACTCTTAATCAAAGTAACTTTCAAATAAATAAAGGGCAGTCTATGACCTGAGTCTATGACCCAGTGAGTGGGAAGACCAGACTTATAGAGTAGCAGATGTTGCAGAATGCTTGGGGAAGTGCAGGTCAAGTGGGACCTACTTAAATGGGCAAGGAAAGGCTAAGTTTAAGTTAGACAATATCCATGAAGTCTTTTGGCTTTCTAAGCCTTTTCTTTCCATCTGCACAGTTTCTATGGCTTAACAAATAAGAAGCTGTCCTTAGTTATTGTCATTTCATACTGGTCATTAGCTCCCAAAGTCCATTGAGCCAAATTAAGTAGGGCCAGGTTGATGGGTTACAGTTGGTAAGCAGGGGATGCTGTAGCGTGGTACTCCAGTTTGTAAGTGAGGTGAGTCATGGAGTTCCACTCATAGCAGTGCTGGTGTAAGCCTGTCACTTGAAAAGATACACACGGAGAAACAGAGCTAGGGCAAAGTTACAGCTCACCCTTGAACCATCGTGCCCAATATGTCTAGAAATGGAATTCAATCTATCAAGCTGTGATTTCTAATCCAGGGATACGTGTTGTGTTCCCAAGAGATACAAAATTCATAACAAGAGTCAGTCAATCACAATGTAATCCATTGACAGAGGTGTCTATAAACTGATTGCATGCTTGCATTCGGCTCAAGTTGCCCACAACCGAATCTGGTTCAGTGAAGTGGCTTCTCTGAAGTGGTTGGTACCAGCAGAAAGGTGAAGTCAAACTCATCTCAGAGAAAAGAGGCTTTAAATTCTACTATAAAACTGCTTTTTTCAACTTGGAACCCAGCTTTGCAGCCCTAATTCATGTGATTATCTCTTTGTAGTCACTGGATGCAACTAGAAATTACATTTACAATTGTAGACAATGGGAGTAACTGCATAATTTAGGATGATTCACATAAGCAGGGCTCGACAAATAATGTAATCTACCACTGCTTGGCGAGCCCTGCACATGAGATTGAGTAAATGGGGGAGGGAGGAGTGGAGATGCATCTTTTAACATCTGCCTTGAGCTTCTAGGTTATTATACTGTCTACTAACCTCTGTTCTTCAGTCTGTGACAATTAAAGGGAATAGAGCTGTTCTACTTGAAGATTTTGACCTAAATTTCAGATTTTTGGGAAGAGTCTTAGGCCCTCAGGATTGAAAAGTCTCAGAGGGGTAGCCATGTTAGTCTGTAGTTGAAAAAAACTTAAAAAACAATGAATACTCCTGCAGCACTTTGGAGATGAACAACAAATGTAGATTGTATCATGAGCTTTTGTGGGCACAACCCATTTCTTCAGATGAATGGAGCAAGTGGGTTGTGCCCACGAAAGCTCATGATACCATCTGCATTTTTGTTAGTGTCTAAGGTGCTGCAGGACCATTCATTATTCTTTAAGCCCTCAGGATTGCTGAGGACTTTTAGCAGTGCTACAGCTTTGAGTGTCTCAGGACTTTTAGCAGTGCTACAGCTTTGAGTGTCTCAGGTTGTGTCTACAGAGCAGCTGCCTGGAAGGTACAATTCCCTGCTCAGTAAGACACATACATCCTCATACATTAGCACACTAAAAATAGCAGTGTTGGGAGCAGCTCAGGCTAGCCACGCAAATACAGCCCACTCCGACATCCTAGGGCCATACTCAGATGGCTACCCATACTATTGACTATGTTGCTGCAGCCATGCTGCTATTTTTAAAAAGCAAACTTGAGCAGAGCTAGTGCATGTATGGCTACCCGTGTGGGGAATGACCCCTCCCAACTGCTGTGTACACTTACCTTTAGAAAGCTTAGCCACAGACATTACAACCATGAAAGTTATGGTGAATGGACTGAGGGGAGAAGGAGAGTCTAGAGTACTAAAAGGACATCTCCAAAGTTCTTGAGTCCCACTATTGTCCTGATTCCACTGCAATAATGCACATCATTATTTTTTTCATTTAATGAAAATAATAATTGATTGCCTGAGTTCTTTCTCCCCCTCCCCATTGAATCAGTGCCAGGAGTGGGAGAAAGAAATCAGTCAATTTCTGATTGTAGGCAGGAATAAAGGAGCTTTCTTTACAATGCCTCTGGTAGCTTTGAATTTCTGACTGAATTCTTAGTCACCAGATCCACTTCTCTAGCCCAGTGCTTTCCATTTGTACAGATGTGGGATGGAGGGTAGTTTGGTACGCATGCATTTCCTGCCTTCTGAGTCTAAGGTCAGTTCTACTCCTAGATATTGTGTGACATTAAGATGCTGAATTGTCAGCTGATATTTATAGACAAGTATTCAAACTTGGAAATTTCTGAGAGCAAGAATTGTTATTCACCTCTAGGCAAGCACCAACATTTCTAGCTGAATGCGTGCTTCTAAGCATCTGAAAAGGAAGAAACTCTATTGTGTTTTACGTTCAGTCTCTTCACTGAGATGTATAGAGCCACTGTAAGAGTGAAGACATTGCAGTGCTATTTACCATATTCTAAACAACAGAAAAAGACACATTTCAAAAAAGCAAGATGTGTGTTAGTCTCAAAATACCATGAAAAAAATTTGCTTCTCAAACTTATTTATCCTACTGGCTATTACAATCTTTGTCTCCAACACAGCATTGTATTAGATGGTACTACATTACTTTTATGTAAAATATTTACAGCAAAAAAAATCACATATTGCTTTCACTTAACCCTAGCCTTTTGTTAAGTTTTGTAGTGTGTATTCAAGGCCTTTAAAATCACTCAGCTTTGAAACAGTCTCTATTGATCTAGTCAATAAAAGGAATTAAAAGTCCCCTGAAAGGTGGGTAATTTGTTTTAAAATGTAAATGCTATAGTGTTGTGGAGTTTTATCTAAGACTTTTAGGCCTAATTTTCTTCCAGTGTAAATAATATATAACACATTTGAAGAAAACAGATTTACACCAGTGTAAAACTGGTGTAAGCAAGAGGTGGAAGAAGAGTTGACAGCAGTTAAACCTCATCAAACAGTGTGATATAATTGATTATGAATGTGCTAAAAATGCCTTCTACATGGCTGGTTTCATTATGCCGCATTTGAAGTTCACTAGTTCAAAAAAGAGGCATGATTTGCCCCTTGTAATGAAACATGAATCACTATTTTGTCAAATAATCACCTGTTACCTCTCAGACGAACTTCTCATCAGTTACCTGGATTTTGAATGTTCAGTTAACATGTAACTGCCAAAGACTGTTTCCCTCTGTGTGGTTTCTACAATTCATTACAAAAGGCTGTAATTATAACAGACTGAAATATCACAAGGAGATTGCTTTAGAAAGAGAATGGACATCTTCTGGTTTTGGCTTTGTCTTTGCTAGGGGGAAAAGTGCATTTTAACATGTTAGCAAATATCTGTTAAAATCTTAGTGTTGACAAAGCAAGTTGTTAAGACATGTTAGCCAGTTATCGGGTTCAACCTTTTTCCTAATGTTGGCATGACCTTTATAAGAGGTCTTAGGGACACAATCTGATCTCAGTTACAGCAGTGAAAATCCAGAGAACCTCAGTCAGATTTATCTACATCTGGTCCTTAATTTCCTACCAACAGTCGCAGAGAATCATTCTATATGGCCTGGTCTACACTAGGGGAGACATTCAAATTAAGATACGCAACTTCAGCTACATTAATTGTGTCGCTTAAGTCAAAGTATCTTAACTTGAATTTTAGCACGGTCCACACTGACAGAAGTTGAAGGGAGCCCTCTCTCCCTTTCAAGCCCTTTACTCCTCGTAGAAGCAGGAGTGCTGACATGGACGGAGAGCCCTCTCAGTTCGAATTAGTGTGGCTTCACTAGACTTGCTAATTCGAACCCTAGAAGATCAGCTGTGGCTGCTTTGATCTTATCTGTAGTGTAGACATGGCCTATATGAGTTTAAAAATCCATGTGGCAACCCACAGGTAGATCCTGACCCGTGTCCAGAATTCCATTAAATGTGAGAGAGCAGTGTTCGATCCATCAGTATAGGTATGGGGTTTTTTTTGAAACTTTCAGTTTCATTTGATCTGAAATGAAACATTTTGTTTTAATTTCAAATATTTTAAAATGGCTTTGGAATATTTTTAAATAAAATTAAAAGAAATTTGAAAAATGAAATTGATTAAATAATTGAAACTTTCATTTTGAAAATGTGTTTTTAACAAACAATTTAAAACATTTCGGTGCCACTGAATCTACATTTTTAACCTAAAAATTGGATCAGAAATTTCATCTAGCTCTATTAAAAATGTAGATATAGATGAAATGAAAATGCATTTATGTAAAATGTCTGATTGCTCTCCCTTTTTAACTGAAACACATAGTATATAGATTACATCCAAAGTTGTGTTGTGCCTTCATGTTTTGTTCATAAAAACAACTTCTCTAATATGTTAAATGTAAAGAAAAAATACCTCTGCTTCAGGGTTATAACTGTATTTTAAAATATTTTGACTAAATCAATTATGTGATTAACACAAGTCTCTTCCTCTACAGAGACATGTTCTGGTAAGCATGGCTAACATGCTTAGTGATTCAATTTCTTCTAGATTCAATAAACAGTAACCTAAAGGTAAAAATCCCTGCTGTGGAAAGGTGACAATAGTAATTGTATTTATTAAAGATATAGTAAGAAGCAAAGCATTTGTATTCTTCAGGAACAAGATGAAATATGCTAACAGGTTTATAATTTATTATTTTTGGTTAATACCAGGTGTATTATTTTAATTCATTTTTGTAGTAAGTTGTAAAATGACCCTGCCACTGATGACAATATGCAGCTATGCACAATAGATGCTGTTTTGATTGGAGGAGAATGACTTGGATAGGTCAGATTTAGAGTGGAAAAACTGAAACAACAGAGGTTTCTACTTATATAATCCCTTTTAAGTCCCGGATTTGATTGATTGATTGACATATTTCTATAGTAATATTTTGATATACTTTAGTATATTAATAGTGATGAAATACTATATCTCTTTCTCCCCCACTCCTTATATAAAATGAAGAGAACATTCTATAAACTAAAAAGGAAGAGAGCTTGAAACCTCAGGAAGTCTAGTATTGTCAACCTATGAGAGCCAGAAGGTACTTAGATACTATCGTGTGACACAAAAGTCATAGACTGCTGGAAAGATTCTAAGAGCGTGGAAAATGTTGTAGCAAATTATCTTTTAGACAAATGAATTTTTTTTTGTTCCACAAATTGTTTGTGAATAGATCATTGTTTTCTTACATATATTCATTTGTTAAAGTTATTCAGTGAATTATTTTTGGCTTATTATATAGATTGTTCACAAGGAGATTACTGGATATCTTAAATTAGATAGGTGTTGGTAAGTTTTGATTGGAGACCTGCGTTGGTCTCCTCATTGAAACTGGATCAAATGATTAACACTGGTGTACATCCAGAGCAAGCATTGTAGAGTGTTTCTGGATTTACAAAGGTATAACTCAGAGCAGAATTCAACCCTGCAAAACCAATTTGTCTGAATTAAATGGTAAGGAACCAAAAGATAGCTAGGATTTTGTTATTCTAAATGTGTTGTAAAGCACAGTGCATTCTTCCAGTTCTGTAAATAAAACAATGAGAAGTTTTTTTTAAACTATTCCTCTTACCTCCAAGTAGAACAGAAATTATTTTAACATCACAGTTCTTGAGCAAGGATTGTTTTATTGGGGTGATTTTAAAACAAATAAACATTCTTCTTTTGGAATCGTATATACTTGATCGTAAGCCTAATTCTTTTGGTAAAAGTGCTAGGGTTGTCAGATGGTTTAACCAAAAATACCGAACACACACCCCCAAAAAAAACACACAGGAAAAAAAATTCTGTTGAGGAAAAAAAAGGGGGAGACCAAAGTTGTTGAGGAAAAAAAAATGGCCCCTTTTTTGCTGGTGGCCATTTTGTTTTTCTGTTCCAGCCACAAGACAAGCCCCTGCAGAACCAGGTAAGCAGGGAAGTTGGGGTGGGAGGCCTGGCAGGGCATCTGGGGGGGCCTGGCAGAGGGCCTGGGGGCCCGACGGGAGCTCCAGGGGGGAGTCCGGGGTCTGGACCCAGTTTCTGAGTGTGTCGTAGGGTTGCCAGGTGTCTGGTATTTTTGCCTCCTGGCAGAGAAAAAAACCAGAAAATACCGGACATTTTAGGTGTCCAGTATTTTCTGAATTTTTTTTCCCGGACAGGCGGTGAAAATACCGGACTGTCTGGGTCAATACCGGACACCTAGCAACACTAAGGAGGTCAGATTATGAATGGGTCATTGCATTTTACCAATTTTCTTTTTAACTTGGGGGTTGGGGACAGCAAACTTCAGTTCTCAGCCCAGTAGGGCAAACCACTGTCACGCTGGGACATATTATGTACCTGCAAAAGAAGCCACACTTCCTCATCATATTTCAATGCAGTATGGTCAGAGTAAATATAATTCAAGGGTAGATGATCTCTGGGAAGCACCAGGCTACAACCCTGCTGATTTCTAACCAATTCCCCTGCTCTCTGGCAGCATGGTTTTCAATGAGTGGCTGTGCTTTTGTATCGCCTTGGTGGGGAGCTAATGCTTGTCCATCTTCCTGCTGAAACATCTATGCTTCCACATTGTCAGCAGAGCCCCAGTTACATGGTTCCCACAAAAAAATAAATCAGCAAACTTGGTTTGCTCCCATGCACAATACACTGAGCCCAGTCCCCCATGTTTTGTCCTTGTCATTCTGGAGAACTATAGGCAAGTTTCTAATTCTCTTTTCTTAAGCCATACCCCACAACTCCCAACAACTCCCAATAGGACTGCTGGGTATTTCAAATGGGTTACCTAATTATTATAAATGTCAAATCATCATATTTCGGTTGCATCCAGTATCCTTATCCTGGTGGGGACCCTGTTGGGCTAGGCCCTGTACATTTTTATTTCTTCCCATTCATATGCCTTAAACCAAACACTAGCCCTTAGGATGGGAATAAAAAACATTAGCCTTGCTATATTGCACATATAAAGAAATGCAGCCCAGGAGAAGGAGCCATCTCATGGGATAATAGAACTGCTATCACAATACAGACTAGGGATGTTAAATATTGATTAATTGAATAGTCGAGTAACCTCATAAATTCTTATTGGTTAGTCCACTATTCTATAGTCCATTGGGATGGCAGTCAGTGCGCTCCAGCTCCCTGACACTCCGTGCTGCTGCTTCTGTATCAGAGGCAGCAGTGTGAAGTGGAGGCAGGAGCTGGTCTGTGAAGGGAGCCAGTTTAAAAAACAACTCCCCTCGCGGACCGGCTGCCTGTCGCCCTGTGCTGCTGCCTCTGATATAGAGGCAGCAAAATGAGGTGGAAGCAGTCCATCTGGGGTAGGGAGTTTGAGCTGGAACTGAGCTGGGCTGCCTGCCTGTCTAGCTCCTAATACACTTTAAATGCAGAGCCACAGTGCAGTTAGGTCCTGGACCTAGTGTGAGTCAAAGCTGAGCCAGGCTGCTGGCCAGCCTGCTAAAAAATTTAGTGGAAGTGGGAGGGAAATGCGTGTAATCTATAACATTAACCTATAAGCTTTGCTAATCGGTTAATCGACTACACTATTACAGCCCTAATACAGACCATGCTGGGACAGGCACATCCTCCAACCCAGACACACCGGTGTCTTCCTTTTTATTTAATGGTAGAAAAAAGAGTTTATTGTAGCAAGAAGTGTGGATAGTTTCCTCACTGAAGTTAGATGCTTCTTTAACTGCTCTGACTGCTAGCTTCAGCAATAACTTTTAAAATCTCCCTGGGCAGAATGGCACAGAAACCGGAACATCTGGGGCCTCTTTCCACCTCTGCTTTTACCACTGCAGCACAGATGATGAACAGATCTCATTTATCTTAGTACAGACACACTCTTGCATTGCTGTCACTCTGGTTTGATGTCTCCCTTTCCTTCTCTTGTTTATGACACTTGCAGCAAATTAGATTATAAGTTTTTTGGATCACAGGGACTGTATATGCCACAGGGTTTGCATAATGGGTCCTGAGTTTTACTGAGACTCTGCCACACAAATAATAACTAATGATAATTTAATTTAGTGCTCATTCATGATTACCACTTATATTCTGCTGTCTCCCTCAATCATTCTTGTTACCTCTACCCAGTCTTGAGCAAGCCTTGATGCAGCAAATCCATTTTAAGCATTATAGGATTTCACGGGAGACCTGGATTTTTGCCTCTGGAGCCAATTGAATTCTTCACCAACTCAGTGCCTATCTCTTCAGCTTTTTTTTTAAATAGATTCACTCTTCATTGTGTGCTTAATCGACACATTTAAACTTTTAAAATAGAAAGTAAGCTTACAGAATTAATGACAGACCTTGTGAGAGCTGAGAGGCTAGTTGCTGGAGTCTAAGGATACATCTACACTGCAAGCTTATTTCGGAAAAAGTTATTCTGGAAGATATCTTCCGGAATAGCTTATTTCAAAATACAGCATCCACACTACAGGGAAGCCTCAAAATTAGTCCGAGGCAGGCTCCTCTAATGTGCACACGCTATCTCAATTTAGAGCACCAGGAGTCACTGGGGAAGAATAACTTTAGAATGGCCCTGGTGAGAAGCTATTTCGACACAGCAGCAGTGGAGCATCTACACACACCCTCTTCCATAAGAGCTTTCTCAGAAGAGGTGTTATTCCTCATGGAATGAGGTTTATCAACTTCGGAAAAAGCCCTCTGTTATTTTGATTATTTTTCAAAATAACGCAATTGCTGTGTTTGTCCTGAAAAACGGCTGTTATTCCGGAAAAACGGTGAAGTGTAGAAGCACCTAACTCTCTACCTAACAGATGGCTGTTCCTAAGTTTGAGTGCTACTTGCTACTGGATTTGAGCACAACATACTTACTCAGGCTTTATCACAAAGAAAGTTTGTACAGCAAATAATTATTGACAGGTGTTTATTGGTGTTCCACAGAGTCCTCTGTGCTTTCTTCTTCTTTCATATAATGAACTTGTAAAAGGTCAAAAGAAACTGCAGAGGCAATGGGAAGAACTAAGAAACAGATGGGGGAAATTACAGTTCCCCTTGAATTGATGATAATAAATATAGATTTGCAGATAGGGCAGCAACATGAACTAGGAACTGCAGTGTGGCAAAGTTAAAATTCCAGGGGGCAGCACTGCATTAAAATTACCAAAGCAACAACAAACAGTAGGAGGCCATGTCTAAGAAAGTTGAAATCAATCCAGGAACAGCCCCTGAAGGAGGTTACTTGTATCCCTGCCTCCATTCTCAAGGGACTATCATTCCCTGTGAGTAGGTAGGGGGATAGCACGGGCTTCCCATGACTGCAGGAGAGAACCTATATGGGCACCTTCTGATTGGTGGCGTGATTGACTAACTGTTTTCCCTAAGCTCTAAAGATGTTAAATATCGACTAGCTGACTAATTAAATATGCAAAATGCATAGAGTATTCGATTAGTCGATAGGGCGATTCCACCTTTGAAGTTTAGCAATAGGCCTAGGGCTGTTGTTACGCTTCAAAGGTGAAAGTGCTGTGTGGAGCCTGGGATCAGCTGGGGACTCCAGCTGATCCTGGGCTCCACGCAGCGCTGCCACTTTGAAACACCGCGTGTAGCCTGACACCAGGCTCCCCATTGCATTTCAAAGTGGCAGAGCCACACGAGCCCCGGGTCAGCGGTGCAGTACCCAGCTGATTCTGGGCTCCACGCGACACAGCTGCTTTGAAACGCTGAGTGCAGCCTGGGGACACCCCAGCTGGCCCCAGGCTACATGCGGCATTTCAAAGCGGCAGCGATGCATGGAGTCCTGGGTCTGGACCCAGGCTTCAAGTGGTGCTGCCTCTTTGAAGTACCCCCCTTTTCTTCCCCCCCCACCCTTGCTGCCTCTCTCTGATAGAGGCAGCAAGGGAGGGGTAAGCGACTAGTCGACTAGCATGTTGACTATCTGATAAGCATTTGCTTATCGGATAGTCGACTAGTCCTTCACATCCTTAGTAAGCTCTCAGACAGTGTCCTGGATCTGGGTGAAAAGGAGGCATACGAGGGCTACAAGAGGAGAGGAGACTGACTGGGGCACCTAGAGAGCAAGAAAGAAAGAAGTAGAGGGAATAGTAAGAATGTACCAGACATCATAGCTAATATGTTGCTTTGTGTTGTTTGTCTGACTCTCTAAACTATTGTGATCCCTTTGGGGAAGGGAACTGATTTCCCCCTAAGCGTTTGCATGGCACCTAGCATACTTTGGGCACTATCACAATGTTAATATAAGAATAACTGCAAAGGGACTATCATCTTCTATTCACGCAGTGGGTCTGTTTTATTTCCTGATCTACAAAGAACACCTTATAGTAGCCACCTACGGTACTAATGTAGGTACGGTACTAATGTAGGTACGGTACTAATGTACATGCAATGTAGGAGTGGCCTTCATCAGTGCCAAATAAATCAGGTGCGTTGTATCCATGGCTGCATCCAGCTTCATAATGTGCTCATGTAGCAAAAGTCACGCAGAGATCATTCCGTAAGCCAGCCGTTTCCATGCAGCAGTGCAAACACAATGGCACTTAATGGGCAATCATACTTCCAAGAGATCAATATAGCAATGTTACCCAAAGCAGAAAGTGTCTGAGCTAGTGCACAGAAGGCAGTGCTATGAAAGAGGAAAATAGGGGGAGTAATAAAAGCAGATACTGTAGTTTGTATAGTATAAACCAGGGATTCTGAACCAGGGATCCAGGGATCCCGGGTGGACTGTGAGCAGGTATTGAGGGTCTGCCACACAGGACTAGAGTCAGACTTACTAGGGCTCAGGGGCAGAAAGCTAAACCTCCACTGGGGCTGAAGCCTGGGGCCCTGATCCTTATCACCAGGGACTGAAACCAAAGCCTAAACAAGTTTAGGTCCTTGGGATCCCCTGCGGTATGGGGCTTCAGATAATTGCACTGTTTGCAACCCTCTATGCTCGTCCTGGTTTTTATATGCCACAGAACTACTTCTTGTTTTTAAGTTGTTTTTAAAGTTATAGACTAACACGGCTACTCCTCTGATACTTTTATCTACATTTACCTCATTGTTTTAAAGTGAATACATTCAAATAGGTGGCACCTCTTTAACCTGCACATTTAAGCTTCACATCAAACACCATGAAGAGCAAATGGAAATGACTACGACACAGTTCGTACTACTCAGAGAAACCTGGACACTCATCAAACAAAAGTGAACCTCTGCAATTGCCTTAGAGATACAGGAAAAGTTTGTACTTTAAGTCTCCATTTCAGTTAATATTTTAAAGCTTTTTCTACACAAGGCAAAATGAAAACACGTAGTAAATATTACACTGTATAAATCCATTACAAATTGAGGACACATTCATTTAAAATTCCCATTGACTTAAAAGGATAAAAGAGTTATTCTTAATTGTAATATATTATTATTATTATTGATTCCTATTATGGTAGTGCCTAAAGTCCCCAAATTTGATAGGAGTCTGAGGGTTCTCTGCAAGGTATTAGGTCTCGCCCCTAAGAGCCTACAGTCTAAAAAAGTATGGCATGACATTAAGACAGGTTCATTTAATCTGGTGGGAAGAAAGTTTCTTTTTGTTCTGATTATTCTGCTATAAGTGTTTGATGGGAGAGTATACAGCAAATGGCTCTTGAAAACAAAAAGTACTTACTTTCAACTGCATTTGTATTCAAATGGAGTAAAGATAAATTCCATATTCTGTCCTAATATGCTGCTATTCACCTGATGTGCCATATATTGTAACCTATAGAAAGCTTTTCATTTCTCAAAGAAAAAAAGAGTCAAAATGAAAAATGAGTCCTCTAAAGAAATTTTCAGCAGTCAATTTGTTAAGCAACCATGCAAGTTCCTTGTGTTTGAAGCAACTGAGCTATACCAACAAGATTTGTGTACTATTGCAAAAATGATTATTACATACGAATGTAAGGAAGCAAATGAATGAAATAGAATTGTATCTTTTTAGTATTTGACCAATGAAGAGCAGTTCAGATTACTGATTGCTCTAAATGAAGAAAGCATTTAAAGTCTAAGCAACAAACAGCTTCTCTCCTTGCTCACACAAGGATTTAACCTCTTCACAACTGAAGGCTGGGTGATAAGCAAAGCAAGGATGAATGGTTTGAAATGGAGTTGTGAAATGACATGCACAGACCTGTTTTCATAGATTATATGCATTGCAAACACTTTCTGCCTGAAATAAAATATAAACTCCAACGAGCATAAATAAATCAAGCTTTTTCCCTCTCTCATTTTCCACCTTTGTACACAGACAACATATTGCACTGTGACAATATTGTCACGCAGGGCCAGACTCTGATCTCAATTCCACCAGTGAAAATCCTGAATAAGTCCACCGAAGTCAAGTGTTTACACCACTCTGAGGGCAGAATCCATCCCTCAGTGGCTGTAAAACTAAGAAAAAATATTTTTCAAGAGATTTATGGAGCTTACGGTTTGGCAAGATTTCCTTTTTAACGTGACTGGACTGCACAATAATGTGTTTAAAGATGTAGAATACATAGATGTCAGTTTATAAGAAGCCTTTCATAGAAGTGTTTCATAAAAGTGCACTTAAATGAGCTGTAAACATTCTGTAATCAACTAGTAACGTTTTGTGAGGTGAAACAAAAAGCAGTTCACAGAATAAACCATTAGGCAACAATCTCTTTGGCAAATAAATACAGTAAGTTCAAAAACTGATTAATATAAGCAAATGCAAGTAGAAAGAGCTAAAGACTTAATAACTTCCTTGGTTAGATCAACTAGTCCACCTTTGCTTTCTACAGATAATTCTCTCTCACACTACTGCTTGGGTACCATGTCTGTCTCTGTCCTTAAGACTTAGGCCATAGTTACAGCACTCCGGGATATGAAAAATCCACACCCATGAGCACCACATTTAAACCAGTCTAACCCCATTTTGGATGTGGCAAGAATTCCATTAGCCTGGCTATAGCAATTCAGAAAGGTGGATCAAATATAGCCATGGAAACCATCTTGTCCCCTTCTTTCACTAACAATCATTGGCACTATGGCACAACAGCAGTCTAGCTACTGCACTGCACTACAGCTGTTCCATTATAGTGCCTATAGGGTAGATATGGCCTCACATACATGAGGGCAGCCCCCTTCCATTCGTGTTGAGTCTTTATATCAAGGCTATAATTTGTGCCTCCCATTCCTGCTTCCAGGGACATACACTACACCCCCAGTTTTTATTTTCTTCAAAAGCCCCTCTGTATTTTGCTAGTTAAAGCATTCTTCATCTTCCTCTTTATCACTCATTTCCTGTTCTCTTTCTCCGTTTCCAAATCACGTTTCTCTTTCATGCTTTAATACTTCCATGGCAATATTATTCTGTAATTTTAGGTCCCAAGCCCAAATTCTTTCCATCTAGGGCCTTCGTTTTGGGCCAGATAAATAATGGACTTCTAATGGTCTTAAATAATGGTGAAGCCGCACCGATTTATACCAGATGCAGATTTCAGCTTCTATAAAATATTTTATCTACCTAAGAACAGTTCTTGCTAAACAGTTAGGTCTACCCAAATAGGTCACTCGGGGATGTGAAAAATCCACCCCCTGTGAGACATAGTTAATCCAACCTAATTCCCAGCATAGTGCTAGGGTGATAGAAGAATCCGTCTCTCAACCTAATTGCCACCTCTTGAGGAGGTAGATCAATTACAAGACAGGAAAACCCTTCCCATTGTTGTAGTGAGTGTCTACACAAGAGGTGGGCAATGATTTTTTAAGGGGGACACTTCACAAATTTCTGAAGTGGCCGCACTTTCCTGGTAGGGTTGCCAGGTAGACCCCGCTAAAAACCAGACAGGGGGAGGACTGGCCGGGAGGGGGCGGGACTGGCCGGGAGGGGGCAGGAAGCAGAGCTCGTGGGGGTGGGGGTGTCTGGGGCCGCGGGGCTGGCCGGCAGGAAGAGGGGGTGGGAAGCAGAGCTGGGGGAATCGGGGCTGTGGGGCTGGAGGGGAGGATGGGGGTGGGAAGCAGAGCTGGGGGCATTGGGGCTGGAGAGGAGGAAGGGGGGCAGGAAGCAGAGCTGGGGATCGGGGCCGTGGGGCTGGAGGAGGAAGGGGGTGGGAAGCAGAGCTGGGGATCGGGGCCATGGGGCTGGAGGAGAGGAAGGGTGGGCGAGAAGCAGACCTGGCGAGGGTGGAGTGGGGGAGGTGCAGCCACTGGCCACAGCCGGAGTCCTTCCGGCCGCGCCCCGGCAAGCGCTCCCTTTACTTGCCAGCAGAAGCCGGGCAGGGGCGGGCCTGGGAGCCACTCCCCCCGCCCAGCTTCTGCAGGCAGCCAGAGGCTCCCAGCTGGGAAGCGGGGCCACGACTGGCGCTAGGAGCCTCTGGTCCCGTGCAAAAGCCAGGCGGGGTGGTTGGGAGTCCCGGCCCCCGGCCCGCCTTGCCCCACCCGGCTTTTGCGCGCGACCACAGGGCTCCCAAAGCCAATCACGCTCCGCTTCCCAGTCGCTCCCCCGCCTCCGCCAGGCTTCCGTCCGGCACCCAGCTGGGAATTCACAAAATACCGGACATTGCACATGTCCGGTATTTTCTGAATTTTTCTACCGGACAGACGGTGCCAATACCGGACTGTCCGGTAGAAAACCGGACACCTGGCAACCCCTACTCCTGGTGGCTCCTGGGCAACGTGTTAGTGGTGGGCGAGGAGCCCTTTCAACCCCTGCTATTTAAAGGGCTTGCGTCTTAGCAGCTATGGGAAAAGCGCGAGCCCCTTAAATAGAAGCAGCTGAAAGGACTTTCAGCTCATGGCCTGCTGTTAACACATTGCCAGGCAGCCACCAGGAATATGGGAGCCCTTTAAATAGCAGGCGCTGAAAGGACTTGCGCCTCCCCCGAGGCAACACATTAGGGGGCCGGGCCCGGAGCAGCCACGTGCCAGATGAAAATGCTAGGCGGTCCGGATCCAGCCCGCTGACAACCTCTTGCCCAGCCCTGTGCTACTAAGGTGCAGCTGCAGAGCTTCAAATGAAGAAACAGCCTGATTTACATGCTTAAAAATGATCTGAAACCTCAGTTGTGCCAATGCCAGATTCACACATGGGAGAACAATAAACATCTTAAAATACATATAAAATGATTAACAGTTAAATATGCTAGCCAGATACTAGACTAAACTGCATAAACAACCTTGCAGTGTTGTTAAAATAACTGCTAAGTGGCAAATGATACACAGCTTCTCATATGTGTAAGCAGCTTGAATTCCTGTAGGTGAGCGTTCCTATTCCCAAATTGCCTGCACAAAACCTTTTTTCTCTCTTATGATTTTTTGTTTCTTGCTAGGTGAAAGGCAAGAGGGGAAAAAAGCCAGCATAGATTTTAGAGCAGCAACTGGGGATGGTGATATAAGGGAACATCATCACTCTTAATTTTTTTTCCACTTTTTTTTCTCTAATTACATTTTCTCTAGTGTTCGCTGCAAGCTACGCACTTGTGAAATCACCCAGCTAATGAGCAGAGCACCCACTGCTAGGTTTTGTTTGTACTGCTGGTGCACATTCGCACGTGCTTTGGTGCACATAAAAATTAATTTTGCACATGGATGGAAAAAATCTGCACATGAATCGAAAAGATTAGAGGGAACATTGACTTTCATACAGTCTGTTATTTTTCAAGGCACCACTGAAGCTGGCCAATAGTTTTCTTTCAAGAGCATCCCTTCAAGATTTGCAACTTGAAGGCTCTGAACATAGTCTGATGAGAACTCATTAAAGAGGACTGTATTGAAGGACAAACTGCTGGACTGGAGGGAAGTTACAAATAAAGTTCCCCAAGGATCAGTTTTCAAAACAACCGTATTCAATATTTTTATTGATTACTTTGGTACAAAAATAAGAGTGTGCTAATGATATTTGTGGATGGCACAAAGAGATATCATCAATAAAGAGATTAGGAATATTATACAGGAAAATCTGCATGACCTTGAAGGCTAGAGTTACAGAAATAGGATGAAATTCAGTAATATAAAGTACTAGGAACACAGGTAGGGGCAAATAGTAAGAGTTTCTGTTATAATCTGAGTGCTCATTGGTTGGAAGTGGCAGAGAAGAAAGACCTGGGTGTGTTGGTCAATCACGAGATGACTATGAGCCATCAATATGATGCAGCTATAAAAAAGCAAGTGTGACCAAGCATTTCCAGCAGAGGTAGAGAAGTGTTAATGCCATTGTTCAAGGCATTTGTAAGACCTAATTTGAAATGCTGTGTAAAATTTTGTTCATTCTTTGTTCAAGAAAGATGAATTCAGATGGGAAAAGGTGGGAGAAGAACTTGTAGGATAACTAGAGAGAGAGATAGGTTCTATCTTATGAGAGGACATTGAAGAACGTGGTTTGTTTAGCCTACTGTAACAAAGCTTGAGCAGGTATATTATTGATTTCTATAGATACATTGGTGTGGTGGTGGGGGGTAAAGAGCAGGAATGGTGAAGAGATATTTAAGCTCAAGGACAACGCTGGCTTGAGAACAAATGGGTATAAACTATGAACAATTTCAGCGTGGATATAAGAAGACTGTTTCTAACCATCAGAGAGGAGTGAGGTTCTGAGACAGACCTCCCAATAAGAATTATGGTGGAAAACAATTTATTAGTTTTAAAAGAGCTGGGCACATTTATGATTGGGACTGCATGATGGGGGATGGGGACTGGCTGCCCTGATGATCCTTTCAAGTTTATGTCTTGTGCTTCAAGGCTTCAGATTATTGCCTGAAGGAGTCAGGAAGGAGCTTTTGCTCCCCAAAGTATTCTGTTTCCCCCCTCATTTCTCTGAAGCACAAGACATGTCCACAGATGGAGATGGGACATTGGAGAAGACCAGGGCTCTGATGTGGTATCAAGCATTCTATTTCAAGTGCTTACCTGACTGGGTCTTGTTCACATGCTCAAAGTATAACTGATCACTATATGAGTGATTGGGAAGGTACTTTGCCCAGTGTCAGATTGACAGTAACGTGAGGATATTTTCACCTTCCTTTGTACTGTGGGGGTACAAGTCACTTGCCCGGATTATATGGGTCTCTTTCCTTTAATAATTTCTCTACCTTGGGCACTGGTGCACCTTGGTTCCTCCTATTTTCTGTGGCACGTAATAGTCTAGTCTAGTGCTTCTCAAATTATAGCAAGCCAAGAACCCTGTGATGGGGTGGACTAGGCCCCTGCTAGAGGCCTTGTGGTCCTGCCACACTCAACTCCAGAAAAAAGGCAAGAGAGAGGTCCTCTAAGCAGGCTAGAGTGGCCCCAAGGGAAGCAGCCAATCTGGGGCTAAGAAAGCCATATAACAGGAGCTGCAGAACAGAGCAGCAGTCAATTTGTTTTCGGTGCTCAAGGTGTGCAGACTGGGTTTAAGTCAGGGCAGACTTGGGGCTCTTTGTAGCTTTGGTTTCTTTTACACTTTTTATGCCAAAAATGTGCATACTTCAGTTTCTTGTTTTTCTGGTCTGGTTGTTCCACTGTTGGATTTCAGATAAATCTTTTGTAACACAAATAGCATTCTTCTCAATCTAATCTGTTGTTCTGCTCCCCAGTTCATAATCTGCTTTTCAATCTAACAAAAGAGTTATCCTGGCTTTGAAGTTACTCTAGTTCTTCTTAATGTTACACCAGAGTAGTACTGTTACCTGGTGATTTTTACATTTCAGACAATGATAAATACTGACCTATGGCAGTGATTTTATTGCTTTCCGGGCTAGATCAACAAGCCCATCAGGTGGTGTTGAGCAAGCCACAACCACAAGGTCATCCTTCTAGGGAAAAGTCATCCTGTGATATGTGGAAGGGAAGAAGATGTAAAGTTTTCAACAAAAGTTTCCAGTTGAACTAGAAGCAGATGGGCTCTTTTGGAGAGGAAAAAAAATGAGATGCGTAATATGAAAAACATCAAGCAACAATTTCAATTTAATGCACTCTCTGCATTGTAAGAGTAACAATCAACCTTTCAGAATCTCTTGGCATAAAGGGAACAACTTGATTCAGGCACACAAAGAGTTGCTGAATCCGATACTGAAAGCTACTCGGTTCCTTCATTGCTACAGCTCAAAAGAGAGGGAGCTTAACACCCACACATGCTGACAGTGGCTGCAGAAAGTGGCTCTTGAAAGAAGAAAAGTAAATAGGGAGTCTCACCCAGCCCTAGGAAGCAGAAAACTGACTAGTGCTAAAAAAAACAGAGTTTCCAGGAGAAGCTTGTTTGCTGCAGGGAGCTACACTAAGGCCTGTGCACCAAAACAAAACATTTATATTCAGGCACTATGTCTGCTAGCCGTCTGTTGCAAAGCAAAATAAAATAAGGAAGGGGTGGGGGTGGGGAGAAAAAGCCAGCAGAAATCCCTGAGAGGAACAGAACTCTGCTTAGCACTTTCTGGCAAGCTGTTCCAGATTCAGCACATTCTTTGTACTTCATCTTGCAGTTTAATTTCTAATTGCTGTTTTGTTCTGTGTTTCTCGTTAGAGCTGATTGAAGAGTGGAAACAATTTATTAACACATACTTTATTGAAAACCTGAAAAGAAAAAGTTGGTGAAATGAACTGTAGTGACGTGTACATTTTTTAAAAAGAGAGAAAAACGGGACTGCCTGGTTGAAGATTATTGTTCAAGAGATGTGTATCTCTAAGACCCTGATTTGGGAAACCATTTAGGAAAGCACATAAGCATATGCTTAGCTTTAAATATGAATGTAAGTGCCTTAGGGTTTTAAGCACATATTTAAGTGTTTTCCTAAACAGGGATTTAATTTAAGCACTTGCTGATGCATTTTCTCTGATTGTCATCTAAGACACCTATTCCAATTTAGAGCTGATTGGTTTCTGTGGCCAACAGTCCTCGCCTTCTGATGGCAGTTTGGTGGCACAATGGATTGGTGATATTAGTTCAGTCTCTAATGGACAGGTGCTTCTGCCAACACAACCATTGCTGCATTTGGAACCCTCACTGGCAATCTTAGCAATGGAAAAAAATTAAATGGATGTAGCAAATATTCCATTCACTCTGAGAAATAGCCCTTGAAGATGAGGGATGTGGCACAAAGGCCGAACAATTCAGAGAAGCTAGCACTATCCTGTAATTAAAGAGAAAACTTTGTTTTTTTGGAGATTCCAGTTAAGCATTTTGTATGATCCCTAAATCTACTTAAAATATTAAGGATGAGTCCTCTGCGTAAATGCAGTGAAGTAAACACAAGAAGAAAAGTGTGGATAGAAGAATGAAAAATCACCAATTTTTCATAGGCTATGTCTGTACTACAGTTCTTTTTTGGGAAAAGGTACACAAATTGCGGTTCGCAATTTGCATATCTTTTTCCGATTCTTTTTTCGGAAGAGGCTTTTCCGACATTTGACCCATCTACACAGGTTCAAATGTGGGAAAAACCTCCTCCTTCAGAAAAGCCCTATTCCTCATAAAATGAGGAATTAAGTGCTTCTGAAAGACCGTGCCTGCTTTTTTGGAAACTGATCCGAAAAAGTGGACACGTTCCCTGGACGCGGCAGAGTTTTTCCGGGATGGGTATCCCGGAAAAAGTCTGTAGTATAGACATAGCCATAGATACTGGAAGAGGCATAATTTCAAGGCATAATTTATAGGGAATTTTGAAAATAAAATATATTAATAGGAAAAATCCTATCAAATAAACTTTGGTACACACAGTTATTTCAAGCTTTCCTCAGAAACTCATTTTAATATGTCTATCTCTTAAGCAAAGTCTAACTCATTAAATAAACTTCTTTAGCGGAAGGGTCAAATTCAAGAAAATTTTCTATCAAATTGCTTTCATTAAAAACATAAATTTAAAAAGATTCTACTGTTTAAATTTTAATTTTGTTCAAGTCTATACTTGAAATGCCTATTATTCTATGTTATCCATGGTTCTCTCCCTGGATTTGTAGAAACAATAGATCAAATTCTGCTCTCCATCTCACCAGGGTTAATCCAGAATAACTAGACTACAGTGGAGTTACTTCTCATAACACTTGTGTAACTGATATTAGAATTTGGCTTTGGACCACGTAACATTTGGGGTCAGATATTTCAATTCCTCTAAATACATCTCCAGTTTCAATATTACTAGACTTGTTACTTATTTGGGGAAGAGTTGTGTAACAGATTGGACTCACTGGTGCTGCCGGCTGGACTATCAGTGAATTAGCTCTTGCCAGCTTTGGAGTGCCCTCTTCTGTCAGTGTCTCCTCCGTTTCATCTCCTCTGTGCCGGGACCCACATTCCTCCCACACCACAGCAGCCCTCTCCTTCTCGTCCCAGTGGCTCACTGCTATCCTTAGTCTAGCCTCTTTCCCTAGGAACTGACTGCAGTCTGAATTGGACATGCTCATCAACATCAAAGAGGAAATGGACCTGCTGCATTTTTATTCCCCCTGGCTAGCCTTTTACAGCCCTAGTACTTCCTTTGGTCCTTTAGTCAGGACCTGAGCCTGGGAGTTAATCAAGGCTGAAGCCTCTCCCTGAGCTACTCTGTCCTCAGTAACAGTCTCTGTTAGGCAGCTTAGTCCATTTCCCTCCAGAGCCAGAGAGAGACTAAGCTCTCTACCCAACAGCCCTCCTTATAAGGCCTAGCCTGGCCCTGATTGGCTGCCTTCAACCTCCCTCTAGCTCCTGGAACAGCCCTCTCCCAGGGCTGTTTTTGACTCCATTTAATCCAGTGTGCAGCAACCACTCCGTCACAAGTTGATATGAACCTGGATAAGGACATCAAGGCTATGTCTACACTGCACAGTTATTTCAGAATAAGCTATTCCGGAAGAGTTATTCTGAAATAGGTTATTTTAAAATAGCACATCTATACTGCATGGAAGCCTAAACATTAATTGGACGCAGGCTTCCCTAATGTAGATGTGCTATCTCGATTTAGAGCCCCAGGAGGAATAACTTAGAATGGTCCTCCTGAGGGGCTATTTTGCAATAGCAGAAGTAGAGTGTATACACAGCCCCTATTCCTAAATAACTATTTTGGAAGAGGCGTTATTCTTCATAGAATGAGTTTTACAGAAGTTAGAATGCGTCATCCGTTATTTTGAAATTATTTTGAAATAATGGAATTGCTGTGTAGTCACTCGCATAGTTATTTCGGAATAACAGCTGTTATTCCTAAATAACTTTGCTGTGTCAAGTGACTATCACGTGAAGAACTGAAGCTGAGGAAACAAAAAACACAGTTACTATCCATCACAGGATTCTGAAGCCTACATTGATAATCCTCTTTCTCCCTCTTAATAAGACTAATGTCTGGATAACATGATTCTCAGTTACAATTCCTTTGGACCATTTCCATGCCCCCGGTTCTATTTGATATAAGGAACCAACACCAATACCTTCTTATCTGTTCTAGTAACCCTACTTATTCTTGTGTTACAATCGGGGCCGCCCGTGGCTATAGGTGGACTCGGCCGCTGCCTAGGGTGCCGCCGCCCGGGGCGCCCGATGATGACATCATGGGGGTGCCCGGGGTGCCTGACGATGACATCAGTCCATTGATGGCCCTGCAGGTGGGGGCGCCGATCGCGCGTTCCACCTGGGGCGCCAGCTGTCACAGCCGGCCTTGGGCCACTCCTGGTTACAATCTTACTGTGGTTGCTCTTTCTCTTTTTTAGTATTCATACATTTCTTTCGGCTGGTACTGCTGGGGATGAGACAGTATTGTGCTCGAAGAAGTAGGAGACAGCAAGTCTGTTGAGTGGTTAGAATGGAGACATTTTGTCTAACAGATCTGAAATGGCTGACATTCCATAGTACCCTGAACTTCCTCCTGTTGTGGAAATAGTTTGAAATGGAGTCGTGAAATGACATGCACAGGCCTGTTTTCATAGATTATAAGGAACATCTCTGTGGTGAGAAAACAAACAGACTCTTTTAAAAAGATTGCGGTGAGATAGGAGACTGAAATTTCTCATGAAAGTTCAAGATTTCCAATGTGTGCACGATGAGAAGAGGTGCAGTAGACCATGACAACTGAGACCCTGGGCATGTCCATATGCTACTGAGGTACACAATAATTTCTCAGCAGAAAATGATGCTGCAAACTTCTCTCAGACATTTGCAGACCTGTTTTTAAATCAGCAGACTGGATGGTATAAACCTCTTAATTTGTTAAAGTGGGAATTGTGAATATTCCTCCTGAGCCTTCATTTGAAAAATGTTCTTTCCCATTATTTCCATGAGAGTAGCAGGAGGCTGATGTACAGAATTAGTTACCTGAGAAGAGGAAGTCAGTCAAGTGAAGTGTTTCTAGGAGGAAACAAGTAAGGCTAAGTCTAGATTGCAAGCCTCTTTTGAAAGAGGCTTTTTTGAAAGATACTTTAGAAAAAGCCTTTTTCCAAAAAGAGCGTCTAGACTACAACCAGTACTTTCGAAACAGCAAGCCGCTTTTTCGAAAGAGAGCACCCAGGCAGTCTGGATGCTCTCTTTCGAAAAAGCACAGTTTGCATTACATAGCGCCTTCTTTCGAAAGAGCACTTTCGAAAAAAGGCATTCTTCCTCATAAAACGAGGTTTTCCGCAATCGAAAAAACTGCCGCGTTCTTTCGATTTACTTTCAAAAGAACACAGCAGCAGTCTAGACGCAGGTAACGTTTTTTTGAAAAAAGGCCACTTTTTTCGAAAAAACCCTGTAGTCTAGACACACCCTAACTGTGGACATGAATGGAGCTTCTCCTCCAAAGCATAATTCAAGCCTCCTTCCTGGTGCTTGCTAATTGGAATGGCTTCTCCTCACTTGGGTGGAGTCCTAGGTTCTTCATTTGTTTCGACATTTGGTGCCTCTACCCAAGGTGTTTCCTCTCTGTGCCTGTCACACTCGGTGTCCTTTGAAAAATAACTACTATTCTGTTCACAAGGAGTGTAACCCAGGACATGAACACCACAATACATGAATACAAGCTCCAAAACATGAAATGCCAAATGTGGAATGGGGCACTTTACTGGAGATAGGAAACAATGGGTGTAAGGTGGGAAAGGGTTAAGATGAACTAAAAATGGTGTAACAAATCCCCTCTCCCTGCCCTGCATTCACCAGAGCACACAACCTCCCTAGCATCTTTGCAGGCAGCTGTTACGCTGAAGATAAGACCTTCCACGAGTGCTGCAGTACTGTGAACACTGACCAGCTCAAATAAAAAGAAAGGAGTCTTCACCCCTGACTGGGACTGAGTCCTCTCTTGGCTTCTTGGCCTGGTCTTGTGTGGAGGCCTTGCGGTGCTTAATTGGTAATGAAAGAGGTGCCAGGGGTCAAACTATTTTTTTATTATCTTAATTGACCCAGTAAATTCAGAAGTGCCAGGGAGTTGAATAGCCAAGCCTAGAGGTTCAGGGGCGCAAGCCCTGGCAAACCAGGGCACAAATTAAGCACGGAGGTCTTGGCTGGTTGTAGATAGCCAGCAGCAAGGTGGTTGTTGGCCCCGCATTGCTGGCTCCCTGATCACATATTAAATCCCACAATAGTTAAAGCCTTCTGTGGGTGGGGAGTGGGAGATGATTAGAGACTAACTAGGCTGTGCTGCTCCTCTCCTCTCTCAAACCCAAACTCAAAAGTGAAACCAAAACAAGTCCCTTTGTCTCTGAGGCAGCCTGTCCCCTCCCCTTGAGGGAGTAAAGAAATCCTGACTCCTCATGGACCCAGCAAACTGTTGGTATAAATCGCTCACTCTCCATTGGGTGTGGGCTTGTGCCGAGAGAGATCCACAGGACAAGCTGCTGCTGCTCTGTCCCTTTAAAAATGAAGAATGGCAACGGGGGGAAGGGGGATGGGATGCTGCGTCTGTCCCTTTCAGAATGCAGAGTGGCAGCGCAGGGGAGGGTTTCCCTGAGAACTGGTGGGGGACCAGAGATTGAGCCAGCGTCTTTGCGTGTCGGCTCCTCTCTGTCCCTTTAAGAGTGCAGAGCGGCAACGGGGGGGAAGGAGGAGTGATTGAGTGGTCGATAGTGCTTATCGGGTAGTTGACTATTCGACTACTTGTTCACTTCCCTATTCCACACACGGGTGGAAAAAATTAGAAAGAACACTGGTACCGAATATCAGAAGTATCCCATACTTCCCTAGGACAATTTCCTCTCTATCACAACAGTCTACAATCACCTGTTTTGAAAATGGAAACCACCCCCCTAATTGCAAACAGCAGCTGCTCAGCTCAACGTTAACCCATTCTGGCCTGATCTCTGACTTAAAAGACCACTGTCAGAAAGCCTGGGTTTGCAATGGAGAGCAAACTGGCCAAGCCTTTTGCAAACTGAACTGCTTTCTGGTAACATGCAGGGTGGGCAGTGCAGTTTTGCCACCTTTTTAGGGCAGGGTGCTAGGGACTCTGTGATATGGTTACTTTGACTTGGTCTACACACTGCAGTGTGAATGCCAGAGGCCTAGGTTTGAGCACAGATTATAAAAGTCTTAACCTACCTTAAGTGCAGGGTTCCCAAATGCGGGACACCTGACTTAAGTCCCACAAACCCAAGGCACCTATCCATTTTACTTTATTGACCTATTGATGGTAGGGAGGCCAAATAGCAGCTTCTATTGCTGATGGTTCTGGTCTAATCCCAACAACGGTCTCACTGATTTATTTTGCCTAACTCTAGCTGCTCTGTCAAGAATCTCACAGATAAACCTATGTATTGGTAGGAAAAATGGGACTCGAGATTTCCTAGTGTAACCCACACACCTTTTGGGTGTGATGTGCAGTCCCTTCTAGTGGCACAAGGACCACTTCCAGAGAGAATAATGAGTCTGTCCTAGAGCCTTAGCTAACAGCCAACTAGCTTTTTTAGCTCATGCGGTAGAGGCTCATTACTAAGCTCCAGAGGTCGCAAGTTAGATTCCGCGCTCAGACAACTGGGGTCTGCCAGTGTTACACTAGCACCTTTATATGTATATGAGTAATCACACTGAAGCTCAATCAGCCTTTTCAAATAACTAAAGTTACATAGACACATAAATGCAGACAGAATTAGCCACTCAAGAAGCCGTATAATGTTTAAATCCGGCAAGAGACACAGTATCAGAGTACTCAGTCTGAGGAAATGACATCCTTAAAATTCCGCCTACTCTGGGGAAGCAAGGCTCATGAGACTTGACATATCCAAATGATCCCTGTAACAGCATCCTGTCTGACACTGGTCTATTATCAGATGCTTCAACAGAAGGTGAAACAACCCACCACAAAAATGACGAATTGTACAATGCTCTGGCGTGGGCAGCAATGTCTTCCTTCCTGTTCATTGCCAGCATGGGATTCTAAGTGAGACATTAACACTCCAATATCAGTTCCCCTATATTAATCATTAGGAAGCAATCTACTCCCTCATAAAGGGCCAGTGTCACCTTGTGACAAAAGCCAGTGTCCCTGTGCCACATCAGCTGCCCCAAATTGAAAAGAAGCTAGCTGGCCTTGGCAGAAGGAAGAGAAGATCCTGTGAGGGAAAACCGATGAGTCAAAATGCAGGGCTTCCAAAGCCTCATTGGAGGGGAGGTAGCGAGATCTTGAGATGTAAAAGGTGAACAGAGAAACTGTTTGGGCAATAAAACTGCCTCCCAGAGATTATGGGTGTGGCAGTGAAGTCCTGGGGAGAAGTCCCACCTCATAACACTATCCTAATAGGGAATCATAAAGTTTAGCAGGCTAGTAGTAGAGCCATTTTCCTCTAGACAAATGAACTGAATCTTAATGGTAGGAGAGACCCACCATCATTAACTGACAACTCTTGAAACCAATACAAACTGATGTCAGCCTAGTTCCTAGTGCACAAGCCCCCACATAACACCCTAAACCCCCTCCAATCTCAACTGGCATCTCAACTCTTCCTCCCAGCGACAGTGAGGGAGCATGATGGCTGGGCCATAGATAAAGCAAGTTGACACAGCCCTATGCAGACGCTTGCATCGCAACTGCCATATGGCAGGGAGCAGAAGGGGTGGGGCCAGACTGCCTTCTAGCCATACTGCCTGGGACACGACCCAGAGCAGTGCAGCATCTGGGCTGTCTGGGAAAGCGCCTGGCTGTGGCAGCAACAGACTGAATATTGCACCCCCTCATCCCCAGGCCCATCATAGAGCCGTACATTTAAATGGAGCATGTACATTTTCATTTTATTTTCCAAAAAATCCCCAAAATTAATTGAGGTAAAGACCCGAGCAACACAGGATAAATTTTTTAGTGGTTAAATAAGAAATACCACCCAAGTCCCTTAATTTTCTCTTCCTCTATGTCTCTCTTCTCTTGGGGTATGTCTACACAGCAAAGTTATTTCAAAATAACAGCCGTTATTTCGAAATAACTTTACTAGCGTCTACACAGCCAAACCGCTATTTCGAAATTAATTCGAAA
The DNA here is from genome assembly GCA_019425775.1 of Rafetus swinhoei. Taxonomy (NCBI): domain Eukaryota; kingdom Metazoa; phylum Chordata; order Testudines; family Trionychidae; genus Rafetus; species Rafetus swinhoei. Next base: position 15,867,062 of record CM033428.1, on the reverse strand, counting down.
TTGTGGAGCGCTTATTTTGAATTTGGTAAACCTCATTCCACGAGGAATAACGCCAAATTCAAAATAGCTAAATAGAAATAAGCGCTGTGTAGACGCTTATTTCGCAATAGAGGGCCTCCAGCCCTTCCCAGAGTGCCCTGCTGGCCGCCCTGGCCACGAGGTAACTTCTGAGCTGATGCCCTGCCAGAACCAGTTCTGGCTGGCCTTAAATGCGATTCAGTGTCCAATCAGTTGGACACGCTATTTCGAAGTACCAAAAAGCTATTTCAAAATGCATTTTGTGTGTAGACACATTATTTTGAACTATCTTATTTCGAATTAAGTATTTTGAAATAAGATATTTCGAAATAACGCTGTAGTGTAGACATACTTGAAGAAAGTTGTACCTCCCATTGCATCCCCTGCCTAATGTTTAACAAAGAGAAATGTGTCTGATGCTTGCTAGGAGCTGTCGGTCTTATCCCTGGACCTAAGGGGGTGAAACTCACCCACCATTCTTCTCTCACCTCTTAAAAGCTTTGGAAGCATGATTATAGCTGAGGGGAAAGGGAGATTTTTTTTCTGTTTCCTAAAGGCCACTATTAAATAGCTCTTACAGGGAGAGAAACCAATAGTTTGTTACTTCTGTATCCTGAGCATCCTCTGGGCCTAATTGTATTAGCACTTAGTTGCAGGGCCTGAAAAGTAAAGTCCAAAAGGCCGCCTTTGGCCACAGGTTTATTCATTTGTTGAAGCCCTGTTGATGTGCTAGAACACAAACCTTTTACTTGCAGCAGCATTTCATATAATTTGCTTAATGCACTAGAATCAATAGGTAACCAGTGTTAACACATCAAAGGAAAAAGTGATGTTACTCGCTTATTGTATCAAAAGAAAAGAGAAACCAACGTTCAGAGCCAAATCCATCTCCTATCGACGGAGAACATTTGTGAGGCAAATTCACTGCTTCCGGCAATGGTGCTGCACCTGTTTGCTTTGAATGTGGAACGATGGGTCAGAGGGAGCACTGAGGGGTATTCTATTATGGGGGGGAGCAGAATGCCTTGGAGAGCTGAGTGAGCAGAAGTGCACACACTCTTGCACCCATTCCTCCCCTGCCCCCAACTGACTGGTGCATGGGGGATCAGAACTGTGGCATTGCCTCCTCCATACTCAGGGGAGGTAGCAGCGATAGCGGTTCTGCCTATGCCAGATTTATACCTTATGTGCCACTCAACACAGCATCTTCAAACCCACCCCCACCCACCAGCTAATCTTTGTGCTTTCTGTAAAAAATGAAATGAAATTTAAATACAACCTTCCCGAGAAGCATCAGACCATCTGCCACATATGGCACTCCCAGGCCAAGATGGCACACAGCCCACCTGCTCCAGGAGATGCACAAGGAAGGAGGGTCTTTATCCCTCCTCACGGCAAGTGATATCCGGGTGTCTTCTTGCTGCTGCAACAAAGTGCAGGAGGCAGGGAGATGGACAGCAGGGCAGGCTGCCAGGTCACTCCAGCTCCTGCTGTCTATAATTCTATGAAAATAGTAGCCAATAGTGTCAGATTCTGCCTGGAGTTTCTATGAGGGCACAGTAACAGTAGGCAGGGCATAAGGAGACTTCCCCTGCCCCTGTATAGCCTGTGTAAGAGCTGTAGACCCTTCACACTAGAGAGTGTGCTATTCTACACCCCTCAGGGAACTATGGTTCTCCAAAGGGGCAGAGAGAGATGGGACAATAGCTCCACCCACACATCAGCCAACAGAGTTGGGCAGCAGCAGAAAGGGAGTATGGTGCCCCCCAGAAGGGGTGTAATAGTGGGTGCATCACATTTCTGCAAGCAGGATCTGCAGGGGCTTTTCTGAGTCAGAATGTTTTGTGGAGCTTCCTGGAGGTGGGAATGGCACAACTGAGCCTACAGCAACCAACAATGCTTCAGTAACTTCCTTGGGCTGAAAGCAGGAGTATTGTTTAGGGTGACCAAGTGTCTGGGTTCTGACCAGAACACCCAGTCAAAAGGGATTGTTGCAGCTCAGCCACTGACTGTCTAGTTGGCTGGCAGGGGCCCTGCTGCATGGTTCTTGGGAAACAGCCAATATATCTCCCCTGGCTCCCTCCACACACTGCACCTGACCCAAACACCACCCAGCTGCTCCCACTGGCTGCAGTTCCTGGCCAATGGAAGAAGCGGAGGGCAGTGCCTGCAGACAACATAGCATGCATAGCTACGTGACCATGCCTTCCCAAAGAAGCCAGAGGGAGACATCCCATTACTGGGATGTCTTTAGGTAAGCACTGCCTGGAGCCTGCACCAGATTGTCTCCTTGGCCCCAATCCCCTACCCCAGCCCTGATCTCCCCCCAACTTCGGAATCCCTCAGTCCCAGCGCCAAGCTCCCTCCTGCATCAGAAACTCCTCGTTCCCAGCTCCACTCGCACTGGTAACCCCAGCTGGAGCACACACTCACCGCCACACCCGAACGTCCAGCCCACACTGCCAGCCTGGAGCCTCCTCCTCCACTTCAGAGCCTGCACCCCAGTCACCCCCCCTTGTACACCAGCCCCTTGAGCCAGTCCAGTGAAAATAAGCAAGTGAATGAGGTTGGGGAGAGCGAGCAACAGAGGGAGGGGGGATGGAGTGAGCAATGGTGGGGCCTTGGCGAAGGGGCAGGGCAAGGGAGTTCGGTTTTGTGTGAATAGAAAGTTGGCAACTCCCCTGCTGTTCCTTATGTTTACTTTGAGACCAGTTTGCTCTTTTATCATGTGTAGGCCTCTTTCACATGAGTTTCTTTATGCAGAGAGGTGACATCTCTTCAGAGGAGTCAATGCAGCATTGAGTTTGTTTTCAGGGTTTTCTTTTGATATTTCAGTTCATTTCTGTCAAACCTGAACCACCAACCTTAACAAAGCCTGGCTCGAGGCCAAAAACTTCAAGCCCATTTTGTCAGTAGCCATTTGTCATACGACCTTTCCACCAGGAGCACGTTCCTTGACACATTATGGCACAGCAGGAATGCCTACCTCAGTTTCCCTTCCTCAGGGTATGTCTACATAATGGGGCTAAACTCGAAATAAGCTATGCAATTTGAGTGACGCTAATTGCATAGGTGAAGTGGAAATGGCTTATTTCGAATTTGGGCACGTCTACACAGCACTTATTTTGAAACAGAGCACTCTTCCTCCGACTTTCCTTAATCCTCATAAAATGAAGGCTACAGAAGTCGGAGTAAGAAGTCCTCCAGCTGGACATTATTTTGACATTATGTCAAAATAACTGCCTGTGTTAACGCACTTTGTTATTTCGAAATTATGTCAGTTATTTCTAAATAACGGTGCTGTGTAGATGTACCAGCAGAGTCCTCAATAACTTCAGTACAGGCTCCCTTGATACACTACCACCCACCTTGGGTAGTTGGTTTTTACTTTTTCTCTCACACACAAAATATTACATTGTAAAAGTCCTAAACATGTATTCCTTTTACTCCCAAGTGCAAGCAGGCCAACTTTTCAAATGGGAATCCCACTCTTCCCAGTGGGAAAATGTGTAACCCATTTGCTGGGAGCATCCCTGTTTCTCACGTGATTCCTCCGGGTCCAGCTCTCCGGTCTTGGAGATGTACATGGGTAAGTTCCTCTGCTGCTCCCCGCCTTCAGTCCTCTCTGGCAGTTGGCTCCAGTGCTTTAGCTTAGAGACAGTTTCTGCTGTTCTCTCAGCATTCAACCCTCTCCCATTGTGGGTGTTTGGCGAGGGGAAAGCCAGCAAACCTTTCCTGCCGCTTTCCTGCCTTCAACCTTCTCGGAACCACCTGCTGCTTCCTTCCACCACTGCTCCAGTCCCCTGATCTCTGTGATCCATTTTTAACTCATTGGAATTTACTCCCCCCAATTTTCCTCCATCAATCCTTCAGAGGCATCAGGTGCTGTCTGTCCCTCTAAATGGGCCAAATGGGAGTCTCTTACTTCAGTAAGAGGAACGAGACCTATGTCATAGCAGCCAGATTGCAAGCGGCTGGGGCTCCCAGCTGGAGACTGGTGCCTGGCAGCCCAACCAGGGCCAGGGCCTGAGCTGTGGGGCATCCAGCAGCCCAGGGCTGGGGCTGGAGCTAAGGCCAGAGCCGTGGAGCACCCCACAGCTCCAGCCCCAAGCTGTCAGTGGCCGTAGAGTTGGTGTCTGGCAGCCCGTCCAAGGCCAGGGCTTAAGCCGCCTGCAGCAGCAGCCTGACTGAGGCCAGAGCTGGAGTCCAGCACTCCATATGGGGCCAGAGCCAGAACTGCAGGGCAGCCAGCACCCTGGGGCCGGGGCACAGAGCTGGAGCTGCCAGTGGCAGTGGGACTGGTGTCCAGCAGCCCAGCTGGGGTTGGGGCAGGAGCCACCGGTGACAGCAGTCTGGCCAGGGCCAGAACTGGAGTCCAGCAGCCCAATTAAGGCAGGGTCCAGAGCCACGGGGTGTCCATCAGCCCGGGGTCAGGATTGGACCAGCATGGCCAGTGTCTATCAGCCGGCTGGGACCAGAGCCACTAGCGGCAGCAGCCCAGCTGGTGCTGGATCTACAGAGCAGGCGGCTGCCTGGCTGGGGCTGGAGTCTGGGGCCTAGGTCAGCAGTCTAGCCAGGCTGGTGGTAGTGGGAGGTGGCTGAGGCTCGTGGTAGAAGGGGTGGAGCAGAGGCAGGCTGGGTAGGAAAGGCAGAGTAGAGCTGGCGGGATGCTGGGAGGGCTGGTGTCAGGGGACCTCCTTGGTCAGACAAATTCCTTCATTCAAAACTGGTCAGATCCTGAAGGTTCCAGACCAGGGAGGTCCATCCTTTACATAATTCTCTGATGAACTGGCTGCAGGTATCTGACATGTTAGCCTTATTGCATGCCACAGGGCACCAAGCAAGAAAGTATTTCACTTGTTCTCTGGCTTTAGCACATGAGCACTGGCAAACCCCTTTCCTTCAGTCTCTAATTTTATTAAGAGTATGTGAAAGGGCTGTGCTAATGGAGACAGATTAAATAAACAGAACCATGATAACAATATTAAGTCGAGGCAGGCAACAGCAATGCTTTGTTCCCACTCACATTGCTATGGGCTCAGTACATAGCTCTTGAATTTTCGTGGCAGAAATGATTTTCTTTTACTGCCAAGCAAAGGGCTTCTTAGATCAATAGCCTTGGGAAGATGAGCAGAATGTAAAAGGAAGAAGTTTGTGCAGCTAAATATTTAAGATTCTATCTTGCAGTTGCCATCAAAAATGGGCTGTGAAGCTGTAATCTACTATATATGAGAGACTTTGTGCATCTGTCTGTGTCTATCCAGCCACGAGTCTCTTTGTTCAAGAGCACCTCCTAAACAGTAAGAGCTTGGACCACCACATTTGGATGAAGCTTACTCTTATCATAACTTAAAACAAGCTAAGGGTTCAGTTGTGCCAGGACAAGGGGATATACATGGAATGCAGGGGTTTCTCATCAAACAGAAAGGGAGGGCTGTGATAGCAGGGACAACTATACTGCAGAATGACCACGGGGAGGCAGCAAGCAAGTGCACCCCTGCTGCCCCAACAGCCCTGAGCTGGCCCCAAGGAGCAATGCCACTGGCAGGCTAGGCAGTGTGGCCCCTGGCATCCTTGGAGCAGCCTCTGGACAGCCCCAACCCCTGACCTGATCTCACCCCTACTCTATGCCCTGAATCTTGCACCACCCCTCACACTTCCAAACCTTCTGCCTTGACTCCTGCAACCCCCCAACACCCTTCCCTAAGCCCCCCATCCCCGGCCCTGGCTCCAGCATCTCCCCGCACACTCCCAGCCCCGAAGGACCCAAGCAACACCATGCAAATCTTCTAGTGTGATATTTAAAAAAATAAAATGTGTTTAGTGTAGAGAAAAACCCAAATTCAGATCACACGGTATTGGAATAACAAGCCATTTGCACCCCACCAACACATCCCCCCTTCACACAAGAGCCTGTTAATAGGACTCACATCCCTAGCACGTTTTTCTTTTACTTCTATCTGTGATGGCGACAGGTGATGTGTCACTGGAAATGTAACAGATTTCCTTTAAAAAATGAGGTAACCTCGGCTGTGAATGAATTTTCACCAGTTGCAGGAGTTTAGATATGAAACTCCATTTGTGATCCACAGTGGATTGGGACCAATCATCTAAGACGTCAGTAGAGGTGGTCACAGGGAAGGAATCTGAGGGGAAGCATATTCTCCCCTCAGCTGCAATGAATGGGTTGCAATAGTGTAACTGAGCTAGGGAATCAGACCCTGGAACCAGATCAGTGGCTTTCTTAGCAGAGGTCAGATGACTGCAGCCCAATCACTCACCTTCAGGAAGCACTGCAAAAATCTGCCCCTTTGAGAAAGCTTTTCCAGTAAATGATATTCAAAACCACAGCCCTGCACTCCTCTGTGCAGCTTCTTTAGATTAGGGAATAGGAAAACCTTGTAGAATCAGATTCTTTATTGAAACTCGAAGTATATTTTTAGGATTGCAGAACTAGCTCAAGTTCAGTCCTTTGTATCCTGTAATTTAAATCTTTTTATCTCACTGGTAATTTCATATAAATATATACATCACATAGATACACATACAGTATATTGAAACAAGGATCTGTTTTGATGTTCAGGGATGAAGTCGTTTTCATTCTCACTTCCTCTGCTCTTTTTTTGCACAATCATTTTACTATTCTTATTCCTATACCCCACATTTTATTCCATTAACCCTTCACCATGGGAGTTTTTCTTTTCACTCTTTACCTCTCCAGGTTAATTTCTCTCTAGGAAGTGTTTGGATGTTTTAATGCCACAGCTTCATGCTCATGCCATACTTCAAATAACCATGAAGAAGGAGGTTGCTCCTAATACCTGTCAGTATTCAGGAGTGTATCTATGGCCTTTTGTAAGAAATAATTCACATTTGTTCAACTAATTCAATGACAGCTAAAAGATACTGCTGCTCTTATGGCTGACGCATGGCAAATATGCCGTGTTGTAGTTGTGATGGTTCTAGGATATTAGAGAAACATTGGGCAGGCAAGGTAATATCTTTTGGTATATCAGATTTGTGACCTCAGTTTACTAGGTCGAAGAAAAATTCCAAGCAACCAATTCTAGTAGTGCTTCATGGATATCAGTCTGTTGATTGTGGTGAAAAACACAGGATCTTGATATGGCCTAAGATATGTCACTATGAGTATTTGACAGTTTGCATGAATATAACAAAAATACAGCTAATGTATTATACTGCTGCTGAAAATACACATGATAGAATTTCAGCTTCAGAAATGTGGCAGCACACACGACAGGAGACATTTCTTTCTTCATGGTGCTCACTTTCCCTTTGAAGCTGTGAACACTGGGGGGTATGTCTAGACTACATGCCTCTGCCGACAGAGGCATGTAAATTAGACATATCGACATAGTCAATGAAGCGGGGATTTAAATATCCCCCGCTTCATTAGAATAAAAATGGCCACTGTGCTGTGCCGGCTCAGCTGTTTGTTGGCACGAAGCGGCAGTCAAAATGGGGATCGGTCGGCAAGGAAAGCCTTTGCTGACCGATTCCCGTCTTGACTGCCGCTTCGTGCCGACAAACAGCTGAGCTGGCACAACGCGGTGGCCATTTTTATTCTAATGAAGCAGGGGGATATTTAAACCCCGCTTCATTGACTATGTCGATATGTCTAATTTACATGCCTCTGTCGGCAGAGGCATGTAGTCTAGACATACCCTGGGAGTCAAGAGGACACATTTTTAAAAATGACATTACAGACACTATAACGGAGGTCCCCGAACTTTTTTCCTGTGCCGCCCTTCTCCATGGGAACCATGGAACAGCTGCCTCTCCCCCAAAACTCCTGCCTGTCTGGGGCAGAAAGTGATTTGTTGAGGGAAGCAGGGGCCTCAAGCCCAGCATGGAGGCAGGACCTGGTTTCCTTCAGCCCCGGAGAAGCTCATGACTGTGCAGAGTGAACTGTGGCTGGCTGGCTACATAGGGCAGGGCAGCAAGGAATAAACAGAGAGTCCCTAGCAATCAGGGATGGGGAGAGTAACAGCTTGCTGCTTGGGAGGGGCTATGCCCCTTCTCCTCCAACAGCTGTAAACTCCCAGCAGGGCCTCCTTGCTGTGCCATCGGCCAGCAGTAGCTGCACAATTTCCTAATAGTGTTGTTGGGTCCCAAAGTTTAAAAACCAATGCATACAGCAAAACCTGGTCTTGGAGCCAGTCAGAAAGCCTGAGAAGCCATGCAGTTTGTGGAGAGAATTCTTCCTCTGCAGACCAGACAACAAGAGCGGAGTTACTACTGCAGCTTTATTGCTCCCGTCTCCCTGGAGAAATGGCTACTGCAGTCACTCACTCAATTCTCCCCTCCCCACCTCAATATTCTCCTGTACTGCTCCCTGCTATTTAACCCTATCCACCATGTAGAAATGCAGCACAAGTTCCAGTACACCCCGTGTAATTATTAAATGAGATAAAAGGCAGAGAAGAAAAAAAAGTACAAGAAAAAGTGGTGGCAAGGAAAAAGTAAAGAAGGTATTCTCATCAGCACTGAACACACCAAAACCCACGATGTCCCCATTGGGCAAAAGTTACTTCCATCCAAAATGCTTTGGTACTGATTTTCCCATTTTATCCATCCAAGCAGTATAAAAAATTGCACATCTGCCATATATTTATTATTTCTGAGAATACTTAACAGAAAAACAGGTTTCTTAAAACACTCCCCCCCCCCCACACACACACTTCTATGTATGGTATCCAAAAGGTAGAGTAACTCTGTCACAATTGTTCCCTCAAGATCCTTGGCAAAACAGATAATTTCAGAAAAAAAAAAAAAGGAAATTTGAAGGTTTTAGAGTCTGAATTTTAGAAACAGTCTCCACATTTTCAGAAAGAAAATTGTGCCAGTGAATATTTGGGCCTATAATTTTACAGTCACAGCTAATGCAAATTATAACAGACCACTAACTACTTGAATATGCAGGTAGAAATGTGTAGTCAGGATTCGAGCTAGATCTTATCACATGAACCCATAAGTAACTGTTCTTGCATTTAATGTTACTGACCCAATCTTGCATCCAAAAGTAATTGAAAATACTATTACTTGCATATGCAAGATTTCTTCAATGAACTCTGCTGGTAAACATCAAATGATTATTTAGGATATAGCATTCAGCCAGTTTCATGCACCAGTGAGTCACCCATACACATTTATAAATATGTCCAATCTTTCAACAGTGTCTAAAAATATTTGTACTACAACACCTTTGAAACACTTATTTTACTCCACACTGGAAATTCTTACATCTAAAAACACAGATAAACAAATCAATGTCCTCTGAAGAGCTTTTTTAAATTACCAAAGTGCAGTATTTTAATGAGCTTCCTTTGCAATTTGTACACAATAGATTTCCAATACCATCTTGTAATTAGTTTGTTTTCTCCAATCATTATGTATTAAGTCCACTAACATTTTCCAGCTGGTATCTTTTGAAGTGAAATCTATTTGGAAAGCATACTATGCTTTTGCAGTGGACACAAAGATATTGGTACTAGTGTGAAATGGATATTGTTGAGAAAACAGTAATGCTGATATAAAGCAATGCTTTGTTCTTACAAAGTTACTAGCTTTGTTTGAAATTTTTTAACCAAAGATTTTTTACCTTGCGAATCTTAAAAAAAATAAAGTAAGATTCACCAAGTCCAAAAGCATCCTGGTGATCCCATGTTACAGATAACTCTGTTCATCTACAGATAAATTGCATTCTTAAAGTGTATACGTTTGGTATTGATCTTGTTTATATGTACAGGCCCAAATTTGGCCCAAGGAAAGATTTTCATTCCTTTGGCAAACACAGCTCTTTACACTGAACATAGCATTTTGCTTTGGGCATAAAATGTGTTATTTCCCTAATTTTGCTCAAGGGCAATGGTTTGCCTTTTTTAAGAGAAATTTAGTTAGATTTACAGCAAAAACACTTTCCTGTTGCAAAGTGGAACATTTTTCTCCATTGTGAAATTGCCTTTTCCTGTCACAAAACACAACAATATTACTGAGAATATGCAATGTGTGACAGCAAATCCACATTTTCACAATTTTGCTGAAGCAGGGAATAGCACACCACACTCTACTGGAACCCAGCAAAATATTTTCCAATCCCAACATGCAACTTTTCCATTTTACATTTCAGATAGTTTGAATTTTTGCATTTTAGTGAAACTGTTTGCCAGAATGAGTTTCTGTTATGTCAGCAGGCAAAAGTTCAGTTTTTGAAGGGGAAATTACTTTTCATGTCCATTCAACCCTTCTCTACATTCTGTGCATCAAAAGACACCAAAAGCCTAGGACATATCTATTTTAGATGATATAGGGGATGATTTATACCCAAATACTGTTATAAATGAGTAGAAGCACAAATCCAAATGCCTGTAGGTTGCTCCGCCTACTCTTCTGGATGGAGACCCACTGGAATAGCATGAATAACAAGAGGAGGAATGAGAACCACAAACAGCTTAGGAGGAAATGAGGAGAATGAACTTTGGGGAGAAACACTGGAAGGCAATGAATACAGACACATAAAAGACACAGATCACTGGCAAATTGAAGCTTCAGAGAGAGAGACAGAGCCTAGGGAAAGCACGGGGAAAGACACACACACATATACATGTGCAATATAAGGAGTGCCAGGAGTAACCCCACCACAGTAATTCCGATTATTTTATGCTTCCAAAATGTTGCTGCAGTGACTAGAAATTACTCAGCTAGTAAATGGTGCACAGTGTCACAATCGCATCTGCTCTAATCCCACTGACAGAGACCAGAAACTTCAGGATCTCTACCAAGCATTTATAAACCTCAATTACCCACCCGGAGAAATAAAAAAAACAAATTGAAAGAGCCAGACGAGTATCCAGAAACCATCTACTTGAAGTCAGACCCAAGAAAACCAACAATAGAACACCACTTGTCATCATCTATAGCCCCCAACTTAAACCTGTCCAACGCATTATCAATAAACTACAACCTATACTGGAACAGGATACTACCCTCCGAGAGGCTCTGGGAGACAGACCCATAGTCTCCTATAGACAACCACCTAACCTCAGGATGATTCTTACTAACAAACACAGGACATACCACACTAATACCAACCCTGGAACTTTCCCTTGCAACAAACCCCGGTGCCAGCTTTGTCCACATATTTACTCTGCTGACACCATTATTGGACCTAACCATGCCAGTTACAAGATCAAGAACACATATTCCTGTTCATCCAGAAATATAATTTATGCCATCATGTGCCTAAAGTGTCCGTCTGCTATGTATATTGGACAAACTTCTCAGACACTTCACCAAAGAATCAATGCACATAAAACAGACATCAGGCTCTTTCACAGAGAGAAAACTGTTGCTTGCCATTTTAACCGGACTGACCATTCTCTCAATGACCTTAAAACATGCATATTGCTTCAAAGAGATTTTAACTCCAGACTTCAAAGAGAAGCCTCAGAACTGTCATTCATGCTTACATTTGACACTTTAAGTATGGGCCTTAACAAAGATGCTAATTATCTCACCCATTACAAAGGTAGCTTCCCCAATTATTATCCCTAATATCATTACCTCACAGACACTAACCTTCCACCCTCCCCCTTCCTCTGTTCTAAAATCTGATTTGTCAATTTTATATGTGTTCACTTTTTTTTTATTGTATCACCTTGGTATATATGGTTGTGCCAATTTTCTTCCACAAATTGATCTGAGGAAGTGGGTCTGGCCCACGAAAGCTCATCACCTAATAAACTATCTTGTTAGTCTTTAAAGTACTTCATAGTCCTGTCTTTTGTTTCAGCTAGACCAGACTAGTACAGCTGCATCTCTATCACTGTACATATATATTATTATGTATGGAAGGAAAATCAAATGATTGTGCTTTTCAAAAAAAAAAGTAAAACCAAAACACTTATTTTGTGCATCTAGCATTTTGCATGAATTTCATAAAAAAAAATCAGTAAGCAAGTTTGAATTTAACAGAAAGTATAAGACTGTTCTGCTAAACTGCTTCTAATTCACTATTTGCAGAATAAACAGTATCTCTGAATAACACAACTGCACATTTCATTTTTTTTGAGTCAAACAGAGCTCAAAGGTAGTTGCCTCCGTCAATTTGAGGGAAACTTTATTTCTTCCCCGGGTGCCTAGCATCATCTTCTACCACTGCCTCAATCTGATCTTGGAGGCTGGAACTCCCTTGCTTGCTACTGCATGTTTGAAGTTAAGATCCAGCACAGCTCACAGGAGAAACAAATCAATGTTGGTAAGCTAATGAATTATTTCCCACTTTGTACTGATATCTGCAGCCCCATGGAAGAAGATCACGTAGCAAGGAGATAACAGCCAAAAGGCCAGACAGTGGAACGTAAACTGTCAATATTTTATGACTATAAAGATTTGATCCTACAGATAATGGCTATAATATTATGGGTTAAGAGGTGCACACCTAAAGCAAAAGGTCTTATCTCACAATACAGTTGTCCAATGTAATTAAACAGACTGGACCAATTTTACCAAAGTAATAAGTATCCAACAAAAAAAAATCTGCAACATCCTACTAACTGGAGCACAGATGGGCATAAAACTTAATCTAAAAGTGTAATTTAGAATTGCTGTTTTCTATTAGATAGTCGTGTCTTGAGTCACAGATATAATATTTATTTATGTAGGGGCATATAGATATGTGTCATATGGATTATATGTATAACTTTTCTTTAGAAATGTGAGTCTCAGCGAACTGGTAGGAAGAATATTACAGGGGGAAAAATCTAAAGGGAAAAATGACTTCAGGAGAGCCTGCAGTTTTTCAAAATGACCATATTAAAGACACAATCATAAACTATTTCAGGACAAAGAAAGGATATGAAGAATAGTAAGATATTAATATGGATGTATGAGGAGCTCTTTAATGATCTGGAAATAAAAAAAATCATGGGGAGGGGGGAAGGGACATGGACAAAGTGATAAGAATGAATAGAAGGAGAAGAGGAGAAGCATGTAGAGGAAACATCAGAAAGGCTAAGGCATAGAGTTAGAGTTAGACCAAATAAAGGACATAAGAGATTGAATACATTAGAAGCAGAGAGATGACAAAGTATAGGCTCACTGCTGAGCAGGGAAGAAAAGGTTAACATGGATGACATCAAGAAGGCTGAAGTATTTAATGCCTATTTTGCTTCATTCTTCACTAGAAAGGTAAATTGTGACTAGATATTAACACAATTAATATGAACAACAAGGGGAAATGAACACAAACCAAAATAGGGAAACAGGTTAAAGAATGTTTAGATTAGTTAGCTGGATTCAAAGGGGCAGTGCCTGTTGAAACTCAGACCAGGAGACTTAAGGAACCTAGCTCAAGCAATCACAGCAATTATTCTCCAGAACTCATGGGGGTTGTGTCAGGTCCTAGAGGACTGGAGAAAGGCAAACAAAGTACCTGTCTTTAAAAAGAGGAACAAAGATGACCCATTAAATTATAAAACACGCAGTGTAACATCAATAGATAGAAATATATGGAAATTATTTATACAACAGTTTGTAAGCACCTGGAGGATAATAAACTTATAAAGAAATAGATGTCAAGGTCAAATCATGACAGACCAACATAATTTCCTTTGTTGACAGAGCTAGTGGCCTAGTAGATAAGTGGGAAGCAGTGGTCTTGATATAAATTTATTTTAGTATGACTTTGGCAGGCCATATGACATTCTCATAAGCAAAGTAAGCAAATGTCCTCTAGATTAAATTACTCCTAGGCAGATGAATAATGGGTTGAAAAAACACACTCAGAGTAGTTATCAATGGTCCATTGTCAACAGGGAGGATGCATCTAACATTAATGATTTTGATAATGGGGTAGAGTGCATGCTTATAAAATGTGCAGATGACATCAAGCGAGTAGGGTTGCAAGCATTTTGGAGGACAGGCTTAGAATTTAAAAGGACTGATAAAGTGGAAAACTGATCTGAAATTAACAAAATGAAATTCCCAAAATACAAGTGCAAAGTCCTAGAGAAAGAGGGAAAAAACATCAAATGCACAACTACAAAATGGGGATTAACTGGCTAGGCAGTACTATTGCAGAAAAGGCTCTAGGGATTATATTGGATCACAAATTGAATACGAGTCAATGTGATGTAGTTGCAAAAAAGACTGATATTCTGGGGTGTTTTAAATGGAGACTTAAATGCAATACATGGGAGGACTGTTCCTTTCTACTCAGCACTGTGTCCAGTTTTGACCACCACACTGTAAGGGAAATGTGGACAAATTGGAGTCTAGAAGATAGCAACAAAAGTGATAAATGGTTTAGAAAACCTAACCTATCAAAAAAAGATGACTGAAAGGGGACCTGATAATAGCAAATACATTAAGGGTTGTTATAAAGATCCACTGAATATAGGATAAAAAGTACAACCATTGTGCTTGAGGGTGTAATTCAAAAGTAGCTAATGTTTTCCTTTGGCCTTGTCTATACTTACCTGGAAGGTCGAATTAAGATCTGCAACTCCAGCTATGATAATTGCGTAGCTGGAGTCACCCTACCTTAATTCGATGTTCGGTGCCATCTCCACAGCAGGAGGTTGACAGGAGCAAATACTTCCGTTAACTTCCCTTGCTCCTCACGAATCAAGGAGTACCAGTGTCGACGGGGGCGTCCTCAGTGTTTGATTTAGCAGGTCTTTACAAGGGATGTTAATGGGTACCCTTAAACAGTTACCCAGTAAGTGGGGCCAGAAGCCATGGTGGTGGTGAAACTGCTTTTAATCAATTAAATGGGATTTTACATCCCTAGTCTTTACTAGATCCACTAAATCAAACTCCGGAAGATCAACCACCACAGCATCAATCTTCCTGGTAGTGAAGATGGGACCTCAAACATTTTATAAATAATTTATGCTTTTAAAGAGGACTTTACACACAAACATTACCTATAGAATCCTCACAATATGCCTGGGAGGGAAGAAGGGAAGTATGATTAACTTTGTTCTACAGATCATGACACTCAGCCCAGAGGGTTTAGTGACTTGCCCAAGGCCATACAGGGAGTCTGTAGCAGACCTGAAAGTAGAAGTCTGGAGTTTCTGCCTCATAGATCATTAAGTTGCTCAGTCTTCCTTGTGCGTTTTGAATATATGTTAGGGATGTTTGAAGAATTAGAATATTAGGACTAATTTAGAACCAGAAAGGAGGGGGAACCTTTTATACCCAATTTTCATAACAAAACAAGGGAATTAGAAAGTCAGAGTGAGAAACATCTTTACATATATAGACAGGAGAGTTTCTGTTTGTTCTCACCTTTTTTTCCTGCACCAGGCCAATAGTTTGTAGTTTATACTGCCAGCTACTATCATTGGTCTGATTCTGTCTGCAATTTATTCTTCATTCATTCTCTGCCATAATTTGTTCCTCACAAACTACATTTTGTGCATTTAATGTAGATGTATTTAGAGATACATACGTCTCTCTCTAAAGCATTGTTTACAAAGGAATCTGTTTAAATATATTTAACAAGAATAATCGATGCACTGATTGAAAAATAAATATTTCTCCTTTCTTTTGAAGAGCATTCACATTCTTTTTTTTTCCTATATAAGAACATCAAGCATCTCAAAATACCACTCTTCAGCTACTAGAAAAAATATGACCGAGCAGGATTTCCCACTGTCTCCACTTTGACAATGTCCAATGACAAGCATAGGGCACAGAAAGCAACCTTTGAGAGCCATAAGTGCTTTGAGATTTGGAAATTATCTTGTCATATTTTCTGACCTTATCTAGTAAGATATTCATACCGGATTGAGCAACTTCAATCAAAAGCTCTCTAAACCCAGTGTGACATACCAGCAATAGTGGAACTGTTTTAGAGCAGTCAATGCAGTCTCTAAAGGGTTGTTTTTTATACTTTCCTATAATCTAATGAAATGCAAAGCCAAGCTGAGAGAAATTAATGTCAGTGTGAAAAAATCCTAATGAGCAATGAGCTATAATTTAACAGCATTTCAATCTCATTGTTAATAGCCTCTTATTAACTAAAGCAATATTGACAAGATAAAGCAATTTTGATTGAATACATGTTTTCCTTGTCTTGGACATATTTGTATTACTAATTGACCTGTCCACAATGATAATATGGAGCTAGAGTTTTCCAGGAAGAATTTTGCATCAGCTAACCGATTACTATCTCATTAGGGAGTGACATAAAGGTAAGGCCAGCAATGACAGGCCTAATTTTAGTCACCTCCAGTGTAACACAATTCCTGAAGATCTAACCAAAAAAAAAAATCACTCATATGGGCATGTTCAGCATCTTACTTAGCTGGGCAATGTGCTTGTCAAATTATTGAACTGTTTTCATGCTTATTAGCTGTTTTCTCTGGTCTAGTTTTTACAATAGCTATGCCTATTACTACTTGTTAGTCATTTATTGAGTTTTATGCAGCTACATAGAAAGTAAGAAGCAAACATGTGAAACAGCCTTACCAATACTCTGCACATTTCCTGGGGTGTGGATGTCTTGAGATAATCAATTTACAAGTGAGATTCTTTAGTTGTTGAACCTTATCAGATATCCAGGCTCAAGGGACATAGTATAAAGATTGGAAGATGCCCCAATTTGCTTTTCTTGCAAGGCTCATCAGGAAAATATTCATACAGCTTGACATGTTATTTATGTATGATCAGGAAGAATTTAAATATTAAGCATTTTTTTCACCATTGCTAATAGCTATTTAGAGCAATTTACATGAATGCAAACAAACTCAGAGGGATTGTATTCATAGGATTAATTAAACTGACAAAGTATCTTTCCGAGAAGCAGAATAAAATGATTCATTTAGAGACAAAGTGAGATAGCCATTATTTTACCCATAATCCAAAAGTGAGAGTTAAACTATTTATATACAAGTGTTGCGTTATTTAAAACATCTGTTAAATTAGCACCTGCTAGATAACAGAAACCAGAACCATTCCACTTCCCAGGAAAGATAAGTTATACAATTACTCTGGTGCATTCATTTACAACTGATCAGCATATCATAAATTTAAAAATGCTTTTTTTTTCTGGACAGCAATGAGGGGAGTAGGGGAGAGAAGGAAACTATCAAGCAAGCATGAGAGAAGCTTTGTAGCTCTTCTGGAAAAGCCATGGGAGTTTTTAAAATGAACTATGATTTTAAAAGCAGCAAAAGAACGACACATTTGAGAGTTCAGTGCTTCAAAATCATCAAGGTCACCTTTGTACCGCCCTTGGACTAGAGTACTGCAAAGGTATATATGGTGCATTGGGACAAATTTAACGTAACAATTTGGGGGAAGAGTAAATTTGATTCACACTTTATGATGTCATTGAATTCTGATAATTAGATTTCACAGTCTGTTGAACCTCTATCTTTGCAAACCTGTTGCTCACATTCAAAAATGATTGACTTAACTCATGTGGATCTAAGCAAGGATATGCCAATGCACTAGTTCAGGTCTACGAAAAATATCGAGGAAGTTGTACCTTTAAAAGCAGCCTGAATTGTTGATTTTTGTGCTCCTAATGAAGGGATTAACACACAGTTCAGACATGCTATGATTACAAAACCCACACTATGCACCTAAGACAACTAATTATGTAAAGAGCAAGCAGTTTTGAAATGCATTCTACAAAATCATATTAATAAAATATATTTTCCATGAAAAACTACTTTGACCATGAATTTCAATTTACTTACAAAGGCTGTGAAGTTTCTACAGGTACAAAAACCATCCCACTTTCTGATTCAGGATGCTGACAAACCATTAACCTCTTCTAATAAAAGCAAATTATTTTGGGAATTTCCAGAATGGAGATTAAAGTAATTAAACGGGCTAATTTTGAAGTTTGGATGTAGAACAATTTGTTCTGCAATACTTTATAAGTTCTTTTGAATTCTTTTTCTTTAAGATATTTTTGAAGGATTATCAATTATAGACTCTTTTTTAGGTAATATCTCACGCCTGTCTGATTTTCATTAGCTATTTAAAATTCACAGAACCACAAATCCATTCAAAGCAGTATTAGAATTTAGTTTAGGGTTCCTATGACTTTGAAAACCCATTGATCCAGATATGCTCCTAAGTAACTACATGTCTCATCTTTATAGCTGGGTTAATAGTCTTCTTAATGCAGAACGTTTTATGTTTTATTGCATATCTATTATTTTCAGCATGCTGTAATGAATTAAATGCATATGTGGTTTAAAACAGCTCCAAGGTGCCAGCTTTGTCTAATTTTAGAGCACTTTAAAAGTTATTATCCCAAACCTTTTTAAATTAAAACTTCAAATGAACATAACAGAAGCCACTCACTTTAGACAAGATGAAAATCTGTAGAAGCAGCAATTCTGATTTTATTCCTTATTACTCTAGATGGACAAATAATATTGAAAATTAGTGTGTTGCTTCAGGATAGGTTGTATGAGTCAGAGCCCACTTCTGCCATTCTTTTTTATAAGGAGCATAGAACTTTATTCCATGAGTAGTTATTGGGACTACTCCTGGATCAAGGTACTATATTAAATGTGAGTAAAGAAGCAATATTGTGCTTTTACTGTGCAGTTCTGTAGAGGAATAAAGATGCAGGAGAACCCACTGAAATACTTTTTATCTTATAAACGTTAAGACGAGAAGGTCAGAATCCTGTTGGAAATGCCACTGATTTCAGCAGCCTTACCTACATGCTTAAAGTTCTGCATATACAGATGTATCTTACTTCACTAATACCTGTAAAGCCTTTAACATATACAAAGCTTTTTATCATAGCAAGCACACAAGTATTAGTTTTGGTAAAAATCAGAATAGTGAGATTTGAAGTACCAATACATGGTTCATAGCAGATATTGTTAATTACTCAAATGAGAATTCTTAAAACAAAAACAAAACAAACCTTACCAACCCAGGCAAATAAATGAAAACTCAAAGCCTTAGAGCTATGCACTGCTTAAATATCTTGCTGAATCAGAGCCAGTAAGCATGTTGCAAATGGTTAAACAGAGATTTGCCCCAAATTCATACAGCAATTCATTGGCAAAGATGGTAATAAAATGCCTTTAATCCAGACAGAAGATGCATGGGAAAACCATACTTTTCTCACTCCTAAAATAACAGCTATCATCATGCTGTGTTAAACCAGTTTTCATGAAAAAAGTTCTTGTGGCTCCCTAGAAACTATATACACGTTCTATTTACATTTCCAGCAATCCAACAATATCTTTCTAATGCTGTTAAAGAGAAGTACAATGAAAGCCACAATAAAGTAATCCATTCCCTGTATCCCTTTATCAAACCCATGATGTTATTTACTGATAAACACACCTCACCTTAAGGAAACAACCCCACCGTTTCAAAATGCTGACATATGCATACCACAGAAAGTTCAAAATGAAAACAGCTATTGCCTACACACATTGGTGGAAACACAACATTGTCCTAAAGGATATTCATCTAACAAGTGGGCCAAAAGCCACATTTTGTCATTGAAAAGGAGGGGGAAAAAACCACTGTGACTTACGGAATGCAGTATACAGTTCTTGCAGAGTTAAATAGCCATCATTGTTGTAATCATCAAATCGGAGAAGATCTTCCAGAGTACAATCCAAGAAATCATCTTCTAGAGCTTCTTTCTTCATTAGCTGTGGAGACAGAAAGCTAAACTAAGTTGTGACACATTGCCATTTTGAAAGAAAACTTTCCATTTCAACAAAGAAAAACGGCATGCTTCAAAACCTGAGAATGGTGTAAATTTCATATTAAGGGATCCTAACAGACTTAGGGCATGTCACAACTTGACTTGTATTAAAAACCATTAACTTGAAATCAATGCAGATATTTTTATGTTGCTGCTTTTCATCTTTACTGTCCTATCCAATTTTTGTAGCCATCTTTTGCAATTTATGAGGCAACTGGTTGCGAATTGATTGTTGAAGGGTCTAGGATATCAGCCATTCCTTGATATCCTAGATATGGACATAGCTTTAGCAGTCAAACACTTAATCCAAAGATTCATAATCAACATTAAGCATAATACAAATAACTGAAAGATCCTATTTATAAGAGAATATAAAGAAAACTGCTGAAATGTCGAATATTCAGGGCAGGAAATCTTTAAGACTCTCTTTTATTTACAATTCTAGTCTTGGCTTTATTGTATTAAAGGCAATTTGAAGTAATAATGCTAAAAAAATGACCTTCACCTAGCAAGTAAAAATGCTCAATAAAAGTGAGATCAACCATAACTTCCAAGCTCAGTCTTTTAGAGACAGAATTTTCCCTTTGTCTACTTTTGTATTGAAAATGTATTAACTTTTCACAAGACAGACAAGTTTTTACTAGCTCCTTTGATTTCATGTCAGAAGAAAAACAACCCATGTTAGCTGCAATATATTCGATAGATTTATGAAAATTACTTTAAAATACATTAGAGTTTTAAATGGAAATAGCACTCCAGTTACCAAAGTTGTTAATAGCTTTGTACACCCACAACTCTGAAGTTTCTCTGATATTTTGCAGTAATGGACTGAGAAGGAAACTTCAGTATGGTCACTCCACTGACTACCTCTGGAGTCAGATTAGGCCCTAAAAGCAGAAAATGGGACAACACTTCTTCACTTTTTATTTCCAGTGATCTTTTGTCACTGAACAGGAATTGTTTTATTTGAATTTAAATAAACAAACCAGGAAAGCTACTCTTTCTCCTCTTAGGGCTAGTTTCTGTCTAGCCCTTCCATTAGTGCATGGTGGGAATGGGATGGGATAAGAAGCTGTCCCTTTTGCAAATAAGAGACTTCTAGAACTAAAATGCACAGGGAATGCTCCTCAGAAATGCATGATGATCCAAAGTGGGTGGAGATGAGAAGAGAGTAAATGGAGGTGATAATGACCAGCAGAGCTGAAGACTCTAGGGATACGTCTAGACTGCAGAGTTTTTCCGGGATACCAGAGGTATCCCGGAAAAACTCTGCTGCATCCAAAGAACGCATCTGCTCTTCTGAAATTTTTTTCCGAAGAGCAGACGCAGTTTTTCAGCACCCCTGTAAACCTCGTTTATGAGGAAGAAGGGATGTTCCGGAAAAGATTTTTTTTCCCAACATTTGGCCAAGTGTAGATGAACGAAATGTCGGAAAAGCCTCTTCT
Source organism: Rafetus swinhoei (assembly GCA_019425775.1). NCBI lineage: Eukaryota > Metazoa > Chordata > Testudines > Trionychidae > Rafetus > Rafetus swinhoei. The sequence continues at coordinate 15,845,870 of CM033428.1, read as the reverse complement.
GAAAAAAGAAGCGGAAAAGGCTATGCAAATTGCGGTTCACAATTTGCGTATCTTTTTCTGGAAGACCTGTACAGTCTAGACACAGCTGGAGTTTTATGCTGCACTCAGGTGAGCCAACAGACTTGCAAGGCCCCTAGGCAAAGTGGGGGTGGGCCAGGTTCATGCTTCTAGAAGGGGCAGGGTATTGGTTGGAAGGTGTGGGGAAGGAGGCAGCCAGCCCTCAGTGCTACCTGGAGTGCACCGTCTGGCACTCTGACAGCAATTTAAAGGGCCTGTGAATCACTGGACCCGGGGGCAGTTGTGTCGTTTCCTCCGTCAGCGGGCCTGACTGCACTCCTCAAAGAGGCTGTATCCCTTCCACATTGCAGGGCCCTGGAAGACATTCTGCCTCCACTGCTCCCCTGGGGACAGTGCGGCTGCCCATTGTCCCCAAAGAAGGGCTATGTCTAAATGCTACAATGTAGCCCTTAACAATGGCAACCAACTTGGCAGCTGAGATTGTCAGCAGTGGTGTGAAAGTTAAAAATAATTTTAGAAGAATTGTTATAAAGCAAAGGGTCCTTTTCACCACAAGGCTTCCACCACCAGTTCTCCAGACCTTTTCTCTCTTGCTGGTAATTTGTAAACCACAGTGGTGAAGATAATTGTGGGGAAGAGGATGCCTAAGCTCTGCTTGTAATTGTTAGGGGAGGACCAAAGATTAATATAAGGCCTGGACTATATTGAAAAAGATTTACTGGAATAATTCTGTCAGTTAGGTCAGGTCTACACTACGGGAGAAAGTTGAAGTAAGATATACAACTCTAGCTGTGTGAATAGCTTCCCTTACGCCTCACAACCCAGTTGGTTTTTGGAATCAACAAGGGCACAATCAGCAGTTGATTTAGTGGGTCCTTACTAGACCTGCTAACTCGAACTCCAGGAGATCGATCTCTGCAGCGTCAATTTCCCAGTAAGTGGAGACAAACCCCTAGGAGTGTTATTTTATTAACAGACATAGTGATGCTGGTAAAAGTCCTAGTGTATATGCATTATTATAGTATAAGGCAATTATACCAGTATAACTTATTTCACTTCGCTGAAGAACAAATGAGCTATACAGGTATAAAAGCTACTTATACCAGTATACGATTATATCTACACTGCAGATGAAATGTTTGACTGCAACTTGGGTAGGCATACCTATCCTAGGGGTATGGGCAAAAGGGCTTCGGCAGGCTGGATCAGCCCCACCAAGCAAGTTGATCCTGCCTGTGGAGGCCATGCCGCTTCCTCTGCCCCCAGGCCAAATCAGTGCCTGGGGGTGAAGTACACAAAGTCTCCTTCCGCCCTGCAAGGAGTGCACAGCGCTTAGAAGCAGTGCACTCCTGGCAGGGTGGGAAGAGACTTTGTGCGCTTCCCCTGAGCCCTGATTGGCTGGGGGATGGGAAGGAGTGTGCAAAATCTCCTCCCACACTGCAAGGGGTACGCGCTTCTAAGCGCCACATGCTCCTTGCAGGACGAGCGCAGGGTGGGAGGAGACTTTGTGCACTCTCCCCGTCCCCTGGCCAATCAGGACTTGGGGGTTGGGAGAGTGCCTGAAGTCTCCTCCCATCCTGAAAGGGGCTCAGCAGTTAAAGACAACCGCCAGCTGCTGCTCAGCTAGTGATTGACTCTAAGCACTGCACTCCCTTGCAGGGCAGGGGCAGGAAGTGAGAGACTTCACGTGCTTCCCCTCACCAGGCCCTGATTGACCTGGGGGCAGCACACAAAGTCTTCCCCCACTTCCAGGGACATGGGCGCCTAGAGGGAACTGCAAGCTGTTAAGGGTCTGTGGGTGGGGAAGCACAGAAGTGTCGTGCCCCCCCCCCTTCTGCCTGAGGCTCCGCCCCCTCCAGGGTGGTCAGGGCCACTTCAAATATGTCTGAAGTGGTACCTCTGGTCAAAATGTATTGCCCACCCCTGATTTAGATAGCATGGCTAAAAATAGACACGAAGACATAGCAGCACAAGGCTCAGCATGAGCTGTATATGCCCACCCTGAACTTTGTAGTGTTAGCTTGTGCTAAAGGTCTGTGCCAGTGTATCATCTTTACTACTGTTATTTTTGGTCATGCTAGCTAAAGTACAGTAATTCCTACCTGAGTTTCTCACAGTCCCATAAAGTTTGTTTACAGCCACCAGTCCTGAGTCTCAGTGTTCTGTGCTGTCATTTAGGTCAAATTTACCCCTACTAAGAGCCCAGTAAGCAGTAGAAGCATTGGCAATGCTGGTAGACAATATTGACCTCCTGTGGTTCGGCAAATTCTCTGGTTTAGCGTTGGTCAGGTCCCGGGAGTGCTGGACTCGAGAGATACAACCTGTGCTATCAAGTATAGGCAAAGCCTAAACATGTTCTTCTGCCCATAGCAACTTGCCCAAAGCTGCACAGCATATTAATGCTAGAGCTGGTTTTGAAACCTATGAGCTTCTGACTTTCACTCCTGTGCTGATTAGACAAGGGGTGCAAAATCCCATTTAATTAGTTAACCACTGGGCTAGAGTGCCCCACCCCTCACAGCTGGGCTGGAATGGCCCCTGCATCATGGACAGGGGCTGCTCCAGCACCACGGGAGTGCTAGTTTACAGTTCATGTGGGCTCGCAGGCTGGGAATTGGCAGACTTGCACTGGGCAGAAGTGTGTGGGGGGGGAGAGGACTGCCAGCTCCCAGCCTGCTCCCCCCCCCCACTATTTCCACTTCCCACCCCGCCCGCAGCCTTCTGCCCATGGACCTGTTCCCGAGTAACAGTTAACTGTTACCTGGTAACCATTGCCCATTAAGATTTCCCGTTCACATCCCTAGACTAGACCATACTGCTTCTTCATTGACATAATATAGTGGGGGTGCATTCTTAACTATAAACCAAACCCTAACAAAAAACTAGCTGGCTGAGTTTTGCCTTCTATATTTTTTCTAAGAAATATGGAGCAAATGAGGATACATTGTGTGATCTAATAAGTGTAAATGGCTAAGCTTTTTTTTCCAACACAAGTTCTGTTTTAATGTCCTGATAGAGGAAGCATCACATAAATGGAGAATGGAATAAGATTAGAACAGACAATCAAATGTCAATATATGAAATCTCTTTTTAGAGAGGATACATCCATCACCTTTTCTTTTTGGAAAAAAACAAATTTTAGATCAACTTCTTTATATATTCATAGCTATGAGATTGAAGACAATTTACTGTCACCTTGAATGTCTAACAAAGATCTTATGCCATGTCAACTACATAAGGATTAAAGCTACAGCAAACTGTTCTACCCACTAGTAAGCTCATAAGAGGAGTAAGCTTGCTAGCCTGCCATTTGCCCAGTGGATTCATTTTCACCATGAAACTGAAAGCATACATCATGTGTACCCAGAAGAGTGTGAACTAGAGATACTTATCTAGAAAAAAGTGATAAAATGCTAACTTTTGCAACTGAAGTGGCTTCCTAAGAGCCATTTGCTTCTAATTATTCTCATGTAAAGCATACTAGAATAGTAAATATATACAGATAATTAATTACAAACATTCTCATTCTGAGTTTGTTTCCCTAATTCTAAAATTCTCCTGTGGTTTTAATTAGGTGAGCTGAGACAAATGTGCTAAGAGGCCTGTAGAACTGCTATTGTTTTCTGAAGCTTGCTCTCCTAAGAGCTTTTTCAAACACTTCTGCACACAGCTTATGGCTCCCATTTGCCATTCTATGGTGCACACAAATCCAACTTTACAGCAGAGAATTCTGATCCTTCTGAAGATGCTCACCTTTCATTCAGAATCCATCTATTTGCTCTCTGAACATTTTTATAACTCCGGACCTTCTAAAATCCCAACCTCATTTTTAATTCCTGACAGGGCAATGCCCCGCTAAGAGTCTAAGAACACACAAATAACATTTTTCCCCCTCTTCCTGGATGGGGGATGTTCCTGAAATAGGCTGCTCTAAAACATGGGCAGGATATAAACACAGCTGCTCAAACTGTACACTACAAACTGCCTACCTGAATATGGAGTGTGTTTAAGTGGGAGGGGTTTGTGCCTTGGCCAGTCCCATTCTCATCCCAGCAGCCAAATGACCAACTGATATAGACAACTGCAGCCAGGAGGGTCACAAGCTTGGATGGAGCTATTTGACCCATAGCAAGGCGCAAATGTGTCACTTTGAGAAGTTATGCTTCTCTGAGCCAAAGAAAAGCCACCTTCAACATTTAATCTATGACTGGCACTATTTATCCAAGGCTGTGGCATGGTAGGTGAGCACTAAGGTACATTCACACACTGTGGGCTGGCATATTTCACATCTCTAGGAGTGAAGTCGTCCTGATAACTCTCACACACATTTAGCCTGTGCCAATGTTTTGGCACAAAATATGTGATGTATCTAATGCTGTGTGTTGTGTAGTGTGATTGATTTCCTCTTCTTGCTTTATACCCACCAGCCAGCAACTTTGGTGAAAGGAACGTAGAGTATAGAAGTAGTTTTTACTGGTACATAGTCTCTTCACGGTCAAGATTCTCTCAATAGCTCCTTCTGGCATCTACTGGAAACTGATTGCACCTTGAGTACTCATAGAAATCAGTTCAACTCTCAGTGCTCCATGTCTGTTTAACTTTAGCAATTAGATTCATTTAAAAAAGCACAGCATGTTGGTAAATAAAGATTATTGGTTTTTTTCCAGATTCTGCATCTTCTCTTATTTTATTATGTTCTGATAATCAACACTTCATAACTGCAAAGACATGTGGGGGAAACAAAACTGTTCAAATATTTTAAACTTACTGGTACACTAATATAGTGGTTGAAAGGTGAGGGGATGAGCTAGGTTCATTTTCTAATTTAAATCCATTTTTAGATGCAAATTAAGTCTATATTTGTCATCTAGCTGGCTGAATTTCCAAAAATGATTATAACTAGTTAGGGATTTATTTTGGAAGGGAATGGTGAGAGTCTTGGCTAAACTGCCATATTTTTCTTTGTAAAGTATCCTAAACTGCTTGAGAAAATGCCTCAGATTCCCAAGGCAGGAGGGGAAAATACTTTTTATATACTAAACTAGACTTTCCTTCCTTCTCCTAATGCTAGACAGTCAACCAAATTCTTTTAAGAACAGTTGTGTGTGCGTGTCATGTTCAATTTACACTGAGAATGAAAAATGCAATCCATTTCATAATTCAATCTTCATTGAGCAATAAACCCACCTGAGCCAGTTCAGCACTACTGAGGTGCCTGTCACTGTTTATATCCAGGTACTTAAACAGGTCTTCAACTAACAAGCGCTTCTGGAATGTTCTATCCTCCACAGGGCTGCCCAGCTGGTTGTGGTGATGAGCCTGAAGGTCCAGGAGTATGCTTTTAAGACGGCTGTAGTTTGCCATTGTGCAAGTGTCACCTACAAGAGAAGACGATATTACTTGACCATGTATTTTAATTTGATTTGTGTAGAGTACTGAAGTTCTGAAGGGAAAAGTAAGGAACAATCAATGACAGCCTCCTGTGCAGACATTAGCTCTCAGATCCTACAGTCATTCCCTGTTGTAATAGCTAGCATGTTTTATAAATCCTACCTTCAAGGAAGCACTTAAACATGTTCCTGTATAGATTACAAAGGTTTGGATAACAGTCAAATTATGTCTAATAATCCCAACCCATATTAAATGTCCATTATATATTCCTTAGCAATGATTATAAAATAAATACATGCACCTGAGGACAATAAGGAAAAATAATAAATTCTAGCATGTCAGAGTTTACAAAGTTTTAGGATCATAAATAAGTCCCACTGTAGAGCCCTGTACCATGTGAAAATAGCATTGCCCCGACTAAAAACTGTAGGGCTTTTGTCAAATAAGGTATGAGACACACAGTGACACTAAGTATTTTATCTCACTGGCAATATGCTACGCAAAGAGAGAACCGTACATCTATCACAAGCTGATAAACTGGCCACTGGGAAGATAATAAAGGGTGCTTAGGTGTCATGGCACGGATTGTACCCATCATCCTCTGTGCGACAGAAGCAGAACGTAATCGTGCTAACCCTGGCGATACTATCTAGTCCTGGGCTAGATTTTGCTTTCAGTAAAAATGGTGGCCTCAGTGCAATTATTCTAGAGTGACATTGGTCTACTGGAGCAAACAATAAGACTCCATGTGACCTAGAAATTCCTATGGAGGCAGCATGAAAGGCAGTTCTCTATTGGCTTCTATCTGCATGGGCCCGGAGATCATCTTACTCTAATTTAAGAGGCTTAGCTTGAAGCTCTTATTCAGTTTAATTCTTGACAACATCAGCTTTTAAAAAGTGTTTTAATTTAAGGCCCCATTATTGCCTTTTGGAGGGTCTGTAACTAGCACAGGCAGGAATTGCTTATGCAGATCTGTGGCGTATATAAAGACAAGTGTAGTTCCCTTACTATAGGAGCCTCTGACTTTTACTGGGAGGATCCTTTGTGCTGCAATCTAGCCCTACAGATTACAACTCCCATGAGCCCTTGGGAAAAAGGAGGGAAAAACTCTTGCTCTTTTCCAGGCATGGAGAGACAGAATTAGGGGAGGCTTCATTTTGGAGAGAGGAGCCAGATTGCTGGTATGGAGAAGGGATGTAATAGTATAGTCAATTAACAGATTAACCAATAAGCAAAAGCTTATAGGTTAATGCTACAGATTACACACATTCCCCTCCCCTCACCCCCACCTCTTGCCAGTAAATTTTTTAGCAGGCTGGCCAGCAGCCCAGCTCAGTCCCCTCTTGCATTGGGTCCTGGACCTACCCCCGTTGCAGCTCTCATTTAAAGTATATTAGGAGCCAGGCAGGCAGGCTCAGTTCCCACTCATGCCAGGTCCGGGAGCTCAGACTCCTCCCCCCTGGACAGGGGCTGCCTGGGGACTATAGAATAGTCAACTAACCGATAAGAATTCATGAGGTTAATCAACTATTCAACCAATATTTAATATCCCTAGTGTGGAGCTTTTTCCAGGCCTGGAGCTGTTGTGTTGAAGCTAGAGCATGCTGGGGCTTGGATCTAGAAGGCTGCTTCTAGATTGTCTCTGTCATCTGAAGAAGTGGGTTGTGCCCATGAGAGCTGATGACACCATCTACGTTTTTTGTTATTTTTTAAGGTGCTGCAAGACTAAGCATTGTTTTTTAAGTTTTTCCTGCACAGAAGGTAACTGTGTGTAACTGTGGCTCTTTGGCAAAGTGCTGCCTGGGATGGAGCACAGAAGCAAATTGATTCTGGGTTCAAAGACAGCCAGAGTGATCTTTCCGGTGAACCAGAGCTGCTGGCATTCCAGTGGCACAGGGATTTTGCAGCTGACTGACTGCCTGAAATGACACACACAACCTGCACAGTGCTGTCTCCACTTCAGCTGAAGACCTTCAAGCACGCCCACACAAGCAAGTGAATCCAGAGGAGTGCACACCCTGAGGTGGGATAAAGGGGGGCAGTGTAAAATGCCAGCTAGATAAGTTTCCTTTATTTCTGTGTATTTTGCTAATTGATTTTATTCACTTTTAATCTGTTAAACCCTGTTTCTTTAAGTTATTAAGTAAAGGTGTGTTAATTCGAATTTAATCAATTAGATGTATATTATTTATAACTGTTGTTTTGAAGTTAGATCCAGATTATTACTGGAATAATTTTATTCCTGGAGGCTCCCAAGGCACACCATTAAGTGTGTACAGGGCCAACCAGGTGAAAGCACCGCATTGTATATTCCTTTAGGAGTAAGGGACTGCAGCAAGGGGGTGGATAGGGAATCCCCAATTATACAACATCACCACTGGGGTACTTAGGATCTCCTTTAATATTAAAACCATCAGGCACCCAGGCACACAGGTGAGGAAAGAGGAGCGTTACAAGTAACCCAGGGAGGAAAGAGGAGCGTTACACAAGAAAATCTTCTTCCATAGAAAAAGGCTCTTCCAGGGACAGATTTTCCATCCTCTTTGTTGTTGGGTTGCACTGTTTGATGGGTCACTTTGACGAGAGAATAAGGCAGGAGGGAATAAGGAGCATTTCCCTAGAACCCCACTACCACCAAAACTGGATTAATATTACAAGTGGGATGTATCTTTTTGACAGTGGACATATCCATTCAGAATATTTTTTAGCACATCTGTGCTCAGAGCCTCTAAAAATACCATGAGCCTACTGGATACAAGGCATGCCAGCAGGACCTATCTTCATTGCTTCAGGTGGTATTTTCCAATCAGTGTCCTAGTAAGATCCATGCTGAGACTAATATCAACAAGATACTTTGTTTCTCCTCCTTCTGCCAGCCCCCTACGTTTTCAGAAGGCCTTCCCCTCCATGGACATAGACCACTCCAGTGCCTGTCATCACAATTCCTGCAGTGACCAGAAGGTCTATTGGAGAGTGGTGCAAAACATCCCCTCTCCCTTTTGTGATCTCCACAGAGCTCGTGGCTCTTCCTCCCTTTAATCTAGAAATGAGTGACTGAACTTTCACACTCCTGCTTACCCTGTTGTGCCAACACTAGGTTGCCAGTTTTCTCTTTTGTTTATTTATCTTTCTGTACTTTTTCCAATGCCATGTCAATTGATTCCTATTCTGAGCGAAGCACCCAGATCTCTGTTGCTTTCTGTCACGCATTTTAGCTAGAGAAAATTCAGCTGCCTCACCCATCGTAATCAAACAGTTTTGCAGTTCTTATATTTTTAGGGCTTTGGCTACTGCACAGTTATTTTCTCTCCAGTTCCAGATGAATACCACAAGTAGGGGAAAAAATTGTCTGGTTTGCTCCCAGATCTATTTTTTAAAATATTATTATTATTATAACGGGGCCATTTGGTGGCACTGATAACAACTTTGCCCAAACAAGACTGACCTGAGGGGTCATAATCACTTCTTCAGTCATTCAGGGTGGCTTTTGGAAGGCATGAAGTCTCTGAAGCACAAATCTTCATACTAAAAACCTGATTCAAAGCCCACTGAAGTTAGTCGAAGAACTTTTTCGATGGACTTTGCATCTGGTCCTAAATTTAAAAGACTGTATAGCTACTTTATTCATTGAGGAACACCCATCCTCTACACTCACTGAGGCAGGGGTCCTGGTGTAAAAGTTTTAAGGGATCATACAATTAAAGACTGTTTAATAATGTGTGTGCATAAGAGGGCAGAGTTAAGGTTGCATGGGGAATATAAAGGTGACACCAACTAATATAGGAATGCTATGAATATTCTAATGTAATTTTTGTATGTAAATAACACCTCTTTCCTCTTTTATAGTGCCTTTCTTTCAGAGATATCAAACTGATTAACAAATAATAATTAATGAAGCTTTACTTCATTACATTACTGTAATTCCCATTCTCATCTTACTATGGGGGCACACAAAAGATAAAGGAAGCTCTGCTCCCATTGTATTCAGTGAGCCCTTTACTACTGACTCTAATGGAGTTAGCATGCTAAACATAGCAGTGCAGCTGCAGTAGCATGGAAAGTAGAACCCCATGCCTGAGCCCCATAAGTACGTATGTGGGAAAGCTAACCAATGCCACTGCTGCCTGTGCTACTGCGGCTACACCTCTATTTTTAGCACGCCAGCTCACAGAGTGCATCTACACTAGCAGGGAATCATGTGCCTAGCTTATCACCAAGATACAGACTTTCTGACAGAGTTAACGGTGGAACTCCTGAATCCCATTTCTGCTCAAATCATGCTTCCTTCCAATGTATTAACCTTACATTGATAAACTTTCTGGCTTAAATTTAATCACCCTAGAATGGCTTGGAATTTGGCAACAGTGTAAAAATGTACACTACCGAGCCATTCCACTCCTATTTGCAAAATTAATTTGATGTGGCACAGTGCCACGAATGCTGTAGCTTGAGCCAAAAAGAAAGCACAGCTACGTACATAAAGGAAACTTATAATAATGTGTCAATGCAATAAAATATATCAAATATGAAAAGAATGGGAATGTTGCCTCAAAGTGCCATTCTTATAACAGGAGCTTGCTCTCAACATGTTGCCAGATGAAGCAGAGCAGACATTTGGAGGGAATAAGTGTTTGAACACAAACACCATGGGGGCTGGCGTATCTTGCCTTTGGAACACTTTGGCACTAATTGGATGCTTCATTTGTATAAATGCCACTGAGCAATTAGACTTCTGAATAACTGGGTTGCTAGAAGGGTTCTGCTGGGCAGAGAGCTGACTTCTTAATATCACCAGCTAGCAACACAATGTAATTTTTTGCACTTTTGTGTGTTCTCTATTCCAAGGAAGTCTCATCTACTCAACTTTCTGCCATGGGCCATTAGATCGTGTTTTTAAATGATGCTTGTGCCTTTGCACATCCAGCAAAAATCACACATCCACACTGTGCCCCTCCAATTATTTATGTGCATTGCTGGGTAGTATAAAAATCTGAGTGGCATGTGAGGCCAAACTGTAGGTTTGCACAAATTTCAGTAACATATTGTAATGGGGCTGCAAGAGCCTCTCATGAGTGCCCTGAGCTGAGTGTATGTGCCTGCACTCTCTTCTTGCTTATGGAGGCTCTTCGGTGACTCAGCCCTCCAGCCAAGTGACATGCAATCTGTGTGTCAAAATAAACAAAGCCAGCCCTCTACTCCTGTAGATAGCAGTTGTCTGCTATGTCTATTGCAATGCTTCTCTGATTCCATAGGCCACTTCCCTGTGGCCCTCTGCCATCTTTGCCCTTACTTCAGGGCTCTGTCATGTTCACCATGAGATCTCCACCCTCAGCTGTCTGCACCACACACACTTGCTTATTACTGCACTGCACAGCAACTAACTGCTGCTCTGTTCTGCAGCTCCTTTTCTATGGCCTTCCTGACCCCTGACTGGCTGCTTCCTCTCCCCTCTCCTGCAGCCATTCTAGCCTGTTTGGAGGATCTCTCTACTGTTTTTCTGGGAGGGGGTGTGGCAAGACCACAACGCCTCCAGCAGGGAGCCTAGTCCACCCAGTTATACACACACACACACACACACACAGCACTAGGATTTTGTAAAGGGATTTCTGTATGCAACCTGCTACTACCTCAAGGCCCAAGCAGCTGTGGTTTTAAGTGGCACCCTGTCACTATTTTTCCTGTAGCTACTGCAAAGAATTATCAGATGGAAACCTAACAATTCAACACACCTCGCCTCATCCCTCAAAAGTCCCATCCTCACCTAGCGTGGCACTTGCATCGTAAAGTAAAGTGTACTATAGAGATTTGAGCACATGGGATTTGAAACTGTGGCCCTTGAACTGCCGCATAGCTCAGTCCCAAAACACAAAACAAACTACAGTAGAAACCAGAGACAAAGTCAGCAACAGTCACTAGCAGCAACTTCCAGAGGCTTTGCAAATCCTATCATAGCCAGCAAACTGCATTTAGAAGAGCATCATGTTGCTTTCACTTCCACTCCTGCTGCTGCTATGTCCAGTGTGGGGAATTGCCCAGCAAAGACCTGAACAGCATGATGGCATCATGCTAGGGAATACAAACCAAAGAGAACTAATATTATTGAACAACATCATAGCGACACTATCCTTTCCTCCACTTTAAAAGAGCACACGCTGATCACACTAGGATAAGAAGAAACAACAACAGCCTCAGTGGCATTTATAATTGCTGTCAGCTGAATGAGTAGCAAACTGCACAATCTCTGGAGAAAGGAAGAAATGGTAGCAGTTTAACTACAGGGACTGGGGCCAATTCCTATACTTACGAACAGAACTATGGCATCGTTGATATTGACAGCTAAACAGAATTGCATGTTTAAGGTATTGCCCCAGAGATGATACTTCTCCCCCAAAACAATGAAATATGAAGACACTCAGTTTAACCCCCGTGGAAGGAGGAAGTGCTTAGACAACCCTGTTGGATTTGTTAGAAGAATCCACTCCCAGGTACTGTATTTCTCCATAACACTCTCCTCCTCTGACATTTCCTTTCCTTCTTTGTGTCTGTTGAATTCCCAGAGCAACGGTAATATAATCCACACACCTTCTGGGTGTGGTGTACTGTTCCACATGGTGGTACTTAGACCACGTACTGAGAGAGAAAAAATGAGTTTGCTCTACAGCCTTAGCCAAGAGCCAGCTGGCTTTATAGTTCAAGCTATAGAGGCTCATGCACTAAGCTCCAGAAGTCTCAGGTTCGGTTCCACCTGCCGGCGTTGCAGTAGCTGGACCAGTAATGCAACAAGCCATACTGGGTTTGGCAACAGCGGGGCTATGTATAACTGGCAGCTTCTTGCGCTCTTGCGCAAGAACTGTTTTGCGGAAGAGTTCTTGCTCAAAAAGTCTTCCACAAGAGCACGTCTACACTGGCGTGTGCTTTTGCGCAAGAGATATGCTTTTGCGCAAGAGCATCTATGGCAGTGCGGATGCTCTCTTGTGCAAGAAAGCTCTGATGGCCATTTTGCCATAGGGGTTTCTTGCGCAAGAAATTCATGTTGCCTGTCTACACTGCCCTCTTGTGCAAGAGCTCTTGCACAAGAGGGCTTATTCCTCATGAGGAGAGGAATAACTCTTCCGGAAGAAGCCCTGTTTTCCAACGCTAGACTGTAAATTTACTTACGCAAGAACGCAAGTGCAGTGTAGACACCCGGCAAGTTTTTGCACAAGAACAGCTGTTCTTGCGCAAGAAGCCGCCAGTGTAGACACAGCCTAAGAGATTCCCTTCAGCAGTATGTGACAATAGAAGTCTGCAGTGACACAGAGAAAGCAGCTTCACAACGCAGCATTATTGATTCCTTCTCCCAAGGATACAAAGCATGTAGAGTGAAGGTGTAGACACCATACTCATTGTTGTGCCTCTCATGGCTGCCCAGCAGGACCGACAGCCTTGGTGGGCCCTGGGGCAAGGTACAGGCCTCCCCTCCCCCCCAGCCTTCAGAGCCACACTTCAGTCTATTCAGAGGGGCCTGGAGCTCTAGCCACCGCTGTGGCAGGAACTCTGGATTCCTGGGCACTTGTCCCCTTTGCCCCCTACGGTCAGTGGGCCTGTGACGGTCACCCTCTTCTGGCAGCAGCAGCTCAGGCCACTTGGTGCTCTGTCCCTTCCTCTGAGTTAGCCCCCTGCTCAGGTCACTTATAGCCTCACCCCCTTCAGGGTAATAAAGAGTTCTACCAAAAACTAAAGAGTATTGACTTTATCAGGCCTTCAAGCCTGGTCTCAGCTCAGTAGTCTTTGACCCTTTATTCTAGATCAGGGCTTCTCAACATGCGGCCCGGGGCCCACTTGTTTGCAGCCTGCAGTGCGGTTTGGGTTTACGCAGGGCTCAACAAGCGGCCCGCGGGTGGGAGCCAAAACAAAAAAAAGTCAATATAATGGTCTTCTGTTGATAGGCGTGTTAGTAGTTAAATTCCTGGACTGTCATTGCTCATTAAAAGTGCTGTCATATGGGTGGAAATTGGGTGTATATTGCATGTTATTAATATCATCAGAAGTGACTTAAATGGGGCCTATGCGTTGTGTAGTTTTGCCTCAATCTTTGTATTCATGCCTCTCAGTGTCCTGATGGTAGTTGTGGCCTGGAGGTGGCTGGCATGTCCCTGCAGCCCCTGGAAGGGTCAGCACAGTGTGCCTGTCAGTGTGAAAGATGCTATTTGCATATATATTTGCATGTACATGCAACCACACTTAAGTTGTGGCCCTCGGCATGTGCTGTTAGTATCATTGTGGCCCCCGGGGCTTCCAAAGTTGAGCAGTCCTGTTCTAGATGGTGCTTGGCCCTGCCATGAGTGCAAGGGACTGCACTTCCAAGGTTCCTTCCAGTTCTATGATTCCAAAAGCTTACACCTCCCTTCCTGCAGAGGTTGGTAAAAGCCAGGTCCCCCTGCTCTCTTCTGGGTGCTCAACTCTATAGTGAGCAGCCAAGGTCTGCTTCTTGTAATCCCTTGCTGCTCTCTTGGCTTGCTCCTATCTATGCCTGTTTGCAGGTTTATTTTATTGGGCTGTCCTCCCTTATCTTCTCTCCCTGGAGCTCTGTCACCTCCTGCAATTTCCTCTCCAGTCTAACTCAGGAGTGTTCCCCTCAAGGTAGCTCTCAGCCTTCCAGCAGCCAAACCTCTCTGCTTTTGTTAATCAGCCACTTAAGAGTGTATCTGCTCTTCAGTTAAAAAGCTGAAACTGGCCCGTGCAGTCAATTCAGCCCCCCAGGGATTAGACTGCAGGGCTGTTTAGCTGCAGTGTAGACATCTGGCCTCCAGCCGGAGCCCAGAAGTCAACACTGCAATTAAACAGGCCTGCAGCATCAGCTCCACAAATGCAAGGCAGCTGGTGTGGGGCCACCTGCAGGGGGTCCAAATACAGTGCAGACAATACAACTGGAGAAGTAACCGATCTACCTGTCAACCTCTTCCTGCCTGCTGAAGTGAGGCACTCATTCCATTCCAAAATGTAAAAAACAAAAACCACCAATTGTCTATTTCCCCTCAAACTAGGGTTGCCAGATGGTTTCAACAAAAATACCGGACACACTTGACATTACATCACAATCTATATTACATCTTATTTAGAAAATACCGGACATTTATATTTTCTCATTTATATTTTCTTAATTTGTTTCCCAGACAGACAGCTCAAATACTGGACTGTCTGGTTCAAAACTGGACATCTGGCAACCCTTCCTCAAACTAAGTCTTAAACATTTTGGCTGCATCTAGACTGGCAAGTTTTTGCGCAAAAGCGGCCGCTTTGCACAAACACTTGCCAGCTGTCTACACTGGCCGCTTGAATTTGCGCAAGAACACTGACGATCTAATGTATGATTTTCAGTGTTCTTGCACAAATACAATGACTCTCCCACTCGGGAAAAAGCCCTCTTGCGCAAATGTTTTTGCGCAAGAGCGCCAGTGTAGACAACTGAGAACCGTTTTGCACAAAAAAGCCCTGATGGCGAAAATGGCAATCGGGGTTTTTTTGCGCAAAACCGTGTCTAGATTGGCCACGGATGCTTTTGCGCAAAAGCACTTTTGCGCAAAAGCATCCGTACTAATCTAGGCGTTCTTTCATAAATGCTTTTAACGGAAAAACTTTTCCGTTAAAAGCATTTGCGGAAAATCATGCCAGTCTAGACGTAGCCTTCTTGAATGCTTTAGTATGTTTAATCTAGATTATGTCCAGGCTGAGATAAGCAAACTTTCCTCCCCACAGCATGATCTCTTTGGCCGTGTGTGTCTCCTGATACTCACTGACAACTTCTCCATCCCCTGCCCTTAGCTCAGTCACTCCCCTTCTCTAGACCAGGGAGCCTCTAATGGTTTAGTCTTCTTTGAATTTAGGCATAGCCTCAGGGAAAGGAAACCATTTTTAGCCTGGTTGGAGTGAGGTGTGAGGATTCCCCAATAATCAGCTTTTCTATTGTTTCCTCAAGGAAACTTCTGTGTCATTGTTTTGCTTTTCCTGCTTGATTGCTTTAACAGTCCCTGTTTGATCTAACACCACAGCCAGTAGCCATCATAAACAGACACATAAAGTCAGGCACCATGTGGATGAAAAATGAGATAGTCATTTCCTACTTCTCCATGACATAAATTCTCCATACATATAGGCTGTGTCTACATTGGCACCCTTTTCTGGAAAAGGGATGCTAATGAGACAAGTCGGAATTGCAAATGCAGCGGGGATTTAAATTTTCCCGTGGCATTTGCATAATTATAACTGCCGCTTTTTCCAGCTCGGGGCTTTGACGGAAAAAAGCGCCAGTCTAGATGCGGCTCTTGCGGAAAATAAAGCCTTTTCCGGAAGATCCCTTATTCCTGATTTTAAGAGGAATAAGGGATCTTCCGGAAAAGGCTTTATTTCCACAAGAGCCAGCGTCTAGACTGGCGCTTTTTCGTCAAAGCCCTGAGCCGAAAAAGTGGCAGCCATGTTCATGCAAATGCCGCGGGGAAAATTTAAATCCCCGCTGCATTTGCAATTCCGACTTGTCTCATTAGCATCCCTTTTCCAGAAAAGGGTGCCAATGTAGACACAGCCACTAAGAAGTGATAAAGAATGTGTCTTAAGGCACATGAGCAACACCAGGCTCCTATCCGTTCCTCACATAAACCAATACACCTACTGCTGTCCAGGGCAGTTCACATTAGTCTGTGGGAGTTGCTCCTACAAATCTGAAGTTAGACTGGCCCCAAAGGGCATGAACATATTTTATTAAAGTTAGAAATCAGTTTGAAGCAAACAACCCCAAATGTGGATTTTTCAAAATCCAGACCTTAATGCAGGTCCATTTTGCAAATGGCCTCATCTTTATGACTGGCCAAACCAAAGCCCTGGGTTCAAACTCTTAAGATCAGAGTGTCCAAAATCGAGATGTGGATCCACATTTTGCTGCTGGAGCCTATCTCTAATTAAAATGGTGACTAAGTCAGGCCAGAGGGCTGCAATAGAGTAGGAAAAGGTAGCCCTAAAAGGGTAAAAGGCCCTCTCAACTAGAAATGGGTTACTCCAGATCAATCAGGATCAGATGATAAGGGGTTGTCTCAGCGGATTAGGATCAGATGAACATGGCTACCCTGGACCATTTAGGGTCAGCTTATTCCACTTACATAAGAACATAAGAACATAAGAACGGCCGTACCGGGTCAGACCAAAGGTCCATCTAGCCCAGTATCCTGTCTGCCGACAGTGGCCAGCACCAGGTGCCCCAGAGGGGTGGACCAAGACAATGATCAAGCGATTTGTCTCCTGCCATCCCTCTCCAGCCTCTGTCAAACAGAGGCCAAGGACACCATTTTATCCCCTGGCTAATAGCCTTATGGACCTAACCTCCATGAAATTATCTAGCTTCTCTTTAAACTCTGTTATATTCCTAGCCTTCACAGCCTCCTCTGGCAAGGAGTTCCACAGGCTGACTACACGCTGTGTGAAGAAGAACTTTCTTTATTAGTTTTAAACCTGCTACCCATTAATTTCATTTGGTGTCCTCTAGTTCTTCTATTTAGGAACTAATAAATAACTTTTCTTTATCGGCCCTCTCCACACCACTCATGATTTTATACACCTATCATATCCCCTCAGTCTCCTCTTTCTAAACTGAAAAGTCCCAGTCGCTTAACCTCTCCTCATATGGGACCCGTTCCAAACCCCTAATCATTTTAGTTGCCCTTTCTGAACCCTTTCCAAGGCCAAAATATCTTTTTGAGGTGAGGAGACCACATCTGTACACAGTATTCAAGATGTGGGCGTACTCATAGTTTTATACAGGGGCAGTAAGATATTCTGGTCTTATTTTCTATCCCTTTCTTAATAATACCTAGCATCCTATTTGCCTTTTTGACCGCCGCTGCACACTGTGTGGAAGTTTTCAGAGAACTGTCCACGATAACTCCAAGATCTCTTTCCTGATTTGTCGTAGCTAAATTAGCCCCCATCATACTGTACGTATAGTTGGGGTTATTTTTCCCGATGTGCATTACTTTACACTTATCCACATTAAATTTCATTTGCCATTTTGTTGCCCAATCACTCAGTTTGGTGAGATCTTCTTGGAGTCCTCACAGTCTGCTTCTGTCTTGACTATCCTAAACAGTTTGGTATCATCCGCAAACTTTACCACCTCACTGCTTACCCTTTCTCCAGATCATTTATGAATAAGTTGAACAGGATTGGTCCTAGGACTGACCCTTGGGGGACACCACTAGTTACCCTCTCCATTCTGAAAATTTACCATTTATTCCTACCCTTTGTTTCCTGTCTTTTAACCAGTTCTCAATCCAAGAAAGGACCTTCCTCTTATCCCATGGCCATGTAATTTACACAAGAGCCTTTGGTGAGGGACCTTGTCAAAGGCTTTCTGGAAATCTAAGTATACTATATCTACTGGATCCCCTTGTCCGCATGTTTGTTAACCCCTTCAAAGAACTCTAATAGATTAGTAAGACAGGATTTCCTTTACAGAAACCATGTTGACTTTTGTCCAACAAATTATGTTCTTCTACATGCTTCACAATTTTATTCTTTACTATTGTTTCGACTAATTTGCCCGGTACTGAAGTTAGACTTACCGGTCTGTAATTGCCCGGATCGCCTCTAGAGCCCTTTTTAAATATTGGTGTCACGTTGGCTACCTTCCAGTCATTAGGCACGGAAGCCGATTTAAGGGATAGGTTACAAACCACAGATAATAGTTCAGCAATTTCCCATTTGAGTTCTTTTTAGAACCCTTGATGAATGCCATCCGGTCCCGGAGATTTGTTAACATTAAGTTTTTCTATTTGTTCCAAAACCTCCTCTAATGACACTTCAATCCGGACAGTTCCTCAGATTCATCACCCACAAAGGACGGTGCAGATTTGGGAATCTCCCAACGTCCTCAGCCGTGAAGACTGAAGCAAAGAAATCATTTAGTTTCTCCGCAATGGCTTTATCGTCCCTTGATTGCGCCTTTTATAGTTCAATCGTCTAGGGGACCCACAGGTTTTTAGCAGGCTTCCTGCTTCTAATGTACTTAAAAACATTTTGTTATTTCTTTTGAGTTTTTGGCTAGCTGTTCCTCAAAATCTTTTTTTTTGCTTTTCTTATTACATTTTTACAATTTGATTTGACAGTGTTTATGTTCTTTCTATTTATCTCACTAGGATTGGACTTCCACTTCTTAAAAGATACCTTTTGTCCTCACTGCTTCTTTTTACATGGTGGTTAAGCCACTGTGACTCTTTTTAGGTCTCTTGCTATGTTTTTTAATTTGGGGTATACATTTAAGTTGGGCCTCTATTATGGTGTCTTTAAAAAGTTTCCATGCAGCTTGCAGGGATTTGGCTCTAGTCACTGTGCCTTTTAATTTCTGTTTAACTAACCTCCTCATTTTTGTGTAATTCCCCTTTTTGAAATTAAATGCCAGGGTGCTGGTCTGCTGAGGTGTTCTTCCCACCACAGGAATGTTGAATGTTATTATATTATGGTCACTATTCCCAAGCGGTCCTGTAGGTTATTTCCTGGACCTGATCCTGCGCTCCTCAGGACTAAATCGAGAATTTCCTCTCCTTGTGGGTTCCTGCGCCAGCTGCTCCAAGAAGCAGTCATTTAAGCCATTGAGAAATTTTATCTCGCTTCTCTTCCTGAGGTGACATGTATCCAGTCAATATGGGGGTAATTAAAATCCCCCATTATTATAGAGTTCTTTGTTTTGGTAGCCTCTCTAATCTCCTCAGCATTTCAATGTCAGTATCCCTGTCCTGGTCAGGTGGTGAGTAATATATCCCTACTGCTAATTTCTTATTTTTGGAGCATGGAATTACTATCCATAGCGATTCTATTGAACATGTTGATTCATTTAATATTTTTATTTCATTTGATTCTACATTATCTTTCACATACAGTGCCACTCCGCCACCCACCCGGCCTGCTCTATCCTTTGATATATTTTATATCCGGTATGATGTGTCCACAGATTTTCCTCATTCCACCAGGTTTCAGTGATGCCTATTATGTCAATCTCCTCATTTAATACTAGGTACTCTAGTTCACCCATCTTATTAGTCAGACTCCTAGCATTTGTGTAGAAGCACTTTAAAAATTTGCCACTGCTTATTTGTCTGCCCTTCCTGATGCATTGGATTCCTTTGTACGTGGTTCTTTGTCTGCTCTGGCCCATGGTTTGCCCTCTCCCCTCCTCTCTTTCTGACTACAGCTTAGAGAATCTCTATCAATGGATTCTCCTCTAAGAGAAATCTCCCTCCGATTCGTGCATCTCACCAATCGGCTTTCCCCATCTCTCAGTTTAAAAACTGCTCTGACCTTTTTAATGTTTAGTGCCAGCAGTCTGGTTCCACCCTGGTTTAGGTGGAGCCCATCCTTCCTGTATAGGCTCCTCCTCTCCCCAAAGTGTCCCCGGTTCCTAATAAATCCAAACCCCTCTTCCCTACACCATCGTCTCATCCACGCATTGAAATTCTGAATCTCTGCCTGCCTACCTGGCCCTGCGCGTGGAACTGGAAGCATTTCCGAGAATGCCACCATAGAGCACTTCAGCCCTGAGACCTTTTTAAAGCCCCACTGTTGGATGGGGATAGAAAGAAAGAAAGAAAGAAAGAAAGATATACAGAGGTCCAAGCAGTTACTAAGATAGAAACTGCAGGGGAGTAAGCAACTTCAGGAGGAGGGGCTGGGCTTCCTACTCCAGGGAAAGATTACAAGCATCTAGTTCTGGTGAGAGGAAGGCTGACTGCCCGGATGTGGAAAATAGGGGGCAGTTCTTTACCTGAGGCCCATCTCGCCAAGCGGAAGAAGTGCAGAGGCTGGCAAGAGAAAGAAGGGCCCATGCTGCTACAAAACACTATTTCCACTGTTCTTTGTGGACCACATTCCGCCCAGGTGTGACTACACAAGGCAAGACTTTATACCAATATACTCAGTGAAATGTCAGGGAGGGATGATACACTGTTGCCTTACTCCCTTCATGTGGCAAATAAATGTCAAGGACAGTTAAATTAGCAATGCTAAAATGCCTTTCCTTTCCTTACTCTACAAAGGAGTCTCCCTTAGTCTTTTGTCCCCACTGAGGCAGCTAGCAATCCTGGAATTGGAGGACAGCTTCTACATTCTTATCATTTCTCTCTCTCTCTCCTTCCTGTCATTGATTACACTTGTAATCTTCTTAAATTGTGACTAGAATCCAGTAGCTTTATCCACTAAATACTCACGCTCTCTCCAGGTTTTTGGTAGCACTGTTCATTTGTGTGTGTTTACTGTTCTTTCAGGTATTGTAACCATGGCTGTTAAGCAAAAAAGAATCATCGAAATATTTATTTCTCTCCCTTATTCCAATCCTTGTCTCTGAGTGCCCTCCAGCAGTTTCCCTTTACAACATGAACTTATCATTAGCAGTTTCTCTCATCTCATAATATTCTCGTCAGTAGATCTTGCTAAAAGATATCTCATGGCTTGTTAGCAGCTTGTGGGGACTTGGATGCCTTTTGTAATTGGACTCAATTTAAATATTCCAGACTGACAGGATATATGTTTGCAGTGGCTGCTCTTTCATGATGTTGGCCTCTGGGCATCTAAAACAGAGGAATTCTACTGTTTTTCCAATCTGGGTTTTGAGGGAATTGTCTCTACCCATTGTGAAAAAACTCTAGAAATGTGGAAAGTTCTATATGGCTTAGGTACTTATGTGGTGGGATATATATGCCTCATACTGGGATAGAAGGAGTTAAGGAGCAATGATGGGCCCACATGACTTGCTCTACAGCATTTGCAGAGCCTGTTTCAGTGGGAGGAGGAGTTTAAAATAAAGTAGACTCTGGGGGAGGAGCGAGGATGGTGGTTAGCAGTAGGATCAGGCAATGGCATTGTCCCAGGAGCTCATGAGTGAAGGATGTCAATGTGTAGATGAAAACATGATTAACGAATACGCCTGGGCTTATCAGTTAATACTGTCAACTATACTCACCCTTCCCCTTGCTGCTTCTGTAACTGAGGCAACTGCATGTGTATGGGGTGGGGGAAGGCTGCTGCAAAGCAGCCTCTGTCCATGGTGGGCCCATGCTCCCTGTGGAGAGCGGCAGCAGCCCCTGTCCAAGGGGAGTCTGAGATCCCCATGGACATGGGCTGCTGCCACTGAGCAGTCTCTGTCCATGGGGAGCTCAGACCCCCATGGACAAGGGCTGCTGCCTCTGATACAGAGGCAGCAAGCAGGATCCGGTCTGTGCAGGAAGCTGGTTTTTAAACTTAATCCCTTCGTGGACCAGCTCCTGCCTGCCACCTCACACTGCTGCCACTGATAGAAAGGCAGCAGCATGGGATGGAAAGGGAGCTCCCCAGGAGTGGGGCAGGGAATACACTGTCTGCCAGCCCCTCTGGGGACTATTGAATAGTTGTGTAACTGCTAAAATTTTGATATGGTTACATGACTATTCAATTGCACACTATCTAACATCCCTATTGTTTTCATGAGAGATGGTGAAAGAGAAATGACTGGTAAGGTAGCCAAGATCTAAACCTAGCAAGGTTTTATACTTCAAACTCCATTTTTTGAATTGCCCTGGAGGTCACAAAGATCTGGATAACAAAACAAGGTTTGCTTCAGAGAAGAGATCACAAGCTCCTGGCTGATGGAAAAATGTGTTTCTGGCCACCATCACTCTCTGTGAATTGAGGTGCTTTGGGATGCCAGAAGCACCTTTGTCTTATGAGCTTCTTTGACAAAAGGGGGGGGAGGACCATACTCTGATCAATTATTTGAGGTCCTGCAGGTGCTTCCCCATTAGAGCTTGTCATGACTTTTTCATTGAAAAATTCCTGTTCACTGAAACTGAAACCATTTCTGAAGAGGGTGAGTTTCAATGAATTTCCTTGACACAAAATTCAAAAATCTTGAAACAAAATCTTTCAACAACATTGAAAAAAACTCTCAACTTTTTTTAAGGAAAAAAAATCCAGTTTTTCTGTTCAAAATGACTCATCATTTCAAAATTTAAGCTAATCAGACTGAAAGCTGAGGTATTGTTTCCTATGCTGTACTAGGGATGTGAAGGACTAGTTGACTAGTCAACTATCCGATAAGCAAATGCTTATTGGACAGTCGATAGGATAGTCGACTAGTCGCTCCCCCCCACCCTTGCTGCCTCTATCAGGTAGAGCCAGCAAGGTGGGGAGGAAAGTGGGGGGTACCTCAAAGCAGCAGCACCACATGGAGCCTGGGATCAACCGGAGACTTTGTGCGGTGCTGTCACTTTGAAATGCCTCAGGGAGTCCAGCATTGGGCTCCTCACACATTTCAAAGTGGCAGTGCTGCTTGTAGCCTGCAATCAGTTGGGGTCCCAGCTAATCCTGGGCTCCATGCAGCGCTACTGCTTTGAAATGCTGCATGGAGCCCAGGATCAGTTGGGGACTCCCCAGCTGATCCTGGGCTTTACGCGGCATTTCAAAGTGGCAGCACCGCACGGAGCCTGGGGTCAGTGGAGGAGTCCCCAGCTGACCCTGGGCTCTTGCACTTTCACCTTTGAAGTGTAGCAACAGCCTTATGGCTGTTGCTACACTTCAAAGGCGGAGGCACCCTATCGACTAATTGAATAGTCGATGCAAAAATGCATCGACTATTTGATTAGTCAGTTACCCAATACTTAACTTCCTTATACTGTACCTGTCTCTTGGATAATGGGAGTTTTTCAGCTTCCAGTTTGGCTATCAGTCTGGTAACTTTCCACATACAACATTAATTTAGAAAGTGAAAAGCACTCATTCAGTCTTGTTCCTTCTTCCTGTATCTGGAAAAAACCAACAGATGACGTTCTTCTCTGGGGCTCATGCACTTTGATCAACTCTTTCTCTTTTGTCCTCTCCTCTTACGTTCAGTAATAACATTAAAAATTAGCCCCTGGTGCATGCTCCAGTGGGACAGAATTTACATTCTCGTCCTCCTTTTCTCTCTGTTTCTGTGATGCTAAAGCTAATAGTGTAAACATTACTTAATCAGGACATGTTTAATCGGAATGTCTCCTAGCAAAATAACTTGAAGCAATGATCATTTATAGCAATTACTTATGCTTAAATAATTCTTCTTAATGCCTTCAGTTGATTTAGTGGTGTATATGTCTTTAGTGTGTCTTAGTATCAAGCTGACTTTCTCCATGAGCAACCTTCAGTCTTAGCAGTCAGTCCTTAGTTGTAGTATATACATATACGGTATATTAATTGCTTCACTCAGCACTCCTATTGGGTGATATTTTTTGAAACAGGACAGAATCACAAAATTCAGAGGTGCTCATGTAGGCTGTTCTGGTTCATTACTGAAATAGTCCTCAGTGGCAAAGTTCACATATGAATCCAAATTGTCCAAAATTTTCTGGAGTTTTTTTAACCCAGCACATATTTTAAAAAGAGTCAGTTTTTAAGGCATATAATAGTTGATGCTCATAAATAAGTAATTCAGAAGTGTAACTTTTTCACAGCTGTACCCTGTAGCAAAGGGTGGAGTGCAAATGTTCCTTTTTGAATTGCAGCTCATAATTTGACTGTTCTCAGCACAGTTATAATATGTTTACCAAGAGCTAGCTTGATAAGACTTTTGGGTCAGTGATGGGGCCTGGTGTATTGGCAGCACTGTCTGAAGGTTAGCCCCTGTCTCCAGCATCTCTTTGTGGTATTTGCTCTAATATAGTAATGGTCTTCCTTGCAATAGACAGGCTTCAGCTATCTGGCCAAGTCACCGCTGAAGTCCAGAATGAGGCTAAGTCTACACTGTAGCCTTCTTGCGGAAAAGCTTATGCAAATGAAGCTCGGCATGGAATATCACCGCACTTAATTTGCATAATTAATGAGCAGCCGTTTTTGTGCAAGAGGCTTTTGCGCAAAAAGGAGCTGTGTAAACAGCTCCTTTTGTGCAAACCCCTCTTCTTGCAAGAGCCGTTCTTCCTCATTTTTTCAGGAAGAACAGCTCTTGCACAAGAGGGGGGTTTTGCGCAAAAAGGAGCCGTCTACACTGCTCGTTTTCGTACAAAAGACTCTTGTGCAAAAATGGCTGCTCCTTAATTATGCAAATGAAGCACAGTGATATTCCACACTGAGCTTCATTTGCCTAACCTTTTCCGCAAGAAGGCTACTGTGTAGACGTAGCCTTACAGAATCCAGCAAAGTACTGAAGTCCAATGTCCCCCCCAAAGGAGTTCCCAGAAGGCCTCACACCCTTACTTCAGCACTTACAATGTCTTTACTCCTTTATCTCAAGGTGAGGTGTGGAGGGTCAGCCTCCTCATGGCTCACCCTCTCTACCAAGCTCTGATCCTGGGCCCTTGGGCCTCCCTGGCTACATCTTACAATATACTTTCCCACTCCAGGGCCAGTCCACTGATGAGGGGTTGGGAGTGTGCAACTGCCCTGGGACTGGCAATTCAAAGGGGCCCAGGGCTTCTGACCACTGCCACAGTAGCAGCAGCAGTGGCTGGAGCTCAGGGCCCCTTAAATTGCTATAGGAGTGTCACATTACACACTCTGTGCAGCTCTGAAAACTCGGGGCAGGGGCGGCATTGTGCTTTGAGTAGCACTGAGGGCTAGGTGCCCTCAGCCCCACTCCTTCCTCCCGACACCCTGCGCCTTCTGGGAGCTTGGAGCCAGTCCCCCACACACCTCTCCCAGGGGCCCACAGAGGCTATCAGCTCCTCTGGTCTGGGGCATGGTCACAAACAATTCAAGAAAAAACAGAGTGAAGGGTTCCTTAATCCTTATTGACAAATTACCTCCTCCTCCGGGGTTTGGGACAGCTGCTGCTTGTGGACCCCTCTTCCCTGAAGCAAAGATTCGCTTGGTGCCTGTGGAAGGCTGTTGCAGGATGTCATTCCTCTGTGGCAACCTCTCGCACCTCCATTGTTTGCAGCAGACCCTTGTCATTTGGCCAGAGAATTCCCTCAGTTAGGGAAAAGCCTTTTCTTTATCCCAAGCAATTCCATTCAACTTTTGTTGTAAAAAATGCCATTTTCCTTCTTTCATGTCTGTTCCTCAAGAAACCTTTGTCCATAAGCCAGAATAGCAACTAAATACACCAACATTCTACGACCAGACACATGCCTCTATGGAAGCAGCAGTAGCAGATGCCGTAGTGGGAGCAATCAGATCCGCTATAGGATAAGAAGGGAGTCGGTGCAGCGTGCCCTTGTAACTCGCACATCTCCAGAGGTCCCAAGTTCAAATCCGGCTGGTAGAGGTTACAAGTGAGGGGCTCGTCTGGGATCTCCACTGGGTCTCTGAAGCACAGGATGTGCTCCCTCAGGAGAAGTATATCACCCACAAACCTAGTGTGGGTCACTGTCCCATGTAGTGGCACTTAGACCACTTACAGTAAGAGAGAGGAACAAGGAAGCTCTACAACCTAAGCTGAGAGTCAGCTGGCTTTATAGTTCAAGCTCTAGAGGCTCCTATAGTAACGCTCCAGAAATCTTAGGTTCAAATCTGCTCAGTGGCAGTTACACCCTGACCTTTCACAGACACCACTGGGGATGTTACATGGGGCAGGAATTGAGGCTGGGCTTCCTGTCCCTCAAAATTCCTCCTATTGCTTTCCAAACACAGCAACTGGCTCTAGCACTTCATGCTGCCCCCTCCTTCCCCCCATCTTTGAGAGCAGCACGCGGGGCTATAGCTTCCTTTCTAAAACGGAGCTTGGCCAGGTTCCCATGGAACCCAGTGCATGGTCCCAGAAACCCACCACCCCAAATAGGGATGAATCTCCTTCAACCTTAATTCAGATCCCTTGTAAATAATACTACTATCTCTGGCTATGTCGAGACTGCAGAGTTTTTCCCGGATACCGGTGGTACCCTGGAAAAACTCTGCCACCTCCAGGGAATGCGTCCGCTTTTTCGGAAAAAACGGGCACGTTCTTTTGGCATCCCTGTATTCCTCATTTTATGAGGAATACGGAATCTTCCAAAAGAGGAGGTTTCCCCCACATTTGAACTTGTGTAGACGGGCCAATTGTCGGAAAAGCCTCTTCCAAAAAAACAAGCGGAAAAAGATACACAAATTGCGGTTTGCAATTTACGTATCTTTTTCCAAAAACCCCACGCTGCGTAGACATAGCCTCTAACTATAAGATTGCACACTACTGGTTCCAGAGAACTCTTACCTTTTACAGCGCACAACACAGTGCCAGAATGAATGCTATAGACAACCATAAATCTGGGATTTTCTAATTTTTGACATTGCAACCTAAACACTGCACTTATAAAATATATACCTAAATAAACACCCTTAATAATAAAACTATTATAAAAGATTCCATGTGTTCCAACTCAGGCTGACCAAAATCTGTATCCAAAACAAAGTCACCTTCCTCACTTAGGCACATATTCTATAGTATCCATATCGCTTCTAAATATTGCTACTCATAAAAAGCAAAGGTACTGTCATTTGGTAGTAATCCTTTGTCCAATACCTTAAGCCTTCCCCAGGAATAGCTTGCATGATTTTTTTCTTCCCATGGTGCCAGATACCATGGGCACAGGAATGCCTTTGTTTCCCTAATAGCATTGGAGGTCAGTACCTTCTTGGGAGTTGGGCATGCTGCTTACAAGGAATCTAAAAGAAATTACTAAGGACTTTCCAATAAATCCCACACAAGGTGAATCCCCTCCTGTGAACTTTGTATAAAACCTCAGCATATTTGCTAAGTTCAAAGACTGGGATTTCTGGCAAAAGTTTAGATAAGCAATCTAAATACCTCCTTATCCTCTATGAACATTCTGAAGTGACACTTTCACCCCCAGCCCCAGCCTTCTCCCTGCAGCCTTTGCTGATATTGCATTACTTGTCATGAAGCCAAAATGAGTCGACACACTTTAAAATTATCATAACACAGAGAAAATTCTGAATTCTTTGATTTCCCTTTTCCCCTCCATGGGAGATCTCTGAAGGAACAAGTCCTTTTTATCTGTTTAAAGCACTTATAAAGCCTCTGACACCTGATCGTCTTTCGAATTAGGAAAGCCAAACAAACAATAAAAAATCCCAAAATAGAATAGTAAGCTCTGATTGCAAAAATGCTGTGAATAACACCTGTCACATTGACATGTTCTGTTCACTCGGAGCTATTCCGTTTTTGCTATGTTTTTGTAGCAGCTGCACAATTCCTTCTGTTTATAACTTCTGCATGCTTTGGCAGATAAAATATTGATCAGCCTGCCAAGAAACATAGAGTGTGATTCTATTTTCATGTCAGAACTTGGTAATGAAGTACATTTATCAAGGCAATCCTCTCTGCGAAAGGTCAGTGGTGAATGTGGCTAAATTGTGATGACACCTCATTAATCTAGCTCGCACAATAATTGTCCCCTTTTGAAAATTGCAGTCCCAGTTTCTGTGAATTGTAGCAGATTATTACAGTGGGATCCAAGACCAATCTTCAGTTCATTTTTGAGTAAAGGCAGATAACAAGGAAATAACAACTTTGGTGACTACGTGTCCTTCACAGGAATATGGTTAAAATAAAAACAAGGAGAGAAATGGAAGGCTTTCTTTGGTGGAAAAATCTAATTTTACTGCAAAAATAATATTCTTCAAAGGGCAGTATGTGTCAATTTTGAGAAATGTTCATACAGTTTTAAATGTGAAGAGTGATTTGATTCATGGGTTCCAAGGACAGAAGGAATTGTAGCCATCTGTTATGACCCCCTCGTATAACACAGGCCATAGAAATTCCCAAAAATAACTCATAGAGCAGCTCTTTGAGAAGAACAGCCAATCCTGGTTTTGAAATTCTCAGGGATGGAGCTACCATCATGACCCCTGATAAACTGGACCAATTGTCAATTAATCTCACTGTTACTTGCAGTCTGAAGTTGTCTAGCATCAGCTTCCAGAAACTGGATCATGTTGTACCTTTGTAGACTAAAGAGCCTATTATCAAATATTTGTTCCCCATATAGGTACTTATAGACTGTCATCAAGTCACCTCTTAACCTTCTTGTTAAGCTAAGGAGATTGAGCTCCTTGAGTCTCTCACTATACAGCATGTTTTCTAATCCTTTTGATTAACCTTCTAAGCCTGTAGCTCTTCTCTTTTTCTCTTCAGCATCTGAGGAAGTGAATTGTAGCTCATGAAAGCTTAAATGTGTTAGCCTTTAAAGTGCCACTGGACTCCTTGCTGTTTTTTGCTGAAACAGACTAACACGGCTACCCTTCTCAAACCAAGCTCTTTGAATCCGTTTATCACCACCTTTCTTGACTGTGGATATCAATGCTGGACATGGTGTCCCAGCAGTATTTTCACAAGTGCTAAATACAAAGGCTAATAATCTACTCTTATTCAAGATTCCCCTGTTTATGCATCTAGTTTAAGTAATTATCCACTGCAGTTTCAAAACCTTTCTCAGAGTCACTGCTGTCACAATTCAGAGCAACTGCATATGTATTTCCTCTCAGTGGCCAACCCAGGGCACCAGCTCCCCCACTGTCTGGGGTATTTCCAGTCTGCACAGTTCTCTGCCTTCATTAAGTTCTAGCACAGACAGGCTATCCAGAGATACCTGCTTTCTCTTCACAGATGGTTAACTGCTTCACTTACAAGTTGCCACACCTTTCTGTATAAGCTGATTTTATTTGTGAGGTAAACACACTTTGGAGAAAAAATAGGTTAAAAACAATAAAAGAAACTACACACATTAATAAACTTACTGGAGTTCACCCTAACACCAGTTCTGGCAGGAGCAGTCCTTCAACTCTCTCTCCCTGCCCACAGGGATTTCTCGTGGTCACAACTTCATCATTGATTCTGCTCAGAGTCCCCCACTAGCCTCAGGCTCCATGCCCCGCTGGGGCTCTTGTGCATTTCAAAGCGGAAGTGCCCGCATGACTCTGAATCGCCTGCTGACCCTGGGCTCCACGCAGCGTTCCAACTTTGAAATGTGCAAGAGCCCCAGTGGGCACTCTTGTACATTTCAAAGTTGGCTGCTGCTGCGCCCCTACCCCCTCCCACGGAGCTGGAGCTGGGGGGGAAGCAACTAGTTGACCAGTGTGTCAACTATCCAATCAGCTTTTGCTGATCGGATAGTCGACTAGTTGATTAGTCGCTTACATCCCTATATGGGACCTCAGTACGCCTAGTCCTTCTACCCTACCCTCAGGATCAGAGCTCTTTGTAAGACACACATCCTGTCTATTTGCTCGAACAGGAGGAAAGCATTGGGCCAGTTTAATACCTAGCTATTTGTCCAAAACATTTTCCTTGTATGTTGTCTCTGGAGAATCTAGTTTGAACTAGTATAGTCATCTCTCTGCAGTTCCAAAGCTACATATAACACCACAATAAAGCATGCACAGTTCACTTATTTGTTGTAAGCCTAAAGATTTACGTTGCTTTCCCTTTTTGGAAGGGATGCTAATGAGACACATGCATCAATCCCCTAGGTATCGCTGGGGATTTAGTCCGCAGAGTTTGCCATATACGTCGCTGTCAGCTTGCCGAGCGCCAGTTTAGACGGGATATGAATGAAACCTTTCCTTGCGGAAAATAAGCGCTGCCAAGATCTCTTATTCTTACTTGCAAGTAGGAATAAGAGATCTTGCGGAAAAGGGTTTATTTTCCGCAAGATCCCCGTTTAGACTGGCGCTTTTTCCGCAAAGCCCCGAGCCGAAAAAGCGGCAGTTATGTAAATGCAAATACCACGGGGATATTTAAATCCCCCGCGGATTTGTAATTGCGCTGTGTCTCATTAGCATCCCTTTTCCGAAAAAGGGTGCCAATGTAGACACAGCCCTAATGTAGGCTTACTAGAGGGGCCTCTGAATGTTATTGGCAGTGTCCCTTCCAGTTGGGAAGATCCTATGTGCTGCAATCTAGCCTTAGAAACAACAATTCCTATGATGCCTTGGGGAAAAAGTGAGACGGACTCTTCCTCTTCCAGGGAGTTCAGGGAGAGGAGGTGGTGGGCTCTGTTTTGGGGAGAGGTGCAGGATTACTGATGTGGAGCTCTGTCCATAGCAGGAGCTGCTGCTGAGACCCTTTGATAGAGCAGGGAGCTTTAAAAATGGTTGGTGGCTTTCCTAATGTCAGGGGAGAGACTATTGCTGTGCCTAGAACTGACACAGGTGGGCCCACAGCAGTGGTAAGCAACCTGCGCCCCGGACCCTCTGGCCACCCTCCTGCCCCATGTTCCTTTTGCTCACTGTGGCATCGGAGCCCCGTGCTTCCTCCTCCCTTCCTCCCAGCACTTTTGGAGGAGCCCTCCTCCCCCTTTCTCCCAGAGCTGGAACACCACAAATCAGCTGTTTGGGACGTTCCAGCTCTGGGAGGGAGGGGAAAGAGTGGGGACAGAGCACAACTCAGGCAATTTGCATGCTTCCAAAAGTGCCGGGAGGGAAATGGAGGAGCAGGTAAGTACGGGGCTCTGGTGCCCCAATGTGCAAGAGGCACATGAAGGAGGGGGAGCAGACAGGGAGAGGGGTGCAGGCTGCTGCAGCCCACTGAAGTGAGGGAGAGCTATTCATGACTATTCCTGGTTGCCCATCCCTGGCCTACAGTGACAGGAGTGTGAGTAACCCCTACTCGTGTTAGAGAATGTCTTTGCAAGGGGAAGGACACAGCAGAAAGACAGTCTGAGAACAAACAGTGTGATCTTCCCATTGAACCAGGACCCACAGAATGTGTCTAGACTACAGAGGTTTTTTGAAAAATGTGGCCTTTTTTTGAAAAAACTTCCCAAGTCTAGACTGCTGCCGCATTCTTTCGAAATTAAATCGAAAGAACGCGGCAGTTTTTGTGACCGCAGTAAACCTCATTTTATGAGGAAGAATGCCTTTTTTCAAAAGTGCTCTTTTGAAAAAAGGTGTTCTTGAATGCAAACAGGGCTTTTTTGAAAGAGAGCATCCAGACTGCCTGGGTGCTCTCTTTCGAAAAAGCGGCTTGCTTTTTTGAAAGAAGTGGTTGCAGTCTAGATGCTGTCTTTCAAAAGAGGCTTTTTCAAAAGATTTTTTTGAAAAAGCCTCTTTTTGAAAGAGGCTTGTAGTCTAGACATAGCCACACAGTACCTGCACAGTTCTGTCCCTAGCTTCAGAGTGTCAACAACATCCATGCAAGCATGTGTCTGAAATCCAGAGGAGTGTACACCATGGGGTGGGGTAGAGGGTGGCCATGTAAATGCCAGTTAGATTAGTTTCATTTATTACTGTATCCTATATTTACTAATTAATTTTACTCAACTGCACACTGCGGATTTAAGTTACTGGTGATATTTAATCTTAATCTGTTAAATCCTATTTCTTTAAATTGTTAAACAAAGGTGTGTTAACTCTAATATAAGTATATTGGATGTATACTATTTATAATTGGTATTTTAAAGTTAGACCCATGCCACCTATAAATTCCCATGGTATGCAAGTGGGCAAGTATGGGGTGGACATATGAAGGCACCAACAAGTTTAAATTCCTTTAGGAGTAAAGGGGTGGATCTCCTATAATGTGAACAACATCAGGTGCCCAGGCACACAGGTGAGTATTACCTCCACTTGAGTAACCCAGGAAGGAAGGGGGGGGAGGACACTAGATTATTTTAGATTAGATATTGTTCACTTGTACCCAGCTAACCAAGTGATCCAAATCTGTATCAGTGACTTGTCCTCTTCATTATTTATCACTCCCCCAATCTTTGTGTCATCTGCAAACTATATTAGTGATGATTTTGTTTTCTTCTGGGTCATTGATAAAAATATTAAATATCTTAGCATCAAAAACGAATCCCTGCAACTCTCCATGAAAAACCCACCTATTCAATGATGATTTGCCTTTACATTTACATTTTGAGGCCTATTGGTTAGCCAGTTTTTAATCCAGTTTGTGTGCGCCATGTGAATTTTATCTTTCTTGTTTTGTAATTGAAATGACATGCAGTAACAAGTAAATTCCAAAATGACCCATGTGTAGCATCAGTGCCAAATACTTTTATAGGTGCTTAACTTGAATTTAATTAGACTAATCATAATATCTGAATTTAAGCATGTGCATAAACCTTTCCAGGATCAGTGCCCTAAACCAGTAGAGGATGTTGGGTCCAACCTAATTTTTATCCATAGAAGTAAGATATCTATTACAGATAGTTGCCAGAACCAGATGCCATCAAAGTCAATGGCAAAATTTTCAGTCTTGTCAAAGTCCTAAGAAAGTGCAAAAGTGTGCAATGATTCAGTTAAGAAAAGTTCAAAGTTAATTCTTTCTGAATTTAAGAAAACACAGGAGATGTACAGACATTCTGGAAATATGTAAGAACTAAAGATGTCAACATGTAGCCCACTAAATGGCTTATCGGTTAAACTTACCAACTACATGCACTCCCACCCCCTTGCTGTATCAGACGCAGCAAGGGAGGGGGAGAGGAAGCTGGTGCCTGTGCGGAGCTGGCTTTAAGTAGGTTTCCCACGAGCACAAGATCTGCCTGCACTCCCCCACCCACACCCATCTGATAGAGAGGCAGCTGCACAGATGGTTAGGGGTGCAGACTGGAGCCGATACATGTGGGGAGCTGGCTTTCAAACAGGTCCCCACGCATGCTGACTCCTCAGACCCGAGTGCCCCCCCCCCTTGCTGCCTCTTACAGAAGCAGTGAGGGGAACAGGCAGCAGCTGGTGCTGGGGAGAGCCAGCTTTAAAGACATTTCCCCCTCTCACCAGCTCTACATGCCACCTGCTCCCCTCCCCCTCCAGGCTGCTGTCTCTATCAGAGGCAGCAGTGCAGAGGGGGTGGGGAAGGTTGCCATGAAGCAGCCTCTGTCCGCGGCAGCCTGGGCTCGCTGCGAACAGAGGCTGGTCCCTGGCATCAGTCTCTGTCTGCAGGGAGCTCAGACTCCCCCGCAGACAGGGGTTTGCTAACGCGGATCAGCCTCTGTCTGTGGTGAGCCTGGGCTCACCATGGACAGAGACTGCTTCATGGCAGACTCCCCTGCCTCTTTCCCTCACCCACAGTAGTTTCTGTCCACGGGGAACTTGGACCTCCCACAGACAGGGGCTGCTGCCACCTCTGTATCAAAGGTTGTAGTGCAGGGTAGCAGGCAGCAGGGAGCTAGTTTTTAAATTGGCTCCCCTTACGGACGGGCTGCCACCCCGTGCTGCTGCCTCTGATACAGAGGCAGCAGTGCAGGGTGGCAGCCTCTGTCTGTGAAAGGTAAAGAGGCAGAAGTGCAGGGTGCTCCCTGGGAGTGGGGCTGGGAGTGCCTTGGCTGCCAGCCCTTCCCCCAGGAATTATTGAATAGTCATGTAATATCTAAGATTTCATGTGGTTATATGACTATTCAGTTACACTGCATCTAACGCCCCTAGTGAGAACATAGGCTTAATTTGTGCCAGGGCTGAGCTCTGACACATCTGGGCTTGGCAGTTAGTTCATAGCCCCAGCACCTCCGGTCTTGCTGTATCAGTTATGAAAGTTAAAAAAAAAAAATTGCTTGAGCCCTGACCCCTAATTACTTCAGCCCCAGCACCTCTTTCATTACCAATTAAGTACTGTATGCAACCTAGAAGCTTCAAGGGGCAACACAGACAACATTGCACCCTTCTCCTACCTGGTGTTGCAATCTGCCTTTATGCATTTTCACTTTTGTAGCTAATCCTAATTCAGCACAGATTCTTTTGTTGCCTGAAGCTGGCACGCTAGGATTTCATGATTGGGAATCGCATTAGGAGCTGTCGACCTCCAGCCAGCATGGTGAATTACACATGATTATTTATCCGCATGCTCAGCTGTAAAGCAATTGAGAATGCTGTACGAGGCACAGCTGCAGTCAGGTATTTGCCCTTAACTGCAGTATTGTGCTAGTGCAGGAACTCTGACCTCAGCTATTCCAGCGGGTGAAGCATAATAACACAATACTTGAAAACTCTACAGAAGGTGAACTCCAGGGGCACTAATTTTCAGGGCAGCCCTTCCCCATCACCGAATGTGGTAATAAAGAGGTGTTTGGAATAGGTTGAAGAATGTCATTTCTAACGAAGAAGTTCATGGGGGTGTCATTTCTTTGTCAGTGACTTTACAATGCATTGGCTGTTTTGGGTAGCCTGTCTGGCTGCAAAACCACAGCTCTTAGGGTAATTTCCTAGCCTGAGACTAGGAAACAGCACTGACAACAGCTTTGTTTTCTTTTCCTTTCATGAGTGAAGCACCAAAAAGAAAGAGGGTTTGGGGGGTTTTTTTGTTTGTTTTTGTTTTTTTTTACAAATCAGTCCTTAAATGGATAAAATCAAAGGCACTCGAGGAAGGGTCTATCTCTTCAGTTGTTCTTTAAGGTTTTGTCCCGTATTTTGGCAGTTAATCCAACAATGAGGGGAAGGGGAAAACATTTTTTTCTACAAAGGTGGAATTTTGAAATTTTCTATTCTTATATCCTTCTACCTGGTTACCTTTGCCTACTAGCCTTATCCAGAATGAAACACTCTTCTCTAGGCAGGCTAAGGTGACATGATGTAGGCTGTTTAATTGTTTCTTTTATAAATCATGTTAAAATTTTATTATCTGATGGAAAGGAAATTTTATAGATCTGAGACAAAAAGCATTAACCAAATTCCTCATTGAAAATTTACAGAATCTGAATTTATTTAAGAAACCTTCTAAAATTCCTTTCCATGTATGGCCTAATTGCCAATGGGTCATCTGATCACATAAAAAAATCAGTATTAATTGAAGGCTTATAATTGTGAAAATTTGGTCCCTAAAGGATGAGATTATGGAATCTGACTAACCTGATTACACAAAGTCTTTATACTAGGAATATATTATATATAGACCTCAGCTTTTATGTTTCCAATGTCTGATTCTACCAGTGTACCTGTTAGGGAGAGGAAAATAAAGGATGATTGCGGGGGAGGGGTATAAAATACCTATTCTCCACATACAAATGCCCTGCAACTCTCTTTCTATCATCTCCATTTTTTTTTACTTTCTCTTTTTTTACACAAGCATGGTGAGATGGATGTATCTTTTCTCTCACTGCCTTTATGTGGGGAGGAGGGGAAAAAGCATAATGAACCTTAAATGGATCAGCAAAAAATAACTTGATGAGCACTCCATCATCTAGCAATGTGCCAAATACAGCAGGCCCTGGAATCCTGTGGTAAATTCAAAGCTATCTTGTAAAGTAGAGGACACTTGTGAATTTTGAGCCTGCCACAGTTGAGAGATTTGCAGGCTCTAAACACTGCCTATAAGGAAACTGGTTTAGGAAATAAGAAGTAATCCGAATCTCAAGCAAACCAAACATTTAATACTTCCATTAGTGTGGATAAGTACTTCCCATACCAGATCAGTGACTGATCAGTGATGTTTCTGTTTCAGCAGACCATCCCACTGATACCACTGCTAGTTGTCCACAAAATCAGAGGCTTTGAAAAGTCCTTATTAACGGTGATGGGCTAACTTAAATTCTTGTATATACCACTGCTTCTCTGGATGCAGAATTGTGTACTGTATTCTGGGCATTGCTCAGCCAGAGAAGCACTATAGCACATTCAAACCTTCTGAAACCCTACAATGAATTTTGCGTCAAGAATGTCCAAAAATGTAATTTACCTGCTGATTTTTATTTTTGAAATATGATTCCATATTCATCTCTAAGAACAAGATGGCTTCTATTAATTATCATTAAGCCAATAATACCCTCTTCATAAAATATCAAAATGTGCTTGTTTGTTTATTTTTTGGCAACTGAATTCCTTCACTGAGTTTTTCTATACCGAGATGAGCAATGCTGCTCAAATAAAATAAAACAAAGCAGCTTTTAAAAAGTGTTTATTTACATCACATTCTCATGCTAAATTATTAAGGTTGCACTTTACCTGAGCACCTGGCCTTTCCATGAATAAAAGATCAATGGATCTTTTCCGCGTAGCATACCCTCCTATTCCTCAAGCACTTCAAAAGGGTTATAAATTATTACTTTTCTATGAAATTTTAGGATAGTGATAATACTTGCTCCTTCCCCCAACAAAAAAACAAATAAATAATTTATTGTGAAATAAAGGTTTCAAAACTAAATTCTATAAGGGAATGACAAGAGTTATTGGCATGGCACTGGGCACACTAGAGGAGTGTTAATCTAAAACACACAGGCTATGTCTACACTGCGGGGTTTTTTCGGAGAAAGATACACAAATTGTGAACCACAATTTGTGTATCTTTTTCCACTTTTTTTTCTGAAGAGGTTTTCCCAACATTTGGCCTATCTACAAAGGGCCAAATGTTGGAAAAACCTCCTCTTTCAGATCATCCCTTATTCCTCATACAATGAGGAATACAGGGATGCTGAAAGAACGCGTCTGCTTTTTCAGAAACTGTTCTGAAAAAGCGGAAGCATTCTTTGGATGCAGCAGAGCTTTTCCGGGATACCGGAGGTATCCCGGAAAAGCTCTGCAGTGTAGACATAGCCACAGTGTTATACATTAATTGGTCAGGATAGTTTCTGCTGGTAAGCAGTAAAAGCTCCCTCATGGGCATCAATGTAGCACTGTTTCAAACAGCATTATAGTAATGTGCACTAGGGAACTTCTGGTGCAGGGTTTACATGGGCCAGTTAGTGCAGAACATACTGGTGTACCCCTGTAATTCATACTGGTGTACCCCTGTAATTCAGAATTCATACCCCTGTAATGCACACTGTCAGGCCCTGTGACAAGCCCATAGTTCCAGTAAAATATAGGAAATTGTATATTGTAAAATATAGGACATTTACCTATATTGTAGGTAAATTTACTGCAACATTTCTACAATATCTAACAACATGGCAAATAATCTAACACACTGCTGCTGAGATCAAATAGAGCCAATGACTATGATCTCTGCCTCAGTGCAAGCTTAAGACTCTACATTGGACATTTAAGCAGAATTTGGTTAATTGTAAAATGTTCCCAGTGCAGTATGTTATCCGGGAGTCTACTTTACAAAACGTTAATCCCCTCAGCATCTCAGTACCTATTTTACTTCTGGCTTGAACTTACATGTTAGCTGTAACTTTATCAGAGATGCACTTAAGAGGACCAGATGATTAACATGATGTAAATTCATGGACAGTAGCAATCTTCAGCTGCTACAACTAGAAAAATTCAATTAACAAATAAACACCAATACTAACCAGCCAAACCAAAAGATATTTTCTCAGATATTTCTTACCTATTTTTCAGATAAGCTGCAGAAGAGTGCGCACTGAATAAATCAGGGAAATAGAATAGAATATATACCACAGAATGACTGCCGTTAAGCACTGGGCATTTACAATTTGAAGGAGTTAAATTTACCTCAGCACTTATGTATTTAGTGGTTTCATTTTATCACCAACAAAAGGAACCCATCTATTGCTCTGGGAGCTTTTAATATACATTCAGATTCACAATGTTAAAATATGAATTCATTGAAACACATAAATAGACTCTACCCCTAGCTGAAACATCATAAACCTATGTTAATACTATAACCCTTCATCTCCCTCATCCAGAAACACCCAAGAAAAGAGATGAGCTTTTCAGCTTTCATGGAAAGTTAATGAATCAGGACTTTGGTTTACCAAGGGGCAAAGAATTCCAGAATCTATTATGACAAATGCTCTTCAAGTAGAATTGAGGGGGCAGAGGTGTGGAATGTTTGAAGTAGTGCCAGAGGAAGTGAATTAGCGGGCAGCAGGCAAGTGAGAAGATGCATAACAAATGCAATTTATCACATAGCTTTCACCACCACATCTGTGTATCACAGATTTTATAGAGTTTAAGGCCACATTGTGATACCTAGTCTAACCTCCCATATATCACCAAATGATTTCTGAATCAAACACGCGACTTCTGGTTGAACTATAGCATATCTTCTAGAATGAAATCCAGTTTGATTTAAAGACTTCTGTGGACAGAGACTCTCCCACATTACTAGGTAAGTTGTTCCAATGGTTCATTACTCTCACCATTCAGTTTGTCTATCTTCAGCTTCCAAACACTGGATTTTCTTACACATTTATCTACTAGATAAAAGAACCTTCTACTATCAGAAATTGTCTCCCCATGCAGATACTTGTAGATTATGATTAAGTCACCTCTTGACTGTCTTGTATAAACTACATATATTCAGTATATGTCTCTCTGCATGGCAGGTTTACCCGATCTTGAATCATTCTTGTAGTTATTTGTTTAAAAAACTTTCACCTTGCCAACCATTCTTTTTAAAAGTACGGATATCTGAATTGGACACAGTATTCCTGTAATGATTTCAGAAATGCAATCCCATCTTTCAGGATCTACGCAACATTCCCCTCATTACACATCCAAGGATTACTTTAGGTTTCTTAGCCACGGCCTCACACTGTGAGCTCATGATGGAGATCACAGTGACATCTAGGTCATTTTCAAGCCGCTGTTTTCCAAACTACAGCATCTGACTGACTATATAGGGCAGGGGTGGGCAATAGTTTTTAATGGGGGGGCCACTCCAAGATTTTGGCAAGTGGTCAAGGGCTGCATTTCTTCCAAGGGGGTCTGGGACAGAGATTGGGTGCAGAAGGGAGCCTGGGGTAGGGGACTGGGGTGCAAGAGGGCCTGTGGAGTCTGAGAGGGAGTTTGGGTGAAGGAGGGGATTGTGATCTCAGGCAGAGGCTTGGGGTACAAAGTCCAGAAGGTAGGTATTGGAGCAGATTCTGGCCTGAGGGAGGGGGTGCAGGGTCTGGGAGGGAGTTGTGACCTGGGGGAAAGCAGTACTGAGGGTTTGGGTGGTGGCCTAGTAGTTGGGGGGGGGGCAGAGAGGGTGGGTGCGAAAGGCTGGCTCTGTCTGGGAGGCACTTACCAAAGCGGCTCCCATCCAGCAGTCCCACAGGAACCTGAAGGCTGAAGTTGCAAGCTGTTCCACAGGCCTCTGCTCCCAGCAGGAGGGAGGGAGGGAGGGAGGAGGAGCCTTCATTGGCTGCCCCTGCCACCAGCAAAATTTCTCAGTCTCTATTGGCCGGAAACTGGACAATGGGAGCTGAGAGATTTTGCTGGGGGGCAAGACAGAGCACAAAGCCTGTCTCCTCACTCCCAGCATAGAGCAGCCACATTTAAAGCAGCGGCAGTTGCACTGTGCTGAAGGGTCCCAGTGTGGCAGCTGTGGGCTGGATCCTGTGGCTTGGTGGACTGCATCCAGCCCACTAGCTACCTCTTGCCCACCTCTGATTTAGGGCCCAGGGATGAAAGAGACACTATCCGATAGGCAGAAGTATATCGGAGAGTTGACTAGTGATGCGACTAGTTGCTTCCCCCCACTTGCTGCCTCTGTCAGCGGCGCTTTTAGTGTGGAGGCACCACTTCCAAATTAGAATTTGGGGGAGTTATTTTGGACTAAGGTCCTAGTGTAGACCAGGCCTGGGAGAGTTAGTCCAGTACTACTAACACAAGATTCAAATTCCATATGGATGTTCATGCAACTTAATGTTCATTACATTGCAATTAGTCAGACAAATCCGTTTTTGCTAACATGAATATTTGGGAAATGACAGTTCTCTCTCCATCAGCATTCATCTAAAACATGGATATTCCTGCCTTTTATTAGTTATGCTCCTGTTAAAAAAAATCTGTTATCCAATCAGGGTGATGGCCTTATACTATGTGATTTAGGTGACCAACCTTAAACCATGAATAAGCAATCCCAGATAGCCAAGGTGAATAGTTCATGAATGATTTTAGGCTTAGAACAGTTCATCCAAACTATTCAGTGAATATTTGCCAATAACAAATACAACAACAGAAATCAGGACTGATTTAGAACTGTTTCACAAATAGATAAAAGGGGATCATTCATTGCTTAATGTAGTCACAATAAATAATTTAACCAGCCCTATTATCTATCCCTCCCCTCGATCCACATTCACACCAAATCAAGAGCATATATACAGGTACCCACATACAGGATTTTGTATGTCTGTTGTGTACTCTCCAAATTACAGTTTCTCTTTTGACTGTGTTATTTCTCACTGTAACAACCATTAAAGCTAAATTTGTCATGCTTCATCCTACGACGTTAGAAGTAGGGGGAGAAGGGGAGAGCAAATGGGGTTGACACAGCTGTTTTTAACAATGACATGAAAATGAGCTTAAAGAATGTCTAATTACTTAAAATCCCAACCCAAAACAAATTCACAGCATAATGAATTGATTCAATTATTGAGAAACAGTATGTTGCAATAGCTGGGAAAGAAGAGGCTTCTTGAAGAGGCTTCTCAGCAAAAATACTGAGCACACTTGCTGCTCTAATGAGCACAGCAGCATTTGCATAGCAACTATTGCCAGGTAATGGCATCCTCCAGAAAGTCCTTGATCATCGTGGATTGGCTATAAGGAGTGGCTTACAGTACTCGGTATCAACCTCTCTGGGAAACCCAGGAGTGGTGCAGATGGACTACAAAGGGAGCAGTGTTATTATTATTGCTATTTATTATTATAAGTGCTTGGGGCACTTTCCAAGGCATTTCCTTGTGCTCCTCCATTTGTATCTACCTATTTGACCTCTTGTCCTTACATATGTGGGGGCAAAAGATCTATCTGGCTTCAAGATTAAACTAGATGGGTTTATGAAAGGGATGGTTTGATGAGATAACATGATCTTGGTAACTAATTGACCATTCATTATCAGTGGTAAATAGGTCAATGGAGGGATGATAGGAGTTACTATAGAGAACTTTCTGGGTGTCTGGCTGGTGAGTCTTGCCCACATGCTCAGGGTTTAGCTGATCGCCATATTTGGGGTCGGGAAGGAATTTTCCTCCAGGGTAGATTGGCAGAGGCCCTGGAGGTTTTTCGCCTTCCTCTGTAGCATGGGGTACAGATCACAGCTGGAGGATTCTCTGTATCTTGGGGTCTTGAACTATCTGAAGGCTTCAATATCTGAGATATAGGTGAGAGAATTATTCTAGGAGAGGGTGGGTGAGATTCTGTGGCCTGCATTGTGCAGGGGGTCAGACTAGATGATCATAATGGTCCCTTCTGACCTTAAAGTCTATGAGTCTATGAGTCTATATGTGGATTTGGGGGACTGTCCCTATGTTGTGTATTTGTACTGGTTGAACCTCTCTAGTCTGGCACCCTCAAGACTTGTCTGGTGCCAGACCAGAGAATTTGCCGAACCACGGGAGGTCAATACTGTCTAGCAGCATTACCAATGCTTCCAC
Source organism: Rafetus swinhoei (assembly GCA_019425775.1). Classification (NCBI taxonomy): domain Eukaryota; kingdom Metazoa; phylum Chordata; order Testudines; family Trionychidae; genus Rafetus; species Rafetus swinhoei. Next base: position 15,804,288 of record CM033428.1, on the reverse strand, counting down.
TGCTTACCGGGCTCCTAGAAGACATTCAGGGGTAAATTAGAGCTAAAAACCCAGCACAAATCACAGAGCCAGGACCAGTATTCCCTCTAAGCTGCACGGCAGCACAGCCCTGCCCAGCCACAGAGGACTCGCACAGAGGACTCGGAGCTGCCTGGCTGAGGAGAAACACTTCTCCCTCAGGAACAGCAGCAGCTCTCTGCTGAGGACAGGGCAGGAAGTCTCTCCCAGGCAGTAAGAAGAGTCCTGAGCCCCTGGCTGGGCGTACTCATTAAAGCAGCTGCAGGGCTGTGCTGCCACACAGCTTAGAGGGAACGCTGGCCAGGACTGGTGGCTGTAAACAGACTTTATAGGACTGGAGAATACATGGCCACACCTGTGATAAATGGACATCTGGCTAACTAAAAGCATGCCGGACCACAGATGTTGCTGGACCACACAGTGCCAGACTAGAGGGATTCAACCTGTACCAGGCCTAGCACAGTGGCACCCTTCTCTGTGTCTTGTAGGCAATATGAAAAATCAATCAACCAGTTAGGAACCACTTGTCTTCTAAATACAGATAGGCAAGCAGAGAGATTATACGACAGAACTCATAAATAGGCAAATTATGTGCAAGCTAGATGTATTCCCTATGAGCCTCACATCAGCAGTGGGCCTATAAGAGGAATCTTAATGCAGACAAGCTAGAAGATGGTATGAGCTGAGACTTTGTACTGTGCATAGAGGACCACATGGACAAAGCTAAGAACACTGACAAAGCAGAAGAGACAGATGGCAATGCAGCATCTGAGAAAGGAGAAGAACTAGTGAGGCATGGGGTTATGCAGTGCATTGGTAGTGATGGCAAGAAGCTTGCAGGGCAAGTGGCAGCTAATGAGGAGTCCCAATCCCAGCCTGTCAGAAGGATAATTACAAAGTGGGCGCACTGATGTGGTCTCTGAAGGTTGTGAGAGTAACGGGGCAATTGTCTTAATAGACACAAACTCCTGAGGAGAGAGAGATAAATATGAATAAAGTATTCATTTCATTGAGATGTAAAGAGCCAGGATATGTTGGTCTTTCCATGGGTGTTGGGGGGCATAAGAAGCCTTCTCCCAGATGGTGCTCTTTTAGAAAATGTTTTTAGAAGTTTTCCTATGAGGTCCAAGAGGGTCCAAGAGGTCCTGATTAGGTGGTAGCTACCCCATTATGGGCAGAGATGAGATAGGGCAAGGAACCAGACAAGACAGCACCCAAAGGCTCTACACCATGCTGGATCAAGGTTGGCCAGTTCTCCCAAATGACAACGAGCCCAACACAGCATGTGTTTCCCTGACACGCAATGTTTTCCAGAAAGACCTCCCCTCACAGAAGTGGCTGTGCACCACCGTAATATGGGTCCTCATGGAATGTTTGGGCCAGTTAATATGACTTTCACATTTTTAAATCTTCACAATTAAAAGAAAATCGAACAAGAAAAGATCTGCTGCTGGGTTACAAGAAGTGCACAGTTCCTGACAATACAGAGAGAGGCGTTCTGCATAGATTCAGACTTGGATTTCTGTCTCACTGCTTCAGCAAATCAGCGGTAATTAGTTTAAGGAAATCCTACTGTGTAGAGCTGACATCTCCATTAGTGTGATGCTCGCTATCTGTGGTTTAATCTTGTATCCCAAAGATTTCATGCTCCTGTGGGTTGTACCTTTTTTTGAGTTGAATGGTATGGTCTTCAGTGGGGATGTAAAGGACTAGTTGACTAGCTGAGAAGCAAATGCTTATCGGATAGTCGACAGGATAGTCGACTAGTCGCTCCCCGCCCCTTGCTGCCTCTATTATATATATATATTATATAGAGGCAGCAAGAGGGAGGAGAAGAGGGGAGTACTTAAAATCGGCAGTGCCCAGGGTCAGCTGCTCCATGCGGCGCTGCTGCTTTGAATGCCACAGGGAACCCAGCATCAGACTCCTCATTTCAGACCGGCAGCGCTGGGGAGTCTGCGTGGCATTTCAAAGCGGCAGCACCATTTGGAGCCCTTGATCAGCTGGGGACTCCCCAGCTGACCTGGGGCTCTGCATGGCATATCAAAGCAGCAGCACTGCTTGGAGCCCAGGTTCAACTGGGAACTCCCCAGCTAACTCTGGGTTCCATGAGGCAGGGCTGGTTTGAAATGCACAGTGGAGCCCGGGATCAGCTGGGGACTGATCCTGGGCTCCATGCAGCATACCAGCTTTGAAATGTACAAGAGTCCTCAGCGGGGGGCTCCTGTGCATTTCAAAGAGTTGGCACAGCATGGAGCCTGGGGCCAGCATGGGACTAAGTCCCCTGCTGAGCCCAGGCTCCATGCAGTGCTTACACTTTGAAATGTACAAGAGCCCCCGCTGAGGACTCTGGTACATTTCAAAGCTGGTACTCTGCGTGGAGCCCAGGATCAGTCCCCAGCTGATCCCGGGGCTCCACTGTGAATTTCAAACCAGCTCTTGTGCATTTCAAAGCAAAAGCACCTGCGTGGAGCCCGGAGTCAGTGGGACTTCCCACTGGCTCTGGGATCCATGCAGCGTTCCAACTTTGAAATGCACAAGAGCCCCCGCTGGAGCTCTTGTACATTTCAAAGGCAGAATGCGGAAGCGTTTATCAACTAGTCGAGTAGTCAATGGAAATTCCATCGACTATTCAACTAGCAAATTAATCGTTACTTAACATCCCTAGTCTTGAGCTACTTAACATCCCTAGTTCAGGTGTTGGTAGTGCAAGATTCCTTGCATGTTTTGTATGCGAGTGCATTCTTAAAGTCCCTCTTGGACCTCATAGGAAAACTTCTAAAAACATTTTCTAGAATCAAGTACCGGTTGAACCTCATTAGTCCAGCATTTTCTGGTCCAATGACATCCATGGACCAGATGTCCACTTATCCTGTGTGGCTAATTTTCCCACATTCCCATAAAGTTTGCTTACAGCCACCAGTCCTGGCTCTCGGTGTTCTGTGCTATTTTTAGCTCTGATTTTGCCCTAAATGTCTTCTAAGAGCCCAGTAAGCAGTGGAAGTGTTGGTAATGCTGCTGGTCAATATTGACCTCCTGTGGTTCGGCAAATTCTCTAGTTCAGCACCGGTCAGATCCCGAGGGTGCTGGACTAGAGAATTCAATCTGTATTCTTGAAATATATTTACGCTACATATTTTCTCCTTTTATCATTGGGGCAGTTGCATGGGAACAAAACATTGTTTTCCATGGGGTGAATCATTCTGACTTCCAATGTGGGTACCAATGTTCCTGAACATGGTGGAGTTTGGTATGGTTTCACTGAATTGGGATTGAAGAAAAGAGTGAGTAGAGGCAGGTGAGTTGCATTCTTGATAGAGGGTCTTTCCATGGGTGCTTGCTCATATACTGACCAGATGCCTCTGCAGCAGAGGAGTTCAGGACACATGCAGGGGCTTGTTAGAGCTCTGAGGAGGAGCACTACTGTGCTCTATTGGTGCAACATTGTTCACAGCTTATCTTGTTCAAAGGAATGAGGATTCAAGAAAAGAAGGATGATTCTGTGGTTAAGGCATTGACTTGAAATGCAGGAGACCTGAATAGAGTGCTTGACTCTGTCCCTTAATTACATTGTACTTCATTTTCCCATCTGTAAAATGGGGATAATGAGTGTTCCTTTTCCCCATTATTTCTCTGTCTTGTCTATTTACTATGTGTATGTACAGAACCTGGCACAAAAGGGCACTGGCTTCAATAAGTGTCCATGGGCCACCATAACACAAATAATCGTAATAAATAAGGCGGCTCAAGAGAGCCAGCCTTACCCTTATATCTGTGATTAGTTGAACAGAAGGGTATATGATGTGATTGTAAGCAGAAGATTAAGCCTTCAGCTGAAGTGGACTCTAAGTTAAAAAAACAAATATTTTCTTTCTGTTGCAAATATCCTTAGAAATCAAGGACAAAGAAAGAGCAAAATCAAGAGAAGACAAATGTGGCTTTTTTCTGGAGGGAGGGAGTAGACTGTCTGGGACAGAAACACCTAGGAACTTCTATTTGTGTCATCCTGTGGATCCGTATTTGATGAAAACCCTCCAAAATCTTGTGTCTGCCAATGTACTTTGATTTTAAAAAGTTGATGACGTTCATTTGCTGTATTGAATTAAACCAGATTCATAGGTGTTGGAACTAGAGGGTGCCTGCTCTACCACCCTCAGGCTCTCAGCCTAGCACCCCAGATCCCAGCTTCTGGCCCCTTGTACCAGGGACTCTGATCCCGACCCTGTGCACTGGGTTCCTGGCTTCTGCCCTGCTTACCAGGGCCTCTGCTGCCGGCCCTGCGTGCCAGGTCCCAGTTCAAGTCTTGTGTACTGGGGGCCTCAGCTACTGGCCCCATGCCAGGAGTCCCAGCCTCACATGCCAGGGCTTTCCTCCTGGCCTCAGCTGGGAGTGGTGATGGATAGGAGTTAGGGAGCTCAGCACCCCCACTTTTTAAAATGTGTCCACGTCACTTACCAGATTGCCTCCTCTGCACCAAATTGATCCTTGACATAATTACACAGATTTCAGTGGGTTACAGCAGGGCTGAATTGGGACAACTAGCTTGTTTATTGGCAGCAGCTACCTTTTTATTGTAGCCCACCATTTGCAACTTCAGTTCTAAGAGGAAAAAGAAAATCTCATCCAAACCACAGTCCAAGTATCCTGCAATTTAAATTAGCAAAACCACATGGACCTTTGTTAGATAAATGGTATGTTTACTCTGTATGTGCTTCAGTTGATGATGCTATCCAATCTGCTGTTTGACATCTTACAGTCCTCTATCTTAGCCCTATTATCAAAAGCAAAATTGGCTGTATTCCTTTGAGAGGTATCCACTGCTCACTTTTTTATGGCTTCCTGATACATCTATCATATAGTTTTAGATAGGAAATGTAATATATACACATTTTAATAAATGTTAAAGCCCTCTGGCACTAACAAACACACATTTTACTGACATTGTTCTGCCCTTAAAAAATATATATATATATATATATATAAATAACTTTTCTAACAATTCACCAACTTCCTATATTTGGAATCAGCTATTTACTATCATTCTGTATTCCCTCCTATGAGATATACTTGTTAATAAGTCTGCTTGTCTCTTTGATCTTATTTCTTGTGTTTGGACTATCATAAAAACAGTGAATTCCTATGGCAGAAAATGTGTCTAGTAATGTTAATAAAGGTCTGGATTGGCCCATCCTCTGGAAACCCCCACAAGAGAGGGGTGGGGTTGTGAAATCAGCAAAGGATCTATTCATGGAGTTTGAATTGGATCATTCTGTGGCTTTGTATGGTTAGTTTCACACTCTCCCCTCCATGTAAACCCTAGTGATTCTGCCCACAGAACCCAGAGGCTTCCGTGAAAGCTCCAGCACCTCATGGTCCTCACTCTGGCTTCCTATAAGGCTACACTGTTAATGAATCCCAACCAGCAGGTGTCTCAGACCTCCCTTTAATGGTTCTTTGTCAGGCATTGGAGGGACTGTGAATGAGTTTACACCACTCCAGGCAGCATGGATTCTTCTCAGGTGTTCCAGGAAGAAAAAGGGAAGGCCCTATCACTGGCTCCACCTACAAAATGTGGATCCCTAATTCAGCAGGTGGTTCAGGCCGGGGAAGAGGTTATTAGTTCTGTGATGGAAGCTGAGTGCTGACCTCTACATAGGAAGATGGAGATGCCCTTCCTTACTGGCCAGATATGTCTCATAGTCATTTCAGTTTAGCCTTCATTGCAGTGACATAGATAAGTGTCAGGCTGATACTTATGGAAATGTGCATCTGTGTGTCTGTGAGTCTGTTTGTTTGTTCAAGAACTCCTCCTAAATGGTAAGCTAAGATCACCTAATTTAGTATGCAGCTTCTTCTTCTAATTTAAAGCAAGGTCAGGGGTTGGTTATTCCAAGATAATGGGATGTACCTGGAATTTGATTGTTTCTCATAAAATGGAAAGGGAAGGGTCTTTCAGGAGGGAGTTATACCAAAGAATGACCACAGGGGAGCAGCAAGGGGACAGAGATGGGGACTGGGACAGTTGTAACCCCAGTGGGCCAGCAGGGGGTATGGATGGAGAAAGGGGCAGCTATCTGTTATATATTTCAGAGAGTTTGTCTGTTTGTCTGTCTATCCTCCACATGGGGGACATGTATTCCTTTCCTAGCTGTGTCCACTAGAGCTGCAGTGTCCATGAACAGACACTTTTCACCTGGTCCCAAGCTGCTGCGGAGAGAGAGAGAACAGGGATTGTCTTCTCTTCCGGGGGCAGCCTTTATACAAAGCCATTCATACCCAGAATAATCATTTAAATGAAGAAAAACAAAACTTATTTAAGGACCCAAGCAACGCCAGATAAATCTTCTAGTTAATCAATTAAAGTAACTTGATTAAAATGCAAAATATCATGCTTCAGAGTTAGAGATGAGCCTGCGATTTCAGAAAGAAATAGTAACACTTCCCCATTGCTGGTGGCATCTCCCTGAACCCTTCTGTTTTTACATCTTTTGGACGTTTTGGAAAGGTTTAAACCATGTGGTTAACTGTTTTACCCCAATCACCTTCTATTTGCACAGTGCTAGCTCCTTCCCCGTTGTGCCAGGGTGCAGAACAGGAATGAATACAGTTCTTGTGATATTTCCAGTCCGACTAAAAACAGAAAGCTTCAGAAATTTCACAAAGAAGTGTAAATTTCCTTCCAAATCTAGCAGGCCAAAGGCACTCAAAGAACCCTTGTAATAAAACACTGGAGATTTGTATGCACTTTCCCAAACTGCACCCAGGCACTGATATTTGCGCTATACACTCATTAGGTAATAAGGCACAATATGATTATTTGTAAGTATGATTATTTATTTGTCAAGGACATGTCTAATGGTCTCATAATGACACACTGGCGCTGTTGTTCAGCAAGTCGTTATTAGACCTCCACGAGACCTCATTATTAGATCATAATGTACAGCCTAGTGGGCATTGCTGCAATTATAAAACGTTAACATCTAAAGAAAAAAACCCAGCAAGAGGAGGAAACAGTGCTGTTAGGATGATGACATTTTAAAAGAGCAATAAGGAACTTTCAATGGGGAACTTTTTATTTGACGCTGAAGGTTCCATTCGATAATCTAGTAATACATTGAAGGCAAAATTTTACAAAACATGAATAAGTCAGTTGCTCCAGTTGTATGAATCTGAAACTTCCCGTTTTAATAATTTGACAGTTTGTTAACATTAGGGCTGCTTTCTCACACCCTTAATTATGTTTTGTAATATCTTACTCCAGAAGCAGTAAAATCAAAACAAAACAAAACAAAAAAAATCAACAGGATCCCTTCTGCAATAAGGTGCTGCTCACAATGGATGAAGGCATCAAAATTTGCCTTTAAGTTACTTATGTGCAATGGTTTCCTGAAATAATTAAGGGGTTAAAACTCTGATCCTATCTTCTGTGGACAGAGTTCAGGTCTTCCAATTTACTAACTTTGCTACTAAACCTTGTTGCCCCTTTTCAACATAACACAAGCCCTGCCCCTGCATATAAAGATGCACATGCAGCTTTGGAACCTTGAAAACTGTAGTGTAACAGGAAGAAAAATACCCCTTTTCAGAAGTTACCCATTAAAACACAAAAACATTCTTTCTTTGATCTCAAGGCAACAATATGCTTGTTTTCTTTTAGAGATCCAAAATAAGATTAACAAAAATACCAAATTAAGAGTTAGTAATTAAATAAAGGTTTATAAGTATAATATATCTTTTGGATTGAATTCTTGGTGGAAATCTTCCATTCCTTTTTTTTTGTGCGGGGGGGGAGGGGGTGCGTCACTTAAACTGAACAACGATAAATGATGAATGGGACAGTCACTCAAGCACTACAGGGTCTTTGCTGCAGACAAGGCGAATAACCTTTGAGTGGCTCAGGGTACCAATTCTGTGGTTGATCAGCTTGAGGCCTGTCAAGGTAACAATATCGCAAAATTGGCTGTGCGATTTTTCATTATGTGCTGTTAAAGTACAAAGTGAAGCTTCTTATTGTAGAACTAAGGGGGGAAACGTTTGCCCTTATCTTTTCGGTGCTAAGAGGGGCAGATTTTCTTGGGTAACATGTGAATAAAAGCCTAATACCAGGATATTAATTCATGTGTGTGCCACACTGACTACTAGCAGTGGAATTAACATAATTCAGGGGCCAATCTACAAGTACAATGAGAGTAGAGAGTGATGACACAGTCATTCATCGCCTTCGCAGATCTCTCCATAGTGGGGTTTGGTAAGTGTGTTCATATAATCCCTACTCTTGTGTTGTATACAATCTCAGGTTCAATTCAAATAAACTGTCGCTATACTTCTTCTGGAAAAAACCTTCCCCATGACATTTCCATTACTTTTTCCTGCTGATTTGGCCAGGAGTACTGTAAAAAGAGACCTTCCCATCACAAATTGGCACTTCATTGTTTCAGCCAGAACTCTGAGGTACAGAAATGTGGAAAGTGATAAATGGTGAAGGAGGAAGGATGCACATGGCGTAACTATCAAGCAATAACTGCAATGTTAACAGACTATTTGACCTGGGGAATGGGTAAAGTTTCTGTAAAGCAAGTGGGAGGTGAGAGTAAACGAAAGGAATCTTAGTGGACTCTTCCAAAGTAGAATAAGTCATTTATATGACTTTCTTCATCACGTATTTGGCATGTAACCCTCTCCTCCCCAAATGGTACCAAAAACAAACAGGAAGACCTGTTATTTTTATAGCAATTAATTCAGTTTGACTAGTTTCACACACACACAAAATTAATCATAATCTCTGTTCTATATTCATAACTCTTCCTATTTGTTTTAAGCACATGGAATATAGTCGAGTATTTAGATACAATACAATCCTTTGATGGGTCAACAGAAATATATTTTCTTAAAGATATGGTATCTGCAGCGCTTTTGTGGAAGCTGACAAAGGAATATGTTTGAGCTTTGACAAATAAATTCACCTGAGTTAAGTTGCTCTGTATGTATGTTACCTATATAGCTAGTAAACGGTGTTGTAAAGTTACTAGCAATGAATTATTACTAAAACTAGTGGATTACTTGAATATGAAAGAACACAGACTATCTCTTTCTATATATACAGGAAGGATTGGCCCTATTCATGATTTACAGGCTGATTTCATTCACATAAAGATCATCAAAACCCCAAGTAGCTGAGTATAAACAGTACATGACATAAATGAAACCCTCGAAGGGGATAAATCGCGGAGGTTTATTACAACTGGGAAACTGGAATTCAATATTGCAGAATGGAAAGGTGTTAAAATGCTATGCAGGTTTTGGGGGTTTTTCCCCTTAAATGGGAGGTTTCATGCTCACAAGTCCAGTGTAAAACTTTTATTGGCATGGATTGTGTTTGTTGTTGGCTTATAAGGAAGAAGCGATATATGTTTTCCATCCTTCCAGTCATAGGGTATGTTTACACTGCACAGCTATTTCAAAATAAGATATTCCGTAATAGTTATTCTGAAATAGCACATCTACATTAGGGAAGCCTGTCTCAGACTAATTTTGAGACTTCCGTGAAGTGTAGACGTGCTATCTCAATTTAGAGCCCCAGGAGGCACTGGGGAGGAATGACTTACAATGGCCATGATGAGGCGCTATTTCGAAATAGCATCAGTGGAGCGTCTACAAATGCCTTATTTCGAAATACCTAGTTTGGAATAGGCGTTATTCCTCGTAGAATGAGGTATACAGATTTCAGAATAAGCCTTCCATTATTTTGTAATTTCAAAATAATGGAATGGCTGTGTAGATGCTCACGTTGTTATTTTGAAATAACGCTAGTTATCTTGAAATAACGGTACAGTGTAGACACACCGGAAATGTCCCCAATTCAGAAAGTTTCCTCTGCAACATTTGAGAAATCACTTATGATTAATCCATAATAAACTAGACCAAAAAACACCCCCACTGAATTTCAACATTCCATTCATGGGAAGGAATGGTGTCATAGTTAATTCTCAAACTGCCCTCTTTATAGTAGTGAAACTTAAATACATAAGGCCAGGGTAATTAATTAAAACTGAAAAGTTATCTGAGCTTTATGGAAATTAACTTCTCATGTATTAGTAACTTGAGCTTTGCTCTTATGATGAGTGCCTTGAAAAAGTGATCTAATTAGAGTTTTATATAGGAAAAGTCCTTCAAACACAGCAGGTTCTTTAACACAATAGGGCATGATAAAAACATGTCTGTCTCCATAGGAAAAAGTTGTTCTAATTATCTTGTAAATTTAGTAAAACTTGTTACATTTGTACACATGAATTAACATTAATCAGGCAGCCAGATCTGTTTGCACATGGAGATGCAAAATGTACGTTTCTCTGCTTGCTGAAGGCAGGGTAGGAACTTGTGAGGTGAGGATAAACTGCAACAATTGCTTGTAGAAAAAGGAACAGATGCTGCTGCGTCTATGGAAATCAATGGTACAAAATCTATTGGTTTAACTGAAAGCAAGATCAGGTCCTAAATTATATAAGATTTATTTCATATATCTCATAGTATAGTACAAATCCAAACTACTGATTGCTTCTCTTAACATTTTTACCAGGAAGTGCTGATGTGCAAGATATTAAAAAATAAGTTACTCCAACTGCTTAAAGCTTAAAAAAAAAAAAAAAAGAGTAGATCAATTCAAATGTCAATCCAAATGTCAGGTTAGGGCTTATTTTATCCAGATCATATAATCAAGCAATGATTTGTATATATATTGCCAATGGTTGTTCCTTTCCCACTAAACTCTGCCTATTGTTTATTTTTAGATTGATAAGAGTGCTGTATAAACTCAAAGGCCTGCTTGTCTCTCTCATCAACAAAAGTTGGTCCAATAAAATATATTCCCTCACTCAACTTGTCTCGCTAATGTCCTGTGACCAACACAACCAGGGCTGCTGACAGAACTGCCGAGCCCCTGAGCAAGGTGAGGGGGCCCTAGCTCTGGTCCTCCTGAAAGGGAAGGACATTGGACAAAAGGTTCAGGGTAGGAGGCTAACTTCCTCCAGCTAGCCCTTCAGCTCAGCCATGGGCTCTGGCGGTGATTTAAAGGGGTCAGGACTCTGGCCACTGCTGTTCTGCAGTAGCAGCAGTGGTGGCCAGGAACCCCAGACCCTTTTAAATCATTGGTCTCTGGGGCAGCTGCTCCTTTTGCCCCCCTCCCACACACCCATTGGCATCCCTGAACACAGCTACAACAACACGGCATATCTTTAGATTGTGAGTGCATTCCTGAATGTCTGGAGACTACATAGCACACAATGGGTTCTATCATAAGCAAAAACTAATATGAGTAACAATTCTGCTCTGTCTGTTTAATTATATTTGCTCCTCCAAGCAGTAAAGATTTCCAAACCTTTTTTTGTTTTCTTTATGGCACAGTGTGTCTACCAGTCATGGCACTAGTTCTCTCTCTCATTTCATACTAGTATAATTCCATTAACTTTAATGGAGTTATTCCTGACTCGTATCACAGTAAATAAGATTAGAATCAGGCCCCATATTTGTGAATTCAATGTGTTTTTATTACTGTCATTTTCCTACAATTAAAAAGCTCAAATGTATTTTCTGAATTTAATTTTTCAAACATATAAAATACAAATAGTGTCATTTCTTCACCATGGGCTGGAATTCATCTGTCTCTAGGAAGACAGTAGAGGAAATCAGACCATCATTTTATAGGTTTATCTGTAGCCTCATAAATAGAATTTAAAAAATGAATTAACTGATCTTTTTGTTTGCTGATTTGGTCTTTAATAAGCAATGAACAGTCATATTAATGCAACTAAGCTTTCAAACTCAAGCTTAGCCAAGCAAATAAAATACACTCTTGATTTTTTTGTTAATATACCAGCCAAACATCTGAAAACTTTTAAACTGATCATATAAAATTTTATGCTTCACAAGCTAGGTTTTGTAATATCACAAAACGTTTTGAGTTACAGTCAGTCAAGTAGAAAACATGTCTATGACTGTCAGATAAATCTATTGAGAGCAGTGAAAAAATTCTATCACTACCTAATGGAATGTAACATGCTGTCATCCAGAAGATACCAACCTACACCCATTAGCTTAATTCATGTTTCAGATACTTTTAAAGTGACCCACAAAAACAAATAAACATTAGCATACAGAATTTGTGCACGATGGCATGCATGAGTTAGATTTACAATAACATTTAACAATAATATATCCTTTTTTTTAAAAAAAATAAACAAATCAGGAAAAATTGAGCATCTGGATTAGTTTAAATGGATGCAGAATGCCAAAGGATATTCAAATTGTGCAATATAGGAAGTATGGATAGCAAACTTAGTCTTACTTTTACACTATTTGTTTTTATAAAAACATTGTGCCTGTCATTTCTACTTCACTCACAAACTATCCAATGCTCAGCAGAGAGTTCTGTCTTGTTAAAATACCTTTGTCATCTATTGTACATATTTTTCCTACAGTAGCAAAAGAACTGAGACTATATTTGCAATGAGCAATCCATTTGGCTAATTTTACTCCCCCTTCCACTCCCGTCAGAAGTTGTTATAGAATATTCTAGTTTGTTACTCAATATAATTTGCAAATTTCAAAGATTTATAGTTCCGGTGTGCGGACCACAAATCAAAGGTTAATTGTTGAAAACAGCTTTTGTAGGTGAATGCACATCAGTGGGCAGCTTTCCTCACTATTTGCTCAGCTGAAATTATCAGGATGTTTCTTTTATTTTGTGAGCTTTATGGCATATCATGTCATGACTGTGTTCTAAGAGATATTCAGAATGATACAAAAGAATGATAATAAAATGTGCACTCCATTGATCACTTGTCAAAATACAGATCTCATACTGCCATTCATTAACTCTCACTAGAAACAAATTAAATTTCCTTGTCAAATGGAGTGAGATCTGCAGGTTCTGTCAGGTTAAAAAATGCCTAGGAATTTAATATCAGACCCGAGTCTAAAACCAGAAAACACAAATCTGTATCATACAATGGAAGAAACCAATGGTAAAATTTGATTTTTTCAAGTTAACTCCCAAAAAAGACCCATTAAAAAGCTGATTTGGGAAATAGACCCATTTGTATGCATTTTTCATGGGCATGTATTTGTAAAATATGGTGAGTGAAGAAAAAAAAATCAAGGAATTTTTCTGAATTCACTTTCTCTGATACATTCAGTTGTTATTTTGGCAATGAGGGATGCCACAGAGATCATAGTGCTTGAGCCAGGCAAAATATGAACAAGGTAGTTCAAAATGGCAATGACTGCACATTTAAAATATTACCTGCTAGAAACATCCATGCATGCGGCTCCTTCCATTTAGGAAATAATGTCTGCTGCTATGGCAATTCATTAAAAAGAGTGAAATGCTAAAGAACTGCATTCAAATGAGGAATGGAGAAACATGCAGACAGAGATTGATGGTCACTGTGAGGCGCCCAGTAATCTTCTGTGTCATGGCAACATAGTAGCTCTGCTGTGAGATAGCATAAAAATGGCAGAGGTTGTGTTAGTTAATGCAAAATGCCCCATGGAATATTGAACCAACATATGTGTTGAGCAAAGTACATCTCCTAAGCATGTATCTGATATTCACATTATTATTGATAACTGGAGATGCGCTTAAACCATATCCTAAAGATTAAATAAGCACAAAGCTGGTAGAAGGGTATCACACCTTCTAAAACAACAGTGGATCTTGCAATTTCTTCTGTCTCTATATTGGGCTGTACCTAAATCCAGGGTCAGAATATCTTTGTGGTTTGGGGAGTCTGAAACCCAGGCCATTGCTAAAAGCTTTACTGCACTTCACCACCCTGGTAGCTGATGTGATTATAGGCGGTCACAAATATGGCTCATCAGTTATTCCCTCCAAATGCATACTTTAATAGGGAAGTAAGATACCACCCCCTTTAGTGCCTCTCTTGTAAATTCTGCCACAACAATGAATTGAATGAGGGTTTTTTCCTCTTGTAACAACTAATGACTCTTAGCCCTGCATGCAAAATCCCCCCTTCTCCCCAAATGGTATTGATGGGCAAGCTGTACAATAGCTAGCATTTTTTTATGATGTGATTGCAATGAGATGATCTTGCAAATACCCAGCTGTCAAAAATGTGAGTATAATATGGAAAAAAAACCCAGCTGCACTAGATGTAAAGTTGGAAAATATACTAACCCCCTGTATCAATGAAAGATCACTGTCACCTTTTGAATCTTTAATGATCAAGCTTGTTTCAAAGACACACAATTCACCCACAGTGGTTCATGTCAGGGGACCAGATCACAGCATTCCTGTCCATTAAGGACTATAAATATTGGTTCTGTGAACCATCAATTCATGTTTTTCAACATCAGTGAATTTATGAGCCTACATTTTTCTGGATATAATGATCGTATATTGTTCACTCCTGGTCAGCTCAGCCATGTGCATGTATCTATGTCTACACATACACAAGCATGCTATATATTAGCAAATGGCAATGCTAAAACGGAGATTCTTAGTTGCCCCCTGGCACAAATCATAAGAGCCACAAGCTGCCCCAAATGATCATAGCTAGCGATTGAGTCCCTAACTGGCTTGAACCACAACTTGAAGTCTGTTGTGCACAAGAAAAACTATCATTGAAAAGCAGACTCCTTAGATCTGAACATCTGGTCCTGTAAGAAAATCAGAGTGTAAAAAAATTAAAAATGTTAGGGATGGTGATATATTACAAGCTTATGAATATCAACTTCCTCTAGCATCATAAGAGTTCAGAGTATGAATGTAATGCATATTTTCCCTGTGACAGAAAGGCATATAAAGTGGTAGCCAACAGAGTTATCAAAAGATCTTCCATACCTGTTTTGCAATTATTTTTCAATATATTCCTCTTTCCTTGCCTCCTGCATTCTATGAAGCCCTCCAGCTGGCTATGGGCAGGCGTCTGTTTCCTTTTTCGGCTCAACTTTATATGGAGCCACATTAACTCTTTTATAGAAAGGTGGTTATATTGTCACCTCTGCAGCTTTAAATCCTATCACAGAGTGATTTATTACAACACAGAGTCAAGCAATATGTCTTGTTGGCAAAACTGCTCACTTTTGACATTCATTATATTAGTGTGAAGCACAAAGCAGTTTCTTTTTATTAAAATATATAATTGAACTTTTCCCCAACATATTATTGCTAAAAATCACTAGGTTGGCTTGGATGATGAATTTTTCCTACTTGAACTTGAATCAAAGAGCATCTTCTTTGGCTACTTCAGTGCACTCAGATCTTCATTAGCTGTTTAAAATATTGTGCAAGACAATGGAATCTGAGTCACATTTGCAACCAATTTGGACGTGATTTTAAAAAAATGTTATTAAACTGAATTAAAATCAGTGTTTTGAGATGATAGTTTAATTATCTTAATGTTTGATAGAAATAATGGAATATATAGGTATCTTTCTTTAGGTTAGATGAATGCATACCACACTTATCTGTGCATGCCTACAAAATTACAGTGATTATAGCTACTAAATGACTTAATGGAGCTAATGGATCACAAAAACAGAACTAAACTAAAACTAAATATAAATTTAAGTACATCGTAGGCTACATACCCAGACTGCCAAATAGTGACAGAAGGGGTACGTTTGAATATCCATTCAACTTGGGAAATCATCTTTTTTCTCTCTAAAGATTAGCAACCAGGCTCTGATGTGCTGCATACTGTATTTCCGTTAAATATATAGGATGGCATTCCTGTTTGGTGCAATTACCTTGCCATAATAAACTCTCTAGACTGTAAAATTAACCCCTAAGGTGTTTAGTCTTTAGAACTGTGCATGTTATTAGACACTAAGATCTACTTATACAGTACTCAAGCTTCATGAGCAAAACTCTCATTGACATTCTACTGAGGGTGAGTTAATGATTTAGATGTTTTGGGACAATGACTGCCAGTATTATCATGCTCTTTTCTAGATCTCCAGTGAATGCCAACTTAAATTCCTCTTCTATGACTTACCTCACCTATTGTTTTTCTAGTTTCAGTAAACAGTATGACGTACTCCACAGTAACAAGGCTGGGTTGTTCTCTCAAAACACATCCATTCATGCTTGACTTGAGAGCCAAGGGGTATAATGCACTGACTACATCATAGATTCTGAGTGACAATGGTATCTATCTTCATGTTTAGTCAAGCCCTTTTTATTTCTTGGAATAACTCCACATTACGCTGATTTTTAATTCTTCCTTCTAAGCTATCCTCAGAGTTTACCTGGACCCACACCACCTCCCTACCTTCATGGTGTCCCTTATCCTGCCTTCCTAAGGCTGGAGCCAGCTACAACCAAGGAGCAACTGGTATTGGCAGCCTAGCCCATCCTGGGGTGGGTGGGGCTCAAACCCACAACCCTATGTTTTCCAAACAAATGCCCTATCCCCTAGTCCACTCCAAGACTCACCTGACCTCCCTACCTTCAGGGTTGAAGATGGTCCACCACTGCATACTGCATCTTCACCCTTGGGTTGAAGAGGACTGACTGGAACTCATTAATGCTGCTCTCACAGTCAAACAGAGAAAGCTATTAGAGGGAAGGTTGCAAAGTGATGGTCTCCCCAGGAAGTAGTGAGGGGCAACCCAGACTAGTAAGTGGGCCGCACGAGTGGCCCTCCTTTATCTCAGGGGGCTTCAAGTTTGTTATAACTAAGATGGTCTCCCGGCACTGAGTAGTTTTGGTAACTGCACTTGCGTACCTAGAATGTGTGGTGTGTGCCGATTGAACTGTAGCAGTACTTTGATTGGATGCAGAGAGGGCACACGGCTTTCACAGTGTTGTGTGTAATCAGCATGCACCTCATTTCACATGCCCTTGCTTTCAGTGCCTGTCACTTTTGTAATAGTTGAAGGGGAAAAAAAATAGGCAGATGAAAACCAGCAGAATCCTGAAACCCTGGGCATGGGCAATGGTAAACAAAATGTCTCGTGGACCACACATAAAACTCTAATGGGCTGCATGCAGCCCAGGGACTGAAGATGATCCACCACTGCCTTAGAGGGTGAGCATAGTACATCTTCAGCATCCCTAGGCACTGCTAATAAGAAGGGTCTGACATGAATTTGGGACTCCCCCTTTGACAGACACAGGGCCAGATTGTAAACCTTGTTCTCCCCTTGAGAACTACTTTATTTCTCAATAGTCCTATTGATTTCAGAAAGGCCAGTTGACAAATAAGATACTGAATGAACTCAAGGTGAATATGGGGTTCATAATCGGGTTCATAGAGACTATTACTACAGCCAGTTTATTATGACAATAGTATAATATTGACCAGCTTTGGGCAAACCTCATCCCCAACCCAACTCAAAAAGACTACATGTAGCTAAAATAACAAAGGTTCAGAGAAGGACAACAACAATTATTATTGGTTTAAAAAAAATTATAAATCACCAGGGACTTTAAAATATTAGGGTATTTAGTTTGGAGCTGAGCTGAGACCAACAAACACCAAGTGGCTAACAGTCCTCTCTTATATCCCACCTCCTAACATCAGGTGTTACACTGCAGCAAAGAACCTCCTTGACAAAACTCAGGAGATATCACACCTGCCACTTTTCAAAGACATAAGGAAGCATCTGGCCACCAACTCATCAGCAAAAGGTCAATCTGAACTATGTTACTATCCATCTCTATGGTGGACGCTGCCACTTTATGGTAAATAGAATTCAGGTGGATGAGAAACTGCTGGGGTTCAAGCGGCCACACGATCTAGGGTGAAAGCTCAAATGTTTCAGATGCAGGCAAGGTGTACAGCATATGGCCACACCTAGGAACTCAGGAACAGCCCTTTGGGTAACTGTGGTGCAGTTGATGACTCTGTACACATATTGAATGTCTGCTCATCTCATGCTCATCTATCAAGAGAACTTTTCAGACTCCACACCGCTGATCTGAGACTGCTGAATAGTTAAAATGTGTGATGGCTAACTAAGCCCTTTTGATATTTTCCCCATCTTTGACTCATGTATATATTTTATCTCCCTCTGGTACATTTTATATTTTGTACTCCTTTCAATCTTTGTTATGTCACTTGTGCAAAATAATAATAATAATAGACTAACCATGGCACATTCTAGGAAATATATGTACGGTAGTGTTGTATCAATTTTTGAAAGGAAATGTCGTTTCTTTCTTTCCTATTCAGGAACAATAGAAATGTGGGCTAGACCTGAGATCTCAACCTTTTGTTTTCTGAAGCTCCCCAATCATGCCATAAAAATCCACAGCCTACCTGTGCCACAACAACTGTTTTTCTGTATGAAAAGGCCAGGGCCAGTGGTGGGAAATAGCAAGTATGTCAATAGGGTTACCAGGTGTCTGGTTTTTTACTGGAATGCCTAGTCAAAAACAGACCCTGGCAACTCTGGTTCCTGCAGCTCCTAGGCTCAGGGGCACTCAGGGACGCCCCATGCACTACTCTTGCACCTGCAGGAACTGCTATCATGCTCTCATTGGCTGGGAACTGTGATCAATGGGAGCTGCAGGGATCACACCTGTGGGCATGAGGACGACACATGGAGCCTCCCCGGCTACCCTTCATGTGCCTAGAGGTCATAGAATGTGGTGGTTGCTTCCACAGAACTGCGGTAAGTGCTGCCTGGGCCCTGTACCCGAAGCCCCTCCCGCACCCCAACCCTTTGCCCTAGCCTGGAACCCTCTTCCACACCCCGAGCCCCTTATTTCTGGTGCCAGAGTCCACTTCCCTAACCCAGAGCCCATGCTCCCCCTGCATGCCAACCACCCGCCCCAGACCAGAGCTCCCTCCTGCAATCCAAACCCCTCATTTCCAGCCCCACCCCAGAGCTCAGACCCCCAGCCAGAGCCCTCACAGCACTACAGCATCTGAACCCCTTGTCCCAGCCCAGAGAAAGTGAGTAAAGGTGGGGGACAGCAAGTAACTGAGGGAAGGGAGATGGAGCAAGCTGTGGGCTTGGCCTCAGAGAAGAGGCAGGACCTTGGGCTGTGGCAGAGCAGGGGTGTTCAGTTTTGTGTTATTAGAGGCAACACAGGAAACTTCCCTCCTGTCAGCTGCTGAGCACATTGCCACTGCTGAACTAACTGGAACACTGACAGCCAGAGAGGCGAGTCCAGAATGTGGAAAAGGTTACTTGACTTCTGAACAATACTCAGAAAGAACACAACATGATAACAAAGGGCAGTAACCCCAAATGTATGGAAAGACAGCACAGTCCTGAAAAGTGGCAGATTCGAGCATCTGGAGGGAGTGGGACTAGATCCCTAGTGGGTGTAATCTGAACTCAATGCAATTACGCCCATTTATACAAGCTGAACATCTAGCCACTTGTGTCTGAACAATGGTAACTAAGTGCTTCATGCGGGGGATGCATAAAAAAGTCCTTCTGCTGGCAACATCCTTAATTAGACTAGTATTGCCAGGGGAGCCAACAGCCACACTGGGTCCCTGGGCAGCGTGGGGGAGGCCCAGCCCCAAGGTTCTAGAGTGGGTGGGGCCCTCAGGCAGAAGGGCAGGTCTGAGGGCAGAAGGCACTCAGACCACGGCATCCCCTCAGTACTGCCTGGAGCAGGTCCTGTGGCACCCTGCCTCCCCAGGCAGCCCTAAGAGCCTCCCGGAGTGCTCCATGTGGTGCGCCAATGGTGATTTAAAGGGCTCTGGCCACCACCATTGCCATAGTAGCAGTGGCAATGGTGGCCAGAACCCGGTGCCTCTTTGAGTCGCCAGGCCATGGGCAGTTACCCTTTCCACCCCCCTTGTCGGTGGACCTGATTATTGCCAAATAAATAATGGAAATGTCAGCACTGCTCTCTTAGGGTATGTCTACACTGCAGGGTTTTTTGGGGAAAACGGCTGTTTTTCTGAAAAAAAAAAACCTCCAGTTACATCTACACTGCAATCGCTTACTTTTGGGAAAAAATCGAAAGCTCAGAGGGGTTTTTCTGACATTGGTAAACCTCTTTCTACGAGGAAGAAGCCCTTTTCTGAAAGAGCACTTTCGGAAAAAGGCGTGTGTGGACAGGGAAGAGGGAGTTCTTTTGAAAGAAGAGGAAAGAGGAAAAAGCACAGGTGCCCTGGTGGCCACTCCATCCATAGTAATCACAGCTTAAACACGAGACAGTGTCCATCCAGTGTGGATGCTGTCTTGCGAAAAAGCAGATCACTTTTTCGATGTGCTTTTGCTGTGTGGACGCTCTCTTTCGGAAGAAGTTTTTTTGGAAGATCTCTTCCAGAAAAGCTTCTTCCGAAAGAAGCCTGCAGTCTAGACATAGCCTTAGATTACTGATCTGGGGAGAAGAAAGGCATGGAAAATGAAGCCCCGTGTAAGCACAATCTTGGCTTCTGACAGAAGTAGATAATGTGCATTGTTGGGGCTAATATAAGGTGTCAGCTGCAGCTCACATGGGGGACAGAAACATTGAAGCAATCTGTTACTGAGCTGTCTCCTTCCCCACGGGCCAACACTGCTGGAGAAACAATAAGGGAAGTGAAAGTTATGATAGGTATGGTAGACCACAGGGAAAAAATGGTAACGAAAGGGAATGTTGACCAAACGTTTGCAGCAGAGGGCCAAAAAGCAATAGAAAGTAAGAAGTCCCCTGCGAGCTTTTGTCCAAAAGCAGCAGGCCAGGAAATACAAAAACCACTGTGACCAACTCTAAGCATTCTGGCACAGAGAGGATATAAATGTTATTTATGTATGGCTGCTATAAAATCATGCCCATCATTCGGTGGAATTTTTTTTAGTAAATACACAATTAGGGACATATTTGTAAAATGTTGCTTCTGTTTTTGTGTCCATAAGGTACAGGTAATTGGACCACAGTTATCTGTGTGTGCAGTTACTGTCACTTGTAATTGCACCCAAAGATCAGATACTAAAATGTCAAAGTTGCCTTCATAGCACAATTAGACCTCCAGACATGAAAGAGGAGGCTTAACTAAGTCTTATACATCACACACAATAAGCAAAACAGTAATGTGTGAAACTCAGGAGAAAAGGGGAATATTTAAAAGGAAGTTTTCCACACTTTGTGAAAACACAAAAAAAGTTACTTTTTTATTTCAGCTTTTTGGATAAAGAGCCAAAGTTGTTTCTCAGATTTTGGTGATGATAGAGCTCTTAATAGTGTAAAAAAATATTCTTAGCTTTTGGATAAAAAGAGGTGCTAAAAAAGAACAAGAAAAGGCTGAAAGAAAACCTGAAAGACATTCAGTAAAATCTTAATTAATGTGAAGAGCTTAAGGCCTGAAAAGCAACTATAAATCCAAACTGTGTAGATCTCTGAATTAAGGTTTACCTTCCTTGTCATGTTCTGCAGGAGATTGGAAACGGTTATAGTCTGGAAACACATTAATGAGATGATAACAAAGCTTTGCTACGAAAGATAAAGCAGTGAATAATTCAATTTAGTGACCAAATCGGAGGTGCAAAATCCACCCGGAGAGTGACGTGGAAAATGGAAATGAATGCACTTTATTGAGGCTAGAGCTGCAGTTTCAAACTCTGGTGAACAAAGCTTTATCGCCTCTGAGCTTCTCAGCTCAGTAGGCTCACAATCCATTACAGCCTTAAAGTGCCTCTTAGCAAGGCTTGACTGATAAATGCTTAACAAGGGGGATGTCACCTTTCTTCCTCTCCTGGTCCTGTGTTTATGAAACAAATATTTCCATTTGACTCCTACAGTGGATCCCTCTTGTTAAGAACCTTGCCCTGTAATATACATGATGAGGAAGAGCAAGCTAAAAAAAAATTAAACAAAACTTGGGAAACCTTACAAATGACTCAAAGGGAATTTGAAGCATCCTGAATGAAGCTGCTAAAATGGAAAGCAATGGCCAGAACTAGATGGATGCTGATCTCACAGAAAAAACATGGGGCTAGCTCCTCCTCATGGTTTGTGAGAAAATGCAGAAGGGAAGAACACCTCTATATCTCTTGCTGCTGTTGCTGACCTACCATATTGCCTCTTCTGGTCGGTGGGCATGACCTTTTCTGTCACACACAGACTGCGGCTCTGGGGAGCAGTGGAGGGATTGGGAATGAACAGCAAAATATGCAAAGGCCAGAGCCCAGGATGGGACTGCTTTGTGCTCTGACACATGCTTCAATTTCATTCAGTCATCCCCAAATGCCTTGCCCAGAGTGATGGAAAAAAGTTGTGGAGGGATGCTACAAGGGATGACCTTGATGGTGGTCACTTAGGGTGCTTAAAGCATCATCATTCTTAAGGGACTTCTTATACTTATGTGTACGCTACTCATTGGATCCTGCCATCTTGCTCGCTGTCCACAGCCCCTTGTCACATGCTCTTCTGTAATGGCAGACAAAGGAAGGAGATGTGGGTACATAAAAGCCCTCACCTCATAGGCGCCAACTCCTTGGGTGCACCAGGGCTTGGGGGAAGAGGTGGAATGGGGGCAGGGCTTGATTGGAGAGGGTGTTGAGCACCCTCCTGGCTGGAGCGGAAGTTTGTGCTTATGTTTTTATGTCATTCTCCTGCCCACCCCCAAACTCCCTCCTACATGGGACCGGGCTGTTACTCTCCCCTCCAATAGCACAAACTCAAATGGCCCCTGGTTTGAGTGAGAAAAGACTAGTACTATATGTGACAATGAGTAAATTAAAAACACCAAGCTTTATCCAAAGGTACTGTGACGGACCCAGACCAATTGGCTGCTGCCAATGGAAGGCAGATATGCTGGTCTCTGGGTGAACAGTTTTCTGTTCCCTGAGTGACCAGGGCAGGAGCTGCTGCAATTCAATTAAATCAGGTAGGCACTTGGGGCCAGTTAAGAACTTGCCAGAAGCAGCAAGTTAACCAGAACACCTGCAGCCCCATAAAAGCCTCTCTTCCGGGGGAGGGAGCCCAAGGACTGGGAGTGAAGAAGTGCGCTGGGAGAGAACTGAGGACTGCAAGTGAGAAAGTGTGCTGTGGAGGATCAGGAAGGACCTATTCAAACACCTGGGAGAAGGTTCTGGGAGGGATCCTTTAGGGAAGTGGTCGAGGGAAAAGGCTGCAACAATGGGAGTGGAAGAAACTGCCTTGGGGTGCCTGGGCCAGAACCCAGAGTAGTGGATGGACCCTGACAAGGGAGACTAGGACTGTGGAGGAGCTTAACCCCCAACCCATTGACAGGCCTATGATGAGAATGGCTCAGTAGGCTGTGACCTTTGCCTCTAGTAAAGGCAAAAGGCTAAGTAGAGGATCACAGTGAGCCTCTTAGGGGTCCTAGAAATGCAGAACCCCTCACCCCTGAGGCAAGACAGAAGCTTTGCCACAATGCATATATTCTGACCAGGGATCCTCATATAACTATGACTTGTAGGGAAGAGCAGGTAGTGCTAAGAGACAGTAGAGTCTCCCATTTCAAGGCTGAGCAGCCCTTTGTGTGTGTGTCTCTCTAACATTGAGCCATATCTTTCTAGGGATGATAACTCTCTATGAATATATTTTTACCTGGTAATCTTGTGCATATATTGTTCCTATGCCTCAGAAAACTAAAAAATCTGCATACAAACCATCTATTGCTTTCTGTTTGTTTTATCTGGAGGTGTAGAAAAAGTGAATAGTTATTTACTCCTTCCCATAACACAGGAAATGAAATTAATAGGTAGCAGGTGTAAAGCAAACTAAAGGATGTACTTCTTCACACAATGCACAGTCAACTTGTGAAACTCCTTGCCAGAGGCTGTTGTGAAGGTCAAAACTATAATAGGGTTTTTTAAAAAGCTAGATAAATTTATGGAGTATAGGTCCATCAATGGCTATTAGCCAGGATAGGCAGGAATGGTGTCCTTAGACTCTGTTTGTCAGAAACTGAGAATGGGTGAAAGGGGATGGATCACTCGATTACCTGTTCTGTCCATTCCCTAGGGGGAACCTGGCATTGGCCACTGTCAGAAGACAGAATACTGGGCTAGATGGACCTTTGATCTGACCCAGTATGGCTGTTCTTATGTTCTTATATAAGAAAACATAGGGAGGGGTGAATTAAAATCCAGTGTACTTAGGAGAGAGACAGACAAAAAGAAGAAAGGACCTCAATACGCTGCTTTCAAAGACTTCTAATATCAAAATGACCCTTGAAAGTGAGAGCAGAGAAGATGAGCATTGACCAAGTAATGAAGGATGAAAATACCATGAAAGAAATATGAGAGTCATCAATAACTATATACATCAGATATTGACTTCATGAGAGCCCATTGTTTCTCTCAGGACTAATAAAATTGGCCTTTAGGTTTGTGGACTAAATCCAGCAGCTTTCCTGAGTTGGCCCAGCTTTACTACCAATGAGTGTGTTGAGCCAGCATAATATGAATGTGTTAAAGGCTTGGGTCAACCATACATGAGTTTATGGAACTTACATTGGCATTTGTTAAGACTGCATACTGTGACAAAATCCCTTGGTAGCTCCCTGGGGGTTTTGCGCTTCTTGGTTGTTACTTGAGCGCCTCAGAGACTCATGGAGCCCCCTTTGTTGCCCTGGGATTTCCCTAGAGGCAAGGATCCCCGCTTACCGAGTCATTCTCATCACAGGCCAGTCCCTTGGGGTTCGGTTCGGTTCGGTTCGGTTCGGTTCTGCTCTGGTCTGCTCTGTGCACCTTCCAATAACTCCCCCTCCGTCTGCCTGGGAGGAATCCTTTTATAGGAACCCCGGAGGCCTTAATTGGCAGCAAGTGCTTACTTAACCCCAGCTGCAAGCTGCCTCCTAATTAGGCCTCTATTTTCTACCCTGGCTGCTGGGCTGTGTTCAGGTGAGGCTAAGTTGGAAACAAGAAAGTATTAACCCACCTCCCAATATGGCTGCCTTCTATAAGAGTTTTGCAGTTTGCAGGCTGTGGTCTGTCACAACACACACAAATGATAAGCAGTGGAGAGGTGCGCTGAAGTGTGTATGAATGCGCCCATGCACGAGGAAGTCATCACATCTGCTGCATGTGAACATCAGGAGCTAGAGGAGGATTAGGCAAACTTTGATTTAGCCAACTCTGTCATAAATTTAAAACAAGATACCATCTAAAAGGTAACAGGAAAATGGAAGAGGCAAGAGCTACTACAATCTATCGTTGTCCTGCCCCTCTTTTTATAAGAAAACCGGGACAAGCCTAACTTTCCAAGGCCTTACTAGAGTGCTTCAGTCAATACCAACAGGGACTCATGGAATTCCAAGGCCTAGCCATTTGTTTGTGGCCCGAGGTTTGATTTGTGTTTACGCAGGGCTCAACATGCGGCCCGCGGGTGGGATCCTTTGAACATGGCCTCTACTGAGAACATACTCCACAATGGTGAGGCAGGTAGGATGAGCATTGAAAGATACAAGCGGAAGGGCTGGCTGGAACAGATGGGTACAGGATGTCGACATTTCTAGCCCCCAAGGAGGAGATGCCAGGAACACCAGGGCATTGTGGAAAGTGCTGGCTACTTAGCCTTGTGGGCAGAGCTTGAGAGGTGCTGACTGGCTCACACTGGCCACGTTTGGGTCTGGTGCTGCAGCTTAAGGCTTAATCTTTGTATTCATGCCCGTCAGTGTGAAAGAAGCTATTTGCATATATATGCAAATATATTTGCTTGTATATGCAGCCACACTTAAGTTGCATCCCTTGGCATGTGCTGTGAGTATCACTATGGGCCCCGGGGCTTCCAAGGTTGAGTAGCTGGTGCCTTCAGCCCCATTCAGAATGCTTCATGAGGAAATATCACGAGAGTTTGAGCAGTCACAGAGATGTGCTGATGCCTAATTTGGGCATTACTCCCTCTCTTAACCTCTACAGGATTGGGAGACCTAGACACACTCTCTCCTCAGTCATTCCAGCTCCATCCCATGGAATCTGATACCCGAGGCCAGGACAAACTGCCCAAATCTGCAGTCCTGTGAAAGGAACAAACCATCAGGGCAGCCAGTGAAATGCAACCTGAGCCACTGCTTCCCAGTCCCAGACCAAATGAACTTCAACCCTCCTGCAATCATCCCCTGCGCAGGACATACCCCCGGATACATAAAATGCAACACTGATGTTAATGCTATACATGCAACCACTGGCTTACTAGAGAAAGAGAGTGGGGTGTTTCTGGCCACATGCGTGGAACAGGAAAAAGGCGGCTTCTGCCTCGAGTCATTTTGTATGGGAGTAGCCTGTAAGTGGTGCTGGGATTGGCCAATAGCAACCTCCTCATAGAGGTGCAGCCGCTGTTGGCTGATAGGCACCGCTCTAGGTGTATGGACTCTCCTCCAGACCCACCCCGAATTTCAGCTCCAGCACCCCTTTCCAGAGAGTGAAAATTCCTAACCACAACAGGCCAGTTTTCAGCTGCCACACATATTTGGATTAGACGCTGCAAGATAGTGAGTCAAAAGGAGAGTTGTGGGTGCAGTTTGAAAGTCCAAAAGTTTTATAGCTTTGTCCTTAACACACAGCAGGAGACAGTGCCGGACCGAGCCATAGTTGCATCCCAGGCAGCGGGCGCGTGGCGCATGTGCGGCCCCGCCCCCGGGTGCGCAGCTCCCCTTACCATTTCAATCAGGTGCCCCCCATAGGTTGGCACCCCGGGCAGCTGCCCGGCTAGCCCCCCCTTAATCCGGCCCTGGCAGGAGACCAAGACCCCAAAGTTGTCGTCTTTAGAATTAGATCCCTTCTGACTTTCGGTATTCAGCCTTCTTTTAGGAACATGCACAAAGGGCAGAGTATCAGTTTAAGAGCCAGGTCCATTGAATTAGTCACCACTAAAGACTGCAGATTAATGTTTAAACAATTGATCTAGCCGACACCACTGAGTAACACAGTAAAAGGAGCACTTAAAGAAGGAGTTAATGTGATTAATCCAAATGCAAAGTGGCTGCCTTGTACTTCTGGGATTTCCAAGGAAGGAGAGCTTCTGCAGCGCAGTAGTGCAGCCCGAACACAAAAGGCCTGGTATTGAATTAGAAGAGCTAAAGCTCCCCTGTTGTAACAGATAGCTGTTGTTGAGCCTTTTGTTTTTCTCTTTTTCCCTCTTTCTCTCTAAAAGGCACTGGCATGCAGTGTCCAGGCTCTGTGATGAAGTCCGGATTTGCTATCCTATCACACTGCCATTGCAGCTACAATTAGGGTTTCCAGGCATCTGGTTTTCCACTGGAATGTGTGATTGAAAAGCGACCTGGGTGGCTCTGCTCAGCACTGCTGACCAGGCTGCTAAAAAGTCTGCTAGGTGGTGCAGAGAGTCTCCCAGTTGGCCCTGGTTCCACGCACCTCCTGGAAGAAGCCGGCATGTCCTCCATGTGCTCCTAGGCACAGTGCGCTGTCTCTGCCCTTACCCTGAGCACTGGCTCCACAGCTCCCATCGGCTAGGAACTGCAGTCAATGGGAGCTGTGGGAATGGTGCCTGCAGGTGAGTGCAGCGCACAGAGCCTTCTTTGCTCTTTCACCTAGGAGCTTCCGAGACCCACCTAAAATAAGTCCCTCCTTGAGTTTGCACCACCACCCTGCTGTGCCCCAAGCCTCTGCCACAGCCCTGACCTCCCTCCTGCACCCAAACTACTTGCCAGAGCCCTCATCCCACATCCCTCCTGCACCCCAACTCCCTGCCCCAGCCCTCAGTTCCCACCCACACTCAGAGCCCTCATTAGTATCCCTCCTGCATCCCCAAATGCCCAACTGGAGCCTTCACCCTGTTGCCCAGTCCTTGCCTCAGCCCTGAGCCCCCTTGTAATGCCTCAAACTTCTTATTCCCTGCCCCATAATAGAGACTGTACCCTCCAGCCAGAGCCCTCATCCTCACACTCACCTCAACCTCCTTCCCCAGCCCAGAGACCCCTCCCACACCCTGGACATCTCATTTCTGGCTCTACATTGTAGCCCACACCCCCTCCCATACGCCAGCTAGCTCCCTGTGAAAATAAATGAGTAAGCAAGGGTGGGGGAAAGCAAGCAACCGAGAGAGGGGGAATGGAGTGAGTGGGGGCAGGGCGTAAGAGATGAGGCTGGGCAAGAGGTGGGGCCTCAGAGTAGGGGCAGGGCAAGAAAGTTGGCAATCCTAGCTACAGTCATTAGCCAGATGAGGTTCCTCATCAGTGACTGGTGCACATGTTTCCTTACATGGGTCATGAGACATTGTAAACTAAGCTCAGTCCCTAGAGTTTTTTGATCTGTTGTATAGATTACGGTGAAACTGCAAACCCACCTAACCAAGGCCTACTTTAGCTGGACAAGACCCGGCTATTCTAACCCCCTCAGCTATTCTAAACTTTCACCTCTTCCCATCTGTATGTGCAAGAGTGGCTGATACTTTTACACATCAAAAACTCACATCATATTGCACAGCAAGAAAAAATGAGTTAAAATGGGTTACACATTTTTTGAAAGATGCATCATATGTTTATCCTTTCATCTATCTTTAGTATTCACATTCAGTGCACTGCAGAGTAACTATACAGCAAATATGAAAAGTCAGGATGGGGGTTGGGGAGAAATAGGCACCTATATAAGACAAAGCCCCAATTATCAGAACTGTACTTAAGGTTCCCTCTAAACTGCGTGGTAGCATGGCACAGCAGCTGCTTAATCAGCTCCGCCCAGCCAGGGGCTCAGGGCTCTGCACACAGAGCTGCCTGGTGGGGGGAGGAGCACTTTTCCCGCAACGACAGCGGCAGCTCTCTCCTGAGGGCAGAGCAGCTAGTCTCTCCCAGCTGGTAGGGACAGTAGCACACTGCAGGAAAAGGACCTTTACAGCAAAATGTAGATTTTCCAGACATCAAGAGCAGAGGGGGTGTTTTCCCCCTCTGTTGGAATGCTAGGTTTTTATCATTGTCTGTTTTATAAAAAAAAAAGAAGATATAAGCTGCATCAAATCTATATCTGAGAGCAAAGCTATATCTAAACTAAGTACATTATAGGATCATAACAAACCTATTATTAATAGCACTGGTCAAAAATATTTGAAATGAATGGTGTTTTTCTCCTCATTTATGGAAAAATAATTTTTTGTGAAAAAAATGTGCCCATCTCACATTTTCTCCCTCTAAAAATTTGTTATTCTGTCTAGACTGCAGATCTTCCAAAAAAACTTCTTTCGAAAGACAGAGTCCACACTCAAAAGTGCATTAAAAAAGTGATCTGCTTTTTTGAAAGAGAGCGTCCAGACTGAATGGATGCTCTCCCGCATGTAAGCTGTGATTGCTATGGACAGAATGGCTTCCTCTTTCCTCTTCTTCCGAAAGAACTCCCTCTTCTTCGAAAGAACACACCTTTTTGTGAAAGAGCTCTTTTGCAAAAAGGCTTCTTCCTTGTAGAATGAGGATTACCAATGCCAGAAAAACCCCTCTGTTCTTTCAATTTTCTTGTGGAAGAAAGCAATTGCAGTGTGGATATTCCTCAAGTTTTGTCAGAAAAAAAGAACGGTTACTTACCTGTAACTGTTGTTCTTCGAGATGTGTTGCTCATGTCCATTCGAATCAGGTGTGCGCACCTGATTCGAATGGACATGAGCAACCACTCGAAGAAGAATAGCTGTTTTTCCAAAAAAACTCTGTTGTAAAGACATAGCCCTAGAGCACAGACTTCTCCTTATCTAAAGGAGACTCTCCATTAGCTGTTTGCAATATAGGGCCCATGAGGCACAGTGAAGCAGTTTTCATTCCATTCAGTAGACGACAATGTTATATATACAAACTAGGCAGATCATCACAAAAATCTTACCTAGAGGTGACTAGCTGAAAATTGAAACTTTGACACACGCAGTTATTTGTCTTTCTAATTCTCTGGCTTTTCAGATAGGATAGCCAACAAAAGACTAAAATGACAATAAATTATTTATTATGTCATTCACCATCCACAACTAATAATGGATTTAGCTTACAGACATATTCTCCCCCTTGATTCTACAAACAACTCTCTTCCTGTCAGAAACTTGTTCCGCATGCATATCACAGGGACAAAAATATAATTTTTGCCCTTTTCATTTTGATAGCCCTTTATTAAATTAGATCTAGGCACCAGGGAACAACTTGTTTCATTTTGCAATATGCTGAATAATGGAGTATTTGGTCTGACACAAACATAAATGGAAGAGCAAGTGAGAAATATTTGTTGATTTTAATCTCTCGTCTTGAAGCACTTAGGGACACAGACACATGTTATTAAAAGGCTATCTATCTATCTATCTATCTATCTAGTCCCATTAAAAAATATAAGTGGCCACTGGATGTCACAATTTCTATATAAAATACAATAGAAAGGACATTTTTTGGTAGTAAAAACAATGATCCTCAATGACATTAGTACGATAGAAGACCCATGTACAACATTTTGGAACATAATTCATTGAAGTACTGCTTTGTCACTATATTATCTATAATTAGCCCCCCATGTATGTTACTGTATGCATTCCAAGAAAAAAATACCTTCATTGTGTCCTGTACCACAGAACATCCAATACCTCCACCTCCCAAATGTTCTATCAACTTTACAAATAGACATTCAAACAAGGTATAGACTCATAGCATTGAAACACAGCCACCTCGTGTGTACATGTGTGTGTAGGGGCACGGGGGGAGAGATATGGCAGATGTTTCAAAGCACACAGCAGCATTACACAACAAGTGAAAAAGAATAACACATCTGATTGAAGTGACAGAAATTTCAAGTTAGAATGTAATTACCCACTTGGGATTTAATAGGAGCTTTCTCAATTTATCCTTTAAAAAACATATCAGGGACAGGATCATAATGATAGGAAACAATCCTGGTGTTATAAATTCCATTAAGAGAACTGATTAAGATTCAGACAGCTCATATTTATGGAAATTTCAAACTAAGTCCATAAAACCTGCAAGAAGTGATGAATGATCTTAATTTTATCACCGAGAGTTAGTCCCATTGACATCAATCGGATTATCAATGGGACACGCAAAGTACCTTAAGTTAAGCATGTGCATAAATTTTTGCAGGACTGGGATGTAAGGGATGTATTCCACTGTTGATTTTCATGCTGAAGGTCCACCCCAAGGGACATTCAGGAGCCAAATTTTCCCATTAGGATTGCCATGCTGCACTCTCTGCCTTCAATAAAGCCAGATTATATGCATCCAAGGACAAAAATTTGGTTGCTCCATTTTCATTATTGACATATAGAAACATACCTGAATTTCTATCATCTAAGATATACTAAAACATATGCCACTCATCTTCTATATGCAGTGTCAAAGTGGGTTTGCAATCTGTTGCTCTGAGCATCTGATCTATTTTTACCTCTATATTGCTCAGACTGAAAAATATTCTGTGCCCAAGCTGAACACTGCTACTCACATATCCGTCATGGAAATGTATTTTATGGACAGTTTAAGACATGACATGAAATGAATTGCTGATAGAATTTCTCTGAAAGCAATCATAGAAGTAGGGACTATATGCCATAGACATTGACTCCTAGCTCATCTTAATTCTTCCATACTGATAAGAGTTCTGCTGCCAATGGCAGTGATTAAGAACTGTTTTTGTTTAGGAATCCATTGATTGTCTGCATAGCTCATTCGATGCACTAGTTCAACTTTGTGATAAAGCATTTTCACACCGATGTTTTCTGAAGCATTAGAAGGAAAAATGTTGAAGAGGGCACAAGCATGTACACTGAAAAGTGGCAATCATTGAATTCCTAAATTGCGGCAGCTGGACAGCTCCTAAATATTGCTGTCTCTGTCAAAGATATAGCCACAGTATCAAATTAGTACCATAAAAGATTTGAAACTCTTAAAAAGAAAGCAGGATTGTGCTAATTGCCTTACAGCACAAGTATTTTTTCTTCTGATCTGAGGATCTTCCATTACTGATCAACAGTTCCATGAAAGTCCATTCCCTCCAGTACTATTCTTGTATCTTGTCAATTGATAGAGTGGATGTAACAAAGGCTCTTTTGGCTAAATCTGCACACTAATTGTTGAAACTGAGTTATCAAAATGAAGCAGTTCAATAGAACAAAAATGATTTGGATTCTTATGTCAGTGTGTAGTCTGTTCTTGTATTAACTTCTGGAGCAAAAGTAAGGCACTCAGGCATTTACTACACTTTATGACTGAAATGTGCTAGCGTGCATGTCATCCCTGATATTCCATAATGAAGTTTGGTTTTCACAGTCATCAGAAAGAAATCCTTGTCCTCCATAGTTAGGGAAACACAATCATACTAGCAGCAGCTGTTTGTAGACATCAATGCTGTCAGCAGAGCGCCAGCAGCCATAGCTAGAACCCTGCATATCCACCAATATCTGCAGACTATCCTTAGAATCATAGAATCATATGATTCCACCATCATATGATTCTAGGATTCTAAGGAGAGTGGAGCAGATACCCATGCATGGCTCTCGACCCCTTCCTTACAGACCCCTGGTGGAGTGGGGGTGCAAGGGCAGGCCCCTGCACTGCTGGCAGGGAAAGAACACAACAAGCGCCATCCCAAATCTCCTTGCAGGAGAGGCTGAGTGCCAGCCCTGCCCAGCCCCCCTCTGTCCCACCTCCTGAGCCCTGACCTGCAGAGCCCCGTTCCCAGGTCCCTGCTGCCCCTTATCCCCAGTCCCTGCTTTCATGTTGCCGGCCTCTTTCCTGCATGACTCTTCCCCCTCCTCGCTCATCTGTGCTCCCCTCTCCTTTCCCCTGTAGATGGTTGCTGTGCAGATTATAGTAAAATCTAGCTCACAGAT
The DNA here is from genome assembly GCA_019425775.1 of Rafetus swinhoei. Classification (NCBI taxonomy): domain Eukaryota; kingdom Metazoa; phylum Chordata; order Testudines; family Trionychidae; genus Rafetus; species Rafetus swinhoei. The sequence continues at coordinate 15,771,575 of CM033428.1, read as the reverse complement.
TGCGAATCAGATGATGAGGTGAGCCTGGCAGATGCAGATTGGATGTGGATCCAAGTTTTTGTCTCTGTGCAGGGCTCTAGCCATAGCGCGGACAGAACCTTTGTGTTATCAATGACTAACTCACTACCTAGATTTCACTACCAGGTCCCAGCTAGTTCAGAATTTAGCAGCACAGGAGTTTCAGATTATTTGCTTGGCTCGTCATAGTTCAGGGAACAGCTGCTATTGTACCTGCAGAGCTAGGCCTAGGAGCAACAGAATGGTCAGGGGATCTCCACTGCAGCAGAACACTCCACTCAAACTCTTCTGCAGAGCGGAGCTCCAGGGATTCAAATCTACAACAGGCACTACTCTATGAGCACTTCTAATCTTACCCCACTCTGTCTAGCACTTTCTGCATCTGTCTCCAGAGAGAGAAGAAAAATGACTTGATTAAGATTCTCCAGTGCTAGCTGCTCTGTTGTGATTCTCCTGTGGAAGTACCACATTATTATATTTGCTGTGTTCTCTCTTTACTCTAACGTCAATTGCTTGTTTTCTTATGTATGAACAGCTGGGAAAACATTTGCACGAAAGAGCCTCAGTTAGATCTAAAAGGAGATGGGTTGGGCCATTTCCACTGTGCATTTTATTTCTCTCTATTTCTGTTCAGACATCTGATGAAGTGGTTTTTACCCACGAAAGCTGATGCCCAAATAAATCTGTCAGTCCTTAAAGTACAACAGGACTTCTCATTCTTCTTGTTCAGACAGGGATATTTCACTAATCTGTATTAAAATCTTGTTACAGTCCAGTCAATCATCTTTTAGACTGCACTCCTTCAAGGACTTTATTTTACTAAAGCAGCACGGTCTAGTTGCAAACCTCAGCAGTTACACTGTAATTTCAAATAGAGGAAAATTGCTTGGGCAATTGTTTGAGTTCCAGACTATATCCTATGGGAGATATTGAACAGTGGCAACAGGTTATCTCAGACAACTGAACAAAAACTGCTGCGCTGTCTGTGATGTCTGTACAAAGAACCCCTAGAATCCATAAAAGCGACAGACTTTAGATGGAATGAATTACTAGGCCTTCTCAAGTTGTTTCTGTGTTACGAATGCACCTTTTTACTACTTCATAAGTAGGGCTGGACTGAAAATAAAAATGAATCTGTTAATATAAATGGTTTTTTCACCTGGTGAATGTATATATTTGTGAGTTCAGTAGAAGTGTATATATATTATATATGCATATGTGGATATAGGAACATATATATGACTGCGTGTATATGTATGGACACATATGTTTGTGTGTATATGTACATATATGTATGTGTTCACATTTACTTTAAACAGGCACATACATACACAGTGGCACTGGAACAATTTTTAGGGTGGGGGGGCTGACCTGTGCCTCCCCTTACCCTTATCCATGCCCCTCACTGCCCCAGGCTGGGGCCACAGGTGGGGCAGCTGTAGCGCACAAAACACGGAGCCAGCAACTGGGACTGGCAACATCTGAGACCCCTGGGTCAGCAGCAGAGATCCTATAACCGGTGATCAGGACCCAGGGCTAGCAACAGGGCCATGGCTCCCAAGCACGGGGACAACAATGGGAGACACCAGGCCAAAACCTGGAATGTTGCAGCAACCCGCTACACCTCTACTTTCACACCTTGGCATGCACGCACACACTTTTACATATATTTATTTCAGCACACATAGTGAAGGCATAAGAAGGGCTCTGTCACACCCTCAAATATGTAAAAGCATTTATCAGAGGGGCAAAAACTCTATCCTAGTTTCAATGGGTATTGTACCAGCCCCTAAGTGTAGACATTATTGAAGTTAAAACTATGCTGAGTTGAACAAACATTTGAATCACTGTGAGGATTTACTTTTTGTTCCTGAGCTCAGGCACCCAGGCTGTGATTTTGTCCTCACCCACAACTACTTCCATTTCGGAGACAATTCCTATCTCCAAATCAGCGGCACAGCCATGGGCACTCGCATGGCACCACAATATGCCAACATCTTTATGGCTGACCTTGAACCATTTCCTCAGCTCTTGCCCCCTAACACCCGTACTTTACTTACGCTACATCGATGACATCTTCATTATATGGACCCACGGAAAAGAGACTCTTGAAGAATTCCACAAGGATTTCAACAACTTCCACCCCACCATCAACCTCAGCCTGGACCAGTCCACAAGGGAAATCCACTTCCTGGACACTATAGTCCAGTTAAATAATGGACAAATTTCCACCACCCTATATCAGAAACCCACCAACCGCTACACTTACCTTCATGCCTCCAGCTCACATCCCAGACACATTTTTCAGTTGATTGTATACAGCCAAGCCCTACGATACAACTGGATTTGCTCTGACCCCACAGACAGAGACAATCACCTCCAGGATCTTTACAGAGCATTCATAAAACTGAAATACCCAACTGGGGAAGTGAAAAAATAAATTGACAGAGCCAAAAAAGTACCCAGACATGAACTACTTCAAGACAGACCCAAAAGAGAAAATAACAGAACTCCTTTTGTTGTTACCTATAGTCCACAACTCAGACCCCTCCAACGCATATACACAATCTACAACCCATCTTGGAAAACGATCCCTCACTCTCAGAGGCCTTGGGAGAAAAACCCATTCTTGCTTACAGACAACCCCCTAACCTGAAACATATTCTTTCTGATAACTATGCCACACAACCACATCATAAGCCTCCAGGAACCCAGCCCTGCAACCAAAAAAGATGCCAACTCTGCCCACATAGCTACACTGACGAATTCATCACTGGAGCAAACAACATAAGCCACAAAATCAAAGGGTTATTTGACTGCACATCTAGTAATTTGATCTACGCCATCAAATGCCAACAGTGCCCCTCTGCTATATATATTGGTCAAACTGGACGTTCTCTGCGGGAAAAAATCAATGGACACAAATCGGATATACGTAAAGGGAATACTCAGAAGCCAGTTGGAGAACATTTCTGCTTGCCTAACCATAATCTGACAGATCTGCAGGTGGCGGTCTTGTCACAGGCCAGCTCCTCAAGCCAAATTCACAGGGAAAGCCTGGAATTACATTACATACACAAATTCAATTCACATGCTAACAGAAGCAGCCTGAGGCCGGCTGTAGCAGCTGGTGCCCCAGGCAGAAGGCGCGATCGGCGCCCCCGCCTGCACGGCCGTCGATGGCCATGACGTAATCATGGGGCACCCAGGCCGGCGGCGCCCTAGGCAACTGCCTAGTCTGCCTAGGGTCACGGGTCGCCCCTGCATGCTAATGGACTCAATCGTGATTTAAATTGGTGGGGACTCTATCACTGAAGGTGCTAACAACTTTCTGAGTGGTATCCTTCCTGTCTTAGCAATCTATCTATTGACTTTGATCTTTGTCTGCTTAGGTTTAGCACCCATTCTCCAGATACTTAAAGAAAAAATGGGAAGGGGAGTGGGAGACAGAGCAACATTCTCTTCCCCTCCTCCCCCTTTCCCTTCTCCTATTTATTTCGAGTTTTCATATCCCCTACTCATAACTCTGGTCATCTGAAGAAGCGGGCTGTGCCCACAAAAGCTCACGATACCATCTACATGTTTTGTTAGTCTATGAAGTGCTACCAGACCATTTGTTATTATTTCTCAGGTATCTAAAATAAAAAGGTTATTGGTATTGCCTCACACCTTTTTCTCCATAGGTTTCAATCCAGCTGTTTAAAATGTATGATTGTAAATAGCACCAAAGATTCCTGGAAGGAATCTATTTAATATTTTGTGCCATCAGTTTCTTGTGACCACTGCTGGCCTTCCATGATGATGCTTAGAAAAACCAGCTTCTGCTGTGAAAGTATTAAAAGTGTCATGCACCATTAATAAATGGCAATAACACTTTATTTGAGGCAGGACAACTTGAGCCTACATTGCTTGTCTGTATCAATAAGGAAGAATGGATGAAGATGGTGCCATATGCCAGCTTCACTTACTGAGAAGTAATTTTATAACCATTAGTCTGTACTGATGCATGGGCTATGGAAGCTGATCGTTTCTTCCAAAACTTGAAAATTACCTATCAATTTTCACTAGCATGAACATGACGCTATAAAATTGGGCTCATGACTTTGACGCTGATGGAAGAACACTGTTTCTGTGTTGCTTCAGTGTTAGCTGGTGAGCAAAAGAGAAAAGCCAAAGACGTGTACGACAGGGCATTGCTAGAAAGAACAATGTCCATAGCCAAAGGTATGACAGAGGGCAGCCAACAGCCACCTCGGGCCCCTGGGCAAGGTGAGGGGCCCGGCTCTGCGCTCCAGAAGGGGTGAAGCCTCAGGTGGAAGGGTTGGGGCCAAGCACAGCTAGCCCTCAGTGCTATGTGGACCACAGCACCCCCCCCCCCAAGTGCTGCCTGGAAGGTGCCGTATGATGCCCTCACCTCCCCAGTTAGCCCTAAGAGCCACCCAGAACATGCCACACGGTGCTCTGGTGGAAATTTAAAGGGTTCAGGGCTTTAGGTGCTGGTGCTGATATTGCTGCAGCAGTGGTGGCTAGAGCCCCCGGGCTCCTTTGAATAACCAGGTGCTGGGGCATTTGCCACCTTTGGCCCTCCCCTGTCAGCAGGCCTGGCTTGACAAGCTTTAAGGGAGTTGTTCTTCATCTTGACTGTCCCTTGCAGGGCCACTGAGTCTGCCTCCTTCCCTAGCCCCCAATTGCGTGCGAGAAGCTCAAATATGGCCACTTGTCACAGCTCAGAAAAGCATCCAGATGTTTGGATGCCCATTCATACCAGTTCTGTGTGATTAGTTAGAGTGGCGATCTCATGAGACCAAGCTATCAGGTGAGATTTCAAGTGCTGTTGGCTGGAAAAATCCCAGAAGTAGCTTCTTTCTTGGGATTTTCATGCCTCTCATTTTGTGGAAAATCCCTAAAATGTCACCAGCATATGAATTCATCTTTAAAATGTAGCCTGTATGCAAGGAACAGTGAACACTTTCTCTACCTCTCATCCACTAGAAACAAGACATGTGTCCTTGGCTGAGCTTGTCAACCCGTTCACAAAAACTCCCAACCACCTGTAATCAAGCTCAGGATTTTCCTCCATGTTAGTCATCCTGTCTCATGCTTCTTGTAGGGGTTCTGCAGAGCAGCCTTAATCTCCGAAATGCAGCTGGACATTCTCTGTTGCTTGCTGGGCACAGACAATCTCTTTTGCTGCAATTGGCAAGGAGCTGCACTTCCTGCTGAACAACCTCAGCTTTTCCTAAAGTCACAGATTTCATTTCCTACTGGTTGAACCTCCCAGTTTTATTTTTAATTCCCACAGAGCAGTATTTGTATTTCAGCTGATAGCTTCTTTGGTATGTTTTCTCTCAAATCGCATTTGAGCATCTTTGGGTATTTTTGTGTCCTCTCTTAAAGCTTGCCAGAGTCAGAGCATATTTTTCTCTTCATAATCTAAGGGTTATCTAGACCCACTGATGTGGGGCAGGGGGAAGGGAGCAATTGCCCTGGGGCCTGGTGATTCTTAAGTGCCAAGGCTAAAGCTGAAGCAATACAGAAAAGTATTCCCCCATCAGTGTCAAAGTCATAAGCCCAATTTTATAGCATCATGTTCATGCTAGTAAACATTGATAGGTAATTTTCAAGTTTTGGAAGAAACTATCAGCTTCCACAGCCCATGCATCAAAAATTGTAAAATTATTCTAGAGCCCTGCACAGACAACTCCAGTTGTCTCTGAGGGCTGGAGGGGGGAACACCGCACCATCTAGGGAAGCCCCACCCCTTCTGCCTGGGGCTCCACTCTTTCTGGGAGCACAGAACCAACTCCCCCTCACACACACACATTGTCCAGGGGCCCGGCAATCCTGTTGGCTTCCCTGTGGGTATCTATGCTAATTTAGGAATGAGCTGTGCCAAACCCGTTGTGGCATGTTTTCATGTCCATGCCTTTGACATTCACAAATATCTTGGTGCTCATGGCAGTTATGAGTGTAAATAAAATAAATTGAAATGACACCCTAACTCAGCAGCAGCAGTCAGAGCAACTCTGAACACTCAATACTCTGCAGCTGACATTAGTTCTGTACTCTCCATACTAATAAAGAATAACCTGCATCAGTACCAATCAGAACAAAACCTGGTTAGTTTTTGCATGAGAGTCTCATCAGTGAAATCCCAGGATGTAGCAAGAACTGGTGATGGAAATTTAGCAGGGTCTCATCCTTTGGCCTCTCAGATGAGATAGAAAGGACTGCTTCACTGATTCAGATGTAACCTCACTGCCTGAGACAAATTCCTCTTCAGGTAATAACCACATTTTGCTTACCAAATTCAGCTTCAGGTTTCAACTGAATGCATTATTAATTTTTATTCATATGTAAAATGGTTATAGAGTTGTGTTTTGTGCTTGGAATGTTCCATCCCAGAGGCAGTTGCATTTTAGTAGTAGACGAAGTGATTTTGGCCATTTCCGAATGTCACTGTAGTCTAGAAATACAGGCATTTTGTAACTATAATGTATAAACAACAAGACATTTGTGTGCATGCTTATCCATATGTGAGCTCTCTCCGCATCTCACGTAGGTTCAGATAAATCAGATGTTTATCCTTGTAGTTAGCAAGCATATAAAAAGGTGTTTCAGAATAAGCAGAAAAAGAAGCATTCATTAGCATTGCTGAGATGATATCCCGAAGAAGCTATTTGCAAAAGAGAAGTTTGCTCTTTTTAAGGAGGGTGTGATGGGCACCCCCTAATGTGTCAGCTGGAACTAGGGTACCACTGAGCCCTCTGACCTGTGCTTCTTCTCTCATTGTCCTGCTGTGACAAGCTGCAGACCAGCCCGCACTCCTATACTTCCACCAGTATTTACACAGGTAGGAACACGTCCAGCTGCAGTCACATGCCTGCTCTCTGACTAGCCACTGCATGAACCAACAACTGAAAGGCTACGGCCAAGATAACTCTCAGTTCCCCCAGACACTCCCTCCCTCGAGCATAAATGCAAAATTAAACTGTCTTCCGCTGTACAGAGGAACTGTACAGCATAAGCTCATAGAGTTTGCTCCTCTCTCAATGTGAAGAGGAAATATAATGAGCTTGTGCTAAACCAAGATGAGATTTTTCTCTCAGACACTTCACTTAAAGGCACAGTGGGTTTAATTTAACACTTAAAACAGGTTTATTAACTACAAAAATAGATTTTAAGTGATTATAAACGATAGCAAACAGATCAAAGCAGATTGCCTCGTAAACAAACAAAAATGCAAACTATGCGTAGCATACTAGATATATTGGATATGAATTAGCATTTTATTGCCCTGAGAGATGGTACAAGCAGGCTTGCAGATTCTTAAGGGATAAGCTGCATTTACAGCTTGAAATTCCCAGGTGTTTCATACACAAGCTAGAAAAACGATTAGTCCTGCACTTTCCCCTTTTCAGTCTTTGTTCCTTATGTGTTTCTGGGAGTCTTCTTGGATGGGGAGAAAAGAACCACAGTTGATGTCTCTCCCTGCCTTATATAGCTTTAGCATATGGCAAGAAACTTTTGCTGAGTCATAGCATAAAGCCAAAAGACTGGGGTCTGCAGGAGATGGGACTGAATCTAGACAAAACAGGTGCTAACGCCATGAGCCTCCACTGCATGAGTTAGAAGCCAAGTGGCTTTTAGCTGAAGCTATGGAGCAGACTTCACTTTCACTTCTCAGTGATCTCAGTGCCTCTAGGTTGCAATAGCAGCCATTACTAGATGCTGTCTCCAACATTTACAGGAAGGTTCACCAGGTGAGGGATAATCTTCTCCTAAGACCTATTGTTTTCTCTAATGGCTAATTACCCTGAATAGGCCATTCCCCATGTATAACCCAGACTGAAAGCATTTTACTTAGGGCATGTCTACACAGCAGGGATAAACTCAAAATAAACTATGCAACTTGAGCTATATCAATTATGTAGCTTAAGTCGTAATAACTTATTTTGACTTTGGGCATGTCTATACAGCACTTATTTAGAAATAGAGCTCTCTTCCCTCGACTTCCCTTATTCCTCGTACAATGAGGTTTACAGAAGTTGGAGTAAGAAGCCCATTATTTCAAATTTATTTTGTAATAACGGGCTTGCTGTGTAGATGCTCGCAAAGTTATTTCAGAATAACTGACGCTACTCTGAAATAATGCTGCTGTATAGATATGCCCTTAGAGGACATCACCCAAGTGTAACAACATTTGAAATACAGAGACATAGTCAATATTCCTCACTTTAGATACAGAAATGACACATGCGTACAAATATTATAATCACATTCAGCAAATTATAGATTGTCCAATGACATCTTATATGACCCTGTGACAAGGCATTCAATATGCTTTATGAAAATATGCTTATGATGTGAATGCTATAACAGAGATATGTTTTGCACAGGATGCTTCATGTAACATAACATGATTATCCCATTTGTAGGCATGTATCATTTTTGTAGATGAAGTTAGGGATATTGGCCTGTGTATCTGTACTGCTTATTTACTTGCTTTGGGTCACTTCCATTGCTGGTACTTCAGGGACTACAACGGAAAAGCCAGGCAGTGCTGATGGCCACTCTGCAAGAGACAGTGAACTGTAAAAGTGCTTAACCTTTCTGGGAAATGTGGGTCAGTCCATAAAGAATGGCTAGAGGGGTCCTACAGAGGCATGTGACCATGTCACCTGATACTGGGACCCATCTTTAATTCTGTACTTTTCCATGAGAAGCTGTGAGGGGATTGAATGATGAAACAAAGGACTCCCACTTTATGGAAATCCTATTTAAGGTTGGGAGTGAGGTAATCCTGGTCATGAATTCCCCCTGACTATCTCACCTAAGATGACTGCTGGAAACAACTAGAAGTGATCAGGGGGAAGGAACTGGGACCAGGATAAAAGATTACTGGCTTGTGAAGATTATTATTAAAACCACATTTAGGGGGAAATCATATATGTAACTAATTTCCTTAGTGTATCATATCATAATAATATTACTATGAAAAATATGGGGTACAGGGTCACAAAGGGCATTGCTCATCAAAAGGAGGAAGGAACTCTATTTTGCTAAGTTGTAGGGGAGCCTAAGAAAGTAATGGTCTTTTTTTCCCCAAAAGTTGGCTCTTTATTTGTACAAGCAGCAGATACACACCCAGGCTATGTCAAGATTGCAGGCTTCTTTTGGAAGAACCTTTTTTGGGAAGAGATCTTCCAAAAAACTTCTTCCAAAAGAGAGTGTCCACACACAAAAGTGCATGGAAAAAGCGATCTGATTTTCTGAAAGAGAGCATCCACACTGAATGGACGCTAACTCACATTTAAGCTGTCATTACTATGGATGGAGTGGCCCACCACTCCACCAGGGCACCTGTGCTTTTTCCTCTTTCCTCTTCTTTCGAAAGAACTCCCTCTTCCCCATCCACACACACCTTTTTCCAAAAGAGTTCTTTCGGAAAAAGGCTTCTTCCTCGTAGAAAGACGATTACCAACGCTGGAAAACCCCTCTGTTCTTTCTATTTACTTTTGGAAGAACGCGATTGCACTGTGGATGTAACTCAGGTTTTGTCGGAAAAACAGCTGTTTTTCCGACAAAACTTGTAATGTAGATAAATCAGGAGCCAACATTTGTGCATCTGACTATTGTAGGTAAATACCTGCTTCTTAATACAATAATTATGCACACAGTTTGGAAGGGGCACAATTTTAACAGTTATTTTCTAATGTTGATCTTTAGATCTTTATTTTATTTTAATCCTGTTTTTACAACTAGAAAAGACCCTGCCCCTTTTCTCTAAAAAAGTAGAAGAAAAGTAACTACAAAGATAAGGTTTCAAGATTTGCAATATGAATACATATATAAAATAATAGTAATAATTTGTATTATGTGGTGCCTAGAAGTCCCATTCAAAAGTCAAGAATCCTATTGTTCTAGGTGTTGTACAGATAAGAGTTTACAATCCTGGTTTTAACAGACAGACTAGGATAGGTGGGAAGCGAAGGGCAAGGCAACAGTGAAATTTGCAAGTTTTGCATGGCAAGCAATAGTCAGAGCTCACCAGCTGTCTAGCAAAACGGCTAAATTCTTGCCACCTGCTTAGCAATTTCATGTTTTTCTAATTTATACCCAATATTACAGCAGTTTGAAAACTGGATTATAATCTCTTACAATAAAACTGACTGTCATTCCTTATGCCACATTATGCTAAGGTAGTCACCAAAAACACTCATGGCAACTATTTTCAAATGTTTTACCAGTTTATTCAAGCTGAGAATTGCTTCTTTTCATATTAAAATTCAGACTCAGGACTGAGAAAACTGTTGTTTTCCTTAAAGAAATATTTTTCAGAACTTTTATATCTTACTATTATTGTTTTTAAAATATTGTCATGCTAATTTGCTTTTTGCTTAAACAGATGAGGTTTTGATGTGTTAAAGTCTTAAATGTACTGTTATGTTCAGAGCATTTCTTTGTCACAACAAGGAAAGGTATTTATAAATCAAAAGTTATTGATCTTATTAATATCAGACATGGGTTTTATTGGCTGCAGGGGATTTAATACTATATTGAAATTCTGAGTGTCATTACTTTACTTGAATTCAATCTCTAGGCAGTAAATTCTCCTAAATATCCCTGTTTAGTCAAGTATAAAAACCTTGTCTTACAGTAATAAATAACCACAGCATGGCTGTGAAAAGCCCCAAATCAGATCATCTTATTGATCAGTACTGGGCTGCTTTAGTTTAATAATTTGTATGCTAATTTACAGAATTCATAAACACTGGCATTTTCATTACATAAATTCATCAGCATTTTTCATCTGAGGAAAAAATATAGTGAATAGATTACAATAAAGTTCTAGTCACTAAAAATAGCATATGATCTCCAATTAAACAAAAAAACAGAGAAGTGTAGCTATATATATTACAAGTAGGGTCACACCAGAGAGGTATAAGACTAATAAGTATGTATCAAAGAAACATGTGGATTAGATATTAAGAGAAGTCTGTAATGCAAGACTTACAGGTTTGTAAGATCATAGTTAGGTCATAAAAGGCCTCAGGCTTGAAACAGATTGGCTGCGTCTAGACTGGCATGATTTTGCGGAAATACTTTTAACGGAAAAGTTTTTCCATTAAAAGTATTTCCGCCGCAAAAGCGCGTCTAGATTGGCACGGATGCTTTTGCACAAAAAGTGCTTTTGCGCAAAAGCATCCGTGGCCAGTCTAGACGCGATTTTGCACAAGAAAGCCCCGATCGCCATTTTAGCCATCGGGGCTTTTTTGCGCAAAACAGTTCTTTGCTGTCTACACTGGCCCTCTTGCGCAAGTATTCTTGCGCAAGAGGGCTTTTTCCCGAGCGGGAGCGTGAAAGTATTTGCGCAAGAAGCACTGATTTTGTACATTACAAAGTCAGTGCTCTTGCGCAAATTCAAGCGGCCAGTGTAGACAGCTGGCAAGTTTTTGTGCAAAAGCGGCTGCTTTTGCGCAAAATCTTGCCAGTCTAGACGCAGCCATTGGCTTGAATAGTTGACTGAGAGATAACCATTAAAGTACAGGTTAAACCTCACTAGTCCATAACTCTCTGGTCCAGAAAAATCTATCATCTGGAATGATTTTACTTAGCTGGATATCTACTTTTCATGGATCTGGGCAATTTTCTGCAAGTGCCATAAATTTTGTTTACAGCCACCAGTCCTGGCTCTCAGTGTTCTGTGCTTTCAATTAGCTCTAAGTTACCCCTAAATGTCCTCTAACAGCCCAGTAAGCAGTAGAAGTGTTGCTAATGCTGCTAGACAATATTGACTTCCTGTGGTCTGGAAAATTCTTTGGTTTGGAACCGGTCAAGTCCTGAGGGTGCAGGACTAGAGAGGTTCAACCTGTATAAGATTATAGAGAAAGATGTGGTAAGTGTTGATGTTCTATTAAGTAATCAGGAATAGACCGGAAAATATGCTGCCAAGTGCCAATTAATACTGCAAGATACCAGATAGTATACTTTGGGGGGATTCTCTAGTAACTTCAGGTTGCTATGGCAACTCATTGATATAGACATCAATGAAGATAAGGGGAACTAAGGGAGTAGCCCATGAGAAATGGGGCACCTTAATATTCATGGGGAGTCGAAGTGCAAATAAGGGGTTGACACTCTCATGTGAGTGTGAGTATATCACTTGTGGAAGTTTGTGTGCTCTTGGGCCTGATCTGTACTGGAGCAGGCAGGTCAGCTTAGGGTACTCAATTCCAGCTACGTACTTGGAGTTGGCTTACCTTAAGCTGAGCGGGAGGCTGATGGGAGCACATGCTCCTGTTGGCTTCCCTTAGTCCTTGCAAAAGGAGGAGTACTGGACTAGAGCCACTAAATTGAATGCTAAAAGATTGACCTCTAGAGCATCAATTTTCTCCAAATTGTAAACATGCCCCTATAGTCTCCAAACCTAAGGCTATTTCTAATGGTGCTTCTCATCTTGTTAATACTCATATCATAGCACAAATTTCAGTGGTTTAAGATATCGTTGGTAATACCAACCTATCAATATTATAATGACTACGGAAGACATATAAACCACATCAAGGTCTTATAAGTCCTGGTAACTGAAATGTAAAAACTTTCTAAATCTACTGGTAGTCAGGTTCTTTTCTCCCACATCTGAAAAAAATCTAGACACCTGAGAATGTACTATATTCTAGAATTCCTTTCCTATTTGGGTGGGATTCAAAGTAGAAAGTCATATGCAGTTCAGGAAATCATCACATTATGGAATGTTGCACAGCCCAATACAAATTAATTTGCCCAACTGCACCCGCAACATTTTGTAGAAGACCTAAAAGGAAGAGAAGAGAATACTAATACAGAACACCAATGAGGTAGGTATTCAGTTTGGTGTAAAGCGGTGATCAACAAAGTATGAGTCACGACTCAGTACTGGGTCACAGAAAGACAGCCATGGGGTAGCCTGGCTGTAGGGTGACAAGGTGAACAGCAGGGGTGCTAAGGCCAGCTTCCTGCCTGTCCTGGGACTGCAGACTGCACTGTGTCACATTGTGTCAGCAGCAGGTCCAGCTCCTATGTGGAGGTAAGTAGCCAACTCTTACTAAAGAAGCCAAAAATAAGCCAATCCCATTTCAAACGAAGCCCAAAATGGGCTCCATCCATTTTTGTTTGGCAATGCCTGGCAAAAACCCAGAAACGGGCCAATGGGAGTGTGGAGCCAGAGCTTGGGGCGGGGGCACCCTGTGGAGCTGGATCTGCTTCTGGTCACTTCCAGGGTGCAGCGCAGTCCACTGTGCCAGGACAGGCAGGAAGTCTGCCTTACCATCCCACTGCATCACTGACCAGGAACCATCAGAAGTAAGCCTGTGCCCCAACAATCCCTTGTCCCAGCCCTGAGCTCCCCCCCAACCCAGAAACCCCTCTTATACCCCAAACACCTCCTCCATAGCCTGCAACCCCTGAACCCCAATCCCATGCACCAGCCTGGAGTTCCCACCCACATACTGAACCCCTCTGCCCCACTCGCCCAGCCTACACCCCAAATTCCTCATCTCTGGCCCCACCCCAGAACCCATACCCCAGGCAAAGCCTTCCCCTCCCACAAATCCCTCAACCTCACAGCCCTATCCTGGAGCCTGCACTCTAGTCAGAAGATAGAATTATACTGGAGGTCTGTCCAGACTGGCGTGTTTTTCCGGGATACCAGAAGAGCAAACACACTCTTTCAAGGAGCCCTGTATACCTCGTTCTACGAGGAATAAGGGCTCCTCCAAAAGAGGGGGCCTTTTTGCCATTTGGCCCCGTCTAGACTCTGGTCTAGACGGGGCCAAATGGCAGAAAAGCCTCTTCTGGAAAAGCGATCTTTCCGGAAAAATCTAGACCTAGCCTGGGTCATGGGCATCAACAATTTTCTTCAACTAGGTCACAAGAAAAAAAGTTTGAAAACCGCTGGTGTAAAGCAGTGCTGGAAATGAGGAGAACTTATATAGCCATTACAGCTCAACATCAGGATCTCAGAATAGTAACACTTCATTACTTTACTCGGGTCACCCTCATTGTCAGAGTCCCAGGACAAGAGCAGTCTGGTACTACTAAAGACACTTTACCCCATGGGAGGCATAACAATTCCTCCAACAAAGAAACCAGTCTGGGGTATTATTTTCTAGCATGCCCTGTCTCCCAGCTTGCTTCAGATTATACATTTCTTCTCTGCATACAGTCTTATAAAGTTGTGGAATGTGAAATTACCTATTTTGTGAGGATAGCAGGAAGGAACGTGATAACTGCCATCAAAATGCAGGAATGGATTCTATGAGCGGCTTGTTGGAAAACCACAGTCAGGTTCACAAATCAGCTCTGCAATATCCCTAATTCTAGTCTCCACAGATGGGTGATTTATTGATCAACCCTATTTTACGCAGTCTCGTTTGTCAAAAATCAGCCACTGAAACTCACACGCCAGCTGACTACAGCACGGCTGTTTCACATCAGATAACTGTTCGGTTAGGGAGAGGAGATAACTCATGTTAATCACATGAGCCAGCCTTAGGGCTGGGGAAACTGGGCCCATGCCCAGGGCACCATAGTCAGAGGGTGAAGGACTACTGGGCATGGGTGTTGCTGGGCAAAAGGGGTGGAGGGTATTGGGCAGGGAGGTAGTGACGGGACATGCTGGAAGTGCAGGGCTGGAGTTGGGGGTACAGGTGGGAGGAAAGTGCAGAGGTTGGGATGAAGGGGGCACTGTGCAAAGGTTGGGGGCAAAGTGGACACAATGCAGGCTAGTGGTAAAGAGAGCACAGGATGCGGGTTCAGGGGTTGGAAAGCCCATGGGTGCCAGGGGAAATGGGGGTGCTATGCCCGCAAGGGTCAGGGGCATCAAAACACAAGTTCTCCCTGGGTGCCATTTTCCCTAAGGCCAGCCCTGCAATGTGGTCCTCTTGTCCACTTGTACTCTTTCTTAGAATAACCTTGGCCATAGTTGCTAGCCAACTTTTTTTTTTTTCAGCTGGAGAGGTGAGGAATTGATTTGGTCAAATACTCCACCAGCCTGTCTAGATGACTGACTATCCACCCCTTCCTTTCATTAACATTTGAACAAGAGAGATTGAAAATAGCCGTCATATTCCCTGCCTCAGTTTAAATAGCTACTGATTGCTTACTTCTGGAGTTCTCTCACCTGGTGACCATGCCTAAAGAGACTTATTTGTTAGACTTCTGAATATCTATGGCTGGGGGAGCTGACAGCCATGCTGGGCCACTGGGCAAGGTGTGTGTGGGGGTGACTCCATGCTCCCAGAAGAGGGGGTATGGGGAGATGGGGTGGGGCTGAGGGGCAGCTAGCCACCAGTGCTTCCAGGAACATGCCATGCTGCACCCCACCTCTTATTGCTGCTCAGAGCACACCATGTGGCACTCCAGTGGTGATTTAAAGGGCCCAGGGCTCTGGACGCTACTGTTGCCACAGTGTTTAGGGTCCCCAGGCCCTTTAAATTCACTGGGCCCTGGGGTAACTGCCCCTTTCTCCCCATCAACAGCCCTGTCTATAGCTATGTCGACATTAACTTGCTGCAGCAGTACGGGGAACAGACATTTGCTACAATGGTGGGACAGATTCTCCCCAAGAGGTGGTAGTTAGGATGACAGAAAAAATTATTTCATCCACCTCGCACTATCTATGCCATGAATTAGGTCAGTTTAACTACATTGCTCAGTGGTACAGATTTGTCACTCACCTGAGCAATGCACTTAGATCAGTAAAGCCTTGCGCGGGATGCAAAATTGGTACCTGCATCTGCATCTGCGAAAACACTCTGTGGATATCTGCATCGACATCCACAGATGCAGAAACCCGCGGCTATAAAGCAGATATCCACAAATGTGCAGGGTTCTGGATACAAACTATCTGCATCTGCATCCATAACTGCAAAAATGAACCCCGGATACCCGGATAAAGTGAATATCAGCAGATTTTTCAGGGCTCTATAAATCAAACACATATTTTAGTGGAGACCTGGACTATGTATTTTACAATTTTTTTACTACAGCCCATCACCACAGTATCTGTGTATCCTCCATGCAGAATCTATGCCAAAGTATCTAAATGGGCTGGGCTCCATTCTGCGGCACTTCTCCCTTTTACAGTCAAAATGGATTTGTGGTGGGACTTTCTGGGTTGGTTGGTAGAAGCGAGGCTAGAAGTGGGGCAGTGTTGTGAGCATCAGTTTGTAATGGAAAGGCTTTTCTGAAGAGCTTACGATAACACAATGACAAAGCCAGGTTTCATAGCAGACTGGTTTGTTTGAGCCATTTAGAAATAACTACCAGCATTCCTGAGTGCTGCACCTTAATGACAGGGAGGAAGATAGAATCTAATCAAGAGAAAAAGGATAGAGGGGCAGTACAGGGTAAAAGGTTTGTGTGTGTCAGAGTGTCCACACACGTTTGTCTTTCTGTTTTAACAGTGCTCCTGGTCACAGATAATTCTCAGCAGACACTTTCACTATCTGATCTTTTAATAAGTATTTGCACCTTCCAATCTTCTCGTCCTTCCCATACTCTCTCTTAATCATTAATTTATTGTCAGCCAGTTCTTTCACTCTTGTTATAAGTGACAATATCTTTTCCTAATTTGTTCGTTTGGGGAGGAGGAGAAAGGAGATGGATAGGTGAATTGCTGAGGTTTTTTTCCCCACAAATGATCAGACTAGTCGTCTGAGGTTTGCAGCCTGCCTTTACACTAAGCTGTTCCTTGGTGGAAATATACAAATGAAACGGAGTAATCAGATTAGTTAATCAAGCCATAATAAAGAACTTGGTACCAGCTAATTAAAATATCCAGTTAATCATAACCTTTTCAGCACAGTCTGCTAAAAGTGAGTTAATAAAGCACATACTTTTGAAGGTGATAGGGTATGAAATGCTTTTATCTCCTTGAGAACCAAAATGTTCTGAAATCAAAACAAAATCGTGAAACTATTTACTGAGCTTCTTCTATTGTAGTGGAGTGTCATTTCTAGGCTTTGGATTGGCCATAGCGCAGAGCCCACAGAGAGATAGGTATGGTCTTAGATTGAGGATATCTGAGTGCAGTTTCATGCCTCATCACTGTGGTCTGAGAGTTTTATTTTTCTTAAAATTCCTTTTCTCTTGAAAATGAAAATGCTCCCTTTGAAGAAGGGGTTGCCTTTGTGCAGACCTCCCTATGCTGCCCATTGCCACGACACGCCTGCAAATCATGAAAGACTCTTGGCAAAGCAGAGCAAAACAGAGCCAATACAACTGTTATTAAAGGCTTATTCCCTCCCGACACTGGAGGGAAGATGACAGCGCATAATGTTGCCAACCATGACTTGGGTCTGCCGCAAAGCACTCTCTGAGCAACTTTCAAATATGAGTCAGAGCCCGCATGCAGGGAATATACAGCAGCTTCTGACCCTGGTATGACAAAAGAGGTTTTCTGATTCCCAGAACAAGCGTTACGCATGCAGCAAGAGTTATTACCATCAGAGGTTGTGATACAGTCAACCTTATGATTGTAAGTGAAATAATTGATGGTTACTGCATCAACGTTACAGCTCACCCTTTGCATTAGCATTGCTCCAGTGCTAACCTCATCACATTGATCCTTGCCCATGACACCTTACAAGGCTCTGTTTATGTGTTCTGCTACTAAATTACATTGATAGCAGATTAGCAACTGTTTTTTTCATACAAACCTATGAATCCCAAGATGCAAAGGGCTGGAATCTTTTCTCCCTCCAGCATGTCTTGCAATCATTGGTGTAATTCAATTGACTTTAATGCAGTTATTCCTGACTCGCACTAGTGAAGGTGAGAGGACAATCAGACTTAGCATGCTATACACATGCCAGGGTTGCCAGATGTCTGGTCAGATCCACTGAATGGACACTCAAAGTTCAGTCACTGCAGGCAGAGGAGATGGGGAGGTGCTTGGTCATCACCCACACCCCTGCTCAATTGGGGCCACCTTTTATCCATGTTGGGCAGCTGCAGCTGCCAGCTCACATCCCTGGCTCTGCAGGCGAGTTTCTCCTGATGTGGGGTGAAAATGGGGGGCAGGGCCAAGACCTCTGGGGAAAGAGGCAGGGCAGAGGCGAGGCCTGGGGTGGAATAGGTGGGGCAGGAGAAGTTTCAGCCCTCCTGATGGAAGGTCTGGTTTTTAAATATTACAAATATGGCAACCCCTCTACATGTCGTGGGGCTTCTCTTGTCTTTTGACAGTTATCTGGAACAAAGTAACTTTTTCTTTAAAAAAAAAATGCTCTGCAGAACCTGCATCCCCTCCTCCACTGCTAGCTGCAATGTAGCTAGCTCAGCAGCTTAAAGAGACCTCTGTGTAACCCATGCCACCAAAAAAACCAAAAGTATAAAGGGGTTTGTTTGGCAGAAGTGTCATAAAGAGTTGCATCTGGAAACAGGTGCCAGATGTAGGTGGAGCCTGTATCTATGGGGTGGGCAGCAAAGAAACTGTGAAAATTGGGATAGGAAATTGGCTGGGCATCTCTGAAGAGGCAGGGAAGGAGAAGGATATTGGGGTGGGCAGGAAGAAAATAGAAATGGTTAAGAAGCTGAGTGACTCTTATTACCTTGGACAGTGCTACTGTGCTGTGTTTTTTCTTGCCTATTTATATGCATCTGCAATCTCTCTGGGGCAAGGAATTTGTCTTACTGTCTGTGATCATAGTAACCAACGTACTGTGGGTGCTAACACATTGTTAAATATATAATTTATTATTAATAGCAACAGATTGGAAGGAAATTAGTAAATTACAAGATTTCTCTCTGGCAGCGTTAAATAAATGGGTGTGGGGTTTCTTCATGCGCTGGTTGTTTTTGTATCTGTGCCCCCAGAACTGTACCTCTTGGACAAAATTCTACTTCCTTTGTCTGCTTCTCCATCTTCTGTAATAGGATTTTACATTGTTTGCCACAGCAATTCCAAAAGGTGGCATCTCTTTTTTTACAAACTGTATATTAATATAAACGTTTCGGATGGGCCCAGGTCCTGTGCCCAAAACCCCCCTGATCTTTGCGGACATCTGGATCTGGATCCAGGTCTACCTTTAATTAAATCTACAAAAATCATGTTTCTGGCAATGAAGAGCCAATGAAGGAAGGCTGAAGGCTTTTTGTAAATTAGTTTCCCTCTTGTTGGACTTGTCTCCTGATTTTTAAATGAATATTTCCTTCTCTCTTTGACTCTTCCTCCACTTCTACATCCCTTCCAATGGCTAGAGGGGATATTTTGTTAAAGTTCATTCAGCCTTGATGAAATGGCATGGACCCCTATGATCTCCACTCGTCTGTCTGTCGCTGGCTGGTGAAACAGTCTCTTGCTGCTTCTTTTTAAAGTCTTGATTGTTTTTTCCCTCCAGAGGGAATTCAATGAGAACCATACTCTCCTCATCAACGAGGTACATTTTAATATTTCTTAAAGGGCACTGAAACAAATTTTGATCTTAGTTACACCAGTGTAAATTCAGACTTATTCCATTGATTTAAAAGACAGTTTTAGGATTTTTTTTTTTGGAAGGGTTGGTGCATATTGCTGAAGCAGGAAAGTATGTCATCAGAACAGACCCTCTGTGTTTTGTAGTTTACGGGCAGGACAAGAGGGCATATGTGTCCACAGAACAGTAGGTGAGTGCAGGGGTTACTTGGCCCCAGAATCTGCACGGGGAATTTCTTTTGATATGCCCCATGCAGATTCTGGGGCCAAGTAACCCCTCCCTGGAAGCTGGATGGGGCATATAAAAATGTCTTTCAATCAAGAGATGCTTTTCAGCAGAGCTACTATGTCAGCGATCAAGGCCCCCGGGTCTTTTTAAATTGCTGGCCCCCTGGCCTATTGCCACCTTTTACCCTCCCTTCCCCTCCTCACCCCAGTCGACAGGCCTGGGTGAGCAACCGACTATCACTGTTATCCAAAGGCCATTTAAATTACCCTGCTTATGCTGAGTAGCACTTGTTCCTCTGGGAAGTTCTACTGAAATGATATGATATGATTTGAAGTCACTGGGACAAGTCACAGAAAAAAGAGCGACACAGTTTAAGGAATCTATCCCTAGAGTAGTTTTTGGCTCACATGATGGGGGACACGTGTTTCTGGAAGTTGAAGCCCAAGTTTCAAGTCCCAGCTCTCTGTTTCTGTGTGTGATTTATGTACCAATTATGGCTACTGGTCTGCAGTGCCTGGAACTGCTGAAGTGTGACCAGTTAGAGAGACGTGACACATGAGCTGTGGCAAGGGAGGTCAGTATCTGAGATTCATATAGCCAGTGCGGTGGAACAGTAGGCTCAGGAATCACAATTAGGTTCCCCTTGTGTGGTGCCATGGTAGACTATGAAATTCATGAGAGCTGTACTCATGAGGTTGGAACTTAAACTGGGCTCACTCACTGTCATGCTGAGCAATGCTTAATCACGGCATTCACATAGGTGAATAGTCCAAGACTGACAGCTGTTCCGATGCTGATGAAAGTGTCTGTGTAAAATTAAGCTGTTCTCAAGTGAATATTTCTAATAAGGAAAAAAAATCACTGCACTAGGAAAAGATCAAATTAATGAGGTTTAAGAGTTTTGATTGCCAGACTTTGCTCAGTTCTGAAATTCAAGGCCTTACACAACATTAAAGGGCCCAGAAAATCCCTTGCTTAAGCCTTTTATCTGAACGAATTGGGTAATTATTGTACCTGAGACATCAACTATGCACTAATGTAGCAATGTGGAAGTCTCTTTATTTGGACCTAGAGGGTCTTCCTCAAAAACTGTAAATTCTGGAAGGGAGATCCTCTTCCTAATCAAGGCCTCATCCTGCAAGCTGGAGTGGGAGTTTGATCCTTAGCACTTTGTGGGATTGCACCCAAAACTTGTGCTTAAAGGATTTTTGAAAGGACACATTTTATTGGATAAACAATATATACAAAAACTTAAATCAGATTTCAAACAGCGTGTCAATTTCTCTTGCTATTGTGCAACAATCTATTTTTCTAATAATTTGTACCTTTCATCTCATTGATGTATGACACCCAATAGACAATTGCAAAAAGCCTATTTTTATAGACTGTTGATGCCAATTGAGGCATACCGCTAAAAAGACAACTGTTCCTAGGTTGATGTATACCTGCTTCCGTCATCTGTTAATCCTTGTAACCTCATATCATTGCTACTGATTAAAATTTAGGAAGACTTATTCGTATCAAGACATAAAGGCAAGGGAAAGTCCAGTGACTCCATATGTTGTATTTGCTAAATTAATAAGTATGGTCTTTACTGATCATAGGCAATGTCTATAGTGGAGCTTGTGTTTTACTGATCCGCTATGGCTCTGCAAGGTGCCAACAGAAATAGATAAGATGACTAAATGCTAGGTAATTCATTTAACTGCTTAGTATTTTGCTTTTTGGTAGGTTATTCTGTGTTTTCTTTTAAGCTCTGACAAATACCAGTTTGGGGCATTTTATCAAAGGAAAAAATAGGGGTAGGATTTTTTTTTAAATTGCAGAACTCGCTTAATTCTGCTCTAACTGGTTGCAATGGGGGTTTTACTGGGCCAACATTCAAAATTTTGAAACTCCCTCCTTAGAAGTCCAATATTAATAAAAAGGCTAACATACCTTTTTGACATTAGTAGTAGTAGCAGCACATTTTTGGAGTTTGATAAGATTTCTCTCTCTCTTTTACCTCACCCAATGTATTTTCATGTGCAGAAATTCCCATGGTATATTTTTTTCCAGTTCCTTCACTAGCTGTGCCTACCTATAACAAGTTATACTGAAGCCAGTTTGGCTCATTTACTCAGTGACAGCAGTTGCATTGTCCTGTGGTGACAGGGTGTATGTAAACTCCCTGGCTCTCAGGAGGCACTTGGAGCATGTAGTCTGCCCATCAACAAGTCAGATTTAATAATGCTTTTATATTCACAACTGGGAGAAGGGAAACTGGCTGCAGACCAGGAGGAAGATGTTTCCAACCCTGTTGCTGCTGTCTGAGTGTATTATTTGACGATACATTTCCTACATTATAATCATCCTTCCTGATTATCTATGATTATGTCACTAATAGGCTGTGTATATGGGATGCTCATGATGAGCAGCTTGGCATACCTGCCACTGTGGCTAAAGAGGCTACTCTGCATTGTGCATATATTTCTTTACACAAACCTGTGTTTTTTGTTTTGTTTTTATGTTGTGTGGTGACAGTTGCATCAACATTGATTCTGACCTCTGTGTCCTGACTAACAGCCTAACCACCCCTCTACATATCCCCTTGTCTTCTTCTTTAATGCACGGCTGAGGAAGAAAAATAATGGCATTTGATTCGCTATAGTTCTCATGTTAAAGAATCTCAGAGGGGTAGCCATGTTAGTCTGTTACTTTAAAAACAATGAATAATCCTGTGGGACCTTAGAGACTAACAAAACTATATAGAATCTTGAGCTTTCATAGGTAAAACCAGCAGATGTCAAAGGCTGGAGAAATTGGCTTTGTAATGTGCCAATCAGTTGTTGTTGTTGTTGTTTTGTTCAAGCCGAGGGTAGCAGTGAACTCAGACTGAGAATCTAGCTATGCCATCATGGACAGGTAAAAGAAGTTCCACCTTTCACTGAACAATTAGGCTCTTTTAGAAAGTGATGGGGATTGTGCAAATTCAGTGAAATACTGATATAGGAGGTGAGAAGTTTGAATAGTAAGGAGTCTCCATCTCTGGAGATATTTAAGAGTAGGTTAGATAAATGTCTATCAGGGATGGTCTAGACAGTATTTGGTCCTGCCATGGGGGCAGGGGACTGGACTCGATGACCTCTCGAGGTCCCTTCCAGTCCTAATATTCAATTATTCTATGAGTCGGTGTTAGAGCAGTGGCATAGCTAGGTCAGGAAAACTGGGTGAGCCCTGGCTTTTGGGTGAGTTGGCAATGATGAGTGGTGGGAGTCCCGGGGAAGAGGAGGCAGAAGGGGAGGAGGCAGAAGAGATCCAGTGCCCTGGAGAGGAGGGAGGGTTGCCTCCCTCCACCCCCCATTACTGCTCAACAGGGACCTGGGACACAGAGTCTGCAAGGCGCATCCATGGAACAGGGGAGTCGGGAGGGGGAGGCTCTGCTGGGACTCAAGCTTTACCCACCACTCCTAAGCCCAACTCTATCTGTCAGCCCAGACACATCCCCCTCCTGATGGCACGTCATGCTGCTGTCCCAGTCTCCAGCCCCAGTGCTAGTCCTGCCCTGACTCACCCTCATCATGCCCCCACTGCTCACAGAGCTAGCACTGGGACCAGACACTGGGGCAGCAGTGTTCAGTTCCAGCAGGAGGGGGACATAGCTGGGGTGATGGACACCGAGCTGGAGTTTTACACCCCTGCCTCAGAGGCAGAACTCTCCTTGATTTATGGATGTAGGATAATGCATGGATGCAGCGCCCTCATTACTAGGGAAAAAGGAAGGATATCAGTAATTTTACACAGCAGAGAGAAAAGAGTCAAGCAGTGAAAGTAAACAGATGGCTGGGCTTGAACGAATTTATATCAAACATTAAACTATAAAGTAAGAAAGAGACAAAAATCAGAAATGAGGGAGAAATGAAAAGTGTCATTAAGCAGGATGCAAAGAACAATTTGTAAGACATCTGTACATTAATGTAAAATGCCACGCAACTGCTAAAGGGAAATTAGACCTAGACTGAAAAAGGGGGCTATTTATTGATATTCAAGGCAAAATAAAAATGAGGATCATGGAAGTTAAAATAGTGTAAGTAATCCTTTCTAAAGTTATTGCAGAAGCTTTTCCTATACGTGTCTAGTCCTTTTTGAATCCTACTCAGTTCCTTGTCTCAATAGTAATCTGAAGAATTTATTATTACAGATACTATTGAGACAAGGAACTGAGTAGGATTCAAAAAGGACTAGACACGTACAGGAAAAGCTTCTGCAATAACTTTAGGAAGGATAAACACACATAAACAATCAGTTTTCCAGACAAAAACAAACCTCTCACTGACTAGGGTTAAGAAGAAAAATTCCCAGCAGATATATTATATAATCATCTATTGTGGTTTTTATACCTTTCTCTAGTGTTCTGCGCTGTCAGGATTCTGAAATAAATTGATCATTGGTTTAGCTGGGTATAACAATTCTTGTGTTCGCATGTCTTCAGATCAACTAACAAGAGGGTAAATGCTGAGACCTAAGCAAGGAAAATGAAAGGTAATACGAAGAGCTGCACAGGAAAGACTAATGGGTTGCTGCAGGGATCTGACCTCCATCTGGCATCGTTCAATATTTTCATTAATGACTTGGAAATTGGGTGGAGAGTATGCTTATAAAATTTGCAGATGACACCAAGCTGGAAGAAACTTTGGAGGAGAGAATTAAAATTCAAAATGACCTTGACAAATTGTAAACTGGTCTAAAATCAACAAGATGAAATTCAATAAGGACAAGAGCTAGGCATTAGACTTAGAAAGAAAAAAAATCAAAAGCAGAACTATAAAACTGGGAATAACTGACTAGGCAGTAGCACTACAGAAAAAGATTATGGAGTTATAGTAGATCAAAAATTGCATTTGAGCCAACAATTGGATAAATGTACAAAGGCTAATATTCTGCTAACAAAAATATCATATGTAAGGCTATGTCTATATTGGGAAGTTTTGGCAACAAAAGTGCTGTCAACATGCAAAAGTTGCCAAAAGTGAAAACTGGTCAAACTAGTTTTTCTGCCCCCCATTGTCAATATTTCATAGCCACGTCATTAGCACCCTGTGGACAGGAAGAGCAAAGCAATGCGGGTAAGCAACCCATAGTGCAGTATTGCGGGAAGGCAAAGCCAATCCTTGCACTTCTTGTGATTCCCTTGTAGCTTTGTGAGCTCTCCGTACTAAGGAATGTGAAAGCAGCACAGCAGTCTCTCTAGTCCTCCCCCTGCAGCAGCAGTCTGTCTGCCACCGTGTTTCCAGTGCAGGGCAGAACAGAAGCATTCCAATGAAGTCCATTTTAGGCTACCCATTGGTATTTTACATTCAGAAGAGACACAAAGGAAATTGTTTTCTACTTCTTCTCCAGATCTCATTTTTATGGAGACTTTTAGATAAGTAAATAAAACAGGGCACATGATATTCTGTTACAACCTTCACACATCATGACTGCAAATATATATAATAAACAGACTAAGCATCATTTAATCACTTCCTAATTACTGATATCCCTTAAGCTGACAGCCTCACAAAGGTCAGGACGATATATGAAGTAGCCAAAATCCAGGACTACACTACATGAGAAAGTTGACCTAATATATGCAACTCTAGCTATGAGAACAGCATAGTTGGAGTCTACGTGCCTTAAGTTGAATTTCTGTGGCATCCCCACTGCGGGAGGTGGATAGGAAAAACACTCCCATCCACTTCTTTTACTCCTCATGATCCCATGGAGTACAAACGTCAATGGGGGTGCCTTCAAGCAGTTGATTTAGTGGGTGCTCACTAGACCCGCTAAATCAAACCCCGAAAGATCTATCTCTTGAGTATCAATCTCAGGGTAAGTAAAGACCTAGCCAGAGATTCTGTTCATC
This sequence comes from Rafetus swinhoei, assembly GCA_019425775.1. Classification (NCBI taxonomy): domain Eukaryota; kingdom Metazoa; phylum Chordata; order Testudines; family Trionychidae; genus Rafetus; species Rafetus swinhoei. Next base: position 15,745,988 of record CM033428.1, on the reverse strand, counting down.
CTTTCAGAGCATATGCTATAATTATGAAACGAGACCAAAACTCAGTTAGCCACATGTCGATACAGATTTCCTTCCTTGAATAAAGTCTTTGTCAATTGGAAAACAAATGTCTTGCATGAGAAGAAATACACACAAAAAACAAACTCCTTTTGGATCATTGCCATTATGCACTGCCAACTTCTATCACTTTAAACAAGTGACAGACCCCAACATTACTCTCTTGCTGCAAAAATCCCAACACACCAGAACGTGGCTTTATTTTAAATTCGACTCCTCATAAGAAGCAAGTCTCTTTGGCAGTTTTAAAGTTTCCTTTCCAACAGGTCGGGGTGGGAGCCTTCTATATGCTGCATTCCCTATGCTCAAATCTGTTTTTGCAAATGAAAACAAAACTTTTAAACTTTAAAATAGTCAAAGGCCCTAGCTCCCTCTAAGAAGTGAGTCCAAAACTGCAGACTGCCAGTTGTTCATATTTTTAGAACTTGTATTCCACTTTTGAGCCACCAACTCTTTATGTAAAGTAAAATCTAACTAAAAGTTATTTTGGGACCACAAAAAGTCATCAATTTGTCTGTCTGTTCCATGCTAGCAAATTTAAAGCCAAAAGTCTCATGGACTTCAGAGAGGATATGAGTTTTTCACCTTAGCTTTACCCCAGCTAGCATGCAGTTCAGCAAAATGCTCTTTCAGTTTGTTAACATTTTTTCCTACTGAAAACTGGTGGGGGAGTTGCACTATCCGTGAAAGAAAATGTAGAATCAAATGAAGTAAAAATCTTAAATGAGCCAAAATGTTCCATAGAATCTTTATGGACAGTAATTCCAGTCTCCAATAATAAAAATATAGCAGCAAGGATATATTATCGACTAACTGATCAGGACAGTGATAGTGACTATGAAATGCTAAGGGAGATTAGAGAGGCTATCAAAATAAAAAACTTGATTATAGTGGGGGATTTCAACCATCCCCATATTGACTGGGTACATGTCACCTCAGGATGGGATGCAGAGATAAAATTTCTTGATACCTTAAATTACTGCTTCTTGGAACAGCTAGTTCCGGAACCCACAAGGGGAGAGACAATTCTTGATTTAATCCTAAGTGGAACGCAGGATCTGTTCCAAGAGGTAAATATAACTGGACCGCTTGGAAATAGTGACCATAATGAAATAAAATCTAAAATCCCTGTGGTGGGAAAAACAGGTCAGCAGCCCAACACTGTGGCATTTAATTTCAGAAAGGGGAATTACAAAATGAGGTGGTCAGTTAAACAGAAATTAAAAGGTACAGTGACAAAAGTAAAATCTCTGCAAGCTGCATGGAAATTTTTCAAATACACCATAATAGAGGCCCAACACAAATGTATACCCCAAATTAAAAAACACAGTAAGAGGACCAAAAAAGTGCCACCATTGCTTAACAACCAAGTAAAAGAAGCAGTGACAGATAAAAAGACATTTTTTAAAAAGTGGAAGTCAAATCCTAGTGAGGAAAATAGAAAGGAACATAAACTTTGTCAAATTAAGTGTAAAACTATAATAAGAAAAGCCAAAAAGGAGTTTGAAGAGCAGCGAGCCAAACACTCAAAAAGTAATAGCAAAATCTCTTCTAACTACATCAGAGGCAGGAAGCTAGCTAAGCAACCAGTGGGGCCCTTGGGCAATTGAGATGCTAAAGGAGCATTCAAAGATGATAAAGTCATTGCAGAGAAGCTAAATGAATTCTTTGCTTCAGTCTTCACGGCTGAGGATATTGGAGAGATTCCCAAACCTGACCCATTCTTTTAGGTGACAAATCTGAAGACTTATCCCAGATTGTGGTGTCATTAGAGGAGGTTTTGGAACAAATTGATAAACTTAACAGTAACAAGCCACCAGATCCAGATGTCATTCACTCAAGAGTTCTGAAAGAACTGAAATGTGAAATTGTGGAACTATTAACTGTGGTTTGTAACCTATCCTTTAAATCAGCTTCTGCACCTAATGACTAGAAGATAGCTAACGTAAAACTAATATTTAAAAAGAGCTCTAGAGGTGATCCTGGCAATTACAGACTGGTAAGTCTAACATCAGTACCGGACAAATTGGTTGAAACTATAGTAAAGAATAAAATTGTCACACACATAGATTAACATAATTTGTTGGGGGAAAGTCAACATTGTTTCTGTAAAGGGAAATCAAGCCTTTCTAATCTTCTAGAGTTCTTTGAGGGAGTCAACAAAAATGTGGACAAGGGGGATCCAGTGGATATACAGTAATTCCTCATTTAACACGGTAGATATGTTCCAGAAAATGATCGTGCTAAGTGAACACATGTTATGCGGGGTCAATTTTCCCATTGAAAATAATGGAAAAGTTGGGGGTTGCGTTTCAAGTGCACGTGGGCTCGCAGCTCCAGCCTGAACTTTTTAGCACCTGGGACCGGGACATAAGGTTGGGGGAGAAAGGGGATTGGGTTATAGCAGGCAGGGGAGGTGGTTGGCTCTGGAGAAGGGAAGGGAAGAACAGGGGAGGGGGCTGGGTTTCCCCAGCTGGCTGGTCACTGGCAGCTGTGCGGGGCTTCCTCTGCCTCCTTGCAAAGCGGTGGAGGTTTGCCGCTTGCCGCGCAGTTCACCGGTGACCCCACTGGCCAGATGCCTTGCGTCCAGCCAGAGGGGGTCACCGGGGAACGGCGCTGCGAGCAGCAAACCTCTGCCGCTTTGCAGGGAGGCAGGGGAAGCCTCACGCAGCTGCTGGCCACTGGCTGGCCCTAGTGGAAATCGTGTTATTGTGGAGACAGGGTCAGATTGTTTGAAAAATGTTCCCTTAAAAAAACTTGTGCTATTGCAAAAACGTATTAAGCGGGCACATGTTAAGTGTGGAATTACTGTAGTATACTTAGATTTCCAGAAAGCCTTTGACAAGGTCCCTCACCAAAAGCTCTTCAGTAAAGTAAGTTGTCATGGAATAAGAGGGAAGTCCTTTCCTGGATTGATAACTGGTTAAAAGACAGGAAACAAAGGATAGGAATAAATGGTAAGTTTTCCAAGTAGAGAGAGGTAACTAGTGAGGTCCCCAAGGGTCCATCCTGGGATCAATCCTACTCAACTTATTTATACTTGATCTAGAGAAAGGGGCAAACAGTGAGGTAGCAAAATTTGCAGATGCAACTAAACTGCTCAAGATAGTTAAGACCAAAGCAGACTGTGAAGAGCTTCAAAAAGATCTCACCAAACTAAGTGATTGTGCAACAAAATGGCAAATGAAATTTAATGTTGATAAATGTAAAGTAATGCACATTGGAAAAAATATTCCCAGCTATACATACAATATCATGGGGACTAATTTAGCTACAACTACTCATGAGAGACATCTTGGAGTCATTGTGGATAGTTCTCTGAAAATATCTACTCAGTGTGCAGCGGCAGTCAGAAAAGCAAATAGAATGTTAGGAATAATTATAAAAGGGATAGAGAATAACACAGAGAATATCTTATTGCCTCTATATAAAACCATGGTACGCCCACATCTTGAATAGCGTGGTCAGATGTGGTCGCCTCATCTCAAAAAAGATATATTGGCATTGGAAATGGTTCAGAAAAGGGCAACAAAAAATGATTAGGGGTTTGGAACGGGTCCCATATGAAGAGAGATTTAAAAAAAGTGGACTTCTCAGCTTAGAAAAGAGGAGACTAAGGGGGGGGGTGACAGGGCATCGCCGCCCCGCACTCCGAGCCTCCTGGCCGCTGCCCTGTTTGCGGCGTGGGGCCTGCGTGCCGGCCTTGCGCCTGGTGCTCGAACGCTGCGCGGGCAGCCTCCCACCATGGGCGTTGGGTCGTGCACGAGCCCCAGAGTGAGCAAGGAGGGAGGTGAGGGGGCTGGAACAGCAGAAGCCCGTGTCGTTTGATGTGTGGCGCGGATGAGCTGAGACGCATTGGAAAGGGGCGGGATGAGGAACACGGAGGGGGTGGAGAGAGGAAACCCCTGGCATGATGTGGCCCCCTTGGAGCTGATGTCAGAGCGCGGCGGGACATGGCCGACCAGAACTGACATCAGGAGGGGAGCTGGGAGCGGGGGATTCAAAAGGAGGGCAGACTTGGAGGCCAAGGGGAACCAGTAAGGAGTTGAGAACCAGAGAAGGAGGCCGAGAGAGAGACTTTAGCGGGGTCGAAGCTGTGCCACCGAAGTCACAGTAGATGATAGAGAGAAGCTGAGAGTCTGACAGAGTGGGGAGAGGAAACAGCCCAGCGCAGGGCAACACATTAGAGCCCGTGGGCTGACATGTTTCGGCGAGGAGCCCCATCAGCCGGACAGGACCGGAAACAGTTCCTGTCCTTAGGGCCCTCGGCTGGGGCCCGTGAGTGAGGGTGGGCCCGCACCCTCCTCCCCCCATTGCTAACAGTCACCAGGTTTGGCTACGGGGAATTCAGGAACCGGAGCGCCCGCAGCAGGGCCAGCGACCAGAGTGGTGGACGCCACAGCTAGAGGGCTTGCAAGAGCCCGTGTATGAGACCCAGAGGGAAGAACTGATAAGTAGTGGGGACTGCACAGGAGTGTACTAGGGACCACGGCCATATGGGACCAAACGCCTGAGAGGCCTGGTCACAGGGGGATATGATAGAGGTCTATAAAATCATGACTGGTGTAGAAAAAATGAATAAGGAAAAGTTATTTACTCATTCCCACAATATAAGAACTAGGGATCACCAAATGTAATTAATAGGCAGCTGGTTTAAAACAAACAAAAGGAAGTTTTTCTTCACTCAGCTCACACTCAACCTATGGAACTCCTTGCCAGAGGATGTGGTGAAGAATGATACTTTAACAGGGTTCAAAAAAGAGCTAGATAGAGTCATGGAGGTTAGGTCCATTGATGTCTATTAGCCAGGATGGGTAGGAATGGTGTCCCTCGCCTCTGTTTGTTTGTAAATGTGTGACAGGAGAGGGATCATGTGAGGATTACCTGTTGTGTTCCCTCCCTCTGGGGCATCTGGTATTGGCCACTATAGGCAGGCAGGATACTGGGCTAGATGGACCTTTGGTCTGACCCAGCATGGCCATTCTTATATTCTTACGTTCTTATAAAGACATCTCTAGAGCACAGCATGTGACATGATAGATAACATCTACTAGCCAGTGTTCCCCAGTGACCCTGGAACTATATAGTGAAGGCAGATCTAAATTACAGACACAACTGAGGGCTGATTTTCAAAAGTGCTCAGCATCTTAGATGGATTTTTCTATTTGTACCATATTTAACCATTTTTAATTTGTTTATGTTCCAAAAGAGAACTCCCACCATGCACCTCATGAAATGAAATTCCCAAAAGTTGTGTCAATTCAATCATAACTTTTTGTTTAGATACAATCAAAACATTCCATTCCTATTTAGAACTTTTAAAACTTTATTTAATATAAAATCAATGAATCTAATTCTGATAAGAAAAATTGAAACATTCCATTCTGCAAATGTCATATTGTCATCTTTACTAAAACACGTTTTTTTCCAGAAAAAAAAAATATCACAGCTTTATTTGTTGTTGTTGTTGTTGATGAAAAATCAATTTGATGAAAATTTTCCAACCACCTTTAGTGCTGACTGCTTGAAAATCTGGGCCCAGATTTCTTGAAAATGAAGTGGAAGCAAATGGTAGAGCAAACCATTAACTTGTCTCTGAAAATAGACCTGAAAGGAATGAATCTGCTTAAATTTCTTATGATCTCATTTCAAGTAGCTTTGCATAAAAATTTTAAATCATGAACTAACCCCACTTCTAAGTCCCTTTGCACCCTCTGGGGACCAAACCTGCTGGCCCTGTCTTCCCCTCATGCCACTTAGATAGTTATTTGTGGCTTCCAATTTTTGTTCCATACATTTAGCAGCATGAGAATCAAGGAAGATTAAAGTAAAATGACAGAAAAAAAATCTGATTTAGAACTTATCCACAGTTTCCTGTCTAATTTCTTGTCCTTTCTCCATTATTGTGACATTTCTGACATTCTACAAGGGCAACAAGCCCATGTTCAGTGTTGAGCACACTGGTGGGGAAAGAAAAAAGTCTAATGCTCACTGTTGTAGGGAACAAATGGTAAAGCGATAGAAAGCTCAGACACTGGTATGGTGCTGTGTCCATGACTTCCATGCTGCATAAGCATACACTTCACATTCCAGGCAGCTAATCAAATTTCATTAAATCTGTCCACTTTTCTGTGCTGCATCAGAAACCTGCAGATGATCATCTGTTTTGGCAGCCAACCTGCCTGTCATTTTGTTAATACTATCTACAGACTGCAGCATTCTCAATAAAGAAGCAAAGAAACATTGCTCGCTGACCTGCCTTTCCAGTGACAGGAAGGTGATCTCACCTAACAGTGCAGCACAAGAGAAAAAGAATAGCTGTCATAAATAACTGAGATATTAACATACACAAACACAATCCTCAATAGAGAGATTTAGATAGAAGAACTAACTGCTCTAACTACAGGATATAAATTGAACAAACTTGTTGGATTCAGTTTTAGAACCTTTTATTTGCTGATATAAATATCTAGTAAAGCCTGTCAGTTTCTGTAGTTTAAGGAACGTTCCATTTTTCCCATAAAGTAGGTTAGAATTTAGCTCCATTACAGAATCTTCCCATCATTTACGTTGGTTACCAAGGGAACATGCCCGTAACAGGCCTAGTAAGAAAACTGAAACAGGAAAATTCCTCATTTTTCCTTCCCTTTGGCATATTTTTCCTTCCCATGCTTCCTCTAGAACTTTCATTATGCAAATAGTGTTAATATGGACAGACAGACAAGAAGATCCAGAAATATTTCTCTTTTCCACCTTGATCTCCTGCAAATACCTTATGCAAGAGTTACTGGTTCCCCTCCACTTTCCACTCAATTTCATTGAAAAATTAAATTAAGTTTTTTGCTTGTCCAGCATAAAGTGCTTGGTTCTTCAGTCATGCATATTTACAGCACTTAGTCTGTCTCAGTCTAATTCCCAGTGGGCGTCTGATTACACAATAAACTCACTGTACAAAGGAATCTAATGGTCATATTTTGTCTGGGGGAGGAGAGATCAAAAGCTGGACTAGAAATTATACACCAGTCAGGAGTAAAGTGAATTAGAAGTTTAAAATAACTTACACACAGTTGTCTGCACTATGCTGCGTTTTAGCTAGAACTTTCAGACTGTCACCTTCAGGAGTTCTCAAATTTACCAAACTTACTCAAATTTAAAAAATGACAATTTAGTAAAGGAAGGTTTTTCATTCATTTAAGTGACTTCTTTACATTTTTTGCCTAAACAAACAAAGATATTTGCTGCAGGACAAAATTTTCACAAGCAATTGGGAGAATCAAAGTCCACGTGAGTTCTAGGGAGGAAGGAAGGGAGAACAGAGTTAACGCCCCCAAATAAGCAGTTAAAAATAAAGAGATTGTATGCAGTTTCATTGTACCATAAAATGTACAGAGTGAGTTCTGGGTATGCTTATGAATTTATGCATTTGTGTATAGAGAGAGAACTGTGCTCATAAACTTTGGCTCCATCTCACAGCAGGGAAGTGAGTCATCAAATGCAGAGACACCTCCAAACCCAGGGGCTTACACAAAACCTGAATCAATTAAAGATCCATTTTAGGACCCAGGAGGAAAAGACAAGTGATGGGCCACCAGAGTAAATGGAAAGACACTGAGACAACTGGGAATTTCCCCCACATTGAATAACCAGGAGCAGAGCCATCCCTGGGGTGGGGTTATCCCAGGAGCCACATTCCTCCAAGGATGGCACTGGCCATGATCATGAGTCATAATCTAGTAGAGTAAAGGAAAGAAAGGAGAAAAGCCTTTTAATATGGAGACTTGGAACTAAAGTTTTCATCCAGAAACTGAGGGACAGCCTCAAAGTGGGAAGCTATCTGTGAAACCATGCTGGAGCCATCCTACAGTTTTGGGGTATGCAGGGAAATTATTCAAAGGCAATAAGTAACTTGTATTAATGGAAAAGGGATTTTTATCTAATATAGAAGTGTAAAACCTGCGGTTGCATCTTTATGTTTATTTTATGCATGACCAATATGTGCTTGTTTACCTTATGATTTCATCTTCAAATCTTTGATTTTTCTACTAAACAAACGTTTTGTTTATTTTTACACCAGCAGGTTTATGGTGTGCAAACTGTGTGCTGTGCATGTGCCAAAGTCAGCTGACAAGTAGGGGCTGGTTTCACATCTTTTAGGGCGATGAACCAGAGGGAAAAAGTCTAAGTGGGTGGGAATTAAAAACTCAGGAAGGACAGATTTGGGAGATGAAGACTGGAAGGGCTATTGGTTTCACCCGGCAAGGAGTAACCAGACAGGTGGAACTTAGAATGAGACTCTGTGCTTGTGGCTAGCTACTAGATTCAGGGATCTAAACTAAAACTGCACAGAATTAAGACATCCAAGATTACAAGAGTGGCATTGGCAGAACATCTTACCAGCCTGGGTTATCCCCAAAACATCACACAACTTAGACACTTAAGAGTTTAGGTCCCATTGACTTCCAATGAGAGTTAGGCTCCTGAGTAATTTTCTTTTTTCCTGTGGCTTAGAAAGAGCAATGTTTGATGTCCAAATCCAATTAATTGTTTCAGGTGATGTGGAGTGGATGGCAAAGAAATCACCATGATATGGTAATTTAGGACACTGATGTTCCACAGTCACAAATAGGATTCTGCCTTGGTACCAATTTATGGAGAAATAGTAAGAATATCGAGTGAGAAACCACTGGGTTCTTTGGTTAGGCCCTTCATGTTTGTTCAGGACATTGGGGTCCTTTCACCTGACTCACCATTTCTCTGTGAAGAAGAACCAGAAGTCTCGAAACTTTTGCAATCCATGTCAGAAAAGGTTTTCTAGATTTGAGCTGGAATCTGACTATGTTGTTTAAGTCTTCTTGTATCGGAAGATCCTTGTTCCCTTGAATACAATTGGATCCCCAAAAGATTGTCATGTCATGGCAGACTTAGTAGGGTGGATGCATATTAATACAGGAAGATATGGTGGTGGCATTGATTTTACTGTGCCTGCAATGACCCACGTGGCAGTGTTGAGGTTCAAGTCAACTAGTGATGTGTGGGAGCTGTGGATCCCAATAGATAAGCAGAATAGTGCCAATGAAGAGGTCCATAGAATTTTTGTATCAGCTCCCCAGGTTGTCCCAGTCGGATTCTAGATCAGATTTACTGGTAACTTCATTTTATCATGACTATTTTTCAGGTGTTTTTGTTATGTGAGGTTTGCTCTAATGTTTTGAGCTGGGATTGTGTCTTATCTATTGATCACAGAAGTTCAGATGCAGTTCCACCGTAGGCTTTTGATTATTTAGATAGAATGCTGACACGACTGTCTTGGTATGCCTTGCTTTTAGCTGAGAGTATAAGAAATATTTTTCCATGGTTTAAGTCCATGGTTAGGAGTTATTCTATGACAGGTAAATCCTGTGCCTGCTTAGTCAGCACAATGCCATTCATAGACAAATTTCAGAGATGATGTTCTGGGTGGGTTGCTGTTATAAATGTTAAACAGGTTCAGTGTTAGAAGTAGTTCCTGTGGTAGACCATCACAGAGTTTGTGGCTTGCTGACTTAGGGTTCATCTAGACAGTGGAGCTATTTCGGGATACAGGAGGTATCCCAAAATAGCTATCCCGCATCTTTTAAACACGCCTGTTATTTCAAAATATTTTTCAAAATAACAGGCGTGCTGTTTTGGCATCCCTGAAACCCTCATTCCAACTAAGGAACGTGTCAAAATAGCATGTTATTTCAAAATTCGGCACTGTGTAGATGTGCCAAATTTTGAAATAAACTATTTTGAAAAATGATCGAAATAAAATACGCAATTTTCTTAACGCAAATTGCATATCTTATTTTGAGATTAGGGTGCTGTGTAGACACACCCTAAGTTACCAGAGAAAATGGGGAACCAATGCTTTTCAACCAAGAGAGGGTTGAAAAAAAATCAGGCTCATAAATCACTTAAATGCTTTTGTAAATGTCATAGGTCAGTCTTCTACTTCCCATGTAAATATGCATTGGAAACACTTTGCTTTATGTCTTTGCTACTGGTATTACCAATGGGTTGATTCCAAGTAAGTGTCACCATTTAATGCATTCTGTGGAACTCTTTAAACTGAAAACTACAGGGCAGACAGACTGTCTCTTACGTATGTTTAGACAGCACCCAGCACAATGGGCCTTCAAGGTACTACCATAATACAAAACAACAATAATAATTTCAAAAAATATATATACTTCTGGCAGTTCTTGTTTTAGCAAAAGTGCTTTTAGATAACACTCAGTGGTTGCAATAGTGTCCCTAGCTCCCTTTATAGGGTATATATGTATTTGAGGTTTTATGCCATATTTCATGCTTTTCCTCACTCTTCTTTTATAGTCACCTACATTACTAGTCCAGGAGTGGGGAGTGTCACATCTGAATCCTCCATCGCAGATCTGCAATGCCCGGTAGGACAGAGTTGATCAAAAAGCACCCTTTTGAAGTTCCTCTCCTTGAAGGGATAACTGTAGCCTATTGCCTGCACTAGGATCTGAAACTCTCACTGCCTGCCCAGTAACCCACAGAACTGCACCACGGCCACATGCTTCTTCAAATACACTTTTAAACTCTTTCATCCAAAGAGGCTGCACTCAATTCCCTGGCACAGGGAGTCCCTCAGTTAACTGGGTGTCCAAGATACTTTCCACTAAAATGTTTGTTCTAAGCTATTTTCAGTGTATATTTACTATATTAAAGAACCACAACATCTATTTCCTAGAGCATTTTGTGTCCATCTGGAAGAAAGCATCACTATCAAATAAACTGAGATTTTCTTACCTTAATGTAACTCACTGGTGAATGTGTTTTACAGGTCACTGTTTGTGCCCAGTTCATAGAGGATCTGAGTTTGCTACAGCTAAACTAGAGAGAACGGATTCTTTAGTTCAACCTGTAGCAGCATGAGATTTTAGCTCTGGAGAGCCCCAAGTCAATCATCAGCTTATCAGCCAAGATGGTAACTATTACACCAATCTCCTAGGGTATGTCTACACTAGCTCATTAATTCGAGCTAGGTAGGAAAATGAGGCGACCGGGAGTTGCAAATGAAGCCCGGGATTTAAATATCCCAGGCTTTATTTGCATGTTCCCGTCCGGTTGCCATTTTGAAATTTCACTAGCCCAAACTCACTGCCGCGCGGCTACACGCGGCAGTGAAACGTTACTTCAAACTAAGTCCTTAGTTCGAATTAACGTTTGACTGCCGCGTGTAGCTGCGGGCAGTTAGTTCGGACTAGGGGGATTTAAAAATGGCACCCGGACGGGAAGATGCAAATAAAGCCCGGGATATTTAAATCCTGGGCTTCATTTGCAACTTCGAATGCCTACATTAGCCTCCCTAGTTCGAACTAGGGGGCTAGTGTAGACATACCCCCTACTGAATACAATTGACTTTCCTCAATTCCTCTCCTTTTCTCCAGCCTATCAGGACATTTCTATAGGATACTGGCTGCAATTCATGAAGCTGATTTAAAAAGCAGAATACTAAGGCCTTGTGAGTTAAATAGATTCAAGCCAGGAAAAGGTTAATCTACAGCCACAACATTTAGTGTCACAGAAAGAGTAAAAAACTGGAGAGAAATAAATGTCTTCTATGGAATAGGCTTTAACATGAATCTGAAAAAAAAAAGAAAAGACTAGCTATCCCTCTCTCTTTATTATATGGCTCCTTATGATAAATATAATAATTTATATTTATCAAATATTTTGATAATCAAATAAATTGAATTGTAATTAATCATTTATTTGGTGATTTACTTTTTTCTGCTTGCACAAGCTCCACAAATGCTAAATTATCAGATTTATTGAATATTCAGAATTAGTCACTAAATTTTACACATGGAGTTCACTGGGAAGAAAAATGTCATCCCTGTTCAGATTGCCCTGTAGTTTGTTCATGAGCAGTTTGGTGTAAGTATAAAATATTCAAAATGTGAGCTGACCTGACAGGTCACATAGCATGTGTCTTCTCCCAGAAGAACTTTGGTTTCCACAGCAAGTATCTGAGACTGCAAATCTGCTTTTTGAAAGTATTTGGCAACATTTACTTAAAACTGACTTATTTCGGCAACATTACTGCCTGTATACTCATTTACTAAAATATTCATGAATAGCAAACCATAGGTCATGGAAGCAGCTGAAGTGCCTTCATATAAAAATAATATCAAATATCCACTAAAATGTTTCACAATATTTGTCCCACTCCAGATTTACTAGAAGAATTTACAATAAATGCTTTGAGGTCATACTGCAATTTTCACTTGAGACTTTCAAAGCCTTCACAATACCCTTGCAAAGAATGGTAGACAGGAGTGCTAGTATACCCATTTTACAGATAAGGAATCTGAGGCAATTGAGGAATGTGACAACTGGCTTATCAAGGTTACATACCTTTCTATCTGTATAAGTGCAGCCAAATTGCAAAGCCATTGGCGCATGAAAGAGTACTGCACACTATAGGGTCCTGGTCCATGACTGAGACTCATAGTCACTAACTACAAATAAATACATATATTCATGTGTAGATACATACACCCATGCCAATCACCAGTGTAAAGTGCTTTTTTGGTGGGCCAGTATAGGGATTGCAAGGATTCTGCTAACTATAGCAGACTTTCATGTTGGTGCGTTGGTCTCTCTGAAGAGAGTTCAATACAGCATTGGGACTATAATCCCTGTTCCTACCACAAGCATGTAATGTATCTGACAAGCATCTGTGTTAGAAGTGGGCAATGATGTTTGTCAGAGAAACTGGTGCCAGAGCTCTGATAAAAAAACAGAATGGCATGTGTATATTCTGGATGCAGTGGTGTTTGTTTCTATGTGCTTTGCAATACTGTATCACAGCCCTCTGAAGAAAGATACATAAATAAATAAATAAAGCCCTTCCCTTATTTTTTCTATGCAATCATTTAAAACATATAACATTTCTATTATTATTCCCAAACCACAACTGCCTTCTCTAAATCTGATAAATTAAACAATGTGGATGATAGAAGAAACAAATGAAAGACTGAACAGATACACAAATAAATAAATTTAGCAAGTAAAGTTCTGAATAAGATGATTACAGTTATTGTGAAAGATAAGATGGCGCATTGTACAAATGAACATGGGTTGAGCCCAGCAGGATGTTTCAATGAAAACAAGGCCAACTCAAAGAGAAGATCTGATTTAGTTTGGATTGGCTGTGATGATAATCTGTCTGCCAGAAATGTTACATGTTATATACATGTAAACTAGTACATTTATTGCTCTTCATTGTAAAAAGCATCATCTGAAGAGAACTCCAAAGTGAAAGATCGTAATGATGATAAATTCCATTTTTCTTCATTTCCTCATTTTTATCATCATGTTTTCCCTTCAGAAAATTACTAGAAATTACTAGAAAATTCAAGAAGCCATAAACAGTGGATTTTATAATATTTACATACTTCTCTATACTCTTCCCCAGCGCCAGAGTGTTGGGGTTTTGCCAATAACAATGTGAATGAATCTATAGCAGGGCTGCCACTGGGGGTGGGAGGTAAAAAGTGCATCTACCTCAGGGCCAGGCGATTCCAGTGCCTGGAGCCCTGGACCCTTTAAATTGCTGCCAGAGTGCAGTGTGGCGCACACCAGGCAGATCTAAGGGTTGTAGGGGGCGGCATGGTGTGCTCTGGGCGGTGCTGAGGGCTGGCTGCCCCTGCCCCAGCCCCGCCCCTTTCTTCCAAGGCCCCACCCCTTCTGGGAGCATGGAGCTAGGTTCCCTCCCCCACCACCAACTTGCTCAAGGGTTCCGCATGGCTGTTGGTTCCCCTGATGTGCAGCATTACATTGCTTGTCAAAACCTGCTTCTCTGAATTCCCATCTATCTTTTATCTGCCCCTTCAGGGAGTCTCTCCAATTTTGCCCTACCCTGTTTCCTCCTACAACTCTCCAGAGCTGGGTGACCCTCTTTCCTTTGTTCTTCTCCTTTTCCCTCTAAGGTAGTAGGAAGGCCTTATGGCTAAAGCACAGGAATAAGAGTCTGGAGACCTGGGCAAAGTCCTGGCTGACCATTGAAGTCAATTTTTGCCACTGATTCTCAAGGGATCAGCATGCTACCCCTGGTTCTGTACCCTACCTGTCACAGAACTCTTGTAAGATCTCATTCGGGAAATCATTTAGGACTAGGCTGAGGCTGTAAATGTGGCTAATAGGCGATGTAAAACGAATCGCCCCAGTGGGAACTCAAGGACACATGGTGACGAACTCAGACACAGTGCTAATGGGAGCACAGGACACACAATCCCTGCTACACCCTTTCAGCATGAGCTTCTATTGAACCAGCTCCACTGACTGGTGTCTGGAATGGGGAGAGGGTTAAGCCCCGCCTCCATCCCCCCAGGAGAAAGTAGCACTTCCACCAACATTAGACTCCAGCAGTCCTTGACCAAGGACTGAGACTGCTCCTCTCCCCACCCTTTGGGCTTCTTGCCTCATCTCCCAGCTGAGAGCAGGGTTCAAATCTGCCATGGCTTCTCTCTCCAGGTCCTGGCTTCTGATGTGAAATTGACAAGACAGCCAATGTAAGGGACCCAGTATCTACACAGGCACTGCATCACCCTAACTTCACTGACATACTGGCCTAGCACAGTGTTTCTCAACCTTTTTTTTTACAAAGTACCCCTTTTTCAAAAAAAAAGTACCCCCAGTACCTATAATTTTCAGACACACAAAATTGTTTTCTACCATAGCAACACATTTGGTTACACAACTTAATTGTAGCCGGGCGGGAGATGAAATTTTTGGGTGTAAAAAGTACAAAAATAATAAAGCACTGAAAAAACTTAAAACAAAAATTCAGTTTTCTCCAAATTTCAGTTGTGTTGACGTACCCCCCCCCCCCCCCCCCAGACTTCTCTCCAGTACCCCTAAGGGTACTCGTACCACTGGTTGAGAAACACTGGCATAGCACTTATAGCAGTTGGAGGAAGGCTGTAGGAAGACACCTACATCATTAGATCAACATAAGGTGTCTTCTGTCAACCTAATTGTGTTGTGTACACTCAGTTTCAGGATCTGCAAAATGCGGATAAATATTTCCCTGCCACTCAGTATCTGTGCAGGGCTGACTTCATTAATCTTTATAAATCTCTTTGGAAAACACACTACAAAATGAAAAGGTTATTAGTAAAAACTGTGTGGTTAGTCTCACCTGACAATCTGTCCCTTTTTCTTTCAACTTATGATGGATGCTCATTCAATTAGTGTTAACAGAATTTATATATTATGCTTTACAGCAGAATAGACCACACACTGAGATGCTAACAATAGCTTCCATGCAGTTATGCTAATTCATATAAAGTAGCCAGTCAACCACTACCCACTACATCACTACATAAGGAACACTATCTTTCTGCAGCTGTGTAACTGTAAATTGCATACCCATCATCTCAATTGACTCCTGGTGGCAGGGTCTTCAGATGAGTTCATCCCCTAATTTCAGCATGTGCATTCAGCTGCAATGCATTGTGTTAGAACACTACATTCCTACTGTGATCTTGGGTTCCCACTGTGCTATCTGTATGCAACCACCATAATAGCTATACTTTTAACAAACCATTCAATTTCGGATTGAAATTCCCCACACTCCCTCAGCTTTTTAGCAAGAAAAGTGTCTACTAAAAGCGAGTTTTGAATTGCTATCAGGTAGTTCACATCTACAGATCGCTCATTAGCTGAATGTGTTGAGTTTTAATGTGCTTCAGTGAAGTTTCATTTTTTGAAAGAGGAAATATTCAGGCAGATAACCAAGTGAGTACTTAATAGACCTCGAACCAGAATACAGCTTCAATACAAAATGCAAAAAAGCAGCCTAGTAATTGCAAAGGATTTTATCTGCTCCTCACACTGTAGGCTCCTGCTGTGTGCTGATTTTAAATAGTATTCCTCTACTTTATGACACCTCCAATTGGAATCATTCCTCAGTACATTAACAAAAAATGTTTGTTAAATCATACAACAGATAGTCAGGAGCTGAAATGAACTCTGATGGAAATTGTATCTTTTTATTTTTCCTGTGGCCACTTAATTGAATTGGCAGCATTGAGTCTTTTAGTATTCCCCCGGTACTTAGAATTTCAATTTACTCCATGGATTTTTATACTGAGCACCCAATAAAAATTAGCATTTGTGCAGAATAGCTTTTAATCAACTATTCTCAAACGTCAGACCTTCTTATCTGTAAAGCATTTCTAAATCTCTTCGCCTCAGAGTCTCCCTCAGTTCTAAAATTTATTCCATACATTCAGTGTCCCTCCTTCAGTTTCTGTATCCTTTATCATAGTCTAATCAGATTAATCTTCAACACTCATCTCTATCTTTTAATCTCAGTTTTCTTTTGAAAGCAATCTCTATGTGTCTCCCAGGATTCATTAAGCTATTAAGATTTTCTACAGCATCCATTTAACAGATCAAGATATTGTTATGTGGAGCATTACCACTCAGAACTCTGGTTTAGCACACAGAAGGTTATTTGAGCAGTACATAATTAAATTAGTAAATATTACTTGAAATATGTTTGCAGAATTTTACAATGACCTAAGAAATAAAACTGCTTTTGTTTCACAAGGAGTTCAAAGAAATGAGTACAGGGTCCTATATTTCCCACACTAAGGAAAGGCTCCTTTTTAGAGAATTTCCCATCCTTTAAAGAACATTTGAAAGAACATTGCTAATTTTAGTTACCATTTGTCCAACAAAGGTTTAAGGGCAAATGTTCTTCAGCTGTCTTAACATTTTGTACAGCAATGCAGAAGAGCATTTGATTGCCAAAGTATTTGATGTATTGAATGGATAGAAGTATGTTCTCACCATGCATGTGTGTAAATGCTATTAGTTGCAATGGGGACTAGGTGCACGTGACATGGAAAAAATGCAGCCCATTCCTCTATATTCCATATTCCTCCATATTCCTCTAAAAACTAGTTTGTAATTTTTTCTTTGTTATCTCACTTGACTCTCCAAAGAGTGCAAAATTACTGTAGTTTAAGCTTTTCCCATTTCTATTCATGATCTTCTGTTTCTGAATAGGACTTTCCATGTGCAAGTTGCTGGGCTATAAATACACAGCACTATATGAAATAAACCATATTGTTCCTTGTTGGAGGCTTTTTAGTTTCCACTCTTATTAAAATATATTGAATCTTGCACCTTGTCTGTGGTTGTATTTCAAGTGGTGAAGGATTGAGGAGTCAATGGGTCTTATTCATCCCTATATACACATTCTATGGCATCATGTGATATGCTGCAGACAAATCACGTTAATACTTGCTTGATGCAATAATATTGCCAGTGTTGTAAGTCTTGGGGCCAATCTTCAATTCTTAAAAACTGCCCTAGCTCTGCTCAAGGTTATGAAGCAATGACAATTTACATCAGCTGAAGATCTGCCCAAAGATTGGTACCACAGCAGAAACCACAAAGGGTACAGGATGAGTTTTGTCAACCTCAGAACCAATTCTGGTTCATGTTTTGTGCAGAAGTTTGGATGGTTCTTATTTTATTTGAGCCAATTTGTCCATCCACAATAAAAATACCACATGCCAGCCTAAGACTCTCTAGTGGAATAAATGTTTTATAGTATTCAAGTTTATTTGAAACAGGACTTTCTGAGAATTTCTTCTCTTTTGTAGGCTTCAAAGAACATGACCGTCTGGGTTGTGTTGTATTGCCACACATAACAATAGAACATTAGTTCCTGATTCAGGAAGATACTGAGACATGACTTTCACAGAATCATAGAACTGGAAGGAACCTCAAGAGGACATGGCAGGACCAAGCACCATCTAGACCAGTGTTTCTCAACCTTTTTTTACAAAGTACCCCTTTAAAAAATTATAAATATCCCCAGTACCTACAGTTTTCAGACACACACAAAAATTTTTCAGCCTGTTTTTCTACCATTCCAACACATTTGTTTAAACAACTTAATCGTAGCTGGGCGGGTGATGAAATTTTTGGGTGTAAAAAGTACAAAAACAATAAAACGCTATAAAACTTAAAACAAAAATTCAGTTTTCTCCAAATTTCAGTTGTGTTGACATACCCCCCAGACTTCTCTCGAGTACCCCTAAGGGTACTCATACCACTGGTTGAGAAATACTGATCTAGACCATTCCTCCCAGGTGTTTGTCTAACCTGTTCTTTAAAATCTCCAGTGATGGAGATTCCGCAACTGCCCTAGGCAATTTATTCCAGTGGTTAACTACCCTGACAGGAAGTTTTTTTTTTTCTAATGTCCAACCTAAACCTAAGTCTCCTTTGTTTCAGTGTAAGCCTATTTCTTCTTTTCCTATCATGAGAGTTTAAGGAGAATAATTTTTCTCCCTCCTTTCTTCCCTCCTTCTTTTAGATACTTGAAAGCTGCTATCATGCCCCCTCTCAATCTTCTCTTTTCTGTATCAAACAAATTCAGTGCTTTCAATCTTCCCTCATAGGTCATATTTTCTAGACCTTTGATCATTTTTGTTGCTCTTCTCTTGACCTTCTCCAGTTTGTCCGTATCTTTCATAAAATGTGGCAACCAGAAGGGGGAAAAATACTCCAGCTGAGGCCTAATCTGTGCAGAGTGTGTGTCTGTTGTTCTATTAATTTGTACTCACATGCTTGAAGTCAGGCATGTGCTTAAGTACTTTTCGGATTCAGAATCTTAGTTAGGAAAAAGAAAGATGTCAGAGGTTTGGTGATTAAAAACATTATTCCTCATCTGTTCTCTGGTGCTAATTTCAGTTTGGTGTGGTACTCCAGATGGCATAGGAAGTGTTCAAAAATTGGAGTTTCACATTTGTGCTGTCATGTTTGAAAAAGTGAGATTGTCTTTCATTATTGAGTTTTGTGAAATATCACTTTAGATCTTCAGCATCAGAGCTACTAATGTAACAAACTAGCAAACCTCTGCAAATCAGCATTTTAAAATAAATTCAAAAATATTGTTTGAGGCAAGTGCTATAGGTGCCTTCAACTGCATAGTTAATTGCCTGATCTACTGCAATTGTGGTCAGGCAATTTAGCTTTCAGACATGGAATAAACAACAAATTTAGTATAAGCTAATCTTTCCCTTAGGCAGAACCTGCCAAATTAACTCTCAGTTACTGATGTAATGTCTCCACAATTTGGAAAATGTACCTGCTTTGTGGTTGCTGAACAAATGCAGAAATAATCTTTCTAAATGGCAATGTGGCCAGCTGCTCAAAACAGTGCATGGGAATTAGCTGGTATGCTCTACTCAGAAAACCAGGCTTTGACTACACTTTTAGGTTGAGTTACTAATTTTCTTTTATTGCCTGACATGTTACTGGCAGCCTGTTTTTATTCCAGTGTCATGGATTATTATATTTTTTAAAGAGATTTTTTTGATCACAGACAACACTTATTCAAGCCTATCCAGCAGTAGGCAAGGTCAATTTGGTACTGAAATACAGAGGAGGTCTCTCAGCCCTGGTCTACACTCAGGAGTTATTTCGAAATAATTCCCCTTATTTTGAAATAACAAGTGAAGTGTCCACACTACCAGGCCTATTATTTTGAAATAACTTCTGCTTTCCATGAGGAATAATGCTTATTTCAAAATAATTATTTTGAAATAGCGGTAGTGTGGACTCTCTTTCGCTGCTATTTCCAAATTACTACTCCCCAGAGTCATTCAAAGTAATTACCGTAAATTAGCGTAGATTACCCGCGTCCATGTATAACACACACTTGTGTATTACCCGCGTTTTTTCTTTCATGTGTAAAAAAAAAATCTTAGATTACCTGCAGACGTATATAACCCGCAGAGACTTCTGCTGCCTTTGTAAAAGATGGTCTTTCATGCTGCAGTGGGAGATGTTACAGCAGTGTAAGCACTGCTGCTTGGGCCGGTGCAGCAGCCCTGGGCACTTGAGCAGCAGTGCCGAGGTGAGGAGGTAGCCGCCCGGCGTAGAGAGCAGACACAAGGGGTATGTCTAGATTACATGCCTCTGCCGACAGAGGCATGTAAAATAGGCTACCCGACATAGTCAGTGAAGCCAGGATTTAAATATCCCTGGCTTCATTAAAATAAAAATGGCCGCCGCGCTGTGCCGGCTCAGCTGATCATCGGCACAGCGCGCGAGTCAAGACGCGGATTGGTCGACAAGGGAAGACTTTGTCGACTGCTCCGTTATGCCTCGTGAAACGAGGTTTACAGGAGCGGTCGACAAAGGCTTCCCTTGTCGACCGATCCGTGTCTTGACTCGTGTGCTCTGCCGACGATCAGCTGAGCTGGCACAGTGCGGTGGCCATTTTTATTTTAATGAAGCCGGGGATATTTAAATCCTGGCTTCATTGACTATGTCGGGTAGCCTATTTTACATGCCTCTGTCGGCAGAGGCATGTAATCTAGACATACCCAAGGTGACGGCCATCCTGCTGCCAGCTAGCTGGCCGGCCTGCGGGAGGGGAGCTGCGCTTGCGCCCAGGCCCGCCCTGTGCAGCCGCAGCCAGGCGCAGCCGCAGCTGGGGGGAACGGAGAGCGCAGCGCAGGCGCGCTGGAAGCTCGTCAGGTCCCCCCTGATCCCCTGCAGCGGAGCTGACCCAGTTCTAATAGGCGGCGGGGGCGGGAAGAGCCGCTTAAGGGAACTGATGCTCCCGGGGAGACTCCAAGGAGTAAAAATCAATATGTATAAGATGCAGACATGTATACCCCACGGGGGAGGGGGATAGACATGCCCTCAGGACACGGGAGTAAAATTAGCTAACATCACAAGTTCTAACGTTCAGCCTTACATTATGTTTAAACCTCTTGCCCTAGCAAGCACAATAGTGAGCCTACTTGTACAACATCAATTTACATTCTCTGCATGCCTGGAGACAACCACTCTCTGTTTCTCTATATTTTATCATACAAACACACACACACACTGATGTCATATTTTTGTATGCTGAATGTACTTGAAAATTACTGAAAGAGAATGATTTTTGTTTCTTACAAAAGCTTTTACAAACCGTGGCCTTAGTTTTTCCAGGTAAAATTTTGTTTCCACAATGAATTGCAAACATCTAAGTGAGGGCTTGGTTCTACAACCTATACTCAGGTGAGTAGTTCCACTGAAGTTAGTCTACTTGGGTAAGTATTGCAGACGCTGGTCCACTGAATATCAAGCACAATCAGGTAAACTCCGGTCATCTGAAGAAGTGGGCTGTGCCCATGATACCATCTACGTGTTTTGTTAAGTCTATAAAGTGCTACTAGACAATTTGTTGTTTTTTAAGTTTATCCTGCACAGACTAAGTTGGCTACCCCCTGAAGCAGGTAAATTTCTGTTTGGTAACATTTCTATCCACAATTTGATACGGGTAATGAGAAGACACTGAGCATTGTTCATACAGAGGAGCTGACCCTGGGAGGTGCTGTGAATGTTACTTTGGATTAGGGTTGGAATCCACACCACAAAGACAACAAGTGCAAAGCAATTCAGGAAAGAATCACCTCTGCCAACTTGCCATCATCAAGCCGGGAGAAAGGCACAGCCCACAAAACCATAAGGTGACATCATCACAAATTATACTAGCAAACCAGAAGGAGTCAAAATGGATTGATCTAAGCAGAGTTTCTTTAAGAAGCTTCAGGGCAAAAATGGGCCTGAATTTGTCATATCCTGAGACAGTGCAGAGAAGAATGCACTGGAGAAAAAAGCAGGTGCCAAATGCTATCCTGAATACACTAAACACAGATCTCTCCCAGAGGCCTAAACTTAATGGAGGAGGATTCTGTATGTAGCTATGCAGATGGAGGGAGATGCCATTCTGTTTTCTATGGAACTCTGAGGAGTTTACCTGTCAGCTGCAGGCCATACTGCAAATCAGCTACTATTGTTTGTTAGGCTCAGTCGCTGTGTTCTCTCTTCCATGGAGACTATTTTGGTTCAATCTTCCCCCCCCCCCCCCGCAAAAAACCAAAAATACAGCAAAATCCTTGTTATCTGGCACTCTGTTAACTAGAAAACATTGTTAACTGGCATTGCCCCCAGCCACAATACCCCTGGGTCTTCAAGCATGTGCGCTTGTCTCCCACCTATCAGCAAGCCTGCCTTGAGCTGCCAGGAGCCAAATTTGCCAGTAGGTGGCGAGGGCAGAGCAATAAGCTTTGTTATCCAGCATATTCAAATAACCAGCAACCCCCACTGCCCACAAGTGCCAGATAAATTATTCACTGTAATACCAAAACCAAAAAATAGTTTCCTAGATGAAAAATTAAATATTTTGTTCTTTTTGCCTCTAAGATAAAAAGCCTGTAGCATTTATTTACTGTTTTGATGTTTTTAATGTAAATCAGTTCACTCTCTTAAATTTCTATCCTGAAATACTTGCCTGACACAATTCCAGACTGAAGTACTTAAAAAGAGTGTTCCACTAATTACACATTATTGTGTGTATAGCAATTGTGTGTTACTGTGTGTACAGCAATTTGAAGTCTTTCAAAGTACAGTAAATACTTCAATTAAGAGGTAGTTGGGTTTCTGATCTTTACAAGTGAAAGGTGTTTTGTTTTTTTTTAATTATTAGATTATTTTCCAGGTTTGTGTTATGCTCCTTGTGGGGTGCCTAAAGAATTCTACATCAGTGACTGGGAAATGTTCTAGCACCTGCCCCCACACTGCTACTTTAGATTCTTCCAAACTACACAGCACACTACCCTCAGCATTGTGGGTACATTCCAAACTACCCTCAGCATTGTGGGTAAATTAATGGATATGTGACCTATCTGATTGTTCATTTCGATGCAATACCTGGAAGTACATTACAGCACTCAAAGATGATAAAGTCATTGCAGAGAAGCTAAATGAATTCTTTGCTTCAGTCTTCACGGCTAAGGATATTGGAGAGATTCCCAAACCTGAGCCATTCTTTTAGGTGACAAATTTGAGGAATAGTCCCAGATTGTGGTGTCCTTAGAGGTAGTTTTGGAATAAATTGATAAACTTAACAGTAACAAGTCACCGGGACCAGATGGCATTCACCCAAGAGTTCTGAAAGAACTCCAATGTGAAATTGTGGAACTATTAACTGTGATTTGTAACCTATCCTTTAAATCAGCTTCCGTACCTAATGACTGGAAGATAGCTAATGTGACATCAATATTGAAAAAGGGCTCTAGAGAGGATCCTGGCAATTGCAGACTGGTAAGTCTAACATCAATAGTGGGCAAATTAGTTTAAACTATAGTAAAGAATAAAATTGTCAGACATATAGATAAACATAACTTTCTGGGGGAAAGTCAGCATGGTTTATGTAAAGGGAAACCATACCTTACTAATCTACTAGAGTTCTTTGAGGGAGTCAACAAACGTGTGGACAAAAGGGATCCAGTGGCTTTGCTTCGTGTTCCCCCACTTGTGGAGATAAGATTAACATCTACGCAGAACAGGGCATTCTCAGCTTTTGCTCCCAGGCTGTGGAATTCTCTTCCTCGGGATATTCGCATGGCACCAACGCTAGCGTTGTTTCGGTGTCAGGCTAAAGCCACCCTTTTTACTCGTGCTTTTATTAATGTTTGAGTCTGTATGTGTGTGTTCCACCTCTCTATATGTTTTTAGTTGGTTATGTCCCTCTGGGATCTCATATTTTAAATTCTCATATTTTAAATTTTTATATATATTTGTATTTTTTTTTGTTTGTTTTTGTAAGCCGCCTTGAATATTTTAAATAGAAAGGCGGGGTTAAAATATTTAAATAAATAAATAAATATAGTATACTTAGATTTTCAGAAAGCCTTTGACAAAGTCCCACACCAAAGGCTCTTGTGTAAATTACATTGTCATGGGATAAGAGGGAAGGTCTTTTCATGGATTGATAACTGGTTAAAAGACAGGAAACAATGGGTAGGAATAAATGGAGAGAAGTAACTAGTGATGTCCCCTAAGGGTCTGTCCTGGGACCAATCCTATTCAAGCTATTGTGACAATCAGTTCCACTCCTGGGTACCAGGCCCCTGTTCAGTCCACAATCCACAGTATAGGTACTGCAGCATAGGTTTCGCTTGTCCCTCTCATCGTTTCGTGGTGGCTGTCCCTTGGCAAAAATGGCTGTCAGGACAGATGCTTCTGGTCAGCGTGGGCTGGGTTACCAGTCCTCCCCAGCTACCAGCTGGACTCTTTGGTTACTTGAGGAAAGGAAGCCCAAACACTCCCTGTTGGAGTTCCTCGCCTTCCCGCTCCCAGTGTCCCTGACTCTTAACCTTATCAGTTTTAACTCCTCTCCTCCTCCCTCCAAGCTCCTCTTCCACTCTCTCCCTCCCCTTCCCCCACAGGGAAGGTTTTTAAAGAGGTCCCTTGGCAGCCTGAAGTCAGCTCAGCTGGCCCTTATTTGCTTTAGAGCTGCCCTGTCTCAGCTGCCCCTGATTAACCAGGGCCATTGCTGTTTTCCAGAGCTGCCTTTCGCCCCTTCTAATCAAGCCCTCTAACCTGCCCTATCACACTATTTATAAATGATCTGGAGAAAGGGGGCAAACAGTGAGGTGGCAAAATTTGCAGATGCAACTAAACTGCTCAAGATAGTTAAGACCAAAGCAGACTGTGAAGAGCTTCAAAAAGATCTCACCAAACTATGTGATTGGGCAACAAAATGGCAAATTACATTTAATATTGATACAGTAGACTTCCGATAATCCGGAACCTATGGGACTTAGGTGGTGCCGGATTATCAGATATGCCGGACTATCAGGAGGTACTATAAGCAGGTTATATATATACTGTATACATTATATACTGTATATAAAGTGTTCTTAACCCTTTTTATTGTACATACTGTATACAGTATACTGTAATGTTTTAGTTTTTAAGCCTTTTACCCTTTTGCTCAGTTCAGCTGCTGCCGCTGTTACCTTGTGACTCATTTTTTGCCAAAGCTCACTCACTAGGCTCTTGCCATTTTGATGCCGGACTATCAGGAGTGCCGGACTATTGGATGCCGGACTATTGGAGTTTTACTGTATATGATAAAAGAGAGATCTTGGAGTCATTGTGGATAGTTATCTGAAAACATCCACTCAATGTGCAGCAGCAGTCAAAAAAAAAAGCAAATAGAATGTTA
Source organism: Rafetus swinhoei (assembly GCA_019425775.1). Taxonomy (NCBI): domain Eukaryota; kingdom Metazoa; phylum Chordata; order Testudines; family Trionychidae; genus Rafetus; species Rafetus swinhoei. The sequence goes on along the minus strand of CM033428.1, from coordinate 15,720,841 downwards.
GGAATAATTTAAAAAGGGATAGGGAATAAGACAGAGAATATCTTATTGCCTCTATATAAAACCATGGTACGCTCACATCTTGAATACTGCGTACAGATGTGGTCATCTCGTCTCAAAAAAGGTATATTGGTATTGGAAATGGTTCAGAAAAGGGCAACAACAATGATTAGGGGTTTGGAACGGGTCCCATATGAAGAGAGATTAAAAAAACTGGGACTTTTCATCTTAGAAAAGAAGAGACTAAGGGGGGATATGATAGAGGTCTATAAAAATCAAGATGCGTGTGGGAAAAGTGAATAAGGAAAAGTTATTTACTTGTCCTCATAACATAAGACCTAGGGGTCACCAAATGAAATTAATAGATAGCAGGTTTAAAAGAAACAAAAGGAAGATTTTCTGCACTCCACGTACACTCAACCTGTGAAACTCCTTGCCAGAGGATATTGTGAAGACCAGGACTTTAACAGGATTCAAAAAAGAACTGGATGAATTCATGGAAGTTAGGTCCATCAATGGCTATTAGCACAGATGGATAGGAATGGTGTCCCTAGCCTCTGTTTGTCAGAGGCTAGAAATGGATGACAGGAGAGGAATCACATGATGATTACCTGCTTCTGTTCACTCCCCATCTGGGGCATTGGGCAGTGGACACTGTTGGAAGACAGTGGGCTAGATGGATCTTTGGTCAGACCCAGTATGGCCGTTCTTATGTCCTTATATTCTTATATGAAGCCTATTCAAGATAGGCTGGCCACTCATTCGGTGTTAAACCAGACAATCCTGCTTTCCTAGAGTTTGTTCCCTGTCCACTATTTGGCCAAAGCTGAACATGATTTTGTCTGGTATGAGATGGGGGGATTCCATTTTGAAGACTCACATTCAAGGTCACACAGGCAGGGGCTGAGCAGCATGCTCTGACAAAGTGGTACTCATGGTGTAATGTGACCTTACATGTACTTTTGCATCTGAGGTAGAACCACACAAGCGGGGTAGTACCACAGCATTGCTGGAATTACTGAATATCCAGTATTCCGGGAACGTATGAGTGGGCCCCCCCCACCTTGGAGTCTGGGTTTATTCACAGAAAATAAATTCAAAATAAAACTTAAAGTCTTAAATTAAAGTCCAACAAAGAAATGATTCTCTCTCTATTCCTGGGCCTTCCTGTCTGGACGGCTCTGCAGTCTCTCTGTTGCTTTCTCTGGGTCCCTCACAGGCTTGCCTCACTGAAGAAATTTTATACGTGTTCCCCTACTTGCTCATGGTCTCTCCTGCCTCAGTAAGCTTCTCCTAGCCTTTTCTGGTAGGAGGCTTAGTCCCTGATCCTGTAGGCCTACTGGAGCCCAGCAGTCCTAGCTTTCAGCTGCTTTTGATAGGGAAATCACATCTGATCGTTGTCAGGTGGGACTCATGCCTCATCCTGTAATCAGGGTCAGCTTAGACCTAGGTTTCTCCAACCAATAGAGCAAGACAACTTGTTAGTGTCCCACAGTGGATTTCCTATCTCAAATTGGGAAGGCATACTTTAAGGCCAGGTCTACATTATGCGAGAAAGTCAACCTAAGATATGCAACTCCAGCTACAAGAATAACGTAGTTAGAGTCAACGCGCCTTAAGTCAAATTTCTGCAGAGTCCCCACTGCGGAAGATCAATAGGAGAAAGTCTCCTGTCAACTTTCCTTACTCCTCATGACCCGGTAGAGTACGAGGGTTGATGGGGGTGCCATCAGAGATTGATTTAGCAAGGCCTTAATAGACCCACTAAATTGAACTCCAAAACATTGATCTTTGGAGCGTTGATCTAAGGATAAGTGCAAACCTGTTCTAAATCTGTGGCATTCTCAGAGCCAGCATGATTTTCAAACATGGGATCTGGATTTATCTGCACATTCAGAACATGAGACTGGAACCTATGCATACTATTTTCATATGCAAAGCAAAGCATAGGAAGAAGTAAACTGGATATAAACAAGCAATTTATAAAATTACCTAACAAATAACTAGTCCTTGAGGAATGATGGAGTGTATCTGGTGCCTTGATTCAACACAGTAAAGTTAACATTTTAAAATGTTTTGTTTGTTATAAAATCCACACCATCATTTGGACTCATTCTGTTTTCAGCTTAGGATATGTCTACACTGCATAGCTATTTTGAGATTCCAGAGGTATCCCAAAATAGGTACCCCGTGTAAACACAAGCCACCCGTTATTTTGAAATATTTTTTGAAATAACAGACACGCTTTTTCACCATCCTGGTAAACCTCGTTGTACGAGGTTTAAGGGCTGGCTCAAAATAGTGTGTTTAGTGTAAACGCGCCAAATTTCAAAATAAGCTATTTCGAAATAGATTTGAAATAAGATATGCAATTTGTATACGGCAAATTGTGTATCTTATTTCGAGTTTAGGGTGCTGTATAGATGCACCCTTAGTTATTTAAGATCATTATGTCAGTATATATTCTTTTTATTGTAACAATTTCCTTATACTGCCAGGAATGCTGCTATCTCTTTTCTACCAGTATAGAAGAATCTCATTTAGTGGACACATATAGATGTGGCTTTGACTTTTTACAGTATATCCCTTTGGGCATTTCCTCATCTGCTTTTGGACACAACTCCCATCATCCCTGGCATGGATATTTGGATGTGAGTAAATCACTGTAATTTCTTAATCATTCTTGTGTAAGCAGAGGGGCCGACAGCTGTACAAGTCCCCTGGGAAAGGCAGGAGGGCCTGCTCCGCCCCTCCAGAAGGGGTAGGGCCTCACGTAGAAGGGCCAGAGCTTGGGGGCAATAAGCCCTCAGTGCCACCTGGACCACAGTGCACTCTCCTCGGCCCTCAGTGCGCTGCTCAGTGCTCCAGGAGCTATTTAAAGGGCCCATGTCTCTGGCTGCAGCTGCAGTGGCAGCAGCAGTGGGTGGGAGCCCTGGGCCCTTTTGTATCACTGGGGTAGTTGCTCCCTTTGCCCCTTCCCCCCATGTAAGCAAACACTGGTTTGAGTACATAGACTTGGGAACTGCAAACAGATACAACTAAAATCAGTTCCCCTGGCTAAGATATCCTGAGAATGGGCTCCAAATCCAGTAAGAAACCAAAAGATGTGAGCAAATTGTGGTACTATTCCCTACTGGATAATAGGAGAGAACAGCTCTGCACTGGTTAGTAAGTGTGGGGTTCTGGCTGAATATCTTTTTCTTAGCACATCTCTTCTGTGTAATCAAAAGATTCCTCCAACTGTTCAGAGGGCAAGAAAGAATTTATTCTATGAGCATTTATGAGAGTACTGCATAGATAGGCCAGTTTCATTATAGGAGGGTTTTTTGCCTTCTTCTGAAGGATGAGGGAGCATTTCCTGTGCCACCCTTGGGGCAACGGGTTAGATGAACTGCTGTGCTCTGACATGATGTAGGAACTTGTGCTTGCATCAATTTGCATGGGACAATAAACTTGGGAAAATTGTAATGAACTTGCATACCACTAAACTGCTTTCAATGAACATCTGCAAAGGGATTAACACAACTAGTGAGAATGAAAGTCCAACATTGTACTGCTAGTGACATTTATGAATATGACAGATTTTGGACATGTTTCAAACAAGGATTCCTCTGCTTCTACATATGGACTCTCTATTCATGCTATCTCAGGTGGCTTTCATAAATCTGAATTACAAATGTGGAGTTTTAAAGACTAAAATGTGGTTCCACTGGGGAAATTGAAATTCATCTTGCTATGACAAGGTCGGCCTTTCACTCTAATTGCGCTCTGAGGGATAGTAGTTCTAGAGAAAGGGGAGGCCCTGTCTAGTACGGCTGCTTGTTGCTATTTCTGTACATGTAGATTAGCATCAGGTTTTGCATACAATGAATATGGTTATTTACTTTTTAATGTTTCTTTTGAAAAACATTTGAATATGAAAGTCAACAGCAGTTATCTTTCACCAACTCTAATGAACAGGGACAACAACCCAGCAGGTTTTGAAGCCTTATGTTGGGAATTGTACCTTTGTTGCTGGCAATAAATGTCATGTGAAATGTTCAGTATCACTAATTGATTTGTGGATTTTGGTCATATGAATAATTTAAAACTCACTTGCAAATGTTTTGTTGAAAATTAATTACTTGTTTGAAAGTTGTTTTTCCAGTAGATCCCACAAGACACAAGGGGTCGTTATTGTAGATGTTGTTTAAATAATGGAGATGAATCTGCATCAACACACAGGCCACATATCTCAGATTTGGTGGGAATCTGGATTCAGATTCTAATCCTAACATTGTGACTGATTGCTACATAATGGCAAAATAATCTCAACACACCTCGGCATTAGAAAAATTCAAACCCAAATCATGAACTTTGTAGGTAGACCCAGCTCTGTTGAAAGTATCATTAGCAATGTGTTGTAACAACACTGGAGACACCCCTTAGCATCCTGCATTCTTGAGGAATTTGAGTTCTAGATTTCCTGATTCCTTTGCCACAAGAAATTACATCACAATCACAGACCAATAAGGCTAAAAGAATAAATTTGCTCTAAACTCATTATCACACCTTTTTAATTTTTTTTCCTGGTTGGCATAGCTGAAGCTTATTCTCCATCCAGATGTGAACTGTTTTGGAACATTTTATTAAAACTGAGTATTAACTCATGCAAGAATGAAAGAAACAGTTTTCTTCAGTGTCTCTTACTCAAAGATCTCTAATTACAAAATAAACAATGAATGAAACCTCATAATTCAAGTACTATTGGTAAATATCATTAACCCCATTTTACACATCCAGAAACTGCAACACAGTGAAAACTGACATAAATTCGCACCTGCAAATAGAATGAAGATAGTGATCTCCATTAAAGAGTCAACATTTACCGACAGTGATTATTCTGTAGTTTCTGAGATACTGCAGCGTGACTGGGTGGACCACACTGAGAATGCCAAACTCAGGGAAGACAGCAAGAAATAGGGCAGGCAATCCCCAAAATGCTGGTGGCTTATTTTATAATTAGGTTCACTAACCCCATAACAAAAGAGCTTTTTCAGTACCACATTGGTTAACCAGAAGCCAAACACAACCCCCTTTGGCAACCAGTCCTTGGCTCCCATCCTCACAAACAGGTCAATACAGTGAAGGGTTACTGAAAACCTAATTTACTATATGTGAGGTTCTTCTGATCCCAAAGGTTCAGCCACTTATACACAGGTCATTATGTCTTTCAGATCTTACCCAAATATATGGCTATCAGCCAATCCTTAGTGAACTAACTAAAGATTTATTAATAAAAGAATAGAGTTAAATACGTACAAATGATTGCAAGGTCTTTAGCATGTTTGTAGTAGTGTTGGAATAGACTGCTGGGTTGCAAAAATTTCTCTGATAGCATCCAAAAGGTTGGAAGGTCCTTGGTCCAAAGTTCAATACACTCCTTTTAGTTATAAGTCCATAGTCCAAAGAATTAAAATAGGAAAGAGGCAAAATGGAGATGTCTCAGGTATCTTTTATATACTGGCTGTGTCTAGACTGCATCCCTCTGCCGACAGAGGGATGCAAATCAAGCACTTCGGAAGTGCAAATGAGCCCGGGATTTAAATATTCCGGGCTTCATTTGCATACTCACGTCCTGATGCTTTGCCGATCAGGCTCAGTGTCGAAAGTGAAAGTAAAGTGTAGCCGCAGTTCTGCAGCGTTTCTGCAGACAACGGGAGCTTTTCCGGCAGATCCTGTACTCCTCAAAAAATGAACCGTGGCTACACTTTACTTTCACTTTCGACACTGAGCCTGATCGGCACGGTGTCGGAACGTGAGTATGCAAATGAAGCCCGGGATATTTAAATCCCGGGCTCATTTGCACTTCCGAAGTGCTTGATTTGCATCCCTCTGTCAGCAGAGGGATGTAGTCTAGACGTAGCCACTGTGCCATGTATACAGCAATGTACTGTCCCAAACAAAGCCCCCACCTCCTATGTATAGAAAGTCCCAAGATGGAGTCTAGAGTCCCATGAACATATCGTATGTCCTTACGTGGTTTGCTGATTCACAGGTGGCCATGTGGCACCTTTCTGTCTGAGGGATCCCTGCAGGAAGACTTATTTGGTGGAATGAGATTCCTCAATGGCCTGTTGTGAGTAGGGTGACCATAAGAGTAAACATATGTGGGAGGGAGCAGTAGTCACAGGCTCACAGTCCCAGTTGGAACCAAATGGGAGGAGGAGATGCACAGGCCTACGAAGCTGTGAGATGGGCACAAGGCACTGGCTCCAGCCCCCCGTTCCAGCCCGCACCATAAACCACAGGTTGGGCAGTGCATGACCCTGGCTCCAGACTGTCCCCCCAAGCAATGGGCACATGGCTTTGGCTACAGCCTCCAATAGAAACTGTGGAGTGGGGCACACAGCCCCAACTGCAGCCCCTGGCTACAGCCCTGCCAGAAGCCATGGGTCATCATGGCCCCTGCTCTGGCTCCAACTGCAAGCTGCAGGTCAGGGATGTATAGCCTAGCCCCTACAGCAAGCCATTGCTCTGGCCCCCTGCTGCAAGGGCAGTCTCAGGGCTGGGGCTGGGATTTAGGGCACGGGTGAGGTTCGGGGATACTGACTCTGGGAGGGAGGTTGGGTGCAGGAGAGGTCTCAGGACTCAGGTACAGGAGGGGGTGCTGGCTGTGGGCAGATCACCTGAAATGGTGACATCTCCCTCTGGGTCTGTAATGGGGTGGCACTCATGTGAGCACCCCTGTCTTGCCGAGTACATGTGCCTGCACTCTTTCAGTTTGCCAGCCTCTTTAGCTACTCACCCCTCAGGCCATGTCACGCCGCCTTCTGTGAATCACAACTGTTTCCAGGGTTCACCTCAAACAGGGGCCCATCCCGGTGCCCTCTGCTTCTGTCTCAGTTTGTTTCCCCGCTCAAGAGAGAGTGGAGCTTCCAGGGCTTCTCCTCTGTTCTTTGCCTCTGGCTCAGGGCTTTACCTCAGTTCATCATAGGCTATGTCTACACTTTGGGGCTTTAGTGGAAAAAGGTACGCAAATTGGTCTACACTGGGCCAAATTTCGGAAAAAAACCCATCTTTTGGAAGAGCCCTTCTTCCTCGTGGGAGGAGGAAGACAGGGCTTCCGAAAGAGCGCATCTGATCTTCCGCAAAAAAAAGCAGAACAGCAGAGGCGTTCCCTGGATGCGGCAGAGTTTTTCCGGGATACCTATGGTATCCCGGAAAAACCCCGTAGTCTAGACATAGCCTCAGTCTCACAATAGTTCTCCCCATGGAGCTCTCCATTGTGCTGCCAGCCAGCCCGTCACCCCTAGTCTTCCAGGCTGCAACTAAGTGCTGCAACTCCTTTTATAGGTCTTGCTGGCCCTTGATTGGCTGGTTCCTCCACAGCCACTCAAGCCTCCTTGGAGAACTTCTTCATGCCCTTTTCTGGCCTCAGGGCTTGGTCTGCCCTGTCAGAGAGTGCTAAGCAGACATGTGACCAGGTGTCTCTGCACACTGCTTTTCCTGGAACAACCACCCCCATCGCTCTCATAGGCTGTGGTTCCCAGCCACGGAGCTGTCGCACATGGTGGAAAAATAGACAGAGCTCCTTTGGCCCCCCCTCTGCCAGAGCCAGAGGGAGAGATCACCACTTCAAGTTGCTGTACGAAGCCAGGGAGGGAGACTGCCAAGCCTGTGCCCACTGCAACCTGGTAGTCCTCCAATATCAGGACTAATGGTGCCCAGATTGTACATTGTTCAAAACATGGGATAGAGAGAGAATTATTGGGTTAGTCCCAATTTTATCCGTATGTCTGGTTACCCTAATTGTGAGAACTGAGTGTCCTTAATGAGTCATCAATAGAGAGCTGTCTAGGCCTGATGTGAATCTATGTGGGGGTGTCACCCAAGAATATAACACATGTTTAAGGTATAAGTATATAGCCACTGTTCATAACTTCAGGTACAAAGATTCCACATACATATAAACAAGATAATCACACTTAGGAATTAATACCTTTTCCATCAATACCTTGCATGACCTATTTTGTACAATGAATATGGAAATAGTGTGGTAGTGGTAACTGCAGTGCAATTAACAGTCACCTTTCTGATACATGGCAGCACAGGCAACTTTCCCTGTGCAAAGAATAGGAAATAGCTACTGAGTGTTTGGTCTTGAGGACAGTTTTTCCTGTAAGCTGCATGACTGGGCAGTCACCAGCAAGCACTGCATAGGTGCTCAGGGGAAGCCACCTAATTGGTTCCTGCTGTGGCCCGGGGAAGGGTACCCCTCCCTTCCTGGCCAGAACCCAGCCCCAGCTGGGACCTGCTGTGGCCTGGGGAGGGGCATCTCTCTCTCAGCCTCAAATCAGTCCCAGAGCTGCCGTAGAAGGGAGAAGCACCCCTCCTTCACAGCCCAGATGCTGTTACAGGGAGAGAACTGAGGGGGATTCCTCTTTCCCACAGTAACCCCAAGCCTGCATCCCAAATCCCTCACCCCCTGGCCTCATCCGAGAGCCTTCTTCACCCTGACCCTAACCCTGAGCCTCTCACCACCAGCCCTATCCCCGAACCCATGCCCCGCCAGCCAAAGTCCTCACAGCCCTGTACCACAACCCTCTGCTCCTGCCCTGAGCTCCCTCCTACATTCTGAACCCATTAGCCCCAGCCCCACCACATGAATTTTATGCACATTAATATGGAGGAGATGTGTCACACATGGTGCACACAACAAAATTTATTCTGCACAAGCATGGGAAAAAATTAGAGGGAACTCTGATAACAACTGCTAACTTTTCAATAAAATAAACCCTGAATATGCCTTTCCAAAGCATTTGATTTGCTGACAATCTGAAAAATGCCAATGTTCTAAAGATTAAGGAGGGATCAGGAGCAAAAGATTGTACTTGTTTTGAAAGGATTCAGCAGAGGTCCAGACAACAGTTTATCTATGTCAATGAATGTTTTCAGCCATCAATAAGAACATGTACTCTGACCTCCAAAAATAAGAAGTTAGTATCAACACTGCGCAGAACTCACAGTGCCCCTAAGAAATCCTCTAGTGCATCCTTGTTTATATCTCAGTCACAAACCTTCCCTCCAGGCAGAAAAGTAACTAGACTCCATTTGCACTAGGCAAGAAAATGCCAGTGTAGGAAATATCTGTGTCTCTGTTAGTACAATAAGGTCAGACACTTAAGGGAATTCTTCAACCTGTATATTCCTTTAGAATAATCCAACCACACTTTCCTTTCTCCAGCCATTCCAGATGAATGCAAGAATGGGCTTTTGGGGGGGGGCTTGTCTACCTCATTAGAAATTGTATGAATTGTTGTTGTAGCCATGTTGGTCCCAGGATATTAGAGCAGCAAGGTGGGGAAGGTAATATCTATGATTAGACCAACTTCTGTTGGTTAGAGAGACAAGTTTTTGAGCTTACACAGAGCTCTCCTTCTGGTCTGGGAAATGTACTCGATGTCACAGCAAAATACAGAACAGAAATTTGAGCATAAGTAGCTAATATGTATTTTAAGGGACCATTCAGTCCCCATCCTCAAAGAAAACTTGCACGGCACTTTCGAAAGATGAGGCTGGGAGCTTAAATTCATAACTTTGCTGGACGCTAAAAATTATGAACTGAATAGAAACAGTGGATTTATGGCTCATTAGAGCAATTTAAAGCCCATCAACACCCTCCCCCACCCCAGCTATCTGCCTTTCCTCCCCTTTAGGGGAAATACATGGGAGGCATGCAGCCTGTGCACCCCCTAAATTGTGTGCAGCCTGGGGGACTAGTGGGGTGGAGGCCGAAGGGCAGCAGCAGAAGTGCCTCCCCATTCACTGGTAGTGATGGGGGAAGGCAGAGTGATATGATCCTAGCTTGCTCTGCTCCCAAGCTCCCAGGGGAGGGAGCAGCACTGTCTCTGCACTCGCTGGCAGGAAGCAGAGCACTGCAACTGAGGAGCAGAGCATGCTATGGCCACCTCACTCTGCTTTCTCCCGTTGCTGCTGGTCAATTCAGGGTGGCCCAGCTGCTGAATCTGGTGGCCCAATCACCAGATTCCTGGCCCCACTGGTCTCCTGGAGCGCACTGCTTGGGGGCTGGGAGGAGGCAGAGCAGAGGCAGGGAGAGAGGCAGAGTCTGGAGCAAAGTGGGAGTTGTTCTGGCCCACTCCCGGGCTAGAGGAGGATCATGTGGGAGTGGGGGCAGTCACATGACCGGTGCCTCCTCTCCCATGTCCTTCCTCAATTACTGCTGCTCCTCCCCCAATACGTCAGGGTATTAACTGGCCACTTCACTTTGAATGGTCCCTTGAAATACATGTGAACTACTTACACCAAACAATCTGTTCTACCTTGTATTTAGTTGCTTCCCAGATTTGAAGAAGAGTTCTGAGTTGGTTGGAAAGCTTGTCTCTCTCACCCACAGGAGCTGGTTCAATACCAGCTCATCTGGTTCGAAATGGGCCCGCAAGGTGTTAGTTTGCATTGCAGCAGTTAGTTGTTATTATCTGATGGTTGTTTGCTTTGCTTACATGCTGTGAGTGCTCTCAGTCCAGTCCCCAAAGGTTGCAATTCTTCATAATCAAAACTGGGGGACCTCCTCCCAAAACATTGCTACAATAGGATACCAATTACACCCTTAAACTCTGCTGAGAGAGAAGGTACTGAATGGGTAGAAAGACTGCAACTTTGTCTCTTGTGTGGAGGACCCTCAGTACTTTCCAGGAAGTTCTCTGTGCCTCCCAAGATCAGGTCTTTTATACATTGCTCGAAGTTTCCATTTACTAACACACGGAGGGGAAGCTAAAAGTTAATTTTTCTTTGTGTGGCCACGTATGAAAATGAATAACTAACACGCCACGAGATAACAAGTGCACTAGAGAGCAGTGCAAATGTTTTTACAGGAACACCAACTGGCAAGTGTGAGCCACATCCTGTCACCTTCCCTCACATCCGTTGCTTTTAATTTCCCACCTATTTTCCCACATCATTTGCTTTTATTTTCCCACCTCCCTCTGTTTTCATTTCATTTCTCATCACAAGTGTTAATGCTGTGGATCAAAATAAGATTCATTCTCACCTCTCAGCTTAAGTGAAATAGATGCACTGAAGATGTTCCAATGCTGGTGTTTGAGTGGGATGAGTTTATGCCACCCTAAAGCATAATTAACTGCATGATGTTTTCTACCCTAAATGATCACTGAATTGCAGCTCCAGCTTATAAAAGCTAAGGCCATCTCAAGCGTTCACAATCTCCTGCCATGTCATAAAATTTTAGAGTGAACTTTTCTTTTCAGATGTAAATGGCTCCTTAAAGCCCTGTTCTGTGTTTCAGTAACTGCATAAACAGCAATGATACCCTCCCTTATGTTCATACATAATAGTGAGCTGCCAAACTGAGTTTAATGCCCAGTTTGCTCAGAAGCAAGGATGACAGATTACATATTTCATAAACCATGGGCTTAGGTGACCTCAGTTCAACCAATCTTCTTTAAATTATAGGAGGGAAAGGACTCAGAATAAAAACTCCTGAGATTTTCTTCCTTTAACTGTTAGCATTGCTGCAGAGACATCCCTTAATTATATTGTCCACTGGCTGATGCAGAATGTGATAACACTAGGACCAATTCTGCTAGGTGTTAACCACCTATTGCAAGATGCTGTAAATTTCCATTCCTGTTGTCCTTATGGTCACAGGCCTCTAAAGATCAAGACTGACAAGAATTCTCAGGTAGATAGTTATATAGGGTGAGATGAAATTGCCAAAATAGAAAGGAGTTCAAGGTTAGGTCCACAGACATGTATTAAGGATCCTGCTCTTGAATCTCTTACACCCCCATTAAAAAGCCAACTTTATGCAACATCGTAGAACAGCTCAGATAACTGGCCCGCTCCTGCACTCCAAAACACCAGTACACAGAGCTGGAGTTTTAAAAGCCCAAAGGAATGCAGGATGGGGACAAGAGCTCTGCAAATCTGTGGATATCTGTGGGTATCCAGATCCGCAGATGTGGGTGCAGATATCCATGGCTCATTTTTGTGGATATGGATGTGGATCCAGTTACCAATTTTGTATCTAGAACCCTGCAAATTTGCAGATATCCACTTTATATCCATCCACAGATATCGACACCCACAGATGTGGATGTGGCTATCTGAAATCATTTTTGCAACTGCAGATGCAGATACCAATTTTATCTCTGCATATGGCTCTAACAGGGACATTTAGCTAAATGTCTCTTTTTTCCCCCCACCAGTTTCATCCATGGCCTGAGCGGTGGGCAATGTAGGCAGGGGAAGGAATTGCCTTCCCAAAATTGCCTACACTGCCTAGCTGCCCGGGAGGGACTGGGGCCATGCCACATGGATCCACAGCAGCTGGGGAAAGCTGGGGCAGCACCACACAGCTCCCCCAGGGGCTGGGGAAGGCTGGGACTGTGCCACACAGCTCCCTGGTGGATGGAGAAGGCTCGGGTGCGGTAACCTGGTGCCCTGCCCCAGGGAAGCTCGGGGCTGCATCATGACTGGGGGGGAAATGCTGTGAAGGGGCATGGTTTTGGGGTTAAGGGTGTGGCTTTGTGCAGAAGGAGTGGGGCTTCGACTGCCCTCCCCCGCTGGGCCTTCACCTGCCACCCATGATCCATGGTAAAATGTTTTACTTTGCATCATGGCTTTACTGACCATATCTGAACTCTGTCATCACATACAAAATTATTCTGTGGCTGCCTGGATGCCAGTACAGTATCATGTACCTTTGGATCTCTTAGTGAGAAACAGCACACTGACACCACACCTCTAGATGGTTCCACCGAAAAAAGAGTTTTCCAATAAGTTTGAATAGTTTAACTTCCATGGGTGTCTATGTACATAATTCTCTACTGTAGAGACAGAGACATCCTATCAGCCTGTAAATTATATCAAATATTTGCTTCATTAACAGTTGTTATCCTTTTAGGAAGAAGGGAAGGGGGTTCACTTGGAATCTTCATTAACAGGTTTTCTGATGTAATTGCATACTTTCCCTTCTTTTATCCACTGTCCGCTTATACTGTATCTGATGTAGTCCTTTGATTCCAGTTCCTTTTATACCAGTGGGGTTGCCATTATGGGATGTAACATTTCCAGACAAAGGTTTCAGTAGTGGAAATGTGCATTAGACTCTAATCAGATGCTTTTGTTCTTTTATGATTCATCTGTTAGTCCAATTTGCATATGTTGTGGCTCTCTGTGGGGACTTCATCTGTGTTGTTTCTTTTGATTTTGTTCCCTGGGTTCATATTTTCTATTCTAATGGGGATTGTTACCTATTTTTAACTTTAAACATGCAGGGCTTGATTCTTATGCAAGTCAAGTAATATCTTACTAGGTAAATAGTCCTACACATTTACATGAGAAGGGGCTGCCTGATATGAGTAAGAGTGGAAGAACTGGGGAAGTTTTTATTATTTGAATACTGAGTAAGTTGCAGAAGTCAAATAATTATTTTGCTCCCAGAAAAAAAAATTGGCAAGCAAAATTTGAGTCTGCATGTTTTTGGAATGGAGACAATTTTTCCTTTGTGAACTGATAAAATGATATGCACTGGGGGGGTTATTCAAGGATTTTTTAAAACTGAAAACCATCTGCTTGTGTTTCTGTGTTAAATAGGGATGTGCAGGATTAATCTACAAGAGGTGTCAAGGGGCAGTCTCCCTAGAAAAATGTTACAAATTTATTCTGATTCATCTCAATTGTTTTTATGGTTGGCATTTTAAAACTGAATAGAAAAACACAGATTCATGTGAGAAAATTTATGAAAACAACTATAATTAAATACAAATATATAAAGAGAAAAATATTAGCGCTTTGATATGAAAAGGCAAATCTCTAATTCTAAGATAGCCTTTCTAGTAAGAGAAGATGAGATAGGGGGAGTGAGGGGCAGGTATCCTGCACCCAACAAAAAGGTGAACGTGTTTCTTTGGTTTCACTACTGAGAAGGGAAATATTTTCCTTGTACAGGATGAAACTCTCACTCCTCTTATGTCAATGGATTTTTTGCCACTGACTTCAAGGCAGCCAAGGTGTTATCCAGAGCACTTTAAAGTAATGCTATACACCATAGGTGACAGTATATAGTATCCACATCACTACACGTCCCAGTGAAAAGCAGGCTGTGTCCACACTGCAGAGTGAAGTTACACAGGTCTGTGAAAGGCTCTGGCATAGCAACAGGGAAAGACTGACTCTTCCCCTCCCTTCCCCCCTCCCCGCCAGAGTCTATCCCTGCAGCACGGAACCAGCAGGATCCCACACTACTAAGAAAAGCTGTTTAGATGGAGGCGCAAGGCTTGGGCAAACAGAGAGCATGTAGGACATGTGACTGAGTACATACCCACCCCTCTTAGGGGTAGCTTTACTCTGCTCACCTAAGGTGTCTCTCACACCACTTGCACTGCTATTTATATCTGTGCTGGAGTAGCTGTGTTAGAACGCGCTCTAAATGTGCCATATGTTGAATAAAGCCTTCATAGAGGAAGACAGGCAGCTGGATTTGCAGTAAATAAGCTTCTTCATCAACACCTCGAAAAGGTCTATTAACTAGCTCTAGTGTTGGATACGGGGGCAGTATCCAATTTACGCCAAGTCAGAATATGGTCCAAGAAGTATTTCTATTTCTTGGAAACCAAGCTCCTGATCACTCCTGAGGAGCTTCTAGTACAGGGGTGGCCAACCCATTCTGGGCAAAGAGCCAAGATAGTAGTGGATCCAGCGCAAAGAGCTGGGGCAAAGTTGTTGAGCAAAAAAAAAAAAAAAAAAGCTCTGCCCCTTTAAGATAAGGCACTTAAATGCATTTTGAGGCTTTTTGGCCACAGCAAGCTCCCGCCACCTGCCACCATCTTTATTTCTGCAGCTTTTATGGCTGCGCTGGATGGCTCCCCTGCCCAGGTGAGCACAGGGAGCCGGGAGGAGAGGGCCTTTTTTGGGAGTGCGGGGGTGGCTTTCGAACCACAGAGGGGGCTTTGCGAGCCGCACCCAGGAAGGGGGGGGGGAGGAAGAGCCCTCGCGAGCCTCGGGTTGGCCACGGCTGTTCTATCATGTATATCCTGAATAGCTAGAGAGTCAAAGCCAAAAAGATGAAGTTGAATGTGCAGCATGAAAAAGGTTAGGTAACAGAAGTTACTTAGTTTTGCTGGTATTAAAGGGTACGTCTACACTGGGCCGTTATTCCCAAAAAACAATACTAGCATCCACACAGCAATTGCATTATTTTTGAAAGAAAATCAAAATAACGGAGGGCTTTTTCTGATGTTGGTAAACCTCATTCCATGAGGAATAATGCCTCTTCTGAAAAAGCTCTTTCGGAGGAGGGTATGTGTGGACGTTCCATTGCTGCTATGTCGAAATAGCTCCTCACCAGGGCCTTTCTAAAGTTATTCCTCCCCAGTGCCTCCTGGGGTGCTGAACCGAGATAGCGCGTCCACATTAGGAGAGCCTGCCTCAGACTAATTTTGAGGCTTCCCTGTAGTGTGGATGATCTATTTCAAAATAAGCTATTCTGGAAGATACCTTTCAGAATAGCTTTTTCCGAAAGAAGCTTGCAGTGTAGATGTACCCAAAACCAAAAGCAGACGAGAGAAGCAGTTGTAGGCAGTACAACACTGGATGCCTTTATTATAGTTTCTAAAATGAATACATAAATATATCAACTCTGTTGACAGCAAATAAATATTTTAAATGTAATTTTACTACCCTAAAATATAAAAAATAGAAATACTACTATTTATTATAGCTATCTAGTTTTACAATCCTAGAAATCCTTTAGATAGCTATCCTGGTACTGAGAGAATCATTATTAAGAAGGCAATCCTACACTTTGAAGAGCCAACTGTCTTTCTAAATGGGATTAATTGCATGCTTGCCACCAGTTCTCAATATGTTTTAGCTCCACTGGAGGCATTTGATCAAGTAATATTGTAAATTTAATGTGGCAAATACTAACTGTCAGGGGGGACAGCTGTCATTGGATCACACACACAGTGATTTTTCCAGCTGGACAGATACATTGTGTGAAACCAAATAGATTTTCTAAAAGTTAGTAAGCTGTTAAAAAGAGCTAGTTCATATGTATCAGATTCAACCAAATATAGAAACATCCTCTCAGAAATGTTTCAGAATGCTGAATCCCCAAAGCAAGCTGCTCTGAAGCATGCAAGATACAGAAGCAAGCAAATGAGATACAGTAGTAGAAATAACACCATTTGAGGCTCACTCTGTCTTATGCAAGATCAGTCAAAAGACACATTTGTGTTATTTGTTAACTGCCTGTGTGCACTTTTTAATCATATGTTGTGCAGCTCACCTGCACTCCCAAGACTGAGATTTCTGTCAGCCCACAAAGATTATCCTGAACTTTTCATAATTCAAAACAAATTCATGGTGTTGCAGAATGGAGCAAAATCAAGAACAGAGAGGTTGCAGATGGAAAAGTCCTATTAAGCCATCCAATCCACACTCTCTCACAATAAAGAACTGTTCATGGTAGAAGAGTGTATTTTCTAGAAATGGGTTTAGTCTCATTTTAACTGTGTAACTACTGTTTGGTTTCTCCAACATCCTTGATTTAATAGATTCTTCCAAAGCACTGAGGCATAATCATTGTAAAGGCACTAAATCCATTTCCATTCACCTTCCCAGAGTAAGTAGTCTGCATCATCATACTGAAAATAGGAAATTGTCCAGAAGCAACTATCCTCAATGCCCGTTGAAGAGGCTAGCTGGAATTTTGAGCTTAGGGTCTTATATGTGCCTCTGCTTGATATTATCTAAGTACTGCCATGCCTTTGCTGCAAAATAAAGGCATATACTTATGTAAAGGCACAAACTTGATTTAGTTTATTGAAAAAAATATTGCCAATATTTTTTGGGGGGGATGGGAGGATAAGGGAATAAGAACAGGATTCAAATAAAAATCTTAGCGTTTGTTCATGAGCCTCCACATCTCCAAACTTTCCAGTTAAATTGTTGTCAGACAAAACAAAATTAGAAATGTGGTGTAGACCAGACTGAATCAAAATATGGATAAGGAAATCAGCATAATACAGTATGTATGTAATGGAAGGGTCAAGAATTTGGTCAAACTAGTGGCACTGACTGGACAGAGTAGAACAAATTAAATCCAACAAACTATACTGTAAAGTCATTGCAAATCCCAGCAAGAAAAGCTGAGCTTTGTATAAAATGCAGTATAATCGGATAAAGAGGGTATGTCAGAACCTGACAAAAGTGAACGTGAAGAATGAAGCAGGGAAAGTCAATGAAACTCTTCATTCTATAACATAGGATTGACTGACAGGAGCATTTCAAGACTGCTGATCTTGCAAAAATAAATAAAAAATCTGAAAAATAATGAGAGAGAAATGAGTGAAGAGACTAAACGGTTGTAAAGAAAAAGAAGAAAAATGAAAGGAAGTGGAAATAAAAGAACTTCTGCTATGGGAAAACAAATTAAGGATAGCACATCGCTGTGCTAAAAAAAATTATTCTGCTGTGTTGCCAGAGTGAGTCTGTGCATCTACTTAAACAGAAAAGTCATAGACCAAAAGTGCATTTCAAGAAAGTGGAACAGCTGTGATTGTGTGTGGATATTTTTGATTTTCCACAATTACTTTTTCCTAAAGTCTAATGAATTTTATCTTTATATATTTTATTGCCCCATTAGGCTATAGCTACACAACGTCTACTGTGTAGACGGTGCCAAATTTCAAAATAAGCTATTTCAAAATAACATCAAAATAAGCTACACAATTTGCATAGCACAAATTGCGTAGCTTATTTTGAGGTGAAGGTGCTGTGCAGGCGCACCCTTATAGTCACTTAGCACTTACTATCACAGTTTCAGGATAACTGTACCTTCATTTCCCTCCATGGTTCACCAAGGACACCTAGGCTACGTCTACACTGCACTGTAGTTCGAAATAAGATGGTAATTTGAGCTATGCAAATTGAGTAACTTATTTCGATCTGATGTCGAAATAGCTTATTTCATAATTTGGTGCTGTCTACAGCATTATTACTACAGTTATTTCAAAATAACCCGCTATTCTGAAATGTCTTTTATTCCTTGTGGAATGAGGTTTACAGGGACATTGGAATAGCGAGCCTGAAATAATGGGCTTGCTGTGAAGACATGGAATAACTATTTTGGGATACTCTGGTATCCCGAAATAGTGCTGCAGTGTAGACCTAGCCCAGCTTCAGACTTCTGGCTCTTTTCTATCGTCTTTCTTGGGCAGAGACCCTAGATTCACTCACTCCTGACCAAGGATTTGAAGGCTGCGTAGTTCTCTCCCAAACACAGTGATATTCCCAGCAAGCCAGACTGCCTAAAAAGACCAGAACCTGAACGTTGCTTGCTCTCCAAAGGTTATGAACACTCTATTGCCCACTACTATTAGTTTCTCCTTCTAAGGCCTTGTCTATGCTAATCCTAGCTGTTGATCTAACCTATGTTCTTTCAGCAACACAAAAAGCATAGCTGAAGTCAATGTACTTACGGCAGCATCTTGTGTGCAATAAGATGAGCAGGGGCTGTTCTCCCATCAATGCCAGCTACTCTTCTCATCCTGGTGGAGTACCGGCATTGACAGGAGAGTGCTTGGAAATCAATTTATTGTGTATAAGCACATGTGATAAATTGATGGCCAGTGGATCGATTGCTGCAGCATCGATCCCCAGCATAGTGGAGACAAGTCCTAAGCAAGCACATTTATTCTATTATTTTTCTAGAACTGTACAATTAGTCAGAAAAGCATCCCACTGCCTCTCTGAAGGAAGTGAATTATCATCCAGAGTTTGAGTTCAGATTAAGTTTTTTGTGGATTCAACTTCCTGTTTGGAAGCAGAATCAACCTTCTCTAATTCTCCATTAGCCTGTGTCTACCTTCCCCCTTATTCTTCCCTAGACCTCTTCCCCCTGGTATCTATCCATTTGGGTCATCTCTTGGGTATCGGACAGTTGATCAATTCCAACTTTGCAAATGACGTGCTCCATGATTGTAGCCAGACAGAGGCCCCCCCGTCACATCCATCTTGCTTGCCCCTCTGAGGTGCCTGGAGCATACAGGGCATAGAGAGCAATAAAATCAGCATAGTCTTTGAAGCCTTGACAGAGGCCCGGATATGCTGGCTCATCTGACCCTGGATAACTGTAAACACAGATACAAGAGGGTGATCAAGCCAATAAGCTGACCTAGAGGCTGCGAGAACTGCCTTGGCTGGCACCTATATTGATACAATCACACACACAGCCATCCCTGGGAGGGGAATCTCCCGCTGAGAAAAGAGTGCCCAGTACTCCCAATTTAGTTATCTCTCTTACAAGTGTAAATTAAGTTCACAACTCCCTTGTAAGAACTGGCGTCACAAAGACGAACCAGCACCATTTGGCACCATAGATAAGGAAGAGAATATGTGACCCCACGGGTATAAGGATGGATCCAGCAGCACACTCACTCTGAACGTCAATCTACTATCTACTTGCTGGTCGGGTTAGGTAATTGCCTCCCAAGGTCCACGGGGATGCCCACCTCGTATTCGTCTTTCCGAGGAATTGAGGGACCAATCGTGGCCTGACACGCTGGAATCGAGGGACGCAGAAGGGGGTAAAAATTGTACCTGTACGGGTCCTTTTGGTTTTTTTTTAGTGCATGCATAGAATAGAGCTCTTTAAAGATTAAGCTGTCACTTGGTACCATTATTTTCTATCTCCTTTTTCCTTTGTAACCATTTTAAGATCTGTATTTGCTAGCAGTTAAGAAGTAGAACAATAGCCATTGTAACCACATGCTTTATAAGTCTCTTTAATAAACCTGTAACTGTTTAAGCTTTTAACTGACTCCTCCTGTTGCTGTAACAGAACCAGACACAATCAAAAGAACTCTAGCTGGTCATAGGGGCAGACACAGGCAGAGCTGGGCATTTGGGTTCTGTCGCCTCCTCGGGACAGACCCTTTGGGGCACCCGTCGGCCTTCCCTAGGCCGCCCACTGCGAAGGGACCCTGGTCCTAGCAGCTAAAGACTCGGGTGTAATAAGCTCTCCCTGCAAACTCTTGGGGCACCCGTCAGCCTTTCGGCTGCCCGCTGCGAAGGGATCCCGGTCCTAGCAGCTAAAGACTCGGGTGTAAAACTTTGGGGCGCCCGTCAGCCTTTCGGCTGCCCGCTGCGAAGGGACCCCGGTCCTAGTGTTGAAGACTCAGGTGTATAACACACACACATACCACGCACTGCCCTGACCACCGGCTGACAATGATGCTTTTACACTAAGGTCTTGCAAGGATAAAATCTGGACAGATCATGAATGTTTTTACTGATACAAATTAGTGGTTGTCCTCTCTCTCCGCTCATTGAGCAGGTCTGTTTGCCAATCAAAACCAGATTACTTTGAGATTATCTGGCTCACTTGTATCAGCCTGAAACAGTTTTAATACTAACCTAACTGCCATCTGCTGGTGCTATTAGATGTTATGATACAGGGACTATGGATCTGATACTGGGAAAAAGAGGAACCAAATATGAGCTCACCAAGATGAATTTTAAATCGTCTTCCATGGATTTCCTGACATGAATGCCTCCAAGGATTATTCATTTTTAACCATGAAGGCTCAGTGGAAAGCCATCAATCCTTTATTCCCTGGAAGGAAGTGGAGTATTCTTTTATTTTTTCATAGGAAAAAACATAAATATAAGGTATGAGAAACATCTCTTCCTAGAGAACTAACTGTTATGCATAAGAAATAAAATGACTCAAATGAGGACTGGATAGGCTGGCCATAGAGTCATACGTCTAGACTATGTTTTACTTTCGAAAGAAGATATACAAATTCGGCGGGAATTTGCATATCTTCTTCTGATCACTTTTATGAAAGAGGATTTTTTTGAAAAAGCAAGGAGTCTAGATGCGGTTCTTTTGAAAAAAAAAAAAACCCCCTTTTTTCGAAAGAACCTGTAAACTTCAATTTTTGAGGAAGAAGTTTCTTTCGAAAAAAGGGTTGGTTTTTTTTCAAAAGAACCGCGTCTACACTGCTTGCTTTTTTGAAAAAAAAACCTCTTTCGAAAAAGCGATCGGAAGAAGATATGCAAATTCCCGCTGAATTTGCATATCTTCTTTTGAAAGTAAAACATAGTCTAGACATGCCCTATATAGAGACTGTAATATGAAAAAAATGCTGAGATGAAGGAGTTAGCTTAGGATTTTAAATATCCAGATTCCTTCTCAGTTTTGCATTCATCATCCTAGTAACTGTAATCTCACTATATATTTTAGAAATTTGCATCTGTCTGTGCATCCATTTGTTCAAGAACTCCTCCTAAGCGGTAAGAGCTAAGATCACCAAATTTGAAATGCCTCTTCCTCTTGTCATAACTTCAGGCAAGGTAAAAGTTTGGTTGTGCCAGGATAATGGGATATGCATGGTGTTTGATTGTTTCTCATAAAAAAGGAAAGGGAGGGGTCTGACAGGAGGGAGTTACATTACAGAATCCAGAGATGGGGACGAGGACAGCTATAACTACATTGGGCCAGCAGGGGGCGGGGTGGAGAAAGGGATAGCTATCTACTATATATTTCAGAGAGTTTGTCTGTGTTTCTGTTGGTGTGTCTGTCTGTCCCCCAGCTGGGGGATATGCACCTCCTCCCCCTGCTGTGCCGACTGCAGCTGCAGCCGCCATAAACAGGCACTTCATACCTGGCCTCAAGCTGCTGCAGTGAGAGGGGGCTGGGACAGTCCTCTTTTCCCAGGACAGCCTGCATACTGAACCCCTCATCCCCCTGCCCTACCCCAGGACAGTGATTTAAATGAAGAAAAACAAAACTTATTTGAGTTAAGGACCCGAGCAACACCAAGTAAATCTTCTACTATAGAATAAAATGCAAACAGTGTAACGTGAATCCATGTCCTCATATGATCCTATCCCCAAACCCAGCTCATCTGGGCTTCACAGATCGAGAACAGAAACAATTTAAAAAAAAAACCGAAGAAGCCAACATCTCAGACACTATCTTTGTTATCTTTTAGTAAGTATAGACCTTGCTGAGACATTGAAAAGTGGTTGATCTGTAGTTACGTGTAAAGGCCATCAAGTCTGACATTTAGATAATTGGATAAACTGGCAGACCATAAGGATTCAATCTATAGTGTTATTCAGATGCTGCTACATGATGGCTTTAATCTTAATTGAAGAAGCCAACGGGGAAAAGCACCTTGAAGAAGTCCTCTCATCAACATAATCTTACTCAAATAATTAAAGTATCTACTTATGTTGATTATAGAAAACAAATAGAGAGCCCTTGCAGGCTGACTGAGATAAACCTCACACCTAGTTCAAATAGCCCATTTTGCACTTTCAGACTCTGTTGTCCAACAGAGCAAATGGCTAAATTTATTATTTCAGTATGTATGTTTATCGGCCTAACAGCTTTTTATTATTCTTACTGTTGTGGGAGGTGCTGTGGAAACACACATTAGGAGACTGTCCGGGTTCCAAAAATCTCACAGTCCAAACAGATAAGGGGTGGAGTAACGTAAGCATTATCATTCCTGCTTTACAGATAGAAAACCAAATGCATAGAGCAATTAGGGATGTAATGACACTGCAATCCGAGGGGAGAATGCAGCACCTGTAGAGATGCTCATGCTAGCTGTGATCTACCTAGTTCAAACAACAGTGAAGTCACAGCAGAATGGGCAGCTGCACAGGCTATATAGACTTACCCAAGAGCCTGGATATATACTTGAATGGATAGCCCATGCTGCTGCAGCTTCCCTGCTATTAAGTCTGTCTACACAGCAATCACTGGTTTGATTGCATCATGTGTAAACATACCTGAACTGGTTGTCATCTAGTTAGCTCAGCTGGTGGAGCAGTGAAGTCATGGTGGGCTTCAATGCAATCTGTGCAAGACCACCCAGAACCTCACCCAGGCAAGTAGCCTATGCTGGCCAAACCTTCAGCTACCTAAGTTAGCTAGCTCAATCTAGTTTGAGTAAATCTACAATATGCTGCAGTCACACCTCTGACTGCTTTGTAGGGATACTGTTGCCAAAGTTACATTAGAATAGAACTGCAGGTCTTTCGTACCTTTGTCCAGTGTTTTACCTACACTAGGATCTTTCTTCTAATAGAAACTTGGTAAGTGGCTGTTTATATGTTTTTACTGAGGAGTATTTCATTTCCCAATGTTTGTAAAATCTGCAAAACTGAAAGGTTTTTTGTTTGTTTTTTTTATGCCCAGGGTGAGAGTTTGCTGAAGAGTGACTCTAGGTATTGCTCCATTGCTGAAAATGTAAGGGTTTCTTTAACCTGAAACACAAACCTACTCCTTCCTTACATCCTTTCATGGTTTATTCAGGAAACTATTCAAGCATGTCATTGGATATAATGCAGCTATTGCAAGGGCATGGATTACTGAAATAAGAACTCATTTTCTTTAACAGTACGTAACATGAAGAAGGAATAAAGAAACTGGTACAAAAATATAATTTTAAAAGGACAGGTGGGATAGAAGTATGAAAAAAATTCCAACAGCCTCTGAGGGAGGAGGCAGAAGTATGAAGCCAAATTTTCGAAACTGCGAAGCATTTGCAGCTTCATTAACTTCAGTTGAATTTGTCTGTGTTTAGCACTTTGGGAAACAGATCTCTCGGGTGCTTGTTGAACCTGCTGTGTTTTTTTTTTTTAAGTGAAACCAACTGTGATACAGGTTGGACCTCCCTGGTCTGGTATCCTTGGGACCACAGATAAGGAATGTTGCCAGACCAGGGGAGGTCATTTCTGGACCCTCTACTGCTAACCTTACCTCCTGACACTCCATTGGCTCCCACTGCAGCCCAGCTGAGCCATGTGCCTGTTCTTAGCCTCAATCCCATGCCTCCCACAGCCCAGCTGATGCCGCATGCTGGCTCCTAGGTCCCCTCCCCATCACCTCACCCTTCTCCCCACATCACGCCGGACTCCTGGCTCCCCATCCCCTGCAGCATGCTGGGACTGGTCCTGGAGCATCCCTGGTCCAGAAGGGATGTTGCCGGACCATGGATGTTGCCGGACCAGAGAGTTCCAGTTTATAGAGGTGCAACTTGTAGTCACGTTAGAAAACTCAACATCTCTTATCTTATAACTGGCTATGTTGTGTATGGAACTAGAATACAGGGAATGGATATTCACCTCAAGGACAAAGTATGCAACTTGTTAATTACTTTGGCTCCCACCAACTTGTTATTGAGGAAAATGCCATAGATCAATTCATTCCAGTACTATATTTAATTGAATGAGGATCAGCATAAACTCCATGAGTAGAAACATTTGATTACTCTTCCAGGGCAGAATGAGGTGTCAGCATGTGGCTGCTGCCCTGTTTCCAATATTTCCAGAGATCTATCAATAAAAATGTAGCTTTCATACTGTAATGTCTATACTCAGAGTAGCTTGTGACTGGCTTGTTTTCTGTAAAAGAAAGAGAAATCAACAATATCTATAGAAATAGATCTAGGCAGATTCAAAAAAGTTTATAAAACAAATTCATTCTGCGAACGCATACAGGTTTTATTCTCGTATATCTGCCTTTAGATGCTCTTTTCGTGCTTCATGGTTTTGGTTTTTTTTAACTTTCTGTCCCTTGTAAGACAGAATAAATTGACTCTGAGACTAATTAGCTTCTAATCACAATGGATCACACTTGAAAGATGGACTGGCAGCCAGTAGAGGTTAAGGCAGGGCACAATTTCCTGCTCAGCCACAGAATTCCTATGTGACCTCAGCAAGTCTTTCTGTACCACAGTTTCCCTTGTATAAAATAGGAGTAATAGCACTTTTCTAATTCACACAAGGGTTGTAAGAACAAAGACATTAAAGATTATGAGGCATTCAGATACTATGGTAATGAGGGTCACAGACATACCGATATTAGATAGAGTTCTGCCATTTCATCTGATGTTTATTTTTTAAAGCACCCTTTCCTAATAGCATGCACAAACACGTATCAATAAACAAAGGGGATGAATAGTTCTGCAGACATTCAGATACTTCTGATTGTCAAGTGTCCAGTGATCTGAAGAAAGAAAAATTATTCTCATGCTTGACCACCTAATTACCATTGAAAAATCTGGGCCACCCCTCTCAGAACTTCCTTCTGATATACGTAGCTACATTACATAAATGTAATTTCCAGCTACATTTTCTATCCAGTAGTGTGTGCTCTGCAAGACATGTCACATTGGTTTGGAAATAACCTGTGACTACTCCTAGTTCATTACATTATATAACGGCTTCTGCTAGTGCAATTTCACTTGATTTGTGACCTTGCAGTGCATTACCTAAGAAAACACGCTTTAAAAATCATGGAGCTCAGCCCCTTTAAAGATCTGGCCCATGGATGATAGTAATGGAATTGGGTTTGGAAGGAATTTGCTGTAGTTATGAATAAGACAGTTTAATATTTATATTATTTAACATCTTTATAGTCTAATTGTGGTAATGTTTAAAGGCTGATCATGGTCAGACCTTATTATGAGAGGTATTGTAGAAACAGGGGGTTAAAAACAGCCGACAAATAGGTTATCATCCAAAACCATGATCCTACAAATGGATCTCTGAGGGGGTATCCTGGTGCCTGTGTGAAGTTTCATTCACGTCAATAGGGCTTCAAATGGGCATAGCATACATAAAGATTGTTACAAGGAGAAGGGAGAAGAATTGTTCTTCTTAACCTCTGAAGGTAAATCAAGTAGCAACGGGCTTAAATTGCAGCAGGGGCGTTTTAGGTTGGGCATCAGGAAAAACTTCTTAACTGTCAGGGTGGTGAAGCACTGGAATAAATTATCTAGAGAGGTTGTGGAATCTCCATCATTGGAGATTTTTAAGAGCAAGTTAGATAGACATCTATCAGGGATGGTCCTACCCTGCCATGGGTGCAGGGGACTAGACTAGATGATCTCTCAAAGTCCCTTACAGTCCTATGATAATGGGTCCAACAATGCAGAAACTGATTGTAGGATTGCTGTCTAATGTAAGAAACAGAAATACACATATTATTCAGTTACCTGTATCTACAGTATGAGTTATTAAAGAGCAGCTAAATATTTACTTTAAACCCGTTTTTGTACTTTTGATAATCAAGCATGGCCAACACAATAATATCTCTAAATGTCAGGCATATCAGATAGAAGGTAACAGAGGAATTAAAGAGAGAGTGAGAGAGAGAACCTGGCAGAGACTAGTTGTAGAATGTGATTTCTAATGCCCTCTGACCTTCATGAATCAGATATATTTCAGCAGCAGTGTGAGTTGTACTGCTAGATTCTTCTCCCTCTTTTCTCAAATTAGTTGCTGACACAAACTCCAATTCTTCAGTGGTGTAAACTGTTATAGATCTACTGATATCAACAGAGTTGTGCCAATTTGCACAAGCAGAGAATTTGGTCCACTTGATTTTATTTCTGCCTCATACAAGGAATGCTGTTTGGATGGCTCATGATGATATTGGGGAGGCTAAATATAATCCCTGATATGGAAGGCAAATTCTGAAAGGGACATTTAGAGTTGTGCTCAGACAAGCATTTTCTAGTTGTTAGGTAGCTGTCTGAAAAGGAAAATCTGTTTCCTACATTCTGGTTCTCACATTTCTGTCTTGCAAATTTCACAAGTTAATAGGTAGAAAGTACAGTTTCCAAAAGAGAGATTATACTGGAAATGTAATTAAATCTAGAAGTGATTGAGCCATTATTTAGAGCAATGCAAAGCTGATTGGATATACAGGCCCAAAGTCAGAGCTGGTTTAAGCAGGTACAACACCATTAGGACTGGATTCTGCCTACAGAATCTTATTAAAATTCCTGATTTCTCTCAGTTCAATTTTCCCCAATTTTATGCTATCCCATAATTCTTAATGAGCATTATAAATTCCATGCATTGCAGGCAGAACTGAAATGGTGAGATATATATTAGGTGTAAATCGAAAGTAACATCTTTTAAGTCAATGGAGTCATGCTGGTACAAAAATAGAATCAGATTCTTAATCCACATAACTTGCTTTTGAACTGGTCCAAATGAATTCATAGGTTTGACAGTCAGCTTGCATTAGACACACTGCTAATTTTTTCAGAAGTGGCCACTTGTTCCAAGTGCCTCAACTTTTGGACATCCAATTTGACACGCCCAGCCCTGACTTTTAGAAATCCTGCATCCCTGCAGCTTGATGTAATAATTCATTTGAAAGACACATGTATTAATTAGCCTACAGAAACCGTTTCTTCACAGTAAATTATCTAGAGGTAGATTCTCAAATCTCAGTTAATTAACCAGTTTCCAAAAGCTTCACTGATATGGAAGGGAACACCAAATTAACCTGGCTGAGCCTAACGAAAAGAGCACCACGTATATTCCCTATTGCATTCACGATTTGCTCATTGCCAAGGTCAGCTCTGATTGAACTGGGAAGGAATTAAAAATAGAAACCACGGAGACAATGAAGGACAATCCTAAGGGGAAAGGGGTGTCTCTAGAGGACAGTTCCATTTGTCTTAACTTTAGCTCTTGTCACTAATTCTGGTAGAATCCAGATTTTTATTGCTTAAGTGAATGGTCGTTCACAACCTGCATTTTGGCTAGGCCAGATTTTTCTACTGGGGTCATACATTTATTCATCCATGTAGCTGCTCCAAACTGGTATCGCTGCGTTTTCCGCTACTGTCAGAACAGACAGTATTTTTGAATAGTGGGATGTCCATTGTAACTTCTGGAGTCACTTTGTCTATAGGACCATCTCACTCCAGAACACCTTAGCCTTAGGACATACTTCACTTTTCATGGATAATAGGTACTTATCCATTAAACTGACCTGCAAATTATTCCTCTTAGCTTCTTAAGTCTTGATGAGGACAGTTTCAGCCTATTATTTCTCATATATATTATTTCCCTTCATCCGTCTCATCCAGTATTTCTTCTCTCATTGTTAGCACAACACCAATGATCCAAATAGCATGGAAGATAATTAACTGGGTGGATAGCCATATACTGTTCTTACTTGGTTGTTGCTGAAACATTTCTAGTATATACACAAACCCTCTAATTCTCACCGACTGTGCCATCTATTAACAAAGCCCCAATAATGTGGGACCAATACACTGTAAGTTTCCCCATTTAGTTTTGTGTGAAATTTATGTCTTTCTGCTCCCTCACAGAGCACTTCCAATTTCCAGTGACCTTTATATACCAAAGTGTACAGCAGGTAGTCAACCTGTGGAACTCCTTGCCAGAGGAGGCTGTGAAGGCTAGGACTATAACAGAGTTTAAAGAGAAGCTAGATAATTTCATGGAGGTTAGGTCCATAAAAGTCTATTAGCCAGGGGATAGAAATGGTGTCCCTGGCCTCTGTTTGTCAGAGGCTGGAGAAGGATGGCAGGAAACAAATCGCTTGATCATTGTCTTCGGTCCACCCTCTCTGGGGCACCTGGTGTTGGCCACTGTCGGCAGACAGGCTACTGGGCTAGATGGACCTTTGGTCTGACCCAGTACGGCCGTTCTTATGTTCTTATTTGTATGTGTTTATCCTGTTCAAAGCCTAACAAAACAAACTACCTAGGAAAATGCTATTGGAAATGGTTAAATGCCTACTGATGACAATTCATGCAATATATACAATTATTTACCAGTTACCAGTGTGATTTCATTCTGGGAAACAATACACATGGGCTTAATAGCTTCACAAAGTGTTGTGCTGTGTTTTCCTAGAATAAATCGTCCCTCAAAAACATATCTCTGAGAAATAATACGTAGCACACAGTCATGTATCATGATTGAGGTAAGATGGAAATGGAAACTCTGTCTTTCCATATACATTTTAATGAGACCCTACCTTTGAAGAAACAGTCCTTGCTGTGAATAATGTAGATTTTCTTCCTTTGCAAACATGAGGCTCGGTGGAGTTCACAGTGATTTTCATAAAATTTGCCATCAGATCCACAGACTGGCATGTAACTGGGCTTGCAGTCTTCTAGGCATTTGCATTCAGGCTGGTTAGTCTCCTTGTTAACAACACACTTACTTCCCCGGCCACAGTACTTTTTTTCACATGATGCATGTAGGCCATCTTGCCCATAAAGCACTGAAAAAGTAGAAAGTTTAAACATTAATCATATTTGCTTAACAGGATTTAATTGTTGGTTATTTTTAGCATGTACACTCTAAGCTCATAGTGTATAAGTATTTCAGGGATACTTGAGCATCCTATGGACAATACTACAACTATGATATAGACAGTCTCGTCATACTTAGGCTAACAGTCCTACAGCCCCAATTCAGCAATGAATTTGTGTGTGTGCTTAAGTGGTTTGCTGAATAGTGATGGACATAAGAATGTGGTTTAAGATAAGCAAGTGTTTTTTTGAAACATGACTAAATACTCATACGGTGTTCCTTCTGCAGTTCTCAGGTGGTATTTTAAGACTTTGTTAGGACTCTATACTTCCTTCCCAACTTAAACATGGAAAAATCAATATCTATTGACCTGAATAAGCATCGATGACCAAGCTAGATGTACATCTCTTTTTCTGGTAAAACTACAGGTTCTTGAATATAAAAAAAAAAAAAAAAAAGTCTACTCAGGTGTCACTCATTTGGCCATCTCAGCTGACACTGGCTGAAACCACAGTGACTATCAATGATGCAATTAGGACTCTGCGAGCTGCTGACACTTGAAAAAAAAAAAAGGAAAAATGTGTAGGACTGATCCACAGCAGGGGTCAAAGAATTTGCTGTAGGGTGGAATTAATCATATTAATTTGCTAGCTTAACTTTGCGGCAGATGCTTTGATTAACTTTGACTGTAGAATATATTTGGGTTGGTTAGATCTTTAACTTCATTCTAGTATTTTGCTTTACTTCATTATATTCAAGATAGATACTTATTGTTGGACCTCTTATAAATGTATTAAAAATCCATAAATAACTCACTCTACAAAAACAAAACAACCGATATTTATTAACAATTAATCCATTGCTTTTATTTCATTTTTATATAATAATAAACAAGTTACTCTGATAATCTTATCATGCAAATTTCCATTTGGCACCTTAGGTACTTTGGGCCATTCACACTGATACCCTTGCTGGCTATCAGCTTCTTACATAAGCACGTTTGAAAATATTACCTAACATGGCCTGAACTCTGCCCCCAGTGAAGGCAAAGATAAAATTCCCATTGATTTCAATGAAAGCAGTGTTAGGCCAATGCTGAGAACTTTTGAAACCTCTCTCCTACAGGTTGAACCTCTCTGGTCTAGCAATATCTGGACTGTGGATGTTGCTGGACCAGAGAGCCCCTGGATCAGAAAGCCTGACAGCAGCAAGTCCCACAGCAGAGGGGTTGGCAGCCTGGGAGTAAGGAGCCCAGCAGCTGAGAGGCCAGAAGCCCAGAGACAGGGAGCCTTATAGCAGCTGAGGGCAGGCAGCCTGGGGTGGCAGCAGGGAGCACAGAGCCTGGCCATGGGCAGGGAGCTGGGCAGCCATGGTCAGTGGCTGGAGTCTCCAGTGGAGCTGGGTCGATGGCTAGGGCTGGCAGCAAAGCCGGGCCGATGGCAAGGAGGAGAGCATGGTCAGCGGCCCAGGGACAGGGAGCCCAGTGGCTGGACTTGGCCTGCCAACAGACTCCAGAAACACCCAGAGTCCATTAGCAGAGGGGCCAGAATTCACCTCCTTTAGTCTGACAAACTCCCTTGTTTGGGACAACTCAAGTCCCACGGGTGCCGGACCACGGAGGTTAAACCTACAAAGAGTCTCATTGAAGTCAATGGAATTACTAATGGAGTTAAGACAGGCCATCAGCATCTGGTCCTGGGTAAATATAACAATAATGTCTAGGTTTTTTAGGTATTGGCACAATATGATGAACTGAACATTACTTATATTTTCTATTGTTTGCTATTAATATAAGCCTAGGAAATTTAATTCTAGGCTGTATTAGCACTGCACCTAAAATTTCTGCACTGAATGGCTTACAAGAGACCTATTATTACTATAATTTATAGAGGACAGGATATTTTGAAATAAGCCATTGTACAAAGAGTAATAACTAGCATTACACTCAATTATGAGTTTTGGAAAATTAGAAGATTACTGTGCTGCGTTAATTGTAATAAGCATAAAGTTGAGAGTTACAAAGGGATGTTGCAGAAAGAATAATTAAAACATGAACGTGGATTGGTAACCAACATTTTACTGCAAGCTGTAATTAATCTCCCTTGTTGACCATTTACAATTTCCCAAGGCTACATGCCAATAGAAAATGCAACGGTGTTAAAAGTAAGACCTCTGGATCCACTGCAAACACCAAGGCGTTAGAAATATTCATACAAAATGCAAGCCAAAGTTTCCACTTGTAACAAAACCCATTTTTGCTTGGTCCTTGTTAAGCTTTTGTTTTTATCACTGTAGTTTCGAAAGGAAAAGAATCTATTATTGGAGGATTAACTATTTGACTCAATAACTCATTAAAATTCTACACCTTGGCAGGCTAAGAAATATTGACTTTTTCATGACCCGTAATAAACTAGAAGGTCAAAATGTCTCTGAGCATTTTAAAAAGTACAGTCCCTCAGAGGGATATCTGAATATCCTTTATTCACTCTACTAATTGTTCAGCATGTCTGTGCAAACTATCCACAGGAATACACATATTGTAACTTCTACATGACCTACTGTCAAGGTCATCGATAGTTATCATATCTATTCTACATTTGTCAAAACAAAGGTCTCGGCTGAAGAAACCCCGTTAAACTTGTATTATTATAGTATCTTGGCTCATTCCGTGGAATGTGGCACATTGGGAAATGCATGGCAGCATTTACTGATGCAGCTTAAGATCAAATTTTTATTTTAGATTAAGTTTTTTGTGTAAGATCATTGTTCCTCTCTCCCCATTCTACAAAAATCAGAACTAAATTCAGTCAATTTCTATGCTTTCCTCTTCCCCAGATAGCCTACAAAGTGATCCACCCACCCCGACCCTTATGCCCAGAAGGCGTCCATAGACATTCTTTTGTAGGAGGGAAAAAATTCAGTTCCTGCAAGCTCTGGGTGGCTCCTTTAGAACTGTGATCTGTCCTGGGTTGCGTGGACGTGCTGGGTTGTGGAGAAGATTTTAGTGATCTTAAACTATCCATCCTTATGCGTATGCCAGCACAGCCATCCTTTAACGAAGCAGAATTTCTAACTAGTACAGAAAGCAGAGCTACTTACTTTGCTGTCTGGTATATATTCTGTAGTGTGTTGCTCACAGTAGCTAGGAGATGCATGCTGCTCTTTCTAAATGAAAAGCACACTGCCCCATTGCATATTTATACTCCCCCGCCGCCCACTCCATCCTGATTGATCCTTCCCTAATATAGCAGCTCTTAAAACATAGCAGCTATGTTGCCACCTCATCATTGGTATAGACAAGATTTCTAGCATCAGTTTAACTTTGATCTTATTTGTATTTTGTTGGTTTCTGTCACAACTTCAACATTCTTAACAACAAATCTGTGTGTTCCCATTGTAATGCAAACATTATTGAGCTTTACTGCTCTGACCAAGTTTGGGTAAAGACCTCTAGGTAGCTCAGACTGTGCTCATTCTACATATCATGAAATTATCATTGAAAACATTTCTGGGTTTTAGTGCCATATGGGTTTTATGGATAGATTTATGCCCTTCAGCTGGACGTAGAGCTCCTGATTATAACTTTAGTGCAGGCTACAGTCCAGTAACTGTCTGTATCCCAAAAACAACAAAGGGGGAAAAACGCTGTTTATTTTCCATTCAGTAAACCAGACATGCATTTAGTAGTCTCACATGTCTGGAATCCGCAGATCACCAGCGTGAAGTGTACAGATATGGGACTTTCTTTTTGGCCAGAACCTGAATAAGGTTGATATTAACCAATTATTAACACTAATTATTAATTAAGTTAATATTTGTATAGTCTGTTGAAGATGTGAAGCATCATACACGTACCACCAACCAAATACACATGAATGGCATGCAAAAATGTCAATAGCAGGCTTTGTGCCACCTCTGAAGCACCTGACATTGGTTACTGACAGAAGACAGGGCCCTGGGTCATTGGTCTGACCCAGTATGATCATTCTTATGTTTTTACGAGTAGGAGGATCTCAGTCACACAAGAAGAATCCTCACAGAAATCATCAGTTGTGGCGCTGGAAGAATGGTCATGGTGGCACAAAACTTTCGATTGTTTCAGTTGTGATATTCTCTCCCCCGTATTGATTCATAATCAGGGCAATAACATTTATTTGCATTACAGTAGCATACAGAAACCACAATCAGGAGCAGGCAGACTAGGGTAGACAATGTAGAAACTTAAGGGAAAACAAGGTCCCTGACTCAAAGACCTTAGAACGGAGTGCCAGTTTAGTCACAGGGAACACTTTTATGCACGAGTCATTTAAAACTTTGAAAACAGTGCTGCAAAATGGAAATTCAGAGTAGCAGCATGGGACATGGTCATGAATTTATTTAGGTTACCTTTGTAAATGGTTGCAAATTAAGCATTTGGTTAATGACAATTATGCCACTGGGACATTTCCCCACTTAGAAAATAATTTCAGAGGGGTAGCTGAGTTAGTCTGTAACAGGAAAAACTTAAAAAGCAACAAATAGTCTAGTAGCTCCTTAAAGACTAACTTGTTACTAACTTGTTAGTCTTTAAGGTACCACTAGACTATTTGTTGTTTTTTAGAAAATAATGCACCAGAACATCAGTTCTGTAAGTTGCCATTGCTTTATTGATGTCAATGATCTGCAATGATTTATATCAGCTAAAGACTACAGAAAATTTAAACTCACACTAATATTTCTGTTTGCCAGTCCCTGATGTTAACTTAACTGAAAGGTTATCCAACTGAAGTGCTACATGAGGAAGCCACTGTGGTGCTCCAGAGTGTGTGGTACATCTCACTACAGACATTTTGGCACACGAACTTTAAAGATAAAGGCTAACGATTAGGGATGTTAAGTAGCAATTAATTTACTAGTCAAGTAGTTGATGGAATTTCCATCGACTACTCGACTAGTCGATAAGCACTTCCGCATTTTGCCTTGGAAATGTACAAGGCTGTGTCTACACTACAAAGAAAAGTTGGAAAAAGATACTCAAATTACAAACCACAATTTCCGTATCTTTTGCCACTTTTCTTCCGAAAGAGGCTTTTTCGACATTTGGCATGTCTACACAGGGCCAAATGTTGGGGAAAAAACCCTCTTTTGGCACATCCCTTCTTCCTCATAAAACAAGGTTTACAGGGATGCCGAAAAAACGCATCTGTTTTTCTGATTTTTTTTTCAGAAAAGCAGACACATTCCTTGGATGCAGCAGGGCTTTTCCGAGATACCTCCAGTGTCCCGGAAAGGCTCTGTAGTCTATACGTACCCCAAGCGCTTCAGTGGGGGCTTTTATGCATTTCAAAGTTGGAATGCCACGTGGAGCCCAGGGCTCGCTGACTCCGGGCTCCACATGGGCACTTCCGCTTTGACTCAGAATCAGGGGACTCAGAATCCCACACTAGCCCCAGGCTCCATGCTGTGCTTCTTCTTTGAAATGCACAAGAGCCCCGGCTGAGGACTTTCGTACATTTCAAAGCTGGCACACTGGATGGAGCCCGGGGGCAGCTGAGGAGTCCTCAGCTGATCCTGGTCTCCAAGTGGTGTTGCCGCATTTAAGTACCCCTTTTTATCCCTCCCCTTGCTGTCTCTATCTGATAGAGGCAGCGGGGAGGGGGAAAGGGGGAGGGGCAGCTAGTCGACTATCTTGTCAACTAGTCCTTTACATCCTTCCTTACGATACACTGGGCAACAGCCACAGAGAAGTCTTTAAAAGACATTCTTAATTAATCTGCAGTTAAAATGAGTAAACATTTTGACCCATTACACTTTTGACCTTGGTTATCCAGTATAAAATCTCACTGGAGTCTCACAACCATAGAATCTTAGGACTGGAAGGGACCTCATGAGGTCATCCAGTCCAGTCCCTTGCACTCATGGCAGTACTAAATATTATCTACACCATTTTGTTTCCCTCTTCTCTTGCTGCCTCTTTTGATACTAGTTAAAAGATATCTCATAACTACCCAAAGAGCATTCATGGCATTTCCATGGCATGTTCACAGAATTATAGAATCATAGAATTCTAGCACTGGAAGGGACTTCAAGAGGTCATCGAGTCCAATCCCCTGCCCTCATGGCAGGACCAAGCATCATCTAGATTATCCCTGATAGATGTCTATCCAACCTGCTCTTATATATCTCTAGTGATGGAGATTATGGAGATTCTACAACCTCCCTAGGCAATTTATTCCAGTATTTAACCACTCTGGCAGTTAGGAAGTTTTTCCTAATGTCCAAACTAAACCTCCCTTGTTGCAATTTATCATCAGAGGCCAAGGAGAACATTTTTCTCCCTCCTCCTTGCAACACCCTTTTAGATACTTGAAAGTTAGATACAGTTAGATAACTGTACTGTAGTAGAGCTAAATCATGCTAGAATGGCATATTGGCACTTTTTCCACATGGAGGACACCATTTTGTTCTCAAAATGGCAGCTGTTGTACAGCGTGACCTAGTAGGCACTGTGCATGTGAGTTCACATGACATGAAGGTTGTGATTTGTAGAGCAAAATAGTGTCCTTTACACAGCAAGCTCATGCTGGCAGGGTTCTTCTGGTAGTTGCCCATTCACGATTATACCATTGGCTAAGACACTGAACTTCTCTGCTTTTTAGACAAGAATGAAAACTGGGATGTAGTTCACTAATTAAACAAGAACCCCCTCAATATTTTTTGTGTTATTAAAACTGAATGAATTTCCCACTCCTACAAGAATTATTAAAAACAATAATGGAAAAAGGTAATCAAGTGAAACTACCAGCTAACTGCTTTTAGTATTTATGAGCCCCACAGCACTGCATGAAGAAAGATATAATTCATTTAATTTATTAGTCACAAAGAAAGTCATTTACCTATGTTAAAAAATGATCATCTTGCAAAACAAGCCACTTTTCAACACTAATTAAATTTACCAAACGTGGCCAGAGACTAAGTTGTTACATTAAAGTTAGTATGACGAGAAATGGAAGTCCATTTGTCTCCATCAGTGACAAGAGTCTGTTCCTCAAATGAGGTTTTGTCTGGAAACATGAGAAGTTTGGGATTCTGGTTGAAAAACAAAGGCCAGATGTGGTTGGTAAGACAGCTGCAGTTCAGGAATTGTGTCAAGTCCTTTAACTAGGTTTTCTTGATTTCAAAATAAAAGTGTAAAAGCAAAATGAATATGTAATTCCAATCCTCAGACTTATGAGGAGATGCATCCTGCAGTCACTTGCTTATTCATAAAGACAGAAACATTTTCTGCCTTTTATACATGGTTGAAGATATTGCTAAGTACAGTCAACATTTCATAATATTCCCATCCCTAAACCTTATTTTGTACGTTGGCAAAACTCCCCATGAGTTTAATGCAAAGTTAGTTTGAATGAGGAGCAGTATAATAAACTGGGCAGCAGCATCACAGCCAGTATGAAAGTCACAGCAAAACACAGATACATTATATCAGTCTTCTGACCAATTGTAATGGTACAATTCTGCACTGATAAATTGAAAAAAAAATGGAAATTACAATGTTTGCATAAGTAAAAAAATTGCAAGTTATTTGAGATAATACCCAGAGATCTGCTTGTGGAAGTTGTTATATGGTTCTGATTTACAATGAGGAAAACAAAGCCACAAATTGCACAACAAGTCACTGTCAGAATCAAGATTAGATGCTTAGTCTTCCTGATCCTCAGTTTCCCCTTATTGAAAAGAGGAACTATCCTATATTCCTGGTTTATAAGAAGTGATAGGCACTCGATGTTTGCAAATTTTATACAATTTTAATGGATTTTTATTTTATTTCTATGAAAATCAAATCCTCAGAACTGCAGAAACCACTATTGTAATTTCTTATGAACCAACCTGGTTTGTCCTTTAAACCTCATTAAAATCTAAAAATAAAAAATAAATAAAATAACAAAATTCATTCAGCCACTGCTGCATCATGTGCCTGCAGCATTTCTGATTGAAACATATAGAAGAGGTGAATTATTTTTTTTTCCTTTTTAAGCAAACACACAGAAGCCTAACATAGCAGAAATGATTTGATAACAGTTTAGAGAAGGAAAATCCAGGATACATACATTGAGCTTTGACTAACCATGGAATATGTTCACTCTGAAAGAACTAATTTGAAAAAAATTCCCCATAAGCAATCTTAATTGCAGTGGTCACTAAATTTACTACTAAAATATACTGAATATAGGGTGGAAAAGAAAAAAAAAACCCTCTACAAAATAAATACCTGCAGTAAATCAATGGTTAATGTATTACTTCACTAAAGTTTCAAGTTCAGATTTTATTTATGCATCTTGGTTGCTACCTGCAATAATCACATACTATCTATTCCCCCCAAAATAAGATCCCATCTCTATTATACATTAATTATTTGTAGATTGTAGATACATTTGTTGCTTGGAATTCCCCTTACACTTGACTGAACATAATTTATTTTGCTTGTGCTGATAATAAATGTGTAAATACCGCAGAATGGGACCTTCCACCTTTTCTGACTAGCACATATTTATCATATGTTCAGGGGATAATTCATGCTTTGAAGTAATGTAAATTCAGACATATGTAAATAGCATCCGGCCTCCATTAATCTAACAAATAGGTGTATGCACTATCGCTGGAATTAAAACTAGTGTAAAGCAATGGACAAAAATTCACTAACAATATGCCTAACTCTTTAAGCAATTTTTTTTTTGCATGACTATTATGAAAACATAAGGCAGAAAAGGAAATTCACCTAGGAAAATCTACTTGGGGTTGATTGAATCTGTTGCTAGTCTTTGCTGTTCAGATGTCTTTCTCTTTTTCTTTTTTTTTTTTTTTTTTAAACAAGATGATGACTCATCCTGGAAGAAAAATATAGAAAGTGGGACATATGCTTCAAATTGGTTTGCTAATGATGCAACCTGCTAAAATTTAAGTTTGCTCATGACGTTTGGCACTTCTGTACTATTGAAAAGATTAACAGGTTTTATTATAACTACAAGGACTGCCCACTCTTTCAGGTAATAAGAAGATTTGGAGGTCATGTGCATTATTCACAAGCACTATCTAGGGAGAGAAATACACACTTCTCACTCACTATTACAAAGGAAAGAAATATAGCAGCCTCAGAGGGGGAGGAGGACAGAAAATTACCATTCACTACATTAATCTTGTGGTCCTATTGGAAAGGGAAAATTCTGTATCTAAATGATGACATGGAAATATTGTTCAAAAAGCCATAAAAGAGAAAGCTATAACTGTTTCAGTTATAATACACATTCACATACATATAAACAAACAAACCCCTACTCTCTCTTTCTCTATATTGATATTTATACATTGGCACCCTCCCAGGCCCCAACCCCCTACATGAGCCCTGATTCCCCCTCCAAACTCCTGGATCCCAGTTTGGAGAACCCTCCTGCACCCTGAACCCTTCATCCCCAGCCCTACCCTAGAATCCATACCCCCCAGCAGGAGCCTCATTCCCCTGGTAGCCCAATCCCCTGCCCTAGCCCTAGCCCTAGCCCTGATTCCCATCCCACCCTCTGAACACCTTGGTCCCAACTCAGAGCATCTTCCTACAACCCAAACCTCTCATCCTCAGCCCCACTCTGCACTGCCTCCCCCCCCCCCAGTGATTGCCTAACCACCTCTCTACACCCCAACCCCCTGCCTCAGCCTGGAGCCACCTCCCGTACACTGAATCCTGCACCTCTACTCCCAGCCCGGAGCCCCCTCCCACCCTCAGAACTCCTCATTTCAGGCCCCATTCCAGAGCCTCCAGCC
Organism: Rafetus swinhoei; assembly: GCA_019425775.1. Lineage (NCBI taxonomy): Eukaryota > Metazoa > Chordata > Testudines > Trionychidae > Rafetus > Rafetus swinhoei. Next base: position 15,681,910 of record CM033428.1, on the reverse strand, counting down.
CCCAGTTAGAGCCTTTACCCCCCTCTCACATCCTGACCCTCTGAGTCAGCCCAGTGAAAATAAGCAAGTGAGAATGAGGAGAGTAAGTGACTGAGGTGAGGGGATGGAATGAGCAAGGGGCAGGACCTTGGAGAAAGGGCGAGGCAGGGCCTCAGGTGAGGGGTGAGCCAAGGGTGTTCAGTTTTGTGTGAGCAGCAAATACATACCGCTCCATTCTGCACTGCATTTACACATTTTAAACGGAGACTATGACAAACATCAAGAACAGCACATGAAGTTGGCATCCATGAAACAATATTTAGCCGCACTGTCATAAAGTGGGTACAGCAAAATGAAGCAGTGATGGGAACAGCTGGCGGTGCAAGAAGAGATGAAACAAGCTTTGGACTGACACAGTTGAAACCTATAAAATAAGGACAAATCAGGAACAGAGAAAAAGTCCACAATATTCAGGATGTTTCTATGAATTCTGCATTTGTAATCCAAGGGCAGGATATAATCCATTTCTATAAAGGATCCAATTTCAACCTGATCAGTCTTTTAAGAGGATTCCCAGAGTATAGCTTTGAAGATATGGAGATGAATTCACTGACCCAAGTGCAACTCTCCACACACATCACTGGATTGCAGTTGTGGACAACCAGAATAACCTTAGAGGAAGGATTTTTTCCTAAGAAAGTATAATCCTCAGAATCTTACATCAAAGAAACAGGTAGTAGCAGGAGAAAGTATAAAATTGTGGCAAGAAAGGGTAGGTAAACCTATCCCGAAACAAACTTTTCATTATAAGTATTCTATGACTAGACTGCAAAAGCCTGAAATCCCAATAATGTGCACCAAGGGGAACATTTTAATTTTTGGCCATATTTTAATTATTTCTCCATATAAAATTTGAGCTGTTGGTGTTCAGCAATTCTAAAAATCAGATCACAGACATCCAGGAGGACACTTTTGAAATCATGGGCTTTAAAACATTTCTGGGTCAATTTTTGCATCTTAAATTGGGATCAATACTATTTCCTTACCTGACAGGACTACGAGAAGGATCATAGGCAATATTGTGTAAAGACTTTGAAAACTTCCAGTGCTATACTGTGTTATTAGGCATATAATTTGGACTACGTTTTGCCTAATTTCAAACCCACTCAAACACTATGGGATCAAAGTTTAATGATATCACACATTACTGGCATATTTTTATGAGAGTATGAAACAAGAAACACAGGGCACTGATGCCAACAAATCAAAAGCGCAAATGATCTAAATCAGTGTTTCTTAACCAATGGTACGAATACTCTTAGGGGTACCCAAGAGAAGTCTGGGGGGTACGTCAACACAACTGAAATTTGGAGAAAACTGAATTTTTGTTTTAAGTTTTACAGCGCTTTATTATTTTTGTACTTTTTACACCCAAAAATTTCATCGCCCACCCTGCTACGATTAAGTTGTTTAAACAAATGTGTTGCAATGGTAGAAAAACATTTTGTGTGTATGAAAACTGTAGGTACTGAGGGTACTTTTAAAAGGGGTACTTTATAAAAAAAGGTTGAGAAATACTGATCTAAATTACACCTGCAGATAATTGCGGAAGAAAAATGTAAATCCGTGTTCAAGAATCTGGCTCAAAATATCTATAGTATTATTGTGAGACAGCCACGTTTTGGGGCCATTCTCTTTTCTTCAGTGAGAAAATCCTGAAGCAGCTCAGTTCTCAAGACTTATTGGCTTATTTAGAGGATACTATATCATAGGTGTTCAACTGTAAATGTAATTGTATTACATTACTAGAAGATTTAGCCAGTGCTGCTCAGATCCTTAACTCAAATAAGTGTTGTTTTTCTTCATTTAAATTATTGCTCTGGGGTGGGGCAGAGGATGAGGGGTTCAGTATGCTGCCCCAGACCTCTCTCACAGCAACTTGGGGTCAGATGAGAAGTGCCTATCCATGACCACTGCAACTGCAGCGGTCACAGCTGGGACAGGGTACATGTCCCTCAGCTGAGAGATAGACAGATACAGAGACAAAGAAACATTCAGAAAAACTCTCTGAAATATATAGTAGATAGCTGTCCCTTTCTCCACCTGTGCCCCCTGCTGGCTCAATGGGGTTATGGCTGTTCTGGTCCCCATCTCTGGCCCTTGCTGCCCCCTGTGGTCATTGTATAGTATAACCATTCCTCCTACTAAACTCTTCCCGTTCCATTTTATAATCGACAATCGAATTCCAGGCACATTCCATTATCCTGACACAACCAAACCCTTACCTTGATTTAAGTTATGATAAGAGGAAGCCACATACCAAATTTGGTCCTACGTCTTACCATTTAGGAGGAGTTCTTGCACAAATGGACTTCACAGACAGATGGACAAACACCCACACAATGTTTCTAAAATACATACTAAGATTACAATGCACCAAATGCAGTTTAAAGGCTAAATTATGTTTGGCTAATGTGTTGTTGGGATTCATATCAATCCAAGGACAGAATCTGGCCCTGTGTTTGGTGACTGGCAATGTTATGAAGGTGATGAAAAAATCCCTTTGGAAAAAAATCAGGGAAGTAATGAGAGAAATTACTTGACTGAACAGTGACAGCTCTTTTATCCACCAGAAACCCTTTCTTTGTAAAACTTAATTTATTCCAAAGTGCCCCAATTTAAAGCTTAGTGAACAACTCAATAGGCCACTGCAGGAGCTCATGTGCATATCATGCTATTTTGTTTAGGGCTTTGCTATCACGGTGCTTCAAAATAGTGTGAAGGACACAGAAGTAAACTCTCTAGTATCTGATTGGTAGGGTCTGGATCACAGTCACTGTGGGAACCAAAACAATTAGAGTTTAATACTCCTATACACTTGTGAAAAGAAAGATATGAAATCCTCATAGGACTTTGCACAAGGTCAGTCTTGTTGCATTTAATTTTCTTCCATTAGCCCTTCTTACTGCCCCGATCTTCAATATTATTTTCAGGATGATTCTTCCTTTCCTCTCGCTTTCAGTTGTCTTTTTACTCTTTGACCATTGTAATAAGTACTTGCACTCTATGGGCTATTGAAAGTACGTATATAAGAAAGTACGCTTATTAAATTTGCAGATTATACCAAGCTGGGAGGGGTTGCAACTAATCTGGAGGATAGGGTAATAATTCAAAATGACCTGGACAAATTGGAGAAATGGTCTGAGGTAAATAGGATGAAGTTTAATAAAGACAAATGCAAAGTGCTCCACTTAGGAAGGAACAATCAGTTTCATACATACAGAATGGGAAGTGACTGTCTGGGAAGGAGTATGGCAGAAAGGGCTCTAGGGGTTATAGTGGACCACAAGTTGAATATGAGTCAGCAGTGTGATGCTGTTGCAAAGAAAGCAAACATGATTCTGGAATGCATTAATAGGTGTGTTGTGAGCAAGACACGAGAAGTCATTCTTCCGCTCTACTCTGCACTGGTTAGGCCTCAGTTGGAGTATTGTGTCCAGTTCTGGGCACCGCATTTCAAGAAAGATGTGGAGAAATTGGAGAGGGTCCAGAGAAGAGCAACGAGAATGATTAAAGGTCTAGAGAACATGACCTATGAGGGAAGACTGAAGGAATTGGGTTTGTTTAGTTAAGAAAAGAGAAGATTGAGGGGGGACATGATAGCAGTTTTCAGATATCTAAAAGGTGTCATAAGGAGGAGGGAGAAAACTTATTCTTCTTGGCCTCTGAGGATAGAACAAGAAGCAATGGGCTTAAACTGCAGCAAGGGAGGTTTAGGTTGGACATTAGGAAAAAGTTCCTAACTGTCAGGGTAGTCAGACACTGAAATAAATTGCCCAGGGAGGTTGTGGAATCTCCATCTCTGGAGATATTTAAGAGTAGGTTAGAAAATGTCTATCAGGGATGGTCTAGACAGTATTTGGTCCTGCCATGAGGGCAGGGGACTGGACTCGATGACCTCTCGAGGTCCCTTCCAGTCCTAGTATTCTATGATTCTATGATTGTAAAACAAACAAACAAAAACCAAAACAAAACCTGAGCAATCAATAGTTCAGTCTCATGTATCCACCTGCTGTTGCTTAAGTGAAATTCCTGTGACAGAGCACATGAAAAGGTTGGAAAGTGATAAAAAAATAACTAGAGAGGACTTTCTCAACTAAACTTGCAGGGCAAAGAGCAGAAACGAGTTGGAAAGATTAATTCTGGATGCTTATTTCTTGTTACTTGTTGATGCTTTTCTATTAAACTTTAATTTTGATGCCAACATTGGTGGGTTTGGTATAAATTATCCACATAAGTTTCCTTTTACTTCTTCTAATCTCCTCCAGAACCACATTTAAAGACTTTTTTTAAGGCTTGACAAACCATTGCATTGGCCATATTTTCCTCTTCTTCCGATACCTATTTATTTCTCTAAGGCAGCTAACTTCTTTTTCTATAAATTACCTGCTTTCTTTACAAATTGCTATGATTCCATATACCACCACATATAACTTTTCCCCCCGCTCACTGGAATACTTTGGAATACTTGCTTCACACTTCGATTCAACAACTCTCTCTCTCTCTCTCTGTGTATATTTTGCAGCAGTAGAAACAGTTCTGACCTAGAACACCAGATCAAGGGCTTTTGGAGAAGATCAGATCCAAATCATTTATCTCTTTCTATTGGTTTCTGTTGCAGGGTATGCATGCCCCATCCTGTGAGAAAGAGCGAGGTATTCAGATGCCGCTTGCACTGTTATTGGTTCATCAGTGACATGAGTTAGTTTGTCACCTGAGGCAGTGCAGCCTAATGGCCAGGGCCTATATATTAGCCCTTGGGTTGCATGGCAATATGGCCTAATAGTTCAAATCTGTAGAGTAGCCCTTAGATTCAGGGCAGTTCAGTCTAATGGCCAGAGTCTGTAAAGTAGCCCTTTGGTACAGAGCAGTATAGTCTAGTGGCTAGAGTGTATAGAACAGTCCTGGGGTTCAGGGCAATACAGCCTAGTGGCTAGAGTCCAAGGGATTGGGGGCAGCTGCCCTGGTAGGGGCCCGAGCCCACCCTACTCCATTGGGCCCCAATCCAAGGCCCTGTCAAGGGTGAAGTGATCCACCACTTGCTGAGCAGGGAATCCCACTGCAACACACAGAGCTCACTCAGATGGGAGATATCACTTGCACACCCTCCCTGGGTCACTTCTTACCAGGCCTGGCATTAGGGTGATCTACATGACTTCAGGGTCCTCAGACTCCACAGAGCCAGTCTACTCTGGAGGCTCCACTGGCTTTGGAGGCTCATACAGTCTCCCAGGTCTCTGGCTCCTGTTGTCTGGATCTCTGGATGGTCAACCTCTGGAGCTCCTATATCAGGACCTTCCTCTCCTGTGTCTAGCCCAGACTGAACCGAGCTGCTCCCTTTTATACTACCCCAGCACTTGGAGCATGCCCACTATGGCTGGAGGAGCAGGACTTCCTCCGCCCACAGGGTTTTAACCCCTTCTGCCTATTTGGGGTATGCACATTCCGTCACAGTTCCCATTCAAATACCAAATCCAAATCCTCCTGAACTGTGGAAGCATTTGGATTGAGAGATGAGTCTGTGATTGAAATCCATGGTTCAGGTTCATCTCTGCTTGGAGAAGGTTCAAAGAAATATCCATCATATATTGCACCACGCTGCAGCACAAGGTGAACATACCAATGGCCTTCACTGTATGATTCTATGTGTAAACAGCTCATTTACTATGCAAATTACTTCTTCTATTGACTTATTTGCCATGATGCAGAAACAACAGAAGCTAACCTCTGATATGAAGAAGGACTTTACCATCTTGAAATCTCTTGGTCTAGGATTTTTGTCATCCATTGTCCCACTTCCTAGTAAATTCATTTACAGGAGAAAAGTTGCTTTTTTCCATTTACTTTATACGTATTTCACCTTGAGAAATTTCCTGATTATTCATTTTCTCACTCAATACATCAGTTTATAAGGCTCAACATAGAACCAAAATAGCTCATCAGCATATTTGTCCCAGAAATAGAAACATAGCTGAATTTAATTTATTTTGTTATTTTTGATTGTAGGATGATATATGTAATGAATACCCATTTGGCCTCTTATTAAATTATTCTCAAATACTGTTCTTTGGGAGGGGGGGGATGGGAGATAGATCTTCACTGATCCCAAACTAGCCTATTGCTCTATGAGGTCTAAATGATGTGATTAATTATAGAGAGTTATAGACTACATGATAGCAAAACCCATGTCAGCATTTCTAACATCAACTCTGTGTTTTAAGTTTTATAGTAAGGAAAAATGTGTCTTGGCATCAAAAGTTTCATTCTTGTAACAATATTTTAAGTGCTCTTGGAGCAGGCCTTAGGGGTACAAGATGAGTGCCAATGCTTGCTTCCACACAATGATCTCACTGGTGGAAATAGAAAGAGATTGGCATTGTCAACTGGGCAGCTCCTTATAAAATAAATACTATTGCTTTATTCCATAAAATTCCTTAAATTATTCCCCATACAGTGGGAACAGAGCATACACAGTACTTTTTGACAATAAAGAACAACTTTTGCAAGCAGAAAAGGACAAATGTTTAAAAACCTGAACATTCGCACGAACCTCACAAATACAGAGACATATCCTTGCTCCTATATTTTAGGGTGGTCTCTTTTACAAGGTAGTCTATATCTTCTTTTTCCAAATTAGATTAAATTTCAGGTAATTTATGTCTGCAGAGACTAAACCAGTAGCTTTAAAATCCCAACAAATAATTAACAAATAATTAACAAAACTCATTAAGGAAATTGTATACTTAGTTTACTATGTGTCCTATGAATAACTAAAGATAGATAATGTTGCTATAAAGATGGATTGAGCATATACGACGTTTTATTGATCTGGGCTTTGAATATGGTTGGGTGTAAATGTTGCCAGTTGCAGAAAATAAATGGGAAGAAAAGAAAAGTAAATAAAGTCATCTAGCTATAATGGGTTTGTATTAGAGCAGGTATTTCAGGATGGGGGGGGGTGGCTTACAGCTCAAAGCATACTGCATGTTTGACTCACTACTGCATTATTTGATTGAAGAGTCATCTCCAGAAATGGGATTAGTATTCCTATATCACATCAAATCAGCATAAACTTCTTGCTGAAAACTGTTGAGGTTGCAGAGCGTTTTCAGGTTTCTTTTCCCCAAGAAATTTCGTTTATGTTTTCTTGCCTAGATGCTGTACAGCCTCATACATTATAAGCATAAGAGTCTTACTGTGTAACAGAAGTCTGAGGCAGGAGCCAAACCGTTCCATTACAGGGGGAATTACAATCATGTAAGAAGCAAATGGGGATGTATTACATCTGTTGTGGAACATGGAAGGAAGGACATTTTTTATAAATAAATCTTGGGCTGTTCCTCACAAAGGAAATAACTAGTTGAGTTACCTACTCACCAGCACAGTGTAAATAAGCTGTTTGCCTGCCAGTGTATATTCCCTTACTTCTCCTTTAGTTAAACATTTTATTCCAGTCAGTAAGATTGCAGTATGCAAATGAATTGAGGGGGAAAAGGAGGCAGATGACAGAAGCAGGGGTGGCCCACATCTACCTCAGGACCCTCATTTGAGAGGGCTGCAATGGACGGATGACAGTGGGGGAGAGAGAGTTTCTCTGATACCATGGCAGGACACAGGGTGCAAACACAGACAGACTGGCCACTAGCTCTTTCATTACAATTGTGACAGTAGAAGTTGATCCCCCTCCAACTACTTTTCCTCCAATTATTTGGCATTTGTCAACCTCCAAAACGCAACAGTTAAGAGTCAAATGTAGTTAAATGTTCAACTCTCCCTCTAAAAGGAACAACAGGGCCAAATTAATCTCCGGCTGTGTCTCGACTGCAGGCTTCTTTCAGAAGGCACAGAGGGGCAATGCAGAGGTCTCTTGTGGAGAAGCACAGGGGAGAGTCTCACAGGTGGCCTTGGCTGAAACTCTCCCTCAAGGCCTCTCTGATGAGTACAGCCCCTTGATGTGCTCTCTGTATGGCTCTGATGTCCGGCTGCTTGTAAGCCCTGCCCAGCCAATCAGCCTTTGCCCCCCACCCTGGCAGGAAAGTATCCCCCTTCCTCTCACGCAGGTTGTGGAGCACACAGCTGGCTGACACCCCAAAGGGGATGCTGCACTTGCTGAGGTCCAGGCAGGTGAGGAGACTCCTGAACTTCCCCTTTAAATGGTCAAACACACACTCCACCACCATGCAGCACCTGCTCAGCCTGGCATTGAAGTGCTCTGTGGTGGGGTCCAGGCTGCCCATGTAGGGTTTCATAAGCCACGGGAGCAAGGGGTAGGCTGGGTCACCCAGGATACAGATGGGCAAGTCCACCTCCCTGACTCAGATGGTGCAGTTGGGGAACAAAGTGCCAGTGTGCATCTTTCGGAACAGGCAGGAGTTCCGGAAGATGAGGGCATCGTGCTCCTTCCCTGACCATCCAACGTTGATGTTGGTGAAGTTTCCCTTGTGGTCCATGAGGGCTTGCAGCACCATGGAGAAATACCCCTTCGTGTTTATGTAGTCTGAGGCACGGTGGTCGGGGGCCAAGATGGGGATGTGTGTATACCGGCTATGCCTCCCCTCTGCAGTTGGGGAGCCCATAGCAGCACGATGCTGTCCATGTTCCCCAGAGTGATGACTCTCCGCAGCAGCACATGATTGATGGCCTTGGCTACTTGCAGGAGCATGGATCCAGACTGTGGATTTCCCCATGCCAAACTGGTTCCCAACTGAGTGGTTGGTGTCCGGCATGGTGAGCTTCCGCAAGGCGATGGTGACATGCTTCTGCACGGGGATAGTGGTTCACAGTCGGGTGTCAGGTCACCTGTGGGTAGGGTCAAGCCACTCGCAGAGCTCCAAGAAGGTGACCTGCCTCATGCAGAAATTCTGGAGCTACTGCTGTTCGTCCCATTGCTGCATCATGATGTGGGTCCCACCACTCTGAACTGCTCTCCCACTGCCAGAAGTGGCATTCCACAGTGTCCAGGGTATTGAGGGGCATTTGCAGCAGCAGGAGCACCAGGACCTGGGTGATGAGGGTCTCTGGTCCGGGCTCATCATTATCCTCCTGGAGCAGCGTGTGGGCAGTCTGGACAAACTACACTATGAGGCACAGCAAAAGGCCCGTGAACCTGCCATTGCTTTGCAGCAACTCTGGCTCCATGCTCTGAGTGCTGTGGCATCCTCAAGGGCAAAAAGAGCACACTATGTCCATTTCGTGTCCTGCACAGGGGTAGGCAGTGGAGTAGTGGCATGTGAGACACAGCTGTAGAGAGGAGCCCCTGAAAGCACTTGTCTAAGCTCGCCTGACCAAGCAGTCACAGAAAGTGTCCACACTCCTGGTGCCCTCCCCAGAGTGCTTCCGGGGGGCTCTAAGTCTGGGGCAGTCTCCAATCAGCATGGACGCACTATTTTGAAATAATTCTGACTAATTTCAATGCTCCCCCATAGTGAGGACACGCTGTTTCAATTTTGTTATTTCAGGAGTTATTATTTCGATCTTACTTATTTCAAAATTATTTCCTAGTGTAGACATGTCCTTACAGTACTGCTTGAGACATAAAATAACATTTCAAATGAGATCTCTGCATCATGACCTCATTGTCTACATTATTGTTTTGTGAGACTTGAACATCTGAGGGAGAAGGTTAAGGCTGTTGGGGAATGTGGATTGGGAGCTATTGCTTCTCTGGTTTATAAACATTAAAAAATAATGAATGACTGCAATTCTTGCTAAATATTTCATTATTTGAAGACCTCTCCCATTTTCTAAACCCAAAAGGATCTCTGCTTTTCGGATTATGGAATTTCCCAAATGAAGAGGCATGAGAGAAATCAGGAATTCCTTGATAACTAATAAGGAGAAGAGATGTTTTTAAACTTCTGTTGCATTTAATACATATTTCAGAGCTCTTTTGATGTTAGGGTGGTAAAGGAAATTAAGTGAACCCAGTCAGCACGTACAGAGCTCGATAAAAAATGAAGACAATTGAAAAACATTTAAAATAACAATACAAGAAAAAACAGGCTGAGTTAGAAGAAAACATTTGCAAAGAGAAGGAAAGTCACATGGGTGTGTGTGTGCGCGCACAGATATTTATAATGGTGAATGGTGTCGTAAGGAAATATTGGCTGCCTTGTAAAGATGGTCTTTAACTAAAAGGTTGAACAAAATTGTATTTGAAACAGCATAGGGATCTTTAAGTTACTGCTAATCAGATGTACAATGGTACACCCAAGTTAGAAACACACCCTTTTAAGCTGAACTATCTGATTAAATGGAGAGTATTGAAACGCCTACTTAAATGCATGACACACTGTAAAAAAAATCATGGAATGCATATTATTTTTGGCACTTATAATGTTCTGAAAGGTATGAGACTGGAGAGACCATAAGATTTTATTTCTGTTTTGACCAGCATGAGTCAGCCTTAAAATATGTCCTCATTTGAGAATAAAACAAAATGTCTTATGGCTGCAGTACAATTACCAAGAGCATTTATACACCTTCCTTTGATTCCTTATGCCTTCATTGAGTCTCTTTCCAGGGTTAATGAACTTTATTTTTGGAATAAAACTATCTAGCTCTACTGCTCATCGCAATGCTTTTGCAATCTCCCAGAGTTGCCTTTTTTTGTATGGTCACCTAACTACAGCAGAAAATGTTACTCCAGCACTATTATGTGTCCTGTGCATTTCCATTTGGTCTTTTTTATCACTGTCTGATGCATTTGGGGGTCTTTGTTATTTCACAGGGTCCTTTAGCTATGTTTAGACAAACCATTGACATTTTGACCTTTCCAAGGGATGTGTCAAATCTAAGTGCCTCTCAGCTAATAGTTGCCTTCTACAGCTTTTTCCCTGAGGTATTACAGCTCATCAGCCCCTTTTTCTAAAGTGTTGCACTTTCTCTTCATGAGAGGAAATTATTCTGATTCTTTCATGGAAGATTTTTTTCCTTTTTAAGGCATAGTTTTGTGCTAGAGATCTAACAGTTAGGTACAGGACTCCTGCTTCTGAATGTCAGTGAGTGAGCTCTCTTGATTGCTCTTGTGGAGGAGTAGGGACAAAGTTCAAGGTTGGCAGAGAGGCTGAGAACATTGCCATCCCAGAAAAAGGACAGCTGGTTGATTCTACTGAGATTTCTCTGTAAACTCCAACTGAGCATTTTGGGGTTTCTGAAAAATTCTGATTACTTCTCCCCACCTTCCACCATGCATTGGCTCACCTTTTATCAAGCTTCTGAACATTCTGGCTGTGTCTACACTGGCACCCTTTTTCTGAAAAGGGATGCTAATGAGACACAGCGCAATTGCAAATCCACGGGGGATTTAAATATCCCCCGTGGTATTTGCATGAACATGGCTGCCGCTTTTTTCCGGCTCAGGGTTTTGCCGGAGAAAAGCGCCAGTCTAGACGCGATCTTGCGGAAAATAAACCCTTGAAAGTAGGAATAAGAGATCTTGCGGAAAAGGGTTTATTTTCCGCAAGATCGCGTCTAGACTGGTGCTTTTCTCCGGCAAAACCCCGAGCCGGAAAAAGCGGCAGCCATGTTCATGCAAATACCGCAGGGGATATTTAAATCCCCCGCAGATTTGCAATTGCGCTGTGTCTCATTAGCATCCCTTTTCCGAAAAAGGGTGCCAGTGTAGACACAGCCTCTGGGTTTGACTAGAACAAGAGATGGAAATGTGGGGATATTAAGACTTTAAACTTTACTATTCTGGCAAAAATAGAATATGTAACACCACCAGTAGGCACTTAAACAAGCAAAACAGCAGTAATGCCTTTCCAGCCATGTTCCTCTTTCCCACTCCTCACATCTACATACTTCTCAGTACACAGGGAAATAGAATTAAAATGACTGCTGTTAGATTATGTGACTTTTTCTTTATTTTGTTCTGAGCAAATACGTATTTACCACTCATTAAAAGATAAATGCATTTTTCCCGAACCCTTCTGAAAAGTAACTTTAAGAAATGATGGGGGTGCAAGATCCCACATGGTTTAAAAAAACATTCACGTTGTTACATCAAGTGACAAAATGCTGAAACTGAAAGTTAACACTGACACACCATCCTTAGCTCCTGCTGTTTTCCTTTCGTTCCGTTTTTATTCACAGTCGTAGGAGCTGAGAATAAAATGACAGCCTAAATTCTTAATGTCACGGCTTTGTCACATTTTGTAACACTCTTAATGCTCTTTTAAACATAGTCTTCGGGTTTATAATCTTCTTCACTATGTAGAGAATTGACAGAAAGTTGAAATGGACAGAATTTGCTTACTGCAATAATTTAGTGTGTATTTTATTAAAATCAAGCGTAAGTAGACTTCAATGATGCTACCCCAATTTACATCAGCTGAGGGTATGGTCCTATTTATAAAAATAACATTAAGACTAGCAAAAAACCCTCTAAGCTAAGGTTATTTCACGACCACTCCTCTGTCTAGTTAAGCAACGGGCAACCTAGGCTAGTGACTGGGTCACATGACTGGCCTTCCTTCATCTCAGTGGGCCACAAGATTGTTGTAACCAAGACAGTCTCCAGGATAGGGTAGGGAACTGCACTCACATACCTAGAATTTGCAGGGTGTGCCGACTGAACTGTAGCTGTGCTTTGCTTGAATGCAGAGGGAGCACATGGCTCTCATTGTGTGCAATCAACAGGCACCTCACTTCAGGTGCACTTGCTTTATGTATGTGTCACTTTAGTAATGCCGGTGGGGGGAAAACCCTATGTGGACAGAAACCAGAAGAATTTAGCAACTCTGCACCTGGGTAACAGTAAACAAAATGTCTTATGTGTAAGGGGACTGTTAGCCCCTTACTAAAACTCCATGGGAGTTTTTGGTTCGCCAGCTAGCAGTATCAAAAGGGGAAGGGTCCATGAGAAATCAGGGCCCTGAGACTGACAGACCCCAGAGACAATGGAAAGCAGCCAACACTCCAGCTCGCCCTGATTGACAGGTTGGACAGGTCAGTGAGGAAAGTAAGAGGCTAGGTCCTGTCCTCCCTGTGAGCTGGGATTTTCTGGGTCTCTCTGAGCAAGGAGAGAGAGCTAAGACGAGCTAAGAGGAGCAAGCTGTGTAGAGAGGCAGTTCTGCAGGGGCGGCCCGTGAGCCTAGGCAAGCTAGGCAGTTGCCTAGGGCGCCGCTGCCCCGGGCGCCCGATGATGATGTCACGGGGCGCCGGGGGTGCCCCGTGATGACGTCATGGCCATTGACGGCCGTGCAGGCAGGGGTGGCGATTGCACCGCCCCACCTAGGGTGCCAGCTGCTGCAGCCGGCCTCGGGCCACTCCTGCACACACAGCCCAAGGAGTGAAAGCTGTGCTAAGGGGCAGTCCTGCAGCAACAGAGCCAGGCACACACAGCCCAAGGAGCGCAGACCCTGTGTTGAGCAGCAGACTGGCAGTGATCAGAGAGCCAAAGGGGACAGAGAAGCAACACAAGGAGCTGGAGACTGGCAAAGCAGCACAGCCTGCAGCTGGGTGTGGTGAGCAGCTGGGACCAGCAAAGTGGGGGGAGAGGCTCTGGGCAGGGAGACACCACCAGCCAAGAGGCCCTGCAGGCCAGACTGGGAGAGGGGTCCTGCCACCTAGAGCCTGGGGCCATGTGGTCACTGCCAGAGCAAGCGTGTCCAGCCTGCAGCCCCCCCTGCAGCACAGCCAGGGCCTATAAGGGACCTATAAGAAACAGACTGTGAACTGTCCTTACACTCTGCAGACTGCTGTTTGTGATGTCCCCATGCTGCAGAGCAGGACTGTGTGTTCTCATTTAACCTTTCTCATTTTTTCTTATTCTTTTCTCTTTAATCAGTTGATGTTTAATAAATTGTATTTGCTTTGAACTTTATGAAATGATCAGTGGGCCAAGAAAGCATGCAGTGTGAAGAGAGCACCCCAGAGTGGGGACACCCCTTGCCCCTGCCCCAAGTGACTAAAAGGTTGGGGATTAAACCCCAGGAAACCTGGGCCCAGCCTTGTTGGGGTTTCGAGGACTCTGCTACTCAGGAGAGTGGAAGGGGAGCCCTCAGGGTCAGGGAGGCCGTGGGGTAAAGGAAGTGGGAGAGGGGACTCAGATCCTTTCGTTGGTCCATTTCATCGGGGTGGTATAGAACCCAGGAAAGTTCCCCACAATAGCGGGACCATTCCCCTGCTTACATATGGACCACACATAGAACCACAATGGGTTGCATGTGGTCCATAAGGCCTCAGGTTGTCCACCACTAGTCTAGTCCCTTCATCACTTTTCTACAGATTATACGATACTGTAGGGCAAATGATGGAAAACAAAAGTTCATCCGCACACTTATTCTGTGATGATGAAATACCTAGTTATGTGTGTTGTTGGAATGGTTAGATGTAGGACCTCTCTTTTCTGTAGAGTCACTCCTCCAAGTACCACAAAGTTATAGCTACAGTACAGATGGCATATGGTCTGGGGTTTAAAGCACATCACCACAAGTCATGAGGGCTGGATTCTACTCTCAGTTCTGCCATTGACTTGCTATGTGACTGTGAACAATTCAGAACTTCTCTATGCCTTAGTTTCTTCCTGTAATATCAAGATAACAATGCAAGTTTATGTCACAGAGGGTATTAGGAGACTAAATGTATTAATGTTAGTAGAGCACAAGGATCCTAACTTGAAAGGTAATACAGATAGAGTAATTATATATGTATATAGCACTTTTCCTTTCCAAATGCTGTATATAACTGAGTAAAAAACATGTGATAAAAACCATAATAAGGCACCACATTACTTACAATATACAGGCATTAGATCAAATGGGGAGATTCAATTTAAAAAAGGAGTAAAAGTATTGGGATAAAAGGTTAGGAATAAACAAACAGCATCAATCATCCTAAAACATTTCTGCAGGGGAAGAAAAAAGGAAAAAGCTTTGTGGTGATTTTTATGAGAAGGAATGAATGAAATAAAATGGATTTCAGGACAGGGCATATTTCACACACACGGAACAAGAGCAACAAGATTAACTGAGACCCAAAGAGGAAAAACCTAATGAGCGTATCATGTGTATATAGATACTCATGAGTACAAGGTTATGTCTCAAATGTAGGCAGGACTTTAAAAAACAGGCTTTAAAAAAATAAAACAAGAGTCCCCAATTTCTAGTCAACCCTGAGATAAGAAATGTTGTGTGAGGATAACGTGACCACAAAAATGCAAACATCTATGCTTCCACATTCTGAACAAGCACCAAGGAACTAAGCAGCCCTACCAAGAGAGCCAGTTACAATAACTAAGCTGCATGCTACTATTGCAAGCTTGCGATGGTGCAAGGCACATTGCGGAACTGAAAAGTAACACCATTCTACTGCATCCAAAAAATGGCATTCCATGGAAAAGGTGGAGTCAAAAGAGGAATAAAGGCTCTTAGGTCATGTCTTTACTCCACAGAAGATCGACGCTGTCACAATCAATCTTTTGGAGTTTGATTTAGCGAGTCTAGTTAAGACTCACTAAACTGAACTCAGAGGGTGCCCCACCAGTCGCTAGTATTCCTGCTCTTGTGAGGAGTAAGGGAAGCTGATGGGAGCATTTGCTCCCATTGGCCTCCTGCTGTGGAGACCCCACCAAGTTCGACCTAGGGTAAGCTGACTCCAGCTACGCATTTTACATAGCTAGAATTGCGTAACTTAAGCCAAGCGGCCGGGTCTATTTTAGACCAAGTCTTAGATTGACTCCCTCCCTTTCTGTCCTTCATAAGGGATAAACTTTTACACAGAACAGTGACAAGGGTATTGGTATTATTGCGGGTGCCCCTCCCTCTCTGCTTTCCCAAGTATTAACACTCTTCCGCTTTCCCTTAAGCAGATTATCAGAGCTGCTAGTTTGTGTGAAGATCAATCACGACAGCTTTTAAGATTACAGCTGTTGCTGGGCTGTCAATTTATGCATTTTTCTTTTTCAGTCTCACACTTGGCAACCTTATTTATTGTGACAGAAAAACATCAAAAGCAACTGTATAGCAGCTAGAGCAAATTTACTGTTCATAGGCAAGCTATAAAGTTGAACAAAAATTAGCAGCAAATGAGCCAAGTGTGGACAGGCTTCTATATTTAAGATTTAAAGCTGGAACTCAGATTTCTCATTAACTTGCAGTTCAGACTAATTCCTTGGTGGCTCACTAAAATTGAACAAATCTATTTATTTTAAAAGTAAAGGGAACAAGGCAAGTATCTCCTCAATTCACCTTTTCCAGTCAATGCCATTGCCGTTCACCACATTGGGTCCATGGAGGAAATAAAGGGTGATGATTCAGATGAGGCACATGTGAGAGGGGTGAGCACCCAAGTCTGCATCTGTACAGATGCCTGAAGGACAAAGTGGGTATGTCTAGACTACAGGCTTTTGTCAAAAGAGGCTTTGTCAACAAATACTGTCGACAAAGCCTCTGTCGACAAAGAGCATCTAGACTACAGCCAGTTCTGTTGACAAAGCAAGCCACTTTTTCAACAGAGAGTCTAGACGCTCTCTTTTGAAAAAGCACAGTGTGGATGCAATAGCGCCTTCTGTCAACATAACTCTGTCGAAAAAAGGCATTATTCCTCGTAAAATGAGGTTTACCGCCGTTGACAAAACTGCCGCGTTCTGTAGACTTACTATCAACAGAACTCAGCGGTAGTGTAGACACAGGTATAGTTTTGTCAACAAAACCCTGTAGTTTAGACACCCCCAGTGTGTGTTAGTATTTTTGGTGAACTTCTTTGACCTGTAATATTTGCTGGTCTTTAGTGGTGGTGTTGGTTGTTGTTTAAGCCCTGGTTTTCCCATCATCATGGTCAAGCACATATTATGGGGGGGAGGAGGGACATGACAGATACCAGGACATGCTGCAAAAAGATGTCCATTAATTATAACTGAAAAAGGTGGTTTTCAGCCTCACTAAAATGAAATCATGTAGTTTCTCCTATAATTAAGGAAGCAACTGATTTTCCATTATCAGCTTAGTTTTGCTGTCTTGGCCTCTCTCCTACACATCTCCTATTCCTCCCCCTGCAAAATAACTAGTCTTAAAATAGGTAGGTTACATCTGGGGATGTGGTAGAAAGTTTGCTGCAAACTTGGAGTGGATCAGAGAAGGGGTTCCTGAGAACCAACAACAAACTTCCCAAATTTTACAGAACTCACTGAGAGGAGAACAGAAAGTAGAAGAGAGATTTACTCAGTTTACTGGACTCTACTAGTGGAGATCAAGTTGACAGGACCAAAAGTTCTTATTGATTAACATGTATTTACAAAAACCATTAACATTTTCTTCAGTTACATCACCAGAGACTATAGCTCTGGCAATCTAAATACAGAGGTGAATGAATTTCGATAGAGCTAAGATTTCATTTATAAAAAATAAAAAAAAGGGTAGAATTGTCAACAATTCTAAAACTCCTGTTGACTTCAATGGGATCAGAGCACGTTTGAAATCCACCCCCCCTAAGTTTCTCATCCTTTTTCCCCGAAAGAAGAGAGCTCAAAGTGTAACCTTGTCCTTTCCTAACCAGATGATCAATATTTAGTTTTCTTTGAATACCAAAGACACTCTAGAATTGTTTTTTTTCTTAATCTTTGGGGCTCAGTCTGGTACAGATTCATTGCTGCTAGAGAATTTCTTCTGCAAACAATAAGGCTGGCTGTAGGACGAGCCAATTATCCATGCTGTGACACAGTGGAATTGTGTTTTAAAAACTTTTCTTGATGGATTTACATGTGCACGTCTGTGCTAATGATTTAAACTAATGTTACATTAAAATATTACACAGGTATGATAGGTACAACCAGGCTGGTACAGGTGCCACTGATGCGCTCAGTAACAGAGAAGCAATTTTAAAGCATGAGGAGAAACACAGAATAAAATTATGACCATTGAATATTCTGGTCTAAAAATTACATATTTCTGAAACAAACTTCCAGTCTGCAGTCCTCAGCACAATTCCACTTCATGTGCATAAGTCAAATGACAAGTGCTGAAATGTCTTGGAAGACAGAAAATGGGATATGGTCAAGAAAACTGCTGATGCTAAACTTGTACTGCATCTTCCAAAGGGAGCACATAGAAAAGTTCATGCAAGGGACAGAACTGAATGCATTAATTCTCAATTAGATCATAGTATACAACAAAGGATAGGACAGTGGCATCAGGTTTGTTCATCCAAGGGCTAAGTGGTTTATTTCACTTCAAAGAAGTCTAAACTAATGAAATGTTTATGGGGAATAAGAGACTGCTTTTCTGCCTGCACTGATTTGGAGCTGTATGCTCTGCTACTTGTTCTGACCGGCTCATGCCATTTTTTCTTGACAGATGTACTATTGGGGATATTGCTGCATTTGTATTTTTCCACTAAATAACTTTCCAGGGACAACATAAAGTATAGAAACGTATAGAACTGGAGATGAGTGCTGGGAGATATAATCCATTGGATCACTCTCATTGTTGCCTCCTAAAGTTAATTTGTCTTTATTGAGTGGCAGAAGGTTCATTTTCTTACAACTTACTCCTTGCCAGAGCTCACCAGGGCCTAAGTTTGATGACATTATGAATGTGCTGCAAGATTTGCAAATTCAAGCTGTTGAAAGCTCAATCCTTTGGTTCACATTGGGGATTAATGTGAGGAACATACATGTGTACAGCATGGAGATTGTGTCTTGCTAGACATTAAGATGAAAAATTACATCTTTGAATGGTTTGTTATTGAGGGGAGGAATTTGCAAAAATGCCTGAGTGACAGGTGCCCACGTTGCAGTGGAAAATCAATAGATCCGTACTCCTAAGTGACTTTGGCACGTTTCAAAATTCCACCTGAGGTCAAATATATTTTTGACCTGAGGTCAAACCTAAAATTAAGCCTCATAGATCTTGTGTACAGCCTGAAATGCAGTGGATACTCCACCTACATTACTTATGGCCTTTGGTAATTAAAACTTTAAAGACATATTGGTGGAGATTATATTCAACAAACAGAAGGAGGATTTTTGTATGAGACATTTTAAACAGTCTACTCCAAACTAAAAGAGCAGCCATGAGGCACAGGGAGCTTTTCATGTGCCTCCTATTTGGTGATACTAGTGGAGAATATAAACATTGCTGGATAACTGCTCCACAAGAGCTAGCTGAATTATTTAGCGGGAATAATAATCATTGTGGATTCTGCTTCTTATTCTGTTCATGAATCATTCATGAACCAATCCAGATTTCTACAGTTATTCATAAAGTTTCTTCTAATAGCATATGTGGACAAATTTCAGACTGTGAGCTCTTCAAAAACTGTTCACTTTGACTATTTGTGATTTTTTTAACCTCAGTTCGATGGTATTGTATCTTCTCATTGGTTGCATGACTAAAGCCTTTTAAAAACATAAGGACACTGAATGATGAATAACTCACATTTGGTGCAATTTTTAGATAAATAATCATTGGTGCTAATCCATGTTTCCTCTAAACTGTGTGGATCAATCAGCCCCGCCCAGTCAGTCAGCTCCCTGCATGGAGCCCTGAGCCTCTGACTGGGCGGGGCTGATTAATCCTATGAAGCTGTGCTGCCACTAGTTTAGCGGGAACAATGGAGCTAATTTTTGAGCAAATATCAGGCTTTGTAAAATGTTTCTCAACTACCTAGTGACCTTGACAAGTTGAGAACCGGTCTGAAATCAACAGGATAAAAATCAATAAAGTCAAGTGCAAAGAACTACACTTCTTTTACTTCAGGTTGAACCTCTCTAGTCCCATACTCTCTGGTCTGGCAACATCTTTGGTCCAGCATAATTTTAATTAGCCAGATGTCCACTTATCGTGGGTGTAGCCTAGTTTCCTACAGCCCCATAAACGTGTATAGCTACCACTCCTGGTTCTCAGTGTTCTATGGTGTTATTTAGCTCTAATTTACTGCTAAATGTCTTCTAAGACCCCAGTAAGCAGTAGAAATGTTGGTAATACTGCTAGACAATATTGACCTCTTGTGGTTTGGCAAATCCTCTGGTTCCGCACTTGTCAGGTCCTGAGTATGCCAGACTAAAGAGGTTTCCGGTACTATCCTTAATCCCATCAGACTGTCTCTATTCAATCTGTCTTGAAGCAGTTCATCAAACTCCCCAGCTAATCAAAAATCATTTTGTACAACATCTATACATGTAGTTTTGCATTTCCAACTCTTCTTTTATTCTTCACTTCTAAGTTTAACTCCCTTTCCTACATGTTGTTCCAATTTTCTTTTTCCATGCCCAATCCATACAAGTTTGGATTCCCTCAGCTTTTCTATAATTAGTACTATGTTCACCCTTCCCTTAATTCATTTATTCTGAACATGATGCATCCTTGTAATGTCAAGCATCCATCTTAACATTTTCATTTCTACTGTATTCAAGATCTGTTCCTGTCTCTTCCTCAGTGCTGGGCTTTGGGAGTGATACAAAAGTGCAGGTCTAATTAAAGTCTTGTAGTCATTCAATCTGATAGGTATTCTCCTATTGGAGTTCACTCCACTCACTTTTCTCCCTGTGGCCCATGTTTTTCCCATTCTGTTTAAAAGTTCACAATTGAGTTCACTATTACCCTGTACTACCGAATCCAGGTTGTTGATCTTGCGCACCTTTGGAAGTGGCTGGCTCCCCCATTCTCATTGCCAACATATCCTCAAATCTACAGACCATGTACTCTGCTCCCAAGGCTGTTCTTAGTGGGATTTCAGGGTCAGGGACAAATCAGCCTCTATGGCCCCCCCCTTAACATGTGCTGGGGGTCCTGGAAAATGGAGATGTCTGGGGTGGAAGGGCAACGGATGGGTTCAGCCTGACATTGGCATGTTCCAGCGGTGCTAGGAGGCTGATGCGGCAGTAGGCAACACTAGGACTAGTGGAGCAGGGCAAGGCAGAGCAGGGCAGGCTGGGGTCACTGCTGTCTGCCATTGCCAGAGACTGAGCCTGAGCCATGCATGACAAAGGCATACTGAGATACGGGGTGTCCATAAGCAGAGGGTCTGGAGCATATGCCCCAATTCTCCAGGCCCAAGGGACAGCTCTGGCTGGTATATGTCTGCTGACTCTCACACCATTTCTTTCAAGAATGCACTTCCCACTTTCTAACCCTTTGGTCTCCCCCACAAGCAATACATCATCAAAACGCATGTACCAGGGCGTCACTCTGCAGACATTTTCTGAAAGTTCATTGAGCACCAATAGGAATAAAAAGGGGACTTCATTCTGATGTGACATACTCCAGCTGATACTCAACATGTTTCCATTTCTTCACATGACCTTCTAGGCGTGGTTACCGAATCCTCCCTCACACATGTCCTGGAGGAAGCTGATAAGGTCTACAGTAGGGATGTCAACGTATAATCGACTATACGATTAACTGATAAGCCTGGGCTTATTGGTTAATCTTGTCGACTACATATATCCCCGCCTTGCTGCCTCTGTATCATATTGCGGTCAATGGGAGCATTGGAAAGTGGTGCTCCCACATCCCTCACGTACCTGTACCACTATCTACCTCCCCCACACACACACCTCTGCCAAGACCCTAGCCAGCTCCTTCACCCCTCTCCTCCTGGCCAGACCCCACCCCCAGCCTGCCTCTGCACCCAGCGGGCCACCAGCCACCACGGGCTCCAGGCTGCAGCTCCAGCCCTGGGGAAGCTGGTGGTGTCTGTCCAGCTGCTACGGGGGGTGGACCACATGGCAGGCAGCTTGCTCTGTGTACTGTGTAGCAAGACCCCTTTAAGCGGGCTCCTCATGAGCACTGGATCCACCTGCCCCCCCAATCCCAAGGCAGCAGCACACAGGGAGAGGGGGGCAGGCTGTAGCCATTATGCTTGGGGAGCTAGCTCCGTGGACCCACTACCCCCCCCCCCTTTGCTGCCTCCTACAGAGGGGGGCAGGCAAGAGCCAGAGCTGGGGAGATCCAGCTTAAAGGTGTCTTGTTGGCCCCATCTCTGGCACACGGAGCAAGCTGCCCAATATGCGGCCTGCCCTGGTAGCACACGGGCAGCCACCACCAGCTTCCCCCAGGCTGAAGCAGTGACCTGGGGCACGTGGTGGCTGGTGGCCCCGCTGGAGGGAAGATAGTGGATACTCCATCACTGGAGATCTTTGAGAACAGGTTAGACAAACACCTGTCAGGAATTGTCTAGACCTGGTCATGTCTCAGTGTAGAGGCTGGATTTGATGACCTCTTAAGATCTCTTCCTGCCCTACATTTTTATGGTTCTATCCCAGTGTTCATGCCTGAAAAAAACAGTGGTCGGTTGAACTCAATGTTTTCAGATGTGAAAAATATTCACAAATCTAGGCCTGCTGCTGGGGAGAGTGGAGGGGGGGAATAGGAGACACAAAGTAGATAAAGGGGACAACTATCACCTTGCCCAGCAATACAAAAGGGCCAGGCACTCCCGGCTACTACTGCTACGCTGCCGCTAGAGCACGGGGCCCTTTAAATTGTTGCCAGAGTGCTGTGGTGTGCGCTACTGGCAGCATTTAAGGCTGTAGAGGGCAGGGGCACTGTGGTGCTCTCCAGCTCTCTCTGAGGTGGCCTAGCTCCAGCCTTGCCTCTATACCCTAAGGCTCCATCCCTTCTGGGGGCACTGGAGCAGCCTTCCCGCCTTGCTCAGGGGCCCAGTGAAGTTGTCATCCCTGCTGCAAGAATCATTTAACTTGCTTGGGTTTTATTTGATGATTTTATGAAAAAACTTTCAAATGAGTACCTTTCTCTCAAGTTACAAAGTCCACATTTTGGAAGGAGATCAACTCAAAGAATATTGTTGCAGATTAACTCCATGCAAATATAAAACTCGGGTAAAAAAAATCGGCTCCTTTAATTATCTATTGTTTTAAAATTACATGCTCCATTTCCTAATTAAGAGATTCCATTTTCTGCTAAAGGCTTGTCTACATGGGAAGCTAAGCCGAATTAACTAAAGGTGTTAATTTAAAATACATTAGTTAAAGTACATTAAATCTCTGTGTGGACATTTTCATTCAGAGGCAAAAGTAGCCATAGTTCATTTTAGTTTAAATTAATGTGCTTTAAGTAATGCTCTCATAAAACTCATACCATAGTTAATTCACCTTAATTTTCCTGAAGGTCCCCATGTAGGCATGCCCTAAAGGTCTAATACATGCAGTGATTCATGAATGGAGTTTTCTCTCTTCCTTTACAATTATTCTTACTTGCTGGAATTACATCTAAAACAGAAAAAGTATTGGGTTTGTCCCAAAGACATCAGTATATCTTCAGTATAGGAACCAAAGGAGTGAAATATACCCAAAATATATGCAGTATCATCTGCCCCTAGCACTGAAAATAATGAGTTAGATCACAAAATTATGAGATTAAAAAAATAATTTTTGACCTGAAGTAATACATATGAGGTTCTTTATTTGCTTTCTGGCTTTTGAGCCTATAGGATACACTAGGGTTTCATTTTTAAGGTTTTCTCCCTAGCCATGAGGGGGTAGAAACGCTCTTTTTTGAGAACTGATATCTTCACTATGTAAAGAGCACTCCATAAAAATATCAAATACCCCAAGGCTCATGATAAAATATCAAGCATTGGTAACACTATGCACGAGTGTGTGTGCACGCGCTTGTTTCTGTGTGTGCATGCACATGCCACAGATGGAATCACCAAGAGATGCTTTTAGGATCGAAGTTTCTTAGTTGGGTCCTGGGGGCGGGAGTGGGGAGGAGGAAGTATCGTGGATGTAGGGGAGCAACAGCCATTGGTCCAGAGCACAGTTTTGAACCAAAGTTACAGAGACAGGTAAATTACAGATTACACAGCCCATTTATATGGACAATATGAGGAAGAGGTAAATTTCACCTGCTTCTTGAATCTCATCAAGATGGTTTTTTAAAAGAGCAGCTGCAGTCAGAAAAGTAACTATATATAACTGATACTGTACAGTTCCACCCTGTCTCACTCTTTTCCTTTAGCAAATGCATCCAGCTGGCACATCAAATGAAGGTTTTTCTAACAGGCAACTGTGCAAACTCAACATGAGAGCTGAAAATGAAGCTGGGTTCTTTTTTCCTTCTGCTCATTACCAGTCATAAACATCCTGCAATTTGGAATTAGACGATAATTTTGTTAATACGTTAATAAGCAGAATGGAATCCAGATATTTCCCCAAAGCTATGTTGGTTTCAAAAGGAGCCTGTTTTGTCAATAAAGAAAAGAAAAGGTGTGTCAATTACCCACCTAAATCAAGGCATTATGTAAGAACTTTTCATGTTCACATAGTCACTTTTATGGCTTTAACAACACTTTAACCTCAGCAGCACTTCATAATGATTATTTTCCAGTGTAGCATAGCATGTAGAATGACCGACTTATGCATAGCATCACTCTAGTTTTGCCTTAGATGATTAGGTTATATGGAATTAGTTTGGGGAAACTTCTGCAGTGATAATAATTGTTGGGTACAGTATTTTTAAAGCATAAACAACAACCTGAAAAACTGAAGCAGGAAAGAAACATAAGGTTTGCCATACTGATTCATCACATTAGAGTACCAAATCCAGTGTCTCATCTCCCACTACGGACAGAATCACTAGGCTGGTGAAAGGGGCTGGTTTGGGGGGGCATTCCTCCTGTCACAGACTGCCCCAACCCCAAGTTCTCTATCCCCCAAGCATCCTTTATGGGGGGGTGAAGTCCTCCCCCCCCCCAATTCATACAGTGACATTGCTGGCTGTTCCCCTTTGCCAGAGAGTAAGGGGAAATTCATAGCTTGCTGAATTCCTCACTCTGGCTGGGAAACACCAGGGGGCAGATGAACCTGACCTGCTTCAGCCAGGGGACATGACCCCCTCCTCCAGTTATGCCCACTGGAACTGCAGCAGCCATGGAGAGGAGTTTCTCACCTGGCCCCAAGCTGCCACAGTGAGAGAGGGTAGTCGTCTCTCCCTGGGGCCGCCTGCATACTGCACCCCTCATCCCTTGCTCCATTCCAGAACAAAGATTTAAATTTAAAAAAAATAATTGAGTTAAGGACCCAAGCAACACCAAGTAAATCTTCTAGTTCTGCATATTTAAAATGGTGTTCCAGCCATAACATTGTACAATCCTTTCTAAAAAGCATCTGTATCAGGGATGGACCATGTAAGCTAGTGAATGGGTCACATGAGTGGCCCTCTTTCCTCTCATTGGGCCACAGGGTTGTTGTAACCAGGACAGTCTCCCGGGATAGGGTAGTTTTGCCAACTGCACTTGTATACTTAGAATTTGCGAGATGGGCCGACTGAAATGTAGTAGCACTTTGATTGGATACAGAGGGAGCACATGGCTCTCACAGTCAATGTTGTCTGTAATCAGCACACACCTCACTCATGTGTCCCTGCTTTACATGTGTGCCACTTTAGTAATACCAGTAGGAAAAAACCTACTTTGATGGAAACCAGTGGAATCTGGCAACCCTACACAAGGGCAACAATAAACAAAACGTCTCACAGGCCACACATAGAACCCCGATGGTCCCACAGGTTGCCCACCACTGATCTATAGAGTATTAGAATTAACTGCGTCATCCCACTGATATGGAATACGTCATGCAGCTTCAGCACTGAATGTAAATACATATCATTAGGACTCATTTTTTCTGAACTTTGTTAATCCCTTTTGATCCTTGAATTAGCCCTCCTACCCCCCACTGCTTATGTGTACTTTGCTCTTATTCAAGAAATGGCTTCCCTGTGAGCAAACCGCTGCTGATATTTTGCTGGGTTTAAAAATACTATGACACTCCTAGACTAGCAGCAAAGCACTTCCAAATACTCACAAGGAAAGAAACACATGTGCTTTTCTTCCTGCCGATAGTAAGGTGCCTTGAATAGCAGCGCTGAGCGCTCTGACTTTATAGTAGATTGGCAGAATGTGCCTTTTGAGATGACTCAGCTTCACTTTGCCTATTAACTAATCTCAGCAGCCACCTGTTGCTTTGCACACTACTAGGCACTAGGATTAGCTCACAATGCCATCCCAACCCTTGTAGTGTATTATAGAGAGCCTGGTTTAAATTATGCTACTGCTGTAGTGTTTTGTGTAACGGGTACAGGTGCATAGTGACAAACATTAGCCTGCTGTGCAAAGGCTGCAGTGGGAAAGGATGAATGCTGCTGGCCATATGCATAGTGCAAGAACTTTCCTACTGCTGCTACCCTGATGATTCAGGGGGTAATGGACGGGGGGGGGGAGGGGAATGTCTTGCTGACCACACATTACTGCTTTTTTTTCAACGGAGCAGTGCACTCAGGGCTAACAGACTGCGGAATACTGTTTACCTAGCTGAGTGCCTGACTTCGGGGGCTGTGACATACAAACCCTGTTCCTAATGATCTCCTGTCTCTTGGCAGGGATCCAGCCATGCTACCTGCAGGAAGGGTTCTGCTGCACTGAGGGAAAAGGAAACAGGACTTGGCCCCGAGTAAATCCAGTTATCAGTGGAGATGGGTGAACTGGTCCAGGGGAAGTAAGAACCATCATTCCCTATAAATGTTTTGTCCAAACACAATTAACTCAGGGGGTTGTTTATTTAAATGATTTATATAAGTACCCATCACTGCAATGGCACCTGGGAGAAGGCATAGGAAGAAGGACCTCAAAATAATACTACTGTTTAGAGATAACTCAGTGGCTGTCTGCATCAGTGCCCTCTATCAGCTTTCAACTCCAACTCCGGCACACAAGGCAACAACTGGAAACAAGGAGCTGAGGGAGGACAGAGTTCCCCCGAGTTCAGAAAACCGCTACAGGTAGGACTCCTTTCAGTGATTGCTGCCGCAGTGTTGCATGCGTCATATTCTTCACACTCGCTGCTAAACTGTTTTCTACAGCAGTTCAGCAGGCTCCATTGTGACAGATACTGTCAGCAATGCTGTGGGTCTGTTTTCTCGTGTAAAAGACACTTGAGAACAAACTGTGGGACAGCAGCCCAACCAATGACAAGGTCCTGTTCTTTTAGGTTTAGAATGAATTTTGGACAAGCTCAAAGGGACAATCCAGCTTATAGAAATTGTTTTGAAGGGGTATAGGACAGGCTTTTTGGAAGAGCGCCAAGCCGCCCTAACTGCGCCCGTTGCAGTCAATAAGACTTTTATCCTTCAATGAGAGCAGTTAGGCCAATACTAAGTGCCTTTCAAAGTCCTATGTGTAGACTATTATAGAGTGAAAGAATTTGGCAAGTACCTTAATGCCAGGTTCCCAAATGCTTGGATACACTATTTGTTTTCCTTCGCCATTTGCATCCACATTTAGTCCAGAACCAGAAGTTCATATGAAAGCCCACCCAAACTGCAGACTTAAAAGAAAAAGACAAGGTCACATCTTGTGAACAAACCCCGCTTCATACAAAGAGTCCAACTGGCTTCAATGGAGCTACTTGCATGTATATGGATAGTGCTGTTCCCGTGAGAAAGTGTCTGCAGAATTGGCCCCAAGTGTTTGGATAATTTTCAGGACAGAAGTCTGAGTCTTTAGTTTTCACTCAGTGCTAGTGAGTAAATGCTATACCATTAGTACTGATGTAGTCTGCTCATTTAACAAGACCTAAACTTGCTCCCATTAAAGTCATAGAGAGTTTTGCCACTGACTTGAACAACAGAACAACTTCATCTGATGAAGTGGGTTTTATCCATGAAAGCTCATGATACTATATATTTTTATTAGTCTCTAAAGGGGTACGTCTACACTGCGGACTAAAGTCGAGTTAAGATACGCAACTTCAGCTATGTTAATTGCATAGTTGAAGTCGAAGTACCTTAACTCGAATTTTGGTGCTGTCTACACAGTCAGAAGTCGAACTCTTCCTTTGACTTCCCTTATGCCTCATGAAATAAGGGTTACAGAAGTCAGAGTAAGAAGGCCGTTATATCAAAATTATTTTGAAATAGCAGGCTTGCTGTGTAGACGAGCACTCTGTTATTTAGAAATAACACAAGGTATTTCTAAATAAACATGCAGCGTAGACACAGCCTAAGGTGGCACAGGACTACTTGTTGTTTTTTAAAGTTACAGACTAACACGGCTACTGACTGAGACATTTTAATAACAGAATAGATTCACCTTGTTAACACACCTGACTGTATTGCATTCTGTGAATAATAATCCAATAAAACAATGTCTAAATACGTTACTGTTCTAACAATAAAAAAAACAGGAAAATGAAAATTAAGGAAGAAAATTAAAAGCCCCCTTGTTTGAGGTGAGAATGGATTAATTGTTTTGTTGTTGCTTTTGCGTTTTTTTTTTTATACACCATCCTCAGTTAAACACAAAAGTGTGAGCCTTGAATTTTAATTACCCGGCTATGATGTATTATGTCACAATCTCAATGCTAGTTAAACAAAAGGGTTGTTAATGCATTTAATACTGTTGAATTTAGAAAAGAAAAAAAAAGGAAAACCCAAATAAGCAATAACCCTGAAGCTTTTCTGTGAGATTACCAAATACTTAATATTTACTTAAGAGACCAGATAGCTCCATGTTTGTGATATACTCCCTCAGTTAAATGTCTCTAAGCAGATATTTACTGGATGGCACCCACTGAAAAATGTTTTACAGCTGTATTATGTCACTAACTTTTTAAAAAAAAAAATCTCATGATACTATATATATATTCGTTAGTCTCTACTCATTTCTTTTATCTGACAGCTGGTAATGGGTTAAAACAGACACTCTAATCTCTGTAAATCAGTCTGGACTGATTTTCCTAACTAAAAGACTTACCCAGAATTACGCAGGTGCTTCAGAGCAGCGGGCTAGAGGTGTGGGGAGTGCAGGAGTCAGGGCAGGTGATTGTGGATGTGAGGGGCTCAGTGCAGGGGGCTGGAGGTGTGGGGGTGCAGGAGTGAGGGTTGGGGGATGAGGAAGAACTCAGGGCAGGGGACTAGGAGTTTGGGGTGGTGCAGGAGTCAGGGTTTGAGGGTGTAGAGGACTCAGGGCAGGGGGGTTATTGTGTGTTGGGGACTCAGGATTGGGGATCAGAATGGGATCAGGGCAGGTTGCTGGAGGAGTGGGGAGTGCAGGAGCCAAATGAACGGCAGCTCCTGGAATCTGGCTGCAGTGGGAGCTGCACTGGCTGAGGGGCAGGCAGGAAGCTTACTTCCACTCTTGCTACCTGCTGCCCCAATGGAGTTATAGTTGTCTCCATCCCCATCTCTGGCCCCTTATTATGTGTCTGTGGTCATTACACATACAATTGTCCCTGCTAGCAGCCCCATCCCTTTCCATGTTGTGGAAAACAATCACACTCAAGGCACATCCCATTGTCCTAGAACAACCAAACCCTTACCTTGCTTTAAATTATGATAAGAGGAAGCTACATACCAAATTTGGTGATCCTACCTCTTACCTTTTAGGAAGCGCCCTTGAACAAACAGATGGACAGACAGACAGACTTGTTAACGTCTCACAAACAAATTCTCTCAAATTTATAGGGGATATATTCTACTGGTGCATATCTGAATATATTTGATGTCTAAAATAATAGATGCCAGGCACATACATGTGATGTATGTACAGCAGTAAGGAAAATTATAGTTTGAAAAGAAACCCTTAAGAACATTTCATAGTCAATTTAAAAAATACTTAATCAGTCCACATTATTAACACTTACAAATATATGCATTATTTAAATGTACCAAGATTATTAAACATCTAGAATTACATGCTATCTATAGTACATGATATATCTATAGTACTATGAATGTGCGTGGTATTTTCCAGACAAAATTGCTCAGCCTTTATGAGAAGAAGCTTATTACATAAGGGATTATCAGTTTTGTCTAGATACAATTGTAGGGATCATTGGAATTACTCACGTGAGTAATGCATTGTGGGTGTGTCTATACAGCAGGTCTTAACTCGAAATAAGCTACACAAACTGAGCTACATCAATTGCATAGTGTGAGGGGTGAGGGGTGCGATCACCCCCTCCCAAGGCGAGAGGGGGGTTCGGCGGACCCCTTTGGCCTCTCTTCGTCTGTGCCTGTCCCGGTCCCTGCCCGGGAGTCCGGGCAGTTGGATGCGATCACCCCCTCCCTGGGAGGAAGCAGGGGTCTGCGGACCCAGGGAGTGTCACCCGTCCCTGCGGGATGGGGCCTGAGCCACTCTATCTGATCTCCACCTGCTCAGGGAGCGCCCCGGTCCTGCGGTGTGCCCGGGCCGGTGTTGCTCGGAGCTGACGGCTCCTTCGGGGGAGGGAGGGGGACCCGGTCCCGCCCTCTCTCCGGGTCCCAGCCCGGGCCCTGCGCCGGGCTGGCTCGAGCCCCGGCGCGCAGACGGGGTTATCCCGCCCGTAACCCGTCTACCCACGGTCACCAGAAGGCTTCCACCCCGGGCTGCTTCCCCCCTTCCCCCGGTCTCCCGGGACGCGTCGCCGTCTCGCCTGGCTCACCGTGTTTCCGGGGGTCGGGTCCGAGTTCGGTCCGAGGGAAACCCCGGTGCCAGCTGTCTGCCGAGCCTCCAGCCCCAGCCGGGCCGCTCTCTCCGCGTGCACCAGCCCTCGTCTGGTTCGTCGCCCGACCTGGGGCTGGCTGCTCGCCAGCCGTGGGGGCCGTCCTGAGAGCCCCGGTGGCGGGGGTGGGCCACCGGCCGGGCCCGAGTGCGTCCCCGGTCCGTCCTGGCGACCGGGCCGCTACTACTCCCATCTCCTCCTCCCCGGTGGGAGGCTTGCCCCTTCCTTCCAGCCGGCGGGTCGTTTTCAAGTGGCCCGCCGGACATGACGTGGGCGGGAGGCCCTGCCCCCCCCGTGACGCAGGCGGCGCGCCGGCCGCGTCTCGGGCAAGGCTCGGGTGCGTGGCCCCCCCGTTCCACCGGGGAGGGGATTACCCTCCACCCGCCGGCGGAGGCGCGGTGGTGGGCTTCCGCCTCGCCGGCCGCCGGGGCCGCGTCTGCGGCGCAGGGGCGCTTTGCCCGCCGCCCCGCTTACCTCCCTGCCGGCTCGGCCCTTCCCAGTGCGGGCCGCCGGCGGCCCGTCACACATAGCTTATTTTGAAATAGCTTATTTCGAAATTGGGACCATCTGCACAGCACTTATTTCGAAATAGAGCACTCTTCCTCCGATTTCCCTTACTCCTCATACAATGAAGGTTATGGGAGTTGGAGTAAGAAGTCCTCCAGCTTGACAGTATTTCAACATTATTTCAGAATAACTACCTGCAGTGTAGACGTGGACCAAGTTATTTCAAAAGTAATGTTGCTGTGTAGACATACCCTGTAAGAACAGATGATGTTAAGCATGTGCTTAAGTTCTTAATAGACCAGGGCTTAAGCTGCAGATCTTATGATTGGAGGGGGACCCTAACACCCCCAAGGACACCAGTGACATCAAAAGACCTCTGTCCGGGTTCAAGGGTCTGCTCAAATGGATCTGATTACAGGATTTGTGATGTCCATTCTGCAGAGATTTATATACCATTATGTGTGTGGGTTTTTTAGTTCTCCAAACAACAACAATATATGAAAATATGGAAGAGTATCCAAAATGAAAGGCAGAGAAGAGCTACACAAAATATTTGCCTTAAATTTCAAACTAATTTACATGAATCTTGGATTTGGGCTTCAGTGCATGTGCAAGTCGCAGACCATCCTCCCAAAAGCTTGCCAAGCAGGGCTGACATTGTTCACACAACCGGTGAATTTCCCTCATTCTATCTAACCGGTCTCCCTTGCTGCTTAAAACATCCAACTCCTCCTCACTAGAAGCCCCAGGCTACCTGGGGAGAAGGGAACCCTAAGTTACCTGGGAGAAAGGAAGGGTGGTCACAGGGACTAGGACAGAGCACTTAGATGTGGGTGGTGGAATGGAGAAAGAAAATTCCTCTCCATCTCACATGAGACAAATGCTGCATAATTTGCACAGTCCTAATATAAATTATTGACATCTTCCCTGAAATTCCTCTCTAATAAATTGTGTTCCTCCAGTGAAATTTTCCATAGCACCTTCTCCACAACCCTTCATTGCTCTCTTCCTGCATCCAGTTATTTCCCACCTGCAACTTTCTGTTATCTCTACATTATCCCCAGCAGCTCATCACCTAATAAACCATCTTGTTAGTCTTTAAAGTACTACATAGTTTTTCCTTTTGTTTTAGCAAGATCAGACTAACACGGCTACCTCTCTATTACGACTTCTTCCAGTTATCCATTGTGAGCAATTTGTATTTTATTCCAAGAGGTCAGCTAATGCACTGAAAAATTTCAGTAATATTTTATTAAAGTAAAAATTCCTACAGAGCTATTGAACTCAATACACAATGGAGAGGATCTTTCCATTTACTTTTAAATTATACCTCATTTTTTTCAGTGGCAGGTTTGTAACATTTCAGATAAATCTTTTTTATCAAAGAAAAGTTTGTACTATAAACATTAGATACAAATATTGCGGACTTTGTGCAATATTAAATCATATTATTAACATAAATGGAGATAGCGTTACCTAATCCTTGTGCAGAATTCAAGAATGATAAGAATGTTGAACTGTAATATTTATATACTGCTAGAAATGTTCTATATTTTACAAACATTTGCTAATTAATATATTTTAAAATCAGTACTAATCCAATAAACAGTAACCACCAAGTTGCATAAATCTGATATGTGCTGATTTGTTTTTGAAGAAAGCATAAGCCAATTGTGCAGTATATTAAAAAATGTATTAAATGTGTTGACTGTTATTTTATATTGAACAAAATCCTGTCTTCACTGAACTCAAGGGCAGAACTTCCATTGACTTCAATGTGGCCAAGATTTGACCTGTTGTCTTTTGATTGGCCTCACATAATTCCCATTTGTATTGTTAGAAGTCACAAGCATATCCCACTGGTTCTCCAACTTTTTGGCCCGTGGCCCACCTGGCTCAATGCAAATCTTTCTTGTGCATTGGACTTAGTTCGAGTTAACATTTGACTGCTGCGTGTAGCTGCAGGCAGTTAGTTCGGACTAGGGGTCTTTAAAAATGATGCCCGGACGGGAAGATGCAAATAAAGCCCAGGATATTTAAATCCCGGGCTTCATTTGCAACTCCGAATGCCTGCATTAGCCTCCCTAGTTCAAACTAGGGGGCTAGTGTAGACATACCCTTGCTGTCTAATGGCAAACCAGGACACGGGCTCATACCTGATGTTGACAGATGACTCCAATACCCTTCAGGGCTGTTGATTATTGCAACTGAACAAGAACCCCAACCCTCTTGTGGGCCACCCATCTTTCTCCATGTATGTAGATCCACAATGTTTCAGTTTACATTACTTATAAACCTATTCACACAGCATTCCAGATACACACAGCATATTCTACCATCTAACCTACCTGCCAGCAGTTGTACAAGTGGCTATGTTTGTATAAGTCATTTTGAAACTACTCTGAAAATGAGCTACCAGTACTAAGCAACAATCTAGACAATCAGGTTACGTTGGAGCAAGCCGAGTTTAGACTTTTGAGAAATTGATATTGGTACACAATCAGACCTGTTACTTATTGCTATACTTCTGTGTGCTACCCAGCTTGCAAGGACATTTAGTCAACTAAGTGTATTACTTTACTTTCTAAAAACAGACCTTAACTGTCATTAGCATTGACTTAAACTTGTAAGGACTCTATACAAAATACCTTCCATTAAAATATGTAGCATTGTTTGTAAGCATAATGAATTTCTCTGTAGTGTGTTGTTCTCTCAGCTGAAGAAAAGTATTTTGTCTCTCAAAAATGCATCTATGTGGGATAGAGTTCATATTTCTGAACTGTGCTGTCCTTTCAAATGCTAGCCTTGACGTTTTCTGCATACACCTCACAGCAAAGTGTTTTTTCCCTTCAGAGGAAATAACCACACTAACCAAAAATAACTTGTGAGCTTCAGATGTAAAAGCTGCCTTAATGGTTAGGATACAAGTTATATGGTCACAGCACAAATTACATTATGCATCCCCTGACTGCACATACTGAGATTATGACTGCTCACTGCACTCAGCTCACAGATGGTCACAAGGGAACACTAAAAGCAAATTCTGGCCCTGTCTATCATCCATAATTCAAAAGAAATCAGGGTTAAAAAAAGTGCATGAGCAATCGACATAATTTATATGCTGCCATTGGGAGAGTTGGCAGTCTCCCGCATCATAAAGTTTAAATAACGGTAGTTTTAACACCAGATGTACCCACAGCTGTCCTGAATGTAACACCATTAGCTCCATTACTGCATGAAGTAATACTTTTCTTAGTTCAGTATCCCCAGGAAAACATCACACCTGTCAGTCTTACTTCACAAACAGCTGACTTAATGCAAGATTTTACCAGAAACTTTTCAAAACTAATCAGTCAAACACAGACAAAATAAAGTACTTAGAAAGATAAAGCCCTGAGAAGTTTTATGAAACAATGGTTAGAAGGGATGCTACATTTAAAGTTAAAGATTAAAAGGGAAAGGAAAAAGCTCTGGGTATCTTTATTGAAAAAAATTACAAGATAGTCTTTTTATGGGTGGCACAATCTTTGGTGAGGATCTTCATCTACATGAACCCTTTCTGAAACATGGTCATCTGGATATTTTCTCCTGAGAAAAGCCATTTCTCCCATGGCTCTGAGAAAATCCCCCACCAATTTCTTCAGACATGGCATTATGCAAAAGATAGTCAAATGAGTTAAAGCAGGAAGAACTAATGTGATCACTGATTTGTTTACGCTCCACCAGCTAGGGGTGAAAACTTTATATTTAAAGTCTGACTGAAATAATTGATTATTTGGTCCAAAGATGTTTAGAAGAGCATTTTCCCCACCCAAAATGAGAAAATGTTAAGTGAAACTTTTAACACTGCAAAAATAAAATGGGCCAGAAAAGGGAATTCTGTAGGACTTAACATGTCCAGATGAAAATGAAGTGGGAGTAGGACCACCAAGATGCAACATTTGGAACTGTAAATTAGCCTTTTCTTAAGGTTCAGGAAAGCATTCTTCATCTTTGCTGTCCCAATGAGCTGACCGCTTGAAAACTACATATACAGTTCAAGGGGAGAGAATGCAGGTGATGTGATACATGGATGTGGAATAAAATTTGTGGCTATACATTTGTGGCTATACAGCGAACAAGTCAGGCCTACTTTCTCACATTCTGAGTGGTTGCTGTTTATCTGAACCCTCTGCAAGATGCCAAGAAAATCCTGGAGGTCTTGCATGCCTTCAACTCTCACTGGAGTTGTTGGGAGTTGATGAGAATTGTTATCCCTATTAACTGCTTCAGCACTTTGCAAATTCAGGTCTCATCTGTTTTGGAAAGAAAGGAAGGATGCACCTTCTAGAAAACAGTAGCTCTAGAGGTCAGGATGCTTTGAGGTCATACTTACCTTGCCAGTCCCACATTTCTACAGCTAATTCTGCATTATTTGATTCTTCCTTCCCCTGCTCACTTTAGATTTTGTTGTGGTCATGGTGGTTGGTTGTTGTTCTTAATTCTGCTTATTTGGGAAGCACAGCTGAGTTGTATATAGCACTGTGAATGGTGTGAGAATATCATTGTGAACTAATTTCCATGACAAGACAGAATGAATCCTTAATCAAGAAGTCACCTTTCTGCAGCCTTTGTGTAGAGATAAAAACCTCTGTGATATAAACAAGACAAGATGTTTCCTTAGTTATTTTTGAAAGAACAAGACTGTTGAACACATTGCAACAAAGAAAGGATATTTTATTATCTGGCTCAGATATCAAGTGACAGCAGCAATTAAAAAAACAACCAACGAACCAACCCAGGTATTCTATGACCATAAGGTAAGTTGTACGATGTGAACTGATAATGCATAGTAGTTGTTTGCCTCTCTCTGGCACATAAAAAGTGCATATTTTACAAAATTACAAGCTAAAAGCTAAAACCTTGATTCAGCAAAAGGAACTTAAGCATATGCTTAAGTGCTATGCCAAAGAGGGTTGAATGTAACAGAGAAACACATACTTAAGAGATTTGCAAAGCAAGAGTTTCAATCTTTTTATGACACGTTTCAGAGAGGTAGCCGTGTTAGTTTGTAGCTGCAAAAACAATGAGGAATCCTCAGTTCAGTCAGGGTGGATGTGGCTCACACACAGCAGCGGATGGGCAGGTGTGAATACCAAGAGAGGGGAAATTGCCTTCGTAGTGAGATAACCGCTCTAAATTCTTATTCAGCCCTAATTTGATTGTGTTAAATTTGCAAATGAACTACAGCTCTGCTGTTTCCCTCCATAGTATAGTTTTGAAGGTTTTTTTGGTAGAAGGGTGGCTGCTTTTAAATCCATTGCTGAGTGTTCAGGGAGGTTAAAACCTACTGGTGTTATATGTTATCTTTCTTGAGGTCTGATTGTGTTTATTTATCCTTTGGTGCAGAGACTGCCTGGTTTGGCCAATATACATGCTGGCACTTGCTGACATATATCATGTTAGTAAATGTGCAGGAGGATGAGGCCCTGATGGTGTGGCTTATGTGGTTAGGTCCTGTGATGTCGCCTGCATAGAAATATGAACACATTTGGCAATGGGGTTTATTGCAGAGATAAGTTCCTGGATTAATGTTTTTGTGGTGTGGTGTGTGGCTTTTCGGTGAGTATTTGCTTCAGGTTGGGGAGTTATCTGTAGCTGAGGACTGGCCTATCTCCCAAGGTCTGTGGGACTGAGAGATTATTTTCCAAGACAGCCTGTAGATTGTCAAAGGTGCACTGGAGGTGTTTTAGCTGGGAACTATAAATAATATTTTCCTTGTTGGGCTTATCCTAACATAGGGATCTGGGTATTTGTCTAGTTCTTTCAATCTGTTTCTTCACTTCCCCAGGTGAGTATTTTAGTTTTAAGAATGCTTGATAAAGATTTTGTAGGTGTTTGTCTCTTAGGATTTGGCTGTAGATTGTGTGATGTGTCATGGAGAAGTGAAGAAACAGATTGAGAGAGCCAGATGAGTACCCAGAAGATTTATTAGAAGAACCTAAATACTAGAAGAACTTTCTTGACAAGAGCCAAGAAAGTAAAGACCGTGGGCTAGATCCCGATGACAAAAAAGAGTCTGAAAGCAGCTCTGGGATCTCTCTGCATTTTGGAATTCTTCTCATGTAGGGGAACCAACATGCCTCCTTCTTCCTGGAAAGTGTTCTGAGCAGGGGAGCCGACAGCCTCTCTGGGCCCTTAGGTAAAGTAAGGGGGGGGGGCGGCTCTGCGCTCCCAGAAGGGGCAGGCCTTGGGTGGAAAAGGCATGGCTGGGGGCTCCCAGCCCTCCATGCTGCCTGGAGTACAGTGCACACCTCCCCTTAGGCCCTCAGTGCTTCCTGGAGCACAGCACTCCAGCAGCAATTTAAAGGATCCAGAGCTCCGGATGCCTCAGTAGCTGTGGCAGCTGGGAACCCTGGGCCTCTTTGGAGCACTAGACCTTGGTTGGCCTGGTTCTGGGGAATGATGAAGATGGGGAGAGAGTGTGTTAAAAGTGAAAGGGGGTGGGGCCACCTCATTCCAAGCTTCCCCAGCTACTTTGCATGTTCCCCAGAGTCCCATGGAAGCATTCTGCTTTACACTTAATCTCTTCAGGGGCATACAACAATGAAAACCAACAGACACTCTGCATGAGATTCTAAAACACCGTTATTCTTTACTTAGCATGAGAGAAATGCAGATCTATAAATATACCCATACACATTTCCACACCTTAGTTCCTTCAACAGTCTGAAGGGTACTTTGGCTTAGAACAGAGACCTCTGATGATCCAGAGATTCACGGCTTCTCTTTAGAATAATGGCAGCTTGCTTCCCTTCCTCCATCTCTAAAATGACTGCCTAGAGACCCTCTCTTTTGTAATCTCCAACTCCTTTTTGTCTGGTAACCTCCTAATCAACCTCAATAGGTGACTACAGACTCTACTATGTCACTCCACAGAACCATTATAGACCCTTGTTGGCTTGACTTGCTGAGACCACAGGAGAACTAAGTGCAATATAAAAACCCATCAGAAAAGGGACTTTGACAGATGTCATAGAGTCATATAATTGAGAGTACTGAATCCCGGTGAGCACATTTGGGTGAGAGATTATCAAGAAAAGTGGACAGTGCAAGACATTTCGATTCTTCTTGGTTAGGATGCCAGCAGGAAACATCCATTGGAAGCTTTGTCCTTTTGTGTATTTATGCGGTAGCTCTCCAGTTCACTATGATCACTACCCAGAGACTAAACCTATGAACAACACCCCACCTGCTCACATAAAACTGCCACCAGCTCCTATAGTTCCTTCCTCTGCAAAGAAGATCCGCCAAATAAAAACAACCTCCTGGAGGATTACATAAAACCTTGAAAATTCAAGAAAATCAGAAACTAGTTGTCAAAAGTCTTAAAAAGGCAAAGTAAATCCCTCACACAAGACCAAAGGTTCAGACAATCTACCCAGTTCTTTTTTATGCTGTTTATTTGTGTTTTGTGTGTATATTTTATTCTTGTTGTACGCTTTTGTTTAATGTGTAATTTGAATAAAGGTTTTGTTACCCTTCCCCTTTCAGAAAGTCATGTGGCTTAGCAGTGAACGTTTAGAGCTGCCTCTAGTGAGCATAAAGAAAGGTCTGTGTACACGCCATAAAGTCAGTCTTGCATTCGCTCCAACCATGGTGTGCTGGTCTCTATAATCTCTGTACCTGCTGGGGGAATTTTTCACTACTGATCCACACAGTAAGTCACCAGTAGTTCTTGAAGTACTTTGATTCCCCTTTTAAGCATTGACTAACCTCAACCTTAGTTAGCTTATTACAACTGACATGATCAAAGCCCAAGGTGGCATAGCTATTTGTATTCCTTTAGCAAGACTTGTTGTTTGGACGAGTCTTCTAACATAAACCTGTCTTCGCTTCATTCTGGATTTTTTTATTTGAGGACGGATGGGGGAATAAGGAGAATAAGCATTTTCTCTCCATTCCAAAAGTTTTACGTCCTCATTCTCACCCCCTTTCTCCTTCCCTCTTCTGCCTTTAAAATATAACACAGAACCAGAGAATACTAGACCTGGAAGGGACCTTAAGAGGTCATCAAGTCCAGTGCCATGCCTTCACGGGAGGACCAAGCACCATCTAGATCATCCCTGATAGATGTCTATCTAACCTGCTCTTAAATATCTCCAATGATGGAAATTCCACAACCTCCCTAGGCAATTTATTCCAGCATTTAACCACCCTGAGAGTCAGGAATTTTTTCCTAATGTCCAACCTAAACCTCCTTGCTGCAATTTAAGGCCGTTGCTTCTTGTCCTGTCATCAGAGGCCAAGGAGAACAATTGTTCTCCCTCCTCCTTGTCAATCTTCCCCTTCATGAACATAGTGTCCCAATTCAGGTGAACGCTACAGATGTGATGCCTTTCCAGGGGTACTCTTTCCAAGTAAGAAGACTCAACCTGTACTTTCTCTGGAGAGCACCCCATGGTTCACCCAACTGTAGACTGGATCACAAAGCAAAAGAACCTTCTGTTTTGCTAACTATCCCCTTATGGCTAAAGGGTGGTTTCACATCAGACCCTTCAGGTGACACATCTCATCATCTCTTTCTGGGCAGAACTACATTCAGGACCATTGTCTCAGCCCAACAGACTACTCAGCCTTCAGACTATTGAAAACAAATGGCAACTCTCTCCCCCCTGCCCTTCTCTCTCTAGAGACTGTGTAGTGTCCTTTTGATCTTGTCCCTCAGCTTTGGGAAACAGGCTGTGTGATTTTGGCTGATGTCTGGAAATGTCTTCCAAGTTTATATTCTAGCCTTTGATTCCTGAACTCCCCTGTTATTATTTATCCAAAGATGTCTTATCTCTGGTCATTGTTTAGTTTCCTGCTTGTTCTTTGTAACAACTCCCTTTGGGGTAACTCTCTGTACTCATACAGAATAACATCAAGCAGATAAACCCAGGCACATATAATATTCCCCATAATCCACATATGGATGCAACTAGATCATATAAGAGAAACAAGTTTCTCCCTTTCTTTACTGAAACAAAATGTTAAGCTAAATGAAGCATGACCAAAGATGGAATATCGCCCTTTGGAAATGTCAGATTCACAGTCTTGTGACCCATAATGTTGAGGCAAAAAGGAAGAGTCAATCATGAATGGTTAGTGATGACATATCGTGCCTGGAGGATGCTTTATTAACTAAATGAGATGCATTTCTCTTTCTGACCCATGTAGAGATTTCTTGAAGGTTTGAAGTATTTTCTCCTCCTGGTGGGTACAGAACACCAATTAAGGACTTGAGTGCTGTTTCACTGGACTTGAGTGCTGCTTCATATACCAGGTACAGAAGAAAAGATACATACAGGGTCCTGCCCCATGTACCACTTTTACTTTGAACCTCAGTATTACGAAACGAATGCTAGAGTAGAATTCAGGAGCAAAGGGAATAATGGAACTAATGATAGCTGGGCATTTGAGTCAAAGGGAGCACGCATTGCCACATCTCTATTATAATCAGCATGCCTCTATACTTTACAGTAACCAAAACCGTCATTCTTCAGATTACAAGGTGAAGTCAAACTATCCACTTGTTCAAAAGGACAGCACAATAAAACTATCATTTTTTCTGCTAATGAATAACTTGCAAGATTGAAATAAAGATATACTCTCCCGCTGCTAAGAGGTTTTGTACAAGAAAATGGTTTATCTGATGTCCTCAAAGAGCTGCTGTTGGTACAAAGCTGCAATGTTAGCACAGGAACAGAAAGGCTGATTTTGATGTTTTTACTATTGTACTTACATTATTTTAAACTTTTTCAATGTTGGGCTAATTGACACAATTCTCTCTCTCTCTCGCACGCCCACTCACACATATCTCCAGTGAATTCCTATGTAGTGGTACCTTGTGCAACAAGTAACATTTTACAGGGGCTGATGTCTAGTGACCCAGAGAGCAGGGTGATGTACAGTTACCCAGGAACAAAGGAACTTTTAAGAGTGGTTTTGAACAGCAGTATCCGTAAAATGAAGTTCTCTCTCCTTCCTGGGAACCAGGGAATTGGCTAGCCACAGCCTTCCAGACACTGCTGAGCCGTTGCAGCAGTAACCTAACTGCTGAACAATTGGTATTTCTGCCAGTATTTCTGGGCACTATTGCAATATTCCCAATCTTTTATCTAGAAATATATATTTCATTGAATGAGTTGCAGAAATCAAATATGGAGTATTTATATTGCCCAGTGATGTTCATCACTAAGCATTTTATTATAAGAAGCTGGCTATTTATTATATCCCTTGGTCAGCTGTGAATAATGCATTAAGCAGAATTTCATTACAGAAGTATATTTTCCCAGGGCACAACATAAAAAGAAGCCCCAGAAAGCTTACTGGCCAGGTGAGTAATAGCTAAAATATATAATATAAATACTATGTAAGATTCTCTCCCCACACAACAAGGAAGCAGAGTGATTGATTTTTGGTGTATCTTCGAGGCAATTAAATCATTTAACAACACCCTTCATTCTAATTTGAATGAAAGAGTTGTAGGCTGATTTGCAAATTTAATTTAACTTTTATCGACTCCTCCAGTGTCCCTGGCCACACTTTGAAGCAGTGCTGGGCTGCCAGGGCTGGCTCTAGGTTTTTTGCTGCCCCAAGCAAAAACATTTTTGGCTGCCCACCCCCCTTTTTGTTGGCTTTTACACATGTTTGCACTTTGCAATGGTTCTTTTTGTTTTGTTTTGTTTTCATTTTTGTCCTGGCATTTTAGCCCTATAAATAGCAAATATAATTTTAATTATTTTTTTTCCATAAAGGCAAAAGCGCTTCAAGTAAACTCCCCCTCCCCTTTCACTTGCTGCTGGGTCACAACAGCCTTTTCCCTGCCTTGTCCAGTCCATCCCTATGGACAAGCACCCCTACTCCAGACCCACAGGGGGAGCAGGGTGCAGGGACAGCACAGAGCCAGAGGGGCATGGGGAACAGGGGGAGCAGGGTTCACCATGGGGAATGGGAGGCGCAGAGCCAGAGGGGTTGGGGGACCGGGGGAAGCAGGGGTGCTGGGGTGCGTAGAGCCAGAAGGGTTTGGAGAACTGTGTGGGGGGTACAGGGGTGGCATGGGGAATGGGAGGCGCAGAGCCAGCGGGACGCAGGGATTGGGGGGAGCAGGATGCGGGGTGCAGGGGAGGCACAGGGAATGGGACACAGGGAATGGGAGGGGCAGAGGGATTGGAGTCCAGGGGCAGTGTGGGGAATGGGGGGCACAGACCCAGAGGGGTTCAGGGAAAAGGGGCTGTGGGGTGCAGAGGAGGTGCAGAGCCAGAGGGGCGCAGGGACCGGGGTGCAGGGTGTGGGATGCAAGGGAGGTACAGAGCCAGAGAGTCGCAGGGAACAGGGAGAGCAGGGGGACCGGGGTGCAGGGGACCAGGGTGAGGGGCACAGGGGCAGCGTGGGGAATGGGCAGTGGGGAGCCAGAAGGGTGTGGGGCAGGGCAGGGCGGGCGCAGCAAGCCGGGTGGCTGGCAGGGAGTGGTCTCTCGCCGGCGAAGGGGACTGGGGTCGTGGCAGGACTGGAGCCGGCGGGGCGGGACAGAGCCTGGCCGTGCCGTGCTCCGCAGCCAGCTCCCGGGGACACATAGCCAGAAACGAGCTCCCACGGCCCTTTAAAATTGGTGGGGCGGGTCCGGGCATTGCTGGAGGCGGCTGCTTAACCTGGAAACGCTGCCCCTGGAAATGTGCTGCCCCAAGCACGTGCTTGATTTGCTGGTGCCTAGAGCCGGCCCTGTGTGCTGCACCATCACGGGTGCAAGAATCATGTCACTTTTCATCACCAAATCCTTCTCCCATTGCTGTCGCCTCCACCAAGGTCTACACTAGCAGATGCCTACAGAGACCTAGGGGTCCATCCGGAGCCTACCTATTTCGCAACTGGAAAATGTGTTTTGGGTGCTAGCATGGCACTGTTGAGACCCCAAAGCAACAAATAATTAAAGGATGTGAAATGGCGTTAGCATGTTGGTGAGAGAGGGTGAGGCCTATCCATCCTTCATCAAAAGTAAATGAATACCGAGAAGGCATCCATTTGACTAGTCAACCCAATGTGGGGGGTTTTTCCAAGTTATTTGCTAGCCTAGGAACACCTAGTCAAACTCTGAGAACAAGTGTAACACTGTTCAGACAGCATTAAATTGTAACCATAAAAGTATCTTGGGATGTCTGGGAGATGCTGAAGGGTAGTAGTAAATCATGACTACTTTCAGAGGCATAAGGTGTTATGGACAGTGACAGAGGCCTTCTTAAAAGTTTTGATTAAGCAAAATTGCTCATTTAGGACCTGATTTTGATATCTTTACTCATGCTGAATGGCATCCTACCCCACATTTAGTACCATTACAGTGAACGGAAATATTTGTGAAGTAAAGCTGTTACTCAGTGTGAGAACAGTGGAGCCAACAGCCATCGTGGGCCCTGGGACAAGGTGTGGGGCGGCCCCATCTCTGTGCCTCCGGAAGGGGGCTGGGGCTGAGTGCAATTAGCCTTAGCACTTTTGCTGAGGGCATTTAGCCATGATGCACTCCTGTCCTCAGAACTGCGCGGTGGTGATGGCCAGAGCCCCGGCCCCTTTGAATCTCTGGGGCCCGGAGCAATTGCCCCCATTTGTCACTGGGCTTGTCTGAGAATCTGGACCTTAATGGCTAC
The DNA here is from genome assembly GCA_019425775.1 of Rafetus swinhoei. Taxonomy (NCBI): domain Eukaryota; kingdom Metazoa; phylum Chordata; order Testudines; family Trionychidae; genus Rafetus; species Rafetus swinhoei. Next base: position 15,638,263 of record CM033428.1, on the reverse strand, counting down.
TTCAGAGTACTGAGAAGTAAGAGTACTTCCAACACACCTTTCCTCTACAACAGCAGATTTCAAACTTCATTGCACCATGACTCCATCTGACAACAAAATTAGTATGTGACCCTGGTGGAGAGGGGAGATGGGAGGAAAGCCCAGAGCCCATCCCCTGCCCCCCCCAAGTGGAGGGACTAAGGGCAGACTATTTTACTATTAATTAAAGTAGGAGCAGAAACTGTCCCTAATGTATTTGTTTCCTTTCAGTCTGTCAAGCCATGAATAAACTCCCTCCCTCTACAAAAAGGAACTTAACTCAGTTGCAAAAAACCAATCTGTGCTACTTGTTTTGTTTTTCACCTGTCTGGCTGCACATTAATGCTGTGTCAGACACTATCAGCCTCAGAAGATATATCAGTGTTTGCTGGAACCGTAGCACTTTCTGAATGAAAAAAGGAAAAGGGATGGAAGCCGCAAGGAAAATGAAAATTATTAATTACCCTGGACGTTTTCTAACTGAATTCCCCCTCCAACCTCCCACCAGCTGCTGGGACATGGCGAGCCATGCCGCTGCCTTTATAGTGACACAGATGTACGTTTCTGGCACATACTGTCCTATCAGATTTGCTATATAGATGGCTTTTTGTTGTTTTTTTGTCTGGTAGTGGTTTTTTGAAAGCAGGAATGGGAGGATCATTCACCACATTGAGGGATTATCTCCGTCCTACTGGTCATATTCAGCCGACTTCTCCTCTCCCTTGTCAGAGGTTCAAATGCTCAACTCACTACTCTCACCCATAGACTACTATTCCCTATCACAGCCGGATACTTTCCCTGACCTTACAGATGGGAACTCTTGTCTGTCACCAGTTAACACAATCTCTGAGAGGTATAGCTGGAAGGAGGCAAGCTCTTTAGCCTCTTTTAGTGACTTTTCACAATATTTTCTTTGGATAAGGGGGAAACAATAGACAGTGAAACCTGCAGTGGGATGAAACCTCTGACTGACAACTCTACTCCCCTGGCACAATGGAACTCTATGTGATATATCTATGTGATCTATGCCATTAAGTGCCAGAGATGCCCTTCTGCCACGTATGTTGGCCAAACCGAACAGTCACTGCGACAAAGGATAAATGGACACAAATCAGACATCAGAACAGGTAACACACAGAAACCTGTAGGACAATGTTTTAACCTACCTGAACACTCAGTTGTGGATTTATAAGTGTCCATTCTTCTACAAAGGAATTTTACAACCCAATTACCGAGAGAGACTGCTGAACTGGAATTCATTTACAAATTTGACACCATAAACCTGGGCTTCAATGAAGATATTAACTGGCTAACGCACTACAAAGCCAGTTTCCCCTGCCTTTGACATTCACATTTTCACATCAAAAGTTATGATTGGAACACCAATGTCGTGGGGGGAATGACAAAGGTGGCAACTACCCCAAGGCCCAGCGATTCAAAAAGGCACTGCACTCCCAGCTGCCACCACTGCCACAGTAGGTCCAGACCCTTTAAATCACCTCTGGAGCACCATGTGGTAAATTCTAGGCAGCTCTGAGGGGGGCTGTAGCTCGGCTCGCGCCAGGTGGCACAAAGCAGCCTGCCTAAGACCCACCCTTTCCTCCTGAGGCCCCACCCTTTCTGGGATTATGGAGCTGACCCCCACCACACACACCTTGATCAGGGGCCTGGCAAGTCTGTCAGCCTCCTGGGTATAGTAATACTTCCATTCCCCCAATCTTTGTCTGTCTTGCCTATTTAGAGTGTAAACTCTCTCGATCTAGGATTGGGTCTTACCTAGATTTACAGCACCAAACACAATGGGGGTCTTAGCTGAGGCTGTAGTTACTAGTGTAATATAAATAGTAGTGATACTATTAACAGTATACTCTCTACAACTCCCTACAGCAGTCACAGGCTTTCAATAATTACTTAAACCAATTATCTAAATTAATCTCCACCTGAATTTGTCCCATTCAGTTATATTTGCATCGTACATAGTTACACACGTTCAGGTAAATATAAAAGGGGAATGTCTTTAAAGTAACAAAATCTGAAATTCTGTACAATGTAATGAGCCAGCTGGGATTCCAGATCTATAAAACTTCAAGACTTCTACTCTACATAGGATGCTAGATTTCAGTAACTTACTAAAAGGAGATCAGAAAGTTTCCAGGAAATCATATTGAGCCAAATCTTCGCAACAGTGTGCTGTTAGATTCTTACATCTCCAGTCTCCAGCTAACTTTGCCTAACACCTGTTCTTGTGTTCATGCCATGAAACATTCATTTTTGTACAATTTCAATGTAGATCCAAAAAAACTCAATTTCTTGAGATTTTCCCTTCTTTTGAGCATTACTCTGGGGTGAGAACATGTGAGCACTGAAACCAAAGAAAATTTTTGCATGAGCCAGTAAAGAATCCCATTAGCTCAGCACCTCCTCGCCCCACTGATCATGGGGAGGCAATGAATAGTTAGTAATGAGCACCTCACAGGATTTGGCCTGTATACAACTGTTTTAAAGTAGAATAGATGCCTCCTTGGGGAACAAATGTCATTTTTTCTGTGCACTTCAATTGCTGTCTTGGATGCGCTACTATCAGTCATAACTATAAAGTGATATAAACTGCATCTGAAATGGCTGTATCATCAGATCTAGTGTTTTTGTCTACAGCCATTATGTAGCTCAAATGCTGAGCCATTATGTAGCTCAAATGCTGAGTGAACTTTTCTTTCTGTCCTCTAGAGAAATAGCCTCTCAGCTTATCAGATGAGAAGGTCAGTCTAACCCTCTATAATCCATGTGCTGAGGTTCTAGGTTTCCTTAGTACTGCTTGAAAGGAAAAACCAAAGTTTCCCTGTACATGGGTGACAGACACTCTAAAATGTGTCACCAGTATAGTAGCAGTCAAACTATATTTCATTATTTCAGAGTACATGTGGTGCAAATACCACATGGCTGCCCACTAAACATAACATTGACATTCTCCTTAAACCACTGACCCTATCTCTGAGACTCTGCTATGGTTTGCTTGGTACTTTCAGTTGCATCTTTTCTGGTTTATATAATACCCTGCATTCCTTGCCTGCCTATGACTGACTGCCCCATACATTCCAGAGTCAAGTACGTTAGAATCAGATACATGCCTTTAGAGAGTCACAACCCCTTTAAAGCTGCTAGGACTCAGAAGCTAAGCACAACACTTGCATGTTGAATGCAAAGTACATAAGAACATAAGAACGGCCGTACCGGGTCAGACCAAAGGTCCATCTAGCCCAGTAGCCTGTCTGCCGACAGTGGCCAGCACCAGGTGCCCCAGAGGGGGTGGACTGAAGACAATGATCAAGCGATTTGTCTCCTGCCATCCTCTCCAGCCTCTGACAAACAGAGGCCAAGGACACCATTTTATCCCCTGGCTAATAGCCTTTATGGACCTAACCTCCATGAAATTATCTAGCTTCTCTTTAAACTCTGTTATATTCCTAGCCTTCACAGCCTCCTCTGGCAAGGAGTTCCACAGGCTGACTACACGCTGTGTGAAGAAGAACTTTCTTTTATTAGTTTTAAACCTGCTACCCATTAATTTCATTTGGTGTCCTCTAGTTCTTCTATTTAGGAACTAATAAATAACTTTTCTTTATCGGCCCTCTCCACACCACTCATGATTTTATACACCTCTATCATATCCCCTCAGTCTCCTCTCTTTCTAAACTGAAAAGTCCCAGTCGCTTTCACCTCTCCTCATATGGGACCCGTTCCAAACCCCTAATCATTTTAGTTGCCCTTTTCTGAACCCTTTCCAAGGCCAAAATATCTTTTTGAGGTGAGGAGACCACATCTGTACACAGTATTCAAGATGTGGGCGTACCATAGTTTTATACAGGGGCAGTAAGATATTCTGGGTCTTATTTTCTATCCCTTTCTTAATAATACCTAGCATCCTATTTGCCTTTTTGACCTTGCTGCACACTGTGTGGAAGTTTTCAGAGAACTGTCCACGATAACTCCAAGATCTCTTTCGTGATTTGTCGTAGCTAAATTAGCCCCCATCATACTGTACGTGATAGTTGGGGTTATTTTTCCCGATGTGCATTACTTTACACTTATCCACATTAAATTTCATTTGCCATTTTGTTGCCCAATCACTCAGTTTGGTGAGATCTTCTTGGAGTCCTCACAGTCTGCTTCTGTCTTGACTATCCTAAACAGTTTGGTATCATCCGCAAACTTTACCACCTCACTGCTTACCTCTTTCTCCAGATCATTTATGAATAAGTTGAACAGGATTGGTCCTAGGACTGACCCTTGGGGACACCACTAGTTACCCCTCTCCATTCTGAAAATTTACCATTTATTCCTACCCTTTGTTTCCTGTCTTTTAACCAGTTCTCAATCCAAGAAAGGACCTTCCTCTTATCCCATGGCCATGTAATTTACACAAGAGCCTTTGGTGAGGGACCTTGTCAAAGGCTTTCTGGAAATCTAAGTATACTATATCTACTGGATCCCCTTGTCCGCATGTTTGTTAACCCCTTCAAAGAACTCTAATAGATTAGTAAGACAGGATTTCCCTTTACAGAAACCATGTTGACTTTTGTCCAACAAATTATGTTCTTCTACATGCTTCACAATTTTATTCTTTACTATTGTTTCGACTAATTTGCCAGGTACTGAAGTTAGACTTACCGGTCTGTGATTGCCCGGATCGCCTCTAGAGCCCTTTTTAAATATTGGTGTCACGTTGGCTACCTTCCAGTCATTAGGTACGGAAGTAAAAAAACTGTCAAATTCAAATACAGCCCTACTTACCCCTTACAAACCAGCTTGTGTCAAAGTCATGCACATTTAAAAGGTGACCAAAGATGGACAGGTAACAGGATTTATGCTGTCCTGAGTACAGAATTTATATTTAATCATATCTTCATTATGCTTTGAATTTATGTGATAAAGCATGCCATCAAGGTGCAAGAACATTTTTAGAGTTGGATGCCAACATCATGAAGCACTGCAGTACTGACAATCCTAGCAATCAAAAATTAGGAGTCAGGTCCCAAAAATCATAAGATTGTCCTGCAATCATGGGTATTTAAAAATAATTAAATTTGGGATTCTTTTAAATTTCTTCCTAGAATTTGAGGATTAATATTAACATTTAGGGTTAATATTTTCAATCTTTTCTCATCAATCATGAGATTAGCAACTTACATTTTTTAATGAATGCTAAAAGTTTCACATAATCACAGGATTCCCATACAGGGTTTTAAAATAACCCCAAATATCAGAAAAGTTAGCAGTACCGTACTGTACTGTACTGGCTTATGTAGCTCTAACTCTTCCCTGAAAACCAAGATAGAGCACCAAAATTAAGCTATATCTACTTGCATCATAAGATTATTTAAGTAGGTAGTATTGGTAGATAATCCTAAAAACACTTTTCTAGACATAGCATGTACCTCCAAAGTTACTCAGTAGATTAATATAATCTACACTAATAAATACTAATAAACACTTTTTAACGTTTCTAAAAATATTTAGAGGGGAAAATGCAAAGTCTCTATCACTCTTTCTGACACAAAGGTTTCACCTTTATTAAAATCAGGGATTCTCCCATACCTTCTACAGGCTTAATACAATCAATTATATGACTACCATTGGGCAGAACATGGAAAAATAAACACATTTCTCACTAAAGGATTTTATTAAGATGTTCAGCCACAGAGGGCACTTGGCAGACACAGAAGATAAAAGACATATGTGAAACTGCGTTACATTATCTTGTCACAAGAAAAGAGGAAGGACTGTGGCAGAACATTAGAAATAAATGGAATTCATTATCCTTACACTTTTTTTTCCAGAACAAAACCTTAAATAGATTTTATTAGACTACACAAAGTTGGTACAACCAACTACAGTAAACGCTGAAGATGCCAAGGAGCAGCTAATGTGTCCAACACATGATTTTTCTTGCTATGAATTAAAAATATAAAGAAGCAGTTTATCACAGTCATTAATATACAGATATGCACATCTTCAAAATCTGCATACTAGAATTTATAGATAAATTATAACTTCCAACAGACACCAGAAATATCTGTTTGTAGCAAAACATATATTACCCAGTAAACGGACATCTAGAACACTTTCAGAATTGTCAAACTCACCTTTAATGGAGAAAATAACATTACAGTGCAACAAATGGGATGAAAATACTCTATAGTTCACATAAGTGTGGTTGTGGTAAAGTAAGTACTTATATAAGATGTCATTACTAAAAACTGTATTGTATCAATTGTGGCCTGATGTTGCTGTAACGACTTCCACTGATGTCAAAGGACGTTTTAATTCTCATTTCAATGGGAACAGAACTAAGCCAATGCACAGCACGTACTTGTGAAAAATCCCACCTACGTTTTCTAGCTGACTAGACCGGACCGCGCTCAGCTGAGAGGCGCGTGGCAGCAGTCGCACATGTGCGGTCCGGTGGGGGGGCTACTGCTAGTGAAAGTCCTCCGGTTTGCGGCGTCGGGACGAGCCCAGAACCTCAAGTGGAACACCCTCGGGGACACTACTCGACGAAGAATGAACATATTTTTTGCACTCAGATTATTCATCAGAAAAATTGGTATTTGAAAATGAATCAAATTCTTACAATCAGGATGTAGGTCCATTTTCTATATTGGTCTAGATTGTCTAATTTCTTTTCCTCCACAGAGGAAACATTTTTTCCAGAACAGTTTTATCCTGAAATGTGTCTGGTTAAAAAAAATAAGATAGATTATACATATTTTTGAACTTTTGGAAACTTGTGATTTGATTATTTTTTTTAGCAAAATCTTATATCGTTATCTTTCATGAGTTTGAATCCTTACTCTTGGTTTCCTTGTATCTGAAAGCCCACATTTTATCTTTGGAATCAAAATGTGAGGGCATTCAAGCTGCATTTTTACAATTTTCTCCTGTTTTTCTGTCACTCCATAATATCCCCATTTTATTCAGAATTATTGTGGGAATGCCTAGATTAGTAAATCAGTTTCATAGGTTTTCAGTTCCCAATGGCCTGTCTAATTAATTATTTTGGGAGATTTTAATTATTGAATAGGTCCTTGAGCAAACTTATTATTAGGAGTCTAAAATATTATGATTTTTTTAACTTCCCCTTTAAAACTCAAGTTTTCCCCCTTAAAACTCAAGATACATTTAACATAACCTGTAAATGAAAGAAGTGAGGGGTACATAGAAGGACAATTTATATATATATTTCAACTTGATGAAATTCCAGGAAACTTGATATTCCTCCATTAGGATTTCTCCATACTTTTGATACATTTTTGCCTAGATAGTGACTATTACTTCACTTACAATTGTGAATGCTGTGTTCTTTTAGAGAGAATTTTATTCTCATGGGTGAGAATGGCTTAATTACTCCTTTTTAGAAAAATGTGGTTGTAAAAGACTAAAAGGGATGCCAGTCACTTGTAAGAAATTTTCCAGGAGATTGGAGGACATTGGCATTAGATTTCTCAGTGCTGTAATTATTAAATCTGAGAATTCTTCAGATTCATATAATTTGTGAATATGAATTGCTAGTAAAGTCCTGACAGCATTTGTCACTAAACAAATTGATTTTGGTTTCAATTTCAAGAATATCTTAGATCCTTGTGGAAGGATTTTGAAGTAGTATATAGAGCTGGAAGAGGATTGCCTCGATATTTGGTGGATGTTCTCCAGTTAAGAATACCCTATATTAAGGATGAAGAATGTTTAGCACATTTTGACCAGATCTTTAACTATTCCCTCCAAACATTTTTATATACTTCTCCCATAGATGATGCAATGACAAATCCTCTTTCTGAATTACTGCTGAAGCCCAACAACAGAAAAAAATAAGCTCCAAGGCAAGATTTTCTACTCTCAGAAGTTTTCCACGATCATTTTGATGGGAGGGGGGGTCTCTAGTTTAGGCTTTTATAGTCATACTGGATAGATTTTGTCTGGCAGAGAATCTAGTATTATAGCTCCTATTTTTGAAAAAGGGGGTAGAAAAAATCCTGCATCAGACAGACCTACAGAAGAACCTTCAAGTTTTGAACACCATGGCTGTGTCTACACAGCAAGCAGTTATTTCGACATAATGTCAAAATACTGTTGAGCAGGAGGACTTCTTACTCTGACTCCTGTAACCCTCATTTTATGAAGAGTAAGGGAAGTTGGAGGAAGAGTGCTCTTTCTTGGACTTCCTGCTGTATAGACAGCTCCAAAAGCCGAAATACGTTATTTTGACCTAAGCTATGCAATTGACATATCTCAAGTTGTGTAACTTATTTCGGATTTAGTCTTGTTGGGTAGACATGTCCCATGGGAATTGAGGTTGTTTGTAATTTTGAAATGTTCATAACTCTGAACAAAACATTGTGCTTGTTCTTTCAAAAGTTTATAACTGAAGATTGACTTAAAACAGCTTTGAAACTATACTATGCAGAAAAATGCTGCTTTTAACCATCTTAATATAAACAGAAACAGTTTCTTTATCTTGTCAATTAAAAAAAACCCTCTCTCTCTTTTTTCAATACTTTACGTTTAACAGTATTGCCTGTTTTTCCTTACAGCTGCCCATCTGCATGCTTCCAATTCGAAATCTTTATCTGTTCATAACTCAGAGGTTCTACTATATTAGTCTGTTTGATGTGGCAGGGATGCGTCATTCCGGATTGTTACAATCTAATTTGAAATATGGGTTTTAGAGGCAAATTTACTACACGAAGAACAGCCTGGCTTTAGCGCTGGTAGAGCCACATTTGATAATTGTTTTATTTTATCCCATATGATTTATAAATATACAGTGGTAAAGGAGGGATTCTATGCCACTTTTACAGATCTAAGATGGCATTTGATTAGTCAAGACAAACTTTGTGTGAAATTAAGAAGGATGAGTATCAATTTAAAACTTTTTATATATTCTGGAGGCAGTATATTCTGGAGCTATATGGTTAGGGCAAGAACTAAAGACAATGGAGACTGTATTGACATTTCTCCTGTTTCTAGGTGAGTACACCAAGGATGCCTTGTAGCACATTTTTTTAATTAGTATATTTTGATGTGGTATATGTCTTAAAGGAAGGTAATTTCTTTCTGCTGCAAATTAAGGGTAGACCTATCCCACTGTTACTACATGCTAATTATATCAGATTCCAAAAGGATACTGTCTTTTTATTGCTTCAGAGGGGTAACTGACTTAGTCTGTAACAGGAAAAACTTAAAAAACAGCAAATAGTCTAGTAGCACTTTAAAGACTAACAAAACATGTAGATGGTATCGTGAGCTTTCGTGGGCAAAACCCATGAAAAAACCGGTCACTTGAAGAAGTGGGTTTTGCCCATGAAAGCTCATGATACCATCTATATGTCTGGTTAATCTTTAAAGTGCTACTTGACTATTTGTCATTTTTAAAGTCTTTTTTTGTAATTCTCAAGACCTGGCTCTCAGTAATAACAAGATCATGATTTTTGGGAAGATACTTCCACAAAAAGTGGAAGATAGAAAGCCACCTTATAGAACAAGTCTTGCTTTTACTGATTTAGGGATAAATTTTTCACTATTCGGACCACAGTTCCCTTATCATAAAGGCTTAAAACCAAAGGCCCTTTACTCTGCTCATACAATGGGAACAGAGTTGCTACAGAGCTAAGAATTTTTATTTCTGCTAAAAGAATATAGGAGATTTTCCATATGGCTAAGATTTAGATTGGAGGACATATTTCAGTCTTAGAGATTATTCAAAATAATGTTTTGAGGAGACTTAATTGTCCCAAATTCTACCCTTACTTCATTTTGATATGCCAAGATGAGTATTATTTCTGTAAGTAGGAGAGTTTGTATTGTTTTTCTTCAGTTTTGGTCTAAGATCTCCACTCCTCCAGATTATAGATTGCCCTATCTTTTCATTCAAGAGATGGAGCAATAATTAGTGTATTCCTTTCACAAGGCATATTGGAGCGATCGCCAAAGGCTTCCCCTGTCGACCGTGCTGCGTCTAGACTGCCGTGCTGTGTCGGATCAGCTGATCGTCGGCGCAGCATGGCGGCCATTTTTATTTTAATGAAGCGGGGATTATTTAAATCCCTGCTTCTTTGACTATGCCGAATAATCTAGACATACCCTTATTGTTGAAATTTTTAAATCATTGTAATCAACTATTTAAACAGAGTCTCAGATAATACACAACAAAAAATTCATGACTAAGTTTGTCTTTTGGTTTTCTGTTTTGAAGACAGCCTTTTTTTATATAATTGAATGAGTTAATAAACTCTCATTTATATAAGGCACATGCTCAGTTAAGATTTCAAATTATAGAAATGGCTGTTAAAAATAGATATGGAAAAGTTCCTTTGTTTTTGCCCATGTAAATCTGGAGTGTTGGAAAATCTACCTTATATTTTAGACTATAGAATTTTCCAGCTCCTGAAAGCAAGCTGGATTTTGCCTCAAAAGATGATATTTTTAGTGAAGACCCAATTAATTAATCAGTGGGGAAGGGAGTTGCCTTTTTTAGCATTGTGCTAAAGAAGAGAGTTTTTATCAAGTTGTCATTGGCATTTTAATGCAGTTTATGTGCTTGGGTTCTTAACTCAATTTATGCTTTTTAAAAAAATTAAATGAAAATGTTCATGTTTTATTTAAATCATTGCTCTGGGATAGGGCAAGGTATGAGGGGTTCTGTATGCAAGCTGCTCTGAGGAGAGAGGACTACCCCAGCCTCTCTCACCATTGCAACTTTGGGCCAGGTGAGAAGCGCCTCTCCAAGGCTGCTGCAGCCCTAGCAGGCACAGCTAAGGGAGGGGTGCATGTGCCACAACTAGGGCAGATACAGGTTCATCTGCCCCCTGAGCTACCCAGCCAGACTGAGGAATGCAGCAAGCTGTGCACTTTCCCCTTGCTCTCTGATTAAGGGGAACAGCCAGCAATGTTCCCATATGAATCAAGGGAAGGGGGAACTTCAGCCATCCCCCTCCCTTAAGGGGTGTGGGATGCTCAGGGGTGGGGCAGTCCTGAACCAGATGGGGCACACCCCCAGCCAGCCCCTTTCACCTGCCTGGTGAGTCTGTTCCTTTTCTGTATACTTTTATGAGAAACAATCCCACTCCAAGCACATCCCATTTTCCTAGCACAACCAAACCCTTAGGTTACTTTAAGTTATGATAAGAGGAAGCTGTATTCCGATGGTGATCCTAGTTATTACCGTTTAGGAGGTGTTCTTGAACAGACAGACAGACAGACAAACTTTCTGAAATATATAGTACATATAGATGTTGCTGATGTTTCAGATTGCATATGTTTCTTGCTGTATTTGCAAAAAGACATGTCAATCTAATAAAATGAAAACTGATGCTGGATTCATATAACAATATATTAATGATATGTATGTTTGCCTTCCTTTGTCATGATACTGGTAACTATGATTTTTAAAAAAAATAAATATAACAATCCAAGATAAAAGCTCAAACACCGCTGTGTCATATCAGAAAACTCTCACAGAACCAGAGTGTTGCCTGAGATTGACCTCATGGCTTCTCACTAACATGACTATTGCTATTGTTATAAGTGTGCAGAGCACTTCATAACATATGTATACACTGCAGCTGGGATTGTACATCCCAGCTCAGGTAGACAGACACATGCTACATCTGCTCCAGCTAGAGTGCTAAAGATAGCGGCATAGCCAGGGGGAGCACAGTCAGTGGCTCCAGCTAGCTGCTTGAGTACACGGCTTAGCATTTGTCCCCATAGCCACAGTGCTATTTTTAGCACACTAGCTTGAGCAGAGCTAGTGTGGGTATGTCTGCATGAGTTGGGAATCACACCCCCAGCTCCTAGCGTAAACAATGTCCTACAATCAAGGCTGCGGAAAGAAATGCTGGGCCCCGGGAAAGATGGGGGAGCAGTTCTGGGCCCTCCCAGAAGGGGCAGGGCCTTGAATGGAAGAGGCAGACTGGGGGCTAGTTGCTCCCCATCAACCCTTCTGAACTGTCCTGACTGCATGGCCAGGGGCTTTGGCAGCTATTGAAAAGGGCCAGGAGCTCCAGCTGCTGGTGATGTTGCAGTAGCTGCAGCCAGGATCCCCAGGCCCTTGTAAATTTCTGGGTCCCAAGGCAGGTGCCCCCTTCGCTCCCCTGCCCCTCCCGCCCAACAGCAGCCCTGCCTGCAGTCCCTTGTTCTTTCTTGGTAAATCATAGAATCATAGAGCTGGAAGAGACCTCAGGAGGTCATCAGGTCCAGCCCCCTGCCCAAAGCAGGACCAATCCCAACAAGGCCATACTGGAGAATTTATAGTCTGTTCAGTGTAAATCAGAACTGCCAGGTGACCTTGTGTAACTGCAGGAGACAGTCCATTATTTGCATAAGTATCTGACTTTGTAATTTACCAGTAGGCTCCAGGTACACTCCTCTGTGAAATGTCTGCAGTTCCAGCAGAAGCAGTAGCCTTAACACCACTTGTAAATTACCAGTGCCTAACTAATTTGGACAACGGGGGAATACATTTCAGAACGTTTAAGTTTTAATCGATTCCTTCTCTGGAGCTTTGCAGTACGGTCGCATTGCAATCAGCTGGCAGACTAACTATCAAAGTCTTACATGTGAGCTAGTCTCTTACAGGATTAAAACCACCCTTTTTGTGTGTGGGGGGGGGGGGGGGGGGATTGCTTACTTCTCCACATTTGGGAGTTTCTCTCAATCTGCTGCTTTAATAGCTGCATCTAGTTAAAAATGGGTTGAATACCTAAAGGGGTTTTAATCTATTTTCACAAGTAGTATTGCTCTTTGAAATATTTACAATTTTAACTAATTGGTTTGCTCCTGGCAAGTCTCAGGTGAGGGCAGCTTCTCTGAGATTGCATAATAGCACATTGAAATAATGGTTGCTTTTTATTATTTACATGCTCATTTTATAGACTAACAAACAATTTCAAATGATAGTCCTATTGTATGAGTAGATCAGGGGATCTGGAAATACCAAATAATGAAAACCTATCTGGAGTGGTATGTGTAGGATCCTGGGATGGAATTATAACTTCACTATGGGCATATCTACACTACACGGAAGATCGACGCTGCTGCAGTCAATCTTCCAGAGTTCGATTTAGTGGGCATAGACCCGCTACTCGAACTCAAAGGGTGCCCCCATTGGCGCTGGTAGTCCTGGTCCTCACAAGGAGTAAGGGAAGCTGATGAGCTCCTGTCAGCCTCCCGCTAGGTGGACAGCACCAAAACGCAATTTAAGATACTTTGACTCCAGTTACGTATTATACATAGCTGGAGTTGCTGCGGATCTTACTTTGATCTTCCAATGTCATGTAGACAAGGCCTATGACTGCAGTGGTTTAATTTTTATAAATACATGACACAAACATGGTACTTTCTTTATCGTGCAATCTTTTCCTTACTTCTGAGATCATCTTTTCTGATCTGAAGAACAAGAACTCCAAATCTGTCCCTAAGGATTAATCTTTCTTCTTAGTACTTATCAGTACTACAGAAGGCATATTAGCTAATGTTGGAGAGGCAAATAAGATGGACAACTGGAGTCATTCATCCAGGTAAAGTGTGTCAGTAAGAGATGTAGCTATGCTCTAGGAAGAGAGTTAGATGGAAGTGAAGGATAACCCAGTTGAAGACAAGCCCAAGGGAGTTGTGGCCTGATCTGGTTCTGTATCCTCAACCTAAGAGCTGAGAAGTAGAAAAGGCAGAATAACAGAAGATCCCAGACTGTAATATATAACTCAAATCCCAATTTCTCCAGTCTATAGATGTTTGTATTTCAGAAATTTAGTACAGGCTTATCTCCAGAAAATCATAACAATTAGCACTTACTTTTTCCAAACACTGAAGAGGGCTCTGGCTAAAGATACAGGCTATAGCGTGAGGCCAGGTTCAGGAAAGGTTTCGGGTGAAGGTGGGTGCTCCGGGATACTGTGAGAGAGGACTGTCCCACCTCTCTCTCCTCACAGCAGCACCTGGTTGTGGGGTGAACACTCAGGAGCTATTGCTTGAATGGAGGCTTGGGCCAGGCTGCTGAAGGACAGGGATGAGGCTGGATGGCGGTCAAGGCTGGATGGGAGCCAGGCTGCTGTGACTGGATCGGGGTTGTGGCAAGATGATGGTGGGGGTAGGGTGGTGGATGGGCCACTGTGGTCATTTGGGGACTGGGGCTGTGATGTCACAGCTGGGTTGCCATGGCCAGATGAGGATTGGTGAAGACTCCCCTGTGGCAGGATCGGGGCTGGGCTGCTGCAACAGGAGCCAGGTTGAGGCCAGACTGCCTGTGGCAGAGTGTGCGCTGGAACCCAGTGGCCCCGGTTGGTTGAAGTTCGGGCTACTTGGGGACTGGAGGTGGAGCAGCCCTTCCCCTGCCCCTGGCCTGTGTGGCTTCATTGAGCAACTGCACAGTGTTCAATAGGCCACACAGCTTACAGGGAACCATGTTGAACACCTCCCGGTGCTTTGGAAAGTTGGCGCCCATGCAGCAAGGCATTCCCAGGAAAATATCCACCTGATAGCAACATGGTTGCTTTAGGAGAAGCACAGGGAGCTCATGAGCAGGTCCCCAGATTAGAACTGGTTTAAAACTTATACTGTACACATCTATAATGTCTTTGGTTAAAAAAAAATCCCTGGATCCTAACCCCTCCATGTACATTAATTCTCATGGGAAAACAGGATTCACTTAACATTGTTTGCATTTTTCAAGAACGTAACTACAGTGTTAAGTGAGGAGCTACTGTACACAGTGGATTCATGGTAGAGTGAGGCATTTGGAGCCTGTAGCATTCGAATACAATAGGAACTACTGCGTACAAATTAAGCTCCGTTACACCAGAGTTATTGTTATAGCCAGAATTTGTACGTTTTCTCCCGTATTTATGTCCATAAATGAATTGAAGCGACATAATATTTAAGAGAATGGATTATTATACATCATTGTTTGTTGATTCTCAAGCACTCAGCTACTTTCTAAAGAGATATGGTTTTGTTTTACTCTTCTCATCTATCCAATGACAGAGGTTGCTAGTGGGTTAGAGAGTCCATGGAACCCCAACAATTGCATCGATTTGAGATTGCTGGGTCCTAAAACACACAGGGTAAATGATTCAGATTAATTCTTGCTGGAAAAGAGAAGGACAAATTGCACCCACGAGGCCCTCTGCTGTCTGTGTTTCTGATGAGGGTTTGAGGAATCACTCATATGGGATAGCAAATACAGTACTCCAGTAAACTTCCACAGAAGCTGTGCCAACAGAAACTATCCACTGAATCAGCCCATTCCCCTGATATGCTGGCTATCTCCCTTCCTCAACCAATGTAAGCACTTTCTGAGTGGATCACGCCTCCTACAGCGCCATCTAAATGTCAGGACTTTTTGCCACAGGGCTCCCAACAGTTTATGTTAGCAAACACTGGTGTAAATCAGGAGTGTCTATCGGTTATCCCAGAATTCATGACTGTGTTACACAATGTGAAAACCTCTGGAAAAGCAAAATGTTAGCCAGTCTTTCCCATTTATTCATATTCACTGTCCATTGGCTAAAGCCTCTATTAAAAGAGAATATTGGTCTACTTTTTAATCTTACTTTACAGATAAAGAAAAATAAACCATGTGCTGATAGAATCAAGATACAGCGCGCACCATATTTGTTTCCCCTTAAAGAATCCCAAGCGCTTCCTTTCTGTCTATTTTGGCTTCAGTTTGATTCAGCTTCCAATAACCTATTAGCATGAAAGTGACAATCAAGTCAACATAGGTTAGAAACCTTTTTGTAAAGATACTATTTCCATTCACACTGATGAGGTATCATTCACCGCCAATTAGACAAGGATGAAAAAAAATCTTTGAAGTGCTCTAGAATGTATCAAAATGTTTGAATGCTTTTCAGGTTGAAGCCAGGATTTCTCTCAGAGCATTTTAATACATCCCCACTCCCCCAATTAGACACATCGATGTATTTTTTGTGGCATGACTAAAATTAATAAAACCTTGATTAGAACCTCTTTACAGTTGGAAATGGGTTTTTTCCTCTTTTGCTCAGTGTCCATGCTGTCTATTTGCATCTCCTTTTGTTTTCCTACATATCCATCCCTACCTTAGGTACCATGGGTGAAATTCTGGATTCACTGAACTCTGTGGGAGTTATGTCATTCACTTCAACAGAGTCGGGATGCCAATGCAAATACTTTTTTCTTCCCATTTCTGTTCTCCAGCCATTTGTGCCCCTCACCTTCAGTTAACTCAGCATTTCCAGGCCATTGCCATGCCTCACCTCACTGCTCTACAACCTTTGCTGCATTCACCTGGGTGCTGATATCTATCCGTGATATTAGGAGATACTTCCTGTTGTGCTCTGTGAAACACCATAAATTAATGCCGTGTGAATCTCCTGTTGTGCTCAGTGTTATATGGTTAGGAATCCTTCTTACTTTGGTGTTGCTACTAATGCTTAATGGAATTATATTTGCAAAACCTATTCGAGGATATGTTTTGACCTTATGGCATTTGAAGGAGTTAAAAAAAAAATGTTCCACAATCCTTGAAGGATATGAGTGAGTTTTCCTGGTTTGCAAAACTATCAGGTTATATCTCCCTAACTTACTCATTAACACTACAATTCTCAGGAGGAAAATCTTTCATTAGTTTCAGAAATAAAACCACTATAAACTTTTTCCACACAATCATTTGTCAGCCTCTGCATCTAATGGCATCTTTTCTGACGGACGCAGATTTTCTCCCAGTGTGAGCCACTTAAGATGCATAGGATAGAGGTAGCCCTTGACCTCAAACTTTTTTTGTAGACTCCAATTTTCTCCAGGAAGCATTTGCTGAAATGTTAATAGGACTGCTTGAATTACAGCTGTCTGTGCTAGCTCCTGTCCTGTGAAAGACTATGTTTTTAT
Source organism: Rafetus swinhoei (assembly GCA_019425775.1). Lineage (NCBI taxonomy): Eukaryota > Metazoa > Chordata > Testudines > Trionychidae > Rafetus > Rafetus swinhoei. The sequence continues at coordinate 15,621,322 of CM033428.1, read as the reverse complement.
GCAAACTCCTATGTTTATGTTCAAAAGTCCACTATTGATATTTTGGAGCTTCTGATTTTTCTAAAGAATACAGATAGAAGTTTACCTGTAGAACTGACCTCCATATTCTCAGATACTGAAGCATCCCTCACACTGAAGGCATTGCACATAGTTTCATGCTTCAATCGCCAAAATGTCCCTTACTGCCAGGCTTATATGATTTCAATAACAAATGCAAGCCCAGGCAAATATAAATACAGCGACACCAATGCTATAAATTTCTTTTTGGGCTTTCAGAATGAAACTTGCTATTGTAGGAGATAATTTTGGAGAGCCTAAAATCATGTTTTTCTTTGATGATTACCATGAAACAAAAATGCAATTACTTCTTTAATTCTTTCATGGATTTCATTAAGTCAAGTGGAGTTGACTTGCATATTCAGTTTAGGGGCTTTTCTTCTAATCAAACATATTAATGCAGCCAGTAGACCACATTTTAGCTTTCCAGACAATAACAGCTTCAACTTGACTGTCTATAATGCTCACATGCGCACACACATACACGCACACAGTTCATTCTATAAATATCTCAACTAGCTGTTTGAATCTCTGACTTTATTAATGAGCAAGAGAGTGTTCTGCATGTCAGCCTGTCTGTTTATTTAGCAAGCTGAAACTGTCTCAGATGAAGAAGGAAAATTCTGTACTTATTGTAATGTGCCTGGAATAAATTATACATTTTCAGATGATACCATTCCCTTTCAGCATTAGACTGCATTTTGAATATCATACACTTTCAGCTTTAATAATATTTTCTTCTGTAGTTCTCTCTTTTTTAAAGATTCTATTTAGATCTCTAGGGCTCAAGTAAATACACAGTTTATCATTCTTCTTATCAACAGTTACTGGCTTCATCCACTATGTTGCTTCATCAGTTTCCTTTATGACTTTCATCAGATCAAGTCTAGCTTTTAATTTTTCATGAAGAACAAAATTGCACCTTTTTACATGGATGGATAACTGGGGTAATTTACTTATCTACATTAAAACTGTTTATGTAGCAAGAAACCACTGAACCTTTCAAGCCTTACATGATAGCTGTGAATTAACTTCAAAAAGATGCATTCATTTAAAAAAAAAATAGCCGCGGTTGCTTTCCCCTCCCCCCACAAACGCATTTTCTTAATATTTGAGATAGGTCCGGTATTTTATGTACAATCTGATTTATGAAGTGCACTTCTTATTTTCCACAGTGCACTTTCAGATGTAGTTGGAGGTCTAAGGGTGCGTCTACACAGCAGGGTTATTTCGGAATAACTGAGATTATTCTGAAATAACATAGTCCGAGTCTACACTACAAGCAGTTGTTTTGACATAATGTTGAAATAATGTTGAGCTGGAGGACATCTTACTGCAACTCCTGTAACCCTCATTTTACAAGGAGTAAGGGAAGTTGGAGGAAGAGTGCTCTACCTTGGACTTCCTGCTGTGTAGACAGCGTCAAAAGCCGAGTTCAGCTATTTTGACTTAAGTTGCGCATTTGACGTAGCTCAACTTGTGTAGCTTATTTCAGCTGTAGTCCTGTTATGTAGACGTGCCCTTTACCTTTTTCTTCAGTGACACTGATTGGGATAAACAATAACATTCTTTTAAAATTAGTGTGCGTCTGCTGTGTAGTAGTACCTTAAGTGAAGACACTGATTTCCACAGCTAGATGAAACTTCTGAGTTTTGCTTCCTGCAGATTTCATGGTGTAACTGCATACTTTCAGTTTCAATGAATGAATGCAAGAGAGTTCCATGCAGTGTTTCAGATTCATCATAAGCTCTTCAGAACAGGTACTAAGTCTTTCTTCTACATCCACACAGTGTCAAAAACATTTTGGATGCTACTTTCAGTGTTTACATGAAGACTAGATGCCTTTCTAAAAGTTATATTCTAGTTCACCCCTAAATTATTGGTCACGAGAGGATTCACTTACAAAGTTGGAAAGAATAATTCCTGGCATTTGCAGGAATTACTCAATGAAATTCCATGACATGGGTTACACAGACTAAATTATCATAAACTTCAGAGGAGTAGCCAAGTTAGTCTGTCACTGGAAAAACTTAAAAAACAATGAATAGTAGTACCTTAAAGACTAACAAAACATGTAGATGGTATCATGAGCTTTTGTGGGCACAACCCACTTCTCATAGTCATCCCTTTGACTAAAATAAATGTATTTATTTTAAATTGGGGGGATTATCTATAGAGACAATACAAGTTATATGCTAGGAACAGTTATCTTAAGGTAGATAAAAGTAGCCTATTCATATTGTGAAAAGCCACACATTAAATTGTGGTATTGTTTCTGGTTTTCATAATGTGGAGAGAGAGAGCAGGTTGTTGATTAAGGAATGAAATCTTGGGTGCTCAACACTATATCAGGGTCTCCCGATGCAAAAATAACCGTTAGGCAAACAAGAGAGAGCAAAGTGCATCTGGGGAAGTAAGGTGGAAGTTTAGTCACTGTATTATCAGATGAAGAGAAGAGAGACAGAAAAAGGAAATGTGGGGTGAGAAGTCAGACTCCACTCTGAGCTGGACGTGTACATTCCTGGTCAAAAAGACATATTTGCATTAGTTCAGATTGAGCTAGTGTGCTAAAAATACAGAGTAGCAGCAACAATACAAGCAGCAGGAGGGCCTAGTTATGTCTGAAAGACTAGACACAAACTCAAGGCAGCTTACCCCTCTGGTTGCATGCCATGCCATGACTACACTCTATTTTTAGCATGCTAGATCAATCCCAGCTACTATGGGTATGTCTCCTTGACCTGGAATTTACATCTTCAGCCTGTAGTGTCAGGCCTGCTGAAAGAGGGAGTCAAAGGAGGCAACTGCCCCAGGGCCCAGCAATGCTAAAGGGCACAGGGCTCCCATCTGCTGCTACTATGGGAGCTGCGGCAGCCAGAGCCCTGGGCTCTTTAAATCACAACTGGAGCACCACATGGTACACTCCATGAAGCTCTAAGGGCTGGGGGCACAACGTGGCATGCTTCAAGGGACACTGGGAGCTGGCTGCCTCCCAGCCCTGCCCCTTCCACCCAAGGCCCTGCCCCATCGGGAGCACAGAGCTACCCTCCCCCACCTTGCCTGGGGCCCAGCGTGGCTGTCGGCTCCCCTGCATAGTGCAGATGTATCCTTGACTGAGCCCACTCCATGAAGCCTGATACCACTCTTACAAGGACAGCTTAAAACTGGAGATGGACCTAAGCTGCAAAGTTCTCCTCTGGAACTAAATTAACACACATTGGAGGGGGTTGTTCAGAGATATTCCAGTTCCTTCCTAGCTCTCTATTAAACTAGAATCAGGTGGGCCGACCCCTGTGCTTGTGCAGGGTTCCATTTAAATGACTATAGAACAGGGAATATCTTCACGAACCAGATGCAGGATCAGGGCCCAAGTGGTCCTGGTACATCTGCTTCTCAGTTTCTTTTCCAATCCCAAAGGGCACCTCAAGGAAGCAGTTTTTAATACTCACTGGTTTTATACTTTAAAACAGTGTTCTTCACATTCTAATTTCTTTCTCTATGGTTTCCTCCTGTAATTTATCACCAAACCTTTCAAAAATTGAAAGCTGACACTTACCAGCGTGGAATTCATGACCCTGATATTCCCCTGCGAATGATAACTCTTGCTATCTACTTTGCACTTACATTTTATTAGGTTTTTGATAAAGAGAACATAAAATATCACCCTGTTTCTTGCGAACTTATTAAGTTTATATTTTGAACAATAGAACGAGCAGTAGAAAGAGCAGCTTTATTGTGAAAATGAAATTTACAAGATGATTTGGATGATAACATTGCACCAGCAAAGTAGCATTGATAACACAGGCTTTGTAGGCCTCACAGGTTCTCCCATCATTCACACACTGGTTTGGCTTTGAAACAAAATGTCATAGCTGCATTTGCTTGTATTGCGATGACAGGAGTGGATTTAAAAGGCAGCATTGTTAGTAAATTCCAGCTTGATCTCCCATGCAGGTCAGATAAACTAAGGGAACAAGATAGGCTGGTAGTTAACAGTAGTGGTGTGGGAGGGAGGGAGAAAGCGAAAGACTGAGACCTTGAATGGGACATGATGAATTGCCCTGAGAGGCCCACAACAGAGGGAATTCAGGGTATGCTTATGTGCAGGTGGGTATACTTGAATGTGAATGGGAGACAATAGTGCATAGGTAGATGTTCGTATTCTAGTCAAATAAGGAGAGTTAAAGCTGAATTTTATGAACTACTTAAAACATATTGCCCAACTGGGGTTTTCTAATCACATCCTACACTCAGCAGCATGAGCTGGTTATGCCTCCAAAGGTGGATAGAGAAAGAATTTTGTGCATCTCTGATAACAATCCCAGGCTGAGGGGATCATGGGGCCTGCAGCTTCTCACCTACAGTGTACAGCATCTCCAAGATGCCTAGCTCCTCCTCCTTTCCATCTACCGCTTGCATGGCTTCTCTCATTGGGGCAGACATCTCCCCTTCCTCCCTACAAACTTGCTTGGACTTCCCAGTGTTCTCTTGCCCATGCAGCACTTATTTGCAAATCTGCCTTGATGGCAGGAGATGCTAGTGCACAAATGTAACACTTTATTATTAGCTTTTGCATGGGGTTTGAAAAGTTACCATCTAGGATCTGAGCATGGGGAGAAAATATGCCTTGTCTTTGAGTTATGGAAGAGAACCTGGAACACTCTTGTGGCAGCACACAGTCAGAATATCCATCCAGCAAAGTATGTAAGCACACACTCAACTTCAAACATGTAAATAGTCCCACATGAGTCCTACTCATGAGCTTCAAGTGAAGAGCATGCTTTAGTGTTTTGCTGACTCGGGGTCAGTATGATTTTTCAAAGAGCCCGACCATGCAGCCCTCATTATGGAAGAAGTCCTATGTATTATACAACAAAAAAGCATGTTTAGATTAGTTTTAGTTTGAAACAGAATTGCTAGGGAAAGGATGGAACCCTTTAATGCATTAACTAATCAACGTAAGCTATTTTCCCAAGATGGCCAGGAAATTCAAATTAAATTCCAATTCATACCTTCATGTAACAAAATACTAGCAAACCCTCTCAGAGTAAATGTGATGGGGTCCCTTCTTTCACTACTTTGTGGGGATTTTCTTAAACAAAACATTATTCCACATTTGTGCAAGAAATGACAGATCTGAACAGATTATATCTAGTTCTACAATGCTCCATAATCCAATATATGCCCAATCCTCTAGGGTATTAAGATGAAATCAACAGGGATTGAAATTTATGTGTATGTCTCAGGAGGCACTTACCCCTTCCTAGGATCTGGAAATTTTACAATAAAACAGGAGAAGGCGTGAAAGGAATAACATTATCAGATATGGCTGGATTACAAAGTCTGTTTTGACAGTAGAAGGAGCAGAAATAGACTGGAAATGGCACATGGAAAAAAAATTCACTTATGTGCAGGCTTTTCTGTGTACTACCACCAGTGGAATATTTGACATCTGTGACAATACAGTCATCAGTCCCTCAAATGCAAATTGTATTTTCAGTTAACAGCGTTGTTTATAGCATCTGATTTTATATTTATGGAGTGAATACCTTACTGGCAATGTTTTCATCGCAAGTGAAAAGTGTTGCAATCTTGACTGAGAGCTTAAGCAAATATATTGTGGCATTCTGGACACCCTTGCATTAATTTGAAGGCACTCACAAGGGGTATTGAAACATATATCAAAAGGACATAGTTATAGATGCGTTTTAGGAACTTAACAATTCTGACTGCCCCAATATATTTTGCTTTCATTGGCAATGTTGCGATGTTTACAACATTCCTACCGCAGTTTAATTAAATATCTCCTATCATATTTACGTGAATCACTATTTAGAGATCACTATATATTCTAAAAGAGTTGAATCTAGTTATATGATGATGTTTAGTTTTAGCATAACCTCACCCTGGAATGCATTTTACAGCCTCCTGTCTTACAAATCATTGAGCATAACAACTGCGATATTACAAGCCAAATAAACAATTTATTCCTGATCCTTTTTATTAAACAATTTTAAACATTATAAAATCAGGCCACTATATAAAAGCAAAACTTAAAAAAATAAAATAATTTTAACAACACATCAAATAGGCAAATGAAGGCTAGGTTATAAAATAGTACCACTGTAATTACACTGATGGGAGCATCATTTGCATGCACAGTGATTACAATTGTACTTGTCAATCAGGATACTGTGTGTATAAATTCAGTTAAAGCCAGAGTGTGTAGCTCTTCTTTATGTGACTGAAAGAAGGTAGATGGAGCAGTTGTGAGGCCTGTTGTCTGGGAAGCAAGCACAGAAGACTGCTCCCTCCCTACAATTAAAGGGGCAGGAACTGGGGATGTGGCATGGCTTTCACTTGTTTCCCCTTGTCACTTGCAGACTTGGACTTTGGCCCCAGAGTGGCATCTGAAAGGGTAGGGCAAGTAGGCACAGAAATTAGGTAAGTTATTATGTGTCTAACTTTTTAAAAAATCTTTTTTTATTTTTTCCCCCAAAATATAGAGGAGGATAAGGAGGAGAAAATAATATTAATGCAAATAAATCCATCAATCTGGAAATAATTTATGAACTAATACATTACCCCTAACTTATCTCAGTTTATTGAAGCTCATCTGATCTGATGCTCGCATGACACTGTGCCATAATATTCTTGGAGTCTATCCTGGAGGCATTTTTTTTCTCAATTTGCTACTAACTATTAAGCAGCCAGGGCTGACAAGTATTTGGGTGGGGGGAGATGTGAATCTACTGTTCTCAGGAATATCCTCATTCCTCCCATTAGACATTCACTGTGCAAGAAGTGTTAAAGTTATCAATTTAAAATGTTCTTGATTTGAGAGCATACAAAAAAAAAATACATCGCAGAAATGTCCTATAGCCTTAAAAATTACTCCGCACTACAAATAGAAAATTATTGTATCAGTTCACAATTTGTATGAGCTCTTAAATACTCAACTGGAGAATGATTTAAAGCAATTTGGGTTCCAGGCATGTTCCACATATGAAAATATAAAAACACTGGAGTGCTTCAAAGTGTAAAAGAACAGTATAAAACTGCATTTGATGGAAAGATTAATCAGAAATGCTTGGAGGTACCTGTTACATCTTTCCGTGTGAGGTTTGAATGACTAGTAATGTGATGGAGCATTTCACTGGCTGTTTATTGTCTCTAATCTGGCCCAGACTGCTAGTAACCAAAAGATATCATACACTGACAGCAGTTCTAAAGCTTATATAAAATTATCTCAGTCTGCAGCATGGTGGAAAAACATTCACAGTACTGCGTAATTGTCATAATTATTTCCTTTGTTGGGAATCTGCACAGAGAAGAGAGGGATAAAGTTGCCTTTGTAGTCCCTCTGGGTGCTAGATCCTGTAAATTGCTGAGTATCCTGGTCAAACCCTTAATTTTCAGCACACAAGGAGTCTCAGTGAAGTCACATGAGGCTACTCATACTAGAATGCTCAAGCATTTCCTGGATTGGGACCCTAATCTGTAGACTTAATAGGCCTGATCTAAAGCCTCCTGAAGAAAGTGGCAGTCTATTGTCTTTGGTTCAGGCCCCAAATGTGGTTCTAGATGCTTAAGCTGATCAAGCTTCTCAAGCCACTGAGGTTCATCCATCGTTAGCTGTCTTAAGGACAGAGCAAATATTGGTGTTCTAAAGATGGAATCCAAGTATTCCATTTGCTATATTTAAAGCTCTGATAAGGTGAAACAAAGTACCTTTGCATCCCAATGCCCTGTAGAAAATTTGGATCAGTTTCCTAATTTTCAAAATTGCATTCATTTATTACTAGTGGAATTAAACATTTGAGGAAAAAGAATTCACTGTAAATCAGTTAAACTTGGCTTGTTAATGAATTCTGCCTATTGATTTTATCCTGGTAAAATAATTAAATTTTACAAATTAACCAAAAGACTCAGTTCTGCCTCTGTATTGGTTGGAGAGAGATAATTGGTTGTGAGAGACCACATAGGTCAGATTGAGAACACCCTGTAAATTTAGTAAACATTACTCTATCTATCCAATGATATATACTGAAGTCCTTACCATGTAAAGGTCTAGGAGATGTCTTTTATATACTTACAATGCTCAAATTATGTATAGAGGGATTTTATGTCAATAGTGTCTCTCTGCATTTGCAGAGACACTACATTTGCATCAGCTGTAGTTTCTGATAATAAAACCAAACAAAAATCTTATTAGGAAAAATGGACTTTACAGAGGACAACCTTATTTTTCTGATGTAATATTCTTTTCTGGCAGCTCCATCTGCTAGAAACCAGCCTGCGTGTGATCTTCTTGGCCTAAATCTTTCCTCATTCAAGCTCATGAGCAGTCATTCATATATTTCAACATTTACAAAGTTTCATTTTCAGACTCAAAATTCCAAGATCCATCAACATGTAATCTAATCCAGTTTTTCATTACAGCCTCACATATGAAGACGAACCTTAATCTGATATAGTCCAGTGTCCAGCCTATCAAATGATTCTCTAGTTGGCAGTTCTCAAGAGTACATTTATACACCCATAATAGTTACCACTCATGTGCAGAATGTTTCCTTATATGGAAACTAAGCCATCGATATTTCATAGCAAATGCCAACATCTTAGGAAATGGTCTTTTCCTAAATCCCCTTGATTTTGCTCTAAGTGTCCCCTTTCTTTACTATAAATGTAATTTCCCTTGCTGATTTCTACAAGATGCAGGGTAACAGTTGCAAAGTTTTTCTGCCTAAGTCTCACTGAACATAAACAAAGCCTAGGCTTCAAAGTGCCAAGGTCACTCTTCCAAATGGCATGGCTCCTAAGTCACTTGGATACATTTGAAAACATTACCTAATGGATCTTTTACTTAGCGAGCACAGTGCCTCTCTAAAATGTGATGAGTTGCTGAAGATATTTTTACTCTTAGACGCACAGCATAGCACTTGCAGCCTGGAAAGGAATGGCTAATATGGATTTAAACTAATTTTGCACCCTCCCAATCCTGGGCTGCTGTAGGAGCTGGACAGGCCTCTGGAATAATTTTGACATTGGTGGGTCCCTGTATAATTTATGGCAGCCTCCCTGGGACCACTATACAATTCTCAGCATTCCCCAGACCCTTCACAAAAGATGGTGCTGCAGTTCTGCCCCTGATATGCTTCTATCGTCCCTACTCTCCCACCCTCCCCAAAGCACAGTCCATACCCAGGTTTATGAGGGGGTTCTTAGAAGACAGTCTTATGGCTCTCTTCCATAGTATTTGCACTGTGAGACTCCTCCCCATGAAACGTACCTGGCTTTTTAGGGCCCCTTTACACTCTGTTAAAAGTCCATTGCAAGGATGGAGCTCTAGCCATACAGCTCTGTGAAATAATCATAGCAGACTTTAAAAACCCTCTTAAATGTCTCTGAAAATTTAATTTTAATCCTTGGCAGAGGATGGTCAGACAGAATGATCAACACGTCCAGGGTCAAACCCTCCATTTAACTAAGATCCCTTAGAGAAGGAGATGCTCTCAGGAGAGAGGAGCTTCCTTATCTCTGAACAAGTCTACCCTTCTCACTCTCCCACCAAGGTGCTCATCTCCTCTGCTCCAGCCCCAAGAAGCAGAAAGCAAATCTAAGGCCTTGTCTACACTAACTCCCCATTCCTCCATTGATCTAACCTACACAACTTCAGTTATGCAAATAGTGCCACTGAAGTTGACTGGGTTTTCTTTGTGATAAGATCAGTGGCGTCTGCTCTATCCTCAACTCCAGCTGCTCTTCTTGTCCTAGTGGAGTACTGGAATCCATGGGCAAGTGCTCGGAGTTTGATTTATTGTGTCTAAGCAGACGTGATAAATCAACTGCCAGTAGATCAATCGTTGAAGAGTCAATCCACCACATGATGAAGACCCTAAGAGTCTAAGGAGCTGATAATATTCTTAAAGCAGTCCATGAAGAAAAATGTTTTTTGTTGTGTATAATAGACCAGATTCTTCCCTTGATTATATCAAGTAAAAATTCACTTCAATGGAGTTCCTCCTAATTTACACCACCAGGGTAAAGGGGAAAGAAAATCAGACCATGGAGTTTCAAAGGAAGGAAACTGTATTAAAACAACCAAAGCATAATTTCATTGTGGGGAGGAAACGTCTATGAAGGTGCCATCTGTCCAAAGAATCAAACAAGAACACAAAGCACGTACCCAATGTGATTTAAAAGCATTATGCACAAATCTAATTTAAATGTGCTTGGCTGGCCACAGCTCAAGTCGTTGCTGGCGTGGTTTTGGTGCTTGTACTCCCTGCTGTGCCAGCTGGGATGGCTGACTCCAGATCAGACTTATAAGTTATAAATATAGATGACTAGAGTGTACTGAAAAGAAACCTGGATGAACTTTCTCCCGTCGTGAACCCAAACATTCTTCAGACAAGTTTTCTCTATCGCTTCCACATCTACCTTTTATTTTCTTGTTCTGCCCCCTTTGACGTCCCAACTGACTTCCTACATGGCCCCAAACTCCTGCTCAGCTCAGTCTCTGACCCATTGTCTCCCAATCATTGGAAGCTCCTTCTTATACAGCCCCACTATTGGTTCCCATTGCAAGCTCCCATCGCCGATAATTCCCAGGCCCTCCTTCCTCATAGCAATTGCTCAGCCCCTCCATCCCAATTTCCACTCTCCTCATTTAATCATATTCCTGCCCTCTAATCCTAATCAGACTTCCAGGAAGCAGGAGGAGAGGCCTAGGATACTGATAGCAGGGGCTATCAAAAGGGGGTGACTGAGTGGGAAGGTGGGTGCAGGGAAGAAGAAAGGAGAAGCACCCAGAGGCCTCTGTGAGGCAGCTCACTTTCAATAAGCATTCAGGTTATTTCTCCACATCTTTACAGGGTTGGTCCACCTCCTCTCATAAACTCAAGATTTTGCTGATAGCAATTAATGATCCCATGGCAGTGGTGTTTTGCGTATTTATGATGAATCTTGGAGCCCTGAAATTATTCCTGGCCCACAGGATATATTCCACTGAGTAACCCAAGGTTTGAACGAGAAAAGGCACTGTCTTCCTGAGAGACAGGTAGAATTTTCAACCTCTAGGATGATAAACGCCTAGTTTTCACACATCACACACACATGCATGGTTCACGGCCTTCAGTGTCATACTGGAGGCTTGCCAGAGCCACCAGCTTGCTTATGGCTAGCCAGTCCATCCTCCATCCTGTGCTGGGTGACCCACAGGGAATTTCAAAGACTCTTCTATGAGAATGGATCATTAGATACTTATTTACTATTGCTTTTCATTTTTAAAATAGGTCATTCATGCAAAACCATCTTTTTTGTCAGAGAGTTTTCCAAGTCAGTGCGGTTGTTCCCAAATTAATTATTTGTGTCAGTGTCAATAAGCATCTTGCTGCAACAATAAACCACTTTGCACATTGTCAGTTGATGACTGGAAAATCTGCACCCACTTTCTTAGCCATTTGCAAGGTATTTTGTAGGTGGCTCCCCTAAGAGCAGCACATTATTGAGGAAAAGCTTGCAGAATACATTTTAGAGGTACATAATTATACACACGTTTACAAGAATACGCTACAGAAAAGAGCAAACATCAGTAACTAATCCAACTAAATCCTCTGAGAGAAGATTTTTTACTCTTTGAAACATGGATGTGGAAAAGCAATTCCCATGTGCACTGCCTGATGAAATCATCTTGTTTGAAGATTTATAATTATATATGTCAAATGCATCAGTCCACTTTCAAGATTAGTAATGATGATCTTAAATTTGAATCGTGCCTTTCATCCCTGAGGTGTCCTAAAGGGCTTTACAAACCTAAACAGATACCTACCAGAACCACTACAGCTACCTCTAGGGGTGAAACCCAGCAGGTTTTAAAAATATCAACATAGATTGCCAATCATATATTATGGACTAAATAATGGCTGTCCCATAGGGTGTGTCTAGACTACAGGGATTTTTTGGAAAAAGTGGCCTTTTTTCAAAAAATCTTTACCTGCGTCTAGACTGCTGCTGCATTCTTTTGAAAGTAAATCGAAAGAACGCGGCAGTTTTTTTGACCATGGAAAACTTTGTTTTATGAGGAATAACGCCTTTTTTCGAAAGTGCGCTTTTGAAAAAAAAGTGCTATGTAATGCAAACTGTGCTTTTTTGAAAGAGGGCATCCAGACTGCCTGGGTGCTCTCTTACTGGTTGTAGTCTAGAGGCTCTTTTTCGAAAGAGGCTTGCAGTCTAGATGTAGCCTAATGGGTATACTGGAGAGAGGAAGAAAAGAGAGCTCAAGGAAACCTGTTTCCTGTCCTTGCCCTTCTTTACAGCTTACTTACCACCATGGTATACAAATAGGATATTTATGTTAATATATTATCCAGCAAGGACTACTGTCTGAGGAATTGTTCTTCTCTTTAGTCTGGCCCTCAAATGTAAGTTACATGCATACACTTCCTCCTTCACTCTCTGTCAGAGAAGCAATCTAAGCTGGGAGAAAAGAAAGCTACTTAATCTATTATGAGAACAGGAAACTTTTTAGAGGCTTTTAAATCATAAATAGTAACTAGAAAGTAATGATAAAATAGACAAAGGTCTGCAAGTCCCTATTTTGAGTTATAGAATAAAACACTCAAAGACAGAAAATAAGTGAAAAAAGGAGACTCCTCAGGCTTTAATGGGTTTGGAGTCGGGCACACCATTATTCATTTAGGGTCAAATTTATGGAGATGGTCTTTGTGCACACTCTGGAGTGAATTTCACCAGTATTTAAGCTAAAACTGATCATGAAGAGAAGGAATGGTAATAAATAATGTGACGTGTATTTCAAAAAGAAGTAGGATTTCAGTATATGTGTCTTGCACCTATTTTATTTTTCCTGTGATTAAAGATTAACCCAAACCGTAAAGTCTGGATCTTGATGTCATACAATCCAAAGGCCCTGGGACATTTGGATGTAGAGCCTTGAAGGTGTATGAGTGGTTTGGCCCATTTGCAGATATTTGGATCTGGGTTTGGATTTCAGGAACCCCTAAATCAGAGGGTTTTGGATTGGGTCTATTTATTTAAATCCATTTCTAGTCCTTAAATACCTTTCAGGAACTGCTGAAACAGAATCACATCATATGCTTTGTGATTTAACTTCATTATAATGTATTTAATTACAATATAACCGCAGGGCTAAATATGGTGCACAGCCACCCTGTGACACAGCAGGACAAAGCTGATCAATGACAGGTTGTTAATGCTGCTGAATTCAAACCAGACACTTTGTTTTTAACATGAAGGCAATGAGGTGTTACCTAAAAATCAGGTAGTTGTAATGACAATCATTTGAAGTATTAAATGTGTTATTAAATAATTTGACCACTAAGTTTAGGAATACCAAAACTACATGTAAGAGATGGAGCATATGGGAAGAGAGGGCGTTACAGTGATTGTCAGCGTGCCACCACACACAAACCAGCAAAGCAAAGCACTACCAGATCAAAGCCTTGCTTTTGATACAATACTCTAATAGGGGGGCTCTTGAGACCCAGTTGGCAGCTATCAAAATAGCACCAGGGCAATTTCAAGAGGAGTTGTGCTGGGAGTATGAAAGGTATTTTGTAAAGCTCAATAAAATACAGGAGAGAAAGAAAGTCAGACTAGAATATTTTCTCTGGCAGAATTTTCAGGGTGACAGAAATGGAAATAGGTTTGTGTTTTGTTCCTAAAGAAATCTGTGCAAACTCTGGAAAATATTGCCTTGCAGAAATGGTATTGTGAAACACTGACTCTTTAAGATGAGTTAGCATATAAACCAAATGCTCAGAAAGAAAGCAGCTTTTATTATTCTATCTGGGGATACACTGAATAAGCAAAAATTATGAACTCGTACATTTTAAATGGATGCCTGTCTACTTTAAATCTTAGGCATTTTTTAAAATGTATACTATGTGCAGCTTGTTATCTATTTGGCCCTTGTCATAAAATCTGAAGCCCTCAGCTTTAACTGAATCCATGGATACAGATTCCATCAAGCACTGAAGAGCAATATTGTATTTCAGTAAGAGAAAAGGTCAAACTAACACAGAGAAATATTCCATTACACCACATCACAGACACATGGGTTTGCCTCTAGTCTAAGAAAAGAATATCCATTTACAATTGTTGCCCATAAAAGCTCTCCAATGTTGTCTTTCTAATATATCTGCAGTATATGACATTGCCGGACATCCCTATATCCCTATATGTAAACAACAAGAAACTTTAGAAAGTACTGAAGTAACATTATTTAGTTACCTCAGCCAACTGAGTATTTTTAAAAGGAAGATAATAGTAAATCTTGAAGTCCTATGTCTAGCTCAGTGTACAGGACTGCCTTCTCTAGAGGGAGGTATAAGAAGCCATTTTGCAGAGTTGCATACACACCATAAGTCACGGAGAAAAGTCATATAAAGTTTGTACACACAACCACAATTCTTTCAAAAAGAATTCAATACAGCTAAAAAGAAAAGTTGTTTTGACCTTGACAACACAGATCTTCTATAAAAATATGAAGCCTCTACGATATTTGGCCCTGTCCATTAAATGCGGCCATAGGCATGAGGAAATATTTGACACCAGTGTTATTTCAAATGTTCAGCATGACTCTCAGAGGGCAAGATGATCTATCGGACCTGATCGTTGAGGTGCTGAGCATGTTCTCATTAACATTAAATGGGGTTTGAGGTCACATCTCTTAGGGGCAAGGAGACTGCCGAGCAAGGACTCTACCTAACAAGATTAGACATATAATAAACTAGAAGATTTACCTGGCATTGCTCAGGTCCTTAAATTATTTTTTTCCATTTAAATCATTGCTCTGGGGTGGGGCTGGTGATGAAGGGTTCAGTATTCAGGCTGCCCCAGGGAGAGAGGAGTACCGCAGCCCTCTCAGACTGCAGCAGTGAAAAATGCATCTTCATGGCCACTGCAGCTCCAGTGGGCATAGCTGGGGAAAAGGTGCATCTCCCCTGGCTGGGGCAGGTCTAGATTTGTCTGCCCCATGCTCTGCCCAGCTCTGCAATTTGCATACCTTTTTCCAATAGTTTTTTCCGAAGAGGCTTTTCCGAAATTTGGCCCATCAACACTGGGCCAAATTTTGGAAAAAAAAACTCTTTTGGAAGAGCCCTTCTGCCTCGTGGGAGGAGGAAGACAGGGCTTCTGAAAGAGAGCGTCTGCTCTTCCGCAAAAAAAAAGTGGAAAAGCAGACGCGTTCCCTAGATGCGGCAGAGTTTTTCCAGGATACCTCTGGTATCCCGGAAAAAAACACATAGTCTAGATATAGCCCCTTTTACCTGCCTGGTGATTCTCTTTTCTGTATGATTTTGTGTGTCCCTGTACACATCGGGCGGAGAGGGGGTCCTTAAGCCCGCCCCCTGCACAACCAAACCCTTACCTTGCTTTAAGTTATGATAAGAGGAGGCTGCAAACCAAATTTGGTGGGCCTAGCTCTTACCATCTAGCAGGAGGTCTTGAACAAACAGACAGATGGACAGACAGACTCTCTCACTTGCTCACAGACAAACTCTAAAATATATAGTAGATAATGCTGAATGAGCAGGTTTAGTTAAAGTAAGAACCAAACATTTTAAAGGATAAAGTTCAGGTAACTCCCTCCCACCTCCATCCTCTTATATAATGGACATGCTTTGAAAAGTTGATTTAGGTTCTAATGATATTACCACCTCTATTAACATTGCCCATTGTAGGTATAAGGACTATCTCTGAAGCTTGCAATATCACTACTACTGGAATGGACTTCCAAAGACTATTCACGGTATTAGATCTTATTCTTTCATAGTCTCTTGTTGGTTTTCTGACCGGGAGAAAGACAGTCAGCACTGGGTCCCTAGGTTGATAACATTAGTTCTGGTTTCCCACGTAACAGAGGGGCTGGCTGAAAGTCACCATTTTCTAAACCAACTTGTGGATAGGCCACTGAATCAGCCCATGCGAATTTTAAGGTCAGCCACCTCTACTGTGGCTTTCTGTATCAGCAAACATTGACTGTCCAGCTATCCATCGAGCTGTAGTCACAGCATGAGAACTTAAATAAGCCACAGATTGCACAGATCAAGCTATCTGGCTATGGATGACATATCCCACCAATTCCTGAAATCACAAAAACCACTATGGACCACGTAACCACCTCATGTCTCTGGATCTGGCCAGAGAATGCTAAAGTGTCTGGACCCCATTTCCATCCCAAACAAGCACATTATTACTCACCTGACAAGCCGCCCTCCCATTTCTGACCTGCCACGCAGACTTGGGAAACACAGAAACACATCAGAATCCTGGATGATGCAGCTACTTGATGTACAAGTGGAAAAGCAAAGGCTTCCTTTTCTACAACTGCAGCGAGAACATCCCAACCATTAAACACATCGTAACACAGTGCCCCAAATACAGATTCAATGGTGAATTGGTGATACAGGCTAGACCTCCCTGATCTGGTGTTCAAGGAAATTTGCCAGATTGGAGAGGTCCCCTGCCACCGGCCAGCTGTGTTGTTGATCCTGACTGGAACCCCTACCACGGGGCAACTGGTCACGTCACCGGACGCCCTCTGTTATGGGGCTCTTGGCTTACTGCTGGACTGCCCTGCCACAGAGCTCCCAACACTGCTGGAGGCCCCTGCCATGGAACTCCCAACCATATTGCGGGGCTCCCAGTTGAGTTGTCAGTCGCCCATGCCACAGGGCTCCCAGCCATACCACTGCACCCTCCCCCCTCTCCCCGCATGGCTCCTGGTCACAACGCTGGCCCCCTTCTGTGCAGCTCCTATCTCTGCCATCTCCCCTGCCATGGAGCTCCTAGCTACACCAGCAGCCCCCCCCTCCCATGCTGTGGAGCTCCTGGCTGCACCACTGCCCCCTCCCCCCACCCTGGAGCTCTCTGGTCCAGGAACATCTGTGGTCCTACCGAAATAGAGATGTTGCCAGATCAGAGTCCTGATTTAGGGAGGTACAAGCTGTATCCACAAAGTTGTAGAGAAGTTCTTGAAATGGTTTATGGACCTACAACGCTATAAAGTGTTGCACTCCCCAGTTCTAGTAGTGGACTTTGATATGGAAGGATACCTAATGGCTAAGCATCTGACATATGTCTAATGGGAAGAGGAACCATGAAGACATATGTCATCTATACAGTACATTGTTCTCTCTCTTCTTCCAAAGTCCTTGGCTAGATTTATTGTAATTAGTACACATTGTACCTCCCTAAACTGGGACTCTCTGGTCCAGCAACATCCATGATCCGCCAGGATCATGATTGTTCCTGGACCACAGAGCCCAAGTACAGAGAGGTTGGGCTGGACCAGGAGCACCAGATGGGGAGGGGGCATGGAGACTCAGCTGAAAGCCAGGGAGCAGGGGAGCAGGGGGGCAGGCAGCGCAGCAGGGAGCTCTGGCCCCTGCAGCCAGGCAGTAGCGAGGGCCCAGCAGTGGCAGCTGTGGAACTCTGATCCCTGCTGTAGAACTTGGGGACTGCAGCAGCCATCATGGAGCCTGGGGACAGCAGCAAGCTCCAGCCCCGGCCCTGCAGCTCCAGCCGCAACAGCCTCAGAGCTCTGGCAGCAGCAGAGCTCCGGCCCCGGCCGTGGAACTGTATCCCCGGCTGCAGAGCTTCACCCCCAGCAGCAACCAGGGAGCTCTGTCCCCGGCTGTGGGGCAAGCAGGAGCCCTAACTGGGGGCAACAGGACATCATGGGCCATGTTGGAAGCAACCTCCCCTGGCCCAGCAAATCCCCTCATTCAGGACTGGTATGGTCCTGAGGGCATTGGATGTGGGAGGTCCAACCTGTATTACCTATAGATTAACAGGCTCAGAATCTACAGCTGGGGTAACAAGTGATCCTCCAGCCATGTGATGTTATTTAACAGGGAGAAAACCTTAGCCTAGCTATATCTCATATAAGTCTAGTCATTCTTTAGGGATGATATTTAACATCATTGCTTTACTAAAAAGCAAGAAGGGAAAAAAGAGTTTGCGTCTCCTCTTGGCCATCATTCCCATTGTGCCTGGGGATACCTACAGAAGATGCAGCAAGATTTACCAGCATTAGTTCACACTGCTGGCTACAACCTAGATTAGCTCTTACTTGATTTTTCTCCTGCCATCCCATCTCATTATTTTGTGGATGGTTCCAAAACTGACTGTGGAGTCCTGGGAGGAAAGATATTTCAGGGAACATAAGAACATAAGACTGGCCATACTGGGTCAGACCAAAGGTCCATCCAGCCCAGTACCCTGTCTGCCGACAGTGGCCAATGCCAGGTGTCCCAGAGGGAGTGAATCGAACAGGTAATGATCAAGCGATCTCTCTTCTGCCATCCAGCTCCACCTTCTGACAAACAGAGGCTAGGGACACCATTCCTTACCTATACTGGCTAATTGCCATTTATGGACTTAACCTCCATGAATTTATCTAGTTCTCTTTTAAACCCTATTATAGTCCTAGCCTTCACAACCTCCTCGGGCAAGGAGTTCCACAGATTGACTATGTGCTGTGTGAAGAACTTCCTTTTATTTGTTTTAAACCTGCTGCCCATATCACAGACCTGCTGCTTGGAGGAACTTACTCTGTAACTCTTGGGTACCACTTTTGGGACTTAATGAGGAAAAAAAAACTTGAGTGAAAAGTGGGCCTCACCCTAGTACATATTTAGCACTTATATTCAAATATAATAAAGATCTTCTCCAATGCTATTAAACAGCATTTCAAGATCTTTCTCCTACTACATTGTTCAGGACGTGTTATTTTCAAGTTTCTCAAAAAGTCATTGTCAATGGGGCATCATCGCTGAATGTGGGTGTTTCAGTGGTGGTCTGCAGGGATCGGTTATAGTTTATCAATGATCTAGAGATAAATATAAAATCTTTGTTCATCAGATTAACAGATGGCACAAAGCATGGCAGAAAGATAAATAATAATGAGAACAGGGATCTAGAGCTGGAGCTGGATCTGAAGCTGGGCATGTTCAAACAAAAAGTGTTTAAATAAACTTGAATGCAAAGTCATAGGTCGAAAAATGAAGAATTCAGGCCATACCTACAGAACGGGGCCTGTATCCTAGAAGGCAGTGCCTCTGGAAAGGGTTTTGAGAAAAAACAACTGAACTTGAGGTCCCTGTGCAATGGTGTGGGGAAAAGGACTAATTCAATCCTTGGAGGTGTAAACAGGGAAGTATTGAGTAGAAGTAGGGAGGTGATTTTACCTCGTCATTCAGCATTTGTTAGATTGATATTGGAATGTTGTAGCCAGTTCTGGCATCCTTGGAGAGGGAAAGCATCAAAAATATGATTTGAAAGCTGGCAAAATGTCTTACAGTAAGAGATTTAAGGAGATTGAATCTGCTTAACTTATCAAAATGATGACTGAAAGGGGACTTGATTACAGCGTATACCTTCACCTGGAAAAAATACTAGCTAACAAAGGGCTCTTTAATCTAGTAGAGAAAAGCATAACCAGAACCAAAGGCTGGAATTGAATACCAGACAAATTCAAATGAGAAATAAGGCAAACATTTTTAAGGGTGAAGACAGTTTAACCATTGGAACAAGTTACCAGTATAAAGGGTAGATTCACCACCTCTTCACATCTTCGAAACAAATTTTATGCTCTCATCAAATCCAAGTTATTGGGCTCAACACAGGAACAACTGAATGAAATGTAATGGTCTTTGTTATACGTGAGGTCAGACCAAATGATCTAATGGTCCCTTATGAGATTAAAATATCTTAATCACAAGGAGCTTTGCCTCATTAAGGACTGTAGGATGTGTTCCATGGAAAGGAGAGAGACAGAAATGCTGGCCACTATTTTGAAAAGCAGTTTTGTGCATCTTCTGAAAGCACATCCAAGCAGAACATTCATCTCAAAGACATCTGTGAGAGATTAGTATCCATTTATCGTAGCCACTAGGCAGAAACAATTCTGCAAGCATTACTCATGTTCTTCCACGGGAAGTCAGTGAATAAATGTGAAGACAAATCAGCTGAGGATTTGGCCCACACAGGAGAGCTGACAGCCATGCCAGGCCCCTGGGAAGGGGAGGGGAGGGGCCCTGGCTCCGCACTCCTGAAATGGGAGGGGCCTCAGGCTGAAGGGGCAGGGCCAGAGGCAGCCAGCCCTCAGCACCACCCAGAGTGCACAGTGCCCAGAATGCACAGTGTGGTGCTGCGCGGTGCTCTGGTGGCAATTTAAAAGGCCCATCCCACCTCTGTTGTTGGACCCCTATTGCTTTTCCTTCTGTCCCTGGCTGAGGCACAAGTCAAATGATTTACTCTTCCAAAATAAATTTAGCAAACTAGGGTGGCCACCGCACTAGAATCACAGAATAATAATAGAACTGGAAGGGACCTTGAGAGGTCATCAAGTCCAATCCCCTGCTCTCATGGTAGGATCAAGTACCTTATAGACTATCTACCTGGGACGTCTTTTCTTTTTACTGCTTTGCTAACAAATTGCCTTGCTTTTTAGATGGGAAAACTCAAGAGCATTTCTTTCCACAGTGCTGTGGCCTCTAGCTGGGAATTGGCATTCAATACTATGGGTGTTCGAAAGGCTATCAACATCTGGTGCAGTAGTATCTGGATGAAAAGCCTCCATATTTCCCTTGAATGTCACATTGTTTTCCATTCTCAGATGTGGTCTTGTCTGTTCACCTTTAAGAACATCAGTATTGAGAGTTCTTCATTAGTTAGCAGCATTCTCTGGTGCTATGACTCTGCATGCAGAATAAGCAAAGAAACAGAATAGTTCCAATAACTATGTTAACCAGGAAGCATTCAGTGAGTGGCAACTCCTCCAGAAACTAATCTATGCTGCTGGGCTCTGTCAGTCCCCCATGACTATCAATTTTAATCACAAAATTAAATATTTAAGATAGGTTTTGTTTTTTAATAACCTGTAATTGACTTTATCCTCAAGACCATCGTACATTCCACATTTTCTACTTTCCAAATTATGGAAGTGTGGTGCATGTTAACTCTTCCACATGCCCTTTCATGTCTTCCATCCTTAGTATAAGTTGAAACTCTCTAGTCCACCACCCTCGGGACCTGACCGAATCTGAACCAGAGAATTTGCCGAACCGAGAGAGGTCAATATTGTCTAGCAGCATTACCAACATTTGCACTGCTTACTGGGCTCTTAGAAGACATTTAATAGAGCTAAATAACAGCATAGAACACTGAGAGCCAGGATTAGTGGCTGTAAAACAATGTTATGGGATGGCGGGAAACTTGGCCACACTCATGAGAAGCAGATAGCTGAGTAACTACAATCATTCCAGACCACGGATGTTGCCGGACCAGAAAGTGCTGGACTAGACAGGTTCAACCTGTATTATCAAAAAAAAAAGTTTGACTCCAATAAACAAATGTGCTCTTCATTTCCCCTAAACCTCTGCTCTTCCTCTGAATGGATGCACCTTAATCTCCATTCTCCTTTAACCAGAGAGTCCAGTGCCATCAAACAGAAACTGCTTTGAAACATAATTTTGAAAACTTACTTTTTAAAAATATTTTGTCTGTTATGTTCATCTAAGTTTGTCTTGTTTTACTCCTGTCACTTTATCCTCTCATTTGGTCTTCAATTAAGTTCCAGTCTTAATAACTATTTCCCACTGAACCCTGGATTAGCTGTCCTGGATACATTAGCAAATACTAAGTGAACTTAACAGAAGACTCTATCAGTGCATTGTCTAATAAATTTTTTTTCAAAGAGAGCTGTGGAATTTTAAATGTTTGATTTCACAGTATGACTCCAAACACTTAACACTTTATTCATAAATGTGTATTCTATGTATCACTCTTGCTAAAGAAAACGATTTATTTTTAAAAATGCATTAAAGCATGAAAAAGAAAAAAAAGAAAAATAATGTTCTAAATGCTGTGAATAGCTGCGGGCCTGACATCCTTATACTGAGTGACCTATGGTTAAATGATTCAAAAACATTTAAGTGGTCTAGGAGCTAAAGTACCATTGGCTTTCTATCAGATTTGGCTTCTAAATTACTTTGTAAAACAGGACACAGGCTAAATGACTGAAAAATTCACCTTATATGTGCAATATTCATATCATTTGTATGTATTCATTTGCAAAGTTCTAAGGCAGCAAGTAAAGAAAACTAATGTCCCAATATTTTACCACTTAATCAAGAAAAACCTCAGTGCTTAATCTTATAATGTTGTGGTCTAGTGCAAAAAAAAGTGATTTGGAGTTGAAATAGTTTGTCTCTATCTCTGAGTTAAAATTTTGAAGCTAAGGGGAATTTCCTGTATCATATAAGAAAGAAGTTTGGATCCCAGGGTTCCAGTTCTAAATATGTCACAATGACTCTAGTCAAGACATTTAACTTCTGTCTCAGGCTCCTCAGGTGCAAAATGGGGATAATGCTTCTCTACTTTCAGGAATTTAACCGTCCTCATATTCGTAAAGCACTTCGAGTCAGTTACTTCAAGACATTTTGGAAATGTTGGTTGGGTTAAAGTCCACATTTCTTATTGGATCAGATACTGCCTTTAACCTTCCCATGCCACCCACACACACAAACACCAAAGCCACATCTATACTAACCAGAAGGTCAATGCTCCAGAGGTCGATCTTCTGGCATTCAATTTAGCGGGTTTAGTACAGCTCCCACCAGTGTCCAGTACTCCTCCTTTTGTGAGGAATAAGGGAAGTCAACATCAGTCTTCCACAGCATGGATGCCACTAAGACTTGGCTTAAGGTAAGCCAACTCCAGCTTTTTATGTAGCTGGAGTTGTGTACCTTAAGCCAACATTCCTGGTCTGGTGTAGACCAGGCCTAAGTGTTGAATTCCTAGGTAGTGGTGCATTTGCAATATCTGCTGAAGGCTCAGTTTTACAACAAAGCCCCACAATGTATTTAATATGTCAGATTCCATATCGAGGCCAGCCAAAGCTAGCCAGTCACTCCAACCTCTGCTGTAATAAAGATTATGGAAGTATTCAGAAAGATTAATTTCCTCATCAGAAGGAAACAGACTCATCCTTCAATCCTGGTGGTAGCACCTATTCCAGCCTCCTCAGACAAGGTGCTTGCATGGCAGTGCACAGGAGGCATTTAAGGGTGGGCTGGGGCAGAAAATTCATCAGTGTGGATTGTCTATCTCGTCACTCCATGGTGGGCACTGCAGTCATTTCTGCAAAATGGCTCAATATAAATTGTTTAATGCATTGTGGAACTCCATCACTGGAGATATTTAAAAGCAGGTTAAACAGACACCTGTCAGGGATGATATAGACAGTGCTTGGTCCTGTTGTGAGGACAGGGGACTGGATTCGATGACGTCCGGGTCTCTTCCTGTTCTATGATTCTATCGTTCATTCTTATATTCAGGGGCATGCCTGCTAAGATTGTAAGCTATTTGAGATTGTGACCACATTTCTGTTGTGTATTCAGTTCTTAGTACAATGGGAACCTGCCCCATAACTGGGAATTTCAGAGCAATACAAATAAATATGAAGAACAGTGTTTCAACTGCAGATTTTAAAAACTGTATTCACACCTCACTATTTAAAGGCAACAGTTTAGATTCTGCGCTGTAAGAACTGAAAAATCCTCCTCAGCCCTTTTAACAATCAGACTTAGGCAACTTTTCCATGTCTTTGGTCCACTGCCAAACTGTAATAATACCAAGCATTCAAAAATAGGATGAATATTTTTATCCAGTGGACTAGAAGGTGAGACCCATTATGGAATATAAGGAATTTACGTATCTAGGGTGGATTCTCATGAGTGCCTAAGGGATTTCAGTACAAACTCCTATTGAAAGTCAGCTTCCTTTGGCACTTTTTAAAATTTTATCCCCAGCGAGACAATCTGAAATTGGGTGACCAAGGCCTCCTAAGTGTTTTAATGGGGAGAGTGCATGTTAAATTATTGAGCTTCTTAAAAAGTGATACAGCAGCATAAGCAGGGGGATCATAGTGGGACAGAAAAAGAAAGAGGAAGAGTGACTTGTTATTGTATTTATAACTAATAGGCCATTTTTACACTCTGTACAATTGGTTCCAACCCATAACACAGAAGAGTTTCCTCCGTTGGAATGGAACATTCCTGCACTACATCTCCATCATCTACGGGTGTATGTGTGTGGAAATAGATGATGTCCAACTGTGCATTCTTGATTACTATACCCAGTAGGTTTCTTATAGCTCTGTCCCAATAGACAAAAGGGCTAAAGGGAAGTAACAAAAAGCAAAGCTGAGCAAGTACAGCCCTGTCATGTCCCTCTTCTAGTGCTAAAATTGTAAAATAATAAAAGTTTAAAAAGCTCTGGACATTTAGTTCTTAGTAGGGTTTGTTAAGAAGAATTCCAACTCACCCTCATCAAAAGCCTTGGCTATGTGGTCCATGATTAACTGTAGGCGGGCCTTTCAATAGAGCCATGTGAAATCACATTCATTACCCCTGGCATTATGTGGTCCGTGAAAGCCTTGTAAGCATCCAACTGGATTCTTATGGATTAGTTTTGTCATAACCAAGCCTAGGTAGTTAGCAACCACTCTGGCAGGCCTGACGATGGCGGGGAGGTAAAGGAGGCAGTTGGCCCAGGGCCCGGTGATTCAAAGGGGACTGGGGCTCCCGGCCATGCTGCAGCAATGGCGGCTGGACCCTCAGGTGCTTCAAATTGCTACCTGAGCCCCATGTGATGCACTCTAAGGGTATGTCTACACTGAAGAGTTTTCCCAGAAAAATGGCTGTTTTTCTGGAAAAACTACACTTACGTCCACACTGCAATTGCATTCTTTTGACAGAAAGTCGAAAGAATGCAGGGGGTTTTCTGACAGTGGTAAACCTCTTTCTACAAGGAAGAAGCCTTTTTCTGAAAAAGCTCTTTCAGAAAAAGGCGTGTGTGGACAGAGAAGAGGGGTTTTTTTTCCCCGGAAGAAGAGGTCTCCGGGAAAAAGCACAGGTGCCCTGGTGGCCACTCCATCCACAGTAATCACAGCTTAAATGCAAAATAGCATCCAATCAATGTGGATGCTATCTTTGAAAAAAGCAGATTGCTTTTCAATGTGGATGCTTTCTTTCGAAAGAAGTTTTTCCAGAAGATCTCTTCCGGAAAAGCTTCTCCTGAAAGAAGTCTGCAGTCTAGACATAGCCTAAGTGGCTCTGATGGCTGGGGGTAGAGAGGGGAGAGGCGCTAGCCTGGTTCACTCTGGGCAGTGCTGTGGACTAGCTGTCCTAGGCCTACCCCATCTGCCCAAAGCCCCACCCCTTCCAAGAGCACAAAGCTGGCCTCCTCATCTTGAGGAGTTGGCCGCCCTGCACTTTGGTCTATATTATAAAACCAGCGTTTACAAAATACCCTACTCTTATGAAAAATTTCCAGGGATCTCAAATGTTTACATTAAGCCATGACACGTACTGTGGTACAGTGGAACTATGAGGCAGTTGGATGCTGGGTTATATACAGTGCAATAAAGGTTTGTCAACCACAGAGATTTATATAGTTTAAGGGTTCAATAATGATATATTAAATCAGTTTCATGATTATTTCCCTGAGATATTTTCATAACTATCAATTTTGCTTCCAAGCCTGAAAATGCTGATGGTGCCAGACAAGTAAATGAAGAACCAGGGACTGCAACAGAGTCGGATTAATGGTGTTTTTATTGGCTTTTGCAAGACTTTTAAGAGTTGGTGTTACTATGTGAAAAAAGTGGGTGTTTTTTCCTGTCAGTGTTTCAATTACACTTCACAACTATTAAATGCTGATTTGTTTATTACATTTCTGACATTTAAAAAACAAATTTCAAAGAATGTTGCTGCCAACTTCTACCTGTTCCTTTTTTCCCCCAAATGGATTCATTACTTGTTGACCATGTGCTTTGAATTGTTTCACATTATTAAAGGGAAGTGCTTACTTGCATATGGTGTTGCTAATAGCAGAGTTGGATGTGATTCTTTTTCTGACTTCTTTTTGCTTAGACAAATCCCTTGTTAGTGGGATTCTTTGTTACTTTTCTGGGAGCCAGTTTATTGGCGAGTAGGTCATTTTCATTGGAATACCAACTAAAGCTAAACAGCATGCTTTTTCTGCTTGGTGGAAGTTTATTCTTCCTGGAGGGAGGCTATGGGTGAGGGCTCTTTATGAAGATTCTTTTTGTTCATCTATAGAATATATTTCATTGTAGTTTTGAGAAAGCAACATTCTCAAAAAGCTCTGCTTCCATTAACACATCTACTTACATCCTCCCTGTAAATGTTAGCTATTCACCATAACGTTAGATTGCCTAAGTAACTAGTGGATCTGTACACTAATTTCAGCAGAATATGTGAATTTGCAAATTTCTTGGATTTTTTTACATCATGGGAAATTTTCCTATTATGAAAATTATTACAGTTACAGGGAAGTCAATTGCCTGGATCAGATTAAGGAAAGCCCCAATGGCCAGAAGTTTATTCCCGGATTGAAAGCTATGAAAATATTATGAAAATACATCTTAAAGAGATAGTGCTAACAAAATGATAACACTCACCATATCTTTATCCCAATGGGACAAATTTATATAGTTTATTCCTTCCCCTCCCCCTCCTTCCCCACACACACATCCATGCTGATAGAGAAAAATAACCAAGCATATGGCTGGAAAACTGGATATAAAGTATTAAATACTCTCATCAGAATTAATTAATATTCTTAGGGAAGAAACAAGTGTATAAATGTTTCGATAAAGAAAGTTAACTGCTCTTTCAATTATTTATAGAACTTATGAGCTGGCAAGTCATGACACAGATCATGACCGTGTCTGGGAGCAGAGAGCTTAAATCTACACTCCTAACCCCCTATGCTGATAAAGAGATTGTTTTCTGAACATTCACTTGTTTGGGTTGTAATTTGGAATATCCTAATTCACTCAGCATGAGACTGAACTTTGTGTAAAATAATATCTTTGAGAAGATTTTATAAATATAGGAATTGCATGAAGTGATCAAGAATAGTTTATACACTTGCAGATTCATCTACAACACATTATATATATGCATGCATTGGTTAATTGCAAGTCACATCTCAAAGGAAAACCTATCAAATCAGCCTAAACGTCCACCCAACCCATGTCTGGTCAGCAGGGTTTGAACCCAGAAAGCACAACTTCACAGCTCAGTCCTCTATTCCTTGAGCTAAAGGAATAGTTCAACTGGCTGGACACAGAAATAGACTAAAGAATGGACCAGTTACTAAAGGGGGACATGACACACTCTTTGACAGCATTTTACAATTAGAACTTGGCACCTGCAAATTTGTAAACAATCTCCCTTCTCCCCCGCCCCTTTTTTTTCTTAAAATTGTGCTTGGCCTGCAAAAAACTGAATGGTTGAACTGCTAGTGTAATGAGACCTATCATGGCCCTGCTCTACACTAGGGAGTTATTTCAAAGTAACAAGTGGAGCATCCACACTACCCAGCCCATTATTTCAAAATAATAACTCCTGCTTTCCATAAGGAATAATGCTAATTTCAAAAAAGCGGTTGTGTGGGTGCTCCAGTGCTGCTATTTTGAAATAACTACTCCCCCAAAGACATTCAAAGCAATTACTACCCCAGTGCTTCCTGGGTCTCTAAGTTGAGGTAGCACATCCACATTAAGGGAGCCTCCCTTCTACTAATTTCAAGGCTTCTTTGTTGTGTGGACACACTTTTTCAAAATAGTTATTTCGGGAGGTATTTTGAAATAATTTCCTAGTGTAAACATGCCCATGCTGAGCAAGGCTGATGGAGAACTACAAGCAAACAAGATAGTCTATCTACTATCCCTTCTCTTACACTTAGCTTGTGAACCCTTTGGGGTGGGGGGGTAGGGCAGATAAAGACTTTTCGTTCTGTGCTTGCATAGTGCCTTGCACAAGTAGGTCTCCATTATTTGTATTACTGTTGCATCCCAGAAGTCTATTCATGGACCGCGAGCCCACTGTGGTAGGTCCTGTACAAACAGAACAAAAAGATGGCCCCAACCCCCAAAGAGCTCATAATTTAACTATATGACAAGAGACACAGACGGGGTAGCACAAAGGAAACAAAGCCACTATATTGGCCGATATAATGGGCAGTGGTCTCAGCACACCAGCAGTCTAACTATTGTCAGGTTTTTGGAGGTATATGGCAAAGGAGAGTTTTGAAAGTGGATAAGGAAGTTAGTTTTGCAGGCATTTCCCTCAAGCTTGAGCAGCAGCATGGGAGAAAACACAAACTTGCTTATGTGAAAATGTAACATGGGCAATGGAGGTTGGCATCAGGGGCTGACCAGAGGCCGGGGTCAGCATTGCAGTAGCAAACGAGAGACGATAGCAAAGGTGAAAGTAAACCAGTGCACAGGTCAGAAAGTGGCCAGTTGGGGACAGGGCTCTGGATGCTGCAGGCCACCATACATGGGTAATTTTCCCATGATGGCCGTTCATAGCAATAGGCAATACATGCAGCCACATAGGACACCATGAAATTTGAAGTACCAAGTTGCCCCAAATTTCATGGTACCCTATGCTGCTGCATACTGCCTATGGGCTCCAGCCACCTCCATCCCCCAGTCTCCCACCCGCAACTCAGTGACAGTCTGGCTGCCCCATGCCACAGCCCTGGATATTTTCCCACCCCATTCACTCCCGGTCTGGTCACCCTCCACCCCATCCCCCAGTTGCCCCCAGCCTCTGCTCAGCAAGTGGTAGCTGAGTGGCCCTCATGGCTTGGAGGACTGAACAGGGGGCAGCCATGCATCAGGCAGCTGGAGAGAAACGGTGCTTTCCCCTTAAAAGCGTAGCTTCTCTTCAGCCAGCTGCATGGCAGTTTGATGCTCCTCTGGCTCACCCCTCCCTGCCAGTCCTGCACCAGGTTGTCAACTTTCCCAGACCAGATGGACCAGACACCATTGCAGTAAATGGCATCCAGGCCATCCAGTTGAGTTGGCAATCCCATTCCCCACTGCTTCGGCCTACCCCCCACACCATAGAGCAGCTGTTCCTGGGGGTGAGGGTGCCACTGCTGGACTACGTAGCCAGCACCAGTAGGGACAGCCTTGGACCCTGTGCCAATGCTGGGCATGAGTGGTCCACCCCTCCTCTTCTACTCTCCTCCCCCACAGGAGCACAAATCCCCACCATGGCCCCTGGATGGCCAGGGGCAGGAGGATGAGGTCTCACCTCTGGTGGGCCCTTGGGCGCTGCAGCCCCAGTACCCCCAGGCTCCAGCCCCGGTGCTCAAGTGGCTGGGCAGCATGGTTGCCACCTCCACCAGTCCCAGGGATCTGGCAACCAGGCAGTGTGGTCACTGGGGATCCAGTGGCTGTGCAACACAGCGGAAGGACTCAGGAGGTTGGGGGAGCTTCGGGCTGGGAGTGCACTCACCCTTCCACCCTTCCCTGAACTCCCCTCACCTCCCAAACCCATCCTTACTCCTGCACCCTCCCACATCCTCTGATCCCTGCTATGACTCCTGACCTTGCCCACACCTACACCAACCCCCCTGCCTTGAGCCTCCTGAACTCCCTCCCACACTTACAGGTACTGTTGTATTGCAAACCCCCAACTCCCTGCCTTTAGCGCCCTCCCCCCACCCAGAGAATTGCAATATCTGTGAGAAATATATATCACTTTTACCCCTGGAAGATAGATGTGAAAAGACCCTGAAAACTTTGAACATAAAGGCAAGTAACTTATGTTTGATGCCATAGAGAAGAGGGAGCCAATGGATCGCTGCAAAGCATGAGGTAGGAAAAAAGATTTTTACTGCAGCATTCAGAACAGAGGAGTGGGGGCAAGACTGCATTTGCCACAGCCAAAAAGAAGCATGGTGTGGTAATTGAGAGATGCTGAAATCTTACAGGAGAATTTTAGCTGTGTAGATGAATCAGAAAGGTGTTATGGAAGTTATGTGGAAAGAATGAGGAAGATTTAGACATAACGGGTATGTCTAGACTGCATCCCTCTAGACAATATCCCTCTAGGTCGATATTGCAAATGAGGCAGGGATTTAAATATCCCGTGCCTAATTTGCATAAAAATGGCCGCCGCGTTTTGCTGACTCTGCACTTTGTTGGCAAAAAGCGGCTGTCTAGAGGGGAATCTGTCGAGAAAGAAAGCCTTTTTCAACAGATCATGTAAACCTCCTCGTAGGAGGCATAAGGGATCTGTCGAAAAAGGCTTTCTTTCTCGACAGATCCCCCTCTAGACTGTCGCTTTTTGCCAACAAAGTGCTGAGTCAGCAAAATGCGGTGGCCATTTTTATGCAAATTAGGCACGGGATATTTAAATCCCTGCCTCATTTGCAATATCGACCTGCCTAATCTGCATCCCTCTGCCGACAGAGGGATGCAGTCTAGACATACCCAACCTGGATATGAGCACTTAAAGAGGGCTGAGTCAAAGAAGATGTCTGAGTGACAGGAAGGGTGGTGGTATCCATAGTGATTAAGAAAAGAAAGTAATGGAAGGTGGACCAGAGATCAGAGGCTCTGTTTTACCTATTTTGAACTTGAACTAATGGCTCCATGTCAGGGAAAGGCTGAGATTTTAGTTTAGACTGAAGAAAACAGGTTTAAAGATTAAAGAGGTAGATTGGTAAATACCCAGAGATGGTAACTGAATTTGTGTTTGAGGATTAGATTACCCAGGGCTAAACTGTAGAGGGAGAAGAGAAGGGAAACAAGGACAGCCCTGTGGAACCCCTATAGAAAGCTGGAGGGTTCTCCAAGGACAACCTGGAGAATGATTATAGAAGGAGGAGGAGAACCAGGAGAGGACAAAGTCAAGGAAGCCAAGGGAGGACAAGATTTTAAGACGAGCACGGGGACCGTGTCACGGGACAGATCAAGGAAGATACATGATGGAGTATTGAGGTTATGAGCTTTAGCTAGGAATAATCATTAGAAACTTTTGCTGAGAATGGTGTCAGTGGAATGCCAGGGGAGGAAGCCAGATTGGACAGGCTCTAGAACTGAACCAGAGGACAGGATTTCTGACAGTGATGACAGGCTGCATTTTCAATGAACATCAGTATGAAAGGGAGATACGAGATCATGCAATAGTTGATTGGTGGGTGTTTTAAGAGGGGAGAGACTCAAGCATATTTCTACTGGGAGAGAGAGAGAGAGAGGTTATGGAGATTAATAAGGGAGAACAGAAAGTCTTGGTTAATGACTGAGGCTGCTGTGACCTTAGTAAATTAAAATAAAAGTAGTAAAAAGAGACTGTATGGGTTTAAGGACAAATATGCCATTGTTTCCACTAGTTACACTTCCAGCCATACACTCTTCTGATTTGCAACTATTTCAAGGAACCTCCAATAGCTTCTTTGTACTTCACTGCAAATGAAGGTAATTTACATATTTGTCTTTCTGAAGTACAATACTGCAGTAACCGGCATGCCCTAAAGTGTTCTCCATCAGTATTGTCAGATTATCCTTTCAACCAGAGAGGGACAATAAAAAAGAGACAGACAAGTGAGATAAGAAGGGAGATCAGAAAGTCATTTTATCGTAGCAAGTGGCAAACATATAATTAAGTTTTAACAGACAGCAAGTACAGAAAATGGGTTACGTTTATGGCAATTTTAAATAACACATTCCGCTAAAGAACAAAGTGATGACATCTCATATACTTGTGATCAATAAATAATGAGCATAGAAAACATAAGATATTTTTATCTTGATGTTAAATAGACATTTATTCTATACTCTCAGAGGCTAAATGAATTTTGCATTTATTTCCTCCCAAAGACCTTGAGAGTTTTCTTCAGACCTCATATAAGTTCATAAAAACCTCAGACTGTCTTTGTTCCATTAAGCATGCTAAAAGGGAAATGACAAACTCTGATATGGAATTTGTAATGTTTTATTTTTAAAACAATATTAGTATAGTCACTAATCTGTGTTAAATGATACATTCATCATTACAATAAGAGATGAGAAAATTCATAGGACATAATCCATACAGTATGTTTTCCCCAATAGGTAAAAACATGACATTTCAACATATTATTTGTATTACAACCACTCCAGCATCCCATTGTGATAGGCACTTTAAAAACCATTTTTTCCCCACCTGGAAAAAATGTACAATCTCCTGACACCAGCTTCATTTCCTAGAGGTACCCACAAAGCAAAAGACAGCATGACTTATGTCTTCAGTACCACTAGCACTGATGAGATCCATAATCTCTCTGGGATCATTGATAAAGAGGCTATTTTATTCCTTGCAATCTCATTTCATTTTACTCCAAAGCAAAGACACTTTCCACAGCTGTCTCTAATATTTTCACCCAACCGACACTTGCTCAGAACAGTATTTTCTCTATTTAATTCAAGGATAAGCTACAGAAAAGTGGTAATCTTAGTGAAAAGACAAGAACCCAGGCAAAATTCTTAAACTGTGGAGTTCCTCTGGAGAAGTAAGACAGGTACTCAGAGGTCCAAGTACCTGGCCCTGCTACAAACTTTAGTGGGAACTTAGCTGAGTAGTTTACAGCCAAAGCTGCAGCTTTGTAAAAATACACCTGCCCCCTCTGCGGGCACTCACTACTTTGGAAAATATAGTTTAATAGCAATGTTTCCCAAATGGTGACTCCCAGCAAGATTGCCACATGCAGGGCCAGATTAACTAGTGGCACTAAGTCCATCTGTCCTGTGGTGATAGGTCCACCTACCCATTCCAGATGTTGTGACTTGGCAGATGGGTTTTCAAAACCACTCAAGAGGAGTGGTCGTCTCAAGACTGAGTAGTGCTGCAACCCTGCGTGCCAGACTACAGTGCCATTCACTCCTTTTTGGACTGGTCATCCCATTGTTGTGATGGAGAAGCAGCCACACAAAAACTTAATAGCATTGGGATGTAATAGCATTCTCCCCAACCCACATCCCTCCAGGACATCACCTCAGCCCTGAGGTGGGATTAGAGCTGTGGAGCAGAAGCAGAGGGTACATGTATGTAATGGTGGGTTGCAGAAAAGAGGAGGGAAAATGCAGTTGGTGGGTTACCTTGTAAAAAGTTTGGGAAACACTGCTCTATAGGACAAGTATATGGTGAAGAATTGCTCTGTGTGGAGTTCTTCATGTATCATCTTGCTATTCTTTGGGCAAAATGGCTACAGCCCTTGGATGTGTGAAAGGAATCTTTCTCCATAGTAAAGCAAATCACAACTATAAACCATAGGGGGAGTGACTCAGGGCCATCATAAGGATTTATGGGGCCCTGCACAATAATTAAACTGGCGCCCCTCTGTCCAACAGCAGCCTGGGGGATGGCCATTTTTTAGAGATGTGACTTTATACACTTCAGCAAGGGTGGGCAATAATTTTTGATGGGGGGTCACTACAAGAATTTGGAAAGTGGTCAAGAGCCACACTCTTCCATATTAATGGAGGAAGTGTGGGGTACAGGATGGAGGTTGGGTGCAGAAGGGAGCTTGCAGTAAGGGATTGGAGTGCAGAAGAGGGTGTGGGGTGAAGAAGGCAGTTTTAACCTGTGTTAGGGGACTAGAGTGCAGAGGCTTGGGTTGGAACCTTGAACAAGGGGAGGTTGGGACTTGGGGAAGGGGACTAGGATGCAGGAGGTGGTGGAGGGGTTTGAGCTGTGACCTAGGGCAGGAGGGGGTTGTGACTTGGGGCAGGGGACTGGGGTGCAGGAGGGGATGCAGCAGTTTGGGTTGCAACCTGGGGCAGGAGATTGGGATGCAGGATCTGGGAGGGGATATGGATGCAGGAGGGCGGCAGAGGGTTTGGGATGTGACATGGGACAGGGGATTGGGATGCAGGATCTGGGAGGGGATATGGGGGCAGGAGGGGGCAGAGAGTTTGAGTTATGTGGGGTAGGGGTGCAGGAGAGGGGGCAGAGGGTTTGGGTTGTGACTAAGGATATTAAGTATCGGTTATTTCACTAATCGAATAGTCGATGCATTTTTGCATCAACTATTCGATTAGTCGATAGGGCAGCACTGCCACTTTGAAATGCCACCATGGCCGGATGTAGCTTGCGAGGGTTATTTTGCCCAGGCCTGCTCTTAAACAACACACTAATGAAATATTTTGAAAACAAATTTTAAACTAAGGTCCTGTGGACTAACACAGTAGATCCAGAAACTGACAGGGGGGTTGGCAAATGCCTGATAAATGACTTCATTCCTACTAAAATGGCTCTTTCACAATTTCTGCTAGTAGGTCTGAAGGCTTCTTCACTTGTAAATTCACTAGATCATCTCCAGAGGAAGCAGAGCCACAGAACAGGACAGGAAGAGGCAAGTGGCTGGACGTTAAGACCCAGTGGTGTCCCAAGTCTTTGGGTGCCCTACGCAACTGCGTAGAATGGTAAGAAGGGCTCTGAATGCAGTGTAGATTTCCTCCTTCATGTACACCCAGGAAATGGGCAGAGCCTATTGGAAAGCGCACCATTATAAAAATGGATGCACCCTGCATTACCAGCCAATGCACTACAAAGTATGTACCTGTCACACAATTTCTTCCCACACTTGCCCTCTGGCCATATGTCCCATTGCCCTCACTGAAAGACTATGCCACAGAAACACAGTCAAGCTTTTTATGAGCACTGGGCAATGAACAAAAGGCTTAATTGAGCATTTATTTGCACACCACAGTCAACCTTGCTTTTTCTAAATACATTTTAAAGGAGGATTAATCCCCCCTTGCCCATTTTCAAAGATAGTCTGCAGCTCAACAAAAAAGGAGATTTATAAAAACTTTTGTATACAAAGTAAAAATGAAAAGCATAAAACATGCAAAATAAAACCCTTTGCTCATTTCCAAGGAGATCGTAAAGAGTAGATGGATACTGATGGGATTCTAGAGCTATCCTTCTCCATGGCTCTGATTAACCTTCTGCAAAGGTCAGATGATACACACACACACACACACAAAGGAGCTCTTCGGTTTTGAACTAACCTGAAAGAAACTGTTTTGAGAATAGACCCATTGGCACTGAGGAATAGACTGAAAAAACTAACAATAAAGTTTATTAAAGTAAGATCCAAGACTACTGCCCAAAACACACACAAAAAGGAAAATAAATAGAAACTCAGAAGAGGCAAGCATGTCATTAGATCATTTAGTCAAGTTTCAGTTCCCTGCATGAAAAGGTAAATTACCAAGTAAATTGCACAGCATTAGCATCCTTTGTTGCAGTTCCATTGTCAAATAAAGGAGATAAAATGCATTTCAATTAGCCCATTTCCACCATTAATCATTGTGATATCTGATGCTGAAATAATCCTTTCACCATTCCTACTTGGGGGAGGGAGGTCAAAATTGGATTCTAGGAAGTTACTGACTGGCTACTTGGCATTGAGACTCTTACATAAAATTTGTGTGACTGTAATAAAAAACCATTGAATCATTCACACAATAGCAACATTTACCAAGATAAATATGTTTTGAGATTAAATAAAATGTGTAGGCCACAATGACTGCTGGGTGGCATTTAAGTGTCATATACACACATACACTGCAAGACAAGTCTTGCTACTAGTTTGTTTGCATGGTTCACATAAGACTACAATGGGCAAAGTACTAGAAAATGCCATGTGTAAGAAACATTGGATTGACAAGAAGATGAATGACTCCTTTCTATCTCTTTTATGAGTCAATAAGCCTATTTTAGAAGAATATAGAGTCAGTTTTCTAGAAGTGTAACTTCATTGACTCAAATGGACTTCTGACTTACACCAGTGTTAAGAGAATTGGACCTCAAAACTGTATGCTTTGTACAGGGACTGAATATGCTTTAACACCCTGAATGACTCCTTGAACCCCTATGTTCACAGATAACTTAAACTGTGTGTGCGCCCGAGTGTGTATACACAAGAAAACAGCTCGTTCAGCTATTTCATTATTGCTGGTGTCTAATGGGGCACACAATAAACTGACAATGAGATCTTCTGCCTAGCAGGTCTGTCCATGATCTCATCAGGTTTGGATAAACTATTTGGCTATTCCTAAGACACTGGCTTAAAGCATTTTACTACACATCCCTTCTCTCTTTCTCTCATGCATACATATTAAATACAAAATAAATCACCCTTTCTCCCCCAAGAAATAATAATGCAATTGTTCCAGCATGCACAGAAGGAAGGAAAAAATAAGACAGAAGATTAAGTATTTTTTTCTCTCTTTAAAGACTAAAGAGAGCTCAGGTAGGAATGCTTGAAAGATTATGGTAATCAGGCAGATAGCGGTTATGTATTGCTTAGCTCTAATAAACAATTACTGATGGCTATAGTTCCTTGAAAAGATTATTACACTGTCTGATATTAAAGGAATCAGCATGGACCTATTCTAATGTGATTTGTGGTGGATGAATGTCAAAAAGTACAAAGAGAAATTTTCGGTAAGCTCTATGTTCATACCAAACTCTCTGAAGTCCACAAAGGCTTGGTGACTTTTCTACGTGTCTCCATACTATCAGGAGGTGGAATTCTCAATAAAGTCCTAGTTCCATGACACACTAGGATGGTTTTGAAAATGCTCTTTTTAAGAAAGCCTCCAACCTGCTTGCCAAAGGACAAGCAGACTTATTTAGGCCCTCACCAAGAACACATTCGCTAAAGCATTTTGCAGCCCTAGGTAGCAGTGTTGTCTTCAAGTCGTCATTGTCAAGTCCAAGTCGAGTCTCAAGTCACTACAGTTCAAGTCTCAAGTCGAGTCTCAAGTCCCTAAAGTCACTTTCGAGTCAAGTCCCAAGTCGAGTCTCAAGTCTTAATTTAAAAAATGTCAAGTCACTTTTGTACAAGCCGTCAATATCGGCATTTTCGAACAATGTTTTCACCAAGTCGATTTAACAAAATTAGCAAGTCTCAAGTCGAGTCTCAAGTCACAAACAATGAACCCGAGTTGAGTCTCAAGTTGAGTCACCTAGGCGACTTAAGTTGGACTCGAGTTCAAGTCATGGGACTCGAGTCAACAACTCTGCTAGGTAGCCACCTATTCTTTCACGATGGTAGCAACTACCCTGTTTTTATAGAAGTCATTCTCTATAGCATTTTCACCTAGTCCTTAATACGATTTAAGCAATTATCTACACCAGGAAATTTTTCAAGACCAGTTGCATTTCAAGTATCTAGGAACTCAGTAACATTGCTGGTGCTGAATGGGGCACCCAATAAACTGACAGATAAGATGCTGTCCTGTCTAGCATGTCTGCCCATGGTCTCATCAAGTTTGGCTAAACGGTTTGACTATTCCAACAGCTACAGACTCCAGCTATTGAATTTTCAACCTAGAGTATATGGGGGCTCTTGGGTCACTTCAATGTGCTTTTGAAGATCATCTCTTCTGGTGGGGAAATGAAAACAGAACTGGTATTTTTAATGTCAGTCTTTCCTCCGTGCACAGTATAACTACACTCAAGTCTTGCTCTGAGCATGCTAGTTGCTTGATGTCAATATCCTCTCACACTCAGGGTGCAGGAGCTGTCCATCTCACATAGATAGCACTGCATCTGCTCGAATTGCAACTCTGTTCCTACAAATTGCTGGTTTTCCTCCTGAACCTTTCTGGCACTGAATCATCTCTCATCTGCACCAATGCCAATACAGGGTTGGACAGGTCAATAACAACACAGAAGCCATATAATACTGCATCCAATTTCTAGCTTCAGTGACTCTATTTCCAGAGAATAAAATTTGCCAGTGCTGCCTCTGCTAACGGGTGACAATGAACCAACAGTGTTTAGTGGGTAATAAGGAGGAGATGAAAAACAAATAAAACATAATAATATAGGGAAAAATAAATAAGAAAACATGAAAGAATATGGGAAATATAAAAAGCAGGAAAGCAGAAAAGTCAAGAGGAATGATAAAAACAAGTATGTAGCTTCTAAAGAGAATGGAAAAATAACTATATTACAGGAGGAAAAGGTTTTTATTAATAATGCAAATATAAGAAAATAGATTTTAAAGGATGATTAAAAATCTATATCTTTGCACACTACTATAGAAACATAAATATCCAAGAGAGAGAGAAATAAGAACAAAATAATATATGTAAATAATGTAAATGTTGAAAATGAATAAACTAGTCCAAATAAAGTATGGATTACCCCCCCCACCACCACCACCACCAAAAAAAACCACCTGCATATTGTTTAAATGAAATAACCTTAAAATGTTCAAATAAGCTTAATGTAAATATATTCCCACAGGAATCCACACTTAGGGCTTGACTGGGATGGAAAGCAGAAACACCAGAAGGGACAATTATCTGAGTTAGTTTGCATCTGCAAAAACAACCAGGAGTCCTGTGGCACCTTAAAGACTAGCTGATTGATTTGGCCATAAGCTTCTGTGGGCAAAGACCCACTTTGTCAGATGCATCACACTGCCATACTCTGTGTTGTTCTGTGATGAAATTCAGTGTCTTGGGCAATCAGTCCAGGGTCACTTTTCACCAACACCAATTTCAGTTTGGCAGAATGTATTAGCTACTGAGTTTTCTCAGTCTGTTTGCTGTAGTTGTATGCTTATTGGCAGGTGTGTTGTCCAGTGTTCCCTGTAATTTGAGCACTTGGGCAGCCACCCCGGAGAGATTCAGGTGCTGCCCAGCTGCTTGCCAGAGCACCCACAGCCACCCACAGCTGGCAGCATGTGTTTCTGCTGATGCTGCATATTCTCACATGCCTCAGTGCACATAACAAAATGTAATCCACACATAGTTGGAAAAATTAGAGAGAACATTGGTGCCGTCTCCAGATCCCGTTCTTGGGACACTAATGTGTGGTCACCAACATCATTCCTTACCTAGGGCCCACTTTGCTAGCCAAAGAGCTGGAGCAAGAGACCAGTGGAAAGAAATTAAACACAGCAGTGCACACCTCACTGGGGCTAACAGAGAGGGGTGAGACCCTTCAGCTAGGGAGGAAGACAAAGAAAGTCAAGGAACTGGTGCTATTGCCTGACAATTCTCATGGCATCCCTAAATATATAAAACACCGCCTATCCCTACACACCTGCTTAGCAAAGCAATCAGATATCAGAATGCTAATATGCACTGCATTAATATGCAAAGTCTCTGGAGTTCTACAGTACTTTAAATTTTATAAACAAGTGGTACAATTTAGGTAAATAATAGTACGGTTGTGACAAACAAGGAAACACTTATGGGAAGTTATTAAATTTGTACTGTGTATCTGAGAGACTTGAAGAGCTCCAGAGCAGCCAATGAGATCTACAGACTAAATACATACTTATAAAAGCTTTAGAAACCTGTTTTATTTACTCAGTGGACCAAAATGGCTTATTCAGATCTATTCTGGTCTATTGAGTACAGTAAATGTGTATTTAGGCACATAATAAAAATCCTTATGAAATTTCTTTGAAAAGTAATTACATTACCATACATGCACTACATTTTTCTTTTCCAAATACCAAAAACAACTGGACCATTTTACAGATTCATAACTTATTATTAATACACACAGGCAAACAAGCATTAATTACTGAGCTGGGACATCATTTGCAAACATGTAACCTGGAGTGAACATTCACAAAT
The DNA here is from genome assembly GCA_019425775.1 of Rafetus swinhoei. NCBI lineage: Eukaryota > Metazoa > Chordata > Testudines > Trionychidae > Rafetus > Rafetus swinhoei. The sequence continues at coordinate 15,581,730 of CM033428.1, read as the reverse complement.
GAAGCAGAAACCCCCCGAAAAATAAGGCTTTATAAACAGAAAATCTGAAGCAGTCTCAACTCTGGAACCATAAACATGCTGCAATTCATGTAACAGTACGACCCTCAAACCACACACACCAGTGATCCTTGAGAGCTGTGTTGATGCGATAACAGAACTGCTGCTGAATACTGTAGACTGTCAACTAGATCCTTAGCTGGTATAAAATCAGTGGGGCTGCATAGAGTCCGAAAGATCTGTGCCAGCAGAGACAACTGAAGATCTAGCCTTTATTATTTGCTCCAAAAGAGTATACATTTCTCTTTAAGACTAGGATGACCTAGATTAAAATGATACACCCATATGGTGTTCTGTTTCATAGATCCAGAGACGTGTATCTTAAATAAATAAATAAAACAAAACAAAACCTTTCCTTTACATCACCAGTCATTGCCTGGTCTTCATCCTTCCTGCCCCAATTCTTCAAGTGCTCTCCTGAAACACTTAAGTCTGGATGCATCAAAGCTAAGCCATTGTAATACAGTAGTGTAGAGACAGACTACAGTGATAGAAAGATTTTTTTTTTTGTCACTGTAGGAAGTCCATCTCCTTAAAAGGCAGGAGCTTGGTTGACTGAATTTGTTTAATAGTGGTGAAGGAGGCCCTCTTCCTATTCACCCTCCTGGCTGTTTATGTGAGCTTGTCTTAATAGGCAGCAGGTTTAAAACAAACAAAAGGAAGTTTTTCTTCACACAGCGCACAGTCAACCTGTGGAACTCCTTGCCAGAGGATGCGGTGAAGGCTCGAACTTCGACAGGGTTAAAAAAAGAGCTAGATAGATTCATGGAGGTTAGGTCCATCAATGTCTATTAGCCAGGATGGGTAGGAATGGTGTCCCCAACCTCTGTTTCTCTGGAAGTGGGAGACAGGGGAGGGATCAAGTGAGGATTACTTGTTATGATCCCTCCCTCTGGGGCATCTGGCATTCACCACTGTCAGCAGACAGAATACTGGGCTAGATGGATCTTTGGTCTGACCCAGCACGCCCATTCTTATGTTCTTATGTCTGATGGGCTCAATCAGATAGATGTACTCGGAGACCTATCTTCCTCCTACTTTGTGAATGGCCCTGGGGCTTGGGCAAAAACAGGCATGAAGGCACCCAGAGGAATGCAGCAGGCAAAAACATAAGTGCCCAGGGAACTTTTATTGCAAAAGCTTAGGCATCAAGTGCGTTTAGGAGTTCAGCAGAAGTTTTGGGCAGAACAATGGAACCTAGAAGAACTTTGGCACCTAACTCCTCTTGGGCATCCAGGTCTTTGTGTAATCATCCAGGTCTGCACATGCAGAATCTCCTGTTTTTAGTGGCTCCAAACAGCACATCCTTCCTTGACATAACACGCTTCAGAGCAGGGACCTTTCACTACATGCCCAGAAGCCAACAGTAAAACATTTTTTTAAAAATGCAGAATTTACTTTTGATATTTAATGCAAGTCTTCTTCCAAGAAAGTGCTCTATGCACCATAGGAGGTAGGGTGCCCTGTGTTCATGCTGACAGTTCCACATCTGTGGCCAGATCTTCTGGTGCATTAAGATTTAGTCTGGAACAATGGAACAAACCTTCCTTAATGTTTGTCTACCCAGCCAGAGGAAGATCTCCCCTTCTGATGGTACAGACCCACTATAGTGGTTCCTAGGTTGCCTCTCCATGGAGAGTAAAGGAAGCAAGGCCAGGAGAAAAGTGTGGTCATGAATTTCCACTGCTCTGACACCCCCCAAGTATTGACTGACCCACTGAGACCACAGAGTAGCCTTCAATGCTGTAAGATCATTTGCTACATTATCACCACCTTTGCATTTTGCACTGGGCAGCCACCTGGAACCAAATGCAGGACTGGGACCAAAACGATCACTTGACCCAAGACGATTATTAAACTCATGCAGTGCATTTGTCATATACAAAAGCTATGGATCATCTGCTTAGATTCAACTAAATTAAGAAGACCTATAATTTCTGTATTTTAGTGCATTTCATATGTAAGCAGTCAGTCACAGCTCAGAAAACTAATGCAATTGATTTCCCTCAGGGCTAAAACGTCAATTGAAGGCAGAAATGTCATTTTACATTAAATATTAGTCCTTGGCCCCCTACAATGTAAGACCTATTTTTTTTAAAAAAAAAAAAGAGCAAATAAGTCTACTACTGAAAATATTACCTGTTATTGTATAGCAGACAGACTGCCAGGAGGGGAAGGGGGTTGATCATGAATCAGAAAATCTGTGACAGGGCCCATAAACAATCCTAGTTTTGTGGCCTAATTTCAGGAGGATGCTGGATAACCTGATTTGCTGGTGAGTATTTTCACACTGTATTCCGCTGGGACCATAAGAAATAGCTATTGCCAACCTTTAATTAACCCTTTGAATGAGGATAGTTTCTAGACTGACAGACAAATAGATACATTCCGCATACTTCACTAAGGCTGCTCAAATCAATTTGCACCTTACTGCAGCTTCTGCACACAAAACAGGTGCTGTAGGACAGGTCTCAGTCACCTGTGCCAGGGTTTGCATCACAGGAAAACATTTAAGCAGGCGTTCAAGGTAGCTGAGAGAAAAGGAATCTTTCATATGGATAGCAGTGCACCATCTGGGATAATCAAAAACAGATGCCTTCCAGTCTGGCTCTCGCCTTGCATTTTAACCTGGCTATTCAGAGCTGATAAGATTCATGAGCCAACGGCTCTTTGTTTGCAAGCAGGCCATTCCACTTTAATTACTTGCACAAAGTCTAAGAGCAGATCTTCAGGGCACATCACAAGCCTGTCTTTTTCTATCCAGACCCTGAGAATTGGGCTGACTGGGGAGTGCTTCTAGTTTTGTGGGGATGGAGAAGTTCTAGTGCTGACTTTGTGGAGAAACATGTATGTTTAGACAATAAATTGTTATCAACCCAGGCCCCTAAATGGTTTCATTTTATAATTTAAAACAACATGAATTGCTCTACTTATGGGTGTTACAGTTACTTTAATACTGTAGTGTCTTTTACTGTAGTAAAACCAGGCAGGCATATTAACACACATAGAGGGTTAATTCTCTTTCTGCGAGAAGCTCAAAAAATCTGCTCTGAACAACTTACAGACCTGATTAACCTCCAATAGGTGCTGGAATTCACAGGTTACTTTCTATAGGCCATTTCCCTGCCCCACTGCTGTACAATCCCCTAAGGGTGAAGGTTTCCTTTTTCTCACTAAAAAGGCTGTCACTAGGGTTGTCACTCTCAAGACTTTCTTCACAGGTCTCTCCTCTTCCTACGGTCACATTCAAAAAATGACTTGCCCCTATTCATTTGAAATGTTGTCAAGAATGTTCACTTTTCAAACATTTTAATGGGCTGCCGTGATTTGGAGTCACTTCAACATCAACAGATTTTCTGGATTTTTTTTTTTTTTTTGGTGTGTGTCTTCTTGCTCCTTATTTCCTATCCCACAGCTCAAGATGTCTATAACACATCAGATGGTATTTGCCTCCTGGTTCTGCATTTTCTCCCTTGTACCATCAGTCCAAATCCCTTCAGCTGTTACTTCATTTCTTCTTTGTTTATATTTGCCTCAAGAACTTCAAATCGTATACTGAGCCTCTGCATGTTTTAACACCTTCTCGCTCCTCTCTTCTACATAGCCATCTGTTATTTCCCATCAGGCACTTCCTTTTCAGCCTGGAAATCCCTGAAATCTGCCATTTTGCAAATCCGCCAACTTCCTGAATTAGGCTTCCAATTTGCTCTTCATGGAACCACTTTGTGTAAAAGAACAATTCAGAAAATCTTCCAAATAATGCGGCTGGGAAGATTTCTTCCTCTTCCAGTACTGTGTTCAGACATTGCAATACTGACCAGCTGCAAGGTCTGCCAATGATACAGATGGGCTTGGCTTTCACTGAATTACTATTGCCTTCTCTTAATACAGCCTAGTCAACTTGGCGTTCTCCTACCTTGCCTGTCCCTCCTACTTATTTTCCCTTCTTGGGTTTTGAAGTTGCCATCAAGGATTGAAATTATGCTAAGAGATTGCTTTTCTTTCCAAACTTCCCAGCATTTAGAAAAAGATGTTAAATGGTATCTTTCTACGTGCAAGGTACATCTTTTGTGAAAAGTTGGAGATGCCCATCTTATTTCCTGAGAATTGTCCCACTGAAGTTTAGCACACACAACAATCATACTTAATTTTCCATGCTCTGGGCCTGTGACTCTTCTTTTTAACAAAGCCTATGTCCAAAAGTCTCTCCAGCGTAATTTTTAATTTACTGTTAGCTCTTCTGCTAAAACTGATGCAAATTGTTTCACAATTTGCATCTTGAGCTCATGATTCAACTTCGCAATGCCCATGTGGCGCTATCAGGCATAAAAATGTATCAGTGTCCCAGCTGCTCACTTGAAAGAGGACAAAATATTTCCAAGTATATGAAACAATTGGTCAGTCAGAACACTCAGAACTGAATCCAGGAATTTCCCTCGACTGCAATTTGTCATTTTGGACTTGCAACGTCAAGTGGAAGCCAACAGATTTCTGAACCTGCTTTTCTATTTCTGATATTGCTGAGCAACTGTGGCAACCATGGACATCAAATGCTGGGAACGTATGCCATGCAAATGCCAGGCAGCTTTGAGTGTTTGTGATTTGTCTGCTTCCCATTTCTAACAACTTATAGATCAGACTAAATTCCAGCATGGCTGGCATGTACAGGTTTAGGATATGGTAACCTAAAAGGGACATACTTTTAAAAAACCATCACCTGCACTGTGTCACCCATGCCCTCTTGCCTCCTTCATCAGGCTCACCTGAAGCATGTCAATCCCCATGGAGCTGGAAACATTTTTTATTTTTAGGACCCTTTTCAACGTTAGGTTTTCACCAGTGGAAAAGTGTGATTTCTGAAGCTGTTTTTATTAAATATTACGGTCACCTAACAAGATCCTTCTTAGAGATGAGACTACTCACATCCAGAAACAATGAAAGGAGCCAAGAGAAAAGGAACATGTTTGTTTACATGTTCAATCTGTGTTCCTCATTTTCACTGGGCAACAGGAAGGTGGGTGCAGCAGCTAATCATGCCAGAGAAGAATCCTGCAGGATAGGTTTTTTTATTTAGCTGCCAGTACAGTTCATTCTGTATTTAAATGGAAAAATTCAGCTGCTTTCAGCCATTCCCAAGCAAAAAAAGTAATTTCCAGCAACTGAAAATCTATACACTAAACTGTAAGGGTATGTCTACACCTGCACCCTAGTTCGAACTAGGGTATGTCTACACTTGCACCCTAGTTCGAACTCCTCATTTTTTGAGGAGTAACGTTAGTTCGAACCAAGGGGTTTGGTTCGAACTAACACGTCCCGGCACGCACTTCCTGGTTCGAATCAGCTGTGATTCGAACTAGTGCGCCGGCGAGATCATGCTAATGAAATGCGGGATATTTAAATCCCCACTTCATTGACTATTTTGAATGCCTGCATTTGCATCCCTAGTTCGAACTAGGGTGCAAATGTAGACATACCCTAAGTTGTTTTATCACATGCCAGGGAACATTTCTTATTTGGGCTCTTTCAATTTCCCCCCAAAATCCAGTGCTTAATTTGTGACAAGGCTTGGCAGATATAGCCTGGGCACCTCTTGGCCTGCTGCATCAGTTATGTATGTTTTAAAAAAAAAAAAAAAAAGATTATTTGAGCCCCAGTACTTCTTTTATGACAAACTAAGCACTGACAAAAGCTCTCAGCTCTCTGGTGCTGCTGGTGCATATTTCCTGCCCTCTAGGGAGTAAGGGGCCTGCTGTTAATTTTAGACTTGTCGGCATGCCCCATTCTAAAAGTTGGTTTGCTTGTAGAAGCTGCCTTGTTTCTGCAGTCCAAGAAGTTTTTTAAACTTATCTAGAGGGTTTATGTAACTTATGACACTAGCAAAGTTCAATATTTGAGTACAGCATAATGAAGGTTCATGACCAAAGAAAATTACCCATTCCCTCCAACCCCAACCAGGCTATCCAAATGAGGAAAATGATCAGTTCATTTGTGAATTTAGTTCAGGGAAGAACCCCTTGCTATTTTCATCAATAAATACAGCTTTTATGAGGGAATTGGACATACTTCACAATTATTTTATTGTAACTACTGGAAATACCAGAGCAGACTAAGAATGGATTAGATCTTCAGAGTGAAAAATAATTAGAGAGCCAACCATTATTAATGGAGTTAGCATTGCTTATATTAGAAAATGGCACTTAAACAATTCGAATTCACTGAAGCGGACCACTTGGGTGCATTTATGGATAGCTCATCCTAGTCCAGAATTCCACATGTATGCATGTATCAGAAGCAACTAACGAATGATCCATCTCGGATCAGCTGTCTTGTCTAATACTGAGCATGACACTGCCTAATGAATTGATTCTTTTACTCTCCCTCTGCCCCAGGCTTCTTCATTTTAAACCAAGAAATATGTCAAGTGATAATTAACTCTCACTACATACAGGTTTGTACAAAAGTAATTAACTTCCCCATTTCTTCACATCAGGAAGATCCTGACTCCAGAAAAGTGTAAGATTGTCTTTGACAGCTGGTAGGAGAGTTGTCTTTGCCTTCATTAATTTCCATCCATTCCCCTCCATCACCACCTCAAAGCTAATTACTCCATTGCGTCATACTTTTCAAGGGTGTCACACATGAAGGAAGAAGTGGAAATACCATTTTGAATATTATAATTTTACAGCACTGGTCTATTTTTTTAAAAATGTGAACTTCACTTTTGATTATTATTGTGACCTCATCCAATTCCCCTTCTCCTGGCAATCAGATTGCAATTTTGTGACAATACATGCCCTGAAAGCATCCAGAGATGATAAAAATTCATCTGAAATGATAAAACAGCTGGAGATTTATAGCGATGTGAATTCTTGCTTCAAGCAAAGACAGAATGATTGTTAAAAATTAGCAAAATAAGCAATGTACAATGCAGTTTCTCCTCCTTATGACCTTGTAAAAGGTAGGCATTTTTGTTTAAAAGTTTCGATGTTTGGTCACTGTTTAAATAGTTTTTTTTAAAGGCTGGTGCTGTCATGGAACATGGTTTGTAGAGTTGGCCTGAGACAGAGCAACAATCCAAGAAATCCAGATCCCGGGATCAGTGTTCCCTATAAGCTGTGTGCTTGTTTTGCCACTCAGGAGAGATTAAAATGCTGTTCAGCTGATTAGCAGAGCCCCCACAGCTAGGTTTTTCTGTTTCTACTGATGGTGCACATTCACATATACTTCGGTGCACATAAAATTTATTCTATATGTAGATGGAAAAAATCTGCACATGGACGAAGAAGATTAGAGGGAACATCGCCTGGGATAACCTCCTGCCTTTTGGCCATCAGGAGTAAAAGCTTGATCCAAAGGCCACTATAGACAATAGAATGACTCCCACTGCTTGTAATGGTTTTGGATCAGGTCATAAGGAACTAAAGCCAATTCTTGGACATTGGTGATATGAAAGATCACCTCAAAAAAGATATTTTGGCCTTGGTCACCTCAAAAAAGATATTTTGGCCTTGGAAAGGGTTCAGAAAAGGGCAACTAAAATGATTAGGGGTTTGGAACGGGTCCCATAAGAGGAGAGGTTAAAGCGACTGGGACTTTTCAGTTTAGAAAAGAGGAGACTGAGGGGGGATATGATAGAGGTGTATAAAATCATGAGTGGTGTGGAGAGGGCCGATAAAGAAAAGTTATTTATTAGTTCCCTAAATAGAACTACTAGAGGACACCAAATGAAATTAATGGGTAGCAGGTTTAAAACTAATAAAAGAAAGTTCTTCTTCACACAGCGTGTAGTCAGCCTGTGGAACTCCTTGCCAGAGGAGGCTGTGAAGGCTAGGACCATAATAGAGTTTAAAGAGAAGCTAGATAATTTCATGGAGGTTAGGTCCATAAAAGGCTATTAGCCAGGGGATAAAATGGTGTCCTTGGCCTCTGTTTGTCAGAGGCTGGAGAGGGATGGCAGGAGACAAATCACTTGATCATTGTCTTCGGTCCACCCTCTCTGGGGCACCTGGTGCTGGCCACTGTCGGCAGACAGGATACTGGGCTAGATGGACCTTTGGTCTGACCCAGTACGGCCGTTCTTATGTTCTTATGAAAGGGAAAGGGGTAGAGAAACATTGATCCATTTGGTATAAAAGTATAGCTGAACAGTTCATGAACTGCCATTCTTTGCTTTCTGTGGAATTTCTTCCATAAATTGATAAAAGCCATGATATTTCACAGACCATTGAAATGTGGAAGGAAGGAAAATTCATTACATTGGGTTTTTTTAACTTTTGAGACAATTTCACATTTAGGGTATTAGGAATTGCTATTAAGTGATGGGAAATTAAATGTTACTGAAATTCTTGGGCCTGACCACTGCTGGTCCTAACTGATGTAGCTCAACATACTTCAATGAAGCAATACACATTTACACCAGGTGGAAATTTGGTTTATTATGTTATCACAGTGGGGAATCATTGAAAGAAGGACTGTACAACTAGGCTACATCTACATTACAAGGTTTTTGTGCAAAACCAGCTGTTTTGTGCAAAAACCTGGGGAGCGACCACACCTCAAATGAACTCTTGAGCAATTAAATGGGCAGTTAAACGGCAGAACAGAGGGCTTTTTCCACTCTAGGTAAACCTCCTTTTCTGAGGCATAGCTGCTTTTAATGTTACAGCTATTGCACAAAAAGGCCAGTGTGGATGCTCAAGAGGGGTTTCTTGTGCAAGAAATCCCTATGGAAAAAAGCACAGGTGCTCTGATGGCCATTCTGTGAATGGCCATCAGAGCTTTCTTGTGCAAGAGCGTCCAATAGTGTGGACGCTCTCTTGCGCGAAAGCACATCACTTTTGTGATGTGCTTTGAGGTGTGGACGTGCTCTTGCGCAAGATGTTTTTGCGCAAAAACTCTAACGCAAAAGGCGTTATGCACGAAGCCTGTAGTGTAGACGTAGCCCTACAGAATAAAATGAGAAAAACTCAGTTAACTTTCATTTTAAATCCGTGCAACATGAAGAATGCAAAACTGTGTATTACCATGGATCGCCTCATAACACCTTTTAAGCAGGGATTAAGGCAGAACCATTAGTCAAACTTATGTATGGCAGTTTGTTGTTCTTATTCTGTGAATAAGTCTCAACATGCATCTCATTTGATAGAGCTGTTTAGATGAAGAGTGGAAGAAATCAGTTTGTTTATTTCTTGGGTGGATGACTTAAAAAGCATTTCTGACACTAATTTGTCGAATGGATGAATATGAGCAACATAAAAACAAATTAAGACCTTGATTAAATTTTTTGGGCAAGATTCTCAGCTGGTGTAAATCAGTGTAGCTCCATTAGCTTCAATGGAACCTTGATACTTTACATATCCTGATGATCTAATCTTTTTAGACTTAATATATAATTAGCCATATACTTAGGCCACATTTTATACTCATCACACAGTTTCAAGATTAACAGATTTAACCTTTAAGGTGCTGAATGCCTCCACTTCCCTGAAGTTGGAGGGCCCAGGGACACTCAGAAACTCCAGAGGTGACACAGCATGTCAGGATTGGACCCTAAATACTCGAGAAAACCAATAAAGGGCACAATAATAAGCCAACTGAATAAGTGGGAAGTGATTGGGACAAATCTTCAGGTTTTAATATTGCTAAATCAAAGTTGGGCAATAAAACAGCGGCGGTTCACCAGAGTTAGCCCATGATGGTCCATTGCTGCTATATTTCCCTGTGCCTCTGCAGTTAAGGGTGCTTGCAGCTGCTGTTGGTGGTGGATCACCATTCCTGGCCAAAGGAAGCTGTGGGAAGTGGCACAGACTGGGACACCACTTCCTGCAGCTTCCATTGGCCAGAAACGGCGATCTACGGCCGACAGGAGCTGCAAGTGCCCATAGCTGCGGAGGGGCAGATAAATACAGCAGTGACAGCCTACCAGAAACTAACCCTGGTGAACCGTATCTAGCCTGTGTGCTGGTATTTGCCCATCCCTGGGCTAAATCATGCCTGGTCTAACTCGGTGACTCTCAACCCGGGGTCCAGAAGCCACAGGGAGACACAAGCAGGTTTCAGGGGTTCTGACAAAGAGGACCAGAGTTAGTCTCACTGGGGAGCAGGGCAGAAAGTCTAATCTTGCCATGCAGGGCTGAAGCCCAGGGCCCTGAGCCTCACCAACCAGTGGTGGATTTACCATTGTGCCAATTGTTCCCTGGCACCAGGCTCGAGCTCAGAAGGGCCCCATTTCTCTCCCTTCCTCCCTGATGCGCTGGGCAGTGGGAGCCAGCAGGGCATGATGCAGAGTCCAAGGTACTCTGGGAGCTGTAGTTCCTTGGCCAGCTCCCTGGAGCAGGGAAGGTATCACATTTCCCAGCATTCCTTGGCCACTAGCAACAGGAAAGAGGGGAGGGAAGAAGCTGTGAGAGTCTTGCACAGCACTTGCTCTGAATGGCTGCTGGAAGGGGGTGGTGCTGTGAGTGGGGAACATGTGTGCACAGGGAGTAGAAGGATTTGGCCCAGGTCTCATCCTTGGAAGCTTCCCCAGACTGGATCAGAGATGCTAGTGGCCTCGTTCGCTGCCCTCAAAGAAGGAATTGAGTGGACTGAGTGTACAATGCACCTCTGCCTGAAGCCTAGCAAGGAAAGTATGTGGACCCCCCCAGGAGGGGTTAATATGATAAATAAAAGAGGAAAGGCTCTACTAGAGCGCCTGGGAAGCTTTAGCTACAATACCAGGCAAGCAGGAGGATTTGACTCAATTTCCACAGCCATAGAAACAGAAATGGGCTTTTCCTTTCCAGACTTACCTAATGCTCAGAAAGGGAATCTAGCACCTGCCTTCCAGATTCGAACAGGCGTGTTCAAGTTCAGTCTGGGCTGCTGTTGCATCATTTCTCCAAAATCAAATACTGATCCACTGTAATTTGTTGTAGAAAAAGTAGGATAAAATTGAGCAACAAATGCTGGCATCTTCCCAGTCCTAACTGGGACTGTAGTTGCTGTTTTTCAACCACCATTACCGGGGGAATATTTATTTTTGTCTTTTAAAAATAAGACAGTAATATCACATTGATGATTTCCCCACAGAAACAAAGAGTGGAACAAAAGAACAACAAAGGCACCTCAACTTTTCCTCATTGTGTGGGACAGTCTTACAGTATGGATCCAGATCTCTTCCAATCACACAAATTGAAAATTGTTCCACTTTCTGAGTGCCAGGGCAGGGATAGGTAGCTGCTGAACTATGGAACGTCATTGAGCAGAGGCCAGGCTCACATACAGTAACTGATGAAGTAGGGTGGTCCTGGAGACATGGCTATAGACTGTGTGGATGAGGAAGGAGATAAATCTGTGGGGAGTTTCCCCTGATCACTATGAAATTTCTGCTCACTGTGGACACTGGTGAGCCCAGATGGGTGTATGGCTCAATGAGAAGAAGTAGGGCCGGAGGAACTGGGTATAGCAGCGCATACAAACATGCAAAGATGTGTCACCAAAATGAAAAATGCCTATGAGACTCAGTATTGGGTATTCTACAGCACTGCCACACCAGGCCCACACTCGGAAGGGGCCGATAAAGACTACACGGGGCCTCACAAATATGTCTGGCACCGAGCCCACAAAATGTTAATCCAGCCCAGCCACCACCCAGGACCTAAGCATAAGCCTGAGTAACTTAGTTTTAAGGGTTGCCCTGTGGCGTGTGACACCGGGCAATTGCCCTGCTTGCTACCCTCTAGTGCTGGCCCAGGCTTTTATATGCGGAGAACAATGGTTGTGGCACAGATGGGCTATGGAGCTTTGATAACACATTGCAGGGACCTCAGATAGAAAAAGATTGAGAATGTCTGGCCTAACCTACAGGAAACTCTCTATAGACGTTTACCCCAAAATTAGCCACATTCGAATTTGTGGGTATGATTTATTCCTCTGTGCCTATTACATGGCAATAGCTGATTGACATTTAAAGGTAAAGGTTCCTGTTCTCAAGTCAAATGCTCCTGCTCTTCATAGGGAAATGGCCCTTTGGAAACAGTCAAACATTTTCACAATCAGATAAAACGCTTCCTTTCTTGTCCAGTTACATGAGCCCATTTCTGAGTCTGCCCCACAGTGTGTGTCCCTTTTAGTCAGCTGCATAGTCCTTCTCATTCTCTCAGAGCTCAGGATTCCCCCTCCCATTTCAGTGCTGCAGTTCGTCTTTGTATTCAACCTGAGCTGTTGCTTCCCTTACCTCTCTGGCTACTCATTTGTTCTCTTGTCCCAGCTGTTCTCTGGCCACATTTCACCTCTTTTACACAGTTCAGGAGATTTCAAAGTCAAATTTATTTTAAAAATGTATGTTTCCCTGTACAGCCTGTAGTGAGCACAAAGGTACTTGCAAGGAAGCTAACAATTTAAACATACTGAGGACATTAGTAAGTTTCACTTTGAAGTCCGCTTTTCAGACAGCAAAATAGAATGGATGTGTGGCCTAGGTCAGACACTGATCACACATTGCATCTGGCTCAGTGAAGATGTCTAGCAATTCACTTTGAATAGGATGCTGGGATGTATTAAGCAGAGGATAGAGAACAATAGAGAAAATGAGAATTATGTGACTCAACAATGCATCCTCATTTCAAGTGTTGCACTCAGTTTTGGTTATATACAGAAGACTAGAAATAGAAAATGTCTGGAGAAGAGCAAAAGATATTTTTAAAGGTAAGGAAGCCTTTTGCCCCTTATGAAAGAAATTAAAATTATTAGGATTATTTATTCTACAAAGGAGAAGAGAGGGTTATGTACAATTATTAATAGGGTATAAACCAGTCATTGTGTTCCAACTTCTCCCTTAAAATGAAATCTATGGGACATTCAGCTAAAAAAAGGTAATATGTCAAATTATGCCCTTATTTACCCCATGTGCATTTTTTTAAGTCCAGTTCTCCAAATTCTTTTCTACCATATGAGTGCAGCTCCCATGGAAGTCAAAGTGAGTTGCACTCATGTAATCGAATAGCTAACTATATTTAAAATAAAGAATGTGAAAATATTTTAGGCACATCTATTCAACTTCTAGAATTTACTTCAGTAAATTTACTTTTCAGTACACAGATCACTTTTCTTCAAAATGTAGTAAAATTCAAATAATGGTTAGAAAAATGAATAAAAATTAATCTACATTTACATTAACTAGAATTAAAATGAAGATAAATGTGAATACTTTAAAGGCATAAAACCATGAGCAGCTGTGGTCAGGAACGAATTGCTCCTTTATAGCAATTAGGACCTGATCCAGTGCCCAATGTAGCCCATGGAAATACTCCCTTTGATTTCAATAGGAATTGGATCACAGTCTCAATTTTCCTTTGGTGCTAGTCTGGAAAAGTTTTCACATTCAAGGAATTCACAGACTGCCCATTTAACAAGGAAGGCTTTTTTAAATCTACTTTCCTCCACTTACTCTCCTGCACCTGTGCAAGAATGGGCACAAGTGACACTTTGATGTTTGTAGAAAAGTTTTCAATAAGTCTAGGCAAATTATTTCCATCAGAACTGTTTTACAACAACCATCAAAATGGAATACTTTCCCCCCAGAAAAAAAAGTCTGCTTTTCACAGAAAATGTAGGGGATTTTGGTTGAAAAATGGTACCCTCAAGATCCAAGAAAATTTTCCCACCATCAATTTGAAAACGTCAAAGGTTTGCCTTACTTAACAGAACTGAATCAAAATTTCATTTTAGTTCCATATAAATGTCTTTCTGTGCAACCATGGTGCCACACTGGAGTTGTAGTTCAGTTGTTCCATGCCCCCTTCTCCTCTATGGAGTCTTCTCCCCCAATGTATTACATCTCACGTGATACACCAGACCATTTGACTCCCATGATATACTGCAGACTCAACAAAACTGGAGACCATAGTGGAAAGTAGAAATAGAGTTTTCAGCCCAAAATTTACAGTTTTAATATTTTGCCAAAAAAGTTAAAATTTTCAACAGGAAACTTTTTCCCCCAGCCAGCTCTAGTTTTGAGATCCTCAGATAAAAGCCATTATATAAGTACAATGCTCATTATAAAACAGACCTAAATCTCAAATTGGATCATCTTATTTCTTCATACAGACATACAATAAAAGTGTCTGCATGGTGCAGAAATTACATATTTTTTAACTTTCTTCATGTCCTTTTCTATTGCCCCTTTTCCTCATTGTTTTACAAACAATATTACAGAACTAACTGTTTTATTCAGGAACAGCTGAAGGATTTTCAGAAAAGGAACCCATTGAATAAAATATGTGGAAACACTGAATAAAAAATCTCCATCGAGTTTAGAAAATCTTTTCACATTTCTCTGTGATCAGATAATATATAATCTACCATGCATGGTAACATTCAGTTCTTGACTTCTGTGCTGCTGGTTGGGCTGAATTTTAAAAAGAACAACAGTAATACAGGGTTTTATAAGAAGTTAATTTCAAAGCACAAGACCTCAAATTTGTTTTATGGGATCTCATGTTCAGCACTGACTAGGAAGGCACAAAACTTTTAGTCAAGAGAACAGACAGCTTTGTTTGGGCCACCTTCTAGACACTACATTTTGAAACCTTCTATTTATATGGATAAACAACAGTGGAACAGGAAGTGTGGATATACTAATGATAATCAATGGGTTGTGAAGTAATTCGGAGTAAATATCTTCAGCTGTCTGACAGAATTATGTAAAACCTCCATCTGTCTAATCTGAAATTTTCAAAAGTGCTCAGTGTTGGCGTAATTTTGGTCCCACTTAAATCAATAGTAAACTCCCATCGACTTCAGCAGAAGCCGAGTTAGGCAAATGGTGTGGACATTAGAAAGTTCCTACTCAAATGACTTCAACCACCTAAAATTTACAGGTATTTGGTGCATCTTAATATCTTGATTTTTTTTAAAGAGGAGCAATACACAATTTAGCAAGTTAATTTTTGATAGCCAACTACTGTCCAGGCACCTCAGACAGTCAAATTTCTCCTTTAACAATGGTCATGTAACAAGAATACATAATAAAGTCTCTCTGCTTTCTCAGGTTGACTTACTGCCTTGGGAATCTGCAGAGCTCCTTATACAAACCTATTGCAAAGGAAAAAAAGAGCTCAGTATTTGCCCAGATGGCAACATACATTTTAAATTGGCCTTTTATTATCCTAGATACAATAAAAACTATGATGGTTTACAGCCTACTTCTCAGAATTCTGTATGTCTATAGCAATTATAGAAGCTACCAACATGAAATTAGGGAATTTATTAATCTGTTTAATGGATGGCTGTTACCCACTTCACATTATACCAAAGCAGGTTAGACAGGTGACTGAGTGATCCAGAAAACATCTGCTAAACAAAATCAAAATTAATGATAAACAGAATGAGTTCTCTGATAGCTGATTTTTATCCATCTGTCTATAACAATAAAAGAGATGCTAGAGACAGCTGCCAATTAGTTGTTAATTCAAAACCATTTTAAGAAGTGGGATCTGAGCTCATCTAGCAGCACACTAATATCACTCTTATTTAACATTTACATACCTTTGAACAAACTTTCTAATTGCTATTGCTGTTATTACCCATTTGATTATGACAACCTCTATCACTCTCTTTCTTCTTTCCTGTTGTCTATTGCCAGTGGCTGTCCTCACGTACTTTTGGATGCATGTTAAAATATCCAGTGACTAGCAATCAGTACTTCCTGATGGTATTCTCCCTCTCTTTTTTAAACCATGGATGGTCTTCATTCACAAAGCAATCATACCATGTTGCTGATGGTCTGGAGTGGCAGCTGACAAGAATGGAATTAAACTGGCTGTGCTCTACGTCCCTTGTGGTTTCCCCTTTCACTGCTAAAACTCAGAGCGATGTTACCAGTTCAGGCAAAACATTGGTTTTAAAAACATTTGTGTAGAGTGACTTCAATTACAATAAGAAACCTACTCACAGATCTAATGCTGCTCTGCTGTATGTAATTTAGTAGCACACCTCTGGCCAAATCCTGAACCAAAAAGAGATACTGCAATTTTGGCAGTACAAGGAAGTCAGAGCATCACATGTTCCATCTTTACTTCTAATCTTTCTCACACCAAACTTACAATTTTCTCTTCTTCTCTTGTACAACTGGGCCATCTCCCTAGGCAATATTTATAAAACATCCTCCTCCCTTTATTGTTCCAAACCCCCACTAACCTATTCGTTTATGGGTTGCTTCCACCTAGTCACATGGGGAATATTTTAGCATCCCGATTATAGTAAAAAGAAAACAACACTATGTGCAAATAACTTTTTGAGAAATACATTAAAATGGCAAGTTATGTGGTGAACAAGGATAACTGTATTTTCAATTTCATTTCAATGAAAAATAATGGGATTTCTTCATAGAAGAACTTTAATTGAGTACCTTTAATTGAATAGATAAAAAGCATTACAGAGAGCTAACGTGTATATATGTGGTACCTTTGTGTTAGCTTATATGACAATGGATAGTGATGTACCCTAATTATTCATAAAGATGTTGTCCACAACAAGCTGGTGATCAATGCCTAGTATTTTCAAGACTGCCTTACAGGACTACATGAAATACTGACAGTGCCTTCCTGCCATGGAGATTCTCAGAGCACCAACTGCAGTGGATTTGGGCCAAGTAATTCTTATTTCTCCCTAACAGATTTCAATGTGTTAGCCTGAATCCCTAGTCAGCTAGTGTTTTTAATCAAGTGGCACTAGGAGGAAAGAAAAAAAATCTCACACATCCCTAAGACTCTGTCATGCTACCTTGCATTGAATTATTTTTCCATGAAAACATCTGGAGGCTCATTTTTATAATATCTGACACACAAATATTATGAAGCAGGCTCTTGAAAATTTGGACAAGAGTAGCTTCTTTCAAGTTTGTAGGTTCACGTTTGTTTCAATATGTTACCTCAAGATCACTCAACAAACGGGGAAAAAACAAACCTATATTTTTCCTACCTTTTCTTCTTGTGACTTCAAAGCTCCTGGATTCCTACAAGGAAAAAGAAAATTTTTTTGTTATGAAGTATACAAAAATAATTCATAGGTAACATAAACACAGACCCACTGAAACATAGTCCCTGTCCCTGTCACAGTGAAGTGCGTAGTCTCTACACAATAACTAAACAGCTACAACTTTAAGTATTTAATGGATCAGTAGATTATCCATCAGAATCATCACTTTTGATCAATCATAGTAAAAAGCATAAAACCTTAATTCAAATCAAATTTTCCCCTTTTGGGTGATGGCAGTTTGATGGGATTTTGTTATATTAACTATTTTGGTTTTTACTCGTAAACAAGATACCAACCCTGCGAAGACTTACAGGCTTCATTTTGAGGAAGTAAATAAGCTCAGATGAATTGATGGCATTACTCATGTTTAGAGATAATATGTGCTTAAGTCTTTGCAGGATCAGTGCTGTCAACAGCATCTTTTGCAAAACATTAATTAGTGCCATTTCAAGTAAAGCAAGCTTTTTTAAAAAAAAAAAAAGAATTAATTTGATGTGTACACAACACTCACCAAGAGACCTATCTTCCCAGACTACATGCCATTGCTTGAATCTCAACCAAAAAGACATGTGTATCAGGCCACCTAATTTAAAGTGGAGCTAATAATTCATGGCTACACGAAAACACATATTTTCATGAACATTTCCAAATAAAATACCACCCATAACAATCAGTACTTGAGAGTGAGGGACTGGTGGAGACTCTGAGAGAAAATCACAAGCTATATCCTTTAGTAACATTGAATAGGACTTTATTAATAACCTCACTGACCACAATGGGACTACCTGCCTGAGTAAGGGCTGCAGAATCAGGCCCATTGATTGTAACCTTACAAACACACATAAAGCCAACTTTCAGTGAGCCAGGCAGGTCTCTGAATGTTCCCATATGGTTATTTATCCCTTAGACTAACAGAAAAAAAGCATATGGCCATTCCCTTGAGACAGAAGAGATTTGTGCCAGATTCTGACTTCCATCAACTTGGAAGCTATGATCCCAGTCCTTGCTTTGTTGGGCAGTAAAATGCTTTTTTGATGATTCCCCCCTCAGATCTGGAGAACTAGTTCTCCTTCCTCTTACATCTGCTGCTAATCCCTCGGTTGTATAGACACATTGTAATTGAGTTCCTCAATCCTCTGATATAGGTTCACAAAGTCCCCTGTTCTTACCGACGGTGGCCTCTAACCTCATTTTATTCCCTTAGCACTCTTTGTTCTTATACATTATTTATATAAACATAGAAATAAGCAAAGATTTACTTTTCTTTATCTGAGAGTAAGGTAGCTCATGGCCCTCCCTATAAAACAAGAGCTTCATGATCATATGATGCTTATTCTGCTTTTATATAGACTACATTATTTTCATTTTTAAAGTACAGTGGCCTACATTTAGACAAAGCAAAGTAAAACATAGCACCACATAGCTAATGACAGGTCCTCCCATACATCCAGATGCAGGCAGGGAACTCCTGCTATATGGCAAAATATCATGGGGGTGCACACTACATTTTTTTTTAAATGTTGATTTTCCTTTCAGTTTCACTGACAGAAAAGCAGGTTATAAGGTGACAGTAACCAGAAAGCTAAATCAAAACTTAATGGCTGCGTCTAGACTGGCAAGTTTTTGTGCAAAAACTTGCCAGCTGTCTATACTGGCCGCTTGAATTTGCGCAAGAACACTGACGATCTAATGTATGATCGTCAGTGTTCTTGCGCAAATACAATGACTCTCCCGTTCGGGAAAAAGCCCTCTTGCACAAATGCTTTTGCACAAGAGGGTCAGTGTAGACAACTGAGAACTGTTTTGTGCAAAAAAGGCCCGATGGCGAAAATGGTGATCGGGGCCTTTTTGCACAAAACCGCGTCTAGATTGGCCATGGATGCTTTTGCACAAAAGCATCCGTGTCAATCTAGACGCTCTTTTCTGCAAATGCTTTTAACGGAAAAACTTTTCCATTAAAAGCATTTGTGGAAAATCATGCCAGTCTAGATGCAGCCAATATGTAGTGAGTGATATTATTAACTACTTCAAACAAGTTAGCAGGAAAATTTAGAATTGGATCAAGTTATGTTATGTAACAAACCCACTTGGTACTATATTTATTCATATATTAGCTATACATCACTTTCTTCTGGAGATGATAGCATTTTTGTAACGCCAACAGAAAGAATCAAACCTGTGACCTCTGGAGCTTACTGCATGAACCTTTACCACATGAGCTAAAATACAGCTGGCTCTTAGCTAAGGCTGTAGAGCAGACTCATTCTCTCTCTGTAAGGCTATGTCTACACAGCAGCATTATTTCGAAATAACATCAGTTACTCTGAAATAACAGTGCACTTCTACACAAGCCCATTACTTCAAAATAAATTCAGAATAACCACATTGTATGAGGAGTAAGTGAAATTGGGGGGGAAGAGTAATCTATTTCAAAATAAGTGCTGTGTAGACCGTGCCAAGTTGTAGCTCAAGTAGCATAGCTCATGTTGCATAGCTTATTTCGAGTTTAGCCCTGATGTGTGGACGCACCCTAAGTGATCTTAGTACTACTAGGTGGGACAGTACAACTCACCCAGAAGGTATGTGGATTATATCTTGTCTTCATCTGTCTTATGCATTTAATATAGGTTGAACCTCTCTAGTCTGACACCTTAGGGACCTGACAGGTACCAAGCCAGAGAATTTGCCATAGCATGGGAGGTCAATATTGTCTAGCAGCATTACTAACTAGGGTTACCAGGTAGACCCCCCAAAAAAACTGGTCACACTTGATCATGGGCGGGGGGGAAGAACTGGCCGGAAGGGGGCGGGCTGGCCAGGAGGAAGGGGGCAGGAGGTGGGGCTGGTGGGGCGGATCAGGGCCGGGAGGCTGGACGGGAGGAGGGGGGGCTGGAGGAAGGGGGGTGGGAAGCAGAGCTGGCGGGTGGGGTGCAGCCATGGGCCGCAGCCGGAGTCCAACAGGCCACGCCCCCGGCAGGCACTCCCTCTAGTTGCTAGTAGAAGCCAGGCGGGGGCCGGGAGAGTGTCTGGGAGCGACTCCCCCTGCCCGGCTTCTGCACGCAACCAGAGGCTCCCAGCTGGGAGGCGGGGCCGCAATTGGCACTAGGAGCCTCTGGTTGTGTGCAGAAGCCGGGCGGGGGAAGTGGCTGGGAGTCCCAGCCACTGCCCCCTCCCCGCCTGGTTTTTGCACGTGACCACAGGGCTCCCAGCGCCAATCACAGCCCCGCTTCCCAGTTGCTCCCCCGGCCCCGCCAGGCACATGTCCGGTATTTTCTGAATTTTTCTACCGGACAGAGGGCGCAAATACCGGACTGTCCAGTAGAAAACCGGACACCTGGCAACCCTATTACTAACACTTCCACTGCCTACTGGGCTCTTAGAAGATATTAGAACTAAACAGCACAGAACAATGAGGCTATGTCTACACTACCAGGTTATTTTGAAATAGTTATTTTGGGAGTTATTATTTCAAAATAAGTTTATTCCTCTTCACAAGCATAGTAATTATTTTGAAATAACAAGCCCATTATTTAAAAATAACAGGCTTGGTGGTGTGCACGCTCGCCTTGTTATTTTAAAATAAGGGGAGTTATTTCAAAATAACTTCCCAGTGTAGACACACCCTGAGAGCCAGGACTGGTGGCTGTAAACAAACTTTATGGAACAATGGAAAACCTGGTCACGCCCATGATAAATGGACATCTAGCTAACTAAAATCAAGCTGGACCATGGATGTTGCCAGATCAGAGAGCTGCATGAAAGAGTTCCACCTGTAGTTCAAAGTACAGGAAATTTGACAAAAGCAGGGTTCTTTGGAAAATGCTGATTTGTTGAACCAGAACCTGACAGTCAGGTAACAAACTGAGTCACAGACTGGATTCCCTGCCAAATCAACTGGCAGGCCATCAGGGAGCATTGCCATGCAAGCTGCTCCAGGGCTGGAGACCCTGACATAAGGACAACGCCACATTAGCTAGCCTCTCAGACTGAATCCAAGTCCTGAGTTTGAGCCATCTCTAGTTCCATATTTGCTTATTAACTTAGTGAGAGAAAGCACCTTCTAGTGGGCCCAAATTTCTCCATCCTCTACAGAGAAATAAACCATGTGTTCACAGAAAGGGCACAGTCAAAGCCAATGGCCGCGTCTAGACTGGCATGATTTTCCGCAAATGCTTTTAACGGAAAAGTTTTTCCATTAAAAGCATTTTGAAAGAGCGTCTAGATTGGCACGGATGCTTTGTGCAAAAGCGCTTTTGCGCAAAAGCATCCGTGGCCAATCTAGACGCAGACGCCATTTTAGCCATCGGGCTTTTTTGCGCAAAACAGTTCTTCACAGCCCTATACTGGCCTCTTGCGCAAGTATTCTTGCGCAAGAGGGCTTTTTCCCGAGCGGGAGCGTGAAAATATTTGCGCAAGAAGCACTGATTTTGTAAATTACAAAGTCAGTGCTCTTGTGCAAATTCAAGCGGCCAATGTAGACAGCTGGCAAGTTTTTGTGCAAAAGCAGCCGCTTTTGCGCAAAAACTTGCCAGTCTAGACGCAGCCAATATGTATATATTATATGGTGTGTGTTTGTGTCTGTGAGTCCATCTATCTGTCTATAAGTCTATTTGTTCAAGAACTCCTCCTAAACCATAAGAGCTAGAACCACCATTTCACTATACAGCTTCCTCTTATCAGAACTTAAAGCAAAGTAAAGGTTTGGTTGTGCCAGGCAAATGGGATATGCCTGGAATGAGATTGCTTCTCATTAATCCATACAGAAAAGAGGCAGAATCAACAGCCAGGTGAAAGGAGGTGGCTAGGGACACCCCCAGCCCAGTTTGGCACTGCCCCAGCCTCAAGGCCCCCACATTCCAGATGCCCTTTAGAGGGGACAGCAGGCCTGAAGCTCCCCTCTGATTTGTACAGGAACATTACTGGGTATTTCCCTTCATCAGAAAGCGAGGGGAAAGTGCACAGTTTTCTGCATTCCTCACTCTTCCTGGGGACTGCAGGTGACAGACAAACCTGGACCTGCCCTAGCAAGGGGGCATGCACCCCTCACAAGCTGTGCTTGCTGGAGCTGCAGGGGCCTTGGAGACGTGCTTATCACCTGGCACCAAGCTGCTGCCATGAGAGGGGGCTGGGGTAGTCCTGTCTCCTTGGAGCTGTCTTGCATTTTGAACCCATCATCCCAGAGCAATGGATTTAAATGAAGCACATACATTTTCATTTTATTTTCCAAAAAACAAACATTATTTGAGTTAGGGACACGAACAACACCAGATAAGTCACATATACACATACACGTATACATATACATAATATATAGAGACAAACTCAGCTGGCACCCATGTGCCTTAGTAAAAGGTCATTGTCAACAACTGTCGCCTCAGATCCGACAATCTCGTCTTGCAGGATATTTATTCATTAAGAGTAACAGTAAAGTCTTTACAGAAGGCATATCACTTGTCAAGACTCAATCATTTAAACTGGGTTTGACTTTAAACTAGGTTCAACAGGGGCAGATGACCAAAGCCCACAAGAAATGAAAAATATGGAGACCTAGGATATAGGTCAGAAATGGGAGGGAGCATGGGTTATAATAGCAGAGATAAAGGTGAACAAGGCAGAACTGGGGGCAAAAATCAAATCAGTATCTTAGATGCCTATATACAAATGCAAGAAGTATGGGAAGGAAGCAAGAAGAACTTAAAGTGCTAATAAACAAACACAACTATGACATAGTTGGTATCACAGGGACTTCGTGGGATAATACACATGGCTGGAATATTGTTATAGAAGGGTACAGCTTGCTCAGGAAGGATAGGCAGGGACAAAAGGGAGGAAGTGTTGTCTTGCATATTAAAAATGCATAGACTTGGACTGAGATTGAGATGTACATAGGAGACAGACTTGTTGAGAGTCTCTGGTTTAGATTAAAAGGGGTAAAAAACAAGGGTGATATCATGCTATGGGTTTACCTTAGGCCACCTACCCAGGCAGAAGAGATGGATGAGGCTTTTTGAAAACAACTAACAAAACCATCCAAAGCACAGGATTTGGTGGTGATAGGGGACTTCAATTATCCAGACATGTGTTGGGAAACTAACACAGCAGGGCACAGACAACCCAACAAGTTCTTGGACTGCATTGGAGACAGTTATTTTATTTCAGAAGGTTGAGAAAACTACTGAGGGGGGACTGTTCTAGATTTTAACAAATAGGGAAGAACTGGTTGAAAATCTGAAAGTGGAAGGCAGATTGGGAGAAAGTGATCATGAAATCATAGAGTTCATGATTCTAAGGAATGGTAAAAGGGAGAAAAGCAAAATAGAGACAATGGATTTCAGGAAGGCAGATTTTAGTAAATTCAAAGAGCTGCTAGGTAAGGTTCCATGGGAAGCAAGACTAAGGGGAAAAACAACTGAAGAGAGCTGGCAGTTTTTCAAAGGGACATTACTAAGGGCCCAAAAGCAAACTATGCCACTGTGTAGGAAAGATAGAAATTATGGCAAGAGACCACCTTGGCTTAACCAGGAGATCTTACATGATCTAAAAATAAAAAAGGAGTCATATCAAAAGTAGAAACTAGGTCAAATTTTAAAAGGATGAATATACGCAAATAACGCAAGTTTGCAGGGGCAAGATTAGAAAGGCAAAGGCAGAAAATGAGCTTAATCTAGCTAGAGACATAAAGGGTAACAAGAAGACATTCTACAAATAAATTAGAAGCAAGAGGAA
The DNA here is from genome assembly GCA_019425775.1 of Rafetus swinhoei. Classification (NCBI taxonomy): domain Eukaryota; kingdom Metazoa; phylum Chordata; order Testudines; family Trionychidae; genus Rafetus; species Rafetus swinhoei. The sequence goes on along the minus strand of CM033428.1, from coordinate 15,557,928 downwards.
GACCAAGGACCCATTGCTCAGTGAAGAGGGAGAAACTAACAGGAAACCTGGAAATGGTAGAGGTGCTTAATGACTTCTTTCTTTTGTTTTTTGTCAAGAAGATTGATGGTGACAGGATGCCTAACATAGTGAGTAGTAGTGGAAATGGGGTAGGTTTAGAAGTTAAAATAAAAAAAAGAACAAGTTAAAAATTACATAGAAAAGTTGGATGTCTGCAAGTCACCAGGCCCTGATGAAATGCATCCTAGAATACTCAAGGAGCTGATAGAGGAGATATCTGAGCCTTTAGCTGTCATCTTTGAAAAATAATGGAAGTTGGGAGAGATTCCAGAAGACTGGAAAAGGGCAAATATAGTGCCCATCTATAAAAAGGGAAATAAGAACAACCCAGGAAACTATAGAACAATCAATTTAACTTCTGTGCCAGGAAAGGTAATGGAGCAAGTAATTAAGAAATTCATCCGCAAACATCTGGAAGATAATAAGGTGATAGGTAACATCCAGCATGGATTTGTAAAGGACAAATCACGTCAAACCAATCTGACAGTTTTCTTTGATATGATAACAAGTCTTGTGGATAAGGGAGAAGCTGTGGATGTGGTATACCTAGATTTTAGTAAGGCATTTGACACGGTCTTGCATAACCTTCTTATCAATAAACTAGGGAAATACAACCTAGATGGGGATACAGCCTGTTATGCAGGATAACCATTCTCAGAGATTAGTTATTAATGGTTTGCAATGATGCTGGAAGGGCATAACACGGGGGGGTTTCACAGGGGTCGGTTTTGGGGCCGGTTCTGTTCAATATCTTCATCAGATGATACCAAGCTGGGAGGAGTTGCAAGTGCTTGGGAGGACTTGCAGAAATGGAGAAATGGTCGGAGGTAAACAGGATGAAGTTTAATAAGGACAAATGTAAAGTATTCCACACATCAGTTTCACACATACAGAATGGGAAACGACTGTGTAGGAAGAGTTCTGCTTAAAGGGATCTCGTGGAGCACAAGCTAAATATGAGTCAACAGTGTGCACACTGTTGCAATACAAGAAAACATCATTCTGGGATGCATTAGCAGGAGTGCTGTGAGTAAAAAAACAAGAGAAGTAATTCTTCTGCTCTACTCTGAGCTGATTAGGCCTCAGTTGGAGTACTGTGTCCAATTCTGTGCACCACATTTCAAGAAAGATGTGGAGAAATTAGAGAGGGTCCAGAGAAGAGCAACAAAAATGATGAAAGGTCTAGAAAACATGAGAAGGAAGACTGAACAAATTGGGCTTGTTTAGTTTAGAAAAGAGAAGACAGAGAGGGGACATGATAGCAGTTTTCAAGTATCTAAAAGGGTGTCACAAGGAGGAAGGAGAAAAATTGTTCTCCTTGGCCTCTGAGGATAGGTCAAGAAGCAATGGGCTTAAATTGCAGCAAGGGAGGTTTAGGCTGGACATTAGGAAACACTTCCTATCTGTCAGAGTGGTTAAACACTGGAATAAATTGCCTATGGAGGTTGTGGAATCTCCATCTCTGGAGATATTTAAGAGCAGGTTAGATAGGCATCTGTCAGGGATGGTCTAGATAGTGCTTGGTCCTGCTGTGAGGGCAGGGGACTGGATTCAGTGACCTCTCAAGTCACTCCCGGCGGGGGAGCAAGCAGCTGGGCCGAAGCGCCGTGGAGGCAGGGGAAGGGGGGCCGGGCGCTGACGTACAGGACCAGGGGGTGTGGCCGTGTACGTCAGCGTTACAGTCACACAGACAATGGGCTACTATATATATGACTAGGAGTGATGTATTAAAGTTGAGCATACACTTTTTGGATTTGGAGTAGCAATTTGTCACCAGGGTAAAGTGCATTGGAGACTACTCATTCAAGTAACAAGATTTATTACCCCTCTCTAGTCAGTTGCTGATGTAGTGCAAAGTTCTATTGTCTAGCTTTGCTACACCCTGAACAGTCAATGGAAAACCATCAAAGACATTTGCAAATGATTAAAACCACTAGGAGGTGAAAAGGAACAGGATAGCAGGCAGGAGATTTCCATGGCTATGAACAAATGCAAAAGGTTGTCTCAGTATAACAGAGAGTAGGGAATGCACCCAGTATTCATTCACTGAGGAAACCCCCTTAGGAGCAGGGGACTTTCATGAATGTTTGATTTTTGGTCTTTGTGAAACCAGCCAGTTCTGCAACAGGCTGAAGGATAAGTGTACAACCAGATTTGCATTTTATTGTTTTGTTTTGTGTTGTAACCATTTTTCTCTATCACTTTTCTCTCATTTCTAGTTAAATCTCTATTTTCTTATAACTACTCTACTTTCGTTTTTCTGCAAGTACTCACAAATGCAATGTGGCTTTCAGAAGTGGTGCTTTAAGGAAAACAGGTAAATTGGGATGTGATGGTAACAGCTAAGATCAGAGCCCTTGTGCAATTCACTGGTGTTTGAACTTCAAAGGAGTGTTAAAAATACTATTTTGTACCTGGACAACTCACTTGTTAAAATAGATGTAAATTGTATTTATCTTCATCTAGCTACATCCTGTTTGATGTGCACTAATGTCACTATATTAACCTGCTATTGTTATATTCTTTTTCCATATCCTGTAACTCTGTAATTACCTTTATATTATGTATGTGATGCTACATTAGATCAAAGGGCCTGTACTGAATGCTTAGGTAAGTGGTCTCCAACCTTTTTAAGCACAAGATTACTATTTGAATTTAAGTCAGTCCAGGATCTACCTCAGACCCAAATACCCTTGTCCCACCTCCTTCCCACCCCTTCTTTGAGGCCTGGCCCCACCCTGACCCTTCTCCAAGGTTCCGCCTTGCTCACTTTGTGGAGATGGGACACAGGGATGGGAGGAGGGGGACACCCTGAGAGTGTCCCCTTTTTTCTGCCTCCCCACCCTGAAGAATAAGCAGGAGGATCCCGGGGGGAAGCTCCAAGGCAGAGGTCAGGAACAGCACAGCAGTGGTGGGGAGGGGCAGCTGAAGTGCTGGTACTTGGAGCCTCTAACAACTGATCCTGACTAGTTTGGCTGAGAGGCTATCAAGATCTACCAGTAGATCCTGATCTACTGGTTGGTGACCACTGGTTAGGAGCACACTTAATATGCAGATTATATGAAAGCTAATGAAGGATTGCTCCTGGCTATCACATTATATACTCTCCAGTAGTTGGACAATCTCCATTAAAAGCATGTGAGTTTTAAGATAAGGAAGTACTAGGATGCGAAAACTTAATGAAAACTGGCAGTTATACAAACTTTTTCAGGTGACAATTTAGGGTACATTTAAACTACATCCCTTTTTTTGATAAAGGGATGTAAATTAGACGTACCGAAATTGTAAATGAAGCCAGGATTTGAATTTCCCATGCTTCGTTTTCAAAAAAAAGCTGCAGCCGCCATTATGTAAATGAAGCACGGGAAATTCAAATCCCGGCTTCATTTACAATACAAATACGTCTAATTTACAACCCTTTATCGAAAAAAGGGATGTAGTTTAGATGTACCCTTAGAGTGTGGTCCAAACTAAACTTTATCCTTGTAGAAAGGTATGTACGGCAGATCTGTGACCAATGCACTCTCTTTTCCCATCTCCCAGAGGAGGTGATGGCCACAAAAAAGGAAAGGAAACAAAACAAAACAAAATCCTACCTTTGCTAAAAGGTACAGAAGCAAAGATGATACAAAAGCTATAAAAGAAAGGTCTATGAGAGCATTCAACACTGAATTCAAGTCCCATAATGGTCCTGAATCCCTGATAGACAGACACAATCTACCTAGTCCTTTCAGGGTGTGATAGGATGAATAAAAACAGTCATTGATTTGAGGGAGAAACACTGAGATAGTTATTAGATGCACACTAAAGGACCTAAGGGATACATCTGACTCCTTAACATGTAAGAGGTAATCTACAATGTCTGAGTAAGTGACATAGGATGGGCTGCCCAGACAAAGAACCATTTCCACTTACACAGGTAAGCAGCTTTTGTGAGAGGTTTTCTGCTGTTAAGGAAAACATTCCAGACTGCCGCTGAGCAGTGAGCCTGCTCTGCATTTTACCAGTGATGAACAAGGTCATGACAGTCAGCATTTGAGGATTCGAGTACAGTGCCCGACTATGGTTCTCTGTGATGAAATCTCTGGTTATTACTAACATCACAGGTTCTCAAGTCAACAGGTTGCATGAGTCTGAATATTATGGCTGTCTTGTCTAGGCTGATGTTCTGGGGATCATTCTGCCACAATCTAGTTTAGGTTTGAGAATGACTCTTGAGAATTAGAGGCACTGATAGATGTGCACACAAACAGGTCCTTGTCCCACGGAAACGGGTAAGCATTGGATATTGATTCAGGATTATGACTCACCCTGGAACAGAAGTGGAGATACTTTCTGTTAGGTTGAATTGCAAACAGATGCTCCAGTGGAAAAATCTCCATGGGAACACAAACTAAAATGACTTCGTTGAAGAATTTCAGAGGGGTAGCTGAGTTAGTCTGTAACTGGAAAAACTTAAAAAACAACAAATGGTCTAGCAGCACCTTAATGACTAACAAAACATGTAGATGGTATCATGAGCTTTCGTAGGTACAACCCAGTTCTTCAGATGACTGGAGCATTAAAAGTCCAGATCCAAGAATAAATTAGGGGGGGAGGGAGGGAGGGAGAAAAAATTGTTGAAGGACCTGCTCAGACAATCTGCCTCACAATTTTGAATGCCCCAGCAAGTGATGCGCCCTGAGAGTAACGAAACTCTGAACTCACAAGTTCCACAACTTGACTGTCTCCTGGCAGAGGTTGTCTGATCTGGCATTCCCTTGTTTGTTCTCTTAAAACACAACTGTGGTACTATTGGCAAACTCCTGGATTGTTTTGCCCTCAATGTGAGCCAGGAACTGCTGACATGCATAACCAGTCGCTCTTCACTCAAGAACTTTTATGTGCAACCAAGTCTCATGCACAGTTCACAGTCCTGGAGCCTAAAAACTCCCCAGATATTTGTTCAGGTAATGGATGTGGGAGTGATTGACAGATCTGAGACAAACTCAAAACACTCTGAGGTGCAGCCTGGTATGAAGGGAAACATAAGTACATGCAGCCATGTGGCCAGGCTTGCCAATGAGGGCTGGGTGGGAGGGACAATGGCCAGATCCCCGAGCCCTTTAAATGACCACTGGAGCACCACGCATCACGCTCCAGGCAGTGCTATGGGAAGAGGGCGTCGCACAGCAGGCTCCAGGCAGTGCTCCAGGCCTATTCAAGGCCCACTTCTGTTCAAGGCCTACTCCTTCAGGGGTGCAAAGCCAGAACCTCCCTTGCTCAGGGGCCAACGGAGGCTGTCAGAACCCCTGCATTCGGCTTATAAGCCTGAGGCAATTCCTCACAGTCTTCATATGACCCTTCAGGAATACATAAAGGTCATGTATAGTCTGAAATCTGGGAAAAGGCAGTAGTGCTTTGGTTGAGGTCAAGCCATGACTGTCCCAATAAAGTCTATCATCTGAAGAGGCAAAACCATTGACTATTCACTAAAAGCCAGGAGTGCTTTTGAGCAGCGTCGGCTGATCTGCCAGCTGCGACCCTTCCTGAATAAGCATGACTTGGCCACAGTGATTCATGCTCTTGTTACATCCCGATTAGATTATTGCAATGCGCTTTAGGTGGGGCTACCTCTGGAGAGCCTTAGGAAACTTCATCTGGTCCAGAATGCCTCACAATTTAATGTTTTGATTATAACGGGTTGGGTCTGGGGTATCTGAAGGACCATCTTCTCCCACATGAACCTCCCCGGGGATTGAGGTGAGCTGGGGAGGCTCTGCTCTGTGTTCCTCCACTTGTGGAGATAAGATCAACATTTATGCAGAGCAGGGCCTTCTCAGCTTTTGCTCCCAGGCTGTGGAATTCTCTCCCCTAGGATATTCATCTGGCTAGCATTGTTTCAGGCTAAAGCCACCCTTTGTGCTTGTGCTTTATTTGTGTTTGAGTCTGTATGTGCGTGTGTGTGTCCCTCCTCTTGGGATGTCTTAGCAGGTTTTATGTCTCCCAGGGGTCTCATATGTTAATTAATTAATTAAATTATATATATATATATATATATATATATATTGTGTTTTAAACGTTTTGTAAGCCGCCTCGAATATTTTAAATAAAATATTTATTTAAGGCCGGGTAAAAATATTTTAAATAAATATTCTTGGTTTAACTTCAGGCCCAGGATGTTGAATAATCAGCCTCCCAGAAGGGGTAATACTCCTACCTAGGCTGGCATCGAGGATGATATTTCGTCCTCATGGTAGTCAAGAGTGACTTAAAAGTCCTTCTGCACATGCAAAGGCTCATCTATTTCAAATGAGAAAAAGGATAGGTCCTCGAATGTGCATTACACCTGCAAGGGCTACAACCAGGAGGAACAGCAAATAATCACAGCCTATGTCATGGGGATGGCTGCTGTATCCATTGTGTCCAAGGAGGCCTGCAGAACTGATTAAGAGGCAGCCACAAGGCATTGAAATTTGTTCTTTTGGAACTTCCTGGCAGTTTATTCCCAAATTGGGAGCCTGCCTTCCAGTTAGAATAGTCGTATCTTGACAACAGTGCATGGTGATTGGCAACATGGAGCTATAAATTTGCTGCAGAATATATCTTTCTGCCAAAAAGATGTTGACATCTTTTTCTTTAGGGTATCCCGAGCTCAGTCCTGACAGTTTCTCTCCTCCACTGCAGCCACAAGAAGGCGAGCCCAGCCAGGAGGCGAGTAAAACAGCTCAACCCCCTGGGATGGAACCAGCATTTACATTTCTTTCATTTGGCCACAGGTGCAACAGAGGAAAGAGTTTGCCATAGTCTTTTGGTGGGCTGCATATTGGCATTGTTTTAGGACAGGGCTGTCTTTCCTGCTGTAGCACAAGAGGCACACACACTACCAGTGGAATGGACTTAAGCAAGCACTCAAAGATAAACATTTGGTTCAGATCCCTGGCACTTTGATTAACACTGAGACTATCTGAGACCACTCTGGTACAAACACCTCTATCTCTGTTGTTACCTTGTCCTCTGTCCTATTTGTCTATATTTTCACCTCACTAGTACTTAGATAATACATGATAATAAGACCTCTGGAGCAGGGCCTGTCCTCAAGTTATTGATTTATAAAATGCCTAGTACAAAGGGTCCTAATTCCTGATTAGAATTCTAAGAGATACCATAATAGAAACAAAATAATTCATCAAAGGATTAGATTTTTATCAGTAAATGTTGGTATATAGCAATTTCATTGTACATACGCAAATCAATGAAAACATATTTCCATCTATAATAACATTTCCATCTATAATAATTAAAATTTACAGGCAGCCAGTGTAAGAAAAATACTGCTTGAGTATCTTAAATCTTCAGAGGAAAATCCAGTGATTTAGACGTAATTTAGACTTGCTACAAATGGACTAGGGAATGAAGAGTAGATTTTAAAAGTTATGATTTATTGATTTCAAGATATTTACTTTCTTATTATTATGTGTCAAAATATACAATTTGTGTTTCAAAAGTTTATAAAGTGTAACTTTTTACACCTCACTGTATGCTATCGTTAAATAAGTGTTTGACCCTCCCATAATTTTATAGCTGCGACTATTAAGAACAAGAAATCTAAAAGAAAGACATAAACACTGAAATTATCTGTCAAACACATAAAAAACAAAAATCAAATTATGCCAAGCCTGCTTATCCAACATTCAAGCTGGACAGACTTCAAAAACAACTGCATAACGACTGCAAAAATGACTGAGGACTTCCAACTATTAAAGCTTCTAATCCCAAATAATTTTTGTTTTCCCATCCAAGGCAAATATTGCACTGACACTTAGGGGAAATGTGTTCGAATGAAGGCTACAGATTTTGGAGCTTTGCTAGTTATAGGTTTGCCTGCAATATATTCATTACTACAAAAAGTCTGTATGTGACAATTTCTTCAGTGATAGCTTCTTCCTCTTCTGGCAGTGATACCCCTTGAAGGAGATTTTCCAACCTGAACAGATGCTATAGAGTTGTAGACTCTTGGCCTGGTTCCTTAAATAATCCTTTATGAGGCTAAAGGACTGGTTGGAAAATTCAAATGCACTGTTAGAAACTGATTATCTTCCATATCATTAACTAGAGTGAAGGGAAATGTAAGTCAAACTAAGAGCTGGCAAGCTCATCTAACTCCAGGCCAAAGGAGAATAAATAGCTATATTTGGATATTTCCTGATAATATTAAAATATAATTCTCCACAGATAAATGAGGTGTGCAGGGTTCTTTCAAAAAAGGTTTTTTTTTTAAAGAACCGCGTCTAAACTGCTTTCTTTTTCAAAAAAAACTGCTTTCGAAAAACTATCAAAAGAAGATATGCAAATTAGCACCAAATTTTCATATCTCCTTTTGAAAGAAGAAAGTAGTCTAGATGTACCCTCAGGGGCCTCTCTGGGTACATCTACAAAGCAGCATTATTTCAGAATAACTGACATTATTTCGAAATAACAAAATGTGTGCCTACACAGCAAGCCATTATTTCGAAGTAATGTTGAGCTGGAGGACTTCTTCCTCCGACTCCTGTAACCCTCATTTCATGAGTAAGGGAAGTTGAAGAAAGAGTGCTCTTCCTTTGACTTCCTGCTGTGTAGACAGCGTCAAAGCTGAATTAAGTATTTCGACTTCAGCTACACAATTGACGTAGCTGAAGTTGCTTAATTCGACTTTTGCCCTGCTATGTAGATGTACGCTCAGTGCTTTTCCCAGAATTGCTGTTTGAAAGATGAGGCAGAAGATAGAAAGAGCTCAAATACATTCCTATTTCATTCAATGTGTGTACATATAGTATGTGCAAAAATAAAAAGCACTTTTAACTTTCCTCTGGAGCCTCATCTTGTAACAAGTTGCTTGAATTATTCATAGCTTAAAGGGTTAGAGACTGTAACAGTAATACACTATTATGTTGCTCAAAAGAAAATCAAGACAATCATACTCCATGAAACATATAGAAATGTCAATTTCCTTTCACACACTTTTTTGGGGTATATCAGTAAAAACAAAACAGACTTTGTCATTTACATGGAAGCTCCTTTTCTTTCTTGTACCATATTAGCCCTTTAAATTACAGCCCTAATTAAACCAAATATTCCACACAAACAAAAATACAGGTGAAAATGTATGGAAAAGCAAAAGGAAAACGTTACATCAGACTTCAATCCACCATTCCTCATGGGTGATTTAAACTTGAGCTTCTTAAAAGCACAAAGCATCCCTTTTTACAGAGAAACCCATAAAACAAGAACAATGAGAAGTCCTGTGGCACCTTATAGAGTAACAGATTTATTGGAGCATAAGCTTTCGTGGGCAAAGATCCACTTCATCAGATGCTCCAATAAATCTGTTAGTCTATAAGGTGCCACAAGACTTCTCATTATTTTTGCAGATTCAGACTAACATGGCTACCCCTCTGATACTTGTCACCATAAAACAAGAAAAACTAAGGCAAAAATTGAGCCCAGTTAATAGTGTGAAAGAGCAGACTCAAGATTTGGCAATGTAGGCTTTGTCTACACTTCCAAAATTAAAACACTTCAGCAGCCATGCTTTAACGTGAAAGTGTGGCCACGGAAGGAGCTCTGGGAAAGTTCTCCCAGTGCTCTGTCTAACCACCTCCAGGAGGGAAGTAACTAACCAGGCTTGTTTACTCTGGCACTTCACAGTGCTGTAACTTATTGCACACAGAGGGGTGTTTTTCACATCTCTGGGCCAGAAATTTGCAATGCAGTAAGATGCCAGCATAGGCATAGACTACACAAAAAACTTTGGAGGAGGAAGTGTTCATTGAGGTAGGGCTTGGGCAAAGGCCCTACTTGTGTTTGTGAACCCACAGTGGGGCCAGCACTCAAGTTTATCTTCTTATTTTCCTGCCGAATGAGCTCAGGCAAACCACTTTTCATTGTGCCTCTGCCAAATGTAAATGGAGATGGTGATGCTGACAGGCCAGGTGCCAGCACATGGCAGATTCTCAGGACAATTCACTGACATGTGAATATCAAAAAAGATGTTGATTGTATTATTTTCATCTGCTTATATCTTGTAATTTGCTATTACATTACTACTACATTAAGTATATCCTGTCTTTAAATAACCCTAGATCAAAGGTGTGTTAATGAAGAGAGTATTCTGTGGTTAGAACTTCATGAAAATTAATGGATATTACTTGTATTGTTCTCATTTAACTATCCCTAAGTAATGGCAGGCATTTGCATTATGTATATCTCTGTAGCTAAATTACTGATCAAAGAAGATTGCTAACTTCAAAGCAAGGGCCATTGAGTTCGCAATGGAAATTCAGACTCATTCTGCATTACTCCTGAACAGACAACAAAGGAACTGAAGCTGTCAGCTAGCTTTCCGGGCAAAGAAGATATAAAAGTGGATTCAAAGAAAGATCCTTCCTCTCTGAACTTTTTCAGATGGTAGGCAGAGATCCTCAATTATTCTGGGTGACCCTGAGACAGATTTGGAAAGCTAGCAGGTTGCTGCATCTCAGCTATCATTTTGGATTTACTAATTCTGACTTGCCTGTTAAAGTATTTCACCTGCTTTAGCCTCTCAATAACTCATTTACTTTTCTTAGATAACATATCTTTAGTTTAGTAGAGAATTGGCTATCAGCATTGTTTTCCGTGTAAAACTGAGAGTACTGATTGTTTTTGGGATAAGTGATTGATCCTTTGGGATTGGAATTAACCATAGATGGCATAATTTTTGGTTTTAATAATGTAACCCCCTCTTTCCTCCCTGGGTTACCTGGGAGCAGGCCACACTCACCTGTGTGCCTGGGCACCTGATGATTTTAACATCAAAGGAATTCCTGAGTACCCCAGTAGTGGTGTTGTATAATTGGGGATTCCCTATTCACCCCCAGCTGCATTCCCTTGCTCCTAAAGGAATATACAATGGAGGTGCCTCCACCTGGCTAAGCCCTGAACACACTTAATGGTGACCCTTGGGAGCCTCCAGAAATCAACTTATTCTAGTAATAATTTGGATCTAACTCCAAAACAACAATTATAAATAATATACCTCTCATTGATTAAATTAGAATTAATACACCTTTACTTAATAACTTAAAGAAACAGGGTTTAACAGATTAAAAATGAATAATATCAATTAGTAAAATACACAGAAATAAAGGAAACTTATCTAACCAGCATTTACACTGCCCCCTTTTATCCCACTCCAGAGTGTGCACTCCTCTGGCTTCACTTGCATGGGCACGCTTGAAGGTCTGCAGCTGAAGTGGAGACAGCACTGTGCAGGTTGTGTGTGTCATTTCATGCAGTCAGTCAGCTGCAAAATCCCTGTGCCACTGGAGCAGGCCCCACCAAATGCCAGCAGCTCTGGTTCACTGGGCAGATCACTCTGGCTCTCTTTGGACCCACAGTCAGTTTGTCTTCTGTGTTCCATCCCAGGCAGCACTTTCCCAAAGAGCTACAGTTACCTTCTAGGCAGGGTGGTACAGGCCCTTCTCAGCTACAGGCACAGCCAGGGTCTCTCCTCTCCAGGAAGGATCACCAACAGCCCTGAAGCAGCCTGCTGGATCCAAGCCCCAGCAGGGCTCTCAGTAACAGGCTCTAGCTTCAACATAACAGCTCCTGGCCACACCAGCAATCTGGCTCCTTTCCCCAAAATGGAGCATCCCTTAACCTTCTCTCTCCCTGCCTGGAAGAAAGCAAGTGTTTTCCCCTCCTTTTTCCCAAGGGCTAATGGGAGTTCTAGTTTCTAGGGCTAGATTGCAGCACAAAGGATCCCGCCAGTAAAAGTCAGATGCTCCTATAGTAAGGGGACTACAATAGCATCTTATCACAAACTTCAGTTTGTCTCACTGGCAAGGTAGGAGTATAGGGAGACTGCCTGTTACCACATGACAAGACTGTTACAGCCATCCAGGAGTTCACGTTTGCTACTGGCTTGGTGAAATCTAATGATAGAATATATCACCAGCTTGGGTTGGTTCTGCCCTTCTTTTCTAACAGTCTTCCCTGAGATTGGCACTCATAGTCATGAGCCTCTCCAGACAGCATGACAAAGACAATCACACTTCCTTGGAAAAGCATATTGACATCTTTGGATGAAATGCAAGAGTGAGATACCATTATACACTAGATTATTAAATCTCATCTCATCAGGACCCATCACCAACAGACTGGTTTAAATTGTTGAAAACCTGGTACCTGGTGCTTCCAGAGGTACAGAATTATAGCAGACAGTCGAATCTCAGTTACTATAGGTTAAATCCAGAGAAGGTCCCAAGTCAGATGGATTACAGTGGTATAACCGAGATCAGGCTATGACCTCAAGTGTTCAACCACCACTTTATGAAAAAAAGCAGTTCATCTTTCTTTAGGGTATTTAGTATTGCTCTTCCTAAGTAAAAGCACAAGGAAGTTTGATAATATACTTGTGCAGAACCAAACTACCTTGATAGAAGTGACACTAAAGTACTTGGATACATAGCCTGAGGAAGAATAATTTTCCACAGAAGCTGTAAAGCAGATGGTTATTAATGAGCCTTATTTCATGGGCATCGTTTAATGATGGCAACTTTAACTAAAAAAAAAAAAAATCTAATTTTATCACAGCATAAATCATATGTTTTGAAAAGGGGAATTCATTTCAGAATTCTCATTCACTCTAGAAAATCTTTAATATGAATGTGGCTTGCAAATCATCTTAAATACCATTTATCTAATACAATACAACAGCTTTAGTCATCAAGGTTAACTTTTAGCACCCATTATCCTCCTTTTTAATGATAGTTAATTGAACTAACTTAAAATAAAAATGCAGTAAAGGTCTAGTTTAACTGTGTATTTGAACTGCATAATCATTGTTTATGCTGAGATCAATGTAATATGTATAATTATTCACAAGACATTCATCTATTGGAGGGCTGCCTGCTGAAAGACAAACCAGTCTTATGACTTGAAAGTAGATGTAGTGTCAGCAAGTGTGAATCACTATTACTACTGAGATTGAAAAAATATAATGGAAACAGCATACATCTTCTGATGGCTTTTCCCCCTGGCTACTACAACACAGCATTATTTCACCTGAACCACTAGCACAAAGATTCAGACACCTGGATGAACAAATACACAATTTGATAATTCTGCACAAACAACTTTGCAGCTGCTATAAGAGACATGACTCCAGTTGCCATGCTAAAAAACAAAGTCTGTGCACCAGTCTTGGGATTGATGTTAAACCACAGCTTTTGCTGATAGAGTATTTTGAAAGGAACTGTTAGATTTCCTTGAGAGAAAAAACAAAACAAAAAACAATTCTGGGCAGAATGTGTTCCTTTAGGCTATGTCTAGACTACAGGGTTGTTTTGTTTTTTTGGTTTTTTTAAAGTGGCCCTTTAAAAAAAAACTTCACTTGTGTCTACACTGCAGCCACGTTCTTTCGAAATTAAATCGAAAGAATGCGACGGTTTTTTCAACAGTGGTGAACCTCATTTTACGAGGAAGAACGCCTTTTTTCAAACGCAAACAAGGCTTTTTCGAAAGAGAGCATCCAGATTGCCTGGGTGTTCTCTTTCAAAAAAGTGGATCGAAAGACAAAAAAGTGGTGTTTGTGTAGACGATCTGTTTCGAAAGAAGCGTGTAGTCTAGATGTACCCCTAGTTTGATGCATGATGGCAATGGTGGTAGGGAGGGCTTATTGATACTCTTTGGGAGATGGACTGAGTAGCAAAACCAAGAAAGGGTTATGTGGGTTAATTTAGATGAATGCAAAGGAAGCCGTTGTACAGTAACAAAATTATATAAAATACATATTTGTTGTGTGTGTGTACAGTAAAATACATACATTGTATAACAGTATTTCTACACACAGTTTGGCCAAGCATTACAAGTCATTGTGTGTGCAGATTAAGATGTGCAAATTTCTTTTGCACGTGGAAACTGTGTCTGGGTGAACTAAGGTCAAGAACTTGGCACTGACCTCTGTCCTGAGCAGAAATATTTTAAGACACTGTGCATCAGCTCCCTTACTCAAAAGGGTGCAAGATAAAAAGGGGCAAAGAGTGCACATTTCTAAAATAGGACCTAAAATGATGTTCTGAGCTAAACATCCCCCTCTTAAGCCTTTTTCCTGATACATAAAGAAACATCCAATTGGGTTTCCTCATGATCTCTTGTCCTTCACTTAAGAGCAGTAAAAACAGTGCCAAGTAGGTTGCAGCATGGCTAATATAAACCCAGCATAGGCCTTGGATAAGTATTTAGTTCTCTAATCCACTTTGAATTGCAAATTGTTCTGTCTTCACTGTGCCAGGTGGATTCAAGGTAGCTCTGTGTCTGTGTGTGTATGCACGCACACACATGCATGCCAAATTTTTGCTACCTACACCTACCCTATGCATGTTTCAGTTCAGTACAACTGTCCACCATTTGTTGTTCATGGTATCACTAACTGGATGCCAGATAGTGTTGGCAAACAAACAAATGCACACTGTTCTGCGAGAAATTCCAAGATTTCAACAATTGTTTTTGTCCTGAATTGGAACGACCAGTTGAAGTTTTGTAATTTCTCATGAAACAAAATATTTAAAACATTTTATTTTAATCCTATGGACATGTTTTGAGAAGTTAAAAATATTTCATTTGGACTTATTTATAAAATTATAAAAGTCAAAACATTTGCTCATTACATTCCAAGATATAATGACAAAGTCTAAAAGGAATGTTTCCATAATTTCCTATATAAATGTTGACAAAAATCAATAATTATGAAATGTTTTGATTTAGTCAAATCAGTATTTTTCAGCGGACAACTACTCTCAGAAAAAAATGTTGACCAGCTCTAATAACAAGCTTGTTAAACAAAAGAGTTACAATTAGCAAAAAGACACTTCCAGCATGAAACTTCCATGATTGTGAAAATGTTCTTGTGAATCAGATGAAGAGTCACAAATAAAATATAGTTTGATTAAATGGCTCAAATGTCATTTACTGATATTTGTTCACTTGTTGGCTTTAGGTGTTTTTAAATCCACAGAAGAGATAGGCTCTGTGTTCAGAAAAAAATACATCATCTAAATATGCTCAACTGTTTCCAAAAAATGCTCAACCCCTCACTGGTTCGGGCTCCTAACTCAGTTTTTGGTGGATTCATATAAGACTTTAATTATGTGTTGGAAGTCTTTGGTTTTTCCAACGTTTCTTACTTTGCTTATATATCACAGTGGGATATTCCAGTCTCTCAACTGCAATTTCAAAATCTGAAGGTATTTTACTAGAAGTAATAGAAAAAAACAAGCACAAAGTTGAAATAAGTATCAGCCTTTGTATTAATGTCACATACAATCAGCTTCTACATGTTGGATTAACTTTATTAAACAAATATTAATTAATAATTGATCATTTCAATTTATGGCTGTTAATCTGCACACGTTACATCAAGAGACCTGCAAACACACACACACTTCCTAGCAAAATAAATGAAAATCTAATTAACATTTTTATTTGGAAGGTAATCAGTGGTCTATCACACTGAACAAGTAATCTACATGACTGGATTATCCTAATTGTTAGCAATTGATGACCTAATTCCAGTGCCTCATGACAGTTCTTTCTTAACATGTCTAAATTTTCTTCTACTCCAAGGGAATAACTGGATGAAATAAACCAATTGTGCGAGTAACTGCTTGCCTACATAAAATAGTGATGACCACGTTAGCTCCTCTAGGTCATTTGGAAATGAAGCTTATTCAACACAGAGTCTACTGGTAAACATAATGGCTCCATGCACTTTTAGAATAGAGATGGGCCCAAATAACAAAGTTGAAATACAAACACAAAAACTTTCTAGGGGTTCAGTTCTGGGTGTTTGGTTTGGTGTTTAGGAAAGGTTATTATTAATTATTAATTATTATTATTAATAAGGTAAGGTCTAGCACCAAAAAGTAGGGCACATTCATTAATAGCCTGTAAATAGTAAATTATTATATTTGCGACTGCTCTGGAGGACAGGGTCATAATTCAAAATGATCTGGACAAATTGTAGAAATGGTCTGAGGTAAACAAGATGAAGTTTAATAAAGACAAATGCAAAGTGCTCCACTTAGGAAGGAACAATCAGTTTCACACATAGAATGGGAAGCAACTGTCTAGGAAGGAGTACGGCAGAAAGCGATCTAGGGGTTATAGTGGACCACAAGCTGAATATGAGTCAGCAGTGTGCTGCTGTTGCAAAAAAAGCAAACATGATTCTGGGATGCATTAATAAGTGTGTTGTGAGCAAGACACGAGAAGTCATTCTTCTGCTCTACTCTGCGCTGGTTAGGCTTCAGTTGGAGTATTGTGTCCAGTTCTGGGCACCGCATTTCAAGAAAGATGTGGAGAAATTGGAGAGGGTCCAGAGAAGAGCAACAAGAATGATTAAAGGTCTAGAGAACATGACCTATGAAGGAAGGCTGAAAGAATTGGGTTTGTTTAGTTTAGAAAAGAGAAGATTGAGGGGGGACGTGATAGCCGTTTTCAGGTATCTAAAAGGGTGTCATAAGGAGGAGGGAGAAAACTTGTTCATCTTGGCCTCTGAGGATAGAGCAAGAAGCAATGGGCTTAAACTGCAGCAAGGGAGGTTTAGGTTGGACATTAGGAAAAAGTTCCTAACTGTCAGGGTAGTCAAACACTGGAATAAATTGCCCTGGGAGGTTGTGGAATCCCCATCTCTGGAGATATTTAAGAGTAGGTTAGATAAATGTCTATCAGGGATGGTCTAGACAGTATTTGGTCCTGCCGTGAGGGCAGGGGACTGACTCGATGACCTCTCGAGGTCCCTTCCAGTCCTAGTATTCTATGATTCTATGATAATACACACCCCCCCTACAATTACCAAAATGAGCTATGTGTGTATGTACATAGAACTGTTCTACATGTTACAAGCAGCCTATTGACTTGGAGACAATCATAACTGATAATTATGTTAACTTTTCATAAGCTATTAAAAGGCACCTTATCTATTACTGTGAAATTCAAAAATCTGCTAATGCAGTCCAAGTGATTCATGCTAAGAAAAATCTCAAAAAAGTCAAGAAATTGTGTTCTCTAAATGGAATCTAGACAACTCTTTAAACAAATTCCTATTTATTTTTTGGCCCTTCTCCTAACTTCTGTCTATTTATCTGTCCTAAAACTGTGAGCTCCTTCAGGCATCTCTTCTTGAATGCCTGGAAAGTGCTTAGACACATTGTGGGCACTTCCATAAATAAATATGAAATAGTAACATCTTATATTTAGAAGCAGATTATTCTGTTTGGCCATCTGTAACTGCCAGAAGAGAGGGAAGAGTTCCTTCCTCAGGCTATGTGTAGACTGCAGGCTTCTTTTGGAAGAACTTTTTTTTGGAAGAGATCTTCCAAAAAAACTTCTTCCGAAAGAGAGCGTCCACACACAAGTGGATGCTATCTCACATGTAAGCTATGATTACTGTGGATGGAGTGGCCACCAGAACACCTATGCTTTTTCTTCTTTCCTTTTCTTTCAAAAGAACTCCCTCTTCCCCATCCACACATGCCTTTTTCCAAAAGAGTTCTTTCGGGAAAAGGCTTCTTCCTCGTAGGAAGAGGATTACCAATGCTGGAAGACCCCCTCTGTTCTTTCGATTTACTTTTGGAAGAATGCAATTGCAGTGTGGATGTAACTCAAGTTTTGTCAGAAAAACACGATTGCAGTGTGTATGTAACTCAAGTTTTCCGACAAAACTCTGTAGTGTAGACGTACCTCTGGTGTGCACCTAAAGTAGTAGCTCTTATTGTCATAAATGAGAGCAAGCTTCATATTTAATGAATGAAGCATAAGAATACTATTGGCAATGCACAAGAATCAGCTGTAGTTAGGAAAATGAAAATTCCACTTCCTGATTTTTATTACTGTAATTGTTCTCTTTTTCTCCCCCCCACACACAGTCTCAGAATCTTTACATTTATATTAAATTAACATAGCTACATGTAATTTCTTGGGGTCCAATTTAAAGATATGAGTGACCGTGTTGTAAGGTTAGTAATTAAATACCCACAGTTATGCTTAGAGTCAAGAAAGGCAAGTTCCTGGCTTCTGGTTTGTTGGACTAGAAAACAGGGGTGTTTTCTTCTAAATAATACAACTGGAATTTCTGTGGGTTAATCATTTGATTCAGTCTTTTAATGGGTATAACTATGCAACACACTTCTGTTTCTTCCCCCCCTTCTTCCTTCCTTCCCCAAATTCCTCCATTTTGGTGCCATTTTGTTCTGGGTCAAACGCTTAGAGTGACTGCAAGCTAGAATTCTTTTCCAGAGCTTCATCTAAGAGTGATCTGCAACTTTAACCATGACCTCTAATGTGATAATTTCTCCCAACTGCAATATGTTGAAAAGATTAATAATGAGGAAACTGAATAGCAAATTGATCTCTGGTTTCTTTGTAGCCTAATGACACCTTCCCCCATAAACCTTTGACTACTTCATGTGCTCACCTCTTTCCTACAGCCCTGAGTTGTCATTGCATCTCTTCAGTAATCAAGTCTGTAGGAACATGTTGCAAGTTACATGAAGTGGCATGGTCCTTAAGAGGAGTTTGTAGGTGCACGTGGACCTTATTGTCTTTGCTAGAAGTGTATGGGATTGCCGTGAAATGCTGTCTAATGCCCCTCTGCCAGAAGTTTCTAATGAAGATCCTATGACAGTGGTCCCCAACGCGGTGCCCACGGGCGCCCTGGTGCCCGCTGGGGCATTTATGTGCGCCCGCCAAGTGACCAGGGCCAGCCCAAGCCATTCTCGCACCCCAGGCGCGTGGCGCATGCGCGGCCCGCCCCCGGGTGTGTGGCGCATGCGCGGCCCCAGCCCCAGGCACGCAGCAGCCCCAAAAGGTTGGGGACCACTGCCCTATGACAATCTTGGCAGGCCTTTACCTGCACAGGCACTAAACATCCTTAGACACAATAATTAATAGGTGAACTTTATTGCACACAGACTCTTTCACTTACACTAACAAAATCCTAGTAACATGAATGATTTACACCATTGTAACTGGGTGGGGTGGGACAGTCAGACCCATCAACTTCACAGAGGTCTGCAGCCTAGCATACAGCTGAGTCACACTTTTACCACTGCATACCAAAAGACATGGGGAACAGGCAAAACATTTCACAGTTGCAGACTTTCTATATTGCCAGACTGTCGTATATCTTGGCCCAAGATGTTTATTATGAAACTTTGCTGTAGTATTTGACCACTAGATGTAAATCAAATTAAACCTACTCCAACTGGAATAGTGCCAGGTTAATTATCAGCTTAGTTATTATCCTGGAATAGGTTATTGAGGGTGCTGTTATTAAACAATGTCTTCCTGAAGATTCCAGGACTTCCACACCTACAGTATCATCTTACCCAGCCAAATTGATGTAAGACAGGCCTGCCACTGGAGGTGGGGGGAGAGCAAAGTGAGCAGTTGCCCCAGACCCCAGTGATTCAAAAGGGTCCCAGGCTTTGTGGTGGTGATGGGAGGCCTGGGCCCTTTAAATCACCACCAGAGGCCCATGTGGCATGGTCCAGGTAGCTCTGAGGACTACCTGGGGCAGGGAAGTTGCATCGCATGCTCTGGGCTATGCTGAGGGCTGACTGCGCCCAGCTCTACCCCTTCTGGGAGCTCGGAGATGTCCTCCAACCCCCACCTTACCCAGGGGTTCAGCAAATCTGTTGGCCCCCTGCTGTAAGTGGTAGCCACTCCAGGTTATGCAGAAGGTTACTGTATTATTTTGAATACTACCTTTCTTGGGTCCTTTAGGGCAGGGGGCTGAGGGTGTGTTTGGGAACACAGGAGTCATAACAAAGACTTGGCAATGTGGACAGGCTCAGGGGTGAATGAGTAAGGGCAGGGGGATGTAAAGGTGCTCAGGGTAGAGGGAATGGGGCACAGGAGTCAGGGCAGGGGAGGCACAGAGCAGGAGGTGGGGCCAGCCAATGGGGTTCCCACAGCCCACCCACTTCCCAGGGCTGACTCGGGGTGGCAGGAGCTGTGCTGGCTAGCCCACCACTGGCACTGCTCCTCAGGGCTGTTGGGGCAGCAGGGATGAGTTCTTGCTTGCTGCCCCCTGTGGTCGTTCTCTAGTATAACTGTCCCTGCTGTCACAGCCCTTCCTTTCTATTAGATGAGACACAACCATGTTCCATGCACATCCCATTGTCCTGACACATCCTAACTTAAAGCCTGGTCATTGTTTGGTTAAGAGAAAGCAGCATACCAAATTTGGAGGTTCTAGCTCTTACTGTTTAGTAGGAGTTCTTGAACAGACTCACAGACGGACACACCAATAGATGCACAAAGTCTCTCAAATGTGTGTGTTTAATCTACTATACATTTAACTAAAGTACGTTACGCACAAGTAAATATCTTCATATTGTTGCACTTGCCAACCCTCAAAGTTCTTTGCTGTACTGGGGGCATTAACACTCCCACTTACTTTAATTAGAATGCTTGCAACACAACAGAACTTTCAAGTCTTACTCCAAGCTATGTAGCAAGACTTGAAAGACAAGTCAGGGATTGGTATTTCAGAATCACATTTTTAATTTTATAGGAAGCAATTACGTTAGGGAATCACTTGCAAAGTAATACATTTCAATTATGGCACTTTGCAATAGTAGTTTTGCTAAGTCCCCAAATCATGCAACCCTGATAGCAAAGGTAACAGACAGTGGGAGCAATGTAGTGCATTAGTTGAGAATTACAGATCAATCTAACGTACTTCTGTTTTTACAATGATAGGGGTCAGAGTTCCTTTCAAAGAGTAGTTAATGGATTGGATTCTAGAGTCAAGTAATTAGCATGAAATCCTGGTCCCAGAGAAGTCAATAGGGCCAGGACTTCACCCTGAGGGTATATTTACATTGGGGAGGGGAGGAGCTTAAAATGGAAGTGAAAGAAAAAGCATCCTGGATTTTGACTTAGCAGCTCCAGTGAAACCTAACCCAAATTAAATTGTCTTCATTGCTGTTTTAAATTTGAGTTATGACCACTGAGGATTTTTGCTTATTCATTTGTTTTTGTGGGACAGTGGTTTACTTGTGCATGCAATGAACAATATCTACCTACAAATTTTAGAAATGTGCATCTTTGTGTCCATCCATGAGTTGGTTTGTTCAAGAACTACTCCTAAATGATGAGAGCTAGGAAACTTGGTATGCAACTTCCTCTTATCCTAACTTCAAGCAAGTTCATGGTTTGGTTGTGCCAGGATAACAGGATGCACTTGAACTTTGATTGTTTTTCATAAAATGGAAAAGGAGAGGTGAACAGTTATACTATGGAATGACCATTGTCCAGAAACCACTGGTTGGCAGCACCTGACACCCCAGCCTGCTCCAGAGGGCAGTTGCCGGCCACTGCATAGCCCTGCCATCCTTGGACTAGATTCAGGAAGTACCAGCAGGTGGCCTGCACTGTGTCCTGTGCCCCCAGGCTGAACCTGGAGTGAAACCAGCAGCCAGGATGTATAGGCCCCTCCTGATGCCCCCCGGGCTGGCCTCCTCTGTCCCAGGGAGCTGGGCCCAGAGAGCACAGGCAGGAGGGTGGCCTGAATGTCCCCGTGACGGACCGGGCCGGGTCTGGGTATGGCTGAGGGCGTCCGCTCAGGGCAAATTGCTCAAACTCAGGGCTCTTTACAGCTCCAGACCAGGGACCTTCCCAAATAGGCCACAAACCAGTCACACCGAGCGCTTCAGCTGCTAATTTGGCCAGCCAGAAGCCTCATGAGCAAAACCCCTCTGACACCCCAGCTCTTCCTGTGCCCCAATCAGCCACGGGCCTAACACAGGTGAGGGGTTTTAGACCCCAATCTCACCTACCCCAAATGGGTTCTTCTGGTCCCAAACAAACCAGCCACAGTTCCCAGGTCAATTTACACTCTGGATCATACCCACAAGATCACACTGAGCCAATCCTTTAGAATCTAAAAATCTAAAGATTTATTACTAAAAGAAAGAAAAGCATGAGAGTAAGGTTGTTAAAGAAAATACATTACATGTATCAAATCACCCAGTTCTCAATACAGGCTCTTAGAGACGTTATAAACTGCCATCTTAAAAGTCTCTGATGTGCATCCTATGTCAGGATGGGTCCACGGTTCTTCCCAGCTCGTTGTTCCCTGCAAGGCTGCCTCTGGGATCAGGAGTTGAACTCAAGAAAAGATGGAGATTGCCACATGGCACTTATATACCTCTCCTGGCATCTTCCTGGCCAGATGAGGTCACATGGTTCAGGGATCTATCCTTGTTTCACATGCTTGCACCCATTATGCCCTGGCTGGTTTGCAGGTATCAGATTTCCAGATGCATTCCTGAGGTGTGTATTGGCACCTAGAGATTCTTTGTCCCTGGAGCCATGCTAATTAGCACAGTAACTGGCTGAACATGCTTTACCCATTGCTCTGCCTCAGAGAATTTTCCAGCATCAAATACAGAGCACATATTTATAACTCCACACACATCATACAAGTACACGAATAGCATATACAGAATCAGTAGAACATAAGCTCTCAGTTGACACCTCTCATGGCCCCCTTTGTACCAACTTTTGGGGCAAACTCCCCCCCACAGGTGCAGCAATGACCTGTCTGATCCCCTTAAAATCCAGTAATGTGATACCCCTGCCTCGCAGCCCCAGAACAAAGCAGGAGGTTGGGGTGCACCTCACACTCTGGGCTGAGCTGGGGAAAGCTGGCAGCCAGGCTTCATGGCCTCGCATACTTTTTCTAGTTAGACTGTAAGGTTTAATGCTAAGGCCACACAAAACCCACTGGGATTTACAGAAACTCTGAAAACTGATTGCAGATTTCTCCCATGTTATGGCCAAAAATGGAGGCGTCCCAAAACAAATCAGTGGCCATTTCTGAAACCGTGGCTAGATGTATTCCTCCTCTCACCTTTGCCCATTTTAAAGTTTATTTTAAGTACTTATTTACAATGAAAACCTGCTTTCCTTGCATATGGAACTGCAGCAGGGTGGGCGGGTTGGTTTTTTCATTGAGATTTTCTTGGATGGCATTTGTGTTTTTAGAACTGCCACTGTCCTGATATGAGCCCATTGAAATAATGTGTCAGAACCACCTGTTGCTATTCGGGAGCATTACACTAATAGGCACTTTTCTCAGTGCTATAAACATTCCTGCTGACAGCAATAATTCTGCTACACAGACAAAAGCAAACAACACTATTACTCCTATAAGCTTTTGCACAGTGCAATAACCTATTGAGAAATGCATACTGTTTTCCATTAGGGTCCCACAGGACAAGGTGGGTGAAGTAATATCTTTTATTGGACCAGTTTCTGCAGGTGAGAGAGATAAGCTTTTTGAGCTATAGAGCAGGCATAATCTCTTCCTTACACACTTCAGTACAGGATGCACAAGGGATAAATTCAGCATTGGTGCCATCTCCAACTACTTTGTTGTTAATTAGCAGATAATAAGCAGTCAGCTCTTCCATTCATTGTACAGCTAGGAAGAGCCTTAAAAAAAAAATTCTAAAAACTGAACAGAGACACCTTTTGGGGTAGGCTGCTTAATATAGGGGTTTGGAACCACAGCAGCTGAGGCCTGTCTCCTATGTTGTCCCTGTTGTACTACAAACCATGCACTATATAATGGCCATATTTGCTGCAGGCAAAGCTCCATGGAAAGAAAGGATGGCATGGAGAGAAGTTGCATTTCCAAGCTTCTTAAGTCACAGGACAATAAGATTGGATCTTGTATGGGTGCACTAGGAGGGGAATGGTGTAAGGATAGATAAATGCTAGGGAGATCTACAGGAGGAATAATGTTGCCTGGATCTTCTGCAAAGCAGTATAGTGGTCAAGTATAAGTGTGGTCAAGTTTCCTGCAGTCTAATAAAGTTTGGCTCCCAGTGTTTAGCTCTAATTTACACCTAAATGTCTTCTCAGAGTAATTCTTCTAGACAATATTGACCTAGAGAAGTTCAACTCGTATTTCATAAAAGATCCTAATGGAGCACAAAACATTCCCTCACTATTTCCTGAGCTATGATGAAAAAACCCCCAAACATTCATTATTGTTTGAGGAAGCTGAGTTTCAGCATAGAAGTTGGCAATTTAAAATGTGTCCTTTCTGGTATAAAATGTTCAGAGAAGCTCTGATGACTCAAATCCAATAGTGTCATCTGTTCACCAAACGGTATCTAATTGAAATGACTGTTGCATCTGATTTCTCACGACTGTTTCTAGAATTCAGATAATAGCCACAGGTATCGCTCAATAAATCCCTACCCCATCATAAGAAAGCTCGCTAGAAGCTTGCATTCAAATATCTGTATTCTTCCTAAAGATACAAAAATCTTGAAACACTAATTAAGATTTCCACATCTCCATCACACATTTCTATAAAGATGCTATGAACACACAGATTTTACATTTCAGAAATAAACAGGCACAATTTTACCTGCTCACATTAAGTGGTTTATCAACAGGAATATCAAAAAAAAAAATTACCTATCCATCACATAACTGCCTGAACTAGGTAAGTGAAGGGAATATTATTTTCAACATAGATTTAGTCTGATTTTAAACTCTCCTATAAGAATCAACCTGAATTTTCCAACCCGGATGTGATTTTGCACAGCCACTGGAGTGTGAAATGACTGGAACTTAACATTCCTGCCAATGTGAGGAATTTGTGCTGAAACTCAGCATACAGCAAGAGCAACTAAAAAACCTCTCCGGCTTCTTTACCCAGGAGGAAAGCATCCAAAAGCCAGCTATTTTAGTCAGGGCATGGGTGGGCAATAACAGTCCCACAGGCCAACTGCGGTTCGCCAGGATTAGCCTGTGTCAGCCACTGCCACTTTATTTACCTGTGCTTCTGCAGGTACAGCACTTGCAGCTCCCATTGGCCATGGATTGCCATTCCTAGCCAATGGGAGCTGTGGGAAGTGGTGTCCCAGTCTGCACTGCTTCCCACAGCTCCCATTTGCCAGGAACAGCAACCTGCAACAGGAGTTGCAAATACCTGTACCTGTGAAAGCACAGGGAAATAAAGGGGCAGTGGCCCACTAACCTAACCCTGGTGAACCATTACCATCTTACTGTACAGCCGTGAGTTAGAGCATTAATATCCCAGTGTTCAGGGTCACTAGAATCCAAGCAGTCCCTACTACAGCTGCAGTGCAGACATGTTCCTATATTCGGTTGGTTGTCCAAATTGTTGTCACAAAAATGTGAGAGCCCTGCTCTTGGTCTGAATATTGCAACATCCCATATGGACAGAACATCTATCATGCATTGCAACATTCTGCCTGTATTACAACAATAAATAGAAACAAGGCAACCACAAGCATTACAACTTGGTTTTAGATTCCCCAGAATACCTTCTGTGCACCGAGTAAGTATCCCATTGACTTAACTGTAGCCTTTGCCCATATCCATTGACTTCAATAGGAAGATGACAATTGTCTTTTTTGAAGCAATTGAATATTTGCATTTTCTGCCCTTCTATCCCTATGGGCATGTCTACACTTACCAGAAGATCAATGCTCCAGAGGTTGATCTTCTGGCATTTGATTTAGGGGGTCTAGTATAAACATTGAGGGCAGCTCCCACCAGCATCCAGTACTCCTCCTCTTGTGAGGAGTAAGGGAAACCAACAGCTTCCCATAATGTGATGCCACCGAGGCTCGGCTAAAGGTAAGCTGACTAGCCACACATTTTGCATAGCTAGAGTTGTGTACCTTAAACCAAGTTTCCTGGTCTAGTGTAGACCAGGCCTATGAAAGCTCTGGAGACTGTACTAGTATATCTAGGGCTATGAATTGTGCCCTTCCTCCCTCAAACCCAAACACCTATAGATATATATCTATAGATTGTATTAGTATATCTATAGGTAGATACACTAATACAAACTAATACCTGTGCTCAATTCAGCTCAATGAGTCTAGCCTATGTCTGCAGATCAGATAGTCTAGACTTGAGCTGAATTGAGAACAGAAGCTTGCTTGCTATCCTCAAATAATTAGTGCAACATAATTGTTTTAATTATTAGGATTATGTAGAGCGAGTGCAGGTGCCATTTATTGGACATAGCAGTATGAAAAAGCCAGGACCACAGGAAAAAAACCTAAAGCCTAACTGCCTCAGCAGAAACATTAGGCTTAATTATTCCCAATTAATGCTGAATGAGTAGTAAAGCGAAAAAGAAATCTGGTCCATTTTGTTTAAAAGCAAGTCAGATTCTCTCATTGTTTTGCTAAAGGTCTTCAGTAAGTAACCTGCAATCAAAAAGAGCACAACATAGGCATGACAGAGAATGCATTACTGATATTAATTCTTAATGTAAATGCCAAGTTATTAGGTCTACTGATGCCTATAAAAATGATACATTGTGCCAGTCCCACTTTAAACTTATGTGCTAAACAATGCAGAAAAGCCTTTATCAACGCATCTTCAGACTTTTTTGTTTCTGCTTTGAAGTACCCAGAAAGCTCATTATGGAGAGCTGAGAAAGATCAGATTACCTCCTTTTGGGGGCTGGAAATATTCTGAGCTACTGCTGATATATCCAGAAATGAAGTTAAAGATGAGGGAATGCAGGTGAATGCATTCAAAAGCATTCCAATGTAAATTCAGTTGTATATTCTTGAGACTCAAAAGGAAGAAATAAAACATAAAATGAACCCAAGGGATGAAGATACGAATTTGGAATGAAGAGTACCCCCACCCTACTGTACAAACCTTGTGTGCACACTTACACACTCAGGGTACAGTATGCAAACTTTTTGTTCCATTCAGAACTTAACTGTTCCTCAGGCTTCTACTCTAGGATCATTTCCTCCCTCCCCCATTCCTGTGTCCTCTGCTAAAAAGAGAGTTTCTCAGCCCTGTGAAGTAGAGGTAGCCATAAAATCAGGTTCCTTCTTCCTCACCAGTCTAGAATTTCAAAATACAACATTCAAATAAATACATTCTGAAACAAATGTGGTGACACAACGAGATTAAAATTTTAGTATCAAACTGAATTTTGTCTTTGTTTCCCTTAGCGGGGGGTGGGGAGGAACAGGAGATGGAGGAAACCAAATCAAAAGTGCAAAATCAGAAGAACAAGGGGGAAGAAAAAGACTCAAACATTTCAATTTAGTCTTGAAGCTTCCTATTAAAATAATAATAAAAAGCAATTGAGCGTGACAGCTTCCTGAAAAAACAAACAAAAAAACAAAAAACAAAACAAAAAACCCACACAACTTTTTTTGGTTAAAAAAGTCTGCTCATTCACCATTGAGGCTTTCCTTTGTGTAATATAATAAAGACTTTAGCTAGCATATTCTAAAACTGTATAAACAAGGCAAGCTTTTTTTTTTTTTTTAAGATTGCGCTAACTAGTTCAGCGGAAATATAAGTTGCTGTGTATATTAGAGGTTTAGAATGGGATAGTTAAAACTCTTGTAAGCAAAGCTCCTTTTATAGGAGTCTAGAAATACAGGCTGTACCTCTCTTAACTGGGTCTTTCTGGTCCATAGACGTTCCTGGACTACAGAGTCCAGGTGTAGGGAGGTTTAGCCACAGGGTCAGGTCCTGGATCAGGAAGGCCCACCCTATATATTTTTTTTGAACTAATTAAGACCAGATTAGTTAGGAGACTAGTTGTGCATATTTAGCATCTAACACCACACCAAACATTATTGAAAAAAAGCACATAACTTTTCTACTGGCTTTATTTTTTCCATTTCGTTAACGTAAGAACCCAACCATCTGAACCCTCACACATCTGTCCAGGTGAGTTCAAACTTCACCTCTGTTATTCTAGATAATTTACAAGGTCTTCCTCTCCTTGATTTTTTTCTTGGTTCTGGATTTGTACGTTACAGAAGATGCAGTTTCAGAAGTCTCACAAACAAACTTTTCCCTCTCCCACGCACATAGGGAGCTGACCTATCCAGCTCTCAATTAGCTTTAAGTACATCTCAGGGCCAAAGCAAACCAGACAAAATTATTCTAGTGATGCTACATGACCAAGATTCAAAAGACATGAGTTCCATCCACTTTGGCCTACATTTTCACAAGTTTTCATAGATTATACAGCGTTTCTATTCCTTGACCTCAAAGTATCTAAGAAATGTGGCTTGATTTACTCAAATCTTCTGAGAGGCAGGAAAGCACTCTTCCTATTTCTTAGATAACCAGT
The DNA here is from genome assembly GCA_019425775.1 of Rafetus swinhoei. Taxonomy (NCBI): domain Eukaryota; kingdom Metazoa; phylum Chordata; order Testudines; family Trionychidae; genus Rafetus; species Rafetus swinhoei. Next base: position 15,529,682 of record CM033428.1, on the reverse strand, counting down.
CTGAGGCAGAGAGATAATTCTACATTTTCTAAGTGTCTACTAATTTTTTTGCACCTCACTTTTTGGGTGCCCAACCTGTAGCAAATGGGTCTTCAGTGCCCCCTGATGTCAACACCAACAGTATATGGGTGTTCAAGCATTGTGGACCATAGCAGGCCACCTTTCAGCCCCTCTGTAAATCTACTGGGACAGATTATGATCTCAAGGCTCTAGATGCTGACTGTTACAATGTAATACGACCCTAGCAGCTTTAAAAATATTCAGACAAGGAAGGCAACTCAACCAAGCCTGCCAACTGCTTTCTCCCAGTGTCATATTGGGCACACTCCCTCACCCCTCTCCAAAACCACTATCAATTAGATAGCTTTTGCAGCATGAGTTGAAGGTTACGAAATTTGAACTGTTTGGGATCCCCTGTATGGAAGTTGTAGGATCAAAGATCCTTCAGAGAACACTTTGAGCAGCTCCCTTTCTTTATAAAGAGACTCTGGAGCCACAGTGAAATGCACTGGGTGCTAAGTCATCTTGCCAAAAAAAAAAAAAAAAAAAAAGCGCAATCACATCACACATGCTGGTGGTACTATACTGGACTACACTGTATTTCCCGTACAATTACCAGCTTCACATGACTATGCCACACAAGGATGGCGGTGACATAGTTAGTATTGGTCAGGATAGCTTTACTCAATAGAATCCAAGATAAACCTTCAGCAAATGGCTTTCACTTGGACTTGGCTTTTTGAATTTGAGCCCTGAAATAAGTGATGACAAGATCATAAGTGTTAATTGTAATTAACTGACATTCAGAACGTCGTTGCCACTTTTTTGCAGACACACACTGATGTCTACTAATGATATCTATATACAACTCACTGGCAACAAATTCCTCTAATTCATTAAAGCCAGAGCCTTAGAGAGGATTAATATCCAAAAAAAATGCAAGTGTTACTGTTTTGTATTTTGAACCAGTGCACATGACTAGAAGAGACCATCTTCCAGCTACTGAAGATAAAATTTTAAATATTTAAAACCCAGGGTAAGGCTAGACTACACCTCTCTGTGCCTAATCTACATCTGTCAACATCGAAATTGCTAATGAAGCAGGGATTTAAATATCCTGTGCTTCATTAGCATAAACATGGCCGTCGCTCTTTTTCAAAACAGAGCTTTTTCGAAAAAACAGCCGTCTAGATGGGGATCTTTCGAAAAATAAACCCTTTTTTGAAAGATCGGTAAACCTCACTTTGAGGAATACAGATCTTTCGAAAAAGGGTTTATTTTTCGAAAGATCCTGTCTAGACTGCTAGGTTTTTTGTTTTTTTCGCCATGTTTATGCTAATGAAGTGTGGGATATTTAAATCCCGCAAATTTGATGTGCCTAATCTACATCTCTCTGTCGACAGAGAGGTGTAGTCTAGACACAGTCCTGATGTCTGTTGTTCGGGTTTGGAGTTGTGATTTTTTTTTTTGGGCTTGGCTGTGTTTTATATTTTTTTTTTGGACAAAAACCAACCTCACATCTTGTTTAAGAAAAAAACCACACAGTGGGAGCTACTTAGTCAAAGATTTATATATACACATGAAAAGAGTTCTGTTTTTGTCAATTCATATGTAGTATTTTTTCCCTTTTTATAGTATAAAAATAGTATGTATGTAGGTTAATTTAATCTTTAAGAGAGCCAGCATAGGTTTATGCACCATCTTCAGTTCCTCTTGGGGTAAATTTCCCATCTTACTTTTGGCCCTCCACACAGAGGTGAATTACACTTAGCCATAACAGTGTGATGCCTTTAATACTCATTGCAATATCCTTCTAGTGTTTCGAAATCAAAAGAAAAATTGGCACATGTGAGGTTTAAAATAGAAAGCTAGAATCTCCATCTGAGATGCAAGCACTAATGACATTTAGACCCTATAGGTAATTTGAGATCTCTGACCCAATCAAGAGGTCTAGACATTAGGGGAGGCAAAAAATCATTATGAGTGCAGTGTCCAGATAGACACTTCACTCTGCCTACTTGTGTGTCTGAAGTCTAGTAGGCATGTCTAACTATGGTTGCAATGAAGGCTAATGTGTCATTTGTTGCCTTCTGAAATGTTAAGTGATTCAGATGCCATGTATACAGTAAGTAATATGTAAGGCAAATGGTTGATGCTTTGGTTAGCTTGACACCTGCCAAATGTCAACAAAGGGAAACATCATTGCATCATTTAAGATGTATAGCAGTTGTTACATTTAGGAGTATGAAACATTTTTAACATTTTCTTTATGAAACAGTTTAAATAGCAACATGGCTATGAATGTCAGTTACCCATTTATTTACATAGCTAGAGACCGTATCCAGGGAACAAGGTGATGCAAACATAAAAGCCATCCACACAAGTGATCAAGGAAGTTGGATTCCTTACATTATAGATTGCCACGTCCTTTTATTTATAGCTTTTAACCCAGTTATGGCCACTCTGATCCCTCATTCAGATTTAGTAGCATCTCATTTCAGATAAACTGGTGCATTTCAGTCAGATCATAAGGAACGCCTCAATATGAACAATAGTATCATAATCTGGCACTGAGGAGGGAGGGATGGAAGAAAAAAACCCACACACAAGTCTTCATAAGCATAATAAATGGTGTGGAGTGTATTATAAGTCGTCTGCACTGGGGCAAATTTCACCCTAGGGATTATTCACGCTTACCAACAGCATGTCATTATTCACATGCAGTGGCAGCTCTAAATACTTTGCATTTTACAGATGTGCCAAAAAGATTAACTGACTTCCAAGGTCACACAGCTGTTCAATGAGAGTCAAGAATAGAACCCAGTAGTCCTGTCAATAACTCTTCCATAGTAATCACTAGACATTATGAGCAATCAATGGCATTTAAATATTTCCTTCATCCATTCAACAAAAAGCCACAAGCAATACTGGAACCTGGTACAGGAATATTTCCCTTTTTTTTCCATTGATGAAGGATGACATTACCACCCACGGCTATTTGCCAGCAATGTACCACAAGACGTAATACAGCATTTCGATTTGATCTGCAGTGATGCATGATCTTTCATTTGAGGAACTCCCATTAGCAGATGGCAGTTCTGCATGTAGAATATCCAGTAAGGAGATGCAATGCTAATCTCATCAACACCACGGATCAGAGGGAAGATGCGTGGCCCTTACTTTAAGGAATATGGCAACAACCAACAACAACGAAAAAAACTCCACACCTTTTCATACCACATTAAAAGGCAGGTTTTATACACATTGCTACTTAACTCTTCTCTTCAAGCAACATCTTAATTAATGCTAAATAAGACATACATCTTCCTTTCTTTCTTTTTTATTTTATTAAAGGAAAGGTGGGATGGGTTTTTGACCTACTAGGAAAAACTATAATTTTATTTGAGCTGAAGTTACAGGCATAGTTGCTGATCTTGCAGGGAGTTATACATGTAAGTAAACTCATTGGCTTCCAAAACTTTTTAGAATTTCTGGGCAGGCTTATATTGGAGTCTTGGATCCAAAACACCCCTTCTGATTTTGGTTCTTGGATTTGATTTTAAAAATAAGACTATTTTCTTGTTCCAGTTTGGTTTGATTATCGTATCTGGAAATGCTTGTTCTTGTAAGATTTCAGAATAGGTTGGTGGACAACTCGCAAGAACATCCAAGCTAGTGATATTGCCATCATTCAAGGCAACAAAACCATAGTGCTATCCCGTTAACAAGATGGAGTTTGTCAGTTGCTTCCTTGTGACTACATCTGGTAAAAAAGGTGACCAATTCTTTTCTCTCAAAAAAGGTCATTTCACCAAAACCAAAAATGTTTCATGGGAAAACATACCTGTTTTGATTAAAATATCTCAGGTCTTAGATGGAATTCCAGGTCTAAATAAGAGACACCAGAATAGCCAATGGTCCAGGCACTCTCAATGAAGTTGGGAAACTCACGTTCAGGCACCATCTGTGCCCAATTTGGACCAGGAATTGCTGTTCTAAGGTATCAAAAAATGGCAAAAATATCCCCATAAGACATTAAGTCTTGGTTTTGCGCCACATTGGAATGAAAACAAAATATGAAACCGCAAAAGTTTGTGTGCAATAGAATTGTTTTCTGGATAGCCTTACTTGTGACTGAAACAAGTTATAATAATTTTCTTGTGGATGTGGATTTTTAATGATTGCCTATTGTAATGCAGTAAAAGAGCAGATATTGGGAATTTTCTCCAACTTCTAGGATCCCAGAGTCTACTGTGCAATGTTTCCAATCTTACTTCCTCCACAAAGGCCACCGCTGCTCAGTAAAATGCTATCACATCCCTAATAAGTGTTCTTAGAGAGAAACATCCTCTGAGAGGCTCAATGTGCTTTGCTCTTGTGTCCTGCTCACGTTGACTCCTTTGATCCCATACAAGGAAGCTGGAGTCTCTTAACTTCAATGGAAGTCCGTGGCAGCAGAGGGCATCCAGAATCTTGCAAGAGCTTTGTAGAATTAGGGTATTAAAGAGTGAACTTCTGAAGAACTGGGACTCACTGGATCGTGTACATTGCTGAGCACTTTGCTGGTGCTTAAAAATAATAATGTATTTCTAAAGTAAGTTATGGTGTTAGCTTTAATTCCTTATGTAGCGATAGGAACTTGGAGCCAATAAATTTGCAAGTAAATTGCTGCTATTCTAATTGAAGTACTACTCAGAAAAGAAATACGATTATTTCCTCAAGAATGTCCTATACATTTAAAGGAGAGGGATTGCTGAGCCTCAAGAAATGACACACTAGTATGGTAGTATATAGACTTAGATTTCAGACATAAGGGTGATATATATTGCACATATAGGGTACAATCTATAGCCCCAAGTCTTGCTTTTGCTTTATAAATGCAAAGTAAAAGCACAGTGAGTTCTACTATAGACCAGCAAGAAATAGATTTAGGAATTTGAACATAAATTAAGCAATACATTTGTTTCAGTAAACTGGGTCCTGTGTTGATCAGAGCACACTTCTAAAGCTGGGTGACTCTTATTAGGTTCTTTACTCTCTAAAGTTTATAAAAACAAGGCCATTTCAAAATATGCTTGAGATCATTTGACCTGTGAAATAGCCCTTCACTTAATCTAAGAAAATTAGCATTGAAACATAATTTTACTTAGTTGAAACTTAGGAATTTTGCCATTTATCATTCAAAGATATTCTAACCATAAACAGAATTACAGCAATAAGTCAGAAACCATTTGTTTGATAATTAATAAACATTTCTGCTGAACAAACCACTACCTAACAGCAACTGTCACAGGTTCTAATCCATGACTGGTGAGAAACAATTTTTTCATTTTTTTGGAACTTCAGTAAGGTTGCTGATGTTATAGGATAGGAAATAAAAAAGTAAATAAAGTAAAAGTTAAACAGAAGTAAGTACAGCCAAGAGACAAAAGGAATTCCCTAAATAGTTTTTATTGTAATAATCAGTGGTATATGCAAGCTGTACTTTCTTAAAGGGTGACATGCATTCATTTTGAAAGAAAGAAATTAAGAGAATGGCAGGTCTGTCTGGAATGGAGTTGCATGTAATTCGTTTTCAAATTTCAATTGGTATTCTCCTCACTGTACAAACAGTACTGCTTGTTGAACAAGCCTTCTGTGCTGCTACTTTATTTAATCTGCATTTATAAATGCTATACCCCTTGAAGCCATTTCAACTACAGCCTTTGTACATAAAAACATTTCAATATTTTAATAATATTCACATTTCTTATAAATCCTTTACAAATCTTTGAACAAATACATCAGTAGCTCAGATTCTTTCACCTCGAGCAAAATCAAGTAATTGGTGTAATAACTTTATGGTTTTGGAGCAAGATCAAATGAATGAATCTCCTTTCAAGTATTTTAATATAAAACTATTATACTAAATAATTTGATTAATGAATTTCATGCCGAGGAGTAACATTCTTTTAGAAAGTCAAAATTCTAATAGGCATGTGCTTCATGAAGAACGGCACAACAGGTTTTAAATCCAAAAAAGCATGCAAGATACAATTAGTTATCTTTAAGAAGAAAGCAAAAGCAATTTGAAACAAAAGACATGAGATCAGAGCTTAAAGCACACATGCAAAATTAATTTAACATTACAATCACTGGTATCTTGCACAGTGCTCAAAAGCAGAAAAATATATGGTAAGATTAGAGGTGGAAGGCAGGAGAGCTCAGAGCAGTAATGAATTTTTTTTTTTTAATCTAGGAAAGAGCACCTGTGAGCACTAGAGACAGAGTGCCAACCTTTGCAGTGTCATCACCAACTCGGTCAAAATTGATTTTTTGAAGTGATCCCCAGCAGCGAACAACAAGTGTACTTATAGTATATCTTGAAAAGCACATCATGTAAACCATCTTATTGAGAGGAGTGTGCTCACACAGAGGAAAAACAACATTCTAAAAGATAACAATTCCCTGGTGTCAAATTCATGATAAATAGGAAGTAAAAAAAGTTTCATCATTCTTATTGCACATTTTTAAAATTAAGTGTTCAGTAATGCTCTTGTTATCCCCAGAAGTTTGTTCTGGGCCTCTATTTAAAAATAAGTTTAATATCTCAGCTTAGTAGATTTACACATACTTATTATGATGAACAAATTCACTTCAAGAACTCTGATAAAATAGTCAGATTGTGTCCTTATCTTGAAATACTGATGCAGAATGCTATTCAGAGTTTATAGAGGGTCTCTGTTTAATCATTGCAACGAAATCCAACATTTTAACTTCATCAGTGAAAACCGATTCAGTTACTTGCACAGGTCCCAGAAGCCTCGTGCTTGTAGATTTAAGGGCACATTGCAATTATAGAATAATGAATGAGAAGTCATGTCTTGTCATCAAATAACCCACTATAAAGTTACTCCATTGATGGTATTCAGTCTTAGTAATAGTAAGCAGTGATGAACTATTATACCTTCAGAAATCCTTTCAAGCCACTTGAAAACAAGTGTGGATTAGTGTTGCCTTTTGTAAAATTAGAAAAATCAATTTCTAAAATTTTAGATCCTCAGGTGAATATCCAGGCAGAATGGCCAAATATTAACTATTATTATTGCTTATAATACATTTTTAGACCCAAACCCTGCCACTGGTTTCATATGGGTAAAGAATTTCATCAACATGGAACTAGCTAGAGGATTGAGAACTTGGAATGTAAACTTTTTGAGGACAGGTATAAGGTCTTCATCCATATTTGTATGACACTTACAAATTGGGAACATTGAGTACTACTGCATATACTAATAAAGTATGAGAGATTTACAGTACCTTCTGTTGCAACCTCCCTGCGTCCACAGAAAGCCTCCTGGTCCCATCTGATTCCATCCACCCCCAGGTGGCAGACAGGATAACTTCAAGCAATACCAGAAGTGACCAAAAGCTTCTTGATTTCATTATATCAAGTCTGTTGAGAGCAAAATGACAACTATCAAACCACCATGTGAAAAAACCCACTACAGAAACAAAAAACCCCACACAGCTTGCAGATTCAGTAGTTTGGCTAATTTATGGCAATTATACATATAAAAATTGCTTGTAAATAGTTCCACAAGTAATGGAATAATGAGTTCCTTGGGTACAATTACCAAGTTATGTACATTTTTCCTCTTATTTTAGTAATTTGTTGTATGATTGCTTGGTGTAAAGTTGAATGACGGACATCTAGCAAAAAGATAGCATGGCAGAAGAGAGGGAAGGAAAGTGACCCCAAGGAAAAAGAGGAGGAAGTCGTGAATGGACTGCATCAAAGAAGGTCAACAGGTGGACCTTAGAGCCACATTGAACAGATATACTTGGTGGAGGCTTGCATGATGATCCAACCATAACTGATGGGATAAGGAAAAAAATTGTTTATCCCTTCTCCATGTGTTGCTCATCTTCACAGACCTTGATCCTACAAGTTGCCTACACAGAAGAGGAATTCTTTGAGGCAGGAGCTGTGCCTGTGTCTACAGGTAAGGCCTATTTCATTAAAGCCTCTACATGAGCACGTGGAATAACAGTTTAAAACAGTGAAAAAGGAGTAGAATTACAAAACTTAGGTTCAGCTTTTTAGAGATATTTAGTGTCTAAATCCTAAGCATATATTGAAGTGAAATTCAATGGGACTTGGGGCCTAAGTCAGCTAGGTGTTGCAATGCTGAATGGAGCAAAGGCTAAATGCATTAAAAAAAAAAAAAAAAAAAATATATCTAGGCCTTCAAGCAAGTGTCTCATTGAGAGTTCATGGGACATGAACACCTATGTCTCAGGTGCTTCTGAAAAATCCCACTGAGATCTATTTTCAGTTCAGCTCTCTATGGCTTCATGACAGCTGACTGCAAGTGCATCTACATAAAATATCCTTATTTACCTCCTACTGTTTCTATGTACATCTGACTTCAGCAGATACATGTTTCCTATACCTGGGGCAGAGATCATGGACTAAGCTGAACAGTTCTTGGCTAGAGTGTCTCTAATGCTACATCTACACAGCAGGGCTAACTCGAAACAAGCTATGCAAATTGAGCTATGTCAATTGCGTAGCTTATTTCAAAATAGCTTATTTGGAAATTGGGAATATCCACACAGCACTTATTTCGAAACAGAGCACTCTTCCTCCATCTTCCCTTACTCCTTGTACAATGAGGGTTACAGAAGTCAGAGTAAGTCCTCCAGCTTGACAGTATTTCAACATTATTTCGAAATACCTTAGTCCACGTCTACACAGCAGGCAGTTATTTCGAAATAACGCTAGTTATTTTGAAATAATGTTGCTGTGTAGACGTACCCTAAGAAAAGCCTAGAAAATGTTCAGAAAGTGACACTAGTAGTGGCATTTTTCCTTTAAGAAAACCCAGAACTAATTAGACTTGCATCAAGAGGAAGACCTCCGCTCCTATGTGGACCCCTAGTTGTTTCACTGGGTCTCTCTATCAATATAGGGATCTAGCTGCTGGAGGAGAGTTTTCATGTATTTGACATGCTTCTGCACCACGTTATTTAATAGAGAGTTTTACTTGTTGAAGCAGAGGTTATGAAGAGAGGTTAAAGTGACTGGGACTTTTCAGTTTAGAAAAGAGGAGACTGAGGGGGGATATGATAGAGGTATATAAAATCATGAGTGGTGTGGAGAGGGCCGATAAAGAAAAGTTATTTATTAGTTCCCATAATAGAAGAACTAGAGGACACCAAATGAAATTAATGGGTAGCAGGTTTAAAACTAATAAAAGAAAGTTCTTCTTCACACAGCATGTAGTCAACCTGTGGAACTCCTTGCCAGAGGAGGCTGTGAAGGCTAGGACTATAACAGAGTTTAAAGAGAAGCTAGATAATTTCATGGAGGTTAGGTCCATAAAAGGCTATTAGCCAGGGGATAGAAATGGTGTCCCTGGCCTCTGCTTGTCAGAGGCTGGAGAAGGATGGCAGGAGACAAATCGCTTGATCATTGTCTTCGGTCCACCCTCTCTGGGGCACCTGGTGCTGGCCACTGTCGGCAGACAGGCTACTGGGCTAGATGGACCTTTGGTCTGACCCAGTACGGCCGTTCTTATGTTAAGCAGGCTGAGGAGATTTCCCAAGGCATGGCCCACATTATTTCACTATGTAGCAGTAACCAGGAAGGTGAGACAACCATTCCAAGCCCTCCTTACAGCAAAGTCTATCTCATGGATTGTGCTCACCCATGAGGTTGTAGTAGTTCTTTTGACACTGCATGTGCCTCTCCAGCCATGTGCCTCTGAGCTGGCTTTGGAACCCCTTCATCCCCAACCGGAAAGTTCCCTCATACCTCTAGGGTAGCATCATTTAATTGGTATTGCATGGCCAAGGACCGCAAAAGAGGTCGTATTAAATGATCCCATTAAAAGGAGTTTCTAGGTATAGACAAGGACTCTAGGCAAAGGGTAAACAGTCTAAAGTGGTATTACTGACCGCATGGTTTTTAGGTTGGGCTTGTGGATGATGCATGTTCCCCCAGCCTCCTGAATTTTGATTTAAGTTTCAAATTTGCACAACAAAGTCTCCTCAAAGCATAATCATATTAAACTGACAAGTTATTTGTGTCACATTTTAAAAGAACACCATCAATATTGCGTTTCAGGGGAAAGCTAGACTTGATTCTGTAGAAAGATTCACTACTGTAGGGAGGGAAAAAAGTTTGAGAGTTGTGGGCTTTGAAATTTTGTGGCAAATATATTTTACACAGCTCTAGTAACTTTTTTTTTTTTTTTTTTTAAGCGAAAGTAAACACCCCACCACCACCACCCCACCAAAGGAGTCGTTATGCCTAATCCAGCTCCCACTGAAATCAATAGGAGTTTTGCTATTAACTTGAACAAGAGACTCACTCGCTCCTAATAGTTACATCATTAATGAATGAAGCAAATTATTTGGCTTACACAGCATGCAAGCATATTGGTTACGGTTAGAACTGAACAGTATACATTACATGGCAGTTGCTAAATTAATCCAGGAGTAAACAGAAATGACTGCATTGAAGTTAATAGAGTTTCACTAGGGTAAATATGGCCCTTGAAAGATAGCAAGTCACTGACAAAAAATGTAAAACGAGTGAAAGACTGTATCCAGTCTTGGTCTAACACCACGAATGTCAAAGCTTATGCCCTTTTACGTAAGTGCAGAATTTGGTCCTAGATATTTTGTCTGCCGGAATGTGTACTGTCAATAAAACAAACACCAATCACAGCTGCTCTGCACACTCATCAGCACATGTGAGTCCTTGCTATTCCTCAGTACTAAACACTACCAATTGAATGAGATGAGGGTGAAATCAAAATTTATTAGGCTTTCTAAATTCTAATTAGAAACTCTCAGATGTAATGCTATTAGAGCCATAAATAAATGTGGAATAAACCAAAGTCCCTATATCAATAAGCTACAAGTGCATTGTATTACAACCCATGCTGGCACGGCAATCCTATTCCTTATGCTTTCACAGAAGCATTTTGCATCATTTGTTGATACAATCACAGCAAATAGAACAATTTCACTTTGCAATTCTGGAGATTTCTGACATCTGCAGTTTGAAGTTATAATGCCACAGCTCAAACATCAAAGAACTAGCCATGCTCAGTTACAATTAGTGACTGTGTGGAAACATGATGTTAAAGTGATCTGATTAGGTAAAACAAAAGCTGAACACAACATTAAAACTACCAGCACAGCAATTGCAAGTTGTTCAAATCACATTATCTATCGGTATTGGGGGAAGGCATCTTTCTCAATTCAATTTACAAATTACTTATTTTTATAGCAACACTGCAATATTTTAATTAGTTTTACTCAGAATACTGAAATTGATATTAATACACAGTATAGATCAGTGTATTTTCTGGGTTAGTTCATTTACATGCCAGAAAATACAAGTGTGGGCCAAGTTCTGTGACCCTTCATTGAGCAAAAAATTCCCATATGGTCATGAGTCCCAGACACTAGGGGTGCGTCTAGACTGGCAAGATTTTGCGCAAAAGCAGCTGCTTTTGCGCAAAAACTTGCCAGCTGTCTACACTGGCCGCTTGAATTTGTGCAAGAGCACTGACTTTGTAATGTACAAAATCAGTGCTTCTTGCGCAAATATTTTGACACTCCCGCTTGGGAAAAAGCCCTCTTGTGCAAGTGTTCTTGTGCAAGAGGGCCAGTGTAGACAGGGAAGGATTTTTTTGCGTAAGAAAGCCCCGATGGTGAAAATGGCCACCGGAGCTTTCTTGCACAAAATCGCGTCTATACTGGCCACTAATGCTTTTGCGCAAAAGCACTTTTTGCGCAAAAGCATCCGTGCCAATCTAGATGCTCTTTTGCAGAAATACTTTTAACGGAAAAACTTTTCCATTAAAAGTATTTCTGCAAAATCATGCCAGTCTAGACGCAGCCTAGGGCTACATCTACACTGCAGCCTTCTTGCACAAGAACTGTTTTGCTCAAGATTTCCTGCCCAAAAGGTCTTGCGCAAGAGCACATCCACACTGCCATGTGCTTTTGCGCAAGAGCATCCATGGCAGTGTGGATGCTTTCTTGCGCAAGAGCACTCTGATGGCCATTTTAGCCATAGGGGTTATTGCGCAAGAAACCCTTGTTGCCCGTCCACACTGCCTTCTTGCACAAGAGGGCTTATTCCTCATGGGGAAAGGAATAACTCTTGCACAAGAAGCCCTCTATTCTGATGCTTAACTGTAAATTTACTTGCGCAAGAACACGTGTGCAATGTAAACGCTCCACAAGTTTTTGTGCAAGAATGGCTGTTCTTGCACAAAAAGCCTGCAGTGTAGACATAGCCTAGGAGTTTAATTAGGACCAAATTCTTGGAGGGGCTCAGCAGCATTGTCTTGAACGGAGCTGGTTCAATTAAGAGCTGAGGTAGTTGAATGAGAGGGTCTCTGCTTCTTGCAGAATCTCACCCTTAATTCTCCAATGCTCCATCTTAAATAGCTGCATAATACTCAATGAAATGTAAAGTAAATTATGATCTAAAGTTCATTGAATTCAGTAGGAAGACTCCCATTGACTGCAATGGACTTTGGATCAGGCTCATCACTGCTGATGTGGCACCAGTTTTTTATATTAGTTTTTTCTCCTAATTTGGGAAACTAATGTATAAAACAGGAGCTCACATGGGCAGGCCTTCTCCGTGAAAGTCTCACCATCTGGACTTGCCTAAGCAAGCTGGTGTGTATAAAAAGAGCAGCTACTGAACTAAGTGCTCGGCAGAAATCTCTTGAAAACTCAGAAAAATCTGTCATGCACTTACTCTTCATAACCTGTGTGCAAGCATGGGAAAAATGAGTCCAATATATTAGCTAATTTAAAATTAAACTCTCAAAGTCTCAATAAGTCTGATTTTATTTTCAGAAAGGATGAAGTTTTGGGGGCCACAATCAGGCTTGATGTATCTGAACAAGCTACAGTGTAATTACATCCAGGATAAGTTTGGCCCAAATAATTTATGAAGATGCAATGAAAAACTATATAAACTGTGGCAAAACTCCAGTTTTGCCTTGGGGTTTCTGCTCTTCTAGGCAGCAAGGGTGTGCCCTCAGACTTGCTGTGACCCTCAACATAGCCTCTAAGAGCCAAAGATCACAGGCTACTGAGCCACCTTCATCACAGGTCAGTCAATGGGTTTGGTCTGAGAACCCTCCTTAGTTTCAATCTTCCTTCCCAGAAAATGTTTCTGTGGTGATGTGGAGAGGGGTTGGGGGAGAACCCAGACCCACTATCTACTCTGGATTCCAGCCCAGGGATCCTAATATCACTCACTGACAACAGATAGCTTTTCCTCCACTACCAGAGTTATATAGCCCTGCCTGCCCTGGGCCACTTCTCCAAACAGCCCCTCCCAGCCCCTTGCTCCTGGTCGCTCTCATTCTCCCAGTTCTACCAGAGTGTGTCAGCTTATTCCCAGCTTCTCACCAACCACCCTCCCTGAAGGGGAGCCTTTTAAGCTAGTCCTAGTAGGTTCTTAATAGGCTGCAGGTGTTCTGATTAGCCTGTCTCTCTTAATTGAGTCTAGCAAGTTCTGAACTGGCTCCAGGTGTCTTATGGTGTCTGCCTGACTTAATTGGTTCTAGTACATTCCTGATTGCTTTGGAGCAGCCCCTGCCCCGGTCACTCATGAAACAAAAAATTCATCCAGTGACCAGTACAATTCCCTTTTACCAGACTACTGCAGCCAGCTGGTCTGGGTCTATCACAGCATATAGACAATTCCCCCACTGACTTAGATTTTCACATCTGGACAGCAGTGCATTTATCCCAGTATTTAAGGGTGAAGGAATCTGGCATCATTAAAAGAAAACCCACTCTGGTTAGTATAAAGCATCCATTATTTGAATAGCAACTGACACAATGAGGACCCTGAGTTATGACATGGTCCCATAGGTGCTACCATAATACAAATATGTGCTTAAGAATGACCTTTCAGGTTTTTAAGCTATGTCTCATTCTATGGGCAAAGACAGACAAGGACTATTGTAAAGTTATGAATCTTTTACAGCCAGACCTATATTAGGGGAAGAAGTTACACCACAACTTTCTAAAATTATCACTGTTACATTTTTTTGTATAAGGCCAAATGATTAGGTATTATAACTTGGATCCCTTTACACCAGCTGGGTATCTGCCCTTGGTTCTTCCTATTCAGGATTCAAGTTTGCTTTACAATTATATAATTAGTGAGTTTCTGTGACCTGTTAAAAAAGTATTTTGATGCCCATCATTTTTGTAAAATGCTATTAAATCTGAGAAATTAGGCAGGAAAATCATTCTAAGGTAACCTTGCAGCAAACCATAATGACGTTAAATTACATTTCCAATTAATTATCTACACTATCTCTGATTACCTCTGATTAATACTTCAATTTTGATGAATGAGGTGCCTAAATGGCACCAAGTGCAATATGTAAATGTGTGTCACAAATCCCATTTAAGACAGGGAGCATTTGTACAGACTTTAAATAACAGCTGAATACTTTGTTAAGAGCTGTTTTGATCGCTGTCTTACAGCTCATTCTTTCAATCTAGGACATGCTACTGGACAGATTCTGAAAACCTTAAGTCCTTTTGACATCACCACAAGTGAAAGATGTGAGGAGTCCCTCAGAACCTTTCAGGACTGGACCTTCAGTTGTTGCATCATGTCTGGTGTGATCTTTTCACAGGTTTAGTCCCATGGTTGGCTTGTGGTTAAGCTCAGAGAAATGTTTTCCCACAATATCACCTCATTACCCCCACACAACTGACTAGTTAAAGGTCAATAATATTGGAAAGCTGTTTGCAAGATCCATAAGTAAGACTTCTTAAAGGGCAAGGTAGGAGAGGAACCAGATATTTTATTAACTCAGCATTCTTCAACATCAGTTGCAGGGTGAGTGGTGGTAAATCATGAATGCAAAGATCATAGTGATGTGCAATTCTACTGTTATTTTGGATGGGAATGTAGCCCCAGTCCCTCTTTTCTTTGTATGCTGTATAACACAGATGGTTACCTTCGTTAAGGACAACAGCAAGAAACCATTACCAAATTTTAAGAAAGTTCCTGCAAGTTAACTTTGAGCTGTACAGCTTCTCATTGACCAGCTGTGTTGATTCAAAAAAGGCAACATCTTTTTAGATGGGCAACCACATTTGATCCAGCCCCAATTATTTTTAAAATAATCTAAACTTTTAACCAAAAAAAAAAAAAATATTCTCTGGTTGGTTCCTCTACCACATATCAGTTTAACTTCTTATAAAAATCCATTCACTGTTACACACACACACAGAGCTTGACAGAGCTAAAACAGCTTTGGTTTAACTTTAACCCCCCGAAGCAGACTAGGAGATAGATACTGTCTCCACCCTCGGTTTATTTTCATTTGTTGGGGGGGGGCGGGGCGCGCGCGCGCTGGTCTATTACCTCCCATTTATCTTTTCCAATTGTATGCTTTTCAGGTCAGAGACTGGGGTCTTACTCTATATTTAGACAACACCAAGCTACTCTGATCTAAAGAACCCAGATCCATAGGAATATAACAGTTTGTAAACACACACAAGCTAATTACACACATTCAACTAGTCATCCTAATTAGATAACTGAAAGGGGGAAAACCTGATTTGTATACACGTGTCTGCGTTCATCTACCTAGCTTCTCTGAAGGTAATAATTAACGTTCCCGTTATTTTGGTAGGAAGCAGTGTCTCTTTCCAGCTAGGAGGCAATTTCCCATCTACACTACGCTGCGATGATTGTTTTCTACCCTTACATTTGTGTTGTGAAACAGTTCCGTTTGGAGTAAGGATCTGAATGCCTTGTGGGGAACATTGAGGGGGCCAGGAGAGATTGGGTTGTTACAAATTCTTCAACTGACACGGTAGATTTTGGTAAATTCCAAGGGTTAAAAAAGAAACAAACATTTTGTTACAATGGTAAAAAGCCAGAACAACAACCGAGGCGACACCTAGGGGCCAAAGACAGAGAAAAGGCGCATGACAGCCTCAAGGAAAAATTCAGGAGCACAGCCTGTGGACAGCTCCTCTTTTCAGAAAAAGCCCAAATGGTAGCTAAGTTATTTCTCTTCAACTCGTCAGTCCCTAGCACCATGAGAGCTATTTCGTCAAGATCAGGACGGTATGGAGACAGATCTTTGGTTCAGCTATTTCGCATACGAATTTTTGAACCTCACACTTCTATTTTCCGTTTCACAACACAGGCTGTCTGGATTCTTGCTCATCAAGTAAATTAAAAAGAAGAAGAATCCGAGCTAGTGAAGTTCCCCACATTGCCTTGCGCTGCAGTGTGGATGAGCGGGTAAATACACATTTCAGAACAACCCAGAACTCCCCCGAGTGCCTCGCACGCCAGTTTACATTTGGAGACTGCACCATAGAGGATACTGTAAACTACATCACCACGCCAACGCTAATCGTTCGTGTTGTTCAAAGCCTGATCTCATCTCATAACCCAGGAGACGGTGATCCGTTAAGTGATCATTTTATGTGAGCGTTGTGCTTTTTCAAAAAAAAAAATTGGAGAAATATTTCCAAACTTGTTAAATAACCCCCCTCCCCAACACATAGTAGCAAATGCACTTTCAGAAGCCCAGGAGAAGAATTCGCTCAGGAGCCAGTCCTATACAGATCTCGGCTGGGAATTCAGCCCGCCTGTGGCTTCCAGTCTTTCCATAACGAAGCTAATTCCTGGCCTTCAAGTACTCCTGATTATCCCCAAAGCACAGAGCTATGGGTTAAACCGAATCTACTGCCAAAAGGGGAAAGGTGGCTGGTGATGGAGACTGGAAGGGGAGGACAAATGAAAAAACCTCACCCTCGAATCATTTCAGGAGCCCATTAACAAAGTAACTCCTGGAAAAAAGCGATTGTTAAAGAGACCGGACTAAGGGGGAGGGAGTTAGTTGTACATTTGCGCAGGAGGCTAGGTTGTTGGGTAACTTGCCCGTGTGGGAGCTAGATTTCCTAGTTCCTTTCTCAGCCCCCAACACACCAAGGAAGCGGTTGGAGTTAGGGATCTCCCGGTACGTTAGCGGATGACACTTCCAGCAGCGGAAAGGCTGCTGGCTGCAGAGTGTCTATAGACAACGGTTGTTATAACCGCTGCGTTTAGAGGCTGGAGAGGGGCGACCCGGGCAGCTTTCTCGGAGCCCGGCCAGCTCGCGGCGGGAGGGTTCCGCGATTCACTTTGCTTCGCCCCGCTGCCGCCGGGGTCGTTCCCTGCTCCCGGGTGCCCTCTTAAAAAGGCTCGTTGCTAATCCGAGGTTTCCAGCCGGGTAACCGAGCAGACCAGGAGCGCGAACCCTGCGCTCCAGAAGGGCCCGAGAGCAACGGAGGAAAAGGGACGGAGCAATGTCACAGCCGAATCAGGGAGATTGTTCTAACCTCGCTTTTTTTGGGGCGGTCTTTGATGTTTTTGGAGGCCCTCTCGCCTGGGACGCAACCCACCGGCCCCTGCTCCTCTCGCATGTGCTGCCTCTGGCGTTCCTGGCAACCCAGTCAAAGTTGGGCGGACAGGAACAGGCGCAAGGGCAGCCCCCGCGGAAGATGCAGGCGAAGCAGCTTCGGAAAAGAAAAGGAAGTGGCCGAGGCCACCGCGGCTGCTCCCCCCCTGTCGCTCCTGGGGCTCGCTCCCCTAAGCCCTGCGAGCCACAGCAGGAATGCTCCGCGGAAAACCGGAGAGAGGTGGCCACCCCCCTCCGGCAAGCCTGGGGCTGCACCCCACGTCCAGAGACCGCCCTGGGCTCCGGGGTCCCGTGCACTAGGGTTTACTGCGCCTCCAAAGCGGCGACTCCTTTCTCCTACTGCCCCCCAACCCCTTACGCAGCATTCCGGAGCAGAAATTGCTCCGTGCAACCCAGGTTTCCAGCCGCTAAGCGAATGGTGCAAACTCCGCCAGTCATTAGCGACTCTACAGTCACACCCCAGCCCTCCGCAAGCGCCCTGCAGGTGGCTGGCCCCTGGAAGGAAGAGGAGATCGGTTTAAAAACTCCCCACAGGGATGCTGCCCAGGCACCCCACCTCCCCATGTAAGCAAGGCTTCTAGCAGGCTCCTTACCTGTCGTATGCCGTGGCAGAGAGCACAGTGCAGAGCCTGTAGCAGCTGGAAGAAGAAGAAGAAGAAAAGGGATGTCAGAGTTTTGGTGTATTTTTTTTTAAATCTCCTGGTGGGGAGGGAGGATGAAGACGTCGGCAGGAGCGTTTGTGGGGGAGAGGGGAGGAAATCGTGAAAGGCTGGAGCCTGGAGGAGGCAAACCCGGGGAGATTGAAACAGAAGACGGGAGGAAAGAATTAAAAAAAAAAAAAATCACAGCACAGTCGCGGCGGCAGTCGCAATCCAGGAGCCAGGAGGTGTAAACGCCGAATCCTGCCCTATTTCTGCTGCCTGGACCGGAGCTGCCTGACGTCACCCCGTCATTTGCATATTCTGCCCAATAGCTGACACCTGTGCGGGGCTGGGAGCCGGGGAGGAGGGAGTCCCAGCGCAGCCAGACGGGCGCTGCCCCTCCCAGGGAGCCAGGTAGGCCGGGGGAGGGCAGGGAGAGCCGTAGCTCCAGCCAGCGGCTCCGTCAGCCGCACTGGAGAAGCACAATGCTGAGTGACAAGCCGGTTTTGTTCAGGGTTGGGTAAAGACAGAGCCAGCCCCGCATCCAATGTGACTAGAGGGCAGGACTAGGAACCGGGGTCTTTTCCTAGCTCCGGTTCACTTTGTGACCGTGACCAATGTGCTGTGCCCCTCTGGGACTCAGTTTCCCCACTTTGAAATGGGGATCTCACCCTCCTCCTTGTGTCACTACTCTAAGCCACATTGGCACTAGTTGAAGGGTGCTTTTAATAACCCCTTCCCCACTCATCTGAGGAAGTGGCTTTTGCCCACAAAAGCACATGATTTATATATTAAGTTAGTCTCTAAGGTGCCACAGAGCTACTTGGTTTTTTTTAAAAAGTTACAGCCTAACACAGCTACCTCTGAGACCTCCCTCTTCGGTAGCAGTTGTCACTGGGCCTGTCAGTACCACTCCTAGCCCTTGGAAAGTCATAGTATTTGGTCTAATGTACTGACATTTTTTGTTGCTCTTCCTCCAGTGGCCATGTAGCAGCAGTGAAAGTAACTTAAAATTTCTTACCGGTACTGTCCTAGTGCAACGCAGGTCGCTGCCAGCTCTTTAAATAGCTCCCTGCTGGCTTCTACTAGCAGCTCAGCCAGCTCTTGCTGGAGCTGCGCACCTGGGCACATCCACTTACTTTTTACCTCTGTATCTGAGCAAAAGGCTTGCAAAGGACTTACTGGAATCAGAACATGTGACACCTGTTTTGCTCTGGTGAAAATGCCTGCCCAAGGTGCACAGGGATTGTGAGTCAGGCAGATTGAGAACACAACAGAGTTTATTTTTAGTTTTCCTATCTGAAGAGATCACACCAGACAATAGCTCCAGGAGTGGGAAGAGGTGAACTCCCAGACTCTGAGTCACTCAGCTGATCATTAGGAGACTCTGGCCTTTAATGGCTCAGCCAGAGCAATGAGGATGGCTGAACAGGCTTAGAATGGCAGATAAGAAGCAGGAGTCAAGTCAATGAGTAGGGAGGGAAGAAATGAGTTACAAGACCGGAACTTTTGTCTTATCTGCCGAATTTCAGTTTTCAAATCTATTTAAGGGAAGGTAATGCTAGGTTATTAGGCTTCACACAGTTTAATATCACACTGATTTTGGCTGCTATATGGAGTCATTGTTCCTCTATCCACAAAGGTGACAAAATAGGTTCTCATTGACACTGCTGCAGACTTAAAAAATAAATATAAAAAACACAAACTCAAAACAAAAACAAAAAACCCCAGGCTTTAATATCACCAAAAAGACCTAGGACTACTGACTTGGTGGGATTCTATAGACCAAACAGCTGCATTGCTTAAGGAGGAAGACAGACTCCCTGAGGAAAGCTGCTCTAATTCCTAAGGAAAAAGTGGAAGATGCAATAGAAAAAAACAAACAAACCCTAGTGACGTATCCTCTGAGAAATGGGCTGCTATTAAAGTCATTTGAAATAGTCATTCCCAAATATAAACACACACTGAAACTAGCTGTTGTCAAGTTTGAAAAGCATCTGTAAAATTGCGGCACTCTTTACATGTTTCTCACTAGCTAAAGTTGGTTTGGGTCACAATTACTATTGTTAGGATGGGAATGAAAATTCTGATGCATTATCATCCCAAAAATGTTCAGATTTGACCTGGATTGTTGCATTTTGACACAAGCATGGAAGTCATGTATTTCTTGGGGAGCCCCTCACTCAATGACTCTATTTCATGTTCTCAGCGGAGACAGCAGAAGCTATTTTAAACTGTACCAAAGACTTGAAGAGGAAGGGGAAGTGTTATGCCCCCAAATGTCACCAGAAAAGGAGAATGTCAAGTAGCCTATCTCACTCAAGATAACACTGGATTGAGGGGGCGGAGGAAGAGAGAAGCTATTACAGAGTTTGGAAGAGGATGGGTTGGTCACGGAAGTTCTCATGAGCCAGATGTGGAGACTACAGAAATGCACCAGAGACACGAAGTCTAGATCAGCTTCTATGTTCACAGATGTTCAGGCCCCTATATCTTCTCCAGACCTGGCTAACTTCTTTTCACTATGTTTCTCAAACCTTGGACTAATTCTTCCGAAATCTTGGACACATTACCACACCTTTAGATACATTCAAATATTCTCACGCTCTCTTCTCCACAACTCATTTGCTTCAAAAGAAAACTGTAAATACAGGCGACCCCTCC
Organism: Rafetus swinhoei; assembly: GCA_019425775.1. Taxonomy (NCBI): domain Eukaryota; kingdom Metazoa; phylum Chordata; order Testudines; family Trionychidae; genus Rafetus; species Rafetus swinhoei. The sequence goes on along the minus strand of CM033428.1, from coordinate 15,508,900 downwards.
CCCCCCCACACACACACACACTTACAACCTAATTGGTTCCTGGAGAACCATCAAAAGTCAAGCCGTCATAAATCAAAACCTTATTTCCCATAGGCGCAATGTTATAAATGGCGGTTCCATTCCTGGAAACCCATTTCATACACTAAAAATACCAAAATTTACTATGGAAATGGAGGAAACCTAAATAAAACACCAATATATACCTTTACAAACATTTATTAACTTAAAAATAGTCCAAATAATGCACAAAAATAACTAAAAAGTGAAGACCGATGTGGCGGAGATGCATGCAGTTCAAGCAGCAGCTGCAGACTGGCGAGTCTGACTGACCTTGTGCGTTTCCTGTTTTGGGATGATGTGTGGAGTCTGTGTCATATGCCATCGTAAATGCGAGCTGTGGATGTAAATTGAGGGGGGGTGATTTAGGAGCTCTTGCGCATGAAAAAAATGGTCGTAAATGCGGGGCGTTGTAAGTTGGGCGGTCATAAGTCAGGGGGTGGCCTGTACAAAAATGTTGGGGATATTGTTCTCTGAACAGTTTTAAAATTGAATTCCATGAAACACAATTTCACAAAAGGTATTGCTTTTCCACAGAAAATGTTGATGTTCAAAAACAATGCCTCAAAACAATTTTTCATCTGAAAACAAAAATATTGTTATTCCGAAATGTCACCTGGGTGCCTCCTTCACCAAGAAGGGAAACCATGGTGCATTGTGTGTGATGTAGTCTGACCAGGTGACCCAGCCTATAGAGTAGAATTTGAGGAAGAGGGGTCTGAACTAAAAATCCCATGATGCACTGCAGCAACATTTCAGAGTCAAAAGACTTAGTTTTTCCACCTAAAACTGAAATCTGTAACACTGGAGGGAATCCTCTATGAAGGGGAAGGGGCGGGGAGGGCAGAGGTGTCAGAATTTGTGAATGGTGAAGGGGCCAATATAGGAATTGGGCAGGCCAGGGACAGGGAGTGCTCACAAGCTGGGAAATGGATGGCTCCCCTCTACAGAGTTTACCAAGAGACTGGCAATACAGAGATGACCTTTTCACAGAGCTCCCTTCCATAGGGAGGTAGCCTCCATTAAAACAGGTGTCCTGGGGGAGTAGAAGAAGAATTTTGAGATGTTGGGAATGTCGCACAAATGACTTTGTCTTCCTGCAGCTCCATCAGCATCTGTGAGTTTTGACACCCAACTATGGTTTATTGCATAGGTGGGACCACACTGTCCACTAACATGCGATGGAATGATGAAAGAAAAGTTCTATTGGGGGACTGCTTTCTGAATCCACAGATATTTCAGTGGGGTGGGACTGTTTATACATGACAGCAAGGTGCCAAGGGGAGCAAGTGCCTTGCAAGATTTGGATGCTCTTACATATTAGCAACAGTGAGTGCACCAAGGGCAGCTTTCCAAGGAAAAGCAGAGAAGCTAACCCAATGCTGCACAATATTCATGCACTGACTAACATGTTCTTTTAAACCACACAAAAAATATAGTTTGACTCACACCAAATTCACTCATTGGCCATTTAAAATAATTGGGACCATACAATTTCCCACCATCTGGAAAGCTGCATATCCTGGGAAAAGGGCAAGATTTTCAAACTTAACGCCACATTTAGGTACCTAACTAGCCTTTTCAAAAGCAATCAACATCTACATTTCCAACTATTTTCATTGCAGATCCCAGTGCTTGGCATTCTAAACATTTGGGATCAAGTATTTTGAATCTTTCTCTATTTATTTTACCACCTTTACATTTTAAAAGTATTTATTAAAAACAAAGCACTGTCTAGCACTCCTATAACCTCCCTGAAGCTCCTCCTCTAATCACGATGGCAGGGCAAAAGTCGAATTAAACTATGCAACTTGAGCTACATCAATTGAGTAGCTTAAGTCAAAATAGCTTAATTCAACTTTTGACCCTGTCTACACAGCAGGAAGTCGAAGGAAGAACACTCTTTCCCCGACTTCCCTTAGTCCTTGTAAAATGAGGATTACAGGAGTTGGAGTAGGCTGTCCTCCACTCGCCATTATTTTGAAATACTGGCTTGCAGTGTAGACACACTCTTTTTTATTTCGGAATAACGTCAGTTATTCCTAAATAATACTGCTGTGTAGACATACCTTTAATGAGATCATAATTTCCCCTGCTTACATTTACACTATATTGGGAATAGGAATTTTCTAGCTGAGGAAGTTTCTAGTTGAGGCACAGCAACTGGCTGGCCTGCGTGTACCAAGATGTATTCTAATATTTCCGTTGGATTATGTGGCACTTTCTGAAAGACGTGATATGTAGTATCATCTTTGAAACTCTGATGTGCCCCAAGATACTCTTTACTGGTTCACACAGCTTACATGTGCTGGCAATGAAAATGACTTTTAGAGACAGAGTGGGAGAAATAAACTACTCTCACCACTGGTGATGAAAAATGGATACATTCTTAATATTTAGAGATGGATGAGTGAAGAAATTCAATGCAATTCAGCTTTTTAACCGGGAACACATAGGGCCCTAAATACTATAAAAAGAAAAGGGTGATTCTAGGTAGCAGAAAAGAAAAATGGATTGATTTAAACCAGACATAGGGAATGGGGATTTTCCTGATGCAGAGGAAAAGGAAGCAAGGCACTGCAGGACTGGACAGTAATCTGTAATATTGAACTGAAACCAGTTCATCTGAAGATGAGAAAAATCTTTTCTGTAGGCTCAAAGTGTATTGGAAACTAAAAAGCCAAATGAAAGTTCTTTGAAAAGTCAGATGACTTCAGTGGCGAGTTAGTATAGCTTGTGTTCTATAAAATAAATATGAGTGACACGAGAGAGTCTAAGAGCAAAAAGCAGACTAGACATGGAGGAAGCCACAGAAGTTCCAGCTTCATCTACATTAGGGGTGGGCAATAATTTTTGATGGGGGGGGGCACTTTTTGGAAAGTGGTCAAGGGCCATACTCTTCCATATTAATGGAGGAGGCATGAGGTCTGGGATGGAGGTTGGGTGCAGAAGAGAGTGTGCAGTAAGAGATTGGGGTGCAGGAGGCAGTTGTGACCTGGATTAGGGGACAAGGGTGCAGGGTTTGGGGTTGTGACCTTGGGGAAAAGGGGGTTGTGACCTGGGGAAGAGGACTAGGGTGCAGCAGGGGATTGCAGGGGTTTGGGTTGTGACCTGGGGCAGGAGATTGGGGTGCAGGATCTGGGGGCAGGACAAGGGCAGACAGTTTGGGATGTGACCTAGGATAGGAGGGGGCAAAGAGTTGGGGTTCCATAGGCAGGCTCTGGCTGGGAGACTTACTAACTTGATTCCCAGCCAGCAGCCTTCCCAAGCAGACTCCCTGCCTGCCCTGGCTGCAAAGCCACGTGGTTTCTCAACCGCTACAAGCCTGAGGGGAGCAGGGAAGGGTGCTTCCCAAGCTGCCTGTTGACAACAAGTACCTCCCATTGGCTAGAAACCAGCCAATGGGATTGTGCTGGGGGCAGGAGCAATGGGCAAACCCCTTCCTCTCTTTCCTGGGCTCACAGTTGCTCGAACAGCCCCACAACGGCTGCTTTTATCAGCATCATGCAGGGGGCAGGAAGGGAGTCTGCGGGCCGGATCCTGCCTGTGTGGGGCAGTTTGACTAGGCCTGACCTACATTCACTACTATATTATGAATACATTTGCATGATTTTTTTAAAAAAGAAGGGTCCAAAACCAGCTTCATCCCCCAGAATCTTGCACTAGAATTTAGGATCATGGTTTTTTTAAATATAGCAGGCCTGAATCTCATTTACACTGAGGCCATGGATGGAGGGTGAACTCTGGGCTCAGGAAGGTAGCCAGGCTGGGGCTAGCCTCCATCTGCCCAAGCCCTGCCCCCCTTCTTCCCCAGGAACGGTGGCCCCCTCCAGCCCCAATAGACAGTATGGCCCACCCTACCCCTGCCCCGCCAGGAGGGTGAGCAATGCAAGCACAAACTCTGGCTGCCTAGAGTCATTGACTGCAGGCTGCCCTCAGCCCTGGCCTGGAATTCTGGCCACAATGGAGGAGCCCCAGTGGAAAGCAGGAGGGGACCAGGGCAGAGCATGGATGGCGCTACACAGGACTGTTTGGAGAGACGCAGCCTCTCCGGGCCTTTGTTACTCATTACCCATGACTAAAGCTAGTTTTACTCTACACGGGCAGTACTACTGGGCCTTATATTGGGAGTAAGTTACATTAACACCCTCCCGTAAAGGCCCTCTGGACAAAATGATCTCATTGTAAATGAGGATTCAAGCCACGGAGAAGAACCGATAGCCTCATTTTTTTTATCCAGTTGTCCCCATTAGGGTAAATTGGCATGGAATCCAGCTGGAATTAAGCCTCTTTCTGGAGCTCAATCCTTTTCCCAGCCCCCATTGTATTTCATACAGAAAAGTAAGCCAACCCCATTCCATCTTCAGTCTCATGAAAGTTTACATCAATTAAAAAAACAGAATAAAGTAAAAGGCAGAAACACATACTTAAAAAATAATCACCACCACATCACACAACAGCCTTCAACGACAGCCGCAGCAACTCATTTGTGTAACGTATGTTGAAGAACAGATGGGGTTTTCTTGTTGGAAAAGGTTTGTTCTAAATTAGCTTAGGCATAGTAAGCCTATACGGAGGAGTAACTTGACCGATATAGACAAAAGACTCTTCAGTTTCCACTGGTCAAGATTTTAAAATGAAATTAACCAGGTAATAAATATAATAAAGTAACTTCTAATACTGTAATTTCTAATACTCTTAAATAAGATGGAGGAAGAGATGAAACTATCTTATTTCAAAATTAAGGTTTAAAGTACATCAAGTCATTTCTTTTATTATTCAAAAATCCTATGCATGAAGTGATTTGAACCCAGGTCTGTTATGGAACAATTTATTTGCTATTCTATCAGGAAGCTGCTGAGGCACCATGACAGAGGGAGTTATGATTGTCATTTTTAATGACTAGAACCAGGAGCCTGAATCAACACTGATTAAAAGAGAACTACATTCAAACAAAACTAGACATGTATTAAACAAATACAAATGTGACAAGAGACATGATTCAATTATTAGGAGTCCGTCTTTTAATTTCTTATTAAGATGACAGCATGTCTCTTTGCCCACATACATTCAGTTAAGCCTTTTCGCTTTGACAGTGCATAAAATTATCCAGGCTAACTCTATATCTCTTACTTTTTATGTCAACTTGAAATTTGTCATCTTTTCATTATACTCTTGGTCACAAACTAATAAGGAGGAACAAGCTTAATAGCAGCTTCAAACCTCTAGGGATTATGTCAGTCTTGGGTATATATGCCAGTACAATTAGCATTTATAGTCACCTAAGCCTGTGGCCATTGACACACAAACTTACGCACTTCAGGCCAGGTTTCAGGGTGCTGCTCGAATGCACATGGCATTGGTCAGTGGGTTCTATGTGACGATGGTTGAAAGCTAATATTTGGACTCTTCTGATCAAGTCACTGCTCTGAGAAGTGTTAAGTTTCCCCACTTCAGTTAGAATGCAGCAATTAGAAGGAGCCAAAATACAGAAGTGGCAAAGACAGAAATGGCATTAAAACATGCTGGTCACACCCTTTCTCCCCAGTTATGCTGGCAGCAAGGAGCACGTGTAATACACAAGCCCTTCGATTAGCTATACAGCCGGTCCCCAACTTATAAACGCATCGACGTATGACCAGCGGCACTTACGACCAGCCTCCCATTAAGCATGGCCCTGACTTACTAACAGCAATCCATGCTTACGAACAGCGTGGTCCCATTGAAATGAATGGGGTCCGACTTACGAACACATCGAGTTACGACCAAATGCTTGGAACATAACTCGTTTTTAAGTCAGGAACCGGCTGTACAACACTGCTGCAGACACTGGGATGATCCCTCCTCAGCTGGTTAAGATGGCGTCAGGGCCAATGGTGTGGCTCACAAGTACCCAAAGTGTCTCAGGACATCTAGCCTAGTGTTTCATTGCCACATGTTTGTAAATTGTCACACATTTGATGAAGATACCACACCACTGGATTTCAAGTTACTTTGAATGACCTAGCTATTCTATACTGTCTAACAGCAGTTACAATGCTTGATTCTTGCTTGGAGAGCTGCAAGCTCCCCAAAAAGGTAACAGATGTTTTATACCAAAAGGAAATACTAAAAAAAGGTAGAAACAGTGGTTTGATTCATTTCACAGTTGTAGTCTTTTGATTTGTTCGTAATTTTCTACACTACTGCTTCCAATATGATACTGTCTGGACCTTGGATGACAATAAGAATGGGATAACAGATGATGAGCTCAAAATACTGCACACAATCATACTCACCCTACGTGTACCTACAATCAATATGTCACTTTGAGGAAGAAACCATCAGCTACTGGGCAAAGTTTGGAATATAAAATGTCACAGCACCCAGTATCTATTTCTTATTTACTTAGAAGCTGTCAATACAGGTAGCTTGTTGCTGTGTAGAAGACATAGGATGAATGCTTCATAATAATGAGTCTCATATAGATGAATTAAAACCAATATGGCATGCATGTACATTTTTCAGCAGCTCCCTTCACAGCAAACATACACAGGGCCAAGTTCAGGACTAGTGTAAACAGATGCTTCTCTTATTGATTTAACTCATTTCCATCTTCTCCCCCCAGATGCAGAGGAGAACCTGTTGGATTCAGTGGGAATTATGCGTATACAAACAGGAAGAGAATTAGGCCTGTAAATACTCAAAAAAATAAATTTGAGTGCATAATTTTCTGAACTCAGCTGCTTTTGTAATTAAAGCTAAATCATGGACAAGAACTCAGGCTATGTCTTCACTTGCCACATTGGAGATTGACCTTCTGGCATTTGATTTAGGGAGTCTAGTTAAGACCTGCTAAATCAAATGCTAAGGGCAGCTCCAGTCAGCACTGGCATTCCTGGTAGCCGTGAGGCATGAGGGAAGCTGATGGGAGCATTTGCTCCCATCAGCCTCCCTCTGTGAAGATGGCACCAAACTTGGCTTAAGATAAACCAACTCCAGCTATCTATTTTACATACTTTAAACCAACCTGCCAGGTCTAGTGTAAACCTGGCCTCTGTGCATACACAAGTCTTTCCCTTTGTTCTCATAAAAAAGGGAAAAATCTCAAACACTGTGAAAGTTTTACCCCACATATTTTATGCCAGATAGTTTATTACATGTGTTACAACAATGCTCAGGAAAACTAGTCAAGGGTCAAGGTCTCATTGTCTGTACCCCAAATAGTTAAAGTCCAAAGGTCAGACAGCATGCAACAGAAAAAGTTCTGAAAGTAGATGAGACCATGTAATACTAAAATAGAGTTTAGTAGAAAATTAGAAGTATCAACAGGCCACTAGCATAACATCTCAGTCAGTGTGAACTCAAGCAAGGTATGTGAGCAAAGATGATTGTCCCTATAGTGAGATGGCTGGAGGGAAGCCTGGAAGGTCCATACATTAATGGAGGTCCCGGCTATTCAAGAAAAAAATATATGAAACAAGATCTAAATGAGGCTCCAGAGCTGCAGAAAGGCAAACCCATACAAAAGAGCAGCGAGGGTAGAATAACTTGATGGACAGAGAAATCAAATGATTTAGTGCAGGTCCTTGGTCATTTACAGTTTTTAAAGGTGAGAGGGGCAATTTTTGTAATAGCTCAAAATTAAAGGGCCCACCATTCCATCTCTGAAATGATGGGATTTTGTCCTGGAAGAGTATCTCATTCAATCAGTCCATTAGCAGCCAGACAGAACTCATCCACACAAAAATAATTGGCTATTGATATACAGTAAAACTGAAAAGTTACTTATTTTTGTTCATAGCTACAGAACAATGTCCTTTCCATATAACATTTAAAGTCATTATAAATGGTTATTGCAAAATAAAGACATTCCTCAGATGGATGAAGCTCTATTTTAAGAATATATTTTAATCAGAAAGGTGTGGCCCAAAGTTGCTGGCATTGGACATATTGTGCACACACATCCATAGTGGAGCCCTTATACTGAACTTTCACTGTTTATAAGCTAATTAACTTAATTGTGGTCTTCTTTAGATTAAAAGACATGGAATGTAGGCCTTGATACTTTCTAGCAGATGTTACCTATTATATTGGAAGGAAATCGCTCCTTCCTCTGCTCTGAGTGAATAGGAACAGAGAAAAAAAGAGTTATGTCTTTGGCTCTTAGTCCTCTGTGTCAGCCATCAGTGAGTACTGAAGAGGAGCTAAGCCAATGTTGCTACATTTGGGCTACGTCTACACGACGAGTTTTTTTGGCAGAAAATATCCCTCATTAGCATATTTCCTGCCAAAAAATCTCGCACTGTAGACGAAGCCTTGCTGTTTACTGGGACCAAACATACCCAGGGATTGCAGGAATGGAGAAAGGCTCTACCACTCTTGAGAGAGGAAGGGTTGTTGTTTTTTTTCCCACCCAGATTGGCTGCCTCCTTTTCTAGGAAAAAGAATCCCACTTTGAGCTTTTAGTTTTGTTTTTTCTCACTCCACTCTAAGAGGTTTCCTGTGCATATGGGAATGTGTAAAAAAATTGGTTAATAATACTGAGTCCAGCTTGCAAAGATAAGGGTTGCAAAAACATAGGTCTAAGCCTGAATCTTTTAATACACAGTTCTTATTTGTTCTTATTTGAACAGAGATTTTTTAAATTTATTGCCCCTGAGAAAGAAAAAAAAAATCACACTGAAAGTCATCTGGTCTGTTCTTTTTGTTGCCATCACTCTTTCAGCTCTCTAGCAGACCAACCATTTTCCTCCACCCCTTATGCACATTTTCTTTTTTAGATCTTGTGCAGTCAACCTGCATGCATAGCCACATGACGTAGATCTCTTCCTTACAGATTTGCTCACCCAAATCTACAGCTTGGTCCCACAAGCTGTAGAATGCTTCCTGAAAATTGTAAAGGATCTGCAATTTCCCTTGGTTTCAGAGTTGCCTGGATGCTACAGTGACTAGCATGCCACAAACACCAAACACACAGATTACATATTGCAGGGTCAAACCCACAATTTGTATGCTTCGTACAAACAATGTATGTGTGCGCACACATACACAGCTGTTCATAAAGCAGTCACCAACTAAACGTCACAGATGAGCAAAACAGGGTAAATTTTGCTTCAGATCGCTGCCGGCTGCGCAACTGAGCTAAAGAGATTCTCCACTATGAATAACTTCAAAGCTCATAGGTTTCCTTAGGATTTATGGACCCTACACACGACTATGAAACTGGTGCCCCTCTGACTGATGGTAGAGAATTTTTTTGAGATGTGATTTTAGAATCTTTAGCCACACACTAATGAAATATTTGCAAATCAATTTTTAAACAAAGGTCCTGTAAACGAACACAGTAAATTCAGAAACTGACAACATATACCTGGAGCTGGCTAATGCTTGTTAAATGGCTTCATTACCACTTGAATGGCTCTTTCACAGGTTCAGTGTTCTGCTAATAGGTCTGGCAGTCTTTTTCACTTTTAAATTAACTAGATCCTCTCTGGAGGAAACAGAGCCACAGAACAGGGATAGGAAGAGATGGGTGGGTGGACATTAAGACCCACTGGTGCCCCAAATTTTTGGGTGCCCTGTGCAACTATTCTGTGTTTAGGTAAGGATTGTTCTGTCCATGAGTTTCCACTTAACTGTACCACAACACAAATTCTTGAACTGATTCCAACCAGCAGAGGGGGAAGGAAAACCAAATGCTAACCTACAGCAACAGGGAGGAGGAGAGAAAAAACAACAACACTGAAGAAATGGAGTGAGTTACAGGGAAATAAGTTGATCATGATGTCAGAGCAATTTAATGGAGATTTTTTTTAAGCCCTGGTGGGAAGGGGAACACCCACAGCCAGTGCCACCTGGTGGGCAGGCAGACAGGCCTCCCACTTTTTCACTATTGCTCCACCCTGCCATGGTCTGTCCTCTCAGTGACTCAGCTCTCCAGCCACGTCACATTTGCAAGTCCACCCCTTGCAGGCTGTATATATAAAGGGGCCAATAATGAGGAGATCTTCAGGATCAAGTGAGCTTCCCCCTTGAGGCCATGGACTGGACCCTCATATCTTCTGGGTCTTCCATCAGTTAGGTTCCTTGCCAAGAGCAGGCTTCCATAGTGCTCCCGGTGTAGGGACTGCTAGAGGAGTCCAACTCCACTTTTTCCACCAGGCTCCAAGCCAGAGCCCTGGGGTGGACAGCAAAGCCCTGCACCTTGGGACAGTGTGCAGCTGCCTCCCAGGTAAAGTAAACATAAAAATAAAAGGTTTTGATCCCTTCAAGACTTATGGTCCCTTCTTTGCAGGCTTGAGCAAGTCACCATTGTCAGGTCTCTGGCAACAAGAGGCTCCAATGATGCTCCAACCCAGGAGCTCAGGGCACAGGTCAGCTTACCTCCATTCCTATTTGGTTTCCTCTTTTAAGCTGCTCTTCCACCCTGTGCAGGCTCTGCAGGCAGTGTCATTCTTAACCCATTAGGTGATTTTTATCTCTCAGTGTTTCATACAGAAAACAGGTAGTGGTCACAGTCGAGTCTCAATCTATGGCAACTAGATGACGTAGCAAAATAATATTATTGGTATATTCAGTTTCCTTCAGCATCATCCTTACTATCAAAAGCAGCGTTGTTTTAGAAAATTAAGACAAGTATCAGCTTTTACTTCTTCCTTAATAAACAGCAGTGCCCCATGACAATGACTGTTGTATAGCTAATCCAGGCAAAAGGGGAGTGGGTCAGGATCATGGATGTACATCTGTATCTATATATAGCTATGCCAAGTGCTATATCAGGGCTACTCAACTTAGGAAGCCCCGGGGTCCACAATGATACTCACAGCACATGCCGAGGGCTGCAACTTAAGTGTGGTTGCATATACATGCAACTATATATGCAAATATATGCAAATAGATTCTTTCACACTGACAGGCATGAATACAAAGCACTTCCCACAATGCTCCAGTGCTCTCATCACCTCCTCCCTGGGGGCTAGAAATGCCGACATCCTGTACCCGGCTGTTCCAGCCAGGCCATCCACTTGTGTCTTTCAGTGCTCACCCTGCCTGGGAGATGCCTCACCATTGTGGAGTGTGTTCCTAGTGGAGGCCATGTTCAAAGGATCCCACCCACTGGCCGCATGTTGAGCCCTGTGTAAACCCAAACCGCAAACAAATGGGCCGTGTGTTGAGTAGCCCTGTGCTATATCCTGCCTTCATTCTGTGTATGTTCCTCAGTAAAGTTAATGGACATTTCACATAAAATTTTATTGCAAAATATAGCTTCATATCATGGTATTACATGCAAACACGGAAAGAAAAACTATCAGTGGATGCAAAAGAATTAGAGCGCCTTTAAAATTACAAGTACATTAACCTGGATCAGTTGACACTTGCTATTCTATACCTAGCATGAGACAAAGAAAAGATTCAAGCTTGAGAGAACCTTAGAATAAATGCTATGACCTGTCTAATTAAATTAGGAAAATACCTTTCCCTACCAGCCATGATACACATGGCAGAAACATGGGCATTACAGAGCAAAAGCTAAAAACGGGCTTTTCACATGATTAATTTCAGCCAATCAAGAGCTAGTATTTTCCTCTTGTATGTAATATTATTAAAATCAACATATATCCAAGTGACTCAATATTGAAACATCAGGACTACATTCCATACTACAAACCGTTAGCGACATTAGAGCCATACATAATCACTATTAATACCAGTACTTATGTAATGTTTTTCCATCAGTGGATCTCAGAGCACTTCAAAAAGGGAGGCAAACATAATTATCCCCTTTTGGGGAAACTGAGGCAAAAGGGAGACCAAGTGACTTGTCCAACGTTTTCTATAGGTCAGTGAGAGGGCTGGGAATTTAACCCAGATCTCTTAAATCCTAGTCCAGTGGTCTAACCACCAGGCACCAGTGTCAGATATTTTTGAGAGGATGTTAAAAATCCATTGGCTAATACATGTAGTATAAATTCAATTACTTTATTGATAAGATAATGACCACTCTAGATAATTAACACATTTTTAACATTTAAAATATGAATTCAGTTTCAGATTCCATAACACACGCAAGTTTTTACAATGGAAATGCTTGAGGTATGAACTCAGCTGTGTTTCTCATACTGGCACGTTTACTGTCACCTTCTGTTATGTCTACAATTTCCAAGGTCGTGCTCTCACAGATGTGCTTGCTACTGTTACTGCAGGTCCTTAGGCCACTGTCTTCCCAAGATTTCTAGTCTCCTTACAGAGCTCCAGGTCAAACATCCTCACTGTTTCTTTTTGCTTAGCCTGAGGTGCACAGAACAGACTCTCTCATGTGCTCTCAGCTTCTTCCACAGTTCAATGGTACTTTTTCCTCAGAGCAGACTCCCTTTCCCTGGATGCATTATGATATTGCCATGAGCTATATGATCACATACTATTTCTGAAATACAGAGAGTCATGAGGAAGTCACCTAACTTAGCTTCATACTCATGCACAACATAGGGTTTTTAGCTGCAGTTAGCAAGAATGGCTACTTAGCTGGCCTACATACACCAAGGCTGCGTCTAGACTGGCAAGTTTTTCCGCAAAAGCAGTCACTTTTGCGGAAAAACTTGCCAGCTGTCTACACTGGCCACTTGAATTTGTGCAAGAGCACTGACTTTGTAATGTACAAAATCAGTGCTTCTTGCGCAAATACACTAACGCTCCCGTTCGGGCAAAAGCCCTCTTGCGCAAATGCTTTTGCGCAGAGAGCCAGTGAAACCCAGAATTGTTTTTAAAAAAGCCCGATGGCTAAAATGGCGATGGGGCTTTCTTGCGTAAAGCGTGTCTGTAGCGCGGGCGCTTTTCCGCAAAAAAGTGCTTTTGCGCCGCGTGCTAATCTAAACGCTCTTTCGCAAATGCTTTTAATGGAAAAACTTTTCCGTTAAAAGCATTTGCGGAAAATCATGCCAGTCTAGACGTAGCCCATGGGTGTGTCTAGACTACAGGGTTTTGTCGACAAAACTGGACTTTTGTCAACAAAACTATACCTGCGTCAACATAACGTCAACAGAACTCGGCATTTTTATCGACGGTGGTAAACCTCATTCTACGAAGAATAACGCCTTTTGTTGACAGAGTTCTGTCAACAGAAAGCGTTATTGCATCTACACTGTCCTTTGCATCTATACTCTCATGTCAGAACTGGATGTAGTCTAGACGCTCTTTGTCGACAGAAGCTTTGTTGACAGTATCTGTCAACAAAGCCTCTGTCGACAAAAGCCTGTAGTCTAGACATACCCAACAGTGGTTGACTTTAGTTTCTATCCTAGGCCTGAACCAAGAATGTAGATATGCAAGTTATATTGGAGTCCTCTCTTCTGACACAGATGCTATCCCTTTGCAGAGAGGTAGCAGATGTGTGCGGTCTCTCAGGTTGGTCTCGGGCGAGGAGATAACTGGATAAATTTACACCGGAAATGAGATGGTCAAGCAGGACTTGGGGCAATGCCTTCTCCCAGGAATATCAGTCCAACACTAGTGCCCAGGTCCCAGGGTGCAACTCTCCTGCCACTCACAGAGCTCCCTCTTTCCCCAGGCTACCAAAACTAATGAAGTCCCAACCCCTGCAAAAGTTATTGCCCACCCCTGCTCTACACAATACTTGGCTAGTTCTGAGTGATACAAAACACCATAGCAGGTCTTCCCAAGAGTCAAAGCTCTCTTGTATGCCAAGTAATACTACCAGTAAGAGACAGTGTAGCAGCGGCCCCGGGTGACGCCAGCCGTAGCATATACTCTAGTTGAACCTGTTAGGACCTCAACAATGTGTACCATTTAAGGTGAATGTTTGGAGTTGAAGGCAAGAGGAGTTCTCTTATTTTTCATCTTAACTATCTCACTCACCCTCAGGGTGAAATGCCAACACCACTAAGCCATCATCACCTCAGCATCACTCAAGTCATTTCATACTTAGTCTTCTTCTACAACAGCAAAGAAGTGTCATGTTCTTTTTGGCTTCACGCTTGTACCTTTAAGTTCTGGGGCATGATGAACCTCCTGATTGATGGTACAAAATAACTGTAGCACAGAGTGAAAACTGACTAAGAGCAGATCAGTGATTTAGTCCTTAAGGGCAGATTGAATGGCCCTTTCTCTTGCCCGTAGTTCCATTGAAGTAAATGAAGTAGGGATGTGGGTTTTCACCATTTGTGTATATGTACTGTACAACTGGGCCCCAAGTAAGCCATAGCCATGAATTTCATTAACTTTGATGGGCAATTTCTGACTGTTGCAAGGCAGCCCCTTACAGACTAGCAGCCAGTACTAGTAGAGGTAGATTAACACAACGACATCTTTTGTTCTTTTCAGCTTAGATTACGTGCAGTCAAAGGTGGAGAAGTATAGTATGGATTACAGGTGCAGCACACACTGCCTTTGCCTCCCCTATTTATTATAACAATGAGGAGTTCTGTGGCACCTTAAAGACGAACAGATCTATTTGGGCATAAGCTTTTGTGGGTAAAAATTCCTTCATCAGATGCATGGAGTCTCCATGCATCTGACAAAATGGTTTTTACCCATGAAAGTTTAAGACCAAATAGATCTGTTCCTCTTTAAGGTGGCACTGGACTCCTCTGTTTTTGCAGATACAGACCAACATGGCTACTCCACTGAGACCTGTTTTTTTTATATATATAATTGTAGCACCTCATCAGTTTTCCACTCTATTTTTAAACTAGAAGGAACAGATGAAGACAGCATTTTGGTGTGCTGCTGATCCCTTCTCTCTCGGGCTTGTAATCCTGCCCACTGGGAACTCCTTCAGAACTTCACAGTTCTAATCTGTTCAGCGTCAGGATCAATGCCATAGTTCATTTATGGACAATATACTTGTCCAAAAATTATATAATTAGATGCCTCTATTTGCCTCCCACATTGTTCCCAATAAGCACACCGTAGGAGCATCAACCTGATAGCACACAGGTGCAATTTAATTCCTCAGTCTCCAAAATATGTGTCTCTGAATCAGACTCATCTGAAAATTACTTCAGAGGGAAATAGTTTATTTCAGATTTCCTGTTAACAAATGGGTAGCTAGGACCAGCCTTCAGATATTTATGGTCACAAACAAGAATGGAGAGCACAGCTTCAGCTCGAAGCAGCACTCAGACTCAGAGTGGTTCTTCTCTGGTGATCAGGGAGAAGGGGCAAATGGCCATTTTTTTCCTTTGTTAGTCCTACTGCCATTGGCAATTTGATACAGAAAGCAAATCACTGTCATCCCATAGAATGATCTGCAGCTAGAGAGAGAACCCCTTTTGGCCAGTGAAGTCCACAACCCTCCTGGGATGAAATACCCCCCAAAGGATACTGGAGGGTAGCTGTGTGCATCATTCGATTATACTTTTGTAGTCCAAATACAAAGTCAGGTTTAAGGGTAGCGAGTAACTACTGCTGTGTAGTTCTCACGAGTACCTATTGTAGAGTATAGAGGCCATATCTAGACTAGCAAGTTTTTGCGCAAAAGCGGCCGCTTTTGCGCAAAAAACTTGCCAGCTGTCTACACTGGCCGCTTGAATTTGCACAAAAGCACTGACATTCTAATGTAAGAAATCAGTGCTTCTTGCGCAAAATACTTTCAGCTCCCGTTCGGGCAAAGTCCTTTTGCGCAAATGTATTCTTGTGAGAGGCCAGTGAACAGCTCAGGACTGTTTTGTGCAAAAAAGGCCCGATGGCAAAAACAGCGATCAGGGCTTTCTTGCACAAAACCGCGTCTAGATTGGCACAGACACTTTTCCGTAAAAAAGTGCTTTTGCGCAAAAGCATCCGTGACAATCTAGACACTCTTTTCCGCAAATGCTTTTAATGGAAAAACTTTTCCGTTAAAAGCATTTGTGGAAAATCATGCCAGTCTAGACATAGCCAAAAAGTGTTTGAGTGAATTTATCTAAGTGTCTAAATCATAATCTCTCTCTCTCACACACCACCTTCATCCCCTACACTGACTGCAGAATACCAGACATACAAGGCTGGGGGAGGGGCACACCCCCAGCAAGACAAAGCTCTTCCATTATTACAAGCAACTAGCAAGATGAAAACTGCACCTTGTTCCTCTCCACCTCAAGAGAAACAAAAATATGTATATTTTTTTCAAATCAAGGACATCATACACACATACACATACACATACACATACACATAGAGAGAGAAGAGGAGCTAGGTTTACCTCAACACAGTAATTTAGGCTTACTTCTAACTCAGAAAGAGCCACCATTTCCCTCCTGAGTCCCTATCACCACTCAACTCCCTTTTTAAGAAGCCTGACACTGCTTTTCTCACAGCTGACCTCACTCCACTCCCTTGCAATCCCCACAATAAGGAAACACAGGTGTAGCCCTTCTAGTTTGAGATATGTTAACCTCTTCCTCACTTCCCCAGAGATTAGGAACAGGACTTTCAAAATTGTTAACTAAAAGTTAGGGTTCTAATGCCACATTCCAGCTTGCACTGAATCACTTTGACAATGTAGCCACTTCATTAGGTATTTAAATGGAATTAGGAGCCTAATTCAAGCAAACAGTCTTTAAAATTTTAGCCAGCAGTATACTCCCCAGCACTGTTATTTCTTAAATCATAAGACCAGCATTCCTCACTAGACTGTTTCTTGAATTTTTTATTCTGTGAACTTTTTAGATCTCCCAGGAGATAAGACAGCTGAGCCTGATCTGGACAGAAACCATGCACATTGCTGGATCTGATGTTTTATTCTTAGCTCTTATTTTTATCAGTACCAGTCCAGCAATGGTTTCTACAAACCAACACACGCTGACAAGTAGTTTATATTTTTAAAGGGTCCATGGAATTTCATTCTCAAGCTAAAACTTCAAATGAACATACCCTCCATTGTGATACATATTATTTCCAACTACTTATGCTTTAAGCACATTTTGAAGGACAGTTTCACTCAGAGTAATCCAGATTTTCATTTCTGCCTCGTAATTTCTCTTTGTGAAATAGATGTGAGTCAAACTCCGGTTACAGTTCAATGGGAGTTTTGCTTGAGTAAATACAGAATAAGGACATCAAGATTTGGGCTATAGTTTAGCTGACTCACCTGAAGTACACTTTTTACTTGATTTGATTTCAAGTAGTGACTCTATTAGGGAATGTTTGATGTGCCAGAATATATTAGCACAGTGGGGAGCGGGCAGGAGGAATGGGATCAGAATGACAGACATTTATGAATAAATATATTGACTTGGTGGTTGTAAGTATGCAGAGAATATATAATAACCCCACAAATGACAAAGTATTCACAAGTGTTAGTACAAAAGAGTACACTCAAATTCATACCAGACCTATGCTATTCAATATTCTCCTGATTAAAAGTTACATAGCATTGTTTCTGGATGACTGTAACTTCGGTGACCAAACACAGGTCATGATAAACAAATAGCAAATTGTTGCAGTTGAAAACCCACAGACTGAAAAGTATTCAACTAATGCCGTGAAAAGTAATGAACAACAAGTACAGTCACACAGGTTGGCGGATTCTCACAAATGATTCATAAACAAAAAGGTATTATCCCAATTAATACAGTGACCTGGTACACACAATATATTCTCAACCTTGACATATTCACAAACAAGAAATCTGATCGCTCAAGTGAATGTCAAGTTAGTAATGCCTTTATTTCATAGCCATATTACAGAAGAGACTGTTTACTTGTGAGTTGCATCTTATCTAATGTTTTTCAGACCTTTGCTTGCTTATGAAATGACTTCTCTGTCTTTTGATAAACAACCTCATTGTTGCTGTTGCAAATGAATCCAAACTTTAAATGAAACTCATTGTCATGTCTTTTCCTGACCACGAAAGCTATTCAGCTCCCAACATGGTTGCAATCTCTACCATAGCACGTTTGTATATATCCAATCCAGACAACATTCATTTCTCTTTGGAGGCTTTATCAGTGTCTGGGCTTTGGGCTTAGTTCTGAATGTACTGGCTATAACACAGTAGTTACAGCTCCCTAGAAAATGACACTGTAACTCTGTCAAGTTTTTTTTATTAGGCTGGATAGGTCTTTTGTTTTAGAAAGGTCTTTTTATTACTTTGGATAGCTTTGAACCAGTTGTAATGTGAATGAGTGAAGACCAAGAGATCCAACTTTATATCTAAAGCTATTCATTTATTTTTAGCCATGATCTCTTGATTTGTGTTAGGTTTTTTTGTTTGTTTGTTTTTACTGACATTGCGCAGCACACAAACATATACAGGCCTTTCACAATTGCTTTCATGGGCTTGGAAACCATGTTAGTGGTCAGGAAGAACAGCATTCTGAGTTTTGGAATAAATAGATACAATCAGGATTCTTTGTTTTCATATTTTCTTTTCATGTTCATTACACATGCTGTGTTTTATGAGTGGTAAAGAGAGAAGGACTCTCCCTGGGTTATTTGTGAAGCTGTTTTATTTTGCCTGGCATAACTTCTTAAGTTAACTAGTAATGAATAAATCTAGGAAGACTTGGCTCAGAAGTTTGGGGCCACTGACAAGTTATTTTAGATCCCTGAATTTTTGGGTGTGCAACTTCAGACACTGAAAAGGTGGCCTGATTTTCAGAAACTGCTAAGAACTTGCCACTTTAAAATCAAGCTCCTTTCAAATGTCTCAAAGTCAGGACCCCCCGAATTGAGATATCCATAATTATTAGTCATTTTTATAAATCTTAGCATGGTGTTTAACTAATCTAGTCCTTTCTCGCATACAAAATTTAGTAGAAAATATCATAAAAAGGCTCTGATGAGATTATATACATGTCCAATCCATCATTTATGATGTATATACACAAAACCAGCCTTGGTTATGGTAATTTAGCATTGCTCCTTGCAACTGTATCTCTAACAGTATACATCAGAAGTGAACGGTGTGCGTGTGAAGTCAGATTAGAATCAAACTCTGGAAGTGCGGATGCACAAGAAAATGAAAGGTAATGAATGAAAGCTAACTGAAAATCTTCAAGCCTAAAAATGGTTCATTTTAAGTTCTGGACAAATGTTCAAGGCAATTTGTATTTCATCTAAACCTGTTCAGCCAGCACTGGAGTTATTCAAGTTAAGCAACATTTCTTGTTATTTACATTCCTTGCAAGTGAGTGATATTTTATAAAAATGGCTTGAACACTCAAGAAATTCCATCATTTCATTGGGAATCCCTGACCCAGGAAAAAAATGTGAGGACTTTGGTTATCCAACAAAATACCTTTCCAAGGTAACCTTAGGGACAACTCACTTATCAGATCCTTTTAATAACTTTTCATTGTACTTCTGTAATTCAAACTTCAAGAACTTTACAGTGCTTGAACCCAAATCTGTAAGTGCTCTGTACAGGTGGATGCCTGTACCCATAGAAAACCTCAGGTAGAGATCTGCCCATGTGCAACAGTGTGCAGAATCCAGGCCTTACATTTTGCTAGCGTGTTTCATGATACTGTGCTGTAAATCATAAACAAGCAAGTCACTTGTCTCTTTAAATGTCTATAATCTGAGTCTCCATTTCAAGTTTGGCATCAAACCATGACCTTGTTGAATTATAAGTAGAATTAAACTCTCATGATTGCATGTCCCGTTATGCTATCCAATACTTCTTTCGGAATCTGCAAGGAGCGGGTGTTCTGCACCATTACATTAATTGTAATATTTCGCTGGGATCTGTTGGCATTTTAGTCATATGTAAATTGGTACATTCTAGTCAAAAGCCTAGTGGTTAAAAAGGATTTTTAAAATCATAGGAGCTTTTTCTTCTATTGTGCTTTTTAAAAAATCCATTTACAACACTGTAGTGTCTGTCATGTGCTGTGGCTTTTCTAGACCTTCAAATGCAGAAAATCTGATTTTATATTCAACATAATTTCCCCATTATTTGTCTTTAAAACACTTCAAGCAGTTGCCACACTCTGAATGGCTGAACATTATTTTTAGATGTTTATTCTACATCTCTCTTCCCCCTCTGCTGTCATTTTCCCCCCAAATCAGTGAATATAAATCACTCATAACAGAGCTTAACAGTGCTACTTAGTCCCAGCCCAGCATCTGGAAGTATGCAGAGTTCCACCCCTCCCCCCAGGGAAGCACTTTCTCCCTCAGGGGAGTACAATAGTCCCAAAGCTCCACAGACATGCTGGTGTAGCCAATAAGGAGTAATAAGCTGCAGCCCTTTAAACAGTAAAGCACATTCCTCCCCATGCAGCTGGTAAGCTCTGCTGCTTGACACACAGGAAGGGCTTAGCCATGGTTCATCTCCTGCTTCCTTTTCAGCAAATTGCTTCCAGTGGGGTAGTGCTCAGAAGCACCTGGGCTAGGATTGCAGGAAATCCTATGCAGTGGAGAATACAAACCTCATTCCCTCTCACATCCCGGGATGCCCATCCATGCTTTGTTCTTGAAATATTGTTGTATGTCCATGCAGTGTTAATGCAGGACTGTAAGATATCTGCTCATATGGTTCCAAGCTCAAGGGAGCCCTGATCTGGTTAGCCTCAAGCTTTTGGAATATAAGTTTTAAATAATAATGCCAGCTAGACAAGGTAGATAAAGATATCTTTTATTGGGACAACTTCAGCTGGTGGAAAGGACAAGCGTTCAAAGCTACATAGAGCTCTTCCTCAGGTCTGGAGAAGGTATCCAGAGCACAAGAGCTAAATACAAGGTGGTACACATGTGTTAAATGGTTTGCTCATGCTGAAGACCACCACTTAAAATGAAGCAAATAAATGTCTGTGTTATAAGTGGTTGTAATAAACCATCTAGCCCCTGTCTTGGGCAAACTGCAGTCTGATCTGGCTACTCATCATGGGCAAGGGGGAGGTGGACCTGCTGCCTTCTCCTGTCATGGCTGCCTCTCTGCAGCCCTAGTACCTCTCAGGTCTTTCCCAGGCTGAGGCCTTGCTTTTGTTTGCCTGGCCAGATCTGCCCAGTTCTGCCTACCTTTTTCCAGCACTTCTCTGCCTCAGGTAACCTCACTAGCTTACCAGGCAGGTCCTCTCTGCCCCAATGCTGGAGCAAGAGTGAGCTCTTCCTTTCCAGGAGACCTTCTTATAGAGCTTAACCAGGCCCTGATTGGCTGCCTCTAGCCTCTGATTAGGTCCCAGACCCAGCATTCACCCAGGGCTGTTTTAACCCTTTATGGACCAGTGCAAAACAATCACCCTGTCACAGCATATGACAGAGATATTTTAATAGTTCTATTAAAGTTAGCCTAGTTTTAAATCAAAGTCAAACAAAACACTGACTATAAATCAAGGTCATCCTGATAAGATATATCTGAACTATTATATAACTGCCATCATGTCAATTGTGCTGGCAGTGAAATGAATTTTCATTTACATGCGCTTTACATTCTGAAGCTCTCTATTTTCCAGCCTGCTGTCTACACCTTCCCTCTACATTACAGCTCCACAAGCTCATCTTCCTTTCTCTTCAGTAATAGAACCATAGAAATGTATGAGCGAAAGGGACTTCAAGTGGTCATCTAATCTCAAATTCTGCAGGAGCAAGGATTATCTAGACCAGTGTTTCTGAAAGTGTTTCACGGAATCACTCAGAAACACTTTAACTGGCTGCCCCGGTTTGTTTATTTACCAGCACTGTAGCCACGGAGCCTTGCAGCTCCCATTGGCTCCGTTTCGTCCTTTGCAGCCAACAGGAGCTGCAGAAAGTGGCGTGGGCCGGGCCACCACTTCCCGTGGCTCCCCTTGGCTGCAAAGGACAAAACGGAGCCAATGGGAGCCACAAGGCTCCATGGACACGGCGCCGGTAAATAAACAAACCGGGGCAGCCAGTTAAAGTGTTTCTGAGAGTGATTCTGCAAAACACTTTCAGAAACACTGATCTAAACCATCCTGGACAGTTTGTCTAACCTGTTCTTTAAAACCTCCAACAATGGAGATTCCACCCCTTCCTAGGTAATTTGTTCCCATGTTCAACTGCCCTGATATTTAGAAAGGGGTTTTTTTCTGGTGTCTAATCTACATTTTCCTTGCTGTAATCTAAATCTATTGCTTCACATTATCTGTCCCCAGATAATCAGAACAATTTATCATAGTCCTTCATATAGCAATCTTTTATGTACGTGAAGACTGTTTTCATGTCTGCCCTCAGTCTTCTCTTCTCCAGACTGCACAAACCTAGTTGTTCCAGTGTTTCCTCGTAGGTCATGTGTTCTAGACACTCAAACATTTTTAGTGTAGAGGAAGACAACTTCTCCAATTTGTCTACATCTTTCCTAAGTGTGCTGCCCATCACCGGACACAACACTCCAGCTGAGGCCTTAGTGGTGAGTAGAATAGAGGAATTACTTCTTGTATTAACAGGAGTGTTGTAAGCAAGCCATATCCCAGAATGATGTTTGCTTTTTTTTCTTCTCTTCAACAGCTTCGCACTATCGTTTGTGATCCACTATAATCCCCAAAAGCGATGAGTCCTGTGGCACATTATAGACTAACAGATTTATTGGAGAATAAGCTTTTGTGGTCAAAGACCCACTTTGTCACTTTGCCCACGAAAGCTTATGCTTCAATAAATCTGTTAGTCTATAAGGTGCCACAGGACTCCTTGGCGCTTTTGCAGATTCAGACTAACACGTCTACCACTCTGATACCTGACACTATAATCCCCAGATACTTTTCCACAGTACTCCTTCCTAGGCAGTCATTGGCCATTTTATATGCATACAATTGTTTTCCTTCCTAAGTGTAACACTTTACCTTTGTCCTTATTAAATTCCCTCCTTTTTATTTCAGACCATTCCTCCACATGGACAAGATTATTTTGAATTGTAACCCTGCCCTCCAAAGCACTTGCAACCCGTCCCAGCGTCATCTGCAAACTTTATAAGTGTACTCCCTATGCCATTATACATATCATTTGGAAGATATTGAATAGAATCAGACCTAGGACAGATCCCTGTATGATTCCATACATTATGCCCAGTGTCTAGGCTTTATTTCCCTAGTTTATGAGAAGGTCATTTGAGACTGTACGACATCTAATACATTTTGAGATATACAACATCTACTCTTTCTCCTCTATCAATGAGACTAGTTACACTCTCAGATAAAGATATTAGGTTGATTTGACATGATTTTTTTCTTGAAATCTCCCAGTGGACTGTTACTTACCACCTTATGTTCTAGGTGCTTAGATACTGATTTTATGATTATTTGCTCCATTATCTTTCTGAGTACTGAAGTTAAGATGACTGGTCTTTAATTCCTTGGGTTGTCCTTATTCCCCTTTTTATGGATACGTACTCCATTTGTCCTTTTCCAGTTCTCTTGGATCTCTCCTGTCCTCCATGAGTTCTCAGAGATAATCGCTAATGGCACAGAGATTTCTTCAGGCGGTCCCTTAAGTATTGTAGAAATATTTCATTAGGCCCTGCCAACATGCAGTCATCCAACTTGTCTAAGTAATTCTTAACTTGTTCTTTCTTTATTTTAGCCTCAGAGCCTATTCCGTTTACAGTGAAATTCACTAGGTTAGTCATCTAATCACTGCTAAGCTTTTTGTTGAAAAATGAAACAAAAATGCATTCAACGCTTGGGCCACTGCAACCCAAATTCCAATTAGGTATTTAAATGAGTACTTCTAGTTCTTAAGAGTAAAATCTAGCAACTAAATCAAGCCCAAATACGCAAGGAAACTGCATGGAGGAAATTAATGAGTGGGTTCGGTACCTTTCATGTCTACTTCACATTGTTTGAGAGAGTGAGATTAGGTCAAAAAGCCCATACAGTCATGGACACAGTAGCCATACCCACCTCCCTTTACCACACTATCCTCTGTGATAGACTGCTGGCTAAGCCAGAGCTCTGCCACTATAGCCTGGCTGAAAAGGCTGATGGCAAATAGCTGAGCAAGCCCAGACCTGAAGGGCTATTAGAAGCAGCTATGGGCCTCATTAGCCAGAGGGTTATATAAGGCAACCAGGAGGGAGGAGCGAGGAGCCAGTGTGTGGCTGAGTGTGCTCCCAAGCCAGAAGGAGAGTCTGCCTGATTTGTGGACCAGAAGTTGTCCCAAGGCGAGGGGCCTGAGCGAGGACCTTGCCACACCTCAAATAACCCCTCCATGACTAGTCTAGAGGGCCCTTGTGTAGCTATTGACCAACAAATGTACTGGTTCTGCTGCATTCTAGTCCTTCCACAGCCATTGGAATAGCCAGAAAAATTGGCCCATAGCAATTACAGAACATAAGAACGGCCGTACCGGGTCAGACCAAAGGTCCATCTAGCCCAGCATCCTATCTGCCGACAGTGGCCAGCACCAGGTGCCCCAGAGGGGCACTCATAGTGCTATGACTTTCCTTGAATTTATGGATTTGAAATGTTGTGCTAAATCATTCTTGATCCATAAGTGATTAATGAGCACTTTGTTGCAAGTACAGGTTGAATGCTCAAGTCCTTTGGGACCTTATCAGTTCCGAACCCCAGGAGGTCAATATTGTCTAGCATCATTACCAACACTGCCACTGTTTACTTGGGGTCTTAAAAGATATTTAGGGGTAAATTAGAGCTAAACAACAGCACAGAACACTGAGAGCCAGGACTGGTGGCTGTAAACAAACATCATGTGACCACGGGATACTTGGCCACACCCATGATAAGTGGACATCCAGCTAACTAAAATCATGCTGGACCACAGATGTGGCCAGGCCACAGAGTACTGGACAAGAGAGGTTCAACCTGCATTTGCTATCCAAAATTCCAATGATGTTTGTGTGTTTTCAGTGGACACAGAGATCACTGTAAGGTTTTGTTACTTTATGTCTTACAATCAGCATTCTAGCAAAAGCTGTGCAGGAAATATCAAACTGAATTCAATGTCTCGGTCCTCCTCCTAAGTAGCGTGGTCCCCTGGATTCTACACGATCTCATAAAACTCTAGAATGGGTAGGAATGGTGTCCCTAGCATCTGTCAGAAGCTAGGAATGGGCGATAGGGTACTTGATTTACCTGTTCTGTTCAGTCCCTCTGGGGCACCTGGTGTCGGCCGCTGTTGGAAGACAGGGCACTGGGCTACATGGACTTTTGGTCTGACCCAATATGGCCCTTCGTATGTTCTTTTTATGAAGACGACTATGCAGCATCAACAACTATGCTCTTCTGGAATAATGGAACTTTCTACAATAAGGGCGGGATACAGCACTTTAAGGGCTGATCCAAGACAAAAGAATGAACTCCCATAACCTTGCCTTATATAACACACACAGAGCTACATGTTCATGTGTATGTGCGTGTTCACACACACGTTTTCCCCCCAAAGCAAAACATTTCACTGCACACACTTCTCCGCCTGGGGAGAGGATAAGAAAACAAGCCTGTGACAGATGATAATCACATTTCTTAATGCACTACAGGTAGGAACTGAGATATTAATGGTGAGTGTGGTATAAGAATTTATATATGTTTAGGATACTCACCCACTGTGAATTAATTATAACTAACTCAAATAATATTAATAAAATAATATTAATCAGGTATCTGATTTGTAGTATTTAAACCTTTCCGTCCATTTCCAGTAGGAAGACTGATGAATAGTGAATATGAACAGGATTTTTTAGTCACAAATTCATAAACAACTAAAAAAATGGAACCCTCTCATTCAGCTAACACAATATGCTTTGTTTCAAACTGAAAAAACAGTATCAAGGCTATTCCCTACCTAACAAAACAAAACAAAAACAAAAACCTTCTATTGTTTTAGTTCCCTTTCTATATCTCAGTTCTTCCTAAAGACTTGTTAAAAGGGAGTTTGTTTCTTTTTTCTGGAGGAAATGTTTCTATATTAGATTACTAAAGGACTTTATTAAAGCTTTAAAGTTAAAACACATTCTGAAAATCCTTAAAGTTCCTTATTTTACACAAGTGCTGGGAATATAAAGAGTATTTATATTGGACACAGAGTACAGTTTCTTTACAATCTAAGATGTTCAAAAGATATATTATTCTGCTAACCTTTAAAGTTCAAACTGAAAAGACAAATGTGTTTAATACTTGAATCAATTCAGAACTTTCCAGGTAATTGGAGTCTAACTATGAACATTATTTGATAATATTAAATCCTTTTATATTA
Organism: Rafetus swinhoei; assembly: GCA_019425775.1. NCBI lineage: Eukaryota > Metazoa > Chordata > Testudines > Trionychidae > Rafetus > Rafetus swinhoei. The sequence continues at coordinate 15,482,758 of CM033428.1, read as the reverse complement.
ATTATTCTGATTTGTAAATCAAACAAAACTCAGATCTTAGACTGATTGATTTCATATTTAGCCCTTTTAAAATACAATTATCACCTCCCATTAGGCTGTTTGGCTTTGTTATTTTGTTTATTATTTGTACTGGGATTTTTATGTTGCTGTGGCGCCCGGTGCTCTCTAGTCAAGAGATGAGGAGGATCACTGTATAAATAAAATAAATGTTTAAGACTTAAAAAGTTGCCATACTTCAGCAAAAACACATAAAAAACCAAACTTCAGCGTGAAATTTTACAGCTGGAATTCATATTCAAACTGGGAGTGACTGGCTCACTACAAAATGTAATTTTCCCTAGTTTTGGTATTTTCACCTTCTCATCCACTGTTGGGAGTGGGCCATATCCACCTCGATTGAATTGACCTCATTAGTTAGTCCTCTGCATAGTTATGTAACTCGCCCATCTGAAGTTTCCACTTCATGCATCTGACGAAGTGGGTTCCAGCCAAAGAAAGCTTATGCTCAAATACATTTGTTAGTCTTTAAGGCTACGTCTAGATTACATGGCTCCGTCGACGGAGCCATTTAAAATGGTTTATTCGGCATAGTCAAGGAAGCGGGGATTTAAATAATCCCCGCTTCATTAAAATAAAATGGTCGCGTGCTGTGCCGACGATCAGCTGATCCAGCACAGCGCGGCAGTCAGACGCGTGGTCGGCAAGGAAGCCTTTGTTGACCGCTCCGGTAAACTTCGCTTTCACGAGGCATACCGGAGCGGTCGACAAAGGTTTCCTGCCGACGCGTCTGCATCTGCGCTGTGCCGGATCAGCTGATCGCCGCACAGCACGGCAGCCATTTTTATTTTAATGAAGCGGGGATTATTTAAATCCCCGCTTCCTTGACTATGCCGAATAAACTATTTTACATGGCTCCGTCGACGGAGCCATGTAGTCTAGACGTAGCCTAAGGTGCCACAGAACTCCTCATTGTATAAGCATTTAAAATATTGCTAATTGAATTATTTGGGAAAATGGTAGATTTAACTTACGGCAGCTGGGAGGGGCAGGCGATGATTTTTTTAGAGATGTGATGTGATTATATAATCTTCAGCAACACACTAATGAAACTATTTTAAAAACAAATTTTAAACTAAGGTTCTGTAGACTAACACAGTAAAACCAGAAACTGATAGGAATGGCTGTTTCACAGGTTCTGCTAATAGGCCTGGCTGGATTTTTCACTTTTTTGTGAACTAGATCCTCTCCGGAGGAAGCAGAGCCAAAGAACAGGGATAGGAAGAGGCAGGTGGGTGGACATTAAGACCCAATGGTGCCCCAAATCTTCAGGTGCCCTACACAACTGTGTATTCTGTATATAGGTAAGGACCCCTCTGAGGATGGAGTCTTTAGTACAAATATCTTCTAGCCTTGGTCTACACTAGGACTTTATTTCAAAATAACGACCCCCAGTCAAATTTATAAGCGGCGCGTCCACATTACCAAGCCCATTACTTTGAAATAACGGGCCACGGAATTTGAAATCTGTACTCCTGCTTTTCATCAGAAGTAATGCTAATTCCAAAATAGTTATTTCAAAATAGTGGTAGTGTGGATGCTCCGCTGCTGCTGTTTTGAAATAATTACTCTCCAGTGCTTCCTGGGGCTCTAAGTCTGAGGTCGCGCATTCCTATTAATGGAGCCTGCCTCAGACTAATTTCAAGACTTCTCTGTAGTGTGGACACGCTAGTTCAAATTTGTTAAATCGGGAGTCATTAAGTCGAATTTAGTAATTTCGAAATACAGGTTGGACCTCCCTGGCCACCCCCGGGACCTGACTGGTCGCAGATGAGGGATTTTGCCAGACATGGGAAGGTCATTTTTGGATCCCTGCCACCAGCCCCCTCGGCCCAGCTACTAGCCTTCTGGCCAGCTCCCCACCTCCTGCTGGCCCTGCTGGGCAGCCGTCACTGCTGTGGCTCTGGGCCCTGCCTGGCAGCCATGTGCTAGGGCTTGGGGAAGCTGTGCACACCATGCGCTGGGGCTCTCTGGGCAGCAGCTCACGCCACATGCCAGGGCTCCCAGCCCCACTGGGTAGACACATGCCGAGTCTCCCAACCCTGCTGGGCTGCCATGCTCTTGGAGGTCCCGCTGTCAACTTCTTGTGGGCAGCCCACTGCCCTGCCCATCCTGCAGGGATACTTGCTGCTGGCCCTCTACTGGGACTCTCTGGTCCTGCAACATCTGTGCTAGACCATGGATCTTGCCAGACAGAGAATCCCGGGTAAGAGAGTTTCAACCCTTCATTTTCTAGTGTAGACCTAGCCCTAGAGCTTACTTTTGGGGAGACAGCAAAGACTGTTGCTGCTGGTAGCTGCTTTGAAAATAGTCAGGTTCTGATTTTAGGTCATACAAGACCTTGTGAAGTCCAGTCCAGTCCAAAGCAGAGAAGAGCAGAACAAATAAAGCTTTCACATAGATAATGAAAGGTAAAAGCAGAACATGTCTGTTCTGGCCCTAGCAATACCACCGTATTTTCAAAATGGCAGCTGACCTTGTATATTCCTATGGGGCCATATTGAACAGTACACTACTCTGAGCTTAAACTGGTATTTCCATTGGGCTGCCCATAGAGTAAGGTCCTGTACAATGTGAGGAAAAAGTGAAGAATCTCCCCCATGGTTGCTAAATATAAATTGTGCCTCAAAAGAACCTCAGCAAGGGGCATCTTGGAATCAGTTCTTTGGTTTTCAAAGTTGGTTATTATTTAAAATAGAGACAACAGAGCCAAGGGTCATGGGGGAGTGGGTAGTGGGGTGCAATAGAACATAGATGCAGCAGTGGATCACTTCTGGGTGTGTGATTTATTGATGACTGCTGGCATGCAAATGCTTCATGAATTCCAACAATCTTCACAGTCTTTAAAGAGAACAAATGGTCCTACAAAAAAATCACATCTCCTTTCCTTCCCTTCTGTAGCTACATGGAGACATTGGTGAATAGTAATTAATCTGTTAAAATATGTTCTTTTGTTAGCTTTCGCTAACATAGTCTAAGGCAAAAATAAATACACAATGAATGCCAAGGTTTGACAAATAAATTATGTAAAAACACACTGTATTTGTATGTCCTATACTTTAAAAATATTTATTCACTGTACATATGGTGTGTTACTATTCTTATTCAATGAGAAAAGAAGAGGAAGAGTGAGTAAAGAGAGAAGAGAAAAAGCAGAGGCCAGAAAGACAATGAAATAGCTAGAGATTTAGGGTACATCTAGACTACAGGCTTTTGTAGACAGAAGCTTTGTCGACAGATACTGTCGACAAAGCTTCGGTCAACAAAGAGTGTCTAGACTACATCCAGTTCTGTCGGCAAAGCAAGCTGCTTTGTCGACATGACAGTGTAGACGCAAAGGACAGTGTAGATGCAATAATGCCTTCTGTCAACAGAACTGTGTCGACAAAAGGCGTTATTCCTCATAGAATGAGGTTTACAGACGTCGACAAAACTGCTGAGTTCTGTCGACGTTATGTATTGTTTTGTCAACAAAAGTCCACTTTCTGCCGACAAAAGCAGAATGTAAGCACACGTAGAAGTGTTTGCAGGACTGGAGTTTAAAAGTTTTTATATATTTATAAAATGGCTCCCAAATACAGACTAACCTTCAGTCCTGCAGACTAATCTATGCAGGCAAACCCTCACAGGATAAGGAGCTTGTTTATTTGAATGTAAAAAAGATCACAAAATGGGCAATGGAGAGAATTTTGTAAGTAATTAATAAGCATCAGGGACATGACTCCATTTGATCAGGCTCATATTTGTTTTGGAAAAAAAAAACTTTTGGAAAAACTTCTGTTGTTAATATGTATATAGGTCTTTTAATCAGGTTTCCAATGACTTAAATATGTTTATTTTAACTATCATGCAGTTTATAATATTCCGTGCATTTAAAAAACAATTTCCTCTGATTACCTTCATCCTAATCCTGTTTTCACTGAAGTTAACGCCAAAATTCAAAGGAAGCAGGATTGATCTATTTCTGAAGTAAAACCAAGCAAAGACAAAAGCTTAATTTCTTATGCCTTAAATGTGGGCCACCTTAGGCTACGTCTACACTGCAACGCTATTTTGGGATACTTCAGTCTCCCAAAATAGCTATCCTGTGTCTTCACAGCAAGCCTGTTATTTTGAGCTCGCTAGTCCGACGTCCCTGTAAACCTCATTCTAGGAGGAGTAAGGGAAGTTTCAGAATAGCGCTTTATTTCGAAATTTGGCGTTGTGTAGACAGCGCCAAATGACAAAATAAACTATTTTGAAATAGCATTGAAATAACATACGCAATTTGTGTAGCTCAAATTGCGTATCTTATTTCGAGTTACAGTGCAGTGTAGATGCACCCTTACATACTTCTGTGGGGCTCTTACTCTCCCTATTGCATGTGTGGATAAGGAGTGGGGAGACAGGGGCAGAGAGTGGTTGGAGCCTTAGCACCCCAAACCATGACAGACAAGGTGAGCTAACATGGCAAAGGTAGGAATCTGCACCAGGAACTAACTGGGTACCACTTCCCCTCTAAAGCAAATGTCACTATCTGACTTCTCATCTGCTTCCTGGGCAGAACAACTATGCTCCTAGCTTGAGGTTTGTGGCAAGCAAATGATCCTATAAAACCATCATGTCTTTGGCCCTGATCCTGTATGCGGACATAAAAGTCCACTCATGAAGATTCCTTTGTGCATTTGAGGAGCTTGGTTGTAACGGGATAAGGAATAAGTTCCATGGGGAAAGGCCTATTTTCAGGGAGTGAACATTGTGAGCTCATTCATGAAATTATCTGATGAAGATGAGTGTCTGATAACAATGCATAATTTATAAACTCTGGCTTCTGAGTCTTATCTGAAAAAAATATAAATGTCTCTGCACAATCAAATATTGCTGCCCTGATGGCCATTTACTTCTGCCTAAGCAAAAGTGAGGGAAAAGGGGGAATGCTAGGGGGCTTTCCCTTCACCCCCTTCCCTGGTTCTTGACACACAGAATACAGGACGGAAATCCAAAGTGCAGGCAATGCAATGTTTATTGGGGTTAGTTTCAAGCAAGCATAGCCATGGCTTTGATGCTGCAGAGCCTTTGCTTGTGTCTCCATTTGCCTCCTTAATTAGCCCATATAAATATATCTGTAGAGCCCTGGCCCTACTCCTTAGAATTTATGGTCATGTTCCATTTTGGGACATTGTGAATCTGGGGAGCTTGGTAACACCTATTTTGTATCCCCTCCTAACTGGTTGCTTGACCTTGACTTGAGAGAAGAGCCTGGCAGCCTTCCAGTTTATGCTCATATATTATACTCTGACCATACCTAGTAATAGGTACAGGTCTGTCACTTAGTAGCTAGATGGGTTTGTTAAAAGGTAAGAATATTAGAGTATTAAAAGAAATCAGACCCAAAATTCTACCTCAGACTAACAAACAGGCCTATATCCCAACAGAGAACAGGTAGTTATGTGTCTCATTAGCCTGAAAATATTATGTTTAAACTAGGGTTGCCAATTCCCCCGGTTTCACTGGGAGTCTCCTGGAATCAGACTTGGTCTCCTAGAGGCTCCTGAAGCTAAACCTGGAAATCAGCCAATGGCACAGCTGCCCTAAGGCAGGTTCCTTGCCCTAAGGGATGGGCTGCCAACTTCCAACTCAGAAGTTGGCAGCACATCCCTCCCTACTGTCCCTAGGTAGGGGGCGGGCAGCAGATCTCTGTACGCTGCCCCTGCCCTGAGCACCGACTCAGCAGTTCCCATTGGCCAGGAACTGCGGCTAATGGGAGGTGTGGGGGGCAGTGCCTACATATGGAGCCACATGGGGCCCGTGCCTAGGAGCTGCAGGGACATGTTGGCCATTTCCAGGAGTGGTACGGAGGCAGGGCGGACAGGGGAGCTTGCCTTAGGTTCACTCCACTGCTAACCAGGACTCAGGCGGTGCTTACCTCAGGCAGCTCTGGCCAGAGCCCACAACTCAACCCCCTGCTTCAGCCCTGAGCCCCCTCCCAAAGCCCACACCCCACCTCTTCTGCACCCTAACCCCTTGCCTCATCCCTGAACCCCCCTGCCACATTCAAACTCCCTCCCAGAGCCCATGCCCCCTCCTGCACCCTAACTCCCTTCTCCAGGCTCAGCCCAAGGCCCCTTCCCACGCTTCAAACCCCCTCTCCCATCCCCAACTCCATCCCCATGCCAGTGGAAGTCGTGAGGATGGGGAAGAGCGAGCCATGGAGGGAGGGAAATGGAATGAACGGGGACAGGCCTCGGAAAAGGGGCAGGATGGGGGGTGGAGCAAGGGCTTTTGGGTTTGTTGCGATGATACAGTTGGCAACTCTAGTTTAACCCATATCTCCTCCAATACAGCCATTTTTTAACCTTGCATATGTGTAAGTAAAGGAGCAGTAAGGCAGGGAGGTTGAGATTTGTACCACTCAATGCAGAGTCTACACCCACTGATTCACCTTCTTTCTTTCCCATACACAACCTCCAGTTGCCTCTTGCATTGACACACAGCAGCCTTGTGCTTTTCTGTCTGGCACAATATACAAGCAATTGTATGATCAAGACATACACATCCAGGGTATTAATGACTATTTATTGCTGACTTTCAGTCCTCTTGCACTAGTACAAATATGTATAATACTTCCACGGAAAAGGCAAATTAGCAAAACAGGTTTTACCTGTTACATTAACCTTTAGGATTCCATAGGATTTCAAATAGTTGCTCTAATAAATAAGTGTGAGCAATCAAGGGTCTAGTAGTGCATCTGTGAAGGTTACCCAGCACAAATTGCTCTAATTCTAACCTATTATCCTTTTCCTTTTTAGTTCAAAATAGGAACAATCCATTACCTCATCATGAGCCTCAGAACGCTGTAGCCTCCTAGGGCCTGATCCAAAGCTCACTACTGACAGTGACAGCCTTTACATTGGGCATGGAATCAGGCCCCGAAAGCCTGTAATAAGCTTCAGTAAACTGACTTCTTAAACCTGAGCGCTGCTTACTTCAAAGAGTCCCGGGCAGACTCAGTGTGCCTTGGATTAGATGGCTCCCCAATCCCATGCCATGCCAAAAACTGCTACAGGCTTTAAAAGGAAAGCTGCTTTTCTCAGGGACTTAGAATTTCATCACCCATTTACTACACAAAAGGCTTTAAAACACATCATTTTAAAAACCAATATCACCCTGAGGTATCATAAGAATTTTTTCAAGTCATCTGCCACAAGGCTCATTTAAAGTCTGCTAGGTTCTGGGATTTTTGATGGTTTTCCAACTATATCCCCTCCTCCCCCAAAGCCAATACAACAACACAACAGACTAGTCTTTTATGAGGGTTAGGACTGCATTTGGAGACCTGATGTTTCTGTCTCCAGGACATTAAACTTTTCAGCCATTTCTAGACAATATCTAAATATTTAGAGATGGAGCCATTTAGGTCAGGATGGTGCTTTGTGTGTTGTGAAAGTCCAGGAAGCCCACTTTTCCTTTTTTACTAGGCATGACTCTAATGTGCTCTTATAAACAAAACATCACAAATGTGCACATCAAGGACATCAACCATGATGTAAAATCTGGGAGTGGAGAAATCATGCTGATGAATATTGGAAGTTTACAATTATATGAAAAAAGTCCCAGACTGGCTTGTGTTCCACAACAGAAGTAGACAGCAGCTCGAAGTGGTCAGAAAGGAATAGTAAAGTTATGTACTCCATTTCAGAATATTATAATCTTTTCACCAAAGATTTTTAAAGTGTCCTCACATGCTCCCTGCTGGCTACGGTTCGGACCACCTGCTGTAGATTATCGTGGCATTGTATTTGATAGAAATCAATGCAGCTAGAAAAGAGAAAGTTTCCTGATAAAAACCATGATGAATCTGCAACCCTTTATCCCAGAAATAATATAGAACTTACCAATAGTGAAGAGCGGACTCAAAGTTGACTGAACATTAGAGGCGTGGCTCCTTGAACCCTAAGATTTTCTCTCATCATGTTACATAAGAATGGCCATACTGAATGAGACCAAAGATCCATATAGACCAATATTCTGTCTTCCAACAGTGGCCAATGCTAGGTGCCCCAAAGGGAATGACCAAAACAGGTAATCATCAAGTCCTCCCCTGTTACCCATTCCCAGCTGCTGACAGAGGCTAGGAATACCATTCCTACTCATCCTGGCTAATAAGCATCGATGGATCTATGCTCCATGAATTTATCTAGTTTATTTTTGAACCCTTTAAATTCCTGGTCTTCACAACATCCTGTGGCAAGGAGTTCCACAGGTTAACTGTGTTGCATGAAGAAACACTTCCTTTTGATTGTTTTAAACCTTCTACCTATTAATTACATTTGGTGACCCCTAGTTCTTGTTATGGAAACAAACTTTTCCTTATTCACTTTCTCCACACCACTCATGATTTTATAGATCTCTATCATGTCCCAACTTAGTTGTCTATTTTTTTGACCTGAAAAGTCCCAGTCTTATTAATCTCTTCTCATATGGCAGCCGTTCCATATCCCTAATTTTGTTGTTGTTGTTGTTGTTGTTATTTTGTGTGCCCACAAGGACCCTCATTCATCATACTTGTCTTTCCAGGAGATGCTGGAAGCTTGCAGCCTCCTTTGGTAATCTTGTTCCTCTCCAACAAAGTCCTAAGGCAACAAAGTCCTAGGGTTGTTCTATGTCATGTCTATCAAAAATCTAGTATCAGGTTTCATCCATTCTCAGCCACATATTTCTCACTCAAGAGATGGCTCCTCTCTCCAGTGCCAGTCTCATTTATGTCCAGGAGCACTTCTGACCCCAGCCAAACAAACTTCCACTGCGTCCAGCTGCCAACCTTGCTTTCAAATTTAGCCGGAGCTGTGTTTACGCTAACAGCTATAAAAACTTGAAATCCCAGAGAATTAATAGTGTCTCCCAATCCAGTAGGCAAAAGATTGAGTTACATTAATTGTCTTAGAGCTTGTCTATACTGGCACATTTTGTCGCGACAAAACAGTGAGAGCATTTATGCTACAGTGTGACTTTTTTGGGGAAAAAAACACCTAGATTTGGTGACAAAAATCTTCCAATCCCTAAAGAGACTTTTGTCTTTTCCCCTCCCTTTATTGTCGACAAAGAGCCAGTGTGGATTCTGCTATTTGTTTTGTCAAGAGAAATGGCTTCCGTTAATATCCCACAATGCCTGCCTTGAGGGCTGGGCTGGGTGTTTTGTGCTCTCCTCTGCCCTGAGGGCATGCACCCCTCCTCTTTGCTGTTAGATACTTCTTGGAGCTTTGAGAGCGAGATGCTTCCTTTGGGGAACAAAGAACAAACCATTGGAATGCTTCTGTTCTGCCCAGCACTAGAAACACAGTGGCAGGCAGACTGCTGCTACAAGGGGAGGACAAGATAGACTGCTGTGCTGCTTTGACATTCCTTAGTACGGAGAGCGCACAAAGCTACGAGGGAATCACAAGAAGCATCAGGATCAGCTCTGCCTTCCTACAAGACTGCACTGTGGGATGCTTCCCTACATGGCTTTGCTCTGTCAACAGGGTGGTATCAATATGGCCATGAAATGTCACCAATGGGAGTGTCACGGGACAATCACTCACCCCCATGGCGCCTCCTGCTGGGCACTTTGGGAATTAGCTCTTTAGCCCTGGAGTGTCCCCCTTCGCTGGTGTCACGCCTGCTAGTACCATCTTAGGTCAGTGACCTTGCACTCTAGGGTCCTCAACTCCCAGGGAAACACAATCCCCCTATATTGGCCTTGCCCCAGTGACCCACTGCCAATCGTCATCTAGCTCCTTACCTCGGGGCAAACTGCAGCCTGAAATGGCCCCTCATCATTGGCAAAGGGGTATAGACCTGCTGCCTTTCCTATCCTGGCTGTTTCCCTGCAGCCTTAGTACACTCAGGCCTTGCCTCAGGCCCTGCAGCCTGGGAATGAGGTCAGTCCAGGGCTCCCCAGCTTTACCTGCCTTTCCCCAGCACTGTCCTGTCTCAGGAAGCCTTCAGCTTCCCTGGCAGCCAGGTCCCTCCTCCTCCCCAGCTAGTGTCCATCCTCCTTCCCTCCAGGAGCCCTTATTTATACAACCCCAGCTGGGCCCTAATTGGTTGTCTCTGCCTCAGCTGTGGGCTCCACTCTCTCAGTCCTCTCCCAGGTCACAGGGAGGCAGTAAAGGGCCAATGCAGGGCAGATGCCAGGTCACAGGGAGGCAGTAAAACTGGTTTGATCGGTTTTAACTTTTCGTGACTTTTGCATGTCAACAGCACCTTTGTCTCCAAACCTTCCCACTGTGGACATTCCCTTAGATTTACCCTTTGTCTTCCCCCTTTTTAAAAAATAATTTCTTAGGTACAGTTCTTTCTTTACAAGCTATAGACCAACAACTGATAGAGGTACCTTGAAATTAACACTTACTCTATTAATGGCTCACTGAAAAAGGAAATCTTGATGAAATAAAGGCATTCATTTAAAAAAAGTTCTTATTCTTGCCAGTCTATTATACATTTCCAGCCATGGAGCACCAACAAAAGGTCTTGGTTTCATATCAATCTCCAAAGCACTTATAATTTATTTCCCACAATTGCGAGTATGTTCCCATACCAGAAGGAAATAAACAGTGGTTCAGCAGGCCTTTGAAGATCAAAAAAATATATATTTTGCTGGGGGACAAAAACCCCCAAGCTTGTGACTGTAATTGTTAATGTAATTGCACTTGACCTTCTGCATTTTTTTGCTGAGGAAGAGAGACTTTTTTAGACTGTATTTGATCAGTCTTCTTTCAGATCTGAGAGGGAAAAACAGACTCTGCAGAATTTAAATCACTATATTCTAGCCTACCATACAAGATCATACCATATAGATCTTCACTTTCTTCCAGCTACTCACTAGATCTCATTTGATGGCAAGGAGACTAACGATCATTGTACACCCCCCCAACAGTCGCTAGAATAGGGAAGCACACTTTCTGCAATGTGTGGTGCATACAGAACCATTAACAGACAGGGCCTGTGCAGCCAAGTTGGATTGATGCGAACAAACCAGCATTCAGAATGATTCGTCACTGACAGGAAGGCAAATGTAGGGAGGGCAAAGGTGACGATGGCAAGTTCACCGGCATTAAATTTCGCGGTGCATAACATCTTAGATACATTCAGTGCTGTGTTGGACAGTGTTTCAGCAGCTGGGAGTATCTGTTTGCAGCTGTTTCAAGGCCAAAGGTATTTCAGAAAGGCATTTTGGAAAAGAAAAACAAAGCACAGCCCTCATCTATCAGTATGGGAGGAACAGAAGCTACGGAAGTAACAGCATTCTCATGCTGGAACGTGCTTTTTCTGAGTAGCTTCATGTGACATGGCCTTTTACCATAAATCCAGTACATCCAACATCCCGCACTGCTACACAAAACAAATCCCACTGATGAATGCTGACAGCCTCCCTGGGTGCTTGGGCAAGGTGGGAGAGGCAGTTCCATGCTCATCAAAGGGGTGGGACCTCCAGCAGAAGGGATGGGGCCAGGGGCAGCCAGCTCTCAGCACCACCCAGAGTGCGGCACAAGCCCCTGCCCAGACCTCAGAGCCATGTGGCGCAGCACTCTGTCAGCAATTTAGAGGGCCTGGGGCCCCTTTGAATTGCCTGGTCCCAGAGCAGCAGACCCTCCCTCCCTTATCCCTCTATCACTGGGTCAGAACGAATGCTTTTGGGAAACTCAGCAAAGTAGTCATAGCCCGAGCCACAGGGGTGCTGAGCACCCACAATTCCCACTGAAGTCACTCACAAGTTGCAGGGTTCCAGCATCTCGAGGAAGAGCCCAGAAGAGTAGGTCTGATGCTCCTCTCGCTCATGCTGCTGTAAATCCTGAGTAACTCATTGTAGTCAGCAGGGTTACACCAATGTAAATCTGGTGAGAGCCCATATTCTATGATGTAAGCTGTTCTCAGTGTGCAAGAAAGTCTACTAAGCAACATTCCCTCTATTTTTTCCATACATGTGTGGAATACATTTTGTTATGTGCACCCAGGCATGTGCAGATGTGCACTACCAGTAGAAACACAGGCTGCCAGCTGTGGGCACTGTGCTAATTAGCTGGGCGGTATTTGAATTTCTCCTGGGTGGCCACCCATGCACTCAGCTTGCAGGGAACACTGCACTAAGGTAGCATGCAAGGTGATTCAAGTTCACATATAGAGGGACACACACAATTCTACATTTCATTTGTACTATACCCAGTATGACAGAGCTCTGGCCTTACCTGGGGGATCCAGAAAGTGTTTGCCTCAGAGGCTCGCTGGGGCCTTCTGCGTAGCCTTTCACCTTTCAGTAGAGGGAAGGGTCACAGTCTACTGAGTGCTCTTCCCCAGCACCTCTTCGCTCCCAGTCCTTGGCCCTCTAGCCCTCTCTGATGGGAATCTTTTTAAACTAGCTCCAGCAGGTCCTTAATTGTCTAAGATGTTCTGATTAGCCTGCTGCTTCTTGCAAGTTCTTAATTGGCCCCAGGTGCCTCATGATTGCGTTGAAGCAGCCCCTGTCTTGGTTACTCAGGGGAAGAGAAAACTGTTCACCCAGGCTACATCTACATTATGAGTTTTCTCGGCAAAAAATATGTTAATGAGGGACTCATTTGCATGAGTCACTATCTCATTTGCATGTTTTCTGCCGATCCGTTTTTGCGCTGGGGTTTTTGCGCAAAAACAAGCAGTGTGGACGTTTTCTTTTTGCGCAA